>OV743717.1:10000000-19763861 GCA_928272305.1 Volucella inflata | reverse complement strand
GGAAAGCCAAAAATCCGGTGGTATAATCTATCGAAGGAACAAAGCGCAAGATTTATCGCACTGGCTAAAGAAGTACTTCAAAATATAAATGGCATAGCAGACTCACTTAGCCCGCAAGAAATGTGGAACAGCATGCACGAGGAATGCATAACACTCGCAAAGTCCCATCTGGGGACCATATCGAAATACCATCACGTCGGCAAAGAAACTTGGTGGGCGAATGACGAAACCAAACGAGCTGTGGCCGACAAAAAGAGTGCATTTCAAGCGTGGACAAAATACGATCGGAGCGACGATATCGAAAAAGCTCGACTGGCTCTTGAATACGAGCGTGTTAAAAAAATCGCAAAGAAAGTCCTGGCTCGAACTCGAGCGGCAGCAGCGGAAAAACTGTACCAGGAGTTGGAACAAATATCCTCACGATCGGCGGATAGAAGACAAGCTATACAAGAAGTTCAAACGTCGTACAATAATAAAGTGCCAAATATTTTTAAGCTCGCTACACAGTGGCGGAAAAATTCGATAGAAATAACCTCGCCGAAGTACATAAAAAATGCAGACGGTCGCTTATTAACAAATGAAAAGGAAATTTGTGACCGGTGGCTTGAATACTGCAAGGAGTTGCTTAACAAACAGTTTCCACGTGATATCGTGCCGACAGCTGGTCTATTCGAGGAGGAAGTTTCGGACTTTTCAATCGCAGAAATAAGTATAGCAATCGGAGAAATGAAGCGGGGAAAAGCGGCGGGACCAGACAGCATTCCACCAGAGTTTTGGTCGATGATGGAGGGAATCAGCAGCGAATGGCTATCGAGACTTTTAAATAAATTAAAATGTGGACAACCTATGCCGAAACAGTGGAGAAGTAGCTTCTTGGTTCCATTATAATATACAAAGGAAAAGGCGACACTCGAGAATGCAACAACTACCGTTCAATCAAGCTTATGTCACACACAATGAAAATCGTCGACAGAGTCTTAAACGAACGTCTTCGGCGAATAATAAAGCTCGATAATAGCCAGTGTGGATTTGTTGAAGGAAGATCGACTGTGGACGCTATCCAAAGCCTACGAATAATAATGGAAAAGCACAGAGATTCGTCTATGGATTTACACATAGTATTTATCGACCTCGAGAAAGCATTCGATCGAGTGCCTAGGGATCTCATATGGGCCGCGCTGAGGTCTCAAAAGGTACCGGAAGCGTATGTTAGAATAATACAAGACATGTACGGAAACGTGAAAACTGCGGTTAAAAGCTCTGCTGGACTAACGAGAGAATTTCCAGTTAATGGCGGAGTGCATCAAGGAAGCGTACTTAGCCCTTTCCTCTTTAACGTAGTATTCGACTATCTTTTAAAAGACTGCATGCGCGAAGCAAATGTTACGCCAATTCTCTTCGCTGTCGACGCAGTTATACTTAGCGATAACGTCGAAGATTTACATAACGCCTTAGATTCATGGAGAAATGCGCTAGAGAGAAACGGGTTTAAAATAAGTCGTTCAAAGACGGAGCATTTGGCGTGCCCATTTGCGCATCCGTTGCGAACTGTTCCGGAATGTTAGACGGAATAGTTCTTCCGAAAAGCACTATCTTTAAGTACTTAGGATCAATCGTTAACATGGAAGCGAAATGTGACGACGACGTAAACCACAGAGTGAGTGTGGGATGGATGAAATGGCAGGAAAATTCGGGAATCTTTTGCGACCGAAAATTTCCACTTAAATTAAAGGGGAAACTCTACACCACGGTTGTTAGACCAGCTCTTATATACGGTTCACAGTGCTGGCCAATGTACGAAGCGTTTAAAAACAAAATGACGGCAGTGGAAATGAAAATGTTAAGGATGTCGAGTGGAGTCACTAAACGCGATTGCATTAGATCTACGCGTATAAGAAGAAGTCTATATATAAAGAATTCGGTAACCGAACAGCTTGAGGTGAATAGAATAAGCTGGTATTGCCACGTTCAAAGAAGATCTGCGGAAAATTTGGTTAAAAAGGCTTTATCAACTATGGTCACTCCAACTGTAAGAAAACGAGGTCGGAAAAAGAATTCCTGGATTTCTTAGATGGCAAATGCGCAACAACGTCTGGGGCTAACCACTGAGCGATTCAGGACCGATAATTATGTAGACGCGTTCTGCGGTCTGCGACATTAGCCATCGGAGCAGCAGCGATGCAGTAAAAATGGGAAACTCGTTACGCATAAGTTCGTATAACGAGGAAAGGGTTAATAAAAGGATAAGAAGAAGAAGAGATATGACTCTGCTGTCTCCATATGAATCTGAGATACTGGGGATCGGAATAGAGAGTCTTCTTCTGACTGCGTACAATGAATGTTAGTTTCTTTTTGTATTCGTTATTCTTTCTGTTTATTATTTAAGTTTATTTTTGAAAGATAAATCCGAACCTATAGACTTGCTATGAAATTGTAGGGAAAGATTGAATGAGAGAACGCCCTATATTTCACAGTGACAGCACGTAAGCAGTGCACATATTTGAATCCTGCGCCACTATAACTTCTCGGCACGTATTCCATAACACATTGACATCGTTTCAATAAACTTCTATGCAAAACTGGCTTTGATTGATGGCAATTAACTACCATCTACCTCTCACAAAACTATTGAACCTACATGTGCTAATAACAGCACCACCCGAATCATCAAAATTAATGAGTTTTCTGCGTTTAATGAGTGCACATCTCTTGATTAAAAATATATAGTTTTTTTAAACCTATTTTTGTAGTTGAAATTTAAATAAAATGAAGTTGCATCGGAAAGGAAAAACAACCATCAAGAGTCAACATCAGGTCTCGCTCTAATTACCATAACCATGACATGATTATCAAAGCAAATTCCATTGCACTTCGTCTATGGATTGCGCACCCCTTGGCAAATTGATCCATTGCCTCTAAAACAAATTTACATTAGCGTAATTGCCACAAAATTATCATTAATAGCAATAAATACCAATAAACACCTATCATGCAGCATACCTATATTACAAAGGTGGCACGCTAAACACATCACAGACAGGAATTAATTACAATTTTATCACACTGAAAAATGTCGTCCTTGTAGTGCTTTCTGTCACCTCAAAGCTTTCACTGTTGGCACGTCTCATCCCGTAAGGCTGAATAAAAATATTAATTAAACGAAAAACGCATCCTCTCTACCAGGCAGTCATCTGCCTGTATATGAATGCGAATACATTCATGTGCGTGACACCTACCTGTCAACGACCGTTTTTCTTACTTCCCGATTTCAGGTTTTTTTTTGTCCGCCCAGCCCCCCACACACTCGTATGTGTTCTGTAATCGTCATTCCGCATGTAAACGACATACTTAACTATACGGCTAGTAGTACCAAAACCAACTCACATTCACTCACCTACCTACTTTACCCGATGGTGGAGTCTTACTCGCATTCAAAAAGTCCTTGTGACAACAGGATATTTTTGGGGCGAGACGCACGCGACATGCCACTCTGCAAGCGTGGCTCATTTAAAATTTATTACAAATTTATGAGCGGAAGTTATTTTACAACGTTGACAGTTTTACAATGCGCGCGTCATTCATTGAGGGAAATCGCAGCAACATTGCCACGACGAGGCTGAAATTGGAGCTGAAATTTCAACTGGAATTGGCATTGGGGATCGCACTGGTATTCCCGTACTGTTGCTGATGAAGGCCTCAGGGGAAAGGCGGTGAGTTGTCTTCCATCTCCCTCTGAGTTATTCGTAGTTTGCGCCTAGTAACGTATAAATTTTAAATTAATTTTTGCGCGTAATGTCCGTCGCGTACGTACTCGTACAAAATACTTATGTAAGTACGAGTATGCATTGCAATAGCAATGACAGACATCCATTTGGATACAGATTCATCGTATCCTTAGGGTTACCAGCCGGTGGAGTCTATGATGTGGCATCAGCAGTGATGATGCCACCACCAAGCGCTATCATCATCAGCAATGCAATATAAAGTGAAGTATTGCTTGTGAGTTATTGTTAATCGCGATGACATGACATTTCTGGTACATGTCATGGGAAACATGTCGTCGTCGTAAGCCTAACGTTCGCTTAGAAGGCAAATGTCTGTCAACAGATTTATGATGGTAGAGATGGTGCTCAATTTTTCTTTGTGCCTCAAGGCAGTGAATTTATACAATGGCACGAGCTTCAGATGGTATTATTTGGCTGCTCACAGAGGTACCTATTTAGCGCACATTTCACTTTGAAATGAATTCTGATTTGGCTGTTGAAGATTGGTTTGGCACAAAATTTGTCCAATAACTGGGTTTTGATAAATGTTGTTTCCTTTTTAAAAAAATAATATGGACCATCCGCTTCAGTCGGTAGATAGTTTCTAAGAACATCGTGACTATTTAAGGTTCCATGAATCCAAATCATCGATGTTATTTTTGCTCTCAGCAGCGGTTTGGAAAGGCACTTAGCGGCGCCTACCTCCCGGTCAAGTTATCTACTGCCAAAGGCTGTAAGAAAGACGTATTGCGAATGAATTCGATTGATTTAAGGTTTAGCATGGCAATCTCTAAAGCGGACGTTACTGTCTTAAAATATCTACTTCCTTTGTACAAATTATTCCAAAAGCCGGCCGTTCCGGTTAGAGTTGACAAGATGAATACCTAAAAACCAAACGATACTGGAGAAACCAAGGCCCTCGCATAAGTGTAGAACCACTGTTAGTGCTCCTCCATAACAAGAGTCACAGATGAAGCATTCATTAGTTGTCCACATGTTATAGGCGTTGCGCAAAAACGCGACTTCCCGACATTAAAGCTAATGGCAGTTTTGATTTTAACAACTATTTTGAACAGTTTCGTAACCATCGGCTTTAATAAAAGTGTGATGCTTGTAGGGGAGGAAAATCTTCCAAAAGTCCTTGTCATCAGAGGGTTCTTTCCACAAAGTCAAGAATATGGAGAGCTCTGCAATGATCGAATGATAGGGGAAAAGGCTTCTAGATCTGCAGAGACTGGTCTCGTACCGATTTTAACAGACCAAGCTTATTCTCAAAAGCTCAGATAAGACAGCAAACCAAAGCTCTAAACTAGCGACCCTATCCATGAAGGGTACGAGGTCAGACGGTACTTGCGAAAGAGGGAACAATACCGCACCTAGAGCAAGAGTCGGCGCTCCCGCAAGTGCTCAAATATCAGCTTGCAGAGAAGCTGTACCCCCAACGACATCGGAAGTGGTACTACACGGCACTGTGGCCAGAATTAGTTAATATACCAACCAGAAACGATTCAGGCCAAAGGTGGCTGCGAATTTAGCAGTGTGCCGCACGACGTACGAGTAGAGGTGACAACAAACCCCACAGAGTACGAAACCCAGATTTCTTAGAAAACGTCGTGGAAGGCTGGGACGTGTTCGATGAGGCATCTTAATAAGGTACAACACCGAACACGCGCCAGTACGATGTGATATCCAACTTACGGACTAGAGAACATCTCGCGAACATTTAGCGGTCAGAGCTGATCTGCTACCGTCAACACCACTTACAACCGTGGATGCTGACGAGAAACAATCTCTGCTCACTGATATCATCCTCTCTTTTTTTAGACAATAGCTGTAAGGTAAGGCAAACTGGGAACAACACACATCTCTTTTGCGAAGATCAAAGAGAGCCTCCTGGCATGCCAACTACGAGAAGCTTGATAAACTTCCGGCTGTAGCACAACTCCATCAATCCAGATGGCACAATCACATGCATCCGCGAAGAAACCCTAAATACCTTGCTCCAAGCTCATTTCCCAGAGTCCTTCAACATTGATATGTCTTACGGACAGTCAACTGAGGTTCCGCTACATTGAAATCACAGAACCAACTCTTCAGCCTAGATCAGGTGAAGCGAGCTATTACCTCATTCAAGGCACCAAGTACAGACTGTATTCTTTCAGCCTTATTGCAGAGAGGTCTAGACTTTCTTGTACCTACCATAATAGCCTTAGATTCAGCTTCATCTAGAGCTACATACAACGTGCTTGGAGGGAGGTAAAAGCAGTATTTACCCCCAAACCAGTACATGGGAGATCTCTGCCAGGATCACTCACTGGATCTATACAAAAATTTTCAGGTCCATCATAATATACGAGTATGCTTCTGTAGTATAGTGGACTCTAATCACGTAAAGACCACCATTTCAAAGCTCAAAAGAGTTCAGCGTCTTAGAGGTGTGGACATTTCTGGAACCTTTCGGACCTGCTCCACAGCTGCTATAGAGCCATTAATAGCACAAACGCGCCTGCACTTATTTATCGACTTATTCATCAACAAAGCGGCTCAGCAAGTTTGGTACAAACCAAAGAGTAAGGTCTATGCGATCATCCGGACCTAGAGACCCTGCTCTCTGAAATACCAGAACTTGACATGATCTGCGCGGTAACCAAGTGCTTTCACAAATCACTATGCTTCAAAAAAGGATTGAAAGGAGTTAATTGCTTAAACTATTTTGCCTTCATGAAAAATTTCCTTTGACCTGTTCCATTCCTCTCAGAGTGGTGTGTTTATCCTTCTCTGGGGAGGGTTTTCTTAGGCTTCTGGAAGTATTGTGGAGTCTGGGAAGTATATATCGGTTGAGAATTGAAGCGTGTGTAGTCTGCTTTAGGGCGATTCCATTATCGCGGGTGCAACATTTAGATGTGCTTAAAGTTTCATAACATTAAAATAAAAAAATAGGAGCGAGGATTCAAGTACCATCGCGGGTGCAACAAAATTGGCCGCCTCTTCTAAGATCATAATACAAAAACACAAAAGTCTGTTAATTATGAAACATTTATTGTGAAAGAACATCACAATTCGTAAGGAACTAGTTTAATGAAAATAAAAAGAAAAAAAATTCTAAAGTGGGGTGAAAAGTAACCTCCTTGGGAATGAAAAAAATTGTCTTTTAAATGTTTTTTTTATTTTATTCAATATAGTCCCCTTTGAGCTTGATACACTTATTCCAGCGATTTTCCAACTTCTTGATCCCGTTTGAAAAGTAATTTTCCGGAATGTCCGCAAAATACTCCTTCGTGGCGTCGATGATTTCCTCGTGTGAGCTGAATTTTTCATTGATGAGCCATCTTTTGAGGTTTGGGAAGAGATAATAGTCCGAGCCAAATCGGGCGAATACGGTGGATGCGGCAGCAATTGGAGCCGTAAGTCATTGAGCAGCCTTGGTTGCGATGCTCTTATGCGCCGGCGAATTGTCTTGCAAAAACAAAATTTTTTTTCGCTTCATGTGAGGCCGTTTTGCAGCGATTTCGGCCTTCAATCGCTCCAATAATGCACAGTAATACTCAGCGTTGATGTTTTTCCTTTTTTTCCTTCGTGAACTACCTTCGAAGTACCTTCGAGGTAGTCCACGAAAAGTATGCCATGACAATCCCAGAAAACCGACGCCATAACTTTTCCGACCGATTTGAGCTTCCCTCGGCCGCTCCGGAGCACTCGTGCCGGCTTCAGTCCATTCCCGGGCACTCATTCTGTCCTCTGGTGTGTAATAGTGGATCCAGGTTTCATCAACAGTTACCAATCGACGCCAAAAGTCCGCCCGATTCGGCATCAGCACGTCTAAACACTCTTACGAAGTGCTCTCGTGCTCGTCTTTTTGGTCAGGAGTGAGCATACGCGGCATCCAACGGCAGGATAACTTTTTCAAATGCAGAATATTGCCCAAAATATGGCGTGTGCGCTCAGTACTAATCTTTGTGGTATCTGCTAGCTCGCGCACCTTCACTTTCCGGTCAGCCAACACAATTTCATGAATTCTTTTGACATTGTCCTCTGTCACCGCATCGGAGGGCCTACCGCTGCGGATTTGATCGGTAGTGGAGTTGAGGCCACCACAAAACTCTCGAAATCAATATCTGACGAAGCATAAGCCCCATAATATTTATCCAACTTTTCTTTTATTTCCTTCGCCGTTTTGCTTCTCAAAAAATAATGTTTTATGAGAGAACGAAAATCGTTTTTGTCCATACTCAACATGATGCCAAACACGTCAACAACAATCAGCTGTCAAAACAAAACTAAAGACAGTATCGCACTGAAATTTGGCATGTCTGCCTAAGTATGGACGGACTTCAAGGCACCATAACCTTTGCAGTAGCAGCGCATTCTGGCAGTCAAGGAGGTTACTTTTCACCCCACCTAATAAACGTCAATAAAACTTTGAAAGGAACAAAGAATGAGATCAAACAATGTGTATTATTTATTGCGGTACTTCTTATACCATTATCTTAATTATTATTTTTTCAAATACGTATAATTTCTCCGAAATTATATTTTCTCCTATTCTTTGGCTCGCCCAACTTTGTGATAATGTTTTCAAACTGCACGTCTACTACATCATTTGCGATTGTAGTGCCATCAATTGTCTTCATAAATTGTGCTCCTACTTCTCCATCTTCATCTATTTCGTTTAGATAAACCCCAACATATCGATATTGAGTAATTTTTCTAACAAATTTGCAGGGTAATCGAACGAGCACATGCAAACCTTCAGAAATTTCTTTTGGCAAGACAATAGTACTCACAACATAAGCAGTCCGCATTTGATTTCGATAGTCCACGAGATATCATTAGACATTCATCATTTGTATTTTCGTCATTTGAATCGCTGAAGATATATGAAACTCGCAATTTTGTTTCTGATGCCGTGCAGGATTCACTTTGGTACGGTGCTGAATGTCCAGGGATGTCTTTTGCTGTTTTGTAATTTACAAGAGGTTCCACTTCATCGCCTTCCCAATCACTCTCCATCTCAGAATGGTGGTTTTTGAAAATTGTTTGACCAATGTAGACAGTAGGCTCGAAAGTTATGTCCGTGAAACGGAAATGCTTTCGCCATCTTCAGATTTAAAAAAAGTGTTTTGCTGGGATCCCTGGAATATTTTTCAGCCCTTCCCATTTATTACCCAAAATGGACATCACTTTTATGATTTCATCCTTTGGCACAAATATAAATAAGATGCCCTTGCAAAGACTGCGCGCCAATTCAAAAAATTCTTGGGCAGTATTGACGATGGCTTTTCGGAACTTAACGGCAATCCACACTGATCTTTTGACACGTCCACCGATACCATCTACAGGACCTTTGCCATGGGAGGCAGCAAAAAAATTCCATTCAAGGTAAGCAAATCTATAGTCTGATTTGAGTGCATTGATGCTTGCCATCACTAAGTGGTTCTTAAATTGAGCAGTGCAATTATCGCTGAAGATTTGCAAAGATGTAAATCTCTCAGTTATCGACTTGATGTACTCAAATTGTTTCTTCAAAAAGATATGCACAGTATACTTACTGTGGCTTAATTCGTCACTTATTATGACCACTGAACGGCATCTGTCAGTAGTTCAAATACAGCACGTAAAAAGCGTTACTTGTCCATGAGACCAATGTGCTGATTGTATTTCATCTTGACTGACTAGCGCATAATTCTCCGCAAAGTCTATTTGTATAATACTCGTAGCTTTCTCACTGTTTTGATTTTTGGAAATAATCTGACTGGACATTTTTAACAAAATAATGCAGCTTGAATTTAGCAGTGCTCTCGTGTAGCTTATTTAGTGCTTCATTGAAAAGTTAGCTGATTACGATCTGCTTTAGCCTTTTATTTTGAGAAATCCAAGCCTTCCAGATTCGAGTCTAGGGTGATATCCCAAATATCGGATTCATTGCATTCAAAACAATTGTCAGACATACAATCTTCATTATCCACACTACATGATACGAGTATCTGTTTCAGAAGCTCTTGGAGTATTTTCGAGAAGTTTGTAGCATGCTTGAAAATTCCAGAAAGAAGGTTAATGTAATTTGAATGAGTTATAGACACGCAAACATTATGAGGTGTGTCGCTGATAGTCAAAATATGGGCATGTCTCTCTTTAAAAAAAAAAGGAGAAGGAGATTTAACTGCTTTCACATCTTTCATCCCTTTTTTTTTTTTTTTTTTGGTTGCGTCCAAAGGATGTGTAATCTTCGAAAGATACTAGTTGCCCGTGCTACTAGCATGCACGATTCGCGGGATATGTTTCTCCAGTGCCTCGCGCCTCACGTACTAAACCACACCCATGTACTCTTCTACTCTTGCCTGTTGACAGTTAGCCTAAGGTAGATCCTTTGCATTTCGTTAGCGAGAATGTCGATGGGAATCATTCCCGCAATAACGCAGGCTGCTTCGTCCGAAATTGTTCGGAATCCGCTTATTGTTCTTATTGCGCAGAGCCTGTATGCTGACGAGAGCTTCCTTCTTGTTTCCTTAGATGTAAGAGCCCCTGCCCAGACCGGTGCAGCGTATATCAGTATTGAGCTAAACATCCTGGATAACAGAATCCTTCTGGCGTATCCAGGTCCGATGTTTGGCATAATCCGGGAAAGAGCTGCCTGCATCTGTGACGCCCTTTTGCTGGCGTACTGGATGTGCGTTTTAAAGCTTAACCTGTTTTCGAGCGTTACTCCTAGGTACATTAATGACCCCTTTGATCTAATTAGTTGGTTTCTAACACGGAAAGATGCATATTCCACAGTCTTTCGGCTGTTTATCAACACAGCCTCGGTCTTGTGGTCAGCTAGTTCTAGCCCTGCAGACTCTAGCCAATTCTTGATTCTGGCTACTGCTTCATCCGTAGCGGACTCTATCTCATGGATATGTTTGGCCACAGTAACCACAGCGATATCGTCAGCAAAGCCTATAACCTTAACTCCTTGTGGCAGCGTTAACCGGAGAACCCCGTCGTATATTATGTTCCACAAGAGGGGTCCAAGAACCGACCCTTGTGGTACTCCCGCGGTGGTGTTGTAGTACTTAACGCCATCGTCAGTATGGTATCTTAATTTCCTGTCGATAAGGTAGTTTGCTACTATGTTTAGCAGGTAGTACGGCGTTTCCATTCTGACCAAGGATCTCCTAATGCATGACCAGCTTGCCGAATTGAAGGCATTTTTAACATCAAGGGTCACAACCGCGCAATATTTCTTCATCCCACCTCTCCATCTTTTTCCCGTATTGCTTCAGCCACTGTATCTACTACCGCCTTAATGGCATCGACGGTAGAACGCGATTTTCTGAATCCATACTGGTCATCAGACAAAGCTCCTTTATCTTCTGCCACCTCGAGTAGTCTGCAGTATATGATCCGTTCTAAGATTTTTCCCATTGTATCTAATAGGCATATTGGCCGGTATGAGGACGGTTCCTCTGGTGGTTTTTTCCCTTTTGGCAGTAAAACCAGGTGCTGGAGTTTCCACGACCTCGGGAATACCCCTTCCTCCAGACACCGTTGCATCGTTGCAATAAAATTAGCAATATTGGGCAGGATATTTGTGGGGACATACTGCCCTTAAGCTTCTTCATCACCATCCTATATGCCATACCCCAGGGGTCTAGGTCTGCCCCATCGCAGAGTTGTCTAAAGCATCTTGCCTTGCTCTCTTTAATGGCCTTTTCGAGATCTCGCCTTGCTAATCTGAAGATAGATAGCCTTTCTTGAAACTCTGGCCTTCCCCTGCATCGCTGGGATCTGCGTCTAGCCCGGAGGCAAGCTGCTCTGAGCGTTTTAACTTCGTCGTTCCACCAGTAACACGGTGCCCCTCTTTTACTGGCAGATCTTCTAGGCATTGCTGCATCACACGCTGTGGTAATTGTTTGCGTCAATTGCTGTGACAGTGTCTCGGCTGTTTCGCTGCTGAATGCAAGTTCGGTATTCATCATTTCCTCGAACGTATCTTTGTCAAAGTGGGTGTCTTTCCACTTTGGCCCTGTTAGCTTGGGGGGCTGCCTGGGCTTGTCTTTGTTCAAGCTAAATATGATTGCCTGGTGATCGCTGTGCGTATATTCTTCGCTTACTTGCCATTTTGTTTTGCGCAGGAGTGAGTTACTCATAAAGGTGATATCTATAATAGACCCCTTGCCTGCTTTCCGAAATGTGTTTTTTGCACCATTGTTCGCCAAACTCACATCTAGTGTTGCGAATGCTTCTAGTAGAGCTCGACCCCTTGCATCCGTTATCCTGCTGCCCCATTCTGTAGCCCATGCATTGAAATCGCCAGCAATTATAATTGGGTGTTTTCCTCGCGCGTCAGCTACAATGTCATCCAGCAGCTTCAGGTAAGCCCTAGGTGTTAGGCTAGGGGGTGCGTAGCAACTATAGAAGTGGATGCCGTTTATCCTAGCGGTTACGAAGTACTCCGCTGACCCACCGACTTTTTGCATGGCGTGGCTTCCACAGGTCCATATCGCTGTCTTCTTTGAGATATCGTCTATCCAGCTACAACCATCCAAAGATTTGTAGGGCTCACTAACTAGGACAATATCTACTTTTTGTTCCCTTGTCATCTGCACCAGCAAGTCCTGCGCGGCCGCACAGTGATTAAGGTTTATCTGGACGACCTTCATCATACTTTGTTCGTCAGGGCCTTCTTGAATACTGGACACTGGCCGCTACCAGCCACGTGTCCAGCGTTATCAGGCTTGTCCTTCTTGCACCAGAAACATAGAGGTTTCTTTGCACAAGCCTTGGCAATGTGACCTTCTTCCCCACATCTTCTACACTGCTTGGATCGGTCATACTCGCTCTTGCAGTGACGCGCCGTGTGCCCGAATTCTAGGCACCTAAAGCATTTAGTTAGCACTAAACGCACTCGTATGCGGCAGTTTACCCACCCAATCTTAATCCTGCCCGACTTAAGCATCTTATTTGCGCTGTCTTCTGGCAACCCGATCGTCGCGACTTGCGTGCCTCCGTAGGCCTTCCTTAGGTTCAGGACGTCTGCTTCACATACCTCTTTCAGCTGGAACTGCGACTTTATGGCCTCGCAGATATCTCTCTTAGTGGTGACCTCGTCGATATCCTTGATTTCTGTCGTGGATCGGTGGGTCAGTGTCCGGAACTCCGCGTTGGCGCCGAGAATTTCCCCGAGTATCCCCTTGAACTGCTCGGTTTTCTCACCTTGCTTCTTTAGTTCGAACAGGAGGTCACCTTTTTGGGTACGTCTTATTCTTGTTACCGACTCCCCCAAGTTGCCAAGCTTGGGATCAGCCTTAACCTTGCGTAATATCTCCGCATACGATAGCTCTCCCTTAGCTGTTACCACAATTGCATCGGGTCGCGTGTTCTCCTTGGTAACTGTTTTCTTTTTGGGTTCCGCCTTCTTTTTGGTAACGACTTTTGACCACTCCTTTTTATCTTCGGTTACCGTCTGTCCGTTATTCACGGCCTTGTCAGCCTTTAGAGGCTTGATGTTAGCACCTTTTTCGACTTTGCCGGTATTCTTGCTTTCGGCTTTGCTCCGGGTTACCTTGCTCCCAGTGGCTGGTGGCGGCTTCTGACGACGTTTTGAGCTCGGTGTTTCGCCGTTGGATTCCGTTCTCCTTTTTGAATCCAGAACTGACGCTTTAAGCCATGGTGAAGTCTGTGAGCTATTATTTTTTCTTATGACTTCCTTGGCCATGTCATCGTGCATCTCAATTGCCGAGAGCTCGTAGAGTGCCTTAATTTTCTCGATGGCCTCTTGCCATCTTCTAGCATTTCCACCAGCGTTTTTATCTGTTCTCCCAGTTTATGGAAGACTGTCTGGGTGATTGGCTGGGTGATTAATTGCGATTCCGAAGCTGGACGCATTGGGGGAGCCACACCTTCTTCCATATACATTTGAGGCGTTGACGCCTTAACAATGGGCGATCTCTGCAAGGCAGAACTTCTCTGGAAGGGGTTCACATAGTTCTCCCCATTTTCTTCATTGGTGTTTTTTTGGTTTGTTGTCATCATGTCTATTGGGTCCCCACTTAAAGCCGTTATCAATATTCGGATGTGCAGTCACCTTATGATCCCATGGTTATCTATGCGAGCAGTGAGGCCATGCGAGGGTTGACACAAGCCCTTATGGGGTCGTGTGCCAGAGCTAGATCGGTGCTAAACAGGAATGTTACATCTGTACCTACACCACCAACTTAATGGCGACGAAATATTGAGCGTTCTTTGAGGCCTTCCAGGGTTTTAACGGGACGGGGGCGCTTGCCCGAAAGCCATTTCCGCAAAATTGCACTCTTGCTTACTCAGGTAACAGAATACTGCAAACGTCAGCCCTCATAGTTGTCATTCCGATTCTTTTTCCAGTATGCCATAATTAAGACCTTACTGGGCTCAGTCTTAATGTTTTAAGGTTATTCTTACCATTTATTTTAATATAATACTAATTTTATAGCATTACACTGTAATATAAAAAAAAAATATATATATATATATATATGTGCGTGCAGTCCCTTTATGGTGAAGAAACTGCAACTTTCACCTTGTGGCGGCCACCGCCGGATCTCGCCATTTGTTGTATACCTCGTTGCTACCTTGTGGGTGGGAGGCACTTACTTGGAAGACGGTGCTTGCTCGTCTTGTCGCAGAGAGTTCTTAGGGGTTCCTTTGACCTTTTCAGGCAAGCCCTCCTTCTCCGCCCATCTGGTTGGGAAGCTGCTTAATTGGGTTTCGCAGTTGACCTCCTTCTAGTGTGTTCCGTTAACAATGCTGTATCGGATGTATTACCTCAGCATCATTCAGGGTTGAACACGGAACACGAATGGATTTTAGTCGCCTCTTACGACAGGCATACCTTACCTCCGGTCTATTCTAACCCCGACCGGAAGGGGTATCTTTCATCCCTTGTCTTTCATCATTTTCATCAAAATGTCGTCCCTGTTATAAAAATCACAAAGCTGTTGATTTACTTCAGAAGTCAATTTTCCAAGAAGTACTTTAGAGGAATCGCTTTCGTCAAGTTCAACAACTTTTAATTCAGAAGCTAGAAGCTACTTTTTTTAAAACTTCAACAGTTTTAGTGCGACTTGCTAGCAGATTACGCTTGACTTTGGTTACAGCTTTTCCCAGCGTGCAAGGACTGCGGTATAAAGCACCTCCTGTTTGTTTATTTTGCTCTTCTTTTCGTCGTTTTCTAGTCGCCTGCATTTTTTGTTTTGAGCGAATCCTAGCCAGCATTTTTAGGTCTTCGTATGCCTTCGATTCTTACCTTATGATCGCGGGTGCAACCAATTTGAGTCAACGTTTATTCCTATTCAGTTTACCTTGAACTCCTAAAAATAGTTGATTAAAGTTTGACCTCTTACTTTCGTAAAATTTCTGTAAAAAAAACAAGCTTTGTTAACTATTTTATCGCGGCTGTAACATGATAACAATCATTACTTAAAAGTCAAATACAATGCTCCAATAATAATAACAAGAGCTTAATTTTTTTCCACAGATTTTTTGATTATATTTACTTCACGTGTAACTGGTAGGATATAACCTCGAGCTTTCAATACAGCCGTTTCGGGCAGGTGTTGCTAGCTGTGATTCTATATTTTATATACTTGGTATGGAAATCTAGGAAACAATTTTTATCCTTATCGAGGTAAAGTGAAACGACGCATTTTGTGCATTTAATGTATGTTTGGAAATTGCAGAAGGGTAGCCTCTTCTCGCATATTTCTGGAAAATGGCTAAAACCATCGTGACGGATATCAACTTTGGAATAGGCGCCATGGTCGTAGACTTTATTTTCTTTTCGGCATACATGCTTAAGACTGAAGTACTGGGGGAGTTAGATGGCCTTCCCCTTTTGGTCGACGTCTCGGGCGAAAATGGCTATAAACACATGGCAGTTGCCAACTCAAACCGGAAGTCTGCTTGATTTTTCGGACTACTCCCTTTTTTCTCGCAGTAGCGCTTGTATAACAACGAAGAGTTTATTATAGTTATATCTATAAAGTGGTGGTAAATGCGGGGGTACCACTTTCTGGACTTTGTAGTGATTCTATATCTTCCCACAAAGCTATTTAGCAAGTCAACGCCTCCCATTTGCTTGTTATAATCCAAAATAATTGCAGAGCATGGTACATCAATGACCTGTTTAGATTTTCGGTCGTAACTGCTTGTGGCAAAGGGAAGTTGTAAATGAGTGAAACTGTAATACAAATTAAAAAATTATTAACACGTACCGGTTAACTATCGTCACTGGTTCTTTCCCAACGAAAGTAGATAGTAAAGTTACAGGTTTATTGTCTTTCCAAAGTATATTTGTGATCTCTGTATCTTGAAAGTTCGCTGTAACTTCAAAAGATGTTCCTCTAGTAACTGCCTTCAATTCACAATCAGAAGGTGATCAGAAGAATCATTTTGCAGAGGTGATAATCTATTTGCGTTTCGTGGCCTCCGCTGCTATAGGTGATAAGATGTCGTTGATGTTTAATAAACATTGTATTTAAGGTTAAGCCGTAAGCCCTACACGCTACAAGGATGTCTTCGCCAGCTGAATTTCTGGTTCCAAAGCCTGTACCGCCGTGGCAGTCCTCATAATCAACATTTGTTTCTCCGACGTGGCCATTTAAATCTCCGCCTACGAAGAGCATCTCATCGATAGGTATATTTCTAAGCAAATTACCGAACTCTGACCAAAATGTATCTTTTTCCGATTGGTCGCATCCATTTTGTGGAGCGTACGCGCTAACAATGTTCCACGTTTCATTGTGTATGACGAGTTTAACACTCATCAAGCGGTGGCTTATTTTCAAGATACCAACGATGTTGTTTAGAAGATCCGCTGCAACAACGATTCCAACACCGTTTCGTCCATTGACCGTTCCATGGTAGAACATCTTAAATGCCTTAGTTTTTAAATCTAGAAAACGCGCTTTATTTCCTGTATTACACCACTTCGTTTCCTGTACGCACAGGATTTGTAGAGTTCTGCGACGCATAATCGCTTCCAGTTCTAAACTTTTTGAGGTCATCGATCCGACGTTCCAACTTGCAAACCGAAGTTTATGAAAATATTTTGGAAACTTCATTCCATTCGTTTTTGGTGTCATAGTTGCCTGTATATGATTGGTGTCCCATTTAGTCGCGTCTTACGACAAGCTGGGACGCACTGCGGCACTATTCTTTATCCGATGCCGCACGGATAAAGGTCGCCAAAAATACAAAATAGAGTCAAAAACGCTACAAAAAAAATTCAAAGTGTAAATTTATGCAATACGTTACTTATGGATTCCTGAATTCGTAGAACATAAGCTACCACCCAAGGAAGTCCAAGACGCTATCTTTTTGGCCTTCAACGAATGCAATGGTTAAATCTCCGCACCATATTCATCAGCAACTTGGATAAACCCCAGAAGAAGGAGTCAACCAAGGCACCAATGTACTTATTCCGATAACGTGGAAACAGCTGATGTTTTTTGAAACCAACATCCATACTACGGGGATTCCTACCGTCGATGTTGATTCAGCTTTGCTCGATCATGGAGAACGGAGTCGAAACAATTGGTATCACCGTCACCGTTAATTTCTAGGCAACGAACAAGGTGCAGAATTGTCACATAGACACCGTTGTCACTTCCATCAGATACCAGTAAGGATGCGAAATTGAAGATTATAGTAAAGGTACTGTAGCACATTCATTCTCTGAGTTCAACATTCAAAGCCAGTTCCACTGTGCATCTTAATTATCTTCTGTTCCAATCATTCACTTCGCAAATCGGCTTTTGCCTTAGTGCATAGAAAAAAATCTTTCTTGTCACGTGTCTTGTTCGGACGTGGACCGACAATTCGTCCCCACAATTTCGTGCGTTATTATTCAAAAAATCTGATCCAGCAGCGCGACACAGTCAATGGTGCTGGTTAAGAGTTTGTGTAATAAGAGAATATCAGTGGATTTGCTACGTTTTTCCAGTGATAGAAGACTGTCAGTCATCATGGGGCGAAAGAATGTAGTGGTCCGCCCATATAGGAGTCCGGGTTGGAGAGCTTTGATAAGAATATGGTTTCTATAGTAAAAGGATAATATTTGGCCAGTATATGCGAGTATTAGCCTAACAAATGTGATGTATAGGAACTTTGTGACGAATGGGTCAGATAACTTTTTGATCCATCAGTCAACGATGCTAACTATGGAATTAGCTCTCCTTATTCTCGAATCAATATGGGTGCGGAAATTGAGTTCAATATCAAAGATAACGCAGTAGTCTTCCATTGAAGTAACCGAGGGTACAGTTTGAGTAAGGTAAAGATCTCACGGAGACCTTTAATGTCAAAAAAGAAGAATTTAGACAAGGGGATGCGCTGGCATGCGATTTCTTCAACATCATTCAAAGTCCGTTCAATTACTCGCATACGCCGACGATATTGACATAATCGGGAGAAAGCAGCGTGATGTCAGTAGCGCTTTCATGAATATTGAGACGAAAGCGGCGAAAATGGGTTTAGCGTTCAACGAGGGCAAGACCAAGTAGATATATGCTGTCAAGCAGAAAGGTCACTCAACGCTGACGTCTCGGACAGAATTTCACCTTTGACACCAGCGCTGATATCAAACGAAGAATAACTCTTGCCAAATGCTGCTTCTTTGGGCTAAGAAGGCAATTGACTAGCAAAGCCCTCTCCCGAACAACAGACAGGGTAACGTATAAGTACTTCATAATCCCAGTCCTGCTCTATGGCGTAGAGGCATGGAAATTATCAAAAATGGATGAGGGTGCTCTTGGCTGCTTTGAGAGGAAAATTCTTTGGGTGATATTCAGTCCCGTTTGCATTGAAGGTGAATGGAGGAGGAGATACAATGACGATCTGAACGGACTGCAGAGCGAAGGGTGAAGATTCAACTACTGAGATGGCTGGGTCATGTAAAGCGGATAGACAACAACGCTTGGGACTGAAAAGTCTTCGAATTCGACCCCGAGGGACAACGCAGTAGAGGAAAACCGAGAATCAGGTGGCGCAGACAAGGGGACCTCAGTCAGCTTGGTGTGTGAAACTGGAGGCAGCTAGCAATGGCTCAAGCTAGCTGGAGACGCTTGTTAACTGAGGCCCAGGTCCACTCCGGACATAAAGTAAAATAAAGAAGGAATGCACCTTTGTTCAGTAATGGCAAAGACTTCGTAGATCTTGTGAATAATGGAATGTGGGAATCTTAGAGTTAGATCCTCTAACGTCTTCCGAATAGAGAGGGGCTAGATGAGGAGCCTTCAACCAGAGGGTTGAGGATGTTCCTTAGTGGGAGTAGACAATCGGATGCCGAGACCCATGTCACAAGATTTTCACGTAACTTTGAGTTGATATTCGGTCCTTACCGTGGACCGTCTACATCCTCACTGCTTTAGATAATTTCTTCTTATTGGGGTCGATGAAGTTGTTGCTAATGTTTATTCATGCTGTCTGAGAGCGGAATATTGGTCGTCTTCGATACCTAATAGTCTTGAAAAGCATTATCCTCCCTCCAAACTTTCAGCACCGACTTTAACTATACTATAATGTTGCTATTCTTACCTCTTCATATATCTCTGAGCATTTTGTCATTGGCATCAATGGCCTCGATCAAGCACTTCTCTGTTCTTTTTTTTTCTGAGTAGTAGCTATTCGTCGCATCTTCTTGGTACATTGAACTGACTGAAGCATCAGCAGTCAGTATGACCGCTTTCTTATATGAGTCGCGAAATTTCAGGACAAGTCAGAATGCTAACAAAAGGATGGTGACAGATAAGAATCCCACCACGTAAGAATCTTACGATTGCAAGGGATCCAAAAGTAGCCGATAAGAACTGAACTCATCGTCGACAACCCTTCAAAAAGAAACAACGGCAAATGGTGCGGAGGCACTAGACTGTCCAAGATATCACCCTCATCTGAAGTACTGATCATGTTGCAATCGACATAAGACACTCTTTTAGTATCATAGGTGTTCAATCACTTCGGACGACGAAAAAAACTTAGACCACTACTTATATCTTCATCGCAACGAGTCACAAGAAACAATATCTGCTCGTGTGTCTATCAACTTCTCGTCATCGATGCCAATCAAACACGAATCAGCATTGAAAGCAAGTATAGTGGCGCGTTAACTCCACGAGTAAAAGAAGACGAAACAATATCGGTTTCTCGGAGAAATTAAGAAAGAACATAAGAAGTAAATGATCAAAAAAATGAGCAGGTCATTTCGAAGGAACTCTTCTAGACTGTAAAATAAAGAGGATAACCTAATTTCAACTTTTTGGCAAAGCGAATCATTCAATTTAGGCAATGAAAAGCAATATTTCCGTCGACATGACTTAAATGAAGTGAAGTCAAATTATCAATTGACCTAAGAATGCGATAAGCTTGCAATTGGGTATTCTGTTTCTTATTACCGTTCCCAAGCAGTAGATTCCTTCCTTACGTAGGTGCAAGAAAAGTGGCACCGAGGTGTAATAATTATCACAGTAGAGTTCAAAATGTTTTCCCCTAGGAATATCCCGACATAAACGAACCACTACGTTTCCACTTGCTCCCAAATCTGGTTCACCAGGTTGGCGTTTTGAAAAACAATTTTCGAGTCCACTATATATTTCAAACTTATATGCGAAGCCAGATGCTCCGCTCCGATGTTGATGGGCTTTCGTCCGCGGTTGTGGGTATATTGATTTCGTCAGATTTTTTTTTTTTTCTTTTCGAATTTCTCCTAATTCATCTTCAGTAAGTTGAACAAATTCGGCTGAATGAATATCTTACAAGTCATCACTATCTGATTCACCTCCATCTTCGCTTTCCGATGGAATTTCTTCGAATACAGATCGAATTGCAGATTCTGTTTGCAAAAATTTTCGCGACATTTCAGCTAAGAGAACAGTGATCCAAATAAAAAAAAAACACTTCTGACAAATGCGCAGTACTTCATATATGAATCATCTGAATATACGCAAGTAATTACGTACTTTCTAGATAAAAAAAGTTGTTTTCCCTAATTATAAATTACAAAAATATGAACTTACATAAATATAATTTTTGGAACACTTTCGCAATTATTACTTTTTTCCTTAATAACTTTAAAGTTTAGCAAACTTCACTCTCACGAAAAAAACACAACTGATCTTTCACAAATTTTTCTGTCAAAACTAGAAACAGAATAACTGTAAATCCTTGCGGTCACAAAAAAAGAATCTTATATAAGGAAACTGGAATTTTTTTTTTTATTAGAAAGAGCTTAAGCTTAGCTGTTATCGAGCTTTTTAAAGACGATTCATATATGGGACGCGGAACGTTTAAGGGTTAATAGGTCTATCTAAAAATTATTGTTGAGAACCGTTTATAGCGGAATCCCCCTTTAGGCTATGTGCCATCAGAAAAATAGTTAAATTCGAGTAGTTATTTTTTTTTGCCATTGAATCGACCTGCCACTTTTTGAATATATTTTTCTCTGACCATGTACTAGTTCTTCCTTGAGCTGATATTGCTTGCTACTTACTTTGACTCACATGTTTATTACAACACGTGCTCCAAACTTCCTTGAACAGTATATGTGTGTATGTATGTCAATTACAATTACTGACCAGAACGTATTTCTTTCATAATCTGAACCCTTTGACCAGCTGCTCTTTGAAGCGGTCAAACTCCTCCTGGTCTGCCAGCTAGTACCCAACAAGTTTTCCATTTGAGCAGGATCATTACATATGAACACACTTACATGAAAATATGAATCTCATCCTTGTGAGCTTGAGATTATTTCCAAGTCCTGCCACAAGTCAAAATTAACTTAATTATTTATTTCACAAAATAGTCATTTCCTTCTTCACACCCACTTACATTTTTAAGGACTGCATCTCCATCCCCATTTCTTGCAGTGTTTCTTTGAATTAAAAAAAAGAGTGGAAAAAAAATTTACTGATATATTGTTTAATTAACTTTTTCTAATTAGCAGCTAAGCTCCTTGAGGGTTTGTAAGTCCTGAGTTCTGAGTTCTGAGTTCCTGAGCGCTGGGAATTGTAGTTTCGACTTTATATGCGCGTGTCTATTCGTACTTTGCTACTTCTGAATGATTTGCAGTACTACACCAAAGAAGAAAACAAATGAAAGAGGGTAAAGCAATATACGAGTATGTACCTACTTACTTGTATTCGTACTGTGGCTGGCTGTCCCATAGGAGAACGAAGCACTTTTGAAGAGTCCTTCTGACTGCACACAGAGTAAATGTGACGTCCAATAAATTGCAAAGCTCATTCAATGGAGTTTGATTCTGTTTTTTTTTTTTTTTTACTTACTGATTCGCCGAGTCGTACTCTGATTCTCTTCCTCATTTTCTTCGTCGATGATTTTTCTCGATTTTTTTTTTATTTTGATTTTTTTTTTGCCGCCTCCATACCGCAATCGAAACTAGAAACAAATTAGTTTTTCCGTTTGTGATTGGGAATTTTCCAACTCATTGGTTTCCCCCCCCCCCTCGTTTAGTGTTTTTTTTTTGTTTGTTTTGAGTCTTTAATTTTATTGTTTTCTTTTCATTGTGGTACCCGCACTTTCCATCTCTTACAACGCGCTCGTTTCTTTATGGAGTCGATTTTTCAGATTTATTCTGACATACTCGGACACTTTCAAATTTTAAATTGAAACTTAGTGGTCGACTCAACCCATCTGTTGATGGGGCAAAGACACAGGACCTTTGGATAACGATGCCATGTCACTTACTTTTAACGCATTTAAAAAACAGCCTTCCGGCTTTCTTAGAGACGTCGCGAATCTTCTGCTTGGTCAGCCAACATAATACTCGTAATATCACACCACATCCAATTATTAATGGAAGATCTTGTCGAGGACGCAGACAGTCGCAAAGTTGGTTCGGACTGTGATGTATGAACTTTGAGCCTTACTCATCTAGTAAATCGGGATCTAACTTCCCATGCTCTTATTGTGATTTAACATGGAACCCACATAGGAGTCAGTAAATTAAGCCTTCCGATTGCGTTTAAACGATTTAACTTGAAAGTGGTGAGTGGTTCAGCAATACTTCACCAATTCTTAACAATAAACAAGTTCATCGCTATCAATATTGCGTACAGATCCACTCGAAAGACGGACAAATTTGTTCCTAATGGGGATTCGACCCCCAGCAAGGCCGTGTTCTTTTAAGACCCAGCTGCATTCGTTTGCTGGTTCATATTTCGGCTAACAACAGTCCTTGAAAAAGGGAAAGTTGCTTTCGTTAAGAAGAATTCTGGTGCCATTGCATATGGCGGCATGTCCATGCAACCGGCTTGCTAGGAACAAAAAGTCTTCTGCGCTGAGACAGATGGATTTTTGGAATCTGGTTAAAGCACATTGAAAACGATTCATGTCTTTTTGTTTCTTTTCTTTATTATTATTATTAGCCCGGGTCTATCCCGGACAACTTTATTTAACTTATTAACAAGCAAAAACTAAAACCTAGGGGATGTTGTGGGCGTGAAGACTTCGGCGTAGTTTTTTGTTATACGCAACATTCTTGATAATGGTTCGAAGTGACCGTAATTGGTGCGGTGAGTTTGAATAAGGAGAAGTGGGACAGATCTTAGGTTACGGGAATTGGGAGTGAATAAAATAGTTTGTGTTATCCTCGAGCAGTCGATGTTTCCAGTCAATAACTGGTGTATAAAAAGTACATCAACGACTTCACGACGTTTTTTTACGGCTCAAGGTAGACCACGAAGTGCAAATCGGATAAACCTGAGTTAGACTGCTTCGATTCTTTGAATGTGGATTTGTTTATAGGGTCACCAAACTTGGCTGCAATATTCCAAAAGAGGCCTTACAAAAGTAATGTACAGAGACCTTGTAACGTAAGGGTTGGAAAACTCTTTTGACCAGCGTCTCATAAAGCCAAGTACAGAGTTAGCTTTGTTTATAATGCTGTCAATATGTGAGTCGAAATTCAATTGTCTGCCACATATTATTCCTAGATCCCTTACTTCGGTAGTAGAGGGAATAGGCTCATCGCAGATAAAATAGTTTCTTGGAGGCGGAGGAAGACGTTTGCGGGAATAGGTTATCGCTTGGCATTTATTGACATTAAGCTCCAAAAAATTTTGCCTGCACCATACCGAAAACTTATTTTAGTCATCTTACAAGCAATGGGAGTCAGAAGGCATTGAAATGACTTTGGAGATTCTCATGTCGTCAGCGAAAATAGAAAGATTAGAATTCGTTAAAGCGTGACTTATGTCGTTAATCGTGAGGATAAAGATGATTGGTCCAAGGTGACTACCCTGAGGGACACCAGATGTTGCTTGGATGGGGTCGGATATTGAGGATCTGAAGATGACTCTGTATTCTCGGTCATCTAAATAGGATTTGATCCATGCTATAAACGGAGGGGAAAACCCAAGTTTTGTTAGTTTGAAAATGATGGGAAATTTTATCGAAAGCCTTGCTGAAATCTTTAGACCTCATCACCATCTTCTAAAGCACAAAGCGTCCTTGATACGAACTTCGTAAGGTTAGTGGTAGTGGATTTACCTTTCATAAAATAGTGCTGGTTTGTACAGATAGATGGCCTACAGTACGGAAGCAATTGTTGATAGATTATGCTTTCGAACAGTTTGGGTATGGAAGAGAGTTTTGCTAAGGGCCTATAATTATCGACTTCGGCCTTGCTTCCATTTTTTATGAAGAGGGATGATGTAAGATTCCTTCCATAGGAAAGGAAAAGTACCTGTCGAAACAAACAAGTTAAATAGGGCAGCGAGGGGAGGACCGACATGGCTTAGACACTTTTTTATTACAATAGCCGGAAGTCCATCAGGGCCGGACGAAAAATCATCTTTAAGTTTGGTAAATGTTTTCAGAAATCAAAGATGTTGTTATATTTAGCGAAATGGATGACGTTTTTGGACAGTTTATCATATAGCTAAAGTAACTAGGATCGGGTTCGGGTGTTTGCCTATAAAAGGATTTTTCAAAATAACAGGCAGAGAAATTATCAATGGTTTTTGGGTCGGCAGAAGATTCACTAAGAAATTTGAGAGTAGATGGGTAGCCGTCTGACATTATTTTAGTATTAACAAACTGGTAGAAGTGTTTGGGGTCCGAGACTAAGCTAAATTGCATGCGGTAAAGGTACGCAAGTTAAAGAGACTCACAAAGTCCAGAAAAACGATTTTGCGGACAGAGCGCAACTCCTTGTTATACCAAGGAGGACCTGACATGCAGTCATATCGGAAGGAATATGAAACCGCAAAGCAGGAGACAATTAACGAATAGAAAGTTGATAGGGCAAGATCAATATTTGTTGTTTCAGCAATAAAATCAAAGTTAATGTTGCTGATAAGGCCTTTAAGTTGTTTAAGTCGGCTCTTCTAAAATTAAATGAAAATGAATTTTCCGAATCGACATATGTGTTGCCGTTTTCATAAGAGTTTATAATTGACAAGGGCGGATGAAGGCAGTCTAGGGTGGAAAGGAGATGATCACTCCTATAAACGGCACAGTTATCCGAATTGGAAGTGAAGACTAGGTCGAGTTGTCTGTTCATTACATTGGGTATTCCACTAATCTGAAATATACTTGAATTTGTTAAGCAGTCCACCATCAATATTTCTATTTCAGATGACGAACTAAGAGAGACAAAATGAGACGAGTCGTCGGAAGGCGCCCACTTCAGTTAAGGGAGGTTGAAATCGCCTACTATAATAATACTATCTTCAGGTTGTGCATCATCGGTCAAAAAATCCACTGCGTGAACTATAGGGCGATAAGACTAGATTGGTTAAGATGGGTGAATGTAACAACAAAGTAGGCAGCGTTTGGGGAGTGTAATGCTGACTAACTCAAAATTGTCGGTATGAGGAATGTCAACAGGAGTCGTATGAAAACAGTTTCTGATTGCTAGTAAAACCCCTCGGCCATAGGGATTATCAGCTCTTTCAAATCCCTCTTTTCGAAGAACCTTGAAGTTAGGGGGGAAACAGCTCATGATTTTTAATATCAGAAATTAAGTTTGTTTCAGTAACAACAATTATAGCAGGTCTTAGGGAAGTTTTTGAGAATTGAGATATACGGCGGAGATTTTAGTGCGCAAACCTCTTACGTTTTGGTAGTAAATGGACAGGCATTGTGGACTGGAGGATACAGAATTCAGTTGGTTAGGAACTGTAATAGTTTTTAAAATTTGAACGGGTTCTTTGTAAGTGGGAAAGACAGCGTGGAAAGATCTTTTTGAACTTCGTCGGAAGAGATGTCGAAGCTCTCATGATAACGAACGAAAATTTGCATCAATTCCTCTGGCTTTATTGGAAGCCCTTCTCGAATCTCGTTTTGGTTATGCCATTAATTCAAACAGAGTTGTGTTTTTTGTGCAAATAGGCGAGGTAGAGCCTAACATTTTCATAATTTCGACGGTCACTCAAACGAGATATTACATAACGACTGTCATCATTAATTTCTGAAAGTTGTTTTGTAAGTTTGACAGTGGGTGAAAGAAGTGGGTGAAGGTATTTCGGGTGAGAGTCGGGGGCAGGCGTGTAAAGAGAACGAGGGAATGAAGAAGGGGCAGGTTGGTCAAGCACCTCAGATCTAGTAAGGGGAGTTTGGTTGATGAAGATGAGGAAGAGGTGGCTGGGCTAAGAATATGGTAGCTAATGAAATTAGGATATTTTTCCAATGGCGCAGCGTCAATTGAAACTTGGTTAGAATTCGCCGGAACGAAAGCGAAACTCTGTTTTGAGACAACTTTGAAGGTTTGGTCATAGCACGCGATTACTCTATCCTGGATAAAACGATGTCCTTCTGCTTTAAAGACATTTGTAGCTAATAAGGTATCGCAAATTCAGAAAAAAATCACAACAAAGCAATGGAGACACATTACTTCATCTGAAAATTCCGCTGACTGTGCATCCAGAGGCGTTGCACCAAACCAACTATAAGATCACTCGTTATGGTGGACTGACCGCGAATGGCTAAACCTCACTTCATCCCATTGGCCGGCAGAAGTAGCTGTTGACGTTACTGTTCCTGAGGTAAAGATAACAATGACAATGACGGTGCTTGAGGACGCAAGCATGTTCACAAGATTTTCCTCATAAAACAGACTCATAGGAGTTACTACGTACTGTAAACGCTTCATTTCAGATCGCAAAAGGACGAATACACAGGAAGTCCTACGCGTCGTTCAACAAAGGGAATTCCAAGAAGAATGGGGCCTGTCTGCAAGGTAGACGTTGCTTGGACAGGAGCAGTAAGCTGTTATCATTGAATCCTCTAATGAATAAGGACAACATTATAGTAGTCGGATGTCGACTGCAAAATGCACCTCTGACAGAATCCCTAAAACATCCAATTGTTGTTGGTGAAACGAACTAACGAAAAAACACTGCATGGAGGTATCCAATTGACTTTAGCAACTTTAAGACAATCCAAACGAGCTGTCAAGCAAGCAATTCACGAAAAATATGCAAGAACTGATGGCGAACAACGTGCCACAGCTTCGAGTAGGCCTTAGAAACGCTAAAAGAAGATTCGCTTTTTTTTCGAAAAATCGTCTTCAGCGAAGAAGCTCAATGTTGGTTGAATTAGTAACCAAATCGGTCCGATGACAAGGCCCAAGTAATACGAGATCTGTCAATGCACCTGAAAAAATACACTATTTGGTGCGGTCAGGCCGAATCATTGGCCCATATTTTTTCAAAGATGACCCTAAGTCAAACGTTACCGTCAAAAGCGCCCGCTATCGTTCAATAATTCCGAACTTTTTTTTTGCTCAAAATGCACGAACTGAACATGGTCAACATGCGGCTTCAACAAGATGGCGTTACATGCCACACAGAACGCAGATATATGGATCAATTAAGAAATTAATTCGGTGAGCAATTATTCTCTCGTTTTTGACCGGTAAATTGGCCGGCTTTAAATCGCATAAGCTAGCCATTTTATGAGTATGCGTCGAATCAGTCGTCTATGCCGAGAAGAAGGCGTCAATTGTGCAGTCTTGGAAGACAACATTGCACGTATTATTAGCGAGATACAAAAACAATCCCATTTGGCTCTGCAAAAGTTTAAAGAAAATCCCGAATTTCATCGAAAAAATCTATTTCAATGATAAAGGTCATCTTTGCCTATATATGGGATCACAATGTTACGGTCAAAGGAGTTCCCTATGCTGTCATGCTAGAAGACTGTTTTCGATCAGATTTTGATGGACCCGCTGCTCTTCGCGGCGAGCAGTTCGATGCTTTCAGAAATAAACTGGAGAAATACACGCAAATTGGAATATCGACACTATGTCGGACAAAAGCCTTGAACTGGAATCGCTAGAATTCAGGGATTTTCTATATGTTTTTGTAAAAAAAGTTAATTTCCTATTTTGACATCTATGCTTCTCTTACACATATACAAACGAGCTACGAAAACTATAATGCATCAGAAACTAGTGGGCAATTCTTGTGAAATACTTGGATTCAATCACAGCCACTTACCTTCCTTGCATAATTGTCTTTCCGAGAATTTCCGGGAAGATACTACTCTTAGTACGAACCATATCTTAAGCAAAAAATGGATCAGATTTGAATGGATCTCCCGTAAGACTAGGGATACCCAACTTCAGGATCTTAAACTTCATGACCAATTTGTCTGAGACATATCCTTTGATGCCATTTAACAAAGGGAGTTCGAAAACCACTCAACTGACGAGCAAAACAAATAAACTACTTCTGGTAGCAGCCAATACCATTCAGATTAAACGCCAATAAACACACACTACACCTCGGATACCTCAAGGGGTAGAAAGAGGGCAACGAAATCGCTTGTTAAGGTTGCAATTAGTCTCGTTTATGATTTGCATTTTAAATTAAGTACGTTGCCAGCCGGAAGTAAGCGTCCATTGTGAAGGGCGCTTCAGTTTCCGGTGGTGGCTGTTGCTCCTCTAAACACACGCTCAATTCGACACGACCTGACAACCCGGCAACTTCTCTCTTTTACCTATCTGACCCGCTCCACACCATCATCGGGAGAAGAAAAAAAAAAAAACCAAAAAAAAAACCTGGTTCGTGTGTTGTTTGTCAAGTTGGTGGTTTTTTGACGTTACACTCTTCGGTTCTCCTTCATGATTTCTTTTTTGTTTTGTCCTTTTGTTTCCTATTCCTTTCCATCCTTGTCACCTCCATCACGTAGCAAAGAGCAATGAGCTTAGCCGTACTAAAGTTTTTTTCTTTTTTTTTCGTTGTTTTTGCTGTTGGTCTTGTTCGTTTCGTCTCTCGCTCTCTTTTGTCGTTTTTGTCGTTTTTGTCGTTTTTGTTCGCCGTGTTGAAAGTCATTAATTTCGGTTTTGAGAAGAGGCTCTAATGAGTTTTAAGGACGTGCTGCAGTCTCTGAGTTGAATGTATCCATGTGTATATATCTTTGGCTTTTGTATGCCGGAAGTCAGTCATTACCGCTTGTCGTCGTTACTATGAGAGAGAAAAATAGAAAAGTAAAGAGAGTGGAAGAGGAGCTAAAGCTCAGGCACCTACCGGTTGAATGGTGTTGTTTGCGGAGAGGTTTTTACCTTTTAATTAGATGTCATTGAAGTCATTACAATAGGTGAGCTCCGGGGTTAGGGGCGAGTATGAGGGAAGGTACTAAATTAACGGTGCAACAGTTTACAAAAGCCCCACCAATTGAAAGAGACTTTTCTATGGTGGCTGACGGGAAACGAACGAACGGAAGGATGGTTGTAAGGGGTGGACCCTAATTTGGAGAGAATTGTTTTAGTTTTTTTTTTTTTTTTTGGGGTTTTAAACTATAATTGAGCATTGACAATTATACAAGGAAATGTGAGGAAATTTCGTTGAAGTAGGATAATTAAGATTACGCCAGGTGGGGCAATTGGCATTGCGTTGCATCAGTCAGGAATGGAGAAACCCAAACAATCATTCGGTTGAATTCGCGGAATTAGAGTCAACTTTGGAGTTTTAAAAAAGCCGAAGTCTTCGAATTTTGATCTCGTGAGAGTTTTTCCTACCAAATTGTAGATATTCTGTATTTTGCTGGATATTTAGGGGTATTCTAGTTTGTCTATGTGTCCGTGATATTCAATATACTCAATTTAGGATTTAGGAAAATGCTTCCCTAACTCCCTTTTTGGCAAACATATTTGAGAAGAATACCTCCAATGGTCAGATTTTTAGGATGTCACCCTTATCTTGGAGCAAATATGTAGCAATGCTGTAATAGCCTTGTAGAAGACAATTATTGCTGAACAGGAAACTAATTATATGGGGCTCATTCACTATCTAGGGGAGAAGGAGAGCCAAAGCTAGATTGGTGGAATATCAAGATTTAAGATCTAGGAAAGGATTGACTTTCAACTCGGAATTCTCAAGAATCTCTTCCAACTATAGAAAGTTCCGCAAGGTAGACAAATTTCGAACAAAACAACCAGGTCACTTTAACAAAAATCAAGTGAAAGTCATTTAATTTCGATCGGCTGTCAAGACTTAAAAAAAAGCCCGAATTATGAATACAGACAAAGGTAGTTGTGTGCCTTAATTAAGGCCACATACAAGGGCGGGTCAATAAGTCCATGACTTTTGGATTAAAACACAGATTTTTTGATAAAAAAATAATTTTATTTTTCAACGCAGTCTCCCTTGAGCTCTATACACTTTGTCCAACGCTTCTCCAATTTTTTTATCCCTTCCAAAAAAAATCATTTGTCGAGGTCCTCAAAATAGGCCTTTGTTTGCGAGATGACTTCATCATTGGAGTCAAATCTTTTTCCACCAAGCCATTGCTTCAGATTTGGGAACAAGAAGTAGTCGCTCGGAGCCAAATCTGGAGAATAGGGTGGATGAGGGAGCAATTCATAGCCCAATTCATGGATTTTTGCCATGGCAACTGCACATGTGTGCACCCTTGCATTGTCTTGGTGGAAAAGAACTTTTTTCTTGGCCAAATGAGGTCGTTTTTTTTTCAAATCGTCATTGAATCGGTCCAATAAGTTGGCATAATATTCCCCATTGATTGTTCTTCCCTTTTGAAGGTAGTCAATGTGGATTATCCCGCGTGCATCCCAAAAAACAGTCGCCATAACTTTATTGGCTGACAAACCCACCTTGGCCTTCTTTGGCGCCGATTCACCCTTAGAAACCCACTGTTTTGACTGTTGTTTGTTCTCTGGTGTGTTGTGATGGATCCATGTTTCGTCCACGGTTACAAAACGGCGCAAAAACTCCTCCATATTGCGATTAAACAACGCCGAACCTTCCTGTGAAGTTGTTACACGATTGCGTTTGTGGTCGACTGTGAGCAAACGCGGCACCCATCTTGCGGAAAGCTTTCTCATGCCCAAGTGATCATTCAAAATTGAAACCACTGAGCCATGCGAGATCCCTACGGCTTTCACAATCTCTCGCACTTTCAATCTTCGGTCGGCCAACACCATATCGTGAATTTTTTCGATTGTTTCGGGTGTAGAGACCTCAACTGGGCGTCCAGGACGTTCGGCATCTTCAGTGCTTGTACGGCCACAACGAAATTCAGTAAACCACTTTTTTACCATTGAAATCATGGTGCAGAGTCCCCATAGTATTTATCAAGCTTAGCCTTGGTCTCGGTAATGGTTTTTTTTCGCAAGAAATAATGCTTAATAAGCACACGAAATTCACTTTTTTCCGTTTTCTCCTCAAATTAGTGAGTAGTCTGATAAAAATAGCTGTCAAACACAAACTAACTGACGCAGCAAGTTTAAATTTTGACAGGAGTCAACTGACAGATGCCTGTTGACAGGAGCAGTGTTGCTGTTTCAGTAAAGAGGTCAGAAATTCAAAAAGTCACGGACTTATTGACCCGCCCTCGTATATTCCCCAATTCTTCAGTGGTTAGCCCCAGGCGTTGTTGCGCATTTGCCATTTGAGAAATCCAGGAATTCTTTTTCCGACCTCGTTTTCTTACAGTTGGAGTGACCATAGTTGATAGTGCCCTTTTAACCGGATTTTCCACAGATCTTCTTTGAACGTGGCAATACCAGCTTATTCTATTCGCCTGAAGCTGTTCGGTTACCGAATTCTTTATATGTAGACTTCCTCTTATACGCGTAGATCTAATGCAATCGCGTTTGGTGACTCCCCTAGACATCCTTAACATTTTCATTTCCGCTGCCCTCATTTTGTTTTTAAACGCTTCGTACATTGTCCAGAACTGTGAACCGTATATAAGAGCTGGTCTAACAACCGTGGTGTAGAGTTTCCCCTTTAATTTAAGTGGAAATTTTCGGTCGCAAAAGATTCCCGAATTTTCCCGCCGTTTCATCCAACCCACACTCACTCTGTGGTTTACGTCGTCGTCACATTACGCTTCCATGTTAACGATTGATCCTAAGTACTTAAAGAGAATGCTTTTCGGAAGAACTATTCCGTCTAACATTGTGTCCGGAACAGGTCGCAACGGATGCGCAAATGGGCAAGTCAAATGCTCCGTCTTTGAACGACTTATTTTAAGCCCGTATCCCTCTAGCGCATTTTTCCTTGAATCTAGGGCATTCTGCAAATCTTCGACTTTATCGCTTTTCCAAAAAGAATCATCAATTGAATAATGAGGAGATGCTCACATCGGATTCTGACCAATAGACTACTAGCAACTTTAATCAAGCTTTATTTAATTATTTACCTTAGGTGGCACTACAGTCCGGGTGGACATTGACATCAATCAACAAGCATCTCCGAGCCAGCTCGATTTTCTAGATGCCTCCAATTTTGCACGCTAAGTTGGCTGAGGTCCCCTTCCATTTGCGTGAGCCACCTGAGCCTCGGTCTTCCTCTAGTGCTCTAACCCTCGGTCTATACAGTTCGCCATTGTATCTCCTCCTCCATTCACCGTCAATGCAGACAGGACTAAAAATCACTCGAAGAATTTTTTTCTCAAAACAGGCAAGAGCACCCTCATCTATTTTTTATAATCTCTATGCTTCTGCATCATAAGGACTGGGATTATTAGGGTGTTGTAAAGGGTCACGACGTAAATTTAATGCAAGTAATTGGACGGACTTTTGAAAGATTGTGCCTCTTATGTTTGCGGGTGAGTCTTACACTAGTCATTCAAGAATGATGCTGAAGAAATCACATTCACATTTTGATGTAGCAGCATGCATTCTCCATCGTCGTCCTGCATGGACGGAAGACTTTGGCAGGGATATCAAAACTAGACATTGCTCTGTATAGCTCGTCTCTATAGATGCTGTCATACGCGGCCTTAAAATCGATGAATAGGTGGTGGGTATCGATCTGAAGCTCATGGGTCTTCTCCAAGATCTGCCGTAGTGTGAATATCTGGTCGATGGTGGACTTTCCTGGCCTGAAGCCACACTGATATGGACCTATCAGGTTGTTGACGAACGGCTTCAGGCGTTCACACAATATGGCAAATAAGATCTTGTAAGTGTTTTTCAGAAGACTGATGCCTCTATAGTTTTCAACGGGCATACTTTCTTCCGACCATATTTTAAATATGAGTGTGTATAGTCATCGCCTGCCGCTCGATGTCAGGCCGTCCGCTCCAGCGGCTTTGTTAGACTTCGGCTTAGATATTGTTACTTTCATTTCATCCAGGTTTGGTGGAAGGAATTGTTGATTTACATCGTCAAGGATGAAAGGTTCATTTTTCCTGACAGCGGTATTTGTTTCCCCATCGCCGTTATACAGTCTACAGAAATGATCTTTCCAGAACCTCAGCATCGACTGCGTCTCTACTAAGATGTTTTCTTGTTCGTCTTTACAGGCTTCGGTTCGGGGTTGTATCCGTATGCCTATAGTATAGTATGCCTATTCAAGCTGTTGGTAGAACTTCCCAATTTTATTCCTCGAATGGCACCTCCCAATTTCCTCGACAGCACTCTTCTCATGCTCTTTTCTTTTCCTCCTGAGAAGCCGGAGTTCGTCTTTCCTATTCTGCTCATAGCTCGTAAGCAGCTCTAGTTTTCCTTTGCAGCGCCGTATTACGAGCGTTCTGTTTAGCTTCATGTGCTAACTGGCATTCGTCATCAAACCAGTGGTTTCTCTCCAAAAATGTCGGAGTAGACCAAGTAACCAAGGTTTAAATCAGCATTTACCTACATGTTAAGGCGCTTCTAATAGCACTAAGTCTATCTCACAAATGACATTCACTATATCAAAGATTCTCGAGAAAGGGCATTCTTATGCAATACATAGGTTTCGTAGGCAGCAAGGGCAGGAGTAACAGTTTGAAAAAGAAATTTGTCCAGTTTGTCCTTTAAAAAGCCGAAATTTAAATACTCAGCAATTATTCATGTATGACATTTGCATTGTCGGAAACCTAGAAATTGCAATTTTCTTGTTCGCAAAATCGATGTTGCAAAGAATGGGAGATGTCAAGGTTTCCTCAAGCGATGTTAGAAGTACTTTGCCCCATCCGATCTGGCCTCCATTAATATGCTATTTATGATAAGCGTCATATGAATGGCCATAATTGAAGTATCTAAAATGCATACATCTATTGTGATGCCAACGGACTCACGAGTACTATGCTAGATGGGATTAACAAGCGTGCGATTAAAGGTATAGATTCACTTCCCAGCCGATTAACACCAGCACAACCTGCATAATGTTGTTTGCCTCACCTTGTTCTTTCGCTATTTCCATAAACAATTCTCCAGTAAGATGGCCTTTAACGATTTCTTCCGAAGCACCCAATTTCATATGTAGAATCATCACATCGGAGGCACTTTAAAGTATCGTAAATTGTTTCTAACCCGTACAGCTCGCTAATAGATATTTCTTTTGGGCAGGACATAATGCCTGAAACCATCTACGAATTCAAATTTTGATTCAGGGCCAATCTCCGTCGTTACTGCTTAAAAGGGAAGTTATATGCGAGGGTCTGTCACAACGCCCTTTTATCCCTGTTTAACCCTGACTCTAAAATAGGTTTTGATTCACATGTTACGAGTCGATACATGTAACAATATCAAAAAATAATAGTAAAGTCAGCTGAATCCAATTCCAAAAACAGCCCAACTGAGGTGGATGAATGGATCAACCCCCAAAGCTGCCTTGGATTCCTGATTAAGTCGGTAAAGACCCAATGTTCGATCTCTATTTTGCAAGTTTATCAGTGTTTATACATAGGTTCATGTACATATTTTTCGTATTTCTGTATGGCGTTAGTAAACCTCTCAATCACTCAGGATGCGAAATGATAATAATTTATCCATCACACTTGAGGAGTCATACGAAATTACCATAAAAAGAAAAGCAACAAAATACGATTATTTCCCATCGATAAAAAGTGATTTTCTTTAGTGCCACAAGGTTCCCATTTATGGCTGCACCTCTTTTTTCATTGGATCTCTTAATTTCATTGCCATCAGTTGTGCGTCAGTTATTAAATCCACCCGATTGACTTCTTTTATGCAAAATGTCATAGAAAGGAACAAAAAAAAAATGAAAAAAAATAAAGTAAAGGGAAACAATAAAAATGATTATCATCCTTCGCATCCGAAACGCGTTGTTGTTGTCCTTGACAAGAGTTTCTTTACTGGGGCTATCGAAATAAAGAAGATTTCCTCTGGAAATTCGATGACAATTTCTGTTTCGTTTTCGCTTCATAAAATGTTAAAATGTAATTTTAAGTCCCGTTACATTTCTTTGAATCCAAACCGAAACACAAATACATACATTCCTACATGTATGGATACTACATTTCTCAAACCCTGGTAGGTACCATGCGGGAGTTTAGGTATACCTAGATCCTTTGGTAGCATTTTTCGCTTGTGTACGCTCGCATACACGTAATAATTTCGCACGAATGCTGCTGCTATGGAATTTTTATTATCACATAACTAGTTTACAGTTATTTTCCTTTTTATTACACACTCACACACTCACTTACGAGTATACATAGTATGTCACTCCACTTTAGTTGGAGCAAAGTAACTGAGTTTCCATTTTCATACATCATTTTCTTTATCGACTCGTTTGCCTTGGTGTTGTTTTGTTATTTTGATGTGTTGCTCCTTTTATCCGATTTTTTTTTTTGAAAGAAAAAGATGGAGAAGGAATGCCATGCCATCCACTTAAGGTTCCGATTGAACCGTTATATATTTTTGTGTCGATTCTTCACACTATACACCATTTATGTCATTCAATTGAGAGTGATGCTTTGCTACAGTAAAAGTTGCAAAAAAAAAAACACACCGACACACACATACTTCATATTCTGTACCTAGCGTTTTCGTCCTGATCCTTTCTACTCCATTTTGAAGGTAAAACAATAAGATTTCTTACAAGACGACTAAAAAAAAAAATAAAGAAAAGGAAAGGCGCCAAAGTTTTTGTTGATATCTTCGGTACTGGATGCCTTTGCTACCGGTGAATTCGACTAACACATGACGAGCGTTCAGTTTTTAGTTTGAGGTGCTAGATACTAGGTAAGAGAAGATTCGCATTTCTTTATTTTTTTTCTGTTGCGAGAAATTGACTTAAAGGATAACAATTTGAAGATGGTACACTTCTGTCTACGTAGGACGAGTATCTGGAGCTCAGAGGAAGCATATGAAATTTTGCTAATGGAAAACAGTCGTTGCACTCAGGAATAAGATTACTTGGGTATTAGATTAGGAAGCTGTCTAAAGGATCGAGAAATAGATACAGAGTAGCAATGATTTGCTGGAAGTAAGTGTATTTACGTTTACTTCTTTTATTTTCTCTCCTGGCGTTTGAATGGATGGTTGGATAAAATAATGAGATGAATATAAATTTTTGATTGTCTTCTACCAGACGAATTGATTCATAGGGATAGATGCCTACCTATGTGGATCCTTAAAGTACATGGAATCTGCGGAGGAAACTTGTTTCCAATCACTTTGTACCATGTTCCGTTCATGGGACTTCGGACACGAGCCAATTGTGGTAGCCACCGGGCACCAAACCAAATTCGGGTCAATTAAGTCGAAAATTACTCTCTCTTAGAGCGTGGACGGTGAGTGAATTCGTGTGACTAAGTCAATCGTGACTTAGCATATAGATTCCTTACAACAGGATCCAGTGGGGATTTCATGAGAGATTACGCACATGTATTGTGTCACACTGATATGGTATTTTTGTTCTGTATAGTTTGGCATTTCATCTTGAAAAAACTAAGCCCGGCACAGAGTTTGCAAATTATTCAGCCTTATTACGAAAATCTTGATCAACCGTCAACCGGGTTGACCACATTGCGATCGACGCAAGACACTCCATCAGAGATAGCCATCAGATATATCTCTCTCTGATGTGCCGGGTTTAACTTGAACAGCACAACGAAATACCCGGTTTGTTGACAAGTGCATACAAGATGCATACAAAGTGGGGTTCCATAAAAGGGCTAAAGTTGCTCACGAGCTCTATGAGCAGAAGAGGAGAGACGATTCTGAAGAGCCAAAAAAAGCATACCACAGGAATAAGATTCGGAACTTTTACCAAAAATTAAGAAAAACATACCACGGACACAAACCCCGAACCGAGGCCTGTGTAGAGACGAATAAGGGCACCGCTGGCAGGCAGAACGAACATTTCGACGTGGACGATGTAGACTAACAATTCCGTACATTCGACCTGGATGGCAGACAGCAGAACTTAGTGAAAACCCACAAGCTTCAGATCGATGCACACCACCTAGTCATCGATTTCAAAGAAGCGTGTGACAGAATCTATAGTTCAAGTTCTATAGATCTAGTTTTGGCATCCCTGTCAGACTTGTCCGTCTGTGAGGAACGATGATGGAGAATGCACGCTGAGGCCAAGACTAAGAAAAGGGTGTTTTTTAAAGAGCTTGAGAACTTTTAGTAATAATACTAGACAGAAATATTATAAGAAGGAATTTTTTACTACCATAATCTGGTATATAATTTCTTTTCTTTATTTTTTAAGTATTATTTCCGGCATATGCCCACCGCAGCTACGAGTGATATGGTGCATTCGATCAGTCCAATATTTTACTACTTTTTCAAATAAATCTGGCCGTATGGCGTCAATAGTGGCTTGAATATTGGCTTCCAATGCTTCAAGCATTGCTGGCTTGTCGGCACAAAGCAATGAATTAACATAGCCCCATAAAAAGTAATCAAGAGGCATTAAGTAATGAGGTGGCCAGTTAACATGACCACTTCTGGAAATAAAGTTGACACCCAATTGATTTTGCAATAAATTGATGGTTAAGCGCTCTGTATGGCAAGTTGCGCCATCTTTTTGGAACCAAACGTCGTCGATATTTAGCTGAATAATTTTTGGAAACAAAAAATTTTCCACGTAGACGAAGGACAAAGCCAACAAGTTGAGAACGGTGACGAATCGACATTTCGGTGTCTTTTTCAACACTTCGCGCTACAGCAGCAATATTTGTCTATTTGATGGTTTTGAATAGGGAAGAGTTAAATTAGTGCGAAAACGATCAATAACTGCATGATTTGTTTGCTCACTTGGCCGATTATGTTCGCCGTAAAATTGACGAAGTGCTCTGTGAACTTCACGAACAGATTCATTTCTTTCAAAGTAAATTTCCGCAATTTGAAAGCGTTTTTCTAGCGTTAAATGATTCATTATGAATTGCCAAAACTTACTAAACAGAAATGTCAACACAGTTTGACGTTGACAGCTGTCAAACTATGGACAAAAACCATCAAAACTTCTCATGCAGCTAAGAAAACACCTTTTATATGCTGTCAAGCTAAAAGGACACTGAATACCGACATCTCGGAAAGAAAGTCACCCCTAACAGAGTGACTTTGAGGTAGTTAAGGACTTTGTCTATCTGGACTCTGCTATGAATTCAGACAACAACACTAGTGCTGACATCAAACAAAGAATAGCTCTTGCACATCGCCGCTTCTTTTGGCTAGAAAGGCAATTGACCGCCAAAATCCTCTCTTGAACAACAAAAGTGACCCTATATAAGACTTCAATAATCCCAGTCCTGCTTAATGGAAAATTCTTCGGTTGAATTCCGGTCACATCTGCATAGACGGCAAGTGGAGGAAAAGATACCACGACGAACTGTTTGGGCTGCCCAGCGACATCGACCTAGCGAAAGGAGTGAAGATCCAACGATCTTTGCATCCGTCCCCGAGGAACGAGCGCACGCAAGTAGAACGGGACTTCAGCCAATTTAGTGTGCGAAACTGGACACAGCTAGCGGAGGATCGAGCTGGCAACTTCTTAGTGCACTTTCAATTGGATATATATATTGGAAATATCACTGGTGCTTGTCGTCCCTTTCGCCAATACAATTCGACTGTTAAAAGTCTTTTCTTCATTGTGACGCAATCTACTATATTATAAAATGAATATAGGGAACCAACACACTTCAATTCGAAAATAAAGGCCAACTATGATGATGGCAAGATAGGGCAACGTTTTTTAGAAGTCGGTGGCAATCGCTTTTGCATCGTCCTCAACTTCAACTGCGGGAACCATAGTTGACTGAAATCTCCATCTCCACAAGGACGATGCGACGAAAAGATTAGCATCTGTATATCTTGTGTTCGCATGCTAGGCTGAATGTAGAATGCAAGTGCTGACCTGACACATATATCCACGATTTGCCTGTTGGTCACAGATTCGGCAGCAGATTCTATAGATACCAATGCTACCAGCAGGTCGTTTGCCACCACCGCGCCGATTGACCGATGTGCTGTCGCCAACCAGGAGCTCGAAGCCTGAAATCTGCAAAGAGTTGCATCAATCACCCATCCAGGTCTCTAACAAACAGCGCAGTTGTGAGCGGCCACTATTGAACGTACACCTGCGTCACTCGTCTCACAATTGTTGCTCAACGATACCGAGGAATTTCCGCAGCTATAAAGTTTTTGTTGGCAGGCGATGCCGATCTAAACGAGTATATCCTTCTCGAAGAGATTTGACTGCCGCCCAATTTTTAATTTAATACAGATTTTTACATATATATCGGCGAATATTTTCATTGTTTCACTTTGGGTCCTAGTAGTGCTCCTCAGGATCTTTAAAATGACACCCAAATCAACTGCCTAGCTACTAAAAAAAATGCTTTTGCATTCTAAGGTTAAAAACTCAAAAGCTTACTTATCTGTCCTTCGACGTTGCACATCTTTCAGTATTTGCCTCCTGCAAAGATTCCATTACCAGTTCCCGATATAGGATTCCAAGTGTTCACCACTTTCTTTTCTTTTTGCAACACTTGTTCATCAAATTCACTACTTTGTTCAATTGATCCAGGAGTAAACTTTATAATGGATTGCAATCCAAGAGTTTACTTCAAAATCTTTCAAATTTTTCCTCCTAATTCTACTTATTCCCAATTTAAATTCACGAGTATTATGTCAACTCTTCTTCTGCTTCCAGACTCTAAACCGTACTTATGCTCAGCATTATTTCGCTGCTCACCAGCTGTTTAGCAACAAAATTTTGACGCAAAGTAATTGTTTAACTCAACAAGTACATTTGAGGTTAGGTTCCTAAGACTCAGTGTGGAAAAGCTAAAAAAAAAATTAAAATGTTGATGTTTTCGAGTAAGTGGAATTCACTTCATTATTATACTCCAAAACTCTCATTTGCTCATATTTTCCTGATATTTTCGCAACGAGGCATCTGATAAACCCTCTGCGGCAAACTTTTCACAAACATATCACCGCCAAATGAACTCCGCTGCTAATACGAAACTCTTCCGCTAGAACGACGACCCCTTGAAGTTAGTTGTCCTCCAAAGATACAAACACTTCACATGCCCCCATCGTGGAACCTTTATTTTTTGTTTTTCTCTTTAAGCAATCTCACAGTTTCATTCATTAATTTAGTTCTCACAAAGTCCTACGAAGCAACTTGCAACACATACAAAGGGATCCAAGGATAATCTGGAAAAAAAAAATTTTGTGTCTGATAAAAAACAAGAGATGGCAACGAAATAGTTGAAAGAAAACGAGGCACAAGTACAAAAAAAAAACAAAAAATCCAACAAATACACAAAAAGGAACTCGAAAAGAGGGCAACTCCACGATCTACTTTAATATTGCATACAGCTAATTTATCCTTGAAGTAAACGAAATTAAGGATCTACTCGTACTTTATTGTATACAAACGTATTTGTGAATCCTTGTCGTCCTGGCATGGATGAAATGGAAACACACAGTGCCGGATGAAATATAATTTCGCGATTTTTAAAACAATATTATCTCGCGAGCGCACTCAACACGCTCTCGCGCACCCGTTGTCGTCCGTGTCGTTGTGCTGTTTGTTCGTTATTCGTTGTTCGTCCTTTTGCAATGCAAAAATTACAATATATGCAGTTGCAATTTCGCTGGAGCTTTTGAAGATCTGAAGATGACGTTGCAAAGGAAAATTATGACGAAAGTATGGATACTACGGATAACAGCATTGCCAGATTAATATACATCTTCTGCAGTAGATCTCTCTTATATGGAATTGTAAATTTTACAGGAATCCCTGCGGCGTAGGGTGTGGCAGACCGATTTCACTTTTCTTCTCCTAGAGTATACACTCATTTAGCCCACAAGAAATGTGAAGCAGCAATGCATAACACTCGCAAAGTCCCTACTGGGGTCTATATCGAGATACCATTACGTCGGCAAGGAAACATGGTGGTGGAATGATTAAACCAAACGAGCTGTGGCCGACAAGAAGAATGCAATCTAAGCGTGGACAAAATGCGATCGGAGCGACGTTATCGAAAAAACTCGACTGGTTCTTGAATACGAGCGTCTTAAAAAGATCGCAAAAAAAGTCCTGGCTCGAACTAGAGCGGCAGCAGCGGAAAACCTGTACCAGGAGTTGGTACAAATACCCTCGCGATCGGCAGATCGACAAGCTATACAAGAAGTTCAAATATCGTCAATACTAAAATGCCAAACATTTTGAAGCTCGCTACACAGAGGCGAAAAAATTCGATAGAAATAACCTCGCCGAAATGCATCAAAAATGCAGACGGTCGCTTACTAACAAATGAAAATGAAATTTGTGACCCGTGGCTTGAATACTGCAAGGAGTTGCTTAACAAACAGTTTCCACGTGATATCGTGCCGACAGCTGGTCTATTCGAGGAGGAAGTTTCGGACTTTTCAATCGCAGAAATAAGCATAGCAATCGGAGAAATGAAGCGGGGAAAAGCAGCGGGACCAGACAGCATTCCATCAGAGTTTTGGTCGAAGATGGAGGGGATCAGCAGCAAATGGCTATCGAAACTTTTAAATAAATTAAAATGTGGACAACCTATGCCGAAACAATGGAGAAGTAGCTTCTTGGTTCCATTATACAAAGGAAAAGGCGACACTCGAGAATGCAACAACTACCGTTTAGTCGATAGCCTCGATAATAGCCAGTGTGGATTTGTTGAAGGAAGATCGACGGTGGACGCTATCCAAAGCCTACGAATAATAATGAAAAAGCAACCTCGCGAAAGCATTCGATCGAGTGCCTAGGGATCTCATATGGGCCGCGCTGAGGTCTCAAAACGTACCGGAAACGTATGTTGGAATAATACAAGACATGTACGGAAACGTGAAAACTGCGGTTAAAAGCTCTGCTGGACTAACGAGAGAATTTCCAGTTAATGTCGGAGTGCATCAAGGAAGCGTACTTAGCCCTTTCCTCTTTAACGTAGTATTCGACTATCGTTTAAAAGACTGCATGCGCGAACTAAATGTAACGCCAATTCTCTTCGCTGACGACGCAGTTATACTTAGCGATAACGTCGAAGATTTACAGAATGCCTTAGATTCATGGAGAAATGCGCTAGAGAGAAACGGGTTTAAAATAAGTCGTTCAAAGACGGAGCATTTGACATGCCCATTTGCGCATCCGTTGCGACCTGTTCCGGACACAATGTTAAACGGAATAGTTCTTCCGAAAAGCACTATCTTTAAGTACTTAGGATCAATCGTTAACATGGAAGCGAAATGTGACGACGACGTAAACCACAGAGTGAGTGTGGGATGGATGAAATGGCAAGAAGATTCGGGAATCGTTTGTGCCAGACAATTTCGCTTAAATTAAAGGGAAAACTCTACACCACGGTTGTTAGACCAGCTCTTATATACGAGTATGGTTCACAGTGCTGGACAATGTACGAAGCGTTTAAAAACAAAATGTCGGCAGCGGAAATGAAAATGTTAAGGATGTCTAGTGGAGTCACTAGACGAGATTGGATTATTTCTACGCGTGTAAGAGAAAGTCTGCATATAAAGAATTTGACAAACGAACAGCTTGAGGCGAATAGAATAAGCTGGTATTGCCACGTTCAAAGAAGATCTGCGGAAAATCCGGTTAAAAAGGCACTATCAACTACGGTCACTCCAACTGTACCAACTGTAAGAAAACGAGGTCGGAAAAAGAATCCCTGGATTTCTCAGATGGCAAATGCGCAACAACGCCTGGGGCTAACCACTGAAGCGATCCAGGACCGAGCAGTATGCAGACGCGTTCTGCGGTCTGCGACATTAGCCAACCACATAAGCAGAGCGACAGCGATGCAGTAAAAATGGGAAATTCGTTACGCATAAGTTCGTATAACGGGGAAAGGGTAAATAAAAGGATTAGGAGAATAAGAAGTCTACGTTCTACAGTAAGTGATAAATGGTCAAAACATGTGAATAGAGGAACTGAAGCAATTAAGTAGCATCAGTTTACCTGGCATATTTGCAGCAATGACCTGGGCTTGAAACCTTGCCACCATCCGACTAAGAATATGATGTTGATTTTTGAAACGTTATGATCGACAATCCCAAGGGAAAAAGTATGAGATTCAACCGTAAAACCGAATACAATCAACGTGCTCTACGCGTATTTTAAAAGCCTTATATTCTAAGACGGCAGCACATGAACCGACGGCACATCTACTTCAGTAAAAAGCAGGACACGTTGAATAACTGCATATTAAAATTGTTTGGCGATGCTCACAGCAGAATCTGTCAGGACCTGAACCTACAGGTTCAAGTCTGGCTGCGACTTTGATTAAGGCTTCCATTCACAGTTGAGTTTCATATGAGCAGAACTGCAGAAGCTTCTCGATATCTCTAAGAAGTCAGGGGATTTCCTGTTGTCCCTCAGCAGAAAAAATATTTCTGGGTATTTGTGATACAACATCCTGCTATGCTTACTGTTGAAGACATCACCTAGCACTACATCAATGAATATTACGCCCACATCTCGCATTTTCTGGAAAGTCTGAAGGACTCGTCTAAAAGGAACTTACAAGGAGTACAATGTCCACCTTTTTTGTCAGAGTGCTCTGTTCTAACAGAATAAAATGAATAAAGTAGAAATTGTAAAGTGCATGCCTGCTTAGTAGGCAGTATACTTAGCTTTAGTCGCATTAATGTCTCTGTCATCAGCAGAAGTTGTACAGAATTTTGGAAAATTATGCTTGACTTGGATTTTTTTGGACAATTTTTGAAAGAATGATGTTGAAAGAGTTACATGACAGCGTATCGCGTTGCTAAACTCTTTTTTTTTACATTAAAGCCTTAACATTCTAACGATTTTGGCAGGGAAACAAACGCTATGTAATCTCTGTATAGCTCGTTTGAATAGATGCTGCGGCCTTAGAATCCGTAAAGAGATGGTGCTTGTCGATCTCTTTTTAGATTTTTTTCAAGATCCCTCGTAGTGCGAAAATTTCCTCGAATGTGGATTAGGCGGATCTAAATGAAGTGGCTCAATCAGATAGAAGGTTAAAACGCTTTAGTCGTTCAAACAAGAAAGCAGATAAAATTTATATGCAATGCTAGGAAGATTGATCCCATATGATTGGCGCAGTGAAAAGAATCTTTCAATTTCTCAATCGGACATTTGTGCCTTCTAAATCTTGAGAACGAGTTGGTGAATGCTACTACCAAGTCATCTCCCACTGTTTTAATCAACTCCGCAAGTAAGACCTTCGGTCTAGCAGCATTGCTGTTCGTATTTAAGGAGCGGGATACGTGGTTACTTGCACTTTAAGATGATTCACGTCTGCTTTCAGACAAATTTAGGAACTGACTATCATAGAAGGTGATCCAAAGGTTGTCACCCGATGTCCTTGGCTGTAATTTTTTTTTTCAGTGGCCGCCGCCTGAATTAATGACTATTTGGGACCGATTTATGGCATTTTCCGTCACTATTGGCAGAGCACCCGGCGATAGGTCCTTGCATTCTTGACCGATATTCTCTTTGAGGGCTTCAGGAAACTGAGGCTTGTTGACATAGACTCATGACTTTAAAAAATCCACAATAAGAAGTGTGGAACTGTTAAATCAGGCGATGCTGCTTGCCAGGGCAAATGACTAAAGCGAGAGATAAGGCGATCCAGAGATGCAACCCTCAGAATTTCAGTTGTAGTTCGTGCAGTTTCTGATGAAACCACATGTTCTGCAGTCCCAACTCATCCAATTGAGGAAAGAGAAAGTCATTGAGCATGGCTCTGTAGCGCTCGCCTTCTATATTAGTCGTTTGGGCTGCGGCGCTTTCGAAAAAAAGGCCCGATGACGCCTCCAGCGTAAACAGCACACTATGCAGTAACTTTGAGCGGGTTTTCGTGGCTCTTTGCGGATTATACACAAATTTTCGGTGCCCCAGAAGCGATGATTTTGTTTATTCACATATCAAGCGAAATGGAAATGGCCTCGTCGCTCATGAAAATTTTTGATGAAAAGTTGTCTTCCTCGTGGTCGAGATTCAGGGTGGCTTGAGGGCAGGTTACACACGCTTGGCGTTCAACAGCTAACAACTGATGCACTGTTTGCATTTTGTAAGGGAACATCTTTCAGTCTCTGTAAAGACCACCGATTGATGCCCGAGTGTGAGGGCCCTCATCTAGTTGACGTTCCGGGGTCCTCTGAGACTTATTCAACAACAGCTGCGATATGGCAGGTAAACCGCATAAAACTAAAGTCATCGAATAATGGGGCTTCCAGACATCTAGCGTCGATGGACCAAATCCTGCAAAAATATTATGCTCCAAGATGTGAGGCTTTGAGAGTCCTAAACTGACCCTATCGGACGCTTTATGGAGTACACTTAGTACCTCATTACACTTAGATCAGCTGCAGATACTCTCTTGATCAAAAGGGTTGTCTATTGGGATACCTCGCACTGTTTCTGATGGGAAAGAATTTTTGACACAAAAATCCGCTATTTTGTTTCATATCAGATCTTATCATGAACAGTAGAGTGACTCGTACAAAGCCGCAGATATTTGGAATTTATCTGGAAAGCTCATCTTTGCTCTTTAATGCAAGAGCTCCTCATTTTACAGAATGCTTCAACTACTATCACATGCTGCAACTACAATAGAAGCAGTCCGTCCAAGTTTTAATAATAAATACGACTAAGACAATCTCCTATTAGCTGATTCGTCGTTGAACATTTCTGTACATGCATGTACAGTCCTTGTATTGTGTCGACTCATAGAGAACTTAACTTTGCACTACTGAGTCGTCTACAATCTGAGCTATAAGCAGCTTCCCTTAATCAATCTGATGGTCACAGCTGTTGACCGCAGTCGAAAATAAGTTTACTGCGCAGCAGATTACAGAAACTCTCGAAGATAAATTCGAGTGGGGTTGGTAACATTGTTGTAAAGAATACCACCAACGGTAGCGGCATGTTTTCCCATCATACTCGTTCGGATGTTTTTTTCTTTCTATGTGGGAGGGTTTTTTTTCTTGTTTTTGAGGACCAAATTTGGTACTTAATTGTGCTTATACACATGTAAGGACAGGAACAGCGCATTCCTTCAAATAAAATTGTAAAAAATAATGCAAAGAGGTGGTGAATCAAGTGCAGGACGGGACGAAAACGGAAGATGAGAGATTAAATGTAAATTATCTCGAGAAATGGCCTCGGATATGAACGAGAACAGTAAAAAGATACGTGTACGGATATGTGTAGGTCATGTGGGCTGCTCGGATAAAAGTATCCACTCCTCACCTTCTTTTATATTCTGGTTTATACTGTACATATTCTTATTTTTACATGTAACTGATGAGTATAGGGGGTAAGAGGTAGAGCAGAGGAGAAAAAATGCTTTTGAAGGAACTCCAGAGCATAAACAAATTGCAACAATGTTAAGAGCGCATTGAGAGTGAAGTATGCGAGTATGTTGTTAGTTTATTGGATGAGTAACGACGAAATATGAAAGGATGTTAAGGACGCGGACATGCCTACGTATGTAATGTTGAGTTGAGCAAAGGTGAAGGACAGCTCAACCTCGTGTTGTGAGAGCTGAGGATAATTGTATGGGAGTACTTCGAACGATTTGTTGGATGTTTCTTTAATGTGACGATCATCGTACGCAAGTACCCCTATGTCACTGTTGCTATTAAATTAAATTCTTTAACAAGACCTATCATTGACCTGGTTTCCTGTGGAGTTTACGATATTGCTGCCTTGACAATCTACAATTCTATTGGCCGTACAATATTCCACTTGTAAAAATCATAAAACTGTTTGTTTGTGTCGATGATTTTGGGTGAGCATATAAACGGTTCACAATCATAGCCCTCTAAATTATTGAAGATATTTATAGCAACAGCAGATGTCAGCATTATGTACAAGTGAAACGAGGACCGTACGAGTGGGTGTTATATACCAGAAGTTGTAGAGAGTCTTACTTTGAACGAAAAATGCAATAATTTCCAAGAATTGCTGCATGATATCAAAAAATGAAATTTTCAACCTGCATATTCGCAAGATCTCTCTTTGAACAATAGCACTCAGATACGAAATTGCTCAATTGCACTCCATGTGATTGGAGAACAACAAGCAGGATTGGTATTGACTTTCCGATACATTTTAAGAGAAGTCGTGCCAGTTAGGAAACAGCTGGGGATAGTGTAAGTACATTCAAGAGATCGTAGAATATGATCCCAAGTTAACGCCCTGGGCTTCTCAAATAATAACTCATACAGAGTGTATGTAAAGTGACAAAGAAGAAGATACCAAAATTTTAAGTGAAGCACATGAACTTAGTTTCACATCATCACAACGACGCTGCGAAAGGTTTTACCTTGTGGTGATGGTTACCTATTTACGCGACTTGAGAGCGTATTCTAGATGTTAACTGCCATTTAGCAGAATTTTCCGCTTCATCTTCTGTGCATAAACGCAGTATCACCGTCCCAATGACAACATTTTCAGCATCTCCAGCCTTGCCCTTCATGAGGGTGAATATAATCAAACAGTCTCTGTGCCACCAATTTACCTGCCGCTAACCCATAATTCGGACCGTTCAGATACTTTTTTGGGATGCATTAGGTTAGGTTAGGTTATGTTTAAGTGGCCGTTGAAAAACCAACCCACTTAGGTCTATTGGCCCATTATGATACCACGTGGATCTGTGATCCTTCTATTCCAGAAACCATTTGAAGCACTCAATAAAGCGTAGGAGACTTTTAATGTCTGTGTTGCTTACGTCACTTAAGTCGTTGAAGAAGTAGACTCCTAGATGGAGAGGAGGTGAGGGATTGTCTACTCTTTCTTCTCATCCATGTAGGTTCTGCAAAAGTCGTTAGTAAACATGCCAAGCCTTCTTGCATGTTTACCTATGAGGCAGTGTCCGGTGATGACTGGCGCTAAGATGTTTTCTATTTAGAAGAATTAAACTCATGGAGCGGTTCCGATCTAGCTTTGGCCAGATTTGTTTGGTCGCTGAGCATGTCGACTCGACCGCCCATCTTTGGTTGTTCTTCTGTTAGCATCCAGCTATTTATCATTTGTTTGCACTTAGCGATAGGTATACCTATGTTTTCCTTTTCAGATGTGATAGGTATAGTGTTTACAATTTTGGCAAGTTCGTCAGCCCTACAATTCCCTGGAATGTCTGTAAGTCCCGGCACCCAGCAAAGCTGAATGTTAAACTGCTCCGCCATCTCCATTAGAGATGTTGGGCAGTCCATGACTGTTTTTGAGCATGAGCATGAGTCCAAGGATTTGGTAGCGGCCTGACTATCTGCTATCTATTGCAGATATTACATTCTTCTTCAGCCAGGATAGGGCTTCCTAACTTGCCAGAATTTCCACCTGATACACGCTACAGTGGTTGGAGAGGCTTTTCGGCAAAACCACCACCACCAACCCCACTGACAGTCTTAGAACCGTGTGTCGGCGTAGAAGTGGATTGAGCTGTCAGCCAGGAAGGCATTTTCCTCCCACAAGGATCTGGAGGGAATGCTTGCATAGAAGCCCTTGTCAAACCATTGTTTGGGTGTGGTGTAGTCGATATTTTCTGGTAGGATTCCTAGTACGTTAAGAATGTTTGCATCGTCAAAAAGTTTGTTTGCCCACTGTGAAGTCGCTTTAAGGCGAGTAGCTGCGTTGGCTAAGGTGAGTATCAGTCTTATGACCGAGATACTATATATAGCCAATGGGTGATGCGAGGTTGGTGGTCCCATTTGTTACCGATGGCTTGCAAGAGAATAAAGCTACTGAGGCTTTCTTTACTCTTTCTTGAATGTTAGGTTTCCAGCTTAGTTTCCTGTCGAAAATTAGACCCAGATATTTTGCTGAATGGGAGAAGATCAAATTCGATGAGGAATTTGCCTGGCGATCCAAGATTTATTTACCAAATTGGCGACACCGTAATTGGTCGAAAGACTTCAGTTGTTGACTTCGGCCACGAATTAAGGTACCTGGCTGGTTTTGAACACTTTCGCTCACAGTGGTGATGATTTGGCATGTTTATGCTGGCTGAGCATGCTGATTTGAAGTTTGACCCAATACCGAAGCAGTTTCTTCAAAACGCTTCACCAGTGCAAGTATTCCGGACCCACAAGGGCGATTGTGTTGATCGAAAAATTCACGAATGTTACGAAATTTATCTTTTACAGATCGCCCATTTTCGTAATAAGATTGAATAAGAAAAGAGCATTGTTGCGCTGTAAGCGACTCTATGACTAAAATTGTCATAGATTGTACAATATTTGCCAGAAAAACCAATCACGTTTAATTCAGTATGCGACTGTAATTGACAGCCAATAGCCACACCGTTTGTTGGCTCACCTTTATTAACCAACGTTTCTTTCGTAAAATGTCTGCCGATGCCGCTGCCGATGAGCAGGCGCAAGTAAGTCCAGCTTTTTTTTTAATTGTGTCATCTGAAACTATTCGGTATACGCTGTGTGCGGACTTAACTTTTCTCAGCTTAATATGCCGCAAGCATTGGTTTGGTGAGCGTCACCAGCATCTTTTTGGGCTGCTTGAGATTGGTTTGAGATAGGCATGGAATCGTCTGCAACTGATAAACCGCCTTACTGTTGGAATCATTGATATCCAGATTTTTGACTGTTCACGCTACGCTTTTGGTTCCAGATTTGCCAACCATCAAACATCATAAACTACTTGTTGAATATTCCTGAAACTAAACATCGTCCGATGGCGCTGGCGTGGTAGTTAGCTCATTGGACTATCACGCAAAGAGTCTGGGTTCGATTCCTGGCTGGGTCACCAACAATTTTTCAAATCGCCTTCACCCTTTCGGCGGGCGATGGCAAACTCCCGAAAGTAAAATTGCTTACGAAAGAGCTTCTAAGGAGTGCCGTTCGGATTCGGCGATAAACCGTGACAGATGTGACAAAAATTACAATATAAGCAACAAAAATGAGTGACAAGAGGCTAGGCCATGGCCCATACCGGGCTGCCAGCGCCACAGTGTTTATTTTTTTTGTTTTTTTGCGAACTTTCACTACTATATCCAACACGAACGAAGACGCTTGCTAAGGGGCTTATCGCCTTCATCGTCTAAGCGATCTTCGAACACGTCTGATTTTGTAAGTACAAATACAGCTCTCTTAGCTGCCAGCCAAGTTGTTTTTCATTGCTACGGCTCACCAAGGATTGATATTGTTATTTCTAGGAAATAGAATCAGTGGTGTGCATCTATTTCTGATGACAGCATGTATTTTTTTTTCTTTGTTTATCCATCTTGGCTCCTTGTGCTTAAATACTCAAAGTTTGGTAGATGTCAAAAGAAAACAGCTTGTATCTTTATATGCAGCTATAAATAGTGTTTAAGTCAATAAACAGTTGGTGAATGTTGATGTGGAATTCTTGGCTCGATGGTAAACTTTTGTGGCTTGAATACGTACTTGTATATGTAGACCTATCAGATTAATCAAAAATGGTTTTAGAGGCCCACATGACACGCCAGAAAAGATAGTTCGCACTATGTTAAGTTAACTTATTTGTTTGGCGCAGTTAAAAACTATCCTTCTTGGCGATGCAACAAACGGTGCTGAGATGCTTTCCCCTGACCATATCTTACAGTTGAGTGTGTGTGTTTCCAACTGGGTCATCCTATGCTCGGCAGGTAGTTCATAAGGCTTCTCTTACCTCAGCTTAAATATTACTGCTTTCACTGGGTCTAGGTGAAGAAGTATCTCTTTTTTTCCTCCACAGCGAATGACATATTCTGCCTGACAGCGAGATTTTGGCCATCATCATAATGAGTTCTGCAATAGGCAGAAATAATCTTCAGTTTTCTCAGCACCGGTTGCAAATCTACTTCGGAATTTGTTGTGGACTCAGAGCCAAAGCATGTTCGTTCCGAAAAGCTTCTGCTCTTCCCTTTTTATTTGCTTATAGATCACATGGTTAGCTCTCATCCTTTGATACTGCACAAGTACTCATAATTCCAATTTGGCTGCCTGAACCTGCCTACATTTACAGTCAAACCAGCGTTTTGAGACTAATCACATCATAGCCACCTGGATAGCTCATTTCCATTATTGCTAGTGTGTAACTAGGTTATTGAGAGGGGTTGAGCGGCACGCGATCGACCAATATTGTAGCAATCTCTTGTGAAAGCAGGTCTTCAACATCGAATTTTGGTGATCCTCCATTGTGCCTATGTTGTCCGCATTCGTAGAATGTTCAGACATCCAACATTCTGAAAGAGTCGATCGAAAGGTGATCAACAATCTACACCAAAATAAACGTTTTCTTCCCTGTTGGAAACAGTCGCCGGGGTGAATGTCGTAGTTTTCAATAGGCGTTTTGCTCAGCTCATCCCATCGAACTTCTTGGATGGCGGTAATATCCTGCATTATAGCAGCATAAGGTCTTCGCGAGATGTTCGGCAGCACACGGTTTGTAAATGGTACTCACATTCTATGTCCAAATCAATATATCCATCTGTTCCTGAGACTTTGTATTGAGATGAAAGTGGCGAAAATGGGTTAAGGGGCCAACTAGGGCAAAACGGAGTCAATCTTGTCAACCATGAGGGCGCTCTTGGCTGCTATGAGAAAATTATTGTTCGGATGATTTTTGGTCCCGTGTTCAAAGACGGTGAGTGTAGAAGGTGATAAAATGGCAAACTGTGCAGAGCGACATCGACTTAGACAGAAGAGTGAAGGTTCAAAGGCTTAGGTAACTAGGCCATGTAGAGCGGATGGCCGACAATGCTCCGGTCCGAAAAATGTTTGAGCCCGCCTCAAAGGTATAGCGGAGTAAGGGAATTGCGCGACGCAGGTGGCGCACACAACTGTAAGGGGACCTTAGCCAACTTAGCGCGCCAAAATGAAGGCACGTGGCGAAAAATCGAGCTAAATTGAGACGCTTGTGGACTGAGGCCCAGACTGTAGCGCCATCTATAGTATGGTGGCGTAAAAACAGTGAGTAGATAAAGCAAATTTAGGAGGCTCTGGGTTTTCTATGATTTGTTGCTTTTTTGCCCACTATACAAACGGTCGAGGAAAATGACAACGTGCCAGAAGCCTAGCTGTTAAATTCAGATTTCTTTAGCTGCCATATCTACTCCAACGCTCTGAGCGGTTCCTCTGCTGCCGTTTTGTTAAAAAAGCTGTCGATGTTTCCCGTTAAGTTTGGGGAGCCCTACTTCGGCTCAAATCTATTAGGCTTCAAGACTTCACAACATGTATTGAAGGTGGGACTAGGAGTTGATGGGCAGAGGCTTTAGTGTTGACGCTTTTGTCTTCATAAAACGCCTTATCTCTATTAAATAAAACATTTTTCAATAAGGACATAATAATTTTGTATTCTAATGCAAACGCACTCTTAATCGCTGCCAATTACTCTAATAGCAAAGTCAATAAGAGTAAATTCGTTTCGTGCTGTTTAACTAGTCCGACCAAAAATATCGTTCTTTCCAATTCATTTGAATTGCTTCATGCTGTGGAGAGTCCTAGAAGAATAAAATACACAAGAATTCCTGTCACATAGCTTTAACTGGTTAAAGCCGAAATATGTACCTTTGGGCCATCTTTGGCTTTCCCAGTTCCACTCCCATCAAAGATTACATCCATTTTGTGGAAATACCACTACAAAATATCCCAAATAACAAAAGCAGATACCTGCAGATACTTGTCCTGAGGGACTTGTAATTTGCTTAACCTTGTTCAAACTATACTTATACATACCCGAACATATCCACTCTAATGCTCCATTTAATCTGCTAAATGAATTCCTAATTCGCGAATACCCTCGGGAAAAGTCAGAGTACTTGAAACTTAATTCCATTTCCAATATTGGTACAACACAATTAATCCGTAAATCTAGTTGAGCGCAAAATTTTCCGCTTAAAAGGCTTGCCCCAAATTACACTGAAAGAGTGCTTGAGCTGAACTAACTAAAACCACATCAAAACCAACCAACGCACAGCCCGTGGCACAATTGCTACCGATAATTTTTACGTTTCTAGTCGAAATCTATACGTATCCCTTTCAAAAGAAACCGACAAAGAAGTTCAAGTGAATTTAAGCAAAAGGGCACATGGAACATAGAGCATCCATCAGTAATCATCCGATGGGCATTTTATCGTTGCAAATATTTACCTTGCCCAAATCATTTCAGATTTTCCCCGGCGCCCCATCGTAATTGAAAACCTTCAAAAGTACAAACCTTTGAGTAGCTTGCTACTATTCGCGTAGGGTATGTTTGTACATATATTCTCCACCCATCACCTCAATCACCCCAATCAAACCCTTAGAGCGTACTCTGCCAGCGCCCCCCGATTTATCAATAATTCCATCATCCTGATTGTATTGAAAACCAAAACATACACATCTTCTTGTACCAACTCTTCCCCCTTTCCCCATATACTTCTATATTTCATTTTTTTTTTTGCTATCGGTCTCTACCAATCACGTCTGAGCGTGGTATCCCTGGGCATTTTGTTTTCCCGAAATGGAGAAACAGCAAATTCCCAAAATCCCCTAAAAAACAACAACAGATCCACGTCAATAATTGTAAATTAAATTCCCTTCCCTTTGGTACTGCTATTTCTATGTCTGTCACAATCACCGTCTCCCTCACGACACTTCTAAAATCAACAAAAACAACCTGAAACTGGTGATTTGGAACCATCAGCATCTCCGTCACTGGAAAACATTCAATTCTCTTCAATTCAATTTTGTGAAGGTCTCAAAAACTTCACTAATAGAAATAATTCGAAAGAAAGTCCGACAGGGATAAGAAGATAAAATAAAAAAATCACGAACAAAACGCCGTCAAACTTCTGTCAAAAACTTTCTAAATGCAAATACGAGTACGAACCACCAAACCAGTGACAGTTAATGTCAAAGTGACACCCTTCATTGTGTCTGCATCCTAAGGGTAACTTTTTCAATTCGTCAACAAGCAGTTTGTTTTCGAATATTCGAAACTGTAAAGACAATGTGAAGTGTGTTATTCTTTTCCTCACCGTTATTTTCTAAATGAAAAATTAATTAATTTTTTTCGCCCGATCTTACCGCAGGGATGTCAAATGGAACTGAGCGGTTTGAGGAGGAAGTGAAGAGCTGCCCAAAAATTAAGTAATTTAACTTTGACAATTGCAATACAATATTATTCGCTTAAGGCGTGTGGCCGCGACAGAACCCTAACTGGAAGAGAGAGATGGTGGTAACGGACGCCGAATGGTGAAGATGAAGGGCTTTGGTGAAGCTGCTGTTGCAGTCACTGTGGCTGGCTAGCTGGGTAGGTATCTAGCCATTGCGGTTTGGCTTCTCAAACCCATGTCTTTATTTTTGTTTTTAAAGGGCAGACTCTGTTATTCTGAGCAAGGCGGCAGCGGGTAGGTTTCAACATCTGGTTTTGTGTACTGTGAGCTGTTGTTCCATTGTTTTAGTCATGCTCCCTCTTGACCACGACCCCTTCTACTAACTTATCTCTTTCATTCGGTGGCCGATTTTTCTCCCTTCGGTTGCTGCATAATTGCTTAACGAAATTCAATTAAGACTTTTTGCCTTATAAATACTTCTCATTACAGTTTTTGGATTTCATTTTCTGCTGAATGCATTTTCACCAGGGGCGTTTTGGTTTTCATTTTCTTGTGGGACAAAGCAAATAAATACAAAAAAATTCTGAAGGAAAGTAAACAAAGACCTAGAAGTTCAATGCCGATATTCTCCCAATGGAAGGCCTTGCTAACGGTTTAGATTAACTGTGATATTTTTTAATGAACGCATAATGTACATACATACTCATGTACTCGTATACTTGTCCGGTGGATATTTTCATGGTAAGTCGGTCATCTTGGATATGTTGAGCGCCCGATTTAAGCTCAGCTAACATTTGACAGAAAGTAATCGGCTTAAGGCTGTTCAACAAGAGATTATCAACTGAGGGCTTCTATGTTAGACCTAGAATTCATCAAACTCAGAATGAAATTCGAAATCTGGACCTTGTTGGACTAGGACGCTGTAGAAGGAGTAGCTCGGCAAGGTGATTTCAATGGACGTAGTCTAGCAAACTGAAACTGGCCTCTCAGGTTGGGGGTTGTGCCGGCGGAGTAACTACCCAGCGATAGAAAAAAGAAGAATTTGATGATTTACAAACAAGTTTCAAATACCTACGAATCCACTGTTGACAACCCATGCAGACGAATTAAGGAAAACGAACTTCGGACATGCACTTGGATTAAGAGAAATGGTGCGGACAAAAAAGGGTTAAAAACAGGTTGTTGTCAACGGTAAAAGCAGCACCTCTGTGGATAGGGATTTTTGTTAGAAAAAGACTTAGACGAGAAGTTTCCGCCATGTGACCGAGCACCTCATACATATGAATTTCATTTAAATTTTCTAACATTAACCTTATATGGGCGGACTTCCCCACAGAGAAGAAAGATGACGGCACAAAAGATTTTGAGTGATGGAAGTCTTTACTTGGACCTTTAAAATTTTTTCTGTTAAATGGAAAATACTATATGATATCCGCCAAATGGCTGCCGCCAGTGTTGATACAAATTTGTGGCCGTATTATCGCATTTTACTTATCTTTCCGCAAGTTCCCGGTGCTAACTGTTCGCATTCCTGTCGAATATTCTCCTTGAGGGCTGCGATTGTCTGAGGCTTATTGACTTAAACCCGTGACTTCAAGTAGCCCCAAAAAAAGATGGTTAAATCGGGCGGTCTTGCCCGCCATGCCAAATCGCCAAAACGGGAGATTACGCGACCAGAAAACGCTTCCTTCACACTATCCATTGCGGCTCGTGCTATGTGTTCGGTTGCACCGTCTTGTAGAAACCACATATTTACCAAGCCCCGCTCATCAAATTCCGGCAGTAAGAAGTCGTTTATCATGGCCCTGTAGCATTCGCCAGTAACAGTGACCGTACTGCCGATAGCGTCCCCTGTGTGAACACCGCACCACACAGTGGTTCTGAGTGGATATAATTGCTCTTCGTGCATCACACGCGGATTTTTAGTGCCCCAGAAACGAAGATTTTGCTTATTGGCGTAACTGCTTAAGTGGAAATGCGCCTCGTCGTTCATGATGATTTTCGACACAAAATCATCCTCTTCGTTGTTGAGATTGAGGATGGCCTGACAGCGGAGTATAGCGCTCCATTGCTTGTCTGTTTTTATACTGCAGCTGTCAAGTTTACAAATGTCAAATATAATTGACGTACGACACCATTTGCAAAAATTATAGCATCTTCCCATAGGATGATTCATTTTGCCCCATCTTGTATGAGCTCTTGAACAAGGCCTATGAGCAATGCCCTAGCTGTGACATTAAAAATGTCCTCGGCGGTTTTATTTCAAAGCTAGTAAAAGAGGGCACCTTTGGTAGTACTGTCGGACGGTACAGCCCTCATGACGCCATTTTCTTTCCCAGATTCAGGTTAATCGACTTTGCGGCGGGGGCGCAAACCGTTATCTTAGTTAGCAAACGGTTATCACATCTCGATATTCACAAGGCGAACTGGAAAACTTCTGATTATTCAACCTACATCCAGACTAAACACATTGCGATGCAATGAAGAATTTTGACGTTAGACGGCTACAGTTGTAAGAGATCGCTAAATCTCTTAACGATCGACTCTTTCTTAATCTCTTAAGAGGTCCATTGCCACCAGTATCAAGCATCGAAGACAAGAAGAAACATTACCGTTTCTAATGTGCTGGGTTTCACTTAAGAACCACAACGAAACCCCCGGTTTGATGACAAATGCCGGGAAGCACATGCAGCTAAGGACGATACATACAAAGCGGCGCTGCATAGGAGGACTAGAGGAGGTCATGAGCTCTATGAGTAGAATAGCAGAGACGAACACCGGTTTCTCAGGAGGAAGAAGAAAGAGCATGAGAATCGCGCGGTCGAGGAAGTTAAGAGATGCTACTCCAGGAATGAGATTCGGAAGTTTTGACCAAGAGGAAAAAAAAACATGCCACGGACACAAGCCGCGAACAGAAGCCTGTAGAGACGATCGCAGATTTGGATTGCAGAGCTCCTCAAAGCGGCAGGCGATGACTTTGTAAGGAGCATGCACCAACTCATCTCTAAAATATGGTCGGACGAAAGTATGCCCGATGAATGGAACCTCAGCCTTGTTTGTCCGATCCTCAAAAAAGGAGACCTTCGGAACTGCGCCAACTACACCATCCGCCGTATTGTGTGAACGCCTGATTGGTCCCTATCAGATTGGCTTCAGGCCAGGAAAGTCCATCATCGACCAAGTATACACACTTCGGCAGATCTTCGAGAAAAGTCATACGTCGCTGATATCGACATAATCGGAAGAAAGCAGCGTTATGTCAGTGGGGCTTTTGCGAACTAACGAAACCAAGTACTTGCTGTCAAGCAAAACGGACACTCACCGTCGACAGCTATTACATTGAGGTAGTTAAGTACTTTCTCTACCTAGGCTCCGCTTTAAGCTCAGACAACTACCACAGCGCTGGGCGTAAGCGAAGTATAGCTCTTGGCAATCGCTTCATCTTGGAAAGCAATTGACTAGCAAAATCTACAAAAGTAACCTTTTTTAAGACCATAATAATTCCAGTCCTGCCTATGGTGCAGTAACACGGACATTATCAAAAAGGGATGAGGATGCTAGTTTGGTCTTGGCTGCTTTATAAGAAAAATTCTTCGTTCTATGTACTTTACAGCGACATCGACCTAGCGAGATAAGTGAAAAGCCAACGACTGAAATGGCTTGGTCATTGCGAAACACTCCAGTCCGAAAAGTCTTCGAATCTCTCTGCTCTGGGTCAGCGCGGTAGGAGAAGACCCCAATGCAGGCGGCACAAACTGGAGGCAACTAGCGAAGGAGCGAAGGCTGAAGATGCCTGTTGACTGAGCCCTGGGTCAAACCTTGAACTCTAGCACCACATACAAAAGTAAAGTAAATCTTACAAAGTGCTTGTGGAGATCGCACTTTCCATGTTGGAAGGGAGATTTGAAGCCACTTTTTAAGGGAACTTGTAAGCTTTACAACATTTCACTAATAACAAATTTTTAGAAATGCAGGAATTATGACAGATCGAAATATACCAATTATAACAGCTTGATCAGGATTTCGGAGTGTGCTCCTGTTCGGACCTTTGTGAAAAATTTGAAACACTCGAATTTGAAAGACTCTCTGTTTCAAGCTTGAGACTAACTCCTCAGTTAGCTTGACCAGAAAAAGTTCAAAACTTGTCCCTATCATAGAACCTGCAAGTTAGCTGAATAACACAACACGACGTGCCTTCTATCCGATGTTTGTGGTGATGGTTACTTGCCATCTCCGCAGGCAATATTCGAGGCAATAAATTGGCATTGCCATTGCCATTGCATTAAAATTTCCTAGTGTAGATGCTCAAGCAATGACAATGGCAATTTTGCCCACCGGATACAAGGCAATGATTGATTTCCATCGCAAAGGCAATGAATTTGACGTTTCAAAGGTTTCAAAATGGCGAGAAGTAAAGAAAGAACGCGTGGCAAAAAATAAAAAAAAATTTTAGACGAAGACTGTTGCGAGAAACAATTATTTATTTTGAAAAAAGAAATTGAAAAAGTGTCGGGAAAGTTAAAAAAGAACAAAATCATAAGTGAATTAAAACTTACTTAATCGGATGTATTGAAACTATTGGAAATATATAAAAAAAGAGAATGACTGTGGGATAGAAAAAGTAAAATATATGAAAGGCTAGACCTAAAACAAATGGCTTGGGAAGAAATGGCTGATGAATTTAAAACAAGTGTGGAATATGTTGAAAAGAAAATAAAATTTTTGCGAACCAGCGGCCGAAAAAAAAGTAGAATCGTCAAAAAAATCTGGTTCGAGAGGACATGTTTATGTTCCTAGCCTCTTTAACTACAATGATATTTCATTTACAAGCAGAACAATTTTGATAAGGAATTCGATGGAAAATCTTTCAAGCGAAGTAAGTTTTCTAACTCTTATATCAAATATATACCTTAATTGATATTCTTTCGTTGCAGAGTAGTACTGGAGCTGACCCACCAGGCCAAAATACGGATCGATTATATGCTGCATCTAATGCTAAAAGAGCCAAGCTCAATTCAGGAAGAAAATATGACAGAGCCTTAGGAGCTATCATTGCTTCCACCAAAGAGGTACCGGAATCAGCTGATATGTTTATATCGTTTGGGAACAGCGTGGGCATGTAAATGAAACAACTAGCAATAGTGAAAGCCACCAGAGTTATGTCGGAAAATCAGAAGTTAATTTCTGACGACATAACCGCACATTTAAGTTCCAATATAAATTCATCTCCACAACTATCATCGACGCCAGTTTCATTTTGTGATACATCGCATCACTCCGAACATCACCACTACCTCTAGCCCAAGATATCCTTTCGATATCTTATAATTGCCGTATCGCGTACACTGTTAGAGAAAAATATAAATATGGAAACGCAAAGTGAAAACACTGGGTTTTATTGTATTATATTGTATTTTCTAGTTTTATTGCATAATTTTATATTTTTCTCCATTGGGAAGGTACATTTCCTTCGTTGGTGCAATATGAACTTAACCTATCCCTTATTTTGTTAGCAAATTTTTAACAATGGTAGCTTTGTGTTTGTATGCTACGAGTATTGAAATTATGTGGCAAGTTTTCTAAATTAAAGTTCTCTTCGTTTATTGGACCCCCGTCACTTTACGAGCTAGGAAATTGTGAATAGCACAACAAGCTTTAATTATTTTGTCGCGATGATCTGGATTAACTTCGATAAGTTTGTGAAAAATCCGGAAACGGTTTGCTAGACGTCCAAACGCCATTTCAGCACACATTCTAGCACGACATATCCTATAGTTAAAGATTTTCTGATCGACCGACAAGCATAAATTCCTATTATATGGCTTCATCAAAAAACTTGTTTAGCTAAACGCACCATCGCCGATAAAATAATAAGGTGTTTCCCCTATTCTGTCGGTCAAAGATTCTGGATTAGGAATCTTTAAGGTGTGTTCTTCAAAGCTTCTGTACAAACTGCTGTTTCGAAAAATTATATTATCCGATGCTTTACCTTCTTCTTCTTATCCTTTTATTAACCCTTTCCTCGTTATACGAACTTATGCGTAACGAGTTTCCCATTTTTACTGCATCGCTGCTGCTCCGCTTATGGAGCTTATGGAGCTTATGGTGCTCGCAGACCGCAGAGCGCGTCTACATAATGCTCGGTCCTGGATCGCTTCAGTGGTTCGCCCCAGGCGTTGTTGCGCATTTGCCATCTGAGAAATCCAGGAATTCTTTTTCCGACCTCGTTTTCTTACAGTTGGAGTGACCGTAGTTGATAGTGCCTTTTTAACCGGATTTTCCGCAGATCTTCTATGAACGTGGCAACACCAGCTTATTCTATTCGCCTCAAGCTGTTCGGTTACCGAATTCTTTATATGTCGACTTCCTCTTATATGCGTAGATCTAATGCAATCGCGTTAAGTGACTCCACTAGACATCCTTAACATTTTCATTTCCACTGCTGTCATTTTGTTTTTAAACGCTTCGTACATTGTCCAGCACTGTGAACCGTATACAAGAGCTGGTCTAACAACCGTGGTGTAGAGTTTCCCCTTTAATTTAAGTGGAAATTTTCGGTCGCAAAAGATTCCCGAATTTTCCCGCCATTTCATCAATCCCACACTAAAACTGTGGTTTACGTCGTCGTCACATTTCGCTTCCATGTTAACGATTGATCCTAAGTACTTAAAGATAGTGCTTTTCGGAAGGACTATTCCGTCTAACATTACATCCGGAACAGGTCGCAACGCATGCGCAAATGGGCACGTCGAATGCTCCGTCTTTGAACGACTTATTTTAAACCCGTTTCTCTCTAGCGCATTTCTCCATGAATCTAAGGCGTTCTGTAAATCTTCGACGTTATCGCTAAGTATAACTGCGTCGTCAGCGAAGAGAATTGGCGTAACATTTGCTTCGCGCATGCGGTCTTTTAAAAGATAGTCGAATACTACGTTAAAGAGGAAAGGGCTAAGTACGCTTCCTTGATGCACTCCGACATTAACTGGAAATTCTCTCGTTAGTCCAGCAGAGATTTTAACCGCAGTTTTCACGTTTCCGTACATGTCTTGTATTATTCTAACATACGCTTCCGGTACGTTTTGAGACCTCAGCGCGGCCCATATGAGATCCCAAGGCAATCGATCGAATGCTTTCTCGAGGTCGATAAATACCATGTGTAAATCCTTAGACGAATCTCGGTGCTTTTCCATTATTATTCGTAAGCTTTGGATAGCGTCCACTGTCGATCTTCCTTCAACAAATCCACACTGGCTATTATCGAGCTTTATTATTTGCCGAAGACGTTCGTTTAAGACTCTTTCGACGATTTTCATTGTGTGTGACATAAGCTTGATTGAACGGTAGTTGTTGCATTCTCGAGTGTCGCCTTTTCCTTTGTATAATGGAACCAAGAAGCTACTTCTCCATTGATTCGGCATAGGTTGTCCACATTTTAATTTATTTAAAAGTTTCGATAGCCAAACGCTGCCGATCCCCTCCATCTTCGACCAAAACTCTGATGGAATGCTGTCTGGTCCCACCGCTTTCCCCGGCTTCATTTTTCCAATTGCTATACTTATTTCTTCGATTGAAAAGTCCGAAACTTCCTCCTCGAATAGACCAGCTGTCGGCACGATATCACGTGGAAACTGTTTGTTAAGCAACTCCTTGCAGTATTCAAGCCACCGATCACAAATTTCCTTTTCATTTGTTAATAAGCGACCGTCTGCATTTTTTATGTATTTCGGCGAGGTTATTTCCATTGAATTTTTTCTCCTCTGTGCAGCGAGCTTAAAAATATTTGGCATTTTAGTACTGTACGACGTTTGAACTTCTTGGATAGCTTGTCTTCTATCCGCCGATCGTGAGGATATTTGTTCCAACTCCTGGTACAGGTTTTCCGCTGCTGCCGCTCGAGTTCGAGCCAGGACTTCTTTGCGATCTTTTTAAGACGTTCGTATTCAAGAACCAGTCGAGCTTTTTCGATATCGTCGCTCCGATCGCATTTTGTCCACGTTTGGAATGCACTCTTCTTGTCGGCCACAGCTCGTTTGGTTTCGTCATTCCACCACCATGTTTCTTTGCCGACGTGATGGTATTTCTATATGGTCCCCAGATGGGATTTTGCGAGTGTTATGCATTCCTCGTGCATGCTGTTCCATATTTCTTGCGGGCTAAGTGAGTCTGCTATACCATTTATATTTTGAAGTATTTCTTTGGCCAGTGCGATAAATCTTGCGCTTCGTTCCTTCGATAGATTATACCAGGCTCATTTTTGGTGTCATAGTTGCCTGTATATGATTGGTGTCCCATTTAGTCGCCTCTTACGACAAGCTGGGACGCAGTGCGGCACTATTCTTTATCCGATGCTTTACCATTTGGTCCAATATTTATATTATATAAATAAACTTGCTGTCTGCGTCTACCAAAGCACACAATATAATGCTAAAAAATCCTTTAGAATTGTAAAAAGTTGATTCAGAACGCGCTGGTGCTATAATCCTTATATGTTAACCATCAAAACGCCCCGACTGTATGAGGAAACCACCATATATCATTAAAGTCTTTTGATATTTGTAACCATTGACTTGATGTCAGAATCTGGAAAAGTTGCACACGATTAAAGACTTATAAATGACTATATATTTATATTACATATCTTCATATATAGTTTGTAGACTGTAAAGCATTGTAAATAGCGTCCAAAACTTCTGGAATGAACTAAGAAATAGTTGTCCTTGAAACACGCGTTAAAAATTCAAGACCTCGATACGAATCACCTGAAGCAATGAATCTAAAGTTGATGGTCAAACGATTGCGCTTTGAAATTGCATATCTCATTGTTGTATCTTGTTTCAATATTGCATTTTCAACCTATAACACAGCAATAAAGCATATTAGTTTTTTTGAATGTTTAAGACACTGGAACCTGTTTATCTACCTTTGAAAGTAAGTCTTCGAATTTTCCTATTGACATTCTACAAAAGGTTTCCATATTCTGCTTCTTCCCATAGCAAGTCCTTTAATAAATTAGCTTCCAAATAAAACTCTTGCCTCCTTAGCAAAAATGGGTTTATTGCGTTCTGTTCTTCTTTTTCCTGCTTTTCAATTATTTCTAAGGCTTTAATAATTTAATTGCTTGGATGGCACGCACACGTTTGATGCTGAAGGACATAATTACATTTGACATTTGTAATATTTGGATATTGTCAGAAATGGAATCTCCACCTAAATTTTAAATTGCCATTGCCTAAGGAGACGCAGTGTTAGGTGACGCTTCAGATTGCGGTGAACCGAACTAATTAGCCCGGTCTTTAGTAGGCTCCCTACAGTTATGCACTCAAAGTCGGCTTAGGTTACCTTCTACCTAAGGCCTGCCACCTAAAAGGGGGTCTTTCTCTACATTGTTGTCCCTCCGGGTTCGATGAGAAGACTCGGCGGAGAATTCGAGTTCATTCGCTCTACCTGTATTAATATAAGTTTTCTAGATCTTCTCCTCCAAATTGGGCAGAATATCTATTGAAGGTTTTTCCTCTCGAAACGACTGACGATATCCGGCGCTGATGGATTATTCTTTCATGGACTACTGATAGCCGTTTTGGTTATGCCTTCAAAAACACTGTAGCATGCTTCAGGCGGATATTTTAAAAATAAAGGAAGTCCTGTCCCGGCTAAAGAAAAATGTGACATCTGCATAGGATTTGCGCATATTCTGTCTCACAAGTTCCCAAAACCGCTCTTTATTGTCTGTCGTTTTTCAGGGAGATCGAAAAGCAGTTCAATACATTCATCTTTATTCAGCGCCGTCCACAGAAAAGATCTTGGCAATTGTAGGGCCGATGATGAACTCGCCAAAATTGGAACCAATCCTTGCTGAAAAATGTATCATAAGCCTATCGCTATGTGCAAAATAAAATTAAAGCTGTTTGCTCTTAGAGGAACAAACCTTAGGTGGGCTTTTGAATCAACATGCCTAGCGACCAAACAATCGAATCGAAGTTAGTCTGAATCGCTCTGCACCTATTCTGTACATACCCATTTCCAAAGAAGAATACCTCACCAAGGACCTCCTCCACTATAGCTTCTAGTAAGCAAGCATATACATAAGTTGGTTCATTGTTTTAAAGAAGCAATTCGACAAATCAATTTTCGATGGCAAACATTTTCCAAGTGATACCAAAAATCCCATGATAAGCCGACATAAAGCCATGCCAAAGTCTAGCCATCTAACTTCAATCTAATCTACTTATACCTCCTTTACTGGTAAAAGTCTTCAAAACAACGAAAAACACCCGCTCCCACCGTCCATTTTGGCTTTGTTTTCGAAAATTATAGCTTCTGTCACCATTAGCATAATCAACCCCAAGCCTGGCCTTGGGCGTCATAAACAACAGCACCGCACAGACTGTTTTTTTTTTTTTTTTTAATTTTCCAATAAATATTCAATGTCAAACTTCTATTTGCCAATCAATGAAGCTCATCAATTTGTATCCATCATGGTGCAAAAAAATGTTTACCCTCCAGACGGTTTGGTGTTGATGTTTTCATTTTTCATTCCTCAATCACCCCATCACCATGCCTCGCAAATTCCAAAGTCCTTGCCCATGCACAGAGTAAGTGCAGTGAACTTTTATTATTCCGAAAAGCAGTTAAAGTCAACAGGAGGGAAAAAGAAAAGTTAAGAATGAACGAAAACCGTAATTGACAATGCCGTACAGTTTAAAACTTTCACACTTTCGAGCCTCCGAAACAGACAACCGAACCACCACTGCCCTTAACAACACCCCGTACAGCATCATCTCTATTAAAACTTTAAACGCCTTAAACAACCGAATGGAACAGAGAAGCGAGGAAAAAATGGCAGCACCCTATTTGCATCTCATCTCGAAACAAAAAAAGTCGAACAAAGCGTGTGCTACTCGTATATCACCCTTACGTTCGTTGGGGATGGGATGGAATGGGCAAGTTTCGACACATTCCACATTTGAAAAATTTGCTTCAATTAAAAGTGGAACTACTCGCAAGCCCCTACACCAGTAGCGTCGGAGTTAGAGGTGGACCCGGACCCGGACCCCTTTGTCGGAGCTGGATTCGTCTGGCAAGACCAAACAAGGGTAGAGCGAGGTAGAATGCTAGCAAAGCCAAAGTGACAACAAGGCTTCTGAAGCATTGCTCATTTTTGGTTTTGCATAGCGGTAATGGTCGTTGGTGGAACAAAACAGAAAAAACAAACCCAAACCCAAGCTAGCACATTACACACGCCTAACCTAACCGAACAAACGCTTGTCAAAATGACAAAAACATTTTTTCCCAAGCAGAGAAAAAAAGTTGGAAAAAACTTTGAAAGAAAGTGAAGATAGACAGACAATGGGGCAGGGAGCAATGGCAGAGCTTGTGCAAGAAAGATGCAATTGTGTCAAAACTATTGCCATTAGCATTAGCCCCATTCACCCTTTTCCAGGCAAAATGACATCAAACGAAAATAAAAGAAGAAAAAGTAGAGAACTACGAGTATAGTGTAGGTACTCACCATCACCTTTTGCCTGTTGTCACAACCAGACTAGAGTAATGAGTAGAATTGCATGTTAGCAATAGAAGAACGTCGAAAAGGATACACTCGCACTCAAGTTTATCCAGGGTGCATACTCCTACTAGTCTCTCCCTTCCCCTCGACTATTCAGTGTCTTGCCGAGATAATTACTGGGATGCCTTGGTGGGAATCTTCTGCACTCGTTGTAATTCTCGATGTTGTTGCGAATGGAACAGTGGAAGCAAAAGCAGACTACTACATGGCGAGGTTGCACCCTCTATACATACTACATAAATACATTGGGCTACAGTGGCAGGCTAAGAGTTTGAAGAATCCATAGGAGGTGCTTCAATAAAAAAGAGAGAATATAATGCAAGGAGGACGTCATCATAGTTAGGTCGAAGAAGACAAACATCGCCAACAGGCACAAAAACAGGCCTTGCAAGAGAACCACGGCACAGCACAAACGAAACAAAAAATAAAATCTGAAGACCTTTCCTATACAGTTTTTAAGCTCATGGTACTGAGGTACATATGTAGTAGCTGCTAAGAAGGTTGCCACCATACGCAGATTTTGGAGCGTACAAATACAATAGTCAAAGGTTTTTGGAGCACTAAGTAATATACAGTGTGGGAGATAATATACCGGACAGGCTCTAGAAAACATAATTAAAACATTATTTTTGTTTATTCAACTGCTCTAGCTCATTTTGGGGAATTGTCCCCAGTGTCCGTGCTTGAACGGTTAAAATGTCGCCAAAAAAAACTAGTGAATACGGCAGATGATTTAACACATACACTTGATTTTGAGCCAACAAATGACAAACAATGAGTGGTGTGTGGCTCGTTGCATTATAGTGCAACAGAAACTAACTTTTGTTATCACGATATTCGAGTCGAATACCATGGACTCTGACAATGAAACCCATCAAAACTTCAATATAAGATGCGACAATAACTGTATCACCAGTTGAATCATTACAGGCGTCCGAGCTGAATTTCGCCTTTCTGTGTGTTTGTCATCCTCCAGCGTCTCTCTGCTGCTAAATAAAGGTCCAGGGGTGGACCTGGGCCTCAATCAACAAGCGTCTCCATCTAGCTCGATCTTGTGTTAGCTACCGCCAGTTTCGCACGCTTAGTTCAATGAGGTCCCCGTCCACTTGCGTGCGCCACCTGAGTCTCGGTCTTCATCTACTGCGCTGTCCCCCAGGGGCGGATTCGAAGACTTTTTGGGCCGGAGCATTGATGTTCATCCACTTTACATGACCCAGACATCTTAGTCGTTGGATCTTCACTCCCCTAAGTTGATGTCGCTGTACAGTCCATGCAGTTCGTCGATGTATGTCCTTCTCTACACACCGTCTATACAGACCGGACCGAAAACAGCACGAAGAACAATGTCCGTTCCCCTGCGCCATAGAGCAGGACTGAGGATATTAAGGTCTTAAAAAGGGTCTCGGTGAGATCTTTTCCGACCTTGATAGAGCAGCGTGAATTCTCCATCGTCATCCTGCACAGACGGACGAGTTTGGCAGGGATACCGAAACTAGACATTGCTCTATATAGCTCGTCTCTATAGATGCTGTCATACGCGGCCTTAAAATCGATGAATAGGTGGTGGGTATCGATCTGAAGCTCATGGATCTTCTCCAAGATCTGCCGTTGTGTGAATATCTGGTCGATGGTGGACTGAAGCCACACTGATGAATTGGTGTATGCTCCTTACCAAGTCATCGCCTGCCGCTTTGAGGAGCTCGGCAGTCAGGCCGTCCGTTCCAGCAGCTTTGTTGCACTTCAGTTTATATATTCCTATCTTCACTTCATCCAGATCGGGTGGACGGAATCGTTGGTCGAAATCGTCAAGGTTGAAAAATTCATTCTGCCTGACAGCGGTTTTTGCTTGTTCATCGCCGTTATACAGTCCATAGAAATGATCTTTCCAGATCTTCAGCATCGACCGGAGAAGACGGTGTTCGTCTGTTCGCTTCTGCTCATAGAGCTCGTGAGTAGCTGTAGTCTTTTTTGCAGTGCCGCATTGCGTACTTTTGCTTAGCTGCATGCGCTTACTGGCATTGTGATCGAGTGAAACCCAGCACATCAGAAGCGGCATCTCTGATGGCCTTCTGGCAGTGTCGCTACTGGTATTCGATTCTTGATGCTGGTGGCAAGGGACCTCTTAAGAGATTAAGGGAGACTCGATCGGAAAAGAACTTAGCGATATCTTGCGATTGCAGCCGTCTGACGGCGAAATTCCTCACAATATTAGCTTGTATTGGCGTAGTTTGGGATATGGCTACAACAACGTAGTGGTCCGAGTCGATGTTGGTTCCTCGGAACGTTAGGAAATCCATAATACTGGAGAAGTGTCTTGCGTCGATCGCAATGTGGTCAATGTGGTTGACGGTTGATTGATCAGGACTTCTCCAAGTCCCCTTGCGAATATCGAGATGTGGGAACCGCGTGCTTGCTCCGACAATGTTTCGTCCCGACGCAAAGTCGATGAGCCTGAATCCGTTATCGGAGGTGGTGTCGTGCAGACTATACAAGACAAATTTAATGTCATAGCCATTGCATTGGGCGTAGGTCTTGCTCGGGAGCTCATAGAAGGCATCTTTGGTGTCGTCATCCTGTGGTGCTCGTTTACATACCGGAAACTCAAGACTTCTTGACTAAATCAGCCTCGAGCAACAAATCTGTATTGGAATAGGCACTGGTTGTGACGTCGATAACAATCGCCGTAGTAGATGTCGCAGTTTTTAATACTCATTTTGTCCGGCCCATTTAATCGCATTTCTTAAATGGCTGTGATGTCTGCTTTTCAGCATTCTATAGCCTCCGGTAGTTGTTCGGCTGCTCGTGGCCTATTAATGGATCTTACATTCCACGTGCGTATCCAAAGTTTGTTGTCCTTAATTCGTTTGCATGGGTTGTCAACAGTAGATCCATCTGTATCCGTGACTTGGTTTTGCTTCGTAACTTTTGTATTTTTTCCAACCTGAAGGGCCAGCTCCATTTTTTGATACCCCTAAGACGAGAAGTCGTCTGGATCGGAAGCCAGTAACCCGTTCTGAAATGTGAGTACTGCCGTTGGTCTATTGAGGGCTCTTCCGCCACCATCTCTTTTGCGAAACCCTGACTTAGTCTCGGAAATCCTTACCGGCCTGAGCTCCAAATATAGTATGTCGGAGTAGCGCGTTTATAGTGCTGCTATTTTTGTCTGCTTGTCACCACTCGCACTTAGAAGTTTAGCAGGTCCAGTCCGGGTGTATATTTACCAATTCCCGGCGGTTGCCACTTGGAGGTATTGTAAGCACAATTGATGTGTAGAAGATAGTTGCAAACTGGATATCGCCACCTAAAATTAACTGTTCTACTCAAACAATCATCACGGTACACTTGTTGCATCCATCGGAATGTTTCTGATGTATTTTTACCAAGTTTTGCGTAGAATTTAATGCCCGCTCTTTGTTTTTTGTTAAAATTTCAACATCAAATGAAAAGGTGTTTGGGAAATATAATTTTTCTAGTTATCAAATGTCAACCAATTATCAAGTTTTGGCGCAGATAGCAGAGAAAGATTCAACCCTTAAAACGCATGTTCAAACAAATAGATGGCTATCTTAGTTGCTGAGATATTGCTCGTGTCCAGGATCTTATTTGCCAGACTGTGTAGATCAGAAATGATTTTTGTTGTTAGAGATTAGAGTTGATTTATTCAAAGTGACAAAAATTTAAAGTTGTATGTAGGAGCCCGAAACAAAACACAAACCTATTAACTTGATATACTCGTACATATGTAGGGTAGAAAGGCCTAAGAGAGTTCGTTACTATGAAGCCTATTACAGAATTCCTGCCTTAAAAAAATGTACTTCTTGGCAACCCTATCATCTAGGGGTAATACAAGTATGTAAAAAAAATACAAGCAAACAACCCTGCGAGCCTTTTTTTCCCCGGTCATGTTTGTCTCTCTCGAGGAGGTCAGAAGTTAAAGAATTATTGCATTTTGTCTGTACCCGCTCATTGTTGTTATCCTTGTGACAATGCGATTCTAAAATTCCTGTTTTTGTTTTTTCTCTATTTTATCCCCCCCCCCCATTGTTTTGGCGAATGGTGGATGATGTAGGAATATCACAGGCACAGACTGGTGAATGGAAGCGGCAAACAGTGGGTGGTGAAATTTTTACTATAGTTGTCGAGAGGATATGGCTTACATGTGGGTGGTTGCATTCAGGCAGCTATATCGCCTGGTTAGGTAATTTAAAACAGATGAGGAATTCTGTTTACAACGTTGCACTTTAATAGGAATTTACAGTTGAAATACGGTTGGATACTGCAAATGAAATGAGACAAAAAAATAAGGAAAAAAAAACTTAAGGTCCTCGGGCAGGATGATAATACGTGCTGGAATGTGTGAATGTGTAATTGTGTAAGGTTTTTGTTTAGATTGAGGGCACGCTGGCACTTGGGCGGTCATAGGGGTTGCGTGGTGTTGTGTTTTTTTTTTTGTTGGTATGCAGATGGTGAATGGATGAGGTAGAGTGGTGGTGGTGGAATCCTCGTCAAGTGGTCATCCAAATAGTGGTTAGTGTTTGTAGAGAGCAAAAAGGGCAACACAAGAAACTTGTGTTTTGACAAATACAGCAAGACCCATATCACACATGGTAACAACTCTCGTTATATAGTCGAAATTGATTCTCGTTCTCCGCCTAACTCTACATTGAGATGTAAGTATTAATAACAAGCATTTCTAGATCAACTAATTTTGTCTGGATAAATCAAGATCAGAGCAAGACGACAACAATTGTCTTAGCTCTCGTACGTTATACGTACTGATAACACCCGTCAACCTTACTCCATCAGCGTCTCCTAGATCCCAGATGACTAGGGTCATCTAAAGGGATGGCTAGTTTCACGATGCAACTGATTTAAATTGTTCACACGGACTACGAATCTATCGGAGATCCAAATTAGTCTTACTACCACCACTTTTAACTAAAATACCCTACGAGACTTCACCAAACTGTGTCCCTAGAGATCCATCATGGCGAAGACCATATCTTTGAACCACATCGTTTGGACATGTCAGTGGTCACAGCTGGCCTCAAAATAGTTAGGTGAAAACCTTTTCCAAAACTTAAGGCGGTTTGGAAATAGTCTGTTGTTGGGGTTCGATAAATGGCGTTTTATTTCTTTGAGTCATGGTTATTAGAGTGGCTCTGTGAACAACAAGCAATGAAGCAAGGATGTGCGGTACTGGCTTTCTCTTCACATACACATGGTAGATCTAGAAGCCCAAGAGCACGTTTACATGCGAAAACTAATTGATCAGTACCCGTCTACCAGAACACCGAGAACCGAACAACAATAAAAGTACTAAGTTACACAAAATTTAGTTTTAAAAGTATTTTTTGTCGCAATATGAACATGCAGCACAGCATGCTCAGTCATCGACTATTGTTTTCAGTCTGAATCTTCGAGTGACAATGAAACGCGAATATCAGTAGGTTGGGCGAAACTAATACTCTCAGTACCGAACTTCTATAGGAGATTAATAAAAGAGCCGTCCCACAAAGAACTCTAACAGGAGAAAATATTAGAATCAGAAAACAAAAGTGGTTTGATAGGGAATGCATGAGACCCAGCGACGTTTTTTTTTGGATATCTAAGAATACTGCGTTCAATTCCACCTCATTTAAAGTTCTCTACGCATTGGCGAATAAGTATTTTAAGCAGCTATGCCTTTCGAAATCATCATCATAGTTCTGGAAGGCCGAGAAGGTTGTAACCGGACAAAAAAAATGTTATCGCTCCAGGCCTGCAAGAAAATATGCTCAAAGACCACTTTATCTTTTCATTACGCAGCACCTTTGATTAACGACGAATTCCTGGATACCCCAAGTACATTAGAAGAAGTTCGAAGTGCAATTACCAAAGCAAAAATGAATAAAACACCAGGAACTGCACCCCTGAACTTTCATCAGCGCTCACATCAGAATTTAATCGAATCTTCGAAACGGCGGACGTCCCAGAGAGCTTTCGCAAAGTGATAATATACCCTTTACACAAAAAGGGAGACTACGAGGACCCGGCTAATTATAGAGGAATATCATTTCTGAATGCGTCAACGAAGTTAATTGCAGCTGTTCCTACTCTTTAACGGGCTAACCACGTGGGTTGAAAACCCACAAAGTATTTTACAATTGACCAAATCTTTTCACTTGTGAACATAGCTGAAAGCTCTTTTTAACAAACTCTACAAAATTGAATTTTTAACCAAAGTCATTAATGTTTTAAGGGCAATGTATGAAGGTAACACGGCGTGTATCTGGGACGGGACCCACTTATCAGAGAAGTCTCGAACGACTATGGCTGTAAAACAAGGATGTATCCTTAGCACTTTGTTGTTTATTTTATATATTAACGACATAATATACGCTATTAAAGGAGGAATAGACATAAACAGAACACAAATTCATATTATTTCCAGACGATATGGCCCTCCTTGCAGAAACTATAGGTATAGAAGGTGCGCAGCTGATGATAAACAAGCCGGAAAGCTACAGCAAGACCTGGAACTTATCTCTAAACCTAGAAAAGTCAAAGATGATGATTTTCAGAGAAGGTGGATGAAGGTGTTGCCGACGAAAAAAAATGGACGTATCAGGGTGAGCGAATTGATATTGTGCGCGAGTATAAATACTGAGGAGGTACTTAACATTAACATTAGCAGAAGCCTAGCGTGCTGTCGGTGCTGTTTGGGGAAGTTGCATCAACAATAAAAATATATCCCACAGCGGCAAGCAGCGCAACTGCATCTTTCATAGTCCTTTATGGAGCACAATTATGGGGATATCGACCATTCCAAGAGGGAGAAAAGTTTCTTCGTTATTTTATAAGGACACTCAGATTGCCGAGCAGTTCACCTATTTACATGCTCCATTTGGAGACAGGTATTGCCACCCTGTTTTTGAACACCCTCAAACTACACCTAGATTATGCGGTACGAGTTATGGCAATAAATGAAGACAGACTACCAGACCTTGCGTAGGCATCTGAATGCGAATACAATCTGTCTGTTACCCCCAACAAGTAGTTAGTATCTCTGAGGAATAAGTTTAGCTCCCTATTAAAAAAAAATCGGTCAAAGTTTATATAATCAAATTCTAAGTGAAGCGCTGGTGCGCACTATTTTTAGACTAAAGGGGGAATTTTTAAGCATTTTTTTGTATAGCATGTAAGAGTCATCGAATTTTTGAAATAAAAATGCATTCAAATCGAAAAAAAAGGGGGAACTCTTACCCCTTAATTATACGAGTATCCCACACCACCCAGATCTTCCTATACTGTGCACCATATGCAGCCGATAAGATCGAGAGGATGTGTACCACTTCCAGGCAGTAGCCCCATTTTAACAGAGTTCCATTTCAATATCCTTGGAATATATACGCTCGAGCTGGTGGGTCTAGAATCCGAAACCAGAAAGGAATGTGGAAAGTTTGTGTCTTGATGGTACTCCTCTTTAGGAAATCATGCGGCTAGCTACCAAAAAAAAACTAAGCCAATCACAATGGCAATAAGGTATTCTATATTGTGATATATCGGTGGAGGAAGATCAGTATCCGCGTTTGTAGCTGTTGTCTTGCTCAAGTCTTGCTAAACCTCTTACCAAATCCAAGCTAATTCAGGAATACGAGGTCTTTCTGAACATAGTTAGAGTCACTAAAAAGGGAAAAGGTGTTTGAGCTCTGTGGCTATTTCGCTCCATGGGTGCAAGTAACTACTCAATTTACATGTATTTAAATTGATTAGGGGGCTAGTTGTGACTTCGACATCGAGCCAACGTATTCGTAACCTGCGCTAATACTGCCTGCCGTCGCGGTTATTCCATTGCGAGTTGATTTTCATGTGAGCATGACGGCAGGTGGCTTTACTTTAATTTTCTGAAAAACCAAAATAATGCTTCCGAACAACTCTAAGAAGTCACTGTGGAGAAAGTACAGAAGGCTTCGCATTATGGGGACTTAGATAAATATGACTAGGTGGCACAATGTTTTACAATGCTCGATGCGACAGTAGTGTCGAAAGTGCGGGATACTACCTGAAGGATGATATGGCATATAGTCTTATCAGGCTGCCAGTTATCGACGCTAATGTAGTAACTTTTATATAAAATTAGTAGCATGCAAATATCAGAGCTTGGTAGACTTCATCAGGGCTGCCATCGGCGCAGGTTTGATGAGGTTTGAGCAGCTGCTTAACTGCAGATCTATTACCAAGATAAGATTAACTTTAAATTTTATAGTACTCAGATATGAGACAGTTATAAAGGTCCTGGGATACCAAAACTTCGAACTTGTTATAACCGATTGTAAGGTTACTTTTGATCTCTGCCCTCTAAGGAAATTGGCTACTACTTGATCTGTAATTTTTCTTGAGAAACCTAACAATTCTTCTGCTTAAGGTAAATGAGAGTAGGATTTGGTAGCTGACTCATCCGGCGCACTCTCTCAGACTACTATATCGGTATCGGACCCTGCTAAGACATCACCCCTTTCCAAATTCGAATCAAACTTATTGTATATTTAATCTCACCCCCGGCGAGGGCAGGTGATAATCTTCCATTAGACACTATGAGGATCGAAAGCGCGAGTTCATTATGGTGTGAGATTCTTACTCACTAAAAAAACATCACTCCTCGACAATTATGTTTGATACCGCAACTAAGTAAAACTTATCAAGCAGCTTTGTCATCATAATATAAGCTCGTTTGGTAGGTGACTTTCCATTGAAAGATCCTACATGTTCCGCTTTTTTAACGCGGTTTCAGTTTTTCGTGCCAGGTGCAGAGGTTTAGTTCTTTGAAGACGGCGCAATAAATTTTGTTCGTCGAGGGTTTCTAGGACTGTATTATTAATAAGCCCGTCCAACCGGATCTTAAGTTTTCTTGCGAAGTTTTTTGCTTCATCTTCGATGGAAGTAACTCCAAGGTCACGATGCAGGTCATTATTTCTTATAAACCACGGTGCATGCACAATTTCTCGTAGGACTTTAGTTTCAAAAGTTTGCAAAATACTTATATTTGTTTTCTTGGTACAACCCCAGAGTTGTATACCATAAGTCCAACACCGGTTTTAACACCTGCTTATACAAAATGTGGATTTTTCTGTAAGTAAAGTTTACTTACAAAAATTTGGTCTCGTTCAGATCGATTCGCCAGATCTTTGTCCAGTCATATACCTTATTTAGAGCCCTTTGCAGTTTCGCCGTTGATTCTTCTAATGTTTTTCCGACAGCTATAATGGCAGTGTTGTCGTCAAAGGTGGCAAGATCCGTCCCCCCGACTTATGGTATATCTCTTGTACTCGTATATAAGAGATACAGGAGTGGACCGAGCACACTTCCCTGCGGTACACCGGCCAATATATCTTTAAACTGCGATACGTCAGTTCCGTATCTAACACGAAAAATTCTATTTTCAAGATACTTAGTCAATATGTTGCAAAGTTTCGATGGCAAAATTTGCCGGAATTTTAACTTTAAGCCTTCGTGCCAAACCTTGTCAAAAGCAAATCTTTTTCTCTTCCAGAGCAATTTCAATTACGCCCCTAATTCTATGCACCTGGTCAGTAGTCGAATACTTAATCCGAAATCCAACCTGATTGTTGGGGATAAGATTTTTGTCTTCAATAATTGGCATTAAACAGGATCCACTCTAAGAGAAATCGGTCCATATTTTATCAATCTGAGGTTTACCTGGTTTTAGCACCATAATTACTTCTGCTACTTTCCACTCTCTAGGTACTTCACATCCTTAGAGCAGTGGAGGTCTTCCTCTACTTTTTGATGTCTTACATTGTTTTCCTTTAAGTCGGAAAAATGATATTGATGACCATTCGCGGCCGATTAATGGTATTTTCCATCACTCTTCGCATTCGTTACAGATATTTTATTTGAGGGCTTCAAGGGTCTAAGGCTTGTTGAAATAGACTTGTGGCTTCAAAAAACAAGGCGCGGTCTTGCAGGTCAGTTCAAATCGTGGACATTGCCAAAACGAGAGGTTAGGCGACTCGAAAATACAGCCTTTAGAATTTTAGTTGTGGCTCATGCGACATGTTCTCCAGTCCGAATTCATCCAATTGAGGAAGAAGATAGTCCGAGCGTTTTCGAAAAAATAAGGCCCGTTGACGCCTCCAGCGTAAACAGCATACCGTGCAATAACTTTGAGCGGGTGTAATGGCTCTTCGTGGGTTATACGCGGATTTTTTGCGCCCCAGAAGTGAAATGGAAAAGTGACTCGTCGACCATTATTTTCGATGAAAAGTTTTCTCCCCACGGTCGAGATTCAGAATGGCTTGAGCGTAGGTTACATGTGCTCGGAGTTCAACAGCTAACAGCTGATGCACTGTCCGCACTTTGTAAGGGAACATCTTACTGTCTTTCACCAAAATTCTTGATTAAAACCTCCGAATGATGCCCAATTGCATGGCACGCCATCTTGTCGATGCTCTGGGGTCCTCTGTGACATCTTCAAACAAAGCTCTGATATTCTCAGAATTGCAGCTCTGCATACCTCGTCTTTATAATGCCGTCCAAATCCCCTTCAAATCGATGATAAGACGGTGCGTATCGATCTAGATTTCTGACCGGTAGGCCATCAGGACCAGTTGTATGTTTTGAGTTTAGCTTACACAGTGCTATCCTTATAGTGGGCAGGTTCACGGAAGTTTTGGCTATCAGCGTGTAGACATAATGCTGGGTATCTTCCCTGTTGTACAGTCTGCAGAAAAAGTTTTTCCAAATTCTCACAGCCGACAAGGTTTCCTTCGCCATCTCTACAGGCTTGTGTACGGGTCTTCTTGGCTTGTCACGTTCTTTACCTGTTCATACAACTTCCAGATACTATTCTTGAAGTAAAACTTCTCAATATCTCTGGATCGATCTTATTTTCTCCTCTTCTATTCGTAGAGCTCAGCGGCTCTTGATTTTTACTGCAGCGTCACTGTGAACGCGCGGATGAATGTAGCGTTTTGGTCTTCGAATTCTACTAGCTTCTTGATGCTCAGCACCATGATGTGTAGCCTTTATTAAAACGACGACTTTTCTGGTATGCTTCTCCCGTACAAAACACGCTGTATGAAAGGTAAGCCATCTGTCAGTTTATTTTAGTAAATGTTTTGTGTGATTGTTGTTTTATTCAAAAGAGGAAACATTCCTCCTTCCTTCCTGTCAACCCAATTTCTCTTTCTCTAGCTTTTTAAAGAATAGCCTGACCAATATTGTTCTTGAGTGCCAGTATCGTTTCTGAGTGTTTCGTAAAGTATCGGCAGCTCACAAAAAATGTTCAACAGCGTCAAATGGCAGATCCACGGCACCCAAGTCGCTTTACCAAAGGCACTGATTACACGATTATTGAAGTCAGTGTTATTGCACGGTTTGTGTGAAAGTTGCTGACACCATAGCTCGCCCTTAATTTTGAAAATAAAAAATTATTTATCATGCCTTGGTAGTACTCTTCAATGACTATCATGCTTTTCCATTGCCGCTTGGGAGAAAAATGGGCCATTAATACAGCCATTCCCAACAGTTTCAAGTTCAGGATGCATTGACTTCTCCGCGACAACATGTGGATTTTTCGAGCTGCAAGGCAATTTTGGGTATTTACGTAGCTGCCGAGATAGAGGTGCTCCTTCTCTAAACGAACGATTGTCATCAATTTTGAGACGCCCAAAGCCCAAATAAAAAAGCGATAACGAAGCGGGTGGTCTTTCTGCTTCAATTCCTGAGTCAAATGGCCCTCGAGATCATTATACAAAATTCTCCTCGTGCTGATGCGACTAACGTTCAGTTGCTGAGATTTATGGAGCCTTGAGGCTCAGCTTTAATATTCTCCTTTAGGCGCACAGGGCAAACATCATAATATGTTCGGTTATCAATCAGTGAACCAATACAATCTTACGTACATCAGCTGTAGTTGGTGTATTGTTTCGGCAACAGTTTGGAAGTAACTTTGCAATATTTTCCAACGATGTCAGTGTCAAAATAACATACGTTTCAAAAAGAAATCAACAGATGGTTGACCCTTTAGAAACTTGACTCATGTTGCCGAGATCAAATCGATACTCCATCGATTGTTCAATTCTAGTCCGCAATGTGTTTATGTGATGGACGCAGGAGAACCGCCCCATTAATTTATCGAAATCGAGACGCGCTCCAACCGTTCTATTGATTTGGCTTCTGCCTAATTCACGTGTAAGCCTCTCCAGTTTCCACATTATGTAAAGCCCTCATACATTGACAAACATTCCCTGCTGCCAGTTTTCGGGGAAGACATCAGTTATGCTAAATACCTTATTTTTATATAGAGGCCATATTGTTGGTGCTTCATCTGTCAAATTGGCTGTCATTTATTCAGTTTAAAGTTACATCACTGCGCAACAATGTGCGGAAAGTTAACGTCGACAACTCCGATGACTACCGAGAATTGTCCGAAAAATTAAACACCGAGAAGATCCAATGGTACACTTTCAAAAACAAGTCAGAAAGACCATTACGTGTAGTAGTGAGAGGACTTCACCCTTCGTGTGCTAAAAACGATATTGTAAGCGACCTCCATGCAAAGGGCTTTAAAGTTCTAGACGTCGTAAATATTATTAAAAAAGAAAAGAGAAAAACAGAAGAAAACGAGGAAATCCTGGTTAAGCGGGGACTTCCACTGTTTATGCTTAGTTTCGATAAGTCCGAAAATAAAGAAGATATCAATGGTATCAAAACTATTTTAAATATTGTAGGCATTTTTTTGTACACTACTGTAAGTGTTCTCGTATAACACATACTTAAGATTGTCAGAAGTAAATGTTAACCGAAAGTAAGAAACTATTGTCATATCGTATGATGCTCACACTTTCTCATTTCTTTTACATAAGCGTACCGCTTCATATGAAAGTATAAATACAACCCGTCATGTCAATGTTTTGGGCTCTCAATAAACTGGCGTAAGTAGCACATCTCCTCTCAAGTTGTTTCATTTGACTCGCTCGCCTATCCTACAAAATTCAGAAGTGGGATACCGTTTAACTTTATCTGAGTTCAAAGTATTTGTTTTAGTGCTTCAAAAATGTCAGAATTGTTTAAACAATTAGTTGATAAAGCGACGGTACCCATCCTAAAAAATATTTTACGATCGCTGGGTTTGAAAACTGATGGAACTAAAGCGGTGTTAAAACTACGGGTCGAAAAAGCAGTCGAATCCTATACGGACGAGAATCTGGAAAAACTCGCGCAGGATTTTATGGCCGATGGTGAGCAAAATAACGCAGATTCATCCACCGAACACGAGTCAGAGGAAGAAACGCGGTACGAATCACCTGTACATGCACTACGCAACGACGTTGATGAGGAGCTTAATAAGCTACGAGAAGCATGCAGAAAGAGGGAGGAAATCATTTCACTGAAGCGACGACTGAAAGAGCTGCAAATGGAGGATAATGAAGAAAATCACAGTCAGAGATCACATGTTTCGCAAAACTTCAAGGACATGGAAGACTTATTGTGTCCATTTACTGGGGATGACAACTTTCCCATTGTTCATTGGGTAGAACAGTTCGAGGAGAACGCCGAAAGCCTTCAACTCAACGATCGAACCAAGTTCATTTTCGGAAAGAGGCTCCTTGGTGGAACAGCAAGGCTTTTCGTAAGATCTTTAAAAATACGAAATTGGACAGATCTCAGAGATGCACTTTTGGGTGAGTTTAAGCGCACTGTTACGAAAGCGGATATTTTTAGTGAGTTAAGTGCAAGGAAAAGACGGCGTGAGGAGACATTGCAGCAATATGTGCTCAGCATGCAGGAAATCGCATCCCATAACCCCATAGAAGAAGAAGATTTGATTCAATTTATAATCAAGGGCATTCCAGATTCCGAACTCAATAAGAGCATGCTGTATAACGCAAACAACATCGATCAGCTAAAAATAGCACTAAGAAAATACGAAAAGTACAAACTCAACAGTCGCGATCATTTCCCGCTTAAATCAAGCACATCCCAGTTTCACAACAGCAGCCGAAATAATCAAACGAATAATGCATTCAAGAAAAAAGAATACACCAGTAATGCACCGGCCAATGTGTCATGTGCAAAAAAAGAGTTCACGTGTTTTAAATGTGGTGTTCGTGGGCACATAGCCAAAAATTGCTCCAGCAATAAACCAGTTTTGATTGTCAGTGAAAGCAACAACAGCAGTCATCACCCACAGCTAAGCAGCGCTGATAACAACGAAGACGTTTTAAATGTAAACAACATCCATGTAGAAAACATCAGCAACGTGTCTAAGCGCAGTACCGGTCGCATCATGCCAAAGTGTAGCCCAATTTCTAATCATTTTGAAAAAGAAATTTCCTACATATTCACCGACGGACATTCCGAATGTGCGTGTACTTTGACGTCGCTCTTGGACTCAGGGAGTCCGATAAGCTTTGTGCAAGAAAAGTTCCTGCCGCAGACTATGATTTCACCATTGGATGAAGACAGTCATACATACAGTGGAGTAAACAACAGCCCGCTTCAAGTGTTGGGAAGTGTCAATTCACGTATATTTTTTGATAACAATAAAACTAATTTATGTTTACTTGTAGTGAAAAATCAGTCAATGAGTTATCCAATCGTTTTGGGGAGAAATTTCATCGACAGGATTGGCATGGTTTTAAAGAAAGCAGACAAGAGTGATGGAATACAAGATCGTATTTTGCCAGTGACAAGCAGCGACAGGTGTAATCGTTCTTCAAGTTCATTATTGCCGTCATCAAGTAGTTCTGCAGAAACGCTTGCAAATGGAAAGGATTTGTCGTCATCATCTTTAAGTCAGTTTCGCAGTTCGCAAGTTGATTATGTAAGTACGTCTTGTGAAGAATCTTTGTTTGTAGAACAAATTTTGAACATTAATGTTTATGAAAACAACGATTTTGATATAAAAGTAAATCCAAACTTTCCAATAAATATTCAAGAAAGTGTGAAAAGAATAGTCAAACCAGCTTTTTGTGAATCTGTTAGAGAACATATTCCTGTAGAGAGTCAGTTCAAAATGAAGATAGTGTTGTGTAAGGATGCTCCATTTCATAGTTCACCGCGAAGGTTGCCATATTCGCATAAAATCGAGTTAGAGAAGATTCTTAATGATTTATTAAGCCAAGGTATAATACGTGAGTCTAATTCAGAATATGCTTCACCTATTGTTCTCGTCGAGAAGAAAAATAAGGAGCTTAGGCTATGCGTAGACTTCAGGGAGCTTAACAAAATTACTCTTCGCGATAACTATCCCCTGCCTCTAATCGAGGATAACATAGACCGGTTAAAAGATAAGAAATATTACACCACGTTGGATTTAAAAAACCGTTTTTACCATGTGCCACTTGAGGAAGAGTCAATGAAATTCACGTCGTTCATTACACCGAATGGACAGTATGAATTTACCAAAATGCCGTTTGGGCTTAAGAACGCTCCGACTGTTTTCGAGCGTTATATAAAGCACATATTTGGTAAATTGATATTGCAATCGAAGATCTTGACTTATTTAGATGACCTTCTTATAGCGACGGAAACTTTAGAAGAACACCTAAATATTCTTAAGGAAGTAATTAGTATCGTCGTTAGCAAAGGCTTAAACCTTCGATTAGACAAGTGTGTTTTTTTAAAAAGTGAGATCACGTACTTGGGCTATAAAATAAACGAAGCCGGTATTAGTCCGAATGAGGTTAATCTTTCGGCTATTAAGAACTTTCCGCTACCTACTTCAACTAAAGACATCCATAGCTTCCTTGGACTTTGCTCCTACTTTAGGAAGTTTATACACCAATTTGCTAACATCGCAAAGCCTCTGTATGATTTATTGAGGAAAGACACTCCGTTCACATTTGGTCTTAAGGAAATAGAAGTCTTTAATTTGTTGAAAACCAAATTGATTTCAGCACCTGTTCTATCAATTTATAGCCCTATTAATCCAACAGAACTCCACTGCGATGCCAGCTCGCATGGATTTGGTGCAGTCCTACTGCAGAAACAGAGCAATGCCAAGTTTCATCCGGTGTTTTATTTCTCGAAGCGAGTTAGTGAAGCTGAAAATAAATTCCATAGCTATGAACTTGAGACCTTATCCATAGTCTATGCTTTGAGGCGGTTTCGTATATATTTACTAGGTATTCCATTTAAGATCGTCACGGATTGCCAAGCTCTTGTCCTGACGCTTAACAAAAAAACATTGAATCCGCGAATATCAAGATGGGCGTTGGAGTTACAATCCTATGATTATTCAGTTGAGCACAGGAAAAGCGATCGGATGTCACACGTTGATTCTTTAAGTCGATCTTTCAACATTTTGTATGTGGAGGACGAATCGTTTGAATTTGTTCTAGCCGCCGCACAAAAACATGATCCAAAGATAGTTGCAATTGCGGAAGGGTTGAGTACTTCCGAAAGTCCACACTATGAAATGGTTGATGGACTAATTTATCGAAAAGTTAAAGGCAAGATTGTTTTTTATGTCCCATTTAACATGGAAGATCAGGTTGTTAGAACTCATCATGAGTCACTTTGTCATCTGGGTGTAGACAAATGCTTTGAACATTTATCCGGGACTTATTGGTTTCCAAACATGAAGGAGAAGATTAGAAAAGTTATTAAAGGCTGTCTTAAATGCATTTATTTTTCACCGGACTCTGGTAAATCAGAAGGAATCTTACATCCAATTCCAAAAGGAAAGATCCCATTCGATACGCTTCATGTCGACCATCTAGGCCCTTTTCCTTCATCTCATTGCAACAAAAAGCACATTTTAGTAGTTGTAGATGGTTTCACCAAATTTTCCAAGCTGTATCCAATTAAAACCACTTCGAGTAAGGAAGCTATAGAATGTTTGAAAACCTATTTCGCAAATTACTCTAGACCTAACCGAATAGTTTCTGACCGTGACGTCAAACGAGTTTGCAGAGTTTTTAAAGGACAACAACATACAGCACGTCAAGGTAGCAACCCACTCACCGCAATCTAATGGTCAAGTTGAGCGGCTGAATAGAGTGATAACACCAATGCTTGCAAAACAATGCGAGTCGTTTACCACAAGTAATTGGGACAAAAACTTAATAAAAGTTGAGTTTGCTATAAACAACAGTGTGAATCGTAGCACAGGTTTTACACCCAGTAGTTTGCTATTTGGTAGGGATCAGAAGGGAAAATTCTGCGACAAGGTGAAAGAGTTTTTAGCGAACAACGTTGATTCTGAAGAAGTTAGTCTAGATAAAATTAGGGAAGAAGCTCAGGGAAAAATTGAGAAAGAGCAACTGAAGAATAAAAGATATTATGATAGCCGTCATAAAAATCCAACAGCTTATAAACCAGGAGACTATGTCATGATCAAAAACGTAGATACAACACCAGGCGTAGGCAAAAAACTTTTGGCCAAGTTTCGGGGGCCATACGAGGTGAAAAAGGTCTTGAGGAATGACAGGTATATTATAGGTGATATTGACGGATTGCAATTAACAAGATTGCCATACAAAGGTGTATGTTCTCCGAACAATATGAGGTTATATGCGATGCCAGAAGCTGATTTAAAGACTGGTGAAAACGACAAAGGAATAAATAATACTTATAGAACCGACGACAACAATCACATTTGAATAACGATCACCTGAAAGAACAGCTGTTTAATTAAAAAAAAATATATATATTTGTTTGTACCTGCCAAAATGTCGATGGATATTTCTTTCAATGTTTGAAACGATATAATTAATAATGTATCTTAACTTTATTTGTTTTGTATTTCAAAGATATTCGACTTAAAATTTCTAAATTTCAAAAAATTCATGAGATGACAAATTCAGTAAGAACGATTAATTGTTTTCAATGTAATAGTTATATAACTTTTCATATGTATCAACAATCATTTGTAATATTAAAAATATCAACTAAACGTTTACCTTTAAGGTTTCAATAAGAAATTACTCTTAGGTAAAGAAGATTATTGTAAAATATGTATTAAACAAAATGTAATGTATCTTAAGAAAAAAAGTTTTATGAAAATTATGTATAGAAAAGATATTGTAATCGGGTCGATTATGCGGTCAGAATGGCCGAGTTGTAGGCATTTTTTTGTACACTACTGTAAGTGTTCTCGTATAACACATACTTAAGATTGTCAGAAGTAAATGTTAACCGAAAGTAAGAAACTATTGTCATGTCGTATGATGCTCACACTTTCTCATTTCTTTTACATAAGCGTACCGCTTCATATGAAAGTATAAATACAACCCGTCATGTCAATGTTTTGGGCTCTCAATAAACTGTCGTAAGTAGCACATCTCCTCTCAAGTTGTTTCACTTGACTCGCTCGCCTATCCTACAATATCGTAGTCAAAATCGAACCTGTGCGAAGGAACACAAGATCGATCCCGCAATGTAAGCGTTGCCAAGGCTTCAATCATACGCAGACTTACAACCGCGTTGCGTAAAATGTGCCGGTAAACATCTCTCAGAAGAGTGCAACTTAAATAAAGAACTTCCACCGTCTTGCATAAATTGCCAAGGAAAGCACCCAGCAAACTATCGCGGATGTGAAGTGGCGAAAGAACTCCAAAAAGGCGCGATACGCCTAAAAAAACCTTACGTCCAAACCCAAACGCAACAACAAATAAACCTAATATTGCTAAAGAACAGGCAGTGAAAGAAAGAAAATCCGTCGCGGTAAAGTCGAAGGATATACAAAAACAGATCGCAAAGGAAAATCCGCCACCGATTGACGCGCTAACATATGCACAAGCTGCGTTGCAAGGAAATAAAAAAAGCGGTGTTACGCCAGATCCAGTGGCTCGCGTTTTCTCCCTAATTCTCACGACTCTTGAGGAGCAAGGCAGAACAAATAAACTTCTAGTTGAAAGATAGTGCAATCTCGAGAAAGAAATACGTAAAACTCAATTCCAAGCATGAATATGAAACAAGTGCTTAAAATATTGACGTGGAACGCAAACGGCCTTATTAAAAAAACTCGACGAACTGGAAGTGTTCTTAAAAAAAGCCAATATTGACATTTGCCTGATTTCTGAAACTCACTTGAGGAAAGGACCTCGTGTGGAACTAAAGGAATACTGTGGTTATCATGCATACCACCCATCAAAAAATGCCAGAGGCGGATCCTCATTGTTCATTAAAGATTGTATTGAACACTCTATAAATATGAAGATAGAATGCGATGCAATGCAGTTAAGTTCGGTTCGCGTAAAATATAACCACCTGCACTACAACATTGCATCCATTTATTGTCCCCCGCGATGCAAGCTAGAAAATAATGACTTTAGAGGTATCTTTGATTCACTCGGACCGAATTTTATAATTGGTGGTGACTTTAATTCGAAACATACCTTCTGGGGCTCAAGATGTAATTCAACGAAAGGCAGACAACTCTATGAGGCCGGAATGCAATGTAAAGTTGACAGGAAAACCAACATATTGGCCTTCGGATATAACAAAGACCCCTGATCTTGTGGACTTCTTTGTCACAAAGGGAGCAGCCAAAATTACTACAAACATCGAGGAAAGTTATGATCTCTCCTCAGATCACTCACCAGTCATTTTGACACTAAGCATACTCTTAATTAAGAAAGAAGTGGCGCCTAGATTAACTAACAACAAAACTAACTGGGACGGTTTTAGAAATTACTGCAATGAACATATTGTTTTAAATGTGTCGTTAAAAACACAATACGAAATAGAAGACGAAGTCGACAGATTCATCAAAGTCCTGCAGAACGCTGCCTGGAACAACACTCCAACTTCAAAAAGAAAAGAGAAAGCAGGTAATGAAATAAAATATCCGCCAGAAATAAAAGAATTGGTGAGAGAAAAGAGGAGAGCGCGCAAAAGATGGCAACAATCCCGTGCTCCCCAGCATAAAACATACTTAAACCACTTATGCAACAAGTTGAATTAAGCAATACGAGATTACGAAAATCGGAATATCTCTACATATATCGAAGGTCTGACTGCCGAAAGAAGTTCAAATTACTCGCTCTGGAAAGCCATGAAGGGAATCAAAAAGCCTCAAATGCAATTTCCTCCCATAAGAAAAAATAATGGCGAATGGGCAAAAGGAGATAAAGAGAAGGCGGATCTATTTGCCGAGCACCTAGGAGAAACGTTTAAGCCTTTTGATGGACAGGCGTTAACAGGAGGTTCTAATTATATAATTACGGCACCGGACAATTTTAGAATAAAAACAGAATCCCTACGAGAACTTAACCAAGCAATTAAAAAATTCAAAAATAACAAAGCCCCTGGTTATGATTTGATAACTGGTCAAATTCTCAAGGAGTTGCCAAAGAAAGCCCTGATCAAACTGCTCCAACTTATAAATGCCGCGCTAAGATTATTAAACGTTCCAAGCCAATGGAAAGTTGCCGAAGTTATAATGGTCCCGAAACCAGGCAAATCTCTAAATGAAAAAAAGTCCTACAGACCGATATCGCTTCTGCCGATAATATCTAAAATATTTGAAAAACTCCTATTGAAGTGCTTGCAACCGATCATCGAAGAAAGGCATCTAATTCCTGATCATCAATTCGGTTTTAGAACTAAGCACTCCACAATTGACCAGGTCTTTAGAATTACGAATGAAATTGAGAAAGCCCTAGAGGGGAAAAAGATATGTTCTAGCGTGTTTCTTGACGTGTCTCAAGCCTTCGATAAGGTATGGCATGAAGGCTTAAATTTTAAGCTAAGTCAAGTTCTTCCGAAAGAGCTGCATATGGAAAACAGAATTTTTCGTGTTAAACATGGCACCGAATACTCGGAATTTAAAGAGATCGCTGCTGGAGTTCCGCAAGGAAGTGTACTTGGTCCGGTATTGTTTTTACTCTATACTCGAGACATACCGGAAGAATCAGGTACCATAGTAGCCACGTTCGCGGACGACACGGCGATACTAGCTACAGATACTTCAGTCGAGTTAGCTACTAGAAAGCTACAAACGGCTTTGGATAAAATCTACGAATGGACAAAGATGTGGCGAATTGTTCTCAACGAGACCAAATCTACTCATGTTAATTTTACTTACCGGAAAATAAACAACCTTCCCATTTTCCTGAACTGGGTACAAATACCATATGCAATTGAAGCAAAGTATCTAGGACTGACATAAGATGTAAAACTGAAATGCTAAGAAGGAACGTGATGAACTAGGAAGACATTCCAATCTAAGCATACATAAGCAAGTGCTTAAACCTGTTTGAAAGTACGGTATACAACTTTGGGTTTGTACTAAACCAAGCAACCGAAATATTCTCCAAAGCTATCAAAACAAAGTTCTAAGACAAATCGTGAACGCCCCATGGTATATCGGAAACAGTGATATCCACAGAGACTTAGGAATAGTTACCTTCGAGGACGAAATAATGAACTTTGCTCGCAAACTCCATATTCGTCTTCATGGTCATTGTAATAATAAAATACTCCAAATTCTGGACGAGACAAACTTAGTGCGTCGATTACAAAGAATGAGACCATTCGATCTGGCGCGATAAGGACTATCCGCATATAATAGCTGTACTAACAGGTGCTTTTGCTGGAAAGCTACCTGCCCCACGCGAACCTTATTTGAAACGGAAACTTCTTGATTAGGTAACTTAGTTGTAGTCGTTAAGAAGGGAGGCGTGTTTTTAGTGAGTAAGAATCTCACACTACTATGAGCAACGGGTTCATAGTGTCTATGAAGATTTTCACACCTACCCACCAAAAAAAAAAAAAAAAATTTATTCAGTTTGTTTTGTTAAATCACCATGGATGGATAAAGCGCTCAACAACACATGCAAATGAAAAAAATTGTTTTACAAAAATGGATGTTCCGTTTGGGCAACATTCCGCGAGCTTTACCCATTTAACGGTCGCCATAAACTTCTTACCGAGAGTACGTAGTGTGGTGGATAAATTTGAGTTCACTGGTTCAGTTAACGATAAACCAGCACCCGTTCGTCGATAAAACGCTAGATCTGGCGAAAACATCGCCGCTGTCCCTGAGAGTGTGCAGGAGAATCCGAGGCAGTTGATTTCACATCGCTCACAACAAATCGGCCTATAGGTCGATGTTTTCCAACTTCTTTTGACCTGAATTGGATGATACGGACAACAACGATATGTGGCGCTACGTGCCACTTAGCTCACGCCGCATTGGAAATTCTGAACGAGCGATTCGAGAGCATGGTCATCTCACGTGGAGGTGATGTGAACTGGCCACCGAGATCGTCGATCGATTTGACTCCTTTAGGCTTTTTCTTGTGGGGTTTTCTGAAGTTACAGGTCTATGCGAATAAGCCACCAACCACAGCGGCCTTCAAAGCCAACATAACCCATGCCATCGGTCAAATTCAGTCTGATTTATGCGCCAAAGTCATGGAAAATTTTGACATTTCGGTTGCGGGGCACCCAGAGAGGCTGCGGCTTACGTTTGAACGATGTTATATTCCGTACAAAATGGCATCGATAGACCTTTCAAACGAGTAAGAAAATTCAATGATATCTCGCACACACTTTGTTTTATTTAAATTTCAAAATAGGAAGCGCTTAATGAAAGACCCTTTATAAGCCCCTGATAGCTAACAGATTGTCTATTGCTAAATGATATTTGCCAAGTGATTCCTAAATCTGGTTAGCTGTTCCTCATCTTAAGTCAATAGGTTATCGGCTAAGTATTCCACGCACTTCGATCCGTGTTCAGGTATCTATTGAAAGTCATGTCGTTAAGATTCTTTGTCTTCCACAGACGATTGTATCTGCTCTAGTCTTCCAGTTTACGTTGATGTTTGCAGGACTGGCGCTAGTGAGAGTTTGAATTTGAACCTCTAAGGCGAGCTGTCGACGTATTTCTTAGAGCCTGTGAGGATCACGGAGTCTTTCCATATAAAATTTGGGCATTTTCCCCAAATTCAATCGATTGATATTGAAGTATGACGCACGAATTCGTATTGAATCTATCATAAGATTGAGATCATCATCATCATTTCATGCTTTTTCTAAAGCCCTGACTGATCGATATGTTGGATCAAGGTCGATGTTCACCACCTATAATTCGAGAACAAAGTAAGCTTGTGCCAGTCTTTATGCCTGAATAGTGTGTCTACAATGACCCGACGGTTGACGTTGTAAAAGTCAACAAACCTATTGCTGGTGTCATTTCTGATGTCTCTGGGAGCATGTGGTTCCATTACAGGTCTGAGCTCTGTACTGTCGGTTCCTACATGTCGATTGAATTGATGGAAATGTCTAATTGGCGGCAGAAATCATCCTTAAACTCGACGTCGTGATTGTCTGATGGAGTGAACTACTGGATAATATCTTAAATCTGGCCATCATATCTTATCAGTGAATGGCAAATAGGTCATGGGGATTTTGGAATCAGTACTAGACTTAGCTTGTTGTGCTTTACAGTTTTGCCAGAATAGGAAAGGAAGTTATTTCCGGTTGTGGTTGACTCACAGCCGCAATGACAACACGATTTGTACCACATGACCTCCTTAATTTCAACTTATCATTGTCCTGTGTCGATAGCCTGTACCCGTACCCGAGGCGTTGTGTCCGTTTTGGAACTTCTGGTGTTTAACGATTGAAACTCGCTAGGCCACAGCCCAACCGATCAATAACTGAAGCAGGGCGCTCACTTTTCGCCCCTTTTTTAGTCTTTCCAGTTTCTAAGTCGGACTAAGTATGCTGGTTCTGCGTCAGTAGAGGATCAACCGTCTCGAAAAGCTTATTTAGATTTCAATGCTCTTCCTTAGACTCCAGAGTTTTCATTGCGATCTGACTTTGACACTTCATCAACCTGTGTTCCCCAATACCTCTCGATGTGTCGTCTTTTTAATTTTTGAAAGTATTGTGACATTCGCAAGCTTGTGGATGACTTTTATTTTAAAGAAAGTCTCATCTTTATCTTGGACATATATTTCGGCGAGTATTCTACATTGTAATGTGGTGTCATGTCCGCTTCCTAAACCTAATATTTGATTTGAAATTTACAGAAACTACTTTATTCGGTTTGAGTACCTCTTCCAAGGATGACATGTGACAGGCCGAACTTCTAAAAGGAACAATTATTGCAATGATCTTTAAATGTAAAAGAATGCTCTGTTCACTCCTCTCTTCATCATCGTAATCATACACTTGTAGAAGCACAAAGCTTAAGTGAATTCTCAAATATTATTTCTCGTCTTATGCTGTTTGTGACAATGCCGCTGCTTTATCCTCTATCGTCCTTCAGTGTTCTCTCCTTTACCACTATAACATAACTAAGCAATTCAACAAGAATCCCCTGAAGCTATGAAATTAAGTTTCCTTCTTATAGAACTATCAAATTCTTGCTTCCCTGCTCTCCTTCCGGTCTAAGTAATAAACTACTTTACCTCGGTTTTATCCTCAAACTCTGAAATAGTGGGAAGGGAATAGGAAAAAGAAAATATCTGTATGGTGTGTGTGGATGTGTATAAATTGAACCAGGGCCCAGGACTATTGTGGGAAAATCGGAACCCTGCAACATCTGATAAGAAACCTCTTCTACTATCGCTCTTTCATTTAGATGTTATATGTGTGTGCCCTGAGTCCTGAGTACTAAGTTCTGAATATCGAATACTGAATACTGAATCTTTGTACTCTTGTCCTCGTCTCCCGACATTGTGGTGCGTTTTGTGGGTTTGGCAAGGATGTACGAGTACATACTGGTGACTGGTTTGCCATTTACTCAACTTGAACTTTGGAGTCTTCGTGTCGTCGTGAATGACGTTGCCGTTGCCGTCGAGGGGTAAGGATTGCACCTCTTTTCCACTACAACCAATTCGTTTTGACCCACAAAATGATTATTTACATATACATATGCATATATGTGTCTTTTTATATATACATAGAGTATGGTGCCAGAAACATTCGTAGCCGAAGCCGTAGCCGTTGCTGAAGTTGCTGAAGTGAAGTAGCATCAGAGAGAAGATCCAAGATACACATCACTTTTCTTCTTCTCCGTTTTTGCAATTAAAGTTTCTTTCATCCTTTGGATTGTTTAATTCATTTGCCTGCAGGACCTACATAAACTGATGGAAGACATTGTTCTGGTGCTGCCATCTCTGTGTAACAAAGTAATAGTGGTTATCATGCAGAGAATAAAGCTACATTCAAAAGTAATTGCAACAACAATATAACTCGACCCGAGCTATGTAATTGGATTCGTTTTCTTACAGCAATTTCAACACGCTGGAATTGTGTTGGTCGAAAGGATATCAGTGAACACTACACAGTGCCAAGTGAGATATAGTCTTTCAATTTAAGTTTTGCTGCGCTTCGAAAAAACCCATTCATTGGCCAAAGAAATTGAAATTCAATGTCCGAAAAAGGCAACCTCAAAATGTGAATGCTGAAGAAGCATTTAGGGATACCAAACTCTAAGATAGAAGGATGCTCAAAGAAATGGGTTGGATAAAGCATAGAAAAGTAGTCAAGAGGTTAATTTGCTTTTTCCTAATTATGCGTATGTGAGGATGAGAGAGCGTAGATATTGAGTTAAAAATTTGGTACGTCAATAGCACAAATCGTTGTCGTCAGGGGTAACAAGTACTTAGCCGAGTACTTTACAGCTCTGCTAATAAGCCCCACTTCAGCGGTGAAGAAAAGGGCGAGATCGCTGTGATCATATACACAGTGTGGCAAATAATATGCCGAACTGGCTCTAGAAAAACAAAATTAAATCACAATTTCTGTTAACTTTTTGGTGTTTTTATTCCGGATATTCTCCCCCTGATTCAATACAATTGTAACAAGGATTTAATAGTGATTCAATTGTTGGACCGAATTCTTTGTAGATAGCTCGTTTGCTGTAGAACAATATGATAAGCATTGTCTTCATTTTTGAAGGAACCTTTCGTGTTTTTTTTAGCTTGTGGTGAATTTTTTGACTTCCATTCCGAACTTTGATGCTTGGCTTTTCGGACGTGTGTTTGTCATCCTTCAGCGCGTCTCTCTGTCGCCCAAAAAATGTTTATGCCACTCGAAAATAATTGTTCTACTCAAACAATCATCAAGGTTCACTTCTTGCATCAATCGGAGTGTTAAAATTTCAACATCAAATAGAAAGGTGTTCTCGAAAATAATTTTTATAGTTATCTACAGATAGTTGAGAAAGGTGCAAGCTTTAAAACGCATGTTCAGACAAATTGATGGCGGTCTTTTTTGCTGAGATAAAGCTCGCGTCCGGGATATTATTTGCCACACTGTGTATTCCAGAGCGAAGTGTCGTACCATACTTACATCATTACTGCAGAACGAAAAGCAATGCCACAGATTCGGACTAAAACATTGATTACCGTATACGAATACAGATTGGACTTTATAACGTCCAGATGTCTTTAGAACCCAAAATAATTTAAATTCATCAGAGAGACCGGATTGCTATAAGTAAAGGGCTGTTTAGCATATAAATCAAGATTTCCACTGGAGCTGTCATAGCTTGAAACCGTGTACCTTATAAAGAGATACGATGTCCAACGACAACTATTAGCAGCTTACAAAATCTATTGGCGAAGAGACAGCAAACCACATTTGAATCGTCCTATGTGCTTTTCACTTCAAACGCACCCATTGGAGCTTTCTAACAACGAAAAGAAACAATCTAGTAAATTCAGCTTCCCCAAGACCAACGGCAGACGTAGATCTAGCAATTCTGAATAACCTTACTTTTTTTAAAACTTTGCACTGAGAGGTGTCCATTTGACAATGTTCAGTGTTGTAACTCTCCCTACACATCAATCGTGCTAATTTTTCCTCCTCGACCATCGGCTACTGGTCGATGTCCATCTGGACTTGTCAAACTTATAAAAGCTAGTAGGTATTAACGACCAGACAAAAATAGTAGCACAAAAAACGGGACATTCCAAATGGAATCAAAGGTGAACTTCGATTTGTAAATGAGATCTTATACGGGCTACTCCGGCATATTTGGAGCTCAGGGGCAAGGATTTCCGAGAATAAGTCACCCTATTGGGTAAGAAATTGTTGCGGTAATTTATCCCGCAACAGGATTTACCCCCTTCCTTTATCATATCCCTTCGTTCGCTATTTTCGTTGAATAGGAAGACCGAGCTCTGGCGGAGGTGGAGGGCAGCCATGGTCCCATCAGCCAGTGGCCCACCGACCACAGACCTCGGAAAGAACCCACATAGGTTTACGAGCAGTTTTCTCCTCAGAGGAGGACGGGGTGGTTCGCTTGGTGAAACCCTAAGGACGGTAGGGAGACTAACTATGAACCAGGAGCCCAGGGTGCGACAGGAGGCCCGCCAGTAACACCGTTGTCGGAGCCCGTAGGCTAGACGGGAGACTCGCAACGGGCAGCATCAGACAGGACGTCTGAAAGTCGTCGACGAGTGGGGATGGACGGTTCTTTCTAGCCAGACACCCCAACACGTTGATGACGGGTGGTAGAGGATGATCCCCGGAGCTGACACCTCAACGAAAGCCACGAAAACAAAGCTTTAGTATTACCGACATCACATCACGCACTCGATGTGGATGCAGAGACAAAACTAAGGGGGAAGAGATGACGATCTCTTTTATACTCGTAGCTACACTCTCAACGAGGGAGCTACGGAGGAGCAACGGTGGTGTGTGGGGGGACAGCCAGCATAATCGAACACATCCCAACGTCGTATCATCTTAAAAAGTCAGGTTCGATGGGTGAAGGGACGACCCCTTTGAAGCCAACAGCTGCTAGGCTGCTTTGACCAACCAACGCTGATTTTTGTATAACAGACTCCTCGCCCAAAGGTATGTTTAATGAAATGGCCCTTTTAGGTTGCAATACGGACCTGTTGACAGTCCCTGTAAGCAAAATAAGGACAACGAACATCTTATCCTCAAAGAATACCTGTGAGCAGTACCATAGCTTTGACTTTAAAATTATTCTCACCTAAATCGTCTCCGTTGGAGTCTCCTTTAATCTGTTAAAATGTTCTTCAGTTTCAGCATCAGCTATTGAAAACTAGTGCCAGTATTCAAATTCAATGTACGAGCAAGCTTAATGGAAAAGATTCGGGTGTTTTAGAGGCCTTGCCTTAGGACTTGTCTTCGCTTGTACAGAACACCAGAGTCGGAGTACAAAAAATTTTATCCTCATGAGGTCCTTTACAACAATACGACGAATAACCTGATATCTGAGGCATTCTACCCCAATCACATTTACCACGAGAGTGTGCACTCTGACGGCTTCGTTCCACCGGAAGCATTCCTCTACTTAGATTAGATAGGGTTGATCCAGGATAGATTAGCGATCCCGTTAATCTTCCATGTCGCTCGGACAGCTGGGAACAGGCGACTCAACTACAATAGAGACGTCGCACAAGGCAGGTTCAGTAGGGCGGTGGGGAATCGCGATAAGCACACGGTCGATGCTACTTAAGGAAGGAGATTCAGAAATTTTAGCAAAGGAAGAAACAAATTACATGCCACTGACTCCGAAACGAAGTCTGTAGAGATGAACAAGTGAACATCGTAGTAAAATCAGAGTCGATGTTGAGGATTTAGAAGGACCATTCCTGTAAACTGTTTAGAAGAAGAAGAGCCGTATCTAGGCTTCAATCCAACAAAGTTGCCCGATGAATGAAATCTCAGCATTGTTTTTCGAGCCTGAAGAATTAGACATTATGTCTTATAAGTCGGAGTTGTGCAAATATTTTCGTTGACCGTATGGAGATACATATGCATCGTTTTGACCTAATTGATTGACGGAAAGTCTGAAATTATTCTTTCAAAAATATCCTTATCGTTCGCTTAAGTGAGTAGTTGTAAAGACTTTTTAAAGAGCGCGGCCTTCTGGCAGTGTAAAAGAGCTGTGGGGCATGTTGTTATGGCTATGATAAGGCTAATCATACCCATCCTTCGTTGTCCTGTAGAACAACTTGTATTTTCGTCACATCTTCGCTGGTTTAACCAAATTCCGGAAAATTGTCTGTTTTAGCTGCATAGGGGCTTTTTCTAGCATGCCTGGCTTTGCTCTAAGCGCACTGATAAATATACCTCCCCCCTCCCTTAATATTTACATCATAGCCTACACCCTAAAAGCCATCCGCACAGACTGTTTATGAAATTGACTTTCTCTGTGGAAAGCAATGAAACTGTGCCCTTATAAATGATTCCAAATCCGATTAGGATGCTACGCTGTTGTTCTTTTTGAGGACGACAATGTGAGATTACAATCCTCTTTGCCTCCGCACTTCAAACGGAGATATACGCAATCCTGATGGCAGATTTCGTGCATCTAAGGTTTAACTTCACTGAGTATTCTCTAGGCCTGATCACAGCGAAATCACTGCAAGCACCATCGGCGATGAGCTAATTATTCAACGTCCAGAGGCGAGCTTTTAAGGACCTGAGCCTATGTTTGGTTAGCCAGCATTGTCAGTTAGGATTTCCATGGACTGTTGGATTCCACATGACCATAGCTTCTGATAACTCTCCTGACAAAAAATATGTCTCTCGACATATCCAAGAGGTCAGCGGCTTTTCTTCTGTGCCCTTGTAAGACAAACTGCAGGCTGCCAAATTGGCTTCCTCTGAACATCAAAGCGTGCTAGGAGTAAGAAATACAACATCCTTTGATGCTAACGTCAAAATCGATGACAACACCGTAGAACACAACCTCTGTAAATGTCTGGCCTAAGTTCGTATCAGGAACTGACGTTGTAGACACTGGCTTCATAGGCACATTTAAGTGATAAGGCGCTTACTCATCTTTCATCGAAAGACTAAGAAATTTTAGTGAAACGGACATACAATGGACATGTGATTCAAACACTGCTTATTGATAAGTGGTTTTCTATCTGAATTCCTGACGCTCATAAAGTAAGGAATAAACAAGTCCTCAACAAAGTGGAACTGAGCTCGAGTATAAAAATAAATACAGGGTCTTCAGGCAGATGAAATTGACGCTCTCCACACTGCAACATCTATTGTTCAGATCATATAGACGGGAAAAATATTGCTGCCCGATCAAACTGCCGAGAAGCTGCAGGAATATCAACAGAACAAGTACTAGGGCACATGAAACTCCCACGTTAACTTGATGAGGAAATAGTCGGAGTTGCATGAAAAGGTGATCTTAAAGGTGCATTCCAGTACGTTTTTGTTTGTATCTGTATACCCTTAGGGAGAAAAACTTATGGCAACCTTATTGTTGCCTTAGAAGAGTCTTATATTCGTGATGCTGTTAACACTTATAATTGACCACTATCTAAGGAAATGTATTTCAAGTCTGCGATTCTTCGCTCCTTCATAAGGAACAGCATACTACAACATCAGAATACCTTTTGTGCCTTTAGAATTTTTCAACTAGGACTTTCTCCCTATTTCGTTTAAATTTTTGGTTTCTCCTAATTCCACATCATCACTGAAGTCAAATTAGCAGTCTCCGAGAATAATGATCGAAACGTCTTCGAACCAATATTGCCAATATGTTCAACATCTTTTCCTGCTTCTGGTACTTCTGAGAAACCTAAATTAATTTCCAATTTTCTCCGGGAAAGTAACAATAGCAAATAATAAGCAAAGAACAGAAGAAAAAAAAATCCAAAAACCAAGAATCACCAAGTCCTTCCTAATGATGTCGACATAATCATAAAATGTCTTTCTTTCTTCCTAATGGTAATCGATTGCCTATTAAGGATACACGATACTCATTTCTATCTCCTGCTTCTATCGCCGTCGCCCTAGGCTATATGGAACCAGCCAATAGTTGGTACCCAAGAGACTCAAGGCGTGGAACGTGCCCTTGGTTTATGTTTTTAATCAGTTACGTCATATTTTGGAACTTGTACTTATCTCTATCTTCATATTTAAGTAATGTCAGATCTGCAGTGGGAGTTGAAGATGCCGTTGATTAAGTTTGTGTGCCCTTGAAAATTAGTACTTTTCCATAAGAAAAAAAGCCACAAGATACGAGTACTACGCATGTTAATGTCAAAGAGAGAATAATAAATCATTTTTCGACATCAGGGCATTGAAATATAAATTATCCGTTTGACATCCGTAGGGGTAGGTTATGCTCTTCCATCACTTCGTTGAGAAATGGTAATCAACGAAATTTAAACTAATTACATAAAAGTCCTTTGGAGTTGGACCTTGCGAATTGACTTAACCACGCATTGGAAATTTATGGACGTTACCAACGTCAATTCAATGTAAGAACTAAATTTAAAGGTTTAGACTACAGTTTCAAACCAGAATGTTTGAAAGGTAAAATCGTAGAGTTTGACTGGCGTCACTCGATATTTTCTGTAAAACTGTTTACATGGGTTGGATGGCAACTATTAGTATAAGGCCTCGTAGAAGTAGCATCTTCCGACAGGTGCTGGTTCTTAAAATGATGAGAATAAGCCTTTTCAGCTGAACATCTTGTAGCTCTGCTAATAAGCCCTACTTCACGCCTCCCCGTGGCGCCATCTGGGAATTTCACTGGAGATTGCGAAGTGAAGGGGACATATGGCGAGTTTCCTGCGGTATAAATCAGGATTAGTGTCGGACAAACAAAACAAGACCTTATCCGGGCTACTCCGACGTACTTGGAGCTCAGGCCGGTAAGGATTAGTCAGGATCTTGGAAAAGAGATGGTGGTGGACGAGCCGTATATAGGCCAATGGCAGCGCTCAAATCCCGGATCGGGTTATTGGCTTCGGTGTAACCGACCTCTCGTCATAGGGGCGTTAAAAATGTAACTGGTCCTCCAGGTTGGGGGTTGTGCCGCCGGAGTAACTGCCCGGCCATTTAAAAAAGATTAAGTTACGAAGCATCAACAAGCCTCGGATATGGACGGATCTACTGTTGACAACCCACGCAAACGATTTAAGGACAATTCGGATATGCACGTGGAATGTTAGATCCCTTAATAGACCACGTGCAGAAGAGCAACTATCGGAGGCCCTAGACTGCTGCAAAGCAGACATAACAGCCATCCAAGAAATGCGATGGGATGGGCCGGACAAAAAGAAGATGAAAAACTGCGACATCTACTACGGCAATTGCTATCGACGGCAAAAGCAGCGCTTATTTGGATGCGGATTTGTTGTCGGAGGCAGACTAGGACAAGAAGTCCTCAGCTTCCGGCATGTGAGCGAGCGCCTCGTAGCAATCCGCATCAAGGCTAAATTCGCCAACATAAGCCTCATATGCGCGCATGCCCCCACAGAGGAGAAAGATGACGACACCAAGGATGCCTTCTACGAGCTCCTCAACAAGACCTACGAGCAATGCCCTAGCTATGACGTTAAAATTGTCTTCGGTGATTTTAATGCAAAGCTAGGAACAGAGGATATCTTTGGTGGAACAATCGGAAAATATAGCCTGCACAACACCACCTCCGGTAACGGATTCAGGCTAATCGACTTTGCGGCGGGCCGAAACATTGTCGTGGCTAGCACGCGGTTCCCACATCTCGACATGCACAAGGGGACTTAGAGAACTCCTGATCAATCAACAGTCAACCAGATTGATCACATTGCGATCGACGCAAGACACTCCTTCAGCATTATGGATGTCCGTACGTTCCGAGGAGCCAACATCGACTCGGACCATTACCTTGTTGTAGCCAAGGTACGGTTGCGGATATCCCAAACTACGCCAAGAAAAGCTAATGCTGTGAGAAAATTCGACTTCAGACAGCTACAATCGCAAGAGATCGCCAAGTTCTTTTCTGATCGAGTTTATCTTAATCTCTTAAGAGGTCCAATGCCGCCAGCATCAAGCATCGAAGACCATTGAAAACACTGCCAAAACGACATCAGAGATGCCGCTTCTGATGTGCTGGGTTCCACTCGTCCACCACAACGAAACCCCTGGTTCGAAGATGAATGCCGGCAAGCACATGACCAGAGCTGCTCACGAGCTTTGTGAGCGGAAGTGGAGAGACGAACACCGGCTTCTCAGGACGAAGAAGAAAGAGCATGAGAAGCGCGCGATCGAAGAAATTGAGAGATGCTACTCCAGGAATGAGGTTCGGAAGTTTTACCAAAAGGTAAAAATAACGTGCCACGGAAACCAACCCCGAACCGAAGCCTGTATAGATGAACAAAGGAACATCGTCGATGCTGAGGATTTGGAAAGATCATTTCTGCAGACTGTATAACGGCGATGACGGACCAAATACCGCTGTCAGGCAGAATCAACCTTTCAACCTGGACGATGATAACCAATAATTCCGTCCACCCGACATGGATGAAGTGAAGATAGCCATATCGAAGCTTAAGTCCAACAAAGCTGCTGGAGCGGATGGCCTGACTGCCGAGCTCTTCAAAGCGGCAGGCGATAACTTGGTAAGGAGCATACACCAACTCATCTGTAAAATATGGTCGGACGAAAGTATGCCCGATGAATGGAACCTCAGCATTGTTTGTCCAATTCTCAAGAAAGGAGACCCTCTGAACTGCGCCAACTACAGAGGCATCAGTCTCCTTAACATCGCATATAAGATCTTATCCGCCGTATTGTGTGAATGCCTGAAGCCGTTTGTCAACAACCTGATAGGTCCATATCAGTGTGGCTTCAGGCCAGGAAAGTCCACCATCGACCAGATATTCACACTACGGCAGATCTTGGAGAAGACCCATGAGCTTCAAATCGATACACACAACCTATTCATCGATTTTGAGGCCGCGTATGACAGCATTTATAGAGACGAGCTATACAGAGCAATGTCTAGTTTCGGCATCCCAGCCAAACTCGACCGTCTGTGCAGGATGACGATGGAGAATGCACGCTGCTCCATCAAGGTCGGTAAAGATCTCACCGAGACCTTTGATGTCCAGAAAGGATTTAGACAAGGCGATGCGCTTTCGTGCGATTTTTTCAACATCGTACTTGAAAGAATAGTGCAAAACTCACGAGCAAACACAAGAGGCATTTCAAAAGTCCGCCCAACTACTCGCATACGCCGACGATATTGACATAATCGGGAGAAAGCAGCGTGATGTCAGTGGCGCTTTCGCGAGTATTGAGACGGAAGCGGCGAAAATGGGTTTAGCGGTCAATGAGGGCAAGACCAAGTATATGCTGTTAAGCAAAAAGGACAACCAACACCGACGTCTCGGACAGAACGTCACCCTCGACAAATATAACTTTGAGGTAGTTAAGGACTTTGTCTACCTAGGCTCCGCTATAAATGCAGACAATGACACCAGCGCTGAGATCAAGCGAAGAATAACTCTTGCCAACCGCTGTTTCTTTGGGTTAAGAAGGCAATTGAGTAGCAAAGCCCTCTCTCGGACAACATAAGTCACCCTTTATAAGATTTTAATAATCCTGGTCCTGCTCTATGGCGCAGAGGCATGGACATTATCAAAAATGAATTAGGGTGTTCTTGGTTGCTTCGAGAGAAAAATTCTTCGGGCGATTTTCGGTCCCGTCTGCATTGACGGTGAGTGGAGGAGGAGATACAACGTCGAACTGTATGGAATGTACAGCGACATCGAGTTAGCCAGAAGAGTCAAAGTCTAACGACTGGATGGCTGGGTCATGTAGAGTGGATGGACACCGATGCTCCGATCTGAAAAGTCTTCGTATCCACCTCGGAGGGATACTAAGGTGGAGCACGCAAGTCGAACTGGAGCCCAGCCAAATTAAGCATGTGAAACAGCAGGCAGCTAGCAAAGGATGAAGCTGGCCGGATACGGTTATTGACTGAGGCCCAGGTCCACCATGGATTGTAGCGCCACCTAGAGTAAGTAAATAAGTTTACATGGGTTAATTGACTAAATTTTTCCAATTGGGCGTTCTAAAATTGTTTAAACAGCGTCTGCTTATGTACATATATATGTAGCTAAAGGTGAGGCGTTCCTCTTATATGTTGTCCATCGAAGATTTTTCCACGAGAAGCATTGCAGCTATTAGCTCAACTTTTACTAGCCATCTGAAATGAACTCATTTTTCTGACCAGGCTGACGTTGAATCCTGTAATTAAATCGACATTCAAACAAATTATTGTCTGCACTTACCAAAGTTTAAGGTGTTGTGCCAAAGGGCAGGACTGCGATGATTAGTGCTCCTTAAAAAGGCTCTTATAGTGTTTCGTAACAAGACCAAGAAAAAACATCAATCCTGTTCAGACGAGCCCCATCATAAAGGACTCTGTTGGGATAGTATTTTTTAAACAATGACTCAAGTGTTCTAAACAAACCCAATCAGATATGACACGTTCTTTCAAACACCTGAATCTGCTCCATTTAATACTTCCGTGTTCGTCCTATGTGCTCAATCGAGAATATTGCAGCTGCAGCTATGTAAATAAGCAAAATTGGCTTATTTGGGGTTCAGGAAATTCCCACGTATCTCGTAGGTCTTGGGAGAACTTTAGTTCCAGCGAGATGAGGCTGCCACACAATCCGTTCAACAGTCGATTTATTACTCTTATTTACTTAGGTGTCCTCACAGTCCAGGGTTCACCAGGGTTATAGTCAATTAGCGCCTTCAGCCAGCTTGATTCTTCATCGGCTGGTTTCAGTTTCGCAATCTAAGTTGACTGAGAACTCTCTGGAACCCTGGAAATATTTAGTTATTATTATTGGGGTACTTTTCTTCTTGTCGTCTTTGGGATGAAGCAGCCGTTGGCAAGAGTTATTCTTCGTTTGATCTCAGCGCTGGTGTCGTTGTTTTAATTTGTAGCGGAGTAGTAGTATCTGTCGAAGGTGACGTTATGTCGGAGATTTCGGTTTTGAGCGGCCTTGTTGACCGCTTGACCTATTTACGACGCTTCCGTCTTAATACTTGAGAAAGCGCCACTGACATCACACTGCTTTTCTTCCGATTATATCAATATCATCGGTTTATGTCGGCTTTATGCGAGTAGTTGGAAAGATTGTGCCACTTGTGTTTGATGACAATGCATTGCCTGATGTAAAGCAAAGGTCTCGGTGAAATCTTTACCGACTATGATTGAGCAGCGTGAATTTTCCGTGCAGCATCGGAAAGAATAGTGCCGCAGTGCGTCCCAGCTTGCCGTACACTTCATGGAAATGATCGCAATTAATAGCACTACGCCGCTGGGCACCACGATTGCAACGAACTCGGGTGATCCCAGAGCAAGCAAAAGTGCTTGTGTTAGAGCCCGACGGATTCCGGGGGTGGGCAAAATGAAGTTTCCAAAATATTTTCATAAACTTCGGTTTGCAAGTTGGAACGTCGGATCGATGACCTCAAAAAGTTTAGAACTGGATTATGCGATTATGCGTCGCAGAACTCTACAAATCCTGTGCGTACAGGAAACGAAGTGGTGTAATACAGGAAAAAAGCGCGTTTTCTAGATTTAAAAACTAAGGCATTTAAGATGTTCTACCATGGAACGGCCAATGAACGAAACAGTGTTGGAATCGTTGTTGCAGCGGATCTTCTAAACAACATCGTTGGTACCTTGAAAATAAGCGACCGCTTGATGAGTGTTAAACTCGTCATACACAATGAAACGTGGAACATTGTTAGCGCGTACGTCCCACAAAATGGATGCGACCAATCGGAAAAAGATACATTTTGGTCAGAGTTCGGTAATTTGCTTAGAAATATACCTATCGATGAGATGCTCTTCGTAGACGGAGATTTAAATGGCCACGTCGGAGAAACAAATGTTGATTATGAGGACTGCCACGGCGGTAAAGGCTTTGGAACTAGAGATTCAGCTGGCGAAGACATCCTTGTAGCATGTAGGGCTTACGGCTTAACCGTCTTAAATATAATGTTTATTAAACATCATACGACATCTTATCACCTATAGCAGCGGAGGCCACGAAACGCAAATAGATTATCACCTCTGAGAAACCGTGTTAAGGACTGTAAAGTAATACTTGGAGAATCGCTAGTAAGCCAACACCGTCTGCTCATTACAGAATTTTTCACAGCGGAACCACCGAAAACACGGGCATCGTTTGGAAAGCCAAAAATCCGGTGGTATAATCTATCGAAGGAACAAAGCGCAAGATTTATCGCACTGACTCAAGAAGTACTACAAAATATAAATGGTATAGCAGACTCACTTAGCCCGCAAGAAATGTGGAACAGCATGCACGAGGAATGCATAATACTCGCAAAGTCCCATCTGGGGACTATATCGAAATACCATCACGTCGGCAAAGAAACATGGTGGTGGAATGACGAAACCAAACGAGCTGTGCCTGACAAAAAGAGTGCATTCCAGAGTGGACAAAATGCGATCGGAGCGACGATATCGAAAAAGCTCGACTGGCTCTTGAATACGAGCGTCTTAAAAAGATCGCAAAGAAAGTCCTGGCTCGAACTCGAGCGGCAGAATCGGAAAACCTGTACCAGGAGTTGGAACAAATATCCTCACGATCGGCGGATAGAAGACAAGCTATCCAAGAAGTTCAAACGTCGTACAGTACTAAAATGCCAAATATTTTTAAGCTCGCTGCACAGAGGCGAAAAAATTCAATGGAAATACTCGTAACCTCGCCGAAATACACCAAAAACGCAGACGGTCGCTTATTAACAAATGAAAAGGAAATTTGTGACCGGTGGCTTGAATTCAGCAAGGAGTTGCTTAACAAACAGTTTCCACGTTATATCGTGCCGACAGCTGGTCTATTCGAGGAGGAAGTTTCGGACTTTTCAATCGAAGAAATAAGTATAGCAATCGGAGAAATGAAGCGGGGGAAAGCGGCGGGACCAGACAGCATTCCATCAGAGTTTTGGTCGAAAATGAAGGGGATCGGCAGCGTTTGGCTATCGAAACTTTTAAATAAATTAAAATGTGGACAACCTATGCCGAATCAATGGAGAAGTAGCTTCTTGGTTCCATTATACAAAGGAAATGGCGACACTCGAGAATGCAACAACTACCGTTCAATCAAGCTTATGTCACACACAATGAAAATCTTCGAAAGAGTCTTAAACGAACGTCTTCGGCAAATAATAAAGCTCGATAATAGCCAGTGTGGATTTGTTGAAGGAAGATCGACGGTGGACGCTATCCAAAGCCTACGACTAATAATGGAAAAGCACCGAGATTCGTCTAAGGATTTACACATGGTATTTATCGACCTCGAGGAAGCATTCGATAGAGTGCCTAGGGATCTCATACGGGCCGAGCTGAGGTCTCAAAAGGTACCGGAAGCGTATGTTAGAATAATACAAGACATGTACGGAAACTTGAAAAACTAAAAGCTCTGCTGGACTAACGAGAGAATTTCCAGTTAATGTCGGAGTGCATCAAGGAAGCGCACTTAGCCCTTTCCTCTTTAACGTAGTATTCGACTATCTTTTAGAAGACTGCATGCGCGAAGCAAATGTAATGCCAATTCTCTTCGCTGACGACGCAGTCATACTAAGCGATAACGCCGAAGATTTACAGAACGCCTTAGATTCATGGAGAAATGCGCTAGAGAGAAACGGGTTTAAAATAAGTCGTTCAAAGACGGAGCATTTGACGTGCCCATTTGCGCATCCGTTGCGACCTGTTCCGGATATAATGTTAAACGGAGTAGTTCTTCCGAAAAGCACTATCTTTAAGTACTTAGGATCAATCGTTAACATGGAAGCGAAATGTGAGGACGACGTTAACCACAGAGTGAGTGTGAGGTGGATGAAATGGCGGGAAATTTCGGGAATCTTTTGCGACCGAAAATTTCCACTTAAATTGAAGGGAACCTCTACACCACGGTTGTTAGACCAGCTCTTATATACGGTTCACAGTGCTGGACAATGTACGAAGCGTTTAAAAACAAAATGACGGCAGCGGAAATGAAAATGTTAAGGATGTCTAGTGGAGTCACTAAACGCGATTGTATTAGATCTACGCGTATAAGAGGAAGTCTACATATAAAGAATTCGGTAACCGAACAGCTTGAGGCGGATAGAATAAGCTGGTATTGCCACGTTCAAAGAAGTTCTGCGGAAAATCCGGTTAAAAAGGCACTATCAACTACGGTCACTCCAACTGTAAGAAAACGAGGTCGAAAAAATAATTCCTGGATTTTTCAGATGGAAAATGCGCAACAACGCCTGGGGCTTACCACTGAAGCGATCCAGGACCGAGCATTATGTAGACGCGTTCTGCGACATTAGTCAACCCCATAAGCGGAGCAGCAGCGATGGAGTAAAAATGGGAAACTCGTACGCATAAGTTCGTATAACGAGGAAAGGGTTAACAAATGGATAAGAAGAAGAAGAAGATAATTAGCATAAAGATCTGAATGAACTACTTTTAAGTGTCTTTGCAAATTTCCGGTATGTTTGTTCAAAATCTTGCCAGAACATTTACATTACTGAATTTTTTTTCTCTGCTTGAAATAGATGAATAGGTGGTGTGTATTGATCTGAAGCTCATGGGTTTTCCCCCCAGATCTACCGTAGTGTAAATATTTAGTCGATGGTTTACGTTTCTGGTTTGAGTTCACACTGATTTGGATCTGCCGGGCTGTTGACGAACGGCTTTAGGATCTTACACAAAACGGCAGTCTCTCCTTGCTTGAGGATCGGACAACCTTTATAAAAAATTTTATACAAAATTAAGGTTTATCTGTCTATATAAATGTCATGAAGAAAAGACTGTTCCTTAGAATAGCAAAAATTCCAGATGGTCACAGTTCTAATGGTACTTCATTCAGGCATCCTCAAAATCACAGTGGCTTACCATTCCGAAGCTCTCAAAATGAAATCGTGCATAAGAGAAGGCAGTCTTTCTTAACCAAGTGAAGTTCCGGTTAAAATAAACTGAAGCCCTTTTTGACATCATTACTTAAATTTATTTTTATTAATTCGTTATAACCAATTTAATTTTTATTTTTTTTAATTTATTTAATTACACATTTTATGCTTTATTTTATTTTTATTTTCTAATTCTCATTGATTTGTTATGTATCGAATTGATTTATTTTTTATTTTTTAATATATATTTATATATATATATGTATATACAAAAAACAACGGTATTCAATATATAATTTCATATACATGTACTTAGTATTAAATCTCTATTTCTTGTCACTTGTTTATTATTTATTTTATTCTACTTTCAATGTCTGTTTCCTTTTGCTTACTCTCTCATTTGTTTACCCTTAAATTTTATTTAATAAGTTTTGCTTTGTTTTTGTTTTTTTATTAAATTTCAAATCAACTAGCAGTATCTGGTATATAACTTACGGTTAGAGTTTAATTAAAATTCTTCAAAATAATAGAAATTAATTAATTAACGTTTACCACATGGAATTCCATCATATATATAATTTTTGTTTAATTTTGCGTTGAGTTTGAATTTTTTGTTTGATTTTCGTTAAGTGTTTTGGATTTTTATCTTCTGGATTTTGATGTAACCTATCACCGGTTGGTGGGGATGGCTTCTGTATAGGGACCTTGTTGCTGGTATTCGGCTGTTGTTTGTTGGAACTGATTGACAGTCTCGAAAGGGTTCTTTTTCACACTGTTGTCATCGTCGTCATCGAGCTCTGTCAATGAGTGTTGCAGGACTAAGCTGATAAGGAGTAGAGCTATTACTATTTTAGCAGCATGATACGAATCCAATTGAACTGCGGATGATGGAGCGCCTGGAATGGAAAAAAAAAAAAACAAAGAAAATGCATCCTTTCAAGTTGGCAAGTCATTTGTATTTTCTGGTTTTTTGTTTTCCTGAATCTGAGTTTAAGACTGTCAGTCTGTTTGTTTGTATATGGGTTTGTGTGCGGACAACAATTCTGTTTGATTTATCAAAATCTCTCCCAAAAGAGAAATTAATCTCTGAATTAATTGCCATGGCTTACGAGTGAGTAATTCATCGTGTTGGTTTACTCTACGAGTAAGTATTTATGTATGTAGTCGTGTTAGTCTTAAATTTGACATAGGAGTAGTAGTTACAGGATATATACGAAACAAATATAGTGCGAGTAGATATAACATGAGCGCCCTCTAACCGATATACGATTGTACTACAATAAGACATCACAACAAATTTAGGGCATGTAGCGTGTGATTAGGCGAGATTCGTGAGTCGTAAAGGACAATGGAGCGAGGGGGTCATGGGGGGGGGGGAAGGAATAGCAATGAAGGATATCTTCCGGAAAGGGCAGGCATTGATTTAATGCGAAGCACTTAATCAATATGGTTTGCTGTGTATGTTTCTTTTTCCAGCTTTGGTCTGGGAGAGATTTCGAAAACAAACTGTGGGTATCCGTATCTGCTCGAAATGGATATCACCATTTGTAGCTAACTGTTAAATAGTGAGACATTTATCAAAATGATTTTTATTGGGGTTAGTCATGAAACAGAGAATAGAGTGAGGGCGAATAAATTGATGTTGTTTTTATTTCAAATGAAAACGTTGATGGCAAATGTGATGTCCAATGTGATGGTCAATGTGAAGTCATTCAAATGGTTTTCGATATTAGGGGTGGTGGTAATTTCGTCAAGGATGAGAATTTGAGGAGAGAAAAAAAAAATTTAAACTCTAAAAGGATATGCTTGGCCTTTGTCTGACAAGTTGTTGCGATGGTTTCATTAATCAATTTGTATTCGGGGAAGTAGGTCAACATTTAAAGGGCCAAGGGTGGAAGTGTTTATTGAGGTTTGAAAATTCTCATTTGTTATTTTATTGGATTTATTTTTGGTATCGAGTCTCGTGTTTGTCAATATCATTTCTCTGTGCAGAGTTTTAACTAAGTCACCCCTGACAGTGATATAAATTGTGGTATTAAAAAGGACAAATAGCTCTTAAGCTCTAACAAACGAAAAAAAATGCCCCATGAAGGTCATTCATATAACAAATGTCTATCAACAATGACAGTCTTTGACATACTGCCAATTTGGACTCAGAAGTAAGCATTCGACTACTGATCAAATGCATAGAACCACCGACTTAATTGAGGGAGCTTTTGAAAAAAATGTGATTTGTCCAAACGTATTCCTTGTTGCGAGACATATTCTGCGACAGATCTTGCCACTGACCTATAATAATATCCTCACAAAGTTTCTCGAGAATAGAATTTTTCGTAACAGACTCGGAAACAAAGTACCGCAACTCAATAACATTTTGAACGGGTTGCCGCAGGGAAGTGTCCTTGGCCCACTTCTGTATCTCCCATATACCCGAGACATACTCGAAGAACAAGGACGAGATGTTTTAGTTACGTCTGCCGATGACACAACTATATTAGCAGAAAGTATATGAATTGAAGATAAAATGGTGGAACCGCGAAGCTTGCCGGATAGCCCTCAATTAAGACAAATCTGTTCACGTAAATTTCACATACTGAAACACGAGCTAGCTGTCTATCTTCATAAACTCGATTTGTATTTCATTTGAAAGAGGGAGTCACACAATAAACAAACAAAAAAAAAAAATTAGAAATGTATTGGTTATTTGGTAAACATTCCAAGCTAAGCATCGAAAACAAGCTGCTCTTATAAGTATAGTGTAATCCAATTTGTGGACTGGATTTGACATCCCAACATTCAACAACAAACCTAAAACAAAACTGTCATACGAGACTGTAGATGTTTAGTTTAAGATTGCCTGTTTTACAATATGGATCGTTTGACAATCACTGAATGTGTTAAAATTGTAAAAACTTTCTACAAAAGTAGCAATTCTGTAGTAGATACGTTTTGCGTAGTAAGTAACGTACTATAGGCAAAACCATTGTATACATTTTTTTTTGAAGAGATTGGCTCTGTTACGGATGTCATATACATCATCGAAATGCACTTTCTACAGAAAATATGGCCGCCGTTTGTAAGGTCGTTGAAGAAGATCCAAATCTTTCTTTCCAAATCTTCACGCGGAGCACAGCATTTGGGCTTGACTTAAGCCACATTATAGCATATTTTGAATTTGGATTTGCATCTACAATCTTATAAAGCCCAACTCAGTTCAAAACTGAAGCCAGCTGACCACGTAATATGTCGAACATATTGGTGCTTGAACATCAGCGTTTGAATGGCCACTTTTCACACATTTTTGCTCGGCGATGAGACTCATTTTTCACTCGGTGGATGCAAACAAAATTGTGGCAAAAATATACATGTAACTGCCGAAAGACCATTGTATCCACACAAACTCGCTGCAGTTTGCTCTGGTGGTGTCATGCCATGCAATAGCTTCTAGACACTCATTTGTGTTACGGTTTATCGCCGAGTCCGAACGGCACTTTTTAGACGATTTTTCGTAGGCAATTTTACTTTCGGGAGTTTGCCATTGCCCGCCGAAAGGGTGATGGCGATTTGAAAAACTGTTGGTGACCCAGCCAGAAATCGAACCCAGACTCTCTGCGTGATAGTCCAGTGATCTTACTACCGCGCCATCGCGGTGTTGTTTTACTCAATTTATTTTCGTAGCAACAAAATGGACCTCATGCCAGAAAGGATTTACGAGACTAAGTCAGGGTCCTAGGAAAGAGATGGTGGCGGAAGAGCCCTTATTGGGCCAACTGCAGCAAAAAATCCAAGACCGGGTTACTGACTTTCAGTTTAACCGACCCCTCGACCCCTCGTCCGGTTGTACCGGCTCGATAACTGCACGGCCACGGGAAAATATTAATGTTCCGGAATAAAAACAAGCCGCGGAAGCGGGCGAATGTACTGTTGGCAACTCATGAAAACGGTTTAAGGACAACGAACTTCGGATATGCAACAGGCCACGTGCCGTCAAACAACAAGCGAAGGCTCTAGACTACTACGAAGTAGACATTATCGTCATCTAAGAAATGCGATGGGATGGGCCGGACAAAAAGAGGATGAAAAACTGCGACATCTATTACGGGGATTGCTATCGACGGTAAAAGTTGAAAGCAGACTTAGGCGAAAAGTCTTTTGTTTCCGGCATGTGAAGGAGTGCCTCGTAGCAATCTGCATCAAGGCTAAATTTGCCAAGATTAGCCTGATATGCCCCCACAGAGCACAAAGACGACGACACCAAAGATACCTTCTTTGAGCTCTTGAACAAGACCTACGAGCAATACCCTAGCTAAGCCATTAAAATTGTCTTTGGCGATCGTAGTAGAGTCGCAGTCGATGCTGAGGATTTGAAAATAGCATTTCTATGGACTGTATGACGTCGCTGACGAAACGAGTACCACTCTTAGGTAGAATGAACCTTTCAGTCTAGAGGATGTAGGCCAACAGTTCCATCCACCCGACCTGGATAAAGTGTCGGTAGTCATGGTCGAACTACTAAGCAAGCATTTAACGCTTTCGGACATCAAGCCACCTACCCATATGGGTAGAGTACGTACAGATTAAAATATTTCTGCTGTACGCGCCAGCGGTAATGAAGACCATGATTTGTAGATTCGTCGCTGTTCGCAGTAATTGAGATTGTGTTACTTGACAACGTAGAAACTTTTACACAAGGAGTTTTGTCCTAAATCTTATAAATTATAGCTCGTGCAAGAACTGAAACCGAACAACTTGACGCAAGGTCAAATCTTCGTTGGGTGGTCCTTAGGACAGAAGAAGAAAGCTCATTGAATGAGTAAGCTGTGGTGCGATGAGCAGTCTCAGGTAATACAAGACCCGTCAAAATAAAGGGCGAGCCAACAGATGATGTGGATGTTGGCTGTCAATTACTGTCATTTATTGAACTCTATGTGATTGATCTTTTTGGCAGCTGTCACCCAAACTTTGGCAATTTTAGTCATGAAGTCATTTACTACACAGCAACACAGTTTTGTTATTTAATCTTATTACGAAAATGGGCGAAATGTAAGAGTAACATTTCGTAAGATCCAGGTATTTTTCGGTCAACATTATTGCCCTAGTGAGTCCTGAATTCGTGCAATGGTGAAGCATAGTGAAAAAATTGGTTCGTAGTGAAGTATTGGGTTAAATTCCATATCAGGATGCTAGTCCAGCACGTGCACACGACAACATCACCACTGTGAGCGAGAATGGGCTTCACTTTTGACACCTTACCGCAAATTTTTAAAGTTGATCTTCATTTCGAATCTTCAATTCGACAAAATTGTCGTTCCAGGGGGCCAAAAGCCCATACGAGATTCGCCAGAAACCTAATTTTAAACTTCTTCCTGTGGTATTATTTGTAGAGTAAGGTGTTAGCTCCCCCTTTACACTGTTTGGTTCAATTTATGGTCCGGTGGAATCATAGGCCTCTTTTTTTTCAATGATCACTGTGATGGCGCTATATGCCACACAGCACAGCACGCGAATCTATGGATCAATTGAGAAATGACTTCGATGAACAATTTATCTCGCGCTTTAGACTGTGAATTAGCCGGCTAGATCGTGTGATTTGCCGCCTGTATACTTTATTTTATGGGGATACGTCAAATCACTCGTCTATGCCGTGTTGTAACATTAGCGAGACACCAGTCCATATACACGGCAAAGTGACTCAAAATAGGACTCTCTGAGTGAATCACTTAAAACGTAGTCATGGTCAACGTTTATACCTTTATAAAATAATCTTTAAAAAGTAAAGGTTTCTCCCAATTTTTTCATAGCATGTGTACCAATAGAATATGCTGGTAAAGGGTTTTTGTTTTAAATTTTAAATTGTTATAAAGATACAGCAGTAAGAAGAAGCAGATTTTCGGAGCGCTGAGTTGAGTACTTTAAACTTTTAATGCGTTTCTCTCAAAACTGTGTTTTTCAAACTTTCCGCCGTCATATCTCGAGAACGGTTAAACCGATTCATTTGAAATTTATAAGGCAGACTTAGCACATGTAGGCGCATAAAGTGACTTAAAATAATCCCAAAATTCCGAGTATTTCTATTTTTTTCGAAACTTTCAGAAGTCTGCCAAAAACCTAATTTTCAAAATTTTGAAATGATTGTAGTTCACTCGATGTATTTAGGCTTATAGAATAAAATTTTGTTTTTTTACATAAGCCAATCAGCCGAAATCGTGGAGGAAGTGAGTGCCCTTATTTTCAACGGAGGTGTCTTCACAGTGGTACAACTTACGTTCCAATGAAGATTTTTACTTAAAATTTGCAGTACATATAAAATTAGTAACAAAAAAATGGTATAAAATCCAAGGGTCTATCTTTTCATAAGACGCTAAAAAAAATTCAAAAAAAAAGCGAAAAAAGCGGAAAACCCGGTGAAATAAAAATTTTGTACACTTTTTTGGAACAGCTAAAAACCAAACGCCAGCCTTTTGCTCTTAAGCAAAATAAACCATTCTACGTGGACGATGATCTACAATAACCCACACGAAAAAGAATAGATCTCTCAAAGGAAAATTCATGAGGCTCTTTGAACAGACGAACTTCCTGCCGAATTATTAAATCATCAATTATACGCATAAACCAATTCAGGTATCAAATAAGATCTAACACGTGAATGGGATCTGGCCCAATGGACTGAGTCAAATATAAAGGAAAGAATCTGATTACAGCGTGGTAACTCCACCATAGATCTTAACTCATATCCTGAAAGGCCCAAGAATCTCAGGACGATACTTATGAAAAGCATACGAACACGTTCTTAGTAGCTTGAAGTTGAGTTCTTTGACTTATTTCCCATCCCATCTGCATGGCCAAAATTCGGAGCAGTAGTTAATTCAACCAACTGTACTGCTTACACAGCAACACTGACTTTTTTAAAACACCAGAAACGATGGGTTTAAATGGTTTCACCATGTTGAGAGTACTTTAGTCACCTTTCCGGCTTAAAAAATCCTTAGCTCTGTCCCACGCTTGTGTGAAAGGACTTGCTAATCGATGATTCTCGAAGATGGAGCCATATGAAAGGAACCTCTGGGTAAGGGCCAGGTTTACTTCGGACTATAGTATCTTAACGCTTAAGAAATGTGTTTAAAATCCTTACCAAGCATCTGATAAGCTGATTGATAAACTGCAATAGCAATTGGTCTAGACTAAGTAATTTGCAAGAATTCGATCGTTCCAAACAGAGAGGTAGTCCTCTCCACAATATACACAGTTGTCCTTAAATCTACTTACTTGTATAATGCGTCAAATACTGCTCGTTCTGATCATTAAATCCATCTCCATCACCTGGCTGATCAAAGGGATAAAGATTTAGATCTGGAGAGCGACCCGAAGCCAATATCCTTGGCCGATCTTCTTCAATAAGCTTTTCGGTCTCTTGTTCATAGATTAGATGAATGCGAGCGGTGCACTTCAACTATAAAATAACAAATTAAAAAAAATTAAAAAAAATCATTAGAAAGCACAGCATGTCAACCTGTGACCTTACCTTAAGTCGGCCCTTTAAAAAGTGCTGGGACGTCACAATGAAATTGATCTCCAACACTGCTGACTCCAAACTATCTGTGTGCTTTTGCACTTCGTATGTCCGAATGAAATTTGTTGGAACCTATAAGTAAACAATTCATTGGTTGTAAGAAGTAATTTTTTTTTCAAGTTAAAGAGCTCTACCTATGGTATTTTCTAAAAGTCCCCTCTAATAACGTCAATTACCATCAAATTGATGAAACTTTTCGCCCCTGTCCCATCCTAAAACACATAAACTATCCAATCCTGAATGGCTTTTAACCTCACCTAATTCCGTTCTTGAGCAAAACCCTTTATTGGTCTCTTTGGAAAACCACTCAATACAACATCCCCTTTCCTCTTTCATCTATAGTATGTCCATCCTTTCAGAACCAAAGGAAAAAAAAAGGAAAGCAAAAAACAAAAACTCTCGACCAGTCAACCACTTCGATAACCCTAAAACAAAAGTTGAACATGGAACATATACCTATGTCCATGTTGATCAACAGTGGGGTGCCTTTCTAAAGCCCTCGATAATCCCCCCAGACAAGTAAATAGACAAAGACAGAGATAGGAAAAAAAAATTCAAAAGACAACAAAGCAGGACGATGAGGGAGAATAGAAAAGCTACAAAAATAGAAAATCCTTTTGCTACTATCAACTAACAGCTTACGACAAACGAGAGGATTTATGTTCGGGCAAATTAAATGTCCACCCACGCACACATTTGCACATACCGTACCATACTCTTGGATATATTTGTACAATTGTATGAACATCCTGGACGCCCATCCACTCTAATACACATGGAGGAAAATTGCAAAAATATTATTGACCCAGCAAATGGTAAGGAGGTCCGGTTCGGCCATCATCCTGCCAATATTCGTCGTCGTTGTCGTTGTCGTTGTCGTCATAGCAAATCGAACAGACGATTAAGAAACGTCCCGTCTATCCCGTGTGTCGGTCTGTTGGTCCATTTTTCCATTTGTTCATCTGTTCGTGTATGTCGATTCTCGATGGCAATTTGAAATCAATATTGGACATATGTTACAGCGTTACCGGCGTCTCAACATACACACAGCCCATATATGCCAATAGTGCTGCATACCAGGGATACTCGTACCAAAGTGCGGCGCCACTTGACGCTTCCACACCGTCCAGTTGTGGAAAAATTTCATTTATGTTCATAAATCATTTCCGGTTGCTCATGCTCGGCCATCGTTTTACTTCCGTTCCAAGTGATTTCTAATTTTTATTCGAACACGTCTAGTGGTGGGGGGTGGATAGCTACAATGGTACTTCATGGACGGGTCTTTGATTTTTCACCCAAACGAGAAATACATTTTCAATTAAAATGCGCTTAGAGGCGCCAACTTACCGGAATGTCATTGATCCACCATGTTAGATTGGCTGCTGGTTTCGAGTAGTCTGACGAACAGTTTCCATTGATAACATCGCCAAGACGGTATCGTGAATGGATGCCAGTGATAATTGGACGTTGTGTGGGAAGTTCTGAGAAAGAAAAGAAGGTTAGAATGGATTTTCCAGTAAGTAATGGGTTTTTTTTACTTACCAACCACTTCCATTTCAGCTGTGTGGATGAGGGTGTGAAAAAAAGGCGCATCAGCAGATACTTCACAACTGAATTTCCCCGTTAACGAAAGTGGCACCAATGTAAGTAGCACCTGACTTTGATTTGATTGACTTGTCTGCAAAAGAGGAAATACATCATTTTTATAAGAGTATTTGAGGGAATGTGATTTAAGATACTTTTCTGTCTTGTAAGGAGTGAAAATACGTTGTCTGTTGTGTGTATAAACTGTTTTGTTACTCAGATGATTTTTTTACCTCAATCGACAAAATATAAAGAGTCCAGCATATAGAACGGGTAATTGCCTCCTGGCATAACAATCATTCATGCGAAGCTGAATAGAAGTAGAAGACACAAATCGATATCCCAGCAAGACCTTAACGAACTCAGTTGCTTTCTAGATATCGCCTTTACCTCAGAAAGAGGGTAGGCGGCCGAAGTGGATTTTTATGGATCTCCAACATAATAGTTGGACAACATTTCACTATGTTAAACTGTCTAGATCAGAACGGGTTTGTAGAACTGAGTGTGAATCCTTAAATTTGCTTTTAAACACTCAGCTTCCTAGATGTGCAGGTGCTTCAACAAGAAAGTCCATCTACTTCGATATAGAATCAGGCATGCTCAGTACTGTGGAAGAAGCTTAAAAGGGCACTTGGCATCTTCGAATAATAGATGCATCTGGCTTGAATAATTACTGGTCGCGTTTAAGGATGCCAGAAACGATTTGTTTCTGAATTCTGAAAGCCGTTCAGGTAAAATATCGTGTGCTTCACTCAAGTTATCTTAGTTTTCAGGCATAAAGCAAGCTGGACAGTTTCAAGACTACTTGAAATCGAAATTTATCCCATCTTATGAGCCATCAATCTCTCAATGAGTTGACAGTTTATACAGCCCTCATCGCTGATCTTGACTTGAATCCCTACAAACAAATTAATATAATAGCAGCCAGTTGACGCCAAGCAACCAATATTCTACACCATCCAATTGAACAATTTCCGATCCCTCGGATCATTTGGTACTAAATTCTTCTTTCCCTGGTGACTTTGCGCCTCAGCTGCTTCTTGAGCCCGACTATCTCCACCATCCACCAGTAAATTGGGCCCTGTTTCTATTGGGGCTACTTACTCGGGGCATCGAAGCATCACATGTAGGCCGTATAAATTGCATCGTGGCTTCAGCTTTTGTTTCTGCAGTACCTCACGTTGGAGCACAATACAAGACGTGGGAAGCCCTTCGTTAAATCTATTAATAACCCGCGTCGGAATCTGAATTGGAACTCGTTGGACCCTTCGTAGATCGAAAATGATGTTTTGATGGTGTCTGCTACATTTTTGGAACAACAGTTCGTAAGCATACCGTCTTAGGTTTATTGTGTTTGCGGCACAAGAAATATCCCTAAAGCAAGCTTACGGTTTCATCTTTTTTACAATATGTATATCCAAGGAGACATGACGGTCACCAGATGATGAAACGCTAAATTGATCAGATTAGGATCGACGTTAGGCATGCCTTCAGTATTCTAGGCATTCAAAAGTTCCGGCCACGGACATTAACTCAGATTACAACCTTGTGGCAACCAAGATGCGAATGGCGATTCTCAAGCGCCGCAACAAAGACGAACTACTATGAGAACGTAAGACGTAGAAAAGCTGCAATCACAAGAAATCGCCAGAATCAGCTCCGAAAGCGTATCCCGAAATCACTTAAGCTATAAGCAACAAGGGCCAAACCTGTGGCATCACTACCAACGTGCCATCATAGACGCCGCACCTGATAGGATAGGCGATCGTGGGCTCTAGCAGCATTAGATATGAGAATTAAGAGGAGCATTAAGAGGGTGCGATTGAAGATTTTAAGAGGTTGTACTCCAGAAATAATATACGGAAGTTCTGCCAAGAAGCATTGCTTCCAATACAGAAGGATTAGAAATCAGGAGAGTAAGATGGATACGCTTCAAGGTGAACTTTCAGAATAGGGTATGTAATTCTCAAAGGAATGCCAGAAAGGCTGATTGGGTTAAGTATAGTATACAAAAGTGGTTAGCACACACATCTGGATACCATCAATCACCTGCGATAATATTGACAACTTAGATAGGGCAGTAGGAAATATAAGTAAGGTAATAACGATGACATCGGAGAAAGCTTATCAAGCTAACCGAACACCTAAACGGGTTAAACCTAAGCAGTGGATGAGGGAAATAGGTCTCAAAATAAAAGAGGTTAGGCAACTCTACAATAGGGCGAAGCTCTTCAAAAGTGACAGTACGTGGAACGAGTACTATGATTGTAAAAGACAATTGTAGTATTTAGTTAGGAAGTCAAGAAGGGCGCCTGCGAAACTATCGTGGTAACAGACGAGGCTTCGAGGCTGCGCAAAATGCTTTCAAAAGAAACGACCGTCCCTAGCGTTCTCAGAAAAAAACGGCTGAAAACAGCCAAGAATTCCTGGTAACATTGGTAGAAATCCATTTCCCGGAATCCAAACTATCAGTTGACTCCGGCACACTGAAAACATTAATCTCTCTCTCTCTCTCTCTCTCTCTCTCTCTCTCAGAAATAGGTGCTGCTACCAATAGGAAAAAAATACGGTGGGCAATCTAGTCCTTTAAACCGTGCAAATCCCCCGGGCTTTGTTGGTAAACTACCGATGATGCTGCAGAAGGCATCGGAGATAGCAATCCACAAAATGATGGAAATTCTTAGACACAGTCTACAAACAGGATACATTCCATTAGCTTGGAGGGAAGTTAAAGTGGTTTTATACCTAAAACTGGCAAACAGGCGCATGTAGCAGCAAAGGATTTCAGACGAATAACCCCAGAGCGCTTATTGGAAATTCATATTAGGAACAGATGTAGCAACGGTTTTTTGACCGAGTCACAGCATGCTTACATAAAATGCAAATATGTAGAAATCGCCCTACATGAGGTGGTGGGGAAAATTGAAAGAAGTCTATATTTTGGTGAGTTTGCGATGGCGGCCCCCTCGATATAGAAGGAGCCTTCAATAGCGTGAAGTTCAGCGCCATTAAAAGTGCTCTTGTAGACGCAAATATAGAACAGGGAACTTCAAACTGGGTTTGCAACATGCTTGCAAGTTGGATACAAAACTGTTCCATTGGACAGAGCTCGGCTTGAATGTCAGTGACTAGGGGAACCCCTCAAAGGGGAGTCATATCTCCACTCTTGTGAGTGCTGGTCATCAACGACATCCTTAAAACGCTTAATTCAATGGGTATTAGCGCCACGGCATACGCGGATGGTCATAATAGTGCAGGGAAAATACTTAAACATTTTTAGTGAGATTATGGGGCTTGCATTGAAGACGATCAGACCTGGGCAAGCAGCTGTGGTCTCAATGTCGAACCTTCCAAAACAGAATTTGCTCTTCTTACCAGAAAGTACAAGTACAAGTACAAGTGGAATTATGCCTCTCGGACAGCGCGAAGGATCTGGGTGTAATTCTGGACAAAAAAATCAAAAAGGCATGTAATGCTCTTTTTATAAGCAAGAGAACTGTAGTTAAAATTTGGGGCCTTAAACCTGCTATGGTGTATTGGCTATATACGGTGGCTGTGAGACCCATACTGACATATGACACACTAGTACGGTAAAAAGCAAGAAATAAGAAAACGATCTACGGAAAGTTAGCGGCGGTTCAAAGAACGGCTTTCATAGTTATTATAGGTTCGCTCCATACCATCCTTACGACACCATTGGACACCTTCCTGCACCTAACACCGCTGTAAAAAAGCTTTCTGGCAACAGTGCGATATGACTCACTAATCTGGGGCACTTAAAAAGCAGTAGTTTCGGTCATGGCACGATACTAGCGGAGCTACTGCCAAGTAATCCTATTTTAACAGATGAAATCTCTTCCTTAATCAACTTCAACGTTCCGTATTCACAGATGGCTCGAAAGCAAAGGAAAGAACATCTTGCGGTATCTTCTCGGAAGCCCCAAAACTAAGCGTGTTTATAAGGCTACCGGACACAAGTGACGTCCTCCAATCAAAGGTTCTAAATGGCCTCAGGGCGGCTGAGATGATGCAGATGAGATCAGTATCCCGTAGAGACTTCGCTATTTGGAATTGACTAACATCAAATCTGATGGAGTCGGTGACTGTCGCAAAATGCTCAAAGCATTATGCATTCAGAACAGGCTGAGACTGTGCTGGGTGGCAGGACACTGCATAATAGAGGGAAATGAACAAGTGAATGAGTTTGCAAGGAGAGGAGGGGTGCTCGTCAACAGTGAGGTTGCTAACATCAAACCACCCATCTGCTACCAACATAAAGTCGTCAAATCTTGAAGGATATTGGGTATCAAGGGCTCAATGGTCACTTCTCGATGGTAAAAGATCTAGAAAGCTAATTAAACTGAACAGGGATAAGTTTAGAACATTAATAGGACACTGTCTCCTGATAAAACACAGAAAGAGACTCAAAATGACAGATACGGACATTTGTAGGTTCTACAAGCGGTCGAGGGCATAACACACATACTGTGTTAATATGAGACAATATGGCGTAGCCGAAGGAAATTCTTAGGAAAATATCTTGTTGAAAACTAAGAGGAAATAGGCAGCACGGATTTCAAAAGCCTTCTTGGCTTTGGTAAAGAAATCGGATGTTTTACCAGGGAGGTTGTTCAGGGGTTTGCCACTTGGAGTTAAATTCTACTGGTCTTACAGGGATCGCGATGGGCTCATTTTCGTGCCTGCTTAACCTAACCCAACCCAATCTTTACCATGAACTAAAGAACGTGTTAAGGCAAGAAGAACGGTACATAGCCCTGCATGGGTGAAGAAGGAGACCTTATAGTAGAATCACAGTCGGCACTGAGAATATGGAAGCAATTTTCTGCAGACTGTATAACGGCGAAGAAGCCCAACTTTCAGCCGTGAGGTAGAATACACTATACAACTTAGACGATGAAAGCCAAAAGATCCACCTCCCTGATCAAAATGAAGTAAAGGTAGCAATGTTCTTGACGGCTTACCGGCAGAGGTATTCAGATTTTCTCAAAACAACTTTGTGGAGATCATACACCAACTCATTTCTCAAATCTGGTCAGAATGATGTATAGGTGAATCTCAGTAAATTGCGCCAATTATGGACGCATATAGTAGTTCTCCTCAACATCGCATACAAGACTTTATCTGCTGTATTCTGTGAACGTCTGAAACCCTTCAACAACAATCTCATTGGCGTCTATCAGTTTCAGGCCAGGAAGTTTCAATATCGACAAAATCTTCAGACTCCGTAGATCCAGGAAAAAACCCCAGAATCCCAAATCGACACCCTCCATCTTTTCATTGAAAGTAAGTCCGTTGATGACAGCATTTATAGAGAAGAGAAATATAGAGCCATGTCTAGTTTGGCAACTTTACCAAGCTCGTTCGTCTGTGCAGAATGACACTTGATGATACTGCTCCGTCAAAGTCGATAACGTCTTAACCGAGACCTTTGATGCCAAGGTGATGCTCTGTCATGCGAAAGAGTCACCTTTGACTCACAAGTAAGCGCCAGAGGCATATTCCTACAAATTCTTTGCAGCCTACGCTAGTAAAAATGAGAAAATTGCAATTGTTGACGATATAATTGGTAGAACACAACTCTAGTACTGAGACAGAAGCAGCTAAAATAGGTTTGGCGGTAAATGAGGGCAAAACCAAGGAATTCATTGGTTCATGCTGTCAACATGAAGAAACACAAAAAATCAACGAATTGCGCAGTAGAATCATTCTTGCCAATCGCTGATTCTTTGGGCTAAGAAGGCAATTGAGGAGCAACGCTCTTCCCCGAGAAACTAAGGAGACTCTATATCTCGGTTCTACAAAACATTCAGTTGCCCTAGCATGAATTCTATTAAAAGAAAAAATTAATACGCCTCAGAGGGGAAGACTAAAAATTAGAGCGAATGGATACTTATGCTCCGTATCGTAGAGTCTTCGAGTCAAACCCAAAGGGGCAAAGTAGTAGAACACGGCGACCACCAACCGGAGGCAATTAGGTGTAGACCGAACTAACTGAAGAGGTCTAAGTAAGCAAAAATCCCTGACACCAGACCTTCTTTCAGCATCTCTGAAAAGCATTAGCATAATTTCAGTTCCTTCTCCCCGATGGCCACTTACACCCAAGTGATTATTTCTTTAAAACGCCTATAAGGCCTTAAATTCATCCCCGGACTATCAGTATCGTATACGAGTTCATCGTGCATATCCCTGATCAAAACCAAGTAATAAATTCCCTACCTAACCCGGTTGCCTCCTATCCAGCCATAACTCGTCAGACTGCTCCATGCCCCTACGCCATATTTTGCTGAAATTTATTTTTAAGAATTTATTTTCATTTGTAAGTAATCACTCCCCGAAATGTAATGAAGACCGAATTTATCCTCACATATTTTTGTAAGCATGCGTTCCTGCTACGTGACAACTACCTCATTGAGCATCGCCACCAGCTCTGCCACAAGGCAAAATCCATCCCTTGCACCTTCGCACCCTGCTTACTTTTCAATTACGATTAATTGCATTGCAAGGAATAATTCACGGCGCAAACACAAAATGAAATTATTAAATAAACAGAATGAGCAGTCCTGTGTGTTTGCAATGCAAGGAACTGCGAGCACTGAAGCAAGCAAGCAAGCAAGCAACCGACAGCTTGGAAAGCCACAGAAAATCGCTCCCAATGGGCAAGGCAAGACCAAACTGCTGTGTGGATCATGATGCCTGGCTCTGCCAACAACTGACACGGAAACAACACCAAACGATTGGAGATGTAAATTTTAAAACATCCGACACACCGATATCTTTCCCCGAAGTCCATTAAAAATTTATTATTGTGATCATTACCGGGCTACAGGCGAAACGACAGGGCCAAGTACGAGTAAATGCCTTCACACAACACAACAAGTGGATCCGATAAATAGATTTTCCAAAAAGCTTGTACCAAGAGCAGTGGTTATACCATTGGCAGTGGCAATAGCAATGGCAATGGCAACATGACAACCTTTCCGCTGTCACATCTCATCTCCAATTTCCGGAACTTATTATTCCCTAAAGGCATCGCACGCGGTTTTTTCTTCTACCATACTGACGACGACGGTTTTTTATTTAAAATTATTTTCTCTCATATCCTCGTACGTTATCCTGCGGCAATTGCCTCACCTCACTGTGAGTTTCTGTGTTCTTGTGTGTATATGTGAACTCATGTTTACAATGATTTTTATGAGGACGTTTTGGCCTTCATGAAGCAAATGCGAATACTCGTAACATAAATTTCGATTACCTCAACATTAATTCCGATCAATGGGAAGATTTTCATCGCTGGATTCTCCTTTGGGGTGTAACGGTAGAATTCCCGTCGGCCTTTGTACCATTTAACGGTATAAAGGGTATCGCCTTCTAGGTCGTAATTGCATACGAGCATTGCGCTATCACCACGTTTAACAGCCGTCGGTACGGTCACGTAAACATCTTTAAGCGCCACCGTGTGCTCTGTAATGAAAAATTTCCAAAAAAAGAAGAACAAGTTAGTAATTTTCTAGAACTTTCCTTGGTCGTAATATAGTACATAAATATATGTGTGTATGTATGTGTGTTTGGGATAGTGGAAGGATTTACTTTTTTCGTTTAATGAACGGAGTTTGCAAGAGTTATGAACTCATCCGTAAGAACTTGGATAGGTATACTCGTACTCTGGCAAGACTTTTAGAAAATTCTGTTTTTTGTTTTTTAATTTATTTGAGCAGAGAACTTTCTGAGGTATATCCAGGATAGAAAATTTATAAATAGACAAAATTAGGCGAAAACTGATGAAAGTCACGATGACCAGGGTTGTGATAGAAGAGGTTCATCCGATAAGGTATACGAAAATCGGCTCACACAAAAGTTGTTGCGAAAGTAACACAACAAGTAATAGACGAAACGCTTTTCAACAGGTTCTCTAGGGTAGAAACCCTAGATGGGCCTTCACCTTTTAGCAGAGCCGGATTCTTACCGGCCTAAGTCACCTTCACCTAAACAGACTGATTTGTGTCATCCGTAGTGCAGCCTTAATGCATTGCTTCGCCGGTGTTGGAATATTGTACCCGACATAATCGACCACCTGGAACCGCTGTTTGTCATACTGTTGACCGTTTTCGTACAAAATTTTCTTTGGAAATGCAGTGGCACTGAAACGATTAAGGAGTGTGTTGCAGAAGATCCAAATTTATCGATTCGACGTCGATCAAAACAAGTTTGTCTTAGTCTGCCCACTTTATGAAAAATTGTACGCAAAGATCTTGGTTTGAAGGCTTAATAGATCTAGCTCGCGCAAGAATTGAAGTCATATGACCATCGCTTGAGTCGAATTTTCGGTGAAATCAACTGCCATTGGATCTTCTATTTTATTGAAGAATTTTGTTCAGCTATGATACTCTTTTTTGGATCGAAAATAATCCACATCAGACTACCAAAACGCCGTAAAATCCCGAAAATTGCTAAGTTTGGTGGAGTCTGTGGGCTGATGGATTCATCGACCCATATTCTTTCAAAAACCAAGCTAATCAGGGCATTACGGTCAAGGGTATACGCCATAGAGCCATAATTTAAGACTTTTTCGTTAACCGATTGAATGGAATTAATGTAAGGAGATGTGGTTTTAGCAGGATGGGGCTACGTGCCATACACCAAACGAAACAATAAATCTATTGAAGGGAACGTTCGACATTTCGCGTAAAAGACCAGTAAATTGGCCTCCAATATCGTGTGATTTGACACCTATTGATAACATTCTTTAGGAATACGTAAGTCACTTGTCGGCACATTCAAAGCTAACATAATTCGTGCTACTGAGGATATTCGGCATTGTTTGTCCAATTCTCAGGAAAGGACTGCACAAACTACGAGTACTGTTGTGAACACCTGAAGCCATTCGTCAACAACCTGATTAATCCATATCAGTGTCCACTATCGACCAAATATTCAGTAATCACACTACGGCAGATCTTGGAGAAAACCCATGCTCGATTATATGATGGCGTATAACAGCATCTATAGAAATGATCTCTACAGAGCACTGTCTAGTTTTGGCATCCATCTGTGCGTCTGTAAAGATCTAACCGAGACCTTTGATGTCAAAAAAGGATTTATGCAAGACGCTCCTCGAAATATAGTGCAAAACTCACGACAAACAGAAGAGGCTTGTGCCTCCAATTACTCGCAGACGCCGACGTTAGGTACTGACATAATCGGAAGGAAGGAGCTTGTTGTCAGTGGCGCGTTTGCGAGTATTGCTGTCAAGCAAAAACGACACTAAACACCGACGTCCCGCACAGAAAGTCACCCTCAACAGATATAACTCTGATGTAGTTAAGGACTTTATCTACCTAGAGCTCAAACAAAAAGGAAGTGGCAGTGTAAAGGAAGCTCAGCCAACTTAGCGTGCGGAACTGGGGAAGGTAGCAAAGGATCGAAGGAGCTGGAGATGCTTGTTGATTGAAGCCCACGTCTACCCCGAACTGTAACACACCACCTCACGTAATGTAAGAGAATATACAACCTAAAAGCCTCAAGAAAGTGGTTGAAAACTTTGTCTTTTGCATAACATTCACCAGAAACAGCCCTAGTGGCCATATGGTACTATTAAAATATATACACATATGCTATGCGCTTTCCAAGTTAGTTTTACTATTTTTTCCATGTTTTCAAATATACTTTTAAAGGGGAACTATATGCAACAGCCATTCCCGGTCAAAAACTAAGGGCAATTCGAAGATTGTTGCGCCGCAAAGTCCATACATCGATCAGTGGTAAAGGATGTGTCTATCTTTCTTTTAATGATATGTTCTTCTTTTGGTGACAACTTGCTACACTAAGCGGTCTTTCGTATTTTCCTCTACCGTCGTTTCCCCTGACCCTTTTTTGGCTCGCTTGATTGTGAGAGTATAGAACTCGTAGTTTCAGCAAGAAGAAGTCTTCTATTTTGCTTTGGGTCTCCACTAATACTCATTAGCCTTGCAAATGCACTTACACTTTTCGATGATCTCTAACAAATCTCCTTTAGGTGATGATTAGAAATATGATATTAGCTCTGAGGTACCTGAGAAAATGTTAACAACAATTTAATGGCTTCTAACTCTAATCACCACCGTTTCGAGAATTTCCTTTCTCCAAATAAGTATCGCTTCAGATTTGGGATCGCCGAGTTAGAAACAAGTGTTCTCGTTAATCAGAAACGTTGTCTCGTTACTGTAGAGTTGAATTGCTTCAAGAACTTTTGCAACAACCACCACGACACTTAAATAGACTAGAGGAAGATTGAAGCACCCGATGAAACCAGCAGACTAATCGAAGTGCTCAAAATGGGCCATTCTGCCAGGCTGGCAGCACTCTACACTGAGTGAAGAGCAGAGACTCTCTGTCACATGCTCGAGACTCATTTTCTATACAAACTGGCTAACAACCAGCTTCTTTAACGGAAGTTTTAAATTATATCTGCGCTCGGTTGTGATGAGGGATGAGACAACTTTACACATTGTTGCTTCGTTTGATGGCTTCAAGTTGCCTAGTACAAAGGCGATACATCCAATTGCGTTACAAAAATGTGCAAAAAAAACCTCTTTCAATTCTGAAGAGAATCCTCATGCATATCCTGATATTGGCATACGTAATGAACTCCGAGTGACTGCGATTTAAAAGCCGCCTTCTACCTTACTATGTAATGGTCGAATATCTTTGATAGTTAACTGATTGGTTCTTTAACTAAAATTTCAATACTTTAGGTCAGAAACTGTATGCATACGGAAGAAATTTAGTATCCATTTCAGGTGTAGCACGTGCGTCGGAAGACACCTTTACCGACGTGATGTATGAGATCGGAAGCAGCAAAAAACAGAGCTGGCTGGAAAGGTATGTTGGTTGAGGAGCGATCCACGCCGGTAAGAATCTGTATAGACACTGCGCCGCTTTTGAGGGCTAACAAATTTGCATTCTTTCAACCATTCCACTTTGGATCATTGCATCGGTGAGGCTGATCATTTAAGTAGTCTGTTTGCCTTTTTTTAGTCCGTTTTTAGCCAGAACTTGAGAATGTGTCTCTTGGATTAGACAGCTTCCACTCTGATTCGTATGTTAAAGACGAACATCCAACTGTTTCCTATATCAAACCTAAAATTCCAAAATAATGCAGTGTTTTTGCGCCATTTTAGCCATTTCACGTGCAATGATGAATCCTTCTAAGAACACATAGATATCTCGAACTGGATTTGCGGGTTCTAAAGGGCTGTCGTAGGCGAAAAGAAAAGCCAGATGTTTTGGGTTCGTTTTGGGATGTTTCTACCAGAAATAGGACTCGTATACCAACGGCGCTTGAGAGTAAGGATTTAACGTTGCTGTACGAATTTATGTGTAAGGAGCTGAAACTGCTTCTGACTGGTAGTTCTACAGAGTGGTCTACGAAATGAATGTCCACCCGAGGGAAAAATCACCAATCAATCAACCTTGACTCAACTTACGCAAGGCAACATACGAGTATTTACTTTACTCGACGACAAGCAACTACTACGGGGTTGCTTAATTGAACAGCAACCAACTGCAGAAGGCTGTAACTCCCAAGACAGTTGGTAAAACTGAGTCAATGTTTCGCCTAATGATAGTTGGTTTTTTTGTTTATAAATATTTACAAGTATCTATCGTTAGAGCTGGCCAATTTTTCATGTCCCGTTCGTGTTGAAAAGTTCTATGGCGGTGGTCGGGAAAAATTTGCATCAGGTCAAAGTTTCTCAAAAAGTGAAGGCTCGAATTGAACGAAATCCACCAAAGAGTGGCAGGAAAATAACTACATACTTCGCCGAAGATATCAAAGGCATGCACTCAGCTCTAACTTTAGCCTAACAGGTTCCAAAAAGGACAAAATCTTACCGATGCTAAAAAAAACAAATGCGGCTCGATGGAGCAAAGGAGCTTTGGCGATTGTACGAACGTGGCCAATTGCCGACGAAATTCTATGATGGAAAAAATTTCCAATCGAATAATTCGTGAGCAAACAAAATGACTGTGTCTATTTAACAAACAAAAATTTGTGTCTTCAAAATTGGCGACCACGGTCTGGCCATGGCGTGGGCCTCTGTGACGTGCGTTGGACGTTTGATGGTTGAGGTTTAAAGTCGTGACGTCAAGATGAATGTGAAAATATTTAGAAAGATACTTATAGGCCGTGACGAGGGATGATCAAACATTTCGGTGAGAGAAAGTGAACGTTTCAGCAATATTCTGCACCAGCACCCAAAATACTTCAATTCCTCGTCACAATGTCCTCCACATTCACTAGATGCAAATCTAATAGACTTTTCCACGTATGAAGTGACGTGTAGCGTCTAACTCATTTGAGGCGTTAAGCCAGGTAATCACGAAGGCCAGTCAAGATCACAATTCTTTCAAATTAGGTATCTGAGGAACAAATGACCAAATAAAGAGATCGTAGCTTTGACTGCATAAGCTGTGGCACTATTCTGTTGGAACCAAAAGTCGTCTATGACAGAATTGGCGTCAAGAAAACCGTTAAAAGGATCCGAGTGACGGTTACGGGTGCTCCAGTATCGTCTTCAAAAAATAAGGATCCGCACAAATTCCAACCCAAACATTCACGTCAATTAATTTCATTGGCGTAGAACCGACAATTTAGTTTATTTACGGTCCCATTCAAAATTGTTTGCCCAAAATGATCGTTGATGTGACCCATGTTCTCCACAAATTTTGAAATAACCCAAAGGATATGGCAAAATTTGTAATGCAATTGAACTTTGTACGGAAATAACTTCAAATCAGCAGGAGGGAGACTCGATGTTCCCGGTGATCGCTCAACGCTGGCTGTACAGCCTCAATGTCTTCATCTCTCAATGCCCTCTGACAAGGTCGCCTCTGATGATTGACATAATTTGCAGGTAAATATACATTTTTGATATAAACGCCTGATGGTGTGATCTGAAGCCGCTTTCTCACTCGATATTTAGCACAATAACCACGTTGCGTTTCTACAGCGCGTTATACCCTTTCCTACCACAAATTTACTTGGATTGACGCTCCAAATGCGGGCTGTCATGAGCCGATAGGACAGATGTCAGCTATAGGATTGCCAGATTCCGAAGAAAAATAAATGTCAACGAAGCCTTAAAACTCTGTTGAGATGTTGCTTACTATTAGGTGCAACACCTTACGCACGTATAGATCTGCTTTGAACTCTAAATAAAGTGAAGAAATGAGCTTCAATCTGATGGCAAAATAACCTTTCATAGTTATCGTTCCAAGTGATAAAAATCGAATTCCTCATTCTTTCCACTTTGAAGTCCATCAACAGAAAAATAACCAAATGAATGCTTTTCTGATTGTAAAGAATTCCCTTTCAATTACTTAACAACACGTTCTTAGTGCTGGCAACAAATTTAGCGAACCATAAATTCATATTTTCGATTCCTTTTTCATTTCCCTTTTGTTCTTCAATTGTGTGCACAGTGTGCAAACTATATAGTGACTCTTATGGTACTTCTCCTTATCAACTCTTTCACTGTCACGTTTACGTTTTCATCCACGCCAGTTCATCACAACCCATCTGCACCCACCCATTCGTTCAAAGCAAATCCAATAGTACACCAAGCAACACCCTTAGTCAATTAGGAATTACACAAAAGGTTCTCTGGATCTGAGTTCTTGTCTCTTCTTCTCCTTCTTCTTCTCCCTACCACGCATTATGCAATCCAACTCATAAGCAAATTATCCAGAATATATGTTTGCTTACACAAAACAAACAACACGCCAACTACTTTATTATTATTTGCGCTACTCCTTTACCCAGGACATGGACGTGCATATGAATGCTGTTGATGATGATGATGATGATGATGACAGTGGGATGAGGATCTACCAGAATGCAGCTGATATGGTACATACTCGTAAAACATAAATATAAAAAGCAGACACAGAAAAATCCCAACCAAAACAAGGACAACGTAGGTATCCATCAGATTCATTCGTGCATTTCATATACGAGTTTGCAGAATTTTCGTTTACAGAAGGACATGTAACATATTTACTAAGGCGAGGACGACTTCAAGTAGATGTACGATTCCTTTTCACGTACTGTCTGGAAATGGAATAAACAATGAAACCGTATGAGTACCACCCAACTTGTACGTTTTTCTGAAATTTATATTCTTTCCAGAGTACAATACAACAGCGGCTGCCACGAGTTTTATTTCATTGTGTGGCAATACTAGAGCACAAAATGAATCCAGATTCACAGAATTCAAATTTGTTACCATATACGTATGTATTTTCAGCAGAAGGACTTAGTTAATAATCTCATCATGCCTTAATCAACAGAGCTTTCCAGGTAGGACGACATTCGCCAGCTGGCCATGGCTCAGCCATCTCAAGTGTTGAATCCGTAGACATTCGACTAGGCTGATGATCATTCTCAACAAATGGCCAAGATTTTCTTCATCCAATTTGACAACGTTAATACGCCTGTACCATAGACCAAGATCGGGATAATGAGGATCTTGCATAAGGGCTTTTTGACCTTTTGAATCCTATGAAACCACGATTGGCTATCGTTTTTCTGCATCAGATTTCTGTGCTGATGACATTGTTCCTTATAACTGTGGAGCCAAAGTAGACGAAATCCTTAACTACTCCGAAGTTGTAATATTCAACTGTGGCATTCTGCCAAACCGTCAGTGGTGTGCTTCATTTTCTAATGACAGCATGGAGTTAGTTTTACCCTAGTTTACTCATTTTGTCTGCATCACCTTGATCCTGCGGACTTAAGACTAATCGTGGCTATTTTGTTGCCCAGTGAGTTTTCAAATAACAGCGCGGCGGCCTGTCACAAACCTTTCCTGACATGGAAGGTTTCTGTTCACTGATTACTCACCTAGATGGAGTAGTGGGGATTCTTTATAGTAAACTTGCTCAAATAAACGAGTTTGGCAAGGATGTCAAACTTAGACATGGCGTTGTATAGCTGGTACCTTTCCATAGTGTGAATATTTGATCGATGGTGGACTTTTTCAACCATCAACTCACTAACTTGTTCAGGAATGGCTTCAGATGCTCACAAAATTCAGCGGAAAAGACCTAATAGTTGATGCTTAGGAGGCTCATTACTTCATGGTTTATGCAGTCACAGCGGTCTCATCTGTTATGGATCGGACAAATAATGCTGAGGTGCCATACTTCAGGTATGCTTTGTTCTGAACATATCTTACAAATGTGATGGTGCATGTTCTGAACCAGGACGTATATCTACCTGCTATGATCAACACAGTAGGCAATCCGGTGAATGGTTAATTTTTTCTTTGACCATCAATGCCGTATTCTCAGCATCTACTACTGGTCGTCCATTTTCATCTTCGCAGGGTTCTAGTATTGGCATGTTCGTTTTTTTTCCTGATAAAACTTTCAGACGTTAATCCTGCAGTTACACTCGCGCAGTTACACAATCGCGCACTTTCGTGCACTTTCAGTATCATTCCAAAGAACCTTTCGATGCAGCGCAGCTTCCTGTTTCACTGCATGTAAATGCCTAAAATCTTCGTCGAACCAGAGAATCTTCTCACTCTATACGACAAAAATAAACATTCCCCTACAGCCAATCGAAAAATAACACTGGAAGACTTTCCGGGCAAGGGTACCGGTATCAATCTGCTCTACATCTTTCTCCACTTGCCGTCGACGCAGACAGGATCAAAGCACTCCTGTCTTCTAAACGATTATGGGTCTCTAAATTGCGCTGTTGAAGCCATTTTTTAACTCAAAAGTCTTTGTCGAATAAAAAGCGACCTTCACGGAGCAGGCATCTTTCTTCATGTTCGTCCTGTAGAGCCTTCGTGAAATTGTTTCCACCCTAAAAATCGACATACGAGTATAGGTGGTGAGCGTTGATTTAGAATTTCGAAAGCCTTTTCAAAAATTTGACGGAATTCAAAAATCGGTTCGATGGTGGATATTACATACTGCGGCAGAGAAGGTGCGATAGGCGAAGTTGAGGAGATTAGATTCTCTTGAAGATTTGAGAGTCTTCTTTTTTAGGGTCTGGAATATAGTACATACTGTGGTTCCATCCGTCTGGTTCCTTTTCGCATGGCTTAGCTTTAGAGATGTTTTGGAGTATGCTATGCACAAAGTCCATTCAAGTCACAACGGATATTTCGTTGGGTAGGCTGTCAGGACCGGCTTCTCTATCACAGCTGAGGCGGCTTCCTCCACGGCATATTGACAGCATTGGCACTTGATTTTCGTAAAACATTTCGGTGGCGCAGGTCGACGAGCGAGCTAAATAATGTTTGGCACGAACATTCAGAGTACTGATCAAACACAGTGTGGCAAATAATATTCTGGACACGAGCCATATCTCAGTAACCAAAACACCATCTATGTATTTGTGTATTTGTCTAAGGATGCGTTTTAGAGCTTGAGTCTTTGTCTATTATCTGTCAAAATTTCATGACATTTCGTTGACGTTTAACTATTATAAAATTGATTTTTCTAGAACACTATTGCATTTGATGTTGAAACTTTAACGCTCTGATTGATGCAAACAAAGACACAGGAAGGTTAATTTAAATTGAACGTCTGAAACCTTGATATCAACAAAAAGACTATTCGAACCATAATTCAGGATTTGCACAGAGTCACACAGCGCTTATTGTTCGTCAATATTCGGTTCGAAATCAAGTGTTTGTAGTAAATCATCCGCCATATTCACCTAAATGAAACTGAAATTGAAGTAGGGGAATACTTTTTTGACGACATTCTGACCACTCAAATAGCTTCGACACGGGCACTAGAGACAATAAATCAAAATGAGCTCAAGCAGGCTTTTGAATCAATATAGAATCCGTATATCAAATGTATTGAATCGGAAGGGAAATATTTCGAATAAAAATACCAAACAATAAACAGAAACCGTGTTCTAAATAATTTTTCCTGGAGCCAGTCCGATATATTATTTGCCACACTGTGTATACCAATGAGTTAAGTGCAGTTTACTAGCTCTAAAATTGGCAGTATGGCAGTACCTCCTGTATAATGACTGTAGGCCCAATATGGTGGTACTATCATCTCTAATACCGAGCACTAATGCCTAATGAAGTATTGCAGGGTAAACGCGACACGAGATACCACCACTGATCGGTACAACCAAGTCGCCTATGTCAGTCATCGACGATTGAAACAAAAGCTAAACGTATGAAGGGGTTTTAATCGGGGTACATCAAGGCGTTATGCAGAGTACGTCAATCGATGCCATACAAGATTTGCTTTAAATCGCTACATTGTGGAGTCTGAAACGACATGTTGTCCTTTGTACTAATGCTGATGCTTTCGTAATCAATGACGTGAGAGCTACTTTGTGAATAGTTTAGATGCCAGCTGAGAAGACACTGCACATATTTCTTTATCAGAAACTCTCCATCTTTGCCTAATACTAAATAGAAGCTTAATAATAAACTGGGCTTCAAACTGTCTAAAAAAAACCTTTGGTTAGATGGATGGTCTCACTAGAAAGACCATGTCGCGGCTCTTCCAATCGAGGACAATGTGGTCCAGGAAACATGAATTCTTCACAATCATGTTACCGACAAGAATGAAATAAAGACAGATGTTAGATCTTTTAAATGAATTCATTGCACTAACAGCCCTAAGACGCGTTTCATACAATAAAATGGACACATGTTTGATGTTTTCATATTCATTCTACGAATATGATGAGAGTCAAATCTTCGAAATACAGTTTTAAACAAGCTGTTTATTGTTACCACCAATAAACTGAAATATGTCTAAATGTAGTCAAAATGTAGTCATGCTGAGCCAAAATGTCTATAAAGTCGCCTTCATGCTCCATAACATGTCTCATGAAAATATCTCGTATCCAATAACATTCTTGTGTAGGGCAGCAGTGGTTGCACTTCTGAATGAGTTCTTCAACAACAAATACCGACTCCTTTTTCGCCGGATCCCACAGAGGTATTTAATGCTTTTATATGCTCCGCATGCATACATCCCTAACGGGCTATAAAATTTACAATTTCGATACAACTATGCTGCAATCAATCGATAACAACACACAACACCCAACACACAACACATTATAACGAAGGAGATGCTTGTCGGCCGTCTCCGCTAACATCAAATGGATTGAAGTTTACCCGGAAGGACCAAACAAATACCCGTACTCCAGATGCAACATTAACGTAAGGCGAAACCAATAGAAAATACGAGAAGAAAATATTGTACAGAGAATAAAGATACATTTTGCCTCTGTCTCCCTTTTAGTTTCCAAATGGATGGGGTTGGATGGCTGAATGGGTTGAAGGTCGTCGTGTCGGGTGAGTAAGTTTGTCTGGTGGCATTTGGTCCTGACTGACAGTCAGTGTTCAAGGCAATAGAAAAGCAGTTTTGACAGATTTTAATGAAAAATGTTTCAGTTTGACAGGTGGTGCTTCAAGGTCTTTGTACTTTGAAATCAAATATTTCTCCTCTCTTACAGGCGAGTAAACGCCTACAGAATGGTATCCTCAACAACAGCTGTATGAAGTACACGAGTGGCAGTGTAGAAGAGCAGTACAGTATCTACCATATATTATGACTCTCGTCTACTATTTGAAGGGGGCAAATGCATTAAAAGTACATTTAGAGCTGAAAGAAGGAAAATTCTTTCTTGCAGTGCTTTTTCTTTTCCTACTTTTTGTGTCCTTGATGTTAGTGGAGTGGAAAAAAAATGGTTTTGAAAAGTTGATTTCAGTTGCAAGAGCTGGAAAGTGGAGGATGAAAGTTTGATGGCAAACCAAGCATGAAGGCGCATTAGCTCTTAGTAAAGAAAAACTTGACCAGGTATCATTAGAACGTCCATACTTTCAAAAGTATTCCTATTTATGGTTGTCAAAAATGGTTGTGTAACAAGTAGATAAAGCAGATTTGTCTTGTTTTCATCCCAATGATCGGGCGAAATGTCATCATAAATACTCGTATTATAAATTTCCCACATCTCAATATTCATTAACAGATGAAAAGACCGTAAAGCAGATTAATCACCTATGCGATGGATAAATGACAAAGCTTTAGGATTCTGCATGTCTGAGCATCGATTCAGTCCCCTTACTTATTGAAGCCAAGGTTGTGTGAATTCAAATATTCCGTGCTAAACAGTGAATGATTGAGCCTTTCCTATCTATATTTCGAGCCTCCTGAAATCCTGTGTTGCCATCGTCAAGCGAAGAAATCCAGAAGCCACGTAATCATCAAACCTCTGGGGACCTCACATGTGATGCCGACCACCATATCTACCATCAGTCTTTGACAGGGAGCATACAAGGGTGCTCTGCTGAGAAATGCCAGCAGGGAAGGACTAAGGTCTAAGCTATCACATTATTCGCCTCCATTCCCTTGGTCTACAAATTAATGGATCTATTCCCCATAAATGCAACGTCCTAGCTGAACACTAGGAACAAATTGATACTTGGAAGGTCTCGTTGAAATGTAATTAAGGTTTCTTATTGCCTAAGTTTCCTGAAATGATTCCGTGTGTATTCAGGATAGCAGCGTAGCAATTTGCCTTACTAGGCCTCTATGAGGTTTTTAGGTAAACATTTCCGGAAATCAGGGACTACAAAGCCTAGCGATTTTGTTTAAATTAATTTATGAGACGCAAATGAATACCTTGTCAGCGGGCGGGGAGCATCGACTTGTAAGAAATGTGCGCTGGGGATTTCTAAATCTACCTGGAACATACAAGACAAGTACGATGACACTACAACGAAAGTTTTATGCAGCCGGAAAGTCCGAAGATATGAAGGATGTCCGGTACCAAATTTGTGTTTTAAAAAGGGTTGACGCCAATTGAACCATTGACCATCAACAAAACATGAGAATGCTTAACATTCCGCACTGGCATAGACTAAAATACTACAGGGTGAGTCAACAGATGGTGTGAACCTTGGCTGTCAATTCTTGTCATTTACTGAATTCAATATGGTTGGTCTTTCAGACAGATGCCGTACAATCTTTGGCAACTTAAGTCATAGAGTCGTTTACTACGTGTAGGTTGGAAACATGTGCCGATGGATCTTAACCCTGCTGACATTGTCTCACGAGGATGCACAGTGGAGTAACTCTTGGACTCAAGCACATTATTAGAATTTATCGACACACATAGTTCGTATATAAAGCTCCTTCGTACGTCTGGTTTTCTTCTGCGGTTCAAAACTCACCGGAAAGAAAAAATAGTTACACATCATCTAGTTTGGGAACAGATGAACTTTAATCAGCATTATACAGGATTGTCTGGATTAACCAAACGTCAGTCTTTCCCGAAGAACTGAGACTGGTAGAAAAGGGAGAAAACGTCAAAAATTCGCTGAAGTGGCTGGGGCTATTTCTTGATAAAACAAGTGGATATCCCATCCTTAGAGTTGGAGGACGTTTAAAGAACGCGAGGATCCCCGAAGAACAAACGCACCCCATGCTGTTGGTAAAAAATTCACAATTTGCTAATTGTTTTGATCGACATTGCCATGCTGGACCTAAGACTCTGGTTGTGTTAATACGCAATCAATTTTGGATAGTCAACGCTAGAGAACGTTCAATAAAAATCGTGCGTAGATGCATTCACTGCTCGGGATATCGGCCCAAGCTCTTACAACAGGTCATGAGAGACCTGCTGGCGGAACGAGTAAATGTAAGTCGCCCATTCCTACGCTGTGGTGTGGATTTTTGTGATTCAATCTACATATATCATCGAATTCGAGGCAAAGCCCCGTACAAAGCATACCATTTGTAGCAGTTTTTGTTTGGAATTGTCTTCAGACGCATTCATTGCGGCCTTGAAACGCATGATTGGTCGCCGAGGTCTTCCGTGCGATATCTTTTGTGATAACGCAACCAACTTTGTAGGCGCACAGTCTAAACTCTCCGAATTACGCAAAATGTTATTTCACAAGCCTAATTACGAAGCTATTGTTAAATGTTGTAGTTGAGACCAAATCAATTTTCATTTTATGCCCTCTAAGGCTCCGCATTTTGTTGTATCTTGGAGGCAGCTGTAAAGGCGCACACAAAGCTTGCCTTCGAGGAACTCACTACAGCCCTTTGTGAGATCTAAGCTGTGATGAACTAGAGACTTATAACGCCGATTACCAGTGATCCGAACGACTTTGAGGCGATTACACCAGCCCACTTGCCAGTTGGCTCTTCGCTTAAGACGATCACAGAACCCATAAATGATTCTCCAGATACTAGCATTCGACACTACTACTACTACGCATACAAAACATAAGAACTCACTTCTGAAGACGTTGGTCTAACGAGTATGTGACAGAACTTCAACAGCGACCGAGATGGCCAACATCACAATCAAATTTACCACTTGATGCACTCGTAATAGTGCATGACGATAATTAACCCCCTCAGAAATGGTAAATGGGGAGGGATCCCAGAGTTATTCCAAGAAGAGACGGAAGAGTACGAGTTGCAGAATTTCGAACGTCCAAGGGAAATCTTACTCGGCCAATCCATAAACTAGCCTTTTGCCCTGTTAAAACGGAATCGTTTCAACGGGTCGGAATGTTGGAACCCAACGAAGTACAATCATGTACAAGACAAAAAAAATAAACAATTTATTTAGTATACCAGTCATTCAAATTCCCGCCAAATTATATTTGTCACCATATTTTTATTTCTTGCATTGTTTAACACTTTTTGTACAACTTTATACTGTCAATAAAGGAACAACTTCACTTGTAATCATATCGTTGAAGAGTGCGTTTCTTTTAATTGTCAGGCTTTCTCTTCGTCAAATAATTCGGTGGTTTTATCGCAATTCGCAATATTTTCGGAAAAAACACATCCCAAGCTCGACTGGCTCTTGAATACGAGCGTCTTAAAAAGATCGCAAAGAAAGTCCTGGCTCGAACTCGAGCGGCAGAAGCGGAAAACCTGTACCAGGAGTTGGAACAAATATCCTCACGATCGGCAGATAGACGACAAGCTAAACAAGAAGTTCAAACGTCGTACAATAATAAAGTGCCAAATATTTTTAAGCTCGCTACACAGTGGCGGAAAAACTCGATAGAAATAACCTCGCCGAAGTACATAAAAAATGCAGACGGTCGCTTATTAACAAATGAAAAGGAAATTTGTGACCGGTGGCTTGAATACTGCAAGGAGTTGCTTAACAAACAGTTTCCACGTGATATCGTGCCGACAGCTGGTCTATTCGAGGAGGACGTTTCGTACTTTTCAATCCAAGAAATAAGTACATCATTCGGAAGCGGCGGGACCAGACAGCATTCCATCAGAGTTTTGGTCGAAGATGGAGGGAATCGGCAGCGTTTGGCTATCGAAACTTTTAAATAAATTAAAATGTGGACAACATATGCCGAATCAATGAAGAAGTAGCTTCTTGGTTCCTTTATATTGTACAAAGGAAAAGGCGACACTCGGAAATGCAACAACTACCGTTCAATCAAGCTGATGTCACACACAATGAAAATCGTCGAAAGAGTCTTAAACGAACGTCTTCGGCGAATAATAAAGCTCGATAATAGCCAGTGTGGATTTGTTGAAGGAAAATCGATGGTGGACGCTATCCAAAGCCTACGACTAATAATGGAAAAGCACCGAGATTCGTCTAAGGATTTACACATGGCATTTATCGACCTCGAGAAATCATTCGATCGAGTGCCTAGGGATCTCATATGGGCCGTGCTGAGGTCTCAAAACGTACCGGAAACTTAAGTTAGAATAATACAAGACATGTACAGAAACGTGAAAACTGCAGTTAAAAGCTCTGCTGGACTAACGAGAGAATTTCCAGTTAATGTCGGAGTGCATCAAGGAAGCGTACTTAGCCCTTTCCTCTTTAACGAAGTATTCGACTATCTTTCAAAAGACTGCATGCGCGAAGCAAATGTTACGCCAATTCTCTTCGCTGACGACGCAGTTATACTTAGCGATAACGTCGAAGATTTACAGAATGCCTTTGATTCATGGAGAAATGCGCTAGAGAGAAACGGGTTTAAAATAAGTCGTTCAAAGACGGAGCATTTGACGTGCCCATTTGCGCATCCGTTGCGACCTGTTCCGGATATAATGTTAGACGGAATAGTTCTTCCGAAAAGCACTATCTTTAAGTACTTAGGATCAATCGTTAACATGGAAGCGAAATGTGACGACGACGTAAACCACAGAGTGAGTGTGGGATGGATGAAATGGCGGGAAAATTCGGGAATCTTTTGCGACCGAAAATTTCCACTTAAATTAAAGGGGAAACTCTACACCACGGTTGTTAGACCAGCTCTTGTATACGGTTCACAGTGCTGGACAATGTACGAAGCGTTTAAAAACAAAATGACGGCAGCGGAAATGAAAATGTTAAGGATGTCTAGTGGAGTCACTAAACGCGATTGTATTAGATCTACGCGTATTAGAGGAAGTCGACATATAAAGAATTCGGTAACCGAACAGCTTGAGGCGAATAGAATAAGCTGGTATTGCCACGTTCAAAGAAGATCTGCGGAAAATCCGGTTAAAAAGGCACTATAGGCACTACGGTCACTCCAACTGTAAGAAAACGAGGTCGGAAAAAGAATTCCTGGATTTCTCAGATGGCAAATGCGCAACAACACCTGGGGCTTACCACTGAAGCGATCCAGGACCGAGCATTATGTAGACGCGTTCTGCGGTCTGCGACATAAGCCAACCCCATAAGCGGAGCAGCAGCGATGCAGTAAAAATGGGAAACTCGGTACGCATAAGTTCGTATAACGAGGAAAGGGTTAATAAAAGGATAAGAAGAAGAAGATGTGAGTGAGCATGTTCAAAACCAGCCAGGCACCTCAATTCGTCGCCGAATTCAACAATTGGGCCTCAATTTTGGCATTTTAGGGCGAATTTTAAAAGATAATCTTCACTTGCACGCCTACGAGTATTAAATCCAAATTACACAAAAATTGGAGCCTTTGAACGAACTACGACGTTGCTAATTTGTTAAATGGCCTTTGGATAGCCAAGAAAATTTGTCTCTGAATTTGATCTTTTCCGATCATTGTCATTGTCATTTCTCGGAACCGGGAAGCCCATACGGATGGATTCACGAAAAGCCAATGCATCGCCAAAAAGTCACTGTATGGTGCGAATTATGGGTTGGCGGCATCAAAGACCTGCAATTTTTCGAAGAAGAGGCTCAAGAGTTAGTTACAGTGAATGGAGAATGTGACCGCAACATGTTGACTCGCTATTTTCTTTTCACAATTGGATGAATTGGGTCTGGGCGATCTCTGGACTTCTTTCTGTGGAGTTATTTGCTAGTAAGGTCTATGCCTATAATCCACCGACAATTCAGGATTTCGAGTAGAACATCCAAACTGAAATCGTGGCCATTGATCCAGTTGTTCTTCAGAAAGTCACCAATTTTGACCTTCGGTGACCATTACAAGTTACCAAATTTGGTCCCAATATTATGGTTCTGTGGTTCAAAGTTATAGAGTACTTGCACCATATTACCTACACCCGGCATTATCTTATATCTGAGACCGCTATTCACTGTATTGTTGTTCGTTTTCCTGCAAGATTTTTCTTGTGAGGTACAGTGCCACCGAGACACATTGGGGAAGTGCGTACAGAAGAAAGTACCGCCGTTCAGGAGAGAATTGAAGAAGATTCAAATGTATCGATTCGAAGTCGTTCACAACAAGTTTGTCTTTGTCCACCTTATGGAAAATTATACGCCAAAATCTTGGTTTGAAGGCTTATATGATCTACTACGTGCATGGATTGAAACCGTATGACCATCTGTTGCGTCGGAAATTCGGTGAATGAGCTCTGGTTCCTATGTCAATTCCAATCTTAATTGGTGGCGCATTATTGACTCAATAGGTATGTCAATATGCAAAATTGTCGCATTTGAAGTCAAGATAAATCACATAAGACTATTGAAACGCCGGTAAATCAAAAACAAATTCTGGGTTTGGTGGAGTCGTTGAACCATATTCTTCAAAAAATAAAGCTAATCATGGTCAAGGGTATTCGCCATAGAGCCATGATTTATGACTTTTTCGTTTCCCGATTAATTGGAATGAATGAAAAGACACATGGTTCCAGCAAGGTGGTGTAACGTGCCATAAACCAAACAAAACAATAAATTTATTGATAGAAACATCCGATCCGAACGCATAGTTTCGCCTAATGTACCTGTAAAGCGGGCTTCATAATCTTGTCATTTGACACCTTTTGTTTATTTTCTTAAAACTCGCTAGTCTACGCTGACAAGCTAACAACAATCGACGCATTATTCGTGTTATTAAGGACATACGTCCGCTTGCTTGAAGAAGTAGTCGAAAGCTTTGTCTCTAGTTTGACATTTATCATTCATAGAGGCGGAAAACTTTCAATTCCCAACCCTATTTTCTGTAACAGCCGCTTTGACAGTTCTCTATTGTTTTGAAGTAAGTTTTGTTTGTTAAAATATATTTTGAAAAACATAGTTATATTCGAGGATCTCATCGAGCATAATGTCTATTTTATGGTGCTCATAATTCGAGAAATTGTGAATAGTTTTTGCAACACGTTTACTTTTACGACATGCGTGCAGTGCGAACACAACAAGTGATTGATGGTGTGCAGCGTAGTGTAGATGATGATCAAAATATGTCAGTTTGTCATCGTGGTCAACAATTAAATTTGTGTCCGCACACTTTTTGAACAATTTTGCCCAAAGATCTTGGGTTACGTGTACACAAGATTCAAATTGTACAGGAATTGAAGCCACACATTGCTATTGATCCACAATTTCTTTTCTAAACTTTGTTCAGTGATGAACCACACTTTTGATTTAATAGCTTTGTCTATGAACAGAATTGCCGCATTTGGAGCGATGATTATCCACAAGCCATTATCGAAACACCATTGGTGCTCTTTATGGGCGGATGGAATCATTGGTATGTATGTCTTGAAAAATTATTATGGTCAGAACGTTACAGTCAACGATGAGCGGTACAGAGACATGATTACAAACTTTTTCGTAACTCAATTGGAAGGTATTTATATTGCCGACATGCGGTTTCAGTAAGACGGCCCCACATGCCATGCCACTCAGCGCGCGATACAATTAATTTTCCGAAAGAAACATTCGACGAACGATTAATGTCCCTATATGGGCCGGTTAACTGGCTGCTTCGTTCGTGCAATTTAAGGCTTTTAGATTATTTTCTCTGGGGAAATGTAAAGTCGCATATCTACGCCGATAAACCAAAAACAATTGAGCACTTGGAGGCCTCCAGATTACGCCAATTACGAGGCAGCCGCGGCAGTCACTTGCCCAAAATTATACACGAAAAATAATGCCATTAATTTATTTGTCAAATAAATCTAATTTCATGGATATTCAAAACACTTTTCTGTATTTTATTTCAATTTAAAATTCTCCGCATTTAAAAAAAAACACTCTTTATATATTATGCACATGTTTGTATGTATTATATCTGCCTAACTGAAAAGAGATAGTCACTTCAAATTCTTCGCTTAATGAAATGACAAGCAAAAGAGTTAAATTAACGATAAGCGACTGTAAATTCACACCAGCGCAGCAACCCAGATACTGTTTAGTTCATCTTTCTTGTGTGTGAATGTACACATCCAACGTGGAGAAAAAAAATCGACAAAAATTACCAACCCAACGTATAAGTACCTACACCATGAGCAGCACGGCAACAACAAACTGTTTATTCTTTTGGAACCAAACCCAGTCGATAACACACGGCCCACATTCATATGTATTTTCTAGGTCATCACTACAATAACACCGTCAGACCTCCAAAATTTTCTCATTTCCGAAAAATTCGAAAAAAAAAAATAATCACTCTCCGGCGGCATTTCTGCGTTTCATGTGCGCCTGGTACTCTCCGAGTTAGAATATCGATCTTTTTGAAACTGAAAGTGATCATCATCATCACTGCTCATTCTCCACTCCACCCACCCACCCCACAACCACAAGATCTTTTCAACGAAACCGAAAGTGATCGTCAAAAAAATAAATTCATTGCTCTTCCTCTCACTTCTGGATGAGATCATGATTGTCGCGTCACCGTCATAAACGACTTCCACGATCAGCCTTCCCAGCAGAAAGATGACAGCGACAACGTACATATATGATCGTCGATCGATCGCGCTTGCTTATAACGTCGTCGTCGTCTGTTTGTCGTTTGGCGTTCCACGAAAAATCGATCGCAAACGGATTCTGAATACCAGGCCACCAAACTCTAACAGTAGGGCACATAAAATTCCCAAAAAATTCCTCTACTCGGAGAGTTTATATGTGTTCTCCTCACCGCTCACCCAAACGTTTGCTGGTGTGACTGACCGGCATGCACCGCTGCACAAGTATTGTGTAAGCACCCCTTATCCAAATGTATTAAGAAAAAAAAACAATGAGAGCAACGCACTCATGCCTCTCATGTAACTCATTCCACAGGTCATTAACCCTCCTCGTGGGTTTCAATTACACACATGTGTGTCGAGTGTGTTTCTCACAACACTGCCAGCTGTCACATCGCATTTGAGTGGCGAGTTAAGCGTATTAATCAGCGTCGTTTCCCACTTTGGAAGAGTCACAGTTAAGTCGTTAAGTGTCAATGCCGATGTGTAGATAGATGCCTTCCCTCGCCATTCTGATCGCCTGGTGGGTTTAGTACGAAATTAAGTTTTTCAGAATGAAAACGAAAGTGACTGCGTCGAATTAGCGAGGCAGACTAACAACGACGACGACACACATAGCGGCAGCACAGCCATTTTGTAGATATTTTCTTTCAAAATTTGGGCTTTCCATGTTTTTTTTTTTTTTTTTTTGGAATTTGTACTACAAATTCGACAACGAGCAGAAAAAGAAACAATAGCGAGAGAAGGGAAGTGGGAAGGAAACTAGCATTTTTGCTGGTTGCCTGTTCGGGGGCGAGCTAAATTGTTTATAAAAATTGAACAAACTCCATTGGGGTCTGTGGAAAAAACTGTTTTTAAAGTTTGTCTGCTGCCCACGCTCAGGTTGGGTTGGCCGAACGGAAATTTTATTGTTAAAAACGTTTTCGAGGCTGCAAAAACACTTAAAGTTTAGTTAAAACAGATCCCTACCGTACCAGGTATGCAGAAGCATGTGCAGATGACTACTGGCTAATGTGATTGGACTGTGTGTGAGTCATGTGGTGGGCACGATCGGCGAAAGCTTTCTCGAAATTTTTGGGGGGATTCTTGGTAGAGATTTTAGTTTTTTTTTTGGTGGGTGAGTGGGTTGAAATTTGTGGGTATCTGACAGCGCTGGGCACCTGGTAAAAGATCACATCAAAATATCGATCGAGTTGTTTTTTTTAGGGCGATCGTGATGATTAATGGCGATCGTTGTTTCAAATAGCAGCAATGTAGATCGCAATACCCGTCAGTTAAGCCTCAGAATTTTCGTTTAAATTTTTTGTAATCTTGAGCGATATGATCGATACGTTATCGATACTTTTTCCTCGCGGTTTCCATCCAAACAAACATGAATACGTGTGTTCATATGTATGTTTATTTCTTATGAGTAACAACAGAATTTATATACTCGATCAGTGACATTGGCAACGTTTTATTTATGTAGATTTGTAAGTACACAGTGTGTTAAATAATATCCCAAACACGAGCCATAGCTCAGTGTCATCCAAGAGTGTCATCTATTTGTTCGAACATGCGTTTTGAAGCTTGAATCTTTCTCTAATATCTGTCAGGATTTCATTATATTCGGTTGACATTTAATAATTATAAAAAAAAAATTCCACACCTTTTCATTTGATGTCGAATTTTAACATGCAACAGAGAGAAAAACTTGGTTAAAATACTCGTACATCAGAAACACAACAAGTGTAACGTGATGATTGTTTGAGTAGAACAGTTGTTTTCTAGTGGCAGAATCGTTTTTTGGGCGACAAAGAGACGGAAATAATGAAATAATGCCAAAAGTATGTGATTTTGTTTCACTGAGAATGACGGAAGAGGCCTTTAACATCAACAAAGGGACTATTCGAACCATTCGAGCCCGAATTTCACCTAATTTGGCACCGTGTGAATTCTTTTTGTTCCAGAAATTGAAGTTTGGGCGACACTCCGAAGTAACTTGAATGTTTCGGCCCAGGTACTGGAGGCAATTTACCAAAATCAGCCAAAGTAGGTTTTTGAGTCACAATTGAATCGCTGAATAAGTAGAAATTTAAAATAAACAGAAATCGTGTTTAAATTGTGTTTGCTAGAGTTCGACCGGTGTATTATTTGCCACACTGTATAGATCGACCATCAGCTTTTGTATTAAGTACATATGTAGATGTCAACCGAACAAGCTGACTCTATTGGGTACCGATGTCGTTGTCGGTTATCCATTTTAAAACGCTAAAACGCGATTGAATGGTCTGTGACGCACGAGTTATGTTAATAGATCGTCTGTTGTTTATGCGGCAACCGGTTTGTTAAATGATTTTGGGTTCAATATAAGGTTATACCTTGTCATTGTGGTTTCTAATAACCGAGGCACAGAGAAATGATATTCCGAAAAAAAGCTGCTACTTCCCACAGAAGAATTGTGTTGAATCGTTGAAGTTTCAGACGCCACGACTTCTGGTTGTGAGAATGTAGTTAGATTGAGTTAGTTAGTAGTTAGTGTAGTTAGTTGGGTACAGAACTTCTACTCGTATTGAAATACTTATAAGTTATTGAATAGGGTTCTGTTGATAGAGAATCGGGTTATTTGTGACTAAATTTTAAGAAGTTAGCAATCTCATGGCTTCATTATTCTTTATAAAACGGATTGAAGCATTGCTATCGAAATAAGAAGAGATACGGACTTAAGTTTTGAATATTTGCGGTTAATCTGCTTTGTCTGTCATCACTCATGAATTATATGTTCAGCACGTATATTTACATCTAATGGTACAAGAATCAGATACCCTACTCGAGATTGCTTAAGTAAGTTATCTTAATCAAAATCTGCTCCATAGTCAACTCCTGGTTCCTGGCTTTTCTAATATGATCTCCAAGTTTTAGCTACCGATCTAAGCCTAGAGAAATGAAAGAAAGGGTGTCTTTCTAAGAGCTTGAGAGCTTTAAATAATAATACAAAACAGAAATATTGATGGAATGAATTTTTTATTATCGTAATCTAGTAGATAATTTCATTCATTTATTTTTTAAATATGATTTCCGGCATTCGATCCATTCGATCAATCCAATTTTTCACTACTTTTTCCAATAAATCTGGCCATATGGCGTCAATAGTGGCTTGAATATTGGCTTCCAATGCTTCAAGAGTTGGTGGTTTGTCGGCATAAGCTAATGACTTAACATAGCCCCATAAAAGTAACCGAGAGGATCACTTCTGGAAATGAAGTTGACACCAAATTAATTTTGCAATAAATTGATGGTTAAGCGCGCTGTATGGAAAGTTCCGCCGTTTTGTTGGAACCAAATTTCGTCGATGTTTAGCTGATTAATTTTTGGAAAGAAAAAATCAGCCAGCATGGCTCACCGTAACGGCAGCTCCTTCCTCATTTTGAAAGAAATAAGGACCGATGATGCCGCCAGAGTGTAAACCGCACCAAACAGTCAATTTTAATGGATGTAATGGCGATTCGTTATTGTCTTCGCGAAAACGATCACTAACTGTACGAATTGCTCACTTGCTCACTAGGCCGATTATGTTGACCGTAAAATTATGTACTTAACGAATAGATTTATTTTTTTCAAAGTAATTTTCCACAATTTGGAAGAGTTGTTCTGGCGTTAAACGATTCATTATGAATTGTCAAACCTTACTGAATAGAAATGTTAACACAGTTTGACATTGACAGCTGTCAAACTATAGACAACAATCATCGAAACTTCTCATGCAGTTAAAAAACATCTTTTACAATCATCGATATTTTCGAGGTATAGAGCCATCCAATTCGTGGTCGGCATTTGACACGCCTGTTTCAATTACATATGTCGAACCGAACTGTCATCGGAGACTGTGTATGAAACCTGCGATTATGGTCAACATAATCGACCATCTGAGTGTACTATAGGCGAAACTGTAAAAGAATTCGAAGATTTTGACTCGGTTGCAGATGTCTTGAAGCCTACTCATCATGAAAATGCACGCTCTACGGAAAGCATGCCTGCAGTTAGTAAAAGTGTCCAGCATCTATCAAACTCACAGTATTTGGGCTTGTCTTACGGCACGATGGGATTTTCATCCTTATAAAGTTTAACTCACTTAAAATTTGAAGCCAGCTGACCACGGAATGCGTAGAACATGCGCATATCGGGAGCTGGAACATCAGCGTTTGGTTGACTACTTCTCACATAACATTTTCTTTAGGAATGAGGCTCATTTTTCATCCGTGGGATACGTTAACAAACAAAATGTTGACACATAAGGAAGTGAAAATCCACATGTAACTGGCGAAAGACCATTGCATCCACAAAAATTCACTGTGTGGTGTGGAATTTGGTCTTGTGGTGTCAATGGTCCGTGCCCTTCACCATCAATCCTCATCGCTATAGCCAAATGTTAAGCCTTAAATCGGAACACATGTAGTTTAAACAAGACAGTGCCACATCCCACACAACACCACCCGTTTTGGCTTTATTGAAAGAAAAATTTCCTGGACGAGTTATTTTGTGTTTTGGTGATGTGAAACTGGCCATCAAGATCCTATGATTTATGCACACAATCCGTCTTGTTGCTTTGAAAATGAATATTCATTAAGTTATGGCCGACTTTTTGCTCGACATATGTCGGAAAGTCATCGAAAATTACTTTGTCAGAATTAAGTCCTGCAAGGACTCCCGTGAAAGGCATTTAGTTTTCGTTTATAATAGTGACATCCAAGAGACCTGGGTCCTAATTGGAACATCAGGTCAAAAGATGTTTGAGGTAAAGCACCCAATTTTTCTTTTTGGCTGCTTTTGAAGTTGTGTAGAGGATACAAAAAAATTTGTAGATAGATTTCGACCCATCTCCTGTCAACCTGTCTCAAAAGAAACCAATATTTAGATTATATGTAGCAAATCACTTCGAAAGAGTCTCCAGATGCCCATCAGCACTTATGACGTTAAAGTCTTTTCCAACGTCGTGCTGATAGCTGCCTTCCGCGAAAAAGCATCAACAGTCAGTCAAATTTTCTTTGGCGGAAAGTGCCCTCTGTCTTTTTCTTTGGCTGAGCGAATGCTCCAGTTCCATAAGCACGTATTGGAATGCGACTTTATTAAGGCGAAAGTTGCGTGGAATAAAACTGACCTTAGACTAGTGGAAATACATTTTTTGTATGGAACTTACTCTTTGTCGTTCACTAGAAAAATTTCAGCTGCACTGCAGCGGAAAACCCTTCGCTCACGTCTTAAAACATACAGTCTGTTTGATAACATCGTACACGACAAAAATTAAAGAAGAACTTATAATAAAAAAAAAAAATCAATTGTACTGGTTTATTTTGTTTATTTACTTGAATGCTTTTCAATTAATATGTTGTCCACTCTCCTCTATTATCAATAATTGCTTGGAGTCTTCGAGGCATGCTTTCTACTAATCTTATAGCATAATCTTGAGACAAAGATCTCCATAAAACTCGTATTTTTCGTGATAATTGTTTGACCATCGAGATCTTTTTTCCTTGGAGCTTAAGCTTCATGAATGCCCAAACATTTTCAATGGGATTTGCATCCGGCGACTGTGATCGCAAATCTAAAACATCGACGTCATTTTCTTGTTTTCACGCACTGCACAAACGACTGCGATGTTGCGGGTCATTATCTTCTTGCAGTAACCAATTCTCATTTTTTCTTCTCTAATAAAGCCTTCTTATAAATTTTGACCATGTTGGTTGCGTTTAAGTTATTTGTAAACATGAACAAATTGCCAAATCCTTGTTTTGAGAAGCATCCCTAAACGTGCACCTTTGGCGGGTGATTGACGGTCCGCTGGATTAATTTATTGGATTGTGTACACCAGGTATGAGTGATAGGAGACCATGCCCAAAAAGAAAAAATAACGCTGTTCCAATCTCTGTCCAAATTCTCCTTGGCCCAACTGAGTCGTTTTTCTACGTGTTTTTTTGACAGTAGTGGTTTCTTTATTAGTGCTTCGATATTTTACATTATTGGCTAGTAAACGTCTTCGTATCATATCACAACACACATTTAGACCCCTTTTATTTAAAATCCCTTGTCGTCCACGTAACGATAGAAGAGGATTTTTTTCAAACACGCGTAGAATCATTTTGTCCCGCTTTTTTGTTGTTTTTGGCGTAGACCCACGATCCGGCAAATCATCCACATTTTTAACTTCGGAATAACGGTGCACCCACTTGCTAACAAATGCTTTTGACTTTTTCATGTATTTAGCAGCTGCTCCGTATGTCATTTTCGGTCCTTTTGGATGCGTGCACAAGAATACTGCTTCATAACGTGATGCAAACGCGACACTCATTTTAAAATATTTCCGTCTCTGACAAAAATTGAACACCCTTTAATTTTTTTATTCAAAGCATCTTAGCAGAAGTATTTTTTTATCTGCTAATGCAAATGCCACTTCCAAACCGTTTTTGCCGTATACGATCTTATCAAATGGACTGTATTCACCAGTATCACTATCACTATCTATAGGCCATCATTTCCATTTTTTTTTTGTTATTTGTTGAATTCTTAAGGTTTCTTTCGATTTAACAAAAACCGCGATTTTTCAAATTCAAATGTCGGTAACGTTATTTCTCCCGCAGTAAGAGTCAAAAGTGTCGGTAAATTCAATTATACGGGCGGAATCAACAATACAAAAAAATATATCGATCGATATATCTTTTTCGGAACCGTAAAATGGATGGAGCTGTACTGAAGCGATCTTAAAATTTTAATAACATGGGCGTTGAACTCGAACTTTCACTTTGGTGTTTCGTTACTATATTGGCAGCAACTGACCTTCACAACTGCACGTTATCATAGATGGAAGCAGGTACAATAGCAGTATCAAGAAAAAAGCGGGTAAACTACTCAGTATTATCAAATTGAGAAACGATTTGAAATTGGATTCATGGAAACATTCTTGTGTTTATGTGTTTTACTCCTGTCTGGGTTATTCAAGTACATGTCAGCAAAGTGACAAAATCTTCTATATTGTGAGGCGCGAATCAAGCTAACAATCTTCCTATCTACAAACCCTTGAATCCATGGTTGTCTTTTGTCCATTCAAAAAGCAAAACATGTCCACCATAACCCTGCCACAGTGTGAAAATCAGTTATCAGTTCCCACTATGTAGGCCTTAAAGGTCATTTTCCTGATACTAATTTTGGCTAGGTATCAGCAGCGTATTTTCTTTGAATTGCCGACATTTGCTTTACAAGTGACGCTGAGCAATCAACAAATTGACTTGTAGATCGAAGACTAAGAGAAAAACTAAGTTGATGTCGATGTCGATGTATAGCCCGTAGAGTTGGTTATTGTATCTCCTCCTCCACTCATCGTATATGCATTTTTGATAATGTCCCTGCCTCTGCGTCATAGAGCAGGACTGGGATTATTAAGATAACTTTTGTTGTTGAAGAAAGGACTTTGCTTCTCAATTGCTTTCTGAGTCAAAGAAAGCAACTGGTAAGATTTAATATTCATTTGATCATAGCGCTGGTCAAGGTTTCTGAATTGATAGGGCGACTTTGTGCCAGAGACGTTGGACCAATGATATTTGATGTTCTGATCCCAATTCGAGTAACAAAGTTCATCCAATCCACTAAAATAACACGTCGAAATAAATCCTTGAGGAGCAGTTCGACAGAAATACTATTCAAAGTGAGATACATAGTTGCTTTCGAAAAAAACAATAACCAGGTCAAACTCCTTGGTTCAGTAAGAACAAAATGAGGTATCTACAGATATCATCTTTTATCATGCCAAGCAACACTTACACATTATAGTTTGATAATTTATCGTTCAATGAATTCAGTCGGTGTAAAATAAAACTCAAGCGAAAGCCTTAAAAATAAACAGAGTTCCACAAGAAGACTGTATGCAACAATCTCAACCAAGCACCTCGTCCCATTCTGCGGCAAAAGAAATTACCAAAACTCTTTTGAATATGCCAAACTTCCCCCATGCCGCATTTAAACTTTTATCTTTTATCTCTGCCTTCCTTGGCAAAACGTCTTCAACGTGACTTAATGCCCGAGCATTTAAATATCTTATCACCTTCAACACGCAAACGAGTCAAACCGAATTCACCAAACATCAATGTGCCGCGATACACCTATTCACACAACCCACCAACATCCGTCGGGTTTAATTGCACATACCATATAGTACAACCCTTTCTGGTATTATCCTTACCAATTGTGCCTCCTTTCGGATTATGAGGTCTCAACAAACATACTTACACGTACAAATGTTGTATTATAGGTATGCTGTACTGTACTCGTATGTGTTGTGGTGCCACCACAATCGAATATCGCACATCCGCTGTTGTGCGCTTATGTTTTACAATCCAATCCCGAAACTATCTTTCGCTCCCAAACCCTAGATCATGAATGAAACTGAAAATTGTACTTTCTTTGGAAGCTCATATACCCTCTCCCCTCCGACAAAGCTTGCTAAGCAGGATGTCTCTATCTGTTACACATTGCCGTCACCCCCTCGAAAACACAAAACTTATCCTCTTGCTGAAAACTGTTACTTCGGAGATTCCTTTCCAGTTCGCGGAAACAATCCTTTGCTGGAAGGAATCTAGGACCGACAGTATCTGTGGTTCTGATCCTTCTTTATAACATTTTCACTTACAATAGGGTGGCGGTCGGTGGTACTGGTGGTATTGGTGGTGGCACTGGTGGTGGATGTTTTCGTTGAAAACACTACCGGCTCAATTTGCATAACTGAATTAAATTTCTCTCGCGAATTTTCGTCGGTGTAAGGATAATAAAGAAATATAAACGCGGTAAAGGAAATACCACATATACGAGTACTCGTACATACAGAAAAGAAGTAGCACAGTGGCAACACAAACCCTGCCAGAGAGGGTGAATGATAGTCGAAAACGACGACGACGCGACGGGGGCCAAAAGGATGTTAAGTTTCCTTCGTTTCATCCTGCTGTGCATGGTGTGCAGGTGTGCGCGCTCGGATATAAGTTTATTTCCCGGCGGGAGTTTTTCTTTCATTTTGCCTGTGTAGTTATGCTTACTCCTTTTTTTTTTTTTTTTTTTTTTTTTTTGATTTTGTTTTGCTCTTTGAAGGTATCCTCTTTTCATGTTTATTTTTGTTACCGCTATTTTCAAACTCACGAACACGAATACGAGAATACGAACAAGAGGAGGGGCAGTAAAACGTGAAAGGCTATCGCTTTTATTTCGACTATGATACGAGTAGCTACTCCTTGTGAGTTCCGCTTATGCGAAAATTCCATTGAAGCCAAGTATGCCAACAAACAACACGGGGTTGGAGGGGTTAACATTGTGAATTGTAAATTCTTAGAGCCTTTCTCTATACCGCCCTCTACCGGCTACAAATTATAACCTTTTTAGCTTTTTCCTCGTTTGAGTATAAATATTGCGGCTGGGTACCGTAAATGGCAATGGCAATGGAATGTATAACAAAAGAGCAGTTTTGAATTTTTAATAAGAATCAGTCTATAATGGGCCACAACGGCTGTAGCATGGTGGTTAGTAATAGAGCGCCGAGGAGGGGGGCTACTGTAACAGAAACTGTTACGGATTTATAAAGTTACAACCGGCAGAGTGTGCCAGTAGCAGAGGTAGTGGCATAGAGCGCCTCTATATCGACCGCAGATGCTGTTGGTGCGGACAGATAATAATTATTTTAAATTTTTCATGGGGCATAAAGTGCTTCATGGTTGTTTCAGTGGTATTGGTGGTGGTGGTGCAAGAGTCTCTGCCGCGTGTCATCCAGTTTTTGGAAAACACTGCTTTTAAGGGAAGACGTAATATTGTTATCGTTTAAAGGTGTCGGACCTGAAGTTTTCGCTTCAGATTTAATTAGGTATGCAAATCTTAAATGATTTTTCGAAAATAGCTTCCACCGATGAAACAATCTGGGGGTTGGTTATTATTATGTTAGCGGTAGGAAGAAGAGGGTTATTAAGTGGCAAAGTGGCATTCCAATTCCTTGAGTACTCGCACAAGCGGGAAATATGAAAGTACACAGTCGTAAGAGTGATTCTTAGGAGAGATTTCGACTGGTGTCGGGATGACTACAATTGTAGAGGCTTTCCATCAAGTAATTAAGAAGATATGAATATATGGATATTTGTAACAATTCAAGAAACCCTTTAAGAAGAATCTAAATGCCTGTTAGGGGCAGTTTTTTTTAGCTCATAAAGTTCTATTTGTCCTTCAAGCCAGTTCAGATAGATGGAGGCCGCTTTTCTCTCGTTTTTAGTACTGCTTTTAGCCATTCGGCAATTTCCAGTAGAATATATCCATAGAGTTCTTCTACGAGCCCTAGGAAATCAACAAGGGATGGCTCAAGAAGCACTTTGATCTCTTAAATTCTTTTCAGGTGAACCCATAGGCGCTTTTCTGAATTAAGCACCTAAGATTGTTTAAGGTGAGTGAGGGGTAACATTGGATGCGAAATCTTGTCGAAGTTTTTCAGCCTGATCCCAGCAGTAGCGGGACCAGCTTGAAAACGCGCCTCATTTTCTGGGTTCTGGGGCAACCCAGGGAAACGGAGAATGTGCTGTTGGGTCCTTATACCCAGACCCTGAACTTGACACTAAAAAGTGGAAAATCTACTCTAACAAGGAGACGAAGAACCGGGAAGACAAGGGTGGCTCTTTTCTTGTTGTGGCTTAAAACAAATCTTCTGTCGGGTCTAGATGTGACTCATGTCCCTATCTGCACCTCGGTGGGATTAGTTTCCACTTCGTTTCCAAACAAGTACTGATAAGAGACGACCACCCCAGTGCTAATTTATTTTACAAACTCAAATCGATTTCCACACTCCAATTCTGCGATTGTATTGCTATGTAGGAGGCTTTCGGTGTTGAATACGAAACCTCATATAACGTTCATACAGGAACCACGGATGTGGAATTAATGAATCTGTGGTTTTGGATGTTTAAGTTTCTTACCACTGTACGACGAGCGATAGAAAGATCAAGAGCTAGCATTTGCATGTGGTACTCACTCTCACCATTCAGACTTTTGCAAGATCTTGATGCTGTAGATATTAGCTACGTAATGAACGGAGAATGACACAAAATCATCATTGATTCTGCCTGTTTTCCCTACGATTTTCTGCTGCCACTTTTACCGAAGGCAGTAGCCAGACTCATTAAATTTTGTGATTCTAAGTAGAGGAGACTTATTATATACTGCAACACCAATGTTTAGAATACTTTTTGGCAGTATGTAGCAAATGCAATGAGGGAGGCAATCATCTCCTGGATTTAATACTATCGTCTGGCTTTATTGTCAACAATGAAGGCTCAGTTACGAGAGTAAAACAGCGAGTAATCAACTTAACGGTAGCCGACAGATATGCTCAGGAGATAACCGGCCTGAAGGTACTATCGGTAGGTCCAATAGTGCTCCCTCTAAGCACGAGAAAAAACAAAAGTTACCTTCACAAAGTCATTTTAAACGGCACCTAGAAAGCGACTTCGTAGAGAAATAAAACAAGTCTGTAGCAGATCACTTACAATCACTAACAATCAGCTCCTATTAACGAACCCGCCAGTGAGGTGAACAGCATAGGTTGTGGCGGCGGATAACGTGCTGTTGCTTCCTTCGATTGCTCTCACTCGCATGGCATCGATGGCATACATCCAGTCATATTACAAAATAGAATACAAAGATCAGCTGCTGACAACTCTGAAGATAGTCTTCCCTGCTATCGTGGCATACATACCTAAACCCTGGATAACAGTGAGAGTAGCGTTGATACAGCAAATCAGAAAAGAGAATAACACGCTCGCCAAAAGTTTCAGAACTATAAGTCCGACTTCCTTCATGTTGAAGATCATGGAGAAAACTATCAAAATCCACGTCCTCAAAACTGCGTTTCAAATGCATCCCCTGTCTATGATACAACATGCTTACCAACGCGGTAGTTGTTAAGGTAATCATTTTTATCGAATTTGAAGGTCCTCTGGACAACGCAACTGTTGACAACATACTTCAAGAGACAAGACGTTAATAAACGAAATGCTGGGCATTGATTAGGGATGCCGGATGTGGCCAATATGTGATGGCGGGGATAAACAGCGGTTTTCCGCAGGGTGTCGTCCTGTCTCTACTGCTATGGTCCATGGTGGTCGACTCATTGCTCAACGCAGACATGATCGTGGATTGATGCATCTGAAATTAGCTTTCAGTCAGTCCACTGAAAACTGAGGTTGTTTTCATTAAAAATAGGAGGAAGCTGACTGGCCTGAATCATCTAGTGCTTTAAGGCATTACAATCCAACTCTTCAAAGAAGTTTAGTGTCTGGGTGTCATCCTTGATAACAAACTTTGGATAAAGAATGTTAAGTCGAAAGTTTCTAAAGAGCTGTTGGCCATCTGCCAGTGTTAAGGAGTTGTCGGCAATAAAAACGTCTTGCGACGGCTATGATCAGGCTTAACAGGTCTGGTGGAAACCAGATCTCGTAGGGAAAGCTTGCGTTTATCTTTCAAGCGCAGGTATACTGATGACAAGGAACTATTCGTGAAGGGGTCGAAGATATTACATTTGTAGAAATTTTTACGACCCCCAAGCTAGTACGAGAATGAGGACTTCACTGAGTATGAAATAAAATCGCCGATATACTCGCTAGACAAGGCTCAGATAAGAGTTTTTACGATTCAAGCCCACGTTAGGACTACCTGGGTACTCGGTAGGGATTTCCATTGATATTTGAGTTTCATATGAGCGCAATTGCAAATGGCATGAGTCCCCAATTTGCCGGTAAACCAAACGAATCCTTCCTGATGTCTCTAGGAAGACCTTCATCAGGAAATACTGCAGGTTAGTTAATGTGAGGAAGGTGCTTAGCACTTGAGTATGCATGTCATACATGATAAAACAAACATCCTGCGACACTGTGTAAGTTATGACAGTACTGTAGAGCACCACCTTTGTGAATATTCGGCTTACCCTCGCATCAGATTACAGGTACTCGGCGTTGATGTCGGTATGTGGTAGTACTGCAGGCACGATATCACTGAACCTTTTTTCAAAAGACTGAAAGAATCCAGAAAAAGGAACTTATAAGAAGTATAATAGGCTAGTTCTTTGTCTGAATGGCAAAACTGGCCAGACAAAGTAGCATCTCCTACCCGAAGTTTGTTTGCAATTTTTTGAAAGAACTCATACTCTATGCAGATGTGAAGTGTGAAGTCTCGATAAAAACAAATCAGTCTTTCAGGCATACGAAATACTTTAAAGTGGAGCTTGAAAAGCTCACTCAGCTAACCAGAGATGACGAGATTTGTATACAACTCATTGATTACATAATTAACGGGTGGCCGAGTGACGCAAATTCTCTACCAAAAGCCGTAAAAAGCTATTGGTCCTTCAGGGAGGAAGTCTCTGTTTAAGATGGCATTATTTACAAAGCGCACAAAACTCTTATACCATCGGCAATGAGAGCAGACGTGCTGAAATGCATTCATAGCGGACACCTTAGTTATGAAAAGTGCGTTCGCACAGCAAAAAATTCCAGTTTTTTGGCCACAAATGAATAGAGACATCAAAGATTGCATTGCAAAATGTCCAGCCTGCCAAGTATTCCAGCGCGAAAATAACAAACTCCAGCTAGGCGAAAAAGTTATTCAAAATTACCTCTTCGAAATCGTTGCTTCAGATTTTATTCCATTTCAAGGGTGAGCACTATGTTGTGGTAACGGATAGTTACTCAGGCTTCATTAAATTCGACAAACTCTAGGAACCGACAGCTAAACATGTTATAAATTTCCCATCAAATGTATTTGCTTCTAACGGAATCCCTAGAGTTCTAGAGACTGACAATGGACCTCGGTACTTCTGCAGCGAGTTCGAGAGATTTGCATCGGACTGGAAATTTTATCACGTTACTACCTCCCCACAGATCTCGCCGAGAAAGCTGTTCAAACATCCAAAGGAACATTGAAAAAGTGCAATTACGACAACTCAGACTACCAATTAGATATCATCAATTTCATGAACACCCCCAGAGGAGATCTCGAAAGTCCAGTACAGCGCACTATGCAACTTGCATACGCGATGATTGTCATCCCTTGTTGTCGCCATTACTCGAGCACACTTCGATCATGTATTCCTAACCTTATTATATAAGCAACCGTTTTGTGAATTACTGAATTGTCAATCGATAATATCATTAAATGGAATTAATTGAATACTGCAAAGGTCCTCATTTAAATGGTTAACAGGTTCAGCATTGTTACCATAATATGGCTCAGAAAAAAACACCTGGATTTCATCAGCATATACATATGTAGGTGAGCCGAGGTATGAGAATAGACAGATGGCAATCCATTTGTAAACATTCGAAATATTAAAGAGCCAAAGCAGAAGAACTGAGCAAGAATCACAAGTCGCTACTTTTTGAAATCTATCAGAGAGAGAGCTTTCAAAAAGTAGCACTGTAATCAAAACCTTCGCGAAATCAAGCAAGCAAAGGAGGGTATCTAATGCATTCCTTAATGAACCCGTGTCCTATATCCTCCAAAATATTACCCCTCGCAGTATATATAAATCAGCCGGTTTATTAACAATTAACAAGCGAACGAATGCCAAAAAGCACCGCATCGCAAGTGACTTCACTCGAATACCTGTTGACCTGTTATCGGATTGCCAAGATTTCAGAGATGAGCAAATGAGCCATAGGAGAGGTACTTCCTCCAATAACATAACACACGGGCAGCAATGTTCGTGATCACGTTGTTGAGACTTACAAAAAGTCGAACCCAGCTTTTTTTTAATTTATAAATTTAACCTTCAATGGCAACGATTAGTATAAGGTCTCGTAGAAGTAGCATCTTCCGACAGGTGCTGGTTCTTAAATTAATGATGAGAATAAGCCTCTTCAGCAGAACATCTTGTAGCTCTGCTAATAAGCCCTACTTCACGCCTCCCCGTGGCGCCATCTGGGAATCTCACTGGAGATTGCGAAGTGAAGGGGACAAATGGCGAGTTTCCTGCGGTATAAATCAGGATTAGTGTCGGAAAAAACAAAACAAGACCTTATCCGGGCTACTCCGACATACTTGGAGCTCAGGCCGGTAAGGATTTCCAGGACTTAGTCAGGATCTTGGAAAAGAGATGGTGGTGGACGAGCCCTATAAGGGCCAACGGCAGCGCTCACATCCCGGAACGGGTTACTGGATTCGGTGTAACCGACCCCTCGTCCTAGGGGCACTCAAAATGGAACTGGTCCTCCAGGTTGGGGGTTGTGCCGCCGGGGTAACTGCCCGGCCATTTGAAAAAAAGGAAGTTACGAAGCATCAACAAGCCTCGCATATGGACGGATCTACTGTTGACAACCCACGCATACGACTAAAGGACAATGAGCTTCGGAAATGGACGTGGAATGTTAGATCCTTTAATAGACCACGTGCAACCGAGCAACTAGCGGAGGCCCTAGACTGCTGCAAAGCAGACATAACCGCCATCCAAGAAATGCGATGGGATGGGCCGGACAAAAAAAAGATGAAAAACTGCGACATCTACTACGGCAATTGCTATCGACAGCAAAAGCAGCGCTTATTTGGATGTGGATTTGTTGTCGGAGGCAGACTTAGACAAGAAGTCCTCAGTTTTCGGCGTGTGAGCGAGCGCCTCGAAGCAATCCGCATCAAGGCTAATTTCGCCAACATTATCCTTATATGCGCGCATGCCCCCACAGAGGAGAAAGATGACGACACCAAGGATGCCTTCTACGAGCTCCTAAAAAGACCTACGAGCAATGCCCTAGCTATGACATTAAAATTGTCCTCGGTGATTTTAATGCAAAGCTAGGAAGAGAGGGTATCTTTGGTGGAACAATCGGAAAATATAGCCTGCACAACACCACCTCCGATAACGGATTCAGGCTAATCGACTTTGCGGCGGGGCGAAACATTGTCATGGCTAGCACGCGGTTCCCACATCTCGACATACACAAGGGGACTTGGAGAACTGATCAATCAACAGTCAACCAGATTGATCACATTGCGATCGACGCAAGACACTCCTCCAGTATTATGGATGTCCGTACGTTCCGAGGAGCCAACATCGACTCGGACCATTACCTTGTTGTAGACAAGATACGGTTGCGGATATCCCAAACTACGCCAAGACAAACTAATGCTGTGAGAAAATTCGACGTCAGACGGCTACAATCGCAAGAGATCGCCAAGTCTTTTTCCGATCGAGTGTCTCTTAATCTCTTAAGAGGTCCAATGCCGCCAGCATCAAGCATCGAAGACCATTGGAAACACTGCCAAAACGACATCAGAGATGCCGCTTCTGATGTGCTGGGTTTCACTCGTCCACCACAACGAAACCCCTGGTTCGATGACGAATGCCGGCAAGCACATGCAGCTAAGCAAAAAGCACGCAATGCGGCACTGCAAAAAAAGACCAGAGCTGCCCATGAGCTCTATGAGCGGAAGAGGAGAGACGAACACCGGCTTCTCAGGAGGAAGAAGAAGGAGCATGAAAAGCGCGCGATCGAGGAAATTGAGATATGCTCCTCCAGGAATGAGGTTCGGAAGTTTTACCAAAAGGTAAAAATAAAGTGCCACGGAAACAAACCCCGAACCGAAGCCTGTAGAGATGAACAAGGGAACATCGTAGTAGAATCGCAGTCGATGCTGAGGATTTGGAAAGATCATTTCTGCAGACTGTATAACGGCGATGACGGACTAAATACCGCTGTCAGGCAGAATCAATCAACCTGGACGATGATGACCAACAATTCCGTCCACCCGACCTGGATGAAGTGAAGATAGCCATATCGAAGCTTAAGTCCAGAAAAGCTGCTGGAGCGGATGGCCTGACTGCCGAGCTCTTCAAAGCGGCAGGCGATGACTTGGTAAGGAGCATACACCAACTTATCTGTAAAATATGGTCGGACGAAAGTATGCCCGATGAATGGAACCTCAGCATTGTTTGCCCGATTCTCAAGAAAGGAGACCCCCTGAACTGCGCCAACTTCAGAGGCATCAGTCTCCTTAACATCGCATATAAGATCTTATCCGCCGTATTGTGTGAACGTCTGAAGCCGTTAGTCAACAACCTGATAGGTCCATATCAGTGTGGCTTCAGGCCAGGAAAGTCCACCATCGACCAGATATTCACACTACGGCAGATTTTGGAGAAGACCCATGAGCTTTAGATCGATACCCACCACCTATTCATCGATTTTAAGGCCACGTATGACAGCATCTATAGAGACGAGCTTTACAGAGAAATATCTAGTTTTGGCATCCCTGCCAAACTCGTTCGTCTGTGCAGGATGACGATGGAGAATGCACGCTGCTCCATCAAGGTCGGTAAAGATCTCACCGAGACCTTTGATGTCCAGAAAGGATTTAGACAAGGCGATACGCTGTCATGCGATTTTTTCAACATCGTACTTGAAAGAATAGTGCAAAACTCACGAGCAAACACAAGAGGCACTATCTTTCAGAAGTCCGTCCAACTACTCGCATACGCCGACGATATTGATATAATCGGGAGAGGGCAGTGTGATGTCACAGGCGCTTTCGCGAGTATTGAGACGGAAGCGGCGAAAATGGGTTTGGCGGTCAATGAGGGCAAGACCAAGTATATGCTGTCAAGCAAAAAGGACAACCAACACCGACGTCTCGGGCAGAACGTCACCCTCGACAGATATAAATTTGAGGTACTTAAGGACTTTGTCTACCTAGGCTCCGCTATAAATACAGACAACGACACCAGCGCTGAGATCAAGCGAAGAATATCTCTTGCCAACCGCTGTTTCCTTGGGTTAAGAAGGCAATTGAGTAGCAAAGCCCTCTCTCGGACAACAAAAGTCACCCTTTATAAGATTTTAATAATCCCGGTCCTGCTCTATGGCGCAGAGGCGTGGACACTATCAAAAATGAATGAGGGTGTTCTTGGTTGCTTCGAAAGAAAAATACTTCGGGCGATCTTCGGTCCCGTCTGCATTGACGGTGAGTGGAGGAGGAGATACAGCAATGAACTCCACGGACTGTACAGCCACATCGACCTAATCAGAAGAGTAGGGACCGAGAATCAGGTGGTGCACGCAGGTGGAAGGGGAGCTCAGCCAGCTAAGCTTGCGAAACTTGAGGCAGTTAGGCTAGAGACACTTGTTGACTGAGGCCTAAAAGCAAATAATTCACAAAAATAAGAAGCAACTCCTGAAACTTAGGAGAAGCCACTTCGGTCCAGTAATAGGCTCTCTGATAGGACAGTCAAGCTTTCTGTGCTCGGGATTTGGCTTTGTATTATATCTGGATTTGCAGATTCTTAAGAAAACACGGTTATTAGAGACGGAAGCATTGCGTTTCAAACCTTTTTTTTTCATTTCCAGAAACTCTTTAAGAGAGCTCGTACTATAGTCGCCTACGAAAGGCGAAACTTTTTACAAGATCGTACATTCTTCTAAGAAGTATTTTACCTTGAAACTTCGTCCAGGAATTGGAATTCATCTAATTAATTTCGCAGAACTAAGCAACGAATAAAAATAGAATTAGAAACCATTTTTTCTTCTTCTTCATACAAGCAACACGACGAACCGAAACTCGAAAAGATGAACGACGAGGAGTGTGGCCAAAAGAAGAAGAAAAAAAGAGAAAACAAAAACGAACAACTTGCGAAATTGGTTAGTTACGAATTTATTCCGTTAACGTTGTCGTATGCCCTTTGATAAATCATCATTTCGGCAAGGTACACCATATCCCTGGATAAAACTTTACACAGTGGTAAAAAGGGATCTCATTTTGCTCTAAGAGTATTTCCAATGTGGTGTTGCCTTCGTATCCATCCTTCATTTAGATGGCGAGCAGGGGGGAGAGATTGTGGGAGAATGTAATAAATTTAACCAAGGATTTTCCTTTGAGACTTTACCCTAAACTCACAAATGTTAGTTAGTGTTTGCAGTTGCCTTGCCACTCAAATGGGTGTTAGTTGTTCTTGTTACCACATATACTACCCAAGAGTATACAGAGTATTCACCCAAGTGAAATTCAATTAATCTTTAGGACACCGACGAAAGTCCTGAAATTGGACACCTCAAGGAGGAACTCAGAGACTCAGAGTACTCGTACACCAACATAGTTACAGAGACAAACCAAAAGCACTGAATTGTGCTCGGTGCTGATAAGTGTTTTCATTCCTTGGAAAGTAACTAACCCGTTCATTTGAAGGCATCCCCATCTCTAATACATGCTCTGTCAACCGAACACTCTTATAGTAAATGGGCCCCGGGGGAAACGCTGGTGAATGTGAATTAAGTGTATCTTTGACTCTTCTCCTTCTCTCTCTCTCTGTTGAAGACAGGCAATCCGAGCATAGAGATTCTGCTGACGTGGTTTTCTTCCCTTCTCCACAAAATTTCAACACGTTTCACCAGCAAAGCTAGAGGGAATAGCTGAGCGAGTAGGCAACTTGCACACGACCAGGATTCAATACATAAACATATGTATACATAGCTGGAGATATTCAACCAATCGAACTTTCCTTGCACAGGCATCTAATGATACTCAATGAATAATTCTTAGCACACTTTCCTAACAAATACATTCAATGGAGTGGAGTGGAGTCTCTTGCAGTGTTTCAGAGTGTTCCACGTTCAATGAGAACTGGGTGTTGCAAATCCCTATTACGAATTGTGCTGAAGGAAGTAGAGAATCAATCGAATCCAATTGGAAAATGTGCAGCAGCACCTTCCTCTTCATTCACCCTAACTCTATCGATACCAACTGATTAATACAGCTGCCGAGTTTGAATTCCAGATCTATAACAAACTTGTATACCAATACTCGTCCTGTTGCACAGGGGGCAACTGTACAGGAAATGGGTGGACTAACGTCATGCCTGGCTTTACATTGAATTTCAGTTCGACTGAAGAGAAGACACATTGTTGAGCAGATACAAAAAAACAAAATCCGAAAGGAGAGAATGTAGTAACATGGTGTGTGTGCTTGAAACTTTGCAAAACTTTGCATGCCCTGCCTGTCGATAGGAAGTAGCGAGAAAGTGTTTGATTTTTGAAGAAAATTTCAATGGAATCCATTAGAAGGTGATCGCCTCTTTTCTGCTTCATTGATAGAAAGCAGACATGCAACAATGCACCCTTGGTTGTATCATGTTGCCGAAGAGGCCTCCAAAGAATCCTTACCAATTGAGCCAACAAGTTTAAGGGAATAATTACCTTTGTTGCATTTTGACCATTTTTGTATCAAATAGCTTCAATAACCCACCTTAATGGTCGTATGTATCTGATAGTTGTATAGGTAATGTCATGAGAATTCTTTGCAGACAAAGGAGGAAAAACGAAATGAAACAATCTAATCAAATGATAGGTTACTTGATATGACTTATGACAAAACAAAAGCAGTAACCGTGGAATCTCGCACAGACTTAAAGTGTATCTATCAGCGATTTCAGTTTAAGGAGTCACTGGAGAGAAACGCCTCTATCTACCGAAGACAATAAAAGTCTGTTGTTTCCGTTTGAGATGTATTACCGTGGTTTTGGATTTGAATTATTTGCACAGTATAGAGCAGAAAAGGAAATATCCAATTGTCTGTACCATCTGTGGCCCCGTGTAATTATCAAGGCTTCTTTCATTAATGACGTTGTCCAATAAAAAGCGGGGGTAGAGCCAAACTGGAGTTATCCATAACATCATCAGAGCTTAACCCTACTGAGGGTTGCTATGATACATCCAGTTACAAGTTGCCGGTCATAATTCTGGTTGAGTGGCAAGACCACCGATAGTCGATACCATGACTTAAAACACTGTACCGTGGGACGGACTTCGGTCCGGGCCTAACTTGTGGTGTAAACATAAAACGCAAGGCCATCCTGGACCAATCAGGTTGTTAACGAAGGGGTTCAGGTGTTAACACAGTACAGCAGATTAACCTTATATGCGATATTAAGAAGACTGATGCCTCTGTAGGTGGCGCAGTTCAGAGGGTATCCTTTCTTGAGGGTCGGACAAACAATGATGAAGTTCCATTCACCGGGAGTTGGGTTGGTGTATGCTCCTTATCAACTCATTGCCTCCGGCTTCAAAGACCTCGCCAGTCAGGCCGTCCCCTCCAGCAGTTTTGTTGGACCTAATTATATATATTGCTATCTTCACTTTAACCGGGTCGGGTGGACAGAATTGTTGGTCTACATCATTGAAAGGTTCATTCTGCCTAATAGCGGTATTTGGTGCGTCTTCGCCATTATGAAATCGACAGAAAAGCTCTTTCCTAACTCTTGGTATCGACTGCCGCTCTACAACGATGTTTCTTTATTCGTCTGTACAGGCCTCGGTTCGGGGTTTCCGGGGCATGTTTTTTTTATCTTTTCATAAAACTACAGGATCACCTTCCAAGAGCTGCATATTTAATTTTGACCACGCGCTTCTCATGTTCCTTCCTTACCTTCCTGAGATCCCGTATTCGTCTTCTACTTCTATGCAGCGCCAATTTGTATACACCTTGCTTAGGTGCACATGCTTCCCTAGCTTGCATCTCTGATGGCTTTTGGCAGTGTCGACACTGGTTTTCGATACTTGATGCTGACGGCAGTGGTTCTCTTAACAGATTTAGACAGACTCGATTGGAAAAAGATTTGGCGATCTCTTGTGACTGTAGCCGTTTTATGTTGAGATTCCGCGCAGCATTAGCGTGTCTTAGCGCTGTTCGGAATATCCGCAATGATACGAGTCGATGTTGGCCCCTCGGAACGTTCGGACATACATATTACTGGAGAAGTGTCTTGGGTCAATCTGGCTGACATTTGATTAAACAAGAGCTCTCCAAGTCGCCTTCTGAATATCGAAATGTGGGAGCCCCGTGCTAGTTACGAGAAGGTTTTGCCTCGCCGCAAAATAGATTAGCCTGAATCTGATGCTGAAAATTGTATCCTGCAGGCTATACCTTCCGACGGTACTAACAAAGGTGCCTTCTCTTCCAAGCTATGACATTAAAATTGTCTTTGGTGAGAGCGTTGCTCGTAGGTCATAGAGCTTATAGAAGTTATCTTTGGTGTCCTGATTTTTCTCCTCTGTTCGGACATGCGCGCATAACAGGCTAATGTTGATAAATTTTGCCTTGATACGGATAACTACGAGGCGCTCGTTCACATGTCGGATACTCAAGACTACTTGCCTTATTCTGCATCCAAGAACAAATTAGCATCCAAACGGGTGCTACTTTTGCCGTCGATAATAATCGCCGAAATAAACGTAGCAGTTTTGCATCCTCTGTTTCTTGAATGGCAGTAATGTGTGCTTTGCAGCAGTCTAAGGCTTTCGCTAGTTGTTCGTCTGCACACGACCTATTAAGGGACCTAACATTCCACGTGCATATCTGAAGTTCGTTGTTCTTAATTCGGTTGCGTGGGTTGTCAACAGTAGATCCGTCCGTATGCTACCCCGAAAGCACAGCTCCCAACTTAGAGGGCCAGTTCTATTATAAATATACTTAGGACGAGGGGTCGGTTAGGCCAAAGCCAGTAACGCGTTGGGCCTCTTAAAGTCTCATCCGGCACAGTAACTTAGTCTCAGAAATCCTTGCCAGCCTGAACTCCAAATATGCCAGAGTAGCCCGCATAAGGTCTCATTTGTTTTGTTCCAGAGTTGTAATTCCCGTGGGTTCCAAATGGGGTACTCATCCGCTGTCCCGTTTATAGTGCTGCTATTTTTGTCTGCTAGACAGCAATCGCACTCATAATTTAGCAAGTCAAATCCGGATAGACACTGACTAGAAACCGATGGCTATCGCCTGGTTGACACCTCTCAGCGGCTACCCCGTTTCAACCACACCCAACCACCAAATAAACAAATTAATTAGAATTCTTATTACGAACGCCTGCACACTTCTTGACCTAAAGGAACATCTAACCTGGCCAGTTCAATTCTGTTCAACCTTAACAAAAAAAACTTCCATCCCTCTAAGCAAACCCACACGATCTCCAGATTCTGAGAACTCATAGCAAAGGACAATAGAAATTGAAAAATTAATTTTCTTTCCTCTGACTGAAAAAGGAAAAAAAAACAAAAAAAAAGTAAATAAATCACCTCGCCAAACTCATTTATCCTTGTTGCCTCACTGTTTCTCCTTCAATTTGCATAGAAAGTCAGTCATTGCCATTCTTGTTCTTGTCCCTTTTCCATCTTTCAAAAATAAAACTCTCTCTACTCCTGAAATTAAGAAGAAAAATGAAATACCAAAGGTCTGACCCAAGTGACCGCCCGACCGGGATTGAAGGAGAAGAAAACAAAAAATCTGAATGTGTTTCCCTAACAATTTCATTAAAAATTCCCGCTAATTGAAAATTTATTGAAATTAATCCTTCGGGACAACAAGGACAACAACGGTAGTTAAAAGAAAAAATCCGAAAAAAAAATTGAAAAAAATCTGTATGAAATCAGAAGGACACATAAATAATGCTTCCAGTGTTGAGGACTTTTGTAGCTCCAGTCTACACTCTCCTCGCCCTGGGAACCGCCTCATTCAATTGATTAGCCGTGGTGATATCAATTTATTACTTTTCACTTTCTGAAGGACAAAAAAAAAAACCTCCAACCGAAAAAAATAAAAGGACGACAACCAAAACAAAAGCGAATGGTCTCCGGAATACTTTATTCCTTATCCTTTCTTGGGGGATGGGATGGGTCGGTTCGTCTTAGTTCTCGTCCTTCGCTTAAGGTGTTTTTTTTTTCTTTTTTTCTTTTTCTCCCCAGCGTACGCTTTATTTATTTCCACTTGATGGGGTCTCAATTACACCGAGAAGGGTTTCAATTAAAACAAGATTGTCCTGTTGGTGTTTTATTTAATTATGGAGGTTTTCTCCTTTTTTTTTTCTTGGTTTTTCCTTTCTCTTCACTCCTTGCTTGGGGTTATTTTTATTTGTTTGTCTTTAAGGACTTACTGACTTTCCGCGAAAGCATATAGATCGAGTCAAAGTGTGCGAATAGGTATGTGTGTTTATTTTTCCTTATCCGAAAACAAGTGAGGGATGGGCCGCAAAAAACAAAACATGAAGGCGGACGCGACGATAATTTGAAATTCAAATTGTAAATCTGTGGTGTAATTAGTAAGACAGAGATCTTTGGCTCCTGGTTAGAGCCCATGAGAAGGATTTTTCATTTGGTCCATAGAATGTAGTCATCTTTATGGACTTTTGTTTAACTTGGTTTTTGAGTTGCCAACAACAATTGTACGTGTGGAGGCAGATAAAATAAATTAGGCATTACGGAGAGACACCAACAGAAAAGTTCTGTTTCCCTTTTATGATGGCAGTGAAACTGAAACAACAGAATAAATGGGGGAGATTTAGAAAGTCACGGGACATGGAGGTTACGCCTAAGTTAAGTCGTACAGAGTGGTCATGGATTTAAGCGATTTGTTTTCTTTTTTTTCCTCTGACACAGAGAAGGTGTCATCTTTTGGTGGCACATTATACAGCACAAGGACATGTTAATGTAAAAAAGTTCCAAGACAAAAGGAAAATCTTGTTGTCCATGGGATTAAAATAGAATACTTTCCCTTCTCCCCTTGGAATTGGTTGACTTCTATCTTGTGACTTACCACAGGCCACGCTTGGTGTTTCGTAAGCACTTATTTAACTACTTATTCAGATGTCACCATAGTCTATGTGGATCTGGCTATAAACCAATAAGACTTTCTGATCGATGTGCCCTAGAAAATTTTCTTCTTTTATTTAAGCGTCCCAACTTAAGGACGCCCTTCTCTGATTCATCTAGATCAAGCTTAAGAATTATTCCAGATTGTATTATGCTACCTGAAGAATCGCCATGAGTTAGGTAGGTATCGATAAGCAGTTCCTGGGTATTTCCTAAGCACTCAATTGGGGAAACAAGTGGGTAGTTCAGAACTTCTCAAAAGATATTTAGCTCCCCTTCAGCGAAAATTTGTTTTTTCACCAGATTTGGCGAATAAGCCCAGGCTTACCCCGGACTGTAGCGCCACCTAAAGTAAAACACATTCGAAGTATTCGATGTCCTGAACACGGACGTCATGTTTGATTCCATTTGGGATATGATTCAGCCAATCAATTTAACAAGAGATGGCCTTCTGTAAGAAAACTGTAAGAAAACGAGGTCGGAAAAAGAATTCCTGGATTTCTCAGATGGCAAATGCGCAACAACGCCTGGGGCTTACCACTGAAGCGATCCAGGACCGAGCATTATGTAGAAGCGTTCTGCGGTCTGCGACATTAGCCAACCCCATAAGTGGAGCAGCAGCGATGCAGTAAAAATGGGAAACTCGTTACGCATAAGTTCGTATAACGAGGAAAGGGTTAATAAAAGGATAAGAAGAAGAAGAAGAAGAGATGGCCTTCTTCTTTTCGTATTTGTGGGCTAAGATTCACTCAGGTGTACACCCCTATTCATTACATGTTATTCGATTCAATATTCTATTTCATAGACCTTGCTTTCTAAGCTGATATTGAGAAATTTGGGAACACAATATGCCGCTTATAATTCCTTCTGTCTGTGACAAACATTCAAAAAGTCGCTTGGAACCTCTGATTTCTTTAAAATGTCGGTTAGGAGCTCAGTCTCATATATGTAGATTGGTGTGATGTAGTAGCTTAGTGCGTCCATTTCTAGGGTTCGATTCCCACTAAATACACTGAAAAGGCTGATTTCGGAATCGCTTTCAAAACCATCTGCAAATTCTCTCTTATTCCCTCAATCGTCTCAAACGGACGGCTTTCCGCGAAATGGTAACTTGAGTCATAGAAATGGAAAAAATTCACAAGGAGCCATGTGATATGAACACAGAACTAAAGGAACGGTATGAACGTTGATTTTCCCGTACAAGATGAGATGTGTGAGCCGATGCTTTGTCATGTTAACCATGAGTTGTTTCGCCACAAACACGACAAACATTTTTCCTCAAACGCTTTAATAGGCTCATGAAATACACCTTATATACTATCTGGCCTGGTGGAAAAAAAATTGGAGTGGAGCATACCACGGCAATCAAAGAAAACAGTCAAGGAAGTCTTGATTTTGAATTGACTCTGTTGTGATTTTTTGGGTTTTGGGTCGTCTGAGTTGATAGTTGATTATTTTCGATGTCATATTTATAGACCCTTATCTCGCCATCGATAACATTTTGGTACAAAGAAAGCACTTCTTTAGCGACATCAGTGCGATGCTGTTTCCGCAACAAATTCAGCACTCTGGGCAGTAGCAGCACTTCGTCATATTCTCAAACGGTTGCTATCCCCCTTATGCTCACACGACGATCTGCAATTTTCTTTACTTTTTCCATATTAACGTCAGTCATACCGAAGGATGGACGACCGGAACAAGGCAAAATATTAACCATAGTACGGTCCGCTTTAAACTCTTTGCTTCACGCAATAAACGACCGGCTAGACTTTGTACTTTAGCAGAAGGTTTAATATAGTGATCCCAAGCCACGAGGCAGGGTAACTTAAAGGTACCAAGTGATATACCGTTGGATCAAAGAAGGGCACAAAGCTAGACGCTAGCATATTTGGTCCAAACACTAGAATTCCATAAACAATGGGAAAAATTGTGCGTTAAATGAATGGAGATCCTTTCGACTGCGTCAACTATAGAGGAATCAGTCTCCCGAACTGTATCTACCAAATCTCTTTTCTACCGTATTGTGTAATCGCTTGAAACCGGTTATGAGCAGTCTGATAGGTCCATGTCAGGGTAGTCCACCATCAAATATTCACACTACGGCAGATCTTGGAATAGACCCTGAAATTCCAGATCGTCACCCATTACCTGTTTGTCTATTTTATAAACGCATATGACAGCGTGCATAGGGATGAGCTGTATAATGCCATGTTTAGTTTTGGCATTCTTCCTCTATGTCAAAAAAGGTTAAAAACAAGGCGACGAGCTGTCATGTGATTTTTTCTACATCGCCTTAGAGAGAATCAACAGAAGGGAAACGTCTCTCTACAAGTCTTCCCAATTGCTTGCGGACGCAGATGACATCGACGTTATTGGACGAAGACAGCGAGACGTCAGTAGGGTACTTGCAGCTATCGAAGCGGAAGCTGAAATTGGTCCCACCATGGTAAATGAAGCTGGCATCAAAAAAGGATTCCCAACATCGACAACTTGGTCAGAGTGTCACACTTGCCAGCTATAACTTCGAGGTAGTTTAAGACTTCGTCTATATTAGCACCGCAATTACAAGTAGCAATGATACCAACAGGGAAATAAGACGTTGTTTATCCTACGTACAACAATGACGAACTACATGTTCAAAGAAAACGCTTTCTTTCTATCTCTACAGTTTCTGCGGTAATCAGAGACTCTTGAAACCTTTCGTAGTAGCCAACCACAATTTTTCCAAACAAGAAACACAACTCTTAAAAACTGTGAGGGTCGGTAAGCCCTTCGTATACAAGTCCAAGTAGTTAAGATGATGTGTAATAGAGTTTTGTGTACCCTCTTCCAGTATAAAATTCAAGCCTCAATTTGATATCACTAAATTAAATGTAAACAAAGCCTTGAACCCATTTAGCCTTACCCATTCCAGGTTAATGTAGGTCGACCTTTACCAATTTTCGACCCATATCTCTATCGTCCAACTGTTGGTTCGATTTATTCATACTCAAGAAATTTTTGCCGGCTTAATCGAAATCACTAACTTCCTTCCGCATAGCTGTCAGCTTCCGCAACATTTTCCGTCAATAGATATAGTATCGTACCAAGTATCCTTTAACCCAACAGTGCTTAGCAACAACAAAAAGCCAGCTCAGCCATGTGAACTGAATCACTGCTTCATTTAATTGAGAAAGGTGCTACTTCATATCACACAGCAAACAAAACTTAACTAAACGCCTCAAAAACACTTCTTCACATACCATACAACTGCGTGTGAGTTTGTGTATACCTTCATACGTATATAAGGTTGTATTCTTGCCTTATATCCGTCCGCCTTCCGACATCCAGTTCCTTCAAAATCTCTCTCTCATGTTCGTCCCTTTTATCGTTAAACACACTTCTGATTATTTGCTCGATCAAGCAGAGACAAAAGCTAAACATAATACTCGTTCTTCGTTTTGAAGGATAACACGCACTAACTCAACTGGAAGGCTAAAATTGATGATAATTTTTAAGGACAATGCCTTTTTTGTTCGTGTTACATGATGGTTGCTTCTCCAATACATACTCGTATCCGTATCTCTATATCCTGCAAAGAGCAGAAGCTGGTTGTACAAAAAAAAATATGAGTTAATAAATTCCAAGCGTTAAAAGTGATTCGAATTGTGCTTCCTCAAGACACAAGAATGGTACACAGGTAATGAGCGATAGCAGATAGAGATGAGCCCCTCCCGCCAGGGTGATGGAGGCTTAAAATATCCTTTTATTGATTGATTGACAGGACACGGTAATACAATAGAATGTTGGCGGCAAACATCATTTCGTTGCTTGTTCTCAGTTTCCATTGTCTTATGTGTCAGATGGTCAGGTATCTCTTCGACTATAAAGATTGAACTATACGAATACTCATATGTAGGAAGAAATATTTTACGCATTTATGTGTGCATTATCCTTTTCGTCCTTTCAAAGGGCAACAGAAAAGATTTCTCCCTCTGTATTTGGGTTAAGTCTGAGGTCTTTTGTTGAGATCGTATCTCCTTCGAAACCCATACCCCCACTGTAGTATGCCAATCAATAATCTAGAATCCGGATGAATTTCGGCCGATTGATGGAGAGGAGAACAAGAACGAGAACATGACCGGGAATGGGATTATGAGAAATAGGCGTGGTACAATGACCAAACGAAAATAGCAAGGCTATAACTTAAATCCTTGAGATTCCATTTTAGGTTGTTTTCCCCAATTGGGCTGACCGGCATTTCAGTCCCGTTTTCTTATTCCTTTATTTTTATTTTTTTTTTGTTTCTTCCTTTCAGGATTCTTTCATTTTTGCGTGCTTTGTATTTTGTGTGTTTTCTGTTCGGACTATGATAATGATGATGATGGATTGTTGAATGGAATGGAATGAAATGAATGAATGATGAGAATTGGTGATTCATCAGTTTTAATACGTCTCTCGTTGTTGGTTCGAGGCACCTACATCCTATTTGGCCATTTCTACATAGCATAACATACCTATACATACTCGTACATACTCATGTAATGGTAGTAATACTTGTATAGTTTTTGTAGCAAGTGTGCCAAAAATAGGACAAAACTTTCCACAGAATTTTCATTAAATTAATGGTTCCGTTTAGTGTTAGCCGTTTTGTTTATGCAGCATAATTTATTTTATTCAATTGAGGGTGATGCATAGCACCCAAATGTTTGGCATTAAAAGTTATCAATTGTTAAATGTGAATGGATAGTCGGGTGTACGAGTACGAGTGTATGGCGTTGTGTGGTGGAGCTCTCTGATGTGCGTTTATTGACAGCTATGCATATTCATGACGAATTGATGGTTGTTTTAGGGAAATCAATTCATCAAGCCATTTAACGTGGATGATAGCTGACTGCCTAACTGACTGGTTGACTGACTAGTCAAATGGGCTATTAGAACTTTAATCAAGGATATCATTGATTAATTGCTTTGCTGCGGGCAGATATTTGGGAATTCCCAGAAATTCTGACACACTGGCATTTCGAATGATGGAATAGCTAATATACATATATACCTACATAAGTGAGCATCTAATAGGGCTGTGATGGATTTCCGTTTATAGCTACAAATATCCTGTGATGTTATTTTTATGCTAAAACAATATTTCACAAGAAAAGTGAGTTAAAGATGCTACTGAGGGCACTTTGGGTAAAATGAACAAATAGTGCAGAGAATCATAAAAGTATATAATTAAGGGAAACCCTTTCTGGCAATCAGTAAACAGATATTCCTAGGATCTTAAAACATCGCACGTTGAGTTGAGGTAACAATGCCAAATCATTGTCGAAGTTAATCTTATAATATATTCCGAGCTGTGTGTATTTAATTGCCACAAGGATCGCCAGATTTATTCTCTGGTCGTATTGACTTGTAATAACTTATGGCCACTCCGTAACTACGAAAGTACTCATGGCTTAGGTCGCGTACTTGATATGGTTTTCCCAGTCTCGCTTCTTTAATGATACTTACGAAGTCTGCAGGAACGAAAATCTCTTTGTTTTTCTTTTCAATTTCAATTGTAGAGTGGACCGAATCACAATCACATCTGGGTATGTCCTACTGCCAAATATTTTTGATATATCTCAGCATTGTGTTTTAAAGCAAAGTTTTGCAAGGTATTTGATAAGGTAACATTACGATTTTGATAACAACAACCGTCACTGAAGATTATTATTGGTTTGGTTTTAACTGCCAATCCTTCCAAGAAATCAATGATACATGATGCAAAAACATTTGAGTCGACGCCGCCCTCTCTTTCCAAACATAGCAAAGTACACTACCATCTTTTTCATTGTATATTGTGAATTGATGAACGCACAGCTTTAGTTTAAAATATTGTGCACCAGCAGCGATAAAGGGAATATTACAGAATACAGCCTGCAAATCTACAGTAAACAGTTGGACTTCACCTTTTAAACATCTTTCTTTGTCGGAGTCCCTTTCCTGCTTTGCTCTTTCTTTTGCCTGAATGTGCATCTGATGTTCTTCTGTTCCGACATTACCATTTTTAAATGCATAGCATAAATCGCATTGGTCCTTTTTTGGTTTATAAAGGCCGAGATTCATTCTATGCACGATAATTAACAAGCACTTATATGAAGCTTTTTTCTCAACAGGGGTGTTTTTGTCGTTCATGTAGTTCTCGAAAGTTTTGTATAGTTCCATCTAAGTCATATAATCTTCATCCACGTATTCTTTGCTTGTGCTTTTTCGACAATAGTGGGATGGCATTTTAGGAACTGCTTTCAAAAATGATTTGATGTGCTCTATTTTGGTAATATTAATGGGTTTTAGCCTATTTATTGTGGGAGCTTTACTCGTCATGCATATTTCATTTTTAGAACTCTTTACCCAAATTAAAATTGACCAATCGCCAATACAGAGAGTATTTATGAACATCTTTTTGCCGGCAGCTTTCATTTACAATTAACTGCAGCATATTTGATCTCTTACTAGGAATTCCAGTGGTTTGTTTTTCAACAGGTTTAAGTTCAATCATCAAATTTACATATATTTTTCGTTGCTCCCAAGAAAGTACATTCCAGAATGTTTTAAAAATTTCATCTCTGCCCGTATCAGATATTTGTTGATAAATTTTTTTGTTTTGCTTTTAGCACATTTCAATGAATTACGCTTTGGTTTAATTGTTCTCTGCTTCCGAACTTCCATTCCTGTAATCCCTTCACCCCTCTTTCTTTTTATGGAAGTATACTGCTTACCTTTCTGCCTTCTTCGATTCAATTGGTTTCGCATTCATTTGTTCTTATCGCCTTGGCTTTTTTTTTAGTACATAAGCCACTTATTTCATCTAAAGACCGTATGGACGTGTATAAGAGGGTTGAGTCACTGGAATCTTCGCTGCATTTATAGTCTGTGTCGTCAGTCGTAGAAGAGAAGTTACAAACATCTGAATTGATTCATCCAAAATAAAGTTAGCTTCATTGACAATCCACTCTTATTACGACGATTTTGACGAAATCACGCCAAAAATCAGACACGCTTCCACAATTACCTTGCATTTAAATCGTTTCATAACGGTAATCCATACTATTCTCTGAGAGTCAAACATTGTTCTGCCATCTCTCTTTAAATGTTCCATTTAGAACAAGACAACAATAACATCGTTGGTCCCTCGTGCGATGTCCATAGAACGACAACCTCGTATCTCCACTATAAGGTAACGACGTAAGGTTCAAAACCTCGTAAATGCGAGTTACGTGTTTCTTGAGGTAAACCAGTGCAAAGGCAGTAAGATGAGAGGAAGTTGCATTTTCATTTCCGGCCATATTGGCATTGTTATTCAGATATACGTTAGTAACATCTTTGAGTCGTCAATTGACGTTGCAAAAAGTGAAAAAATCAAAAAATTAAAATTTGTCAGATACGAGGTTGGGAAAGTAAAGCAACGATATGTCCTCTCATACTCATGTATATGCACCAGTTAGGACTTCCGGGCAAAGCCCCTGGCGCAGTGTCTAGGAGCTTGGCCTCTACAATGTTGTCACTCTGGTATAAATGCGTTCAATGTGACCCAGCCATCTATGTCGGGTTATCCGACCTTTTCCGGCTGCCCATAGAGTTCCTTTATAAAATGTCTCATCGAGGTGAGGGAGAGCATTTTAATCTGGTTCAGCCAGTATCAGGGTTCTCTGGAAAGCTCCTCTTAGCTTCTTGAAAGATGGGTTTACTTCCTCAATTTCATTCCAAGCCCAAAGAAGCAACGATTAGCCATAGTGACATATCATTTTAGAAGTTAATAGTGGAAACGCTGCCTATAGTGATGTTTGGTCGATGGTGTCGATGTTTTGTGTGCCACATCAATCCATCATCTTTGCCGCTTTTGCTTCAGTAGATCGCTCTGTTGTTCCCACTATTTCAATGTCAATGACTTATGAGAGATGGCTCCTCTAAAGTTGGATTTCGTGTTTCAGAGAACGATGTTAAAAAAGGCGCTTGACCACGCATTGCTTTGTTTAAATTCTTTTTTGACGTTGAAGGTCTCGGTATTATCATTATTAACCTTGACGAAGCGTGCATTCTCCCACGTCTGGAGACCACTGCTATGGTCCTTTCCTAATTATTCCCAAACGTCTGTTCCTGAAAGTTGGAGCGTCAGTTCAATGACATCAACAAGTTTGGAACTTAAAGCTTATATGGATCGAAGATGGTTACAAATACTATGCCTCGAAGAAACAAAGTGGTGTAAACCGGGAACAAAGTAAGTATCATTGTCTCGGCCGATCTTCTGAACAATAATGTTAGCATTTCCAAAATAATTAACCACTTGATGAGTGTAAAACTCGTTATACCCAAAGAAGTTTGGAACGTCGTTAGTGCGTACTCTCCACAAACAGGATGCGATCTAACTAAAAAGGACAAATTTTGGTCAGATTTCGGTACTCTACTAAGAAATACGCCAAGTGATGAGATGCCTGTTGAAGACGGGGATATGAATGGCATACTTGAAGACATACTTGTGGCATATAGAGCCCACGACTTAGCTATGTTAAACACAATGTTTATAAACCAACAACGACATCTCATTACATACAGCGGTGGAGGAGACTACCACCTTTACAAACGATCAAAGAGGAATAGAGTTAAAGACTCCCAGAAGAACCACCTGTTAAGCAGCACAGGCTACTCCACACCGAAATCTTAACTACATAGTCGTAACAAATTCAAGTTGCATTTGGAAGACTAAAATCAGGTGGTACCATCTGTCAAAAAAAAATGAAGCTCGATGTTTATTAAACGAATCAAAGAAGAACCTTTCAACATGAATCCGATATTGCGGATTTACTAAATCCTGAAGAAATGTGGAACAACATGCAAAGGGAATGTATAGCTATGAGATTCGCAAAGTCTCTGTTGGGAAACACATCGGGGCACCATCAGAATGACAAAGAAATATGGTGGTAGACTGACTTCACCTAACTAGTTGCAACGAGACGAGAAGCATGCATTGCAAGCGTGGATAAAGTGTGCGTCAAGTGACGATATCAAGAAAGCTCCTCTCGTTCTTGAATACGCTCATTGTCAAAACGTCGCAAAGCCTTTGACCTTTACGAACACTTAGAACGAATATCTGCAGGATCGGCAGATAGAATATAAGCTAGTCAAGAGTTCAAACGTCGAAAGGCAGCAATTTGTCAAATATTTTCAAACTGGAGGGGCAGAGGCGGAAAAATTCGATGTAAATTATTTCACGAAAGTATATCAAGGACGCACAAGGTCACTTGCTGACCAACGAAAGAGAAATTTGCGTAAGGTGGCTTGAATACTCAACGAACAGTTTCCATATGAGGCCATCTGGATTTTGGGGTGAAAAAAATGAGAGCAGCCGTCAGAAACATGAAGCTTAGAAAAGCGGTTGGACCAGATGGTATCACGTCAGAGTTTTGGTCGAAGATGGCAGTGAAAGGTTGTCAAATCTATTTAATACAATGAAAAAAGAACAAATAATGCCGGATCAATGGAGAAGTACCCTTTTGGTTCCCCTATACAAAGGAAAGGGTGACACTCGAGAATGTAATAACTACCATTCAACTAAATTAATGTCACACACGATGAAGATCAGCGAAGGAGTTTTAAATAAACTCCTCCTTCAAATAGTCAAACTAGACGAGAGCTAGTGCGGATTTGTGGAAGGCAGATCGACGGTGGATGCACTTCAATGGTTTTATAGACAACCCCATCCTATTAGGACGTTATATATATATATATACAATATAATTAATCATTAAGGGATTGAGCGACTGGCCAGATGAAGATGTGCACTTTTCCTTGTTGGGACTTATGAATCTCTTCCGGATTTGAACAGAAATGCCAATTTCTTTACGCCAAAAATAAACTTCTTCATGGAAATCGATTTTTTAACAAAACGTATGGTCTACTTTGAGCTGCTCAAGAGTCAAATTTAAAAATCCTTTCGCAGCTGAATCTTTTACAAGTGCAATCCAAGGTTTTTTTTTACAAATTTTTACTTAAAGTGAAGGCTATTGGCACTAGTGCCCACGTTGACAACAGTGGCGCAAACAAGTCAGAGGAGATCTTAGTCTGGTAAAAGGCAAGGCTAACTCAAGTAGTCCTTGTCAACTGTGGACTACGCCACCTAAGTAGATAACAAAGTATGTGAAAGCATCAGAAAATGACTGCTTTCTGCCTTATTGTGCGACCTAGAGGTAAAAAGAAAATGTGGCTGTGGACATCTATACTGGGACTACTTTGAAACACTTGCGGAAAACTTTTCAGCGAACCAAAATGCTCAAGAAAAGTGCCAGGCAAAAATGGCATATAAGAGATCCCTCAAAATATAAAAAGAAAGAAATTAGGAGAGCAAAGCGACCATCCTGAAGTACATTCTATGACAAGATATCAGAAATCTCTAAGGCGACTCGGCTAAGAAAAATCCTCTCCATAAGTCCTTCGATGCCTAGCTCTTGTCTCTTGAACAACCTTAAGTGATGAATCACTCAACCTGCTACTCGCTACCGACTCTTCTGGTAACTTCCCTTTCACAACGACTATCAACCTTAACAGATGTATCATACCCGAGACCAAGATTGATGTCTTATTATAAAAAATAAGCTGCGTAGAAATGCCTTACATTCTCTGGTCATATAGAAAAGTGAATGTATTCTTCATCCGCAAAAAAAATGCTCTCACGTCGTCCCTTCGGAAAACTACAAAACGATTGATTGACATACATATCCGATATAGTATCGATCCACGACTCTTGCCCATGGCCCAATATGGCTATTGTCAGTAGAAACGGTCTATTTTCATTACATTATACCTATAGACAGTATATAATGGACGAGTTCCCGAACAACTCTGAAGATAGATAAGGCACTTGGAGAGTTGATCCGTCTCATGCTTAAAAGCAGGATATTCGACTCACACCAAGGTAGGGCTTCGGCAAAAGCGATGTGTCAGCTGAGGTATGACGCAAGGCTGTGTCTTTTCACCGCTTCTTAGAAACTGAATATTCAATAGACAACTAATATGCCTAGCAGCTAATAATAACAGTGTCGTTGCCAATGTAGATGACGTTGCTATAGTCAGTTCAGGAAATCATCTTAATATCTTACTGCACAATCAAAAGTACATTAACCCTTTAGGCGAATCACTGTGAATTGGGAATAAAGCCCCATAATACTGATCTTGTTCTTTCTTTCAGAAAATACGAAATTCCGATCACAGACCCTTCCTCTAGCCTGCAAACCCTCTTCTCTGAAACAGCGAAATATTTGGGTCTAATTTTCAACAGGAAACTAAACTGAAAATCGTATATTCAAGAAATAGTAAGAGAAAAGCCACAGTGGCTTTATTCTCTTGGAAAATAGCCAAATGAAAACAAAAAGAGTCCCCAATCACCCATGGACGCATTAAGAAAAAGCATAGTCACCTGCAGCAAATTAAGTTAACTCCAAAGGACAGCGTATCTAACTACTCCCAAGATATTCTGCTTCACCTGACACTCCTCCATATTTTTAATAGGTATATGGCTCCTACCGCAGCCGAGTTTCCTGCGCCATTAACCAGGATTAGTGTCGGAAAAACAAAACAAGACCTTATCCTGGCTACTCCGACATATTTGGAGCTCAGGCCGGAAAGGATTTCCAGGACTTAGTCAGGGTCTTGGAAAAGAGATGGTGGCGGACGAGCCCTATAAGGGCCAACGGCAGCGCTCACATCCCGGAACGGGTTACTGGATTCGGTGTAACCGACCCCTCGTCCTAGGGGCACTCTAAATGGAACTGGTCCTCCAGGTTGGGGGTTGTGCCGCCGAGGTAACTGCCCGGCGATTTAAAAAAAATTAAGTTACGAAGCATCAACAAGCCTCGGATATGGACGGATCTACTGTTGACAACCCACGCAAACGATTTTAGGGCAATGAGCTTCGGATATGCACGTGGAATGTTAGATCCCATAATAGACCACGTGCAGTCGAGCAACTAGCGGAGGCCCTAGACTGCTGCAAAGCAGACATAACCGCCATCCAAGAAATGCAATGCGATGGGACGGACAAAAAGAAGATGAAAAACTGCGACATCTACTACGGCAATTGCTATCGACAGCAAAAGCAGCGCTTATTTGGATGTGGATTTGTTGTCGGAGGCAGACTAAGACAAGAAGTCCTCAGCTTTCGGCGTGTGAGCGAGCGCCTCGTAGCAATCCGCATCAAGGCTAAATTCGCCAACATAAGCCTCATATGCGCGCATGCCCCCACAGAGGAGAAAGATGACGACACCAAGGATGCCTTCTACGAGCTCCTCAACAAGACCTACGAGCAATGCCCTAGCAATGACATTAAAATTGTCCTCGGATGTCCGTACGTTCCGAGGAGCCAACATCGACTCGGACCATTACCTTGTTGTAGCCAAGGTACGGTTGCGGATATCCCAAACTACGCCAAGACAAACTAATGCTGTGAGAAAATTCGACGTCAGACGGCTACAATTTCAAGAGATCGCCAAGTCCTTTTCCGATCGAGTGTCTCTTAATCTCTTAAGAGGTCCAATGCCGCCAGCATCAAGCATCGAAGACCATTGGAAACACTGCAAAAACGCCGTCAGAGATGCCGCTTCTGATGTGCTGGGTTTCACTCGTCCACCACAACGAAACCCCTGGTTCGATGATGAATGCCGGCAAGCACATTTAGCTAAGCAAGATGCATATAAAGCAGCGCTGCTTAGAAAGACCAGAGCTGCTCATGAGCTCTATGAGCGGAAGAGGAGAGACGAGCACCGGCTTCTCAGGAGGAAGAAGAAAGAGCATGAGAAGCGCGCGATCGAGGAAATTGAGAGATGCTACTCCAGGAATGAGGTTCGGAAGTTTTACCAAAAGGTAAAAATAACATGCCGCGGAAACAAACCCCGAACCGAAGCCTGTAGAGATGAACAAGGGAACATCGTAGTAGAATCGCAGTCGATGCTGAGGATTTGGAAAGATCATTTCTGCAGACTGTATAGCGGCGATGGCGGACCAAATACCGCTGTCAGGCAGAATCAACCTTTCAACCTGGACGATGATGACCAACAATTCCGTCCACCCGACCTGGATGAAGTGAAGATAGCCATATCGAAGCTTAAGTCCAACAAAGTTGCTGGAGCGGATGGCCTGACTGCCGAGCTCTTCAAAGCGGCAGGCGATGACTTGGAAAGGAGTGTGGCTTTAGGCCAGGAAAGTCCACCATCGACCAGATATTCACACTACGGCAGATCTTGGAGAAGACCCATGAGCTTCAGATCGATACCCACCACCTATTCATCGATTTTAAAGCCGCGTATGACAGCATCTATAGAGACGAGCTATATAGAGCAATATCTAGTTTTGGCATCCCTGCCAAACTCGTCCGTCTGTGCAGGATGACGATGGAGAATGCACGCTGCTCCATCAAGGTCGGTAAAGATCTCACCGAGACCTTTGATGTCCAGAAAGGATTTAGACAAGGCGATGCGCTGTCATGCGATTTTTTCAACATCGAACTTGAAAGAATAGTGCAAAACTCACGAGCAAACACAAGAGGCACTATCTTTCAAAAGTCCGTCCAACTACTCGCATACGCCGACGATATTGATATAATCGGGAGAAGGGAGTGTGATGTCACAGGCGCTTTCGCGAGTATTGAGACGGAAGCGGCGAAAATGGGTTTAGCGGTCAATGAGGGCAAGACCAAGTATATGCTGTCAAGCAAAAAGGACAACCAACACCGACGTCTCGGACAGAACGTCACCCTCGACAGATATAACTTTGAGGCAGTTAAGGACTTTGTCTACCTAGGCTCCGCTATAAAAACTCGTACATCCAACGACATCAGCGCTGAGATCAAGCGAAGAATAACTCTTGCCAACCGCTGTTTCTTTGGGTTAAGAAAGCAATTGAGTAGCAAAGCCCTCTCTCGGACAACAAAAGTCACCCTTTATAAGGCCTTAATAATCCCGGTCCTGCTCTATGGCGCAGAGTCATGGACATTATCAAAAATGGATGGGGCGGTGTTCTTGGTTGCTTCGAGAGAAAAATTCTTCGGGCGATCTTCGGTCCCGTCTGCATTGACGGTGAGTGGAGGAGGAGATACAACGACGAACTGTATGGACTGTACAGCGACATGGACCTAGCCAGTAGAGTGAAGATCCAAAGACTGAGATGGCTGGGTCATGTAGAGCGCATGGACACCAATGCTCCGGTCCGAAAAGTCTTCGAATACGCCCCCGAGGGACAGCGCAGTAGAGGAAGGCCAAGACTCAGGTGGCGCACGGAAGTGGAAGAGGACCTCAGCCAACTTAGCGTGCTCGCCAGGGATCGAGCTGGCTGGAGAAGCTTATTGACTGAGGCCCAGGTTTACCCCGAACTGTTGCGCCACCTAAAGTAAGTAAAGTAAGATCCATTATACATTATGCATCTAGAGACCATGAACAGTGTGGTAAGAAAAGAATCCAACTGTCGGTGCATCGATGTGTTTATTGGTAAGTTTAAGTGACATATACAGATCCATTTTCATACATCAAATTGACAAATTCCATGTGCAGATGTTCAATTAATTTATTGAATCCAAACACAAATGCCCACAGATTCGAACAAAAAATAAATACAAAAGATAAACAAACACATTCGCTCATGTTTGGATATAAAAAAATAAATATATCCGCCAGCATTGATGTCCTAAGTAAAACCCGTCATTCAGAATAGATTTAAGCGGATTACAATTTTATTCAGACTTAAACCTAAATTAAACCAACCGCGAATGATCCTATTGGAATGGATGCCAAGAGAAACATCAATAAAGACAAACAAAAAACCCAAAAATAAAAAAAATAGAATAAAATTTTAACTACGAGCAGTTGGAAAAATGAAAACAAATAGCAGGAATAATCTGCTCACCCGATTACATAAACAAATTAATAATTAAATGTTTGCAATTAACATTTAGTTGGTTTCACACTGATTTCGGTTAATTTCCGGTGACCGGCGATCGAATTGAATGTATTTTTTGTCCATATATGATATGTACTATGTGTACGTATGTATGTTGTTTTCCTTCTTGTAAAGTTATTGTTGTTTTTAGGTGTTTCAGGATAAATACGCATTCGTTCTGGGAGAGCACGAAACAAAGTAGTAGCACGCATCACATTTCACATTTAAATGGAATTATAAACCAAAGCTCATTGACCCACACATCGGCAGGAAGTTGTGTGTAATATAACGGTTCAGTTGATATTTCAAATAAATCCCATAACCTCCCCCCTCCATCCAGAACAACACACACCTACTCACACTAGATACAAATACGAAGTGAATTGAAAAAAACAATGGAATCAACCGCAGGTAATTCGAAAATGATTGTTGAGAGGTGCGGATCGGTTAGACAATCACCCGAAAAGTGTCATGCAACAGTGAACATATGCCATGCACTAGTGGCAATACTACAATATAATAGTTTTTGTAGTTGTTACAATATTTTGTAGCAAAAAGTAACACAAATTAAATTAAGGGAACAAAAAAAATCAAACAATTTAATTAAACCTCCATTTGTGATGATTTTTCGCACTCCACTCCCCCCAAAGTTCTAGTTAATTCATTTTAAATTCATCAGCACTAACGATTACACATGTTTTGACAATTAAAACGATTTTTTTTTCGTCCTTGTTGCGTCCTCACAATTGTTTTCATAGTTGAGCCTTCTGATTGTGGGCGCTGATCCAGTGAAGCGTGCTTTTTTTTTATCGAATATACTCGTAGTAACTGGTAAAACTTGTCAAATTTGCATGCTTACGCGCCCTAATTGCGAAGGATCAACTTTGATTTTTGAGTTTTGTTTGCTGTGAGTTTGTCGCTTGCCTTAGTTTTAAGCCTTTGTAGTTGATTTAAAAGAGATTTGTGTTTTACAGTTGTGACAAGGATTACAGTGATATTTTATTTTCAACTTCAACCAACAGTCTGATGGTGACGAGGAGAAAAAGTTGATTTCGTCGACTGATGAGTCAGAGGGCATGGGTTCGAATCTCTGTGTGTTATGGTTATGAGACGATACTATGCCTCCATATACTACATATATGAATATTGGTTGTTGGGCTCTGCAAAAATACGGCAGACACTGCGAGGTGTCAACTTAGGGATCCTCAGTCTTGCGATTGTCTCCGCACACTAATTGTGCCATCTGGACTCGTCTTGCCAATTTTATAAGCACGAGTTCTGAGCAAGAAAATAGTAGAACTATTAGCGGAACAGCGAATAATTTTTCCCAGATAGAATCCCGCAATAAAGCAAAATAAGAACTTAAATTACGAATCAACAATGAGCCTCTGATATGGACGGATCTACTGTTGACAACCTCTAAAACCGACACAATAACAACGAATTTTGGATCTTCTTGAGAGATAGTTCACCTTATAGGCTAGGTGCAGCAGAATAATTAGTCCAGGACTGGTGCGAAGAAGATGCTATCGCTGTCCAAGAATTATGTTGGGATGGGACAAACATCTGCTATGGTGATTTTTATCGAGGGCAAAAGCATCGCGATTTGGATGCGGATTTGTTGTTGGAAGCAGACTTAGGCAAGAAGTCTTGAGTTTCTGGCATGTGAACGAACGCCATGTAGCAATCCGCATAAAGGGAAAACTTGCCAACATTAGCCTAATATCCGCGCATGCCCCCACAGAGGAGAAAGATGAAGACACTGAAGATACCTTCTATGAGCTCGTGAACAAGACCTACGAGTAACGCCCTAGCTATGACATTAAAATTCTACTCGGCAATTTTAATGCAAAGTTAGGAAGAGCTGGCATCTTTGGTAGAATTGTCGGAAGTTATAGCCTACATGGCACCACCTCCGGTGACGGATTCAGGCACGGCGAAACATTCTCGTAACAAGCATTCGATTCCAATACCTCCATATTTACAGGGGATCTTGAAGAACTCCTAATTAATCAACCGTCAACCAGATAGACGCAGTCGTATGGATGTCCGAACGTTCCGGGTAGGGGACATAGATTCAACTCAACACCTTACTGTAGCCAAAATTCGGTTGCGGATATCCCGAAGAGCGTAAAGACAAGCTAATGCTGTGAGGAATTTCGACGTCAGACGGCTATAAACGCGAGAAATCGCCAAAACATTTTCCTATCAAGTGTCTCTTAATTGTGACAAATGCACCAACTATCGAAGAAAAGTGGCAAGAATGCCAAAAAGCCATCAGAGAACCAAGCACATGCAGCTTACCAAGATGCATACAAAGCGGTGCTGCATAGAAGGAAGGAGATTCCGAAGTTTTACCAAGAGGTTGGAGAAACATGTCACGGATACTAACTTCGAGCCGAAGCCTTTACAGAAGAATATAGGAACATCGAAGTAGAGTCGCAGTGAATTGAAAATTTGAATAAAATTCCGCTGTCAGGAGGAATAAACCCCTAAGTAAGGATGGCAATATCTTAGCTTAAGTTCAACAAAGCTGCTGGAGCGGACGGCCTGACTGCCGAGCTTTTCAAAACATCAGGCGATGACTTAGTAAGGAGCATACACTAGCTCATTTCTAAAATAAACCCTCTGAACTGCGCCTACTTCAGGCATCAGTCTTTCTAACATCGTATACAATATCTTATCTGCTGCACTGTACTTATGATCGCCTGAAGCCGTTGGTCTATAACCTAATATGGACCAATTATCAATGTGGCTTCAAGCCAGGAAAGTCCACCATTAACCAAATATTCATACAAAGGCCGATCTTGAAAAAAAACCCACGAGCTTCAAATCGATACACACAATCTATTCATCGATTTTGGAGCCGCGTATGAAAGCATCTATTGAGATCAAATATGCGGAATTTGGCAACCCTGCGATACAAGTAGGTACTTAAGGACTCCGTCTTCCTAGGTTCCGCTACTAATTCAGAGAACGACAGCAGCGCTAAGATTAAATAGGAATAGCTCTTGCCAATTGCTGTTTCTTTGGTTTAAGAAGGCTAGCTCGTACAATAAAAGTGACCCTATGAAGGTATAACCTGCAAAAAAATTAACCATAGCTCTGTTTGTCGACATGATAAAAGCATTCGAAATGGTTGACCATAATTTTCTTCTAAAAAAAAAATATAAAATGCTGGTAAAAAGTTATTTTATTTAGAATGAGGGAATCAAAAAGAAAGTGTAAATGGAACCTTAAGTGACTCTCGAATTTTAAAAAAATGGAGTGCCACAGGGTTCGGTTATTGGTCCTGTGCTGTTATTTATTTGCAATATCTCTCTCTTTGCGGCAAATATAAATGGACTCAGATGGCAAATGCGCAACAACGCTTGGGGCTAACCACTGAAGCGATCTAGGACCGAGCATTATGTAGACGCGTTCTGCGGTCTGCGACATTAGCCAACCCCATAAGCGGAGCAGCAGCGATGCAGTAAAAATGGGAAACTCGTTACGCATAAGTTCGTATAACGAGGAAAGGGTTAATAAAACGTTAAGAAGAAGAACAAGATAAATGGACTGACAACTGCATTTGCATTTTACCTAGCCTTTACCTACCAATTTGATACAAGATACGTAAGTAAATCAAAGAACGATTTAAAAACATTGAAATGAAAACTTTCTTTTCGGATGGTCGTGTCTTATAGTTTCTTTTGGCGCAGAGGCTGAGTTAAAATGAGTCGTTCTTGATACGAGTACAGATAAGAGGACGTTTGCTTAAAATAAAGGGTAAACATAAGAAATGAATCAAGTAACAGGTACGTATAATTGATATTTGAATTTTCAGTTGCAACACGTGAAAGGGTCGGCGTATGCCTCCTAGCTTCATATATAGTACCTCAGTCGTAGGAGCAGGAATTGTCAGAATAATTTGTGCCAAACTGCCTGAATATGAACGTTACATTCCGATATCTATTTTAGGTGTTAGTGAACATAAAATCAAACTCACTCCTCTTATCATGCATACGCATTGGGCTATACCATCTACATAGATCAGAAAGGGAATGGAAAGCAATAAAGCCAAAGTAGGCATATAGCCGTTTCTGCATAAGAATTGAAGAAAAAGTGAGCAACTTCTATTTTCATGTGCCGGGCAAAAACTCTCAGATAGGCTTTTACATTGTCCAATACGTCTTAGGCGTAGCTATGATCTTAGTATCAATTTTGCCAAAATAATATTGCTTTATTCTGCAAGAAAAATTAGGAGAGCATGCATCATCCCAACATACAAGGTGACCCTCAGAATTTTTCAAAAAATCATTCAAATCACAGATATCAAACTGAGGTGAAAAGGAATTGTTGCAGAACGGAAATAAAATGCGTGCAATTAGGCTGCAGACTCAAAGGGGGGTCTGCAACACAGAGAAATGCACTGCGCTTACACCACAGTTTTATGGTCTGTCCATAAAAACAGAATCGGCACTTGTTGTGAATTGAGCCTATCTGAGTTTGTTACACCGTCGAGGTAAGAACCTCTATTCTCTGCTTTGATTGTTACCCATTGATATTTTCGGCATGCAGCCTGCCACATCCTGTACTTTTACAAAGGCACATATAGCAGTAGATAGAGCTTAATATGAGGTTGAATCGAGGCCTCCGCCAATGAGGAATCACATGATTTGAGAAAGATGGAAACAACGTGAAGGTAGTTTCTAGTGTTCCAATCTAGAAATAAGCACAAGCACGGCATCTCCTCTGAAGACATGGCAGCTTGAGAACGTCAAACAATCAACATCCTATGACAGCATTAGATTAGATTAGATTGCTAGGGATGTGGCAAAATGTATCCCAGATCACTGCAGCCACAGATGGGCTTACTGTGATATCCTCCATTTAAAAGCTCACCTATGTATGATGCCACAGTTTGTGAGAAAGGCGGCTTAGTATTTACGTGATTGGGCATCTTTATCCCCAGCTTCGAGGTAGAATTTACCTACGTAAGGTTGACGTGTTTTGAATAAACCATTGCTGTCATATAGTATGTATTCTGTTCTTTCAACGTCCTCATTGTACAGTTTGCATATATTGTCTTGTGCTATGCTATGCTCTTTTTGACACGGCAGTGCTCACTGAGAAAGCCTGTGATCAGCCGAATCCGATTTCTACTTAGTTGTAGTAGTTGTTTCGTATTTTTGTGGCAATTGCTTGGCATAAGGTTCTTGTCTTGTCTGTTTCCTTCGGTTTCCCTTCAGAAATGTAGTTTCTTTTCCTTTAGCCAGGTTTTGATACTACCTTTTATGGTGTTCATCAATAGCCCACAGAATGGTCTTGGCTGGGGATGCGGATCCTTTTCTGGATAGTTCGTCTGCTTTTTCATTGTCACTATTTATGTCCTGCCACCTAAATAAGATGGACTTTGTTTGTTGGGGCCAGTAATTGTAGGAGTGGAAGGTTCAAGATGAAATGGTGGGATGTTTAGGATAATCTCCAGTGCAGGTGTTGGTCTCTGTATTTTGTTGAGTTTAGTCTGTTTTGACATCTGCGTTATTTTATGCCACCAGACGCTGGTATCATACGTGATGATAGGTTTCGTTATTGCCATGCATAAACAGAGTGTCATTTTGGGGTTAGGTCCCCAATTTTTGTCGACTAAACTTTTGCTGGTCCATTGTGAGGGACTGATCTTCTCGATAGTATAAGAGATATGAGCATTCTACGTAAGTTTTTCATCCAGTGTAATTCCTATATATTTCACTTCCGTTGGGAACTCTATTATTTCACAGAAAAGTGTGGCATTTCTGAATTTATCTCGCCTTCTTCTCTTAGCATATGCATGTATTATGCTTTTCTTAGGATTGACTTTGAAGCCAACGTTCGTGAACCATTCGACAAACAGGTTCAGAGCCGTCTGGGAGCGATCCCAGATTATTTCCTCGAATTTACCCCTGATTAGGATAGCAATGTCATCTGTTATTTTATGGCAAAGCAAATGAAAATATTTACAGGGGTAAGTCCAGTCATACTTCGAATTACGTAATGAACTTTGAGACGTGTGGACTAATATGGCTCTATTCCTTGCGATCCAGAGATCTGATGAACTTCCAGAGAAGAAATATTTCATCTCAAAACCAATACCTATACTACCTACCTAGACAGCCGCAGCGGGTAGGTATTCCTCACAACAAGCTTGGATCAGACTTTGGCTTCGGAGAGGTACACTTAAATTGTTTGGAGTTTGACCAAGGAAACACATAAGTTTGAGAAATTGAATGATAAATTGACGAACGCAACTAATATTACTCACTTATTGCAGTTTCTTATCATATTTAGAGCGATTCAGATATCATCTGTTACCGAAACACTGACCATTTCATTTAATAATAATATATTGGGTGTAGTACACTGCGACCTTGTGGTCTGTTTCGCCCCCTAGTTATACCTTGTAGAGGCTTGCTCCCTCTTCCAGAGCCCCCTCACAGCTTAACTCACCAGGAATTATGTTGGAGTACTTATGCTCTGGCTTTGGCCTACTCAGAGCACGGGATCCAGATCAGTTTCTTTTATGAATCTGAGAATGAGCAGTGGATCCGTTGTTGGTAAATCCTTTTCTTGAATTTGGTGTTATCCAATATATTTAAACCTTTTTTTGGTCAGTGCCCCGCAAGTTTCCAGTATGTGTTCTAGAGCTTCTGTGTATTCATTGTAGAATCTGCAGTGTCCTTCATCTGATATCGCTATCTTCCTTAGGCATTCCTTGAGTTTGCAATGCCCCATTAGGAAACTAGTAAGGATGCGTGGGTTTTTTTTTGCTAAGACTGATACATGCTTTAAATTTTTTGAGATTGTAATCTTCTAATAGTTTTTTGGCTTCTCTGGAGATCCCGAAAGGTTCTAGTCCTTTTCTGATTTCCCGAATTCTTCGCGTAGTATGTGTTCCCCTATCTCGCAGAATGGTTCAGGTCCCATGAAGGGTTTTGCTCCCCTTTTCTCGCTAGAGAGTCCGCCGCCTCGTTACCAGTAATGCCCACATGGCCTGGTATTCAGCAGACAGATACTCTTTTTTTCTTGCCCAATTTTTTGAGGCTTTGTAGGCATTCCCATACAAGTTTGGATTCAATGACAAAGGAGTGCTTTGCTTTGTTAGTGCAGTGCTTTGATAGCTGTTTGACTATCTGACATTATTGCTATGTTACAGTTTCTATTATTCTTTTCGAGATTGATTTGAACGCATCCGTCTATGGCGCATATTTCTGCTTGAAAGATGCTGGTACTCTTGACCATTGATTCATGGTGTTTCGTTCTTGGCCCAAACACTCCTGCACCAGTTCCTTAATCAGCTCTCGAGCCGTCTGTATGCCACTTTAACGTGTGGTTGCTCAGACCATAGATTGTGCTCCATCCTTTCTTGTTGCTGAGCTACGTTAAGAAATTCTTTTCAAAGTTGTATTTCTTAATGCTGTCATCTCTTGGTAAAGCCAAGAGTGGAAATTTTCTGAGTAGGGCATCATATTTTTTCGAACTAATGCATTTCCCCTTTCCAGTTCCTTCTTTAGGGGTACAGCCCCAGGACTTCCTCGCTAGGCTCTTACATATCATAAGAGCATGGGTTGCTTTTCTAGCAGTTTCCTCAGTGTGATCCTTCCAGAGTATTTTGCTGTCTAGATGTAGTCCAAGATACTTCATATCAGTGTGAAGTATCAGTGTCGTGGCTGACAATCGGATTTCTTTGAGTCTTTGAAGTGTCCTTATCTTTGTGAATGGCACTATCTTGGTCTTAGCCGGATTGACGTTCAGCCTGGCCGTGAGGCACCATTCCTGAGTTACTCTCAGACCTTGTTGTATAATGTCGCAGAGAGTTTCTTCGAACTTTCCTCTGGGAATTAATATTATGTCATCAGCGTACGCCTGACAGCTGATGCCAAGGGTGGTTAATTTTTAAAGTAGTTCGTCTACAACAAGGCTCCACAATAAGGGTGATAATACCCTTCCTTGTGGATACCCTCTTGCAGTGTATACTCTAATAGTTCCAGCTGCTGTCTGTGTCTCTGCTGATCTAATGCTCAGCAGTTCGCACATCCATCTGGATACTGGGTCTTTGGCTCCTTTCCATTGTAGAACCCGTTTGATAACTTCATGCTAGGTATTGCCAAACGCCCCTTCAATATCAAGAAGCCACACAATACTATCTCTTTTGAACTTAGAGCACTTTGGATAGCTTCTGTTAGCTGATACAGGGCCGCCTCTGTCGAAATGCGCGCCCTGTATGCATGTTGACGATGATACAGAGGGGACATACTTAGTATTTTCTTCCCTCAGGTAATTATCCATAGCCTTCTCTATTGTTTTCAGAAGAAACAAAGTGAGGCTGATCGGTCTGTACGATTTTGGCTGTATCGGGTCTGTTTTCCCCACCTTCGGTATGAACACAACCTTTGCTAGTTTCCATTGTAGTGGTATGTAACCTAGTGCAACACTACTCTTCGCTAATTTTACCATTTCACTTACTTTGTAGTCAGTGAAAATGCACTCAAGTGCAGTCAAGAGTATAAGGTTCGATTTAGCAGCCCTTGCATCTTCCCGCTAACCGTGAAAGAAATAAACGAATAGTCAATGATGAGTTTATCCAGCTACTTAACCCTTAAAAAATAAAAACGCAGGAAGCCGCGATTGTAAAGATTCGAATTCTTCGGCAGCATGTTTTCATCAACCCCTCTCAGAAAAGTCAAGTGTGTCTATGGCGTATAATAACTTTCTTCCAAGCGAATTCCCCTTACTGGTGGCAAGGTTTCAAATAACTTATCCACATGAATTCTGAAGAACATTTAAGCCCTAATTATTCCTCCTTGATAACTTGATTGTGTGTTGCCAATACAGTTTGGTCGTTATTCAAAACCATTGTTGTAGGAAATATGCTCTTTAACTTTAGCTCATGGGCAAATCGCCTATGACACAAATTATTCGCTCTCTATTACTACTCCATACGTAAGTGGATAATGTGTCTTCTCTTGAAGACCAAAGATTAATTCGTTTATCTATCACCAAACACTCAAGTGCAAATTTCCGGTATTTGCTGCTTCTATGTATTTTACATGTATGTTCCTTTGCATCAAACCATCCATCTTCGACAGCTAAACTGATATACTCGTAAGACATACAGCTTGTATGTTCATATCTGTTACAATATACGCTCTTAATTGTACCTCAAATATGTTGTATCTGTGTTGTGTAGATACTCGTACATCACAAGTCAATGCACAATGAACCATCGACTCATCCTTCTCGGTAAGAGAGGAGTTCTTGAAATTGATTGATGATGTTCGGTGAATTGCACGTTTTAGAAAATTAAATTACAGAAGGCATGGTTAGATCCACTTCAAATAGTTTGATAAGTGAAAATATCAAGTATATATAAGTACTGAAGAAAATACAGATAGTGCTTGCTAAATTGAGTACTCAACAAAGGTCATGAATGGATGATCGAAGAAACAATTATGTATGAGTATACGCAGTACAAATATGGGATGCAAATGTAAGAATATTCGGAACGGAAGATACAATCAAGAGCTGCAAAATTGATAAGGTCATATCATGTACGCTAATATCTAGCGTCTTGTTACCCCAGTAAAATAAGTACCATTTGTTTCATTTATGACTAATATTGAAGTTTAGTTATGTAGAGAATGGTTTCGGACCTGCTTGTGTACAACTTCAGTTTATAAACTGCCAGATATGGCCTTTTTTGATGCGAACTTGTCGGAAGACTAAAGAAAGAAGCTAAGTACAGGAAGTCTCAGTGGATATTTTAGGGTAATTCAAGTGAAAATATTAGACTCTTACTTAAAAGTGAACACTTTTTAGCAACTTTGCCAAAAATATGAGCTTTCAACCAATCATACGAGTTAGCTACGTTTTGTACGATTCTCAGCCAATCATTGTCGATTTCAACAAGAATGTAGGAAAGAAGGTAGTCTTCAGCGCACAGTTCAGGAATCAAACTTGAAAAACATCTAACAAAAAACACAACTTTCCAATGGCACAATAAGGTTTAGCAAAGACAACATTTTGCACATCTGACATACGAGTACATAATGAGATGGGATGGTCTGCTGATCAACGAAATGCCAAATAAGCTTATAATTGTGCATCCATCGCAAGACAGAGCTTTAGGATTCTGGCCGTACGAGCTGGCCCTTTAAGATCAAGTTGTTAAAATCCTTTTGAGGAGCCATTCGCTTACAGCATCAGGCTTAGAAGGTCTGTGGAATTATTATTCGCATGAGATGACACTTGCCATACCTGATGTGATTGGTTTGACCATGTGTGCTTCGATAAAAAGTACTGACAAATGCAGCAAAGTTGGCATCGTACAAGATGGTTCTACATTAAAGGACAAAGTCTAGTCGCGAGCTCTATACAACGATTACATAGATGTTTTCAAAAAAGGCTCAAATTAAGATTTCCCGATCTTTTTCAATGTCACGGAACAGCGGAAAACTGGGATGAAGACGGTGTTTTCTGCATATTATTCTTAAATTTTTTTTTTTAGAATTAAGAGAGCCTGAATTTTGTTTAGATAAGCACCTCCCCATCACGCTGTCCCAAATTGAAGCTTCGAATGGAGAATACCATAGTAAATTATTTTCAGTAGTTTTTTTTCGAGCAAACACACTTTAAGTTTTAAAAATGTCTGAGAGTGCAGCGAAAATATTTCTGTAAGTCCTGCGTATGGTTAGCAAAACTCATCTTAGAGTCAATACCTAATGAGTCCAAAATAGTCCAAAGGGTAGGTACTCCTAAAAGTTGAAGAATTTGCAACCTGAAGAATTTGAAATCGTTGATAACGCGATCCAAGAAAATACAGCTCAACATTGGGCCCGATTGCAAAGGACAAATTAAAAAACATAATTTTTAGTTTTAGAGCTGATAATAAGTCTATGTTCGGTCCCAATTTATTGCAGCAACCAAGTTTAAACACTTTCCTCGACGTACACGCATCTTATGGCATATCAGCGAAGGCAGTAAGTGATCCTTTAAAATTCTGATCAAAAAGTTAGTTAATGTTTAAGAGAAACAAAATAGGTCCCAAAACAGAACCCTGGGGTATTCCTTAATTTAAAATTTGAATATCTCTCCTGGTTTCCACTAATTTTAGTCTTTGAGATCTATTTGTGAGATAAGATTTAAACCAATCTAGAATAAAGCCACGAATTTAGCCTTTCTATCCTTTCCTTTTATCGCTGCATAAAATATTGTGGTCAACCATGTCGAAAGCATTCGTTATATCCACAAATAACCCAGCAATGAATTTTTTATCATCAATATATGGAAAACAAATTAGAACAAATGTGTAGAAGAACATCCTCAGTAGGTCTACCTTGTTGAAAACCAAACTATAACACTCTGAAAAACTTGGTCAGGAAGAAGTGAGTTCAGTCTATAATTACACAAATCCTCTGCTGAACATTTTTTAACCATTTCAGTGTATTTCACGGCTTCAAGAAAAGTTCACCAAAAAATCCTACAATTAAAGAATAAACTACAAAACAGCCGATATTTTCAAAATGTTGTTTGAGATACCACTAAAACCGTAAGAATTTGAATTTTTTAGGGAACCAATAGTCTTAAGGAGTTCTGGACAGTAAATAATATTTATGAAGAATACTTTACTTAGTACTTCTAAGGATCTTACCAAATACCTTACTTTTGGATTTATATTTTTGCAGAAATCCAACACATTTTGATGGCTGACAATAGTGACGATGAAGATAATTTACAACTTGACGAAGAAGACCAAAAGCTTCTGACACAGGACGATGACCAAGGGTTTCTTGATGTTGAGATTGAAGATACAACTCCTGAACCTTCAACATCTATAGCAGAACCCGTCGCCGATCAAGCCGCTGGTAATAGTAATTAATAGGTATTGAAGTGGAGCCAGAGAACGTACATCCTACATTTTTTTGGGAATGTGGAATACGAATTCGGAAAGTTGCAAATCTGCCAAGAAGTCACAGCTGATTTATTGACTCCTTCCAACATACTTTGTTCAACAACTAATTTTGATCTTTTAGTTCAAAGTATAGTATCAGAGTCAGTTCGATACGCTCATCATAACACCTATAGGCAGAAATTCACAATAGAAGTGGAAGAAATGAAAGCATTGCCCTCATTGAGAGATTACTGGTCTACAGAACCAGTAGAACCAGATATGAAAGGTGCCTTTCATATCAAATGTTATGCCAAGGGCTCGATTCGAAGGAATACGCAGGAACTTACATTTTTATAACAACGAAAAAGTAAGAGATCCAAATCATGATAGAGCATGCAAAATTCGGCCAGTAATGGATCATTTGAATGCTTCTTTCCAATATGCCCTCAATAATACTAAAGAACAATCTATCGACGAGCACATGATAAAATTCAAAGGGCATAATATTATGAAGCAATATATAAAAAATAAGCCCGTTAAATGGGACTTCAAATTATGGTGCAGATGTGATTCAGCGACCGGTTACTTGTTTGAATCCAATTTATATATGTTACAAGCAAACGAGCTTCTGGAACTCAGTTTAGATTAGGTGAATGCCTATTACTTCAGCTTACAGGAAAGCTGGAAGCCTTGGGATGTGAAATTTATACAGACAATACTTCTTCAATTCAACCTTGTTGCAAAATAAACTGATTGATCAGAATACCAAGTTGTGTTCGAACTCAACGAAAATTTTTTCCGAAAACTGCACCAGTTGATAAAAAAATGAAGCGTCGAGACATTTACGCCACAAGTTTCAAAGGCATCTTATGTGAAATTAATGGATAACAGTTCACCGTGTGGCGCTCCCATTATTCTGATTTGTTAAGTTGGTACATCTGTTGTTGATATTCCCTCTAAATATTAGCATCATAGCTTGACATTTGCAAAAGTTACGTAGCCAAGAGTACATCTATCTCTTTGTTTGATAGCGATTTTTTACAATTTTAGAAATGAATTTAAATTTGCAACAATGAACTTTGCGTAATTTTGCGTAAAAAACGGATTCAATGGTGAGCGAACGTTGGAAATGTTGGAAAAGTGTTTCGACAACGATTCTCTAAAGAAAACGTTCGAACGGTTTACCAGTGGCACGAGCGGTTCAAAAGTGGTCGTGAGTCAAACGAAGATGTTGAACGCAGTGGCAGACCATTGAGATCGAAAGCCGATGAAATCATTGATGAAGTATTGTAAAAGAAATGTTGGTCAATAACCGCAAATTAACCATCAGAGAGATAGCATAGGACCTGCACATTGCCTATGGACCCGTCCACGACATATTCGTTAATGATTTGGGCCTCCGTCGTGTAGCAGCAAAATTGGTGCCAAAAGACCTCAATTTCATGCATAAAAGAGACCGTTTTGACGTCGCCAAAGAGATGATTGGCGAGGCTGAATCCGATCCCACATTCATCAAAAGTATCATTACTGGAGACCAGACATGGGCTTATGATGACTTCACGCAATCCAGACATCAAGCAAGTGAATAGCGTTCACCAAATGAGCCGAGACCAAAAAAACCACGTCGTTTTCAGTCCAAAAAGAAGGCAATACTCACGGTTTTCATGGATTGCAACGGTGAAGTGTATCATGAATTTTCGCCAGAAGGCCAGACAGTAAACAAAGAGTATTATTTGGGCGTTATGAGACGTTTCCATGAGGCAATTCGCCGATAACCATGATAACGCACCGTCGCACAGTGCCATCATTATTCGTAATTTTTTCACGAAAAATGCAACAAATACCATCCAACAGCCACCGAATTCACCTGATTTGGCTCCCTGTGACTTCTTTCTGTTCAATTAGTTAAAAAAAACCTCTACGGGGAACGCTATTCAGCAGCCGAGAGGAAGTAAAGGAAAAATCGCAGTAAGCACTAATGGACATACCGAAAACCGAATATAAAAAATGTTTCGCGGATTGGGTCAAGCGCTGGCATAAGTATGTTGCAGTCAATAGGGACTACTTTGAAGGGGACAATACGAGTATATATAGATTTAGATGAATAAACTTGAATTTTTAATTTTCTGAATACTTTTTGATCAAGGTGGTATGTAAAGTTCACCATTGCTACACTAATGACAGGAATTGCTTCGCTGAGAACAATAACTAAGTAAAGTAGAATAGTGTATATCTAATATTTTTCATGAATAAATAAAATTTGGGCTTAACCAAAGTTGACCAAAAATTAACTCTTAGCGACCATATGGACACATTTGTCCCCTACATTTTTACAAAACCCACGGAATTTATTGCTATTGTTCTGTCGAAACCTATTTTCTAGACGCGCCCAATAAGTCATTTGAAACAGCTCAGATGATTGCATAAGCCCCCAAAGTCATATGGTCGTGAAAGGGCTAACACAGACTCGCCAAAAAACGAACACCAATCTAATGGAGAGTATGGTGGAGATAAATTGCAACTTATAGATGGAAAGTAACTATTGAAAGATGTCGACACAGCAATGTTGACAAAGTCCCTACTACTACTTCGAAATTATGGATATCGGCTGTGAAGTTCTGTTCAATTCGTCAATGTAATTTTGCACAGACGGACGAGTTAAGCAGGAATGCCAGAACTAAACTGTGTACAGCTCGTCTTCATAGATGTTGTCATATGCGGTTTACGAGTGAGTCTTGTCTTTAGCAGCAGCACCGATTTGTACACTTCGTGTTTAGCTGGATATGCTTGCGGGCATTCTTCATCAAATCTGGTGGTGGTCGGACGAAACCCAACACATCTGTTGCGGCTTCTCTAATGGCATGTTGGCAGTTAGTTATGCTACTTGTCTTTGGTGACGTCATAGAAGTTGTGGACAGATTTTGGAATACGCATTTGGCGAAAATTCCAGCGGTCCGATACGGTTGCAGCTTTTCTTCGTTATAGATTCCTCAGCAGTTCGTCTGTGTTGTGGTGCTTGGAAGACCTACTGCCCGTAATATTTGGCCGTCTAACAAAATCGAGGTATGGCCTTATGTCTGTGGCAATATCAAAATTTATCAGAACAAGCTACAAGGCCTAAGGAAAAACTTACAGGTATAAAGATGTGAACGTAGTAGCAGGGTCACAGTTTTTGCCAGGATTTCGATAGAATTACTTCTGTAGACTGTCATTCAAAGCCAATCGAAAGGAAAAATTATATCCGGACAACGATCGAAAGAAACTACGTTCACCTGGCAAACAAGATTTAACAGAATACCGCTCTGATACTTCCGTCTCACTATAAATGGTCATCAGCACACCCCGAGCCCACTTTTCAACATACATATGGTACTCGTAATATTTTCTTAAGCCGTACAACTCGCTTATGCACTGCCGAGGTCTTTAGTTTCTTGTCGTTATGGGCTGCAAACATTCAAAACCAACGTACATCGGTACCTCTCTTTCTGTCCTCGCTAACTTTCCATCGCCCGCGCTACGTGCAATCATTTTAAACGTGCTAATAACTCAGTGAGCGGAGTCATATCAATATCTACATCAAAACGCTGTCAATATTTTGTCAGCCTAAGTAATCTCATCTGGCCAAACACAGCGCTGAGAATTGTCATTTGTATCTTGAAGGTTGATATCAGGCTCGTAGTTCCCTTTGCGTCGGTTGTTTGATGTATCAGCATCGATAAATTAAGTTTACAGATGTTTTGGATAGACACCAACGAACGGTTTGTCTGGCGGTATTCGGTCATTTTCACTTCACATTACACTTCTTTAAGGCCATCTTATTGTTGATAGAATTTGTTTTCGCACAACCGTATTTGCTATGAGCTATGGAGCTAGGTTGTACTCGGGACTAAGTATTGAACCCACATAGCACAACATGTAATGAAGAATGTGTTGCTGGAATCTTTATCGGTTGCGGCAGTATTGAAGTTGCACTACAGGCCCTCTTCAATTCTTAAAGAGTTTCCAAATTCAGAAATGCACTTTCATCGTTACAGTATCGGAAGATTGGATTCCTTGAGGCATGTTCAGATCTCAGGTCACTGGCTTAGAGCATGAAAATCTACGAAAATCCATTCACTGAATTGAGTGACCTACTTATAATGTGCTTATTACTGAGTGGTATTAGTGAAATCCCTCTGGAAAGATTTCATAAATACAAGTTCACAAGTACACTGTTGGTGACAGTCTTTTTTTATTTACTGTTTTTGGATGGCTGCTAGTGTGTTGACAGCACATATCAAGCTTCAAATAATCTCGAAATGCTTAAAAAGCAATTTATCCCACTTCCACCGGCACTTCCGTGTCCTATTTCATGGCCTTAATCATCCCTTATAGCCTCTTCAAATGCCTCTTATTCCCACTCAAATGTTTCACTTAATATCCTCTTCCACAGGCAAAATAAGAGTCCTTCTTGTGCCATTTTACATATATTAGTGTAACCCTTTTCAAATCGTTGTTACATTTTAAGAGATTTCCTTCTTTCTTTTTTTTATTACATATTTTGTATCTTTTCATATGGTATACGAGTATCCTTTGCGCGTCGACAGAAGGCCCAAAGACCAGAGATGATACGAGTACGCTGACAACCATTCTGAAAAAAAAGGACGGAAAAATCACAACACAAAATTGTCTCACAAAATATATGAGTACGTTGGTCGGTTGGTTGTCGTCGTTTCTTGTCTTCTGGAAGGACGAAATTTGACAAAAAAAAAAACAAACAGGAAAATTTGTGCGTCGGTCTCAGTTTTGTTTGGTTCACGTTACAGTTTGTATCCTGGTATTTTTCGCCAAGGCTCGGTATTTAATTAAAAAAGTTTGCTTCGTGCTACTCTATCTTTTTTTCTTCTTCTACTTCTTCTGTGTACAAAGTGTATATCCTTTCGCCTATATATGCAAAAATATGAAAAAGGATACGAGTTATATGGATCCTAGATCTCAGTCCCAGTGTAACACAAGGGGGCCTTTGAAAATTTCCCTTAAAATTACCCATCGTACCCTTTTTTTTCTCTCCTACTTAAACTTTTTTTCTTCAGTTGCTCTACATATTTATGAGGGAACAGAGGGAGTGGGGAGTCACAACAAAAAAAGGATAACTCTCAAAATAAACTATTGTATCCATCCCCGAGGATGTATGAGAGAAGATAGGGAGTTACAAAAGAAAAAAAAGACTGTATGAAGGAATTTTCAAGAAAAATCTGCTTAAATGTGCCAATGGGAGTATTCCTTCTTCCCTGTATTAAGTCTCCGGCTCTTCCCTATCCCTTCTTACAGTAAACCAGATAAAGGACATTTACGAGTGACAAAAAAAAAAAAAAAACAATCTCTTCAAAGCACTGACTGTTGTGTAGCGAAAGTGTGAAAGTGTCCTTTTTTTCAGCTGCCATTCCTTCCGTTTAATATCCCTTTCTCGGGGCGACAAAACACTACTGTTGTGCAGAGAGGTGGGCATGGTGTTGGCACCACGTACAACAAAACAAAAAAAAAATCACATTTCCTGTGGGTGGCGATGGATATGAGGATTCATTTACGTACCGGGAATAAGTGGATTCTTTTATGATGATCGCATATGAGTTTCGTTCTGTGTCGTCTTTTTAGCTTTTTACCATTTTTCAAAGTTTTTTTTCCCTTCTTGAGCGAGTGTCCTTTTTTTTTATTTGTTAAGACATTGCCACTGCTGTTCTATAGTATAGGTATACTTAGGGTTGGAGTTGGAGTCAAGTTGTTCTCAATTTTTTCACTTTGGTGGCACGGAGAGGAATTAAGTTATTTTCGGACAGAGATTTGGGGCTAGATGTTGGTATGGAGAAGGAGAGATAGCCATTTGGGGCATGTTGTTTATTATTCGGGGGTCAGTTTGGACGCCTGCTTGTAGATGCGGAATTCAAATTTTGCTTGCTCTTTGTGAACTCTCTGGCAGGGATATGCCTTTGTTTGAATAGTTATCTAAAGTTGCCTTTGCCTTGATTTAAAATTGCACGAGTATACAACAAAAAACCCTTACGGGCATTACATGATGAATCCTTAAATTATTAGAAACTTCGTTGGTCAGTATATTTCTAGTCATTTGTTGTATCTGCAGCTTCTTTTCGGCTTTCTGTTTTCGTACAAAGCACAAATAGGGAGACAATCTAATACTATAAGACTATAAGAAGTCGAAGAGCTAATTTTTTGAAAGGAGGAAAGTGTTTTTCAACTTAAAAACCAGAAGTTCAAGCTGCAGCAACACCTAACTCAAAGCTTAGACTAGACTTACACATTTTCATTCTCAAAAACGATGTACGCTTGACACCGAAAGACCGAACTTTAGCTAAATAAGCTAGAAGCTATGCAAGCATTGACCTTACTTAATAGTCATAGGCTTAAGGTACAGCTAAAATAATCCACAGCAGGTCCATGACAGATATGACAGAAGCAGTCATCTGAAGGGGCCTTTGGACTACTGTGACAAAATCAACCTTCAAATTATCAATGCCTCTCACCAATATTTCCTTTACAGCTCCATGATGGGCAATCATTATCACCGCAACGTCTGACTATTGAACTATTGATTATTGAACTAAGTATGCTGTAAATTGATTGTTGTGCGTATTCTATGGCACGTAGCCCCAGCTCGCTGAAACCATAGCTTTTCCAATTCCAAATCCTTAACTTCCAGCCATGAAAAACCTATTGACATGACTCGGTAGTGCTCTCTAATGACAGTAAAGTCTTTTTGCCATTGTCGTATTGAATGAAAAATGGGCCAATAATGCCACCATTTTAAAAACCTCAGCAAAGTCACTCGTTCAGGATGGCTTTTTTATAACTACGAGTACATATGGCTTCTACTGTGTTTCTGTAAATTTTTTAAACGGAACTGTCAGTTTCAAAATAACATGTGATTCAGAAAGATACCAACAGATGGCCCACGTTTTACAAACCCAAAGTTTGGGATAGACCTTCTGAACTACCATAATCCCATCGATAAAAAGGAACACAAGAGACAGGACTCTTAAGCAAAGCCCTAAAAGTTTGAAAAATCAACCACCCATGCTCCTTAGAGGCTTACTGCTCATTGGCAAGAAAATTGTCGTTGATAACCTTCTAGATATCGAAGGCAGATTCGATTGCATACATATATCTCATGCAGTCATTAGTGCGAAAGCTTTCCCAGAAGGAGAGATCCCACTGCCCCTATTATGGTGCAGCGAAGTCAAATCCTGATCATTTTTATTAACAACCCCTTTTGTGTTGAAGGATATGCTGATTACATTCCCAATCAGCGGTATGTTGTAGGAAACAATCTCAAAACACCATCAGAGAGTTCTTAACCTCGCAGCAAACTGGTGCAGAGAGTTTCAAACCACTGTCAACAGTGAAATCATACAGTTCTTATGTGAAGTGAAGTTTCTAGTAGTTATCCGTGCGGCATCGGATAAAGAATAGTGCCGCAGTGCGTCCCAGCTTGTCGTAAGAGGCGACTAAATGGGACACCAATCATATACAGGCAACTATGACACCAAAAATGAGCCTGTGACACTTTAACACCTTAAAACTTTCCCACAAGTTTGTATGCAATCAGTGGGTTCCCACGTCTGGATACTACCGGTGGGGCAAAAGAACAGTCAATCAATTCGAAATGAGCATACAAGTGTCAAACCACTCAAACTTTAAACTTCATGGAAATGATCGCAATTAATAGCACTACCCCGCTGGGCACCACGGTTGCAACGCACTCGGGTGATCCCAGAGCAAGCAGAAGTGCTTGTGTCAGAGCCCGACGGATTCCGGGGGCGGGCAAAATGAAGTTTCCAAATTATTTTCCTTAACTTCGGTTTGCAAGTTGGAACGTCGGATCGATGACCTCAAAAAGTTTAGAACTGGAAGCGATTATGCGTCGCAGAACTCTACAAATCCTGTGCGTACAGGAAACGAAGTGGTGTAATACAGGAAATAAATCGCGTTTTCTAGATTTAAAAACTAAGGCCTTTAAGATGTTCTACCATGGAACGGTCAATGGACGAAACGGTGTTGGAATCGTTGTTGCAGCAGATCTTCTAAACAACATCGTTGGTATCTTGAAAATAAGCGACCGCTTGATGAGTGTTAAACTCGTCATACACAATGAAACGTGGAACATTGTTAGCGCGTACGCTCCACAAAATGGATGCGACCAATCGGAAAAAGATACATTTTGGTCAGAGTTCGGTAATTTGCTTAGAAATATACCTATCGATGAGATACTCTTCGTAGGCGGATATTCAAATGGCCACGTCGGAGAAACAAATGTTGATTATGAGGACTGCCACGGAGGTAAAGGTTGTGGAACCAGAAATTCAGCTGGCGAAGACATCCTTATAGCATGTAGGGCTTACGGCTTAACAGTCTTAAATACAATGTTTATTAAACATCAACGACATCTTATCACCTATAGCAGCGGAAGCCACGAAACGCAAATAGATTATCACCTCTGCAAAATGTCGATGAGAAACCGTGTTAAGGACTGTAAAGTAATACTTGGAGAATCGCTAGTAAGCCAACACCGTCTGCTCATTACAGAATTTTTTACGGCGGAACCACCGAAAACACGGGCATCGTTTGGAAAGCCAAAAATCCGGTGGTATAATCTATCGAAGGAACGAAGCGCAAGATTTATCGCACTGGCTAAAGAAGTACTTCACAATATAAACGGTATCGCAGACTCACTTAGCCCGCAAGAAATGTGGAACAGCATGCACGAGGAATGCATAACACTCGCAAAGTCCCATCTGGGGACTATATCAAAATACCATTACGTCGGCAAGCAAACATGGTGGTGGAATGACGAAACCAAACGAGCTGTGGCCGACAAGAAGAATGCATTCCAAGCGTGGACAAAATGCGATCGGAGCGACGGTATCGAAAAAGCTCGACTGGCTCTTGAATACGAGCGTCTTAAAAAGATCGCAAAGAAAGTCCTGGCTCGAACTCGAGCGGTAGCAGCGGAAAACCTGTACCTGTGGAACAAATATCCTCACGATCGGCGGATAGAAGACAAGCTATCCAAGAAGTTCAAACGTCGTACAATACTAAAATGCCAAATATTTTTAAGCTCGCTGCACAGAGGCGAAAAAATTCAATGGAAATAACCTCGCCGAAATACACCAAAAACGCAGACGGTCGCTTATTAACAAATGAAAAGGAAATTTGTGACCGGTGGCTTGAATTCCGCAAGGAGTTGCTTAACAAACAGTTTCCACGTGATATCGTGCCGACAGCTGGTCTATTCGAGGAGGAAGTTTCGGACTTTTCAATCGAAGAAATAAGTATAGCAATTGGAAAAATGAAGCGGAGAAAAGTGGCGGGACCAGACAGCATTCCATCAGAGTTTTGGTCGAAGATGGAGGGGATCGGCAGCGTTTGGCTATCGAAACTTTTAAATAAATTAAAATGTGGACAACCTATGTCGAATCAATGGAGAAGTAGCTTCTTGGTTCCTTTATATTGTACAAAGGAAAAGACGACACTCGGAAATGCAACAACTACCGTTCAATCAAGATGATGTCAACCACGATGAAAATCGTCGAAAGAGTCTTAAGCGAACGTCTTCGGCAAATAATAAAGCTCGATAATAGCCAGTGTGGATTTGTTGAAGGAAGATCGACGGTGGATGCTATCCAAAGCCTACGACTAATAATGGAAAAGCACCGAGATTCGTCTAAGGATTTACACATGGTATTTATCGACCTCGAGAAAGCATTCGATCGAGTGCCTAGGGATCTCATACGGGCCGAGCTGAGGTCTCAAAAGGTACCGGAAGCGTATGTTAGAATAATACAAGACATGTACGGAAACGTGAAAACTGCGGTTAAAAGCTCTGCTGGATTAACGAGAGAATTTCCAGTTAATGTCGGAGTGCATCAAGGAAGCGTACTTAGCCCTTTCCCCTTTAACGTAGTATTCGACTATCTTTTAAAAGACTGCATGCGCGAACCAAATGTAACTTCAATTCTCTTCGCTGATGACGCAGTTATAGTCAGCGATAACGTCGAAGATTTGCAGAAGGCCTTGGAATCATGGAGAAGTGCGCTCGAACGGACTTGAAATAAGTCGTTCAAAGACGGAGCATTTGACGTGCTCTTTTGCGCATCCGTTGCGACCTGTTCCGGATATAATATTAGACGGAATAGTTCTTTCGAAAAGCACTATCTTTAAGTACTTAGGATCAATCGTTAACATGGAAGCGAAATGTGACGACGACGTAAACCACAGAGTGAGTGTGGGATGGATGAAATGGCGGGAAAATTCGGGAATCTTTTGCGACCGAAAATTTCCACTTAAATTAAAGGGGAAACTCTACACCACGGTTGTTAGACCAGCTCTCATATACGGTTCACAGTCCAGTGGGTAAAAACTGGGATCTTAACTCAAAAATGATACTCTGCATGTACACACCAATTTCTAGGTCTATAGTCTCTATTTTGATTGCATACATACAACCATGCAAAGTCTGCTAGAGACTAGACTTAAAAAAGTTTAAGGCATAGAGTGTGTGCCTCTAAAATAGTTTAAGCTCTGTTTAAAGGAACTCAAGAGGAACTATACAAAATTCAATCAATCACAACTTCAGCGTTACAGATATAACATTGGATACAGAATAACCCCTTTTTACAAAAGATCAACTGTTGTGGTAGACCGACGTACGACTATTCGTGCGCCTCGTACAGGTATATAAAGCCAAACCAGTAATCGGTTGAAAATTGTTTCTGGATACAAGGAACGAATCCAACAAATTAGCCATTGATGGAAGGCCTGCATTACTCTCTGCAGGATATCCCCGTGTTTTGCCAATATGGGTTTACTGTCGCAGTTAAGATTCAAACAGCGGGAAAAAGACTTTAAGTCACACCCTATTCCATGTTAAGCAACCCTCAGCCTTGTGATATAAGAAAACAACATAATCACATTTCAAGCTCTTTGTACACCTCCAACAAACAGGTAAGTGTAATACATCAACCGGGCTCTCATATCTATTTGGGGGTATTGGGATTTGGGAATTGCTAAATCCTACTGTCGTGTCGAGCTAATACTGTTTAAGGATGAAACTCCCAATCGTGAATAGGACAGTCAAAACATTATTGGGTTTGTACTCAGCCATGCAATCAAAATATCAACAGTATTTTGTACCGTAGTTCAATAGTAAGCGAAATTTTTTTCATAAGCCGTCCTGTCATCACAGGGTTCTTTACGTCCTTTATCCATAAATTCCTTCTGTCTTTTTGTAGTCGAGTGAATTTCGTGGCGAATGGGTCGTTGCAGGCAAGGCACATGTCATCAACGAGTCAAGTGGGGAATATATTTTCGATGTGTTCGACGTTGGCAAGGTTGACGTTGAGGTTATTCTTGCCAACTAGGCAACTTAAAGGGCGTTTAGGATTGGTTTCAGGTGAGTGATCTCAATTGGATCTAGTTTGAGATCATTCACGTAATAGCTGACACGGTGTCTGAGAGGATATGGTGTGTGCGAGGCGTCCATTGATGTATTTATGGTGCTCGTATACTTGCGGAAGTATCTTCCTTGTCACCTCAAGTGTATGGCAGCTTAAACATTGACCAGTAAATCGCGCACATCATTTAGTTCGAATGACGAACTCTATGAGAGGAGCCACAGGGCGAATGAAAAGAGGGTAAGTTTATGGAAATCCTTTCTGACTGAGAAGCGAAGGTTAGTTCGAAACCTAAGGAAGCGATTCCAAAGAGCGAAACCTTGCGTCTATTAATAGGAGGCTCCTGGAGCAGGTGAAATGATTGGAGGGATGGTGAAAGCTACCTGGAAAGCCGTTCTAGAAGGCCTGCTCTGTCTTTATAACAAATGCACTGCCTGTAGCTACTTCCCACCAGTATTAAAGGGATTAAAAATAGGTCTTTTCCTAGGTCATATCGGGGCATCAGTTTGCTTCCGCTGCACGGAAAAGTACTGGAAAGGGTTTTGGTGGAGAATATGACGGAACCGGTGTCCCACTTCCAGTTCGGTTTTACTAAAGGCAAATGTGTTGAGGACGCATGGTGTTTTTGCAAAGGCAGAGTCTAAAGAAGCAGAAACAGTGTGGTTATAGGCATCCTCTTGACCTTAAGGATGCCTTCGATAACTTGAACTGGCCGAAAATACCTACCAGGTTGCGAGAATTGGGCTGCCAGGAAAATGGGCTTTGAGGAAGCTATTCTTCCGATAGAAGAGCGAGTGTGGTCAATGCATACGATAGTGTTGCGTAAGCGTTGAGAGGGGATGCCCCCAGGGGTCCATCTGCGGTCCTTTTATTTGGAACCTGGTGGAGGATCCGCTTCTGCGATGGTTCAACGACCTCTTCAGTCCTGCGCTTATGTAGACGACCTGCTCTATATCCTCGAAGGCCAGTTCAAGCTTCTTGGGGAACAATTAGTAGAAAGACCTCTCTCAATCGCTACTGGATGGGGAGAAAGCGCTGGCGTTAGAGTGTCACAGGTAAAAACAGTTTTAATGTTATTTTAGCGCAAATTTCATACAAGAAGTTACCTTCTGCAAATGAGAATCTCATCTTGTGTGCTATAGGCCAGATAAGGTCAATTTTGCGATCAGACTGGGGGCGAAACAGGCGTTCTATTCATATCATATACGATGGCCTCTTTGTTGCTTGTGCAACATATAGAGCCTCAGTATGACACGACAGAACTACGGCTGTGGCTTGCCAAAGACTCGCCTTACTTGGATGTCTTCCTGTACTGTCTCCACAGAGGCAACACAAGTATTGTTGGGAGTGCTACCTATTGATCTGGAAGCGATGGGTCGTGGTATTGCTTTTAAGATCGGAAAAGGCCTCCCTTTAAACGAGCGAGATTGGGTTTCCCCGAGAGACGTGGATGGCCTATACTTGAGGGAGCGTAAAGCCTTGCTTAATGCATGCATTGCAACAAGACGGCAATCTAGATGGGATTCTAGCGATAATTGAAGGTTATAATTTCCTTAGGGATGTGCTGAACATGCGGGAGTTTCCCGAACGGAGAGATATACCCTCAACCTGGGCTTTTTGTTAACTGAGCATGGCTTTTTAACGCGTTTTTACATAAAAGAGGGCTTAGCTGGAGCTGCTCATGTGGAGCCATCATTGAAGATTTGCTACAATTTTTGTGCGAGTGCCCCAATTACTCAGATGTTTTTGACTTGCAGGATATGGACATCATCTTTGACGGTCAGTGGAGTCTTCACGGACATCGTAAGGTTCGAAAGAACCCATAGTTTTGCAAGAGAAGTATTTAGTAGAGGACGCAGAAGGCAGTTAGCGGCTAGAATTTCATAATACACAGTTGAGAAAATTGATTGGTACCAAAGGCTGGCAGTCCTGGGCTGTAAGGTGCCTAACTGAAAGTGACCGCAAGGTTGCGAAGCTCGACCGGAAGCTATATTCTGGAGGTCAGAGGCTTCTGTTCCAGCCTCACCTACGAGTAGGCCTCCTTGTGGGAGTATCGTGGAGGCTGCTGGTATATACTTCAAGTCGCGGGAAGAGTAGACCGAATGGTGTTAAGACAACTCATGGTTAAACATATGTTGTAGCGTGCTACGACTTGTGATCAACTTTTTGATTGCCATGGAACCGATTCCTCTGCTCGATGTGGAGTTGCACTGCAACCGGGTACCATGACCCACTGAATGACTGACGTATTAGATAGTCCTTGCCCGTTCACCTGGAAGTTCGTGCCTTACGCATCTGATACTGGTGGTTGTACTTGTACTACCCGAAGGGCGCAGATCAACGCATTGTTTTGATATTTCACAGCAGATGCCTACGTAAACACTAACGACTTCTGTCCATTTGTAGTGCACTTCCTTTGCTTCAAATTAAATAACCTCATATTGAGATTTACGAAAATCTTTGGAACGTAGACAACCGGTGCTCCTAATGGCATACAAGTCGCAGAATTTTGAAGATATTGCCTATCGCCCTTTTGCTTTTTATCACAATTACCACAACCTAACAAACAACATTAAAATTTCACAGCAAAATCCACCTCAGAACATAACTCTCCCGAAAACACACTTAGCCCATCAATTTGCCCCAATTTAGCAATACAACCGAACGCAATAGCTCACCAAAATAAAATCTTAAGCAAATTCACGATTCTACATCCCTTTTTGGATCATAAACCCTTTCAAGAAGGCAAATCAAACCTTCAAGAAGTGTCTGTAAAATCTCCATAAAAACGACTCATACTCCCCATAAATGGTCCCAAAAATTTAATCCTAAACCGGAAGGGCAAAGCCAACTCAAGAAAACATATAGCCCCTAAATTAAATAACCAATTTGTTGGAAAATCTCCATGTTCCATCACCTTTTCTTTGTGTTTTACGAGTATAGTCCATCGTTGGCTCTTTTTCACTGATCATCTAAATAAGCCCTTCCCTTCGAAGTTTATGACGAAATTTAACTTGTCTTCCACTAGATGAATACAAAAACAAAAAAATTGTACAACTTTAAAGACGGAAACAGAGTTAAGTAGGAGAAAATTCGTACACTTGCACCCGGACTAGCAAACTAGCAAACTTTAGTTCAGTATCCTTAATTACCTCGGGCAAGGTGTAATCATTGCGTCCACTGTCACTTCCACTAAAATCCTTCAACTTCTGAGCTAAATGTTGAGTAAATTCCTGCGATAAGCTTGGCCAAGAGAACGAGAATATGAACGAAACAAAATGAAGATTCAAACTTTCAATGAACACGAACATTGAGGAACGTGTATACTCGTACATAAACAGGACATGCTATGAGTGTCCTGCATCTTTTATTTTATCTGCGATAGTGCACTGTTCTTCATTAATTTTTTTATTAATTTTTGGTGGAAATTTTCGCTGTGAAAATTGTAAAACTTCACCAAACTCCACAGTCGGCTTTGTTGTTGCGAATTTTCAATGGAATTTGAATTTGCTTAATGTTTACGCAACACCTAAGGCGATTTTTGGAAATTCGAATTCCGAAAACAACATCTCTAAACTCTGGAACCAATATCAAAAGGAATCTGCAGCTAATTCGTACAACTGTTGGAAGGACATCAATCAGTTTCCTTCCACTTGTTGTACCAGAAACTTTTAATCATGTAAATCTACTCGAAAATAAGGCCAGAGGTTAACGAGGATAAATTCGTTTCGCAGAAATTCGGGAAATTGGAGATTTCTGTTATTTTAGATGAAACGGTTTTGGTGCTGGATTTCGGCTTAAGGCTCAACCATTTATCGACTTTGCTTCGAATTGTTCTTACTTCAATTTATTTAACTTTGGACGCTTCCATGTCTATGTACTGTGATGCCTTTATACTCTGCCCAAACCCTGATTATTCTACTATTAAGTGGGATTTATATATTCTGACTTCGTAGCCTTGGTTACTTTTCGCTTTCCCCACCTTCGAAACATTACTCTTTCAAACTATGTAAAGATTATGGAATCAAACTTCAATTATTTCCAGATAAGACCAGCTCCCAACTTCTATCGAGTTTGGGGTGTCATCTTTCATAAGCGGAAATTGTCATATTTGCCGAAAAGGGAAGTTGTAAGACAATGGGTCAACTTCTCTGGGATGGAAGTTCGCAAGCCAATGGAAGTGCATTTCGCTTGAGCTTGTATAGATAGACCGAGCAGTCTAGAAAAAATAAAAAAAATACTTTTTAAACTCATCTCATCTTATAGCTGGTGCTACTGTCAACCAAGGTCGAGATATTTACTACACCGGAGGCGGAATAAGAGGTCCAGTGCCGCCAGCATCAAGCATCGAAGACCATTGGAAACATTGCCAAAACGCCATCAGAGATGCCGCTTCAGATGTGCTGGTTTCACTCGTCCACCACAACGAAACCCCTGGTTCGATGATGAATGCCGGCAAGCATAAGCAAGACGCATTTAACGCGGCGCTGCTTAGAAAGACCAGAACTGCTCATGAGCTCTATGAGCGGAAGAGGAGAGACGAACACCGACTTCTCAGGAGGAAGAAGAAAGAGCATGAGAAGCGCGCGATCAAGGAAATTGAGAGATGCTACTCAGGAATGAGGTTCGGAAGTTTTACCAAAAGGCAAAAATAACGTGCCGCGGCAACAAACCCCGAACCGAAGCCTGTAGAGATGAACAAGGGAACATCGTAGTAGAATCGCAGTCAATGCTGACGATTTGGAAAGACCATTTCTGCAGACTGTATAACGGCGATGACGGACCAAATACCGCTGTCGGGCAGAATCAACCTTTCAACTTGGACGATGATGACCAACAAAGCTGCTTTCAAAAGTCCGTCCAACTACTCGCATACGCCGACGATAATGACATAATCGGGAGATAGCAGCGTGATGTCATTGGCGCTTTCGCGAGTAGTGAGAGGGAAGCGGCGAAAATGGGTTTAGCGGTCAGTGAGGGCAAGACCAAGTATTTGCTGTCAAGCAAAAAGGACAACCAACACCGACGTCTCGGACAGAACGTCACCCTCGACAGATATAACTTTGAGGTAGTTAAGGACTTTGTCTACCTAGGCTCCGCTATAAATACAGACAACGACACCAGCGCTGAGATCAAGCGAAGAATAACTCTTGCCAACCGCTGTTTCTTTGGGTTAAGAAAGCAATTGAGTACCAAAGCTCTCTCTCGGACAACAAAAGTCACCCTTTATAAGACCTTAATAATCCCGGTCCTGCTCTATGGCGCAGAGGCATGGACATTATCAAAAATGGATGGGGCGGTGTTCTTGGTTGCTTCGAGAGGAAAATTCTTCGGGCGATCTTCGGTCCCGTCTGCATTGACGGTGAGTGGAGGAGGAGATACAACGACGAACTGTATGGACTGTACAGCGACATGGACCTAGCCAGAAGAGTGAAGATCCAAGGACTGAGATGGCTGGGTCATGTAGAGCGCTTGGACACCAATGCTCCGGTCCGAAAAGTCTTTGAATCCGCTCCCGAGGGACAGCGCAGTAGAGGAAGGCCAAGACTCAGGTGGCCCACGCAAGTGGAAGAGGACCTCAGCCAACTTAGCGTGCGAAACTGGAGACAGCTATTCAGGGATCGAGCTTGCTGGAGAAGCTTGTTAACTGAGGCCCAGGTCCACCCCGGACTGTAGCGCCACCTAAAGTAAGTAAGTAGGAGGCGGAATAATTAATGATCGTTAGAGCAATATCCGACGAGGTAGTGATCTTAATGACACTTGGCTCATATTAAAACCAGACTTTCTTAAGTTTCTTGCCACAGGAATGTGACAGAAAACGAAGACGCAAGACCATGATGTATAGCCAATGGATGATGCGAGGTTGGTGGTCCCATTTGTTACCTATGGCTTGCAAGAGAATAAAGCTACTGAGGCTTGCTTTACTCTTTCTTGAATGTAAGGTTTCCAGCTTAGTTTCCTGTCGAAAATTAGACCCAGATATTTCGCTGTATCGGAGAAGACCAGGCTGGACCAAGAGAAGAGGACAAGATCGGTTTTATGGGGGTTTATTCCTAGTGCACAGCGAAGCGATCTGCCCAGCTAGTTAATATGTTAAGATTATACTGTAGTAGCTCTTTAACACTATATAGATGTTTTTCTGAAACGGCTATAGCAACTTCATCCGCATACGCAACCACCCTGCTACCACCCTCTTCCAGGAATATCAGCAGCTCGTTAACCACAAAGTTCCAGAGAAGGAGTGAGAGGACACTTATTTTGACAGAGGACCCACCCAGTTTGGAATTGATAGTCCTGCTCCTTAGCATAGATTGATCATGTCCCCAAGTGAATCATCTACCTTCAGAGCTGACAGCGCTATCGTGATTGCGGATGTTTTGACGTTGTTGAAGGTGCCTTCTACGTGTAGCAAAGCTACCATTGTATATTCTCTACAATGTAAGGATCGTCCGATGTGGCTTTTTAGTGAGTGTAGAGCCGTTTCCACCGACTTTACCTTGCTGTAAGCATGGTGTGCCGTGGATAGGAGTCTAGGGTTAAAGCAAGATCGTATATGGATATCAATCAGTCGTTCTAGAGTTTTTAGAAGGAAAGATGATAGACTAATAGGTCTTAGGTCCCTTAGACCAACATGAGAGCATTTACCGCTTTTGGGAATGAAAACGACATTTACTTCTCTCCATGACAGAGGTGTGTGGGATAGTTCTATGCAGTACCTCACGGTATCATGATATTTTCAAGTGATGGCAGGATTATATCAGAGGATCTTTTTACCTCGGCTGGAATTATACCATCCGACCCAGAAGCTATGCAGTGCCCAGAGCAGTTTGTCTCTTGTAATAAGGCCAGTAATATTTGTCGCAGCTGCAATAGTTCTATTAGCCTTGAAAGGGGAGCTACCTGGAAAATGATTCGTCCCTTGAGGTCGTCCATGAGACATTGTTTTTTTCAAGCAGCTAGGCATCGAGGGACTCGTTGGGAGGATTTTTCTAAGTAGCGATGCCTCAGAGTCTTCAGTGATTTTCTCACAAAAAGACCTCCAGGAATCATGCTTTGCCGTCCTCAATTATTTTTTGTATGTTTTGAGGGATTCCTTGTATGAGTCCCAATCCTATGCTTCTCTTGAGGTTTTTGCTTTCTTGAAAAGTTTCCTACAAGCGTGTCTAAACAGCCCTAATGTGGATGTCCACCAATATGGCTTTTTCTTTCCTCTAGGTTTAATTAGAGGACAGAAGACCGCCAGTTCTGATGGACTAAATTATCTATCAAACAGTTTTGGACTACAACAGAACAGAGGAAGACACAAGACCTAAATACAATCGTTTACTTTTGACTTGTCCAGGAATTGGATGCAACAAATGCAAATTCAGTATCTTAACGCTGACTGGATTATTTAGAGGACAACTTATCCTAAGATCACAAGCAATGAAGGTGCATCTCAGCAACGCTCATCGAAGTTTGTGAAAACAATAAATTATTGGAGGAGCATGCCCTTCACTTTTTAAATAACTTATGCTAGTAGTCATAGTAAGCAAAAGAAGATATTACCCTCGTACCTGCAACAGAATGACTTGCTCAGCACCAGGCGGCAAGCGAAGTCAACAACAAGTACTACTAATTGCCAAAGATGGATTTCTCTTTTTTTTTTTGAAAATCCCACATGGACATCACTATCATGTACGGACCCTTTATAACGACAGATACGAGTACTCCATGAATTCATAAATCTCACTTAACCTAGGTAAGACGTCACTGTATATTGGATTTCGTGACATCCATATAGTGTAGCATGGAAATGCAAATAATTAGCTGGATTCAGTCTTCAGTTGTATTGTACAAATCGCAAGACTCGCCTTCATTGTCGCTTAAAAGACCAGGTAGTCTCAGCACAGCTTCTGCTGTCGCAAACTCAAATAAAATCTTCATTAGGAAGAAGTTCAATGACAGTCATCGTCTGTCGCCTTAAAGAGCCCGGCAGTCAGACCGTCTTCAGCTTGGATATGGATATCTTTATACAGAAATGCTCTTTCCAAATCCTCAACATCGATTGCGATTCTACTACGATGTTCCCTTGTTCGTCTCTACAGGCTTCGGTTCAGGGTTTGTGTGTGTGACATGTTTTTTAACCTTTTGGTAGAACTTCCGAATCTCATTCCTGGGGTAGCATCTCTCAATTTCCTCGATCACGCACTTTTTGAAAAGTCGGTGTTCGTCTCTTCCCTTCTGCTCAAAGAGCTCGTGGGCAGTTCTAGTCTTTTTTGCAGCGCAGCTTTGTGTGCGTCTTGTTTAGCTAAATGTGCTTGCCGGCATTCTTCATCAAACCAGGATTTTCCTTTTGATGATCGGATCGGATGAAACTCAACACATCAATACCATCATCTCTGATGGCTTTTTTTGCAGCATTGCCACTGTTCTTCGATTCTTAATGCTGGTGGCAGTGGAACTCTTAAAAGATTACGAGACACTCGATTGGAAAAGGTTTTGGCGATCTCTTGCGAATGTAGCCGTCTTTGGTCGGAATTCGTCACAGCATTAGATAGCATTTGTACTGTTCCTGTTTGGCTACAGCAAAATAATGGTCAGAGTCGATGTTTTCAACGCAAAACTCTCGAATATCGATAATACCGGAGGAGTGCCTTACGTCGATCGCAATGTGGCCAGTCTAGTTGACTATTGATCGACCAGGAGTTCTCCAAGCGCTCTGGTGAATATCTAGATGTGGGAACCAGGTGCTAACTATGACAATGTTTGTCTCCATTATTGAAGGTGTTATCGTGCAGGCTATATCTTCCGACAGAACTACCAAAGTTCCCTTGAAGCTATCTTTGGTGTCGTGATCTTTTGCGTTTTGGCTTTTGTCTGAGTGCGTCTATGTCTGCCTCCAATGTCAAATCCGCATTTAAATAAGCGCTGTCGATAACAATTGTGGTAGTAGATGTCACCATGTTTCGTCCTCTTTTTTTCGCCTTGCAGCAGCCTAGATCCTCCATTTGTTGTTCGGCTTGCACATGGAATATTAAGAGACCTAAGATCCCACGTGAAATTCGTTGTCCTTTATTGTTGTTTCGTAACTAAAGCCTTTGTCCGTGGCCGAGTAGTTACCCTGGCAAATACAGTTAGGACGAGGGGTCAGTTAAACCGAAGACAGTAACCCATTCGGGGATTTGAATGCTGCCATTGGTTCATTAGGGGCTCATCCGCTACCATCTCTTTTCAAGACCCTGACATAGTCTCGGAAGTCTTTACCAGTACCAGAGATCCAAAAATGTCGGAGTAGGGCGGATAAGATATCACTTGTTTTGTTTCGGTGTTTTGTATCTATTGTTCAGCGTCCGCGTTTATAAGTTTGGCAAGACGAGGCAGTATGAACATCTACTAGTATCCGATTGTGGTACGTGGAGGTAAAATAAGTACAATGCCAAGTTGACACCTCTCAGCGATTAACCTATTTCTAAAGCTGTCAAACAACCCAATGAAATAATGTTTGCAGTTTGTACAGGTAGCACCTAGCCATCTCTGCAGAACCAAGAATCAATATAAATCGAGTTAGGTTCAATATTCATGTTTTTAGATTTGAAAATAAGTAACGAAGGCACGCAGATGGCCATGTACACCATGCCAGTGACACCATCGTTTTTGCCCCTACTGTTGAATATGTAGACCTTATCTGAATATCAATTGGCAGAGTAGTGATACGATGGGAAAGTTCGAAAACTTTAAGTTGTGATTTATCGTAAGTCATCCCTCAACAACAAGATCACTTGGCCCTTCCACTTGCATTTTGTGCTCCTGGCTTGTGGCATAATAGAGAAAGTGGGTAAAAGCAGTTTATTCCATACCACTACAAGTACGATGGTAATCATCATTTAGCATCTTCATGTCTAATTCTCTTAATCTTATTAATACACGCCTCTTAACTCCAAGGTACTTAAATTTAAATTCCCTCCCATGAACCTACACAAATTCAAAAGAAACCAACCACAGGCACTTCCTTTTCACTTGTTCTAAAATAACCAACCTAACAGAGCAGAAATCAGAGAGAAGAATAAGAAGGAAAAAAATCAAAATTCTTATTTTCTCTCCACTTTGTCTTTTTCTTCACTAACCAGCAGATTCATTTTCATGGCTTGTCTACTCTGCCCCATCATTGCCACACTGTTCCGTCGTTTTCACCCGCGAAAAGTCAAAGTTGTTGCTCCTTTTTCCGTCATTCTGTTCCTTTTTGTCTTTCTTTTTTCCTCTTTGTTCTGTCGTTCTGTTCCATTTTCCTTGAGTTTGTCGCTCGCTTGACAGTTTGAATTTTCATCTTATCCTAAAATTTCCTTTATTCCTTTTTTCATTCAAATGGCAAAAATATAAGAAAAAAGGTAGGCATGTCGGGCGTAGGAGATCCCTATGCATTCTCAACATCCACCTAAGGTCGATTCCCTGCCGTTCTCTCAAGTTGGTCTTTCATTAAATTTTTAAAGGAACCTTCTCTATATCTGCCTGTCGTTGTGGCAAAATAATTAAAATTAGGATGAAATTTATGATCTGCGAATTTCTCAACATCAACACTAAAAAAAAGCAGCAAACTGGAAATTAAACAAGCCAGCGTGTTTTGTGTGTCCTTTGTGGGACGAAATAAAAAGGAATCATTATGATTTGACATTTCTTTTACTGCTGCCACTTTCCCAGATTCGGTGTGTAGCCTGTAGTCCTGGTTGTACCTATAGTGTTGTTGCGGTAACGTGGCAAAAGGTAGTCACAACAAGTGAATGTGTATTTTTAATTATTTTCTTAAAGTGGTATCTTTTACATGGTAATCATCACTACACACAGAAGGTAATCGGTTCTGACTCCTGACTATAATAATCAAGAAGTTGTAGGCCTTCGAAAGTCAAGGTTAAAGTTCTTCTCTTCGTGCAGGACAAACGGAGAAACAAGAACAGATGCAAGAGAAACAGCAGTTTAAGACAAAAATGCAACCAAAACAAATACAAAAAATGCAAAAAAGGCAGCTGGCACACCATCAACAGCAGTAGAAACAACATGCGCAGCAGCAACAACATCAGCAACAGAAGAGTTCCAAGTCAGAAGTTCCAAGACAGGTGTTCACGTACATACACATTAGACGTTCTGTAAACTGGGAAAATATTTTACAATATGTTCGCTGTCAAAGGTTCAGAGATGCTGCGATAAACAGCGAAAACCTACAAGCGCATGGAACGCGCTATAGGTAGAGAATGAGCGTTTGGTAAAAGACAACTCTTTCGGGCTTATGTTTGAACACGGAAAAGATAGCCCGGCCTTGGCAGCAAAAGATGAAAGTTAAGCGACCGCCGACCAGCTCTCAGTCAAACACCGACTGTTACTTCGCAAGTTACCTACTCTCAAATGGCCGCAGGTAAAAGTAGCACACAGTGCTTGGAGTATTCGAAACTTCCTCTGCTATGCTAGCTATTTTGCTCTCTAACTACAATGTCAGATTCCAGATCAAGCCTCTTGTGACCATAACTATGTGTTCCTTACGCGCCTATCCAAGGCAGACAAAATCTTTAAGGACCTTGGATTAAATATAAATTCACTGATAAGGATTGAACGAAGACCTACGCTTCTCAAGTTGTTTAAAGACAAAATCTTTGATATACTTTTGGTTAGTGAAAGTAAGCTTATCAAAAACCACAAAGTGGGGCACAGAATATATGAAATAGCACGAAGAAATGAACCCAACTGCAACTGGGGGTGGTGTTGCGATCTTCATAAAAAAAAAAACGATTTGCGACTTTAACGAGTGTACTACGTGTAGTACTTAGTTTTCGGGGGCTAGAGGCAAGCATTATGTGAATCCTCCTCCAAAGTGGAAAGAGGTTGTACATGTTCTTTGTCCATGCACTTGAAGCTCTTAAATGCAACTTATTTATCTCAGAACTTGAGACAACTAAAACTGGAATCAAAGGATAATTAATTCATTACCGGTGGGGACTTGGGAAATACTCATAATATACTCGTACCAAACACCAGAGGCACCAAACACCACCAGCCATGCACTGAATTGATGAGGTCAGGATAGTGTTATGTACAATAGTCTGAGATTTATGCTGACTCAAGGGCACATTGCAAGAGAAATGACCTCGATAAAAAAAAAAAGTGATCTCCGGGGCTTCCTTACTTGGGTGGCACTACAGCTCAGGGTGGGCCTGGGCCTCAGTCAACCAGCGTCAAAAGCCAGCTCGATCTTTTGTTAGCTGCCTCCAGTTTCGAACAAAAAATTGGCTAAGGTCCCCTTCCACTTGCGTGCGCCACCTGATTCTCGGCCATCTCCCACTGCGCAGTCTCTCGGGGGCGGATTCGAAGACTTGCACCAATTACCCCAATTATCTATATCATGAAAGCGTACGCTTTAACGGCACTGTGTCCCAGAGACGTATCTCTATTTTAATATAGAAAATGCTTATCGAAAATAAATTAGCGTTGTGTCAAATCTTCCACGTCTGCAAGCAACACAACTGCGACTGAGACATCGGACATGTCAGTGTGGAGTGTCTCCGGTTCAAAAGTACGGTAGAGATAAAGCTTTTGCAACTGTTGACATATATCTGAATTTCACTGACACAGATTATCAGTTTCTATATCGACTTTCTATGCTCACAAGGTGTTCCACAGGGTTCTATATTAGGTTCGATTCTTTTCTACATGTAGGTATATACGAGCGATTAAGTAAAATTGATATCTTGTTTGCGTCTTCAGATATCCAACAGGTGCTCAAAGTGTCCTCCTAGTTTCTGTATGCATGCTAGAGCTAATTGCGGCCAAATTTTTGATAACGCTTCGAGAATAGGCTCCTTCAACTCACGTAAAATTCGGTTGAATAGACAAGGTCCTTTATTCTTTTCCATTCGGAAAAATCCAATACTGTAAGATCGGGAGATCTCGCAGGTCAGTGGACTGATCCATTTCTACCTAACTAACGATTACCATACTCTTCCTCTAGCCAATTCTTAACCTCACGACCATAGTGGGCTGGAGCAACATTCTGTTGGAAATATGATGAAGATATTTGACTTAATGGAATGTCTTCATATAGTTCTGGTAAAACAATTTGCAAAAACTCCAGATAGTTTGTAGATTTATGTCTTCTTGTATGTGGATGTAGACTTTCCGCAGCCCATGTTTGAAGATTATACAAATTTATGGTCAAATACGAGTATCTTGTAAATTGAGATTCGTCCGTCCAAGGAATTTTGCTTATAAACTCTTTGTCATGCAAGTTGGTGCTACAGCAACCAAATGGGATCCTCAAGTCTCCTTTTCAAATCATCGAGAAGTAGTTCTTGGACAGGATAAAGATTTTCCCCATGCAGTACATTCGAAATTTTATGTCTGGAAACATTGAATTGCAAAGCCAAGTGTCTGATGCTGATTGAGGTGGTGTATTTTAAACTGATTCCGATTCTCAAAACCTTTAAAACATATTTCCAAGTATTCCTTAACTAGGAAGTCGTGTCGGTTAGGATGAAGCTCATGGTATCTTTTGAACGTTCATTGCACAACCCATAAACGTATTTATCTTTGATTTGCGGCTCAGGTCAACCCCGGACAGATTTATTCGGCTTATTACAAGCATACGAGTATATTCGTACTTAAAACTTACAATTATACTTAATACGAAAGATAAAAACTAAAGGGTGGGAGCGGTTAAAAAGAGTTAAGACGTGAGGCATAGGTGGAAAAATGAATGTTCTTGAGGGAGAGTTTGCTGAGGTGGTAGTCGAAGAGAGACAGAATATCCATAACTTCACGGAGTATTCTAGACATTGGCTCCAGGTGTCCATTAATCGTTCTGTGAAGAATGATCCGGAGAAGTGGCACTGATCTAAGAGTGCGTGGATTTGTGTTATAAGAAATAAGTTGAAGTAAAGAAGGACAATCGACATTTCCAACTAAAATTTGATGACTATAGAGAATGTCGGCAACTCTTCGGCGTATAGAAAAAGGTTGTAAATTTATAAGTTTCAGCCGGTCAGTGTAAGGCGGTAAGAAACCTTCGTTGAACAGCTTCTATCCGGAGGATGTGAATGTATGATGAAGTAGTACGGTGACCAAACTTGGCTTGCCTAATAAACGCTATGAAAACGGATTTGGTAACACAAGGATTGGACATCTCCTTAGACCAGCGCTTGATGAAGACAAGGGCAGAGTTGGCGTTTTTTATTATATTATCAATGTGAGAACGGAAATTAAGTTCCTTATCACAGATAACAACTTAATCACTTAACTCATTCACTATGCAGACAAATTAGATAGCACAGAGGACAAGAAGGGGGACGCTTACAGGTATAAGTTATAGCCTCACACTTACTGCCGTTAAGCTCAAGAGAATTCTTCGGAAACCAAGTACAAAACATGTCAAGATCTTCCTGCAGTGGTTGGCTGTATGAGGAAGATGATATATAGCGTATACAGATATTCCAATGATGCACTTAACATCATTAAGATCAGAATAAATAATAAGGGACCAAGGTGGCTGCCTTAAGGAACACCAGATCAGATGAGGATTTAATTGGGTCATAAATTTTAGATGGAATATATCATGAGAAATTCTATCAAAGGTTTTGCTAAAATCGGTGGCAATCACATCAACTTCATTTCCAGATTCTAGTGCACATAAAGTGCTTGATACGAATTCCGTTAAGTTGGTGGTCGTAGATCTACCTTTGAGAAATCCATGCTGGTTTTGGGAAACAATAGATTTACAATGGAACAGCACAATGTTATAGATAATGGTCTCAAAAAGCTTAGCAATTGGTCGATAGTTGGATATATCGTCTTTTTGACCTTTTTTATGTCGGAGAATAGTTAAAGACCTTTTCCAGGTTGAGGGAAATAATCCCTGAGTGATAGAAAACTGAAAGAGAGCTGTAAGAGGTTGGGCTAGGTGCAATTCACATTGTCTCCGTGTTCTTGGTTTGTAAATGCAAACATTTGCAATGCAGCCTTGGTAACGATAACCTTTGATAAATTGATTTCTTTTTCTTATCTTCTATCCCATTTTTGTTTGATAAATTTTCCAAATAGGCCTTCATGCTCCAACCCTAATTCTTTCTGAGAACTTTTAAGGAACTAAGTAAGGAAATAGGAGTTTTGAAAGGTAGTCAAATAAACAAGTACGCCTTAGATCTATTTAATAGCTATGCATTATGAATTCTTGGAAAACAACTTTAATTGTGAACCCTTGTTACGTTCATAAAAAAAATAATAGACCAAAGTCAAAAAGTAGCATGGGCAAGAAAAATTGAACAGGCGTTGAAATTGGATATCTAAAGAGGCGAAGGAGATATCAACTGAATTTAGACGAAGATACAAAGGCAAGTATTTATTCTAAAAATAAAGTCAGAAACGAAGTCCCTACCATTAGTATTAACAGGGTAATTTCCGTTAACATTGGTCAGAGTAGACCAAAGTAAGCCTTTTCTTAGATCTCCGATAAACGATGTCAACATTGGAGGTAGACCCTTATTGTACGACGATTTTTTTCTTAGCGTACATCCAAGTATCATTTCCTAAATTATCCTTGAAATTGAGGACATCTTGTCTTCTTCTTATCCTTTTATTAACCCTTTCCTCGTTATACGAACTTATGCGTAACGAGTTTCCCATTTTTACTGCATCGCTGCTGCTCCGCTTATGGGGTTGGCTAATGTCGCAGACCGCAGAACCCGTCTACATAATGCTCGGTCCTGGATCGCTTCAGTGGTTATCCTATGGCGTTGTTGCGCATTTGTCATCTGAGAAATCCAGGAATTCTTTTTCCGACCTCGTTTTCTTACAGTTGGAGTGACCGTAGTTGGTGGTGCCTTTTTAACCGGATTTTCCGCCTCAAGCTGTTCGGTTACCGAATTCTTTATATGTAGACTTCCTCTTATACGCGTAGATCTAATACAATCGCGTTTAGTGACTCCACTAGACATCCTTAACATTTTCATTTCCGCTGCCGTCATTTTGTTTTTAAACACTTCGTACATTGTCCAGCACTGTGAACCGTATATAAGAGCTGGTCTAACAACCGTGGTGTAGAGTCTCCCCTTTAATTTAAGTGGAAATTTTCGGTCGCAAAAGATTCCCGAATTTTCCCGCCATTTCATCCATCCCACACTCACTCTGTGGTTTACGTCGTCGTCACATTTCGCTTCCATGTTAACGATTGATCCTAAGTACTTAAAGATAGTGCTTTTCGGAAGAACAATTCCGTCTAACATTATATCCGGAACAGGTCGCAACGGATGCGCAAATGGGCAGGTCAAATGCTCCGTCTTTCTCTCTAGCGCATTTCTCCATGAATCTAAGGTGTTCTGTAAATCTTCGATGTTATCGCTAAGAATAACTGCGTCGTCAGCGAAGAGAATTGGCGTTACATTTGGTTCGCGCATGCAGTCTTTTAAAAGATAGTCGAATACTACGTTAAAGGGGAAAGGGCTAAGTACGCTTCCTTGATGCACTCCGACATTAACTGGAAATTCTCTCGTTAGTCCAGCAGAGCTTTTAGTTTTTCAAGTTTCCGTACATGTCTTGTATTATTCTAACATACGCTTCCGGTACCTTTTTAGACCTCAGCTCGGCAAGTATGAGATCCCTAGGCACTCGATCGAATGCTTTCTCGAGGTCCATGTGTAAATCCTTAGACGAATCTCGGTGCTTTTCCATTATCAGTCGTAGGCTTTGGATAGCGTCCACCGTCGATTTTCCTTCAACAAATCCACACTGGCTATTATCGAGCTTTATTATTCGCCGAAGACGTTCGTTTAAGACTCTTTCGACGATTTTCATTGTGGGTGACATCAGCTTGATTGAACGGTAGTTGTTGCATTTCCGAGTGTCGCCTTTTCCTTTGTATAATGGAACCAAGAAGCTACTTCTCCATTGATTCGACAAAGGTTGTCCACATTTTAATTTATTTAAAAGTTTCGATAGCCAAACGCTGATTCCACCCATCTTCGACCAAAACTCTGATGGAATGCTGTCTGGTCCCGCCGCTTTCCCCCGCTTCATTCTTCCAATTGCTTTACTTATTTCTTCGATTGAAAAGTCCGAAACTTCCTCCTCAAATAGACCAGCTGTCGGCACGATATCACGTGGAAACTGTTTGCTAAGCAACTCCTTGCAGTATTCAAGCCACCGGTCACAAATTTCCTTTTCATTTGTTAATAAGCGACCGTCTGCATTTTGTATTTTCTTCGGCGAGGTTATTTCCATCGAATTTTTCTGCCACTGTGTAGCGAGCTTAAAAATATTTGGCATTTTAGTATTGTACGACGCTTGAACTTCTTGGATAGCTTGTCTTCTATCTGCCGATCGTGAGGATATTTGTTCCAACTCCTGGTACAGGTTTTCCGCTTCTGCCGCTCGAGTTCGAGCCAGGACTTTCTTTGCGATCTTTTTAAGACGCTCGTATTCAAGAGCCAGTCGAGCTTTTTCGATATCGTCGCTCCGATCGCATTTTGTCCACGCTTGGAATGCACTCTTCTTGTCGGCCACAGCTCGTTTGGTTCCGTCATTCCACCACCATGTTTCTTTGCCGACGTAATTGTATTTCGATATAGTCCCCAGATGGGACTTTGCGAGTATTATGCATTCCTCGTGCATGCTGTTCCACATTTCTTGCGGGCTAAGTGAGTCTGCGATACCGTTTATATTGTGAAGTACTTCTTTAGCCAGTGCGATAAATCTTGCGCTTCGTTCCTTCGATAGATTATACCATCGGATTTTTGGCTTTCCAAACGATGCCCGTGTTTTCGATGGTTCTGCTGTGACAAATTCTGTAATGAGCAGACGATGTTGGCTTACTAGCGATTCCCAAGTATTGCTTTACAGTCCTTAACACGGTTTCTCATCGACATTTTGCATTTAAACATTGTATTTAAGACTGTTAAGCCGTAGCCCTACACGCTACAAGGATGTCTTCGCCAGCTGAATTTCTGGTTCCAAAGCCTTTACCGCCGTGGCAGTCCTCATAATCAACATTTGTTTCTCCGACGTGGCCATTTAAATCTCCCCCTACGAAGAGCATCTCATCGATAGGTATATTTCTAAGCAAATTACCGAACTCTGACCAAAATGTATCTTTTTCCGATTGGTCGCATCCATTTTGTGGAGCGTACGCGCTAACAATGTTCCACGTTTCATTGTGTATGACGAGTTTAACACTCAACAAGCAGTCGCTTATTTTCAAGATACCAACGATATTGCTGGCTGAGAAGATCCGCTGCAACAACGATTCCAACACTGTTGAGTCCATTGACTGTCCCATGGTAGAACATCTTAAATGCCTTAGTTTTTAAATCTAGAAAACGCGCTTTATTTCCTGTATTACATCACTTCGTTTCCTGTACGCATAGGATTTGTAGAGTTCTGCGATGCATAATCGCTTCCAGTTCTAAACTTTTTGAGGTCATCGATCCGAGGTTCCAACTTGCAAACCGAAGTTTAGGAAAATATTTTGGAAACTTAATTTTGCCCGCCCCCGGAATCCGTCGGTCTCTGACACAAGCACTTCTGCTTGCTCTGGGATCACCCGAGTGCGTTGCAATCGTGCTGCCCAGCGGGTTAGTGCTATTAATTGCGATCATTTCCATGAAGTGTATCTAAAGTTTGAGTGGTTTGACACTTGTATGCTCATTTCGAATTGATTGACTGTTCTTTTACCCCACCGGTAGTCTCCAGACGTGGGAATCCACTGATTGCATACAAACTTGTGGGAAAGTTTTAAGGTGTTAAAGTGTCACAGGCTCATTTTTGGTGTCATAGTTGCCTGTATATGATTAGTGTCCCATTTAGTCGCCTCTTACGACAAGCTGGGACGCACTGCGGCACTATTCTTTATCCGATGCCGCACGGATAAAATTGGGGACATCTTGTATTTATAATTATGATATTTCTAATTGAAGTCAAAATGTTTCAAAGCATTCGTTAGTGCATCAATTATTCATAAAACATCTTCTCCATATTTGTCTTAAATTTTGCAACCAAGCTGAGGGCTCCTGGGCTATCGGTTAGGGTCTGTTAAGTTGCGTCTCCTATGACCACAATCGTTGCTTTCAGATATCTCTAAAGACTCTCCGACTTTTTCGCTGTCCCTTGACAGTAGAGATGCTAGACTTTTAACTGACGTTTTAATAGAGAATCTAGCTTAGTATCTTAGTCCCGTTGCCAATTTTCAAATGTTAACTTGGCTGTCACAGGTGCATATTTCGAGTTTCCCGATGGTACCTCTCTGCTGTGATACTTTACTTTGGCTTTATATCCCAAACTACAGCGCTATGTGGAATTGGTTATTTCAATGGCCGCCTCGCTGGCAAGAAACTTGTTGGACGAAACTTGTCATTTGCACTTTCCACGTTCAGGGTGTTTCAGGAAGGCGTTCTTTCGAAATTTTGGAAAATACATCACGTCCTTTTAAAAGCGGTTTCAGTATCTGTTTCGTTAGAAACTTACAAGTTCAGGGGTTCTAACTTCTTAGCAACTGGTCATTGGTGACATAATCAATAGAACAGCACTGCATGGTAGTACCCTTTTCTGAGGTTTAATTGACAATCCTCTGGGAAAAGTAGAAGTAGTAAAAAAGGTAAGTTAGCCTTACTGCAAACGACTTGAAAATCTTTTATTTTTGAACTAGAAACGACAACGCTGTTTGCCTTCCCAACTCTAGTTCTCAATGAATTACCCATTCAACAAGGCTCCTTAAAAGTGTAAGCGAAAACTTCGCTTATCTGATAAAAATGCGGCATCCGTACTCCCACTTTTGCGCCTTTTTTCGCTGGCCGATGTCGTTTGGGAATCATTAATTATGGCAGTTTCAACCCTCCTGGTTGGCCGCCAGGAAATGCCGCCATATCCTGTGCATTCATTTATGTTTTGTTTATCTATGTAGAAGCATCCTTAAACCAATACAACTACCTATATACACCATAACCGATAGAGCCACTTGAATCAGCTGGAGTGGTATAACGGAATTTACTAAAATTACAAAAGTTCATCTTGTCGTCCTGAGTGGACGGCAAAGCACAACTATTTTATCGCTTTCGGTCTTGCTGACAGGTCATCAGCAATAATTTCTATGGGAAAGTTATGAATGTTGTATAACGGAGATATTGTTGTACAACAACATAACATAACATTCCATAATATTGTACAATCCCACTGACACTCACACTTGTGGTATCTACTGTGTCCACAGTGAGGTTCTCAAAAACACGTTCATAGCACTGGAAGTAGTGAAGGGGGGGGAGAGATATTTCTCATTCCCTGTAAAAGGAACGGACAATCCATTCCAACTGTGAAATGTCCATTAAAAAGTTTCACCTCACAGTGGTCAGTGTGTGCGCTGAGGGGTACTATGAGATGGACAATAAAGGAAAAGCGAATAAATGGCATTCGTTGATTTGCAATTAAGGTCGGTGTGGTGGTTTATTGTAACTGGTCAGTGGATGTCGTTATGGCAGGGTGCTTGTTCACTTGATGGCGGTTGGGTTGGCAGCACTGGAATTCATTTTTTTTTTTTGTATTGAAATGAAACTTTCATTTCCGTAACTCCTGATGAAGGATATTTGTTTTAAAATAATGAAAACTGTATGGAGGGGAAGTACTATATACCATAGTTGTGCAGAATAATTAACAAACAAGTTAAACTGAATGAAAAATGTACAAAACGTGTGTCTACGTGTTTTTAGGAGATTTAAGTATGTAACTACTTGATGGATGGTTCTATTCTGTATGCCGCTTTGGTAAAGTCACAAGTACAACTGTGATCGCTACAGTATACCCTAACTTTCAAGAGTATCGACAAAACAGAGCCTGGCTCTGTCGTCGCTCCTCAGGTTGTGTGTTACAGTAAGAACTACTCTTGTAAATGGCAAGGTCATAGCGCAGTACTGTTATTATTAATATTTTACTCACTGCTGAAAATAAGCCAGTTAACATGTCCTCAGCAAAAAAAAAAAGTGTTTATGCCCTAGTAGAACCAGCACAGACCTGATATTCATTTGATCATCGAGCAGGTATTCACCTGAAATATGACAACAGTGATATGGATGAGCTTGCAGAACTGTGTCTACTTTAAGAGTTGTAAATAGTGGGGAACACACTCTGTTTCATAGAAGATAGCAATACAATTGAAACTGTTGATATCGAAAAGGATTTCAGAAAGGTGACACGCTGTCATGCAAAAGGATTGTGCACCATACGAAGCATAACTTCAAAATAACTAAAGCACACTATTGACAAAGAAGAACCAATCGCACCTATATCTTTGTTGAGGACATTTCAAAGCTAGCTTTGGGAGCTGTACACTGTCATCGATGGATAAATCGCCTTTAAAGTACTGCTTTACGCTCTTAATAATGTGACGTCTATGCACAAGCAAATGTGGATGATGGAGAGGGACTTTTTACTGGACAACAACAAAGGTTGTTCTCTTTACGAGAAGGCGGAAGGTAACTCGAAAAGTGCTTAAAGGCATCACCATCCGATTCTCCACAGAAACAAGGTATTTGAGGGTTATTCGATAAACAAACTTCTATAGAAGAACCATGATACTTCGATAGCTGCTAAGGTGCTGTTGGCCTTCTGGGAGTTCTGCTGTGGCAAACTGTAAGAAACGGGCTCCATAACCGTAATGGTAAGGCCAATAATACCCTATGCATCAGTTGTCTGGTTAAACAGGCACATACAAAACAAAAATGCTGCTTTTACTAGACTCCAAAAAGTATCTTTCGGTTTGCATGGGCACTTCGTTTTAGATGGATTGGTGAATATCCCTCCTCCGCGCACTAGAGCTTTAATGACCTCGCGCGCCGACTATATTTAGACTCTGGTCTTAGGAACATACCATATGGCGCAATGACACCAGAACTCCTGATCTTGTACCCAGTAATGGTTTCGGTTAGAATTTAAGCCAAGAAACGAAAGTTGGGTTTCTACAGACAACTCCAGAGCAAACTTAGGATGGAACGCTGGTGTTTTTGTGAATTTTGCGAAGCCCCTCACTACTTCCAAGTGAGAATGCAAGATCTCACTAAGCATTGCCCCAAGGCTTAATTCATTTTACCTTGTATTTGTCCCAGGTCACAATGAGATCACTCGAAATGAAATCGCCGATAGACTTGCTAAGTAAGTCACATAGGAGATGTTTTCAATGTCCGAATCTACGATAAGTCAGTCTGCTTCCTTGGACAGAATTCCTTTTGGCTGTTCCTAAGTAGAAAAAACTGCATGCTGCTTAATGGCTTCGTGATGGCGCAATATAAAGGTAGTTTTTCTAAGCACTTCAATGCACTAAGCATAAGTGTATGCTTCTTCTTGCGAAGCTTGCTGTTGGAATGATGATGACACAGCAGACACTACCTTTATGAATGCCCGGCTTATGCTTCCATCAAACTGCGGGTACTCAGTGCTGATGTAGGTACTGGTCCTCTTCCGTCTAAGAGCAAAAAAGAACAGAAAGATAATTTCTTTTTAAAAGGATCTGATCTGCCAATTCGGAAGGCACTGCCAAGAGAGGCCCTTTATTGCTGAATTCAGGATGTAACAGATAGGCTCAGGGCGGGTGAAAGAACCAGCCGATGCTCTTCTAGGCAGTAAGTTGGCTATTTCGTTTCTGACAATACTTTTATGACCATGCACCCACCAAAGTTTTACTTTATTCTTTAGGTAGAGATCTTTTAGTGTATTGAAGTAGTGAAAGACTGATTTGAAGACAAATAAGTTTGAGCCTAAGACTTTTAAGGCTGCTTGGCCGTCACTTAGTATATGGATGGGGACACCTTTCATTCTTTTTGTGACAATAAATGGCATATATTTCCGCTTGAAATACGAGTACACTGGGACGTTTTCCCAATTGATACGATATTCTGGCGTTTGGACAAAATATACCAGCACCTACCCCTGTGTTTATCATTGATTATTCCGTATAGCACTTAATACCATTTAGGTTTGCGGTGAGGTTTTTGTAGTTCTATGATTTAAGAGAGATCTAGTCAAGGCTCAGATTTTTTTTGCGAGTAAAAGGTACAAGTATATCTTTCCTGGGATTAATTGAGAGTTCTTCTCCGACACTAATCGCAAACGTCTCTAGCGTGCTTACCTTTCTATATTATGACTAAGTCCTTCACATATCCTTGTTTTTGATAGCTCAAATTACACCGCCTTTGACAGCTGAGACAGAGATTTATGTCTCACCGGAAGGTGTGGAGATCTTTCGGTTTACGAGCATCGCTCTATCTCATTAGTTGGTGCCTTAGTGGGATGGTCACTACAGTTTTTGCTCATGGCTTCGTTGATGAGCTCATATCCGGTATTATCGAAGACGTCTACAATATCTAGGAAGGCACATACTGCAATTTTCTTTGTCGGCGGGCCTCTTTAATCTGTGTAACTAGGTTTAGTAGAGCACCTTCCGGGGTACTTACTTTCCTGTAAGTATAATATTGGTGAGGGTGCATAAGTAAGTTTCCGTTTAGAAATTCTCTGATATGTAGGTCGATAAGGGTTTCATGATTTTCAGAAAAAATGATGTAAGACTTAAGAGTCGATAGTTCACTAGCTTTGTCTGGTTTGGGGTTAAAGACTACGTTTACCTTTCTCTAGAAAGATACACACATTCGAACATAAGAAAATAAAAATTTCATTTTACAACGAGAGCTGTTAGTTAAGGCACGGTTTCACCAGCAAAGCAAACAAAAAGCATTTGAAATGCCCATAAGCACAATTTCTGTTTACAGCAGAGCATCTACTAGAATTGAAAAATCGCGACACGGGCAGTTTAAGTACATGCTCTACGAAATCATTACACAATGCCTAGTGACACCTTCGAACAAACTTGGATGGGGTTACTTCAGTAAGGAAAGCACTGAAGAACAAGAGGGCTTTCGAATTTTAATGAATTTCAGTGTAGCTAATAAAAATACCTTCAGAGCTCTCACATCCTTTAAAGAGTACAATATAAGGTCTCATGAAGTTCGAAAACGGAGGAAGAATCTTCGTGTTATGTGGACTGTGTCGTTCTTCAGTAATTTTGTTCATACATAGAAAAAATAACCTTTTCTGTTTTTCAGGGTATTCGCCGAAGCTCGAACCCAAAACTTCTTTCATAGTGATCGCCTCAATCAGCCGCTGGATTATGCCACCATCTGTAGTCGAAAAAGTATTAGCCAAAGTAATCTTGTCGAAGTCGAACAAAACGTTTTTTCATCATAATCCTGATACCCATCATCTTCGGTTCCAACATATTTTGAAAAGTTGTTCGATAACATTCAAATCAAATTCATTTGGTTTTCTTTGAGCGGGAGGGTAGGAAATATACCAGGTTAAGTAAACGCAATTTATAAAGAGCCCAAATGTCCCGTTCTACGTTTGTGCAAACTAGAAATCAATTCAAGAAATGCGATGGGATAGGCCGGACAAAAACAGGATGAAAAATTGCGACATCTACTGCGGCGATTGCTACCGAGGGCAAAAGTAACGCTTATTTGGATACGGATTTGTTGTCGGAGGCAGACTAAGACAAGAAGTCCTCAGCTTCCGGCATGTGAGCGAGCGCCTCGTAGCAATCCGCATCAATGCTAAATTCGCCAACATAAGCCTCATATGCGCGCATACCCCCACAGAGGAGAAAGATGACAACACCAAGGATGCCTTCTATGAGCTCCTAAACAAGACCTTCGAGCAATGCCCTAGCTATGACATTAAAATTGTCCTCGGTGGTTTTAGGGTAGAGAGGGTATCTTTGGTGGAACAATCGGAAATATAGCCTGCACAACACCACCTCCGATAACGGATTCAAGCTAATCGACTTTAGGGCGGGGCGAAACATTGTCATGGCTAGCACGCGGTTCCCACTTCTCGACATACACAAGAGGACTTGGAGAACTCCTGATCAATCAACAGTCAGCCAGATTGATCACATTGCGATCAAAGCAAGACACTCCTCCAGTATCATGGATGTCCGTACGTTCCGAGGAGCCAACATCGACTCGGACCATTACCTTGTTGGAGCCAAGGTACAGTTGCTGATATGCCAAACTACGCCAAGACAAACTAATGCTGTGTGGAAACTCGACGTCAGACGGCTACAATCGCAAGAGATCGCCAAGTCCTTTTCCGATCGAGTGTCTCTTAATCTCTTAAGAGGTCGAATATCGCCAGCATCAAGCATCGAGGACCATTGAAAACACTGCCAAAACGCCATCAGAGATGCCGCTTCTGATGTGCTGGGTTCCAGTCGTCCACCACAATGAAACCCCCGGTTCGATGATGAATGCCGGCAAGCACATGCAGCTAAGCAAGATGCATATAAAGCGGCGCTGCATAGACGGACCAGAGCTGCTGACGAGTTCTATGAGCGGAAGAGGAGAGACGAACACCGGCTTCTCAGGAGGAAGAAGAAAGAACATGACAAGCGCGCGTTGGAGGTAATTGAGAGATGCTACTCCAGGAATGAGAAGTTTCACCAAAAGGTAAAAATAACATGCCACGGAAACAAACCCCGGACCGAAGCCTATAAAGATTAACAAGGGACATCGTACTGGAGTCGCAGTCGATGCTGAGGATTTGGAAGAACCATTTCTGCAGACTATATAACGGCGCTGACGGACCAGATACCGCTGTCAGGCAGAATGAACTTTTCAACCTGGACGACGATGACCAACAATTCCGTCCACCCGACCTGGATGAAGTGAAGAAAGCTATATCGAAACTTAAGTCCAGCAAGGCTGCTGGAGCGGATGGCCTGACTGCCGAGCTCTTCAAAGCGGCAGGCGATGACTTGGTAAGCAGCATACACCAACTCATCTGTAAAATATGGTCGGACGAAAGTATGCCCGATGAATGGAACCTCAGCAATGTTTGTCCGATTCTCAAGAAAGGAGACCCTCTGAACTACGCCAACTAGAGAGGCATCAGTCTCCTTACCATAGCGTACAAGATCTTATCTGTCGTATTGTGTGAACGTTCGTCAACAACCGTTCGTCAACAACCTGGTAGGATAGGTTCATATCAGTGTGGCTTTAGGCCAGGAAAGTCCACCGTCGACTAAATATTCACACTACGGCAGATCTACGCATCTACGCAGTAGAGGAAGATCATGCCTCAGGTGGCGCAAGCAAGTAGAAGCCAACTTAGCGTGCGAAACTGGAAGCAGCTAGCAAGAGATCGAGCTGGCTGGAGACGTTGTTGACTGAGGCCCAGGTCCACCCGGTCTGTAGCGCCACTTAAAGTAAGTAAGTAAGTAAATTCTATTTAGTGATGGAAAATGTGTACCGCGCTTCTTTGTTGACAAGAAATTCGATGGATTTTTTCTTCAAACCCTTTTTTCCTTATTTTTATGATAACTAGCGTAGAACTTAGTCATAAGTTCTGTTACATTAACCTGAGAAGTTAGAAATGCAGGAACATCAGTTCCACGAGTAAGCCATTAACACCACCTTTGAAGAATTGAGCCTGATGAGGCAAGATGAAATTCAAGTTCAGTATCGGATTACATATTATGCCGCAACTGTTCCGGTCAAATATTTAATCATGGTTGCCATTTAGACGCAACATCTGCAAGATATTGGAGAACATCACAAGGTTGCTGCGAATGTTTAAAAATAGATGTCTACGAAACATCTACGGAATTTTCAATTTGAAGAGCAATATTCCATTAGAAATTTAAATACAAGGACGAAAGGACAGGTGGATTGGACACACTTTGCGAGAAGACAATGTATCTATTTTCTGCCGTGTTATCTCCTGTATAGGAATGCAAAATGACCATTTGAACCTGCATACATTTCGTGCGAAATAGTCAAATAGGGAGCAAACTAACTAGATGAAGTTGGAAAAATATGATGACGTTGTGGAAGCGCCAGCGCCCACAAACAGATACATGTTATAAATACAATGGCGCACTGTAGATGTCCCATATTGGTTTTACGTCTTTAAACGAATATTTAAGGGTATAGATGTACATCTATGCTCTCCCTCCTGTCTCATCTAGTTTACAAATTGTAAAAGAGCCCTGGTCATTTCTGGTAGCACAAGGCTTGAATAAGCTAAAAAAGAAAAAAAAACAGGCCCACTACCTCATTTCAATCCTTGACTTCTCATTTGTAGCTTATGAACTGTACCACCATGTCCGCACTTTTATTACCGCCTGCCCTTCGAAACTTTTTTGTTTTTGTTTTGTTTTTTTTTAGATTATTACTGCAATGTTCCATTAAGCAGAGAGCAATACAATACACCCGAGTAAGTCCCAAGGTTTAGCATCAAATTGGCACAAAAATACTTTTAACTTTACACAGATACACACATCACCACTAAACACACAAACACACCTATATTTTGAAGAGGAATAATAATAATAAAAAAAAAGAACACAGAAACACTCTAATTGAAGTTATCGCCAGCGCGCCTTGGATATATATACTTGTACCTACTCTCGCATAAACTTATAAAACTTTTTTACGATTTCAAAAAAAAAACAAAAAATATAAAATAAAAAACGGACAAAATACGAAAAGGACGAAAAAAAAGTTTCACATGAAAGGCGGCTAAAAAATGTACACCCCCCACTTTATTTAATAGAAAATGTTCCCTTCGAGACGATAAATCCTTCTTCCGACCAACACTAGCTCGGAGGGCCTTAAAAATCTACACCTCCTGCCAATTCACACCCCTAACATCCGCCGACATTTACATTCAGATCAACAAAAAAGAAAATAAGAAGAAAATTGAACAGTTAGAGATGAGTGGGTGGCAGGGCAGGGAACACCAATAAGGATATACGAGTACTCGTACTTCAAAATACAGAGCAACATGAATGATGTGACGGCAATGATGCTGGTGTGGTTTTATCCAATTTATCATTTATGTCCCGACTTATTAAAGCCTCTTCTCTCAAAATGGACGAACTCCATAAATGACGACAACGACGACACCGACGACAACGACAACGACGACAGCGAAGATGACACGGAGGCACATGAAAATTGATATCAAGTTAAAGCGCTCTCTAAAAACTCATTTGGGGACAATTTTGAAGTTTTTTTTTTAGTACTTCCACAAAGATCCATGTGAGTAACGCACTTAGGTCGGGGATTCACATAGGACGGGCGAAAGTGGTCCACAAAAATTTGAATGCCAATAAGACCGTCATAAAGGCCTGCGATGATCATACAACAGCGGACTACTGTTTGGAAATATTATTTCCACTCGACGAACTCGTTTACGAGATGTTTTCTCTTATTCCAATTTCAAAGTCGGTCGTAGATTACGCGTTCTTGACCAGCTTCAAGGAATCAGCCCATAACAAGGGTTGCCACTTGATTTTATTTTATTTATTCAGATTGATTCGGAAAAAAAAAGTGAATTGTGAATGTGGAAAATTAAAGGATTCCTGATTTGTTGATGTATTACGAAGTTGCTATATAGAAGACTATAAGCTGTTAAAAAGGCAACGAGACTGTCATGTTCAGGAGCAGCAGTAGATTGCTGGTGACATGATAAGAAATTAAGTGAAATAGAGGGTCGTGTTCTATTTAAAGTGCTTAGAGTGATATTCTTGAGCCGTATGCGAGGATACGTTCATTAGTTTCTCAATCAAAAAACCAACGAGGTTATATTTCGATGGATTTCCAAAAAATTTCTCGCAAAATTTCCAAAAAGTTCCAGCTAACCCACTTGATAAGAAAAGGGTTACAGACTGAAACCTAGCAACCTACTCGTATCTGTATCTCAGTTTGGAAATTTTGTTTAAAAAGTCTGCAATTTTTACCAAGAGAATATATTCTAAGGGAGTAGTACACAATTCTCGTCACCACACTTGTGGACTACTGCACTCATCCTAAACATACAAGGATGGATCAATAAGTCCAAGGCTCTCAATTTTGACTGCATCAGGAAATTTGTGTAGGTCAACTGCAGACAGTTTCGTGCGTGTTTTGAGCCATACCACGACCGTCGACGGTCAACACGAAACATGAAAGACCAAGCAGCTTCGGAAATGCTGGATTTCTCTTAGCGGATTGGCGCCGAAGAAAGCGCGACAACAATTTTTTGGCCAATCGACGGGCCAATTTCTTGAGATAGCACGCTCACCATACTTACTCTTCAATAAATCGATTGTAACGTGTGCTATGTGGCTTGTGGCACCATCCTGTTGAAATCACATGTCGTCCAAGTCCATATCTTCCAATTCGGGCCAAAAATAATCGGTGATCATATCGCGATAACGCTGACCATTCACAGTAACGTGACGATCGTTATCGTCGACGAAAAAATATGACCGGCATGCGAACCGCACCAAACAGTTATTTTTTGTGGATGAAGTGGTGATTCATGAAGCAGATGTGGATTTTCACCCGACCAATAACGCATTGAGCCAAAAATAAGCTTCGTCACTGAAGATGATTTTGTGATGAAATTCACCATCTTGGCGCATCTTCTCCAGAACCCAGTCGGAGAACGTACGTCGCTTTAAATGGTCCATCGCCTTCCATTCTTGAGTCAGTTTGATCTTATATGGGTGTAAGCCAAGAACCTTACGCAGAATACGCCATAATGTGGTCTGAGCGATGCCCAATTCTTGAGAACGCCGAGGAATTGACTGATTTGGATCGTCTGCTACGGACGCCTGAACGGTAGCGATATTTTCGACACAACGAATATGTAGACTCAAATTTGTGCACTAAACTTGTTATTGCCTGTCTACTAGGGCGAGAATTACGACCGAAAATTGGAATTAACGCTCTTAAAGTTGCAGTAACCGACTCCGAATTTCGGTAGAAAATTTTCGTGATTTCCAGACGTTGCTCGTTCGTGTACTTTACCACGATGTTGAGTTTACTGAATAAATTGACAGTGACAGTTTGATAATAAGTGAAAGAGTGCGTTCACAAATTAAATTCAAAGTTGTCAAGTCCCTATTGGAAAACCCGATATTATGGCAGAATCGCATCTGCAAAACTTTTCAGTCGAAAGAGACTTGACAACAACGATTATTTCAGCTCGCTTATTGGAAAATACAGGGCCGTCCATTTTGTTGTTCCGAATGCAAATTATAATAAAATACATTTTGTATTTAAATTTTGATGTTATTTCTATTTCTATACATTGCTTGGATCTTCCCGTTATGAATGAAATATAACAGCATTCAAATGTCCCCCACGGGAGTTCTTGCAGGAGTTGAGTATGAAAAAGTAATTTTTAATGATTTTACAACAAATATTGGTCATATTCATTTTCAAAGCACCAAGAGCTTGCAGATTATGTGTATAAACACCATCTTCGGCAGAGTCTAATAAAAAGAAATTCAATGGCGACAAATCACATGCTCTTGGGGGCCGGTTCAACGTCATCAGAACGTGAAACAACTCAATCAGGAACTTTTTCTTGGATTAAAGTCTAAAACGGGTCGTGTTGTGTGAGGTGTGGGACCATCTTGTTGAAACAACATATCTTCCACATGCATGTCTTTGATTTGAAGTCAAAAAAATTCTGTAAAGATTTGGCTTTAGTGAACCTAAATTCTCAAATTTAAGGTTAATACAATGGTTTTGTGGACGCAATGGCCTTTTGATGGATTTTTACATCCCCAAATATGGCAATTTTGTTTGTTAACGTATCTACCGACTATAAAATTACCCTCATAGCTGTTAGAATTGGTCATCCAAACGCTGATGTTCAGGCACCCAATGGGCATACGTTCTAAACATTCCGTGGTCAGATGCTTTCAATTCTTGAGTTGAACTTTATAAGAGTGAGGATGCAAATCCAAATATGCCATAATGTGCCGTGAGACAAGCCTTGATGCTGTGCTCGCCGTGCAATCAATAGTTTTGGATCTTGTTCAACGCTTTTACCAACGGCAGCCATACTTTCTATAGAGATTACATTTTGATGAAAAATCGGCCTTAATAGAGGCAGTTCCTCCAACTTTATTGTACAGTTTAATCTATAGTACGCTCAGATGGCCAAATATATCGACCATTGTGTGTTCGTTATGCGCGAAATCTACCTACTACAGAATTTCCATTTTTGTGGTAAGTATTCGCAATTTAAGTACGATAAGTGATTACTAAGCGATCCATATTGTAAAATGGCAAGCCAAAGTCTTAACACGTAAAATCTCCAATGGCAATTCGGATTGAATTGTGTGATTAAAAGAGGAATGTCAAATGCGGACCACGAATTGGATGACTCTACATTTCTTGTTGATCTGCCTGGTTGAAAGGTGCCTTAACTTGTTTGTCGACCATTCTCGCTCTTCAGCCTTTTTATTACAATACCCGAATCACTCTAGATACCCGTACGTCACATATATCTAGACTACTCCAGCAAGAGAGTGCAATTTGAACTGGAAACAAAAGGGCTGACACTCAAAACAAATCTGTCCTGGTTAGCAACTCAGATTGTGTCGCCTTTATGCTGATCGCATATCAGAAAGAATCGAATTGTGCTAATACGGGAAAAAGTAAGCAAATGCTGTTAACAAAGAAAGAGGTACCTTCCATCAGCTAAGGCTATTTGGAACCGCTTATGCCACCAGCTTTGAGGTAGTTAATAAGAAAGCTTACTGCGAGGTAAATAGTACACCACGAATGACATCCAAGTGAACATTCGACTGAGACAACATACAGTTTTCACAAAATATTGATCCTGCCAGTCCTACCATTTAATTGACAAGAAATCAAAGCACATATCGGACAGCCTCGAGACCAAAATTGTTCGTTGTATATGGGATCCTGAATACGAGAAGGCCAAATGAAGGAGAGCGTACTATATGCTGTACGAAAGTACATATGTGGTTCCAAAGACAGCGCTTACACTTTCTCAATAAACAGTAATGCTGCGGCTAAATCATATATTTTTGAATCTCCGGCCTTAGGATCGAGACGATAAGGAAGTAGGAACCTCTGCTTTAAGAACCAGGTGAACACGTATACCGCAGACTTACACCACATGACGTTTGGCGGATGACTGTTAACCCATAAGGACTGCCATAGTATTGGCTGGATCTTGAGTGACAACAACCGATTTAACTTGCTGATGATACCTACTTTGTGTCCAAAAACTGGCCGGAATTTTTTTTTCTTCCAAATCAATTTCGTCCCCTTCAAAATAGTCCCCTCCCGATATAATACACTTATGCCACAGCTTTTTCCAGTACTCGAAAGATGCCAAAAAGTCTTCTTCCGGTATAGCCTTCAGAGCGCGCGCCGATTCACGTTGAATGTCTTCAATCGACTCAAAACGGTTTCCTCTGAGTGGTCTTTTGAGTTTTTGAAATAGCCAAAAGTCACACGGAGCCAAATCAGGCGAAAAAGGTGGTTGCGGAACGATATTGGTTGCATTTTTGGCGAAAAAGTCAGGAAGAATCAGTGCTGTGTGAGATGGCGCATTATCGTGGTGTAAAAACCAAGAGTTGTCTTTCCACAAATCCGTCCTCTTTTCACGAATAGCTTCACGCAAACGACGCATAACACTCAAATAGTATTCCTTGTTGACAGTTTGACCGGGCGGAAGGAATTCATAATGCACTACACCACGAAAATCGAAGAAAACAGTCAAGATCGCCTTGATTTTTGAGCGACATTGACGCGGTCTTTTCAGTCTTGCCTCACCTGATAGTCAGAGAGCATTGTTTCACACATATCAACACGACGCTGTTTTTCAAGAAAATTCAGCATTTTTGGTACCAATCGAGACTTGACACGTTTGAGGCCCAAAACATCTTTCAAAATGGTATTAATTGATCCTTTTGATACGCCAACTTCATCAGCAAGGTCAACGTTTCTGGAGCATTTGAAAAATTGTTAAATAATTTTAGACATTGTTAAAATCGCCAAATTCACTTTTTGCGTCGCACAAAAACAAGCGTAACTCAAACACTAATGAATATATTGACATGTAATTTGGCATGGAAGTCAGTAACAGTTGTACGAGTACCAACTTCAAAAATATATATATTGAGCGAAAATATTTACCTGCGTAATTTAAATCGAAAAATTCCGATTAGTTTTTGGACACAATATGTATTTTACCGACAAGCTCTGTAGCGAATGCATGAATAGAAAGGAACTGCAGCCTTAAAACAAGACAAGGATACCCATGTGTACGAATTAACCACCAACGCAGATGAGGCAGAAGTTTCTGTCTTATAACCACGAAACTCGCTGTCTAAAGTGCGAAACTTCATCTAGGAAAAGGACTCTACAAAAATGCGCTGCCTTTTGATAAAGAACAGTTTGGCAGGGGTCGGGAACATTTTTCAACAGTGCTTAATCACAATAAAGACCCAAGCTCAGGAGCAAAATGCGCGTGTTTTCCTTAGTAATACTAAAATAACTTCCACTAAGCAATCTTTTAAGCTGCTCCCACAACTTATTAAGTTGCTAAGCCTAAGCAACTAAGCCTAACAGAACGTGGCTGCGGGAAATACCTCTTCGGATTGCTGATGGATTGATGATGAATTTGGGGATGTTCATCGATTTTGAGAAGGCCTTCGGCAGCTTAAATTGATATGCTATTTGGTGGATTTTGAGCAAAAGATATGTATCTGGCGGCCTGTCAGATGGCAAAGGAATTTAAAGTTCGCAGCAGTTATCAGTTATGTCATTTTGTCAAATCTATTTGAAGGAAAGGCTGGACGACATTATGTCTTAAACACCTTCGTTACGATAATGACGTTTGCCAGGTCTCACATAAAATATTAGATCTGCATCAGATACGCGACCGAACTGGACATAGAGAGCAGATTGAGTTTTGTATGGAGTCTTAATTATGGAGAAAAAAAATTGCAAGCGTAGTTTTTGTTCTGAGGATGTGTTGCCCTTTCGGAAGGCACTCAGTAGTCTCCAGGGGTTTCAAAAGTCTAAATGACTTGACGGCCACATATTACAGATTTTTTGCCTTACACAAATAGATCCTTTACCCACATCTGGTCACTAACTCTACCCCATCGGCCTTAAATTTTTTTGTTAAATCCAATTTATATGTGAGTGAGCAGCCCCTTTGTAAAAATATTTAAATGCAATTCAATACGAAAGAATTCAGTTAAAGTGGCAACACTCCTTGGAACTCAAACACATCCAAAGCCAATTTAAATGCAAGAACAAAAAACCTACCAACTTGCCCAATTTGAAGTGACTTTGTCTTCATAAAAGCGAAAGATACGAGTATCTCCCCCGACTCATATGAATGAAGGATTGTCCGCCAGGGATGTACGAGTATAACCAGAATGAGCTGCAGTTTAGGGATCATACTTAATGGTGCAGCAGTTATTCGAGCCCTTAAGAGCCTTCAATAAAGAGCAGCCTTCTCCCCCACTCGGTTAACGTTCTATCAAATGTAATCTTGCGGTGGAATATTTGATAATTTGTTGAGGGCTGCTCCATCGTCCTTAAACTCGTAGTCAGAACGTTTCTGGGATTTCGATTTTAGTCTGTTTGTCGATTAATTTTTTCCACAAAAATGTTTGGTTTTATTTGTCAAATAAACAAATTTTATGTCACACTCTGTGTCATAGGAGGGCTAAACGAAATCGCTTACTAATAAAACCAACGACGAACGAGAAATTGAGATTATATTCGATTTTCCTGTTTTTTTCCCGTTAATTTTGAGGTTTTGAGGTTATGGCAAATTGAATCATTGGGCAATTGACGGAAGGACATTATAGGTACTCGTATACGAGTATACCGCCATTCGGTAGCGATTGATAGAGGCTTTAGATGGGTGGAAAATTGAAATAAATTTTTTCTCGTTGACTTTTTTAGGGGGGCTCTTCATATTTGTCGTTTGGAATTAAGTACCTCTTTTACAGGGGCTAGAAGGGGGTGATTTTATGTTTTTCAATTTTGAAGATGGCGGTATTTAAAATTTCAATTTACATAGCATAAATTAAAATCGCTTAATCGACATTTATGACCGATTTGGTGGTGGAATACTTGTGTTTGTCTGAGCATAAAGTGAACAAGATAAAGGGATGATAAAATAGGGTCGTTAAACAGGTGTCTTGTCATGCGTTATGACTGATATGAAAGAAATGGCACTTCCGGTGTTTGGCAATTATCCGATATATCGGTTTGGTGATGTGAATTCATTTGGAAGTCATCATTCTTGTAACAATTATCGAACGATTCTATTGGGAGGTTAATGGATACATGCGAGCCATAGGTACGGAACTCGGATCAACTGCGGTGAAACAATACGAATTAGAAGAAACTGAAGTAGTAGGTAAACGAAGGAAGGTTTGGCGTACAGTACAAGATAGGCTTATTCCATTGCCAGTGAGAATATACATACTCATATGAGTCACACCATTCCTACTAGAACGAACTACTACTCTTTCCTGGATGGTAGCAATGGTATTGACAATATAATTTTTGAGTCAAAACAGGCAATGGCTACAGACTTTCTGATCTATTCTATCCAGCTTAAACAGTGTTTCACTTACCGTGCTGTTCCATCCTCAGCGGCATGTTGATAATGTAGATTCTTAGCAAATAATATTGGCGATTCGAAATGGGCTATGTCTAGCTAACTTATGGGCTTGAGCTAGTACCCATCTCTAACCTTCCAGCGCCTGAGATCATCAGGAAACGCATTTGGTAAAGCACTTGCATTTGCATTGCAAGCACTTTGTGGTAGAGAACATTGAATTGCGGCCACTCTAATCTGTTCAGTATCAAGTGCCTAAGGCCTCTGTAAAATAAATTTCTTTCGAAATGAGGAGATACTGTGTATGATAGCTTGACTAAATGTTTTCCCATCGTTGGAAGTGCCTCAGCCGAAGCTCTGAAATGGTAGTGGATTGGTTACCGACGCTGATATGCTGCGAGTGAAGAAGTTCATAGCTCATCATCATAGAGGGACAAAGAGTTATCTCGAATTAAGGCCTTTCAGGAGCATAAGGTTACTAAACCCCTGATGTACAGCACTATTAGTTTCTTAATATAGTCGCCTGGGAGCTTACGGTCAATTTGTAGTCATAAGGTACTTTGTGATATTTTAGAAACTGAATAAATCCTTTAAGGATAGCGAGGGGCAAATTGGTGAAGTGAAATCTAAGAGAAACAATTTAATTTAAATTACGAAATATCCAGTGCATGTGCGCTAGTACCTGCTAATTTAGGAATAACAAAGTTACCAGCGTATGCAAGAAGCTTATAACAGTTGTCCTCTATTTTTTCCTTTAAAACTAGATTGTAGAGCAGAAGGTACAAACATCGTCGTCTTTTACTTCCTGACAGAGCTGCCACAAGCAAATAATTGGTATGGTGTTGTACGTTTAGGAAAGACACTGAGAAGCGTCAACCAAGGAATAATTGTGCTATTTTACCTCCTGCTGACAGTCATCGTAAGTACCTGTAACAACGAAGCTTGAGAAGGAGCAAATAGTAAAATTATAACGTACTCCTAAATATTAAATAAACCTAAAAGGTGAGAGACGGTCGACGAGATTTCTCATATCAGCTCCTTTAATAAATTTGGAGTTGAGGTCGATGTAGGTCAGTCATTCTGAAGTATCTTAATCTTTTGCCTAAACGGTATTGCTATTCAGGCTGGAATCAACTACCCCACAACTTGAAAGACCAACGAACAGCCTCCGCTAAAACGGGTTTAAAATAAGTCGTTCAAAGACGGATTTGCGCATCTGTTGCGACCTGTTCCGGATATAATTTTAGACGAAATAGTTCTTCCGAAAAGCACAATCTTTAAGTACTTAGGGTCAATCGTTTACATGGAAGTGAAATGTGACGACGACGTTAACGACGTGGATGAAATGGCGGGAAAATTCGGGAATCTTTTGCGACCGAAAATTTCCACTCAAATTCTAGGGGAAACTCTACACCACGATTGTTCGAGCAGCTCTTGTGTACGGATCACAGTGCTGGATAATGTACAAAGCATGGGGCTAACCACTGAAGTGATCCAGGCCCGATCAGTATTTAAACGCGTTCTGCGGTCTGCGACATTAGCCAACCCTATATTCAATTCAATTCAATTCAATTTCAATTTATTCAATTAAGGATGTACAAATAAGACTTAGTCTTATGGATAATATACAGGATTCAGTTTAATATTAAAAAAGAGACACGAAAGGAGGGATAGTGTAAAGGAGGGGAATAGAAAATAACAAGAAATAGTCTCCTGTTGCATTTTTATAGAATATGCTGCAAAATAGCATCTTTAAATTGTTTGCCTCCAATTATTTGTTTTAATGTTGTGGGCAGAGAATTCCATAGTCTGGTGGCAAAGACGAAGAACAGGCGCGAGGACTTCAAATAGTTCGATGAGGGAGTTATAAGGCTGTATGTTCTAGGGGAACGAGCGAACTGAAGTTTTTCAAAAAGGTATGGTGGCGACTTGTTCCGAATAATTTTGTGCATGAAGATATAGCACCTGACTTGCAAGAACTGCTGCAGCGTGCAACCAAGGATATTTTTATGATAATTGGATATGTGGTCGTGTCGACGAAGCCCATACACATACCTTACCATATCATTAAATGCCACAGTAAGTTTATGTTGAGATAAGGAATCAAGTTTGCAGTACACTGTTGATGAATATTCAATATATGGAACAAGTAATGTTTTAACAAGTCAAACTAGAGAGCAGCCAATGTTTGCGTAGACCTCCGTAAATTCGTCCCACAGTGTAATTGATGTGGCTTACACAGGAGATAGAGCGGTTAATCTTAAAACCCAGATTGGTTACAGTTTCCACGAACTGCAACTGCGTGTCGTTGAGGTGAATGGGTGGCAGTAGTTCAGTATCGCGAAGTTTTTTTGATATTAAAATCAGCTGAGACTTTGCTGGGTTGAGGGTCAAACAATTACGTAGTGACCATTGGTAGATTGCGGATAGATCCTCATTCAACCTGCAAGCAAGATCCTCAACTAGACCAATCGTCTAGATAAGTATATTTGCGCATCATCCGCATAGAAGTGAAGACTAGCATTAAAGCCAACTTTGGGGAGGTCATTTATAAATATGCAAAACAATATTGGACCCAGTATTGAGCCCTGTGGTACTCCTGCATGTATGTTCCTAATACGAGAGGATTTATCACCAACCACAACCCTTTGACAGCGATTACTTAAGTAATTAGTTATGAGTCTTGCAGAACTTTCACTAAAACCAAAATACCTTCTTAGTTTCTCAGAAAGGATAGAGTGGTTGACTGTGTCAAAAGCTTTGGAGAAATCGAGGAGGCAAAGTATAGTGAGGAAGTCCAAGTCATAGTTGATCCTTATGTAATCGCGAATTTTAAACCATAGCTGTAGAACAACTATGGTTGGCTCGAAAACCAGACTGGACCGAAGCTAGTACGTTATGATGATCTAGATGACTTGAGATTTGCTTGGCAAGGACTTTTCCAAAACTTTGAAAGGCAAGGTATATAGTGATGGGTCGAAGTCTGCGCCAAAGACGGTTGAGGTTTTTTCGGGACAGGAATTACTTTAGCCAGCTTCCAACTAGACGGAAATGACGACGAAGTTATGCAAAAATTAATAACGTGAGTAATTACACCAAGAATGTGGGTTAATACCATTTTGACAAACCGGATAGGAGATAAGCGTTGCTGGAATCTGAACATGAAATTTAGGACACTGAACAACTTATGGCAGTCGAATCACTGTTTAAGATCTAGCAGCACTTCCATCGCCGGGCGATAGGTTGGTGAACAACTGTTGCATATCAAGACTGATTCTTTTGGAGGTACTTTTTCCGGAGGGATTTCATGAGAGATTTCACTTGCGTCATGTCACATTGATATGGTAATTATATTCAGCATTGTTCGATATTCAAAATAGAAATACTTAGCTTGTCACAGCATTTTTCGAAATATATGTTTCGTCCACTTAGAACAACCTGTGATCCGCAAAATTGGCCTTTTAAAAGCACATTTAGCTGTACCATCGTAATGATTGAAACCAAATTTCAATGAAGGGAAAATGTATGACAAAATAAACCTCGTCTAGTACGTAGTGAAACGAATTTAGCGGCGGTAGCGACGAAGTAGCTTGGCCAGTCGTATGCAATAACTTCGCGTATTTTGCCCAAGGATCTGCATAACAACTTAATTTGTAGGAGAATTGAAGATGTTTTCGATGTTCAGCGATGAGGACCGAAGAGGTTTGGGAACTACTATTATATTCGGACTAGACAAAGGTTTTGTGTGATTTGTGGGTAGGTGAAATCAACAGTTCATGTTTCTTCAAAACTGAGGCCGACGGGAACATAATAATGGACTTCTTGCTGCCTGAAATTGAAGTCCGTGTTAAACCATGGCTTTATTAGAAATTTAGGTGAACAGTTGATTTCGCCGGTTATACCGGTGAATTGACCGCTTAGATCTCCTCGTAGACTTTTTTTCTTTGGAATGTTTAGAATGCACCATGTTAGCCGCAGTAAGAGATAAACTTGAAAACAAATACTAAGGATGGCGCTGTTGTATATGACAAAAACGATTTTCCGATAAAATTGAGTTTTTCGATTTATCATTATTTTTGAAATAGGTACCTCTTAAAGAATCATCTGTACTACGACCCCCGTCACAATGAGCAGAAGCCGTGCGATTGGATGCGGATTTGCTATCTGCGAGAGACTACCTATAATTGAGGAAGACAATTGGTCCGAGTAGTGTATAACTGTCTACATTTGAACAAATTTCTGAACATTACATTATGACAGCACCTTTTAAGAAGAGCTAAACAAAGCCATGTCTTTTCTAGTCTTCCCTGCCAAATTCGTGAAATTGTGCGTAATGACGATGAAAAACGCTCATGGTTCCATTATGTAGAAGGCCTTCTCTCCGAGGCTTTTGATAGCAAAAAATGGTTTGGACAAGGTTATCGACTCCTACGGGATTTCGTCATTCCAAACACAAGAGCCACACTTTTCCAAAGGTTTGTTTAACTTACATACGTTGATGTTATCGACCTGAATAGAGAGGAGCGGTTTGCTACGAGAGTGTTTGCGTACATGCAATCGAAGCACCAAAAATGTGCTGAGATGTGCATAAGCACAAAACCAAATGTATCCTGTGAACGAGAAGGGAAGCATAACATCGATATCATGAAGGGAATGTCATAATAAACAGGTTCTTCGTTTGGATAGTCTTCCGCGGTTCACCAATTAACCCCAGATTGTAGCATCAAAGAAGTAAATAGGAACAGTCCTCAAGTGAATATGTTGTCTCGAGGCGGAACTCAAAACGCCCAAACCCCAGTGGAAAAACGTTTAACGTCAGAAGTTAGTTTTTCTTTCTATTTTCCCATATAGTACTTGGGATTTGCACTCAGTGAACATGGGCGCCAAGAGTGACTTCTTAAAAACGGAAGAGATTTCTTTATTGGGAGAATAAATCGGTGTAGTGCCATCGACAAATCGGCCTAGTAGACAGCCAAGTTGTGACTTAGATATCATTGAGATCATTAAGTGGGTCTCTGTCGACTAAGAAAATTTAGGGAATCATTATCAAATTATGTTCAAGAATCTACTTTCATCTTAAATATGCGAAAAACCTTCTTTAACTGAAATTCAAGAACAAGTATCGATATGCACTCGTAGCAAACTGAATTAGAGGTTTGAAAATTCGCTCAATGTAGTTACTCTTCAGAATTTTTGAAGTAAGCCAGGAGAATAAATAGTTGGAGATACATTATCCACGGGGAGTTGCACATTTTTATGCGTTGCCATATTCATTGCTTATGAATTTTAGGTTCAAATGCGCTGCACTTGGCTTCCAAAATAATGTTTTGGACGAACCCATAACTATTCAGGGGGTTTTTGAGCCTCTAAGTGAACAAGGAGGAGCCTTCACCCCGAGTTTATTGGAAATATAGTCGACTTTCTGCCCTGAGATATAACCGCTGATCAAAAGCCTTATGTTTGCGGACGATATAGTTGTGGCCTACTCGCCCTGAATCTGTTTTCTATGCGACACAAGTTTAGGGATTCAGGCAATATGAGACAGCTACTCCATTTATTTCTAAAAAGAGCATTACATCTTCCACCCAACATTCTAAATAATGTGCTTAGCTTGGGAACACGACAATCACAACTATTTGGAAGAACATTAATACTCCAGGATGGTGATGTGAGGTAAAGCTTAATCCCAAAAAATGTTATAGACTGAAAGCCAAAACCATACAGGCTCATCGCAGGTGTTGATGAGCAGGTCAGAGCAAGATTTGTGAAGTGTTTGTTAGCAAGGCAACATGAAATTATCTTCAAGGGACTATGCTACAATTTGCGGCGGTATACTCTCTGAACATAAAGTCTGGAGGGTTCTCAATTAAATAAATGTTCCACGATTGAAACAATTTAAAGCAATTGGCAAATAGTCCAGTCCATTTCATCGTGCCTCCTCAATTGGTATTTTGAGTTTTGGTATTTTTCCCGTATCATCCTATTCTTGTAAGCACGGCCTTCCTCTTTTTTGCCATCCACTGGGTCGCAACTTCTTAAACTCTCTGCTTCTCCTATCATACATTCGGCAGATCTTTTTTTGTCGATATCGAGAGTCTAGACATAACGCAGTCCACGACTTAGAGCTACTGCATACATGGTTAGGCACAGTGTCCATTTCTTAGACTTGATAAACATCCTTCAGTGGCTTATTAAATGATATAAAGCTTCCACCCTGCCAATAGCTGGGTTGCAATGCTTCACTACTTCCTGGTCCTACAATTTTTTTTGTATACGACTTGTTAAATCCCATTAGATACGACCATAAACTCATGAGAACGTACCGCGAACATCTAGCGGTCAAACCTGACTTGCTGCCTTCCGCACCACATACAACAGTGGATGCTGATGAGGCACAAGCACAGCTTTATGACGTAATTCTCTCCTCTTTCAATAATAGCTGCCAAATCAGGAAAACTGTGGTGAAAAGGTGCGTATAATGGTGGAATGAAAACCTCGAAATTATTCGGAAAACTATATAACAAAGCTAAGGCACCGGTAGTTTGGAACAATACAAATCCCTCCTAACTTCCTATAACCTAGAGTTGAGAAGATCAAAGAGGGTCTTCTGGCGAGCAAACTGCGAAAAGCTGGAAAACCTCCCGGCAGTGGCACGCCTCTTTCATAAAGCCCTCTCCAAAGATCATGATAACTGGATAGGCTTGCTTATCAAAGGAGATAGCAAGATCACACGCGACCAAGAAGAATAACTTACTTGTAGTATTTATCCCAAACCAGGTCACAAACCTAGAAGCTACCTACATCATAACGTCCTATAAGCTTGACATCGTTTTATCTGAAAACAATGGAAAGAATTATTGACGTACACATTAGAGGAAGCATAGAAAACAGCTTGCCTCTGCACCCATGTCAATACGCTTATCAGAAAGGCAAATCAACAGAAGGAGCTCTGCTAAAACTGACAGCAGAATCAAAAAGCTCCTTCCGGGATAAAGAAATAGCACTCTGCGCGTTTCTGGCCATAGAGGGTGCTTTTGATAACTCTGGATATCATTCCATATCAAAACCTTTACTCCACAGAAAGATCGATCACGCGACCATAAATTGGATAAAAGCGATGCTAGAGAACCGGGTAATAACCACCTCATCTGGACAGACCTCAGCATCAGTATCAGCCGTAAGAAGCTGCCCACAGGGTGGTTTACTCTCACCCCTTCTGTGGTCCCTGGTCATAGATGACCTACTTAATAAACTAAGCAACAAAGGCTACAGCATAATTGGCTAAGCCGATGACCGTGCTCACTTCACGCATGCAAAATGCCCTTAAGATAGCCCTAGACCTCTGCATCGGAGAGAATCTTTCCATTAATCCAAACAAGGCTATCATCGTCCCCTTCACAAAAAGGAGAAATCTAAACCTAGGTTCAGTTTGAAGTCAAGTTCGATGAAGTCAAATATCTGGGGATATTCCTGGATAAAGTATTAAATTGGAACTCACACATGAATAATATAATAACTAAAGCAACCAACGCTTTATGGGCCTGCCGCCTTATGTATGAAACCACATGGGGGATATCGCCAAAAATCACTCTTTGGATCGATATAATGATGATAATTCCCATCCTAACATATGCTTCTGCCATTGCTAAGCATAAAAAAGTGCTACGTTAAATGCCTGGATATATCTGTAGCCTTTCGGACCTGCCCAACAGCGGCTTTAAAAGCAATAATAGGGCTAACACCCCTACACTTGCATCATTTAGGAACGATAGCAACAAAATAGGACTTGTTGACTCCGCAGACTGTCGACTCGGTCTCGAAGACGAAGAAACAGCTGAACACATCTTATGTGACTGTCCAGCCCTCAATGGAATCAGACGGAACACTTTCCTCAGAGAACAACTCGAAATCTCTGAAATAAGGGACTCCCCTGCTGGTAGGGTTGCTAACTTCATTCGGAAGGTAGGAACCCTACTAGCCAAATTTTCTTTCTGGCTCCTATTGCACAAAAGATCTTTTTAGGTCGAAGTGCGTCTCAGTCGATACTAGCGAGTCAGGCTTAAAGAGAAAAAAAAAAGTTTAGTCCCATCGCTCCACCTCATTTGACTGTCAAATACCAAAGATAAATGCAAGAACTACCGCTGAAGACGAGATCACCATCTCTACTTCCGACCTCTTGAGAAAAACCTTTCCTTGTTGGTGAATGGTGAAAGATGAATGACTATATTTGCATCGATCCCAAATCGATTTATTTGTCTTACGTCATGTTCAGTGATCTTTCCTTGATAAATGACAAAATCATAGAAAAGGCTACTTTTCACAGCGAGCACACATATCTTACGTGAGCGTTTCCCTTTGAGTTTAACCTACATAGATAGCTTCATTTCAACTGGCACTATCTGTTTGTCTTCGGGCAAAAAATCTTCAAGTCCCAAACTGAGAACGGATGACTTGGCATCCGTCTGTTGGCTCCAGGTTATTATGAAGATGTGCCCTAAGTTACATAAATGAAGAACCCTATACGGACAACACAACGAAGCAGGACAGGATTGCATGTACTAGAAAGGAATTCAATCATAAAATTATCTCGTTGGCGCAGTTAGCTGTAGAAGTTTAAGTTAAAAGTAAAATCAATCCTAATTCTGTCTAAGAAAAGGCCTATCACTTGCATTAGACTCTATTAACGGAAAGGAAACAGATATCCTTGATGATGGTATGCACATTAGTCTGTAACAAGGGCTGTTTGTAAGCCAGTTCTCAATAAACTTAAAAAATTGTACAAAGCTGTAGCAGAATATTCCAAAAATGTTGGACAAATGAGTTTAGTGTGCCTCAAAGTTCCTTCCTGTACCAATTTCTCCGACTTTTCTCTACAGTAAATGTCTAATTCGAAGGCCTCAAACATCTTCAGTATTTCTAAGATATCTTCCCCAAATTATATTCACCAAAAGAGGCTAAATTTTATTACATTTTGAAAAGACATCAACATTATCTCATAAGTCTTTCGTCTTCTTTATCGTGCAATCAAAAGATTCTCTTTGCGAATTTCAATTAAACTAACCGCTCTACCCAAGGGTAACATTCTAAACAAAAATAGCAAATAGAACAACCTTTAACCAGATATATATCTAAAGCTGCTGATAGCAAATCTCCTCTCCACAAACTTTGTCCTTGTTTTCGTGGAATCAAACTGCCCACATGTATTCGTATCCTCTTAAATAAATCACCGCCAACTGCCATATACTCAGAGTTAACCTAGAAGTATGTAGCAATTCCAGCATACTGTTTTGTCATGCTCGAGTGTCCACACACATTAATTGTTCCAAAACAGCCACGAAATAGTTTTAAATCACCCATTAACAAGCCTCTGGTAAAATAATAAAATCACCATCACACCAAACTCCCAAAATGGGAGTCATTTGAAATACTGAAGAAGCCTTGAGAGTATTGTGCAGCGCGAACCAACTACAAGCTGAAAGCTGGAACCGACGGCAGCAGCAGGAAGAAGGTGAAACAGGCCACCGAACTTTGGAGTAGTTTTTTGGCAATTTGTGGATGTTTCCACATGCAATACATACATATCCGCCCATTTGTCATCGCAATAATGGTGGCACTTCCGCCGTCATCATCACTACAACTATCTATGTACTACTACAATATGCCACCATAGTAAGGCCACTTAATGGAGAGTAATCGACTGCATGCCATGTTGCAAATCAGTCCAATTTCTGGGATAGAGGGTATCTGCCTGTACCGGATGCGGAAAAGTTTTCAGCTTCCCTCCCCCGTGGTTGTACGAGTGCGAACAGAAAAAAAACGAACGTGCCAACAACGGTAGCACACCATCGTCGCCCTGGCTAATTCAATTCGCAAGCTAGCCTTAAGGTTGAATTTTTTTTTTCGTCCTCTTTGGTAATTTTTTTTTTTTTTTTATTTATTTTAGCATGGCGAGGCTAGTGTGAGATATCGAGAGCATGAGCACACAAATTGAACGACAAAGAGAAAATATTTTGCCAAAGCAAAGTTAGGGTAGCCTTAGGGCAGGAGATGAAATGGAAGGTCACTTCTACAACTAACCACTTACACCCACAACCTCACCCACAGAGCAGACCTCTGTTGTACCTATTAAAAAAAAAATAAAAAAATAAAAAAAAATTGTATCCTGTAAAGCTTCTGCGACAGAATGACGATGTAGACGATGTAGACGATGTAGACGACGGACGAAGGCTTTTTAATTAGCAAATTGTATCAAATTTGCATAAAAAATACTTCCGCGTGTAGCCTTTATTCCTGGATCGGACTTGAAAGCAAGAATAGCACAGGGGACAGAGTACGGGCGCAAGGTAGCTACAGGCTAACTTTGGAGCTAAGGTGTCCATTGAATTCTGCGTTCTGTCGTAACGGATAGGATAAATGGACTACAGTGCCCTAAGGCAGGTCTGTGCTCCCAATTATTATGTGTTTTTTTCTTCTTCTTCTTCTCTTTATTTTTTCGTATTTTTCTTCCTTCGTTCGTTCTTTGTTTGCTTTTTTCCTGTTTTCCTGTTACCCGCCGACTGAATGAGTGTAAACTGGAGGGCGAAATAAATTATCAGATGGACTACTGGAATCTGGAATCCCCTGCAAAGGTAGATCACGGGAGTCCTATTCGAACGTGGAGAATCCCCCTTCTCTCCACCCCATTCAGGAGGCAAAAAAGGACGAAAATTAATCTGTGATTTAAACCAGTTGTTATTGCCAGGATATAAATCTCTCGTTCTTCCTTGCGCCACCGTTGCTGACAACACAAGTGCGAAACAATTCCAATAAATTTGTTCTCTAAACTAATTGATTTCCAAAAAGGGATGCGGCAAATGATTGTTTTTGTTCGCTTGTTTGTGTTGGTATTTATTTGGTTTCCTTTTCTTTATCGTTATCCTGATCTCATTAACACATTAGCGAAGGTACACATTTAGATACAAACTATGCCACCTGAAAGCAGCAAGATACATAATCGGGGGTAAATTTGTAACATGGGCAATAAGTGGACATCATAAATTGAAGGAGGAATAGGAGAGGAATGTTAGTAGGGAAATTAGACCGACTGATGCGAATTAGAGCCGGAAAGTATTTACATTTTTGTTGGAAACTATGGATCTGCAGAAAAAGTGGTTCGCAGTTCGCAGTGGAAAACATTATCTACCAAGAAACGCCACATTCATGGAGTTTTCATATTTCATAACGAAACTGAATCTGAAAAAGGCAAATTCTTTGCTCGGGAAACCGGCATGTAGCTCTGAGAAAGCATTAGTTTGCAGATCAGATATGCTTGACTATACGTAAGTGAGAGCATACAGCGAAGTAGTACTTCACGGTTTTTTAAGTTTGTCATAGATCTCGTTTGAATGCAAAATATGTGCTGTAGATACAAATTTCAAAACAAAATTTCAAAAAATGAAGAATGCTATAAACTCATCGCCGCCCCACCTTACCTCCCTTCTTAATATGCGCGCACAAGAAGCATAAGCCCATCATGCCGGAAAGATAAGTTTTGTCATACGATTTTATGCTCTTACTTACTTACCTTAGGTGGCGCTACAGTCCGGGGTGGACCTGGACCTCAGTCAACAAACTTCTCCAGCCAGCTCGATCCCTGGCTAGCTGCCTCCAGTTTCGCACGCTAAGTTGGCTGAGGTCCTCTTCCACTTGCGTGCGCCACCTAAGTCTTGGCCTTTCTCTACTGCGCTGTCGCTCGGGAGCGGATTCAAAGCCTTTTCGGACCGGAGCATTGGTGTCCATGCGCTCTACATGACCCAGCCATCTCAGTCTTTGGATCTTCACTCTTCTGGCTAGGTCCATGTCGCTGTACAGTCCATACAGTTCGTCGTTGTAACTCCTCCTCCACTCACCATCAATGCAGACGGGACCGAAGATCGCCCGAAGAATTTTTCTCTCGAAGCAACCAAGAACACCGCCCCATCCATTTTTGATAATGTTCATGCCTCAGCGCCATAGAGCAGGACCGGGATTATTAAAGTCTTATAAAGGGTGACTTTTGCTGTCCGAGAGAGGGCTTTGCCACTCAATTGCTTTCGTAACCCAAAGAAACAGCGGTTGGCAAGAGTTATTCTTCGCTTGATCTCAGCGCTGGTGTCGTTGTCTGTATTTATAACGGAGCCTAGGTAGACAAATTCCTTAACTACCTCAAAGATATATCTGTCGAGGGTGACGTTCTGCCTAAGACGTCGGTGTTGGCTGTCCTTTTTGCTTGACAGCATATACTTGGTCTTGCCCTCAATGACCGCTAAACCCATTTTCGCCGCTTCCATCTCAATACTCGCGAAAGCGCCACTGACATCACGCTGCTTTCTCCCGATTATGTCAATATCGTCGGCGTATGCGAGTAGTTGGACGGACTTTTGAAAGATAGTGCCTCTTGTGTTTGCTCGTGAGTTTTGCACTATTCTTTCAAGTATGATGTTGAAAAAATCGCATGACAGCGCATCGCCTTGTCTAAATCCTTTCTGGACATCAAAGGTCTCGGTGAGATCTTTACCCACATTGATGGAGCAGCGTGCATTCTCCATCGTCATCCTGCACAGACGGACGAGTTTGGCAGGGATGCCAAAACTAGACATTGCTCTATAGAGCTCGTCTCTATAGATGCTGTCATACGCGGCCTTAAAATCAATGAATAGGTGGTGGGTATCGATCTGAAGCTCATGGGTCTTCTCCAAGATCTACCGTAGTGTGAATATCTGGTCGATGGTGGACTTTCCTGGCCTGAAGCCACACTGATATGGACCTATCAGGTTGTTGACGAACCGCTTCAGGCGTTCACACAATACGGCAGATAAGATCTTGTATGCGATGTTAAGGAGACTGATGCATCTGTAGTTGGCGCAGTTCAGAGGGTCTCCTTTCTTGAGGATCGGACAAACAATGCTGAGGTTCCATTCATGGGGCATGCTTTCGTCCGACCATATTTTACAGATGAGTTGGTGTATGCTCCTTTCCAAGTCATCGCCTGCCGCTTTGAAGAGCTCGGCAGTCAGGCCGTCCGCTCCAGCAGCTTTATTGGATGGTCATCATCATCCAGGCTGAAAGGTTGATTCGGTTGATTCTAACAGCGGTATTTGGTTCGTCATCGCCGTTATACAGTCTGCAGAAATGGTCTTTCAAAATCCTCAGCATCGACTGCGATTCTACCACGATGTTCCCTTGTCCATCTTTACAGGCTTTGGCTCGGGGTTTGTGTGGCACGTTCTTTTCACATTTTTTTAAAACTTTCGATCCGGTGTTCGTCTCTCTTCTTCCGCTCATAGAGCTCATGAGCAGCTCTGGTCTTTCTATGCAGCGCCGCTTTATATGAGTCTTGCTTAGCTGCATGTGTTTGCCGGTATTCATCATCGAACCGGGGGTTTCGTTGTGGTGGACGAGTGAAACCCAGCACATCAGAAGCGGCATCTCTGATGGCGTTTTGGCAGTGTTTGCAATGGACTTCGACGCTTGATGCTGGCGGTATTGGACCTCTTAAGAGATTGGGAGACACTCGATCGGAAAAGGACTTGGCAATCTCTTGCGATTGTAGCCGTCTGACGTTGAATTTTCTCACAGCATTAGTTTGTCTTGGCGTAGTTTGGGATATCCGCACCCGTACCTTGGCTACAACAAGGTAATGGTCCGAGTCGATGTTGGCTCCTCGGAACGTACGGACATCCATAATGCTGGAGGAGTGTCTTGCGTCGATCGCAATGTGATCAATCTGGTTGACTGTTGATTGATCAGGAGTTCTCCAAGTCCCCTTGTGTATGTCGAGATGTGCGAACCACGTGCTAGCCACGACAATGTTTCGCCCCGCCGCAAAGTCGATTAGCCTGAATCCGTTATCGGAGGTGGTGTTGTGCAGGCTATATTTTCCGATTGTTCCACCAAAGATACCCTCTCTTCCAAGCTTTGCATTAAAATCACCGAGAACAATTTTAATGTCATAGCTAGGGCATTGCTCGAAGGTCTTGTTTAGGAGCTCATAGAAGGCATCCTTGTTGTCTTTATCTTTCTCCTCTGTGGCGGCATGCGCGCATATAAGGCTAATGTTGGCGAATTTAGCCTTGATGGCGACTGCAACGAGGCGCTCGCTCACATGCCGGAAGCTGAGGACTTCTTCTCCGTCGATAGCAATTGCCGTAGTAGATGTCGCAGTTTTTCATCTTCTTTTTGTCCGGCCCATCCCATCGCATTTCTTGGATGGCGGTTATGTCTACTTTGCAGCAGTTTAGGGCCTCCGCTAGTTGCTCGGCTGCACGTGGTCTATTAGGGGATCTTACATTCTACGTGCATATCCGAAGCTCATTGTCCTTAAATCGTTTGCGTGGGTTGTCAACAGTCCGGATCCGTCCATATCCGAGGCTTGTTGATGCTTCGTAACTTATGCTTTTTTTAAATTGCCGGGCAGTTACATATTGGCCTACAGACAGAGAAAATACTCCAGATCTCGTAGATTTCTTCATTGCAAGAGACGTAGCTTAAGATTTTACGTCCGCCGAGGAAAGTTCTGATCTTTCCTTAGATCATTCAACAGTAAACCAATCTAACTAGGACGGTTTTAGAAAATATTGGGTAGAAAATATTGTTCCGAATGTGTCGTTTAAAACATATTCAGTCATGCCAAACGCCGTGTGGATCAACACACCCGTTAAGAAGAAAATTATCGTAAATAACGAAGGTAAACATCCGCCGGAAACAAAAGAACTGATACGTTAAAAAAGGAGAGCACGCAGAAGACGGCAACAATTCCCAACTCCCTAGAAAAACCTTCTTTAGATCATCTCTAAAATGAGGTCAAGAAAGCAATTAAAAATTTCAAAACACGAGAGATCTCTGTGTCTTGAAGGGAATAGGATATGTTCTAGCGTTTTTCTGAACGTCTCTTAAGCCTTCGAAAAGGTATGGCATGAAGGCCTGAAGTTTAAGTTAAGACAGGTTCTTTCAGTAAAGACGGATCGGAGCACTTTGAATTCGAGGAAATCGCTGCCGGAGTACCACAAGGAAGTGTTCTTGGTCCGGCTATTTTCGTACTTAACACTCGAGGGATATTGCAATAAGAAGGTTCTGGACGATACGGGTATATTTTGCTGGAAAGCTACGAGTATCTGCCCAATGTGCATACTGTTGATGCTAAAACAACTTGATAAGAAAACTTGCAGTTAACCAGTAGAAATGAGATATTTTTTAGTGAGAAAAAATCTCACACTAATATGAGCTAGGGCCACAAAGTGTCTATGAAGATTTTTCACCTACCCACGTTAAAAAAATATAAAAAAAAATGTTCAAAGCAAATCTTTACTGATTACATAAGCAAACCCAGAGTTTCATAACATTTTTAAGGTTTCTTTGACACTTATGTATTAATATTAGTCAAAAGCATGCTCCATCAGCAGTGAGATAGAACCGCTTAATAACTAGATCATATCACTGCAATAGGAAGTGAGCTAAGTAGCAGTCGCCGAAGCTGGTATCTGATATCGACTTTGGTGTGGCTTGGGCCCATTTCATAGACATAGGTATAAACCCACAGCTACAGATAGGGTCGTGCCAACTTTAAAGGGAATTTAAACTGCTGGTCCCACCGTGGGCTTCATTCCGAACCATCTTGTGCTATTTTATTAGACATTAAGAGCGCATTCGACTGTGCAACTTAATAGCACATATAACTCGACCACGAAAATTTCCGTAGAAAGTACGAGTACTATCGGGCTTGATTTGTACTCTGCTCAAATCTACGCTATTGCATACAAATTTGCTCTACAAAGCAGGCAGAAACGTATAATCGAAAATAGCTTTATTTATTGAAAAAATCATTGATTGCCAAATCAGGACTGTTCGTCCTATGAACCATCAATTCGATGTTTTGAATGTGAGAGCTTGCATTGTCGTACTGGAGAATGATCGATCTTCTGCGATTAATTTCCCTTATTTCTTCAAATACTTCTGACAAACAAATGGTGCTATACCATTCAGAACTGACCGTTCTACGCTACTTTAATGGCACGGTGAAGACATGCCCCATTATTCAAAAAAAAAACAGGCGACCATTCCCTTCGGAGTGCCTTCTGCGCGAACAACTTTTGTTGGATTTGGCTCGATTGTCGTTTAGTTTCAGATTTATATGGATCCACCCATGATTTTTTATGGCACAACAACGGATTTTGGACGACTTTCACGAAATTCGTCCTGTAACGAAGTGCGACCACGATTGCATTCGGAAAACCAGCGAAAAAGGGTGGCTTGAGATGGTGCTTCATTACTAAAAGTCGAAGCGAGTTGATCGGCACACTTCTGTTGATTAAATACACGTCATCCAAAATCATTGCTTTTTAAACTAGGATGAGTGCTTCAAGTACCTTTACACAACAGCAATAGTGCTCGTGTGTCAAAACATCCTGAGTACGATCAACATTAAAAATGTCAAAATTTACGATGAAAAATCCAGATTTGACATATTCACACTGATGTTGCCATATTTCTTAGCTTAAGAAGCATTTTAATGACGGAGAAGCAAAAAGCTTAGCTACTTGACTCATTTAGAACTAATTCTTCCAATTAGGGCAAGTATCCCTGCATCACCTGGGATATCAAACTTCTTTGGAAGTCTTGTCAAACATTTTGAATGTGTTATCAGATTTCTATCAATTTAAATGAGATCAGGAAGGTTTATTTGGATCTATATAGCAATAGCAAGACCATTTATATTCTGGCCGTTGTCGGTGGGAAAAGCACTCACCTAAAATTCAAAGGCTAAGACAAGTAGATAGAATCGGATATAATGGTAACCCTTCATCATGATGATCACTATCTGAAACAATGAAACAACAACTACTGCATCAGAATAACAGATATCTAGCTATTACCAGCAACATCAAGACTAGAACTGTTAAATAGAATCTCCTAGAATGTATTCTGAGTATTGGTAAGTAAAAGGCATATTTTTAAAACGTATACAAGAGAAAAGTGTTTCGGGCTATATCGGGACCAGTGAGGCACCAGAGTCACACACATGTGAAATAAATTCTCCATAAACCTTCTTTTTGTTAATATTTAAAATATGCTTTCCACTCGGAACGATCTCAGTGGATAACTTCAGATTCATTTGAGACAGAAGACCTATCGTTAGAAAAATCTGCATCTAGGAATATAGAAACCAGCCACCTTTCAGCTCATGTCAAAGGAAACCATGCAGTGTAGAGTAGAATCTGTGTCTTTATATCATACAGTAAAACTCACAACAGAACTTTCGCTTACGAATACGTAAATCAACTTTAAATGTCAACCTCTGACGTCAACAAACTCTTTCCCTAAAGTTTTAATATCATATATCAGTGAAATTTGCAACTCTATCTCTACTCTAAGATGGATTTTTTCTTAAAAATCAACCAAACCACACTGCCATAAGCCGACAGATGTGTCATGTTTTTTTCGTGAACGCCTGTCGTGGAGACTTAAGTTCACGGGATACCCATACATCTATGGGAGCAGGAATACACCTTGCCATCGGAATCTAAATTAGATTATACCTATCCGAGGCTGTGTTGAGGCGAGGCCTACCTTAAACCTCTTACTGATCTTAAGGTCTCAGCACTCATCACTTATAGCCACTTCACTCCGGGTATGAGCTCTAGCAGCCCCAGCCCCTGCGTTTTAGGTTTAAACCACAGCCAACGTGACGCTTCCATAAGGGGGCCTGCCTCAACTAGTTAGGCAAGGACTGAATACCGGTGGTCCTGCCACTCAACAAGACCTATCGATCCGTTTCGCCAAAACCCACATCAAAATCCAGAAACCGATCTTACAAAGTTCTTGTTGGTTTATTTGATGTAGATACTACTGCACGACTTAGTACTCGTAGTTCTCTTCAACTTTCTCTATTCAAGTCCAGATAGATATTTCAGAATTTTTGAGCAGCACCAATTCTTTCATGACAGCTACATAGCATTTTAGGGGGGCGAATTCTCTTGCAAAACCACAATTTGATAACAAAGTACAAGGGTATGGTGCATTTGTTCTTACCAAATACCACACCAATTAGGCTAATAGAAAATACGTACGTATCCTGTCCACTCATGAAGGACGACCTCAGACTAGCCACAAGCAGGGCTCATAAATTTCCCAAAGTGAATTTTTAATGTACTCTCACATTTCATTCTCACATCTGCCACTCATGCCAACCACACAGAAGGTAATTCGTTTCTGACCATAAAATAACATTTTAGACGTTTTGAGAGATTTTCACTTGGTTCTCGGTTTACCCTCTGCCATCCCTTAACTCAGACCGTATCACCCACCCATCATCCGCAATTCAAAGCGAAAAAAAAAGAAGAAGGAACTCTCAAATTGTCTAACCTAACTTATGCTTGCGCGTTTGGTATTTCAGTGAAAATTTAGCACCTTACCTCTGGCAGGTATGAACGTCTATATTGATACATACTCGTATGTACATAGCTACATAGGGAGTAAATTTTCCTCTCGACTTTTCACCAAAATAAATATTCTCGATCCGCAGCATCTCCAAATGATGATGTTCATTTCTCATTTGACTTGATAAATGAACCCACAGATAGCATCTTCAAGTCGAAAGTCTAAAATGTTTCCTTCGACCATAAATGCAAAACTTTCCAATACCTATGGATACAAATACTCGCTGTATAGCAACAGTAACAGCAACAGGGGGGGGGCAGATTCTATCAGTACATCAGTACACTGGTGCCGGTACACCTGTGCGTATACGTAATTTCTCAAGAGGCTTGCCTTCTTCGGTTTGCTCATAATTTTTCTTCATTTCTTCAATGGAGCTGATGTGGCAATACTCAACCACTTTTTCATCTACAACTACCTTTCACCCCTCTCACCATCCTCATCGCTAACGATTTTGATTTATTTCAGTTTATTTGCTTCGAATGTTTTATGCATTTAATAAATTATATTTGCGTGGATTTCATTGCAAATGGGGGAGGGTGGCCACACTGAGTGAAAAACATTTGAATATGTATGAAAATTGAATGGGGGGGGGGGGATGGGGCACTACTAGGGGTTTAAGCTGAGTAACCCAAACGGAGGTATGAAGATGTGGAAAGAAGAAATCTTCTATTGCTGCTCCGGGTGGCTTAGCTTTTTGCATCTTGACAAACGTTAAGATTAATGAAGGTGGGCATAGAAATGACAAATGGTTGTTACAGGGTTGTACACATTTAGTGAGTGGAATATATTTAGACTGACATACAGGGTGGTAGAGAATAACATAATGGGTGGTTCTCTCTCTGAGTACTTTGTGTTCAAAACAATTTGCAGTAAATTGTGATGAATTGAACAATCTGAGAGGAGAATTCAATTTTATTTGCCAACACATTACAATGGCAAAGCAAATGAATGAATGAAAATAGAAACAGAAATAGAAATGGAGAAAACCAACCAACGCACAGAAGAAGCAGAAACGGCCAAGATTGGAATGGTGAATGGAAGATTTAATAGGACTTGACACTTGGATTTGTCTATAAATCACAGCTAAGTGCATCTATTTGTTAAGGATGCTTCACCAAGTTATCCAAGTTGTGATACGATTTTCTATGTTCAACAACACAGAGGACGGACTTGATAAGAAGTTAGACATTTGAAGAGATTTTATGTCAACCTTGATTAAAGTGGCAGTAGAGTTTGACAACTCGCTTGTAAACTATAGGGACAAACTTGAAGGCTGTTATCCAAAATTAAAAATGTTACTTAATTCATTTTCATTCACAGTCAAGCGCTTAGGTTTCAATATCATGAACGAGGATGTCTGGGAATTCACTGAAATAAATATGATCCCCAGCAGAATTTGTTGGCAGAGAGATATACACCATCAGGTCGATTATTCGGGAATATTGTAGCTGAGAAATTTCGCGTTAATTTGAATGGCTAAAACTCATCAGCAGCAGAAGTTCAATAATAGTTCTAGAAGAATTTTCACAGTGAAAAAGATGGAGAGAAGACTTAATGAGTCTGCTTCGACATTTCTCAAATTCAGTTCAAAGAATTAAACTCTATCTCCTCGTCAACATTAACATTCGAAATTAAGAGCAATATTTGAAAACATTTCGTTGTTTCAAGTTGGTAGCGCTGCCATTTGACACCTGCCAAACTCACCTGTCATTTGAAGTATCGTAATATCAGTTGAATGTTTGCCATTTACAATAATGGATCGCTTGCAAATCGAACAATGCGTTAAAATTATTGAAACTTACTTCAAAAGTGGTAATTCGAACGCAGCCACTTTTCGAGCATTACGCGATGGTTATGCTCGTCATAATCGAACGACTGCACAAGCAATCGGTAAAATTGTGAAGAAAATTTTAAGAGAGAGGAAGCGTTACTGATATCGTAAGGCCTGTGCATCATCGTAATGTTGTGAGTGCAAATGTTGCTGATGATCCGAATTTATCGATTTCCCAGTGTTCGCAGCAATTAAACGTGTCCTACACCTCACTATGGCGTATTTTGCATTTGGATTTGGATTTGGATTTGCGTCTCCATCCTTATGAAGTTCTACTTACGCAATAATCGAAGCCTGCTGACCATTCGCAATGCCGTAGATACGCTTCTTGGGTGTTGGAACAACAGACAATAAACACCGATTTTTCGAATAACATTTTCTTCAGTGCTAAGGCACGTTTCTCACTCGTACGTGAACAAACAAAATTGCCTCAGAAAACACCAAGTGATCGAAGAGGTGTCGTTGCATCCAGACAAAGTGACTGTTTCGTGTGCTTTAAAGTCGAAAGGCGTTATTGGTCCGTATTCCTTCGAAGATACCAATGGGCGGATGGTTACAGTCATTGTCATTTTTTTTGGCCGACGATTAAAGATCATGACTTGGATGATATGTGGTTCCAACAAGACGGGGCAACAAGCCACACAACACGACCAATTATGGCTTTATTGCGTGAGAAGTTTCCTGGTCGCGTAACTTCACGTTTTGGCGACGTCAATTGGCCACAAAGATCATGCGATTTGACACCGTGAAATTGTTTTCTGTGGGTGGGTTTTATTTAGCTTTACTTTCGAAGTCGAAAAATTAATGACCCTTTGCCTTACAATCAAAAATTAGCCGTAAGTCTCCAATAAGACGAAGCGGTTCAATTATCCATTGGTATTCATTTTATTTCCACTGCAAGCAATATATAGTACATATTCCAACGCTTCCTTCAACTCTCAAAGCACTTTTCATAGGCCGAATTTGAAATCGCCTTCAGCTCCTTCTGCGAATTTTCCTTTAGCTTTCAGCAAAGTGGTAACTTGAGTCATGCATTTAGGAAAAATTCACAAGGAGTCATGTCTGGTGAATACGAAGCTTGGTATAAACGTTGTAGAATGGAATAATGGAGTGATATGAACGTTGTTTTCGATCAAATAGTCAAATCGGTGCGTTGTCATGGTGAAAAACAAACAGGAGTTGTATCTGCACAATTCATACCTCTCGCGATGAACGTTTTCCATCAATACGCTCACGTAATACTCATTTTTTACTGTCTGCCATGGCGAAAAAAAATCAGAATAGACCATACCAAGGCAATCGAAGAAACGGTCAAGAAAGCCATGATTTTGGATCGACTCTGTCGTGGTTTTTTGGGTTTTGGCTCGTCTGAGAAGCGTATTTCCGAGGACAGTGTCATATTCGTAGGCCCATCTAACATGGTAACATTCTGGCCCACAGAAAGCATTTTTTTAGCGACATCAATGCGATGTTGTTTCTGCAACAAATTCAGCACTCTCGGCATAAGCCATGCCCAAAACATCGAGTATAACGCTTTGTACCGATCCGAACGAGACACCAAGATCGGATGCCATCTCTCTGATCCTTACACGACAATCTGCGAGGAAAACTTTTTTAACCTTTTCGATGTTAACGTCAGTCATACTGGTGGATGGACGACCGGAACGAGGGAAACCACAGTAAGGCCCACTTTAAACTCATTGTACTACTCGTACGCTTGTGTTTTCGACGTTGTCGAGTCCCCGTAGATGCCTATCGCGTTGAACTGCCTTGGTCAAAGCGTCAGCTGCCACTTTGTCTGTCTCGAGATACTCCATTGTGACGGCATATTTTTCGATAGCTCCTCAACTTGAAATGACATATGCAATACGCTGACTGTCACAAAATATGATTGTTCGAGACCGTGTATAAGATCCTACAATTAATGGTGACTAAATATAACTGCCTTTATATTCGGCTTTGACACTTGAGTAGAAATAGTGCTTTGCCTTTTGACTAGCTTCTATCGCTGATATTTTCTGCCAATTCCGCATCTACGAAGCCTAGTTAGATAAAGAAAGACGACTTCTGCAGACAGTATAACGGCGGCGACGACCATAATTCCGCTGTTAGGCAGAATAATCCATCAACACTGGACGATGATAGCAGAGAATTCCGTCTACCTGACCTAGACGAAGTTTAGATCTTGATATCGAGACGAAAGTCGAAGCCCAGTCGAGCTTCCAGCTGAGCTATTTAACGCGGCTGGAGGTGACTTAGTTATGAACATGCACCAGCTCATCTGCAAAATATGATCAAAAAAGAGCATGCCCAATGAATGAAAACTCAGCATCGTTTGCCCAATCCAGAAGTCAGAAGAACACTTCGACTGCGCCAAGTATAGGGGAATAAGTCTCCTGATCATCGCCCGCATAGCTTGAAATCGATAATGAGCAGTCTGAAAGGTCCATATCAGGGTGGTTTCAATCCACGGAAGTCTCCCATCGATCAAATATTCACACTACCCCAGATCTTGGTAAGGACCGTGGAATTCCAGATCTACACCCACCACCTGTCGACTTTAAAGCCGCATATGACAGCGTGCACAGGGACGAGCTGTATACTCAACAGGTTGTCCGGAAAGACAATGGAGAATACTCACTGCTCCATTAAGTTCGGTAACGAATTAACCGAGACTTTCAGTGTCAAAGAAAATTTAAGGCAAGGCGAGGCGCTGTCATGTGACTTTTTCAACATCAATAGAGGGAGAACGTTTCTCTACAAGTCTTCCCAATTGCTTGCGTACGTAGGTGACATCGACGTTATTGTGCGAAGACAGCGAGACGTCAATGAGCCATTCGCAGCTATCAAAGCGGAAGCGGCTTAAATTGGTTAAATTGAGGCAAAAACCAAGTATATGCTGTCATCTAAAAGGACTCCCAACATTGACAACTTGGTCAGAGTGTCACAACTGCCAGCTATAACTTCGACTTCTTCTGTCATGGCTCCGCAGTTACAAGTAGCAACGATAAGAGCACGAAAATAAAACGTACAATAACTCTTGCAGTTGGCGGTTTTATCGGGCTCAGGAGGCAATTCAGTAGCAGAGCTTGCTCTCGTAAGACCAAACTTTCTTTACACAAGACGTTAATCATTCCCGGCTTCCTCTACGGCACGGAGACATGGACACTATTGGAAAAGGAGGAAGAAGCACTTGGCCGTTTCGAGAGGAAAATATTACCTACGTGTTATTTTTGGTCCCGTTTGTATTGACGGGCAATGGAGGAGGAGATTTAACCACGAACTGTACGGGCTGTACTGCGACATCGGCTTGCTCAGTCGTTTACGGATTAACCGCCTAAAATGGCGGCGCCATGTAGAGAGAACAAACACAACAGCTCCGACCCGTGTAATCTTCAAATCCGAACCCCGGGGACTGCGTATCAAAGGACGTCCAAATCTACGATGATACGAACGAGTGAAAGGGGACCTTAGCCAACTTGGAGTGCATCGCCGATGAAAGGAGCTGGCGAAAGACCGCGTCAGCTAGAGAGGCTTGTTGGTTGAGGCCCAGATTAACCCCGGAAGTATGTGCCACTTAAGAAGAAGAAAAAATTAGATCACGTCATAAGTAAGGAGTTATGTTTGTATTTTCCTTTTTTTGTTAACCCAGTACTTATTTTAGAAATTTATATCTGTCAAATCAATTGTCAGATTGTGAGCTGTAAGTGTCGATCTTACTCAGTAGTCTTTGCAATTTTATCGTAGTGACAAACACTCTTCAACAACGTAATCAAACTCTAGAAATTTAGTTCCAAAATTATGGTTCTGTGCTCTAACCTTAAAGGGCACTTGCCACATGTTATGTCCGACATAATCGGCCATCTGAGACCGCTATCCACCGTATTATTGGCCGTTTTCGCACAAGATAGAGTGGCACCGAAACGCATAGGAAGATTACTCGTATGTACTAAGAATAATATTTCATCGGTGCAAGGGATTGTTGAAGAAGGTCACAATTTATCAACTCCATGTTGATCACAACAGCTCGGTCCTTCTCCGTCCACTTTATGCAAAATTGTACGTAAAGATCTTGGTTAGAAGGATTACAAAATCAAGCTCGTGCAAAAACGGAAGCCAGATGACCATGTTTGCGTCCAACTTTTGCTGAATGGGTATCAAAATCAACAACTTGTTGAAGGAAACATTCGATAGACGCAACATTTCGTAAATTGCTTTCCAAAATCTTGTTATTTGACGCTTTTCTCTATTTCCCCGGGACACGTAAAGTTTATGTTGACAAATCAACAACAATCGACGCATTGGAAGCCAACATTATTGATGTCATTGAGGACACATGAACACAAATACTCGAAAAGGTGGTCGAAAACTTTGTCCCTCGTATGACATTCATCAGATCCACCCGTCATAGATGTATGCCCAAAGTTGTATTTAAATTTTTTTGCATTATGTGTTCTCCGGATGGCTGTTTATTGAAATTCAATTTTTTTTGTTCAAAATCAAATCTAATTCTATCTGAAGAAAACACCCTTTACTATTTAATGCAAGCTATAGTTTTCAAAACGGACCATAGTTTGTAGTCTAATAGATTGAGGTCTGGGCTACCAGATGGCCTACCTTCTAAAGAGGTGTAGTTCGGAACGTGGTTTCTAAGTCATGTTTCAATCGTTTTTTTACTATGAGCTGAGGTTCACAATTTACTTATCAATAATGTTTTGTTAAGGGGCTTCCCAATATCGTCTAAGACGTTCGTTTGACTTGGCACCTTTCTCGTAAAAATTGATCTCAGTAATCCAATCGTAGAGGACTTCCCAAAAAACCATCAGAGACGATATGTGGTGGCACATTGAACTCCCATGATGACAGAGGATTAATAACTCTGTCATTCTGATTGTTATCCGATTCTTCAATGGTAAACATTTTCTAGTCAGCCAAAGGAAGTCATCTGTTGTTTTTTGCGTACTGGATTTTGACTTCTCTTTAGTGCTTCTGTGAATAAGTAACTGGTGTGAAACTTGTATGCAATTAGTCCCAAATCACGTTTAAGGTGCGTGATGCTATTCGTGCTGATATCCCTATCTTGAGACATGATTTTTTGGTTGTATAGCGGTTTTCGACATATTCGATTCTCCTCGGCTTTATGTGGCGTTCATACAGTGCGCAGACGGCCGCGGCACCAGTATCATCGAAAATTGTAGATTCACAATACGATACACAAAGTTTTGTGTGATTTTCATTAACCGCAACATCCAAAAGATTTCGCTTTTCACATAGTCGCATTTTTGCAGGTCAGTTATGACAACACGATTTTGGAGCGAACCTCAGTTCATAACTGCAAACAACTGATGTCAAATCAGTGGAGTGCAATTCCGTCAAGTTGGAGTAGATGCATTTAATGTCTCTTAAGAATGAATGTGTTCATTTCGTGTACCAATAAATTGACTAGTACTAGTTAGAAACTGCCTTTTTGGATTGTATGAAATCTGAGCCAAGTTGCGAAACAATTGGTTAGGAAACTGTTGGCTGCCCTATAACTTGGATTGGGCCAGAAGCACAACAATCAATTTCATAGCGATATGCTTCTTTACCACCCTGTGGTGTTTACTCAGTATCTGCATGAGTAAGCCTTTACTCATCTAGGCTAAAGTGTCAAGGGCATGGTCGGCCAGTAGCAATATACTGGCCTTTCCCATCATAGGACTCTCACCCCTATACGAAAGAAATTAAACGATGTGTCAAACCAACTAATGACCCCGGTTATAAATGGATTTAGGTAGTGTTCAAGTCCCTTGCAAACATTTAAAGGACAACGACCTCCATATCTCCACGTGGAATGTTCGGACTGACTTCTTCTATGCACATAGGCCTGACATAAAAAGGATGAAAAACTGTGTTGAATGTCCGATATAACCAAACTAGGCTTTTTTAACTCCAAGATAGAAAGGAAGGACATTTTCTATAGAACAGTTGGTAAGTTCCGCCTACACGACATTACGTCTAGGAACGGATTTAGCCTTATTGACTTTTTCTCATCTCAATATACCAATTGGGACATACGAATGTGGGTCTCACAAGCGCCACAACTAAAAAGAATTGCTGCCAAGGGATTTAACGCGAAAAACCTGCAAGCGCTTGGGATCCTCAGAATCTTTGTATCATTGAACGCGTATCCCGAAATCTCTAAACAATACCTTTGCAGCCATTATCATTGTTAAACGCTGCTTACGTAACGTCAGATACGCCGCAACTGATATGTTATATGTCATCCGACCACCACCAAAATATCTCTAGTTCGCTGGAAAAAAAAAAGCGGCGCTGCAACGAAGGACGAGAGTTGAAGGTAGGACTTCTAGGACTTTTTAAACTAGGCGATGATAGCCGATATTTCCGTCCATTTACCTTAGCTTAATTTCAACGAAGCTGCTGGACCTGACGGCTTACTGTAGAATTCAAAGCTATCGGAAGACACTTAAGAGAGCATACACCAACTAATTTTTAAAGTGTGATCAAAAGAGGATATCCCTGATGAACGAAATCTCACCATGGTCTACTCAATCCGCTAAAAGTGAGACCATCTCAGCTGCTCCAAGTATCTACCATATTGTATGAACGTCAGAAACCCTCTGGAATAAATCAATTGGCTCCTATCAGTGCGGCTTAGTCAGGGAAAAGTTTACAACCCAGAACTCAGAGGGCTGTCACCGGTGCGTTTGCCTATATTGGAGTCGGAAGCTGCTGAAACGGGCGTAGAGGTGAACGAGGGTAAAACATATAGCATCAACGAATGGGGAAGATTATCACAGTACACAGCAATAAATTTAAGGAAGTAAGATGTACCTTGGCTCTGCTATCAATTCTGCCAACAACACCTCAGTAGACAAACAACGAGGAATAGTCCTTGCCAATCGGTTTTTCTTTGGGTTTAGAAGAAAAAGGAGTACACTTAAGCTTTATCTCGGACAACTATGGATACTCTATATAAGACGTTGATCGTAGTAGTCTATTTTCAAAAGTGGATAATGATTTCCTCGGTCGTTTGAGAAAAAATGTTGACGGATTTTCGAAAAACGAGCTACACGACGACATCGATATATGCTCCGGCAGCTAAACCTTTCTCATCTAGTTCGGAGAGACAACGTAGTAGTACAAAAACTCTCTTCAAGTTGGGCTCACAAGCAGAAGGGGGCCTGAACCTACTTGAAGCCTGCAACCCGAGGCAGTTAGCTAAGAACCCGAACTGGTTGGTTGGGGCCCAGGATTAGGTCAACCTGTAGCGCTATCTTTCATAAGCCAGTCGTATGATGACTTGATTCAAAGTTAATACAAGAACAAACACTCAGGGAAATTTTTAGCTGTAACACGTCATAAGCATGTTTTAGATTAAGGGCTAAGGGTTACAAACTAAGATCTGAAGCTCCAAGTCTAACACCTGACATGTTTGTCTTTAATTAACACGAAGATTGGATTGACGCTGTCCCACAATAAGTTAACGTGGAAGGCTTTAATTGCGCGGAAACTCTGAAATATTTTGCAATAAAAAAGTGGTCGTCGAACTTTTAAAATTGTTGCACACAACAGTCGCAGGACGGCAATTACGATCACGTATAAGCCAAAGACAAAAATGACGAGGATTACCGGAAATTTTAAAATTTTTAAATTCATCCACAAAAAAGGAAACCAACGACAAATTTTCAATCTTGTAGATAACTTCAAGTCAAATGAAGAATAGCAAAATCACAAAACTCAAAAATATCCGCAAACCACTAGGTATGCTATCGAATAGTTTTAATTATCCAAAAATCCAACATGATTTTCGAGAGACCAACTATATTGGTTGCTGAATCTGCAAGAGTTGCGTTTTTAATTACAAAACCTTCCATGCATTTCGACCTCAAAAACAAACACAATCCGGATATACAAACATACTCGTATATGTATTCGTATTCCCTATATCAGAACTATAGTTTGCCAATAAAGCAATAGCCATTCAAAAGAACCAATATACTCGTATGTGTCAGCATCATCGTCAATATCGTATTTGCCGCGGATTTTTCATTATTCCCTGCGAATAAATCAATCGTTAACGAATAATTTTACGGATTGAAAATGGTCAACCACACGATATATAGTATTTGCTCACTTCCAATTTAACCACAAAGCTCATCGTTCAGTAGCCACTCCGTTTGACGTTCGTTCAACCACTACTTTGGTGTGGAATGTGTGTGATTTTCTATATCTACTCCTACACAGAAGGTTCATTGCAATATTAGGACTAGAAAGGATTAGAGGGGTCAATTGATCTTACCAATACCAGTCGATGGGTCGATATGAAAAGGGAAGACAAAAGGACAGGGAGAATACAAAACTCCTATTCGTTCCTTTTAAAGGCGGTCAAAAGCAATATACAGTGCTGCGAATACAAGTATAGGTACTAACCTACCAGAGGATACAAACGGCCAATAGTCATATTCTTGCCTTACTGACGATAAAAACATTCAAATTGAAGTCATAAAAATTCCATTCCCGAACATTTTCAAACGATTTTCTAGGAATTTCCATATTTTGGTGGGGCCCGCGTTGGGCGCCACTTTTATTATTACTTCTTTTCTTCTTCTTCTTTTTTTTTTCTGTGCTCTCTTTCTGTATGAAGGTATACAAATCTCAAACAAAAGATCGTAGAGAAACAAAATGAGTTGATAGCGGGGTAAGGGACAGGCAAAAAAAAAAGAAAACAAACTAGAGAATTGCTAATAGTTCCAACAGACAACACAATAGGGCGGGCAACAAATCATTTTCTCGCTTCCATGTGAACAGGAAAAGATCAAATCACATCTTGCTTCGCACATTAGGAGCGGATATGACAAATACACGAATAATAATTCGTCCTTTAGCTGTACGCTGAGTTGAACGCGGGGTATTCAACTACGCACGGCAAATAATTTATTACTATGATGGTGTCAAAAGTTTTGCAATGCTCATCAATCAACATTAAAGCGAATTATTCAGTTTTTTTTTCTGTTATGTTGCCACTCACTCATTCGTATGTATGGTGTGAGGGAGTGGTGATGAATATCTCAGGGTGTGTATGTGTAAATTAGGTGGAAGTACCCGAGCCTAGAGGAATGGAAACAAATTATTCTCTTTGCATTGATCCATTTGAGAGTATTTGAGTGGCTTATTCCGTTTGCAGCACAATATTGTATGTATCTTAAGTGTCATCCTTCATTTATTTTGTATCCACACCATTGTGCAAGGATATTCTTTATTTTCTTTTACGTCCTTTGTTTTGGAATTTATTGTTTGTTTCTTCTTTTTTTTTGTATTCCAGCCGTTTCGTATTCTTTTCCATTCGAACGTGGCTTTTTAGTTCTATTCGCTTTCGTTTTGCTCTCCCCGTTGTTGTGTGTGTGTGTTGTAGGGATCCTCTGCACGAATACAACAGTTGCAACGAAATGCCAATTAAATTGAAGAGCTCTCAAATTCAAATGAAGGATTCAGGATGTGAATTCGCAATGGCATATCCTTTTATTCATTTTTTATCTTTCATTTGGTTGCTCTGAATACGATGAAACGAACGAAAGTCGGCGGATAGTTCGAAGTTGGTTTGGGTAGAGATGTGGACAAAACATTGGAGAAACATTTAAACCTATCAAATTTGCATCGTGTATTCGATTAATCAAGGGAAATAACGGTTGACGCGTTTTGGAATGGGCACAAGAGAGGTGAATGCTCTAAGTCCTAACGACCTTTCATTTTATACGTGTACTATACTCTGTGCCACATCCAAATCGTACACCCAAACGTATTTACCCTTTACATTTCGGGGTTTACAGATAGTCTACTTGTTGGTGTGTGTTCTATGGATCGTTCGAAAGGGATTAGTAACGATTCAGGAATGCTTCGCTTAATTCTGGATGTATTCGAACTCGTATCTATGACGGCTTCCTGTATTTTTATTTCTCTTTTGTTGACTCTTTTTTGTAACCCTTTAGATGGATTTGTGAAATAGAATATTTCAAATAAATATGGAATTTTACGGTTGGATAGGGTATTATAGCTACAGTTCCTGGAAATTGAATTCTTTTCAAAAAAACAAAAAACAAAACAACAGAGTTGGGGTTATGTTTGATTTTTGTGAAAAAAAATTGGTTTAGTGTAAAAAAGCAAATGTAATTGAGGAAGATTTCGAGGAAGACAGGTAGGAATTTGAACAGTTTTCAATGATATCCGTTTTACTTTACTTGTACAATGCATTGAATGAATTGATAAATCTGGTAAATGTTTGAGCGATTTGAAATTAAATTTATGTTGGTTGGAGTTCTATGGGCAAATTAATTTAATAAATTGTGCGCAAAAGGGCAAATTGACCAAGAAATGCCTTTGAGCTACACCAGACACCTTATAAGGGTATAAGGGTACTTTATTGTAGACTCTTGTAAGTTTAAGGTCAAGGGTTTACTCAAGAAATAATTTATAATCATGCTTACGTTTCAAGCACCTCAGCGACCACTCCTTAACCATTGCCTGACTATAAATGGTCAAAGACACCTTCTGGCTGGTATCGGCAAACCTGAGCTATTACCAAATCGACCTTGATTCTGGTTTTAACCTGCAAAAGGTGAAGGCGTCAATCCTAGAGATCATTCTGTGATAAAATAACTGAAACCTCTGTAGCATAGTGCCTATAAAAAATCCTCTTAACAGGTCCTTTGATGCTTACCTGCTTGGAAATAAGCAATGAAGTGACTGCTGTAGAACGACAAAACTTGATGATGCTTTAATCACAACAGACAAACTGCTTAAGTGCTTTGGGCAGCCTCAAACCATATAAGTCTGTTGGGCCGGACGTTATAATTCAGGCCATCGCTTGAGAATATCATGAGGAACTGCGTAGAACTAACCCATATTCTTCTGTCATGGAGAGAAGTAAATGTAGCCTTTATCCCCCAAACCAGAAAATGTTCTCTTGCTGCGCCAAAGGAACCCAGTCTTCCATCTTTCTTTCTGAAAACTCTCGTCTAGTCCTAACCCTAGAATTTTATCCACGGCACTACATGACTTCTGTAAAGGAAAGTCGACGGGAATGGCTCTACACCCATTAACCAATTTTATCCCACTGGTGCATTAATGCACCAAAGTAGGCGCCTCGCGTTAATCGCATATACTTGTATATTTTCATTAAGAAGGCTTTATTTGTGTACGAGGTATCATTCTACCATTCTATCTTGCAGCTCTGCTAATAAGTCCTACTTCACGCCTCCCCGTGGAGCCATCTGGGCATCTCACTAGAGGTTGCGAAGTGAAGAGGGCAAATGGCGAGTTTCCTGCGCCATTAACCAGGATTAGTGTCAGAAAAACAGAACAAGACCTTATCCGGGCTACTCCGACATATTTGGAGCTCAGGCCGGAAAGGATTTCCAGGACTTAGTCAGGGTCCTCCAGGTTGGGGGTTGTGCCGCCGGGGTAACTGCCCGGCCATTTAAAAAAGATTAAGTTACGAAGCATCAAAAAGCCTCAGATATGGACGGATCTACTGTTGACAACCCATGCAAACGATTTAAGGACAATGAGCTTCGGATATGCACGTGGAATGTTAGATCCCTTAATAGACCACGTGCAGCCGAGCAACTAGCGGAGGCCCTAGACTGCTGCAAAGCAGACATAACCGCCACTCAAGAAATGGGATGGGATGGGCCGAACAAAAAGAAGATGAAAAACTACGACATCTACTACGGCAATTGCTATTGACGGCAAAAGCAGCGCTTATTTGGAGGCGGATTTGTTGTCGGAGGCAGACTAAGACAAGAAGTCCTCAGCTTCCGGCATGTGAACGACCGCCCCGTAGCAATCCGCATCAAGGCTAAATTCGCCAACACCAGCCTTATATGCGAGCATTCCCCCACAGGAGAAAGATGACAACACCAAGGACACCTTCTGCGAGTTCCTTAACAAGACTTACGAGCAATGCCCTAGCTATGACATTTAAATTGTCCTCGGTGATTTTAATACAAAGCTTGAAAGAGAAGGTATCTTTGGTGGAACGATCGGAAAATATAGCCTGCACGACACCACTTCCGATAACAGATTCAGGCTAATCAACTCTGCGGCGGGGCGAAACATTGTCGTAGCTAGAACGCGGGTCCCCGTCTCAATATACACAAGGGGACTTGGAGAACTCCTGATCAATCAACAGCCAGCCAAATTGATCACATTGCGATCGACGCAAGATACTCCTCCAGTATTATGGATGTCCGTACGTTGTAGCCAAGGTACGGTTGCTGATATCCAAAACTACGCCAAGACAAACAAATGCTGTGAGGAAATTCGACGTCAGACGGCTACAATCGCAAGAGATCGCCAAGTCCTTTTCCGATCGATAGTCTCTTAATCTCTTAAGAGGTCGAATATCGCCAGCATCAAGCATCGAGGACCATTGAAAACACTGCCAAAACGCCATCGGAGATGCCGCTTCTGATGTGATGGGTTCCACTCGTCCACCACAACGAAACCCCTGGTTCGATGATGAATGCCGGCAAGCACATGACCAGAGCTGCACATGAGCTCTGTGAGCGGAAGTGGAGAGACGAACACCGGCTTCTCAGGAGGAAGAAGAAAGAGCATGAGAAGCGCGCGATCGAGGAAATTGAGAGATGCTACTCCAGGAATGAGGTTCGGAAGTTTTACCAAAAGGTAAAAATAACGTGCCACGGAAACAAACCCCGAACCGAAGCCTGTAGAGATGAACAAAGGAATATCGTAGTAGAATCGCAGTCGATGCTGAGGATTTGGAAAGATCATTTCTATGGACTCTATAACGGCGATGAAGAAACAAAAACCGCTGTCAGGCAGAATGAATCTTTCAACCCGATCTGGATGAAGTGAAGATAGGAATATCTAAACTAAAGTGCAAAAAAGCTGCTGGAACGGAGATGACTTGGTAAGGAGCATACACCAACTCATCTGTAAAATATGGTCGGACGAAAGTATGCCCGATGAATAGAACCTCAGCATTGTTTGTCCAATTCTCAAGAAAGGAGACCCTCTGAACTGCGCCAACTACAGAGGCATCAGTCTCCTTAACATCGCATATAAGATCTTATCTGTCGTATTGTGTGTACGTTCGTCAACAACCTGGTAGGATAGGTTCATATCAGTGTGGCTTTAGGCCAGGAAAGTCCACCATCGACCAGATATTCACACTACGGCAGATCTTGCAGAAGACCCATGAGCTTCAGATCGATACCCACCACCTATTCATCGATTTTAAGGCCGCGTATGACAGCATCTATAGAGACGAGCTATATAGAGCAATGTCTAGTTTTGGCATTCCTGCCAAACTCGTCAGTCTGTGCAGGATGACGATGGAGAATGCACGCTGCTCCATCAAGGTCGGTAAAGATCTCACCGAGACCTTTGATTTTTTCAACATCGTACTTGAAAGAATAGTGCAAAACTCACGAGCAAACACAAGAGGCACTATCTTTCAAAAGTCCGTAGAACTACTCGCATACGCCGACGATATTGATATAATCGGGAGAAAGCAGCGTGATGTCATAGGCGCTTTCGCGAGTATTGAGACGGAAGCGGCGAAAATGGGTTTATCGGTCAATGAGGGCAAGACCAAGTATATGCTGTCAAGCAAACCGATGTCTCGGGCTGGACGTCACCCTCGACAGATATAACTTTGAGGTAGTTTAAGACTTTGTTTACCTAGGCTCTGCTATAAATACAGACAACGACACCAGCGCTGAGATCAAGCGAAGAATAACTCTTGCCAACCGCTGTTTCTTTGGGTTAAGAAAGCAATTGAGTGGCAAAGCCCTCTCTCGGACAGCAAAAGTCACCCTTTATAAGACTTTAATAATCCCGGTCCTGCTCTATGGCGCTGAGGCATGAACATTATCAAAAATGGATGGGGCGGTGTTCTTGGTTGCTTCGAGAGAAAAATTCTTCGGGCGATCTTCGGTCCCGTCTGCATTGACGGTGAGTGGAGGAGGAGATACAACGACGAACTGTATGGACTGTACATGTACCTAGCTAGAAGAGTGAAGATCCAAAGACTGAGATGGCTGGGTCATGTAGAGCGCATGGACACCAATGCTCCAGTCCGAAAAGTCTTCGAATCTGCCTCCGAGGGACAGCGCAGTAGAGGAAGGTCAAGACTCAGGTGGCGCACGCAAGTGGAAGAGGACCTCAGCCAACTAAGCGTGCGAAACTGGAGGCAGCTAGCTTGTTGACTGAGGCCCAGGTCCACCGCGGACTATAGCGCCACCTAAAGTAAAGGTATCATTCTACACACTATAACGGTGAAAGTCAAGTGAAAGAATCGTGAATTATTTTGTTTTTGAAAGTTTCGGCTTTATGTTTAATTGTGCAAAAGATTTGATTTTTTTTTTAGGAAATCAGAATTATCACTTACTGAAGTTTTGGAGGAGCTTGAAAACGAGTCACAAGATGGTATTATTCCCGATGAAATTTTTATTATGCCACCTGAGAACCACTGTTTAATTGATTCGGATTCAGATTGTGAAGACGGAAATGATCCAAACCATTTGCATGGCAACCAACTCTTAGCTGATGCATTTTTCGGATTCGGGGGTGATGAAAGCGGTGATGGTGATGAACAGGACTTGGAAGCTATGGATTGCAAATCTTCTGTTCCTGCTGTAGAGTGTCAAGGTATTTTGGAAGATTTTTCAACAAAAAAAAAAAAATTAAAGTTTGTGTCGCGGAAATGAGGACATCTTACCATTGTCATCATTTAAATATAGTCATAAACCTTGGAATGGTATTATGATTCCGCCACTAAGCCTTTCAGCAAATAGTGATCCGCTTGATTTCTTTGAGCTGTTCATTTCAGAAGATTTTGTTGTTTTAGTAGTAGCTGAAACAATTTCCTATGCAGCAAAGAAAAATAAAAAAATTAGAAATGGACAGCAATGACATGTACACATTTTTTGGTGTTCTTGCCTTGAGTGGCTATGTACCTCTTCCAAGGCGACGAATGTTTTGAGAGGAACGTGAAGATACCCATAATAAACTTGTTTCAAAGTTCATGCGTTGAAACAAATTTGACTCCATTTTTACAAAAATTCATTTCACCGATAATGACACCTTGAACACATCGGATAAAATGACAAAAGTGAGACTATTTATGGATCATTTGAATACGAAGTTCTTACATTATGCACCGTTGGAAACAAATATTTCTATAGACGAAGCCATGATACCATACTTTGTAAACAGTTCATCCGTAACAAGCCTGTGAGATTTGGGTACAAGGCCTGGGTTGCTGCACATCCTCTGGGATAGTATATGCAATTCGACATTTATCAAGGGCGCTCTGAAGACAGAAATCCACTTATGGGTTTGGGTGAATTTGTGGTGTTTAAGTTCGCTCATATCAATAAAAAAAAATGTCCCGATCTCAACTTCTCTTTTTCCTTTGATAATTTTTTTACAAATCTAAATTTAATTTCAAAACTTACCAGGATGGGCTATGCTGGGACAGAAACACTGAGAGAAAATCGGCTTTAAAATATTTCCGGGATGATAGACAAAAAAACAGTTCAACAAAAAAAACCCCGAGGATAATTTGGAGCTTTTGTGGACAAAACTAACCAGCTCATATTGAGTGGTCACAATGTTATCCAGTTGGTACTATAAATAGATACGTTGTAAGTGAACATAAAATGTGTGCGGTTCCCCAACCGAATGTTACCAAAGTCTACACCAGTTATATGGGGGGAGTTGACCAAATGGACAACAATATTTCAAATTATCGCATAAGTACTCGTATCAGTGGCAAAAAATGGTACAATAGTTATGTGGCTTATAGATTTATCCACAAACAATGCGTGGACCCTCTCCAAAAACTATGGAATAACGCTTTTGACAAAATATGGGACACATCCTCACCAAGGAAGGGCAGTGCAGGCAGCAACCCATTTAACTACTCGACCTCACATTATTATCACAGAGGAGAATGGGATTCGTTGCAAGGTATGTCATAAACATACTTTCAAAAGATGCGGAGCATGCTGCGTTTCACTACACGTGCTTCAAACTGTTTCATGACAATTTAAAATAATCTTCTTATTTTCTGTACTTTAATACTTTTTTTACTTAATTATTACTAAACTGTTCTTCTTATTTCATGCATATGAATAAAATTTTGGTCAAATAATCAAATTTTTTTTTCCCTTCCAAACCCCAATATTGCATTAATGCACCACCCATTCTCTTTACTATACACACAAAAACAAAACAAAATCAAATTTTTATGGTCAATTTGATGATAACAACGACCAGTTTTTACAACAAAAGCGAAAAAAGTGAAAACAAAACTTTGGGTATAAATGGGTTAACTAGCCACATCGAACGATCCCTACATTATGGAGAACACACAATGGTCGCTTTTCTGGACACGATGACGTTGTCAGCTCTGAAGGTAGATGATTCACTTGATGACTTGATCAGTCTCATACGAAAGAGTAGGACAATCAACTCCAACCTGGTTGGGTGCGCTCTTAAAAGATATATCGGCAAAGGTATGCCGCAAGGCGGTGTCCTCTCACCTCTTCTTTGGAACTTAATGGTTAACGAATTGCTGATGTACCTAGAAGCAGATGGTCCCTGCTACCATGGTTGCGTATATGGATTACGTTGCTATAGCAGTCTCGGGAAAACATCTTCATACTATAAAGGAGCTCCGACAGTATAATTTCAACATACTAACGACCTGGGCGGATGGTGTCAAGCTTTTTATTTTATTTTTGAAACAAATCTCTTCTTACACAGGGAGTGGTATCTTTTGCAAACTGAAAACGAATCGATCTGCAAAAACGGGTGCAAAGAGACGCGGGTTTTTCCAGATACCGTGATTAGTATTAGACGGGACTAATTTGCAATTTTACTCAAGAGGATCATACGAATGTACATTAACTACTATCATCGTCGATACTCAAGTCTAAAATATTTTGATTATATTTGCTATGGCCATAGCCATAATATAACCATCATTGTCTAACCACTTCATTTATCTTATTCACAGAAACAGTTTCTAAAACATGGTTTTAAGAAGTGTTGATGGGGTTACACAGGAAGGGATTCTACTCCTCCAAAAAGTTAATTTATAAATAAACCAAGCAGGAACAATTAAAAAACGGATATTAAAAATTATTTCATACCATTACCCAGTTTGAAATTAATTGAAATAAAATGTTAAAGTGCGGCTTATGTTATTTAGAAATTGAAAGACACGAACTTAATATTAAATGCATTATACTCGTATGTAATGAAAATATACATGCTAAGTGCGCGAAAATCGATAAGAGAGAAATAGAATTTTATGAGAAAAGTGAGAATCAAGGTTTTAAATGTAATAGTTATGTTACCCAATGGAGAAAATCCATATTGGCTGACCATCTTAGAAAAACTTTATGAACTTGAGTTATTCCTAAGGAAAAACGACATTGACGTTTGTTTGGTTTCCGAAACCCACTTGAAAAATGGGTCATCTGCAAAAATTAGAGGTTTTAAAGACTACTACGCGTATCACCCTTCGGGAAACGCGAGAGGCGGATCCTCTGTATACATTAAAGAGTCTCTTGAGCACAACGAAGATATAAAAGTAGAGCTCGAGTCTGTACAACTAATTGCGGTGCGCGTAAAATCGGTACGGAACTCCTTTACTATTTCAGCCATCTACTGTCCTCCACGATTTACGCCTTCAAAACATATATTTAGAAATATATTCAATTCTCTTGGATCGGCTTTTATGATTGGCGGTGATTTCAATGTGTCTCCCAAAAGGGTAAAATACTCTATAAAGCATGTATGGAACACAATTGTGACTTCTATTCAACGGGCAAGCCGACTTATTGGCCAACAGACACAACGAAAATACCCGATCTTGTCGATTTCTTCGTTGTTAAAGGAATTCGTAACTCGGATATAAACGTTGATGAAAGCTTCGATCTTTCCTCCGATCATTCTCCAGTCATACTGACAATGAACGACACGTTTATTAAAAAACAAGGACCATTAAGACTAACTGGACGAAATACTAATTGGGAAGGATTCAGAAATGAGATTAATACCCAAAAAGCACTTATAAAGCTCTTACACATTATTAACGCGGCTCTGAGGCTTGAATACGTGCCAAGCCAGTGGAAAGTTGCAGAAGTCATTATGGTACTAAAACCAGGAAAACCTCCAAACGATAAAAAATCATACAGACCCATTTCTCTTCTACCGATCCTGTCGAAAATCTTTGAGAGGATGTTGCTAAAACGTCTTCTCCCAATTATCGAAAACCAAAATCTTATTCCCAGCCATCAATTTGGATTTCGGACTAAGCATTCAACAATTGATCAGGTGCATAGAATTACTGATGTAATTGAAAGATCCCTGGAAGAAAAAAAGATTTGTTCGAGCGTATTTCTTGACGTCTCACAAGCTTTTGACAAAGTATGGCATGAAGGTTTGAAGTTCAAACTGCGACGAATTTTGCCATTAAAGCTTTATAATATATTGACAAGCTATTTTGAAAATAGAATTTTTCGCGTTCGATACGGAAATGATGTTTCGAAATTTAAAGATATCCTAGCCGGAGTACCGCAGGGAAGCGTACTGGGCCCACTTTTGTACCTTTTATATACAAGAGATATACCACACGTCGAGGATACTGTTCTCGCTACTTTTGCTGACGACACCGCTATCTTAGCGGTTGGAGAATCAATAGAAGACTCAACGGCGAAACTCCAGACTGCTTTAAATAAAGTCTACGAGTGGACAAAGATCTGGCGAATTACCCTTAATGAGACAAAATCTGTACATGTTGACTTCACCTACAGAAAGATAAATCACTTGCCCATTTCTATAAACTCGGTGTGTATCCCCTTTGCAAACGAGGCTAAGTATTTGGGAATGACACTTGACGCGAAGCTTAAATGGAAAACGCATGTTAGAAAGAAACGAAAAGAACTAGAGGCCAAATACAGAGAAATGTACTGGCTACTTGGTAAACATTCCAAGCTAAGCTTAGAAAATAAGCTGCTTCTTTATAAGCAAGTGCTAAAGCCGGTGTGGACCTATGGTATACAACTCTGGGGTTGTACTAAGAAATCAAATGTAAATATAATACAAACTTTTGAAAATAAAGTGCTACGACAATCTGTGCGTGCCCCATGGTTTATAAGAAATAATGACCTGCATCGAGACCTCGGAGTTCCTTTCGTGGAAGATGAAGTCAGGAACTGCGCACGAAAACATAAAATCCGGTTAAGCGGCCATATCAACAATACAGTCCTAGAAGTCTTGGACGAACGAAACATACTACGCCGTCTTCAACGAACTAAACCGTTGGACCTTGCGCGATAAATTGAAACCGCATTAAGAAAGCGGAATATGTATACGTCGACAGCAACAACATTGGCAGCAACATCATGAACAGCAAAATTTACATTAACGATTGTCTCACGAGGTATTGTAGAATGTTGCTAAAGATGGCTAGAGAGCTTAAAGACAAACAATTATGTAAATTTGTTTGGGTCAGGGATTGCTGTATATTTATCAGGGTAAACGAAGGAGATAAAGCTATTAAAATTAATTCATTTGACGTCATTTATAAAGTCGAAAATCTGATTTGAAGACTATGTTTGATATGAGTAATAATCTAATTAATTCTCCTTCCAATATTAATAATAGTATTAATAGTAGGTTTTCTTTTTCAATTCCTGATGATTCGAATTCTGATTCGAGATGTTTGTGTGTTCAGCATTTAACCAATGATCTCTCATCTGATGTTTCTATTGTTCATCAAAATATTCGTAGTATGAGAACTAATTTTAATACATTTTTGTCTCACCTTACACCTCTGGAACATCTGCCAGATATTATCTTTCTTTCTGAAATTTGGATATTTGATGAAGAAAAGTCAGATTATAATGTAATTCCTAATTTTACCTTTGATGCTACCTGTAATAACTCGTATGCAGCCGGTGGAGTTGCGGTATACTATAGGAATAGTACATTATAAAAGATTGTGTAATTAATAAATATATGTAAGTTGGAAAGTTCTGATGTTATCAGTGTAAATTGCGAAATTTCTGGTGTAAAATATTGTTTCATTTGCGTCTAGTAAAGTTACTCGTTTAAATGAACCTACAGTACGGGAAAAAACTAAAATAGATTTCACTGCCTTAAAAAACCACCTAAATTATCGATTCCGGGGTGAAGTCTATACAACTTCTAATCCGTCGTTAGCATTTGATTTATTTCTAAGTAAGTTAAAATATTATGTTTCGATCTGTTGGCAAAAGAAAATTAGAGCTGATAACAAATTAAAACCTCTGAAACAATGGATGCCCTTTCCCTTACTAAAGAAAATCAAAAAAAAAATAAAAAATAAGCTTTGCTCACTCGTTTAAAAACACCCTAACAAAGCAAGATTAAAAACCTTTAATGTCAAAATTTGTCATGAGCTAAAGACAGAAATACCTTACCGGTAACTCCAAAAAAGAATGGCTAATTGTTAACGATATTTTAAACAAAAACACAGCTTACAGTGATATTGTACTTAACAATAACACTCTACGATTTCTGACCCTTTGGAAGTAGCTAACTTGTTTAACGACTTCTTCTCCAAAGTAGGCTCAGTTCTAAGTGTATCAAATAATGATAATCCAACTTTGTATAATAGTGATAGCATACTGGAAGCAACTTTTCAACCCGAAACTTCTACTTTAACGAATTTACTCCACTTGAAATTCATAAAATAATATCTTCACTCACAACATCACATTCAACAGGATTTGATAATATATCAAGCTTTTCGTTAAAAAAAAAAATTTCTTTTCAGATCTCAGATGTTCTGTCCTATATCTTTAATTCTTGTGTGCATAATGGTGTTTTTCCCCTTTGACAAATGTGCTGACCTTCTACATTTTGATCGCTCACTGCTATCTAAAAAGTCCTTTTTTGGTCGACCAAATGATGATGACGCATCCTGAAACTGCATGCTCATGGGGATTTTTGGATGCGACGGATTCCTCTGTGACATTCAACGAATTGACAACACATGAATCTAAATTGGGCCACCAAATCTTGACACATTATCCAGCTTCTAATAAACATACTCGTACACATAAGTAATACTCTGTAGAGTGTATGCTATGCAAAACAATGATGGCACATTCCTGATTGACTGGAGCAGTGCACCATACATAAGTGTTTACCCTATTTGGTATGCCTGCATTCACTACAACATATTACACAGGTGTATCGTAGATAAATGTGCAACGGCAATTGTTTTTCTACTGCGAATGTGTCCAAATTACTTCTATACATCTAGAGTATGTGAGCTCTCATCTACATTCAGTTGGAGAGCATCTATTCAATCATAGTCATACCGATATTATCATTGACTGTTCGGCCCTGTCAGACAAACAGAGGCGCATCGCAAGTCAGCTCAAAATATTCTGACACTACACTTCTTGTCGAAGAACTAACTGGTAAAGCAACCCAGAACGATTAAGTTCTAACTTCGTACGGATAAAGTATTTTAATTGGCATAGAGGTGCTCGCTTTTCTGCCAACACTGCTAAAAAATGACCTTTACGAGGTTGGAATGATCAAAACTTGATCCGCATCCCTATGGACAGAGGTGGGAGTTTGTCAATGGCTGTAGTGGACTGCGCCGGATTTAAACAAACCCAATCCAGATTGCTCTTGGTGAACATAGTCAGGCTAAGCAAGGTGGTAAGCAACAGGCCTATGACACGACCTTTGTTATTTTTGTAGAACCCTGAAAATCTTTGGAACAGCACCCAAAGATCCCTAAACGTTGATTTTACCACCTCTTTAATGAGGATGACAGAATATTAGTGCTTGCAGGCATGGGTCGCATATCCCCAAGAACAGAATTATAGCGAACAATCAACGCCAAAATATGGCTTTTTAACTGCTTAAGGATTTATAAATGAGAAGTAGGTCTTGGCGTAGTTTCTGAGACAGTTTTACCAGCAAAAATTTATATTTGACGCTATACCAAGCTCTGACCAAAATAGCCGAATATCAATGGCAGCCAAGATGGGACCTTCGTTTACTCTAAAGAAGAGTCATAGTAATAGCAACTGAATAAAACTTTTATCTCTTTGGCTGCACTAACCAATCTACTTCAACCTTCTTTGAGAAAACCTTTTCATCTACATATATACCTGGGCATTGTCTGTGTGAAATAGGCAATTTGAAACTTATAAGGCGCTAGCAGCCGAAAGTGTTATCCCTGCTCAATTAAGGATAACTTTTCTGGATGTCAGATATCATCTTACGTTTTTTCTACGTAAGATCCTTGGAAGAATTCACAATTTCCACATGAAGTACAGTCTACATTATGCCGTTGAGTTTCTCAAAAATTAGGAGGTCGCATCCTGGACAGAAAATAAAAAAAAGTCTCAAAGTAAAAAAGAGGGCTAGGTGCCCTCTACTCATGCTAGAGGTCTACGGATCAGGGTACGGTCTGAACACCTGTAGTCTGACACAAGCGTAGGCCTTTTATTCACAGAGGTAGTGCTCCGCAATATTGTCATCACTTAGACAGAAAGCATCGCAGGATGTTGTATCACTTAAGCCAAGCAGAAGCATAGTGCCGCATAACGACGCCCATAAACAGTCTGCGCCATTTGCTGACCACTTAGAAACTCCGGAAAGTATTCGTTTAGTCCATCGGCTACCTAGAGAATCATGTTATCTCCAATTATGCTCTTTTGAAACCAAACTGTCAAGTAGGTAGTCTAATAGCAACAAATTCATCGGCCTTCTCATTTTCCGAGATCTCATTGTGAACTTGGACCCAAACAAAACGAGAATAAGTGAACTTAGACCGTCGTCTGCATTCAGGGAAGCTTTGCATTGTCAAATAAGATTTGAAATTTCGAGTGGGTTCAGCAAGAGAGTACAGATGCGGATCCTTCGGCCGTTGCCATTAGGATTCTTCATCATCAGCACCACATTCTCAATCAGTTTTGAAGCCATCAGTGAAGACCTGGCTTTTTAGAGCAGATCAGTACTTGGTGAAAGCCTCCAACCAGCCGAAGCACAAAATTTTTTCGAGTTGCAGTGAAATGTTTTTTTTTGTGAAAGCTTATTCCACCAGGCAACCAACGCATAGGATATATTTTGTAAGTCCAGCCGAAAACTTCTTTACACCAACAGAAGATCGATAGTGGTTTGCGATGTGATTTGTGTAGTTCAAAGCAGTTTTCTCTCTAGAATCACACCCAAATACTTCGCTTAGAAGGAGAAATAAGTGGTGATGTCAATTGATGCTAGATGGGTCAGTTTCCTCCTTCTCCTTCTCGTTAATACAAGTACGAGTATATCAACATCAGTTTTGAGAGTATCGATTACGATTCAGGATTTCCTACGGCAACAGAACTCCACCATTTGCGTATTTTAAGTGGACATACTCGTATATATTTGCCGCAATTAGCATCCTGAATTATAATCCTATCCACCAGCATCGCTTTTACCAACGCCGCGTTGGCTGGACGAGTAAAAACCGATACCAAACGTTGTTTACTGTGTTTGATGGAAATGCTCAGCGCGAACCCTTCTTGTCGTGTGGCTCCACAACTCTGCCTTGAAAACCATAAGGCGCCCTCAACCCAGAATATCCCGCATTGACATGCTCGTACATTTTGCCTCCAAGCTAGGGTAGATAATCGAATAACAGATTTTCTGCTGACACCGTCTGATCAAAAAATAAGGCGAAATTTTAATTTGCGCTCTTCGATTCTGGCAAATATGTTTTTCTTTAGGTTGGTAGTACTGTCACTGACATCTACGTCAAATTTCATATCAAAATCTGAATCCGTTCAATAGTTACGCGCGTGTTTTGTGAACAACAAACAGTGAATCTAGCGATTTTACAATGTCTGATTTTGTTACAAAGAAGTTACACCATGTTTTGTTTGCGGAATAAAATTTGTGTTGCAGAAACGTTTAGGAATGTTGCAGAAGGCCTTCAGTCACCAGGTTAACAAATGTTTTCAAGCGACACAAATAATACAAAGAAGGCAGAGAAGGCGCTTCATCAGCATTAAATGATGAACAAAACTTCAAATAAATCTAAGATTTAGTGCGCAAAATTCGACGTTTGATAATTAAAGATCTCTCCGTTACTGTTAACATTTCATTTATGTTAGGTCAGACCATTTTAAAGGACGTTTTGCGCCTAAAAATAGTCCAATCCCGTTTGGTGCCAAAAACACTCAACTCTTTTTTATAAGAACGCCCAATTAGCATCTACAAAACAATGCTTTCTGATCATATTCCATATCAATCGGTTATGGAACGCATCATTACTGGAGATGAGACTTGGATCTAAGCATACGACCGGAAAACTACCAACCAATCAAGCGAACACCGTGCAAAAGGTGAGTCAAGACCATAAAGATCGTGTTAAAGTCGTTCAAAAATCAAGCTCATTATGAATATCGTCGGCTTAAAAGTGATTTGATGAATTTAAAATAACGGTTTCTATATCACTGATGTAGAGTGAGAATAAAAGAGGTCCCAAAATCGATCCTTGGGGAACACCTCGCAATAAAGGAAGAAATTCTGACAGGGCACCCTCCTGAGACACCGCCTGTTTTCTTTCTCTGAGATACGACGAAAGTAACTTTATGGCAAAGTGAGACATATTACAGTAATGACGTAATTTATCCATAAGAGTGGGGTGGTCGACCATATCGAAAGCTTTGGAGAAGTCTAGAAGGATCAGGAAAGTAACATGGTCCTTACCGAATTTCTCTCTACCACGCTCATTAGAGCAGTGGTACAGCTATGTTTTTCGCGAAATCCAGATTGAACTGGAACTATAAGGTTATTACGTGCGAGATACTCACTTATTTGCTTATGCATATTTCGTTCAGACACTTTGGATAGAAAAGGTAAGATTCATATGGGTCTGAATTCATCACCTGTCGAGTTCTTGGGGATTGGTATTATTTTAGCCATTTTCCACTGGCGGGGAAAGATGCCGGTCATAAAAATGGTATTCATCACGTGCGCAATATATGGCAGCAGTGATAGCAATATCGCTTTAATGAAAACAGGATGCACTCCATCCACACCTACAGCATTTGATTCTACAGACAAAAAACTTTCGACTATATCTGTGCTTTCTATTCTTGTAAAAAAAAAACGGTGTATCTGCTGACACAACGGGGCCACGATAAGTCCTATTTTTATCTACTGCTAAGGCTATATGATGAATCGAAAAGAACATACGATTTAGTTCAGCTTAATTTTTGTTTACCAATCCTTAGCTCACGAAAGTTACTCCAAAATTTGCGGTCATCTAACTTGGTATTCAGGCGATTTGAATAAGACTATGACTTGGCGGCTATTATTTCACGAACAACACTATTTCTTAAGTGTTTGTAGACTTGGTGGAGCTCGTCTATCCGAAAGCGTTCCATCGGCGGTAAGCCTGATCGTGTTGTAACATTAAGAGTCGGATTTCGTTCGTAAACCATACCCTTGTTTTTTCCTTTACCCTTCCAGTTGTTATTGGGATGTATCTATAAAGAGATGGTTTATGTTTCTGTGGATAAACTCAACTTGGTCATCCGGTGAGGGCATATCGTAAACGAGATCCCATGCAACGCAATGTATATGGTGTTCAAGAGCAGACGTGTCTACGTATTTAAAGCCCCTGAAACTATAATTAGGCTAATTTCTGCAACCAATAATATTAACGTCAAATGTAGAGAAGATGAGGTCATGTTTTGAAAAAGCAGGTGCAGATATTTGATCATAAAGTAATACTTTATCAGTATTGTTTACAAGAAACAAGTCTAACAAGGTACTTGAGGACCCTCCGAAATGGGTAAGAACTTGGGTATTTACTGGGTGTAAATCAAATGAGCTCATGTTGTCCGTAAGGTAGCTTTCAACCAGGAGATTGCTGTTAAAATCGCCACAGACAATAACATTGGGCGAGCAGATTGAATTTTGTTCAATAAACGCATATGTAGGTGCTAAATCAATATGTATGTTTGGCCTATAGACAGTTCCGAGACGAACACTACTTTCGCCACAGATTAAGAGTCAACCTCAGACTCAATTGGTGACCGACATTTATCTTTATAGGTCAAACCTTGTCTCTCTCTCTCTCAAATAAATTTCTGCCCCACAACCAGTTCGACCACTTCTATCAGCACGGAAATGTTTGTCACCACTCAATGCATAAACTGCATCATTGACATCTGGGGGAAGTTTCCGACACACAGATTGCATCAACTTGGGAATCTACAAAAATTTCTCTAAATTCATCCAGTTTTGCTAGCAAACTTTGTGCATTTAGACGACAGACTTTCAGTCCTTGCCTATGATGCTTAACATTGCGAAGATTCATTTTGGAACATTTTAGGGCAGTTTGTGGAAGCCAGGTAGAGGTGAGTTTTTCAACAACTTCTACAGAATGTACCCTCAATTTTATGTTGTTGAACACTCACTATGAGTATCTCCTTATTTTCAGTTCTCGAGTACCTCACCCCTGCACACTAAGGCAAACGTTTAAAGCCCTAAGAGATCTAAAGTCTATCAGAAAGTACCAACGAATTTTACGTGAAAACCGTACGCACACCAAATGTTAATTCAATCATTGGTCACGTTTCGTCTAGCTCCTTTATGGCTTGTTTAGTGTATGGAGAAGTGGTCTATTAGCCGTTAAAAAATAAGAGAATGTCTTCACTAGTTCTGACTATTTACGGTCATAGAGTGTAAAAAAGGACTCCGGCCTCTAAAATATTTAACCACAGCCTCCATTACTCGACCTTACAAAAGAAATTATACAAAAGATCTCTAGACCAAGGTGTCTCTGACGTGACATCACACGTCATCACAAGACAAATTCTTCATACGAGTATCTTTTAAATTCTTAGAAATCTTAGAAATTCATTAACTCTTTAGTGAGACAAAAATAAACCGACTGCATTACATCAATAAAAGATTTACTCACTCAAATTATATTTGGGGTCACCTTAAGCCTCGGGCATCAGATCAAACCTCTACCAAGGTGATGTAGTGTTAAATAGCCCTAAGCACTTGTTACCACTTTATATAATACCTTCAGATTGGAACTATAACAATCCAATCTCTGTTACTGGTTTGTGAGCCTAATCCTTTCCCTACAGCAAATAAACAGTGAAGTTCGCGTGATACACCTCGAAATCCAATGAAACTATTTGCATTGATCTTAAAAGAAAAGACACCCTTAGCAGTTGAAGGAGATTGTTACTGACCACCATTCGAACATCCAATTCCTCATTGGATTATCCTACTTTGCATTGGATACGCGCCGATTACAACTACAACTTCGACTACGACAATCCAACTATGAACCATTAAGCGAAGCATCTACCAACCAACTACCCAATCTCCCCATTCAGGAATGATGATAAATGATCATCCCTGTTATGCGACTCCAATGGGGATTATATCGCCAGTTCCGTCCTCGTATTCGTTGTCGTCCTTCATCATCGTCATCATCATCATCAACATCCATGGCGGTGTTGCCAGGGTGAACAAATGAACTTTCGATTTGTCGATGGATGAGATGAGATTTGTGGCGCAACGGTTATAACAGTTGGAGGAAAGGTCTGTTTCTTTCTCTCTGTCTCTCTGTCTCTCTGTCTTTCAGTTCCTGTTGCCAGTTCTGGAAAATCTTTGATAATTATTCCGTAGAGGATTAACACGCTGTTTCATAGTTTTTGCTTTTCTATCTTACTCTTTAGTTATGTCCGCGCTGCGGTAATGTATATTTGCTCGAAAGGGAAAAGTTTTCTGCAGCAATGCTCCAAGCTCTTACCATTCAGTCCTCTTGGGATTCTTCAAAAACACATTATCGCCGGATTTTTCCTTTTTTTTGTTTTTTGTTTTTTGTTTGCAAATTCATCATTTCTGTTTTTTTTTTTTTTTTTTTTGTGTGCTGCCTTCGAGGGTTTTATTTCAGTTTGTTTCGATTGGATGGGTGTATGCGTCTATCTATAATATTTATGTCCATGTGTGGGTGGCTAGGAGTGTTGGAGAATGCTGGAGGATTATTGGCATTAAGTTTTTGGGAAAGTTATGGATGTTAGATGAAAAGTTTGCCATTTGCTGAATTAGTGATTCAGAAGATTGTTTTATTTCTTGACTCGGTTTTTGTCCTGAAAAAGTTGAGGGATGAACAGGTCTGCTAATTAGTAAAAGTCAAATTGGAAAAGGTGGAGAAAGTCAATAGTATTGTGAGTTTCTTTCTTGTCTGAGGGAAAATAAAGGTCAACAACCATAAGCAAACTTGAAAGCTGTTTGATCTGCTACAAAAAAAAGTCTTAAGGTTCACTTTCATATAGGTCGTCTCTGATCAAACCAATTATCAACAAGATTGCGTCAATTAATTACATCAGATAGTCAGAAAAAGTACACACAGAACATGGGGCAAGATGCATCATATCTTTACTAAACGTATGTATATTAGGGTGCGCCTTATTTTGAAACTTTTGAAATTACCTTCTCCCAACCCGTTAATAGGTGCTTACTCATGGGAAAAAATTCAAACCTGATAACATTAAGGAGTCGCTACCGGGCTTTGAAAATATACAACATCAGTCAAAAGCTGTTTTTTTGTGCTTGGCGAAGAAAACTCGAATTTAAAGAAAAGGAGGCAACTAGAAGGGAAAGAAATAAAGTCTCTCCAAGAGAGGGTAACTTTTGCTTCATCATCTGATTCAGAGGTGAAAGTAGATCCTCAATATCGTCGGGTAATTGATCAACCAGCTCAGTCACCATCCGGAGTGCTGCCTTCAAACAGAGGTCAAAAAAAATATTGGATGAAAACTTGGCGGCTAGTCTTGACGTTGCTAAGGTAAGTGATCGGAATGCAGCATTGGTTCTTACTTCTGTGATTAAACTTATCGGACTTGATCCCGCAGAAAACAATGGGAATCCAAACTCTATTCGTCGAGAACGTGCAAAGCCTGAGAATTTAAAAATTGAATTTACTCCAGAGGTTTCATTGACAATTCACTGGGACGGTTAACTTCTGGAGGATAAAGTTGGAAATGACGTTGTTGATCGCCTTCCTATTTTAGTAAGTGGAAAAGGAATAGATCAACTTTTAAGAGTCCCAAACATAAGTTCTGGCACAGGTGAGGCTGCAGCAACAGAAGTCTGTGAGGCATCTGCAGAATGGGGAAAGTAAAGTGTCTAGGATTTGACACTCCATCAGTGAATACTGTAACAATGGACAAAGACATGCTGTGGTTGGCATGCCGCCACCACATATACGAGATCATGTTAGAAGCAGTAGTTATGACGGCACTATGGCCATCAACAGGTTCAGACATTCTTATTTTTAAACGTTTCAACAAATACTTGTCCAACATCAATTGGAAAAACTAGGAAATTGTCTTTTCCAATGAAGTTGCCACAGCTGCAGGTATTGAAGTCTCGAAAGAAATGATTGCCTTTTCAAAGTCTCAGCTGCAAGAGTTCCAACCTCGAGATGACTACAAGGAACTTCTGGAATTGACAATAATATTCTTAGGAGGAGTTCCTCTGAAAGGAGTATCATTTAAGACTCCGATGGATGCTAGATGGATGTCCAAAGCTATCTACTCCCTTGTGATATTTGTGTTCCGTCAGTCAGTTCAAGCTAACACAGAGAGAAGAACATGGAATTCTTGACATTTGTCTCTTTGTTGTAAGACTGCATGTCAGGGTCGGGATGACTGCCCCCGATTCTACGTCAGCTCCACGAATTGTCTTGAGCTGATCCAAAACCTCTGGTACTTGTCGGAAGAACTTGTGGCTTTAAGGTTTTTTGATGATAGCGTCCAATGAAACAAAAGAGAAGATGGCTTGCGCCCTCGAAATTGATGGAGTATAAAGAACCTCTTAAAGTGACTGTTGACATCGCCAATATTCAATCAAAATGTTTGGAGGACTTCGTGAGTTCAAATACTCGCTGATTCTTCAATATCACAGGATTTTCGTCAGAGTACTTGACTAAGGATGTGAGTGAGTGGCCCAAGGACAAGGTACACAATGAAGTGAAACATGGAGTACGCAACATAAGAGTAGTCAATGACATAGCTGAGCGCGGAGTTAAGCTTATGTATGAGTACAACAAGCTACACACTAATAACGAAGAACAGAAGCAGTTTCTATTATTGGCAGTTAAAGACTATAAAAAGAAGTATCCTGACAGAAAGAAACTAGCATTGCTAAAGTGAAGGATTAACTTTAATTTATATTTATCCATTAATTTATTTCTTGTATTTATGTTTTTTTAATAAATAAAATCGAATTTATAAACCAAATTTTAATTGTAATTTTTTATAATTATATCATTTAATCCATTATTTACTGGAGCACCCTGTAAAGTTTGGTTGGCGGTAGCGACCCCTAAATATTATCCGATTTGTATAAAATTTTCAGAGAATTTTTTCTTCATGAGATAGAACAAAATGGCTGGTTGGGGCGGTCAAAATTCAACAACAAATTTTTGAATCAAATAAGCCGCAGCCTAATATATATCAAGAAATACTAAAAGACTTATACTCTTGGGAAGCTTGAGTCCACAGTTTTATTCGTTATTATTCGTTTTGTCTTAACAGCCCTATGAGGTCTAGTGTATAAATTTCTCTTTTTCTGCTTCCTCAGATTGCTTCTTACAGAGCCTTCTTACTGATGTCCAAGGGCCGTTGGAAAAATGCTTATTTGGATGGCGTACAGCCTCCTGTGCGTTCTCTGAACGAAGTGGTATCTAAGTAGTTAACAGTCTATTCAGCGGACAAACAAGGCTTGGAGATGGTAAGTGTTAAAGGGTTGTATTTAAAAACTGCTGCTTTAACGTCGTTGGCTAGTTGGAATCGCATGAGCGAAGTAACTATTCAAACGGACTACTTCTCTAAATTACACGATTCCCAAACTTCTCCTTCAATAGGTCCACTGTTTGACCAGTTGGGGCTGTGGCATGTGCCACCATCGTTTTAGTAAAACATATAAGTGATGTCATATCCATTCAATTTTGGCCAAAAAAATCGTCTTTCAACATGGCACGATAGTGAACTCCATTGACATGTGGGATTGTTGCTGTCCAATAGCGCATATCTTGCTTATTGACAAAACCAAAAATCGCTAAAGATATTTTTTTGATGAAATTCAGAATTTTCTTCAAACCTTTGCGGAGCCCAATCGGATAAAATTTGGCTCCCCAAATCATCAAAAGGCTTTAGATCTTGAGTTGATTTGATCTTGTGTGGGCTAAGGCTAACATCTTTACCCAAAATTTACCAAAGGCGCGGAATCGCCTGATATGGCTCATTTTGAACTTAAACACGAAACACTTGACACTGCGATATTTTCGGTATTTTGACTGGTGCTTTGTTTTACTGTCTTACTATATTAACATTCAATAGTTAAATTGTCTGTTTGCGCAGACCAAGAAATTCGTTTGTAATTTGTATAATGCCGTGATAGTAATGGCTGAGCTTTAAAATCTATGATGACAGAATTCAAGTCATTCTACGTATTGGAAAAATACAATAGTACATTTTGATTTACGAACATATGATGTCTAGCAAGTGATTAACTAAGGAGACGTGCAAAATAAATCAAAAATATGTACGAGTATGTCTGTTTATCTCTTTAGCTCTATTTCCTGATTCCTCACAAAACCACGCCAGCATCCCATCCCATCAGTCCCGCCTACAATAAGCTATTAAATTTCATTTTATATTTATTTTAAACAAACTCTATGGAGGGAGGATGTTGGGATAGAAATTTCACAGCCTTTCGTCAGGTTTATTTTACCACTGGCGCGACACACTGTGTGGTGATATGATATCCAGCACCAGTGTGGTGTTTTTTTTTCGAAAACAAATCACACCAGGTTTGTAAGGAACTTAAACCAACTGCAAGTTATGCCTATCGATGCGGGCTCAGAGTGGAAAATATAAAAGGCATCTTTAAACCTTGACTTAGTCAAATTAACTTTTGAACTTAACAAAAGTTTCTTTATAGACTGTTTGCTGGCATTGCGTCGAATGCATACAGCTATTTCTGTTCCTTAAAACAAACGATCGCCAATCGTAATAAAAAGGGCAATCATCTATACAAGTGTATGAACCTTATTATGCGCTGAGCGTTGGTACTGCTATTTTTTTTAACTTTTACTCCAAACTTCATTAACGTATACGTTATGGAGTTATTAAAATACGAGTATGGCTGCTTTATCAAGAGTGTTCTCATCTATTTTGCGTGCAAGTTTGCGCCAATATTTTCAAGTAAGATAATTAAGAAGATGCAAAATATTGCGTCTAGTCAATAGATAGTTCTACCATATTCACAACACTAACTTTTTATCCATCGCGATATACCCTTCGCCGTCCTTGCAGTCCAAGCTTGGAGTTTTCTTGCCCTTACCATACCTTCTGCCTTTTGGTCAGATTTCCTAATACCGTTCCTACTTTCGCATCTTTCGATTTCCTAGAACTCTGTCTTTTCAAGTTCCCTATAACTAAGTTGAAGTTAAGCTTTTATCCTCTAATGATACGTGTAAAGAGCAGTCTTCATTATCCATTTCAGACCCAACACATAAGATGGGCAGTGAAAACGGAAAAATCTTTTTTAATTTTGGCCCTTTGGTCATCCGACATAAAACTTTGTCAGAAGTACTGAAAAAACATTTATGTCATACGCCTACCTTCTTTTGAATGCACGCTGAATTATTTTGCATTTGTCACGAATACAAGAATATGACGTGGGAATAGGGGCCAGTGACAGAGCATACGCAAAAAGGGTTAAGAACATAATTGTTTCCAACAGGCCGCACGAAGCTCGACACATTAGGTTTTCCAACTTCTAAGTCATGCTGGAAGTGCTGGCATGAAGTTTCATATTTAACACTGTTGTCCTCAGACATTATATGGAATTTTTAAATTTCTGACTCGCCAATTGTGAGATAAGGCACTTCGACCGGTTTGTACCGGTTTGTCAGAACTGTGGTTAGCCTAGTAGGTTTTCTACCTTCCGAATGAAGTTAACAACTCTGCAAGCATGAGGATTAATTAGTTTAACAGTGAAGAGCTGTTCCCTGAAGAAAATATTCCGCGTTATTGCTTCGAGAGCAGCACATAAAATATGTTCAGCTGCTTCATCTTCTTCAAGACAAAGTCGGTACTCGGGAGAGGCGACTACTCCTCTTTTGTTGAAGTAAAATCTTAAGCCGCGGTGTCCTGTAAGGTACACTACTAGGTTTCTGATATCCTGTTGACATAGATTCAGACATACAAGGTGGGGCAAAATTAATCATCCAATTTTGTTTTTGAATTACTATTTTACTAAATAAAAAAAAAAATGATTTTGAACTATGGAGGTCTTTACTTGGACCTTTACAATTTTTTGTGTAAATTGAAAAATATGATATCTGCCATCAGAATTGATACACATTTGTGTCCGTATTAATGCATTTTCCGTGACTTTCAGCCAGATTTCCGGTGATAACTGTTCGCATTCCTGTCAAATATTCTTCTAAAAGGCTGCGATTGTCTGAGACGTGTTGGCATAAGCCCGCGACTTCAAGTATCCACAAAGAAAGAAGTCTGGGATGGCTAAATCGGGAGATCTTGCTGGCTATGCCAAATCGCCAAAACGGGAGATTGCGCGACCAGGAAACGCTTTCATCACAGTCTAGTTGAAACCACATGTTCACCAAGCCCCTCTTATCCAATTCCGGCAGTAAGAAATCATTTATCATGGCCCTATAGCGTTCACCAGTAACAGTGACCGTATTGCCGATGGTGTCCTTAAAAAAGTACGGCCCAATCACTCCTACCGCGTGAATGCCGCGGATTTTAAGTGCCCCAGAAACGAAGATTTTGTTTATTGCCGTAACCGCTTAAGTGGAAATGCGCCTAGTCGCTCATGATGATTTTAGACACAAAATCGTCCCCTTCGTTGTTGAGATTGAGAATGGCTTGACAGCAGAGTAAATCGCTCCATTGCTTGTCTGTTTGCATACTGCAGCTGTCTGTTTACAAATGTCAAATATAGGTATTATTGGCATTCGACGACATTTGCAAAAATTATAACATCTTCCGACAGGATGATTAATTTTGCGACACCTTGTATATTAGCCTTTTTGTTGAAGGGCAGAATGGCTCGTTTGGCCTGCCTTAGACCTGGCGTATCCTCCGAATATGAGATGCATTTCGAGTGCTCATTACTATTATTGGCTAGATTGACTGCTGTTTTAGGGGTTTCAGGCCGATTCGTCGGCGTTTTCATTGCCATCAATACCCTCATGCCCAGGAACCCACCATGGTTTGGTCTTGATTTTTGGGATAAGTTTTGAAGCGATATGTGACTGATTTGGAGTCAAGGATATGCGAGCTAAGACACTTAATAGCTGCTTAAGTATGTGCGGATATATGGATGTTTGAGCCTTTGATACCAGAGTTGTAGATAAGGGTGGCGCATTCTTGAATGGCATGTAGTTCAGCTTGCAATACTATAGGTCTCTCTCCTATACCAATTGATATGCTTGTACGTGGTCCGTGTATACCAGTTTCCACTCCCAATTCCATTTTAGAACCATTCGTATACCATTTTATGCCATTTTGACTGTTTAGTGGGTTGTTGCTGGCCCAGGTTTTTCGCTGGAAAACTCCGTGGGGAATTCTTTGCCGAAGCATAATTTTTTTTCAAGTTCTTGTATTTCAAAGAGCACAATCTTCAGGTCCGGGCGGTCGCAAAGATCTAACTTTCTGGTTTGTACTTGCTGAGGTGCACAAAGGCACTTTGTTTATAAATCAGTGTAGGGGCGTTAGTCTTATTATTGCTTCTATAGCAGGTATCGGACAGGTCCGAAAGGTGGCGGAAGTGCCCAAACGTGCCAGATGCTGCACTCTTTTGAGCTTTAAAATTACAGTCTTCTGCATGGTTTTAGTCCTCCATAATACAGAAGCATATGTTATGAACCTTTTAGTACACGTTTCTAAATCGCTATAATTTTGATGATTACTATTCAAGGTCAAGAGAAATTTTAAAATCTCAGTTAAAAAGCACTGATTACGAGTACAAAACTTACTTCAAAAAATATATTACTTCTGTTTTTGGCACCAGACCCTGGATGACCACGGGAAGAACCGGAGCTGCCCACACCGACCTAGAAACCGAATCGTTGTTTTCCTCTGGTCAACTATCAGAGGCATACTTGTCCCCCAAAATCAGAAGTAAAAAAAACCAGTCAAGTACCAACCTTTATTCTCCAACTCGGGATATTAAAATTCATCAACTTTTCATTACGAAAGCGGTAAATGTATAGAAAAACAGCCAAGGAAACCGCCTGAAAGTGAAGAAACGAACCAAAAACAAAAACAGCCAGCCCGCCAAAAGCGTAGAGAAATTATAAAACAAAAACGAAATAATTTTTCATTATAAAAACCATAAAACAACATTAAAATAAATGGGAGAAAAAAAAAATCAAAAAATGGTAAAAGCAAAACGGCCCTCAGCAACAATGCGAGTACTCGTATACCCCTCATAAACACGAGCACGGAAGGGGAAAAAAGTACAGGAAAGCCCGGATGCCAGAGGCCGGGCCACTGACTGCAGTTATTATTATATCGGTTGGCAATTCGTTGGTCCTTCATGCTTTAGAAAGAAAAAGGATTTTTTTTTCTCTCTCTCTCTCAACCCTCTCCACCACCACCACTTTACCAATTTCAGATTTTTTTTTTCCAGTTTTTACTAGGTTGAAGGGTAGAGGTATAAAAGTTTTTGAAATTATTTTTCATTACAATGCAAAACGCAAGGCTTTTTCCATTTCTGAAGGAGAAGATGAAGAAAACCTCCAGTCAGGGCCTGGAGGTTATAGTGGTTTTCCACTACAGGGTGAATCTTGTTGTAAGAGTCAAGTTGGGTGAGGGATTACGGGTATAAGCGTTGCGCAAAAGTAATGCATTTTATGCTGCCCCTAGCTTCAGTCTCGTGTGAAAAGGGTTGTGTGTTCCGGTAAAAGGCTAACAATACTACCAAGTGTAAGCAAGGGTTAACATTTTAGTTTCTACCAGTGCAGTACAAGTAAACCAAAGGCAAACGAATTTTCGTAAAAATAAGAACACAAAACACCAGCAAATGGAAATAATAATAAAATTCAAAAAAACAGGACAAAGGTGCACAAAGGTATTGTTTAGAACTCAACATTCGCATATATAAAACATATTCAATTCCAACAAAATTATCATGTAATCAATTCATATTTGAACTCTATTATACACATTACACTCATTTGTCTGAGAATTATTGTACTCTTATACTCTAATTGTAACTCAATTTTCTTTTACATTCGTTTTATCTTTGCTATCAATACTTGTATAACAGTTTACGCTTGCTTAGAATTGTTCAATAAATTTTCTCTTTCACTTGGATCAAAACCACAGAAGGCATCACACCAGGAGAAAACAAATAAGTATCAAATTGTACAATATAAACTGAGTTATTTGTTTGTTCTCATTTTCGTCTTTTTTTTTTTTCATTTACTGGGTATTTTGTTTCAACCATAAAATCTGGTCCTTCTTAGCCGAATAATTTTTATCTATTATGTTGAATCAGTTAATAAACAATTAAACCTCGATCAATTTAATCGTGCAATTAATAATCGAACTATTCTGTCGTTGAAAAATACTGAACTGTAGCGCGTGTTTTGCAATAAGTGAAAGACTTTCATTCGTTTAAACTTGCTAGTTTTTTTTTCAATTTCCTCTAACTATGAATGTACTTAAACAAAAGCGCGGCAACGCAAAAGCTTGTTTAACACGTGCTGTAGAATTTCTCAAATCTATCGAACCTTCAACTACCATCGAGATGCTGGAAATTCGTTTAAGCAGAGTGGTTGAAGCATGGGGTGAATTTTCGTCGCTTCACTATGATTTTTTAAAACACGTGGAGGAAAATGAAATTGCAGAATACGAAGCTGATTTCGGTGTATACGAAACAAAATATTTCGAGGCGCACTCTGGGTTAAAAAAAGCCATTCGTGAACGGGAAAATTTGGAAAAACCTAACCCCAATTTTAAAGATTCCGTATTAGATCGCATTGCTGATCAGCAGACCACGTTTTTAAAAAATTTAGATTCTTCAACTAGCACTTGTTCGAAAATCAATCTGCCGACTATTAACGTGCCTCCATTTTCTGGTGAATACAAGGATTGGCATTCCTTTCGAGATTTGTTTCTAGGGTCAGTCGACAACAAACCCAATTTGACTCCTACCCACAAATTTCATTATTTGAAGTCTTTCTTACGCGGAAATGCTGCCGATCTTATTCAGCATATAAAGGTTTCGGATGCAAATTACATTGTTGCTTGGGAAAGACTTGAAAAGCGTTATGATCGGGTGAACTTAGTTGTACAATCTTTCGTCCAAACATTTTTATCGCTTCCTTTTACAAGTATTGTAAACGTGCAGGTACTAAGAAAACTAACAGATGGTGCAGATGAAGTGATTCGTGGGCTTGACGCTCTTAATAAGAATACTCGTGATCCGTGGCTAACTTTTCTTTTGTTAAACAAGGTCGATAATGAGACAAAGCATGCGTGGGCAGAGGAAATAAGCTCTCGGGAGGACAGTTCTATATACGACCTAATTGAGTTCCTCGAACTTAGGTGTGATGCATTGGAATCGTGCCAATCGCTGAATCGTTCGACAATATCACGCGGAAAACAATCGGCTCCCGTTCGAGCTCACTTAGCAAAAGCCTCAGATATAAAAGTTCAATGTCCAATGTGCAAAAGTGATCACAATTTGCCGCAGTGCCCTCAATTTATTGATCTAGATATTCCGTCGCGAAGAAACTTTACCAATACTAAATCAATTTGCTTCAATTGCCTGCGGTCAGGTCATTCGTCAATCAAATGCCGGTCTTCATTTCGTTGTCGCGTTTGCAAGGCCCGCCATCACTCTCTTGTTCATCAAGACATCGATCCCCAAGTTCTCAAAACTACTCATACAATTCCTCCTTCGTCGGTTTCCGTCTCGCTGCAACATTTGTCATCAACTATCCCTGCAAGTTCTAGTGCTAACTCATCTAACCCACTGGTATCCAACCACTCGCTTGATTTTAGCATTCGTAGGCAGACTGTACTTCCAACAACTCTTGCTAAAATTAAAGATAACCGGGGACAGCTCGTGGATTGTCGTGTTTTAATTGATACAGGGTCACAGTCAACGTTCGTTACGGAATCATTCGCCCAAAGACATGGGCTTGCGCGAACTCATGCTAGAGTCCCTATACTGGGATTATCTTCAAAAGAAGCTGGATACACTAAAGGACGTGTTTCGCTTAATCTTCTTTCTCGCTTCAATTCAACGAATTTATCGGTCGATGCACTAGTTTTGCGAAAACTTACATCAAGTTTACCGCTGATATCCTTTGATGTATCCACATGGGATCACATTCGAAATTTGGATCTGGCAGATCCGTACTTCAATATTTCCAGTTCCATAGACGTACTACTGGGAGCTGACAAGCTTTGGTCCATTTGGAAGGGAGAACAAGCTATTGGCCCACAAGGCAAACCAATAGCTCAAAATACTACGTTCGGGTGGGTCATCGCGGGAGAACTCTCTGCGCCAAGTGATGATTGCCAAGAGCTCTGTTCCTTTCATTCAACAATTGATGTTGATATTCTTTTGCAGCGCTTTTGGGAACTGGAAGAGGTTTCATCTAACCAAACTCGTGTCACCTTTAATGACCCAGCTGAAGAACACTTTCAAAAAACGTTCGCTCGCGCCTCGGATGGAAAATATATTGTTTCTCTCCCATTTAAAAATCCTTCTCCAACATTTGCAGGTACTCTAAAGTCAGCGGTTTCGCGCTTGTATTCCATGGAAAGACGGTTTCGTAACAACCCTGACTTGCACCGACAATATTCCCATTTTATGCAAGAATACCTCGAACTTGGTCACATGGAGCTAATTGCTCCTAGCGAAATCTCAAAAGACCCATCTCGTCAATTTTATCTTCCTCATCACGCAGTTCTGAAGCCGGAAAGTTCATCGACAAAGCTTCGCGTCGTGTTTGATGGTTCGGCAAAGGACATAAACGGGCATTCATTGAACAGTAATTTGCTAATCGGTCCACCAATACAGCGCGATCTTTTCGGGGTGTGTCTTAATTTTCGTCAATATCGCTTCGTTTTTGCTGCAGATATAGTAAAGATGTTCCGCCAAATTTGGGTTCAAAAAAGTGATACCGACTTTCAACGCATCGTATGGCGTCGAAACTCAAATGAAGAAATCCAGCATTATCGACTTCGAACAGTGACTTACGGTACTGCATCAGCTCCGTTTTTATCGGTTCGCGTGCTACAACAAATCGCTGATGATTACAAATCAAAGTATCCATACGCTTCTAACATTTTACTTAACGATGTTTACGTTGACGACGTCATGACGGGAGCAAACTCAGTCGAAACTCTTCTTGAACTCCAGTCTGAACTTATCGCATTGCTTTCGGAAGCGCGTCTACAACTCCGAAAATGGAGCTCCAATTGCTGGACCCTACTCGCTGAAAAGAACCCTGAAGATTGTGAGTACTCCTTTTTTGACCCTGAACACTCGCAGCCCCTCGTTAAGGTATTGGGAATGTTTTGGAATCCAGCAACTGACGTGCTGTCCTATCGTTTAAATTTAACCAACTCATCTCCTACGTTAACAAGAAGAACATTGCTTTCCGAGATAGCACGTATTTTCGATCCACTTGGACTTCTTTCTCCGTCAGTAATTTTGTTCAAAATCATGTTTCAAAAGCTCTGGTCATCTGAACTACAATTAAGCTGGGATGATCCCTTACCTTCCGATATCTCTCAGAAATGGCTAACCTATCGCGAACAGCTCCCATCGTTTGAACAAGTTCGAGTTCCGCGTAACATGTTTGCTTCCGAAGAATCTGTGGAACTACACGGTTTTTCAGACGCTTCGTCGCTAGCGTATGGGGCAGTCGTTTACGCGATTGCCAAATCGTCGGTAGGTGATAGACTAATAACAATCGTTTCCGCAAAAACAAAAGTGGCTCCGCTTAAACCGATTTCGGTCCCTCGCCTTGAACTCTGTGGTGCGTTGTTATTGACGCGATTAATAGCTCGGGTGAAATCATTAGTAAAGAAGCAAATCGATAGAATCTGCGCTTGGTGTGATTCCGAAATTGTACTCCATTGGTTGTCCTCACCCCCTCGTCGCTGGACAACATTCGTTGCCAATCGAACGGCTGCTATCTTGGAAACCTTACCTCGATATTCATGGCGTTATGTTCCCTCAGAATCAAACCCTGCTGATTGTGCTTCGCGTGGGATCTTACCCTCTGATCTTGTTAACCATAGTATGTGGTGGACCGGTCCATCTTGGTTGTCGTTATCAGAAGAACATTGGCCAAAATCGAACCTTTCAACATCTATATCTGATAGGAAATCGGCACAGAAGGAAGAAAGAGTACCTGAAGGTCACGTACTGGTCACATCGTTCTGTGATCATATCTTCAACGATCTTATCAAAAACATTTCGTGTTGGAATCGGTTACAGAGAGTAGTTGCCTATATCCTCAGGTATGTCACCAAGCTAAAAAATAAAACGTTAATTAACGCTACCTACGGACTAACATATGCTGAAATCCGAAATGCCAGGAATTCCATCTTAAAATTTGTTCAATTTAACGCGTTTGAGAATGACATTCAAGGCCTGCAAAGGATGGGATCGTTACCGTCAAAATCTAAACTTTTGAGATACTCTGCATTTTTGGACGGCGATGGACTACTTCGCATTGGTGGACGCATCAAGCATGCGAATGTACCTTTTAACATCAAGCACCCCATCATACTCCCTAAAAATAGTCCTGTCTCTTCTCTTATTATTTCAGATGCTCACAAAAATAATCTCCATACGGGTGTATCCGAAACCTTCACGCTGGTTCGGCAACAATTTTGGATACTGGGCAGCCGAAACTTAATACGGAGAATTATTCACAGCTGCAAACCATGCTTCATGCAACGCAAACAAACAAGTCAGCAAATTATGGGCGATTTGCCGTGGTATCGCATTCAACCAAGTCGTGCCTTTTCAAATACCGGATGTGACTACGCGGGTCCCATTACAATCAAATTATCTCGCTGCCGTAAAGCAAGGACTTCCAAGGCGTACATTGCCTTGTTTGTATGTATGTCGACAAAGGCTATACACCTGGAATTAGTAAGCGATCTCACCACTGATGCCTTCATCGCAGCCTTACGCCGATTTGTGTCTCGTCGTGGGAAATGTGCCAACATCTTCAGTGACAACGGCACAAACTTTCAAGGAGCGCGACGGTGTCTCACGGAAATGCATAAACTGCTGATGAAACAAAGTAACAGCGACATCATCACTGCCGCTCTTGCCAAGGATGGCACTCAGTGGCACTTTATACCACCGTCATCGCCACATTTTGGGGGCATTTGGGAAACTGGTGTTAGGTCTGTTAAATTACACCTGCGTCGCGTTATCGGCAATTCCATTTTGACGTTCGAAGAATTATGTACTGTCCTTACCCAAATAGAAGCCATTCTTAACTCTCGTCCTTTGTGCTCTATCTCCGATTTTGACTTGAATCCGCTAACCCCATCTCACTTTCTTATAGGCGAACCACTGACAGCTGTACCTGAACCGAACTATTTGGATACTCCACCTAATCGCCGCTCACATTGGAACCATATACAGAGTATGACGCAGGGATTCTGGAAGAGATGGCATATGGAGTATCTCACCACCCTACAGGAGCGCCCAAAATGGCAACGCAGCAATACTAACTTCAAACCTGGGGACTTAGTTGTTATCAAAGAACCGAACCTTCCACCCACAAAGTGGGCTTTGGGCAGAATAGAGTCGGTAAACCCTGGAGCAGATAACCATGTACGAGTCGCCACTGTTAGAACATCAGCTGGAACATTTGTACGTCCCATATCAAAATTGGCTCTTCTTCCTGTGTCCTGAAACTCGTTCCAGGGGGGGCGGTATGTTTAGAACTCAACATTCGCATATATAAAACATATTCAATTCCAACAAAATTATCATGTAATCAATTCATATTTGAACTCTATTATACACATTACACTCATTTGTCTGAGAATTATTGTACTCTTATACTCTAATTGTAACTCAATTTTCTTTTACATTCGTTTTATCTTTGCTATCAATACTTGTATAACAGTTTACGCTTGCTTAGAATTGTTCAATAAATTTTCTCTTTCACTTGGATCAAAACCACAGAAGGCATCACACCAGGAGAAAACAAATAAGTATCAAATTGTACAATATAAACTGAGTTATTTGTTTGTTCTCATTTTCGTCAACGACAAGGATGACGAGGTGAAGGGTGCTTGGCGGACTGTAAATCGTTAAGTCAAAATGCGTCGCAAGTAAAGAGAAGGCGCTTGGATTGCATTGAAAAGCTCAGCAAATTAAACGAAAACAACGGAAAGTAATGTTCAGCAAGGACATGACAGATGGTGGCAGTGGTAGTGGTAGTGGTAAAGGTAGCGTAGATGGAGGTGGTTAAGGTTTATTATGAAATAAACCTTGGTTCGCGTGAGTTGTCATACAATTTTTACATTCAGGGTTCAAAAGTTAGATTCGCTTAAATCCATGGAAAAAGTTTAAATTTGTACGCTTTCTTCACAAGGTCTGTTAAATTTTAAATTTCCACGAACGGAGGTTGGATGATTGTATGTGGTCAGGGTGGGCGATGAAGTCTCTTTGTTTATACACAATCTCTATACTTGCCGGTTTTTTTCGTTTGAATTTTACGATGAGCAAGGTTCTGTTTCTGTTTCCTAGAAATGCTTTAAAAAAATCAATATCCAACTCTCCAAAGGAGCTTAGTACTTGGGTGTCATCCTAGAGGAATTTCTTTGGACATGCTACCTCGAAGGTAGCAAGGGAGCTGTGTCAGGGAATGCGGTCTGTCACTGAAAAGGCTCTTTGAAAATACAAGGCTATGAAAAGGTCAAAAATATCCCATGCGTCAGCTGTCCTCTCCTCTACCAGTCTCCAAAAAAGATCTGTCTCGACTGTATCAGGGTTTTCCCTAGAACCCCCTCTCTGTTAGCGCTAGTCTGACCGACATGATGCAATAACACTAGAACTACTGCTACGAAAAACAAAAAAAATCCACTTTCCCTGTACACTAGACTAGTTCTGAACTTATCTGTACCAGCAAGGGAATGTAGTAGGGTCTTAACGTAGAGCTCCAAAACCGGCATAAGACCCGTCGCTGGTGTCTTTTGGACGCCAACAGCGTTAAATTTTACTTCTCTTTAGGGAAACTTGTGTGTGTCATCCAAGCAGATATACGAGTATAAGCTCTCCTGATCGCAGTAAACTATATTGGGAAGAACCGGTGGAGGCGGCAAAGCATTTACCATCTGCATCGACAGCCCAGGTGCGCTAAGAACGTTAATTAAATGGCTAAAGTCACTAAATCTGATCTAGGTTCCAGGTCACATAGTGTTCACGTAAAATCAATTCGCCGACGAATTTGCTAGACAAGGCTACGAGAAAAGCGGGGCTTACACTCTCATCAGGTTGCAGAAACAAATAAGGAGTAAAATGCACTAGTTCTTTCCTTAAGAGTGCCCGTTCTACAGAAAGTTTTGCCAAGAGGCCCAACTAACAGGACGGTTGGTCTGTACAGTAAATCCTCGAATATTTTATTAAAAACTGAAGTAATGACCATGCAATCGATAAATTTCTCCAGTCAACAATTAAGTGAAAGAAGAATTGTGTTAGACGACAACCTTAGGATTATATTGCAAAACAAGTTCTTCTTAAACTTAGGACTCTTAACTTTAGTAAGGAACTATCTACCGTAGAATAAGTTCGACGTTACCGTCAGCAATGGTAACAGCACAACAGCGCAACAGCACAATAGCACAACCGCGCAACAGCATAGCAGCGCAACAGCACAACTGCACAACAACACAACAGTACAACAACACAACAGCAAAACAGTACAACAGCACAACGGCTTAGCTTAATCAATTTTTTTATTTGTTATTTCAAAAAGTTCAGCGGTCTAGTGAACTCAAAGAGACAAGGATTTTCCTTTTACTGTTATGACATTATTTTGATCCCTGTTGAGTATATAGTGATGGGAAAAAAAGTCACCCGCAGGGTTCAGGTATTCAAGGTGCATTGGATTTCTTCACCGAACTAAGCAGTACTATAGGTAAAAGTGCGCACCCGCTTAACCCTGATTTATTTTCGGAGTACCTCTGATAGCTAACAATTTCTTCAATTCTTTCTAGAACCCTTTCTCCAGTCGTGGAGTCATCCGTGATGGAGGCATCCGTGTTGTAGGAGTAGGCTCACTGGACTCCTTGCAATGGCGCCCAACGTGGGGCTGTCCAGTCTTTAGGTGAGTAGGTGAGAGACTTAGTAAGTTAACTGGAAGTCTGCATAGGTTATCAAAGCAGGCTAGAGGGGAGAGATCACTGTGCTGACTGCTGTCCGATAAAGTTTCCAAATCGAAAACGGGTCCCGTATTGACAGGGATACCCATCTCCTGGGAAGAACCTGACTCCAACCCATTGGAACATGGAGCGTTTAAAATTCGGCAGGAATCAACGTCGACAAGCAAACGGGGCCCTATGCAACGACAAGACTTGTATGAACAACATACTCGACGGGACGAACAGTATTAAACTGAGAGACGACCAAGAGGGAGGCACGAATTAGCTGATGAAGACGAAGGCTTCAACATACGTGGACAGAAACAAGACGCGTAGCCAAGGAAGACAGAGGCAGGAAAGGACAAATTAGTATCGAAGATCAATGATAGAATGAACGCAATGATGGCAACGTTCCAAAAGAGCATTACCATCATGAGCGAGAAGATGAGTTGCCTCTGAATAAACAAACACACACATGCAGCGGCCTTTTAAAAGTAGGCTACCGTACTTACTGGGTCAACTATTATATGAGTCAAATATGCCTATTCGTAGTCCAAAGAGGGATCTTGGAATTTGCTTCTACTCCCAGGAATTATTCTCGCTAAATGTTTGACCTTAACCTCACTCCTTTTGCCCGAATACTTTAGATTGCCTCTTTTCGGGTGTTTGATCATCATCAATTTATTCCACTCCTCTGCAGCTACATTTAAGCTGGCGCAACAATCTGATTACAGAATTTCTTCGGGGATCCTGTCGATCTAGCCCACTTATGAGTCAATCCTACTTGCCTTCGTTTGAGACTAACCAGCCGATCAGTCAAGAATGATCAACAAGAACTAAAATGTTTTTCAGGTGACATATTTGGGACTTGAACAGATTATGTAAAGCCGAACAACCCGCTGTTAATTGGAAATTTCTTACACACAGGGAGTCCCACTAAGAAGGCCGGGCTAAAAAGGCTGAAACAACGCTTCCTATTTTTCAAAACTTGGTTCCAAAATTATAGTTCTGTAAGTCATGCTTATAGAGCACTTGCACCATTTGACATAATCGACCATCTGAGACCGCTATTCACCGTATTGGTAGCCTCTTTCGCACAATATATTCTTTGCATGCAGTGCGGCACCGAGGCATATAGGAGGAGTGCGTACTGAAAAAAATATCATCCACTCAAGAGATATTTGAAGAAGATCCAAATTCATCTATTCGACGTCGTTCAGAACAGCTTGGTCTTTGTTCGTTCGCTTAATGGAAAATTATACGCAAAGATCTTGGTTTGAAGATCCAGCTTGTGCGAGAGCTGGTGCCGAATAACAATCGGTTGCATCGAAATTTCGGAGAAAAGGGCCCAAAATCAACTGGCATTGGGTTCGCTGTTGCATCGAAATATTGTGTGATGAGGCTTATTTTTGACTGAATGGGTATGTTAATAAGCAAATTTATCGCATCTGGAACAATGATAATCCACATGAGATTATCAAAACGCATTTATATCTCAAAACATGATTAGATTGGTGGAGTCATCTGGTCATTTTTTTAAAAAAATCAGCGTGTTACAGTTTTTCGTGACGTTTTCGTTCTTCAAATGAATGATGAATGTGAAAGAAATGTGGTTCCAACAAGATGGCGTTACGTGCCATACAGCAAATGAAACAACCAACTTATTTAAGGAAACTTTCGATGAGCGCATAATTACGCGTAATGACCCTGTAAATTGGCCTCCAGAATCTTATGATTTGACGTTTCTTAATTTTTCTTTTTTGGAAATACGTTAACAAATCAACAACAACTTATGTATTTGAAGCCAACATTATTAGTGTTATTGAGGGCATACGGCCACAAAAGTGTTCTCGGATGATATTCACTAAATGCAGCTGCGGTGGGCATATGCCCGAAATTGTATTTAAGTATTGATTGCTGAATGTATTTTCTCGATTGATTGAGATGGCTATTTCATGAAATTTCGTGTTTTTTTGTTCAAAATCAAAGCTAGTACTGGCTTACCCATCCCTTTATAAGGATAATAGGTCCCGAACACGAGCTTGTTAAAATAAGCAAGAAATCATTGTTAGTGACAATAGCTATGCTTTTCCCCTTAAAATACATAGCCAAAGTGACTTCCATGAAAGCAACCGCGGCTGAAAGCGTACAACTTTTTAAAGTGATTTTTGGTTCTATTTTCGCTGATTTAGACTTAACCGGAGGTCGCAAATCAGGAGTATTGCTAAAGCGACTTTATTAGGAGGGAGTGCATTAGTCACCTGAGGACATTTGGAGCCAATGAATACCTGTGCTGAGTTTTTGATTTCCTCGCAGTGATTGTGCAATAGAAGACGACTCTGAATTGGTAATGGACATCATCAGATCTAAGAGTGCGCAATTTGAGAGGATTTACCAAAGTCATCGCTAAATGGAAAGGTTTATTAGTAAACAAGTGAATAAACCTGAGCCATTCGTCGAGGTTCAATATTCTCAAATCGCAAGGTATTGCCCAGTTTTTTAACAAGGTTTTCCCCATAGTTTTGATCAGCTTAAAGCTTCGTTGGAAATGTATCAAAATTGTATTTGCATCCGCGTGCGACTCCTACTTAATTAATGGGCTAGTGCGTTGAAAAAGTTTGTTTTACCAGGTCTTGCACAATTCTCAACACCTTTCTGGCCCATGTATGCACTGTATGCACTGAATCAACACTTTCAAGATTCTAAGAGCGGTCTTTTTTTAAATCGGTAATTCTGAAATTGACAGTGGTACCGGCTATAGTTGCTCGGTGCATTGAAAGACTCTGCTCTCGAATTAAGTAGTCCTTTTACTCAGAGGAAACGTTACATATCTATATAGTGTATTCCCCAACTGCACCTGAATTGTAATTTCATTTAACGATCCCGATGAAAATTTGGTTTCGCTATTTAAGCAACCTATTCCATCGTGATGGGCAAACTATCTAAGACACTCCAACTATTCATTAACCTTCCAACTGGCACATGGGGTCTTTCATGACCCCAGCTCGGTTTTTTTGGCTTTTAAAATAATTCAGTTATCGCAGGTCAGCAAGCCACTGGAACAGCCTTCCTTGCAATTTTTTACGGCGATCGGCACATGGGGTCGCACAAGACCCCACTGTTTTTACTCAGTAACAGCTCGAATTTAGACTACTCGTGCTACCTAGTGGATATATGTTAACCTACTCCACGATATAATTCATTGAATTCCTACAGAAAGGTCCTACAGGGTATGAGTCATCGCAAGACATCTGTTTGAACAAATCTGTACTACGTCTGGCTTGTTTCGAAGCGTGTTTGCTAGACTTTTGTTTGTGATAAGTAGTGCTACGTTGTTCAGAGAGTTGTATTTTTTATTTACATCTTATATATATCATTTAGTGTATCCCTACATACATAATGGAGTATGCAGAATTGGGGTTACCCCCCTTCCATATTCATTTTGCATTTTGTTTCGTAAATTTTCATGCTGCCGGTCAAGCAACCCGCCTTATACGTGACATTCTTGAGGATAAAAGGGAAGATAGCAACACCGCTGATTTATATTTTGGCTCTGATGATGGAGAAGGGTATGCGCCTGATGATTTAGAGGGCATAGTTGAAGATGATACTGCAGACGATCTTCCAGACATTCTCAACTATGATAGTGAAGAAGAGCAAGGAAATTGTAGTGAAAACAGTGACCAAATCAACAGGTATTTTGTTGGCAAAAATGGTTTCTTGTGGGACAAAAGAGCTCCAGAAAGTAGCCAAACCCCTGCTTGCAATATAATGGGAGAACGTCGTGGTCCAAAATCTAAACCCATCGCCATAAAAGACTGCTTAAAATACTTTGCTAGCGATGACATGATTAGCCTAATTATGAGAGAAACCAACGGTAGGGTTTTAAAAGAATAAGATAAAGTCCAGCGCAATGAAATTGAGGCCTACATTGGCTTATTGCTATCAGCCGGGGTGTATAAAGCTGGCCGAGAAGATTAAGAGGAGCTTTGGAACGAAGAACATGGCCGTCCTGTATTTCGGTCGACCATGTCCCTCAATAGGTTTCAGTCGTTAACAAAGTTTATGCGGTTTGATAATAAACCTACACATTTCGCGAAGTATGGGAAATGTTCTTGAACAGATTGTCCTGCGGCTACATGCCAGCGAAAGACATCACTGTTGATGAAAAGTTAGTCGACTTAAGGGGCAAAAGCCCCTTTCGCCAATTTATGAAAAGCAAGCCCGCCAAATATGACATCAAAATTTGGTGGGCAAGTGATTCTAAAACAGCCTACCCACTAAACGCCCAAATCTACTTGGAAAAAACAAGCCGGTGCCAAGAGAGGGGTAAATCAAGGAGCAAGAGTAGTGATGGACGTGGCTAGAAAATGGCTGAAAAAATGATGGAATATTACAGCAGACAACTTCCTCAAGAGTCTTTCACTTGCTGTTGCTCTAAATTCTACATTCGTAACGAATTTTTACCCAACCGGCAAGGGTAAATAACTATTCTCTCTTCTGACATAATAATGGCGTAACTATTGTTTCCTTCGTCCCTTCACAATCAAGCGTTATTTGTTTACAATCCTCGTGCACAAAACATTCGACCTATCCACCGATGGCAAACCTGAGGTAATTGCACATTCCAATGCAAGGGAAGGTAGAGTAGATTCCTTAGATCACCTGGTGACCATGTATCCTTGCAAGAGGAACACAAGGCGCTGGCCCCTGCGCAGAATCTCAGCTTTCATAGTTTGGATTTCACATTATCCAGAGAGTTGGAACAACCGGTCAGACAAAAGAAAAATGATTCTTAGCTCTTCTATTGAGCTAAGTAATAGTCTCCGTAATTCGTGGGTTCATAAGCTACCCCAGATGCCGGAACTCGTATGTGCAAGCAAGTGCCAGTTCAAAGATTAAGGAGGAACTAAGGGAGGCAATACAGTCTCTTTAGATCGTGATCGTGAGACAAATGAAATACTACCAAAATTTAGTGACCAGAGTTCAAAGAAATATAAATAACTTTCAAGTCCTTTTCCAGGATCAATTGAAAAATTTCTCAAATCCTTTATAGGAACAACTTTTAAAGCTGACGATTGAGACTGTAAATTTTGTAAAAAAAAAAAAAATTAAACCTCATTCGATGTACAATAAACAGAAACCACTTCTCAAGTCTGATGTTCTGTCTTCAACATTCTGTTGGAGAAAAACAAAAAAAAAATTCTGCAAGAAAAAAGACGAAAAAAGGAAAGAAATAAACTCTGACTACATGGTCTTGAAGCCGCCAAACCAAGATTTATTGCCACTCATTTGAACTTTAACCCTGAAGCTCTCACCCAATCTCTCACTTTCAGATGCCGTGCAACCTCAACCTCAATCCCGATTTCTTCTTGAAATCCCTTTGCTTACTCGAACTTGAACCTTCTGCCTTCTACCCTTCCTTCGTTCTTCGTCCTAAAAAAAAACAAAAAAAAATCGAGAAATCCCTTTTAGCCGAAACAATTTCCACATGATGTGATCTTGAAAAGCCCCTCAAACAACCAATTAGAGTTTACCTCGCAATCCAAAACCCAACTCATACAATCCATTTCTGATGGGGCTGTTCGTTGCCAAATCGGTTCCCGCTATCAACCCTTTTCTACTCTTCGACATACACACAAATCCAAACAAACACAATCCCAATCAGAGTGAATATTTTGCAGACGTTAATCACTGTTTGGAATTTTCCACGCGACAGCACATATACTCAACCGAAGTTTGAACGTTAAATTAAAATCCATCCCCGTTGCCCCTTTTGCCATTTTCTCCGACAAGGATAAAGGATGAGTTAGTAACTGACAGAACGAACCAATTTACACGAATCCTTGTTTGGCAGTTATTTATAGATGTGTGGGTGTATATAGGTACATGACGGGTGAGCATTTGTGAAACATGTGTGTGTTAGACCAATTTCGAAATCCAAGTTAATACTACTGTCAAAACATTTGACAACGAAGGGACTACAATGTCGAAAATGGTGTAGTGCACCGGTTATGTTCGTGATGTGGTGTTCACTGTGTGTACATTGTATTATAGTGTGTGTGTTTAGTGTAGTGTATAACTTGACAAAGGATTATGCCTCAGTGAAAATCCCTGTTAATTTGATCAGGCTTCGATTTGACACAATATACGAAAAGTGGATACGGCGGACTGAGTCCGATGTGACGGGCTGGTGTGGGCGTTACAAAATTGGAATGAAGCTGGCGACATTGCGAAAAAACGGCAGAATGGGTGGAAAAAGGGTAAAAGTGAGGGGATTAGTCGATGGGTGGAGATTGAGCAAAGCTAAATTGAAAGCATAATTTATTAGGGGAGGCAATAAGGATTAACTCGCTGGATAGAATCGAAATAAGTTCGTTTCGCATTTAAGGGTATGTTCGTATATAGCAAACTTTCATGTCGAAGGTGGTGTAAGCGATGGTGGCGCTTGAGAACGAAATAGTTTAACAGTTAGCGATGTTTGGTCCTAATACAGTATGTTTGCGAAAATCTGACATATCCCTCGGTTTCCAAATGGTCGTATAAGCTGGTTGATGAGAGATCTTTTTCAATATTCACATTTTCAAAGATTACTTGTGAAACCAAGGCTACAAAATCCATCGACTTTCTGCAATTTTTAACCAAAAAAGGATCAGTTCTTCATCACGAGAAGATATTTTGCTTTTAATTAAAAGAATTAAAGTGTCTTGCCATTGAAGAAACTTACATGTTTGTAAGTATAAAGGCAGCAGCGTCACGAGGAAGTGTAACAATGCTGCATTTAATGAAAACGCGATTGCATTAGATCTACGCGTATAAGAGGAAGTCTACATATAAAGAATTCGGTAACCGAACAGCTTGAGGCGAATAGAATAAGTTGGTATTGCCACGTTCAAAGAAGATCTGCGGAAAATCCGGTTAAAAAGGCACTATCAACTACAGTCACTCCAACTGTAAGAAAACGAGGTCGGAAAAAGAATTCCTGGATTTCTCAGATGGCAAATGCGCAACAACGTCTGGGGTTAACCACTGAAGCGATCCAGGACCGAGCATTATGTAGACGCGTTCTGCGGTCTGCGACATTAGCCAACCCCATAAGCGGAGCAGCAGCGATGCAGTAAAAATGGGAAACTCGTTACGCATAAGTTCGTATAACGAGGAAAGGGTTAATAAAAGGATAAGAAGAAGAAGAAGAATGAAAATGTGTAGGCGTGTTCTAAACAGTCATAGCACAGTGTTGGTATACCTAATGTGAGTTAATGATGCTTTGTTAGAACCAAATAAACATACAATGCGCGAGAGAAGCTGAGAAACTTCGTGACGCTGAGATAAAAACAAACTAGTGATAAATCGCAGTTCTTTGTCGTACAATTTAATCCGAGGTTGAAGTTGAGCATTCACTCAAACTCATTTGCCAGGTGAACACATCGCAGGTATCGCACAACAACCTCCTTTCACACGATCTTCAATTATCGTGACGGAAAAGGCCAGTTAACATGTTGGAAAGTCATTTGACGAGAGTCAATTCGTGCTGACAGAACATATCTACTAGTAATGCTGCTCAAACATACAGGAATGCTTATGCTTACTCTAAAAAAAAAAACCCTCAACTGAGAAACAAACATTGGTTCGAAGTATTTAAATGTCATCCTGGACAGTAAACTCAGGAGGAAAAATAAGTGTTGTAGAGGGAAACCACATTGCTCTTCTACTAGTATCAGAGTGCCATTCCGTGGATTCTTCAACTCAAAGCCATGCAATGGGTCTTCACCACGATCGTAAGTACAATTATTACCTCCGACGGGGATCTTTTGTGGACTACACTGGAAACACTCACGAACATAGATCTTTAAGAATAAAAAGCAAATAGCTGCAGAAGAAACTTTCCAACAGCGGCTCTTCAAGAGCTGGTCTTTCCTATCAATAGGCTTGTTCGGACTGCAATTTGTAATTAACTTTGTCTTCAGGCTGAAGATACTCAATAACGGAATGAACTGGATGTAGGACAAGCGATTCAAATACCTGTTTCTGCTTTATACTCACGAATGCCCCTCCCCTTGATATTCATTCCACGGGCTGTACTCTCAAGCCACTTGCCCTTTAAGGAGACTATAGCACTGGAGTCTTGATTACATTGCACTTTGACCGTCTTCTCCGGTCTGAATCCAGTCTTATGAAAATGGTCACTGACCAAGAAGTCCTGTAGCCAAAATATACCAAATCGAATGATTTCGGCCAGAATCCAAGCCAGGAAACGAGAGTCGGACTTTCATACACAGCTCCAATGCAGATTTAGGATGTGGATCTGGTGTGTTTCTGAAACGCGACAAAACTGCCTTAAATGCCGTGCGCTCTCCTCTCATGTCTTTTCAGCAAGTTTGAAAACGCAAAACTTCAAAAAAAGCTCCTGGAATTGGCGAATTCAACGAGTTTTCTGTGATACCCAGATCACAATTGGATCACGGTAAAATAAATCACCGATGAAAGGCCCAGACGAGAGTTTTTGAAGACCCTAAAAGGCGTCAGAACTGTCTGCTACTCGTTTAGGGCTTTTGTTAAGATTTGGATTTTATATGAGCATAACAATAGATGGCATGAGATTGCCAACGGACAAAACGAATGCTCTTTCACGTCTCTAAGAGGTCAGCGGCTGCTTTCTGTCGTCGTGTCGGGATACTACGCTTTTGCCAAGAGCCGAAGTGTACTGGATATTTAATGACACTACAACTTTCGAAGCTTGTTATTAAAGTGAAAAAGACATCATGGAAGTGCCTGGCCTACACCCGCTTGTCTCTGATGTGGCGAGTGCTAGTATAAAGCGTTTGCTTATCTTCCTACGAAAGACTGAGAAATTTCAATTCTTCATGTGAATCCTAAGTAGTGCAAGAAGAGAAGATGTGAGAAAGCTGTACAAAATTTCCAAGGATGTTGTCACAACGGCTTGTATCCTGCTTCCACTATTATTCCACTGGGATGGAGTTATTTTTAAGATAGAAAAGAAAGGAAACCTTAAGAACTGCAATTACTGGCGTGGTATTATCGTTTTGTCTGCTTTCCCAAAAATATTGGCAACTGTCATTCTTGAACGGACAAAGAACAAAATCGAAAATGCGCTGTACCAATCGGAACAACACCCAGCGTATAATTCTCGAACAGTCAACCGAGTTTACGTTACCGCTATTCCATATATTCGTAGTCTTTGAGAAGGCCTTTGACCGAGTCAACCGCGAATGGATCTGGAAATCTGTAGATAGGAGAGGCTAAGCCGCCTGGATTATGCCGACGGTATCTATTTCCTGGCTAGTGCCAACAGCGGGATGAACGAGATGTATCAGTTACTGCAAGTGAATGGAGAGATGGCTGATCTTAGAATCAATCGCAACAAGACGAAAATAATGCACACTGGTATCTCAGCACATCAGGGAAGTCAAGCAATTTAACCATCTAGGCAGCTTAATCCGATGGTGGAACGGATCTGGATGTTTATAGCAGAATAAGTAATGTTGATGCTCTTCGAATCCAATGTGTAATCCGTATTGCTGTATGCGTGTGAAACCTGGAAAGTCTCTACCTCCATGTCGAGAAGGCTGCAGGCATACGTAAACCGCTGCTTGCGATATATTCATAAGATCCGATGGTAGCAAATTAGATCGAATCAAGAATTGTGGCATAAAACGGATCCAAAATTGATGAATAGCGAACTTAGGCAGTGGAAGTGGCGCTGGATTGGCCATATGTTAAAGAGATCAAACGACATCCTCGGAATGGAATCCCCAAAGTATACGGCTAGTTGGTGGACCAAGAACAACATGGAAATCAACAGCAGTGGACGAAGCAGCAACACAGCGTAAAACGTGGCCACAGCTAAAGTATCTGGCTGTCGATCGAGAAGGATGGAAAAATTTGGCGCCGCCCTATGCCCTACCCGGGGTTGAAGGATTCATATATTTATCAGTAAATTGACTTTCATCTTCATTGGTTGTTGGATTATAACCAACGATTTTAGTGCAGTGGTTCCTCTGAGTTCATGTGCATACATAAATCCTTCAATCCACATACTGTACCTTCAGTTGAATTCAATTAGATAAATGGTCAAGCAGCGATTGAACCACCATACATTTCAATGTGGTTGGAGACTGCAGTACAGGATCACTCTATGTTGGGATCAGAGGTACTCGAATGCCCCTGTGAACTACACCATTGATATACTGTGAACACTCGGATATCTAAAAACAGATAATACGCATCTCGACATCGCTGAGGTACACTTCCAGGCTTTCTCTAATGCTAGCCATAGGAGAACTTTCGAGATAACTATGAGATATCTTAGTTTGGTCCATGCTCGGTTGAAACGACTTAGTTCAACCGCAGGAAACGCACATAGTTTCCGAGTCAGATACCCGCAGCGATCGAGTATTTATCACAATGCTTTCTTTAGGAGCTGTGGAGATGATGAGAAAGAGAAGTCATTGACCCACTACCCTGGCAACTGCCCTGCCTTGTCACGCATTTGAAAGCCACCCTGAGGCTGTTTCTGCTCTATACTGTCACCGATCTTGAATAATTTATCAAAAAATCTCTTTGACTACAGGAGTAGTTAGAGATTCACCATCTCACACTTTCTCAGTGGCACAACAATGAACTCAAAGTTGGTCTAAGTGCTTTATGGAACACTTCCTGATCTGTAGAATAGTGTTAACAAAAAAATAAATCAAGCTTCCGATTCAGCTGTCATAATCATCCTGCTTAAGAATGTGGCTGGATGGATGGTTAAAACCTAGAAAAGCAATGTTTTTACCAATAAAACCTGGCTGAGGTACTGTTTCATGCTACCTAATGGGTGAAGAACGTGTAATACAACCAGCGTTGTCATAAGAGAGCTGCAAACCTTCATACAAAGGCGTCTTTGCAGCATTTTAAGAGTCTTTTGACCTAACCGTCTATCAAACGATCAACTTCATGCGAACACTTCTAAATATCATACACTTTGTGAAGACAGTTCTTTCACGAAATATATCGTGCAATGGAGGAATCAAGTGGACGAAGTTGGAAGTATGGATACCGAACAGTGGACTCAAGTTGGAGGGAACTTGAGTGTATTGCAACATTCTGAACACGATGCCATGTGGATATTTTGGTCGTCTTCTGCAGGGTTACAGAAATTTAAAACACCAACGGCTGGATGGCGAGGGTGAACATGAGCTGCTCGAGAGATGGTCTTCTCTGTAATGTTGGTTACATTTATGCTTAACACTCTTAGCAGTTCTGACATCTATTCTTACAAGTGTAGTGCCCTTCGGAGCGCCAGATGTCCCATATCTTCAACTATTGCTGCCGACGCTTAAAAAGTTCCCAAGTTGAGCTCTATCTGTGGATTATTTAACCTCTAGCCCAACCCTTTATTTGCATACCAGACTGTTCTCCATCTGGCAACACATACTCGTTAAATCCGAAATCCAAAAAGCTTTACGCGTGAACTTTGGCCATTTCATAAAACCTATTCCTGCAACCCCCAAATACGAGTACGTTATCGCCACCCTAAGAGCCATTCTCTTTGATTTCTCCATTATGCCAGCTGCCCTGTCAAATATGCTACTACTCGTACTTTTGGTCCCTGCTGAAACCTACCACCATGCTCAGTTCGTCTCTTCACTTCGCTCTTTTGTGGTAGCCAGCACGATTATCCTGTCAACAGAATACTAATTAGAATTTTATTTATACACGACGTCCTTTTTGCTGGTTGCCTGTTTCTGAACACCAGTTACACACATCCATCCATACACGTGCATTCACGTTCATAATATATATGTATATGCAACCACACAAACAATGACGATGAGTCAATGTGAAGTCGTTTTTCTGTTTGGCATATGAGCGAGAATGGTTGCCGGGTACATTTGACATGCAATTTTCGGTGTGATAAAAAGCGCTTCAGGGGTTAAACATGCATACAACGATACATACACACATATGTATGTGGTATGTTGAAATTGTCAGAATTTATAAACCGTTTAGCATCTTTGACGGGTAAATAGCGAGGATATAACCGACACGAACCGACACGAACCGAAACCGGTTGCAAATGGAAAACGGCTTAAGGAGTACACGTTAAATGTCAATGTTTCGGATGCATTTACCACATCAGCAGAGCCACATAGAACTAAAAGGATCATCGATGATGCGTTAAGCCAATAAAGTGACACAAAAAGGAAGGACTCTCAGAATGATTTACTTTTCCTCCTTTACGCTTTGTTTCAAGTTTAATCCCTTAGCGCTCTCAATTGACTTAAGTGACACTTTCCTCCTGCGACAGCGACAAGCTTGAAAGATGCCACCTACCAGGATGGTAAATTATGAGATTCTTTTTTTTTTTTTTGTTTTTTTTTTTAACTGTTTTCCTTTATGCTGGAAAAAATTATGTGATCATTCAGGACACGTTTCGAGAACCTTCAAAAGCTTTCTCGAACGTAGACCCAAACTTATACCTTCCGGTTGTGCATGGCCAGGGCTGAGGCGAAAGGGGAATAAAATTCAAATTGGATGTTTGACAAAGGATAAAAGGTAAAGAGTGAATGAAAATTTCCACCGTCATGCCTTCATAGATGTCCTTGAATTATTTATGAGCCTGATGGGTATACCTATAGAGAGTGGAAAAAAAAAATTAAATTATTTCCCTGATATTTAAGGACTTGGAATTCCTGTCAAATATTGATGTTTTCTGAGAGACACGACCATGTTCTATTTTACTCAATGCCTATTCTATAGGTATCTAGGCTGTATCCTCGTATCCTGGTGTGCTGGCATGTAAAATCAATTTGAGGGGAAAATCTTTTTTAGAGAAGAGGATTAGCAATGAAGGATGTCGAAATGCCAAAGGAGAGTGATTTTATTCGCTCAAAAAGTAAAATGGAATTAAGTTTGGAAAATGATTTGTAAATCAGGCAATCGGCGAAGTGAAAAGTTTTTTTTTCCCCCCTTTTCTTCGTCAACAATTTTCAGATGCGTGACAGAGTTGAATTTGTGAGTGTTTTTGCATGAGTTATGCCCCTCGGAAAACTTAAGCAAGTTCTCAGTATAACTAGGACAATCTCCAATTACCAATTAGAGACTTACGAGGATTTAAAAACCAAGGATACTAAGTGTCACAAAAAAGATATGTTTTCCTGAAAGATTTGCCAACTGGGTTTGCCCAAAATGACAAGATAATCCTTAAAAAGCAAAACGCCCAAGGCACAATGAAACGTAATTGAACAGAATTAGAATCACTTAAATGGTTCAAAAATTGGCGCTATGTGACAAGCTTCTGTAGCCTAAGGTGGGGTCAAAAACCAAGACTTAAAACTTAAGACTACTAGCTGTCAGCAGCTTCGTAAATTTACGAATAGAGAGTTGACATGATGAGGCACCTTTTCAGTTATGGCTTTGTTGGCAGCACTATTATCGAATTCAGGGCAAAGAAAATTCAAGCAAGATTGTGAATTTGGCTCTCTATCCATAATGTGTTGCTGCTTGGGTAAGTTTTCGCACAGGAAGCGTCACTGGACCTAGTTTCTTCGAAAATGAAGCAGATATGACTGATACCATGAACAGATTACGCTATTAAATGAAGATCAGTAGATTTGACGTTCGCAACTGGACGATGCTTATTTCCAACAATATAGCGCGGTGAACCACATAAGTCGGAGACCTATCGCTTTTTGTTGAGAAGAGTTTCCTGCCTAAGCTATTTCTTAAGTTTGTGATGAAAATTGGCCATCTGATCCAATAAGAGGGGCTTCTTTATCAAAGACCAAGTGAAAAAGAAGGTTTGACTCAACGGTTACTAGACAATTAAGGCACCCAAAGCATACATGCGCCCGCGAAAAAGTAGAACGGCAAATGTACAAAAAGGAATCAACTATTTGATCAGATGAGGCCTGGTGTATTTTTGGAATACAATTTCGGACATATAAATTTATATGTTGGTCTTGACAAAGCCCTACTTATTCATGCAATTCTGGACCACTTTTTTGAGCACTTTGAGTCCTATCTTGCAAATTACATGGTGAATATCGGCTTCGAAGTTCTGATTAGTTTGTTAGAAGTAATCGGTTGGAGCCAAATTGCATGATCTCGGTAGCCAATTCGTTCCCACATTTCGCGATTTTTTTTTTTTTCAAATCTGACTCGCTAGTAGCGATCGAAAAGCACTTCGACCTGAGAAGATCTTTTGTGTTGATTTGTCAGAATTGAGTTCCGAATGAAGTTAGCAACTCTACTAGCAGACGAATCTCTTTGTTCAGAGATGTCGTCTTCGAGACAGAGTCGGCTCTAAGAGGAGTCAGCAGGTTCTATTTTGTTGAGGTGATATCTTATACCGTAGTGTCCTGTAAGGTACCCTACTAGGTTTCTGCTAACATGCCGATTTAGATTCAGACATCTTTTGGCATTTTTGTTGAAGGGTAGGATGACTCGTTTGGCGTCCTTAGGCCTGGAGTCTCCCCCCGGTATGAGATGCATTTTGAGTGCTCTCAACGCTTAATGGCTAAACTTACTGCTGTTTTAGATGTGCGGCAGAATGGTTCAGGTCCGTTGAAGGTAGTTTCCGAACCTTTTCTGGCCAGTTTGTATGCACTTTCGTTTCCATCAATGCCCTTATGCCCAGGAACACACCATAGTTTGGTCTTGTTCCTTGAGCTTAGTTTTTGGAGGGTAATGGACCAGTACATGACTGATTCGGAGTCAATGATGTGCGAGCTAAGGGCATTTATAGCTGCTTGACTGTCCGTAAATATATGGATGTTCGCACCTTTGATACCAAGGTTATATATCAGATTGGCGCATTCTTGAATGGCGTGTATTTCGGCTTGGAATACACTAGTACTCTTGCCCATGGCAATTGATATGTTTGTGTTCGGTCCATGTATTGCAGCTCCCACTCCCGTTTCCATTTTAGAACCATCCGTTTACCACGTTTATGCCATTTTGGTTGGTTGTTGGTGGGTCGTTACTAACCCATGCTTCTTTGCTGGCAATCTCCGTCGAGAAACCTTTGTTGAAGCATAAAGTCTTTTGAAGGCGGTCTGTGACTCCGCACAGATCATGTCTAGTTCTGGTATTTCAGAGAGTAGGATGAAATGAGTAGAGCCACTTTGCTGATGTGCCAGTGTAGACGTGTTAGTCCTATTATTGCTTCTTTAGCCGCTGTTGGGCAGGTCCGAAAGGCTCCGGATATGCCCAGGCATGCTTAACGCTGTAGTTTTTTAAACTTAGCAACGGCAGTCGTTTGGGTATTTTTCGTCCACCATACTATAGAAGCCCATGTTAGGATGTTATCTTTGGTGATATCACCCATGTGGTTCCATACATGCGGCGGGAGGTGCTTAAAGCGTTTGTTACTTTAGTTAGCTCTTGTTAATTCTAATCCCCTATAAGCCAGTGGTATTGTGGCTTACCGTCAAGAGAAGCCTGCTGCCGCCAGCCTCACCAGTGGTTTCACTGTCAAAGAGTAATGAAAGAGGAACGAGATCATCAACCAAGCCAATCGGTTTTGACAAATAAATTTATCCGTCACCGGCGTAAGCAATTGAGCATACTGTAGTGTGGTAGGATAGGACCTAGTATCGAATCCTGAGGTACTCCTGATGTAAGGGACATTTGAGAATAAATTTTATTACCAACCATGACCCTTTGACTTCAACCACATAGGTATCCACTTAAGAAATATTCTTTCATACATGGAATGTCATGGTTTACACGATAAAACGCTTTCGAAAAATGGAAGAAGCAGAGCGCGGTTATATTGCCAAGATCATAGATCGCACTTGTGTTACCCATTACTTTAACTATGACTGGCTCTAAAACCCGACTGCATTGTAGACAGCAATTCACGTAGAGCTAGGAAATTAGATATCTGCCTCTCAATAATATTTTCGAAATATAAGCATGGGAGGGTGCTAATAGGGCGAAAGTCTGTGGTCGAATTGGGATTTAGTTTCTTCTTTACGGGAATGATCTTAGCCAATTTCCAACTTTTCGGAAAAGTCGAAGTATTAATGCGAAAGTTGGTTAAATTTGTCAGACAGCTCAAGAAACAAAACGGCAAAAACAGTTTTATAAATCGAAGTGGTACTCCGTCTACACCAACTGCATCAGATTTGAGAGAACGAATAGTACATATTGATAACTCTCATGACGGATCGATGACCAGCTGATCATTTGGAACAAAATTGGGCACTGTATGTTTCCAAAGACAAAAACATCTGCTATGCTCTTTTTTTACTATGCCATTTTATAGAAGATTACACCAAAGCTTTTTAGGGGGTCGATGTATCGCAAATTTATTAAAAAAGTATCTTTTTTAGCTCTTCACGTCATAAAGGACGAGTTATTGCGAGCGGAATAGAAATTTTGACAATTTAAAATTTAGTTTCCATTTAGAGTACCTGGCATTTTTAACCTCAGCCCGGAACGAGTGGCAATTCTTATAACGAACTGTTACAGTCTATCTATTATTATAGAAGTCCACAAGGTACTATTGTAAAAAGTATGTTTTGTCATCCAGGTCTGAAAAATAATAACAACTGCGCCATGGGAGGAGGCTCGCATTTAGTTGGAGGGCATTGTGAAGAGGACGAAAAGCGATCGACCGTGGCTTTAAGGATGTGCCACCAGAAATATGAACTTCGAATATTCTATCGAAAATACCAGTGTTGTAGAGGCCGAACTGAGATTCGCAGCAAATGGTGATAGAGAAAATTTCAATTTAAAATAACTTTACCAGAAAATCTGTACACACCACCTCTTCATTGATTTCATAGCCTTAACACAGCATGTTGAGAGGGAATTTGTGCAGAGCTGTGCTTAGCTTTGGTACATCACTTCCAAACTCATCCTGTAATATTATGCAGGATGTCGACGAAGAATGAACCCTGCTCAGTCAAAGTTGATAATGACAAAAACGGCAACCCTCAACCCCAGAATTGCGATGCATTATCATTTAAAAGTCTGTTCAATAACTTTAGCATAAACCTACGATATTCACTTAACAGGAATGACACAATGGGGTGTCAATGGAATGTGGACGACTATTGAATCACCGCAGGAAAAGTGGGTTTAGCGAACAAGGAACAAAATGCTGTCAATAAAAATGGTGCACACAACATCAAAGTCTTGGTCAAAACGTCAAGAAAGGCAGCTCAAATGTCGAGGTTATATCGACCTTGGCTGTTTACTCTAGAACAACACCTACTAGTCGTTCCTTTTTCGCCCTTAGAAGGCAATTGAACTCTTTTGAGCAACCACAAAGATTTACAAGACACTGATACTGACGAAGCGAATGAAAGTGCCCTCGAGCACTTCGATTCGGTTTCGGAAGTGCTAAATCTACGGAAGATACGCTACTTAAACTGATTGGGGAAATATACACTAGCCTAAATAACTCTCAATCTCCGTCGTGCCTCTTTATAGATATTACCAAAGCATTTGATATGGTAAACCATGACTTTCTTTTAACTAAACTTTACTTCTTATCTTAAGAATCGTCAGCAAATAGTAAAAGTGAAGAATTATTTTTAGTTCTGTGAAACATTCACATGTTGGTGTCCCCCAAGGTTCTGTGTTGGGTCGGATTTTGTTCCTTATTTATGTTAATTCGTTATTTGTGCCACCTTTCAAGGGCGCAAAATTACATCATGCTGATGATACTGCACTCTCATACTCTAATAATAATTATTTTAATTCATAATGTATCTACATGTTAATTTCGATTTAGACATGCTGCGCAGTTGGTTTGAACAACATAATTTGATTATACAGTCCGTTTGATAAAATCGTATACGTCAAAACTCGTTTATGAAAACCGGTTTGGAAGTGGCATTTGCATTAGCAGAAAAAAAAATTCTTCTGCTAAGATGCTTTGAATTACGAAGCATCAACAAGCCTCGGATATTGACGGATCTACTGTTGACAACCCACGCAAACGATTTAAGGACAATGAGCTTCGGATATGCACGTGGAATGTTAGATCCCTTAATAGACCACGTGCAGGCGAGCAACTAGCGGAGGCCCTAGACTGCTGCAAAGCAGACATAACCGCCATCCAAGAAATGCGATGGGATGGGCCGGACAAAAAGAAGATGAAAAACTGCGACATCTACTACGGCAATTGCTATCGACGGCAAAAGCAGCGCTTATTTGGATGCGGATTTGTTGTCGGAGGCAGACTAAGACGAGAAGTCCTCAGCTTCCGGCGTGTGAGCGAGCGCCTCGAAGCAATCCGCATCAAGGCTAAATTCGCCAACATTAGCCTTATATGCGCGCATGCCCCCACAGAGGAGAAAGATGACGACACCAAGGATGCCTTCTACGAGCTCCTCAACAAGACCTATGAGCAATGTCCTAGCTATGACATTAAAATTGTCCTCGGTGGTTTTAGTGCAAAGCTAGGAAGAGAGGGTATCCTTGGTGCAACAATCGGAAAATATAGCCTGCACAACACCACCTCCGATAACGGATTCAGGCTAATCGACTTTGCGGCGGGGCGAAACATTGTCGTGGCTAGCACGCGGTTCCCACATCTCGACATACACAAGGGGACTTGGAGAACTCCTGATCAATCAACAGTCAACCAGATTGATCACATTGCGATCGACGAAAGACACTCCTCCTGCATTATGGATGTCCGTACGTTCCGAGGAGCCAACATCGACACGGACCATTACCTTGTTGTAGCCAAGGTACGGTTGCGGATATCCCAAACTACGCCAAGACAAACTAATGCTGTGAAAAAATTCGATGTCAGACGGCTACAATCGCACTAGATCGCCAAGTCCTTTTCCGATCGAGTGTCTCTTAATCTCTTAAAGGGTCCAATGCAGCCAGCATCAAGTATCGAAGACCATTGGAAACACTGCCAAACCGCCATCAGAGATGCCGCTTCTGATGTGCTGGGTTTCACTCGTCCACCACAATGAAACCCCTGGTTCGATGATGAATGCCGGCAAGCACATGCAGCTAAGCAAGATGCATATAACGCGGCGCTGCTTAGAAGGAGCAGAGCTGCTCATGAGCTCTATGAGCGGAAGAGGAGAGACGAACACCGGCTTCTCAGGAGGAAGAAGAAAGAGCATGAGAAGCGCGCGATCGAGGAAATTGAAAGATGCTACTCCAGGAATGAGGTTCGGAAGTTTTACCAAAAGGTAAAAATAACATGCCGCGGAAACAAACCCCGAACCGAAGCCTGTAGAGATGAACAAGGGAACATCGTAGTAGAATCGCAGTCGATGCTGAGGATTTGGAAAGATCATTTCTGCAGACTGTATAACGGCGTTGGCGGACCAAATATCGCTGTCAGGCAGAATCAACCTTTCAACCTGGACGATGATGACCAACAATTCCGTCCACCCGACCTGGATGAAGTGAAGATAGCTATATCGAAGCTTAAGTCCAACAAAGCTGCTGGAGCGGATGGCCTGACTGCCGAGCTCTTCAAAGCGGCAGGCGATGACTTGGTAAGGAGCATACACCAACTCATCTGTAAAATATGGTCGGACGAAAGTATGCCCGATGAATGGAACCTCAGCATTGTTTGTCCAATTCTTAAGACGACTTAAGAGACCCTCTGAACTGCGCCAACTACTGTGTCATCAGTCTCCTTAACATCGCATATAAGATCTTATCCGCCGTATTGTGTGAACGCCTGAAGCCGTTCGTCAACAACCTGATAGGTCCATATCAGTGTGGCTTCAGGCCAGGAAAGTCCACCATTGACCAGATATTCACACTACGGCAGATCTTGGAGAAGACCCATAAGCTTCAAATCAATACCCACCACCTATTCATCGATTTTAAGGCCGCGTATGACAGCATCTATAGAGACGAGCTATATAGAGCAATATCTAGTTTTGGCATCCCTGCCAAACTCGTCCGTCTGTGCAAGATGACGATGGAGAACGCACGCTGCTCCATAAAGGTCGGTAAAGATCTCACCGAGACCTTGGATGTCCAGAAAGGATTTAGACAAGGCGATGCGCTGTCATGCGATTTTTTCAACATCGTACTTGAAAGAATAGTGCAAAACTCACGAGCAAACACAAGAGGCACTATCTTTCAAAAGTCCGTCCAACTACTCGCATACGCCGACGATATTGTCATAATCGAGAGAAATCAGCGTGATGTCAGTGGCGCTTTCGCGAGTATTGAGACGGAAGCAGTGAAAATGGGTTTAGCGGTCAGTGAGGGCAAGACCAAGTATATGCTGTCAAGCAAAAAGGACAACCAACACCGACGTCTCGGACAGAACGTCACCCTCGACAGATATAACTTTGAGGTAGTTAAGGACTTTGTCTACCTAGGCTCCGCTATAAATACAGACAACGACACCAGCGCTGAGACCAAGCGAAGAATAACTCTTGCCAACCGCTGTTTCTTTGGGTTAAGAAGGGAATTGAGTAGGAAAGCCCTCTCTTAGACAACAAAAGTCACCCTTTATAAGATTTTAATAATCCCGGTCCTGCTCTATGGCGCAGAGGCATGGAAATTATCAAAAATGGATGGGGCGGTGTTCTTGGTTGCTTCGAGAAAAAAATTCTTCGGGCGATCTTTGGTCCCGTCTGCATTGACGGTGAGTGGAGGAGGAGATACAACGACGAACTGTATGGACTGTACATGCACCTAGCTAGAAGAGTGAAGATCCAAAGACTGAGATGGCTGGGTCATGTAGAGCGCATGGACACCAATGCTCCGGTCCGAAAAGACTTCGAATCCGCCTTCGAGGGACAGCGCAGTAAGGGAAGGCCAAGACTCAGGTGGCGCACGCAAGTGGAAGAAGACCTCAGCCAACTTAGCGTGCGAAACTGGAGGTAGCTAGCCGGGGATCGAGCTGGCTGGAGAAGCTTGTTGACTGAGGCCCAGGTCCACCCCGAACTGTAGCGCCACCTAAAGTAAGTAAGTAAGATGCTTTGAATAAAAAAAGTTAAAGAGTGTTCAATTTTTGTCAGGGACGGAAGTATTTTAAAATGAGTGTCGCGTTTGCATCACGTTATGAAGCAGTATTCTTGTGCACGCATCCAAAAGGACCGAAAATGTCATACGGAGCAGCTGGTAAATACATGAAAAAGTCAAAAGTATTTGTTAGCAAGTGGGTGCTTCGTTTAAAATGGTTAAAAATGTGGATGATTTGCCGGATAGTGGGTCTACGCCAAAAACAACAAAATAGCAGGACAAAATGATTCTACGCGTGTTTGAAAAAAATCCTCTTCTATCGTTACGTGGAGGACAAGGAATTTTACGTAAAAGGGGTCTAAATGTGTGTTGCGACACGATACGAAGACGTTTACAAACCAATAATGTAAAACTTTGAAGCACTAATAAAGAAACCACTACTGTCAAAAAAACACGTAGAAAAACGACTCAGTTGGGCCAAGGAGAATTTGGACAGAGATTGGAACAGCGTTATTTTTTCGGATGAAGCTTCTTTTTGGGCATGGTCTCCTATCACTCATACCTGGTGTATACAATCCAATAAATTAATCCAGCGGACCGTCAAACACCCGGCAAAGGTGCACGTTTAGGGATGCTTCTCAAAACAAGGATTTGGCAATTTGTTCATGTTTACAAATAACTTAAATGCACCTAACATGGTCAAAATTTATAAGAAGGCTTTATTACCATCTGCCCAAAGGTGGTTTAAAAGAAGGAATGAGAATTGGTAGCTGCAAGAAGATAATGACCCGAAACATCGCAGTTGTTTGTGTAGTGCATGGACATAAGAAAATGACGTCGATGTCTTAGATTGGCCATAACAGTCGCCGGATGCAAATCCCATTGAAAATGTTTGGGCATTCATGAAGCTAAGGCTCCAAGGAAAGAAGATCTCGACGGTCAAACAATTATCACGAAAAATACGAGTTTTATGGAGATCTTTGTTTCAATACAATGCTATAAGATTAGTAGAAAGCATGCCTCGAAGACTCTAAGCAATTATTGATAATGAAGGAGAGTAGACAACATATTAATTGAAAAGCATTCAAGTACAATAAATAAACAAAATAAACCAGTACAATTGATTTTTTTTATTATTATAAGTTCTTCTTTAATTTTTTATGTGTACGATGTTATCAAACAGACTGTAAGTACTAAGACAAAATTTATGGAATTTAATATTAAGAACTTAGTATGGGAAGACTTTCCTTTATCAGCCCAAGTTGTTTACGATTTTGTTTAGCTGATCCTGGCGTTGAAACTTTTAACGATAGTGTAGTCTGTTGTAATGAGTGTTTTTGAATTGAAAGCGTCAGCAGTTTTCATTATTTGGACAATAAGCTCAATTGGCTCAAGCTCAAGAAAGAAAACTGTATTTTTAAATAATATAAACAAATGGCTTTTCTCATTTGACAATAATGCAATAGATACACTTTTCGTTCCACATTGTTACAAATTTTATACTTTCATTATATTCTTCTTGTCTATTAGATTCCCTATCAATATTCTTTTGTAAAAATATTTATAGTTATTGATAGGCCCTTTGGCCACTTGCAATATGGCAAAAGATCGTAGTAACTATTTTTTTCCTTTTGTCAAGAAATAAAGTTAAAAAAAAAAAGCAGCGGACGACCTCTTCTAACGTGGTACACATAAATCAAGTGTACCTCTGCCAACTTTGTGTGCACAATTGGAGGCAGCTGGAGCGGCATGTTAGTGCTATAGTACGTACTGTAATAAGTAAGAAATATGAGGCCACTTGTCACATCCACACCAGTTACCTGATGGAGTAGTCTTATTGAAACCTGTCACTGCTCCTTTTCAAAACTTTTAACAACACGTCTGGATTTGACAAAGCTGTTCTTTCAGAGGCTGAAGATATGTGTCCGATGACAAACCTTCGCTTCATAGGGGGCATTCATTTCTTCCAATGTAGAGCGTATGGAAGGTGACCGACTCCCAAAATTTTAATTTCTTCAATATCTTTAGAAAAGGTTTCAGAAAGCAATCTTTTGACACAATTTGTACCATCCTTTGTCGAATATTTAAGAAATCATTTTACATCAAGGACCGAGGAAAAAATTGACATAACCGTCCATCTTAGCAAGAAATTTGAGTAACTATGGACTGTTTCGCACCACGTTTACTCTAGTTCATTCGAAAGTCCCAACACTGGCACATAGATCGCGACTCTAATAACATATCTTAACGATTTTTATTTTACACCAATCTTTGAACGATGTGTGCCAAATGTTGATGATGTTTTAACCATCTGCCATTGAGATATTAAAGTCTTAGTGAAGTAACTTTAAATATTTTAAAAATCATGAAAAAAACGGGTTTTGTACGCCGATAAAAGGCCGTCAAACTCAAGAATCGCTTGAAAACTGTTATAAGAAACATGTCGAAAGCAACCACCTGTCTCTGGTTTGCAGAATTCAAACGCGGTCGTACCGGAATAACTGATGCAGAACGCTCTGGACACCCAAATAAGACTGTTACACCTGAAAAATCCACAAAATCACTTACACTAGGTGGGGTGAAAAGTAACCTCCTTGGGAATGAAAAAAAATTGTTTTTTAAATGTTTTCCAATTTTATTCAATATAGTCCTCTTTTAGCTTGATACACTTATTCCAGCGATTTTCTAACTTCTTGATCCCATCCGAAAAGTGGCGTCGATGATTTATAGATATAGTCCGAGGGAACCAAATCGGACGAATATGGTGGATGCGACAGCAATGCTCTTATGCGCCGGCGTATTGTCTTGCAAAAACAAAATTTTGTTTCGCTTCATGTGAGGCCGTTTTGCAGCGATTTTGGCCTTCAATCGCTCCAATAATGCACAGTAATACTCGCTGTTGATGGTTTTTCCTTTTTCGAGGCAGTCCACGAAGAGTATGCCATGACAATCACAGAAAACCGACGCCATAACCTTCCCGATCCATTGAGCCACCCTCGGCCGCTTCAGAGCACTCGTGCCGGCTTTAGTCCATTGCCGGGCACTCATTCTGTTTTCTTTCTGATGTGTAATAGTGGATCCAGGATTCATCAACAGTTACCAATCGACGCCATAAGTCCACCCGATTCCGCATCAGCAAGTCCAAACACTCTTTCGAAGTGCTCTCGCGTTCGCGTTTTTGGTCAGGAGTGAGCATGCGCGGCACCCAGCGGCAGGATAACTTTCTCATATGCAGAATATTGCCCAAAATATGGCGTGTGCGCTCAGTAATAATCTTTGTGGTACCTGCTAGCTCGCGCACCTTCACTTTCCGGTCAGCCAACACCATTTCAGGTATTTTTTTGACATTATCCTCTATAACCGCATCGGAAGGCCTGCCGCTGCGGACTTGATCGGTAGTGGAGTTGCGGCCACCACGAAACTGTCGAAACCAATATTTGATGGTGTAATCTGACGGGGCATTAGCCCCACAATATTTATACAACTTTTCTTTTGTTTCCTTCGCCGTTTCGCCTCTCAAAAAATAATGTTTTATGAGAGAACGAAAATCGTTTTTGTCCATACTCAACATGATGTCAAGCACGTCAACAACAATCAGCTGTCAAAACAAAACTAAAGACAGTATCGCACTGAAATTTGGCGTGTCTTCCTAAATATGAACGGACTTCAAGCCACCATAACCTTTTTTTCAGTAGCAGCGCATTCTGACGGTCAAGGAGGTTACTTATCACCCCACCTAGTAGCAAACTTAAAATCGAAGTGCGTGAGATAGATGACATTATAAAGATATCATTAGACCATGTCAATCGCATTTTACATGAAGATTTGGGTATTCCAAACCTCTGATCGAAGTGGGTACCGTATTTGTCCGAGCAACAAAAATGTGTTGATGACTCGGAGCGCTTCTGAAACATTGAACACATTATCTTCATTGAAAGGTTGGACGAATCATTGTATGAGAAAGGCTTAGAAATAAAAGAGTGCAGCCGCGGCCAAAAGATTGGTTCAATATCTAAGGAGACTATGCCGAATTAAATTGAATTTTTCCGAAAAATTGTGTTTCTAAGTTAGCCACGGTATTTTCCAAACAAATCCATGAAAGATGTAGTAAACTTAGTAAAAAAGCGGTTACTTCTGTGGAGCGTAGATTTACTCAATTCAACATCTTGCAATATACAACGATCTTGCAATATTCAACTCCTCCTAGAACAGAAAGGTCCTGTATATCTAAGAACAACATGACTTACGATAGCAATATTAAAAACATTTCGAAAATGCCTGCTTCACCACACGAAAATTGCCTTAAAAGTTGCATGAATAGAATGGGAAACATTCCATTTAATGTGCCAATTAACTCCACCACAATCGTATCCAAAAATGAACTCGAAGCAGTATTCGTTTCCTTTTCATTTTGTTTTACTTTGACATTCACCGCAGAATTCAATCAATTAAATCCTAAAACCTTGGCCTAAAATGTAATCACGTCACGTCAGTGAAAAACACTAACCGTCGCCATTCACTATTTCCAAATAAAGTCACAATTGAATTTCAGTACTTCATTTAGTTGCTCGTACACCTCTTATCTTTGCCATGGCAGTCCTCCGTTGCCAATACCTTAGGAAACGACATTTCACTCTCAGACTCTTTTAGGAGTCCTTTTTCTCGATAATTTTCTTAATCTATCCCCATATATCTGAACACCTTTCCAACTGATGTAATTTATTTCACATCCTGTAATCGGGTCTCATACCAAAACGGCCTTTACCACCCACTCAAATGCATTTGAGAATTTCAACGACGAGCAACGATGAAGAACTCTCGACTCAGCGAAATTGAAATCAAGCAAAACAGCGAATTCCCCACTCAAATAAAAGGAAATTCAAATGCTCTATGCCATAGAGGTGAGAATAAGTTAGTGAATGAGTGGGTGGATTGAAAGTGAGTGGGTGGTTACTACAAAGTCAGATATCCTTAGCGCCACAGAGACTTACTCTACGTATACCAACCCTATTACTCGTATACTCGAGAGTACACCCTAGAGAAGAAGATAGCAACTCGAAAAAGGCCAAAACGAAATGAAAAACTCTCTCAAAAAATTGGTAACCAAACACACATACGAGTAGGTAAATGCTGAAATAAGGATAAGATACAAAAAATAAAAGGGAAAAAACGTTCATATAAATTTCCATATGCACTCACCTGGGATGGCAATGACTATCAGCAGGCAAAGAATTGCTGCTGATCGTAAATAGACGACCCGAGTGTGCAACATTTTATCCTGAATGTGACTTATATCCTTGCTACTGCTACGAATATTCTCCAACTGCTGGGTACTGCTACTCTACTTCCACGATTTCTTTTTCGTCTTCTACGAGTTTTTCGTTTTTCAACAGCATGCAGCCAGGGCACCTATGTATGTTGAACTTCTTTCACCTTATCTCTTGCTCAGCGGAAAGTATGTATATTTACACCGCTATTTTCAGCGTGTTTTTCCAGTCCAACCGTTTGTCAAAAAAAAAAAACGAACCGACCGAGCAACAGACTAAGAGAGACCCGAATGGCACAGAAAAAAAAACAACACACCGGCTTCCCGAATATCCCTTGGGATTTATTTTTTTTATATCATTCCCTCTAGCTCGGTATCAAGAGTAGAAGATAGACAAAAAAAAATATAATTCAGAAAAAACCGAGTGAGAAATATCTTTCCCTTATCCTTACGAATACCAAAAAATGTAACGACAAAGATGGCGCTGAACGGAAGCACTCGTATTCCTGTTTTTTCTCTATTTTTTCAATTGGTAATGGCACACATGCACCCTGTGTTTAAGAAGGACATCAGGTGCTGATGCTAACGAACAAAATCTCCCGAAAATTGCTCACTTTAAGGATATTCGTTGGCAGAATGGTAAAATTGCGAAAACGGATTCCACTCATGCAGTTGAAATTTGTTCAACTTCCGTCTGCCGACAGGGTGGCATGCATTCAACGTTCGATAGTAGCTCCTGCTGATCGTCAATACACACTCAGCAGCAGTAAAATCATTGTGGTCACCAAGTTTTACACTCAATTCACATACACAAGCGCTCACTCACACGAATTGAGTGAATCGTTGCCCTCCTACTGTCAGATGGGTACTCGTACGCAGTTATTGTTCTTTACACGATTGCTGTTGCGTTTCCCTAGGTTTTTAGGTTAGTGCTCGTTGAATTCCTTGTCCTGTTAGTACCTATATGTCCTGGAATCAAATCATAATTGATTGAATTTTGCACATGGATAAATCGTTTACTCTTCGGTTTGGTTACTCTACTGATTGTTAAGAGCAACACGCGAAATTCTGACTAGGTGGAGATACAATACGTAGACGTTGACTATAAGGACAACGACAGCGAAAGCGTAATCGACGACAACGACGTCGACTACTATAACGACAACAACGACTACGGCAAAGGATTGATGGGAAAATGTCGGTGCATTCAGTCAGAATACAAACGTGCGGTTGCATCCGCTCTGCAGAGATAAATGATGTTGCGTAGTGGTTGTTGTTATGTTGCCCTGCTTCAATTTGTCTACAATTTCGTTACCAAAGTGCTTTTGGTTGCCGCTTTCGTCTTGTTGCCTTATTTGGGTTGTTCAGCGATGTTGGTTGTTACGTAAATGTGTAGATATCTGGAATGAAAAGATAGTGAAGAGGTTAACGTTTTATGATCACAAAAATTGTTGAGTGCGATAAAGTGGGATAAAAGTGTAAGCATACATCGATGCATAAGTAAGATAAATACAAAAATGTAACGTATACGCCAGAGGTAAAGAAATATTTATTAGTAAAGGTGTGGTGCGGGCAAACGTATTGTCTTTTTAGTGAAGGGGAGCTTAAAAAGCTAAAGTGTATTTTAATTGAGCACAGTAACTAAGAAACCGCTAGGCATGTACGCGCAACCAAAGAATACGATTCTGAAGAGGTAAACGGCAGGGAAAATAGTTCACAGTGCACATTTTTCCACCAATTGGCTGATTATCGTTCACATCAACAGATAGCCGTCAGTTTTCAAATAAATTTTTTGTCTCAAACAATAAACATAAACATAATCGTTTGACCCTAAACATTCGAATTACACAGTGTGACAAATAATATCCCGAACTGGCTATAGAAAGCATAATTAAAACACGATTTCTGTTTGTTTTTGGTTAGGTTAAGTAGATTAAGATATATTTTAGATAGTTTTTAGTCTTAAGTTTTATATTATAATAAACAATGTAAATTTACTAAGTTTTTAAATTTAAAAAAAAAATGTATCCTTAAGACTAATGTCAAAAAAAAAAAAAATAAATAAATATCTGTACGGCACGTCGAAAGGCAAAATTTAATTGTTGAGTTTAATTTAGGGTGTCCCCATGGGGCTAGTAAGTTAGAATAAGACAATTGTTGAAGTAAAATACAAATTTTAAGCCTTGATCTTTATTTGTCGGTAGATCCGGTGGTATAATCTATCGAAGGAACGAAGCGCAAGATTTATCGCACTGGCTAAAGAAGTACTTCCAAACATAAACGGTATCGCAGACTCACTTAGCCCGCAAGAAATGTGGAACAGCATGCACGAGGAATGCATAACACTCGCAAAGTCCCATCTGGGGACCATATCGAAATACCATCACGTCGGCAAAGAAACATGGTGGTGGAATGACGAAACCAAACGAGAGTGCATTCCAAGCGTGGACAAAATGCGATCGGAGCGACGATATCGAAAAAGCTCGACTGGCTCTTGAATACGAGCGTCTTAAAAAGATCGCAAAGAAAGTCCTGGCTCGAATTGGAGCGGCAGAAGCGGAAAACCTGTAACAGGAGTTGGAACAAATATCCTCACGATCGGCGGATAGAAGACAAGCTGTACAAGAAGTTCAAATGTCGTACAATACTAAAATGCCAAATATTTTTAAGCTCGCTGCACAGAGGAGAAAAAATTCAATGGAAATACTCGTAACCTCGCCGAAATACACCAAAAACGCAGACGGTCGCTTATTAACAAATGAAAAGGAAATTTGTGACCGGTGGCTTGAATTCAGCAAGGAGTTGCTTAACAAACAGTTTCCACGTGATATCGTGCCGACAGCTGGTCTATTCGAGGAGGAAGTTTCGGACTTTTCAATTGAAGAAATAAGTATAGCAATTGGAAAAATGAAGCGGGGGAAAGCGGCGGGACCAGACAGCATTCCATCAGAGTTTTGGTCGAAGATGGAGGGGATCGGCAGCGTTTGGCTATCGAAACTTTTAAATAAATTAAAATGTGGACAACCTATGCCGAATCAATGTGAAAGTAGCTTCTTCCATTATAATGTACAAAGGAAAAGGCGACACTCGAGAATGCAACAACTACCGTCAAATCAAGCTTATGTCACACACAATGAAAATCGTCGAAAGAGTCTTAAACGAACGTCTTCGGCGAATAATAAAGCTCGATAATAGCCAGTGTGGATTTGTTGAAGGAAGATCGACTGTGGACGCTATCTAAAGCCTACGAATAATAATGGAAAAGCACCGAGATTCGTCTATGGATTTACACATAGTATTTATCGACCTCGAGAAAGCATTCGATCGAGTGCCTAGGGATCTCATATGGGCCGCGCTGAGGTCTCAAAAGGTACCGGAAGCGTATGTTAGAATAATACAAGACATGTACGGAAACGTGAAAACTGCGGTTAAAAGCTCTGCTGGACTAACGAGAGAATTTCCAGTTAATGGCGGAGTGCATCAAGGAAGCGTACTTAGCCCTTTCCCCTTTAACGTAGTATTCGACTATCTTTTAAAAGACTGCATGGCGAAGCAAATGTAACGCCAATTCTCTTCGCTGACGACGCAGTTATACTTAGCGATAACGTCGAAGATTTACAGAACGCCTTAGATTCATGGAGAAATGCGCTAGAGAGAAACGGGTTTAAAATAAGTCGTTCAAAGACGGAGCATTTGACGTGCCCATTTGCGCATCCGTTGTGACCTGTTCCGGATATAATGTTAGACAGAATAGTTCTTCCGAAAAGCACTATCTTTAAGTACTTAGGATCAATCGTTAACATGGAAACGAAATGTGACGACGACGTAAACCACAGAGTGAGTGTTCGGTGGATGAAATGACGGGGAAAATCGAGAATCTTTTCCGACCGAAAATTTCCACTTAAATTAAAGAGGAAACTCTACACCACGGTTGTTAGACCAGCTCTTATATACGGTTCACAGTGCTGGACAATGTACGAAGTGTTTAAAAACAGAATGACGGCAGCGGAAATGAAAATGTTAAGGATGTCAAGTGGAGTCACTAAACGCGATTGTATTAGATCTACGCGTATAAGAGGAAGTCTACATATAAAGAATTCGGTAACCGAACAGCTTGAGGCGAATAGAATAAGCTGGTATTGCCACGTTCAAAGAAGATCTGCGGAAAATCCGGTTAAAAATGCACTATCAACTACGGTCACTCCAACCGTAAGAGAACGAGGTCGGAAAAAGAATTCCTGGATTTCTCAGATGGCAAATGCGCAACAACGCCTGGGGCTTACCACTGAAGCGATCCAGGTCCGAGCATTATGTAGACGCGTTCTGCGGTTTGCGACATTAGCCAACCCCATAAGCGGAGCAGCAGCGATGCAGTAAAAATGGGAAACTCGTTACCCATAAGTTCGTATAACGAGGAAAGGGTTAATAAAAGGATAAGAAGAAGATGAAGAAGAAGATCTTTATTTGTCGGATATCGTTGATATCGGGCTAAAATTTCCTAGAAATTTACAATGTTATTTACATGTATTTATATGAGTAAAATTCTTACAAATGTGTCTCAATTCAATTCAATTTTAATTCTCCAGACTATAATTTGATGAAAAAATAAACTTCTTCCTTTTCAATCGTGATGGTGAAAGAAGGTCAAGCCAAGGTCTTGGCTCTTGGTGTTGGACCATAATAGGTTCCACATTCATATTTGGTGTTCCACATCCATCTTCCTGGTTGGCTGGCCTGCTTCAGGTTGGCAAGTGATGCCAGGTTCGTCAACAGCCCCCCCCGATAAGTCGGTGGAATCATCCGGCTTAGCGATTTCAGAAGAACCACTTACATCCAAAACAGCCAACTTTGATACAGGTCTCAAGTAAACCCCGGTTTTAGTTTGAACGAATGCGCTTCTTATAATGCCATCTTTGCCACTGATTGTTTTTATGATTCTACCTTTAGGCCAAAGATTTCTGGGATTGTTCTCATCTATGACGACAACAATGTCATCTGTGGAAACTGCCTTCCGGGTTTGAAACCATTTTGTCCTCCTTGTAAGATCGGGTAGATACTCTCTTATCCACCTGCTCCAGAAGGAATTCCCAAACTGTTCAATGATCATCTAATTTCATTTTAAAATATAACCTTCATCATTGAATTCGCCTATAGGTTTCGTTCCATTGGAAGACCCTAATAAAAAGTGCTTGGGTGTTAGGGCTTCTTCCTCTTGACCATTCAATGGAACATAAGTGAGTGAACGAGTATTTATTATATTTTCAACCTCCGCCATCTCTAGTTAGCAACACTTCGTCCCTTGGATTTCTCGTTGACATAATCGCCGCCAGTGTTTGCTTGACTGAGCGGACTAAACGTTCCCAACTGCCGCCCTAATGTGGCGATGATGGAGGAATAAACGTTCACTTAATACTTCCTTCACCCAGGCGTTCGACTAGCCTTTTGCCATCAATTCGCTCAACCGCTGCTTTAAGTTCCTGACTAGCTCCTCGAAAGTTCGTGCCGTTGTCAGTGTAAATGTGTATCGGCATTCCTCTCCTCGCTATAAATGCGCTAAAATGCATGAGTCTGCTGAGAGTGTGTGTGCGATTTCTATGTGGATAGCCCGCACTGTCAGGCAAGTAATAAGCACTCCCCATCGTTTATCCGTTCGCCCTCCTACCGCAACTGTAATCCTCGGTCCAAAGTAATCCATTCCAATGTATGAGAATGATCTTGTAAACGCTTTCAACCTCGCTGCAGGAAGTTCACCCATCAGTGGGACCAACGGTTTAGCTCTTATATTAGAGCAATGCTGACATTTCTTCTATACTCCTTTAAGTAAAACTCTTAGTCGAGGAACATACAACTTTTGGCGGATCTCATTAACGACTGTTTCATTATACTGGTGATGGTACTTACGATGATAATGGGTTATAATCAAGTATGTAATGTAATGATTTCAAGGCAGCACAATTGGTCTTTTGGTATCAAGGGGGTTATCTATGCACGCGTCAATTCTGCCCCGAATTCGTATCACGCCTTTACTGTCTAAGTATGGCGTCAATCTGTAAAGTACGCCAGATTCTCGTGTACCTTAGAATGTACTCAATTAATTAATTTAATCAGAAAAATTTTCTAGTTGAGCTTGGCGAAGCAAATAGTTTTCAGCGTTTTCAGCAAATGTGACCTCTGAGTCCGATATATTTTTTCGCAATTTTTGAAAAAATTCGAAAACCTTGGACAATGCGCATAACAGTTGTCTCCAGCATGAAAATCTGTCGATATCGATAATTGATGTTGTTTTTGCCAATGGTGAAGTTGTAAGCTCACATTGTGGCCAGTGCTCCTCTGACTTCCACAAGAAGTCCGGACCAATAAACCACCGATTTTCAGAAAACCCATGGAGATGCGTACACGATCTTGTAGCTTCATCAGCAGCATTTAATTTTGAAGGAACCCATTTCCAAGATTTCATATCAGTTTTTTCGAGTATTTCTCCGACTCGAATTCAAATTACCTGCTTATACTTCCGATTATCTGCTAATATCCAGTGGATAACCGTCTTGGAGTCAGTCTAATACACATGTCTTTTAAAACCAATAGTGTGGGACTCGATAATTGTAGATACCCCTCGTTCCTAACAGTGCTCCATCCTAGGTATGGACAGTGGACGTAAGGGAGTCACGTTTGTTTTTGATGATAGTAAACAGCATTGTACTTTTTCTCGATCTCGAATTCTGAGATAGGCGACAGCAGCATATGCCTCTTCACTAGCGTCACAAAATATATGGAGGTCAATTTCGTTGGCATTGGTGATTTTTAAATCAGCTAGGTTTCTTCTTGGGAACGAATATGAAAAGCAGAGAGTACTGTCGTCGGCAAAGGAGTAAATTGGATTAGAAGTACCAGACAAGAGATCATTGATGAAAATTAAAAAGAGTGTTTGAGACAGAACGGAGGCACACCAGCATTTATTTTGTGAATATCAGACTTGAAACCATCCAAGACAACTTGAATTGAACGTTCCGAAAGGTAATTTCTAATCCATTGAAGTAGAGAGTCATCGATCCCAAATGCACGCATTTTCGACAAAAGAGCATGATGCCAAACTCTGTCAAATGCCTTAGAAATATCAAGTGCAACTATCTTACTTTGGCCAGATTGATGTTAACTTTGATTCCACTTTTCGGTGAGACATACCATCAAATCACCAGTGGACCTGTTGCTACGAAAACCGTACTGCCGGTCATTAAGAAGTTTTCGTGTTTCGAGATATTTCATGAGCTGACGATTTATCAGCGTTTCCATGACCTTGGAAAGAAGAGGCGTAAGTGCAATGGGTCTGTAAGATGAGAGAGAATAAGATTCGCCTTTTTTAGGGACGGGCTGGACAAATGCTGTTTTCCATCTGCTCGGAAAGAATCCTAAAGAGTAGGATTGATGGAAAAGCTAACGCAGTGGTTTTGCCAGCGTAGAAGAACACCTCTTCAGAAGAAGGGGATATATACCATCTGGACCAGCGGATTTGTGAGCGTTAAGATCACAACTCAAGTGTAGGCGGAGACAAAGCACAATCTGGAAGCATTGAGCTGGCCGAAAAGTGTGCAGCAAGCAGATTGGCTTTGTCCAAAGAGCTGACAGCTGGAATGTCATTGTGAATGAGCGTTGGAATGGAGGATGAGGCAGAATTTCTAATGTTTTTGACGAACGACCAACAATTTGTACTACCTTTGGGACATTGTAGTATTTTTTGCCTCAGTTTTTGGTCGTATAAAAATATGACACGCTTAAGAAAGGCGTTCCAGTCATTCCTGTCTCGTTTGAATTTTTTCCGGTTTTCCTCTGTGGGGTTGATCTTAAAGGACCGAAAAAACATTTCTCTCAACCTGATAGCCTCCTTACAACTCGAGTCGTACCACGCCTTTTCCTTTGGTCTGATACTCTTTATCCGGTGAGGGATAAAGGATCTCATTCCAAAGGGAATAGTGTCTGTGATCATATCAGCAGCGGCATCCACATCGTTATCGAGGAAACATAACGACTAGTAAAAATTCCTAAAGAAGGTGTTAAGTCCGCTCCAATGGGCTTTTTCGTATTGCCATACTATTCTTTTAGGAAGTTTTTCTCTTACTGTGTGGTCATTGTACGAGAATTTAGCTGATATGACACAATGGTCCGACGAGCCTAGAGGTGAGAGCACATCAACAGTGTACTTATCAGGGTGAGAGGTTAGAAACAAGTCCAGGGTGTTGGCGGTATGACTATCAACGTCTGGGATTCGCGTGGGCTCATTTACAAGCTGGGTCAAGTTGTTTTCCGCAGCGAAAATCTCAACACACCGTCATTCGGGTGTTGTCTGTCCAGAATGTCGAAGCCACCCAGAATTGTGTATATTGAAATCGCCCGTAATAACGATTTCAGTATGAGGATACAGGGATACAATTCTTTGTATGAAGTCAGATAGCGCATTAAACTCGTTGAAGGTCGAATTGCTGTCTAGTTTGGGGCTTCTGTAAATAAAGCAGTAGTGGATAATTTGCTTACGGAGATGGAATTTTAACCACATGAAATTGAATTCCGGATTGGAACAAGGACTACATTGTGGTGGAGTTTGGTAAGCTACATCACTACGCACGTAGATGGCGAGGCCGCGGTGAGAGAAGAATAATGGCACTAGTTCGTAGCCAGGTAGCTTCAGATCAGAGTGATCTGAGAGGTGTGGGCGGGGGTCTACCTGTGTTTCACTTAGTGCCAAAACAGCTGGTCTGTATTTACAGACGTGGACGTACGCAGAAAAATGATTACTTTTTAGCCCGCGAATATTTGCTACGTCCACTCTGAATTTCTGAGCCATTACAAGAAAAAAAACAAATAAAACACAAACACCGACGATGCTATCCCTTCCAAAAAAAATGATTTGTCGAGGTCCTCAAAATAGGCCTTTGTTTGCGAGATGACTTCATCATTGGAGTCAAATCTTTTTCCACCAAGCCATTTCTTCAGGTTTGGGAACAAGAAGTAGTCGCTCGGAGCCGAATCTGGAGAATGGGGTGGATGAGGGAGCAATTCAGTCGGTGTTGGGGGCAACTGCACATGTGTTTGTGGTCGACTGTGAGCAAACGCGGCACCCATCTTGCGGAAAGCTTTCTCATGCCCAAGTGATCATTCAAAATTGAAACCACTGAGCCATGCGAGATCCCTACGGCTTCCACAATCTCTCGCACTTTCAATCTTCGGTCGGCCAACACCATATCGTGAATTTTTTCGATTGTTTCGGGTGTAGAGACCTCAACTGGGCGTCCAGGACGTTCGGCATCTTCAGTGCTTGTACGGCCACAACGAAATTCAGTAAACCACTTTTTTACCATTGAAATCGATGGTGCAGAGTCCCCATAATACGAGTATTTATCAAGCTTAGCCTTGGTCTCGGTAATGGTTTTTTTTCGCAAGAAATAATGCTTAATAAGCACACGAAATTCACTTTTTTCCATTTTCTCCTCAAATTAGTGAGTAGTCTGATAAAAATAGCTGTCAAACACAAACTAACTGACGCAGCAAGTTTAAATTTTGACAGGAGTCAACTGACAGATGCCTGTTGACAGGAGCAGTGTTGCTGTTTCAGTAAAGAGGTCAGAAATTCAAAAAGTCACGGACTTATTGACCCGCCCTCGTATATTATTTTTTTATTATTTTTTTTCACGACTACACAGCACAAGTGTTTTTGTATTTTTTTTTTTTTTTTTTTTTTTCACTACCAATAAATTATTAAACTTTGCATCAAATTGATGGCAATTTGAAGCCTCTAACATGCTTCATGCGAATAATAAAAACTTGCTTGGACAAATGAGAAGTCCTAAACTTCGAGCTACCCGGTTTTGATGTGTCAAAGACTTTCATGTGTGGGTCATTCTAGAACTATCCTGCTTTGAGAGATCATTGAAATCCTACAGCTGTCTACATATTACTAGGAGAACGCTATTAATCTTATATTACACTCCAACACACAAATACTGCAAAATAAGAACACACCACGTACCAATTCCGTGCTTCCGACTGATAGCATGATTCGTCAATATTAAATCCGAACTTCTATTTATTTATCCAATTTGTCATGTCTTAAAGTTATATGTACGAGTATCTTCCATTCTCCTCCTTATCTTACGAAAATCTGAAAACTAAATTTCCAATTTTTTTCTTTATTTTTTACCAGAAGTAGTTTGCAGAAGAATCTTAAACCGAACTTCCTAAGTATCAATGTTCAAACACTTTTTCTTTTTTTTTTGCTCATATGTACACAAGCCCGCATTGCACGTATCTACACCAGATTGCGACTTATCGATGACGACAGAAAGTTTTTTAAAGGATTTATCTGTATATTGTGGGAAAACTCAAATATCTCGAAAAAAGTTAAAAGACAGTGCATGAGCAAAATGCAAAGTTGTAGTAATAAATCCAGCAGACCGTAAGAACACCACACTACGAATACTCGTACTCGTTGTTCGAAACACAGGCACTACCATTTTGGCTGATCTAGATTGAGAATCATAGGAATAATGTTATGTCTTGTTAAGAGACGGAACAAGGAAGGGTATTTCCAATTCACAATTTCATTGCAACTCAATGCCGGTAAGGATACTTGTCGTATGTGGGCTGTACAACAGGAAGTTGCATTGAAGTTCTTGGTGTAATGTAAAGTTGGAATATGGTTGTTTCTTTTGGAGTGTGTGGTGGAATTATCTGGAATTTGGTTGTGACTTCTTTTTGCCAGCTATGTACGAGTATATAGTGATTTTGTCATTGGATATGGTTATTTTGCTCTATGGTGTTGCCAGTTTGAGCTAATAGCTGTCAAAGTCGTATTACTATATCAGTATGAATAGAAATCGGGAAAATTGTACTTCATATATCGATGATCAAAGAAATTAAGTACATCGGTTAGTGACCGTTTTCTATTAGCTGAGTTTAAAACACAAATTTTAAAGGAAGCACCACACAAGCGAATGCTTAGTCTTGAACTCCAGGATCAGCTATCTCTAGCCGGCATTTCTGATCATGATTTGATATATTGTACGTACAATGTTGACTTGTCCCGTTCCTCTAAACCAACATTTTTTAAATTTAGATACTTTTCCTCTATCGACAATAGTATTTCACAACTAAATGCTAGCCTTCTTCAATTGTAACGTTTGTAACAAGATGTACGCTATATGGAAGCTTAGGCCCTCACTCCACTCCACTTTTGTGACCCGAAGAGCGAAAATAAGATATTTTCTATCGAAACTGAGCATCGACCAAACTTCTAAGAAGCTGTGAAGCAATTTACGATACATTGATGTAGGAAAAAAGGCTGTTGTCGATAGCATTCCAAATGCGAACTACCTCCAAATCGTCCGTGCCTTACTCCAGATAGCCAACTGTTTTTTAGCTCAGAATTTGACTTTGAAGTCGTATCAGTAGCTGATGTAGTAAATACAATTCGTTCTCTCAAGTCTAATGCTATAGGTGAGGATGGTGTACCCCTATCCTTTGCGAAGATGATATTACCGCATTTCATAATCTCTCGTACACACATAATCAATTTCTGTAACCTCAGCCATCTGTAGTTTCTGACTTTCGCCCAATAAGTATATTGCCTTGTTCGTCAAAGGTCTTAGAGAAAATTCTCTCTCGCCAAATTATAAGCTACCTAAACCAACATTGCTTGCTATCCCCTGTACAGCCTGGTTTTCGAACTATGATTCGACGATATAAGGGTCAGGCGAAATAACGATGCTTTGCTTGCTAGATTTCTCCAAGGCCTTTGACAGCGTAGATTACAAAGTACTATGTCACAAGCTCAGGCTATATTTTGGTTTTAGTGGAAGCTCAGTGGGCCTGATAAGTAACTATTCAAAAAATCGCTTTCAAAGGGTTGTTTTTGATAGAAAAAAATCAGTTTAAAATCTTATCGGCAGGAGTACCGCAGGGATCAATATTAGGGCCACTACTTTTCTTTATTTTTATAAATGACTTTCCCAAAGTATCCCTGAATGTAAACACTCATATCTATGCTGATGATGCCCAGATATACTTGTCACTACAGATTGGGCTCATTGAGGATATTTTTGTTAGAATAAACGAAGACCTGTCGGCAGTATGCAACTGGTCAATATGCAATGGTCTCAATCTGAATCCTAACAAATCCCAGCTTATTCTTATCTCTAAGAAGCATTACGATACTGACCTGCTGCCGCCAGTAAGCTTGAACAATGAGCAATTTAAATTTGTGGATGCTATCACAAATCTTGGTTTCAAATTCAATTGTGCTCTATCTGCAATTGACCATACAAACTATGTTAATGGACGAACCTATGCTGGGCTACAAAAACTTCGGTTGTCTTCTAGTTTAACTCCGGTTGACACCAAGCTAAGGTTAATCAAAACGTTAATTATGCCTGTGATGGCGATGGCGCGATAGTTAGCTCATTGGACTATCACGCAAAAAGTCTGCCACTGTTGTTTACTCCGAGCTCGACTCACTTTCTCAGCACAAGTTGCCTGTGGAGTTTAATGATATGGTTAGGTATGGTCTCCGTCATTATGAACATATTTCACACTGTCACAAGCTGGTTCTTGGTTGTTCGTTTCAGCAGTTCCAAAAACTTCGATGTTTTGTTTATGCACAAGGTCATAAACAGCAGATTGCCTAAGTAACTGTTTGATAAACAAATGCCAAAAATTTGTTTATGAATAATTCATTCCCACAAGACATCCATGTTTACCACACGGGGTCATTATATTCGATGCTAGATTTTCCACACTTAAGCCCAACATAGATTAAATACTTGTTTCTCGTTATCTCGGTCCATCTCTGTCTGTAAAATATTCGCTTTGTATCCTGCATTCGTCTCGGAAAAATGCTTGTTCCTCTGAAGGACCCAATCTAGAATTCTAGGTCGGGGGAAAACTGATATACCTAGTACTAGTACTGCATATGCCCTAAATTGACCCTATGGTAGGTATAAAGCGCTGAGCTTTAAACAGCCTTTATTAGTTTTTTTTTAAAAACTCACTTCCACAGAGAATATTGTGATAGGTAAGATATGGTAAGGTTCTTCGCCACTAAAGGAGTCCTGAACAATATTACCGTCTCCGAAATTCGTAGAGGAATACTACATAATACTTGACTTAATGTCATTGCATCTAATGGCACCCCTCAAGGAGAAGGCTTTCACACATTTAGCTGCAATCAAGCGATATTGAGCACCCTGTTTATATACAACGCTGGTGAAGGGAAACTGGGGGAGAAATAAAGAGCTCGATGCTCGTTGGCTTTGAATTTTCGAAAGATATAATATCAGAGTAGATATAGGCATTGTATTCTAGTTTCCATATAAAAGGATTTTTCAATAAGGACATATCAATTTTTTAATTAAATCGAACACAGAATAATTGATATAATGAGCTGAAATTTATTCCGAAACATTGGCTATTTCGCGTTCGATATTGTTCCTGGGTTCGGCTTGACTTTGACTTGTTCACATAAACCAATGACTTAACATAAGCTCATTAAAAAAATTCAACAGCATTAAAATACATGAGCGAGGTTGCCATTCTAAAGGACCATTTCTTGAAATTACACGATTACCGAATATCCCCTATGTATAGATGAATTGTTTGACAGGTTTTGGCTGCGACATGTGGCACCGTCTTGTTGGAACAACATATCACTTATTTTAAGTGCATCAGGCTAGAAATGGTCTTCTAGCATAGCACGATAGCGAACAATTTTGATCGTCACAAAGCGATCATTCTCATCGACGATAAAGTACGGTCCAATTACACTTTGGCGTAGAATGGTTGAAACCTTGTCGTATTCCATATGTCGTGCCGGATTCTAACCGGCTAAAAACACGTCCCTCGAACTATCGCAGACCGAAGTTTTACCGTCGTCGAACCACCGTTAGGATAGGATCGGGGTAAAGCAGTTGCTGTTTCGCTTACTAAAGCTAACATTCGCGTTACGTATGCGTTATAGCCGTTTAAGGTCTCTAAGAATTCTTGTCGCCGCGTCGATTACCGCAATCCAATTTTCTTCACTGGAGATCATATGGTTAACTTAGTTTTCTACAGTCGGTCATTCACCGAATTTATTCCGCAGTATCACCCTTTCTTTTCATAACACGGACAGTGAAAAAATACGTGTTCTACGTTCTCTGAGATATTATCGCATCGTGGGCAATATGGAATAGCCACGTGCCTTCATTGAAAGAGGTACTCTCTATAGCACCCATGACCCGTTAGAAACTGCGTAAAGTAGAAATTTGTTTCGCCATGATTCCGATCAATCCAGGTGCTGACCCTTGGTATCAGCCGATGTGTCCATCTGCCTTTTTGCGATTCGCCCCACTGTTATTGCCAGATCGCTATGCTGTGGTTTCTCTTGACTTTTATTCTGTGAGTGTTTTACCGACCATTTCTTACTCGCCCGTTGAGAAATCGTTTCAGTTCGCCGGCACGGTTGTCGATTGGCGTATTTGAAAACACGATGAGAATGGGTTCGTGGGAAACCGTTCGAAATGCGTTTCCGACTCTCAAAGGCACAAAAAAAAAAGGAAAGAACACTGTGGAGCTGGCAGCCCGGCATGGACCATGGACTAGCTTCTTGACACTCATTTGTGTTGCTCATGTTGTCATTTTTTTCACATATGAGCGGGGCCTACGGTTTATCGCCGAGTCCGAACGGCACTCCTTAGAGGCTTTTTCGTAGGCAATTTTACTTTCGGGAGTTTGCCATTGCCCGCCGAAAGGGGATGGCGATTTTGAAAAATTGTTGGTGACCCAGCCAGGAATCGAACCCAGACTCTTGCGTGATAGTCCAATGAGCTAAATATCGCGCCATCGCCATCGCCTTTAATTGCAAAGACGGGCTTAATTCCGCGTATGTAGGATTTTACTTTCGCTGCAATTGACCATATCTCTGCGCCGTACAACTGTGTGCAGCTAGTGACCCGAGCTAGTATGAGTCTTTTATTTTGTCTTGGTCCTCCGACATTGATCATGATCCTTAACAGTACAACAACCGCTTTTGATGACTATTCACCAGCTTATTCCAAGTATTGCTTGTATATCAAACGAGAATCAATCACCACCCCTAAGTATTTAACTAATGGTCTAGAAATGATATCGTAAGACTAATCGTCTGCTGACAAGTAAAACTTCGATTATATGATCCGCAAGTTCCAATCCGGCCCCGAAGGAGACAGCCTTTATTGTTCCTACGGTCTCATCACAGAAGAGTGCAATTTGCTCAATTAATTTGGCAACGACAACGAATCCGATGTCATCGGCGAGACCGATGATTAATGCTCCCCGTGAGATTGGTAGACGCATTATATCACGTTCTATAGCAAAGGACCCAAATGGGATCCCTGTGGTACACCGCGGGTAATTAGGGAAATGGCCGGGATTATTTCGTCTGTTCCCGATAATTTTTAGGGGATAAATGATTTAATCACCAATTTTAATCAGGTTAGATCTGCTATGGTCCCAGTTAAAACCTCTTCACCAACATCCTTACCGCCCGGAAATAATAATAAATAATGTTTCCATAAGAAGCAGTAGTGATTGTCGACCAGTTGGGGTCTTTCAGATATCTCGGGACTATAGGATCTTTGAATAGGACGTTCCTTAACATAGCTGAAAGAGTCAAATATCGTTTCTTCCTTTTTTGCAGCAAAACCTTGGATGGCGACGGTGGCGGACTGAGGCCTAGGTCCACTCCGGACTGTAGCGCCGGGGTATATGAAAGTAAGTAAGCCTTGCATGGCTCTTGTTCAGGTACTTGAGCTTCTAATTATATTTCTTATGATCTTTTCCGCTTGATCTTGGCAACTTAAAAGTTAAGGCACTCGATTAGAGAATGTTCTAGCTATATCTAGCGATTGTAGCCATTCGATATGACATTACTTCAAAATGTTTTTCCTTCGTTCTGTTGTTTGAGACATTGGCATTCACACCTGGACAACAACAAAGCTATGACCTATGTAAATGTTAACTCCTCGAAATGTTTGGACATCCAGCAAACGAAGATATTGAGCATTTAGATCACATGATTGTCAAGAAAAGTGTGATAGCTATGAAGACATTTTGCCCGCAACGAAGTCCATTCACATTTCCAGAGACAGTTTTCGGAGCTGGTATCACATATTATATATTGAAGATTACACAGATGCATTGCTCATAAGCCGGATGGGACAGTCCGTTGAAGAAGTCTTTTGCAAAAATGTACTTTCTTCTACGAAGGTGTAAGCGCATATCAGGCTTGTAAAAACAGGACATCAGTTCAGCAATTTAGTAGTCCGATTTATGTCCAAGAATGTATAAAAATATCATATTATCGTGCAGCCACATATTCGAAAGAGAGAAGATCCAGTTTTGAAGTATCCCTATGGACTTACGCGGCTCTTGACATCGATTCCTTCTCCCTAAATCATAGATGTTCAAAGATTTAACTGAAAGCTAAAAATGTAAACAAACTTCGAAGAACTTAAGTCGAACAGTCAGAACTATAAGTTTAACTGAAAAACACCAACACTTAAACTTTTAACAACAATCGATAACTTTCAAGCCACGACTGTCAAAACTTGCTAACTACTTGGACCAACTCTGAAGCGAAATGAAATTTTCAAAAACCACACTCCCTTGTGTTGTGCAATGGTATCCTCAGCAATCATTAATTTTACTACACAAATTGTCAATTATTTTTCCAATTTTATTCACCAATGCAAAGATATCGTTACATGGGGTTAAAGTTTGGTTACCATCACGACCAAGGACTAACGAAATTTTCACCAGAAATGACTAAAGTCCCACCCCTCTCAGACGTTTCGGAATGTCTTCGAAGTCTAATTATTCGAAATGGTTATTGGACCGGGTGCAGTAACACCAGAACTCAAAAAAACAACACAAAACCCCAATCTGATGCCGAAGAGATTGCGGCAAACGTCTCTCCAGATTCTTGTGTTTCCCTCTAAGTGGTTTCGTATTGTTATTTCCCTGTCATTGAAAAAGGAGTGTTTATATTTTCATATCGTTCGTAAATTGGAATTGTCCTTCGAGTGAGAAGCGACCACTACCAAGAAATACTAGAAGAACTTGGCACTGTTTTTCCGGCTCGCATGCCAACATCTGTTTCAATGTTTCGCTCCTTAATGGTCCGCACTCAGTTACCCAAGAAAAGAACAAAGGACAAGAAATGATAAAAAAAAAAATAATAACTTAAAAATTTCTTTCTGTAAAGTCATTTTGTAGCCCCAGGATGGGACGTCTCAAGGAGCTGTATACGAGTGTGTATAGGTAAAATAGAAGCTGGAGTAGGAGTACACCACCAGCGAGCATCAGTAGACAGTAGACAGTAGCCAAACTCAATACCAGCACCAGTATCAGACTCGAAAAAGATCCTTTTACTCGTAAGACTGTTTCTGTTTTTTTTTGGTCATCTGTTCATGCTTTTGCAGCTGCTAATGGTGCGCTGCGGTCCAGTTGAAAAGTTTCACATAGAAACCTGCTTGCAGGCCTTGGTCTTGGGAGTAAAACGCAAAAATTTTCAAGGATCCTGCATCATTGTCCTTTTTTATGGATAGTCATCAGTCCCTTACACTCTCTCAGAATTTTGTTCCTTGCTTTTCTACTCATTGTACGAGTATATGTAGGAGTACTAGCCAAGGACGAAGAACGAAGAACGAAGGACGATGGTTCTTAGGTTGAGTTCGGTTAAGTGTATGTTAACAGTTGTTATGTCATGTTTCCTGTTGTGTCCCTTGCAATGGTTAGTTAGTTAGTTGACAATGTAGTCCTGTTGCAGATGTTTTACGAACAACGACAACGACAACGACACTGACAACGATACCAACAACGGGGCCGGAAAATTTTCTTGTCACAAAAATGCTTCCTGTCAGATTTTTGTCACTCTCCTTGAAACACACCGGCTATGTATTGTACTCGTATTGTATTGTAGTTACACTCAATCCCAATGCAAATATCACCACAAGCTCTAAACATGATATGGAATCCAAAAAAAAATCGTCCTTCTCCAACCGAAAAGACCGACATTTCCTTAGAGTTACAGACAGTTCCTATTCACCACTACATTATGCATTATACAGCTTTGCTGTATGAGACAGTGTGGGTGTCACAGTCATATATGTTTATTTGCAATTCCATGTTACATCTAGTCGTACATTGGTGTGTTTGTTATGTTTTGCAGGAAGTTGTTGCACAACCAAGCCGAAAGGAGAGTTTATTTTTGTCATGCAATCTTCCTATAAAATAATGATGCGAAGGCGATGGCAATGGCAATGTTAGTATAACCCTACCAGAGAGATCGTTAATTATTCAATGTCCCTTGGAAATGTTAGAAAGAAGAAGAAAAAGAAAACATGCGACAGGAAGTGCTTAAAAAATAGCATTTCCCGGTTTAGATGCGAATGCGGTGCCTCGTTTCCTCTATGTATCCTGTCTCCAGCTCTAGTTGTCCTTTTTATTGCTAGATTGGCTTTTTTTTAAGAGACCTTTATTTTCTTCTTGAAATTTTATTTTGGTCATTCTGTTCGTTGTAGATCGTGGAAAAGGAAAAACGAAAAAACGGGATACATCCGCATACAAAAGTTATTTTGTTTTTCTTGCATAGAAACCTTCGTGTCTTCTTCCATTTGTTGTTGTTGCTGTTGTCGTCCAGAGGTGGATTTAATGACTTCCTTTTTTTTTTTTTGTAAGGACTGGCCCGTTTGTTTGTGTTCACTGGTATTGGTGCTGGTATTGTGGTGACAGTGATTGTGTCTGGGAGAATACTGTTTGAGGTCGGTGGTTTGTGGTCGCTGGTGTAGTTTTCATTTTTCTCCCCCCTTTTCCGGGGGCTCAGTTGCTGAGATTTTTTTGTTTTTTGTTTTTTGTTTTTTTCTGTTATCTCTGTTGTCCTTGGGGGTGATTTTTTAATAGCAAAAAGGATTGAAATTAAATTTCCCTCTTTAGTCTGTGGAATTTAATAAGAATAAACGAATTAGAAATTCCTTTGGTGTCTGCCAAGGAAAAATGGACTTTAAGTTGATTTGTGAAGAGGGGCAGAACGTTTTGCATCTTAACAATCATTCAAATTGGTTTTCTTTTATTTTATAATGGATGTCGTCCTTAGCAAAATGAGATACGTACCTGTCTATTGGGATGTTGTACTAAAACAGTTTTTAAGACTTTCCTCCTTCAAACAGTACTGTTAGGCATAAAAAATTCCACTTCAAGCAGATTGTGGGTAAAGGGAAAAAGATACTATCATTGTCTGTTGACAGCCCGAAAGCTCTTCGTTTAGAGGCTTCGGAAGGAAGTCCATGAGATTCCACTTCTTATACTTGTCATAAACTGGGGCGCCCCACTTCATAATGCCGACGTAGTACAGTACGATCTATATCTTTCCCATTTCCTGACTATAGGGTGCCAATCATATCCAAATTGATGAACATTCATATGTACATACGTATGTAGCTATTTTCGATATCCGCGGCTAACATTTCTTTATTCTGACGGGCCCACAGCACAACCAATCAACGAACGATTTCTTACGACGACGATTCCTTCTAATTGGTTTGTACAACAGTTCTCCCATTGTAGGACTTTAATATGCTGTCCACGATAACAACACTTTGAGGACCTACTTTCTGAGTGCTAAACAACACGTTTACACAAGTGAACGTTGTAAATAATCTGGTTCGCAAATCTCTCCATCGTAAGTGTAAGTTCGAGATGGCTTTTTGCCTTCAGTCTATTCAACATACGCAAGCATTCTGAGTCACATGCTGATAAACGCTTTAGAAAAGGGCTCTTAGTATACTAACGACTTTCAGCCACTGTACCCGAAACCGAATAAATAGTGGTTTCTGGAATGGGCGATGTAGGGTAGAGAGTTTTTTTGTTTTTGATATTCTGGCAACACGAATGTAGGATTCTGCAAAATACTACGACGATCATAGAGTGTAAAGACACAACAGTTTTTTCGACATTCGATCAAAAGAACAAACCCACAAAAAACTGCGTAGAAGATAATGTACTCGTATATCGAACACATTGAAGGCAACACACACAGAATGGTTGAAAAAACGCCGAAATACTGGTATTGCAACTATGTATATTGAGAGTTGTGGCGAGCAAGCCTTAGGTCTGTAAACCTCATGAAAATAGGTACGAGTAGGTGCCCAGAGCCATAGTCACTCATCTTAAGAAAAGTGTAAAATGAAAGCGTTAATTTGCTTCGGAGAATGCCTGCGCCAGCTATATGAGCCTACACTGAGACTGATCTATGTAAGGGCATTACTAGAAAATTTTGCACTAAAACCCCAAAACCAGAAGAGATCAGTATCGCGAATAAATTGCTGAAGAACAAGGAGGCACTAGGAGTCAATCATATAGCGAGAAGCGCCGAAACAGCAGCAAGACTCCTGCATCTACTTGCGAATATTCCAGTTATTTCGTCTAAAGTTCTGACGTGTTTGGCCCAACAAAAAGGGCTCAATTTGTGTTAAATTGAACAAGCTGGACAACTTATTACCCATACAGGTGCAATAGTTACGGCGCTTGACATTCTGAGTCGATCACACCAAGAGCATGTGTTACATTGAAAACTTCGGTGATCATTTTCAACAGAGAGTTTATGTCAAAGTCAATCTACATTACACTCGAGTTATTATTTCTAAAACTGAAAGTTAACATGGAAATATTAGAAGTCGTACATTGTATGCATTATCGATTGTGGTAACTTATGAGGCCATTAAACACGCTGTGTGTCCTTTGATCTTCAAGTCACTTGGCGTCGATGGTGTTTATTCTTCACGTTAAGGAGTTTATCGAGAATTCAGAAGCTTCATATGCAAATAACTTTTTCGAGAACATTGGATGTGTTCAAGATTGAATACGGGTGCCCACACGAAAGTTCCTTTGTGACTGCACCTTAAGATCTGGGGCATAGAATTGAAAATACACACAACAGAAAGGAGTACGCGTTGGTCGCAATTTTTGATGGCATACATAAATAACTAGCTTTGTAGATAAAATCAATACTGCGGCATGAAACCCTCACTTCAAAGACTTATTGCAACAACAATGTGCACACGGATGTAAATAGGGTTTTCCCGGAAGTTGTCATGCTGTCTCTAGTCCTACAGTGAATGCTCTTCGATTCTCTTTTTTTTATCCTCAAACATTCGCAGACAATGAAGCTATACCTTTCATAAGTCCTTCCTTAAGGTCATACCCTAGAATGCATAGCAAATCGGCGATTAGGTTTCTAGAACGGTTTTTATAGCAGCTGATATTTCTAAGATGGTTGACAGAGTTTGGTATCAGGCTCTTTCGCCGAAAATGTGTGCATTTGGGATCTATGACTTTCTTCTTTAATTAGTCATTACATTTTGGAATTCAAGTTGTCTTGGTAGGTTTTAAGTTTGTTATTCACAATATTAATGCTGGAGTGCCGCAAGGCTTCAATCTGTCTACGACACTCTTTTTAATATCCATCCATGACCTTTTGTCTGCTACTTCTTATCCAATATATTCCTTTGCTAACGACCGTACACTCTGCTTTTCATATTCGTTTCCGAACACAAGTCCCTGATTTCAGCGGGAAAGGCAGCGTATGTTAAGCCCAAGCTCAACAACATAACCAATTGGAGAACTATTAACAGAGTGGATTTTCTAAAACATAATGCTGTCTGATGTTGTCTAAGCGAAATTTGAATATCCAGCCATTATCCATAAATTGGGCTTGCATCGTCAAAAAATCTTTCCATCCTCGGTATGTGTGTCAATGACAACTTACGTCGGATTGACCACATATTCGAAGTTGCCCAAAATGCTGCAATATATGTAGATTTCCTCAAGCGATATAAAAAATATTTCACCCCCTCTAAGCTGGCCTTACTGTAAAAGGCTTTCATCTGCCCAAAATTTTAGTACAATGCTCACATCTGGTCAGGCAATTTGCACTTGCTAAATAGGATTCAAAATCGTGCGATAAAATTCATAGATAATGCAGCAGTCCATTGACACCCTTGACCACTGACGTAATGTCTACTGCCTCCCCTTGTTCTATCGCTATTTTCACTATCAGTACACAACAGAAATCACTCGTCTTGCTATGGAAGATATGCCCATTATAGGACACACTCTGAAATATGGTGATTCTTTCCTAAGCCAAACAACTCGCACTTAGTCATTACAATCTTCAAACATTCAAAACCAACGTAGATCGGTACCTCTCTATATCGCGGAAACACGAGCATTTATTTACAATGCCTATCATATCATAGGCTGCAATATCGAAGAGATTGTGTTTTTATAACAAGTGGTCTTTCGTGCAACACACGCAGAATTTCTGACAACCTTGACTGAAATTTTCACTCTGTCCTTAACGGCATGGTGTCTGATCCAATAACACTCGATCTCCTATTGTGATTTTGGCCGGAATCAAAGCAAGGAATGTAAATAAATCGGGTCTATACGGATGGCTTCGACACCGATCTAAAAAAAAAAAAACCATTTGGCTCTTTCAAGCGAATTTATACGCATTCCTGATGGCAACTTACTATGCAGAGTCAATGGGGCGGATTGAGGTATTTTCATCTACACTGGCAGCTGAAATTCCCCTTTTCTACGTTACTTTAAGATCTTCTCTAAACGTAGTCAAAATTCTACATTTACAGAGCCTTGTTTGGATTTCAGATCATTAAAGGAAATGAGATCAGTGATGGCCTTACGAGGCATGACTTGTGCGGAAGTTCTTCAGAATCCGAACCGAAGGAAAAAGTTGCACGGATAAGTATTTTATTGGCAGTTGGATTTCTTGAAAGCAGGTAGCATTCTTTAATAAGATGATGCCAGTTCAAACAAATATGTGACCTGGGATGAATGCTGTGAAAGTGATAACGTTGCAAAATAGCACTATCTCTGTGTGTGTACAACCTATGCTAGCATCAGACAGTAGTAATATGGTACTGATGTAAAGCTGTTGCCCACTTTGATTTTCGTGCTTTTTATCAACTGAATGGGAGTATTTTGAACTTCAATTGGCACATCATGTTATTGTTTAAATGCCTGGAGTGTCAGTACTTGCAATATGTCTACAATAACAAAGTATCACATCGAATTGGTGTCAATATTGATAAAACGGCCTCTAAACAGTGGTAGGCGGACTATATAGGCCTTTATAGCGTGTTTTCGAGCTATGCTTCATCTCATATGTGTTTGTAGAGAACCGATTCAGTGCCACATTTCCCTGTTCCAATTTTCTGATTCAGATCAAAGTCACGCATAGTTTGGATTATTTCCCTAAGTCCACCAGTGCTAAAGTCAAACGTACACGTTGTACTGAGTGCCTAAAATCGTACCTAATCTAAAATGAAACTTCTTATTCCTTGCACATTCTCCAAATTATATTTCGAATTTTGCTACACCTTCCTTCTTTCGATTCTTTATCAAATATCCTCCGTGTGTTATCCAATATCCTTGAGAAAATTCCACAAATGTAAGTAAGCTCACGAAATTCATTTTATTTACCCTCTAATCGCTGTGTCCAAAGTTCAATTATACTACAAAGCAACAGCAAAATAAACCAACCCTTCCTAAAGTAAATATAATATATAGTATGTTCGTAAGGATACATGTACATACAGTCACAAACGATATGTTTACCTCAATTTACAAGAGGTTACCACATTCTTTCTGCCCATTCTATTACATCCCCAGGTGGACACCAATTTATTTTCTATGGTCGGCAAATAATATCCTTTTCCATATTACCAGTGATTGGATCGTCGACATACTCGTTGTCGTTGTCCCGCAGTCAATACTACGATACAACCACTCTCGCGCAGTAGAACGAAGTTCCATTCCTAAATAAGTCCAACAACTAGCAAATAAAATCTCAAGAAAAAAGAAATATATATATACTCGTACAAAAAAAAAAGATTCCTGAAGAAAATCGGATAAACGAACGTGTGCAAGTTGATCAAACTATAGTCCTACGAGGACAAACACAATGGACAGATGGAGAGATGGAGAGAGTTTTGTACATATAAAAATCTCTGAAGAAAATTCCATCAATATTGACCAAAAATTGTTGTTCGTTATGCTTCGTAGTGTACATTTCAGCAATATGCAATCCTTCCCCCTCCAGTCCTGTTGCACGATGTATAGTAGACGGTAATCCCTGAAGGTGTAGTACCAAGAGAAAAAAATTAGAAAAAAAAATTGTCCGTGATATAAAAATCCTGACATCGACAACAACAACACGAAGGAAATGTCCAAGTGTGACTTAAGTATAGCAGCTCTTATATGTGCAGATCCACATGTCAAAGGACATGAATTGCTTTACTATGAATCTGCTCGTGCCCCTGCCTCCGTCTAGAAGTAGGGTCTAGCTCTGAAGCAATATTTTATTTAACAAACTTGGAAAAATACTATCCGAGAGAATAGAGGCCAGAACCGCCAAGAGCAGCAGCAGGAGGAGAAAGGATAAGATATACATCGATACTACACACTCTCATGTCTATATAGGTACATACCATATAAATGAAAGCCGAGGTAGACATACAAACAATCTCTGTCCACATTTACTCGCCGTATATTGAACTTGCATTAGGACAACCGATAAAGATGAGGGCCACCACCAACACACAGAACAAAAAACCAGAGACCACGAATAACGACGACAACGACTAACATCCAACCAACATCCAAGTGTGTAGACAATAGTTTTAGTAGCAAATCAGCCAGGACATGGCAATGTGGAGCGAGATCCCGGCCAAAGGAATACATGAAAGGAAAAAACCAGAAACAGAAATGGGAAAAGTTTATCCTTTAGAGATTTAGTAGTGACTTCTTAAAGTTCATTAGAAGTTGATTTGAGATATAACGTGCAAAGAGGGGATGCTAAGAGAAGGAAATATAAAAAAAATGGAACAAAACCAGCAGCCACCAAAATTGAGAAGGGACCATCAACCGCAAATAGGTGCACAAAAGCATTAGCAGGATCTAGCTGAATTGAGACCAAAAAAAAAACAAAGTATTCCAAAACGAGCTTTGTTTCTTGCGGGGAAAGATAATTTGGTCGGCAAATCGGTATGAGGATATTGTCCAGCTGAAAGTAAATGAATTTCTGAAAGCATACGTGATTGATGAGCAAAAGATGATTTAAGAGAAAAACAGACATCAAGGAGGAGCAGAAAAGGAGTGTCCTTGATTGGGAGACATTCGACGAGGGAATTTAGTTCGAAGGACAAACTTTTTTGTTTTTTGTTTTTTTTTTTGGTTATTTCGTTTTTCGATCCACATCGCCATTGTCTTTGTTTGATTAACTCATTAAAAATGTCCTTGCCCAAAATCAAGGGCTAGACACACATGAATACGGGTCGATTGTTAGGGAAACTATTGACTAGGACTAGGCCAGCAGAGCAACAATCAAGTTAGCAACGACATACTCGACAAGCAGCATAATACTTGCCTACTCCTTCCTAGGGCTCACAACCATTTCAACAGAAGAGATTGAAAATTGTGACGAACCATCTAATGGCTTTGGATAAAAATGGATCAACTGCTGAGAACCCTGCTGAGTTGAAGGACAGCGACCCTCGGATCTGCAGGTCGAATTTTCGGAAAGGCCACCCGAACCTGAGCCCCTAGCAAAGACCCTTCACTGATATTTGGCAGATATCACTGGAAGTGCGATGGCATAAACTGAGGCAAAAGGTTTTGAGCGAGAGTTTAAGGAAAGTTATTTCCATCAACTCTAAGTTCGCCAACAAAACCAAATATGCACCCATGCCGCCCTCGTGAAAGACAAGGCCGTCCTTGTCTTGGACTCGTCGTCGACTGCAAGAAATGTTTCTACGAGCTCTTCGAGAAAACATCTGAGCAATGTTCGCAGTATAAACGCCGCCAGATAAGAAAGAAGGGCATCTTTAGTACGACACCACCCCTGAGAGCGAACTCAGTCTTTTTGACTTTGCGGAGTTATTTCCTGATCACATTGCGATGCACGCTAGTCCTGCGTCCAGTATTCTAGACGTCAGAACTTTACGAGCAACCAGCAACATAATTGCAACCAAGATGCGAATGTGTGGCGACACGACCGCCGTGACGTCATCGTATGACAACTATTATGGAACATACACAATACACACATGACATCAAGAGAAGGAAGATATGACGTCCATCGAAAAGGGAAAGATTTTTCTTCTTTTGTCGTGTCCCAAGCACCACATGAAAGAAAAACAACTATGAGAAGGGAAAACGTAGAAAAGATTAAATCGCAAGACACCGGCAGTATCTTTGTCGAACGTGGATCCCGAAATCTCTTAACAACTTCTTTGCCGCCAGTATAAACTACCGAAGTCCAGCGACATCGAGACTAACGTGCAGTCAGAGGCGCCGCAAATGATGTACCGGGTTTCGCCCGACCACAACCAAAAAATCTCTGATTTGGTGAAGAATGTCGTTCTTGCAGCTAAACAAGTAGCGCATAAAGCGGTGCTGCAGCGAATGACAAGAGCTGCTTGTGATAAACAGGTAAAAAGAACGTATCGAGCTCGAGAAGACCAAGAGATAAAGAGAAGGAACCTTTTTCAGCAGCCTGTACTTATTGGAAATCGACATCTACAGCACATTGTTGTTTTCTTCGCAGTAGTTCTTAAACTCCGATCTAACGAAATGATTTCCGTTGTTCACCAGGATCACTTTGGGATACCGCAGATTGCAAAATATTGCTTTCAAAAAGACACTTGAACTAATGGTATCTGGAAAAATAGCCGATAACGACTAGGATGCAGCCGTAGTTGAGTAACGAATCTTACAAATTCATTGCCAAGGTCCATCAGGCACGACATGCCTGTTCGTAAGTGCAAGTTAAACCGCTTTAGATACGAGTAGAGAATCTCGGCAGTTTTTTACAAACTTCTTAACATCTCTATCCACCAATGACCACCACACTTTGACCACGTTCCTCGCTGCTACACAGTTTCATAAGGCCAACTCCCAAACTCGCGAACACAAGATCACTGACTGGTCACTGGTATATCAATCCAAGTTCCTTTCAAAAGGAGTTCCATGTTTCGTTTTTAACGTTGTCTATAGTCTTCATCAGATTTAGGCCGGCCTCTGCTGCTCTGTCGAAATTTGTAACCAAAATGGGTTTGTCATTGTACCAGGGTGTATGGTGTAAACGAAAAAGGATGTTGTATCGACGAATTCGACAGAACTTTACAGTTTCGAGGTAGTAGGGGACTTTGTCTCCCTTGGCTCAGATATAGATTCTACCAAAAACCACTCCTCAAAAATGAGAAGACGACTCACTCTTGCCAATTGCTGTTTCTTTGAGCTAAGAATGCAGTCGACCAGTAAGGCCCTATCTTAGAAAACTAAGGAGTCTCTGTATAACACTGTGATCACCCCAGTCCTACATTAAAGCGCTGAAGCATGGACTGCATCGAAAGCGGATAAAGATGTCCTCAGTCTTTTGGTCTGGTTTGAGTGGACGGGGTTGAGGAGAAGATTCAACTACGAACTATACGAGCTGTACAGCGACATCAGAGATGGCTAGAATATGTGGAACGAATAGACAGAAGACTTCACCTTAGGTGGAGAATTTAACCGGCTTGGGATGCGTAATTCGAGTTAAATTTATTTCACTTTTCAAATTCCTAGAGCACATTATTGTTATTGGTTTTTTTGCATGTGTCTTTGACTTTGGTTGTCCACAGTTGTTACAGATTTATGTGTCACTTATGTGCCTTTATACATCACCCACGACATCTTATCACCTATAGTAGTAGCGGCGGCAACGAAACGAAAATAGATTATCACCTTTGCAAAATGTCGATGAGAAGCCGTGTTAATGACTGTAAAGCAATACTTGGAGAATCGCTAGTAAGCCAACACCGTCTGCTCATTACAGAATTGTTCACAGCGGAACCACCGAAAACACGGGCATCGTTTGGAAAGCCAAAAATCCGGTGGTATAATCTATCGAAGGAACGAGGCGCAAGATTTATCTCACTAGCTAAAGAAGTTCTTCAAAATATAAATGGTATAGCAGACTCACTTAGCCCGCAAGAAATATGGAACAGCGTCCCCTTCTGGGGACTATATCGAGATACCATCACGTCGGCAAAGAAACATGGTGGTAGAATGACGAAACCAAACGAGCTGTGGCCGACAAGAAGAATGCATTTCAAGTGTGGACAAAATTCGACTGGCTCTTGAATACGAGCGCCTTAAAAAGATCGCAAAGAAAGTCCTGGCTCGAATTCGAGCGGCAGAAGCGGAAAACCTGTACCAGGAGTTGGAACAAATATCCTCACGATCGGCAGATAGAAGAAAAGCTATACAAGAAGTTCAAATGTCGTACAATACTAAAGTGCCAAATATTTTTAAGCTCGCTCCACAGGGGCGAAAAAATTTGATGGAAATAACCTCGCCGAAATGCATGAAAAATGCAGACGGTGCTTACTGACAAGCTTAATGAAATGGAAATTTGTGATCGGTGGCTTGAATACTGCTTAACAAACAGTTCCCACGTGATATCGTGCCGACAGCTGGTCTATTCGAGGAGGAAGTTTCGGACTTTTCAATCGATGAAATAAGTATATCAATCGGAAGCGGCGGGACCAGACAGCATTCCATCAGAGTTTTGGTCGAAGATGGAGGGGATCGGCAGCGTTTGATTATCGAAACTTTTAAATAAATTAAAATGTGGACAACCTATGCCGAATTAATGGAGAAGTAGCTTCGTGTTTCCATTATACAAAGGAAAAGGCGACACTCGAGAATGCAACAACTACCGTTCAATCACACACAATGAATGAAAATCGTCGAAAGAGTCTTAAACGAACGTCTTCGGCAAATAATAAAGCTCGATAATAGCCAGTGTGGATTTGTTGAAGGAAGATCGACGGTGGACGCTATCCAAAGCCTACGAATAATAATGGAAAAGCACCGAGATTCGTCTATGGATTTACACATAGTATTTATCGACCTCGAGAAAGCATTCGATCGAGTGCCTAGGGATCTCATATGGGCCGCGCTGAGGTCTCAAAAGGTACCGGAAGCGTATGTTGAAATAATACAAGACATGTACGGAAACGTGAAACTGCGGTTAAAAGCTCTGCTGGACTAACGAGAGAATTCCCGGTTAATGTCGGAGTGCATCAAGGAAGCGTACTTAGCCCTTTCCTCTTTAACGTAGTATTCGACTATCTTTTAAAAGACTGCATGCGCGAAGCAAATGTTACGCCAATTCTCTTCGCTGTCGACGCAGTTATACTTAGCGATAACGTCGAAGATTTACAGAAGGCCTTAGATTCGTGGAGAAAGAAACGGGTTTAAAATAAGTCGTTCAAAGACGGAGCATTTGACGTGCCCATTTGCGCATCCGCTGCGACCTGTTCCTGATATAATGTTAGACGGAATAGTTCTTCCGAAAAGCACTATCTTTAAGTACTTAGGATCAATCGTGAACATGGAAGCGAAATGTGACGACGTAGTAAACCACAGAGTGAGTGTGGGGTGGATGAAATGACGGGGAAATTCGAGAACCTTTTGCGACCGAAAATTTCCACTTAAATTGAATGGGAAAATTCTACACCACGGTTGTTAGACCGGCTCTTTTGTATAGTTCAGAGTGCTGGACAATGTACGAAGTGTTTAAAAGCAAAATGCCGGCAGCGGAAATGAAAATTTTAAGGATGTCTAGTGGTGTCTCTATGTGTTACTCCCTTAAATGAAAAAATCGAACCAGACTAAGCCAGAAAGGCTTACTCCCAACCACATAGACCTAACAAATCCCCATTCGAATTAGTTTCGTTAAACTCACAACTGAGCTCATTTTACAATCTATTCTCCGCAATTGCAACTACCTCCCAACTTTCTGCTATCAATCAGCTCAGCAAAATACTTTTTCAAAGTTAACCCCAGTCCGGCCTTCTATCTGAGAATGTTTCCCTTTAAATAAACTCTTCTTCAAGCTTCAATAAAAGATAGACAGACTGCCGTACCTTAGCACTCGCTGTGGGTCTACTCCCGTTAAATCATTAAAAAAATTAAATTCCAAACTCAAGCCAGAGCTCGTATTTTAATTAATTTCCCTCTATGTGTACTTAAGCATTCATTTGTGGGTAGATAGGTCCTGAGTTTCTCCAAGATAGGCAACATCGAAACGAAAACTATTCATCCCTGGATAAATAGTTCCTATTAGAATCTGCTTAAGCGATGAGGATGCAAAAAACAAAATATAGTAGGGACGGCTTCTCAAAATAATGCAGAGGGAGCGTATAGTACTCGTATGTATGGTATATCTTTTCATTAGCCGCCTTAACCACTAGTTTAGAACGATAAACCAAGTACTGCAGAATTTCAACACCAATCCCTGCAATCTCCAGGTGCACTTTTGAAATATTGCACATAGATGTGGAGAAGGAGGTGTAGGAAAGGGAATCACCTCGAACTCTATAAGTTTGACATAGCGATGATGAATTTCATGCAGTACGAGTAACAAGAGAATACGGATATGCTTCGAAACAATTATCCTTGCCAACCTCGAGACTGAAAGATGAATGCAATGCACATAACAAAAGTAATTCAATCTGAGCTCCAGGTGGTTTAGTTGATGGCAGGTAATAAAGTGTCTGCCAGCTATTCTTGTGGTAAGATTACTTTATGCAGGGAATTGTGTTCTTCCCTCAGAAGTGAACCTTTCTCCTCAAGAGGATTATTGCGACCGTATTTTCGCGAGAAGTTGGTTTCGAGTTTTTAGCTACTTTAGACTTACATGAAGATATATCTGTAAGTTGAAGAGAGTACAAGTATAACCATTCAAATATGGTAAGGGTGGGGGTGGAGGAATGATTTTATTAGTAAGTTGGTACAGAGAGTGGATTAACGTTATGTAGTAAATCTCAGCCAGAAATTTTATTTTATTTTTATCGATAGTTCTATGTCACGATCAAAGTATCTGTATCAACCTATATTTATCATTTGCTTGTAAATGCATTAGGTTGGTCACTGCTATAGTTGAAAACAAAAAACAAAACGGACGTCACAGCTATAGACTTGGTCTAATTAGGATCAGAGACCGCAATTCGATTAAGCTGTAAAGTTGTTTGAGTTTTGAATCCAAATCTGTCTTAGGAGATTGTAGTTCGTTTAGCCACAAATTGGCCAGATACACCGTACCTTCAAGTAATACAGATCGGAGCAGACAAACACTAGATAAAGGGAATGTGGAAATTGTCCAGTGCCTTGCCAATGAATACTAGTATCTGCTTATGTCCTAACAGAGGCAAATAATTACTATTCACTCTGAGTACTACCTAACCGAATCAGCGGATAATGTTTAAAAAAACATCTTCGCGAGACTACCTGTTTAAATTGGCTCTATGGAACAGACTGGAGCTACTAAGTTGTTGTAGGCAAAAGTATCAAGGATCCAATAGCATTAAGGATCTTTATACGCAATTAAACGAAAATGTATGGGGTAAAGCGTGCAAAATTATAACCGCGAAGCTCAAAACGCCTCAAAGACCGGCACCAACTTGCCCTGCTGAGTAATAACTCAGAATGGTAGAAACTCTGTTCCCCTCTCAACATGACGGACTTCAACTAAGCGAGATCGGAGAACTTCGCGAACACATTCCTGCCATAAGAACCGATGAAATCACCCCGGCAATCAAGAGGGTTGAAGATCGAAAAACTATTGGTCCAGACGCCATACCAAATAGGGCTTTAAAAATAGCGATGAAGGCCCGCCTAAAAATTTTCTTTAGCATGTATAATGCATGCTTAAGCGAGGGAATATTTCCAGAACAATGGAAATACCAACGATTGGTACTATTACCGAAAGGAAATAAGCCACCGGAGAAGCCCTCATCTTATCGGCCGCTCTGTATGCTTTACACTATGGGTAAAATATTAGAGCGAATTGTATGCAACAGACTACAGCCTATCATTGAAGCCAATAATGGGCTCGCGGAATATCAACACGGCTTTAAAAAGAGTCGATCGACAATCGGAGCGATTAAAGTCGTAATAGGCAAAGCTCAATCGGCCATACACGATGGAAAGACGTACTTGACGTAAAAAATGCTTTTAACTCGGCGAACTGGTCGCGTATTTTACAATGCTTCGAAAGATTAAATGTACCGAAGTACTTTTCCGATAGGTTTCTCCTTTACTACTCCGACGACGGGACGAAATAATATAAAATTACAGGGGGCGTGCCCCAAGGATCAGTGTTAGGTCCCTTACGGTGGAACGTAATGAATGAAGACATTCTACGACTCCCAGTCCCCAGGGAAGCCGCCATTATAGGTTTCGCGGACGATATTGCTGTTGTAGTCGTGGCGAAACGACTTGAAGAAATCGACTTGTATTGCAACGAAGCAATAGCACTGATCAAAAACTGGCTACGCGATATGAGTTTAGACCTCGTGGAACATAAAACGGAATCTTTTCTTATTACGAGTAGAAGGGTGCTAGAGACGATAACGATAAAAGTCGGAGAGCACACAATTACCGAATAGTCCCAAGGATTGAAAGTTGGGTAAAACGAAAACACGGCGAACTGAATTACTATCTTACACAGTTCTTGACGGGTCACGGTTGTTTCGCGGAATATCTATTCAAGCGAACCGTGATTGGAGTCCGTCCTGTCCTCGCTGCGTAAGCAGCACGTTTTCTTCGAATGTGCTCGGTATGGAAGCGAAAGAGCTATATTGTGTGAAGAATTTTGGGAACGGCCAACACCAGAAGACATAGTTCAATATATGTTGAAATCTGAAGATCTTTGGACTGCTGTGAACTATGCAGCAGTACGAATAATGTGCGATCTAAACAATTTAGAACATAAGCGGAACGCCAATGCACTAAGCACCCCGTAGCGAAAAAGCTCAAATCCGTCCCTAGCGGTAGTCCCGCGGGGGAATAAGCGGAAAGATTCCCCGGGAGGTGGTTTTAGTCAATAAGAATCTGACACAACCAATGGACGTCGGACCAATGGTCTCACCCATGCAAGGTTTTCACCCTCCCACGCAAAAAAAAAAAGAAGGCAATAGCATTAAGTTAAGTTCTCTTAAGATAGTCTTTGATCCCATGACAGGTAAGTCTAGCATCCAAAAGACCAAAAGACCTCAATCCAAAAGATAATGGCAAGGAGACGGCCCTACATTAAGTTGCCAGTATGATTGGAAAAAGTCTTTACTACAAAGAAAACACATTAGCAGTCTTTGCATACATTGAAAGAGCCTGCAACTATTTCAACATTTCCACTTTAAGTAGAAACTTAAAAAATTCTGGATTTTATCCTACACTAACGAACTTGATAACCTGTACGTTCCGCAACAGCAACATCAACGCAACACTGAGTATTACTTCCAGATCTAGCTAAGAACCACTGCATACGCCAATTACATGGTTCCTTTAGCCACTGGCAAATTGCCCCCTACAATCGCTGAAATCCCAAACTATGCCCTTAGACTCCTTGGAGACTGAAGCTCTATGGGATGGGAATCAACCTGCAAAAACAGAGCTTGTACTATTCATACCCAAAACGATATTGCCGCAATTTGACCTTCTTTCCACACATAAAACAACATCCGACTATCGACTATAACAGTGCTAAATACCTTGGTGTCGCATGTCGAGGAATGGGTGAAAAAACCAACGAGCGCCTTCTACGCTTGCAGCCATATATTTAGGAGAATATGGGGACTTGACGCCAAGATAATCTTGGGGTAACATAAATACGGCTAGTGTCAGTTCCATCTTAATCTACAGCAATCCACAAATAAAACTCGCAAGCTCAGGCTGATGACAATAGTAGGTAGGATCGCATATGTAGGCACGAGTCATACCATAAGAAGGACGCCCCTAATCTTTACATGCTAGAATCTTCAGTCAAAAGTGCTCTAAGATTCAGTCAGCTTAAAGGGTGAAAAATAACCCCGAAAGGCCGCGTATCGATCCCTATTCGTACAAGTGAACTGGATTTATGCTCGAATACGAGCTACAATACATTATTTCCCATGTGAACCAAATGGTACCAGACTCGAAATCCATTTTCACGGATTGATCAAAGGCGGGCGCCGGGATCTTCTTCGATCAATTGAATTTACGATTCTCACGATGTCTGACGGATTGTGGTAGTGTCTTGCAAGACGAAATATTGTAGCATAAGCAGCCAAACTTGCGGCAATAAAGGCAATCCCCGACGAGGATACAAAGGCAATTGACAGCCAAGCTGCCATCAAGTGCATCTCGGCAGTCGAAATCAAATCAAGGCTTGTGAAAAGTTGTTAAAAGGGGTCAAGTCTTTTTCCACGGCCGCGGCAAGGGATGGTAACCGTAAATTACCATTCTTCTTAGTTCAACTAACACCCACCCGCAAAATCGATAGTCTGCGAAAAATCAAATTCCTGTACTATCATGCTGTAAGTTGGGAAAAATTAAAGAGGGCAGATCGTGTACTGCAATGTATGCACTGCCAGAGGTTCGGACACGCCGCAGCTGATTGCAATATGCAATTCAGGTGCGTTAAGTGAGACAAGGACCACAAATATGGGGAATGTCCCTTGGGTAACGATAGAGTAGTAGATAGGGATCACCTCTTTTGTGTACTCTGCAGGAACTCAGGGCATCCCGCCAATTTCAGAGGGTGTCCTAGGTTCCAAGAGCTGAAAAAGAAAGTCCAGGCTCGAAAACAGTTGATCGAAGAAGAGTAACGTCAGAAGAGTCGTGCTTTTTCTAATTTCGTGGCACCCAGTGTATCCTTTGCCCAAATGGTATCTGGATCAGGTAAGGCCACAATGACAGCAAAAAATACGCCAAAGGTAGTCGAACAAGCGCCGGAAGCGGACCTGGATTTGAAAGCGATCCTTCTGTCTCTACACGGAAAGATTGATCACTTCCAGAAACAATTAAATGAACAAGCGGCTCGAATTGACGTCATCTATTCGACGCTGTTTGACAAGTCTGGCACGCCGATATAATGTGTGCTACGTTGAACGAGGTTAACTTAAAGATCCTTGCGTTAAATGTTAACTCATTAATCAGGATCGAAAGAAGGACCAACCTTCAAAATCTGTTCTCGAGTGAAAGCCCAGATGTGCTTTTGGCAAACGAAACTAAGCTTAATCAGAACCACAAAATTGGCTACAGCGGTTATAATGTATACAGAAGGGACCGGCCTCACTCCTTACGTGGGGGTGGAGTTGGAATCTTATTACGAAAAGGCATACGCCATAAGGTCATATATAGCGGAGATTTACTGAGGTTCCGGGTGTTGGAAGCCTGCCTCATATGCATTCCTCTTCATACTCGAAGGCGATTGTATGTGGTGTCACTTTACGCACCTGAAGCACTTAATCCCTTAAATCTTCAATCTGGCCGGAGATCTCAACACTAGACATGCGGCATGGGGAAATAATCCGCCGAACACTAGGGGCAACCAGTTATACTACTGGTGGGGTCAAAATATGATTGAGTACAAACTTGAGTTGTACGCGACGAATATTCCGTCTTGCCCATCAGCTGGCTGTAGGTCTGTATTGGGGCAATAAGGTTCGGGCTATAAAATCCAGTAGTTCGAATATGTTCCCGCAGATAAAAAATCCCGCGTCAAAACAAACAGGACCAAAAATAATACGTAGTACTCGTATCTTGCTCTCGAAACGGCCAAGTACTTCTTCCTCCTTTTTCAATAATGTCCATGTTACTGCGCTATAGAGCAAGCAGGGGAGGTTTTGTGTAAGGCTAGTTTGGTTTTGCGAGAAAGGGCTCTGCTATCCAATTGCCTTCTGAGCCCAAAAAAACGACGATTGGCAAGACTTAATTGCGGAGCGAAGGTAGACGAAGTCTGTAACTATCTCGTAATTATAGCTGCAAATTGTGGCTCCCGTGTGATGCATCAGACTTATCCTAACCACAGCGTTTTTTAAGAACGATTCAGGCAAGGTTACGCATTAACATGAATCTTAAACACCATCCATCAAAGACCTATGCGGAGCTCAGGAACCAGATACTAAAGGCACGAATAAGAGTAGAGTTAGGCATACGCTGTCAATGTACGAGTATATATTTGACCAAACCTCATATTAGACATATACAGCGTCGAGGTAGTCGGACTTTGTGGCTTCGCTAAAAACAGGATAAAACAGCGCATATAGCTTGAAGTAAGGGAGGCAGTTTTTAAGTGAAGTCCTTTCTGACACAAGCCAGGTCAGACCAGGTCTGTTATAAGGGTTTTATCGACAGTGGTCGTTTCAAGCAGATGTCCTCCGTGAACCCGCCTGTGTTGCAGATCTTTATAGTGACACAGACTTGGCCAAAAACTACGAATAGAGTGAATTAGATGGACATGAATACTCCAGGCTGACAAATCTTTGATTGATTAACCAGAGAGAGACAGTTGTAAAGAATTCCAAACAATTGAAGATAACTCGCGAATGGTGTTTCGGGTGAAGAGGGCTGCCCAGCCCTAACCCTGTTGCCTCCTGTAACATAATCGAAGTGGGAAGAAAACTCAGTTCACTCTGCCTGAACAATAACATTTCTTTGACTGAATGGTCTTCACCTGCAAAATTGTATCTTCACCCGTATTTACAATTGCAAGTTTGTCATTTAACCCTACGCCAACCAAAAAGTAGTAAGACAACCGTGTTTACCCGTTTTAAAAAGCCATCGACACATTTTATGGTTCTTTAAAACAACTCAACCATTCGAAGATATCATTCCACTATCTAGATACGAGTACTCGTATGCATGTGCTTTTAAACACTGACGTCGAAAAGTCATTCGAGAAGGAAGTACTAGTTCTGTTCAGTTTCATTAAAAAAACTTAGGCAATTAAATCCGAATCGCATTGCCATAAAAACAATAACGTTTACGTCTACGAAGGCAGACAACGGCGGCGGCAGTTACATCAGCGATAATGACGATGATAAATAAAGTCACTCCATTGATGCTGATGATGATAATAATGGATTCGTGATGGTGTTCTGCATTTGCTCATCGGAAAACTACGAATAGATGAGACGTACAAGGCACACGCACACGCCTAACGATCCAAACGAAATGAATGAATTGGACGAATGACAAGCTCGAGCACAAAGTTGCATCGTCAGTGTTACTTAGTCAGTCCTAAACTCCCAGTCATCATTAGATACCAACGAAGTCTCTCATTAACTTTGAACATGATACTGCCACTACTGTAGCAGAAGCAGAATCATTTCACGAATAGAACTGAAGCACCATCATTAACAGAATTGAACCAACAAAAAAGAAAAAAACAGGAAAAAAATACAACAGACTGACTTTTACGGATGCCTACGAGTACTTGATTCCTCTCTCCTCCGATGAGAAACTTCTTCTCTCGATGGTTGTCTAACTTTTTCAATTCCCGTCTAATTTCAATTTCTCAGATGCTTCTCGTGGAGTTACTTTCTAAACTTCGTTTTTAGCCTCAACAAAGTAAGAAAAAACCACCCTCCTCACTCAGTCTGTTTGAAGTGGTAAAGCTAATTTAGCACGAAATGAGAACCTAGAGCAAGACTTGGGATTCTTCCTTGCTGAAGGAAGACAGCAGAAAATCCAGTCAATTGCAACTTCTCTGCAAACATGCAACGCAACTTTTGATTGACGTCAAATTTTCAAAACAAAATTAAGTGACTGGTTCCAGGGTACACCTGTCAGAGGCACATTCAACACACTCGTATGAGTATGGTATGCAAAAGTTTTAGTAAATCATAATTTTTTTGAAACATCAAACCAAGTTTCAGAGCTTGAGGTTTGTGTACCTACAAAGGGTTGCAATTACCAAAAAAAATTATTACCTCGGATAGTTATCCCCCTCCGTCTCAAACTACAAGTATATCATCGACCATGAATCCGAATGTACGAGTAGACCCCTTTTGATCCTTTTTGCAGGCTGACCGAAACCGATTCGCAAATGAGTTTCATTCCAGGACATCAGATGCATTTACATGGAAATGATTGGGAACAATTCTTTCGGGTGTAACCAATCGGAACGAATCCACTTTAGTTAGAAACTTTAACCAAAGTAACCTTCTAAAGGCTGTTATAGAAGGCAGTGCCATTGAGTTGGGGGCGGATTGAGACAACGAGGGTATTTTCTGATCGATGAGGGGCGAAAGTAAATATTTGTCAGAATAATGTTTCATGTCATGTAGACCGTTCTTTGGCGTTCCTTCACTTGCTTCTTCTTTTTTCTGTTGCCGCTTATTTATGAGTTCAATGGTTATGATGATGATAACATTGAAGGGCTCTTTCGTTCTAGTCTTTGTCCTCGAGAAGGAGCAACAAAAGAAATGTAAATAAGAGTGTGAAGGATTTTTTTTTTTCCATTCCTTAAAGGATTGCGTTTAAACGGATGGCTTTTTGGGATTATCACAGGGAGTGTCCCTTGGGTGTAGTACTCGTATTCGTATCTACGTACATAACATATGTAGATATGAAGGAACGGATCTTCCTTGAATCTTTCGTTCCTTTTCTTTGGATGAATAGGTTATCATTATTTTTTCTGTTTTTTTTTTTTTAGAAAGTGTTGAACCGAAGCGATAGTTGTGTTGAAGGATTGGATAAATGTGCTCTCAAATAGATGTCTGGGATCGACAATTTTCCGACGAAAGATAGCACTTAGACGGAATAATGTTGTCGTTCTGAAAATTTATGAGATACGAAATTTAAAAGAAATCGACTGAAAAATGTGTGTCCTTGTTTTTTTGAATTTGAATTTGAATTTGAATTTTTGGAGAATGTTTTACGTATGGAGGTGGCTACTATGAATAGCAATAAAGAAATAGGACATCCAGTCTGTGAGGAATCTTTGGGCTTAAGGGCTTTAGGAAAGACAAGACCTAGTCGTGAGATTCTTAGCATACAATCGTGATCCACTGCGAGTAATACGAGTAGAACATTGCCCGCGGCTAGATTGATTTAAGATTTGATTTACAATAGTCTGAGGAGAATCTTATTATTGTATCTCATTGTGATTGACAAAATCCCTTACTTTTTAGCAGACCTAAACAGAATTTTCTGAAGTCTGAAGAAGCTTATGCCTTAAGAAGAATTATAGAAATTCAGATCGTTTAAAATGGTATTCATTTAGTGGCAAAAAAGGTTAGATTAATGGCATTCAATTTATGTCAAATTGCCCAAATCGTTCTCTAATTCGAATGATATTTTTGAAGCAACGCGATGTCTGTTGCAAAATAATTTTCTCTGTTTGAATAGAGCACATTCAGATGAAGAACTAGTCCAGTATGATGATTCAAATAAAACTTTCAGTCAGGGTCATCGTTTTTTTTTTTTTGTGAAACGCCCGCGGTACTAGCGTCCTCGACTTATTCCTAAAGCGAGCGTTAGTCAGATACTCATACAGGAAGTACTCGTACTCTTAGGTCTCAGCGTCATCCTCATAGCAAGTGTTTGCAAAACGAATGGCCAGCTACTAAGACACAACACCATTACCTCTCTGAGGGACAGGCAAAAAAGCCATGTTCATTCACTTGATCCGCCAGCAACCAAAGAATCATACCGTCTATACCTGTGCCCATAAAAGACTCAAATATCAGGGGCAAAAGCGCTCTGGAAGTCCTCATCTTCGCGGAACTCATTTCTTGCATTCCCGCTGGCACCTGGGACCAAGGACAATATTTAATAAATTCAACGTTCTAAGTACTTGTGTCATTCTTAAACTTATGGAGAAAAAGTGAGGCGGCTTAGTGAGACAAAGAACGCGGATTGACTGTCGTAACATAAAACACTTCTTCCTCTATCAGTACTTTTCAATATAGTACATTGGCAAGAAGATTACGTCTGGACCCGGCTGGAAGCAAGTTCACACTATAAGGAATGAATTCTAGAGTTTTCGTCCTCATCGATACGGCGTCGTATGGTGGGCTAGTTCAAATTTCAGCCAAACCCAGTCCTAAGAGTAGGGAAAGTCGATTTCGTAATTTATATTCGGTTGTCTTTGACTGCAAAACGCAGTAGCAATATTGGCCAATGGTTCCTGATTCGTAGAAAGAAACAAAATATCGCCTCCACAGACGAACACCTACAGCACTGCAAGTGAGTGCAATTTAAATACCCCCTGATCGTCTCCCCCGAAATTGCAAAGTTCGAAGAAAGTGAATGGCAAGTCTCCTGTGCCAATATAAGGCAGTCGAAGTATTGGTATGTCCATGGCCGCGCGAGCTGCAACCGTAAAACATTTAATTGCTCGGCAACAGCAACATGCTAACTAACTAATCGCCTTCCTTGACAATGAAAAAGAGGATCGTCAAAGTTCTAGATTTCTATAGCTAGAGCTTGAATGCAGAATTCATGTGGTGGTAACTGAACACCCTAAGAGCAAGCGCAATGCTGGAGACACGACAACCAAACCTCTGGAAATGGTTAAGGTTTCTTGGTCTTGGGCTAACAAATCCCACCACCCATTATCCAGTGTAACGCATTGCAATGTACTGACAAACCATACGAATAAGGATGTTGAAGACAATTTGCGAGCCGCCAACTCAACGCCTAATGAAAAGAAAATCATGAACGTGAAGGAGATTTTGACACAAATGTAGGCAAAGACACATTCAAACATGTTAGGAAAACATTCGAGTTAGACGACGTTAGATAAGAATGTCAACCACAAAGAATATCACACAATCAGTGATCTACAACATATACGAGGCCGAAAAGAGAATTTTAATAATAGCCGATGTAGTAGATATTGCACCCAAGACGTACATAACGAACATGAGGCTGACATCGGAATAGGGACGGAATACGGCATTGGGCGCCTTCGTCACGTCGCATCTGAGAGCATCGAAGATCACTGGTAACCTGTACACAATATCTTCACGCCTGTTTCTGACAACAGAGACTCAGAGAACGTATTAGCTTAAAACACAAATAACATCAGGAAATCAATGCCGTGTGAAAAGAAAAAAATTGCAGACGCAGCGTTCTCAATCGAATCAATAATCCAAATCTTTGGGGATGACTAAAAATGAGATCCGTTCACCAGCAGCGGATCTGAGCATTAGCACCTCATGATAAGTATAAGCTATAAAGAGCTTGAGGCAACTATGTACTCTTCCCATTCCTCCTACATTTTCTTTTTCCTGGGCCTTGCTTGCCCTGTGAGAAAAGATCTTACACTCCGTACAGTGCAGAGTTCTGAGTTAAATGATACGCTGGGCAGTCGGAATTGTCCTCTAGGTGAAGGGAAACATTTTTGAGAAGGAAATGCTTTGCTTCCGAGTTAAGTGCACAGGAAAATACAAAAATTCAAAGTACTCGTATCTAGTGCTGAAGGCTTAGAATTCGAACTACAAAATGAAGTGCTCCTTTTTTTTCATTAAATAAAAATCTCCTTCAAGCATCACTGATGGACGAACACTTATGGCTGAACTGAACGATAGCATCTAATTTAGAATTTTAGACTACACTTATCGCCTTTCATAAGAATTCCAGTTTATTTTCAAATAATTCGAGCCCACAATTATAAAGCTTTCTAAATTCATAATGTTTTGTCTCACCTTATGTCTTCTTGCATAAGAGCAACCTTAGCGAGTTAGAGACTTGATATGGAGCCCTTTTTGAGAATTGGAGGCATGTTCTATATAACAGTCTCATCTATTTGGGGTATGGGCATCACCCTCAATTGGCAAACCCACGATGTAAGTTAAGTATTCGTAGACACCATACGAAAAAATTCGTAGCTTCGCAACAGTGATATGTGACACAACCGACTACGGAGTAGATATTCTTGGCTGGTGGGTATTCTAGAATAGGATTTTGACGGTCAACGGTCGCTAAAAATAGGCCAACAGTCTTGGGCCTAGGTGTACCTAAATGTAGGTGAACGCAAGGTTTCGAAGTTCCACCACGAGAATTCAGGTATTCCTTGCCATACAAATTGTGAGTAGCATGGTGCGAGTTGTTATATACCAAAAATTTGGGGAAAGACTAGGTCAACTGAGCTTGGTTTATCATGGTTATTATAAGTTGTAATTTATTACGATTTGTGACAAACCAAGGTGAAAATGATATCAATACATAGGACAACTGAAATTTTAGATACGCTCTGACCCTTCGCCAAAGGGGAGGCTTGTATTTTACTCACGACTTCGAACCTGGTACTGGAAGTAGCTAGTCAACCCATCCCTTCGATCTGTTGGCCGAAGACACGTACCTTCGTTAACACGAGAGACATGACCTAATTCAGACATCTTTATTTATTTATTTAATAGTAAATTAATCTCTGTACAATATTAAGTCTTAATCGACTTTTGAGTTGTACAGGTTTCATAGTATAATGTCAAATATATTGGGTACATAACTTAATTCGTGCGGTTTTTTTTTTTCGAAATTTGAACGTTTATTGAAGAAAAACATGTACAATAGTATTATTTAAAGAAATTCCCTTCTGAAGCTATGACTTTTTCTCATCTTTCTGGCAATTTGTGGATCCCATCCCAAAAGAACTGCGCCGGCTTGGCAGCCAAGAATGAATCAGGCCAATTTTTGATATTGTGCTCTGATGTGAACCGTATTTCAGTGAAGGCGTTCTGCATCGACCGGAACAAATGGTAGTCAGAAGAGGCAAGGTCTGGGCTATAAGGCGGGTGAAGTAAGACTTCCCATCCATTGTTTTTCAAATAGTTCTTAACTGGAATAGCAGCGTGGGGACGAGCGTTGTCATGATGGAAAATTATTGCCTCGTGCCTGGTCGCATATTCCGGGCGTTTTTCTGCTACTGCTCTCTTCAAACGGATTAACTGTGTTCGGTAGTATTGTCAATTGATGGTTTCACCCGGTTTTAGCAGCTCATAATACAGCACACCCATCTGATCCCACCAAATACAGAGCATTACCTTTGTGCTATGGATATTCGGCCTTGCCGTTGATTTGGCTGGTTGGCCGTGTTTCACATATGATTTTTTGCACTTGGGTTTGTCGTAATGGATCCATTTTTCATCACCAGTAACAATCCGATGCAAAAATGACTTCCATTTGTGGCGTTCCAGCAGCATTTCGGACATGCAAAACCGCCTTTCGACGTCTCTCGGCTTGAGTTCAAGTGGAACCCAATTTCCTTGCTTTTGAATATATCCAGCTGCTTTCAAACGTTTCGAAATGGCTGCTTGAGTGGCACCCTAAGATTCTGCGAGCTCTTCTTGTGTTTGGTAACAATCTTGATAGAGTAATGCTTCCAGTTCTTCATCTTCAAACTTTTTTGGCTGCTCAGGACGTTCATCGTCTTCCAAGCCAAAATCACCACATTTTTGGCACGTTCGCTCAGCTAGAGCATGTTAACCATAAACTTCCACTAAAATACGATGACTTTCGGCAGCAGTTTTCTTCATATTAAAGTAATGAAGAAGAAACTCCCCGCAAAAACACTTTTTCAGGCACAAAGTTCGACATATTTGAGTGAAAAAAAATTATTGTTGTTTACGCTTCAAATGAATGACATATACTAAAATGACGTACAATGACAGTAGCTTTCCAACGCATGTTCCAATGGAATAATACAAGTTACAAGTTACGTCATCAGATGTTTTTCCGTACGGCAGTGCCTGTCATCAGTCGAATCTGACTTCTACTTAGTTGTAGTAGTTGTTTCGTTTTTTTGTGGCAGCTATTTGGCTTAAAGTTCTTGGCTCGTCTGTTTCCTTCATCTTTCTACTTGAAACGTAGCTTCTTTTTCTCTTGCCAGGTTTTAATACCATATTTTATGGTGTTTATCGATTGCCCACAGAATGGTCTTGGTATCATGAATTGAGATGCGGATCCTTTTCTGGCTAGTTCGTCTGCTTTTTCATTGCCTTCGTATCCACTATGTCCTGGCACCCAAATTAGATGGACTTTGTTTGTGGTGGCCAGTAATTGAAGGAGACCAATTTTGATTTTATTTCAAAGGCGTTAAATGCTGCTTCTTAGGAATTCGAATAATTCCTTTCTAAAACGATTATCTGTGTTCAGCCTTTTTAAGCTTGGAGGTAGTTGATTCCATAGATGAATCGCATGTATAAAAAACTGGCGGCTACTACTTAAATATCTATGTCCTTTCGGATTGCACAAAGCTTAGTTTAGAGTATAGGTAATATGGTGTTTTACTCCTTATAATCCTAAACAAAGCTAGGACAGTACGAGTTTTTAACAGCGTGGTTAAGGAGCAGCCAATGATTCGTTTGACATAGGAAGAAATGTGATCGCAGCGTCGGATTTTAAAGACATACCTGGCACAGTTGTAGTTGATACAGAGTCCAGGTTCGAGAAGATTTCACATTCATAAAGGATAATAGGCAAAACATATGGCATGTCTTAATAGGCTTCAATTTAACGTTGATAGGTAGGGATTGCTTGGTGGGACTTAATCCATGGAGAATACCATATATTTTAGAGACAATATGGTTTACATGAGTATTCCAATTTAGACACTTATTAAAGTAAATACCTAGATTTTTGATTTTTTTCACAAAGTCGATGGTAATATTGTTGATTTGAAGAGGGGACAAAGTAATATCAACAGACGTTCTATTGAAGGACATAGCTTTGGTTTTTGACGGATTTAGGTTTAAATCATTTAGTATGGACCAGGTATAAACGGCATTGATATCTCCATTCAACTCATTCATTGCAGACAATTCTTCAGATTTCCTTAAGTTTTTCAAAATCTATCTATCATCTGCATAAATACTCGTATGATGCTCACACCTTTTGACACACTTCGATATGTCATTTATAAAAGAATGAATAAGAGCGGACCAAGAACGGAGCCCTGAGGCACACCTGATATGACATTCAGACTTGTCGAGACTTTACCTTCACAGAAAACTGTTTATGAAGGTAAGACGTAATGAGCTGACAGATGGGGTTCTCAAAAACAAATTGATTCCTGAGTTTAAATAGCAAAATTTCGTCGTTTATTGAGTCAAACGTTTTTGAGAAATCAAGAAAAACACCTACGGACACCAAGCATCCCCTATCGAAGCCAGAACGTATGTCATCACTAACCTTAAGTAAGGCTGTGATGCAGTTATGCTTTATTCTGTTTCATTTCTTCAACATAAACTTTCATTTGTTTGCTTACAATATTTTCGAAGGCTTTGTTCAGAAATGGACGAATTGTAATTGGCCTAAATTCATTTTTATTTGGCGAAGACGGCTTGGGAATTGGTATTATTTTTCCATTTTTCCAATCGTTGGTAAATACACTGGTGGTAATGATAGAATTATGAATATGTGTAATGTGCTTGCTAATGGCTAATGGCTAATGGCATTTTAATTATCGTCGGGTGTGCACCATCTAGCCCCACTTCTTTTGATCGGATGGAGAGAATAGTATCCACAACACAACTTTCATCCACACATTGAAATTAGAATGTTCGCGTTGGATTCGTGGTATTGGGTTCAAAAACGGAAAAGTTAATCGGGTTTGCTTGGGAACAGGATGTAACAAATTTTCTGGGCAGGCCATTGACATCAAGATTTCCTAAAACAGACTCATTGCGAGAACTAATACCGACATCACGAATCGTTTTCCAGAAGGCAGAACTCGATTGGTTAGTATGAAACTTAGTTTTATAGTACTCTTACATATTAACAAGGTTACTGAATAACGTAGTTTCTTCATCGTGCATATCAGGCCATCTGTATCGACGCCATCTATAGTAAAGAGCGTCGCATTCTTTTATTTTCTTTTTTATTTCTGACGTGAACCACGGCAAATTAACATTATTTATTCTTTTGGTTTTCACAGGTATTACTTACTTACTTTAGGTGGCGCTACAGTCCGGGGTAGACCTGGGCGTCAGTCAACAAGCTTCTCCAGCTAGCTCTATCCCTGGCTAGCTGCCTCCAGTTTCGCACGCTAAGTTGGCTGAGGTCCTCTTTCACTTGCGAGCGCCACCTGAGTCTTGGCCTTTCTCTACTGCGCTGTCCCTCGGGAGCGGATTCAAAGCCTTTTCGGACCGGGGAATTGGTGTCCATGCGCTCTACATGACCCAGTCATCCCAGTTTTTGGAACTTCACTCTTCTAGTTAGGTCCATGTCGCTGTACAGTCCGTACAGCGTCAATGCAGACGGGACCGAAGATCGCCCGAAGAATTTTTCTCTCGAAGAAACCAAGAACACCGCCCCATCCATTTTTGATAATGTCCATGCCTCTGCGCCATAGAGCAGGACCGGGATTATTAAAGTCTTATAAAGGGTGACTTTTGTTGTCCGAGAGAGGGCTTTCCTACTCAATTCCCTTCTTAACCCAAAGAAACAGCGGTTGGCAAGAGTTATTCTTCGCTTGATCTCAGCGCTGGTGTCGTTGTCTGTATTTATAGCGGAGCCTAGGTAGACAAAGTCCTTAACTACCTCAAAGTTATATCTGTCGAGGGTGACGTTCTGTCCGAGACGTCGGTGTTGGTTGTCCTTTTTGCTTGACAGCATATACTTGGTCTTGCCCTCATTAACCGCTAGACTCATTTTAGCTGCTTGCATCTCAATACTCGCGAAAGCGCCACTGACATCACGCTGCTTTCTCCCGATTATGTCAATATCGTCGGCGTATGCGAGTAGTTGGACGGACTTTTGAAAGATAGTGCCTCTTGTGTTTGCTCGTGAGTTTTGCACTATTTTTTCAAGTACGATGTTGAAAAAATCGCATGACAGCGCATCGCCTTGTCTAAATCCTTTCTGGATATCAAAGGTCTCGGTGAGATCTTTACCGACCTTGATGGAGCAGCGTGCATTCTCCATTGTCATCCTGCACGGACGGACGAGTTTGGCAGGGATGCCAAAACTAGACATTGCTCTATATAGCTCATCTCTATAGATGCTGTTATACGTGGCCTTAAAATCGATGAATAGGTCTTGGGTATCGATCTGAAGCTCATGGGTCTTCTCCAAGATCTGCCGTAGTGTGAATATCTGGTCGATGGTGGACTTTCCTGGCCTGAAGCCACACTGATATGGACCTATCAGGTTGTTGACGAACGGCTTCAGGAGTTCACACAATACGGCGGATAAGATCTTATATGCGATGTAAAGGAGACTGATGCCTCTGTAGTTGGCGCAGTTCAGAGGGTCTCCTTTCTTAAGAATTGGACAAACAATGCTGAGGTTCCATTCATCGGGCATACTTTCGTCCGACCATATTTTACAGATGAGTTGGTGTATGCTCCTTACCAAGTCATCGCCTGCCGCTTTGAAGAGCTCGCCAGTCAGGCTATCCGCTCCAGCAGCTTTGTTGGACTTAAGCTTCGATATGGCTATCTTCACTTCATCCAGGTCGGATCGACGGAATTCTTGGTCATCATCGTCCAGGTTGAAAGGTTGATTCTGCCTGACAGCGGTATTTGGTCCGCCATCGCCGTTATACAGTCTGCAGAAATGATCTTTCCAAATCCTCAGCATCGACTGCGATTCTACTACGATGTTCCCTTGTTCATCTCTACAGGCTTCGGTTCGGGGTTTGTTTCCGCGGCATAGTATTTGTACCTTTTGATAAAACTTCCGAACCTCATTCCTGGAGTAGCATCTCTCAATTTCCTCGATCGCGCGCTTCTCATGCTCTTTCTTCTTCCTCCTGAGAAGCCTGAGAATCTTGCTTAGCTGCATGTGCTTGCCGGCATTCATCATCGAACCAGGGGTTTCGTTGTGGTGGACGAGTGAAACCCAGCGCATCAGATGCGGCATCTCTGATGGCGTTTTGGCAGTGTTTCCAATGGTCTTCGATGCTTGATGCTGGCGGCATTGGACCTCTTAAGAGATTAAGAGACACTCGATCGGAAAAGGACTTGGCGATCTCTTGCGATTGTAGCCGTCTGACGTCGAATTTTCTCACAGCATTAGTTTGTCTTGGCGTAGTTTGGGATATCCGCAACCGTACCTTGGCTACAACAAGGTAATTTCACAGGTATATGCTTATTAAAAACAGAAACTTGTTCATTAACATTAGATGTGCAATAAATATGTGACCAGTTGAGACTATGACAATCATCAAGTAAGGACAATGCATTGACTGACGGAAAGTGACGATATTGTTGTTCAATTTTCATTTCATTTACATTTATTTGTATTCTTATTCATATAAGATCTTTTAACTTATTGAACAAGCTTAGGATAAATACAATTATAATGATTTATACAATCTGTACATGATTTGAAGATAGGAGATAAAGAAAAAAAAGGATAAAGAGAAAGATGAAAGAAGAAAGAAGAAAAGATGAAGAAATAGAGCATTATTAAATTAATTATTTTCTTTATAGTACTGGAAAACTTTCCTGCTAAAAGTACGACACAATCGTACGCTTAATTTCCAGGGGTAAAAGATTCCAAAGCTGAATCGCATGCACGCAAAATTGACGAGATGTATTAAGATACTTACACCTGAGAGATATTAATTGCATGGCTCTATGATTTCTAGCAAAACGTATTTTCTCAAAAAGATAATCCGGTGCAGCCGGTTGATACAAAATATGTATTTTGCGCAGCTATTAGAGGCTACTGTGAGTTTTCTTCTAGACTCATAGTCCATATTGCAAAATATTTCGCAACCATAAAGAATGATAGGCAATACAAAGGACTTAAAAAGCTTTAGCTTTACGTAAGTTGGCAGGTAATTTGACATGGGACTTAGTCCACGAAGTGCACAGTTTTACTTATATGAATATTCCAGTTCCGGCGTTGAACGAGATAAATGCCAAGATCCTTTAGTGTTTCTACATACTCGACAGGAGAGTGGTTAAAGAGAAGAGGGGGAAAAACCTCCGTACTTCTAGAACCACTTATCACCATAGCTTTTGTCTTTGCCGGGTTGAGACTTAGCCTGTTTTCGATTGACCATTTACTAATTTTGTCTAACTCACAATTCATGCTGTTTATCGCCTGGATTTTGTCTGATTTTGGAAACAGGGAGTATATTTGGAGGTCATCGGCGTACATACAGGTGTTAAGTCGTTGAGAATATCATTTATGAAACATGCAAACAGTAGAGCCCCTTCATGGAAATGATCGATATCGAAAAAGCTCGGCTGGCTCTTGAATACGAGCGTCTTAAAAAGATCGCAAAGAAAGTCCTGGCTCGAACTCGAACTCGCGGCAGAAGCGGAAAACCTGTACCAGGAGTTGGAACAAATATCCTCACGATCGGCGGATAGAAGACAAGCTATCCAAGAAGTTCAAACGTCGTACAGTACTAAAATGCCAAATATTTTTAAGCTCGCTAAACAGAGGCGAAAAAATTCAATGGAAATAACCTCGCCGAAATACACCAAAAACGCAGACGGGCGCTTATTAACAAATGAAAAGGAAATTTGTGACCGGTGGCTTGAATACTGCAAGGAGTTGCTTAACAAACAGTTTCCACGTGATATCGTGCCGACAGCTGGTCTATTCGAGGAGGCAGTTTCGGACTTTTCAATCACAGAAATAAGTATATCAATCGGAAGCCGCGGGACCAGACAGCACTCCATCAGAGTTTTGGTCGAAGATGGAGGGAATCGGCAGCGAATGGCTATCGAAACTTTTAAATAAATTAAAATGTGGACAACCTATGTCGAATCAATGGAGAAGTAGCTTCTTGGTTCCATTATACAAAGGAAAAGGCGACACTCGAGAATGCAACAACTACCGTTCAATTAAGCTGATGTCACACACAATGAAAATCGTCGAAAGTGTCTTAAACGAACGTCTTCGGCAAATAATAAAGCTCGATAATAGCCAGTGTGGATTTGTTGAAGGAAGATCGACGGTGGACGCTATCCAAAGCCTACGAATAATAATGGAAAAGCACCGAGATTCGTCTATGGATTTACACATAGTATTTATCGACCTCGAGAAAGCATTCGATCGAGTGCCTAGGGATCTCATATGGGCCGCGCTGAGGTCTCAAAAGGTACCGGAAGCGTATGTTAGAATAATACAAGACATGTACTGAAACGTGAAAACTGCGGTTAAAAGCTCTGCTGAACTAACGAGAGAATTTCCAGTTAATGTCGGAGTGCATCAAGGAAGCGTACTTAGCCCTTTCCTCTTTAACGTAGTATTCGACTATCTTTTAAAAGACTGCATGGGCAATGTAAATGTAACGCCAATTCTCTTCGCTGATGACGCAGTTATACTAAGCAATAACGTCGAAGATTTACAGAACGCCTAAGATTCGTGGAAAAATGCGCTAGAGAGAAACGGGTGCCCATTTGCGCATCCGGTGCGACCTGTAAGACGGAGTAGTTCTTCCGAAAAGCCCTATCTTCAAGTACTTCGGATCAATCGTTAACATGGAAGCGTTATGTGACGACGACGTAAACCACAGAGTGAGTGTGGGATGGATGAAATGGCGGGAAAATTCGGGAATCTTTTGCGACCGAAAATTTTCACTTAAATTAAAGAGGAAACTCTACACCACGGTTGTTAGACCAGCTCTTATATACGGTTCACAGTGCTGGACAATGTACGAAGCGTTTAAAAACAAAATGACGGCAGCGGAAATGAAAATGTTGAGGATGTCTAGTGGAGTCACTAAACGCGATTGCATTAGATCTACGCGTATAAGAGGAAGTCTACATATAAAGAATTCGGTAACCGAACAGCTTGAGGCGAATAGAATAAGCTGGTATTGCCACGTTCAAAGAAGATCTGCGTAAAATCCGGTTAAAAAGGCACTATCAACTACGGTCACTCCAACTGCAAGAAAACGAGGTCGGAAAAAGAATTCCTGGATTTCTCAGATGGCAAATGCGCAACAACGCCTGGGGCTTACCACTGAAGCGATCCAGGACCGAGCATTATGTAAACGTGTTCTGCGGTCTGCGACATTAGCCAACCCCAATATGGGAAATTCGTTACGCATAAGTTCGTATAACGAGGAAAGGGTTAATAAAAGGATAAGAAGAAGTAAACAGTAGAGACCCTAATACGGAACCTTGTGGGACACCTGAGGGAACAGAAGACAAGACGATTGTTTGTTTTTGTGATGGACGAATTGCGAACGATTACATAAATACGATGACATAAGACTGCATAAAGGGTTTTCAAATGAAAATCGTCTTTCCAGTTTCTTTCATAGTATAGTATGATTTACAGAATCAAATGCTTTTGAGAAGTCAAGAAATATAATTATACGCAACATATTCCTATCCAAACCGTTACGTAGATCCTCTGTAGTGTTTAGTAAAGCAGTGGTGCAGTTGTGCTTAGTGCGAAACCCCGACTGGTACGAGTACTTTGCTATTAATTTGTTATCATTGAGATAGATCTTCACTTGATGACTTAAAATAGTTTCAAACACTTTACTTAGAAACTGTAGTATTGCAATGCAATATTTGATAGTGAGGATCTTTTTTACCGGTAGCACTTTTGCGATTTTCCACCCATCAGGATAAACTAAGGTTGTGATAATAGTGTTCACAATGTGCGTGGTTTGATGAAGAATAGTATGTAGGTAGGAGAATTTTAAAAAACTTTGGTTGGATATTATCTGAACCCATGGCATTAGATTTGATGTTTAATATTGTCTTGCGCACCTCATTTTCGTCAACGGAAAAAAAAGGAGAAGCTTCTTTCAAGATTGTTTTCTCGAATAAAAGAAGTCGACATAACCGGACCGTTTGATTTTTCACTATTGGAGAGGAATTTCGAGTTAAGGTCTTCTAAGTCTGTAGTGCTAGGAATTGATGTCTTATCTGTTGTTAGTCTAATATGACGAACTTTTTTCCAAAACTCGGAGCTTGAGCTATCAGAGTCGAATTTGTGTTTGAAGAAGTTTCTTTCTTCTCTCCGGATAAGGATCGTTACTGCAGCCTTGAACTCCCTATGTAGGGATAAGCATTTGTATCGTCTCCACCTGGAGTACAATAGGTTACGCGCTTTTATAGCGTCACGAATAGCTTGAATAAACCATGGATTGTTTTTATTTTAAGCGGGACATATTTATTAAACAAATATAGGATGATGCTATTCAGATATTCAACCTGAAAACTGGTATTGTTCGCGCTATAAATGGGCCACCAATTCAAACGACAACATTCAGCAAAAAGCTCTTCCAAGTTGATATGATATAAAGGTTGTATCCATTTATAAAAGAAGGAATTGCATCTATTGCTGTGAAAATCATGTCGTGATGGGAAAACAAATGAGCAAGCAGTTGGTTATAGTGCATTACTTAACTGGGATGAGAAACCAAAACAAAGTCTAATAGAGAAGGCATACAATTGGGTGCAAAATGAGTTGGTTGATTGGAATTTACAAATGTTAAATTGAGTGCTTCTATATAGATTTAAAAACAGAGAAAGAGAAATAATAAAACGAAGAAAGATAAGCAATAAACAGAGATAGTTAAAGAGAAGAAACAGAATAGAAAGAGAAATAATAAAAAAGATAATTTTACATGTCATATGCAGGAAATCTTCATTGATCGTGGTCGTGGGTACTCGTGCTTATAGTTTTAGTTTTAGTTTTAGACGCATTTTTTTTTCTTAATCATTAATTCTTACATACTAACAAAAAATGCTTAAATGCTAGCTTACAATTACTAAACAACCTTATACTAACTTACTGGCCCTACACAGGCACCCTAAGCTACTCTAAATTTTTAATACTTTGTCTTTCGACTTCATTTACATTTTATTTATGATATTAATTTTCTATTCTTGAGGCTACGAAAAAACATTGTTAACAAAAACTTAGCATATGGACAAAATTTTGTATTTTTTATAAAAACTTAATATCTAACTTAAAATAAACCTTAGTCTAGCTAACCTACATACACAATACACACATATAAACACATAGACATTATTCACAATAATATACATATATTAGTATATAACTTTTTATATACTAATATACGAGGGCGGGTCAATAAGTCCGTGACTTTTGGATTAAAACACAGATTTTTTGATAAAAAAATAATTTTATTTTTCAACGTAGTCTCCCTTGAGCTCTATACACTTTGTCCAACGCTTCTCCAATTTTTTTATCCCTTCCAAAAAAAATGATTTGTCGAGGTCCTCAAAATAGGCCTTTGTTTGCGAGATGACTTCATCATTGGAGTCAAATCTTTTTCCACCAAGCCATTTCTTCAGGTTTGGGAACAAAAAGTAGTCGCTCGGAGCCAAATCTGGAGAATAGGGTGGATGAGGGAGCAATTCATAGCCCAATTCATGAATTTTTCCCATGGCAACTGCACATGTGTTTGTGGTCGACTGTGAGCAAACGCGGCACCCATCTTGCGGAAAGCTTTCTCATGCCCAAGTGATCATTCAAAATTGAAACCACTGAGCCATGCGAGATCCCTACGGCTTCCACAATCTCTCGCACTTTCAATCTTCGGTCGGCCAACACCATATCGTGAATTTTTTCGATTGTTTCGGGTGTAGAGACCTCAACTGAGCGTCCAGGACGCTCGGCATCTTCAGTGCTTGTACGGCCACAACGAAATTCAGTAAACCACTTTTTTACCATTGAAATCGATGGTGCAGAGTCCCCATAGTATTTATCAAGCTTAGCCTTGGTCTCGGTAATGGTTTTTTTTCGCAAGAAATAATGCTTAATAAGCACACGAAATTCACTTTTTTCCATTTTCTCCTCAAATTAGTGAGTAGTCTGATAAAAATAGCTGTCAAACACAAACTAACTGACGCAGCAAGTTTAAAGTTTGACAGGAGTCAACTGACAGATGCCTGTTGACAGGAGCAGTGTTGCGGTTTCAGTAAAGAGGTCAGAAATTCAAAAAGTCACGGACTTATTGACCCGGCCTCGTATATATATATTTCTTAAATGCTAACCTAAACCTATGTAAGCTGGCCATCGCTATTTACAGAGCAAATAGATTGGTCAGCTCTTCCTCATTAGTGAGACTGGTCCCTAATTGACGGAAACGACGACGAAACATCTTCCCCATCATTCAACCACCAGAAATGCTGGTGCTGCCGAACGACATCCCTCTTATCGCGATTCCCCACCGCCCAACTGAACCTGAGACGATCCACCCTGCCGTGTGCGACGTCTCTGTTGTAGTTGAGTCGCCTGTCCCCAGCTGTCCGAGTGACATGGAAGATTAAAGGGATCGCTGATCTAACCTAGATCAACCCTATCTGATCATAGTAGAGGAATGCTTCCGGTGGAACGAAGCCGTTGGAGCCCTGTTGTAAAGGACCTCATTAGGATAAAATGTTTTGTACTCCGACTCTGGTGTTCTGTACAAGCGAAGACAAGCTTTAAGGCAAGTCCTCTCAAACACCCGAATCTTTTCCATTAAGCTTGCTCGTACATTGAACCACACGGGACACCCAAATACCAGCATGGGCCTGATAAGGGCCATGTAGCAGATTATCTTTACCCTCGCATCGAGTTGGCTGCTATAAAACAGTCTCTTTGTGAGAGCAAAAGCCCCTTTAGCTCTGGCTAGAGCAGCATCTACATTTTTATTAAAATACAGAAACTGATCTAGCCAAATCCCAAGGTATCTGACTACACTTCGACATGCAAGAGGCTGTACGTGTTGTCCAATGATCGAGAACTTTCGCCAATTTTTTCTGGTGTCCCTAGAAGCTCCAGACAACGGCGTCCTAAAAAGAATGGTTTCCGACTTCTGAAAGTTGATTTTCAGCTTCCAGTCATCGCAAAATCGTCTTATCTTATCGAAGTCACGCTGTAAGAGACTATTAATGACCTCGATTTTTGGACCTGTTCTGTACGCTATCAAGTCGTCTGCGTACGCAATAGTATGGGGAAGTGAACCTATCAAGTCGCTTGTATAAATGCTGAATAGGATCGGCGAATTGACCGCGCCTTGCTGAAGACCATTTTTAATTTGAAATATTCCAACAGAAGTCACATCACCATTTTTCACGATGAACTGTCTGTTGGTTAGCATATTATAAAGAATGTACAAGAGTGGTTTATTGATCCCCAGACCAGCCAGCTTGTAGAAAAGACCCTCTAACCATACAGTGTCGAAAGCCTTCTCCAAGTCAACTAGGCAGGCAACAGTACACTGTTTCTTGGCTTTATTCCATTGGATATCGGACACCAGTTTAGACGCGGCATGTGAGATAGCATGTCCTGCCTTAAAACCGAATTGATTATCCGGAACTATATGTTTGTCCTCAACCCACCTAGTCAAAGCTCTATTGATTACTTTTTCGAACACCTTACTGATATTCGGAAGGAGACTTATCGACCGGAGATTCGCCGGATTGGATATATCCTTTCCCTTTTTGGGGATAGGTTGAACCACCGCCGTTTTCCGTTATAAAACAGGGTGGTATAAATGTCCACCGCTTCTAGAGGAAGATGTCGAAGCACTATGTTCGGAATACCATCGGCCCCCACTGATTTCTTACTTCTGATTGTGTCGAAGTTCTCATGGAGTTCTTCCTTCGAAATGAACGGGGGAATCTCACCTTCTCTGGCAATGACATTATTTGCCATATTTTCGTCACTAAACCCGGTGAAACCAGAGCCCTCGGATCGCCAGTTCTCTACTTCATTTCGAATATAGAAGTTGTGCACCAAGACGCGATTGTCCAGGTCATAATTAGGGCCAATGATATACTTGTATACTTCCTGGAAAGTCGCCCCTATGGCCTCAACCTTCTCCTGTGGATCCTCGACAACAAAGAAGTCGTCATCATCAGCGGCCTCATTTGTATCAATGCCTGCTATTGTTAGTAACCGTTCGTTGTCTGTAGTCCCGGCTATTTTAAGACACTGAAGGTCGTTTTGATTTTTTCTCCGAAATAGTTTATTTATTTGCGGGAACATATTCGGGTTGCTGGTGTTTACAGCCCGAACCTTATTGTTCCAATACAAACTTATAGCTATTCTGTAATTCTCTTTAATTAACGTTTGAATATTTTTAATCGACGACTTCAGTGTCCTAATCTCTGGGTGTTGTGTGTCTGTAAACTGTCTGTACAAGTTTTTGTAGTGTCCATAGTTTGTTTAATTGTCTCGTCCATTCGTTTTAGGTATTCCTGATTCCAGATTCCTATTGGACGGTGGGTGGAGCGTGTTCGAGGAGAGTGCTCTTGACAAGGTTGCGGAGAAACGTGTCCATCGAGTCTTACTCTAGTTGTAAGAAGATCTTTGGACAAACTCCTCCAATTCCGCAATTTCGTTGGGAACTGTGATTTCGGTGCTAAAACCGCAATGGTCGCTGTCATACACGAATGTGCGCAGACGGTTAAGCGTTTGTGAATTCGTACCTGTCAGTCGTATACGTTCGTCGTACAGTAATAGATCCAAATAAGACCCGCCTCTGGGAAACTACAAACTCGTGCTTATTGCTGATTGGCTTTGGACAGTAATGGCATTTAGGGTCTCTTCATCATTAATAGTTATGTTTCTTCCATTTTTATGTGCTTGCTTAAGCTGATTGGGAGAGCTAGCGATTTTTTTTAGTGAGACTTTCGTTCATGTAGATGTTGGCGCCAACATTCGGCTCTTCGTCCAAGCCAACATCTCTGATGCGCAACAGCCTTTTCTCTTTCTTCCGATATTCGGCAATCGACGTCAATACAAGATTTATAGATAGAATTATCGGTGGGTCGTTAGAGTTGTCCCGTTGTTGTACACGAAATATAGATTCCATGACCGGAGGTCTACATTCTACGGTGTGGCAGAGATGGTGAAAAATTGACTTCAGGTTTTCTTCGGCCAACTGTGGAACTCTGGAAGAGGATTGCGTCAGATGCAAGCTCCCTTCTCTCCAATACATCGCATTTGTAAACATCGGCAAGAGTTTTTGTTTTAAACGAATGCGTCTTTAATTTCTTCACACGCAATTGCAAATCCTTAAGAGACTGATCTAGTTTTTGTGCATAGTTTGACCAGTTTTCTTAAATGCGTGAAATCTGTTGAGTTATGTCATTGCGTAGGCTGCAAATTTCAGCAGAAAACCTAGTTAGGATTGAACCCGTGTAGTTATTTTGACGCTTTTTAAGCACTTCAATATTGAGAGGCTTCGGTGCTCCATTAGCGATACTCTTAGAAGTTGGTGTGGCACTTTGCTTTGGTGTTATTCAGGCGGTTGCATCCGATGCATTCTCTTGCTTTTTTTGGAGACGAGTAACCGGGGCGATGCTCGCGTTTGAGCTCATGTTTCATGTGTAAGCGGATTTTTCCTTTGTGAAGAGTATTTGAAGTTATTTTGGTACTTTTATGTTTAAGAATTATTGGGGTAAAACTACTGATTCTATTCACAAACGGAAAGTTGTACTGACTTACTATTAAATTAACATTTCTAATGAGTTTATGTTGTAAGAAAAGACCGAAAATAAATGTTTTTTTTACAGAACTAGCAAGAACAGGTCTATTCACTCTGACTTATCTATTTTTACAATTTACAATTTACAATTTTTATTTGAACAAGGCTTCTACCCCGAGGGAAAAAACATTCAGACACAGAAAAATTAAGTCATGGTGAGAAAGACCAGGACAGATATTTGGTCATAGTGTTCTATTCACTCGCTTTGAGATAGAAGGAAAACATCAAGAAGAGAAGGGGTTGTGGGATTATTTCTATTCGCTAAATGGAAACCTAGTGAGCCAATAATATCGATGAAGCCTCTATTTTTGTTAGCGAGGCTGTCCAAAATAAGATCACCACAAATAACAATTTTAGGATATAGTGGACCCAACTCCTCCAGAATATCTCTTATACTCGTATAAGTGAAGCAAGCTTCGTCTGGGGCCATATAGAATCTGCCCATTAAAAGATTGGCCTCCTTGCTACAGATTTCCACAAATACGAACTCAGTCTCATCATTTTCAGTGGATTGCTTGACAATTATGCATCTAAATTCATTTTTTGTGGATAGTGGCACTCCCCCACAATCTTTATCTCTAAGTCGGTCAGCCATTCTAAAGCCATTGATTTTAAATAGGTCTGTCTTCATATTTGGTTTTGTCCACGTTTCAGAAACGACAACTAAATCCATGCAGCCATCTCAAAAAAGATAACGCATTTCATCAATTTTATGCCCTATGCTTTGCGAATTAACGTGGCATAAACTATTTTTAATCCATCTCTAGATTTAGCCGCAATATTTAAAAGCGCCTTTGATTTATCCATGCAACTCCCCCATGGATTGACGCAAATCGAATCAAGATATCAAAGCTTTGCTCTAAATGGTTTCTTAGAACATCAAAAGTCAACATATGCATTCAATGGGTGTATCGAAAACTGTCCGAACATAATCTCAATAGCTCAAAGATTCTTTATACATGGAGGGTGAAATGCCTTTTTTTAGTACAACATGCAGATGAGTCCGGTCGCACCTTATCACAAAAGACCCATAATTTGAAGCACGGAGAATTTTTTTTACATTTTTGAGCACCACGTCAAGTGTGGGATTTTTTTTTCTTTGTCTTATTTTTCGTTGCCAAAGGTCTTCCAAGGTCTTAATCTTGTCAAAGAAGTACCTAGCAAATCTGAAATGTTTCTTTGAAATTCCTTACCACTGCTGGGACTTTGAAAAGTATGCAGAGTAACCTTAAAAATAATTAGATACTTTGTGAATAGATAAACCTGAGAGGCACATGTTTCCTTCGAAGAACTTTCCAAGTACCAAGTCTTTCATAGTTTCTTTTGCTTTGTAAACAACCCAATGGGAGTGGTAACTTTGAAATTCTTTCTCCTTGTAGTCGATGGCTCCATCAGATCCTCTTCAATCTTTTAAACTTAAAGAAAAACTTTTTTACCCTCTCATAGTCTATTAAACATAAATCTCATCAAATCGCCGACTGGCTTCTTCCCAGGTGAAAAGCTTTTTAAACAAAGAACGCCTTCAAGTGACTTCAATCGAATTTTTTTTTGATCTGACTTTGTAAGGACAAACAACAGGGTGCTGTAAAAGTTTTCCTTCCTCTACTTTTTACCGCGCGAAACAAATGATAAAAACGAAATATTTGTGTGTGGCAAACTAATAAATCACCTTCCCTGTCCCATCAAGTGTCCTTTCAAATAAAAAAAAAAAAACGAAAAAAAAAATAACATCAGACAATAACTTGCAATAATTCCTCTAGGGGGTCGTTAAGTAAGCACAAACTCCCGATCAAGACCAACAAAAGTGGGAAACTTTCATCTGCTGCCAATGCCATCGGCAACCTGGTACTGGCATTGGTACTTCTACCGGCATTAGTTACCACTGCCACACAATCGTGACAGGACCCATGGAAAACTAAAAATGACATTAATATCAAATTTGTTTACGCCATAAAATTAAATTCAATAAAAATCACAAAAAAAACACAGAAACAACGAAAAAAAAAGAAGAAAAAGTATCTCAGTGATGTGGACTCGAAATTGTCTTATCTGTGCCGTCTCTGGAGAGGCGACCGGAGAAACGTCAGACCGTTACCGCTGTATAATTTCGACGTGTACGAGTATTTTTTTTTTTTTTTTTTTTATTGTCCCGCTCGACTTCGATTGTTTCGGAAAAGAGATGAACCAAACCAAAAGATACTTTTACTTCAGCGTTTACTGTTGCTGTTATTCAGGATTTAGATTTATGGAATATTTTGCAGAGAAATTTATGAAAGTTTATGGATTGCTTTCGGGAGATTTTATTACTTTTATTGTTCGTTGGCAACTTGAAACTTTTGTGTTCGCGAACAGATTATGGGCAATGATATTGGAAACGTCCCCAGCTGATGACTTCAGTCTCCGAGGGGGGGCGTATTTAATTATATTTTTATTCGATAGTAAAATTCTGGTATTGGAATATTATTTTAATTTATCTTTATTGACCATCTCGTAAAAAAACGATGAGAAGTTATGACGATTTCAGATCGTAAATTGTTTTGTTAAGTTCGAAGTTGTTGTCGAGGAGCTCTGTTTACAGAGCTATTTTTGCTACCTAGGACAGTTTGAGTGTTGGAAATTAGTAGTGATCAGCATTATTGTTATTTACGACTGGGCAGTTAGCAGGTGGTCATCGAGGTTCATCGGACTTGTTGCTTATTCGTTGGGTCGATGATTTGCAGATAAAGGCTGTGTACACTGGATGAATAGCAGTCATGGGGTACATGCATTTATTTGGAAACCCTTCTTAAAAGCCTTATTAAAAAGGGAATAACAATTGTAAAGGGTTTTCCAATAAGGACTTGACAACTTTTTTTTAAAATAAAACGAAAACCATCTGAGATATTTCAAAAACTTTACTATCGGCAATCAAAACATTTATGTATGGAACTCGACTTCGTTCATATGGCCACCGATTCGTTCGACCCAATTTTCAACGACTCGGCCACACATTTCGACCGAAACGGCCGCTATTTCGCGTTCAATGTTGGCTCTGAGCTCTTCCAACGTCGATGGCTTATTGGCATAAACCAATGACTTAACGTAGCCCCACAGAAAACAGGCAAGCGGCGTCATATCGCACGAATGAGGCGGCCGATCGATTTTGCGATGAAATTCACCATTTTGGCGCATCTTCTCCAGCACCCGATCGGAGAGCGTACGTCGCTTCAAATGGCCCATCGCCTTCAATTCTTGAGTCAGCTTGATCTTGAAGCCAAGATCCTTATGCAAAATACGCCAACCAATATGTAGATTCAAATTTTTGCACTAAACTTGTTATTGCCTGTCTACTAGGGCGAGAATTACGACCGAAAATTAGAATTAACACTCTTAAAGTTGCAGTCACCGACTCTGAATTTCGGTAGAAAATTTTCATAATTTGCAGGCGTTGCTCGTTCATGTACAAGTACTTTACCACGATGTTGAGTTTACTGAATAAATTGACAGTGACAGTTTGATGATAAGTGAAAGAGTGCGTTCACAAATTAAGCTACTTTAGCTACATAAAGCGCTTATTTGGATGCGGATTTGTTGTCGGAGGCAGACTAAGACGAGAAGTCCTCAGCTTCCGGCATGTGAGCGAGCGCCTCGTAGCAATCCGCATCAAGGCTAAATTCGCCAACATAAGCCTCATATGCGCGCATGCCCCCACAGAGGAGAAAGATGACGACACCAAGGATGCCTTCTACGAGCTTTTCAACAAGACCTACGAGCAATGCCCTAGCTATGACATTAAAATTGTCCTCGGTGATTTTAATGCAAAGCTAGGAAGAGAGGGTATCTTTGGTGGAACAATCGGAAAATATAGCCTGCACAACACCACCTCCGATAACGGATTCAGGCTAATCGACTTTGCGGCGGGGCGAAACATTGTCGTAGCTAGCACGCGGTTCGCACATCTCGACATACACAAGGGGACTTGGAGAACTCCTGATCAATCAACAGTCAACCAGATTGATCACATTGCGATCGACGCAAGACACTCCTCCAGCATTATGGATGTCCGTACGTTCCGAGGAGCCAACATTGACTCGGACCATTACCTTGTTGTAGCCAAGGTACGGTTGCGGATATCCCAAACTACGCCAAGACAAACTAATGCTGTGAGAAAATTCGACGTCAGACGGCTACAATCGCAAGAGATTGCCAAGTCCTTTTCCGATCGAGTGTCTCTTAATCTCTCAAGAGGTCCAATGCCGCCAGCATCAAGCATCGAAGACCATTGGAAACACTGCCAAAACGCCATCAGAGATGCCGCTTCTGATGTGCTGGGTTTCACTCGTCCACCACAACGAAACCCCTGGTTCGACATGCAGCTAAGCAAGATGCATACAACGCGGCGCTGCTTAGAAAGACCAGAGCTGCTCATGAGCTCTATGAGCGGAAGAGGAGAGACGAGCACCGGCTTCTCAGGAGGAAGAAGAAAGAGCATGAGAAGCGCGCGATCGAGGAAATTGAAAGATGCTACTCCAGGAATGAGGTTCGGAAGTTTTACCAAAAGGTAAAAATAACATGCCGCGGAAACAAACCCCGAACCGAAGCCTGTAGAGATGAACAAGGGAACATCGTAGAAGAATCGCAGTCGATGCTGAGGATTTGGAAAGATCATTTCTGCAGACTGTATAACGGCGATGACGGACCAAATACCGCTGTCAGGCAGAATCAACCTTTCAACCTGGACGATGATGACCAACAATTCCGTCCATCAGACCTGGATGAAGTGAAGATAGCCATATCGAAGCTTAAGTCCAACAAAGCTGCTGGAGCGGATGGCCTGACTGCCGAGCTCTTCAAAGCGGCAGGCGATGACTTGGTAAGGAGCATACACCAACTCATCTGTAAAATATGGTCGGACGAAAGTATGCCCGATGAATAGAACCTCAGCATTGTTTGTCCAATTCTTAAGAAAAGAGACCCTCTGAACTGCGCCAACTACAGAGGCATCAGTCTCCTTAACATCGCATATAAGATCTTATCCGCCGTATTGTGTGAACTCCTGAAGCCGTTCGTCAACAACCTGATAGGTCCATATCAGTGTGGCTTCAGGCCAGGAAAGTCCACCATCGACCAGATATTCACACTGCGGCAGAACTTGGAGAAGACCCATGAGCTTCAGATCGATACCCACCACCTATTCATCGATTTTAAGGCCGCGTATGACAGCATCTATAGAGACGAGCTATATAGAGCAATGTCTAGTTTTGGCATCCCTGCCAAACTCGTCCGTCTGTGCAGGATGACGATGGAGAATGCACGGTGCTCCATCAAGGTCGGTAAAGATCTCACCGAGACCTTTGATGTCCAGAAAGGATTTAGACAAGGCGGTGCGCTGACATGCGATTTTTTCAACATCGTACTTGAAAGAATAGTGCAAAACTCACGAGCAAGAGGCACTATCTTTCAAAAGTCCGTCCAACTACTCGCATACGCCGACGATATTGACATAATCGGGAGAAAGCAGCGTGATGTCAGTGGCGCTTTCGCGAGTATTGAGACGGAAGCGGCGAAAATGGGTTTAGCGGTCAATGAGGGCAAGACCAAGTATATGCTGTCGAGCAAAAAGGACAACCAATACCGACGTCTCGGACAGAACGTCACCCTCGACAGATATAACTTTGAGGTAGTTAAGGACTTTGTCTACCTAGGCTCCGCTATAAATACAGACAACGACACCAGCGCTAAAATCAAGCGAAGAATAACTCTTGCCAACCACAAAGCCCTCTCTCGAACAACAAAAGTCACCCTTTATAAGACCTTAATAATCCCGGTCCCGCTCTATGTCGCAGAGGCATGGACATTATCAAAAATGGATGAGGGTGTTCTTGGTTGCTTCGAGAGAAAAATTCTTCGGGCGATCTTCGGTCCCGTCTGCATTGACGGTGAGTGGTGGACCTAGCCAGAAGAGTGAAGATCCAAAGACTGAGATGGCTGGGTCATGTAGAGCGCATGGACACCAATGCTCCGGTCCGAAAAGTCTTCGAATCCGCCCCCGAGGGACAGCGCAGTAGAGGAAGGCCAAGACTCAGGTGGCGCACGCAAGTGGAATAGGACCTCAGCCAACTTAGCGTGCGAAACTGGAGGCAGCTAGCCAAAGATCGAGCTGGCTGGAGAAGCTTGTTGACTGAGGCCCAGGTCCACCCCGGGCTGTAGCGCCACCTAAAGTAAGTAAGTAAGTAAGCTACATAAAGATAATTAGTTAAGGTAGTTTTAAATTTTCATTTTTGGTTTTCTTATATTTAATTTGAAATGAAATTTAATTTTAAGAATTTTTAATTTTTGTGACGTTTTGCATGTTGACAATTTCTCGAGGTAGTTCGTTTAAGGTTGCTGGAACGCTATTCAACAGTTATCGTCTACCATAGTTGTTGTAGGATCTGGGTACTTGAAGCATACCATGGGTACGTTTTCGTGTATTTACCGCATAATCTAGTGGGCGAATGAAACGGTTATCATCGAAGTACTTCAAAACCAGTGTCATCTTGTAGATTTGGTCGATTTTAAGGACATCGAAATTCCTTTCGTGACCCCGTTGAGTGTTGGATTTGATTTGCTTCAGCACAGAATTTTGCAGCCTCTGTAACTTCTAAATGTGTGTTTTCGCAGTGTTTCTCCACGCAAGTATACCGTACCGCAGCTTTGACTCCACCAAGGCATAGTAGACTTGTTTCAGAACAGGCACAGCAGCATGAAGTCGAAGATGAGCTACCGCAAACAAGGCTTTCTTCAGGTCCGTATGCAGCTTTTCAACATGCTTATCCCAGAGAAAGCGACAATCAATGATGACTCGAAGATACTCGTAGCTATCTACTACATCTATAGTTTTCCTGGGTGTACAAAGGCATGCATCGTTTTCGTAGTAGATTCTGTTTGTTGTAGTTTTGAAACTAGGTCCTCGAATGTGCATCATCTTAATTTTTTCAACATTGATCACCAAACCGTTGTCATGGCATCATTTCACAGCAGCATTAAACTCTTCCTGCATAATCCTTAAGGTAGATTTTAGGCATCTGTGTCGAACAACAATTGCCGTATCATCCGCAAAAGCAAGAGCAACGCTCTGTTTATAGTATAAAAAGGATTGGACCCAGCTTTGAACCTTGAGGGACACCGTATTTCACATTCTTATTTTCGCTTAATACGTTTTTGATCATCATGCTTTGCAATCTGTGACGCAGGTACTCTGCAAACCAGTCCGCCATGACCCCTCTTATGCCGAGCAACTTTGCATGGTCTAACGTGTCGAATGCTTTGCTTAAACCCATGAATAAAACTAAGGCATGGTGGCCTTTGTTGAGACTCTCAAACTCTCGTACTTTTGTTTTTTTGATAACCGTACTGACTTGGTTGAATGGTAGAATGTTTTTTTATGAAGCTCTGTTATCTTCTAACAATTACTCTTTCCAGGCATTTTTCAATTATCGGCAGTACCAATATCGGCCGATAGTTGTTTAGTTGATTTTCAGCTCCATCCTTATAAATTGGTCTCACCACAGCGGTGAGATTGAGAATTTTCGATTGCGCAAGACTCAGATTTATCAGCCTGCAAAGGATGGGAGCAAAAATGTTGGCATGGGTTTTTTTGTCGACAGCTCAAGATCCATATATTCCTGCGGATTTAGCTCCTCCCAGTGCTCCGATGATGGCGTTAATTTCACAAATATTTGTGTCCTTCGTAAACATTTTATCCGTTATGACGATGTTATTGTGATTCGATGTGATCTCGTCACAGTTGTGTAGAATGTTCGACATCTGCACAGAGAAATGATGAGCAAAATCGTTGGCCAATGTCTTAGTTTCAGTCGAAAAATTGTTGGCAATGTTTCGTCTATGCTCAGCTTTTTTCTTCCAAGAATTTCGTTTGTTAGACCCCATGTTTTACGCGGGTCTCTCTTTAATTGACTTTGGTTTGTTGCGGAACCTCTTCTATTCGTTTTCGAAGCCTTTATTCATCCAATTATTTTTCCATCTCCTGTATAGCTCATCTCTTTGCTGACACTCGGCAACCAGATTCGGGGTCATCCAGGCATTTGTTTTTTTTTATTTTAATGCATTCATGAGATTCTGTTACGGAAGGGACGCGTTCATGGCCCAACTCATCTCGAACAAACAGTAAAATGCCACCACCTCTAGGTTTAAATTTCTGGTTCGAAGCCATCGATATTATAAAAACCTTTTTCCTCGTCTTCAATACTATATTCGTTTCTACAAGAACAATTATCTTCAATGCATCTATGAAGTGGCTTATATTCAAACGAAAATAATTCCAATTCTTACGGAGCGATCTTATATTTAAACAAAGGCAAGCGCAATCACTTTTTCTTAAATTCCTCAAAACTGATGACGCTAAAACCACGCTAGACTCATGTACGAGGAAACTTAAACCTTGTCATTTACTTCAGAAATATTTCTTGGCAAGATGAAAGAAACACCTACACAACTCACGGAGAATATTGCAGATATTGCCGAAAGTGTGTGAGAAAAATTTATTTCTTTGAACATCTCGAAATTGATGACAATTTTGCTCAAACAATCATCTTTTCAGACGCGCTTTGCATTTCCATTTCGGCGGCTAAGTAAACAAGCAAATTTGACGTATTTGGTGCTCCGTAAATCCACGCGTAGTAATAGAGAAACCAATACATCTTGACGGTTGTCTGTTTGGAGTGGTAGCATTATTGGCCAGTTTTTATTTGAAGACAACATTGGAAAAACACGCTACTATCAATGGAGAGTGCCGCCGAAGCATAGTAAGTGACTAGAAATTGAGAATTTGGACTTAACGTTTAATAAATCGAACGAATTGTGTGGCATCTCTAAGTCGTTCGTGCTATCGTTTGGGTGATGTCGAGAAAATTATATCAGCTACCAGAATTGATGACCATTCGGGCCCGATTTATGGCATTTTCCATCACTCTTGCCAGAACTTCCGGCGATAGGTCCTCACATTCTTGACGGATATTCTCTTTAAGAACATCAAGAGTCTTAGGCTTGTTGATATAGACTCGTGACTTCAAAATACCTTCAACTTGCCGGCCATTGTTAATCGCCAAAACGAGAGATTAGACGACCCGGAAATGCAGCCCTCAAAATGTTGGTTTGTGACTCGTGAAGTATGCGTCATTTCTCAATTATTTTGGAACCACATGTCCTCCATATCCAACTCATCCCATCGAGAAAAGAGAAAGTCATTGAGCACGGTTCTGTAGTGCTCGCCGTCTACAGTGGTCATTTGGCCCGCGGCATTTTCGAAAAATTAAGACCCGATGACACTTCCAGCGCAAACAGCACACCATGCATTAACTTTGAGCGAATGAAATGGCTACAGGGATTTTCGGTGCCTTAGAAGCGATATTTGTGCTTATTTACATATCTGTAGAGATGGAAATGGGCCTCGTCCCTCATGATGATTTTCGATGAAAAGTTGTCTCCCTCGTGGTGGAGATTCAGGATGGCGTGAGCGTAGGTTACACTCGCTTGCGCTGCGAAATTCTCAGCAGAACGGCTGCCCCAGGGCCAGCCAGACCTGACAGCATTTTGTGTTGCCCCATACTTTTCTAGGCAAGTGGCGAAACGTCGTAGTGTTTGCCCAGTTGTTGTCGGATGACAGGGAAAACTGCACCGACAAATTATTCTGCAAAAAAATCGTAAGAAGTATTCCGCGTTCCTTAGGAGTATAGCGATTCATGTCTTGTTGAAGTGTATTTCGAATCTGTTTACTTCACAAATGTCAAAGTGCAATTGAAATTTGCCGCCATTTATAAAAAATATAGCATCTTCCGATAAGGTGATGACTTTTGCGCCTCCTAGTATTTATCGTGAAATCGGGACCGAAACCATCAAAAATGTATCCACAGTTTGACATTTTTATTGCTGGCCTAATGGAGAATACCCCTAATGGATAAGTCATGTGGATTTGCAACTGGTGACTGTGGGGGCGAACAATGTTGACGAAATAAAGCAAGTGACGTTGGTGTTTTAACCATTCTTTGTTGGCACATGCTTTCTGTGTCCAAGGGTTTAAAACAGTTTTCAAAATACTTTCGCTGTAAACATTCGCATTCACCTTGATGCCACAGTCCAAAACCACAAGCGACTAAAATCTAACGATGGCACACGTTGACGATGAACTTCTGGTGGCCAATTGAAGGTTAAAATTTTTGTAAAACCTTTCCGATAAGCCTTTGGCCTTTTTCGAACGTAGTCTGAGTTCGTCGTTGCCTTTGATATTTTTATCATTGCGGCCATTTGTCTGCCGCTTTTTTAATTCAAGACCTGATTTTCCAAATCAATTCTGATGCTGATGCAGTTCTTTTCTCAGCATCAGCATATCACAATCTTGGACGAATATAACGCGCAATCACACTATAACGTTCGAGCTCCATTATGGTGTAACAAAATTGCACAACATATCTCAGCAACCAAGGGCGCTATCTATCTTTCTAGACATGCATTTTAAAGCCTAAATCTTTTTCTACTATCTGTCAGAGATACTCTGCGACATTAGCCAACCCCATAAGCGGAGCAGCAGCGATGCAGTAAAAATGGGAAACTCGTTACGTATCAGTTCGTATAACGTGGAAAGGATTAATAAAAGGATAAGAAGAAGAGATACGCTGAAGTTCAATATATACACAGGAAGGCAATTTCAGTTCGGACCTATGAACTGGTCTAAATGTCCTTTAACATTAAAAAAGCGACTATTCGAATCAGTCTTCATGAGGATTTGGCCAGAAAAAAGTTGATCTCTGTTGCATGATAATGCATCGAGTCACACAGCACTCATTGGCTCGAATTCAAGTGTGTGTATTAAATCATCGACTGTATTCATCTGATTTGGCACCATGCGACTTCTCTTTATTTTTGAAATTGAAATTGAAGAATGTTCGACACGGGCACTGGAAGCAATGCCCCTAAATGAGCTAAAGCAGGCATAGTGATTCGCTGTAGCAACTGCTTTGAATTGGGAGAAGAATATCTTGGATGAGAGCAGAAATAGAGGCGAGCATCCTGCCTCTAGATGCAGCTTGTATGAGTACTCGGCAATTGAAAAATCATCTTGAGGAAGTAACGAAGGCATTTACCTATAACTTTCCGTATTTGTGCTTTATAGACAAGTAACGGGAGTAATAGCAGTAGGAAATATTTTCGGTATTAAAATACTGGTTAGTTGCTTATTTTAGTTGCAGCGATACTAGATTGGAGAAAGAAAATTTTTCGAACTCATAGGGAGATGGGCCCTGTCTCCATCAATGGAGAATGTCGGGGGAGATCTAACCCTGAATATTCTTCGAACTTATTACCCAAGGTTAAGGAAGCAATGGAAAATACCCTCTCAACGGAGAGGGACTTCAATGGACATGGCGTACAAAATTGAATGCACCTACCATATAACAGGACTAGTCTGAGCGACATGTTGGTTAAGTTACTTGTCTGCTCCAAACTGTAGCGCGATTTTATTTCGTAAGATAGATGGTATAGGTATATCTCCACTCCGGCATGACAACTGTGTTCGCTTTTTGAACAACTCAATACGTTAGGGTCACTTCCTAGAATATATATTTGAAACGTGCATTTCCTAGCCCGCCACTGAACAAACGCGAATTTTCTTATCGGTCCCATAGAGACCCTTTGTTATCTTCTTTTTAAGATCATGAATGAATGATAATGAAGCCTCAGCTCATGAAAACTGCTTAATGACCGGCAGTACGGTTTTCGTAGCAACAGGTAGATGGCATGCCTAACCGTAAAGTGAATGTGGCATCAAACTGGTGGGAGCAAAAAGGGCTTTGACAGAACTTGGCATCAGGTTCCTTTGTCTAAAATGTGTGTATTTGAGGTTGATTGATATCTTCTTCAGGGGATTACAAACCACATTTCTGAATGGATTCAAATCTGATATTCTGGTATGCCCCAGGGCTCCATTCTGTCTACGACACTCTTTTTAAAATTTTCGTAGTGATCTCTTGTCTGCTGCTCCTAATCCAGGACATACCTCTACCGACGGCAGTATCCTCGGGTTTTCATATTCGATCTCGGACTGATGTCGCTGCTTTTCGATTGCAGAACGGGAACGCCAGTGTACGTTAAGGTCATTCAATTTCAATATTTAAAGCATAATCAGTTGGAAAACTATTAAGAGAGTAGAACCTGACAACCTGTGTCTTTATGACCTGCTGAAATACCGCGGTTATACGGAATACATTTCACCTTCTGATTTAGCCTCAATATTGGCTTTTCTACGGCCCAAATTGAAATACAATGGGCGTATCCTGTCAGGTTCTCCTATTATTTGCACTTTCTAGGAAGGATATTAAAACCGTGAACTATAACATCCGACTCGTAATGAATCCTGTTGAATTATCCCTAAAGCCCATAAGGACATATGGAGAAATATCGTGAAATTGGTTATTTTGAATCGCCGAAATCACTAATGGAATGCCGTGAAGAACTTTTATATTTCATTGTCCGTTATAACCTGCATAGAAATGTCTCTCAATTTAAGGCTGCTACAGGTTCACTTGTCGATACTACTGATTTCCAGTAACTGAATTGATATTGATGGAGCAAGAAGACGCTTCATTAACCAACAGTTCAAACAATTCCAATTATAAATCGCTTCATTAACATTCTCTTATTTCTGTTCTTTGAAACATTAGTTTAAAAGTTCAAAAAATTCAAAAAAAAAAAAAAAAAAATCAACTTGGAATCCATCCCTCATCTTCCACCGTCCTTTTTTCACTTCCCCATGAACAAACATTAATACTTCCGAAACGAAGACCATCATGGAGCAAGACAAAACGAATCAACCCTCCGCCCCCTTACTCAACCCACAATTGCATGATTTTTAAACTTCAATTAGGACTACAATCACCCTTTAACCAATCGAAGACCTTTCCCCCCAGTATCGAGTATTGAGAATCCAGCACCCAGCACCCAGTAGCCAGTACATTCCATCACATTTAACCATTGAATCCTTTCACAATCGGGGTATCCTTTTGCGATCATTTTCCAATTTTCCCCACCACCAGAGAGAATGAAATTGGATTTTGTTCTCTTTTTTTTTTTCTTTATTTTCTAGTACAACTGCTGGTGTATCGAAAAAATACATTGATGTCGCCTGAATGACGATGGTGAGATGGTTAGATGGGATAGTGGGTGCTGTTTGTGGTGGTGCCTGGCATCCTTGCAATGTGTACATATTCTTGCAGAAGCAGCAGCAGCAGTTGTCATCGTTTGTCTTCCAGCAATGAACCCTTTTCCAATCGTCGCAATTCCACACAGATGCATCTCACCAGATTGCAATAGAATTTTCGACAGCAATTTTCCTTTTCCCATTTGAGTTCGTTTCTCTTCCGCTTTTCCAATTTTTCTTTTTTTCTTCCACTGTTTTGTAAAATGTTGACGCTGGGGTTAGAATCTGTGAGTAACTCTGATGGCTTGTCATAAGTCAGTGGATGATGTTTTTCAATTTTTTCGGATGCATCTGCCAGTGAAAGAAGTTGGTACAGAACTGTGGGCAGACTATGTCAAGGTTTAACCAGCTGACACGACAATGGCATCGTTAACTTTTGAAGGGGGTAAATACAAACACTGATCTTTACTGCTAGAAGTGACATATGGTTCCTAACCATGGGAAGACAAAAGTTGATCGAACATTCAGATGAACGCATTAGCTCTCATTCCATTAGATTTGACTTACTAGAAAGCACTTGTTTGTTTTTTGTAGATGCCGACTAGGCAAGGGCCATGCCTTGACCTTACCTTTCTCAATGCTCAAGGAGCAGCATAACAGAGTATCTGACTGACAGAAATGACGCTCCTTGCTTTCTATGGCTGCAATGTCGTAGCAGGAAGATTAAATAGCCAAAGGTCCTCGAAAGACACAAGATAACACTTCAAACTTAGCACAACAGCAACAACCACGCATGGTCTTCCCGGGAAACGGATTCTGCAGGCCCTAACCAACATACTAAAGCGACCTCTTCTCAGTCCAAAATTGTAAGAGAGCTAATTGTCGACTTGACGCTATCCAATAAGTAGGTTCAGATGATTACCTGCTGTAAGTACTTAAGGAAGTTTCCATGTTAGCACATAGGTGCATCGACTGCAAATTCAGATGCGAAACCCGATTGAAGTAGAGGAATTTGCGCAAAATAAACTACACACACAAGGAGAAGATAGACAATTCTGTTATTACTTTCCCTAAATTCAGGACTACCCAAACGCTAAAGCAATCGAAATTTAAGCGGAGACCTCACCAACTGACAAGATGGTTTCATGGCGGAGGCAAGACACCTTCTTAACAAGTCACTTAGGACTAATTTAGAGGAAGACTAAAATACATGGAGATCTAAACGAAATGAATGTAACAGTGACTCTATGAAGACTTTTACCGGCAGATTGAAACCAGCAGTCAATTCAAAGCCTATTCCGTGCGGCATCGGATAATAGTGCCGCAGTGCGTCCCAGCTTGTCGTAAGAGACGACTAAATGGGACACCAATCATATACAGGCAACTATGACACCAAAAATGAGCCTGTGACACTTTAACACCTTAAAACTTTCCCACAAGTTTGTATGCAATCAGTGGGCTCCCACGTCTGGAGACTACCGGTGGGGTAAAAGAACAGTCAATCAATTTGAAATGAGCATACAAGTGTCAAACTACTCGTACTCAAACTTTAGATACACTTCATGGAAATGATCGCAATTAATAGCACTACCCCGCTGGGCACCACGATTGCAACGCACTCGGGTGATCCCAGAGCAAGCAGAAGTGCTTGTGTCAGAGCCCGACGGATTCCGGGGGCGGGCAAAATGAAGTTTTCAAAATATTCTCCTAAACTTCGGCTTGCAAGTTGGAACGTCGGATCGATGACTTTAAAAAGTTTAGAACTGGAAGCGATTATGCGTCGCAGAACTCTACAAATCCTGTGCGTACAGGAAACGAAGTGGTGTAATACAGGAAATACAGCGCGTTTTCTAGATTTAAAAACTAAGGCATTTAAGATGTTCTACCATGGAACGGTCAATGGACGAAACGGTGTTGGAATCGTTGTTGCAGCGGATCTTCTAAACAACATCGTTGGTATCTTGAAAATAAGCGAGCTTGATGAGTGTTAAACTCGTCATACACAATGAAACGTGGAACATTGTTAGCGCGTACGCCCGACATACTGGATGCGACCAATCGAAAAAAAAAAAATTTTGGTCAGAGTTCGGTAATTTGCTTAGAAATATACCTATCGATGAGATGCTCTTCGTAGGCGGAGATTTAAATGGCCACATCGGAGAAACAAATGTTGATTATGAGGACTGCCACGGCGGTAAAGGCTTTGGAACCAGTAATTCAGCTGGCGAAGACATCCTTGTAGCGTGTAGGGCTTACGGCTTAACCATCTTAAATACAATGTTTATTAAACATCAACGACATCTTATCACCTATAGCAGCGGAGGCCACGAAACGCAAATAGATTATCACCTCTGCAAAATGTCGATGAGAAGCCGTGTTAAGGACTGTAAAGTAATACTTGGAGAATCGCTAGTAAGCCAACACCGTCTGCTCATTACAGAATTGTTCACAGCGGAACCACCGAAAACACAGGCATCGTTTGGGAAGCCAAAAATCCGGTGGTATTATCTATTAAAGGAACGAAGCGCAAGATTTATCGCACTGGCTAAAGAAGTACTTCACAATATAAACGGTATCGCAGACTCACTTAGCCCGCAAGAAATGTGGAACAGCATGCACGAGGAATGCATAATACTCGCAAAGTCCCATCTGGGGACTATATCGAAATACAATTACGTCGGCAAAGAAACATGGTGGTGGAATGACGAAACCAAACGAGCTGTGGCCGACAAAAAGAGTGCATTCCAAGCGTGGACAAAATGCGATCGGAGCGACGATATCGAAAAAGCTCGACTGGCTCTTGAATACGAGCGTCTTAAAAAGATCGCAAAGAAAGTCCTGGCTCGAATTGGAGCGGCAGAAGCGGAAAACCTGTACCAGGAGTTGGAACAAATATCCTCACGATCGGCGGATAGAAGACAAGCTGTACAAGAAGTTCAAATGTCGTACAATACTAAAATGCCAAATATTTTTAAGCTCGCTGCACAGAGGAGAAAAAATTCAATGGAAATACTCGTAACCTCGCCGAAATACACCAAAAACGCAGACGGTCGCTTATTAACAAATGAAAAGGAAATTTGTGACCGGTGGCTTGAATTCAGCAAACAGTTTCCACGTGATATCGTGCCGACAGCTGGTCTATTCGAGGAGGAAGTTTCGGACTTTTCAATCGAAGAAATAAGTACAGCAATCGGAAAAATGAAGCGGGGAAAGCGGCGGGACCAGACAGCATTCCATCAGAGTTTTGGTCGAAGATGGAGGGGATCGGCAGCGTTTGGCTATCGAAACTTTTAAATAAATTAAAACGTGGACAACCTATGCCGAATCAATGGAGAAGTAGCTTCTTGGTTCCATTATACAAAGGAGAAAGCGACACTCGAGAATGCAACAACTACCGTTCAATTAAGCTGATGTCACACACAATGAAAATCGTCGAAAGTGTCTTAAACGAACGTCTTCGGCAAATAATAAAGCTCGATAATAGCCAGTGTGGATTTGTTGAAGGAAGATCGACGGTGGACGCTATCCAAAGCCTACGAATAATAATGGAAAAGCACAGAGATTCGTCTAAGGATTTACACATGGTATTTATCGACCTCGAGAAAGCATTCGATCGAGTGCCTAGGGATCTCATACGGGCCGCGCTGAGGTCTCAAAACGTACCGGAAACGTATGTTAGAATAATACAAGACATGTACGGAAACGTGAAAACTGCGGTTAAAAGCTCTGCTGGACTAACGAGAGAATTTCCAGTTAACGTCGGAGTGCATCAAGGAAGCGTACTTAGCCCTTTACTCTTTAACGTAGTATTCGACTATCTTTTAAAAGACTGCACGCGCGAAGCAAATGTAACGCCAATTCTCTTCGCTGACGACGCAGTTATACTTAGCGATAACGTCGAAGATTTACAGAACGCCTTAGATTCATGGAGATGTGCGCTAGAGAGAAACGGGTTTAAAATAAGTCGTTCAAAGACTGAGCATTTGACGTGCCCATTTGCGCATCCGTTGCGACCTGTTCCGGATATAATGTTAGACGGAATAGTTCTTCCGAAAAGCACTATCTTTAAGTACTTAGGATCAATCGTGAACATGGAAGCGAAATGTGACGAAGACGTAAACCACAGAGTGAGTGCGGGATGGATGAAATGGCGGGAAAATTCGGGAATCGTTTGCGACCAAAAATTTCCACTTAACTTAAAGGGGAAACGCTACACCACGGTTGTTAGACCAGCTCTTATATACGGTTCACAGTGCTGGACAATGTACAAAGCGTTTAAAAACACAATGACGGCAGCGGAAATGAAAATGTTAAGGATGTCTAGTGGAGTCACTAAACGCGTAGATCTACGCGTATAAGAGGAAGTCTACATATAAAGAATTCGGTAAGCGAACAGCTTGAGGTGAATAGAATGAGCTGGTATTGCCACGTGCAAAGAAGATCTGCGGAAAATCCGGTTAAAAAGGCACTATCAACTACCGTCACTCCAACTGTAAGAAAACGAGGTCGGAAAAAGAATTCCTGGATTTCTCAGATGGCAAATGCGCAACAACGCCTGGGGCTAACCACTGGGCGATCCAGGACCGAGCACTTTGTAGAAGCGTTCTGCGGTCTGCGACATTAGCCAACCCCATAAGCGGAGCAGCAACGATGCAGTAAAAATGGGAAACTCGTTACGCATAAGTTCGTTTAACGAGGAAAGGGTTAATAAAAGGATAAGAAGAATCGGCGTTATCACAACAACTATCATGGGATCTTCTTCAATTACAAGAAGAACACCTTTTTCAGACAGCATACAAGTATGTATTGTTTCTGTTAAAACACTCAAAATGTCGAGATCGGATCGGCCATGTGTCGTTAAAGTCCCTCACTGATCGATAAGTATAATTTTTTTTGTCTATTTACAATATTTTGCGAACACTTGTCTACATAGTTGTAACAAATTTACCTCGTGATAGTGTTTAGCTACTGTTGGCGTCATTCCTGCCTGGAAGTATTATAATGTTTCTCTTATGTCATTATCACAACGCAGGTACTTATATGCAGATGTCTCGTCTACTTTGTGAGAGTGTGAAAAAAAAACTCTGTTTTAACAAATTATCGTTTTTAATTGTTTTTCTATGAATTTTTTTGTATTTAAAATCAATTGAGGCATTACAGTCCAAATTGCTTGAGGAATTGTAAATGCTTTACGGATGGACATCTCTTTACAATCCAGTTGGTTGGTTGTAGAAAACGTAGAAAACTGCTGCACAAACCTTTTGCATTGTTCTTGTGGAGAATCACTTATAGCATTGTATATCTAATAGGGAGTTTGCACTTGATTTTGGCTACGAAATTGTTGGTTTCTTTAGCCTTGTATACTAATAAATTATAATCCCCACACACTTTTGACAAAAATAATTTAAAACTCGCCTCACACATTTTCGAACAGCTATTATCGTTGAAAGGTTGAGTCAAGAAGGGAAGATTTTATTCAAAACGATTGAAAATTACACTAATAAGATTTGAATGCTTTGAGAGTAATATCAAAAAGATATATTCTCTGAGTCGGTATACATTTTGCTCTACATTTGAGTGAGCACATTGTTGTATGTTGCAGAGCGCCCGACGTTTGTGCTGGTATACAGTTTGGCAATAGGCTACCGGGCTGCCAGCTCCAGTGTTTTTTTTTTTTTGTTACTGTGAACAGTCTCTAACTAATTGTCTGTTTTGGGTACATGGGCCTTTTCTTTACCTGGTCTGGTTCTTCTTTCAATGTGCTGCCCACCACCCTCTAAATATTCATACTCGTACCATAGGCTCAACTCTCAAAGCCATCTGCTGTTTAAAAGAACTGGCATTCCAATGACGTTTCACGCGACTATCATCTGAATCTTATGGACATGTTCTCTGATGCAATGACACCAGAACTTTTCTTGTGCCTGGAAATTCTTTAGGTTGGTATATGAGCAGAAAAATGTAATCGGGCTATCAAGGTTGACTTTAAAACAAAATAAGGTTGCGACGCTAGTGTCCTTTTGGAAGACTGCAACGATGAAAAATCAAAGAAAAGGCCAAATCATTTATATGTAAAGTCACAGCCAGTCACAGGATTTCAAAACTAGCTCAAAAACCCAAGGCTTTGCTGAAAGTCATCTTATGCCCCAGTTTAAACTGAAGCTGCCGGCAGAGCCATTAAATACATTCCGAATCTTCAAAATTTTAGACAGTTCCCTCCTCTCCTTCAGTAGGAATGACGCCAAGCTGCTTACTGGCACCGTAAAGGAACACTTCGCTTTTGGTAAGCTTACAGATACTTGAAACAATGACACTATCAGCCACTACCCCTTTGAGTTCGAGCAGCGGGTCGCATCAGACTGCAGGCACTCCACTAGTGTGATTGTTGTTTTTACCATAGGGGCCTTATCTTCCAAGGGCTAACTCAGCTCTCTACAAAAGACTGAGAAATTTTGGACAGAAGTAGTGAATGCCCTGTTTTGGAAGAATAAAAAATCAAGGACAGTTTCTAGATTTAACGCCAAGACAGAAGCTTCAGAAGAGTTGCTTACTCAATCATACCAACTAAATCAAGGAAAAAGTTCATTCAGAACCCACTGGAGTTTTCCACAGCCAAAGAGCAACTAGCCCCAATCTCAAAGAATTATGCACAACGAACTTAGAAAATCCTCAATCCAAGTTCTGGTTAATGTAAACCACCTTCACAGCAAAGGAAGGTAAAGTTTTTTTCGTGAATAAAGTCAAAGGAGTCGCCACGCATACAACATGAAAAACTACGCTAAACGAAATGACACAAATTAGGCGCCATTAAAAGTGGCGTAACGAAGGAGCTGAGTTTTACAAAGGAAAAACTTTCACAAAAAGGACCAAGAAGTGGGCAACTATCAAAACAAGAAAGTTAACAACTATGGGGAACCTAAAAATGTAAAATTATTCCAACTGATGTACGAATATTCGTCTTTTTGTTGTGAGCCTTTTTCTTGTTTGCCGTCACTATCTCGGAAATTTGGGTGTGGCATCACCTCAAGTTTTATAATGACAAGACGATGATTTTTCACTTTGGCGAATACAACAAACGGCAACCGAAAGAAATACCCTTGTGTTCGTGGCTTGAGGTTTTTTTCACTTATTTTTTTTTTTTTTTTTCCTGTCTTGTCATCCTGGCGGAGGCTTATGTGATACGATTGTGGTATTAAACTGAAATTGAAAGGAAGAAAAAAGACATCGTAAACCTTAAACCGAAGTATGAGACTGTTTATTATCAAAGCTGTTCGCTTATGAAAAAATTCTTGGAAAAACGAACACACATTGCAGTGAGATAAAAGGCGAATACACATGGTTACCTTTCATGTGGAGATATCCTTCTTGAGGATATCAGGTTGTTCCTTCTCCTCCAACTTTCACTCGACTCGTGTAGCAGCAAATCGATTTATGGAGTTTAAGTGAACATTTAATGGACATATATTTTGAACCGATGTTTTTGCCACATGAGAACACCAAGTGCCTTGTAACATTTGTTGCCAATTATAGGTGTATCGATAAATTTTATGACGGGACCACTCTTAAAGTATTTCAAGAAGACCTCTGGGGTGTTGCCTTACCAATGATCATTTGTTGGGAAATTGGAGGAGGCAAGCTTATTTAGATGACTGAATGTATGAAGACTACATAAACTTCTCACCATGATAGGCGTATATGAGTCATTTCAAAGCAGCTCCTTATATTATTCTCAAGCAATGGTAAGATAATATCGGAGGATGTTTGTAGCTCGGCGGGTATTACATCTTTCGGCGCAGCGGACGTGTATGGTTTGAAGCTATTAGTTTGTCTTCTCTACTTAGATCATTTGTCTTAGTCGTAGCTGCAGTAGTCTGCAGATTGAGTGATTCATCACTTGAGGTCATCTAAGAGCCGTCGAATTTCTATTTATTTATTTAGTTACTTAATCAAATAATTTACAAATAAATTTACAAATTATTTGCAATTATCTGGGTAATAAAACCATAAGTGATGCCGTTTTTGATAAAGATCATTTTATTTATGAAACAAGGTTTTAAAAAGTTAAACAGTAACAGGGATAAGTAATTATACCACCTTGATTCCCGGAATTTATTCAGAAAATTAAATACACAAGTTTATTTATCGAAATCTATATTGTCCCCTTCAAAGTAAACCCCATTGACTGCAACACACTTATGACAGCGCTTCGTCCAATTCTCGAAACATTTTTTATATTCGGTTTTCGGAATGTCCATCAGCGCTTCCTGCGATTTTTCCATTACTTCCTCTCATTTGGTGAGACATCACTTGCCTGATGTCTGGATTGCGTGTCGTACTCATAAACCCACATCTCGTCTCCAGTAATGATCTTTTTGATGAATGTGGGATCGGATTTAGCCTCGCAAATCATCTCTTCTGCGATGTCAACACGGTCACTTTTTTGCATGAAATTGAGGTCTTTTGGCACCAATTTTGCTGCTACACGACGGAAACCCAAATCATTCACCAAAATGTCTTGGACGGATCCATAGGCTATGTTCAAGTCCTCCGCTATCTCTCTGATGGTTTATTTGCGGCTATTGACCAACATTGCTTTTACTTCATAAATGTTTTCGTTGGTTTTCGATGTCGATGGTCTGCCACTACGTTCATCATCTTCGATTGACTCACGACCACTTTTGAACCGCTTTTGCCACTGGTAAATGAGCGTGAAACACTTTTCTAACATTTCCAACGTTCGCGCACAATTAAATCCGTTTTTTACGCAAAATTTAATACAAGTTCGTTGTTGCAAATTCAAATTCATTTCTAAAATTGTAAAAAATCGCCAACACACACAGAGAAAGATGTATTCTTGGCTACGTACAACAGAACTTAAATCGGAACAATGGGAGCGCCACACGGTGGTTATTCCGGGAACTTGATCAAGATTGTATTTCGTTAAATTTGTTATGAAGTTTGTGTGTTTGAAGGAATGTAAGACAAGTTTTCCAACTATCAGCAAGCTCCTCCTTCTGTTGTGTTCGGAATATTTGTCGAGTCAATTGGTAGAAGTTTGGGGACTCAATAATCAGTGGGTAATAAACAGCATCTTTGGATTCAAGATCTGCAATTTCATTCTAGTGTATGGCATTGGTTGGTTTGAGGCCTTTAAGAATGCTTAAGTTATCTGCCAAGATTAAATTTTTGCTACAGATATAGCCTTAATTGTCGCTGCCAATTCTGCAATGTAGCTTCCTACTTCTTTAGGTAGAATTCCTTGCCAAATCGAGAGTGTTTGTGCATTTATCTCCCATTTAACAACAGCAAAAGACGAATGGCTGTCACTATGTGATGATCGATTTGTAAAAAAAGATATGTTCAGGGCCGATTTTTTCTATTATCTCGTGGTGTAGCATATGGAACAATTCAACAGGGGTATTGTCCTTTTTTAACTTACCTAGATCCGTATTAATTTATATTAAGTGTCTTTTCTAGGGCGGTGTACTGTATGCTATTGAACTACGAGTATTATCAGCAAAAAGAGAGCAGAGATGGAGTGTTTTCATTTACTTCCTTGTGAAGTTGAAATTCCCTTTGCAGTACCAAAGAGGGCGTGTGTTTGATCGAATATTGCCCTACTGAGCATGTCAACAGATCTTATTTTACCAAAATTCTGGAAAACCTGATACCCAGTTTCAACACGTAAGGCTCTGATTATAAAACAACCAACAGAGGAGGTCCTTGCGGAGTTGCATTTTCGAATCTGAATCGAGAGCAGTTGTATCCATCGACATTGACTCGAAAGGTTATTCCAGTTATATAGGACAGGATAATTTTAAAGATCTGATGTGGAATTCTCCACAAAAACATTTGCTTAACATTTCCGACGACTTGTCTCCTTTTGTCTCTCTTAGTTCGCCATATGAAATAGAAATATTGATGTTGGACTGCCTAACAAACTCAAGTCTATTTCAGATTAGTAGAATACCGAATATAATGAACAGACAACTCGACCTAGTCTTCACCTCCGATTCGGATAACTGGGTCGTTTATAGGAATGATCATCTTCTTTCCACCCTAGACCCTAGACCGCCTTCATCCGCCCTTGTCAATTATATACTCTTATGACAACGGCAACACATAAGTTGAAACAACAAACATTGATCTTGACCTATCAACTTTCTATTCGTTAATTTTCTCCTGCTTTGCCCAATCGGTTCCATATTCCTCCCGTAAAGACTGCACGTTCGCTCCTCCTTGGTATAACAAGGAGTTGCGCTCTCTCCGCAATAAAAGAAACAAGCTGTGGCACAAAGTCTATCGTTTTGTATACAATCGTTTTTCTGGACTTTGTGAGTCTCTTTACCTTGAGTAACTTTACGGCATGCAATTTAGCTTGGTCTCGGAGCCCAAACTCCTCTTCCAGTTTGTTAATACCAAAGGAAAGTCACACGGCTACCCATCTACTTTCAAATTTCTTAGTGAATCTTCTGCCGACCCAAAAGCCATTGCTAATTTCTTTGCCTGCTATTTTAACAAATTCTTTTGTAGGCAAACACCCGAACCCGATCCTAGTTACTTTAGCTATATGAGAAACTGTCCAGAGACGTCATCCATTTCGTTTAATATAACAACATCTATGGTTTCTGAAAACATTACCCAACTGAAAAATGATTTTTTTTGTCCGGCACTGATGGAATTCCGGCCATTGTACAATAATAAAAAAGTGTCTAAGCCATCTCGGTCCTCCCCTCGCTGCCCTATTTAACTTGTCTGTTTCAACAGGTACTTTTCCTTTCCTATGGAAGGAAGCCGAAGTCGATAATTATAGGCCCATAGCAAAACTCTCTTCCATACCCAAACTGTTCGAAAGCATAATCTATCAATAACTGCTTCCGTACTGTAGGCCATCTATCTGTACAAACCAGCACGATTTCATAAAAGGTAAATCCACTACCAATAACCTAACGGAGTTCGTATCTAGGACGCTTTGTGCTTTAGAAGATGGTGATGAAGTCGATTCAATCAAATCAATCCACAGATTTCAGCAAGGCTTTCGATAAAATTTCCCATCAGCTTATCATTTTCAAACTAAAAAAACTTGGGTATACCCCTCCGTTTGTGGCATGGATCAAATCCTATTTAGAAGCCCGAAAATATAGAGTCATCTTCAGATCCTCAATATCCGACCCCATCAAAGCAACATCTGGTGTCCCTCAGGGTAGTCACCTTAGACCAATCATCTTTATCTTAACGATTAACGACATAAATCACATTTTAACGAATTCTGAGAATTTCCAAAGTCATAACAATGCCTTCTGACTCCCATTGATTGCAAGATGACTTAAATAAGTTTTCGGTATGGTGCAAGCAAAATTTTTTGGAGCTTAATTTCAGCAAATGCCAAGCGATAACGTATTCCCGCAAACGTCTTCCTCCGTCTCCAAGAAAGTACTTTATCTGTGATGAGCCTATTCCCGCCACTACCGAAGTAAAGGATCTAGGAATAATGTGTGACAGGGAATTGAATTTCGACTCATATATTGACAGCATTATAAATAAAGCTAACTCTGCACTTGGCTTTATCAAAACAGTTTTCCAACCCCTACGTTACAAGGACTCTGTACATTACTTTTGCAAGGCCTCTTCTAGAATATTGCAGCCAAGTTTGGTCACCCTATAAGCAAATCCACATTCAAAGAATCGAAGCAGTCCAACGCAGGTTTATCCGAATTGCACTTCGTGGTCCACCTTGGGCCGATCCATATGGATTACCTCCCTATGAAAATAGGTTAAAACTAATTGGCATGCATACCCTAAAAAAACGTCGTGAATTCGCTGATGTACTTTTTATACACTCCCAATCCCCGTATCCAAAGATCTGTCCCACTTCTCCTTATCCAAACTCACCGCACCAATAACGGTCACTTCGAACCATTATCAAGAATGTTGCGTATAACGAATAACTACGCCGAAGTCTTCGACCTAAATAGCAGCAAACATGAAATAAAAAAAGCCCTGCTGAATATGTCACGGCCATAACATCTCCCCCGACTAATTTTCTCCCTCGCCCGATTAGGTTAAGAATGTTTTTGTTAGTTTTTGAGCCCAGGTTTAAGTTTTTCCTTGTTAATAAGTTAAATAAAGTTAAAAACGAGTGTCGATGTGACCCGATCAAAAGCTTTTTGTAAATCTACGAGCCTATGCTCTAACGGGTGGATAAGTGTATGAACACCTCTATGTTCATCTTTTTTTCCGCAAACCAACTTTTTCGTCTCGCAATAATTTTTTAAAAAATTTTGGACAGAATGGGAAGCAGCGAGATGTCGATTTGTTTAGGAATTGGTTTGAGCTGAGCTTTTTTCCAATAGTGCAATCCAATCCGAACATTGCTGAACCATCCTATAACGTATCTTATCGCCTGGTGTAGTGCCTTTGGCCATTCTAAGAGTCATGTCAAGTTCCAGTCGTAAGAAGTTCGTATTGGTTCTCATTTATCTGAAGCTCGCAGTGATGCCGGGTTCGGGATAAGTGATGTCTTCACCGTACTCCTTCCATTTCTTTCCAAATATATTAGCTAACATCTAAGGATTGTTTTGCCCTCTATTATTATCAAGGATCATGTATGGAAACTCTTGATGGGATCTGGAGCATTGTAGTGATCATATTGTGTGTCACAGAGTACACATATCTAGAGCTGGGTTCATTGAATTGTCAAATTTCTCCCAAAAGAAGATCTTTTTGACTGAATTGATTCTCGTTTTAAATTAGCCTAAATTCTCCTGTAAACAATGCAGTTTTCAGTTGTTGGAAACCTTCGGGCTGTTTTCCAGGCCAAATTTTTATTTTTGTCCAGCCATTGCTAAGGCTGGAGTAAGCCCTGTAATTCTTTGTTTCAGGAATTGATTCTGCTGCGGCAGTTCTAACTATCTTTTTGATTTTTGAGGCTTCCTGATTGGCATTTTGGCCAGTCGAAATTGTCAGTGATAGAGCCTTTGTTATTTTTTGAAATAAGTTCCAGTTGGCGAGTTCTTCCTTAAAGCTGTGAATTTGGTGTTAAGTCTCCGTTTAATGAGAACGAATTATAATAGGTTTGTGGTCTCTACATTCTCCCTGAGAAAATAGGGTGCCAAGCCCTGAGTGGCTAATGAAACATCAAACAGCTAAATATGGAAGTACTTGTGGAAAGGATATTTCTAGACGACGCCTCTGGAATTTCTTTTATCTTGTCGCAGAATGATCTCCAGGATTGTCGCTTTGCTTTCCTCAGTTATTTTTCTTATATTTTAATAGATTCCTTATATGTGTCCCAGTCCGTATTTTTTTTCCTTTGCTTTCTACTTTGTTGAAAAGTTGCCAGCAAGTGTCTCCAAAGTAAAAGATTAAGAGATGAAGAAGATGAATGACTCGGCTGATTTGTTCAGCAGGCCTGACCTATTCTGTAATACTCCGAATTCAGCAGTTAACTCAAAAATAAACAGTGGATTCGCCAGACTAAAAGATCTATCAAACTCTTCCACAATAAATCCGAAGAATCCCAACAATTTAAACCAGAAGACTGGTTGGATTCTTATCCGGATTCTGCTATCTACAAGAAGCGAAGTCTAGGAAACTCCTAGACACATCTTATTCAAATGCCTTTAGGAAACGATACTTTCTTAGAGATATTGTATTCCCTGGGGAAATTGTCAAAAACCCAAACAGGGAGATTCTCAATTTCGTCAAAACAAAATTGATCCTCTCTCTGTGATACAAAAGATCTTCTAAGTCATAGTGCCCTTGCAATCGGAGGACCACAACCTTTTAAAAAAAATTAAAATATTTTTATCTCGTATTTATATTGCGTATGTGACGTAATATTTTCGTATGTTAGTATAAATGTCAAAGTATTATATATTTGTCAGTAATCAAATACCACCGAAATTTTTTATCAATTTCAACTTACGAGTAATCTACAGATAAGATTGCTCAGTCAAAGATAAACTGTTAGCCTCTGTTTACAAATATTACCATCAATCACCATGACGTCGTATAGTCAAAGTAATTCATAAAACAGAACTCAGTTCCATAACAATAACCACCACCCTTGGGCAGTCTTATCTATCCATGAAGCTATTTTTAGTGGGTGCTGCGCTATAGTATAATTCTCAACCAATGCGTAATTCGAGTACATATGAGTATCTCTGAGTCCGAAGCTTATCCGAAAGCGATAACTTTCACTTTCCAGTTGGTCCAATCGCCAATTGACAGAACATTTTCGCCACAAAAGCTTCTAAACAGCCCATATCAAAGAGGGCTGTCGCAATAAGTATTTAACAGTTCGTTGTAGACCGATATGGTTAGTACATGGTTCAATTGCACGCAACATGAAGTTCTTTGTAATCCTGTGCCTGATTAACTACTTTGTATCTGCTGAGGATGATCTCCTGGTCTATACCACTTTGGGGAAAATTCAAGGATCCACTTTGATGAGCTTAAATAATTTGGAAATAAAGGCATTTCGTGGTATTCGCTACGCTCAAGCGCCGATTGGAGAAAATCGCTTTAAACCACCAGTGGACGTGCCAAAATGGAATGACACTTTTGATGCCACAAAAGACGGATATCTATGCCCGCAACCATATGCCAATAAGGAACTTATATCTGAGGACTGTTTAATTTTGAATATTTATACTAAAAATGTATATGCGCTGGCTCCTGTGATGGTTTATATCCATGGCGGTGCCAATGTACTTGGCGGTAGTCATAGCCAATACGAAGCAGGACCGGAATATCTTATGGATAACGACATCGTTCTGGTCACACTCAATTATCGCCTTGGGGCATTGGGATTTATGAGCACCAACACTGAAGAGGCGCCAGGTAATTATGGATATCTCGATCAAGTGAAGGCTCTTCAGTGGGTTCACGACCACATCTCGAATTTTGGGGGGAATGCAAAATCTGTAACGATATTTGGTCTTAGTGCTGGTGCAATGGCAGTAACACTTCATATGGCCTCACCATTGTCAGAAGGTCTTTTTCACAGAGCTATTGCTATGAGTGGATCAGCTACGAGTCACTTTGACATAGACAATGTCGCTTGGACCACAAAATTGGCAAGATACACATCCTGTCCATTGTACAATCCGAAGGACGTTGTGGAATGTTTGCGAAAAGTTCCCTGGGAAACTATTATCGATGTTTGCAGCACATGGGAGCCTTACGGATTTGTGAATATGAAGTGGAACTACCAGGTCGATGGGAATTTCCTACTTGACACACCAACGAATATTTTTGCTGAAGGAAATTTCAACAAAGTCCCCTTACTCACAGGAATTACTAAGGACGAATTTACCTTCTTTATTAACCGTAAGTTTATGTACTCGTACAAATATATCGTGAATCTTTTCGTAAGCAAGGCCTAATATTTTTTTGTCTCTTAAGACCAGGAAAACAATACAGCATTCCTCAATGACATAAGCGTCAACTTTGACAAGTATGCTCCAGAGATTTTTCTCTACAGTCCTGAAGAAAACGCCGATTTAACAAGCAACCGAATCAAGAACTACTACTTAGGTAACAGTGCAATTCAGGATCAACCGTTGAGTAATTTTGGGGAGATCTTTTCGGATGCAATCATTGGTCATGGCGTTCATAGATTGGTAGAGCTCGCAAGGCGACATGTTAAAGTTTACTACTATCGTTTTGACTATAAAGGACGATATAGCCTGCGCGTTGATTCGAATGGCATACCAAGAGGTAAAATCTATTAGTTTTGTGGTTGTTAACAATGTTTAGAGTAAAAATTTGTTGCCTTTCAGGGGTGGGTCACGGAGATGACATTCAGTATCTGTTGAAAAATATTTGGTTTGCCGGTCAAATCGGCAATAGTGACCCGGAGATATTTATGGAGAAGCGGATGGTTAAATGGTGGACTACATTCGCTGATGATGGGTATGTAAACTTACCAAATTGACTTTTGTGATTATACAAATGGTGTTCACTTCATTCAAGGGTTCCGAGCAATGTGGATCTCAAGTGGTTGCCTTCGAATAGCACGCATGTTTTCACAATGTACAATGACAAAGATGTTAAACTTGGAACTGCACCATACCTGGAAAGATATCACGAGTGGGATGCAATGTTCCCAGTGGGAAAAAGTTCATCTGAAACTGTGAAAATTGCTTGGATGTTAACAGCAGGAGCGATTACTCTTCATGTCGTTGCGAAAAATGTTTTGTAGGCAGTCTTAGTCTTAAGTTTGAATAAGTTAAATAAATTCGTAAGGTTCGAATATATGACTCAATATCCTCAACTGAAAAAGGGAACTTGTTTACTTGGAACATGATAGCAGGACAAGCATCTGGATCTGTATTGCGCACCCATTGAAGGTATGAACTAACGCTTCATGCCGGAAAAAAATTCGGTGGCAGGTCGGTCGTTTTATACTTAAACCTAGGCGTATACTTATGTCACATACTTAGGTGGCGTCGTCATTGCCCAAGCTTCTGCGCCGTAAGGCATGACTAGGATGTGTCCTAACTTGCTTCGTAGTCTAAAGAAGCAGCGATGTGCACGAGTGATTCTTTTCATAGCTTCCATTCTAGAATCGCTGATAAAATTTGTAACGTAGTCGAGGTTGACTGATAAATATGTTTAAGAGACTTATCCATCGTCCTCGGCGTAGCTCAATGTAGCCATCGGACTTGATGGACTAATGGACTTGTTGGACTTTAAATTGAAAATTGTTGTCAAAACTACATCCAGGTCGCTAGACATAGATTTTGTCTGTTATTGCAGATTCTTTTCATCGACTTTTGTTCTACAGTTACAGTATATGCCCCATCCTTGGAGTTTTCTGTTCGGGCTTCTCATCTTAAGCATCTTCGTCTTTTATTTTGATTTATCTAACCTGCAAAGATTCTTCAGATATCAACTTTGTTAGGCTTCGATTGGGCACTCTTTTTTTCTTCATCTGTGGACTCTATGTCTTACCCAACTTTTCTGCTCGAAGAGCTCGTGAACCCGTCGGTACTTTCTGCAGGGCCACTTTGTACATCCGGTGTTTGATGCTGGTGGTATCACATAAGGGGACTCTATCTCTTGCGATTGTAGTTGCTCGCTGTCTAAATAGTTCATTGGCTTTGGGATATTGAGGATATCTATATCCATTCTTGGCTACAACAAGGAAATGGAACTGGTTCCGGAACGTACGGACATCCAAAACATTGGGTGAAATCCCTGTTTCAACAGCAATATGATCTGTAGTCAGCCTAGTCCCTTTATTGAAATCGAGGTATGGAAATTATATGCTGACAATAAGCCTGTGTCTGTTCCCGAAGGTGATGTCGCAAAAGCTGTACTTTCTGATTGAATTATCAGAGATAACTCACATGCCAATCCAAAGATAGCTTTTTACGTCTTATGTAGAGTATTGCTCGTGTTAAGGATTCGAACTTTCCATGTGTAGATCTAAAGATCGATGTGTTTTTATCTTTTGCCAAGCTCGGAAAGACTGAATCGATTATTTCCCAATGCTGTTAGCTTGTTCGTTTAAGAATTTAATTATTCCTTTACCATGGAGCACCAGTGGGAAGTTAGGATAGAACGTGGCATGGCTTTACCAAACTCGTAAAGAAGTCGAAGAATGCACCACTCAACATATGTGAATACCTTGGTAATCTGCCTTTAACCAGCTCATAGCCAGCCGCTATCACTGTAATTAGCTGGATAGTACACACCATCTAAGTCGGCATCTGCCAACACGAATGACGCTGTTGCATGGATCGAAAGCTTGAAGAAGCCTGGTACCGATCATGTATGTACATATATTCAATATTCTGCGGAAAGGCAAATGGTGCTTTGTATCCATAAAAAGAATTGCCGAGGATCTTGTGATACTATGCAGTGAGAGTGCCTTCAATATCAGACATAAAATAGTTCCGTAAGAGAACAAGTCGAGAAAAAGCAACAGTCTTGTGTTGATTGTGATCAATACTTGCTCTGTCACCACTACTATGATACATGTTGGATGAATCTCTAATCAATTATATGAATGAATATGAATTAATAATTTGGGGACACAAAGCTTGAAGCGCACACAGCTCTAAAGATATTTACTTACTTCGGATACACAGTTGGTAGAGAAAATAAAACACAAATCGCACTGATTAATTATTTTATTTTGTTTAAAGTGGACTGTATTTATAAAACTATTGCTCAACGAAAGAAAGATCCGCACTGTTCGCTGTCTGCTCAAAAATCCTATTTATATGGGCAAAAATGTTGCCCTCGATGACAGAGTCCCTGATGCTCCACTGCTCGGTCGCAACCACCGCTATTTGAACGACGATGGCTCCATCGTCAGAGATGTTGTTGTCGAAGTGATCATACATATCTGCACTGTTGCATTTTTCGGTCGCAGATCTCGTTGTTATCGTCTCGTCCGTTGTGCATTCATGAGTGGTGGAAGAATAGTCGAACGTTATCGGCTTTACTTCTTTGTGTGCTCTTCGTTGCATCTCGTGAAGCGGCATTCTGGATTACCAGTCGCTGTGCTGATTGTATCCATTGCGATTGGATTGCTCTGTGTGTGGTGTCATGTGTGCTGGCTGGGTTGATGATGGCTTGTCATGCTGCTCAAGGATACAGTTGGTTTCGTGTGTTTTGTTACTGCGCTGGTACCTCGGCATGTTAAAGCTCTATCACTGGTATGCAGTGTTGCTGTCTTATGTTTTGAACAGATCTAAAAATCCGTCCTTAGCCAATCCTCTCAAAATTTCGGTTTTTCTTTTCATAGAAAGCTGATTGAGTTAGACCATCCAATTCTAAACGGTATTCTTTTTTCCAATGAAACGTATTACTTGGATTTCATGCTAGAGGATTTTTCATTTTTGCGATGTAAAGTATCTATAAGCCATTTGAGTGTCTCTTGACTCTAGCTGAACTCATCTGGAATGGTTTTTGGCAAGAAAATGGGCCTGCGAAGGAATGAATATGGGTATTCATGGATAGCTTCAAAGCCAGTCTAGTGTAGAGCGCTGACAACATCCGATTTTAGATAGCTCCAAAGCATATCTTGTTATTTTTTTGCAAGCGGACGGTGGACAAGAGAAACATCCTAGGCCCTTTTAATACTTTTTCTTCTGAACGCATTGGGTCTCTGGATCTTGACCAGATCCCAATGAATCCCAGAAAATAAGCTTGGAGTGGCTGCATCATTTATTAGGGCTTTGTTGGAGGAGTTTTTGTGAACTCATCATCCTGGCTAGCAATCTTTTTGGACTAAAATAATCCTGTCAAACAGTCTGAAACGATGTTGGCTTTCTTAGAGTGTAGAGTAACTTTTGGCAAAAGTAAGCTACCTTGATCTTGGTAGATTCTGTCCTCACCGGCAGCTGCTTGGTGGCATTAACCGATACCGAATAATGATCTGACGGGGCTGGGTTACTTTTTGATGCAGTCATAATTCCCTCTTCCCTTTGATATTCACATAATAACCATCTTTTGCTTCAAAAATAAATTATCTCAAAGAATTTGCATGAGAATTTCGTTGAGGTATCGTAGTTCCATGGTCAAATGGACATGACTTCTTACATAAAGGTATCGTAGTTCCAGTTGGTACGATAGTACTAAGTTAGCTAATTTCTGGATGGCTACGAAAGTGACTTAAGATCTTAAGCTGGTGCTTGGGGACGAAAACTACAGTTTAGAAAACGTCTGTTCTTTAGCCGAACTTTTATGCATTGATCAGGCTATTCAATTTGATTTAGAACAACACCAAATCAATTCCTACGGTCTTGTTGAGCATTTCAGGTACTTAACTCCATCACCCGCACCTAGTACATATATCCTCGGTTAGAGCTTCTTTCGATATCTAACCCCTTGTAAACAAAATTGTAAAGCATAGATACGCAGAATAAATACTTCTGAACGGTTGACGAAATAAGTGACATTTCTATGTTCTTGGTTGGGACTGAGCTAAGAGCCACACTGTTCAAGCTGCTTAAAGACCAAGTCCCTGATGCGCTTTTGGTTAGCGAAACTAAGCTAACCAAAAGACACAAAATGATGCACAGACGGTATGAAATTATGCGAAGAAGTCGACTCAACTCCATACAAGGAGGAGGCGTTGCAATCTTCGTAAGAAAAATTATACGTTTCAAAAGAATATCCAGTCGTAGGTTTCAGGTGCTAGAAGCATGCATCGTGTATATCCCTCTCCGTAGTGGAACGCTGTTGTATATGGTGTCTGTTTACGCAACTAAGGCTACTCAATCCACCATATTCATTTCAGAGCTCGAGACAATTTTTCGATTTCTGAGACTGGAATTGGAGGAAAACTATTTTATTATCGGCGGAGATTTCAACGCCAAACATAGAGATTGCGGAAATAATACAACAAACACTTGATTCAACTATTCAATTGGTGGGGTCAACACAGTGTGATGTATAGACTCGGCCTTAAGGCGACGGATAGTCCGTCGTTTCCTAGAAACGGCTACTATTTGGATCTCCTGACAGGTACGAATCAACAAACTGTAAACTGTCTTCGCACTTTTGTGTATGACAGTGACCATTGCGGTCTTAGTACCGAAATACCGGAATTGGATGAGTTTGCTCAAAGGCATTCCTACAACTATAGTAGAGTGCGTTGGACCCACTTCTCCAGGACATTGATTAGAATTCAAATTCGCTCTACCCACCAACAAAAATCTGTCAAACGAGGAGATTGACAGATATCTAAAACTAATGGACCAGACAATCAAACGAACAATGGACAAAACGATACCACGGTATCAGCATACTGACAACGAAGACCTATTCCGCAACGCAACTATTGACGCACTTTACCAACATAAAGTCGTCGATCAAAAACCTCCAAACATTAATAAAAGAAAATTACAGGGCTTCTGTAAGTTTGTATTGGAAGAACAAAATTCAGGCTGTAAACACCAGCAACTCGAATATGTTCCCACAAATAAATAAACTATTTCGAAGAAACGATCAAAACGACCTTTCATGTTTAAAAATCGCTCGAACGACGGACAACGAAAACATACTTCTAACAGCGGGCATAGATCAAAATGAGGCTGTCGATGATGATAACATTTTTGTGATCGAAGATCCACAGCAGAAGGTCGACGCACAAGGTGCACAATTTCTACCTTCGAACTCCCACAAGGGGGCCAACTCCTAGGTCAGGCTGGAAACAATAGTTCCAGGGGCCCCTGACCTCCCGTGGTACCAGAATATAGCTTCCGGTCGAGCTTCGCAATCTTGCGGACACTTCCAGTTGGGCACCTCACTGCCCAGGACTGGCGGCCTTTACCTCAATTATGCTATTCACAATCAACCCGCTAGCTCTCTACTGCGTCTTCTAAGAAATACTTCCCTTGCAAAGCTACAGGCTCTTTCGAACCATACGGTGTCAGTTAGAATTCCACTGACATCGTAGGTCTCACCATTGGAGGTGATGCCCATAGCATGCAAGTCCCTAACTTCCGAATAATTTGGGCACTCGCAAAGAACGTGCAGCCAATCTTCATGGGAAGCTCCACATGAGCAATTATGCAAAAATGCATTAAGGGAGCCATGTCCGGTCAACAAAAAGCCCAGGCTGAGGTTAAGGTTCCGTTCAGGAAACCTCTGCATGGTCAGCACATCCCTAAGAAAGCTGTAAGTAACCCTGCCATTTTCGCTAGCGTCCCATCTAGATATCACGCATGCGTTAAGCAAGGCTTTACGCTCCCTCCGGGATAGGCCTTCCACTTCCCTCTGGGAGACCAAATCTTGCTCGTTTAGCGGGAGACTTTTCTGATCTTGAAGGCAATACCACGACGTATCGCCTCCAGATCGAGAGGTGGCACTCCCAACAAGACCTGCATTGCCTCATTGGAGACAGTGCGGCACACAGGTAGGCAATCAATCAATGCCACTCTTTGGCAAGTCAAAATCAGACGGCAGCAATCATCATTCGTTGCTGCATCGTACCACACCAACGCTCCATAAGTTGCACAGGCAACTAAGAGACCGTCGTATATGACACGAACGGAACGCCTGTTAAGCCCCCAGTCAGATCGCAGAATGCGCCTCACCTGGCCTACAGCACACAACATGCGTTTCGGCATTTGCTTGAAATGAGGCATGAATTTCATGCGCTCACCCACCGTTATGCCCAAGTACTTGACCTCAGCCACACACTTAATGCTAACGGCATTCATGTGAATCAAAGGGTTCCGACGTCTCGTTTTCAATTTGCCCTTCAGCAACATTGAAACAGTCTTCTCCGTTGACACCTTGACGCCAACGCTTTCTCCCCATTCAGAAACGATTGAAAGAGCTCTTTCTCCTACTTGTTCCGCAAGAGCCCTGGACTGACCCTCAAGGATAAGGAGGTGCTAACCAACAGACAGTTCATCGTGAAAAATGGTGATGTGACATCTGTTGGAATATTTCAAATTAAAAATGGTTTTTAGCAAGGCGCGATCCGCCGATCCTATTCAACATTTACACAAGCGACTTGATAGGTTCACTTCCCCATATTATTGCGTACGCAGACGACTTAATAGCGTACAGAACAGGTCCAAAAATCGAGGCCGTCAATACTCTCTCATAGTGTGACTTCGATAAAATAAGACGAATCTCTTTAGGACGCCGTTGTCTGGAGCCTCTAGGAATACCAGAAAAAATTGGCGAAAGTTCTCAATCATTGGACAACACAGACAGCATCTTGCCTGTCGAAATGTAGTCAGATACCTTGGGATCTCGCTAGATCAGTTTCTGTATTTTGACAAAAATGTAGATGCTGTTCTAGCCAGAGCTAAAGGTCCTTTTGGCCTCATAAGGAGACTGTTTAAGCCAACTCGATGCGAGGGTAAAGGGAATCTGCTTCGTGGTCCTTATCAGGCCCAAGCTAGTATTTGGGTTTCTCGTGTGGTGTGGTTCAATGTACGAGCAAGCTTAATGGAATAGATTTGGGTGTTTAAGAGGGCTTGCCTTCGCCTTCACAGAAGGCCAGAATCGGAGTACATAAAATTCTATCCCAATTTTACAACAGGGCGAACCTAATACGCGTGGACAACTTCGTAATTAAGCTGACTCTTGCAATGTGCAGGAGCAATGGCTTCGACGAATAACCTGATATCTGGGACATACTACCCCAATTACCTTTACCACGAGAATGTGCACTCTGACGGATTCGTTCCACCGGAAGCATTCCTCTACTTAGATCAGATAGGGTTGATCCAGGATAGATCAGCGGTCCCGTTAATCTTCCATGTCGCTCGGACAGCTGGCAACAGGCGACTCAACTACAACAGAAACGTCGCACACGGCAGTGCGGAACGTCTCCGGCTCAGTAGGGTGGTAGGGAGTCGCGATATGAGGGATGCTGTAGCAACAATTTTGGTGGCTTGTTGAAGGAGAGAAATCTACGTCATCGAGTTCCTCTAGTGCAGAGTAGCTTCATTAGGGAGCAGAGTTGGTCAGCCTAATTCCTTAGCCGTGGCCGACTTACATAACTTTAGGTAGGTTTAAGGTAGAAATAAGAGAAAAAAAAAAATAAAAAACAAAATAGGGTGGAAGAATTACATGCCTCCCATGATCCTAAATTAAAGGTCTCGTTGGCTAAAAAATATTCAAAACAAACCCCGACCAAAAGTCTATGTCAAAGCATAGTGTACCCAATTTAAGAAAGATGAAAAGATTAACAAAAAAAAACACTTAGATAGACCCGACGTACGAAGTGGCACCAAGGGCCAAGAAGGCATATCTGTTCTCTCCATCAGCTTATATAATATTATCAAACCCATGAAAGTTGAAAAGATTTAATTCCAAAGCGGTCACTATTAATTTTAAATGAAACCGAGACCGGATTTCATTCCCAAGCACCAAAGCAGGCCAACATTTTATAGAAAAACAAAAAAAAAAAACAAAATAAGAAAAGGGGCAAAGGAAAAACTAAAAAAAAAAGGAGAAACTGGCAAGCAATTCACCGAAAACCGTCCGACCACTTAGGTTAGCCTACCTAAACACAGTGTTTTGTGAATCTCCTGAACTAGGCAGTCAGAGTTTGCCTCCTGTTTTGCATCCTGTGGGATATTAAGCCATCCAGTTTGCTAGTTTCAAGCCAATGCAAAACTAAAGGTAAATCCTTTCGCATTTCTTTTGTGTATTATCCTTGGATTTTTTTTTCCATCCCTTGCCTTGCTACAGTTCCCCCTCTTTATCTCTTTATAGTGGTATACAACTGTGGTTTGGAGTTTTCTTTTTTATTATGTCTTGTGATTTTCCATCCATTCTGTATCCTTTCCCAGAGGTAATTTAAGCATGCCTGTCCCTTCCATCAGAGAGCTACTCCGTCAGGTATCACCATGCAAACGGGGAGTAATATCATCATTGTTGAATTGCAATGTAGCAAACAACAGAGACACCTTGGAAGCAGTACAAGATTTCGAAAGAGCATCAGAGTAAGTCGGGCAGTCAGTCAGTAAGCAGTAAGTCAGTTAGTCAGTTAGTTAGTCAGTTAGTGGTTGGTTTACCCGCATCACCATCATCATCATCATTACGAAAGAATAAATCCTTAACATCCTCAGCATTTACAATATCTATCGCATCTATAGCATCCTCATGCTCATCCTGGTGCTCATTCCCTTCCTCATCTTCATTATCTACTCTAGCTGTGCAGTTGGTTGAAGTGAAGCTAGAGGTAAAGATAAAAGGAATATTTTTGTAGGGAATTTCCTTTGGTAGGATACTCTTAGCACATCATTAGAATCACATGTTGCTGTTAAATGAATGGGAATGCAGCAGAAGGTAGTTCTGAGCTCAAATTTGGTGTGACTAACTGCTGTTGCTTAGCATCCTATCTCTCTTCACTCTAACTGCCATTAACCGCAAAGTGAATCCTTCCATGATCTACCCAGAACGATGCTGTTTGTTTTATTTTTTTTTTATTCTCTGCTTCTGCCTATTTTTGTTGTCAAGTCTGCGAATAAAGGATGTCATTCGTATAAAATGCAACATTATCGAGCATTACCACACGAACGTACGAGTATGTAGACAAAAGAGGCAGGGTCCTGTGGTAGATCCTTGTTGTCTGCTTTGCAATATTTAAAAGCCGAGTATTTTTTTTTTTTTTTTTTTAATGTTGGATGCGGTTTTGTAATCAGTGAAATTGGTTCGGTGGTTGAGCCTGGTATTTGGTTCGAAAGTCATCAAGCGGATGGTAGTAGAGTACAACAATATAAAAAAAAAAAAAAAAAAAACCAAATCTGCCTACGAAGTCGCTTTGTGTAAATGCACAACAGGAGCTTTAACCATAGTATCTAGTGCGGTAGATTGTGATATCTGTTTAATAGGCATTTACTTTGGAATGGACAGAGTAACAGGTGCAGAGGCACACTATTGACACAGTTTTCACTGGGTTGTCTCCATTTTAAAGTGCAACCGACCAAGGGGAGTTGAGAGGATTTTCCAATTTGCAATGTGGGTTTAGTGGTTTCAGTGGCAATCGTAATGCCAGACGTATGAGCTACTTTTTTTGTTTACTTTTTTTCTTTTTTTTTTTTCTTCATTTTACGTAATAGGGATAATCAGTGGTTGATGCTCAAATCCATGGAATGAGATGAATTTGATGAATACAATGCATTTACGGTTGACTGTTCAGAGACTAGAACGTGGAGGCAATAAATTAAAAACGTCTATGAGTCACACGCGGGCTTACGTCATTCAGGATACGGAAGAGGGGAAGAGCCAGTTTATTTCTTCGTATGTACTGATATGGAAAGTTTACATTTGTGCGAGGACCTCGTAAAGGCCTATCTATTGGCTATCAGGTTGAGAATGCAGCACCCGTATAACCGTTTTGAAGGGATGTAATTTCTATTTTCAGACTACGTCCCGATTGTTCTAATCTTTGACCTGATGGCTACGGATAACTTGGGTGCAAGACACATGAATCCTCTACCGAAACGTTTATGGAACGATTCTTAAGCATCATCGATAGAGGATAATTCGATAGAAAGCTACAAGGTGGCGCAAAATTAATCATCCTATCGGAAGATGTTACAATTTTTGCAAATGGCGTCGTACGTCAATCATGTTGGACATTTGTGAACAGCCAAGCAATGAAGTGCTATACTCCGCGGTCAAGCCATCCTCAATCTCAACAACGAAGAGGACAATTTTGTGTCGAAAGTCATCATGAGCGACGAGATGTAAGTAATAAGCAGAATCATCGTTTCTGGGGCACTGGAAATCCGCGTGTGACGCACGAATAGCCATTACATTCACTCAAAGTCACTGTATGGTGTCGCGTTCACGTGGGAGGCTTGATTGTGTTTTATTTTTTTTGAGGACGCCATCGTCAATACGGTCACTGTTACTGGCGAACGCTACAGGGCTATGATAAACGACTTCTTACTGCCGGAATTGGATGAGCGGGGCTTGGTGAACATTTGTTTTCAACAAGACGGTGCAACCGCACACACAGCACGAGCCACAATGGATATTGTGAAGGAAGTGTTTCCTTGTCGCATAGTCTCCCGTTTTGGCAATTTGGCATGGCCCTTTTTGGAACAAGAGTGGGAGTCATAAGGATGGTAAAATGGCAGGATCGGATGGGTTAACAGTTGAATTCTAGAAACGTACAGACAAACTGAACATCAATGTTGAACAACATTTTGGAAAGTGGGAAAATACCACAGCGTTTCGAGAGAGTCATGACCTTACCAGTGTAGGGCAAACCCAGGGAACTCCCGAAGCGTTTCCTTTTTAAATGTGTCAAACCAAATTTTCACAGCGATCCTGCAAAGTCGAATAACAGTTTGAATAGGCAATCACTATCTGCTCAATGAATATCAAGCGTGTTTCTCGGCAGGATACTTCACGAATTTGTAAAGTCATTTCTCTTGAGGAAGAAGAAACTTTATACATCCTTCGTTGAGTTTAAGCAACTTTTATTCAGAGAGTTAAAGTACGTTGTTGTACAAGTATAAGCTAGTTGATATGGGTAAATCGCTAAAGTTCCTGAAAACCTGTATGTATGCGAATTTATAGGCATGATGAAGTGTTATCGACGCTTGTTGACTGAGGTCCTGGGCGGTTTCGGACTGTAGACCCCGATGAAGTGTTATTGGTGTCAGTAGTAAGGCAAGGTTGTCCTTTGAGACGTAGCCTATTAGCTTTACACTTTATTGGAGATATTGTGGAATTTCTTCCTGGAAGTGTGGACGATGTAGTGTTGTTAGCGTGCTCACCCAAACCCTTACAGCTTACAATAAACAGACGCTTTGAATACTGGAAAATGTGGAACCTTTGTAACTCTCAAGTACCCACATTTAAAAGAGGAAGATGCAGAAACTACGTAAGTAAAGAGTGACACTTTATACTTTACTCCCCACTACAGGTGCAGTATGTGGTTAAATAACTGTCGGACTATCGGCTTCCAAATAAAGCAGCTCTACAAGCAAAACCAGGTAGGACGGAACCTTGTGGTTGTGGAATAAAACCGAGAGTCGAGGATATGGCATTTGGAAGCTTAAACTTTATCAGTTGATTGCATGTGTAGATCAGCAAATCATAGAAGAGTTCAAAAGAACGGATCAGGGTCAAAGAGCAGTCTACAGCCGATTTGAACCACAAAAACAACTTTCGAGCAGGATAGCGACCACGCTAAAGGTGCTTGGAGAGTTCTGAATTATATATTCCACATTGACGATCTACCGACTATAGAATGTGATACTCACTTTACCTCACAGAGGGGGTCCCCGTAAGTAAATCCTTAAACTTTTAGGCTAACATTGCAAGCGTGAAGAACCACCTAATTGAAGCATACAAATATAATGGCAAAAGATCTAAGGATAGTGATCTTCTATCGGCAGACCCTTGTAGGTGGCGGTGGCTCAAATGGTAGTGAACTGGTCCCCAAATCGGAAGGTTCGGTGTTCGATCCCAGCCGTGCTCGAAAGACTTGCATTTTTTCAGTCAGCAAAAGTCCGGTAAGATATGTACCTATAGTTGTCTCTAGTTGTTCCAATACATAATCAAACCAGCTCTCACTAACAATTTAGTCTCCTCATTATACGTTGGATGCCACCCATGGAGAAAAATAACCACTGAGCGCAGACATCTTTCTTCTCTCTCTGTCTAATTTTCCAAAAAACCTAACACATACTGAGGCATTATAAGTGATATAAGTTAAAAGACAACCTGCGACTAAGCAACTGTCAGGGTTTTTCCACTGCTACAAAGCAGACATAACTGCTGGATCTATCGTTCGAAGAAGACTCAGGAAACAAGTCTAGAGTTTTACCCATGTAAGAAAATTCCTAACACCTATTCGAATTAATAAAAACTTCGCCAACATAAGCTTCATAAATGCTTGCGCCCCGAAAGGACATCCTATCCCTAAAAAAAAATTGGTTCGTTGACAAACCTTAAATAGATACGAAAATCTTTGGTATTACGGTTGGGAGATGTCCTCCGAGATATCACCTCTGGAAAGCAATATTGACCTACCGAGACGAGCAAAGATCCAACGACTAAGACAAGTGGGTCATGTAGAGCGTATGGACAACAACGGCACAAGAGGTTTGAGAATCGGCCTCAGGTGACACAAGCAAGTGGAAGGGAACCTCAGGCAAGTTTGAGTGCGAAACTGTAAACAGCAAAACATCTAGCTGGCTGCAGACGCTTATTAACTGAGACCTAGATGCACCCCAAAATTTAGTGCCACCTAAAGTAAGTAAGTAAAATCAGTAAAGCCTGCACATAATTTCCACAACCTGATATCCATAAAGCGACTTGGCTGGCTCCTAATTGATTATATTACAATGAACGCAAGGCATTCATTCAGTGTTTTGAATTTCCAAATGTTCCAAGTAGGTTACATCGACTCACTATTTCCTTTTCAGCCCAAAGCCAGAGAACTATTTTCAGACAAACATGGCCTCTTCCGTTCGAACCTTGCTAAGCCCTTCCAAGAGTCCGATGCCACTACTGTCATGTGTAGAAAATCAGTAGTGTAGTTGTCAGAGAGCAATCACGGAAGCCGCCTCTGGTGTGCTCGGTTTTAACTTCCGCTTGGTTGGCACCAGAAATCAATCGAGGGCATACAAAGATAAAAGAACTTCGGAAGTTTTACCAAACAAATTAAACATGTTTGCTGTAGCTGTAAGGACCGGACATAAATCTGCAAGGATGAAAAGATAACTTCAGCAGACTGTGATGCCGAACAACATTTCACCATCAGAGTGAACCATACCACGTGGACAATTTCGAAGCAAAAGCTCAACAAAGCTGTTGAATCTGACGATGTTCTGTCCAAACCTAAAGAAGGGAACTGCGCCAACTTTATATGCTAAATACCGCACATTGACATACTGGGATGAACAAAGCGAGCAAGTAAATGTACAACTCGATGGAACTAACATTAAACCGGAAAAGCTGGGACAGAGGAACCGATTAGATCGGTGTCAAGGGCAAAACTTTACGATAGTCAGCTACAAAATTGAAGTAGTAAGAGAATTTAACTGCCTCAACTCAGTTTTTAAGTCATGAATCAGTCTTGATAGTCGCGATTTTGTTGGGCAATTGAGCAGGAAAGTTTTTCTCAAGCAACCAAACAAATTTTATACAGTGAACGGATCAACGGAGTCCCGTTTAATGACTTAGACACTGATAGGAGTGGGCACTTCGACAGAAAAGTTTTTTGGGTAATTTTCCGTCCTGTTTGGAGCAATAGACAAACAGGGATGCCTTGCAATTGCAATAGCAACGTTGATCTCATTAAAATAGTCAGATCATCTGAACACCAGCGCCATAGACGAAAGCCTTAGATTCCAACCCTGAGGAACAACGGATGGATAAATACCTCCGAGCTCCGACACTTAATTTTAGCGCCATCTATACATGTACATCCAATCAAGCACCGGATATTCCAAAGTGAATCCTAAAAAATAGTCTTGAATTCGTCGATAACGTTCCTTGGCTTACCAAAGTAAAGAAGTGTGTCCAGCTTAACCTTCTTTAATTACCGGAGTACCTGTCACTGTCAATCAAGAACGTCGGTATACAGTTTAGATTATACCTTTTGTTTGTTGGTTGTATCCGTGTGTCCAACAACAGATGATCCAGAATGGATCTTTGTCGCTGCACTATCCACCGCTTTTAGGCTTATAACACTAATCAAACTCCACTAATTGTGTTGTGTTGATTGAATTTAAGAATAGAGAAAGTGTAGCTTGAGGTGCATGCAGAGCTCATGTACAAACATTTTTCACCCCTGTATTCAGAATGCATGCTGTCAGCATCTAAAATCTGCACCCTAGTCTGCTGCATATGCATGCTGGTATCCTACCCTTCAATCTGACACTTGTAGTTAAGCTATATGCTCCTGGATAAAGCACAAGATAGTTAGCATGTCAGATGCAGCATGCGGCCCAACCTTTTCTGCCATTAGGGCAGCTATGATTATTCATTGATAGGGTACTGGTGGTCATCAAGCCCCCTTTGGTGCAGCAAAGGTATTTTTCATATGTAAAAACTGGATCTTACTATGTGCCCCGTGGTCTTCCAAAAGGCGAAAAAGCTATTGTACTAACCGCATCCAGCCTGTTTTTATCAATTTGGCGTGGCATTCTCGAGTCGTTGCCACCCATTACTTTCTAAACTGTGTTAGCTCCTCGTCAATTTCTCACATTAAGCAACCTCATGGTCTAGGGTATAAACTTTGAATTAAGTCCTACTAGTCGTACTCTACAGGAAAGTTGCAGCGATTTAACAGAAAACTGTTTGTGTCAAGAATCTTAGACTCGAACACTCTCCCATTGACCGACATTTCACACTGATCAGTCGATGGTTGTCATGCTCAAAGAAACTTCCTTGTACAAATAAAGGATCTTTATTTGATGTAGGTATTCAAACTCCCTTGTAATTCAAAACTCTATCCCTTCCAACACTAAGATACCTGATCTTAATTTGCTTCTCCTAAATATGCGAAACTAAATCGCGTTAGAGCCATTTCTAGGCTCAAATTCATCCCCCACACATACACACACGCTGACAAATGAAATTTAAATTATTTCCGCTTTACTAGAGTGCTTCACCTCATTTAACAGGCTTTTTTTTAAGGAGGCCTGCTACATGCTTACATTCATATCCTTATTGCTACTATTTTCCCATGAAAAGGAAATTCAAAAAAAAAAAAAAAAAAAAAAAAACATCAACCACCCAACCACTGATAATGAGATTTTTATTTTGCTATCGGTCCTCTGAATCCCCATCTCAGGCTTCTCCTTCCAGCAATTCTAGAGTTCTTCAATTCAATTTTCATAAAGAAAATCCTTTGCGATGATTCTTTTACTGTCAACACACTTAGTATCCATGCCCTATGCCCACACACAGAAACGCAGAAAATTTTGTACACACTCGCAGAAAAGGATACGTCTATCTGAATACGTCTACGTGTACAACTAAGTTCAGGAGTCCTTTAACAAAAACTGTAACGAAAATTTACACACAACGACTTTTGTTTATCCTCGTCTTCGTATTTTTTTATTTATTTTTTTTTTGAATTCCAACAAAGTAAGATCCTGAAAATCAAGGAAGCAAGGAAGGGAATAGATATGAAAAAAAAAAAAAAATCAAGAAATGGAACAAGGCACGGCACTAAAATAAAAATTTAAATTCCTTAAGGGATGCTGGAACATCATATTTCCTACATTCCTCGGTGGTAGAAGATGGTAAAGTTTTTTCGCAAACATATCTGTCAAGGCTATAGGGGAAGTTGCCATCTAAGAAGGCTTCGCTTCGTCGTCATCGTCATCATCGTTGGCGTCGACGTTGGATCTTTAGGTTGTTTTCGAGACTCAATTTTTTTTGGATAGAAGTGTTGTTGTGTTGGTTAGTAAGCCAGGAACCAGGAGCAGCTAGACTCTAGAAATTTTTCATTCAATTCAGTGTTGCTCTGTCACCCATAACTCAGTTAAGAAAGCTATTTGGCGTGTCAATGAAGGACTACTCTACGGGGCACACTCGTACATACGTTTCTAATGGAGATAGGTGCTACTGTGTCATAGCACACATAGTATGAAACTTATTGACTGTTTCTGCTCTACAGAGCCCTCTTCTCAGGATAAACTAAGTGTATTCCGAATGCCACCCACCTTTATCACCCGAGCGAAAAAAATGACTTAAAGTCATCCTTGTCGCATATGCCTGTCTGTCTGTCTGTCTGTTTGTTTGTCTCTTTGGCTGTTTTCGCTCGCTGAGCCTTTTTTGTGTGTGCACAAGAAAAACTTTATTTGATTTGTATTCCTGCGATGTAAGCACGTATGTATGACGCGTTCGCAGTATGCGAATGTCGGTATAGTGTGGGGTGGGGTAGATATGTTACATTCTTCTTTCTCGTCACCTTTATGTCAGAAGGATGCTGGGTTGCAGCGAAAAGATGAGAAATTTCCTCCCTCGCTTTTTCGGCGATGAAAGTTATGTTGATATGATTTTTGCAGAACATTCTTTGTTCAGTTCTTTTTCTTTTTTGTTTTCAAAAACGTCTTTCACACGCGAAAGTGTGTATTGGGGGGAAGGGAGGCTGGGGGTTGTCTGAAGAAAACAAATTTACACGTGATACTTATTTTTCATGTATTCGTTTCTTTTGGTGGAGTTTTCTTGTCAGGAGATACAGCGAGTTTGTGGTATTGAAAGAATTGTTAAGCTAAAGTTGTAAATCATCGTAGGGCTTTTGTAAGAGAAAGTTGTAAGCCATGCGAGTTCCGGGTGATACATGTAATTTTTTTTGTTTTTTGGTTTGAAAAAGGATCGTTTTGAAGTCTTTAAAAGTTTTTTTTTTGTGGATTTCACTTGTTCTTAGGAATACCCCTTCTTCCACGTTAACTTTTACACTTTTCTTCTAACGCTCCGTGGTGGTTTTAACACTCAAAATTTACCCTTTTAGCTTTGATTTGAAGAAGCAGATATTTATTCTGACGGTTGTAATGTGGAAATTACTGAAATTTAAAGATTTCCTTTTTTTCGAACATATAAATGCCTTGACTTGCACTAAAATTTCAAATTTACGACACACAATTCCAAAAAGTAGATACACAATGAGGACAAAACCTGCGTCACACTTTAAACAGCTGTTACAGATACATAATTTTTCGTTGGCTGACAAAGCAAGGGCGGGGGCCCTCGCGACTAAAGAAACAAGGAGGAAATTGACATCAGCCTACAGACTCTGCGCTGTAAGTCCTTACATCAGTGGTTATAGAACTATCTCTGATGAGGCAGCTTTCGTTATACCAGGAATGGTTCCGATTGACATTCTCGCGAACGAGATGCAGAGAATTTACAATCGAATAAGTTCGAAGCATCGAGAGACAAAGTGAAAGGAGACGAGAAAGCAAATTCAACAGCAGTGTGGCAAGCCCGTATCGAGAGGCAGACGGACATACAAATTAATCCCTGCTATCGAAAATTAATCAAACCGAGCACATGGGAACTGCAACTACCACCTCACGCAGTTCCTGTCTGGCGATGGAGGCTATCGCAAATATCTCCACCAATTTGGACACGATAGCTCTCCTTTTTGTCCAGAATGCCCAGACTAGGGGGAAGATACGAAGCATGTCGCCTTCTTCTGTAAGCGATTGCAAAATTAGAGGAATAATCTTCCCAGCCCGCGATTCCTCTAAGCGACTGCTTTTGGCTTCTACAATCTTGAAGACCACCTAGAAGCACTGCCCTTGCTATTACATCAAAATTGTCCTCGGCGATTTTAATCTGAAGTGTCCTAGTCCTGTCGGAAGGTACAAGGCACTTGGAGAACTTTTGATCAATATACCGTCAACCAGATCGACCACATTGCGATTAACATAAGACACTCGTTCATTATTATGAATGTCCGAACGTTCCGAGGAGCCAACACCGACTCGGACCATTACCTTGTTGTAGCCAAGATACGGTTGCGGATATCCCAAACTACGTCAAGGAAAACTAATGGTGTGAGGAAATTCGACGTCAGACGGCTACAATCGCAAGAGATCGCCAAGTCATTTTTCTATCGAGTGTCTCTCAATCCCTCAAGAAGTCCACTGTCGCCAGCAAAAGTATCGGAGACCAGTGGTTACAATGCCAGAAAGCCATCAGAGATGCTGCTTCTGATGTAAAGCGCTTCACTCGACCACCATAAAGAAACCCCCGATTTTGATGGTCGGGAAACACTTGCAGCTAAGCAAAAAGCACAAAATGCCGCGCTGCAAAGAAAGACTAGAACTGCTCAAGAGCTCTTTGAACAGAAGACAAGAGACGAACGACGGCTTATCAGGAGGAAAAAGAAATAGCATGAGAAGAATTGAGAGATGCTACTCCAGGAATGAGATTCTGAAGTTTTACCAAAAGGTAAAAACACGTGATACGGACACAAACCCCGAACCGAACCCCGTAGAGACGAACAAGGAAACATTGTACATAGTAGAGTCGCAGTCGATGCTGATAATCTGGAAAGATCATTTCTGTACCATTTCTGTAGACCAATTCCGTCCACCCGACTTGGATGAAGTGAAGATAGCAATATGTAAGCTGAAGTCCAACAAAGATGCTGGAACGGACGGCCTGACTGCCGACCTCCTCAAAACGACAGGCTATGACTTGGAAAGGAGCATACACCAACTCATCTGTAAAATATGGTCGGACGAAAGTATGCCCGATGAATGGAACCTCAGCATTGTTTGTCCGATTCTCAAGAAAGGAGATCCTCTGCACTGCGCCACTACAGAGGCATCAGTCTCCTTAACATTGCATATGACTTTGCACAGAAGATCTTACCAGCCGTATTGTGTGAACTCCTGAAGCCGTTCGTCAACAATCTGATAGGTCCATATCAGTGTTGCTTCAGGCCAGGAAAGTCCACCATCGACCAAATATTAACACTACGACAGATCTTGGAGAAAACCTTTGAACTTCAGATCGATACACACCACCTATATATCGATTTAAAGGCCTCGTATGACAGCATCTATAGAGACGAGCTATACAGAGCAATGTCTAGTGTTGGCATCCCTGCGATGCGATCATGCGATTTCTTCAACATCATACTTGAAAGAAAGTACAAAACTCACGCGCAAACACAACAGGCACAATCTTTCAAAAGTCCGTTCTATTACTTACATACGCCGACGATATTGAAATAATCGGGAGAAAGCAGCGTGATGTCAGTGACCCTTTCGGGAGTATAATTTTTTCCCGTCTGCATTGACGGTGAGTGAAGGAGGAGATACAACGACGAACTGTATGGACTAAAGAGCGACATCGAATAGCCCGAAGAGTAACGATCTAACGACTGAGATTACTAGGCCATGTTGAGTGGATGGACACCAACGTTCTGTGCCGAAAAGTTTTCGAATTCGGCCCCGAAAAACAGCGCAATAGTGGAAGAGCGAACAAAGATCTTTCGTGTCTGTTGCCCTCAATTTCGGAAAGATAAGGCGTCTGCATTTTTTCTGCTGAAACATTGGTCTGATACCTTTAAAGTAGTCGTAAAGTAACAAATTATGTCACGAAAAAGCTACTGTCCTCGGCAACATTTGAATCAAAAATAAAGATCGCGCTACGAATATTCACACCCCGAAGGTTATGCTGTGTATTTGGTTTAACCATTGTTAAAACCCAAAGGAACCACCACTGAGGAACGGTATCGACTTCAATTGACGCAATCGAGCTGAGCACTGTGTGAAAATGGCCACAATACGAGCAGAGGTACGAAAAAGTGACTCTACAGCATGACAACGCTCGGCCTCACGTTGCCAAACCTGCTAAAACGTACCTAAAAACGCTCAAATGGGAAGTCGATTAGTAGTTCTTTCGTTCGATGCAACATGGTCTGGCTGATCAGCAGTTCCACTCATATGAAGACATCAACAAATGACTTGATTCATGGATAGCCTCAAAATATGAACACCTTAACGATATTCGAGTTCTGCCAGAAAGATGGGAAGAAGTTGTAGCTAGCGTTGTACTTTGAATGATTCACCTGTAAAAAAAAACAGCGAGAAATCTAACCAACTTGAACCAATTGCTATGCTAATCACTTGAACCGAATAATCTAAATTTACAAATTTAAATTCATATAAAAAGGGTAATAAATTATTTATAAGACATAAATTACACATCTTCACTCTCATTCTGTATCTAGCTTAAGTAGAGATTTATGCTAGCTTATCATATATTTGGCACCATTGTAAAGATGACATTGATCCAGTATGTAAAACGTCACAATTTGAAAATACAGCCATTCTTGTTCATCACAATCACTGAATAGATCTTCCACCTTTGGATTTTGAATATTTTCTTGTGACATAAATTTACAATCTTTAAGATGCAATTATCATTTTACAGAGATTTGGTTTTACACCATTCTAAAAAAGTAGTTATACAATTTTTTAAATATTGAAGAATTTTCGCCAATTTTTATCAATTAATACGAGTACAGTGAACTCCCTCTTAACGGACACCCTCTTAAGTGGACGATTCTATTAAGTGGACATGGACACTATTTTCATATTTATTTGGGTGAACACATTCCTTTAAATGGACGATTTGAGTTATTCGCATCCTTTTCTTTACACATACATACGAGGGCGGGTCAATAAGTCCGTGACTTTTTGAATTTCTGACCTCTTTACTGAAACAGCAACACTGCTCCTGTCAACAGGCATCTGTCAGTTGACTCCTGTCAAAATTTAAACTTGCTGCGTCAGTTAGTTTGTGTTTGACAGCTATTTTTATCAGACTACTCACTAATTTGAGGAGAAAATGGAAAAAAATGAATTTCGTGTGCTTATTAAGCATTATTTCTTGCGAAAAAAAACCATTACCGAGACCAAGGCTAAGCTTGATAAATACGAGTACTATGGGGACTCTGCACCATCGATTTCAATGGTAAAAAAGTGGTTTACTGAATTTCGTTGTGGCCGTACAAGCACTGAAGATGCCGAACGTCCTGGACGCCCAGTTGAGGTCTCTACACCCGAAACAATCGAAAAAATTCACGATATGGTGTTGGCCGACCGAAGATTGAAAGTGCGAGAGATTGTGGAAGCCGTAGGGATCTCGCATGGCTCAGTGGTTTCAATTTTGAATGATCACTTGGGCATGAGAAAGCTTTCCGCAAGATGGGTGCCGCGTTTGCTCACAGTCGACCACAAACGCAATCGTGTAACAACTTCACAGGAAGGTTTGGCGTTGTTTAATCGCAATATGGAGGAGTTTTTGCGCCGTTTTGTAACCGTGGACGAAACATGGATCCATCACAACACACCAGAGAACAAACAACAGTCAAAACAGTGGGTTTCTAAGGGTGAATCGGCGCCAAAGAAGGTCAAGTTGGGTTTGTCAGCCAATAAAGTTATGGCGACTGTTTTTTGGGATGCACGCGGGATAATCCAAATTGACTACCTTCAAAATGGAAGAACAATCAATGGGGAATACCAACTCAATGACGATTTGAAAAAAAACGACCTCATTTGGCCAAGAAAAAAGTTCTTTTCCACCAAGAAAATGCAAGGGTGCACACATCTGCAGTTGCCATGGCAAAAATCCATGAATTGGGCTATGAATTGCTCCCTCATCCACCCTATTCTCCAGATTTGGCTCCGAGCGACTACTTCTTGTTCCCAAACCTGAAGAAATGGCTTGGTGGAAATAGATTTGACTCCAATGATGAAGTCATCTCGCAAACAAAGGTCTATTTTGAGGACCTCGACAAATCATTTTTTTTGGAAGGGATAAAAAAATTGGAGAAGCGTTGGACAAAGTGTATAGAGCTCAAGGGAGACTACGTTGAAAAATAAAATTATTTTTTTATCAAAAAATCTGTGTTTTAATCCAAAAGTCACGGACTTATTGACCCGCCCTCGTACATGGCTTTTCTTCTGTGCGAAAGATCATATATTGGATGTGCGTATGGAGTTGTGTGAAAGCAAGTGTGTGCACAACGGTTGTACACACAAATTATTCAGGAAAATCACTACTACGTTTTGCGCTCTCTCATTTTCGCATTCGATTGGGATAGATCTTTGCATGTAAAAGATAGTTCAGTTTTGTCTCCAGTTGACGGTATTGTTTTCTTTCTGCTGCGTAAGCCTTTATTCTGGTTCTCCGTATTTAAACGATTTTATTCAAGACAGGACTGGCCAGGTAGGTTAAAAATATTTTTGTTTTATTTTCATGTGTTTGATAGGTTTTCCCTTTTGTCAGCAATCATTATGCCATCAAGAAAAGCACTTACATTAAAAGAAAAAATAGAAATTATTAACTTTGCAGAGTCACAGACAGACCGGGTGGGGAGTGCGCTCTATAGGAAAAAAAAATTGAAGTTGGTAAATCGTGTGTGGCCAACATATTGAAAAATAAAAAATCCCTACTTGCTGATTGGAGCACTGGCGCGAATGAGCTACAAAAACGAAGGTTTCATAGTAGCGAAGGTAAAAGGGTCGATACGTTGACAAATGAATGATTTGTCAATGCTCGCGAAAAATGCATCCCTATTTCTGGACCATTGATTCAAAAGAAAGCCAAAGATTTTGCTACGAAAATCAATTTGACAAGTTTTAAAGCATCATCCGGCTGGTTGCGCCGATTTTTAAAACGACACAACATTTCATACAAAGCGAAGCTGCCGATGTGGGTAATTAATAGAAAAATATGATCCCAAGGATATTTACAATGCAGATGAGACGGCTTTGTTCTTTAAAGCTCTCCCTATGAAGACATTTCATATCAGAGGTGAGTCCTGCTCAGGGGGAAAATCTTCCAAGGAGAGATTAACCATGTTACATTGTGTCAACATGTTTGGAGAAATTGTACCATTAATTGTGATTGGGAAATCCGCACACCCACACTGCTTCAAAAACATACAAAAAACAAATCTGCCAGTGAAATGGTTTTCGAATAGGCGCGCTTGGATGATAACTTTTATAATGACGGAATGATTAAACAGCTTCAACGCCAAAATGAGAAAACTACGCAGGAAGATTTTACTTTTTCTGGACAATGCAACTTCGCATCCTCATCTTACTTAAAGTAATATCACCTTTATATTTTTTCCAGCAAACACCACATCCGTTTGTCAACCCTTGGACCAAGGAATAATCAAAAATTTAAAAATATATTATCGCGAACAAGTTCTAAATCACATTATCGCTAAAATGGATAACGTTGTTAGTGTAGGAGAGCTTTCTTCTGCAATTAATGTGCTAGATGCGATCATTTGGGCTGCTACAGCCTGGAACAAAGTTTCTACAGAAACAATAAAAAACTGTTTCAAGAGATGTGGGTTTCTACGCAATCAAACCTTCGAAACAGAGAACTTCAGTTCAGAGGACGACATCCGAGTACCATTGATCTGTTTGCAAAATTTGTCATCGCTGGTCAGAAAAACTGGTTGCGATCAAGTTCATTACTTAGAATATACCGCATGTGACAACAACGTTCAAACCGATGAAGGATGGAATGAGAATTTGGCCGAAGATGATACAAGCGTTATAAGTGTGAATGACAAAAGTGACGACGACGCGTATATGGACGCAGAAGCGGAAGAAGATACTGAAATGGAATCATATTCCTACAAAAAGGCTTTGGATACGAGTATTTGTAAAACTCTATGCGAATTTGCTTTGAAAGTTGGAGACGAAAAGGCAATGCAGTTGACATCTGTTCTCCGATCTCACTATGAGTCAGTGGTAGTAAGAGGTTCCAATCTACGCCAAAGGCGGATTGAAGATTTTTTTGAAAATTAATATTTATGTATGTAAATTTATGGATATATGTACGAGTATATATAAACTTTTATAATATTTTATGTATACATAAAGAACCTAAAGTGAAATAAAGATGACAATTTTATGTTGCTTTTAAAATTTGCATTTTTATATATATTTTCCCTCTTGAGTGGACACTCTCTTATATGGACAAAAAACTATGGTCCCGTGGCTGTCCACTTAGGAGAGATTTGACTGTAGTATTAGGTATTTATTTATTTTTTTTTTTTAATTTTTTTTTTTTTTTAATTTAACCAAGAGAATAATATGTATGCATATGATATGAATGAGAATGCATTCGTGAACGTGGATATCAAGAGTTGCTAAGGTCAAGAGTTGCTAAGGTCAATACTAAGTCAGGCTTTGTAGAGCTAACAAGATCGAGATTTGACATCCGTATCGTGTCAATGAACAAAGCAAAATCAGAAATATTACAACTTAGCTCACCACAAACAATAGTACGCAGGAAGAACGATAAATACATTTTCTATACACACATCAAAGTGAGGCGATAAATGAATGTATTAATATGGCCTGTACACAACACCAAGGAGACATTTATGTTTTTCAACTTCAACAAACTTGACATGACTCCCCGGAATTGCCTTAAGTGGGAGTAGAAAAAGGTGACGACAGGGTGAATTTCCCCGTCTTGAGGAGTGCTTACCCTCGAGTTTGAAGTAATGTATTTCCATTTGTTCCAATTGGATTGACTTTTGAATGGCTATAACCCCAGGAACATATTTAACACAGACCGACAGACAGACAGACCACAGACAGGAAACCGGCTTTTTAATAAATGTCATCCTGATCCTGACACGAAAAGGTAGAATTACTGTCGTTCTAGTGGTGGCCGTGGTGTAGTAGTACTAGCCATCGCTTCTCACTCGGACGGTCAAGGCTCGAATCCTACACATGACAAGTTATTCATTTGTGTAATTGGAACTCAGTCAGAAAAATCTGCGTGTGAAGGCATAACACATCTGGCATCCAGATTTGGCTGTTGTAGAGTTTCAAGCACAAAACAACTGTTAAAATTTACAACCTGAATCATTCCGAGTGAAGAAAAACTCTCCGTCCTATTCGGACTCCCACCCCTGAGATTCAATATCGAAACCAAACACACCTGAGTTTCAAACCATTACATCACAACAATGCTTTCCTTACTCCTCCTTCTATCTTTCCGCCCGCGCTCGAGCGACAGTAAAAGGGTATCATAAAAAAAAATTAACCCCTTGAGGCGCGCGTAAATTATAAAAAAAAAAAAAAAAAAAAAGTACGAGTATGTTACATGGACGGATCTCAAAAGTTGAAACCACTCATTATCGGGATATTTGTAAGCCCACACTCTTTCAAATGAATAAAATTTGCCTATAACCTATCGCTTAAGCAAAAAATCTTGGATGACGAGAGAGTTATTTAATAAATGGCCGACCTCGGTTAACAACAAAAAAACAAAAAAAAACACTGTGGCGCTGGCAGCCCGGTATGGGCCATGGCCTAGCTTCTTGACACTCATTTGTGTTGCTCATGTTTTCATTTTTGTCACATCTTAGCGGGGCCTACGGTTTATCGCCGGGTCCGAAAGGCACTACTTAGAAGCTTTTTCGTAGGCAATTTTACTTTCGGGAGTTTGCCATTGCCCGCCGAAAGGGGATGGCAATTTTGAAAAATTGTTGGTGACCCAGCCAGGAATCGAACCCAGACTGTCTGCGTGTTAGTCCAATGAGCTAACTATCGCGCCATCGCCATCGCCTCGGTTAACAGTGACATGAAAAGGGAAAACCGCACAATATTACTATTTTCGGAAAACTATACCGTACATAATAGCCCACCACCACCAGATCAGTTAAAATTTGTTTTTTTTTTTACCCAGCACGACATCCGGACTGCAACCATTAGACCAAGGTTTTATTCAAAATTTTAAAATTCTCTACCGTAGAGAAATTGTTTCTCTTGTGCTGGGTTGCGTTGAAAAGGTGGCAAATCGAACATAGCAACTTTGACTGATATAATCATAATTGATAAGACCCTACTTCGCTTCATAAATTCAAAAGTGCGGGTTTAAGCAAACCAAAAACGTAGAACAGTCATCAGATCCCCAAAATGTTACGAACTCTGACTCAGGGTGGGAACTTCTATCTAAATATGGAGAATTAACGTTTAAAAATTATGTTCAACTTGACGATGACATCAGTGTCCATGGTGCCCTAAGCGTTACTAAATTGTTGAACTTGACCTCTTTGGATGAGGGCGGGGTAGAATACAAAGAACAACAGCCCCCAATTACCGACTACTGACACATTAAGCGCGGCAAGGGCATCTCTTACTACCCTACGCTCCTACGCGGACAATAATAAGTAGAAGTCGCTAGCTCGAAAGAAAATTACGAACTTTTTTCCAAATAAACATTTGTGAAATATTGATAAATTACTTCCCCCCTCTCTCTTGGTTATTTGAACGGTACTATGAACTTTTCTCTAGTTTTTTGAGTCTCAAATTATCGAAAGTCGACTATTTAAGCGTTCATGATGTAAAACATATCCTCCTTTCATATTTTGGTGTACTTAGGACATATCTTACAGACGATAAACTGGATGAAAGCGATGCTTGAAAGCCGGACAATCACTATTGGGTCTACAACTTAATTCGTGCGTTGGAAAGCTACTGTCATTGTACGTCATTTCAGTATATGTCATTCATTTGAAGCGTAAACAACAATAATTTTTTTTCACTCAAATATGTCGAACTTTGTGCCTGAAAAAGTGTTTTTGCGGGGAGTTTCTTCTTCATTACTTTAATATGAAGAAAACTGCTGCCGAAAGTCATCGTATTTTGGTGGTATTTTATGGTGAACATGCTCTAGCTGAGCGCGAACGTGCCAAAAGTGGTTTGCACGATTTAAAAGTGGTGATTTTGGCTTGGAAGACGATGAACGTCCGGAGCAGCCAAAAAAGTTTGAAGATGAAGAACTGGAAGCATTACTCTATCAAGATTGTTACCAAACACAAGAAGAGCTCGCAGAATCTTAGAGTGTCACTCAAGCAGCCATTTCGAAACGTTTAAAAGCAGCTGGATATATTCAAAAGCAAGGAAATTGGGTTCCACATGAACTCAAGCCGAGAGACGTCGAAAGGCGGTTTTGCATGTCCGAAATGCTGCTGGAACACCACAAAAGGAAGTCATTTTTGCATCGGATTGTTACTGGTGATGAAAAATGGATCCATTATGACAAAAGTCATATGTGAAACCCGGCCAACCAGCCAAATCAACGGCAAAGCCGAATATCCATGGCACAAAGGTAATGCTCTGTATGTGGTGGGATCAGATGGGTGTGCTGTATTATGAGCACGGGTGAAACCATCAACGGACAACGCTACCGAACACAATTAATCCGTTTGAAGAGAGCAGTAGCCGAAAAACGCCCAGAATATACGACCAGACACGAGGCAATAATTTTCCATCATGACAACGCTCGGCCCCACGTTGCTATTCCGGTTAAGAACTATTTGGAAAACAGTGGATGGGAAGTCTTACCCCACCCGCCTTATAGCCCAGACCTTGCCTCTTCTGACTACCATTTGTTCCGGTCGAGGCAGAACGCCCTCACTGAAATACGGTTCACATCAGAGCAGAATATCAAAAATTGGCTTGATTCATTCTTAGCTGCCAAGCCGGCGCAGTTCTTTTGGGATGGGATCCACAAATTGCCAGAAAGATGGGAAAAAGTCATAGCTTCAGATGGGCCATACTTTGAATAATACTATTGTACATAGTATTACCGCACGAATTAAGTTATATACCCAATACATCACCAGGACCGACTTTGGCATCCGTATCAGCTGAAGGGGCTGTCCGCGGGGAGGCCTACTATCGTCTCTTCTTTGCACTTTAGACATAAACGACCCACTCAACAAATTAAGCAACCTAGGCTACAACACTATACGATATGCCGATAACCTAGTCATCACAATTAGGGGCAGAAAAGCTAACGAAGTCATTGGACTTTTGCAAAATGCCCTTAAGATAGTCCTAGACTGGTGCAGCGGGGAAATCATCTCCATTAATCAAATTAAGGCTGTTATAGTGCCTTTCACTAGAAAAAGTTACACTTAACGGGACAATCGTTGAGTACTCTGAAGAGGTCAAATATCTGCGTGTTGCATTTCTGGGCATTTCCTGTGCTTTTCGAACCTGGCCACAGCTGCTATAGAAGCAATTACAGAGCTAGTGCCCTAGCACTTATTTATCAAAGTGACATTATGCAGCTTAGCAATAAATTACAAACCAAAGAGCTAGACCGTGCTCTATGAATAACCAGAACTCTATATGGTCTGCCCGGTAAGAGACCGCCTTCAAAAAAAATTATGCTTCGACAAGGGATTCTCCACGGAGATCCGCAGCAAAAAAGCATGGGCTAGCAATAGCCCATCAAACAGCAAAAACGGCATAAAGTGGTATACGGTTGGTTCTAAAATGGAATCGGGAGTGGGAGCTGGTATACACGAACCAAATACCTGCAAACCAATTGCTATGAGAAAGATTCCTAGTGTATTTCAAACTAAACTCCACGCTATACAAGAATGCGCTAACCATGTCTACAACTCCAGTATCAAAGACGCAAACATTCATATCATTGACTCCATATTAGTCATGTACTGTTTCAAAACCCTCCAAAAACTTAGTTCCAGGTGGGTTCCTGGGCATGAGGACCTTGATGGTAGGCTATCGAACTGGCCAGAAAGGGCTCAGAAACTCACTTAAACAAACATGAATCCTTCTGCTGCACCACTAAAACAGCAGTCAATTTAGCTATCAATATCTGGGAGCACTCGAAATACATCTTATATTGGGAGAATACTTCCTTTCAACAAAAATGCCAGGAGATGTCGGAATCTAAGTCGGAACGTTGTCTGATATCTAGTAGGTTACCTCACAAGACATCACGGCTTAAGAAATCACTTTAACAACATTAGACCAGTCGACTCTCCAGAGTGCCGAGATTCTCTTGTGAATGTCCAGCTCTGAACGGAATAAGATGAAATATTTCCTTCAGGGAACAATTCGACAGTTCAGATGAATTCCTCTGCTGGTTGAATTATTAACTTCATTCGAAAGGTAGGAAACCTACTAGCCTAACCACAGTTCTGACTAAAAGATGCAATGATTTGAAAAGAAGAGATATTCTCCAGGTTTGGTCAGTTTCTATAGCTCTTAACTTATCTAAGCAAGATGACATGCCGATTTGCTCCTCCACCGCTTGCGAAGTTATAGAGAATTTATCCATTTCTGATGTTTTACCTGCAAGTCACAATAGTGTTGCTTTTTTCCGCTTAATATTCGTGAAAATTTAGAAAGTCAATCCCTGTTAGACTTAAAATTAGGTGCTGTACTTGATGTCAACCACGAAAAGGTACACAATTGATGTATAGTCATAGTTGGAGCATTATACATCATCAGGTCTAATTCAAAGTAATTTCTTGCTTAACCCATCTGCATCTTTTATTGAAAAGGCGGCACGTCTAACTGTCTTGCCACTTGGGAATAACCTTTGCAATTTTTAAAAGCTGTCCAGTAAGGATCAACTGACATCAGGACCAGAGTCTTTAATTCAAAACGCATCCAAGATCTTAAAGACACTAAAGCTAACCCACCAACCTCCTGTAATTCTAAAACTAGCTTCTTCCTTAAACCTAAAATAAAATAAACTCAACTACAGGATGGAGGGTACTTAACATTCCCATGACAATTCTCCAACAAGTCAATGGAGAATAACAGGAGACCAACGGGAGAAAAGCAAGAAAATAAGAAGAAAAAAAATCTTTAAAGTCTTGTCCTTGCGGACGATCGCTTTGATTTCATTATCCTGCCGGGGGTAAAAATCATCATAACTACAAGGGAAAAATAAAAAAAAGACCATCTCTCTTCATGGACAGACTCTGGAAAGTGAATTGGTGATGGCACTAATGCTGGTTCTGGTGCAGGATTCTGGGCTTCTGTTGCTGGTGGTGGTGATGGTGGTGGCATCAAGAGATGTTCGAGGTTAATTTTAATTCAATTAATTAGGGCCACTGATTGTGCCGCGAGCTAAGACGTAGAAAGAGAAGAAAAACAAGGACGATTTCGTTTAGCTTTCGTTCGAGTTTTATTTTTTAAAATTTAATCAAGTCGAAGGGAAATTGGGCGGATATCGACTTGACAGGGGCACACAAATTCACCCTCTAACTTAAGTTGTTCGTTCGCTTTAGATATATATTTTTTTTTTCGTTTTATTTTCCGGAGTACAATTATGACGATGTAGATGGGAAAGAATAAGCCATCCGAAGGACATTTGGGAGAAGGACGAATTTAGTTTTTTTTTTTTTTTTACCAATTTACTCTGGACAAAGGCGAAAAAGATTACCTCGTTTTTTATTTTTTTATTTTTTTATTTTTTGTTCTTAGGGAAAATTAATTTAAGAACTTTTTTATTCTTTGAAATAACGGTCGAAGGCAGTCAACCTTAACAATTAAGGTGAGATAAAGATGTCGTCCTGATGGAGAAGGGCGGAAATAAAACCACAAGCTACCCTTCTTATGAGGTGTTCTTTCTTCTTCTTGTTCTTTTTTGTATTTGTATAAATTTTTGAAAATGATTTATAGATAAGGCGACCTCTGGATTAGAATGAATAAGGACGAAGTGAAGCTGGGAATAACAAGAAGCTTAGGAAATTTAAATTTATTTTGGATGAAGGTGAAAAAGTACTGTCGTAATCACGAGCTACTGTCGTTTGTCAAACAAATGGTGGTCACTTTTCCTTATGAATATCTCCTGCAAAATAAGGATACAGAAATTTTAAAACTGACACATTTGAATAAGGGCGTCTAAGAGGTAAAAACATCCGACATACAGAACCATCTTGAACCAGAGGGAAAAGAACATTCCACGTGCCAACTCCATTGAACCATCATCTCATCAGCATATTTATTCATTTTTTTTTTTTTTTTGTTATCCCTGCATCGATCCTAATCTCGAAAATTCCCTTAATCTGCGACCTTTCCTTACCAATTAATTCAGCCAAACATACGCCACCAACAAAAACTTCCTTCGATACTAAAACTCCTCCAAATTCAGGCTCTTACGATATTTATTCGTACTTCCAAGGACCTAAAACGTACCAACACATTTGAATAATTCATTCAGCGAGAAATCCCTAGACGAATCTCACACTTGCTACTGCGTGTCTGCGTAACACGCATGCAAGAAAGAAGAATTGTCCTTCGGAGACTTTCGTAAATCTGGGGAGAAAAAAAACAGAAAAAAAAAAAAGTTATATTTACCAAGCACTCCTCTGCTACAAAAGCCTAGAATCCAACGCGCCTCCAAATCAGATATCCTTTCCAGCCTTTAGGCTCTAAATCTACATGTTACTCTCGTCGACTCCACCATATACCAGACCGTCAACTTCTTTATCACATATCCTTAAAAGCTTCCTTCCTGTTGTGTTCTCTCATCCAAGAAGGACGAAGAACGACCACCAACAACAAGAATCGACAACAACGACAACATCAGAATCCCCTCGATACATAGAACATTTACAAAACTTTTCCTATTCTCCGGTTTCGCTTTCATTTTCGTTTTCGTTGTTGGCCCTTTCAATTGTACCTACATACATATACGAATACTCTCATATATAGTATATCCCGACGCACACATTAATCCAATATAGTAGCAAAAGAAGAAACAAAAATAAAGAAACCAATGAAAAATGATAAAAAGGAAACAAAGGAGGAGCGGCTGCACAGTGGGAAAATGAAGAAAACTTTTTGCTCCCTCCTTGACTAAGATTAACTTTAATTAGCCCCATGAAAGTGATTTATATCCTACAGGACATATTTGCCAGGATAACACAGACCAACTACTGCGAGCGCTACTACTCGTAGAATGTATGTATTTCTTTTTTAAAAGATAGAACAAGAGGAATCTCGAGAATATGTATGTTAGGTACCAGCCCTTCAGACAATTGTGTTGTCAAAGTCAGGATGACGAAGACATCATCTTATCAGCATGTCCTTTGGTGAAGATAAATGCCATGTCAGTGCACAAAGGTAGAAGACAAAAAAACGCTTCAAAAGAGAACCAGAAGATCTTGTAGAGGTACATCACAAATCATCATGGAGCATTCCTTAGACAACAAAAGACTATGACCACCAACAAAGGAAACATGTTGATGGCATTTACGAATATGCATACCTCGGACCGTTTTTTTTGTGAGCAAGTTTGTTAGACAGGGACTACTATGTCCCCGAATTGACTTTGTTTATCTGTTTAATTCCTTGACGAAGATTCGCTTTGCTTTCCTTTGCATTTCACCGTAATCCTCCATCACCACTGTACATACATAAGTCACTTGTCCATAGTTCGAGATTCGAGGATGCCAGCTTCACTTCCAATTCCAGGACTTCTCAAGTCAAAAACTAGGTAGGCTTTTATACCACCTGTAAGTGTATTCAAAGGATATATTGTCCTTAAACAGGACGACCCATGGAACATTTAAAATGGGATGGGCAATTTATATTGTGTTTTGCTTTCCCTTCTCTTTGTCGGTCTGTTGAATCGAGTCAGTTAGCTTAAAACAGAGCAAAATACATTGTAAGCACAAAGAGGGATTAGAGAGATCCTTGTTTGGTCCTGTTTGTCATCCTGTCCATTTGTTTCCCGTCTCATTGTTATATGTAATTCTGCTATTCCTGTAAAGTCCTTTTAATACTGAGTGTTTGTTTGCCTTCAGTATTTATTAAGTGCGAGACAAACCTACGAGAATGACAACAGGATTGAGAATTAGAAAAGATACACGAACGGTTAGGGGGAGAGTAGATAAATTGACGTACGTTAATCTTCGATTCTGTCAAGGATCAAAGACGAGATTTTCCTTTTTGCTTTCTCTCTGTTTATCATGATTGCCGTTCCTTTTGTGGTTGCTTCTATGAATTTAGTGGCGGTGGAGCAGAAGAATATGAATGGGGAGAATCTCCAACGTGAGGTGTCGCAGGTGGTAAGGAAATTCGATCAGAAGGAACTTGACAATGACAAACGGACACTTGTCGCTTGAAACTGGTCAAGGTCACAAATATTATCGCAAGCTGTGCAGTGACATAAGAGAAGGTGAAATGTAAAGAGGAACAGAAGGATCTGAGTATGAGACACAGCCGAATTTTTATCCGCGATCAGTTTTTCTTCTACTAACGATTCTAAGACTCTAATCATTGTCATCCATACACTAAATCCAGCTCAGCTTATGAAGTTTAGAGCTCCCCTTTTTCAATAGCTCCCTCTTCAAATATGAATCTCTGAAACCCTTAATGATTCAAAGGCCGAATTGGGTAACTGGCTACAGAATATCTGGCCATGACCCCTTGGACCAAATAAATGCTCAATGCAAATACGGTGGTGCAAAGTCGGGTAAAGAGGCCGTTTTTGGAACGTTCATCAAAAAACACAGCCTGCAAACGAGTAACTCCACATCCGACAATGGATTAAGGTTTTTAGAAACTGAATGGGACATAAACGATGTTTTTGCATCTCGCATCATCTATAAAGAGAATTAGCTTTCATTTATCAATCAACAGTCAACCAGATTGATCATATTGCTATCGATGTCAGGGACCCCTCAACAGGCGACACCAAGTCGAATCACATCTCTGTTACAGCCAGTGTACGAATGCGGATTTCATAAGCGCAACGGAACCAAATAAAAGCGCGTAAGTTCAATCGCAGGCGACCGATTGAATCTTTTCCGATTGCGTTTCCCTGAATTTCCCTCAAAACACCAGTCCCCATACACTAACGCTACCACACCAATGGAAATGTTGCCATGCCAACGAGCCATCAAAGAAGCACCTCTTGCTGTGATTGGTTTTGAAAAGTGGCCACAAGGAAACCCCTGGTTTGACGATGAATTTAGGCAAGTACATGTAGCCAAACAAGAAACGTATAAAGCTTAATTAATCCCGAGTTCTGCGAGCACAAAATGGGCCCCAGTCAACAAGCGGGCTTGTTGATGCTTCGTAACTTGAATTTTTTTTAAATGGCCGGGCAGTTACCCTGGCGACACAACACTTAACCTGGAGGACCAGTTCCATTTTTTATATCCCTAGGACGAGAGTTCGGTAACACGGAAAACAGTTACCCGTTCCGAGATGTGAGCGCTGCCGTTGGCCTATATAGGCCTCATCCTCCACCATCTCTTTTTCAAGACCCTGACTAGGACTTGGAAATCTTTACCGGCCTGAGCTCCAGATTTGTCGGAGTAGCCCGGATAAGCCCGTTTTGTTTTTTCGACACTAATCCTGAAGCTCGCCATTTGTCCCCTTCACTTCGCAATTTCCAGTGAAATCCCCAGATGGCGCTACGGTGGGGGGGGGGGGGTGAAATAGGGCTTATTAGCAGAGCTGCAAGATGTTCGGCTGCAGAGGCACCTGTGTCGGAAGATGCTACTTCTACGAGGCCTAATACTAATCGTTGAATAATACAGGCTTCTCTAATAGAAAAAGAAAGGCGCACAAGAAGCTTGCGATCGAGGAAGTGGAGGGATTTTATTGCAAGACGAACATTTTTATTCAAATAATAAAATGAACATGCCAGGCCAGAGAGTTGTACAGTCACAGTTTAAACTGACCAGATTGGGAACATGCACCAGCTTATACTCGTATATATTTTACTATAAAATAAATGAAGCTTGTCCGAAGCATGAAATCTCTACATCGTTTCTCCAGACAACAAGAAAGGAGAACCTTTCTATTGCCCAACTATATTCCTTTCAAGGGGCTAAGAATATTGTTGAACAATCAGGTCCGCCATCGGTCACATACATCTACACACTATGCCATATCTTGGAGAAGATCCGGCATTTTCAAATCGACAATAACATTTCGTAAAATTTGTGAATTTTTCGGTCAACATAATCGCCCTAGTTAGGCGGAAATTCGTGCAATGGTGAAGCGTTTTGAAGAAACTGATTCGGTATCAGGTCAAATACCATGTCAGCATGCACGGCCAGCTCGTACACGCCAAAACATCACCACTGTGAGCGAAAGTGTTGAAAACCTAAAAAAGCCACTGTATTATACGAATTTTGGTTTGGCGGCATCATTGGCCCGTACTTTTTTTGTAGATGTGCAGCTATTTTTTCCCAAATTGAGTGAATTAGATCTGGAAGATCTCTGGTTTCAGCAGAATGGTGCTACCGCCCACACAAGTCATCAATCGATCAACCTATGCATTCGAAATTTGAAGATAGCATTATTTTGGTTAGAAGAGGAGTTGATTTTATTAATCACTAAAATTCTGCATTAATTTCGCAATAAATCTGTTCTTAATTTGAATACTTCCACACTAGCTGTTTGCTCACCCTTTAGTTGCGTCCGACATCAATGTAACCAAACGAACCGAACGAGTTGTCAATGACGCTTTCGTGAGTTTTGAGGTAGAAGCGCACAAAATTATGTTGAGGATAAACCAAGGAAAACTCCAAATACTTCTATCAAAATGAAAGGATGTACACCACCCGCGACTTTCGAGGATGTCATCATTGGCAGGTATGGGACTCCCTTTATTTGGCTCCACAGTCAATACAGCAATAATGCAAAAATCTTACATAGAGCCCAAAAGTTAAGGAACCCAACCCTATCTCGTAACAAAAAACTGGTTTTATACAGGACTCTTATCATCGCGGTCCTCTTTTGGGACCTTATCGAAAGCAGATGAAGAAGCATTTGACCGTTTGTATCGAACCTTTAACAGCGGTCTGTCAGACATCTACGGATCTAATGTCTGAGATGGCTGGACAATATTGAGCCAATTGACACCACATCTCTGACAAAAAGACCCCTCAGGTCTTATCACGAGGGACAGACTAGAAAGGGAACAATGCATCTAAGGTAGCGTAAGCAAGTAAACGGCGACAATAACCAAGTTGGAGTACAATACTGAGAATTCGGACTACAGCGCCACTTAAGTTAGTCAATTACATAGTTAGTTAGTTTGCTCGGACCTTAAGAAGAACAAACATCCGAGGCCATAGAGCGCATGTTTGAATAGGTTTGACTATGCGGTAAGATGTGTCAAATAAAAAGAAGATAGAAAGCTGCTTCCTCCAACCAGAACACCGCCTCATAACCCTGGCTTATGAAGAGCGAGCAGATCCAGTAAAATAACATATCTAACCGGGATACAATAGAAAGACGAAAGCGGCGTGTGTGCTCTACGAGCAAAAGAGGAGAAAAATAGAAATGATAAGGTAATAAGTTCTTGCCGAACTGTGGTGGCATCCTCACTTTGTGCCTTTAGACGGTGAAATTCAGATTATTCCGCACCCCAAATACGACTATTTTGCGAATTGACTTTGCCATTAAGCCAGAAATGAACCTAAAAGGCCAACAAAATTTTGGTCGAAAACGGTGGATCTTCAAGAGCTCAATGACTGAAACGGAAACAATTTGAAATGTCGTCCGGCTTTAGTTCTTGTACGAATTGAATTTCGTATGCGTTTTAAACCAATATCCTCACGTAAAATATACCAAATTGCTATCGACTAGCTATCACGGTCATTGCGTAAACTCTCCGCTACCGCCGGTATACTTTTTTCAATACGTGCTGGGTGTAGTCTATTTGGTCGCGTGATATCTAAAAATGAAAATTTGTATATTTTTACATTCAGTATGACATTTCAATATTCATACAGTTATGTATGTATTGCGGTCGGTTTTTTGGCTTGTCTCAGACCTGCAGATCCCGAAAGGTTCTAGCCCTTTTCTCCTTTTCCGATTTCCTGAATTCTTCGCATACGGTGTGTTCCCCTATCCAGCAGAATGAGTCAGGTCCGATGAAGGATTCTGGTGCCCCTTTTGTCGCTAGAGAGTCCGCCTCCTCTTTACCAATAATGCCCACATGGTCTGGTATCCAGCAGAGAAATAATCTATTTTTCTTGCTCAATTTGTTGGGACTTTGTAGGCATTCCCATACAAGTTTGGATTTAATGACAAAGGAGTCCACTGCTTTGATAGCTGCTTGACTATCTGACATTAGTACTATGTTACAGTTTCTGTAATTCTTTTCGAAATTGATTCGAACGCATCCTTCTATGGCGCATATTTCTGCTGGAAAGATGCTGGTACTCTTGCCCATGGATTCATGGTGTTTCTTTCTTGGCCCAACCACCCCTTCACCAGTTCCTTCATCAGTTCTCGAGCCGTTTGTATATTATATTTTTTCAAACTGATGCACTTCTCCTTTCCAGTTCCTTCTTTTGCTGTTCTTAGAATAATTCTGTCCGCCGCCTCTGAGGCAATGAGTTGTTGAGGAGTTAATTCCAATAGCACCTCCATTGAGCATGTACGCAATGCGCCGGTGATGCATAGGCTCCTCAGTCTTTGCAGCTTGTTGAAAGATTCTTTTGTTGTGACCAGACTGGTTCGTTTTCCGGATGCTAGCCTCTTACATATCAGAAGAGCACGGGTTGCTTTTCTAGCAGTTTCCTCAGTGTGATTCTTCCAGAGTAGTTTGCTGCCTAGACGTAGACACAGATACTTAACTTCATTGACCGGTATCAGTGCCGTGCCTGACAATCGGATTTCTTATCCAGGGTTACACGTAGGTTCTTAACCTCTTTCACCAAAGTCCTATCTTTAAACAGCTCGGAGAAATTCATCTCTCTTTTCCTTCCAAGTCGAATAATTGTTGTTTTGCTACAATTGATTAAGAGGTCTTCTTTATGACAGTAGTTCTAGGTATCATAGCTTTCAGGGTGGGTTGCATGAGATCCTCAATTGTAATAGTGCAGTCTACAACACAGTAGACTGTACTCCACTTTTAGGGCAGCCCTTTTCACTAGTAACATTCGATATGTCAAAGCATCGTTTAAAATCTTATTTCATGATCTTTCCCCTTAACGAAGAGATGTTTCGTCGGTCTTAAGTAAGCGTTGTCGAAAGCAACTTCTATCCCTAAGTATACGAGTATAAAGGGTGTTTTTTTAATAGGCTGAGAAATTCTATTTCAAATAAAATAGAGAAATCTCTTTTTGATATTTTTGAATTTGACTTTATTTGATAGACAATTTTATGGCATTTGTGTTTAATTATAATTTGGACATGTGGCCGCGCAGCCGGCTCGTAAATGGCGTAAACTGGAATTCCAATTATAACACTCTCTGCATAGTAAATCAGGCTATATTCCGTCAATAACGCGTCGAATGCTGCTTTCCATGTACTCAACTGTTTCTACTCGTAGTTTATCCGCGTGGATATAAAACTCAATATGTTATTAGAAAAAATAATCGAACTACGTGGCCACTTAATAGGTCGCCTTTCCCTAAATTAATGTTTCTCTCACTAAGTAATTTGTATCGAGCGCTGAAACCACGTATCTGAAACATTTATCACTTCCAACTGAGGCACGATAAGTAAATAATCATGTCTATGTGTCGCTCACCGTTGACTGCAACGCTCTGAACATAATCATTTTTGAAGAGATATAGACTTATGATTCCACCAACACATAAAGCTAACCAATTGGGCCTTTTTCTGGATTGCGCCAAATGCGGCAATTCTGTTTATTGAAAAAGCCATTTAATTAAAAGTATGCTAACTATCGCGCCATCGCCGGCAATCAATTACCAATCAAAACAACATAGAACTGTCAAATCGACTGTCATAAGCAATTTTGTCAATTTAAAGTACTTCGCCTCTAAAACAAAAAAACAAGCGGTTGTACTTTCAGAGTAATAGCCCCCTAGGATTTCGAAGAATCTGTTGGCTTCTGTTGCTTATTAACAACATATCTGCTTATCTGTTGCATATCTTCGACTTGGAACTAAGTAATTGAGTCACAGTCGTTGCCAAAGATTTTGAGACTCTCAAATGGCAAAGACAAGCCTTTGCTATAAGCAGAACGAACCATTCAACCAATGGACCGAAATGAGATTAATATTGCGAAGGTATGATGTAATAAATGGGATCCAGCAAGTCAAGTCATAAATACTGGTACACACTGAACTCACTCATTACGAATGCATCACTGGGTGCATCCATTTCGTATTAATTGCGATTTGACAGTTGATATTTATGCTTTATTGTGACGTAAAAAGTTTTTGACATTAATTGCTTACAATCATAAAATGGGGCGACATCGAAAATCGCATTGTTGTAGTTGGCCTAAATAAATGCAACATGGAAAAAGGCGATATCTTTAGGACGTTGCGACCGCTTAGAATCACTCACAATTTTGTGTATCGTGCTGTGAAGTTGTTTGAGGATACTGGTGGACTACGAGACCGTCAAAGATCCGGCCGTCCGCGCACTGTAAGAACTCCGAAAACAGAAAATCTTGATGCGAGAAGTGCAAATTTCGCAAAAATCCATGTCTCGCATTATCAAAGAAGATTTAGGTCTCAGCGGGTACAAGCGACACCCTGGACACCTGCTCACGGCCGCATTGAAGGAAAAATGCAAACGAAGATCGAAATCGTTACTCAGCCGGTACGCGAAGAACGCTCACAGACAAATTCTGTTTACTGACGAGAAAATCTTCACTGTAGAAGAATCGTTCAATAAGAAGAACGCTCGTGTGTATGTTCGGTCATCCAGAGAAGCATCCCAATTCATCTCGAGGGATCAAAGAGGCCACCATCCAGCGTCTGTAATGGTATGGTGGGGAGTGTGCTACGATGGCGTTACCAAGCTCCATTTTTGCGAGAAAGATGTGAAAACATCGGCCAAAATTAAGTGAAGTCTCTTAACCAATCAATATTCAACAACACGCCATGGACTTTCCAGCAAGACTCTGCTCCAGCTCACAACGCAAAAACGACTCAACTGGGGCTCAAAAACAACGTTCCGGACTTCATATCAACGGATAATTGGCCAACTGGTAGTCCAGACCTCAACCCGTTGGTTTTGGTCCGTATTAGAGGGCATGGCTTGCTCTACTCGACACTCAAATATTGAGTCGTTGAAGCGAGCCCTTGTCCGTGCAGTGGACAATTTCCTCATGCATGAAGTGCGAATGGCAATCGATGAGTTGTGGTGGAAGGCAAATGGAAGTCATTTCGAATAAGTTGTTCTAAGATTTGTAACCCAATAAAAACAAAAAAAAATTATTTAAATATTAATTCGTCTTTATTTGGCGCTGATTTTTCTGTGTACCAGTATTTATGACTTGACTAGGTATTTAGATGCATCACGCACCTGAACATCGCGTTCAAAATTTTCTCTGCCGTATTCTAAAAGGGTGATAATCTTATTGGCCCAATATTGTGCGGCTTTAGGCACTGCATGTACATATCTAAGGGTATGCTAATTTTTTAAGGTTGCTTTTCACTTTATCCAAATGAGAGACCAGTTTGCAAAGGAAAGTGAAACTTCTATAAGCTCCCACAGTTATCCTATTCCTATTCACAATCTCTGACATCGGCTTGAGAGTCATACCTTTCATCTTTCGTAGGCACAATTGAACTAACTACTTTTCAGCTCGCACAGCATTTAGCCCCAAAATACAGATCAAGGTTTTTAGGTTGTTTATTTAGGTCGAAAAGAAGAGAATTAGCATAGAACTGCATCACATTATCCCACAGCTTTTCTAATTGAAATGAGAATCAAAGTTGCCGCACGTTTGCACTAGCAAAAGACTTCAATTTACCAAGAACAATGCTCGAACTGTATCTGTTTGTCAATGAAGTTTGTCATCAAAGGAATGCACGTGTCATTCATTTACTGAATTAGTTCGCGGATTGCTGCAAACATTGACATTCGTCTAATTAATTAATAATTGAAGAAATGACATTGAGGTGCATTCGCATCCACGTCCGCATCCGCATCCGCATGCGAACTTTTAATTCGAATTAAAAAAATATATACTCGTATATGTTACAAACACAGTACGAGAACTCAAAGGCTTAATAGTTAATCTGCTTGGGTTGTATGAACAACCACAAAAAGGCGAGCAACCATACTCGTATCTGTATTTCGTATTTACATCCTTACCCTTTGGCATTTAACCGATTCCAAAGCACTTACATCTCGTTCTTCAAATGTTTTTATTCTATTTCCCCTTGTGACGAACAGTTAAGGATAATCTACCCCTACGGTACGAGTACGAGTATAAGGCAAAGACTGAATTTGCATCTTAAAAAGTCATAAAGAGATGATTATCCTTCATTTACATTTAAAGGATGGATAAAGAGATGAGGGGTAGGGTTCCTTTTCAATTTAGAATTTTGTGCGTATCTTACAGAAATGACATCTTAACTTAAACCAGGATGTCAACTGAATTACTCGCCTTTCAATTATATGCTCATATGAAAGATAGAGGTCATCTTGACAAGACAAGAACCAGCTCCATACATGTGTACCTATATGTACAATGTTTATACTCTTTGATACTCGTACATCTTCTTGGCCCTTGGAGAGAGGAAGGATTAGGAGAAATTTGACTTTATCCTGTCATAAGTATTTTTGGTATTTTTGGCACTTGAACCGAAAAGCCTATTCATCTGGCTGTTGGGGTTTGGGGATCTATTTTTCGTAAAGATACCGCCTTCTTATGGTTTAGCATTTCAAGGACACTCATACCTACTTCCCCCTTAATTTTAAAGGGACGACACACATTGGTATGGCTAAAGTAATTTCCTACTTAGTTACAACTTCAAGTATGAGTGTCAATGTGAGTACGAGTATTTTCCAAATATCAAAGGAGTACGACCTTCGTTCGAGTATGTTTTCCTTGAGTGGACGGACTTACGAGTATGTTATGTATGTACATAGCTGAGTTGAGAAGGTCCTTTCGCATCCATGCACATATTTTCTAGGAAATACGATAATATATGTATGTGTATGGTTATTTGCGCATGAAATTGAGTGTTGATTTGGATTTTTGGTGACAGAGGTGAAATTTTCCTTCGGCAACTTAGAAAGGATGATCACATCACACAAATCCTTTGACCCGCTGTTGGTCTTTACCTTGCCATGTTTGTGTCATACTATAGAGGTGGTGATAGTGGTGGTTGTTTGGTTTGGTTTTTGGTAAAAAGGTGTGTTTACATTGTGGAAGCTATTATAGTACCCAGATAGACGAGCATCCTTGAAGATGAGCAGAGAAGAGCTTTTGGTAATGGTAAAGGTGAACTGCCAATCTAAAGTAGTTATGTGGGTCAAGGAGGATGAATGTACAAGTGTTGAGGTGAAATAGTGTTATTTGATTGGTTTGGCTGATTAAGTTTTCTCTCTATCTACACACATCCGAAACGTACAGGGTGGTTGAGTTTGAATTTATTTGCAAAACTGACAAATGGTCAAAGGAGTTGATCAAGGAAAAATAAACTTTCTCAAATAAGTAGGATTTGTGTTGATTTCTGGCTCGATAAAGGGCCAAGTGTTAGTGTTAAATAAATTAAAGTTACGGCAGATAAAGACGAATCAAAACTAACTGCCAACTAAATTTAAGAAAGTGTTGAAACGAGCTAGAACGGTAGTTGAGCCTTTAATGTGGGTCGAATGTAAGGGGATTCTTTTCGATGTTTGTTGACTGCTGTGCTACTATCTATCTTTATTTTGATATGGAAACTGGGTGACGAGTCATATGTGATAGACCTTTGAGTGGAGCATCTGTCATATCAATGTCTCGATGGTTGAAGTCTTTTGAGGAATATGGATTTCGGATAAGGTTTAGGGCGTTTTCTCTGATTTTTTTGGGATGAAACCGAAGTAAGTAATTACGAAAAATTGTGTGTGACTTCCCAAGAACCCGTTCAATTGCCCACACTTGTATTTTCACACGCAGATTTCCCATATGAAGAGAGAATAAATCGTACTAAGATCGAATATCTGCCTGCATGTGATCCTGACGTATCAGAGAGCGGCAAATTGAAATACTTATAGATGTCGCACATAGTATAAGGATGGTATTGGGTGAATGGGGCAATGCTTTCTTACACGAAAATGCCGCTTTAACTTAAACAGTTTGCTGTTTAAATAACAAAGTCATTAGTGCGGCCTTAGCATACGAATTGCAACGTTGAATGATAGACGAGAAGTACGGGGAAAAAATAAAGACGAACTCGAACATATTACGAGTATCAGCGGTTTAATATGAAGCTCGGAGAACTGTCTGATCTCTCAAAAAATAATAAATCATCAGCAAACTGATGGTCCCACCAGCACGGTAATCCAAAATAGAGGAGCCCGTGGAGTAGTTTTAAGGAGGCAAATGGAGGCATCTCTACAACTGGCATGGTAGCAAGCAATGTAGACAAGTGAGAGAAGCATGAAGCACTAGATGTTAAGAAAGGCAGGCGAAGAATAAAACCTTGTGATAACTTCAATAGATTTCGCCTTCGATCAGTCGGGCTTAATTCGTTTGCGGGCAGGGTTTCGAGTAGGTAATGCTTCTAATTATATCCCCAACAAAGTCCTCCTTTCCAATTCCGGTTCCAATTTCGCGCGTGTATCTCAAAAAAGTTTCAAGAGACGGGCTCAGTACAAGATGTAAAAACATTGAAACGTGTTTGCCTTGGACGTTTAATGGAAAATATCGCGCAGTAAAGAATGGCGTCGAAAAAGACCCAAACGCCTCTTTTCATCACCATCCTCAAAAGCTCTTCACAGTCACATTGGGCGAAATGTCCTCTGATCGCTCCCTGGAAAACAGGCATGCTGACATTGATTTTCGCAAAAATAAAAATTGATTTTTCGGATGAGACTCATTTGATTAGTATAAATCGGCGCATTTCGTTATTCCGGAGATGTCAATGCACTCAGAATGGGTAACTGTTTGGTATGGTTTAAGGTCGTACTTTTTTGCGATTGAGGCCGAAAAACTATTACGGTGAAGGGAACACCACTATCGAGTCAATTTTTTGTGGCCGAAGCTTTCAACAGGATGTTTCACTTAACATAAAAGTCGCAAATCAATCAAGATATTACGACCAAAGGTTCCTGACCGCGTAGTTTTGCGTTTCAGAGATACCCATTGTCCTCCAAGATCGTCCGACTTAACACCGTGGGGCTTCTTTCTTTGGGGTTATGTTCAAACCAAGTTTCACACTAAGTATAGGCAAACGATTCCAACTTTGAGAGCCGACACTGAATCCGCTATTGCCGGGAAAAGACCTCAATCATGTGGAAGTGTGATTGGACATTTGAAGAAAAGGATTGAGGTCCGCAAGCAAAGCTGAAGCGGTCATTTGGAAGATACTGTATTCCACAGATAATCCTCATGTACCTATTTCCAAATCCACCCCTTGTAACAGGTGAAAGAGTTTTGGAAGCATTCATTGCCACCATTTATATTGAAACGATTAAGTGATGTAAGGAACTGAAATCGTGCACGTCACCCAAGAACAACAATGACTACTGCTCCTTCTACCGTCGGAAACCAAACAACATTCTGCGGAGTTATGCATAAAGACTTGAGACACAAACCTATATGGATTAACTGACGCAGGAACTTCTATCTGCCGACCTACACTAAAGTCGAACATTTACCTATTGTTGTTGGAAACGAAATTGATCAAAAACCTTGGACTCTAAGAGACATTTCTATATTTGAGGCTATCCAGGGTATTCTCTACCAACGTTCTACTACACTTCTTTCTCTGAAAATGAGGCCGGAGTGGCTGTCTTTGGGAATAGATTGAACTACTGGATCATGATTAATTAATTTGTATGGGTTCGATGAGCAACCTAGGGTAATACATGAACTGCCAATCCAACCGGAAAAATGCACCCTTTCGTGTGGTTTATGGTCCGCTATCGTTCAACGATTTCAAACTCTTCCCCCAAACTGCACAGGCTAAGCCCGATCGTCATGTAGTCTCAGCAAAAAGCGCTACAGGCCAATCGATCAACCATTTGAGAAAGGAGTTCGGTCAACAATTTATCTCTCATTTTGGACCGGTGAAATGGCCGGCTAGGTCGTGCAATTTGACCCCTTTATACACATCTATATGATGATACGTTAAAACACTCGACCATTCCGATAAGCCGGCGTAATTCAACTCCGTCGAATTGGGAAGCTATAAAGCAATCCGAAACAATGTGAGTCGTGTAGTTTTCATTGCCAAAAGAAATTCACTTGCTTCCAAATTGAATTCATCGCTACCGCCTAAAAACCTTCGGAACAACTTGCGTAAGATGGTATTTAGTGAAAATAGAAGCAGTACTAAGTGTGAATTTGATCATAATGTGCTCAATGTCCACTTTTTGGAAACTGATAAGATGACTAACTCATTTAATTTGTCCTCTAATCCTAATTTTTCAATTCCTTGCCTAGCTGATTTTTAAACGGTTAGAGAAAGCCATGTATTGTAATTGAGTGCATTGTTACTATAATCCCGAATTCACGTGGGATAGATGGAATTCAAATTCGTTTTGTTAAACTTATACTTCCACTTATCATTAATCATTTGTAGTATATACTAGGTTATAACTCCATCACAACCTCAACATTTCCAAAATCCTGGAAAATTGCTATGGTTATCCCAACTCCTAAAAAGACTTATACTTCAATTTTAAATTACTTAAGACCAACAAGCCTATTACCATGCTTGTCGAAGGTTTTTGGGAGGCTTATTGCCTAGCAAATGCAAAAACCACTTATCAGCCAATTCCTTGCTCAGCCCTTTTTAATCAGCCTTTACAGCCAACTAGCAGTCTCACAGCAGTTTTACATTTTCTTGATGATATTCGATGGGATTTTGATAAGTGTTCTTCCTTTGGTTATTCGATTTCTCAAAAGCTTTCGACGAAGTAAACCATGACATTCTCTGCTGGAAGTTGAAAAATCTTTTTGGCTTTAGTGAGAAGAGTACACAGCTGATAAAAATCTTATTGTCAAGTAGAATTAGAAACGTTCCTAATGGCGAAATCTTCTCCCAGCTGAAGCCTTTAAAACAAGGTGTTCCTCAGGGATCTATCTTAGGACCTCTTCCGTTTTGCACGTTCATAAATAATTTGCCAACGAAATGTGAATATGCTTCAATCCATCTCTATGCGCTGATGACGTCCAACTCCATTTATCGCGACCTTTCCACGAAATTGACAAAATTTAAAAAAAAACCGTCGACATAACCAGAATTCCTGATTTTTGGTTTTATAAACTAAGAGTTGTTAAGCCTTGGTTTTACCGTAAATCGCCACTTGGCCGCCTACATCCATGTGAATGCAATAGTAGGTCAAATCTACGGTTGTCTTTGAAAACTATGGCTCATCGCGAATTTCACTCCGATAGAAACTAGACGTAACTGGTGGTAGCGATAGCACTATGGTTAGCTCATTGGATTATCACGCAAAGGGTCCGTGGTTCGATCTCCGGCATCAACAACAATTTTTCGAATCGTCATTACCCTTTCGGCGGACAATGGTAAACTCCCAAAAGTAAAATTGCCTACGAAAAAGCTTCTAAACCGATAATATTCGTAGATATGATCATGTTTCTGAACTACGAGTATCTAGGAACTTATTAGGATGCACAGTTCAACAGTGTATTAAGCCCAGAAATTGCATATTTCTATTTAATATAATTAAAACTAATTCTCCACAAAACCTGTTTCACAAAATTCAATTTGCTCAGTCTTCAAGAACGTTTAACATTATCTTACCAAGATTTAATTATTCAAACTCCTCTAGTATGTTTTCTTTATTCACACGATTAAACTTTGGAACTCACTGCTATACTCACTGCTCTGCTATATTTAGAGACGAAATTTTTCAACATTTTTCCCACGTTCCCTCCTAATCCTTTTGTTCAATTCTATTTCGGAAAATAATTTACAATTTGTTAAATCAATGAATTATTTCATCTTATCACCTGTAGCAGCGGAGGCCACGAAACGCAAATAGATTATCACCTCTGCAAAATGTCGATAAGAAACCGTGTTAAGGACTGTAAAGTAATACTTGGAGAATCGCTAGTAAGCGAACACCGTCTACTCATTACAGAATTCTTCACAGCGGAACCACCGAAAACACGGGCATCGTTTGGAAAGCCAAAAATCCGGTGGTATAATCTATCAAAGGAACGAAGCGCAAGATTTATCGCACTGGCTAAAGAAGTACTTCACAATATAAACGGTATCGCAGACTCACTTAGCCCGCAAGAAATGTGGAACAGCATGCACGAGGAATGCATAACACTCGCAAAGTCCCATCTGGGGACTATATCGAAATACCATCACGTCGGCAAAGAAACATGGTGGTGGAGTGACGAAACCAAACGAGCTGTGGCCGACAAGAAGAGTGCATTCCAAGCGTGGACAAAATGCGATCGGAGCGACGATATCGAAAAAGCTCGACTGGCTCTTGAATACGAGCGTCTTAAAAACGTCGCAAAAGAAAGTCCTGGCTCGAACTCGAGCGGCAGAAGCGGAAAACCTGTACCAGGAGTTGGAACAAATATCCTCACGATCGGCGGATAGAAGACAAGCTATCCAAGAAGTTCAAACGTCGTACAGTACTAAAATGCCAAATATTTTTAAGCTCGCTGCACAGAGGAGAACAAATTCAATGGAAATAACCTCGTCGAAATACATCAAAAACGTAGACGGTCGCTTACTAACAAATGAAAAGGAAATTTGTGACCGGTGGCTTGAATGCTGCAAGGAGTTGCTTAACAAACAGTTTCCACGTGATATCGTGCCGACAGCTGGTCTATTCGAGAAGGAAGTTTCGGACTTTTCAATCGAAGAAATAAGTATATCAATCGGAAGCGGCGGGACCAGACAGCATTCCATCAGAGGTTTGGTCGAAGATGGAGGGGATCGGCAGCGTTTGGCTATCGAAACTTTTAAATAAATTAAAATGTGGACAACCTATGCCGAATCAATGGAGAAGTAGCTTCTTGGTTCCATTATACAAAGGAGAAAGCGACACTCGAGAATGCAACAGCTACCGTTCAATCAAGTTTATGTCACACACAATGAAAATCGTCGAAAGTGTCTTAAACGAACGTCTTCGGCAAATAATAAAGCTCGATAATAGCCAGTGTGGATTTGTTGAAGGAAGATCGACTGTGGACGCTATCCAAAGCCTACGAATAATAATGGAAAAGCACCGAGATTCGTCTAAGGATTTACACATGGTATTTATCGACCTCGAGAAAGCATTCGATCGAGTGCCTAGGGCCGCGCTGAGTTCTGTGCGGATACGTGAAAACTGCAGTTAAAAGCTTTAATGAGAGAATTTCCATTTGAAGTGCACCAAGGAAGCGTACTTAGCCCTTTCCTCTTTAACGTAGTATTCGACTATCTTTCAAAAGACTGCATGGGCAATGAAAATGTAACGCCAATTCTCTTCGCTGATGACGCAGTTATACTAAGCAATAACGTCAAAGATTTACAGAACGCCTTAGATTCGTGGAAAAATGCGCTAGAGAGAAACGGGTGCCCATTTGCGCATCCGGTGCGACCTGTAAGACGGAGTAGTTCTTCCGAAAAGCCCTATCTTCAAGTACTTCGGATCAATCGTTAACATGGAAGCGTAATGTGACGACGACGTAAACCACAGAGTGAGTGTGGGATGGATGAAATGGCGGGAAAATTCGGGAATCTTTTGCGACCGAAAATTTTCACTTAAATTAAAGGGGAAACTCTACACCACGGTTGTTAGACCAGCTCTTATATACGGTTCACAGTGCTGGACAATGTACGAAGCGTTTAAAAACAAAATGACGGCAGCGGAAATGAAAATGTTAAGGATGTCTAGTGGAGTCACTAAACGCGATTGCATTAGATCCACGCGTATAAGAGGAAGTCTACATATAAAGAATTCGGTAACCGTACAGCTTGATATATATGATAATAGAATAAGCTGGTATTGCCACGTTCAAAGAAGATCTTCGGAAAATCCGGTTAAAAAGGCACTATCAACTACGGTCACTCCAACTGTAAGAAAACGAGGTCGGAAAAAGAATTCCTGGATTTCTCAGATGGCAAAAACGCAACAACGCCTGGGGCTAACCACTGAAGCGATCCAGGACCGAGCATTATGTAGACGCGTTCTGCGACATTAGCCAAACCCATAAGCTTAAGTTACGCATAAGTTCGTATAACGAGGAAAGGGTTAATAAAAGGATAAGAAGAAGAATGAATTATTTCATATGAATTGATTAGTTTTTCTTTCATATTATTATTTTGTTACCTCAATGAACTGCAATATCTTAAGCTGACTTCTTTGTACAATAAAATAATACGCCTTAATGGTTTATATTTGGCAAAATTAATAAATATTGAAATTGTGAAATTGCGGCCTGAAGGACAATTTTACAAATTCAGTTTGGATGTTATGTTTGAGATTATGAATTGTCGCTGAGGTATTGGCATAGACCTTATTCTTCAAATAACCCGACAGTAAGAATTATAAAGGTGTTAAATCGCATGACCGTGGAGGCCAATCATCTTCTTCCCCAACCGAAATAATGCGATTTTCAAATTTCGTGCACGACAAATCGTGTGTGAGCGGTAGCACTATCCTGTTAAAACCAGAAATCGTTCAGACCCAATTCATTTGATTTTGAAAAAGATAATAGCCGGTCACCATAGTCCAAGCGGCCACCGTCGAACCACTTACGTCATAGGGTACCTAAAAATGAAAATGTCTTATAGATATAAGTCAGTAAGTACTTCAAGAATAACTTGGTCTGCTTTGCCCTACCCTGCCGCAACATTCCGGCAGATCAACCGGAAGTAACTGTTTTTTGACCGACTACTTACGTCATCAAGAACTTAAAAAAAATTTAACGCCAGATTCTTCCTCACCAGGTCTGCCTTAGCTTACCTTGCCGCAAATATATGACAAACCATAAATTGTTACATGAACATGTGAGCTTTGACCCAATTTCCTCTGATTTAAATAACGAAATGCGTTTTAACGTTTTTGCTGAGATTGTTTATATCTGATATAAAAGTTCCTTAATTATGATTCCTTGTTTTTCTCAATCCAAAATCATACATTTTTTCTTCCGATTGGCAGCTATTTGCATTTAACAAAAAGCGCGCAGCATAGCACAGTGTAATACACCTAGCTTGCTTCTTATCTTATCGCAAAATCATAAATAACGTATATTGATGGTTCTGGATCTTTGAAATGGCAGATTTATTCTTTTACTTCAATCAACCCAACTATGCAAGATGGATTTTGTTGTACTACAACAACTTGGTCAAACTACAAAAAAAAAATGATTCGCAGCTGCTTAAAGAATTCAAGCGTGGTGCTTTTGGTGTCCAGCGGACCAAATGCAGTTTAGCACCAGAGAGCACCAGTTGATCTTACGCTCGAACAAACCATTAATTCAGAAGCAGCTAACTTGTTAATAGGTGTTAATCATTTTACCAACTCAGCGATGGGCTTTAAGTCATAGTATTCGGACAAGAATAATTTAAAAACTTCGGCAAGAGTTAAATATTTCCCGCAATGATGACATCTCACAGGAATTACAACTGAGCAGAATAGATAAAGATAAAAAAGCACCGAGCAATATAATTTGTACTTTTAATCAATACACAAATCCATTTGACCCTAAACTTGAAAAGACCCACCTATTACAATGTTACAACTGGCAGAGCAACGTCGGAAAAAACAACTTACTTTCTTTCACATATGAAAAAAAGCAGTGAAGCTCTAAAATTGGAATTTTTAAGAGAATGTTATAATGATTGTTCCCATTTCGGAAAGCCAATCAAACGCAATGGCATAAACAACTTTGCTTCAGAAAATATTAAAAAAAATACAAAAAAGTAGGGAACAGCACTCTGTGATCCTTTTGGTGAAATGTTCAAAACCAATAAGTCCGCTCTGGCAAAAAAATTGCATCTTATTCCAAGCCAGGTAACCCCAACAGTATTGATGTTGATCTTATAGATGGATTTAATTTTTTGCATCATTTGGGCTTAAGCTTGCCCCGAACTTTTGCAAAAATTATCGGGGAAATGATTTTGAGAAAAATTTGTAATACGGATGCTTCAGAAGTGCATTTAGTTTTTGATAGGTACGAGTATTTTAAACCATTATTGAAAGACATCGAACGACGTAATCGCCAGGAGCACGATGTTCCATGCAACATCTTGGGTTTATCACAAATCCGTCCTAATGACTTCTTAAACAGCTTGAAAAACATTAAATTCAAAGAAGCTTTAGTGAAGTTTTTGGGTGAGGATTGGACAAGAGATTCTATGGCAAAAGAATTGCGCAACAAAAAAGTCTATCTGAAGAACGATGTTTCTCATTTACCTCTGTGAGTGATAGAGTTCTTAAAATTGAAGAAACAGAGCTCGAATGCAATCACGAAGAAGCCGATACAAGACTAATATTTCACATGAGCAAGTTGAGAATGAACTCAAAAATAGTTGTTAAGGCATCCGATACAGATGTTTTAATAATTTTATTGGGTAACATACACATTTTAAAACATTTGGAAATTTGGCTAACGAGCGTCACATCGAATTTAAAAGCTGTCAGTTGTATAAACTGCACCTCGTTATCTCAAAATCTTGGCCAAGATTTATGTCTTGCTTTGCCCGGCTTCCACGCTTTTACAGCTTACAGCTGATTACACAGCTTGTTTCTATAGGAAAGGCAAAATAAAACCCTTTGAACTGCTATATAAAAACAAACATTTTCAAGAAATCTTTGAATCTCTAAACAATCCAAATGATACAGAGACTGAACTGAAAATGCAGGTTTTGCAGGAATTTACATGCAAAATGTGTGGTGTATAAAAAACTGCAAAAACGTAAATTCACCAAGATTTGATATTTTTCACAAATTGTACGTTACTTCCTCCAATTCTAAGAGTTTACAAAAAAAATTAAGAACTTTGATTCCAGCCTTATTCCACCGTGCTGGAATTCATTAAAACAACAGATTTTAAGGACCATTTATATACGAGGGCGGGTCAATAAGTCCGTGACTTTTTGAATTTCTGACCTCTTTACTGAAACAGCAACACTGCTCCTGTGAACAGGCATCTGTCAGTTGACTCCTGTCAAAATTTAAACTTGCTGCGTCAGTTAGTTTGAGTTTGACAGCTATTTTTATCAGACTACTCACTAATTTGAGGAGAAAATGGAAAAAAGTGAATTTCGTGTGCTTATTAAGCATTATTTCTTGCGAAAAAAAACCATTACCGAGACCAAGGCTAAGCTTGATAAATACTATGGGGACTCTGCGCCATCGATTTCAATGGTAAAAAAGTGGTTTACTGAATTTCGTTGTGGCCGTACAAGCACTGAAGATGCCGAACGTCCTGGACGCCCAGTTGAGGCCTCTACACCCGAAACAATCGAAAAAATTCACGATATGGTGTTGGCCGACCGAAGATTGAAAGTGCGAGAGATTGTGGAAGCCGTAGGGATCTCGCATGGCTCAGTGGTTTCAATTTTGAATGATCACTTGGGCATGAGAAAGCTTTCCGCAAGATGGGTGCCGCGTTTGCTCACAGTCGACCACAAACACATGTGCAGTTGCCATGGAAAAAATCCATGAATTGGGCTATGAATTGCTCCCTCATCCACCCTATTCTCCAGATTTGGCTCCGAGCGACTGAAGAAATGGCTTGGTGGAAAAAGATTTGACTCCAATGATGAAGTCATCTCGCAAACAAAGACCTATTTTGAGGACCTCGACAAATCATTTTTTTTGGAAGGGATAAAAAAATTGGAGAAGCGTTGGAGCTCAAGGGAGACTACGTTGAAAAATAAAATTATTTTTTTATCAAAAAATCTGTGTTTTAATCCAAAAGTCACGGACTTATTGACCCGCCCTCGTAAATTCAATTCAATGTTGCAAAATGCAACAGAAGTCGATTGTTCAAAATATACTTTCTAGAACTGTGGTTGGATTCTCAAGGACGAAAAGCTTGAACCTCTTTGGTATGAAGGAGATCCAACACCCCTTAATGTTGATGACATAATACATAAGAAAAAAAACAATTTAAGTGATGAAGAAGAAAATGAGTTTTTTGACGAGTCTGATGACGATTCTGAATAGCTTTAGAATTTGCAGATTAGTTAAATTTTTCATTAATATTTAAAGTAGAAAGCTTATATTATTTTCATTGGATTTAATAACTTTTTTCTTATTCATAAATAAAGCGTTGTAAATAAACGAAAAAAATTAAAAAAAAAAAAAAAAAAACATTTTCAATGCTATTAAACTTATATATGTATAGAACATTTTATGGTCTGTCATATATCACAAGTATGTACATGCGAGAGTGAACAGACGTGTTGATTTCCCGCTCCGATAATTTTCTCATTGTAACTATAGTTAAATCGTTAAAATACAAACCCCTAAGTGCGCGAAGATATTAAGCTTGCTACGAGTATTTCTGCTCGAATGAAACGTATTAAATTATCAAATAACAAGTGGCGCGAACACCAGTCTAAATTATAAACAAAAACTACATCTTGAATTCGTGCAACTATAGTCAAGTCAAAGAGTTGCAGTCAACACTAACTCCAAAGCAAAATTCAACACCAACATCTAAACAATATTCAACACCAATATCATTGCCGTCTGCAGCTGCTCCTTACTGACCGAGCAAATCGTAGATCGAATCTCTGTGGAAGTGAAAAATCTACGAAGTGACGTCCTTCAGCGTATTGTCTTTATTGAAGAAAAGCTTGAAACGCACATTAATGCAACTAAAAAAATCCTGTGTGGCCTTCAAAAGCGAGTTGAGGAAATCGAAATGCACTTAGGTGATACGAGTACACAATTTCTGTCAGGGAAAGTAGCTGCCTTGCAAAAGACATGTGATGAGCACGAGCAAAGGGAAATAGCAGCTGATGCCATTCTGTTTGGGATCCCACAGCTAGCCGATGAAAATTTGAAATCTACCTTTAACCACCTTTGCTGTACCATCGATTGCATGCCACCCACGCTGAAATGTATTTTTCGATCCCGGCAGCGAAACAGAAATAATGACAATAATAACAATATACAGCATGATGCAGCCTAACTACAAAGAATCGCTTCTTGTTACAAGAAGCATTGCGTTTAAAACGTTGAAAACAGCTGTTCTCTGTTTATACCCGCTATGGTTCCGTTTTTGTTAAAAAGAGTGCAGATAGAGCAAGCTAACGAATTGAGAACGATGAAGTTATTAACACTCATGCAGCGAGGAACCACGGACAAGTAAATGATACAACTGACCCATGATGCGCGTATTATTATATTGTACTCTTATACTAAATTTATTATCTCTTTTACTTAAAAGTATATTGATTGAATCTTTTCTTTACCCATATTTTTTATTTATATCCCTTTCTCATTCCTTTTGCTTTCTTATATGCTATAAGTCTAATTTCATTTATAATTGCTTTAAAATAGAGAAAATGTCAACGCATCCAGGTGAATTTTGTGTGCGTCCCTTCCTTGTTTTATCAGTAATAGTACTCCAATATGGTTGATGTAAATGCAGGGATTGTCGGTTCCATAGCTAGTGGTAGTAGTGGTGGAATTCTGCGCGCGATGGTTAACGTACTTAGTGGTAGAAGAAATGGCTTTAAAATATCTCATATAAATGCACAGAGCCTGTGTCCAAAATTTGATGAGTTAAGAGATGTCTTTGAGAAGTCGAATGTAGATGCAGTCTGTGTATCAGAAACTTGGTTTTCACCAGGGATAAAAGATAAAGTAAAGTTTATTCACTTAACGGCTACAAACTCTTTCGTGGTGATAGACACAATCGTGTTGGTGGAGGGGCCGCACTTTATCTTAGAGATGGTATTAGTTATGGGAGAAGGTATTATTCACCTGTTGGTTCTGCTATTGACTATGTGTTTGTAGAAATTATCGGTGGTGACAGCAGTCTGCTTTTGAGAGTAGTCTACAGAACCAACAACTATGTGGATTTATTACCATTGTATGCTTTACTCGAAGAAATGTCCATTTATGCGGCTAATATTACGAGTATTATCTGTGGTGACCTTAATAGCAATCTCATCACTGACAGGCATTTATGCGAAATCATGATTTGCTATGATCTGATCTATTTTACTGGAACTTCTAGTACCCTGCTGGATGTGGTATTTGTAAGTCACTCTGATAGTGTACTACTATACGACCAACTTTCTGCATCAGCATTCTCTTAGCATGACCCTCTTATTTCTCACTTATGATTTTATTGTTGATAAACGTCCGAATTCCTTTAACCATTTCAGAGATTTTAGAAGTGTTGATAGACTTTCTTTGGAGCAGCATATACAAAATATACCATGGGACTCTGTTTATCGCATGCCGTCACCAGATGACCAGGTTGAATTCCTGCATAACAATATAAATATTCTCTTTGATACTCATGTTCCATTAAAAATTAGGGTATCTGGAAGAAAGTCAACATTATGGTTCTCTCGGGAGATACGGGAACTCATCGCGCAGCGTGATCAGGCCTATTGTCGCTGAAAGCGTTATCGGGTTGAAGAACTCTACCAAACCTATAAAACTTTGCGCAATAATGTCGTACGAGAGATTAGAGCTGTTAAGGTCCAGTTTTATGACAACCCTCTTCTTCTTCTTATCCTTTTATTAACCCTTTCCTCGTTATACGAACTTATGCGTAACGAGTTTCCCATTTTCACTACATCGCTGCTGCTCCGCTTATGGGGTTGGCTAATGTCGCAGACCCCAGAACGCGTTTACATAATACTCGGTAATGCATCGCTTCAGTGGTTAACCCCAGACGTTGTTGCGCATTTGCCATCTGAGAAATCCAGGAATTCTTTTTCCGACCTCGTTTTCTTACAGTTGGAGTGACCGTAGTTGATAGTGCCTTTTTAACCGGATTTTCCGCAGATCTTCTTTGAACGTGGCAATACCAGCTTATTCTATTATCATATATATCAAGCTGTTCGGTTACCGAATTCTTTATATGTAGACTTCCTCTTATACGCGTAGATCTAATGCAATCGCGTTTAGTGACTCCACTAGACATCCTTAACATTTTCATTTCCGCTGCCGTCATTTTGTTTTTAAACGCTTCGTACATTGGCCAGCACTGTGAACCATATATAAGAGCTGGTCTAACAACCGTGGTGTAGAGTTTCTCCTTTAATTTAAGTGGAAATTTTCGGTCGCAAAAAATTCCCGAATTTCCCCGCCATTTCATCCATCCCACACTCACTCTGTGGTTTACGTCGTCGTCACATTTCGCTTCCATGTTAACGATTGATCCTAAGTACTTAAAGATAGTGCTTTTCGGAAGAACTATTCCGTCCAACATTATATCCGGAACAGGTCGCAACGCATGCGCAAATGGGCACGTCAAATGCTCCGTCTTTGAACGACTTATTTTAAACCCGTTTCTCTCTAGCGCATTTTTCCATGAATCTAAGGCGTTCTGTAAATCTTCGACGTTATCGCTAAGTATAACTGCGTCGTCAGCGAAGAGAATTGGCGTTACATTTGCTTCGCGCATGCAGTCTTTTAAAAGATAGGCGAATACTACGTTAAAGAGGAAAGGGCTAAGTACGCTTCCTTGATGCACTCCGACATTAGCTGGAAATTCTCTCGTTAGTCCGGCAGAGCTTTTAACCGCAGTTTTCACGTTTCCGTACATGTCTTGTATTCTTTTAACATACGTTTCCGGTACGTTTTGAGACCTCAGCGCGGCCCATATGAGATCCCTAGGCACTCGATCGAATGCTTTCTCGAGGTCGATAAATACCATGTGTAAATCCTTAGACGAATCTCGGTGCTTTTCCATTATTAGTCGTAGGCTTTGGATAGCGTCCACCGTCGATCTTCCTTCAACAAATCCACACTGGCTATTATCGAACTTTATTATTCGCCGAAGACGTTCGTTTAAGACTCTTTCGACGATTTTCATTGTGTGTGACATAAGCTTGATTGAACGGTAGTTGTTGCATTCTCGAGTGTCGCCTTTTCCTTTGTATAATGGAACCAAGAAGTTACTTCTCCATTGATTCGGCATCGGTTGTCCACATTTTAATTTATTTAAAAGTTTCGATAGCCATTCGCTGCCGATTCCCTCCATCTTCGACCAAAACTCTGATGGAATGCTGTCTGGTCCCGCCGCTTTCCCCGCTTCATTTTTCCAATTGCTGTACTTATTTCTTCGATTGAAAATTCCGAAACTTCCTCCTCGATTAGACCAGCTGTCGGCACGATATCACGTGGAAACTGTTTCTTAAGCAACTCCTTGCAGTATTCAAGCCACCGGTCACAAATTTCCTTTTCATTTGTTAGTAAGCGCCCGTCTGGGTTTTTGATGTATTTCGGCGAGGCTACGAGTATTTCCATTGAATTTTTTCACCTCTGTGCAGCGAGCTTAAACATATTTGGCATTTTAGTACTGTACGACGTTTGAACTTCTTGGATAGCTTGTCTTCTATCCGCCGATCGTGAGGATATTTGTTCCAACTCCTGGTACAGGTTTTCCGCTTCTGCCGCTCGAGTTCGAGCCAGGACTTTCTTTGCGATCTTTTTAAGACGCTCGTATTCAAGAGCCAGTCGAGCTTTTTCGATATTGTCGCTCCGATCGCATTTTGTCCACGCTTGGAATGCACTCTTCTTGTCGGCCACAGCTCGTTTGGTTTCGTCACTCCACCACCATGTTTCTTTGCCGACGTGATGGTATTTCGATATAGTCCCCAGATGGGACTTTGCGAGTGTTATGCATTCCTCGTGCATGCTGTTCCACATTTCTTGCGGGCTAAGTGAGTCTGCGATACCGTTTTATGACAACCGTTTCCAAACAAATGCGGGAGGTCGTGTATTGTGGAAAAACTTACGGGATTTGGGCATGGGAATGCAAAATCCAGGTTTTTCTTGTAACATAGACGTTAACGATCTAAACCGCAAATTTTTATCGCATCCTCGGCCTGAACTTACGAGAGCAAATTACTCTTTCTATTGCGCTGCACCCTCAAGAGATACGGGTCTTGGTTTTGTAAATGTTGACAGTCGAGATGTTCTTGAAAGCTTTCTTTCTTTAAAATCTAATGCAGTGGGAATTGACGGAGTACATCCAGTGTTTATAAAAGCTATACTCCCATTGCTCTTGCCATACATAACGCATACGATGAACACGATATTGACAACTGGAGTTTTTCCCCAACGGTGGAAAATGGCAAAAATAATCCCAATCCCAAAAAACTCCATAGGTGATGAGCATAGACCTATTTCTATATTGCTATATCTCGCAAAAATCTGCGAACGTAAAATACAAAAGCAACTGAGTGAACATTTAAGCCGTAACAACTTGTTGACTCCTCTCCAATCTGGTTTTCGTGTTAAACATAGCTGCACTACTGCTTTGCTTAAGGTCATAGATGACATAAGGTCAAATTTAGATGAAGGTCATATTACGTTCTTAGTCCTCTTAGATTTTTCGAAGGCTTTCGATACGGTCGTCCACACAGTCCTGTGTCATAAACTACAACACTACTTTAACGTCTCACAGGTAGCAATAAGATTGATATCTTCCTACCACTCCGGAAGATCACAGGCGGTGGCCGTTAATAATAATTAATCTGAATTTCTTCCCCCGACGAGAGGTGTTCCTCAGGGGTCAATTCTTGGCCCTCTTCTGTTCATGCTGTATATCAATGAAATCTCTGGTGTCATTAAGCATTCGTCGAAGCATATCTACGCTGATGACTTACAAGTTTATAAAAGTTGTGCCCTTGGCCTTATCGAAGACTGTGTCTGTAAAATAAATGAAGACCTCAAACTGATTTCAGATTGGTCAGTAACAAATGGTTTGACCCTGAATCCAGTTAAATGCAACTGTCTAGTGATATCTAAGAAAACTTTAGATTTAACATATTTCCCACCCATTAAGGTAAATGGCTTGTCAATAAATTTTGTCAATTCCTCAAAGAATTTAGGCGTGGTGTTCAACAGAACGCTTACATGGAACGATCATATTAATGTCATAGTTGGTAGGACATACGGCGTTCTCCGTACTTTATGGACAGCACATCAATTTACTCCCTTGAACACACGCCTATTACTTGCAAAGTCTTTGGCAATTCCAGTTCTCATTTATGGTTGTGAAATCTTTTATAATTGTGATGCTGCCAGCAAAAGAAAGTTACAGGTAGCATTTAATAGCATCATTCGTTATATATATGGTCTGAGGAAGTATGATCACGTTACCCATTTATCTAAAAATCTACTGAGCATGACTTTCGAAAACTAGATCAAGTTTCGGACGCTGGTTCTTTTTTTCAATATTTTGAAAACACGTCAGCCATCGTATTTGTTTAATAAGCTCCGATTTCCAGTATCAAAATTAGTTCACAAATTCGACCGGAAGTGACGTAATAAAAGCGCTTTGCGGCAGGACACCTACTACTCACCACACACTCTATAAAATATGCTACTTTTTTTAGGTACCCGATGACGTAAGTGATGTGACAGTCGGCTCTCCGTCTACCATGTTGCGGTAACGTTCTCCATTCACTGTTAGTGTTTTCCCAGCCTCATCTTCGAAAAATACTTGCCAATGATGCTGCCAACCCATAATCCGCATAATACATTGATTTTTTCTTGAATCTTGCATGGGTTTTCTTCCAAAAATGGGCTTCATCGGGAGAGATCAACATCCAGTTAACAAATCAGCGACGTTGAAGATGGTTCAATGGCTTCAATTGTTGTGCCATTTGGATTTTAAAGGCGTGCAATTGAAGACCAATGTTTAAAATTTTGCACAAAGCCCCAATTGTTAAAAGGGACCTTCAATAACGTGAAGGTCACAGCCATCAAAGGTGCTTTAGTAGACGCATACATAGAACAAGGGATAATAAATTGAGTCTGTAAAATGCTTGCAGGAAGGATAATAGACTGTTCCATTGGGCAAAGCTCGGCTAGGATGTCAGTGACCAGGGGAACCCCTCAAGTTATATCTCCACTCCTTTGAGTACTGGTCACAAATGGCATTCTCAAAAGGCTTAATTCAATGGGCATAAGCGCCACGGCATACGCGGATGACGTGGTCATATTAGTGCAGGGAAAATACTTAAACATTTTAAGTGAGATCATGGAGCTTACCTTGAAGACGATCAGCATTTGGGCATGCAGCTGTGGTCTCAATGTCAATCCCTCCAACACGGAACTGCTTCTTTTTACCAGTGTAGCCTGCTATGGTGTACTGGCTATATACGGTAATGGTGAGACCCATACTGACATATGGCACATTAGCATGGTGGAAACCAACAACTAAGAAAACGACCTACGAAAAATTAGCGGCGGTTCAGAGATCGGCTTCCATAGCCATTACAGGAGCGCTTCGTACCACCCCTACGGCAGCATTGGACACCTTCCTACACCTAACATCACTTGATTTACAGATAAAAAATCTTGCTGGCAACAGTGCGACTTGACTCACTAATCTGGGTCTTTTCAAAAGCAGTAGCTTCGGATACGTTACGATCCTGGAGGAGCGACTACCAGGTAATACTACTCGTATTAAAACAGATGAAATTCCTTCCTTAATCGATTTCGACATTCCGTATGATATATTATATCCGGAGAGGAAGGACTGGCAAGAAAATCCAGTGATAAGATCAAACGAAATTGCAGTGAGAGTGTCTATAAGGCTACCGGACACTAGTAGTGTCTTCCAATCAGAGGCTCTAGCTGTCCTCAGGCAGGCTGAGCTGATGCAGATGAGATCGGTATCCGACTTTGACACAGTCAGGGGCTGTCGCATAATACTCAAAGCATTATGCGTTCAGAACAGGGTGAGACAGCTCTGGGTGCCAGGACACTGCGGTTTAGAAGGAAATGAACAAGCAGACGAGCTTGCAAGAAAAGGAGGGCTACTCGACAATAGTGAGGTTGCGAATGTCAAACCACCCCTCTGCACAGTAAGGGGCACTATTGAAGAAAAAATCATAAAGGCCGCCAGCATAAGGTCGTTTAATCTGGAAGGACATAGGGTATCAAAGGCTCTACTATATGGCCACGGTAACAGAGATAAGCTTAGGACACTACTAGGAAACAGGACACTGTCTACTGGTGAAACAAAGAGCAAAGAGACTAAAACTGACAAATACAGACACTTGTAGATTCTGCGGGGATCTACAAGCTGTTGAGGACATAATACACGTACTGTGTGAATGTGAGGCAATATCGCGTAGCCGAAGGAAATTCTTAGGAAAATATTTCTTTGAAAACTTGGAGGAAATAGACGGTACGGACTTCAAAGGCCTTCTTGGCTTTAATAGGTTTAGGTTTTCTGCAATTTGGAGTTGGTTTTAACCCACAGGGGATCGCGATGGGCCCGTTCTGGTGCCTAGTGTCGTAACCTAACCTGAGGCCCAATTGTTGACTTCACCGACGAATCAAGGTGCCTTTCTGGTTTTGAACACTTTACTGACAGTGGTGATGTTCTGGCGTGCACGTGTTGGCCGAGCATGCTGATATGGAGTCTGACCCGATACCGACCAGTTTCTTCAAAAAGCTCCACCATTGCACGAATTCCGGACTCAATAGGGCGATGATATTGTGAAATTTTACTTTTACAGATCGCCCATTTTCGTAACAAGATTAAACAGCTAAAATGTTTTGTTGCGTGATAAACGACCACATGACCAAAATTGCCAAAAATTGTATGACATCTGTCAAAATTATCAACCACATTGAATTCAGAAAATGACAATAATTGACAGCCAACATCCGCACCATCTATAGGGTCACAAATTGCAAGTTACAAATTTATTTATTTCTAATTCATTGCTCACATAAGATTTTATAACATCTTTTCAAAAATTGGAACAAGCTTTAACAATATTTCAAATAAAAATTAAAAAGAAAAAAGAAGAAATGAAACAATAAAATAGATAGAGAAGGAAAAATAGAAAATAAATATAGATGGGATAATAAGATAGAAAGATTAAAAAGAAGATTAGGAAAGGGAGGTATTTTATTTTTTTATGATGGCGGAGATATAAATTTGGGAGAACAGGAAATTGGGATACACAGGAGGACTTTACTAGAAGTTTTCAGCACAATATTTAAAAACTTCTTTGCTGAAAGAACTTGTGTTACTCATGCGCTTGATGGCTAAGGGCAAACGATTCCAAAGTTGAATTGAATGTACAAAAAATTGCCGAGATGTATTTAAATACTTGCACCGAGGTGCTACCAGCCGTAAAGTTCTTTTATTTCTCGGAAAGCTTACAATTTCGAACAGATATTCTGGGGTTTTCTTTAATAAAATTGAACGATATGTTAGAAGTCCAATCAAGGAACAGCCGACGACTTGCTTGCTATATGCAGAAATGTGATCATATCTTTTTACATTAAAAATGTATCTCGCGCAGGCATTGTATGCGACAGTTAATTTTCTGGCAGAACCATGGTCCATATTTGTGAACAATTCATAGCCATAGAGAATATGGTTGGAACGTAGTTAGCAGTGGGATTAAGACTTCGGAGTGCTCCATAAATTTTTGAAACAATATTATTTATATGAACGTTCCAATTCATATTGCAACTCAAATAGACACCGAGATTCTTAATGTGGTCAACGTATTCGATTGGGGAATGATTCAGAAATAATGGAGGTATAAACTCTGTACGTCTTCCGGCATTTATTACCATTGCCTTTGTTTTGATTGGACTTAGCATGAGTCCGTTGTTTAGTGACCATTTATAGACATTATTTAATTCATGGTTGAACATTTCTACCGTTTGATGCTTGTTTGCACTTGGAAAGAGTGTATATATCTGTACATCGTCAGCATATATATGGTAGCAGCAAGTAGAAAAGCATTTGGAGATATCGTTTACGAAGCAAATGAATAAAAGTGGCCCTAAAACAAAGCCTTGAGGTACACCTGAACGGACAGGAAGTCACGAAGATTGCATGTTATCATAAAAGACGTACTGAGATCTGTTGGATAGGTACGAAGATATCAGTTTAACCAACGAGTTATCAAACAGAAATTGATATTTAAGTTTTTTTTTAATAAAAATTCATGATTCACGCAGTCAAATGCTTTTGAAAAGTCAAAAAACGCTATTAAGCCTAATTTGTCATTGTCACAACCAGCACGCAAATCTTCTCAGATTTTTAGGAGAGCTGAAGTACAACTAAAATTTGCACGAAATCCTGACTGGTATTTCAATATCATGGTCTTAGCGTTTAGATGTGCTTTTATTTGTCGACTTATTATGATTTCAAAAACTTTGCTTAAGAACGGTAAAATTGCTATAGGTCGGTATTCTACCGGGTTCCTGTTTGGCGACTTAGGAAGGGGTAGAACTTTTGCTGTTTTCCAACTTCCCGGAAAAACAGAAGTCATTATAATGGTATTACAGATGTGAGTGATAGGATGCAAGACAGAAGGAATTATAGTTTTAATAAATTTAGGTGGAACGTTGTCTGAACCTACTGCATTTGACTTTACACCTAATATAACAATTCCGACAGTTACTACATCTACACAAGAAAGAGAAAAAGCCGAATCAGTACAATTGCTCGTAAGATTTTGAGAGCTACGAATATCTAATGGCATTGACTCTCTGCAGGCCGACGCGAAAGTTTTATTTAGTTCTTCAAGATTCATGCTATTGGAAGGTGATATTTTTCTTTTCGAGGTAAGACCCATCTGGCGAATATTTTTCCAAAATTCAGAACTTGAAGAACATGATTCAAGTCTGTTTTTATAAAAAGAAGATTTATTCTTTCTTAAGAGACGTGTTACAGCATTTCGAGTGGTTTTAAACTCTCTGTAAATTTCCATACATTTGTAACGTCTCCATCTGGCATATAGCAAATTTCGAGCTTTTATCAATTCGACGACTTCCTGAGTGAGCCAAGGTAATTTAATTTTGGTCTTTTTGAAGCTTCGCAAAGGCACATGTTTAGTAAAAAGATATTTAATTTGGTTATTAAAAAAAAGAAACTTGGAAGCTTGTGTCATTTGTATTATAAATTGGAGACCAGTCCAAGGTCTGACAGTCATTACAAAGGGTCTCTAAATTGATTCGAGAGTATTGGTGTGTTTTGAAAGTTGTCTCAGTTTCAACTGCTGGAAATATATCTACTGTCAGGAATATCATATCATGGTGAGAGAAACCAGGTGCAAAGATCTGGTCATAATGCAAAATTAAATCTGGGTCAGATACTAAAGCAACATTAAGAAGCGATGGTTTGCGATCTGGTACAAAGTGCGTCGGTTCGCTTAGGTTTGCAAAGTTGAGACGCAGTGAATTTACCATTTCCTTGAATCGTCTATTGTTGTTTCCTAAAACATTAAGGTTAAGATCGCCACAAATCACTATTTTAGTGTACTGCGAGGCGAAATCTTCGAGTAAGCCACTTATAAGTTTATAATCTGCTATATCTGGAGCCATGTATATGCAGCCAAGCAGACATTTCTCTCTATTGTTTCACCTTTCACCCTTTATTCACTTTTGCAATTTTCCACTGTTTTTTGACAATTAAAAACCAAACACTTGTAAAAAAAAATCACGAACTAGTACAATCTCCTGTTAACGAACGAGAATAACACCATTTTAAAGGACATCATAAACTGTTTATTCCTATTTAATTATTAACAACCATCCATCAACAAAACTTAAACACATTTGCGACAAAATTATCCACACAAACACTGCTATTTTTATTTAAATTTTTGTTTATTTTCTTTGTTTTGTTGTTTTGATTTAACCCACCCGGTGATCGTATGTGGGAGATGTAATCGCTTAAGTTCAACTCGATTATTATTATTAGCGGTCAATGGTCTACATAGTTTGTTTTTTTTTTTTTTTTTGTTTTCTTCTTAATTGTCACATTATTGTTTCCTGTCATTTTTTTAAATAATTACTTATTGCATGTGTGTGCATGACAGCAAAAATGGATTTTAATCACTCGCTAATGGAATATTTAAAAAAGGCGTGCATACAAGAATGAAGGTATTTGTCATGAAAAAAATAAGTATAACAAAAAGATAAAAAATACATACACATCTATAGTGTAGGTATGAATGCGTGTATGTGTAGAGAGACAAAAAAGCGATCCTTAAATGTTGGATAATTTTATCAATTGTGATAAAGTGGTTGGGTGTTTTATGTAATTACAAGCGAGTGGTTGCACAAATGGGGGTCGGGTGTAGTAGTAAGAGGCACTGAGAGGTGACAGTTTGCAGCTCTTTCTACACATCAATTGTGTTTATTTTACATAAATGAGTCAACCGTCGGGTACAGGTCGATGTCCATCCAGGCTCAGCTTGCCAAACTCATAAGGCGAGTGCTAACAAGCAAACAAAATGAGCAGCACTATAAACGAGACAGCGCCGATGAATTCCCTAAATGATATCAACGGTGAAGAAGATTCCCGGAACAAATGAAATGAAGCCTTATCCAGGCTACTCCGACATATTTGGAGGTAAGGCTGGTAACGATTTCCGAGGCTAAGGAAGGGTCTTCAAGAGATGGTGGCCGATGAGCCCTTAATGGGGGGTTAATCTGTTGGGGGTTAGGCCGCTGAGATGCCTGCCTGCCTTTTGGAAAAAGACGAAAGTTACAAAGAGCATCAACAGAAAACAGCCGGATCTACTGTTGACAGCCTATGCAAACGACTTAAGAACAACGAACTTCGGATATGCACGTGAAATGTTAGATCCATTAACAGGCCACGTGCAGCCGAAGAACTTAGCGCAGGCCCTAGACTGCTGCAAAGCAAACATTACCGCCATCCAAGAAATACGATGGAATGGAGCGGACAAAAAGAGGATGAAAATCCGCGACATCAACTGTGGCGATTGTCATCGACGGTAAGAGCAGCGCAGGATTAGGTAAGAAGTTCTGAGTTTCCGGTATGTGAACGAGCGTTACGTAACAATCCGTTATGAACTTACAAACATAAGACTGATATGCTTGCATGCCCCCCACACAGGTGAAATCTGACGACACTGTCCGATATCCGATAGCGGATGCAGCCTAAACGACTTTGCGGTGAAGCGAAACTTTCTCATAGCTAGCACTCGGTTTCCAAATCTCGGTATCAACAGGGGGACTTGGAAAACTCCTGATCAATCAATTTTCCACCAGATTGACCACATTGCGATCGACACAAGGCACTCCTCCAGCATTATGGATGTCCGAACGTTCCGCGGAGCCAACACTGATGCGGACCATTACCCTGTGGTAGCCAAGATACGGTTGCTGATATCCTGACTATTGCTAAGGCGAATAAATGCTGCGAGGAGTTTCGTTGTCAGATGGCTACAATTGCAGGAGATCGACAAATCCTTTTCCGATCGAGTTTCTTTTAATCTCTCATGAATTCCACCGCCGCCGCCAGTATCAAATTTCCCACACCAGTTGCAACACTGCCAAGAAATCATCAAAGATTCCGCTGCTGATGTGCTGGATTTATCTCAACCACCACAACGAAATCGTTAGTTTGATGACGAAGGTCCCAAGCGCGTACAACTTAGCAAAATCCATACAAAACAGCGCTACATAGACTGACTAGAACTGCACACGAGCTCTGCGAACAGAAGAGTAGGAAAAAGAAAGAGCATGAGGAAATCAAGACACTACCGAAGCCTGAAGAGACGAAAAACGGAACATCATAGTAAAGTCGCCGTCTATGCTGAGGATTTGGAAAGAGCATGTCTGTGGACTGTATGACGACGATGATGAACCAAATATCGGGGTTAGGCAGAATGAGCTACTTACCGTGGACAAAAAAGACAGTCCACCTAACCAGGACGGAGCTAAGTAGCAATATCGAAACTAAAGCTAAATACAGTTGCTTACGCAGACTGACAAGCTACTGAGATGTTTGAAGCACCTAGATATGACCTGAATGAGATCATGCATTAGCTCATCTATAAGGTATGGTCAGAGGAAATGATTTGCGAAGCGTTGAATCTTGATATCATTTCCCAGTTCCAAAAGAAATAAGACCCTTTTGAATGTGATGTGCCAACTCTATAACAAATAGCCTTCGAAATATCGCCTATGTGAGTATGAGTATGTGAGCACTTAAAACTTCTGATAAGTTATCTGTTCAGTCAATATCAGTGCCGCCTCAGGCCACGAAAGTCCACTATCCATCAAAAACTGGGGTACGGCAGATCATGCAAAACGGCCAAGAATTTCATATTAACGCCCACCATATGGACATCCAGTTTTGATATTCCTGCCGACAATGAAGTTTTCGTGAGTATTGAGGCGGCCAAAATAGGACCGGCAGCAAGCGAAGCCAAATAAAATTATTGTACATGCTGTCGGCCGAAGAGGACATGCACAATCGACGGCTTACCCAGAACATTACCATTACCAGCTATAACCCTAAAGTAGATAAGGACGTCGCACACTGGGGCGAAAGTAAAGCAAACATGCTTAAAATTAATAAAATATTATTTTGTGTATTGAGAAAGAAAAATGTGTGCAAATAATTTATATTTTATATTTCAACTTCAAACATATTAATAACATCACTATCAAACATTTTTTCATGAATGGGACCGACGAAATCAATAGCCGATTCATTACATCAGTGATGTGGTCCGTTCGTGTCGTTTTTCTGGCGAAAAATTCCCCATAAGATTTGAAGTCCTTATTGCGGGCCCCTTGGGCTTCTTCACTAAGCATGCCGATAGGTAATAAAGCCTCTCGAATTATTACAGATCCATGAATTAGTATTTTGTGAAGAGTTGGTGTCATAGGCATCCAAGGATATAGTTTCACATACAAGCCAGCTGTCTCAAAACAATACTGTTCTAATTTTTCTGAATTTATTTTATATCCGCTTGAAATGGCTTGAAGTATTATGTAAATTCTTCTAATGAGTTCCGGATCGATGTCTGTTATAGAAGAAGAAACAGTGTGATTTTGAAAGAACTTTCGAGCTACATTGCGGTCATTAGAGTTTCCAAAGCCCGGTTTTGGTTTGTCTGCAATTAGTGAAAGCTAGTTTTTAAATTGTTCTTTAATATTATTTTTTGTTTTCTCAACCAAGTCTTTGCTCTCTTTTGATATGCGCCAAAGAGTGTTGGTAGTTTATAGCTCAAGTTCAGCAATGACTCAAACAACCTTATCCAGGCATGTAGTACAGAAATACCAAATGAAACATAATCTGGTTTGATTGGTCTCTGGCAAATTCTTTCGAGATTATTAAAATCGTTGGATGTGGCATCGCATAAGTAGCATTTCATACTAGATTTTGTTACAGAAAACATAGTTTGATGTGTAACGAAGAACTTTTGCCCATCTGAAGTGATTTCTGTTGGTGTCAGCGCTCCCATTTGACGGTATATATTTTCTTTTTTGGTCAGTGATAAGTCAACTGTTTCTTTTTGGTATTCCAGACTTATTGGCCTACAAAATCTTGGGGATGATGGTTTAGGGTTTTGCCACAAAACTAAATTTTCTCCATTCGTAAGATGTAAGGGAACAAGACAAGTCAAAAACATATACTTATCATCTCTGCCACTTCAGATAAGAATTTTTGTTTATATTGAGTATGACTCGAACTGCCATCAAATCCGCATTTTGAGCATAAGACCATCTTATTAGGCCTTTCGGCGAGTTTTTGGCTTTTTTGGCTTTGCAACAACCGCGTAGCTGTATGGTCTAAAAGTGATTGCAGAGGTATTTCAGCCTTGTGGCATAAAGATCTTTAGGATACGAGTTCCGGTTTTCTTCTTGTACCAATTCCTGATTATATTATATTGACTTCTACTCAACTTAGCTTCGATTATAAATGAAAGTGCCACACGGTGTGAAACTTTCACTAATTTGGCAGGAGAGCTTAAATCCATGCAGTCTTTAGCATATGTCGGAGCATTCATGGCTTTTTTTCAACTACATTTGCTGCAGCAGTTTCACCATCAGCCCTTAAATTCATTTGCGCTGCATAAGACAAAACATCGGCACTGAGCTCAAAACGTATATCTGCCATTTTTCTGCGCTTCGAATTTTCGCTACTATCGTGAAACGAGCTTGACCGGGTATATTGTGAATTCACAATTTTCATTTAGACATAAATTCTCATTTAACTTAAGTCTCTCATGATGCCTACCATGCTTGAGCCATTTTGATTTTAATTGGCCTTTGAAGTTTTGCAACTCATTTGATAAATTTCGCCTGTTTGCGGCTGAACAGTTTAATTTTTCCTGTCAAAAACTCAATTATTTCATTGAACTTGCATTCAAATTTTTTTTTATTGCTATTGCACAAAACTTCGAATAGCGTTTTTCTATTAATATTTAGTTTTGCGTCAGATTCTGGAATAAAATCCGAAAATTTATGTTAGACATGCACAAGAAAAAAATTGTTTTAAAAAATTCGTGCAACAGACATTTACTTTTGACTTCAGTTCAGTATAAAGGATATATTTGGGCAACAATTAGCATAAACAGTTTCAAAAGCCTGGCTACTGTTTATTTCAATCTTCAATATATCCCGTTTTATGTCCAAAAAAAAAAAATTTCTAAAAACTGTATAAAAAAATTCCTCTTGGTCCATTGCCAATTATAATTTATTTTTAATTATTTTATTTAATTATATTTAATTATAATTTAATTTTTGTTTGCAAAGCTCAATACAGTGCCTCGTAAAGTAGTAATAAGCGGTGGTTCCCTGAGGAAATAACGATCTTTGATTGCTAAGGGAAGTGGTTTTAGCCGGTAAAAATCCAGCACTATGCAAGTTTTCTGCCTTCTCACGCCAAAAATAAAAGACCAATCAAAGCAGCTCTTAAGCCTGCAGTCTAAAATAATAGGTTTCAACTTTAACTTCTGCTTAAAAGGAGTTATATCCCCGGAAATTGGGTTGGGCCGTAAACGACTATGGAAGTTGTGATGACAATATCAGGATTTGGCCGCATTCTGGTCTCAATGGTTTGCAAGACAATATTGAATCTGATTCTAACTAATGCATCAAAGAGCTTTTAAACTGCTTCTTACTGAACGAATCGGATTATATGGGATAAAGTTCTTGGCGAAGAACTGAGACAGTCTAAGGTTGGCTAGAATCAGTGGATCTTTGCTAAGTCACACAACAGTGAAAAAAAGCATCGTTCACCAGTAGCCGACAACAGGTTAGAAATTGCAGCTGATGTAACCTTACCGAATATCTAGGCATTACGATCAATATTTTGTTTTCTTAAACTATGTGAAACGATGCAGTTGGTATATGCGTATCCATTCAAAACTTGTACCAAATAGATACAATATAAGAGGATGTATCATAGGAGATTGTTCCCCACGGCGTTTAAAGTTTCGAGAGCGTGTTAAATATGTCAAACTACCCCAAATATTGTTATTCTGGAGTACAAATCCGAAACGAAAATGTTTCTTATGGAATAATCATATCTTTAATCTGCTACTGAGTACGAGCTTAGTTTAAAAAAAAAGTACTTAAAATATTCTCCCTGTTGGTTTTAAGTTGGTTTTGCTTTATACCTACTCGTCGATAACCCATGCGAAATCTTTCGGATGTATCTATTCAAAATTCCTTCCGCGAATTCACATTTTCCTCTTACTTACTCGTGCATGTTAACACATAATTATCCCATCGTATCCTAACACACACACTTACGGCTGATTCTTAATTCTCAACCAACAGCTCACCGGAAATTGTACTAATCTCTTCAGACCTACGTTTACACATTACATCCGGGGGTTTCCCGGTTCGTTTTTTTCGGGGAAACATCGATTTTTCAACCGCTAAACGTCCTTGAGAAACGGGACTACTGCCGTCACCCTTGAACGGGAGAAAGATTAAATAGGTATTTCCTCTTTTCCATGGTTTTACGTATTTATCATCTGTTCTCCTCTCCGCAGATTCTTGAGTGTGCTAAAAAGTGCTGCACAAGTGTGTCACTAATGACACTTCAATGTGTCAGTTCATTTCCTTTTCATCAACAAGCACAAAGAAGACTTCTTTAACGAGTAAACAAACAGCAATGTAAGGGTGCTGTTGCCTGCTACTGTATACATACGAAAATGTATGTTTGGTTGTTGCAACTGTCAGCTATACCCTTCTACTAAGAGTGTGTGTGAATGTTCTCGATCTTTATGTCTGTTTCTGTTTCTGTGCATGCTTACCCATTAAGTGTTGAGCGATGAGCATTATGACAACACAACGGCAACGCCAACAGCAACTTGAAGACGACAAATAACGTAAAGTGTCGAGAAGTGGGAGCAGAAGAAGAAGAAGAAGAAGAAGGAAAAAACTAACCCCTCAACTGCCACCGTTCTAAGCAAAGCATCCACTCTATTCTTCTCTCTTTAGCTGCAAATGAAAAGCAGCAGCAATTTTTCATATTTCATTTTTCATCTTTCATTCTGTGCCGCCGTCTTTTGTTTAAAGCTAATTACCACCCATCGTCGTTCTCGAGCATCCACACCCATCCACCCTCTTGCCACTATTTGCCCAATAAGGATCTATGTAGACTTCTTCTCACGGTTTCAAATTTGCGTTTGAAAATCTTTTTTCGTTTGTTGCCTCATTCGTGTTCCAGTAACTCGTTTACGTCGGTCGTCTCAGAGTTTATCCAGCTTCGTGATTACAAACTACACTTTGGAGACTCTAAAGACTACCAACTACAGGACTTTAACTATAGGGTGTCCCGTATCCTGACAGCAGAGATGAAATATCTCGTGATTCAAGACTGTTACTCAAAAATGTTGTGTTTGTCAGTTTTCCTTTTGAGTTGACTCGTTCCGCTCTCCTGTTGCATACCTTTGGAAAGGGGGTCGACTACGAAGATGCTCTTACCTTCAATGGACCTACCCGAAGGACACAAGAACTATGTTTGGTTATTAAAAATTCCTCTTAACTTTCGAGGGTTGGCCTCGTGGTCCTAATGGCCAACGATGGAATTATGTTAATTGATGGTTCCTTCATTGTCTGGAGTTTGTCAAAATAGAACCCACAAACTACAACAGACACAGAGTGGAATGGTGGACGGGATTCCTTTTAACAGAGGTAGCTACCTTAAAAAAGGTAGACAATTTCTGGGGTATTACTGAATTCCTGCCGGAAGTGGTATAATAGAGGGACAGGTCAGTGGAACAAACTTTGATCTGGGTGCTATGTAAATTGGGGGATTTCGCAATTTGTGGGGCAATCAGAGACAAATCGTTTGCAGAGGGTGTGGAACCGGAAGCAGGAAATTGTTTTTGATGATCATGCCCATGAAAGGCACGTTTTTGATTTTTCATTACTGTATGGGTGCAAATAATAAAAAATGATTGTGGGTATTGGTTTACATTTTTTTTCTTGTTTTAAGAAGACGTTCAGGTCACGGTTCCTTGAATACAAACATGATGTTCGGTTTGTTCATGGGACGCATGACAATTGAAGGAAATCAACAGAAGTGATTGAATGTTCTCCCTCATTGTCGCCTCGTTGTTTCCAATGAAGAGATCATGATGTTGTTTATTTAAGAGATTTATTTGTTTAACGTTCCAGAAACACTTGAAGACATTCAAACCATATTTCTAAAAGTTGGTTTAAACACGCTAGTCTTTATGCGCAAATTGCAATCCTCCGACACAACTCCCCATGACTGTCTAGACGTGCGAAAAGTGAGTGTTCGATTTCCGTTTCGAAATTCAATTTGAACCAATAAATGCAATCACGGTTGCTAAAAAAGGGCCATACATTCCCACTTGCGATTTTTCCAAGGACTGAATGGCCCTCCTTCATTGATTTGGCAAATATTTTGTAAGGCAAAGCCAAATGTTTGACACTTTGTGCATCTCGAGCTATCAAGTTTCAGCTGCATATACAATACAATCGAACAACGAAACCTAGTCGTAGTACGTTTCTTTCATTAAAGCTTCTTAGTCATTTGCAGAAGGATGAGTAAGCACCTTAGTGACAAAGTGTCAGCAGTTTCAGCATCTGTAATATATGTGTAAGAATGGACTATATACTCAGAGAGCAAGTGCTCCGCCGAGTCGTCTTCAGTGGTGTAGCAAGTTTCACAGAATGATGTCTAACACATGCCAAGCACACTTAGATCCTCAAGAAGTTTCTTTTAATGGAATTGCTTAGGGTTTCGAAGAGAGAGTAAACGTCGAGTCTCTGCAGCCTAATTGGAGGGTGACCCGGACATTCAGATATGACATTCACCTAACCCGTTGTTGCGACACGTTCATAGCAAGTATCGCAGGATGTTGTAGCACTTATGCCCAACATATTTAAGTACCGGGCAAAAGTGTAGTGCCCCTCAGGGCGCCAGCAAGCAGCTTGCAATCTTACCTACTGAAGGATAGCAAGAAGACTGCTGACCTCTAAAAGACCTCGGGAGGCACTCGTGTTGCCTGCCGGCAACCTGGATAGGTATGTCGTCTGCCTTTGGGCTGATTTCAAAACTGTCAATGAAAGACCTAACCGAGGACCCAGGCAGACTCAACGTAGGCTTGAGTCCTAAAAAGACTTCCTCTGAGCCTTGCCTAGCAGTTTTATGGATGATTTCATTTTAAGATTTAGTGTTTCGACTACATTCAGTTAACTATTTTGGAGATCACAAAATAGACCAGCAAGGGTCTTAGCGCAGCTTGTTTGTCGGAACTTAATTAAATACTTCGCCCTCTCCGCCAGTTCTTCACAATGAAGTTCATTGCCATCAGGTTTACGTATACCTTCACTTGGAAGAGAGGCACGAGTTTTCTTAATATTCTTCAAAAAGATACCAGTGCCGGATCACATTTCACATTTGGAATCATCCGTATAGTCTCCACTGCATCACTTCTTTTGCTCAAATTCTGGCCGAAATCAGTCTTGAACAAAAGGAAAGTCGATTTCGTATTTTTTTGCATCCTAGGAGAAAGAAATCATCCTTTTCCAGTGCAAGTCCCACCAAGAAACACAGTCAATGTCGATGAAAATGCCAACATACGTACTGGCTATCAGATTTTGTGTCCTAGTCTGAGTGCCTAACTTCACTGTATGCATAGAGACAAATGTGAGCAATAACTACCGATCGATTTAACTTATGTCGTGTTCTATGGAAATCTAAGACAGAATAATAGAAAATCGACAAAGCAGTTTATAAAACTCTATGGCAGTCAATCCGGCTGTTGGGAAGTCAAATCAGTAGGTAACCCAAGTCAAAGTTTACGGATAATGATAGAGGAAAACGTCGCGATGGTTTAAAATATCCGCATATTGTCCTAAGCTATTTGGAAAAAGCGTTCAAGGAGCTCTCAAGTACCCGACGCTTAGCTTGCGATATGTACGATGACGTTAAAACGAAAACGTTGATGTTCAATGTCGGTCAAGATTACCTCTCGAAGTAGCACTACGTCGGAACTACTTCCATTCTCTTCGTCGAGTGATGTGTCATCTTACCGAAATGTGAAAAACTGTGATAACTACTCGTATGTCGAATATAGAATTAATTGGATGGCTTGCATGGCAGGAATGATGATTGGAAGCTGAAGCCCTGTTTCATAGATCTGCTTTACTGGTAATACTGTTTTTGGTATTTACTTTGTAGCTATATCCTGTAGCAACTGGCAACTGAGCCAATCCAGATACTATGAAAGGAAGTGGTCTGAGTTTAGACCCCTGAGGAACTCCATATTGGACTCGACGTTATTCGCTGCAGCTTTAATAATTTTGACGCGAAAAAAGGCCTTTTCATTCCTTAAATGCGTGTTCTTCCAACAGCTGACAAGGTGTAGAAAAATATCACCAGGACATGGTATCGCCTACTTAAACTAAAATCATTGAAATTAGCAAACTTTTCCCTTTTGATAGCCATACTGATTCCCACTGATTCCCACTAGTACCCCTTGTTCTATAATCTTTTCTTATAATGGACGGCAGTACTGTGATTTGTCGATAGTTCTCTGGCTGTTTTTTTTATTGCCTTTCTTATGGATTGGCCATACGACTGCCTCCTTGCGTTTTTGGAACTGTTGCCAAGTATACAAATGTTGTTACTATCGGCGCAAAGAATTCTGTATTTACTTCTAAGTCAGCGGCTCTATATATCAAAAAATTTACTTCAATACCTTGCACATCTTAGAAAAACTTCGAATCCTGAGTCAGAACGCTTTTTTTAGCTCGATTTTACTGTATTGTATAGGTACAAGTGTATAATATGGTGTAGTCCAAATACAAGTTTCGTTTTGAATCATATGTTATTTTTACGCTGACAGCTCTTTCCCCCTCAACATCTTGATTGTCAGTCAGTACCATACCTCCGTAGATCGAAATGAATCGTTTTACGCTTGAAAATTTGAAATTTTTTCAAAAACGAGTGTTGTGTTGCCCAAACAGTGCGATTATTGAAAATACTCGTAAGATTTGGGTGAAATAATGCACCGACCGCATATTTATTGCAAGAAGGTCATAGGACTGCTTGCTTACGGACAATACTCAAGGTACCTGTCGCTATGCGAAATATCGACGCACAATCTATCTCAATAACTCAAAATTTCACGATAGCCTGATAGAGAGTCTAATTGACATAGCAATTGAAGCAAAACGACCATCCACGTCGTTATTGCTTCTCAATTTGGGCCATACATCAGCTCGAATTAGACTCTGAATTTTTTCTGACAGCGGTTATGTTAGTAAAAAAAATTGTCACATCGGGGATTGGAAAACACGCATGTGATTGTCGAAAAGCCTGTGAATCTGCAAAAATGACATTTTGGTGCGGATTTTAGAGTGTCTGCCTCATTGGCCCATTTTATTTTGAAAATGCTGCTGTACACGCTTACGTAATTCATTGCAGAAGAAGGCTTCTAAGTTGGGTTTTTTTCTGAAGAAGTCCATGGCGCTTCTGTTGAATTCACTTGCAATAATGCCAAGCCTTTTTGCATTCTTGCCCAAAGACAGTGTCCAGTGATGAGTCACAAGATAGTGCTGATACTCGTATATTTTCTTCTTTTAACAACCAGCTTTACAACCCCGTGATTCCACGCGAGGCTAGACCCAATTTGGCATTAATTTCGATAAAGGATTTGATTTGAGTCGAAGAAAGAACTCAAATATTCGGATAAGGAAATCGGCAACGGCTACGATTTTCAATTATAATTCCCGACAGCCGCTTCCACGTAGGTGATTTATGTGCAGCTAGTGTCAACAAAGACACTGAACCCACATCCATCTAAAATTGCCCAGTCGGAGAAGCAGTTGATATTTTGGCACCGTTAAGTTCTACAGTCCCTACAAGACGCTGTTGCAAAAGACCACGGTTCATTTGAGCTCGCAAACCATCGAGTCCTATACTCAGTTCAAGACGGTGCTTCAATCTGGAAGTACTACCACTGAGAATTTCAATGCCTTTACTTCAGGAGAATTAGTAATTTATTTCGAAAATCACACACAATTCCTGACTGTGATACGCCTGGAGCGCACTTTGGAAGTATCTCACTAGGGAAACAGTGCTGTAACCGAAAACATTGACATGGTCCATTCTGGTGCGATCTAAAAAGGATCTTTCTCTCGATAAGAATTCCAAAAGGACGCCAGTAGCGGACAGGCTGCTGTAAAATCTTATAAAAAGATCCTCCCAGCCTCAGCTACTAGAGTGTACTATCGCGATACTAATGGGAACATGAAGGTCATGCGTGTTTCAGTTACACTCGATCCCAGGCCAAGATTCCCACTTTTTAGTGGCTGGAGGACCTTCTACACTTTGGGTTACAATGTCCCATTGTGTGACTATCTCTTCAACTCCTTAAGAGTTGACCACTTCGTCATAGTCATCACAGGTCTTCGTTTGGACTTCTCAATCACAAAGGAGAAGGAGCCCCATCTGCATAAGGAATAGACGTTTCGCACTTTTCCTTCTTTAGTTTTTCATTTGTAGTATATACACTGTGCAGTCAGAAGCGACTCAATGTACTTTGAGATACTGCAGCAATGGCGCAACAACTAGCGCGCGATACGTTCGTTTTTGAATTCGTTGTACTTATCCTGTTAAAAAAAATTAAACCCCGCTGTCAGTCTTGGATGCATCCGAATAGAAACGAATTGACTTGTCGTTCAAGAAGCATCTCTCGGCTGAACGGATCTAGGAAAGATGCTAAAATAAAAGTATTTTTCAACCCATTGTTGGGTCGTAGTGAAGTGGATGTTATTAGCGTGCCCAAATAGTTTATTTGTTTTAAGGCGAATAGCTCGTAAGCAGCTACTTATTTGCTGAAAATAAGGAGGAGTGTCAAGTTAAATAAAGTGCAGTGCTGAGGGGGGAATAGTAGGAAAGGATAGTTTGCTGCTGTTGACTCCTTTGTCTTAGGCCGTCCAGCAGACAACTATCTTACACGTGAGTATCGGTCTTATTACTGAGTGCATAACCAGTGGTTTATGCGAGGTTTAAGGTGCCATTAACTTGCATTGGCTTTTAGGTACAATATTAGAATAAAGCCGCTGTAGCTATATTTAATCTTCCATGAATACAAAGTTGCGTTTAGTTGACTATCAGAGTAAGACCCAAATATTTTGCTGTGACAGAAAAGACTAAGTTGGTACCATTGGTCTTTGATTGGAATTTTGTGTTTCCTGGAGAAGAGGACAAGACCAACTTTTTGCTTAAACGGAATGAAAATGCTTGCTGAGACGGCTATTTAATGACATATCAATAGGCAACCAGCCTAATGACACCCGCTTCCAGGTATGTCCTTAGTGCATTCAACACAAAGTTCCAGTAGTGAGGTTGAAGAACTCAGTCTTGCGGCGTACCGTACCGGCTAACGCATCTTTAAGCGAAAGTCTCACCCGGTTTGGAGTTGCTTATCCTACTACCTTCAGAGTTGACAGCATCGTTGTGATTGCGAATGTGTTGACGTTATTAAGGGCGCTGCGTAAGTCCAGGAACGTGACCATTGTGTACTCCCTATAAAGTATGGATCGTTCGATGTGGCTAGTCAGTGAGCCGTATGCATATCTTTCAGAAATCCGGCGGTGGGGGAGAGTGTACACGATGGCGGCGTCCTTCTCAACAGCTTGACTTGTCATATGCACCATCATTGTGTTTTTCGCGTGAGGATCTTAGATTTCCGATTTTGGTTGAAGCGGGCTGACTTTTCAAATCGTCGCTGTTTCAATCGCGGGGCTCTTGAAAAGCTTTAAGAAGATTCTTCAAAAAGCAAAATATCCATATTTGGGGTGAGGAGCAACCTAAAAAGGTTTAAGATCTGCTGCATCCAGACAAAACCATGGCTTGGTTTGGTTTATGAGTCGGTGGAGACATCGGTTCATATTTCTTCAAAGCTGAAGCTGGCCGAAGCGTGACTGTCAATGGCAGCCTATTTTGCACCATGATAACGGGCTATTTTCTTGCTGAAATTGATGCCCGTGGTCCCGACGACATTAAGTTCCAACAAGATAGTGCCACTTGCCTCGCAGCCGGTGAAACAGTGGCTTGATTGCAAGAGCCATATGCTAAACAGTTTATTTCACGCTTTAGATCGGTGAATTGGCCGTCTAGATCATGTGACAACACACCTCCAGACATTTTCTCTTGGAGCTTCGTAAAGTCCAAAATTTGTTAGAATAGTTAGTGGTTCAGTCAACAAATGCGGTCCAAAAAGTAATAATGACTAAAATTTCAACCAACGTTTGATGAATCACTCAAATGCAAAAACGTCAGCAAACTCTATGTCAACCAACGAGATACTTCGGCTTATACCAGCCATATGCTTAACTAACCCCAACATGGAATACCTATGAAATAGATATGCGGTCACGTGAAAGAAATATGAAGATTTTTTCATACGGCTTAAAAACAAGATGAAGATGATCAAAATTCTGACAACCGAATTCAGGAGCTTGTGGATGATAGCACTCTAAATCTGTAATATTAGTTCTTGCAAGGTAAAATCCACGAGGAAAAAGCCGGAAAGTACCTACTGTTGAATTTTTAAACAGACATCAAGAACTACACAGTAATATAAGCACTCTAAGACTTGTGGCCCATTTTATCGGTCGAAACTATCATTCCCACCTCAAAAAGAAGGAGATATAAGTGCTGTCATAGACTCTCTCAAGCTTACAAAATTGTGACCAGTACTACTTAGTACAAATTTGTTGAATACGTCACTTTAAACTGGAAAATGAACCGGCCCCAAGTGAGTCTCCTGTGGTACGTCATCAAAACCAAATAAAATGAAGATTTTTGCATTTTTTTACAAAGAAAACCCGCAGGCGTAGCTTGGATTTATTGATATATTTTCTGCCCAGCGTTCAAAGAACCAAAAACAACCGTCAGATGATAATACAGGAATATCGATGGCGAGCGTTGAGCATTGCCATAAGAAAAAATATGTTTCACGACGGACTTAAGGAATATAAATTCGCTGTGCCGTCGATTTTTGAAGATCATTTGCGGGTTAAACGACAAGGAAAATGTCTCCTGGGGACAAAGGGCCTCTAAGAAAATAAGAAAAAAAAAATCTTCAAACCCCTAACTCTATAGATTTAGATTAACATGCTGGATTATCACATTAACAATGAGCATTTATCAATAAAGCAAACTACTGCTTTAACCAATCCTTACACGACTTAAATTCCATGTTTTCGACTAATTAATTATGGTCAGCACTTCGTGTTCACCACCAATGTGGTTTCAGCTACGTCTATCTTAAATCCCTCTGCTCTACCTCCTTACCAAAGTACAAACCAATTTCTATCTCATTATAGTGACAAATGTTAATCTCAAACGCAAATATCAGTGTTATTTTGCAAATTAACTTTGTCCTTAAAATATTCCCTTACCACCAACCTCAATTACCACAGCCATAATCCCCCACACCCCAAAAAAAAACCGGATTCTTGCCTAAAAAGAAGAAAAAAATCTTCAACACTTCATCGACTGCCTATTAACCATGATTATGTAATTAAAATTTGTGTTTTGTTTGTTAAGAAAAAATCCTTTAAAAAGGATGGATCAACTACACTCCCCATAAGATCCCTCCTGTCGGCGGCGTAAGAAAATCATTTAAGAAAAAAAAACCAAACTCACCCTTCTTGAAGTATCGTGTTCCTGTTGTGCGGATAATGTCTCGATTTACAGGCGTTCCATGAAGCACTCCTGTCTGAGGCGGAAATTCCACTGAAACAAATTATCTCTCACCCTGAATACTCAAATTGAAAGTGTTGTACGAAACGAATACGTTCGTGTTTGACACTGGAAATTTATCTTGCCGAACAATGTTGAACGCATCTGTAGCTAAAGCCGCTTCTGTCGTGACGTTGCCGTACCCGTCGATATGCAACTAAATCCAAATTAAATGAATTTAAATACATTTTTAATTAATTTATTTAACAAGGCAGCCCGCATAGCCTTTATTCGTGTCTTATCGATGGTTGATACTGCTACTGCTACTGCTACTGCTGCTGCTTACTTACAGGTCCATCCCGTCACCAATTAAAATTATACGAATACTACAACGAACTACCACGGTGCATACTATATGAGTATATCACACTTGCGGGACGCTGATGTCGAAGGAATTTAAACCTTAATTGGATCCCCTTTCGCGTGAAATTACAATCACGAAAAAAAAGAAACGCACACTGTACAACGACGGGACTGTGAGAGTCCAGACCCACGGGACAACACTTTTTAGCCGCTTTACGAGTACTCTACTGATACTGGTAAATGAACTCTTGTACGCACAACGAATTGGAAATATCTGTCCTCCGAAATGTCGACACGGTCGAAATAAAAAAAAAAACAAAGAAGAAAAACTCGAACTCCTGCGACGTCCGGTCGTCAATTAAAGGAAAATCTCACTTCTTTTTGTTACCCGATAGGCCTACACCCACCCTTAAGCACCAGCGACACCATTAATGACAACAAAAACAACAAAGAGGACAACCCCTTCTCTCTCGGATCATTTAACTTCAGTTTGACCCAATTTTTCGCAGCTTCCGACGCAACTGACTTGATGAACAACGGTCCGTATTTAAGGACTAACTTCTTCTCCCTTTTTTTTTTTTGATTTAGTTAAGAAAACCAACTTAAAAATCGCTAAGCACTTGAAATAAAATTTTACTTCTTTTGATTGTAAAACAACACACAGTGAGGATGAAGAATTTATTTAGCCGATAGATGGCGGTAGCTTGAGTTTCCGATAGTAAACCAACCCGTATCGCGTTATCAAAGGAACTGATTTCACCCAATCGACACCGAGTTGGTGTGAATTTTCATCAAGGAGTACATTGTGACGTAGAGGTCCTTTATTTTTTGGTGGCTTTTTTTTTTTTGCAAGTTTGGAGGATGTGAATGATGAAGTCGAAGTGCGAGAGAGCGAGAAAAAGCCAACCAAGTTCCATTGGTCTCTTATGCTCTTTGGGGAAGAGAGTATGCGTCGTGGAAAATGGGAATTCTCTTAAATGAATGTTGGTTGCCTTTGTATGATATCGGCCCCTGTTGGTTTTCCAATAAAGGACGCCACTGCTGTTTTTGGCTACGTAGAAAGTTCGAAAAAGCTCTCGGGAAAGTGGAGACTTAAATGTATTCGTATTGATGGCCTGGGTGCTGTTCTTGGCGTGTTTATTGTTAGGTAAGAGTAAGAGATTTTCAGATATGTGATTTAGGCAGTGCTGGTGGTGGTTAATTGGTTATTAGCGACGTTGTGACGCTAAGGATTTCTAGGGTGGATGATTCGCTTTAAAGAAGAGGGTGAATCTTTTAATTATTTGATGCAGCGAAAATGAAATAAAGGTTTTCTATTTTTGGGAGAATCGTTGTCTAATGCAGTTTTTTAGCTCGCAGATTTGAATGAAAGACTTTGTGTTAAGGAATCTGCAGTTTGTTTAAAATGAAAGAGATTTGCTACGAGTACCACTAACTTTTAGGAAGTCGAAGACCTTTTGTATGTACTTGAAAGTTTCAAGACATCTAGAGAGAAGAAAGAAGAACAAAGAAGTGCAGATAGAACGATAATTTATGCTTTGTTGATTAAATAATTTGCAGATATATTTTAGCGCTTAAGAATATGAATGAATATTCAATAAGATTCAAAAATCTTGAAACAAAACAATTGCTCATTTGCGATGTTTCCATTCCTGGATCCTGGGTCTTTCCCTCATCATCATTTCAATGTCATCCATGGGAGTTCTTACAGCACTTGATTCTGATGAGGTAATTTTCAATGACTTGTTGACACATATTGGTCAATAACACGGATGTATCTTGACGAATATTTGTCTTCAAAGCGCCAAGACAAAACGCGAAATAACTCGTCCACAGAGTTTTTTCCTGCAATAAAGCGAAAATGGGTCGTATGAGATGTGGCACCGTGTTGTTAAAGCCACATGTCTTCCACATCCATGAGACCAACAAAAATCGGTTAGCATTTGGTTATAGCGATGAGAATTGACGGTGGCGGAAACAACTTTCTTATTTTCGAAGAATTATGGCCATGGCACCAGCAGACCAAATTGCACACCATGCAAAGATGTTCTTTCTCCATGTGCGACATGGTTTGTTTACTGACGTATCAAACGGGTGAAAAATGAATCTCGTCGCTGAACAAAATGTTGCGTGAAAATTCGTCATCCAAATGCTGATGTTTAAAGACCCAATCGGCCTATGTTGTATGTATTCCGTGGTCCCTGGCTTAAATTCTTGAATGAGTTGTACTTTATCAGGGTGTGGACGCAAATCCACAAAATGGAATGGCAAGATATACCATAATGTGCCGTAAGGCAAGCCCAAATGCTATGCTTGAGTGAAATCGATGTACTTGTACTGTTCTTGTACGATGTACTGTAAGACATGAATTTCGATAATGGATAGGTAACAGAGCCAGTCTCTTTGAATTTTTCTTTACAATTTTGTCAACAGCACCCTCAGATTGACAACTAAGTCGACCAGAATCTGATCGTAGTGCCAGAAACGTACCCTACGGAGTCACCATATCTGAAGTAAGTTTTCACAACTTTAACACATTAAGCGATTGTCAACCTATTCATATTGAAAAGTTCGGTTTGATTGCAATAGGGGTGTCAAATTAGGACCCTATCGAGTGTTATTGGGTCCTTTCTATATTGACTGCCATTGGAGGGATAAATAAAAAACGAGTTTTAGGAGTATTGCATTCACATCTACTTGACCGCAGAAGAGCATATCAGTCGCCCAAAGTTGCTATGTTATGTGGAAGAAATGAATATTATCCTTTTGAATCCCATTAGTCGAATAGAAACAACGCAGTAGACGAAGATTTCGCTCTAAGTGTCCTCCATCCTGGCATCGTTGGTATCGCAGAAGAACAGACTTAATAGACTGGGTTGGTGACCATACCAAAAAATTTAGACACGGCTCTAAAGTTTATCGGTAATACTCTACCGTGGGCTTCCAGAATAACATGTTTAGCAAACAAAATGCCTAAAAGAGAGGAAGCAAAGAAAGTTCATAATAGGACAAAACTGGAATGAATACAGATAACACAAAAGCAGGATTTACTGCATTAGAAGCAGTAAAAATCAGGTCCAAAATCTTTATTTAGGAACTGTTTCTTAAATGCCAACATACTATGTGAACAGTATTACTTGACCTCACCAAAAAGAAATAGCTCTAGGGTGGACTTTCCAGTTTCGCTAATTATCGAAAAAATATAACAAACCATCATCGGATTAAGGACAAAACGGATCTATGCATCTGCCGTCTTTTGGAACAAGTCTTAAGCAAAATTCAACAGATCCAAAAGAACGATGGACTGCAGTAAGTCCAATTTTGAGTGACTTTTTCGGGCATATTGGCTAATATCTCGCTAATAACACAAACAATGTTGTCTTCCAAGACTGCATTTGTTAAAGTACATTGGCAGCTCCTGTATTGCATGAGGTTGCTCATCGGTGCAAATACGTCAATTTTGTTTATTAACATTCAATTCAACCAGAAATGAGTTTCGTGACTGAAGACGATTCCTTCCTTCCTCCACTCACAGTAAATTCGACTGTGGCAAGTCATTCAGTTTCAGTTCTTGCACAAGTTGTATTTTGTAAGGTTTAGACCCAAGATCCTTGTATTTATTTGTATTTAGCATTTATCAAATTCTTCGTTCACTTAAGATAATACAGCATCTTTTATAATGTGAACAAGCTTTTGTATATGTTTACAACAACGTATTATTCATTGAAATGAAATAGAATATTAAAAGTTACAATTAAATTCAATTGAATTAAATATTCTAATATATAAAAAGTATGAAAAGAAAAAAAAGGAAAAAGAAGAAAAGGAAAAAAGAGATATAAGAGGAAGATGCTGAGCTTTAGAATAATTTCTTATTGCAATATACAGTCCGTTTGATAAGATCGTATACGGCAAAACTCGTTAATGAAAACCACTTTGGAAGTGGCATTTGCATTAGCAGATAAAAAAATACTTCTGCTAAGATGCTTTGAATAAAAAAATTTAAAGAGTGTTCAATTTTTGTCAGAGACGGAAGTATTTTAAAATGAGTGTCGCGTTTGCATCACGTTATGAAGCAGTATTCTTGTGCATGCATCCAAAAGGACCGAACATGTCATACGGAGCAGCTGCTAAATACATTAAAACAGTCAAAAGCATTTGTTAGCAAGTGGGTGCACCGTTATTCCCAAGTTAAAAATGTGAATGATTTGCCGGATCGTGGCTCTACGCCGAAAACAACAAAAAAGCAGGACAAAATGATTCTACGCTTGTTTGAAAAAAAAGGACACGGGATTTTACGTAAAAGGGGTCTAAATGTGTGTTGTGATACGATACGAAGACGTTTACTAGCCAATAATGTAAAATTTCGAAGCACTAATAAAGAAACCACTACTGTCAAAAAAACACGTAGAAAAACGACCCAGTTGGGCCAAGGCGAATATGGAAAGAGATTGGAACAACGTTCTTTTTTCGGATGAAGCTTCTTTTTGGGCATGGTCTCCTATCACTCATACCTGGTGTACACAATCCAATAAATTAATCCAGCGGACCGTCAAACACCCGCAAAGGTGCACGTTTAGGGATGCTTCTCAAAACAAGGATTTGGCCATTTGTTCATGTTTACAAATAACTTAAACGCACCCAACGTGGTCAAAATTTATAAGAAGGCTTTATTTACATCTGCCCAAAGGTGGTTTAAAAGAAGGAATGAGAATTGGTAACAGCAAGAAGATAATGACCCGAAACATCGCAGTCGTTTGTGCAGTGCGTGGAAACAAGAAAATGACGTCGATGTTTTAGATTGGCCATCACAGTCGTCGGATGCAAATCCTATTGAAAATGTTTGGGCATTCATGAAGCTAAAGCTCCAAGGAAAAAAGATCTCGACGGTCAAACAATTATCACGAAAAATACGAGTTTTATGGAGATCTTTGTCTTAAGATTAGCTATAAGATTAGTAGAAAGCATGCCTCGAAGACTCCAAGCAATTATTGATAATAGAGGAGAGTGGACAACATATTAATTGAAAAGCATTCAAGTAAATAAACAAAATAAACCAGTACAATTGATTTTTTATTATTATTATAAGTTCTTCTTTAATTTTTGTCGTGTACGATGTTATCAAACAGACTGTATTCTTCAAAAATTGTCTGAATAATGCTTAAGAAGTTTTTTTTTAAAGCATTAGTGTTGCTATTACGCTTTATTTCAAAAGGTAAGAGATTCTAATCGCATGAATAAAAAATTGACGGGAGGTTTTGAGATATCTGCATCTAGAAGCTATTAATTGCATCTTCTTCTTCTTCTTATCCTTTTATTAACCCTTTCCTCGTTATACGAACTTATGCGTAACGAGTTTCCCATTTTTACTGCATCGCTGCTGCTCCGCTTATGGGGTTGGCTAATGTCGCAGACCACAGAACGCGTTTACATAATACTCGGTCCTGCATCGCTTCAGTGGTAAGCCAGGAATTCTTTTTTCGACCTCGTTTTCTTACAGTTGGAGTGACCGTAGTTGATAGTGCCTTTTTAACCGGATTTTCCGCAGATCTTCTTTGAACGTGGCAATACCAGCTTATTCTATTCGCCTTAAGCTGTTCGGTTATCGAATTCGTCATATGTAGGTAGACTTCCTCTTATACGCGTAGATCTAATGCACTCGCGTTTAGTGACTCCACTAGACATCCTTAACATTTTCATTTCCGCTGCCGTCATTTTGTTTTTAAACGCTTCATACATTGTCCAGCACTGTGAACCGTATATAAGAGCTGGTCTAACAACCGTGGTGTAGCGTTTCCCCTTTAAGTTAAGTGGAAATTTTCGGTCGCAAAAGATTCGGGAATTTTCCCGCCATTTCATCCATCCCACACTCACTCTGTGGTTTACGTCGTCGTCACATTTCGTTTCCATGTTCACGACTGATCCTAAGTACTTAAAGATAGTGCTTTTCGGAAGAACTATTCCGTCTAACATTATATCCGGAACAGGTCGCAACGGATGCGCAAATGGGCACGTCAAATGCTCCGTCTTTGAACGACTTATTTTAAACCCGTTTCTCTCTAGCGCAATTTTCCATGAATCTAAGGCGTTTTGTAAATCTTCGACGTTATCGCTAAGAATAACTGCGTCGTCAGCGAAGAGAATTGGCGTTACATTTGCTTCGCGCATGCAGTCTTTTAAAAGATAGTCGAATACTACGTTAAAGAGGAAAGGGCTAAGTACGCTTCCTTGATGCACTCCGACATTAACTGGAAATTCTCTCGTTAGTTCAGCAGAGCTTTTAACCGCAGTTTTCACGTTTCCGTACATGTCTTGTATTATTCTAACATACGCTTCCGGTACCTTTTGAGACCTGAGTTCGGCCCATATGAGATCCCTAGGCACTCGATCGAATGCTTTCTCGAGGTCGATAAATACTATGTGTAAATCCATAGACGAATCTCGGTGCTTTTTCATTATTAGTTGTAGGCTATGCATAGCGTCTACCGTCGATCTTCCTTCATCAAATCCACACTGGCTATTATCGAGCTTTATTATTTGCCGAAGACGTTCGTTTAAGACTCTTTCGACGATTTTCATTGTGTGTGACATAAGCTTGATTGAACGCTAGTTGTTGCATTCTCGAGTGTCGCCTTTTCCTTTGTATAATGGAACCAAGAAGCTACTTCTCCATTGATTCGGCATAGGTTGTCCACATTTGAATTTATTTAAAAGTTTCGATAGCCAAACGCTGCCGATTCCCTCCATCTTCGACCAAAACTCTGATGGAATGCTGTCTGGTCCCGCCGCTTTCCCCCGCTTCATTTTTCCAATTGCTATACTTATTTCTTCGATTGAAAAGTCCGAAACATCCTCTTCGAATAGACCAGCTGTCGGCACGATATCACGTGGAAACTGTTTGTTAAGCAACTCCTTGCAGTATTCAAGCCACCGGTCACAAATTTCCTTTTCATTTGATAATAAGCGACCGTCTGCGTTTTTGGTGTATTTCGGCGAGGTTATTTCCATTGAATTTTTTCGCCTCTGTGCAGCGAGCTTAAAAATATTTGGCATTTTAGTATTGTACGACGTTTGAACTTCTTGGATAGCTTGTCTTCTATCCGCCGATCGTGAGGATATTTGTTCCAACTCCTGGTTCGAGCCAGGACTTTCTTTGCGATCTTTTTAAGGCGCTCGTATTCCAGAGCCAGTCGAGCTTTTTCGATATCGTCGCTCCGATCGCATTTTGTCCACGCTTGGAATGCACTCTTCTTGTCGGCCACAGCTCGTTTGGTTTCGTCATTCCACCACCATGTTTCTTTGTCGACGTGATGGTATCCCGATATAATCCCCAGATGGGACTTTGCGAGTGTTATGCATTCCTCGTGCATGCTGTTCCACATTTCTTGCGGGTGATAATCTATTTGCGTTTCGTGGCCTCCGCTGCTATAGGTGATAAGATGTCGTTGATGTTTAATAAACATTGTATTTAAGACGGTTAAGCCGTAAGCCCTACACGCTACAAGGATGTCTTCGCTAGCTGAATTTCTGGTTCCAAAGCCTTTACCGCCGTGGCAGTCCTCATGACCAACATTTGTTTCTCCGACGTGGCCATTTAAATCTCCGCTTATGAAGAGCGTCTCATCGATAGGTATTTTTCTAAGCAAATTACCGAACTCTGACCAAAATGCATCTTTTTCCGATCGGTCGCATCCATTTTGTGGAGCGTACGCGCTAACAATGTTCCACGTTTCATTGTGTATGACGAGTTTAACACTCATCAAGCGGTCGCTTATTTTTAAGATACCAACGATGTTGTTTAGAAGATCCGCTGCAACAACGATTCCAACACCGTTTCGTCCATTGACCGTTCCATGGTAGAACATCTTAAATGCCTTAGTTTTTAAATCTAGAAAACCTGCTTTATTTCCTGTATTACACCACTTCGTTTCCTGTACGCACAGGATGTGTAGAGTTCTGCGACGCATAATCGTTTCCAGTTCTAAACTTTTTGAGGTCATCGATCCGAGGTTCCGACTTGCAAGCCGAAGTTTAGGAGAATATTTTGGAAACTTCATTTTGCCCGCCCCCGGAATCCGTCGGGCTCTGACACAAGCACTTCTGCTTGCTCTGGGATCACCCGAGTGCGTTGCAATCGTGGTGCCCAGCGGGGTATTGCTATTAATTGCGATCATTTCCATGAAGTGTATCTTAAGTTTGAGTGGTTTGACACTTGTATGCTCATTTCAAATTGATTGACTGCTCTTTTCCCCCACCAGTAGTCGCCAGACTCGGGAACCCACTGATTGCATACAAACTTGTGGGAAAGTTTTAAGGTGTTAAAGTGTCACAGGCTCATTTTTGGTGTCATAATTGCCTGTATATGATTGGTGTCCCATTTAGTCGCCTCTTACGACAAGCTGGGACGCACTGCGGCACTATTCTTTATCCGATGCTGCACGGATAGAAGCTATTAATTGCATAGTTCTTTGGTTTCTCTCAAATCTTATTTTTTCAAAAATACAGTCTGGTTCTTTGCTAGTTAAGATTCTATGCAGTAACATCATGGTTCTGAGGTTCATCAACCCCATTAATGAACATCCGGTTGTTTGTTTAGTATGGTTGGAGATATGTTCGTATCTGCTGACACTAAATATATATCTCGCGCAGTTATTATTGACCACCCTTAGTTTTCTTTTGGGCTTGTGATCCATATTAGAGAATACCATATTTCGCAACCATATGTTAAAACAGATAAGTTAAAAGATTTAACAAGCTTTAACTCTATTTTCGTTGGAACGTAATGTGCCCACGAAGTGCACCATATAGTTTAGACACAGTTTTGTTAATATGAACATCCCATTTCAGGTTCTGGCTAAAATAAATTCCGATTCCGATTGGGCTGAGATTTAGACACAACTGGGGTAGGACTTCGATAATTCTGCATCCACTTATGACCATAGCTTTGGTTTTAGTAGGATTGAGATTCAGATGATTTACTGAAGACCATTCGTTGATTTTATTCAGTCCTATGTTCATCCTAATTGTACGTAGGGTTTTTTCTGATTTCGCAAACAAAGAATATATTTGTGCGTCGTCAGCGTAAATGTGATGTTCACAGGTTGTGATGGATTTGAAGATATCGTTTATAAAGCACGTAAGTAAGTAAAAGCGGACCAAGTACAGATCCCTGAGGAATACCTGAAGGAACAAGATGGCTTGAAGAACATTTATTATTGTGGAATACCTATTGTGAGCGATTAAGAGGTAGGAACCGACAAGTTTGCATAAGGAGCTTCCTAAAAAAGTTGAATTTGAAGCTTTTTTTAACATATAAGTATTTTGTGATTTACACAATTTGAAAAATTTAGGAATACTATCAATCCCAAAAATTTTTTATCCAATCCGGTACGTAGGTGATCATATTTTTAACAGTGCTATGCTGCAGTTGTGCTTAGACCGGAAGCCCGACTGATATTAAGTAATAAGTTTTGTGTCATTTAAATGAATTTTGATTTGGTGACTTATTATAGTTTCAAAAACTTTATTTAAAAAAGAGAGAATAGCAATAGGCCGGTATTCCTGGTTTTGCTGGGATGGCGAGGTTTTAAGTATAAGCAAAACCTTTGCAACTTTCCAATTTTCAGGAAAACGGAGGTGATTATAATTGTATTCAGAATGTGCGTGATTAGATGGACGATAGTTGGCAGTATGAATTGCTGATCAATGTTATCGGCCCCTATTGCCTTAGGTTTTATACCTAGAATGGCATTTCCAGCACCTGTTTCGTTAACTCCTGAGAGAGAAAAAGTTCCTTCGTGATTGTGATTGTATAGGAGAGGACTCAAAGGACTGCATGCAATAGATACGTGGATAAAAATTTCTAATTAAGATCTTCTATATCAAAATCGTTTGGCATTGAAGACTTCTCCGATTAAAGTCCAATTTGACGGACTTTTCTCCAGAATGCAGAACTTGAATTGACAGAACTAAATTTGTTTTTGTAATAAGTATTTTTATTTCTTCGGATAAGAATTTAAATTCTCTAAGGATGGCAGTGCATCCATATCGTCTCAATCTAGAGTACAATAGATTACGAGTTTGATAAGATTACGCACTTCTTGTGTAAACCACGGTAAACTATTATTTACATTTTTTTCGTATTTTTACTGAAACATACTTGTTAAAGAGATATTGTACTTTATTGTTAAAGAATGCAATTTGCGAATTCGTATCATTTGTGCTATATATAGGCCACCAATTCAAGCTCTGGCTTTCATTGCAGAGTGACTCCACATATAATCTTCCACGTAGTTGAATAACACAATCCCAATTGTCATTAATAGTGGCGGAAGCAATTTTTTCCTCTGTAGGTATGCACTCTCACGTATGGGTAGGTGGCTTGATGTCCAAAACCGTGGAATTGTTGCGAAATTTTGTTGCCCAGTATGTCGACTATTGCTATCGTAAAATTGTCAAAGTGGTCGAGGAACATTTTTCATAAAGCACGAATTTTTAATTTAAAATTTAATAATTTGTAAGTGTTGGTTGGGTGTAAGATTTTTAATGATAAAATGGCAATGCTGACTGACCATGTTTGACTTTCACGCATCCACAAAAATGCGTGAGGTGGCAAAAATAGAGCACTAAAAAACCAAACAGCAACATCACCCAGTATAATTGGCAAGCTTCTCACTGATGTCGTGACTGGGCGCTCCTATTTTTCTAAGCATCTACAATAGGTGAATTGCATATACACAGTTTTGCCAATAATATTCCGGACACGAGCCATAACTCAGCATCCAAGAGCGCCGTCTTTTTGTCCGAACATGCCTGAACAAGCCAAAATATTTCCCTACTACCTGTTAAAATTTCATGACAATTATTTTTCCAGAACATCTTTTCAATTGATGTTAACATTTTTACATGGAACAAAGAGCGGTTATTAAATTCCGACTAAAACTTGGTAAAAATGCATCAAAAACATTCCGATTGATGCAAGATGGTAGTTGATGGCAGTTGTTTTCAAGTGGCGTTAACGTTTTTTGGAGGCAGAGAGATGCTGGAGGATGAAGAAAACATATGAAGGCGCATTGCAGTTTGGATGCCTGGAATGATGCAAAAAGTACGTGATTTCGTCGGGAAGACCCCAATGCTTCACCGAGAATTATGGAAGATGCCTTAAACATCAACAAAGAGACTTTTCGAACCATTTTCACTAGGACTTGGGCAAAACAGAGGTCTGCTTCTGTTGTATGTACGATAATGCACCGTTTCAAACAGCACTATTTTTTGGTCAGTTTTTGGTTAAATCATCTGCCGTATAGACCTGATTTGGCACCATGCGACTTCTTTTTGTTCCCGAAATTCAAATTAAAGTTCAGCTTTTTTGATATTCCGACCATTTAAGCCCTTTTAATACATGCACTGGAGGCAATTCCGCAAAATGAGCTAAGGCAGGTGTTTAAATCACTTTTGATTCGCTGTAACGAGTTTAGACAGCAATCGCATTTTAATTATGTTTTTTAGACCCAGTCCGGGATATTATTTGCGACACTGTATGCGTAACATAACATTAGACTTATGACGGTACCTTGCCGCATTAGCTCTGTGAGTCTCTTGCACATGCTCGTATCAGGCTACAGGTACTCGCTTACATTGCAGTGGCTTTTTATCCCATAAGTCCTTACACATCTTTCTATTTACAAAAGACTAACAAATTCTATTAAATAAAACATACAAGTACGACGGACTAGTCCTTTGTTTGTGTGCTCTCTTTAAACAGAAAGAAAGTTCCACAAAACGAGGTATGCAAACAGCTCAGACAGAAGTTATGCTAGATTAAGCCTAAATCTGATAAATGGTGTCACACTACAGCTAACAATTTCTAGCAAATCCGCTATTATGCTCTTATGTGGCGACAAGTCAGGAGTAAGCAAAATATCCCTTATAGGGCGCTCTGTAACACTCTAACGACTTGGTGATTTTGGACCCTATATCGCTTGATTTTCAGATCATTAAATAGGTGGCAGAAGTGCATGCCAATTTAATACAATATCTAAATGCCTGCAACAGATGGTACTGTACAATTTTAACTGTTTTACTGGCAGGCGAACTCATATGGTAGTCTTATTCCCAAATGGAAACGATGATGAGCTTGCAAGACGATCTGAAAACTGAAAAGGTGTAAAAGAACTGACCAGCCATCAATTAGAATGGTTTTTGGTCCACTGCTCCCAGTGGCACATTTCAAGATAACTCAGTCCATCCTTCAATTTTTGCGGCTTGTGTCTCAATACTTAGAAACGCACATCGCATGCTAGTAGTTGCATAGATTTTTTGAAAATTGTATCTCTTGTTTGGGCGTGCAAGGTTTGCACAATTTTCTGGAAAATGATGTTAGGTAAATAGGTAGATATCGCATGAGAGTCCCTTATTATGTGGTAATCCTTTTCTGATATCAAAAATCTCGGTGAAGTTGCTTCAAATACTCATGGCGTAGGTCATTCAATCTTACGAGATTGGTAGTAATTTGGCTAGTCTAATTTCCCTCATAGTATTTTCTAGTAGGTGGTGGCGATGGCGCGATGGTTAGATCATACCGGGCTGCCAGCGCCACAGTGTTTTTTTTTAGTGTTTTCTAGTTCAATTACTTGCTCGGAATGTTCCGCCATCGGAGGAGTCCCTTACGTCCATAGCGACATTGTCAATTCGGCTGATTGTTTATATCCCGCCCTCGCCATAACCGCCATAAGATTGAGGTGTCACTGTGGAAAACCATGATCCATATCCAGCGATGACTTTCTAATAGCTACTCTGATACAGTCAAGGCTCACGTCATATCCGAATTTTTCCAGTAACCGGTTGAGTAATCGAAATTAAGACTGTGAATCTATTACAGCTTTGAATCCGCGGTAGTGGGTACTGGCGCTTTTCTCTGAAGGATCTGGCCCTCTAGCTTGAAAACTGTGCAGTCGGGTTAACTACGTAAAGAACTGTGTGCTGTGCGAATTTAATGTTGACGACATACTATAAGGCGGATATCACTGATATTCAAGAAGTAGAATGGTATGGCCATTGGCCAAGGTAGAAGCAGAGTGGAAATGTGACACCTACTGGACCCCTTCCCAATTATCAAGGCCTCGCCCATCAATGACACACTCTTTAATGAACGGAGTCAAAGCAAATACTGGTCTTATCGTAAAAAATTTCAGATTGACTCCATCGATCGTACAAGCAACTACGATTTGACCAGTTACAAGGTACTGGTCACAGGTCCTGTTGAGTCGACCACCAGGACTTAAAACACGGTACCATGGGAGTTGTTAGAGGTAGGCACCCTAGTGGAGGAACCATATTCTCTATGGTTTAAACCTTAAACCGCAGGAATGGTCTTCCAGTTGATTTTGTCCCGATGTGGAGTTGCAACAAGTACTGGATTTCGTGACCCTAAAATCAACAAGAGATTTCAGATTGGCCTCGACTTTTAGCAAAAGTGGAGCTATTGTCCAGATGCAAGCTCTGGTCTGTGAATTCTGGCCACCATGGATGTATGAGTATCCCGCAAACTAAGTCTTTCATAAAGGCTACGTCGTCATCCATCTCCAATGGCTCATTATTGTCTTCTTCATTAAACAGTCTTCAGAAGTAATCCATCCAAATTTTCTACAACGACATTGCTGCAGAAGCAACTAATCGCCTCTTTGTTTTTTTTTTTACAAGCCACGACTCTTTCCGACTCTTTCCAGCTCCTTTGCTGTTGATCTGGCAGCATTGGACCTCTTAAAAAGTTTTTGGGAGACTCGATCAGAAAGACTCTAACAGTTCTTGCTATTGTAGCCATCCGATCGCAAATTTTCTTCTGCGGTATTCTCCTGTCCAGGATATTCACATTCGGAACTATACCATTACAAAGCTTCGATTTGAGTCTTCTTCGAAGAAGTGACTGCGAACTGCCTTTAATAGCCCCCATTTCAGTTAAGTTGTGAAGGACTTCCATTCCTCATCATACGCCTGATCAAAGAGCTCGCAATGACAATGTTTGGCAAATCTGTTCATTTAAGCATTTCTTAGGCCTGCGCTCAAAGCACATCCGCACTCAAATAGACACAGCTTCTGTTCTCTGTATTTGTCTGCACTTCCTGGATAGTTATGATGTTCTCATCACTAACCTCCCTTTATGACAATTTTCTAGTTTCACTAACTGACCGGCTCGACGAACATTTGGTGTGCAGACATGAACGTCGTTGTCGTTTTCATGATTGTGAATACGTTTTTGTTCTACCATTTCGACTGTTTCCCAACAACACGTAACGAGTTTATACGCAGCTCCATTTTATAGGGAAAATTCCTTCCTGGGACGACTTGGCCAAAAACTGGCGGATATTCCGGAACCAATTACGAAACCTCCGATGACCCATTATAAGTTCGTCTATTCAAGGGCATTTTTACCTCTGACTTCATTGACAAAACCTTAAATATTGGCCTTCTACTTTATCTTTAGGACTTTTACTGGGTTCTTCTTCTTATCAGTCTCCGGCACAAAAGATTTTAAAGTTCACAGTACTGATTGGTGCAACTAACCCAAAACTAAAAACAAAACAAAGCCAGTATGACTTAGTGAAGACATTCAGCACTAACCCAAATTTTAGGGCACTGTAGTGGCACTAAAGCTGAAGACACACTGTAAAAGGCAAAGCCGGGGATACTTCAGCACAACAGTTCGTGTCACAAATGTCAGTTTAAAGTGCCTGAAATCTATAACGATTCAGTCTTGACTTGAATTAGATTCCCATATTTTAGATTGTGAAGGCAATGTTGCACTTAATAAAGCTTCTTTCCCAAGTAAACCGTTGAGTTGAAAATAGCGTTCAGTTTTATAGAATAAATTTACGAGCAAATTGTCAAAGAAACTCCTCTGCTACGACTCGAAGTGAATCTCAAAATGAAATTGAAAAACACACAACTGATGGCAAAATATAAGAGTATCTACATACATATTTCTTGTCTTGATTTAAAAAAAAAAAATTAAAAAAAAAACAAACCCAAAATAGGTAACAGACTTTCTACAGAACCATCATGTCAACAGAAAGATACCACGTTTTGAAGAAGTTCAGCGTTCGAAGTTCGTCAAAGAGATGTAGCTTCCGACGACAACATACGAGTATGTACAGGCTAAAGTTTCTCCCCTCGAAATAATCTCATTTTCTTCTTAAAATAATTTCCAAAATGTTGAATAAATTTACATCTACGAACACAAACCGAATCTGTGTCTATTTTAACACAAAACGATCCCTGACAACTTTTTCTGCCCCCTACGCATCTACGGTGTCAATTTTTGCATTTTCTTTTTTTCTTTTTTTAATTTATATGTACAAACATATCTACAATCCATTTAGAAAAAAAATATCTGAACTTCAAACATCAATTAGCACTCTTGTAGCGAGTTCTTCCCTCTCAAATACATTATATCTGTGGAACTTTTTTTTTACTTTTATCTGCGTGTCGGAGTGGGGTGGGTAACAACACACAGCTGCCTCTTGTTGATATTTAGACTTAAAATGGTGGAGGGACTTATCGTGCCCACCTCTTCCACGTCTAGACAACGTTTTCAACTTCACTCCAAGTAATGACATTATAATTTTCAACCATATTCGACAGTCGACATAGAACCCTTGGCACCTTTTGTCATCATATTGTGATCTTATGTGAGTTGGTGGTGCATCATATGACACAAATAGCTCCGTTGAATGCTCTCATTTAACCCATAAACAACCCCTGAGAGACAAGAAAATTTCGCCTAAGTGGTCTATTCCCCAACAACCCTCCGAAAAAAACCAAAAAAAAAAACACACACACAGATGGTAAAAGCATATTTTCCTACTCGTGGATGATTGAAAAATATCGGATTAGAAACCGAGAGGATGAGTCCCTGAAGGTAGATTTGCTACATCTCCAACTACACACAGTTTCAGTTACCCCAAAATGTGAGCATTTCTAAAGGACAACCACTAGAAACCGAGTTAAAGGATAACAAAGGCTAAAGGAAAAAAGAGAAAAGTAAATTTAATATCCGAATCTCAGGAAGAAAAAAAAGGATACGAAGTAACCAGGCAATAGTTCGAGTTCGGTTTGATATTTCAACACAAGCATATCGAACGGCGGCGGCGGCGGGAACAAACCGAAGCCAGAAAAAATCTACGAAACATTGGTCGTTTTTCCCATTTTGCCAGAACGAAATTCCAATTCGTTTTGTTCCTGTTCTTTACGGATACTCTGCTTTGGATTTTGTGTTTGCTTTTTCGGTTTTTTTTTTTTTTTTTTTTTTTCACATCACCGTCATCATGGTCACAATGAGAGGGGTATAGCAGCTACATCCAATACAACCCTTACTATCAACACTGAACCACCCCCTTGGGTCGTTAATTTAATCAACTCAAGACATTTATTACCAGCTATTAAACCACCCACTACATTGGTCCTTTGTCGGACTTTCTCCTTTCGTCTGTCGGTGTGTTGGTTTGTCGTTCATTTGCTATTGTAGACCAGACAGAAGCAGTCTCATTCTAGAGAACCGGCTGATTTTCACTGTTTGAAGACAATTGCTGAAAAGGAAAGCCAAAGAAGACAAGAAAAATCCAGGATAAAAGTTGGAAATGAGGAAAACACCATCTCTATTCCTATCGTTGTGCCTGTCCCTATTATTCCTATCACTATTCTTGTCCGTTGTCCCTTATCCATTGGATATTCCTCGTCTACTAATTCATTACGAGCAAGTTTATCACACTCTGGAATACATTAGTTTGTTGTTTTCGGCAGGCTTATGAGACCTAAGGGCGCAAAAACACCCTAACAATGGTCGAGTGGGGTGAAGATTTAGGTGATCCCTATGTGTGGTCTTTCTCCTTTGAGAGCTGGTAGTGTGTGTCTTTTAGTTTTTCTGATGGTGGCAGTGATGATGATAATAATTTTCGGATATATTCAGGATATGACGTTTCCAAAGGGAGTTAAGCCTAATTGAGCCAGGACCTATAGATGGTTTTCTTTTTATGAAAAGTTTCCGTCTGCTATTAATCAAATTAGTTATTGTCGAACACTTTTCGGGTAGGAAGAGAAGTTGAATTGTTTCAAGGATATTACGTGGATTTCTCGAGAAAGAAAATCTCAATCGGATTGCCTGCTGTTGGGTAACATTTATGGTCTTTCTCATGCGGCAAAAGGGCTATTTTACACGACGATTTAAGGGTCACGGATTTATCCTGTATCAAACGATCCTTTAGACAAGAATTCACTATCCATGAACACTGTACTATTTGCACATATATAGTAAATTTCAATCCAGCTAGGTGGTCGTTGTATGGAAAAAATCTCAGTTTGACTCCCAACCTAAACACTGAATAATGGAACAAGGAATTTTCTACGTCATTGCTCTTCCAGGCGTATAAGCGAACTTGCAGAAATGAGACTTTTGCCAACAAAACTGTGTTTTATTCTCTTGCCGTTCGACATAGCAGAGAGCAGTAGGTTTCTCTCTTTGTGCGTTACAGTGGTAGGAAAGGTAGGGACTGTTGTGTCATCGGTTTATTTTTGATTTAAAATCAAATTATGGAGGGAAAGCACTGAGAATCGTTTCGATGTACTTTTCACTGGGCAAGACAGGGTCATTTAGTACCTCATAGAGCATAAAACATCCACAGGGCCTGCGCACGAGCTTCAGTTCCTTACATTAAAATTTTAAATATCAAGGTTCCTCGACCTCGTCCTCGTCCTTATTAAAATCCCTCTAGACGCCCATTTCTTTGAATGAATTTAGTTTGTGGATTCCCTTACTTACTTACTTTAGGTGGCGCTACAGTCCGGGGTGGACCTGGGCCTCAGTCAACAAGCTTCTCCAGCTAGCTCGATCCCTGGCTAGCTGTCTCCAGTTTCGCACGCTATGTTGGCTGAGGTCCTCTTCCACTTGCGTGCGCCACCTGAGTCTTGGCCTTCCTCTACTGCGCTGTCCCTCGGGGGCGGATTCGAAGACTTTTCGGACCGGAGCATTGGTGTCCATGCGCTCTACATGACCCAGCCATCTCAGTCTTTGGATCCTCACTCTTTTGGCTAGGTCCATGTCGCTGTACAGTCCATACAGTTCGTCGTTGTATCTCCTCCTCCACTCACCGTCAATGCAGACGGGATCGAAGATCGCCCGAAGAATTTTTCTCTCGAAGCAACCAAGAACACCCTCATCCATTTTTGATAATGTCCATGCCTCTGCGCCATAGAGCAGGACCGGGATTATTAAGGTCTTATAAAGGGTGACTTTTGTTGTCCACGAGAGGGCTTTGCTACTCAGTTGCCTTCTTAACCCAAAGAAACGGCGGTTGGCAAGAGTTATTCTTCGCTTAATCTCAGCACTGGTGCCATTGTCTGTATTTATAGAAGAGCCTAGGTAGACAAAGTCATTAACTACCTCAAAGTTATATCTGTCGAGGGTGACGTTCTGCCCGAGACGTCGGTTTTGGTTGTCCTTTTTGCTTGACATCATATACTTGGTCTTGCCCGCATTTTCGCCGCTTCCGTCTCAATATTCGCGAAAGCGCCACTGACACCACACTGTTTTCTCCCGATTATGTCAATATCATCGGCGTATGCGAGTAGTTAGACGGACTTTTGAAAGATAATGCCTCTTGTGTTTGCTCGTGAGTTTTGCACTATTCTTTCAAGTACGATGTTGAAAAAATCGCATGACAGCGCATCGCCTTGTCTAAATCCTTTCTGGACATCAAAGGTCTCGGTGAGATCATTACCGACCTTGATGGAGCAGCGTGCATTCTCCATCGTCATCCTGCACAGACGGACGAGATTGGCAGGGATGCCAAAACTAAACATTGCTCTATATAGCTCGTCTCTATAGATGCTGTCATATGCGGCCTCAAACTCGATGAATAGGTGGTGGGTGTCGATCTGAAGTTCATGGGTCTTCTCCAAGATCTGCCGTAGTGTGAATATCTGGTCGATGGTGGACTTTCCTGGCCTGAGGCCACACTGATATGGGCCTATCAGGTTGTTGACGAACGGCTTCAGGCGTTCACACAATACGGCAGATAAAATCTTATATGCGATGTTAAGGAGACTGATGCCTCTGTAGTTGGCGCAGTTCAGAGGGTCTCCTTTCTTGAGAATTGGACAAACAATGCTGAGGTTCCATTCATCAGGCATACTTTCGTCCGACCATATTTTACAGATGAGTTGGTGTATGCTCCTTACCAAGTCATCGCCTGCCGCTTTGAAGAGCTCGGCAGTCAGGCCATCCGCTCCAGCAGCTTTGTTGGACTTAAGCTTCGATATTGCTATCTTCACTTCATCCAGGTCGGGTGGAAGGAATTGTTGGTCATCATCGCCCAGGTTGAAAGGTTGATTCTGCCTGACAGCGGTATTTGGTCCGTCATCGCCGTTATACAGTCTGCAGAAATGATCTTTCCAAATCCTCAGCATCGACTGCGATTCTACTACGATGTTCCCTTGTTCATCTCTACAGGCTTCAGTTCGGGGTTTGTTTCCGTGGCATGTTATGGAGTGGCATCTCTCAATTTCCTCGATCGCGCGCATCTCATGCTCTTTCTTCTTCCTCCTGAGAAGCCGGTGTTCGTCTTTCCTCTTCCGCTCGTAGAGCTCGTGAGCAGTTCTACTCCTCCTATGCGGTGCCGCTTTGTATACATCTTGCTTAGTTGTGGTGGTCGAGTGAAACCAAGCACATTAGAGTGGCATCTCTGATGGCCTTTTGGCAGTGTTGCCACTGGTCTTCGATGCTTGATGCTGTCGGCAAGAGACTTCTTAAGGGATTAAGGGAGACTCGATTGGAAAACCATTTGGCGTTCTCTTGCAATTGTAGCCGTCTGACGTCAATATTCCTCACAGTATTAGGTTGTCTTGATGTTGTTCAGGATATCCGCAACTGTACCTTGGCTAGAACAAGATAATGGTCCGAGTCGATGTTGGCTCCTCGGAACGTACGGACATCCATAATGCTAGAGGAGTGTCTTGCGTCGATCGCAATGTGATCAATCTGGTTGACTGTTGTTTGATCAGGAGTTCTCCAAGTCCCCTTGTGTATGTCGAGATGTGGGAACCGCGTGCTAGCCACGACAATGTTTCGCCCCGCCGCAAAGTCGATTAGCCTGAATCCGTTATCGGAGGTGGTGTTGTGCAGATTGTTCCACCAAAGATACCTTCTCTTCCTAGCTTTGCATTAAAATCACCGAGGACAATTTTAATGTCATAGCTAGGGCATTGCTCGTAGGTCTTGTTGAAAAGCTCGTAGAAGGCATCATTGGTGTCGTCATCTTTCTCCTCTGTGGGGGCATGCGCGCATATGAGGCTTATGTTGGCGAATTTAGCCTTGATGCGGATTGCTACGAGGGGCTCGCTCACATGCCGGAAGCTGAGGACTTCTTGTCTTAGTCTGCCTCCGACAACAAATCCGCATCCAAATAAGCGCTGCTTTTGCCGTCGATAGCAATTGCCGTAGTAAATGTCGCAGTTTTTCATCTTCTTTTTGTCCGGCCCATCCCATCGCATTTCTTGGATGGCGGTTATGTCTGCTTTGCAGCAGTCTAGGGCCTCCGCTAGTTGCTCGGCTGCACGTGGTCTATTAAGGGATCTAACATTCCACGTGCATATCCGAAGCCCATTGTCCTTAAATCGTTTGCGTGGGTTGTCAACAGTAGATCCGTCAATATCCGAGACTTGTTGATGCTTCGTAACCTCCTTTTTTTTTTAAATGGCCGGACAGTTACCCCGGCGGCACAACCCCCAACCTGGAGGACCAGTTCCACTTTGAGTGCCCCTAGGACGAGGGGTCGGTTACACCGAAGCCAGTAACCCGTTCCGGGATGTGAGCGCTGCCGTTGGTCCTTATAGGGCTCGTCCGCCACCATCTCTTTTCCAGGACCCTGACTAAGTCCTGGAAATCCTTTCCGGCCTGAACTCCAAATATGTCGGAGTAGCCCGGAGAAGGTCTTGGTTTGTTTTTCACTTCGCAACCTCTAGTAAGATTCCCAGATGGCGCCACCGGGAGGTGTGAAGTAGGACTTATTAGCAGAGCTGCAAGATGTTCGGCTGCAGAGGCTCATTCTCGTCATTTAAGGAACCAGCACCTGTCGGAAGATGCCTTATACTAGTCGTTGCCATCCAGTGGATTCCCTACTTTTCTCTATATTTTGAGGACTATAAGTATATGGCCTGTTATTGCCTTTAGTTGGTTGTTCGATATTCGGCTCAACCAGAGCACCGGTAAATTTTTGCGAAAAAATATGTAAAAAAATCTTTGTACTCGTATCTTTTTATGGAGTTGGTCTCTTTCCAGGTGTCTCAGCGATAAAGTTACACTGCTTCTTCATTCACTCATAATAATGTCAGATCATCAGGATAGTAAAGGTTTTAAGATATCATATCGAAGCAGTACACATAAAACACAATCACCTTTCAATAAAAAGAATAGCAATACCCGAATCAACGTAACCTTGTCGTACTGCTTTGTGAGCTTCAACACCGTAACATTGTGATTGTCAAGACATTAACCACCTTCTGCTGCCTTCTTGAAAGCGGTGACCAAGAGAAAAATTGCGGAAAAATAGACTCGATGTGTTCGCTTCATGCGAACCTAAGCCAACAATCTGCCTATTGATGCCAAGTCTCGGCATGCTCATGATAAGCTATCAGTCACATTCCGACAGCTTTCGTTTGTAAGACTTTCAGGTAGTTTCGGATTCGCAGGAGTCCAGCCGAAATGTTAGGCCAATTGTGGGAGAGTTCCGATGGGATACTTTGATGATACCTTTCTTGTTTTTTTATTTCGGTGCCATTATCGCCGACGACCATTGCTTAAGAGAGATGCGAACATAGTTATTATTTCTGCAGAAGATTCTGCACTGCTATAAAAGGTTTTTTGGCATCTGGCAAGCTATTCCTCAACCGATGTTAGTAGATTTCACATTCAGCTCTTTTTTTGATGTAATTTGACCAGTTGTGATGTAAGTTTCACTATAAATTGGGCTGTTGTAAAACCTATTTGCAGTTGTTTCAGATTTTTGTTTTGCCTTCATGTGGTGTTAGTTTTCTTATCCGGGCTTTGAGTTCAATAGGCTTACTGATTAGTCTTCAGGTGATTGCTTTTGCGTCAAGGTGCCCCCTTATCTGCTAGCATACATACACACATTTGAAAATCCCAGACCCTGTCGTTATTATACCTGGGTAATCTTAGCAAGCTGGTTGTTATAAACAGATGGTGAACGAGGGCATACAAATAGTATCCATTGCTATAGTGGTGGTGCTATTCCACGTTGTTCACCTTAACACCTTGGAGGTATTTTTTTCCGATTTCATGTGCCTTTTCGATACTTTTATTAACGAGAAGTGTTCATTTGTGAATCAGAAAGCTTTCGAAAGTTGAATTCATTGAATTTAAAACTTCGTTTACAGATAATACGTCCTTTTAAGACCCATGAATTTACGCAGTGGTCGCAGAAGCCTAACTTTTTACGTATTTTTCTTTTCAGTGGCCAAAGAGGGTTTCGAAGTTCCTTTTTAATGCACCCGTTTTTCATTCACGATGCGGACTCTAAAAACATCCTTGGCATGCTACAATTTTAGCCCTTCATTTTCCGGCTATTCTGGGCTTGCATTTAAAAATGACATGACAAAATTAAATTTGTCATTTTTTATTTTAGTTTGCAGCCTTGAAGCTCTTAAACATTGAACTTATTCGACTCATATTCTTTCTTCGATTTCTACCGTGCACTCATTGCCGAGCATGGGTTACCCTCTTTTGTTAATGAGACCACAAGACCAATGGCGGGTACCTGTCTTGATCACGTATTTGATCATTTTTCAAGAATTCAATCAAATCAATGTGTTGCTGTTAATTTTGACTTTAACGTTACTGATCACTGTATGACTGAAAATGCCTCTAAAACTTATGATTAATTTGGTAACATTTTTAAAGACTCCATAGCCGCACAAGTTATGTCGCTTTTCAGAAAAAAATCAGAAATAAATTATAAACCTTGCATAAACCCTTCTCTACTTAAAAGGGTCAAACATAAACAAAAACTATGAATAAAATGTATCAAACATCAACTAAATATAGTATATACTGTAACCATATGGGCCGTAAGATTAACAAGAAGTCCGTTTGCGTAGAGAAAGTTACTACCATAACCAAGTAAGAACGTGGCAAGGGAACCTTAAGAAAGCTGGAAAGTGGTAAACAGTATTATCAACTAAAGTTATAGTTAGCAAGATGCTTCTATGGTATAACACAAGATAATGGTAATTTCATTATTTCATTATTTATTTATTACTGCAGTAGCAACCGAGTTCAAGCCAATTTAGATTCAGGTCAGGCGTTTCTCCTAAAGATGCTCTAACACACAGATACACCTTAATACACAAAGGATTAGATGTTAGAAGGTCTTGCAGTTGACCTTTTGTAGAAATAACCAAAGCCTTTCACATGGTTGATCACAACATCGTTTTGAAAAAATTATGTAACATGGGCCTTCGAGGTTTTATTTATGATTGGTTGGCTTCCTATCTCCGAACGTTCCGAGGAGCCAACATCGACTCGGACCATTATCTTGTTCTAGCCAAGGTACAGTTGCGGATATCCTGAACAACATCAAGACTACCTAATACTGTGAGGAATATTGACGTCAGACGGCTACAATTGCAAGAGAACGCCAAATGGTTTTCCAATCGAGTCTCCCTTAATCCCTTAAGAAGTCTCTTGCCGAGAGCATCAAGCATTGAAGACCAGTGGCAACACTGCCAAAAGGCCATCAGAGATGCCACTCTAATGTGCTTGGTTTCACTCGACCACCACAACTAAGCAAGATGTAAACAAAGCGGCACTGCATAGGAGGAGTAGAGCTGCTCACGAGCTCCATGAGTAGAAGAGGAGAGACTAACATTCTCTTTGAGAGATACTACTCCAGGAATGAGATTCGAAAGTTTTACCAAAAGTTAAAAAAAACCTGCCACGGACAAAGGCCCCGAAATGAAGCCTGTAGAGACGAACAAAGTATCATCATAGTAGAGTTGCAGTCGGTACTGAGAATCTGGAAAGATCATATCTGTATTACCGCAGTCAGGCAGAACGAATCTATCAACCTGGACGATGTAGACCAACAATTCCGTCCACTCAACCTGGATAAAGTGATGATAGCAATACCTTAGCTGAAGTCCAACAAAGCTGCTGGAGCGGACGGCTTGACTGGCGAGCTCTTCAAAGCGATAGGCGATTACTTGGGAAGGAGCATACACCAACTCATCTCTAAAATATGGTTGGACGAAAGTATGTCCGACGAATGGAACCTCAGCATTGTTTGTCCGATTCTTAAGAAAGGAGACCCTCTGAACTGCGCCAGCTACAGAGGCATCAGTCTCCTTACCATCGCATACAAGATCTTATCTGTCGTATTGTGTGAACGTTCGTCAACAACGGTTCGTCAACAACCTGGTAGGATAGGTTCATATCAGTGTGGCTTTAGGCCAGGAAAGTCCACCATCGACCAGATATTCACACTACGGCAGATCTTGGAGAAGACCCACGAGCTTCAGATCGATACACACCGGCTTTTCATCGATTTTAAGGCCGCGTATGACAGAATCTATAGAGACGAGCTATACAGAGCAATGTATGGTTTCGGCATCCCCGCCAAACTCGTCCGTGACACCGAGACCTTTGATGTCAAAAAAGAACTTAGACAAGGCGATGAGCTATCATGCGATTTGTTCAGCATCATACTTGAAAGAATAGTGCAAAACTCACGAGTAAGGGGCATTATCTTTCAAAAGTCCGTCCAACTACTCGCATACGCCGACGATATTGACATAATCGGGAGAAAGCAACGTGATGTCAGTAGCGCTTTCGCGAGTATTGAGACGGAAGGGGCGAAAATTTGTTTAGCGGTCAATGAGGGAAAGACCAAGTATATGCTGTCAAGCAAAAAAGACAACCAGAAGCAGAACGTCACCCCCGACAGATATAACTTTGAGGTAGTTAAGGACTTTGTCTACCTAGGCTCCGCTATAAATACAGACAACGACACCAGCGCTGAGATCAAGCGAAGAATAACTCTTGCCAACCGCTGTTTCTTTGGGTTAAAAAGGCAATTGAGTAGCAAAGCCCTCTCTCGGACAACAAAAGTCACCCTTTATAAGACTTTAATAATCCCGGTCCTGCTCTATGGCGCAGAGGCATGGACATTATCAAAAATGGATGAGGGTGCTCTTGGTTGCTTCGAGAGAAAAATTCTTCGGGCGATCTTCGGTCCCGTCTGCATTGACGGTGAGTGAAGGAGGAGATACAAAGACGAACTGTACGGAGTGTACAGCGACATCGACCTAGCCAGAATAGTGAAGATCCAACGGCTGAGATGGCTGGGTCATGTAGAGCGCATGGACACCAACGCTTCGGTCCGAAAAGTCTTGGAATCCGCTCCCGAGGGACAGCGTTGTAGAGGAAGGCCAAGACTCAGGTGGCGCACGCAAGTTGAAGGGGACCACAGTTAGCTTAGCGTGCAAAACTGGAGGGAGCTAGCAAAGGACCTAGTTGACTGGAGACCTTTCATACCATAAGTCGCATTGGTTGCATTAGGTTGATAAGTTATGCAATGTAGACTGTATAGAAAGAGCGCGTGTATTTGCAGTTTATCGTGTCGCTTTTGCCTTTATACATCGAACGAATATGTCATAAATGAACCTATACCGATGGAAAACTCCACTGTGACGACCCACTGTGGGCTTAAGGCTTTTTTGCCAGGTATCTTCGTTAAATGCGAGAGGTATTTGGTCCTCAAATTTCATTCTTTTATCGCTACTTGAATACAGATTTGCCACAAATAACACAGCTTTCTCATGTTTGCCGTGGATTAAGTTGCAGATGCAATGGAGTGTTCCTTTCGACATCTCAATTTTATTTTGTTGCATTAAGCTTAGAATCCTAGTAAAATGCTCCCTCTTTTCCGGTAATTGTTTACAATTGTAACCACGTGTCAATTGGTGATCTGACGACTCTGCTATCCGTATTTATCACTGGTTTTGCTACTTCTGCGGCCAAAAGGTTGATGAAGTTCTTATGTATGCTGAACCTTATTAAAAGTATTGATATAAACTGGTGAGCTCCATGATTATTTTTAAAATGTCTTGGAAAATAAATGCGCACTTTCTGAGCCTGTCAAGGCCATGAATGGAATCATTCAACCTTATTCGAAAGTGCCTAGGTGCTATAAGTATAAGATCGTGCTATTTCACATCTCTGATAACTTTTAAACAGCCGTGGCAATTTATTGTACCTACTTCTATTTTCTTCTAAGACATGGTTTTGTCCAATCCAAAATCAACAAACCCTTCTTTCAAGTCATAATATCTCAACCCTTGGTTTTCGGTTTTATTTTGGAACACAAATATTTTTGACTACATTCAACTCATTATCACAGTCATACTCCACTCCATAACCTGTCTGAGAGGTAATAAACTCTCGAAAACTTTTTTGATAGCATCACAACTGGACTGTATACATAGATACTCTCTAGGGCTTTTCAAAGTTTGCCTTCTTGGAAAGAACTACGAGTGTATGTATACCATGGTGTCAAACCATCTCGAGTCATAAATTGTATTACCAAACCACCCTGATAAGCCGGAGGTTAAGATGACTTCTATCATCCTAGCAACCACATTCTTTACCTTGATCTGCATTAAATTCATTTCTTCTATTAACTTTCGGGCTTTTAGCGAAAAATACGAATTCTTCCCCCATTTGATGTGCTATTCTAAATTTGAAATAGAACTCCTCATGGTTTTTCTGTCTTAATAACAATGCCACTTAAGCGCAGTATCAAGTTGATTCCTTTCGGTACATTTGATGTAATTTACGTATAACTCACTACCCTCTAGCGCTATGCGATACCCCAAAAAAACAGTCAAGTTCTCCTCGAGAGTTATTTCATCGCACCCCAAACAAATTGAAAATAAAAAAAACAAACATACTCGTACATACCTATGTATGTACATAGAACGTCAAAGGCAATAAACCCTCACTAAATAAATCATAGAAACGCATAAACTCGCAGTTGTACGAGTATATGTGTGTGTATGTTGTAATGTAAATGAAATCCAATCACCAAACACGTGCGCATCGCATGCCATTACCCTCATCACACACCAATTCTAATCTCAATAATTCAAATCAAATACATCTAATCAAATGACTAAAAATCCTTTAAACCCGCACAACACAACTGCAGATACATACTCGTACTTTATAACCAAATGCCGGCGGTCTCCTATGCTATACAATACGAGTATGTGATTTCTAATTAGTTCCCTCATGCGTAAGAAGGTATTTTTCAATAAACGTACTTCATTTTTGTTTGGGGAAGTCGGAGTCGGAGTAGCTTCTTTTGACCTTCACTCTGTGAAACAATACCCAACACAAGATTCTTTCCTTAAGGTTTATCCTCTTCCTTCATTCTTTCATTCATCCCCCACCCCCAACCAACGAAACCAAGTAAACACACATTGGGGTACGAGTACTCCCACTCACACTCAATCCATTGCCACAAATTCAATTTATTTCGAATGACATTAGGATACACTCGAAAAATAAATTACACGTTCACTCAGACTGGGTGCTGGTGCCCCTCGACCCCCCCGCCGGTAACTGTAACCTATAGTACTCGTAGCTTGCAAGTCGAACCTTGGAAGCTGAAGCTAAAGATTTCCCTTATAAGCTCATGCTTGAGCATCATGTACCGAATCTCGAAAGGACACCAATCCTTTTGAAATCCACAAGGAAAGGTTCAAAATTCGGCGAATGTGATGGCATGGTGCGGCATGATACAGCCATAGCCATGCTACTACTGCCAAAGGAAGTTTAAATAAGAAGTGGAAAATAACGCGTAAGAAATACGAGTACGACAGAAATGTAAAGAATACCCGAGAGCCACGGGTGATGAGAAGAGAAGGAGAAGTATATCAAAAGGCGAGGGCGGTACTATCATACTGCAAGCAACAACAACTTTTCCCGAAAAAAAAAAAAATAGGGATAAATAAATTTATTGAAAAGGAATCCTTTCAAAGATTTAGATGATGGCGCTTCTTCTCCCTCTTTTATTATATCACGTTTCAGACATTATACACAACGGCAACAGCCTAAAAGCAAAGTCTTTAAATTTCCTATCTCCACCTAACCACCCAAGCCTGCCCTTACCAACCAGTCCTATCCACTACGTCCTTAATACTCGATAAAGCGTTTCTTCTTCTCCATTATCATTCCAGCCACACCCTTCGGTGGATCTGCCGTTTTTATTGTGATTATGTTGCCTTGTTCGAATGATTGTTACATAGCACTTTCTTCTTCAGATACTTGCATACCCGTACATTCGTTTGCGTGCCGATGTTTCAACACGAAAAATTGCGAAGAAAGATTTCCAAAAAAATACATATATCGTCCCCCATATCATAACACGGTATGAATAAATACTACTTTCCACCAATGCCATGGAAGGACATACCATATAGAAAAGGTCCTGTATGGTCGTCTTTGTCAACTTTTTAAGGTGCGACTCTGGGTTCTTATGTAAATATATTGACGTTGCCATAATGCGGTGATTTGAAGAAAAGAGGCCGATATCACGAGCTTATTTTACTCCCCTGAATCATGGAATCTATGCTCAAAAGCGTGATGTTATGACGTTGGGCAGTGGAACCCTACACTGCACTATGATTACGGTGGAGTATTCACTACATCTCCTAAAGAAGTTGTTTAATGTTCATCACTTCCAGTCGGACGTTTTACTTTAGAGCCAAGGTCTGCGGCTTGTTGGTATTGATCTTTCGGGCCAGCGAAAATCCTAAAGGAATAAATTAGCGCCCAGGAGATCCCCGCTACACTCGTAGAAAGACAACTCTTGCCCGTCCTGTACTATCCTTCTTAAGCTGGATGATCTTCAGACCTAATTTTTCGATTTATGTCAGCAGAAGAATGGGTCATTTAGCATAGGTTCGTTTCGTTGTAGTAGCTGGCGAGTGACAAGATTCTATCTGAAGTGTAAAAATCTGGCCGAATAAGACTTAAACATTATTTGTTACAGATCTAAGCGTATATCTTAAGAGAATATGTAAGATGTCACCAAAAGCCCGGAAGTCAAGTTTGCAGTGGCGTTTACAACAATCATCTTAAGAGAAAAATGTGTTTAATTGTAGTGATTCGCGTTTAAATTCCTCCTGTATTGCCTGTAGATTTGCAATGCAATACAAGCGATAAAATAGCTTATTCACGTATTCACGTGGGTGATAATGGTTTACAACATTTGACTGGTTGTTCCTTTGGACACCTGCAACCACTGCAGCGATATTCCCTATCAAACGAATGCTCCGGAAAAGACAACACCTCGAGAAAAGTGCCCAGCCGTCCTTGTGCTTGTCCAGTTTTTGTCAGTTGAGCAGGGATTTCTTTCCCGCTTTCGCCAATGCTAATGCTTCAAGGCATTTGAGCAGAACTGGGATGCAATGATTTTTATATAAAGTCGGTTAAATATTCAGTGGTCTTCCAGTGGTCAAGAAGACCAAACCAAACATACCTGAGTTTCAAACCACTACATCATAACAATGCTTTCCTTTCTCCTCCTACCATCCTTCTAGGCCGAAACAGAAAAAAATTCTTACTTTCATACACCAAAGTTGAAGCTGTCTATTACGACGTTCTATTAGTCAATGTTGAAAGCACATACTTGCTCTTGCCCTCATTCGCATTTTAACCCACTTTTTCCGCTTCGGCTTTAATAATTCCAAACGCAATACCTACAGCGCATTATCTTGTCCAAAACCATTTTTTTACATCAAGGGTCCCGGTGATACTGCCTTCGACGTCTTGACCATTTTGGCAGCTCACAATGCTGCCATCTAAAGCCTTTAAATCGATACAAAATGTGGTGGATTCTGATCTAAACTTAAGGCTTTTACTTGGATCTACACAAGTGCAAGTATTTGGTAATTTGGGTTACTTTGACGGCTTTAACTGCTGTTATAGGGGCCATTCAGATAATTAGCAAATATTGGATTATTGCAAAACTTTTTGGCCGATTTGAAAATGAAACAAAAGCGATTGCACTTTAAAGAAAATAATTGTTTAAATTAATTATGTTATAATCCCCGTTATTTTCTACAACTGTCTCCGAACGTTTCACAAGTTTGCGGATTTCGTTTTCTTTAAAAAAAAAAAAAGTAGTTTTCGACGTTCTAAAGGGACTGAAACAAATGCAAATCTAAAGGATTTCCAATTTAAGCTCCTTCAGTTTTTGCAGTGTTTGTTGAGCGACATGTGGCATGGCCTTGCCATGATGGATGTCGCTAGTGTTTTACGTAGGTGCCTGCTGTGAAGGCTCAAGCCTGAGCACAAGTCTTCGTACAAGATATCAAAAAATTGCATTGATCAGCGCCCTTCGAGTAGTAGTAAGGCATGAACTTCCCCTTTGGTAAAGGGGCGGGCCCTATCTAACACCTCGCCCATTCTGTGGGTCATATACCCTGTTGCAGTGCAACTCCACAACGAACAGGCCAATCAGTTCCGTAGCTATCTTATAGTGAAGCACAGGTCGTAGCACGTTACAACATATGCACAGCGTCTTCTACAATATTAAATACTTCTCTTACAAAACGACACGTTCTTTTAGACCTAACGGTATTAGTGAAAACTCCACTGAAATCTTAGGCCTCTTCGTCAAAGATGATGCCCATAGCCTGCAAGTCCCTAACATCTGAATGATTAGGGTACTCGCACAGAACATGCAGCCAATCCTCATATGTGGCTCCATATAAGCAGCTTGCCTTTAAGCCCTCTTTTATCCAAAAACAAATCATTAAGAGAGCCATCCTCAGTCAACAAAAAGCCCAGGCTGAGGGTAAAGCACCATTTTCGCTAGCATCCCATATAGATTGCCATCTAGGGTAATTGCGGGAGAGATGCCGCGTCGGGATAGATACCGCACCTAACCAAACTCATACATCTTGTTGTTGTTTTGCTTTTAGTGCGTTAGGTATTCAAACGAAAACGTACGAAAAAAAATATTTACATACAACATAGAACCTTCAGGCTATGGAAATTTTTTAGTATGTTGCTACTTGGCGATCCAGAAGCAGGTTATCGCGTGATTTCTCAAGTGTAAGTATGTTAAGACGATGCATGAGAGAAAGTGGCGTCCGCTGGAAATGGAGCTATAGGATTCAGGGCCTCAGGAATCTCCCCCTCTAATCATCAAGCTACTCCAGACCACTTCTTGAGCATATCAGACTCCACTGCAGTTGAAGTTCACCAATCAACAGCTCTTCCTTCAGAAACGATGACTTTATATCCTGAATCGGACTTAGAACCTGCAGTGCAAACCACCAGTAATACCTCGAACTTGGAACTGGTTATTCCAAGGACCAGCAATACGAGTACATCGCACACCTATTATCACTCTGAAAATGAAACGCACACCTCATAATGTCTCAAGCCTACGCCAACAAAACTCCTTCAAAAAATTTTACCACTACCAAAATTTGCAGCGCTGATTTTTTCAAGAAGAAGGCAGAAAGCAGAAGTCATCCTGTTCAATTGAAAAAAACGAAGAACATCAAGTCTCCCAAACAGGAAAAAAGACTTCAAAGAGGCAATTCGAGTCGGCTGAGGATCCTAATTTTTGGAAAATTAATTTTAGACCTAAAAACGGGAGGATTGGATCCATGCGCGAAATGTAGCAAATGGCTACATGCAAACTGCAAGATTTATCGCACTGGCTAAAGAAGTACTTCACAATATAAACGGTATCGCAGACTCACTTAGCCCGCAAGAAATGTGGAACAGCATGCACGAGGAATGCATAACACTCGCAAAGTCCCATCTGGGGACTATATCGAAATACCATCACGTCGGCAAAGAAACATGGTGGTGGAGTGACGAAACCAAACGAGCTGTGGCCGACCAGAAGAGTGCATTCCAAGCGTGGACAAAATGCGATCGGAGCGACGATATCGAAAAAGCTCGACTGGCTCTTGAATACGAGCGTCTTAAAAAGATCGCAAAGAAAGTCCTGGCTCGAACTCGAGCGGCAAGAGCGAAAAACCTGTACCAGGAGTTGGAACAAATATCCTCACGATCGGCGGATAGAAGACAAGCTATCCAAGAAGTTCAAATGTCGTACAATACTAAAATGCCAAATATTTTTAAGCTCGCTGTACAGAGGCGAAAAAATTCGATGGAAATAACCTCGCCGAAATACTCGTACATCAAAAACGCAGACGGGCGCTTATTACCAAATGAAAAGGAAATTTGTGACCGGTGGCTTGAATACTGCAAGGAGTTGCTTAACAAACAGTTTCCACGTGATATCGTGCCGACAGCTGGTCTATTCGAAGAGGATGTTTCGGATTTTTCAATCGAAGAAATAAGTATAGCAATTGGAAAAATGAAGCGGGGGAAAGCGGCGGGACCAGACAGCACTCCATCAGAGTTTTGGTCGAAGATGGAGGGGATCGCCAGCGTTTGGCTATCGGAACATTTAAATAAATTAAAATGTGGACAACCTATGCCGAATCAATGGAGAAGTAGCTTCTTGGTTCCATTATACCAAGGAAAAGGCGACACTCGAATATGCAACAACTACCGTTCAATCAAGCTTATGTCATTCACAATGAAAATCGTCGAAAGAGTTTTAAACGAACGTCTTCGGCAAATAATAAAGCTCGATAATACTCGTAGCCAGTGTGGATTTGTTGAAGGAAGATCGACGGTGGACGCTATCCAAAGCCTACGAATAATAATGGAAAAGCACCGAGATTCGTCTAAGGATTTACACATAGTATTTATCGACCTCGAGAAAGCATTCGATCGAGTGCCTAGGGATCTCATATGGGCCGCGCTGAGGTCTCAAAACGTACCGGAAACCTATGTTAGAATAATACAAGACATGTACGGAAACGTGAAAACTGCGGTTAAAAGCTCTGCTGGACTAACGAGAGAATTTCCAGTTAACGTCGGACTGCATCAAGGAAGCGTACTTAGCCCTTTCCTCTTTAACGTAGTATTCGACTATCTTTTAAAAGACTGCATGCGCGAAGCAAATGTAACGCCAATTCTCTTCGCTGTCGACGCAGTTATACTTAGCGATATCGCCGAAGACTTACAAAACGCCTTAGATTCATGGAGATATGCGCTAAAGAGAAACGGGTTTAAAATAAGTCGTTCAAAGACGGATCATTTGACGTGCCCATTTGCGCATCCGTTGCGACCTGTTCCGGATATAATGTTAGACGGAATAGTTCTTCCGAAAAGCACTACCTTTAAGTACTTAGGATCAATTCTTAACATGGAAGCGAAATGTGACGACGACGTAAACCACAGAGTGAGTGTGGGATGGATGAAATGTCGGGAAAATTCGGGAATCTTTTGCGACCGAAAATTTCCACTTAACTTAAAGGGGAAACTCTACACCACGGTTGTTAGACCAGCTCTTATATACGATTCACAGTGCTGGACAATGTACGAACCGTTTAAAAACAAAATAACGGCAGCGGAAATGAAAGCGTTAAGGATGTCTAGTAGAGTCACTAAACGCGATTGCATTAGATCTACGCGTATAAGAGGAAGTCTACATATAAAGAATTCGGTAACCGAACAGCTTGAGGCGAATAGAATAAGCTGGTATTGCCACGTTCAAAGAAGATCTGCGGAAAATCCGGTTAAAAAGGCACTATCAACTACGGTCACTCCAACTGTAAGAAAACGAGGTCGGAAAAAGAATTCCTGGATTTCTCAGATGGCAAATGCGCATCAACGTCTGGGGTTAACCACTGAAGCGATCCAGGACCGAGCATTATGTAGACGCGTTCTGCGGTCTGCGACATTAGCCAACCCCATAAGCGGAGCAGCAGCGATGCAGTGAAAATGGGAAACTCGTTACGCATAAGTTCGTAGAACGAGGAAAGGGTTATTAAAAGGATAAGAAGAGGCTACATGAAAACTGCATACGCTACAAAAAACCAGAATCCTCCCTCTGTACATATTGCAGTCACGTTTGAAGAGCGAAAAAACGTAGTGGACATTAAAATTAAATTAAATTAATATGCGGCATCTCTCCCTCACATGTTGGGAGAGATGGCACACCTAACATATTTTATTTTTCTATTAATAGTTATGAAAAAAGTTTTATTTCCTTATTTAATTTATTTATTATGTTGCAAAATAAATCCATCTTAACATCGATTTTTAAAAAAGCGCGGCATCTCTCTCGCAATTACCCTAGATACGACGCATGAGTTAACCAAGGCTCAAGCATAGTCCACCCAATCTCGCTCGTGTATAGGTAGACCTTTTCTGATCTTGAAAGCAAAACCACGGTGTGGCACTCCCAACAATACTTGCATTGCCTCTGTGGAAAGAGTGCGGCACACAGAAAGGCGTCCAAGCAAGGCGACTATTTGGCAAAATGCACAAGATGAGGCATAAATTTCATGATCTCACCCAAGGTTATGCCTAGATATCTGACTTCAGTTACATTTCTAATGCTAATGCCATTCATACGAATCAAAGGCGACCGACTTCTTGTATTCAATTTTATCCTTCAGCAACATTAAAACCGTCTTCTCCAGTGACACTCTTACGCCAACACTTTCAGTCACGATTGATAGGGGTCTTTCTCCTAGTTATTCCGCAAAAAGCATGGACTGACCTTCGAGGATAAAGACCAGGACGTCTGCATAAGCGCAGCACCAGCAAAGCTCGATCAATCGTCGCAGAAGCGGATCCATCTTGAACTCCTCATTCAGCTTAGGGAGTTGATCATAGTACTTATTCGCCGTACTTGGTTCGCCAGGTCAAAGACGCTTGAATATTAAATTATACCTCTGGAATCCCCCCAAAAATATAGCACTATCTGAGCAGAATGGTCAATATTAAACCTCTTAGCAAATTTCTCAGTTGAAACCGTAGGGTTATTTTTCACAACGGCTCGCACAATGTCGATATCAATGTCAGAACGGGGCTCTTCGTCCAAAGGCATATAACCGTTCCGTAATCCACAAATGGCCTTAGAGCAAGAGCACGATCCGAATAAACGCTCCGATTTTTTTTTTTTCAGTTCCAAGACTTGCTTCATACCCCAATTTGAATAGTTCATGTAACCTTTGCTGAACTATCTGCGGAGGTGGCTTCTTTATATTATTAATACCAGCCATGATTCTATTATCAAATTTTCTTAGTCATCTCTATTGACCCCTGTTTCGAGCTTGTTGCCTTGACATGCATGTGTGTATCTACATTTTGATAGGGCCGATATTATTCCTCCCTTCTTTGTGAGTAGCGCTCACGAGCCCCTACCGATTTAAAGGAGACCTTTTTTTTGGGTTGGTCGGCTGAAATTGGGATCACCAGATGCGGAATTCCGGATCGATCAACTAAGTATGCCGACGAGATGTTAAAAAATATGCTATCGGCGAAGGCTCTGGTAATTCGTTGTAATCGCAGTTGTTCCACATAGGATTCCTCTGATTTTCTAGCATCTAAGATGTCGTTCGTCCCTGGAAGACTTTCGAGACAGACAAATCAATTCCTCTTAATACATAACATGGGCTGCATTCCCGTACTGTCCACTTAAACAGACTGGAGATGTGATAATCTGTCTCTGGCGCGCTGAAGCCATGCCAGGAATCGTTTCGACCACAGTCTTCTGCAAAGAAGAATAGTAATCGAATCTTCACAAGTGGCTCCGAACCATATCGGAAAAGAGTGAGATAGCATTTTAGCAAAGCTAAATACACAGATACCTTTTGACCTTTTACAACCAAAAGTTGCCAAGATCAAAAAGGGCACGCCAGAGGCACTGCGAAAAATTTAAGAAACTTCCTGCTTTAGCACGACTCCATGGAGCCCTCTCCGTAGATCCTTCTATTTTCATGGATAAACTCTTTAGTGCGGATAAGGTCAAGTGGGTTATTAGCTCATTCAAACCACACAAGGCACCAAGTACAGACGTTCTTTTCCAGGTTTTCTAGCTGCAAAAAGGTTTAGACTTTGTTATATCTACTCTAATAGGCTTATTTAGGTTCAGTCTTAACTGGGACTACATACGTACTCGCAGGGAGGTCAACATAGTTTTTTTCCCCAAACCAGGCAACAAGCCTAGTGAACTACTACGACATACCTTTTTTTGTTTTTTTTATAATTAGCGCGCGCTCAAGGGGTTATTAGCACCCTTAAAATGATTGCACACATGCGGGCGATGGAAATTTAGAGAGAATAGAAAGAGAGGAAACGATGTATGTTGGTCTTGAATGTTTGGAGGTTATAATGATAAGGAGAGAATCACGATATTTTAGGGTACGTCCGAAAGTGGGCATTCAGAGCAAGGCGGGTGTTACGGTGCGAAGTTTGAAGGGACGGAATGCCTCTGGTAATTTTAGCGGAGCACTAGTGGTGAAAATAGCGATAGAACAACGTGAGGCAGGAGACATTACGTCGGTGATCGAGGGTGTCAATCGACTGGGTAATATTAGCATCACCTATACGAGGGCGGGTCAATAAGTCCGTGACTTTTGGATTAAAACACAGATTTTTTGATAAAAAAATAATTTTATTTTTCAACGTAGTCTCCCTTGAGCTCTATACAGTTTGTCCAACGCTTCTCCAATTTTTTTATCCCTTCCAAAAAAAATGATTTGTCGAGGTCCTCAAAATAGGCCTTTGTTTGCGAGATGACTTCATCATTGGAGTCAAATCTTTTTCCACCAAGCCATTTCTTCAGGTTTGGGAACAAGAAGTAGTCACTCGGAGCCAAATCTGGAGAATAGGGTGGATGAGGGAGCAATTCATAGCCCAATTCATGGACTTTTGCCATTGCAACTGCACATGTGTGCACCCTTGCATTGTCTTGGTGGAAAAGAACTTTTTTCTTGGCCAAATGAGGTCTTTTTTTTTCAAATCGTCATTGAGTTGGTATTCCCCATTGATTGTTCTTCCATTTTGAAGGTAGTCAATGTGGATTATCCCGCGTGCATCCCAAAAAACAGTCGCCATAACTTTATTGGCTGACAAACCCACCTTGGCCTTCTTTGGCGCCGATTCACCCTTAGAAACCCACTGTTTTGACTGTTGTTTGTTCTCTGGTGTGTTGTGATGGATCCATGTTTCGTCCACGGTTACAAAACGGCGCAAAAACTCCTCCATATTGCGATTAAACAACGCCAAACCTTCCTGTGAAGTTGTTACACGATTGCGTTTGTGGTCGACTGTGAGCAAACGCGGCACCCATCTTGCGGAAAGCTTTCTCATGCCCAAGTGATCATTCAAAATTGAAACCACTGAGCCATGCGAGATCCCTACGGCTTCCACAATCTCTCGCACTTTCAATCTTCGGTCGGCCAACACCATATCGTGAATTTTTTTCGATTGTTTCGGGTGTAGAGACCTCAACTGGGCGTCCAGGACGTTCGGCATCTTCAGTGCTTGTACGGCCACAACGAAATTCAGTACACCACTTTTTTACCATTGAAATCGATGGTGCAGAGTCCCCATAGTATTTATCAAGCTTAGCCTTGGTCTCGGTAATGGTTTTTTTTCGCAAGAAATAATGCTTAATAAGCACACGAAATTCACTTTTTTCCATTTTCTCCTCAAATTAGTGAGTAGTCTGATAAAAATAGCTGTCAAACACAAACTAACTGACGCAGCAAGTTTAAATTTTGACAGGAGTCAACTGACAGATGCCTGTTGACAGGAGCAGTGTTGCTGTTTCAGTAAAGAGGTCAGAAATTCAAAAAGTCACGGACTTATTGACCCGCCCTCGTATCTGCAGCTTTATCGCAGGGTTTTGAATCCTTTCTAGTAGAATCACAGATGTCTTAGGGGCACCTGACCAGATGTGAGCATTGTACTCTAATTTTAAGCGAATGAAAGCCTTATATATTGAAGCCAGATCAGAGCGGGCGAAATATTTCCTACATCGCTTGATGTAAACATTTTTGGCGACTTCGAATATATAGTAATTCCAAAGTAAGTTGTCATTGTCACACATACCGAGAATGGAAAGTTTTTCGGTTTCGACGATGCAAGTGCCATTCATAGCTAATGGCTGGGTATTTGAATTTCACTTTAGCGACAGTAGACAGCAATATGTTTTGAAAGCATTAAATTCCACTCTGTTTATAGTTCCCCAATTAGTTTTGCTGTTAATATCGGAATTAAATGAGCTGAAAATACGCTGCCGTTCCAGTTCTACAGCCGAAGAGCAGGGACGAGAGAAGTCCGGGAACGAATATGAAAAGCAGAGAGTGCTGTCGTCAGCAAAGGAATAAATTGGATTAGAAGTAGCAGACAAGAGATCATTGATGAAGATTAAAATGAGTGTCGGAGACAGAACGGAGCCTTGGGGCACACCAGCATTTATTTTGTTATTGACGTCAATGTTAGAGACAGCTTTGAAAATAGATTGTCTGTGCGTCAGTGCAAATACGCGTAATAGAAATGCAAATCGACAGAAGGAGCTCTGTCAAAGCTGACAGTAGAAATAAAAAGCTCCTTCCGTAACGCATTTTGCGCGTTTCTTAGCACAGGGGGCGCTTCCAATAATACTTGATACGACTTCATATCAAATGCTTTACTCCACAGAGGGATCTATTAACTGACCATAAACTTGATCAAAGCACTGACAAGGAGCCGCATAATCACTACTTCATCAGAACCGACTTAGGCATCTGTATCAGCCGTAAGGGGCTGCCCACAGGGAGGCGTACTCTAGCTCATATCTGGGCATTCGGAGGCTTTTGGACCTGCCCCACAGCAGCTGCTATGGAAGCAAATAATAGGGGTAACGCATCTACGCTTATTTATCAACTTATTTAGGCAGCTCAGCAAGAATGGTAAATATCAAAGAACTAGATCTTTGCAACCACCCGGACATAAAGATCCTACTCTCTGAAATACCAGAACTTGGCATGATCTTCGAGAAAGAATTCTCGACGGAAATTCCCAGCTAAAATGCATGGGCCAGAAACAACCCACCAAACAGCCTTTACGGCATAAAGTGATAACGGTGGTTCTTAAATAGAATAGGGAGTTGGAGCTAGTATACAGGGGCCAAATAGGTGCAAGCAAATCTATTGCGAGGGGAAAGAGTCCTTGTGAACTAAACGCTATCCAAGAATGCGCCATCCATATCTACAACTTTGGTATCAAAGGCTCAAACATCCATATATTCAAGGACAGTCAAGCTGCTATAAATGCTGATATATTCTTGACGCCATATCAATCCTGTGCTGCTTTAAAACATTCCAAAAACTTATCCCGAGGAACAAGACCAAAACATGGTGGGTTCTTGAGCATAAAGGCATTAATGGTAACGAAAAGGCTGACGAACTAGCCAGAAAGGGCTCAGAAACTACCTTTAATAGACCTGAATCCTTCTGTTGCACCCCTGAAGCAGTCAGTTTATCTATCAATAACTGGGAACACTCGAAATGCATCTCGTATTGGAAGAATAGTCCAAGGCTTAGATAGGCCAAACGAGCCATCCTGCCCTTTAACAAAAATAGATGTCTTAATCTAAGAAGAATTCATTCGGAAGATAGAGAACTTATTAGTTTGACAGTTCCGACAAAACGCTTTAAAAAATATCTAAGGTTCAAGTGCCTTATTTCTCAATTGGGGAGTCACTTCCCAATATTTCACTTCTCATTAGGAAATCTCGCGTATGTCTGTCAAAAAAAGACATACGCCATTTGTGATGGCAATGAAATTTATTGTGAAGAATCAATACATGTGCGGTGATGGTCATGGCCCGATGGTTAGCTCATTGAACTATCACGCAGAGGGCCCGTGGTTCGATCCCCAGCATCACCAACAATTTTTCGAATCGTCATCACCGTTTCGGCGGGCAATGGCAAATTCCCGAAAGCAAAATAGCCTATAAAAAAGCTACTTAGGAGCGCCATTCGGATTTGGCGATAAACCGTAGGCCCCGCTCAGATGTGACAAAAATGACAGCATGAGCAACGCAAATGAGTGTCAAGAAGCTAGGCCATGGCCGCACCGGGCTGCCAGCGCCAGTGTTTTTGTTTTTTTGGTTTTTTCAATGCAGGTGCGAAGTTCCTGTGTCTATTGAGACAGGCAAAATGGGCTCAATGCTGAACCCTATTTCTACTTCCAAATAAGTCTGAGAATCCAAGGCTTCTCGAATCTCAGCCGAAGTATTGAATTCTCTGAATTGTGACTGGGTTCGTTCTTAGAATTCGAATTGCATCCTTAAGTAGTTCCTCCTTTGGGTTTCATATGAGCAGAATTACTGCACATCAAACGAGTACCTCTCGACATTTCTAAGGTCTGATTCTCAGCAGTAGGTTGCTGTTTGGTTTAGTTTTGATGCACTAAACTTTTGCCAAATACATGAGTTTACTGGACACATAGAACATACCATCCTGCGATACTTGCTGTGAGATTCTAGACAACATCACTTAGCAATTTCTTGATCATTGTCTACGTACGTTTGTATCTGAGTGCATATACCCTGCACTAACGTGGTGAATGCTGGTAGCATGATTTAATTGAAGAAAGAGGACAACAACTTGAAAAGAACTGCATTGCTCTTAATTTCCGCGAAAAATTCTTGAGTAACATAATGGATTTCTCCATCGAACCTAAATGCGTTCACGCTCCCTCAAGCCCTAGTTTACCCCTTTCAGAGAACTCGCTTTCGAATAGACGCTCTGCTACAATTTTGCGCCCTCTTTTTGCTAGTCAGCCTTACACATGCCACACACTCCCTATCCTTACACAACTCTACAGAAAGATCAGAAATCCTCTGCGAGCTTAGTAGATTTCACTGGCTTAAAATCATAAATCTGTAGGTACCCTTCAGTAGCAATTTTTTTTAAATCCCATAGCCTGGCAACACTGTCATTGCTGGCTTTCCCTTTCTTTGCGAATCCTGTGACAGTTTTGGTATGATCTTCTATGAAACAAACTTCATCCTTTCGCATTTACTTAGGGCTACGATGACGAAACGTGTGCGAAACGTTGAATCGATTAAATGAGAAGAAAAGCCAGCGATTTATTGGCAAGGCGAACAATACAAAACCAATGAAAGAGGTAGTGACAGAAAAAACCTCACCACAAAAGAAAAAAGGACATAATAATCATAACAACAAGAACATCATCAAGCACCAATCTCCTTTTTTCTTGCTTTGTTTGGTTACTTTCTCTTTTATTCCCGGCCTCTGGATCGCATCATCTTACTATACTATACTCGTGCTCTAAGAATTGGGCTGTACCGTGTTGTGAAGATTATCAGGGAAATTCCATTTTTGTGTGCGCTTTCTTCATCTATGTGAGAGGGAGTTGTGTGTAAGTGCTGGGCGCCATTTTATCGCATAAAAAAAGGACACAATAGAGGCAACCGCAAAAATTATCACGACAGAGCCGTACGTATATTCGTTAGGTTTGTCCTCCTTCTGGCTTGCCAGAATCCATTTCCTTTATTTTCACTCAACTTAAACGAGTGTAGGTCTTTGGGATATCTAACCTCAATCCCAAACACCAGCAGCAGCAGTGGCAGCGGCAATGGCAGCGGCGGTACCAGCTTTACAAGGGGTTGCGGTGAAGGAATTTTGAGAGCTTATAAGGAAGGGATACAGTCTTTTTTATGTTGGTAGTCCATATTTCATGTTTGCGGTAGATATTTGTGAGTTGGTTACTTTCGAAGGATTATGGAAGGATAGGACTTCGTAAATTGTTGATTGAAGTCGTTTCGAAAAATATGGGTTTCTCGACATCCTTTTGTTAATTGAAGCCATGGCCTGGCTGGTGCTATGACAGAGGTTGGAGGGATAATCGGAAATCTTTAGCCATTGAAAACGGCAGCGATTTTAATTTATTGTTTTTCTGATAGAAGCAAGAGTACCGGAAACAAGCTGGGCAAGCCATATGTATGGATGAGTGATGATATGCGACAATCTGGCAATGGAAAGCGATAAGAAGCTAAAAGGGTCAAAGTTGATGGTAAAGTAGTGGGAAATACTATTAAGGGTCTTCAAACAGTCGACCCTCACGTTATGTCACGTTTCTATCAGATAGACTACCAAATTTTTTGATTAGGCTATGAAAAGAGATTTCGGAATAGAGTTTTTGAAATCAGCCAGAGCGAATGGAGGACATTATTAAGGTTTTTTTTTTTTTTTTTTTTTAAATCACCGTCACTTACGTGATGTCACGCTATGTCACGTGATGTCAGACTATATCACTTGTTAAAGGATTTTTGTCTAGTCGAACTTAGTGAAGCGATTATATTTCTAAAAAAAAACTCTTACATACCTTTCATATCGAGGGACAGTTTTACATCTTTTTGAATATTTGGGATCCACATGATGTTACATGGCGTTTCCCAGTTTTTTAACGACCTGGACCCGTTCATTTTTCAGTAAAGACTTGCCTTTTTAAAACATTTACTTCGATAAAGTTATGGTTAAGGGAGGTACTTAAGCGGTTGCAAGAAGTTTGAAAGCCCAGACTTAAATGACGACTATCGTTCCATGAGCTATACCCACATCAAACTGATAACGACAACAAAATAGAAACTAGAAAACCAGCCGGTTAATGAAGACTTTCGGCATGGGAGCAGAAGCAAAGATCTTTTTCTGGAATATCAGCACGCTTCTAGTCTTTAAGAGCGGCTTTATAAGAGAGTCTAAGTGGAAATGGCACGAAACAACAAGCTTAAAGCGCAATGGATTTTTCCTGAATCACTAAAACCGGCTGTTGTTATACAACCACTGCATAAAAAAGGTGACACTATGTCTTTAAATAATTACCGCCCAATATCTCTTTTATCAGTCTTTTCAAAAGTTTTCGAGAAGGGAGTCATATCAAGAATGCTGTCTTTTTTTTAAGATAAAACGAAGTTCTTCCGTGAATCACAGTTTGGCTTTCGAAGTGGGAAATCCAGTGAACATGCATTGTTAAAACTGTGCGGAGAGATATATAACAGTCTTAATATTTCTGATATCCTTGCTGCTCTATTTATTGACATACTAAAGCCATTGATATGGTGGTTCATAATATATTGCTTAAAAAAGTTTATAGCGCTGGTTTTAGAGGCTTTATCCATGACTGGTTTATTTCTTATTTAACTGATCGGAGTCAGAGAGTAAGGATTCGAAATTGTTTGAGTTCAAAGATTCTCATTGGCATTGGAGTTCTACAAGGGTCTGTTTTGGGTCCTATTCTCTTTTTGATTTTTGTAAATTCGCTTTTCAGTCGACCTTTCATGGGTAAAGCCACAGCTTTTGCCGATGACTCTGCTTTGTCGTATTATGGTAAGAGTTACTTCAACATCTTTTTGAATGTAAACTTTGATATAGAAATAATGCAAAAATGGTTCAAACTTCACAAATTGATCATTAGTAACAAAACAAAGTTCATGATTTTTAATATTTTGGATAAAATTTGTGATGATATGCCTTTGCAATACCATTCATCCAAATGCAACAGATTCCGTTTGTTTACACGAACCTGACATACCCACCTTTGATTGTTATACCCGTTGCGCAACCGACTGCTTTAAAATTGAACGCGTAGACACCTTCAAGTATACTACGTCTCTAAAGCATCATCTAAACAGTGTTATTAGGCAGATTTATTTACTCAGTCAATATTGCAGTTTGCCTATCTTAAAGCTAGTTTATAATGGGTTACTCACTTACTTTACTTTCGGTGGCGCTACAGTCCGGGGTGGACCTGGGCCTCAGTCAACAAGCTTCTCCAGCCAGCTCGATCCCTGGCTATCTACCTCCAGTCCTCTTCCACTTGCGTGCGCCACCTGAGTCTTGGCCTTCCTCTACTACGCTGTCCCTCGGGAGCGGATTCCAAGACTTTTCGGACCGGAGCGTTGGTGTCCATGCGCTCTACATGACCCAGCCATCTCAGTCTTTGGATCTTCACTCTTCTGGCTAGGTCCATGTCGCTGTACAGTCCATACAGTTCGTCGTTGTATCTCCTCCTCCACTCACCGTCAATGCAGACGGGATCGAAGATCGCCCGAAGAATTTTTCTCTCGAAGCAACCAAGAACACCCTCATCCATTTTTGATAATGCCCATGCCTCTGCGCCATAGAGCAGGACCGGGATTATTAAGGCCTTATAAAGGGTGACTTTTGTTGTCCACGAGAGGGCTTTGCTACTCAGTTGCCTCCTTAACCCAAAGAAACGGCGGTTGGCAAGAGTTATTCTTCGCTTAATCTCAGCGCTGGTGCCATTGTCTGTATTTATAGAAGAGCCTAGGTAGACAAAGTCCTTAACTACCTCAAAGTTATACCTGTCAATTGTGACGTTCTGCCTGAGACGTCGGTGTTGGTTGTCCTTTTTGCTTGACAGCATATGCTTGGGCTTGCCCTCACTGACCGCTAAGCCCATTTTCGCTGCTTCCCTCTCACTACGCGAGAAAGCGCCACAGACATCACGCTGCTTTCTCCCGATTATGTCAACATCGTCGGCGTATGCGAGTATAGTAGTTGGACGGACTTTTGAAAGATAATGCCTATTGTGTTTGCTCGTGAGTTTTGCACTATTCTTTCAAGTACGATGTTGAAAAAATCGCATGACAGCGCATCGGCTTCTCTAAATCCTTCCTGGACATCAAAGGTCTCGGTGAGATCTTTACCGACCTTGATGGAGCAGCGTGCATTCTGCATCCTGCACAGACGGACGAGTTTGGCAGGGATGCCAAAACTAGACATTGCTCTATATAGCTCGTCTCTATAGATGCTGTCATACGCGGCCTTAAAATTGATGAATAGGTGGTGGGTATCGATCTGAAGCTCATGGGTCTTCTCCAAGATCTGCCGTAGTGTGAATATTTGGTCGATGGTGGACTTTCCTGGCCTGAAGCCACACTAAAATGGACCTATCAGGTTGTTGACGAACGGCTTCAGGCGTTCACACAATACAGCGGATAAGATCTTATATGCGATGTTAAGGAGACTGATGCCTCTGTAGTTGGCGCAGTTCAGAGGGTCTCCTTTCTTGAGAATTGGACAAACAATGCTGAGGTTCCATTCATCGGGCATACTTTCGTCCGACCATATTTTACAGATGAGTTGGTGTATGCTCCTTACCAAGTCATCGCCTGCCGCTTTGAAGAGTTCGGCAGTCATGCCATCCGCTCCAGCAGCTTTGTTGGACTTAAGCTTCGATATGGCTACCTTCACTTCATCCAGGTCGGGTGGACGGAATTGTTGGTCATCATCGTCCAGGTTGAAAGGTTGATTCTGCCTGACAGCGGTATTTGGTCCGTCATCGCCGTTATACAGTCTGCAGAAATGGTCTTTCCAAATCCTCAGCATCGACTGCGATTCTACTACGATGTTCCCTTGTTCATCTCTACAGTCTTCGGTTCGGGGTTTGTTTCCGCGGCATATTATTTGAACCTTTTGGTAAAACTTCCGAATCTCATTCCTGGAGTAGCATCTCTCAATTTTCTCGATCGCTCTCTTCTCATGCTCTTTCTTCTTCCTCCTGAGAAGCCGGTGTTCGTCTCTCCTCTGCCGCTCTTAGAGCTCATGAGCAGCTCTGTTCCTTCTAAGCAGCGCCCCTTTATATGCATCTTGCGTAGCTGCATGCGCTTGCCGGCACTCATCATCGAACCAGAGGTTTCGTTTCGGTGGACGAGTGAAACCCATCACATCAGAAGCGGCATCTCTGATGGCATTTTGGCAGTGTTTCCAATGGCCTTCGATTCTAATATATTTCTAATAATTTCTAAACGTTGTTCGTTTTTGAACCTCTCCATGATAAAGATGTAAGTATATATATAAAATTCTTCCATAAGACATCGTAACTGGTTGTACTTTTTTTAGGTGCCCAGCTGTATTCAGCAAACCAAAAAAGCATGTATCTCTCCACTATCTTTGCTACTTCAAATTCCTTTCATTAAAACTCTTGATTTGTTAATTGAACGATTTCATTGACAATGAAAAAGCGTCGGCGGGATCATAAACTTGTTGTGCTGGTGGGGGATTTCCTTTGCGTAATGACTTGACACCTCTTATTATAAATATCCACGAACGCTGATTAGCAGAAAAGTGAGTATTTGAATGTCATCCTGGAAAACGATCTTATTTGGACTTAAGAAAGCTTCCAATTCGCTGATGCCTTATTGCAGTGTTATTCGCAAGACATTGGGCTTGTCATCGAAGGGGCTTTTCTGAATCTGTCTAACTATGAGCAGGCGAAATATATTCTCAGCGTCGGTTGTCTGTTGGAACATGCCTCAATGTGCAAAATTTAAAGCCAATTGACACAAAAATCCATCCATTGATAGTACATTCAAAAAATTTTAAAAACACAATCAATACCAGTCCAATCACGTAACCTTATGGAACACCATTTGACAATTATGATTTCTTCCAGCAGATTTATCTCGGTAAACGTCTCAACTACAAGAAGATAGGAAAATAAGTGGAATGTCATAGACTCAACTATCTCAGAATTTACCATCACGAGTATCTCATAAATAATTTCTTACCATCCCGAACAAAGTCATTTGCGACGCATAAATAGCCCAGTCCCAGTTGGTTGCATTACTCGTAGTCGATGCCCTTCCTTGGCGTTTCTAATCCACCAAGCATAGCCTAGTTAATATTTTACTGGTCTGTCTATTCGTCCATTTGGAGTGGAAAATTTATTGTCCATTACCAGGGTTCAGCAGTTGAGTAATAGTACTAGATTCACACAATACCTACTACTGGACTACAAGAGTTGGGAATTCCCAACTACTATTTCACTTATTGCTTACTGCTTCGGTGTCGTTTACACTAATAAATTCGTTAAATGGGGGTTAGTGCGTATGTATTCGTACGAGTATATGTGTAGTATAACTCGCACAGATTCCACCACTCTCTAACAAGGAATTGAGTGTGAATTGTTGAAAAAGGACATAAATTCCTGGTTGAACGCGATGGTTTATTTGATTTCGCGCGTGCTGTTGTTATTGAATTTTGTAGTCAACAAAAAAGGTGGATGTAACCCTCTCCTTGTTAGGGTTGACAAATGTATTTTCGCGCTAGTCTTATGTAGGTCAAAGGTTAGCAAGACCTTGCTGGAAATTGAAATGTATTTTATCCAGTACCCGGAAACAATTAAAAAAATAAACAAAGAAACAGGGAGCAGCGACTGGTGATTTGATTTTCAAACGTCCTTTGGAAGTGAAATGAGTTGGTGTTGTTTACTTAGGTTAAAAGTCTACAAGTGAGATGTAATCAATCTGCTGACAGCCAGACTGAAGGTGAATAACAGTGTACCTCATCCTTTGGGGAGCAGCACTTCCTTGAATGCCGTGTTTGGACCTTGATATACTCTCTTTTCTACAGCTATCTTTTCTTATTGGATTCAGTAAGGAATATCAAACGTCCACTACACTACTATACACATTTATTCATTGTGAGTCAGGGCAGGCTTTTAAGGAGCTCAAGGACCAACATTCTCAAATCGAAAGTGAAACCCCAAACCCCATAAAGACAAGGAAAAATGCTTCTCTAAGCACTATTAGTTGAAGACAGTAATTGCCCGCAATCGTTGGCATTGACCTTGTTCAAATTCAGAGTTTACCTATCAGAATCAACCATCATCGGCTGCTGAGAGGAAAATCGAATTCTGCAAACGTATGTATATTCACCACAAGCACTTAATAAGCACTTCGTGTCAAGGACCGACAAATAAAGTCCTGCACTCGTTGCAATACCATTCAGAAGGCTTAACTGTGATTTTATCGAAAAGTCTCATTGAACTTACGCACACAAATAGAGCTTAACCTGAGAAAAAAAAAAAAAACTGTACAACCAACACAAATAGTACCTACCTCACAGTACCTCCGGAGAATCAAGGTCTACCGCGAGATGGTTTTAAGTGGTGCGTACCAGTATGTGGAAGTTGCTGAGAGCATTTAACTGTGCAAACTTTGCGAAAACTCACCTCCTCCTGCATGAAGAGATTTTTGTTTTTTTGATTTTCCAAATTTGTTGGTTTTCGATGAAACACAGTTAAATTGAAGGATGAACTGGTGAATGGCCTGCATCCATTTGTTCGAGGTTACAGTCTGAAGGATGTTTGTTCTGAGCAGTCTCTGATGGGATGATGGGGTAATATTTGCAACTTAATAGTTCAACATACGCCTGAACGTATCCTTTTTCGGAACTCATGCCACACCAATACCAGGGCTTTATTTCATTTGTGTAGGCACACTTCTCTTACACCCATTCATAGTCGATCTGAATCCGCTGGGGTGCACCCAGAGGGATTTGTTTTCAATGCGAAATAGTGTTGGCAGGATACGAAGAATAGAACGAAAACCGACTCAAGAAAAAACAGTTTTCGGTAGCTAGGCATGGTAGAGAGAATTCCGAGAAAACCGAGCAAACGATGCCTAAGGTGAGGTTCAAATGGTCAGTGTTTGGAAGAGTAAATGCATCTCATCCTAGTGAAGGATGTGTGCATGAGTTAGGTCCAGCACAATCACTGTTTATTGCATTCAGCCCATTATGCTTTCAGTGGACAAAAAAAGAAATGGAACGAGTCATTGGTATGGATAAGGACCGACGTTTTATTATTGGATTCAACGTTTTTGGAAAATTTGTTTTGGTCTTGTGTCCGAGAGAGAATTTCGTGATGACATTCACTTAATTTTCCAAGTATCGGGGTCAGCTTAGTCAGGATATTCAAAGCAATAAAAACCTGAATGTAATGTTCAGTGAAAGTGAGTAGACGTATCGACAGTCTCGTCCGGCAAAACTTTTTCAATATCTATTCACTTCTCTATATTAAAAGTAAAGGGCGTGCTGTTGCAAGTCTTTAAATAGTTTTAAATTGTGTTCACATCACAAATAAAAGTGAATTAATAATTTTAGTTTTATTTAGCAAGGGAGCTGTCGTTTTTTGTTTCACTTATCGTACTCTTACGAATATAATGGCGGGTAAAACGCGATCAACAACTCTTGAAAAAGAGAAACAGTCGAAGCCAACACCATCTAAAGAGTCTGTACAAACACCGAAGCTTAACACCATCCCAGCTGAGAGAAAACGCGCTATTAACAAATCTACGCCAACTGCCAACAAACCTGCGTCGGCCGTAACTATGTTTGACTTGGAGGAACAACTCGCAAAGCTAACCGATGAAATTGTAAGCCTCATCTCCGTGGAAATGAATCATTTGCGAAATCATATTATACTGCGTATTTCTTCCATTGAAGAAAGGCTGTCTTCGCACGTTAAAGAGGTTGAGCTTTCTCGTAGTAACCTAAAAGAACGACAAGCGAAAGTAGAGACTCGTATTGACGAACTTGAAAGGTCCATTCAAACGCAGGAATACGAGATGAAAACGCGGTTAGCCGAATCGCAGACCTTTGAAGAGGAAGTGACTGATCTCCAAAAAAGATGTGAAGCTTTCGAACGACGGGAAATTGCAGCCGATGCCATTATTTTTGGTGTCCCACAGCTACCAAATGAAAACTTGAACACAATTTTCCATCACATAAGTCACAGCATGCCCCCACAGAGGAGAAAGATGACGACACCAAGGATGCCTTCTACGAGCTCCTTAACAAGACCTTCGAGCAATGCCCTAGCTATGACATTAAAATTGTCCTCGGTGATTTTAATGCAAAGCTAGGAAGAGAGGGTATCTTTGGTGGAACAATCGGAAAATATAGCCTGCACAACACCACCTCCGATAACGGATTCAGGCTAATCGACTTTGCGGCGGGGCGAAACATTGTCGTGGCTAGCACGCGGTTCCCAAATCTCGACATACACAAGGGGACTTGGAGAATTCCTGATCAATCAACAGTCAACCAGGTTGATCACATTGCGATCGACGCAAGACACTCCTCCAGTATTACGGATATCCGTACGTTCCGAGGAGCCAACATCGACTCGGACCATTACCTTGTTGTAGCCAAGGTACGGGTGCGGATATCCCAAACTACGCCAAGACAAACTAATGCTGTGAGAAAATTCGACGTCAGACGGCTACAATCGCAAGAGATCGCCAAGTCCTTTTCCGATCGAGTGTCTCTTAATCTCTTAAGAGGTCCAATGCCGCCAGTATCAAGCATCGAAGACCATTGGAAACACTGCCAAAACGCCATCAGAGATGCCGCTTCTGATGTGCTGGGTTTCATTCGTCCACCACAACGAAACCCCTGGTTCGACGATGAATGCCGGCAGGCACATGCAGCTAAGCAAGATGCATATAACGCGGCGCTGCTTAGAAGGACCAGAGCTGCTCATGAGCTCTATGAGCGGAAGAAGAGAGACGAACACTGGCTTCTCAGGAGGAAGAAGAAAGAGCATGAGAAGCGCGTGGTCGAGGAAATTGAGAGATGCTTCTCCAGGAATGAGGTTCGGCAGTTTTACCAAAAGGTAAAAATAACATGCCGCGGAAACAAACCTCGAACCGAAGCCTGTAGAGATGAACAAGGGAACATCGTAGTAGAGTCGCAGTCGATGCTGAGGATTTGGAAAGATCATTTCTGCAGACTGTATAACGGCGATGACGGACCAAATACCGCTGTCAGGCAGAATCAACCTTTCAACCTGGACGATGATGACCAATAATTCCGTCCACCCGACCTGGATGAAGTGAAGATAGCCATATCGAAGCTTAAGTCCAACAAAGCTGCTGGAGCGGATGGCATGACTGCCGAACTCTTCAAAGCGGCAGGCGATGACTTGGTAAGGAGCATACACCAATTCATCTGTAAAATATAGTCGGACGAAAGTATGCCCGATGAATGGAACCTCAGCATTGTTTGTCCAATTCTTAAGAAAGGAGACCCTCTGAACTGCGCCAACTACAGAGGCATCAGTCTCCTTAACATCGCATATAAGATCTTATCCGCTGTATTGTGTGAACGCCTGAAGCCGTTCGTCAACAACCTGATAGGTCCATTTCAGTGTGGCTTCAGGCCAGGAAAGTCCACCATCGACCAAATATTCACACTACGGCAGATCTTGGAGAAGACCCATGAGCTTCAGATCGATACCCACCACCTATTCACCAATTTTAAGGCCGCGTATGACAGCATCTATAGAGACGAGCTATATAGAGAAATGTCTAGTTTTGGCATCCCTGCCAAACTCGTCCGTCTGTGCAGGATGACGATGGAGAATGCACGCTGCTCCATCAATGTGGGTAAAGATCTCACCGAGACCTTTGATGTCCAGAAAGGATTTGGACAAGGCGATGCGCTGTCATGCATACGCCGACGATATTGACATAATCGGGAGAAAGCAGCGTGATGTCAGTGGCGCTTTCGCGAGTATTGAGACGGAAGCGGCGAAAATGGGTTCAGCGGTCAATGAGGGCAAGACCAAGCTGTCAAGCAAAAAGGACAACCAACACTGACGTGTCGGGCAGGACGTCACCCTCGATGGATATAACTTTGAGGTAGTTAAGAACTTTGTCTACCTAGGCTCTGCTATAAATACAGGCAACAACACCAGCGCTGAGATCAAGCGAAGAATAACTCTTGCCAACCGCTGTTTCTTTGGGTTAAGAATGCAATTGAGTAGAAGAGCCCTCTCTCGGACAACAAAAGTCACTCTTTATAAGACCTTAATAATCCCGGTCCTGCTCTATGGCGCAGAGGCATGGACATTATCAAAAATGGATGAGGGTGTTCTTGGTTGCTTTGAGAAAAAAATTCTTCGGGCGATCTTCGGATGGTGAGTGGAGAAGAAGATACAACGACGAACTGTATGGACTGTACAGCGACATGGACCTAGCCAGAAGAGTGAAGATCCAAAGACTGAGATGGCTGGGTCATGTAGAGCGCAGCTAGCCAGGGATCGAGCTGGCTGGAGAAGCTTGTTGACTGAGGCCCAGGTTCACCCCGGACTGTAGCGCCACCTAAAGTAAGTAAGTAAGCTCGTTTATATTTCGCCTATCTACATGTTAAGAAAGACTCTGTCTGTATCGACGGTATAACTAAAATCAATGCAATGGTTACCATTGTGCAAGAAGACCTCCCCATTAATCATAAAGATCTGCGACAACTTTTTTATACGTTTTCATGAGCAATTAGATATAACTCCTGATGACGTAGCTAATAATCTCTCTTCACGTAAGTTCTAAATGCATATTACACCTCCAAAGAACACGATTTAGTTTCAAAAACTACAATCGCTCCTAACCCACCACTCAATTCTTTACCGAAACCTCTGTCCCTGTATTATCAAAACGTAAGAGGATTACGAACTAAGATTTATGTATCTTAATTCGCAGATTCTGCCCTACAACTTCCTTGCCCTCACAGAAACCAATCTCACCCCTTATATTAAGAATTATGAATTATTTTCCCAAGACTTCGATTAACACCGTGACGATGGTCTAGATAAAGAGGAGAATTTATATGGCCGTGGCGTACTTCTAGCTACACACTCTCGTCTCAAGTCTAGACCCTTTAAAGACTCATCCATGGCATTCTTTGAATTTGTATGCCCTAAAATTCCGATTTGCAAGCGCAACCTATATATTTGTTGCTACTTTATTCGCCCCTCTCAACCAATTCAAGGTTACCAGCTAGCTTTTGATGCAATCGATTGTATTTTTAATGCTACTGATCCTTACGATGTTGTTATTTTTGTAGGTGATTTTAATCTATCTTAGATTCTATGCGCTCAGACTGACCAGTCCTACTTTATCGCAACTAATCCCACCGCTGATAAAGAAAATCTTTTCATCGACAGCCTAACTGACTCTGGTCTGTATCAATTAAGCGGTGTCACCAGTAACATCGGCAGATAACTCGTTTTAGAAAGTAGACATCATCTCTCTGGCTAACTACGCCAAACTGAACAACCTCCACAGTAAAGCCAATTTCAACTTCATTTATGATCCTAACCTTACGGTTAACGAAAAACGGAAAATCGCTCATTGTCACCACCCTGGTATAATAAAGAGCTGCGATCTCTACGTAACAAGAAAATTAAGCTCTGGTATACTTACTTAAAATCGCGTTCCGACACCGATTTCTTCTACTACCAGTCTGCCCAAATAAATTTCTCTGTACTTTGCCAAGCTCTCTATTACAACTATTTAAACCGAATGGACCACATATTCATCTCCGACCCTAAACCATTCTTTCAGTTCATCAAAACTGAAACAAAAATCGGATAACTATCCATCATCTCTGAACTTTCTTGATAAGTTCTCGGGCGGTCCCCAAATCATCGAAAATCTTTTCGCAACTTTTTTTTAGCCAAGCGTTCGCCATCCATTCCCGAGAACCAGACCACCTCAAAGATGATTATTCTGCTGGCCCTGGTGATCTTCCCCTCCCACATTCAAAGAAATGTGAAATGCACCTAGCCCAACCTCTCACAACTTTCTTTCAGCTTTCTATCTCCCAGGGATTATTTCCCACAACCTGACGATACTTCCAACTATCGACCAATTGCTAAGCTGCCCTGCATGCCTAAGCTTTTTGAGAGCATTTTCATCTTAAATGTATTGTTTCCCAAAACCAGCACGGATTTCTCAAAGGCAGATCTACGACCGCCAACTTAACGGAAGTCGTATCAAGCACTTTATGTGCACTAGAATCTGAAATAAGGTTGATGTAATTGCCAACCATTTTAGCAAAGCCTTTGATAGAATTTCTCATGATATAATCCGTCTAAAATTAAAGGCTCTTGGTTTCCAAATAAGCTTTATAACACGGACTCAATCCTATTTAAATGAACGACAGTACAATGTTCTATCTAGGTCCATAGTTTCTAACCCAATTAAAGCTTCCTCTGGAGTTACTCAAGGCAGCCACCTTGGTCCCTTATTTTTTTTTATTTTGACCATTAATGATGTTGGTTGTATCATCTTCCTCAAACGGCCCACAATTGCAGGAAGATCTAGACAGATTTTGTACTTGGTGTCAAAAGAATTTTCTTGAGCTTAACGTCAGTGAGTGTCAGGCTATAACTTATACCCGTAAGCGTGCTGCCACTATCTAATCTTTAGTCTCCCTGTTCCCATAGTGAATGAGGTGTTATATGTGATAAGGAATTCAATTTCCATTCTCACATTGATAGAATAATCAAAAAAAGCCAACTCTGCCCTTTATATAACCTTTTTGTTAGGCCTCTTCTTGAATATGCAAACCAAGTCTGGTCACCCTACTACCGAAATCACATCCTCCAGATAGAAGCTGTTCAACACAGGTTTTTACGACTTGCCTTACATGGTCTTCCCTGGGATGATAGGCAAAACTTACCACCTTAAACTGACCGGCTGAAACTTATGAGTTAACAACCCCTTTCTATACGCCGGAAAGTTGCCGACATTCTCTTTATTCATTAAATTTTAGTTGGAAATGTCGATTGTCCCTCTTTACTTCACTTTTTTTCTTCTAACACCAATCCACGCAATCTTAGGTCTGTGCCACTTCTCCGGCTCAATCTTCAGAGAATGAATGAACACCTAGAGCCAATGTCCAGAATGCTTCGTGAAGTTAACGATATTCTGCCTCTCTTCGACTACCACTTCAGCAAACATTCTTTTTTCCACCTATGCCTCATGTCCTAACTATCTTTAACTGCTCCCGCCTTTTAGTTTTTATCTTTAGTTTTAAGTAAAATTGTTAGTTTTAAGAATTTGCTTGCAATATGTAAGCCAAATAAATCTGTCCGTGGTTGGTCCGGGCCGCAAATCAATTCAAATTCAATGTTCTATCAGAAAAGACCTTAGCTCAGAATGAGGATATTCATTAGACGAAAGAATTGGTGCGTTGCGTGAAAGTGTTGGTGGATATGTGAATGAAATCGAGTTCCATTCATAATGGAAAAAGGGGGAAGATAGACAACTGCTGACCGTCCTACAACTTGAATTGCAACAAACAAGTTCCTATTGAAATGCTTGAATAACCCTTTCATGGTGATCCCGGTAAAATGGCAAAGGCATGCTCACCCGGTAGCAATACAATGGCCTACGCCATCATAACTCAGTACGGAGGAGAATAAAGCTTTTAAAGGACAATGACCTTCGGATCCACATGTGAAACCTTCGGACCTTAACAGACCTAATATCGCCTAGTTGGTTTTCATGAAACGCTAAATTAAATTGATTACATTGGACGTATGAACGTTCCGGGCAGCCAACATTACAACCTTGTTCCACCTAGAGAAGGCTAGAATCTTCAAACGCGTGGTCCGAAATCTTTTAACAACTCCTACGCCGCCAGCATCGAGTACCGAAGGTGAGTGGCTTCGTTTTCAACGTGCCATCATAGATGTCAGAACTGATATACTGTTTTTCGCCCGAACACCAACAAGTAATCCCTGTTTTGATGAAAAATGCCGGCAAGCACATGCAACTTAAGAAGAAGCGTGTAACTCGGCTCTGCGGCTTATGCAAAAGAAGAAAATAGAAAACGAAAATAACGCGAAGGTAGGTATTAAAAAGTTGTACTTCAGGAATAACTTACGGAAATTTTACCAACAGGTAAATGCAACACATCAAAGCAGGCGCCTGAAGATGTGAAGAAGGAAACCTTTAAGTAGAATCACAGCCGGTAGTAAACTGGTGCTCAATTTCCTCCGTCCAAGTCAGTAATGACTTAATCCAGACCTTCGATATCAAAAGAGGTTTTAGACAATGTGACTCGCTGTCATGTAACTCTTACATCAAGACCGTAGGCCCCCTCCCAAAAGTATGTGCAGCTACTAGCGTGCGTCGTTTACAAGTATTGAGACATGAAGGAACCTCAATTAGCCCAACAACTCAAATGCCGGAGATCATACAGTTTTATAATGAGACCAAGTTCAGCGTGGACACATTTGATCAACTGTCCAGCAGCTTGAGCTGCGGTCAAAAAACTCTTTGATGGCCGATGTGAGATTTTTTATGATTTTCTAAATATTGCTTGCATGAACTTCTGCACTATTTATAATCATAAGAGTCAAAGAAATAGTCCGCAGCTTCTTAACCGACAAATATATAATTAGTCTTCATAAAAATTGACAAAACCTCGTCTTGAGGATCGGTTTCAGTTGCCGACTTTGCAGAGCCCACTCAATTAAATGATCGGCGGTATTTTGGAATTGAATATGGAGGATCAGCAAGAGAACCAGCAGCCGAACAACTGGTGGAGACCCTAGACATCTGCAAGGCAGACATTACTTCCATCCTAGAAATGCGATGGGACGGACCAGCCAAAAGAGGATGCAAAACTGCGAAATTTACTACGACGATTGTTATCGATGGCAAGCGTCTATTTGGATACGGATTTGTTGTTGGAGTCCGGTTAAGGCAAGTAGTCTTGAGTTTCCGGCATTTGAACGAGCGTCTCGTAGCAATCCGCAACAAGACTAAATTTGCCAACATTAGCCTGATATGCGCGCACGCCACACAGAGGAGAAAGATGACGACACTAAAGATAGCTTCTATAAGCTCTGGAACATGACCTACGAGCAATGCCCTAGCTATGACATTGAAATTGCCTTCGGTTAGGAAGAGAGGGCATCCTTGGTAGTACCTTCGGAAGATACAGCCTGCACCACGGATACAGGCTAATCGACTTTGCGGCGGGACGAAACATTGTCGTAACTAGAACGCAGCTCCTACATCTCGATTTTCACAAGGGGACTTGAAGAACTCCTGATGAATTTACCGTCAAGCAGATTGATCACATTGCAATCGAAGCAAGACACTCCTTCAGTATTATATATGCCGGAGAAGCCTACATCGACCCGAACTATTACCTTGTTGTAGCCAAAGTAGGGTTTCGGATATACCGAACAACGCCAAGACAAGCTAATATTGTGAGGAATTTCGACCTCAGATGGCTACAATCGCAAGAGATCGCTAAGTCCTTTTCCGATCTAGTGTCACTTAATCTCTTAAGAGGTCCCTTGCTGCCAGCTTCAAGCACCGAGACCTCTGCCAAAAAGCCATCAGAGATGCCGCTTCTAGGGTGCTAGGTTTCACTGGACATCCATATCGAAACCCCTGGTTTGCTGACGAATGCCGGCGAGCCCATGCAGCGGCGCTGCATAGAAAGGCAAGTGCTGAGAGGGGAGATGAACACCGCTTAGTGCGGTCGGGGAAATTGAGAAATACTATTGAGTATATAACTTAATTCGTGCTGACTTTTTCCCATCTTTCTGGCAATTTGTAGATCCCATCCCAAAAGAACTGCGCCGGCTTGGCAGCCAAGAATGATTCAAACCAATTTTTCATATTCTGCTCTGATGTGAACCGTGAGGGCGTTCTGCATCGACCGGAACAAATGCTAATCAGAAGGGGCAAGATCTGGGCCATAAGGCGGGTGGGGTAAGACTTCCCATCCACTGTTTTCCAAATAGTTCTTAACCGGAATAGCAACGTGGGGCGTGGAGCGTTCTCATGATGGAAAATTATTGCCTCGTGTCTGGTCGCATATTCCGGGCGTTTTTCGGCTACTGCTCTCTTCAAATGGATTAATTGCGTTCGGTAGTGTTGTCCATTGATGGTTTCACCCAGTTTTAGCAGCTCATAATACAGCACACCCATCTGATCCCACCAAATACAGAGCATTACCTTTGCGCCATGGATATTCGGCTTTGCCGTTGATTTGGCTGGTTGGCCGGGTTTCACATATGACTTTTGTCATAATGGATCCATTTTTCATCACCAGTAACAATCCGATGCAAAAATGACTTCCTTTTGTGGCGTTCTAGCAGCATTTCGGATATGCAAAACCGCCTTACGACGTCTCTCGGCTTGAGTTCATGTGGAACCCAATTTCCTTCCTTTTGAATATATCTAGCTGCTTTTAAACGTTTTCAAATGGCTGCTTGAGTGACACCCAAAGATTCAGCGACTCTTCTTGTGTTTGGCAACAATCTTCATAGAGTAATGCTTCCAGTTCTTCATCTTCAAACTTTTTTGGCTGCCCAGGACGTTCATCGTCTTCCAAGCCAAAATCACCACTTTTAAATCGTGCCAACCACTTTTGGCACGTTCGCTCAGCTAGCGCATGTTCACCATAAACTTCCATCAGAATACGATGACTTTCGGCAGCAGTTTTCTTCATATTAAAGTTATGAAGAAGAACTCCCCGCAAAAACACTTTTTCAGGCACAAAGTTCGACATATTTGAGTGAAAAAAAATTATTGTTGTTTGCGCTTGAAATGAAGGACATATTCTGAAATGACGTACAATGACAGTAGCTTTCCAACGCATTTTCCAATCAAATAATAACAATGGAATAATTCAAGTTACACCATCTCTTAGCAAACCACACGAATTAAGTTATATACCCAATATTTTACCAAAAGGTTAAAAACATGCCACGGACACAAGCCCCGAACCGAAGCCTGTAGACACAAACAAGGGTACAACGTAGTTTGGTCGCAGTCGATGCTGAGGATTTGGAAAGATCATTTCTGTAGACTGTATAAAGGACACTTAACACCGACATCTCGGACAGAACGTCGCCTTTGACAGATGTAACTTTAAGGTAGTTAAGGACTTTGTCTACCTAGGCTACGCTATAAGTTCGGACAACGACACAAGCGCTGAGATGAAACGAAGAATAACCCTTGCCAATCGCTGTTTCTTTGGGCTAAGAAGGCAATTGACTAGCAAAGCTTTCTCTCAAACAACAAAACTGATCATGTTTAAGGCCTTAATAGTCCCTGTCTTGCTCTATGGCGCAGACGCTTGGCATTTATCAAAAACGGATGATGGTGCTCTTGGCTACCTTGGGAGGAAAATTCTTCGAGTGATTTTCAGTCAACGACGAATTGTACCCAGACATTAACTTATCCAGAAGAGTAAAAATCCAACAACTGAGGCAGCTCTGTCATTTAGTCTTTTAGTAAATTGATATTAGTGCTACGCTTCGAATTAGCCCCCGAGGGACAGTATAGGAAGACCAAGACTCAGGTGGTGCACGCAAGTGGAAGGGAACCTCAATCAACTTAGCATGAGAAACTGGAGGAAGCTAGCAAAGGATCAGGCTAGTTGATTGAGGCCCAGGTCCATCCCGGACTGCAGAACCACCTTAAGTAAGGTAACTAGTATTGTAACCCTACACAAGAAGTTATTTTTTATTTATGCAAAGTGCTAGCGTAAAAAGTTATTGATATCAGTTATGGTCATGGAATGGACCTCGCTTATAAATCGTGTTTTCGTAATTGGCCTACAAAAATGAAAAGGGCGAAAACATTCGGATGTTGCAGCGACTTTATGTATCGTACCGGTAAGTTATTTAAGGACGCTCGCTGGTCGAATAGCACACCGGCCAAAATCTGGTATTCCCTCTACTATTCGAATGCCACAAGACATCACACCGTGGAGAGTCAAATTCGCCGAATCCGCCCTGCAACCGGAAAATTATATTTCTTGTCAGAACAACATCAGCAATGGTATACAAAATTTGTGGCTTTTACTTACTCATGGCAACATTGAAACAGAAACGTTTGTCAAAATCGGAAGCGGTCACAGGCGAATCATTCTTTCTGACTAGAAAATTTAAAAGTAGAAGAATGGATTAACAGACAGAACGATGTGCATACTCTGCCATCGTGACATGCGTCTAAGACTGCTCCAAAAGTTAAACATGGCCTCCACCCAGCGTAAATGTATCAAACGGACGTTTTAATGGACGTTGTGGGGCTCCTCACCACATCACTATTCATAAATAAATAATCCGGCTAATAAAACAAAAACCACTTTAACATGCCTTGAAACTTCGTTCCGAACTTGATATCCACGGATGATTGTCCACTCGATAACCCAAACCTTAATCCATTAGGCTACAAACTATTGTCCGTTCTGGAGACTGTGGGTTGCAGTACTAGACATCCTGTTGTTGAAACTTTGAAGCGCTCCCTGGTTCAATAATTGGAAAATTTTCCAATTTTCGAATAAGTTGTTCCAAAATTTGCAGCCACAATTCGAGGACCAAAACTTTTGCTATAACTACATATCTTGGTTCATCAGAAGCTTTTCTTGGCGTTGCAAGCTCAAAATGAGTACACCTTTTGAGAATAACAAAAAAACAAAACCTCCGTGGCGCTGGCAGCGCGGTATGGGCCATGGCCTAGCTTCTTGACACTCATTTGTGTTGCTCATGTTGTTATTTTTAGCCACATCTGAGCGGGGCCTATGGTTTATCGCCGAGTCCGAACGGCACTCCTTAGAAGCTTAGTCGTAGGCAATTTAACTTTCGGGAGTTTGCCATTGTCCGCCGAAAGGGTGATGGCGATTTGAAAAAATTGTTGGTGACCCAGCCAGGAATCGAACCCAGAATTTCTGCGTGATAGTCCAATGAGCTAACTATCGCGCCATCGCCATCGCCACCTTTTGAGAATATAGAGATAATACGAAGAAGCAGCTCTACATAGCTGTGTGAAATAATATAAAAACATTGAACAAGTTGAAATCAGACTTCAAAGTAAGATTCAATATTTCGGGGTTATCGGAAAAGCAATCCTACACACAACACAACAATTGCTTGATCATGGCGCTAGAAAGATTCTTCCAACCCGAGGGTTTCAACAGTTGAAGACTACAAGAGCGTTTATGTTTGCTATACACACTTCCTTACATACTTCCTCTCCACATCAATGCGAACGTTTACTGTTTGGTGAACAGTAATTTAACGTTAGCGAAATTCTCGACCGAATTCTTACTATCCCATTCCGGCTTTAGTTAAAACTTTTCGATAGAAAATTAAACGACTGACATATCCACACCACCACCTAAAGGAGTTCTCATAAAGCAAGAAAAAATGTATATATATCCCCTCCGGATCCTACACAATCCCACCTCAACCCACCAAGTAGTCTGTACCAAGTTTTCATACTACAACTATAGCTATCACAAAAATTGCCATAAACTAAACGAACTTTAAGCAAACAAAGTGAAAAATGTTGTATCTCACCCTCAAGTCAATCTCTGCCACCACCAGAGTACTAACGCACCCTAAATAGACCCATACTCGTACCCGTACCCTTACGATTACCATTACACCCGAAACCCGTGAGCACTTCAATTCAACTACTTCCTACTTCTAACGAACATTAAACATGCAAACGGATGTTGGATGTTAACAGTTTTCTTTTCGCAAAAATCTGCTGATAATGGGCAAACAACGAAGTATACGATAGTAAAACTTGCTCATAGTGAGGACAGAAGGGAATTTTCTGATAGCGCGCCCTCTTGATGGGGGGTGTAAGTAATGGTAGTGGTGACGACAGGAAAGATGGATAGAAAAGTTAACTTCACCAGTTCGAGAGATATTTACCTTTAGTCCGAAGGATTCCCATGGAATGAGATAGTTGTTGGTGTTGCATCTTTTGTTGCACCCAACCACCTTAACCTTTTTGTCTATCGCCTCTAACATTTGTCCAAACTTTTATCCTGTGTGCAGCATAGCGTTGAAGTAAAAACATGAGAAAAAGTTTGGCAAGAGGAAACCAAAAAATAAAAAAAAAATTAAGAAAAAAACTGCATCGGAAGACCACTTTCATCAGACTTGTGAAATTCAAATCTTTCCCTAGTACAATCGGTTGTCAGCGTTGCCGTGATTCAGTAGAATGTTAGGTTAACAAAATTTTACTCTTTCATCAACGTTTTCTATGATCTTATGCTTTCCATTGCAAGCCGTCTTCTTCACATTTAAATGCATTTTCTCAAAGTTCAGAATAAATAAATATTTCATCTCAGAAATTGATTAATACTACTAGAAGCCGTTTTCGATGGGATGCCGCAAGAGTGACATCTAGGTCCTCAACTCTTAAATTGTTTTCTTTTATAGTGAATTTTCTACCCCTATTCACACTCAAGTGGCTTCGGGGTTAGAAACTCAATTGCATTTTCTTAATTCTGACCAAATTAAAGGACACTTCTTGATTGGCAACACTATTGTTATCGGCCTTCACCCTCCACCATTTTTTTTCTCAGCACCTTTTCCCACCGATTTCTTTGTCCTTTTAAAAATGCACATCCATCGTTTATCTGGCAAGAGTCTAGGTGGACTTTTTTTTCTACAAAATTTACTTCGACCAAGGATAACCTCTAAATTCGAACCATAGCTATCCAAAGAAGCCTTGAACCGTCTTTCGCACAACCAGCGCCAGCAGTATGTGTGTGTGTGGGATATTTGCGTTGGTGTACTCCCCCCTTACTGCTGGAAACAATTTTAATTTCATTAAAAGCATTTTAATTCAGTTCTAATAGATAAGCTTCTTACTTTTAACTTTAAAATGCTCTGCATCGTCGTCGTCTTAGTCGTCCTTGTCGTCCTTGTCGTCGTTGCCGTTGTCGTTGTCTTCATAGACATTGCTATCATCGTCGCGACTACACCAACGTCTCATCGTTTTGAACTTTTTACTTTCCTTGTGAAGGTCCTTATTCTTTGTTCAACTACTCTTGCTTCTTCCTTCCGAGCGGATGAACAATTTTCAGCAACTTTAACTGGGGATATATTTTCGTAGTCTCGTATCTTAACTTATTCTTAACAGGATGTGCCAGATCATCTATTTACCCTGTTTTGGATGCTTTCAACGAATACAATTAGATAGATAACCCCCTTAAGACATTTGTCCTTTTATTCCTCCCTTACACCTGTCATTTTAATCCTTTAATAGTCGATGTCGGATAGTGGGTGGCGGTGGGTTGAAGGCGGAATGCTTGGTTAGTTTGATGTGTATCTGTTAAAGAGTTACTTACTATTCAATGGCAAATTAAAGTTTACTTGTTGTTGTGGACATTCCTTTTAATATTTAAAAGTCCTTCCCATCGGAAAAGTAAACACAATCGAATCGAGTCATTATCTTTGAACAAGGATATTCACCGAAAAACATACACATACATCATACATAATTTATAGAGCACTAAGGGAGAAGAAAAAAGAGATATTAGTGCAAAATTAATTGGTTTATGTTCAAAAGGGGATACTGATGCAAGGATTCCACTAGTAGTCATCAAGATTGGTGCCGATAAATAAGGATAAACAGTTGGGCCGTTTTCTTTGGCATTCTGATGCGCTGCCCTGATGAGCTCTCAAAAATGTTCACGTGAATGAACTTTGTAATTACTGCTGATCGGGAGCGTATTGATTTAAATAGCAAGCGATAATGGATCGAGGATAGGTTGGTCTTATCCTGAAAGTACAAGCAGAAGGGTATTAAGAGTGTAGTTTATCATTTAGCAAGCATTGAGCTCCGAAAAGGCAGCACGAAGGTCTGTATTATGTTACAAGAATAATGGTCCTCAATTGAGTCCATTATGCCAGTCAAACTTATCCAACAAAAGGACTCACAATCAATGGCATGGTAAGAGAGATGAGTCAAGTTAGAACGTTGTTAAGTTGGGCTTTATAAGAACAGTCCTCATTGGAATGCACCAGTTGCAAGCCCATTGAGGTATCATTAGGAAAGCCCACTAAGGCGATGCTCCAGCTAATCCTACAACCAAAAAGATGCCTTTATTTATTTCTCAAATACGGTTATCCTTGTTGAGTAGAAGTCATTTAGATCCCAGAAGTGGTAGGTAGGAATGCAGTTGCACTTCGCCAGAGATTTCTCTTCTTCTTGTTTCAACAGCTCCATCAGATATTATTCTAAGGATTTCTCAGTCAGTGGACGTGTCTTCCAGCAACACAATGAAATTACTTAGTTCCAATGATTCTTAAAGATCGAATATGGGTTACATTAGTCTCTCAGTTGTCTCGAAAAGTTCGCCCATGACTGACCTAAGTGAGCGCTTGAAATGTGATATTTATTTGGCGTGTCTCAATGTTGTCAAGCTACCTCATATGGATTCGAATCTGACCAGATTATTAGCGACACAACTGCCTCTAACTAGCCTCAAACACATGATCTGATTGCCATTTGTCGGAACTAATTTCCAATCAATACTCGTATGTCAATGGAAGCAAGAAGGAAATGTTTGGAGAGTCGCTGTTGAAATATGTTTCTCAACAGTAACGCTTATACAGGCGACATGTTAGGTTTTCTAGCACGTTAAAGGAAGTCTATGCATTTTGGTTACTATACTCAAAGCCAAACAGATCTTCATAACGCATAACAAGATGCCTCTTACAAACGAGCAGAGACAATATCATAGGGTTCCGGTGCCTTCTTAGATTGTTAACTGATAACTATTCATTTCGGGTCTTTCAAACAACTTACGTAAGGGTTAACTTGTAGGTGAGTAGATTTTACCTAAATTATCCTTTCGAAGGTTAACGACACTAAGTCCAGTGTCGGATTTAAGCTTTTTGACTTTGCGGGGGACGAAATATCACTATAGCAAGCACACTGTTCCCTCATCTCAATATACGCAAGGGAAAATGATCACATTGACCACATTGGAAGTCTGAATGTTCCGAGCAGCTATTCTTGATTCGGATTATCACTCTATTGCAAGGAGTGAGTCCCCAAGTGCATTCAACTTTGAGATGGTACGCATATTACGTTGATGAGCTGTCACTGCAAGAGACTGCCAAAATATTCGCCGTACGCGTATCTCGGAACCTCTCAACAACCCTATACTACCAATATTAAGCACCGAAGACCAAGAGCACGCCCGCCAATGAGCCATCATAAATGCCACAACGTACTGGGTACTGGGTTTTACCTAACAACTATCAAAGAATTTCTGTTTTGATGATGAATGCTGGCAGCATGTGTTTACCACATGCAAACAAACAAGTAGCGTTCGTTTTCCGGTCGTCAATTCTACGAAGAGAAGAGATGGAAAGAACATCGACTTCTCCATAAGAAGAAAACAGAGGTTGTACTCTTGGAATAAAATACATAACAAGGCCAAAACGTCTGTCGGTCACAGTCGGTACTGAGAACATGGAAAACTATTTTAGCTGACTGTAAAAGGTCAAGAAGCCCGAAATCCCACCGTCAGGCAGAAAAGACCATTCAATCTGGCCAAAACTTCTGTCCCACTGATCAAAACAAAATAATGGCTAACTATATCTAAACTGAAATCAAACGAAGCAGCTGGACCTGACAGCTTACCGAACAAGGTATTTAAAGCTAATGAAAAATAACTTTGTGGAGATCATACATCAAATCATTTCTGTAGTCACTCTGCGCAGAATGGCAATTGAGAATGCCCGCTTCTCCATCTAGGTCGGTTACTCCAGACATTCGATGTCAGACAAGCTGACTCACAGACGAACTTCTAAGGCACAATCTTTCAAATATCGACTAGCGTACGCCGTTGATGTTTGCCAACAACACTTCATCAGAAATAAATCCAAATACTCTTGCCAGTCGCTGTTTCTTTGGGCTAAAAAGGCAGTTGATAACTAGAATACTATTATCTCAAAAAAACTCAGGAGACTCTGTACAAGACTTTCATCAATCCAATCCTACTTTATGGCACCGAGTGATGGAAGCAAATTCTCATTCAGTTCGATAGAAAAATCATTCTAAAAAATTCGTTGCGTTGTTGGGCTTTTAAGCAGAAGATTCAATGACGATATTCGAGTATACGAGCTGAACAACGACATAGGCCTAGTGTAAAACTGGGCATCAGTCGACTAATAAGGCTATAATAAGTAGAGCGAGTGGACACCAATGCTGCGGCGCGCAGAGTGTTCAAATCTTACCCGGAGTGACAATACGTAGAAAGGCACCTAAACCTATTAAATTCAGAATGTTAAGAGAGAGTACAGTAGTTTCCTGATCACCTGCCGCACTCTAGGTCCTTCGAATTCAAAATCGGATGCCAGTACTCGGCTTTGTTAAAACGCAGAAACCCGAGAAAAATAAACTAGGACACGCTCTAATCTCACTTTATTATTACTATTCTCAATAGTTGAGTCATAATGGAACTTAGATGGTCATCCTTAATTTATTGGGCAAATACTCACCTGATCGGCCTTGCAAACATACCACATTGATTCCCGGAATAACCACCTTGTGGCGCTCCCATTGTTCCGATTTGAGTTCTGTTAAGTTGGTACGTCTGTTGTTGATGTTCCCTCCAAATCTTAGCGTCATAGCTTGACATTTGCAAAAGTTACGTAGACAAGAATACATCTATCTCAGTGTTTGTTGGCTATTTTTTACATTTTTAGAAATGAATTTAAATTTGCAACAACGAACTTGTATTAAATTTTGCGTAAAAAATGGATTTAATGGTGCGCGAACTTTGGAAATGTTGAAAAAGTGTTTCGGCAACGATTTTCTTAAGGAAATGGTCGTTTACAAGTGGCACGAGCGGTTCAAAAGTGGTCGGGAGTCAATCGAAGTTGATGAATGCAGTGGCAGACCATCGACATCGAAAACCGACGAAAACATTGATGAAGTAAAGGAAATGTTGGTCCCTAACCGCAAATTAACCATCAGATCCGTCCTATAGATCCGTCCAAGACATTTTGGTTAATGATTTAGGTTTCCGTCGTGTAGCAGCAAAGTTGGTGTCAAAAGACCTCAATTTCATGCAAAAAAGAGACCGTCTTGACGTCGCCAAAGAGATGATTTGCGAGGCTAAATCCGATCCCACATTCATCAAAAGGATCATTACTGGAAACGAGAAGTGGGTTTATGAGTACGACACGCAATCCAGACAACAGGCAAGTGAATGGCGTTCACCAAATGACCCGAGACCAAGAAAACCACTTCGTTTTCAGTCAAAAAAGAAGGCAATGCTCACGGTTTTCATGGATTAAAACGGTGTAGTGCATCATGAATTTGCCAGAAGGTCAGACAGTAAACAAAGAGTATTATTTGGACGTTATGAGACATTTGCGTGAAGCGATTCGCCGAAAGAGACCAGAATTGTGGGCAGAAAACTCGTGGATTATGCACCATGATAACGCACCGTCGCACAGTACCATCATTATTCGTAATTTGTTGGCTCCCTGTGACTTCTTTCTGTTCAATCGAGTTAAGAAACCACTACGGTTTCAGCAGCCGAGAGGTAGTAATGGAAAAATCGCAGGAAGCACTGATGGACATACCGAAAACTGAATATAAAAAATGTTTCGAGGATTGGATCAAGCGCTGGCATAAGTGTGTTACAGTCGATGGGGATTACTTCGAAGGGGACAATTTAGAATTTCGGGACCTTTTTGATCAAAGTGGTAATTCAACTCAAAGCCATTTTCTATTGTAGTGTTTCAATCCATAATGAATAAATAGACACAGAGTTTAATGAACCATCATTTTCAACCTCTCTCCCTGCCGCCCTTACAACGGAAACCGAAGACGTGCTAGCCCTTACCAGCTTTGAGTTCGTCATTTATTCGATGGAAAAGGTCCTCTGTTTTCCCAATTGGTCTTGACAAATAAATTTGGATGCCATCGGTATAAAGGCGAAAAGATACACTATTACATACATAGGTTATATCATAAAAATACAGAAAGGGAGAGGACCTAAGATGGAACCCTGAGGTATACCTTCACGCAGATATCTGACAATCACAACTCTCTTGAAATGATTGCTTAAATAGCAATTTGACTGCGCTATCACTAAGGCCAAAATAATGGCAAAGCTTTTTACAAATTAAGCTATGGTTAACCCTGTCAAATGCCTTGAAGAAGTCTAGCAAGCACGTTACTGTGATCATACTGTTTCCTTATATCGTCAAGAATTTTAACTATTGCAGTAGCACAACTATGTTGGGGTCTAAAACCTGACTAACAAGGACAGATCAAGGAATTTTAATTGAAATGACCGACTATTTGCTTTGCCAGTATCTTCTCAAAAACTATTGACAGGGTAGGAAGGATACTTATAGTTTGAAAATTAATATGGAGCTTGGGCTGTAATTTCTTAGCAACAGGTTTTGTTCTAGCAGCAGCCTTCCAAGTGTCAGGGAAAGTAGAAGAAGCTAAGTAATTATTAATTATAAGCTATAGTGTGCGTAATAAGTGAGGGAGAATCATTTGTATAAAGCCGAGGGACCTGCCATCCTCACCCGTGGCATTCAATTCAAGGGGAGCTATATTTTTGACAACACCATTCTCGTTTACTGCTTCAAAATGAACAGTTAAGAATATTTGGAATTATTTAAAAAAAAACACCTAAGATTGCCATATTTTTTTCTGCGATTAATAATTGCATCCAATACTTCATGAGTGAATTACGGACATTTCAAATTTCTTATTTGTCCTATCCGCAGAGCCACAGGTTTATCAAAAAGATATTTTATTTTCGACTGCAAAAACTTTAATTCTTCTATTGTAGCAGTTATTTTTGATCTTAGCTTACTTACTTACTTAAGGTGGCGCTACAGTCCGGGGTGGACCTAAATCTCTGCCAACAGGCGTCTCCAACTAGCTCTATCCAAAGAAGCAGCGATTGGCAAGAATTATTGAGTGTCCTTTTTGCTGGACAGTATATACTTAGTCTTACCCTCATTTTCGCCGCTTCCGTCTCAATACTTGCAAAGGCGCCACTAACATGAAGCTGCTCTCTTTCAATTATGTCAATATCGTCGGCGTATGCGAGTAATTGGACGGACTTTTGAAAGATAGTGCCTCTTGTGTTTGCTCGTGAGTTTTGCACTTTTCTTTCAAGTACGATGTTGAAGAAATCGCATGACAGCGCACTGCCTTGTTCTAATCCTTTCTTGACATCAAATATTTCGGTGAGATCTTTAGCGACCTTGACAGAGCAGCGTGCATTCTCCATCGCCATCCTGCACAGGCGGACGAGCTTGGCAGAGATGCCAAAACTAGGAATTGCTTAGCTTAGCTCGTATCTATAGATGTTGTCATATCCCGCCTTAAAATCTCTACAGTCTACAGAAATGCTCTTTCTAAATCCTAGGCCTCGACTGGGATTCTTTTTCTTCGAATCTGCAGTCTGTGTCCATGGCATGTTCGTAAGTTTCAAATCTCGACTGCGCTTCTTATGCTCCTTCTTTTTGCTTCTCAGAAACCGACGCTCTCTTTCCCATTTTGCTCATAGAGCTCATGAGCAGCTCTATTACTTCTAGGCAGCGTCGCTTTATATACAACATCATGCTTAGCTGCATATGCTTGCCAGCATTCGCCATAATCCACATAATCCATAGAGGGGTCTGAATCCATACTTTAAATTGGAGTCCACATATTCTGTTCCACAACTCGTCGGCTTAAGAAGGCATCATATGCGATTTCAGAGAGATGGTCTCCACAAGGTACTCGTAACACGAAATATCGGTCGGATCTAATCGAATAACATTTCTGAATCAATTTTAATTGTATTTTAGTTTGAGATAGAGATTTTTCATTTGTACGTATGACCTTCTGCTCTACAAGTGAGACCCAGTACATCAGAAGCCGCATATCTGATGACACTTGACAGTGTTGCCACTTGTCTTCGCTACTTGATGCTGGTGGACGTCCATAATACTGAAGGAGTGTCTTGCTTCGATCACAATATGGTCAAACACTCCAACTGCCCTTGTGCCAGCTCCGACAATGTTTCGTTCCCCCGCAAAGTCATTTAGTTTAAATCTATTATCGGAGGTGTTGTCATGCAGGCTATACTTTTCCACAGTACCACCAAAGATTCCTGGCTTTGCAATAGAATCGCTGATTAGAATTGTGTTGTCCAGGAGCTCACAGAAGCTATCTTTGGACTCTATCTTCTAGAGCTTTCACCTATGTGGGGCATGCACGCATATAAGTATTATTTTGCTAAATTTAGCCTTAATACGGATTATTAGGAGACACTCATGGATGGAGGGATCTATCCAACAAAAAATCCGCATCCAAATAGGCACTGCTTTTGCCGTCGAAATCAATTGTTGTTAAAGATGGAATACCTTTTCATCCTCTTTATGTCCGGCCCATCCTATCTTCTTGAATGGCGGTAATGTCTGCTTTGCAGCGGTCTAGAGCCTTCACTCATTAGTTGTGACCTATTCAGGGTCCTAACATTTCACGTGCATACCTGAAGTTCGTCGCATGCAAGACTTTTTTCTGCTTTGTAACTTACGTCTTCTTTCCATTGCCGGGCAGTTATAGCTGCGGTACAAGCCCAAAGTGTAGGTACAGTTCCATTACAGATATCTCAAGCATTAGAGGTTGAATATACCGAAGCCTATATCTATTCGGGGCTGTGAGCGCTGCTGATGGTCCAACAAGGGCTCATCCACCACCATATCTTTCCAAGACCCTGATTAGTCTCGCCAATCCTTACCACGATAAGGTCTTATTTCTGGGACATTACTTCACCGTTGAGTCCATCTGGGGAAGTCATCCGTTGTCCCATTTATAGTGCTGCTATATTTTCCTGCCGATCAAAACTCGCCGTTGTAAGTTTAGCAAGTCGAGTTCGGATGGATACCGACCAGTACCCGATGGTTACCACGAACAGGTAAAATAAGTTCAATTGATGTGTGAAAACAGTTGCAACACTGGGTGTTGGCATGTTCCCATCACTCAACCATTTTGCAAGTTTTATAGACAAAATATAAGAAGCAGGGTCCACCGAGTTCTCGGTCATTTCGTTATGTTATTTTGTGGCTTGGGCATATGTTAGCCCATCACGTTTTCTTTAATATGCCTTGGACCGGAATTCGGTAATTTGCAGGGCTTAGTTTTTTGCCACTTTTGAGTGCTGTGTTCTCCTTTCCAAATAACACATGTTGTAGTATACTTATTCCTGATCCCCAAGAGTCCTTTAAATTTGTGCATTTCTTCTTAATGCATCCATATATCAATCGGTGTTATCTTGAGCATACATTTTATTGGACAAACAACACACCATCATTTCTCACCTCTCGACATTTTTAAAAAGTGTGCAAACAAGAAAACTATCAAAACAAGCACCTGCTCGACTGCCAAAGACGCATTCGCTTCGTCCAAAAGGTATCACCCCAACAAATATTTATTTAAATGGAAAACCTTAAAAAAAAAAATAACTAAAACAGGACCAACTGCATTCGGAGCATTGAAACGGAATTCTTGTAGAGCGGGAGACAAAAAACAAAAAAAAAAACCATTCACACCAGTTGTGCAAAAGTTCTCCTAACCTAACATACGAGTACTAGGGGTGGCAGTTGGCGCTCCACCACCCATCGGCACACTAGATTTATATTTGTTGTTTCCATGTAAGATTTTGTTGTTGTTTTTTGATTTTGTTTTCTCATATTTTTCATAAATAAACCAGGGAACATCATGCATACGAGTATAGGGAACGCAACACTTTCCCATGCCATTTGTTGCCATCGACAGAGTGGCTGTTCTGATACAATAACTACACACCACCTCGTAAGCGCTGGAATCCCTCCTACACTCAAGTATCCTTGAAACAGAAGCGAGAAGAAATATTGTTTTCTACTAAAACAACAAAAAAAAAAACAAAAAAAAAATGTGCGAGTACCATTGTTTCCAGGCGGCAGAAGCAGAAGTTTTTTTTTCCATTCTTTCATCTCCCCATTCCCTGGTGATATATGTACTCGTAGTTTGCAACATGACAACATAAATTTTTATTCATTCAACTTTCAACTTCAACCCGTTTCTTGTATTTCTTTTTCTTTTTCTTTTTCCTTTCAAATAGAAAGTCGCTGCTGGCGCAAAAAAAAAAGCCGAAAAAAAAAGAGTTTTTTAGAACTATCGTGCGGTACCTAGATTGTTTTTTCATCTCAAAAATTTTAGAGCTCCCTTCTGATATCCTCTTCGAAATCTCACCATGCCTCACCAATTTGTGCCACATGAAGTGCTGTATTTGTAGATGTGAGTGTGAGAACTTTATGCGCTTCACGCATGTTATCCTATTGAATTATCATATATTCGAATTTTGTTTTGTTTTTGAATAAGTTTTGGTTTTTTCTTTGTCGTTTTTCGGTTCGGCTTATTGAAGAGTCAATTTGGTGTTTTTGAAATTACCATCAAACATGGTGATGTTGATCGTCAAGCCTTTCAAGCTGGCAAAGGATTCAGATTCAGTTTCAGATTCAGTTTCACTTTCAGATTCCGATTCATGTTCTGATTGAGAATTCCCTTTGCATTTTGTTTTATTAAAATGACAAGGACTCTTGTGTTTGGTTTTTGGTTTGGTTAAACGCGAATTTCCACAGATCTGATATTCAAATCACGATTTTGAAATATTAAGACTGTTAGAGACTGTGCTGTAGCCAGATGGCGCGTGCGGTTATGGGCTTTTGGTGGATATGGAAAAAATGGTAAAAGATGGAAAAAAATGTGAAAAAATGGGAAAAAATATGTTTTATTGGAAAAAAGGGATTGCGCCGAGAGTAGGCAGTAGGATGGATGAAAGGACCAGAATTTGGGATGGATCGTCGTCTAGAATTAAACGAGTTTTTCAAAAGTGAAATTGAATTCTGAAAGACTGTGCGTGTAGGTATGTGCGTTTTGGTTACACAATGTAGATTTGCAGGAATTGTTTTGTTGAATTGGGGATGAATCTATTGCGTATGATAGTTGTAATAGCCGGCAGATTGGTCTTTGACATCTTCATTCGGTTTGTAAGTGTTTGATTTTTCTACTAAACACTTTTGAAAAGATGTTAATATTCAGTGAAAGGGAGTTCCAGATCTTTTGTATAAGATTTGAAGGTTAATTAAGCACTATTGGATCATATCTTTGTTTGTTCGTGTTTGCAACGCACTGATCGGAACTAGAATGCTCCTCTTCGGAGATAGAAATGACAGATAGCTAATTCTGTTTTCAAACTGGGCTATGGCCCACTGAGATTCTTACCGACATGACTAGTGTGTTGGGTGATAATTGCCCTTCACGTTCCACAATATATGGATCGGCTGCAGAATTCCAACGTTGCAGAAAAAATGTGTGAGATGACCCCCGTTCATGACGGCCAAAAACGGCAGTTGTTCCAGAAATCATAGGTAAAGTCCAAGATATGATAATGGATTATTGCCAATTCAAAGTGTCGAAGACAGGCGGTAGACATTTCAACTTAACGTGTTCGCGAAATTTTCCATGATGAATTGAATATGAGGAAGCTCTCCGCAAGATGGGTGTCGCGTTTTTTCAAACACGTTCGAGTTGTAACATCAGATAAATTTTTGAAACTGATCAGGAAGGATCGCGCGGATTTTACACACGGGTGCAGATTCAACCGAAAGAGTAGAGGAAGCGCGGCAAATAGGCACCAAAGAAGGTAAAGACGGTTAAATCGGCCGGCAAGTTGATGACTTCAGTTTTCTGGGTTGCGAAGGGAAATCTGGTGATCGATTATCTTGAAAAGGGAAAAGCAATTAATGCAAGATATTATTCATCACTTTTGAAAAAGTTGTTGACAACAATTTGAGAAATACGTCTCAGAATGATAAAGAAAAAAATTGCTCTTTCGGCACAACAATGCGCGTCCTCATACCTGTGTTTTGGTCCAAAACAACTCCAACTCATCCATCATCCACCGTATTCGCCACATTTGGCTCATTTGGACTTTCATCTGTTTCAAAAACTCAGAGTTTTCCTGGCTGGACACCAATATTCCACCAATAATGACGTCGCAAGTGCTGTAAACGACTACTGGAGGCGAACCACTTCTGAGAATGGATAGCTAAGCTGGAGAAAGGATGTGAAAAGTGCGTTGACCTTGGGAGAGAATATATTGAAAACTATACTACTTTTGGAATTTTTGAAATAAGTCCTTCCCTGCGAATCTGAGAACTTGTCACCCTACCTAGTAGTTTCGCCTTGTGCTTAGTGTATCTAGTTGGGCATACCTAATGGTTATGGTCCGATCGAGACTGACAAAGTTATACATTGGCAAATTCTTAATACTTTCTGGTTGAACTTAAAAATTTTATTGACATACTAACGTAGAGCTTATAACTTTCTTTTTTATATATTTCTGTTCTTTCTTTCTGCAAGCAACATAGAGTATTTTGCATAGCCGTAATGCATGCCGATGACGAGAAACTTCTCGCACTAGGGGTCTTGTAATGGTAGTTGGATATAACCTAGGCATCTATTCAGATGTGGCAACTCTGGTGGCTTAATGACAATGCTACCACTGGTCACGTATGATTGATGTGGGTGGCGTAAAACTCGTCAATATAGGTTAGTTCCTTAGAGATATTTTGGGAGACAAGATCAGGAGCGATTCTAATCATTCCACCTCGAATTTAGGCAAAATACTTTTTCAGTATTGTAGAGCGCGGTACGTGCGCTTTCGCAACATGGTTAGAATTACTTGGTGGCTTGAAACATTCACGTGTTAACAACACTCGAGCTATACTGCAAATAATATGGTTGAAGACTTTTTCATCAACGAACTTAAGACGATCTCTAGGTCACACTAACGGAAGGTCAGTTTAGAGTGGTCTTCGTAAAGTTTTTTTTAGACCAGTTGCAAGCCCATTCTAACACCATTCTGAAAGCATGATAGAAGAATAGTTTTTTTTGGCCATTTTGTCGTTATCTGTGATCTATATGGAGCAGAAATTATGCATTCTAATACTTGGTTAGCCAGGATAATTGCAAAGAAATTGAGTCAAGAATTGCCCTGTCTCTTTGTTTCGGCAACTACGCAAAAATCGTTGGGTATACCTTCGAAAAATAGATTATCTAGTGATTATACTTGTGTTTTTTGAATGCCATTTTTCGTTCATTTTTTCTTCATTCGTTTCTTTCTGACAACATGTCTTTTTGTATCTTTTTTAACACGTCTTTCTGGTGTTGCAATACTATAAGTGAGAATCTGTCTCATGAATATGGTGTCGACGCAGTGCATGACCTTTCCTCGACCTTACAGTCTTTTTTTAAACAAGTAGCGATGTATCTCTGCTTCATTTTGCTGTCTTTGATAAGACGCAGCTCGATGCTGTTGATCCGGAATTTATTCAAAATTTAGAAATACAAGTTTATTCAGCTAAATCTATATTGTCCCATTCAAAGTGATCTCCATCGACTGTAACACACTTATGCCAGCGCTTGATCCAATCCTCGAAACATTTTTTATATTCGGTTTTCGATATGTCCATCAGTGCTTCCTGCGATTTTTCCATTACTTCCTCTCGGCTGCTGAAACGCGTCCCCCGTAGTGGTTTTTTTAACTCGATTGAACAGAAAGAAGTCACAGGGAGCCAAAAAATTACGAATAATGATGGCACTGTGCGACGGTGCGTTATCATGGTGCATAATCCACGAGTTTTCTGCCCACAATTCTGGTCTCTTTCGGCGAATCGCTTCACGCAAATGTCTCATAACGCCCAAATAATGCTCTTTGTTTACTGTCTGGCCTTCTGGCAAAAATTCATGATGCACTACACTGTTTTAATCCATGAAAACCGTGAGAATTGCCTTCTTTTTTGACCGAAAACGAAGTGGTTTTCTTGGTCTCGGGTCATTTGGTGAACGCTATTCACTTGCCTGATGTCTGGATTGCGTGTCGTACTCATAAACCCACGTCTCGTCTCCAGTAATGATCCTTTTGATGAAAAGGGGATCGGATTTAGCCTCGCAAATCATCTCTTCTGCGACGTCAACACGGTCACTTTTTTGCATGAAATTGAGGCCTTTTGGCACCAACTTTTCTGCTACACGACGGAAACCCGAATCCTATGGACGGATCCATAGGAAATGTTCAAGTCCTCCGCTATCTCTCTGATGGTTAATTTGCGGTTAGTGACCAACATTTCCTTTACTTCATCAATGTTTTCGTCGGTTTTCGATGTCGATGGTCTGCCACTGCATTCATCATCTTCGATTGACTCACTACCACTTTTGAACCGCTCGTGCCAGTTGTAAACGACCGTTTCCTTTAGAGAATCGTTGCCGAAACACTTTTCCAACATTTCCAACGTTCGCGCACCATTAAATTCATTCTTTACGCAAAATTTAATACAAGTTCGTTGTTGCAAATTTAAATTCATTTCTAAAATTGTAAAAAAAATCACCAACACACACAGAGATAGATATACTCCTTGCAAATGTCAAGCTATGACGCTTAGATTTAGAGGGAATATCAACAACAGATGTACCAACTTAACAAAACAGAACAGAATTCAAATCGGAACAATGGGAGCGCCACACGGTGGAACTTTTTGATCAAGGTGGTATATCAAGTTTCCATCGGTTTTTTGGGAAGCCAATGTCACTTCTTTGCCAATTTTGGCAACCGTCTGGCGAGTCGCTGTAAGTTCCTCGCTCACATCTATCATTTTCAGGACCTGGTCGTGGAGTGCGGGATCTGATGGATGTGGGATGAAATGTATAGCTTTGGAGGAATATTGGAGAATCATGTCAAGGTTAGTACGGAGAAGAATGATGGAGCCGTTCAAGTGCGTCAGGACGCTGGTTTAAAGGAGGTTGGCGAGGTTTGTTTTGAGTAATGTTTTTTGCCCATCGAAATGGTCTCTAACTAATTCGCTCTCCTTGTCTCTGTTGGCTTTCTACTTCCACATATTATGGATCGTTTCCAGTTGTTTTTCAATTATACGACTTGGAAATTTGTAGGCTACGACAGACCTGCACAATTCATCAATGCAACTTACTGAATCCTCAATATTTTCGCAAAGAATAACGCGGCCTAGATGAGCTTTCTCCGTTGGCAATGCATGAAATGACTCATTGTTGCACTTAATTCCAAGCATAACATGGGCCAGAGTGATCTCTTTGCATTTATTGTGGTAGAACTAACTAACTGCGTCGGTATCTGATGAAATTCCCTGTTTTTTGAGCAGAAAATTACATTGTGTGTTTCTTTTATCTTGAACGGAAACTTCTTGAGTGACACAGACTTTACACTTAACGAGATTTAAAAGCAAATTTCACCATACAAACCACACTATTCCAACATTTCTGTCATCTTAAGGTACATAGACGCTAAAAACATTCCTATTGTAGTTCCGTGATCAGTTTTCGCCTTTATTGCTATTACTCGGTTGATTTTACGTCGGCGGAATACGACTACTAAGCGAAACTTTTTCTGTCATTGTGCCGACGTTCAAGTTTATTTTCGAAAGGCAACGTAGTGATCTCCCCTCGAAAACCGTAGGGTTCCTGTCATGAATAATTTTATTCGCACCGGGATCAGTCCGCTGTGGTAAGTCCTGGGTGGTTATGTATTCTTACGTATACTTACTTTAGGTGGCGCTACAGTTAGGGGTGGACCTGGGCCTCAGTCAACAAGCTTCTCCAGCCAGCTCGATCCCTGGCTAGCTGCCTTCAGTTTCGCACGCTAAGTTGGCTGAGGTCCTCTTCCACTTGCGTGCGCCACCTGAGTCTTGGCCTTCCTCTACTGTGCTGTCCCTCGGGGGCGGATTCAAAGACTTTTCGGACCGGAGCATTGGTGTCCATGCGCTCTACATGACCCAGCCATCTCAGTCTTTGGATCTTTACTCTTCTGGTTAGGTCAATATCGCTGTACAGTCCGTAGAGTTCATTGTTTTATCTCCTCCTCACTCACCGTCAATGCAGACGGGACCGAAGATCGCCCGAAGAATTTTTCTCTCGAAGCAACCAAGAACACCCTCATCCATTTTTGATAATGTCCATGCCTCTGCGCCATAGAGCAGGACCGGGATTATTAAAGTCTTATAAAGGGTGACTTTTGTTGTCCGAGAGAGGGCTTTGCTACTCAATCGCCTTCTTAACCCAAAGAAACAGCGGTTGGCAAGAGTTATTCTTCGCTTGATCTCAGCGCTAGTGTCGTTGTCTGTATTTATAGCGGAGCCTAGGTAGACAAAGTCCTTAACTACCTCAAAGTTATATCTGTCGAGGGTGACGTTGTTTGCGAGACGTCGGTGTTGGTTGTCCTTTTTGCATGACAGCATATACTTGGTCTTGCCCTCATTCTCTTGGTCTCGGTGAGATCTTTACCCACCTTGATGGAGCAGCGTGCATTCTCCATCGTCATCCTGCACAGACGGATGAGTTTGGCAGGGATGCCAAAACTAGACATTGCTCTATATAGCTCGTCTCTATAGATGCTGTCATACGCGGCCTTAAAATCGATGAATAGGTGGTGGGTATCGATCTGAAGCTCATGGGTCTTCTCCAAGATCTGCCGTAGTGTGAATATCTGGTCGATGGTGGACTTCCCTGGCCTGAAGCCTCACTGATATGGACCTATCAGGTTGTTGACGAACGGCTTCAGGCGTTCACACAATACGGCGGATAAGATCTTATATGCGATGTTAAGGAGACTGATGCCTCTGTAGTTGGCGCAGTTCAGAGGGTCTCCTTTCTTGAGAATTGGACAAACAATACTGAGGTTCCATTCATCGGGCATACTTTCGTCCGACCATATTTTACAGATGAGTTGGTATAAGCTCCTTACCAAATCATCGCCTGCCGCTTTGAAGAGCTCAGCAGTCAGGCCATCCGCTCCAGCAGCTTTGTCGGACTTATGCTTGGATATAGCTACTATATCTTCACTTCATCCAGGTCGGGTGGACGGAGTTATTGGTCATCATCGTCCAGACTGAAGGGTTGATTCGGTTGATTGTGCCTGACAGCGGTATTTGGTCCGTCATCGCCGTTATACAGTCTGCGGAAATGGTCTTTCCAAATCCTCAGCATTGACTGCAATTCTACTACGATGTTCCCTTGTTCATCTCTACATTTTTCGGTTCGGGTCTTGTATCCGTGGCATGTTATTTTGATCTTTTGGTAAAACTTCCGAACCTCATTCCTGGAGTAGCATCTCTTAATTTCCTCGATCGCGCGCTTCTCATGCTCTTTCTTCTTCCTCCTGAGAAGACGGTGTTTTTCTGTCCTCTTGTCGGCATTCATCATCGAACCAGGGGTTTCGTTGTGGTGGACGAGTGAAACCCAGCACATCAGAATCGGCATCTGCGATGGCGTTTTGGCAGTGTTTCCAATGGTCGTCTATACTTGATGCTAGGGGCATTGGACCTCTTAAGAGATTTAGAGACACTCGATCGGAAAAGGACTTGGCGATCTCTTGCGATTGTAGCCGTCTGACGTCGAATTTCCTCACAGCATTAGCTTGTCTTGGCGTAGTTTGGGATATCCGCAACCGTACCTTGGCTACAACAAGGTAATGGTCCGAGTCGATGTTGGCTGCTCGGAACGTACGGACATCCATAATGCTGGAGGAGTGTCTTGCGTCGATCGCAATGTGATCAATCTGGTTGACTGTTGATTGATCACGCGATTAAACCGCATGCTAGCTACGACAATGTTTCGCCCCGCCGCAAAGTCGATTAGCCTGAATCCGTTATCGGAGGTGGTGTCGTGCAGGCTATATCTTCCGACAGTACTACCAAAGCTTTACATTAAAATCACCGAGGACAATTTTAATGTCATAGCTAGGGCATGGCTTGTAGGTCTTGTTGAGGAGCTCGTAGAAGGCATCCTAGGTGTCGTCATCTTTCTCCTCTGTGGGGGCATGCGCGCATATGAGGCTTATGTTGGCAAATTTAGCCTTGATGCGGATTGCTACGAGGGGCTCGCTCACATGCCGTAAGCTGAGGACTTCTCGTCTTAGTCTGCCTCCGACAACAAATCCGCATCCAAATAAGTGCTGCTTTTGCCGTCGATAGAAATTGCCGTAGAAGATGTCGCAGTTTTTCATCTTCTTTTTGTCCGGCCCATCCCATCGCATTTCTTGGATGGCGGTTATGTCTGCTTTGCAGCAGTCTAGGGCCTCCGCTAGTTGCTCGGCTGCACGTGGTCTATTAAGGGATCTAACATTCCACGTGCATATCCGGAGCTCATTGTCCTTAAATCGTTTGCGTGGGTTGTCAACAGTAGATCCGTCCATATCCGAGGCTTGTTGATGCTTCGTAACTTAATTTTTTTTTAAATGGCTGGGCAGTTACCCCGGCGGCACAACCCCCAACCTGGAGGACCAGTTCCATTTTTAATGCTCCTAGGACGAGGGGTCGGTCAGACCGAGGCCAGTCACCCGTTACAGGATGTGAGCGCTGCCGTTGGCCCTTATAGAGCTCGTCCGCCACCATCTCTTTTCCAAGACCCTGACTAAGTCCTGGAAATCCTTTCCGGCCTGAGCTCCAAATATGTCGGAGTAGCCCGGATAAGGTCTTGTTTTGTTTTTCCGACACTAATCCTGGTTAATGGCGCAGGAAACTCGCCATTTGCCCCCTTCACTTCGCAATCTCTAGTGAGATTCCCAGATGGCGCCACGGGGAGGCCTGAAGTAGGACTTATTAGCAGAGCTGCAAGATGTTCGGCTACAGAGGCTCATTCTCGTCATTTAAGGAACCAGCACCTGTCGGAAGATGCTACTTATACGAGGCCTTATACTAATCGTTGCCATCCGTATTCTTACGTATACATTTACTTAAATGATGCTCGACTGCGTGTTTTACAAATATTGTTAACGTAAGCAATATATAAAGGCGGTTCGGGTGATTCTACAAAAAGAAAACAGAAATAAAATATACGGGCAATCTTAACTGAAAGAAAGGATATTGAAATGAAGCTTTGAGTCCTACCACTCAACTCGATCTGTCCACCCTTTATTTTCTTTTTCTTTTTCCATTTTCATAAAACATTTCAATCTGTCAACACAAAACTTTGCCTCATAAATTCAATGATAACGTAAATCCTTGGAAACGCAAAACCATCTAATGATTTTATTCCACCACATTAACTTTGTCCATCAATCCGTTACTTGATTTAGAATTTCCCAAAAGCACTTCACCAAGGAACATAATCAAATTCATCAGCTAAATCATCATCTGGTATCGATGTTTATTGTTTTAAATCTTTTCATCCCTTCGCGCCTTGCTTTGTCTCCATGGAAGGCAGAGTAAGACTCTGCTCATTGTTTAATCAGAAACCAAGAAATCCGTAATTAATCAAACCAAGCGTACAAGCTTTACCTCTGACTTTGCTTTACAGAAAAAAACTTTGCTCTCGTTTGCATCCTTTCAGTGGGAATGGGTATTTTTACAGTCTCCCTCCAACCCTTCATTCACAGTCCGAATACAGTGTTAATTAAAATGTTCTCCGATGTCACACAAAATGATAAACGGATAAGTTACGCACATAATTAGCGTGGAAAATGAGGCGTTGGTGCGGAAAGGCAGTTGCCCATTTAAAGAACCCAAATCTCTTTACTCCCGCACAGAGACTCGATGGAATAGCAACAAATTTGGTGTAGGATTTTTGCAAAAATTTTGAGCCACCCACTTGGTTTTGAAAATTTGAGATCATTTTCGAAGGTATCCCTTTCACAAGGACGACTATGACTACGATTACTATGGCCGTGTTAAAAGGAATGGCTACGAGTGTACGACACAACAAATCGTTGAGTTAAGCACAAATCCTTATAAACTACACAAAGTAACGGTAACTGAATGCTTTTCATACATTTATCGCAATAGATGTCACGCAGGACTTGGGTTGCTTTTTTTTGTCCGCGCAAAATAAGTGTTTTAACGGATAATGGTTTTAAGCTATAAAAAGGACAAGAAAAAGTAAAAACACAGACGAAGAAGGAGGAAAAAACTTTTTCCATTTTCACTGCTATTTTGCAGTTTTATAAAGGAAATTTATTACGCCTCAAGAAATGTATTACTATGTGTGTGGGTAGTAAAACAGTGCGGTCCCAAAGAAACACCACCTACTACTAGTACACACATACACACATATAACGGTAAGCCCATGGAGTTTCCTTATTTTACTTTATATCACTTTATTTCACTCCAACAAACTACTAGTATACGAGTACAAAATCGTCGAGAGTTTAGTCAAACTATGTACAAAGGTGGTGGAAGCAAGAATTACTACATGGAGTACGTTTAAACCGACCGATGTAACGGTCTTGAGAATATGTCAAAGGTCGAAAAAATGGCTAAAAAGATCGTGTGATATTTATTGTTTTCCAAAAAACTCTTACTTGTTCTTGTACTATACTTTGGTGCCTTCTCGCCAGAATGTCCCTTTTCTCATACTCTGAGCAGCTATGTACTATATTTGATGCGTTTTTATTTTTTCTTACTTTGTTTGGTTCTCTTGGGTTCTTTTGTTTTTATTGGTTCTAATAGTTATACTCGGTTCCCCATGGTTTAATGAGAGAAATTGTTGTTCGAAAAGTAGAACTGAGATTGTTCTCTCCCCCCAATTGATCAATACTCGTAGTTTGTAACCGAAGAAAATATTTTGATTGTAAAGTTTTGCCAAGGCTAAAGGAGCAACTTCCGTTTGCAGCCAGGTGCTGCTGAAAACGGAAGGAAGAAGAAATTTTATGGTGCTGGTCCTTTACGTTTTTGGTGAAGTTCCTACTACGAATTGGTATAAGAAGATTCCATAAGTTGTGAATCGATTTTCGGGGGCACAAGTACAAATTTGGTGTCTTGGATTTGTTAAGGGCCAACTGTTTGTCGTCTTGTTGAGTTTTTTTTTTTTTCGTTTTTTTTTGAGGGTTTTTGTGGGCGGAAGGAAGAGATTTTTATTCCGTTATGTTCTGTTTTTTTTTTTTGGTGATTTATAAGCCAATATTTGTTGTGTGACACCTGAAATATTTGCTTTGGTTTGGTTTTCTTGGCAAAACTAGGTTTGGAATTGCGCCAGAGCTAGCAGAAGAGATATACGACTTTAAAAAATTTTACTTCCGGGAGATGTTTTTTTTCTTTCTGATTTATTTATTTTTTGTTTAGTTTGATTTTTCGGGTAGTTGCGGACATGTAAGCTGGTTGAAACGAATTATTAGTTTGTAATAAGAAAAGAATGACGACTTTGCTAAGATAGTCGAATTAAATAAATTAGAGCATGTGACCCCGTAAAACAAAGTGAATGAACGAGCCCAAACTGCTAATCAGGCATATTACATAGTTAATATTCAAGAAGTTTGAAGATTGTGGACTCTTGTGTCAGAAATATGCAACTTAAACCACTGTCATAAGTTTCAGACGTTTTACTGTCCATACATAGTTAAAATCAAAGTAGGTAAAGGCGTTGTTTCATATACGAGTTAGACCGAGAAACGGAGTCACGCAAAGGTTTGAATTACTTTCTTAAATCGCTCTACAGAACAAGGTGGACCTGTCCCATTGTAAAGTAACTACTCCAATTGGTGCGGTCTTTGGCCAACTACCAAAGTACTATATGACGCTCAGATCGCTGAAATCCTATTCTACACGTGTTCGTCGAGAAGGGGGCGAACGCAAGTGATGTATAGTGATCTGGTCACGTACGGGTTGCAAAAGTCTTTGGACCATCTTTAAACGAAGCCAAGTGATGAGTTTGCTTTAGTAATTATCTCATCAATATACGAGAGCGGAAATTAAGCTCCCTGCCGCATAATATGGCAAGGTAAATTCGGGGAGGAGACTTGTTGCACTTACGTGAGAAAGTAATCAATTGACATTAGGTGACATTTTGGTTCTTAACAGTTCTTGATGCACGAGGTGGAAAAATTTGGTATCGTTAACATAGACAGAAAGTGCTGAGTGTTGAATGAGCCTTTCAATATCGTTAATGGTTAGGACGAAGAGAAGTGGGCCTAGGTGACTACCTTGAGGAACACCTGAAGTGGCCAAGAAAGGGGCCGAAAGGACAGACCTGAAATGAACACTATAAAAACGATTATCCAGGTAAGAAGATATCCATTAAAGCAAAATGTGTTCAATACCCAGGACAGACAATTTGAACAGGATTAGTTTATGAGATATCTTATCAAAAGCCTTACTGAAATCAGTTGTTATAATGTCAACTTCTTTACCACTTTCTAAGGCTGAGAGAACTGAGGACACGAATTCTACGAGATTAGTGATAGTTGATCTACCCTTCAGAAAGCCGTGTTGATTGGGGGAAATAAAAGATTTGCACTGGAAGCTTAAGGCTTCATACAAAATGCTCTCGAGGAGTTTGGGTATATGAGAAAATTAGTGACTTCGCTCTTTAATCCCTTTTTGTGTATCGGTATTATAAAAGAAGACTTCCATATCTGTGGAAATTCACCTTGAGAGAGCGATAATCGGAAGAGATTTGCAAGGGGGTGCGATAGTGTTGAGGAACACTTTTTAAGAAATATGGAGGGAAGGCCATCTGGGTCTGGTAAGTATTCATCATTAAGTTGTTGTAATTAGAGTCTGTGAGACATTCTTTATTCGAGTTACGGTTAGCGATAAAGAGAGATTCATCATCTAATTGATTCCAGTGCAGCTGAGATAGATTGAAATCACCAAATACGATTATATCATCGAGAGGATCTGATAAGTTAATTATTTGATCAATTGCATCGATAGCGATTTGGTAGCATTCGATTGGTTGTGCAGGTAGGATGTAAAAACACATAACGTAGAGGGACATGTAGGGGAGTGCCATCTTTATTGAAACGAAGTCAAGCTTGGAAGAGGTAGAAACAGCGATTGGTGAAGGGTTAAGGTCATTGCGGACGGCCAATAGGACACCTCGACAAGGAGAATCATCATTTGGACGAGCACGATAGTTATCTCGAAAAACACTGAAACAAGGGGGGAATAATTCCTGATTCTTTATATCAGGAATTAGATTAGTTTCGGTCAGAGCGTAGACCTCAAATGGGGGAGCGTGAGATTGGCGCGGATGATCGAAACACTGGTAGCACGTTAGGGACGAAAAAATTGTCGTTGCCAGCTCTGCTCCGTTGGAGGTGTGAGATCCTTTTTGAGTGCACATAGTTGCCGAAAGCAGCAAGGTCGTCTGAGACTTTTTGGGAAGACATATTGAAAATCCCGTGGAACTTGATATATAAATTCCTCAGACTTGTAAGGTCAGTAGGGAGACCTTCCTGCTGTATGGAGACCATGACGCTGGTTTTTATTTTTTCCCTCGTTACAAACTTCGTCTGATTTGTCATGCAGATATGCTGGAAGGAGCCTAGAAAGTGCATATCGACTTTCTGTTGTGTCAAAAGTTTATTGGGTTATTTTAACTGTATGAACTACATGAACTACTTCCATCGATCCATCTAAATTTCTCTCTATATTGAGAGCAAACTGATGATATGCGGTGTCCTCAGCGAACAATGCAGTCTCGCAATTAAACAACACTGGAAAGTCGGCCGTAAAAACTACATACAATATAGGTCTAAGTGTTGAGACTTGAGGCACACCACATTTGACATCAAAGGAACAGGAGACACAAATGTTGACGTGAACTTGAACAACACGGTTTTTCAGCAAACTCTGAATAATTTTTCACAAGTAAAAATAGCGAGGACTATTGCTTGATAGTTTGTATAATAAACCATTGTGCCATACTGTGTCGAAAGCTTTTTCGATATCTAAAAGTATCATCTCTCTTGATCTCCCTTGTTCACGATTTGTTTTTGTAATTTTGGTTATTCTTGTAACTAATTGAATCGTGTTATGATTTTGTCTAAAACCAAATTGCTCATCAGGCAAAATATTGTTTACATGTAATTGCATCGAATTTATGAAGATTGTTTGACTGTAGTCTGCGAAACTGAGCACATCAGATGCAAAGTGGTGGTCTTGTCTAAATTAGGCGCTCGGAATCTTCGGACAAGAAAAATACTAGAGTGATACATTGGGCAGTGGTTGTTGGCATTGTTAATAGCTGGGAGAATTGTTCTATGTAAGAATCGCTACTTTCTCTAATCGTTGTGAGGGTATAACTTCTAAGATTGTTACAATACATTAACTCACATCCTGAAAGTCTGATGCATCAGCCACCGCTAACCATGAACATGTCCCCATAATGTTTATAACACAGCTTTATATACTTCCACCGGGCTTCCTACATAATGCCGACATCTATTTTTAATTAGCCTGTTCTTGTGATAATTTATAGACTGTACTTAAGTCAGCGAACATTCTATGAACCTCCTCGTCTTATAGCAGGTGATCAACACTTTAAGTCATAAATACCAGTACTCGATAGTGCCATTTGAAGCTTAACAAGGACTCAGGTCAACAGGAAACTTACTTTACTTAACGAATGATTCCCGGACACGAAAGCAGTCCGGAACAAGGAAGCTGATACTTTCGAAACAGTAATAGATAAAGTGCAGTGGTACCGGGTGACACACGTTCGAACTGTGAGTGACGGAATGTCTCATGTTTATAACACTTGAACACACGCGTGTGTATGACCTCATTTCATGAGATGATCTATGAATGAAAGCCAGGATGGTCCTGGTTAACGGTGGCTGTATATCAGTCATATCAAAGTGGAACTGTTTTGACGGCACAGCTCGACCCTTGAAATGATACAGGGTCGAACTCAATTCTATTATCGATCTAGAGGTCACGAACCCCAGCACTTACATATTTGTGATTCCTTAATGGGTCAAAACCGATTGGAAGACCCTCTGCATCTTTGAAAGCACTGCCAGGCAGTATAGCTTCCACGACACCACCTCCGATAATGAATTCGACTTTGCGCCGGAGTGAAACGTTGTCCGTGACCAATACCTTGTTGTAGTCGAAGTGCGGTTACGTATATCCCGAACAAAACTAAGGAACGCTAATGTTGTGGGAAATTTCAACGTCAGATGGCTACCATCGCAGAAGATCTCCAAATCTTTTTCTCATCGAAGCCCTATCCATCTCTCAAGAGGTTCACTGCCGCAAACATCAAATATTGGAGACCAGTCGTAACACTGACAAATACTTTAAGAGATGCCGCTACTGATATGCTGGGTTTCACTCGACCATCACAAAGAATCCCCTGGTCTGAGGATAAGTGCCGGCAGGCACATGCACACAAAGCAGCGCTGCATTGCTCACGAGTTCTATGAGTAGAAGAACAAATGGAGGAACGAGATTCGGAAGTTTTATCAAAACACGGAAACAAACGCCGAACTGGAGCCTATAGGGATGAACAAGGGAACATCGTAAAAGATTCGCAGTTGATGCTAAGAATTTTAAAAGAGCATTTCTGTAGACTGTATAAGGGCGATGACGAACAGACGAAATGTACCTTCAAGCCTGGACCAAGTTTACCAATAATTCCGTCCACCCGACCTGGATAAAGTGATGATAGCCATATCCAAGCTTAGGCCCTACAAAGCTGCTGGATCGGAGGGAGCTTTTCAAAACGGCATTCGGAAAATTGCACATTATTCAGTTCAGATGGCTAGGACACATAAAGCGAATGGATACCAATGTTTACGCGGGAAAGTCTTCGAATCTTACCCGGAGGAACAATGCAGCAGAAGATCTCAAGTTAGGTGGCTCAGACAAGTAGAAAAGGACCTCTAAAAAGACTTGGAGTGCATAACTGGAGGCAGTTAGCTTAGAACCAGACTAGATGGAGAGGTTTGTTAGTAATAACTCAGGTTAACACCGAACAGTAGCCCATCCTAAGTAAGGAGGTTTCATTTAAGCACTAATGGTATGCTCTCCCATACCAACTAACAATGTCTCTCTTCCTATTTTAATCATAAAATACCAATGTTAGTTAAGAATTTTCTTCGCCCCCTGTTAGATACGAGTACATATGTTTAACCCAAATAAACTCAACGCCAGACTCAATATTTAGTCATTTTATTTATTAACAACCTCATTGCCCTCCTTTATATCATCAAATAGCATTTTTTTCCAACCCCAACATCCGAAACCTAATTAGTTCCGAATTGTAGCCCTTGTTTCAGACCCAAAAAAATACAAACCAACCCACAAAAAGCGCACGATATTCACAACTTCACTCCTGTGGTCAAAAGAGTCCTCTGAAAAATATTTTTGTGTTTTATTTTTGTTTTTTTTTTCACTTCCATCCCCAAAGTAAAGAAAATTAATTCAACGTTTTAATTAAAAATCCTTTCACTCCCGAAAACCAAAAACCGAAAACGTAGTCCAATGGCTGCAATTGTTGGTGGAAAGGACAATGTTAACCCTCCTAACTCATTCTTTTCACCTATCGGAAGAGCAGAGAATCCTTTTTCCCGGATAAAGCGTAAGGCATGTGTGAAAAATTCACCCATCCGTTCATCCTTCGAGTCTCATTCACAAAAGCAATTAAAACCGGAAATAGCTTCAAGTGGTTATATGGAGAGACAGTATGAGGTATGACTGGCCTGTCTCTGCCCTGGTCATTGCTATCTCTTGTGAAAATGGTCAAAATAATATTCGGACCAAGTGAATTTTTGTTAAATCAGTTTTTTTTCTCCGCTACTGCTACATTTTGGTTTCAAAAAGGACTACAAACAAAGAGAGGGTGTACAAGGAACACAATCATCCGTCGCTAAAATAAACAATAATCGAAAAACGGATCTTATACAATAAATGAACAATTTATCACTGGCGGAATTGGTAACTGGTTCCTTATTGTGGAGTGTCATTCGTAGGCTATACAGGGGATACATATGTACATGGGAAGAGGTGCGCTGGTTTGATGGCGGATTTCTCATTACATTTCGAAAACTGTTCAAATATGTACAAGAACAGTTGGTCATAATTTCTAGTAGGAGCTGGGCAAATATCGCCAGATACTGTCAGCTTGAGGTTAACTCTATGAGATTTGATCAAGCAGATTGGTTTAAGAAATGGCCAATATAAGTGCAGCCTCTGTTGAAGTACAATATGCAGGATTTTGCGAAACAAAATATAAAATTCCTGCGTCCTCATACTGAGAACGTTATTATGGGAAATTCTGGGATACTAACATCCACGATAAGGTGCATATCGTAAGTGAATCAGGCAAAGCGAATGACGGACATTGATAGTCACACCATCAACACTCTGGATGTGTTTTAAACTTAACATAAGTCCATCGGCATGTGTCAGCATTACACTCCCCAAACGCTGCCTTTACGTACTTTGTTGTTACATTCGCCCATCTCAACGCAGTGGATTTTTTGACCGATACGTAGCGTTGCTACGAATATTAAAAAAATCAAATTTAAAAAAAGTCAGCATATGCTGTTTTTGTTTTTCCTTCTATACGGATAAACCAGAAAGCTTTCCAACGCGTGAACTGCCCACATATAGTTGCCCATGAGAGAAACATGGACTTTCTAAATTTAGGAGATACACTTGTAAAGATTGTCCTTGTGCCTTTTTGATGTTCATTGCATAGGCGAGTCGCACCGGAAACTGCAAACGTTTGAATTCGAATGGTAAATCTGTTGGAATCATTAGAATGCGAGGCAATAGTACATCTTCTCTTTTGAATTTTCCATTCAAAATATTGGCCATAATTTTTTTTACTGAGAGCCTGGCACCGTTGCAAAGTCGTGTCGGATTAAGGTTTCGACGCAAAATGATAGGTACGCAAATTTTCAATGTTAAAACGTGCGGAGGCAAGCCGGGTAAATCAAGTGAATTGATTGACGTTGCCATCATTAACGACTGCATCGTAGAGAAGTCGTTCGGTATCGATTTTCGCACACATATCGACAATATATCGGTGGAACAATACGAATAGTAGTTCATAGCTCTGACTTTCTTATTCGTTTCTGCATCGGTTTTGGATTTCTCATTTTAATTCCGAAATGATACCCATCTTCTCCTTGATAAAATAGAACTGGATATCGCAATGCGTTGCATGAGCGATGCGTTTCTGGGACTCGTTGGACCTTACCATTTCTGCGATGGAGAATGCTATCGCGTAGCTCGAGTTCTTGGCCAACTATAATGATTGCTGTTTCATCAATCCTTGGAGCATTATATTGTTTTGCGTGTTGACCAACGGGTGCCTTATCTGCGCGAATTACAACTTTGTAATCGTCAGCTGGCATTCATTCAAGGGCAGTTCTGAACAGTTGAATCGATTCGTTGTGTTGATCGAATAAAGTTTGCAGTGTTCCTATTGAATCGACAATGTTGATCGATTTGTTCATCTATGTTTCCCATGAAATAAATCTGAAGAAATTTGTGATCTGCGTCTGGAAGTGGTAGTAATGAGCCAGCACGATGATATATTTGGCCCTGCACTTTGATGGTTAGCATGTAATTCTCGCGTATAATATTTTTTGCGCCAAACGATGTCATTTGGAAACACGAATTATACTTCAGAATGTTTCCCAAGAAATGTTTCGATTGGCTTGTGTTACCTAATACCAATGTCGATAATGGATCAGGCGGTGGATGTACGAGTAACTCTGGCAATTTAACTTTCCCAGCCGCGCAGCACATTCGATGTGTTTCACTCTTAAATTTGAGTGCTTTTCAATGCACGCATAATTTGTTCATTTTCCCCAAAAAAACAACACATAGATGAAGATTGTAATCATAATCTTGATCATATTGGGACGTAGTTAGCTCCATGAATCATGTGTTCGTCTTGACCGTGCTGTGCATGATCATTGGGCTTCGAGTCCTTGCTCACATTACTCGTTTGTTTCAGACGGATGGACTTCAACTGTGCTTGATCTTTGATCATTAAGTCTTTGCTCACGTCGCTCACTTGTTTCAGACGGACGGGCTTTAACTGTGCGTGATCGTTGATCTTCAAGTCTTTGCTAACGTCGCTCGCTTGTTTCAGAAGAACGGGCTTCAACTGTACGTAATCGTTGCGCTTCGAGTCTTTGCTCACGTTGTTCGTCAGATTCTGAGGTTCGCAACTGCTTTTTTTTTTGCTTGAGGTGTATTTCTACCAATCGCTGCATATTTTGTAAGTATAAATCGCAATCTAAAATGACACCCTTTTCAATACAAAAAATTAGTAAAGCAATTGAAAGAAACTGTGTTGACGAATTTTATTGGCAAATGGGTTGAAATCAACTGAAGTCATCACAGCGCCGATATCATATTGAAAGCAATTAGCAGTGCCCGAGATATGGTTTTCGGGTCATTATCGTTGCAGTCTTGTTATAATTACAATAACAAATCAAACTTCTCAAGGATACATTTTTATAATCCGAAAAATGGTCCAGTGTAAGATACGATTTGAATTGAAATCCGCTTTCGGCACTGATTACCCGAGATACGGGTCTAGGGATAATGTGGGAAAACTGTATGAAAAACTCACAAAATCTGAATCGAGTTATTCTTTTTGATATTTAGATGAAGTTTTAAATACACTGAATAGAAGATTTCGAGTACCTTTGCTCTATATCTCGTCACCCGTGCTTACAATCGGAAAAATGCCTTCATAAAACTTATAGCTTATATATATAGCGGAGGCAGACTAAGACACTAGTCCTCAGCTTCCGGAATGTGAGCAAGCGCCTTGTAGCAATCCGCATCAAGGCTAAATTCGCCAACATAAGCCTCATATGCGCGCATGCCCTCACAGAGGAGAAAGATGACGACACCAAGGATGCCTTTAACGAGCTCCTTAACAAGACCTACGAGCAATGCCCTAGCTATGACATTAAAATTGTCCTCGCTGATTTTAATGCAAGGCTAGGAAGAGAGGGTATCTTTGGTGGAACAATCGGAAAATATAGCCTGCACAACACCACCTCCGATAACGGATTCTGGCTAATCGACTTTGCGGCGCGGCGAAACATTGTCGTGGCTAACACACAGTTCCCACATCTCGACATACACAAGGGGACTTGGAGAATTTCTGATCAATCAACAGTCAACCAGGTTGATCACATTGCGATCGACGCAAGACACTCCTCTAGTATTATGTATGTCCGTACGTTCCGAGGAGCCAACATCGACTCGGACCATTACCTTGTTGTAGCCAAGACAAACTAATGCTGTGAGAAAATTCGACGTCAGACGGCTACAATCGCAAGAGTTCGCCAAGTCCTTTTCCGATCGAGTGTCTCTAAATCTCTTAAGAGGTCCAATGCCCCCAGCATCAAGTATCGAAGACCATTGGAAACACTGCCAAAACGCCATCAGAGATGCCGATTGTGGTGTGCTGGGTTTCACTCGTCCACCACAACGAAACCCCTGGTTCGATGATGAATGCCGGCAAGCACATGCAGCTAAGCAAGATGCATATAACGCGGCGCTGCTTGGGAAGACCAGAGCTGCTTATGAGCTCTATGAGCGGAAGAGGAGAGACGAGCACCGGCTTCTCAGGAGGAAGAAGAAAGAGCATGAGAAGCGCGCGATCGAGGAAATTAAGAGATGCTACTCCAGGAATGAGGTTCGGAAGTTTTTCCAAAAGGTAAAAATAACATGCCGCGGAAACAAACCCCGAACCGAAGCCTGTAGAGATGAACAAGGGAACATCGTAGTAGAATCGCAGTCAATGCTGAGGATTTGGAAAGACCATTTCTGCAGATGAAGTGAAGATATAGTAGCCATATCCAAGCATAAGTCCGACAAAGCTGCTGGAGCGGATGGCCTGACTGCTGAGCTCTTCAAAGCGGCAGGCGATGATTTGGTAAGGAGCTTATACCAACTCATCTGTAAAATATGGTTGGACGAAAGTATGCCCGACTTCAGCATTGTTTGTCCGATTCTCAAGAAAGGAGACCCTCTGAACTGCGTCAACTACAGAGGCGCATCAGTCTCCTTAACATCACATATAAGATCTTATCCGCCGTATTGTGTGAACGCCTGAAGCCGATCGTCAACAGCCTGATAGGTCCATATCAGTGTGGCTTCAGGCCATGAAAGTCCACTATCGACCAGATATTCACACTACGGCAGATCTTGGAGAAGACCCATGAGCTTCAGATCGATACCCACCACCTATTCATCGATTTTAAGGCCGCGTATGACAGCATCTATAGAGCCAAACTATACAGAGCAATGTCTAGTTTTGGCATCCCTGCCAAACTCGTCCGTCTGTGCAGGATGACGATGGAGAATGCACGCTGCTCCATCAAGGTCGGTAAAGATCTCACCGAGACCTTTGATTTTTTCAACATCGTACTTGAAAGAATAGTGCAAAACTATCTTTCAAAAGTCCTACCAACTACTTGCATACGCCGACGATATTGACATAATCGGGAGAAGCCAGCGCGCCTTCGCGAGTATTGAGACGGAAGCGGCGAAAATGGGTTTAGCGGTCAATGAGGGCAAGACTAAGTATATGCTGTCAAGCAAAAAGAACACCGACGTCTCGGGCAGAACGTCACACTCGACAGATATAACTTTGAGGTAGTTAAGGACTTTGTCTACCTACGCTCAGCTATAAATCCATCCAACGACACCAGCGCTGAGATCAAGCGAAGAATAACTGTTGCCAACCGCTGTTTCTTTGGACTAAGAAAGCAATTGAGTAGCAAAGCCTTCTCTCGGACAACAAAAGTCAACCTTTATAAGACCTTAATAATCCCGGTCCTGCTCTATGGCGCAGAGGCATGGACATTATCAAAAATGAATGAGAGAAATATTCTTCGGGCGATCTTCGGTCCCGATGCATTGACGGTGAGTGGAGGAGGAGATAAAACAATGAACTCTACGGACTGTACAGCGGCATGGACCTAGCCAGAGGAGTGAAGATCAAAAGACTGAGATGGCTGGGTCATGTAGAGCGCATGGACACCAATGTTCCGGTCCGAAGAGTCTTCGAATCCGCCCCCGAGGGACAGCGGAGTAGAGGAAGGCCAAGACTCAGGTGGCGCACGCAAGTGGAAGAGGACCTCAGCCAACTTAGCGTACGAAACTGGAGACAGCTAGCCAGGGATCGAGCTGGCTGGAGCAGCTTGTTGACTGAGGTCCAGGTCCACCCCGGACTGTAGCGCCACCTAAAGTAAGTAAGTATTTATGAAGTTTTGCATGTAAATAAAAACATAAAAAAAATTAGTTCCAAAACCTTTTTCACACAACTCTAAACAAAGTTGCCAAAGACATCAGTGCTCTATCTCTTACCATTCAAGAGTCTATAAGGGACAAGCAAGCAAAAATTGATTTTTACATATAGAGATGAAAACGGCAACACACGTGTCGATTCGGAAGCCTTATCAGCAACATTAACTTTGATTTTATTGCTGAGACAACTTACATTCATTTTGCCCTAGCAACTCTCTATTTATTAATTTTCTCCTGCTTTGCCCAATCGGTCCATATTCCTTCCGAAAAGACTGCACGCAGCTCCTCTTTGGTATAACAAAGAGCTGCTGTGGCACAAATTCTTAAGAGCTTGATCTGATTCCCACTACAGTAACTATCGATTTGTATACAATCGTTTTTCTGAACTTTGTGAGTCTCTTTACCATGAGTACTTCTACCACATGCAATTTAGCTTGGTCTCGGAGCCCAAACTCCTCTTCCAGTTTGTTAATACCAAAGGAAAGTCACACGGCTACCCATCTACTCTCAAATTTCTTAGTGAATCTTCTGCCGACCCCAAAGCCATTGCTAATTTCTTTGCCTGTTATTTTAACAAATCCTTTTGTAAGCAAACACCTGAACCCGATCCTAGTTACTTTAGCTATATGACAAACTGTCCAGAGACGTCATCCATTTCACTAAATATAGTTTAACAACATCTTTGGTTTCTGAAAACATTACCAAACTTAAAGATGATTTTTCGTCCGGCCCTGATGGACTTTCGGCTATTGTAATAAAAAAGTGTCTAAGCCATCTCGGTCCTCTCCTCGTCGCCCCATTTAACTCATCTGTTTCAACAGGTAGTTTTCCCTTCCCTACATACTCAAACTTTTCGAAAGCATGGTCTATCAACAATTGCTTCCATACTCTAGGCCAACTATCTACACGAATCAGCACGGTTTCATGAAAGGGAAATCAAACACTATTAATCTAAATGAATTCGTCTCTAGGACGCTCTGTGCTCTAGAAGACGGTAATGAAGTCGATTCAATTTCAACAGATTTCAGCAAGGCATGACGCTGATGTACTATTTATCCATCAGTTAGTTACTTGAAACATCGTCTGCCCGAGGATAAGATCTAAGTTGTTGCTTGTTAATAAGCTAAATAAAGTTGTCCGGGGTAGACCCGGGCCAGTAACTAGCACTTTGTAGTCAGTTCAACACTGTTATATTGTGTCATGTCATATTGTATATCTTTACTTAAGCCCGTTAAACATTCAATCGAATCTACATAGTACTCATTTAGTAGCAACAGTACTTGAGGATTTCAATATGCACAAAAACGATGGTCAAAATGATGTATCTGAGAGGAAAACCTCTCCTCGAAGCCTTCACCTTTCTGGTTATTAGCCAAAAATTGGATCGCTCCTTTAAAGAGTGATGGAGGCAGCGAGTTATCCTTGCCAGGTTTAAAGCTAACAGCTGCTCTTATATCTATCAAACTAACTGACTTAAAGGACTTCCTGTGGACGGATTCACAGATAACATTTGATTCAAATCCAAGGCGAATTGCATAAGTGCAAGCCCTATGTCCTAAACAGGGTTGTTACACGCACGAAAATCATGCAGTGGAGACATTGTAAGGGGAAGGAAAACCCCGCTGATCTTTTCACCAGAGGCATTTCAGGCGAAGTTCCTAAAAAATCTTCTCTTTGGGGTCATGGCCCGCAATGTCTGGTAGGCAACGAAGCCGTATGGGAGACCACCACAATCAAATATCTCCGAAGCAAATTAAAAAATATTATTTAAAAATTATAGTACTTGAAATCGATTGGTTAGAGTAATAGCTTTTATAGTACATTTCGTTTGATATTCGAGGGAAAAAAGAATTGGTTCAAAAATCACTGACTTCTACAGCGATCCATTCCGCAAAAAATTATTGGTTCGGGTTCGTACAAACACCGAAATTTTATAATGAAATCTTGCTATTGCTCTTAGGCATCAAAAAAACAAGAACTAGACCTGTTCACAGATGGGATCGACTTCAAACACTGGGTGGATTTTCGGAAGCAAAGCATCCTGTAATTTTTCCGTCAGGTTTTCATATCAGCAACTTAATCATTGATAACTTTCATCGGCGTGTTCTCTATGCAGGTGTTAACACGGTTCTGACAGAGATCCGGAAACATCTGTGGGTAATCAGAGGATGGCAAGCTATCAAGAAACATTTAATAGAGGCACTGAAGCCCCCATGCCTTGCAACCATTTTTGATGATGGGGGCATACATTTCGTCGTCTTCACTTGTTTTGCAATCCATGCATCCATTTGGAACTAGCTATCAGCCTTTCGACTGAGAATTTCGTAATGGCCTTGAGGCGTTTCATTGGAATTAGACGTCATCCATCCTAGATACTGTTACAAATACGAGTATATAGAGAATGACTTATTTTGGATTAAAAGTAGGCAATACAATTTCTTACGAAAGACTGAGAAAAAAAGTAAAAGAAAAGCACGAGTATCGCCTCGTCTGACAGGTGCTTAGTTGTTAAGTTGACAATTGATTAGTTCTTAAGCTGTTGAGTCGGTAAGTTTTTGATTGGTGAATGTAGGGCCTGATTACTTGTGTCACACGTAACATTCTCTCCTACCTAGATTAAAACCGGCCAGGTTTCTTGACTGTTCGATTGATTTCGCACCTCTTTGCCTCGGTCTGTCAGTGTGCACGATCTTCGGTTTTATCCCAGACGTGCTTTGAATTTTATAAGTGACGTCAGTCAACACCGGTACAATCCTGTACGGTCTCTCTCAGTCCTATTGTAGCTTCGGTGATCTGCCCACTCTTCGCTTGGGATTGCGAAACCACACGTGATCACATTCTTTGAAATTGACAGTGTTTGATGATAAATCGTATCTGTTCTGCATGCCATAAGCAGCTTTAATCTTCTCACAGTGTGCTAGAAAGTCGAGTATGGTCTTATTTATCCTTTCGACTAATCTATCGGATGGGGGATGGAGCGGTGTCGCTCTGATTTTGTGTATTCCTAAGATTTCCATGACGCTTCTAAGTACCTCGGACTCGAATTTGCGTCTCTGGTCGGAGTGCAACTCACGGGGAATTCCAAAACAAGGGAACACCTGAGACATCAACGCCTTTACAACCGTTTCTTAGATTTGATCCGGGATCGGCAACACTTCAGCCCACTTGGTGAAATAGTCCATAAGCACCAAGACGTATTTGTTGCCATTTGCTGTTGTCAGAAGAGCGCCCGAAATGTCAACTGGTACGCGCTGAAACGGCTCGCCAGATAAATAGAATTTTAATTGTCCTTTTGTTTTGCCCTTCAGCCTCTTTCCGCACAATAGCACCAATCCAATAGTAGCGTAGCTTATCGTAGGTCTTGTTAATGCCAAAGTGGCCACCAAAAAGACTGTCATGGAACATTCTCAGAACATCTTTTCTCATCGCAACAGGAATGCTCGTTCTGATGAGAAGTAAGTGGAACCCAGCGTTTGCATAGTACATCGTTTGCTAAGCCGAAACCAGCAAACTGTGCCCATTACCCATTTACCTGTTCCGACCAAAATTTAAACTCCTTAGCATCACAATGGCTGGAATCTTTCCAACAAGGACGTCTTAACAGGGCATCAACATTTGAATGAAGGCCACCTGCACGATGCTCTACGATATAGTCGTATTGTTACAGTCTTTCTATCCAGTGAACGAGTTGTCCTACTGGGTTCTTGAAATTCAACAACCAGTTCACAACTGCATGATCGGTACGCACTAGAAACTTTCGCCCAAACAGGTAGGTATGGAAGTGTTCGATAGCCTTTCTGGTGATACAGTAGTTCCTCTCTGCTTTAGTTAAACACTTGCTAAAAAAAGGCGATGACTACTTCTCTGCCATTCTAATTCTGTGAGAGAACCCTACCTATATCCTCATTACTGTATGCGTCTGTATCCAAAACAAGTTCCTCATTGGGATGTGGATAAGACAGTATAGGCGGTGTGATCAGCTTTTCCTTAAGGCACTCAAAAGCGCAAGCAGCTTCCTCGCGGTATTTAGGTCCTGATTACTTGTGTCACACCTAACAATACTATCCGACATCGCTTAAATGTTTCGAAAAACTGCGATCGAGTTACAAAGTCCTCTTTCATGCAGAACTATTTGGAGGAAGGCCTTTTCAATATCTGTGACCACGGCATAAGGACCCAAGCGGAAATTCAACAATACCATCATCACATCTTGAAGCAACTTGGCTCCCGTCCAAAGCAAATCAATAAGAGATTTCTCGTTGTCTTCATGAGCAGAGGCAACAGGTCTCCTCACTTGACATGTCCCTACCCGCACCTAGACAATCGGTTCCCACAAAGATTAACCATAGTTAGTATTCCTCACCACGAGGAATGAGAGCATGCAGTACAGCCCTGGCGAACTACAATATTTGAAGCATACATAAAAATAGGAGTTAACAAAGGGTCTGGATTGAGACGACATGTCACCCTGAATAAGGCAATTAAAACAGCTTAAATTTGAGTGAGTTCGAACGTATTTATGGGAAGAATGCGAAAGTTTCTAGAAGAGAGAATCTTTTCACACCATCGATGTTTCAAAATGTAGTCCTGGTCCAAAAATAAACAAACCACCTGAAGAACCTTAGTCATTTTGCCCAATATTTCCTGATACCCTAGGAAAGATCCTGGAATACATCATACATGGCAGGCTTCTCTCGGTGGTGGAGTATTTTAAATTGGAGCTCTATCAAACCATCGGTACGGCTTTAGGAAATCTCGTTCTACTGTCGATGCCATAAAAGCGGTAGTAGATACTGCAGCAAAAGTCAAGTGCAGTTATGACACTAAGTCTTACTTACTTAGTTAAGATGGCGCTACAGTCCGGGGTGGACCGTAACCTCAGCCAACAAGCGTCTCCAGCCAGCTATATCTTCCGCCCAGCTGCCTCCAGTTTCAAAGCAAATCAGCTGAGGTCTTCTTCCACTTGCGTGCGCCACTTGAGTCGCGGTCTTTCTCTACTGCGCTATCCCTTATGGGCGGATTCGAAAATTTTTAGACCGGTGCATTGGTGTCTATCCGCTCTACATGAACCAACCATCCAAGTCGTTGGATCTTCTGGCTAAGTCAATGTCCAAACAATTCGTCGTTGATAACTTACATGCCTCCATGTGCCATAAAGCAGGACATCGATCAGTAGCACTTGTTGCGTGCAAATCACGCCCCAAAAATCCTCCACTCCCTTTGGTCCTTTGTCATCTGTTCATTACTTTGCCCTCCTGCCTTTTCTTGTGTTGTCCACGTTCTTCTCTTCCCGTCATTCTCTCTATGCCATGGTACAGGTGGGATTAACTGGATCCTTTGGGTTCAGTTCCCTCGCTCTGCCTACCGCTCCAGAGATGACCATCTAGGTACCCCGGATAAAGCCAGGCGGACGGCCTAGAAACTCTTGTAGACGGACGGTCTGCCCCCTTGATGCCATTTACCGATGCCCCGAGATGTCGATGCCACCAGCAATGGCCGAGAGCCCACCATAAATAATTATATTGTTTGTTCAACGTAAACGTTAATTGTAAAAACCCCAAACACCCCCTAATTGAAAAAAAGATAATTGTAAGGAAAGCCCACAATTCCCTACGATCGTCACCCCTATTTTCTTGTCTGCAAGGAGACTTACGGCCCCCTCCCCTTTAAATGCATTCTTGGGAATGTTTTCCTCTCTACTTGGTGGTCAATAGTTGAGCTCCCCTTAATTGTCCCCTAAAAGTGTCCCGGGTCCGAGGGTGTGATACGGACTTAAGCAGTCACTCGACAGACAAAACGAACACGACAAACTTTAAAAAAAAAACATCGACTGGCGTGATTGGGTGGTTCCACATGGAGAAGCTGTTGGAGCTCTGGAAGTGAGTCCCTTTGCTCTGGCAGCTGAAATAGTGGAACTACGTATGAATGTGTGCGTGTTTGTGAGATGTGTGAGTGGGAACTAGCCGTAATGCGCTGCTAGTTCAATTAATAACTAGCCGTCATAGCGGATAGTGCCGAAAAAAAAAGAATAAGAAAAAAAACGAAAACTCAGGAGACCAAAAAAAAATACTAAAAAGGAAAAGGAGACCGGACAAACAGCAAAACAAAAGTAAACAGCGAGAAAACAAAAAAACGACAGAAACCAGAACTTAGACGAAGCAGAACAAAAAAAATTACACAACGCACAAAGAGAAAGACCAACAACACCCGGAGCAGGAAAGACTCCAAGACACGACGAACCCCAAATAACCCGACGACGCAACCTCAACTAACCTGTGACTGTGGCGGGAAGTATCCAACCCCCTCACCAACCCCGACGTTAGACAGGAGCGACCCCAAGTAGGAAGGAAAAAAAGATAAGTACACCTTTTGCCATTTCCATATATAGAGTGATATTACTGTGCGACATTCCCCCGAGTTGGGATTTATTGATAATTTTGTGCGCGACCCCGTAATTCTCCTTACCGCCTTACCTTACTGTTAAACATTCGCGACCCCGTCGACCCCAAGTGTGTCATCTAAGAAATCTACTTAGTGATCGTACGGAATCGTGGGCAACCCCTTTGGTGCCACAATTACTTTTGCTTTTAGTGGTTTTGCTAGTATACATATATTGGGCACGGCTTTGTCATCCCCCTCGGTTAAAGAAAACAATACACATTTTAATTCCCCATCAGGGAAGAAAAATAACATCTTGTGTTTTGATCGTGTTTTCCCAATTTCACTTAAAAATTGGGTGGCGTCCACTTTCTTTTGTTTACCATCGCTTTTTTTCGAACCCTCCCCGTGCTGAGTAGCCGGTGTGTGCAGCTTGAACCAGCTGTTTGTTGCAATTCCGGTTTTGTTGCGATCCTCTTTTGGGCTCCCATCCTATTTTTCGCATTACTCTTCATTCGCTTACCAACCACCATCCGTGTGGGGTTGGGGTTTTTTTTTTGCTCACGATTTTCGTTCTTCTTTGAGTTTGACTTGGTTGCCGGTAGCCCGGCACCTTTGTTAGTATAATTAGTTATTTAAATTCGCGGAATTAGCAACACACTCTCCGTTGACAGTTTGGGAATGTGACTTTATCGGAGTACATTTTTGCTGGCGTATCTCGTTGATTGGTTCATCCAAAGTGGGACTCGTAGCAAAAGATGATTTTCTTTGGCGAAATTTGGGTCAACTTCAAACTGCCCAAACCACCCAACTAGCCAATATCAATGGACATTAACCTTAAATTTCTGGATGGGTCGATTGGATTTTATAAGACTGCACACTTAAGTTCCGATGAGAAATTCGTCACGTTAAAGTCTCAGAAAGGCTAAGACAACAAAACTGATTGCCTCCAGACTCTCAAGTACAGCAGCTATGTTTTTTTGCAGACCTGACATTTCGATGAAGAACGAGGGTTGGCTGATTTTTTTATGAAATGGGTTGACTTGAATTTGGTCATCAGACGTAAAATAGTCACCTTGGGAGGAAGGTTATGGCAAGAATAAAAATCTCGTAATATGCGGAGATTTTCTAGAAGGGATTTACCATAGACTACAGAACAATTCAAAACAAAATGTTGAAACGTCTCTATTGAAAGATATTGTAGTACTCAAAGAAGCGAGAATAATCGGATTCGCTATCGATATCGTCATGGTCACCTCAGCCACGCATATTCACGAGAAAAAGTCTGGCAAGAATGAAGCTGTTGCGATGATCAGGGTTCTAGGCGACCACAAGACTGAAGCTGTACTACTTTCCATTCGCAAAACCATAGGGCATTCGAACGAATCACAAACGAAGAACTTCCTAAAACATCGCAGAGTGATCCTGATGTATACTGACAATGAGTTCAAAATAATGAAAGAGGAAGAAATAGCAGCATCAGAACCAATATGGAGAACCAGGTAGAAAAGACCCATAAGAACCAGGGGAACCCACAAGCTAATCCCCGTTACCAAACCACAAACAACGAGAACAAGAGAAGACTAACACCTTATCCACGGCGCTTTAGAAAATATTTCTATAGATCTAGGCACACACGTCAGTTGGAAAATTCGAGAGTAAAGAGATAAACCCAATTTTTAGTTCGTTTTTGAAGAGCCTCATTCGAAGCTCGTTAGATTTGAGTTCAAAGACTAGTTTACGCAGACGGATTCCCGGTTAGCAAAATCGTTTCCTTGAAATCATTACGAAAGTCTGCGCATTATAACAGGCATCTTAATCGGAAAGATAACCATCTGGTCAGATGCTGCCCGTTTACTCACTTCCAATATTTGGATAGACAGCAAAAAATTGGCTTCAATCAGTCTTATTTAGCTGAGGATGCCTCATTTTCCGAGGAATGCCTCTTGTCTCGACTTATTTTCCTACAAATTCAGCACCACTATATCACACAATAACTCATGTCCAACCTTTGGTTTGCCTTTCACATTTCACGTCACTAATTTATTATTGTTCCGCCAATTTACAAGTACTTATCATGAGCTACCTATTCTGCTCACATCCACATTACTCATCAACGGAAAAGAAACTCGTTTTCCTTTCACCAGGAGTGGCGCCTTACAACAGACGCAGGATGCCCCAACTAATAACTCAATCTAGCAAAAGAAATGATACCGTGCACCAGTACGAGTGTCTCACCCTTTTCATGGCACATGTTGCTTCAAACCCAGAAACTGGTGACTACCCCTGCCGAGGTATCAAAGTTGCGGGGTGCCTTTCACCGCAATTTAAACTGATGCACTAAATTAGTCCTTTTTAACACTTTTGCTGCTATAAAATTCCAATTTCAATGGGAAATCCTTACTGAACCGCACTGCACTGAACGAACTCGACCATGCAACTCAAAAAAGAGACGCGCACCCAAAAGCCAGTACAAGGGAAAACGCCAGAACGGAAACGGAAACGGAAACGGAAACCGAAATTGCTTCACTGATAATGTCAACTACTCGCACTGCAGAATTTATACTTTATTATTATTTTTGTTTTTGAATTAAAGGTTCCGTATGGGGCAGAGGACAGGGGAATAGAATGGAACCGTGGAACCCTGAGTAGAAACTTCTGCGAGATTGCATCAAACGAAAAGGGGGTGCTGCAGCCAATTTAAATGCATTTCATTTCTTCATAACGAGTAAGAGACGAACTAGGGTTGGCATTCTTTTCTTTAAGATACTCGTACTTCTCTTAACCCTTGTGAATTGGAGTTCTTGTCTTTTTTTTATCTTTAGGCAGTATAAAATGAAATTGTTGGACAACACAGAATCCTATTTGCTACAGAGAAGAACACAGAGCCACAGGGTGAGATTGTAAAGGGGATTCACATCACCATCACCCCGATCCGACAAACACACCCGAATAAACAAAAGAAGGCGCGAACAAGTATTGTAGAAGGAGGATAAGATGCCCCTTAAGGCCCGGGGAATTGAGAAATAAGATGATAATGATGATCATGATGATGATGTCGTTTTTGTGTTATTTTTCCTTCTACTCCAACTCGCTCGTGCATAAAACAATTGTCGAGAAAGAAATTGCATCCTTATACGTTACACTCGTACACTCATTCTTACTATAGTGCGAATGATAACGAGTGGGTGGTTGGGGTTGGTAGGTGCTGGCCCAACATTAACGACACAAAAGGATTCTTCTCATTCTACCAGCAGCTAGTTTTAAGTTTTTTTTTTTTTTTATTATTTAACAGAGACAGCTCAGTGTGAGCCAGGAGAATAAAAGAAACTGGGGAATAGAAAAAGGAGCATCAACTTGTAATTGATATGTCCTACATCCGGGTTAGGAAGAACAAGAGTGAGCTCTATGAGCTCTGAGAGCATTTACTTGAAATTTAATTGTTACACTAGCACCAGTTGGTTGCAAATGCAGTTGGCTTTGCACTTGTTGTTGGCATCGGAGATTGTTCCTGGTTCTTACCACAGAGGTTTTACACTACAGATAGAATGTTTATGAGTGCTTAAAATAGCGCAAGCATACAAAAGGATATGTGGAACTGTCATTCGTTTGTTTCTGCGGGGGGCGGAGGGATGAAGAAATTAAAGGAGATCCATGGAAATGAGGTCGTATGAGAAAGTTGACATATCAAAAGCAAACAGGGGATAGTACTTAAAGATGGTAATGAATGGGATCCTTCTTCTGGGCGCTCAAAAGATGGTCTTAATCATTTGCTTGGTATGCAAAGTTGATCACCTTAGAGTGGTGTTTAGCATAACGAGTTAAGTCCGTTTTGATGTCACCTACTTCTCCTCTATGAAGGATGCTTTTAACATTTTTCCACATGGCCTGGTCGAATGAAAATTAAAACAGAGATTGAACTTTAACTACGTTTTTTGGGTAAACACAGGATTTTGATTGCAGGTTGTAGGCCTAAGGATAGTGTATAAGGGTACGCTCCCCTACGGCAATTGCTATCGACGGCAAAAGCAGCGCTTATTTGGATGCGGAATTGTTTTCGGAGGCAGACTAAGACAAGAAGTCCTCAGCTTCCGGTATGTGAGTGAGCGCCTCGTAGCAATCCGCATCAAGGCTGAATTTGCCAACATTAGCCTTATATGCCCGCATGCCCCACAGAAGAGAAAGATGACGGCACCAAGGATGCCTTCAACGAGCTCCTTAACAAGACCTACGAGCAATGCCCTAGCTATGACAATAAAATTGTCCTCGGTGATTTTAATGCAAAGCTAGGAAGAGAGGGTATCTTTGGTGGAACAATCGGAACATATAGCCTGCACAACACCACCTCCGATAACGGATTCAGGCTAATCGACTTTGCGGCGGGGCGAAACATTGTCGTGGCTAGCACGCAGTTCCCTCATCTCGACATACACGGGGGGACTTGGAGAATTCCTGATCAATCAACAGTCAACCAGGTTGATCACATTGCGATCGACGCAAGACACTCCTCTAGTATTATGTATGTCCGTACGTTCCGAGGAGCCAACATCGATCGAGTGTCTCTAAATCTCTTAAGAGGTCCAATGCCCCCAGCATCAAGTATCGAAGACCATTGGAAACACTGCCAAAACGCCATCAGAGATGCCGATTCTGATGTGCTGGGTTTCACTCGTCCACCACAACGAAACCCCCGGTTCGATGATGAATGCCGACAAGCACATGCAGCTAAGCAAGATGCATATAACGCGGCGCTGCTTGGGAAGACCAGAGCTGCTTATGAGCTCTATGAGCGGAAGAGGAGAGACGAGCACCGGCTTCTCAGGAAGAAGAAGAAAGAGCATGAGAAGCGCGCGATCGAGGAAATTGAGAGATGCTGCTCCAGGAATGAGGTTCGGAAGTTTTTCCAAAAGGTAAAAATAACATGCCGCGGAAACAAACCCCGAACCGAAGCCTGTGGAGATGAACAAAGGAACATCGTAGTAGAATCGCAGTCGATGCTGAGGATTTGGAAAGACCATTTCTGCAGACTGTATAACGGCGATGACGAACGAAATACCGCTGTCAGGCAGAATCAACCGAATCAACCTTTCAATCTGGACGATGATGACCAATAATTCCGTCCACCCGACCTGGATGAAGTGAAGATATATAGTAGCTATATCGAAGCTTAAGTCCGACAAAGCTGCTGGAGCGGATGGCCTGACAGCCGAGCTCTTCACAGCAGCAGGCGATGATTTGGTAGGGAGCATACACCAACTCATCTGTAAAATATGGTCGGACGAAAGTATGCCCGATGAATGAAACCTCAACATTTTTTGTCCGATTCTCAAGAAAGGAGACCCTCTGAACTGCGCCAACTACAGAGGTATCAGTCTCCTTAACATCGCATATAAGATCTTATCCGCCGTATTGTGTGAACGCCTGAAGCCGTTCGTCAACAACCAGATAGGTCCATATCAGTGTGGCTTCAGGCCAGGAAAGTCCACCATCTACCAAATATTCACACTACGGTAAATCTTGGAGAAGACTCATGAGCTTCAGATCGATACACACCACCTATTCATCGATTTAAAGGCCGCGTATGACAGCATCTATAGAGCCGAGCTATACAGAGCAATGTCTAGTTTTGGCATTCCTGCCAAACTCATCCGTCTGTGCAGGATGACGATGGAGAATGCACGCTGCTCCATCAAGGTCGGTAAAGATCTCACCGAGACCTTTGATGTCCAGAAAGGATTTAGACAAGGCGATGCGCTGTCATGCGATTTTTTCAACATCGTACTTGAAAGAATAGTGCAAAACTCACGAGCAAACACAAGAGACACTATCTTTCAACAGTCCGTCCAACTACTCGCATACGCCGACGATATTGACATAATCGGAAGAAAGCAGCGTGATGTCAGTGGCGCTTTCGCGAGTATTGAGACGTAAGCGGCGAAAATGGGTTTAGCGGTCAATGAGGGCAAGACCAAGTATATGCTGTCAAGCAAAAAGAACGCCGACGTCTCGGGCAGAACGTCACACTCGACAGATATAACTTTGAGGTAGTTAAGGACTTTGTCTACCTAGGCTCCGCTATAAATACAGACAACGACAGCCAAATACAGCGCTGAGATCAAGAGAAGAATAACTCTTGCCAACCACTGTTTCTTTGGGTTAGGAAGGCAAATGAGTAGCAAAGCCCTCTCTGGGACAACAAAAGTCACTCTTTATAAGACTTTAATAATCCCGGTCCAGCTCTATGGCGCAGAGGCATGGACATTATCAAAAGTGGATGAGGGTGTTCTTGGTTGCTTCGAGAGAAAAATTCTTCGGGCGATCTTCGGTCCCGTCTGCATTGACGGTGAGTGGAGGAGGAGATACAACGACGAATTGTATGGACTGTACAGCGACATGGACCTAGCCAGAAGAGTGAAGATCCAAAGACTGAGATGGCTGGGTCATGTAGAGCGCATGGACACCAATGCTCCGGTCCGAAAAGTCTTCGAAGCCGCTCCCGAGGGACAGCGCAGTAGAGGAAGGCCAAGATTCAGGTGGCGCACGCAAGTGGAAGAGGACCTCAGCCAAATTAGCGTGCGAAACTGGAGGCAGCTAGCCAGGGATCGAGCTGGCTGGAGAAGCTTGCTGACTGAGGCCCAGGTCCACCCCGAACTCTAGCGCCACCTAAAGTAAGTAAGTAAGTAACTTAGTCTCGGATATCATTGCCGGCCTGAGCTCCATGTCGAAGCACCCGGATAATTCATATTTGTTTTGTCCGGGATTTTTCTTTCCGGATTTGATGTAATCTGGGGAATTCATCCACTGTCTCGTATGGATATCAATAGTAGCACATGGTTACACAACTGGATATCGCCAAGTCGGCATCTATTTGTACAGCATCCAACCAGCAGATACATGGAGAAAATATATATTTCAAGATGTGGATTAAGAAAACTGAAAACTGTTATGGTTCTAACATAGAAGATAAGCTAAACGGTGTGAGCTTAGCTGGACATTGCACAAAGTCAAACTACAATTGTGTACACCTTCTTCAGCTTTGAAAATGTTATGCAACAAAAGAACCAATTAATTTCCCCGACTAAAGGGTGCGAATGTCGAACACCGACATCAAAAATTAAAAACATTAAAAATTCTGTCATCAAAATGATTAAAACCCACACAAATTTCAAGTTTTTTTTGTTGAAATTCATTTTCACTCTTGAGTTTGAGTTTCTGTCAAAACCACAACTGACCGCACTTAATTATTCTTCAAATCCTAAAATTTATTAAATCAAACCAACGAATTCTGGTTTCGGTATAAATAAAGAATTAACAAAATAAAAAAACAAAAACACCCTCCCATTTCAATTAAGAAAACTTAAATTAGTTTTCCCACCCCTGCTGCGGGTTTTGTGGACAAAAAACAAGACCTAATCCCTTGTTGAAGTATTGGTTGGACCTAAACAAAAAATCAGCGACCAAACTCAACTCTTCAACTCAATCATTCAGTTTTTGTGAATATTCGAAACGACTATCAAATGAACAAATTCAGTTGGAAAACATTTTTTTTTTTTAAATCTCGAATGAAGAGCCGACAGGGCGGGCGTAGGGACTAGCTACAAACACGCCAGATACCTAAATTACAACCGCAAAACCGCAATATTATTAGCAGACGTACACGAAAAATGAAAAGGATTTTCAAAATACGAGTACGAATGCGGATAGTTGTACACAGTGTGTGCGGAGGACGAACTTCACTGGCGGATACGAATTGGAATACATGAGAATGGATTTATTTCAATCACTGGTCAGCAAAGGCACCTCCACGGATGATATTGCAACTAAAACCTCAGGGGCACACATCAGCTGAAATTGGGATATGGTTAAAAATACGGATTTGTGTTGCCACCTTTATAAAAAATTCCACAGTGGCTTCATGATAATTAAAATAAAAATTCGCAGTTATCTATTACATTTAGGAAGTGAAGCGCCCCCGGTGCAGACTTGATTCAAGTCCACAAACTGTCTACCTATTCGTTAAGACTTAAGGATTGTCATGGGCAGCAGTATTATAAGCATTAAAGATAAGTCGTTTGTTATACACTTAAATGAAACTTTGCGTGCAGGTGTTGCGGTAAATTTTCCCGCAACAAGGCTTACCCTCTTTTCTTGTTCATATCCCTTCGTTTCCTCTTTTCGTGGGAAGTGGGAAGACCGAGCTCTGGTGAAGGTGGAGGGCAGCCATGGTCCCATCAGCCATTGGCCCACCGACCACAGATCTCGGAAAGCAACCCACATGGGTTAACGGGCTATTGATACCCTAAGAGGAGGACTAGGTGGTTCGGTCGGTGAAGCCCTAAGGACGGTAGAATCAGGAGCCCAGGGTGCGGCAGGAGGTCCACCAACATCACCGTTGTCGGAGCCCGTAGGCTAGACGGGAGACTCGCAACGGGCAGCATCAGATAGGACGTCTGAAAGTTGCCGACGGATGATGATGGACTGTCCTTTCTAGCCAGACATCCCAACATGATGATGACAGGTGGGGGAGGACGAACCTCGGAACATACACCCCAACGAAAGCCAAGTTGTACAAAGGCTTGAGGAATCCCACATCTTGCTATCGATGCGGAGACAAGAAGCATCACATCTCATAATCGATGTGGATGCTAACTTTGAAATGTCTAAGGGGGAAGAGATGACGATCTCTTTTATAGCTACACCCCCAATGAGGGAGCTACGGAGGAGCGACGGTGGTGTGAAGTCGGACGGCTAGTACAATAAGACACATACCAACGTCGTATAAACTCTCAAAGTTCGATTCGATGGGTGAAGGGACGACGACTTCTTTGAAGTCAGCACTCCACCGATGGAGCACCGAGAGAACAGCAGAGGCTGTAGGCGGACGGCCAAGTCACGAAGCAGCCTCCAACGTGGGAAACATACGCACATATAAAACAATAACAACAATATTAAACATAAACCATAACAACAACAACAATTACATAAGTTACATCAATTTACATTCACATCAATATAAACAATAACAACAAAATGATAAAAAGAATAACAAAACTATAAGAACCATAAACTGACAAATACCAGTCGGGCGGGCAGAAAGGCCCACAACAAACGAAACAAAAACAAAAACAAAACAAAACCAAAATAAATAATTATGTAAGGAATGACCCGCTATTGGTTAGTCCCCCCATTCCCTCCAAATCTAAACACCGGTCCACCGGAGTAAGTAGTGACCCGGGGTAAATTAACACTGAGACACACATACTTAGCTTTGTTTAGGGCGGCGGTCTAGAGAATTAGACGAGACACGCGACCCGTTAAATTTTTTGTGTTGTTGCGTTCGGGACTGTGGAAATAGCGGGTCACTCTCTCGACGAGTGTTCCGTTAGTTTCAATTTCAATAAATCGTTGTGCTCCAACGGAGCGTTTATACTCGTAACGTGGTAAAACATTGCTTTTTTTCTTTTTTTGTCGCTTTGTTGTCTTTTTCTCGGGAAAGATTTTCCTTTTTTTCAGTTCGGTATTTTTTGTATTCCTCTTCGTTCGGTTTCGTGATTTCAACCAAAAATCATGTGGTTTAGCTGCCGTCAAAGCGCTACCTGGAGTTTGTATCGAACCCAGTGTTGGAACAGTTGACTCCAAAGTTATTTTTGATTCGGAGCAACGGTGACAGTTGCCGGGAATTAATCATAACAATTGGCGCCCAACGTGGGGCCTTCTCAATTTTATTTGCCGGTTGTTTATTTTTTTTTTTGGCTTGTTTACATTTCAGTCGTTTTTTTATTCGGTGAATTTTTCCTAGAATTTTTGTAATCGGTTCGCAGTCCGCAGTATTTTCATTTGGGAAATAGTTGATTGTTGGTGTTTTCATTTTTGAATTTTTGATACTTTTTGTGCTTTTTGTAGGTCTGCAACAGTGCAACAAGTGTACATCAGTAGTACATCAGGTGCAACAGTGCAGCAAGACCAAGAACAGGAACAACAACAAAAGTACCTGTGGACTTAGAGAAGAAGCAAAAATAGGACTCTCTAAGCCTGGGCAAGTAACAGGTACCCAAGTAGGTGTCTTTTGTTTTTACCTTTTTTTAGTTTTCTTGCTTTTATCCACTTCCAAGTGGATCCATTGCATTTTTGAAAAATAGATAAGAGTAAGAACTTCTGGACAGATTCAAGCCTCTTTGCGCCTAAGAGAAGCAACTGTTTCGAAAGTTGAAAAAGCCCGAGTTGATGCACAGATTGAAAACCTTCAAACAATTTCTGTAGTAATCGGTAACAGGCCTGTAAAAGTAGATCACTCCTTAATTTTAGCCATGATTGAACGAAAAGTTAGTAATGATTAGATTGCAACCACTTCAATCCAAAAATGTTATTTATGTGCAGCAGAAGAAATTCAACAAAATCGAAGATATGATTACACGACCAGTAAACAAGAATACTTAGCTTTTGGAATGAGTCTTTTACATGATTAGATACGAATGTTTGAATGCCTTCTAAATTGAGCATACAAATTACCCATTAACAAATGACAAGCTCGCGAAAGTGACAAAGAAGTCGTGGCAGCAAATAAAGCCCGGATTCAAAGGAAATTCCGAGAACGATGTGGATTAATTGTCGATAAACCAAAACCGGGATACAGTAACACAAATGATGGCAACACGGCAAGGCGGTTTTTCGAAAACCTTGAACTCTCAGCAAAAATAAAAAAAAAAAGAGACATAGAACTGCACACAATAATGATTGTAGTTGCCAGTGCAGAACAGGTCAGCGAGATGCTTCATCAATAAATATCTCTGCTATGTTATGCCTCCAACTTTGCATAGATATTTTATTCCTGGCCCAGAAATTATATCATCTGCACTGTTGCCGATTGGCCAACCCCCTTTCTGGGGTATTTAACTATTATCGGCAGCATTATATGAACTCTTACCTAATGGTTTTCAATGGTAATTAGAAAAACAGCCAGCTTTCGAACAACATTTTCGTGACCTTTGTTTAGCACATTTGGAGCAATTAAACCTGATTTGAGATGCAGGTCCGGTGGGAATAAGAGTGAGAGTCCGATTTCATTTTCTTCGAAAAGACTGTCATCTACAGAGATGAAGTATTCTCACATTGAGAAGGAAACATTGGCCGCATCGAAAATTCAGATTTCGACAAATAGTCAACGAAATATCATTCAGGCGTTCACACTGAATTACGAGTAGATTTGACGTTTGTACAGTGGTAGACAGGTTAGGTTTTAAAAGAATTCAAGAGGAAAGATCGAAAGACAAAATTATCAAATACGTTCGAGAATTTGTATAGAACGGGTGGCCAACCATAGTTTCCAATTCCAACTTATTTCCGTATTTTACCAGAGAGAATTATCTTTATATGGAGTCGAGCGCGATTTTCTGGGGCTATACGAGTACAAAATTTATTTCCTATTGCTTAAGGCATGAAGTTTTAAGAGTAATACACCAATCGCTTTTGGGTATTGTAAAAATTAAGGGACTGGCTACATTATATTTTTTATGGCCCTCGGATCTAGAAGAAGTTTTCAAATCAGTGCTTTCAAAAAACAAAAACCCTTCAAAATGCCCATAGATATGTTGGAACTGTCCGGAAAACACGTGGGAAACGATACCATATATGGGCATTTCTTTTCAATTATGGTTAGTGCACTCACAAAATAGAGTGAATGCATCGATATGAGCCAAGCACAACCTACTCTAAAACCATAGATCGGCTAAGGGCAAATAATTGAATGCAATAATGATAAATATTTCACTTCTAAAGAATTAAAACAATTTCTGAGCGGAAATGGTATTGAGCACGTGACTTCTCCTGTGGGATACCCAGCAACAAACGGCCGAGCGGAAAATTGTGTAAAAATCGTAAAATCGGGTCTTAAAAAAGCATTAAGTTTGAACGCCTTTCTGATGGATTACAGGAAATCCGTTCATAGTACGACAGGTTTTTCTCCTGCTCGGTTAGTGCTCAGTCTTGTGTGATGTGGTGTAATTCGCTTCTGTAATAATAAAGTAAGGTCACATAATTTGTCTTTTACTGTATTATACATAACAATCGTAATATTATTAAACAAGAATAAGACCTCGTACAAAAGAAATTGATTTTTCATGCCAACGCTATTGCAGTTATCAATAAAAGACATATTGCACGTGTTCTCGTTTTGCTCTATTTTGATAGCAAGCTAAGATAGCGCTGTAGTTGGAGGCAAAACCTTAGCGAATAAACTTTTCCAGAAAGTTTATTTGGTATACGTGTCTCAACTATCCTAAGCCCTTTTCTGATCAATTCGTTGGGTTCGCTGTACCAACGATAACTTCATTCGATTTCCCTAATATTTCTTCTCTCACAACTGGGCCTTGTAAAGAATCCAGACTTCTAAGTGTTGTAAGCAATATCGTATTTCTTAATTGCCTACTTAGGTCAAGAAAAGAAATACACTTCCAAGTATGTATAACTATTCGTTTGGCCTTAAAAGTTAGGAAAAATTCCAAACTACTACGTATCTCAAATTCGATAACGAATTGCATCTCTTCATGCCTACTTCTTCATGTTTTGTCAAAACAAAACACTTATCCAAGGATTGCACTCCTTGTATCTATGTTCCTTTTACTGAAAATATCTCTGTCTTGTGCAAAAGAAGAGTGTGGGCAATATCAGTACTTACCAACTACAGCTCCAACTACCTGTAGCCTAATGGAAATGTTCGCTGGACACTCAAAAAGTTGGTGACTTCGCGGTGTAGTTACCACTCTCATATCAATCAGGATGCTGTGTCACGTATGAGCAGCATACATAGTGCCACGTTAATGGGAACCAGCCTGGACGTCCTAATCACCATTTTTTTTATCATTCTAGAGAAGCCCCATTAAAATCAGACCGGAGCATTGATTTCCATCCGCTCTAAATGACCCAGCCATCTCAGTCATTGGATCACCACCCTTCTACCTAGGTCGATGTCGCTGTATAGTCCGTACAGCTCGTCGTTGACCAAAAATCACTAGAAGAATTTTACTCTCAAGCCAGCCAAGGCCTTAAATATGATCGCTTTTGTTGTTCGAGAGACGGCTTGCAGGTCAATTACCTTCTTAGCTCAAAGAAACAGCGATTGACAAGAGTTATACTTCGTTTGATTTCAGCGCTGGTGCCGTTGTCTGAGTTTATTGCAGAGCCTAGGTAGGCAAAATCCTTAACTACCTCAAAGTTAAATTTGTCGAGGGTGACGTTCTGTCCGATACTTCGATGTTCAGTGTCCTTTTTGCTTGACACCATATACTTGGTCTGACCCTCATTGACCGCTAAACCCATTTTCGCCGCTTCCGTCTCAATACTTGCAACGGCGCCACTGACATCACGCAGCTTTCTTCCGTTTATGCCAATATCGTCGGCGGTTGCGAGTAATTGCACGGACTTTTGAAATATTGTGCCTCTTCTGGTCGTGTATGAATGAATTTTGAATGAATGAACTTTGCACTATTTTCTCAAGAAGGATGTTGAAGAAAACGCATGATAGTGCATCGCTTTGTCTAAGTCCTTTCTTGACATCTCGGTGAGATCTTTACCGACCTTGATGGAGTACCGTGCAATCTCCATCGTCATCCTGCAACATACGGACGAGTTTGGCAAGGATGCCAAAGCCAGACATTGTTCTGTATAGCTCCCCTCGATAGAAGCTGTCATACGCTGTCATATCATGTCGATTGTTGATTGCCTGAAGGCACACTGATATGGACCAATCAGTTGTTCGCTCTAGCAGCTTTGTTGGACTTTAGCTTAGATATCGTCACTTCATCCAGGTCGGATGGACGGAATCGTTGGTTCATTCTAAATGACAGCGGTGCTTGTTTCGTTATCGCCGTTTTACGACCAACAGAAATGCTCTTTCCAAATTTTTAGCATCATCTGCGACTCTACTACGATGTTTCCTTGTTCGTATGGCCTTGGTTCATAAAATCTTCCGAATTTCATTCCTGGAGTAGAATCTCTCAATTTCTTCGAACGCGCGTTTCTCATTCTCATTTGTTCTTTTGCTGTGAAGCCGGCATTCATCTCTCCTATTCTGATCATAAAGGTCTTGAGCAACTCTAGCTCTTCTATGCAGCACCGTAGTGCATGCATCTTGTTTAGCTGCGTGTGCTTGCAAGCATTCGGCATCAGACCAGGAGTGAAACCCAGTACATCATTAGCGGCATCTCTGATAGCTTTTTGGCAGTCTTGCCACTGGTCTTCGTTGCTTGTTGATGCTGACGGCAGTAGAGCTCTTAAAAAATTAAGGGAGACTCAATCGCAAAAGCACGCCGAGGATGTCATTTTAATGTCATAACTAGGGCATTGTTCGTAGATCTTGCTCAAGAACTCGTAGAAGCTATCATTGGTGTCGTCATCTTTATCCTCTGAGGGGACATGCGCGCGTATCAGGCTAATATTGGTAAATGTAGCCTTGAAAAGGATTTCTACTAGGCGCTCGTTCACATGCCAGCATAACAATTGCCGAAGTAGATGTCGCAGTTTTTCATACTCTTTTTGTCCAGCTCATCCAGTCGCATTTTTTGAATGGCGTTAATGTCTGAGACTTAAAAAAGCACCACGTCCATATCCGAAGTTCCTTGTTCTAAGTTCGTTTGCATGGGTCGTCAATATTAGATCCGTCCGTACGGAGGCTTGTTCATACGAGTAACTTTCGTCCTTGTTTCAAATGTATCGGAGTAGCCCGAATAAGGTCTCATTTGACTCCATCTGGTGAATTCATCCACTGTCCCGTTTATACTGCTGCCCTTTTAGTCACCTGGTCAGCACTTGCGCCCATAAGTTTGTAAAGTCGAGTCCGCATGGATATCGAACAGCAACCAGAGGTTACCACTTGGAGTTTAATTAATATGAAGAAATAGTTGCATCACTGGGTATCGGTGAGCTGACACCTCTCGGCGCCTACCCTGTTTCTAGAGTACGCCACGATTCTTGCAATCACACCTAGTCACAATTGGATATGGACATATTTCTGAGACTAGTAGCTAAAATAGACTTACACGAAGGAGTGTTTACTGACAATTTCACTGCCTATACCAGGTGATAGAGGTTTGAGAAATCGGAAGTCGGCTTAAATGAACGTCCACTTCAACTTTTCTTTCTTAGCTCACTGTTGACTGTCATCCGCTTTTCGCCGTAAATTATAAAAATGTGTCTCGTTCGAGATAAATTGTCGACTTTGACGAGCAGTGACTGTGCCAGAGGATGTCTACAACTTGTGCTCGCTGTCCGAATCTCTGGGGTAACAACAAAATTACGAAAAATTGCGTGCTGTCGGAAGTCTTAAGACCGCAAAATCAGCGTTGGTAAGTTGTAAAATAGGCTCAACTTGAAGAAACAAAAGTTGCCTCCATAAGGATTTTAAGAAAACTTGACAGACTCTCACTTTATCCTCCCATCGGTGGCATAAAACTTGGTTTCATCTGCCGATATAATATAACACATGATGCGGATTGTGCTTCGAGCTAGGCTAGAATGAGGGCTCTTTCAAGTTAACAATTGCTACGCCTGCTCCTTTGTTTTTGCACACAAGTAAATAGCATGTTGGTTTATAACTGAGTTATCCAATAATGACCCATGCGCAAGATTAACAAAGGTATACCTCAATGTAAACGCGGCAAGGAATACAACCAATGCGCAGGCATGCACCTCTCGGGAGAGTGGTGCAAACCCCAGCGATTTGCGCAAACTGTACGGGAAATCACTCAGCAAATTACCGAGCTTGCGAGATCGCCAAAGAAATCCAAAAAAGGCGAACAAATCTCATGAAATCCGTTCATATAGGCCGGATGACGAGACACCTTAAAACCGATGTGTCCATTACAAGTAAGAGAGTCATCAAAAAGCAACTGATAAAAATAGGAAATAAAACAACCCAAGATAACCTGAAGGGAACAAGTGCAATGAAAAAATCTGTACCAGATGGCGAAAGATCATACGCTGAAATCTCGTCACAAGCAAATAAGCTAGACTCTGTCACGATAGATCCGGTATGTCAAGTACTCACAGTAATTCTAATCACACTTGAACAACAAAACAAAATCAACGAACTCTTGTTTGACAAATTAAGCAACCCCGAGTCTAAGCCGCAAAGGAAATTCATGAAATGAATAAAAAACCGTTAATTAAGCAAACGGTCTCCTGAAAAAAATCGAAGAACTAAAAATAATTCTTCTAAAAAACCATATTGACAAATCTTTGCTTTCGGAAACCCACTTATAAAAGGGAGCTAGACCTAGGATAAGAGGCTATTCTGGCTACTGCGCGTACCACCCTTGGGAAAGCGCGAGAGGCAGATCCTCTCTTTATATCAAAGCTTTCATTAAGCACATCGAAAACATGATTCTGTAAAATAGATCACTTAGACTACAATATAGCATCCTGTTATTCCTCTCCGAGATATAGGATGGCAAACGACGACCTTGAAAGCACGAAAGAGGTGGCAAAATTTAAACTACCTTTGAAATAAGCATAGGCAAATGCCGCAGGATTTCAGGAATCGTGAAACATCACGTTACTTTGAAATATTGACTGCCGACAAAACATCTAATTACTCGCTCTGGCAAGCCATGAAGTCTACCAAGAAACCGATTATGCACTCTCCGCCAATACGGAAAACCAACGGCTAATAAGCAAAAGGAGACGTAGAGAAAGCAAACTTATTTGCCAAACACTTGGAAGAAACTTTCCAACCGTTTAAAGGACGACAACTTACTAAAGATCACGATGTCAGCACAGGCAATTATAGAATAAAAAAAGTATCACTGAGTGAACTTCGGCAAATAAAAGCAAAGTTGAAAATAATTAAGGTCCTGGATACGATCTGATTACGAGCGAGATTCTAAAAGAGCTTCCCCAAAAAACGGTAGTCAAGCAACTTCATATACTAGGTCGGGTGAAAAGTAACCTCCTTGGAATTAAAAAAAAAATTTTAAATTTTTTTTATTTTATTCAATATAGTCTCCTTTTAGCTTGTTACACTTATTCCAGCGATTTTCCAACTTCTTGATCCCGTCAAAAAATAATTTTCCGAAATACTACTCCGTGGCGTCGATGATTTCCTCGCGTGAGCTGAATTTTTTATTGATGAGCCATCTTTTGAGGTTTAGTTAGAGATAATGGTCCGAGGGAGCCAAATCGGGCGAATACGGTGAATGCGACAGCAATTGGAGCCGTCAGTCATTGATTTTAGCCGTGGTTGCGATGCATACGCCGGCGTATTGTCTTGCAAAAACAAAATTTTTTTCGTTTCATGTAAGGCCGTTTTGCAGCGATTTCGGCCTTCAATCGCTCCAATAATTCACAGTAATACTCGCTGTTGGTGGGTTTTCCTTTTTCGAGGTTGTCCACGAAGATTATGCCATGACAATCCCAGAAAACAGACGCCATAACCTTTCCGACCCAATGAGCCTCTCTCGGCCGCTTCGGAGCACTCGCACCGGCTTTAGTCCAGTGCCGGACACTCATTCTGTTCTCTGGTGTGTAATAGTGGATCCAGGTTTTATCATCAATTACCAATCAACGCAAAAAATCCGCCCGATTCCGCATCAGCAAGTCCAAACACTCTTTCGAAGTGCTCTCACGTTCGTGTTTTTGGTAAGGAGTGAGCATGCGCGGCACCCAGAGGCAAGATAACTTTTTCATATGCAGAATATTGCCCAAAATATGGCGTTTGCACTCAGTACTAATCTTTGTGGTATCTGCTAGCTCGCGCACTTTCACTTTCCGGTCAGCCAATACCATTTCATGTATTTTTTTGACATTGTCCTCTGTAACCGCATCGGAGGGCCTGCCGCTGCGGATTTGATCGGTAGTAGAGTTTCGGCCACTGCGAAACTCCCGAAATCAATATTTGACGGTGTAATCTGACGGAGCATTGGCCCCATAATATTTATCCAACTTTTCTTTTGTTTTCTTCGCCGTTTTGCCTCTCAAAAAATAATGTTTTATGGGAGAGGGGAAAATCTCAACGACAAAAAATCATATAGACCAATTTCACTCCTGCCGATAACTTCAAATGTATTCGAAATTCTTTTGCTTAAACGGTGGAAACGTATAAGTGAAGAGAGATGACTAATTCCGGATCACCAGTTCGGCTTTAGAGTCAAACATTCGACAATAGATCAGGTATATCGGATCCCAAATGAAATTGAAAACGCCTTAGAAAAAGAGGAAATACTCTCTAGCGTTTTTCTTGATGTGTCACAAGCCTTCGACAAGGTATGGCACGAGGGCCTGCGGTATAAGCTAAGGCAAATCTTACCTGACACATTATGTAAAATAGTAAATTCATACCTTAAAAACCGGCTGTTTCGTGTTGGACATGGGTCTGAATACTCGGAATTCAAAGAAATTCAAGCTGGTGTTCCACAAGGAAGTGTTCTTGGTCCGTACTTATTCCTACTGTTCACAAGAGATATAACTCAGGGTGAAAAGACAGTAGTAGCCGAGTCGCGGACGATACGGCTATTGTTGCTACAGGCCAAACGTTAAGATTTTCGACGATAAAATTCCAACGAGCCCTAAACAAGTTTTTTGAGTGGACGAAGACCTGAAAAATCGTGCTAACGAGATCAAGTCGACTCATATCAATTTATATTGCCTTTATATATTAATTCTATAAAAATTCCTATGGAAACGAGGCAAAATATTAAGGAATAACTCTAGACGCAAAGCTGAAGTGAAAATCACTCGTTAAAAAGAAACGTGAAGAACTCGACATAAGGCTTAGAGAAATGTATTGGCTTGTTGGAAGACATTCCAAACTAAGCTAGTGCTTAAACCATGTTGGACATATGGTATACAACTTGAGGATTGTACTAAACCAAGTAATATATGTATTCTACAAAAGTTTCAGAATAAAGCGCTAAGAGCAATCGTGAATGATCCATGGTATCTAAGCGATAATCACCGTGATCTAGGATTTGCTAACGTAAAAGACGAAGTAGCAAGCTCTGCTCGAAATCTTCGTACTCGTCTGGTGCATCACTTCAACCCAGAAATACGAGTACTATAGTCCGGACATTCGACGAGACCAACCTTATGCGTCGACTACGTAGAATAATACCGTTCGACTTAGCGCCGTAAGCCTGGAAGAAAATGCGAGGTTTTTATCTCAATCTTAAGTGCAGCCGAATTGAATTTACTAAAACTTGCAGTAAATCCACTGCAATAGTTTGGCAACACCAACAGCGACATGGTCGCATAATAATCTACGAGACTAACTAATATGTGCAACCGCAATACCCAGAGTAGTGACCTGATTTCGGGGGGTGTGTTCCGCAATCATTCCGAAATCTTTTTTGGTTTATTTCTATTTTTTTTTTTTGCCGCTTATATGGGAATGAGCCATCGTTTTCAATATTCAATTCGAGTCCTTAAAAACCCTCATATGGACTTCTGGGCTTCAATCGAGAGCTGGGAACTCTCAATGGGTGACCAATTGCGGATTACGATCTTTCCTGTTGTAGTTCATTCTGTCCCACCATCAGGATTTTCATTCATTCAGTCAAGCTGAGTAGGAAGCGCCAAATGATGGTGATTTTGTTCACGTTCACATGTTCTTTTCATGTGTTTTGCTTTTTATTTTTTATTTATATTTCTCTTATTTTTTTGTCCCAAGCCACGAGTGAGGACAGAAGGATACCTCATGAATAGAGAACTAGGATTCCAGGCTGTGGTCCCACATCTATGGTATGATAATGTGATGGAAAGAGATATGGCAAAAGCATTTGAATGGTCCAAGGATATGGATAGGGATACTGTGATAGCTAAACGCCGATAGAAATAAGTTTCTTTGCGCTTTTTGTTCACATTGTTTGGGTATGGTATTCGTATGTGTATGTGAGTGGGAGTATGCTGGAGCGGGTGCGGATAAAATACTTCATTTGTTATCCCATTCCCAGATTTTTCCTTATTTTTTCCTTTCATTTGAGAGAACATTAAAAATAAAAGGCTGTCGCATGGAATTTTGCCGTTTAAGCTTCAAGGGTTCTTAAGTGACTGGAGTGGAGTGAAGGATTGGGAAGCGGAAAGCGGGAAATGACCAACGAACTGATGTTACACAGTCGTTATTATTGTCGTGGTCCTTTGTGTAAATTGAAATACTGGAAACAAATAAAGAAAAAATTGGATTCCTTTCATTCTCCATTCGATTTGGTTTTTCTTTTTATTTTGAAAAGCTTATGAGCACGCCAAGGATGGGGTGGGAGATGATTACGGTAGGGTATTACGAATTGGGTAATAAAGCAATTTCGACGCAGTCAATTGTGGATGGAAGTTTATGGGAGACAAAGAATAACCTCAGAAAAAAGACGACAAATCCAAGATGTATACGGTTCATGTGAAAGATGTAGGTGAAAGTCGTGAAACATCTTAAAGACTGCCTCTACCTAGAGGGACAGGACAATGGAGTTGAATATGTGCGGGAACCATTCACATATCCAAAGTTTCATCGATCTGAATTTTAGGACGATGTTGCTATTCACCTGCTTATTTCGGGAAGGCATTACTTTCACCTAATAATAGAGATACAGAACCAACTTACTGTGAGTCGTAAGTAATATAGTTTGCTATATTATTGGTGGTCGTACCATCTTAATACAAATGATTGGTCACCATTAGTTGACTTATCACAAGAACTTTGCAATTGTCTCAGAAAAAAGGTAGCCAACAAGTCTGTCTGTGTTGCTTAAGTCACCTAAGTTTTTGTGGAAGAAGGCTCCGGTGATTCATTTAGAAGAATTAAACTCATGGAGCGTTTCAGATCTAGCTGTGGCCAGATTTTTTTGATCGGTGAGCATGTCGATCCAATCGCCCATCTATGGCTTGTTCTTCTGTAAGTATCTAGATTTATTTCTTGTTTGCACATAGCGATAGGTATACTTATGTTTTCCTTTTCAGGTGTGATAGGTATAGTGGTTTCAATTTTGGCAAGTTCGTCGGCCCTGCAATTCCCTGGAATGTCTCTATGTCCCGGCACTCGGCAAAGGTGAATATTAAACTGCTCCGCCATTTCCATTAGAGATGATCGGCAGTCTATGACTGTTTTTGAATTTATGAGTCCAGGGATTTGATAGCAGCCTGACTATCGGGGAAGATGCGGGATATCCATTGCAGGTATTACATTTGGCTTCAGCCAGGATAGGGCTTTCTTAATTGCCAGAATTTCTACATGGAACACGCTACAGTGTGTGGAGAGGGTAGGGTTAAGCTTTTCGGCAAAACCACCACCACCAACGCCACTGACAGTCTTAGAACCGTGCGTCGGTGTAGAAGTGGATTGAGTTGTCATCCGGTAAGGCATTTTCCTCCAGGGGAATGCTTGCATGGAAGCCCTTGTCAAACCATTGTTTGGGTATTGTGAAGACGATATTTTCTGGTAGGATTCCTAGTATGATAAGAATGTTTGCGTGGCCAAAAGTTTATTTGCCCACTGTGAAGTCGCTTTAAGGCGAGTAGCTGCGTTGGCGGCTACTTAGTTGCTATAAATGTCGAATGGTGTAATGTGAAACACAGTGTTCAGAGCTGCGGAGGAGGTAGGGTCTATGGTCGGAATTTTGTATTTCCTAGAGAAGAGGACAAGATCGGTTTTATGGGGGTTTATTCCCAGTCTACAGCGATCCGCTCAGCTAGTAAATATGTTAAGATTATAATGCAGTAGCTCTTTAATCGTATGAAGATGTTTTCCTGAGACGGCTATAGCAACGTCATCCGCATACGTAACCACCCTTCTACTACCCTCTTCGTCTGCTGACGTTGTTAAGGGCACCTTCTATGTCCAGGAAAGCTACCATTGTATATTCTCTATAATGAAGGATCGCCTGTTAGTGAGTAGTAGAGTAGAGCCGTTTCCACCGACTTTTCCTTGCAGAAGGCATTTTGTGCCGTGGATAGGAGTCTAGGGTTAAAGCTAGATCTTATATGGACATCAATGAGTCGTTTCTAAAGTTTTCAGAAGGAAAGATGAACTGCATTTACTTCTCTCCATGACAGAGGTATGTGGGATAGTTCTACGTAGTACCTCATGATATTTTCAAGCGATGGCAAGAATATATCCGAGGATCTATATTTGGATCAACCAACATAACCGATTATTAAAGTTAAGAAGTTTAAGGTGGTTTCGATAGGGTAATTAAATAAGAGAGTCTTCCCAGAGCAGTCTTCGAATAGCAAATCCAAGGCAACCGCACTGAATGATCTCTATTTGAGACATGTGAACTCGCTAAAAGGCGGACCGCTCTTGGTGACATACTCGAGAAGGGGACAAAAGTAGTGTAAACTCAGGGGTTTGGAAAATTCGTTGGACCATAATTTTTTGAAACCAAGTGATGAGTTGGCTTTAAGGATTATCTCATCAATCTTCTTATCCTTTTATTAACCCTTTCCTCGTTATACGAACTTATGCGTAACGAGTTTCCCATTTTTACTGCATCGCTGCTGCTCCGCTTATGGGGTTGGCTAATGTCGCAGACCGCAGAACGCGTCTACATAATGCTCGGTCCTGGATCGCTTCGGTGGTAAGCCCCAGGCGTTGTTGCGCATTTGCCATCTGAGAAATCCAGGAATTCTTTTTCCGACCTCGTTTTCTTACAGGTGGAGTGACCGTAGTTGATAGTGCCTTTTTAACCGGATTTTCCGCAGATCTTCTTTGAACGTGGCAATAACAACTTATTTTATTCGCTTCAAGCTGTTCGGTTACCGAATTCTTTATATGTAGACTTCCTCTTATACGCGTAGATCTAATGCACTCGCGTTTAGTGACTCCACTAGTCACCCTTAACATTTTCATTTCCGTTGCCGTCATTTTGTTTTTAAACGCTTCGTACATTGTCCAGCACTATGAACCTAATATAAGAGCTGGTCTAACAACCATGGTGTAGAGTTTCCCCTCTAATTTAAGTGGAAATTTTCGGTCGCAAAAGATTCCCGAATTTTCCCGCCATTTCATTCATCCCACACTCACTCTGTGGTTTACGTCGTCGTTACATTTCGCTTCCATGTTTACGATTGACCCTAAGTACTTAAAGGTAGTGCTTTTCGGAAGAACTATTCCGTCTAACATTATATCCGGAACAGGTCGCAACGGATGCGCAAATGGGCACGTCAAATGCTCCGTCTTTGAACGACTTATTTTAAACCCGTTTCTCTCTAGCGCATTTCTCCATGAATCTAAGGCGTTCTGTAAATCTTCGACGTTATCGCTAAGTATAACTGCGTCGTCAGCGAAGAGAATTGGCGTTACATTTGCTTCGCGCATGCAGTCTTTTAAAAGATAGTCGAATACTACGTTAAAGAGGAAAGGGCTAAGTACGCTTCCTTGATGCACTCCGACATTAACTGGAAATTCTCTCGTTAGTTCAGCAGAGCTTTTAACCGCAGTTTTCACGTTTCCGTACATGTCTTGTATTATTCGAACATACGTTTCCGGTACGTTTTGAGACCTCAGCGCGGCCCATATGAGATCCCTAGGCACTCGATCAAATGCTTTCTCGAGGTCGATAAATACCATATGTAAATCCTTAGACGAATCTCGGTGCTTTTCCATTATTATTCGTAGGCATTATCTCATCAATATGCGAGCGAAAGTTTAACTCTCTATCGTACAATATTGCAAGGTCGTGCAGAAAATAAGATCGGGGAGTAGATTGATTGGACTTGAGTGACAAAGACATATGTAGTAGACATACATTTTGCCACAGATATTATGTAACTTCAAAGCAATTCTTTTGACATCAAGTCAAAAGAGAACCTATCAAGGTATTCTTGAAGGAGTATAGAGTGTTGTTGGCATAAATGGAACAGGGAATACTGTTAAATTATTCTATCAATATCTTTTATTGTTAAAATAAAGAGAGGGGGACCTAGTTGGCTGCCTTGTGGGACATCAAAAGTAGCTGGATATTGGGTTGAGACGACTGACCTGAAGCGAATGCTGTAATAACATTTTTCCGGATAAGAAGATATGCATTTTAATAATACAGGGTCAAAGCCGAAGCCGAAGACAATTGAAAAAGTTGATGAGATACTTTGCCAAAGGCTTTGACAGTATCTGTAGCAATAACATGGACTTCGTTGCTATTTTCTAGGGTGGAAAGCGCAAACGACACGAATTTTGCTAGATTTTTATGATCTACCTTTCAGAGATCCTTGCTGGCTGGGGAATATACGGAACTTGCACTGAAAGCTAGAACTTCATATTAAATAACTTCGGATATTTTAAGTTACTTCTTCTTTGATCCCTTTTTGTGGAATGGGGTTATGAAAGAGATCTTCCAAAACTTGAGGAATCTTCCTTTGTGTGAAATATAGATGAAATACGGAAGAAAGTGGGAAAGAAAGATTAGAGATACAGTTTTCGGGTTATCTTTAAGTTCTTGCAACCTTTCTTTGATAAGAGTACGATCAAATGTTTGAAAGAGAGACGGGCAAACAGAGAAATTGGGAAAGTCATTAAAATGCATGGTGTCCAGAATGAAGAAGTTGTCTGCATTTGATTGCTTAAAAAAGGTTGCAAAATAGTTGGCAACAGTATCGGGGACAGTAGCTAGTTATAGAGCTGGGGGAATTGGAGATAGGCCCCAAGGTAGTTGCAGTAGTCGGAACAACAAATTGTGCTAAGAAGCACATCCTATAATTTATTTCTCTTGCTTCGTAAGGGGTGAAATGTTCTATTATACCAGAGAGCAGAAGTGGATGATGTCTGATGGCTAGAAAAGGGAGCTTAAAAATTAATGGGATTTCACAATAAAAATAGAAAAAGCATTGGTTTAAGGTAAGTTGGCAAAATCTAAAGGAAATTTGCTGAGGTAATCTTACTACATGTATTCAGGGATGAATTCTGGTCCGCTAAAAAACGAGGATAACGCTCAGTAGACATACACCTACAGTACTACTTAAACACTACTCCCAACCTCTACATATTGCATCCTGCGAATTTTTTTTTAGATTCGCAGCCATGCTCCAAAACAACAACATACATTTTACAATCACGAACAATGATTTGGCTCCAAAAAATCAAGGCCCTCCTTGACAGTAGAAAAGAGAGAAAAATCAAGATTATTATAGCTAGAGCGGGAATTCATGCATTTAAGTTTAAAGTTAGTATCATAACCATTATCTAGTACTGTAGAATACTGAGAGCAACCTTCAGCTATATATAGTGATCGTGATGTGAAATTGTGAAGCGATAGTAGGGTACGAATGCACCACATTCAAGCTGTGGGAAACACAGAAAATAATGAAGGCGAAAGGTTTAATGAATTTTGCAACTTCAACGGACTAGCCATTGGAATCACAGTATTTGAACAAAACAACTCCTACAAGAGCAAGATCTGAATAATCGACAAAATACTCCTACATCGTAAAAGAGGTTCAATTATTCGACGGCTAGCTGATGCTATTCAGACGGCCATCACAAGCATAGAGTTGTCATTGACATACATAGATACCATCATCGAATAGAAGCTACCATATGTCATAGAAAACCCGACTAAGGTCAGACGATCCAAGTGAAATATTGGCACTTAGGTGAGGAACACCTTCAAAAATATGTAATTTCGGAAGTAATAGTAGAAGCGTCGACAGCAAACGAATTTGCTACTCAGGTGGCTTGACGATTGATAGCAACACAATATGGCCATCGGCCAATGTAGTGGAACCATGAGATTGCCGTACTTCGATCATTATGTCATAGAGCGCGAGTACGCCAAAGGTCCCGACTACACTATACTGAGAACCTAGACCTACTACGTAAAGCGTAAAAAGAGGCACGGACTTAACTTTTGTCAGACATTAAGACCTATGTGGTAAAGTGTATAGAAATGTAACGGCAAAGCTAAAGAGTCCTCAGAGGTCATTACCCACCCGCCCACAATTACTTCGCACATTTTTTGTCATTTTTTTTGCACTATACGAAAGGGAAGGTGAACTTGTTTAAGAGTGAAGACAACTGGGCCTCCATATGTGATACAGCGAACTCTGGGTTCGAATGGTTCGTATGCTCTCTTTATTGAGGTTAAAGGCCTCTTCCACTATTCTCAGGAAAGCATTGCAATCATTTGCAACAAAATCTAATACCTTTCAGGCATTTGAACTCAAACTGGCTTTCCTGTATGTTCGTCATCCTCCAGCGTCTGTCTGCCCCGCAAAAAAACGTTAACTTCACTTGAAAACAACTGTTCTACTCAAACAATCATCAAGGTACACTTGTTGCATCAATCGGAATGGTTCTAATGCAATTTTACCAAGTTTTTCGTGGAATTTTATGACCTCTCCTTGTTCCATGCTAAAATTTCAACATTAAATAAAAAGAACAGAATAATTGTTAAATTTCAACAAAATGTCATGAAATTTTGACAGACAGCAGAGATAGATTCAAATTTTAAAAAGCATATTCGAACCAATAGATATGGCTCATGTCTGGGATATTATTTGCCACACTATGTAGAGGATGCTCTCCCTGTAGCCAAGCTTATTGCCCTAATTTTTATTCTAGATAGTGTGCATGAATATCTTTCTTCAACTAAGTTGGAAGCCTTTCAATCTCCTGGAATCTCCTGCTTTATATTGTCAATGCCATGCTGATCACCAATAAACAATGCATCGTGAATATAGTTAACACACACATTGTGTGAATACAGTTGCACATTGTTAAATTTGTTTCATCGTCGATTCCGTGAAAGCCTGCGAATAAGTCATGATATAATTATTTAGAGGCGTGATATTCATCCGTGGTTAGGTGCTGTAGGAATAGGGTAGGCACTGAGAGATGTCAACCAGATGTGACTAGTGTTGCAACTATCTTCTGCACATCAATTGCGCTTATGATACCTCCACGTGGCAACCGTCAAGGTCTTGGAAAAGAGGTGGTGGCGGAAGAGCCCTTAATCGACCAAGGGCAGCACTCACATCAAAGAACAGGTAACTGGCTTTCGGTAAAACCGAGATAACCCCCGTCTAAGGGGTATCAAAAATGAAGCTGGCCCTCCAGGTTAAGGGTTGTGTCACCAAGGTAACTGCCAGGCCATGGAAAAAGAATAAAAAGTTAAGAAATAGGATGGGACGAGCCGAACAAAAAGAGGATGAAAAACTGCGACATCTACTAGGGCAGTTGTTATCGATGGCTAGCGGATTTGTTCTTGTAGGCCGACTTAGGCAAGGAGTCTTGAGTTTCCGGCATATGAATGAGCTCCTCGTAGCAATCTGCATCAAGACTAAATTTGCCAACATAAGCCTGATATGAGCGCAGGCCCCTACAGAAGAGAAAGATGAGGACACCAAATATGCCTTCTATGAGCTCTTGAACAAGACCTATGAGCAATGCCACAGCTACGACATTAAAAAGCTTGGAGGAAAAGGCATCTTTGCTAGCACTGTCGGAAGATATAGCCTGCACGACACCATCTCCGATACCGAATCCAGGCTAAACGACTTTGCGGCGGAGAGAAACATTGTGGTAGCGAGCACGCGGTTCCCACACTTCAATAGTCACACCTAAAGTAAGTATTCCGTCTTTAGGTGAGCTAGGGTTGACATTTAACAAAAGCAGTAAGATCTTAGTTCACCAAACTCATTGCTTGATCGTATTGATCCTAATTTCCCTATTGGCCAGATTTAGTGTTTGGATTGTAGCTTGGTATGTGTGCCTTATAGTACCCTGTGATCCCTCCTTTTAGGCATGAGAACCACCTCAATTTGGAAAGTGTAGACTTGAAGCTTATTTTTGCTACAACAACCTTCATTTCCTAGCAGCAAATAGTCGCCTGGCATTATCTTTTATTAGACGTTTTTGAAAGCGTTAACCTGAGAATCGACCAAGATAAACTATGCCAGTGAAGACAGACACTACCAGTTGGGCAATTGCGTTGTCAATTAGGATCTGCCCGAGATGGGAAGGGCTCGAAAAATTGTGTGAAGACACCTTTAAGGCTCTCGACAGCTACTTTTAAATACGATTCGTTCAAAGCTGAGACATAAATTCGAAGGATTAGCAGAGCCCCTCTTTTCTACTTACATTACCTCCAAGATAACTTTCTATTGTACTTGGAAATCTGCATGTTATACCTGTGTTAGATGCAAAGCCTGTAGCCAGTTTCCTCCCTTTCAGTCTTACGTCGAATTCTACTCAGGTGATCCTGTAAACAGATTCTCAAAAACAACTAAATCAACATCAAGTCATCACTCGAATCCTTATATCCATCCTTTCAACAAACTTTCCATTTGAGAAATTCAAGAAAAATCCACAACTACAAACTTATAAATGGTGTCAACTCCAAGACATACGCTTTTCTTGAAAATCCTCCAACAACTTTCAATAGGTCTCTCACCATTGAAAAGGACAATCTTTCGCAATCAGCGCTTTTCAGAACTCTACTAACCTACAACGTTTTAAAAACAAGTAAACTCGAAATTTTTAGACACCATTAACAGTAAATTTGCTGAAACCTCCTGCCATCCGGGCTGGGCCCGGTCCGGAACTAAGCAGGACCTTCATAATCATCATAAGGACAATTTTGTAATTAAAACTTTTTGAAAATGAAAATTACATCAACTTCAAGTAGAGTGGTAGCTTTGTGCCAAAACATTCATTTAACGACTATTCACGTTGTTCGCTTATTCTTTTGTATTCTCGTTGTCCACTTCATTCCGGAGACGGGTTTAGTAGAGTAGATACAAATACAGAGACTGCATGGGAAAATAAAGAAACTAAACTTGCACTAAGTATTCGAATAGTCGTTTCTACTGCTACTACTGCTTTTTTTTCCTTTTCTTATGTACACACATTTTAATTAGCTACCTCCTGCTACCACCCACAGACTGTAATGACAGGATATTGCCTTAAAAATGAGAGTGCAGCACAAAAAGTATCAACTAACTAAGACGCTGCAGAGAGTCGGTATGAGTAGGTACTGAAATTGTTCTGCATTCTCAGTGACAGTCAGACATACGGCAAGAAAAAAAGCGCGAAAAACGGATCATTAACTTGTGCCGGAGGAATAAGGGCGGCATAGGGTGGACATACTTTTACGGCAATAAAACTTTTTTTAAAAAATAAGAAAAGGCAAGAGTTTTTAATTCATTCGGAAAGCAACGACTGTGCTGCAGTAGAGTATGTGTTTGATAGTATCAGGGCATTTTACTACTTCTACTCAGGGACATCCGCGCCGACGATGTCATATCCATTGAAAGGACACAATTTTCCTCTTTTCAATTTCTTTTTCTGTTTTCCAGGACTTCTCTTTTTCTTTTTTTTAAGTTATGACATTCAATTAAGGACTGTATAAAGGAAAGAAAGAAAGCATGATATTAAATTGTAGTATGGAATGCTCATATCACAGATGTGGATCAGGGACCAATTGAAGGACATGAAGAAACGAGGGTAGGAGTATGGCGTTCTTACGTTATACACATATGCAAGCCTTAAAGCTACTTAATTTTGTCCATTAGATGACGGACTCAATTCTCTACATGAACTTGTCGTTTCACAATTTCGTGACGATCTCTAGTTAATTTGTTGCGCTGTTTTGTTTTTTTTTTTTTTTGTCGAAACGGTATTTAGACAAAATATATCTCTCAACATTTAGTAGAAAGATGAGATTACGCTTCAATGATTAGTTGCTAATAGTAAGAGCATCCACAACATCAGTGTCAAGTGCCAGCAGAACGAGTCACATAAGTCATCGAAATCTCCTGAATCGGAGCCTAGGTTAGCTAAATTTGTGTACGCTAACTCCGGTCTACAGTATTCGTGGACTGGTCACGAGAAGAGCATAAAAAGTTTGCCGATATTGCGAGTACCATTAGGTACGGTCCCTCCATACTCCATAATTCCTAAGAAGGGCCCCAGAATCTTTGATTCTTAAGCATTCCTGTTACGACAGTGCAGCCAAAAAATTTAGAATGGTCTTTCGGATACCAAAATTAATCATCAAGGATTAAAGGAAACATCAAGGTTCCATGTTCAGTAAATACACTTAATACAGCACTAAAGATGCACTAAAGGCCTTCCTGATGCCTCTCATGACCTCTAAGCTTGTTTCGAACGCAGTTTTGAGGCTGAGACTTGAGTTTGATCGGACCTCACAATGTGGTCATTAAGTCGCTAATGAAATTTTTCGCAGAATATGACTCTTGCAGGACTCGAACCTGTTTTAAGACTGCCTGAGTCCTGGCTCGGTTTCGCATGACTACTACATCTGCAATGAACTACACTCCCAAACTTTCTAAAAAGACTGTGGAAAGAACATAGCAAGCTGTCAATGGACCCCTCACTCTGAGAGCGGAAAAAATTGGTAAGGCGGTTAACGAACGTATGTTGTCAATAGAAACTAACACACAACATCGACCCCTACCACAAAATATTACGATATCTGTTCCGACAAAGACACAAGCGCTAAATTCATGCAAAAAATCTCTCTTCTTACATCTACTTCTTTAAGCTTATAAGCCAATACTTATGTAAGACACTGATCATTCCAGTAATGCGCTAATGCTTGCGAACTCCCATATAAAACGCTATCGGGCGCTTCGGGAACAAAGTTCTTCGGCTTATTTTGGTCCCGTTTGCATTAATTAATAGTGAGGAAGACGTTTTAGCAGCGGACTGTTCGGGTTGGCCAACGATTTCAGCATCATCGGATAGCAAAATTAGGTTTGATTACGGGGAAGCCACCCTCCCGCGAAATTTAAGAGAAATTTATTTAAATCTAAAGGCTTTCGTTTAAATGCACGCGAAACTGATATAACACATTCAGGCGGACTTTGTTGACTGTCAACGACTATCATCTTGTACGTTTGCTTATTGATTTGGGATCACAAGTTTCCTTAATACTCGAATCTTGTGTCCAAAAACAAAGACTTGCAGAAGGAATGCTCGCGTTCCATTTAGTAGAATTGGGGCAATGCACTCAGCAAAATCCCTGTGCTCAATATTACCTCGTTTTAATAAATTTAGAATTTCAGTTAATGGCTGCATATGATCGGCTGATGCATCCAGCTAACACCTACCTCATTCGGGCTTAGAGAGTCGTAGCTGTAGCTTAACGTAGACATAGTCACATCGGTGTAATAGATCCTACTTTTCAAATACGAAGTCGCCGACCATATATTCGCGATATCCTTAACCGAGTTGAATAATTCCAACTAAAGCTGATCCAACAGATTCGTGTTGCTCAGAACATGCACATCACCATTCCGTTTTAGAAGTTGTAATTCAAAATTTAACTGTTGGCACAGTTCAGAATGTACCTGGTTTTCAGTCAACAAGGGTCTCCAACCAACTCGATGTATTGCTAGCTGCCTCTAGTTTTGCACCCTAAGTTGGGTGAAAACCCCTTCTACTTTCGTGCGCCACTTGAATCACGTTCTTCCTTCCTTGTTCGAGAGAGGATTTGCTAGTCAGATGCCTTTTTGGCTCAAAGAAGCAGCGACTGGCAAGAAATATTCTTCATTTGATGTTTTTTTTTGAATTTGCAGCGGAGCCTTGTCGAAATCCTTTCCCCTTTTTGACATCAAAGGTCTCTGTGAGATCTTTACCGAGCTTGATAGAGCAGCGTGCATACTCCATCGTCATCCTGCACAGACGGACGAGTTTGGCAGGGATGCCAAAACTAGACATTGCTCTATATAGCTCGGCTCTATAGATGCTGTCATACGCGGCCTTTAAATCGATGAATAGGTGGTGTGTATCGATCTGAAGCTCGGGAGTCTTCTCCAAGATCTACCGTAGTCTGAATATTTGGTCGATGGTGAACTTTCCTGGCCCGAAGCCACACTGATATGGACCAATTAGGTCATATTCAGGCGTTCAACACAATACGACAGAAAAGATCTTGTATGCGATGTTAAGAAGGCTGATATCTCCAGGTTGAAAGGATCATTCTGCCTGACAGCGGTATTTGGTTTTTCATCGCCCTTATAAAGTCTGCAGAATTTACCTTTTCAAATTCCCAACATCGACTGCGACTCTAGTACGATATTCCGCTTTTTGTCTTTACAGGCTTCGTTGCGGGGCTTGTGTCCGTGGCATGTGTTTTTACTTTTTGGTAAAACTTCCGAATCTCATTCCTGGAGTAGCATCTCTCGATTTCCTCGACCGCGCGCTTCTCATGCTCTTTCTTTTTCCTCCTAAGAAGCCGGTGTTCATTTCTCCTCTTCTTCTCATAAAGCTCATGAGCAGCTCTGGTCTTTTTTTGCAGTGCCGCATTGCATGCTTTTTGCTTAGCTGCATGTGCTTGCCGGCATTCATCATCGAACCAGGGGTTTCGTTGTGGTGGACGAGTGAAACCCAGCACATCAGAAGCCGCATCTATGATGGCGTTTTGGCAGTGTTTCGAGTGGTCTTCGATGCTTGATGCTGGCGGTATTGGACCTCTTAGGAGATTAAGAGACACTCGATCGGAAAAGGACTTGGCGATCTCTTGCGATTGTAGCCGCCTGACGTCGAATTTCTTCTTCTTCTTCTTATCCTTTTATTAACCCTCTCCTCGTTATACGAACTTATGCGTAACGAGTTTCCCATTTTTACTGCATCGCTGCTGCTCCGCTTATGGGGTTTACCGCAGAACGCGTCCACATAATGCTCGGTCCTGGATCGCTTCAGTGGTAAGCCCCAGACGTTGTTGCGCATTTGCCATCTGAGAAATCTAGGAATTCTTTTTCCGACCTCGTTTTCTTACAGTTGGAGTGACCGTAGTTGATAGTGCCTTTTTAACCGGATTTTCCGCAGATCTTCTTTGAACGTGGCAATACCAGCTTATTATATTCGCCTCAAGCTGTTCGGTTACCGAATTCTTTATGTGTAGACTTCCTCTTATACGCGTAGACCTAATGGAATCGCGTTTAGTGACTCCACTAGTCACCCTTAACATTTTCATTTCCGCTGCCGTCATTTTGTTTATAGACGCTTCGTACATTGTCCAGCACTGTGAACCGTATATAAGAGCTGGTCTAACAACCGTGGTGTAGAGTTTCCCCTCTAATTTAAGTGGAAATTTTCGGTCGCAAAAGATTCCCGAATTTTCCCGCCATTTCATCCATCCCACACTCACTCTGTGGTTTACGTCGTCGTTACATTTCGCTTCCATGTTTACGATTGACCCTAAGTACTTAAAGGTAGTGCTTTTCGGAAGAACTATTCCGTCTAACATTATATCCGGAACAGGTCGCAACGGATGCGCAAATGGGCACGTCAAATGCTCCGTCTTTGAACGGCTTATTTTAAACCCGTTTCTCTCTAGCGTATTTCTCCATGAATCTAAGGCGTTCTGTAAATCTTCGACGTTATCGCTAAGTATAACTGCGTCGTCAGCGAAGAGAATTGGCGTTACATTTGGTTCAAATGTAGTCTTTTAAAAGAGTCGAATACTACGATAAAGAGAAAAGGGCTAACAACGCTTCCTTGATGCACTCCGACATTAACTGGAAATTCTCTCGTAAGTCCGGCAGAGCTTTTAACCGCAGTTTTAACGTTTCCGTACATGTCTTGTATTATTCTAACATACGTTTCCGGTACGTTTTGAGACCTCAGCGCGGCCCATATGAGATCCCTAGGCACTCGATCGAATGCTTTCTCGAGGTCGATAAATACCATGTGTAAATCCTTAGACGAATCTCGGTGCTTTTCCATTATTAGTCGTAGGCTTTGGATAGCGTCCACCGTCGATCTTCCTTCAACAAATCCACACTGGCTATTATCGAACTTTATTATTCGCCGAAGACGTTCGTTTAAGACTCTTTCGACGATTTTCATTGTGTGTGACATAAGCTTGATTGAACGGTAGTTGTTGCATTCTCGAGTGTCGCCTTTTCCTTTGTATAATGGAACCAAGAAGCTACTTCTCCATTGATTCAGCATAGGTTGTCCACATTTTAATTTATTTAAAAGTTTCGATAGCCAAACGCTGCCGATCCCCTCCATCTTCGACCAAAACTCTGATGGAATGCTGTCTGGTCCCGCCGCTTTCCCCCGCTTCATTTTTCCAATTGCTATACTTATTTCTTTGATTGAAAATTCCGAAACTTCCTCCTCGAATAGACCAGCTGTCGGCACGATATCACGTGGAAACGGTTTCTAAAGCAACTCCTTGCAGTATATAAGCCACCGGTCACAAATTTCCTTTTCATTTGTTAGTAAGCGCCCGTCTGGGTTTTTGATGTATTTCGGCGAGGTTACGAGTATTTCCATTGAATTTTTTCTCCTCTGTGCAGCGAGCTTAAAAAAATTTGGCATTTTAGTATTGTACGTCGTTTGAACTTCTTGGATAGCTTGTCTTCTATCCGCCGATCGTGAGGATATTTGTTCCAACTCCTGGTACAGGTTTTCCGCTGCTGCCGCTCGAGTTCGAGCCAGGACTTTCTTTGCGATCTTTTTAAGACGTTCGTATTCAAGATCTAGTCGAGCTTTTGCGATATCGTCGCTGCGATTGTATTTTGTCCACGCTTGGAATGCACTTTTCTTGTCGGCCACAGCTCGTTTAGTTTCGTCATTCCACCACCATGTTTCTTTGCCGACGTAATGGTAATTCGATATGGTCCCCAGATAAGACTTTGCGAGTGTTATGCATTCCTCGTGCATGCTGTTCCACATTTCTTGCGGGCTAAGTGAGTCTGCGATACCGTTTATATTGTGAAGTACTTCTTTAACCAGTGCGATAAATCTTGCGCTTCGTTCCTTCGATAGATTATACCACCGGATTTTTGGCTTTCCAAACGATGCCTGTGTTTTCGGTGGTTCCGCTGTGAAAAATCTGTAATGAGCAGACGGTGTTGGCTTACTAGCGATTCTCCAAGTATTACTTTACAGTCCTTAACACGGTTTCTCATCGACATTTTGCAGAGGTGATAATCTATTTGCGTTTCGTGGCCTCCGCTGCTATAGGTGATAAGATGTCGTTGATGTTTAATAAACATTATATTTAAGACTGTTAAGCCGTAAGCCCTACACGCTACAAGGATGTCTTCCCCAGCTGAATTTCTGGTTCCAAAGCCTTTACCGACGTCGAATTTCCTCACAGCATTAGTTTGTCTTGGCGTGGTTTGGGATATCCGCAACCGATTTTGGCTCCTCGGAACGTACGGACCTCCATAATACTGGAGGAGTGTCTTGTATCGATCGCAATGTGATCAATCTGGTTGACTGTTGATTGATCAGAAGTTCTCCAAGTCCCCTTGTGTATGTCGAGATGTAGGAACCGTGTGCTAGCCACGACAATTGTTCGCCCCGCCGCAAGACCAAGACCCTGACTAAGTCTGATTAAATTTCATTGATATGTAGGAGACATGTCTTTTTATCCACGTGTTTGGCAATTTAGAATTTATTGAGCATCTGCCTTCGGCGTGGAGAAAAGAATGCAGAATAAGCTTGGTTAAATTTACCGCGAGCAAAACACTGGCCAATGTGAATTCTATTTTTCGGAGATGCATTTTAAATTGCGAAATAGGTCATGAAACCTCTTAGTTCGAAATAAGGGTCAAACGAACAACGTTTAAAGGTTACCGAGGATAGTTGCTTAAGAAATTTACCAAATTGAAATACGAATACACCCACTCGAGCATCTAAAAGTAAAAAAGACGATGTAATTCGCTGTAAGTTGTATCTACGAAAACTAGCCGTATGTTTGTAAATGACAACCAAACTCATGAATAATTTTAAAGTCCTTTAAAAAGGAATGTCCCATTCGCATTGTACTCGTTAGAATCATCCCCGATTCCGTTTTCAGGTTGCCATTTGAAGCACTACTTCTGTCAAATTTGATTTGACACACACTCACCAATATCACCGCACATTAGATACTTGTTGATTTCTCTGGGTCGCACATTAATTTGACAAACGATTTATTTTTTTATTTTTTTTTTTTTTGCAACAACGCCTAGGCAACAAGTTCTTCGTTTCCTTTGAAGGCATGCCAACAGGACCCTTTAAAGCCCGCTCCAGGCATTCTATGCTAAAAATATTTAATAAATTCCCAAGCCCACATTGAAATTTTGTTACCCCCACCCAACACTAAAAAAAAACCCAACTCAAACCAACTGAAACCAACTCCCCTTATGCTCCTAAGGGATGGTCTTTGATTTCACATCATTCTTTATGTAAAAGGAAGGAATGGATAGCATCTCTGAAAAGAAAAATAAAAAAAAATAAAAAAAAAAACAGGTTGGTTGGTTGCCCACGGTGTTTACATTACAAAATATCCATCCATTCCATGGCAGCAGTAGTCCCGCTTCATTCTTCTCATCTTTCCCCAAATTTTCCTACCCACCCCTGCTCATTATGATTTGGGTTAAAGCGAACGGAATACCGAACATCGGTGGGGGGAAAGGCATTCAAAATATAATTCGGCACATTTCATTTCACACGATTTCACTTTGCATAAAGCCTCCGCGGGTGGTTATACGATAGCTCGACCACTTGGTAGGTACATTGTAAAAGCGGTAATTTGTTTTGTGATTTCTATGCAAACCTATACGCGGCGAATTGCCTTACTCGTACTTTATGCCTCTTACTTTTGTATACCTTCCCCTGAGGCTTGATATGCTAAAAAATAAGCACGCTTCACAGGCAACCAGACAATATGAGGCAATATTCAGGCAAGTTGCGGATGGTAGATCTGTCCTGGTATGGCCCGGCATGACCCGGTGCTGGCTGCCTCAGTTTGTATTTCACCAGAATTGGATTTATAAATGCTACGAGTATAACGTTCTGGGATTTAATGTGATTTAAGTGGGGAATATAAGCGTTATGATGCATTAAATTTCAGTTTCAACCGCGAGCATTATTTATTTTTCTTTCCCCCAAACCCCAAACCAACAAAAATTATTTCGAGAAAACACGCGTAGGTAAGCACGGCGTCGGCGGCGCTTGGTGTGGTAGCAGAACAGATTTATTCTGTCGCAAGCTGAGACAGAAGCAATAAAAAACCACTTGCCATCTACTATGTGTATTTCTATGATACTAAATGCGTATTGGGTATCCTACTCGTACATAGATTAGATTCGGTAGGGAGGGTATATGATAGATTTATGTTGCTGCGAGTTTAGTAGGGGGGTGTTGAAGCATTTTCAACTCCTGTGGTATTTTGTATTTAATGGAACCGAGGGTTAATTGCGTCCAAATGAGGCGGATATTGTACTGAAAATTAACAATGAACTTATCATCCCTTATCATCATCACCATCACGGACCTTCGGATATCGCCAACAAAAGGCTGACTTCTTACTTTGAGAAAAGAGCTGACAACTTCTTTGGAAGTGTGGTTCAATGGCCAGGTTACAAGCAGCATCTATATCAGTGCCTCGCATGCAGCATTTGACAAAGTTAATGACTTTTGGTGTCGTTTTCATATCTACGGTGCAGAATGTCCCTTCAAGGTGCCGAAGGAAACCAGAAACTTATAAGTTAATCCTTTCAGACCAATTTGGAGATAGAGAGGGATTGTTTCAGATCGAAGCACGAAGAATGTAGGAAACAAGTTTAGATTTCAAAGAGTCCAAAGAGGACAAAGTCCCGATCACACCTATGTACATTGAAGCGACAGCAGACGTTCACTCTTTCATTTACAGGTTATCTGATTAGCACCGCTTCAAACGATAGTAAACAGTAAACAAGCTTTGTTACGTTAACCTAAAAAACTCGCCAGCTTGTATGGGACATCGATTGTTATGACGAATTAGATCATCAAAACCACTGCTGTCTCCTTTGTTGACTTCAAGTCGCCAAGCACCGATGGCCATAGCCTATTATGCCACGAGAAATGTGGACAACCTGGTGGCAAATCCAATCGTTGGTTCCTAGCCTGGGATTGGTAACATACCGAACCCCTGGCGAACGGTAAGAACAGCCGTGTTGATGACAACATGCTTGCCAAAAGCACCAGACCTATCAGCTTAACTTTCTTTATGTTGAAAGTATGGAAGGACTGATCGAACTTCTTGCCCGAAAAACTGTTTTATGACCCCAGCCTTTGCCCAAGATGTATGATGCTAACCAACGTGTGAAATTCTGAGCTTCTGCGCTTCCCAGCTTGGTAAGCTGGTTCAAGTACACGCTGAGCATTTCTATCGACATTAAAGGTGCTTTCGACAACACAATCTTTGACGGCACTACACATGCTCGGTCAAGCAACACGGCGTAGGCGGATGACTTATTTTTGGAAAGAGCAATTCTGTTCAACAGCAGCCTAATTTTGGATGTTGACTACAGCTAAAATGGCTATAGGCTAGGTTTCCAAACATCTTCATTGCCTTGCTGCACCTAATGTCTAAAACATCCCTAGCGACTTTCTGCTGTACGGCGTAGACAGCAGTTAATTTGATCTGAGAAACTGACTTATCTTTCTAACCTTGCGCCTTAAAACATAATCGTCCGCCGGATTTTCCCATAGATCTTCTCGGTAGTACACATATATCGATAGAGAAAATCAATTCATGACCCACGGAACTACAATGTAACTGTCCGAGTCGATGATGACTCCTCAAGACAAGATACTGGAGCTGTGTCCTGTGCTTATCACAATGTTATCTGTTTTTAGGGGACCGGACTGCCACATCTATTTGTGGATGAGAAGACGAAAGAAACGCATACAGCATTTCGAACCGGATTCACCTGATTCCATTTTCAGAGGTGATGTCGTGTAGGCTCTGTTTATCAACATAGAAGATAGACTTCCTTTTCCTATCTTGACCTTAAAATCGCCAATGAAACTCAATGGATCAGTTTTAGAACATTGTCAGGTCAAACAGTTCGTAGCAGCAATCTCACCTATTTTGGGGCAGGCGGATTCTTCAGACCTTTGTTGGGGTACGAAGCCTCGATTGTAAGGAGGCCTTCGCTTCGTTAACTAAAGCTTGAGAATACCTTCTCGCCTGTTCATCGAACACTTGAAGGTCCACGTTAAATTCAAAAGTTGAAAAAATCAAAGGAAAAAACTTGGAAAAAGAATTTTAGAGAAATTGAAAGAACTCCCGGTTATCACCTGTTTCCGAAAGGTTCTCTCTAAAAACCATTCATATAGTATGACCACTCAAATCAGATGGTACACTGACATGCTAGGAGTGGACACGATAATTTACCAAAGATAAAATCTGACCATAGAATCTATCAAAATGATAGCGGATCCTCAAATGAGCAATGTCAAATGAGCCATAAGTTCATTTGCACCTTTCAAGGCACAGGTAGCCGATGGAAGCATTCCATCTGCATTTAAGAAAAGTCAGATTCCAATCCTACTAACTGTGGTTGCCTTATTTAGGTACAGATTCTATCAGTGATACAGCCTACAAATTTAGAGGGAGGTAGACGTGATTTCGAACTAAATTGAACCATCTTCAGGTTGTGGAAGTAATATATTTCAAAAGTTGTTTGTCTCAAATTACTGAGACTTCGACAATACCACAGAAAGTCAATGGTATCAAAGAAGGAGCTTTATGTTCTTCATGGCATCATGTCAGATTCAGCGACCTAGTCTCCACTGGGGCGATGGCCTTAATTGCGGCTTGACTCTCAATCAATATGCTAAAATCCTCCTGAGATATTGCCTTTATTTGCGTAAGTCCGGCTGGTTCTGCTGCAGCCAATATTTCAGCTGTAGTCCAGCAAGCGACGTGGGCGTCTTATGTTCAACTGAACTCTATCTCCATATTTGATCCATCAGGTTCCTATCACATCCTTCTCTGCCCAGAAAATGCGGGCGAATGAAGCTTTAAAGTCGTGTAGGGGAACTGCGAATATACAGTCCGTATTGGAGCATTACTAGTAGGGATTGGGATGGGGCCTTTTGGGTTTGAATTTCACATATTAAGCTCAATCAATCTTGCATTCAGAGACTCAGTTTATTTTCTAGTTCAGCCGTTGCGTTGGCGTCATTCTCATGGCATTAATCTTGCCTATACATGCAATTCTCTGTACTTTTGTCATTAACAGTGTTTTGTTTATGGATTGCTACCGAACTAACGTACCATGGGTCCGACGATAGCCATGTACATCCATATGGCAAGTCTCGGGATAGGTCCCTATTTTCCCCCAAATACATGACTCCAAACAAGCGATCGTTGCTTTCTTAACACGTTCTTCGACATTGAGCTTTCAACTTCAAAGTAAACTTTTTATCTGGTACCTGGGATAGTCGGAAGTTTGTCCCATCTATGGAAGGATGATCATGTTGTGGTATTATCCTTTCGATATATACTATATTCATGCTAACTGTTACTGTAACACAGCTGAATATTCTTTTTTAAGAATAGGTATCACAATCTGCTTCCGTTTTGATGCATGATTGCTTAGATTTCATCCAGTTCAAGAGACTTCTAAGCAGAGAAGGAAACTATAGCCCAGCTGGTGTCAGCAAAACTGGTCAGCATGCCAAACAACGTGCGATACATTTAATTTACTGAAAGATATGTTGGACGAACGATGAAGTTCACGAAATGGACCTGTTAACTGGCCACTTCGTTCGCTCGATTTGACGCCATTAGATTATTTTCTTTAGAGATACGTAAAGTCGCATCACTACGCCGATAAATAAGAAACAATGAGGCCCTTGGAAACCAGCATTAGACGCGTTATTGCTTAAATACAGCCTGATTAGTTGAGAAGAGAGAAGCGTGCAAATTGGACCTCCAGATTACGCCATGTACGAGACAGCTGCAGTGGCTACATTTCCGAATTTGTATTTAAAAAATAATGCGGTGAAAAGCTAATTTAAAGATTATTAGAAATATCTTTTGAGTTTTATTACAGTGGAGGGTACAGAGATGGGTATATCTTTGACATTGAACTTGATCATTCTGTAAACTAGCTCAGCAGCCCAAGAGAAGTCCATAACGGGGTGTTCTTTCTCACCTTCTGTGGTCATTTTTCATCGACGACTTTCTGTCCGAACTAGAAAAAGCTATTAGCTTTACCGAATTTTAATATCTAGAATTACGAGTAGTTATCGACACAAAACATAGCTTGAAATTAAATAATAAAATAACCAAAGCTCCTTAATCTATATTGTCTATAAGCCGCATGATTGGCAAGACCTGAGAGAAATCTATAAATATAGAAAGTCGCCAGTTGAATCTACATTATGATGGATAGATTGATCATCGGTTACTCATGGTGCATTTAACAAGTTGTCTTACGGATGGATGTAAAATAGACACGGGAGTAGGTGCAGGTATCTATGAGCCGAAAACAAAACAGAAGTTGCAGAACTAATGGGAAAGGCCCCAGCATCCTTCAACTTGAGCTTCACGGCATCCAATTGTCAAGCAGCATTAAAAGCATCGAGCTCAAACTAATTTGACAACAAATCAGTGCTATACTGCGTTACTATTCTGCAGGAGTTTAGTCACACTCTGGTAGATATCAATGCACAGGGGCTATAAAGGAAATGATAAAGAAGAAGAACTGGCCAGAAAAGGCTAGGCTGAACTATTCTACAGTATTCCATATTCAGCAATATATTCAAGGCTCAAAAGTAAGAATAACAAATTGTTAATATTCCGCTGGGCGAATGTAAATTCAAATTATATCCCAGCTTCAAAGGAGATGATGTCAGATTAGTACTGCTCTCAATTTTTGTTGCTCTACGTAGGCTGATAAAGGTCCATTTTCAGTGGTTTTCAATAGAAAGTACATCCATATCCTGTTGCTTCATAACAGACAGTGCTCTACGTTTTCGGCAATAACCATACGTCACTGCTTTGAAAATAAAATTCCAAACCCTCCAAATGCTAATTAAGGAAGCCTTGGCACTTTTTCTGGTTCGCTTGAAAGACCTCAGTTAAAAGGTGGGCCATCTGTTTAACATTTTTCAACGATTGTTGCTTTGTTGCCTAACTATGAAATGCTATTTCATTCAAATATCTGCCTCGGCTGGCCTCGCAGTAAGTAGTCTATCCTGTCAACCCAATTTTTTAGTGCATTTCCAATAGTTTCGGCCCCTTGACCAATATTGTTCTTGAGTAGATAAATCGCCTCTGGATTGTAAGCATAGCGTCGATATAATATGGCACCCCACAAAAACAATTTTACGACGTCAAATCGCAGCTCCGTGGCAGCTCAGTTACATCATTAAAACTACTGATTAGACGGTTATGGGACTAAATGTGTAATAAATCGATTGTTGGGAGGCTTGTATGGCACGTAACCCCATCTTGCTGGAACCATATCTCGCCTAAATTTAAGACCGTCAGTTTCTGCCCATAAAAATTCGGCTATAACGCTTCGGTAGCACTCTCTATTGACTGTTACATTTCTTCCATTGTCGTCTTGGAAGAGAAATGGGCTAAAACCATACCAAACAGTTCTACGTTCAGGATGCATTAAGTTATCTTTGACTACACGCTGATTTTTTCAGTCCAAATTATGGTCATTTTGATTTTCACAAAGCCGCCGAGATGGAAATGCGCCTGATTCTCATGAGATGATTTTTTTTCAACAAAATTGTCATCAGTTCTAAGCTGCTCTTAAGCTCAAACAGAGAAACGATAACGGAATGGGTGGTCATTTGCCTTCAATCCTTGAGTACATCGGGCTTTGTAAGCGAATAATCCGATATAGTTTTGAAAAATTCTCCTAAAGCTGGTGCAACGGATGTTCATTTGCTGAGGTTCTCAGACTTAGGCGTCAAACACACAGGACGAATCCAGAAATATGTTCGGTTTATCAATCAGTAAACCACTTTACAAATTAACAAACTTGCGTACACCAGCAGCATAACTAGGACGAAATTTCTTTTCAAAATTCGACCTGTTGCTGCAACGCAGCAATTTTTTTTTAGGTGGCGCTACAGTCCGTGGTGGACCTGGGCCTCAGTCCACCAGCTTCTCCAGCCATCTCGATCCCTGGCTAGCTGCCTCCAGTTTCGCACGCTAAATTGGCTGAGGTCCCCTTCCACTTCGGTGCGCCACCTGACTCTTGGCTTTCCTCTACTGCGCTGTCCCTCGGGTAGACAAAGTCCTTAACTACCTCAAAGTTATACCTGTCGACGGTGACGTTCTATCCGAGACGTCGGTGTTGAATGTCCTTTTTATATATTTGGTCTTGCCCTCGCTGTCCGCTAAACCCATTTTGGCCGGTCGCGTTTCAATTCTCGGGAAAGCGCCACTGACATCACGATGGCTGATTTTGCCAATATTATCGTTGTAAGCGAGTACTTAGACGGTTTTTTGAAAGATTCTGCCTCTTGTGTTTGCTACTGAGTTTTGCACTATTCTTTCAAGTATGATGCTGAACAAATCGCATGATAGCCCATCGCCGTGTCTAAATCCTTTTTTGACATCAAAGGTCTCGGTGATGTGTTTACCGGCCTTGATGGAGCAGCGTGCATTCTCCATCGTCATCCTGCACAGACGGACGAGTTTGGCAAGGATGCCAAAACTAGACATTGCTCTGTAAAGCTCGTCTCTATAGATGCTGTCATACGCGGCCTTTAAATCGATGAATAGGTGGTGTGTATCGATCTGAAGCTCATGGGTCTTCTTCAAGATCTGCCTTAGTGTGAATATTTGGTCGATGATGGATTTTCCTGGCCTGAAGCCACACTGATATGGACCTATCAGGTTGTTGACGAACGTCTTCAAGCGTTCACACAATACGGCGGATAAGATTTTATATGCGATGTTAAGGAGACTGATGCCTCTGTAGTTGGCGCAGTTCAGAGTGTCTCCTTTCTCGAGAATTGGACAAACAATACTGAGGTTCCATTCATCGGGCATACTTTCGTCCGACCATATTTTACAGATGAGTTTGTGTATGCTCCTTACCAAGTTATCACCCGCCGCTTTGAAGAGCTCGGCAGTCAGGCCATCCGCTCCAGCAGCATTGTTGGACTTAAGCTTCGATATAGCTATCTTCACTTCATCCCGGTCGAAAGGTTCATTCTGTCTGATAGCGGTTTTTCTTTCGTCATTGTAGTGATATGGTCTGCAGGAATGATCTTTTCAGATTCTCAGCATAGACTTCGATTCTACTACGATGTTCCCTTGTTCATCTCTACAGGCTTCGGTTCGGGGTTTGTTTCCGAGGCATGTTATTTTTACCTTTTGGTACAATTTCCGAACCTCATTCCTTGAGTTGCATCTCTCACAATTTCCTCGATCGCGCGCATCTCATGCTCTTTCTTCTTCCTCCTGAGAAGCCGGTGTTCGTCTCTCCTCTTCCGCTCATAGAGCTCATGAGCAGCTCTGGTCTTTCTAAGCAGGGCCGCGTTATATGCATCTTGCTTAGCTGCATGTGCTTGCCGGCATTCATCATCGAACCAGGGGTTTCGTTATGGTGGACGAGTGAAATCCAGCACATCAGAAGCGTCATCTCTGATGGCGTTTTGACAGTGTTTCCAATGGTCTTCGATGCTTGATGCTGGCGGAAAGGGACTTGGCGATCTCTTGCGATTGTAGCCGTCTAACGCCGAATTTTCTCACAGCATTAGTTTGTGTTGGAGTAGTTTGGGATATCCGCAACAGTACCTTGGCTACAACGAGGTAATGTTCCGAGTCGATGTTGGCTCGTCGGAACGTACGCACATCCATAATACTGGAGGAGTGTCTTGCGTTGATCGCAATGTGATCAATCTAGTTGACTGTTGATTTATCAGGAGTTCTCCAAGTCCCCTTGTGTATGTCGAGATGTGGGAACCGCGTGCTGGCCACGACAATGTTTCGCCCCGCCGCAAAGTCGATTAGCCAGAATCCGTTATCGGAGGTGGTGTCGTGCAGGCTATATTTTCCGATCGTTCCGCTGAAGATACCCTCTCTTCCTAGCTTTACATTGAAATCACCGAGGACAATTTGACTGTCATAACTAGGCCATTGCTCGTAGGTCTTGTTAAGGAGCTCATAGAAGGAATCCTTGGTGTCGTCATCTTTCTCCTCTGTGGGGGAATGCGCGCATATGAGGCTTATGTTGGCGAATTTAGCCTTGATGCGGATTGCTACGAGGCGCTCGCTAACATGCCGGAAGATCAGGACTTCTTGGCTTAGTCTGTCCCTGACAACCAAATAAGCGCTGCTTTTGCCATCGATAGATGTCGCAGTTTTTCATCTTCTATTTGTCCGGCCCATCCCATCGCATTTCTTGAATGGCGGTTATGTCTGCTTTGCAGGAGTCTAGGACTCCCGCTAGTTGCTCGGCAGCACGTGGTCTATTAAGGGATCTAACATTCCACGTGCATATCCGTAGCTCATCGTCCTTAAATCGTTTGCGTGGGCTGTCAACAGTAGTTCCATCCATATCCGAGGCTTGTTGATGCTTCGTAACTTTTGTTTTTTTTGAATGGCCGGGCGGTTTCCCCCTGCGGCACAACCCCCAATCTAGAGGACCAGTTCCATTTTTAATGCCCCTAGGATGAGGGGTCGGTTACACCGAAGCCGTTCCGGGATGTAAGCGCTGCCGTTTGCCCATATATGACTCGTCCGCCACCATCTCTTTTCCATGAGCCTGACTAAATCCTGGAAATCCTTACCGGCCTGAGCTCCAAATATGTCGGAGTAGCCCGGTTAAGGTCTTGTTTTGTTTTTCCGACTTATGGCGCAGGAAACTCGCCATTTGCCCCCTTCCCTTCGCAATCTCTAGTGAGATTCACAGATGGCACCACGGGGAGGCTTGAAGTAGGGCTTATTAGCCGAGCTGCAAGATGTTCGGCTGCAGAAGCTCATTCTCGTCATTTAAAGAACCAGCACCTGTCGGAAGATGCTACTTCTACGAGGCCTTATACTAATCGTTGCCATCCAACGCAACGCAGCAATTACTTTGAAATATTTTTGCACTGTTTTTCAACGTTTTTGAAGTGTAAATCAATCCATTATATCGATCCGTTTGTGTTAATTTTTTACCACATAAGAGCTGTCAGTATCAAAATAACTCCTAATTCAGAATGATATTAACTGATGACACATCTTTTTGAATCTCTTTCAAAAGTTTACATTTGCCTTTGTCAATCTGAATTTGAGACCGACTATGTGGGATTTATTCTGTAGAGCTCTCTCGATTTTACCGTCAATACAAGTATTATTGTAAAAACTGCAGTATTTCAGACTGGCTCTGATCCGAAATGCCATCAGCCTTATCGATTACCTTACATCTGTCCGTTGCCCGTACCATTTAAGAACAATCTTACTTATAACCATTCCACAGTCGACCATCGTCCCCCCAAAAACCCACCTGATCGATGATTCTCCATGTCAATGGCAATTGGTTATCCTTCGATCCTGATTGAAGGACAAAACACCACATAACAGTTTCCCCTCTCCGTTAAACTTCACCATGAAATTATCTCTAACAAAATGACAAATCGTATGTAACCACCAACTGACAATAGCTGTGACAGAATAATAAATGTCAAATATGCCAAACTGACAGGCAGCTAAATGTCATCAACAAACAATGGACAATGTATCAATTGTCATTGGGAATTACCTCCCATTCACTGGCTGACTAACAAACTAAGTGACACAATAAAAACGAATAGAATCCTATTGTATTGACGCCTAGCTAAATGCTGCTGAATGCTGCTGAATACAACTGAATCGTTTCGATTTTCTTTTTGGCTGCTTCCTTCCAATTTACACAAAAGCTAAGCAAAGATACGACAATAGGGAGTCGACTTTAACAACGACCGACGACAAGTTGCTAACTTCGATGTACGAGTATGAAAGTAATGTTGTATGTATACTCTTGTATAAAAAAAAAAAAGGATGCAATTTTTTGACAAAAGGATTTGACAGGCGCAAATAATAGATGTTCTATCCATCTCTCCTTCAGTCATCCGTAATGTTGTAAAAATGTTCAAAAAATCACGTCATGATTATTCACAAAAGATTCGACAATAGGAAAAGCACAAAAAATCAACCTTCTTCCATTTCTTTTGCTTGTGCTGTTATCCTTTTGCGTTTGTTCTTGCATGTTTGCATGGAGTATGTGTGCAAGTGTAAGTATATGAACATGTGCAATAAATCGTCAAACGAAAAGAAATCGGATTTTACGCCGTTGCGATGCTTTTTGCAAATAGTACTCTCCGAATGTTACTGCGATTGCTTATGGTAGTTGGTTTTTGTTACAGGACTGAGGGGTAAACAAAATCGCTCCATTGAAATAATGTGATAGGACGAAAAGGACGCGGAACCAAATGGTAAAATGGTAAAATGCTAGCATGCCAACTGGAAAGGACTTGGGGGTATATGTACCATATACGGGAACTCCCGCCGCCGCCGCCGCTGCCGCGCCGTATACATAGTAAATGTTTCCGTCAAAGTCAAAGTGACTTTTAATGCGCACAGAGCAATAAAAGAAAAAAAACGCTAAAAAATAGGAAATGGAAAGAAGAAGAAAAAAATCCAAAAAGGATTTGTTATAGAGTTGGCATAATGTGTGCAGAACAGTTGAGTGGAGTACGAGTATTCAGTAATGTGGTAGTTGGAGCATATTTTGCTTCTCGTTCTTTGCCCATCCTTACTTTCTTTTAGTTTTATCTTTTTTCCTTTCCTATACTGTGCAGCGCAGTCCTAAACGTATTTTAAATGGAATTAAGGACGAAGAAGATGCCATTTGATAGAATTACATTTAAAATCTGTGCATCTTCAGTCAGCGATTACATTTAATCTGATAACTAGAACATCTGTCGTCTGCTGTCATTTGCAAGATGATTTGCTAAGGTAAAATCTAATAAAAAAAATATATAATAGGGTGACAACGTTCTATCTCGAATCTTAACTTCGATCGTTCTCGATGGAAGAGCTCTTTAAGAGATGTATTAAAATGTTGAGGGACTTGTTTAGTTTCTGGCTCGTTTTTTTTTTCTTACTCTGAATGACAAACTGATCAAAAATTTATTATTACTCACTTCCGTTCACAATTCAGCCTTCGTTACTTACATATTTTTGTGTCATTTGAACTGAATTCGTGGTCCTATGCGACCCGCCCGGCCTTTCGACTTTTGAGTTATTTGTATAATTCAGTTCTATTTGCGGATGGACCTCCCTTCTCGGTCACTCGTAGGACCCTAGAATTATTGCCTTCTTACTTAGATGACGAAACAATCCACGGTGAACTAAGGCCTGAACTAGAAAGCCTCTCTAGCTACTATGATCTTTCGCCAGCCACTTTCAGAGGTGCAAACCAAATTGGTGGAGGTCCCTTTTTTTCCTGTGCTACCTTAAATGCGGTCGCCCTCTGCTTCCTCCTCCGTAGGGGTTTGCCTCGATATTTCTTTGGACTACAACAGAGATCCGTAGACGCTTTACTAGATGTCGCTTAACAGCGTTATACTACGTGGGGTGAAAAGCAACCTCCTTGGGAATGAACAAAAAATTTTTTTTAAATGTTTTTTTATTTTATTCAATAGAGTCTCCTTTTAGCTTGTTACACTTATTCTAGCGATTTTCCAACTTCTTGATCCCGTCAAAAAGAAATTTTCCGAAATACTACTCCGTGGCGTCGATAATTTCCTCGCGTTAGCTGAATTTTTTATTGATGAGCCATCTTTTGAGGTTTAGTTAGAGATAATGGTCCGAGGGAGCCAAATCGGGCAAATACGGTGGATGCGACAGCAATTGGAGCCGTCAGTCATTGATTTTAGCCGTTGTTGCGACGCTCTTATGCGCAGGCGTATTGTCTTGCAAAAAAAACTTTTTTTTCCTCTTCATGTGAAGCCGTTTTGCAGCGATTTCGGCCTTCAATCGCTCCAATAATGCACAATAATAATGGTTTTCCCTTTTTTGAGGTAGTCCACGAAGAGTATGCCATGGCAATCCCAGAAAACAGACGCCATAACCTTTCCGACCCAATGAGCCTCCCTCGGCCGCTTCGGAGCACTCGCACCGGCTTCAGTCCATTGTCGGACACTCATTCTGTTCTCTGGTGTGTAATAGTGGATCCAGGTTTCATCAACAGCTACCAATCGATGCCAAAAGTCAGCTCCGATTCCGCATCAGCAAGTCCGAGCACTCTTTCGAAGTGCTCTCACGTTCGTGTTTTTGGTCAGGAGTGAGCATGCGCAGGATAACTTTTTCATATGCAGAATATTGCCCAAAATATGGCGTTTGCACTCAGTACTAATCTTTGTGGTATCTGCTAGCTCGCGCACCTTCACTTTCCGGTCAGCCAACATCATTTCATGTATTTTTTTGACATTGTCCTCTGTTACCGCATCGGAGGGCCTGCCGCTGCGGACTTGATCGGTAGTGGAGTTGCGGCCACCACGAAACTCTCGAAACCAATATTTGACGGTGTAATCTGACGGAGCATTGGCCCCATAATATTTATCCAACTTTTCTTTTGTTTCTTTCGCCGTTTTGCCTCTCAAAAAATAATGTTTTATGCGAGAACGGAAATCGTTTTTGTCCATACTCAACATGATGCCAAACACGTCAACAACAATCAGCTGTCAAAACAAAACTAAAGACAGTATCGCACTGAAATTTGGCGTGTCGGCCTAAATATGAACGGACTTCAAGGCACCATAACCTTTTTTTGCAGCAGCAGCGCATTCTGGCGGTCAAGGAGGTTACTTCTCACCCCACCTAGTAGCTGTAAGTTCTACTTCATCCGCTTTCGACAAGTTCAAGCCTCTGCTCTATAGAGCAAGACCGATGAAGTTTTTGTACTTGACTTTTGAGACCAGGGTGGTGCCGATAGCGCGATGGTTAGCTCATTCCACTATCACGCGTGGTCGACCCCCGCATCGCCAACAATTTTTCAAAATCGCCATCACCCTTTCGGCGGGCAATGAATGCCAAACTTGTGCCTCCGGGGTAACTGCCCGGCCATTTCAAAAAAAATTAAGTTACGAAGCATCAACAAGCCTCGGATATGGACGGATCTACTGTTGACAACCCACGCAAACGATTTAAGGACAATGAGCTTCGGATATGCACGTATAATGTTAGATCCCTTAATCGACCACGTGCAGGCGAGCAACTAGCAGAGGCCCTAGACTGCTGCAAAGCAGACATACCGCCCTTCAAGAAATGCGATGGGATGGGCCGGACAAAAGGAAGATGAAAAACTGCGATATCTACTACGGCAAAAGCAGCGCTTATTTGGATGCGGATTTGTTGTCGGAGGCAGACTAAGACAAGAAGTCCTGAGCTTCCGGCATGTGAGCGAGCGCCTCGTAGCAATCCGCATCAAAGCTAAATTCGCCAACATAAGCCTTATATGCGCGCATGCCCCCTTAGAGGAGAAAGATGAAGACAAGAAAGATGCCTTCTATGAGCTCTTGAACAAGACCTACGAGCAATGCCCTAGTTATGACAATCAAATTGTCCTCGGTGATTTTAATGCAAAGCTAGGAAGGGAGGGTATCTTTGGTGCAACAATCGGAAAATATAGCCTGCACAACACCACCTACGATAACGGATTCAGGCTAATCGACTTTGCGGCGCGGCGCAACATTGTCGTGGCTACCACGCGGTTCCCACATCTCGACATACACAAGCGGACTTTAAGAACTCGTGCTCAATCGACAGTCAACCAGATTGATCACATTGCGATCAACGCAAGACACTCCTCCAGTATTATGGATGTGCGTACGTTCCGAGGAGCCAACATCGACTCGGACCATTACCTTGTTGTAGCCCAGGTACGGCTGCGGATATCCCAAACTACGCCAAGCCAAGCTAATGCTGTGAGGAAATTCGACGTCAGACGGCTACAATCGCAAGAGATCGCCAATTCCCTTTCCGATCGAGTGTCTCTTAATCTCTTAAGAGGTCCAATGCCGCTAGCATCAAGCATCGAAGACCATTGGAAACACTGCCAAAACGCCATCAGAGATGACGCTTCTGATGTGCTGGATTTCACTCGTCCACCATAACGAAACCCCTGGTTTGATGATGAATGCCGGCAAGCACATGCAGCTAAGCAAGATGCATATAACGCGGCGCTGCTTAGAAAGACCAGAGCTGCTCATGAGCTCTATGAGCGGAAGAGGAGAGACGAACACCGGCTTCTCAGAAGGAAGAAGAAAGAGCATAAGATGCGCGCGATCGAGGAAATTGTGAGAGATGCAACTCAAGGAATGAGGTTCGGAAATTGTACCAAAAGGTAAAAATAACATGCCGCGGAAACAAACCCCGAACCGAAGCCTGTAGAGATGAACAAGGGAACATCGTAGTAGAATCGAAGTCTATGCTGAGAATCTGAAAAGATCATTCCTGCAGACCATATCACTACAATGACGAAAGAAAAACCGCTATCAGACAGAATGAACCTTTCGACCGGGATGAAGTGAAGATAGCTATATCGAAGCTTAAGTCCAACAAAACTACTGGAGCGGACGGCCTGACTGCCGAGCTCTTCGAAGTGGCAGGCGATGACTTGGTAAGGAGCATACACCAACTCATCTGTAAAATATGGTCGGACGAAAGTATGCCCGATGAATGAAACCTCAGCATTGTTTGTCCAATTCTTAAGGAGACCCTCTGAACTGCGCCAACTACAGAGGCATCAGTCTCCTTAACATCGCATATAAGATCTTATCTGCCGTATTGTGTGAACGCCTGAACCCGTTCGTCAACACCCTGATAGGTCCATATTAGTGTGGCTTCAGGCCAGGAAAGTCCACCATCGACCAGATATTCACACTACGGCAGATCTTGGAGAAGACCCATGAGCTTCAGATCGATACCCATCACCTATTCCTCGATTTTAAGGCCGCGTATGACAGCATATATAGAGACGAGCTATACAGAGCAATGTATAGTTTCGGCATCCCTGGGAATGCACGCTGCTCCATCAAGGATTTAGACAAGGCGATGCGCTGTCATGCGATTTTTTCAACATCGTACTTGAAACAATAGTGCAAACACAAGAGGCAGTATCTTTCAAAAGTCCGTCCAACTACTCGCATACGCCGACGATATTGACATAATCGGGAGAAATCAGCGTGATATTAGTGGCGCTTTCGCGAGTATTGAGGGGGAAGCGGCGAAAATGGGTTTAGCAGTCAATTAGGGCAAGACCAAGTACCTATATATGCTGTCAAGCAAAAAGGGCAACCAACACCGACGTCTCGGGCAGAACGTCACACTCGACAGATATAACTTTGAGGTAGTTAAAGACTCTGTCTACCTACGCTCCGCTATAAATCCATCCAACGACACCAGCGCTGAGATCAAGCGAAGAATAACTGTTGCCAACCGCTGTTTCTTTGGACTAAAAAAGCAATTGAGTAGCAAAGCCCTCTCTCGGACAACAAAAGTCACCCTCTATAAGACCTTAATAATCCCGGTCCTGCTCTATGGCGCAGAGGCATGAACATTATCAAAAATGGATGAGGGTGTTCTTGGTTGCTTCGAGAGAAAAATTCTTCGGCCGATCTTCGGTCCCGTCTGCATTGACGGTGAGTGAGGAGGAGATAAAACAATGAACTCTACGGACTGTACAGCGATATTGACCTAACCAGAAGAGTAAAGATCCAAAGACTGAGATGGCTAGGTCATGTAGAGCGCATGGACACCAATGTTCCGGTCCGAAAAGTCTTCGAATCCGCTCCCGAGGGACAGTGCAGTAGAGGAAGGCCAAGACTCAGGTGGCGCACGCAAGTGGAAGAGGACCTCAGCCAAATTAGCGTGCGAAACTGGAGGCAGCTAGCCAGGGATCGAGCTGGATGGAGACGCTTGTTGACTGAGGCCTAGGTCCAGCCCGGACTGTAGCGTCACCTAAAGTAAGTAAACAAGTTCTATCACCTGCATAGTCCAGTCATTGTGCGGACTCAAACCAGATTGTGCCTCTGTTGTTCGCCAGTAATTTTTCCACAATTTTTCTTTATCAAAGCGTGCAAAGGTTGCTTACGCAAATTCCTCCCCTCAATAAACCCGAGTGCTTACATTCGATTTTGACTTCAACGTACCTATCCACGGTCTGAAATGGTAGCTTCCAAAGGTGATAATCTGAGCACACCGGAATCTATGAATTCCCTAAAAGATTAGCTTAGTACGGTCTTCAAATGAAGATGCTTCTTTACAAGACAAAATTTGAAGAAGATACAGCTCCTGTTTCGTTTGAATTTTTCAATCTATAAGATTTGAACGACTTTACCACCTTCACATGAGGGAATGTGAGAATTTTGTTTCCAAAAGTCTTTTAGGGGCTTGGCTTTTGACCTTCGGATGTCTGACTGTTTTAATTGTCTATTACCAGTGATGGCCAAAGTTCAAAAATTAAACAGCCTTTTGAGCAAGAACAGTGGGGTTTGCACTGACACTTTTTTAAGGCATCTTTCCCACAGTTGAGTAAAGGATTGCAGATGTGAGTATTTTCAAAAAGAAACTGCTTAAAGAGCTTGGTTGGGACCATTTCAAACCCTTACAAATGCATTGCTTCAGCTCACCCAATCTTTCGCATCCATTCCTGTCTGTAAATAATCTTTCACGAACCATTCGAGTACAATATATGTAATTCTCACAATCTCCATTGATTAAACCAAACCTTCCGTCCTCATTCCATCGCCTAAGTTCAGGGATAGTGAGGGTATATTGAAATCAAATACCATATCCTTACATTTTGCACACTCGCAATTGAATTGTCCTTCATTGCTACATACTGAAGCAATTCATGCGCACAGAATGTGCAATCAAATGGAAATGAAGCATCAACCGATGCTGCATGGACCGACAAAGATACGGAAAAAGGGATATTTCAAAGATGAATGAGTGAAAATGTGGACATTGGCCCCCTGAACAGATAACTGGTCATGCCAATGGAATGAATCAACCGCCCACCAGGACATCAGAACATCAGGGCATCAGGCCATGAGGACATCAAGCGACGACGAAAGGACCTAACGACCTTTTGTAATTATTACATTATTAGGAATTATTGCTTGTCAATGAAATGAAGTACTGCATCCTGCTACGAGTACAGGGGGGGCGGTGGCTGTTGAAGTGGTTGAATGATTTACCTCTTCCATCCCGCATCGTCACCCTCCATCATCCGCACAGTCGGAGTCAGAGTCGGAGGAATATTATTAAATTTTGATTAAGGGTCACCCTGTGGTCTAACTGGGCCACACATAGTATAAACCTGGATGTGGGTGGAAAAATTATTTTAGGTGAATATGCACAGTAGTGGTTATCTTAAATAATATTTATGACAGCGGGGCAACTGCAAACGCAAGCAATTCACACCATCACAAGGTAAAAGGTGATTTAATGAAACCTCCGAATCCGAATATACGAGTATATGCCAAGGAGGTGGTGACTTAATTTATGGTTATGGCTCTGGTGGTGTAAATTAGCTTCGATGTCAAATGGTTTTCACATACCATCGCTGAAGCAATGGCAAAGACGATGACGAAGACGAGGAAGAAAGGAAATAACACAAATGTATGTGTGTACTCAAGCTTGCCTCACAAATTTCGTAAGTTTTCTTTGGAAACAGTTTTTTATTTTATTTTTTTTTCATTCATCTTTTCATTTTTACCACCAGCTGCCCCCCTTCCCACCTATCGACGAGAGTAAAAGCACAAAGTAATGCTAAAAGTTTGGTGCTCATGCTGTAAAAGAACGAATTCGAATTCATGCAACAGAGGCACCACCAGCTTCCATCCAGGAATTATTAAAATTTATTTATCGAAGGATAACAAAAGTTCCTCACTTCGGTTTGGATTCGGTTTCCATTTCGTTTCGGCTTTGGAGTTTTTTTCGCCAAATTTTCAGTGAACATCGGCAACGGCAACGGCAATACCAAAGGACGGTCCGTGTTGATGGGGTAAACTTGAACGAAATTACAAGTTATTGCACTTGTACTTGGATGGTTTCTGATGGAGCATCGGTATGAGGAAACTATCTGGTGATGTACCCACCCTTGGAATAGAAAAAAAAAAACCAAAAAAATAAAAAAAAAAATTGAGAATCGCAGCTAAGTAAAGAATTGCTTTAGTTCGGCGAGGGAATTTCAATTGGAAACAACAGGAAAGAGATACGAGTGTGAGTCACTGGAATCCGTTTAATCCAAAAGTTTTCCTTCTAAAAGTTGTTGAATTAGGTTTCTTAGTGAGACAAGGGTTGCGTGGGTGTGTCGTTGGTGGAGATTTTAGGGATTTTGACAGTTCACTGAGTGCATGTCAGACCAAATGGACAGAGTTATTACGAGCAAAGTATTTTCTCTATCACAGAAAGCTATTAAGAAAATTTGTATTAACTGTCAGTGGGGTAAGTCAGTTTTAGGGGGGTGGACAATTATTCTTACTACGAGAAGAGAAAATTTCTTTCAATTTCAAAGGAATGTCCTGTGATTGGCTATACGATATCGATTTCGATTTCTTATTCGCACAGATAAAATTGCATTCTTGGCGGGTGGATCAATGACTTGTTACTACAGAAGGATCACCACGCTCCTGCCATACTCTTGATGTCAAAAAGGGACTTAGACAAGGTGATGTTCAGCGGTGTTACTTCTTTGGGTTCATGTGTGTGGGAAATCGTGGCAATCTCGCAAGTTAACAACAGAGCGGCGGTTTTTCTGCATTTGCTTAAAACATTGATGTAGTTGATGCGTTTTCAAGTATTCAATTAGAAGTGGCACAAATGGACCATAAAATAGGGAACAACCAAGTATAATCTGTCAGCCATACTCCAAACATAAACGAATCGGTCAGAACATCACAATAGACTTAACTCTCTGTATGGTCTGCTGTATCCCGTAGGTAAGTGGTTAAATGATGAAGTTCCTACGTTACTAGTACCCATAGTCGCAAACAGATGTATCACTTATGGCCAGCAAAGGGGTAGTGCCATATAAAGAGGCTAGCAAGCATGCTACAGCCGTTCCTATGGGGGACAGTAGCAAAGAATGACCCTGGGGAGTCATGTCAATTGCAAATTTTCTCTTATGAAACCCAACAGTCAATTGAACTGCTTACCGAGGACGCAAGCAGTCCTAACGCAACAATTTCATTAGGGTTCTCGCTTCCCGAGATGGCATGGCTTAGAAGACAGTACAGCTGCAGATGTTTTGCCCATTCCACTAATTTCTCACAAAATAGTTCATTGCCAACAGGATTGCATATTTTTGCTTGGAAAACAAACGCAAGTTTTCCTAATAAGAAGTGAAATGAATTGCTATCCTTCGCCAGAAAAAGTCCAGCGCCACATCCTCAATCGGTTTTGAATCCATCAATGAAGATCCGGCTTTTCATTCTTCTCCTGAATCGGGTTTTAGCCTAAACCTGCCCAAGAATGCCAGATCGGGTTCAACGGAAAGCCCCCAAATAGCTGAAACTCAATGTTCTTCTGAATCTTGAAAAAGAAGCAGTGAAATATATTTTTGTGAAAGCTTAATCCACCAGACAACCAACGCTTAGGATATAATCTGAGAGCCCAAGTCCTTTCGAAAACTTCTTTACACTGCCAGTAGAGCCATAAGGCCTTGAAGGTTTTCGTCATGACATGCTTAACAGGTTGTTATCCAGTGGACTGTAGATGGGTCAGTTTCCTCCTTCTCCTTCTCAATCATCAGTTTTGAGAGGATCGATCACATCCAGGGTTACAAGTGACAAGTGACTTATGCACAGTGTGAGTCCTTCTTATTCCATGCACCGTGTTTGTCTTGCCGGTTTCGTCCTCCTTGTTTTTTTGAGATTTTCTTGGACAAAGCAACGTTCAAATCCGGTCTACCTGAACTGTAGCCTTTACTGGTTGTAACGCCGGTTTCATCAGCACACCGTGTAGGACTTAAGCCACGGCTAGGATGAGCTTTTTTGATAGACTTGACCGCTTCATCTAATTTTTGCACACTTGGGCTGCAGTTTCGATTGATTACAACGCCGCTTTCATCTGGGTATCAGGGAAGTGGCAGCAGGAAAGACTTTTTTTACTCTGAAAACTGAAAACCTGAAGTTTGCACTAGTAGTACCGGTATCCAAAATCCGGTTTCCGTATAAACAGACAGCCTCTGAAACCGTCATATCCTCTCAAGGACAGAGTCAGACCGAAGTTCGTTTCGTCGTGATTCCTTGGAATCCATGCCCTGTTGTTGTTTCCAGGTTCCGATACTATAGTTCCTTCCGTAACTTCGTCGCTTACCAAACCATTTTTGACTCGTTCACTTTGAAGTTCAACCACTCCGTCTGCAAATCTATTGATGATGCGACGAGTATAGCATCAAAACAAACGTTTAGCGTTCAAAACGCACCGTGATTTTGACTAGGCGGAAGACCGATTTGACTCACTGCTTAACTTAGCCTTTGCAGCACACGCCCATATTTCTGCTGCATAGAAATCGCAGCTCCAGCAAGAAGGAGTTTCTTATTCAGTTTTGGGCCTGCGATATTACTTATCTGCTGATGATCCCACAAATGGATGAGTTGGTAACCAGTGTTGGGATAACAGCTTCTTCCATGAATTGAACCACAATGGTAATATCATTAATAAGTCCGATAACCGGCGTGTCATATAGAATCTGTAGGCGTAAAATTTCATCGTAAGACCGAGCCTTATGGCACGCTGTCAATAACTTTCTACGGATCAATTCCATCGTCGAAGTAATGGAGGCGAATTCTGTTCAAGGAATGGCTCGTTAGCGCTTTCCTCGGTATTTTGATCAGATAAAGGCTGTTCAAAATACCTGCTATGGTGCACTGACTATATACGAGATCTATTATAAGATATGGCGCAACAGTATGGTGGAAAGCAGTAAATAAAACGGCTTGCAGAAAATTAGGGGCGGTTCAAAGAAAGTCTTCCATAGTCATTAAAGGTGCGCCAACACCCCTACCACTCCTACGGCAACATTAGACACCTTTCTGCTCCCAACACCGCTTGATTTATAGATCGAATAACTTGCTGTCAACATTGCGATACGACGCACTAATTTGGGTCAAGAGCAGTAGCTATGAATACGGCACAATCCTTGTGGAGCTGCTGCCAGGCAATCCCTTTTTAAACGGATGAAATTCCTACCTTGGTCGACTTTGACATTCCGTATGATATAATATATCCGGAGAGGAAGGACTTGCAAGAAAATGCAATAATGAGGCCAAATGAAATTGCAATTTTCACAAATGGCTCGAACACAGAGGAGGGGACAGGTTCCGGTATTTTCTCAGAAGACTCCAACCAGTGTCTTCCAATCAGGTTCTGGCTGTTTTTAGAGCGGCTGAGCTTATGCAGATGCAATCGGTATCCGATTGAGCGCCAGGTCACACATTAGGGAATGGAATCGACCAACATCAGCTCTGATATAGTCAGGGACTGTCGCATAATGCTCAAAGCATTATGCATTCAAAACCGAGTAAGACTGTGCTGGGTACCAGGGAACTGCGAAATAGAGGGAAATGAACAAGCGTATGCGCTTTCAAGAAGGGAAGGGCTACTCAATAATAGTGAGGTTGCCAACATCAAACCACCCTGCATAGAAAGGAGCATTATCGAGAAAAAAACCATAAAGGCTCTATGACCACTTGTAGGAAATTAATAAAATTAAACAGGGATAAGCTTAGAACAATAATGGGAATCCTGACAGGACACTGTCTTCTGCTGAAACACGCAAAGAGACCCAAATTGTCAGATTCTGACTTTTGCAGATTCTGCAGCGATCTGCAAGTAGTTGAGGACATAACACACGTACTGTATGAATGCGAGGCAATATCGCGTAGTCCAAGGGAATTCTCAGGAAAACACTTTTTTGAAAATCTAAAGGAAATGTACGGCACGGATTTCAAACGCCTTCTTAATGTTTGTCTAAGTTTTTGCCCTTTGAATATAAATTCAACTGATTCCGCAGGGATCGCGATGGGCCCGTTTTGGTGCCTAGTGTTTGTTTGTTTGACGCCCCTGCTTAAACCTAACCTACACTAACCAGAGTATTGTATTCGATTTAGGTCACTTTCATTCTGTACCAGTTCTTCTACAAGATCTTGAGCCGCTTCGCAATGATTGAGTTTTTGCTGCGAGATACTCGTATTTAAAAAAAAAAAACAAATAGTTTCGAACGCGTTTTTATATTCTGAACACCTTCTGCTACCGGTCATATGTTTAAATTCGATTCTTTTGGTCTTGCAAAGCAAAAACTTACGTCTGGCTTTGCAGTCAATAAATTTTTGGCTGCATCCAAAGCAACCCACTGATGGTATGTAGCTGTTGGAGTTGCACTATAAGCTGCTCTCACGCTCTTAATCATCGTAGTTTGAATTCTAAATTTACATGACTCTCCCAACATCTTATGATTTTCGTGAAGTCCTGTCGTGTCATGGGATGCCCATACATCCATGGGGGCAAGGTTGCGCTTTGCCAACGCTTACCTACATTAGAGGTAATATAAATGCGGAACTTTGTTGAGGGTGAGACCAGCAGGTGCGCCCTGCTACCTCCCTTCCTCCCAAGGTACAATGTTTAAGTTTGGATTACCGGTGGTCTTGCCACTCAACAAGACCTATGACCGGCAGCTTGAAACTGGACAAATATCAACCATAAGTGGCGAAATGATCGGATGATGTTATGTTGATATGTCCTATAACAGTCATTTTGGCTTTGCCGCCTTGTTTTTCGCCATTCCGGAATGTGATCTATGGAGTCCAAGCGAAAGGAATTCAGTAGAAAATCATGACGCCTTCCTACTTTTTCCGAAGAACGAGGTGAGAAAACCTTGGTTGCAGGATTTGAATTTATGGTAGTTTTTTGTCGCCTTGAAGTGTTTGGACGCCCCCTTTTTAGACACTTTTTACTTTTGCATAGGTGTTCTGCTACAGCTAGCTTAAAATCGAAAAGAGTCATATATAGGCAGGTCAATAAGTCCGTGACTTTTGGATTAAAACACAGATTTTTTGATAAAAAAATAATTTTATTTTTCAACGTAGTCTCCCTTGAGCTCTATACACTTTGTCCAACGCTTCCCCAATTTTTTTATCCCTTCCAAAAAAAAATGATTTGTCGAGGTCCTCAAAATAGGCCTTTGTTTGCGAGATGACTTCATCATTGGAGTCAAATCTTTTTCCACCAAGCCATTTCTTCAGGTTTGGGAACAAGAAGTAGTCGCTCGGAGCCAAATCTGGAGAATAGTGTGGATGAGGGAGCAATTCATAGCCCAATTCATGGATTTTTGCCATGGCAACTGCACATGTGCGCACCCTTGCATTGTCTTGGTGGAAAAGAACTTTTTTCTTGGCCAAATGAGGTCTTTTTTTTTTCAAATCGTCATTGAATCGGTCCAATAAGTTGGTATTCCCCATTGATTGTTCTTCCCTTTTGAAGGTAGTCAATTTGGATTATCCCGCGTGCATCCCAAAAAACAGTCGCCATAACTTTATTGGCTGACAAACCCACCTTGGCCTCCTTTGGCGCCGATTCACCCTTAGAAACCCACTGTTTTGACTGTTGTTTGTTCTCTGGTGTGTTGTGATGGATCCATGTTTCGTCCATGGTTACAAAACGGCGCAAAAACTCCTCCATATTGCGATTAAACAACGCCAAACCTTCCTGTGAAGTTGTTGCGTTTGTGGTCGACTGTGAGCAAACGCGGCACCCATCTTGCGGAAAGCTTTCTCATGCCCAAGTGATCATTCAAAATTGAAACCACTGAGCCATGCGAGATCCCTACGGCTTCCACAATCTCTCGCACTTTCAATCTTCGGTCGGCCAACACCATATCGTGAATTTTTTCGATTGTTTCGGGTGTAGAGACCTCAACTGGGCGTCCAGGACGTTCGGCATCTTTAGTGCTTGTACGGCCACAACGAAATTCAGTAAACCACTTTTTTACCATTGAAATCGATGGTGCAGAGTCCCCATAGTATTTATCAAGCTTAGCCTTGGTCTCGGTAATGGTTTTTTTTTCGCAAGAAATAATGCTTAATAAGCACACGAAATTCACTTTTTTCCATTTTCTCCTCAAATTAGTGAGTAGTCTGATAAAAATAGCTGTCAAACACAAACTAACTGACGCAGCAAGTTTAAATTTTGACAGAAGTCAACTGACAGATGCCTGTTGACAGGAGCAGTGTTGCTGTTTCAGAAAAGAGGTCAGAAATTCAAAAAGTCACGGACTTATTGACCCGCCCTCGTATGTTACTCTTCTGCAGCCACAAAATCCATGCATTGACAACACAGAAGTCCAGAAAGTGGAAAAAAAATTGTATGTACCATTTTTTGGATCGTATGTCAATTCGACAAAGACCGAGCATAGAATCTAAGAGGTCAACACCACCCATATATTTATTATATTCGTCTATTGTCTTTGGGCAGTCAAACTCTATGAACTTTTTTTCCTTTCTTGAGTACCTCCTTTTTTTGTTGTGGGATTGGCCCCAACAAATGTAGAAAAGCATATTAACAATTTTATTATCAAACCACGACACAAAAGAAACGTCGACGCCTTAAGTTTTTGCCATCTTTTCAATCATATTTCCTCGTCCTCTTTTCTTTCTCTCCTTTTCTTTTGGGACGTCAATGTTGGGTACTCTATTAAGCCTCACCGTCCCCAATGAAAGAAGACCTGCTTTGCAGTTTCGGGCTGTTAAACCAATTGTCAAAGTAAATTTTGTAGTTCATATATCTTGGCACCGTTGTTACCAACCTGAACACAACATTTCCGCTAACACCCAAATCTGGAAAATCATCTAGAATAACATTGCTCTGCTCCCCTGCAAATATTTCAAAATCATAGCTGAATCCCGATATTCCGCTTAAAACGAGGTTTTTGTAACCCCACTTATGTGGTTTTTTGGGGTTATACTGCTTAAGGTGATGTCGACACTTAGTGGGGATTATTTGTTCATCCACTGCAAGGTGTTCTTCTTTCGGTATAAGCAGAAGTCGTTTCCTTATATTATAAACGAGTGGCCTGATTTTGAAAAGCTTGTCGTGTCCAGGTAGGCCAAATCTTACAAATTTATCATTATCAGCGAAATGAAGGCATCTTTTTATTTCCTCCCACCGCCTACACGACATGGTCTCATAAACCAAAGCCTGTCCTAATTGGGAGTTCCAATAGCGTCTAGTAGAAGGCAACTTGATGAGGGACGTGTATAAGGATATGCCGACAAATTGTTCCATTTCACTTCGCGTAATGTTGACTGGCTTATTTATGTTATCTTGCAATGCTTTTCTGTGTGATTCCTCAACAATTGTGTCAAATATTTCTCCCGTGAAAAGAAAAGAAAAGAAGTCAGCAGGCGTCTCTAGAGAGGACATTTCCTCTGGAAGTTCTTTGGTCCCTAAGTAGGGATAATCGCTGTCCATAAATGATGCACGAGACTTGTTCCTCCATATTACATTATGCATCTTCTTATCTTTCGATCTCAAAGTGGACAATGGTTTTTCCTCATCATAATCGTACTCACTTTCATCGGTTTCAGGCACCTCCAGATGTTCTCCATAGTCCATCTCTATATACTGCTCATCCTCCGATTAGAGGATTTCATCCTCACTCTGGTATCCATCACCAGGAACAACACAACAACATTTTCCATAGCAAGACGAGATTTGACGAGATCATTGTTTTCTCACTGCAAAAAAAGCAAAAAGTTCGAATATTCATATTCTTGTTAATGGATAAGGAGCCATACATGGACGTTGCAAAAAACGTGCCGTGTCTTGCATTCAACAGTTAAAATTGAACATTTAACACTTCAATTGTACGTACCAATAATAAATAAACTTTTATTTCTTTAATTTTGCGCTGCACTCACGACGCGCTCACTGTTAAATCCGATTACGTTTTTTCGCGATTGCGCAAAGAAACAGAAAACCAAAAACAAAGAACACAATAAAGCCTAAAAACGGTAATTTTCGGGTGTCAGTTCCGCAATCCTGTTAGCCACCGTTTAAAAATCAAAAGCCATATATGGCTGCTGGTGCAGTAGAGGGTTAACTATTTCTTGACTCGGATCTGACTTCTGTTTAGGTTTAGGAATTGTTTTGTTTTGTTGTGGGAAGCTTTTGGCGAGAATAGTTTGGCTTGTCTATTGCCTTCAGTATTTATCCAGTAATGATGTGCCTTATCATCGAGCCATTTTTTAATACTGTTTTTAGCAATGATAGTGGTTAGGCCACAGAATGATCTGGGCATCATTCTGGCTACTTTATCAGCTTCTTCGTTTCCATCGTGGCTGCTGTATCCGGGCAACAAAATGAGATGGACTCTTTTTGAGTTGGCCCTCGTTACCAGTAGCTGAATGCAGTCGCATACTAGCTTGGATCTGATTTCATGTACCTTGATTGCTATCGGAGAGTATGTAGATGTTCTTATTTATGGTTCGTCTGTCTAAATTCTCTCAGGTGCATAGCTCTATTGCATGAATCTCGGGTTGAAAAACGGAGTTGCTTATTTCTAAGCTTGCGTATAGAGAGGTTATTGTACCGGGTTTGAATACTCCGGCTCCAACTCCTTCATCTGTTTTAGATCCATCCGTGTACCAAACGAGGGGATCTCTGACAGTTGCTACGGACCGGGAAGTGTACTTTGAAGTAGTGATTAAAGTTATACTTTGGCAGACATCTGTCTGTAAAAGTTATTCCAAGCAGTTCGTTGTTCTTCATTGCTTTAATTAGCTCTGGGTGAACTATCTTGGAGTTAGATTCATCTTCAGTGATGAGCATATAGGCAGTTGCTATGGCTTTCTTCACTATGAGCAGATGAATGGGTGGGAGGTTAAGAATGACTTCCAGCGCTGCGGTAGGAGTTGTTCTCATAGCACAAGGTAGTTTGTTGAGCTTTGCTTGTGCGGACTTTTGTTTTGTTTTATCCCACCACACAGGTGCTGCATGAGTAACAATGAGTCTCGCTATGCCAGTGTACATCCACAGCATTATTTTGGGATCTAGGCCCCAGTTTTGCCGGCTAGACTTTTGCTGGCCCATAGTGAGGCCCTGGCTTTGTCTATTGTCTTGGAGAGGTGAGTATTCCAGGTGCGTTACTCCAAAGAATTTGACTTTTGTGAGAACTCAATTGCTTCACCCATGAGTGTGGGGTTTCTTAATTTATTCCGCTTTCTTCGCTTGGCGAACGCGATTCAAAATGGTTTCTTCAAATCTGCCTCTGATTAGGATTGCAACATCGTCTACATATCCGAGGACATAGAACCCATGCGTCGTCGCTAAATATTGTCAGTAACTCATTTACCACAAATGGACCATAATAGAGGATAAAACCCAGCCCTAATGCTGAGTTTGTTGCTGCCGAGTCTGGATAGGATATATGTGGTATTATCTACCCCTGTGTTACGGATGCATCTATAGGTATGTATCTGGGTATGTTCCGTATTGTCGAACGCTCCCTCAATATCTAGGAAGCAACCAACCCCTACATCTTTGTCTTTGAGTGATTTCTCAATTATTGACTTGAGATTCAGAAGAGCATGGGTCGTTGATTTCCCTACTTGGTAGTTCCTCTCCAGAATTTTTTCCATAGTTTTGAGGAAAAAGGATGTGAGACTTATTTGTCGGTAAGATTTTGATAGTTCAGATGGTCTGCGCCCTACCGTGGGAACATATAATACTGAGACTTCTCTCCAGCTTTTTTGTATATATCCCCATGCTTAGCTTGCTCTGAAGATGTTTATGAGCGAAGGTAGTAGGTGTGGGATGCGCTTTTGAAGGAGTGCTCGAAATATTTTATCTTCTCCTGGGGCCTTTGAAGGGCTGGAACGAGTTGAATGCCCAACTGATTTTGCTTTCGTGAAGTTAAGATCTAGCTCTTCCATGATTCTCGTTTGGACCTTCTAACTTCGAGATTGTATTTGATGAGAGATTCTCTATAGGTGTTTCAGTCACTATTGCGTGTAGCTCTTTCTAGTTTCCGCTCTCAACTTTGCGAGTCCTTCATTCTACCATGAAGTTAGCCGATTGCCTGGTTTTTCTTTTACTCGGCAGGCTTGATGATACCAATTTTTTATTGTTGTATTTAGGTTCTCGCATGTTAGTTCTAGTCAATCGATATCTCTGATGTTATTGTTGCATCTGACCAAGTTTTCCTTGAGTATGAATATGGGATGAGTATGAGTATGAGATTGTACAGGGTTTTCCAATAAAGACTTGACAACTTTTTTTAAAATAAAACGCAAACCATTTGAGATATTTCAAAAGCTTTATTATCGGCTTGAAGTACAATCAAAATATTTTCGAATGAAACTCGACTTCATTCATATGACCACCGCGGGCACGTTTGCAGCGGTTGATTCGTTGGACCCATTTTTCAACGACTCGGCCACACATTTCGGCCGAAACGGCCGCTATTTCGTGTTCAATGTTGGCTCTGAGCTCTTCCAACGTCGTCGGCTTGTTGGCATAAGCCAATGACTTAACGTAGCCCCACAGAAAATAGTCAAGCGGCGTTAAATCGCACGAACGATGCGGCCAGTAGACTGGCCCATTTCTTGAGATAACACGCTCACCATACTTACTTCTTCTCCAGAACCCAATCGGAGAACATACTTCGCTTCAAATGTTCCATCGGCCTTAATTCTTGGATCAACTTGATCTTGTAATAATGTGGTCTGAGCGATGCCCAATTTTTGAGAACGCCGTGGAATTGACTGATTCGGATCGTTTGCTACGGACCTCTGAACGGCAGCGATATTTTCGCCACTTCGACCAACCCGTTGTCTCACTGACACGGCAACATCACACAACGAATATGTAAACTCAAATTTTCGCACTAAACTTGTTATTGCCTGTCTACTAGGGCGAGAATATGACCGAAAATTGGAATTAACGCTCTTAAAGTTGCAGTCACCGACTCTGAATTTCGGTAGAACATTTTCATAATTTGCAGACGTTGCTCGTTCGTGTACTTTACCATGATGAAAATGTTGAGTTTACTCAATTAATTGACAGTGACAGTTTGATGATTAGTGAATTAAATTCAAAGTTGTCAAGTCCCTATTGGAAAACCCGATATATGCAGGTCCCAGTCTGTGGATCTTTTCTTTCTGTACGTTTCGAAGTAGCAATTATCTAGAGTAATATCTGACATCGAAGTTCCTCTTGATACAGTTCGTGATAAAATTTTTTATAAAGGAAGTACTAAGGGTGAGGCCAAGAACTTAGTCCCTAATTCTATTTATAAAGGTTGGGTAATTCCCATTATTTAGAATTCCAATTTTATGTTTTATTATGAATTCTAATAAAGATGCAATGCCCTAGCTATGACATTAAAATTGTCCTCGGTGATTTAAATGCAAAGCTAGGAAGAGAGGGTATGTTTTGTGGAACAATCGGAAAATATAGCCTGCACGATACCACTTCCGATGACAGATTCAGGCTAATCAACTCTGCGGTGGGGCGAAACATTGTCGTAGCTAGAACGCGATTCCCACTGGATTATGGATGTCCGTACGTTCCGAGGAGCCAACACCGACTCGGACCATTACCTTGTTGTAGCCAAGGTACGCTTGCGGATATCCCAAACTACGCCAAGTCAAACTAATGCTGTGAGAAAATTCGACGTCAGACGGCTACAATCGCAAGAGATCGCCAAGTCCTTCTCCGATCGAGTGTCTCTTAATCTCTTAAGAGGTCCAATGCCACCAGCATCAAGCATCGAAGACCATTGGAAACACTGCCAAAACGCCATCAGAGATGCCGCTGCTGATGTGCTGGGTTTAACTCGCCCACCACAACGAAACCCCCCAACGATGAAATTGAGAGATGCTACTCCAGGAATGAGGTTCGGAAGTTTTATCAAATGGTAAGACTAACATGCCGCGGAAACAAACCCCGAACCGAAGCCTGTAGAGATGAACAAGGGAACATCGTAGTAGAATCGCAGTCGATGCTGAGGATTTGGAAAGATCATTTCTGCAGACTGTATAACGGCGATGACGGACCAAATACCGCTGTCAGGCAGAATCAACCTTTCAACCTGGACGATGATGACAACAACAATTCCGTCCACCCGACCTGGATGAAGTGAAGATAGCCATATCGAAGCTTAAGTCCAACAAAGCTGCTGGAGCGGATGGCCTGACTGCCGAGCTCTTCAAAGCGGCAGGCGATGACTTGGTAAGGAGCATACACCAACTCATCTGTAAAATATGGTCGGACGAAAGTATGCCCGATGAATGGAACCTCAGCATTGTTTGTCCGATTCTCAAGAAAGGAGACCCTCTGAGCTGCGCCAACTACAGAGGCATCAGTCTCCTTAACATCGCATATAAGATCTTATCCGCCGTATTGTGTGAACGCCTGAAGCCGTTTGTCAACAACCTGATAGGTCCATATCAGTGTGGCTTCAGGCCAGGGAAGTCCACCATCGACCAGATATTCACACTACGGCAGATCTTGGAGAAGACCCATGAGCTTCAGATCGATACCCACCACCTATTCATCGATTTTATGGCCGCGTATGACAGCATCTATAGAGACGAGCTATATAGAGCAATGTCTAGTCACTTTGGCATCCCTGCCAAACTCGTCCGTCTGTGCAGGATGACGATGGAGAATGCACGCTGCTCCATCAAGGTCGGTAATGATCTCACCGAGACCTTTGATGTCCAGAAAGGATTTAGACAAGGCGATGCGCTGTCATGCGATTTTTTCAACATCGTACTTGAAAGAATAGTGCAAAACTCACGCGCAAACACAAGAGGCACTATCTTTCAAAAGTCCGTCTAACTACTCGCATACGCCGATGATATTGACATAATCGGGAGAAAACAGTGTGATGTCAGTGGCGCTTTCGCGAGTATTGAAACGGAAGCGGCGAAAATGCGGACAAGACCAAGTATATGATGTCAAGCAAAAAGGACAACCAACACCGACGTCTCGGGCAGAACGTCACCCTCGACAGATATAACTTTGAGGTAGTTAAGGACTTTGTCTACCTAGGCTCCGCTATAAATACAGACAACGACACCAGCGCTGAAATCAAGCGAAGAATAACTCTTGCCAACCGCTGTTTCTTTGGGTTAAGAAGGCAATTGAGTAGCAAAGCCCTCTCTCGGACAACAAATGTCACCCTTTATAAGACTTTAATAATCCCGGTCCTGCTCTATGGCGCAGAGGCATGGACATTATCAAAAATGGATGAGGGTGTTCTTGGTTGCTTCGAGAGAAAAATTCTTCGGGCGATCTTCGGTCCCGTCTGCATTGACGGTGAGTGAGGAGGAGATAAAACAATGAACTCTACGGACTGTACAGCGATATTGACCTAACCAGAAGAGTAAAGATCCAAAGACTGAGATGGCTAGGTCATGTAGAGCGTATGGACACCAATGCTCCGGTCCGAAAAGTCTTCGATTCCGCTCCCGAGGGACAGCGCAGTAGAGGAAGGCCAAGACTCAGGTGGCGCACGCAAGTGGAAGAAGACCTCAGCCAACTTAGCGTGCGAAACTGGAGGCAGCTAGCCAGGGATCGAGCTGGCTGGAGAAGCTTGTTGACTGAGGCCCAGGTCCAACCCGGACTGTAGCGCCACCTAAAGTAAGTAAGTAAGTAATAAAGATTCACCTCTTAGGTTGATGTTAGAGCTGCCCCAAGTTACGTGATGGGCGTTAGCGTCACAGCCTATGGTAAGTTGTTTTTTCTTCCTGGTACAGTGGTCCACTAGTCCATTCAGTGGCAAAAAGTCCAGATCGGTGTTTCGCCACTACACGGGTCAGTCTTTAAGCAGTTGCACCTTGGACCGCACTTTCTATCCCCATGTACCTCACGTTTGTCTCCAGTTATCTTCCTCTGTTGAAGCCCTTGCTCTGGGCTATGTTTAACTTTTCGCCTTCTCAGCACAAGGCATCAAAGCCAGCCTTTCACCAAGATCTAGTCAGGAAGTCTTTCTTTAGAGCTAAGTTAAACAAATACCCTAAACTAAAATTGAACTCTTAAAGCCCTATGTTATACCTACCTAAATAAGCTCACTATTATTATCCATATGTCGTTCATCCATGGTAATGGTTCATCACCCTCCTCGCATTAGTACAGCATCCAGACAACAGATACAAGATAATTGATAGTTTGCTATTTATTGTATTTCGTTACCATAATGAGTCTGCCATTTGCCTAGAGGTTTGTTTGCAACAACTAATTTCTGAAAGAAATCAATCCCAATTTCTTACCGTCAAGACCGACAATAGATGTATGTACGTATTGTCTTTCCCTGTCCGAAAGTAGGACAGAAAAAAAAACCTCCTTCTCTCCAATCATCAGTACCGTAAGTCTGCCGAAATGACACGAAAATTTCTATCTGGAAGCTTAATTTCAATCATCGTCTGCAAACAGACAGAACATTTTGGGGAGAAACAAAGACAAAACAACAAAAAAAGAACGGCAAAGGACTGTCCTCCTGGTTCATCTTCTCGCTTTTGGACAAAAACAAAACAGAAGCTAGGAAAAATATACTCATTTTGTTTACGTTCATCTGTTTCATTTTTTTGGTTCTTTGGCTCTTCCTCTTCTCTTTATGGAAGGAATATAAAATAGTTAAAGTCCATCCGTATTGCTCGTTATTATTGGCTTTTGGCAAACCAAAAGGAAGCCAAGGCAACGTGTCAATCTATACATACTCGTACACACTTGCAAATGGATTCTTTATTACCGTTACTATCCGTACTTGTCTCATCCGATTCAATTTTATTCGTAGTTTTTTTTTTTTTTGGGACTTGGAAGAGTGGCTCTCTAATCGGCTCTGGACTCGGAATTATTGATGGAACCATGTGATGTGTCGTTTGAAAGAAAAATTTGAAAACACTTTATCAACTGGACGGTAGGTGGGCAAAGCTCCATAGTCCTTTGACAATAAATCTGTGTTAGAAAGGCGACTCTACTACAAGTATGATTGTGTTCCACTTGTACTCGTATTGCCGCCATTTAAATTTTCAGCGATTATAGCCGAGTCCGAGTGTCGCCTTTAACGACAAATTGTCAGAATTTTTAACAGACGGTATTACTTCTCTCCATCACTTTTTAGATTTCTCACAAAGATACATACAAAGACGATGATCCGACCCCTCGCTAAGGGATGATGGTATTCGAACTTAAGGATGTTTTGTGAATTTAATTGATTTGGGCTAATTAATTATCAGTTTTTGTGATTGAATTGTGTACGGGCCGAACATACAAAATGGTTTTTTAAATTGCCAACCCGTAAGTTGAACAAAGTGTTTGAGACTAAAGGCCGAAAGGGATCGGGACAAGGATAAAACGGAAACTGGACTACGGATGCTATACATATAGTATACTGGTACCGCTGAGTCCTAGAGTTTTAACATTGCAATCAGGTAAATGAGAGTAATTAATTAAAATCGAAAAATGAACGAGATGCTTTCTTTTTCAATTAAGTGGATGATGCTAGTGGGCGTGGTACATGGCGTCAGAAATAAATTGGTGAATATTTATTGATAGTCCCCGATTGGTATCAGCTACCATCGGCCACAGTGTCAGAAACCAGCTTTCAGGGACCAGATGATGCTCGGCCACGATTATATCTCTGAAAATCGATTCAGTGGTATTTCGTTTTTTTTCTTTTTGTGACTTAAAAAAATAAAAAAAAAATTAATTTTCTTTTTATTTTTTGAAATTGGTTTTGGTGTTAAGTCAAAAACATGACAGCCGTATGGAAATTTATTTCAATTTTCAAGAGAGCACCTTTGTTATGCAGTGATTGTAGTGCGTAGCTGGCTCTTAAACACCGGAATGAATAGGTCTTTGGGATGGGATGTATTTTTTATTGCCAATTTATTGTTGATTGGCCTTTGAAAGAGTGTTTTTGCTATTCATAGAGCGCTTTGTAGATAAATTCTGGTGAGACTTGAGTAGAAAAGAGGATGCCCCTGGAGGTTTGGGCTGTATGGTTTTCGATGGAATTCCATTCAGGGAAAATGGTCCTTGGCAACATTTTGACAGTTAATTCTCCTAGCAATTTTGACAATTTTATTTTGCTTATAAAAGGTTGGAAAAGAGCTGTGATGTTATTGACAGTTAAAGGGTTGGGTTTATAGTAATTTTGACCCATATTGCGATTTTCGTGTCAGTTTTCAAATATAGTGCATATCACTACAAAGACTACAACGGCCTGCACCACACTAGCATAATGTTGGCTAAGGTGTTTTCTTGGATGTAGTTTTGCCTCAGTTATCTTGTGTTTTGTACCATCAAATGGAGCGCTTCTGGTATTCCACTACAATGAAGTGCAAGAATAGAAGGACGAGAGATGCTCTCGGACCCTATGATCCTCTTGGGTCATAGCTAACGTATTTTAAAATTAAAATTAAATTTTATTTTTTAATCACAGTATATTTCGAATACCACAACAAAAGAACAAAATCAGAACATTCAACTTTGAACGACTGCAGCTTAAGAAACCACCAAATACTTGACGAATGGGGGTATCGTTTGAGCTTTCTCTAACACCCTCACAGTCCAAGTTTGGTGTTGAAAATATCCTGATAATATCCGCGAACATCTAGTTTGGTGGAGAGTGCAGGCAACCACAAAAGGTCCAGATGGGCTCGTGCCCTCTACGAGCAATAAAGAAGGTAAAAACATTGGCTTTTAGAAGGAAATGGGGAGGTAGTACTCCAGGAAAAATGTAACAAGCTTACAACACTCTAACCGGTCGAGATAAGCTCGGAAATTTTGTGGTAGAGCCACTATCGGTTCTAAGGATGTAAGAAAAAACTATTTCCGCACACGGTTCAATAGTAACGATGTCACGCGGAGCCTACCATTCAATTTGGTGCGATAAAATCAAAACTTTCCGTCCGTTACCAAAGTGAATTAAAAGTGGGCCAAGGTGCTCTTGATGGATGAAAACTCAACATCGCTTATGCGGTTCAGAAGTCTCATACAAATTCACACAACAGCAGATCCTAGAAAAACCAAGGAATGAGAAATCATTTCAAACCTCAGTTAGCAGATAAAAATAAGAGCTTTACAGAGTCATGTCTAGTTTTGAAACCTTTGCCAAATATGCCACTCCGCACAATAACGACAAAAGGCGCTTATTGCTCCGACACTAACCCAATTGACGTCGTAGAAGGCTCTAATAAAAGGTGGTGCGTTGTCTTGTGGCTTCGACACACCTGGAAAATTCTCAAGCCAACACCAGTCACATTAACTTCGCAAAATCTCTGAAATGATTTGCTGATGATATTGATATCATTGGAAGAACGCAGGAATCTCCAAGTGGCGCGTCGTCTTCTTTTAGTAACGTCCTAGCTCAGAACGCGAACAAATTTAAGTGGAACTTAACCATCTTTTAGTGTGTAACCGGAAGTCGGTGGTCAAAAACCCCAAAACTTAAACTTGACTGTGACATCATCTTAGTAACCTTTTGACAAGAACGAGAATAAAGACAGACAATATCAACAATGTTAAAAATACAGTCACATAATGAAATGTGCTACCAAGTATGTGACCTCCACCCACTGACTTGGAGGCAGATTTTGCTTTCGCGGACGTCCTGACTGCTGAGCTCTTCAAAGCGGCAGGCGATGATTTGGTGAGGAGCTTATACCAACTCATCTGTAAAATATGGTCGGACGAAAGTGTGCCGGATGAATGAAACCTCAGCATTGTTTGTCCGATTCTCAAGAAAGGAGACCCTCTGAGCTGCGCCAACTACAGAGGCATCAGTCTCCTTAACATCGCATATAAGATCTTATCTGCCGTGTTGAGTGAACGCCTGAAGCCGTTCGTCAATAATCTGATCAGTCCATATCAGCCTTGCTTCAGGCTAGGAAAGTCGACCATCGACCAAATATTCACACTAGGGCAGATCTTGCAGAAAACCAATGAGCTTCAGATCTATACACACCACCTATTTATTGATTTTAAGGCCGCGTATGACAGCATCTATAGAGACGAGCTATACAGAGCAATGTATAGTTTTGGCTTCCCTGCCAAGGATGACGATGGGGAATGCACGCTGCTCCATCAAGGATTTAGACAAGGCGATGCGCTGTCATGCGATTTTTTCAACATCGTACTTGAAAGAATAGTGCAAAACTCATGACCAAACACAAGAGGCACTATCTTTCAAAAGTCTGTCCAACTACTCGAATACGCCGACGATATTGACGTAATCAGGAGAAAGCAGCGTGATGTCAGTGGCGCTTTCGCGAGTATTGAGACGGAAGAGGCGAAAATAGGTTTAGAGGCCAATGAGGGCAAGAGCAAGTATATGCTGTCAAGCAAAAAGGACAACCAACACCGACGTCTCGGACAGAACGTCACCCTCGACAGATATAACTTTGAGGTAGTTAAGGACTTTGTCTACCTAGGCTCTGCTATAAATCCATCCAACGACACCAGCGCTGAGATCAAGCGAAGAATAACTCTTGCCAACCGCTGTTTCTTTGGGTTAAGAAGGCAATTGAGTAGCAAAGCCCTCTCTCGGACAACAAAAGTCACCCTTTATAAGACTTTAATAATCCCGGTCCTGCTCTATGGCGCAGAGGCATGGACATTATCAAAAATGGATGAGGGTGTTCTTGGTTGCTTCGAGAGAAAAATTCTTCGGGCGATCTTCGGTCCCGTCTGCATTGACGGTGAGTGAGGAGGAGATAAAACAATGAACTCTACGGACTGTACAGCGATATTGACCTAACCAGAAGAGTAAAGATCCAAAGACTGAGATGGCTAGGTCATGTAGAGCGTATGGACACCAATGCTCCGGTCCGAAAAGTCTTCGATTCCGCTCCCGAGGGACAGCGCAGTAGAGGAAGGCCAAGACTCAGGTGGCGCACGCATGTGGAAGAGGACCTCTGCCAAATTAGCGTGCGAAACTGGAGGCAGCTAGCCAGGGATCGAGCTGGCTGGAGAAGCTTGTTGACTGAGGCCCAGGTCCACCCCGGACTGTAGCGCCACCTAAAGTAAAGCAAGTAAGCATAGACATGAATGTGTCTTCTTCATAGCCTGCGAATATTGGATACGTCGGCTCTTAGTTCGAATTCATTACAGTAATTACCGCTATCATCGACCGAAACATAGTAAAACAAATATTTGGAGCAAAGATTCTGTTGCAGGCTAACCAAATCAATTTATTTTGAATATTATGTCCTTGCAACGGGATTCATAGGACCATCACACTCACTCAAAAATTCTTTGATCTATGAGTTAGGTTAGGTTAGGTTGGCTTGGATTGATTCTTATTGAGGTGCATTTATACTACGAATACTAACAGGAGATCGAAAAGGGCCTTGGTAGTCCTGGAAGCATCACAATTTCCCGTCAAATCTCTCAAGATTGACGTTCTTTGTAGAGCAGATAAAATTTATATCTTAACAATGTTTATTGCCTGTGAGATCGTATTCAGATTTGTGCCAAAGTGGGGTGGTTGTACAGGAGTGACACAATAGGTTCTTCTTTATATTCATTCCTACAGTTCCTGCAGGAATTATTGGCAGGATTACTCAATAGTTGCCTATCGACTATGGGCCATATAAGTCTCTGAGTAGATGTCTCACCAGTTGCCCCGTTAAGTCCATCTATAACTGCCTTTAGAGAGTGCTTCATTTGACCCATGGTATTCGCTTCTTATTTCCATAAAAGCAAAGACTCTGCTGTCACAATGCCACAAAGTTGCTAGGTTCAATCTATTTCCATTTTTATGACAAACTTTTTCCACCGTTTTCTAAACTAGACCACGGTGCCAATTACCCACCCCAAGCTTCGGTGTTAATGAAATCATTATTAAGCCTCACCCGCCAATGTTTTGAGGAAACTGCACACCTAACCAACCGTCACTCAATATTACAAGACCCACAGAAAGTCAAAGTCAAAGTAATGGAAGGGGAATCAAATCCTGCTCAAATCAGAGTTCTTGCCATCCTGCATTTTCCTCTGCTATGCACAAATGGAGCACGATGTGATTACTTTCTACTGAAGCATGCTTGCTTACCAGTCTAAGTCTTCCATTCCTGTGAAGGCATTTGTGATGCTGCTGCATAGAATGAATTAATTATTTAATTTGATTTTCCATATTTACTCTCGCATAAGGTTGTGTTGTTTGCCATCATCGTCATCATTTGTCTTGTCTTCGTTGGTTCCAGAGTCTGAAAGGAGGGACTCCTACCTACGGTGCAGGCCTTTTGCATACAAGTGCTCGTAAAAGGTATTCTTAAGGAAAGATTGGTTAATCACCCGAGAGTACTATGTTATATGTAGTACACTAGAGGCACAAGACTTCAAATTGAAGGGATTTCTTATTGTTAAGTTGTAATTAGTTGAGGAAGTCGGGTTTCGGGTCTTTTGATTTCCTTCTTTAGGAGAATTCATTTCAACTGCCTTATGCTACTCAAGGATCCTTGTATGCATAGGTTTGGAGTTATGAGAAAAGCTATTGAAACGTTCAAATTCATTGTGTTCTCAAGTAAATATTGAAGAACACAACAATAAGTTAGAAAGGTAAATTTGATATAAGTCCACATACGACATGCGACGACATACAAATACCTTACCGCATGTTACAGTATCCTATCCCTATAATTCCTTACGTGCAACTTACTCGTTTCTACGTCTCCTTCTCCTCCACGTAAACATTTGTCATCAAATTTATTTGAACAAATTGTTTTCTACGGAAAAAAGACTCCTTCATCCCTCATAAATCCAATGGCGACACACGAGTAGAGTAAGAGTATTGGGTGACTCCCTTCGGGTTCAACAAAGTAATCCAGTGCCAGTGTGGTGCCTTTTACCATTCCCTTTGGGTGAAATCCCCCACACATGGGCCCCATGGTACTAGTGTACCAATGGACAAAACATATAATCCTTTCGATATTAAATGTCTCAGCAGGGCTTAATCCTTTAAATTAGTGTTTTCATTTAATTGCTTCGAAATCCGAAAACTTTGGGTCAAGAGAAAAACAGAAAACACAGAGCAACACAGAGGTGGCTGCCTTCAACGGGGTTTGAGACCTGGTGTGGATCTTATAGAAATGTAAGAACCAATTGCTTGTTTCCCTGGATTTCTGGATTTCCGGATTTCAGTTGAAACCGAACAGGCACAAAAGGTACCGTATGTTTGGGTCGAGCTTTAAATTAATTAAAAGCTATTTAAAAATTAATTGGAATGTAATCATAGACAGGAGGGAGAAATTAACTACGTGAGTTGGTTAGGTCAGGTCCGGAACGGTTGGTCAAGTCACATGTCAAATAATTGCTGGCCGTGATTTAGTCCTTAATTGATTTAAAGCCATGCCCACGGAACTTGATTTGAATTTGGATCAGTTTTATAGATGAGAAAGGCATTTGTTTGTACAAGATATCGAGCATTGGGTTAGAAGCTGGCGTACGATTCTGGCTTGGTAATAGGAAAAATGATAAATACATAGAGAACGTCTCGTTACTTTCGTTAATATATTGTGATTTCTGCATCAGTTTCGAGCAAAAGAGTCGCTTCCTTGTATGACGAAGTCCTGAAATTCCTTCTATTGAGCAGAGTTTGTTATTTCCTCATCGACGCTAGTTACTCCAATGCCTCTGTGGATATCATTGTTTCTGATATGCTACGGGGCGGAGCATTTACTACAATTGTCTGCACTTTTTTGTGAAAAGATTTTAGGATCGCTATCTCTAGGACGATCTTTTGCTGACTGCCTCCAGTTTCGCACGCTAAGTTAGCTGAGGCCCCCTTCCACTTGGGTGCGCCACCTAACTCTTGGACAAACTCTACTGCGCTGTCCCTCGGGGTAGACAAAGTCCTTAACTACTTCAAAGTTATACCTGTCGACGGTAACGCTCTGTCCGAGACGTCGGTGTTGAATGCCCATTTTGTATATTTGGTCTTGCCCTCGTTGACCGCTAAACCCATTCTCGCCGCTTCTGTCTCAATACTCGCGAAAGCTCCAATGACATCGCTCTGCTTTTTCCCGATTATGTCAATATAGTCGGTGTATGCGAGTAGTTGGACGGACGTTTGAAAGATAATGCCTCTTGTGTTTGCGCGTGAGTTTTGTACTATTCTTTCAAGTGCGATGTTGCATGACAGCGCATCGCCTTGTCTAAATCCTTTCTGGATATCAAAGGTCTCGGTGAGATCTTTACCGAACTTGATGGAGCAGCGTGCATTCTCCATCGTCATCCTGCACAGACGGACGAGTTTAGCAGGGATCCCGAAACTAGACATTGCTCTGTATAGCTCGTCTCTACAGATGCTGTCATACGCGGCCTTAAAATCGATGAATAGGTGGTGGGTATCGATCTGAAGACCAAAGGTTCTCTCCAAGATCTGCCGTAGTGTGAATATCTGGTCGATGGTAGACTTCCCTGGCCTGAAGCCAGCTGATATGGACCTATCAGGTTGTTGACGAACGGCTTCAGGCGTTCACACAATACGGCGGATAAGATCTTATATGCGATGTTAAGGAGACTGATGCCTCTGTAGTTGGCGCAGTTCAGAGGGTCTCCTTTCTTGAGAATTGGACAAACAATACTGAGGTTCCATTCATCGGGCATACTTTCGTCCGACCATATTTTACAGATGAGTTGGTGTATGCTACTACGATGTTCCCTTGTTCATCTCTATATACTTCGGTTCGGGTCTTGTATCCGTGGCATGTTATTTTGACCTTTTTGTAAAACTTCCGAACCTCATTCCTGGAGTAGCATCTCTTAATTTCCTCGATCGCGCGCTTCTCATGCTCTTTCTTCTTCCTCCTGAGAAGCCGGTGCTCGTCTCTCCTCTTCCGCTCATAGAGCTCATGAGCAGCTCTGGTCTTTCTAAGCAGCGCCGCGTTATATGCATCTTGCTTTGCTGTATGTGCTTGCCGGCATTCATCATCGAACCAGGGGTTTCGTTGTGGTGGACGAGTGAAACCCAGCACATCAGAAGCGTCATCTCTGATGGCGTTTTGGCAGTGTTTCCAATGGTCTTCGATGCTGGATGCTGGCGGCATTGGACCTCTTAAGAGATTAAGAGACACTCGAACGGAAAATGACTTGTCGACCTCTTGCGATTGTAGCCGTCTGTCGTCGAATTTTCTCACAGTATTAGTTTGTCTTGGCGTACTTTGGGATATCCGCAACTGTACCTTGGCTACAACAAGGTAGTGTATGTCGAGATGGGGGAACCGCGTGCTAGCCACGACAATGTTTCGCCCCGCCGCAAAGTCGATTAGCCTGAATCCGTTATCGGAGGTGGTGTTGTGCAGGCTATATTTTCCGATTGTTCCACCAAAGATACCCTCTTTTCCTAGCTTTGCATTAAAATCACCGAGGACAATTTTAATGTCATAGCTAGGGCATTGCTCGTAAGTCTTGTTAAGGAGCTCGTAGAAGGCATCCTTGGTGTCGTCATCTTTCTCCTCTGTGGGGGCATGCTCGCATATAAGGCTGGTGTTGGCGAATTTAGCCTTGATGCGGATTGCTACGAGGCGCTCGCTCACATGCCGGAAGATCAGGACTTCTTGGCTTAGTCTGTCCCTGAAAACCAAATAAGCGCTGCTTTTGCCATCGATAGATGTCGCAGTTTTTCATCTTCTATTTGTCCGGCCCATCCCATCGCATTTCTTGAATGGCGGTTATGTCTGCTTTGCAGCAGTCTAAGGCCTCCGCTAGTTGCTCGGCATCACGTGGTCTATTAAGATATCTAACATTCCACGTGCATATCCTAATCTCATTGTCTTTATATCGTTTGCATGGGTTGTCGACAGTAGATCCGTCCATATCCGAGGCTTGTTGATGCTTCGTAACTCATGCTTTTTCAAAATGGCCGGGCAGTTTCCCCGGCGGCACAACCCCCAACTTGGAGGACCAGTTCCATTTTTAATGCCCCTAAGATGAGGGGTCGGTTACACGGAAGCCAGTTACCCGTTCCGAGATGTGAGCGCTGCCGTTGGCCCGTATAGGGCTCGTCCGCCACCATCTCTTTTCCAAGAGCCTGACTAAGTCCTGGAAATCCTTACCGGCCTGAGCTCCAAATATGTCGGAGTAGCCCGGATAAGGTCTTGTTTTGTTTTTCCGACTTATGGCGCAGGAAACTCGTCATTTGCCCCCTTCCCTTCGCGATCTCTAGTGAGATTCACAGATGGCGCCACGGGGAGGCTTGAAGTAGGGCTTATCATCAGAGCTGCAAGATGTTCGGCTGCAAAGGCTCATTCTCGTTATTCAAAGAACCAGCACTTGTCGGAAGTTGCTGCTTCTATGAGGCCTTATACTAATCGTTGCCATCCCCTTGCCAGAGCTAGTGATCTGCTAAAGGTATAACTGGCTGGGCACGTCACTTTAAAACGCTTTGTAAACCCTAGGGTTCAGTCCAGCTTCCTCTACAAGCTTTCCAATGAATCCGCTCTGAACTCGATGTATCTGGAATTGTGGTTGAACATGTTCCCAAATTTAAATAGTGAATACGGGAAGGAGATAAATTCCCGGTCTCTCTGATCCATCGTCATTTAGGGGTAAGGATTTCCATAAACGTCCGAAACCTTACGGGTTTGCGATGTTTCGTATTCGACAAGTAGAACTCCCTAAGGAACGCTATAGCACCCTTAGAATGCTGAAGGTTAATCAAACCACAGAGAGTATGATCATCTAAATATAATGCGCAAATAAACCTTTCCAAAGTGCAGATAGAGATATGCTTCATATCTTAATTTAGTTGTATCGACAAGAACTTTGTCTAAGCCCACAAGATGAGCTGAGCCGTCCTTATTTTCCCAGTTCTTGCTCTCATTATGAGAAATGATTGTGTATTTTTCAATAGCAATCCAATGTTTTCGGGAAAATAGCCCAAGAACTTCAAAGTGTAACCTCTGAAAGGGACAATTTTTGCATGTCCTAAATTTGCCCTAAGAGTTCCATTTTTTATAATGCCGCCATCGGATCGAATGCAATTATTCTCAACAGCTATACACCTCGATAAGATCGTAAGTGTATTCAAAATCATCGACGATTTAACCCTGTTAAATTTAAAGCTGTTGAAAACAGAAAATATTTTGGTGCGTCTTCTAAGAGCTTAAAAATTGAACACCAATCGAATCCAGCCACAATTTTGAAGACCGTCTCAGAGGAAACAATTTAGGAAGCTGAAACCCAGCATGAGAAGTGTCCTCTTTGACTAGGAAACTCATGCAGTCATACATGGATTGATTGAATAAGAGCTCCAACTAATAGCATATTGGGGCTATACCTCAAGGAATCAAGGTCACCCCAAAGAAACAGTACGTTCTGCGCACTCTAAAAATACACATTGCACCAACAATCTGTCAACTTCAATTGAATTAAAAGTATCCCCAACCTCCTCTCCAACTTAAAACTTCCTCAAGTCAATAAACTAATAAACCTCCAGCACATATTTCATCCAATTCACTTAATTCGAAAATTCCACAACGTGCTCACATCGGGCCAATGCAGATTCATAACTCATTTCATTGTTTGGAGATTGCATCACTGGAAATTATTTCTTCTGAACCATGTCTGACTGTAGCCTCCGGGGGCCTCCACAAAATGCATCCTCCATAGTATTCACCTGATGAAATTAAAAAAAAAAAAATTTAAATTGTGTCATGCCAACTTTAAAATATTAAGCGAGGCCATACGGTTTATAATTTGTTTTTTTTTTTCAAGAAGTCTTCGCCACCTTTGTTAGCTTCATCGGACAGTGCGGACATTTTAAGTGGCAGATGCAAAACCCACCCGAGGACATGGAACTGGGGAAGCATTTCATTTTTCTCTTCTATTTTCCAGAAGGCACGATAATAAGCTGGATAACAACAGGATAAATAAAATTAAATGTGATGTTGCAGAGCATACTAGGTATACAGCAAGAATTAGGAAGAAAACATCTAGAGTTGTACTGTGGCAGCACCAGCAGCTAATGCTGCATGCATAACCGGCAAAGAACATTAAGCATCTAATGTACGTTTAATAAGTATTGTGGCGTTGCAACTGGAACTGTACAGTGCAGTTCAAATTTACGTATGACATCTTGTCCATGCCATGGACTTTAAATAATTACAATGTTTGTTATGCGTCGCGGAATTCGAACCTGTTCTGTCTGTAACAACTGCAGCTTTGCTGTTGCTTCTGCGACGGTATTGCTACAGCAGACAGAATTTAGTAATGACCTGCTGCAGTCACAATTAAGCAACAGAATCTATGCTGATCACTTATCCCTCAACCACTTTAGCCACTTACAACCTGCATCAAGTCTTGAAGACAATTGCAGTCAATGAAAAACAAACGGCCGGAATGCCACGTCTTGTGTGCTGAGTTAAATCAGTTACCCCAACGAAACCCTCTTTTGATCGAGAATGTTGGGAAGTGCATCAAGTAAAAAATACCAAGCAGTGCTCCATAGATGGACAAAGCTGGCTCATGTGCTCTACGAGGCGGAATGAACAAAATAGGAGCGAACTCCATGACTTCTTGTCCGAGGAGAAAACACATGAAAAATACACGATCGATTCAAGGAAAATGTCGTCGATTCAACGTCCTTCACTTCAACTTTACAGATGAACAAAACAATTTAGCAGTACACTCACGGTTTGTGCTGAATATATGGAAAGGCCACTGCAAACGAAGACTCTTAAACGACGAGAACGACGTGAAGTCCACTGTCAGACAGAGCGAACTACGGAACTTAGGGAAATTTTTCAGGTAGCAAGAGATATCAATGCGGAGGACATACATACACCACCTCATTTCTGTTTCCAGATTTAGAGGAAGAAAATAATGGAAGGAATCCTAACGTCTCTTGTCCGACTATATATGAAAATATCATGAGATGCTGCATGTAACTTACTCACATTCCTTTGTCATGGAGAGAAGTTAATGTAGTCTTCATCCCCAAAACAGGGATATACTCTCATGTCTCCCTAAAGGACCTCAGACCTATTAGTCTTTCATCTTTCCTTCTGGAAACTCTAGAACGATTGATTAATCCTAGACTTCTATCCTCGCCACAACGCGCCTACTCCAAAGGAAAGTCGGTGGAAACGGCTGTACATTCAATAACTAGCCACATCGAACGATCCCTAGAGAATACAAATTGGTCCCTTTCCTCGATATAGAAGGCGCTTTTAACAACGTCAACACATCGCCAATCACGCCTGCGGTGTCAACTTTAAACGTAGACGACTTAAGAGTAGGATAATCAACTCCAAGCTGGGTGGATCTTCTATTAAAAGATGTGTCAGCAGAGATACGCCGTAAAGTGGTGTTCTCTCACCCCTTCTTTGGGTATTAGTGGTCAACGAACTGCTAGTATGCCTGCAAGAGGGTGGTAGTGATATCTGTAAGGGATATCCGCATCTTTTCCGATAATCAGGCCGCTATCAAATCCCTGGACTCATGCTCTTTTAACCTAAAGACTGTTAAAGATTGCCGTTCATCTCTAATGGAGATGGGGGGCAGTTCAATATTCACCTTTACTCGTTGCCGGGACATAGAAGCTTTCCAGGGAATTCTAGGGCCAAAGAACTTGCCAAAATTGGAACCACATTTTCAACAGATTCAACCTGAGAAAAGTAACACCGGTATACCAATCGCTATGCACACACCAGAAATCAAGCTGGATATTCTTGAAAAAACAAACCTAAGGTGTAGACGCCTGAAACCATTTAACAACACTCGGATTGGCCCTTTTCAGTGCCGTATTTAGCCAGATATTCGCTCAGATCTAAAAGGAACTACAGGAAGTACCTGCCACATTTGCATCGAGTCTAAGGGAGTCATGTCTAGTCTTGTCATCAAGTGCTAACGCTGAAGACACATTTTCGACGCCGTGGCAGGGTTATGGTTCCAAAGATTTATGCAAACACTTGAGTTCGTTTGGAATATTGCCGTCATTAGAAGCGAGCCAGTGTCACTAGTGTGTTTGATGGCATCAAAATTTGAAGATTGATTCGGATGAAGCGATAACCAACAAGAAGGGATAGTCTAGATTTTGTGTACGTCTTCTGTCGAGGAGGTAGTTTCGCCTTATTTGCATTATGACGGTTGGGTGTTTTAGAAATAGGGTAGGCACTATCCAGTGAAATCCATTGTTGCAACTACCTTCTACACATCAATTGTGCTTATAATAACTCCAAGTGGTAACCATCGGGTAGTGGTCACTGTCCATCCGGACTGGACTTGTCAAACTTATAAGCGCGAGTGTTGACCAGCAGACACTATAAATGGGATGAATTCTCCAGATGGAATCAATGGTGGAAACAAAAAATAAGGCTCCGACATATCTGGAGCTGAGGCCTGTAAGGATTTCCGAGACTAAGTCAGGATCTTGGAAAAGAGATGGCGGTGGAAGGCCCCTTAATGGACAAACGGCAGCACTCACATCCCAGAATGGCTTTCGGTATAACCCAACCCTCGTCCAAGGTATATTAAAAATGGAACTGGGCCTCCAGGTTTGGGGTTGTGCCGCCGGAGTAATTGCGCGGCCATTGAAAAATATAAAAGTTCCAAAACATAAACAAGATTCGAATACGGACGGATCTACTATTGACAACCCATACAATCCATTGAAGGACAACGAGCTTCGGATATGCACGTGGAATGTTAGGTCCCTTAACAAACCCCAGACTGCTGCAAAGCAGACAATACCGTCATCCAAAATTTGCTATGGGATGAGCCGGACAAAAAGATGATGAAAAACTGCGTCGTAGTACAACGATTGTTATCGACGGTAAAAGCAGCGCCTATTTTGCGGCAGACTCAGGAAAGAAGTCTTGAGCAGCCGGCATGTAACGAGCGCCTTGTAGCAAATCGCATCAGGGCTAAATTTACCAACGACGACACCAAAGATGCTTTCTATGAGCTCTTGAACACGACCAACGAGCAGTGCCCTAGCTATGACATTAAAATTGTCCTCGGTGATTTTAATGCAAAGCTAAGAAGAGAGAACATCTTTGGATTCATGCTAATCGACTTTGTGGCGGTACGAAGTATTGCTGTAGCTAGCACGCGGGTTCCACATCTCGATATATACAGGGAGACTGGGAGAATTCCTGATCAATCAACCGTTGACCATACTGACCATATTGCGATCGAAGCAAGACACTCCTCCAGTATTATGGATGTCCGCACGTTCCGAGGAACCAACTTCGACTCGGACCAGTTACCTTGTTGTACCCAATTAACGGGCGGCTACAATCGCAAGAAGTCGCCAAATCTTTTTCCGATCGAGTCTCACTTAATCTCTTAAGAGGTCCCTTGTCGCCAGCATCAACCATCGAAGACCAATGGCAACACTGTCAAAAGGTAATCAGTGTGCCGCTTCTGATGTGCTGAGTTTCACTTTACCACTACAAGGAAACCTCTGGTTTGATGACGAATGTCGGCAAGCACATGTAGCTTGACAGAACGCCCGCAAAACGGCGTTGCAAGGATAGAGTAGAGCTGCTCACGAGCAAAAGAGGAGAGACGAACACCGGCATCTCAGGAGGAAGAAGAAAGAGCATGAGAAGCGCGTGATCGAGGAAATTGAGAGATGCTACTCCAGGAATCAAATTCGGAAGTTTTACCAAAAGAAAAAAACAACCTGTCACGAACACAGGCCTCGAAGCGAAGCCTGAAGAGACGAACAAGGTATCATCGTAATAGAGTCGCAGTCAGTGTTGAGAATCTGGAACTGTCAGGCAGAACGAAGCTATCAACCTGGAAGATGTAGACAAACAATTCCGTCCACTAGGCCTAGTGAAGATAGCAATATCGAAGCTTAAGTCCAACAAAGCTGCTGGAGCGGATGGCCTGACTGCCGAGCTCTTCAAGGCGGCAGGCGATGACTTGGTAAGGAGCATACACCAATTCGTCTCTAAAATATGGTTAGGCGAAAGTATGCTGGATGAATGGAACTTCAGCATTTTTTGTCCGATTCTCAAGAAAGGAGACACTCTGAACTGCGCCTACTCAGAGGCAGCAGTCTTCTTAAGATCGCATACAAGATCTTATCTGCCGTTTTGTTGGAATGCCTGAAGCCCTTCGTCAACGACCTAATAGGTCCATATCAGTGTGGCTTCAGGCCAGGTAACTCCACCATCAACCAAATATTCACACTACGGCAGATCTTGGAGAAAACCCATGATCGATACACATCGATAGCCAGAAGAGTGAAGATCAAACGACTGAGATGGCTGAAGACCGAAACTCGGGTGGCGCACAGAAGTGGAACAAGGCATGCAGAACTGGAGGCAGGTTACAAAAGATCGAGCTAGCTGTAGACGCTTGTTGACTGAGGCCCAGGTCCATCCCGGACTGTAGCGCTACCTAAAGTAAGTAAGTATTTGCATATTATTTGCGATATTTTCATCGTTGAACGCGTTGAGCCCTGAGTTCTCGATTCGCCAGTTCGATATTTTATTACGAAGACAGAAATTGTGCAAAAGGACTCGATTTCTGGACCGAGCTTCAGGAAAGTATCCATCCGTATTGGCAAATTTCGGTGGAATGAAACGGGCCACTAGCCAATGAATACTTGCCCTGTAATATGGCGCATGAGATTGGCCGATCGACCATTAAAAAATGTTTATCTTTCCCAGAAACTCTCTTTGAAAAAGATCTGACTTATTTGTAGTTGTTTTAGATGTTCGTCTGAATAGCCATCGTCTCGTTTATTATCGAGCCAGCAATGCTTGGCGTGGGCAGTGCTGGGCAAATAATTGCTCTTTAAACTTTCTGCTCAAAATTTTAAAATGGAAAATGAGGGAACCTTTATATAAGAGAATAGTTAATCCTGAGTACTTGGTTCAAAGCGGCAAGATATACCTAACCTGCAGGCCATAATACATAGCACACTGAAGCAGTTGTAATCGCCTGCAAAGACCTATTGCTTGCATTGCTTTGGTCTGAAGTACATCGCTCAGACGGCCACAGGAGTGATAAATACAATACACCACCACTTCTTGCTGTAAAACTCTCAACTAAATCCACTTTCTGATTACCATTGACATAAGCATTAGTATTTATAGCACTACACCCCTAAGGACTATTTTTCACATTTCTTTTCCCCCTCTCCCTAATGTTGCTCAACCAAATGGCCCTCTACCACTGGTCTTGGTCACATAAATGGTCACTTTTCCACGAAAAAAAAAAAAAAAAAAAACGAGGAAACCAAAACTGAAAAAGGAAAATAGAAAACCGTCGCATCTGCAGCAAATTATATTTTACCCTACTCCAACCCAAACAGAAGTCCACAACAACGGCCTTAATATGGCATGTAGAGGTTTGGTCATCCTTAAAAAAAAAAAAAAAAAAAATTTAATTTCTCGTACATGAAACCAAAACCCCACACGATGACAGGCGAGAATGGCAATGGAGAAATATCACAAGAAATGTCATAAACGTGAAACTCCTGCCCGCTGGCGGCTGCCAACAGTAAACGACTAGTGCTATCGTGGCCTAAAAATAGTAAAAACCGAAAGAAAACCAGTCAACCGGGAACCGCCGGTCGCGTCCGTCGCCAGTTTACCCCGAAGGGTCTGGAAATAGAAAAACAGTAATCCTCTCCTTAGGCCAGTTAATAATGCGAAAGAAGAAGAATACATATGAAATATGAGAAGAACGTCGCTTCGCAATAAGTTCTATCTGCTCCGCTTCATTTCGGTTTGGTTTTTCCATTTTATTTTCACAACGGATGACAGATAAAGTCATCGCGCGCCAAGGCAATAGCTAAAAATTATTATTCACTTAGTGACATGGACAAAGAGGCTGAGGACGATGTGAAGGGTCCCTAAGTTGGATGTCGCTGGCGTAGGCATACCAGGAATCAGGACATTTGTCAGAGGATACGGATACGAGTAGACTCGTATGTGACCGAAGATTGCCCTACAAATTATTTCAGTTTTTTTTTTTTTTTTTTTTTTTTTAACAGTGAACGCTGTTTTCCTACTGTTGTTGCTGAGTTGCTGAGTAAGCTTGGCCACAAATTAATAGTCACAATGTGTACGTGGAAGGCTTTATCGTGCTGTGGGAATATAAATTATTAGATTTATGGAAAATTAACTTATGGTTTTGATATGAAAAGAAAACTAATGGGTTCGCTGAACTTTATGGATGTCGCAGAATCAAATTCACAAATGTCACATCTTATAGTCAAAGGTTGGCCCTTAATCAACGTACGAGTATGTGGCTTAATGCTTGGAAATCTATTTCTCCCATCGTAAGGATTTTTATACAATCGAAAAGGAGTTGCGTTGGCATCGGTTATGAATTCTTGATCTTTTGAATAAAAAATGGAAGAACTTGTTCGTTAATAAAACATCAGAATGGAGTACGAAGGAAAAGAACTTGCTTGTACTTGATCTTGATTATTGAAATTCGTCAATATTTGCAAGAAAGATGAGTGAACACAGAGTAGCTGCAGTCTGATGCAAACGAAGCTCGGAGACTTGCAGAGATAGCGTAGAGTCGCCATTAGTCTCAGAGTAAACTTTACAGGGTGTTATCTCACTTATGCGTAGCATAGTAAGGCTCACAGGAAATCGAAAGCGGATTCGAAGACTTTTCGGACCGGAGCATTGGTGTCCATGCGCTCTACATGACCCAGCCATCTCAGTCTTTGGATCTTCACTCTTCTGGCTAGGTCCATGTTGCTGTACAGTCCATACAGTTCATCGTTGTATCTACTCCTCCACTCACCGACAATGCAGACGGGACCGAAGATCGCCCGAAGAATTTTTCTCTCGAATCAACAAAGAACACACCCTCATCCATTTTTGATAATGTCCATGCCTTTGCGCCATAGAGCCTTTGCGCCATAAAGGGTGACTTTTGTTGTCCGAGAGAGGGCTTTGCTACTCAGTTGCCTTCTTAACCCAAAGAAACAGCGGTCGGCAAGACTTATTCTTCGCTTGATCTCAGCGCTGATGTCTTTGTCTGTATTTATAGCAGAGCTTAGCTAGACAAAGTCCTCAAATACCTCAAAGTTATATCTGTCGAGGGTGACGGTCTGCCCGAGACGTCGGTGTTGGTTGTCCTTTTTGATTGACAGCATATATAGGTACTTGGTCTTGCCCTCATTGACCGCTAAACTCATTCTCGCCGCTTCTGTCTCAATACTCGTGAAAGCGACAATGAAATCGCGCTGCTTTTTCCCGATTATGTCAATATCGTCGGTGTATGCGAATAGTTGGACGGACGTTTGAAAGATAATGCCTCTTGTGTTTGCGCGTGAGTTTTGCACTATTCTTTCAAGTACGATGTTGCATGACAGCGCATCGCCTTGTCTAAATCCTTTCTGGACATCAATGGTCTCGGTGAGATCTTTACCGAACTTAATGGAGCAGCGTGCATTCTCCATCGTCATCCATAAGCATAAACGAAACGAAAGAGTTTGGCAAGAATGCTAAAACTAGGCATTGGTTTGTATAGCTCGTCTTTATAAATGCTGTCATACGCGGCCTTGAAATCGATGAATATATGGTGTGTATCGATCTGAAGCTCATGAGTTTTCTCCAAGATCTACCGTAGTGTGAATATTTGGTCGATGATGGATTTTCCTGGCCTGAAGCCACACTGATATGGACATATTAGGTTGATGACGAACGGCTTCAGGCGTTCACACAATACGGCTGGTAAGATCTCGAATGCGATGTTAAGAAGACTGATGCCTTTGTAGTTGGCGCAGTTCAGAGGGTCTCCTTTCTTGAGAATTGGACAAACAATGCTGAGGTTCCATTCATCGGGCATACTTTCGTCCGACCATATTTTACAGATGAGTTGGTGTATGCTCCTTACCAAGTCATCGCCTGCCGCTTTGAAGAGCTCGGCAGTCAGGCTTCAGCAGCTTTGTTGGACTTAAGCTTCGATATTGCTATCTTCACTTTATCCAGGTCGGGTGAACGGAATTGTTGGTCATCATCGTCCAAGTTGAAAGGTTGATTGTGTCTGACAGCGGTATTTGGTTCGTCATCGCTTGTATACAGTCTGCAGAAATGGTCTTTCCCAGTCCTCAGCATCGACTGCGATTCTACTACGATGTTCCCTTGGTCATCTCTACAGGCTTCGGTTCGGGGTTTGTTTCCGTGGCATATTGGTAAAACTGCCGAACCTCATTCCTGGAGTAGCATCTCTCAATTTCCTCGACCACGCGCTTCTCATGCTCTTTCTTCTTCCTCCTGAGAAGCCAGTGTCCGTCTCTCTTCTTCTGCTCATAGAGCTCATGAGCAGCTCTAGTCTTTCTAAGCAGCGCCGCGTTATATGCATCTTACTTAGCTGCATGTGCTTGCCGGCATTCATCACCGGCCTGAGCTCCAAATATGTCGGAGTAGCCCGGATAAGGTCTGGTTTTGGTTTTCCGACACTGACCCTGATTTATTGGGCAGGAAACTCGCCATTTGCCCCCTTCACTTCGCAATCTCTAGTGAGATTCCCAGATGGCGCCACGGGGAGGCGTGAAGTAGGATTTATTAGCAAAGCTGCAAGATGTTCGGCTGCAGATGGTCATTCTCGTCATTTAAAGAACCAGCACCTGTCGGAAGATGCTACTTCTACGAGGCCTTATACTAATCGTTGCCATCCAATGAACATCCAATGCACAAAACAAATGGAAGTAATACCCCAGGTGACAATCCAGTTTCATTGGCTGGGGAGAGCTTTTTATTGCTATCAAATCCTTTTGCAAAAACATCAAGGGTACTCCGATCCCCACCATCTAGATCGCATGTTTCCGGAAGGCGAAGTAGAAGTCGCCGGTTAATCAGGATTCAGTGAAAAGTAAATGCTTCGAACAGGAGAACAATAAACTCTTTAACAAGCTTAAAAATGAAGTAGATTCTCTTCGAAAAGAAAACGAGGTTCTAAAATACTCTCGTTTATCTCTAGATTGCAAGTCAACGCCGAACTGTTCGAAGAAGAACTTGCTCGCGAAACCAATCCGCTTTCGTGTAAAGGCCCAGCAAAAAACGTAAGACAGGCTCATCTCCAGAAGTTTTACAACGAAGAGATGAAAATAAGCCTACCGTACCGACCAAGACAAAATCCCAAACGAAACTTCGCCTTCCACGGAACACTGAACAGACTACGGAAAGTTGCGATATCTTCTCCAAAAAAAACTCTAAAACGAAAGTTCAATATAATTTCACTCCGTAATAACGTGTGGAAAATTAATGTCGTTGACACCGATTCTTACCGCCCATTCTCGCTGAAATTTAACACAGATAAAATTCGATGGTATACTTATGAAAATAAATTTGAATAACCGTTACGAGTCTTCGCTAGAGGACCGCATCCGTCGTACAAAAAAGAAGACGTAACAGAAGACGTGCAAGCACAAAGTCTTAAGGTTACTGACGCCGTGAACACAATCAAGAAGGTAAAGCAACAAATGGATAGCGACAAAGATACCGTAGTCAGGCGCGGACTTCCTATTTTCATGCTTACTTTTGATCGAAACGAGAAAGTCGATGATATTTATAAAATTAAATCTATCTTAAATATCAGAGTCAAAATGGAGCCCATGCGTAAGGGCAAGCAAACTATAATCCAATGCAAAGGTTGTCAAGATTTTAACCACACGCCGGCGTATTGTCAAAAAGATCCAGGAAGCTTAAAATGCGCAGGCCAACACTTCTCAGAAGAGTGCAAAACAAATAAGCAAATCCCAGCAGTTTTTTTCGACGGGCAAGCCAACCTACTGTCCCACCGACACAAATAAAATACCTTACCTGGTCGACTTTTTCATTACAAAAAGGGTCCCCAAATACCTCACGACTTTAGAAGAATGCTATGATCTCTGCCCAGTAATCTTCAAAATCGGCAGGAGCATAGCAAGGACCGAAAGACCGCCCAGATGGACGAATAAGGCAACAAACTAGGATGGTTTCAGAAGAAATTGCAATGAAAATATTGTATTGCTTTTAGAGTTCCACTTACGAGGCTGCCGTTGCAAATAGAAGACGAAGTTGACAAGATCGTGAAAATCATCTATAGAGCTGCGTGGAACAACACTTCCTTTCGAACAAGAGGAATAAAACAAATATAGAAGGCCTCCTTGGAGAAAAAAGAAAAGCACGGAAGAGATGGCGACAATCACGTGCGCCCCCTCATAAATCCTATTTGAACCGCCTATCAATTAAGCTAAAGTAAATGCTGCAAGAATATAAGAACCGTGAGACTTCTAATACCCTCGAAGGCTTGACTGCGGACAAGAGTTCCAATTATTCGCCCTGGAAAGCCGTAAGGTCGACTAAGAAACCTGTTATGCAATTGCCACCGATAAAAACAGCCAACAGCGAATGGGCAAGAGGAGATAAAGAGAATGCGAATTTGTTTGCCGACCACTTGGAAGAAACTTTCAAACCGTTCGAGGGACATCAATTGGCTCAAGAAAGACGATTGATCCCGGATCACCATTTCGGCTTTAAGGTCAAACATTCCACAATTGATCAGGTCTATCGGATAAGAAATGTAATTAAAAATGCGCAAGGTATGGCACGAGGGATTGAAGTATCAGCTACAACAAATTTTACCTCGAATCTTATCTTGAAAATAGACTGTTTCGGGTTAGATATGGGATTGAATACTCTGAATTCAAGCTGGCGTTCCACAAGGAAGCGTTCTGGGGCCATACTTATTCTTACTGTACACTAGAGACATACCTCTAGATGAAGAGACTGTGGTAGCCACGTTCACGGATGACACGGCGATCCTCACCACAGGACAAACGGTTGAATCCCCAACTGCAAATCTTCAGCGAGCTCTGAACAAAAAATTTGAGTGGACGAAAAGCTGGGGACTCGTGCTAAACAAGACTAAGTCAACACACGTCAATTTCACGTACAGAAAGATGAACAACTTACCTTTATTCATCAACTCGGTACAAATACCGTATGCAAGCGAGGCAAAATATTTGAAAATGACCCTAGATGCAAAACTGAAGTGGAAATCACACATAAAAAAGAAACGTGAAGAGCTCGAAATCAGGCTAAGAGAAATGAATTGGCTTATCGGAAGATACTCTAAACTAATCACATATAACAAGCTGCTTATATATAAGCAAGTGCTAAAATCTTCGTGGATTTATGGTATACAACTATGGGGCTTTACCAAACCAAACCATACGTCTGTTTTACAGACATTCCAGATCAAAGCGCTTAGAGCAATCGTAAATGCTCCATGGTATGTAAGGAATAGCGATATTTACCGCGATCTGGGAATTGCAACCGTGAAAGACGAATTAACAAGCTTTGCTCGTAAGCTTCGCACTCGTCTTCGGCATCATTGCAACCAGGAAATAATACAGACATTGGACGAGACAAATCTTGTGCGGCGACTTCAAAGAACAAAACCGTTCGACTTACCGCCTTAAGGTGGAAGTAGTAGTAGATGCCTTCGCTGAAAAGCTACCTACCAAACGCGATAAACTACAGAAGCTTGAGCTACTTGTTAAGGAAACTTAGTCGTAGTCTTATAGAAAACGGGAGGTTTTTTAGTTAGTAAGAATCTTACACTGCCATGAGCGCCTTCTAATGGTTGGCGCTGCTATGCCACTGTGGTAGGCAGTAGGTGCTTGTGCTTATGGTGCCTGCTGTGATGGTGCTCTTATGAGCGCGTGCTTGTGGTGCCTATGAAGGTTTTTACGTACCCACGGAGAAAAAAAAAACAGATAATTCTTCCACATCGTCCTTGGGATTGCACTTGGAAGACATATGCAAGTTTTTCTAAGGAGCAGTGAAATGTTACGCTGTAGTTCCACAGAATGAAATCAGAGCCGCACTCTAAATCGGTTTTCGATCCATCCGAAGAGAACCCATTTCTTCTCCTGCCTGCGTCAGATTCTTACCTAAAATATTCCTGGACAAATGGAAAGAAGATCAACAGCATCTTGAAGTTTCACGACCTAATATGTTTCCTCCATGTCCAATGAAGTTTCTTATCCAAAATGAAACACAAATACTTACCTTCATTGGAGAACCTGATAGTCAGCTTTCTCCTGACAACCTCAGTTTTAAACGTTTTCATAGAAAACCCATTTCTAATGCACCAATCGTTGGTAACGTCTTAACCTGCCTGCACTTTAGCAAAGTCACGTTATGGCTGCACTCAACATCAGGATCTTACTCACCAGCACTGCTGTCATCAGAGTCGACGTAAATTACCAGGGATTATTTCTTCTTGTTAAGCCCGCCGAAATTTTGAGACGAAATTTCGGTTTATCTCACAAGCCGGTAGGCATAAAGCAATATGGACAGAGAATGCATTCGCCAATTGCTTTTGTTGAGATGTAGTCACCTTTTTGCTTTTCGTTGAAGGACTACTTTTTCAGGCGGTGAAAATTGTTCGCACAATTACAACGCGGTCCGAACCCATTTTTAACGACTTGCATTCACTTGTAGTTCATATGACAGCACCTGGTTCTCATCAGGTTACCTAAGAAGTGTAACTCAAATACTAGATGGATAGACAGATCTTCCGACCGTTCCTTTGGAACACTTCGACTACATTGTTGCTGGTACCAACGAACGATTTTTGAGCAATCGTTCGATATCTGTTGAAAATGTTGCTGCTTCCATCTACAAGGATCTCATTCTTACTCGTTACCTAAGCACATCAATCTGCGCCCCACCATGAAACGAAAGATCTCCTGGTACCGAACAAAGCAACTCAAAATACTTGATGAGGACACTTTCGTCTTCTCCGCCTTCTGTCTGATCTTGAGTTTAGTCAGCGCGTTGACGGAGTTGCGGAGTTTCCCTCAAAGCAGTTGGTTTTCGCGAATTTCTTTCCTTCAACAAGGGCGAAGGTTAAGAATTCCATATTCCTGAGCTGCTGAGAACATTCTGTCTTTTGCTTTCGTGAAAAGCATTGACTTAAGGCCATAATGTGGATAGCCATTCACTTATATGCCGAGAGCGTAAGCCTTTTTGTCTCACAACCCAAACTCTGTAACATTCCTTAATATGTAGCGGTCGCTGAAGGAGTTAGATGTGACGTTTTATCATTCGCTTTTTGCCTGGCGCATTCCACGGATTGTGTTTGTTTGTTTTAAAGTAGTCCAGAAGGTTAGTAATTCGTTAGGCTGGCAGTACGTAGCTTGTTTAAGATCTTAACATGCCCTCGCCAAGGCCGAAGTTCGTTATTTTGAAAACGTTAGCTGGGGTCATCATCCTTATATTCGAGAATGCTGGTTGTCACTGAACTGGTTTTTTTTTTTCACTTACGATGAGGAAGAAAGAAAAGGACAATCTTTAGACACAGGACCCAGTTTAATAGTCAGATGCTAGTAGCCTGGCTGAGGTAATAAAAGCCGCTTTAAGTTTCTTGCGTCATCATTTCCACTCCAGGATCCTGACGAAACCATAAATACCCCTCTTGACGTGGGCTCCAAGTACGTCGCAATAGCTATAAAAGGAGGTGTTCACCAAGTAGCTGAAACTGACTTGCGCTGTACATGCCCCCGTTGAACTTAATAAAAGATTTTTGCTGCTATCCCAATGAAGTAGAAGTACCCTCTCTGAATGTTGGGTACCTTTTATTCAGTCAAAGGTAGTCGGTTCCCTGGGTTCACAACGTGGAGGTGAGATTTGGAGTAGATCGGGAAGGATTTAATAGTCGACGCATATATCTTTATAAGCCGCTTGACCGCCTTAAAGACCCTAAGATACTTATGCATTTCTATAGCTGTGAATAATGTTAGTCTGAACCAAAGTGCTACTTGCTCAGTGACATCAATATGGCCAAGGAATTCCTACAAAATGTTTCAATAGCTGAGAGGTGTAAGGCTGATGAGCAACAATACTTCAACTCAAAAGAGTCAGAGCAGTGGAAGGTGTATTCAAGTGGAGAGGTAGCTCAGGCAACTAGACAAGGCTGGCCAATGCACGTCAATGCTCGAGCCAGGTAAAGAAAAATGTTTGTTAAGGTCCAGATCAATCCTGTACCTGAAGTACCATCTAAATAAGTATTAAGTTCGCTAAGAGGAAGTGTCCAACCTATGTGTCCAAACAATATTTTCAATTCGAAAGCAGTTTGGCAAATCTTTTTATCCAAAAATGAAGACTGGTAAGGAAACTCTTATACAATCGGCAGTTGCTACGAATTTCTCAGAGATCTCAAGACAATTAGATTCATCCAAAGTAGACGTCTAAATCTATCGTCGCTAACATGAGATGAGAGTCTTATCCACAAACTTATCAACTTGTCATTCTTTTTTGGGGTTTCATGACGCAGTGCAAAGCTCGTTTCCAACCTCTTTCAAATCCCATGTCGTAGAGAATCCCTCTTATCACTATGACATTTCCAATATCTGCAACCACATACTGACAGTACATAGTCATCGAGAATCCGATTTCAAACAACTTCCACTGTCTGATTTGAGTAATCATTTTGTAACAATTCACCCATGATGAATTTCAAGAATTTCTGCATTCACCATTCGAATTTGAATGAAATGCACTCATGCGAAGGTCCTTAGAGAACTTAACAATCCATTCGCGGAATCGTTCTATTTTATATTAATTGTGTCTATGTCGTCATCTCGTCAGCCACATTAAAAGCGCTTTCCAAAGTTCAATTACGGCCACTTGACGTACTAGATACGAGTACATATGGTATATAGGTATGTGTATGTACTATGTCTTTTCTAACGAATGTACTCCAATGACATCGTGTCTAATCGTAGTCTGGCATTATCTCATAATACCAGGTTCCGGAAACTGCACAAAAACTAAACGTCTGCATCCTTCCGGTATACTACGAATATGTTAGTAAATAATAATTACTCGTGCTGCATTAATTAGGAGACGAGTTCTAGGATCCTTTCAACCGAATCCTCCCCAGCGATTGGCTCCTAGAAATCCAATAATAAGGAGACACACAATATGCTTGTTCCATCCACCTCCTTGGCTTCGTAAGAATACGGCAAAAAAAGGAAAAATTCCCCCCGCCCCCAACAAGGTACCGTTATCCTTGTGTGTTGGTATCGGCGACATAGACAAAGCCAAATTCTTACTAACTGTGTAGCTCCCGTAACCAAACCAAAGCGTAACTTTATCATAGAGAGATGTACTACGAGTATAATACAGAAGATAGTGTTGAAAAGGATCTGTCGTATGTAAGAGAATGACAAAAGCTCTTCGTCCTGCCATGACTAGAAATCACTTCTGTACTCATACAATAGATACAAGGATAGATAGGAGACACAAGATATCATTTCTCGCAATTAATTACGCCCTTGCGTCTCGAATCGAGATTGGGATTTGTAATGAAGATGTATAATTATAATATAATTATTGTATCCTCGAATTAAATCAATAATCCGTGAATAGGAAGATGGGCAACATACCGACAACACAAGGAATTGTCATCTTGACGGCGACAACAGTGAAGAACAGTATCCATAGCTGACTACATTCTGAAGATGTAATTATTGAAGTGGTAAGGTTTGTATTAGCAAATATTAACCAATGGCGTGAATTATTGACATGGATGCGGCGATAAGATATTGTTTCAGAGAGCCATTGGCCCAGTCATGAGGAATGAGTAAGTTGCCAGACCATATATTGTGGCAGCATGTGACCAACTAATGGAGCAATATGTTAGGTCAGATCTGCATTTCTAGACTGTTTTACTGTTTTATTGAATTCTCGGCTCGGGATCAAAAATACTTTACCTGATATAAGTGTATAGGAACCATGCCTGAGACTTCCTGATTTGTATCTTAAATGGCGATCCATCGAGAAGGCTAGTAATCCAAAAGCCTATGACTAGTTATATTTATTTGTATCAGATAAACTATATGAACCACTCCAAGGGGAGGCAGTGTTTCTAAGAGATTGGCTCAGTCTGGTCGGAATCATTAGAAGCCTTTTCATTTGAAAACCTCAACTAAACGACCTCTTTAAAATTGACATCTGAAGATTTGTGATCAATTTGATGTGTCGCTTTATAAACAAAGTGACACTACAGTTTGGCGTGAACTTGGGCCTCAACTAACAAATATCTCCAGTTGACCCGATCTTTAACTAACTACCTCTAGTTAGGCACTCCAAGTCGGTTTGTGTGCGCTTCTACTAGTGCGGGCAACCTAAGGCGAGGTCTTCCTCGGTTGCATAGTCTCTCCGAATTAGATGGGAAGACTTTAAAGGCCAACGCATTTGTGTCCAGTCACTCTACATGTCCCAGCCATCTCATGCGACTTATACACAGTTTTTTTTTACTGAGGGATGACACACTGGACCCCGGCCCAATTATCAAGGCTTCTTCAATCAATGACGTTGTCTAATAAAAAGTGGGGGTAAAGCAAACCTGGACTTTTCATAAACATCATCAGACTTTTCGCCACTGATGATTGCTACGATTTGTCCAATTACAAACTGCCGATCATAGATCTTGTTGAGTGGCAAGACCACCGGTAGTCCATACCAGGACTTAAAACACGATACCGTGGGAATTAGGAGCTCACCGGTCTTCGGTCCGGGCCCAACTTGTAGAGATAGGCCCACTTGTGGGAGCGTCACGATGCTGAAAGTGTTTTTACATCTGGTGCTGAAAGAATTGTTGGCCGAGCAAAGGTTAGACATAGGCCATGGCTTTCCGAGGATACCTAGAGGCTGATTGACAAACGAAAACAGATGAAAACTCGCACAGCCACTACCCTATCAGCAGGAAGGAGCGAGCTGGTGTCCCTGACGATGAGAGAAGTACGGCGTAGCGTACGACGTGACAAGCGCAACTACACCAACGTGCTGGCTACCGAAGTAGAGGAGGCTGCACGCAGGTGCGACAGGATGACCGTCTAATGAATCACAAATGTGCTGAAAGCTAACACCCGGTGAAAAGCCTAGAGGTCTCTTTGCTTAGTTCGGATGAGGAACGACTCAAGAGATGGAAAGAAGATTTTCCTACGATTTTGAATTGTGTATTCGCTAGCGTAGCGTAGACGGAACTACCCGAGGCACAACACTCCGGAATACGTACCACTACCCCCAAGTAAGGATGAGATCATTATCGCGATCACAGCACTAAAAAATAACAAGGCGTTAGGACTTGATGGTATTCCCGCAGATCTCTTACGAGCAGCGCCAATAACATCGGCTGAGTTACCGTTTGCTCTAATTGGAAGAGCTTGGGAAACAATGTGCTTCGTGCAGTTTTGTCGACATGAAACGGAGGAATTCGATGGACTCTTTTATCTCAACTGAAACATATTACTTTCTCACAGAATAATGAATCTCCACTAAATGACAGCTGATGTGGAAAGAGAGGCAGGCGTCGTGGGTACAGCCTTGGTACAACCTCATCAGCTCAAATATGCATTGCTGGACAACCGGTAGTGAGATTAGTCGATTTTCTGTATTTTGGGAGTATTGTCTCGACCGACGTGGAACCGAACTGGATATAGCTAAAAGAATTTCCAAAGCAAAATCTGCGTTCGGTACGTTATCCAAGCTAAGACTGTTCCAATCCAACGTCATATCCCTGCTGTTATATGCATGTAGCAAGTGCAGAGTGACCATGAATATCACAAGAAAGTTACAATCGTTCTTTAACAAGTTAAGGATTTTCTGGGCCAACCGTACCTCTAATGAACTCTTCTACCAGAGAACGGGTCAGGAACCTATAGGCACGACTATCCCACGACGAAAGTGGCAGTGGATTGGTCACACGTTCCGAAAAGATGACAGTTCCATAGCCAACCATACTTTGCAATGGTACCCCTTAAACCCAGAATGGCAAAACACAAAGACAAAATCCTAAACAACCTAAAAGCTTTATCTGTAGAGGCTGACATTCTGGCCGATACGACGATGTTAAATGTCCCTTCTGGTTAAGAGCATATACTTAGTCTTTCCCTTGTTGATCGCTGCCTCCGTCTGAATACTCTCAAAGGCGCCAGCGAGCAAGTAATTGAACTGACTTCTGAAGGATTGTGTCTCTTGTGTTGGCCGGTGAGTCTTGCACTATTATTTCAAGAACGGGAACTCATCGTCTTGTCTAAATCCCTTTTTGACATTATATATCTCGGTGAGATCTTTACCGACCTTGATGGAGCAGCATGCATTCTGCATCGTCATCCTACACAGACAAGTGAGTTTGGCAAGGATGATAAAACTACACATTGCTCTGTATAGATGCTTTCATACACGGCCTTAAAATCGACGAATTGCTGGAGTATATCGGGGTGCAGCTCATAGCTTTCTTGTAAGATCTGCCGAAGCATGAATATTTAGTCGATGGTGGAAAATTTCTGCCCTGAAGCCACGCTAATATGGACCAATCAGGTTGTTGACAAATGACTTCAGATTTCAGATTGAATTTTGTATGCTACTCGTAAATAAAGAAGACAGATGACCCTGTAGATTGCGCAAATCAGAGGGTCTCCTTTCTTGAGGATCGGAAAAACAATGTTAAAGTTCCATTCTTCGGGCATACTTTCGTCCGACCATATTTAAGAGATGAGTTGGTGTATGCTCCTAACCAAGTCATCGCCTGCCGCTGTGAAGAGCTCAGCCGTCTGCTCTAGCAGCTTTGTTGGACTTAAGACAAAGTTGAATGGTTCATTCTACCTGACAGCAATATGGAGTTCGTAATCTCCATTATGCAGTCTGTCGAAATGCTCTTTTCAAATCCTCAGCATCGACTGCGACTCTAAAACGATGTTTCCTTGTTTGTCTCTTCAGACTTTGGTTAGGAAAACTTCCGAACCTCTAGTCCTTCTTTCCAGCGCCAGTTTGTATGCATCTTGCTTAGCTGGATGTACTTCCCGACACCCGTCATCAAACCAAGGGTTTCGTTATGTTGTTCGAGTGAAACCCAAAATATCAGGAGCGACATCTCTGATGGCTTTTTAGCAGTGTTGCCTCTGGTCTTCGGCCTGCGCCAGTAGAACTCTTGAAATGTAAGCCGTCTGACGTGAAAATTCCTCACAGTGTTAGCTTGCCCTCCCTCTGCTCGGGATATTTGCAACCGTAACTTGGGTACAACAAAGTTATGGTCCGAGTCAATATTGGCTCCTCGGAATGATCGGACATCCGCAATACTAGAAGAGTGCCTTGCGTAGACCGCAATGTGGCCAATCGATGATCAATTGATCAGGAGTTCTTCTATCCTTTTTGAATATCGATCCCTGTTTTTTTTTCGTAACTTTCATCTTTTTCTATGGAAGGACAGTTACCCCAGCGGCACAATACCTGGGGGATGTGAGCGCTGCCGTTGATCTATTAAGGGCTCATCAGCCACAATCTCTTTTGCAGGATTCCGACTAATTCTCGGAAATCTTTAAGGGCCTGAGCCCTAAATATGGGGGAGTAACCAGGATAATGTCTCATTTATGTATTCAAGTTCATTTAGAAGAGGCATTAATCCATGTGCTGCCATCTGGGACAGGAAATTTAAACAGCTGTCACAATCTTTCAATATATTTAAAAAAAGAGACGAAAGTTGTTGCTTCAAAGACCAAAAACCAAACAGCACCAAAGCCCTCTTTGTTTGCTCCGAAGCACAATCTTAAAGAACACTTTTTCAGCTTTTCCAAAGTGAAGCTAGTCTTAACGTCTTTGCCGTTTTGGAACTGAAGTCGCGCGCTTTATTCCACGACAATATCCCTTTGAATGAATTTTGTAGCATCAAACAGCATAATCGGAGTGAATAACACAAAGAGATGGGGAGGAAATTAATTGCTGCTAACCGTCTCCTATTAAAAATCCACTAACTAACTAAATTTACACACAGTAACCACCTTGCGAGCATTATTCCAGCAATCACGTTCATCATCCATCCTCCTCCGTGCGTCGACTTATATCGAAAATAGAAACCTTATCCCCTCGGATAATTAGCGAACTTTTCAAATCACGTATAATTGCGTCACATTAAAATCCGCGTACGTTCCATCGCGTACGACCAATTAGAGAAGTACGCTTAACTGAATGAAATGAAAAAGGGTCACATCGCAACCTTCCAAAAGTAATTACCTTGAAATTTCTCAATTACAAAACAAATAGTAGATATACAACGCATGAGATTTACTTTAAAAAAAAAAAAAAAAAAAAAAAACGAAAACAGTTGACAAAAACCATTGCCTAGGGTTGAAGGCAATTTTTCGTCCTTTAACACCAGGGATAACATGTCGTAGTAGGCAATTTAGCAACATTTAATAGAAACAACAATTGTAATTGTCCTCAGCCAATTAAACAATATTTACTCAAAGGCAAAGCAAAGGTATCCAACTTCAAGTGGTTTCCCTCTATAGCAACAGCGACGACAGCCAACAACTAGAGATCTCTTTCTGTTTGACACCTTTTCCATCGCTGAACACACTTCATCCTCACATCCATACGAGAATGTACATGTTTTTATATCCTTTTGATCCTACCAACACCATCACTAGCAATAGTGACAGCACCATATTCGTATTCGTACAGCTAACGAAAATACCTAGTATCTACAGACGTTGTGAAAATATTTGCTTAGCACTTCAGAGAGCACTGAATGCACTCGTTTGTTGGAGAATCTATTACATTTCTGTTTGTACGGCAGTGAGTCACTAATTAAAATTACACCACTTTGTGTTGGATAATGGGAAGAAGTAAGAAAGAAAAAGAAAAAGAAAGAAACACGAAAATGCCACGAAAAAAAAGAAGCACGCCACTCTAGAGAGGGATGTGCACAATAATTAATGAGGTCCTTTTTTCCTAGACACTAATTAGCTACCTCGAACGGTATTTGTTGATATACTATACACCCCATAGTCGGCTTCGACGGTGTCGGCGGCTGAGGAACAGGCCCCGGCACAGCCTGGCAGTGGTATGTAAATTTTCAAAAGGATCATTCTATGTTAGCGCTGTGAATATTTATCGAATATCAGAATAATTTATGAAGCGGTTCCGCGCAACGAACAATTAAAGCGAATTTCTTAACATAGATGGGGGTGGAATAGTACCTTAAAACCACTCACAGGCAACGTGGTTAATAGGCTTTTCGACTTACTCCCTTTCGCGGTTGGGCACCAGCCGAATTCAGCAGTCAGTTGCCATTCTGACAACCCCTATCCTATCCTTTGTTATTCTTTTTATTTTTATTCTTTTTTGTGCTTTTTCACTGTGTAGCTGTGCCGTGGCTGCAACTGTGTGTATAACTTGGAAACGGGAAGCTGGTAGCTGGCTAACTGCTAACGGATGATGATGGTGTAAATTATACTTTCAAAAGGATAATAAAATTTTATTATGAGGATTTTTATTGCACGAAAGCGCAATTTTCTAATGAAATTTATGACTACGAGATATTAACAATTATTTGAAGTGACTTTTGTCTGCGGCACAGAAGTATCTGAATGTCTGGACAGTGGCACTGTCACGGTCACCATTTCTGCCACCATAAAAGGACGTCCTGCATATGGATATAAGTATAGGTACATAGGACATTTTCATCCTTTGTCCTTTTTCGGGTATTTCGACCGAGATTTGGATCGTGAGACGAATAGCTTTATTAGGTGCCGTGTCGTAGGTGGAGATATTATGAATGACCCTTCGGTTAGATTGTTGTCGGATGTGTTTTTGTTTGGGTGTCTTAGAGAGGCTGTGAAAGGACATAACTCATTGGATTTGGGTTTAATTGTGATTTTTTTTGTTTGCTCCTTTTCTGTTGGAAGATAACATGAGGAAGGAATTAATGACATGTGGTTGTTAATAAGAGTCAAAATGATGTGTGTTCGAAATGGTAAAAAGCTAACAATGGTGACTGTACGAGTATAACCCGAAAGGGGGCATAAAATCGGATTGTTAAAAGTCCCCCGATAAAGGTACTTTGGGCGGTAGGAAACTTTGTAAAATATAAAGATCTACAAATGATCCATGAACCCACACACTCGCCAATTTTGATTTAATGCCATGTCTACCCATGGTATACATGCTGTGAGTTTCAAAAGGAATACTACCCTGACCAAAAAGTTCGCGGAATAACCAAACACACAGAGATAGATGTACTCATGACTTCGTAACTTTTGCAAATTTCAAGCTATGACGCTAAGATTTACAGGGATCTTAGAACAACAGATGAGCCAACTTAGCAAAAAAAATAGAGCTCAAATCGGAACAATGGGAGCCCCACACGGTGTTCAAGGTGGTATATACTATATCGTAAGCATAGCTCTGTTGTTACAGGTATCTAAAGGCCTATCCATCATCGAACCCTTCTGCATCTACAGAAAATACGGCTGCCGTTAGCGAAAGTGTTAACTCAAGCAATCAAGCATTCTTCCGGTCCCAAGCCCGGGTAAAGGATGAGGTGATCCCAGTGGGGAAGTAAAAGTAAATCTCTACAAAAAAAAAATCCCTCATCCATCCTGTGGTGGAACAGCAAGCTCCGATTGATACATGGCTAAGAGGGTACTTAGTCGCTAGCTTGCGAACCTTGGGTACTAGGCGACATTCGATTTAAAGACAGCCTTCCTGTGGTTATACGGGTGTGGGAGCACAGGCGACAGGGATGATCTGTCTACTCGTGGAATTATAAAATTGATAAATACACCCAAAAATCTTTAGAGAATGATGCCTCTTTAATCGCATCATTGATGCCGACTGACATCTGCCAATCAGGCGTCGGAGTCATTAAGCACTGACATAGAGATGGAGGACCTTGAAGAGAACTTGTCTCTTTTTAGTGACTCCATCTCAGAAACTAGCACATCGTGCAACAGTCCCTTATCGGATTAAATGCAATCCAAGAAGATAGACGTACCAGAGACCTCCAGAGAAGTGGCGAAGACTGGCGCTGAGTTGGTCATATTCATGCCAAAAGAACAACAAAGGCTGCAAATACGAGCAAGCCCGAATTTACGCGAAAAAACAAGTGCCAGAAAAGGGTCCTGAAATGAAGCGTATGCAATCCAAGGACAACACCCTTCCGAAACGAGTTCACACCGGGAGCACTACCGTCGACAAAGCCTCGTGTCGGTCGATCTCGATCGCACTTCTCTCACAAATGAACAAGTGGTTCAGATACAAGAGAGGATTATAGACATTATGGATACAAAGCCAGCCTTCCGCGGAGCAACTTTCAAATCCGGCTCGCTTTTGATCGTCTGCGCGGACGCTTCTACTGCAGAGTGGACGAAGAGCAACTGCACTAGGCTGAAAGAAAAAAACACAAGAATGTGGAGAGTTCTGCAATGATCAGATGATAAAGATAACGCCCATCTGGTCCTTACAATAACCGAGATCGCGATGAATAGGCTTGTAGATCAGGATCATACTCAGATAAGCTCAGATAAGGCAGTCAATCAAAGCTCGAAATCAGCGACCATACCAAAGATGAGAGAGACGTCAGATGGAGCTGCCGGTAGTCGGAACAAGATTCCACCTAGTGAAACTGCCGGGCTTACGCAAGCGCTGAACTAACAGCCAAAAGAGACGCTCTACCCTCAACATCTACAAAAACGGTACAGCACGGCAATGTGACCAGAACGACTCAGGCCAAAGTTGGCTGCAAATTGCACAGAAAGGCAGGAAAAAACTGGGCAACAAAAACAACAAAAACAACAAAAGCCCGAGAGACAGACAAGATGGTTACTCACAACAGGGAGCCGCATGATAACAAAACCTACAGAGTAGGCTGCAGGCATTTCACCGGGCTATTGGTACCTCGGACACCTTTACCCAGCGATGTGCTGAAAAGAACATTGCTATAGGACTTATCCAGGAGCCATGGGCAAACAGTAGTAAGATATTTGGTTTTAACTAGTAAAACCAGAGAGATAGTTTGAGCCAAAAGTCTTTTAAGACCGAGGGCAGCCCTTTCTACGCCGAACGAAATAAAATAAAATTTGTATGCGCAACTGCGTACTTTGCACGAGGCAATGAAGAAGTGCCTCCCACACTAGTAAAGGAACATGTCTAGTACTGCGAAGAAAAACAAGTACACATCATCATCGGCTGCGACGCTAACGCGCATTATACAATCTGCGGCAGTCGGGATATAAACAAAAGACTGGGTATGACTCCATATCAAAGACTGGCTCCAGAGAAAGATCGACGAACCGACCATAAGCTGGATCGCTAGAATGCTAGAAACCCGGGTAATTACTACCTCATCAGGACCGATTTCGCCATTAGTATCAATCGTAAGAGGCTGTTCACAGGGAGGCGTACTTTCGCCTCTCCTATGGACCTTGGTCATAGACGGCCTGCTCATTTATTTAAGCAACCACGGCTACAAGACCAATGCCGATGACCTAGTCAACGAAGTCACTTCACGTATGCACAAAGATCTTGTTTTCGGAAATACCAGAACTTGACGTGATCTCCGCGGTAACAGATAGTGAAGCAGCTATAAATACCCTTAGCTCACACATCTTTGACCCCAAATCAGTCATACACTGCTTCAAAACCCTCCAAAAACTGAGTTCAAGGAATAAGACCAAACTATGGTGGGTTCCTGGCATGAGGGAATTAATGGTAATGAAAAGGCCGACGAAATGGCCTTTTCATTACAAAATAAGAATAGTCGACTCTCCGGAGCTCCGAAACAGCTAAACACATTTTGTGTTACAGTCCAACTGAGTTATTAACTTCATTCGGAAGTTAAAAGACCGACTGGCCTAATCAAAGCTCTGAAAAACTCGTATAAAGGACCTTCCGGATCGAAGTGCCGTATCTCGCAATTGGCGTGTCAGAAATATAAAGAAAAAAGGAGTGAAAGTGTTCCAGAAAACCCAAATCTATAAATTTCACTGCGAGCCCAGCATCACTAAGCTGTCGTTCCGTAGAAGGCATAAGTCGCTTGCTGTGTCCAATAGTCCACATTGGGTGACACCTGCCACCGGAATATCCTTAAATACCCGGTTGGACCCGATTGTCAGATTAATCCTTGCCTCCACCCAAGACACGTTTCGATCACCCGTTTGTCCAGTGTGAGTTCTCCTTCTGCATCGGCTCTGGATTTTCGTGCCCTGTGCCCTTGTTTTCCATCAACCGGCGACACTCTCTGACCAAATATGTCGTCTCCCCACAACTGAAACAAGCCTTGTCTTTCCTCTCTGCTTTAACTGCTCCCTAGATGCTTCTTTCTGATTATTGTCCGTGAATTTCCCCTTGAGTATAATAACTGCGACGTGGGACTGTTTACTGCCTTATACACTTTCAGCTCGGTTTTGAGCTTGATTATAGTCCTTGACTGATGCAGCACTGCCTTGTTTTGCCTGTCATCCGCAATTCCCTCCGCAAAATATTCTATTAGACTTTCATGTCCAGCTCGATCGTGTTTCCTAGTTCTAGGGGACAGTATAGATATTCAAACAGACTCTCTCAAGACTTCTACCTGTGACAACTTTGCGCAAATTCATTCTTGAGCACCTTCTTTAATGCAGTCCATCTTCTAGTTCCTACCTGGCTTCTGTACCTCGTCTCAAACTCCTGGATCTATTGAAAAATGTCGATGGAGCCAGACCCATTGAACTTAGTCATCGAATACTCGATTTAACGCGGCGTTAGTGTCCCGGACCTCACAGATAACCTATAAGTCGACACTGAATTGTTCTTCGTCACCGCGAGATGACCTAAAGTAGTTTAGTAGCCTGTCCTGTCATTGGCAAATTCACGGTTTTAACGGCAGAGCTAAACTCCGTCAAATTAAGGATAATCGGCCACCACAGTCTGTAACCTTTCATCTCACTCATTAGCTACTCATATAAGCATCGCAGAAAACTGTCAGTATTGCTGAAAAAGCCACCAAGCCCATATCGAAATTTAAGGTTTTATTGGTCCTGTGAGACCAACCCGACGGAAGAAAACCAAACAAAGTTCAAACGAAGAAAGTATGACTACAACGCCTTGCTTGAGCGTGTGAAATTTCAATAAGACCAAAAACTGCGGCGAAAAATATTACAAGTCTACTTTTTGATTGAATTAAAATTTTATTATTAGGAGAACTAAGTCTCATATAGCTTCTACGAGGAATGTGTTTCGAACGCTTAGAGTATCTTCTGGTCTGTATAATCGACCTACCGAAAGCAGAGTTCGCTATAACATCGAAGAGCTTGAAACCACATCTAAGAGTGTATGCGATGTCTGTGATAAATCGAATCGGCGTCGGTCTCAAAAGTTTGGCCTGCCGCATGCATTAACTTGGCTTATTTAGCATGAGAAGCTGGGTATAAGAAAACAAAAAAGCAATTCGTTCAAGTAATGGAGCCGGCCGAACTTCCGAATCATCTCAGCTTTGATCATAGGGCTCCTGAACAACTTTTAGAAGATTCACTATTAGAATCACATTTTAGTAGAGATCAAATAAGAAGTATTAGAAATTCTGCCTCATCCTCCATTCCAATGCTCACCTAAAATGTCATTCCAGCTGTCAACTATTTGGGCAAAGCCAATCTTCTTGCTACACACATTGCATTCAGCACAACACTTTCAAATTGCGCTCTGTCTCGTATGCGCTTAAGTGCTTCGAAGTGCTTCAATTGGAAAAATCCACCTTTGCATTCTTGTAGTAACAAGAGTACTTAAAGATCTTAATATTCCCAAATCGGGTGGTTCAGATAGTGTATTTCAACTTCTTTTAAAGATGTGTCCTTCTACGCTGGCCAAACATTTTAACAGAGTTTAGCTTCAGGCTCTTTTGTCGAAAACGCGTGCATTTAGAATAGAAATTCAACTCAAGTGGCCTTGGGATCACCCATCGGGATCGAGTATGATATAAACAAATTAAATGCTGGTGTGCCTCAGGGTTCCGTACTGTCTCCGACATTCTTTTTTAATTTTTATCAATGGTTTCTTGTCTGCCTATGTCTATTCCTATAGATTCCTTTGCTGACGGTAGTGCTGTCTTCTTTTGCTTCAACCGAAGAGCAGGTTGTAGTACGGGAACGGTATCGTATGCTGGGCGTATTAAATTTTGAAATTATCAGCATCACAAATTGGGTAGCTGTAAGTTAAATTTGATGCTTCCAAAAGACAATACTGTCTGCTATCGGTGTGTATATCAATGACAACCTATTCTGGAACGACCACCTATTCTATTTCTCCAAAAATTCTGCAAAATGTTCAAGTTACCTTAAAGGATGTAAGAAATATGTTTCCCCCTATAATCTAGCCTCATCATCCGCCCAAAATTTGAGTACAATCCTCACTTCTTGTCAGATAGTCCTAAGACTTCTATGCACCGAAGTAATATTTCCTGACTCACCTTACTCTATCGCTCTTTTCACCGCCACTTAATTTGCCACCAGTATTTCGCCCTTCAAACCTTCAACTGTAATACCAGCCTGGCTATAAATGCTCATCAATATGTACTATGAAATATAGTGATTCTTTCCTAAGCCAAACAATTTGCTGGTAGAATGCTCTTATTTGCTTTTCCTTATAAACTCAGAACATTCAAAACCAACGAGGATAGGTACCTGCTTTGCTTTTCCCCCTAACTTTCGACTGCGCTCTCTAAAAGTTCAAAAAGTTCTGGCCTAAAAGTTCAAAAACAAAGACTGAATGGAGTTAAAATATATCATCAGAAACCGAAGAGCTATGACCACTTACAGGGGGGTAAAAATATGACTTGACCGTGAGTGATATAAAATAATTTACCATTCAGACTAAGACTGAGATCTGAATGCTCCTACTTCATATAAACTGCAGATAAGTCAATACTCTCACCGTAACAGAAAAAAACTCCTCGGAGATTGTTTCTATAGCAAACGAAACCGAAGGGAATCGATCATTCGGACTTTGATTCATATTCAGAACTAGGTCTCCAAATGAAATTAAAATTTCTAATACAAGACAATTCGTCTCTTCGTACACGTATCTGCCGAAAAATACGAGTATGAATCAAAGAAACGCTGACGGATGGAAGTATCTTTGCTAAGCTATGAAACGAAGATGACACGTAAATCCGCTTATCACTAATACCTCATCATATACGAGTGCTCGTCCCACATCCTTGTAAATCTTTTTTTCAATATCTTACCAAGCAACCAGCTGTGATTACCCCAACTTCTTAACCGAACAAAACCCAACAACCAGCAAAACTGGTAACCAATTTTTCGGCAATTTTGCATTCGTTGACTAGAAACGATACGATTTCTGTGTTGCCTGCTTCAGTTCCTCTCATAATTTGATTGCATAATCAGTGTAATTTATAAGTGGATTACCATATAAACATAATATCCCGTCTGCTTACGTCTACATTAACCACCACCGACAATGATCCTCTGTTCACTCCACCGAAATCCGAATAAACTGAATAAACCGAATATAAACGAAGGAAACTTCAAATTTCCCGAGTTCTAGAGGGTGACTGCTGACAAACACCCCTGACATACTTTTGCCACAAACCAAGGGGGTGAGTGGATATCTCTTATCACCCAAAAGGATGCTCTTCAGACGAAATAAATAAAAAAAAAATGAAAAAAACCAAAAATCAAAGCCAGCTTGAGAACTTTTCAAAATGGGGTGCAAATGAGAAAAACAAAATTAAGTCTTTCATCGTCCTTCATTTACAAGGACACTGACATTAAGTAGTATCTCAATCTCAAGTTGCAACCCTTCAATTGTGTATTTGGCTCAAATTTTCGGTTAACAAGGCACTTGCTTTGGCATTGCCTTATGTTTTGGAAGGTTTACGAAGTAAATGTATGAATCCCCAACCAAATAGAACTATACGACTACGATTGATAGAGTATATGTAAGTAGAAGATCCTAATACGTGTATGGATAGGGATCCTTATAATGTCATTCATCGTGTACGTCTAGCCATACACAGGAGACTGTGTTGTATGGGAGTGCCTTATTGTGTTTCCTATATTTGGCAGCAACAAAAGAATATTTTATGAAATTCCTTATCTGTCAGCAACAGATTTCGCATTCACATAAAGGCAAAGGAAAATCAAATGGTACGGTACTGTACGAGTGGGCATATAAGGCACCAGTCGTATATTTAAACAACATCAACAACAACCGACACAATTCAACAACAAGCAACAAAGAGTTAACATCGGTAGAAGGCAGTTTAGCGTTGCCATTTCAAGTAGTATTTAACGCAGTAAGATTTGGTGGTGAATTCATCACGGTCGCACCTCTATTTTTGTTTCCTAATCGTGGCAATATGTATAACATGTGTCCGATATCTTGAAGGTCTTAGTGGCTTCAATATAAGATGTATCTAGTCTTATAAAGAAGTAACGCAGACTTCTTTTAAAGCGTTGCCATTCTTCTCTGTAGTTCTCCGTAACCTTTTAATCAAGTTCTATGCAATCCCGCTTCCACAAAGTCACATTTACTATCATGAAGATTACATAAATCTCCTGTCATTCGTTTGGTATTAGTTATTTCAATATTTGCGACAACAACTCTATCCATCTATGGTTGTTACGCTTTTTCGTGACGCTAGTGCCTTTATACGGTGTAATAATATGTTCTTAAAAACGGTATCGGATAAACACCTCTCATCATTTTATTGAACAAAATGGTGACGTATTAAAGTCCGAAGATTTTATACGTGTGATCCGGCCGGGCCACACGGTCTTATTTTTCATGCACTTCCTACTTTGCCTTCTACGAAATCTTCATCGGACGAAATTTAAAAATAACTTACGCACTGGAACCCCTATTCCCACTTACTTACTAACTTACTTAGATACGGCTACTGTCCGTGTTGACTGAACCTCAATCGATATTCGCTCCAGTTAGCACTGTCTCTAAAACCCCAGCTATTTCATACTCTTTCCCGATCAGATTTATGTCACAGTAAAGCTTTAAGAACGGTGGCACTCATGACGACGTAGTCGTGAATACATTCATCTGCCATTCACAAACCTCGTAAACTCATAGAGTATCCTCATTGTTGCATGAGAATACCTTGTCCTTCTAATGATCGGACAGACGGTACTTCGGATCAAATTTTAAAAAAGGATATGCTTCTGGCTAACCTATCGGTTCCATCGCATTTGCTAGGCTTTCTGGATTTAAGTTCTGACATTACTAACCTCACTTTGTTTTGGTCATCCCCTCCAATCAACAGTTTGTAGTAGTAATCTTTTCATCTTTTCAAATTCGTAGTACCGACTACATTTGAACTATGGTGCTCCCATAGTCATCATTCCAACTCTCTCTGATTTCTTATGACAACTTTGAATCTTCTTCTGATGGTAAACAGCAGATCGCATCTTGGTCCACGTGGTTACATCTTTTGCCGATATTCATAGTCGAACAACAAGTTTCTTTTTCTAGACGGCCTCGTGGGCACATCAACAGAGATCTACGGACAGCATTTTCTAATAGTCCCTCCGGAAAACTTCTCACAGTACTACCCTTCATATCAGCATTCATGCTTTGGCTACCACTTTTGAGTGCTACATGAGCCCAAGTCAATGTGGCCTTCTAGAATGCCAACTGCTGGAATACTGTTCCATCAACTTGCAAAATCAAGCACTGTGTTGAAACATTAATTCAGTAACATTTTTAGGAGTCTTAGTTTTAGGACACTGAACGTAGAATTCCTTGATCCTGAATCCTTCATCAGTCATCTTCTTCCCCGTGCTATTATAACTATTGTGGTGAATTAAGCCAAGATACAAATTATCATCGGTAAGGCACTTATTCATATGTAAGTTTAAAGCCATAGCTTTGTCCTTTAGCCTCCTTCTAATGATCCGCAGTCAAATATGCTGAGCACATGGTTGCAACCTCTGTTGGCTCCGTTTTGAACTTAAACCACTGTAATAAAGCCAGTCTTCTAAGGTATGTGTATGTATTTCTATAGAGAACTTTACCTACTTACTTTAGATGGCGCTACAGTCCGGGATGGACCTGGGCCTCAGTCAACAAGCTTCTCCAGCCAGCTCGATCCCTGGCTAGCTGCCTGCAGTTTCGCACGCTAAGTTGGCTGAGGTCCTCTTCCACTGGCGTGCGCCACCTGAGTCTTGGCCTTCCTCTACTGCGCTGTCCCTCGGGGGCGGAATCGAAGACTTTTCGGACCGGAGCATTGGTGTCCATGCGCTCTACATGACCCAGCCATCTCAGTCTTTGGATCTCATCCATTTTTAATAATGTCCATGCCTCTGCGCCATAGAGCAGGACCGGGATTATTAAAGTCTTATAAAGCGTGACTTTTGTTGTCCGAGAGAGGGTTTTGCTACTCAATTGCCTTCTTAACCCAAAGAAATAGCGGATGGCAGGAGTTATTTTCGCTTGATCTTAGCGCTGGTGTCGTTGGATGTATTTATAGCGGAGCCTAGGTAGACAAAGTCCTTAACTACCTCAAAGTTATATCTGTCGAGGGTGACGTTCTGTCCGAGACGTCGGTGTTGGTTGTCCTTTTTGCTTGACAGCATATACTTGGTCTGGCCCTCATTGACCGCTAAACCCATTTTCGCCGCTTCCGTCTCAATACTCGCGAAAGCGCCACTGACATCACGCTGCTTTCTCCCGATTATGTCAATATCGTCGGCGTATGCGAGTAGTTGGAGGGACTTTTGAAAGATAGTGCCTCTTGTGTTTGCTCGTGAGTTTTGCACTATTCTTTCAAGTACGATGTTAAAAAAATCGCGTGGCAGCGCATCGCCTTATCTAAATCCTTTCTGGACATCAAAGGTCTCGGTGAGATCTTTACCGACCTTGATGGAGCAGCGCGCATTCGTCATCGTCATCCTGCACAGACGGACGAGTTTGGCAGGGATGCCAAAACTAGACATTGCTCTATATAGCTCGTCTCTATATATGCTGTCATACGCGGCCTTAAAATTGATGAATAGGTGGTGGGTATCGATCTGAAGCTCATGGGTCTTCTCCAAGATCTGCCGTAGTGTGAATATTTGGTCGATGGTGGACTTTCCTGGCCTGAAGCCACACTGAAATGGACCTATCAGGTTGTTGACGAACGGCTTCAGGCGTTCACACAATACAGCGGATAAGATCTTATATGCGATGTTAAGGAGACTGATGCCTCTGTAGTTGGCGCAGTTCAGAGGGTCTCCTTTCTTGAGAATTGGACAAACAATGCTGAGGTTCCATTCATCGGGCATACTTTCGTCCGACTATATTTTACAGATGAGTTGGTGTATGCTCCTTACCAAGTCATCGCCTGCCGCTTTGAAGAGCTCGGCAGTCAGGCCATCCGCTCCAGCAGCTTTGTTGGAATTTAGCTTCGATATGGCTATCTTCACTTCATACAGGTCTGGTGGACGGAATTGTTGGTCATCATCGTCCAGGTTGAAAGGTTGATTCTGCCTGACAGCGGTATTTGGTCCGTCATCGCCGTTATACAGTCTGCAGAAATGATCTTTCCAAATCCTCAGCATCGACTGCGATTCTACTACGATGTTCCCTTGTTCATCTCTACAGGCTTCGGTTCGAGGTTTGTTTCCGCGGCATGTTATTTTTACCTTTTGGTAAAACTTCCGAACCTCATTCCTGGAGCAGCATCTCTCAATTTCCTCGATCGCGCGCTTCTCATGCTCTTTCTTCTTCCTCCTGAGAAGCCGGTTCTCGTCTCTCCTCTTCCGCTCATAGAGCTCATGAGCAGCTCTGGTCTTTCTAAGCAGCGCCGCGTTATATGCATCTTGCTTAGCTGCATGTGCTTGCCGGCATTCATCATCGAACCAGGGGTTTCGTTGTGGTGAACGAGTGAAACCCAGCACATCAGAAGCGGCATCTCTGATGGCGTTTTGGCAGTGTTTCCAATGGTCTTCGATGCTTGATGCTGGCGGCATTGGACCTCTTAAGAGATTAAGAGACACTCGATCGGAGAAGGACTTGGCGATCTCTTGCGATTGTAGCCGTCTGACGTCGAATTTTCTCACAGCATTAGTTTGTCTTGGCGTAGTTTGGGATATCCGCAACCGTACCTTGGCTACAACAAGGTAATGGTCCGAGTCGATGTTGGCTCCTCGGAACGTACGGACATCCATAATGCTGGAGGAGTGTCTTGCGTCGATCGCAATGTGATCAATCTGGTTGACTGTCAATTGATCAGGAGTTCTCCAAGTCCCCTTATGTATGTCCTCTGTGGGCGCATGCGCGCATATGAGGCTTATGTTGGCGAATTTAGCCTTGATGCGGATTGCTACGAGGCGCTCGCTCACATGCCGGAAGCTGAGGACTTCTCGTTTTAGTCTGCCTCCGACAACAAATCCGCATCCAAATAAGCGCTGCTATTGCCGTCGATAGCAATTCCCTAAGTAGATGTCGTCGTTTTTCATCTTCTTTTTGTCCGGCCCATCCCATCGCATTTCTTGAATGGCGGTTATGTCTGCTTTGCAGCAGTCTAGGGCCTCCGCTAGTTGCTCGGTTGCACGTGGTCTATTAAGGGATCTAACATTCCACGTGCATATCCGAAGCTCATTGTCCTTAAATCGTTTGCGTGGGTTGTCAACAGTAGATCCGTCCATATCCGAGGCTTTTTGATGCTTCGTAACTTATGCTTTTTCTTAATGGCCGGGCAGTTACCCCGGCGGCAGAACCCCTAACCTGTAGATTAGATAAAATTGTTAAGGGAGGTGGTATAATGTATCTCAGATCACTGCGGCCACAGATGGAACCATTTAAGAATTTACCTAAGTAAAGTTGACGCGTTTTGAATAAGCCATGGCAGTCACATAGTATGTATTCTGTTGTTTCCACGTCCTCGTTGCACAGTCTGCATATATTGTCTTGTCCTATCCCCGGGGTCCCTAGGTGCTTTTCACGCAGCATTGTCCTGTAAGAAAGCCTGTGATCAGTCGAATTTAACTTCTACTAAGTTGTAGTGGTTATTTCGTTTTTTTGTAGCGGCTGTTTGGCATAAAGTTTTTTGGATTGTCTGTTTCCTTATGTTTTGGCTCAGAAATGTAGCTTGTTTTCTTCCAGTCAGGTTTTACGGTGTTTAATGACAGCCCACAACATGGAATTCGGATCCTTTCTGGCTAGTTAGTCTGCTTTTTGGACTATATTTGTGGTGGCCAGTAGTTGTGGACCGGTTTTGATTTTGATTTTAATGCGTTAATTGCAGGGGAAGAATGTAAATATTCTTGTTTGTTTAGATTCTCTCGAATGCAATGTTCTATTGCGTGGATTTCTGTCGGGACGCGCTTCCCACATCTCAATATTCACAAGGGATCTTCCGTTAACCAGATTGACCACATTGCGATCGAAGCAAAATACTCCTCCAGTTTTTTGGATTTCGGAACATTCCGAGAAGCCAACATCAACTCGGACTATTACCCAATTGTACCCAAACTAAGGTTGCGGATATCTAGAACAGTGCAAAAACAAGCTTTTACTGTGACCAGTTTCAACGTCAGATGGCAATCTCCCAAGAGGTCCACTGATGCAGCATCTAATGTGGTGGATTTTACTCGAGACCACCACAACGAAACCCCTGATTTGATGACCAATACCGGCAAGCACATGCAGCTAAGCAAGATGCATACAAAGCGGCTCTGCACAGAAGGACTTGAGCTGCTTACAAGCTCTATGAGTCAAATCTAGGAATGAGATTCGGAAGTATTACCCAAAACTAAGAAAAACATGCCACGGGTATAAATCTCGAACCGAAGGCTTTAGAAACGAACAAGGGAATATCGTAGTAGAATCGCAGTCGATGCTGAGGATTTGGAAAGACCATTTCTGCAGACTGTATAACGACGATGACGAACCAAATACTGCTGTCAAACTGAATGAAACTATCAACCTGGACGACTTAGACCAACTATATCTTCCACCCGACCTAATTGAAGTGAAGATATCCATATCCAAGCTATAATCCAACAAAGCTGCTATAGCGGGCGGCTTAATTCCCAAGATCTTCAAAGCGGGAGGCGATGACTTGGTAAGAAACATACACCAACTCATCGGTACAATTTGATTGGACAAAACTATACACAGATAATGAGAATATAACCATGAGCTCCAAATCGATACACACTTCCTATTCATCGATTTGAAGTCAGCGTATGACATTTATGGGGACGAGCTATACAGGGAAGTGTTTAGTTTTGGCTTCCCTAGCAAACTGGTCTGTTTGTTCAGGAACGACGCTGCATCTAAAGGCCAATAGAGAACTCCAGAATCCTTTAATATCAAACTCTAAAGATCTGGCAGTGTGAATGAAGATTGGGTTAGGTGAGGTTTAGGTGGCTGTTGAACCCACTTAGGGCTATTGGGCAATTGTGATGCCACGTGGATCTGTGATCCTCCGACTCCAGAAACCACTTGCAGCTCTTAATAAACCGTAGGAGACTTTTAAGGTCTGTGTTGCTTAAGTCACTTTAGTCGTAGTGGAAGAAGGCCCCTAGGCAGCCTGACTATCAGAAAAGATACGGATATCCAGGACAGAACTTACTTAGTTGCCAGAATTTCCGCCTGGAACAGGCTACATTGGCTGGGGAGGCGGAAGGAGAGGCTGATGTTAAGGTTTTCGGCAAAAACACCACCAGCAACCCCAATCGTAAATGGTGATTGGTGGACTCAAACTGGCTTTTGAATAAATTCATGTTAAACCGAAACTGTTCTCTTTGCGAGGAGTTACTCACCTTGTGTGAACGATCCATTTTTCGAACAGAGCTTAGTATATGAATGTCATCCTGGAAAACAAACTTCTTTGGCCTAAACATCGAAAACTGCAAGGCAACGCTCAAAAAAGGAGTTCTCAGGACGGAATCCACTCGAGGGGTGTCTGCATTTTCAGTAATGATTTAAAGCAGGGCCTTATATGAGCATAAGTCTTCAGGATACGACAGACAAACGAATACCAAGAGGTCAGCTGCTGTCCTTTAGTAGAAAAGACTACAAGTTGTTTACTGGCTTCGTGTCGGGGAACTACGCTTATATTTTATCACCTTAGTATACTGTGTAAGTTCTATAAAATTTTGCGAGGGTTGGTGTGAAAGTGGGGGCGACAACGGGGAGCACTTCCTCTATGTACATAGCCTACACTAACATTAAGCTCGGTAATCGATGCTGATGTGATAAGTTTTGATACGGTAGTCATTTTTGCACTGAAGATCTCATCTTACATCGGTACCCGACCACTTCCTTACTAAGCAGTAAAATTTCATCTCATCCACCACTCCTATGAGAGCGTGGGGCGGCAACGCTGCTCGACATCCTATAGGTGTCCTGTTGCTGTTGGCAATATCTGTGCATAGCAGCCGTCCTTGTTTTTTTCTCCTCTAAATTTCGCCCTTTCCGTCGCCATTGTCAAAGTGTCGTCTTCTCCTCAGATAAACTGAGAACCCAAAAACTGTGTTAAAATTTATCATATGTACGAGTATGGTTAATAACTCTTGAGATCTTGGCCACAAGAAGTTTAAAGGATTCTTTTGATTCAATACGAATAACCCAGCACATCTTTTGTGCGTCTATAGTATCTCCTTGCAAAGGACTTCTGGATTTAGGTTGAGGCTAAGGAACATATTCAAGGAGAAGAAAGATTCTCAAAATTCATCAAATCACTTCGTTTCTGTTTTTTTTTCATAAAATCTCATATCTGTCTGCGGGTGTTTGTTTGTTTGTTTACTTTTGTACGTTCTTAGTGATTTTCGACACATGTCCCTTGAGATTCTGTTGCATGTAAGGATGGCGAAAAAACAAGTGTACTTGTACATGTGTGTCCCCAAATAGGTTCTGACATTTGAGATTGTATACCATATTCCAAGGAGTAACGGAATGCCTCTGTGGAATTGATATTATTCATATTAGGCCTTGTAATCAGGATGAAGAATCAGGCATCCTTGTTTGATTTTTAGCAACCCCTTAACCCATGGGCACACTTTACCCACGTTACTCTTTGTAGGTTCTTTGGAACATAATTCGACGGAATTTCGGGTTGTGTAATTGAAAATGTGTTTTGAGTGATTTCGTGGGCGATGGCAACGACTTTTGAAGTCCTTTTGCGAACAAGCAATGTGCTTAGACGAAAAAAATAACAGCCGAGCGGGTGACTCGGCGGCGCTTGGTGCGATGTAATGATGGAGGAATGATTAGTATGCAAATCTTGGAAATTTGTTCTTTGTACGTTTGCCAGACATCTTTTCTTTTTTTTTTGAATAGATTTTTAATTACATTTTATCTTCGGTGAGATTAAGAGCAGAGATATTCTTTTGTGTTTGAATTGTGGGTGAAGGAGAGGACGAGTGCTTTTTCAAAAAATTTTCTTGTGAAAGAAGATTATATTTTCGAAAAAAAGACATTTAACGAGAGACTTAAGATCTAGACGTCTATTCAGTGATTTGGTAAATAAAGTTTGCGTCAATAAAACCAGGGCAAATGGCAATTTGGTTGACGTTATTTCTTGCAAGTTTCGGTGAATTAATGTTTGTCTCACTAATAAGTGAAAGTTAAAAATTTCTTATGTTGGGCTTATGGCTTAATTGTGCCTTTTAGAAGGCTTTTACCCGATTTCGTCACATTTTACAGGAAAGCCGGAGAGAGCTAACTACGCTGGTCATTCTAGCGACTCAAGACAATTTGATCATTTCTCAATCCAATAGCAAACACAAGTGAAGTAAAACCTTCTTCATCTGCATAAGTGGCGCTACAGTCCGGGTTGAACCTGGGCCTCATCCATCGGTGCTGCACTCTATATTGGTTGAGGTCCCCTTCCACTTGTTCGCCGTCCTCTGCCACCTAGACCCTCGGACTCAGATTTGAAGATTATTCGGACTGGAGCTGTATTGTCCATTCGCTCTAACACGTAGTATTTTCCTCTGGCAACGACTAGTATAAGGCCTCGTAGAAGTAATATCTTCCGATAGGTGCTGGTTCTTTAAATGACGAGAATGAGCCTCTGCAGCCAAACATCTTGCAGCTCTGCTTATAGGTCCTACTTCACGCCTTCCCGTGGCGCCATCTGGGAATCTCACTAGAGGTTGCGAAGTGAAGGGGGCAAATGGCGAGTTTCCTGCGCCATAAACCAGGATTAGTGTCGGAAAAACAAAATAAGACCGACATATTTGGAGCTTAGGCCGGAAAGGATTTCCAGGACTTAGTCAGGGTCTTGGAAAAGAGATGGTGACGCACGAGCCCTATATGGGTCAACGGCAGCGCTCACATCACGGAAAGGGTTACTGGCTTCGGTGTAACCGACCCCTCGTCCTAGGGGCATTAAAAATGGAACTGGTCCTCCAGGTTGGGGGTTGTGCCATCGGGGTAACTGCCCGACTATTTAGAAAAAGCATAAGTTACGAAGCATCAACAAGCTTCGGATATGGACGGATCTACTGCTAACAACCCACGCAAACGATTTAAGGACAATGAGATTCGGAAATGCACGTGGAATGTTAGATCCCTTAATAGACCACGTGCAGCCGAGCAACTAGCGGAGGCCCTAGACTGCTGCAAAGCAGACATAACCGCCATTCAAGAAATGGGATGGGATGGGCCGTACAAAAAGAATATGAAAAACTACGACATCTACTACCGGAATTGCTATCGACGGCAAAAGCAGCGCTTATTTGGATGCGGATTTGTTGTCGGAGGCAGACTAAGACTAGAAGTCCTCAGCTTCCGGCGTGTGAGCGAGCGCCTCGTAGCAATCCGCATCAAGGCTAAATTCGCCAACATTAGCCTTATATGTGCGCATGCCCCCACAGAGGAGAAAGATGACGACACCAAGGACGCCTTCTACGAGCTCCTTAACAAGACCTACGAGCATTGCCCCAGCTATGACATTAAAATTGTCCTCGGTGATTTTAATGCAAAGCTAGGAAGAAAGGGTATCTTTGGTGGAACGATCGGAAAATATAGCCCGCACGATACCACTTCCGATAACAGATTCAGGCTTATCAACTCTGCGGCGGGGCGAAACATTGTCGTAGCTAGAATGCGGGTCCCCGTCTCAATATACACAAGGGGACTTGGAGAACTCCTGATCAATCAACAGCCAGCCAAATTGATCACATTGCGATCGACGCAAGACACTCCTCCAGTATTATGGATGTCCGTACGTCCCGAGGAGCCAACATCGACTCGGACCACTACCTTGTTGTAGCCAAGCTACAGTTGCGGATATCCCAAAGTACGCCAAGACAAGCTAATGCTGTGAGGAAATTCGACGTAAGACGGCTACAATCGCAAGAGATCGACAAGCCCTTTTCCGATCGAGTGTCTCTTAATTTCTTAAGAGGTCCAATACCGCCAGTATCAAGCATCGAAGACCATCGGAAACACTGCAAAAACGCCATCAGAGATGCCGCTGCTGATGTGCTGGGTTTAACTCGTCCACCACAACGAAACCCCTGGTTCTATGATGAATGCAAGATGCATATAACGTGGCGCTGGTTAGAAAGATCAGAGCTGCTCATGAGCTCTATGAGCGGAAGAGGAGAGACGAACACCGGCTTCTCAGGAGGAAGAAGAAAGAGCATGAGAAGCGCGCGATCGAGGAAATTGAGAGATGCTACTCCAGGAATGAGGTTCGGAAGTTTTACCAAAAGGTAAAAATAACATGCCACGGATACAAACCCCGAACCGAAGCCTGTAGAGATGAACAAGGGAACATCGTAGTAGAATCGCAGTCGATGCTTTGGTAAGGAGCATACACCAACTCATCTGTAAAATATGGGCGGACGAAAGTATGCCCGATGAATGGAACCTCAGCATTGTTTGTCTGGTTCTCAAGAATGGAGACCCTCTGAACTGCACCAACTAAGAGGCATCAGTCTCCTTAACATCGCATATAAGATCTTATCCGCCGTATTGTGTGAACGCCTGAAGCCGTTCGTCAACAACCTAATAGGTCCATATCAGTGTGGCTTCAAGCCAGGAAAGTCCACCACTGACCAGATATTCACACTACGGCAGATCTTGGAAAAGACCCATGTGCAGGATGACAATGGAGAATGCACGCTGCTCCATCAAGGTCGGTAAAGATCTCAACGAGACCTTGGATGTCCAGAAAGGATTTAGATAAGGCAATGCGCTGCCATGCGATTTTTTCAACATCGTACTTGAAAGAATAGTGCAAAACTATCTTTCAAAAGTCCTACCAACTACTCGCATACGCCGACGATATTGACATAATCGCGTGATGTCAATGGCGCTTTCGCGAGTATTGAGACGGAAGCGACGAAAATGGGTTTAGCGGTCAATGAGGGCAAGACCAAGTATATGTTGTCAAGCAAAATGGACAACCAACACCGACGTCTCGGGCAGAACGTCACCCTCGACAGATATAACTTTGAGGTATTTAAGGACTTTGTCTACATAGGCTCTGCTATAAATACAGACAATGACACCAGCGCTGAAATCAAGCGAAGAACAACTCTTGCCAACCCCTGTTTCTTTGGGCTAAGAAGGCAATTGAGTAGCAAAGCCGAAACTGGAGGCAGCTAGCCTGGGATCGAGCTGGCTGGCGAAGCTTGTTGACTGAGGCCCAGGTCCACCCCGGATTGTAGCGCCACCTTAAGTAAAGTAAGTATTTTCCTCTGAAAGCGGCCAAGGGCTTCTTCATCCTTTTTCAATAATGTCCACGTCTCTGCGCCAAAGAGCAAGACGGGGATGATTGACATCTTGTGTAAGGCCAATTTGGCCCTACCGATGGGAGCTTCGCTACTCAATTGCCCTCTGAGCCCGAAAATACAGCGGTTGGCAAGGCTTACTCTATGTCTTATTTCCGTGCTATTATTGTTGCTACTTTTAACTGCGGAGCCAAGGTGGGCGAAGTATTCACCTCCCTCCAAGTTATGGCTGCCAATTGTGACACACTGTCCAAGTTGAGAGTTTAATTTTGATGACAGCTTATACTTGGTTTTTGCATTATTTACTTAAGACCAATTCTAGCCGCTTCCTCTTTGAAAGCTGCGAATGCCTGATTGACGTTTCGCTGTCTTCGTCTTATAACGTCGTCGGTCGATGTCATCTGCGTACGCAAGCAATAAGGAAGGCTTATAGAAAATCTTTTTCCTTCTATTGACTGTGAATTTTGTACGATTTAGGGTGTTGAAAAAATCACAGCGCGTCGACCTGTCTTAAAGCTTTTTTAACATTGAAGTTGTCCCTGTGCGGCCTTAAAGTCGACAAACAGGTGGTGGTCGTCGATCTGGAATTCCAGTGTGTTTTCTAAGATCTGCCGTAGTGTGAATATTTGATCGATTTTAGACTTCCCTAGCCTGACCCATCAGACTGCTCATGATCGGTTCCAAGCGATTACACAATACGACAGAGAAGATTTTGTAGGCGATGTTCCGGAAACTGATACCCCTATGGTTGGCGCAGTCGAAATGATCTCCTTTTTTGTAAATTGGGCAAGCGATGCTGAAGTTCCATTCAACGGGCATGCCCCAGCTGCTTTGAATAGTTCAGCTGGAAGCCCGTCTAGGCCAACGGATTTGTTCGGCTTTAGTCTCGAAATCACTACATCAACTTCGTCTAAGTCAGGTTGACGGAATTCTCTGCTGTCATCATCCAGTGTTGATAAGTTCATTCTGCCTGACAACGGAATTATGGTCGTCATCGCCGTTGTACAGTCTTCAGAAGTGGTCTTTCCGTATTTTCAGCACCAACTGCGATTTTACTACTAGGTTCCCGTTTTCGTCCTTGCAGGCTTCCGTTCTGACTTGGTAGCCCTGGCATATTCTTATTATTCTTTGACAGAATTTTCGAACGTCTTTCCTGTCGTACCATCTCTCCATTTCCTTTACCGGGTGCTTTTCGTGCTCTTTCTTTTTTTCTCTAAGAAGCCTGTCTTCTTTTCTTCCTTTCTGTTCGAAGAACTCTCGAGCAACTCTCGTCGTGCGATGCAGAGCAGCTTTGTATACCTCTTGTTTGGCTGCGTAGGCCTTCCTGCATTCGTCATCGAATCAGAGGTTTCTTTGTTGTGGACGGCGGTTTGAAAACAATTATGTTAGATCTCATCGCTGAGGAAAATGTTGCATGAGAGTTGGTCATCCAAATGCTGGTGTTTAAGCACCCACTCGGCGTATGCTCTACTCATTCCGAGGTGGAACTCGCTTCTTGAGTGAGTTGAACTTTAGAAGGTGTAAGACAATTCCAAATGGTGTATTCATAATGAAATCGATAGATTTCACTTTCACTAACTGCAGCCATATTTTCTGTGGGTGCAAAAGGGTTAGATGATGGATATGCCTTAAGACATCTGTAGCAGAGCCAGCCGCTTCGAATTTGTTTGCAATTTTTGCTGTAGTACGCTCAAATGGTCCATTATCTAGACCATAATCTGCTCGTAATGCACGAAACGTACCTACTGGGTATTCACAATTTTAGCACATTCATTGAGCGATTTTAATTGTAAAATAGCAAACGTTAAACTTAACACGTACAGACTCGGATGACAGTTCGATTTGACGAATGTGATTAACACAAGGATGTCAAATACGTCATATGAATTGGATGACCCTATGTGTCTGTAGACACATGTGTTAACTGCACGGCCAGGCATTGATGCAAGTTGTCTCTGTTTTTAATTCTAATGCAAACCTTTTGTAGTTACTTACTTTATGTGGCGCTACTGTCCGGAGTGGATCTGGGCCTTAATCAGTAAATGTCTCCAGCCAGCATGAACCTTTGCTAGCTGCCTCCAGTTTCGCACGCTAGACTGACTGAGCGGCATGATAGTGCCACTGACATCACGCTGCCTCTTCTAATTATGTCAATGCCATGGTTGTTTTTCTCTCTTCTTTTTTTTTGGAAGTGTTGCCACCGGTCTTTGATAATTGATTCTTGTGGTCTAGAAAGATTAAGAGATACTCGATTGGAAAAGGATTTTCCTGCGCATTTGTCTTGTCTAAGAGATCTTAGAAACATTCTTAGGTATCGTAATTTGTTTCCTTTGTGGTGGATTGCGATGATTAGATGGAGGCGACCCCATCTATGCCTGAAAATGTTAATGTTGCCACAACATAAAGCAGAATTGAAGTGATAAGTGTCTTCTATTAGCGCCTTCCCATTCAATAGCCTTCTCAGCTCAAAGAAATAACCGTTGACAAGTGTAACTCTTTTAATATCTCATGAGAAGATAGACAAAGCCTTTCGGTACCTCATTCTTAAATTTCTGTCAGATATCTTTGCCAAATGCCTTTCTCTGTAGACGGGTAATTGAATAGACTCGAAGAAACGCATGCATCAGCAAATTTTTTCCAAAAAACGCCAACATTCAGCACACCCCTTCGCCGCTTGCTCTGGCAGAGACGCACTAAAAAAAACAGAGAGGACACATTTCAGTCAGTGCTGAGGATATAGACAGACAGATTCTGTAAACTTTTTCACTTTTTTTTTCTTTTTTGAATGCAAGAAGCCACAAATTCCATTCGGTACTGCAAATAGCTATCTATGATCGGACGGTGATGCAAGTCCAGTTACCGTCACTTAGTGCCGTCACGAAGAATTAAATCTTGATTTTTAGCCAAAGTACGAGTATATGCGCGTACATTTAATGAAGGCCCAAAACAGTGTTTTGAGCATTGAGGTTGCAAGAAATGATCCATCTCTCTAAATTCACTGAGCTTCTTAGGGTTTACTTGTATACTTCTCATGGGAAAAAGCAGAAGTTTATCTTGACATGCACTGCTTGGGCCCGAAACGAAAGTGATTTCTCCTAAACAGAAGAAAAAACGTTCCATGCTCTTGTTATAAAATCAGCTAAGCCATGCCTTTATAACAATTCTCTACCTAGATTCTAGAAGTAGTAAAAGAAATCCTTAAGAAATGAATATTTGACACCATCCATGGTAACTGAATAAAAGGCTTACTGTCAGCAGCACACCAAAAATACCCCGGTTTTCCTATCTTTTACGTGAAAATGTGCATCTTTACCGCAATAAATTCAAACAGTTTGTGGCACTGGCTGATCAAGAAGTCGCAGCGACTGTCTTTAATGAATCAATTCGTATGTAACTACAGTTGCCTAAAGTTTACTAAATAATTAATGAACATTTATATTTATTGAAGTGAAAAGCGTTCTCTTTTTCAAATAGCACCGCCACAAGTTAAATCTCGCGGTAATTCACTCTTAGTCGCTTATAGGTTAGGTTAAGGTTAGTTAGGTTAGGCTCTGACTATTTCCAGCATCGCCGATTCATACAGCCAGAGAAGAAGTGTCGACACTTTTGATTCAACGTAAATGTGAACGAGCAAACCTACGACCTACGAGACTTAATTGTAAACAAACAATTATAAATGTAACGACATTGGACTTTTTTCGCCCATTTCATTTGGAATCTACTGTTACATAGAAAAGGTTTAAGTAGTATTCAGAACAAGGAATTTGTTCATGACGGCCAGTTTAAATCACGGATGATGTTTTTTAGGTTGGAGGAACTTATTCGTTCCTTATTTGCTTGCGTTCACTTCTGTTGATAGGCTGTATCCAACGATATACGTAAGTGGCATAGCCACTGGCTCGAAATTTTCCTCGTTCCTCAAATTTTTTTTTCACAGTCTACTGCGCCTTCAGGAACTGACGATACGAATCATTCCTCAAATGGACCCACGTTGGGCGCCAGTTTTATATCTTTCCTTTAACAATAACAAAAAAAATTTAGAACATAAAATTGAAAATCCCCCGCAATCCGTCGCAAAAAAAACAAAAAAAATCGTTAATTCCAACAGAAGTATGCTTTAGTCGATTCAATTGCCCTTTGCTGACGAGAAAAAAAGACGATCGAATCCTTTGTCCGGCAGTCTCTTGTCTGTCTGTCAAACCGCAATCGTTTCACACTTACCATACCAAGTGGACGACAGTTATCTAACTAAAATAATCCCCTGAAACCGAATCTGGATTCCAAATCCAATAGCCCATCTCGTGATTCAAAACATACACACGAATACACTTGTACACATCTATCATAGCAAGCATGGGAAGCCTCAGGAGAAACAGATTTCCGGGATTCTTTTACGTATTCGAATTTTAATTTGAGGAAAAATTTCGAAATTATTCTTTTGTCGGTGTCGAACAAGTTGTAAAAACAACAGAAAGGGGAATTTACATACGAATGGTAGTGAACGTGTACTCGTATTTAGATTGAATGGGATTGAAAGGATCCCACGACAAATTGAATGTACGAGTATTAGCCACTTTAAGAGTATATGTGAGAATTTGGTATTGTGATGACGGAAGGCAAGGAAGGAAGAGATCCTTTTGTTTTGTTTGTGTGAAAATGATTATCAGTGGCATCCTTTTTCTCCCAGTCAAGTCGGTCCTTTCATTTCACTAACTCTCATTCATTTTGCCCCAAAATTGAGAATATGGACTTCAGGGTTGATATGCTAATTTTTGGTGTTGTCTTGTGTTTTGTTTTGTAGTCGAAAACAAAGGAGACTGAGTGTGTTGACAAGGACATAGCCAAAGACAACAACAATAGAAATGGAGAAATGAATGCTGGACGTTGGGTTGATTTTTGTAAAATGTTTTCAAATTGAATTTGTTGTGCTTTGTTGAGTGAGTTAAGAGTTTTGTAATTAGAATTTAATTATCAAATGAATATGCTGCAGACATGTCGATGTATGGTTTTAATTATGACAAGTTATTCGTCTGAGCTGGCTGGCATCAGAACTTTATGTCCTGATCTTGGTCTGTATGCATGGATGCGGATGTTAATTTGCATAAAATCTCATGTACATACGAGTAACTCTTTTCAATTTAATTTCGTATTGGTTTGATATAGATTATCAATATCCATTATTATTGTCTGCAGGCACACTTTGTTCGAATTAATTTGCAAGAACTAAGGTGTGTGTGGGCTTGCGTTCGTAAATCTCAATGAACATTGTACCGAGCCTAAAAGAGATTAGGACTGTGCTCGGGTCGAAAGTCTATACCCAATCGCAGCGAATAGTGGCTAAGTTTCTTCAGAAGAATAACACACAGTTAAAAAAAAAATTAAAAATTGTATTTAGAGGATAAACAATACTATTGTTACTATTTCAGTGCATTTTTATGTAAAAGATCGTTTGGTTTCTACCTAGTCTAGTACACAACTGAACTCACTCATTACGAATGCAACACTGGGCGCATCCATTTCGTATTGATTGCGATTTGACAGTTGTTGTTTATGCTTCATTGTGACGTAAATAGTTTTTGACATTAATTGCTTACAATCATAAAATGGGGCGGCATCGAAAATCGTATTGTTGTGGTTGGCCTACTTAAATGCAACATGGAAAAATGCGATATCTTTAGGACGTTGCGACCGCTTGGAATCACTCACAATTTTGTGTATCGTGCTGTGAAGTTGTTGAGGATACTGGTGGAGTACGAGACCGTCAAAGATCCGGCCGTCCGCGCACTGTAAGAACTCCGAAAACGATCAATGCCGTGAAGAAACGAATCGACCGAAAACCGCCGGGAAATGCAAATTTCGCAAAAATCAATGTCTCGCATTATCAAAGAAGATTTAGGACTCAGCGCGTACAAGCGACACACTGGACACCTGCTCACGGTCGCATTGAAGGAAAAACGCAAGCGAAGATCGACAGCGTTACTCAGCCGGTATGCGAAGAACGCTTACAGACAAATTCTGTTTATTGACGAGAAAATCTTCACCACAGAAGAATCGTTCAATAAGCAGAGCGATCGTGTGTATGCTCGGTCATCCAGAGATGACTGCGTCTGTAATGGTATGGTAGGGAGTTTGCTGCGATGGCGTTTCCAAACATCGGCCAAAGTATATCTATCGACCGTGTTGGAACCAATTGTGAAGTCTCTCAACCAATCAATATTCAACAACAAGCCATGGACTTTCTAGCAAGACTCTGCTCCAGCTCACATAGCAAAAACGACTCAACTGTGGCTCAAAAACATCGTTCCGGACTTCATATCAACGGATGATAGGCCAGCTGGTTGTCCAGACATCAACCCGTTGGAATACAAGTTTTGATCCGTATTAGAGGGTATGGCTTGCTCTACTCGACACTCAAATATTGAGTCGTTGAAGTGAGCCCTTGTTCATTTTGATTTGGCGCTGATTTTTCTGTGTAAGAGTATTTATGACTTGACTAGGTATTTTGTATACAACTCACTTCGAATTTAGCCGGAATGCAATGTAAAGTTGACTTTTTATCGACAGGAAAACCAACATATTGGCCTACGGATATAACAAAGAACCCTGATCTTGTAGACTTCTTTGTCACAAAGGGAGCAACCAAAATTTCTACAAACATCGAGGAAAGTTATGATCTCTCCTCAGATCACTCACCAGTCATTTTGACACTAAGCATACTTAATATGAAGCAATACGAGATTACAAAAATCGGAATATCTCTACATATCTCGAAATTCAAATTACTCTCTCTGGAAAGCCATGAAGGGAATCAAAAAGCCTCAAATGCAATTTTCTCCCATAAGAAAAAAATAATGGCGAATGGGCAAAAGGAGATAAAGAGAAGGCGGATCTATTTGCCGAGCACCTAGAAGAAACGTTTAAGCCTTTTGATGGACAGGCGTTAACAGGAGGTTCTAATTATACACCGGACAATTTTAGAATAAAAACAGTGTCGCTACGCGAACTTAACCAAGCAATTGAAAAATTGAAAAACAGCAAAGCCCCTGGTAATGATTTAACAACTGCTCAAATTCTCAAGGAGTTGCCAAAGAAAGCCCTGATCAAACTGCTCCAACTTATAAATGCCGCGCTAAGATTATTAAACGTTCCAAGCCAATGGAAAGTTGCCGAAGTTATAATGATCCCGAAACCAGGCAAATCTCTAAATGAAAAAAAGTCCTACAGACCGATATCGCTTCTGCCGATAATATCTAAAATATTTGGAAAACTCCTATTGAAGCGCTTGTAACCGATCATTGAAGAGAGGCGTCTAATTCCTGATCATCAATTCGATTTTAGAACTAAGCACTCCACAATTGACCAGGTCTTTAGAATTACGAATGAAATTGAGAAAGCCCTAGAGGGGAAAAAGATATGTTCTAGCGTATTTCTTGACGTGTCTCAAGCCTTCAATAAGGTATGGCATGAAGGCTTAAATTTTAAGCTAAGTCAGGTTCTTCCGAGAAAGCTGCATACGATTCTGAAATCGTACCTGGAAAACAGAATTTTTCGTGTTAAACATGGCACCGAATACTCGGAATTTAAAGAGATCGCTGCTGGAGTTCCGCAAGGAAGTGTACTTAGTCCGGTATTGTTTTTACTCTATACTCGAGACATACCGGAAGAATCAGGTACCATAGTAGCCACGTTCGTGGAGGACACGGCGATACTAGCTAGATACTTTAGTCGAGTTAGCTACTGGAAAGCTACAAACGGCTTTGGATAAAATCTACGAATGGACAAAGATATGGCGAATTGTTCTCAACGAGACCAAATCTACTCATGTTAATTTTACTTACCGGAAAATATACAAACATGCAAATGAAGCAAAGTATCTAGGAATGACACTAGATGTAAAACTGAAATAGAAGCCGCATGTTAAGAAGAAACGTGATAAACTTGAAAATAAATTCAGATAAATGTACTAGCTACTAGGAAGACATTCCAAGTTAAGCATACGTAACAAACTGCTCATCTATAAGCAAGCTCATATCTATAAACCTGTTTGGACGTACGGTATACAACTTTGGGGTTGTACTAAACCAAGCAACCGAAATATTCTCCAAGGCTATCAAAACAAAGTTCTAAGGCAAATCGTGAACGCCCCATGGTATATCAGAAACAGTGATGTCCACAGAGACTTAGGAATAGTTACCGTCGAGGACGAAATAATGAACTTTGCTCGCAAACTCCATATTCGTCTTCATGGTCATTGTAATAATAAAATACTCCAAATTCTGGACGAGACAAACTTAGTGCGTCGAGATTACAAAGAATGAGACCATTCGATCTGGCGCGATAAGGACTATCCGCATATAATAGCGGTACTAGCAGGTGCTTCTGCTGGAAAGCTGCCCTGGGTTTTCTGTCAAGATTTTCTGACGTCAAGATTATAGTGGTGGCAAAGCTAGGATATCTTCCTACCTTAGGAGATATTATGACTCTACTCTCTTCCTGAGACACAACAGCGTATAGGTCCCATTCGGTCCTGGCGATTTGTGCTTTGTCATCTGCTACTGTTTGGTCCCTGGAACTGAGGCGGGGTTGGGATTTAACGGCACATACTCGAACCAAATTTATTACAAAATGCCCCATTCTTGCTCTGTTCTCTAGATTATCGTTTCGGCAACGTTCTATAGGGGTGGCAAGATCAGTTTTCTGCAAAGCAGGCTGTGGAAAGTGTTAAGCGTGTTTGATGTGCCAAAGCGAAGAAGTAGTTCTTTTGGAACATTTTGATTAGACTGTCATTCAAGGACCTCCTGTCCTGACAGATGTTGTTCTGTCCAAATTTCAATAAACTTGTTTGTGATCATTTTGCGAATTTAAAAACAGCTATTGGAAAAGTGTGAACTAAGTAAAAATGAGAAAACACTGTAACTAAATGATTTAATCCACAGAATTGTTCGTCATCATTTCTCCAGGTATTCCATTTCCAATCCTGTAATTAAATTTGTCGTCATTAATGCTTTTCCGGCCAATATAGCACGTTCAGACATCATTTTTGTAATTTAGAAGAATGTTTGGGAATATCTTTCCGTCTTCGATTCGGTGAATTGGCAAAAATCCATGGGGAATGTACTGGTTAGGCTGCCAGTCGAAATGTCAACAGGTTAAAATCACTTCTCCTGATTGATCGTTCGGCAACATGACACATTTTTATAAAGGGTATTTCTAGAGAACTGTGACAGCCGATTCGACAGTTCTCGCTTATTTTTAGGTTAGTTTGGTTTGGCAATTCGTCATCAATACAAGTAGACTCAGGTCGGAACAACGTTTGCAAATTGTTCAAAAATATTTTGAAAAACATTGTTCAAATCGAGAAACTCATTGGACATTACGTGCATTTTGTTGGTGTTCATAGTCCTCCATCAGAGTGATTAATTCGTTTCCTCTAAACGATAACATGCATCCTGTAAGATGTCGTACAGTGTAATGTAGCTGTTAATCCAAATGTATCAAATCGTCATCATAGTCAACAATTGAACTCGTATCCATCCACTTTTGCGTAAGGATCTTGGTTAACATGTTAAAAAGATTCAATTTCTATAGGAATTGAAGTCACACGATCATCGTTCGCGCCGAACTTTTGGTAAATATTGCGAAGGAAATATTGCTATTGATTCACAATTTCATTTGAAAATTTCGTTTAGTGATGAAGCACAATTTCGGTTAAATGGCTGTCAATAAACAGAAATAATTTCTCTGGTTGGCACTATATGGCAATATTGGCGAAAATCACAAAAATAAGTCAAATGAGTCCAGCCGGTGATGCGCGTACCGAATTAAGAAATTACTACCGAAGTTCTGAAATTCTGCGCTTACTCCAATGAATCGTCCCACCAAATAAGCTGTGCGTGCTACAGTGGATTAATTCGAGTAAACATATTCACTATTGAATGTACCTGTGCCAGTGAGGTAACGCACCAGTCGAAAGTACAAGAAATACAGCAGCCGCAAGTGCTTCAGTTCAAAATGTGCCAAATCTGTTGATTCCACGTAGTTCACAAGAATTGGAAATCTCTCAGTCTCAATTGTGGCGAATTTTGCGTAGAGATCAGCAACAAACTCACATGTGCTTCACTTACTTACTTTAGGTGGCGCTACAGTCCGGGGTGGACCTGGGCCTCAGTCAACAAGCTTCTCCAGCCAGCTCGATCCCTGGCTAGTTGCCTCCAGTTTCGCACGCTAAGTTGGCTGAGGTCCTCTTCCACTTGCGTGCGCCACCTGAGTCTTGGCCTTCCTCTACTGCGCTATCCCTCGGGGGCGGATTCGAAGACTTTTCGGACCGGAGCATTGGTGTCCATGCGCTCTACATGACCCAGCCATCTCAGTCTTTGGATCTTCACTCTTCTGGCTAGGTCCATGTCGCTGTACAGTCCATACAGTTCGTCGTTGTATCTCCTCCTCCACTCACCGTCAATGCAGACGGGACCGAAGATCGCCCGAAGAATTTTTCTCTCGAAGCAACCAAGAACACCCTCATCCATTTTTGATAATGTCCATGCCTCTGCGCCATAGAGCAGGACCGGGATTATTAACGTCTTATAAAGGGTGACTTTTGTTGTCCGAGAGAGGGCTTTGCTACTCAATTGCCTTCTTAACCCAAAGAAACAGCGGTTGGCAAGAGTTATTCTTCGCTTGATCTCAGCGCTGGTGTCGATGGATGGATTTATAGTGGAGCGTAGGTAGACAAAGTCCTTAACTACCTCAAAGTTATATCTGTCGAGTGTGACGTTCTGCCCGAGACGTCGGTGTTCTTTTTGCTTGACAGCATATACTTGGTCTTGGCCTCATTGACCGCTAAACCCATTTTCGTGCTTCCGTCTCAATAATCGCGAAAGCGCCACTGACATCACGCTGCTTTTTCCCGATTATGTCAATATCGTCGGCGTATGCGAGTAGTTGGACGGACTTTTGAAAGATAGTGCCTCTTGTGGTTGCTCGTGAGTTTTGCACTATTCTTTCAAGTACGATGTTGAAAAAATCGCATGACAGCGCATCGCCTTGTCTAAATCCTTTCTGGACATCAAAGGTCTCGGTGAGATGTTTACCGACCTTGATGGAGTAGCGTGCATTCTCCATCGTCATCCTGCACAGACGGATGAGTTTGGCAGGGATGCCAAAACTAGACATTGCTCTATATAGTTCGTCTCTATAGATGCTGTCATACGCGGCCTTAAAATCAATGAATAGGTGGTGGGCATCGATCTGAAGCTCATGGGTCTTCTCCAAGATCTGCCGTAGTGTGAATATCTGGTCGATGGTGGACTTTCCTGGCCTGAAGCCACACTAGTATGGACCTATCAGGTTGTTGACGAACGGCTTCAGGCGTTCACACAATACGGCGGATATGATCTTATATGCGATGTTAAGGAGACTGATGCCTCTGTAGTTGGCGCAGTTCAGAGGGTCTCCTTTCATAAGAATTGGACAAACAATGCTGAGGTTCCATTCATGGGGCATACTTTCGTCCGCCCATATTTTACAGATGAGTTGATGTATGCTCCTTACCAAGTCATCGCCTGCCGCTTTGAAGAGCTCGGCAGTCAGGCCATCCGCTCCAGCAGCTTTGTTGGACTTAAGCTTCGATATGGCTATCTTCACTTCATCCAGGTCGGGTGGACGGAATTATTGGTCATCATCGTCCAGGTTGAAAGGTTGATTCTGCCTGACAGCGGTATGTGGTCCGTCATCGCCGTTATACAGTCTGCAGAAATGATCTTTCCAAATCCTCAGCATCGACTGCGACTCTACTACGATGTTCCCTTGTTCATCTCTACAGGCTTCGGTTCGGGGTTTGTTTCCGCGGCATGTTATTTTTACCTTTTGGTAAAACTTCCGAACCTCATTCCTGGAGTAGCATCTCTCAATTTCCTCGATCGCGCGCTTCTCATGCTCTTTCTTCTTCCTCCTGAGAAGCCGGTGCTCGTCTCTCCTCTTCCGCTCATTGAGCTCATGAGCAGCTCTGGTCTTTCTAAGCAGCGCCGCGTTATATGCATCTTGCTTAGCTGCATGTGCTTGCCGGCATTCATCATCGAACCAGGGGTTTCGTTGTGGTGGACGAGTGAAACCCAGCACATCAGAAGCGGCATCTCCGATGGTGTTTTGGCAGTGTTTCCAATGTTCTTCGATGCTTGATGCTGGCGGCATTGGACCTCTTAAGAGATTAAGGGAGACTCGATCGGAAAAGGACTTGGCGATCTCTTGCGATTGTAGCCGTCTGACGTCGAATTTCCTCACAGCATTAGCTTGTCTTGGCGTAGTTTGGGATATCCGCAACCGTACCTGGGCTACAACAAGGTAATGGTCCGAGTCGATGTTGGGTCCTCGGAACGTACGGACATCCATAATGCTGGAGGAGTGTCTTGCGTCGATCGCAATGTGATCAATCTGGTTGACTGTTGATTGATCAGGAGTTCTCCAAGTCCCCTTGTGTATGTCGAGATGTGGGAACCGCATGCTAGCCATTACAATGTTTCGCCCCGCCGCAAAGTCGATGAGCCTGAATCCGTTATCGGAGGTGGTGTTGTGCAGGCTATATTTTCCGATTGTTCGACCAAAGATACCCTCTCTTCCTAGCTTTGCATTAAAATCACCGAGGACAATTTTAATGTCATAGCTAGGGCATTGCTCGTAGGTCTTGTTGAGGAGCTCGAAGAAGGCATCCTTGGTGTCGTCATCTTTCTCCTCTGTGGTTGCATGCGCTCATATAAGGCTTATGTTGGCGAATTTAGCCTTGATGCGGATTGCTACGAGGCGCTCGCTCACATGCCGGAAGCTGAGGACTTCTTGTCTTAGTCTGCCTCCAACAACAAATCCGCATCCAAATAAGCGCTGCTTTTGCCGTCGATAGCAATTGCCGTAGTAGATGTCGCAGTTTTTCATCTTCTTTTTGTCCGGCCCATCCCATCGCATTTCTTGGATGGCGGTTATGTCTGCTTTGCAGCAGTCTAGGGCCTCCGCTAGTTGCTCGGCTGCACGTGGTCTATTAAGGGATCTAACATTCCACGTGCATATCCGAAGCTCATTGTCCTTAAATCGTTTTCGTGGGTTGTCAACAGTAGATCCGTCCATATCCGAGACTTGTTGATGCTTCGTAACATGTGCTTCACACATCCACAAAAAGTGACGGTGTGAGGTGGATTTAATGCCGGCTATGTGAATGGGCCAAAAATGATTGACATGTTACGTTCAATGGAGTTCGCAATCGTGCCATTTTGCAAGACCATTAATAGCCATAATTGGAATGATGTGATATCAGTGATAAATGGTTTTAATAAGAAGATGCCACATGCCACACAGCTGGTCAAACAATTGGTCTATTGAAGAGGAAGTTCGGTGATCATGAAAACTCGAGAAATGGTCCGGTCGAATGGCCACTTCGCTCATGCGATTTAACTCCGTTCGATATCTTTTTATGAGACTACCTTGTGTTGCTGGCTTATGCCAACAAGTCAACAACTTCAGAGGACCTCAGGAACAATATCGAACGCAAAATTGTAGAAGAGTGGTGGAAAGTTGGCTCCAAAGAATCGATAGCTGAAAACGTGTTTGCAGTGATCATGTGAACCAGGTCGACTTCTATACTTAAATGAAGGTATACTAACCGGGTATCTTTCGTCGGGTATTGCCGGAATCTAACACCGGTGTCAAAAGTGGGATGCTCGGTTCGATATGACGAAAAAAAATTCTGATAATTTTGAATTGTTTCAAATTAAATTTTCTCAGCGAAAATTAGACAACAGTAGAAGCGACAAACCGGGACAAATTTTGTCAACGAAGTCTTTCAATGTTCTGATCCAGCAGAGCACGAATCATGCCAGTTACAAGTGGACACAGGATCATCGGTGCCGATGGTAAGCCGATATATAATTCCTTCCAGCGCCCGTATACAATCTGAAAATGTAAACATTCAGACTTTATGTGGCAGCAAATTCAAAATTTTGCGGAATTGGCTTACGCTTATTTAAATCAGTAGATTTAACCGTCCCATTCTAGCGTAACGGCATACAGAAAAACAATTGCATGAATTTGTAGTCGTACGTGAATCTGACGAGAACCAGAGCCGTTCAGCACACAATCGATGCAGGCACAGCAAAGCCAATTAAACGGGGCCTACGGATTTTGCTGTTGGCGATGCATGAAGGATCTCGAATTATTATTGACGATATGCTGCACCAAATCATCATTAACTTTGCATCATGATGGTCCGAAAGAAGGATGGTTTGACTCGGGTTCGATTATCCGCCACAAACGTTAGGCTTTGACATTCATCGATTGTGGATCATTTGCATGTGTACATTAGCAAATTGCTGCGATTATATGCATCAAATGAATTCCCATCATATTTTCGCAACAGCTAAGTTAGAACATCAACTAGACATCAATATATCAACAGGGAAACTGTTGTCGATAAACTACATATTACAACTTCAACTGCGTTATATCTATAAAACAGTTGGTTTCTACTGAACTTACAGAGATGAAAAAGAGCTTCTTCGAGCGTTTTTTCCCCCTTTTGTGGCTGCCTTCCGTAATACAAGCGATTATAGGAAGATAAGATCAGGCAGGTATGATATTTCTAAATCAGCCTAAGTATATTCTCAATGGCGATCATTACTTCCATTGTCTTAGGTTCTAGACTTAAATGGAGAAGCATACTGTTGGAAAATTTGAATGATTCCAATGATAAGACTCTTAAACCCTAATCGTCAAGTTACTAGCAACCTTTGGGCTTATTTTCTTCGACTAAAGCGCAGATTCCCTATCATTTCGGTATTTAAGTGGCGCCCAACATGGGCCCATTCAAAACATGAACCAATTTCACAAGCAAGTCAAAATAAAGACAACTCAAAAAAGTAAGCTTTTCCTTAAAGGAAAAAAAAATTAAAACGAAAATCCCATTACCTACACCACTGAACACATTACGCAACGACCTTAACGTCACTTAAGTCCACAAAATTTCACCCTAGCTGATGCCAGAGAATTAATTTCTCATTAAGATGATTTGTTATGCTTTTATCCGTTACTTTCAATGGCAACAAAAACCCTCAATTTTGTGCCCCTTATCATACAACCAGTAACAGTGGCAGACCTCAAAGAGAGAAAGTAAGCCTCTGTCTAGTATGTATGGTATGGTATGGTGGTACGCACACAAAATCATAGCTGCCATGGGAAATCATTGATAAATGTCTTAACCCTTCAATCATGTGGACTATATCCCAAAGAAAATAACAACAAAAGCAGGATTCATATGACAAAACCGCACCGCATCACATTGAACAAGGAAAACAGGGAACAACGACAATCCTTTCTATCGGCATACGCATACCATATTCAATCACCCACAAGTTGTCCTTGTCGTCCTTTGCAAACTTGATGTTTCCAAAAGCAACTCAACTCCGTACTCTATGTGTGTGCAAAATGATTAAACGAGTCGACAGTGGGCTGGTCAGTGGAGGGATAGAATTCACAGATTTAGCCACGAACCTAATCCAAAGTTGAAGCGACCAACCGTACACATGTTCGAATATGGAGTAGGAAGACTCGTTGCTTCTTCTAGAATGGATTGACCTCGGACGATACTTTAGGTAACATCTTCAATTGATACACCAAGCGAAGTATGGATTATGATGGAGGATCCCTTTCTCCAACGAACATCTGATATATACATGAGTATATTCTTACATACAGTCGAAGAAAAAAGGATCAAACCACAACTAGTAATCCTGACAGCAGCTACTCATGTAGAACATGTGTAAAACATTGACTAATGATGGTCGGATTTTGCAGAAAGGGTGACCATTTTTCACCCTTTGGACGGACAATCTCCAGTTCGACGAAAAGGTTATGTAGGGAATCTCACCCATCCAGAAAGTGACAAGAAGAGGAGGAAGGATACAAAAAAAAAAATTTAAATTAGATTTCGAAAGGCATGAATAGCAGTAAATCGACTGAGAAGGTGATTCCAGCGACATAATCTGTCAATTTAAAGTCTCACTTGACATGATGTCCTTTCATCGACCTTTATGGAAATTTTTGTTTCCCTTTTTTTTCTGGCCCAAGGACCTGCATGTGATTTTGTTACCATGTTTGGCTAACTCATTAAAACACACTGTTCCCACCCAAGTTTATCCTTTACATGTAACAACGGAGAAAGGCAATCTCGATCCTGACGAGTGGAAAAGTGGCAGTGCTACCCATTTGTCAACCCAGGCTTTCATAGAGTGCGATGAAACGACGAATTATTTCTAGAATAATAATTAACTAGGATATTAAAAAGTTCCTCCTCGTCTTGTCTTTGTCGTCGTCCTTTTTACCTATTGTATATGTTGTTTTCAGTTTGTTTTTTTGTTTTTTTGTCGGTGTCGTCATGATTTTTGCTGACTTCCTTTTGTCAAGAAGTTTCTTCTTCGTTAGGATACTTAAGTGAATTTTTTGGAGTAAGAGAAAGACTTAGGGCGGGCGTTGATACACCTGTGTACGAGTGTATCATGGAGTAATTTCCATATTACATAATAAAACAATTTGTTTTGTTCTTTTTTGAAAATGAAACTTTGTGCGAATTACGAGGTGTAATGGTGAAGGGAGAAAAGAGGATTCTTATGTGTGTTGTCTACGACAACCATGTCGACAAGGGATGTGTCACCACAACAGTGTTGCCGCTATTTTATTGGATGTGAGCTCGTTTTTCATAACATTTTTGAGTAAAAAATGTAGTGGCTGCCGATTTTCAATGAGGAAAGAATGGTGTGCCTCAGGGCTGAAATTTATCTACCATAATTTTTTTTTTATTATTTAATCCATGCACCTTGACCGAAATGCACTTTTTCCAAATCATAGTGTTGCAGATCACGTGTGGGTGTAAATTCCAACAACCTAGATAAAATAGGATTGAGGGTAAGGGTGGGCCTGTGGTCAGATTAGGCCTTATTTAGGCTACAGCTTTGGGTGAAACCTTGATGCCTTCTGCCTTAAGTTCTTGCTTGCCTAAAATGCGTAGACGTGTTCTGACCCAGTAGCAAAGAACACGCTCTGCAGTTCCTCCGTCCGTCGTTGCACATGCGACAAGTGTTATCTGTCCCATAGTCAAAAGATATTTTTAAACTCTGCAGTGACACGTTAGGAATCTGGTTACTGCATGCATCTGACCCCTACAAAGCTGTAGGAGTTATTTTATTCTTTCGAAGAGAGGGATTGGTAAACAATTTTGACTGTCCTGTAACCTCCAGTTTTTGTCCAGTACTAGAGTGGCTTGGATTTTACCCAGTGTATTCAACTTTTTATGGTACTATTGATTAAACTTTTTTGGTTTATTAGTCTGCTATTTCATTACCACCATAACCATGAAAAGCGTAATGCGTTCCATATAATTTTTGGAGTCAGCCCAAAAGATTTTATAGTAAGGGCCTCGTTTTGTCAGAGAAAATATAAATATGCTGTTGTTAGATCTGTTTAAGATGTCTCTAATGCAGAACTCTATTCCGTGTATTTCAGCTTGAAATACGGAGATGCTACTGACCATACTTACGAACAGTGTGGAATTAGTGGTTTCTCCATATATGACAGATTAATCAGTATACCACCACTGACTAGCTGGCTTATTCTGTTTTCACTCGTGTGGGAAATTTTTTTTTTTTTTTTTATAATTGATGCGCACTCAAGGGGTTGTAAGCACCCTTAAAATGATTGCACACAACGTGGGCGATGGAAAATTAGGGAGGATAGAAAGAGAGGTACCTATGTACGTTGGTTTTGAATGTTTGGAGGTTATAATGACTAGGGAATAAAGAACTTGGCAGGGCATTCCATATGCGAGATGTTCGGCTTAGGAAAGAATCACGATATTTCAGGGTATGCCGAAAGTGGGCTTGACGGTGTACTGATTAGCATTCATAGCGAAACTGGTGTTAGTAAGTAAGAGGTTTGAAGGGACAGAATGCTACTGGCATTTTCTATCTAATATGCGCAAAGATATCTTGGGGGCACCTGCCCAGATGTGTGCATTGTACTCTTATATATTGAAGCCAGATCAGAGGGGGTTTAGTATTTCTTACATCGCTTAGGGAAACCTAGACATTTTGCAGCATTTTTAGCGACTTCGAATAAGTGTTAATTTCAATGTACTCGTAAGTTGTCATTGACACACATACCGAGAATGGAAAGTTTTTCGGTTTCGACGAAGCATGTGCCATTCGCGGATACTTGCTGGGAATTCGGATTTCGTTTTAGTGACAGCAGACAGCATTGTGTTTTGGAAGTCCACTCTGTTTACAGTTCCCCAATTAGTTATGCTAGCCGTGAGTTCGGGAACGACTATGAAAATTAAAATAAAAATAGTGTCTGAGATAAAACGGAGCCCTGGGGCACACCAGCATTTATTTTGTAAATATCAGACTTGAAACCATCCAAGACAACTTGAATTGAACGTTCCGAAAGGTAGTTTCTAATTTATTGAAGAAGAGAGTCATCGATCCCAAATGCTCGCATTTTCGACAATGATGATGCCCATGCCTGATGCTAATCCCTGTCAAATGCCTTAGAAATATGAAGTGTAACTATTTTGCTTTCGCCATATTGATGTAGACTTTCGTTCCACTTTTCGGTGAGACATGCCATCAAATCACCAGTGGACCTGTTGCTACGAAAACCATACCTCTGGTTATTAAGAAGTTTTATGTTTCGAGATATTGCATGAGCTGACGATTTATCAGCGTTTCCATGACCTTGGAAGGAAGGGACGTAAGTGCAATGGGTCTGTATGAGGAGAGAGAAGAAGATTCACCTTTTTATAGGGACGGGCTGGACAAATGCTGTTTTCCATCTCCTCGAAAAGGATCCTAAAATGTACGATCGATGGAAAAGCTTACGCAATGGTTTTGCCAGCGTTGAAGAACACCTCTTCAGAAGAAGGAGCGATATACCATCTGGACCAGCGGATTTGTGAGCGTTAAGATCTTTAAGTACTCTTGGTACTACACGAGTGCGAAAGTGGATTCGTCTCATTGAAAATTTGACGCACTCAAGTGAAGGCGGAGACAAAGCACAATCTGGAAACAAAGTGTGCAGCAAGCAGATTGGCTTTGTCCAAAGAGCTAACAGCTGGAATGTCATTGTAAATTAACGTTGGGATGGGGGATGAGACTGAATTTGTAGTGCTTTTGACGAACGACCAAAAATTTGTACTGCCTTTGTGACACTATAACCTTCAAGTTATGATTGATGATTAACTTTTTCAGAACAGTTGTCTGTAAGAGTGATTCCTAACAGTTCATTTCTCAAGAGTTGCAGTGAAAGATCTGAATGTTCTCATAAACATTTTGGCGTTTGCTAAACCTTCTTTCTGACGGACTTTCGACCAATGTATTTAAAGCTACCGGAGAAGACTTTGTGAAGAGCATACACCAACCAACTCATTCCTAAGGCGTGGTCAGAAGAGTGTAGAGCTGATTCATGGAATCTCAGTATCATTTGTCTGATTCACAAAAAGGCAACCCCATCCACTACGCCACCTATAGAGGTATAACTCTCCTCAACATCGAATACAATATCTTATCTGCCATATTGTGTAGGCAACGAAGGCTGTCGTCAAATCCTCCAACTCCGGCAGATCCGGGAAAAAACTCTAGAAGTCCAAATCGATTCCTATCATTTTTGCATCGATTTCAAGCTAGCATTTATGAAGACAAACTATGTAGAGCCATATCTATTTATGTCATCCCTACCAAGACCCGTCCGTCTATGTTTTGTAAAATTAAAATGATAATACGCTAGCTGCTTCGTCAAAGGCTTAATTATAAATCCTGCCAGCAGAAAAAAATCTAAAAATTGGATTCGCAAACTCTTTCTTTTGGCTAAAAAAAAAACCCGAAAAAGTAGGAAAACCCTGTATAAGACCTTGATCATTCTAGTTCTACTTTATGGTGCTAAAGCGGAAATTCAATGTCCTCAATTCTTTTGGGAGGAAATATCCGCTCTCATTTGCGTTGATGGGCCTTTGAAGAGGTTATTAAACGACGAACAACATGAGGTGAATGATGACATTAACCTAGTCGGAAAACTGCACATTAATCAACTGAAATGGCTGGGATAGATATAGAGCGAATGTTCAGCAATCCTCCGGCCTGCAAAGTCTACAAATTAAATCTGAACGGACAACATAGTAGAGAAACAACTTCGGTGGCACACAGAAATAGAAAAGGGCCTCAAGCGACTTGGAGTATAAAGTAAGAATCGGGCTAGCTGGAGAACCCTGTTAGTTGAATCCCAGCCTCACCCACCCACATATACGAGTAGTCATGTTTTCTTTGAGTTTCAGCCTCTGTAAGTCCAACACTGTGGAGCAAGGCTGCTTGAATGAAATGTAACAATCAATGGTTAGACATTGATTTTTTTTGTTAATTAAGGGTGTGTTTTTTTAGAGCGGGAAAACTTTAAATTTAAATAAAACACAAAACAATACTTTCATACCCGTAAAATTGGCTTTATTTACAGATAATTGTATGGCATTAGTTTTTAAATATAGTTTTTGGCATATGGTTGCCGCAACTAGCTTGCACATGGCGTAATCTGGAGGTCTTATTTTCACACTCTGTTCGCAGTAAGTCAGGCGGTATTTTGACAATGGCACGTCGAATGTTGACTTCCAAGTGCTCAATCGTTTTCGGTTTATCGGCCTAAATATTCGACTTTACATATCCCTAAAAAAAGTAATCTCATGGCGTCAAATCGCACGAATGAGGTGGCCATTTAGTGAAATAAATTCTTTTTATTTACGTTGGCATTTCACCAAAAGTGTGCTTCATCACTGAACAAACAAAATTTTCAAATGAAACTGTGAATCAATAGCAATGTTTCTCTCGGCCTGTTCACCAAAAGTGCGGCGCGAACGATGATCGTGTGACTACAATTCGTATACAAATGGAACTTTTTTAGCACGTAAAGCAATATTGCAAAAGTGGATGTTTAATTGTTGACCACAATGCTAGTCCCATAGTTAACGATTTCTCTATTGTTTAAGCGGATAAATAACAACAAATTTATATCATATTTTGTTCGAAGATTCTGTTTAGTTTTGACATCTCAGCCGGTTATCGTCATTTACAGAAAGAGATCTTAAACTTGACTTCATCTAGAATTTGGAACAATCGAAGAAGCATCCCCCAACTTTGATACACTCTTTGAGATACATGTGAATCTTCACCAATGGCAACGTCATTGTCTACTTTCAGCAAAAGATCCTTGTTGCGTGTGTGCATTGATTTTCTACTTCATTCTTATTGACGTGCGAGTCTGGAGCTTATACTCCTATGAACAGTTAAAAGGAAAGGAACTCTACTCGAAAATAAATCTGTTATTAGTCAGGCAGACTATTAATATTCTTGCTAGAGCAAACGTTGTAAACCTTTTAGTTTTAATTAAGAGGATTGTTCTTTTCGATAGGCTTGCGGAGACAGTTTCATATTTAACACAAAAATGTCTTTAATCGATGCTTTATGTGTACCACAAAGACACATTGAAGTGCACAACAGCCTTGGTTAAACATCCTCTGCATATTCTGTAATCCGCCGTCTCAAGTCTCGAACGCAGTGTCGAAATGACTGCGAAACGCGGCCCTATTGTTGTAAACGCAAGAAATTCACACACGTTCATCAGACCAGCGACACGAATCTGGTACAACGATAAGAAATTCCGGCTTGCAGCGAAGATGAAACCCTAATATGAATGAAAGTGCCAAAATCGATTCCTCAAACATGCTCACAGCAACTGACAAACGTGTGCAATAGCTGCCTCGAGGAAGGAGTCTTTCTCGGGGCTGGGAAAAGGCAATGCTTGATGCTAATCAACAAAAGCAAAGGAGACCCGGATTGCCCATTTGCATAGAGACTACTTTAAATTTTGAACCCTTCAGGGAAGCTCTAAGAAAAAATGCTAAGACCACGACGTTGAGGTGTATGGCATCAAAAAGAGTCAGATAAGGCTACCAAACCAGTTAGAGTGATAAACTGAATGCGCTTGAATATAAATTTAACATTTCAATTTACTATTTTGCGAATGTTAAAGAACTACCTCAAATACCGGGAACTGATTATCGATACCACGGACGGCCCTCGAAGAAAGGAAATTACCATCAGAGCAACACAGGAATTCATCCTGACACCTGACCTCTGGAACATTTCATACGGTCGTATGCTTCGCATGGAGATTCAGGCATCACGAAATAGTCAAACTGTTAATCATTAATTTCCATATATGATCCTGAGTTATAAGGAGCAAATAAGCATTGAAGTATTTGAAACTGACTACCAATATTTACGACCGTTGAAAATCGCAATATCACTAACCAGATATATGGTAAGCATAGGGAGTCCTATGGCAAGCAAATGAAGGCTACTAATGCCAATCACAAATGCCATTCTTCAATATGGGTGTGATATCTAGGCAGATACGACAAGAAAAGTACAGAAAGCAGATATCAGCAGTGCAATGACGCAAAGTTGTAAGCCTCATTATATTCGCAAAAATGCCTTCGACAAAAAGGCAGAAATTAGAGTGAAAGCGGCAATCGAGGAGGCAAAGGAGCTCACGAAACGGCTGTGGCAAGAGCACTAGAACTCAGAAACCAGAAGACGATGGGCTGCGAATTGGTGAACTAAACCACTGCGTTATCTTGTTTCTCATCGGACACTGATATTTCGACTCCTGTCTCCTCAAGATCGGTAAAGCAAGCACTCTAGCCTGCAAGAACGATAACTCCACACACAATGCAAACTAAACTTTTTTCTACTGTAGATAAGCTCAACGGCAGCGTTCACATCCCGGAACGGGTTACTGGCTTCGGTGTAACCGACCTCTCGACCTAGGGACACTCGAAATGGAACTGGCCCTCCAGGTTGGGGGTTGTGCCGCCGGGGTAACTGCCCGGCCATTTAAAAAAATTAAGTTACGAAACATCAACAAGCCTCGGATATGGAAGGATCTACTGTTGACAACCCACGCAAACGATATAAGGACAATGAACTTCGGATATGCACATGGAATGTTAGATCCCTTAATAGACCACGTGCAGCCGAGCAACTAGCGGGGGCCCTAGACTGCTGCAAAGCAGACATAACCGCCATCCAAGAAATGCGATGGGATGGGCCGGACAAAAAGAAGATGAAAAACTGCGACATCTACTACGGCAATTGCTATCGACGGCAAAAGCAGCGCTTATTTGGATGCGGATTTGTTGTCGGAGGCAGACTAAGACAAGAAGTCCTCAGCTTCCGGCATGTAAGCGAGCGCCTCGTAGTAATCCGCATCAAGGCTAAATTCGTCAACATAAGCCTCATATGCGCGCATGCTCCCACAGAGGAGAAAGATGACGACACCAAGGATGCCTTCTACGAGCTCCTAAACAAGATCTACGAGCAATGCCCTAGCTTTGACATTAAAATTGTCCTCGGTGAAAATTCAATCGCAAGAGATCGCCAAGTCCTTTTCCGATCGATTCTCCCTTTGTCTCTTAAGAGGTCCAATGCCGCCAGCATCATGCATCAAAGACCATTGGAAATACTGCCAAAACGCCATCAGAGATGCCGCTTCTGATGTTCTGGGTTTCACTCGTCCACCACAACGAAACCCCTGGTTCGATGATGAATGCCGGCAAGCACATGCAGCTAAGCAAAAGCCACGCAATGCGGCGCTGCTTAGAAAGACCAGAGCTGCTCATGAGCTGTATGAGCGGAAGAGGAGAGACAAACACCGGCTTCTCAGGAGCATGAGAAGCGCGCGATCGAAGAAATTGAGAGATGCTACTCCAGGAATGAGGTTCGGAAGTTTTACCGAAAGGTAAAAATAACATGCCACGGAAGCAAACCCCGAACCGAAGCCTGTAGAGATGAACAAGGGAACATCGTAGTAAATTCGCAGTCGATGCTGAGGATTTTGAAAGACCATTTCTGCAAACTGTATAACGGCGATGACGGACCAAATACCGTTTTCAGGCAGAATCAACCTTTCAACTTGGACGATGACCAACAATTCCGTCCACCCGACCTGAATGAAGTGAAGATACCTATATCGAAGCTTAAGTCCAACAAAGCTGCTGGAGTCGACAGCCTGACTGCCGAGGTCTTCGAAGCGGCAGGCGATGACTTGGTAAGGAGCACACCAACTCATCTGTAAAATATAGTCGGACGAAAGTATGCCCGATGAATGGAACCTCAGCATTGTTTGTCTGATTCTCAAGAAAGGAGACCCTCTGAACTGCGCCTACTACAGAGGCATCAGTCTCCTTAACATCGCATATAAGATCTTATCCGCCGTATTGTGTGAACGCCTGAAGCCGTTCGTCAACAACCTGATAGGTCCATATCAGTGTGGCTTCAGGCCAGGAAAGTCCACCATCGACCAGATATTCACACTACGGCAGATCCTGGAGAAGACCCATGAGCTTCGGATCGATTCCCACCACCTATTCATCGATTTTAAGGCCGCGTATGACAGCATCTATAGAGACGAGCTATATAGAGCAATATCTAGTTTTGGCATCCCTGCCAAACTCGTCCGTCTGTGCAGGATGACGATGGAGAATGCACGCTGCTCCAAGGTCGGTAAAGATCTCACCGAGACCTTTGATGTCCAGAAAGGATTTAGACAAGGCGATGCGTTGTCATGCGATTTTTTCAACATCGTACTTGAAAGAATAGTGCAAAACTCACGAGCAATCACAAGAGGCACTATCTTTCAAAAGTCCGTCCAACTACTCGCATACGCCGACGATATTGACATAATCGGGAGAAAACAGCGTGATGTCAGTGGCGCTTTCGCGAGTATTGAGACGGAAGCGGCGGAAATGGGTTTAGCGGTCAATGAGGGCAAGACCAAGTATATGCTGTCAAGCAAAAAGGACAACCAACACCGACGTCTCGGACAGAACGTCACCCTCGACAGATATAACTTTATGGTAGTTAAGGACTTTGTCCTATATAGGCTCCGCTATAAATACAGACAACGACACCAGCGCTGAGATCAAGCGAACACCAATGACACCAATGCTCCGGTCCGAAAAGTCTTCGAATCCGCCCCCGAGGGACAGCGCAGTAGAGGAAGGCCAAGACTCAGGTTGCGTACGCAAGTGGAAGAGGACCTCAGCCAACTTAGCATGCGAAACTGGAGGCAGCTAGCCAGGGATCGAGCTGGCTGGAGAAGCTTGTTGACTGAGGCCCAGGTCCACCCCGGACTGTAGCGCCACTTAAAGTAAAGTAAAGTAAAGTTAAGTAAAGTAAAGTAAGATAAACTCAACAAAGTTCGAGTGAGTTCAAAAGTAGCATCGGGGTAACAAGCTCATAACACATGCTCGAAAAGATGCTTACGAGCGTTCAGACATGGAGCTTGTCCTTCGTAGAAGTCAAGATAAAAAAAAAAGAGTTCAGGATACAAATATAGCTCTAACAGACTGATGAAAGTCTCACCACACTGGTTCCAAAGTGAACGATGTCAAGATGAAGCGAATTAAGGTGGTATTTAGTAGGTGAAACGCTTCCCCATAGTCAACTTGCACAATCGAACTAGTTTCTGTCAGATCATCTGGCTAATTACTCTTCAAAGTTTGAGTGTACTCTAGTTCACGGATGCAGTGCTGCTTCACATTTCTTCTACCAGCAGCCAATCACCCTCTATAACAAGTGAAATTAGTGACACACTCTTTTGTGACTGAATCACAGTATCAACCATCGCTTTTGCGAAACACCTAAACCTGCTGTGCTAGACGAAAGATACCTCTTTACATCCAGTGGCAGATATTTGAGACTAGATGGTGAGTTTCAATTTCTAAGCCCTTTATCACTGCAGCTCGATTTACCTTCCTTCGCTCTCTTCTTCTCTGGCAAAACATAATAAAAAAAAGGTCGGTTCGATTAATGCTTGGGTAGGCGTACCGTGGATATGGTATCCTATCCAACAAAAAAGGAAATACACGCGCCAGATATCCGCTGAAGGATACAATACACTTAACTTGCAGTCGTAGTCCTACTTAAGCCTCGAATTCTTTTCATGCTAAAGTCTATTGTAATTCAGCTGAGGGAATAACAATCATGTGCCGTGAGTATTTAGAATAAAAAATGTTGCCTTTAGTTGTTTATTATCCCCACGTGTGCCGCCTCTTCATCACGGAAATTTTGGCATCCATCATGTGTTCGTCATTTTGGTGCTCACGTTGGGCGCCACTTAAACCATTTCAGTGCCGACTGCAAATGGTCAAATGGTCAGCAAAATGCAGAGCAAAGATGAGTTGTACTTTATTTTGCTGTGGTATCTGCAGTTTAAATGGAAATAAAACGAAAATGGATTATAATCACCTTTCGGAAAGAACGCTATAGCTTGTTTCAAATGGGTAGTAAGGCTGTAGCCGCTTGTAAACTCTTTTTATTGCAAAAGGTGTTTTTACTCAATTTTTCGTTTTTTTTTTCTTTTTTTTTTGAGAAAAAAAGGACACTCAAAGCAAAGGTTCTGTTTAAGGAAGGTGGTCAGAAGCTAGTCAGTAGCTGGCCAGAAGGGAGATGTAAGAAAAATTATATAAACGAGAGATGCAAATCCTCGTTTGGTGAAAGCATTCAAATTATAATATTTTATGCTAAAATATGATGAAAGGATATTACAAACCGGTGTTCTATACCAGTAGTGTATTCGTATATATATACATATGTATATGTGTGGGAGTATTTTTAATAATCCCGAATCCTTTTTGCCCTTTCTTGACGCAGTCTTTTCACCCCTCTTTGAATTTTATTTTTCATATTTTTCGTTTGAGGTTGTATTCGGTAGCGGGAACGGTTTGGCAAGGGTTAGTGGTGGGTGGGAAAATTTGAATTCATTATTAATTTTATTTCTTGGCTTATTTTTTTTTCGCTCACTTTTTTCATCCATTGTGCATATTTTAATGGTGTAAAGGTGGCAATTTTCGAATGACGACCGCTCTGGTGGTGGCTCTGTGGATCGAATCCCATTTTAATTTTGAACATTAATATCCTTGCCTTAGTTAAGTCTTTAAGATTTTCATTTAACGGCATAATAGAAAGGTTAATTCATTTGGTCGAAAAGGGATAATTGAAGAATCATAAAAAAAAAGAAAAGAAAACCTGATGGAAACGGTTAATTTCCTTTGACTTTGGGAGAGGGGATGTAAGGTGCTAGAAGCGCTACTGGGTTCGGATCATCTTTAAGTCATTAAAGTTTCATTTTTCCTTTTATTTCTGGGAAAGATTGGGTTATTATGATCTTGGATTGAAATGAAGAAATTATTGCTAAGTTGCTTCATATTTAAGTGGGCTAATTGAAGTTTTTGCAGTTTTGCAAAGTTTTGAACCGAGTTTCGCTGAAGGAATCTTTGTTAAATTCAATGAGAACTTTTTGGCTATTTTATAGTATGAGACTTACGCTGATCTACTCTACTGCTTTGGGATAGTAAATCACTTTTCCTACTGCAGTTTTAAAATACAGGCCTCGGGAGACAGGGCTTTCCAGCTGGGCGAATGCAAGAAAAGTGCGCCAGAGATTCCTTTTCATGCTCGTCACATCGAGTGAAATAGGAATACTCAATCGCTCCCCTTAACCTTTCAGTGACAAATTGTCTTGTGATTATGTTTGCGATCTACTTCTTTCATCGATCAGTATCGGGAATAGATCACAATTGTCTAGATGTCCTGTAATGTTCCACAGAAGTGTGTGGATGTTGGAGTAACACTTTGTTTGAAAGCAGCAGGTGGCACGCTTGCGGTTGCATGCCATTAGCTCGTCGGAGGGGTGGGATCTTGTTGCTTTTCTCCGAAACTTACTTAATTATCGTGCCATAAAGAAAATGTAAGCAAATAAAGTTGATGACTTAAGGTCTTAGACTATTGCAAAGGTGAAAAGGGGCTTATATGAACTTGCTTTAAAACCACTAGGGGTATTATAGGTGGTATAACGCCAGAAGGAACCCTCCCACAGCAACTGATTCTTCAATTGCACCATGACTTCACTATCTTAAATCTATGCTGGAGACTACTCCACCTACCATATTTGAATACTTCACTAGTCGATCATTCCAGCGATCATAAACACTGTTATGACCAACAATGAAGATTGGTATAAAAGATGGGCTTACACTAAACTATCGGGTTTGTGACTTGGGTATTTAAGCCGACTGTTCATTTTTGAAAACTCATAAGTAAATACCTTTTTTTGTAAGTTACTTACTTACTTACTTTGTCCGAGAGAGGGCTTTGCTACTCGATTCCCTTCTTAGCCCAAAGAAACAGCGATTGTCAAGAGTTATTCTTCGCTTGATCTCAGCGCTGGTATCGTTGTCTGTATTTATAGCAGAGCCTAGGTAGACAAAGTCCTTAACCACCTCAAAATTATACCTGTCAATGGTGAAGTTCTGCCTGAGACGTCGGTGTTGGTTGTCCTTGTTGCTTAACAGCATATACTTGGTCTTGCCCTCATTGACCGCTAAGCCAATTTTCGCCCCTTCCGTCTCAATACTCGCGAAAGCGCCACTGACATCAAGCTGTATCTGCTGATTATGTCAACATCATCGTTGTATGCCAGTAGTTAGACGGAGTTTTGAAAGATTCTGCCTCTTGTGTTTGCTCGTGAGTTTAGCACTATTCATTCCGGCACATCGCCTTGTCTAAATCCTTTTTTGACATCAAAGGCTTCGGTGAGAACTTTACCGACCTTGATGGAGCAGCGTGCATTCTCCATAGTTATCCTGCACAGACGGACGAGTTTGGCAGGGATCCCGAAACTAGACATTGCTCGGTATAGCTCGTTTCTATAGATGCTGTCATACGCGGCCTTAAAATCGATGAATAGGTGGTGTGTATCGACCTGAAGCTCATGTGTCTTCTCCAAGATCTGCCGTAGTGTGAATATCTGGTCGATGGTGGACTTTCCTGGCCTGAAGCCACACTGATAAGGAAACATTAGGTTGTTGACGAACGGCTTCAGGCGTTCGCACAATACGGCGGGTAAGATCTTATATGCGATGTTAAGAAGACTGATGCCTCTGTAGTTGGCGCAGTTCAGAGGGTCTCCTTTCTTGAGAATCAGACAAACAATGCTGAGGTTCCATTCATCGGGCATACTTTCGTCCGACCATATTTTACAGATGAGTTGGTGTATGCTCCTTACCAAATAATCGCCTGCCGCTTTGAAGAGCTCGGCAGTCAGGCCATCCGCTCCAGCAGCTTTGTTGGACTAAAGCTTCGATATGGCTATCTTCAGTTCATCCAGGTCGGGTGGACGGAATTGTTGGTCATCATCGTCCAAGTTGAAAGGTTGATTCTGCCTGACAGCGGTATTTGGTCCGTCATCGCCGCTATACAGTCTGCAGAAATGGTCTTTCCAAATCCTCAGCATCGACAGAGATTCTACTACGATGTTCCCTTGTTCATCTCTACAGGCTTCGGTTCGGGGTTTGTTTCCGTGGCATGTTATTTTTACCTTTTGGTAAAACTTCCGAACCTCATTCCTGGAGTAGCATCTCTCAATTTCCCCGATCGCGTGCATCTCATGCTCTTTCTTTTCCTCCTGAGAAGCCGGTGTTCGTCTCTCCTCTTCCGCTCATAGAGCTCATGAGCATCTCTGGTCTTTCTAAGCAGCGCCGCGTTATATGCATCTTGCTAAGCTATATGTGCTTGCCGGCATTCATCATCCAACCAGGGGTTTCGTTAGGGTGGACGAGTGAAACCCAGTCAATCAGCAGCGGCATCTCTGATGGCAGTGTTTCCAATGGTCTTCGATGCTTGATGCTGGCGGCATTGGACCTCTTAAGAGATTAAAAGACACTCGATCGGAAAATGACTTGTCGACCTCTTGCGATTGTAGCCATATGACGTCGAATTTTCTCACAGCATTAGCTTGTCTTGGCGTAGTTTGGGATATCCGCAAGCGTACCTTGGCTACAACAAGGTAATGGTCCGAGTCGATGTTGGCTGCTCGGAACGAACGGACATCCATAATACTGGAGGAGTGTCTTGCGTCGATCTCAATGTGATCAATCTGGTTGACTGTTGATTGATCAGGAGTTCTCCAAGTCCCGTTGTGTATGTCGAGATGTTGAAACCGCGTGCTAGCCGCAAAGTCGATTATCCTGAATCCTGAATGCCGTAGTAGATATCTCAGTTTTTCATCTTCTTTTTGTCCGGCCCGTCCCATCGCATTTCTTGAATGGCGGTTATGTCTGCTTTGCAGGAGTCTAGGACCTCCGCTAGTTACTCGGCTGCACGTGGTCTATTAAGGGATCTAACATTCCACGTGCATATCCGAATCTCATTGTCCTTAAATCGTTTGCGTGAGTTGTCAACAGTAGATCCGTCCATATCTGAGGCTTGTTGACGCTTCGTAACTTATGCTTTTTTTAAATGGCCGGGCAGTTACCCCGGCGGCACAGCCCCCAGTGCCGCCGTTAGTTATATTTTCCAAAAATCGTCTTTGGATCACGCGACAGTCCTACAGCTATCGAGATCAATCCAGTAACTGACCTTGATGAGCGCTTATGAGTATGGAATTTATTTGCCGGAGGCCATATCATTTCTTCAAAGGGACTCGAGCATCGCCAGTACATCATCCAGGGAGTTTCAAATGTACATCTCTTTAAGAAAAAAAATGCGCAGCAGTTCCTATACACCCTCTAATTAATGTTATTCGAAGTCCGAAACCTATCTGACTGTCTAATTTTATTGCAATATCCAATGTAGATTTTTCATTCAAGCTGAGCTGATAAATACATATGCTTTGGCATATGGGTAGACCCAGGATTTTTTGTTTGCAGAGAAGCTCTCCGAGTCCATAAAGAAGGGAATGGTCATCAACAATTTTAGAAGATAGGTTTCCTGTTCCTAGTTTGACCTTAAATCCCTAAGAAGAATCCTTGGATCGTTTATGACACATAGCTTATAGGCCAGGGCATACAGCTCGTCAAAGCAGTCCTCACCTACAGCAGTACAAAGCCTTGATTGTAGCCAGGCGTTCGCTTAGATAATTGAAGCATGAGACCTCCCGTCTAGGTCTTTCCCTAATGGCATCCAAACTACATATCAATAGGATCTGATTCTGCACTCTATGGCAATCTCTACAGCAAGATGCAATGTGCGTCATCGTCAAAATCAGATCGAAGTGCATTTGAAAAAATTCTCTTGATTAGTGCTTAAATCCAGCCCTTATCTCTACAATCCCCTAGGGGTATGGATGAAGAATCTTTGGAGTGAAAGTGGTTGAAGTGTGCGTACTATTCTGAAATAAAAAGCTAGAACAAATGAGCAGAAGGGCGAGATAACTTTCAGCCAAGCAGAACGCACCGGATTATCGAACACTTGAGGGTCCGCCTTTACCAAATTAAAAAATTGGGAAAATTAAAGGGAGGAACTTGGATAACGAATCGCAAATATTGAAAGAACCCTCGGCTATCACATGTTTTCAAAAGGTTCTCTCTGAAGACCATTCAGGGAGTATAATCACTGAAATCAGATGGTAAACTGACATGTAGGACTGCGGAAACCCTAAAAAGTTAGAACGAGATACAGTTCCCACACTCGACTCTAATTTACAAAACATCAAGTCTAACCATAGTATCCAAACGACAGCAGGTCCACAAATGAGCAATGCAAATTAGCCATAAGCTCTAGTTTCGGTCATTTTGCATAACATTGGCCAGCGACTATTGGCTGACATTAGTCGCGACTATTTTGGCTCGAATGTTGTGTCCCAGTTGATCTAGATTCTTCGACTTCTCGGAACAAACTTTGCTTTTTTAATATTTGTTTGTTTACGTGGCGCTACAGTCCGGCTCGTACAGTACAGCTCCATCTTTTGCTAGCTGCCTCCAGTTTCTCACGCTTAGTTTGCTGAGGTCCCCTTCCACTTGCGTGCGCCACCTGAGTCTCTACCGCGCTGTCCCTCTACTGCGGATTCGAAGACTTTTCGAACCGGTGCGTTGATGTCCATGACCCAGTCATCTCGAGTCATTGCATCTTCACTCTTCTGGCAAAGTCGATTTCGCTGTACAGTCTGTACAGTTCGTCGTTGACCAAAAATCTCATCCATTTTCGATAATGTCAATGCTTCTACGCCATAGAGCAGGACTGAGATCATTAAAGTCTTACATAGGATAACTTTAATTGTTCGAGAGAGGGATTTGCTAGTCAATTGCCTTCTTGGCCCAAAGAAGCAGCGATTGGCAAAAGTTATTCTTCGTTTTATCCCAGTGCTGGTGTCGCTGTGTATTTATAGTGGAGCCAAGGTAGATAAGGTCCTTAACAGCCTCAAAGTTATACATGTCGAAGGTGACGTTCTGTCCAAGACGTCGATGTGGAATGCCCGTTTTGCTTGACATCATAGGTGTACTTGGCCTTGCCCTCATTGACCGCTAAACCCATTTTCGCCGTCTCAATACTCGCGAAAGCGCCACTGACATCACGCTGTTTTCTCCCGATTATGTCAATATCGTCGGCGTATGCGAGTAGTTGGACGGACTTTTGAAAGATAGTGCCTCTTGGATGGCAACGATTAGTATAAGGCCTCGTAGAAGTAGCATCTTCCGACAGGTGCTGGTTCCTTAAATGACGAGAATGAGTCTCTGCAGCCGAACATCTTGCAGCTCTGCTTATAAGTCCTACTTCACGCCTCCCCGTGGCGCCATCTGGGAATCTCACTAGAGGTTACGAAGTGAAAAGGGCAAATGGCGAGTTTTCTGCGCCATTAACCAGGATTAGTGTTGGAAAAAACAAAACAAGACCTTATCCGGGCTACTCCGACATATTTGGAGCTCAGGCCGGAAAGGATTTCCAGGACTTTGTCAGGGTCTTGGAAAAGAGATGGTGGAGCGGACTATAAGGGCCAACGGCAGCGCTCACATCCCGGAAAGGGTTACTCCCTCGTCCAAGGGGCACTCAAAATAGAACTGGTCCTCCAGGTTGGGAGTTGTGCCGCCGGGGTAACTGCCCGGACATTTAAAAAAAAACTTAGTTACGAAGCATCAACAAGCCTCGGATATGGACGGATCTACTGTTGACAACCCACGCAAACGATTTAAGGACAATGAGCTTCGGATATGCACGTGGAATGTTAGATCCCTTAATAGACCACGTGCAGCCAAGCAACTAGCGGGGGCCCTAGACTGCTGCAAAGCAGACATAACCGCCATCCAAGAAATGCGATGGGATGGGCCGGAGAAAAAGAAGATGAAAAACTGCGACATCCACTACGGCAATTGCTATCGACGGCAAAAGCAGCGCTTACTTGGATGCGGATTTGTTGTCGGAGGCAGACTAAGACGAGAAGTCCTCAGCTTCCGGCATGTGAGCGAGCGCCTCGTAGCAATCCGCATCAAGGCTAAATTCGCCAACATTAGCCTCATATGCGCGCATGCCCCCACAGAGGAGAAAGATGACGACACCAAGGATGCCTTCTACGAGCTCCTCAACAAGACCTACGAGCAATGCCCTAGCTATGACATTAAAATTGTCCTTGGTGATTTTAATGCAAAGCTAGGAAGAAAGGGTATCTTTGGTGGAATAATCGGAAAATATAGCCTGCACAACACCACCTGCGATAATGGATTCAGGCTAATCGACTTTGCGGCGGGGCGAAACATTGTCGTGGCTAGCACGCGGTTCCCACTGGATTATGGATGTCCGTACGTTCCGAGGAGCCAACATCGACTCGGACCATTACCTTGTTGTAGCCAAGGTACGCTTGCGGATATCCCAAACTACGCCAAGTCAAACTAATGCTGTGAGAAAATTCGACGTCAGACGGCTACAATCGCAAGAGATCGCCAAGTCCTTTTCCGATCGAGTGTCTCTTAATCTCTTAAAAGGTCCAATGCCGCCAGCATCAAGCATCGAAGACCATTGGAAACACTGCCAAAACGCCATCAGAGTTGCCGCTTCTGATGTGATGGGTTTCACTCGTCCACCAAACGAAACCCCTGGTTCGATGATGAATGCCGGCAAGCACATGCAGCTAAGCAAGATACATATAACGCGGCGCTGCTTAGAAAGACCAGAGCTGCTCATGAGCTCTATGAGCGGAAGAGGAGAGACGAGCACCGGCTTCTCAGGAGGAAGAAGAAAGAGCATGAGAAGCGCGCGATCGAGGAAATTGAGATATGCTACTCCAGAAATGAGTTTCGGAAGTTTTACCAAAAGGTAAAAATAACATGCCACGGATACAAACCCCGAACCGAAGCCTGTAGAGATGAACAAGGGAACATCGTAGTAGAATCGCAGTCGATGCTGAGGATTTGGAAAGATCATTTCTGCAGACTGTATAACGGCGATGACGGACCAAATACCGCTGTCAGGCAGAATCCACCTTTCAACCTGGACGATGATGACCAACAATTCCGTCCACCCGACCTGGATGAAGTGAAGATAGCCATATCAAAGATTAAGTCCAACAAAGCTGCTGGAGCGGATGGCCTGACTGCCGAGCTCTTCAAAGCGGCAGGCGATGACTTGGTAAGGAGCATACACCAACTCATCTGTAAAATATGGTCGGACGAAAGTATGCCCGATGAATGGAACCTCAGCATTGTTTGTCTGATTCTCAAGAAAGGAGACCCTCTGAACTGCGCCAACTACAGAGGCTTCAGTCTTCTTAACATCGCATGTAACATCTTATCTGCAATATTGCGTGAACGCCTGAAACCATATCAGTGTGGCTTCAGGCCAGGAAAGTCCACCATCGACCAGATATTCACACTACGGTAGATCTTGGAGAAGACCCATGAGCTTCAGATCGATACCCACCACCTATTCATCGACTTTAAGGCCGCGTATGACAGCATCTATAGAGACGAGCTATATAGAGCAATGTCTAGTTTTGGCATCCCTGCCAAACTCGTCCGTCTGTGCAGGATGACGATGGAGAATGCACGCTGCTCCATCAAGGTCGGTAAAGATCTCATCGAGACCTTTGATGTCCAGAAAGGATTTAGACAAGGCGATGCGCTGTCATGCGATTTTTTCAACATCGTACTTGAAAGAATAGTGCAAAACTCACGAGCAAACACAAGAGGCACTATCCTTGCATGTTCACCAATGTTTAAACTCCTCATTAGATGTGTAGATTATATCAGCAAAGTTTTAATATGCCTTCGCCGTCATGACCTAATTAAATATAATAAACGTTGGCAGCTTTAATAACCCGTCGCATGTGGACTTAATTTCCCTCTGATTTCCACTAAAGTCGATAGTTTACCTCTGCCTATAGGATCCTACAATTTGCAACATTAATGGCTTTTCCAAGCGTCTTTACCACCTCCTTCCGAATTCATTTAATTCTAATAATTTAACAGCTCACCCACCACAGCACCATGTCCCGATACAATTTCACATTTTCCTAAAGTTGGTATCAATGTGGGTGTACTACCACTCAAATTCTTGAAGGATTTCATAAATATCCTATAAGACGACATCCATTTGGTTTGACTTGCAATCCACTTCATAACCAATTTATCGAACTCAATTTTTACAACATCATCACATTATCTTATTCGACGAAATTGCATCCTTGGCTGCTCGTCACAATGGAAAAGAGTGTCCCATAATCCTTTCATGACCTTGGAAATCATTTTCCCACGAAATAAAATGAAAATGTCCTAAATCGAAACGAATACGAGTATCTTCTGAAAAAAGAAGAAAATGTTGTGAAAGTCGTATCAAAATCGTAGATTTGTAAATCGCATCGTTGCACTTCAACATCCAATTTCATTGAAAAGGAATCTTAATATCTTTATTCGTCCTTCGTTCTTCGTCTGTCGTTTTTCGTTTTTCGTTATTCGTTTTTCGTTTTTCGTTTTTCGTTTTTCGTTTTTCGTCCCCTTTCATATAAAGCATCGTCGCATCATCGAGCGAATACACAACGAATAACCCACCTATCAAAGAAACCTACTGATGTGTAAATATCTCTTATCCACAACAAAAATCACGACCAAGCTCTTTAGATTCTTTTTCTCATTTTTTCACAAAATTTTCTAGAAGGGCTTCACCACTTATCCTTTTTGGTGGAATTTATTGAACGTTCTTCTTGACTCTCTGTATTTATGACAAAATTATTACTCATATGTATTCGATGACTGGCGGATATCCTTTTCAGCCTCTCCTATTCCCATGCCCTTAGCCGTGTTTTAGCACACACACCTTATCCCTTAGTTCGGTTAGGGAGAAAAGAAGAGGATTGCGATTTAGCTCGTAGAAATCTCTCCATCAAAATAGACGACAGATGACTTGGCATGAGGTTAAGTTTGTGTCCTTTTTATTCTATTTTTTGTGTTTTTTCGACTACATCGTCGTCTTTCCTTCGTCTTTTCCTCATCTTATATGTTTTCGTTTAAACCATAAATTTCTTCAACTACTTTGCATTATCGTTGTCGTAGAAAAGGGGATTACAGGAGGAGGGTATTAGATAAAGATGCGTACAGGTACATACAAGTATTTACATATCAAGTAGTACGAGTACGATTTAAGGATGAATTTTCTAGTACTATTGTACATTTTTAGTATCAAATCGTATTTTTTTTCGGTTAAATGAAAAATATTGGATTCAACCTACAATCCCAATGTCTCCAGTGTCTAACTTCAAGTTGGTTGAGAGCTTCTTTCACATGCATGCCCGACTTTAGACACAGTTGTCCTCTGCCGCGAAGACTCCTCTTTGGACCGACTATTTGCTGAACGTGGCATAGACCCGTACAGTTCGTTATTCAGCTCATTCCCCATAGATACAAACCGGACATTCAAGTGTTTCTCCATCCGCATGCGTTAAGGACCGAGTTCCTACTCCATAAAGCGTCTTATGAGAGAGAGATCTGTTACTCAATTGCCTCCTGTCGCCAAAAAAATATCGATTGGCAAGAGAAATCTTGTGTCTACTTTCGTGCTGATATTGTTGCTCCTACCAAACTGGTATGTAGCAAACCGAATACGTAGGAAATGGTCTTATAGCAGATACGTAGGATATTTACTCATCTATAGATGGCGCAGTCGAAAGGGTATCCTTTCATGGAATTCGGACAAACGATCCTATTATTCCATACTTCCTAGGTAAGACGCCAGTTACAAACCAACAGTCTTTCCCACCGAAGGACAGTTAACTTTAACAGAACTTGAGAGACATTTCATATTAGGTTGTTCCCAGAGGAACCCAACTCATAATGGAAGCCCACACTGACACCTAAAACAATACAGTAAGGCGCTCGGCTCCTGGATAGTCCATCTTCGAGCCTTGCCTAGGCCGCTCATCGGCCATCTCACTGTTGTCCTCAACAAAAACGGCAGTGCCACGTCCAACATCAGTTTTGGGGTCATTTTCGCCTTTAATGCTGTTCATGGCCAATCTTTAGTACCAGGAGAGCTGACAACTCTGCTGCAACCGGAGTTCCTGAGCCATAAGATCAAAGAGCATGTCTATAAGATCGCAATCAAGAAAAGGATTTCTAAGAAAAGCCCTCATGCAGCCTAGGCAAAAAACACTACGCCGTGTTGTCTGGCCGAGTTACACACGTCGTAAAAAGTTAGGTTGTTGAAAACCCCCTTAGTCGTTCTTATAGAGGGCGGCTTCAAATTGCAACCGATTTTGAAGTCCTTTCTCAGGGGATCTTTTGCGTTGGTAGTCATGTTTTGTCTTAGACGAAGGCGCACATAAAGCTTTGCCGTTTTCTCAATGTCATTCAACATAAAGAAGGAAGTCACACTAATAGATCTGATGCCCTTGACAAGGGTGTGATCATAGTTTTCTGTGATATTTATTGTTCAAAGGCTATTCGCCAGGGATTCGATATGTATGAGAATACTAGGCTAGCAATGATGATTATCTTCAAAGTAACCAGCAGGTATGTTCCTTGTTTAGCATAGCAACATAAACTCCATTAGTACCAGGCGCTTTGAAGTCATCTAAAGAACCAATACTGCGTTTGAAGGCCTCACTTCTCACCACACACGATGCTAGATGACCAGTAACTACGTGTTGTATTACACAGCTTGTTTGTAGCTCTATTAATGGGATCTGAATGTGAGCTGGTTCTGATTAGATTACATAGGAAGTATTTTCACAGATTACTCCTCTAGAACAAAGCCGAGACCGCGCATCAAATTCTGAACCGGTTATCTACTGGTGGATAGTGTAAAGTCAATTAGTTGCATTCTTCCTTTCGTAACAAATGTTGGGTGAAAATCAAACAGCCTAGCACCGGTCTTATCCAAACAAGATGAACTGCTTAAATCACCTTTTTGTTTTTCGATGGGTTAAGCCTCGAGGTTGCCTTCTCCATTCATCGTACAATTGCACTACGTTATCTTTTCTTTTCTAACTGCCCCTTGGACGGTATCCTTTTAGAGTGTGCCTCTTCTTGAACAGGATCTACCTGACCAACGACCTACGAGTATCCATTCTGCTGGAGTTTAACCGTAAAAGCCCAATTCTAACTTCTAGGGACTCCTAAATCAACACCTAAATCGGCTGGGATAGTAAACCATTGGGGACTCCAGCCATGTTGGAGAAGGTAACAGGTTAATGGCCACTATAGCAGGTACAATCCATTGAGGTCAACTCCATAATGTTTAACCGTTTTGAGGTCTCACTTGAATTTTTTCCGGATCCTAAAAATATTTGACCTTTCTGCATTGACAAGGCGATCAAATAAATTAAGGTTATTACGTAGCTCTTGCCAACATGAAACTGATAAATGAACATTCTCGGGTTGTTGACACAGGGCCATCACACAAGCAAATCGTTGTGGATTGGGAATAAACACCCACAAAACTGATCCTGTCCTCATCTCTAGGAAATATTAAATTTCGGACATAGACCCTCCCTTAATCAGCGGTACCAGCTTGGTCTTTTCTGAACCAGCGAAATATCTGGGCCTAATCTCTAACAGGAAGCTAAGTAGCTTTGTTGTCTTGCACAACAGCCATTGGGATCAAATGGGATCTCCAACCTCGCATCAACCATTGGCTTTACATCTGGGTTATAAGACCGGTATCTGTGACTACATCTAGACAGCAAACTACTCTGAAAGAACCACACTGAGGAAACTGCTAGAAAAGCAGCCCGTGCTCTTATGACATGTAAGGGCCTTGCGGGAAAGTCGTGGGGCTGTACTCCTAACATTCTGCGATGGATGTACATAGCGATTGTGAGACCAATGATCACAGTAGCATAGTAGTAGCATAGGCAAAACGAACCAGTTTTGTCACATCGAGAGAATCTCTCAACAAGGTGCAAAGACTGGCGTGCCTATGCATTACCGGTGCAATGCGTACATGCCCAACTGCTGCAATGGAGGTGCTAGTGGAATTAACTCCTCTACACCTCATTGCCTTAGAGGCGGCGGACAAAATTATTCTAAAAATAGCAAAAGAAGGAACTGGAAAGGGGAAATGCACTAGTTCGAAATTTTATGATGCACTGCTCGGAAAACTTCCACTCTTGGCTATTCCAACATTTTTTTAACGTAGCTCAGCAACAAGAAAGAATGGAGCGATGATTCCACTATCTATGGACTGAGCTACCACACGAAAAAGTGGTATACAGACGGCTCGAGAACTGGTGAAGGAACTGGTTCAGGAGTGTTTGACCAAGAACGAAACACCATGTATCAGTCTTAGCAAAAATAAACTACGCATCGTAACTGGTTTCCTAACGAGGCATTGCAAACTCAGGGAATACCTAAGGAAGATAGGAATATCAGATGAAGGTCTCTGCAGATTCTGCAATGATTCCACAGAAACTCCAGAACACATATCAGAATCCTGCGGGGCACTGACCCAAAAACGTTTTAAATATTTGGCAAAACACCAAATTCACTCATTCTCAGATGCATAAAGAACTGGTCTGGATGACGTGATCTGAGTAGGTTTTCCTTGCCAAGGCCAAAGCCAGAGCATAAACACTCCAACATAATTCGTGGTGAATTAAGCCGTGAGGGAGCAAACCTCTCGAAGGTATAAGTAGGCGGAACAATAGACCACAACGTCGCAGTGTACTACACCCTATATATTATTACTATTATTATTAAGACAGATACTTACCTTTAGTGTGATTTATGTATGTGGTTGCTTACACAAAACAGTCAACTGCATGAAACTGATCAAAGTTCAAAGAACAGAACAACATTTCTGGGCTCCGCTTACGCTCAACTCCCTATGCTGCACTGGATGTTCTGTTTCACTTGACATCCGTTGACATTTTCAGCAGAGAAGTAATGGGTTTTCCAGTAAGGCCTTGACAACTTTTTTTTAAATAAAACGCAAACCATTTGAGATATTTCAAAAACTTTATTATCAGCTGAAAGTACAATCAAAACATTTATGATTGGAACTCGACTTCGTTCATATGGCCACCGCGGGCACGTTTGCAGCGGTCGATTCGTTGAACCCAATTTTCAACGACTCGGCCACACATTTCCGAGCGGCACGGCCACTATTTCGCACTCAATGTTGGCTCTGAGCTCTTCCAACGTCATCGGCTTGTTGGCATAAACCAATGACTTAACGTAGCCCCACAGAAAATAGTCAAGCGGCGTTTAACCGCACGAACGGAGCGGCCAAACGACTAGCCCCTTTCTTGAGATATCGGTTTCAATTCTTTAGTCAGTTTGATCTTGTATGGGTGTAAGCCAAGATCCTTACGCAAAATACGCCATAATGTGATCTGAGCGATGCCCAATTCTTGAGAACGCCGTGGAATTGACTGAATTGGATCGTTTGCTACGGACGCCTGAAGGGCAACATCACACAACAAATATGTAGACTCAAATTTTTGCACTAAACTTGACGAGAGTTATGGCCGAAAATTGGAATTAACGCTCTTAAAGTTGCAGTCACCGACTCCGAATTTCGGTAGAAAATTGTTATAATTTGCAGACTTTGCTCGTTTGTGTACTTTACCATGGTGATAATGTTGAGTTTACTGAATAAATTGACAGTGACAGTATGATGATTAGTGAAAGAGTGCGTTCACAAATTAAATTCAAAGTTGTCAAGTCCCTATTGGAAAACAAGATATCTGCTAGAGTAGCTTTTGACCACGTTAATATTCTTATCGCTCTAGAAATCCTACCGAGGGACATCGACTACACCATGCCGCAGCATTGTTTTAACAAAACTTTCATGTAAACATCACCGCAATATCTTTTTGGTAGGAAGAAGCCTTCATGGACGACGAATTCTTCTACTTTTATACGGATGGTTCAAAGACTGACAGCGGGATTGTTGACGGTCTTTTCGCTGATAAGTTTACCCAAGCCTCTCCGTTCGAATTCCCCGTCACTATAGCGTGTTACAGGCAGAAATTCTTCTCCGACACTCAGGCCGCTCTCAAATCCCTGAAATCATTTTCTTGTAACTCAAAGACTATTATAGACTGCCGATCATCTCTTATGGAGATGGTAAAGCAGTTCACTTTGCACCTTGGTGGATGCCGGGATAATGAGAAATTTCAGGGTACTGTAGAGCAGACTTGCCAAAATTGGAACCACGACACCCAGTCTACCCGAAAAAGGTGGCATCGGTATACTAATCGCTACGTGCAAACAAAATCTAAAGCTGGAAACTAATAATAAAACAAGCCTTAGGCGGACTATTGAGTCAACATAGATATCTAACGACCGAACAAATCTGGCCAGAGCTGAATCTGAATAGCTCTAAGATTTTGATCCTTCAAAACAGCACTGAGAATATTTTCTGAAGTCCTGAAGCTGACCAAACCGCCTCCTTGTAAAAGTACTGACTCCATTCACTTTATTCCTTCTAAACTTACGACACACAGGAGAACACTCAACTGACACTCCTGTTTAGAGAATTAAAAAAAGACAGCACTGATGACGAGATACCATGGTAAAAAAGGACCGATACCACCAATAAGAAAGGTAAGTCCTTTTGACATCCTATTTTGTCCTTCATCCTACTACGAGTATGTGTCTTGGTTACTCTCTTTCCTCTCCCGTGATAAAATACAAAATAATATTCAAAATAGGATATGAAGTCATTTTGTGGATGATTTGGTGAACGAATGAATGAATAAATAGAAGAAACCGGGAGGGGGATTGAAGGAAGACAGAAAAAAGTAAGAACTACGATGGTAACTGCTAGGATACTGTTAAAGAAAAGCTAAACGTTTCACAGGATATCCGATATTTAGTTGAAAAAAAAAGCCGTTGCCTTGTCAGTGAGTGAATATCTTATACCCCCGGATGAAAGGTGTATTCTCCTCGAACGGAATCCGATAAAGACAGTATGAAAGGCAGCTCCAAAGACAGCCAGAGGAAGAAAGAAAGTTGCCAGAAGAAAAGGAAGTCATTTTCCATGGTGTAAGGACATTAAACTATGGCAAGACTTTTCCTCAACTAAGTAACGAAGGTGGATATTTCCGGATGGACGGGGAGTTAGGAAACAGTAGAAGAGAGCTTATCCTTTTAACTGAATTAAGGTGATTTAAAGTTGAATTCAAGGTAAGGATGAGAAGAAAATTTGTTTCCTACCGAATGTGTTCCGAATTCGTTAAATCAAATCAAAAGAACCAAAAGCAGGGAAAACGAATCCGAAGGCAAAGGAAACAAGAAGGGGAAAAGCAGCAGGATGATCCTCTTTTGTAGAAGTGCCACTAAATTAAAGTTAAGCGGTTTCAATTGAAATTGTATTGTGGTACTTGTGGTGGTAGTTGTGCTGGTGGTAGATGGATCTACCAGGAGGTAGGTTTCCTCAACGCTTTGCTTTTTATCCCCAATTTTTGTGGTTTCCTGAAATTTTGCTTTTTCCTTTTTTTTTTCCAATTTGTTTGTCCTCCAAACTGTGTATTTTTTTTTTTTTTTTACTCTCCCTCCATTTCTCTCTTTATTTCTTTATTCGATTTCTCAAACGAGGAAGTCCTGAAAACTTGAATGGTAATCGCAACACGATGTTTTACGTGAGAACAATTTGGCTGTTTTTTTTTTTAAATTTTTTATGTATCTGGGATTTACTGGCAAAGCAATCGATATAGGAACTTTATTTTAGTAAGAAGAAGAATAAGGAGGTGGAAGTGCATTAGAAAAGTTTTTGAAACCAAGGGAGGGAGGAATACTTGTTTATCTTTTATTTTGCCAAATTGATTTAGAGTCGAGAGGGACAAGAAATAAAGTGATTACTGGAACATTACAGAGAGTCTGTGAGGTGTTTGAAAGGATCTTCGCTGTAAATGAAATTATAAATAAAGCTCACCCTCAAATCAATTATCAATCTTCTTTTTATTAAGCCGCCCCTTACGCAAATGTGCCAGATGTAAAATTTGCTCTTGTTGTTTCTAGTGCCTTGGATTCCATCAAGTTCTGTACCTGTTTAATGATCCATGTAATTGGGCAAGCTGAGTTATAATGCCCAGCCTTACAAGTGCTGTTATTTACCCTCTGTGGCTGGGTGTGTACCTGTCGATGCCCACTGCTCCAACTATGTCTAAACATCAATCAAGATTATTTTATCTTCTTGTGATATCTCAAGAAAAAAAACTTATGAGCGCGAGTTTTGAGTAAGAATAACTACTCTCAAAATTGACTCATAGGTAGCTTTAGCAGCTAGTGTGACAGATACCTCTTATGAGGTTCTTCAACGCACTTAAAACTAAATTCAGTTAGGATTTTTGGGACTGGACATAAATATTCCTCACTCTGAGAAGCAGCCTAAACTCTCGGATTAGAACGAGAAGACCCATCGAAGACCTCAGAAGACAACGACGTTCGAACCGGCACATTAGGAATGTTCCTAAACGAACCGCAGCCGAATAACTATCGGAGGCCCACCATTGCTCTAAAGCAGATATCACCATTAAGAAAGTGCACTGAGACGGCCCGGACAAAGGAAAGATACAAAACCAAGAAAACGTCTTTTTAGGCGTGGTGTTGTAGGCAGCGTCCTTTGATAAAAAATTTTGAGCTTTCGATACAAAAGTGAGTCCCTTATGACAATACGCATCAAGGCAATCATTAGTCTGATATGCGCGCACGCACCTACCGAGAAAAAAGATGAAGCTCCTAAAGCACGTTTCTACGAGCTCAAATTTTCTGCGGTAGTCTCCAGACGAGGAAGCCCGATCACATCACGTATAACTTTCATAAAATGTAGCTGGTAGTCATACGCAGAGATGGTCTTTCTTCTGGCTCTCATGTTCTTGTTATTTTTGTTTCTTCAAAGGCCTTCGTAGAACTTGTAATCACCATCTGCTGATCACAGGAAAGTTTGTGGAGAAAGTTGGTGAGACTGGCTTACTGATTGATAACCAAACACATTTTCATGTTCGTCGTGTGCTTTCAACGGAGAATATTGCAGCTATCGCCGAAAGTGTGAGCCAAAAACTTGAGAACCGCAGCGCCCCAATGATCTCAGCAACTCGCATAATAATTCTCGCACTAGCCTGAGGAGAATTTTGCAAAAAGATCTCAGATTATTCGCTTACGAAACCCAATTCACTTAAGTAAGTATTGCAGCAAAATGGTCACCCTGTCTGTTCCGGCTTAAGAGAACCAAATGCATTCTGAATATTGCTGGTAAACACCGTGAAAAAGCTAAACGGATTCATCGTAAATTGGTAAAGCCTGTTTTAAATACGTTGGACGAATTGGATGATCAGTACCTTCAAGACCAATATCATATCATTTTTAGAAAAACATTACTCAATTGGCTTCAAATCCAGTTTTGGAATGGCAAAATGAACCAGCTACGATCGACATAAACAATTATAATTGTAACCTATAATAATGACTTCATAATACTTATTCTTTGATGAATTAATTAAAACTTTGCAATTACTTTTCTTACTTTAGGTGGCTCTTCAGTCCGGGGTGGACCTGGGCCTCAGTCAATGAGTACCTCCAGCCAGCTCGATCTTTTGCTAGCCGCCTCCAGTTTCTGACAGACAGACATTGGAAAGATTGTGCCTTGTGAGTTCTGCACTTTTCTATCAAGTATGAATTTGAAGAAATCGCATGACAGCGCATCACCTTTTTTTAATCCTTTTTTGGCACTAAAGGTCTCAGTGAGATATTTACTGACTTTGATTGAGCAGCGTGCATTCAACATTGTCTTCCTTCTCAGACGGACGAGTCTGGCAGAGATGCCAAAACCAGACATTGCTCTGTATGGCTCATCTCCATAAATGCTCTCATATGGTATACAGCCTTAAAATCGACGAATAAGTAGTGTGTATCAATCAGAAGCTCATGGATTTTGTCCAAGATCTGCCGTAGTGTGAGTATTTGGTCGATGATGGACTTTCCTGGCCTGAAGCCACACTGATATGGACCTATCAAGTTGTTATTGAACGGCTTCAGGCGCTCACACAATACGGCAGATAAGATCTTGTATGCGATGTTAAGGAGACTGTAGTTGACGCAGTTAAGAGGATCTCCTTTCTTGAGGATCGGACAAACGATGCTGAGGTTCCATTCAGTCTATTCGCCTGAATCCGTTATCGGAGGGGACAATTTTAATGTCATTGCTAGGGCATCGCCCGTATGTCTTGTTCAAGAGCTCGTAGAGGCTGTGCGTGCGTGAAACATAAAGTTAGTGCCTGCGCGCATGAAAGGTTGATGTTGGCATATTAAGCATCAGTACGGATTGCTACGGGGTGCTCGTTTATATCCCGAAAACTCCAGATCTTTTGCCTAAGTCTACCTTCAGCAACAAATCAACATCCAAATTAGCACTGGTTTTGCCGTCAATAACTATCACCGTAGTAAATAGCACAGTTTTTGATTCTCGTTTTGTTTGGCCCATCCCATCGAATGTCTACTCTGTGGACACAACCCCCAACCTGGAAGCCCAGTTCTATTGTTGATACCTCTAGGACGAGGATTCTGTTAGACCGAAGCCAGTAACCCGTTTGGGAACGTGAGCGCTGACGTTGGTCTATAAAGGGCTCATCCACCACCATTTCTTCTTGAAGACCCTGGCTCAGTCTCAGAAAACCTTACCAGTCTGAGCTCCCGGATAAGGTTTTTCTGCACCGTTAATTTCATCTGGGGAGTTCATTCGCTGCCCCGTTTAAAGTGCTGCTGCATCCGCGCTTATAAGTTTAGCAAGTCGTCGAGTCCGGTTGGATAAGTACCAGTACGCGAAGATTACCACGTCGAGGTATTATAAGCACAATCGATGTGTAGAAAACAGTTGCATCTACTTGAAATTACGTTTGTAGTAACATGAGCTTAAATGAATCTGTACTGTACCCACAGCAGACTATGGGTTGCAAACTACACCAACTTGATCAAAAAATTCCCGTTCTCATTCAGAAAATTTAAAATGAATTCGGTCGGTGGCTGTTGGATGGTATTTTTCGTCAAAGAATAATAATGGCACTGTGAGACGGTGCGTTATCATCGAGAGCATAATCCACGAGTTTTCTGCCCACAATTCTGGTCTCTTTCGGCGAATTGCTTCACGCAAATGTCTCATAACGCCCAAATAATACTCTTTGTTTACCGTCTGGCCCTCTTGCCAAAAATCATGATGCACTACACCGTTGTAATCCATGAAAATCGTGAGCATTACCTTCTTTTTTGACTGAAAACGACGTGGTTTTTTTGGTGTCGGCTCATTTGGTGAACGCCATTCACTTGCCTGATGTCTGGATTGCGTGTCGTACTCATAAACCCACGTCTCGTTTCCAGTAATGATCCTTTTGATGGATGTGGGGTCGGATCCAGCATCGCAAATCATCTCTTTTGCGACGTCAACACGGTCTCTCTTTTGCAAGAAATTGAGGTCTTTTGGCCCCAATCTTGCTGCTACACGACGGAAACCCAAATCACTAACCAAAATGTCTTGGACGGATCCATAGGCCTAGTCCAAGTCCTCCGCTATCTCTCTGGGGATTAATTTTCGGTTATTGACCGAATTCTTTTACTTCATCAATGTTTTCGTCGGTTTTCGATGTCGATGGTCTGCCACTGCGTTCATCATCTTCGATAGACTCACGACCACTTTTGAACCGTGCCACTGATAAACGACAGTTTTCTTTAGAAAATCGTTGGCGAACACTTTTCAAACATTTCCGACGTTCGCGCACCATTAAATCCGTTTTTTACGCAAAATTTAATACAAGTTCGTTGTTGTAAATTGTAAAAAATCGCCAAATACACACAGAGATAGATGTACTCTTGGCTACGTAACTTTTGCAAATGTCAAGCTGTGATGCTAAGATTTAGAGGAAATGTCAATAACAGATTTACCAACTTCGCAAAAAAAAAAAAACACAAATCGGAACAATAGGAGCGCACAAGGTGGTATATTTCTTTCCGAATCGTCTTTGCTTCCTCTGTTGTTTTATCCTCTGTATCTGCTAAATATTCTGGCTGTGCACTCGCTGTCTTCGCTCGCCATTAAATAAATTTTCGTGATGTAGTTTTCTAAAGCAAAAAAATGTCCAAAGCAAAGCACGCTAGTGTCAAATGCCTAGTTTTCTTCGCTTCAAGATTATTTAAGCTGCAGAAAAAAAAATTTGAAAATCGAAATCATCTCGCTAGTGCGCGAGACAGACAAGATATTTAAATAAACGTTAAGTAGCCCTCAATGAATGACCTGACCTGGATAAATCGGCAGCATCGTTCTTCCAGTCAATGTACGTTGTTCAGGTAAGTTCAACAGATTTTTGTTCATGGCAACAACAAATGAGAATTTGACCATTGCATATAGAAATTTGTACTGTGCATCTGAAATCGCCATTAATACAATGCTGTACTTTCCTTTATAATTGTAGTATCTGTTGCCCGAATTTGGTGGTGATTCCATGGCAATATGTGTCCCATGCACAGGGGCGATGCAGTTAGGAAAATTCCACATATCGTTGATGGTAACTGCATTGACACATTGAATAATTGCAGTTATATGTACTGGAAGGAAACAATGATTAACAAAGAGACAAACCGGCATGTAATTTTCTAATTTTCCTTCAAAGCAGAATATATCGTGTGGCAGACTGCCGGTACTATGATTGACATTGTACAAGGCATCATTGGAAACAGTGTAGAAACAGTTACGGCCAAACGCTCAGATGCGGAAATTAACTTCATTCATCCGCAGAGAGATTTTATACAAATGTTTCTGATTTTCGATATCACGGAATTCCTTCAACAAATTGTTATGTGCTCCTTATATTGGTCGCTTTTTCAGCCATTCAAATACCCAGACTCGTAGTACAGCACGATTATTTGTCGCTTATACAAGGTGGCGCAAAATTAATAATCCTATCGGAAGATGTTATACGAGTAACTTTTGCAAATGGCGTCGTACGTCAATCATATTTGACATTTGTGAACTAGACAGCTGCAGAACACAAACAAACAAGCAATGGAGCGCTATACTTCGCTGTCAAGCCATTCTCAATCTTAACAGCGAAGAGGACGATTTTGTGTCGAAAATTATTATGAGCAACGAGGCGCACTTAACGCACGTTTACGTCAATAAGCAAAATCTTCGTTTCTTTGGCGCTGAATATCCGCATGTGATGCACTAAGAGCCATTACATCCACTCAAAGTCACTGTGTGGTGCGACGTTCACGCGGGAGGAGTGATTGGGCCGTATTTTTTTGAGGTCACTGTTACTGGCGAACGGCGATGGCGATGGCGATGGCGCGATAGTTAGCTCATTGGACTATCATGCAAACAGTCTGGGTTCAATTCCTGGCTGGGTCACCAACAATTTTTCAAATCGCCATCACCCTTTCGGCGGGCAATGGCAAACTCCCGAAAGTAAAATTGCCTGCGAAAAAGCTTCTAAGGAGTGCCGTTCGGACTCGGCGATAAACCGTAGGCCCCGCTCAGTTTTGACAAAAATGACAACATGAGCAACACAAATGAGTGTCAAGAAGCTAGGCCATGGCCCATACCGGGCTGCCAACGCCACAGTGTTTTTTTTTGTTTTTGTTACTGGCGAACGCTACAGGGACATGATAAACGACTTCTTCCGGCCGGAATTGGATGAACGGGGCTTGATTCCGGTTTTGGTGATTTGGCATGGCCCGATTTAACCATCCCAGACCTCTTTCTTTGGAGCTACTTGAAGTCGCGGGCTTATGCCAACAAGCATCAGACAATCGTAGCCCTTAAGGAGAATATTCGACTCGAATGCGAATAGTTACCACCGAAAATCTTGCGGAAAATGCTACAAAACGGGCACAAATGTTTATCAACACTGGTGGCAGCCACTTGGCGGATATCATCTGTTCCACTTTACAGAAAAATTAAAAGGGTCCAAATAAAGATTTCCATTACTCAATTTTATTTTTTTGGTTAGTAAAAAAGTAAATCAAAAACAAAACCTTGTAGAATGCTGCAAACACGAACAAAGCTGCTGCTCCTTTTACTTTTCATTATATTGTACACAAACGTCTGAATTAAGGAGCCTAGCACTGAATAATCACCGCCTAGACTTTTCCAATCAGGCTTAAGCAAACTTTCAAAACCAAAACCAAGGTCATAACCTAACCCCTATTACACCAAACCCATTCCCTTCTACAATTGTAACCCCATGTCATCTGCAATTATCCCCTTCATCATTCTCATTCTCTTTCATCGGGAAAAAAACACACAAAACGAATGCATAAATCCATTCGATCGATAAAAACCCAATTTACGTCTGCATAAAAGAGCTATGCCACAATCACCACGATGCGGGCGAATGGTGAAGGGACATTCACACACGAACATGTAATATTCTGTGAAATCACACCATACATTTGCAAAACTATAGGGACCAAAGAGATACAAATGAAACCACATAACCACTCAACGAATTGCATGAGACCTTATCTCGTATTGTAAACGCTTCGCTGCCACATCCTGTACACCTATGCATAAACATTAGTTGTGGCTTAGGACTTTATTTCAGTTTGTATTTCTCACACAAGTTATGTGGGTGTAGGATATCGTTCCACTCTCTTTCCCCCCTGCTCTATACAAACTTGGAAAGTAATGGTTAAATGATATCCATCCTGTTGTTCCTTTTATTATAAATGGCTTCCAATGTTGTCTGTCAAGTAGACAAGCCAAAACAAACGACAAGTACCTACCATTGGCCGTACCATCGCTATTTACAAGAAAAAAAAAGTAGTAAGAAGCAAACGGACCCGTATATGTACACAAACATAGTCGTAGTCATCTGCAAGGACCCAAGGAACGAACAAAAGTGATTTTAAATTATTTTCACAACCATCGCTGTCTTAGGGGTGTTGCCAGTTCTAAATAGCCAGAAGTCATATTTCGTAATCTAAAACCAGAGTTGACCTAATGCTACTGATACTCGTATTAAGCTTCATTCTATGGAAATATGCTTTTTTTTTACTTACTTTCTCACTTAGATGGCGTTACGAACTCCTCTGGCGCATTCTAACATAATTGAGAAATCTTCTCATGTGTACGGTATACTTGAACCGAAGCTAGTTCTATCTACTCGCTCTTTATGGTTTAACCATCTCAGATTTGGACTTCTTAGACCAGGTCGATATGAACTTTCAACTCCAGAGTTCGGTTTTATATTTCTTCCTTGATCTACCCATGCTAACGTTCAAGTTTTAGCGACATTGAGCAGAAATGGGATGTTTAGGGTCTTTCATTGAGGCCTTATTTTTCAATTGTACTCCTGGATTAAAGGAACAGCGATATTGGCTGTTGGTGTGAACTTTTAATAGCAGCAAACACTAAAAACAAAAATAATACGGTGGGCTTCGAGAGGCATTGGAAAGTCTGCTTACTTTTTACAAACATGGAACGTTGAACGCATGTTGTCTTGGACGTCATCACTCAAGTTGCTATAATTTTTGCAAATGGCGTCAAACGTCAATTCTACGTTGACATTTGTGAAGTAAACAGATACGAAATACGCGTCAACAAGACATGAATCGCTATACTCCTAGAGAACGAGGAATAATTGTTACGAATTCTTTGCGGAATAATTCGCCGGTGTTGTTGGCGCAGCGTGAATTTCGGAGCAAATTTCCTGGTTTTTCGACACCAACTGGGCAAACACTACGCTTGCCTAGACAAGTGTGAGACAACACGAGATGCTGCCAAATCTGGAAGTCACCGGAGCAGCCGTGGTTAAAGATGTCGCAGAGGACCACGCAGTGTCGACCAGACGTCGTGCCACATCAATTGGACTTCAGTCGGCAGTCTTTACAGAGAATTTTTATGAAAGACTGGAATATGTTCCCTTACAAAGCGCAGACAGAACAAGCGCGTGTAACATACGCTCAAGCAAACCTGAATCTTGACTACGAGGGAGACAAATTTTCATCGAAAATCATCATGAGCTACAAGGCCCATTTCCATCTCTGTCAATAACATCCGCTCAAAATTACTGTATGTTTTGCTGTTTACGCTGGAGGCGTCATCGGGCCTTATTCTTTCGAAAACGCCGCTTGCCAAACGACTACTGTGGACGGCGAGCAGTACAACGCCATACTCACCGTCTTTCTACTTCTTCAATTGGATGAATTGCAGCTGTAGAACATGTGGCTCCAACAGGATGGAGCAAACGGCGCATACTGCAAGAGCTACAACCCGAATTCTGAGTTCCACATTTCCGGGTTACCTAATCTCTCGTTTTGACGATTTACACTAGCCGGCAAGATCGCCTGATTTAACCATTCCAAACTTCTTTTTAGGGTTTTTCTTCGAGTCACTAGTCTATGTCAACAAGTCTCAGACTCTAGAAGCCCTCAAAGAGAATATCCGTCAAAATGCATGGACTTATCGTCAGAAGTTGTGATAGAAAATGCCATAGATCGGGCCCGAATGGACATCAATTCTGGAGGCGGTCACTTAGCCAATATTATTTTCTTGACTTAACGGAAAAAAATGTAAGATATCAAATAAACAACTTTTGCGTCACCTTATATTTCATCTTCATAAACTAATTCTTACGTACTGCTGACGACAGTTATCTCTGCTTTCAAAATTAATTCCCAGACCTTCATGTCCTTGTGGCTATAAAATTCACCTAAATGTGATATTGACAGCATTACTTTTGTAATTAAACAATCAACAATGCGGTTTTTTGTTGTTAAAGCGAAATTCGTACACCAAAGCATTTTCCACGAATTACATTTGAATTGTCGAACCGAGAAAACTTTCCATTCAGGATATACTATATGGCGTTGAGAAAAGGTCAAGTGCCCTCAAGGCTTCAAAACACATTTATTTGTTGGTCAACTTTAAGCAAGTAAGATGAATTAAATCCACCCACTAAAGGTTAAATGGCATCCACTAAAGGATTACAATCTTCCTGTCTCTCAAGCTCTTTAGAAATGAGATACTTCACATACTTCAAGGGCATCCCTCTTAAGATAAATATAGTAGAATATTCGATATTCAATTAGTACCCATCAACACAAACGTTATGTCGCGTGCCGTTCCGTGTTCAGTCGCTTTTTTCGCAACACTACGCTTTCAACGAAATTGTCAATATTATTCGGCCCTATAAACCCTCAAACTTAATACGTGTCTCGCTATGAATGCTCTTACCTTATGCCAACCTATAGGCGTATTCTTGAACGTCGTGATTCTTTCTTTAGCCATAAAACTCACTTACGGAATGGCCCTCTGAGCCTGTAGCCTGTGAACATTCAAAACCAATGTTCATCGGTATATCTCATTCTTTATTTTCCCAAACATTGAACATTCGTCAAGTCGATGTTATAGGCCCCTTTTTGTTGACAGTATTTTTTCATACATAATATACAAGATACGTTCTTGTGAAGTCATCTACTGGCAATAGCATGCATCCGTAAGGTGAATTATTCACAGGTGTACTGTCAAAATTTCATGATATTTGGACGAATATAGAAGCGGATTTGTTGCGTCTAAAGTGAGAGTATATTTCTGCCATCAAGAATGAATGACGACCAACAAGAACTGCTCAAAATTCAAATTTCGAGAGACATCTTCCAGAAAACCAAAATGAACATAAAATCCTTTCACAACACTGTGACTGGTGATGAAACGTCGTGTCTTCAATATGACCCAGAAACCAAAGCGATAGTGCCGAGGGTAAGGTTGTTGCATGATCGATACTTGTGATCAATTGGTTGGCTAAAAATTGCATTTTAACTATCAACTGCTCCTCGCATTTGCTGGATTCGGAACCCTGCGGCTTTCACCTTTTCGAAAAATGCATTTGCCTATGGAAAGAAAGCGTTTTCTGGACAAAGAAGCCATCCAAAAGACTTGTACTGACATCCTGAAGACATCACGGCCGACAATCTAAAACACTCACTCGACCTGTTTTTGGACCATGCATATCGCAGTTTTAGGTCTTTGTTTTGTTTACTTTGGAACACAGCTAGTATACCTGGTTGCACCTTCAATCATAAGCTGTGCCTCTGGAATTTACGAGTACTTACCAGTTTTTCGAAGAACTCTTAAAACATCGCATCACCTTGTCTACACTTTTACGGAGTTTTGATCCGAATAACGGAAGTCTTGACTATTAGACTATTATTGTCCAGGCTGATTGGCTCAAATCGGCAACAGAGTTCAGATCGTATTCAAAGTCCATTTAGAGCTGATGTAGATTGTACAGAGCGTGCAATCTTGTCGATAGCTCAAGTCTGTCTTTATGGAAAAAACCGTTCCGCTGTAGGCATGCTCTTTTTCTTGGCTTATATCACTACATTTCCTGAGCAATGGTGATTTCTGCCTTACAAAAATAAACGACCTCCGCTTGTTTTTCAGCTGCAAGGGGTCTGCTAAAGGGTTTGAGCAGTCCGTTTGTACCTACATTCGAATGTCTTTATGTGGCGGTGTAAGTTAATCTATGTACAACCCGCAATTTCAAAACGAAGCCCGCTTTCTGTAATGACTTGAAGAAAAGAGGCCGGATAGAAAATTATTTAACGATTTATCGGGGATTCGTTTGCAACCATCTCTATGTCCTAGTCGTACGTCGTCTCCGATTTCTTCTGACATTCAGTTATTTCTAGCAAAACATGATACGAGTAGTTTTGCTATTTCTCTCTGCGCAAAACATTCACCTATTACTTAGCAATGAGATCAGAAAAGAATGCCTACCACGGGGACGTAAAGCAGGATCAATTGGTGTGTAGTGTTATACCATCGCCAACACGCACTGAAGTTTTGAGGACTTTGACTTTGATCTTATTTACCTGAAGTCCTATGTTATGGCAACAGAAACTTTAAAACCCACTTTCCCCATGCCTTTGAGAAGTTTTAGCCAAAATCCGAACCAGAAAATGAATTTAGTCGACTTTTCGCGGATAGCATTAAAACCATTTTAAAATGTAGCGTTTCTGTCTTTCTAGATCGGTTTCACCAGTCGATAGGAAAGCTGGCGTCTGTCTTCGGATACACTAGTTCCCTAAGCAATCTTGATAGCAGTATATTATATGACGAAAAGGATGAGGCATCTGCACCCGTAGCGAAGTTACTTCTAGAGCCTTGATGAATCCTCTCACGACATCGAAGGTACTCTAACAATTCAAGACTTCTTTCATGGAACTCCCTGAGTGCGTTCGGACTGTCTACGTCCTTAGTTAGTGCTTTTATTGGCATAATGTGTTTTATATGAGCACAACTGCAGATGGGATGACTCCTCAGGTTGCCGACATACCAAACGATTGCTTCCATGCGTTGCTAAGAGGTTAAGTGACTTCCCTGGAGAAAGGACTGTAGACTGTCTGCTGACTGGACACTACGAATTTTTCTGTCCAGGCATAAGTAACACAAGGTCCAGCGATGCATACTCGGTAGGTAAATACCTTTCTGCGGAAGACTGAGAAATTTCAGAACATACACATATAAGTAGTAAAATGGACTAGTTTTCCGTCTGAGTGCTCTGTTCCGACAGAAAAAAAAAAAGATCAGTTTCAGCGAACGGTTGTCGTTGCAACTTTTCGTATCGCGTTAACCTTTATACTCTGGGGCAAAAAAGCTCTCCTTGCACTGGCTATGCATCTCACGAACGCAAACTCCTTGAATCCAAGATTTGTCACCTACACTCCGGTTCAATATTTCCTTTCCTTTTGGGCGGAAATTTCTCTGAGTATCTTTTTGAAACACTTTCTCTAACTGTTGCTAACTTCTTTGTTCCGTGTAAGCGAGCATCCCTGCTTGCCTTTTGTTTACCTTTGCTATTGAATCTCCTTCTCTTAGCTGTGTCATCTTCGACGTTTGCACTTCTTGCTTGTCCTTGCCTCTTTTTTGAAGTAGTGGGACTCAGTACTCAACTTAATGACTAAGCTGGTTTAAAGTAGGCAAATTGATTGGTCCGATACACATGAAAACTGGGAAAATAATGTCTTAACTCTGCGAGTACGCGTAGTGTACGCGTGGTACTCCTTTTATTAAATAAATTCTTCTGAAAAGGTCATCATCTTCTGTTAATTTTAAGGTAAACTTCATAAAGTCTGGCATCGCTGTGTCCTTGTTCGCAATCACTATCCTCTGCCTCTGGCTCAGCCATCTGCAATTGTATGTGTTTGAAGGTTTCATGTGAATGCGGTTAAAAAGTTTAACACTCTCAGAGAAGGTTCTTTTTACGTTTTTGGTTTCCCCCCCCCCCCCTTTTTTTTGCTATGCATTCTGTAGGAAAATTGCATCAACTTTTGAAGCCAAACGGAAAGGGAAATAAGGGAGAGAAAAAAGAAGACAAAATAGTAGAGGACCCATCACTCAACCCTGTATACACAAACTTGAAACCGCATTCCATGCTTTTTGTTGCTATTGTACTTGTACTAGTATACATATATACTATATGTATTTTGAGAAGAGTTGCAAGTTCCGACCTTCCTGCCCTAAACCTACCCCCAACGAACGCCATCCTCAGCTGATTGTGTCGGTTTTTCTGTTTTGCTGTATGACCAAAAAACCTCTCACACGTTGGGTTATTACATTTCAAGGAATTCCGAAGGACTCCTTGAGCAAGCAGTCTATTAGTGAACACGTACATACATATGTGTTGGCTAATGGCAGTGTGCTGTTGCTGTTGCTATTTGCCATTGATGCGGGTTGTACTCAGTATCTGGAATGTATGGTACTTTAAGTTGTTGTTTTATTGTTCATCCATGCGTCAGAAAGCATGCCCTCCATGCCTTCTTCCCGTTGTGATTTTAATACACGACCATGCAGAACTTATCTCAAGTAGTAGTGCACATAAAAACTTTCAGGATATCTTTTGTTGGATATAGGGTTGTTCTGTATCTTTTGTAGAAAGAAAAAGTGAATCAAACTTCAATGGAGCTAGAGAGTCAGAACTCACAAAGTTGAAGATAGAGTTTTCGAAATTAAAAGCGATAATCGAGTAAAACGAGTTTTCGAGTTGAATACGGACACATGAAAAGATTTGAAATTCAAATGAGAATGACTTCAAATTTGTGTGTCAGATAGAAAACGGAAGGCGATTAGTTTTAGTAGCACGTACGGGTTGCATGCTATGACTGGCAGTTTTGATTCATAATAATTTGTCAGCAGGCAACATATATTTGTTTGAAATACTCGTGCACCAGATGTGTGTTGATGCAAAGTTTTTTAATTCACACCGATCGATAGCTAATTGCTTTGAATGAAAGTATGTTGAAAGGAGGTTGCTAACCCACTTTGATGGCGCTACAGTCCTATGGGGCTCAGCCAAAAATTGATTGCAGTTAGCTCGATCTCTGGTGAACTATTTTTAGTTGCGCACTTCAAGTTGAAATGTTCTCCATAGTTATCTCGGTAATAAAAATCTGATTATTTTGGTTACCAAGGCAAGACATGGCTCAGTACAACTCGTCTCTAAAGATGTTACTATATGCTGCCTTTAAATCGTTCAAAACATGGTGTATGACCTTTCTAGTTTGAAACCGCATTGAAAAAGGCCAATCTGGACCACTGACAAAGGGTTTCGGACATTCATACGAGATGGCAGATAAGATGTTGTATGCAATGTTGAAGAGGATTATGCCTCTTTAGTTGCCCAGTTGAAGGTGCCCCCTTTTATGTGGATCGTAAGAACGGTTCTGGGATCCTATTCATCAAGGATACACTGCTCCGACCAGATTTTGGGTTTATGTTTTGTGTATGTTCTCCACAGAACCACTTCCAGCAGCTTTAAATTAGGCCAGGTATAGCGAATTTGTTGCTGTTGATCAGGTGGACAGAAGTGTTGGCTCCTTTAATTTAATTAGTCTATTCTGCCTCTAGGTGTGATGTTGGGCTCCATCGCTGGCACGTTGCTAGCACTGCCACTGGGCTTCGGTGTTTGATGGCAACTAACTTGATGGGTGCTAAGATTCTGCGCATCCCCTTCCAATGGCAGCTTTTCTGCGTTATATCTTTTTACAATACTACTTTATTCTCGTGGCACTTGGGATATCCGCATTTGTACAATATTGGTTTCTTGGGTGCAAATTAAAATAAGGAAATCGTGTCCTTGCTTAAGTGTCATTTTGTTTTGTTTATAATGAGTGAATACTCAAGGGATTATTAGGACCCTTAAAATGATTGCACACAGAACGTGGAATGGAAAATTAAGGAGGATTGAAAGCTTTGTACCGATTACGTTGGTTTTGAATGTTTGAAGGTTTTAATAATGAGCATTCATAGCGGGATGGGTGTTACGGTTGGAGGTTTGAAGGCGCGGAATGCTATTCGCAATTTCTGTGGAGCACTGCTGGTGTAAATAGCGATAGCACAAGATCGAGGGTGTCAATCGATTGTGTAATATTTGCAACACCTATAAGTTTCATCGCACGGTTTTGAATTCTATCTAGTAGGTGCAAAGCAGTCTTAAAGGCACGTGACTTGAAGTGAGCATTGTACTCCAATATATTTCTTACATCGCTTGAGGAAACTTAGACATTTCGCAGCATTTTTGGCGATTTCGAATATGTGGTCATTCCAACGTAAGTTGTCATACTGAGAATGGAAAGTTTTTCGGTTTCGACAATGCAAGTGCCATTCATGGCTAATGGCTGGGAATTCGGATCTCACTTTAGCGACAGCAAACAGCATTGTATTTTAGAAGCATTAAATTCCACTTCGTTGATAGTTCCCTAATTGGTTGTGGTCCTTATATCGGAATTTAATGAGTTGAACATACGCTAGCAGATAAGAGATCATTATTAAAAATAAAGAAGAGTGTCGGAGACAGAACGAAGCCCTGGGGCACACCAGCATTTATTTTTTGAATGTCAGACTTGAAACCATCCAAGACAAATTGGATTGAACGTTCCGAAAGTCATGGACATGAAATGCATACATTTTCGACATAAGATCCTGATGCCAAACTCTACCAAATGCCTCGGCAATATCAAGTGCAACTATCTTGCTTTCGTAAGCCCTTGCAGCTAGCGCAAAAGTAACCTCCTTGACCGATAGAATTCGCTGCTACTGCTAAAGAAGTTATGGTATCTTGAAATCCGTTCATATTTAGGCAGACATGCCAAATGTCTTTAGTGCGATACTGTCTTTAATTTTGTTTTGACAGCTGATTGTTGTTGGCGTGTTTGGCATCATGTTGAGTATGGACAAAAACGATTTTCGTTCTCTCATAAAATATTATTTTTTGAGAGGCAAAACGGCGAAGGAAATTAAAGAAAAGTTGGATAAATATTATGGGGCCAATGCTCCGTCAGATGACACCGTCAAATATTGGTTTCGAGAAATTCGTGGTGGCCGCAACTCCACTACCGATCAAATCTACGGCGGCAGGCCCTCCAATGCGGTTACATAGGACAATGTCAAAAATACATGAAATGGTGTTGGCTGACCGGAAAGTGAAGGTGCGCGAGCTAGCAGATACCACAAAGATTAGTACTGAGCGCAAACGCCATATTTTCGGCAATATTCTGCATATGAAAAAGTTATCCTGCGCATGCTCACTCCTGACCAAAAACACGAACGTGAGAGCACTTCGAAAGAGTGTTTGGACTTGCTGATGCGGAATCGGGTGGACTTTTGACGTCGATTGGTAACTGTTGATGAAACCTGGATCCACTATTACACACCAGAGAACAGAATGAACCGAAGCGGCCAAGGGAGGCTCAATGTATCGGAAAGGTCATGGCGTCGGTTTTCTGGGATTGTCATGGCATACTCTTCGTGGACTACCTCGAAAAAGGAAACACCATCAACAGCGAGTATAACTGTGCATTATTGGAGCTACTGAAGGCCGAAATCCCGAGACATCAAATCACCACTTGGACCTGTTGCTACAAGACCGAACTGCCGGTCATTGAGAAGTCTTTGTGTTACTAATCATTTTGAGGGTTCATTACCGTGCCTCCATGCCCTTGGAGGCGTAAGTGCAATGGATCTAGACTAGGAGAGAGAAGGTGATTCGCCTTTTTTAGGGAATGTCTAGCCCGTTGCTGTTTTCTATCTACTCGGAAAGAATCCTAAAGAGTAGGATTGATGAAAAGCTTACGCAGTGGATTTGCTAGCTTGGAGGAACCCCTCTTCAGAAGAAAGGGAGATATACCATCTGACCCAGATTTCTTTAACCTGGCAGCCTCTTTACAGCTCGTGTCGTACCACGCCTTTTTTTTTGGCCCGATACTCTTTATCCGATGAGGGATAAGGGATTTCATTCCAAAGAGAATAGTGTCTGTGATCACATCAGAAGCCGCATCCACGTCGTTATTGAGATAACATAATGATCAGTTAAAGTTCACGAAGAAGGTGTTAAGTCCGCTCTAATTGACTTTCTCGTATTGCCATATGTTTCTTTTACGAGTTTTTTTCTCGAATTGTGTGGTCGATGTATGAGAATTTTGCTGATATGACACAATGGTCCCTTGAGGGGAGAGCACATCAACGGTATGCTTGATGTTAGAAACAAGGCCAGGATGTTGGGGGTATAATTTTCAACGTCTGGTATACACGTGGGCTCAGTTCCAAGTTGAGATACGTTATTTTCCGCAGCGAAGCTCTCAACATACCTTCCTTCGGGTGTCATCGAAGCCCACCCAGAATTGTGTTCATTGAAAACACCCGTACTAACGATTTCGGTATGAGGATACAGGGACACAGTTCTTTGGATGGCGATAGACAGCGTATTAAACTCGTTTAAGGATGAATTGCTGTTTAGTTTGGGGCTGTAGTGGATAATTTGCTTTCGGATATGGAATTTTAAGCACATGAAATTGAATTCCAATTTGGAACAGAGACTACATTGTAGTGGCGCTTAGGTAGCTTCTCCACTACACACGTAAATGGCGGTGAGAGAAGAATAATGGCACTAGTTCGTAGCCAGGTAGCTTCAAATCAGAGTGATCTGAGAAGTGCCGGCTGGGATCTATCTGTGTTTCACTGAATGCAAAAATAGCTGGCCTGTATTTGCACACGCGGATGAACGCAGAAAGTGATTAATTTTTAGCCCTCGTATGTTGGCTATGCCGACTCTAAATTTCCGATTCATACTTGCAAACAAACACAAACACCGACGATACTAAGCAAGGCCACGACGTCATTGGTATACCGAATCAAATTGTTGTAGGTGCTATGCCCTTGCAGTAATATGAAACACACGCATCATTCTTACATGCACCCAATCACTAACCATGCCGTATGTTAATACAGCAGCTGCAGTGACTGAGTGCTGAGAACATAATGATACCGAGTGGAGAGATGGGAACCCGCACTGTGTATTTTATTTTTCCTGCGTCGCACTATCTACCTTCACATACTCGTACGAGTGGTGGTTTTGTTTTGGTAATAAACCAATATGAGCGAGTGCACTGGGTAGGGTATGTATACACCAATTGGTGGTAGGCACGGCGCCCTTGATTCTGTCCTTCAATAAGCCTTAGTCCGTCACTAGACGTGATGATGCTTACCACCTATGTTACATAATGTGGTTCTTCCTATTAAGATGTTGGAATCACCTCCTGTTACTCGGCCTGTCATATTGCACTTCCTAGATGCTGGTGATATCTTCGTGATAGCGTCTGCTATTTTTTTTGCCGGGTGTCCGGGTGTAGGTTGGTGTTTGTGAGTGGTTTACCCGTGGCGTGAACAGTGTATCCATTACTATCCGATGCGATATCGGCTGATTCATCACATTTTTGTTGTCTCGTCTACATAGAGTTTTGAGGCCTGTAACAGCCTACAATATTATGATGTTACTTCTCGAACGTACTGCTGTTTTAACCTTCAGGAGTTAGGATTTTCTGCAGGAAAAGGATTAACTTACGCTGTTGCAGCAGACCACCACTGTTAGGTAGAGAAAGCACTGCGCTACGAACTTAATCGTTGCGCTGCTGGTCCATTCCATCTTACGAGTATAAGACAATCAGCAGTTTACCATCTAGTTACCACCCAGAGCCCCGACAGATTACTCGTATTATAGCATTCCTTGACGATTCTCACTCTTATAAATTCAGTTAGTCCTATTAGACGACACCAGTATCAGGACTCACAATTAACGAGTATGCGTACCCCCATAGATACAGCAATGAAAATCGCTTGTTTGATGTCGGCCAGTGCCTACCTTTATCGTTGAACACTTAACAACCAAATTTCTTAAAAATCCTTGACAAAATATGCAAACGACTCACGGAAATTCACTTGGGTCACTGATACTCGTAAGTGTCAATTATGCACTTACTTACACCTTTAATTACCTGAATTAGCCTCTGCGTTCAGCAAGATTAAGATAATAATGTTTGACCACAGATGATTGGCAAGGCTTAGAAACAGTCGTTAACACTGTCGTCAATGCAATTATATTTACTTTCTTGCGTAAACCCTCAGCAATAAAAATAAATTCACTACTTGTTCGATTTGAAGTGCCAGCACTTAACTTGACTCACTGGGCTATTGCCTTATCAACACGACACCAATTCAAGGGCTACTCAGTCAATGTATACGAGTACATAATAGTAAATTTCATAAATCTCAATCCCATTCATTCGATAATACGAATTACAACAACAACAACAACAACACCAATCTAAACCGAGAGGTTATAAATAATTCTTCCCTCAGCTTCAACATTTTCAAAGGAGCTCTTCACAAATTCCTCAACTCAAAGATTAGCTCTTGTGTTGCAACGTGGACCAATAAAACCAAATGAAGTAGCCATAAACAAAAACACAAATACACTAGGGTTATCCCTTCTGAGTGGATGCGATTAGGAAAGTTTCTTATTTCTTTTCCTTCTTTTCGCTTCTCAAGCACCCGTACTTGCCACCCCCATCTCGATGGGTTTCCACTTTTACCTTTAATCCTATTTTAAGAGTAATCTTTTGACACACACAGAAAAAAAAAGAGGAGAACCTGTAACGAACTCTATTTGGAAAAAAGATATACTCATAAAAAGGATCATACAACTTGTATGATAGGGGGAAGGATTCTTCGAAGGATACTCTCTGTTCAACTTGATTGAAACACACAGTACTCGTAATTTACATTTAGTACATTTTTTAGTCTATTTCTTAGCAACTTTCTTATATGTCTGTAATTTAACCAAGTAGTCTCGATGTGCCATAATATGATTCCAAATGAGGTTTTCATCTAAAACGTTCTTCTCGGGACCGCCATAAAGTACAGGTACATAATCTTCACCAATGGCCTCATGGAATTTATTCAAATTCTTTTCATCATGATGGAAGATCTAAGAACAAAAAGTTTCTAGAACACTGTTTTTCTATTTTTTTTTTTTTTCAAATAAAAGTTAACTATTTATACGTACCCGGGCTTTCATGTTTTTATCCATAAATAACATCATCATAGATGTCGCTGCGTTCATGATGAATCCTCTTTGTATAACGTGACAATAACGATTGGTAATTGGCAGAATGTCATTTTTCTTATTAATCAATTTTGAATTTGCTGGTGAAACAGTCTTTACGAATTTCTTTGTCGCCCTGAAAGTAGATGGAATTGATATTTAAAATAAAATAAAACGAAAATGTGTCATAAAACACGCTGCTGAAGTGAAACTTCGCCAAACTCACAGACATACTAGGCAAGAGGTTAGAAAATTTGATTGAGGATATTACTTGCACACTATCAATTGTAATATTTTAATTTTTCAACATTCTACAAGTATGCCGTGAAACAATAGGCTTATGATAACTAAAATATGAAATATAAATTTTCAATCGTAATTTATCTAAATATCTAGCAAACACTTCATCAATTGTACTACCAAATTTCGTAGTGGATGTATTACGATTATTATTCATTTTTAGGTTCAATTCGCGATCTGAAAAGTCTATCAATGGTTGTGCCTCCTCTAAAGCGAAATTGATATTAAAATTTCATTTCCACCAAGTAAGTTGTAAGCTTTTACAACTGATCCATCAATCAGCTTCAGACATTGAGCTTTGCAATTCAATGTTTCTAGATTAAAATTTCTTATCTACAGCATGCAGAAAATCTTTATCCATACCACAAACACCTGTGCAAGAACTGTTTCCCAATGATTTGGAAAAGAGACTTAAATTTTCTAATTGGTTGCTGAAGCGGAACTTGACTGACAACTTGTTCATTAGCAGAATTCTTTGGACGGACGAATATCCATTTACAAGAGATGAGATCACAAATTTTCATAATCTTTATACATGGGCTACGGACAATTCACATACAAGGAAACAAATCATTTCAACACAAATTCAGCTTCAATATTTTGACAGATATAATTGAAGAGTTAATCAGCCCCTACAAACTACCACCTATACTAATTTCTACAAACTATTGGGTTGTACCACATGAAATGTCCGATTTTATAGTAAATATAATTTTATCGTAAATTTTTATTCAATTACGAGTAAATCAGGATCCGTTGGTACGAGGGCGGGTCAATAAGTCCGTGACTTTTGGATTAAAACACAGATTTTTTGATAAAAAAATAATTTTATTTTTCAACGTAGTCTCCCTTGAGCTCTATACACTTTGTCCAACGCTTCTCCAATTTTTTTATCCCTTCCAAAAAAAATGATTTGTCGAGGTCCTCAAAATAGGCCTTTGTTTGCGAGATGACTTCATCATTGGAGTCAAATCTTTTTCCACCAAGCCATTTCTTCAGGTTTGGGAACAAGAAGTAGTCGCTCGGAGCCAAATCTGGGGAATAGGGTGGATGAGGGAGCAATTCATAGCCCAATTCATGGATTTTTGCCATGGCAACTGCACATGCGTTTGTGGTCGACTGTGAGCAAACGCGGCACCCATCTTGCGGAAAGCTTTCTCATGCCCAAGTGATCATTCAAAATTGAAACCACTGAGCCATGCGAGATCCCTACGGCTTCCACAATCTCTCGCACTTTCAATCTTCGGTCGGCCAACACCATATCGTGAATTTTTTCGATTGTTTCGGGTGTAGAGACCTCAACTGGGCGTCCAGGACGTTCGGCATCTTCAGTGCTTGTACGGCCACAACGAAATTCAGTAAACCACTTTTTTACCTTTGAAATCGATGGTGCAGAGTCCCCATAGTACTCGTATTTATCAAGCTTAGCCTTGGTCTCGGTAATGGTTTTTTTTCGCAAGAAATAATGCTTAATAAGCACACGAAATTCACTTTTTTCCATTTTCTCCTCAAATTAGTGAGTAGTCTGATAAAAATAGCTGTCAAACACAAACTAACTGACGCAGCAAGTTTAAATTTTGACAGGAGTCAACTGACAGATGCCTGTTGACAGGAGCAGTGTTGCTGTTTCAGTAAAGAGGTCAGAAATTCAAAAAGTCACGGACTTATTGACCCGCCCTCGTTTCTATGGGCCGTATTGCGGTTGCCGATCGTTGATCGATGATCGTCGATTTTTAATTTCGGTATTGTGAGTGTCGATTGTGTTCGACTATTGTCGATTTGACAGCTGTTTTTAGTCGATCAAAATTTCGTGATCGTTTTTCTGTGGCTTGCAGAAAAATATATTGAAATGTGAGGATTTTTATAAAAAAACATGAAGTTTATGTAAAAAAAAAACAATAATTTGAATTAAGGGCGAAGCAAGTGATCAGTACAGCACATCCAGTTTGAAAATATTTGGAATAGAAGAGTTACTACAGTTGGCTTTTGCTTAGTTTCTATTTCCGTTAAGAGATTTCTGAATGTTTATTTAGACAAACGAAAATATTTCATAAAGCTGCAGCAGATAAATTGTACTCGTAGTTTTGTATGTATATGATTTTTCGAATGCTTACACCCTTTCCTCCAATTCTAAAGAGTTTGAGACATCTCTTATCCATTTTCTTTATCTGGCCATTTCAAGATTAAAATTATTGTAATTTTCATCGTCTGAATCACTCAAACACAATTATGACTTCTGTTCGGTTCCGAAAGACCTTCTGCCGGCAAAATGAGTCCAGGTTGCCGGAAAAGATGGTAACCCGTTGAGTAAATATCAGGAGAGTACGGTAGTTGCGGATGAATTTGAAATCCCAATCTCAACAGATTTTCACCGTTACTTGTGAGGTATGGGGTCTAGCATAGTCATGCAAAAGGATCGGACCGTGCCTATTGACCAATGGAGGTTGCTTTTCAGCCAAATTGGCATACAATATGTCGATTTCCTCACGATATTTGATAGTTTTTATCGTTTCTCCTGGTTGAAGAAATGAAAAGTGGATTGGTCCTTTAGATGTCCACCAAATTGTCATCATAACCTTTTTTGGGTGAAGATCTGGCTTGGGCGTGTGTTTTGGTTTTTCATTTGCATCCAACCACCGCCCAGATCTTTTACGATTATCATAGAATAAAATAATGGGTAGTTGAGAAATATCGTTATTTACAATATACTCGTATATTCGCTATCGGGAACTTTATTACTATAAAGTAGAAGAGATTGGAAAATATTTAAACTCCATAATTTTTTCAATGTTTGATTGGGAGAGATATATATATTGGTCTATAACTTAATACATGCGGTTTGCTAAGAGATGGCGTAACTTGTATTATTCCATTGTTATTATTCCATTGGAACATGCGTTGGAAGGCTACTGTCATTGTACGTCATTTCAGTATATGCCATTCATTTGCAGCTCAAACAACAATAATTTTTTTTCAGTCAAATGTGTCGAACTTTTTGCCTGAAAAAGTGTTTTTGCAGGGAGTTCTTCTTCATTACTTTAATATGAAAAAAACTGCTGCCGAAAGTCATCGCATTTTGGTGGAAGTTTATGGTGAACATGCGCTAGCTGAGCCAACGTGCCAAAAGTGCTTTGCACGATTTAAAAGTGGTGATTTTGGCTTGGAAGACGATGAACTTCCTGGGCAGCCAAAAAAGTTTGAAGATGAAGAACTGGAAGCATTACTCTATGAAGATTGTTGCCAAACACAAGAAGAGCTCGCTGAATCTTTGGGTGTCACTCAAGTAGCCATCAAAACGTTTAAAAGTAGCTGGATATATTCAAAAGCAAGGAAATTGGGTTCCACATAAACTCAAGCCGAGAGACGTCCAAAGGCGGTTTTGCATGTCCGAAAAGGAAAAGGAAAAGGAAAAAAGGAAGTCATTTTTGCATCGGATTGTTACTGGTAATGAAAAATGGATCCATTACGACAACCCCAAGCGCAAAAAATCATATGTGAAACCCGGCCAACCAGCCAAATCAACGGCAAAGCCGAATATCCATGGCGCGAAAGTAATGCTCTGTATTTGGTGAGATCAGATGGGTGTGCTCTATTATGAGCTGCTAAAACCGGGTGAAACCATCAATGGACAACGCTGCCGAACACAATTAATCCGTTTGAAGAGAGCAGTAGCCGGAAAACGCCCGGAATATGCGACCAGACACGTGGCAATAATTTTCCATCATGACAACGCTCGGCCCCACGTTGCTAATCCGGTTAATAACTATTTGGAAAACAGTGAATGGGAAGTCTTATCCCACCCGCCTTATAGCCCAGACCTTTCCCCTTCTGACTACCATTTGTTCCGGTCGATGAAGAACGCCCTCACTGAAATACGGTTCACATCAGAGCAGAATATCAAAAATTGGCTTGATTCACTCTTGGCTACCAAGCCGAGCAGTTCTTTCTGGATGGGATCCAGAAATTGCCAGAAAGATGGGAAAAAGTCATAGCTTCAGACCGCCAATACCTTGAATAATACTATTGTACATGTTTTTCTTAAATAAACGTTCAAATTTTGAAAAAAAAAAATCCGCACGAATTAAGTTATGTACCCAATAGCTTTCATTACAATTTGCTGAGCATTATCTAGAGTTAACTGTGAATAACATATTTCTCCCACTGCCAAATCAGTATTTACAGAAATAGTATTAACTTGACATCCATATTTGCGACACATACTAAAGTATTGTTGAGATTTTCGTAAATTGCAACACCACCGGCTCTCACCGAAGTACGTTTGAATTTGACCACAGAGAACAGAATGAGTGCCCGGCAATGGACTGAAGCCTGCACGACTGCTCCGAAACGGCCGAGGGAGGCTGAATGGGTCGGAAAGGTTATGGCGTCGGTTTTCGGGGTTTGTCATGGCATACCCTTCGTGGACTACCTCGAAAAAGGAAAAACCATCAACAGCGAGTATTACTGTGAATTATTGGAGCGATTGAAGGCCGAAATCGCTGCAAAACGGCCTCACATGTTTTTGCAAGACAATGCGCCGGCGCATAAGAGCATCGCAACCACGGCTAAAATCAATGACTTACGGCTCCAATTGCTGCCGGATCCACCGTATTCGCCCGATTTGGCTCCTTCGGACTATTATCTCTTCCCAAACCTCAAAATATGGCTCATCAATGAAAAATTCAGCTCACGCGAGGAAATCATCGACACCACGGACCAGTATTTTGCAGACCTTCCGGAAAATTACTTTTCGGACGGGATCAAGAAGTTGGAAAATCGCTGAAATCATTCCCAAGGAGGTTACTTTTCACCCCACCTAGTATATGATTGTCTTCAGCGACGAATCTCATTTCTGTTTGAATAAGTGTGTTAATAAACAAAACCGCCATATTCAATCCGACGATGCGGCCTAAGCCAATACAAAAGCTACCAATGCAGCTGGAATAATGCACTGTTTGGTGCGGTTTATGGTCCGGCGGAATCATTGGCCCGTCTTTTTTCGAAGATGGCCGTGAGAACAACGTTACCCTTAATGGCGGCCGCTATCATTCACTGATTTCAAACATTGTTTTGCCCAAAAAGCACGGGCTGAAGCTGGTTGACATGTGGTCCCAGCAAAACAGTATGCGAATCGGTGTACCAATTGAGAAATGAGTTCAGTGAGCAATTTATCTCTCGTTAAGGACCGGTGAATTGGCCGGCTAAATCGTGCGATTTGACGTCTTTAGAATATTTTTATGGGAGGGATACATCAAATCACTCGTCAATGCCGATGAGACAGCGTCAATTGCAGCTTTGAAAAACAACATGACACGTATTATTAGCGAGGTAGCAGCCAATATGATCAAAAACGTGACTCGAAATTGGCCTCTCTGTATGGACCATTTAAACCGTAGTCGTGGTTAACATTTACATGAGATAATCTTTCAAAAGTAAATGATTTATCTATTCAAATAAAAATTTTATAAAGGCTCTCAATTTTTCTGTGCTTTTTTTGAGAATTGAAAACCGGACGCTTAGAAAATCACCCATTACAACGAAAAAATACTCTGAATTCATAGGCCTGTTCAGTGATATTACTTCCAGCTGCCTTCTAGGCCTGTTAAGTTTGCGAACTTTGGAAATTCCAATTGTTAACTACTTCATCGGAATTAATTAGTTAACAAATGTGTATTACACTTTTTAGAAAATAAATCAACTGTGTTGAAAGAGCTTCGGCCTAATTCTGGTTAAACAGTAAGTAATTTTGGCTAACTTAAATATATTCACTTACCAACTTAATTAATAGTCACAAAAGGAATAAATAATCTTATTTACTTACTCAGTTAAATCGAAAATTATAGCGATGCCATGTTTTTGAACCTGCGGCAATAGAAACAGCGATTCAAATATCAAATCATCCATCTCGATGAGATCATAAAAATAATTCGGATACTTGTCGAATCTATCAACTGCAAATGGGGGAATAAAAAATAAACAAAATCATTTTCATCCATCTGTAGACATGTTTAACGACATTTTGCCATTTACTTACTCGATTTACTGATGGTTATCGCTCGTCCATCCTTATCCGGCTTTGGCATTACAAATTTGCATTTGACATCTAGAAAATGTTCCTTAAAATGTTCCGGTGGATGATTTGCCACCCAATTAGGGTGTTTAGCCTTGAAATCATAGTATCGATGGATATTTTCAAATGCCTTTGTTACATTCCATTGGGCGGTGTTTAGAAACTTTGACAACAGCACATCCTCAGTACCAATTTGAAGTTCAATACAGTCTGTCAAAAATGACAAAATCAATTTCGGAAATGACTTTTATTTACAAAAAGAGTGTGAGAGAGGGAAAACTCTATTTGTTACTACCTTCCACAGAATTTCTCAATTGGATGAGTTTCTGCCTCTGTTCGGCCGTGTACACAAATTCTGTATCCTCAAACATTGTGTTTATGAGTTCAGTGTTGTGAGTTGTGACTTTTGAATTGTAAATTGTGAGTTGCGAGTTGCTATCGCGACGACAGACGAATTATCAATAAATTTACGCCTGTCACTGTCATTTAATTTAAACAAATATTCCTGCGTGGGCTTGGGTTCTAATCCATTTGATTTTCATTTTTCGTTAACGTTTAATTGCTTTTCCATTTCCTGATAAACACTGAAGGGGACGATTACGTAGCCGGGCAATAAAAAATGAATGGAGGAGCAGAAGAACACAAACAGTAAACATATGAGTGCCTTTAAGAATTGTAATTGTCCAATTGGGGACAGATATGGAGATCTTTAATGGCTTTTGTCGAACGTAAAAGGGAGAGGCTTTGCTTTGGGTGCCCACTTATCTACCACTTGCTTTGGCAGACGACGTGTGTACTCAGAAATGGTAATCACGTTTTGGTGTACCTACTCGAAGTTAACGGTTTTACGGAGCTGTCAAGTTCAAGGTCATCACTGACTATATGAAAACAACCTACTACGTACATCACTGCTTGTGGTTTATCAATTCTTTTTGAATGTTTCCCAATTGTGTACGGATAACATGCGCGTGTTTGGGTAATAACAGTCTTAGGCTGCATATCTTTCACTAATGACGTTCTATCTGTCAAAGATTTAGCAGTGCAAAATGGCAACACTGACTATTTATTATTTTAATTGTGTCTCGATTCAAACAAAAATAGCATCACGTTCGTAATTGTTATTGTTTTCATAGTTGCCAAAATCGAAGAAAAATCATTTAATAATGACAATTAGGAGACAATAAAATTTTGTACAGATTTTTACGTATTAAGCTATGGTTAGGTGACATAATGTCTCCGTTGGCTCACATTTGGAGTTAAATTAGAAGATTAATTGGTCAAAATGTCACATCTATCAACATACTAGGCTGCAAATTGTTCAACGAGTAGATGTTCTTGATTTTTCCCCATAACCAGTCGGGGGTGGTACGGTGAAGTCCAACGCCAACTTAGTAAAAGTCCCTTTACAGGTTTGCCACTGAAAGCGCAGTTGTGCTTTGATCTTATGTTAAAAATTCTTTCAGTGGGAGCAATGATATCAACTCGCTCTACATATCCCCACAATCGATACTGTTGTATGTATATTCCTGTGGCCAGGTCGATATCGAACCAAAGCCTTTACAGTTCGTCATCCACAGATTGTCAACCCGAGCCTTAGCTAGCAAGCCTCTCCATTTAACTTTAGGTCTTTAGCCACTCCAGTTGCGTACTCCAATATGGCAAATAAGATCTTGTACCCAATGTTGAGGGTGTTGGCGCAGTTTGCTGCAAGTTGGGTGTTGTTCCGCCGGGGTATTTACCCGGTCATGAAAGTTCGGGAGCAGAAACAAGACTCGGATACGGGAGGATCTACTGCTGAAAACACCTGCAAAGTATTTAAAGACAACAAAGTTTGGATATGCACGTGGAATGTTAGGAATTTTCTAAAGGCGACGTGCAGCCGAATAATTAACGGAGGGCCTAGACTGCTACAAAGCAAATAGCCATCCAGGCTAATCGACTTTGCGGCGGGACGAAACATTGCCGTAGCTACGACGTGGTTCCCACATCTCGATTTTCACAGAGGAACTTGGATGGCATGCTAATGCAGTGAGGAATTTCGACGTCAGGTGGCCCCAATCGTAAGAGATCTCCAAATCCTTTTCTGATTGAGTCTCTCTTAACCTCTCACAAGGTCTACTGCCGCCAGCATTAAGTATCGGAGACCAGTGGTAGCACTGCCCAAAAGCTATTAGAAATGACGCTACTGATGTGCTGGGTTTCATTTGACCACCACAACGAAACCCCTGGTTTGATGACGAATGACGACAAGTAGATGCAGCTAATCAGGATGCATTTAAAGCGGCACTGCATGAAAGAACCAGAGTTGCTTACAAAAACAGAAGACAATGAGAAACGCGCGTTCGAAAAAATTTAGAAATTCTACTCCAGGAATGAGATTCGAAAGTTTTTATAGTCCGAGTCCATACGCACAAAGGAACATCGTAGTAGAGTCGCAGACGATGCTAAAAATTTGGAATGAGCATTTCTGTACGCATTTCTGTATAACGGCGATGATGAACCAAATACCGCTGTTAGACAGAATGAACCAACGATTCCGTCCACCAGACCTTAATGAAGTGACGAGAGCAATATCCAAGCTTAAGTCCAACAACGCTGCTAAAGCGGATGTCATCACTGCCGACCGGCAGGCAATGCCTTCGCAAGAAGCATGCAAAAACTCATCTGTGGAATATGATCGGATGAAAGTATGGCAGCTGATTGCTACCTCAGCATTGTTTGCCCGATCTTTAAGAAAACAGACCCTCTGAAGTACAGACATATCAATCTTCTTAACATCGCTTACAAGATCTTGTCTTGCCGTATTGTGAGAACGCCTAAAGCCGTTTGTGAGCTACCTGATTGGTCTATATCGGTGTGGCTCCAAGCAAGGAGATTCGATCTTCGACCATATATAACAGAGTATGAGAGCATCTATATACAGCAGCCATACAGTGCAATGTCTAGTTTTGGCATCCCTGCCAAACTCGTCCGTCTGTCGACATCCAGGTCGGTAAAGATCTCACCGAAACCTTTGATGGCAAAAAAAGATTTAGACAAGGCGATGTGCTGTCATGCGATTTTTTCAACATCGTACTTGAAAGAATAGTGCAAAACTCACGCGCAAACACAAGAGGTACAATCTTTCAAAAGTCCGTCCAACTACTCTTATACGCCGACGATATTGACATCATCGGAAGGAAGCAGCGTGATGTTAGTGGCGCTTTCGGGAGTATTGAGATGGAAGCGGCGAAAATGAGTTTACCGGTCAACGAGGGTGAGACCAAGTATAGTATATGCTGTCAAGCAAAAAGGACACTCAACACCGACCGACGTCTCGGACAGAACATCACCTTCGACAGGTATAACTTTGAGGTAGTTAAGGACTTTGTCTACCTATAAACTCAGACAACGACAGCAGCGCTAAGATCAAACAAAGAATAACTCTTGCCAATCGCTGCTTCTTTAGGCTAAGAAGGCAATTGACTAGTTAAGCCCTCTCTTGAACAATCCTGCTCTATGGCGCAGAGGCATGGACATTATCAAAAATGGATGAGGGTGCTCTATGGTGCTTTAAGAGGAAAATTCTTCGAGTGATTTTCTGTCCCGTCTACATTAACGATGAATGGAGGAGAAGACACAACGACGAACTGTATTGACTGTACAGCGACATAGACTTAGCCAGAAGAGTGAAGATCCAAGGACTAAGATGGCATGGTCATGAAGAGCGGATGAATATCAGTGCTCTGGTCCGAGAAGTCTTCGAACCCGCCACTCGGGGGACAGCGCAGCAGAGAAAGACCAAGACTAAGGTGGCGCACGCAAGTGGAAGGGGACCTCAGCCAACTTAGAGTGCGAAACTGTAGGCGGCTAGCAAAAGATCGAACTGGCTGGAGGTGCTCGTTGGTTGAGGCCCAGGGCCAACCAATTACTTAAGTAGTTGTCGGATGCACAAGACAGGAGACCCTCTTAGTCACACCAATTATATACGCCTCAATCTTGCCTGGGATATTTCATGAAGACTATTCATCAATGTACTGGTTGGACCGTTTTAGTACGACGGTTAATTGAGGTTTTTCAGATTAAAACTCACGACTTTTTTATCTACAATATCTGTGCCAACGTGTGTGACAATGGAGAATACACGCTGTTCAAATAGCTCAAAGGAAAAAAAGAATAATCATAAAAACACTTTGATACAATTAAATTTATTTGTGGACTGTATTTTACATAGGATAACCGCACTAGTTGATGAACGAAAACAGAGTGAATGTAAAACGAAATCCTTGTCGTCGTATCGGCTCTTACGTGTGCCATGTTCATCGACACGACATCTATGTCGCAACCACCGCTATCCAGCGCACTATGGAATGGGGTGTGGTCTTCGGGTAGTGCACATACGATATGTACTTGCATGCATGTGATCATCTCTGATGATTCCTATTTTTTCGCAGGTACCGCTAATCTTCAGATGATTGCTCTAAGGAAAGTTTTCTTGACAATCGTAGACGGCTCTCGTCTGACTCCTTCTGTGTACGGTGTCGGGTACCGTTGCCTGGTGATATGATGTATTGTTCGCCACCGGCATGGTGCCGTTGTAGATATTGGAAATCCCTTTTATTGTGAGGGTTCATAACATACGAAGGCAATCGAAGGGAAACATAATGCGATCTACTCTAGCTGCCGTTTAATACTGTCACAGACATCCTGATCCTTACACATTTATCCCTCTCAATTACTAATTGTCAGGGAGAACATTTTCTCCCTCAACTCCTCGATTAGATTCACTTTAATTGATTCCATAATTAGTCAACAAATTAGCTGCCGCCACAAACAAAGACTCCCGTGACTATCAACTACCAGCTACCGATAGCTTACCACCACCAAGTGGCTTCATACCAAAACCGACTAAACACCATTCAACCGATAACCTAATAAATAATCGATTTCAAATTTTAATGGAATTCAGCTGTTATTGAAATCCGTTTCAAAATTCATGCTTACGTTGAACATCATGGTTAGCAATTTTGCATGCACCCTTTTATCTGAGCTATTATCTCTGAGTATGTCCCTTTTCTGCCGAAAATTTGACCACAAGTACCCACTCTAAATAACGCTATCCAAAAATATTACAAACCTCAAAAACTAACCAAAATATAGGGTTGCACGAGCAACTATGGGTAGCACCGTAAATAGCCATCAGACATGACTAGATAAAGCAAACAAAGATGGCTACGAACAAACCAACAGAAAAACACTCATTTAACTTTAGGTATGAGTATACCTACATAGAAAGATAAAAATAATAACAAACAACTTGTTATTTCGCGAAACAATAATAGGAATACTATTCGTAACCATCAACCACGACAGTAGCAGTAGAAAACCAATTTTAAACCGCTTATACTCGTATGCCGTCATGAAAGGCGAACGAGCATACTCACTGAACGCATCCATGGCGCTACCGTTAACGCTGCTGCTATAGCTACTGCCTGCTATTGTCATGGCCGCAGTCTCATTTGTAAAACCGACCAGAAAACTCCGAATTTGGTTTTGTATTCTGCGGTTAGGTTAAGCGCTGAATGGTTGAATTGGACTGAACTGAAGAGCTCTCTACTGCGATTGCAACCACCCTCTACCTCCCATAAATGGAATTAATTATAAAAGCTTGATCTTTAATTAGTGATTATGTGGTAAGTGTACGCGCGCGAGTTCTATTAGTCACTGAAAAACAGATGCCCGCGTTCAACTATGTATGCGAATTAGGTGCTCTCACTGAACTCACCCAACAAACGGCGAATGATTCACTCCAATTGATTATTAATTGTATTGTGAAATATTTACAATAAATAATAGATTCGGGTTAAAAGTGGTCCAGTGGGATGATGGGGCTTCCTTCCATTTCCAAAGGCTAGTCATTTACGCGACAGAAAACAATTTTATTATCGGTTCGCCGGAAGGGTACTTTCTGCCTTTGTGTGTTTGTATTGTTGGCGTGGTTAGGTAGACCAGGTAGGCTCTAAGCATTATGTGATTCAGTGGAAGGTGACCATTATTTTGTTATTTGCACCAGGAAATTGCATGTCACTGAATTGCTTCCGATTCCACATGGGCTAATTTTAAAAAACAATCAACCACCATTCGTGGCAGCATGTTGAGCTGGCAATTAGCGACCTTAATATGTCCATTGATTGGAATTCCCTTTTTTTTTGGAAATAGATTTGCACTAGCCAGAAGGAAAATGAGATTTTAGATCGATTATGAAAAAATAGGGCTTTACTTGTCTAACTTGTGCCTAGCAGATTGTGGCATACGGTCTAATAAATTTAGAGATGTGGCTGTGGATATTTTTAATGCAAATCTCCTCTTCCCACTTTAGATTAGGTGAAGCCAGAATGTAATTTGCTTCAGGTGCATTCTGAGCGATTTTAGGTCCATTGTGACATCCCTGTGAGAGAGTGGGACGATAATGTCTTGGAGACCTGCAAATTTACCACAAATCCGTCAAGATCAGAGATCTTTATACTTGCAGAGCTGAGATCGCGCAAACATGAAAGTGGTAACTGCCTTATAAAAGGTGAATCAGCAGAGGGTGTGGATGTTGGCTGTCAATTACTTTCTTTTACTGAATTCAATGTGGTTGATCTTTTCGACAGATATCAAACTATCTTTGGCAATCTTAGTCCTTTATCACGCAACAATGCATTTTTGTTACGAAAATGAGCGATTTGTAAAGGGTTCATTTCGTAAAATTCGTGAACTTTTGGTCAACATTCTCCCAATAGTGAAGCGTTTTGAAGAAACTGCTTCGGTATCGGATCCAATCCCATATCAGCACGCACCCTCCAAAACATCACCAATTTTAGCGAAAAATCAACGAGGAACCCCAATTTATGGTCCAAATCAACAATTGGGCCTCAGCCTTGGCACCTTATGGCGAATTTTTTGAGAGTTCATCTTCATTTGCACGGCTATAAAATCCACAAAATACACCAATTGAAGCCTTTGGACCATCAACGACGCACAGTGGACCGTTTCATACATGCTAGACGTAAAAAAGTCAACTGCGACTCATTGTTTTTGATGTAGCTTCGTACAAAAACAATTCTCCACTGATCATGTAACCGAAATCCAAATTCTGTTTAATTGATTTAGCAACAAGTTCTGGCTAATCAAAGGCCAATTTTTAGTTTTTCTCAGTGATTGCGTGTATTAATTGCATTGTGCCTCGTTTAATTGACTTGTTAATAAGCCTCAAAAGCAAGTCGTATTTTGTGGTATAAAATTGAAAGATTTTGTTTTTTTTTAGATAATCTAAATATGAGTATGTCAATGTGTCCAGATGAATTATATATTTTTGTAAAGTGTATCGATTCTAGGTAAAAAATACTCGTATGTGTCATTTTTGCTCCGCACGAATCTGCAAAACTTGATTTTCTTCCTTTTAATTGATAGAGTATGGGATTCCGCGAATGGAGTATTTTGAAACTTGATGTTCCAATGAAAAGGAAAACCGTATTAATAAAATTGTTGAATATGTTTCAAACAAAATAAATATTTCTAAAGAAAATTGAGAGCTTTCCAAGCAAATAAAAAATAAAATTCGACTGTTGTCAGTAAATTTCGATAAGAAATGGAAAGCAGCCGGCTTGAGAAAAGAAAGGTTCTTTTGAAATATGAAGATTAGTTGAATGGCAATGGTTTTATTCTAGCACGTAAAGCAAATAGTTTTGAAAGTGAAAATGAAGAATCTGCGCATACTAAGCGTGGAAGGCCAAGAAAAAGTTTTGAGGATTTTGTTAATCACTCTAAACGTGCCAAGGTTCGCGATTTTCTCGAATCAAGATCACCTTCAGAACTATTATACAGTCTGTTTGATAACATCGTACACGACAAAAATTAAAGAAGAACTTATAATAATAATAAAAAAATCAATTGTACTGGTTTATTTTGTTTATTTACTTGAATGCTTTTCAATTAATATGTTGTCCACTCTCCTTCATTATCAATAATTGCTTGGAGTCTTCGAGGCATGCTTTCTACTAATCTTATAGCATAATCTTGAGACAAAGATCTCCATAAAACTCGTATTTTTCGTGATAATTGTTTGACCGTCGAGATCTTCTTTCCTTGGAGCTTTAGCTTCATGAATGCCCAAACATTTTCAATTGGATTTGCATCCGGCGACTGTGATGGCCAATCTAAAACATCGACGTCATTTTCTTGTATCCACGCACTACACAAACGACTGCGATGTTTCGGGTCATTATCTTCTTGCAGCAACCAATTCTCATTCCTTCTTTTAAACCACCTTTTGGCAGATGGTAATAAAGGCTTCTTATAAATTTTGACCATGTTGGGTGCGTTTAAGTTATTTGTAAACATGAACAAATTGCCAAATCCTTGTTTTGAGAAACATCCCCAAACGTGCACCTTTGCCGGGTGTTTGACTGTCCGCTGGATTAATTTATTGGATTGTGTACACCAGGTATGAGTGATAGGAGACCATGCCCAAAAAGAACCTTCATCCGAAAAAATAACGTTGTTCCAATCTCTGTCCAAATTCTCCTTGGCCCAACTGAGTCGTTTTTCTACGTGTTTTTTTGACAGTAGTGGCTTCTTTATTGTGCTTTTAAATTTTACATTATTGGCTAGTAAACGTCTTCGTATCGTATCACAACACACATTTAGACCCCTTTTACGTAAAATCCCTTGTCCTCCACGTAACGATAAAAGAGGATTTTTTTCAAACACGCGTAGAATCATTTTGTCCTGCTTTTTTGTTGTTTTTGGCGTAGACCCACGATCCGGCAAATCATCCACATTTTTAACCTGGGAATAACGGTGCACCCATTTGCAAACAAATGCTTTTGACTTTTTCATGTATTTAGCAGTTGCTCCGTATGACATTTTCGGTCCTTTTGGATGCTCGCACAAGAATACTGCTTCATAACGTGATGCAAACGCGACACTCATTTTAAAATACTTCCGTCTCTGACAAAAATTGAACACTCTTTAAATTTTTTTTTTTAAAGCATCTTAGCAGAAGTATTTTTTTATCTGCTAATGCAAATGCCACTTCCAAATCGGTTTTCATAAATGAGTTTTGCCGTATACAATCTTATCAAACGGACTGTATGTTGCTCAAATGGCTTCACGTGCAAGTGGAAAGCGAATAGTTGCGGATGTTATAAAAGAAGTAACAGAGCATCCCCAAGCTGCAAAAGATTTTAAACTAGTCAAAGGAAGTTAGATAAAGTTCGATCCTACAGTAATGACGAGGTCCTCGCCTTGTATATAGACACAAAACTTACGCGTCATACATACAAAATTGTAAGAAAACAATCGATCGAAAGAGGTCATGCATTATATCCATCAGTTTACAGTTCAGCCAAAGCTAAAAAGGATTGTTTTCCTTCTGAAAATGCAATATGTGTCGATGAATCGAGTGCTTACATAAATTTAAAAAACATAGTTTATCACACAGCTAAGCGTTTGTTATTAGTGCAAGAGAGAGTTGTATCCCAAAACATAGCAGACGGATCGTCAATTTTTTTTATTTGTAAATGGGGAGGTGATGGTAGCTCAGCTCATAGCAACTACGAGCAAGCTTTTGAAAACCAAGCGAATTCAGACGAATGTTTTTTCCTAATTTCGTTTGTTCCTATTCAGCTAAAATTGGTTTCGGATCCGACAATGATTATATGGCAAAATCCCCATCCTTCATCCACACGTTTATGCCGTCCAATTAAATTTAAGTTTGCTAAAGAAACAGAGTATATGGCGCTTAGAGAATTTAACACAGTTCGGAGTCAGATTGCAAATATCGAAGAGCTCGAATTCACGGTTGGCGGGAAAAATGTCAAAATTATTTTTAAATTTGTTTTTACGATGATGGACGGTAAAGTTGCTAACTTCCTTACATCCAACCGGTCAACTCAATCGTGTTATATTTGTGGAGCCAAACCAAGTGAGATGAATCAAGTAATGATTAATAGAGTTCCAAAAACAAAATTTTATAAATATGGTTTCTCAAGTTTGCATGCTTGGATTAAAGCACTTGAGTGTTTTTTTACATATATATAGCATATAGACTTGACGTAAAAAAATGGGCTATAAGAAATGAAAAAGACAAGGTTTCAGTAGAGACGCGAAAAAAAAATATTCAATTTCGTTTCAAAACTGAAATGGGTTTTCTTCTTATCTTCTTATCCTTTTGTTAACCCTTTCCTCGTTATACGAACTTATGCGTAACGAGTTTCCCATTTTTACTGCATCGCTGCTGCTCCGCTTATGGGGTTGGCTAATGTCGCAGACGCGTCTACATAATGCTCGGTACTGGATCGCTTCAGTGGTAAGCCCCAGGCGTTGTTGCGCATTTGCCATCTGAGAAATCCAGGTATTCTCTTTCCGACCTCGTTTTCTTACAGTTGGAGTGACCGTAGTTAATAGTGCCTTTTTAACCGGATTTTTCACAGATCTTCTTTGAACGTGGCAATACCAGCTTATTCTATTCGCCTCAAGCTGTTCGGTTACCGAATTCTTTATATGTAGACTTCCTCTTATACGCGTAGATCTAATGCAATCGCGTTTAGTGACTCCACTAGACATCCTTAACATTTTCATTTCCGCTGCAGTCATTTTGTTTTTAAACGCTTCGTACATTGTCCAGCACTGTGAACCGTATATAAGAGCTGGTCTGACAACCGTGGTGTAGAGTTTCCCCTTTAATTTAAGTGGACATTTTCGGTCGCAAAAGATTCCCGAATTTTCCCGCCATTTCATCCATCCCACACTCACTCTGTGGTTTACGTCGTCGTCACATTTCGCTTCCATGTTAACGATTGATCCTAAGTACTTAAAGATAGTGCTTTTCGGAAGAACTATTCCGTCTAACATTATATCCGGAACAGGTCGGAACGGATGCGCAAATGGGCACGTCAAATGCTCCGTCTTTGAACGACTTATTTTAAACCCGTTTCTCTCTAGCGCATTTCTCCATGAACCTAAGGCGTTCTGTAAATCTTCGACGTTATCGCTAAGTATAACTGCGTCGTCAGCGAAGAGAATTGGCGTTACATTTGGTTCGCGCATGCAGTCTTTTAAAAGAGACGAATACTACGATAAAGAGGAAAGGGCTAACAACGCTTCCTTGATGCACTCCGACATTAACTGGAAATTCTCTCGTTAGTCCGGCAGAGCTTTTAACCGCAGTTTTAACGTTTCCGTACATGTCTTGTATTATTCTAACATACGTTTCCGGTACGTTTTGAGACCTCAGCGCGGCCCATATGAGATCCCTAGGCACTCGATCGAATGCTTTCTCGAGGTCGATAAATACCATGTGTAAATCCTTAGACGAATCTCGGTGCTTTTCGATCTTCCTTCAACAAATCCACACTGGCTATTATCGAGCTTTATTATTTGCCGAAGACGTTCGTTTAAGACTCTTTCGACGATTTTCATTGTGTGTGACATAAGCTTGATTGAACGGTAGTTGTTGCATTCTCGAGTGTGGCCTTTTCCTTTGTATAATGGAACCAAGAAGCTACTTCTCCATTGATTCGGCATAGGCTGTCCACATTTTAATTTATTTAAAATTTTCGATAGCCAAACGCTGCCGATCCCCTCCGTCTTCGACCAAAACTCTGATGGAATGCTGTCTGCAGCTACCGGTAAGAAATTTTTTTCGTGCTTCAAAAAGCAAAAAAACATTGCTATCCAGTTTAAGAGTCATTTACTGTGACTGAAACCTTAGCCGAGGTCAATCTTCAGAATTTGTTGGACCACACCACTCATCGATTGCTAATTAGTTTGCAGGAGGTTACTCAAGCTTGAAATGAAACCGAGCGCAAATACCTTGAACTTATAACTAAATGGGGATGTGATGGGTCCCAACAAGTCCAATACAAACAAAAATTTGAAGATAGTTCTGATTCAGATGCTTCCATTTTCTAAAGTTCACTTGCGCCATTGCGGTTGATTTGTGGCCCAAAATTCATTTGGCAAAATCAAACTCCATCTTCTACTCGATTCTGCCGGCCCATAAGAATAAATTTTGTTTAAGAAACCACAGATATTACTAGAAGTGAAAAGAACAGAGTTTTCCAGCAGAGGTTAAACATACCATACTTTTCACTATGGTAGATGGAAAAATATGTAATGCCATAACAGAAACTACGTCAACTCAAAAGTGCTACATATGCGGATTGACTTCAAAAAATATTTCAATAATTTGAGCATGGAAAGAAAGGAAATCGATGTAACAGCTCTTGAGTTTGGACTTTCAATTCTACATACTCGCATTAGAGTTTTTGCCCATTAGAGAGCCTATTACATATTTCCTACACACTACCTTTAAAAATATGGCAAATAAGATCGGGCGATGGGAAGGATATATGTAAAATACGAAAAATTCAAATTCAAAGAGAATTTAGGGATAAACTTGGCCTTATTGTTGATTTCCCACGAGTGAAAATCTTCATAGACACTATGAACCCGTTGCTCATAGTGGTGTGAGATTCTTAGTTACTAAAAACACGCCTCCCTTCTTAACGACTACAACTAAGTTACTTTATCAAGTAGTTTTCGTTTCAAATAACGTTCGCGTGGTGGGGCAGGCAGCTTTCCATCAGAAGCACCTGCTAGTACCGCTATTATATGCGGATAGTCCCCAGATCGAATGGTCTCATTCTTTGTAATCTCGACGCACTAAGTTTGTCTCGTCCAGAATTTGGAGTATTTTATTATTACAAGGACCATGAAGATGAACACGGCGTTTGCGAGAAAAGTTCATTATTTCGTCCTCGACGGTAACTATTCCTAAGTCTCTGTGGACATCACTGTTTCTGATATACCATGGGGCGTTCACGATTTGCCTTAGAACTTTGTTTTGATAGCCTTGGAGAATATTTCGGTTGCTTGGTTTAGTACAACCTCAAAGTTGTATACCGTACGTCCAAACGGGTTTAAGCACTTGCTTATAGATGAGCAGTTTGTTATGTATGCTTAACTTGGAATGTCTTCCTAGTAGCCAGTACATTTGTCTGAATTTATTTTCAAGTTCATCACGTTTCTTCTTAACATGCGGCTTCCATTTCAGTTTTACATCTAATGTTATTCTTAGATACTTTGCTTCATTTGCATATGGTATTTGTACCAAGTTAATGAAAATGAGAAGGTTGTTTATTTTCCGTTAAGTAAAATTAACATGAGTAGATTTGGTCTCGTTGAGAACAATTCGCCATATCTTTGTCCATTCGTAGATTTTATCCAAAGCCGTTTGTAGCTTTCCAGTAGCTAACTCGACTGAAGTAACTGTAGTTAGTATCGCCGTGTCGTCCGCGAACGTGGCTACTATGGTACCTGATTCTTCCGGTATGTCTCGAGTATAGAGTAAAAACAATACCGGACCAAGTACACTTCCTTGCGGAACTCCAGCAGCGATCTCTTTAAATTCCGAGTATTCGGTGCCATGTTTAACACGAAAAATTCTGTTTTCCAGGTACGATTTCAGAATCGTATGCAGCAATCTCGGAAGAACCTGACTTAGCTGAAAATTTAAGCCTTCATGCCATACCTTATCGAAGGCTTAAGACACGTCAAGAAACACGCTAGAACATATCTTTTTCCCCTCGAAGGCTTTCTCAATTTCATTCGTAATTCTAAAGACCTGGTCAATTGTGGAGGGCTTAGTTCTAAAACCGATTGATGAATTGGAAACACCAATGACGGCAATACAAGTAGAAGATTTTTTGAAAACCCTGAAGATGCCTCCGAAATAACGGGAATTGATTTTAATCTGATATTTCTTTTTAAAATAATTTAAAAACTATTTCAAGTGGATACAAAATTAACCTGTTGAAATTTGAGTCATTTGCAATGGAAACAGCAAAACTTTATGTGAAGTTATACTCATGGTATCCAATGACTCCCACATTGCATAAAATATTAGTTCATGGATCTGTCATAATTAAAATCGCTCTACTTCCAATTGGGCAACTATCCGAAGAAGCGGCAGAAGCTAGAAATAAACATTTCAGGTTTGTGTATAAACTTTTTCTTTTTCAATCTTAAAAAGTTATGATTTTTACCAAATATATAACACATTTTAAATACAGACTGTACGGGCTAAACTATGCAAGAAAGTTTTCTAGGAGAGACTACAACCTCGATACACTTAATAGGCTGCTTTTGAGTTCTGATCCTCCTTTAAGTTGCCTCAGAAAATCCTCTTCAAAGACTAAAAAGAAGTTTTCAAAGGAAACTATGGAAATGCTTCTTCTAAAGGACACAAATGCCGCTCATGGTAGATATTTTATCTTTTCATGATGTGAAATAGTGAAGAAAGTGAAGACAATGAAGATGAAGATAATGAAGAGTCTAAATATAGCGATTGAATCTATTTTTTTATTTTTTTCAATTTATTTACCTTATGAAATATACGAGGGCGGGTCAATAAGTCCGTGACTTTTTGAATTTCTGACCTCTTTACTGAAACAGCAACACTGCTCCTGTCAACAGGCATCTGTCAGTTGACTCCTGTCAAAAACTTGCTGCGTCAGTTATGCGTTCATTTGACAGCTATTTTTATCAGACTACTCACTAATTTGAGGAGAAAATGGAAAAAAGTGAATTTCGTGTGCTTATTAAGCATTATTTCTTGCGAAAAAAAACCATTACCGAGACCAAGGCTAAGCTTGATAAATACGAGTACTATGGGGACTCTGCACCATCGATTTCAATGGTAAAAAAGTGGTTAACTGAATTTCGTTGTGGCCGTACAAGCACTGAAGATGCCGAACGTCCTGGACGCCCAGTTGAGGTCTCTACACCCGAAACAATCGAAAAAATTCACGATATGGTGTTGGCCGACCGAAGATTGAAAGTGCGAGAGATTGTGGAAGCCGTAGGGATCTCGCATGGCTCAGTGGTTTCAATTTTGAATGATCACTTGGGCATGAGAAAGCTTTCCGCAAGATGGGTGCCGCGTTTGCTCACAGTCGACCACAAACACATGTGCAGTTGCCATGGCAAAAATCCATGAATTGGGCTATGAATTGCTCCCTCATCCACCCTATTCTCCAGATTTGGCTCCGAGCGACTACTTCTTGTTCCCAAACCTGAAGAAATGGCTTGGTGGAAAAAGATTTGACTCCAATGATGGAGTCATCTCGCAAGCAAAGGCCTATTTTGAGGACCTCGACAAATCATTTTTTTTTGAAGGGATAAAAAAATTGGAGAAGCGTTGGACAAAGTGTATAGAGCTCAAGGGAGACTACGTTGAAAAATAAAATTATTTTTTTATCAAAAAATCTGTGTTTTAATCCAAAAGTCACGGACTTATTGACCCGCCCTCGTATCTGAAATTTGTTTTACTTCAAAAAATAATTTTGTCTAGGTTTTCGGTCGGAATACTCCTATGTGCGGTGCTGTGCCAAAGTTGAAAGAAACATCACCGAATTTGTTGAAATTAGAAGAGTCCCTTTATCATAATAAAAACTAGGTTCAGCTTCTTGCATGTACACATCTCGAGCAGCAAAGGCAACACTTCAGAGGACACCCATCATTCTCTTCCGGTTGTATGACGCAATAGAAAGGCACTTTGTGTCCGCATTACATGAATAGATTCATCAGGAATAGAATAACTTATTCCCATAGTTAACAGTCTTGAGCAGAAACTGAGAGCTTTCAAACACAACTTCAACGTCAATTTGTAGGCAGGTAAAAAGCTGTCATTTGACTCTGGTCTTTGGAACATGCCATCTAATGCAATGGCAGCAGAATTCCTGTTTCCGATAAAATATGAAATCGACATTTCCTGTCCTCTTAATGATTTCGCCAGAGTCTAAGCTAGGAGCTAATTGGAGATTGATCCTAACGGCTAGCTTCAAAATCGATTTAATTTTAGCCCTCGTTACAAACTTGTGTCTGTCTTCTATGCGGAGTTATACGCAACCATTTGCATCTGTAACGACAGCCAAGCTGAAGCTAAAGCCGCTCAACCCTCTTACGACTTCCATATTAGTTTGAGAGTGCAAGACTTAACTGAGTGCTGTCGAAAGCCTAAATTTACTGAGTCTCAAAGGAGAGATTTTCAGTTTTATGTTTTCCTGCCTAAATCTCATATGAGCATGGCATGACTATCCGGACTGCGGGCAGAGCAAACGAATGCTTTTCCATGTCTCCAAGAAGTCATCGGTCTTACTACTTTCCCTCAGCAGGAAAAACTACAGGCTGTTTACTGGGGTCGTGATAAGGCTATGCACTTTTGGTATTATTGAAATATCCTGGAAAAAACTGCGATACTTGCTTTCGAAGTAATCCATTATCAAGAGCCTTGCAGCTATATTGCTGGCAGTTATTCCGGTTCATGTTAAGAAGTTCCCACATATTCGTATATGTTTATAAGAACTTCAAATCGTATACCATCATTCAAATAAGCTAAGTTCAATGGCTTACAAGTGGATCGACTGGCTCTTAGTTGTGTTAGACACATCCGCCAGACCACGATCCATGCCATTAGTTTCACAAAACACCCAAGACACAAAGCTAGTGTCCTTTTAGTTTAATTTCACCTGATTCGCAGGCAATTACTCTAAGCATTTAACCTTACCTCCACTATGTCATCCAAAGGTATTCTTAATCACTTCACTTAATCCAGGAGACAGCACTGATTGATTGACAACAGCAATTAACCAACATCAAGTTCTTTTACGTTATGAGGCGAGCTTTGTCAAGAATCCTTAAATCTCCTCAGTAATCGGTTATCCTCAGTTGTCCCAGGTATGTCACTTAACAGTTTATTCACTCTGTCAAAGATTATCCTCACTTCATTACTCTCATGGGGGAGGTGACCATAAACCCGCACATCAACCCTAAATAATCCATAAAGTGCAAAGATGAGTGCTCTTGAGCGACATGGTATCTGTGCCTCGTTCTGTTTCTACATAAAGCGATTGTCAATTGTCTTTGGTGGTTATCCCAGGACAACTGACAGTACCAACTGAAAGGAGCATCTTTTACAAAGCAGGACACATGGATAAAAACAAAAACAGAAAGAGAATGGAAAAAATAAAAATGAAAAAAGGGAATAACAAACCGTTTGACGGAAATATGGCAAAAAAATTGAGTGTACAACCGGCCAAACACAAAACCCAAAGTGTCTCCGTCCGTCTACCACCCATGGTATCCCTGGGGAAGGATACTGTCCCATCCGCCCATACAGTACATACATATGTATGTACACATAGTGTTCGTTCGAGATCGCCCAACCATGTAAAGTAGTTTCTACCACTGCACTTCATCTACATTCACATTCACATTCACATCCAGAACCAAACCAACAGCAACAACAATGTCAGAAGGTGACGATTGACAGGGCAACAAGTACCGACCTCACACCGAAACGACCATCAACCGGAGATCCTGGATAGTTGGTAATAAAAATGAACACCTAAACCGTCTACCCGGCATCCTCATCGGTCCTACCTATGCGTATTGTACCCTCTCTTTTGGTGGGAGTGCCTTGGCCGTCCCGTCTTTTGCTTCTCATATTTCACACCGGAACGAAATTTTTCCGCCTGTTAGGTTTTATTTTTTTCCCATTTGTTGTTGCTGTTGTTACTGGTTGGTGATGGTGACGGTGATAGTCCTCAAGCTGGTACTGCTGTCGAATTCATGTTACCAAGAAGGATGTGAGCCGTCCTTTTTTACAGCTCCAAACGAATTGATAGTTCAAACGGCACTCTGTCGGAGTGCATTTATCGATGATGACAACGACGATGATGATTACGAGTATGATGATGACGATGATGATGATGATGACGATGATGGTGACTATGAGGACGATGTGAATGTGGATGATAAAAATGAAAATAGATCGAAACGAATGGCAGGCTAAAGGACCCTATCAGTGATGTCTTTCTTTCCGATATGCGATTGGAGAGAAACTATAAGACCGGAAGTAATGTCTGCTAAAGGATAAGACAGACGGGCACAAGTTTCAATATAAACTCCAGTACCAGTGTAGTAAAGGGCATTGAAGCAGCGACAGGTGGATTAGAATGATGTTGGTGTAACTCTTCTTACACCCTTTGGTGGCAATTGCTCAGTGTTTGTTGAATTATCACATAAAGTGACGCGTTTTACTAGCCACCTAGCATTTTCCAACATCACCCCGGAATCAAGTAGTATGGAGTCTATGATGCCTTTCATGACGGGGAAATTGGATATGAAAGTCTGATACGAGTACTATAGCAAGTACTCCAACTTGAATGTGGCAAAATGAAATGTACAATCGAATCGAAGAACCATTTGAATCGAAGAATTGTATTTTTTTTATTGATCGTATACCAGTAGCTGTAAGGAGTAATTTCAAATTGGATAAATAAAAGCTGAGACGTTCTGCAAAGGTCTTACAAAGTTTCAAATGTTAGGGACTGATACTTGATTGAGGGTTGGGTATTAACATTTTTACGAAGTAGAGTTTTGTTTTTGTCGTTAACGTGAAGAAGTTCTTTCGGAAACATAAATGAAGTTTATCCATCCCAAAAATCTTCTTATACTTTCATCTGGCCTATTATAGAGGAGATCTCTATAAAACGCTCAAATTTATTTCCAGTGGAAAGTAGAGATCCTCAAAGAGCGAAAGACAAATATATGAAATTGGTGGGTTTGGTGTGAAATACATATTCTTTCGGGCCCGTCATGTTTTCAAGACTTGCATATTGAAGAATACCTCTTTTTAATAATAAAGCCAATCTGCCAACCCAAGCTGCAGCTTAAGAAAGCTTCAAGCGGATATGATAAAAGCAACTGAAGCGTGAAAGTCCTCAGCTTCCGGCATGTGAGCGAGCGCTTCGTAGCAATCCGTATCAAGGCTAAATTCGCCAACATTAGCCATATATGCGCGCATGCCCCCACAGAGGAGAAAGATGACGACACCAAGGATGCTTTCTATGAGCTCCTTAACAACACCTACGAGCAATGCCCTAGCTATGACATTAAAATTGTCCTCGGTGAAAATTCAATCGCAAGAGATCGCCAAGTCCTTTTCCGATCGATTCTCCCTTTGTCTCTTAAGAGGTCCAATGCCGCCAGCATCAAGCATCGAAGACCACTGGAAACACTGCCAAAACGCCATCAGAGATGCCGCTTCTGATGTTCTGGGTTTCACTCGTCCACCACAACGAAACCCCTGGTTCGATGATGAATGCCGGCAAGCACATGCAGCTAAGCAAAAGCCACGCAATGCGGCACTGCAAAAAAAGACCAGAGCTGCTCATGAGCTGTATGAGCGGAAGAGGAGAAACGAACACCGGCTTCTCAGGAGGAAGAAGAAAGAGCATGAGAAGCGCGCGATCGAAGAAATTGAGAGATGCTACTCCAGGAATGAGATTCGGAAGCTTTACCGAAAGGTGAAAATAACATGCCGCGGAAACAAACCCCGAACCAAAGCCTGTAGAGATGAACAAGGGAACATCGTAGTAGAATCGCAGTTGATGCTGAGGATTTGGAAAGACCATTTCTGCAGACTGTATAACGCCGATGACGGACCAAATACCTCTGTCAGGTAGAATCAACCTTTCAACTTGGACGATGACTAACAATTCCGTCCACCCGACCTGAACGAAGTGAAGATACCTATATCGAAGCTTAATTCCAACAAAGCTGCTGGAGCGGATGGCCTGACTGCCGAGCTCTTCAAGGCAGCAGGCGATAATTTGGTAAGGAGCATACACCAACTCATCTGTGAAATATGGTCGGACGAAAGTATGCCCGATGAATGGAACCTCAGCATTGTTTGTCTGATTCTCAAGAAAGAAGACCCTCTGAACTGCACCAACTACAGAGGCATCAGTCTCCTTAACATCACATATAAGATCTTATCCGCCGTATTGTGTGAACGCCTGAAGCCATTCGTCAACAACCTGATTGGTCTATATCGGTGTGGCTCCAGGCCAGGAGATTCGATCTTCGACCATATTTGACAGAGTATGAGAGAATCTATATACAGCAGCCATACAGTGCAATGTCTAGTTTTGGCATCCCCGCCAAACTCGTCCATCTGTGCAGGATGACGATGGAGAATGCACGCTGCTCCATCAAGGTCGGTAAAGATCTCACCGAGACCTTTGATGTCCAGAAAGGATTTAGACAAGGCGATGCGCTGTCATGCGATTTTTCAACATCGTACTTGAAAGAATAGTGCAAAACTCACGAGCAAACACAAGAGGCACTATCTTTCAAAAGTCCGTCCAACTACTCGCATACGCCGACGATATTGACATAATCGGGAGATGTCAGTGGCGCTTTCGCGAGTATTGAGACGGAAGCGGCGAAAATGGGCTTAGCGGTCAATGAGGGCAAGACCAAGTATATGCTGGCAAGCAAAAAGGACAACCAACACCGACGTCTCGGACAGAACGTCACCCTCGACAGATATAACTTTGAGGTAGTTAAGGACTTTGTCTACCTAGGCTCTGCTATAAATACAGACAACGACACCAGCGCTGAGATCAAGCGAAGAAAACTCTTGCCAACCGCTGTTTCTTTGGGCTAAGAAGGCAATTGAGTAGCAAAGTCCTCTCTCGGGCAACAAAAGTCACCCTTTATAAGACCTTAATAATACCGGTCCTGCTCTATGGCGCAGAGGCATGGACATTATCAAAAATGGATGAGGGTGTTCTTGGTTGCTTCGAGAGAATAATTCTTCGAGCGATCTTCGGTCCCGTCTGCATTGACGGTGAGTGGAGGAGGAGATACAACGACGAACTGTATGGACTGTACAGCGACATGGACCTAGCCAGAAGAGTGAAGATCCAAAGACTGAAATGGCTGAGTCATGTAGAGCGCATGGACACCAATGCTCCGGTCCGAAAAGTCTTCGAATCCACTCCCGAGGGACAGCACAGTAGAGGAAGGCCAAGACTCAGGTGGCGCACGTAAGTGGAAGAGGACCTCAGCCAACTTAGCGTACGAAACTGGAGGCAGCTAGCCAGGGATCGAGCTGGCTAGAGAAGATGTACACCATCTGTTCTCTAAACAATATTGAATTGAAACCATTATTTCAGACCTCTCAGTCTGACTCCCTTCATGTTGAGAAGCATCAAAAGAATGGTTGAGCTTCGTGTGCCGCAAAAAAATTTTGAGAATGCACATGGATCACCCGTGTCTACCTATTCGGAGTCTTATGAACCTGGTTACGGATGCTGACTGCGGCCAATACGAGTATAAAACGGTGACAATAAATAATGGTAGCCCGTGGTCATTCTATCTCCGCTTTAATAGACACCCAGGCTAGATGGTGTACCTATGCAAAGAGTACCTTGCCAGACCTCTGAGAATATTAGTACCCGAAAAGGCCTTGTAGTCAATCCTCTCAAAACCAAAATCGGCAAGCTGTCTGGTCTTAAAAGATGCAGTCATCCATTTTTAAAACGAAACTGAATATTTAGGAGCCATTCTGGATAGGAAATTCTCTAGATATCAAATGCGTCACATCAAATACTTTCAAATTACTGTCGGCCTTGTTGCCAATCATATTCGTCAATTCTTTGGCAGAATAAGGTTTTACATATTCTTCCAGAAGACCGCAAAGAACGGTGTATTTTGGCTACATGGGCACCATCGTAGATGCCTCTCCTCTAGGACACTAATAAATTACCCTTCCTTTGATATACATATCATCGTTGACGCAGCTAAGCCTATATACATACGTACCAGCTGAACAAAAAATGACAGCGGCGCAGCCTACCGACCGTTTCACGAACATTTTCGTGATTTCGATCCTTGCCTAAAGAGAATGTAATAAATAAAAGATCAAAATCAAAGTGACTATGTATTTTTTTTTAACAGCGTTGATACATATGTATGTCCGATCTGAACCAAAGTTTGTCGCACACTCCGCAAGCATAACCAAACTCGTTCTGAACAAATTGTTTAATTAAATGACGATCTGAGTGCATAAAACAACAACAACAGTGCAACAGCAACGTCCTCGGGTTGTCCAAAGTTGGATGGCCGGTTTTGCCCCGTTCATGCTGATGTGCTCACGTTAGGTTCCTCTGTAATGTCTACGTCTATTGGAGTCACTTGAGACCTATTATGTTTACCTCCGTACGATGTGGAAGGCACGTAATCGTCTAGTGTATGATTTTCATGGCCCGCAGAATCAAAGTACACCTCCTGTAGCCCCACTGTATGGGAAGTCATGTTTGTTTTATGCGTTCCGAACGAACCCGCTCTACACACTTAACAGGTCTTGGTCGCATTGGGTCTGTGTTGACCTTATCAAACCGGTCTTTCTTTGATTTTGAGCGAACCATATTTCCTTCAGAGTCACCATGTCTCACAAATTTTCTAGTAAAGTCTCCCAGAACAATTTAAAGTACACTTAATTAGCTATACAATGAAATAATAATACTATCGACACATAGAACACGAGTTATGAGTCCAAGCGTCTGACACTGACTGAGCGCTGGAGTCAAAATCGGCTCTTCGCTCCCGGTCCCTCACGCCGGCTGCGCATGTGTGCGTAACAATCATCATACACCGATCCGATGGGGCAAGACCACGCTTTCATATATTACAAGGTGGCCCAAAATGAATCATCCTTCCGGAAGATTTTGCAAATGGCGTCGTATTTGACATTTGTGAACTAGATAGCTGCAGAATACAAACATACAAGCAATGGAGCGCTATACTCCGCTGTCAAGCCATCCTCAATCTCAACAACGAAGAGGACGATATTGTGTTGAAAATCATCATGAGCGACGAGGCGCATTTCCATTTAAGCGGTTAGGTTACTCGTAATAAGCAAAATCTTCGTTTCTGGGGCACTGAAAATTCGCGTGTGATACACGAAGAGCCATCAAGAGGGATGCCATCGGCAATACGGTCGCTGTTACTGGCGAATGCTACAGCGCCATGATTAACGACCTGTTACTGCAGTAATTGGATGAACGAGGCTTGGTGAACATATGGTTTCAACAAGATGGTGCCATCGCACACACAGCACGACCCACAATAAATATTGTGAAGGAGGCGTTTCCTGGTCCCGTAATCTCCCATTTTAGCAATTTAGCATGGCCAGCCACATCGTCCAATCTAACTATCCCAGACGAACCTCGAGTAAGACGTTCATCGAATTCACGTCAAAAATAAACGAGAAGAACTAAGATATCTATTAGGACATAAGAACAAAACAATGTCCAATGTTCTGGTATATCGGATAAAAGATAATTTTTGAAACAAATATGATGGACATTGCCTACAAATAATTCTTTGTAACAAAAAACAATTCTTTAAATCTAAAAAATCGATCAGAATGCACCAAAAAAGCTTTTAAGAGTAGAACGTCGACTCTGGTCAAAAAAAAGGTGAAATTTCAATTTTGAAATACGCGGGCTCTTCTATTCTGGTAAATGGGTAGGTAGGTCGGTAGTACTGTCACTGAAATCTGTATTACGAGTAAATTTCATTTCGAAATCCACATTTATTCAATAGTGGTTGTTTTGTGTACAACTAAACGTGAATTTAGCGATTTTAAGAATAAATTTTCTGCTGTAGAATATTGCAGAAGGCATTCAGTGACCAGTCTATGTCACGAAAAAATGTATACACGTAGAACATGCAATTAAAAGAACGCAAAGAAAGCGTTGAAGACAAAGATCGCTCTGGACGGCCATCAACATCAACTGATGAACAGCACGTTAGGGAAATCAAAGATTTGGCATTCAAAAATCTTCGATTGACAGTAAGGGACCTCGCTTATACTGTTTACATTTCATTTGGATCAGTCCAGACCATTTTGGAAGATGCTGTTCAACTCTAGCATTCCAGAACCACTGTATTCGAACCACCGTTTCGACATAATTGTAAAGATAAAAGCCAAATCGCTGCGCAGTTTGAAGGCCAGAAATCGACTTTAACAATTGTATCGAGGATAAGAAAAACCGTTGACATAAGCATATTATATCGAGATGACATGAAATCGATTAAACGAGTGAAAAAGATTTTAAATGTTATAAACAGTTTGAGCTTATTTTTTGATCACAATAATATGTTGGCTGAACTAAAGCAAGATCAAACTTACGACGTGTTTCAAGAATATAGACAGAGACTTTAACAAGTCAAGTGAGATCTATAGTTTTAGCTTTGCTGATGTCCTTAAGTTCTTAAGAAGTCTGTATCCAAGGTATTTTTGGTGTTTGGGAAAGTGGACATGCTCTCCAGATTGGGGATTGTGCCAGCGTTGTAACTGCCCGGCCATAGAACAACACGAAAGTTCCGAAACATAAACAAGCCTTGGATACGGATGAATCGGATATGCATGCACGCCGAACAACTAGCGAAGGCCTTAGACTACTAGAAAGCAGATGTCTTGAGTTTCTGTGATGTGAACATGCGCCTCTTAACCATCCATATCGAGGCTAAATTTGCCACCATTAGCCTTACTATATGCGTACACCCCCCCACAGGTGAGAAAGAGGACGACACCAAAGATAGCTTCTACGAGCTCTTGAACGAGAACCAAATCGCTCTGTCAGGAAGTATGAACCTTTTAACCTTGACGATGTAGACCAACAATTCTCTCCATGCGACCTAGATGAACTGAAGATACACCAACTCATTTCTAAAACATAGTAAGACGAAAGTATGAATGAAACTTCTGCATTGTTTTAACGATCCTCAAGAAAAAAGACCCTCTAAACCTGGTCAATACGGAGGCATCAGTTTTCTTAACATCACATACAAGATCTTACCTGCCATGTTATGTGAACGTTTAGCGGTTTAGCGTTCAACGAGAGCCAGCCCAAGTATATGCTGTCAATCAAAACGAACACTCAACACACCTGACAGATAAAACTTTGAGATAGTAATAGCCATTATCTGCATAGGCTCCGCTATCAATTCAAAGAACGACACTAGCGCTGAGATCAAACGAAGAATTAACATAATCAATTTTTGAGAGGAAAAATCTTCGGGCGCAATAGAGAACCAACGAGACTCGGGTGGCGCACGCAAGTGGAAGGGGACCACATCCAACTAAGCGTCCGAAACTGGAGGAAGTTAGCAATAGATCGAGCTAGCTAGAGACGCTTGTTGACTGCAGCCCATGTCCACCCCGAACTCTAGCGCCACCAAAAGTAAGTGAAGAAGTAATACTGTTTCTGAGTTTACCTGTTTCGATGAAAAAGAATTAGTTGTAAGCGAGCAGTGTTTTACAATTTTTGGTCACATCTCGGACGATGTAAGTCAAAGAAGAAGCAGAAGAAGTACCGATGCATGTTGGTTTTGAATGTTTGCAGGTTATAATGACTAGGAAATAGCTCTGCTTAGGAAAGAATCACAATAGTGGTCTTAGGCTATGCTGATGAGCATTAATAGCAAGATGGTTGTCACGGTTGAAGGTTTGAACGGGACGGAATGCTCCTTGCAATTTCGGTGGAGAATTGATGGTGTAAATAGCGATAAAACAAGGCGAGGCAGGAGAAAAGACGTCAGTGTTCGAGAGTCTCAATTGACTGTATATCATTGACATCATCAATAAGTTTCCTTACATCGTTTGAGGAAGCCCAGACATATTGCAGTATTTTTGGCGACATCGAATATGTGGCCATTCCAACGGAGATTGTCATTGGCACGCATACCAAGGATGGAAAATTTGATGGTTTTCATGGATAATGGCTAGGTGTTCAAATTTCTGTTAAACGACAGCGGCGCACATGACATCCTATTGAAAGTTTGGAATGTCGGAATTTAATGAGCTTAACGTATGCTGCCCTTCCCGTTCTATGGCCGTAGAGTACGAAACGAATATAAAAACAGAACGATTGGTGACTTATTACCGGAGGTTATAAGTCCTTTGGTCATATTTTTTTTAAATCTTTATCTCCGATTGTGGCGTAGGCTACTGGCTGATCCCACTCTTTCCATTTTAGCCTGTATGAGCAAGGATTTGCTCTTGCTGTTGCCGGAGACCATTATTGGGGGGTGAGGCCAGAACTTAGCCACGACCTTGATAGTTCCACTGCTGGCACAATGAATCTTCATCAGATTGCAGATCAATCGCCGCGCAGATCGCCGTTCCCAACCCTATTTTCCCACCTTAAACAACCGCTTCACGTTCCTTTGAAGGCTCCGATCTTAGATAAATATCCACCGCACGAGATCATCAGATCACAGCGCCGGCATATTATTAACATTCTTGGTAAAATTGGCTTTCCAACTTCTCTGTCACATCATACGAGTACCTATACCATCACTTCAAATGCAGTTTGCAAAAGAATGACGAAACTCTTACAACTGCTGCCGCGTTTTGGTTTCACAAACAAAAAATCAGTTGCATTATACAATTATTCACATTTTGTATTCGGAACTTTTCTTTGGTCTTACATCCTCGTTCTGCTGCGTCTGCTATTCATTCAAACTATGATACCAACTTTCTTTCAGCTCAAAAGTAAGAATTTACAACCGAACATTTTCGGAAACAACCCATGTTTCATCTAATCTTGATGCGGGCTCCAAACTGCCACGATCACGTCTCAAATCCTCTCTCGTTCGTGCTGCCTTCCTTTGCATAACAATGTCTTTTGGTATAAAATTTTCGAAAATTTATGTCTTAAACTACAATTTCCACCACATGCCCGGACCGCCATCTGTTTGTTTGTCTATTCGACACCCAACATTCGGCACAGTAACTCGTCACGAAGATGGCTTTTTACCTCCTCCTGCATGCAAGTGGAAGGGGTAAACTTTTCCTTCTAAAAAAGGGCTTCCCTTGCAAAGGATGGCGGGTATTTAAAAATCAAAAACAAAACCGGCAAACAGAAAACTAGAAGAACATATAATTTTGTTGTGTTTTGTTTGGTTATGTCTTCCCCACGGATATCACGTCGACAAGAGAAATTTCTCCGTCTTCAAGGAGTAATTTTTCTCCCGGATTTATTTTTTAGTATTTTCTGCTGTAAAAAAAAGGGAAAACTTGTTCCTTTCGAAAGGAAGACTCCTTTTTTTTTCGTTTTTGGCAAAGCCCAACGCCAGCTACTTCATCAGCGCTGCTAAGAAAGATAAATTCCGCGATTAACAATGCGACAATGATGCGATAGATAGTATACAAAAAAGGACATAGTAAGTTGGAAGCTGCTTCCAGATTTGTTCTAACAAATGGTCTGGCTCCAGATAGCAATCTGTAGCGACAAGGAAACTATTTAATTTCCGTATTTTCGGGTGATGAAAGAATGACACACGCCAGGAAGGAAGGATGTACGTCCTTGTCTGGAGATAGTGGGAGGTGTATTTTGTTTCTTCATTTGTAGACACCCAGAAAATTGTATCTATTCACTTGACAAAGAAAATTAATAAATTCGAATATCTCGGAAAGTAAGAAGAAGCCAAAAAGCAAGTCGTAGTTGGAAAAAAAAAACATCCTTCAACTCCAGTGGTGTGTGGCATTATACTCGTATATGATACAAAGTCCAACTTCCAAGAAAATTCCAAATAATAGTCACGTACAAAGAGTTCAGTCGTCCTTATTTTTTGTGGCCTCAGTGAGCATTATTGCTGTTGATTAAATTTTCAACCCAGTTGCTGAAGGGATGGCGAATGTAGTGGGTGCACCATTAAGTGGATAAAGACGCCATTAAGTAATAGAACCGGAAGTTTGTCTTATTGGTTAATGTTGTCTTAAAATGTATTTCTTTACGCTTTCCTGAATTTGGTGGAAAAGATGATTCCAACAAAAGCGGAAGGAAAGTTAAGCGGACGTGAAAAATCCTTGAAAGATAGTTAAATATGATTTTAATGCAAACTTTTTAGTTAACGAAAAATTTGAGAGTACCCACCATGACACAAATGTGAATCTAATCTCATTCTGCTTTTGAGTTCAGACAATCCTTTATCAGAGGACTTACATGTGCTCACTGTGCACTCACAGGTGAGTGTTTTACTTCTGTTGTTGATCTTTGAAATACTCGTATGTAACGCGCAAAGGTTTTTTTTTTTGGAATTGGACTAACTAAAACAAACTTCAGATACATCAAATCTTTAAATCCAGTTGCGCGCTCTACAAATGAGGTCTCCTTCTACTTGTATGTAGGTAAAATCATTATCTAGTGCATTGGTAAAAATTTTTTTTTTTTCTCGAAACGGACGACTTTGTGGTTTGAGATGAACAAGAGTCTCCTTGGTTGTTCTGGATACGACCTTTGGCTAGAGTGATTGCGTGAGTATTGTTCGCGCAATTGAAAGCAAAATCCAGTTATACAAAAGCCTTTACTACCTCAAAGTAACAACTGCCCTTCGTACTTGGTTTTAGCTTCATTTGCCGCTAAAACCTGAACCTGAAGCTTTAGTTGGCGATGTCATGTTATGTCGATATCATCAGCGTTCGCTAGTAGGTAGACAGACTTTTGAGAGATTGTTCTTCCGTTGTTCGCTTGTGACAATGTTAAAGATAACGGAGCGTACCCCGTTTTAAATTATTTTGAAAATCATTCTGTACCTTGTATATGGAGTTCGAAGTCTCACTATCTTTAATTTTGCGCTTCGCCTGTTTTTTTCTCTTCTTCCTGGCTTTCTTATTCGTAGAGCTCACGAGCGACTTTAGCTGATTGCCGCCCGTCTACAGCAAACCAGCAATTTCTTCGTGGTGGTCTGGCATTGTCATTGTTGTTCGATTTTGACATTTGTCATATGTCTTGTCGAGGAGGTCGAAGGAAATATTCTTTGGTAGCGTCATCCTTGTCTTTTTTATGTTAAACGAGTATTAGCTTATATTACAATAGTTGTCGTAAGATTCTCCCTTATATGTCGGAAGTTCAAAACTTCATGCCTAAGTCTGCGCGCATGGCAAATCCGCACCCGAATAAGCGGGTGCATTCACTATAGTAAATAGCATAGTTTGTCATCCTCCTTTTGCTTGACCCATCCTATTGCAACTTCTGGATGTCGTTGATATCTACGTCAAAGCAGTCATTGGGCTCTAAAAATTCTCCGGCTGGCCGTGGCCTGCTCGAACGTTTTTACTTCCTGTTTCCGAGGTAGAGCAAGTATTACGCTGCTAATTTATTGTTACGCTGCTGCCCATTCCAATCATCAGTTCTGAGATCATCACCTCGCAAATAACTTACGCATACACTTATTGCTAATACTCACCCACAGAGTCGTCGTACGTTACTCTCCTATCATATCAAACGAAAGAGAGGGCTTAGAAGGCTAAGTGGCTAGCAAGCCCTCTCTCGAACAACAAAGTGAACCTATACTCGTATAAGACCTTAATTATCCCAGTCCTGCTCTATGGTTCAAAGGCATGATTTTCGGTCCCATTTACATTGTCGGTGAGTGGAGGACGAAATACAATGACGAACTGTACGGACTGTACATTGACTTAGGTAGAAGACTGAAGGTCTATCAACTGAGATGTCTAGGTCATATAGAGCAGATTCTGAAAATTTTTCGAATTCGCTTTCGAGGAACAGCGCATTAGATAAAGACAGCAGCGAGCCCACCAACATGCACCATATCAATAGAGGCAGAACGCCGCCTTATTTAAAATCCCTGGTTATCCCCGTCATCAAAAATTGACTGCAAGAAGCATACGCAATAAATGTTCTATTTTCTAAAATTGCTTTTATCTACAAAACTTTCGAGCTGTGATGACTTATCGAATTTCACATGCTATCAAAAGTTTCTTTGTCGAAAACACCCTGAAGATCTGGCTATTCTAATGGCAGCGCCTATTTCATTTTTGTCGAGTGCGATCTTCGAGAACCTTCCGCGTTGGTACTGATGTGGCAACTTGGAGAGAGGATCCATTTGCAAAGCCCAAATGACGCCCAACCATGGTGCCGGTGTATTTCAAATTGAAGGAGGTCAGACTCATAGGCCTGAAGCTCTTGACGAGCGTGTGGTCCTCTTTTTCAGTTTTTAGTATAATAGTTACTATAACTGTCGGTACCAGTCAAGTACCGGGTATACATTCCATCAGTGAAGGCGACTTGAAGCCATCAAAGGAGGCAAAGCCAGAAACATAAGTCCGCTATGATCAAAATCCTACTTCGACAATTTTTCACCAATGTTTTTATAAAAATATGTCATTTGTCAAATGTGTAAATGCAAAGTCCGCTATAACACGATGACTTTTGAGTCAAACGTATGCCTGTAAAGCAAATGAAAAATTAAAAGGGAGCTGCCAAAAAGAGTCGTGACTCAAAAATCACCGTGTAATAGCGGACTTGCCCGACGACTTACAGGGTTTATATTATTATTTTTTGTTTCACAGCACGATGCCACGGACGACGGAAGCTGAAGACATTTCCAATCGAGCGAATGATGGCAATTTAGCTGAGGGTATATCCGAGGATGGTTCTGTATTGTCAACATCCGTAAAAAGACGGGAGGTCGAGCTGGATTAGAAAATAGGCAAGGTGGACCACAAAAGCGTTACCAATTATTGGCACAACCTTTCGACGACGGTCCCAAACTGGGCAGAACTCCGTTTTCCGCAATACAGTCCCATTAGATATGTTGATAACTGGAAGGCAGCATTATGTAGTTACAAAGTAGACGGGGCCTGTTGTGTAGAGTTTGGCAAGTTTTTCAGGTCAGGAATAGAAAGTTTGTTTTCTTCCCGAAACGACTTGTATGAAAGATAACTACATTCAATTGATACTCCTTCTGCAAGGAGCAAACAGTTTAAGATACATTCCTTGCCTCCGTCACTGGCTACTGTAAGCTTCAATATGACATTAAGAAGACCGCCAGATGACATTTCGGATCGATTAGGTCCCTCATGGAAAATTTAACCAGAAGTGTCCCCATCAATTTAAAAAAAAACTCATTATAAAGGGGTGGTGTCATGTCATTTGAAGCGAGCTGAAATTTTCGGCCATTTTAGAAATCGATATCATGTAACTTTAGGTGTGTTTTTTTTGGCATAGGTATCAGCGCTTAACTTCAAAGCCCAACAAAAACGGCTATCGGGGTTAACTACAATAATAACATTTGGAAAATTTGGCAGTACTGTCACTTAATTTGCCTAATGAAGGGATACATGTTGTAACGTTTCAATACAAGTCCTCGCTATTGTGAAAATATAGATCTGGGGGCATTGTCGCTATCCACGTTAATGCCGGTATACATATACCTTGCATTAAGTTAGCACTTCTTAAGTTGTTTGTGTGATTTACATAAATGATGGAAATAAGCGCTGAGTTAAACACATATACAAGGGCGGGTCAATAAGTCCGTGACTTTTCGAATTTCTGACCTCTTTACTGAAACAGCAACACTGCTCCTGTCAACAGGCATCTGTCAGTTGACTCCTGTCAAAATTTAAACTTTCTGCGTCAGTTAGTTTGTGTTTGACAGCTATTTTTTTCAGACTACTCACTAATTTGAGGAGAAAATGGAAAAAAGTGAATTTCGTGTGCTTATTAAGCATTATTTCTTGCGAAAAAAAACCATTACCGAGTCCAAGGCTAAGCTTGATAAATACTATGGGGACTCTGCACCATCGATTTCAATGGTAAAAAAGTGGTTAACTGAATTTCGTTGTGGCCGTACAAGCACTGAAGATGCCGAACGTCCTGGACGCCCAGTTGAGGTCTCTACACCCGAAACAATCGAAAAAATTCACGATATGGTGTTGGCCGACCGAAGATTGAAAGTGCGAGAGATTGTGGAAGCCGTAGGGATCTCGCATGGCTCAGTGGTTTCAATTTTGAATGATCACTTGGGCATGAGAAAGCTTTCCGCAAGATGGGTGCCGCGTTTGCTCACAGTCGACCACAAACACATGTGCAGTTGCCATGGCAAAAATCCATGAATTGGGCTATGAATTGCTCCCTCATCCACCCTATTCTCCAGATTTGGCTCCGAGTGACTACTTCTTGTTCCCAAACCTGAAGAAATGGCTTGGTGGAATAAGATTTGACTCCAATGATGAAGTCATCTCGCAAACAAAGGCCTATTTTGAGGACCTCGACAAATCATTTTTTTTGGAAGGGATAAAAAAATTGGAGAAGCGTTGGACAAAGTGTATAGAGCTCAAGGGAGACTACGTTGTCTGTGTTTTAATCCAAAAATCACGGACTTATTGACCCGCCCTCGTATTATCTTCGGTACCCGCTTCTCAGTGCACTTTCCCAAGAAAATGTTGTGCGAAAACGGTCAATAATACGACGAATAGCGGTCTCAGACGATCGATTATGTTGGATGTAATATGGTGCAAAAGCTCTATAAGTTTCATAAATTTCGAAAATTTTGTAAAGTTGCTAAAGCGTGTATGTCATCATAATAAAATAACAGTGACTACTGAATAAAACTGACACTGGCAGTTTGAAATCTGGCAATTAGTTTTAAAGATATAAGCAAATGCCTCAATTAAGTACTGGGTTAAAAAGACACCCTATATACGAGTATTTTTAATTTGTCCCTTCTGCCAAGTTTGTAAAGACTCCAGACAACTTTTTAGCCTAAAATTTCTGGTATTCCCTCTACGGTTTTGGTTTGTGCATCAACTAGACATAGCTCTCATTACTAAATTTCATGAAACTGGTCCATATTTACAGGTTTTTAAACATAATTATCCAAAATACAACTGAATCAGTTTATTTTCTATTATTTTTAGATAACAATTGTATTATTGTACTGAATTTATAATTATTTTCATTAAAACTTCCTCTAGCCATCTACTTTCTCAACGCAAAAATAAACTATCACACTATCAAAGCATTTTTCTTTACCTAGCATAGACATAATCCATCGATGAAACTACCAACAAAACACTAACAACCTTACGAAAAAACATTGCTCTTTCCCATTTGCTGATGTAAAAATTCGTTCGTTATTTTTCGTTCAGTTTTTTGACAACAAGCAACAACAACCCAGCAACCGGCCATATTGTTTCAGTCAAACGCGTCAAACGAATCAAAAGAAATTCAATTGGATCCCAGCAGTTGCATGTTTTTCTTTTTGTCTCAAATAAAATTTCATAAAACTTTCTAAAGATTCTCATAAAATTTATCAAATTTCAATTATCACATCGTTTCGATTTATCAACTGTACCCGTCTGAGTAGTCCCGGAAAGCCAACAGCCAAAAGCAACCGAACTTTGGCGAGAAAGAGTGAGCTAAACTCGTCGCTTTGCTGGTTCCTCCTTTGCTGCTGTGTAGTGTACTCGAGTGCGGCAGATTGTGTGTGGTGTGGAACACGAAGTGGACATTTTTCCAAAATAAAAATTGCTCGAAAACGCAAAACAAAATCCATAACTGAACCGATTATGTCGGAGATAATAACTTATAAGCCAAAAGACTTGATTTGGTGAGTTCTCAATAAAGTGTGTGATTTGGTTTTTTTTTTTCTTTTTTTTTTTTGTTTTGTAGAATTTTGACAACGTACCCAAGCTGTGGGTTAGATTGGCCCATGTCGCCGTGGCTAGTTGAATTTTCTCATTGAAAATCGTCAACAATACTCCGTAGAATAAGAAAATCGCCTCTAGAAGGATCTGACATAAAATACAAATTCAGAAAAGGGCACATTTCAAGAGCCTACCTCGAGTGTTCTTCTTGGTGGGCCTGCGGTCGACCACAATGGCCGGCAATACAGAGAACAATTTTCCCGCGCGTTATTTTGCCTCGCGTAAAAATTTTCATTTTCAATTTTTTGTTGAATTTCTATGAAGTGCCTTGGCAGCATGTATTTTTCTAATTGCAATTTTTTTTCGTGTTTCTAATTTCAGGGCCAAAATGAAGGGTTTCACCCCGTGGCCGTCGATGGTAGGTTGACTATTGAATTGGATTTCTTCGAAATGTTCTATATGTTCGACCATTTTGAAGTGCTCTTTGATAATTTGGAATTTCATTTTTTTTTCGTTCTTTTTTTGTCTAATTTTTTTGTTGCTGTAGATCGTTGAACCCCCAGAGGAGATGCTGCATCAGCCTCGCCGGAATGTTCCATGTAAATGTGTGTTTTTCTTTGGATCCAGGAATTAGTAAGTACAGTTCCCATTTATTTATTTTGTTGTTTTTTTCTTTTTTATTTTTTGATAAGAAATGTGATTTTTTCAATTATTTTCTTTGGTTATGTTGTGGCGTTAGTTGGGTCGAAAAGCGAGCTCAACAAACCCGAGGAAATCTCAAAAACTTGAGTGCAGTTATTAGCAATGTAGATGCAGTTTTTTCTGTAGAATCAAGTGGAGGGTGATAGGTTCAGCAGTAGGGTGTTAACTTGAATTAATTTGACATTCAGAGAAAGGTCCGAAGTATAGTTATTTCATACAATTGCCTGTCTGATTTGCCAGAATGGATCGCGCGCACAAGTCTGAATTCCGTTGGTAGGAATATTTGTGTTTCCTTCTCCATATTAGTTTAAATATGGATGAATAAATTCGAAGGGATAACTTTGTGGGTGTTGCTGGTTGAAAAGGGTTTACGTAGATCTACATATGCGCTTTCTCATTTTTGGCAGAGCAGACAACTCATCACAACAGCTTAATCAAGATCAATGATCAATACACTGATGGCAAGAACTTTCTCCAAGTCAAAGAAAAATAATTATTTTAACACAAAACCTTTGTTTTCACCCATGGGGTACTGTGATTCAAAATCTTCCAAACAATGTAAGGTCAAAGTTGCTGAGAAATCCAACAAATAATGTCCAAAATGATAACGTCGTCCTTTTCCATAAATGAAGAGGTCATTCAATAGAATAAGCCTGTACGGACTCAGTGTTGGGCGAAACTTAAGCGTAGTGAGGCGTATTTTAGGCATATCGATTCATATAACCTTCCTGACTGCCTAGCGCTTCAGTTTGTAAGATTACTATGACTTAGTGTTTTATTTGCAGTCAGGGGCACGTTTTAGCCTCAATTAAAAAATTCCCACAGTTAGCGTAGCCAAGGGCATGTAGCTGTGTACTTACAATGTGTCGTTCCGGCGATAGGTATCAACGACTCTTAGCTCGAGCCTTAATATTCATTCACTCTACATGACCTGGCCATCTCAGACGAATAATAACCACTTTGCTATTTTAAATTTTCGTTTAAATTCCTCCAACGTAAGCTTGGCCAAAAATCTCCCAGAGAATTTAACTTTCCAAACGAGCAATGATATCTTCATTTACCTTCGCTAATGGTCATACTTTTCCGCCATAGAGAAGGACTGGGATAATGTAGATCTTGTAAAGAGTCTCTATACTTATTCGGAAAAAGAACGATAAACAAGGGTATATCTTCGTCTGAGCTCTGATGAATTGAGATAGAGAAAATCCCTAACTAGCTTCAAGTTATTAGCACATATTGTGGCGTTTTATCAGATTTAATGATGTCCGTGGGTCCCTGTTGATAGGATTTACATTTATCATTACAGAAACTTATTTTTACTGCTTCTATTGCAATGTTTGCCAATGTATCGTTTGCGTCTCACTGTGTGCTGCCAACGAGGAAAATTTTCTCCCTGATATTAGCTTGCAAGTTTGCCAGCTAAACACTTTTTTTTCGGTGAGATCGTTTGAGAGTCCCTTACGAAGCTACAAGGGCTTTACGTTTCCCTGAAAACTAAATGTTGGATATATTAAGATGTGAGCCTCGATCTCCACTTCTTATGCTTAGTAAACTGTGGTCTTATTGGGCATACAACTGAACTTATAGGGGCCAAGATCGACAAGATCCTGTGCAAGATACTATGGGGACTCATCTTTCTATGATTGACACAGTTTAGAAGATCGAGCAAACGATCCCGAGGTTTTTTTTTTTTATCGGGACATAAATGTACTTTCTTCCGGACCCCTCAGGTATTAGGGAAGTGAATTGGTGATTGCTCTGTACAAAGTTATGTCCCGTTGTCTTCAATATCTAACAAAAAGTCCGTCCCCTCTAGCAGCCTTGTTAAGCTTACACATTGTTGTCCTAATTTTGTGGTGGTGTATCAGTGGTGGCGATGGCGCGATGGTTAGCTCATTGGACTATCACGCAGAGAGTCCGTGGTTCGATCTCCGACATCGCCAACAATTTTTCGAATCGTCATCACCCTTCCGGCGGGGCAATGGCAAACTCCCGAAAGTAAAATTGCCTACAAAAAAGCTCTTAAAGAGTGCCGTTCGGACTCGGCGATAAACCGTAGGCCCCACTCAGATGTAACAAAAATGACAACATGAGCAACACAAATGAGTGTCAAGAAGCTATGCCCATGGCCCATACCGGGCTACCGGCGCGACAGTACTTTTTTTTTTTTTTTTTTTTTTTTTTTTTTTTTCAGTCAAAAATCTTCACTTTCTCCAAATCGGAAGACTCGTTCTACGGAATATAGTTCGTTCTTTTCATTTTTATGTAAGTATCCAGGGATGATCTATAGTCGATATGCCGCTAAAGTGGAGCTAATGTGCGCTAAATTTTCCAAGCAACAACAAGAGCATGAAACCAGTAAAGTATATGAATATTGTTGAAAAAACCTCAAGCTTTCCTTTCCAGCTGGATCCATCTGAGCCTGTATGCTTGCAACCTTCAAAGATTATTTAATCGTATCGCAGTTCTAAAATTGTATAATACAGCCTACAAACTTTCAAATCCTTCCACGCTGGTTTAGACTACTCAACAAATACTCTTGCAGCTTGCTGCATGCAAAACACTTATGGAGGTGCCTGGCAATGTTCCTTGATAGCTTCTTTTGGTGGCCTACCGCTCAAGCAAATAAAGATTTTGTTAAAACAATACACAAGACAGTACAAACTAGCTAACGTCATGTATAAAGTAAAAAAGTAAAACAAAATAAATCGCAGCAGAACGATCAAGACTTGACTTCGAAAACGGGTCTATGATAACTCAAGTACCTTTTCAAACAAATTAACCTTGCCCAATAGGACATATATCAACTGTGTATTGTGGGCACTGGAATAGCCGAACATATGCCGTCATGATCAATCTTGAAAACAAAAAAAAGAACAATCGAATGTTATCGCCTTCCAGATTTGTGGCATTTGTCTAGTGCATTTCAAGCGAATCAGCAGTTAAGAAGCCGTGTACTATGTTGAGTCTTAGAAAATGCTTATCGATAGCCAAACCGTTATCCAAGCGCTCTATTCGTAAATCGAAAATAATTTCAATTAGGTTCCAACAGGGCATTTTCCTCTGGGACATGTCAACAACAGAATTGGTCAGTATTTCCTCGCAAAAGCGAATTCGATGTGGAGGAATCTTTATAAGGAAGAACCTGATTAAAAGAACTTGCACTGAAGCGACCACAATTATCAATTCCACACACAGACAAATAAGAAAATTATGTTTCGATTCCCCTGTATACATATGTCTAGCGCATGTCAAGATCAAGATATTGACTACCGCTCAGTAATATAAGGAGAAATATTGTGTTAAATAATTTTCAGAACCTATGCGAATACCAGACGTTGGTTGTCGTACCGCCAACACTTTGGACTTGATTCTAACTTCCCACTCTGATAAGTACACCGTTGGTGTGCTCTCCCCTATGGGCTCATCAGACCATTGTGTAATATTAACTTAATTCTCGTATGGTCAACACACTTAGAGAAATATTTCCTAGATAATGTCGTGGATGCCGCTGCTGATATGATCATTAACAGTATTCTCGTTGGAATGAGATCCTATATCCCGGATCGGATTTAGGGTGCCCGTGGTGTAGTGGTACTAGCCATCGCTTCTCACTCGATGGGTTCAAGGTTCGAATCCTTATCATGACAAGTTTTTCATTTGTGTAATTGCAACTCAGTCAGAAAAATATGCATGTGAAGGCATAACACTGGCATGTAGATTTGGCTGTTGTAGAGTTTCAAGCACAAAACAAACGTTAAAATTTATAACCATGAATCAGTGAAGAAAAACTCCGTCCTATTCGGACTCCCACCCCCCTGGAGAGTCAATATCGAAACCGAAATGTACCTGAGTTTCAAACCAACTACATCACAACAATGCTTTCCTTTCTCCTCCTTCTATCTTTCCGCCCGCGCCCTGGCAACAGTAAAAAGGTATCCATAACCCCCTTGAGGCGCGCGTAAATTATAAAAACAAAAAAGGGTATCAAATCAAAAGAAAGGCGTTGGTAATACTCGTACTCAAGGCTGTCAGGGTTAGAGAAATGTTTTTTTTTGCCTACAAGACCAAGCCTACAGAGGAAAATCCATTTAAAATAGCCAGGAATGGCTGCAACGTATTTCTTAAGCTTGTTCGATTGCAAAACGACCAGAAACTGAGGTAAAAAGTACTACAATGTCCCAAAGATAATGCAAATTGTTGGTCTTTCATCAAAATATTAAAAAATTCTGCGTCATCATCTATCCTAACGTTCATTTATAATGACAGCTCAACGCTTCCAGATTGTGCATTTGTCCTCACTTACACTTGATTGGATCGAATCTTCAATGACACGAACTCACTTTCACACTCGTTAAGTAGCAAGAGTAGGAAAATATCTTAACATTCCCAATTCCACTGGTCCAGATGGTATATATACCCCCGCTCTTCTGAAGTGGTGTTCTTCCACGCTGGCAAAACCACGGCGTAAGCTTTTTCATAAATTCTACTCTTCAGAACACTATCCAACCAGATGAAAACCAGCTTTCTCCTTCTGCAAACTCATTTCACTTACGGGACAACATGGAAACGCTGATAAATCGTCAGCTCATGAAATATCTCAAAACACGATAACTCCTCAATGAACGGCAATACGGTTTTCGTGGCAACTTTCGAGGAATTGTCATGTAGTGTGAAATTGGTTTTGACTTTCACGTTCTTAATTCGTACGGACAGATAGTAGCTATAGTGTGCGATTTTGCAAACATCCCATTCGAAGCTGTGCTAATGTCAGTTTCAAACTCTGTTCTGACGGACTTCTAGAATGACTTTTTTTTTCTCTGTATATATATTTACACAAATAATAAGGGGTTGAAACAGCACGCTGTCCATCGAGTGGCTCTTTTGAAGCAGCCTGATCACACCCTGGGACCGATTCTGCAGCTTCTTTATTACTTCAGGGTGATGGCTTTGCTTGTTCTATACTCTGCCGTCTGTCGTACATCCCCATTCCTCGTTTGAGCTTAGTGGTTTCGATACATGTAAATCTTCTTTGTAAGTCGCTCAACTCAAGCGAGAGATATCAAGATCCATTTTGTATGATAGACATGATGCAGACTAATCAAATCTGGTGACATTTTTATGCATGAACACGTGGAGCGCCAATATACAATAATTTAAACCTATTTAATGAAGCTGTGCAGGAAAACTTGGGTCCAAAGTTCTTGCAAAAGGAGCGTTTACCACTGAAATTCAGTCTTCCCAAATTTTTCTCGTTAACAAGAGGGAGACCTAGCTGCGTATCATTTATTTCCTGAAAAGCGAGCGTTTAGTCATAAATTTTTGAATTAGGATTGTTTCGACGCGTATCTTAAGTAAAGGCGAAATCGGTTACAATACTAGAACCTAAAGCCCTGCTGGTGTTCAGTAGGTAAGACTTGTTGGAAAATATAGTTAACAAGATCTGGAAATTGTACAAATTAGCACTTTGATATCTGAAAAAATATATGAATGCCCCTATCGTCAAAAACATGTTAAGAAATCTACGCTCCATTTCTGTATTACAAAACGCTGTGTTCGAGTTTCTAGCTTCTTTACCTTCAATGGTAGCATTTGTTTCTTTCGTTTATACTCGAATTTTTCTTTTCTTTTTCTTCTTTTCATTCATCTTTTTTTCAAAACAACTTTTGTATTTATTTGTAGTGCCTGGATCGAAGAGCACAACATCAAACCGTTTGAAGGTCCCTATAAGGCTGAATTAATGCGTCCCAATAAGCCAAATGCATTCAAATTGGCATTACAAGAAATTCAAGCTTACATTGATAATCCCAACGATATTGATAATGAAATCAAAGCTGCAGCCGCTGCTGCTGCACCTAACTACGCCAGCGATGCTGATTTTGACAAAGTCCGCGATGGACTTGAAACAGCAGATTCCACCAATGACTTGGGTGAACCACCAAAGGTTTTAAAAAAACCAACGAAAACCAAATCACGTAAGTCGGCTGTATCAACAGCAAAATCAGCAGCGACAAAACGTGCTTCCAGTAGTAAAGCAACTGAAAGCGCTAAAAGGAAACGTGAATCATCGGAAGCAGCTGAGGCGACACCATCTCGCCGAAGGGTTAACACAGCTGCATTGGCGCATATAGGCAGTTCATCTAGGCGTAATATGAGTTCAACGGTGGCTTTGTTAGATCGTCCAATTGTTAGTCGACCGGAGGCGCAAACAATTGACATGAATGCCAGATCACAAACGTTATCAGAGAGAGATATAACTCCGTCGAGCTTGACTTTTGGCTTCTTGGGGCTGGGCATTATGGGATCAACAATTGTCAAGGACTTGATATGCACAGGACATAAAATTGTCGTTTGGAATAGAACAATGTCGAAGGTGAGTTGTTTTTTGTTTTTTTTTTTTTAGAGTGAAAGAGGACTAAAAATCATCTTTTTCTGATTAAATTTTAGTGCAAACCGTTTGCTGAAGCTGGGGCTGAGGTTAAGGATACACCAATGGATGTTGTCGATGCTGCGGATATTACATTCTGTTGTGTATCAGATCCAAAGGCATCGAAAGATGTTAGTTTGAAATTAAATTTTTGTGTAATTGACTCGTTTAATTTAATTTTGTTTAATTTCAGTTGGTGTTTGGCAATTGCGGAGTACTGCAAGGTAAAGATTTAAACAATAAGGCGTACGTGGAAATGTCTACCATTGATCCAGAGACTTCACAAGATATCGCTGAAGGTATCGCTCAATGTGGAGGTAGATATCTGGAAGTTCAAGTAAGTTGCAACTTTACGACAGAGTCCCATTGAGTTAAAATTATAATATTTGACTCTCCTTTAGATACATGGCACAAGACAAGAGGCTGAGGATGGTATGCTTATAATTTTAGCTGGTGGTGATCGCACAGTGTTTGAAGAATGTCACTCATGTTTCAAGACGATCGCGAAGAATACATTTTTCCTCGGAGGTAAGTTGAATTAAACTTCAATGTGTAATTGTATGGGTAGGAGGTATATATTTAACAAATCCACTTGATTGCAGATGTGGGAAATGCATGTAAAGTCAATTTGATCCTCCAAACGATCCTCGGGGTTAGTCTCGTAGGCTTCTCAGAAGCTTTAGCCTTGGGTAAGCTTACATTTCACACTCAGACATTTGTTTTATGATTATTGACTTTGTCTTTGCTTTTGTTTATGTAGCTGATCGCTTCTCAATTTCACTAAAGGACATCATTGACATATTTGAACTGACGTCTATGAAGTCGCAATTGTTATTAGAAAAAGGAAAAGGTATGCTTTTTGAAAATAAAAAAAAATTGTTAACCGTCTAATGAAATGATATGTTATGTTTCCATTTCCATTTCCATTGCAGAAATGGCTAAGGGTGATTTTAATCCACAACAGCCACTTATGCATATGCAAAAAGATCTACGTTTAGTCCTTGGTATGGCTGAAAATTTAGACCAATCAATGCCTGTAACAGCAATAACAAATGAAGTGTTCAAGCATACGAAACGTCTCGGCTATAGTGAGCACGATTCGAGTGCAGTTTTTGTAAGATCCAGATTTTAACGGTTAATTAATTCTAATGCAGATTTAAACAGCAACACTAGTGTCCCCCAACCATCAGCAACTATCCTTATTCCAATCCAACCCGAAACTGATATCCAAAATCAAAATCAAAATCATGATCCCATCCCCCCCGGACAATACAACAATCCAAACAGAGATCACACACCAACACCAACCTCAACAGACTTATACACAATTAATTAACAATATCCACTTGTAGTAATTTGCCTGTACATTTCATGATTATTATTTTTTTTAATTTTTCTTTTTAACAGACTTGTTTTTGATTACAAAAATATTTTTATTATTTTTGTTTATTTAGATTTTTTTTAATCTTTTAACCTCTTTTATCCCAATTTAAAAATATGAATTCAAAAAAAAAAAAATAAAAAAAAAAGAATTGTTCGAAACTAATGCAAAGACAATGTTTGGAGTTAGAAAAAAACGAAAACGAATAGGAAGTACAGAACAGAACAGAACAAGAAGAATAAGAAGAAAAGAAAAATATTTTGTAGTTAATCGCGAACTCAAAAGTTCTCTCTCTCACTCCATGGTCGATTTTTATTTTTTTATTTATACCAAATCTTTCTTGTATTTGTTAACTTCATTTAGAATTTTGCATTTTATGTTTATTTTTTATATAATGTCTGTATGAAATATTGTCCATGATATGTGACACAGCAGGAGAAAGTCAAATCAAAAACAAAAAACAAAACAAAGCAAAGCAATGAAAATTAAATTGTTTGCGTGCTGGTAAATTAAATTTTTATTTTAATTATAAATGTACACAACATAAAAAAACAACTATGCAAATTAAATATTTTCTAATGTTTTATTAAAGAATACAACAAATTACATAATTATTTATTTTCCGTTGATCAGTGGTGAATTTTTATTTTTTTCCTTTTTCTTAACGATCTCCCGAGAATCAGAATTTTAAGATGGTTTTTCGGTTTTATACAGAATCTGATGCTTGTACAGTGTGTTTGTAGTTGGTAAAAATGTGTAACTTCACCAACAAACAAAGGGAAACAACATTTTTAAGATTGGAGGAACGGATTCCGAGACAATATTTTCTGCATAAACCTCTGGCTATTGTCGCCAAATTTTTTTAAACCCGTCGTTGACCCAGCTCCAGTATGTGTATATGTATATTTTTTTTTACTATTGTTTGGGAAACTTGCATGAATTCAATTATGTTTCTTTCCGCCTTTTTGATCATCGAATGGAACTTGTCCTCTTCAGGGACTTTCAGTAAATATGGCAAAACCTAATTTCTGAATGTATTGACTTCAGGAATGCCCTTATTAGGTCATCTTTTCTTTACACCTGATTACATTCGTAAACCATTCAATAACGTTGCTGTCATATATCATACAATCCGTTTGATAAGATCGTACACGACAAAAATTAAAGAAGAACTTATAATAATAATAAAAAAATCAATTGTACTGGTTTATTTTGCTTATTTAATTGAATGTTTTTCAATTATTATGTTGTCCACTCTCCTCCATTTTCAATAATTGCTTGGAGTCTTCGAGGCATGCTTTCTACTAATCTTATTGCGTAATCTTGAGACAAAGATCTCCATAAAACTCGTATTTTTCGTGATAATTGTTTGACCGTCGAGATCTTCTTTCCTTGGAGCTTTAACTTCATGAATGCCCAAACATTTTCAATAGGATTTGCATCCGGCGACTGTGATGGCCAATCTAAAACATCGACGTCATTTTCTTGTTGCCATGCACTGCACAAACGACTGCGATGTTTCGGGTCATTATCTTCTTGCAGCAACCAATTCTCATTCCTTCTTTTAAACCACCTTTTGGCAGATGGTAATAAAGCCTTCTTATAAATTTTGACCATGTTGGGTGCGTTTAAGTTATTTGTAAACATGAACAAATTGCCAAATCCTTGTTTTGAGAAGCATCCCCAAACGTGCACCTTTGCCGGGTGTTTGACGGTCCGCTGGATTAATTTATTGGATTGTGTACACCAGGTATGAGTGATAGAAGACCATGCCCAAAAAGAAGTTTCATCCGAAAAAATAACGTTCCAATCTCCTTCCAAATTCGCCTTGGCCCAACTGAGTCGTTTTTCTACGTGTTTTTTTGACAGTAGTGGCTTCTTTATTGTGCTTTTTAATTTTACATTATTGGCTAGTAAACGTCTACGTATCGTATCACAACACACATTTAGACCCCTTTTACGTAAAATCCCTTGTCCTCCACGTAACGATAGAAGAGGATTTTTTTCAAACACGCGTAGAATCATTTTGTTATGCTTTTTTGTTGTTTTTGGCGTAGGCCCACGATCCGGCAAATCATCCACATTTTTAACCTGGGAATAACGGTGCACCCACTTGCTAACAAATGCTTTTGACTTTTTTATGTATTTAGCAGCTGCTCCGTATGAAATTTTCGGTCCTTTTGGATGCTTGCACAAGAATACTGCTTCATAACGTGATGCAAACGCGACACTCATTTTAAAATACTTCCGTCTCTGACAAAAATTGAACACTCTTTAAATTTTTTTATTCAAAGCATCTTAGCAGAAGTATTTTTTTATCTGCTAATGCAAATGCTACTTCCAAACCGGTTTTCATAAACGAGTTTTGCCGTATACGATCTTATCAAACGGACTGTACATTGTCTTAGTCTAAGTTCGTTTCCCCGCTAGTTACTTTATATTTTCTGTATGAGATTTGGCGAAGCATATCCGGCTGCTATTATTATTTTAATTATAAATGATGAACGAATAATCCAGGCACGATAAATTCAAGTTTATTTTAATGTCGAGAATGGCCCTTAGTGTGATACGAGTAACTTGTAGTTGAGTTTTCTCTGTCGTTCACGTCTTATTCATCGCAGAAAAAACCCTTTCAGCGGAAGCTGTTGAACCGGGCAGGCGTAGAATGTATTCAATTATTTTTCCCATATCCTTGTAGTTGCAAGTTTCTGTATCTAAATGGGCGTATACTTCGACCCATCGCTTTACTACCGGAACTTGTCGTTTTTCCATTGCTGAACATTACTTTGCGAGCAATAGTTTTATATGAAATCAAACTCCTTGTGTAATTGCGGCGAGTTGTGAATTGCGTCGTAAAATTTTTGCTCGTTAAAATAACGCATCGCCGCATCGACATCTTTCCGTCCTGGGACTGTGCGCAATGTCGCGCACGAATACATTTTTAGTTCCATCATTACAGCTGTCCACTTATCAATGTAATCAGAAGCATCATCAATTAAAATCAAGAAATAATTTCGATAGGAAAGGAGGATGATAAGAGGGTAAAATGAGGTTTAAGGGCAAGAAAGAAGGTTTGGAGGTTTGGAGGAGGAGGATGGGATGGTTTGTTATACTGGATCGACAGAGACCTAAGTCAATGGATTATGTCAAACTCGTATGTTTTCATTTCGGTGTAATTCAAATTTTATGATAACCACTCGATGAAACTTAGATTTATGGCGCATGAAGCAGTGATATTTTTAAATCGTGGACAAGTTATTGGTCTTCTCATGACACAAACAATTTACCATTTGTCCACTTAAATTCTCTCAAAAAAGTCTCACTTTGATATGACGGGGAATAGATTTTACTACCTAATAGAGTTGAAAAGATCGTCGGCTGTAGAAGCTTCTACAAATTTCAAAGCAGCGGCAGAAGCGAGATGGTTTTGACAATGTTTTGTCAGTCTTTCCATTCGTTTGCGAATATTTTCTTCTGTTTCCGGTCATAAGTATATGTTTTCATGTATGCAGACTTGAGATACAAAGAAGGGGAATTCCCCTTTTTTGTCATATACCACAGCGAAATCATTTTTGTGTAGTTTTACAGAATACGAGTACTTTTGCATATGTCACTATCGCGAGAGTGTGCTATTACGTGTATATGTAATGAAATGTTTAAAAAAACAATTTTACAAAATGTGTTGGATGGTACGTAAACGATTTACAAGTTTGGTTCCTTAAAAATAGTAGGCAGTATGCTAGAAATATTGGCAAGGGCAATCCATGGCATCAACAGACGCCTGAGTAGATTGTACTTTACTGCTATTCAATATTACTAATTTACTTGCAAGTGGTGTAGGCCTTTGTGCTTTAGACTCAAATCCCAACCACTGACCCTTAGAGTTGGATACAAATTTTTTTCCGGCCTTGATGGTGATGCAGACATCATTCACTTTCCTGTCCAAATTTGCATGTTGTGTACACATAAAGTTAATAAGCATATTCTTAACAAATTTATTTGAGGTCATTCATTTCTTCAACTGATGGCAGTGACCACATTAACGAGTAACTTATCGTAAGTGTTATGGAATAAATGTGTAACTCAGTGGTACATTTTAAAGTTTTTATCAACTTAGTCAGCTGACAATGTATTGCTAATTGGAACCGGACTGCATTCAGTAAACAATTTTGCTATTAAAAAACCTGACAGAAACATGATAATTTTTCAATATATTTCCGTTTTTCATTTTTATTTCTTCTTAGTCATATTTTATTATAATTAACAACAACAACACTGTGGCGCCGACAGCCCGGTATAGGCCATGGCCTAGCTTCTTTACACTCATTTGTGTTGCTCATGTTGTCATTTTCGTCACATCTGAGCGGGGCCTACATTTTATAGCCGAGTCCGAACGGCACTCCTTAGAAGCTTTTTCGTAGGCAATTTTACTTTCGGGTTCGGGAGTTTGCCATTGCCCGCCGAAAGGGTGATGGCAATTTGAAAAACTGTTGGTGACCCAGCCAGGAATCGAACCCAGACTGTCTGCGTGATAGTCCAATGAGCTAACTATCGCGCCATCGCCATTATAATTATATATTTAACACAAAAAACAAAAGAAAAACTGCCTTTCAACAGAAACCACAATTTTAAATTTAATTGTTAGTCTCGTTTCATTATTTCTTCTCAATTCAAAACTTTTATTTTATAATATTTCCTTAAATAATCTAATTTAAATATATGTACGAGTATGGGTATGCAATATTACTGAAAATTGTGTAATAAAACAAGATATACATTCAATTCAAAAAATAAAATCCCATTTTTGATTTATTTAGTAAATTTATTTTATTTAATAAAGAAAAATACGATTACGTCGATATTGTAAAACACAAATGTACTAAATATTTTATTAAATAAAAACAAAAAGAAAGAAAATGTAATAATAAAAGGAAAATTGCAAGAAAATAAATATTTGTAAGTGTAAGAGAACAAATAATTATCTACATCAAAATATATATATTTTAAAAATGTCAAAAAGGATTAAACAGTTGATTTTGTTAATGTACTATAAAAAAAATGGAATACATAAACCTGAAATTTGTTTCTTTTTTTCATTTAATTTTTGTGAATATCTAAGACTCAAAAAAAAATTAAGACTTCGTGAGATATTGTCCTCAAAAATTAAGTTTGAAGCAAGAAATCTTCATATACCAAGCATATGACCTCCTCGGCTTTTTCTGACAGGGCTCATTCTGTCAGTCCAGTATTGGAATACTCTATCAAGTATTTCTTATTAATTACACGATAGATATTGTCTTCTAGGCCTAAAAAGTTCGCGGACTTGCCGCATACACCAGACTTAACAAAGTGCCTAATTGGAGGGTCCACTTCACGATATGATACAATGTTGTCATTGGATTAAGTTCCCTGTAAGTCAATAGGTTCACTTAGCGCAGTGCTGCTAAATCCACGTATCATCAATCTTGAAAGAAATAATCCAAGAACTTTGCCTACAAAAAATACAAATCCGTCTCGATAATCCCACCAGCGAAAAGACCACGCTTTTGTGGATACTCGTAAAATTGAGTTTTTTTTTTGGATTTATCCCCTTCGAAAACAGAAAATTTGCTTGTCCCAAGGCCATTGCGCCAAAAATTAACCTTGCCATTAATAGGGTGTGAGTCACCTCCAAACCCCCATGAGTCCAATCCGAAATCTCCCGCGGTCTCGTGGACTTTGTTCCTGCATCAGATGGATCTTATACGCCTGTAGACCTAGATCTTTTTGCAAAAATTTTCACATAGCAAATGGACAAAGGCCAAACTCTTGTAATTAACGCACATCACATCAAAGCGGTTTTGGCTCTGCATCATGTACATAACTCAGTTGGTCAATCATGGGGACCAAAAATCAAGACTGATATGGAAGTCTTTATTTTGTATATGGGTGTTTATGTCATATTGGCTAGGATAGGCAAGGTTAGGTTACCTTACTAGGCACCAAAACGGGCCCATCGCGATCCCTGTGGGACCAGTTGAATTTAATTTCAAGTGGCAAAAACCTAAGCAATCTCCCTGGTAAAACATCCAATTTTTTGACAAAAGTCAAGAAGGCCTCTTATGTCTGTGCCGTCTATTTCCTCAAAGTTTTCCAAAAGGTATTTTCCTACGAATTTCCTTCGGCTACACGATATTGCCTCACATTCACACAGTATGTGTGTCAACTGCTTGCATATCACCGCACAATCTACAAATGTCCTTATCTGTGATTTTGTGTCTCTTTGCGTGTTTTAGCAGGAGACAATGTCCCGTCAGGAATCCTATTAATGTCCTAAGCTTATCCTTGTTAAGTTTAATTAGCTTTCTAGATTTCTAACCATCGAGAAGTGGCCATAGAGCCCTGTCCTTCAAGATTCGACCACCTTATGTTGGCAGTCTGTATGGTCCTTTCCTCGATAGCGCCCCTTACTGTGCCGAGGGGTGGTTTGATGTTAGAAACCCAACTATTGTCGAATAGCCCTCCTTGCAAGCTCGTCCACTTGTTAATTTCCCTCTACACCGCAATGTACTGCCACCCAGCACAGTCTCACCAGGTTCTGAATGTATCAGAGCTGATGTCGGTTGATTCCATTGCCTTAAGAGCGGCCTAGCTGTCGATGTAGATAGCGATATCTCTACCGGATACTGATCTCATCTACAATACATCAGCCCAACCGCTCTGAGGACGGCCAGAAAATCTGATTGGAATACACTGCTTGTGTCCGGTAACCTTATGGCCACTCTTAGTTCTGGGTCTACCGAGAAGACATCGGAAACAGTTCCTTCCTCTGTTTTCGAGCCATTTGTGAAAATTGCAAATCTATTTGGCCTGATTACTGATTTTTTTTGTTCTTCCTCTCCGGATATATTATATCATAAAGAGTGTCGAAGTCGATTAAGGAAGGGATTTCATCCGTTAAAATAGGATTGCCTGGCAGTAGTTCCGCTAGAATCGTGCCGTGTCCAAAGCTACTGCCCTTGAAGTGACACAGATTAGTGAGTCGAATCGCACTGCTGCCAGCAAGTTTTTTGATTTGTAAGTCAAGCGGTGGTAGATGCAGAAAGGTGTCCAATGTTGCCGTAGTTGAGATCTGCATAAGTTGCGCTCAAAAACTTAGATTTTGTGCCGAACTAACTTAAACGAACCTCGCCCTTAATCAATTCATACAGTTCGTCATCATATCTCGTCATCCACTCACCGTTTATATAGACAGGACCGAAAATCAACCGAAGAATTTTCCTCTCAAAGGAGCCATCAGCACCCTCATCCATTTTTGATGAAATCCATGCCTCTGCGCCATAGTGCAGAACTAGGTCTTATAAAGGGTCACTTTTAATGCAAGCAACAATTGGCAAAAGTTATTCTTCGTTTGATTTCAGCGCTGGATTCACTTCCTCCAAGTTATAGTGGTGTTCTAACTGAGATCCTAGCGGCTGATTAAATTCGCCATTAAAACGTTTTGCTGGCTGTTTGGAGATACGAAATTATTTCGTTTGGAACGATTATGACGTTGAAACAAGGGCCAAGCCCACTAAGGTGCTTGGTAAAAACGTAGTGCCCCATCACGAAGCAACTAAGAAGTCTGCAATCCTTATTACCGTAAGAAAGCGTCATGCTATCTAAATTATACTGATTTAATCCCAACTGTCAATTGTCAGCCCTTAAGAGGAAGAGCACATTTTTTTAAAAGCTATTTTCTCTAGACGACCAACCCATAGGGTTTGATATGATATGAAGGGCAATAAACGCAGCAACCAAGACAATTGGGTGTTCGCCTCTTGATACCTGTGAAAATGTTACAACAAATCGAAGTGGTAATATCTGGAATCGTCACCTGCGACAAAAACTAAGAATTCATTAAGAAGATGTCAAGCAAGTGATTAAATGTGAGTGACCTCCCAGGGAACTATCTTAGTCGGAATTGTCTTCCAAAATTTGGTGGCATCTTCCTAAAAACACGTGTACTATAATGCTGTTTTTCAAGGCTGGAATTGCCACATTGAAACTAGTTTATCAGCATAGACAAGTGTGGTGAGGTATCCCCATAGTCTAAAGGCGTCAAATCGAACGATTTAGGCGGGCAATTCACCGATCCAAAACGACGGATAAATTGCTCATGGAACTCATTTCGCATTTCTCGCGTGCTGTGTGGCATGTAGCGCTTTCTTGCTGGAACCACATGTCGACCAGGTTCAGCTCGTGCATTTTGGGCAAAAAAAAATCGAAATCATTGAACGATACCGGGCGCCATTGCTATTAACGTTATTCTCGCAGTCATCTTTGAAAAAAAAAAAATACCGGCCAATGATTCCGCCGGACTCAAGGTTTCTCATCGGATCAGAAGGACAGTTTCGATAATAAGCATACCAATTCAACCCTAAATTATGTTCGTCACTGAAGACAATTTTTCGATAAAAAAGCGGATCCTTCTTCAGTTTTTCTGTGGCCGAATCAACGAAAATTCAACACTGTGGCAGGTCATTCGGCTTCAGTTCTTTCACGAGCTGTGCAATTCACGTGTTCATTAACAGTGGCGGATACAGCAGCAATAATTTTTTTTGAATGCACTCTACGCATACGGATAGGTGCCTTGATGTCTCATGGCGGGAAATCGGTGCGGAATTTGGACATTACGGATTGAATTTCTTGCTCAATAAGTCGATAATCATGTCCATAAAATGGTAGAAATGGGGCGAAAAATATTTTTCGCAGAGCACGAACTTTGATAGTTAGTCTTTCCTTGATGATGTGGCAATGCTAACTGAGCATGTTTGACTTTGACACATATCACTTTGTACCCTCTGTGCTATTCCTCAAATAATAGAAGTGACGTGAGGATTATTGGATGTGGCTCAGAAAATCGATTGCGGCATTTCCGACCGCTTCCAGGAACCGATCGGTCGGTCGTTATTAGACCAAATCCAAATATTCAGGCCAATTCAACTTAAACGCCAGACTGCTGTCACAAAACAATGTTGCTACTCTCATGGTAAGTGTATGACCTAACTCATGATTGCAAGAACAAATAAAGATACGTTTTTCATTCTTGCAAAATACTTAATCACTGATAAGAAATGTAAAATATGATCACTCAAGTGCTTGAGGATCAACTCTGAAGAATTACGTATACATATATAAATATATGATATATTGATAGAAAGCTATTTTTATTAGATAATTTAAAGAAAAGGGTAACCAATCAATTATCGGTCAGGTAGTAACTTTTGATTGTCATAAGCGATTAAAGTTATTTACGATTCTTATCGTAGAAAACCTGAAAAGAAGAACCTTTCAACAATACATGATTGTGATCGGTGACCGTTGAAATGGAGTGATTTAGGCGGGAGGTTGGTTCTCCTAGGAACTTTTGATGTCCAAGCCCAATATTTGAAGGACTTTTGTTTCGAACAATCCAAATCTTGCCTCTTCTTTTCTGTTTATCGACTAACATGTGTCTCTTTAGAAAATAAAGGGTAGAATTAACAATTTCACCACTTAGGAGAGATAATCTTGGTCTTTCGAATTCGTCATATTCATTCTGCACTAGACTTCTACTACACCCTCATTTGAGAAGTTAACGCATGGTCTGCGATATGTCAACTCGATAATTACAACGAAGTTACAGGTGTCACACAGAGCGTGCGATGTGAAGTTAGGGAAGAAAGGAAGAGAGGTACTGATGTACGGTGGTTTTGAATGTTTGCAGGTTATAATGACTATGCAATAAAGAGCACGGCAGGCATTCCAAAACCGAGTTGTTCAGGAAAGAAGCATAATATTTCAGAGTACATTCGAAAGTAAGCGTCAACGTGTATAGATGAGCCTTCATAGCGAGACGGGTGTTATGGTTGAAGGTTTGAAGAAAAGCTGCTGGAAATTTCGGTGGATGACACAAGAGACTTTGCGTCGGTGTTCGAGGGTGGCTGTGTATTGTCGTCATTGCCTTTAAGTTTTATCGCACTGTTTTGAATCTTGTCTTGTAAATGCAAACAAGTCTTAGGAGCACCTGATTAGATGTGAACCTTGTTCTCCAATTTCAGGAGTATGAATGCCTTATAAATATATTGTGGCCAGGTCAGAAGGGGTGAAATATTTTTGACATCGTTGTAGAAAACCTAGACATTTCGCACCATTTTTGGCAACTTCGCATCTATGGTCATTCCGGCGAAGGTAGTCATTGACACGTATATAGAGAAGGGAAAGCTTTTTGTTTCGACTAAGCAAGTGCCATTCATGGATAATGGCTGGGTGTTCAAATTTTGCTTTTACGACAGCAGTCAGTATTAGGTTTGGAAGTTATGCTGTTAATATATGTATTTAGTAGGCTGCCGTTCCCGTTGTACAGCCAAGGAGCAGAGACCTGATACCAGGCACGAATATAAAAAGCAGAGAGTTATGTCTACAACAAGGGAATATAGTGGATTATAAGTATTAGACAAGAAATCATTAAGAAAGATTACGAAGAGTGTCGGAAAAAGTACGGAGCCCTGGGGCACACGAGCATTTATTTTGTGAATATCAGACAACCAGGACAACTTGAATAGAATGTTCTGAACTCCACTCGATCATAATGAGCACATCAAAGGTATGCTTATCAAGGCGAAAAGTAAAAAAGAAGTCCAGGGTGCTGGTGGCATGACTATCAACGTCTGGTATTCGCGTGGGCTCAGTTACAAGCTGGGTCAAGTTGCTTTCCGTAAGAAAGATCTCAACACAACGTTGTTCGGATGTTGTCTGTCCAAAACTTAATAGTTGGTTAGAAAGAGTTACTGTGACTTACACATAGATGGCGATTCTAAAAACAAATCTATTTTGATGATATTTTGACCATTTGTCATAGAGATATTGAAGGCTTAGTGACGCATCTTTTGATATTTTTAAGCCATGAAAAAAAAAAACGAATTTCGTGCGTTGAGAAAACACCATTAAAAGTCAAAAATGGCTTGAAAAGTGTTATAACCATTTGTCGCGGGTTTGCTGAATTCAAACAAGATCGTACAGACACAAATGCGGCTGAACGCTTTAGATGCCCAAATGAGGCAGTAACGCAGGAAAACAAATTAAATATCAAAAAACCTTTTCAATAGCCGTAAATTGAAAATCCTTGGATAGCTGATATCATAAAAAATACCAAGAAACCGCGCACATCAGAGATTGGATATGTCCGTTACCCCCTGTATGATTGTTATGCATTTGTTTCCGAGATCAACCCCTTCGTCAGCCGTATGGGTACAGTGAATTTCTGTCACAGGATCCCGATGATTTACCTCCTATAATTTTTAGCGAAGACGTGTCTGGGCAACGATATTATAGAAGGCTGTGTTAAGATGAAACTCTAAAATTGTTACCGTCTTTTTGGCGTAACGCTTGTATAATAAAGGATGTCCATTAAGACCGACTATTTTCAATCATGTTGGTAGTACAATATTGTCGTTTTACAGCTGTTATGTGTAAACATGGAGAATTACACTGACAAACAGGGCATAGAATTTGTAAAAATCTACTACTAAATTGTGGTGGTTGAGATTTTATGATTTGTTAGAAACCGGAAAGAACTACAACTTTGTTTGAATTCAGGTTTCCATCTAATCGAAAGGTTAGTTCTTTCATATCCTTTATTCGTCGGGACAAATATAGCTAAATATGATCCACATAGAAGTGCACTGAAAAATTTTTGCAAGCAGTTGGTCGGTCGTTTATAAATAGGCAGAACAAAATCGGTCTAAAAACTAATACCCTGCAGAATTGGTTTCAAAGATTTTTCTTTCTTCAACTCTCCTTGTGCCCGTTGTCCTTGTTTTCCGTTCGGCCATGGACCTAAGTTAAGCGTAAGTTAGCGAACTAAGCCGTGATGCAGTTTGTCACAAGACGCACGCTAACGTGTCGGAATCTCAAGCCACGTATGTCATATATGGCAAGTTCGTATCCGAGCAGTCGCTCAAGAAAATAAACTGCCACAAGTTAAAAAAGAAAAGAAGCCAGATCTAGATATTCCGAACTGATGGATGTGATCTCTAGAGCACGAGTACTGTATCAGTGGAATCATTATATCAGATGTACAATCACAACTGATAAACACGCGATGAACATTTGAAGAAGTCCAAAGTAAAAGTACAAGAAAATAAGCAAATATTCTTAAGATTGCGGGATAACGACACGACCAAGTTCGCTTAATCTGGCACCGTTGAACGTGCGGCTTTCACATATAGTATGCACCACCGTGTTGAACGATGTATGACAAACATAAACGAAAAACAAGAATAAAATGTCAGCTGATGTGGCAACACGTGAATGGATAAGAACAACAAATACCCGCGAAAGCAAGTGGTCTATTGAATGTCCGGAAATTCAGTCAATCTTAGTAAAAACTCAGACTCGAGGCTGATTTCGACCAAACATTCATCAAACGGTGACATGACGTATGTTTATGAGTACGAAACTCCTGTCAGATAGCAAATGAGTGAATGACGTGAGTCAACCCTGAAGATACTATTGAGTTTCGGTCAAAAAGGATGTAAGACTCTGTTTTGATTGAATTTCTTCATAGAGGCGAGACTGTCAATCTGAAGTAATACTTGGCTTGCATGAACCAATTCACTAGAAAGCCCTAATTGTGGAAAAGAAATTTGTCGATTTTGTATCACATTGACACCCGATTTCAAAATGAATACATCATGTGGCCATTTATTGCCAAAAAAAAAACTTAACACAACTACCATCTAACAGTCATTAAATTGACCTGATCTGGAACCGCATGACTTCTTTGGGTATGGGAAAATCGCTGAGTGCAAGGAAGTCGAAACCGAGCATTTGGCACCAGAGACATTTCGAGAGCTGGCCCAAGTACGTGGCACTCAATGGGCATTATTTTGGAAGCGAAAATATCGTTTTAATGTATTAAACGTTTATTTATCACTTCAGAAATAATTTCTAGTAATCTTAATAACAAGGTGGTATTCTACTTCTTTGTCTTTGTCTTTGAAACAGTTCCGCGATCTTTAACTATTAATGGGCTTTGTTATGATTTGCTCTTTTAGTATTTCAAATCTTCCTTTTTCACTTCTTGTGAAACATCTAAATATATCTCTAAAAACGAACTTATTACACCCTTCCCTCTATCTAAATGAACCGCAGTTGAAGACTAACCTAAAATCAACTAAATGATAAGTACTAAGAGCACTCTATCGGCTCAAGTTCTCACCAACTTCAAAACGAACACACCTCAAAAGTACCATTATTGTTCGAAGCGAATTCATCCGTAGTTGCATAGAACAACCATAGAAACATATACATTTCATTCCCGCACATATGGCAATGACCGCCAATATACATCGTATCATCAATCCAATCAAAACTTCAAAGAAAAACAAGGAACAACGAAAAAATTACCGACCAATCAAAAACAATAGTGATCTCTTTCACACCAATTGATGAAAAACCCAAATCTGTAAACCCTATTTCGCATCAAATTCGCCTCAACAATCGCAACAAAAATAATACACCATCGTCTCTGTCGCACACATATTACCCATAATCATAGGCAGGCGAAAAATATATGTCAAAAGAAGAAAACCGAAAAAGAGTAGAAAATGGCGAACTCTGCGTGTTGGTTGATTTTCGTTTTTGGAAACTTTTCACAAATTTTATCCAGCAAATAAAACAATTAAATTACCGAAAATATAATTCATAAATCGGTAAACGGTTACGCTAACGGTTTTCGTTTTGTTAATATCAAAAATTCCCTCACAAAATTGAAAATTTTTGCTCCAAAGACAGAAGAAAAAAAAAATAAAAGAAAAGAGTAAAATACGAAAGAAAAAAAATTTCAATTTTCTTTTTCGTTTTGGTTTTTTTTTTTCTTTGTGTCCCTCTTTCGTTATTTGATTCGGTTGTTCGATTGCTCGGACGGTTCGTTTCTCGTTCTCGGTTCGTTCTCGCGGCGCTGAATCGGTTCCATAGGGCACCACCACCTTCGTCGTCGTCGTCGTCGTCGTTTTCGTTGCCGTTGCCGTTGTCGTCGCCGTCGCACCGAGAAGGCGAGGTAAAGCGAGAAATGGAAAAAGAAAATAAAGTATAACGCGACGACTAAAAGAAGAAAAAAAAAAAAAAGAAAAAAAAGCAACAAAAAGTGATGAAAAAATGTGAACAGCCAAAATATCGTTTTTCTCCTTTGCGGTTCTGCATTGTAATTTATTTTCCACAACGTTTTCCTACAATTCCTGTGAACGCAAGCAAAGAAGTTACGAAAAAACACACAAGTTCTCAGTTCTTTTCCTATTTGTTCGGTTCTCTTCCCCCTGTCTTCCCTTGAGTTACCCACATAAACCAACCCTCGACATCCTCCCCAAACCCAACAGATCCTCTTTGCATCCCCCTAAGTAACCCAGCTACCTACCTACCTACCTATCTACAGATGAATCAACAACAAATTTGTAATTCGTTTCAATTTGTTATTTTGTAATTTGTAATTGGTTATTGTGTTGTTCTCGGCGATCCGATTCAATCATCGTGACAAGTGCGAATGCTGGACGACGGTGAAGTGGAGCAAAAGGTAAAGAAATGCCAAATAGATGAAGGAAAAAACACAAATTCCGAATATTTAGTGGAAAATCCTTTTTCTAGTTTTTTTTTTTTGGTCTAAAAGTTTGTGAAATTCTGTGACGAACAACACGAAAGTTGTGTCACAGGAGTCGTCGTTGTCGTTTTCCTTGTCGGATTTGTGGTTTAGGACCAGTGAAAATGGTCACACCAAATCGAATTGAGTCGGAAGTTTAATTTGGCAAAACTCTTGCAATGTTCGGGAATTTCGAAAAAGAATGTTCAAAGAAAAGTGTTTTAAAAAGAAAAATCATTAAAAATCATTTGTTGCCAAAATATTGTAGAATGAGCAAAAGAGATGGTGTGAGTGAGATGTGACGAGTCTGTCCTCCTGCTCTGGTTAATGTTGTTCGTTGGGTGGGAAAGAAGATTGCTCCTATTTTTTTAGGGGGATTTTCCTGTGCTCCTTACATGTCATACGCATATTTTTCTTGGAGTTTAGTTTTTTTTTTTAGTTTCCCCTACTTTTAGGGATGAAGTTGATTTTTTTTTTTTTTTTGTAGAAATGTCAAAATAAGCAAGAATCACTGATAAAACGAGAAAGTGACAGAGTTAGTTGTATGGCATATCATGGAGTGTAAAATTTCCCAATACACTATACCTAGTGTGTCTCTTTTGCACTTGCACTCTGAAGTACTGACAGATTGGAATTGGATTTTACTGTCGGACAGTGGATGGTGAAAATATTCGGTCAAAATGGATAATAATAAATCTGCGATTTGAACTTGTGACGCATGACCCACATATGCACACATGTACTTGGACTTGATGAACTCTTATCCTTTTTGTTTTAATTGATTTCACTCAATCGATTAGTGAATCTACTCAAATGTATGGATGATTTTTTTTCAAGTTGTATGTGTGCATTTTTCATAAATGTTAACTTAAATAATTTCGTTAGGACATTCAAGTGTCCAACGATGGTGCGTTTTGAGTCGAATCCCGGATTCGAAAAAACATTTTTCCCTGTCTTTTAAGTGACCCAAGAGCTGTGAAGAAGCTTCTTCTCGTTGCTACTTGCGGCTATTCAAAATAAGCACTCAAGCATCAGGAATACCTTAACTGAGATTCAAAGTCTTTGTAGTTGATGGGTTTTTTTTTTGGTTTGTGCACTACTTCAACACCTTAAAGGGTCTTATAGAATTCGTTTTTAAAAAAGTATTAAGCGACTATTAAGCATTCCCTACACTTAGACATGAAATGTATGTAATTCGCTGGCTCAAAATAAGTTTTTAGCCAGCTGCTTATAATTGCGCACAAGTTTTTTTTTTTTAGGTCCTCTTCTACTTGTGTGCGCCACCTGAGATGAAGTTCTCCTTAACCGCATTGTTTCTTTGGGAAAAAGCCAAAAATCGTTCAGGCTTTTGCACTGGTATCCATGCGTTCAAGATGCCATCGAAGCTGAGTTTTTCTGATAAGGTGGGCATCCAACTTTAATTGTCTCCCTCATCCTCTATTGATGCAAATGTCACTAAAAATTATCCGAAGAACATTTCTTTTGAAGCGGGCGACATCATTTTCATTAACTTTCTTCAGTTCTGACCTTCTGCGCCGCATAACAGGAACGAGATGATCAGAATCCTGTATCTTTTATAAAATCCTTTTGTGATACACCTTGTAAATATTAATCACCAAGGACTGACACCTATCTATATTGTGTGTTCTGACTTCAGTAAGTTACTTAAGAGTAGTCTAGATTCCAAACTCTTGAAAGCAAAACATGGCATGGAAATTGGACAGAAAGTCATTCAGTAACATGTCTGGATCAGCTGTGGTAAACGATTGTCGTGAGAGCCTTCTTAACATATTTTTGGCTTCAAATTCGTCACTTTAAAAGTTTGTATTGTTATTTTGGGTTTACTTTTATCGACACTCACAACAGCAATGGAAATCGAGTTGGTTAGAGGATCTGAAACTTTTTTTAGACTTAGGGAGCAGAATTATAGGTATAGTCACTAGGGGGATACGATTTTGCCACAATTCGTTACACCATTTTGACCGATTCCCGGCCAAACTGATCATGGAAACCTGTTTTCAATGTTCAATCGTTTTCTTAGAAGTGAATGGCCAAAATTGAATAATGCTCCTTGGCTGGCGCAGCATCTTTGTAATCAATAGATCGGCTCACCACAACTAAATTTTGAAAAGTTGGGTCATTTTGTGGAATATTGAATGCTTGCTGGAATAGGAAGATCGACAACCGTGCTCACGAGTAGTAGTCCCACACGTCGTATGCGCGACCAAATATTTGAAGTGTCTAGTAATGATTTTCTTGAGATTGATCATCTTTGAGGTTTGGGTAAGTGTGGATAATTGTGCAGGAAAACTTTAACGTTTTGCTTGTTTGTTGACTATTATGTACTGGGGTGCCTAACTGAACTTCAGAAGGATGTAATTTCCAAAACAGTTAGTAAAACAGCGCCTAATGACAGTGGATTTCATTGTTTACACACGTACAGAAGCATACACGTCGTAGTTTGATGGATTTCTTTTTATTTGAAATGGAATTCATATTGAACGAAATCCTCGACGTAGTGGCAGGAAAATAACCAAGTAACGGATATTGCAAAATGAGCTCCCAAAAGAACCAAATTTTACCGATTCTATAACAAGGGAAGTTCAATGGAGCTTTTACGGTTGCACAAACATGGCCAGTTGTCGAATATCGTTTGAAAGAAATACCACAATCGAACGATTCGTGAAAAAAAAAACAATTTTGCTTATAAACGGAAAGGTCATACGTAAATTGAATCTTCGATTATTCACCAGTAGTAAAGGACCACCGTTGCACCGTCATGGTTTTGGGTAGCTGTGAAAACCGATGGACGTTCCCGGCTTTTGTTTTCAAAACCAGGTGCGAGGTAGGAACTTTCTTTGTTGTGTTTTCACTTGGTTTTGGAATCGATGAAATCTCTTTATGGCCCAGCTGTCTTAGAGGATGAATTTTTTTCTCTCTTGGCCAAGTTAATGTTCCCCTCCTTTTATATTGAAGGATATGCTTTTCAATTGCTTTTAGGCCCGAAAAAACAGCGATTGATAAGGGTTGAAACATCTTTAAGGTTTTGTCGTTGTTTGTTTAAGTTATGAATCTAGGTAGACATAGTCCTTGACTACTTCCCTTACCTGTCTATGTTGTGGTACCTCTTTGATGATCTTTGATCTCGATGTCTTCCCTCAATAATGCCAATGCAATCTGCATAGACAAGTACTTGTGCAGACTTTTGAAAGATTGTGCCTTTGTTGTTTGCTTTGCACACCATTCTTAAGTACGACGTTGAAGAAATTGCATAATAGTTGATCTTACCGGAAGATTTTTGTTGTGGCCAAAGGTCTCAGTAAATTCGTTACCGATCCAAACGATTCAGAAAGCTTACTCCTTGGTCTTTCTACAGTTTACAGTCTTGCGTAACTTACACATGTATTTCGATATACACTGTTATAGGTGGCCTTAAAATCGACAGTTAGGTGGTAGGGATCTAATGTGAATTGAAGAGTCTTCTACACAATCTGTCGTAATATAAAGATCCGGTCAATAGACTTTCCAGGTCTGAAATTACACTTATGAGTAGCAATTACGTAACGTGGAAGAAAGGGCAGTTGGTGCAAATTATTGTATTGTTTTCGGAAAAGGTGCGGATTTTAAATTTGTATCTGAACAAAAAAAAAAGAACCAAAATGCTAGCTCTAAAAACCTGAGATTTATTACAAGTCTATCGCAGCCGTTCTATTAGACACCTCATCAGTTTGTCCAAATATGTAAGGGAGTGGCAAGAGCATGCTTCTTTGTTTGTCACTGGCTTCCGAAGAAGCCAGTAAAGACTTACGTAATGTAGGAAACTTTTAGGATGGACGTTGAGTTTTTTGTTTTGTATTTCCTTCATAAGATAGGGAGTAGATCGGTATGATTTTTCCTTTAGCACTGCAACGAATGAAAGCTTGGTACCCTATACTGAAGTACATTCGCCTTGGTTATTTGACATTAACATTAGGAGGATAAAAATTGCAATGCTATAAATAAGCTGCGTCTGTACTTACACAAATGATTTATCACAAGCAACTATAAATAAGTAAATCCTTGAGAGTCGCCTTAAAAGCGAGGGAAATGAATACAACACATACTGCACACCTAGTCTCCATATTCAAGAAGAATTTTGTTTCCTGTTATAAAGCGATTAGAAGTACTTTGATAACATGTGTGTGACTTTTAACAATTGGAACCGTTGAGAGGTCAAATCAGGACGTGTGAAGAGGCAAATAGGATTGTTTTTATCATATCATAAGCTCGGCTTCAATTTTGAATGCTTTCCGATCTCTAATGTAAATTGAAATTTATGTGAAGGGTGAGTCTCTCCAGGTTGAATCCCTTTTCCCTTTTTTTTATTTTTAGCTTGAAAGACAACTAATGTTTCAAGTTCTTCCTCTTTGCCTGAGGAATGGTCTTCTGAAAGTAGAAAGTATTATCTTCCTCTGTTGTTGTTAACTGCAAAACGTGTATTTAAAATGCTTTGGGACAGGGCTTTTTACTTGTTATTAGCAAATCAGTGTCAATGGCAAACTTGCAGATTGAGTGATGATATCTCCACTTTGTCCGAATAAGAACTTTGTTTTACTTTTTTCTGCCACAATAGTCGACGAATCGACCCTTCCAGCCGCTAATTACTTTTGGTTTATCATCTTGAAATGGTCATTGCTTTATTGTTTCACAAGTATGTTCTAAATAGCATGGTTAACGATTTCTAGTTTTATGAACAAGGTATGGAAAAAATGTCGCGTTTTTTCAATGTTTTTGTTTGGGCCTTCCTTCTTTTCCCATTACATTTTGAAAATAATATCGCTTGCCTCTGTTTTTAATTACCATTTGGGTTCCTTTTGGTTTTGTTTGGAATGGAACCTCGGGCAATAAGTTCTCCACTTCTTGGCGGATGTTATCCTTGAGGGATGCCAGGATTTGAAGCTTGTTCAATGAAGTTTTGGGTGGTGGTTATCTTGCGGGCTGGTGCAAGTAGCTTAAACGCGATATTAGACGACAGAGAAACCATGCTGCTGGAACCACATGTCTTTCAGTCCCAATTCATGCAATTGAAGAATGAAAAATCCATTAATCATCCATCACAGTGACAGAGGTTAGTGCCGTTCTCAAAAAATAAGAAGGAATGTCCATTGACTTCTCCAGCGTACAAAGTACACCATGTAGTGGCTTTGAGTGGTTGTAATGGCTCTTCGTGCATTGCTCGCGGGTTTTCAATGCCTAAAAACCGCAAATTTTACTTGTCCTCAAAATTATTTTTGACGCAAAATCGTCCACTTTGTTGATGAGATTGAGGAGGGCGTGCGAGTAGGTTAGACGCAATTCACGGTCAACATACATTAGCTGATGGACTGTCTGCATTTTGTAAGACAACATTCTCAATTCTTACCAAACTATGCCTCAGAGACGTGCGTGGAATGCACTGCGTGCATGTCGCCTGACAATGTCGATGCAGCCTATTAGATATCCTCGGACACGTCAGAATTATTCTTTTCCGAACGAGAGTCTTGAGGCTAGGTGTCATATTGAACGATCCGAACAGCCAAATAAAATTGGGCAGAATATGGAAGTCGCGCTTAAATCACACTGTTCATCTAAAAACTTAATGATTACTCCGTATTCTTTAAAAGTACTCGTATAGCGTTCCATTGCTTATTCACACAAATTCTAATATTGTTCCCTTCACAAATGTCGAACCAGGATTCACATTCGATTCCATTTGTAAAATGGATGACACTTTCAGATAGGGTCTTACATTATGAACCACATTGTATATGGAATATAATACCAGACATTCCTTTGGATTGTTTATAACACTCCATCAGCCTTTTTTTTGCAATTTTCGATGACTAAGTTGCAGGTTTCTGGCTGTATCCCTTCTATAACTCTACAAATGTGGGCCTTCAAGTGTTGCTTCGTCCGAGGATTATCAGCATAGATGGGCGTATAGTCAATCGTAGACGCGTATCATCGATTTGGTGTCAAAAATAATCAGCTACAAAATTGATGTACAAAACCTTTTTATCAAAAATGAAGAGTGATGATAACATTCATCGTCTGCAGCTCCAACTCTTCACGCGATTGGCTCTTTCTGCTCGAATGGCAATTGTGCATCATGTCAATCCAATTTCGATGTATATTTTCCATTGGTTTGTGCTGCATTTCACGAATAGTTCTTGTAAAAGTGTGCTTAAATGTTTAATCGGTTCATCGGGTAGTTAACATCTGGCGATTCTGAGCGCGGCCAAATATAATAATAAGAATAATATAAGATTGCCAAATTTCTAAACGCTTTAATTACATGTTTATTGGACTGGGGCCATTCTACTGGAGTTGGCCCAAGTTCACTGGCAAAAAGAATCAAATTTCTTTGTATCGTTCAACGTTAAGTGCAAGGTTGCTGCAATTTCCATCTTCAAAAGAGAATTGCTCAACAATTTTATTACTCCAAACAGTGACACTCCGGGCAGAATGGCTTCTCAGGAATTATGTGTGTGTTTCCGAGCTGTTGTTGTCGTTTACTCCGTCTCTGCCGAATTTTTCAGCTCTGATCAATGGCCCCAACAGAGAAGCGGTTAATGAATTCACTTCAACTCTTTAATGAATTGTACCTTGAAAGCTGATTCTTTCTCTAAATAGCAGCAATATAATGGCTTCATGATATTGATACATTTTTGTGGCAAATTTGGAGATTCTCATGCGAAAATCTGCTTACTGGCATACCCGGAGAGATGGATATGTGACTCATAGCTGAACAAGCCTTTTTTTGAAAGCAATACTTCGAGACTGCTCGAATTGCTCGGTTGTTACAGCTATAATCCGCACTTAACTCAGGAGTACGATGTGAAATCGCTAAAAATAATTTTTTGCGTCAAAAATAATTTTTCAATTTAAAAATTGCTACGCTTTGTTCAATTATAAAACTATCCCTATTCACAAATCAATGGACACATAGTGTGGGTAAACACTATTACATCTGTCAAAATGACAGGACTATAAAATCCTAGAACTCAAAATATTGTACGTTATCATTTGATTGCTTAAATATTGGTTTTTCAAACGTTTTGGTATTTCGGAAGCATTGATATGAGCTTAATCCTTTAGAAAACCCTTAAGAAGCCGTTGGTTCACATAGATTTTTCGCAAAATATGGAGCGGGAGGCCTTCTAGTTGGAACCAAATGTTCCTCTAATTAGTTAAAACCATTTTGACACATCATCATCTTCGAAAATATAGCCCCAAACTGAGTCCTTCTGACGGCATTAAGTAATCCACTGCATTTCCATGGGATTTTAGTCACTTACTACCGGCAGCTTTGTTTCTTAACGTTGTCACGTTTCCATCATGTAAAAACATAAACACAAAATTAAAGATTTCATGTAATTTTTCACCAAAATGACGAACGCGTTGAAGTTTGAAATCAATCGTTAAAATTCGTTGCAAACTTGTTTAAGGCAACCTAAACTATTGTGAGTTTTGGTGAAACATATGAGTCTTGAATAACATGGTGATTTACGAACTTTCTGTGGATGCGGGCGGTTAAGAGCATGGTTCTCCTCAAATATCTGCATTATTCGTGTAATTGTTCAATTATTTGTTTCCTATAGACTAAGAAAATTTCACGTAAACCACGAAGTTTTGACACTGATGAGTAGTCGTTGCTGTTTTACGTAGTTTTGTTATTTAGTTCTTGTAATACGCGAACAGGCCTATTGTATTAATTCCAATTGTCAAAATATGACAAAAGATAAACCTGAAGTTTGTCGAAAAGTGTACAAAAACCATAAATCACCTTTTCACGGCAACAGATTTAATTTTTTTTGTTTATCCTGGAAATGAGGTTTGGGTCGGATTTTTTAACTTTTTGAATTAGTTATTCCTGCGTTAGAACCCCGTGCCGCCTACACCACTTGAAGGTATTTAACTTTTTGACTTTTCCACCTCACTGTCTCCATCGACTTATATTCTTTCTGACATCTGTCAAACATACACGGTGAAAAAAAAAAAAAACAAACAAACCGAGCGAATGTACCACTTGCATACCACGATTATATGCGCTCGCCTGCCATCGTATCTGTGTGTTTGTAGAAGAAAGCTACATTGCGGCGAGACTTATGCAAGACAGAGTCAGAACTATATCTGTTTACTTGGGGTTTTTCCTTGAGCCAACATTCACAACCAACTACGACAGCGAAAAATTTCATCGCAAATGTGAGTAGAGAACAAAGAAAAGGAAATTTTATCGTTTGCTAGACTGAGTTGGGTGTTATATCTTCGTTTTCGTTTTGTTTTCTATTTTTTCATTTCTTCTCTTTTCTCTCGTTTCGTTTCGTTCCGTTCGTTCGTTCGTTTGATATTAATTTTTATTTTTATTTTTTTCGCGAAGTTTTATAGAGTAAAAGAAATATAGGAAAAGCAGCAACAAGCAAGAGAAGAGCAGTGGCGGAGTAGAGCAAAGGAAGCAACAAAAGAAAGAACAGAAAAAAAAACTTCCCCTTTCGCTTTGTCATATGGAAAATGGAAATGTGCCCCTTGTTGCTCCTTTGCTTTTTATCAGAACTCGTTCGTGTTAGGTTTGATTTTTTTTTTCTTTTTTTCTTTTTTCTTTCTTCCTCATTTCTCGTGTCATTTTCATCCCCTTTTTATTAAGTAGGATCCTTAGTTCTTATCCGTTTTTATTTTTTTATTTTTTTATTTTATTTATTCCTGTGCTTTATTCTATTCTTTGTGACGGATTGCTGGTTATTTTATTTTGCATTTTTTTTCCTCTCTTTTTGAATTCTTTTGATTTGGTTGGTTTACTTGTGCGCGCCAATCGGTGATTGTTGGCATTCCCTTTATTTTCTTGTTTTACTATTTCTCGTATCCTGTTTTGTGTATTTAGTGTCCTTTGAGATTGATTTCTTATTATTTAACTTACTTAATTTAATGACCAGAAATCGACTTTGACTTGGAGTTTTGTGAAACTTATAACTTTTGACAGATTAAACTATTGAATTTGAAGGCGCCATCTCTTGAATGATGGTGATGGTGATGGTGGTACGCCTTCTGTCAACGCAACGCAAAGCTAAAAAGGATAAAGTGTTTGTTCGTTGTGATTAGGGTGGTGTGGATGTTACTCGTATCATAAAGGAGAAGGTGCCTGCATACCTATCTACAATTTTCATCGGAAATTGAAGAAGAAATAATGTCAAGTGGTTTAGTCGATGGAAATTACGAGGCAAATAGTAGGTTCCCATTTTAATTAAGTGACGGAAATGGTTGCTTCATAATATACCTAGGTACCTACTATTTGTTGTTAGCTGGTTACGGTAAAAAAAAGGGGATACTTCTGACCTTTGAGCTGTGTGAATCGCTTTCACATTGAAGATGAAAATAGATTTAGAAAAAGGTCCTGTTCAACAAAAGTACGAAATCGAATTGAGAACGATTTGAATCAGGGTAATGTGCGATGTCTCTTCCAAGATACCTACCTACCACCTCCTCCTTTTTGTATTTTTGCAAAAATCCCTTATTGAAATGATAATTTTTGTGGGTATTTTCCCTCTATACATATAGGGGTTGAGAGGGGACTATTTATAGAATTTCGATAAGAGAGAGAATAAGAAATTTTCTTTTCCTTTTTTTCTTTTCTTTTTTTTTACAAATTCTATCATGAATAAATTTTGTCTACATGATTGTTATGTTTGTTGTCAAACGAAATAAGATTGTCTTTATATTTTTAGATCCTTTAAACTGATTAAGAAAAGTGTAATCAAAATTGGAGTATGTTGGAGTATATACGAGTACTTACAATTGGCGGGACTTCCACCAAGAAAAACCTTTCCCATCCAAATCTTCAAGAGAAATATGTACCAAAAAATATCGATTGGATGAATGTTCAGTTCATATGGAAGACGGTTTTCATATCGCAAAAAAAAAAATCGATTCCTCAAGACATAGAATACCTACATAGTTATCTAAAAATATGTATCTAGACAAAGCCCACGTAACAATGGTGATATTTTTCACACTTCAACGGAATTTAGATCTTTTTGTGGTGCTAAAAGACCGATAATCATTTATTTGAGGCTTTGGAGTGAGTCATTTTACATTTTATGTTATCACTGAGACGTGTAAAGATTCTCGTATTACGAGGCAAGAACTTGCAAAACATCAAATACCTAACAACACTGAAGTACTTGTGTGAAATTTATTAAAACAAAAAGTCTTGCCTTCACCCTTTTGAAAGGATTTATATCTTGTCATATGCATTTATGTATGTTATGCTGGACTATCCAAGAAGTCTGATCCAGCCTTCGAAACATCTCTAATAATCGGTGTTCGGTATGGCGTTTAGTGTGCTCGGAGATTTTTCCATTATCTCTTCTTGGCTGCACGTTCCTTGAAGCAGTGTTCTCAGCGGTCTGAACAGGAAAAAGTCACTGTGCGAGGTCAGGTAAATTTGGTTGGCTTTTGGGCAGTGATTGAGTTGCTTGCACGCAGACTTAATACATTGTAAAATGGGGTGTTAAGTGATTAAGAATCCTGGAATGGTCTTACCACAATTGAGGCCTTGTTTGGGAATTACTTTGCTCAAACATCTCATAGTGTCCAAATAATACTCCTCATTCCCAGCCTGGCCTTTAAAAAGAAATTTATATGCACAACATCATTGAAAACGACGGAGTTTATTTGGTCCTGACACATTTGAAGCACTCCATTAACTTGCTAGACATCTGGTTTGGGCGTCGTACTTATTAACCCCGATGCCATCATGATAAGTTTGATGAATATTTTATCCTCGGTATTATCGTCGATGGCCCTACATCAAATTTCAGTTTTTTATTTTATCACTGTTGACAGAAAACTTTTCTAACAAAGCTACGTTCGCTAATTCGGGAATTTTTTGAACAAGGTATGTGGTATGTTAAACACCTTTCGATATCTTTAAATCGTAGAACACATTTTTGGAATTGACCAAACCACCCGCATGGATGCGTCCACTTATTCAATACTTCAGTGTCGTGTAAAACAGTCTACGATCTATAAAACAGACCTTAACTTGAAATCCGACTGAATAACGTCTGCAGCTGACCAATAATTCGGTGGTATGAAGATTGTTGTTTTCAAGTCATTTTTGAGTAAAGTGTTGTTGAAATATCTGTGACTTGTTGGCGAACATTTTCTGAGCCGCTTTAAGCGTCTTCTTAAATGGCGTTCAAGTTTGCTGAATTGTTTATTCAATTTTTTTTTCTTTTGGATGAAAAAGTAGGTAATTTGCTTCCGTCAAACCATTACAATGCAGGATGATGCCACGTTCGACCCACGGAATGAGTTCTGCTGTTTCACTTTGTCGTTTTGCTTTTAGAAAAAATTTCAACGATCATTGAGCAGAACTCACTGTTAAGTGATATTAACGTGCAACCTGGGTAAACTTATTGATTTTTGCTTTTATGCGATTGAAAGTGCCCTGGTGGTCTTGTATGCAGATAGAGCCAGACCTTCTCTGACAATACGAAACATGAAGTTTTGTCAAATTTCCATTTCCCGAACCAAGATTTTTTTTCTTTGTTTCTTAGAAAAGCGTTGTTCATGAGAGAACATATTTCTTAGCTGCACTTTTTAGAACAGAACAAATCAATTACACAGAATGATTAAAATCATCAGGATTAATGAAAACTTTAGGAAAGCCCTTAGGTAACCGACAGATGTATGATAAATTTGCTCCTAACATAGCCGTGTGAATCTGAAACACAAGTTCCATGTTTTGCCGAAGGCTTCTTTGCACAAAAAAAAAAAAAACCGACAGAGTCTGGCTTCTATCGAACTTTTGTAATGAAGATAACACGAATGGTCATATTGTACTCGTATACTCGTATAACTAGAAGATTCAAACCTCTTTCTTGTTCTGAGAAAAAGGACTTAAAGCCCTATTGTGTGGGGCTTGCACGCCGCCGTCATCGCATATTAACCGCAATCATCATAGATGGTAGCATCTCTTGTACGTAACGTGGGAATGTATCTTTGGAGGCTGGTATATTGCATAAAACCATCAAAGGAAGGAGTGTATTCGTCACTAGAGCCGATTTAAGATACTATTAAGTGTGTGTTACTCAGCGCACTTGCAGCTTGAGTCATTGTTGGGTTTCACTATGAATCGGGCTATTGTCAGAAGTTTGCTTCTGTCATAAAACATCAGCTCACAACATTCATGTTTCTGTCTCCTGATGAGTTTAATCAGAGCATGTTTTGTTGGTTTTCCTATGATATTTTTTAAACTTCACCAAAATGTGACAGTACGTCTTTGTTGCGAAACGAACTTCATTGCTGTCTTATTTCCGAAACAAATGTTTGCTGAAAGCATATAGATCAAATAGTATGGAGTCCAGTAGATAATGATTGATATGTCTGCGTTTTTTAGGATACATCATAAGACGCGCATCACATTCTGTGTTTGAACTTTTACCTTGTTTACTTCGTGGAGTATTTGACACTTAGGATCAGTTTTTGGGAGATGAAATTATCCGAGTCTCAGATTCAAATTGGAGTCAACTTAAGAAAAGAAATGTACATTTTAACTCTGAGATAATTTCATGAGTTAACTCGAGATGGATATTAATACAGGGTTAGTTATCTAACTCAAGACTGAAAAACTAGGTCGAAGAGCTTCATTTTTCATTTCGTAAGCCTTTAAAATAATGTAAACATTTTCTGCATTAGCTAGCTTCTACAGTTGATTTCCGGATCTGTTTGCAATCAGCGTCGTTTAGACTGTTGTCAGTGAGAAGTACCCTTACTATAAGTCGGTCTCATACCCTGTACCGTGTCGAGGCTCTCCCGATCTATAAGATTTGCTGGTTGTAAAAGCAAACGGCAGAATTATTTCTCAAAGTGGATTTGACCCCTTTGCAATTGTTTTTAGTGTTCGCCCTGTACAAGTCGGTAAAAAGTATGCACTCTCTGCTCCGAGATCGACCTGCTCCATCTAACAGTCGAACGTTGAATCAGGCCGTCTTTGAAGCTTAGTTTGATGCCTCACCTGACGTTTTTCTTTTTTTTAAAGGATCTTTGAGCTTTTACCCTTCACTCCACTCTATAGTAGTATTGTTCTAACAAAGCCATTTATCTATCAAAATGAATATAAGTGTTTGGGGTAAATATTGCAAATGAAAACCGCAGCCGAAGAATAATACTAAATAATGGGGCCTAGTTCAGAACCTTGAGGCATTCAAAAGAAATTAAGTTCTATGCCACTACTCCCACTTTCTCGCTCTTATCATGTATTTCTACAAACAAAACTAATTTCATGCTAATCCTTTTCAGCAAGCGTCAGCTAAAATACAAAAAAAATGTAAATAACAAGTGAACAAAACAAAGCAAACAACAAACACAAAAGATAATACAAAAATAATTAAATATAAGTTTAAAAGAAAGAAATCAAAATAAACACCAATCAATAAAACAACAACCACAATACAACAGCAACTACCAACTAAAATACAACAAAACACCAAATAAATTGTTTAACCCCTAAACAACAAAATAAAATTAAATACCTAAACAAACAAACAAAAAAAAAAAAAAACGAAAACAAACAAAAAAAAAAAACAAGTTAACATTTCTACAGAAAAAAAGAGAAATTAATAAAAATTCAAAAAAATTTTCTACATGAATTCGCAAATAGAGAAAAAGTAAAAAAGGAAATGAATCGCAATGAGAGACTTTGGTAAAAAACTCACTAAACCCAATGAAATGGATATGAAGAAACTACCAAAACCACGGTAAGCAACCATTAAAATTAATTTTAAAAAAATTAAAAAAATATATGAGTAAGGAAAAACTAAAACATATATGTATGTATGTATTCCCTTCACTTGGAGATTTTTCTATTATTTTAATTTTACCCTGAAATTCAATAGTTTGATCCCCAAATTCTCGTAAATGGACACGAAGTCTCGTACTCGTCCTTGTCCTCGTCCACGTTCATGTCCCCAAAAAGCGCTAGTAAAATACTTGTCCACCCGGAACTTCCCCGTACTCGAATATGGACGTTTTGTGTGAGTTTTCCTTAAAGAATTTGTGTCCTTTCTAAGTTGTTGTTTTTGTCATTGTTATTGTTGTAGATATACTAAAGTTGTGTCACTGTCTGTGACGCCCTCTTAAAATGAAGGACAAACTTTGAAACTAATTTAGTAGTTTGGCTTCATTGGGTTTTTGGAAATTTTAAAAATTTATGACAACCAGATTGGAAATTTTCTTAAGGGTGGATCAAAATAAGGTGGTGTTGGTGTACGATGTATGTATATACATATTTCTACACACCGGGGTAAAGAAATTAGGTATACGAATATCATAGGTTATGTGCAAGTGCAAGTCATGAATGATTAAGTCTTAATGTACACTGGGTCATGGTGGAGCTTCGTCCTTCTCAAGGAATGTTTGTATGTGTCTACTGGGTTGAGGGAGGCATCGTTAACAACTGAAATTATATGTATCACCTAGGAGACTTGAGTAGCCTGCTGCATGTCATGTACTTATTCAATTTTAAAGACAACCATATTAAGGACGCTCGGTCCTGTGTACATCAATGGAAGTTTTCTAAAATTCTAAAATTATCGAACATTAAATTTGTGGTAATGGGAATGTTCTAGTGAAGTTCTGGGATTAGATTATGCATATGGCAATGACAAATTTGATTTTGTATTCTGCATCAGTCGAATTGAAATTCACTAATTTTTGTTGATTTGTATTGCAAAACCTCTTAAATTCCCCTCTTCATACAAAGGTAGACAAATGGGAATACAATTCTGTTGAGTTAGGTTAGGGAAGTCCTTGTAGATTTTCACTTGAACAGTTGTAGGCCTATCGCGTGTGATGGAACTAAACAGATTTCTTGATAAGTTTGGCATAGGGTACATCGTTTCAAAAATCCGAGAATCCCGGGAGAAACCAATCATTGAGTTGTGTTTGAATCTGAGTGTGGGTTTCTTGCGTAAGAAAGGTCCAACCGAGGTATCAGGCTGTACATGCGAAGCTTCTTTTGACAAAAATGTGCTTATGCAGGGTATGATTGCCATCAATTAATCAAATCTGGCCGTAAAGCCTACACGCGGTGCAACGGATAGATAGAGGTGAGATTCTACTTATGGAAACCATAGAGACTTACGGTAGTGTGAAGCTCGTGCAGTGGTTGGTTCGAACCAATTTGATACTCACTTAACCTGGAACCGCGTTACCAATACTCCAAAATAGAGCCACCGTTGGAACGAAAAAGCTCACCTATAAACCTGAAACCTGAAATCAAGCACCCCAAGTAGTACCTTGCATCGCCAACCTGCGTTGGCCTTCGTACGAAGGTCTGTCCACCGCTTGCTTCTCACTTTTTTTCGGTTATTACTAATTGGGCATAGTTACTCACGATTCTCCATGCATTCTCGCAGCTCAACATTGTGGAAATGATATTTTCGGGCGCGATAATTAGATCCAGCCGGTTCTCTAACACCAATCGTTGTTGATGCCATCTGGTGCAAACGAAAAAAGTGTGCTCGGCTGTATTCTCCATTTCAGGTCAAAGTCGCATCTGGGTTATGCTTTTACTGCCATGAGGTGGAGATACTCGTGTGCAGAAAGGAGCTGGGTAAGGTTGTAGTTCAGATCGAGTTGAAGATAGATAGATGGTGCCAATAACATACATAGTTGGACTGTAAGCCAGCCGTCATGTCAATTTTTATTCAATCTCATTGACTCTCAATTAAGCGTTACAATCATTTGGTTTCAAGCCACAATGACATTGACGACAGATGAAGGGGTACCAAACGTCAGCCCTTGAATCACCAAGAGAAACAGTAAACATACAACATACCATATGCTAATACCTTGGACTGTGCCATATCAAGAAAAAATGTTGCTCAGTTATAACAAAAACTACTATGCAGATCAAGGCAAGGTATTGCAAGAGTTATATCCATCTAGAAGCCACTGGCCTTGCAACGAAGAGTGATTCACCCTGAAACATCTTCTGTCGTAGCTGCAAATATGTAAATGGTTTTCCTTGCAAGTATCCAAACTATTCATTGTACTCAGCTCAGCTGGAAGGTTTTGGCAAGCCATTCAAACAAAAATAAAAAAAGATTAACACTGGCCGACAACCAGGTGCAGCACGAGTGGTGCCAGCAAAGCATCACAAGTGTTAATTGGGGATTTCTACTAAAAACCGACACTCCTGCCAACCTACCTACAGCCTGTCCTATGCCAAACTTGAAGAAGCCGTAATCTCCACTATATTTTCGTTCCCTAAGAGGTCAAAGTGTCTTACGAGTACATTCTGATCTACGTATTACGAGTATATTGATCATTTGTGCTTAGGCGAAGACGGTAAAACACGAACGATATCTGTCCTGGAACGCAACGGAGTATGATCTACCACCTCTAAGCACTCTTAAGATATACTGGACCAAGAAGCGGCCACATAAATAGCTAAGACTTCGGCTTAAAGGAAGGTACATTATGTGGGTGGGCTGAAGGATATGTGTTTAGAGAAGAGGAAGACTTCACATTGTCAACATTCGTGGTGTAAGCTAGTGCCTGATTTTGGCACTCTTCCAAAACTGTCGAGTGCTACGTGTTTAAAAGCCTAATCCACATAGGATAATGTTAGAGAGGTGGCTTGCAGCTTTTTGGCCGATATGTAAAGAGGCTCCGTCATCCTAAATACATTTTGTAGCAGTGGAGGGTAAAGATATCAAAACTTGGATCCTTGTTAAGGTATGGCTATTTAAGTCTTTTCTTTCATATCAAATCCGCGTGGGTTTATATTTTGGAAAGCTTGTTTGTTTGTTGATGAAGTTTATCTAGATAAGTGAATGGTTATTAGCAGATCTAAGGATTCTTCCCGCAGTCAGTCCAGGTATTTGAAATGACTTGCTGTAGTATCAATATTCCATATCCAGGCAATGTTGATGGGTATCCTATTCCAGGTCGGCATGTGGGAACCATGTTTATTTGCTGTTCTTTAATATCAGCCGTACTCCTTGAAATGCTGCCTATTCACTTAAAATAAACTTTTTTCAAATAAACACCGAACAATGTGAAAATATACTGAATTGTTCCCATTGGCATTGGCTTTAACTACTGCGTGGTATAGGGAAGATGTTTTGCATCGGACATCGAGGTAATGAGTTCATTTGCCATACAATTCAGCTTATGCGCTTATAATCAATCTTGAGACAGAAGGAAATCCACTGACTTAAAGGGATGATATCTTGATATCTTGATATTCTGCTTACCTTCGGCGCCATGTTAACAGTTCTTTTTTTTCACCAACAATTATCGAGTACGAGTAAGTGGTTTAAGTCATTAAACTATAGGAAGCCATCCCTTAGTACAACCGAGATGCTGATTACCGGAGTTTCACCATAGCAGTACGTCATATTAGAGTGTGAATCTGATAGTTGTATCAAATCCGCAGACTCCATCTGTAGCCCAACACATTACTTACATTACATTAACTTCTTATCCTTTTATTAACCCTTTCCTTGTTATACGAACTTATGCGTAACGAGTTTCCCATTTTTACTGCATCGCTGCTGCTCCGCTTATGGGGTTGGCTAATGTCGCAGACCGCATAACGCGTCTACATAATGCTCGGTCCTGGATCGCTTCAGTGGTAAGCCCCAGGTGTTGTTGCGCATTTGCCATCTGAGAAATCCAGGAATTCTTTTTCCGACCTCGTTTTCTTACAGTTGGAGTGACCGTAGTTGATAGTGCCTTTTATCGATCGCAAAATATTCCTGAATTTTCCCGCCATTTCATCCATCCCACACTCACTCTGTGGTTTACGTCGTCGTCACATTTCGCTTCCATGTTAACGATTGATCCTAAGTACTTAAAGATAGTGCTTTTCGGAAGAACTATTCCGTCTAACATTATATCCGGAACAGGTCGCAACGGATGCGCAAATGGGCACGTCAAATGCTCCGTCTTTGAACGACTTATTTTAAACCCGTTTCTCTCTAGCGCATTTCTCCATGAATCTAAGGCGTTCTGTAAATCTTCGACGTTATCGCTAAGTATAACTGCGTCGTCAGCGAAGAGAATTGGCGTTACATTTGCTTCGCGCATGCAGTCTTTTAAAAGATAGTCGAATACTACGTTAAAGAGGAAAGGGCTAAGTACGCTTCCTTGATGCACTCCGACATTAACTGGAAATTCTCTCGTTAGTCCAGCAGAGCTTTTAACCGCAGTTTTCACGTTTCCGTACATGTCTTGTATTATTCTAACATACGTTTCTGGTACGTTTTGAGACCTCAGCGCGGCCCATATGAGATCCCTAGGCACTCGATCGAATGCTTTCTAGAGGTCGATAAATACCATGTGTAAATCCTTAGACGAATCTCGGTGCTTTTCCATTATTATTCGTAGGCTTTGGATAGCGTCCACCGTCGATCTTCCTTCAACAAATCCGCACTGGCTATTATCGAGCTTTATTGTCTGCCAAAGACGTTCGTTTAAGACTCTTTCGACGATTTTCATTGTGTGTGTGACATAAGCTTGATTGAACGGTAGTTGTTGCATTCTCGAGTGTCGCCTTTTCCTTTGTATAATGGAACCAAGAAGCTACTTCTCCATTGATTCGGCATAGGTTGTCCACATTTTAATTTATTTAAAAGTTTCGATAGCCATTCGCTGCCGATCTTCGACCAAAACTCTGATGGAATGCTGTCTGGTCCCGTCGCTTTCCCCCGCTTCATTTTTCCAATTGCTATACTTATTTCTTCGATTGAAAAGTCCGAAACTTCCTCCTCGAATAGACCAGCTGTCGGCACGATATCACGTGGAAACTGTTTGTTAAGCAACTCTTTGCAGTATTACTTACATTTCATTAACATTGCTTTCTTTAAATATAAACTTCCTCTAGGTACTTTATTCCGAATTGGATATCTGGTTTTGTTAGTGAGTTTAAAGGTCGTACCTTTGAAAGGAACTCTAAGCTTTGTCATAATTTGAACCACTTTCGTTTCGGCAGGGCATACATAAAGAATATCACAGTCGCACCGACAGGCACTATGCTTATGTCGATCAGACTCTGGCGGCAAATATTTTCTAAACATTGCTTGGATGGAAATGATTTATGCATCTACGAACATTTCGAATGCCAGTCTTACAATTCTCGCAAGCCAGTGCCATCTTCACGGTTTAGTAATTCTCGAAAAGAGGGAAGACGCTATCTGATCTTAGAGATTCACGTTGGCTGAATATATAATATAACCTCTTCCTCGCGGAAGATTTTTTCGCATCTGATATTGTTAATTTTTTCAAAGAAATTACTTTAGCAGATACGAGTATGCTTTCAAATATTTTAAGGTTTCCTTTGAAGACCTTCTAACCCGTTGGTAGTGAACTGGGTTTTGTTGAAAAAAGTTCTTCAATTGCAGTTTAATTTGTTGCGTTGCGCAAAGACAGTCAACATAAACTAACTTTCAACTGCGATGACTTCTCTCTATGTTTCAGCTTAGAAAAGGGTCTGTCTCTTATGTTAATCGAAATTTGGTTGGAGAAGAAGAAGGCTCACAATTTCGCCTTCGATTACTATCCATTTGCTTATAGGTAAACAAGTCAACATATCGCGAGAGGGTATAAGGTCATTCTACTGAACACCGGAGTTTGCATAACTGGTTACAAGAAACCATGCAATTATGTCCTGTCCTGAGGTAATTTTTATGTCGGCTCTTCAAGTTGGTCACGTCTTAATGGGTTCAAAGTTTGTCACGTATGTGTGAAAGAACCTAATTGGCATTGACCTTCATTCTGTCGTCATTTAATGGGCTTTATTGGCACTGCTAAGTCAGTAATACATTGTAGTATTCTTTCAGAAATTCTATATTAGACGATTGCACATTCTCCGTAGATCTTTAATCTGTTTATCTGCATGTTGCTTAAGTTTTCTGATGAAATTGAAGTTCGATCAATGGAGTAATGAATGATTCAGGGTTTTAACAACTAAACCGACGTCATGGCTTACTCAATAGTAAGGAGTGCATTGTGATTGTGACAATAAATGTATATAATTAAAACTCTTATTCATCAGCGTAACACTTATGAACACATTTCCATCATGTCAAGGAGTACGTGGGAGCGTGAACGTTTATTTAAAATACCCAGAGCATTCGTCATTACTTCTCGTTACACTAGTGACAAGGTCAGTTCTGGAATTACTAAGTGAATCTCTATAGAAGGGCTTGGCTTGGATTTATGAAATAATTATCCTCTGATGTAAGCCTGATTAATAAAAAAAAAAAAAAAAATTTCTCACACACTATTTTTATCTAAATAAAAAACAAAAAACATTGATTAGCATGGAGCGAAAGCTGCGGACCGCTGTTGTGTGTAACAACAACACCTCCGCCATGAAAATCGCACTAAACAGTCAATTTTTGCAGTTGGAACATTTCCAACTTGACTAAACGCGGTAAACTTGAAGCATGGTATTTGAATGGTATTCTTGGGTTAAAACGGCCACCAGTCGTTTGAAGATCGTCCAAGAGAGGGGTACGGCTTCACTTCCATTATGGATGAGAATGTTAAACGATTTATGTGGAATTTGATTCAAATACGTTAACAGAGGACTAGAAACAACGGCGTGTGGATGATCGTTTAAACCGATTCCGATCAAGGCGAAGACTTTTCTTGATACAATTTCCTAGTACTTGTACTATCCTTCCCCTGGCCGGTCAAATAAAGGTCGCTACTCAAAGTCAAAAATGAAGACAATGTCGATTTCTTTTTCCCATTCTTGCGGTATTATTCACATCGAATTTATCCCAAGCAGTCAACGCATTATGGTATTTTTGAAAAATATACTTGATCTACTTTTGAAACGTATACGGATTGGAAACGAGTAGTTCTTGGTGGATGATAATGCTCCTTTCTTAGCGGTGACGCAGTTTTTAGCTGAGAAATTAGTTTTTGTGATTGTTCGCCGGCTACACTCGAGTATTATCTGGCCTAAGTTCCCTTATTTCATAGACAAAGATTGCTGTGGAATGAGACTGTTTTGTTGACGTGGAGGCTATCTTACGAAATGTTGACGATGGTGCTGCGAATCATTCCAGAAGAAGATTTTTTTTTACGGACTTCCACGGTCTATATGACCAGTCAACACTTATTTGAAAAGAGAGAGGAACTTGGTATTCCTTTCACATTTAACGTATCGCTGTAGCATTTCATTATTCGACATCTACGAGCTTATTAGACCTGATTTCATACAGTTTGCTGTAAGAACCGAACTGAATAAGAATGAATGGTAATGTCCGCTTCTTTCTGTTGGCCTTAGCTTTGGGAAACGGCTTAACTTCTACGAAAGTGAACTTAATGCACTTTGTTGTTTGAACAGTGTTAATATCTGCTCCAAATCTATACTTAATCATTAAAAAAGGTATTTGGTTATGTCCGACTAATATAGCTGCATTGAGTCCTTTATTTCTGTTGCCCACGTGTTGCATGTGCCAGCGTTTCAAGTTTAAGCCACGTTGGAATTTGTATGTTTGTTTTTGCACGGGTGCTGACCTGCTAATTTGCGACCTATAAGATCTTTTGCGTACAAAGCCAGATGGGATATAAGTCTCATCTTGTTTTACTTACTTGAGAATCGCTCTGGTTGAGGTGTTTTTCCTTTCCTCAGTCACATAGATGTCTCTGAGAAGGAAATGCCTTCTTATGGCGCATTTAGCCATGAATTCACTTAGTATGTGTTCTGCGGTTTGGTCGTCTTGCACTCAATCGGCATGTTATTTCCCGACTAATTCTAAGTTTGTGTCAATGGCAAGGGTTCTTTAGGAAGCCGACCAGTCTTCACCCCGTTTACAGCTAAGAAATAGTTTCGATTTATTTTGGTAAGATTTCATATCTGTCAAAGGCGCTGTATATTCTCCTGATAAAATTGACGCATATTTTGCTCCCAACGCGCGCTCTGAATAAATTGATCAGCTCAACATTTTCTAGCAACATTAGGCAACTCAATTGTAGAAGAACTAATTTGAAATAGCCTCCATTTGGGTTCCAGCAACGGCGAAGTTGGTCTGACCACCCATCGATTGCAGTATGCACCTTATGCATTAAAAACTTTTCCACTGTTTGTAGTACAAGCCATGGTCTCTAGAGCGCATCGTATTTTCAATTCTAATGGATTGAGGTCCAGGCCAATCATGAATTTCAGAACGTGATTGTTAAACCACGTTTGGGTTGTTTTTTTTCTTTTGAGCTGGAGCGGAGTCTATATTAAAAGATCCACGATTTATTTGCTAATAGTGTAAACTGAGTGGTGGCCATGTTGAGCTCTCGGAATGAATTCAGATGCGTGTTGTGATGACAGAGCATTCACTCTATAGTTCTGTTTGTTGAACGATTCTTTACCGGTGAAAATTTATTTGTCTGTTCTTTGCGTACTAGCGAAGCAAATATATACTTACATACGTGTCTGTTTTAACTAATGGCCGGTGTGTCTCTGTCTTTTATGATATTCATCGCCCGAGACCAAATTTTCTGTTTGCGCAGCGGATTTTGATGAATTGTGGCGTTCGCACAGTGCGCGGACGGCCGGATTTTGAAAGGTCAACTTTTCCACGATTATCCTTAAATAACTTCAACGTACGATACACAAAGTTTCGCGGGGTTTTTAATGGTTTAATGGCTGCATCATTCGATTGCAAGCCAATTACGACAACACGATTCCATGACTGCAAACAACGACGTCAAAAACGCAGGAATCTTGCATAAATGCCATTTGCAAATTCGAATGGATGCATTCATGCTAGAAAACTCGTGAGTATATGAATGGAGGTGACTTATATTTCTCTTTCAAGTATGATACTGACGCAGTTTTGAATAGCATGAAGCTCAGCTTGAAACGAGCTGAGATTGTTTCCCATTGTCCTGGCAAAGTTTGTCCACGACCACCTGCACCTACACCATCCATCTGTATACCACAAGTTGTCTTCAAGGTTTGATGTTGCGTTTTGGAAGTCGTTCTATATTGGGATCACTATGTGGTACCTCCTGTCAAATCAAAAAAATTGTTGGTATGCGCTCATTTGCCTGCTATCGAGTTCTGGAATTTTTTAGATGAAGCTTGCGACGTTGAAGACGTTTTATAAACTTACTGTCTTGTGATTTGTTACTTTTTAGCATGTGTCCAAAGTTCAGTGAGGTGACAATGAGTCAGTTCGCAAAACAACGGATATAGTATAGTTATACATGTGGATATCTGAGGACGTTGCAGCTTTAATATGTTGGTTTTTGCTTTTCTGTTACTCCACTATATTACCAACAATTCATCTGCTCTTAGGTATTTAACTTTGTTCATTGGAGAACTCTACAACTGTATCGTTCAGAGAGAATTGATCATGACACAGCTTTCGTCTACGGCTAAGGGTGACTAGTAGACTCATTCCGGGGTTGATTCAGAGGTTTTGTTCAGGGCACCGGCCAGACACAACTTTTGGGAAAGTTAGCATTTTCTTTAGATGAACACTTAAATGAAAGCCATTCACTAATAAATCGTCGATGGCAAGTGATGACAAAAGGGCCAAAAGAACACCTCATTGTGCACAGTCTTTGGCTGTTGCAGGTAGGCAAAACAATAGCTATGAATTCCATGGCTTTTGAGATAAAATCTTATCCAGTATCATTCTTATCAAAGACACATTCAATATGTAGAAATACTTATGTTATGTAAAAGGTCCTTTGGATAGTGAAAACCCTATATCCTGTACAACCGTTTCCAAGGCGTACCATTGCTTGCACTAGATCAATATCAGAGTTGGACGCCGAAATACTCAAAGTGGCAACTCCAATGACGTAGTCCAGCCTAAGTCTTGCGCAAGAAGGTGGTCCAACATCAAAGCGCCAATGATTCAACGTACATCTGTACAATGGTCAACCTCTATGCCCTGAATAAGTGAAATTGTTCGCTTCCTCCCACCCCCTACCGACCACTTTTCACTGCGTTATGCCACATTCCCCACATCTTCATCATCACTTTAGACAAATATCTTTTCCACGCCTCATGTAATCTCAAAAAAAAAGAAGAAAAAAACGAATAAATTTTCCTCAACGAAAATTAATTTCTCAAATCAACGAAAGAGATATACCAAAGAAAAGTAACAAACGAAAGACAGAAGTATGAGTACTCGTTCAACTCAACCAGTCGATGGTTGATCCCCTTTGGCCGTGCTTATTTTTTCTACTCTGCTGTTGTTGTTTTTGTTTTTGTTTTAATATACTCGCTTGTACTTACCTTTTGTTTTGTTTTTCATGTTCGCTCCAATTTATACCCTGTTCGCTAAACATGTTCACCCCACCCGCCGTAATAAGTCCCATGCATTCGTATAACAACGAGTAGAGTTGAGATATGCTCATGTGAAGCAACGAATTCAATTAAAAACCAACGAAAAAGAAAAGAAAAAAAAATTGACTCCAATCATTTTGTGGTTTTCACTTGTAAGTTTATTGGTTTACACTACCCCCTTCCCCCGGGCTATCTTTGTCAATGAATTTCTCAAAAAAAAACGAAAAAAAAAAAATAATTATGCTGCGATTTGAATCTGCTCGCTGATTTCGCTTTCTACATTAGGAATTCATTAAAAAAAAATAAAAAATAAAAAAAAGATAAACGAATAGATTAGTGACGTTTTGAGTGACATTTGATAACAGTTACCAGTATAAAACTGCCACCAAATACGCAGATACGAGTACTTTGTCGTTCAGTTCGTACATATATGTGGAGATGGAGATGTGTCAAGTGAAATTGTTTCCACCTTAAACGATTTTTAAAAAAATTAAATAAAAGTAATAAATACAAAATTAACAGCAAACAAACAAATAAAGCAAAAAAAAAACAAAAAAAAAAAGCAGAAGAAAGAAGAGAAACGACAAAACAACTGCTCAAGGTCGAGCTTTAAGTTTAAGTAAAAACAATTCGGTAGTGTGACAACGGCGGCGGCGGCGACACCGACAGCGGTTACTATTGCTGTTTCCCACCTTTCGTACGCGCCGCCCCGTTTAACTTTACTTTCTTGTGGTTGCTGCTTTATCTTATTAGTCTAGTTTTGTTTTTTGTTTTCTTTTATTCTATTTTGACATTTCCCCTCTCTATTATGGTGTCATTTTTTCCGTCTCGATTTGACAAGTTTTTTATTTTTACGAGATAAGGGATTAGATTGAAGTTATTTCGTGATAAGATGAAAACAAGTTTTAACATTTTTGAGGAGGGGGAACAATTGCATAACTGTTTATTTAAAGAGAAAAAGAAATTGAAGTAGAAAGCAATTTTGAATTGTCTTCTTGAGATACCTACTATTCGTACCTACCTAATTCATAAATGCCCTCCATTTCATTTTATATGATATAAAAGTGGAAGCGAATGACGGCGGCGTGGCAGCAGCGTATGGCACCAAATCGAGGTCAGGGCTAGATTTTGAATTTTTCATTTTCTATTCACTATACTTTGTGTGGTTTTTTCTGTGTTTTTTTTTTTTTTTTTTTGTAGCTGGGTCAAAGTTCGACAACGTGTTGCGATTGAGACTACCTAATTAAAATCGTTTGAGACGAAAATGGACTTTTTTCTTCTCTATTTCATTTTGAGGCTACAAAATAATGAAAGACGTCATTATAACGAGTATGTGGTGGTTTGAACATCAAACAGGCTTTTTATTGACTTACTGAACTTGTTGCTTACCGAATGGGAATAGGTAGTTCCCCTAGAAGTAAGTCTGTCTTGACGTGTGCTACAATCAATTAGATACAATATTTGAAAATACTTTGTCTTTCCATCAGTTGATACCAAGACTGTCTGACAAAACAAGAAAAAGAAGCAAATTGGAACTGACTCAACACATTCTTGAGCAAATTTTCACTGATAAGGTGTTTTCTCTAGAATGACATGGATGACCATGACCCTGCCTGTATCGTCGTAAGTCACTTATTCCTGATCAAATAGAAAGACGACTGTAGGCCTGGACCTTAATAAACAGCTCCTATCATTAAGAGGGATCTTGTGTAAATCATCTTCAGTTTCACACCCCAGGTCCCAAAATTAAGGGCTTGTTCTTCTTGAGACTTCTATTTATGACAAGGTCTTCCTAAACAACTTTTTCCCTATTTATAGAATGAATCACAATCCATCAGAACCAACCGATGATTTTTAACTCTACTGGAAGGCTCAATATCAAGGAAAGACAATACAATTCGTTGTTACATATTCAAATTTCGTTTCTACAGACTGGACAGAAAATTATTAGACCGTTACATATGAAGTTGCCGGTTTTTATGTAGAAAGTTTAAAAAATTTAAAATGCCTCCTTTCGGGATAGGAGTCCTTAAAGTCCTGTTTTATGCCATCTAGGCTTATGAATTTTTTATTTTGGACGTGATTGCCCAAACTTCGGAAAAGGTGGTAATCGGTCGGGGATAAGTCTGGTGAGTAAGACGGATAAGGCAAAACTTCATAACACAACTCCGCCAGCTTCAGGAACGTTGACTGTGCGGTATGTCGTCTTGCGTTATCATTTAACAGTATGGGACCATGCCTTTTTACCAGTAACGTCTGTTTTTGGAGGAATTTGTTGTGCATTATGTCGATTTCTCTACAGTACGACTCGGCTGTGATTTTTTCTCTGTGTTTGAGAAAGGAATAATGAACAACTCCCTCACTCGTCCACCATACTGTCACCATTACCTTTTTGGTGTGTAAGTCTACCTTGCCAAGTCCACTGGGAAGCTCACCCACGTCTACCTATTCTCCTGACCTCTTACGATTGACGATGCGATGCAAAAAAGGGTCCATTCGGTCTTTGTTGGTCAATGATATTGCAAGCCCCAAACGTCGTAACATATTCACTGGTGTGTTAGGACGTGGGGCACCCATCTCTCTAGTTTTTTTTACCTTTCTGATGTCGGAAAGGTGGCGACTTATGATTGCAGTTGACACTTTGAACCTTGCAACAAGGCTTAGAACAGTTGTTCACGCCACAACGATCACTTTAGGAATGATCTGTAGGTCGGCAATTTGATATGTAACGACCTAATATTTACAGAACTGTACTATCAAAACAATCAATGACATTTTGGTCGGCTTTTGGGTAAAGTAAATAATTTTGCTGTGTTTATATGTGAATACCTGCCTGTGTAAGACCTAATTTGACGGGATACCCATACTTCCATAGGATGCAGAATGTGCCTGCCTTAGTTCACTAATACCAAAGTGAAACTATGTTAAGGGCGGCACTGCTCCAGTCTCGGTATGAATCGAGGCCGATCTAAAATTGTTTACCCAACTTAGATCGATCATTACAAACAGCACTTGTTTGCAACTCCATAATGGGTCAAACCCAACTGAAACACACTGCCCGGATTTTGGTTTAAACCTAAAACTAAATCCAAAACCTAAACACGCTCCCATTAGAGGCCTACCTCAACAAGCCAGACTTGTCTTCGTGTAGACTTAGTTTCACTAAATGCCCATACCTTCATGGGGCTCGCATTAATTAAAATACCAAAGTAAAACTGTGTTAAGGGCACATGTTCTAGCCCTAGTATGAGCCGAAGCCATCCCAAAACCTCTAGCCGATATTATTACGTCAACTATCTTGGAAAACACTTACTGCCCCCACTAAGATGCGTAATTCTATCAAGACAGACTTTGATCAAAATCCGGCGTGTTCCTGACTCCCAGAGTACCGTGTTTAAAATCCTACCGTTGGGCTTGTGACTCAAAAAGACCTATAACCGGCAGCTTGAAACTGGCAAAATCGTGGCTACCTTCAGTTGTTGTTGCATCGTTGTTGTTGCATCCGCAAACGAACCAGAATTAGGCCAAACATTTCTTCCTATATAAACAAACAAGTTTGGTTAGCGCCATTGGTGGGTATCCTGGCTTAGCAAAGCAAAAGTGCTACAACGAAATTGTCAGTATCATATTACACCTTCAACTGTCACATCCGTCTTACTATGAGTGGTCATCATCAGTATGCTACCGTTAAATAATATCTTTTGCAGTTCAACTCGTTTGAAGAATGCCCTTCCCAGCCCTTTATTTATTTTCATTATAACACCTTCAAACATTCATGACCAACGTACATTAGACGTCATCACAAATTTACCTTAGTCAGCATTGAATTCTGTGCAGAGTCTCATAAGATCTTACGGGTAGGTGTACATGTTTCAAAGCGCAAAGAATGCATTCGCCAAATAGTTTTCGTAGATGAGCTCAGCCATTCTAGTGCTTCAGCAGTAAGGCAGCCGGACTAATTGTCTGAAGCTAAACATTCAAACGGGCAGATCATCTTGGCATAAATCTTACTCTCACTTTTTTGAAGTAAAAAAAGTCTTTAGAAAGTTTAGATCAAACCGATGCCATTACAACCGATGATATTACTTAGACAGCTGGCGGAACCACAAATTGCGATCTGTTCTAAAAAGTGAGTTTTTGAACAATGCTTTGGATTCTTTATTAAATCTCAAAAGCTTTTCGCCCCATTCTCCATAGAAGGCACTTGGTGAAATCCGAATTTGCTCTTTACAGATATCTCCATTCCATTCAACATGGAATAGGCGTACTGCAGGGTCTCCCAGATAGCTAACGTCAATTTAATTCATGCTTTGGGGCCATCATTATGGCTATCCTATTCTGTATTTTGTTCTAATCTTCCCTGCTGGCAGCCAAATTTATTGAAAACCAATCAATACTTTCGTCCTAAGTCTGGGAGATGACTGTCTTTTACATTCCACTATCTACTACCCCAAGAAGTATCCCTAGGAAAAGCATTGCAATCCATCTGGTGACAGCAATATGGCATGACGACCTTATGCCATACTCCGTCCATTTTGTAAGTTATGACTTCAACAAACTGTCGGTCTTTCAAGTCGCTCGAGTCTGTTGCTTCCAAAGTCACAGGGATTCTGTGAGTGTATGGAAACACTCGTAACAATCGCAACCTTTTAGAACCACCTATCTCTCGTTTTATGACTTAGGATAGGTCTGGAGCGATAAAGTGATGGCTATCTACGAATATTCTTAGAAATGCAAGTAAGATTCATTTATACAAGTAGGTATACCAGATGACATTCAATGCTAGGCAATGTTGTTTATTTCGCTGACAACACGAAAGACCTACAAACGATGCATGTCATTTTCTAGCCTTTAAGCACTCATACGCCCCGTAATAACTCGACTTACTATAATTAGAAGCGGTTGAGCATGCCAACTTTACGTCCGCCTTACTTGCTGGAGATGTCACAAACGTCAGTTATGCATACATTCCTACGTATTTACTTACATGTCCATGTATCTACGACATGTATGCGATTTTACATTCTTTGTGAATTTTTTTTTTTTTTTTTTTAAGGTATGCAACAGTATCGTGTTCTTTACTGAATGCAAATGAGCCAGTGAAACGAATACGATAACTTGGTTAACATAACCTTATTTTCTCAGAGTTGATATCTCGAAATGCTAATTGAATTATTGGGTAACGTTCATTTCAAATGATGTACCTATACACACATATGAATATTTGTTCTGAGGACTTCCATCTTTCAAAAGTCTTTATTCGCTGGAATCATGAAAATTCAAAGAATTTATCTTTGCCTTCTCTTAACTTTAAGTCGTTATTGTTGTTCTTTTAAGACGAAAATTACGAAGATGGAAAGATGGGAATCGGTTTTATAAAAAGTGTGTCGCCTGTCAGCAGCGAAAACCGTATCCAAAAAGGCCATAGTCAGACTTGGGTGTATTCATCCTTGAGACGGAATGTTAATTTGCAATTTCAAATGCAAAGCAACAAAATTAAGATGCAGGCAAACACTGAGGGAGGCTTTTTGTCTTAAAAAAAAAAAAAAACAAAACAAAAATGCATTTTGCAATTGCCAAACGAATACAACTACGTACATACGAATGTGTGTCTTCTTGTACATCCAACATATGCACATGCACTTGCACGTGACATGGGCGGAATATTTAATTAAATTATCTGTGATTGTACTATTCGTATCTCCTTTGGTGTGCACTGAAGCTGAGCCGGCCTAGTAAAAGGATGATAGAATTTCAGAATTTCCATTTTTGGGTGAGTATCGAAAAGTTGCAACCCTTCTAATAGAAATTGCCGTAGACGAAGGAGTTGGAGATGATGTTGTTTGGTTGGCCTTTATGAAGTTAGCACTATTCACACTATTCGTTGTATGACTTGAGTGTGTAATAAACTTTCACATATATCCCTTTATCATTTAAGCTGGAGAATCGATAATTTTCGTTTCTCCTTACCTGACCTGACATGGAGTAGTGCGTATATTAAATCTCTGTTGATATTGAGTATCAACTGAGCTGACGAAGATTCAATTTTATATAATGGCCGAGTTTATTACAAGTTCTTGTTTCTGAGATCTTAAGTAATAATGTACGTTTGAACCGGAAATAAGACCTTACTCACAAGTCACATTGCTCCAGAAGGAAATTATCTCAATTTCAAACAATCTACCAGCATTTATTACCTCTGAAATGGCATTTAGCAAAAGCTGTGTAAATTTTTATATAGAGGTAGAAGGGTTTTCGAAAGCCCGAGAGGATGATGAATATATCAATTTGCACTGACAATGAACTGACTCTGTACTTTGTGCTTTGAGAAATGTTTAAAATTCAAGTAAAACAAACGCTCGACCTTCTGTTCGTCCATCTGAGCAGAAAGATGACCTTCGGTCTTTGCATGATTTTGACAGTAATTGCTTGTTCGCATATAACTTCTGTTGCATAGCTGCCGAGGTGTGACTTTAATAGAGCTCTGGAGTAGTATGCCGGAATGAACACACACTGTACATCTAGAGAATGTGGCTTACTTACTTGAATTCTGTCACCTCTCAAGAATCATAGCATGCCTTCGCGCCATCTTGTTCGAATTTCTGCAATGCCTTTCAACTTACTCCAGCTTTTTCCAGTAATGTCGATTCCTCTTCGCCATGTTTGCTTAGGTTGGATTCCACTGTAAGGTGTGATCAATTAATTGCCCCTTCATTCCTCGGTTGGTTACCTGATCTCAAATAAAGATATTTATTAGAGATGCTGTTTGTTCGGCCAAAAAATACTTAAGATTTTACGTAGACATCTATTTCTGAAGGATTTGCTGACTTCGAGTGACAATTTGGTAACCTTGCAGGTACTATAGCCGTTTGGCAGTACTGATTTTACATTCGATCCGTCTCGAGCTTTATATTTGTTTAACAACTTACCACTGCACTTACTGACTTACGCCTTAACTAAAAAGCCTCTTCAGTTAGACCGGTCCCTAGCCTTAGCCAACTCTTTCCAGTTGCGCTTTTCAAAGCGTTTGAAATCCTCTTTTATTTGTGCGCGCCACCTAAATCAAGGTCTTGCCCAAAGACTCTGCTAGTCGGAGCAACGCATGCGCAGTTTTTCAACTAGATAAATGTCGTCGTGCAGTTAGTGTAGTTCGTCGTTGAATTTCTCTCTCGAAACGACTGAAGATATCTTCATCCACTTTCGTTAAAGTGCATGCTTTAGCACCATAAAGCAGGACTTGGTTGATTTTTATTTTTTTTTTTTCGGAAAAGAGCCTTGCTTCTCGCTTGCCTTCTTAGCCCAACGAAACAGCGATTGGCAAGAGTGATTCTTGTTTTTTTTTCTGACTGAATTGGTAGCAGAACCAAGGTAGACAAAGTCTCTAGCTACCTCTACATTGTAGCTGTTGACTTTGACGTTTTGTCTAATTCGTCGATGTTGTTTGCCGCTTGATAACTCATTTTGACAATACTAACGAATGTACCGATGACATTTGTCAATAGCCTATTTCGTACGTTCAAACTTATGAAGGATAATACCTCCGCTGTTCGGTTGTTAGTTCCGGACAATTCTTTTAGGTAAGATGTTAAGGAACCCACATGACAGCGCCTCACTTAGTCTAAAACCTTTTTTGACAGCAGAGCTCAAGCGATCATTCTTTATCGTCATTCGGTGCAGACGGCCGAGTTTGGCTGAAATGCTAAAACTAGCCATGACTCTATAAAGCTTGTCTCTAGAATGTTATCATATGCGACCTTTGAATCAATAAAAAGCAGGGGTATCGACTCAGATTTCTAGAATTTATCCAGAATCTGCCGGAGTGTGATAATTTATTCGATTGTGGACTTTTTTGGACAAATACCACACTAATAGGAACCTAGTACTTCTATGGTTAGCGCACTTGAGAGGATCTCCTTTCTTGGGAAAACGATGCCGAGATTCCTTTCATCTAACATACAGTCCGTTTGATAACATCGTACACGACAAAAATTAAAGAAGAACTTTTAATAATAAAAACAAATCAATTGTACTGGTTTATTTTGCTTATTTACTTGAATGCTTTTCAATTAATATGTTGTCCACTCTCCTCCATTATCAATAATTGCTTGGAGTCTTCGAGGCATGCTTTCTACTAATCTTATAGCATAATCTTGAGACAAAGGTCTCCATAAAACTCATATTTTTCGTGATAATTGTTTGACCGTCGAGATCTTCTTTCCTTGGAGCTTTAGCTTCATGAATGCCCAAACATTTTCAATGGGATTTGCATCCGGCGACTCTGATGGCCAATCTAAAGCATCGACGTCATTTTCTTGTTGCCATGCACTGCACAAACGACTGCGATGTTTCGAGTCATTATCTTCTTGCAGTAACCAATTCTCATTCCTTCTTTTAAACCACCTTTGGGCAGATGGTAATAAAGCCTTCTTATAAATTTTGACCATGTTGGGTGCGTTTAAGTTATTTGTAAACATGAACAAATTGCCAAATCCTTGTTTTGAGAAGCATCCCCAAACGTGCACCTTTGCCGGGTGTTTGACGGTCCGCTAGATTAATTTATTGGATTGTGTACACCAGGTATGAGTGATAGAAGACCATGCCCAAAAAGAAGCTTTAGACGTGGTTCCAATCTCTGTCCGAATTCTCCTTGGCCCAACTGAGTCGTTTTTCTACGTGTTTTTTTGACAGTAGTGGTTTCTATATTGTGCTTCGAAATTTTACATTATTGGCTAGTAAACGTCTTCTCCTTGTCCTCCACGTAACGATAGAAGAGGATTTTTTCAAACACGCGTAGAATCATTTTGTCCTGCTTTTTTTTGTTTTTGGCGTAGACCCACGATCCGGCAAATCATCCACATTTTTAACTTGGAAATAACGGTGCACCCACTTGCTAACAAATGCTTTTGACTTTTTCATGTATTTAGCAGCTGCTCCGTATGACATTTTCGGTCCTTTTGGATGCGTGCACAAGAATACTGCTTCATAACGTGATGCAAACGCGACACTCATTTTAAAATTCTTCCGTCTCTGACAAAAACTGAACACTCTTTCAATTTTTTTATTCAAAGCATCTTAGCAGAAGTATTTTTTTATCTACTAATGCAAATGCCACTTCCAAACCGGTTTTCATAAACGAGTTTTGCCGTATACGATCTTATCAAACGGACTGTATACTCTTCTGTTCATATTTTAGAAATGAGTTAGTTGATGATCTCCACAATGGGATAGCCCACAGTTTTAGCCATCAGAAGCAACAGCTTTACAAAGGATACTTTTGTTTCCATCTGTTGTAAGTCCTATGTGATACCACTGGAAGATCCTTAAAGGTCGATGCCTTAAATACTCATAGAAGCAGAAGATTAATTGAAAAATTCACACAAATTTCTCTTATTTTCAATTTCTTCAGCTCCTGGCGAAATCGTTATGAGCATTACTGAATAGCTTTTTGAGTAATCGCCAGGTTAGTCTAGATGTCTTACAATCGTCTCGTTGCATTCTCTTGTCACTAGTCTGTGTCTCATTTGTTTAGTGTAAGAAACTGTCGGGGTTTTACGTTGTCAAGTTGCCTTCTATTTTGGCTGGTTCATCAGCGACGCAGTTCCCCGGCAAGTTCGAGTGTCATGGAACCCAACAGAGTATTATCTTTTAGTCCTAAGACATTTTGTTGAATGATCCGCGCCGGCTTTTTTGAGTCTAGTCGATGCTTGACCGTGTATGTACATTTCAATATCCGACTCGGAAAATGTATTCAGGTTTGAACCCACCTATAGGTATGCATAGAATTGATGAATTTAAGGCTTTAGCTGATTGGTGTGCGTTTGTCTGCATTCTCTAATATGGTAAACAGTGTGTCGAGGATAACGATTAAGTTTATAAAGATATAAGAAATTGCCGTTCTTACCTTTTACGTGTCGTCTTTTTGTTGTGCATGCTGGTAATTCCAAAATCTCCTGTGATTGAGGCCGGAATTTGTGTGGAAATCAAGTATTTTCTCAAGTGTCGCTAACAAAAAGGATGATAGACTGATGAATGTGAGGCCTTTCAGGAGCATATGGATTGTTTTCCTTTTTTCTCATCTTAGGACCTACATTTTTATTGAGAGCGAAGTAAATTGAAAACTCCACCATTCAAACTCGTGGGATAGCTATTCTTAAAGAAAGTTTGAGGTGACTTGCTAAAGTTTAACCAGAGAAGTGAGTGTTCACAAGAATATCTAAGGTGAGTCAGGATGTTTTCAGTAGAACTTGATATAGTATTCTCGAGGATTCACACTCACATCCACCAAACGAGTCATATTCTGTCAGAGTTAAAACAGAGTTAACTCCTGTGTCGCAGTTCCACCACTGTGTCTGACCTTTTAACTATGCAACAGGTGGAAGAAAGGAAAGAATTTTCTTGTTAAGTTTCCAGTTACTTTGTCATGACGGATCGTGAGGAGTTTCTTATAGTTTGTCTTCCGTTACAAATGACCAGAGAAGAATAAATTATTAAATGGACTGATGCCCCAACAGTCCGATATTTTTGAAATATTCCAATATTTTTCCAAAGAGAGAGGCCTACAGTTTCTTGACAACTCCGAACAACTAGAAAATAAGAGTCTTTCATGGGCAGAAGTTTTCACTTTCTTAGATTTGCAATTGCCCCCGTTTGCAGTGTATCGTCTCGGAGTCGAACCTGGGCCCTTGGCGTAGTTTTTAAAAACACGAACCACTGCGCCACGACGACCCCTGTATTAATTCATGAAAAACTAAAATATTGTTGGAGATATCACATGGTAATCTTCCAAAAATGTTTGGCATGAGGCTCGAATAAGAAATTTCGTTTTGCATAAACGAATAATATCCGATATGTACATCCCACAGGGCAGTGTTCAAAGTATCTAGCCTTTCACTTTAATGAAACATTTTCAGGTAAAGGAACACACTACTAACATTCGCCACCTTCATGTTTGGAGGTAACAGCTTACTACCAAACTAACTAACTCCAGACATAGAAGGAACTACTGTGCCGAGGTTGCTTATGAAGAACTCTAAAGTTTCCCCCATTGTGGTCTTCGGAGATTGTTCAAGGGCACACTCCCAAATGTAGCAGATGGAGACGATTTCAATATAATCCCAGTCAATCAGTTAAGGCGGTATTTTCAAAACAATATTCCATTCTTATGCCTACCTGTTGTAAAGTACGAGTACTCGTATTTGTTGTGTCTTTTCAAACCTTACGACTTCCATTAGAGTAGAGTAAAGTGGAGTAGAGAAAGTGACCGCGTTTTAAACATGAATGACAACTATACTCGTACTCGTAGATACAACCACAATGTCGATTGCTCAATCACCGTGCAAAATCCATACAAAAGTGCGGTAGAGTTGGGAGGAGGTGGTATCTGAGTAATTAATGGCAATTAATCCAGATCACTACGTGTAGGTATACAGAATATCATTTAAAAATTATTTATTTTGTGTTTGGGGTTTTTTTCTCATTTTTGTTTTTGTCAGCTTAACTCGTAGATACGAGTATCAATTGGGCCATAAGTCTGCAATTGCTGAAGGTTGGCTACTCGAACCGAATCATACTCGTAGTTCACAAAAAAAAATAAAAAAAAAATATTGTGGTTGCGCATATGGCGATGTGATTCACTTTTATTGTTTTCGCTGGCACATAAATTGCTCTCGTTGTTGCTTTTCGTTTTTTGTTCGTTTCCGTTTGATCTCTATATTTCCTTTTGCATCTCGTTGTTTCTGCCTTCACCTGTATTTTCAGCATTTTTGTTCTGCGAAATTTTTCGCACGTGCCGTGTCGTATGTGTAATAAAATGTTTTTGTTGCCCTAAATATGTAACACCTGGCTGTGGTCACCATGGTTAGTTGAAAAAGACACTAATTCCCTCGGGCTACGGCGCGGCGGCGTGGGTTGGTGGGAAGGTGTAGTGAATTATTTCCTTTGAGGCCGTTTGTCTTTTTTTTTTTTGTTGAATAGAAGATGACAGAACCGGGACTTTGCTCATTGTATTACGAAAGCTGGAGCAATGATTACAAAAAATGAATAACCAATTCCCAGTGTGACTTCCAGTTTAACCTCCTCTCGACAGGTATTACCCGACGGCCTTATCCAATGGCATTACCAGATTAAAGGCAAGTCATAGTATTTTCTTTTATTTTTACATAAAAAAAACTTGTATTTGCTCGTTTGCGTATGTGGAAATGGTGGAATCAAGCGTGCGTAGGTTTTGCGAGCGATTCAGGCAGAGACTTTGCGAGGAGCGATATATTTACTTGAAGCTACTTGGTGGTTGTTTGGATAAGCGTCACTTACCATCTTTGTGAGATTGTTTCTCTATATTAACCTCTACTTGCACCTTTACCTCTCTACTCCTACCTCTCTGCCTCTACCGCTGTCTTCTATCGTGTGTTGATGTTAATCAGTGTTTACACCTGTGTTCAGGGAGTTTCGGGACGGCAAAACACACTCCCAGAGATCACATCACATAGAAAACGAATGAAGGTATTTTATCTGAAGTGAGGCGCCTGTTGAAGATAGCTTGAAGTTATAGAGGGTTGGGTATATAGACCCCAGGGTGGTTGATATGCTCTCTAATTACTTGCGCTTGTTGTTTATGGCGAAGAATATTTTTCTCATGTGTTAGGTTTAGATAGGAATGCGCGCGTGTGTTTTCATTTGATGGGACGAGAAGCTAAATAATAATTTATAGCTCTTGGTTTGTGTGTTACAAAGAAGTAGATCTGTTTCTCTGTTTGAAAAGCTGTGTACATGGAAATGTATCTGAACTGTAGATGTGGCAGAGGGACACACTCAGCAGGGGTGATTACGGATACATTTTAAGATGATTACTTTTACATAAAGGTTAAGTTAATTGAAGGTTACTGCATACAGATGCGATAAAATGCATCAAACAATTATAGTAGCAATGAAAATTAATTTTTCCGAGTGCTTATCTTGTCTTTATGCCTAAAGAAATCTGAGATTTACACCCAAAAACCCTTTCAATTAGATTGGCTTCAATTGTGCATCACTCTTTCAGCTAATTGACGTCTTCTTTAGTTTCCGTAAAAGCCCCATGAGTAACCTCAACAGAATACCAAACAGATTCATTTGAACCGACTGCACTTTTCAGTGCACAAAATATCTGAAGCCACACTGATATGGTTGTTGACGAACGGCTTTAGGCGTTTACACACACAATACGGCCGATAAGATCTTGTATGCGATGTTAAGAAATCTGATGCCTCTGTAGTTGGTGCAGTTAAGAGGATGTCCGAACATATTTTATAGATGAGTTGGTGTATGCTCCTAACCAAGTCATCGCCTGCCGCTTTGAGAAGCTCGAAAGGCAGGCCGTCCGCTCCAGAAGCTTTGTTGGACTTAAGCTTAAGCTATCTTTACCTCATCCAGGTCGGGGGGACGGAATTTTTGGTCCAGATCTTTTACATTTAAAATTTCGTTCTGCCTGACAGTGGTATCTGGTTCGTCATCGTCGTCTCCACGGGCTTCCTACGTGACATGCTTTCCTTAATTTTGGTAAAACTTCCGAATATCATTCCTGGAGTAGCATCTCTCAATTTACTCGACCGCACGTTCGTCACGCTCCTCTTACACTCATAGAGCTCATGAGCAGCTCTACTCCTCCTATGCAGTGCCGTTTTGTATACATCTTGCTTAGCTGCATGTGCTTGCCGGGATTCGTTATCAAACCAGGCGGTTCGTTGTGATGGTCGAGTGAAACCAAGCACATCGGAGTGGCATCTCTGATGGCTTTTTGGCATTGTTGCCGCTGGTCTTCGATGCTTGATGCTGGCGTCAGTAAACTTCTTAAAAGATTAAGAGAGATTCGATCGGAAGAGAACTAAGCGATCTCTTGCGATTTTAGCCGTCTAACGTCAAAATTCCTGACAGTATAGCTTATCTTTGCGCTGTTCGGGATATCCGCAACTCGTCCGAGTTGATATTGGCACCTCGAAATATTCGGACATCCATAATAATGGAAGAGTATTGCGTCAATCGCAATGCGATCAATCTGGTTTACGTTTAATTGAACATTAGCTGTCCAAGTCCACTTGTGAATATCGAGATGTGGGAACCCATCGATACACCACATCGTCGATTTTAAGGCCGCGTATGACAACATCTATAGAGACAAGCTATACAGAGCAATGTCTCCTTTTTGGCATCCCTGCGAAACTCCTCAGTCTGTGCAGGATGACGATGGAAAATGCACCCTGCTCCATCAAGGTCGGTAAAGATCTCACCGAGACCTTTGATGTCCAGAAAGACAAGGCAATGAGCTGTCATGTGATTTTTTCAACATCGTACTTGAAAGAATATTGCAAAACACACGAGCAAACACAAGAGGCACTATCTTTCAAAAGTCCGTCCAACTACTCGCATACGCCGATGATATTGACATAATCGGGAGAAAGCAGCGTGATGTCAGTGGCGCTTTCGCGAGTATTGAGACGGAAGCGGCGAAAATGGGTTTAGCGGTCAATGAGGGTAAGACCAAGTATATGCTGTCAAGCAAAAAGGACAACCAACACTGACGTCTCGGACAGAACGTCACCCTCGACAGATATAACTTTGAGGTAGTTAAGGACATTGTCTACCTAGGCTCCGCTATAAATACATCCAACGACACCAGCGCTGAGATCAAGCGAAAAATAACTCTTGCCAACCGCTATTTCTTTGGGTTAAGAAGGCAATTGAGTAGCAAAGCCCTCTCTCGGACAACAAAAGTCACCCTTTATATGATCTTAATAATACCGGTCCTGCTCTATGGCGCAGAGGCATGGACATTATCAAAAATGGATGAGATCCAAAGACTGAGATGGCTGGGTCATGTAGAGCGCATGGACACCAATGCTCCGGTCCGAAAAGTCTTCGAATCCGCTCCCGAGGGACAGCGCAGTAGAGGAAGGACAAGGCTCAGGTGGCGCACGTAAGTGGAAGAGGACCTCAGCCAACTTAGCGTGCGAAACTGGAGGCAGCTAGCCAGGGATCGAGCTGGCTGAACAAGCCTGTTGACTGAGGCCCAGGTCCACCCCGGACTGTAGCGCCACCTAAAAAAAAAAAACAAACACACAATGCGCGTTCCTTTAATGCGGGAGAAAATGATGCCACCAGCGTAGAGTTGTGCCGTAAGTGTAAAACCATGGTATTAGCGTCATGATGATGTCATGGAATATTATCTGCGGTATGTTGGTCAAGTTGGTTGTAATGATACGAATAATCGATGGACCCTTAAATTGACGAACCAATTGTCAATATATCAGAAGAAACAGAACGAAAATATGCTGAAATCCAATACGAATTGCATGGATAACATTTTGCACTCATATGTCAAAATCAAAGATTCATTAGAACACCGTTTAATGTTTCAATTTTCTGAAGTAGTAAATAGCAAAGGAAACGACAAAAAAGGGTTGGTTCCGAGACATCAATTTTGGCACTTCTATGACGAAATCTCCTCGGTGACAAAAGTGCCACTGCAGAAGCACTCTTTGCCTTTTTGCCCGGCAAAACCATTAAAAAGAATGAATACATACTTAAAAATGGAGAATCTGCTCGATTCAATGGAATGGTACACATGTGGTTGACTGAGCACAAAAGACGCTGAGGGCCTAGGACGTCCAAATGATGTCACAACGAAAGATATGCTCAACAAAATGCACGATATTGTGATGGTCGATCGCCGGGTCAAGGTTCGTGAGATAGCTGAGATTGTAGCAATTTCTAATGATGCTGTCATTCGGATTCAGCATGACCATTTGTACGGCAAGATGGGTACCGCGATTGCTGACGGTGGAGCACAAACAGATTCGGGTGAAGACTTCAAAACAGAATTTGGAACTTTTCAAGCGCAATTTAAATGCATTTTTACGGCGTTTCGTAACAGTTGATGAAAGATGGATAAACAACTGCACGCCAAAAATGAAGGAACAATCAAAACTGTGGACTTTTGCAGGTTAATGTACTCCAAGATTTAAAAAAGTTGGAATATCGTTGGGAAAGTGTATACAGCTGCAAGAAGACAACGTTGAAAATTAAATTCAATTTTGAGGAAAAATGTTAAAGTCGCTTATCGAACAACCCTCGTATTAGAAAGATTTATGGGGATTATGTAAGAAGGAATGCCCACAGAGTACACTAAATTATATAAACTTCGTTTCAATGGGTACAGCATTCACTACAAGCCCCAAATGTTTGCTTGTTTTTCATAACAATTTAGTCTACGCAAATACGACTTCGGGAGTCACATGTTCCTAAACGGAATTCAGTCGCAATTTAGATGAGTCAAGCTGTTATTACTGCGTTGCATCTACCCCTTTCTAAATCTGCTAAACTCTTGCTATTGTTATCAATTTTTCAACCATACAATGTGTGAAAAAAAAAGGAATATAACATAACACCTTTAGCCAGACACCAAAGTGAACCGAGTTAACAAATACAGAGCCGTTTAATACGGAACAGAAGCCTCCAACAAACTCACTCATATTCATACCCATCCACTTAGCACTTTCATAATGTTAAATTTTTTTGATATGATACATAGAAGACTAATGCATCAGTTGTCTATGAATTTCTCTCGTCTGACACATCCACCAAGAAGCCAATGCCAATCTTCAAAACTGAACATTAAAAACGATTTCCATCCCACGCTTCCCACCTATCAATTAGTAATCCAATTTATATTTAGTCACAAAATACACCACTCACAACAGAGATATCCCACAAGAACGTACGAAAATTTAAGAAACAAGAAATAGAAATTAAAGATAAAGATAAACACGTCAAGAGATAATTAAAAGTTGAAAAAAAAAGAAAAAAAAAGAAAAAAACAACCTCACACACAGACAACACAACAACAATTATCGCTTCAGTGTAGTGATGTGTAGTAGAAATTTTATTGCTCTTCTTCCCTTTCTTCTTCTTCTAAATGAAACGAAGAGTGAAAGCTAAGTTTTTATTTTATTTTTGCAAATGAATGTGATGTGAGAGGAAATTGAAAAAAAAAAATGTGACACTGACCAACGACACCGAAATTGTCGGTGAAAAAATACCATATTTCGAAAATAAAAAACTACGAGATGCAGATGTAGAATTGTAATTGTAATTTCCATATGGCCTTAAATCATAAGGGGCATTTTAGAGCCGAAACTACCACCCTAATCATAAGGGACCCACGACCAAATGAACCCTTTCCGAATCGCGGTGTTTCTATTCTTAAATTGTTTTCATGTCAATTCGAACTGTGACCAGAGTTACATACCGGCAAGCGTGAAGAAATTCGAATGTAGTGTTCACAACTTAAGCTAGTTGGGCACTTTCTTTGGAGCCAAATGCTCTAGTGTTACCCCGTTGCTCCGTAAAATAATCGGCGATATACGTACATATAATGAGACTCCAAAAATTAATTCGACATTGCTGGTCTTCTATAAGACAGAAGTGATAACCAAGCCATAACTGATAACTTTCACTTCACCATCAAAAGAAGCTTTAACCTCCAAACGCTGTTTATAAATATCGTACATTCAGATCAAATTTTTTGAAAGAACAGAAATATTCATACAGCCATTGCTATAAAAATTAGAGCTACTTCAGAATCTTAAGTAAAAAATGGAGAAGCTAAAGCTAAAAACCTAGGCAACCCTATTCCTGTGTTGTCCTTAAAAGGCTGGCCAGTGTAGTGTATTATGCCCGACACCTTAGCTGGAGACTTTCTTGACATTTTGAATCTACCTAATCGATTAGTGTCGGTTTGCAAGGTCTGAAAAGTTCGCAATCTATAACCGTACGCCGAAGAATTTGCATAGTTCTAAGATAAGTAATCGAGTGGTGTCAAATCTCAGGATCTCGGTGGCCAATCCATTGATGGGAACATCTTGGTATAACTACACTTTGTTCATCGCCATGGTGTTTAGATTTTCATTTCAAAGAAATAATCGCTGATCATTGTTTGGTGTTGATAGCGAGAGTTAGCTCCTTGGACTATCACGCAGAGAGTCTGTGGTTCGATCCCTGGCATCGCCAAACAATTTTCGAACCGTCATCACCGTTTCGCCAGACAATGGCAAATTCCCGAAAGTAAAATTGCCTATGAAAACGCTTCTAAGGAGTGCCGTTCGGATTCGGTGATAAATCGTAGGCCCCGCTCAGATGTGACAAAAATGACAACATGACCAACACAAATGAGTATCAAGACGCTAGGTCATGGCCCATACCGGGCTGTCAACGCCACATTGTTTGCTTATGGAAGTTCCAACCTCATTTTTGGGGAAAAAAAGCACAAATGATGCTATCAACCTGAAGACCATGCTAAATATTGCCCTATTTTCGGTGATGTTTAGGCTCGTAAGTCTTTTCTATATTTCTCTCATACCAAAATTGGCGTTTAACCTCACTTATGGTTCAGATACTAAACACAATTTTTCAATGAAAAAAAATAAATCGGGTTGATAAGCTGCTCAAGGTACGAATTCCCGAACTCCATCCGGGCTTCATGGTCTCGTAAATCTAGTCCCTACAACAGTTGGATCTCATAGAAGATAACGTCGAAATGTTTTCTCAAGATCTTTGTGCGTTTAAATCATTATTACAATAGCTTTGAAGTGTCCCTAAAAGAAAGTAAAAAATATGCGTTTCAATGATAAAGTGCCTATAGCACCATCATCCATTACATCAGCGCCAGACCTTCAAATCTTCAGTCTGATACGGGTGTAGTGCAGACATCAAAATATGTAGAAGCGATGCGCGGTGTCATCACAGCAACCGTGGCAGTATGTTGTGTTTCAATGCCCAGCACACGTATTCCTCGCAAAAGCGTAGTGCCCCGTCATGGTTACATTAAGCAACCTGCATTCCTTCCTACAACTGGACATTACCCGACCTATGCCATGCCGGCTACGTCGAGAGTCATGCCGCCTGTACTTATGCATCTATTAGACCCAACTGTCAACAGAAACCTTAACCGAGCATGCAGGCCGGTCTTTGAGCCTTGCTTAACAATTTTATTGGTGATTTTATGTTTCTGTGATCTGGGACAAAAACAAGAAACAGTGAATCTTTGCTTAGACGACAAATGGCAGTTTTCCTCTCGAGGAGTGGAATCTAACATTGTCATTCTAGATGAAACCATTTCTGGGTGTAAGGAAAATTCCAGTGCTTGTTGTATCAGAGACCACTTTTCTTGAAACAGAAGATGGCAGAAATTTATCAATACGATAAATCAACGAAGGCAGGCGTGCTAAAAATAACCTTTATCTATGGAGCCGAGACAGAGCGTTTCTTTTTTAGAGTCTTGCGGAAGCAGCAATGACGTATTTGCATGAAAACTTGCTCCAAAGGAGAACCGACCAATTTGATGTTACTGAAATGTCCAAGTCATGCCTGCTTGAAAAATCTTGGTACGGTCCTCACTTGCACGTTAAAATTGTCGGTCCCATCTACAATCTTTTTGCACCATAAGGTTTCTGTGTCCAAGGAGAGGCTCATTTGCTCGCATTAGAATGGTTAAAAACTTTTTACAGATCATTACACTGATATTGATCCCCGGTCCCTGTAGCCCTTAGACTTAAGTTACTGACAAATTTACAATCGTCCTTGATTGCTTCAGATAATGACCACCCGCTAGAATGATGGGATACAGCCAGAAGTGCTCTATTACTGAATCATTAAAGCTGGTTTAAGTTATGCCAAAGAGCTGTTAAATTTCTGAAGAATAGAACTAAAGTGTTTTCGAAATGAAAAAAAAATAAGGCGAAGATCTGAGCTGAGCTGAGCTGGCTACGGCTTAATCAAATATCATTTCAACAGAACGGGTGTTTTCTGTTGTTTGTTTTCCAACAAGCAAACTATTGGAGACAAAGAAGCAACCCGACATGTGGGCTAATGCCATTCATAGTTAAAGTCTCACATGACCATTAAATGTCACACTTTCCTCAGATCAGACATTCTTGGACTTCGTCCACGAGCTGGATTTCAACTGGTAAGTTGATAACACAATTTAACAACCTCCCAAAAGGACGGCATAAAAGATCCTTTGAATTACAAGGGTTTCCTAAGGTATCGCACTTCAACAATAAAAGCTGAAACGCGTTTCCATCTGCGTCAATTTAAGAGCAGCACATTACGATGTTCGAGGAGGCTCTTATTAAAAAGAAAGAAAATTTAATCTAAACAGGACCTTTCCTTTGTCGACAAGGATGCCGGTCAGATTTTTACGATGTTCATAGACTTGGATTTCAAACTAAACCACCTATTTCGCTATATGGTCGATTAGAAGCCCGAATGCGACATCTCTAGCAAAAATTGGTAGTACCAGTACATAGCAGAAGATGGCTTTCATTTTTTCCGTCGTCTGGGGCAGTCAGTGGTAAGACTATACGTTGGATGCGGTTATGGTGGTTTGTTCCTTGACTGGTATTTTTTAACTTGGTTAGACAGTTAACACGACGACATAAGCTACAACTTGAAGGACCAGATCCTTCAAATGATAATGCTGTCATTGCTTCATTAAAATCTTTTTTGTCACCAATTTTCAACCCATCTAGCCTGTCAATATGTTGAAATATGAAGCTCAACTAAGGTAACAGTTTAATCGACCTCTGACTTACCCATTTCCTGCTGGATGGAAACATTTCTTTGCCGAAACATTCCCATTGTACCCTATCTGGACCGAGGAAGTTCATATGAATGTCGTGTCAAACATTCTGTTCCTTTCTCAATACAGCTTCCACTGACTATGGTAGTAGCAATACAACTTTCAACATCCCATGCCTAACAAAGAGACATCTCACGAGGTTATGTTTACGAAGAAAGTTGACACCAAAAGTGTTACATGTTTGAGAAGAGTTATAGCCGAGTATCGACTCCTTACAGAACGTAAACTAAACTCACTTGACAACAAAAGATGGTGAATTTCTGGACAGATCTTCAATTTTTGTGTAAACTATGAAAATGTCTAGACTGAAAATACTTCCTAGGACAGTGCTGTTCTGAATTCACGTACATCGACCTAATGCTACCAGGCCACAGGAGGTTGGCATTTTGCTAGTGTATGGTCACTGAGCAACGAGGACCCACGAGCTACAGTAAAACATCATCAGCGCCTTTTTTGTCGCTCAGAAATACGAGAATATCGTGATCGTAAGCAGGAGTTGAACCAATCTCAGCCACAGATTCTGTGAATTTTGATTTGAGTAACGGAATCCATTAGTTCAAAGCCATTTCACAAAACAATGTTCAATAATATTGCCGAGCTTTCGACTTTAAATAAAATGATTGCCACTAAAGGTCGAAACGATTTTAAAATCCTTGCCACTCACCATTGAACACGCAAACAGTTCCTAGAATGACTCTGACTCTGACAATGTCTTAGGACCTCTTGAAGAAATGTGAGTAAACAGTCAGTAGAAACAAACAATGGACGTAGCAAAAAGAAATTAGAACTGACTCTCCCCATTTTATTCTTCTCTTTTATTCTCTCCCCAGTTAAAGACCACCATTTCAAAAAAAAAAAAAAAAAAAAACAACCACCATCCCCCTGCTGAACAATGAAAATTATTTTCTGCTTATCCCACTTGCCTTATTCGGCGTAGATATCTAAAACAAATGAAAAATAAGGAAAAAGTTGAAATGAAAAATGAAGTGTGGCCTCTGTTTTGTGCTCCTCTTCACTTTTAATCTCCGCTTAAAATATAAGTATATGTACGAGTATATGTACATACATCCAGATAGACGAGTATCTTTTTTCCTTTGACAACATTGCAGTAGAAATTATTCAAGTATAGAAGCGAAAAATACAGCGATAATACCAATGACAAGCAATCGGTGGTGATGGATGGTAGTTGGTAGCCGTAGCCAGTGTGACCGTTGGATGAATTGAACATTTCCATTTCCACATCTTTCTGTCTTTTTACCAACCCAAGCTTTCAAAAACTGAGAGGGTTTGACTTTGTACTGGGATCTACAGCCCATCACCACTGTGGGAAAGTTTCCGAGGCAAATTTGATGGTAAAAAGGGAATATCGTATCTAATCCCGTCTGATTCCCAGATTCGAGAGACAACAGATATGTCTTATGTTTAACGTGAACGCCTGTCGTAGAGACTTATGTTTACGGCATGTTCATACATCCATGGGAATCGAGGTCTACCTAAAATCACTTATTGATTTTACGGTCTCAGTACCCAGCACTTTCAGCAACTCCACTGCGGGTATTGAGCCCTTGCAGGGTCACCCTCCCTGCGATTTAGGTTTAAACCACAGCCAACGTGACGCTCCCACAAGGGGTCTACCTCTACAAGTTAGGCCCGGACCGAAGTCCGGGGGCTCTTAATTCCCACGGTACCGTATTTTAAGTCCTGGTATGGACTATCGGTGTTCTTCCAATTAAAAAAGACCTATGTATGACCGGCTGCTTGTAACTGGACAAATCATAGCAACCATCAGTGGCGCAAGGTATGATGATGATAAGTCCAGTTTTTCTCTACCCCCGCGTTTTATTAAACAACGTTATTGATGGAAGAAGACTTGATAATTGGGCTGGGGCCTTCGAGAAACTACAAAGTGGTCAACCACTGTAAAGCTTTCTTTTCCTTCCGCTACTAACCTTTGGAATATGTTAAACAGTAGCGCTTCCAAATTCGCGAGCAAACGCTTGTGATATACGAGGATGAATTAATAGGTCCGTGACTTGTTGAATGAAAGTTAGTTGATGATGATTTCATTCTTCAGGTTCGGAAGCAGGTAATAGACACTGAGGGCTAAGTCTTGAGAATATGGTGGATAAGGGAGCCGTTGCGTCAAATTCATGAAATTTCGCTACGATGTCCATGTACGTGTGCACTCGTGTATTTTTTGATGAAAGATCATTTTCGTCTTATTCCAATGCCGGTGCAATTCGTTTCAAATCGTAATTGAACCGGCCATTATTTTCGCAGTTCATTGTTTCTTCTTTTTGAAACTAATCGATGTGTACTATGTATGCTGCGTGCATTCAAAAAAGAACTGTCACCATGAATTTGTTGGCCGACAGACCCACCGTTGCTTGATCTCCGGTATGGTATGGTGGATCCATGTTTTTTTGGTGCAATAAGTTGTCCTAAATGAAGGTAAACAACGCCAAACTCTCCTTCGATTGTCTCCTACATTTGCAGTCATTTCAAAAGACGCGACTTTCCCGAAAACCGGAGTAGTCTACTGACAGATGGTACGTAGTTGACAAGTTGACAACGGGAACAATGGTGCTTTTCAAGTTACAACGTGGATTATGTAGATAATTGTAGCAATAAGTCCCATGTCTGGATCCTTATGCTAGTAGGTTCGGCCTATTCTAAAGACCTCATTACGTGAGAATTTCACGTGTTCCGTAGTAAGGCCTCTCAAACAGCCGAATAATTTTCCAAAACAAAAGTTGATCCTCACGTTGAACCACACTTGGCACCTTAATACAACCAAAGCACAGATGGAGGGCCTTATAGCAGATATAAGCAATTTCATAAGATTGCTTGTGTTAATGCCAATGAGATCGAGGAATTGACCAAACTGAATTGTTCCACCAGGAGCGTCGTTGGGATGTGTCTCATTATGTTGGCCGTCTCCCTCGTTGGGGTGTAGCTATAAAAGATGTCGTCATTTCTTCCCCTTTCGATCGCTCCGCCTCTGCTAGCTTTCAAGCTAGTTGCATCCATATGAATGGTGGAATGTGGTGCTGGCATTTGTACCCACATCGCTTGCAGGTTGCGGAATTCATCAAGCCTTTGTGTCTCAGGGCTTTCGTTAGGGCTCCGGGGATCGTCCTCCCCCACCCGTCATCATCGTATTGGGATAGCGACGACTTTCAGACGTCCTGTCTGATGCTGCCCATTGCGGGTCACCCTTCTAGCCTGCGACAACGGTGTTCCTGATGGACTTACTGTCGCACTCTGGCCTCCTGGTTCATCGTGAATCTCCCTATCGTCCTTAAGGCCTTACCGACCTCCTCTGAGGAGAAAACCTTTGCGAGGTCTGTGGTCGGTGGGACACTGGCCGATGGGACTATGGCTGCTCTCCACCTCCGCTAGAGCTCGGTATTCCCACTCCAAAAAAAGAGAGACCGGAAAGATTTGTAGTGAGAAGAAGGCAAGACTTGTTACGGAAAAATTGTTTGTAGCAAAGTGGCATCGCAATTCAAGCATATTTAAAAGAATGTGGGATACTTAGTCCAAGCCTTGAAGAAGAATCTCTCCAGTCATTGAGTGTGCAAAGTTTTCTTCAAGTCAAACAGACAGGCACCTGCACCACGATGAGGTATTCCGTATTCGATCGTTTCGCATTAATTTCATATTTCTTAGCGATTCTAACATTGTTTGAAGGTATTCCTTCAAAGTAAACGGGGTAACTTTCTCTGGTCGGAAATGGCATTACGAGTGTTTGTCATTGAACAAAGTAAAACCTGAGTTCTCAAACCACAGACCTTCTTCTTTTTATTGCTCGCTGACTTGGTCGGTGAAGATCTCACCGAGACCTTTGATGACCAGAAAGGATTTAGATAAGGCGATGCGCTGTCATGCGATTTTTTCAACATCGTACTTGAAAGAATAGTGCAAAACTCACGAGCAAACACAAGAGGCACTATCATTCAAAAGTTTGCCTATTACTCGCATACGCCGACGATATTGAAATAATCGGAAGAAAGCAGCGTGATGTCAGTAGCGCTTTCGCGAGTATTGAGACGGAAGCGACAGACTCACCGTTTGCATTGACGGTTAGTGCAGGAGGAGATACAACAATGAACTCTACGGACTTTACAGCGAAATCGACCTAACCAGAAGAGTAAAGATCCAAAGACTGAGATGGCTGGGTCATGTAGAGCGTATGGACACTAATGGTCCGATCCGCTCCCGAGGGACAGCGCAGCAGAGGAAGGCCAAGACTCAGGTGGCGCACCCAAGGTGAAGGGGACCTCAGCCAACTTAGCGTGCGAAACTGGAGGCAGCAAGCCAGGGATCGAGCCGGCTGGAGACGCTCGTTGACTGAGGCCCAGGTCCACCCCGGAATGTAGCGCCACTTGAAGAAGAAAGAAGACTTGGACTTCTGTAAAACGTATGGGCGGTTATTTCCCCAACAGCCCGCCTGTGTTTTGACGTTACCAAAACAATGAGTCTATTACTATTAATCGGGTTTTCATAAGACGTTTCCTAATTCAAAACTTTTATCCGTCAAAATGACAATGGGTACAAATTTGTAGATGCAGGGCATGGATGCTTCACCGATTGTTGTTTAATACCTCTTTATAACCCTTGATCAACCTCTTTTTGAATACCCCAACGTTCAACCTGGTCTCCCTGTATCACATCGCCCATACGTCTTTATACAATACAAGCTGTGCAGCGAAGGTTTATCCGTTTTGGCTTGCGTGGATTCACTTCGACGGATAATGCATCAATAAAAACTAAAACTGATCCCATACAAACACGTGAATGTTAACAAATCTTAAACGTGATGGAAGAGTGAATAATCGATGAAGCCTTAAAGATTGACTTGCCAAGAGTCTTACCTATATATTTCAACTTCAATTGTGAAGGCTGACAATGCACTTGTTTTATATACAACGCCATATCTAAGAGAAAATAATTTTACGCAACTGAAAAGCATTCTGGTCACACTGCTACTATCTCATAAGCGTTAAAATAGATTCAAAGACTATTAGAAACACAGATAGACGAGGGAAGTAGAGGCTAAATGTGAAATACAAAACAAGATAAGGGAACTACTAAACAATATAAAACAAAAATTCACCACCTAGACCCAAAGAACTGTTCGAACTCAAGCACAACAGAATTAGAAAATTAACAAAGTGGGGGGAGGGGGGAATAGCGGTAGCCAGCATCAAACAGCAACGGCAAAAGGCACGTGACTTGAATAACGTTCAACCACAAACAAGAACGACAACAATGACAGCAGCGAGTACAGTGTTAGCGTAAGCTTTAGCGTTCCAACGTTTAAGAATTTGATTTCTCCACTTCGCTTCACTATATAGTGCTCTACCCCACCACCCGACATCCAATCTCTTTCCTCTGACATTCTATATTTGATAGGCGAGTCGGTAAGTCAGTTAGTTTGTTCGTCTGTCAAATAATTGCCAAACGACGCATACACACGTACATATTCATACTCGTAATCGAATATCGCGTTTGTCGACATCGATAACCGACATCGATCTATCGATCGATTTGTATACTTTAGAAATAAATTACTACGGCATACAAGTATCATGCTTGTATTCGTGTACAACTATCAACCTTCTGTTCATCCCTATCTGCGATTTACTTTGTCTTATTCTTTATCACCCCCCAGCTCTCCTTTCAGTTTGATTTGTGAACTTTAATGTGGTCGATAAGTGCTTTATTGCACCTCTCTCTAACTGGCATTGTTTTGTATATCAATTAATTAGTGAAGAAAAGTTGCAGTCGGATTTTTATTGGAGAATTTTTCGTTTTCAAGTCATGATTTTGGTTGTAGATACATTTTGTATTCTTCAAAATGTCACATAGAAAACGAGTGCTCGTAGAATTCGGGCGTGTGGGAGGGATGATCTGTTTATTTAGTTTCAGTTTCGTGTGGGCTGGGGGACGATTTGACTTTACGGAGTTCGAGGCAATTAGTTTGTCAAAAGTTACAAATTTATTACACATAGCCGTACATAGTTTTTATTCCAAGGCGACTGAGACAACTCCGGCGACGACTACTACGTCTACGATAGCAATTCGTGCCAGACACTATTCAACTGATGTGAAAGATAGCCACAAAATATTTGCTTTTTCTCAACTAACATTAATTACTGTTTTTGGTATTCATGTGAATTTTGCACCGTCAAGCTTTCGAGTCCCTAAAACTACATAAATATCTGCTTTATACTCGTAAGTTGAGGTTTAACCTTGAGTTGTAGTTGATCACCCGGAATTGTTTTCTAGGTTAACTCTGTACAAATACATACTTGGTTACTGGTTACCCACAAAATTTACTGGTTAATTTTCAGATTTCAGATAGATTTTGAGCCTTTTTTTTTCCAAAGTTAAAGCCTATGCTCTTTGGATAATTGGTGGCACGTAAGCAAGCAACCCCCAGTTGGCAGGCAGAAGTTATTCTTCAGTGGCTGTTAAAGAAAGATTAGTTCAAGAAAGAAAGACCATTAAATCTGTGATCATGCCATTCGTGAAACCATTTTGAGCTTCTGACGAAAGGTAGGAGATTGCTACCGTCTGCCAATATAGAAGAAGGCTATAAAGGGTTATTTTATTCTTTGAGAGAAAGCTGTACAAATTAGGTTGAGGATGATCTCCCCCTCTTTCTCGTTCATGCAACCTCTGAAGAAGTTGTTTGTTTATGTTGTTGTTCCAATTCTGGAAAGTTCGTTGTCAAGCTATCCTCAATCTCAGCAACGAAGAGGACGATTTTATGGTGAAAATCATCATGAGCTACGAGACGCATTTCCGTAAACAAAATCTTCGTTTCTAGGTCACTGAAAATCCGCGTGTGATGCACGATGAACCATTACATCCACACTGTGTGGTGCGGCGTTCACGCGGGAGGTGTGATTGGGCCGTATTTTTTTGAGGACGCCATGGGCAATACGGTTACTGTTACTGGCGAACGCTGCAGGGCCATGATAAATGACTTCTTATTGTCGGAATTGGATGAGCGGGGCTTGGCGAACATGTGGTTTCAACAAGACGGTGTAACCGCCCACAAAGCACGAACCACAATGGATATTGTGAAGGAAGCGCAATCTCCCGTTTTAGCGATTGTGCTTGGCCAGCAAGATCGCCCGAGCTAACCATCCCAGACTTCTTTCTTTGGGGCTACTTAAAGTCGCGGGTTTATGCCAACAAGCCTCAGGCAATCGCAGGCCTTTAGGAGAATATTCGACAGGACTGCGAACAGTTGTCCCCGAAAATCTTGCGAAAAGTGATGGAAAATGCGATAAAACAGGCACAAATTTGTATCAACACTGGCGGCGGCCACTTGGCGGATATCATCTTTTCCACTTAACAGAAAAAATTGTAAAGGTCCAAACTAAAACTACTCCGTAGGTGAGTATCGGTCTAGTAACCGAGACATATAGTCAGTGGGTTATGCGAGGTAGGAGGCCCCATTTATTACCAAAGCTTTTTTTTTTTTTGCAAGAAAATAATACTTCCAATCCACAGCAATCTGACGATACTTTTCTGGGACGGCTATAGCAAAGTCATCGGCATAAGCAACCACCCTGCTACCTCATGCTTCCAGGGATATAAGCAGGCCGATGACCACTAAGTTCCAGAGAAAAAGTAGGAGGGCACCATCTTACGGCGTACCTCTGCCGTCACATCTTTTGTCAGAGGACCAACCCAGTTTGGAGTTGATTATAATGCTTTTTAAAAGCATGGGACTGATCAACTGCCCAACGGTGTTAAGTTTCCATTTTGTAGGCATGCTTTCTGCCAAACAAACTCTGGAATAAGCTGATTCACCCTTGCTACTAAATCATCTTATGCTTCTCCTCATACGGCTTTTTGTACATTGCTATCTGGTCCTTCGAGAATCTTGGCTTTCGTCGATCAAGTTTAATAGTTTTCGTTGTCTTACTTCGGATAAAAAGTCGTGCCCGGTCCTTCACAGATTGGAAACAGCCCATGCCATTTTTGGTCAAAGATTCGAGTACCAACAAAATTTTCGGGGCATGAATTTGTTGGCCACCCTTTTCATTCCCATATCTTTTGTTAAAATTCGCTGAACTAAGGTCCAAGATGCTCCAGACAGCTCCACAACTTTTTCCATAGTCCATCGCCGATCTTCCAAGATGGTTTCACAATTTTTTAAACTTTTGAGACGGAAAAACCACTAAAACGCTTGAGTTTTTCCAATATTGTCATCTTTGTGGGGCGTTTGCGAAAACGACGGACACACAAAACATCTGACACTAAAAATTTCAAGCAGGTCAAACGGAAGTTCTTTGGCTGTACCAACAACGCTTGGCTTACCACTTCCTATATGCTTCTTGCGTCAAGCATAGCATATAGGAAATGGTAAGCTTCTTGCGTCAAGCATAGCATATAGGAAATGGTAAGCCAAGCAACATCTGATGTTCTTTTGGTACCCCATCGTATATGTATACGAACAGGGCTGACAATTTAATGATCAGAGATGCTATATTTTTGCCTTTAAAATTACCCGAAGGGCACCTTAAGCTCGTTAAAATATTCTTAGGTAGCATTTTCTAATGTTTCTGTGACTAATATTGTCAAATTTAGCTTTGATGGTACGTGCCACAATGATGGGGCTAATGATGATTTTATGTGGCCGGGAATCTCTTAAGCAAAATTACTGAAGTTTACCTTTTTCGGAAATGATATCGGCCGCTGACCAATTTTCTCTTCTACCTGTTTCAATGGTCCAGCCGCTTTGTATTCAATGGCAACAACAATGAAATAGCAAGTGTTTTACCATGCTACGTTGAACCTCTCGAAAAAATAGTGGTCCCAGCATGGATACCTGTGGCATACAACCAAATGTCTAATATTACCTTCAGATCACTCTAGATTTAGCATAGTTTGTGTAAAAGGCTCATCGATCACTGTACTCTTTTCTTTCAAAGGTAATACACCAGTGGCTTGTGTATAGAACAGATATTTTAAGCTGATTGATTGCTGATAAGATATCAGTTACAATAATCGAATAATCGATATTGCTTTTGCAAGTGTCTACTGTTTTTTCTTTATTTGCCGCCTGCATTACGGCATAGCCTGCCACTATGACAACATGATGTTAACTTAGTAAAACTTAAATCTCGAACCACCCTCATCACGTTTTACGTTCTAAAATTCAACGTTTAACCAAACACTCCGCCAAAAAATTTTGAAAGATACAATTTAAAAAAATCCTCCTTCAATTACGATTGACATAATAACTAGTACCTGTGCCAGGCTACATGACACACGTAATGCATTTTAAATCTTTGAATTGAGTTAATTGGTATTTGATTCCCTGGAGCAACCAGCCTTAGGTTGTGCCAAACAACAAATTAATTATTCATTCGTTCACTATATGGAGACAGTGTCTATGTACTTACGAGTGAGTATAGCCCGACGAACCGAAAACATGTGCTGAATTTCATTAATTTGTCAAAGCCTTAATCTAAACGTTCTTGACAACAAAAATAAAAAACATTTAGAGATCAAAAATAAAGAAAAAAAAAACTTTCTAAACGTAATCCCCCGTTTTTCACTGCTGCTGTGGACAGACACCGGTACGTAGGTGGTCATATTTGGGCGGCAGAAATCAAATCAAAAATCATGAAACGACGATGAACACCAGAGGAAAACTTTTATACGATATTTTTTAAGTTTTTTTTTTTCGTAGCTACATTCCTTGTTCCGATGTTCTCTCTGGCTGAGAGTTGAAAAACAAATCAAACGCCGAATGGACTGCTGTTTTTTATGACTCTTTTGGCTCTGTTTGTGTATTTGTTCGTTATCTTTCGTTTGGTGTGTGCGCCTCCGCTCGCCGTCGCCGTCTTTTAATGAGTGATTTTATTTTAAAAAAATGTGTTGTTTGCGTTGCTTTTTGCCTTACTTTTTTTTTGGCAAAATTACAAAAATGTTCGCTGTCGAGATGCGACCAAGCCCAAGAAGATTGTTCAACCACCGCACCACATTTTTAAGAGGGAGTACGGTATGTGCCACCACACATTTTCCAACGGTGAAAATATATTTTTATTTTTGTTTTCCTCATTTCTGACACATACTAAAAGGCAACAATGCTCGAGTGTTCAAATTAAATTCATTTTGCACGCATTGAACATACCCTGGGCGACTCATAATTCCGATGCCAAAAACGAAAAAAAAAAACAAATCTCGTCGAAAAACGAAGCATATACGAGTACTGATAGCAGCCGTTTCTGGTCGAGGAAGGTATGTTCGAATGCAAATTATAGTGCAGTTGAGTACGACTATCTCTTACTTTACGTAGTTCTAGTGATAGAGAGAGGCAAAAATTGACACTTTAGCTGTCACATGCATAGATTCAGTGCGAGTGTTTTTTTTTGTTTTTTTTTTGTTTGTTTGTTATAATTCAAAGTGACTTAAATACCACTGCTCATAGTTTAAAGTGACTGACAGATTCAGACACAAACAAATGTACGTATAGAGAGCTTTAGTAGGGGGAGGTGCTGACAGGCAGCAGATGACAGAGAACAAACAACAAACGTCGATTGCATATACAGCAAATTCTGACAGACGGTATTGCGTTTATGTTTAAATTAGCATTATGCAGTGATATGGAGCAGGTAACGACGAGAAGTGTCATTGTTGGTGACAACACTGAAAGCTTGATATCTAAATTTTGGTTGAGCGTTCATGAATAAATAAATGACGTTTGACTTGTTATGGAGGCAATTACACGTTCACTTTGTTTTTATTTATTTTTTAAATTTTTTTTTTAAAAAAATACTTTAATTCACTCGCATGTAATTTATGGGTTAACTTGTGGAAAGATAAGAAGAGGCAACAATGCATTCAGTTGACAAATTTCCTCCCAAAGTACGTATCTGAATCCAGACTGATGTTAGCAATGTCAGTACTGATACTCTGTTTTGACAGTTGACTGACTATGGGTGCAGAAATCGATATGTACAAGTACACGACTGCCGAGAACACTTGTCTGAGAGGAGTTTGTTTTTTTGTGCGGGGGCTGCCTCTTTTTGTTTTTTTTTCTCCTTCGACTGGTTCTGTCAGTTTTTTTTTTTCTTCGATTTGTCATTTTTCTTCACAATCGATTGAGTATTGAGGGAATTGTGGGAAAATGTGAGAATTGTGGGAGAATTGATATTTATTTTCTATATTTGGAAGGCAATGGTTGGTGTGTACATTTCTTTTCTTTTGGTTATTCTCTCCCAGCGGTTGATGTGATGAAATGATATAATAGATACGTAAAAAGGAAGTGAGTATACTCTTTTTGTATGATATTTCCAAAATATTCGTTTTTTTGCTTTTTTTTTTGACTGATAAAACAGACAAATATTCGAAGAGAAAGTTATACCTACTTTTATGACGTTGGTACTTGTCGAATGTCAAATCAAATTAATGTGCACAATGGGATTGTCACAGATGACAGTGGAAAGGTTGGCTTTTATGGGCGTGCGTTTAAGTTCAATTTTATTACTGCTGCTCTAAAACAAAAAAAAAGATATAAAATCAAAAGACTGACAAACAATGTGGGGGAGGATAGCTTTCGCATTTACAGTGAGACTTTTAGCAGATACCTTATAAAATCAATATTGATTTTGACACCTTTTTCGAATGTGAATGCTTAATATAGTCGTACAGAGAATCTGATAACGGTAAATGTACCAAATTACTTTTATAGATGGAGACTTTGAACGCTTCTTAACATTGCTCTAAATGAGTCGTTAAAACGATTGACCCCGATTGTTTCAAGGTCCAATGTGACGTGCTTTTTTGTTTCAGATATCGAGTCGTGCATCGTACATCGTTACTACGGATATGCCCTTGGATATTCAAGTAAACTGCCCTGACGTTGCTCAAATTATGATTATTTTGGTGGTGGGCTTAGGCAAAAAGTCTTAAGCGCAACCCGCATTGTGGTTTGCCTTTATCAAACAGAATAAGGATAACATAACCAAAGACAATATTCATATACATATGACCTCGTAGACCGAACAATTGCGCAGTTTTCTAGCTTCTTCTTCTTCTTATCCTTTTGTTAACCCTTTCCTTTTTATACGAACTTATGCGTAACGAGTTTCCCATTTTTACTGCGTCGCTGCTGCTCCACTTATGGGGTTGGCTAATGCCGCAGACCGCAGAACGCATCTACATAATGCTCGGTCCTGGATCGCTTCAGTGGTTAGCCCCAGGCGTTGTTGCACATTTGCCATCTGAGAAATCCAGGAATTCTTTTTCCGACCTCGTTTTCTTACAGTTGGAGTGACCGTAGTTGATAGTGCCTTTTATCGATCGCAAAATATTCCTGAATTTTCCCGCCATTTCATCCATCCCACACTCACTCTGTGGTTTACGTCGTCGTCACATTTCGCTTCCATGTTAACGATTGATCCTAAGTACTTAAAGATAGTGCTTTTCGGAAGAACTATTCCGTCTAACATTATATCCGGAACAGGTCGCAACGGATGCGCAAATGGGCACGTCAAATGCTCCGTCTTTGAACGACTTATTTTAAACCCGTTTCTCTCTAGCGCATTTCTCCATGAATCTAAGGCGTTCTGTAAATCTTCGACGTTATCGCTAAGTATAACTGCGTCGCCAGCGAAGAGAATTGGCGTTACATTTGCTTCGCGCATGCAGTCTTTTAAAAGATAGTCGAATACTACGTTAAAGAGGAAAGGGCTAAGTACGCTTCCTTGATGCACTCCGACATCAACTGGAAATTCTCGTTAGTCCGGCAGAGCTTTTAACCGCAGTTTTCACGTTTCCGTACATGTCTTGTATTATTCTAACATACGTTTCCGGTACGTTTTGAGACCTCAGCGCGGCCCATATGAGATCCCTAGGCACTCGATCGAATGCTTTCTCGAGGTCGATAAATACCATGTGTAAATCCTTAGACGAATCTCGGTGCTTTTCCATTATTATTCGTAGGCTTTGGATAGCGTCCACCGTCGATCTTCCTTCAACAAATCCACACTGGCTATTATCGAGCTTTATTATTTGCCAAAGACGTTTGTTTGAGACTCTTTTGATGATTTTCATTGTGTGTGACATCAGCTTGATTGAACGGTAGTTGTTGCATTCCCGAGTGTCCACATTTTAATTTATTTAAAAATTTCGATAGCCATTCGCTGCCGATTCCCTCCATCTTCGACCAAAACTCTGATGGAATGCTGTCTGGTCCTGCCGCTTTCCCCCGCTTCATTTTTCCGATTGCTATACTTATTTCTTCGATTGAAAAGTCCGAAACTTCCTCCTCGAATAGACCAGCTGTCGGCACGATATCACGTGGAAACTGTTTGTTAAGCAACTCCTTGCAGTATTCAAGCCACCGATCACAAATTTCCGTAAACGACCGTCTGCGTTTTTGATGTATTTCGGCGAGGTTATTTCCATTGAATTTGTTCGCCTCTGAGCAGCGAGCTTAAAAATATTTGGCACTTTAGTATTATACGACGTCTGAACTTGTTGCATAGCTTGTCTTCTATCCGCCGATCGTGAGGATATTTGTTCCAACTCCTGGTACAGGTTTTCCGCTTCTGCCGCTCGAGTTCGAGCCAGGACTTTCTTTGCGATCTTTTTAAGACGCTCGTATTCAAGAGCCAGTCGAGCTTTTTCGATATCGTCGCTCCGATCGCATTTTTTCCACGCTTGGAATGCACTCTTCTTGTCGGCCACAGCTCGTTTGGTTTCGTCATTCCACCACCATGTTTCTTTGCCGACGTAATGGTATTTCGATCTGGAAAAATAATTTTTACAATTGTTAAATGTCAATGAAATGTCATTTAATTTTGACAGTTCCTAGAGAGAGATTGAAGCTTTAAAACAATGGTATTTGGCTCATGTCCGGGATATTATTTGCCACACTGTGTTCTGACACATTAACCGCTAAAAAATGTGTAATGTGTAGGTGGTGTAGTCTTTTATAAAGATATCCTTCAAGATTTGGATTCCTTTTGGAAGTGGTGGCCATTAAGGATTTTGTAAATTAGAAAACGATTAAGAACAAACATGATTTGACTTTTAATTTGCAGCTTCTTGTCATTTAAAACCGGGAAAAACGTAACGCAATGGTTCTCGTGAAATTCTCTGAAAGATTGACTCAATCTACCACATTCTGAAATACCCAGATGTGGATATTGGTGGTTATACGAGTAAATCGGATATATTGATTTCTGTGGTTTATACCGGCACCTGATTAGTGTTGCCATAAAGATCATTGTCTGAGGAATTTGCATATCAACTTTTAGCACGTTTGTGCCGCTGAAATGAACACCATAATAATCACCCAGTCTCAAAATTAATGAGAAGTTAAAAGCCTCTCATAAAACTCTAAACAATTACCCTTACTTCTGTTACAGACATCGTCATCATCTTCGTGCCGTCGGAATAAATCTTAAACCGCAAAGCTCTCGAAAAACATTCACCGAAATATAAAAAAATGCAATTTTTGTTCCGGCATTATAATACTTTCTTCTTCTTTCATTTCCTCCCTGAATTCCCTTTCTCTATCATTGCGTCTTGTCCATTTTTAATTTCTCATTTATCCACAAATTAATTAGCATATGCTTGACAGCATACTGCAAATAAGAAAAAGCGAAAAGAGTCATAAAAAACCAAAAAAAAAAAAAAACTAATAAAAATAATAAAAATAAAATCCCCTACCGATGAAGATAAGAAAGAAAGCGAAAAGTGAAAAAGTCGTCCATAGTCAGAAGAGCCAAAGTAGAAGTAGAGAATAAGATGAACCCGCTATAGTAATCGTAGCTGCCTTCCAAAGACCAGAAAGTCAGAAGAGGCGCACACAGAGCCAAAATAAAAGGTCGAACATTTAAATCACCAAATGCGTGGTGAATAGCAATGAAAAAGATACGAGTACACCCTCCGCCTCTCTGTCCTATTCGTGCTCGAAAAAAAATTTGCAAAAAAAAAAATCGCAAAATGATAATAAAAAAAAATCGGAACGATCCGAGAGGAGTATTAAGACAGAAGAGTAGACACAGAGACATACTAACGAAAAGCGAAAAAAAAAAACGTGATTTAAGTGTCAGTGTTTTGTGTGCCATGTTGTGAGTCGTGGCTTTTGTTCTCCAAACATAGGCACACTCTACTATTGTACATTACCATTGCCATCGCCTGCATATTGTAGTGATTCTCTCCTCCCTTTAGTGATTCCTTCTCCTGTACGTTGTCCTACAATCTGCAATCTACTACAATCTGTGTGTACCTACTCTTTTCTATTGTAGCAGTGCCATGTGGCGGTCATTCATCCAACCTATTTTCAATTCGCGAGCTTTCCAACACAATTTCATCGCGCTTTGAGATGCGAATACTTGTTTTTTTTTTTCTCTCTTCACAATTTTCGCCTCGCTACCAAACATTGTTCCTTCCTACGTTTCTGACAGTTCTAGCTGGTGTTGTAGGTTCTTCTTCCCCTAGCTAGTGTACGGGTATGTAGCCCCTTTTGTTGTTTATTTCTTGTTTTAATTTTGTTGTTGTTAGATAATTTTGTTGTTTTTTTTTCTGGAAAAGTATACTACTCGCGCTTTACGGCCGGCCGGGTTACACTATGACATTCGATTTGAAGTGAATGCTTGGATTGAGGAATACAGTGAAAGAATCGAATGGTTACGTTACACCCAAGGGCCTTACAGGTATGGTAATAGGAGAATCGATTTTTGTAGCCTAGAAGGTGATTGGGTGAAGGTTGCGAGGAGTGATGTATACTCGCAAGATAACGAGGGGTAATAATGAAGGAAAATGAAATTGTAAGGATTTTATGAATTTACTATCGGATTTCCAAGAGCTCATGGGATTTATCGTTTTGTTCATTATTGTCTTCAGTTATTAAGGGTGATTTTGCCCTTCAAACCAAGAAAACTTCAAGAGCCATCATCACAAAAGTGTGGACAGTTGCAGCCTTATCCACAACCGCTTAGCATTTGCGAAGTGTTATACCTTATGGGCACAATTGAAGAAAAAATTGCAGCCATTCCCCTCCGAAAACTCGAGTGAATGGTTAACTTTTGCTCCTCCAAACCCTGATGCAACAAACCCACGGTTTTCGGTTTGATAAAGCAAGCTTTTTGACACTCAGAATTAATGGATACATGAACTGATCTTACTTAACAAGTGTGCGACTTAAGTAAATTAAGATTCGAAAGCCGTCTGGCCTAAGGCATTGGCATGGATTTGCCCTCCTTAACTCAACTATGACCTCTTCACATTGAGCACTTGGGTTCTGGTTGTCAAAAGTACAATTTTGATCTCTGCATCAAGTTGATGGTTTTGTCCTTTCTCTAACTATGATCGATAATGATCGATGTTCATCTGCTGGCTTAGTATTTATTTTATGTTAAGACCTGCTTCCCATAGTATACTCGTACTTAAATGTTGCAGCACTGACTTAGAAAGAAAACTGAAATAGGAGAAGAGTTTCCAAAACGCAGCGTTTGTGGTATTTCGAAATCAGCCATGCTAAGATATAATGCTACTTCAAACTTGATGAGAAAATGGCCCACAGCTTGGTATATCTTGCGAGATAATAGCTGTTGACAAGTCTGTATGAGATTAATATTCCGGTAATATCGCCAATTTATTCATCATTCCATCAGACTCCGGCTTTGAACAGCCTTACGGAAGGTTCGTCTAAGCCGGTGGCCTTATTGGACTTTAACACTTTTTTTGTTGATAAGAAATTTGCCTCTACACTTATTATTTCTACCTCATGTCAGCTTATGACATATAGTAACTCGAGACACGAAAACTCTTAAATGATCTACAGGTACAGCGGTGGTTTGACGGCATGTTTCATCGGAAAGTGAAACTAATGTCTATACCAATCTCGACATGCCTTTAGCATTTGACAAAGTTTGGCATGGCCCCTTTTTTGTGCATTTGGAATCGACAAAGCTCTTCTTCAATGTTTCAGAAATTATACATTCAAGACAAGTTGCTTTGGATGGTTTTAAGTGAAAAATGCTGGGATACCACAGGGCTCCACTCTGTGCCTGACGGGGTTTTTTTTTTTTTAATTTTCATTAATTCTAATCCAGAAGATACCTTTTACGACGAACATTTCTGCCTGTCATATTTGATTACGAACTCAATTATGAGCTCATTGAATTCCGAAATCAATAATCCAATTGAAACCTCTCTTCTGTCGTTGAACCGAGCTTTGAACACCCGGTCTTTATCTGAAAATGATATTTGCATCGTTGGAACTGAGGTGATGTCGCAGAAATGTTGTGAAATGTCTTCTAATGTCCAACATTGTCATAATGTCGCTCATTTTTTCTATCGTTATTTTCATCACCACCAATTTTTTCCAGTATAATCCCGCCGGTTTCTCTCTATGATGACTGCTAACCTTCTAAAAAATAATATTTGTCAAGAACTTCAAAATAGGCTCCTGTTCCCCCAATAAGCTCATCGTCATTCAAGCTGAATTTTTTCCCTGGATGCGAAGTTTTCACGGTATGGAACAAATGAAAATCGCAGAAAACCAGGTCAGGAGACTACGGTAGATCCCACAGCATTTTTAGATATGAGCGGGTGCATTTTTGTAGCTGAACGACACCTATTATTTCCTTAAGGGGACCGTGTTTCTGTCAATTTCTTATCAAATCGCTTCAATGTGGTATTGCTAAACCGTGCTTCGTTTCTTCAAAAAGTCCATAAAAATGATTCCCTTTGACTTTTTCGAAGTAAATTCTTCTTCTGTAAAATCCATTATTCTGATTGTAGCTTGTCTTGTACTAATGGTCCAGGTTTTATCAACGGTCACGATTTGATGGGCAGTCTGCTGCAGATTTCGCTTAAAGAACCGCAGACACCCATATCCACTCTTTGTTCACTGTGAGCAATCGCAACACTTATTGGGCCGACATCTTTTTCAGGCTTATTTATCATGTAAAGTGTTGATTGGTGTTTCGTACGATTGAGGCTTACGGCTTCTGCTACTTCGCGCACTTTACATCGGCGATCACCAAGAATCATGTTACAGAGACCAGTGTTCTTAACAATTTCATTAGAAGTCACATCTTCTGGATTTTACACCAAAATTCATAACCCCACCAAACAGTGAATTTCTCCGGAAGCCTGAAGTTACTCATCGGACCAAATATGGCACCTTTCTTATACAGTCTGTTTGATAACATCGTACACGACAAAAATTAAAGAATAACTTATAATAATAAAAACAAATCAATTGTACTGGTTTATTTTATTTATTTACTTGAATGCTTTTCAATTAATATGTTGTCCACTCTCGTCCATTGTCAATAATTGCTTGGAGTCTTCGAGACATGCTTTCTACTAATCTTATAGCATAATCTTGAGACAAAGATCTCCATAAAACTCGTATTTTTCGTGATAGTTGTTTGACCGTCGAGATCTTCTTTCCTTGGAGCTTTAGCTTCATTAATGCCCAAACATTTTCAATGGGATTTGCATCCGGCGACTGTGATGGCCAATCTAAAACATCGACGTCATTTTCTTGTTGCCATGCACTGCACAAACGACTGCGATGTTTCGGGTCATTATCTTCTTGCAGTAACCAATTCTCATTCCTTCTTTTAAACCACCTTTGGGCAGATAGTAATAAAGCCTTCTTATAAATTTTGACCATGTTGGGTGCGTTTAAGTTATTTGTAAACATGAACAAATTGCCAAATCCTTGTTTTGAGAAGCATCCCCAAACGTGCAGCTTTGCCGGGTGTTTGACGGTCCGCTGGATTAATTTATTGGATTGTGTACACCAGGTATGAGTGATAGAAGACCATGCCCAAAAAGAAGCTTCATCCGAAAAAATAACGTTGTTCCAATCTCTGTCCAAATTCTCCTTGGCCCAACTGAGTGGTTTTTCTAAGTGTTTTTTTTGACAGTAGTGGTTTCTTTATTGTGCTTCGAAATTTTACATTATTGGCTAGTAAACGTCTTCGTATCGTATCACAGCACACATTTAAACGTAACGATAGAAGAGGATTTTTTTCAAACACGCGTAGAATCATTTTGTCCTGCTTTTTTTTTGGTTTTTGGCGTAGACCCACGATCCGGCAAATCATCCACATTTTTAACTTGGAAATAACGGTGCACCCACTTGCTAACAAATGCTTTTGACTTTTTCATGTATTTAGCAGCTGCTCCGTATGAAATTTTCGGTCCTTTTGGATGCTTGCACAAGAATACTGCTTCATAACGTGATGCAAACGCGACACTCATTCTAAAATATTTCCGTCTCTGACAAAAATTAAACACTCTTTAAATTATTTTATTCAAAGCATCTTAGCAGAAGTATTTTTTTATCTACTAATGCAAATGCCACTTCCAAACCGGTTTTCATAAACGAGTTTTGCCGTATACGATCTAATCAAACGGACTGTAGTTATTCAGCCAGAAACGAGGTTCGTCGCTGAAAACAGTTTTTCAATAAAAAGGCAGATCTTTCTACAGATTTTCTAAGGCCCACTCACTAAAAATTCGACACTGTAGCCGGTTTTAGTTCTTGCACAAGCCATGTAATGTATGGTTTTGGACAAAGATCCTTGCGTTAAATCTTCCACATTGTCGAGTAACACAATCCCAATTGCTGCAAACGGCAAAAAAATAGACAAATCACGGTCTTCATTAACACTGGCGTATACAGTAGCAATATTTTCTCTGTACGCACTCTACGCATACAGATATGTGGTTTGATATTCAATAGCGTGAAATTGGTGCGAAATGTGGTTAATCCTGATTGAGCATATTTGACTTTGACACCTGTCACGAATCACGCGTGAGCTGTCAAAATAGATCACAGAAATATCAAACAGAAAAAAATATTCTTTGGTAGTTCTCCCTCTTTCTCTGTGTAGATACATTTTCATGGTATTCCCTTTAATGTTAACTTTACGCCTAGTAAAAAGAAAAAGCGATTGGACATCGGTACTCCACGCCAATGTATCTTCAAATCCTCACCAAAGATGACGCTCTTTCAGCTGTACTCATGAAAATAAAGTCGGCAGTGATCCGGAACTGGCCTAACCGTCTGGAAAACTTTGCAATCATGAACGAAACATAAATAAATTACCAAAATTGGCCATTAATCTTGCAGATCATCCCAGTGATTATTGCTCAATCGAAGGGCGTCATTCGAAGGAAACATCGTTGAACCTGGTCATTTTCAAACATCTTTCAACTGTTTCTCCAGGTGATGTTGTTGACCACTGACCGCCTAAATAACTTTAAATTTATTTCTAAAAAAAAAAAGCAATAAAAAACGAACTATTTACTCTAGCGAAACCGAAAATGATTGTCGGCGCATGCATAAAATTATTTCCACAAAAAAAAAATAATAACAATAAAATACAATCGCCAACAAAAACAAAAAGAAGACAAACTCAAATAAACGGTAGAAACTAGCGAAATAAGAAAAAATAAAAACAAGCAAATTATGTTAGAAAATTATTGCGATTCTGTCCTTGAGAAATTGCCATTGCAACACAACGGCAACAGTGTGCGTGTTTTCTTATTATTATAATTATTATTATTATTTTGTTTTTGTTTTTGATGACATTCTATTCTACTATAATCTCTCTTTAAAAAAATAAATAAAATGAAATTGTGGGAAAATAGACAAGCATTTCAGTTGAAAGCAAATTTTAACGTTTTTTTTTTCTTCGAATTATGCCTCCTAGCACACGAGTTAGGTGGTGCACGAAGCGATAAACAAATAAAAAATTATGTCAGAGAGCAAAACGACGATAACAGCCCCAAAATTAACCAACGAAGAAGACGAAAAAAGCACACATTTTTGCCGGATTTGTAATCATAGATAATTTTTTATTATGGATTGATTGCGTCGCAAAATAAAATTCAAAAACTAAAATATGTAAGCTAAAGAGCAGCAAAAAAAAATAAAAAAACACCAAAATTAATGAACGCCCTGGTGATGAATATGATGATTGACGAGACGACATGGGGAGAATAAAAGGCAAAGCAACAACAGTAACAATGACAGTAACAACATCAAATCGACCCAGCCAGCGCCAGCACGTACCAAAAAACCAGCAACAAGAACAAAAGGCAGAAAAAAAACATCAAAATGTATTAAATTTCGCGTATCTTTTGCGGAGTGAATTATTAGACTGTCAAAAAGCGAATAAATTTTCGAATGTCATGTTAAAGGGAACAGGCGACTAGTTGGGCCGGGTAAGAGGGCAATGGAAGAGAGCGAAATTAAATGATTACGAGTAGATGGAGCCAGTTTGCGCCGCCAAATAATAATATCACGATTTGTTTTATTAATTTGAGGAGATGAATGGAAGTTTCATTTTGAAAAATACATCGTACACACCTGATGACGGCGGAGATTTGTTTGAGATACAAAAATATAAGCAGGTTGATAGTTAATACTTAGGTGGTTAGGACAGGCAGTAGAGGAGACTTCAATTATTCACTACGAGTACTCGAACAGACTACAATGACAGTAAAATAGGTCAGTCTTTAGAATGAATTTTTTACGTTTTGTTTTTCTACAACATTTTCCCTTCTTTCCTCCAGGGATGTTCATTCTGTTTGTGCTTTTGGAAGAAATGACAGTCGTTTACATGGTGCCTACATGTCGTCGGAACTCATTTGGTCGTCAATTACAATACTTTTTGGAAGTTTTATTTCTTGTTGACGAGGCTGGTCTTATTTTTTTTTTTTAGGTGAACCTCTTTCCATTTATTGAGAACTGGTACTAATTCGCTTCAATTGAGCACACAAAGTCGACTGAGATCCCTTTTCACTAGGCTGCACATCCCAAGCCGTTATCTGTTTCTGCTGCGTCATTCATCTGTAGATGAGCAGACCCTTAGCGTTGAGTTTCATTCGTTCTACATCTCATGAAGGCATTCAAATTAGGTAACTGCTTTATGATTACCACATTCAATCGTTTAGACAGTTCGTTGGATATACAAAAGCATCATGACAACAAGTCAATCCAGGTACTGCCAACCAGCGAAAGCTGATTTTTTTTAACAATTCTCTATCTTAAATGCTTAAAAAAAAAAAAAAAACACAACCCAAAACACTTTGATCCGACGTGCAGTAAGAGAAGAGAAGTGGTCGAAAAGGGTAGCAAAACAGCAAAACCACATCTGGAACCGAAGCACCCCAGTACCTGTTATGTATGTTTTTGTAAAGCCATTGTGATGCACGAGTCGGGAAATTAGATTGCGGTTGCTAATTGTGATTTTTACTGTCCATCTCACATTTTTTGACGTTTAGTCCTTAGGCGGCCACATGAGACTGGGACAATGGATTGTGATTCTTTGTCCAAACAGTCTCAGTGCAGCTTTATTGCTTCCTCAGGAAATGTTGGCCGATGAGCCATTCGAAAAGCGTATTTAATTCAGCTCTGCACTTCGAGAAAATCCTATTTCTTTTGGATTTGCCATTTACCAAGTTCCGGTCATAATTGCCTCGAAGATTCACAGGTTGGTTGGAAGGTTGTTCCACCTTTCATTGGCTTTGATTTGTATAGTTTTGCACATTTGCATTCTTAAAAAGATGCTTTGATCCGCATATTCGTTGCCTGGCACTTGTTTTCGGTCGGGAACATAGCAGAGCTTAACCTTATTCAGAACTCCAGCTCTTTTCGACAGCCCTTCACAAACTTTGACTAATTCTCGACTGCAGCGACAGTCTTACTTGCAGCCTGGGTGTCAATGAATATGGTAATATCGTTGTGGGATATTTTCTTTATTGTCTGTCCGCTTCTGCTTTAGTTAATATCTCAGTTTGGAAGGCAGCCATAGTCTAGCAGGCGACTTATTCGCCTTAAGTTCAATTGATTAGAGAAGTTCTCACTGCCAGTTGCTATCTCCATATCTGATCTGTTCAGTAAAATGGATATTGAGTTTTTAACCATTTTTTACCTGTCCCGTCCCGTTTCTTTTTTCATGGAAATAAGCTAAGTCATAATGGCGTGTCTCATAGTCCGTATTGGAGCTTAATCACAGTTCATTTAAAAGGATTAGAGCATGACCCTCCCTTCAGGTTTGGTTTCTATCCTCTAAGCTGACTCAATCTTAAGCACTTTTAGATGCTGTTTCTTTCATGTAGAGACCTAGCGAGAGGAGACCAAGTGTAGATTCCAGTACCGGCGTTGTTCTCATATCATGATGCAATCTTCTACTGTTTTCGTTATTACCTCGTTGCTAGTTTTATTTGTGGATTTCAACCACACCAAGGTGCAGTTGTTAAGACGAGTCTTACGATAGAGGATCAGCTCTGTTGATTCCCAGATCACATTGTTTGACCAAGGACTCTAAGGGCATAATGCAGAATTTCGCTAATTGTGGGAAGGAACGGGTTCCTATTGCGGAGCATGCCTTTTCCAACTTGGTATTATGTACCTAGTGAGGTCATAAATACTGGTACACAACTGAACTCACTCATTACGAATGCAACACTGGGCGCATCCATTTCGTATTGATTGCAATTTGACAGTTGTTGTTTATGCTTTATTGTGACGTAAAAAGTTTTTGACATTAATTGCTTACAATCATGGAATGGGGCGACATCGAAAATCGTATTGTTGTAGTTGGCCTACTTAAATGCAACATGGAAGAAGGCGATATCTTTAGGACGTTGCGACCGCTTGGAATCACTCGCAATTTCGTGTAGCGTGCTGTGAAGTTGTTTGAGGATACTGGTGGAGTACGAAACCGTCAGAGATCCGGCCGTCCGCGCACTGTGAGAACTCCGAAAGCGATCAAAGCCGTGAAGAAACGAATCGACCGAAAACCGCTGCGAAAATAGAAAATCTTGTCGCGGGAAATGCAAATTTCGCAAAAATCCATGTCTCGCATTATCAAAGAAGATTTAGGACTCAGCACGTACATGCGACACACTGGACACCTGCTCACGGCCGCATTGAAGGAAAAACGCAAGCGAAGATCGAAAGCGTTACTCAGCCGGTACGCGAGAAAATCTTCACCGTAGAAGAATCGTTCAATAAGCAGAACGATCGTGTGTTTGCTCGGTAATCCAGAGAAGCATCCCAACTCATCCCGAGGGTTGAAAGAGGCCACCATCCCGCGACTGGAATGGTATGGTGGGGAGTGTGTTACGATGGCGTTACCAAGCTCCATTTTTGTGAGAAAGGAGTGAAAACATCGGCCAAGGTATATCAATCGGTCGTCTTGGAACCCATTGTGAAGTCTCTTAACCAATCAATATTCAACAACAAGCCATGGACTTTCCATCAAGACTCTGCCCCAGCTCACAAAGCAAAAACGACTCAACTGTGGCTCAAAAACAACGTTCCGGACTTCATATCAACGGATGATTGCCCAGATGGTAGTCCAGCCTCAATCCGTTGGATTACAAGTTTTGATCCGTATTAGAGGGCATGGCTTGCTCTACTCGACACTCAAATATTGAGCCGTTGAAGCGAGCCCTTGTCCATGCAGTGGACAATTTCCCCATGCATGAAGATGAGTGGCCACATCGTCTTAAGTCCTGCTGGAAGGCAAACGGAAGTAATTTCGAATAAGTTGTTCTAAGTTGCGCGCCGTTTTGTCTGTGTACCAGTATTTATGACTGGACTAGGTATTCAGGATAAACGATGTTAGGCCATGGGCCTAAAAGCTTTTCGATAAATATAGCTAGGAATGAAGGCAACATACACTTCACTCCAGCATTTTGACGCATATTAATATTTGATATTGGAGTTGAAAAGCGTTTTAGGAACGATAACACAGTCTGCTCGTTTGAAGAATCCCGTTTCATCTGTACCAGTTTGCTTAACTAAATTTGGAATAATTTTCTTTAACAGATTAAAGATCTGGCTCATCAAATTTCAGGGGACAAATCCTCCCAATTTTTTCTTAAATTTTGTTTTTACTTTTCTTTACTTCGCTTTACTGTTCAGGATGAGGTCTAGATGTGTTAGATGTAACTCCGAGAGAAGCAACTTATTTGATTGTGATGATGATGAAGATTTTTTTTTATGAAGAGGCGTAGCTTTGCTTTTGCCCGATTTACTCCAATGACGATGTTTGGGCGTCACATAACGAGTGACGTTGGCAGCGTAAATTTTTCCAAAAATTTCGCCTTCTCTAATTTGGTAAACAGCTAACTAAAAAAAAAAATTAATAATAGAGTAGATAGTACGCACCCTTGCGGTATTTCCCTTTTTGGCTTCTTTATCGAAGTGTACCAACAAAAGTTTGCATTTATGACTCTACTATGAGGAATAGTGGGTCATAGACGGGGTCAGAGTCTGTTATAAGCTTACTCGATATCAAGAAACGCCACCAGTGCACGAGTTTAGGAGTATACAGAGAGTATTTTTCCAATAGTTCGTAACGAGTGTATTGCAACTGATTTTTTTTTTGTGGTAAGCATGCTACCAGTTGGACAGTCTTGTCTAATTAGGATTCTTAGCATTAACGATACCAACGGAAGGCTCTGAGAGAGCATATGGGATTTTTTTTCTTCCTTGGTGTATTAAATGGGCGATTACCTCGGTCTAGGCAACATGCATTGTTCCGCTAAATAGGCTTTCAGAATTCATAACCTATTGTCTTTGATATTTTTTATTGAAAAATACTATTGGCTTCAGATTCTTATACTTGCATGAAAACAATTCAACTTCATAAGAACTGTGCAACTTTCCATATCGTTGGAAGGAGGTTTTGCTGTGATTACTTCGGAGGATTTGTGCTGCTTCAATTCAAGCTAAAAACCCCCGCAGTAAACCTTACAGAACACAATTCCACTAACTGCTTTCCCTTAATCAAACAATACTCATGTAGGTACTCACATGTAAATATGTACAAGTACGTCTAGTGCAATTCAGCTAAAAGTATATTTGCGACGTCATTTAATCGAAATCTGTCATAAAAATGTCTGATCTTTGCTCCGCATATCTTTAGTATTTCACGTACCAATCAACCAAGCAAATGGTTGTCACGTTGTTGCCCTTAATAAATTATTTATGAATCCAAACGTTGCAAATTTAATTCACAACATCTGATGCCACGTACTTGTGTACACTGGTATGTGAAGAGTTCTCGTATCTTTCGTATTTATTACCGTTGCGAGTACTGAGTATATTTACCAATCGGTTGCTAAGATTCACTTTGTAATCAGCGGCTTTATTATTATTTTTTTTTTTTTCTCCATCTACTACATTAATTTTTGCAATCAATTTTGTTCTACTACAATTGCTATGGCTACCCTTGGTCGAAGTAATTAGTTTCTCTATCTCATTTGTGGTCGTTCTGTTTCTTCTCCTCTCAAATCCATTAAAAGTCGGCGAAATTATTTATTTATTTGTTTATGTCTCTTAGTTTCCTTTTATGAACATACTCGTGCATACAGCACGTAGTCTTGACCAGAATTAGAAGGTGGTTTACACGTACGACTAGTTGTAGTACAAACTCATGAATGCCCATCTTTTTGATCAAACATTTTATGTAAACGGATCTAAGCGAAACAATTTGCTTGTAATTCAGCGAAAATCGATTAACAGCTGTAGTATCTAAACTGAGTTGTTTTTATCAGCGGAATTCACTTAGTAAACAACTACACGGACTAGGAAGGGTACAAGGGTCAGAAGAAGGTACGAGTACTAAGTCTACTACTATAGATGACACCACTGTGCAAATTGTTTGCAAACGTTTTTTAATGATTATTTTTTTTCAGTTTGTTGTTGTTTTTTTTAGTTGCTTTTGGTTTTATCTTAGCGTGAGGTATTGCCAAATATTAGTTTAACGCCTAGAAAAGCAGCAGTAATCGCTGATAACACCTTTTGTTGTTGCTTTTGATGTTCTCTGGGTTTCATTTGTTTGGAGACTAAACAGCTGACGTAGGGCATGTTAAGAGGTTGACCAACATATTGTCAGGTTGCGTCAATTTGTTGCAAATTCTGTTGTTGATCTTTATTTATTTATTTATTTACATTTGTTTTGTAAGCGTCAATGTTAAGAGGAATGGGGTAGCTGTAGAAGTACATATATGGGTGGTTATTTATGTTTGTAAATTTAAAAAACAAATTTTTTAACTCGCCGCCATTTTGAAAAAACACGTCGATGAAATTTTCTGAAAAAAATTGCCGATTGCCATGATTACCTCTGATCATAGTAAAAAGTTGATACCTTTGCGGTATTTTTGTGAAAAAAAAATGTGAAAAAATTTTTTTTTCGAAAATTTTCACGTTTCAGTCGACCATATTTTTTTTCTCGGTGTTTAATCGAAATTTTGAGCTCAGATTCTATAAGAGCATCAAATTTCGCGTAGGAATAGAGGTATTGCATTATTTTTTTGATCCGATAACAAAATAAATAAACACGTTGAAAAGTTAGTAGAAATTCTGATCACCTCGGCGTTAATGGGTTAATATGCCCGTTTAACCGGATTTTATGTTTTCTTGCGAAGTTTCTTGCTTCATCTTCGACAGAATTAACTCCAAGGCCACGATGCAGATCATTATTTTTTCATAAACCACGGTGCATGTACAATTTCTCGTAGGACTTATAAAATACTAATATTTGTTTTCTTGGTACAACCCCAGAGTTGTATACCATAAGTCCACACCGGGCTTAGCACCTGCTCATATAAAAGCAGCTTGTTTTCTACGCTAAGCTTTGAATATTTACCAAGTAGCCAGTACATTTCTCTGTATTTATTGTAGATTCTTGTTCTTTACATTTCTTCTTCACGTGCGTCTTCTATTTGAGCTTTGCATCGAGTGTCATGCCCAAATATTAAGCCTCATTAGCAAACGGAATAAAGACCGAGTTTATGTGGATGGGCAGGTGACTTATTTTTCTGTAAGTAAAGTTTACTTGCACAGATTTGGTCTCGTTGAGAGCGATTCGCCAGATCTTTGTCCAGTCATATACAATACCTTATTTAGAGCGCTTTGCAGTTTCGCCGTTGATTCCTCTATTGTTTTTCCGACAACTAAAGTGACAGTGTCGTCGGCAAAGGTGGCAAGAACAGTCATCTCGACTTGTGGTATACCATATCTCTTGTACAGTATGTTTGATAAGATCGTATACGGCAAAACTCGTTTATGAAAACTGGTTTGGAAGTGGCATTTGCATTAGCAGATAAAAAAATACTTCTGCTTAGATGCTTTGAATAAAAAAATTGAAAGAGTGTTCAATTTTTGTCAGAGACGGAAGTATTTTAAAATGAGTGTCGCGTTTGCATCACGTTATGAAGCAGTATTCTTGTGCAAGAATCCAAAACGACCGAAAATTTCATACGGAGCAGCTGCTAAATACATGAAAAAGTCAAAAGCATTTGTTAGCAAGTGGGTGCACCGTTTTTCCCAAGTTAAAAATGTGGATGATTTGCCGGATCGTGGGTCTACGCCAAAAACAACAAAAAAGCAGGACAAAATGATTCTACGCGTGTTTGAAAAAATCCTCTTCTATCGTTACGTGGAGGACAAGGGATTTTACGTAAAAGGGGTCTTAATGTGTGTCGTGATACGATACGAAGACGTTTACTAGCCAATAATGTAAGATTTCGAAACACAATAAAGAAAGTCAAAAAACACGTAGGAAAACGACTCAGTTGGACCAAGGCGAATTTGGAAAGAGATTGGAACAACGTTATTTTTTCGGATGAAGCTTCTTTTTGGGCATGGTCTTCTATCACTCATACCTGGTGTACACAATCCAATAAATTAATCCAGCGGACCGTCAAACACCCGGCAAAGGTGCACGTTAGGGGATGCTTCTCAAAACAAGGATTTGGCAATTTGTTCATGTTTACAAATAACTTAAACGCACCCAACATGGTCAAAATTTATAAGAAGGCTTTATTACTATTAGCTATTTATTACCTTTGGGCAGATGGTTTAAAAGAAGGAATGAGAATTGGTTACTGCAAGAAGATAATGACTCGAAACATCGCAGTCGTTTGTGCAGTGCGTGGAAACAAGAAAATGACGTCGATGTTTAAGATTGGCCATCACAGTCGCCGGATGCAAATCCAATTGAAAATGTTTGGGCATTCATGAAGCTAAAGCTCCAAGGAAAGAAGATCTCGACGGTCAAACAATTATCACGAAAAATACGAGTTTTATGGAGATCTTTGTCTCAAGATTATGCTATAAGATTAGTAGAAAGCATGTCTCGAAGACTCCAAGCAATTATTGATAATGGAGGAGAGTGGACAACATATTAATTGAAAAGCATTCAAGTAAATAAATAAAATAAACCAGTACAATTGATTTGTTTTTATTATTAAAGGTTCTTCTTTAATTTTTGTCGTGTACGATGTTATCAAACAGACTGTATGGCACCCACCACAGTAGGCGACTATACGCAAGTTTGTGGAAAAGTTCGTAAGACTGGACTGTCACCATACGGTACGTACTAACGAGAATATGTGGCTGCTGTGGCCGAGATTCTTCGACTCAATGCAGGAAGAACGACTTGCCATCGTTCTCAACAACTTAATTACAGTTTTGCACAAAAATCGCGACTAATTCTCTTAAAAAGACCCATGGTCTCAGGTAAACAACCACCCGCTTCTTTAGTGCTTCTCAGTTTGAGCCTTACAGCAGCTCGAATTGGATGTTGAATTTGCCCGAAAAATCATTTTTTTCTGACAAGCGCATTTTCATCTCGGCTGCAGCTATGTTAACAAACAAAATTGCCGCATCTGGGGATCGAGAAACACGCACGTAATTGTCGAGAAGCTAATGCATTTGCAGAGAGTGACAGTTTATGCGGATTTCTGACTGGTGGCATAATTGGCCTATTTTATTTAGAAAATGCTGCTGGATTTGTTATTTTGGTCAACGATTGTAATTGTAGAACGATGATAGGCTATGCCACACTGCCCATCAAGCAATCGATCTATTTTTTGCGCGCTAAGATCGGTAGCTGCCCGAAGCTGCGATTTTACCCTGTTTGACATTTTTTGTGGGATAACCTTAAAGATCGTTGTTATATGGACAATTCAGAAACGATTCATGCCATTACAGTGAATATCGACTGAGCCATTCGTGACATAGAGCCAGAAACAGTCGACAATTTCTTGGAAAATTGGGTTTACATGATACACTATGTCGATGCCAGCCGAGGCAGCTGTGTACCATAACTTATGGGAATTTTCGCCCGGCATAGCATAATGAAATAATTTTTGCTAATTTTATTGTATTTTTAAAAAGAAACTTGTTTTTGGACCACCCTCTTTTGGTGAAGAAAGTCGTAGAAGATTTCTCAGGAATCTTATCACAAAATTCATGCCAAGTTCATGTGTATTGCCTAACCATTGTATTCTGCAACTTACTCTTCATTCAAGGGCTCGTTTTCGTTGAAATTATGAGCAAATCGTTCTTTTGCATTACCGCAAACCACTGTCGTTTGTATGCATGTGATGATTGAGAGACATACCTAAGCCCTTTGATAGTTAGACTCACCAATTCGAGTCATGGCAAATGAGAGTCTCTATATATGTATGTAGTAATATATATCCCAGACAGCCAAACCCAGAGAAGGTGGTCAATAATCATTGAAACCCAGTTAGCATTACCATGCAGTCATGCGTTTGGGGAATTTGGTTATGAATTGTAGCATTGACGCAAGCACTTTCAATACTTGCGTCAATTTCGGTCTCTAAACGAGTGCTTAAGTGAGAAACTTTTTATTTGTTTGCAAATTTCACCTGCACTACTACCAGGAAACTAGCACTTTCCAAATAGTTCGATTCCCACAAATTTTTGACACTTTGCACTGTTATCTGTAGAAACTCGCAATAGTTTCATTCCATGCTTATCCGGTTTATTTTTCTACTCACCGTGACTTCGAGTTCTCCCCCGAATAATTCTATTCAAATAAAAAATAAAAATAATAAAATAACATCGCTCTATACAATTCGTAACTCAAAACACGACTTTTTTTTTTTTGTATTGTAGCTCTCCATTATAAACTCGTTGTCGTTGTCGTTGTCGTTGTCGTCGTCGTCCTTGTCTGCATAAAATAGCAACAGCACTAGCATTTTCACTACCACTAGCACTAACAACCCCCCTGGCGAGTTTCAACTTTCACCCTATCAATAAATTTACTCTCTCACCATACACAAGAGCGACCTGTCTTGCCAATGCCGCCTCCCCCCCCTTTGAAAACCTTGCAAGACATGTCCTTCGATATTCGTTTAAACTTGAATAAATCACCATCTTGTTTCGTTTCGCTTTTTTTTTTTTCATATTTTCTCTTGTGTGCTGTTTTTTATTTTCTTATTTTTTTTTTATTGAGCTTTTCGTTTCCCACTGTGTTTACCTACCGATAAGCGTAAATGAGAGTGTACAGCTAGGGGGTGGCTTTGTGGGAATTCATAGGAAGTACCTATAGGTAGGACAGACTGGGCAATGGATGTATGAGTATGCCGGTAAGCTCTGCGGGGGGTGTAATGTAGTGTAGTGTTGTATGTAGTAGGGAGGGGGTATTGGACAGCGGAAGGAGCTGATGGGGGTGAATGGATGTCGGAAACTGTAAATAAATAAAAGGGATATAAAATATTGTTCGAGTGGCCATTGTATGAGGTCGTAAATCGATTTCCAGAAGAGTGAGTTCTTTTTTTTTTTTTTTTTTATTAAGTTTTTCGATAGTCCCCAGTTCCAGCTCCATACCACGTGTAGAAATTTAGGGGTAGTGCTGCTGGTGGTGGTGGTGGTTTGTGGGCCTTTTTTTTCTTGTATCAGATACATTTGCCACTTAACCAGGACAAAAGACGAATAGACGAATATGTACCTACTTGTAAACTCCGTGTGGAAGAATGGAAGAAGGCACCCGACCGACGACGTCAAGTGTCGATGAGAAGGGTGTGTAGGAATTACAATCTATTCCTGTTTTATTTTGATTTTTTGTTTTTGTTCTTTTTTTATTTCTTAATGTTGGCATGTGTGTCTACTTCCGTATTTTTTCCTCTCTTCTTCGTTTTTTCATATTCTTTCGTCTTATCAACGTCGCTTGACCTGGATTTTAGTGAGTTTTTTTTTGTTTTTCCTTTTTTCCTGCTGAAGAGACAGTGAAACTATAGAGGAGGGTGGTTAATGATGAAATGAATATTGCGAATGACACGTTCGCCTGGTGTGTATCATCTTGCCGTAATTCGTTCGTATTCATTTAATACGTATTATCTTTGGAACAATGAGATTGTTAGAATGGAATGGTGGAGCATCATGAATGCATGTACAAATGTAGAACTCTAATGGGAATTTTTCCTTAATTTTGAAGTGTTAGATGGGGGGTTTCCGGGAATGTTTTAACTTTTAAAAGCATAGTGAAGTTTGATAGTATAAGTTTAACGACTCAACAACAAACAGGTCCCAAGAGGTCGATTTGAACTGGCTGTCATCGAGAGATTCACAAACTTACCAAAGCAGTTCTTCAGAAATCAGTAATGTCCAGATAAAGTCAGTATTGTCCTCTTCTTTTTGAATATCCAGATTCATTTTATGTAGCATCGTCATTGTTATCGTTTGATACTTATGCCATACGAGTTTTATATTCAGTCGTGTTATGATGATCCTTGACAGATCTAATTCTTTTTGTTTTGTTTAGCATTCATTAGAAATAATTCCAGGAAACTTTTTTATATAACTAAGAGTAAGAGTGATGTGGCCGACAGAATTTCAAAAATGAAACCCTCAATTCTATTCTAAAAAAGATTTTTTGTGGTCGAGTAGAAGAATTTTTCGAGTCATAAAGGCTTAGGAAAATCCTCTTAAATAACCTAGCAAAGCCAAACTGTTTAAAAATCACAATGTCGAAGGGAAATCGATGAATTGGTTATTTGCTATTATACATCCACTGATCAGGCAGCTCTCAAGTGTTGAGCAGGTCGAATGTACAATAGTTAAGCCTCTTTGAGCCACATTCTTTCGTACTCGTATGTCCATAAATCTGTGAAAAGGTATCATCCAGGGGGTAGAGTTATTTTTTTAAAAATTAATTTTAGTCAACGATGATCACCACAGAACCATGATTACTGATTTTGTGTGGTCTGAATTGAAAGCCATGAATTTGGACGATCCACACAGCCCTTAAAACAGCTCGGTAACCATGTTATTAGTCAGTTGGCCGCCACAAAGCTGCCATTTGACGCTGTCAGGCTTTCTTTAAGATCGTTATTGTGCAGACAATTCAGAAACGATTCAAGCCCTTAAAGTGATTATCTTCTGAGACATCGAAAGGCATTCATTTGATTTCCCGACAACCGAAAGAAAGCCATGCCATCTGCAGTTACGCTAATATGAGACAGTACTTAAGTAAATTTAGGACTTTATCTTAAACAAGGCTCAGTGAATTAAGTCTTCCGACTATGTCCAATTAGCCCTTTTGTCCGTAAACAAGTTCGGAAGTCGTGAAAGGAAAAGGGCTTTAAATGTCGTTAAGAATGTAGATGCTACGCCACCCACCACCGATTCTATACAATATAATTCATTGCCATCAGGACAAAATTAATGATTCGTCCACGCCGTATTGTATGTTTCATATGCCGTCAACACTTGAGTTTTTGAAGGCTCTCCCAATGTCCATGAAAATGCTCTTCAATTCTGCCTACCGCTCTTAGACAGATAACCAACTCGAAAGCCTGCCAGATACCTTAGTAGAGGAACACCATTGAGTGTCATTCTATCTGCACTTCTCTGGTGCTAAGCAAACTGCTAACAGGCCAGTACCACAAAACTTGGAAAGAACTCTTACAAACCACATTTCACACATTCGCCATTCTCATATTGATGGTGTAAGCTAAACATTTCCAAGCGAACTGAGTATTTGAGTCTTATCTGAGTTAAGGTGGAGACTAAAAAACCTTTAAAAGGCCATGATAACTTTTCTTTTGCAAGAAAACCATTGGCAATTTGTGGGGTTTTATTGAAGTTTTTGGTTACAGAAAGATAATTAATTAATTAAGCAAAATTCACCGATGCCAGTATGTTTACTTTAAACACCTCTTTCCCCAGTAAGTTCTGTCTCAACTGACGCCCTTCGACATTTTACGAAGCCTTCAAACTGCACACGCGACTGTATGGCAACCTCTCAGTGGAACAATTAAATAATTGGCTACTCTGGTATCCTTAATTACACCCAGGACTCTTCCGGAAAACTGTCAGACTTCCAAGTCATCATCCGTTTCAGGTAGTTGTTGGAGGAAGATACATTCTTGGAGGACAGATCGATTCACTTGTACGCCGACAAATCAAAGGTTAATTTCGGGGTATGTGAAGGTATTTTTATTTAGTTTCAACGTACTCTTGGCTTAAGACAAACAGTAAATCGATGGATGAAGGAAGTCCATTTGCTGAGTTGTAGCGCATGTGTCGCTTGTCACCTTACTCTGACGGAAATTTATCTAGATTATCTAGATCCCTTCCTTTTAGTGCCATCAAATCTTCCTCAAGCTCAATTTGGGTGCAGCAAAAGACTTATCTTATCCTAGATATCACAAGTGAGATCCGAAAAGAAGATCTCTTTCCCTCAACATCGGGACTCATATAGAGATACTGCAGCGACGCGCAGGGTCGCAATTATGCACTCTCTGCATGTCCTCGGATATGTGTATCAGGGGCAGATTTGAAGAAACCATCTCGGGTCACCTCCAGAGAGCACTTAACCTAATCAGTAACTGGTGCAAAAAGGTTAGTCTAAGCGTCAATCCCAAAAAAGCACAATAGTTGCGTACACTAAGAAAAGAAAGCGGGAAAAACTAAGATACCCCACACTCATGGGCGAAGCAATTGAGTTCTCAAAAAGAAAAGCTCACCTGGTATACTCACTTCTCCAAGACAATAGACAAAACCAGGGTCTGGACTAGCAAAATTCTAGCCGGCAAAATCTGGGGCCTAAGTCCCAAAATGATGCTGTGGGTGTACACTGTCATAGCGAGACCTATTGTTACCTATGCAGCACCTGTGTGGTGGGATAAAACAAAACAAAAATCCGCACAAGCAAAGCTCAACAAACTACAAAGACTACCTTGTGCTATGCGAACAATTCCTAGCGCAGCGCTGGAAGTCTTTCTCAACCTCCCACCCATTCATCTCCTCATAGTGAAAGAAGCCGCATAACAAGTGCCTATATGCTCATCACTGAAAATGAATCTTAATGCAGAACAACGAACTGCTTGGGATTACTTTTACAGACAGATGTATACCAAAGTACAACTTCACTCACAAATTCAAAGTAAGCTTCCCGGACCGCAGCAACTGGGAAGAGAACAACCCACATATGTCAGAGACTCCCTAGTTTAGTACACGGATGGATCTTAGACAGATGAAGGAGTTGGAGACGGCAAGCTTATAAATAAGCAACTTCGTTTTTCAAGCCGAGATTCATGCAATAGAGCTATGCATCCGAGAGAATTTAGACAGAAGAACAATAACAGCATCAAAAAATGGCTCGCAGAAAATGCACATCATTACTGGATAAATACTGAAGGTAACAGACAAGCCAAATTATTCTCGCCAAATCTTCGTACAACAAAACGAAACAACTCCTAAACCTAAACAGAAGTCCGATCCGAATGGTCACGTGCTTTTTGAACGGATACTGCCGAGGAACGAAGACGGAGAGTCAGCAGAATATACTCGTATACTATGCCACTGCAGCTATCTGATCAGAATACGTCAACGTTACTTTGGTAACTTCTACCTCGAAGCAGAAGACATTTCTGTCAGTTCCCCCAAAGATCTGTCGGCATTTACTGTCAAATCCGGCATCATGGTTGAGCTTTAATTATTAGGTAATCACAATAAGCCCAATTGAGGCCGCAGTGAGAAGGGCTTCTTTCCCACCTCCTTCGTAATCTAATCTAATCTAATGTATGTATATCACATGAGTTGGAAATTTCGAATGCAGATCCCTATGATTGGGAGTGGAACTCTATTAAACTCTATTATTAAACTAAACCCTGAGGAACAAAGACTGTAAAGTTGGGACCGAAGTTCCATAACCTCCTGACCTTCGGTGGAACCTGAATACAGACATACATACGAGCATATCCTCCAGGAGTGTTATACAACACAGCGAATACTATGAGTTGGGCCTCGTTTCCACAGCAGAACTTAAAATATCACCAGTAAACAAGAATTTAAAAAATTCATAACAGTCAAAGAGCGCGGAGCCTGTGATTATAGAAATCAAAGTATGGGAGCCTCTAAACAAGAGGCTCGAAAAATGTACAAAAACAAACTCTAAGTCTTCCGCGTACTCATGTATCACTTGTGTATTTCGATGCAGAAAAATAAATTCTCGAAAAACAACATTCACGTTACCTAAGAACTTCAAGTTTCCCATAACCATAAACAATTTAGTCTGTTATTGGATAAGACTTTGGGAACCAAGAGGGAGCCTTTCCATTAAAAAACAAGAAGAAAGCAACGAAAAAACAAGACAACCAATGCCAAATACATGCAACTTAAATAATTACTGATGTACTACGAATACTGAAAAAAAAAAACATATTTGGTCATTGTTGTAGCAATAAGCTCTTTAAAAAATTCGAGGCCAAAGCGACATTTGCTTTAGCAAATCAATCAGAAATTGTCCCTGAAGACATTATTTTGTTGTCGGTACTTTGTTTAGGATTTGTGTTTGATTACTTGATACTTGTCCTTCGGATATCCTTAATTAGGACCAATTATAGTAATCTACATCTTCAATTAAATGGTATCAATGCGATGGTCCTCATTCTGTATGAAGGCTTAAATGGTATCAATGCGATGGTCCTCATTCTGTATGAAGGAATACTCGAGCTGCCTATGCACCCAGAAAAATACACTCTTTGGTGAGGTTTATGGTCCGGCGGAATCTTGGCCTTGAGGACGATCAATGCTACACAGTACGCGAATCGATGGCCCAAATGAAAAATTAGTTCGGTAAGTAATTTATCTCTCATTTTAGACCAGTGAATTAGCCGGCTAGATCTTGCGATGTGCCCTCCTTTAAACTAGTTTTTATGGGGATACGTCATATCATTCGTCTATGCTGATGAGATAGCCTCAGTTGCAGCCTTGACATATCATCATGCCAGATACCGGGCATGATACTGCGGGGATGAGGATAACGGACATACCTTTCCAGCTCGTTTGATCATCTACTAGCTACCTCCAATTACTAGGTGGAGTGAAAAGTAACCTCCTTGACCGCCAGAATGCGCTGCTGCTGCTAAAAAGATTATGATGCCTTGAAGTCCATTCATATTTAGGCAGACATGCCAAATTTCAGTGCGATACTGTCTTTAGTTTTGTTTTGACAGCTGATTGTTGTTGATGTGTTTGGCATCATGTTGAGTATGGACAAAAACGATTTTCGTTCTCTCATAAAACATAATTTTTTGAGAGGCAAAACGGCGAAGGAAATCAAAGAAAAGTTGGATAAATATTATGGGGCCAATGCTCCGTCAAATTACACCAACAAAAATTGGTTTCGAGAGTTTCGTAGTGGCCGCAACTCCACTACCGATCAAGTCCGCAGCGGCAGGCCCACCGATGCGGTTACAGAGGACAATGTCAAAAAAATACATGAAATAGTGTTGGCTGACCGGAAAGTGAAGGTGCGCGAGCTAGCAGATACCACAAAGATTAGTACTGAGCGCATACGCCATATTTTGTGCAATATTCTGCATATGAAAAAGTTATCGTGCCGCTGGGTGCCGCGCGTGCTCACTTCTGACCAAAAACACGAACGCGAGAGCACTTCGACAGAGTGTTTGGACTTGCTGATGCGGAATCGGGCGGACTTTTGGCATCGATTGGTAGATGTTGATGAAACCTGGATCCACTATTACATACCAGAGAACAGAATGAGTGCCCGGCAATGGAATGAAGCCGGCACGAGTGCTCCGAAGCGGCCGAGGGAGGCTCAATGGGTCGGAAAAGTTATGGCGTCGGTTTTCTGGGATTGTCATGGCATACTCTTCGTGGACTACCTCGAAAAAGGAAAAACCATCAACAGTGAGTATTACTGCGATTGAAGGCCGAAATCGCTGCAAAACGGACTCACATGAAGCGAAAAGAATTTTTTTTTTTGCAAGACAATGCGCCGGCGCATAAGAGCTTCGCAACCATGGCTAAAATCAATGCCTTACGGCTGCAATCGCTGTCACATCCACCGTATTCGCCCGATTTGGCTCCCTCGGACTTTTATCTCTTCTCAAACTTCAAAAGATAGCTCATCAATAAAAAAATTCAGCTCACGCGAGGAAATCATCGACGCCACGGAGGAGTATTTTGCAGACCTTCCGGAAAATCACTTTTCGGTCTGGATCAAGAAGTTGGAAAATCGCTGGAATAAGTGTATCAAGCTAAAAGGGGACTATATTGAATAAAATAAAATAACAATAAAAAGATAACGAGGGTCTACTACAGCGTTTTCGACCTAATGCTTATCCCAAAGAGATTATAATTGGCAAGAGCTACGTACACTTTTGTTGATCTCTGCGTAAATATCATAACTGAATTTCACTGCAGAGCCTTGAAAGATGGATTACTGTTTTGCTTTTATTGAATGTCAGACCCAGTTTTGTTGCTTCTGCATGAAAACATACAAATGCCCCGTGGTGTTGAGATGATTTCTCTTGATAATGTCAATATTACCTGCGGGAAGTTGGTAATAATTGGTTGAAATACTCTACTGAGTTGCGCAGACATCGTTCAAGGCCAGTCTTAAAGAATTTGCATGATAGGTTGTTGTTTAATCTAAGATACCATGCATTTTTTTTGTTGACTTTGATACAATGAGAACTCGACACTCGGACACCACCTCCGTTTAGTGGCACTTTCTCCTTCTTTTTGAAATCAGTTTGAGACTGAACTTCGCGGTGGAGAACTGGACTATCGAAATTAGATTAAGTGTTCATTTAACTGCCGCTGAAGTGGATCTACGAGTATTATCATCAAGTTTCAAATGAATACACAACAGGGGTCTGTGAGCACCCACATATGGTTTGTAAACATAAAAGAAAAAACAACTAAAAAAAAAATGGCCTAAGAACACAATCCTGAGGTATGCCATAATTAAATTGACTAAATTGAATCGGATAAGGGTGCCGTCTATGATATGCGCACAAGAACCATTCAGCACAAATATTGCAATAATTCACACAAGTGTCAAAGAGCCCTTTTAATCTTGACACTTTCGGTCTTTAATCAACTTATATAGTTTCTGTTAAAATGTTGGACTTCAAAGATAAACCTTCGCCTTCGTTTACATCGACCTCATCATTAAACGACGCATCCGTTTGACTCATTAAGGCTGATTACACATCAAGTGGAATAGGTACTCCAGAGCGTGTAATCGAGAGCGCCCTTTAAAAGCCAATAAAATAAACAAAATACTTTCCGCCCTTGTAAGTTGTAACATAAAAATTCATACATTTCTCTGTATATACATTGATAGGCAGCCCTTAGAGCAAGTCAGTCGATAAAAAAAAAAAAAAAAAAAAAAAAAAAAAATACCATAAATACCTACCTGTGCGCCTACCTGATCTGCATCAAATTAACCATCGAAATAAAACCGTAGACATCGATACTCACATACGATTACTCGTCGTACTCGTCGTGCGGTCGTAAGCAGCACCATTGCAGAGTAAGCTCATGCTTGTCGTCACAGTGTTGTTGTCGCTGTCGTTTTCATTTAACTATACGCGCAGTGACATTTTGTTGGCCGTTTTACCGTACCTAAATAACAGTAAATACCGCACAAAAACAGGAAGTACACACAAATACCAAACCACATTGAAATCCCCGTACTCGTACACACTATAGGTATGTGCGCTCTCACAAGTCAAAGCCCAGTCCATGCTGTACGTAACGTAGTTACTGCCATGCCAGTACTGGCACTTGAGTGAGCAGCGTGTAAACTTCGCATTCATTCAACTTTCAGCTAAACCATTGAAAGCCATTAGTTTAATGAGCTAGAACTGTCAAGTTGACGTTGTTGAACGATGACGACGAATAAGACTACGACGACGACGACGACCGTCACAGCGTCAACGATTATTATTTCGATGATAAAGATGTTGATGATGATGATGATGAGGAAGACGTGAAAGACGACTTCAATGACAATAAAAGAGGGCCAACCAACAATGGGTGAAGGGCGAACAAAACATGCAAGACAAAAGCAGTAAGAGACAGGAAATTGGAAAAATATAGAACACACAAAATTGTATATTTTCTCTTACATAATTCATCGTTTGCAAGAATTTAATAACAATGCGATGGCAAAATGGAGGAAGCAATACATATGTATATTAGTCAGCTAGTAGACTATATAGATAAAGATTATGAGTGAAAGGTCAACAACTTTTAATGACATGCGGGGGAGGATGACAACGGTCAGGGTGTGCGTGTGAATGGTCATGTCAAAACACACGCGCTTTTGCCCAAATGTTAGTTTTTCCAAAAATCCACAAAACAAAAAAAAAGAAAGAGAACCGAAAAAGTGTAATAAATCATTTTTCACTTCCTTTTTGCTTTAATTTGTTGTTTGCCATCCGCAGAATATGGTTGCCAGATTTGGGCTCGTTGGTCCTTTTTTATCTTTATCTCATATTGCTCTGTCGTTGGTCATGTGTTAGTTACGATATAATTTCTTTTGTTTTTTCTGTTGTCAATCCTATCTGCGAAGAATTTTTCCACTTCCTCGATATAAGAAGAAAACGGATCGTTTGTGGGAATTCAAAAAAGTGTAGGACTGTAAGCGGTACCCTGCGGTGCACCATATTTTGTTTAGTTTGTTTTGTTTTTTTTCCTTATTGTCAGTTTTTTTTAGCAGTTTTAATTATTGTCCTAAAAATATTTTAGCCTCAATATCCCCAGTTTAACCAGACTAACCCTAAAATAATTTTTTTGATTCCGAGTTTTCTAAGCTTTGGCAACTCTGATCCACTTTGCCACCGCAACCACGAACGATTGGCGATAAGAAAGTAAAGAGGACTAGTTTTGTTGTGTTTTTTTTTTTTTCTTTTTATTTTGGATACCCTCAATTTAACCACCATGGCGGGAAGAGTTGACCCGACCCGAACCGGGCTTCGACTTCAACTTAATTCCCTCAGGGTAAGGTTATCGTAACACATTTAGCAGTGACTGTAGGGTATAATTATTATCACCACTCACACTTGGGCGTGACGACGACTCTTCTATCGTATCCGCCGGAATACAAGCACAATATAAATGGCACACTTTTGTGGGTAAATATAGAAGGTCCTGTTCTGCCTCTGGATCTGCCAACCAAGCTGTCCACATACAAAGGATGAAAGAGCCACTCTAGTGCGGCAAATGTACTGTGGAATTTTATTTAATCGCCGATTTGCGATAGTTGCTTTGAATATTGATTTGGGGGCAGAATATTGGGGTGAAATCAGTGTAGAGTGGGGTTGTTAAAATGTTTCACTACAGTACAAATAGATTATTGTATGAGTATGCGTGTGGTTGAGTGTAAAATTGACACAGTTTAACGCCGCGCCACACCGTGGAGGATTTATTCGTGTAAACATGATTTTGAGTGGCGGTGGTATAATGAAAAAGATGTGAAGTCAGCAGTTGTGACCAAGCAAGCCGCAAATTAATTAATAAATTTACAGTGGAATTTTTGTTGGTATCTAGTGTAGTGGTTCGTATGTGGGTTCGCAAAGGGCTTTGTGTGATCAAAAACAAACAACAGCAAAATATTTTTGTTGGTATTGGTGGTGCTGGGAAAAAACGTTTTTGGTTATCTACAATAATATAAATTTTATAAACGAATTTAGTGTTTTCACAGCATTTGATTGGTTTTAGATGCTCCCGAACCACTTAAAATATCGATTTGATTTGTCCGTGACTTTTTGAATTTCTGACCTCTTTACTGAAACAGCAACACTGCTCCTGTCAACAGGCATCTGTCAGTTGACTCCTGTCAAAATTTTAACTTGCTGCGTCAGTTAGTTTGTGTTTGACAGCTATTTTTATCACTTATTTGAGGAGAAAATGGAAAAAAGTGAATTTCGTGTGCTTATTAAGCATTATTTCTTGCGAAAAAAAACCATTACCGAGACCAAGGCTAAGCTTGATAAATACGAGTACTATGGGGACTCTGCACCATCGATTTCAATGGTAAAAAAGTGGTTTACTGAATTTCGTTGTGGCCGTACAAGCACTGAAGATGCCGAACGTCCTGGACGCCCAGTTGAGGTCTCTACACCCGAAACAATCGAAAAAATTCACGATATGGTGTTGGCCGACCGAAGATTGAAAGTGCGAGAGATTGTGGAAGCCGTAGGGATCTCGCATGGCTCAGTGGTTTCAATTTTGAATGATCACTTGGGCATGAGAAAGCTTTCCGCAAGATGGGTGCCGCGTTTGCTCACAGTCGACCACAAACGCAATCGTGTAACAACTTCACAGGAAGGTTTGGCGTTGTTTAATCGCAATATGGAGGAGTTTTTGCGCCGTTTTGTAACCGTGGACGAAACATGGATCCATCACAACACACCAGAGAACAAACAACAGTCAAAACAGTGGGTTTCTAAGGGTGAATCGGCGCCAAAGAAGGCCAAGATGGGTTTGTCGGCCAATGAAGTTATGGCGACTGTTTTTTGGGATGCACGCGGGATAATCCACATTGACTACCTTCAAAAGGGAAGAACAATCAATGGGGAATATTATGCCAACTTATTGGACCGATTCAATGACGATTTGAAAACAAAACGACCTCATTTGGCCAAGAAAAAAGTTCTTTTCCACCAAGACAATGCAAGGGTGCACACATGTGCAGTTGCCATGGCAAAAATCCATGAATTGGGCTATGAATTGCTCCCTCATCCACCCTATTCTCCAGATTTGGCTCCGAGCGACTACTTCTTGTTCCCAAACCTGAAGAAATGGCTTGGTGGAAAAAGATTTGACTCCAATGATGAAGTCATCTCGCAAACAAAGGCCTATTTTGAGGACCTCGGCAAATCATTTTTTTTGGAAGGGATAAAAAAATTGGAGAAGCGTTGGACAAAGTGAATAGAGCTCAAGGGAGACTACGTTGAAAAATAAAATTATTTTTTTATCAAAAAATCTGTGTTTTAATCCAAAAGTCACGGACTTATTGACCCGCCCTCGTACGATTAAATTTCCTTCAATTTGAGAGAACTACCGAGGTTGTAGTCCTTGCATATTCCGTCTGGTGCAGATTCAAAGATTCATTGACCCTCCATGTTGTGGGAATTTCAACTCACCCTTTTCATTCATTAGCTCTGCGCAATGGAGTCCTTGCACCCTAATATAGGAAAAAGATTACAAAGCACTGAGAGTTTAAATGTCGCTAACGAATCAATTTGTCTTCTTAACAACAGTTTTATATGACTTCGTACTATAACTACCAAGTTCCTCCAACGAGTTTTGAGCATACTTGTTTCATCAAACCGAAGTATTGACGATTTTTTAGAGCCAATTTGCTTCAGACTTAGCTGATGTCTCAGTCCTTCAGTAAAGACCAAGTTATTCTTTTTATGTTCTAACAATAGTTTGATTCACAATCCTCCACCTGAACATTACCTTCAGTTTTGAATAACTCCGGGGATAGTCCGTTGTCGCTGTTCAGTGGTTAACTTCGTCGATAGCTATGTAAAAGATTGAAGGTTCGATTCACATGCTATACACCAATAAACCAGAAATAAAATAATTGTTGACCTCGTTGGAGAGACAACTGCATTATTTGTCAGATTTGGATTCTACCTGCATCCTGTATTTTCTGTTCATCATGCAGTTTCTCGATAAGCGTGTAGGTCGCCTAACTCTAGGTTTAAAGTCAGTTGCCACTTGGCATCTGTTTAGTTTTGTTACACATATTATTATTCCTGTAGCTGGAATTTTTGTGTTGGCTTTCAACTTTGTGTATTCTCCACAGAAGTTTGTTGTTCTATTACCCAGTTTCTTTTAGCATATTTTTCATAGCCTCCCATTTGTCCTGGACTACTTTGACAATTGTGCGGCTCTTGATTCACTGTCTGCTGGAATTTGTTAATTTTTTATTGGACATCAGTTAAGTTCTCCTTTAATTTGTGCGACCTAAGTCGAGGTTATAGCTGCCAGCTCACCTAAAGATATAGCCACCTTTCTAACAAATTACGGCATCATAGACGAGCTCTAAATAGAGGACATCTCAATCTAATCTATTCTAAGTCGAGGTCTTCCTCGGTCCTTATTATTTAAGAGGGATATTGTGATTAATGTCCAGCAAGGTCGTACGAGCTGCCAAGGCGAACCCCATAGTGGTCGAAATCGCTACGCCAGAAAATGTTTAAAAAATTTACAAAATTGTATAAGGTGAGCGTCGACTGAAAGTGTGCGAGATTGCGGACATGGTAGACATTTAAAAAGTCCCGTGCATCGCATACTGACCGAAAATTTGGAGATGGCAAAGCTGTGCGCAAGATGGGTGCCGCTTCTGCTCACAATGGAGCACAAACAGTGTCATTAGGATGTTTCATAACTATGAATGTAACATGGATCCATCTTTTCACACTTGAGATGAAGGGACAGTCAAAAAAATTGAACTAAATGGGAAAACGAAGGCAACGATTCCGGGTGGGATAATTTTTATGGATTATCTTGAGAAAGGCTGGACAATCAACTGCGGATATTATGCGGTTATATTGTAGCGTTTGAGTGATGGCGAAAAAGAAAGTTTTCTTTCATCAGGACAACGCACCAGTCCACGTTTCCGCCATTGTGATGTCTAAAATCAATGAGTTTAAGTTCGAATTGCTTTCTCACGCACCCTTTTTGTCGTGAGCTTCCTCAGATTATTTTCTTTTTCCAAATCTAAAAGAAATGACTTGGTGGTAAAAGATTTGCCAAAAATGAAGGATAGAGTCTGCGGTTCTTGGCTATTTTGAAGAGCTTGAAGGTTCCTAGTATAAAGAGGGTAGCGAAGCTATTGAAGATCAATGGGAAAAGTGTGTATAGCTAAAAGGATACTACAAAGAAAATTGAAAATAATATCTTAATTTTATCATCGTCTTCTTTATCAGGTCGGGTACTTCTTCGACCGCCCTCCTTTGAAGCTCTATTGCAATTTTACTTCAAAAACTACCAAAGTAAGCGAAACTAAGAATCACTCATCTTACGTTTAAAATAAGAAGAATCATTCGCTCTCGCGGGTTGTGGAAATATGACTTTCTACAGTGCTCCTTCGTCCATTCTTCTCTGCCAACATGTTTGTACCGTATGGAGGACATAATACGGTAATGTTGAACACCCTGATATAGGACTCGTTTCTTCAAGAAAATTTGTTCAGTTTTCACAAGGCTGTTTAGTCCAACTTTATTACAAACCCTGTGGATGGCTTTTAAATAAAAAAAAAAAAAGCAACCTATCCGCCCACATTCTTTCGATAAATACCAAGAAGAAGAGGTACTTTTCTGTTTCTGAAGAAGTCCTACGTAAATATGTATTATATGTCGTTGCACTCGGAAAACACAAATGAGTCTGAAAAGCAAAGTGAACATCGTAGATATCCCGTCTTGCACCTGGTTCCTGTTCTATGATTGGAAAGATACAGGAGATTGATATTGCAAAACCTTTTTAAGACAGTGAAGTGAGGTCTTCAGCTTTGATTTCCACCCTTTAAGAAGATGCTTCAAGAAATTTTTACTGCATATTCCATGCAAAGATCTAAAGGCAATAGACCAATGAAAATATTCGGTCATGTCGTTATTCAAATGTCACTAATTGCAAAGTTTGTTTGAGCCTATCCACCATACTAAGCAACCGCAAGCTAAGATGCCCCTGACTGTGGGTGTCCCTTTCGTGTAGGAGCCTGTGTTTTCTATTGGGGAGGTATGGCCGTCCGTGCTACACAATGGTTTTTGTGATAGTCGTTTTCAAGCTTTTCCGTAGGACATGTAGGTTGAAACAAGCGTTAGCAACTACTTCGCCGATCACTTCCTGTCATAGTTTTGTGACTGAGTTTAACCAAAATTTTCAAGCCACTTTTGGTGTGGCTTCCAGTGTCGACAACTTCCCATTAATTTTTGGTAAACGCTGGATTAAAGTGTTTTAGGTTACGTTCCTTTCTGTCCTGACAGTGGACAATAGGCAGGTTGACTTTTTTCATGATGCTTTCGAACATCCAACGAATTTCGGTCATTGAAGGTCGATACTGACTTAATTTGAATGCTTTTAGTGGGTCCACCTGTCCAAAAGTAGGCTTTTCGCAGCTCAGCTCAGAAGATAGATAGGAGATATACCATCGAACGGCGACGTCGACTTAATCACAAAAGTGCGTGATAGTCGCCTGGGGTGGATAGGACATTAGGTAAACGACATATTTAACTTTGGCATGAAGAGTCCTAGATTCCTATCCGGAGAGACGACAACGCCGTAAGGGTGGCTCGCATAAGCGGAAGAAACCTCAACCACGTTGATGGCAGTTGGCCAAGCGCTATTGGAGAGATTTATAAGGTCAATGCCAGCTGCAGCACCATCTACATAAAAAGAAAAGGAAGAGATATAGGATAGTGTCATACAGTATACACCAAACAAGCTCCAATAGACGCTTTTCTTCGTGGGAGACTTTGTTCTGGATTATCAATGTCGACTGCTATGTCCCAGAAGAAAGACTAAAGGCAATATTTATTCTTCTGAGCGTCTGCTTTGCGATATAATATGTTAATAAGAAAACCATTGCCATAAGTTAGGCTTCTCAACAGACCTCGATTTCCTCTGAAGAAACGGAAAGGCAGTTAAGTTGTTGAAAAGTGATTTGTTTGCTTGTATGAAAGGTTCAATAATACACCGAATTCAGAGCTTTAAAGTTTCTACAGCAACCTAAACTTTACAAATTCCCTTTCGATTTTGTGACAACTCTGCATAAAAGGGAGTTCCTTGGAACTCATTTCAAAGGATCTGAATACAAATTAACAATTTAATAGTCTCTGTCCTTATTTTAGCTACGAATTTGTTCATCATTTTATGACTGCCGTTCCCTAAAGAACTATAAAGAAGCCATAAAGCTAGAGGAATTCAAACGAAAGCCAGTGGTAATCCTTAAGCTGACCTCAATCGCACATCGCTGTCCTGGTACCAACAGGAAGTCGATGGGTTTGAATGCTATAAAATAAGAGGCTTTAAAATTGAACGTAAAATCCCAAAATTTTAATGATTTTCACCAATTATCAAATGTAAAATAGTTGTGTGTGTGTCAGAAAAGATGTTAAATGATTCCATGGGTTACCCGGTTGCTTCAGACTGCCTCGTTTAGTTAAACTCCTGCCTCTTGTGGTTCTAAGTTCTACGAGTATAAGTGAAAAATGGGACTAAAAAATCGACGATTCATCGCGTAAATTCCTAAGTGCTTTTGTGTACACGATTATACGATAATTTTCCAATCAATAATAATCGTTGCGTCTTTAACCCCATAGAAAATTGTAGCCTTCTCTAAAGAGAGCCATATTGCGGGTTGTGCAAACATTAACTTGGGGGCAGTTAAAAGTCTTCATGTGTTTAGTGTTCGATGTTCAGTGTTCAGTGTTTATAGTGTTCAATGTTAGTAGTTAGTTCCGTGCTCGATAGGCGTTAGTTTTTCTCTCTCTACATTTGATGAGCTACCATTAGGGATTAGAGCTATAAGTCTTTGGTTAAAGTACGCCATAGTTCACATCTAATTGCAAGTACATTTTGCCCACCCCCGCAACCGGCAAATCACAAACTTCTCTACCAATGCTTCGTTTACCTCAGTACTCACCCACTCTACTCATTTTATTTAACCACCCTTCCTCCTGCCTTCCGAGTATCATGAACAATGAAAATAAACTAAAGCTCACCCTCTTCTACCTCTGCTCAAAGTTATTTTCTGTCTGACTAATATCATCGGTGGTCGGGTGGGGACAACAAAAACTAAAACAAAAAAAAAACAAAAAATTGCAAAAACGACTCCTCAGTCACACGCAAATGGGAAAACACAAAAGACCCTGTCCCCATGCTCCGCTCTGTCAGTTGGAGCTTCGAGAGCGCCAGTGTACAGCAATTTTTCCCCATAGTCTCTTCTCCGTCATTTTACACAGAAAATTAAGAACAGAAAAAATAGAAAAACGGTTTTGTAGAGATGCAACAACAATATGACCATTAATAGAAAACAACACGAAGCACCACACCACACACAGATACACCGATACACCAGCACGAGGCAAGTTAGCCAGAAAATGCAGAGAGAAGATGGAAGACCCGAACCACGTTTTACGCCAATCATGGCTAAAACGAACGTTGCTGTCGTTTTCTAATTTTTTCTTATTTTTGTTCTTTTTTTTTTCTGTTTTAATTTTTCAACGATTGCTAAGCATAGAGTAAAGAAGCATCAACGGACGGGCGGTCTATCTGTCGGTTGGTCGGGTTGTCTCTGCAAGGAAAATCATATCTAGTCATACAGAGAGAGAGAGAGGGATGCATTTGATGTTCAATTTGGTTTGGGTACCTACCATTGCGGGCCGAAAAGTCCGGCAAAAACCAAGTTCCGAATCGAAGCAGGCTACTACACACAGTATTCACATGGATAGAAATCGTATCTACAACATGACAATGTTGGTGGCGTGTGGTGTTGGCAATAACGATGGTCTGGTAATCAAATGAAAACGCAAACGTGCAGCAACCAGCGACGAGAAAAATCACCAGAAACAGCAGCAGCCTGATAGCTCTGAAGTACCGCATAACAAGAAAAGCTGGACGATGGGACTATTGGTGTGGATTTACCCGGTGTACCAGCAACGGGATTTCGAATAAAAACGTTTTTTTTTCTTTTTTTTTCATTCTTTTCTGACTTCACCTGACTTGCTGATGCCTGAATCAACATATTCGCATTTTTTTTTCCATTCCATTTGAGGATTAAGTGAGATATTTGGGGCTTAGTCCATGAAATGCATACAAATCAAGGAGGGCCAATGTGTATTTGTTTTTTGTTTTTATGAATTCTTCTCATTAGGCTGTCCTATTTCACTCAACACTGGGTTAAGGGTAGTTGTGAGATATGCAAATAAGCAAAGCCAATGAACGTTGAATGATTTGATTACAATTTCATCGGATTCAACCTTTTCTTATTCCGATTTAGAGAATTCAGTCCTTGGCTACAAGGCCATTGGAAACTCAATAATTCGATCGATTCAAGGAGTATTTGGAAGCCAAAAACTGAAAAGTTTCAATATCAAGTTACTTAGTTTATTTGACGTACTTCCTTTAGTTTCTATGCCCCCTTTGGGTGTGTTTGCAGGTCTCCCTCAAAGTTCTCCCCAAAAACTGGATTTTTTCTGTCTGCGCTTCTTCAGAGTCTATCACTATCACATTGTATGACGTAATTCGGGATTGAACTGTCTTCGTCCCATACGGTTTGAGCAGCCTACTGCTACTTCTCTCCTTTTTGGTCAGTCATCCGAAATACAGTTTGGCTAAAATATCCTTGTGAAACTGCAAAGACATCTATTTATTAAACTTCCTGATGACAATATTGGTCACATTACTGATGGAAACTTGGTTTGGTTTTTGTGCTAGAAGCATTGTTTCTCCCGAGTTTAGATATTATCCAGAACAGAAGGCTCAGTACCACTATTCTCGGAGAACAAACTTCCTTGCTGCTTACTTACTCGACTTTCTGTCTGGTGTGATTGATTTGATGATGTTATCCTAATAAAATTGATGTGATTAGGGCGTTGTCTTACCCGCATTTATTCCAAGTCGTTTATTGTTTGCTTTAAAAATTGTGATCCATCTGGTTCTGTGTACGAATATGTCATAGTCTATTTCGTCACTATTTTTCCTTCAGACGGATCTGCCTGGATCTCAGAACTGATTAATGCGAAAAATAGCAGTGGCGAAAGAATGCAACATTATCACTTTAAAAACTCTGACCCATTACTATTTTGTAAGGCAATAGCGACTAGTTATTCTGGTACACATTTGCAACATTGATTCAAGTTACCAAAGGCCTTTTTGAAATGAACATGAGCAACAAACTGGCGGAGATCAAAACTTAACACATTATTTAGCAGAGATTCCGTCTATACCAAGTGTCTTATTTTTCTTCAGACCCTACGAGTATTTGTCGCTGCAATAAGACTAACATCACTCGCTGAAATACTTGCTTCGAGTTCAATACATTCACCGATCCCTTACCATGTGCTTTGGCCTTTTCGACTTCTACCGACCACGATGTCTGTCCGCTTAAAAACTGTTTTTGAAGCAAGGTAGTTTCTTATTTTTTTTCTCGCACTTGCGGATTCTAGAATCAGTCGATCTCCATTGTGCCTTCAACGACCGAGCAGTTGACGTCAACAAACCTTCCGACGTAGCCATTTTTTTGTGTGTCTTAGGACGTGCGTTCCTGTGGCTGCCTACCTTCGTGTTAAGATCTCTCATAGGATTCAAGATATTTCCGTCAGGTGTTGAGTTGATGACTGCTCACACGAAGCAATCGACAATAGTAATATTTCTGGCATTACACTTGAACATCGCTATCAATATCCTATCACGACGCGACGTTATGATATCTGTAGCTTTGAATTAAGTAAGAACCGCACCCTGTATTTAGGAGTGGTGTTCATTGTTTTTTTTTTCAATAGACCAGGAAGTTTTATAAGTTCAATTTCCGAAGAAATTCTAAGGAGACTTCAACACCATAGAACTTTCTAAGTCTAAAGAAGGAAAATCTTATTTTCTGGAAATCAACATTCATTGGCCAACGTTGCATCTACGAGGCCCATTATTTTTCGTTCGCCATCCCATGTCTAATTAGAGACCTTTGCATAAGGACAACAACTCATCCTGACTGAGCTAGTGTAATCAACATGTTTTGAGCTTTTGGAACACATCCTCAACTCACAGACTTCAGTATTGGGTAGAATTACTGTTCAGCGTTTGATGTCCTGCCAATGAGTTGTGTCATGTGTGACATACCAAAAGGTGTCTTAACTTGAAGGGAAATCGATTTTTTCCAGGATTGCTCTGGTCATGCGTATTTTTGTTCTGCTTTCAGTTTGTCTATCCGTAAATTATATTTTTATCCTTTTTAGATTTTTTTATTCAAAACGTATCAGTATTGTACATGCGAACTTGATTTCAGAATTTAGAAAAATTGGTATGCCTCAGGGTTCCGTTGTATGGCCCAAACTTATTTTAACTTTTTTTTTTAATTTCCTGCTTGTTCGCCTTCGTAAGTCGTTTAGATACTAACGGAAGTTCCAGCACCGCCACATCAGGGTCTAGTACCTACATGCGCTTTGAAGTGAGTTAAGATCATTCCTCGGTGTTAATTTCGTCCTTATAACAAGCCTTTCAAAAGGTCAACACTTAATTTCTCAACTTTATTGTTCGACGTGGTGCATTGTGGCTAGATTAAAGGCACAGTTATAAGAAAAAGGCTGAAATAGCTTAGCAATTTAAAGTGACGTTAGGACGTGTGCTTCCACCCACCATTCTTAAGAGTTGTGCTATCTATATTTCACGAGACAACAGTCAATATAATGACTCATTGACCATTGGTTTGTAAATCAGAAGGACCCTCCTCGTTGCTAAGCCGCATAAAGTGCCATTTACGACGCCTTTCAGTACTACTTGAGTCAGACCAGTCAGCTTATTCCTTCCTATGTAGAAAGCAATCTCAGTCTTAAGAGAATTGACTAAAAATTCATGGTTATTGAATCGTTGCATTTAGGACTTTTTACGGTAATATGGTACGCTGAATGTCCTACCTAGAACGACGGATGCTTTATGATTGAAAAACCACTGATCATAGACCAGCAGTTAACCCATACTATTGCTCACGGTAAGACATGAAAAATCTTGGGTTTTGTGAAATCTTGTGAAGGTCCTTCCCCAATAATACCCACATAGACGGCAGAAAAGTCTGTCCCACATCAAGTGAAAGGCAGTCTCAATCTGTTTTTAGTTACTACAGCTACTGCAGAAATTGTTGCTCTTCCAAACCCAAGCGTTCAGCATGAACGACGGCAGTGCACCGCCATGTGATGATACGGGTTTTGACTCAAATATCCCAGCGGCTAAGTGTAAATATGTTGGAAAATGTTATTTCTTCATGCTCTGTCGGCCAAATAGCTCACTTATCAGTTTTCAGATCATTTAGTTTATCCAATCATATCCATCACCATATGGGTAGCCGATATCTTATTCAGTTGATCCCTACAGATTTGTATAATCCTTTATTTGATGACCGCGGATTCCAGACTGATCTTCCAGCAGCCTCCATATTCTCATGGGATTTGTTTATGCATCTACTCTATCAAAACAGATCGAGAAACTTCGGAGTCCTGGCTGTAAATAGGTGTATTTTTCCACGGCCTAACAGACGCTTTGGGCATTAAACTTGATGCGGAAAAAGTCAGGGGGGTGAGAGAAGGTGGCTGGACCCTAATGCTGCAGGAGCTGTTTAATTCCAGAATACAAGCTTTGGTTTAGTTTTTGTTTGTTGAGCTCCTCTTGGAAATACCACCCGAAATGGAAGGATCCCGCAACCGCCGTATAAGGGAAAGTAAAGCGGAGCCAGTTTAAATTTTCAGAAAGCGCCGGACCTCTTTTTACAAGAGTTAGCCTTCTAAATTTGTTTTTGATATGCTCTTCCATGTCTTCTTGTAAATCTGCTTGGAATTCAAAGTCACATGTAGAAATCGCGTTGACGTGAATAATTCCTGCTCAGTGGAGGTTCTGTGCCCACCTTATTTCTGTTCGTTTCTCAAAGTCAAATTGAGCCTTACGTTAGTGATAGTTCACCGGTAGACTAGCAATCAGAAACCTCTTAAGTGTTGGCAGTATCTATAGTGGTGCGACACAACAACTTTGCTCACGGATTGCATTACTCTGAGTATATGTGGCATTCCAGCCGGATAATTTGGGAAGCGCATATCGAAGAAAGAATCTTAAATGTGACTGGCTTAGCATTGCTTAATTCAATTTGTTCGCGCGCCAATTAAGCTGATATTTTCAATATATTAGTACACATGAGCGTCCAAGACCAAAAAGCAGCTGTGGCGTCCATAACATACAAACTAACCTCGAATCTCTCTTTGAGGTCGGTTGACATTGACCTTAGATTGGTTAGAAACTGGTCCCCAGATACTGCAACTCAACAGGTTTACTCTTTTTTCTATATCGACTATGCTACGTCTATCGTTTCCTGAGAATAGATAAAGTTTGCTGACTAAATGGTGGCTGGTCTTGATTTTGCTTGACCAAACTATTGGTCTTGTCGTTTATAATTTTCATTAATTCAAAACCAATGGTCTCGCGCCACCCACATGCCTCCTCAAAAGAGAAACAAATGATCTAATGCTGCCTCAAGCCTTCTTTTCCTGCTATAACACCCTATAATTGCACATGCCACGATTAATTACCATCAAATTCATTCATATGTCAGGGAAGAGCGAACGTTCCCAAAATGTTCGCCGTATTGCCTGATGTGCTACAACGAATTAACATCTAACTGCATCCTCTTTCAACACGTTAATTAGTGCAACTCACCATTAATCTTCAATGCTGAGCGTGAGTGTATCTCATAAATCATTACGCACGATGTCAATGGTGATTTAGGAAGACATTCTCACTGACAATTGTTTTCACAGAAAATTTTCAAACTATGTCGAGTTATTTGTGAAGATACGCTATAAAGTGGATGAGTTAAGGAATGAGAAACGATGCTTTGAATATTTTCAAAACCATTCATACGTCGGTGGATGGTAGGGAGAAAGTGTTTTTGAAAAGGAACTTCATTTAGGTTTTCGTTTTTGAACTGTGAGATAAATTCTCTGACCAGATGGATGATTTTGGAAGTATTCGTATCGTTTACATATTCAAGACATAGAGATGCATGTTCTCTTAAATTTTGGAACACGAAAGGAGTGCACCTTTCGGCACTATATGTCCTGATGTCCACTTGGAAGATCAACCAGTAGGTGCTACTCGTACCATTTTTAATTGGATTTTCTTCACATCTAACATGAGTACTGGTGAAAGTAACATAATTGACATGATGACACTCGAAGTGGCTAAAATATTTCGCTTAAGCCAATCACAGTTTCATTTTCCTCTTATGAGACTCAACTATGAATCTTTAAAACATACGTAGCTCAGTTGCAACATCAGAGGTCTCTAAAGAAATTTGTGGTTCCTTGATTTCATCGTTATTAAACGAGATTTCCGGAAACAAATTGTATACAAATTTTTCTGCTGCCACATATTCTGACAGCAACTATGATTGGATTTTAAAGTGTTACAAGAAAATTTAAAAATATTTTTCCACGCCCACAATAAAAAAGACGAAACAAAAAATTGGAAAAAGGAAGTTCTACCTAACCCATGTGCATAAAAATAGAAGGATGCGACCTCATAGGAGAAATAAAAGGAAGACACTCGTAGATCTTTATTCACTATTCATAAAGCCCAACTGCTTTAGCATAAAAACACATATCTACTCATTTACAAGACAACCGACGATGACGATGACGATGACAAGCATGAAAACGACGATACGATACACACAGGAAGCCGAAAGGACTTAAAAACTTTTACTTCAAGTTGAACTATTTACCCCCTAAGGCCTGCCGCCTGTCATCTTTCATCTACTTTCAGCCATCTCTACCCATTAATGCAACCCCAATACCAACCCTAACCCCTTAAGCCCTACAAACATTTGTATCCACACATGTTTTTTTTTGTTTTGTGTTTCTCAGTCGTTTTTGTTTCGTCTTTCAGGACAAAAAGCTGGTAACATGGGGGGAGGTGGGGTGCAAACGAAAGAGTGTGTACATGCAGATCCAAAAGCCAACGTCAAACTGTAAAAAAACTGAACTGAAGAACTCTTCCGAATAGTCCTTTAGAACAAGTCGGTTGGCGCTTAGTTGGGTAGTTTTCATCGTCTGAAACAGATTTGTTGCTGCTTTATTCTCATCTCTATCTATCTCTCTCTCTCTGTCTCTAATTTTATTCCTTATTGTGTGCATTGGTTAATGAGAGAGAGGGGAATATGTAGTGTGTACGAGTAGGAGACTTTGCTAAGGGTTGATGGTCGGCTGGTTTATCCTTTCATCGGAGTCATCCTCTCTCATCATACTCGACATCAAATGATGTCTACCCACCCATAAACAGAGGATACACATTCAACTCATTTGGTGGATTCCCAGCACCACTTCACCGACAAACGTAAAATTAAAACTTTGTTTTTACCGTTTTTCCTCGTCTCATTTTCTGTTTTCTTTTATTTTTACTTTTTTTTGTTCGTTGGTTCTCCGTTTTGTTTGTATTTTTACCGCCTTTACGTTTTAAGCTTCAATTTGGGCTGTCATTTTTAGGGTGACCAGGTGTCTATATATTCTATTCATAAAGTTTTGGATATTTATTTAATTTTTTTTTACGCCGAATACATTGTCTTAGACCACAGCATGTCAATTGAATTGTAGGTTTAGAAAAGTGGGCATAACTTTGGAAAGAATTTTAAATTAAATTATTTGAAGTGCCCTACAGTCTATATATGTATTTTAACCAGCAGTTGGATGTGGTGCTTAACTCCCCTTCAATTGGTCACAACTGATTTGATCCCTCTCCAATCGAATGAGATAGGTACCTAGGACGTGATTTTTCTTTGCTTAATTTGTCGCCCGAAACGGGTAAGAGGTGTTATGTGCGTTCTTGCTAGTGGGATTTATGTTAACATGTTCCATCTATCTAAATCAGGCCCCTCCAAGAAGGCCAACGTCTCTGTATAGCTCTTACTGCTTGTTCAAACATGTACTGCATGATCCCACTGTACTAGAGCTACGGAAATAAGAGTCTGACGACAAAGTGCTTTCTGAGTTCGATTGTAGATTGGGCCTAATTTTCAGTAGTTGACGGTGTCCGAAGAAACAACGATGCATGAGTGATTCTTTTGCCTTGGTGATGTAGTAAAATGTTTTCGGTTTCGGAGGTTTGTCATTATCTGTCGAGGAGTTGTGACATCAGAATGTTTTTTTTTCGTTCTGTGGTGTTCTGACTGTGAGTTGAAGCCAGACCCTTTGTCATAGTAGTGGATAAACTAAACCACTGCGGCACGTCATCACACTCTTCTTGGTTAGGTAATCGGAACTACGGCTGATCGTTGTTCATATTAAATGATTAATTTTCCATGCCAAGGAAATGTTAATCATCATCACGCTGTCTAACAGTCTGCAGGATAATTTCTTCCACATTTGTTAGCACTAACTCTTCTATTTATCCTCGGCCGAATGCTTTTCTAGCTCTTTCTAGGTTTTCTTTTTACTTTTTTGCTCATACAGCTTGCGAACAGTTGTTTTCATTCTTAGCAGCACCGTCTTGCTGAGCTGTCTCAGATTTCGTCAAACTATAAATCGACTTAACTCCAGTAAGAATGAGTGATTCGTGTTGGATGTCTTGTTGAAAATCCTTGCCTCACAATACTTCTTCGTTGTTTTTTTTTTTTTTTTTTTTTTTTTTTTTTTTTTTTTTTTTTTTTTTTTTGTACTAAAACGGATATCTTCATGCGTTCCTTGGCTAAAATACGCAGTAATTGGTCAGTGGTCGCATTAGTTTCTCCGACCATTCAGATAGTGGGGCTGTGTCTCGCCTCGATCACAATGTGATCATTCTCTGGTCCTTTTATCGATGTAAAGGTATGCGTAACACGTGACATTAAGTTGTTTCCCTGTCGCGCGGAATATGTTATACTCTCTATTCCTCACTTAACGTTAAAGTCGTCAAATAAGGCGGGACATGATGGTATTTTCGGTCGATGAGCACGTAGAAGCGATATTTGCCGAAATCATCCTTCCCTTGAGGTGATGAAGGCTACTTAAGTTTTGAGATAGACTAGTAAAAGGAAATATTTATGATCAAAAATGACTTTATTGTGTTTCAAAATATTCTCCATGAAGATCAATACAATAAATGTTCCACTCCGATTGTGTGAGAGCTTACATTGTCGTAGTGCAGAATGATTCACCTTCTGTGATTGATTTTCCTTATTTTTCCGAATACTTCTTGCAAACAAATGGTGGTGTACCATTTAGAAATGACAGTTCTACGTTTCTCTAGTGGTACGGTGACGACATGCCCAATTATTCCGACAAAACAGGCGACAATTCGCTTCGAGTGATTGAATGATTGTCAAATTCAGTATCTAACGTGAACAAATCTTTTTGGCGGCTAAATGTTCGTGCAATATTGAATGTATGCCAGTGTAACTAATGGCAAAGGATTCCTCAATCACACGGTATGTCACATGACGATCTTACAACATCAGTTCACGCACAGCATCGATTTTTTTCTGACGTAACTGCCGCCAAATCGTATCAAAGTACGACCACTATTAAATGCGGAAAACCAGCAAAAAACGGTGGCTCAAGATAGTCCTTCATTACCAAAAGTCGAAACGAGTTGATCGTCACACTGTTGTTGGTTTAATCCACCGCAAAAGTCATAAAAAATCATCTTCGAAAATTTTTACTACTAACTTCCATGTTTTGACCCAGATGAACGCTGTACACAACGCAAATAGCACTCGCATGACAAAACATTCTGAGTACGATTATCATTAAAAATGTCAAACTTTACAGTGACAATGTCAGATTTGACATATTCACACTGGTGTTGCCGTATTTTAAAATTTAATACGAGTAGCACTTCTCGTATTACCGATGTTGTGAACGGAACTCCTCTTTTATGATTAGATGTCGAAGCATTTAGTTATCGCTTAAATTTCAAAACCACAAAAGTGGATCAAATCGACTTCTAACATCGCAGTTCAATCCACCTATAGCTTCATATTTTTTTGCGCTAGCCCTAGAGTCCATCCTACACCAAAAACAAAAGTCTATCGGCCTGAGGGTTCAACACATTCTATAGAATGCGTCGAATGTTCGGGTTCGATACATGCTGCACTTTTGCCATCTCCCTTGCGATTTGTTGCCGATTCTCTTTACTTCTTTTCTTCGCCTTTCGCCTTGTGGCTGGTGTAAGTTTCGCAACGCTGCCGGTATTATTGAAACGTTTTATGATGCGAAAGACGAACAGTTTGTTCAGCGATTTTCAAACTAAGTAAAGCGTAACCACACTCTTACGTTTGAATGTTGACACTTGCCAACAAATGACCTATTGTCAAATTTTTAGCGCTTTATCATTTGAATTTTTGGATTGACAACCGATTTGACGTTAGTAACTGTTCAATCGCTATGGGGTGTAAGAACGTTAATGAATTCGGAAATTAGAAGAATAAATTTGAAACGACCAAATGAATTGCTCTTTGGGAAGATAACTGCGCTGTCATCCGCCAGCTGAAAACCATCATAAATAAATGAAAACCGTAAAATCAATGCAAATCCAAATAACCTGTTGCCAAATCAAACTGGTCACACTGAAATTTTTGCACTAGCCTTCCTGGAGCAGGGGTTGATTTTTACGGATCCTTTTCAGATCCTCTCTGGCATTCACCCTTTTATATTAAACCACATTTGATTTATATCATTTCTCTGCTCGCTTTTAGTATTTTTGTTTTTTTCTTTTTCATTTTGTATCTCTTGTATTTTCCTTTTTGTGTTTTTCGTTCCATATGTTGTTGATATTTCTCTTCCTACTCGTATAGTTGCTGCATTGGAAAATAATTTAAGAAGAATTAGGGTTATGTCCAAATGAGATGTAAAATGATGACAAACGGATGACGGAAAGGAGAGAGATTTTATTCCGGCTGTACTTCCTCTTTTGTTTTAGTTGTAAATTTTTTTTTTCGTTTTTTTATCTCTTTGTTTTAATGTCTTTCTATTTGGTTTTTCCACCTGCGGCTGTTGCTGCTCGTGCTATTGGGTGGTTTCACGTTAAGGGGAGACGACATAAACGCTGGTATGAGCTTAAATCGGTTCAAGGGGGTGATGTAATCTCAAATTTACTTTCTCTGTTTTGAGAACGTTTTGGTGTTTTTTTTTTTTTCCTTTTTCCTCCATTTGAACTTGTTACAGATGTAACGAGTTTAAGCCACAGATGAGGAGACGTTGGTGGGGTTTTTATTGTTGTTTTGTGCACTGCGGAATTCTGAAAGCTTTTAGCTGTGGGGCAATGTGAACAAGATGTTGGAGACTCGAGAGTAAGAATTGGTATTTTCACTTTCCGGAGTAATTCTGACTGTGATTATTTTTTTTTGTGTTTTTTTTTTTGTTTTTGACGTGGCTTTTAGATGCGTTTGATTGTGGCAGAAACTAGCAAATTGCCAGTCAGTATTTAAATTTGTAGGTCAGGTAATTTGTGAGAGTCCGGACTGCAGTAGATTTGGAGTTGTCAGCAATTTTCTAAAAATTTAGTCGTAAAAATCGTGAGACTTCTGCTTATCTCAAAGGCTTGACTGACGAAAAGAGTTCCTGGAAAGCTTTGAAGTCCACTAGAAAAAATCCGTAATGCACTCACTGCCAATGCGAAAATCCAACCGCGCATTGACAAAGAAAGCGAATTTATGCGCTGAGGTCTTGAAATAAACCTTTAAATACTCAAAATTCAAGGAAATTCACGCCGGAGTTCCACAAGGAAGCGTTCTCGTTCCTATTCCTTCTATATAGAAGAGATATCCCTCAAGATCAAGGTACTGTGGTAGCCACGTTTGCGGATGATACGGCTATACTCGTGACGGTGAATCTTCGACGGGAAAACTCGAACCAACATTGAACTCAATATTTGAGTGGACGAAGACCTGGCCATCGCTGTGTAAAGATCAAGCCGATTAATGTTGTCTTTAAAGGCATTGATCTTCTCCAGATTTTGCCTTAGCGTGAAATTTTGGTCGATTGTCGAACTGCCGTCCGAAAGTCCCCCCAGTATGTCCCGATTAATGTGTATGAGAAAGGGTTGGGATGTTCACACAGTACATAGGATAGGATCCTATATACTTTATAATATTTATGAAGATCCCTCGACAGTTCTTATAACACAAACGCATCGCCTTTCCTAAAAATGAAGAATGGTGCTGATGAGGTAGCTTCATCCACCCATATTTGGTTGCTAAATTGGTGCATCTGCCTAACCAAAACATCACCTCCGTGTTTGAAAAGCTCCGCTGATAAACCATCGACCGGTGCCCTTCTTGTTCTTCAGCTTTTTGGTCGCTGAACCAACATTTTCTTTACTGGGGACTGATTGGATTTCTCTTGCTCTTTTACCATATTCTATCAAATGTCCATAAAGGAGCTGCTGGGAGTGCTTCTTAAACACATCTACTACAATATTTCCTGCTCTTCGGTGACTAGGTTTTCTTCACTGTTTAGAAATCATCGTTTCGGGCTTGAAGTTTTCAGTTAACGATATCGAAATTAAGTTCCTTTCCTTTAAGTTAAGTTAAGTACCTGCACTAGGTGAATCTAATACAGTTGTAGGTCGGAGTTTGTTTGCAAAGTTTTCCCTATGGTGAATCGCCAAACGCCAAAATGACAATTCTAAATCTTCATCACAGTTTCTACAATTTCTTCTCTAAACCCACTCAGTTGACAGGTTGTTGGCTTTATGTAATTTAGAGTGTACACATGTGGTACGAAATTTCGTCATAACACGCCGAAAAACGACTCAACCGATTATGAGGGCCACACAGATCACATAATCTTCGAATTAAAGATCGATTTTCTTCTCAATATTCTCAGGCCTATCTTCCGCTTAAACGAAAGTAGATTTTGATGCAACTCGCATTGAAGTTTCGCTAAACTTGTGCGCCAACTATCATTTTGCTTAGATTTTCGGAACATGCCATCTAATCAAACTCTCCTACTTGACTCAGGCCAAGCTGAGCTTAGAATATGTGCGAGGAAAGGAATGCAGTCGAAGCTTTGCTGATGGCTCTATGATTATCAATCGCAGATTTCACTGCGTCTGTTTCCTAAACCCGAAATACGAGGGCGGGTCAATAAGTCCGTGACTTTTGGATTAAAACACAGATTTTTTGATAAAAAAATAATTTTATTTTTCAACGTAGTCTCCCTTGAGCTCTATACACTTTGTCCAACGCTTCTCCAATTTTTTTATCCCTTCCAAAAAAAAATGATTTGTCGAGGTCCTCAAAATAGGCCTTTGTTTGCGAGATGACTTCATCATTGGAGTCAAATCTTTTTCCACCAAGCCATTTCTTCAGGTTTGGGAACAAGAAGTAGTCGCTCGGAGCTAAATCTGGAGAATAGGGTGGATGAGGGAGCAATTCATAGCCCAATTCATGGATTTTTGCCATGGCAAACACGATTGCGTTTGTGGTCGACTGTGAGCAAACGCGGCACCCATCTTGCGGAAAACTTTCTCATGCCCAAGTGATCATTCAAAATTGAAACCACTGAGCCATGCGAGATCCCTACGGCTTCCACAATCTCTCGCACTTTCAATCTTCGGTCGGCCAACACCATATCGTGAACTTTTTCGATTGTTTCGGGTGTAGAGACCTCAACTGGGCGTCCAGGACGTTCGGCATCTTCAGTGCTTGTACGGCCACAACGAAATTCAGTAAACCACTTTTTTACCATTGAAATCGATGGTGCAGAGTCCCCATAGTACTCGTATTTATCAAGCTTAGCCTTGGTCTCGGTAATGGTTTTTTTTCGCAAGAAATAATGCTTAATAAGCACACGAAATTCACTTTTTTCCATTTTCTCCTCAAATTAGTGAGTAGTCTGATAAAAATAGCTGTCAAGCACAAACTAACTGACGCAGCAAGTTTAAATTTTGACAGGAGTCAACTGACAGATGCCTGTTGACAGGAGCAGTGTTGCTGTTTCAGTAAAGAGGTCAGAAATTCAAAAAGTCACGGACTTATTGACCCGCCCTCGTATGTTTTTTGCAAACTTCGTGGCAAAAAGTTACATTCTGAGGAATAGGTAGAGGACTTAAATTTCTGCAGCTGCATTTGCCAAGTTGCTGACCACTACTTTACTAGTTCGAGATCGTAAGATCTCTTTGAACGCTGTCGAAAGGCTGAATTAACTAAGGTTTTATAGGTCTAAGGTCACAATAGGATCAACCTGCTAGAAAAGGCTCAGAGGACGACTTCTCATGACCTCAACTCAAGTCAGTTCTACCTTTTTAGGGTAGTTGGGTCTCAGTAGTAGTAAATGGTATGACTCTCACGTATATTCAAATGTCTGGATATTCTAACCAAAACTCACCTGGTTTTTTTGTACTCAACAATATCATTGTGCAGCCGAATTGTAGGAATATTGCCGAAAATGATACTTATCAAAACTGCAAGATTGATCCATAAAAGTTTTTTGAGTAAAGACAGCGCAAAAAAGCTAAAAAATGTTTGCGCTAATACCTTCGAATATTAAGCGGCATATCTTGAGCAAATCTTTGCAAGCATTTCTCTGTTGACTGACTGACTATGAAAACCCTTAACATAGGTACAGTAGATTTTTCAGAAATTAAATTCGAACTACTCGTATACACAAGGATGTCTGTAGTAAAGTCCAAGATCTTGAAGTGCTCACCAAAGGAAGCTCACTATTTAAACTAAATTACAAAAAATAGGAACAAATGTCGTCATTTCTGGGTGTCTATATAAATAGTCACACATATATATATTTGTACACGTATATTCCATACATTCTTTGGTATTTTCCTACTTTTTATTTTCTTTCATTTCTTGTGGACGACGAGACAAATTTTTTTTCTTCGGTTTTGCCCCATTTCATTTCTGGGTTCCGTCTTTTTTCCATTGAATATCCTCTCCTGGTCTTTGGTTTCGAAGGATGCCATACTCAAAGCAAAGAAAGAAAAATATATATAAATGTATGTGTATAGAAAAAATTGATTAAGTTTAAAAGAAGGGAAGAAAAACCTCAGCTTGCATCTTCAAATGCAGTCAGTCAGAGCTCCAACTCCCAGCAGTGAAATGAATATTTCCCAATCTCATTCTTCCTCTGTTCTCGCTCTAATTGACGGAAAAGACTTCCGTGCATTTAATTTTTTTTCCTTCCTTCATACCCTGTTTTTTTTTAACCTCCTCACCACACCACTAGGTCCACCCTTTTTCCTTTGAAGTTTTATATTTGTTTGTGGTTTCCTTGCAGAAACTTCTGTTTATATATTTGATTTAAAAGTCGGAATCAAGACGCGCGTCCTTGGGAATCTGATTACACACGAATATCAAATAACGAGAAAAGCGTAGAGTTTACATACAGTTTGAAAGTTTGCTTTTCCCTCTTCGTAGAACGACCAGCGACAGTGTTGTTAGGTGGCGGGGGGCATATTCTCTTTTTAAGTTGTGGGAATGTTCATGATTAAATGTTGATGCATCCTAATCGAATAAAAATCTCTACACTACTGTATAATATAGGTGGGGTCATATCAATAAACAAATACGTCTTCAATGTTGACTGCAATTGATTTATACCGGATCAAATTAGGGCTAATTTAGATGGGCCAGAAACTCGGCTAAAAGCTTCTCTTGAACTGCTGAATTTTTTATACTCATGGCAACCACTTCTTCTAACTCGGGAGTTCCACAACATCGAAGTTGATTTCAGCAACGCGATAGTGCACAAGATTCGCCTTTCTTGGTGGTAGTGAATGACAATTGGTTTATTCGACGGCCTGGTTTGATCCTTATCCATTCAGCTACAAGGCGAATTATTCACATTTAAACAGTGTGGCAAATAATATCCTGAACACGAGCCATATCTCAGCAACTCATAGCGCCATCTATATGGCGGAACATGTGTTGTAAAGCTTTTTCTCCTATCTGTCAAAATCTCATGACATTTGCTTGACATTTGACAGTTGTTAAAATTATTTTTCCAGAACACCGTTGACGTTTAAATTGTAATATGGAACTAAGAGCGCTCAACAAGTGTAACTTGATGATTGTTTGAGTAGCACAGTTGTTTTCGAATGGCATAAACGTTTTTTGAGCGGCAGAGAAACGCTGGAGAATGACAACCTGAAATTATTCAAAAAGTAAGTGGTTGTGTTGCAGAAGACCGCGATGCTTCACTGAGAATGATGGAAGAGGGCTCAAAAATCAACAAAGAGACTATTCTATTCGAGTCACACAACACTCACTGTTCGTCAATTTTTGATTCGTAATCTAGTGTGTGTGTAACCATGCAATTTCTCTTTATTCTCGCAATTGAAGCTGAAAGAATGCTTTTTCGATGACATTTCGACCATTCAAGCAGCTTCAACACAGGCACTGAAGGCAAATGAGGTAGAGCATGCGTTTGAATCACTATTGAATCTTAACAGAAATCGTGCGTGTTTTAATTATGTTTTCTAGAGCCAGTCCGGGAATTTATTTGCCACACTGTGCTGTTAAGAAATTAAGGATATTTTGATTTTTATTAGGCGTACTCAAATAAGGACAGCCTTTGTGTGTAATACGAAAGTCGAGGATTTTATGCAGAGCAAGTAGGTCTGGGATACTTCGATAGAGCATAAAAGATACTTAAATTGGATATGAAAACAACATTTTTCCTTAGTTCAAGACTGGGTATTGTACGAGTATGAGACATAAAACGAGTTTCCGAATTTTAAGCGGGATATTTTTGACATCCATTAAAGCATATTGTTATTGTCAAAATAAGTAAAAACGACGCCGTCGGATCATGGTGTTGCAAACTGCAAATTTTAGCTTTTCTTTACGAATGAATTCCCTATACATTTTACTGCATTTTTGGCAACACCGTTTCGACGTAAATTGTCACAATGAATGAAAAGCTGCAAGTGCCATTCATGGGTATGAGTGCATGTTCGAATTTTTTTTTAACGACAACAAACAGCATTATGTCCTGGAATCATTCAATCCCACTGGGATGGTGGTTCCGTTATTAGCTTTTCTATAGATAGATATAAGACCAAAAACCAGGTGCATGGTTCGAAAAAGAATATGAAAACCAGAAAGTACTATCGTCAATACGTTCTGCATCGTAAATAGTAGTTAAGTGATCATTAATAAACTTTTTATAAAGTGTCGGGGATAGAATGGAGCCCTGTGGCACACCAGAATCTTTTCTTTGTTGGACATCTGATTTGAAACCGTTCAAGATAGTTTGAAAGTTCCGGGGATCCAATGGACTTCTTGCTACATGAAAATCACACCGTCGGTCATTGAGAAGTTCCAACGAGCTGCCGGTATGCAAGACCTTCGAAAAAAGGAACAAGACCGAGTTCAAGTCCATTTTGTGAACAGGCTGACTAGAAGTGGGACTTAAAAGGAGCGAGCCCCATAAAGTGCTCGATGCACTCTAGTATAGGTTGAAATATGACACAATCTGAAATCGTTGGAAGATGATGCAAGGTTTCTAATGTTTCCAATGAACGACCAAAACTTGTATAACACTTGTGGCTCGTTTTGGAAAAAACCTTGCACTTGAAAGGTATTGCACAGTATTCTATTTTACGGCGACGTGCATTCGACGTCATTAGCAATGTGGTTCGGCCTGGCGAATTTTCTTCAATTCCGGGTCCTGCTCTATGTCGCAGGAAATTCAACCCCGTTGAAAGCTGACGTAGAGGCACTTTGTCGTTTCAAGATAATGATACTACGCGTACGTGATTTTCGTGCCGTTTGCGTTGATGGGGAATGGAGAAGGAGATTAAACTAGGAACTGTACAGCGACTTCGGTGTAATCGGGCATCTACAAATTCAAAGTCTGTGATGGCTGGGTCATCTTAAGCAAATGCAAAGGAGAGTACGAACGCATCTAACTTTAAGCACACAAGTGGTCGTGGTTGATAAAAAGGTTTGTTGCCTAAGTCCATATTCCATCCAGCATTCCATGTAGATGTAGCTCCACCTACAGAAGTATGTTTGTAAGTTCAAAACGACCATAAAGTAGAGCGTTTTGATGACGTGAAGGCTGTTAAAAGATAGTTTCTCGATGGCTTTCAGAGTCTCTATCAGTCGAAAGTTTGTTTAAAAAGGCTAGGGTTCTGTGTTGAAAATTAATTTAAAATTTCTATCCACACTCTGGACGAGTTCACGAATTTTTTGAGGCAAATCTGTGTGCCCTACTTGAGGCATTTTCAATTAAGAACACAACAACAATCAATGAAACTCGTGGAAAAACTAAGAGATGCCTCATCAAAACTAAAACTAGTAAAAAGTAGATTGCGTTTGGTTATCTAATCGTTTTTCGTTTTATTCGTACTATTTCCCAAGCAAACGAACACAAACAACCAACAGACAACCATCAGCCATCAAAGCAAGGGCAAAGACAAAGTGTGGCGATGGTTGTTTGGTTTGGTTGGTTTGGTTGGTTTGGTTTGTTTGTTGGAATGTTACTCTCTTCCACAAGAGAAGGATGAAGCCCATGTTCTGTAAATAGAAAAACTTTTATTTAATTAAAAAAAAAAAAACAGAAAAATCTCCAAGTCGGATTATTTATCTCGTTATCATTTTTTCTCCTTTTTTCCTGCTCCCTACTTAGTTCCCTTCCAACTTATCCTTGTGGCATAAAACAAACTAAACAATTTTTTTTTTTTTTAAAAAAAAGGAAAAAAACTGTTTTCTCTATTTTGTGTATTTCTTATTTTAATTGCAGGTACTACAAGCATTAATTGAGATAATTAATTTGTAAAAATATATATATATGAAATATTGTAGAAATAAAATACAAAGAGAGAGTCAAATCAAAAATAATGAAACCAGTGCATTTATCAAAAACAAATAGGAGCCTAGGAGTGCAACAATTTTTGCTTATTTTTCTTCTCAAAAACTAAAGACCAAGGCCTCAAAAATTTCAAAAACAAACAGAACTAAACGAAAAAAAACTTTTAACTGATTTCCACCCCCAAGGGTGATAACTTTAAACGAAAATTAAAAACCAAAAAACAAACAACATCAACAAACCAAACCAAAATGACTTTTTGTAAACTCTGACCAAACCTGAATTCTATTCCGAAAGGAAGTAAAATGAATTAAAAATCAAAACAGAAAACAAAAAATCAAAATTCCAAGAAACAAAACAGAACAAAAAAGAGGAAAATCAACACTGCGAAAAGAGAGGGAGTGTTTGTGTGTGTGTGAGAGAGAGAGAGGGTCACACACAGGGAACTCGTTGTTTTTTTTTTTTATTTAAATTTTTATTTTCTTGCATTTGTTTCCTTTAATTTATCTCTCTCTTAATTTTGTTGTTCAAAAACGACAACAACATTTTGTTTGCTTTATTTTAAATTTTTAAACCAAAATATATATGTACGTACACGTATATGGACAAGAAATAAGAAGCAATCCAACAGAAGAACTAAATAAAAAATAAAATTCCATATAAATTAAGAATTAGAAAACAAAACAAAAATAATAATAATAATAATCGTCGTCGTCGTCGTCGTCGTCGTGGCTTTAAACTTAATTACCTAATAACGGGACAAGTTTTCGCTTTTTATTTTGGTCGCGAGTTTACTCATATAATCGTAACAGGTAGCTTGATAGGGAAAACAGACCAGCAATAATCAGCAGACAAGTAAGTAAAACACAGAGTTGATTGTGTTTGTGTCCGTCCTTGTCCTTGTTTTGTGCTGTTTGTTGTCTATATACATGCATACGTTCGTTTCTTCTTTTCTTTTTTTTTTTTCCTACTTTTTCAAGTTCTATTTTAGTTATTCTTATTTGTTTTGCGTAACACCTTGTTCAAGTCATTAACTGTTTTTCTTCTTCTCCTTAGCATTTAGTCGGCATAAGTTGTTTCATACATTGCCTCTCACCAATGCATAATTATGTACATCCATACATCTAGACCTAGACACTAATCATTTGCATTGTTCGATGTTTGTTTGTTTCATCATTACATATTTAATCAAACGATATATCTGTTATAACAATTGACTTCAGGTCAAAAGTCCCGCGTTGGGAGCCAATTAAGGATACCCACTCAACTTTTATGTATGTGGTTATCAAGTCGATCCTAGTTATTTACTATGACAGGTCAAATAAAAAGGTTTATCCCTTTTACGGAAAGTCCTTTTTTTTTACACCAAAAGTCAAACAAAATCAACAAATCACAAAATATCCTTACAGATCTTCGATTTCAGGTAGTCAGAGTGAATAAGAGAGAGAGAGAGAAGAATTACCCCTTAACAAGAATAAAATGCATTGTTAATCGATTTTGTGACACAAAACGACGTAGATGAGTCTACTGTGACGATCGATTGACTTTTGAAGTTGTAATAATTTAATTTGATTTTTTAAGTGATATCGGATAATTTAAATAGTGAACAGAAGTCTAAAACGATGGAAAGGTTGTAAGTAACTAAGTAACTTTGTCTTACTGAACTCTATACATATACACAGTATGGCAAATAAGATCGCAGACTTCGTTGTCTTTATATATAAATATTCTCCTCCCGCTTGTTTCAACGATTAAATAGTGATTCAAATACCAGCTCTAGCTCATTTTGCGGAATTGCCTTCAGTGCCTGTGTCGAAGCTGTTTGAATTCTTTTTTACTTCAATTTCGGGAACAAGGAAAAGTCTCACGATTCTAAATCAGATGAATACGCCGGATAATTTAACACGCAAACTTGATTTCGAGCCAAAATTTGACGAACAATTAGTGCCGTGCGACTCGGTGGATTATCCAGGTCCAACAAAGACCAACTTTATTTTGCCCATATTCTCGTGATGTTTCTCTTGTCGATGTTTAAGGCCTCTTCCATCAATGTAAGTTAAGCATTGTGGTCGCGTACTTTTTGGATAATTTCAGGAGTCCGAATTGAAATTGGCCTTCCTGTGAGTTGGGTATCCATCGAAAACCACTGTTCTACTCAAACAATCATCACGTTACACTTGTTACTGTAATCGGAATGCATCTGATGCAATTTCAATATCAAATGAAAAAAGGTGTTTTGGAAAAATAATTGTTATAATTGTTAAATGTCAACCAAATGTCATGAAATTTTGACAAACTGTAAAACATGTGCGGGATATTATTTGCCACACTGTGTATAAATATACGCCCTGTTCAGTAGAACTTTTTTGAGGAACAAGCACAGGATTAGAACAGAGAGTTATTCCTGAATTTAATCAATTACTTCCACAGTTCTTTTTTTTTTTATCGTAGCATTGAATTTTTGAAAAATATTTCACCGACACGAACTACCTATTATTTCAGAATAGAACCAATTTTTAGATCGGTATACCTTTTTAAACGCTGATGAATCGCCTTCCTTTGCTTTTCCACAAAGTACGTCAGGTCTCTTTCCAACCATCCCACAATCATCAACGTCTGCTTGAGACGACGCGATCTTCTACCTCACTATGTAAGCGGATTCTATTGCCTGAATCCTCTTTTGCTCTGTTTAAGGCAACTCGCTCCACTACCTCACTGGGTAAATGGATTGTAATTCTCAATGAATTTTTCTTCGTGTCCTATTTCGTGACAGATAGTCTTTTACGTCTTTTACAGTGTTTCGACTTCTTCTCATTTTGACTTTGTTCTTTCTGTCCTGCTGACAATGATATCCGAAACCATGCTTCTTTAATTCCCCTTCTAATCAGTTTTCTCTACCTCCGGTCCTGTAGTAAATATTATTTTCCATTAAAAAACTTCCAAGAAAGATGGAAATATATTTATCTGCTTTATTTAGACATTACAGTACGGAAAGCGTTACTAATTATCAACAGAAAAGGAATAGGTGATAATACGCAGCCCTGAGGCACACCGTTTTTGTGTCTCACCTGTCAGTTTATCGTTATGTTAAACGTGATATTGTTCACCTAGCTTTACATATCTAGCCCTAAGTAATAACAGAAATGATCTTGTCGGAAATGTCCTTGCAAGCAAGATTTTTTGAAGCCCGAAACTGTTTTTATGTTTAATCGAAAACGATTGTTTTGGAGGTCAGGTTTTGTAGATTTCCCAACTCTTTAAAAACTTTTCTGCTGTAACACTTACCTTTGTAATTTACGATGACTTGTTCTCTTCTATCTACCGACCGGATTATGATTCCATTGATCCAATCTACCGCATCCTTCGGGAGATCAGCTCAACCACAGCAGATACCTCCTTAAATAGGATCTCCTTTGCCTTTTTCCTTGACTAAAGGTTTGTTTCAGCCTAATAAAATGGGTCTCAAAACCCACCAACATAAGGTTAAATGTTTACATGTAATGTAACTTCAAGTTCAGATTGAGATCCCCTGCTGAATTTTCTGAAATTTAACTTAGACAATGAGGATCTATTTCTCTTATTTAAAATCTACATAACCATACTGCTTTTCCTCTTCTGAATAAAGTACCGCTTAAGATCACCTTGAGTCGGTTAACCAAATGCTGTATTCACTCTCAAATTAGTTCTAAGCGAACTGCTATTGTGTCTGGGTGCAGCGTGTAAATCTTAGTTTATAATAATGTGATGGTAGGATAGAAGGTTCTAAAGTCGATCGCTGTTTGACATTCATTGCAAGTAGATTTTAGAGAGATTGATGTTGAGTGATGTAGTGCAAAGGCATCTCATATCTATTAAGGATATCATAGAGTTATTATACTACCGATTATTTACCGTTTTATGTTTGCGTATAACTTATAATTTCAGAAACGATTTTGATGTCATGTGTGTAGTACAGAGTACGAGTCCAAACCAAAATCGATCTTACATTCTGTGCTTTATCCATTGCCACTAATAACACATTTTTTCATAATACTTCCGCTGTAAATAAATGTGTTGAAAACGTATCTAACGAACTGGAAAAATACATTTTCCTATCTTCACATCCTCGTAACTCATTACATATTTTGTCTTATTTTATGCCATCCCTTTGAATGTCCGCTTTTCATTTAAACAAAACATATTAATTTCATTCCGTCCTACTGCATTGTATTTTTTGTTTTTATGTTCAATCATTGCTAACACTAAACCTCTTTTCTTTTTTATGTTTTTCTAGGATGGAAGACCACGATCGCAGGGAGCGTAGGGAACGCGACAAGTTGGCCAGACAGCAAGTCCAGAATTCCGATCGAGATCAAGGTCTCTTCCGGGAACCAATAAGAGTAAGTTCTATTGTAGAAATTCATAGGAGACATTAACTAATAATTGTTTATTTATTTGTTATTTATTTAGGTCGATCCATCTGAAGGCGATCATATAATAACTAGCAAGTTGGGTGACTTTTCAATGGCAAAGCCACTTATCGAGCAAAAAGGTTTCATTGGAATAACAGCTGGTCGTAGACCACATCCAATGCAGCCGCCACCTCAACCAATGCCACCACAACAACAAGCGAGTAGTAGCAATAATAATAATCGCCTACCACTACCACCGTCTCAACATCACTATCAACAACATACACAGCAAACGCATCCACCGCAATCGCGTTTGCCCTATATGAAACAGACGGACAATAAACCACCATATAATGGAAGAGGCGGCTATCCTGGACAACCTGTTAAAAATGATATTCGTTCGAGTAGTGGCATGGCTCCACCAAGAGGGCCACCACCATTATCTTCATCAACATCGTCGTCGTCTTCTTCTTCTTCAAATCTATTGCCACCGCCATCTACCTCGATTATGCCGAATGGGCGTCAAGGAGGAAGTTCAAAAATATCCAGCGGTGGATTACATGGATTACATAATGGTCATTTTACTCAGCCACCGATATCAAATATGCACAAAATACCACAGGAGAAAGATATCAATTACATTCTAAGTGAGATGACGACGTCGGTAACACCTCTGACTGAGATCAGTGCAACGCCTAGAATGCAAATCGAAAATTATGACTTAAATGGGCCGAATAGGCATAAGTATTCGTTAGCTCCGCCGATGCCCAAACCGCCAAAGGAACTACCGGTTAAACGTAAGTTGTAAACATTTAAAACTCAATCAATGTTTTTAATTTTTTTCTATTTATTGATTTTTGTTTTGGTATTTAGCGGCCAAAGAAAAGATGGTGCCAAATTCAACGTAAGTTTATTAAATATTTCTAATGTGGACGAACCTTTAACTAATGTCTTTTCTTTCTTTTCGTTTTCAGTGTCCTCGAACATGATCTGGAGCTGTCCGAGAGTGACGACGAGCGCAAAAAGCAAACCTCTGTTGATCAGTAAGTAAATTTAGTAAGCAACTCTTCCACATGATACTAAAAAAAAAACTTTTTTTTTTTGTTACAATTTGTAGGACATCCCCGCTTAACTCAAGCGAAAGCTCCGAATCCGGTTCCAGTGAATCGGGCAGCGAAGAATCGAATGGCACCAAAGGTGATGCCCCACCGCCACCCTCAAACAAATACAATTGGAACCTGAGTCGTTTTTTTAACAAGACCCAATCGACGCAGGCACAAAATGATGCTTCACCTCATAGTGCTGTTGGAGGCGTCGGCGTCGGCGTCGGTGGCGGCAGTGGTAGTGTTTTACCACAAACACAAATTCCTGAACCAAACATTAAAAATGAGCCATCGCTGCCAGCCGATGATGACCACATAGGTATGTCATCGATTTCGCCATTACGAGATCAACCGATTTTGGGTAATCATCCACAAGCATTGTCGCCCATAATGAATCACACGCTGCCTGCCATTGAGGAAATCAAAAAAGAGAGTGATACTTTGTTTCCAAATCCTGGTAAACTACTTCCACCGGCGGATGATTTTATAACTATCCAACCAGAGCAGATAAAGAATGAATCTTTCGAGAAGAGCCCCTCGTCGAGTCAAGATGAAAAGCAAATTTATGCCACAGAATCGGACCAATCGTCGGCAATTTTTGAGGCTGCCGCTGAATATGAAGGCATTAAACCGCTATCTGGACTGAGTGATAGTAGTAGTTGCGAAACTGTTCCCGAACCGGAAAAGTTACCGCCACCTGTATTAGCTCCACCATCGCCACCGCCACCTGTTATTGCAGCTCCGGCAGTTGTCACTACAGTACATAAACCGTCTCCAAAATTTAAAAATTCACCTCCCGCTACTGGTAAGAAAAGACGAAAACGACTTCCCAAAGACAAAAAGCAATCTGGCATGGATTGTTCCAGCGATGAAGAGGAAGGTGAATATTCTAGTGCAGTGTCACCAGCCAAATCTGCGGGTGATGGTCCCGAGAAACGAGGTCCTGGACGACCGCGAAAGAACACTCCCAGTGGAAATATTAGCTCGGCATCATCATCAACTAAGGGGCCAACGCTGACGGCAAAGAAGGAAGTTGGAGGTGCTATCAAAAAGACAACAGCCAGACGAAGAATGTCTCGACAAAATTCTACACAGAAGAATATAAAGAGTAGAGCCATCATTGAAACATCAGATCCAAGTTCTTCGGAAAATGAGAGCAAAACCGGTCGAGTACTAACAACTAAGGCAGCAAAAAAGGCCAATGTGCCTGTAATAGCACCAATATCGACGACACGAGCTGTAGCAGCACATTCAGCGAAACATGAAGTAGCAGTGCCGACAGTTGTTCCCCCGGTGTCAAATCGGAGAATAGTTAAACAAATTAATAAGCGGCCTCCAGTAGAGAAATCATCATCGGACGATGATGATGATGATGACAAAACTGATGGGAAAAGTGATGATGATAAACACTCATCGTCATCGTCATCCTCATCATCGGATACGTCTATTGACGAGTAAGTATTACACAAAAACAACTTAAACATTTTCTGTTTCTAATAATTGATTGCTACAATATTTTTAGCCGCCTTACACCGTCGCGAATTGCTAATGAGAATACTTCTCACAGCATTGGTGCTATAGGACCTGGTGGCAGCAATAGCTCCCATCGCCATCAATACTCACCAATAAAAAAGGCGTCCAGCAAGAGTAAGGTCTCATCGTCCTCCTGCAGCGATGATCATTCCGACAGCGAAAGTGAAGAATCTAGAAGAGATAAAGTAAGTTTTCATAACAAATTTACCAAAGCGGTACCAAAAAAAAATTACACATCCTAACCATTTCGTTTCGTTTGTATCTTTTTGTATCTTTTGTAGAAAATCCGTGATAAAACAAAAAGTGATAAAAACAAAAGTGATACCTTAAGAAAACTCTTCAATTTAAAAGATGGCGGAGCCAAGAACAAAGGACAAGTGCTTATAGTTGATCAATCCGAAGAGCTGCAAAACCAAGCCAAGGACCAACAACTCCATCATCATCAGCATCAGCAACAGCAGGCGCAATCATTAACTGGCGCTACACCGAACGTCATTTTAGCAACAGCAGCATCTCATCAGCATGAGAAACTCTTATCACCGATAGCCTTTAAATGTAGTAGTAGTAGTAATAGTAATGAAAATCTTATACAGCAGCAACCAATTCTAAATTTCACAAACATGAATAACGGAAGCAACAACAACAGTCATATTCTTAATAATTCTAGTTCTCTTAGCGTTAACAACTCTAATCATAGTAACAGTAGCAATACCAACATCAATTTAACACCAAACAGCAATCTACAGCAATCACAACAGCAACAAGATCAACAGCAGCCGCGATTAAAATCGCCACGGATAATGACGCCAACACAACAGCTGGCCTCAGCAGCAATGACACCAACGGGAGTTGGAATCCTGACAAAAACCCCAGACCGAAGTTCCGTAGAACGGAAAATGAGCACGCGGATAACGACTCCGACAAGAACACCAACGAGAACGCCAACTAGAACGCCAACTCGTACTCCTACACCTACAACACTCGCCACCGTCACCTCGCCGCATTTATCTCCAGCAACTGCCGCCAGCGGACCGCTAAATCCTCATCACTCGATTATATGTAAAATTGAGTTGGCACGTCTGCCGCGGGTCAATCCAGACTGGCAACTAAATCAATATCGATTGTATGGGCTTAGTCCTCGCATAAGTAGTCCAGTAGCTGGAGATGCGATACTAGCCGCTGATTTAGCCGCAAGCAATAGACTGAAGGCAAGAGGTGCTGCAAGCGGTGGTGGCAATACACCAACTTCATTATTGGGAACTGGCATAGCGCCCGCTTCTGGTAAGAGTGCCACTGTAAACGGTGGCATTAGTGAGAATGAAAATTTTGCAAAGACTATCGATGGAACAGATCGTGGTGGTGGAACACCTCCAAAGCCTGGTGATTTTGTTGACAAACATCTACCATCCCACCATCATCAGCCAAATAATGGATACATCGTTGGGCGAGTACCACCAACTGGTGACATAAAACACGAGAACATAAAATACGAACAAGATGAGTACAATGAAAAGTACAATGTGTACAAGTTGGGTGTTAAACAAGAGCAACAAATCAAAAATGAGTACAAGCCTGGCAATGGTAGCGGCATTGGTGCTGATGTTGTTGGGGGAATGATTGGAGTATCGCCACAAATGTTAGAAGAGAAACAACGACCGATTTCGCCTTCCTCATTGAGCAATAGTAGCGGAAAAGATGAGTACGCGACAGCTAAGCCTCGAAGAAAACGAAGTTCTAGCTCAAGTTCTAGTCCATTTAAGGATAAAAAACGAAAGAAAGACAAAGACATGGCAATTGTACAGGTGAGTTTTATAAATTTCTTCCCTTTTAAATTTTATTTTCATATTTATTTGTATTTGTTCTGTTTTTAGAAGGACATGCTTGAACAACTTCCGCCAACAAATCACGATCGGTTAATGGACAAACCCATGGTGGTCGGAGCAGCCGTTTCGGGTGCTACTGCTATGCCAAACTTACCTCCCACACAACAGCAACTACTACCACCCACAGCGACGTTGCATCAAGGGGTGCCTCCTCCTGGTTTTTTACCACCTCATCAGATAACAAATGCCCCGCCATTGCAACATACCCAACAGCAGCAGCAACAACAACAACAACACCTTCAACATCAACAAATTCAGCAGCAGCAGCAAGGAGGTGGCGTTGTTCCTACAAAAGTATACAAGTCGGCCTATGATGCAAACGTGCAAAACGATGATGACATGGGCGAGAGTCATTGGTAAGTTATATCACCATTCGAATTGAATTCGAATTGAATTCGAATTCCCTCTAAAGTCACATCCTAACCAATATTTTTTATTTTTTTTTTGTAGTGATAACCAACCTTCGCTTCTTAAAGAAGCAGTTAGTAAAAAACATGCTGCAGACAGGGAGTCAAACTCGTTTACTCAAGTAACACTTTATTTAGAAGCAGCGCTTTATTTTCTTTTATCTGGAGCCGAAATGGAACAGGATAAGCGTTTAGAGAAAGCTGCTTGGACCATGTACAAGGACACTTTGACCTTAATTAAGTGAGTATGAAAGTTTTGGAAGTTTTATCTCACATAGAACATGACATTAATTTGTTTAATTTTGATTTGTTTCTCTTAGATTCATTTCGACGAAAATTCGTAGTCAGCAAACAACTCCAAATGGTCAGGCTGATAACCATAACCACAACAACCATAACAAAGTTGCAATATTAAGGTAAGATTTGATATAACATAATATATTACTTACAAATGTACAACTTTATTAATTTTTTTCATTGTAGCCTCCGATGCCAATCGTTGATCTCACTAAAGCTTTACAAAATGAAACGTACAGATTGTAGTGAAGTGCTAAAAATAAGCAATGAGTACTTTGCCAGAGGAAACACGGAGATCGTCAATGGGAATACCCCATCGTCGATATCTCCAACCAACTCAGTGGGTTCACAGGTAAAATACTCAAAATCATATTTAAATGCAAGTTAAAGTAATTTAAAATATTATTCTTTATTTATAGGGTTCTGGATCTAATACACCACCGGGACAAATGGTGCCGCTGCATGTCCATAGTGCCCTTCATAAACAAACACAATTTTTCAGCTATTTCTCTAGCTGTCACGATTTATGGGATCAAGCGGATACATTGGTGAAAAAAGGAAATCATACAGGTGAGCTAATTTATTTCGAATAATGCCACTTTCTAAATCATAAAAAAGGAGTCCCTTACTGTGATCTACCGTGAGAAAAAAACGAAGGAACATGTAGTTAATGTAATCTAAATACGACACTAATTGCAGAGCAGATCCATCCTTTAGGTCCTTGTGAAACCAGCTTTAAGGACATGCTAAGCCTTCAGAAACTCTCATTCTAACTCTCTTTTGAACAATCAAAATCACTTTTCTAATTGCGCAATACATAGAACATGTTGAGTTCGCGGTTTTTAAATGGTATCAAAACTTAACTGTTGAAATATGCAACAAATATACTCTTAATTTCGTCTATTACTACATATTTCTCCTAAGACTATAGACAGGAAGCTTTATTTTGGATAACCCTGTTAGTGAAACAAATTTCTGAAAACTACAGCAGATTCGCATATTTCTTATTAGACCACTTTTTGCCATATCCGCTGACATTTTCAACAATTGCATTTGTATCGCTCCTATTGCTTCTATGTTTCTCACAAAATATCCAACAGTGCGACTCGTACATCAAAATCGGATATGTGACTGTCGTCTATAACAAGACTACTTTAAGTTTAGATTTTTTTGCGTCACAAAATGTTGCAGTAATCGTTTACGACAGAGTCTAAATATTTAAATTTCTTATTTATTATATTGCGTGTGCGCTATTTATATTGAAGGTTCTAATTCCCGATGAAATACGTTAAATCAATCCAATCCAGTTGGAGACATATTTCAATGGTTTCACTATTTACCTTATATTCAGTTCACGATTAAAAACCCTGACTTTTCTTTCTTGCCTGATTTTTGTCTCAAATTCAGGTCCCCAGAGCTTTCCACTTTCCTTGTTGATGTTGTGCCACTTTATTTTCTCGACCGATGTCGTTGTTCGTTTAGTTCTTTAAAATTTCAGTGAGCAATAGATGATTTTTAAGTGGTTCGCTTTGGATCTTACTTGCCATTTCAGTTTATCACTAGCATTGATGACTATCTGTGTGGCTTGGGTTTCTTGTTTAATCTTCTTAATCTGAGTTTCTCCGTTTCACTATTAAAATTGCGATAAGTTTTTTTTAATGCCCAAATTTCTCTTGAAGCGTCCTGTTGTAACCACAATATTTTGGGCAAGCGACAGAAAGCGATTACGAAACACTATTGTATTTCCGCATTGCTTTAAGAATCTTGAAAGAAATATTGACCACTTGAGGTTGGGTCTTCCTCGGCTGTGTTTGCCCTCGGTGATGAATACGAAAGCTTTTTGGCTGGTGTTCATTAAGTCCACATAACTCAGCTATTTAAGTCGATGAATTCTAATTCTTTTACATAAATCCATATCGCTGTACAGCTTGTAAAGTTATTAGTTAAGCCGATCAAGCGCCTTCGCATTTTTTTCTAGAATCCATGCCTTTGTTCAATAGAGGAGCACCTAGTCCCACGGATGGCTCTTCATACAATTTCCTTCCGAGCCCTCTTCGACAATGTCGTCGATTTTCTTTCGGTTTTCCCCGGTTTACCGCCAGATTCAACTTGGTTTCTTTTGCTTATACTTTATCCTTTGCGAACAGCTCGTTACGTGTTCCAAAGAATATGTGTGTCCGCTTCCGGATTAGGCCAAACAATGGCCATGGCTTCATATAATTTTTAACGATAAACGCAAGCTTAAAATCAACAAATAGGTGGAGGGTGTCGATTTGGAATTTTTTATTTTTTTTTTTCATGAATCACCACTTCTGCTCAATTGTTGATTTTCCAAATCTGGTACCACACTAATAAGGTTCAATTAGTTTACACATACATACCATTTTAATTTCCCGCGGTCTTCGACAGGCTTGAAACCTCTTCTGTCAGTACCTTCAGCTTTGTTGGATTTAATTTAAGTATGTCCACTCACTTCGTCATCAGTCAGATGGAGGAATTGTTGCCCAAATGCGATTTCAGGTCATCATCATTAATTAAAGTTTTTCTATTCATAGAGTTTTCCCAACTTCGAAATAAAGGAAAATGTAATGGTGCAAGGTCGGGATGTATTCTGGATGTGACACCACTTCTCTGCCAATGTTCAATATTTTTTAAAAGTTATCAAAAATGTGTGTGATGTAGTGTTGTCATGATGGAGCACAATTTTTTTTACAATTTGCCAATTTTTTGATTGCTTGGTCCCTCCAGATTTTTTGGTTATTTGCTCCCATCGAATCAAATATTTTGAAATACACGAAATTTAATAATCCTACCTTGTCTTGATTTAGTTTAGCTTTCGATGTGGTTTATGCTTGTTCATTACATTTAGACTATTGTTCGATTGATGTAGTCATCAGTCATCAGTGATGATTAGTATCAAAACAGGAGCAATTTCATTGCCTTTCATTACCATGTGGTACCGAAATAAAAGATTTTTTTACGATTGTATGACGTTTTTAGTAATTTTCATTAATGTGTGATTCTTTCAACCTCTGACTTTTATTTGGTCATCACCAACTTCAGTTGCTCTTCTACTAAAACATTGGTCATCTTTAAATATTTTCTCATTTAAAGATGACCAATGTTTTAGTAGAACGGAATTTTTTAAACCAATTCTTACACGTGCCTTCTTTCAAGGAACCTCAGTAGCTTTTTTTCTTTTCACGGAAATGCACTCCATTGTAAAATTGAATCTGTACTAACGGGCTATAAAAAATATTAAGCTCGATTTCGAACTACTTGTTAAAACCGAAATTATTTTTTTGCCGATTCAATGGAACAATTGTGAATTGTGAACAAACCCGACTGTGGACGTCTTTGATTTATTCTTTCAACTGCTGCGGTCACTTCGGTTTTCGTAAAATCTTACGTTTCTTCTTCGTTTTCAATTGTTTCCCGGAATTTATTCAGAAAATGAAAAATACAAGTTTATTCATCTAAATCTATATTGCCCCCTTCAAAGTAATCCCCATCGACTGCAACACACTTATGCCAGCGCTTGACCCAATCCTCGAAACATTTTTTATATTCGGCTTTCGGTATGTCTATCAGTGCTTCCTGCGATTTTTCCATTACTTCCTCTCGGCTGCTGAAACGCGTTCCCCGTAGTGGTTTTTTTAACTCGATTGAACAGAAAGAAGTCACAGGGAGTCAAATCAGGTGAATTCGGCGGCTGTTGGATGGTATTAGTTGCATTTTTCGTCAAAAAATTACGAACAATGTGCAACGGTCATCATAGTGCAAAATCCACGAGTTCCCTGCCCACAATTCTGGTCTCTTTCGGCGAATTGTTTCACGCAAACGTCTCATAACACCCCAATAATAGTCTTTGTTTACTGTCTGGCCTTCTGGCAAAAATTCATGATGCACTACACCGTTGTAATCCATGAAAATCGTGAGCATTGCCTTCTTTTTTGACTGAAAATAACGTGTTTTTTTTGGTCTCGGCTCATTTGGTGAACGCCATTCACTTGCCTGATGTCTGGATTGCGTGTCGTACTCATAAACCCACGTCTCGTCTCCAGTAATGATAATTTTGATGAATAGGGGATCGGATTTAGCCTCGCAAATCATCTCTTCTGCGACGTCAACACGATCTCTTTTTTGCATGAAATTGAGGTCTTTGCTGCTACACGACGGAAACACAAATCATTAACCAAAATGTCTTGGACAGATCCATAGGCAATGTCCAAGTCCTCCGCTATCTCTCTGATGGTTAATTTGCTGTTATTGACCAACATTTCTTTTACTTCATCAATGTTTTCGTCGGTTTTCGATGTAGAGGGTCTGCCACTGCGTTCATCATCTTCGATTGACTCAGGGCCACTTTTGAACTGCTCATGCCACTGGTAAACGACCGTTTTCTTTAGAGAATCGTTGCCGAAACACTTTTCCGACATTTCGCGCACCATTAAATCCATTTTTTACGCAAAATTTAATACAAGTTCACTGTTGCAAATTTAAATTCATTTCTAAAATTGAAAAAAATCGCCAACACACACAGAGATAGATACTCTTGGCTACGTAACTTTTGCAAATGTCAAGCTATGACGCTAAGATTGAGAGGGAATATAAAAAAAAAAAAAAAAAAAACAGAACTCAAATCGAAACAATGGGAGCGCCACACGGGAACTTTTTGGTCGAGGTGGTATTGTATTTATTTCAGCAACTGAATGTCTTCTGAGTTTTTTCTTCATTTTATGGCAATCTAAAAAAATAAAAGCTCTCCAGCGCTAGTGCCTCAATATGAATATTTCACTTTTTCCATTGTTCATTTATTTTATTAACTACTTTCTAAAAAATACTTTAACTAATAGCTTTTTTCCATTTTGATTGTATTTTCTTTTTCTTTTTAGATTTTTTTACTGCTCTTGATCGTGACTTTGGTCCTCTGACACTACATAGCACAATTCAAGAAGTCTTCAAGTATGTCCAAGCGGGACTTAAACAACTCAAAGAGATGCAAACCGATTAAACACAATTAGCTAAACAAAAACAGAAGAAGAAAAAAAAACAAATAGAAAAACAAAAGGCATAAATTAATAATTTAGTTGTAATTTTTTTTTTAGTTTCACAATCACCACCAACATCATCATCATCGTAATTAATATTTAACGAATAATTTTCTTTTCTATATATAAATACTATATATATATATATATACATATATTAAATTTTTTTAGAGATATATTAAATCTAATTGTTTACGTTTAGAAAAAAAATGAAAATGAAAACAAAAACAAAAAAAAGAAAAAAGATTGTTTTTTATGAAGAAATTTATTTTTTTAGTTTTATGTAAACATAACGAACCTGAATGCAAGTCGTTTACAATATTTAAACAAGAACAAAAAGGCATTGTTAATAAAATACAAAAAAAAAAACAAAAGCAAAGAAAAGAAAGAATGTTTCTCTTCTTTTTTTTTACAAGAAAAACAAACAACAATAACAAAAAAACAAAACATATAATCACAATTTAATTTTGTTTTAAGTAGCTGAAAAAGAAAAAAAAAACAAAAAACAAAACAAAACTAAAGCTATTATAGTGTAAAAGAAAACAAAATAAAAAAAATTATTTAGTGGGTATATATTATTATTAATTATAATTATGATCATTACTTATTAATTGTGTATAGTTATATAATGAAAACAAAAACAAAACAAAACAATTAATTGAGCACTCAATTTATCAAAATTTATCCAAGCGATACGGAGAAAGCAAAACAAATATGAAAAAATAAAAATAAATCAAATTCAAAAATAAACAAAAATTCTATTAAAAAGAAACAAAATCCAAAATTTTAGGAAATTAATACAAAAAGAGATGCAGAACTAGCAGAACTACAACTATGTACTTTAAAAAAAAAAAAATCAAACAGACAAACAAAATTATCGATAATTTAATTATACAAATACAAAACAAAAAAAAAACAAAACCTTTAGGGAAAGTAAGTTATAAACAAATGATAAAATAAATAAATAAATAAATTCGAAAATTTGTTGTTTCTAAAATATTTAATTTAATTTAAATGAAATACATAATAAAAACAAAAAAAAAAAATTAAAAACACAAATTCTTTATGTGGAATTTTCTACCGTTTATTGTATATTTTTTTTTGATTATTGATTAGTTATATTATTATTTCAATTTTATACGCATTTATTATTCAAATAATTGCGTATAAGATTTGTATATGTATATTGTAATTGTACAACTCATTACTTATTGATTAAATTAAGGACTTAACAAAAATTTTTAGGCTCAAGCAAAACATACGATGAAAGCAACACATTTGTAAAAAAAAAAACAAAACAAAACAACAAAAAACCAAAAACTCTTTTTATTTTTAGTTATTTAAACAAAACAAAAAAACTAATATGAATATATATAGATATATATAAAACAAAACAAACAAACAAAAAAAAAACACTTAAACACCACACAGATTTGTAATTGAATTGTAAAAAGCATTCACAGTAACAAAAAAAAAAAAAATTAGGTTAATTGAAAAAACTGAAGAACAACCAACAACATAAACAAATTGAATAATTTGAAGACGGGAAATATGGAAGGTGGCTACTTTGAGGTTGAGGTAACTGAAGGAAAGTTTTTGTGTTTCCAGTCTTAGTGAGTTTTGTGTTTCACACTCTGAATCGAGCTCTGAATTTAGTTTCAACTAAATTAAGACTATCAGAATCCGATCGTTATAATATAGCATATAATATAACTTACCTGCAAATTGAGTGCATTTAGCTAATTTAGTAAATTATCTATTAAGAAAATTTTCATAATTAAAATGGTACGAGCAATGCTGCAAATCTTGCGTCATGTGCAAATTTTAAATCCCAATATGAGTCGTTTCCACGTGCCCCGATGAGGTAGACTATATCCCAATAGGCCTTGTTCCTAAAAAATAAAACTAAATTAAAATTTTCCTTTACGAACTTAAAGAAATTCGGTATACTCAATTTGCAGTAATCCATATACAGTCGAACATGGGTGAGAGAGAACTGGTGAGCGAGAAGATTCTTTAAGTGAAAGTTATTGCCAGGTTCCGTCATTCTAACCCTCGAATACCTCTACAAGTGGGAACTATATGTGGTTGTCATTTTACGGCTGATTCTCTATAACTGAGACTGCCAATTGCCGTATGCCTCTGTAAGTGAGAGGTAAGCATATTTATTATCTATTATATCTGACGCTTTCTAAATTTCATGGACTAATGGTTCATCTAACTAACAAAAGCAATAAAAAAAAAAAGGGTTTATGGGGCAGGCCATTGTTTTTGTACCACAGGGCCCCGACCCATAGAATCCGTCGTTTTTAACTTAAACAGTTTGAAAGAATACACGCATTCTCGTTTGAGGTGGTGTGAACTTCGACGGATAAAGTTAGTTTTTTTCTTTTTATACGTTTCAATCCATTGATTTTGGCAGTTGGAAGTTCATACATTCACGCATTGAAGTTCACTCAAACCTTGTTAGTGAGAAAAACCGCCCAGCAAAGAGTATAAAGTTTATTCCAATGCAATTTATACCTCAGCATATAGGGGATGTTTGCGTCATATGCGTCACATGTAACATTTTTTATCTTAACATAGGCCATGTCATTAGGCGTCAGGTTTATGTATGGAATTTCTGATGTGTAGCTTACTTAAGGCCTTTAAAAGATATGACTTAAGGTTTTTTTTTGAAAAATTCAAATATACACAAAGAAGAAGGAAGAAAATTAACTATTTACTTAAATAGACTTACATTGAATCTTAAAACTAGGTATTATATTTTAATTTGACGCAGCTTGTGTCACCGTTGGTCTGTTCTGTTCTTTCCCCTTATTATTGTCGTAGTTATATCTTGGACATATTCCTCAAAGGAACCATAGCAGGAAGAACAAGTTCTAAATTGAAAAACAAAAAATTAATAACATTTTGAAATTCTAAGGACATTCAAAACAGTCTTACCATATAATGTGGAGCTGAAAAATTTGAAGGAATTAGTTGATACCATTAAATGAACTGATTTCAAAACAACTCTTTTGATTTTATTTAGTAAATTGGCTTTTATTAAAAATTATGCTTCACTTATCGCTCTTCACTGCACAAAAGACACCACTAAAATGGAAAACCGCACATTATTTTGTCGCATACATGTTCGAATGGTAATTGCTTCATATTTTTTGTTTCTTCGCGTGAAACCTTACTTTATAGTACGAATCATTCAAACATTTTTGTTGTTAAGTTTGTCTATCCCTTATTTATCCTTTGATGATGATGATATTTTTTGCTTGACGCTCCTTTACCTTAAAAAGTGAAAAACTTGGTTAAGTGAAAAATTTCAATCAGAAAAAAAACATGTCGGCCACTTTAACTGGTGCTTATAACTTGATTATAAAAGTGAAAAGAAATAAATAAATATGTCTTGCAAACTTTCCTCGAACCTCCTGTTCTAAGCTTTACAATGCACTTAAGTTCCCTACAGGTTTACCCCAGTTGGCTTCGCGGCCCATTTGGCTACCCGATTACCCAATTGGGCAAGTGATTCCATTACTTGGCATCTTTCGTGACGGAATTGTCTTCGTGAGGCACGGTCTGATTATTATCTCCTTCGTATTTAGATGGGCGTCTGTAATCGCAAGAATTTTTCGCTCCGCGTACTTCTACTCGGTCTTCATTGGATCAAAACCGTCTTAACTTGAGTTTAGTGTTGAAAGCATTAGTTTTACAGATTTAAGAAGTTTTTGTTTTGTTTATCTTGCTGTTATTGAGAGAAATGATGTCAGGGTCTAGGACAGATTTGTTACTAGCTTAATGATTCGGTGCAATAACAAAGTGACTTGGTTAGCTGTAAGTCAACAGGTTGCCGTCTAGTTTTTACAAGAAGAGATTTGGAACACCTGTAAGTTTCATTGTTATATTGTCCTACCGTTCTATAAATACTGATTGACTCTTCTCTGATAGCTAGTGAGTTGACATATTTACGCTTATCACGTCTTACACTTCTTCTCTGCACTGTCTATTTTAAACAATATTGAATTCAAACAAATGATTGAGACAAAGAAGCTTCACTATAAATAAATATTTTAGTTACCTCTAGGCCCTTGGGCTAAAAACACACCGAAGCGGACAACTACATCTTGTCTTTGTCCGACAAAAAGACAATTTTTATCTCGTCTGCTTTGGTGTGTGTTTACTTATAAGAACCAATGGATTGTTATCTGATTCGACAGAAAAAGACGTCGTGTCGTATGCGGTGTGTTTTAAGCCTTAGACTCAGAGCTTATTGTTAAAACGAATTATTTATTATTGACTCTGACCATCGAAATGAGACATTTTGGATGGCTCTTGTAATGACTTTGAATATTTGGCGAAACCAATGGAAAAGTGTACTCTTTTGCATTTATTAACTGATGGGCTTTCTGGTGCAGCGTATATCTGATTCCTTTGACTGGTTTTATAAATAAAGATAAAGAGGATGTAGCTTATGGTTTTAAAAAAGGAAATTTACTCTGCCTTCACCCACATACGCTTTACAAAAGGTCGACGTTATTAGTTAGCATAGACTGGCAAATTGCTTAAAAGGCCTTGAAAGAAATTATTTAATAGATTTAATCAATTATCTTTATAGCTATTCTAAATGAAAAGTGCTTAATCGGCATTTCCACATTCGTTACCATATGAAAGTGTCCTATTTCAACTGAAAAGTACATAATATACTTTCACATTTCCTGTACAATTCGGATTCGGTTTGGCTTGAACATTTTTAAGAACGTTCAACCATTGTATCTTTGTCACTTAACACATTAGAAACAATCGCACTCTTGGCCCATAATGGGTTGTGCATAAAAAAACGTCAATTTATGTAGTTCTTGCTCATTTTTTATATCCATCTTTTTTTCTCTTCTTACTTAACTGGCCTCATATTAATCATATCATCACTTTACTATCTCGTAAAGCGTTGATCGTTTCACGCCATTGCAGGCTTTCGGTGGTGTGGTGTTATTTTACTAGCCCTAGTATTGACAGTTTTAATAAATACTTAAACTATTCTCATTGTTTAGTCCTGTAAACAAGAATAGGGATCTTGCCTTTGCCTTATTCTGCATCATATGAAACACTTGACAAACCAAAGCTTCGTATTATAGGTTTATGTTCGTACGAGTATCTCAACAATTTTCTGTCCTTAACTAAATATTACAACACAAAGCTTTTTGAAGGTTGGAAGTACTTTGGTCAAGGCAGGCAAAATGATGTTAGATCGAAAAATGTTTCTTTTGTGTGCACCTGGTCCATTTTTTTTTTTTTTTAAATAAATGAAAGTGCCATATCAGTGCAGGTTTTTTTTTTTCAAAAACATCAATTAAATCAGTACTTTGTTTTGCCTCCTTTTCATTTTATTACCGCTCCCCTCCTATAATTTATTTTGAATCAGTTAGGGTTCTCCATGTAAATCCAGGTCCAGATTAGTCTACTACGATACTTGGGAAGATTCATGATTAACCTGCCACTCTCAATTGGATTGAGTTCTGCGTTGTCACGAGCCCGGGCTAGAACTTAGATATTATTTTCTTCCAAGTATTTTCTAACCGTGGAAAAAAAAAATAAAATTACAGTTTTTTTTCTTAAAAGTTGTAGCTTATTTAAGAGTTGGACATTAATTATTCCGTTGAATAATAAAACTTAAAAGTCACCAAAAAGCTTTAGTGCAAGGGGCTCTAATTTATTTCCTAAGATCCGCAAAAAAAAAAACTGCTACACCTCTAGAAGAAGCAGAGACATGAAACTTAAATTTGAATACTTTGTGAAAGATTACAATGGAATGGCGTGGACCATGTAAAATAATTCGTTTTTTTTTCTTTAAACTTATTTAAAAATCTGTACAAGCTTGAGAGTCATATGTCCATCTTTTACGAACCTATTTCAAAATGGATGATTTTTGATCTCCATTTTGTTCTGTAACCAATGCCGACGACCTTGGATCACACAAAAATAATTATCCTTTTGGGGTGTTCCTCTTGGCCTACATGAGCCTGCCTCTCTTCAATGGTATACCCAGACTCACGGTATTTGTTTTTGTTTAAAATTCATGCAAAATTCAACCTATCAGAAATGTTACGGGTTGATTATAGGTGAGAGATACAAACAATTAGATTTACACAACGAACTGATTTGCCTCAGTCTTGGACTGTTATTTCGAGCTAAATGCACTTCAGTTCATAATTACATCGTACGAAAAGGTCTTATGAATTTCAAAGTACTCGTATTTCGAGCAAATTATTTCAAGTGGTGTACTGTAAGTTCAACAGTAGTGATCTCCATTGCGTTTTCATAATTTGTAAGCTCATTACCTAAGCACAAGAGGATTAAAATATCGAGCTTATTGTGACTGCGAAAATGGCATATACTAGTATAGTGTACATAATGTCAATCCATGACGTATGGGTATTCATTTGTATAGGGAACAAAACCACAAAGGCTTTTAGGATGTAAAGTTCGATCTGCCCTCTAAACAACCCAAGTAGTCTCAAATCATTTTACTTTATAATAGTTTAATTTAAATAAATTAGTCTATGTAGGCAGCCTGAAAAGTTTACGAGGTTCCACAATTGATTCCTGGCCTAGGGTTGTTCCTATACTACTTCCTTTCATAGTGTCTAACCTTGGCGTTATTGCGCTACTTTAGCCCTGTTTTTGTTTTCAAAGACGACAAATACCAGGCTTAACTCGCTCATAAACAAAAAGGAATGCTCATATCAAACTTCTTGTGACTGCAAACTATGTAATATCTCTTCCAACGCGAAACCTCAAGGAACACCTTAAACGCCTTCGAAAACACTTTTTATTTCGTTTTGTTGTTTTAAATGAATTTGTAAAAACTTACGTAAACAAAAAGAAAAAAAAAAAAATACCAAAATGCTAAAGAAAATAAAGAACAACAAAAACATAAAACAAATAAACTCCAGATCAATAGAAATAACCAACAAACTATTTTGTAAATACTATTAATAATAAAACAAAACAAAACCAACATATAACATATAAATAAGGCAAGAAACAGAACAACAAGAAAAACAAGAAATGAATAAAAATAAAAAAAAATTATTTTACTACTACAACAATATTATAAACTTAAGTACTAAGTGAATAAATAAATAAATAACAAAATTATAGAAAAAAAAGCAAAACTCAAAAAAATTTAAGAAGAAACAAAAAAAACAAAAACAAAAGAAAATTGTTAAATTAAGTAAAAACAAAAACAAAAAAGTATATATCTATATATACATATATATATATATATATGATTATTCTATTATACAATTTTATATTATACATAAATTATACATAAAGAAACGTAAAAATTTAAGAAACGAAACAAAACCAACAAAGATTAAAAATGAACAAAACAAAAAAAAACAAAAAAAAAAAAAAACTTAAATGAAAATGAAAAAAGAAAAATCCAATCAAATCAAATCCTGTTTTTTATTACACACAATTCTACTTGAATTAAAATGATTAAAACAAAACAAACAAACAAACAAACAAACAAAAACGAAATGAAATTATTTTATAAGATGTTGTTTTTGTATTTGTTTTTTGTATTTAAGTTGTTTCTCGTATTTTGTTTCTTTTGTTTCTTTACGTTATTGCGCTCTCAGTTGTTTCTCGAGATTAGTTTATTTTTATTCTGTTTAATTCTGCATGTATCCCTTCATCATGATTTTGATGTTTTTTCTTTTTCTTTTTTTGTTAAATATTTTTATTATATATTTGTATGATTAGTTAATGGAATAATTTTTTTTTGATTTTTTTTTTCTCTTTTATTTTGGTTTTTATATTTTGTATTGTTAAGCTTGTTTATTACTGACACTTCTGTATTTTTATTATGTCCTAGAAACAGAATGATATTTCACAACTAAAACTAACTCCGATACTTTGTCGTTTTAAATGGAAGGGAAATGTTTCTTGTTTAGTTATTATTTTTTTTTTTTTATATATATATATATGTGAACCATACATTTATAAATAGTAATATAATCTGCTTTCTTTTGTAGGTAACTATTTCACAGCATAACAGTTAAATAATACTTTGTTTTCTCTTAATTCTTTTATGTTTTCTTCCTCCTTTATAATATTTTCTTTTTCTTATTATTATTTTTTTTATTTTGAATTTTTTTCGTTTTTATAAATTAATTTTATTTTATTTAAGTAAGTTAAATGTTTGAAGAAAAAAAAAAAAAAAGAAATATATTATCATTAATGATGAGAAAAAATTGAAGAAAATGAGTTTCGTTTTTATTGCAAGCAATGAGGTTTTATTCAGTTGAAGAGCGAAGAGAACTTCTTTCATTCTATCGAAGTAGATAATAAGATATTGCATGAAGGCTAAAAGTATAAATTGTGGCAGGTCTTGCCACTGACCTATTATAATATGCGAGATTCTAGAATAGATTTTTTTTTGTGTCAGATCTTAGCCGGTGTGCTGCAGGGAAGTGTTCTCGGCCCTGTGGAATGGACCCTATGGAATCATTTTAGGTACATTTGCCAAAAACGCTGCTGTTTTAGCAGTAGCTAAAACGATTAAAGAAACTAGGGTGAAACTACAAAGCGCTCTTAATAATGTATATGAATAGACAAGGGCCTGGCGAATTTCTTTCAAAGAGACCACATCTATCATGTAAGTTTTACATACAGAAAAAACGAGCCAGTTGCCTATCCTTATAAACTCGTTTGCAAACAAAACTTTAGGCTTAACATCTTGGAATGACACTCGACATAAAGATAAAATGAATGTCTCACGTTAAAGAAAAATAAAAGGCGTGAGTGCCAGGTACTCGTGAATTTTATGTGTAAACATCTGCGCATACGACTCGGCAAAGCCTTAAGCGATTCAATTAGCTATATAAGTTTAAAAAAAAACAAAATCACCGTTTGTTGACTTCTCACTCCGTAGGTACGAATATGGTGACGTCTCAGTCCTTATAAGTACTAATACGTCTGTGTGCCCGGTTAACATGGAAGCGAAATGTGACGACGACGTAAACCACAGAGTGAGTGTGGGATGGATGAAATGGCGGGAAAATTCGGGAATCTTTTGCGACCGAAAATTTCCACTTAAATTAAAGGGGAAACTCTACACCACGGTTGTTAGACCAGCTCTTATATACGGTTCACAGTGCTGGACAATGTACGAAGCGTTTAAAAACAAAATGACGGCAGCGGAAATGAAAATGTTAAGGATGTCTAGTGGAGTCACTAAACGCGATTGCATTAGATCTACGCGTATAAGAGGAAGTCTACATATAAAGAATTCGGTAACCGAACAGCTTGAGGCGAATAGAATAAGTTGGTATTGCCACGTTCAAAGAAGATCTGCGGAAAATCCGGTTAAAAAGGCACTATCAACTACGGTCACTTCAACTGTAAGAAAACGAGGTCGGAAAAAGAATTCCTGGATTTCTCAGATGGCAAATGCGCAACAACGTCTGGGGTTAACCACTGAAGCGATCCAGGACCGAGCTTTATGTAGACGCGTTCTGCGGTCTGCGACATTAGCCAACCCCATAAGCGGAGCACCAGCGATGCAGTAAAAATGGGAAACTCGTTACGCATAAGTTCGTATAACGAGGAAAGGGTTAATAAAAGGATAAGAAGAAGAAGAAGAAGACGTCTGTGTGCCCGGTGTTCGGTGTCAGTAGTGCTAGCGTACGAAACTTGTATGTGGGGAAAATGAAATACGTTTCTGTGCATTTGTGCAGTGTGGGCGAGCGGCGAGCGCTTCCAAAATAGGTAAAATTAAATTTTGAAATTACATTGATTACAACAACAACGCTGTGTACATACGTAGAATATTTCGACTTCGCTCAGTCAAACGTATGCAGGGAATGTTGACATTTGCAATGCTATTGCTATTACTCTGGGTCTGTGTGAATACACTAATACTAAGTGCGGTTACGCGTGGCGGCAAGAAACTCGTAAAGCGCATACCAAGAGCTAAGCTGTCTACACATCAAAAAAGCAAGAAACTTAGAGGCAAATACAGATAAATGTATTAATTGCTTGGTAAACATTTCAAGCTCAGTATCGAAAACTAGCTGCTTTTATACACTTAAGCAAATGCTTAACCCGCTGTGGACTTATGGTATACAACTTTGAAGTTGTACGAATAAAACGAATGCCAATATTTTACAAACATTTGAAAATAAATTGCTAAGAGAAATTGTCTATGCGCCGTGGTACAAACGAAATTACGGCTTACCACGAGACCTCGGAATTCCTACTGTCGGAGACGAAACTAAAATCTTAGAAAAGCCTATTCCGCCGCCTCTTAAGGAACAAATATTTGGACCTAGCCCGGTAAAATTAAACCGCATTAAAAAGTGGAACATGCTACTATGAACATGAGCTTACGATCCTTCTTGTGTGATGTGTAATGCAAGATTTCCTCCTGCCCTCACAAAACAAAATCAATCAAGGAACGGAGGTTATAAAAAGCATCACTACCAAGTCTACGACTTAAGGACTGGACCTTTCTGAGCGTGTTTCGAAATCAACGCTTCACAAAAAGAATTATGAAGATGAGACAAGTCAATCGCAACGTACCACTAAATGGTGTTTTCTCTTAGGATGATGTTGGGGTGAATTCCACTGTAAAACACCAAACGCAGCAAGGCCATCAACGTGGAAGATCCCGCGAGAGTCCACCTCAAAATTTAAGGCCAACTTGACAAGAAGACATACTCATTAGGCATTTTCATTGACGTTGCGGATGCTGTCGACAACGCAACTTTCGACAGCGTGCTATATTCGGCCAGGTAAGTCGACGGATAACTAGGCTATCCCCGATTGGTGAAATAGAAATGGCCTTTAAGTCAATTCTCTTAAAATTGAGGTTGTAAAGAAGCTTTCGATGTTCCGAGGAGGGTCCTTTTAATATACACGACTATGGAAAAGCTTATATATATATATACATATATTGTACATTCTGTTAAAATATACCCAGTACTGAGTCAATAAAAACAACAAAGTTCAATTAATGATAAAAAAATTATTTTATCTCTGTCAAAATAGGCTCCATTTGAAGTGGTACATTTTTTTCAAACGAACTATCCAGCCATCTACTCGTATACATCTTTTATAGACATATTCCGGTTTTGTCAACGAATTTTCTTTTAGGTCTTGAATCGACTGTCGACGGGTCCTACGAATTGATAATTGAGCTTCAGAGATAGGAAAAAGTCACAGGGTGCCATATCTGGAGAATACGCTGCTCTGTGGCATGTAGGGCTATTCTATTGGAACCACATCTTTTTCACATTCAAGCCATTCAATCGGGAAACCAAAAGTCATTAATAAATAGCTCTAAATAGGAAAAAACAGCGCACAGACCGCACCACACTGTGCATTTTTCGGGTTGTAACGGCGTTGAGATAATTTTGCTTATTGACATATAAATTGAGTTAAAAATGAACCTCATCTCTGAACATAATTCAGCGAGCTGGATCTGGTAAGACTTCGAACCATGATCTTGGCATAAAATTCTCCATGAAGTGGACGGACAAAGTTCAAACCATTGTAAACGACGTCGAATTTTTAAAATGAATTTTCTTCAACGCTCTCCTGAACGGATGTAATTTTCTCTTCTGTATGCACTCTTCTTATGCGTCTCGATGCCACTGCATCTTCCAAAAAAAATGTTGTGCCAGTACGATCAAGAATACAGTGAACATCGGTCTAAGATGGTTAATTATGTCGGGAGTAATATGGTGCAAATTCTCTAAAAGTCTGAAGTTAGTACAAGGTTAAAAAAAACACTCTTTATAAGTTATGCTCTACTGCTCTACTCGTCCCCGAGCAGTTAACGATTCCTCGATTCTGGTAGTGCGTACTGCAATCGCTAATTGGCTGGAAACTTAACCAAAACCATTTCAGATCATGTTTTCTTCGATTTAACGCACTCGTTCTTATTTGGCTTAAACTTTTCTTCTACTAACTAAGTATATGTAAGTTAGTGTAATTTTTAAAATAAGTACTACGAAATTTTTAACACGACTCCCCAAAAAGTTGCGGATGACCTCGCCAGTTTTCGAGACTATGTACATTCAAAAATAGTCTTTCAACTTCAGCGTAGCCGACTATTATAAATTTGTTCGTTCTTGTGGCTACATTATAGCCTTAACTCTTCTCAAGCTAGAAACTTGACCTTGTTTGAATCGAATAATAATGACAATCCCTGTTCGTTATATATTTTTACATTCACCCGAATCAACTTATGACCTCCTATATACTTGCTGACTTATATCTACTGACTTATCCCTCTCTTTCGTGGTTTTAATCTGTCTCTGCTAAAGTGGATTACTTCGGATGACAAAGTGTATTTTACGACAATTCAACCAAGGAATGTCTATTCATTGATCGGATGACAGACTATCCATCCATAGACAACAAGAATCCCATTAACTCCACAGTAATGATTTGTCCCTTCATTCCATCAACTATCCATAACTTTCATCCTCTCCCCTCTCCTTTTTCTATAACTCTCTATTGAAACTTTTCTAATTATTTCACTTATCCCTCACAGGGTAAATCGCGCCAAGTTTGGAAGACCTCTATCATAGCTCTGGTTCACAAAGGAGATCAAAGATTGAAATAACTAATATCCGTGCCATTGTTAAACTTTCTCATCATCTTTAAATGTTCTAACGTATTTATTTTACATGAAGTTTTAAGCTTTCAGTGCAAGTCTTTTATATCCCCCAGTCGATACAAATTACGACAAACTTAATTTTTTGCTATAGCTACACGTTTTCTTATGGCCTCTGATAAAATTGACCTGAGATTAGGGCAGCCCTCTATACCGCATTGGTGACCTATAACCGATTTTAAAAAAAATATTGAACACTCACTCCCCCTATCCTTTTCAGCCAATGACACCAAGTTCTCCAAAACTATTTCTTCGCCCAGAAATACTTGTTGTCATACATATTGCTTAGAGCTTAATGTCTTCCAATGTCAATCTATGATTTTGTCCCGTTAGTGCAATCAATCTCCTGCAGTGCATTGGAATATTGTACGATAGAGAGTTAAACATCCGCTAGCATGCATATTGATGTGATAATCTTTAAAGCCAACTCATAACTTGGTTTCATCAAACGGTGGGCCAAAGAATTGTCCAACCCATATGTGACCAGGTAACTTTACATTACCTTTGTCCTTTTTCATCGGGGTCATATATCCCGAATCGGGAACTTTCAACACCGTTTCCTTCAGTTTACTCTTCGAGGACTACCCTGAGTTGACTCTATCATTTTACTACCCTATCGAGACTGTCTGAATCTTCTTTAGAAAAGCAGAAACGTAGCTGACATTCTCTTCATTGCTCTCTGGTTCGGTAGATGGTACCTTTTGATCACAAACAGCATCCAAACAGTTGGATATTAAGTGTGGTGATCACAACTTAGCAAAGTCAAGCGCCTCGAGGTGAAATCAGCATTCAACTTTAAATTCTATTGTGATCGACAATCATTGCAAAAGCTATAAAGCAACAGCACTGTACCCAGTACAACCTGTGGCACGATATCCCCAACGAGAATGTCGTGCCGAATGCCAGGCGAACAGAAATTAGAAAAACTATCAAAAGCTCATACAGTCTGCAACTCTGCAAATAAATTTCACAAACCTGCTGATATGCAACACTCACATTTCACAAAAAAAACTTTGCATACTTCTTATTGGGGAGAGCTTTTCTACTTAACCCCAAAGTATGCAATACAATATTTTGTACTACACAGCGGGTGTTGCTTCTCCAGTACTCATTCAATTTTGGATCAGCTCGTTTGTAAGACTGAGAGTTGGCTGATGGTTCTGCATTTGAGTGAGTTTTGTCTAATTTGTTAGATTTTATGGAGAACGTTCCCAAAATTTTGCTACAGACCTGATATTATACGTCTTTCTCGAACTAAGCAGTGGGCAATGAAAAAAAGTAGCCACGTTGGCAAGGACCATATTTATTTGCTCCTTGTAAAGACCCGGGCATAATGTTTCGCGCAGTTTAAATTTTCATTCTTGCGGTTTTAATGTCTGAGGAATGCGCAAACTTCTTAACAGTGTCCATCTTGTGCTTATCGACATTACCGGAGAAAGTATCACACTATAAATACCCGACCGAATGCTTTGACTTCTTGTTCCGAATTTCGTGAAAGCCGGGATCGCTAATAAGTTCAGCGTAGAACACATTATGTTCATTCTGCAGCACGATGGGATGTTGATCTTCGCCGTTTAGCAACTTGCAGAAACAATCTTTTCAGATCACAATGGCGTTTTCTTCTTGATCTTCGCAGCTTTGGCAGTTGGTTTTAGTTTTTTTCGATTTATTTCCCAGAATTAAGCCAAGTGCCTGTATAGGTATCGATTTGTGGATACCGGGACATTGCGTCCCGAAGTAAAATCAATAAGACTATATCCGTTTCCAGATCGCCGACGACAATTTTAACTTCATATTTAGCTAGAGCATTGTTCGTTGTTTTTTATCGTTAGAGGGACCCTTTGGTTAGGTCGCCCTTCTCCTTTGTTGGGACCTGATCAGTCACGAAATGTTGGTGAATCTAGCCTTCGTGCGAATCACCCAAGATTTAATTCTTTAATACTACGCTACGAACTTGGTTGATGAGTTGCAGGCGCAAACCAAGTTATAGCACATTCAGCAGTCTTCGGATCATTCGACGCCCAGAACCATTCAACCTGGACGAAGACAGACAACATTTCTATTCATCCGACCAAGATGGACCAAGTCGAAAATGATAGCTTTTTCCAATATTAACTACCACAAAGATGCTGGGTAGCAGTTGATGATTATTGAAATCTGGGTCGGCGAAGAATTTCCCAACAAATAGAACCTCCGCATTGTTCGTTCAATCCTACAGTCCTGTCTGCTGTAGTATGTGAACGCATCTGTTTAGATTTTAAGGCCGCATGTGGCTGTGCTTATACATAGATACGAAATATACAGAGCCATGTTTAGATCCCTGCATCCCTCGACTTGGAGGACGACATCAAAGCTAGTAATAGCAAGACCAAGAACAAGAAAAGACTCAAACAAGATGATAAGTTGTCATTGTTATTGAAGGAAATTATGCAAAACTCCCAAGTCTGTTCCAGAGGCACTATCTTTCAAAAGAATTTTCAGGTATGCATGTAACATTGAAAGAACATAACGAGCTCGCAAAGGAGCGGCACAAAAGCATGGACCGTAACGCAAGTGGATGAAAATACTCTTGAGCGCTTCATCACGTTGAGCGCTGTAGAGAGCGACGTCATCTTAAGGGGAAGACGACCTCAGCCAATTTAGTGTGCGTAACTGGAGACAGCTGGCAAAAGATTGAGCTGACTGGAGAGGCATGTTAGCTGGAGCCCTGATCCCCCCCAGACTGTAGCGCCAACTTAGTAAAGTAAGGAATAACTCGCTATGTAGTGGAAGGGTCAAACAATAGTACAGGAGCAGCATTACACAAAGGTCTATGATGTCTGACTTGAAATTAAAAATGAACGTATTGGTTCCTTCTTCAGTAACTTAACTCCCATGGTAGACTTGGATTGGAGTTAATTGATCTATATGATTTATCTTCCACTTCCGACTGAAGCGTTGGTACATTCCAGGGTTGACCTGGGCCTTAGTCAACAAGCGTCTCCAGCCAGACGAATCTTTCGTTAGCTGCCTCCAGTTTCACACGCCAAATATGCTTAAGTCCTATTCCACTTGCGTATGCTACCTGAGTCACGGTCTTCCTCTACTGCACAGTCCCTCGGGGGCGAATTCGAGGACATTCAGACCGGAGCGCTGAAGTTAATCAGCTTTACATGAACAGTCGTTGAACCTCCACTTTTCTGCCTAAATAGATGTCGCTGTTCAGTCCGTACAGTTCGTTGTTGTGTCCCCTTCTCCACTCACAGTCTATGAAGACGGGACCGAAAATCACACAAAGAAAGGTAGAATTTATGATGCTGTTATGGATTTGTGACTTCCATTCTATGAGTAAACCGATATACTACCACAAAAATACCCGATCTTATCGATTTCTTTGTTTCAAAAGAAATATCTTATAATTTTTATTGAAGTTGATGAAAGCTTTGACCTTTGCTTTGATCATTCTCCAGTCATTTTGACGATAAGTGAAACTGTAATTAAAGAAGAAGCAAGACTAAATGGCAGTAATACTGATACAACATTAAGAAAGAAGTTGAAGAATATGTAGAACTAAACGTATTACTTAAGACACCCTATGAACTAGAAGTAGAGGTTGATCACTTCGTTGAAAACGTTTAAAAGTCGCAATTAAAGGGAAAAACCAATAAACTATGGTCTAAATTATACGCCGAAGAGCAAACGATTGGTCTTGCAAGACCGAAAAGACACCTATTAAACCCAGGCGACATGTTTACAGTTTGAGTCTTACCACTCTTTTTTTTGGTTTGATACTTTTATACGATAAAGGACAAAGGATCTCAATCCAAGGAGAATAGCTTCTGCGATCGAGTTAACAGCGGCATTGACGTCGTTATCAATAAAACATGACGAATAGTTCAAATTCCTTAAGAAGTCGGTAAGTCCTGTCGATTTAAGAACTTTTACTGAGAACTACATCAAATTGACACCATTTGATGTGAGGTGCCACTAAACATTGGTGCTATGAGAACTATCCAGAGACGATTCAGATACTCAAAACGAATATTGGTCCAGATATTCGTGAAAGTGAAATAGGGGGCCGAAACCATCGAAAAAAATTGATGGGTTGACAGGATGGCTTCCTCCAAAGCCAGCCGTGGTAGAAATTTGAATAAAATTTAGCAACAATCGTTGAGAAATACAAATTCATCATGTGTCGATTTATTTGACAGATAGCTATGCAGGTAAAAGTATTATGATCATCTTGGTTGGAACACAACATAGGGAAGAAATTCGTTCAGTTGCGAAATAAGCTTATATTTCCCAAAGTTTTTTGTATCTGAACCTTTAGATGCAAAAAAGACACATGATATTCATACAAGAAAAAAGTAAGTATACGTCATGCACGTCGTAAACAGTAAATGCAATACGTAAAATATTTTAATGAAAATGAAAAGTAAACTTTTTAATAAATAAGACACTTGGCAACACCTTCATCGTATTTCACAATTCGCCTAAAAACGTCATTATTTTCATCCGGGTTATCCGCGGTTTTCACTCAAAACCGATCGTATAAATGAATAAAGTAAATAGAAATGAATTTCAGGAAAGTCCTTGGGCAGTTCATAATCCCAGAGTATCCTAGCGGTTTATGTTGTTTTGCTAGAAATAAGCAGACGTCTGGCTGTGTTACTAACGACTAGTCCCGTTCGACTTTCCTTTCAAATAAAGAGTTTTTTGTTTTCTTAGTTTGTTTTCCTTTTACATTCGCGCTTCGGTTGTTGATTCTTTTTCTTTGGTTCGCCGTTTAAAATCAAAATTCAAGGACTAAATGATGAGCAACAATGAGAATTTCAAATATCAACAGGCTCCACCTCAAAATCATGTCGCAATCAGCGTCCTAGAACAAGTTAGCTTCTGGCCACCGACACAGCTGCAAAGTTCAGTACCCACCGCAACTCAATATCTTCAAAGCTTTGCGACATTTACCGAACGGCCAGTTGTTAGTTTAAGTCGGCCCACAGCGACGACGTCATACTTGGTGCCATTGACCGAAGAGATAAACGTGACAATGCCGGCGACGTCTAACAAGGATTTAGGATCTGCAGCTAGGTAAGGTAAGTGTCTTAACCGTTAATTTGAAAAGGCAAATTCACAATTCCTAATCCCGAATCGCATTCTTTCCATTCCAATTGCAAACATTTTCTGAATTTTTAGCAACATTTTCTGTTTGGTATACGAATTATGGGGCAACGATCCGCCATATTTGTCGTCGCCAAGTCTACAAAGTTTGATTGGGGTATGCATGTGTTGGACATTATCTGCTACATTCGTTTGGAATATGTTTTGACTATGTGTTCGTGCAATTGAGGGGAATTCGAGTGAAAATCCGGTGAACAAAGGAGGTTTTTTCGTGTTGTATGCTTGTGTGAATGCATGGAGGGATATTTCGTGGAATGAATTTGGTGGTGACAGGATTCATTATGACGATCAGGTGTTTCGATCTTCAACTGCTGATAGAGAGTTTAGGCGGGCGGCTACTGATAGTTCTAGAACAAAGATCTTGTTGGCGACATAGTTTTCACTCTTTTTAATTCCTTTCACAGCGATGCAATTTTTCGAGATACCTGAACAACATGGACTGCCTTGCAACAGCAGCTGTTCCTTGCACTCTTAAGATTATTCTTGCCGAGTTAGAATTTAAAAGATTTTGATTAGGTTTAAAAGGATACCTGCTTTCAATGTCGGACGCGGAAATTAGCTTTATGGTGACAAAAGAGTAGATGATTGAAATGGAGTTTTGGAACATGAACACACAAAAGTAGAAATGTGTACCCAAGTATTTAAGCTTTTTGCTTTTGCAAAAGAAACGCGTGTGTTGCTTTTTTCAGAACACTCTAACCTCACTTTTAGATGAAATCAACGGGCTGACCATTGTTGCATTACCGTCCCGTTGCTATCAGTTTTTCAATTTATACTTTTACAGCGTCCACTGCTGTTGTTGCAGAATAATATGGAGTTTTTGCGCCATTTATGTTACTCCAAGTTAGCTTTAAGTGCGACATCGTGTTTGTAAATTCATTGAAGATTTGTGAGAACCGTTAAAATATTCTTTTAATTCGGGATGAATAATTCGGATGGTGATGCCACCGTGTTTGAATACGACTTCAAGCTTTCTCGCTCGCGAAGCGCATCCTGTCGATCTAATTTTCGACAACGAGGTAAATAGAACGCCAACTCTATATTTTCATTAACGCGGTGGATATTGTCTTGCAATGCCTGAATAGTTTGAAAATTATTAGCATACACTGAAGGTCTTACATAGCCGCATAGGAAGTAATAGAGTGGCGCACGGTTTTGGTGACCATTTTCGATTAAGATTCTGCATCAGTTGGATGGACAAACTTGAAATTATTGCGACCGACGGCAAAGTGTGGCAATTTCACCACATTTTCAATCACGGCGGTTACAGTTTCTTCTGTATGCACATTAAGTTTGCAATACAAAATATATACACAATAAGGTAAATAGCGAGCTCGAGCTTGATCGATAGTGCGGTTAGAAAAAAAAATCAAGTAATTGTTTGTACGTTCCGTGAATTAAGGACATTACTACGCGCATCAATGCACATGAGGCTGTGCAATGTGCAAATCGTCGCTATATCTAATACTTAGTCTAAGGCTGTCATTTGTGCTCTATAGTCCGGTCTTGTTCATCATTCTACCATTATTGTTTATGCGAGACTGATCCTTCGTAACCGCGAAAAGATTTATTCATCTACTTTTGCATTAATCCTCGAAAATGTCTCTTATACCTTACTTGTTAGATATACATATATATAGATTTCTTTCTTCAAAGGTACCTACATATGTATTTTGAATGACATTTCGTCTAAGACTTGGATATTTGACCGGAACAGGAGTATTTAATATTCAATCGTTATAGTCAGTTTGTTCAGATATTTGAACGTGCGTCGTTGTGTTCTAGCCCTAATGTGCAATGCTCACGTTCAACCTGTTACTTCCAAAATAGTTGGTAAGACTGCGTTAATTTTTCGCCCAATGACAAATGGTTTCATTGTTTATAAGCGTGCAAAATCATTTGCGTGTCCGTTTCATAGATTTTTTTGTTATCCATAATGGATTTCAAAAGCAATAGGGTGCTAGCGCTATATTTGATTGTAGAGACACAAGTGGCTATCGTTAGAGTCTGCCAACACCTCGATGTCAAAAAATTTCGAACCATACTACGTTACAACTATACTGGCAGTGTTGCAAAACGCTATGGTGGTGATCGGAAAAAACTGCATTAGCGGCAAAAGTGAAAGTTTGAATTATACTTGAAAGTGACTGCTAAGCTGATGATGTAAAAAAAACCTTACAACGAATATTGAAAGATGAGCTCAAACTAAAACTTTATAAGTTTCAAAAAGAACCAAATCTCGCTGATAATCGGAGATAAAGTGAGCAAAGGAGATGCTGCGCTCGCACGAACGCGGTCAGTTGGCATATATCGTGTTCTCCAACCCAACAATTCGTGAAATAACAAAATGATCGTGTTTATTTAACGAAAAGGTCATGCGAAAAACTAAAATTTGAATCTTCGATTGCCTTCTGGTAGGCAAGCGCCATCGTTTGTCATAGTATGAGCGGCTGTGATGCCCTATGGAAGTTCGCCGCTTATATATTTCAAGTCGTCAAAGTGAATTCGAATGTTTACCGCAAAAGTGTTTTTGAAATGTGCTTTAAAAACCTTGGAATAACAAACATTTCGGGCAGATAGCATGGACACTCCAACAAGATTTTGCACAAAAAGCACGGGTCAACTAAGAGTGGTTAAATAAACTGCGTCCTCTGCTTCATTTCGTCGACACAATGGCCTTCATAGTTACCAGATGCAAATCCACTTGACTTTTCCATATGGGACTTTACAGGCAAAGTTCAGCACAAAAAAATATCAAAGTGTAAATGCTGAAGCGAAAGCCCTTCTTCGAGAATGGAAGAAGATTCCGTAGGCTCATTTTCGTGTAGGGTGCAACTCGTTTGTCGACCGACTTAAGGCCATAGTTCGCACTAAAAGCGGCCATATCGAATATGTAAAATCAATTGTAAAAACGTAATTGTTTTTCAACATTTTTTGCTGTCAGTAATTTACTTTACTTAAGGTGGGTTCAAACGAGGTGTTTTCTTTTTGACTAGCCAAAAAGGACTAAGTGTTTCTTAGCATGTCTCTTCGGAAGAGGAGCATAGTATTTATGTTTGTTTGATGAACAACACTCAGCAATTTAAAGTGATCAGTTCGGAACTTTTTGAAAATGCCAATGCTTCTTATCGTTTATGGAAACGTAAAACCAATAGTTTTTCAATGACGATAAGGGTCTTACACATACATACGAGTATATACATATATGGTATTCATTTGTTCTTCTTTTTTTAGTTTAAAAAACTATCTTCTCTGGATTTCTAGGATGCTGTCAACATTTAAGTCCTTCACCATCTTGGAGTTATAACTAAGGCATTCGTGTTAGGTATTCTTGTGCTGTGTTGTGTTATCCAATTTTTAAAGCAGTTGTTTTAATAGCCTCTAGTGCTGATCGCTGGGCCCTGTTTTGCAATATTGTTTTCCAGATTGTTTACCATTTACCCATACGCTTCAACAACATTTACAAATGAATCTATTTTTTTGCCGAAATTCACGGTCAGTTATGACTACTTTCGGTGCATTATAATTGCATTCAGTCACTATAATCGTAGCTCAAGTCCACAGCCAATTAAGCCAATCGCCGTTGTCGATTGCTGGGTATCTCCCAACTTTGCCTATGTCGTATTTTGCAAGAAGACTTGGCAATACGTCTGTATAAGATCGTATTAACCTAAGCGGTTAAGCCAAGTAACCATCGTGTTGAACTCTATTAAAAAGTAAGAATAGTCCGGATTTTCACAGAAAAATCATCCGCAGGCTTTGACCAAATAAGCGAGCATCTGGGTGCGTTCCAAAAGCAGCCATTCTTTATCCATAAGTTGATTGTTTAGAGTGGTTTTCATGTCGGATGTGTCATTGGGTTCCAAAAAACACTTAGTGAATGCGAGATTGGGGGACCGTCATATAGCTTCGTCATTTGGTGGCCCCAATGCCACCATTTTTCAACTCTTTTTTGTCTAAGTCTATGGTCTATGCCAATAAGCTTTAAGCTGCAGACGACATGAAGGCAAACATTTGATGTGATATTGCTGTTTTCATGCAAGCAGGTTCATAAAGGATATTTGAATGGTGTCCTATCTTTTTAACAATTAAGGAAACGATGGTGAGGTTCTTGTTCTCTGCAACTTTGCTTCATACCCATTTTATTTGGCTGAACACACTTTGTTTCTACTCTTACATATTATGGATGGGTACGAGATTTTTAGAGACAATCGACGAAGTGGGAATATGACTTTGTATGCGCAAGAGATTTAGAGGTAATAATATATGGAAATTGTCATCTCAATGCTACGTAAGTAGCTAGTTAAAATTCTAAAATTTTTATTAAAGAGAAGGATAACCTGTCGTACCCTCAACATAACTATGATCAGCTTAATACTCGTGCTTCTGTTCTGTAAATTGATAAGCTTAAAAATATTGATCCTATGGAAAAGAAAACTCAACCATTACAAACTCGACTTCTGCAAACGAAGAACTCTTAAATCACTAAAGCTTTGAATATGCCACAGTACAGGAGCTGATGTTTTCTCACACTAATGAAAATCATAATACATAATTTGTTTACTCAAGCGATGTGAATCTCCAACTGCTTGAAATTTGGACAAGTTTATGTCTATCACCATCACTGTTCCCAACAATTCAATGAAAATCAAAATCAATGCACAGCATCTCTATTTTAACCGTAATTCAACTTAATCATTATTTATAACTATGCCAGACGTTTTAAAGCATTTTTAACGAGCAATTTTGAACTACACCCAAAGCCGTGCTGGATATCCAAACCTTTAAACTCCCCCAATCATCCGAAAACTAATTCCGCTCAAATTTAGGTATCCTAGAAAAAACAATAATCCCTACTTTCGTTCCTTCTCAGTCATTAGGTTAAGTGGGATTTTGTTATCCCTTTAAATATCACATTAACAGAGCCAGTAGTATAGTAGTAGTACCAAAGCAAAGCAAAGCATTATAGCACGAGTACTCGTAGCATAGTATCTGTCGAAGCACACCCCTTACAGAGTTCAATGGTCTTTTGACATAAAGTGTTGCGAGTCAAGTGGTGGTGTCGTGCCGTGCCGCAAAACTTGGGGAAGCGAGTAATATATGATGCTTTTAAGGAACCTATCCCAACGTATTTTAAAGAAAAGCTGTACGAAAAGAAGTTACACAATGAGTACCAAGGGATGCAGGAGCTTTTATTTATTTGTTATTTCCTTCTTCTGCTCATACTCGTAGAAAGCCACATGGCGGTTTTTTCCTTTCATAGGGATTCGCAAATGGATTTAAGCTACATTTTGGAAACGTTTTCACTTTTTTTTTTTTTTTTTTTTTTCTTTGCGTTTGTTTTGTTATTATGCTGCTGCATCTATGTTCGATTGACGCATGCTCATGTGAAGGCAAGTGGGAACTTTTGTTTGTGGTTGAAGACTCATCTGACATGATTTGGGGTTAGAGTATGGTGGACATAGTTTTTGTTAATGAATTTGAATATTTTTAATGGGTTTTTATGAGCAATGGGGGCTTAGTCTTAGTGATGTCTAAATGAAGGGTGTTATTTTTATTTCTTTTTAATGAATGGTAATAGGGAAGTGGTGGTCGCATTAAATGAGTCGGACGAGATTAGAGGAGTTGCCAGAGCAGTTTAGATATGAATGTGAATATGACATGATTTTAAAGATAGAACCATTTGAAAGACTGTAATACTATCTGTTCTTCCTTACTTTTTATTTAATGAACTAGATAAAACCATTTTGCTACTTCACTTCCACTAGAAGGCAAAATAAGAACACATATGTAGTTATGAGCCCTGAGCTCCGTTTAAAATATTTTAAGGGTGGAAAATCGAGGGCATTCAAAGCTGTTGAAATTGGGAAAGTAAAGCAAATGATCAGCTTGAAGTGACGTGTTAACCTATCGCATTCTCAAGCACTTAGCTAGGCTTGATTTCTATTACAACTGTAGATACTTGAACCCGTTAGTTATTTTAAATACTATAGCTTGCGCTTATTGCTTAATTTGAACAGCACCATCTTTATTTGAATATTGAAGACTCATCCAATGGAGGAATATTGGAATCTCTTTGAAAAATGATATCGAAAAATGATACGCTGGATGATACTCGCACAGAAAGTTTTCAAAAAATTGCAGCGGGGTGTATATATATGTATGTGTACTCGTATATCGGCGTCCAGCGGGGGTGAAATCGATTCAACAGTTTAATAATAAAGTGACGGTGTTCAAAGAAATAAGTTCTATCATTTCAACTGACACAAACATTTTACAACATATGTATCGCTGGTTAGTAGTCAAGATTGTGTCTAACCTTTGTCATGGTTTTTAACGGTGAGACAGCGGTTACCTAGAAGGCAGAGCCCTCCCTCGTGAGGCCAAATCGGTTAGGGCCTTGTAATCATCCTGATCCTGCACTTTGGTACAGAGGGTTGAATTTTTTCGAAAACGTATGAAGAAGTATTTGGCTGTACAGCTACATCAGTCTAATTGCTCGTCTTCTCATTCAACATCTGAGATGGATGATTATGCTGGGCAAAGCTCTACCCAACAGATCTTCGAGTCTCACTCCAAGGGACGGCGCAGTAGAATTGCGGTCCTCAATGAACTTGAAGACAGCTAGGGAGCGGGGAAAAAATTACTCTTCATAATAAATCAATTTCATCGGTAGAATGGCATTTGCAAAACACATATATAAGGTATATTCATTTGCGATTGAGAGCAAATATGGCGCTGCATTGTTTTTTTTAAATATTAAAGCTGCTAAGTAAACCTAAAGACTTATGTCTTACCGATCCTTAGAAACACAACAAACCGAATTTGGTTTGAGAAGCAAGCTTATTGTTGATATGTGATGGTCCACATTCCATACAAATGGGCAAACAATGGATCATCATGGATAATTTGTTGGTTTATGGCAACAATAACGTTAGAGGAGCTCAGGAACGATATCAAACGTGAAATTGCCAAAGTGTAAAAGAGTGGTGAACAACTGGATCCAAAGAATCGATCGCTGCACATTTACTCGCGGTGGTCATGTGAACGAAATCGAAATCGAATTTTTAAATTTAAGAGGGACCTTGTTGGTCAAATATTGAGCCATTTTTCAAGAACTTTTTGTACGAAACTTGGAGCTGGCTTCGACAGCGCACCTGTCAAAAGTGAATGGTCAAACAGTGTAAACGATTGAATATACTCTAGTTATCTGAAATCAAAAATTCAACAACACTTTTATTCGTTGTTATGTCCACAAGGTCCCGATCTTTAACTTATTCGAAATATAGACTTTTTCACAAATGCCAGACATTTTTCCAAAGAAGTCATTTTTTTACTTTGTTTTCTGTCCTATTTGAAGTTGTCAAAAATCAGCAAAACGAAATTGTTCACCCGTAATCATGCACACCATTTCGCTAAGGCGACCAAGGAGTGCGCGAACTGGTTTTGCGCCGTCATGTTTGAAGAGCTTTACTCTTAAACTAGAGAGAAATCTGAAAAACCCTTTTACACTCATTTTTGTCCGGTAAACCTCTGCATATGGGTGGTGCTGTCTTTCAATTATGTTCTAAAAATTGTACTGGCACATCCTTGGATAAAATAAAGCATAGCTTGTTTTTGGGCTATGGATACCTGCACCTACTCCGGTGGCTACCACCATTCCGTATGTAAACTACTTGTTACCTTTATAGTTTGTTGATCGCTTACAGAAGTCACATGCTTGTCAATTAAGATCGCTGTGTTGAACCTCAACTTGTGTGTTGAATATCGAAGCATGCAATTTTCGGTATGCTGTACAGATCATGTCTACTGCACAGATAATCTCCAGGTCCTATACAACATGCATCTACTAGTTCCCTGAATCTCTTGTACATTTGGTAATGTTGTTGTTATTTTAATATGTGTCTTCCAATTTAGTTTTTTTGTTAAGAATTACTCTTGGGTAACTCTATAATTTTATCGTTCAGACGGATCCGTTTCAGCTTTATCCCATGAGAATTATACAGCCTTTCAGAAATGAATGGGGTCAATTAGGACATTTTGCATTTTATTGCAAATTTAATTTGGATGCTCACTGTTAATGATGGTTGCCAAGTCATTGCATATTGCTTTGCTTTGTAGCCTAAACTTTCTAGTTTGACTAGTAAGTCGTCATCCCAGGGTGTTGAGACAGCAGTCGTAATTGATGTTTGACCGGAAGTAATTGATATTCTGCGGTTTTCGATCATCGCTGTCAGCTATCTGGGAATAGGGTCATCAATACCTTGCCGACTTCACGATTAATGAAAACAATGACACCATTTTAGAGATTATTTGCAGGGAAGCTGTTGCCAATCGTTGTTTTGTTTTTTGTTTTTGTTTTGGGCTCCTACTCCGCCAATTAGAATAGTGCTGCTTGGTGGCTTACTTTGAAAAAAAAAAGCTTCAAGTGATCTAGAGCCTTCTTTGAATCGACGGGTAGTATAGTAGGAGGGATTTGCCAGGCGACACAAATTTAGCTAAATGAGTCTTAGTTCATAAGATGATTGGGATATGTTGAGCTTTACAAGTGGAGAGCGACCTCAACCAATATAAAATGGGAAACAAAAAGGGGAAAAATTAAAGATGCATGTTCCTTGAAACCCAGTTCCATCCCGGATTTTACTCTGACGCCACGTCATGTACGTGGGTAGGGTGTAAAGTTCTTAGATTTGCCCAGAAAGGGTAGTTTTCAATTTTTTTTTCTTGTGGTTATTGGCACATCTTTCGTAAACATAAACACTAAATTCCAGTCGATTGTCAGATAGTTTTTTTTCGTCCACTGAGATTTTTGTCGACATGGATAATGTGTTGGCTGATGATTGCCCTTCGCGATCCACAATATTTTTAATGGTCTGTAGAATTCAAATGTGACAGTGTAAAGTGTAAAAAAATATGCCCGTTCAGGACGTCCGAAAACGGCAGTTGTTTCATAAATCATCGAAAAATCCAGGATATGGTAACGGAATATCGCCGATTGAAATGGTCGGAGATAGCTGAGGCCATAGGCATTTCAAGTGAACGGGTATGCAAAATTTTGCATGAAGAGTTGGATATGATATTGGTAGGGCGTTTGCTAATTTCTGAACAGAAACGTGTGTTTCCGAAGTTCAAACTCATCCAGCACCCACCGTGTTCGCCAGATTTGGATTCCTCGGACTTTCATATGTTCCCAAAACTCAAAAGTTTCCTGTCTGGGTACAGTTATGCAACCAAAAATGACGCAAAAAACTTCCACGAAGGAATAGCTAAGCTTAAGAAAAGATATGAAAAGTGCGTTGAGCTCAGGGGAGAATATATTGAAAAATAAACTGTTTTTGGAATTTGTAAAAAAAGTTTTTCCTTGTAAATCTGAGAACTTTTTACCCTACCCTAGTAAGTTAGAAAGATTTGACATCTGATCCATTATCGTGAACTGGCAATACCATTCATACCATTCGTGATTTGTTGACATGCACTTCTGCTCCCTGAATACAACTCAAAGTGTACAGCCAATGTTCGTAGCTTTATGCATAATAACAAATAAATAAATAAAAAAATCCTACATAATCACCCTCACTGACCTGTTTTCTTACGCACTATTGCGTTCAATTTCAAAACAACTGCACATACAACCATGTACAATGATTAAGCCATACGAAAAGTGGCATAAAGAGGAAACGATAAACTCCATAGTGCAACTCCTGTGCATGCAACATCAAACCAGAAACCTACACTCGCCTAAAACTTTGCAACTTTCAAACTGTTTTGATTTCTGTTAAGGATGTACATTGTTGTAGTTGAGGTCGTAGTCGTATTCGTTATAGTCCTAGTCGTAGTCGTACTCCTACTCGTATTCGTAGTTGTAGAAAATACTTTTGTCACAGAGAGGGAGAAAAGGATGTCCTTCTCGTGTGTACTATACTCGTATCCATCGAACGAATGAGAACAGAAAAAAAAAAAATAAAAATTGCAGGATCCTCTGACTTTTGTCTGTTCGTGACCCGGCCCCCCATTTAGTTCTTGCACTCTGTGAACGCAAGTTGTGTTTTTCTTTTCTTAAAAAACAAAAAAAAAAAATCAAAATTTAATAATTGTACATATATATGTAAATCGGTTATCAATTTTCCTGTCATACTCATCTTAGAAAGAATAATTTTTCAAATTTGATAACGTGTTTTTGCTGCACAAATTCACCTCATTTTGTGCATCTCTGTCATTTGTCGTTTGGTCCTTTTTGATCCACCCTTCTACAGAACCCCACCTAAGCTCAATATTTTCTATGTGAAAAACAGTCCCTACGAGTAGTACATTCACGCGGAGTGTCCTTTTTGTGAATTATGATTTAGTTCTTAAAATTTTTTCAAGGAAAAAAAACGATACCATTTTAATTGCATTGTTTTTGTTTTGTTTGAAGAGCCGCATAATAATACAATTATTGCCGCACCTTAAAATAGTGTATATACACCCAAAAGAAGAAAACTACTCGTACTTGTACTCTACACATCGCGTTGCACAGGAGCAGCATTACGAGTGTGTAGGGAGAGTAACAAAAAAAAAAAAAAAAAAAAACGAAAAAAGGAAGAGACGAAGCAAAATTGCAGTATCCAGTACCAGGAGCAGTGGGATTAGTATCTATTGCAATTGCAGTGAAAAAGGCCAATAACACACAATATAAGAAGCTGTCGAAAAATAAGAAGTTGGAAAGGACTTAATAATTACGCCCAACAATTTAGTTGGAGGAAGAAAATTTGATTACTCCACTTCTACTCTGGAATTGTGTTCTCCTTTTTGTTTTTTTTACTATTCATAGTTTCACAACGTCATAGTGCGGTTATTGTGGTAGTTGTGTGTATGTTCATTTGTAGTTTTCATTCTCAGTGCAATAGTTAAACGAATAAAAAAAGGATATTCCACAAATAAAGAAAGAAAAAAAAACATCTCTTATCTAACAGGATTATTATTTTCACTTGATATACCGGAACCTACTCAGATCTCTTCCTCTCTACAAGGATTCTGCATTTACTCGAATTGGATTCTCCTATTTTTCTACCACAACAACAGTTCTTCCAAATATCAAATCGTAAAAAAAGGACACCAGGAGGACACTAGAAGTTTGTATAAACTTTGTTTACATAAAAAAAATGAAAAAAAAAATGCACCATTTCAGATTCCAGGGATTCCTTTAGTTACGAATCCCCTCCACCCCCAGCACAAGCGCCCAAATGTTTGTTTTGCCTAGATTTGTACGTTTCATAGTATTCCATTCGGGATTTATGCTTTTTCATTTATGTGGGAGAATTAATCGATTAAGATGGGAGATGTATGCAATTCGTATTTTCCTTTTTTTTTATTTGTTTTTTTGTTTCTCTCTGTGTCCTGTGCTTGTATTGTTATTGTCATTGCATCGGTGTCATTATTGTTTGTCTCGCTTACTCAAAGTTGGTGTAGAAATGAAGCTTTGGATTGCAATCAAAAGCTTTGGGTTTCGGTGTTGCAACAGATTTGGTTTGATGTGAGTTGTATTGTTCTGTTCACTCCTTAAAACCGCTGTTGTCCTGTTGATTTTTTTTTATCGTTTTTTTTTCCTATTTTTCAACCCCTTTTCCTTGAATAGCGTTCTTCCGGTAGCTTTTACTATTTTATTGAGGGTGGTAAGGGTTAATGGGTTTTTGCTGTGTTTTCCTTCTGCTCTTCTTGTAGGGTTTGGGGGAAGGGCTTTGGTATGCAAGCAGATCGGGTGTGTTTTCTGTTTTTGTTAAATTTTCATTCAGTAATAAAAAAGAGACCTAGGTAGAACGAGAGTGATTGCGGTGCAATGGAAAGAGAGACTGTTGAAAGTTGTATGTCTCTTCTATGCCGTGGTGCCCCAGGAAGAGTTTAGTTTGTAATTTAATGGCATGGCTTGCTCTCCCGGATGGTGTTTGATAGTTTGTTTACGTATTTGGCTCTTGAATTCGGTCTTTATAAGATGTTTGCGTTGGTACGGCGCGGCGGTTGGGAGGTAATCTGAAATGTATTACAACTTAAAATCTGATAGAGCAAAAGGGATGAAATTTTTTTATTTTCTAGAAGCCGTCACGACAGAATGGAATGTCCATGTGATGACACTCTTTACCAGTAGTTGGTTTACTCATAAGCTGATTGATTGCTGATAAGATATCAGTTACAATAATCGAATAATCGATATTGCTTTTGCAAGTGTCTACTGTTTTTTTCTTTATTTGCCGCCTGCATTACGGCATAGCTAAATTTGTTTTCTTGTTTTTGGTATATTTTTGGATCATATGTTATTTTGACTGTGACAGCTCAGAAACTTCCAACAACGTTGGAAAATATTTCAAAGTTACTGCCAAGGTGGATGATGTGTTGCGGAAACAGTACGAATTTTGAAAGAAAAGTTCCGGTGAAATAATTCACCAACTGCAGCTAGTGTACGGAAGTTTGTGAAGAAAGTTCATGAGACGGGTTTTTAGATTGACAACCGAATATTTTCCAACTGAACATCAGTCGCACTAGCCTGGGAAGAATTTTGCATAAAGATTTCGGATTATTAGATTATAAGGTCCCATTGACTCTAGAATTGAAACAAAATGCTCAACGTTAGAGGCTCGAAATCGACGAAAATTTCACTCAAAAAATCATATTTTCAGAGGAAGCGCATTTCCATCTTAGCGGCTACGAAAACAAGCAAAATTGCCGTCATAAAAAAGTCAATGCATCCTGAACATGTGACTGTTTGGCGTGGTTTTTGGAGTGGCGATATTATTCCAATTTTGTTTCAAGACGACATCTGCCCATAAAATCAGTATGTTCGGCACTGAAAGTCAGAGATTGTTTATGGAAGTTTATGGTGAATATCCTCAAACTCAAAGCACCGGTGAACGTTGAAGCAATACGGGACCCATATTAATTGAAAGAATGAGACATCGAAAAGCGAAAACCATTTAAATTTTTTTTTATTAAACTCAGGAAGACTTTTATCATTTTGAAAATCTGATCTATGCTATGATACGAGTTACAATTTAAACAAACCTCTCTTGAGATATTATCAAAAGGTTTTTTTTTGGTTGGTACATCTGTCATCTAGCGCTCGAATATCTGTTTGAGTACTATTTGTCAGAAGTTTTTGCGTGATATCTTTGTAGACAAGTCGGTGTTTGTTGTGTTCTGCGAATTTCGCAATCTCGTTTGCCTAAAATTTTGTGTTTCTAACAAAATATGATACGCGGAAGCGGTGAAAATGTCAACGATAGCCTGCGGATACTCGACAACGTCGAAAATATAAGCGTACGAGTGGTGCAAAGAGTTTAAAGCGGGCCAGTATGACTGACGTAAACATCTAAAAAGTTAAGAAAATTTTACTCGCAGATCACCCTGCAAGACAAAACCTAGGCTTTGTTGACCGTTTTCTTTAATTGCTTTGGTGTTGCCCACTCCGAACTTCTTGAGCCAGCTCAGACATTAAATGAGGAATATTATTCAGGAGAACCAACTTGTGGTTGTGGAACATGGGACACGACGCTAGGTACTTCTGCCTCCTCAGTTAAGTTATCCATTGACATTTGAGTTTTATATTAGCATGTAGAAGGTATGACTTTTGAGACTATCGCAGAGGAAATGACTACTTCCGGATGTCTTTAAGAAGCCGGCGAATTTCTTACTATCCTTCAGAAGAAAAGATAGCAGGATTATTTCGTCGCGTCGTGTCGTGACGGTTCACTTTGCTTTTGCTTGGAACTAAAGTGTAGTAGAAACCACGGCACTACACTTCACTACTGCATGTACTCAGCGCTGATGTGGTGGGTGCTGGTACTTTAGGGAGAACGCCAACAAAAGGCTGACAAATATCAGCGTTCGCCTGGAATCTACCTAAGGCTGGAAGAAATATGAGTGTATGTAGATACCAATCCATTATACCTCCTCCCTCTAATAAGCAAAACTAAAAATCACTTAACGAATCCTACGTTCAAAACAACCAAAGATATTTTGGCTGGACGCAAATGGACTATCATCTATGCTAGAATAACACGAAAATGCGTTGCGCGAACCACAAGTCAGCAACGACTTTCGCTGACGAAATTGTTTGTAAAGAAACCACGGAAAACCTGCATCATTAATTAAAATTAACGTGTACAACTTAAATTAGAGCCAGCTCGGTGAATTGGCGAGAATGCCATTCCACCGCTTTTTAATGTCATTCAAGATTTTCTATCGGAGCAGCACTTTGACGAGTTCTGAAGAAACTTTATTCGGCGAGGCGAAAACGTGATCTATTGTAATACGAGCGTTCACAGAGGTCTTCTCATTAAGAAACGGAAAAATTTTAAACTGAGCAAACCAGCTGCTTTTGCCATGTTAAGTAATCTGGGCCAAAAAGCAGTAAAAACACGATCTACAATTGAGGTTCAAAAAGGGTTCGAAAAGAGAAATAATTAAATCACTCAAATGTGAAGATATCGGCAGAAAAGAAGTTATCCCAAAACAGCTGCCTGTAAAATAGCTCTACTTACCTACATGTTACATGGCTCTACAGTCCGGGGTGGCCTCACCTAACATGCCTCCCCTGCTACCTTGGTATTATGCCAGCTGTCTTCGATTGGGCACATTAAATTGGTTGAGGTCCCCTCCCACATGTGTACGCCAACTAAGAAGAAGTCGTTCTCTACTGCCTTGCACGTCTTGCTTGGAATTGAATTTCTCCGGGCTAGAAAGGTGGTATCTATGCGTCCCAGGTGGAAGAACTGTCGAAGCTACTGCACGGTGAAACAGGACTCGGATGATGGGTGTCTTGTATAATGTACACAGAGTGGCAAATAATATTTGGGACTGGTTCTAGAAAACATAATTAAAACGCGATTTCCCTATAAAATGCACTTGTTACAGCGATTCAATAGTGATTCAAATGCTTGATCTAGCCCATTTTGCCTCCATTTAGCCCCCGTGTTGAAGCTGATTGAATGATAATCAAAGAAGCATTCTTTGATTACTTCCTCGCTGGCGTCGTTTTCAAAGTCGGTAGAATTACCTAAGTAGATAAATTTTTTTACTTCCTCATGGTTTTGCCTGGCGTTTTGTCTTTGGTGTCGATGTGTTCCCTTTTGTTGACAGCATATATTTTGCTTTTCATCCATTTATTAGTTGGCGCATTTCAGGGGAAGTTCCTTTAAAATCAGATAGACAATGCTGAGGTTCGTTCTTGTTGAACTAGATTTAAGAGATGAGTAAATGCATGCTCCAAATTAAATTATCACCTGGTACTGCTTCAAACAGGTCAGCATTAAACCCATAGAGACCGGCAGTTTTGTTAGATCGTGTTGTTCGGCGGTCCGAATTATCGATATACGAGTACTCTATGTTGAAAAGTTTGTTCTGCGTAATCACCATTGAACATTTTGCAGAAATAATTGTTCCAAATTCTCAACACCAACTGTATGGTTCTTCTATGAGGTTTCCTTCTCCATAGTCCATTCTTGCAGAGGTCTGATCAAGCTTAGCAGTTTTGTCATGCTTGTTTTTTTTTTGTAACAGCTCTTTAGGGCCTCGGTCAGAAGTTTCTCGTGTTCTTTCTAAGAAGCTGTTTCTCTCAATAACCTGTCTGCATTCCTCATAGAACCGGAAGTTTCTTTGTGGAGCTCTTGGCGGCAATGCAATTGGTTTTCTACTTTCAATGTCTCCAGCATCGGATTTATTAATAAGTCTCCCTTCGCTGCCGGATGTGGCTTTTATACTGCGTTACCAACAGCTTGGTATCAAAATCGCCAATTGCTCGCAGAAAAAGTTTTTGGTAAGATCACTCTTCTGCTCTGTAGGGGCGTTAGTGTGTTTGAGGCTTATATGGTCAAACCGTCGTCAGGCATTCATTTATTGGGTTGTACCACATGAAATGTCCGATTTTCGCTCAGTCGGAAATAAGAAATTCTCGAGTGAACATCTGTGCCAGAATGTTAAACTTTCTTTTTTGCTTGACGTGTGAGAATTTTAGGGTTCATTACAAGTACCGCTATTTTTTTCCTAGGAATTATTTACTATCCTGTCGGCAGTTCAAATTCTAACCCTCTTCCTTTACGAACTTAAAAAAGGACATTGCCAGTAAAAACATTAATGACGCCTTTAAGGATGTAGCGGTAAACGAACGCACTATACGACGTTTGTTTGGAAAGTTCCATTCGGGAGATTTCAGATTTCAGAAAGGTAAAGAAACTCGATAAGTGGGTACCCCATGAACTGAACGAATTCCAAAAACTACTTCGCCTGGAAATCTGCACATCGCTTACATTAAGAAACTAGACTGAACCGTTTTTACACCGGATAGTCACCTGTGATGAAAAGTGCATACTGCGTGATAATCGTAAAAGATCTGGGCAATGATGATGCAGATGAAAAACCAAAACACACCCCAAGCCCAAAGCAAACAAGGTTATGGTGACAATTTGGTGGACATCGAAGGACCAATCCACTTTTCATTTCTTCAACCAGGAGAAACGATAAACGCCATCAAATATTGTGAGGAAATCGACATATTGCATGCCGAATTGGCTGTAAAGCAACCTGCGTTGGTCAATAGGCACGGTCCGATACTTTTGCATGACAATCCTAGACCCTTTACCTCAAAAGTAATGGTGCAAAAATAGTTGCAGTCGGGATTTAAAATTCTTCTGCATCCACCGTCCTCTCCTGATATTTCCCCAACGAATTACCATCTTTTTCGCAATCTGGATTCATTTTGTCGGCAGAAGGTCCTCCGGAGCCGAGCAGAGGTCATAAAAGCTTTTAAAGATTTCATCATTCCTTCAGAAAGTCAGCTCTTCTATGAAAAATTAATATTCAATCTTGTATCACGTTTGTAGAATGTCATAGATGCAGACGGATCCTATTTTGATTGAATAAAGGTTTACGGAAAAATAATATTGGCTTTAAAATGTTTACTATAATATCGGACATTTCTTGTGGTACAACTCAATATATTAGTGACTAGACTTGTATTTTGCTTCTGGTCTACTTTCCATTTTAGAATTTTCTCATGCTGTTAATGGGGACTACCTTTCGGAGGTAGGACAGACATCACGCTAGGTAATTCATTGTTGCGCTAGCCCAATCCGATTAATCACGGGCAGAAAAGATCTTAGCTGCGCATTTAGCCAACCCAACAAGCGGCAAGGTAGATACGTAGATTCGTGGAAGAAATATATACGAGTGTGTAACATTCGATGCAATTATGCATGCGAAATTGTTGAGCTTCTAATAAAAGAGAAGACTAAGTTAGGTATGTTTAAAAACAAGCTGGTCGTAAATTGACATTTTGTATAGAGTTAAATGAAAACAGAGAAATAATTTGACCAAATAACTACAATTTACTTTTTTGGTGCATAGGAAAAAATTCCATTATTTTCACTATTACATTTCCCAGAATGTATTTGATATCTGGCACACTTAACACACGTCGACAACCCTCATATTCATTCGAAAGGCATTGACATCAACATGGTACTACATACTAGTAAATAACCCTCACGCGCATCAATTTGATATCGAATAAATTCAATGCGATAAGGATCACCCTCCCTATCATTTCGTCACCCTTTGACATACACCTGCTGTCTGTTCCAGGCCACCCATATTTTTAAGAGAGTCCATTCTAAAGCAACCCCCTGCTCTCAGAGCCGAACTATTCGTAAGAGAACCATCAATAAAGTGAAAATTCATTGTGCTTGCGTTTCGGCCTCTCCTTGTGGCTTTTTCCGAATCGAACAAAATGAAACTATCCGTAGCTTCTTCGACTTGGACTTTTCAGTTTATTTCGGTTCTATTCGGTTGAAGGAACGTGGTTTTAGTTCTTCTTTCAGTTGATTTCATTTATTTTTCTCCTAATTTAATTTTTTTTTTTCGTTTTTCAACTTTTATTTGATTTCGTTCTCGTTCAATTCAACTTTTTAAATTCTTCGTTCGTTTTATTTGCGTTCGTTTACGTTTATTTCAAATATTTTAATTTTTTTTTCAAAAAAAAAAAAAAAAAAAATTATACAACAAAATTTGAAAATTTTCAAAAAAGTGCATTTTTTTAAGTTAAAACTTAATAAAAAAAAAAAAAAAAACAGAAAACTTTTGTTGGTGTTTTGTTTTTAACGTGTGCGATATTTGCTCGTGTCGGGACATAATTTAATTTATCCGTTTCGTAATCGGCGGGCACGTACCATATATTTCTTTTAAGTGCATCTATAATTGGAATTTGTTTTCGAGGAGACTATAACGGCGAGGCGGCACAGCAGGTTTTCAAGCAGGCACCTGTGTGTTTATGATCATTTTGTTAAAAACTAAAACAGGTACTAACTTTGGCAACCATCTCAATGGCAAGATCTTTAAAATTGTCTGCTTGAAAAAATTTCCAAAAAGTCGGCAATTTTCGAAAAAGGAAAAACGTTTTCTATATACGAATACAAATTCTTTTCTTTTCCATTTCTTTTTCCATGCACTTCATCGTCTAATGTTTTAGAAACAGAAGACGAGATGAGTAGGAAACAGAAACAGAAACAGACAAAATGAAAAACCAATTTCTCACAGTTTTTGAGATGATGTTCTTCGAAAGTTATTTTTGAAAATTCTAAAAATATTTTCAAATACAAAATTGCTTATTTGAAATGAAACGTTTGTATGTAGAAATTATTTTTTTTTTGTACTCGTATTCCTCTCCTGTAAACTTGTGGATTTTTTGCAATTTTCAGAATTTTCAGAATTTTCTCTTATTTTTCGGCACTTTGGGCGCTGAGTACGGATAGTTTCTGACCATTTCTCGCCTGTGTTTTTGTTGTCTTGACTTTCTGACCTACAATGAATGTTTTACAATATTTTTTTCTTCTTCAATATTATTATTAGATTTGAATTGGAATTACGCCGCTTTCGAAGCATTGAATTGGAGCATTCGAACTTAATTTGGGAATATCGTTTCAATATTAGATTTTTGAGATTTTGTTGCATTTCGTAAGAGAAAATGATAATGAACATCTGTTGCAGAAGTGCAGATTTTGATACTGTCAGTGGCAGCAGGTGATTTATTTCAGTCGATTTGGAAATGAGGGAGTCAGATCATAGGAAAAATGTGTGTGGGTTTGTTTTGATTCCGGTATGTAGGATACGACGCGTGTTAGTTATATTTATGTGATGATCTATTTCTAGGTGGAAAGTGTCAGTCCTTATGTCTCGTGTTGGACTTATCAGTGAAGTAGTTTTTGAGAAAATGAATTTCGTCAGAATTTCTCATTTTTCGAAGACAGGAAACCTTTTATTTTTTTTTAGCGTTTTATTGACTTGAAATTCGGCATGCGCTGCGAAGATTTTTTTAATTAGTTTTTTTTCTTGGTGGTCCACGCCTTCGTTTTTTAATTCTTAATCGTACACCTGTTGTTAGCTGATGATGTATGAGTCCAGCTACTAATGAAGTCAAAAGTTAATTTCAAAATGATACTGAAAACGCTTAGCAACGCAAGTGGGACCAAATGGGTGTACCAGAAAATCGTACCAACGATATCTTTATCCGCTATCGTTTATGTGGATGCTTTTGGGTCATCTAGCCGGAATGGGATGTTAAGAAAAAAAAAAAAAAAAAAAAAAAAAAAAAAACACCGTGGCGCTGACAGCCCGGTATGGGCCATGGCCTATCTTCTTGGCACTCATTTGTGTTGCTCATGTTGTCATTTTTGTCACATCTGAGCGGGGCCTATGGTTTATCGCCGAGTCCGAACGTCCTTAGAAGCTTTTTCATAGGCAATTTTACTGTCGGGAGTTTTCCATTGCCCGTCGAAAGGGTAATGACGATTCGAAAAATTGTTGGCGATACCGGGGATCGAACCACGGACCCTCTGCGCGATAATCCAGTGAGCTAACCATCGCGCTATCGCCTCCATGGGATGTTAAGAGTCCTATAAAAAAATCTCAAAAGCGATTGGCAAGTGTAGTTCTTCGTTTGATGTCTGATGAGAAGTCATTATCAGAGTCAATAATGAGCCAGGGTAAGCAAAATCCCTAACTAAGTACCTGTCCATTGTGACTTTTTGTCCGATTTGCTGTAGTCGTGCCCTGTGGTTTTGGCTACATTTACAGATAAACCTCTTTTTACCTTCGAGTTAATATTGGGGCAACTGTAGATTTGTCCGGTTTTAAACCGGACTGATAGCCTCCAATCAGATCGTTGAGAAATGGTTTCAGTAGTTCACAAAATACACCCGACAGGATTCTTAAGTGATGTTAAGGGGGCATTGGTGCTTTCATAGTTCAGGGGTTTAAATGATTCCTTGAGAATAAGTCAATAAATGTTGATGTGGCCTGGTAAATATGGCATATATGACTTAAAAAGCTCGAAAGTCAGGCCATCCGGTCAAGGGCAACTAGTGAGAGATTCGTAGTTAGGGCTAAGGATATGGAAGATCGTTTTTTCAGACTGTTAAACAGCGGTGACGATCGTTGTCAAGCTGAACGCATCATTCAATCTGGAGGATGATAAACAACAACTCCTTCTACTTCTTCTTAAAGGAATGGGGATAACCATATCCAAATTTAAGTCCAATGTGCCTGCTGGTTGGTACTAATGGCTATCTGCTGGGCGGTCAGTATTTCAGACGAATTAAATTTCATAATTCTATACCCAATTCTAAGAAAGGGAGAACTCCAAATCGTCGTCAACTATAGAAATAAGTCTCAACTTTGAAATCTACTCTGACGTTCTAAATTCCAAATCGACAACCATACCTATATATATTGTCTCCCGGAGAATATTTGAAGGCATGTATGGCTTTGGCATTTGTGTTAAACTTTTCCGGCTCTTAAGAAGAAATGCAGAAAGTTCTGTAAAGTTCGGTCATCATTTTATGGTTGATTAAGGAATGACATTACTTGATGGAGAGGCATGACTTTATCAAAGAAAGATGAGGAGGTCATTTCATGTGAAAGTGGCTGGAATTTGTTCACACTAATGTTCTTGTTCTGAAGCCTTCGCATCCATCACCGAGAGAAGGTGCCCAAGTGCAAAATGACCCCAATCAACTAAGTGTGCGAAATTGCAACCCAAATTTGGCGTCTTGTTAGTTTCGAGTCCACTGATCATCATCACTTGATGCAGCTCGTAAAATGGTTAATGAGAAGTTCAGGGATATGCGATTGGCTTAGTTTCTGCCGGTTTTTTATTTGTGTTTTTCAATAGGGGAATAACAATATTTTATTTTAATTTAAACGCCCCTTAATTTTATTTAATGATCAGTCAAGGTCAGCGCTTACTTCAATTTTCGGTCGAAATAATCTGGTAAGAACCAGACAAGATGTTCGTGCTATAGGAAATAAATCCGAGTCAACATATTCACTATTGAATGTTCCTGTGCCAGTAAGACAACATACAGTAGTGATTCAATTCAAATTGAGCCAAATCAGTCGATTACACGCCTTTCACAGGAATTGGAAACCTCTCAGATCGCAATGTGCCGAATTACGCGTAAAAATATTGACTCACGTCCTTACAAGGTTAAATTTCCTTAAGAACTGAAGCCTCCAGATTATTTGGAATGCCGAAACTTCTTCGATAGGGCTCAGCAAAAGTTGAAAGAAAATCCTAAATTTTTTCGAAGATTCATCTCAGCCATGAAGCTCCATTTTTGGCTTAATAGCTTTGTCAAAAAGCAAAATATGCGTTTTTGGACAGCAACAAACCCAAATGTGCCTTAAGTGACTCCATTGCATTCACAAAAGTGTGATATGATGGATTTCATGCCGGAGATGTGATTGGGCGGTATTTTGTCGTCGATGAAAATGATCGCCATGCTACGGTCAATAGAGTTCATTTTCGTGCCATGTTAGAAGAATTTTTTTTGATCAGAATTGGATGGTCTTCACGTCAGTATTAAGTGGTTCCAACAAGATGCCAGACTTCTTGTCCAATATTTAATATATTGAAAGGGAAGTTCGATTATCGTGTAATCTCGAGAAATGGTCCGGCTGAATTGCCACCTCGCTCGTGCAATTTATCGCCATTGGATATCTTTCTATGGCTTGTGAGCATAAACCAACAACGTAAGAGGAACTCTGAATCAATATTGAACGTGAAATTGCCAACTAATATGTATGGAAGAGTGGTGAAAAATTGGCTCCGAAAAATCAATCACTGCGCAATCGCTGTGGTCCCAATTCCATACTTAAATTTAATATGTACTTCACCTAAATTCCAAGCTGAATAACACGCCATCCAAGAATGCGCGGACGTCATCAATAACTCTGGTATCAAAGGTGCAAACATCCATATATTCACGGATAGTCAAGCAGCTATAAATGCCCTTTGCTCGCACATCTTTGACTCCAAATCAGTCATGCAATGCTTTAAATCCCTCCAAAAACTCAGCTCAAGGAATAAGATCAAACTATGGTGGGCTCTTGGTCATGAGTGAATTGATGGTAATGAAAATGCCGACGAACCGGCTAGAAAGGGCTCAAACACTCCCTTCAACGGACCTGAACCGTTTTGCTGCATCCCCAAAAGTGCAGTCAATCTAGCTACAATATGTGTATATATATCTAGTGACAATAGATTTAAAATGTAATAAATTAAAAAATTAAGATATGATTACAATGGAGTGAAGAGAATTACAAAGGAAATTAAAGTTTAAATGATCAGTAATATTAATATCTACACTTCATTGTTCATACTCGCTTATTCCAAATGGTTTGCTTGAAAGAAGGGAAGCTAAATTCTAGTTACTTTGATTTTTGAGGAAACGCTGCACTTCACTTCTAAGTCGACTCGTGCCATTCAGCTCTTTCAGGTAAAGCGGCAGTTAGTTCCACAGACGGATAGTAGCAATGAAAAATTGTCTTTCAGACGTTAGACAGGAGAATTTCGGATTAATTAAAGATGCAGATCTGTTGGATTCAGATAACTGGATTCTATAATATAGATACGACGGTTTCCTTGTTTTTATAATGCTATACAGCATAACGAGAGTACGAAATTTGACGTAGTTCTGAAAAGACATGCACAATAGGTTGTTAACCAAATGTGACACATGGCCAAACCTTCTGAGGCCGTAGACTTACCGGATAGTGCTATTAAATGCAACTTGAAGCTTTCTTTTACTGTCAGCATCACAGTTACCGAATACTTCAAAACCATAAATTAGGACAGGTATAACCAGTGTTTTAGCGAGAGTTAATCTTGTCCTCGGTGGTGTAAACTTTTGAGCAGTCCATAGAGTTCGAAGAACGTCATATGTCCTACGCGTTCTATTGAATATAATGCCTAGGTTTTAAGAAGATTCAACGATATCAATTGCTGAACTGTTTAATGTGGTTGCTGGAAAATAGCTAGCTTCTTTTTTAAAATAATTAGGTTTTTACATTTGCTAGAATTAAGTGTCAGGCCATTTTCAAATGACCAGTTCGAGATCCTTTGAAGATCTTCATTCATATCATTAACACAGTCTTCAATAAGATAAAAGGCACAACTCTTATAGATTTGAACATCGTCTGCGTAAAAGTGTTTTGCGGACTTCAAAATTACCGTTTGTATATCATTGATATACAGTGGGAATCAAATAGGTCCCAAAATCAACCCCTGGGGAACGCCCCGCGCGAAAGGAAGAAATTCTGATAAGACGCCCTCCAGAGACACAGCTTGTTTTCTTTCTTTTAAATAAGATGACAGTAACTTAACGGCAAATGGAGACATATTAAAACAATGACGTAACTTATGAATGAGAGTAGAATGGTTGACCATATCAAAGGTTTTGGAGAAATCTAGAAGGGTCAAGAATATCTTCCCCACACTGATCAAAGCAGTTGTACAGCTATGTTTGGCTCGTTCACATACTTTGGTAAGGGAAGGTAGAATTGATATACATACCATAAATCTGAATTCATTACCTGACGAATTGTTAGGGATTGGTAAAGATTCATTTCGCTGGAAATTCGGTTGACTACTTCATCCATAAGCTTAGCAAGGCTTTCTTCTAAATCATCAAGTGCTACAGCTGGCACTGGTTTGTAGAAAGCCGATGTGGAATTGGTTTCTGTTCCTTTTCTTCCTGCTGGTGAAGAGTATTGCTTCGTTGGTAGCATAGACTCTTTAGCCAGGCTATGTGTGGGTCGCATAACTGCCTCCAATGTTGGTGTTGACTGTTTCTCTTTCTCTACGGTAGTGCAGATCGCCTTTTCCCCGCCATTATAATTGTTAATATTGATATTTAGTTTTGTGTTTACTTAATTAATATGTTAGTTGGCGAAGAGAAAAATAAAAAAACTTCAGCTAATAACGCTTTTAAAACTTGCACCCAATTTAAAAAGTAGAACTGGGCTGGAATTACAAATATTTACCCGGATGAGATTGTAAACACGTCTACATATTCACTTTCACTCATAATTTCATACAATGTGTGACATTCTGTGTGACTATCCAGCCCTTAACGGAGTCAGAAGGAATACCTTCTTCATGGAATAACTTTACACCGCTGAACTAAGGGATTCCCCTACTGCTAGAGCTAGAGTTACTTACTTCATTCGGAAGGTAGAAAACCTACTAGCCTAATCACAGTTCTCACAAACTGGTACAAAATATCTTTCAGGTCGAGGTGCCGTATCTCCCCAATGGTGAGTCAGAAGCTTTAGAAAAAAATTGATTTCAGCCCTTTATCTCAGTTGTGTCTGTTTTCAATTGACGTCCGCTGCTGCAGTATTCTTGTGCATGGTTGGTAACCCTTCACTAGTCGCGTTTCATATTGGTCGATGCGATCTGACAGATACCTTTCATGATAACTTGTATTTTTGTTGAAATTATAGTTTTACCAACTCACACTAAGTAGGTAAAGGGTTTGAAAAGTAAGAAGTACGCATGAAACAACATAGGCAATGAATTTCGGAAAAAGAGCGCATTATTGCCAACCCTTAGTGTGATCTGTCAGATCGCCCGCGACTAACGGAGGGTTAAATTCGAAACAATACTTTCACCACGTTTAGTTTCGATTTTTGAGACTCAACACTTTTTTTTAAGTCATCCTTGTATCAAAAGCTAGTTTTCTCTACACGTGGCATGCAAACCACAGGTAATACAACACGGAAATAAATGCTAACCTTGAATAAACAAGCGCTATAACACATATTTATCTAATTAGCAAATTCCAAACCACACGGCTTCCAGACTGTAATAACTAGTTCAGATACTACTTGTATCTTAAATATTTTACCATTTCTATCTTCATTTACAATTATCTCTGTATTTTAAAAAATACATTCCAATCGGCAACTTTTTTTATGTTATATCATTTTAATTCGATTAATCCAAAAGCCAAATCTAATTAATTTGTTTTTTTTTTGTCTCTCATTGCAGTTTCATTTTTATCGTTCTTTATGTTAAATTCAATTACAAAATAAGAGAGTATAAGTGGATGAGAAAGCTTTTTTTACACACATTGTGATCGATTTTACAAATTAAAAAAAAAAAAAAACAAAAAACAAAAACAAAAAACAAAAAGAAAACGAACTACGTACACCCTAAATAATTTGCCATTTTCAGCAACAACAATTTTTAAGCAAAGTAAGTAATTCTTTTCTATCTTCTATGCTCTGCAATGTCTAATGTTTGTTTATTGTTTCAGGATAATTTTTCTACGTAAACGTTCGTTTAGTGTGTTTTATTTACAATCATAAAGATAAACATTTATATCAGTATTATTAGCGAGTAGTAGAAATTACAAAGAAAAACCTAGTGAATTGTTTTTTTTGTTTTTATTTTCTACCTATTAAAATTTGTTGATAGTTTATTAACAACAATATTATAAATAAAAGAAATTTTACCTTATTTTCGTACTTGTAATACACACGTTAAATAAATTTTTATTCAATCTAAATGATGACCAGCGGAATGGTTGAAGGACAGCAGCAACAGCAGCAGCAACAACAGCAGAATGGGGGAAGTGGCAGCACTTCCGAGGATCCAAAAACCAATTTAATTGTTAATTATCTGCCACAGACAATGTCACAGGAGGACATTCGATCGTTATTTGTGAGTGTTGGTGAGGTTGAGAGTTGTAAGCTGATTCGTGATAAAGTTACAGGTAAGTTTTTTTTTTTTAACTGATTATCTAAATCTAATCTAAAACATGAGAAAGGTAGCCATGTACATGAATATATGTCTGAGATGGATTACTTAGTTTTACTTTAGGTTATGCTCTATTCCGAAATTGACCAGGGTTTCAACCAACACCATTCAATGAATTGCCTTTAAAGTTGAGTCCGCCAGCTAAGACGAGGTCTTCTTTTTCGGTGTTGCTACTCTGAGATTGAGAGATAGAGTATTACCATTTGCTTACCCAATATGTCCTATCGAGGAACACTAACCCTTCTGACAAGATCAATGTCGCGGTATAGCTCATACAGGTTGTTGTGTTGTGTCATCTTCTTCAAATTCCGTTTGTACCAATGCGGCCACATTTAACTCGAATAACTTCTCTGTCAAACCATCCATCGCCATCTGTATTAATTTTTGAATAACTCCACCAAACTCCGCATTGGCATTTCCTTACCCAACATGTTTAGGAACACTAAACATTTTGATAAGATCAAAGTCGCGGTATAGCTGATACAGGTCGTTGTTTCATCTTTCCCAAATTCTGTTTATGCCAATGTGGCCACAATCAATTGAATAACTTCTTTTTTAAAGCAACCATCGCCATCTGCATTAATTTTCGAATAACTCCGCCGAATAACAGAAAAAGGATGTTATTGACTGATTTGATACTTCACTTTATTTTTACGGTGGTGTCGTAGCTCATTTGTATTTTTTCTTTATGTTCTTTTCTATAATAAAAGGCGCAAATTTAGCAGCTCTTTGATTTATCCTCGTGATTTTAACCAGTTTGCGAGTATTTGTTTAGACTTTTAAGACATTGCATCTCTCTCTAGATAATGGTCTGTAAGCTTCGGGCAATTATTTCAGCTATGTTTTACATGGCAGAAGACCACCCTGTCGAAATAAATTTTTTACATCATTACTGACCTTCATGGAGCAGCGAAAGTTCTAATTTGAATAGCCGAATAAGTCAACTCCGTAATTGGTGGACTAGCATTGCAGATACCTGGACGAAATATGAAGCATTTGATGCATTATTAAACGTGCTTCGACCTGTAAAGATCATTTTTATAGATGCTTGTATGACAACATACATAAGGAGCCATAAAATAAGCGACAATGTGGTTAGTTTCGATGGAATTATCTCAAAACGGAAAATAAAACTGTATATAGCTAGTTGGGGCCGATATTGCATAATGAAAAGGCGTTCAGTAAACTTGTGTGGCTTCAAAGTCTTATGGAATATTTTCTGTTGGCCCTCTTGGACATTGGGGGTGCCTTCAACAATGTCAAAGCAAAAGTGTAAACAGTAGTTCCATTCCATTTATACCTCCATCAGGAATTGAACTGGAATTTATTGTAAATTTCCGACATGTTAAACCAACATATCAACAGGATAGAACATGAGCCGGATGAATACCATGAGCTTGTTTTGACTCTCGAATCGAGTCGGCTGCTGTTAAATAGTCTCTTTGTAAAGTCAAAAGCATATTTGGTCAGAGTTTTTTTTTTTTTTTTGGTGGGTAGGTGTGAAATCTTCATAGACACTATGAACCCGTTGCTCAAAGTAGTGTGAGATTCTTACTCACTAAAAACACGCCTCCCTTCTTATCGACTACTACTAAGTAACCTTATCAAGTAGTTTCCGTTTCAAATAACGTTCGCGTAGGGCAGGTAGCTTTCCAGCAAAAGCATCTGTTAGTACCGCTATTATATGCGGATAGTCCCCAGATCGAATGGTCTCATTCTTTGTAATCGACGCACTAAGTTTGTCTCGTCCAGAATTTAGAGTATTTTATTATTACAATGACCATGAAGACGAATATGGAGTTTGCGAGCAAAGTTGATTATTTCGTCCTCGACGGTAACTATTCCTAAGTCTCTGTGGATATCACTGTTTCTGATATACCATGGGGCGTTCACGATTTGTCTTAGAACTTTGTTTTGATAGCCTTGGAGAATATTTCGGTTGCTTGGTTAAGTACAACCCCAAAGTTGTATACCGTACGTCCAAACAGGTTTAAGCACTTGCTTATAGATGAGCAGTTTGTGCTTAACTTGGAATGTCTTCCTAGTAGCCAGTACATTTGTCTGAATTTATTTTCAAGTTCATCACGTTTCTTCTTAACATGCGGCTTCCATTTCAGTTTTACATCTAGTGTCATTCCTAGATACTTTGCTTCATTTGCATATGGTATTTGTACCGATTTAATGAAAATGGGAAGGTTGTTTATTTTCCGGTAAGTAAAATTACCATGAGTAGATTTGGTCTGTTAAGAACAAGTCGCCATATCTTTGTCCATTCGTAGATTTTATCCAAAGCCGTTTGTAGCTTTCCAGTAGCTAACTCGACTGAAGTATCTGTAGCTAGTATCGCCGTGTCGTCCGCGAACGTGGCTACTATGGTGCCTGATTCTTCCGGTATGTCTCGAGTATAGAGTAAAAACAATACCGGACCAAGTACACTTCCTTGCGGAACTCCAGCAGGGATCTCTTTAAATTCCGGGTATTCGGTGCCATGCTTAACACGAAAATACGATTTCAGAATCGTATGCAGCTCTCTCGGAAGAACCTGACTTAGCTTAAAATTTAAGCCTTCATGCCATACCTTATCGAAGGCTTGAGACACGTGAAGAAACACGCTAGAACATATCTTTTTCCCCTCTACGGCTTTCTCAATATTTGGTCAGAGTGAGATCTTAGATTGTTTGAATAAAAATATTGATCTAGCAAAGTATATGAGTAGAATGTTTGCTAGTTTGTTTTTGGGTTCCATGAAGCTCACTTACAATACTGTTGAATCTTATCAAAGTTGGTTTGCAATATAATATCAATCGTTGGACCTTTGCATCTTGTTGTAGACCGTTTTTAATTTTAAATACTATAAGTCAGTAGAAATCACCGTCCGTTTTTATGATGAATCGTCTATTGGTAAGCATATCGAAAACATTGTACAGCAGTGGTATATTTATATCAAGTCCGTTCAACTTGTAAGAGAGCCTGTCTAGCCATCAAAGGCTTTCTCCACGTCAACTAAGCAAGCATTTGTGCTTAAAAACCGAATTAACTAAACAGGAGGCTTATTGATCGGAGATTCTGTGAATCATTTTCTTAGAGATGTGGAATACAATGTTTATTATGCAATCGGTTCCCATAGCTTTATTACTTCTTAATGATTCGAAGAGTAAGTTCCACTCATTGATGATGACATTTTCGCCACTGAACTCAGTTCCCCATCGCATAGAAATGGTGCAAGAGGATTTGATTTTCCAAGTTGTGGTCAAAGTTATTGACTTTATACATCTCTGCCTACTCTTGCGGATCTTTGATCATAGAGAAGTTGTTATTCTTAGCCTCTCCTCTATACTTGCTTTGAGCATCATTTCTTGATTGTCTAATGAAAACTGACATAAGTTATTTTCTTTTATTAATATTTAGAAGCTTTTTGATCGACGACTTCAATGTCGGTTATTTACGAGTACCTGCCAGTCAATTGCCGGTAAAAGGTTTTTAGTATCAACAGCAGTCAAGTTTTGTGTCACTGCCATTGAGTTTATATAAATAGTTGTATTGAGAAATGTGTCTTCGTTTTGAATATGTAAATACCGATTTATCGTTCTGTTCGTAGTTCCTTTTATCGTAAGACAGTGGCTGAAAGAAGATAAAAAAGACCGCCTTCAACACAATCGCGGAGAGCTATGGTCATAAAATATCTTATAGTATTGTACGAATACATTTGAACAAACTGCTTCAATTTAACAATTTCGTTAGAACGGTTACTGCGTTACTGAGTCTGCATGGTCTCTGTAAATCACGAACGCACATAGGCAGTTTATGTTATGTTGTTTTAGATATGTCTGTTGTATTCATGTGTTAAACAACTGGAGATCCAGATAGAAGCCGTATTTAGGGAAAGATTACTATCCGAATCGATCGAGACAAACTCGGTACAAACCACTCAGCTGACTTCACCAATTTATTACAATAGCAGATTTCCTCTAGCGGAAGAAGAAATCACACTTCATCTGCTGCCCAGTTCCTCATTATCATCAGAAAAAAAATGGATGATCTTGATGTCCAATACATTGTCCCATTTCGCGATATAATATTTTTTTTGAAATGAGCCTTCCGTAAGTCCATGGTTTAGTTACTGATCATGAAGAATTAGTTACTGATCATTATTCAATAACGCAAGCTCAATAATACGATTTCGCGATAAAGAATAAAGGTATTTTGAGCCGTTGCACACCAAGTCTCATGTCAATATACATTCTCAACAATGGGCTTAGGCCGAACTCCTTTCCACTTACTTGAAGTACAGCCTCGTGCAGAGGCTAATTTGTTGTGATCGGAGTCAAATTGAAAATTCCTGATGTGCCACATACTTTCGTTCGCAGTGGCTACAGCTTCTTCTGTAACTGACATTACGTTCGTTCGTTATCGACTCTGCGTCATGGTGAGTGTACTCGTATGTAGTGCGAAATTTATCCTCAACACAACTAATCACGAGCTAAGTTGTATATTATTAGGACACAAAAATGCACGTTATGTTCTGTATCTTTCGCGAATTGAATGCTGGTTTGTAAAATAAATTGGTATGACATGGAAGCGGTCTTTTTGTACAATTCAAATATGTTAAACAATTATAAAATAAATCGTGTAAGCTTAAATACCGAGAATCTTTGTTGTAAGATAATATAAATAAGTCTGTTTTTGTTGATAGTTTTTAAGTTTATGTGTTTGTTTTTTGTTTTTTTTTTTTGTTTTCGAAAGGTCAAAGCCTTGGCTATGGCTTTGTTAACTACATTAAACAGGAAGATGCGGAGAAAGCAATAAACTCTTTAAATGGTCTTCGTTTGCAAAATAAAACAATTAAAGTAAGCTTATCGATTGAATCGTAAAAAAAATCCTCTTTTTACTAAAATTTTGTTGTTTTTTTTTTTCAGGTGTCAATCGCCCGTCCTAGCTCAGAATCAATTAAGGGAGCAAATCTATATGTATCTGGTCTTCCAAAGAATATGACCCAACCAGATCTAGAAGTACTATTCAGTCCATATGGAAAAATAATTACCTCAAGAATCTTATGCGACAATATTACAGGTGAGTCTATTAAATTAGCTTAGAGATCCGGACAAGAACTTTGTTTTATTAAATTTTTTTAATTTTGAATAACCCTTCAGAGAAAATAAAAATAAAAATATAAAATAAAATATGAATAGTAACCAGTTCTGGATTTTTATCAAAAACAAAATTAACAAAATTGTTAGTGTTCTTTTTTATTTTAAATTACAAAAAACAAAATTTAAAAATAACAAGTTAATGCATTCGTTCTTTTTTTATTTTTAAACAAAAAAAAAAACAAACCTATTTTGTACCTTCAGGTGGAGCTAGTGATTCCGGTAGGTACCCAAACGAATTGTTCTTTTATTCGTTTTGTGTTGTTTTATAACACAAACAATTATTGTGTTGTTGTTTGTTAAGTTTTAACGTGTTTAAATATTTTGTTTGTAATTGGAATTCGATGTGTCATTCATTTAATATTTGATTTCCATTCATTTTGTTTCTAACCGATTTGTCATAAACAAAAACCGAAAAAAAAAAAAAAATAGAATTGTTGTTGTTCGCCATAATGCATAATTCGAAAAAACAAAATAATAATAATTTGTCGGTGTAAAAATACAAAATAAAAATCCAGACATTAATCTATGATTAAAAAGATCCTATTTCCTGTTTCCCCTTTGCTATTTCCTCATTCATTAAGTGCGCCTAACAAAACTATCTTGCTTCAATAATCATTCTTTCTAGTTTCTATTTCTATCTACTTGTACTTGTATCTATCTGTTTCTTATCATCATTTCAATTTGTTGGTCATTGTTTAGTAACAAAGTAATCAGAAAAAAGAAATGAGAGAAAATCAGAAACGAAAATTGTCTGTTTTTCTTTATGTACTAGAGCGCCTTAAGCCTTATGCCTAAAAACAAATCTAAATTGATGTATACCATCCGAAATGTATCTAACACAGGTCTTTCAAAAGGTGTCGGCTTCATTCGGTTCGATCAACGCCATGAGGCAGATCGTGCCATAAAGGAGCTGAACGGAACTGTACCGAAAAACGCCACCGATCCAATTACAGTGAAATTTGCCAACAATCCAAGTAGCAGCAAAGCATTGGCACCCTTAGCTGCCGCCTATATAGCACCACAAAATCCAAGAGCGAGATTTCCAGGTGGAGCTGCTGCGGCTGCTGCTGCTGCTGCCATACATCATCCTACCGCCGCTGGACGTTATAGGTAAATTATTTAAAATTTTATTTAATCATTTTCAATTTACTGATGATAGGAGATAAATTTAGTTCGGTGATTCCCAGATATTCCCCACTGACTGGTGATCTCTTAGCCAACACAATGATTCCGGGGAATACTATTAATGGATCGGGTTGGTGTATATTCGTTTATAATTTGGCTCCAGAGACTGAAGAAAATGTGTTGTGGCAATTATTTGGACCGTTCGGTGCTGTGCAATCAGTTAAGGTAAGTTCAATGATTTTAGCCGAATGGTGAACACTAGGGGTTAGTGGGTTCTAAGATTTATGTATGTCTTAAATACTCTCTCTTAAATGGAGTGCAATATTCGTAGACCTCTTAGTATGACTTGTATCGTTTAGTACTACGAACTTTTAATACATTTTCTTTTGAACCTTAACGTGAGGACAAGGACAATTTAGAATTTCCAAAAGTGCAACTCTTGCCATAGGCAGTGAAAATATGGAACAGCAAACCCTAAATGTCAGGTTACAAGATAGTTGATTTTGTTAAAGCTCAAACTGGAAATACGTGTTTGATACCATCTATCAGGATATACATATATTATTTCATTACTGGACAATGTTGTAAATCCAAGCATTCATCAAAGCTTGAAATATATTCGAACGATTTTTATTGAAACTGAGGATGAGAGAATCCTTTACTTTTCCTATAGTTGGCCTGTTTTTTTTTTTCAGAAAATGATTTCATTAAAGAGCTTTCTATCATGACTTGAATTACAGAGTAAAGTAGAGAGAAAACTTTTGTTAGATTCACGCGATACTACAATAAATCGTATGTTGGCCTAAGTGCTCCACCTTCGTACCGGTAGCCACTTCAATCGAAATTACTGTATTCTTATTTTATTAGCACATATAATGCTACATATTTCTCTCCAGAACCGGAGTTGCCACTGCGCCGCTTATTGGGTTGGCAAAATTTTCGGAACCTTGAACTATTTAGTCCGCTCTATTTTGGATCATCTCTTAGTGAGGGGAGGAGTTTTCTGATGCTTTTGTGTGTGTTTTTTTTGCCTTTTGAACCGGATTTTTCTACGAATTTGTTGTAATATTTTACTGTACGCAAAATACTCTAACTCTATGTGTGATAAGTCATCTCAATTACCTCGATTCATAGGGATACAGCAATAGAGTTTGTACATTGCCTTGGTATACTCCAACTTTAATTCCAAATTCTCTAGTTTCTCCCGCTATGCATTTAATTTTTGTTGAGACGTCTGCGGACATGAAGCGACGCCATTCTTCTCCATCATAATCCGCAACGCCGCATTGACTGCAATTTGATTTGATAATATTGTGTTGTTGATTGTCTAGAACTGGCTATGTACTTTTATAGTATGCAAATCAATTTCACTGATCGAAAGTTGTTGCATTTTCTCGTCTTTATATTACAAAAACCAGAAAGTTTATCTGCCTAACTGGATTCGGGTCTTATCATTTCATTGAATACAATTACAGGCATAAGAAATTCAAGATTTTTGATTGTTGCCAATACTGTGTTAGTAAGAAAAAGGTTTGTTTTCCGCATTTTTTTTATATTTACGTTTTGACGTAACCTCCTTTAGTGGTGCGACACACTATTTTTAGATCATCTAAAAAAATATAAGAGCTTTGTCGTGGTGGAATAAGGTATTTTTGTTTGCTAAATGTAACGAAAATTTCTAATCACGTCGGTTGCACTGAAGTACTGCCCTGTGATTGCACTTTCTTTCTTAAAAAGTGGATTAAAAGCCGATGAGACAGTCTTTGCTTTCTTCGAAACAGTGTAATAATGCCTCCAGGTTTGATCATCTGTGACGAATTGATGCAAAAACGTCTGAGGATTTGGCTTAAAATGCCTACATGGCTTCGAAGTTGGCAGGTGTATCTGTTTGTCGTCCACTGTGAGCAATCACGGCACAAATCGATCCCACACCTACTAATGCTTAATTTATCATATAAAATGTTGGTTTCCGTACCGAACGATACGCTTACGGACCCTAGTCATTATAACCTCCAAACATTCAAGACCAACGTATACCGGTATCTCTCTCTCTCTATTCTCCCTAATTTTCCTTCGCCCGCGCTATGTGCAATCATATTAAGGGAGCTAATAACCCCTTATGTCTTTTGAAACACCGAGCAGAGTTTATTTACTAGTCTTACGCTTCTCTTCGTAGTTGTTGCACATAGTTTGCGCTCTTAGAAGAGTATTTTGGAAAAAATTCTCTCAAGTTAAGAGTCAAGAGCTGGTCTCTTTTCTCGTTTAAGATGTGCAAGTTTATTTTCTCAGGGAATAATTGGTTGGATTCATGTTTTCAACAAAATTTTATAGAGCGAAAATAGGTGCTGAGTTGGTAAGACGATAACCTTTTCCACTCGACGATGTTATTTGCTTGGGTTTAAAGTCGAAGGGTGCAGTAATTAACCAAGTAGTAACGCTCTTGCTTAGCGTGTTAAGTTTTATAAGATTATTGTGTCCGTTTAAATTTGCATCGATGAAAAGTATTTCCTTGATATTTAATCTAAATGCTCATCAAAGTTTTGTTTCTCTGATTTGCTCCACGGTATATTTGTATCTTTTTATTTGTAAGTTAGAAAAGCGGACTTGTTTCCGACATCTTGCGTTTTGTTCGCTTAAACTCAGAGTTTATCAATTTTATGTTGTCCGTTTTCTAATTCGAAACTTTTGTTGGTCATTGTGCCAATGTTGGAGGGAGGTTGCGGTACGTAATCTGTTCCATGAAAGCGTTATGCTGTTCGTTCCCTAAATACAGAGCTCTGTCACTGATATATTTTCGTTCTATTTATACGAGTATACGTTGACTTCCATGTTTAAAAATGCAAACCCGTTCTCATTTGGCACAAACTTTTCCTTGTAGCAGTATTTATGGCTGGACTTTTTCCTTCAGTTGTCCCCGAACATAGATTAGTTTTGGCAGTTTAACACAGAGAGGAAAATGTAAAGTCAAACTGACGTACACTAGGATTTACAAGTTTTAAACATTTAAAATCAAAAGAAGAGAAAAGAAGCAAAAAACTAATTTAAGGCAACCAAAGAAATATGAATGAATAATGTGCTAAACTTTTTTAGGTAATTCGTGATCTCCAGACGAACAAATGCAAAGGATTCGGTTTCGTTACCATGACTAATTACGAGGAAGCTGTTGTTGCTATACAATCATTAAATGGTTACACATTGGGCAATCGAGTTCTACAAGTTAGCTTCAAAACGAACAAACAAAAGCAAACGTAATTTTTACAAATATTAAATCGAAATCAATTGTTTGCGTTTTTAAATTTACTTTTACGTTAAATTTTACCCGTCGTGACTCTTTTACACATAACACACGTGTCCTTTATAAATTATATATTTTTTTTTTTTTGTATTTACTTATACATCTTTATCTTTATTTTTGTTTTAAGTGCTAAGACTTTATTTAGTTTTTCTTGTATTCCTCTTATTTAATTTATTTTATTATAATTGCGTATTTCTCAATTTTTTTTTCTTTCTTCTGTATGGAATTAAATGTTTATTAATTATGATCCAAAAAAGTATCCACAATGTAAAGTAACTGCTGATTATACAAAAAAAAAAAAAAAAAACTAAATATCTAACAACTTGTACTGAATTCCATGATTATTGTATTTTTTTTTCTTCTTCCAAAATACACAAACGAGTATCAATACTTTTTATTTTCCTACGATCGAAAATAGGCTTCGTTTTTTGAGTTATATTTTCCGAACTTGATTTGATTTCGTAATTATTTTTTTTTTGTAAACAAAATATGCACGTAGGAAAAAATTAAAGTTTAAAAATAATTAAATTAAAAAACAAAAAAATAAGAAAATGCAGAAAAAATGAGATAATGAGATAAAACACCATTTTTAAAAGTAAAGTAAATAAAAGAAAAATGAATATTATACACCTTACTATATTATTATTAATATTATTATATATACATTTATATAAAATATTATATTATATATTTAATCTACAATTGAAACAAAAAAAAATAAAAAAAACAACAGAAAAACAAACCTAAATAACAAGAAAAGAGAGCGAAGAAAAATAAGAATCATGATTTTCACAAAATACATAAATTTATACATTTAATTCCAAGTAAAAACACAAAAAAAAAATTATATATATAACGAAACACATATGTGAGAGAAACGTATACAATTAATATTACAATAAATTAAAGAAACAAAAAATGGAAAGAGTATATATACAAGAATATATATGAATTTTGTAGATACGAATAAAAAATTAAAAAAAAAAACACAATATCAACTTCAAAAATATTATTATTGATTATTGAACAACAGAAAGAAAAAAAACAAAAACATAGGGTTGTGTAGTAAATTGAAGCGATTGTGTGGAAAAGTATTTGATTTTTTAAAGTCTCTTAAATAATAATTAATTGAAAAAAATCGGGACAACAAGCTATCTATTTCTACACCCCTTCTTAATATTGTAAGCCGAAGTAATTCATATTTAAATGGACAGTGAGAAGTAGGAGGAAATATTTTTGATTGTTTCTGGTCGTAATTATTGTAGTTAGGATCGGAGACACTGTTCCAGTTGAAATAAATTACCAAAAATTAGATTTCTATATAAAAGAGCCCAAAAATATCATTCTCTCCCAACAGATGCACGCTTTACATCTTACCTATTCGTGCATGCTGCTATTAGATAAAAAAAAGAAATATTTTTATAACTTCTTAAACAAATACGTTTTCTAAATCAATTTTTTTACCGACACTGTACCGGGAATATTGTTCCAGCTTGCGATACGTGCTTTAGTTTGCTCGATTCCTGAATCTTTCGAATATTTCCATTGTTCACTGAACCACTCATCATCTGCAGTGCAGAAGAAGAAAAAGTGAAGGAAACCGATATAAAGGAAACGAATTAAGTTTCCAAACATGAATGCAAACAGATATCATGAAAATGTCTTTGTTTTGTTGTTTGTAGATGTTTTGTTCTTCAAACACATCGTGCATTTCATGTGATAGTCTAAAAATCTTCTGGTCTAGGAAATTGATTCAGATAGTGGTATTTATTTGTGAAATCATGCGATGAAGAGAGAAATTATTTTACCAGAGTAAGTTTGTTTTTTAACTTCTTCTACACCACCTAGTACAGCGCTACAACAATAATTTACCATTTGGCCGATACCATTTGGGAGATAAATTTGACCACTTCTGTCTCAAATATATTGAACTTCCGCTAGCTTTTGGAACTTAGAATACATAAACAGTGTCTTTTCACACGAGCTGAACAAGTGAGATTTCATAAGAGTAAACTATAGCGCCTTGATTTTGGACATGTACTCCTTTATATATGATATGTTCAAAACATATGTATGAGAAGCGCACAGGTTAAACGAAGCAATAAATCATCTAATTATAATCGCACTTCAGTATAATATACATGTCTGAAAATGATGAGCAGTTTGTTTGTAATAAACAACTTGTATAGTTTTTGAGAAAGGTTCATCTGTATAACATTAGAATAAAGCTTTTATGATTAAAAAATAGAAGCAATAATTGTTTAACGATAATCGCTGTTAAGGATAATTAACATTTCTGATATTGATGAGCGATTTTTTCGCCAATGCATTGACTTTCGTAGTTTTGTAGAAGAATCTACTACAAGAAGCAATGACTCATCTAACAATAGTTGATCTTGAGGATAATATCAATTTCTGAAATTGCCGAGCAAGTGTTACTCCAAGGTTCCATCTCTGAGGAGATCTAAACCATGGTAGCATTTTTTTCACAGTGTTTAAGTGAAAAACGGGGCAACAGTAAAGAAAATCTATCTTAAACACTTTTCTAATAGACAAATATTTTATCTATTCTTGCAAATTATTTATTCTCAAAAATTATTTATACATTTGTTTAAATTTGCAGTGTTTAATAAAAGAAAAGCATAATTGCTCATAGAATCAAGGTTCATTCTTATTACTGCTTTATACATATTTGGAGCATTACCAGGAAAATTCGAACTAAAGATCAGAAATAGTATTGCATGTACCTTCTTTTTCATGAAGAAGAACTTCTTCACGATTCTCGTGGAATTTGGAATCACTACCATCTGATTTAAGCTCTGAATTTTGTTCATAGTTTTCGTCTCTTTATTATCAATATCAAGAACCGATTTGCTAGAGCTGACTTCTCTGAAACTCGAACCGGTTTTTTCAGGTTCATGACGTAAGGGCCTCATTTAATAGCAGAACAAAACCAAATCTAACTTATTACTGAAAATAACAACGTTGAATTACTGAAATACTGGCTGTCGAACAAAACTACAAAAATACTCTTTTAACGATTTGTGTGTTTAAAATTCCGCTAAGATTTGGCACAGTTTCCTGTCGGGCGGAAATACTTCTTTTTTTTTTTTTAAAATAAAGAGCTTAATCCCGCTAGGATTTTACATGTTTTTTTCACTGCAATTTAGAAAAAAAAAAAAAAAAATCATGAGAAGAGAGCTTTGGCAACATGTCCGGTTTGTTCGCAAACATATTAATGAATAATTCAAAATGAGAAAGGCACTGTGCTCGTATGGGCATTAGCAAGGTTTAATTTTGTTCACAAAAATGCGCTTTATTTCCATTAGCATGTCAAGCATGATGCTTTGTCAGACAGATTTTGACCGCGAACTTGTTTAAAAATTATTTAAAACAAATAAGGGATGACATTCTTCCTAGCATGAGCGTGACGTTACTTTTTTTGTTTTACAAAAATGTCCCTTAATTCGTTTCGTCTAAAGCCCTGTAGAAAACCAGCATGCCGATTTTTCAGATCCATGAAGTTTTTTTTTTCGAATTAGAATCAACAAGCCAATTATATTGTTTCGTGATCAGGATGTGAATAAACAGGTCTTGAACTGAAACGATGTAAGTTGTTGGTCTCTGGCATGGTAAATGCGTTCCTGCTTGATTGGTGCAGTCTTAGTAGCATTTCATGTTTTTATAACATTTTAAAATTTTAGAACAAAGTTAAAGTCCATTATTAATTTTTGTTTGTTTATTTTACCGTCTTTCCGAAGATTCTTTTCTCACAATCTAAATCGATTTACTACACTACTTCTTATACAAATTCGGTTATATACTAGAAAAGAATTTATATCCCACAACTAGTTAAAAGAAATGCAAAAATCGCTTAAAATTAGTAAAAAAAAAAAAACAAAAAATATAAAAAACCAAAATAATTTCGCATACGTAGAAGAACAATGAGAAAAAGAGAGAAAAAAAAACAAAAGTTCTGAATAAAATAAAAAACAAAATATTTAAGAAAACAAAAATATCACGTAAACATCAAACAACGAATAATATACAGTTATTTTTTGTTATGTGGTTTCACAGAAATAAGAATGAAGAAAGCTAATATGAAAATAAAACAATTATTACTTTTCAATTTGATTTTATTGAATTTATCAAATTTTTTGAAATTTTTGTTTTTCTAAGATGAATTTGTTAAGCACAAATTTTTGATTTTTGTTGTCTTTCATTGCATGAAATGTTTTTCTTGTTTTCGTTTGTTTTTTGATTTGTTAATTGTCATCTCTTTATGTTTATTTGGTTTTTTTTTTTTCAATTCCCTCTATAAATTGATTTTTGAGTCCTTTGTCTTTAATTTAGTCTCAAATTTAGAAAAAAAAAAAAAATTAAATAAAGAAATGTTATTATTTTAAGTGTTATGTTAAGTTAAAATAAATGTTATGTTTATTGTTTAATTGTTTTCTGTGTCGCCCCCAATTTTTTCTTTGTAATTGTATGATAAACTATTCAAGTACATCCTGTTGTCTTTAGTTTATTTGTTGTTTTTAATGTCATATACACTTATTATATGATTTTTGTTTAGTTAAATAAAAAAGAAATTATTTTAAAAACATACAAATTTATTTTATTTTATTTTGTTTTAAATATTTTCTTTAACTTTTTTATTCTTCTGGTCAGTTTGAAAAGTGTCTGATAGGTGGTGAGTTTTTATTATTTGATTTTTCAGTTCACTTAGTTATATGTGTGACTTTAAAAGTTTTGAAATTTAAATAAATAAATTAAAAAAGGAAAACTTAACTTTAGAGATCAAATAAATGAGACAAAACATATGGTGCTTAAAATATTTTCCTTAATGGTGTAAAGAAAAAAATAAAAAAGAACAAAAACGATAGAAATTATTAATGAAAATGTAGAAATAATTTATGAGAAAATTCTAAGTAAAAAAGGTAGAATATATGCGGTGACTAGTAATTTTAAGTTTAAAAATTAGATTTGATATTTTTTGAATTTTTTTACTCTCAATTTTGATGGTGGAATCAGCATTCATTATCTGTTCGCATCAAAGTTTTATGATTTTTCACATTATTTCCGTGTTGGTGATGTTGTTGGAGTTGAAAGTGGAGCTGAGATAGAAAAAAATCCTTTCATGATTTCCTTTTGTCTTAGGCATTGATGGTGTGTCCCTCTTCAGTAATAACATATTCTGCTTAACCCACCTTTATCGCAATAATCACAAATGCTGCATTAACAGCTCGCTGTGTTCCTTGCATATTATGTCAATATCGTCTGCATATGCTGGTAACTGAACATTCATGTATTCTTCATCTACATCCTGCCTAGTCGAAAGAGCTTGGCAGGGATGCCAAATCAAGACATTGTTTTTCTATAGTTCGTGTCTATAGGTGTTATCATATTATTTTTCTACTGTACAGACGCTATTTTTTGCGAGCTTAAAATCAATAGAAAGGTACTGGGTATTGATATCTGCTCAAACACCACGCTGTATGTAAATTAAATCAATTTCCCACTTCTCTTTTGCTCCCGGAGAGGATAATCAACTTGCGTCCTGTTTTGGTCGCAAGAGCCCCTCTCATTCGTCTACATATGTAGTACAACCTGGAATATTCGGATATGTATCTATAATCTTAGAGAAGTGCTTCTCGTCAATCGTAACAAGGTCAATTTCATTGGTTGTTTTAAGATCAGGGAATATTGAGATAGGAAAAGCGTATGCTGGTGATGAGAATATCACTGTCGCATCAAAGTTAAGTTAGTAATTATTCGACAACATTCAAGGAGCTCATAGAAACATGTTTTCGTAGCATGGTTTTTTTTTTAATGTGCTTTTCACAATTCTTTCCCTCAGGTGCGGAGTGCTTAAGACTTCTTGCCTTATTCTGCCATCAATAAGAAATCCATCCTCAAATAATGGTTGCTTCTGTTCTTTATAATATATGACAGAGTTCAATCTCCGGGCCTAATCCACTTCCTGAATCGCGGTGATACAAACCCTACAGCATTCTAGGGCCCCTGCTAGTTGATTGTCTGTCTGAACAGTATACATTTGAATTTCGAATATTTAGCTATTAAATTTGCAACTACTGATAGCACAGCAATTCCAATTCAGTTTGTGCACTCTTTTTTTTGAGAAGCTTGACATTTCAAAGAAATTCTTCTGATTCACACGTCGGGAAAAGACCCCATTTTCCAGCTCTGGAAATTCGGTTATTGTTGATGTCATTGGTTGCATACCGTGAATATTTCGTTTAGAGCTGAAGCGAAAAGCTACCATCCCTACCTGAGTTGGTCCTTATCAGAGGCAAGCAGAAACGTCAAGTGAACATCAGTTATGTGATGTGGTGATTGTATAAACAGTTCTGCTGTCCTATCTGTAGTTGATTTTGCCTCCACGACCATCAGATATCTTTTATCAGTCAACAAGTAACTTCAGAAAACAAGGTGTTTTGTCTTTGTTGCCATCTTTTGCTCGGGAAGAATTATTTTTTTCATTGCAGTCCAATGTTCTTAAATGATTGATAGTACCCTGCTACTGATTTATTCCACTCCTAGCTGGAGAGGTTTTTTTTTAGTTCGGCTTTGTACCTGGGAATCATTGCAATGTTTCGGAATCTTGTTACCAAAACAGGTTCACAGTTTCAGAACGACAACAATAAGGTGAGATGCCACTTCCATGTCTCATCCGCGTATGTTTCGGACGTCTAAGACACGATTGCTGAACAGACGGATTATGGACGATCTTCCATCTGAATTTGGGCAAAACGAATCTACAAACATTGTTCCTATGACAAAGCGGTAGGCATTGAAGAAAGCTACAATTCGTTCACTATTATCAGAAAATTTTCATTAGAGAATGGGTGTCAATGACATGTCATCGAAATACTATGAAATGTCCCACATCTGGTGGAAGGATTCTGTAATATATAATAAAACCCAATATTACCCAATCGGCCAACATCCTCCAACACACACTTTTGCCCCTGTCTTTCCTTTTTTTTCATCTCTGGCTTTCGCAGAAAGATGAGTAGAGTATGTGCTATAAAGTGCCTAGACTACCAGCAGCGATTACTTCAGATGCAGCCTGATGCGATCGAAGGCCAAAATCTTAAAGAAAACGTCCTTTGCAATGTCGTCATCAGTGTCACAGCAAGCGCTGGAGGAATTTGTGTCACTTGTGCATACTTGAAAGCTAAGTAAAAAAGAGGTGTCCAATTAGCAATATACATACACTCATTTCTACAGAGAGCTGCGGGAAAGTCGCAGATTTGTTAAGTAAAAAGTAGTAATATTGTGTCATTTAAATTTTCCGAACCTCTGACTAACTATAGATGTCAGTGTTGGTAGCCGACTTCTCTGAGCCTCGCCTAACAAGTTTAATCCCATTTTCATATGGTACCGAAACAAAATTTGGTAAATTCAGCCTCCCAACTGCGTTAAGAGAAATGTTGTATTTAGAAGTGATGGGAGCGTTCAGTAAGCAGCTGGATATCTGTATCGGTTGCTACTTTGTTCTTTCCATCGATTCACATAGTTCTCAATGGGTATATCTTTGCTTGGGAGCCAGACAAAAGTTTCTAAAATATGTGCCTACTTATTTTCCTGCACTTTATATATATTTCCAAGCATTTCAGTGAGACTTAAACTTTTTAGTTATTTATACGAGTATATGCTTGAGTTGGTTTTTTTATTTTATTTTAATTCCTTTTAGTCACTGTCGCACGTCCTAGAAAGCCAAAGCGTAGTTGATCGCTACAAAAAAATGTGTTCAAAATGCATAAGAAAAAAAAAACAAAAAGAAAAACTAGTTTGAAATTATATAAAATTAATGAAATTCTTAAAAATAAATAAAAACAAAATACCAATGACTTATGTAGTATCTAGTTCATATACAAAAAGAAAAATTATTAAATAATATTACTCTAAATAAATTCATTAATTATTTTAAAACTCATAATATTCCTCTTTTTTATTTATTTAATCTACAAACAAATACTTCATATATAGAGAAAATACAAAAAAAAATACCTATAATCATCCACTCGAAAATACAAACATGTGACAAACAAAACAAACAAATAAACACTCAATCTTGATGAAACAAATTGAAAAAGCAATCGTGTTAAATAAAATACAAACAAAAAATACAATTGATTCATACAACTTGTTTTTTTTTTGAAATTTTTTTTATTACTCTAGTACTTATATATATATTTATATTTAAGGGTAAAAAAAATTAATAAATTCAATTGAAAAGAAAGCACAATAATATATTTATAAACTAGAAAAAAAAAAAAACAGAATAACAAATCGAAGAGAGAAGAATTTAAAGAAAGATTTAAGAGAAAAAAAAAAATTAAAAACAAAAACAGAAGGCTATAAATGTTAACATAGAACGCGCATATCCCAATTTAAGAAAAAAATATAAATAAATAAAAAAACAAACAAAAAAAAACATAAAATTGAATGTTCTTTTGTACTTTTACACTGAAAAAGATTTACAAAAAAAAAAACAAAACAAAATAACTAAATGTCAGTATTATCTATAGAAAGTTGAAAAAATAACAAACCAACAAATATCGTACGTGTTAATTAAAAAAAAAAAACAAACATTAATAAATCATATTTTTAAATAAACTTAACAAAAATTTAAAAAAAAAACAATAACAATAACACGTAAAATAAAATGATAAATTTAAACGGTTGTGCTAATTCCAGCGATGGAGTTATTAAAAACAAATATCTAAGCTTCGTTGCATTTTGTATCCATTTAATATTTTCAATTGTTATTTTTTTTAATTTCCTAAACTAGTGCTTTTTTATTATTCAATTAGCTTTATTTTTGTCATTTAATAAAACAACTCTTTGGCGCAAATTAAATCTAAGTACTAAATTGGAATACACACACAGAGTGGGTTTCATTTAGGTGGAGTTAGGTTTCGTCTCTAATATTGGATTTTTGAATTTGAACCATGTAACGAAATTAGCCGAATTCCGATCAAAAATATTTGTTGACGTAAAAATTCAAAAAAATGGCAAAACTACGTAAAAAGGCATAAACGCCATTTATTAAAAAGAAGCATTATGATAACACTGTACAACCATAAATATTTTAAAATTTTCTTGCAACAAACGCCTGCGATTGTCCCTCAGGAGAGCTTCGAAAGAGCTGAAGAACCTCCAACCACGTGGGCAGACACGAGTGGAGCCCAGTAAGAAGACGTCAGATTTTAGCCCCATTTACAACATTCTTGATTTCTCTGATGGTCTTGAGTCCTTCATTTGCAGAAAAGACGGTGTTGAACTTTTTCACCACCACAGCTTCAGCAACAGGTCCTTTGGAACACTAATGAGAATTTTAGCAATTGCTCATCGATCCCCTTCAAAATATTTAAAATATCTCCAATCGGGCCTCCTTATATTACGATATGCATTAGAAAAATAATTTAAATTAAAACACAGCATTTGAAATCACCTGCTTTTTGCAAAATTTTTAATATATGCTCTTTTGGGTTCACTAAAAATCCTAAATTGGTTTGGATGTACGCCAGCTGGGCCGAAACTGATTTATTGCTGATCAATTCTTTTGCAAATCCAGCACAACTTGCATCAGTTTCTAGTGACTAAAATAATGCGCTTAATACGTTGCAAAATTCAGCCATGTGGCGTTGAGATTGTCGTTGTGTTTACCTTATACAAAACCTCAGAGGTTAGTTAGTATCCACGCCCATCCTTCTGCAACGGCCCGATAATAACATTTGTTACTTAAGGGTCGGCTTTGTCCGTCGTTTCATCTATTGACACGAATTTGTTGTCGTCTCCACTTCAGCCCGAAAGTGTTGAAAAACTTCGAAATAGCAATCCTTGACATAGTTTTTTCGAAGCGTAGATTCATCTGGAACTTTCTTCTGTACATACTTCTCTATAAATGTTTTGAATTGTGAACGACTTACCTTGTCGAAAGGTATGTCACATGCCAACAACATTCGCGTGAGATCGGTGTGAAATTCATTTTTCTCGTTGCAACGACGGAAAGAGGCTATTGCTCTTGTCTTTGCTGCGTTCTTCAAGGCTACTGCTTGCTGGTGCTTGAATCGTTGTATCCACCGGTGGAAAAGTCATCTTTTCCAAACGTTACCACGAATTGTTCTTATTTAATTAAATTTTTGTAGGCATTCTTGGGCATTTTCACGTTTATAGTATTCACAAATAAAAATCGGGAAATCACTGAACGTTCTTATTCTCACCAGTCTGCGACGAAATATGCACCTAGATGACAGCCTACACACTTACGAGAACATACCCCACAGATGTCCCAACAGTTTTTGTCAGGCGCATATTTATGTATGTATACATCTGCGACGAATACCGGAGAAGTAAAATACTGGAGATACAAGAAGAATGAATGCAGATGCACACACGATGCAAACTTCGCTTGCTTCGGCCATTTTATTTTTAGCATTGTATAGTTAATACGAAAGTGTATATAAACCTGAAAAATATGACCAAAAAAGGCAGAAAAAACCAATGTTGGCAAAAAAGAAGGCAAAAAAAGTCAAGGTCAACAAAATCCGTTCCCTGCTCATAAGTCTTCCTTTTTACATTAAAGGCCCTTGGTCTCAATCTGATTATCATGTGTAATTTATAGGTCCACCGTATCTAAGTCCTGCTTATATAACTGCTTTTCCCGTTTACCATCAGGGGACCATCTCAGTCCTCTCATATTTATTCTGTTAACTAACGATGTGAATTGAATTATTGCTGATTTATTTACTTGTATATCAGTATACTCGTATGCAGATAAGGTCAAAATATTTCGGCACATTTCAACTACTTTTCACTCCAAAAACATCTAAACATGTTTTGTATTGGGTGTGTAAAAGAGGTTGACAAACTCAACGTCAATTAATGCCAAACTATGGCGGATCAGGGCCTTAGCTAGCATGTCTTTTCAGCTACCGCGATCTTTCTCAACTGTGTTATTCCTTTGGGTTGCTTTCATACATGAAAGCCACTTTAACTGTGCCTACAGTTCGTTGTTGAAACGCTTCTTTCTCTATTGACGTAAGCGTGGCCGAAAATTGCTCGACAAATTCTTAGTTGAAAGCGCCCAAAAGCATTTCCGTCGGCTTTCGCCAATATCCAAGCTTTTGATTATGGTCTTTTTGTGTTTGCCCAAGATGGGGCTTTATTACTCAATTGGCTTCTAAGCACAGTCCCTTTTTCACGTCTCAGTCGGAACTTAAGACTGTACAACTTGTAGATGTTGTTTAATATTATTACGTTTGTTACATTTTTATTTCCATCGCTGTGATTGTGATGCGTATGTGTAGGTTTACGACTAACGACAAGATCTTAAGTTTAAGGGGCATTTTGTTTGTCGCAAAGTACAGCGGAGTTTTCTCGCCAATTAAACCACCCCACATGTTCGAAGACGTAATCGCTGTTCCTTCGGTACTTAACGACAAAGCCTAGGTATTTAAGTTTCTTGCACCTTAGCACGATGACTCATTTCTAATCTGTTGTATGTCAGGAGTTGGGCTTGCTGCTTTTGAAAAAAAAGCAATGTAGATACTCTGTCTTAGTACGACTGGGCCTGTAACGCGTTATCTTCAAGCGCTTTTCCCCAATGATTAAGACTTGAAAGTTGATGGTGATAACGCTTTAATCGACGAAAAAAGGAGAAGTCGTTTCGTGGTCGCTTATGAGCTACTTTAAAAGGAAATCTAAGACGACGATAAAAAGCAATTGACTTTGTACATTGCCGTGGTGTACTCCAACGCTATTCGTATGCCGATCTGCCTCGCACGAAGGCGCATTCACTGCTGAGGAATCTGATAATATTCCATTGTGAACTGTTTAGGGCTCTGTCATACATTATCATACTCGTAGTCAGTTTAATGATTGGTTGTTGTTGTAATTTGAAGAGAGAAAGCCGTCCTTAATTTGTCAGGCAGTGGATCGTCTATTATTATTTTATTGAAGAAAATCACGAGCCCAAGACATATATAGTCGCATATTCTACTTCAGAAGATAAATTATCTGGTGTGCAAGGTGTAACGTTCATTCCTTTAACGGTTTTGCTATCTTAGGCGTCCGTGAAATCTGCTGGCTGATATTCATGCGCAACAACCGGGGGAATGGTACTGCGAGTAAGTCTTACACTCGTATTTTTTCCATCTATTGCAAATCTCGTTGTTCCTCTTTAGTAATTTACCCTGCTCGACTTCAATATATTTCTGTGATTTCTTTCTTCGTTGCGAGGCAATCTTAAAAATTAAGTCGTTTACGTGCGCTTCAACTTTGGACATCTTCTACTGCTTGCAGTGTGCTTAAAGGATGGAAAGGAACATCTTCGTGATGAGATTCCTCTAGTGGTATCGCATGTGTACTTGTTACCTCATATTTCGCTTTGTTTTTGCAACGTTTACAGTCTGTAGACGTACTTTACACTATATCCAATCCAAACTATATCGATGCCAAGCATATTTTCCGCACTACGTTTACATTTTTGCAAAACCCTTACATGTACATTGGCCATATTTTGTGCTTAGTTCTTCCTCTTGGTTTATGGTATTTTGGTGCTACAAGTATTCTCGTGTTCAAAGCTGGGCTTGCTCCAGATTGATGATGGTTTTATGTGTTTTTGGTTTCTTCATGAACAATTCTGTCACCAAGAGTTTGTGCTGAATTCCTGCTGGAGGTTCGCCTAATGGTGGTAAGACCATTTTTTATTTTATTTCTTTTGGTGTTTGCTCAATGCCTATTTGCGGTGGATGGGCGTAACAAATATTAGGTTGCTTATTTAGGTTACGCTTATAATATTACTTATTTATTCATTTGTCAATATGATGGTTACTTCGTCCTATTTGTTCCCCTTCTGTTATAATACTTTCTTTTACACTTTCGGTAGTAAGTTCAGGCAGCAGGCTTTATTTTCGATATTTTGGTTGCTGTTTAACGCTTGTTTGATTGATTTTATGTTGCCATAAAACGCCTGCCTGATAGTTCGATACTTATGCTGACTTATAGCGACATACCTTGATACGCCGTCGACTAGATTCCAAGTCGGGCTGACTTTTTGAAAGCCAGGGAAGTAAGCGTTTGTTAGGGTAGCCAGAGTACTTTTTTCTTAGACGTATTTATTTTCAGCCACACTTTGTTCGCTTCTGACTAAAAGTTGTGGTCCCTCTGGTGCAGATCCATGTCCTGTGTCGGAACAGGCAAACGTAAAACCAAAATGTTAAAGGTGCATATGATGTCAAAGTGTATTTAAGTGCAATGGTTTCTTTCAATCAGAGCTGCTCGTATCACACCATTGATTACTTCAAGTAATAGCAGTGGCGAAAGAATTCAACTGTGTCATAATTCGCAGTGAATTTTAAACTGCCTTAACACTTTACTGTTGTATAAGTCGTGACATTTCTTGCTTTCATAAGGTGCCTTTATAATTACGACTAGTTGTTTTGGTATACATCTCTCGCGCACGACTACTATGAGTATATAGCATTTCAAATTCAAGTTAACGAAGGCCTCCTCGAAATCCAAAAATAACTATTGTAGCGATATCTGGAAATCATACTTATTCGATGTCAAGCGTTGTTTTGTTACTCGATTTAATTTTTAAGGGCCAGTATCGCCGGCCTTATGTTGGCGTCCTTGGGGACAAGGTACGAATATGGATATTTTTTTCTAGTGCTTGGATCCTAATTTTAGTTGTCGAAGTCGTAAAGTATTTGTTTCCACCGTCTCGCAAGCTATTCCTCATCCGAAGTCAGCTGATTTCCGTTTAGTTCCCATAGAGATGTATTATAATTTGGAATTTTGACCACTGGTGGGTTCCTTAAGGATACTATAGTTTCGCTATAATTCCTTTTTGCAGCATCTTAAGTGACAAGTATGATGATGCACAATAGTCACAATTTAGACTACGCTGGAACTTTTTTCCTTTATGGATGCTCTACTGCTCAGGTCATTGCAATCCGTCCTTAGAGTTCAATACGTTCATGAATCCGGGTTTCTGTTATCCAGCCATCTACTTTGGTTTTTTTCGCCTCCTACCTGCTCCAAATAAAAAAGTGTATTTTTCGTATGTTCCAGTGATCGTCAATGCTTTTAGAAGCCAAGCTGCTGATTGTTTCTAAATTTGTGCCAAGGTGACTCCTTTTTTTTTCCGGCGCACTTGCGAATCACGGGGTTTGACGGTTTCATAAAGTGTATTTCAATAAGAGGAGTACACACCTTTGAAACCTTTATTGGTAGACACATGGGGTTTATATATGGAACACAATATCTTCCTAATAACGGCCTCGGTTCTGCTTGCAGAGAAATTTCCAGTCAAACTCTTACATAATTAGGGCTCATTTCGGCGATGGCATCTTCAATGTCTGCTTTCAGATTTGAAATTTGTTGCAGTTTATTGGCACATGCATGTTTCCCAAAAGCTAATCCGAGGACGTTCGGGGTTGCTAGTGGTGGATCGCTTTGATTTCTTGCATTGATTGGACCTTTTACGAATGGAGAGCTATGAGTAAATTTTTCGTCAAAATTCGATGCAAAATGGGCGTTGGAAGGTCGGGCTTCTTAGAAAAGTGCAGTGCAAAAGAGGTGTTGGGGTTGTTTTTGACACTTTTCTTTACTGCGTCGATATTTTTCATTGAAAGTCCGGGGTGAACACGATTCGGCTTCTTCAAATCTTTTACTGAGCTTTTCATTGCAGACACATAGAGTGCATCATTGTATTGCACATACACTTCTGGAAAGACACATGATTACGTGCAAAATCGCCACGAATTTTTCGTATCTTTGCCGCGATTGAAAGTTAATTTTGTTAATAAAATGCAACGATTTAGATTTCTTTGTACTGTGTACATGTTGAATTTCTCAAATATTTAGAAGACAATGGTCACCATATGCAAATTTTGAGTGAAACAATAAGCCTTCCAAGTCCTACACCTTTTGTTGAAACACTCGTTACCTTGGTATCTTTGGTAAGATTAATAGAATATGCAATTGGATGGGAGTTTCTCTCTGTTGGTTACCCAATTGTCTTCTATCGGCAATGGGTACTTGTAGTATAGTATTTTGTTAGGTTGAGCGATAAGTTTAACCTTCTTGTACCAGTTTATTAGAAGGTTCTTAAGGTGTGTGTAGGCGATTTTAGTTTGTCTCTTTAAATTAATCTCTGATTAGGATAGCACATATATTCCTAAATATAGAAACCGTTGTTACTGAGTGCATTTAGAACTTTATATACTGTGATGGAGTCTTAAAGATGAAAACAACCACGCCTTATGGAAATGCTCTCGCAACAATAACGATAAATTAGGTGCTGTCTAGTGCAGCTTTATTTCCCTATTGCCGATACTGTATTTTTTTATCCATTTCCATCCTTGTAGTGTTTCGGTTTTTTGGATCTATATTGACATCTGGATGTGAGCTGTGTCATCGGTAGCACCTTTGATCTGGCTATCAAGAATATTCAGTAGTAGCTCGAATTTTGACCTCCTGAATTATGTCTCTACGTGACTGTACAGATAACGATTGGTTTGACTACGATGATTGGTGATTACAATTCGGTCTATTATATGTTGGTACTTAGCCTGGTTAGATGAAGATGTGGCACAAATACCCTAGAAATTAATTTCTTTTTTTTATCGGGGCAAAATAAAGCTGCTTTTGAGTTTTTTTTCTTGGAAGTGTATCTTACGTCCCACGAGTTCGTATCACTTGATTTTTTATTGCCATTTATCGTTCACCTTGTGTTTATAATTCAATTCGAAATCTATTCCACTTACAAGATACCTACTAACACTCACTATAATAAAAAATATATTACAGCAATTAATTACAATTATTAAAAGTTTTAAACAAACAACATGAACCTATGATTGCAGTATAAATTTATATCCAAAAGGAAAACAAAAACAAAAACACACACGAAATATCTATGTAATGTGAATTTTTAAATGTATATGGACGAGAACAAAATCACATATTAAACAATAAATTAATATACGTATATTTGGTAACATTAACAATATCTTTATAATTATAACTATAATTATTATTACAAAGAAAACAAAAAAACAAAAATTCGAAATAACAAAAGAAAAAACAAAAGGAAAACTTATATTATATATAAATAAATGAATAACTTATTAAATATTGTGTCTGTGGATGTCTATTGATTATTAAACAAAAACCGAAAAATCGTAATTTAAATTAATTAACAATGCAAGTAAAACAAGAGAAAAAAACAAAAAACAAAAAAAAACAAATAAACCTATTCTCCTTTAGCAATGAAACTATCTTTATATAAACTTTAAATTAATTAGTTAATGTCTCTATCAATCTCATATGCATCAATGAAATGACAAAAACAAAATAAAATAAAATAAAACAACAAACAACCAACTAAAACGTTGAAACCGAAACGAAAACACAAGAAAAAGTATTATTATTGACAAAACTACAAAAAAAAAAACAAAACAAAACAAGAAAAGTATTATATTTACTATCATTATTAAAATTACAATTATTACCAAATTGAATTTCATAAAAAAAGAGGAGAGAGTTTATGCAAAAAACCGAAAGAAAAAAAAAACCAAATGAGATTCATTTTAATTCAAAGGAAAATAAACATTCAAAATTTAATTGAAACTGTTTTTTTTTTTTGTTGTAGTGTGGAGTTTTCGAAAACTTTAGGACTAGAGGCTTCTTCTATCTAATTTACTTAACTTTAGGTTGCCCAGAGCACGGTGGTGATATGACAGTGATTTCGAAAGAAAATTCGAAGTACAATTAAGTGTCCGCCACTTGACAAAAGAAGTTTTTTTCAGCGAGGCTAAGTGCATTAGAAACTATGCAAGCGCGTGCATAGCATAGCTGTGTGAGATTTTGACTTACTTAAATCAGCTTCCCATCTTGCGCAGAGCCATATAAATGAGCCATCTTTTGAGGTTTGGGAAGAGATAATAGTCCGAGGGAGCCAAATCGGGCGAATACGACAGGAATTGGAGCCGTAAGTCATTGATTTTAGCCGAGGTTGCGATGTTCTCATGCGCCGGCGCATTGTCTTACAAGTAATAGCAGTGGCGAAAGAATTCAACTGTGTCATAATCCGCAGTGAATTTTAAACTGCCTTAACACTTTACTGTTGTATAAGTCGTGACATTTCTTGCTTTCATAATGTGTCTTTATAATTACGACTAGTTGTTTTGGTATACATCTCTCGCGCACGACTACTACGAGTATATAGCATTCCAAATTCAAGTTAACGAAGGCCTCCTCGAAATCCAATAATAACTATTGTAGCGATATCTGGAAGGCGTTGATGGCTTCAGCCCAAAATCATACTTATTCGATGTCGAGAGTTGTTTTGTTACTCGATCCTTAATTTAATTTTTAAGGGCCAATATCGCCGGCCTTATGTTGGCGTCCTTGGGGACAAGGTACGAATATGGATATTTTTTTTTCAGTGCTTGGATCCTAATTTTAGTTGTCGAAGTCGTAAAGTATTTGTTTCCACCGTCTCGCAAGCTATTCCTCATCCGAAGTCAGCTGATTTCCGTTTAGTTCCCATAGAGATGTATTATAATTTGGAATTTTGACCACTGGTGGGTTCCTTAAGGATACTGTAGTTTCGCTATATTTCCTTTTTGCAGCTTCTTAAGTGACAAGTATGATGATGCACAATAGTCACAATTTAGACTACGCTGGAACTTTTTTCCTTCATGGATGCTCTACTGCTCAGGTCATTGCAATCCGTCCTTAGAGTTCAATACGTTCATGAATCCGGGTTTCTGTTATCCAGCCATATACTTTGGTTTTTTCGCCTCCTACCTGCTCCAAATAAAAAAGTGTATTTTTCGTATGTTCCAGTGATCGTCAATGCTTTTAGAAGCCAAGCTGTTGATTGTTTCTAAATTTGTGCCAAGGTGACTGCTTTTTTTCCGGGGCACTTGCTAATCTCGGAGTAAAATGCCAGAAAACCGATGCCATAATCTTTCCGACCCATTAAGCCTCCCTCGGCCGCTTCGGAGCACTCGTGCCGGCTTCAGTCGCATCAGAGGGCCTGCCGCTGCGGACTTGATAGGTAGTGGAGTTGCGGTCACCACGAAACTCTCGAAACCATTATTTGACGTTGTAATCTGACGGAGCATTAGCCCCATAATATATATCCAACTTTTCTTTTGTTTCCTTCGCCGTTTTGCCTCCCTTTTATGAGAGAACGAAAATTGTTTTTGTCCATACTCAACATGATGCCAAACACATCAACAACAATCAGCTGTCAAAACAAAACTAAAGACAGTATCGCACTGAAATTTGACATGTCTGCCTAAATATGAACGGACTTCAAGGCACCATAACCTTTTTTGCAGTAGCAACGCATTCTGGCGGTCAAGGAGGTCACTTTTCACCCCACCTATTATTAACGGGACAGCGAATGAATTCCCCAGACAGAATTAACGGAGATGTAAAATCTCGGTATAAATGAGACCCTATCCGGGCTACTCCGCCAGATTTAGACCTCAGGCCGGTAAGGATTTCCAAGACTAAGTCAGGGTCTTGGAAAAGAGATAGTGGTCCTTTGTAGATCAATGGCAGCGCTCAAGTCCCCGAACGGGTTACTGTCTTTAGTCTTATAGACCCCTTGTCCTAGGGGTATCGAAAATGGAACTGACCCTCGAAGTTGGGAGTTGTGCCGCTGGGGTAGCTGCCCGGTCATGAAAGAAATACGAATGATACGAAGCCCAAACAAGAATCAGATACGGATGGATCTACGTCTACTATGCTCCTATAATTCTAGGTCCCCAGCGGAGGCACTATATACAGTCCGTTTGATAAGATCGTAGACGGCAAAAATTAAAGAAGAACTTATAATAATAAAAAAAAAAATCAATTGTACTGGTTTATTTTGTTTATTTACTTGGATGCTTTTCAATTAATATGTTATCCACTCTCCTCCATTATCAATAATTGCTTGGAGTCTTCGAGGAATGCTTTCTACTAATCTTATAGCATAATCTCCATAAAACTCCTATTTTTCGTGATAATTATTTGACCGTCGAGATCTTCTTTCCTTGGAGCTTTAGCTTCATGAATGCCCAAACATTTTCAATGGGATTTGCATCGGGCGACTGTGATGGCCAATCTAAAACATCGACGTCATTTTCTTGTTTCCACGCACTGCACAAACGACTGCGATGTTTCGGGTCATTATCTTCTTGCAGTAACCAATTCTCATTCCTTCTTTTAAACCACCTTTGGGCAGATGGTAATAAAGGCTTCTTATAAATTTTGACCATGTTGGGTGCGTTTAAGTTATTTGTAAACATGAACAAATTGCCAAATTGACATTTTCGGTCCTTTTGGATGCGTGCACAAGAATACTGCTTCATAACGCGATGCAAACGCGACACTCATTTTAAAATACTTCCGTCTCTGACAAAAATTAAACACTCTTTAAATTGTTTTATTCAAAGCATCTTAGCAGAAGTATTTTTTTATCTGCTAATGCAAATGCCACTCCCAAATCGGTTTTTATAAACGAGTTTTGCCGTATACGATCTTATCAAACGGACTGTGTTTACCGTTTTTCCAGAAATGCGATGGGATAGTTCGAAAAAGGACGAAAAACTGCGATTCCTACTACAGTGGTTGTTATCGATGGCAAGAGCAACTCCTATTTGGAATGGCGATTTGCTATTGAAGATAGACTTAGGCAAGAAGTCTTCCGTTTCCGGTATGTGAGCGAACTATGACGACACCAACGATAGCTAATAAGATCTACTAGCATTGCCATAGCTGTGACACTAAGATTGTCTTCGCCGATTTTAGTACAAAGCTATGAAGAGAGGGCATCTTTAGTAGTACTGTCGGTGGTATTGTTTGCAAAACACTACCTCCTATCACGCAATCATACTAATTGACTCTGCGCCGGCGGAGGGAAACATTGTCGTATCTAACACGCGGTTCTCACATCCCGATATTAAGGGGACTTCGAGAATTCCTGATCGATCAACTCCCAACCACATAAACCATATTACGACCAACGTTGGCTTTTTGAAAAATTTGGGCAGTCACATTGTTTGAGTTTCTATACTTTTTGTGAAAGTTGGGGTGTAAGAAACGTGTGTTAGAAAACTTTTGATGCGCTGCAAAGTCACAAAGCCCGACGAACGTGTTTACTAGTCTAAACCTCGCTGTCTAACCCGAAGACTGTTTTTTCTTTCGTCTGCTAGCGTCGTCCCGCCATCTTGACAATGCGGCCTATTTTATCTAGTAAAGTTGTGACTTCAATCGCAAAACTCTTAACCTCTTGTTCCTTTTAGAGTATGAGTAGTGCTGTTGCTTCAATGCTAAGGAATTCTTGCATTCGAAATATATCGAGGTAGCTCAAAGGGGGCTATGTACCATTGACTTAGAAGGCACTGTTCATTTGGTAAAATTTGTCCGTTGAAACTTCTATATTGTGCTTGGTCTGGATTCCACTTAAATTCACCCGGCAGTTTTAGCATAAGTGCCCGGTCATTTTATGTTTTCACCAATTGCGGATTTTCCTATGTACCTATCTGATTGTTTTCGAGCATTAAGTAATTTCATTTTCATTTCATAATTTAAAAAGGTTCATTCCACCAAGTGGATACAGTGGATGTACCATTTAAGACCATCGTTCGGTTCTCTTTCATTGAAATAGATTCTCACTTATCCGTTTTAATGCGTGAAATTTGTTGTCTGGTCATGATGAACTTCACATCCATAAACTGCTTCATTAAATTACTAAATCATCCGACTGACTTTAACCAAACATCTTTGTTTAACTTTCACCTCTGATCATTTAAATTCTAAAATTACATCGGTCATCGTCATTGGCAAAATCAATTGACCTTATCTACCATTTTGTGGCTTACAAAAACTGTCAGCTACTAATGATGCTTTGAAGGATACACAAATACTCCCAGCAAATCCCGCATATTCCCCCGGCAGCATCCCTTTAACTTCAAATTTCCACTTCCGACTTCTATCCTCTGGTAAGTTGATTCCACTGGACTTGATTATAAAATTTTGAATTTGTTCAGTTCGCACTCGAAACGTAGGGTTGGGAGACTTCCCTAGTAGGTCGTCATTTCCATTTTCTCAGTATACCTGTCCTAGTGTTGGTAAATTGCAGATAGGAAGAGCTTCCTAGGAAGAGGTTCCTATCTGCCACTTCACAAAATTTTATGATTTTCAAGAGTTCTCTGCATTTCAAGTTTTCAGCAAAGTACTTCCTGGGGTATGATGCCTTTCGGATTGGTTCGAAAAGCTCCAACTTTACTGAGCTAATAAATTTGAGGCTTTTGGGAATTTATTGAAATGTTTTTCAACTGCCATTAGTGAAGACTGGTAAAAGTAAGAGAAGGAGGCTGGACTTGTCTGTTGTGGGAGGTGGAACTATTTTGAGTTTGTTTCAATAACTTCAAAGTGAGCATACCTTTTGATGGCACTATTAAATGATGTATATGAGTACCTCGGTTGGACTGTTTTTACACTGAACACTATGGGTAAATAGAGATGACAATAAGTAAATATGGAATAGTGAAGTAAAGGAATTTAAATTGTATCACAAAGGAACGTAGGGTGAGTTGTCATAAACAAATGGACAAACAACTAAAAAAAGAGGAAAAATGCAATCAATTCCAAACCATGTTAGGCCTGTTCCTGCCAGCCACAGCCACATCACTGTTGGCTGTTGGAGCTTAGATAAGGCCCTTCAACATCAAAAGAGGTATAGAGGTAAAAACATATATCAAAGGTCAGTGTCTGAACCTCAGCAAAAGACATACTGTATTATGGTCAAGCAAATGAAAAGGAGGCAAAAGGAACGAGGACTAAATTTCCAGCGAATGGCGAAAACACCAGTAAATGCATTAACCACCGCAACAACAGTTTAACTAGCAGGAGCAACAACAGCAAACAAAAAAGAAAACAACAAAACAAAGGAACCGTCTACGGAGTTATTCTCCTTCGCAACGAAAGCTGAAAAGCCGCCAACACTAAAGCAGCTTATTCTCAATAGGTAATTAAAGTCGTAGATTACCAGCTTGTTTAATTTTGGCAAATTCAGGCACGATGCACTAAGTGTAGAAAGAACATGTCCGAGGATAAGGTGTCTTGCAAAAGGTAGCTTTCGTCCGCCTTGGTTCCACACCACCAGCCCTAGCTAGACTTTTGTTAGACTTACTGTCTTTGCGGTTAGACGAAATATTGCACAGGGTTTTCTCAAGGCTAAAGTAATCACATTGAACACATTGCGATATACGTATCGTTTAATGTCTTCAGTATTCTGGAAGTCAGAAAGTTCCGGGCAGTCAACTTTGACTCGGATGACATTGTTGCAATCAAGGTGCAAATGTGGAAGCATAGCTACTGTGAGAAAGTATAATATTGATAAGCAGCAATCGGAAAAGACCGCTAGAATCTTCGCCGGATGTATGTTCCGAAATTTTTCAACAACTCCTATGCTACCAACATTAAATACAGAAAACCAGTGAACGAGACGCCGCAAGAGATGTGCTGGGTTTTACTCGACCACCACCAAGAAATCCTTGGTTTGATAGAGAATGCCGGCAGCGAAATAAGGAGCGTACAAAGCGGGACCAACAACACCTACAAATTGGACAGTTTTTACAGTCAGAAAAAATAAATCGCTCTTCTTGACAATAGCTGCTTTTGGCTAAGAAGCCAATTGAGTAGTAAGGTCCTATCCCAAAAAGCTAAGGAGACTCTATGTAAGACTTTGATCATTTCATTCCTGGTTTATGGCATTAAAGTATGTCTGTGTCGAATGCTAAGATGAAGTCGCTCCCAGAGAAAAATCCTTCGAAAAATATTCGTGTTCATTTACGGTGATACATTTACCGACAAACTATTCGTATACGAGCCGTACAGCGACATAGATGACTACGACGGAGTGAATGGGCATCAAAGTTTCGGCCCACAAAGTCTTCGTATCTAAACTGGAGAAACAGAGTAGGAGAGGAGTATCTCATATTGGGTGGAACGCATAAGTAGAAGAGGGGACCAAACGAGTTTAAGTGCACATCGCCAACTTTATTAATTTAGTAAGCCGCTACGACTTGGGAAATTTAGAAAGGTGAGCCATTATGCAGATTGTCACGATGCGTTCCTTTACATGACTGAAGGTCAAGACTTCTTGCTTAATTTTGGCTCTTATTATAAACCCATATATGAGTAGCCGTTGGTTCTTTTCTCGATAGCAATAACCGAGGTTTTCGTCCATCTTACATTTGCCCATTCTATTGAACTTATTGGACGGCAGACTAAAGTTTTAGGCAGTTGTTCGGTGGTTAGGTCCCTGAAGACGCATGTGATGTACCGAAAATCGTTTTCATTTGTCAAGGTGCGTGACCCGTCGAGGGAACCCCAATCTTTATCTAATTGTAAAACCAGTGTTTCCAAGCTGCGCGTAAATCCTTCATGAACCTACTTCGAGTACAAGTCATCACTGAACGCAGACGTAGGTTAGGTTAAAACAGGGGTGTCTCATCCCACAAACACTAAACACTAAAACGTGCCTCATTGCGATCTGAACGCAGACGTACATAAGTACTGTGTGGGTCCCAGGTAACAATGGGATCATAGGTAATGAACTTGCTAGCAAAGGTTCAGAAGAGAGTTTTTCAGGACCCAAATCTACGTAGATATATCCTTGTCCTAAGTTAAGGCTTACATTGATAGTTGGGTTGTGTATAAATAAGTACGATTAGAGTAGCATGACTTTCTAGGTTTCCGGCAGACTACGGAGCACTACCTTTTTTAATATCCAGCTTATGCACGCATCAGACAGCAGGTATTCGCCATTGACATGGTGGGTGCTTGTTTACTCGTAGTAGGCACTTTATCATTCAAGCGCTTACTCTTCATCCTTCTAAAAACTTAAGAATTACGGAATTTAAGATATATGGGTCCAGTTACACCAGTTTCAGTATAGTCACAACCATTTGCAAGTTTGTTTGTGCTGCTGTTTCCACAGAACTGAAAGCAATAGCTGGTCCCGAAACTCTCTTTAGACATGAGCGTTAAATATGTCAAAAAATCTTGAAGTTCTCACGAGGAAGGGTCAGTTCTTGTTTTGGGGGAAATATTTGCTTAATCACTTCTATGGACAGGAAACTATAGTGTTACCCAACAAGAAGTATCATTTTAAATACATAGAAAGTAATGGAATACAATATCTCCCAAATGTCCTCTTTCGGACTTTGACTTTGACTACAAATAGTCATCCTTTTGGTGAAATTGTGTACCACATTTACACATTATATAGGTAGATGGTGTATTTCGCGATAAACAGCTCTGATAGTTTCTTTTGTTCATGATGGGGCATTGTCGTAGACTTTATCGTTGAGATAGCTCTAAAGGAAAAGTCTAATCGCACGATCTTGATCGACAATTAAAGCCAAAGTTTCGAGCACTCACAGGACCAGCTATTTTTTCACGCAATAGAGCCATTGCTTTACCAGCTCCGTGGCATTTAGGGATATCCTGCTGAAAATTAATGTCATCCACATCCATGGCATCAATTTCAGAAAAAAAATCGATCAAAATCGTTCTGTAATGCAATCCATTCTCTGACACGTTCGCACCAGGATCATTTTCGGAAAATATGTGACCCGTGATTGTGATATTGTCCATTGATTTCTAACACCTAATCAGGGAAAGTACGGCACTGTGCGTAGCCTTCTGTCTTAAATTATGCCAACCGGACATTATAAGCATGCAAGCCAAGATCTTCATGGAAGTGCTGGCGGATAGGCCCAATTCCTGTAATCGTCCCGAAACGGCTACCTCAGTTACAAGGGCGACCTTGTCACCTGTCCAAGACGTTCAAAATTATCGTTTGAATTCACTATTGATACTCGTACACGAGAGTGCGCTTGATGATGACCAAAAGCAGACCGAACTTTATGAAAGGTTTCCGCGATTGTGTATCGATCCACTCGTATACCTCGTGTAACCTCCCAGTTTTTACTTATTTCCACAGTGATAAATAGTTGACATTTGAACAATTGGTGCGAAATAAAGTGACACCTTAACCCAAAAACTTTTCCATAGAAGTATTGACCAGAGGTGGGTATTTGGCAGAAAAAATTGCTGCACAGCGGTCATCTAGACACGGCTATCTGGGTTGTTTTAGTGATCATTTGCTTTAAAGATATTTTCCTTCAACTTTAAATCTATGTATTTCTAAGTGAGATATGTATGTGTTAAAGAAAATACCTGTCCATACTTATAAGTGCACCCCTGTTTTGGAATAGTTTACCTTGCCCATTCAACTTTCGGTCTCATTTTTAAGGTTTCCACTGCATGCAATAACAAAAACAAATGAATTTCTCATTTTCCAGGTAAAACATTTTCAAGAGAAAACTAATTTCTGTAAGCAGTTTCTAAGTTGAGACCACGTTGCACACCACAAACCAAATTGAAGCACCAGAGTATTTTCTTAATTTATTTCAGTGTCCGGAGTCGGATAGTCGACGAAACATGGGAGCATTATCTAAGCCGATTATTAACTGGGGCGTGCGAGCAACAGCACATGCACCTTCTGCTTTCTATCAGATGCATGTTTGTCTTGCCAACCCTCAAAGCAATCGCTTTCAGTAGTCGTCCTCAACAATGATCTCTTGTGTGTGTTTCACACATCATTCAATCCATCTGGAAGGGGGTGCTCTCTAAAATACTCCATTCAACAGTATTATATGTACAAAGTGAATATTCTGCACTCAAGTTGCATGTCGAATTTTTCCAAAAGCGGACGTAAAGATTCACTAGTATCTACTCTATCGGATTTCCATTCATAGGAATATTTCCTTCCTGTTGCCAATGCCTTGTCAGACAATAAGATTGGCAGTAACATACAACTAGCTTGTCTCCCGTTCTGTACATGTCCCTCAAAGCACGAGTATCTCTAACTTTCCTCTAAGCCATTGTATATCTGTACCCAAAGATACAGTGTATAGATACGCATATAGATAGTTTCATTGTTATTGTTGTTGAGCAATGTATCCTAGAGAGCAGATAGATTTGTAAGAAGCTCTTGTATTCACAGTTAGCCTAAGTACTACGAGTATATTCCATCCATCCTGGTGTATTCTTTTGTTGGTCGAGATTTTCAATAGCTTCAAACACAGCCAGAGAGATACTTGGTTCGAATGACTTAATGGTGAAATTATACATCCAGGTTTCATTGCTGCAGTTGACTTGGTTACAGGAGACCCGATATATCCATCATTATGCATTGCCTCCTTGTTGGTCTCATCGGATAGATACGCAATTTCGCAGAAGCCAGTAAGTGTTAAGGGTAGGCCAAGTGACTTATGAGAGCTTCAACCCAACCACGTAACTTAAGTGAAATTCAAATGAATGGAATAAAAATATAATTGGCATCAAAAAAACAAACCTTCATTGATGCGGGTGGAAAAAATAAAGTGACCTTCTTGACGTCAACGATAGGGGTAGCGTGGTGTTTTGTTTGCCTTTTTTACGTCTTTCCGCAAACAGAGCGGAAATAATAAGAAGCCATATAATTAAATTAATTTGTTTTTTTCTATTTGTCGACATCATTTAGGGCTAAATTTAAACATGCTATGCAATAGGATAGTTGAAAAAAATTGCACATTGCTTTCGATTTTTGTGATAGTCGTCGCAATTATTAGTTAGTTATTGATGGCTTTCCTAGAGTTACTTGTTTTGAATATTCGTGTCATATCTAAAACGCTTAGCGTAATGAGCTCAGACAGGCGGACAGGCATTTATGCAGAGTCAATTTCCAACACAGTCAAAGGAGTGGTAACATAAGACAGCAGTGCGCAGGGCTACCGTCAAAGCTGGAAACTGCAAATAAAAATCGAAAAGATTCGCATGTACACAGCGCGTAGCCGTGCAACATATTTTCCTTAAATCCTTCGAGAATGACATGAAGAAACTATCACCCCCGATGGATTTAATTTCAAGGGACGCCCATACATTCATGGGGGCAAGGATACTCCTTGTCCCCACTTTCTTTTAATTCGAAACCCGTGTTGAAGATGCAGGTTCAACACTTGATATAAGTCGAAACCGATCTAAGACCTCTTTATAATTTTAGCGTCTCTTCTCTCAGTACTAACGAGTATTGCAACTTTATATTGGGGATCAGCAGGAGCACCCTCTCAGTGTATACCTTGTCAAGGGTTCCATAACACACATACGTATTGCCAGAAAGAGCAACTTTGTGTTAAATGGGCAGAAAATCAACTCTCCTTAGAGCATAAAGTATGAAATGAAATCCCTGCAACGTGTGTAAAATGTTCACCACCAGTTAACTGAGGACGAAAAAGAGAAGTACCCTATCGGAGCTTTAATGCTGCGCAACAACTTTTACGTTGATGACTTACTTGCTGGGTTTCATTCTATTGAACAAGCATTGGAAGCGCAATCTGAAATAATAAGCATCCTAGATACAGCCGGATTTCAGTTGCGCAAGTGGACGGCTAACAATTTCTTATTGTTGCAGAACATACCCAGGGAGAATGTTCTCAACGATCAATTTTTTAATACGAGTATAAGCGATCAAAGTTCCGCGAAACACTTGGTGTTTTTTTAGAACGCTAGGTCAGATAAATTTCCCCTTCAGAAATCCGATACCATTTTCAAACCATTTTGTACTAAGCGAGAAGTATTCTCCCACATAGCAAAGATTTTCGATCCAGCTGGTTGGACGGTCCCCGTCCTTATCAAGGCTAAAATTCTTTTGCAAACCATCTGGAAAGATAAAACTCAGTGAATGGAGAGCCTTCACTGAAAGTTTTGCAGAAATATCCGAATTGAAAGTTCCTCTATGGATTAAAACAGCCCCCATAATATTACGCAAGTTCATTGATTTTGTGATTCTTCTGAGCAAGCTTATGCTGCTGCGATTTATATCTGAGTCAACGATAGCTCAGAAACCGTCTCGAGTCTCTAATGTGCTAAAACAAAAGTTACCCCAGTAGAATTCGTTACCTTGACACGTCTTGAGCTGTGCGGTGCAGTTTTGTTGTCTTAATTAATGACAAAGGTCCTTCCGATGTTCAAGTCAGAAAATCCCTCGGTACATTTATGGTCAGACTCGTCTATAGTCTTAGCTTGGCTTGCAAAACCACCTTTCTCATGGCGAACATTCGTTGCTAATCGCACTAGTCAAATCAGAAGCTTCATTGGAGACCTTAAATGGAGACATGTGTCACCTGAAGACAATCCAGCATACCTTGCAACAAGAGGATTGGATATTGGTGATCTAATTAATAAGCTGACTTGCTTCACCCGCTTGCAACTTTTAAGACAAAAATAATTTTCATCGCAATAGACCTCTCCATAGTCCATAGATAGCCACATTGATAGGATTTACTGAAAATGTTATTGTACAATATGATATATGCGCTCGTGACTTCGTACGCGCTGACCACTGATATAAGCACCGATGCCATATTTTATAAATATATTCCTTCCCTTGTATCTTACTGAAAGCAATATAAAGCAAAAACAAAGACGATAAAAACAACAACAATTTAAAGTCTTACTTACTTACTTTAGGTGGCGCTACAGTCCGGGGTGGACCTGGGCCTCAGTCAACAAGCTTCTCCAGCCAGCTCGATCACTGGCTAGTTGTCTCCAGTTTCGCACGCTAAGTTGGCTGAGGTCCTCTTCCACTTGCGTGCGCCACCTGAGTCTTGGCCTTCCTCTACTGCGCTGTCCCTCGGGGGCGGATTCGAAGACTTTTCGGACCGGAGCATTGGTGTCCATGCGCTCTACATGACCCAGCTATCTCAGTCTTTGGATCTTCACTCTTCTGGCTAGGTCCATGTCGCTGTACAGTCCATACAGTTCGTCGTTGTATATCCTCCTCCACTCACCGTCAATGCAGACGGGACCGAAGATCGCCCGAAGAATTTTTCTCTCGAAGCAACCAAGAACACCCTCATCCATTTTTGATAATGTCCATGCCTCTGCGCCATAGAGCAGGACCGGGATTATTAACGTCTTATAAAGGGTGACTTTTGTTGTCCGAGAGAGGGCTTTGCTACTCAATTGCCTTCTTAACCCAAAGAAACAGCGGTTGGCAAGAGTTATTCTTCGATTCATCTCAGCGCTGGTGTCGTTGTCTGTATTTATAGCGGAGCCTAGGTAGACAAAGTCCTTAACTACCTCAAAGTTATATCTGTCGAGGGTGACGTTCTGTCCGAGACGTCGGTGTTGGTTGTACTTTTTGCTTGACAGCATATACTTGGTCTTGCCCTCATAGATCGCTAAACCCATTTTCGCCGCTTCCGTCTCAATACTCGCGAAAGCGCCACTGACATCACGCTGCTTTCTCCCGATTATGTCAATATCGTCGGCGTATGCGAGTAGTTGGACGGACTTTTGAAAGATAGTGCCTCTTGTGTTTGCTCGTGAGTTTTGCACTATTCTTTCAAGTACGATGTTGAAAAAATCGCATGACAGCGCATCGCCTTGTCTAAATCCTTTCTGGACATCAAAGGTCTCGGTGAGATCTTTACCGACGTTGATGGAGCAGCGTGCATTCTCCATCGTCATCCTGCACAGACGGACGAGTTTGGCAGGGATGCCAAAACTAGACATTGCTCTATATAGCCCGTCTCTATAGATGCTGTCATACGCGGCCTTAAAATCGATGAATAGGTGGTGGGTATCGATCTGAAGCTCATGGGTCTTCTCCAAGATCTGCCGTAGTGTTAATATCTGGTCGATGGTGGACTTTCCTGGCCTGAAGCCACACTCATATGGACCTATCAGGTTGTTGACAAACGGCTTCAGGCGTTCACACAATACGGCGGATAAGATCTTATATGCGATGTTAAGGAGACTGATGCCTCTGTAGTTGGCGCAGTTCAGAGGGTCTCCTTTCTTGAGAATTGGACAAACAATGCTGAGGTTCCATTCATCGGGCATACTTTCGTCCGACCATATTTTACAGATGAGTTGGTGTATGCTCCTTACCAAGTCATCGCCTGCCGCTTTGAAGAGCACGGCAGTCAGGCCATCCGCTCCAGCAGCTTTGTTGGACTTAAGCTTCGATATGGCTATCTTCACTTCATCCAGGTCGGGTGGACGGAATTGTTGGTCATCATCGTCCAGGTTGAAAGGTTGATTCTGCCTGACGGCGGTATTTGGTCCGTCATCGCCGTTATACAGTCTGCAGACATGGTATTTCCAAATCCTCAGCATCGACTGCGATTCTACTACGATGTTCCCTTGTTCATCTCTACAGGCTTCGGTTCGGGGTTTGTTTCCGCGGCATGTTAGTTTTACCTTTTGGTAAAACTTCCGAACCTCATTTCTGGAGTAGCATATCTCAATTTCCTCGATCGCGCGCTTCTCATGCTCTTTCTTCTTCCTCCTGAGAAGCCGGTGCTCGTCTCTCCTCTTCCGCTCATAGAGCTCATGAGCAGCTCTGGTCTTTCTAAGCAGCGCCGCGTTATATGCATCTTGCTTAGCTGCATGTGCTTGCCGGCATTCATCATCGAACCAGGGGTTTCGTTGTGGTGGACGAGTGAAACCCAGCACATCAGAAGCGGCATCTCTGATGGCGTTTTGGCAGTGTTTCCAATTGTCTTCGATGCTTGATGCTGGCGGCATTGGACCTCTTAAGAGATTAAGAGGCACTCGATCGGAGAAGGACTTGGCGATCTCTTGCGATTGTAGCCGTCTGACGTCGAATTTTCTCACAGCATTAGTTTGTCTTGGCGTAGTTTGGGATATCCGCAACCGTACCTTGGCTACAACAAGGTAATGGTCCGAGTCGATGTTGGCTCCTCGGAACGTACGGACATCCATAATGCTGGAGGAGTGTCTTGTCTTGATCAATCTGGTTGACTGTTGATTGATCAGGAGTTCTCCAAGTCCCCTTGTGTATGTCGAGATGTGGGAACCGCGTGCTAGCCACGACAATGTTTCGCCCCGCCGCAAAGTCGATTAGTCTGAATCCGTTATCGGAGGTGGTGTTGTGCAGGCTATATTTTCCGATTGTTCCACCAAAGATACCTTCTCTTCCTAGCTTTGCATTAAAATCACCGAGGACAATTTTAATGTCATAGCTAGGGCATTGCTCGTAGGTCTTGTTGAGGAGCTCGTAGAAGGCATCCTTGGTGTCGTCATCTTTCTCCTCTGTGGGGGCATGCGCGCATATGAGGCTTATGTTGGCGAATTTAGCCTTGATGCGGATTGCTACGAGGCGCTCGCTCACATGCCGGAAGCTGAGGACTTCTCGTCTTAGTCTGCCTCCGACAACAAATCCGCATCCAAATAAGCGCTGCTTTTGCCGTCGATAGCAATTGCCGTAGTAGATGTCGCAGTTTTTCATCTTCTTTTTGTCCAGCCCATCCTATCGCATTTCTTGGATGGCGGTTATGTCTGCTTTGCAGCAGTCTAGGGCCTCCGCTAGTTGCTCGGCTGCACGTGGTCTATTAAGGGATCTAACATTCCACGTGCATATTCGAAGCTCATTGTCCTTAAATCGTTTGCGTGGGTTGTCAACAGTAGATCCGTCCATATCCGAGGCTTGTTGATGCTTCGTTTAAAGTCTAGTCTTATTTAATTAGTTAAGATTAACACAAAGCTTCTCTATACACAATGTTGATTGCTGGAGCTGCTAACATGGCATAAAGCCACATAGAGCTGGCCATGCGAAAAGTAGCTTAAACTGAGGTCCACGCCCGCAACGTGCAGCGTCTGACCCTGCGCTTTGTTAATAGTCATAGCAAAGCATAAGATAACTGGAAACTGTACACGCTTAGAACAGAATGGGAAATTATTTGGAATGAGAGGGATTCGGGGTATAAAGACGGTATCTCCTGCGCCGCATCCTGTTAAAATCTCGGCTTCTATCATGTTTAGCTGTCTGTTCGTGACTTTTATTCGTGTGCCGTTACATAATTTTGGTGGGCTTAAATTTCGAAGGAGAATTATGGGGATGCCGGCTTTTAAATTAAGTTGGTGTGACGTAAGGCCAGGTGCACTTAGAGAATTCAAAAATTCTACCGGGTAGTTTGTAGTTTGTGGAGATATATTTTGCATTTTCCCCACAAACAGACGTCAATATTTTTGCATTTATTGCTTCCGCTTGGTCAGTGCGAGGGGTCAAAATAGCTCTTTCACATAGCCAAGAGTTGTGATGATTTATTATCTGCTATATGTCACCGTATACAGAAGAAATGAGGTCTTGCAATGATGGAACTGTAGAACATAGATTAGTAGGCAAAATAACTTTTCCTTCTTCTTGCGGATACGTGCCTTCATCAATTTGTAGTAGGAAATTTGAAAACTCCTGTGCATTTGGGCTGCCTCCTGCTCGCGCCCGCATATTTATTGTTAAATACATCAGAATAACTTTGCGCCACAAACTTGAGCTCTTTAGGCAGGCTCTAATTTCATCAGCCCTCATTCCTCGTGGTATTACTGGCAAAGTCTGCCTGAAATCGCCACAGAAAAGCACTGTAATACCACCCATGGGACGGTCGTTTTGTCTGATGTCTCGCAAGGTTCTATCTACTGCCTCTACCGCTTTACGGTTTGCCATGGTGCCTTGCTTTGTCGCTATTCCTGGAAACGTTACATACTGGACTTTCCGTATTGTTTATGTCTATCGGAATTTTAAACATTGCATGTGCCGTTTTGCCTCCTGGCAACAATGTAGCTGCTATGCCCGATGAAGCGACAGCTAGAGCTATTTTGCTTTGATTGCGTACTTGGGCCAAGATAACTTTGTTGAGAAATGTTTTTCCCGTCCCACCTGGTGCATCTAAAAACACGATTTCACCATTTTGCAACTTTTCGGCCAGTTCCGCTGGATTTTAGTTTGTTTCCCTATTAATGCGTTCACCATCTAAAGTTGGTGCAGGCATACCGTATTGAGAGAAAGCATTACCCCCTATAGATGTAACTATGTCTTGAATAGCCAGCAAACATCGATTCAGATTATTCTCACGCAACCTGTCGTTGAGTTCGCGGTTAGTTTGATTGTTGCGATGTGCATTAGAAAAGTCTTGATATTTCGCCACAACTGTGCAGTATCGGAAAGTCTACAAAATACCAGCGAAATAGCAAACAAATGACGCAAGCGTTGTGGACTATCGCATAAGTATGTTTCGGATAGCGCATCATCCCAATGCTGATCACCATCTAGCAAGCGACGCACTCAGCAAGCAGCCTGGTAAGTGGGATATTCAATGCAGTCAACCTTTCGCAGTTCGTCAAAAGAAGAAGGTTCTCGCACTGTACATAGAAGTAGGCGTAAATAATAGCATTCGGAATTGTTTGGATGCAACGCATAGACCCGTCCAATGACGTGGTCCTTGTAAATGCCGGGTTTGCCAGACATAGCTTTTCCACGTTTTCTACAGTTGAAAACACCTTGCTGCTTGTTGTAAGTGTAATATGATGGAACTTCGTCGTATAAGAGTGTTTTTGCGAAATCATCTCGACGAAAAGGAGGCAACAAACGAACAAGGAATACAACTTGACACACGATTACCACCAGCCCATTCCCAAACTTTACTCAATGAACAACACCTGAAAATGTGTTCAACCTGAATGTGTGCGCTGAAAAAAGACGGCCGGCCATTCGAGCACAAAACATATGAATACGTAAGAGCGCGAACATATACTCAAACACACACTATTGGAACAATACCCACTGCTGCATGACTGCGGGCACTGATATCCACTAAAGAAAAATTGTGGGCGACGATTTGATTAATTGTTTTACCATTACTCAGTCCCAGGACAACACAGAAGGATAATTTATGTCTTAAATGAATCAGCGGCAAAATTAATAAATTCACCCGTTTTTTTATTTTTTAAATCCGATGGGCTATTATTGAGCTAGGGCTGTGTAGAGTATAGTTTTCCTTGCAGATATACAATTTTTGGACTATTTTGTAGGAACCATTTCATTTTCCGGGATAAAAAGTATCTTTGCTCATGTCCCAGAACATAAGCAATCACTATGCCAGGTTTCATCAAAATCCGTTCAGTAAGTTCCGCGTGATGCGCAGTCCACCACTTTTTACTCTACATGACCCAAAATGGCTTTCCTCTTCAAAAGACCTTCCTCCATTAACGAACCCTTTGAGGACACCGATCTCGAATTAAAGCCTATCAAATCTTGCCATGCACAATATTATGAGCTTGAAGATATTCTCATTAGATTTTCTTCATTGTTTCGAGCACTGCGAGTAATACATTTTCAATCGGAATACGAGTGCTTAGAAGCCAACCAACTGATCAAGCGATCAAGTAAACCCCTAATCCAGTTCTAGACGCACATGAAATAATGCGAGTGAATGGTCGACTTGTCAATTCGAGTCTTTCATGGTCAGAGCGTCCATCGGATATCGTTACACGGAGGAAACCAACTAATGCTTACACTAGTTCGCCAAGAGTATTGGATTCCTAAACTTAAAAACTTAGTCAAAGCATGTGTAAATCGGTGCAAAGTTTGCGTTATTCATAAGAAAAAACTTCGCTCACAGCTTATGGCAGCACTTCCCTTTGAGAGATCAACTTTCTTAGACCATTTTCTTAAACAGTTTATACGTCTGCTTATTTGTATGCTTGAGCACCAAAGCTATACATCTAGAAGGAACTAGCATTCCTTGCAGCTTTCCATCGATTTGTTGCCAGAAGAGGTCTGCCGCAAGACGTCTACTCAGACAATGGAACGAATTTTGTAGGTTCGGGTCGAGTCCTAAAGGAATCGTCAAAAGGCATCTCCGGGAAACCGTTTCTGAGATATCCCAATCTTACACCATGGGATTATTTTGTCATTTCATTCCTCCAGGCTCAACTGATATAGGTGGACTCTGGTAGGCTGGAGTCAAGAGTTTTCAAGAAAACAGCAGGTGGATCAAAATACACGTTCGAAGAGTTCATGGCTCTTCTTTGTCGAATTGAAGCTTGTTTGAACTCTCGGCCAATTTCAGCTATATCCGAAAACATAACCGATCCCCTTCCTCTTACATCTGGCCATTTCTTATCGGAACTCCTTTACTATCTGTCTATGCCATAACCAATTCCGCATGAGACTTCAAGTTCTTTTGTGAATCGATCGGAAAAGTTGAAGCTTCAGTTTTGTAAAAGATGGAAAGAAAAGTACGTACTTTAAGGAAATGCATAAAAGGTTTAAAAGGAAATTTCCCCAGCGGGATATAAAAATAGGCGATATCGGCGATACCGAGAGGAAGAATCTTCCGATTAGCCCGTGTTGCAAACCATTTTCCGGAAAACGATGGAATGGTTCGTGTTGCGAGTGTTAAAACCCAACAGGGTGAAATAATTAGACCAGTAGTTAAACTGTGCACTGTGGTGGGACATTGCAGAGTTGTGAGTGCTAGCTTTACGTTTATTACTAAGCTTATTAACTACCTCATCCTTCCGTTGGGTGATGACCATCGTTTCCGAGATGGGTATGCCGTCCGAAGATTCACGGTATTTGCTCTTAGCTTTGCCGACTAGTTTACATTTGACGTTCTGTATACCAAATTTTTTCCTGAAGACCTTTTTAATCCATGACGAGCTTGCGTGACGTGGGGCAGCTTGGAGGAAGAAAGTAGATAGTTCTGGTTTGCTGGTGGCTTCAAGATTCATTTTATTTAGTTTTTCTAGTCTGTCGTTCCATTGAGGGAGGGTCCAGGATGTCCTAAAAGCCCTTATTATTGGTAATGGTCTTGGGACGGCATCGGCGATGATTAAAGTTGCATTGTTCTCAGAGAGTTGAACGGATGCTTCGGTGGTAGCGGCTGTTGAATAAGTTGGGTGAGAGTGATGGATAAAACTCGTCGTGTAAGGATTTGTTACATGGGCTCACTATAGGTGGTTGTGTATCCGGCTTACTAGAGATGTGCTTTATTTCTTCCAATATCTGCATTGTGGTTGATCTAGTGGATGCAGCTTCCTCACTAAGATAATTGAGGTTATGTTGAATGGATCCAATATTTTGAGTATGTTCAGCATGCTTGAGTTGTAACAAAGTGGATTGCTCAGACAGCGTTGACATAATTTTTCTCAACTGAATTGAGATTGACTGAATCGCTGGTAACATGTTTGAGTAGTGGGACCTATCAAAATCTCCTAATTTGGTGATATTTGAGTGCAGGGATTGAACAGCTGATTTTATGGAGGTTACGCTGTTATCGATTGAGCAGTTTAGAGTGTTTCTACTCTCTCGGAAATGAGTTTGGTTACATTTTTTTACTATATTTTGTACGTCGCATTTTAGCTCTGCAATCGAGTCTGCAAACCCAGTTAGTTGCCATTTTATAGCCTATATTCCCTATCAAACAATGAAGAGATTGAAAAAAAATAAAACACAATATTTTTAATTCCGCATTCCAAAAAATTTTAATTCAATGATATCCGCCATTAAAGCTTGACCTCATAAAAATCAGGGGCATCTGATCAATTTACGGAATCCGTAGGCTGACATAAAGCATCATAGTAACTTAGTAACTACGATTGTTCTCATTCTTTGCCGACATTTAAAATACAAAGCTATTGCATATCTTTGTAGTGGTTAATGGTTTTAATAAACCAACGCTGTAAAAATCAAGGAGATTATCAATCAGAGAGACACTTTTAGACGATTATTGTTAAAAGAATACCAATACCAAAGACAAGCATGATAGCCTAGATAAACGTCACGTTAGAACTGCATCTGCTATCCTGGAATGTAGATAAGCTATTGGCACTGCTGTAGTTGAAATATAGCCACTCAAGTGCAAGTTATAAAGGCGATAGGGCATTTCGCTGAACAAAACTATGAATTGGTGCAGTTTATGTGAAATCGACAAACATTTAAAAACTTTTTGTCGTACGAGAATTATAGATGAATGAAAATTTTCCACAGGAACCGACCACGGGAATGAATGAGTTTAGGCTTTGGTCCCAAAGGCACCAAGTAAGTTGTGTTTCTTGGCAAGGTTGGGTCCACTTAAAGTGGTAACCAGCGTATCATGTGGATTGTTTGCTCTCCTTGGCTTTCTTTCAACATAAGTTTTATTCAAACTTTCATCTAGAAGTCAAGGCTATCTTTAAATACCTCTATAACATAGACAACTTACAATGCTTCTGTGTATATTTCTTACTTCTTTACAAACTCTCCAACCTGGCATTTTAAGATAATTTCTCATTGTCTTGATCTTAACTAGTTTAACCCCAAAAATTAACTCGAAAACTCTTAAAAAACGAATCTAAAAGCAGTAAAACGCAACAAACCCTCGGTGTGCTATCTCTCTTAAATTGCATATACATAACGGCTTTATGCAAATTCTAACCCAAACCAACCCCTCAGCCAATGTTGACACACAGGTAGTATAGTAGTTTAATGTTAGCCAGGTCTACAAAATTGAATCCTCATGCCCGTTAACGCTGTTGGCAAACGCCAATGCAACTACGTTTGCAAACCTTTGTGTGCTTATTATCCCATCGAGAACATCCCCAAAGTCAGTGGATTAAACAAGAGGACACACTGGGTTATGTGTGTGGTTAACATGCAGGGGATGGTGCTGCAAAAGAGAACAGATTTGGACCTTGTTTCATGTAAACTGTTGGTCCACACAAGGTGGCGGAAGCCGTAAACGTTGTTCTTGTTTTACAACATCATCATCATCATTATCATCATTTTGATGCTGGGACTAGGGCTGGCTAAACTGAGTTGGGTTTTATATGTTTGTTATAGAATGAGGTATACTTGTACACCGCTGCCACCACAATCGGTGTGTTGATTTTCCTCCACCGGCTATCATCCCTATTCCAGTCAGAGACAGTAACTACGAGTACATATAGAGTTGCCAAATAGACGTTTTGTGTGATCTTTATGAAATTGAGTCACAAAACGGAGAACTTGATGTAAAATTACGAAAATCTATTGGGAGAGAGTGGAGTTACTAACTCCACTGGGCATTTTCGGAAATCTTGGTGGGCGAAGAGGTTCTCAATGGTAATATGTCCACAATTCAAATCCCTGTCACGCAGAAGAAATAAACAGACACGTAATCTTTGTCGTATAATGTAGCTCTGTGAAAAGAAATCTACGACACATATTTCAGTACAATTAGCATTTATTACAATTCCTCGGCTTTTATTTTCTAGAGAGAGAAGTACTTCCTTCCGGGGTTATTTAGCACAGCGGGTAAGTGCTTGGCTAGGTTAAGGAATAACCCCGTCAGAATTCGAGTTTTTCTGAGGGCGAGTGTTACTTATTTCTAAGTAAAATTTTACATAGATGGCGCTGTAGTAGTTCGGTGTGGATCTTAACCTCGGCCAATACACATGTCCAATTAGTATTGTTTTGGCATGAAAAAATGTCTCCGGTTGCGTACTCCATTCACTTCAGCGTTCTATTTATGGTGAGATCTTCTTCTATTGTCCGCTATTAAATTTTCTTCTTCTTCTTCCTCGGAGAGTCTTGGATTGAAAATGATCGTCGTTGCTATTGCCCATAATTCTACGCGATAGAGCAGAACTTCGGTTCCTTCGGTTTCCTTAGTGTTTCTTGATAAATTTTCAATCGCATTCTTAGGTCAATTGACAATTTGACTTCACTTCATTTAAGTCATGTCGACGGAAATATTGCTTTTCATTGCCTAAATTGAATGATTCGCTTTGCCAAAAAGTTGAAATTGTGTTATCCTCTTTATTTTACAGTCTAGAAGAGTTCCTTGATCATTTACTTCTTATGTTCGTTCTTAATTTCTCCGAGAAACCGATATTGTTTCGTCTTCTTTTACTCGTGGAGTTAACGCGCCACTATTCTTGCTTTCAATGCTGATTCGTGTTTGATTGGCATCGATGACGAGAAGTTGATAGACACACGAGCAGATATTGTTTCTTGTGACTCGTTGCGATGAAGATATAAGTAGTGGTCTAAGTTTTTTTCGTCGTCCGAAGTGATTGAACACCTATGATACTAAAAGAGTGTCTTATGTCGATTGCAACATGATCAGTACTTCAGATGAGGGTGATATCTAGGACAGTCTAGTGCCTCCGCACCATTTGCCGTTTTTTCTTTTTGATGGGTTGTCGACGATGAGTTCAGTTCTTATCGGCGACTTTTGGATCCCTTGCAATCGTAAGATTCTTACGTGGTGGGATTCTTATCTGTCACCATCCTTTTGTTAGCATTCTGACTTGTCCTGAAATTTCGCGACTCATATAAGAAAACGGTCATACTGACTGCTGATGCTTCAGTCAGTTGAATGTACCAAGAAGATGCGACGAATAGCTACTACTCAGAAAAAAAAAGAACAGAGAAGTGCTTGATCGAGGCCATTGATGCCAATGACAAAATGCTCAGAGATATATGAAGAGGTAAGAATAGCAACATCATAGTATAGTTAAAGTCGGTGCTGAAAGTTTGGAGGGAGGATAATGCTTTTCAAGACTATTAGGTATCGAAGACGACCAATATTCCGCTCTCAGACAGCATGAATAAACATTAGCAACAACTTCATCGACCCCAATAAGAAGAAATTATCTAAAGCAGTGAGGATGTAGACGGTCCACGGTAAGGACCGAATATCAACTCAAAGTTACGTGAAAATCTTGTGACATGGGTCTCGGCATCCGATTGTCTACTCCCACTAAGGAACATCCTTAACCCTCTGGTTGAAGGCTCCTCATCTAGCCCCTCTCTATTCGGAAGACGTTAGAGGTTCTAATTCTAAGATTCCCACATTCCATTATTCACAAGATCTACGAAGTCTTTGCCATTACTGAACAAAGGTGCATTCCTTCTTTATTTTACTTTATGTCCGGAGTGGACCTGGGCCTCAGTCAACAAGCGTCTCCAGCTAGCTTGAGCCATTGCTAGCTGCCTCCAGTTTCACACACCAAGCTGACTGAGGTCCCCTTGTCTGCGCCACCTGATTCTCGGTTTTCCTCTACTGCGTTGTCCCTCGGGGTCGAATTCGAAGACTTTTCAGTCCCAAGCGTTGTTGTCTATCCGCTTTACATGACCCAGCCATCTCAGTAGTTGAATCTTCACCCTTCGCTCTGCAGTCCGTTCAGATCGTCATTGTATCTCCTCCTCCATTCACCTTCAATGCAAACGGGACTGAATATCACCCAAAGAATTTTCCTCTCAAAGCAGCCAAGAGCACCCTCATCCATTTTTGATAATTTCCATGCCTCTACGCCATAGAGCAGGACTGGGATTAAGAAGTACTTATACGTTACCCTGTCTGTTGTTCGGGAGAGGGCTTTGCTAGTCAATTGCCTTCTTAGCCCAAAGAAGCAGCATTTGGCAAGAGTTATTCTTCGGTTGATATCAGCGCTGGTGTCGGTGTCTTAAATCCTTAACCTTAAGTCCTATACCTGTCAAAGGTGACGTTCTGTCCGAGACGTCAGCGTTGAGTGACCTTTCTGCTTGACAGCATATATCTACTTGGTCTTGCCCTCGTTGAACGTTAAACCCATTTTCGCCGCTTTCGTCTCAATATTCATGAAAGCGCTACTGACATCACGCTGCTTTCTCCCGATTATGTCAATATCGTCGGCGTATGCGAGTAATTGAACGGACTTTGAATGATGTTGAAGAAATCGCATGCCAGCGCATCCCCTTGTCTAAATTCTTCTTTTTTGACATTAAAGGTCTCCGTGAGATCTTTACATTACTCAAACTGTACCCTCGGTTCGGATTCGAGAATAAGGAGAGCTAATTCCATGGTTAGCATCGTTGACTGATGGATCAAAAAGTTCTCTGACCCATTCGTCACAAAGTTCCTATACATCACATTTGTTAAGCTAATACTCGCATATGCTGGCCAAATATTATCCTTTTACTATAGAAACCATATTCTTATCAAAGCTCTCCAACCCGGACTTCTATATGGGCGGACCACTACATTCTTTCGCCCCATTATGACTGACAGTCTTCTATCACTGGAAAAACGTAGCAATTCCACTGATATTCTCTTATTACACAAACTCTTAACCAGCACCATTGACTATGTCGCGCTGCTGGATCAGATTTTTTGAATAATACCGCACGAAATTGTGGTGACGAACTGTCGGTCCACGTCCGAACATGGTGACAAGAAAGATTTTTTTCTATGCACTAAGGCAAAGGCCGATTTGCGAAGTGAATGATTGGAACAGAAGATAATTAAGATGCACAGTGGAACTGGCTTTGAATGTTGAACTCAGAGAATGAATGTGCTACAGTACCTTTACTATAATCTTCAATTTCGCATCCTTACTGGTATCTGATGGAAGTGGCAACGGTGTCTATGTGACAATTCTGCACCTTGGTCGTTGCCTAGAAGTTAACGGTGACGGTGATACCAATTGATTCGACTCCGTTCTCCATGATCAAGCAAAGCTGAATCAACATCGACGGTAGGAATCCCCGTAGTATGGATGTTGGTTTCAAAAACATCAGCTGTTTCCATGTTATCGGAATAAGTACATTGGTGCCTTGGTTGACTCCTTCTTCTGGGGTTTATCCAAGTTGCTGATGAATATGGTGCGGAGATTTAACCATTGCATTCGTTGAAGGCCATAAAGATAGCGTCTTGGACTTCCTTGGGTGGTAGCTTATGTTCTACGAATTCAGGAATCCATAAGTAACGTATTGCATAAATTTACACTTTGAACTTTTTTTTTTAGCGTTTTTGACTCTATTTTGTATTTTTGGCGACCTTAGTGTAGTCCGTGCGGCATCGGATAAAGAATAGTGCCGCAGTGCGTCCCAGCTTGTCGTAAGAGGCGACTAAATGGGACACCAATCATATACAGGTAACTATGACACCAAAAATGAGCCTGTGACACTTTAACACCTTAAAACTTTCCCACAAGTTTGTATGCAATCAGTGGGTTCCCACGTCTGGAGACTACCGGTGGGGTAAAAGAACAGTCAATCAATTCGAAATGAGCATACAAGTGTCAAACCACTCAAACTTTAAACTTCATGGAAATGATCGCAATTAATAGCACTACCCCGCTGGGCACCACGATTGCAACGCACTCGGGTGATCCCAGAGCAAGCAGAAGTGCTTGTGTCAGAGCCCGACGGATTCCGGGGGCGGGCAAAATGAAGTTTCCAAAATATTTTCATAAACTTCGGTTTGCAAGTTGGAACGTCGGATCGATGACCTCAAAAAGTTTAGAACTGGAAGCGATTATGCGTCGCAGAACTCTACAAATCCTGTGCGTACAGGAAACGAAGTGGTGTAATAATAGGTCCGTTGCGACCTGTTCCGGATAAAATGTTAGACGGAATTGTTCTTCCGAAAAGCACTATCTTTAAGTACTTAGGATCAATCGTTAACATGGAAGCGAAATGTGACGACGACGTAAACCACAGAGTGAGTGTGGGATGGATGAAATGGCGGGAAAATTCGGGAATATAGTGGCGCGGAAACTCTACACCACGGTTGTAAGACTAGCTCTTTTATACGGTTCACAGTGCTGGACAATGTACGACGCGTTTAAAAACAAAATGACGGCAGCGGAAATGAAAATGTTAAGGATGTCTAGTGGAGTCACTAAACGCGATTGTATTAGATCCACGCGTATAAGAGGAAGTCTACATATAAAGAATTCGGTAACCGAACAGCTTGACGAGGATAGAATAAGTTGGTATTGCCACGTTCAAAGAAGATCTGGTTAAAAAGGCACTATCAACTACGGTCACTCCAACTGTAAGAAAACGAGGTCGGAAAAAGAATTCTTGGATTTCTCAGATGGCAAATGCGCAACAACGTCTGGGGTTAACCACTGAAGCGATCCAGGACCGAGCATTATGTAGACGCGTTCTGCGGTCTGCGACATTAGCCAACCCCATAAGCGGAGCAGCAGCGATGCAGTAAAAATGGGAAACTCGTTACGCATAAGTTCGTTTAACGAGGAAAGGGTTAATAAAAGGATAAGTAGAAGAAGGCGACCTTAGTGTCCGTCGGGTATTTCGAAAGTGTCTGAACGTCGATCGGTTGTGGCTGCAATTAAAACAGAAATACCTCACAAATACTAATATACCATTGGCAGATGTCATAAGCTTCGTACATCTGACAGTACCAAATAGGTTTGCCAAAGTTCGAGCCGAGTAACAACAGTCTGGCAATAGAGCAAGATGTGGCCGCACGGTTGAATGATGCTTGACAATAATAAAACAGTGCTACAACGTTATTTACTTAAAACTTGCAATGGTGACGGCATTGACGGCAATGTTGTCTCTTTGAAAAATCACATCAATGTCATCCGCGTACGGACTTAAAAAAATCGTCGCGCTAGGTGAGTTTCCACGATGCTAGGGCTGTGTTATAGCAAGCCAATTGACAACGCGTTTTCTAAAACCTTTCTTGGCATTGATCGTGATGGATCAGTGAGAATTCTCGATAGTCATCTTGCGCGGGGTGGCGTTGTATAGCTCGTCCTTATGCATGCTGCCATATATAGCCTTTCAATCGACAAGTCTTACGACTATATTGTGCGAATATTTAATCGATTTTCGACTTTCCTGGCCTCAAACCGCACTAGTATAGACCCATGTGATTGTTCATGAATTGATTTAGCTTACATACGAGTAATAGGATAGAAAAATTAAGGAGGAGGCTTATTCATTTAAAGTTGGCACAGTTCAAATGCCATCCATTAAATTCCTGTAGATCAGACAAACGATGCTCAGATTACATGAAAAGGGGTAAGGATGTCGAGGAAAACGCGATGATGATTGCAGCTGCTTTTCAACGTTGGACTTTGTCGATATTGACTTTTCGGAAAGTTCGGACATCCAGAATGCTGGCATCGATGGCAATATGATCACTCTAGCTGATGGTTGATTGATTAAGCGATAGCCGATTCCTTAGATATTTAAATGTGCTGGGTACGCCCTGTTACAAATTTTTTACACCCGAATCGATTGTCGAACTTGTGTTGTCCAATGATTCGCTTAAAGACGTTTTCCATACCCAGCTTTGGGTTTAGACTTTCTAGAACAATTTTGTTGTTGATAGTTGCTGTACTAAGCATGTATTCGGTCCAGGATCATAGATCTACGGCCTCCGCGATTTCTCCGGTCTGTTAAGGATTCCAGCATTCCATGTGTAAGGGCGAAGTTCTTTGTCCTTAAAACGATTGTTGGGATCGTAAACAACATTGTTCGACTAAAATTGGCACTTCACACGGTTGTAGGATATTTGGGAGCCATTTTTCTGCAAACTTAACTACTGTGCCAGTGAATCGAACCATTGGTGTTAGTTGTCCCTTTTGTTGTTTGAACTTGGTGCCTGTGGTATAGGCTTCTCGAATGATTGAGGAACACAGTTGTAGTAGTTAATGGCAGTGGCATGGACTCTTCCCTGTTTCCTATTTTGCTAAAAACATTTTTGTTTGTATTCTTTTTGTTTTTTATCAATTTAATATGAGCCATATTCGTCGGGGATTTACCAAGGTGGCAACCGTGAATATAACCGCAGTATCAGTGGCTACTAACCCCCCTTGCTCGGTGTGTAGCTACATCAAAGGGGTGTCCCATTCTATTTCGACAGCTTGTTTTCTGTTTTTTTTTTTTTTTTTGTTTTTTTTTACAATTCCGTTTTCCTGTTGTTGGTGTTGCTTTCGGTTTTGCTATTGCTATTGCTGTTCTCGTACACAGTTATTGTGGGTTACCTTTAGTCGGAGTTCTCTGTGTACTCGTATAGGAATATCTAAAGTTATAATGTAGGAAGGTGCGACACAAGAACGGAGACGACACGATGAATCCGAGAGGTGCATGGCATCCAGCTTTAGTACGATGTGGCAATATAGCTTAATTTCACCCAAAGTTGGGTCGTCATCATCGTCGTCGTAGTCACCATCACCATCACCATTACCATTACAGTCACTTTCACCCCCGCACCACCATCACCATCGACATCACCATTTCCATCGACGACCATTCTGGCACTGTACCTGCTGCCCCCCTTCAACTAGGAAAAGAGACTCGAGCTCTCGGAAAAGTGTGTGTGTTTTCGGGGGTTGGTTTTGGATGGAATGTTTCCATATTCAGTCCTGTCGGAGTCTCTGCTGGGCTTTCAAATGGATCTGACGATTGAGTTGTCTCACTAAGTTTATAAGCTGTGACCAAGCAACAGCCTGTTCGTTCGTTTTGACACGTCTGTTGAATATATAGTATATTGCATGTTGGCCTTCAAAGTTCCATTTGAAAAGTGTTTAGTCACCTACGTGGTGGTGAACTGATCGGTAGTTCTCCTAAAAAAAAATTAAAAAAAAAAACAAAAATTTTTCGTCTTGACGAGTGATAGAAACAAGTAGTCAAAGTGTTAACAGTTCGGTGATCTGTCTGGAACTTTAGTCTGGGGACGAATTTAACTTCTGTAGACCTGAAAAAAAGAGTCGAAGGGGGAAAAAATTTAATTGTTTTTCGAGGTGAGTTTTGTGTTGTTCAACACCCCCTGGGGTGGCAAGTTGCAATGGAGGGAATGAAAAATCCTACAGGCAACTCCATGACAAGTATTTTTAATTAATTTTTCAACTGGAGAAGCGAAACAAATTTACATTTCATTTGGTAGACCCATCGAATCAGTAGTATCAGTGGTACCAGTAGTAGTAGCGTGTGCGTCCGCAGAGAATTATTATCCTCGTTTTCCGATTCCGAATCGTCTTTCATGGGAAAAGAACACATCCCATGAGGACTGATTTTGTGGTGGTTTATCCCATAAAGTTTGCGTATCCCAGTCTGTTAATGTTATCGGTTGCTTTTGGTGCTGTTCGATGTGCTTTTTGTATTCCCTAGAGTGGTTATGTCCTTTTGGTTTCGGGTAAGGAATTCATTGAGGCAGGTTGTGACAACGTGGATGATGACGACAATAATGATCCAGAAAGTGGAAATGCATGGAATTTTAATGGACTTCTGGGTTTGGTGATGTGTGGATGTTGACGAGTATGTGAAGGATATGTGGCTTGACGTGATAGAGGAACTGAATAGATACTGTTGTGGGTGGGTTGTGGGTTGATGATAAGCCGACTTTCAGATCAATTTGATTTGTTTTGTATCTGGTGTTGTGTTGTGTTTTATTAGAGGTCCTCATTTGTTGAAAAATTACGCCGGAGCTGGCTATATAGTCATAGCCAAGGTCGGCCAATAACGATCAAGTATTATTTCTTTGAAAATATGAACGACATTGATGTGGAAAATATGTGGCTTCAACAGAATGGCGCTACGTGCCAAACAGCCCAGGAAAGAATTGACTTTCTGAGGATTCAGTTCAGTTACGGTGGTCATTGGTCTCCGAGGTCATGCGATTTGACGCAACTCAATTTGTTGTTATGGGACTATGTACACTCTTTTACAAAGGAAAACTACTACATTTTTTGAAGATAGAAATCAGCGTGTTAGTTATGGAGACAGAGCCTCAATAGCCGAGAACTTTATATGTCTGAAGTCTTAAATCAAAATGCCACTAACCATTTACAACTTTTACTTACATATTGAGGTGATACGACTTCACAACTGTCTCACCAACTCTGTGGTGGTTTGAGATCTGTTGTTACTTCGTAAGCGCTTTTGTGTTTTTTTTTTCCAAAGCCGGATTCTATCTTCACTAAATTTTGTATGTTTTCGATGGCAGAATGATCACATATTGTAGATAGTCCGAAGTGGATTCGGGCCTCAATCTATGTGCCTTTCCAACTAGATTAGTCGCAAGTCTTCATTCACGCATGGGCAGTTAGTTTAGTCTAGGTCGTTTTCTACTATGCCGTCTCGTGGGAGGCTATCTGAGACGAAGCCCTAGTGCTTACCAATTCTTTATTCTGAAGAGCAACTGTAATTGCTGTGCAATATTTGGACATTTCTGGTCTGGTTCGCGACAAAAGTCATATAAAATTTCGAATAATTGTTGAATCTTCAACTCCATTCACCGTCTGTACAGACCTGCCAAAGATTGGCCTTTTGGCTGATTTTTTTGTTCATAAACAGCTTAGGGCGAACCGATCTATACTTGACAAAGTCCAAGCTTCTGCACCATGGAGCAAAACTAGAATTAGAAAGGTTTTATGCTAGAGGTTTCCCGATCAATATGTGATCCAGTGTCAATAGTTGTCAGGGTTTATACTAGAGCCGAGATAGCGAGATAGACAAAGTCCTTGAATGCCTCAATATAATCGTTCCCTAAAGTGAGATTTTGTGAAATATCCTTTTCGATAGAGAGCTAAAGAATCGAAATCGTTTTGCCGTTTTTGACTGATCGAACTATTTCCGCCACTTCAGGAGTGATTCCATGAATGTGATGCTGTCAATAATGTGTGCTCCTCTGGTCATTGTAATATCGTCAGTGTTTGTGTGTAAACAAATAGAATTTTTAAAGAGTGTTCTCCTGGAGTTGACATGAGAGTTTTGCATAGTTTTTCCAAGAGCCATGGTACAACAATCCCATCGCAGCTTTTCGTCGTGTCGTTATCCTAGTTTGGCGTCGAACATCTCAGTGAGCCATCTTCTGATCGTAATACAGAGGCGTGAATTCTGCATGGGCATATTGCGCAATCGAAAAAATTCGGCGGTGACACAAAGATATTTTTGTACTTCATTCCATTTTTTTTGTGAGAAGGTAGTGTTCATTCCATTTGTTTCGGGAGTAGATGGCGATGGCGCGATAGTTAGCTCATTGGACTATCACACAGAGAGTCTGGGTTCGATTTCTGGCTGGGTAACCAACAATTTTTCAAATCGCCATCACCCTTGCGGCGGGCAATGGCAAACTCCTGAAAGTAAAATTGCCTACGAAAAAGCTTCTAAGGAGTGCCGTTTTTACTCGGCGATAAACCGTAGGCCCCACTCAGATGTGACAAAAATAACAACATGAGCAACACAAATGAGTATCAAGAAGCTAGGCCATGGCCATATCGGGCTGCTAGCGCCACAGTGTTTTTTTTTTGTTTGCTTAGTCGCGAGCAGCTTTAGTCTTTCTATGATTTATGCTTTTACTACTACTCCCATCGATGCCGTCAGTTTTTGTCAAATCGTGTTTCCTTTTTTTGTTTTGAACAATAGGGCGATAAATGGAGAGGCCAATGGTCTTTAGTATTTTCTGCTTACAGCATAGGATCTACTGGAAGGTTCTAGACAGAGGTTCGGACGATTTCTTATAAAATAATTTTTTTTGCTTTGTAATCCCTGCCATGAGAGCAATTGTTCCTTGCTTGGTAGGAGGTTGAGTTAATGTTCGTTCTGCGGAACATTCCTTTTCTTATCATACGCAGGTAATACCTTGTATAGACGGCATTATTATCAATCTAGTTGATAGATTGGGAATCTTTTAAATATACTGTCAAATATGGTAAACAATAAAACCTCAACGTACAGTCTACTACCCAGAATCAGTTCTTGGAAAAGTTGTCGTGCAGACTTTATTTTCTTAAATTACCACAAAGATGCCCTCGCTACCTAGACATTCAAATCACCCTTTGTAAAGACATTGCAAGGGCACTTTGCCTTTATTTTGGCCAGAGCTTTGAAGAAGCTCTCCATCGTCGTGTTTTTCATCTGTTGGTTGCGACAACACAATTTTTATGAATATTCCAGCAGTTTGATGTCAAAGTTTTACCTTAAAGTTGTCTTAAGTTTCTAGCTTGTTGACAAAGACCTAAGTATTTGTCTTTCTTAAATCTGAAGCCTTGAAGAAATCCCCGAACTTCGTGTTCAATAACTCCATTGTGGAATGCGCTGTGTGGAAAGGTGTACCGTACTGTTGAAACTAAATATTCTCCAAGCCTCCCAGTTTTAATTTCGGACGATATTAATCTGATTTCATTGTAACCGATTCTCTATCATCATTTTGAAAAAGGTTCACCCCAATGGCCCAAACGGCCGGATACTCTGCCGTCTTTAACTGAGCTTAATCAGCCAAAGTTCAACGTGCCCGAAAGTCATTTGGATAAGATTAACTCTTGTGTCTACGGACGAAAACTCAAGTTTTTTCTCACAAAATACGCTACATGGAAGTTCAAGACATGGTCAGACCTTGAGAACCCGCGAAATGGGCTATTTGCTGTCTTGCCTTACTAACGAGTGAATAAGTCGATTCGTTCGCTTATATAACAGACCAAAACGACTGAAAACCTTAGTGAGCACTCGTAATTTTATCTCAACTATCTGGGACTTTGTATGATCCATGATCAAGTGGTACACTACACAAACGTACGTGAGTTCTTAGAATCCCGACAGTAACAAAAACAAAAACCGTTTGAAAACATAAGTCGAGGCTTTTCATCATCCACTTGCCATTGGGTGGTGGTTTTATCTGCTTTGCAGTAGGCTAGGGCATTGATTGTTCAACTGCTCATGATCTAGAAAGTGTTCTAATATTTTGATGTTCGTTGTCCATACAAGTATTTCACTTGCCTGGGGGGGCTGTGATAAGTATGGTTCGTCAACATCGAGCAGTAAATTCCCAACCTGAATCACCAAGTCTTTTCGACGGTATCTTGAAAAAAAGTGATTCCAGCCGAACAAATTTGTATTTACTTCTGATTCAACCCTCAGCCTAAGTGTATGCAGCTCCAAACTGATGATATTCATTTTATCAGTGCTCTTTGGAATAAGAAAAGTGCTCTCTTTCTCGCTGTAGTTTTTTTATTCTGAAAAACTTCTTTATATTTACAATCAGGCAATAAAAACCGCCCACAATGTGGCACCGGGACAACCTTTAATAATTAAATATAGTAACAAAAACGTTGTATAGTTTTAGCAGAAAACATTTTTGTAACATACGCCTTTGTTATGCAAACGAATCTACTGGCATATGCTGGGAGGTCTACAAAAGTCAACAGCAAAAAAAAAAAACAAACAAAAATGCCAACAGCAGGACCTGCTACTCGTATTCTATTATACCAAGGCCACTTAAGTAAACCAACCAACCACAAATGAATTTAAATAATTTATTTGTTCAGCTTGCACTCCAAACAGTGACTCTTATTTCATTAGTCAAAGCTACTCATTGACTTATCGAATTGTGAAGCCTCTCAACTGGCGAAACCATTGATTTTTAGACGCGTGGCTGTCGTGAATCTGAAATGTTGTTTCGTACACACAGCGAGGCTGTCCTACTATTGTCGTTGGCTGCCATCCGCTTAACAAATTGTTTTATTTGACAGCTAATTCAATTACACTTTGTTCACTTTGGAGAATGGTTGCTTTTCTTTGTTTAAAAAAAAAAAAAAAAAATAGAAAAAAACCGGCACTACTGCCCATGTGAATGGTTAGAATTTTTATGGTAGCCTAATGTGTGTCAGAGTATCTGTAACGACAAGCCCTCTTGTAACCACTAATCCAATTGAATTTTGAATTAGTTTGTTCCGTTGCTTTGTTCCCAGGACTCACATTTTATGTTGCAAAAAAAAATATCTAAAGACCTATCGAAGCGAATATTTGGGACACCAAAGGATCACACGCAGTTCCAGCATTCCGTGGCTCTACAACGCTCGCTCTCAGTACCATATCATGTAACTAACATTCCATTTGAATAAACTGCCTCCTAATTGGATTAGAAGAGCTGCTTTTTTTCTTTTCTTTTTGTCTCTTCAACCAACTTCAGTGTATCACCGACAGAAGTTGTTGGAAGAGTATTCCTTCTACTACCCTACAATCACAGACAACTCCATCTGTGTGAAAAATTACCAACCGGGTGAAGAGATATTGCTGGTTGTGGATACTTAATTCTGGATGCATTCCTTAACATGAGATACCATTTGGTCGTGGAATAGTTTTTCTAATTACGAACGTTGCTGGAAAATGGGTTCCTCTTTACAGTCAAACAAAGAGTTGAACGTTTAATTAATGGTACATGTAGGACATGAAGAAGTAGGGATAGAGGACTAGAAACTGACATGGACTTGAAGGAAATTTTAAAGTGCAAAAAGTAAGAATTAGGAAATTTTCAATTTTACTAAATGTGAGAGAGGGTTGAAATGGGGAAAGAGTTAAAGTTAAGGATTGAAAACATTCGTTGAATGTGGGGAAAAAGTTTAGAATTATGGGGCTGCGGTGAGGGTTTTAATCTAGGAACCCATATTTTCTAGTTTGAGAGTATTCAAAGAGTACTCGAACGTTGTAAATTTGTTAAAAGTTAGTTAGTTCGGCTAGAAAAGTGTGTTTGTCACTTATGGAATCTTTCAACCATGCAAATCATAATCACAGGCTAGAGTGGTCCTAATTCGTAGTGCACATACATATTGTTGCCAGTTATAGGTGGTTGAGTGGTGTAAGATTAGTGCTAGCAATGATTGTTGTAAGCCTGGCGATGCCCTGCTTTGTAACTATGTAACTTACATCAGTTGTGTCCATTTTATTTGCTTGTTGAAGCCAGCTGGCACTATTTGTGTTCAACCGCAATCGACTTATCAAACTTTTAAGCACGAGTGTTTTCTGGAAGAATATGCTCTCAGAATAGATTGAACATCAGAAGAAGAGCGTACGGTGCATGAATTCGTGTGATTGACTGGCTTTATCTGTCGGCCGGCGTGGCAAATTTTCCACATGTGCAATTTCTATGTATTTCAAAACTAAAAACCGATAAAAAGTACTAGATATCACTCTTGTCTCCGATAATATTACTCCAATGATCACAAACTGGATGGTACCTGGTCTGAACACCCTATTTTGGATCACTAAAAATAGATACTGCTGAAATAGATCTGTTGATCCTTTCACTGGCATTTGCTTGAGGAGAATAGTTGGCAGTCTTAATATGGGATATACCATACATTGTCAACCTCTGTCCAAAGTCACGACTTATAAATTGTTTGCCATTGTCAGTCAAAATTGTTTCCGGAACTCCGGATAGGCAACATATGTTTTCCTCTAAAAATTTTATTGCTGTGGCCGATGTAGCTGCCTTTAACGGTTGAATAATGACGAATTTTGTGAGTTGATCAAGCGCAATAATAATGTGAGCGTTACCATTCTTGGATCGAGGATATGGACCAAGAAAATCCACGTACACCAGCTGAAACGGCCTTTCGACGACAAAAGCTTTACCCATGGGTGGACGTAGCGTCATATTGTGATGTTTTACACACTTCACAATGGGCAATGAATGTTTTCGCCTGAGCTGCCATAGTCGGCTAGTAAAATTGCTGCTTGAGCCGATACAAAGTTTTTGCGATACCTCCATGCGAGGCTCGAGGGGGTTTATGTGCCATGGATATTAAGTTGTCGGTCAATTCTTCTGGGACCCAAAGCCTCCAGGTGAGATCATCTTCCACTGGACTACCTGTGCTATGTCGAACCCTCTTCTAAACGAAACCATCCGAACCTTAAAGGTCGGGTAGCTGATTTTTATTATTTTCGATGGCGTCACGTATCAGGCAGTACTTCTCTGATTGAAAACTGAGATCTGCAAGATCAATGTGAAGCGCATCGGGAGGACTATTCATTAACAATACCTGGACTTCCAGTTCATCACCTTCGAATGCCCTAGAAAGAGCATCCGGCACAATGTGCTGGGAGCCCTTGCGATGTTCTATGGTAAAATCAAATCCCTGAAGCTTTAGGCTCCATCTAACTAGACGACCACTCAATTCCTTTTAGTTCATTAACCATTTCAGGCTCGCATGGTCGGTCACGACTCTAAAGTCTTGCAATTCAATGTACGGACGAAACTTGCGAATACCCATGATTGCAGTAAGACACTCCCGCTCAGTCACACTATAGTTGCGTTGAGCACTATTCAGCTTGTAATAATAATAATATATGGGTTTTTCCACACCGTTTTCATCTTTCTGGCATAGAACGCATCCGATGTCCGTGGCCGAAGCGTCCCAGAGAATTATAAATTCTCTACCAAAATGTGGATTAACAAGCATCGGTGATGTTGTAAGGGAAGTCTTGAGAGTATCAAATGCTTCTACTGCCTTATCGCCCAGAGTGAATGCCTTCCCTTTTTAAGTGTATCGGTAAGAGGTCCTGCTAACGAAGCAAAATCTTTTACAAACCTACGATACCATCTCTATACTAGCAGAGAGTACCGCTGACCGACAAGATATACAACCTCGAAGCTTCGAAACTTTATGATCGTACTTGCATTATATCTCAAATATCGTTTGTTACACAAGAATTTGAGAAATTCGGGCCCCACGTTGGGCGCCACCTGTAACGGAACTTTCAAGGATATCTGACACACCTCTGAGATTGCCTGACCTCGAATCGAAATCACCTAGATCCCTTCACAACAACACCCTAGCCAGAGACGTGTGTACGACCTCCTGGTAAAAAAATTAACCTCTTTTCGCTAATACCACCCCCACGACTTACGGCCACAGGACTCCGTTAGACTGTCTAACATGCAGTTAAGTCTGAAGGTCAGACAGTATAACACCTGCCAGGCTACAAAGGTCCTCTGAGATTGTAAACAGTAGAGAATATCATAAAGAGCTGCCCTGTCATAGAGAACAGTTAATAAAGTCGTCATCTGCAAATATGTTGGCCTAAAGGAACTCGGACCCATAAATCGATTAGTCTTTCACGACCTTTGCCTACATTCACTTACCAGCCAAAGGGAACGATCTCCACTTTATAGAGACCACACAATGGCTCCTGGACATAGAAGATACCCTTTACAACGTCTACACATTCGCAATCACGACGGCGCTGTTAATTATTAAATCAGATGATTTACTTGGGGTGTTACTAGGTCAGCAGAAATGCGCCGCGAGGCAGCATCCTTTCATCCTTTTTTGAAACTAGTGGTCAGTGAACTGCTGCAATACTTGGAAGTAGGTGTTAGCATATTAGTCGCCTATTTGGATGACGTTGCCATTAAATCTTGAGTTCTTTAGCAGCGATATCTTAACAGATTTCCCCTGTTCGTTCGATTGGGAGTCAACCTCCGTAAAATAGATCTCGTCGTCTTTTCCAGCAATTACAAAACATTAACTGTACTAGTTAGGTCTTTTCCGATACTGTGAATACTGGGTCTGATTTTTGGAAGGAAACTGCACTGGAAAGCTGATATTCAAAGAGGAAGCCAGGGAAGCTTAAATAGATTTGTTTTCTTTCAAATAACCAATTGGGAAAATGGAGCCTTTAAAATCTCATTACTCACTGGCTATACGTCTTCGTTATAAGACTGATACTCACCTACAGGGCGATTGCCTATTGGATGGCCTTAGACAAAGCAGTCAACTACAGCAACATAAGTAAAGTCTAAAGGACAGCATGCTTGCTTAAACTTGCATTCAACTCCCTCCGTGGCACTGAATATTCTGTTTCACTTGACATCCCTCGATGCAAACGCAGCTTATTACCTATAAGCAACTACACGGAGCACTTATATTTTTAGTATATAAGGAATCATTCCGAAGAACATTGACTGCATTGATTGCGGCCCAGCATTGGTTTGACAAAAACTTTCAAGTAATCATCAACTACAGATCTTTCTGGGAGGAATATGCTTCCATGGACGACAAGTCAATTCGTTTCAATACGGATGGATCCACAACTGATAGCAAGGTTGATGGCTGTATCTTCTCGGAAAAGCTCAAACTAAACCTCTCGTTCTACCTACTAAACAGGTGTACCGTATTTCAGATGAACATTTTAGCGAATCAAGAAGTCGTGTCCCGGGATACCTTATTGGGATATCTACTATCAAGTCCCTGGACTAATTCGCGCTAAATTCTAAAACCGTCTAAGACTACCAACCATTTCTCATGGAGATGGCAGAACAGTTCAACATGAATCTATTTTGGATGCCAGGGCTCAGATATATTTGAGGGAATTGTAGGGCCGATGAACTCGCCAAAATTGTTACCACTATTTTACCTAGAGGGGTACCATCGGTAAATTAACTGGTGAAAGTAAACTAACACTATAGCTCGATGGCAAGAGCAGAACAAAACTGAGCTGGACTGCTGGGTCAACCTGTCTAGCGACCAAATAAGTATGACTAAATCTAAATTGGTTTAAGAGCTTGATGCCAGAAGGCTTGGCGTTCTTAAAAACGACTTCGAGTAGGAGAAGAGAATCCCTCCTATTGTGTACATGCCCAGCTCACTCTTAGAGAAGAAAAATCTGCTTTAGAGCCTTCTTCTTTAGCCTGACTTTACCGATTTAAACAATATGGACTATGCTTCGTCAAAAGTTCAAACTGGTTTCAATAGCAGAAGGATCAAAGATCCATCTGTTGTCACAATGGTGCAAAAGGCGTTACCTAAACTAGCCTACCTCAATGCATAAAGAGCGTAAGGCAGCGCTTTCTAGGAGCTTTATTACATTTTGCCGAAGCTGAAGTTCGTTTCTATACATGGCTTCAGTTTAGTCCTAATTAAGGCGGAGTTTCTTTCAGGAAGATCTAAACGTCCATCATGATGATCAACGTATTTAAACTCCGTGTGTAAAAACACGCGATGGCGAACAAAAATACCATTGTCAGGCAGAATAATTCTTTTAACCCGGACAAATTAGACCAACAATTTCGTCCACCTAACCTGGATGAAGTGAAGATAACCCAGCAAAGCTGCTGGAGCGGACAGCCTGATTGCCGAGCTCTGCAAAGCGACAGGTAATGACTTGGTAAGGAGCATACACCAACTCATCGCTTAAATATGGTCGGATGAAAGTATGAATGGAACCTAAACACTGTTTGTCCGCGGAAGCGGCGAAAATGGATTTAGCAGGCAACGAGTGTAAGTCTAGAGCTTCTCGAATAGAACGTCACCTTCGACAGATATAATTTTGAGGTAGTTAAGGCCTTTTTCTAGCTAGGCTCCGCTATCAATTTAAAGAACAACAGCAGAGAGAGGTCGCTGAGATCAAACGAATAATAGCTCCTGCTAAACGCTGCTTCTTTGGGCTTAAAAGGCAATCATCCAATAAGGCACTTGAACAACAAAAAACTGCCCTACATCTTCTTCTTCTTTCTTCTTTAGGTGGCGCTACAGTCCGGGGTGGACCTGGGCCTCAGTCAACAAGCTTCTCCAGCCAGCTCGATCCCTGGCTAGCTGTCTCCAGTTTTGCACGCTAAGTTGGCTGAGGTCCTCTTCCACTTGCGTGCGCCACCTGAGTCTTGGCCTTCCTCTACTGCGCTGCCCCCCGGGAGCGGATTCGAAGACTTTTCGGACCGGAGCATTGGTGTCCATGCGCTCTACATGACCCAGCCATCTTCACTCTTCTGGCTAGGTCCATGTCGCTGTACAGTCCATACAGTTCGTCGTTGTATCTTCTCCTCCACTCACCGTCAATGCAGACGGGACTGAAGATCGCCCGAAGAATTTTTCTCTCGAAGCAACCAAGAACACCCTTATCCATTTTTGATAATGTTCATGACTCTGTGCCATAGAGCAGGACCGGGATTATTCAAGTCTTACAAAGGGTGATTTTTGCTGTCCCAGAGAGGGCTTTGCTACTCAGTTGCCTTCTTAACCCAAAGAAACAGCGGTTGGCAAGAGTTATTCTTCGCTTGATCTCAGCCCTGGTGTCGTTGCCTGTATTTATAGCAGAGCCTAGGTAGACAAAGTCCTTAACTACGAGTACCTCAAAGTTATATCTGTCGAGGGTGACGTTCTGTCCGAGACGTCGGTGTTGGTTGTCCTTTTTGCTTGACAGCATATACTTGGTCTTGCCCTCATTGACCGCTAAACTCATTTTCGCCGCTTCCGTCTCAATACTCACCAAAGCACCACTGACATCACGCTGCATTCTCCCGATTATGTCAATATCGTCGGCGTATGCGAGTAGTTGGACGGACTTTTGAAAGATAGTGCCTCTTGTGTTTGCTCGTGAGTTTTGCACTATTCTTTCAATATGATGTTGAAGAAGACGCATGACAGCGCATCGCTTTTTCTAAATTTAAGCCCTTTTTTGACATCAAAGGTCTCGGTGTCACGGACGAGTTTGGCGGGGATACCGAAACCATACATTGCTCTTTATAGCTCGTCTCTATAGATGCTGTCATACTCTGCCTCAATATCGGTAAATAGGTGGTGTGTATTGATCTGAAGCTCATGGCTCTTCTCCAAGATCTGCCGTAGTCGATGGTGGACTTTCCTGGCCTAAAGCAACATTGATATGGACCTATCAGGCTGTTGACGGCACAATACGGCAGATAAGATCTTGTATGCTATGTTAAGGGGACTGATGCCTCTGTAATTGGGCAGTTCAGAGGGTCTCCTTTCTTGAAAATCGGACAAACAATGTGGAGGTTCCATTCATCGGGCATACTTTCGTCCGACCATATTTTACAGATAAGTTGGTGTATGCTCGGCAGTCAGGCCATCAGCTCCAGCAGCTTTGTTGGACTTAAGCTTCGATATAGCTATCTTCACTTCATCCAGGTCGGGTGGACGGAATTGTTGGTCATCATCGTCCAAGTTGAAAGGTTGATTCTGCCTGCCGTCATCGCCGTTATACAGTCTGCAGAAATCTTTCCAAATTCTGAGCATCGACTGCGATTCTACTACGATGTTCCCTTGTTCATCTCTACAGGCTTCGGTTCGGGGTTTGTTTCCGCGGCATTTTATTTTTACCTTTTGGTAAAACTTCCGAACCTCATTCCTGGAGTAGCATCTCTCAATTTCCTCGATCGCGCGCTTCTCATGCTCTTTCTTCTTCCTCCTGAGAAGCCGGTGCTCGTCTCTCCTCTTCCGCTCATAGAGCTCATGAGCAGCTCTGGTCTTTCTAAGCAGCGCCGCGTTATATGCATCTTGCTTAGCTGCATGTGCTTGCCGGCATTCGTCATCGAACCAGGGGTTTCGTTGTGGTGGACGAGTGAAACCCAGTAAATCAGAAGCGGCATCTCTGATGGCGTTTTGGCAGTGTTTCTAATGGTCTTCGCTGCTTGATGCTGGCGGCATTGGACCTCTTAAGAGATTAAGAGACACTCGATCGGAGAAGGACTTGGTGATCTCTTGCGATTGTAGCCGTCTGACGTCGAATTTTCTCACAGCATTAGTTTGTCTTGCCGTAGTTTGGGATATCCGCAACCGTACCTTGGCTACAACAAGGTAATGGTCCGAGTCGATGTTGGCTCCTCGGAACGTACGGACATCCATAATACTGGAGGAGTGTCTTGCGTCGATCGCAATGTGATCAATCTGGTTGACTGTTGATTGATCAGAAGTTCTCCAAGTCCCCTTGTGTATGTCGAGATGTGGGAACCACGTGCTAGACACGACAATGATTCGCCCTGCCGTAAAGTCGATTAGCCTGAATCCGTTATCGGAGGTGGTGTTGTGCAGGCTATATTTTCCGATCGTTCCACCAAAGATACCCTCTTTTCCTAGCTTTGCATTAAAATCACCGAGGACAATTTTAATGTCATAGCTTGGGCATGCCTCGTAGGTCTTGTTAAGGAGCCCGTAGAAGGCATCCTTGGTGCCGTCATCTTTTTCCTCTGTGGGGGCGTGCGCGCATTTAAGGATTATGTTGGCGAATTCAGCCTTGATGCGGATTGCTACGAGGCGCTCGCTCACATGCCGGAAGCTGAGGACTTCTTGTCTTAGTCTGCCTCCGACAGCAAATTCGCATCCAAATAAGCGCTGCTTTTGCCGTCGATAGCAACTGCCGTAGTAGATATAGCAGTTTTTGATCTTCTTTTTGTCCGGCCCATCCCATCGCATTTCTTGAATGGCGGTTATGTCTGCTTTGCAGCAGTCTAGGGCCTCCGCTAGTTGCTCGGCTGCAGGTGGTCCATTAAGGGATCTAACATTCCACGTGCATATCCGAAGCTCATTGTCCTTAAATCGTTTGCGTGGGTTGTCAACAGTAGATCCATCCATATCCGAGGCTTGTTGATGCTTCGTAACGTATGCTTTTTTTTAAGTGGCCAGGCAGTTACCCCGGCGGCACAATTCCCAACCTGGAGGACCAGTTCCATTTTTAATGCCGCTAGGACGAGGGGTCGGTTACACCGAAGCCAGTAACCCGTTCCGGGATGTGAACGCTGCCGTTGGCCTATATAGGGCTCGTCCATCTCTTTTCCAAGACCCTGACTAAGTCCTGGAAATCCTTACCTGCCTGAGCTCCAAATATGTCAGAGTAGCCCGGATAAGGTCTTGTTTTGTTTTTCACTTTTCAATCTTTAGTGAGATTCCCAGATGGCGCCACGGAGAGACGAGAAGTAGGGCTTATTAGCAGAGCTGCAAGGTGTTCGGCTGCAGAGGCTCATTCTCGTCATTTAAAGAACCAGCACCTGTCGGAACATGCTACTTCTACGAGGCCTTATAGTAACCGTTGCTCTATATAAGACCTTAATAATCCCAGTCCTGCTCTATGGCGCAGAGGCATTTACTCTTGACTCCTTTGAGAGGAAAATTCTTCGAGTGATTTTCAATTCCGTCTGTATTGATGGTAGGAAGAGTGGAGGAGGAGATACAACTCTGAACTATATGGACTGTACAGCGGAATCGATATAGCCAGAGGAGTGAGGATCCAACGACTGAGATGAGTGGGTCATGTAGAGCTGATGGACACCAAAGCTCTGATCTGAAAAGTATTCGAGCCCGCCCCTGAGAGACAGCGCAGTAGAGGTGATTCACCAAATTGTAGCTTGACTGGGTCCCCCCGATGCGAAGGGTAAGCGGCTCTAAACCTGTACGTCGCCTGGTACTAAAAGTTTATGTTACTCGTAGCTCGTCTTTGAACTTTGAGAGTTTGGGATGTAGGTCACATTTATGATCGTTTTGTTGAGAATGAAATGCACTGAGCTGCAAGGTTAGTGACAATTGCATTGTTCTTGAGCAGAACTGCACTACTGAGAAGAAAGTGTCATTTGTAGAGCATTTGTAACCAATTTTTCATTTCCGTAGGCATGTTACTCTTCTTACAATCTTTTTTGGTTGATATTAATCCAAATATGTAGATCGAGAATCCTTTCGAGTGTCTTTAGAAGGAAGGATATCAGACTGACTGGCCTTAGATAGCCTGAGACCATATAAAGCTTTTGCTTGCTGTATGTGAAAAACTTTCGGTTATTCGGTTTGTTTTAGCGGATGCAGAAGACGTTTAAAACTTTCCATGAGATGATGATCGCTTACTTATTTATTGTTGCCCACATGTCTATTTTGATGGTCTTGGCATCAGTTTCTGGAGGAGCAGATGATCGTAATGCAATCTGTTAACCAATGTTGTGGCATGTGCTATGCTTCAACAAAGTTTTCACGTTGCTCACTGTTGTCATCCGGTTTTCAGGACTACATTTTCCTATCACTTTTCCAAACATTTTGGCTCATACCTTGGTATTGCAATAGTTCATCATCATAATGATATTCCTCTTGTCCACAGTCTTTTAGATCGAAGCATCAAACTGAGTTTTTTATTTGCTTTGGAAACTAGCCGTACGTACCTGGTCACTGAGAGGTTTCCAGGGTATAAAACTACTTCATGCGGCTGGAGGTAACATTAACATTACTGCACACAGGAAAGTTTCCAGTTGTCAGAAGTATCGAACTATGTTACTTCACTCAGTCACAAGATGTCTATCTTACGAGTATATCGGGTAAACTCACACTCTAATTAGTGTGACTAACAAACCGGCATTTTGAGATCTTTTCTGAGGTGAGTAGCACGTTGCAAAAACCGATCGTTGTTCGTGAACGAAAGCCAAGATTAGTATCCGATACTCTGCTTCTGTGAAATAGAGTATTTAAAGGTTGCGAGCTGAAGTAATTTTTTATAGTGTTTTGTGGGGCTGTAGCTTCAACACTTTTTAAAATATGTATGCTGAATAAAAATTTGACGAAAGTTCCATCTCATATTACCTTACATTACAGCACTCCTCTTTGCCTTAGAACTTTTTAATTAAACTTTCAGATGCAACAACACTCTTCATTATGTACTCGTATCTAGGCAAATGTACTCGTATAATAGTTCTATCTACACCACACAAAACGAATTTTACCATTAATGACATTTTAAACAAAAAGTCGCCTTTCCACAAAATTTTGTCTGCCACACTCCATCACGTACTCGTAGTAAAAGTTTCAATTAAAACGCCCGACAGCATATAAATAATCGGTTTGGTTTGATCAGAGTCTTGTTAGCCGCGGATGGGGATGTGTACTGCATACATCCAGTTAAGCATCCAAATGGATGCACGGAAACAATGCGATTGCCATCCTTTATAGAAGTAGAGATAATGAACCCACCACTAGACATAATCATTAATTTATCTGGTTAATTAAATCCCTACGATGTACAAGCTCGAGTTACAAATAACCATGCAACCATGCAAATGTGTATCTCATAATCCACATTATGAGCTGATAGATTGGTGGATCCGTGTACATGAGCGCCACCAGTAGGCAAAACATTTCAATGTCCTTCTCCCGAAGTGTTATGAGTGCAAGTGGTAGGGAAACCAAAAATCTGCACAAAATACGAGTACAAAACACAGAACACAGAACACAAATCCTTTAATCCTTCTTTAATTGTTCGCCTTAAACGATCTAACCCGATGTTGTGACGTTAGTATACGAATAGATGTAAATGGGGTGCTGTGGGTAGGATCTATTGGACCTAGCCTCACGTTGAGGCTAAACAAGCCACAATAACTCACTGTTCACTGGTTAATGGTCATTGGGAGTTCTAAGTCCATAAGTCAGCACTTGAATGTGGTGCTGTTCTTATTCTTCTATCACCTGTTAATGTTTCACCTGAGACTACAATCCTATGAAGAGATATACACGAGGCATACACATTCGTACCATACCCTTAGGCTTGGGGTTACTTTTTCGTGAAAATGCTAGTTGTACGTGGATGGTTTCCTCAGAGCGAAGGAAGGTTGATGTCGTTTTCAGCAGTTTTCCAACATCGATTTACGATAGCGAGCAATTTTGTTTTGTTTTTGCGCCGAGTTCATGAAACAGAGGAATGCCTTGTGGCGATGAGGTACTGGGTTGTGTAGGGATATGAATTGGTGTTGGCCACGAACATTGAACAGACGAATTTGTCTCTTTTTACAGGCCGACCAAATTAAATGAGAGAAATTCGGATTTCGCACAATGAGTAGGGCACGTGTAGTTATATTTTTGTCTTTTTGTATTTCATTCTTTAGTTTGTTGTTCTCGATTGCTATCTGCTGGCTTCTACCCATCAGTGGAGAATCTCACTAATCGACCGAAGAAATTATCATTTAAGCTCCTTAACGACAAGTTGTCCAAACCTTCATAGATATTTCGCTGGGTCCACTAGAATCAGTTTCCGCTTAGGTGCCATTATAACTCTTACGTGCAAAAACCTGAGGAGGCGAGGAACGAGTAATCACAGAACCTCGCTGATTTTTTGCAGACGTAGAGAAGTATTCGCAGTTATACTAACATGAGACCTAGGACATAGGCAGCCCTAATGTAAATTCGGGTCTTTAACAATTCTCCTCTGAGCTTATCTGCGATCTTATTTCCAACGATGTGACTTGGGATCCAAGAAAGGCTCAGTCATTGTAGCCATTTTTGTGTTCTTGGACCGGCGTAGAAGTGGTAAAAAGAAACAGAAATGCCTTAAGTTTAGCTCCTGATATACAGTCAAATAGTTCAATTCTTCTACTGGTTACTTCATAACATATCACAGTTCATTGCCATCAGAATTGCTGGTTTCTGCCAGCGTCGCATCCTAAATTCGTTTTGGTGACATCTGTAAGCCTCAACTACATTCCTTTCCTGGGGTTAGAATTTGGTTAAAACCATTCTTGGGCAAGGGGAAATAGATTTCGCAGCAAAAGCTGACCATATTCAAGAGCAGATAGAATACAAGTTCATGAACTCTCCATATTGCTCCAAATACCACTTCTTTTTAAACGGATGATGGCTTATGGACACCAGCTCGTTATGTGAATATCAAGGCAAATGAGATTCATCAATGCGTCTAGAGCAAAGCCAGACCTGCAAGGGACAGTCCCTAGGCAGCCTAGACAGACCATTCTTTGAAGTCTATTCAAAATAGCAATCACCAATTTCTACAGACAAAAGGAGATATACATTGTATTAGCCATATATACCCAAATGACCCTTTTTAGTGACAAGCCCTATGTCTTGGCGAAAACTCCTTTACTCTGCCCAAAGCCCGACAGCATATTGGAGGTTTTCGACGTAACATGTTTGGTCCAAAGAAGTTTGGCATCTAGGATGGCATCAAAATAACTAGCATCGTTACAGAAACAGACGGCAATAGATGGGTAAGCTTCCATCTGTTTGTAAAGAGATCAACTTCAATTTCGAGAGGGTTTCTTCAAAGGCAATTATTACTGCACATATCGTTGATTTTGTCTAATGCTGCTTGCGCTTTAGACCAGACAGTATTTCGATATGATACAACACCCCGTATACCAACATCATCTACATCTGTCTGAGCGTAGACTTAAGAACTATTGAGACTTTTAAGTAGTGAGTTGGCCAACATGCAATGCAACAGAGGGTACGGGACGCCATCTTACTGGTGACCCTGCCAAATTGCGAAATCATATATTGGCAGCAGTCAGCAACCGCAATCAGTGTCTTGCATTGCTTTTAATTGAATTATTCGTCTACGCCTTGTTGACTGGCAGAGTTACACATGGCTTCAGTCGTTGTACCTGCATAGCTTTACGATGGGAGAACTTTTGGCTGTCCTACAACTTGGATTTGACCAGTTCGTAGCAAAGTGCTTGCCTTATCTTCCGATGCTCGTCCCGGTAAGGGATTAATCAAAATTAAATGATGTAACGAGACTACTAATAGCCTCCCGTATACATAAGTAGATTCACAGTAAATGATCCTAACACATATTCTACAGATTTGAGGCGGAATATTCGGAGCCTTAACAGCCGAGTGATGGCGATGGCGCGATAGTTGGAGCTCATTGGACTATCACGCAGACGGCCTGGGTTCGATTCCAGGCTGTGTCACCATCAATTTTTCAAATCGCCGTCGTCCTTTCGGCGGGCAATGGCAAACTCCCGAAACTAAAAAATTGCTTACGAAAAAGCTTCTAAGGAGTGCCGTTCGGACTCGGCGATAAACCGTAGGCCCCGCTCAGATGTGACAAAAATGACAACATGAGCAACACAAATGAGTGTCCAGGCTGTACCGGGCTGCCAGCGCCACAGTGTTTTGTTTGTTTGTTTAACAGCCGAGCAGTTAGCAGAGAGCCTTGACTGAAGGTGAATGGAAAACTGTGTTATAGTTGCAGTTTCGCCATAAGGGCAGACTAAGGCACCAAGCGTCTTATGACAGTCTGCATGAAGGCTAAATTCGCTAGCATAAGCCTGATATGGGTTCATACTTCTACAAAAGACAATGAAGACGAAGACATCATTGGCAGGACAGTTGGTTAGAATAGCCTAAACTCCACTACGTCTTTTAATGTACTATATCACTATAACAAATACATGTTTCGCCTCATTTCATTATGGAAAAGTGGACATGGCGGTCTAAAACATTAAATTAAATCAGTATTCTTGAGGTTCGACAGTTTCGGGCAGCCAACACTGACTCTAATCTCCACCTTGTTGCAGCCATGGTGCGAATGCGGATTTTCCAAGCCCAACAACAAGGAAGAACTGCTGTGAGAAAGTATTATGTAGAAAAGCCTCGATTGCAATAGAGAATTCGCTGAACGCGTATCCCAAAATTTCTCAACAACTTCTATGCCGCGGGCAACAAGTATCGAAGACCGGTGGCATCGCTGCCAACTTGCCATCAGAGACGGCGCAAATGATGTGCTGGGTTTCATCCGACTACTTCTCAGAAATCTCTGGTTTGATGTAGAATTCTGACACGAACATGCAGCTTAACAAGAAGCGTACACAGCGGGTATGCATGGAAGGACGAGATCCGGTATTGAGCTTTACGAGCAGAAGAGACCGGCGTCTCCAGAAGGGAGAACAAGGAGCAAAAAAACCAAGTATTCAAAGATATTGAGATATTGTATTATAGAAGAACATACATAAATTTTACCAAGAGTTAAAGAGAACATGCCAAGGCAAGTAGAAACCTGTACAGATGGAGATGGGAACAAGATAGAATTACAGAATTACAGTCGGTACTGGGAATATGAAAAAAAAAAACTTTTTCTACAGACTGAATAACAGCGAAGAAGCTTAACGATGGTAGTCAGAACTTCTGTCCACCTGATCATATTGAAGTTAGCATAGCAGTGTTCAAGCTGAAATCAATTGAAGTAGCTAAACTTGATGGCTTACCGGCCTATAGTCAAAGCTGCAGGAAATAGCTTTGTAGAGAGCATACTTCGAGTCATTTCTTACGAGTAGATCTGTTCAAAAGAGTGTCTGCCTGATGAATGGAATCTCAATATCGTTTGCCTGGTTCATAAAAAAGGAGATCCACCCAACTGCGCCGATTATACCTAAAGGTAGATAAGATCTTGTCTGATATAGTGTGACAACGTCTAAAACCCTTCGTTCACAATAAGTGCGGTTTCAGATCAGAAAAGTCTACACTTGACCAAATTTTTACAATCCAGAAAATCTTAAAAGAAACTCAAGCAATCCAAATCGATGCCTAAGGTCTTTTCATAGATTTTAAGGCAGCATATGCCAGCATTTCTAGAGCTGAGCTTTTTAGAGTCAACTGTAGGTTTGGCATCCCTGCAAAGCTCGTTCGTCTGCAAAGACTGGGGATTAAGAGCGTTCGCTTCTTCGTCAAAGTCTGTAACGACTGAATTAAGAGCCTTGACATCAAAAACAGCTTTTAGGCAAGGTGACCGGCCGTCACGTGACTTTTTTAACATTTAACTGGAAAGGACTGAGGAGTAGGTACCTCTTAACTTTACAGTCCGGGGTGGACCTGGCCTTCAATCAACAAGCATCTCCAGCCAGCTGCCTCCAGTTCCGCACGCTAAGTTCACCTTCCCTTCCTTGTGTCCACTGTCCCTCAAGGGCGGATTCGACTTTTCGGACAGTAACTTTTTTTTAGGGATATATATCAACTTTCATCGACCCATTAAAAGTTCATTTCCCACCATTTCGATTCCTACACCGTGACTACTCCTGAAAAATTCTTATTAACCTCAGCTCCATATGTACGGTCAAGTAGCTGATGTAAGGAATTTGTCATGATTCCTCTTATTATCCCACAACCAACCAGAGCCAATCTACATATATATGAGTATGTATGAAGATCTGAGTAGAATAGCTTCTTAAAGGACGAACCATGCCTAGTTCTTGCTTCCCTGGAAACTTCATTCCGTGGTGTAAGTTCTCGATAGAAACACCACCGCTCTATTCATTTTGAAAAATTCATCACTTCACGTTCTTATGGCAATAATTTGAAAGAACGACGCGCTATCATTAAGGTTCAGTGTGAACCTGGGCCTCAATTAACAAGGCTCTCAACCTGGCGATCTTTCTCGGCATATGTCTTAAGTGCCGAAGTCCAAATTGATTGAGATCCTCCCACTTATCCTAGACGCGGTCGTTCTCTTTTGTGCTGTCCCTCAGGGTTAGAATCGAAGGCTTATTGAAGATTGAGATTGAAGGTCTCGGTTATTTCATTTCATGGCCAACCGTAAGAAGCTACCTAGAATTGTTCATGCTGGATACTAAATGACAACGCCCTAGTACAAATCCTAAAAACCTGAATCCATTCTGGGATGTGATATTATGCCTGTGTTTTCCAATGACCCACTCAAAGATGACTTCCTTACCCAGCCTTGAGTTAAGGTCTCCAAGCAGAGTCAGACAATTCATCATTGAGCCTAACATCCTCATCCTCTGCAGAAGCATAAACTCAAATCAGACAACTATTCCCGAATCCCTTGATGTGGATTGTTATATCAGACCGTATCCGAGGCTGTTGCATCTGAACTGATTGATTTTTTTGACGGTGGCGAGAAGTTACCCCCATATGAAACCCTCAACCTAGGGGTTCAGGTCTGAAATCTGGGTAGATACAAAGTAGAAAATAGCCCTAGCCGACCTTTGCTTCTCTATTATACATCATAGACGCATGAGTTACTGATGTCATCTTTGTCGATAAAGAAGGACTAAAGCTATACAAGTCAGAAGACTGCGTTTATACTAACTGAGATAATTGGGGCGCTTAGTGCGGATACGAATTGAGCGAAGTGGAGAGATACGAGTATCTTCGTTGTACCCCTTTGTGGTACCAGATAGATATCTTAATCTGTGTTGATATAGTGATAGGGCAATATCCGGTGTCAATTGAAACCTGAAAAAATCAATAATTGGCAATAAACACAAAATCGATAAGTTTATGTCCGTAAGGCTACTGCTTGCAGTACAGGCAACCGTTGGGCAACAGATCCTTTACTCTCTCACTTTATCCCTCCATGTACGAAGCTCATAAAATCACCTTTTAGTTGAACCACCATTCTTCATTGGCTCATTGGCTAAACCAAGGATAAGTTGTGGATTGCTTTGCGCGGATTACCAAATCGCGAACTCACTGCTTACGTAGATGTCACAGAACATCCCACTCTTCTTCCTAGATGATAGGCATTAATAGAACCTCGTAATGCCATAAACATATAGGTATACTATATAAATTGAACTTTCTATGAATGTAAGCGCCTACATCTATGCGAATCATGGACTTAAGGATCGAGTATGTTTAATGATTTGCTCTAGTAGTTTCAGTTCTGAATGCTTGGCCAATGGTTACAAATAGCTTCTGACCGTTTCAATAATCGTTAACCTTAATCCTACTCCCTTTCCAAGGGAAGAAAGAGTTTCTTTCTGTGTGCGGAAGACAAAAAAAAAAAACTCTTAGTATATACTCGTATGTATGTACATTTCCCTTGCACACTTAACCCTAAATCCTTTGCAAACGAACACAATCCGCTTTTCTAATCACTGTCACGACTTTTGTTATTTTTGTAAGTCTCTAGCCTCTGTGACTCGACACTATAATGTCCCATCCACCCTCTGGTTTGCATTTAATCAGGACCAAGCTTAGTCTCCATACCGTTGGATGTTTTATCGTAAAATTTTTTAATCCTAGTTGGCTGACTTCTAGTGTTATACTAGGGTTCGCTCGGTTGGTCGGTAGGTTGGTAGGTCGGTGGATTGGTTGCTGTGTTGGTTAAATCGTCAACCAGCAGTTATCTCTGCGACCCGGCACAGGACACACAATGAAATAAACAAATCACTAGAGCGTTCCGTGAAATTCGCTGGTGTTTCCTTCGTTTGCTGATTATAATGGGAACAAAGAGGAAACGTGTAAAGTGCAGATGAATTATGGTTTTGTTGCATAGGATAATTTTTTTCCTCTCGTTGTTGGTGGATAGTGTTTCGCTTAGCAGATTACTTTTTGGAATAAAAAATGACCTTTAGTTTGAGATGACACAGTGGGGCTGGAAGTTAGGGCAACACTGAACATCGAGAGTGAATTAATTTGTGTGCATCTCGTTGGACAACTCTGATATGATAAACATCCTGAGGAAGAAGTATTTACTTATTGATTTAGACTTGGGTTCATTACTCTATGTATGACTTGTATCACACGATGGTCTTTTTTTACAAATTTGCGGTATCGCGTGTTGTTCTTGATAATGACCTCTATTTCTTGCATTTTTCCTTAGCTGGCGCGACTAAGTTAATCGAGTTCTAATGCATCGTGTGGACGGCAATGGAGTAGTTGAGTTTATGGGATCCTGACTTCATCTCTATTGAAGGGGCCTTAAAACCTTCGGAGAACCCTCTCGCAACCCTTTTGGTCCGGTTGGTATCAAACGAATCTTTGTGCGAGAAAAAAGTGCATGTCTCTGTGGAGAAGAGGATTTTCACCAAGTTTTCGGCCGGAGAGGGAAAAAAAACCATCAGAAACTTTGTGTCATTTAGAATACAAACAGAGTTTGGGAATAACGCTCTGCACGAATGCGTGTATTTTTTTGGGGCAAATAATTATGTGGACAGGATTTCACGAAGTGTCTGCTAGATAGGTTCGATATCTGCTATTGGAGTATCATAAGCGAGATCGATTGGAGGTTTTACAGCTATTCTTCAATATATTCCAGCAAGATCTCAGACGGAACTTCATTGCACCATTACCCAATCGAGTCAAAATAGGCGAATATAGAGTAGAGAAAAAGAGGGCATCCGTGAAGCCAAAGACGCGGTTGTCCGCCGGAAAGGTTATGGCAAGAGTTGTTTTTGATCAACAAAATGATTTTTACGTTCAGTTACCCACAGTCTACGCACAATAAGTGGGAAATATTATTCAGAATTGCTGGATGCCGCGAAATCGCCATTTCCAAGGAAAAGAAAGAAAAACGGCCAGAAGTGTCTTTCATTTGCATGACAACGTCAAACCACCTGGGGCTAATCTCACGACGCAAAAATCGTATGCATTAGGATGGGTAACACCTTGCGACTACTATCTTTTTCGACTCCCGAAGAAGCGTTTGATATATAACACAAAAATAACTGTCGATGGATTTATATTCCGATGGCTATAGAAACGTGCGCTGATGAAAAATATAAATCTTCAAATCCGATGGGAGAAATGTTTTTTTTTTACAACCGAAGAGTTGCCTGCAATGAGTTCTGAGAGTTCTTTTTCAGAGATGTGCTTAGAGTATCAGTACCATATATAACAGCGCCTTATACCTGCAGCACATTGCACCCATAAGCCGGCATTCATAGAGAAAGTCCTTTGCGTTGTCGTCATCATGTTCACAGCTAACGTCACATAAGGTTTTGTCATTTATGCTAACCCCGCATAGGTGCTTAGAAAAAGCATAGTACACCGATAAAATACCAACAACCATTCTGCGGTATTTCCTGTTGATGGACAGGAATAATGCTGCTGACCATTTGCAGACTTGTTCGATTTACTTGCAGCCTTCGGATGCAACCGACGGTGCAAGCACCGAACAAGTTTATTAGAGATGTCCCTTCTCTCCAACTTATTGTAACACGTTACCCAGACAAGGTTAATTGAATTCAATTATGCAATTGCGATCAAAGAAGTCTTGGCACTCCGGACTAACGTGGAATTAGTGAAGGGTATAGCAGTGTCGTAAATGCTGCTTGAATATCTTTTCAGATCCAGTTAAATCCACTTGCTTTTGGCAACATGCTCGTATTTTCCGCCTGTCTCCGCTTCGGTTTCTGCAATTTTGCACAATATTCTAGATAGACACCAAGCAATAAAATCAAATCAAATCTCTGTCTTGGCACAGATTTTGACCAAAGCAAGTTCTGAGATCTCCGTCAACCGTAATCAGGTAACATTGCTTCAGACCTCACGTTTATAAGATCAGACCAAATGATTCGTTTTAGGATGGCAGACAGTCACTAGCATGATTTAATTATGAAATTGGGGGCATTCATCAGCCCGCTTAAAGCAGAATTAGATGTGTAAGGAAATGCTGTTTTCTTGAAAATCCTCGTAAAAGCAGCAATTATGTACAATTTACGTTTCAAAGCAAACAGGACTTTCGAAAAATATGTATTTCTAGTAAGGCCATCTGTTGGAAGTTACATACGCCTGAAAGGAAGATCCTTCAGTGATGTACTATCCAAATTTAATAACATTTAAACGAAGAGAAGCGGAGTTATTGCGTCCAAAGTGACAGTGTATTTGTGTCATTCGTATAAAAACTAACATCGAACAAAAATTGCTCAGAATTCAACAATCAAAGGACATCACCATCAACCTGGGCTAACGAATGCGCTCTCAATCTTCTGGAAGATGCCCATCGTGTAAACCTTATTGTTGAGTGCTCATTCAATACTGACAAGCAGTCACAATATCTTCCGTACTGACGCATGCTGTGTATAGCATTTTCGACAGAAAATACATTCCCAAAGCAGTTTATAGTAAAAGAAACTCAACTATTTGCATGCTGTTTGCCATGCATCACCAAGCAAACAACGTTGTGACTGGTGATGAAACTTAGTAATTTCAATATTATCCAGGAATCAAGCGCCGAAGTGCTCAGTGAAGACGTCACAGAAGCCACAATCCAAAAAATCTCGTTTGGAAAAGTGAAAAATTAAGATTTGGTTTTACAGTTCTAAGGGCATTGTCTATATTTTTTGCCTTAAAACTGTCAATCACTCCTCGTACTCGACTGTTTTGACATCATGACTCTTTAACCTATTCATTTGCCGGTTTGTGGTCGTAGAGCTATCCAAAAGGCTGTTACCGGAATCCTGAAAGTTCTTTTATGCTGCCAAAAAGCAAACAATGCCTTCAAATTTTCGGCATGGTAAGCACGAAGTATAGGTGTTTTTTTTTAGAGGCAGAGAACTTTAAATTGGCAACACTGTTTTCTGTGACAACCGAATTGACAGTTCTAAGTTCTTTTGAGGTTAGTTTGGTTTGACAATTCATCAATTCGTCGAAACAACGTGTGTAAATTGTTAAAATCTATTTTGAAAAACATGGTTCAATTCGAGAAACTATAGATCGTTTTCGTAATACGTATACGATAAAACGCATCCCGTAAGACGTGGTACAGTGCACACACAACAAGCGATCGATGGCTTGCAGCATAGTGATGTATCAATTCGTCATCGTGGTCAACAATCAAACTTCTGTCCATCCACTTAATGGAAAATTTCGCGTAAAGATCTTGGTTAATGTGCTTACAAGATTCAACTTGTATATCGTTCTCGTCGTACATTTGGTGAATGTGCCGAAGGAAACATTGCTATTGATCAACAATTCAACATCAACAATCAACAATTTCATTTGAAAATTTTGTTCAGTGATAATAAATTGCCGCATTTGGAGCTGTATTTGTCGAAGCACTATTACATTCAGAAGAAGTCACCGGTTGATGCGCTTTATGGACAGGTGGAATCATAAGTCCATATGTCTTCAAAAAGGATTATGATCAGAACGTTACAGTTAACGATTTCACGAAATCGACCTGTTAATTGGTCACCTCATTCGGAGGAATTGATGCCATACAACACGCACCACAGCAGTTGAAATAAGACGCCTTCGTACGTAGAACAAATAAATCGAATAGGTTCTGTTTGCTATCATTGTTTTAACTCACAAAATCAGTGTCGGGTTGTCTGACCAAGATACATGTACCATCAAAACTAGGTTTTCGAAGATGCTCTCAAACTCGAAGAAAATGCCCGCGTACCGACGCATATTGTAAATGGCATCCTTAACAGAAAGTACGTTTCCAAAGCAGTTTTTAGCACAAGAAACATAACTTTGCATGCTGTTTGCTATGCACGAAGTTAGACTGATAGGCCGAAAGTCAAGAGAAAGCCACAGTTGGTATAAGAACTGTTCCGGCAGGAAATATACCATCGTTGTCATAAGATATAAAGCTATTGTCGGATCCAAAGCGGTCTCATCTGTCACCTCAAGATAAACAGAAATACTGCAGGGTGGATTATTTTACTCTAATGCGGTTTTCGGAGTGACCCTATTCTGGTTGATTTGCATCTTTCGAAGACTGTCTAGATTTTAAATTTCACCAATTAAATGTAACCTTTCCTGAAGTTTCTTCAAAACCTGAATTAGTTCCCTTTTTTGACTTGTGAAGACTCCAATCCTTTTCCAAATAATCCTTACTGGGTTGGTTAGAATATTTCGATCGAATTGGTGTCAATCATCTGAAGTATAGACTATCTACAAATTATGCTACTTAAGCTACTTTGTCCGAGACTGCGCTGACTACAGAGGTTGATTGGTCAATCCCTGGGTTCTTGGTTTCTGCATAGAGAAACATCTTATATGGTAAGAACATAAATTAGGGATGATAAGAAGCAGAAGATGATTGCCTTCCAAGAGGCATTTGTGTCTTTACTTTAGCTAGCTCTAAATCTTGATCTCCGTAGAGTTTCTACTCTGTTGCTTTTGTCTTCCTCCTCGAAATGCCAGAGACTTAGATGATGTACAATTTCCGTCCACTTGATCTGTTGTCCTTGCTAGTTGTAGCAGGAGTTTGTGTGATTTGTCTGACTTCACCACCATCTACAAGGTTTATTCGTGTGAACCATCCTCAAGTTTTTTCATCTAGACATCATGCCCGAAACATGTCATCAACATAGAGGTTGACAGAAACCTCCTTTTCTTGGTCTTTTCAAGCGGAAGCAAATGAGGCATCCTGATTTAGTTGATCAGTCTTAGCGTCTCTAGTTTGCCGCTCCTAGAGAAGTAAAACTTCCGCAGTTTAAGCCTTCGACTGCATGTACATTTGTTTTGCTCCCTCTTGCACTGTTCTTCTTTCTAATTGCTTCTCACAGAGCCCTCGTAGAGGCTCTCTTTCTTCATCGCGTTTAATTTCGTCGCTTTCCGGAGCTATGGTACCTTCAATTTATAGAGTCAGGGTATAGCAACGCTAAGCAGAAACTGCTGCGGGAATTATTATTATTAAAAACGAAGGTTTACAGCATCTGAGTCAGTGTATTGTGGGGGAGAGGTAGAAGTTGTCTTGCTGCTATTGCGAGTACCACTTGGAGTCCCTTCGGCTACCACCATACTTTACCATCTAGTCAGATCATTTCTGGTCAATATATGATATTAGTTCAATATCTTACTCGGGTTCCTTTCAGAAACTTACGATCCTTCGTCCAAACGTCTATACGATAAGGTAAGAAAAGAAGGGAAAAGATCTCAATTTCACCATCTGACAGGTGACAGTGAACCCGAGCGGCTCCACTTAATATGGGGGCATCTATTAACCCCATATATTTCCATCATCCAGCTCATTTAACAATACTTAAATTGGATTTCGAAACCCATCTTAGCTCAAATGTACGATATTGAAAGGGTCAACCCGTTCAATGGGGGCCCACCTCACCAAAACTCAATGACATCTGACGGTAATGACCCGTTTCTGGGTGTAAATTATCACTCAATTTCAAATTCAATTTAACGACGGAAATTTATTCAGAGACTCTCCACCACCCATGTCAGTGTTAATTGAATTTGCCAATCCATTTCTCATCCATTAACCTTAAAATATTTACTAGCATTCACCTGGTCGAGAGGCAGTAAGAACCGTATGGGGCCAACCCGCTTACTAGTGATTTGGGAAGCAACTAACTATGCAATTTCCGGCGTAACACGTCGAATCAAATCAATTCTCATTACAGCAGGTCATTCGTAGAATGAATTACATTTTTACCATCAAATCTCAGCCAGGAGGAAAGAGAAAAGACCACGCTATTGGTTTTCGGATTCAGTAATTTAGGTGGTCAAAAATTTGCAACAATATCTAAAAACGTTCAGTGATTGAGAGGCAGAGATCTCTGCTGTGTCCCCATGTCACATTGTCTGTAATCAAATTGAATCAGTAAATTCATTTCAATTCGATTATTGGATTGGTATTTGTATCTATGAATGTAAATGCATGGATACGAGCTATCTGGTACTTGTCAACTTTGACAGCGTGGACAAAGGTGGAACCCGAAATGGATTTCCGATTATGGATGAGGAATAGTAAATTGGGCGTTAGGATCAAAATTTATGCATTCTGATTTGAATAATTGATTCAATTGTAAAATGCAGATATTTTCTCTGCCTCTATGTGCTTAGCAAATTTAAATGAAACTGCATACATAATGCTACGCATGAATGTAAATATTAAATTGTAGGATCGATTGTGTGATTTTATGAAATATGACCATGCCACGTTATTGAAAATGGCAATGTGAGGAGAGGGAAGGATGTCGATTTGTCAGTCAGTGGACAAATTTACCCAGGTTCCCATAAAGTCGAGCCTTGCTCTATTCTGCCCTCTCCACAAGGGAACCATTTATCTTACAATTTACGTTTGTGCGTCGTACGTCGACGGAACCCATTGTTTAGGAACCAACATTTATATGAATGTTCGCCAGCTGCCTTATGTCCTTGATGTTTGATATTGCTTTCCTTCTTAGCCCATCCAGTCAGTGATACTAAAAAGCATTAGCAGCATGGCCTTCCACTACCAGGCCTGATGTTTGAGGTCACACCTTCACAACTTTGATGATGTGGATTTTTTAGTACGAGTAGCTTGCTTTAATGGCAGCTTTAAACCTAGCCCCTGATACTCGCTCTTCCTGGGTTTTTGCGATCTCCGTAAGCCTTGACTTTAGGTGGCGCTACAGTCCGGAGTGGACCTGGGCCTCAATCAAGAAGTGTCTCCAACTGGCTCGATCCTTTGCTCGCTGCCTGCAGCCTCCCACGCTTAGTTGGCTGATGTCCCCTTCCACCTGAGACTCGGTCTTCCTCTATTGTGCTGCCTCTCTGAGGCGAATTCAAAGACTATTTGCAGTGGAGCATTGGTGTTCACCCGCTTTACATAACCCAGCCATATCAGTCGTTGGATCTTCACCTTTCTGGCAAGCCGATGTCGCTGTACAGTCCATACAGTTCGTCGTTGTATCTTCTCCTCCACTCAGCGTCAATGCAGACGGGACCGAAGATCGCCCGAAGAATTTTTCTTTCGAAGCAACCAAGAACACCCTCATCCATTTTTGATAATGTCCATGCCTCTACGCCATAGAGCAGGACCGGGATTATTAAGGTCTTATAAAGAAGCAGCGATTGACAAGCGTGATTGGCGGTGACCCATAAACCCATAAACCCATTTGCGCCACTTCCGTCTCAGTACTCGCGAAAGCTCTACTGACATCACGCTACTTTTTTCCGATTATTTCAATATCGTCGGCGTATGCGAGTAGTTGGGCGGACTTTTGAAAGATAGTGCCTCTTGTGTTTGCACGTGAGTTTTGCACTATTCTTTCAAGTACGATGTTGAAAAAAATCGCATGACAGCGCATCGCCTTGCCTAAATCCTGTCTGGACATCAAAGGTCTCGGTGAGATCTTTACCGACCTTGATGGAGCAGCATCCTGCACAGACGAACGAGTTTGGCAAGGATGCCAAAAGTAGACATTGCTCTATATAGCTCGTCTCTATAGATGCTGCCATACGCGGCCTTAAAATCGATGAATAGGTGGTATGTATCGATCTGAAGCTCATGGGTCTTCTCCAAGATCTGCCGTAGTGTGAATATCTGGTCGATGGTGGACTTTCCTGGCCTGAAGCCACACTGATATGGACCTATCAGGTTGTTGACGAACGGCACAATACGGCAGATAAGATCTTGTATGCGATGTTAAGGGGACTGATGCCTCTGAAGTTGGAGGGTCTTCTCTTTTGAGGATCGGACAAACAATCATCCGACATATTTTAGAGATGAGTTGGTGTATGCTTCTTGCCAAGTCATAAACAGGTCGGGTGGATAGATTTGTTGGTCTATATCGTCCAGGTTGAAAGGTTCATTCTACCTGGCAGAGTCATCGCCGTTATACAAAAAAAAAAACAAAAAAAAAACACTGTGGCGCTGGCAGCCCGGTATGGGCCATGGCCTAGCTTCTTGACACTCATTTGTTTTGCTCATGTTGTCATTTTTGTCACATCTGAGAGGGGCCTACGGTTTATCGCCGAGTCCGAACGGTACTTCTTAGAAGCTTTTGCGTAGGTAATTTCACTTTCAGGAGTTTGCCATTGCCCGCCGAAAGGGTGATGGCGATTTGAAAAATTGTTGGTACCTCGGCCAGGAATCGAACCCAGACTCTCTGCGTGATTGTCCAATGAGCCAACTATCACGCCATCACCATCGCCGTTATAGAGTCTATAGAAATGGTCTTTCCAAATCGTCAGCGTTGACTGCGACTCTTCTATGATGTTCCATTGTTCGGCGCTACAGGCTTCAGTCCGGGGCTTGTGTCCGTGGAATGTGTTTTTTACCTCTTCGTAAGACTTCCGAATCTCTTTCCTGGAGTAACAACCCTCAATTTCCTCGACCGCGCGCTTTACATGCTCTGTCCTTTTCCTCCTAAGAATCCGGTGTTCGTCTCTCCTTTTCTGCTCATAGAGCTCGTAAGCGGCTCTAGTCTTCGATGCTTGAAGCTGGCGGCAAGGGACCTCTTAAGAGATTAAGGGAGACTCGATCGGAAAAGGACTTGGCGATCTATTGCGATGGTAGCCGTCTGGCGTCGAAATTGCTCATAATATATGCTTGTCTTGGGGATATCCGCAACCGTACCTGTGCTACAACAAGTTAGTGGTCCGAGTCGATGTTGGCTTCTTAGAACGTACGGACGTCCATGATACTGGAGGAATGCCTTGCGTCGATCGCAATGTGGTCAATCTGGTTAACGGTTGTTTGATCAGAAGTTCTCAAAGTCCCTTTCTGAATATCCTGCTACGATAATGTTTCGTCCCGCCGCAAAGTCGATAAGATTGAATCCGTTATCGGAGGTGGTGTCGTGCAGGCATAGCTTCCGCAAGTGCTACCAACGATGCCTTCTCTTCGTAACTTTGCATTAAAAAACGCCGCGGACAATTTTAATATCATAGCTAGGGCATTGCTTGTAGGTCTTGTTAAAGAGCTCATAGAAGGCATATTTGGTGTCGTCATCTTTCTCCTCTGTGGGGACATGCGCGCATATCTGGCTGATGTTGGCAAATTCTAAGTCTGCCTCCAACAACAAATCCGCGTCCAAATAGCCGCTGGTTTTGCCCTCGATAACGATCGCCGTAGTAGATTTCGCAGTTTTTCATACTCTTGTCGCCCGGCCCATTCCATCGAATTTCTTGGATGGGGGTTAGGTCTGCTTTGCAGCAGTCTAGGGCCTCCGCTAGTTGTTCGGCTGCTCGTGGCCTGTTAAGGGACCTAACATTCCACGTGCATATCCGAAGTTCGTTGTCCTTAGTTCGTTTGCATGGGTTGTCAACAGTAGATTCGTCCATATCCGAGGCTTGTTACTGCTTCATAACTTTTGTATTTTTTCTATGGCTGGGCAGTTACCCCGGCAGCACAACCCCCAACCTGAAGGGCCAGTTCCATTTGTTGATACCGCTAGGAAGAGGGCTCGGTTGAACCGAAAGCCAGTAACCCGTTTTGAGATGTGAGTGCTGCCGCTGGTCCATTAATGACTCTTCCGTCACCATTTCTTATCTAAGACACTGACTTAGCCTCGAAAATCCTTACCGACCTGAGCTCCAATATGTCGGAGTAGCCCGGATAAAGTCTCATTTGTTCTGGGAGTTTTTTCCACCGTTTATTTCATCTGTGGGAATTATCCGCTATCCTTTTTATAGTGCTGCAATTTTTGTCTGCTGATTAGCACTGGTGCTTACAAGTTTAGCAAGTCCAGCCCGAATGGACATTGACGAGTACCTGACGGCTACCAAGTGGTGATAAAATTTGTACAATTAAGGTGTAGAAACAGTTACAACACTGGATATCGGTAGGTTGACACCTCTCACTGCCTAAACTACTTCTACAGCACCCAACTGTCTTTCGAATTAAAAAATAAAAGAACAAAGATAAAGGAAGCTTTTATTAAGTCTTATGTCTAATTTAACTGCTCTATTGCCACAACAATTAGGCCAAGAAACCTCCATCGTTGTGTTGTTCAGGTCTTCCAAATTCGAAACCAAACCAAGAGTTCGTTCCTCAGGCATTCCTTCATATCCATGATTATTATTGGCCATACCACCATAACGTTTGCACTCTAGAGCAATCTAAATAGCCTTAACATTTGTGGGACATGACGTAGTCACGCTCTGCAAATAGCGTTTACGCTCTATTGTTCCCATTCAACGAAGTATTTCCAGCCTTCAATACCCCAGACCCTCGTCCCTTCCTCAAAGTAATTAATCTTGTTAATGTATTAAATCAGTAATATTGCAACAAAAACATCAATACCGAGTCTAATTAATGTCTCGCCAATGAAATGGGAAATCAGGAAACCGGGGTGCCCCGCTCCACAAAACCGACAATAAACCATCAACCCGTCGACCACACCATTCATCTGTCGATGATTAGGCGTTTCAAAATCGCAATCACAAACAATATTATAATCCGATGAGCGTTATTTGAATTGATCAATAGAAAGATGGCTTTGCGACTTAAATCCTTGCAAAAGGCTTCATCGTACTCATACAACATGAATCCGCAACGATTTGTGTAAAAGGCGCTTCCCTTTCGAGTCGTTGGCCTTCGATTAGTTTTTGTACCTTTGTTCATGTATCCGTAGGTACATAGGTAGATGAAAAAACACGTGTTTTACGTGCGAGCTCAGATACGAATGTCTGTAGCTGTATCTGGTTTTGTAATAAACGTCCCAATAAATTGATCCCACTGCACACATGAGACACACAAACAAGGGACCTTTGCCAACAACATTTTGCCTTCCGTAAACAAGGGATTGCATATGATACGAATACCTTAAACCTCCCTTAGAGCCTCAGTCCCTTTTTTTCCAATTTTTACGGGGATTCTGTATGCCGAAAAAAAAAAAAAAAAAAAGGAACAGCAAACAAGGCTCATCCTTCGTACAAGGGGTTGGTTAGTGATTTCATGATAGTCCGCCCGTTCTCGCATGAGAGATATTTGTATTCGTATTTTTTAGAGTTTGATGCACATTCACTGCACGAATTCCACCCTCTTTGTGTAGCAGAAAGGAAAGGTTTTTTTTGTGCCGCATCTTTTTGTTTAAAAAGGGGTTGGTGCGGATGTGTGTAGGTCTATTGAAAAACCCGGCATTTACAATTACAAGCTGATGTTCCATTTTTAGCGGAATGAGCGGTGTATTACCTCGGTTGTTGTCCCGCACATTTTCCAGGACAAGACAGGGCATATACAATATTTTCTTGAACTCTCTCTCATTCTCTGTAAAAGGACTATCGGTGTGTTGTGTGATATTGATCGATACGGAGAGCGCATGCGATTCGCTCTGCAGGAGAAAATTCTGAAACATGCGGTGGATGGGGATATTTGCTTTTATAGTATGAAGTGATGCCAAGTAATGGTGGTTTCTGAAGCGCATCCTTATTTAACACGTTCTTTATTTAACATTGAAATACAATCTCATAAATGGTTCTCATTAGCAACCCAACTGTCAGTGGAAGCGTAAATCGTGAATGTAGAGAGAACCAACACGCGTTCAGGTTCTAAACAATTCTTCTCTGCGGATTGCTCAGTAAGTCTATCGGCAGTCTCATTTCTTGAGATCCGTGATGATACGTGATATAATCATGGCTTAGTGAACTCGTCCCTTCAACTGGATTTCAAGAGGCCTCAGTACGCCTTAAGCGCAGCTTGACTGTCGCTTTAGGTGGGTGCTGATGCCTGAGAAGTCATGAAGCCTATAGGTCTTACTAACAAAGATGGTGTTCCAGTACCTGTTGAACTCGGTTCTAACTGTAGGTAGCTGATCACTATAATTTAGTTGAGCTTAACTTCCACTTGCCCAAGCCACCTAAGCCGAAGTCTTCGTCTACTGCGTTGTCGCTGGTAGAATTTACACAAGACCACATTCTACATTGGTTCTGGATCAATCGGTGAAGAATTGAATATATTTCCTACTTGAAATGCAGCATTTTCTCATTTCGAGCGTAACCCGGTAGACTCAATGAAGAAAAATTGGGCATCACTCGACAAATTTCAAATCTTCAATTTTAATCCAATTTAGCGCTGAGCCAATACCACAGTTGAATTTGAAGCCCTTCGATGATGAGGAGAAGGAGTCCAACTACGGACATGTATTGTTCATATTTGTCTTTGATTGCATATCTGGATTAGCTGTGTACGAGCAGGTGCGTGTTGGCTATACTGAGTTCAATTCTATTCATCTCTAGGTAACAAGGCCACCATTCAAGTATACTTAGAAACATATGACATTACCATCGGGGATCCTTAGGTACTGGCAACTACAATATCGAGGATGTTATTTTGGGTACCGAATTCAGTTGCCTTTTAATCATCCCCTTCCGAACCGACATCGTGTATTGGTATTGAATTCGTTACTCCTTGATGTCTAAGGTGGTTCCACTCCCATTCCTAGAACTTTCGACTGTAGGACAACTGTCCAACCATCAAAACTCGGTTGCCCAGATCATGATAACAGAATGTCTGAAGTACTTGGTGATTTGTTCAAATTGTCAGTTGGTGTCACCAAATTTATATTGAAATGTACCGCTCTTATTTCCAAGCAAGCGTCGGCGATCAACTACACTAGCTTTCCTTTGCCAGAATGCATACCGATGCTGGTTATCTAGCCTACTTGGGTTCCCGGTAACCAAAGAGGAAGAATATCTTTCTTAAACCGCATTTCTGCTCGTAGGTAAGGCTTTATTGGTTGAAAGCTAATCGTTTCTAGATATTCCACAAGAGAGTCGGTATGCTGAAAAAAATGGTCCACTATCAATTTGATGGCACATCTCACGAAAAAGCCAAACCAATCTGGTGTTGCGGTTGCAACTGATATTTCAAGTGCAATTGACAGTTGGCATCACTAGATCTGGGGTCGGAAAGATCAATTCAAGTTGTTTTGGCCGGTCGCAAGTCGTGCTAAGCATGCTGCGCTCAAATCTCTTTTCGCTATCTTCTATAGTTCTAAGCAGAGCAGAGTCGAACTAGAGTGAGTAGGGTTTTATATGGAGCCTTCTACGAGCTGTGTACAGTCTAGAAATTGGTCCTGACTTCCTAACGAATCTTCCCAATACATCAAGTGGAATAAACCAGTGGGACCAGCTTGAATTGGCCTTTAGCAATGGCTAATTTCTTTAGTTTAGGTACCGTAGGTCCCTTACATGATACGCCCCAACAAATATGGAAACAAAGACTTCGGCATTGTGATGGACGATGTAAACGCCGAGACTTGGTACAAAGTCAGCTAGGAATCAGCTGACGAGCCTTTAAAAAATAAGAACTTATGACGAATGATCCTTACCTTATCGTTATAACTGTCAAACTGAGAACGCCTATAATGACAATATTCCATAAAGATTCCTTCTTACAACCAAACGAAAATTTATATGTCAACGCGCCAACAATCAGCAGCAGGGAGCTTCTAACCACTTCCGAACATTAGATCGCTGTAAAAAATGCTTTTTTTTCTGGAGCGGAAGATGTTATTAGAATATTTCAAGGAAGGTGAATACCAGAAAAAAAAAAGCTGAAGAAAGGAAAGTTCTAAGAGCTCCATCCAACAGAAAAAAGAAACAAATTGGTGTCAATACGCCGGTTAAAGAGGAGCAATTTATAGCACAGTCTACGATGTGACAAATGTGCTACTATATTAATGAGATGTCCACGTAAGCTGAATCGTCTGCAAATACAAAATGAAACAACAGAGTTGTCTACAGAATCTCTAAAGAATTGAGTGATGGTCGTAGCTCCCGACATCATCCGGTAGAATCCTCATATAGTTCTTTGCTTGCTCCTGATGAGGGCTTACTCAGGAGATGTAGGGATATTTAAGCTGTAGCTTAGAGCCGTGTTTTCAATGGCAATGTGTAACTTTTACTTGACTTACAGCAAATCAAGGATCACGACTGTGATAAAGTTAATTAAGAACAACAAGACAGCAGAACTTAGAAGCTTAAAAGTCCTTCCCCCAACTGATAGAGGAATCCTTATAGATTTTTCTGAGAACTCAAAAGGCGACAATATGGTCTTATAGAGTCTAATGACTGAAGAGGAACTTATGTGTTGAATGTACTCGTAGTTGCCAAGATATATAAATTACTCCTTGAGCGAATTAGGCTTTGCGTTGAGTGTCCTCTCTATACCGAGCAAGCAGATTTCCGATCAGACTACTCTTGTTTTGACGACATCGATACTTGTAGTGTTTGTATGGTATGTAAGGCTTCATTGTTACAGCTGTTTATTGTTTTTGGCTCGCTTCCAATTAACCACTGATCTAAATGTGATGTTCAGCTGTCGGAGAAATTTGAAATCTAAGTAGAAGTCTGTGCTACAACGATGCATCCTTTTCCAATAGTTTTTTTGACAACAATAGCAATCTGCGACGCTCAATCAATAAGGAATAGGAGGCATTTTATGTACTAAACACATAAATTCCTTGCCTCTATATTTTGCTGTCGATAGGCTAATAGACAGTGGTATTTTCTAGTCTTAGGGAATTATAACAATCGAAGTCATCTTGGCCTCCGGCGGTAAGACTATGAAATACCTAGCAAAAGACGTGATCAGATTTTTTTTTACCTCGGCACGCTTTACCAACCAGAGAATAAGTTCAACGACCATTTCTTAAAAGATACTATAGTTTGAATAACAATCAACCGCATCACATATTTTCAAAACTGACGCACGTTATGCCATCAAAAAAGTGACCAAACCATTAAATTTGTCACCTTTCGTCTGTTTGTCGCAAATATGAAAGTATCTTTAGTATGAATCTCTCTCTTGTCACAACTAGAATATGTTTACAATGTTCTCAGTCGAAATACAAACAATTACAAGTCGCAATTCGATGGAATAGATAAGCGTTGCTGTTCGGTTATGCTCTAAATAATTTTTTTATCGCGCTTAAATCGCTCATCATTTGCCCATAATTCATAATCAAACGTCAAAGGCGTGCTAATTTATTTAAACGACAAATTAACGCTTTGATGTTGAATTTTCAATTTCGATTCCAACACCCGCATATGGCTTATCTATGCAGTCAAGACTACATACAAACAGATAGACAAAAATTGAACTAGCGATTATTAATTGAATGCTAATTAATTTGGTATTTGTTGCTTGTATCTGTCCGTCTTGGCGTTTATTCAAAAGTGGATTACTAGTGAGACGGTGCCGAGCCTTTAAATAAAAATTCACATATACGAGTATCTGCGTGCCTTTGTAGAAAGAAAAAGCTTAAATTGCTTTACAAAGTTATAGGGGCTAGTGGAGCACATTTTAATAGAAATATGCTTTATTCGGAACTTTGTTTCCATTGAAAGTGTTTTTTTTTTCTGATTCCATCGGAAGAGAGTACTTAGACAAGGAACAAGTTTTCCGTTGAACTTCTTGTACAAACGATTATGTTGCCTTTCAATCTTTCGTTGAAAGATGAGTTTTTCCCTTTTCCTCCTTATCAGCAATAAGTACCTGCAGGATCATATAAGCGGCGGGAGCCGGACATTCACTGAGTGAGTGCTTTGTTCGATCATTTTCGGATCGCAGGATCGAGTGCTTCGTTTAGTTCTGCAGAAATTCTGACGAAGATTTATGCCATCTGCAGTGGGTCTCTTTTCGATAGCATTCCCGTCATTACAGAAGCAGATACTTCTTTGCCTAAACCAATTTCAAACAATATAGCTTACTGCCATCGGGTTTACATATATCTTCATATATTTTCAGTACACCTATCGCCGATAACGTTTGCGCCTAAGAGTAGATGTTCACGAGGAATGATCCTTTAGACAATTTAGCTACATCATCTGCATGTCCCTGAGCAAAGGCGTTAAAACCGTTAAGAGTGATAAAAATTGAGGAGACTAACATACAGGGCACCGTCTTGTGGGCACGCCCAGGTTACCCCACCATCAAGCATACATTAGAAAAGCATGTTTGCGTCCATGAAATTCGACAGACTGATGACTTGGCCTATACCTTTGGTACCATTTCTGAATATATAGCATCGATGCGGGGCAACTTATAGACATCAAGGAAGCAAAAGTGTATTTGATGGTCTACGTTCGTCACCACAACCAATGACAGATACCAGTTAGAGCCTGCAGCATTCTTCATGAGTTGCTCTTGACATAGGGGAAAGGGGTTACAAACGATCATTGACAGTTAGTCCTTGGCAGCAATTAAAGGAGGGTCCGTTTTCATGAGTCATAGTGAACGTTATTCATGAGGCACCAAAAAACATTGCCCTATTTAAGCCTCGATGTGAAGTATGCCTTTGATACGGCAAATTGGAAGCGTTTATCGAATTAAAAAAAAAATAATTAAAAACGTGGTGTACCACAAGGCTCTGTATTTGGAAACTTTACGCCTACAGATTCCACACCAACAGTCGGTTGTACGAAAAATGCGAAAAATAGGTTAACTCTAAGGAAACGAAACAATTGGAACTGTACGTCGCTGGTTAACTAGCATCGATTTGATGCTGACATTATATATAGCGTGTGTTAACAGGCTTGACGATCTGACTTTTGAGGACTTTTACCATCCTGTTGGTTTCACCAACGATTTTGATACCTATGATCTAACAAGGAAGCCCTCGAAAGTAAATTCCAGCTGATAACTGACCAATAGCTGGACAGAGTTAAGAGCTACAAGGTTTGATTTTGAAACAAAACACAAAAAGTAGAGCAACCCAGACAAGGTGCAAAGTTAGCATTAATGGGGAAAATGATTTCGGCCATATGGCCAACATGAAAGCATCTCTAGAACAGCATCCTGAAGCTCCACTATCCAAAAATAATTTCGAATATTTTAAGTCGTATCTCGCGATATTGGCTTTTGATTTCTGTTGGCATGTCCCCATAGCCCAATAACTTCAAATATATTCATAGAATTTAGTCCAGCGGCATTAAATCACACGGCATTGGAATTAAAGCTCCAGGTCTCCTTACAGATAAAGTGATCCCATCGCACACTTCCTTCAATAAAAACGTTATTCATAGCTCTGCACCAGGCGCCATTGACGGTGACAGAAGTACGGCCCTACGTGTTCGATGTCACTGCGACAGAAGTCAGTTTTATTACTGAAAAATTTGCCTGTTCAAAATCTGCTTCTACTTACAACTATTCAAAAGGCCAATCAGTGAAGTCCCGACGCAAACGATGATTGCCTGCTTTAAATTTTTGCAGCAATCGAATCTTGTAAGAGTGAAGACAGGGATCCTTCATAAAGTCAATGGACACATGCCAGCTTTTTGAACGCGACGAAGAATCAATAAACCAGATTATTTCTGAGTCCAATAGGGGCTTAGCGACTTCCTCTATTAACATATTTAACTTGACCCTGGTTTTGGAATGAAATTTTTAAACGTTGCCCAACAATACTGCATAAAAGTAAGGCCTTAGCTGTCAAAATAAATATCACCCGTCCGAGTGTTGGCATATTGAAGAAAATCTCTTACAAAAACACTCTATGGGGTCACATCATTCGAAAAGCTCACATTTCAGATCCGATCCAACTCCTATTAGTCTCGCTCTCCAAGTCTATTAAGGTCTACTTCTACTTGCGCGTGCCACCTAAAGTTAGGTCTTCCTCTACTGCAGAAGAAGTTTCACATATTCTCACCTCCCACTGGGAATGTATGCATGAAAAACTTAGTTTTCGAAAAATAAAATGACCACCCTGTTTGCAACAACCTTCCCTCAACCACTCTAGTACTTGCCATAATTTTCACCGAGAAATACACCCAACTTTTATGGGCGAAAAAAACAACAAACATTTAACCTAAAAATGTCCTTTTTGCACTTCCCTTCCCAGTGTCTTATAAACATTCCACTACAACCTTAAATTACAACCACCAACTCTCCCAGCACCATAACAACCACCTACGCCGCCCACCTGCCCAACGAGCCATATCCAAGTCCTATTCACCAATTCACCGCATTAAGCACATATCAGCGCTCCCAGTCCCAACCCTGCCACTAAAAAATGACTCCCATTCGACTACAAAATTCCGCTCTCTCTCTCTCTCTCTCTGATACTCTCCGACTTACCAACACATATACAATTAAAGCTAACGCTATGAATTTCTCTCTATCAGGGGTGGTATGTGGATAAACTTTAACCGCCATGGATCCCAGTGCTCTAGCAAATATGGACCGGGACGCATTAAAGAAGCAAATCGAGAATATGAAGTATCAGGCATCCATGGAGAGATGGCCACTATCTAAGAGCATTGCAGAGTGAGTAAAAAAAAAAAAAAATATAAGAAAATTATTCTTTTCCGTTATTCGTTTGTTTTTGTTCTACTGTCCGCCTTTTTGTAGCTTTTAAGTGAATAAATTGTGTAAAGTGCACCGAAAACAAAGTGAAATGTCAACCGAATCGCTGTTGAAAATTTGTGTTTACAGCCTAAAGTCCTGTTTAAACAAAAAATTAAAAAAAAAAAAAAAAAAAAAAAAAATTTGAAAACTAAAAACCCCTCCCTGTCATTGATTACTGTCAAATCATTCCAATCCAGAGACATTTTCTTTCTTTTTGGCTTTTTGGCATTTTGGTAGTGAAGTTGTGTGTGTCGCTTTTGTTGGTTAAGTTGATGATGTGATTTGTGAATGGCACGAGTCGTCCTGAACTCTGCGAGTGTAGAGTGTAGAAATTCATTATCCTTGTCATATTGACAAAACTTTCATCTCCAAAGAAAACCTGTCTACGGCTAGCGAACAACTATCTACTCCCTTTTGTGTTTGGAAAAAATCGATGTACTCGTATACACGAGAGAAAGTGATTTCTATGCTTGGTGTCGTCGGTCGTTGTTTGTTGGTTGTTGGTTGTTGGTTGTTTCAACGCCGGTCCTCCCGTTTGTCCTGGATTATTCGCCTCTAATGGTGAGGGCCATGCAATTCGAGCCAAAGCCCGGAAAATGTGTCAAAAAAATGTCAATGGCACTTGAAAACTCTCATGAAAATCTTTACCCTGTCCCCGATTCACGAAATCTGTCGACTCGTGGTAGCGGCGGCGATTCTCGACTCCTTGTAGCGCGCCAGTTTTCAAGTTTTCAAGTTGCTGAGTCTCTGAGATTTTGTGTTTTCTATCGTGCCAATCTCAGCCAGCGAGGCAACATTTCCGACGCGCTACCTAATGCCAAGTGAACCCTGGGACGATGTACGGCGACCAGTTTATGTTTTTTTTTCTTTTCGTTTGGGGAATTTGTTTTTAATTGCATCCAGAACGGATGTATTGAAGGAGAGAAAGGCGGCACCATGCCACGGTACACAAGACATATGATTAAAGAACACGGGACGTTGCCAATCGGTACTGAAATTATTTATTTTCTTAAAACTCAAGTGTCGAGTGGAATTTTGTTTTAATTAGCAAAACGTTATGAGAACGAAGGTGGTGAGGGGTTGCTTTGAGAAATTGTCATAGAATGTACTCGTACTCGTGTACTTGTATCTTGAATGTGATGTGCGTTTCTAAATGTTCAGGGGAGAACTCTGGGCTCAGTCATATGGGTGTTTGAGAGGGGTGGATAACATTGTATTCGTAGTACTCGTAGTTTCTTAGTTTCGATTAGACGTGCTGAATGAGTCGTTTTTGTTGTTTTTTTTTGAAAATTCATTTAGTGTATCGAATGGATTTGGATCAGGAAATCTTTGAAAGAAATCACTTTAAGTTTGTGTGGAGGCAAAGATGGATTTTCTTGTGAAGAACATTTCGAATGAATACCACGGTGTAGCACGTAGAGTTTCCTATAATTTTCTAAAAATAACGAACATGACGTAATTTGAGATATTTCTTCTTTACCATACATGATACGTTTGGTTCTGATAGTTCAGCGGGGTGATTTCGCTCGTTGAGAAAGTGAGAATAGGTATTTTGGGTTGATCGAAGGGATGTCCAAGGTCAGAGAATTCGGAAGGCTTTTCGAATAAGAGGTTTCAAGAAAAAATGAAGTAAGATAGAGTAAGAGTTGCCATTGATATTAGATGAACAATATCAGTCAAATGACCTCCACGACCTTTGTTGCTCATTCTGGTCTCTTTGATAAAATTTTTCATCACATGTTCGCACTTATTTGGCTTTATTTCATTGATAACAGCTCAAGGGTCGACTTTGGGTGCTTCAATTGACTGGGGACATGAACTTAAAAAACTGTGTCATACCGTGTTAAATTGCACAATCTTGATGGCCAACTTGACGGGCATTTCAAGATATAAGTCGGCCAAGAAAATTGCCTCCCTAAATCGATTATTTCACCACTTATGACGGCAGATAGCATCATCTTGGAAATAAACATCGTCCATATTCATGCCTTTGAGTTACTATCCTTAGCAGACCGGGGCGGTTCTGGGTTTAAGCTATTATTCGATTCCTGCCTCAAGTTACGCGAACCAAATTAGTTGAAGTCGTCTTCCACCTTAGTCGTATGTTACCTTGGGTAAGATCTTCTTGTAACATTTTGCCCAATTGGGGTAGAATCGAAGATTTTTCGAACTGAAGCACCTGTCTCTGTGCGCTGTACATGGGCTAACCATGTTAATCGCTGTTATCGAAGCTTATCATCGAAGATGAGGCTAAATATCACATGGATGAGTTTTCGCTCAAGTATCTCAACTATCAGAGTTTTCATCCACTTTTGAGATCAGGAATCATGTCTCTGCGCTATGCGATAGGACAGGGATATTGAGGGACTTGCTCACTACTCGAGACAGGGCTTTGGTGTTCAATTGTCTCCTTCGTTTGCTCAATGAATTTGGTGACGTTTCATTGACAGCAGTAATCGGAGGCCCGATGCAAGACTTCTCTGTTGCTTTTTTTCATTCCTAAAACTCGATGTCCTTTCTATTTGTTTCTCTTATAGTGTTCGTGAGCAGCTCTTGCTCCTTTGTTTTTTTTGAAATGGTGCATTTTGTTTCCCTTATTTCGCTGCAGTCACACCGTTGCAATTCTCCGTCAAATTCTCAAGAAAACCTAGCACATCGTAGGCATTTAATGCTGGCTCAAGAAGTCTCTATTATAAAAACTCGTCTTTAGAGTGCTTATTCGGTATTCTGCCGTCCGGCATACTCGAATTCGCACCTTAGTTACCACAAGATAGTAGCGGCTCCTCAAAAAGTTCGGACATCCTCAGTTTTGATGCTTTGCATTGAAGTCGTTTAACCTAAAGCCGTGGGTGTCGTTCTAAATTTTTTAAATTTTGTTGAAATCACCCAGAAAGATCATGCTTAGGAAATTGCACATGCGTCTAGACGACGATCTCGTAGAAGCAGACTTTTGCACAGCCTTTCTTTTCTCCTGTGGGGATTGCTTAGATGTTTATATATGCTCCATTCTGGCATCCATTTAGTAGCAGTCTTGTGTGCCCGCTAATAGTTCAGCTGTTGTCTTCAGGACCTGAAGAGCCATATTTTTAGAAGAGATAAATGTTTACACCATTTTGGAGATTCCAAAGCGAAAAACTCCGCATCGTGCTTTGTCTTAAACACGCGTACTCGTTGCAGTTTTTATAGGTATGTTTCTCAGGATCAAAGTGCCCAGGTAAACTTGCGCGATTTAGATTTAGCATGCTGCAATGTGGCGGCGATTCTCCACCTTGTTTTTCAACCAAGAATTGGCACCGACTTTGCTAGAGTAAGCGTATGGTTAGCAGTTGCTGTGAATTGTTGGTGAACCTATCTTCGGAGTCTTGAGCTCTTTTTTTTCCAAGAAAATGTAAAAGCCTTCATACTAATTTTACCTTAAAAAGTTACTGAAATCGTCTATTAGTAAACTATGTACCAGTAAATTAAATGAGGCGTCTTAGCAACTATCATCATCCAAACTTCCTTGATTTTCTTCAGAGCCCTTATCACCGGTATTACTGTTGGCGCAGGCGTGAATTTGAGTATTTTGTTCTGGAGCTTTATCCGAGTGTGAGGACTAAATCTTTGTTGTCCTAAATGTGGCGTTCTGTTGAAAAACATTCCCGCTATCTTGTAAGCTGTTCCTGACTCGAAGTCAGCAGATTTCCGGCTTGTCCTTTAACTGAATGCAGTTTGAAATTTTGGGATTCCACGAGTTTTTTCTGTCTCACCTTTTTGTTATTTCTTTTTGGTTAAACTGAGCTAGGCCTGGTTTCTGTTTACGCCATAGTAGATTTCTATTTCCCCGCGGTATACTACTGAGGCCCTTCCAGTCCATGTTTTGAGTTCCAAAACGTTTATCAATCCGTTTATTTCTTAATCACCGCCTAGTTGTAAAGTTATCGATCTGGCTCGATGAATGTTAAAGATCAGTCGCGGCACAGGTGATTTTGGACAGTTCTTGTGGTCAAACGCTAATGTCGAGGTTGTCGTTGCAAAATACAGCAAACCCTTAGTCATAACTATTTCTTGTTTCGCCGAGATTGCGGGGTCCCCATTTTGCGTAGTGGACTTCATTTTACTATTGAACCTCGCTGTCAGTAACTTGTCACCATAAGGTGGAATAAGACTTAAGGGTATCTCTTGTTTTAAGGGTAAGTAAGGCGTTTAGATAGCCGATGGTCATCAATAAAATATGTGTTCATACTTGAGACTTTTGTGGCCGTTTTGAGGCAAAGAAAGGTTTTTCGCTAGCGGATCGTTGGGCCATAGAACAACCAATCTTTGTCCTATTGTAAAGGGTCACTAATTTTTCGACCAGAAAACTTCTCACGCAATAAAGTCATAATTGGTCGTGTTGTGTGGCTTGTTGCCCCGTCTTGTTGGAACCACATATCGTCCATGACATGCTCTTCGATCGCCAGCCAAAAAAAAATCGGTTGTCATTCCACCATTTTGCTTCGAATTGACTGTAACCGTCCGCCTATTGGCGTCTTCGAAGAAATATGGGTTTTCTGAGCCCCAAATGCGGCAATTTTGTTTGTTTACATACCCACGGAGGGAGAAATGTGCCCCATTACTGAAGAATATATTGTTCGAAAAATAGGTTTTATTGTCTGTTGTTCCAACACCCAATAAGCGTATCTGCGGCTTTGTGAATGGTCTCCAGGCTTCAATTGCTGCGTAAGTTGAACTTAAAAAGGATGAAGATGCCAAAGTGAGATGTTCGACACGTCCAATTGCAGCGAATGCCGGGAAATCAATAAATACGGATCATCAGCAACACTTGGACTTGCAGCAGCAATATTTTCGACTGAGCGTGCATTACGATGATGCACAGGCCTTACGATATGACGACCATAATCATCGCGTAATGCGCGAAAAGTGGATACGTTTGAATCACCATTTTTGGAGTAAGTTTTAATAATCTTAACGCACTGTTCGAATTGTAAGCGATCCATTATTGGAAATGGCAAACATTCAACTAATATTATGACACTTGAAATGACAGCTGAGTTTGGCAGGTGTCAAACGCCAGCATTACCAACTTGAAACAACGAAATGATCATGGAAACTCACAATTTTCTAAACTTTCCAACTTCTGTAGAAAGTCAGGGAAACAAAATAGACGTGGGAGCGGTAAAGTATGACTTTTGCGGAGGGTTCATCTCCTGTTGTAGTGAATCACAATTCTTTCACTAGTGCTGCTTCTTCATTCTCCACATTTCTAACTAGTCACTACCCCACAAAGCAATTTACCGGATATTCACGAATCCCATAAGTTGAATCATCATCATCTGCTACTAACAGTATTGCCCTCCGTTTTGATGGAGTGTTGCCATCTTTGAATTCAACTTGGTCATTTGTAAACTTCATCATCAAATATTCACTCTCGCATGCGGCTTCGTAAACGACTTTCGATCAAATGTTATTTCGTCTCTAATCCTAGATTTTCAGTAATCGTATTTTCTAATGAATTATCTACTGATATGAAGTGATATCTATCGCGTTATTTATATATACTATTTCCAAGGTCTAGGTGAGGTTTGCGGGTATACGAATAGCACAATGCCCTCGTTTGTCACTTTAAAAATGATTCAAAGATAAGATTGGCGGTTTTTTTAAGTTGTTTTGTTTTTTTTTAGAAAGCTGCACCTCACGTTTTTCTTGAAAATATACCCTAAAAATCGATCAGAAGAACAAAGATCGATAGTAGTGTTGTTTGCCTTTTTTTTGTTAGAATGAAATGGTGCTAACCGTGCCTGGTTAGGTTGGTGATTCTGATTGTATTTTTTGTCTTATTTTGCGTCACCTCAATCAGAAGATGTTGTTAGAATTCAGCTGTTTTTCCCCTGTCACTCGTCATGTCTGACACAGACTTCTCAGTCTCCTGTGATAGTGACATAAGCTCCACTTAAGGACCTCAAACCCTTTGTTTAAGGAAACAAACTTCTTGTCTGCGACTCATTATGTTATAAAATGAAGATTAGCTTCGAACTTAGAATTATCCTTAGGCTACAAAGGCATAAGGAGCTCGACAAATATGGGGTCGATCCAAAGCGTTCGGAGAAGAATAATATAGCGCATTTACGAAAATTTTGATTCTTGACATTCCACATGAAAACTTTTCGGTGGCCCACGGTTCGTGCAAAGGCTCCGCCTGAGACTTCTGGCATGCTCCTGTCAGTTATTCATATCACATCGTAGTATCAGTGATGGCTTGACCTTTATGGGCACTAGTACCCAACGCTTGGATAGTTAGAGAGCATGTCATGTGACGCATCGCATACGTTGTCACTTTCTATGTATCAAATAAACAACCACAGATACTCTCCAGATACTCTATATCATTATCCAATATATCTAAGCTTTGCTAAGCTGAAACCCTACACCATCGCAGCCTAGTTGAGGATTGCCAAGTATCGATGTCCTTCCAGATTTAGTTACCCTCTACTTGCGCATGAAAGTCGCGTATCGTCGGATGACATCTCACTTGGTAAAGTTACTTAGTGTCTTTACTTAAGTACACGAAGATACTGTAGAAAAATCGACGACACGTTGAGAGATTGAATATTTTTTCAAACGTTGAATTGTCAGACATGAAGATAACAATTAACTCTGCCCTTAGACATGGAGATATTCTCGTCTATTCACATTGGTTCATGGCCTCCGCAATCAAATCGTCTGTACTTGACTGAAATTGCCTTCATTGTTGACTTGAATCGCCTGAAAAGGCAAAGTCTTTCTCAGTAAGCCATTTTCCATTTAAAAGCCTTCGGAAGGCAGTGGCTCTAGAGTTTTCTCTGAGGGCACCCTGCATTACAAATCCTTCAGTTTAGACTATGTTTGATCAAGCTCATTTTCAAAAATTGCGACATGTGAAGATAGTCAAATAAAGTTGAGAGTGGCTAACGACTGCCGCGTATCTTTTAACGAGAAGGCTTAGCAGCCCAAGTTAACACTTTGTTCGATTCCGGACTACTGTGTCATCGCAGAGAACTATACATATGTCGCTGATGAATGTCCTAAGTGGATCAAGTAACTCTGGAGAGAGCTGACCAATCTCCGGAAAAAAATACTTTCAAACTCACAACATCATCAAAGGACACTCTGCCTTTGGACAACTCACGAAGGGATTGAGTTTTTTTTTTAACGATTTCTGCGAGACCTGAAGGGATTAAGTGAAAGAAGAATCCATGAGAGAGTTGCGCTGTTACTAGAATACCCAATCCCTTGGCAGTTATTACTGACAAGATCTGAGACTTTGGCGAACTTCTCAAGAAATCTCAATGGATCCAGAATTAGTTTGAATATCTCTTACCAACAATCTCCTTGTGGCAAGCTGTAAGTCCATATAAACGAGATCTGTTTTTGTTTTTTCTGTTGGAACACAGCACTGAGACAAAGAACGAGTCCACTGCACCCCTTGTAAATTCCTTTTAGTGGAAGACGGGTAAGCACTTCAATGATAAAGTGTCTGCAGTACCAACACCCAGAACGTCAACTCCTAATGGTTACAGAGTAATGCGACCGTTAGCTGGATATTTACCGAGAGAGGGCTTCGCGGTGTTATCGTAACTTTTACGGCAAGCATCGCAATATGGTGTATCACTTATGCCCTGCACACTTAAGTGCTTAGCAAATGTAAAGTGCCCCGTCACGCCGCCAGTAAACAACCTGCAGTACTTCCTGCTAAGTGACAGCAGGAAGGCTATTTACTCTTTAGAGTCGTTGGGAAGCATTCGTTTGGTGTGCCTACAACCTGGGGAGTCATGCTCTCTGCAGTTGTGCTCAAATGACAAGCGACTGTTAATGGAAAGCTCAAACAAAGACGCAGGGAGACCTTCATCCACATTTCAGTGCGTGTTGTACTGATGACAACTTTTTTTTAAAGCGAAGATAGTTTTGAGACTTCAGCCCATTATATGAATATCGAGAGAAGAGGGATTCATCAATGTGTCGAGGTAGGGACCAGGCGTGACAAGAAAAGACCGTAAAGATCCCTACTTAATTGGAAGGTGCCGAAGATAATGTTGTCGAACGTAGTCTTGATGCGGATTGTCACCAGGCACTCATCCATATGCTTTAAACTCAAAAGCATTGCCTATAGTATATCTCTTATTACAAATACCAATCCAAAAACCTGTTGTTTGTTGAAAGTAAGATCTGCTTTATGGCAGCCTAGGATAGTTTCCCAGAATTTATCGGTTGGACATGATATTGAAAAAGACTTAACGTTTCGCATGCAGTACAGTAAAATCATTTGCCTTCTTCGAATAGCATGGGTCATCAGCAGGCTTTCGGTTGTTCCTCCCAACTCGGGAGGCTAAGCCCAATGTGGTACTCCTTGGTAATATTGGGATCCAGTCACACCAGCGTCACTGGTCCTATACGAGGTTATGAGTCTTCAAGCTCATGATTGTAATTATATCAGTCTGCATTTGTAAGGTTTTATGCATTCAAGTTCCAAGGGCTACTACAAGCAGAAAAAATAAGTACATGATCCGAACTCGAAGTGTTGTTATATTGACCTATTCATTGTTTAAGAACTCAGTAGTTACTGCACTATCTTGGACGTCTCTATAGAGAGTCACGTTTATCCTGGACCGGGGAAACATTCAGAATGCATTGGCTTCATGCAGATTTTTCCGCTGAGATGGAAATGCGCTTCATCTGAAAAGATAATTTTTGTCCAAAATTGTCGTCAATTTCGAGCTGCTCTAAAGCCAACAGAGAAGCAATAACGAAGCGGGTGGTAATTTTACTTCAATTCCTGAGTCAATTGGACCTTGTAAGGCTAGTGCGACTGATGTTGAGTTTCTAAGATATTTGGCTCGTTGAGGTTCTCAGGTTTTGGCGCAAAGTTTCGCTAACAGCGGCAATATTGTCCATTGAGCGCACAGAACAAACACGGGAAGACGTTTAGTTATCAATCAGCAAACCATTGTCACGAACTTTCTTCACAAACTTCCGTACACCAGCTGTAGTTGGTGCATTATTTTGACTGAAATCTCTTTTCAAAACTCGCACTGTTTTGGAACACAGCATCCACTTTGTTCCAACCTTTTGTACCGCGAAAATATTTTGAAAGAATTTTTATCAATTTCTTGAGCGCATAAGAGCTGACAGTAACATTTGTTTCAAATCAAAAAGATGCAAACAAATGGCCCACCCTTTATTTCGGTAAAAATGCCGCCCGGTCCAAGGTTTTCCAAACCTGTCGTAAGGTGAAAACTGGTTTTGTGATAGATGTGGACATCAGTTGATGACAAAACGCGCTCATAGACCACAGTGATATTGGGGGCACTTACAAGTTTAGGCCAATGAGCCGTTTCTTCAATTTCAATCCTGTTGTTCGCTATTATTTGAACAGACATAGCAATCAATATCACAGACTAGTCCTTGAGGCTTAGCTTTCGACCGTAAACTTTAGTTTTTCTTACAATTTCCGCCCAGCTACCGCGTGAATATTAAAACTTTCTGCTCAGTTTCAATATAGTTTCCGAATAGTTTCCAAACAGTTTCCGAACGGTTTCCTGGTTATTTTCGCCTAGTGGCCTTCTAGTATGTTAGTTTCCATGTCATGATAACTTTAACTATCGTACATAAGCCTTAATCTGCTGATTGTATGACTACAAATTAAGCTGTGGACGTCCATGTTTTGTTGCCGTTGTTACCCATCTATCCAGATACGCTGGACACTGAAAGTTTTACCCAGTTATCCCTATAAATAAATAATAAACTTAGTTTTCTCCACCATGCCCTTCTTATATGTCTTAAAAATTAATGACCTTCTTATTGCTGCAAATTTTCTAGTCGGATATGCAGGATGCATGTATTCATCCGTATGTACTCGCACTCGAATGTAGATATAAGTTTCGCCGTATATAATACTTAATTTCAAATTTCCAACGCTTTGTTATTTCTTTTTTTATGTCAAACAAATAAAAAGAGTAAGAAAAGGAAGGGGGGGAAAAGAACGGAACAAAGAAAGTTTCCTCAATACAAAACAAAACTTTGTCGACAATGACTGGACATCACAATATTCCTTATAACAAAGAAGCGTTCAGCGATCAATAGAAAATAGTTTTCGAACAAAAGAACGTCCAGCAAGGAGGGGTGGAGTGAAAAAAATTCAACCCAACTTGACATGACTAAAACCTGGGAAACCTTTCAGATGTTATTGTCAGTTGCTAATGTTTTCGAAGATGTGCATCGTTATGCATAAAATAAGGCAACAACTATACCAATACGAGTATAATGGCCTTCAATTAGCACTCTTCTAAAAAGAACATTCTATACAGAACTGTGTTGTTTGTCCCTCGTTAACAACTTTCAATGTCAGAGATACTAAGATACTCGTAACCCATATGCATGCAAATAGTCTCATTTTCGTCACCCTTTTATGCCTAAACGATTATCTGAATAGCGTCATCTTTGGCGGTCTGTGTTTCTTTTTTCAAATACGAGTACACCGTTAAATTGACATGTGATTTATTGTTAAGCTCTGGGAGTAACTTGTTGCGGCCAGGCAGTGTAACAACATGGCAATGGCGTAATTATTCGAGAAGTAATTGCGGTAATTTCATTCGGTCAATACCAAATGGAAATGGGATTGTTCTCCGCAAATGTCTTTCACCATTTGACAATAATTGTTTAGACATTCGACTATTGACAATTGACATTTGACATTTGACATGTGACACTTACTTTGCTTTTGGTTATTCGAAAATAGGAGATAGATTGCTAACTTTGTTCTATTGTTCTACTCCTATAAATAGATAGCGTTTTTGATCTATTGTCAAAGCGTCATTGGGAGTTGGAATTTGGAAAACATTGTGCAAATAAAATGACAAGTAATGGGTTAGGTTGGGTAGAGTCTCGCATTTCTCATGTCATCTGTCATACGCTGTATGCAATGAATAATGTTTCACTGATGAATTGATGGGATTGTTGTTTCGGTTTTAAGTTCGTAAGAACCGTTATTACTAACTCAGTGATGTAAATCAGTAACTCATGATGACATTTTGCTACAAATTAGGTAGCGGACAGTGTGACATTTGCAACAAATGTGTTCATTGCTCGCAGTTTTCGTTGAAGGGATGTTTTATTAGATGGGTTTCATTTTTCGGAATCGTAAATCATGAACAGAAGGTAATAAAAATTTGGATTGCGGCCAGAGGGGACATTTTTCAATTTAAATGAATTCATTGGGATCTGGTTTTTTGGTTTTTTTGTTTTTTTTTTAATGTTGGTATTTTTGAAAATTTATGGACGCATTTTAAAGGAGAGAAAAAAAGATTCATTCAAAGTAATTGGTTCATTGGTAATTTATGGAAGCAGCCATTAGAGTGAGAATCCATTTGGTGTTGGGTGGTAATGGATTGTATTTGTTTTTTTTTTTTAAATATTTTTACGTAATGAGAAGTTGGTACATATAAGTAAGTGTCACTGAACTTTGACAAGTTGTTAAGTATGTATCTTTGAACTTACTTAATACTTAGATGGCGTTACAGTTTACGATGAATTAACAAGCCTTTCCCCGCTCTTTGGCTAACCCTTTCAGTTACACACATCAAGTTGATTAAGGTCCTCTTCCAAAGGGTGTTTTTTTTTAAAGCCTGTAGGTACTAACTTTGATATTTTGAACAAAACACAAGAAATATCATTAAATAGCCATTTATTTGTATTCAACCGAGAGAAAACATACCGCAATTAATTCTTAAACACAACTTCGGGCATATGCTCCCCACCGCGCAACCTGATGGATGCCATCTGAAAGACAAAGTGTGGTCGGATGTCCTAAATAACACGAATAATGTTGGCTTCCGATGTGTCAATTTTTATTGGTTTGTCAGCATAGACTAACGACCTTATGTATCCCAAAAAAAATAATCAAGAAGGGTCAAATCACAAGATTTTTCGAGGCCATTTCAGAGGTCTATAATGCGAAATTATGCGTTCATCGAATGTTTCCTTTTATAAGTTGCTTGTTTCATTTGCTGTATGGCGTGTAGCGACATCCTGTTGGAACAGAATCTCTTCCACATTCATACCATTCAAACGGGAAACGAAAAGTCATTTGTCATGGCTTCATAGTAAATACCCTTGGCCGTACAAAAAAATATATGGTGATTGGCTTAATTTTTGAAGAAAGTATGGTCTGATGAATCCAGCAGCCCAAAGGCTGCACCAAACTGTGGATTTGAATGACTTTTTAATAAAACAGCGTCTCCAATGCTGGTTGATTTTGGGCTCATTCACTCAAATTTCGAAGCAAACAATTGCCATTCCGCTTTAATTCCACAAGAGCTGGATCTTGTAAGCCTTCAAACCAAAATCTTTGCGTAAAATGTCCCATAAAGTGTACGGAATAAGACCATGCCGTTGTGAACGATCGATGTCAAATCTATAAATTTGGATCTTCCACTGCACTCTCCTGAACTGATGCAATTTCTCTCAGTATGAACTCTTCTTATGCGACTGGATGCCATTGCATCTTCCAAAAGAAAATGTTGTGTTAAAACGGCCAACAATACGATGAAAAGTGGTCTCAGATGGTCGATTATGTTAGTTGTAACATAGTGCAGTTGCTTTATAAGTTGAACGCACAAAACCATAATTCTGGAAGCAATTTTCTAAAATTTGGTATCTACTACTCCACTGAATAAAAGTGACACTGACAGTTTGCAATCTGACAATTGATTTGACAGATATAAATGTCTGAAGCTTACCGCTAAACCTATTTTGGTAGCTTTTATGTCAATATCAGCAAACGTGACGGTGACAGCCCATTGTTCATTCAATTATGTCGACATCATTGGCGTGGGCGCAATTCTCTGAAGTATTTATGATGTTAAGAAGTCAGATATCATCAAAGGTAAATGTTAAGCCGTTGCGGACTTTGAATTTGCAGTGAGTGTTTTCAATCCTCATCCTGCACAGACGGTCAAGCTTAGCCGGGATGCCAAAGTCTGACACGGCTCTATAAATACTGTCATTCGTCGCCTTAAAATCGATAAAAAGATAGTTGGTATCGATTTGGACTTCTTGTTTTCTCCTCATCGGAAACCGCACTGATAGTTAGGTGCTTCACTAAGAATTCACACGTTCTCACAATATGTCAGATATATTGTCTTGTATTCGATCTTGGATAGACTTATGCCTGTATAGTTGACGCAGTTGAGGAGGTTTTGTTTTTTGCGGATCGGGCAAACGATACCGAAATTCAATTCATCAGGCACACATTTTTCTAACTACATCTAAGAAACGAGTTGGTGTTTTACCTCGGTCAATAGGCCATCAGGTCCAGCAACTTTGTTGCTATCCACACTTCGTTTCGGTTACGTAAGCGGACATCTTGGCTATCGTGGTCATTATGCAATCTGCATAAAAAGTGTGTCCATATTTTCAGTATCGACTGTCGTTTTATAACAAGGTTTCCCTCTTCATCTGTACAATCTTCGTGCCTTGACAAGCACTCCCTGTTTAGCTGCATGTGCTTGCCGGCATTCTTAATCAAGGGATTTCTTGGTAGTGGTCCAGTGAAACTCAGCTCATCAGCTCACGATTTCGGTGAAGATTCTGGTGACTGGAGCTTTTAAATGTTATATATTCTCAGAGTAGTTCTTCGCTGCTACAAGATTGTGATCCGAGTTTAGTTGACTCTTGGGAAAGTAAGAACGTTCAGAATACTGAAAGCATGTCTCACATCTATTGCAATGTTGTCTGTGTAATTGGCATTTCATGATCCGGAGACCAGCTTTCTGTATATTGAGTTGATGATACTCCGTCCCGCTTCAAAGTCCTTGTAAAACGAGGTCGGATAGGCAATGCTTAGCAACCGTCGTTCTTCCTGTCCTTTTGTTTGAATCGCCTGGTAACATTTTAATCTCATACTTCAGACATTGCTCATTGTATGTATTGTCGAGGAGGTCGAAAAAACATTCTTTGGTATCATCCCTCCGAGGCTTAAGACCTTTTGCCTAAGTCTGCTGCATTGAATAAGCGCTGTTTATTTTGCCTATATCAATCACCATAGTTTGTGCCACAGTTTTGTATCCTCTTGAGCAGTCCGGGCAAACAAAGTGAGCTCTCGTACCATAAGTGGTGTAGATGTTTTCCTTACCCACAGCGAGCATGTAGAAACTGCGTAACATGGTTGTTACAGTTTCCATACCTTAAGTTTGCTCAACCGTCTTTGGATGGATCTATAGGTCCATATGCCCTTCGTAGTGGTGTTTCAACGACTTTGTCTCTTGGTTGTTGAAGTCACTCCTTCTTTTTCCTCAATCCTGTTGACGCCTGTCACCTCTTGGTTGCCAGAAGCTCTCCTCTTACAGACTCTCTGAATCTTGTATGCGAGGATATTGATGGGGATCATCCCGGCTATGGGGAACAACATTTTCTTACAAATCTAGCCCAACATGCGCGTTGCCGTTGATTCATAGGGTGATCGTCTCTTGTCAAACTATTCAAATGCCAAATTAAATTCGCTCTATGAACAAAAATATGATGAGCCAGTGATGCTCTGAATCAATTTCTATTCGACCAGCTGGTCGATTATTTTCCTTGCAGATATAGGCACCCCACTTGGAACCCATCCACAAGTGATGCATGAAATGAATTTACTAGTTCACTAGGGGTTCATGGTAATACATCTCTTTCCAGTTCCTAACGATCCTTGATTCGATAATTTATGGCCAACGCATCCATGATGTACTTTGGTATGAGACTCGATACCATCACTGCTACTTGTCTATTACTCAGTTTTGTGAGACTCAGCAAAGTTGTTTAAGTAATCTTTCGTAAGCAGGTTACTCCACTATAAGGCTTTTGCATCACCAAACCTAGTAAAGCGGTTGACACTGACACTAAGGATGAACCGTAAAGTTATAAACTAACTTAAAGTATGTTTTCTCAAAGAAGACTTTGACTTCACAGGGACAAACTTCCCACGTTTACTCATTTGTTCATTCACAAAGTGTAACAAACTTTCCATACTTTGGCCAACAAAATTTCATCAAAACTTGTCCACGTTCAGGACCATTTATTTTAGATACATGAAAAGAGGTGAACACCATCTACACTACGAGTATGTCAAAAACTTTCCTTTGACACAGATGAGTAATTTCCCTGTGGCATCATTCATAACAATTCGCCTTTGACACTTGAAAAATTACCGACACCACTGTATTTGAATCCTGAAGAAATCATTAACCTCCCTTTTTTTAAAGACTGAAGACGAACGCTTTTCTTCACCCTTACTTTCAATTTTTCCTTGCCAAATGGAGTATGGAGTACTTGTACCAGACCAAAAGAAAATACGAATGTCGAAGAAGCAGAGAAGAAAAAGAGATTCAATAACTCATTTTGCAGCTTGCGGTGCCGTAATGGCAACAAATCATCATTATCCCACCCCGTTTGTCGCCATAAATTGCATTCAATCCCCCATACTTGCATCACTGTCAGGGGCTGAAAGTTGCATGGACGAGTATTCTTATGCTCTTGCCAGAGGCAACCCGACTGATGGCGAGCAATTACCCACAGTCTGTCATCGAATGGGACACTTTTGCTTTTGTATCTGGTGAATGGATAGTACTAGATTGCCATACTCGATCATGGATACTGGTTGGTTTAAGGTTGTTCGACACAGCATAGACGGCGTAGCATAGTAATCAAACTATAGGACTTACATCGACTGCTCGGTATTTTTTTCAAAGTCGCTCCTTCTTGTTCTTTAATTCATTTTCATTCGTTTATCTCGTTTTCTTCAGTTTACTTACGAGTACATACCATGGGGTGGATTAGTGAATTGTGCTCTGTGTGACTAGTTTTGAGTTTTACAAAAAAATCAATAAATCCATACTAGTTTTTCGGGGTGAATATATTTATGGGTTCCCTCCTGCAGATGGTTAGTTTGTTGTTTAGAACTCAGCCAAAAAACCCACTATAGTCCTTTTTGTGTTGCTTGTACTGGACTTTCTCAGTCTTCTCTAGAAAGATGTGCAAGGGTTACAGTAGTAAAGTGCATAAAGTACCAGCTTGCACCACTTTAGCCCTAATTTCCTACAGTCTTGCAAGGGTTGTGCTCCGTGGTGTCGTCAACGTCATTAAGCATTCTACAGTCTTTCATACTAAAGGACAAAAGGAAAGTCGAGCCGTCTGTAAGCATTTGCTTGATCTGTCGACAAAGAGGATGCTATCTGCAGTTATGTTCATACGAAGCCCAAGTACTAATGGAATAAGTAACCGATAACGCAGATAATTCTAACTGGGTCCAGAAAAACTCTATTCAAAGGTTTGCTGATATCATTTAGTGGCGATTTTGCCATGATTCCATTTTGCCCTCGGAGCCACAAAAGAATCAGTAAATGTAGTCCTTCCTTAAGCCCAACTTGGCTCTTGCTACAGAGTCAAATATGTGATTCAGCCCTCAACTGATTGTTTACAATGAATTGCATTGCCATGTTTCGAAGATAGATGCAAATTCGCCAAAAGAGAAGAAGAATCGAACGCCGTCATTTTCCGGAAAGACACCAGGAGCTGCATCCTAAATCGGTTTCGAACTCATCCGTGCAGACTGACTCAGATTATAATCCTTTCACAGCAACCAAAGACCAAAGTCAAAAGCCAGTCAATGCGCAAGGTCATCAAACAAAAGTTGCAACTTGTATTAAATCTTAGACCATGATATGCAGCCCATAATGTAAATATTAAAGAGAAGGAATTCATCGATACGTCTAGAGGGAAACCAGGCGGCAAAAAATAGAATTGGTCATATCAAAACCCTGTAGATCTAATGGACTGTCATCGGTTACAATCTCTATGTCTTGTTGAAAGTTCTTTTACCCTGCAAAAATCCGATAGCACACTGGTTACTTTCAGCGTGACATGTTTAGTCCATTGAACCACCGCAAATATAGAGCGAAATTTAGGGCTAACTCTTTCTTGTTGAGTGCGTCTCCAATTCTGTTGTCCACCATTCCTGTAGAATCGTTGGTAGGCATGACACTTCTTGAACAGAGACTGCATTCCCGAGTTAATCCTGCGCGCATTAAAGTTTACCATTCTCTCCACGCTCTTCAATTTGAAACAGGCCAGACTGATAGGTCTGAGGCTCTGTCCGAGCGTGTACACTTCTTTACTGATTTTCGGTCTAAGGGTTGCTATTACTGTTCGCCAGGGGTTCACTATGGATGTTATTGAGAAGATTGTCTTTGGAGCTGCAGCTAACCCTCATCTATTTGCAGGATGACTGAATAGTGAATACACATATGAAATCAACAGCAATTTTGTGGGCCTCATCCGTCACCACTACCAATGAAAGATTCTGACAACGGCGTCTTGTGTTACTCGGCTCACTTGTAGCTTCGGTGATAGGATCTTTTTTGAGTCAGTTTGAAGACAGGTTACCTGGGTAAGAAGAGTCAAGCATGAGACAGAGATTCGTCGCTTTCGACTCAGTGTTGGTGTCATTATATCTTCTGAAGGCGGCTGATTTGCTTTTTTTCAAAAACTTTGTCCAGCTTAATGTTTTCACAGCGCGTTACGATCTTTTCGTAAAAGTCTTTGTAAGAGGGACTTTTCGAGATCCGAATTGGCTTCTTCTATTTTTTCCGCTTCAACCTGCAAGGAATCCATTTTCCTCCCAAATTAGTATTAAGTGGCTTGTTAAGGAGTTATCGGGTATCCCTACGTAGTGGACGCATGTCACTCATTTCAAGATAAGGGCATGGTTATGGGCATCGCTTAGGTTCTCAACAGCATCATCTACCTTCTGTTTAGTTTTCAATTAGCGCCGTAATATTCGGACCTTCGGACCTCCTCCTCAAAATGTATCTAAATCGTTTTCCGATGAATTTCTCTCTTTAAGGCGGCATCGATACCTGACAACCAGATAAGACGATAGTATGAAATCCAGGAGATGTTTGCTTTAGTATAGTCCCAACTTCCAGGGATCACAGTGTTAAATGAGTTCGGCTATTGCCGAATCATAGGGAATATAGACTAACGTTACGACAAATTTTGCCGTTCTCCCCTGTGTAGCCACATCTTGGTTCCAAAATAGCCCAGTGTTAGGTATCTGCCTTGTTTCCCAATTCTTATTCTCACTGTGACATTAGATTTTCTGTTAAGTGTCGAAATGAGCGCTCTGGATATGAGCCCTCATCAAAATATAAGTTTTCGGACTCCAAAAGATATCACGCGTCAGATTCAGTGACCTGAACCCCAAAAGTTTTAGAATTTTCGGCACAGGCTTGCTTCGATGTCCATTTCGCAGTTCTCCACTTAAGTGCAAACACTTTCTGCTGACTTCCACAGTTGATCAGTACAGTGTTTGTACTTAGATTCCTAGTGGCTGACTACAAGATTACGATGTGTTCAGGTAAAACCTGTCGCAGCTGGAGGAGGGGAATTTTGAATAAACGCGCCTTTACCAGCACTTGCCATCTTCAAGCGCCTGTATGTTTGCTTCACATGTTCTTCTCCTCTTCAACGGTATAGTCTTAGACATAATTCTTCAAAGTGTGGTTCTTCTTGACCTCGTTCGACATTCTCGGATTTCAATTGATAACAGCACTCTGACGAATCTCTGTCAGTTCTGACAGACTAAGCCATTTGATACTTTGCTTATCGTTCCAAATCGATCTACCATTAGTGTGGTAGAAAGAGTCATGGGAAGTGGCCCTGACGTAGTCGAGGATACCATGGAAAACACCTTACGTCGAAACACCTTACCTGGTTCCTTTCGGAACCCCAGGTTCCATTATTCTTAAACTTTCCTGACACAAAAAGGCAGCCAAAGAAAGGGAGGCGGTTTCCGTAGTTAGTAATCCCAGCTGTTTGAATGGTTTCGTTCCATTATTGTTGCGCCAGTAATCACCTCATGTTCTTTTACGTTCCACACCAACTCATAATCGTTTAAATACGTTAACTGGGGAAGTAAAATATTTTTCATTCTGTAATAGCACCCGTACACCCCATTCTGGTCACTATGCTTACCCTAATCATTCTGGTTTTATTTTTTCGATTCCCCCTTTCTTGTGCAGAAGCAAGCCTTCATAGTCCAGTGTTCTATGTCTAGGCCATGATGGACATTTTTATTATTCAACGGTTAAAGGTTAGCCTACAAGGTTGGACAATGTCCAGAGCACACGGCTACTGAACACAAGGCAACAGACTCAACAGCAGTTAATGTCAGAGTCAGTTGAGTTATTAAGGATGACAGATACCGAGTAGAGTTGTCCCTTGCCTTTTGTTCTTTCATCCGTTTTTAACATCCTATTTGTCATCCGTTCTATATACTGCTGAGGGCTTTTTAGTGGTTTACTTCAAAAGTAAATACAATATCAACCACGTGAAGCGAATATCGGGTTGCCAAACAGGAACAGCCGACCCGGGAATCGTTAACCCAGGAAGCGCCGGACAAGAACAGCTCCCCTGAAACAAAAAGGAACTAAGTAAACTGCGACTTGTTAATCACAGTTTCGATTACATTTTCGAGCCAGTAGCCTCTTTAGAGAGGGCTCTCACGAAGGTGCAAACCATCAATAAGGTACAGATACTCGTACATGTATAACCAGCCATGAATGAAGAGGGTCACGTTGCGATTAAATCATTTCTTCAATTTATATGCAAATTTTCCTTTTTTTTTTTGTTACTCTGTTGGCCGTTGTCTTTTCGATTCGTGTTTACTTTTATTTTTTGTGGTACCATGAGAGGTCATTAGAATTTGTTTTGAAATTGATTTTCGGAACCCAGAAGACTAGTGGTGTTGGGTGTTGTTTTTTGCGGCTTCCCTTGGGTGGAAATTTGAGAGCGGAATTAGATCCAATTAGTCCTTTGGTGGTATGTAGGTAAAGGGTGCTTAATAGAGTTTGATGGCATAACCTTTGGTGGGAAAAAAAGATATCACAAGTCTTCAACGGTAGACAATAACAAGTTATGTACTTGTTACGAAGTGAAAGGGTAGGATGGAATGAACTTGAAAATCGATTTAGGGCAGCTGTTGTTGATTTAGGACACTGGCGTGCGATTATTTTGTAAAAGGTTCAAGTTGGTCGGGTATTTTGCGAGAATAACAACGTTGACTTGGTGAAGAGGTGTATTGTTTTGTGTGTAATTGAAAAAATCATTGAGGACCTCGGAACGGGATGTGGGTTGTTATATAAATCATCGCATTTGTCATCTGCTTTATCATAGAGACACCTTGTTTGAGCAAAAGATTATTGCGGACTTACGGCAAATCCTGTCGATTAGCTGTCTATATGCCGTCGTTCGTTCTTTATGACTATCAATCTAAAATTGCGAAGCGGTTCAATAACCTGGTTTCGTTTCATTACAAGGATTTCTAGGTTTAACTTCGACCAACTGATGAACCTTTCCCTGCGTCGGAAACTTAGCAAGGAGTTCAGAAACGTGGAACATTGTTTGAATAACTGGTTTCTTAAGCCACAAGGAGACTGGTCGAATAAAGGAATGAGGACTCGTCTTGGAGCAATCTCGGCAGTAAACAGAAACGACGTGTCACTGTGCTATGCTAGGCATAATCGAAGTACATCAATTGTCATCTTGGAGAAAGACACCAACACCAACACCTGTCTACATTCCTTTTGTAATTCGAATTTTAAATTAATCCATTCGTGGGCACAAGGAAAGTCGATTTCGTTTCCTCGTAGCAATAGGAGTGCTGATGTCATTCCATCCCATCAGTCCATCAAAACTCTAGTGTTGTATGAAGGACAAATTCTCTTCAAATTGAAGTCGACTGCGCTCCCTGAATTCAGGGAAAGCAAAACTCATCTGTGTTTCTGGAGCCGTATTTAGAAAATCCGAAATGCATCCGAGATAGCCCATTGTTCGAAATCTTGTAAAAAGCAGCGGTCCTATACTTTTGTTAAGGCTTATTAGGCAACCGATGCATAGAATGTAATGAGTCTTAGGATATCTTTTAGGTCCAGAATAGCTTTGCTCTACTTTTTCACCAAAAGACCGACAGCGCCTTGTTGATTTGGAAGTTCAAAGAAGTTTATTACTCAGGGTAACACATTCATACTAATTTTAGAGAGATTGACTGAATTTCTAGCATATTTCTAGCGTATCAACCTTCCTATGGGGCTAGCCACGAGCTTATAAAACAGATACATCAGCTGCATATGTCTGAACCTAAACGTCAGAACTAGTGAGAACGATAAGCAGTAAGTGAAGTAATATGCACCATAGCAGTGTATATAGGGCGCCGCCTTTTGGACAATCCTGTCAGTCAGCATCCTCAATCAGGGTCATATCTACCAGCACCAGTCTTATCTACAAATCAACTGCTTCATCAACATCATGTTGCATGGCGTCCAATTTCTATGTACGGCAATGCCAAGTTACCAGGTGGTTTACCTATGCCTCAATGTTGCATAAGTGAATAAAAGCTTTCGGTTCCTGGCGACTTGAAGCCATTAAAAGAAGCAACAGCATTCAATGACATATACTAGCTATGATGTATTGTGTTATTTAGCTCATTTGTCGATTCGTTGATAACACTATAAAGATTGAAAAACGTCTTTACCTCGTTAAGAGAAAAATAGTAGTTTAGTGCTAATTTAGAAAAGGGAACCAAGGTTTACACTGATTTAATGAAAGCAGAGTTTAGATTCTGGCTCTTTTCCGAAAAATTTGTTCATTTAGGAACGAAAAATCTTTTCTTTAAGGTATGACCATCGTTAGACCATCTGGAAACCATCTCCAGTCTGATATCTAAAAAATAAATGGCGTGCCTCAAGGTTCTGTTCTTACTTACTTACTTACTTACTTTAGGTGGCGCTACAGTCCGGGGTGGACCTGGGCCTCAGTCAACAAGCTTCTCCAGCCAGCTCGATCCCTGGCTATCTGTCTCCAGTTTTGCACGCTAAGTTGGCTGAGGTCCTCTTCCACTTGCGTGCGCCACCTGAGTCTTGGCCTTCCTCTACTGCGCTGTCCCTCGGGGGCGGATTCGAAGTATTTTCGGACCGGAACATTGGTGTCCATGCGCTCTACATGACCCAGCCATCTCAGTCTTTGGATCTTCACTCTTCTGGCTAGGTCCATGTCGCTGTACAGTCCATACAGTTCGTCGTTGTATCTCCTCCTCCACTCACCGTCAATGCAGACGGGACCGAAGATCGCCCGAAGAATTTTTCTCTCGAAGCAACCAAGAACACCCTCATCCATTTTTGATAATGTCCATACCTCTGCGCCATAGAGCAGGACCGGGATTATTAACGTCTTATAAAGGGTGACTTTTGTTGTCCGAGAGAGGGCTTTGCTACTCAATTGCCTTCTTAACCCAAAGAAACAGCGGTTGGCAAGAGCTATTCTTCGCTTCATCTCAGCGCTGGTGTCGTTGTCTGTATTTATAGTGGAGCCTAGGTAGACAAAGTCCTTAACTACGAGTACCTCAAAGTTATATCTGTCGAGGGTGACGTTCTGTCCGAGACGTCGGTGTTGGTTGTCCTTTTTGCTTGACAGCATATACTTGGTCTTGCCCTCATTGATCGCTAAACCCATTTTCGCCGCTTCCGTCTCAATACTCGCGAAAGCGCCACTGACATCACGCTGCTTTCTCCCGATTATGTCAATAACGTCGGCGTATACGAGTAGTTGGACGGACTTTTGAAAGATAGTGCCTCTTGTGTTTGCTCGTGAGTTTTGCACTATTCTTTCAAGTACGATGTTGAAAAAATCGCATGACAGCGCATCGCCTTGTCTAAATCCTTTCTGGACATCAAAGGTCTCGGTGAGATCTTTACCGACCTTGATGGAGCAGTGTGCATTCTCCATCGTCATCCTGCCCAGACGGACGAGTTTGGCAGGGATGCCAAAACTAGACATTGCTCTATATAGCTCGTCTCTATAGATGCTGTCATACGCGGCCTTAAAATCGATGAATAGGTGGTGGGTATCGATCTGAAGCTCATGGGTCTTCTCCAAGATCTGCCGTAGTGTGAATATCTGGTCGATGGTGGACTTTCCTGGCCTGAAGCCACACTGATATGGACCTATCAGGTTGTTGACAAACGGCTTCAGGCGTTCACACAATACGGCGGATAAGATCTTATATGCGATGTTAAGGAGACTGATGCCTCTGTAGTTGGCGCAGTTCAGAGGGTCGCCTTTCTTGAGAATTGGACAAACAATGCTGAGGTTCCATTCATCGGGCATACTTTCGTCCGACCATATTTTACAGATGAGTTGGTGTATGCTCCTTACCAAGTCATCGCCTGCCGCTTTGAAGAGCTCGGCAGTCAGGCCATCCGCTCCAGCAGCTTTGTTGGACTTAAGCTTCGATATGGCTATCTTCACTTCATCCAGGTCGGGTGGACGAAATTGTTGGTCATCATCGTCCAGGTTGAAAGGTTGATTCTGCCTGACAGCGGTATTTGGTCCGTCATCGCCGTTATATAGTCTGCAGAAATGATCTTTCCAAATCCTCAGCATCGACTGCGATTCTACTACGATATTCCCTTGTTCATCTCTACAGGCTTCGGTTCGGGGTTTGTTTCCGCGGCATGTTATTTTTACCTTTTGGTAACACTTCCGAACCTCATTCCTGGAGTAGCATCTCTCAATTTCCTCGATCGCGCGCTTCTCATGCTCTTTCTTCTTCGTCCTGAGAAGCCGGTGCTCGTCTCTCCTCTTCCGCTCATAGAGCTCATGAGCAGCTCTGGTCTTTCTAAGCAGCGCCGCGTTATATGCATCTTGCTTAGCTGCATGTGCTTGCCGGCATTCATCATCGAACCAGGCGTTTCGTTGTGGTGGACGAGTGAAACCCAGCACATCAGAAGCGGCATATCTGATGGCGTTTTGGCAGTGTTTCCAATGGTCTTCGATGCTTGATGCTGGCGGCATTGGACCTCTTAAGAGATTAAGAGACACTCGATCGGAGAAGGACTTGGCAATCTCTTGCGATTGTAGCCGTCTGACGTCGAATTTTCTCACAGCATTAGTTTGTCTTGGCGTAGTTTGGGATATCCGCAACCGTACCTTGGCTACAACAAGGTAATTGTCCGAGTCGATGTTGGCTCCTCGGAACGTACGGACATCCATAATGCTGGAGGAGTGTCTTGCGTCGATCGCAATGTGATCAATCTGGTTGACTGTTGATTGATCAGGAGTTCTCCAAGTCCCCTTGTGTATGTCGAGATGTGGGAACCGCGTGCTAGACACGACAATATTTCGCCTCGCCGCAAAGTCGATTAGCCTGAATCCGTTATCGGAGGTGGTGTTGTGCAGGCTATATTTTCCGATCGTTCCACCAAAGATACCCTCTCTTCCTAGCTTTGCATTAAAATCACCGAGGACAATTTTAATGTCATAGCTAGGGCATTGCTCGTAGGTCTTGTTGAGGAGCTCGTTGAAGGCATCCTTGGTGTCGTCATCTTTCTCCTCTGTGGGGGCATGCGCGCATATGAGGCTTATGTTGGCGAATTTAGCCTTGATGCGGATTGCTACGAGGCGCTCGCTCACATGCAAGCTGAGGACTTCTCGTCTTAGTCTGCCTCCGACAACAAATCCGCATCCAAATAAGCGCTGCTTTTGCCATCGATAGCAATTGCCGTAGTAGATGTCGCAGTATTTCATCTTCTTTTTGTCCGGCCCATCCCATCGCATTTCTTGGATGGCGGTTATGTCTGCTTTGCAACAGTCTAGGGCCTCCGTTAGTTGCTCGGCTGCACGCGGTCTATTAAGGGATCTAACATTCTGTTCTTACTACGACTCTCTTTTTAGTTTGCATTAATGATCTCTTTCTGCCGCTCATAACCCGATAGTATTCCCTGATTTTCATATTAGTTCTCGAACTCTTTTCTTCGGCTGTAGAACGGGAACGGTAGTGTATGCTAAGCTCATTAAATTCAAAAGATTTCCATTGATGTTTTCCAAACACGATCCCTCTTTCTGACCTTAAAGCAATAATGAATCACCTAGCCAATATCATGGAAAAGAAGTTACAGCGTATAAACTAAAAAAAAAATTCCCTATATTAAGTTGGAGTGACCAAATATTCGGGTTGCTAAAAAGCCTGTGTAGGCGCCTAGAGTTCCTTAGGTCATGTTCACTTGCGATAAAATTGAAATGTGACGCTAAAATTGCTTCTTCAATTGACATCGACATAATGTCCTGCTGTCCAGCAGCTCTGCCACTACTTGTTGTATCATTTCGTCCCTTTAAATCTCTGATCATAAAACCCATCCCGCTATGAATGCTAATCAATCCATCTCCAAGTCTATCTTCTCACTTCCTCTAAAAAATTGTGATTATTTCGTAAGCTGTTCACTCGCTTACACAATGCCTTGCCGTGTTATAATCTTTTCGTTCCGTTCTTCTTCTTATCCCTCGAACTTATGCGTAACGAGTTTCCCATTTTTACTGCATCGCTGTTGCTCCGCTTATGGGGTTGGCTAATGTCGCAGACTGCAGAACGCGTCTACATAATGCTCGGTCCTGGATCGCTTCAGTGGTTAGCCCCAGACGTTGTTGCGCATTTGCCATTTGAGAAATCCAGGAATTCTTTTTCCGACCTCGTTTTCTTACAGTTGGAGTGACCGTAGTTGATAGTGCCTTTTTAACCGGATTTTCCGCAGATCTTCTTTGAACGTGGCAATACCAACTTATTCTATCCGCCTCAAGCTGTTCGGTTATCGAATTCTTTATATGTAGACTTCCTCTTATGCGCGTAGATCTAATGCAATCGCGTTTAGTGACTCCACTAGACATCGTTAACATTTTCATTTCCGCTGCCGTCATTTTGTTTTTAAACGCTTCGTGCATTGTCCAGCACTGTGAACCGTATATAAGAGCTGGTCTAACAACCGTCGTGTAGAGTTTCCCCTTTAATATAAGTAGAAATTTTCGGTCGCAAAAGATTCCCGAATTTTCCCGCCATTTCATCCACCCCACACTTACTCTGTGGTTTACGTCGTCGTCACATTTCGCTTCCATGTTAACGATTGATCCTAAGTACTTAAAGATAGTGCTTTTCGGAAGAGCTATTCCGTCTTACATTATATCCGGAACAGTTCATAACGGATGCGCGAATGCTCCATCTTTAAGCGACTTATCTTAAACCTGTTTCTCTCTAGCGCATTTTTCCATGAATCTAAGGCGTTCTGTAAATCTTCGACGTTATCGCTAAGTATAACTGCGTCGTCAGCGAAGAGAATTGGCGTTACATTTGCTTCGTGCATGCAGTCTTTTAAAAAATAGTCGAAGAAGTCGAAGCTTTTAACCGCAGTTTTCACGTTTCCGTACATGTCTTGCATTATTCTAACATACGTTTCCGGTACGTTTTGAAACCTCAGCGCGGCCCATATGAGATCCCTAGGCACTCGATCGAATGCTTTCTCGAGGTCGATAAATACCACGTGTAAATCCTTAGACGAATCTCTGTGCTTTTTCATTATTATTCGTAGGCTTTGGATAGCGTCCACCGTCGATCTTCCTTCAACAAATCCACACTGGCTATTACCGAGCTTTATTATTTGCCGAAGACGTTCGTTTAAGACTCTTTCGACGATTTTCCTTTTATGTGACATAAGCTTGATTGAACGATAGTTGTTGCATTCTCGAGTGTCGCCTTTTCCTTTGTATAATGGAACCAAGAAGCTACTTCTCCATTGATTCGGCATAGGTTGTCCACATTTTAATTTATTTAAAAGTTTCGATAGCCAAACGCTGCCGATCCCCTCCATCTTCGACCAAAACTCTGATGGAATGCTGTCTGGTCCCGCCGCTTCCGATTGATATACTTATTTCTTCGATTGAAAAGTCCGAAACTTCCTCCTCGAATAGACCAGCTGTCGGCACGATATCACGTGGTAACTGTTTGTTAAGCAACTCCTTGCAGTATTCAAGCCACCGGTCACAAATTTCCTTTTCATTTGTTAGTAAGCGACCGTCTGCGTTTTTGATGTATTTCGGCGAATTTTTTCTTCTCTGTGCAGCGAGCTCAAAAATATTTGGTACTTTATTATTGTACGACGTTTGAACTTCTTGGATACTCGTAGCTTGTCTTCTATCTGCCGATCGTGAGGATATTTGTTCCAACTCCTGGTACAGGTTTTCCGCTGCTGCCGCTCGAGTTCGAGCCAGGACTTTCTTTGCGATCTTTTTAAGACGTTCGTATTCAAGATCTAGTCGAGCTTTTTCGATATCGTCGCTGCGATTGTATTTTGTCCACGCTTGAAATTCATTCTTCTTGTCGGTCACAGCTCGTTCGGTTTCGTCATTCCACCACCATGTTTCTTTGCCGACGTGATGGTATTTCGATATAGTCCCCAGATGGGACTTTGCGAGTGTTATGCATTCCTCATGCGTGCTGTTCCACATTTCTTGCGGGCTAAGTGAGTCTGCAGTACCATTTATATTGTGAAGTACTTCTTTAGCCAGGGCTATAAATCTTGCGCTTTGTTCCTTCGATAGATTATACCAATCTTTTAGTCGTTATAACTTGCAAACATTCAAAACCAACGTAGGTCGGAATGTATCTGATTCTCCTAAACTGACACTATTTGCCAATATTCTAAGAGTGGTGGCAGTTTCTTGAACTCGAACTATTTATAAAAAAAAAAATAATCAATTAGGTACCCATTTCGAGTTGAAGCTTCATTCTTAACTCCATCACGCAAGCTCTTCTCCCTTTAACTTCCAATTCGGCGAAAATATTTGGAAAAAATTTCTAAACACTATTTGTGTCAGTTTCTGTGTTTGCCTAGAAGACTCCCGAAAATATTAAATTGATAGTCATGCCTCCATTGTTTGAATAATTCCTCACCAACCTTTGAACTAACTATTTTATAACCCACCCTCCATCGATTGTCGTGTTATCCTGCCATTCATCAGCCATCCACGAGTAAACAGTTTCTTCATAAAAATAAAGGAAACATTTCTATGTTATGTACAAAAAAAAAACCATTGACTAACCCTTGCAACCCACCCTAGATAGTACATATATCTACCCATCGATCCAGGGCTTCCATGTGTAAGTGCATTTTAATTGATTGAGTGCGTACCCAAGGGGAATGTGATTGTTATCCTTCGACTTAGATACTTATTTCAACGTACCACCAATTCATTACAAAAGAAGGTTCTCGTCTTTGCTAATATTGCCCAATATCCTGTTAGTCGAGATACTGTACTCATTCTTCAAATTCGTCCGATGAAATGATAAATTCGAAACAACCTCGAGTCAGTATTTTTGTGAGGGGGTTGGGGGAGAGATGATTGGTGTTAACTTTCGTTAGATAAAGTTTATTGCCAATGTGTAACTATGACTCACGCGACGCCGTAACTATTTTAGCTTCCGCAATTATTTTATTATCGGACGAATTGCGTAGCTTCGGAGGACGTGGACTATGGTTTCCTTCCTTTTTTTTTTTTTTAATTTTGAACTTTCCGATAAAGTTTTAATTAGAGTTTATTATGCAAGAGAGGGTAAAAGGGAGGCCTACTCAAGGACATACTCGTAGAATAGATCGAACTATCGCTGGGGGTTGTTGAGTAGTGTAGTTGGACCAACCGAAACAAACTATTGATTGATGGAACGATGTATGTATATTTGTTTTGTTGAAGGATAAATTGGATTTTGATCGATTCCTTAGTTGGGTTTTATAATAAATAATGATGTGCACTGAGGTAATAAGAGTTTGAAAGTTCGTAAACCATTGGTTGCCTTTTCGACCACTTCCTTCTCAAGTATGCCTAAGTACATAATTTGTGATGTGTTCCCAAATTCGTTTGCTTATTGCACTAGGATGGGAGTACGTCCTCGCTCAATCTTTCGAATAAGGATTCTCAAACTTGGAGCTTTTCTACCATTAACAAAATTTACGGTGTGATACATCTAGAGTTCATTTGTCACTCTGTCGAATGATGAGTAATGCCCTAAGCCTCAGTAAGTGCAGAATTAGGATTTTGAAGTATGATTATTTAGCAAGCCCCAAGTACTCCTCATACGTAATAAACGGAATAGATACGTGCTTTTTGGTGGCATTTTTTGGATGGATAATGCCGTCGTAAGCCGGGCATTCACAGAAAAAATCGTTGACTCTGTCGTAGTCATCACCCCAGTAAGCACCGTTAGAAATAGAGAAATAGTGTCACCTAAGACTAGGACTGTAAGACCCTTATCGAAAAGGTTCTAGGTGTTTGTGTACATACATGTTCTAAAGTGTCTAACATCTTCAATTCTAATTACTTTGAAGTCCTAGTGCAGGAACTATGCCCTTCTTAGCCTTTCGTTATCATTCCTTGGAACCCAGCTGTGATCTGGGACAGGAAAAACGACATTTGTCATTCTACATCTGAATTGTATTAATTTCCTGGCCCAGGTTCTGCCTAAAGGCAGTCTTGAACGCATCAAAAAACCGTTTTATATAACCGAAGCAGTCAGAGTTACGAGGGCGGGTCAATAAGTCCCTGACTTTTGGATTAAAACACAGATTTTTTGATAAAAAAATAATTTTATTTTTCAACGTAGTCTCCCTTGAGCTCTATACACTTTGTCCAACGCTTCTCCAATTTTTTTATCCCTTCCAAAAAAAATGATTTGTCGAGGTCCTCAAAATAGGCCTTTGTTTGCGAGATGACTTCATCATTGGAGTCAAATCTTTTTCCACCAAGCCATTTCTTCAGGTTTAGGAACAAGAAGTAGTCGCTCGGAGCCAAATCTGGAGAATAGGGTGGATGAGGGAGCAATTCATAGCCCAATTCATGGATTTTTGCCATGGCAACTGCACATGTGTTTGTGGTCGACTGTGAGCAAACGCGGCACCCATCTTGCGGAAAGCTTTCTCATGCTCAAGTGATCATTCAAAATTGAAACCACTGAGCCATGCGAGATCCCTACGGCTTCCACAATCTCTCGCACTTTCAATCTTCGGTCGGCCAACACCATATCGTGAATTTTTTCGATTGTTTCGGGTGTAGAGACCTCAACTGGGCGTCCAGGACGTTCGGCATCTTCAGTGCTTGTACGGCCACAACGAAATTCAGTAAACCACTTTTTTACCATTGAAATCGATGGTGCAGAGTCCCCATAGTACTCGTATTTATCAAGCTTAGCCTTGGTCTCGGTAATGGTTTTTTTTCGCAAGAAATAATGCTTAATAAGCACACGAAATTCACTTTTTTCCATTTTCTCCTCAAATTAGTGAGTAGTCTGATAAAAATAGCTGTCAAACACAAACTAACTGACGCAGCAAGTTTAAATTTTGACAGGAGTCAACTGACAGATGCCTGTTGACAGGAGCAGTGTTGCTGTTTCAGTAAAGAGGTCAGAAATTCAAAAAGCCACGGACTTATTGACCCGCCCTCGTATCATTTACAATAAGAATATTTGATGTCGAGCTTACAGACAGTCGTAACCATCCAGGAAAATGAAGGATGGTTCTCGATACCAAGCCTCATGTTTGGGGTAAAAAAAGTCAAGAAGTCAATAGCCGTTGGCTAGTTAATGATGTACATGTTGTGTCCAAGGGGGGTTGTTAAACTATTCAACATCTAAATACCTAGCATCCTTGATAAAACGGATGCTGAGGTCTTTAAGAATTCATTGGGTTAGGCCAGTAGTTTCATTTTCTTGTAAAAATAAAATCCTCAGTTTAAGGAGGATTGCCTTAAAGGCCATTTGAAGTCTGTACTTCAGAGCGTAGAAGACTTACGTTGAAATACATTAGTTAACTCGCAGAGAATCTCTAACTACCTTCGCTTTCACAATAATATGGTATTGACCGCAACCAAATATTTTTATCTTTCTTGTTATTTACAACCTCATTCGTTTATCATTCTTGTCGTCTTCAATCTGAGGGTAGAGTTATAAAATCCTTCTTTCGAGTATGTGGAATCTTGTCAGGTTTGCCTTCAATAGCAGATGTTGATGGCGGACTCTCACAGGATCTTCTGTGTTGATCGGAATGTTGCATCTAAGACAGAGGATTGCATCCTTTATTTATTTATGCACATAGAGCACACCTATTCTCCTTATGCTCTTCAGCATTAAGGAAGTTAGGCTTATGGGTCTGAAGTTCTTGTCGAACGTGTAGTCATCTTTTCAGATTTTCGGCATGAAGACACGAGGAACTTGAAGCCATAAAAGGATGCAACAGCATGCTTGATAGCCTCTATTACAACCGAGGAGATAAATCTCACCTTAGAGTCAATCGATGGGTTTCTATTTACTCGGTGGTAGGTTAACCTCCTTTTTTTTGTCCCAGTCGATAAAAATGCGCTCGTTTGTTTGTTTGTTGAGGCCCATTCTTTCTAGGAGTGGCTGCTGATACCTAAGTCGATTTCGTACTCCATAAGATAAACCGAACTGTTAAATAGAGCGAGTAACATGTTAACTAACTGTTGTGTATCATATGTTTGAGCACTAAATTGTAGCGACAGCACATCAGGACATTGGAGAAATCAACTATGGTAGTTGAAGTGAAGTTGCCAGAATTCTGATTTTTTTTTTGCTAAAAGACAACGATGAGATAGTAATTAGAGTTGATCTTTCTCGCTATGGGCTACGCACTTTGTATATTTGATTCTTTCCTTCTAAAAATCAAAGTTTCAAATTGTTGAGTAGCGACTGGGGACCGGCAGGTCAAAGCCCAGGTACTTGCCGAGTCGTGATCCATTTATATCCAGAGTTAGTGTTTTCTTCGTAACTGAGCTTTTTTTTATCGCTGTCCGCACAACCCTTAGCTATGAGAATTCACTCTCCTGCAGAAAATTATTTCTGAGTTATGTCTGCTAACCTTGGAGGATACGCCACTATTTGTTCTTCAAGGCTGTGGCTAATTGGCACCATGGATCGACCTGAGTTCCAAAGATGTTGAAATAGAACAAAGAAGGCGCTGGATCCCATTGTAGCAATCTATAAAGCTTTCTGTCTGACTTGCTTACTATGTTATAATTCCTAGTCAGCTGCATTTAGAATAAGCAAAATTGAGACAACGAACAAATTGACGCAAACCTATGTCCTACAGCAAGCAGGAGTGGATTTCGAGAAGCAAAGACCCGACTATGAACAGCAATTAAGTCTAGCGACCGCCTTTGCTTACTATCAACTTTATCACTATATATAAGGGTTAAAGCTTGTCAAATGAATCGATGAGGCCCGGCATGCTGTCATCAACATGTCCGGTGCTTTTGGGACCATATTTCGTTTCAAAGAGAGCCTCAAAGATCGCTAACAAAACACTACTGCTCTTTTCTGTAGAAATGTTTATTGTGTATCTTCCAAAGGTAGTTTTTGTGGAGCATTGGAAGTGCCAACGGCTATTGCCTCTGCCAAAGTTCGTTCATTTTATTGTTCTTTTAGTTTGCTTGACACGGTCGGCGGATCGTTTACAATAGTCTTTTGCTAGCATTTGAAACAACAGGAGGTCTATCGGAATAGCAATAATAACTAGAGCTCGAGACGTAATACAGGGGCGATGCTGGAAAGAAGGCATAGGGCGGAAAGAACGCGCTTTATTCGTTTAACTTGAAACGGTATATGAGCTACTAGGTTGGGTGAAAAGTAACCTCCTTGACCGCCAGAATGCGCTGCTACTGCAATAAAGGTTATGGGGCCTTGAAGTCTGTTCATATTTGGGCAAACATGACATGTGCGATACTGTCTTTAGTTTTGTTTTGACAGCTGATTGTTGTTGACGTGTTTGGCATCATGTTGAGTATGGACAAAAACGAGCTAGCAGATTCCACAAAGATTAGTACTGAGCGCACACGCCATATTTTGGGCAATATTCTGCATATGAAAAAGTTATCCTGCCGCTGGATGCCGCGCATGCTCACTCCTGATCAAAAACACGAACGCGAGAGCACTTCGAAAGAATGTTTGGCCTTGCTGATGCGTAATCGGGCACCTGGATCCACTATTACACACTAGAGAATAGAATGAGTGCCCGCTAATGGACCGAAGCCGGCACGAGTGATCCGAAGCGGCCGAGGGAGGCCCAATGGTTCGGAAAGGTTATGGCGTCGGTTTTCTGGGATTGTTATGGCATACTCTTCGTGGACTACCTCAAAAAAGGAAAAACCATCAACAGCGAGTATTATTGTGCATTATTGGAGCGATTGAAGGCCGAAATCGCTGCAAAACGGCCTCCCTCGGATTATTATCTCTTCCCAAACCTCAAAAGATGGCTCATCAATAAAAAATTCAGCTCACGCGAGGAAATCATTGACGCCACGGAGGAGTATTTTGCAGACCTTCCCGAAACTTACTTTTCGGGTTTTTTTTCATTCCCAAGGAGGTTACTTTTCACCCCACCTAGTACATGATGTCACTAGTGAAGTGCGGCAAGGCTCGGTTTTAGGCCTTTTATTTAAAAAAATTTTTGCATAATGAAATTGTACACTTACAGAACTTGTAGATGTAGGCCCACTTGTGGTAGTGTCACAGTGGCTTTGGCTTAAGCTTAAGACGCAAGGAGGGTGCACCTGCCGGTCTCACCTGATGTAGAGTTGCAACAAGTACTGGGTTCTGAGACCCTAAGATAAGTAAGAGGTTTTAGATCGGCCTCGGCTTATACCAAGGATGGAACCTCTCCCTTCAACATTGGTTCCAAATTGTCATCAAAATAATTGACGGAGAGCGATTGCAAGGCGTATCTTGCTCCCTTGGATGTATGGGTATCCTGTGAAATGAAGTCTCCACGACAGGTGTTCACGTAAATCACGAGACGTTATGTGCGTTGCTTGTTCCAAAATCATTGATCTTAAACCGTGCTTATAATGACTTGAAAAATTCAATTGTTCTGAATTGTTCCCAGCCATTCCTTGAGTAGATACCTCACAGTTGCGATTAACAGTCGTAAAAGTTTCATCTATAGGAAACTTGTCTGAAATCATTGAAACCTGTAAGTGCACTTACAAGGCTGACGTGTCAGAATCGGAGGTTCCAAAACTCATTTACGATGAAGCTGCAAGTTCTATACGAATCAAAAATATGGTGCGGAGAATCAAAATTATCCACCACCTTAGCGCCCTAAAAGGCGCCAGTGTATTTTGAGCTATTTCACATTGTGCTTTACTCGTCGTATCTTAAATGGTGCCTCTGAACATACTCACTGAAGAAATGTTAAGAATTCAAGACGAGCAAATATAAAATTGTCTGGTAAGCCATGAGAACAGAATCGCAACCTTGCAACAACAATGGAACTTGTCATTAAAAAGTATTGTAGACGGACTGATTGTCTTATACTAGTTATCGATGCATGTATTAAATGGAATTACGACGACCCAAACTTCTACTTCATTCAGTTCTTAACTGGATTGCTGGTTACAGACAATATCTGCCAAACTGCCTGTCCAAGTGCACGATACGAAACGGAAGAAGGTGATTTATGGGAACAATGTGGACGAAAACTGGACTAGCTAACCTATATGGCAGCGTATATACTCAACGACCTAAGACAGTTAGAGCGTGAGGTGAAGTGACGGTCTTCAAGGTGAGCATGGAGAAATCCTTATGGTGGTAACACGAGGAGCACAAATCTACTGATCAGTCAATCAGTTGATGTTTCATGTAAGGTATCAACCGTTCAGGCAAAACAACTAGGGGTTACTTTACGCCGATAAGCCTGACCGAATGTCACATGACGATAGGTGTTGGCTTTTCAACATCACTTTCAATGTCACTAAATACGGCGAATGTTCCCTACTTGGGATTGAAGACCAAAAGTTAAGTTTCTCAGCAAAGCTGTGCAGTGAGTCCATTTATGTTTTGTGCTTCTATTGTAAAATCTTCTCAGGAATTTCTCAATCATTCAACGCCGATATAAACGTTTGATAAAGCCAGACCCAATGCCATTAAAAGTTCGACCATCATTCGTCATATCCAAGATATGTATCTCTCTAAATTGAAAGTTAAATTCGAACGAAATAATTACAACCCAAATCCATAGTAATCAATCAAATACGCCGCAAACAAACTCGATACACAATGCCAATTCCATCAACTTGTGTAACGAACCCGAAAACCATTAAAATTTTCCACCAAATGTCATTTGGCCAATAAATTGATAGACGATTTGATTGAACGCAGGGCTGCTGGCTGTCGCAGGAGATGACATTGAAGGTGGTTGGTAAATGCATAATATATGAAATCAAGTTTAACCACACATAACTGGTATAACCCTGTCTGGGATTTTGGCATGAGTTGACAGAACTCAGAAAACGAGAACCGACAATTGAATTTAAACATTCCCTCATTCCCTCATTCCCTCATTTTTCACATGTAAGTTACGAGTATATGTGAGCTACAGTGGTAAGAATTTCATCGTAATCACTCCCTGTGAGTGGCTATGAATTGAGATTGCATTGGAAAGCTCTCTTCTTCTTGCACCATCATGGTCTATGGGCTAAAAGTCGGTACAAGCTACAGCTTCGTTCCAAAGGGCTGTCGGATAAGCTTTTTGAAAATGCATGTAGAATACGAGTAATTTGACTGGGATACTCAGTGAAGTGCAATGTGAGATCTATTATTCTCCAAAATGCTTGAATAATCGACCCATGGGTATCTAACACTTCGGAAGAACTAATGTGAGCAATCAACTCCAATCCATCCAATTCAAAAATAACTCAAAAACTAGTAGCTTGCATATTTCGAACATTTACAATAGATACTCCATGGACTGCTTTACACTGCTCTCTCTCCGTCGATATCGGTGATGCAGTGAAGCTCCATCTGTAGCAAATTGATTTAGGTTTATCTTGGGGCAAGGCGTTTGCCGGAACATGAGCACATCGATGACGCCATCACTCTTCAGCTCTCTTGTCACTTGAAATATATGTCAACAAATTTCAAAATCAGCTCTTTCGAGCACCTCCACAATTCCCACCATCCAAATTCGTGCTCCTGTCTGAAGCAAATAGGAAATTTTAAACTGTATCAGTGCACACCTGATTTATCTTTGTGTTACGAGTAGAAACGGAAAAAGCAGGAACCTGCTCTCTTCGATATCCACCATCAATTTGTCTATAATTTGTGCAAAGCACGCTGTCTTTCACACTTTGTGAAGTACACATTTCCAGTTCATTGAATATTTCCAACGCCCTGATAAGAGGTATAGTACTTCACCAATACCACCATCAACAACACATACAGATACACGATTTAGGCCATAGATACTTTGAGTAAAAATAAAAGGATTTATCACTTCAAAATGTGGAAATTCGTTGAAGGAACTTTCGGAACTTAAGGTTTGACATCTGTTACAGCTGTCAGTACGTTTAGTCGATGAATCCTTACGTCGAACCCATTGATGCGAAAAAGTGCTGAGTTGAGTACCACGTACGTGTTAGGCGTTTTCTTAATCGATACTTTCGAAAGGGTGTTATGTAAAAACAGCTCATGCTGTGTCAGTGTGGTTGATGTTTTTTGTGTTTTTTTTTTTTTTTTTCTTTTGACTTGTGCACACGAAGGAGTACGTCTCATCAATCAAACGGTCAATTGATTTAAAAGCCAGTACAAGGGTCAGGTAAAACCAGAAAAAGGGAATTTATTTCTGGGAACTATGCCAATTTTGCCAGCAATTAGGTATTGGAGAATGTGTTTTCGAAAAATGTAAAACTGACCGGAGATTGTAAGTGAAAGAACGTGACATGCCTCTATGGATTCACAAGGTAATTTTGACAGCAATTCAAGGTACGCGTGTAACAATTCACACAAATGTGGGTGATGAAGTGCCTAAAGGTTCCATTGTTGATCCGATTTTGTTAAGCTGTTTCACAAGACTTTTTTAGACTGATGAGATTTTCACGTCGTTGTTCGACGTTGGTGGGGAAGTCTTGATTTATTTAGGAAGTTGTTAAAGATTTATTTCTAACATGTGGTTATGTCCTTATACATCCGTTCTTGCGGATCGGTGGACACTTTTATTGCTATTTGCATCGTCCTGTTCACGTTTATGTTGCCAATCGATAAAAGGAAACTGTTTTGTGTTTTCAGTTTCTATCTTTCCATGGATTGTGTGAAATGAATGACTCTTTTCCTGTGAGACTCATCAAGTAATTCATCAGGGACAGAGAATTTGAGGTAATTTCTTCTAACCTGACTTCTTCCTTAAATGGACCACATATTTCCGGAATTGATAGATTAATCTTGGAAATGCTGAATTTGCATCAATGGTGATCGAATGAACTAACTGAGGAAGGACTAACCAGTTCTCTTGCAGCCACAACCCTAAAAAAGCGGTTTAAGCACCAACAGTTTTGCAGGACATGAAGTACCTACTAGCCTTTTTCTTAAGGCATATGTCTTACATTCCCAAAGCATCTGTCAAAATAGTTATATAAGTATCTCAACGAACGGTCTTCGCAGGATCACTGGGGTGTTTTGAAACTCTCCAACGGCAGGTATCCAAACTTTGCTTCATTTGCTACTCATACACCTTTTCGGTATACAATTCACTTTCCCCTCAATCTGAGAGGTATTATTGAATGTAGAGAACTAAATGTAGGACATGCCAGTATTATAAAGCTCCATCGCGAGCACCCCTAATCAATCAAAGTTCTATTATCTGACAGTGTACGAGTGACTTTAACTCTTACTTACTGGAAACATATGAACGGAGACAACGCAAAGTCTTTCTTTAAAGGCTTTTTTCCATTTTCAAGGTTGGCTCCAAAACAGTCGAATACGTTTGTATGCGTATCTTTGACCTTTAGTCAGTCCACATATTGTACGACCTTCCTAGCTGAAATCTCAGCTATTAATCGGCCGATTGATACAGACCAAGCTCAACATCGGTGACGGATATAAGTACTCGTATATTCAATACTTCTAGACAGTCAAGTAATGATCAAGCTCATAACTTCAAACATTTTCAATTCCAGAATAGTTAAAACTACGCGCATTTCTCGACAGCTAATTAGCGCAACGTCACATTCTGTAAGTTTCCGGAGCTGGTATGTCATAGGAAACTAGAATATATCGCTGATTAACTGAGTAGACTCGGACTTTTAGAGATAAATAAAATACTAAACAAAAAGTACAATGTCTTGTGCTTTTTAAGGTCAGTCATCACCTATCATACCTATGAGACATCCATGGAAGACATGAAGTGCTATTGTTTATTCCTCAGAACGATCTTCATATAAGCTTCGGAAACTTACCTACCTAGGAGAATTCCTAGACAATTGCCATTTCCGAGATCTATTATGGTTTAATTAGTAGCTTAAGCATATTCCTTTTGCGTAGCTGTATTACGATACAATGGACTTGCAACTGGTCCAATTGCACATTGACGTGGATCACTCATACCTTACCTATCCTACCTTTAATTAGAGAGACTTCCTGATCCGTTTGTGCCTAAAATCCGGTCACAGAACCTCGACTTGTTTTTAACTTCTCTTTCTGATTGGCATTCTGTAGATGCACTTACTCCTCTAGGCTCACCAGGCAACCATATCATATGAGCTAATTTCTCGTACACTGATCCGTGGTATTTTTCCCATTCTTCTATAGAAGTTTCTCTATTAGCCTTACTTTCAATGACTCTTCCTTGTCTGATTGAAAACAGCATTATCTTTCGTTCTTCAGAATGTCGAAATCGATTTCCACCTACTGATCCATTACACTCAAGTTCCTTTTTTCAAAGGTAATTTTGAGATACGGAAAATTCTTAATTACCGGCGGTGCGGATTTATATTATCACAAAATATTTCAAATCCATTTATTGGAGCATTTTCATTAGATGATTCAATGAGTTAGAACCGTGTATTACCTGAAAAATAAATGGTCTACCTCAGGGTTCCGTTTTGCCTCCGACACTCTTTTAAATGATCACTTGTTTGAAAAACTCGGAACTGACTTTTGTTGTCAAAGCGAAATTTGACTTTATCCTTAACCATACAATTTACTTTTGGAATTGTTTAATATACTCCCGAACCGCTTTTTCCCAAGTCGTTATAATCTTCAAACATTCAAGACCAACAAGCATCTGAATATCTCTGTTTTTTCTTCCTTAACCTGCATTCCCTTGTGCTGTGTAAGAATATTTTAAGGATGTTCAATCGCTCACTCGCGCACGAACTATCAACAAAAATGGTCTTTCGTACTTTCATGCCCAGGGGCATCTGGTCCCTGTGCAAACTCCAGAACTCTTATTTAATAAGAAGTGCTACTTCCCTTCATTAATAACTTTCGACTCTTGCCAGCTTATCGGCGAATTCCGAAATTCTGCGCGCATAGTGCCTTTAATACTAGGTAAAAATTTAAGACCGGTGTTGATTTAATGATGTCTGCCTCCACGCCTTCAGGGGCTTAAGTGCAGCCTGACAGACCATAAGTGAACTGAAGAAGAGCGAGATGAAGGTGAATCGTGTACAAGCAACGAATATGGAACGAGGTATCAACCTAAATAATGGTTCTTAGTTCGTTTATTGGGTTGGAACAATATTGAATGCCTAAATTGTTTAAATGCCTGACGTGCCTTTTTTATTATAAATGTTTGTAGTACGTTTGCAAGGAATATACAAGTTAACAGGCAATAAGTTTGACATGCATAACGTTTGACAGGCAATACGTTTGAAGGCAATATGTTTGACATATATTGTAATTCATGAACGTGATTGACAGGAAGTGCTTCTGACATATGGAATACCATTTGACAGATGGGATATTTGAACTGCCGCAGTCGAGGACAACAAGTCAGGGCTGTTCAGGGCTTACTTATTCTCTGTCGAATTTAGAATCGATTACTCTAGTGTCAAACATCGAAGGAGGAATGATTGATCGCTATGGTTTGGTATCGATTTTCATTCCTTTTCCTGTTGGTGGAACAAATATCTGTGGCCAACTATTCAATTGATCGATATTAAATCAAAACTAAAGGGTTCGTCTAATGCGGGCTTGTAAAGAAAAGTGTCCATAAATTGGGCAGCAAAAACTCTGATCTATGGCAGAGTAAACCAACTATCGGGCGATTGAACAATTGCTCAAATTCAATTTCGAATTCTACTGATTGGGATAGGATTTGTTGCCTTGTTCCTTGACGAAGCAATACACCCTAATAAAGAAAATCGTAATCGATTTGGCATTTGATACAGAAACCAAGAAAACATTTCATTTGAAGCAATCACCAATCGATTATCCCGAAATTGAAGGCGCACAATAGAAATAGGGATAAAAAAACCAATTAAGGAAGTGAGACGAAACAATTTAAGTAGCACAAAGGATCGAAAAGATATGAATGAATGCTCGTAGAGTCGCACCGACCATACCATTGATGAAATTAAACGACATGCAATACTAAAAGTGTTTTGTTTTTATTAGAGCCATGCCTTCCTTAAATTTAAGCTTCAGATTTAGATACTTTACGATTTTTCATCACTTGCCAGGTATGGAGAAACTTTTTCTTCAATGAACCTACCTATCGTTTTCCTACTCGTTTAAGTTGAATGAGCTTTCCCCTATCTTACATCAAAGTCTGCCAGTCATCTTGGGAAATGAGCTTGAGAGTGGCAATCTCCTGTTCCAGCGCACAAGTCCACCTAGGTAGTTGTAAAGTAATTAAAATATTAATTCAATTAATTGAAAGGGGTTGCCTGAAAGTCGCATACGCTGGATAAACTTTTACCCACTCCATATGTATGTCTGCTCTACAGGGGTTGTATTCTGTATAAGGGAGTGTGTTTCATTTTTGACTAAGAGGGTTACCAAGGCAATACATGGCTTCTGGTTTCTATCGTTTTGTTTCCTTCTTCTTCAGCTAAATTAGCTCGTTATTCAGTTTGACTCACGTTTGGGCTCGTGTTGGGCGCCATTTTGCCAATCATTTCGTCTTTTAGCATTCTGCATTGAAAATTGTAAAGACGTAGATGTGTGGTACGATTTTATTGCCACTGAAATGATTCGCGATAATTTTAAGACTATTTTTACTTTCTTAAAGTTACGGGGAGGGGTTGTTAAGGTTTCTATTTGTGGACGTCATGACGGCAAAAGAACGATTCCAAAGGATGATTGATTAAGTGCTGGTGTTCATATTTTTTATATGATTTCACAACCCTCGTTTGTTGGAAATTACGTTTTACTCTCACTTCGTTCCACTAAAGAGATTGACGATAATTTAAGGGTGGGAAACCGGAATGCGTAAAATGTAATAAGTACTGAACGAGTATGTGTTTGCTTATGTATCCGTACCTATTTTGGGTCTATGTACCTTCAAAGAGATTGATGAACATATTTGCCTGTCGCTTTTGCCATTTAATGCGGGAAATTTCGAAGAATACAATGTTTGCAATAAACTTCAGGGAATATGTTTTCAAGGAATCGGGGTTAAGTGGGCGATTCTCTTAGGAACAACGTGTTTAAGGTTTATTGAATTTTAAAGTGAACTTCTAATGAATCTAAGGTGGGCCAATATTCTTATATTCCTAACTATACACGTGCACATTTGATACGTTTATAAGGATGTTAAAGTCCCTTATCGCTTAAATTTGTTGGTTGCCAACCATCAGAGCAAGGGTGTAGATTTGCATATTTTGTTCATCGATTTCTTTTGAGTGTGATTACACCCGTCATGGGGTCTTCATTTTGGTTTGAATCTTTGTATCAATTCTCAGCTACATTTTTATAACTGATATTGTTTGGAATGGGCTTATGGTTTTCATGACTGCAGACTTAAGCAACAGCAGTGGTATTACAAAATGAGTTAATTACAAAGGCATTCAACTAAATTGTATACGAATATTTCTTGCTAAAAGGAGTAAGATCCTTCTCGACAGTTGGATAGCGTTGTTTGAAGGAACAGCCTGCATCTAATAGGTTCATTCAAGGTCTCTTTGAAATTTTGATGTCATCAGACGTAAAACTCTGTGACTCTCAATCAGAGTTACTTAGAGGTCGAATCGTTTTGATACTTTTAGTAAAACCGAGGAGAGTATCGACTAACAGTCGAACAGATCTCCAACACAATCCATGAATTTTTCTTCTGGTGGAGAGACCGATGCTTTTGAAGAGTAAGCGAGCACCTTATGACAATCTGCATGAAGGCTTAGTTTGCTCTCGCGCCACACTGAAGACGGGGACCACCAAAGAATGTTTCTACGGGATCTTCGACAAGCAATGTCTTAAATATCTATGCTATCATATCCTACTTGGAAACATGACTAAAGTTCAGTTGCAACGCTGCCACTGCCAATCACCACCAAGAAATCGCTGGTTTGGTGAAGAATAGCTGTCAGTACACGCAGTCGAACAAGAAGCTAACAAAGCAGTATTGCCATGAAGAACGTTAACTGCCTGTGAGCTCTACGAGAAGAAGAGATGGGAAGAGCATCACCTTCTCCAGCGAAAGAAAAACAGGCACGAAAAGCGCGCGATGGAAAATATTGGGAGGTTAGTACTAGGAGGAACGTATGGAAGATTTATCAGCAGAAACAAATAAGGCGTCAAGGCACAAGACCCATACAAAAATCTGTTGTTATGAAGAAGGGAAGAGACTGTAGAGTTACGGTCAGTGCCGAGAATATGGAAACACTATTTCCAACACCCCGCCGTCAGAAACAGAAAGACTATTAAACGAAGACGACGACAGCCAAAGCCTAGGTTCATTCGACCAAAACGAAGTAAGGATTGCAATATCTAAGCTTAAATCCAATAAAGATGCTGGAGAGCACATATTTCTAAGATCTGTTAAGAAGTACTCGTATGTATGCCTGATGAGCGGAATCTCATCAATAGACGTATAAGTCTCCTCAACGTCGCATGCAAGATCTTATCTCCCGTATGCAACCCACAATCCTTCAAAGGTTTGTTAGAACATGGCTGTTACCGATGCGGTCGCTTGTATTCAAAAAGACGCTGCTAAAATGGGTTTAAAGGTAAATAAGCGGAGAACTATGTATTACAGTCAACAAGAACGGACATACAACATCCACGAGTTGGATAGGAAATCACAGTCGACGGGTTTGATTTCGAGATAATATGTGACTTTGACTACTTTGGCTCTGCTATAAATTCAGGCAGAAACGCTTTAGCAAAAATAAATCACTTTTCTTGCCAATCGCTGTTCCTTTGGTATAAGAAGGGTGGAGACTCTATTATATAGGCATAAGAACTGCGCTTGCTTTATGCACTGGAGCATGGACTCTATCGAGAGCGATTAAGGATATCTTCATTTGTTGCAATGAAACATTTTTCGGTCTTGATAGGACTTTACAAGGAACTATGTAAATATCATATACAGTATAACGACATCGATTTAGTTGGAAAACTGCCTGTCGCCTGAGAAGGCTAAACATGTAGACATCCAGAGCAGATGGATAGCGTTCGTTTCAGCGTGGTATGACGAAAGTAAGAAGATCCAATCATGTCCAAATAATCGCCAACGTGGAAGTCAGACCTTTCTCAAGGAGTTCCATTCGGAAACATTTTTTTTTTTCTCCGTGTGTAGGTAAAAACCTTCATAGGCACCATAAGTACGCGCCCATAAGAGCACCACCACACCATCACAGCGGGCACTAAAGCACGAGCACCTACTGCCTACCATAGTGGCATATCAGCGCTCACCATTAGAACGCGCTCATGGTAGTGTGAGATTCTTACTCACTTAAAAACCTCCCGTTTTCTATAAGACTACGAATAAGTTTCCTTAAAAAGTAGCCCAGGCTTCTGTAGTTTATCCCGTTCGGTAGGTAGCTTTCCAGCACCTATATTACCGTTTTCTCATACAGTTGTTGCTTGAAGTCGCCGCACAAGATTTGTCTCGTTTAATCTCCGGATTATTTCCTTGTTGCAATGAAAGACGAGTGCGAAGTTTACCAGCGAAGCTTGTTACTTCGTCTTTCAGGGTTACAATTTCCAGATCCAATTCATTTCTCTAAGCCTGATTTCGAACCCAATTTCCACTTCAATTTTGCATCTAGGGTCATTCCCAAATATTTGGCCTCGTTTGCATACGGTATTTGTACCGAGTTGATGAATAAAGGTAAGTTGTTTACCTTTCTGTACGTGAAATTGCCGTGTGTTCGTTGAAGTTTTGCAGTCTAGTATTGCCGTGTCATCCGTGAACGTGGCTACCACAGTCTCTTCATCTAGACGTATGTCTCTAGTGTACAGTAAGAATAGGTATGGTCCCAGAACGCTACCTTGTGGAATGCCAGCTTGAATTTTCTTGAACTCAGAGTATTGAATCCGATCTATCCCGAAATAGTCTATTTTCAAGATAAGGTTCAAGAATGTTTGACCCTTAAGCCGAACTGGTGATCCGGGATCAATCGTCTTTCTTCAGTTATCAATTTTTAACGTTTAAGCAGGAGAATTTCGAAGACTTTTGAAATTATCTGCAGGCGAAATGGGTCTGTATGATTTTTTGTCGTTTGGACTTTTCCCCGGTTTTGAAACCATTATGACTTTTGCGACTTTCCATTGGCTTGGAACATATAAAGGTTTCATGGAAGCATTTGTAATGTGGACAAACGCTTTCAGAGGTAGCTGCTTTAGAATTTCATTGTAATCAAATCGTACGTTGGAGCCTTACTATTTTTAGATTTTTTATTGTTTGTTTTATCTCAGACAGTGATACGGATTTTATATTGTAGTTGTCGGATCCTGTTCTGGGATTAAGTTCTTGGGCCAATTGACGCCCTTCGAACGATTTGAATGTTTCTTCCAAGTGGTCGGCAAACAAATTCGTTTTCTTTTTGTCTCTTTTCTTCCATTTGCCGTTGGTGTTTTTATACCGGCAAGTGCATAAAAGGTTTCTCAGTCGACTTTACGGCTTTCCAGAGCGAATAATTGGAACTCTTGTCCGCAGTCAGGCTTTCGAGGTAATAAGAAGTCTCACGGTTCTTATATTCTTGCAGCATTTGCCTTAGCTTATTTGATAGGCGGTTCAAATAGGATTTATGCGGGGGCGGACGTGATTGTTGCCATCTCCTCTGTGCTTTCCTTTTTTCTTGTAGGAGGCCTTCTATAGGGGGCGCGTATATTTGTCTTCCCTGTTTTATTCCTCTTCTTCGAAAGGAAGTGTTGTTCCACGCAGCTCTTTGGATGATTGCCCCAAACTTGTCAACTTCGTCTTTTATTTGCAACGGCGTCGTCAGTGGAGCTCTTAAAGCAATATTTTCTTTGTAATTTCTTCTGAAACCATTCCAGTTTGTTTCCTCATTCGTCAATCTGAACGATGGTGAGTCATCTGAGCAGAGATCATAGGATTCTTCTAAAGTCGTGAGATATTTGGGGACTCCTTTTGCAATGAAAAAGTCGACCAGGACAGGTATTTTATTTTTGTCGGTGGGCCAGTAGGTTGGCTTGCCCGTTGAAAAAAAGTCCAAGCCACGTTTCATACTTGCTTTTTACAGTAGCCTGCCCTTCGTCCATTCAGAAACATGACCGTGCCACCGTAGCCGCTTAATTTGTCTGTCCTTCCTTAATATCAGAGCATAACTTAATATCTGTCCCTTCGTAAGCTTAAAGTGCGAGCGGCAATTGTTTCCAGATTTATTCTTCTCTGAATCCTAAGGCTGACGTGTTAACGTTGGTGAAATCCTTAATCACATTGAAATTGTAATCATGCGCAGTAACGTCTCATTAAGACACAGGCACGATACACAAAGTATTTCGTCTAGTCATGGCCTAATAACTATACACAGTCGGCGCGAGTTTTCCTCAAATCCGAAAAATTCTAATTAACCTACCAGTACGTTGGTTTCCGTAGTGCCGGTGACATCCATGTTGGATGATAGGCCTTTTTAACAATTCGGCACAACCCGAATAGTGGTAGACTTACCTCTCTAAATGATCTAGTCAATGCATCAAGGATTTGCTTCAACCTTTACAAAACTGATAGAAACGTAATTCGATATCATGAATGCTGTCCTTTGGGAATTGCCGAAGTTTGTAGGATCGCCTAGTAAATTCGACAGGAGACCCTGTGGATCAGCCGCGTTTTAGATTTTAAGATTTCGTTGTGTAGTGACGTGAAGTGGAACATGAAAGACATTCCCAGCAATGGTTTGGTGACATTATTTCCTCTAGAGCCAGGATTACTAGCCTGTCACCAAAAAAAAAATCAGAGTGCGACAAGAACTTCAAGTTTTTCTTGGTTCGCCCAGAAATCCCATCGTGTAGCCATTACAGCAAAGCGTGCTCTACCATTGTTCCATCCAGAAATGTTAAAGATTTGATTTCTCCTTTTTTTTTCGAAGTAAATGTGGCGCAGAAGTTAACTTTGTCGACTACTCCGCCATAGTTCTGGGTTCGGCTCCCAAGTCGTACATTGAAAAATAGAAAAACGAAATTTTAACGTTTAACCCAAGAATTTATATGTTATATCGCGGTATAGGGGATCTGTCTGTATATAAGAGAGTGAAGTAAAATTTATGAATAATCTACTAGGATCACATGTCCCTTTCGGCATAAGTATTTGGGTTTCCGAAGTGTCGATGGAACTCAGCCCCTAAATAATAGCGGCAATTAAGACAATTTTTCACAGATGCTTATAGGTTCATAACTTTTCGTTCAGATTGCAAGTACAGGCTTTCTAGGATTCCCATCCTTAGTTTTGTTTAAAGAGGTGTGCCCAATGATTTCGAGAAAATTACGATGATGGCGAGGTGGTCTTGTGGTGTCACCAATACCCGCTCTCGACAATCAGATTCATCTATGTCGTCTTTGTAGACTTGTTATGCTAGAAACCGTACTATAAAACTACAGCGTGATATCATACCCACACATCGATGGAAATGAATAACTTTGTTGCGTGAAGTAGAAAGTCGAAGAGTTGCGACTAAATTAAAAATTGATATAAATCTGTAGTGAATCCCTGCCACTTGTAATCATTTAATGAAACTTTAGACAGTTTAGTAACAAAACCCGAGGTCGCTTAAATCCGTGCGACTTTCCTTAGATGTCACAAATGTTACCCTAAGTACGATTTGCAATCCACTGCCCACCATTACCGTGTACCCTTTTATCATCATTTCTACGAGTATTACTCGTACCAAAGATGTCAATGGAAAGGGTGAGGTTGCTCAGGCGAAGGGTCTTTTCAAATTTAATACTAAATCCTTTGCTTTTGAATACATTAACCTAAATCTTAACTCTCTGCCGTATGGTGTAGATTGCGACTACGAGTATATCTGTGTCGACAGTTTCGAATTGAAAACACTTTCTAAAGTGTAGCAAAACAAGACTCCATCAAACTGCTCTAAATGACTCAATACCTCATGCTCCTTTACATCCCCGTTGCTGACATGAACATACGAAACTACATACGAGTACGAGGAGACCCAGAAAATTCACGCCCTCTGTCTCATTTGCAATTGCAACAAGATGACAACCGACAACCCCTGGAGCAAGCGCTCACCCTCATCATACACCTTTTAGCAGATTGTGCACGACATGGAAGGGTGGCAATGAAAAGGGGGTGGGGGAGACAACAAAAAAACGCAAACAGGGCCATGCAAACGGAAAAGGAGAAGATTTTTGTTTTTGAATGAGCCCTGAGCACTCAATACAATGTCATCAATGCAAAAGAAAAAAAAATCATGATATCTCTTTGGAATCTTTTCCATCCTATAGATCGCCTTCTGAAGCCATCCACAATGCTCGGTATACAAATGGCCATACCAAAAAAGTGTGCTTAAGTGTGCACACTTCCGTTTTGGAAAGCGGAATTGAAAACAAAGAAAAGGACCATGCACCACACGAGCATAGCACACAGTTTAGCAGGATACAACCACTTTTAATCTTAAGTGGACTGTCTTGTCTTTTCAATTCTTTTCCTTGTTTTGTTGTACACGATGGGGGTATATGGTAGTTTCGATGCGGTTAAGGATTCAGAAACTCCGAACCTACAAAATAGCTTTTCTTACAATACAACAAGGCTAAACTAAACAACCCACACATGTCTGCAACGCGACAGTGACAACAGTGAAATGCACTTAAGCTGCAGATTCCGCTCAGAGGTCATGAAGTAGCTTTTTACTTTAAGATGGACGTACATATGTATGTAGATATACAAAGTGGGTGGAGGAGGAGATACTTCAGTCATCCTGCGTTTCTATAGCCATTATCCTGAGCTCTAAACACATCTCAAAGCTCTCAGAACAAACAATATTGTTAACTGGATTACAAAGTGAGCAGCATGGCACTGTTCTACACTTTTCGGTCTCCATCTTCATCTCTGTCTCTCTAGGACACTCATCCAGCGTCAGTTCTGTTCGCTATAGCACACTCACCTACTTCATATGCAGTACAACTCGAGGATTCTTGTAATCTCTTTTCAGCGTCGGTTCTTCATGGTGCAACTCTGCACTCGCAGTGGTTTTCGGTTTGAATGTGGTACGTTATCTAGGACATTTGTGAAAGGATCACCATTTTTCTCTCATCCTTTTTCTTTTGTTAATCAACAGTATAGTACGAACTACGAGTAGGAGATATCAGATACTCGTAGCTCCTCTTCCCCATCTTCGCTATTTTTCTTAATTTTTTTTTCTTTTCAAATCTTGGGTTTTTCTTTTCCTTTTGAAAAAAGGTTGAAAATATTTAGATGGTGAATAACCGTTTCTGGGACAAAACGATGTGGTGTTGGATGCGTCGTTCTTCAGATAGGCAACATGGGAGAGGGCACAGAAAACGGTTTCGAAAGAAGGGATAACGACTAGACTAGTGTACGAGTACATGTTCATGGCATGGCATGGCATGACATCGAATGGTTACGAGCTGAGTACACATTCTGGTGATATGTACGAGTATATTGCAACTTGCCAGAGGAGGATTTTCTTTTCATTTATTTTTTTTCCACCAGGGGGCTGCTTGTACTCGTATCTGTTCGAGTTTAGATGGTCGGAAACGATTTCGTAGGAAGCGAGCATGTTTAATCAGAAATTAGAATTGCAATTCCTTCAGTTTTGTGTCAAGGGTAATTCATAGATGGGGAATTTTTTTCTCTGTATCAATTCGTCCTTCGATGTGCAATCAAGAAAGTGCTCTTTAGTTAAGAAGATAGTTTTTAAGTGTGATTGCATTTTAATCTTTATACGTGGCTGATTATATGAATACGTACGACAATTTGAGATATTTTTTGAACGGAGATTACAGTGCAATCGGATAATGATTGCAGACGTGTTTTTGTTTCAAGAGTTTCTTGAACGGATTGTCAAACTGCTGGCATCTTTGAGGAAATGTGTTCATTCCATTTCAAAAACAACATCGCTAACATCATTGTGAAGCCATCTATTACCGTAAAGTTTCAGTCTTTATCGATATTACTCTATTGATTCGGTACTGTATTGACCTAGGGGTTCTAGTGAAGCCTTAAGCGCAGTTCATAGCTAAAAAAACAGGTATCTCTCCACCTGTTCCTCAGGGGAGGGATTCCACATTACGGCTCAGTCTGAAGTTGTCGTCCCTTAGAACGATGCTAACGCAATATCCTTTATTTTTTCTGAATCCATCGGTGAACAGAAGTCTGAAGCCGAAGCCAGTCATGAGTGCAAGTGAAATCGACTTTGTATTGCGGCAACAAGCTGGTATCTTGTCAATGCGTCAGAGGGAATATCTAAAAGATCGAATTACAACGAGAGACAATGTCAACAAATTTACGGTACGGGCTGTACCAAAAATTGATATTCCTGAGATGCCACACGGTCTGGCAGCAGGCGCTTAGATCCAAATAACACTCCTCGGTGTCTAGTCTGAACCTTTGGTAAAAACACTGTTGCACTGCCAGAAAGCACAGCACCCTAAAGATCTTCGATAATATGGGCTTAGTCAAAACAAATTTGCTGTCCAGCTTGAAACCTAGACCTTAAGCTTCATTGAAGAAACGGATATTGATGGCCTTTAGGTCTAGATGAGTCGGACCTGTCAACTTTTCCATCTCACTAAAGAGTTAAAGGCCATTGCTAATGCACATATCATCGATTATCTCTAGAGCTTACCCTAGCTGAGATGCACGTTACATGAACCACTGCAATGCCATTGCATATTGGCTGTTGGTTGGCAAGTTGCATCGCCATCAATATTTGTCTTGCTAAAGTCATACTCGATGTCGATGTATTCTTCTCGTCGGGTTCTAATCAGATTTTGAGGGGCCATCTCACTAGGTTCTCCACGTTGATTTGGACAATGCCTGTCAGACAGAAGATGCAATTGTATGACAGTTTTGTGCATGAAGTTCAAAGCATTCAATAGCCTCGTCGGGCGCTACAACTCGGGCAAATAAGAGGCAGCTTAGGGGTATTTTATTACTAAGGTCACTTTCAGTTGTAGTACTGTAGGAGTGGGGATGACCGAGTTATGGGTCTGGGATACTTCGAAAGTATGTAGGGTGTTTCACTTGGGTAGTCGAAACTACCTTTACCTAAGTCCAGGTACCATGAGTCCAATAGGCTTCCACATGAATCTGCCATCCTAATAATCATTCTGTTGTTCTGCCAGGAATACGGCGCCCTGCAAGGTTCTAAACTGCAAATTGCGCATTTAAGCTTTTTCGTACAGGTAGGCTGGTTTGTAGGTGGGTCTTGAGATGGTTACTGAAGCAAAGCTATGAAAGTGAATAGTTGCAAGCAGATTCTTTCTCGGAATCGACCCAGGTACCACCCAGGTTTGAATAAAATTTGTCGCAGACTCTAGGATTCAGTTTTACCGGTGATCTTTTCTGTTTTAAAGTAGATATATTGTTGGTTTTGTAGGCACATACTTGCAGTGTAGTTCTGAGAGATATACGATGGTTGTCTGAAAATTTTCCGACCGAACAATGATACAAATTTTTTTTATTTTTCTGCATAGTCTCCTTGTAAGTCTACACACTTCTACCAGCGATGCTCCCATTTCAATAACCCGTCCAAAAAGTACTTGGCATTTTTCTCTGCAAAATAATTGTTCACGAAGGTGATTGCCCCCTCATTTGACGAAAATCTCTGTCCTTCGAGCGCAGTTTTTAGATGAGGGAACAAAAAGAAGTCACTTGGAGCTAGATCTGGTGAATAAGGCGGATGGTCAAGCAGTTCAAACCGTAATTCATGGATTTTCAGCATGGCAACCGCTGCAAATGTGGCCGTTTTTCCGCAATTTCTGCCTTCAGCTTGGCAAGTAATGATGCGTAGTATGCTCCTGTAATGGTTTTTCCTTTTTGAAGATAATCGTTAAGATAACTCCTTTACTATCCAAAAAAAAAAACAGTCGCCATCACTTTCCCAGCCGAAAAAACAGTTTTTGCTTTTTTTTGAGCCGGCTCGCCCTTTACAGTCCGCTGTTTTGACTGAATTTTTGTTTCGGACGTATGATGGTGTATCCAAGTTTCATCTACAGTAATTAATCGGCGCCAAAACTCAGATTTATTGCGCCTAAACTGCGCCAACAGAGCGTTGGAAATGTTCATTCGAACACGTTTTTGGTCTAACGTAAGCAATCGCGGCACCCAACCCGCGGACAGCTTTCTCATGCCTAAATCTTGATTTAATATGTAACAAACACGTTCTTTGGACATTTTCATCACCTCAACTATCTCTCTCAATTCAATTTGGGGGTCGTCTAAGACCATTTGGTGAACTTTAGCAATGTAATCGTCACGTCAGTGGTTGCAGTTTTTAGACGTAGCGAACGTTCATCATCTCCTGAGCTCTTACGGCCACGTTTAAATTCAACTGCCTAAAATTTCACTGTGGTAAATGGTGGTGCAGAGTCCCCATACACAGAGTCCAACTCATTTTTAATTTGCGTAGGCGTATTGCCTTTCAAAAACAAGAATCACATCAACTCACTCAAACGACTGTCTTTCAAAATATGCACAGATAGCATTAACTAGCTTTAATTGACGAGTGCCGCTATCTTTACGCAGCGGTCGGAAACTTTTCAGGCAACCCTCGTATACCAGATAATACACCACTGTGGGCGCTCTTTTTCTGTCATTTTCTTTGTATGACAAGACGAAGTTAAGTCAAGATCCAAATATTCAAAGGACGATTTGTTGATCGTCGTAGCCCCGGTTAATGTGCTATTTCGTGAAATAGGTATTGACTTGGTAGGCTCCGGATGGATAGCTTCAGAGCATGCGTTAAGGTCAGTCACAAGAACTTTCTAAACAGTATCATTTCAAGCCAGAGTTAGCACAAGAAATATTTGACAGTCAAGGGCCGAACGACAAACCAATTTATGACAACCTTCTGTCTGCCACGTGCCTTGTTGTTGTTTGGGGCGGAGAAGTCAGGGAGAAGCTTCCAGTCATTGACTGACAGCTTGTGATTCTGATATTCCAAGATCTTAACGATCACCATAAGGAGGGGCATTGAACGTATCCTTGGTCATTAGGGATCTTATTGCTGCGCCTTAGGCCCACTGACCTACTCTCTTCCTCGTTCCTAGGGATTGCTTGGAACTTATTTCGAACAACGTCTTATTTTGGCCTAAAGGAACGAGTCATTTATTGCTGAACTTCGATCTATTTCATGTTCTTCCCAAGGCGGATCATGATGTTAAGGCATAGTCTACTCATTATAGGCCTGGGCTTCCTCGCTAATAAAGGGTTTTTCTTATAAGCTCTCCCCTAACAGGCTATAGTAGGCACTGCTCTTTAGTTGTACAAGTCTTATGACAACTATGGTTGTTGTTCTCGTGAGTAGCAAAGGAACTAGTGGTTGATACAGCGGTGGTCCAACTAGAAACTTGCCAGGTGATTTGACCTACTGTATACGACGGAGATATTTTAAAATTGGCTGAACAAGGCCGGGTCTCATTTTGATACAGGCCAGGTATTGAGAACGGACTCATGAAAGCAAGGTTATAGGAGCAGGTTTGGTGATGCCCTCTTCGTTTTCTGTAGCCAAAGTTCAGGCTCAGGTCTTACATTAGCCTTTTTCCAGGGCTCCAATCTAATATGAAACCTTTTGCTTGAAGATTTCTACAGAAAGGCAATGGACTAACGTCAATCAAAAGCACACATGCACCAGTATTTTTGTGCTAAGGGGGAAACAGAATCACATTTAATCCTTTTAGTCCGGTTTTTGACATTATGTTGTCAAAATTAAGCTGAGTGTGACCACCATGATAACTATAACTCTTATCGGTGTAAAGTGAGCACAGTACCGCCAACTTATTTACATACCCCATATCAAATACAATTTTTCCCGCACTTATTAGATTTTGTGTTTGTATTTGGAACAGCTGTATGGTACCTTAAAATTGTGTAGAGTAAGAGTGAATCTCTGTATCAGCAATTTCCAGTTGTAGGGTTTCCCTTGCAACAAATACACGTGCTCATCCAGTCTTAAAAAGGGGCTTCTTATCGCTGGAAAATAGCCACTGTCATCCTTTACATGCTTTTATGTGTCATGTTCTTGATTCTTGTTTTCATTTCATCTCCACCTTAACACGTACGATTGGTACCTTTGACCAATATACATACTCGTAGTTTCAACTTCAGTAGTCAATTTGTATTCAAGTGATACGCCAGGAGCTTCATCTCAATGGTTTCCTTCAATAGGTACTTTTAGATTCAAATCCCCATGGCCATGGTTAGCAGAGACTCCATTAATATAAAAAGTCATTTACTTGTCCGCATAATGTCTCCTTGGTGACATTTGTTCTTTTGTTTTCATTATGGGGGTTGAAGCCAACTGTGATAGGGGTTGCCATTTGAGGAGAGTTTAGAAGAAAACTGATGTAGATTGAGCACGGTAGTTCTGCCAAATGTCCTGATTGATTAAGAGCAATATAAATGTGTTGTATGACTATGACGACTACACTTTGACGAAAACAAATCCTCTCATGAGTAACCACAAAGCCTACTTTGTCCAATCTCCATTGCATCCTGTAGCTCTAACAAACTTCATATTTGCTTTTTGAATAAAATATTACCCAAGCCACATGTTTTCCGCTTCCTTGAACGAAGTAATAGCAGGAGTTTTTCCTGCATTTTCACATCAGACAGCACCTGGCAGTTGGATTTTTGTGGCCTTCCTGCTCTATGACATTTCGGGCAGTCAACCGACTGAGAAACTAACCACAACCCTCGCAAATCCCTGAATTCATGCTGCTTCTTTCGCATGATACCGGTGCTTTGACTCCACAGGAAGCTCTTATCGATGATGGGAAACCCATCATTCCTCTCAAAGGAGTCCTTCATTCGCCAGTTGCTGTTGGTGTTGTTTTTTTTTATTCCCTTCTCCTCTTTTCAGCTTAAATCGATTAAATCTTACTTTCTCTGTGTGTATGTGTGTGTGTGGAACATATGCCACCTTAAGGGACCAACAAATTAAAAACCGAAAAAGAGAATTTTATTTTTGGTGAATCACAACATAACCTCACTGCTGGGGATAACTTGAAGTTTCGGTGGCAACCTAGTCACAGATTACATTAATTTTTCATCCCTGTTTGCGTAGTTTAAGATGCCGAACGAAATAATTTCTCTCTCGTCGATGGTAGTAGGGGTGGAATGGGGGCTAAGCGAAGAAAAAAGAAATACAAAGTGGGATTTGGATTATATGTGTGTACGTCAGTCTTTGGAACAACAAACACGACTAATTGAAAGGAGAAGCAATGAGCAGTGCACGAGTACAATGCGATTTTCCACCCTTACTCGTACTAAGCTCATACTTGTACTTTTGCTTTGGCGTTCAGAAAGGAATCTTCCCCTTCAAGGAGCACCAGGAGGCGAAATTATTCTTTCATTTGACGATATCATACAATTTTCTTTTCGTAGGCCGTATCTCCAACCTCACCCCATGACCGTCATCGTCGTCGACCAAAACCAAAGACGCAACGTGAACAAATTGGGTTTCGGCGGTTTTAGGTTGGTGGTTTCGGTTTCGGTTGGATTTAAGCGAATATTGGGGTGAGAAAGAAATGTACATCGTGTCTGACAATGGTAGATTGAAACTGTCGAAATTGAAATGAATTTTCGACATACAAAACTTAAAACTTTGGTGTGACCACGTTCAGAATTTAAAATTTCTCTTTTCGGTTTTAGTTCGCTGGAATTTTCCTCTGAATTGGTCCACACTCGTATGCGTCTAGTTGGATCTGGTGGAGGGTGAAAATCGGTGGAAATTTTCAGAGGGTGAACATAGTTTTTCAGTTCAATTTGCATATATATTATGTACGCTTCAAGGCACTTGATCCATATCAGCGGTTACAGTTGCGGTTGTGGTAGGAATTGTGGCTCTCGTTCTTTTTCTCCTTTTTATTCGGACAGATATTTGTAGTTTTGAAATGGAAATTTCTTTTATTTTTTCGCTCAGTGGAGAAGGAAAATGGTAAATGAAGGAATTAGCAGAAAATATTGGCGTTTTGAATAAATTTCGTTTTTTTTCTTTGCGAGAAGAAAACACAAATTCAAATGAGGTAGGTACTGCAGTACTGATTGGATCAAATTGTACGGTTTTTATGAAATGCAGCATTCTAACCTAATCAAGAAGCAATCATGATTTTGAAACAACTCGATTTCGTGAATAAAAGCGTTGAAGAATGGTAAATGATGCAATGGTTAAATTTGCATGAGAGATCCATCGGCATTGTCTTCAGTGTCTTTCAACTTGGTTTTTTCAATGAAATATTTGAAAACTTCCCTTTTTCTTTGAATTGAGACTTCAAGATCAGCTGTGGACTCCGAAATCCTCTTGTCGAGGCTAGGTGTTCCTTAATCATTCTCATCGTTAACAGATTATATTCATTTGCATCTTATTAAAATGAGTAAGCCCAAAGGGTCGCTTAGAAAATTTTGTTGCCGAAATCAGCCCTAAAAGACATCAGGACTGTAAAATAAGGTTACAGGACACCTGCCGATAGCAAAACTACATATCTGCAGCAGAATTACTTAGAGGTAGAACTATTAGAAACTTTAAAGCAAAGCTTTAGACGATCTTCCGTATGGGGTGGATAGAAGCCTCAATAAATGAACCTGTTCAGTTCTTTCTAAAGAATCTGGTCCAATAATTCCTGAGGCTCTGCGACTTACTAACTTTACTTTAGGTGGCGCTACAGTCCGGGGTGGACCTGGGCCTCAGTCAACAAGCTTCTCCAGCCAGCTCGATCCCTGGCTAGCTGCCTCCAGTTTCGCACGCTAAGTTGGCTGAGGTCCTCTTCCACTTGTGTGCGTCACCTGAGTCTTGGCCTTCCTCTACTGCGCTGTCCCTCGGGGGCGGATTCGAAGACTTTCCGGACCGGATCATTGGTGTCCATGCGCTCTACATGACCCAGCAATCTCAGCCTTTGGATCTTCACTCTTCTGGCTATGTCCATGTCGCTGTACAGTCTATACAGTTCGTCTTGTATCTCCCCCTCCACTCACCGTCAATGCAGACGGGACCGAAGATCGCCCGAAGAATTTTTCTCTCGAACCAACCAAGAACACCCTCATCCATTTTTGATAATGTCCATGCCTCTGCGCCATAGAGCAGGACCGGGATTATTAAGGTCTTATAAAGGGTGACTTTTGTTGTCCGAGACAGGATTTTGCTACTCAGTTGCCTACTTAACTTAAAGAAACAGCGATTGGCAAGAGTTATTCTTCGCTTGATCTCAGCGCTGGTGTCGTTGTCTGTATTTATAGCGGAGCCTAGGTAGACAAAGTCCTTAACTACCTCAAAGTTATATCTGTCGAGAGTGACGTTCTGCCCGAGATGTCGGTGTTGGTTGTCCTTTTTGCTTGACAGCATATACTTGGTTTCGCCCTCATTGACCGCTAAACCCATTTTCGCCGCTTCCGTCCCAATACTCGCGAAAGCGCCTGCTGCTTTCTCCCGATTATGTCAATATCGTCGGCGTATGCGAGTAGTTGGACGGACTTTTGAAAGATAGTGCCTCTTGTGTTTGCTCGTGAGTTTTGCACTATTCTTTCAAGTACGATGTTGAAAAAATCGCATGACAGCGCATCGCCTTGTCTAAATCCTTTCTGGACATCAAAGGTCTCGGTGAGATCTTTACCGACCTTGATGGAGCAGTGCGCATTCTCCATCGTCATCCTGCCCAGACGGACGTGTTTGGCAGGGATGCCAAAACTAGACATTGCTCTATATAGCTCGTCTCTATAGATGCTGTCATACGCGGCCTTAAAATCGATGAATAGGTTGTGGGTATCGATCTGAAGCTCATGGGTCTTCTCCAAGATCTGCCGTAGTGTGAATATCTGGTCGATGGTGGACTTTCCTGGCCTGAAGCCACACTGATATGGACCTAGCAGGTTGTTGACAAACGGCTTCAGGCGTTCACACAATACGGCGAATAAGATCTTATATGCGATTTTAAGGAGACTGATGCCTCTGTAGTTGGTGCAGTTCAGAGGGTCTCCTTTCTTGAAAATTGGACAAACAATGCTGAGGTTCCATTCATCGGGCATACTTTCGTCCGACCATATTTTACAGATGAGTTGGTGTATGCTCCTTACCAAGGCATCGCCTGCCGCTTTGAAGAGCTCGGCAGTCAGGCCATCCGCTCCAGCAGCTTTGTTGGACTTAAGCTTCGATATGGCTATCTTCACTTCATCCAGGTCGGGTGGACGGAATTGTTGGTCATCATCGTCCAGGTTGAAAGGTTGATTCTGCCTGACAGCGGTATTTGGTCCGTCATCGCCGTTATACAGTCTGCAGAAATGATCTTTCCAAATCCTCAGCATCGACTGCGATTCTACTACGATGTTCCCTTGTTCATCTCTACAGGTCTCGGTTCGGGGTTTGTTTCCGCGGCATGTTATTTTTACCTTTTGGTAAACATTCTGAACCTCATTCCTGGAGTACCATCGCTCAATTTCCTCGATCGCGCGCTTTTCATGCTCTTTCTTCTTCGTCCTGAGAAGCCGGTGCTCGTCTCTCCTCTTCCGCTCATAGAGCTCATGAGCAGCTCTGGTCTTTCTAAGCAGCGCCGCGTTATATGCATCTTGCTTAGCTGCATGTGCTTGCCGGCATTCATCATCGAACCAGGCGTTTCGTTGTGGTGGACGAGTGAAACCCAGCACATCAGAAGCGGCATATCTGATGGCGTTTTGGCAGTGTTTCCAATGGTCTTCGATGCTTGATGCTGGCGGCATTGGACCTCTTAAGAGATTAAGAGACACTCGATCGGAGAAGGACTTGGCAATCTCTTGCGATTGTAGCCGTCTGACGTCGAATTTTCTCACAGCATTAGTTTGTCTTGGCGTAGTTTGGGATATCCGCAACCGTACCTTGGCTACAACAAGGTAATGGTCGGAGTCAATGTTGGCTCCTCGGAACGTACGGACATCCATAATACTGGACGAGTGTCTTGCGTCGATCGCAATGTGATCAATCTGGTTGGCTGTTGATTGATCAGAAGTTCTCCAAGTCCCCTTGTGAATGTCGAGATGTGGGAACCACGTGCTAGACACGACAATGTTTCGCCCCGCCGCAAAGTCGATTAGCCTGAATCCGTTATCGGAGGTTTTGTTGTGCAGGCTATATTTTCCGATCGTTCCACCAAAGATACCCTCTCTTCCTAGCTTTGCATTAAAATCACCGAGGACAATTTTAATGTCATAGCTAGGGCATTGCTCGTAGGTCTTGTTAAGGAGCCCGTAGAAGGCATCCTTGGTGTCGTCATCTTTTTCCTCTGTGGGGGCGTGCGCGCATATAAGGATAATGTTGGCGAATTTAGCCTTGATGCGGATTGCTACGAGGCGCTCGCTCACATGCCGGAAGCTGTGACTTCTTGTATTAGTCTGCCTCCGACAACAAATTCGCATCCAAATAAGCGCTGCTTTTGCCGTCGATAGCAATTGCCATAGTAGATAGTTTTTCATCTTCTTTTTGTCCGGTCCATCCCATCGCATTTCTTGAATGGCGGTTATGTCTGCTTTGCAGCAATCTAGGGCCTCCGCTAGTTGCTCGACTGCACGTGGTCTATTAAGGGATCTAACATTCCGCGTGCATATCCGAAGCTCATTGTCCTTAAGTCGTTTGCGTGAGTTGTCAACAGTAGATCCGTCCATATCCGAGGCTTGTTGATGCTTCGTAACTTATGCTTTTTTTAAATGGCCAGGCAGTAACCCCGGAGGCACAACTCCCAACCTGGAGGACCAAAGATCTGCTCTGCGACTTAAAAGATCTTTTAAACCAGAAATTAAATTAGGAAACCAAGTGAGGCTCAACTCTTTTAATGAAATTAAAAATTTTTGGTGGAAATTTTGAAAGCTTCTCCGAGAAAGTATCGTTTCCTTAGGGCACTTAGCCCAACCATGCATTCACATAACATGTGTTCCGAAGTTTCGTCATCTTCAATGCAAAGAAGACATATAGTTTCCTAAAATTTCATTCACAGGAGTCATCAAAATCGGGTCGGCGCCTAAATGAGTTGGGAAGGCGTTGAGTATGTTCCGCCTGCAGTCGAAAAGATCGCAGGTGGATTGTCGCATTTGCGAGTACCATCTGGAGCATAATTCTTTGCACCAGCTCCATTTTTTTGATCGGTTTTACTTTTAGTTTGGACGTCTTTGGCGCCTAGTTCGGCGTCTAACATGGGTTTTTTTTAGAACCTGAGGATCTCTGACTCGTTAGCCTTCCTGCCACGAAAGCTGCAACTTTCTATTTGATTTTTTATAATTATTATCGAAGATGGCAGTCTCCGGTTAAAAAGCAAGCCAATCTTCTGATATCATCTCTTTTAAATTGTTAGAATCCAATGAATTTCTTTTTTCGAAGATTTAGATGGGTCTTTTTGCTTGGCAAGGACGTGCGATGTTTTCCCCAGCTCTTTATTGCTGACAATTACAATTACAATTTAACTTTATTGAGACAGAACAAAATTTCAATCAGTTAGGTTTTGTATTCACAAAATATATAAATGTGGTCTGGCTATTTAAAACTGAACAAAATGTATCTTTTACATTTATATGAGCAATTAGATTGTTCAATTCTACTTAATTTCGATATTTATTAGTATATGCTTGCTCCCGACAAATATTCTCAGTGCTGCCCTTTTTGGCATAACTATACTAAATAAAAAATAAAAAAACGTAAACCAAAAATACAGATTGCAATCTTATTAATGATCTATGAAGTCAGTCTACAACCGAAAGAGATTGGATACTGTTTAACATCAGAGACCGGAGTCCATGAAGCACTGAGTAGTTGGTTAACCTCTTAGGTTACATGAAGATGCTTCCTCGTAAAAGGGAACGATTAAGCCTCCACTTGCCTCAGGTTTTTACACCTGTAACGATGTGGTATGTAAGAGCTTAAGTGGCGAAAGTTAGTTATGATCGTTCACGCAGCTGTCAATATTGGAGTCTAACAAGGTTCTCACAAGTGGGTTGGGATGCTCTTTTATTCGATACAATTTCTTGAGTAGAAGTTCCACTTCACAAATCATAAGGAGGGTCATTCTCGTTGTCCCGTAGAGCGTTTTATTAGAGAACCATTTTTTATTTGGTTTTCTTAATTTACCACAGCAAAAGCGAAACATTTTCCTTCCAAAGCTCTCCATTTCCTTGGCAACTGTAGGTGAAATTATAAACCAAGATGCAAAACCGTAGGTCAGAATTGGCCTAATGAGCGTTTTATATATCAATATCTTCGTGTTTTGCGAGAGTTGTTTTGAATTTAGCAGAGGTTTTAGAATACCTGTTACCGAAATTGCTTTGGCTAAAGCTCTCCGGCCTATTTGTTAAGCAAAAGTCTATTTTGCAAATGAATACCTAGATATTTAGTTTCAACTCGCAGTGAAATGGGACTTCCATAAATTTGAAGTTCTAACAGTTTGCTTTCCTTGACTACAAGATAGTGACCTTTTTCACTAGCATTTCGAAAATATGTTAAACCGCTTTTATGGGTATTTATCTCTAGTCCCCACTTTCTAGATAATTTTGTAAGATATTTATTTTATCCTTAATCTTTTAAAGGTCATCGATTGGTCTTATTCCACTGGCCAATATTGTGGTGTCATCGGCGTAGAGAATAGCGCCAGGATCTTCTATGATATGGTGCTTAAAAAGAAAGTCGTTGAGGAATATATGAAAAAGAATTGGCCCAAGAACAGACCCTTGTGGTACACCTGAACGCACATTAAAATATTCTGATTGCTCTGTGCCGATGACCAGGTGCCAGGTATCTGGAAAGTAACCATTATTTATACAGTGGTTAAACAAAAGTGAGTTCGGGATGTAACCAAACGCGTCAACTAGTTCATCTGCAATTTCAATGCCAAGAATACCTTTATAATCATATAATCACCACCGTTTTACTTTGTTCTCATAGAAGAGGCCTTGCAGTTCAACACTGAACAGGCTTCATTCCCTTGCCGAAAATAAGATTGAAGCGCACCTTAATGATATATTTTTCAGTTCGAAATACGCTGAAACTTTTCCCCATTGGTTGTGATATTCTAGTGTTTGAACCAAATATACCAGCACCCATTCCGATGCCCATCTCATCCGTCTGAATACCACTTAATACATTTTGTTTTGATATTGGGATTTTGTTATTCCATTTTTTTGGCTTGGAGTTACTATATTGAAGTGAAACCTGATCAAGACTCAGATTTTTCTTACGAATGAAGGCAACAAGTATAGCGTTACTGTTTACTAACTTTACAAACCCGTTGCTTATAATCTTTAGAGAAAAAAAAACGATGCAAGACTTATGGTCGATACAATTAAGTCAATCCACTTACTTTATATTCCTTCGGGCTATCAGAATGCATCCCTAGTTAAAACCAGATCTAAATAAGGTGGTTAGAGTGTAAAGAATCTGAACCAGACATTTCAGAATCGGCACTGGAAACATTTCGTCTTAAATGAGTTTATGGTCCACTCAACTGTTGTTCACTTAGAATGTTTCTTAGAAAGCTGCTTCAGCTATGCACTTCAAGATTATTGAGATCCCTTTTCATTTGTGCGAATCAATCAATCCATATGTTTTAGTCTTTATCACCTTTTTTATACAATAATTAGGGCGCTCATGGGGCTATTAGTATCCTTAAAATTATTGCACACAGCGCAGGCGATGGAAAGTTAGGGAGGAAAGAAAGAGAGGTACCGATGTACGTTGGTTTTGAATGTTTGGAGTTTATAATGACTAGGGAATAAAGAGAGAATTCGGCTTAGGAAAGAATCACGATATTTCAAGGTACATCCGAAAGTGGGCTTGATGAGCATTCATAGCGAGACGGGTGTTATAGTTGGAGCCGACGATTTAAAGGGGCGGAATGCTACTGGGAATTCTGAGGAGCCCTGGTGGTGAAAATAGCGATAGAACAGGGTGAGACAGGAGACATTATGTCGGTGGTCGTGGGTCAATCGACTGTGTGATATTAGCATCACCTATTAGTTTTATCGCACGGTTTTGAATCCTATCTAGTAGGCGTAAAAAAGTTTTGGGAGAACCCGAACAGATGTGAGCATTGTAATCCAATTTTGGACAGATGAAAACCTTATACTCGTATATTGAAGCCAGGTCAGAGGGGGTGAAATATTTCTTACATGGCTTAAGGAAACCTAGACATTTCGCAGCATTTTTGTCGACTCCGAATATGTGGTCATTCCAACGTAAGTTGTCGTTGACACACATACTGAGAATCGAAAGTTTTTCGGTTTCAACGATGCAAGTGCCATTCATGGGTAATGGCTGGCTATCAGGCTTTAGCGACAGCAGACAGCATTGTGTTTTGGAAGCATTAAATTCCACTCTGTTGGTAGTTCCCCAATGGGTTATGCTGTTAATATCAGAATTTAATGAGTTTAACATACGCTGCCGTTCCCGTTCTACAGCCGTCAGAAGTAACAGTAAGTAAGTAAAGTAAGTAACAGACAAGATATCGTTGATGAATATACAAAACAGTGTCGGAGACAGGACGGAACCCAAGGGCACACCAGCATTTATTTTGTAAATATCTGACTTGAAACCATCCAAGACAACTTGGATTGAACGTTCCGAAAGGTAATTTCTAATCCATTGAAGAAGAGAGTCGTCGATCCCAAATGCACGCATTTTCGACAAAAGAGCCTGATGCCAAACTCTGTCAAATTCTTTAGAAATATCAAGTGCGACTATCTCTCTTTCGCCAGATTGGTGTTAACTTTGGTTCCACTTTTCGGTGAGACATGCCATCAAATCACCAGTGGACCTGTTGCTACGAAAATCGTATTGCCGGTCATTAAGAGGTTTTCGTGTTTAGAGATATTTCATGCGCCGACGATTTATCAGCGATTCCATGACCTTGGAAAGAAGGGATGTAAGAGCAATGGATCTGTAAAAGGAAAGAGAAGAAGATTCGCCTTTTTTAGGGACGAGCTGGACTAATGCTGCTTTTCATTTGCTCTTAAAGCGTCCTAATGAGTAGGATTGATGGAAAAACTTACTCAGTGGTTTTGCAAGCGTAGAAGAACACCTCTTCAGAAGAAGGGGAGATATATCATCTGGACCAGCGGATTTGTGAATTTTAAGATCTTTAGGTACTCTTGCTATTTAGGTACTCTTGCATGTTCGACGCACTCACGGCGACGACAACGAATAGCTCATTTCTTGAGCTCTCTCATATTTCTTTTTCCGAATAGAAACGAGCCCAAAAATAGGTGAAAAATTTTGTTTTGCGTTCACGAAGACCATGAATATCGTTACCCACTTTCGCTTACGTTCTGGTGTTTAAGGCCAATGACACAGTTTTTGGCAAGAGTTCTTCATTTATTTTCTCATAATGTGTCACTTTAAGAGTTAATAGCGGATCTCAGGTAGACAAAATCCCTTCTACCTAATCTAAGAATGGTCTATACTCTCTACCAAGTCGTCTCTACTTGAGTTGAATATCATAGCTTGATGCTCTTGAACCCCGCTTTGTGATCTTGCTACCATTAACAAAGGTTCTGATTGGTTTTCTTCAATGTTTGGGGACCGACAAATCCGCAGACTAGGTGGCAACTAGGTGGTTGCTACCGAAGATATCTATTTTTTTTCTATTTTAATTCGCTGAAACAATTTTGGATATGTGGTTCAATTATTCTGTGAGGTGGTTGGTTTTCAATTCTTTGTAGCAACTCTCGTAGTAAACGTCGCAAGTGTTCATCTTTTGTTCGGCTGAGCTCAGCGGTCATATTGGTTGACAAAGGTATTTGCTTTTAAGCGGTCTTGAATCTATGCTAGCTCTTTGGCTGCAGGTGGCCTGTTCATGAGCTTGCGAGAGCTCTCAATATACACAAATCTGTTGACGCAAATCGTGCATCTCCTCATCTTCGTTAGCAAACTATTGCGTATCGTCTCCCATGGATCCCACTAGCCTTTAAAAAATTTAAATTTACTTCTCTCTCATTTCTGAGATTGGCCTTAAGACACGTAAACAACTCAATGTTCGGCAGTATGGCATTCACAGATGGAGATTCGCTGGGAGTTCGATGATTTTCGGTGAGAGGAGTGTAGTACCATGTTATGTTTGACACCTAACAAAGCTTTATTCTTTTGTTATTTGTTTTTGACGTGAATTCAACAGAGTCAGAATGTTCTTACCGTTTTGTCATGATTTTGAGTCTTTGATCCAAAATAAAAATGGTATGCCTCAGGGTTCCTTTCTTTCTCCAATACTCTTTATCACCAATGTTTGGCTGCTCTTACTAATCCTGTTCTTAGTTTCGTAGGAGAGATAGATATTTTCATCAGCATCCGAAATCTATCCTATACACCAGAATAACTCTTATTTGCAAAACAAGTGAATCGTGTAAGCTGTGTTGTCTAGGCTAGCGTGCACTCCTTGTTTTGAACTGTGGCTTCAATACTGCCCACATTTTGAGGCGCAGTCTTGCAGGATGGCATATTACATTTTCGATAGAGCATCCATTCCCTAAGCAGTCTTGTGCGGATAAAGCTTGACCATGCCTTTCAACATAAATGATTTCGGACTCATAGGTCTGTAGTTCTTGGCGAGTATGTAGTCACATTTTTCAATTTCCGGTATGAAGGCTACTCTCACTGTTCACCTTCTTATGCCAGTGCCAGATTAACGGCGAACATTCATATTGTAGTAACCAGTAGCTAGTAAGCGACTTCAATTCACCTGTCGTTGATGGCTGCGTTTTTGAAAACTTCCACTGATAGGATAGTTGTGAGCTGGTTCTTGCTAAGTTGTCTTGGAAGTGAGAGTCAAGCATAAAACAGAGAATTCCTACTAAAGGTGTAATCAGGTTCTCAGATTGTTTCTTGTCTAAGAAATTTCGCCTTTTTGGAGACTGAGGAGTCTGTCGATTTACCCGAGTATTTAAATTATTTGCTACTGTCTTTGTCATTCTGTCATTCTTTGTTCGTTTAATATCTTCTGTTCACGCCCGTGGTTCCTGTGTGGATATTATGTGATTATGGGTACTTAACAAAATTAAAACCAATCTTTGTTGTCCATCGTACTTGATTCCAATTTTTGAATTTGTGTGAATCCATTGAGTTTTATAGACGACTTTGTACTCGAACAGCGTGGCAGCCTGATACTCGTATTGTAATAGTCTATTGTCGCCATCGTGGCTTACTATCCCGAACGGTATAAACTTTTTCGTGCAGAAGACGAATGGCAATAATAAAGTACAAGTACAATGTTTCGAAGTCCAACTGGATTAAGCAGTTCTCAAGTGAAAACCCAATAGAAGCCCTTGGACAGATAGCTAGAAGTACGGTCATACTAATGCCATTCACACAAACTGCATTAAAATCTTTTGTAAATGCATTTCCCTTTAAAATTTCATTGCAGTCATAAATAATTTTATGCTTCCGAACACTCCGACAACTCCGTACGGAATCGTAATCTACACCAAGCGACATAAAAACTTGTGATTGAGAATTTCCTTGCTGTCTCGTCTAAGTGCAAAGTTTACAACGCACGAGTCGCACATAAAACCCAATCTGCTGCCCCTTATTTTTGAACAATCAAAACGGTTTTTTGTCTGCAACCAAATGCGCCAGACTGACAAGACGGAATGAGTTGGTAATATAAATCAAAAAGTTTTGTTTTTATATGTTTTGCAATCATGATTCATTAGAATGCTATCTACCGCATAAAGGAGGGAATAAATAAAAATCGTTATCATCATAACGAGTCACAAAACTTAATGAGATTTGGCAACCCATACCTGGCCGGGTGTTACTACACAACTGCTTCATATTGGTAGAGCTTATCACACTTTTAGATTATCTATTCTCCTAAACCGCAGTGCGGCAGACACAGTCGAAATTTCTAATATCTAGATACTTGTAGATACTTGGGATCATATCCATATCCATATCCATACAGTTCAAATGAAATTGTTGGCAGCCATTCAAGTACGAGTATCAATAACCTTTGCGGGTGCCACTGCCAAATTGCTCGTAAACATCATCTTCCAGAGGCTGCCTGCCATCCCAGCTTGTTCACACGATTCATGGTTAGAACACGCTTAATGTGTTCATCCTTTCGCCATTGGCACACATTGTATAGAAACAGAAAATCCACTGTCTAGGTGACTCGCAGGCATATTCATACCAAGGAGACCTTGGCAGAACTTCAAGAAACATAGCCCAGTGATTGTAATCTGTCACAATTCAACCAAGAGGCTACTGCTACGAATATGCTCATTCGGGTCGATGGAAATACCCAGAATCCGATAATTGAAAGGTTCTAATACTCGTATATGAGAATATTATGGGAGGAAAAGAATTGTTCTGTTCCGCCCCTTTAATGGGACGTAAATATCTATAATACCATTTCTGAAGGACATCGTAGGAGCAAAGACACAAAATCGATCAACACGGCATTATTGATGGCACCGAGATCGCACAAGATGAATGTTTTCTTCTTCTTGTGTACTTGATAGCTTATGAAATTACCGACAGATGAATGGGGGGTGGTGACGTACAGAATTAAACGTCGATCTTGACAGAAAATTATCAAATTGAGGACAATAGGCGAAATCCTCTTACACCCACCTTCTAAGCTTTGCATCGTTAAAAAATTACTTCTGGCACTTTGAAGATAATGACAATTTGACTGAAAACGTATTTTAGGGGTGGAAACTGCAACTTGCCCGGAATAGGAAACTGCCTGTGTTTGTGACTAGCATCCTGTGTGGACGAAGGTGGCGTGTAATATTGATTGAATCTTTATTCTCTATTGATTTTGGCCAGGCTAAGTGAAGGAGAATGAAATGAAAAAGTACGAGTACCGTCAAGCCGAATCAAACAAATCCAACAAATAAACAGAAATCTCATGTGTACATATGGTTTGGTAAGTGGGTGGAGTTGTTGGGGTAAGAAAATTTACACGCCATACTCTCGTACATTGTGTCGAAAGCGAATACGAGGCCGAAATGAGGGGTGGATTTTCAATTGTAATGTATTTACTTAGGGTATCAACCCTGGTTAAATCGAGTGGAGAGGGGGGGATGAGTGTTTTTGTTTTTGGAGTGAAATCAATACCGTAGTGACAACGGGTAACAACACCCGATTGAAGGTTCTTTTAAAATTTCCAGGGGGTGATAGTTACAATATTTAGTTTGGAAGGCCTTCTATGTAGTGTTTGCTTAGAAAATTGAGATTTCACTTGTTTGTTTTGTACTCGTAGTTGCTACAAAAGGGTAGCGATCGATTGGGATCTGCCGGGCTCGATTGTAACAAGTTCATTTAACTTTTATTAGGTGGATTGCCCCCACAATCGGTGTTGTTAAGGCGGGTGGGGCAAGTTTTCAAGTTCGCGCCAATCTCCAACTGGAAACTGCATGTGTAAGTCCCAATGTATGCAAGCTAAAATGCAAGCGTCAAGCAAAGTCCTCAGAGATAAATCCAGCTCCTTAACCTGGTATTCTTTCCTTCACAGGCAATTTGATATATTCAAAGACTAAGTCTGGAAAGGGCTTCTACATAAATAATGGTGTAGATGGTGTCGGGAGAACTGAAATTAGCCCAATGGCATCACTTATCACATCTCATTGACACTTCTGTCCACTTTTATTCAAGAGATGCCACAGAGAGCCTCAAATTTAAAGATTTTTCGTCGTTTGCACTCGCTGCTAGTGTAGGAAAAATAAATACAACAAGTTGGAAACGAAACAATCAAAAGTATGAGATGTGAATAATGCTTCTTGAAGAAGTCAAACGATTTTCGGTACTATTATTGAGTATTAAGTCGCTTTACAGACCATGTGCATTTTAACAACTCAAGCAGACCGAATACAGCTACAGAGAAGATCTCACTTCCAATCAAGACCAGCTCTTTAAAGCAGGAGAAAATGTGACAGACTTATGTAAGAAGTCCCGAGTTTCAGCTGAGTATCAGGCATGTGAACCAGGCTCATAAATTCCCCCAAAACGACAAATTTGCGAAAATCTATTGTACAGTGAATCGGCTAACTACCTTGTTGTTGCTGAGATACGAATACACAGTGTGGCAAGTAATATCTCGCACTGACTCTAGAAAACATAAGTAAAACACGTTTTCTGTTTTCTTTTCGGTATTTTTTATTCAAAATAGTCTCCTCCCTATTCAATAGTCTGGTTACAGCGATTCAATAGTCTATCAAATGCCTGCTCCAGCTCATTTTGCGAAATCGAGTCCAGTGCCCATGTCGAAGCACTGAATCGTTATATTCGAGTCGAGTACAATGGTTTCTGGCCATCAAATTGTTGAATGTCAACCAAATGCCATGAAATTTTGACAGTTAGTGGAAAAAGATTCAAGAGTGTTCGGACAAATAAATAGCGCTCTTGGTTTCCGAGATATGGTTCGTGTCCGCGATATTATTTGCCACACTGTGTATGAATTTTTCTACCTCAGCTTAGAAAAAGGAGTGCTGTTAGAAAGGTTGCGATTGCAGAAAATGGCCAAATCCTTTGTCATTTAATTGCCCTTTAACAACACTTGACGAACTACAACATCAGTATCTTATCCCGAAGTGGCGATGCTGCCAAGAAACCATCCAAGATGACGCCTCAGATGTGTTAGTTGTTCCCCGACCATCAAAGACAAACCTGTTCTTTGACGATGAGTGCCGACTCCTGTATTCTGCTTAGGAATACTTGAGCGATTGTGGAAGAATTATTTGAGGAGGCTGTGATACGTCGAAAATGATTTACATATACTTTACGGTCATGTGAAACAAACCGTTCAACCTGGATGATGATGGGCAATACTAGACACTATCGCCAGAAAACAGTTAGCCGTTTTCGCAAGTATTTAAATAGAAGTGACGAAGATGTGCCTGGACGTGAGAACACACAAGATAGACGGAGAAAATAACACAACTGCATCTGAGAGATAATTGTTTAGACTGAAACGGAAACTGAGTCCCCTGTCAAACAATCAAAATAGCGTGACACTAGAAATTAATCATCCTATCCGTTCTTTTGCGGCACAGAAGCATGAATTTTCGAGAAATATAGTTATAAAAATGCTTCAAGAAACCTGGTAGAGTGAATGGGTATTTAACTAGAAATTGTACTGAGAGTACAATGACATGGACTTAGCGTTGGTTGAAATTATATTGTGTACTTAAATAGCTGGGGAATGTAAAGCGGAAGGACGCTATCCCTCTAGCCCGAATTTGTTTTTCAAGTCCATCAATTTCTTCATCAAACTTCGGTTGAAACTAGAGCCTTTTAATGCTTTCTGGACCTGATTTCCGATGCCTCTTGATTGATATGGCAATATCAACTATCTTCATCAAATCTAAGGTGTTTTCATTTTTGGTTTCTTAATGTAAAGACTTTCACACACCTTTACGCTTAAGTCATAAAATACTGCAGAGTTTTTTTGACATATAAGTCAACTCAAGCTAGAAAATGCATGCGACAGTTGCCACGCCGATTAATAATTGTTGTTACAGTTTCCCGTGACGCCTTTATACAGTGAAACGAGAAATCTCTTCCAAGAAGCAGTTGCGCATTCGACAGCTTTCATAATCCTATAAAAATGAATCGCTAGGTATTTGGGTGGTATGCGATCTTCATTTCTTTTTGCTTCCGTAAAATCTGCCTTGGGAATGTTATTTTAATCTCGGAAATCCCTCATCAATAAACCTATTAGAGTAGAGATCCGTTGACAGTCTATCTTCGTCTGTAATCAACATATTTCGACGATTGATCCTGTTGTAAATAATTTTTTGTTGTGTAGGAATCCTTATGACATAAGTCCTTTTTTGTATGCCCTGATATTACTTTGTTTCCGAAACATGACGCCTGTAAATTGATTGCAAAAAAAAACGAAAATACAGTGCCTTAAATACCGTTTTGGTATCATTTCTACACAGTTCCTCATCTAACTAAAGATGCGCCTTATCGATTTACTATTTCCGCTCTACTTACTCAGCGCTCACAAGGCTTGAGTTTGTCCTTCACCCCCAAATCGTTCCACTATTTGCATCCTTTTTATTTTAATATTTTCTGGTTAAGGACTTCTTTAATTATAAAACAAAAATTTAAATATTTCCAAATGAATTAATTAATTTATTTTTTGTATCTTTTTAGGTGAGTACCTAACTGTTGTCCCGTTTACATATGTATCTTGTAAGTTTAATTATTTTATGCAAAAACAATTATTTTGAATTTTTACTTCGAAAAATTGGAGATACACTTAAAACAACAACTAAAGTAACAACTGGAGATTATATGACAAAAGTCTGAAACATTAGTTAACCACTTTGCAGGGTACTTCATCTTACTTTGGATTCGGTTAATTAATTGAAACAACAAGCTAGCAATTTTCAAAATTGCTCAAATTGCGAACAGATTTGGAATAGATGTCGTTCAAGTGGTTTAAGATCTTATGAGTCGAGGTGTTGGACAGTGATAAAGATGGAACATCCTCACAACTTCATTAATTGTGATAAGTTTCATTATAATTCTATTATTACTGATGAAATGGCAATGCTTTGTTCTCTAGGTTTTGAGATTGTTATAGAGCGTTTTGCCCTAGTTATAACCGCATTTGTCAAGTGCACTCCATCTCGTATTCGCGGTATTTAGTGTTTTGTTCTTGTTTAAGACTACAGGAAGGTATTTTGACTGAGTATCTGTCTGGTTTGACTGGCCTATAAGCTCTTTCAACTGCAGAGTTTTTTTGTTTTGCTGCTTGCCGAAGGCCCGTAATTATTTCGAACATCAACTGACAAGCTTCGATTTTATTTTAATGCTGCTTAGCTTATAATGAAAATAGTAATATAAATGTATAAAAGTGACTTCATTGCGATCTGTTAAGCATCTGTTGTTACTGAAGAGACCTCGGTTCGGAAAATGCGGTCTCTGAACTTGGAAGTAGAACACCACGCCAACATCAGTAGTCATTTTGGACATATCGGTGCACATGGGAACTGTTGATTAATTGAATAATTCGATTTTCGTGCGATTTATCATCTATTGTGAATAATATTATATTTAGTCTGGACCGCGAGTTCCTGTGTTTTTTTTTTTTTTTTAATCTGCGTATGCTCCGTCAGACTGTGTTATTCGTTTTCAGTTTTGTTTAGTGAAAGGGCTCTATTTGTGTCAGATTCTACCGCGAAATAACTTTAAAACTAAAGATTCAGTATGATCTCCAGGTTCGCTGTAGGGCTGGTTTTTAATGCGCTGATAGGGCCGATGAAAGCCATTCAATCTTAATCGTTGTCCCACGGTTAGTAGCTCAGCATTGAAGATTATGCTATGTAAGAAATGAGATGGACTTAGTATTCGTAAGACCTGACTAGAATTATTAAAATATTAGAATAGCTTCGCACAATGCTTCCATTTTACCACATTATTATATTTCAGCATCGATTTTACTTCATTATGATATGATGGCTAGAACTTTAGTTTGTGCTGAATATTTAATTGCAGTCATAGAACGATATTATTGAATAATTTGCCTCTTTCTTTTCTGTTGAACTTCCACACTTATTTTTTATTCAACACTTGGTTCTGAAATTTGCTGTGCCTCAAATTTTTTTATGGAGATACAGAGCTCTTTTTTGTTGTCTATTAAGAAAGAGCTTTTTCCCTGTAGCAGTTAAAGAAGGGCTTTACCTTCAGTATATCTGCCTGATTTAACTTTACTTGAGAAAAGCCTCTGCATGATGACATCCTAATTTATACACCTTCTCACCATCAACTACTACACTACATCTTGAGGAGCCCATTTTACTATAGTTTTTTGGAAATTATTGAAGCTTTGTTCGACTAAATTTTTTGTATTTTTTGTAATTTTTTAACAGGTGCTGCTGAACTGAATGAAATACTTGTACATTCTCGCTCATACTTGTACAATCAATTTGATCTGAATCTGACTGCTTTAATTTAAGAAGTCCTAAGTTAGAAAGTAATATGCCTTGTACAAAAAATTGTATCCTCATTCTGACTGCAACACATTTCTTATGGGTGTGAAGGCACAATATACTAGTACCCAAAATCTTGTGGAAATCGTTGGTCCTTCATCAAAAACATGAACAATTCTGTTCCCATCCATCCATCCCATCACTCTTTTACTCAACACCATTGTAGATTCTAACTCCTTAGATAGAGCCAATCTGCTTCCTTTCCACTTTTCACTTAGCTTACATCTTCCAGACTCTGACAGGCCTTTACAAATGTCTCTAGCATTTTACGTGGGTACCTGCTGGAGCGCTTACGCTGAAAGCATGATTCATATGCGGCCTTATTTATCATACAATGGGGAACAATCCCTATTCCTTGTCATTTGATCGTCCCAGGGAAACTTTAATCAGACAGTACAAATTCGAAGTCCGTCTTAGGGTTCTGGCACCCAGTAGACTTTCGCGCATTTTAAGGCTGAGCTAATAACAGTCAGAAATTTTAGGTACAAACAACAACCTTTAAGAATCAGGCCCCAACACAAGTTCCGGAATCTGCTGATTTGCATTTTCCAGAATTAAGCCCGTGAGACCATCTACAGATCCCTCGAATCGACTGGCCGCTTAGTATTTAAACATTGTCCTGATCAAATGCTGTGTACATCAGTTGCAACTCTGATGTTCTTTTTATAAGACCCGACTTGCTCTTACCATTTTTCTGGAAGAATAGAAAAGTTGAAAAAGAGGAGTTCCGTGAAGTAAAGTATCAAGGCAACTTTTGGACGTTTTTTGAAATATCGTTCTAACAAATCTCTTATAGAATGCCCTGTCGAACTCTTCAAACATTAAAAGCCAACGTATATCGGTATTTCAACTTCCTTCGAATACACTGTATACAAACATCTCAAAGGTACTAAAAACCCCTTGAGCGCTTGCTAATTATAAAATAAATAAAAACTTGACTAAGAAGGCCCAACATCTACCCCATTCAAGGGAAAGCAACAGAGTTGCGCTTGCTCTTTTAAAATCATTTCAGAGAATGGCTTAAGGCCTTTTTGTTGAAATGTGTGATATTTTTACTGGACTTAGGTTGTCTTGAATGCTTGAATGCATTGTTAGTACAAAAAAAAAAAATGGTATACCTCAGGGTTCAATTTTGTCTCCCACACTCTTTTTTAATGTCATCAATGATCTCTTCCCTATTACTTCCTGACTCACATCTATGCTCCCCGCGGGAATCATCTATCGAGTTCCTTTTTTTTTTTCTTAAAAACATACAGTGCCCTCTTCGGTCATTAAAAACGTAACCATTAAGCAAATATACCACTTACATCGTTGAAGTGAAATAAAGTTCCCATATTGGATGAAGGTGAAAGTTCCCAGGGCTCACTTATTTCTTCTACTACTGATAAAGGATATTTTTTAGGAGCTAAAACCTTGAAACCTTGAAAATTGACCTCGAATTTAAGATCCTAGCTCATTGGGATGAAGGGTTCATGACATTATCTTTTGAACATGACTCTAGGCATAAGGTTTCCTCGGCTGTTTCAGACGAATTGCATCATGTTGATCCAATTTCGGATCTTACATTCGAGGATATGAAGCCCTATTCCACTTGTTCTAAGGCCTGAAAGCGAAAAATCGCGATCTCAAAGGATAATCAGGTGCCCAATTTCGCGATTGCCATTGAATCGACTGATAAGTAAGTTGACGTTATTGTTAGTTATTGTATTATTGTGTCGCAATCCATAGTCTCGTGTCTTGAAAAGAACAGATTTTACTGATTAATACAGGATTTCCCTTTCTGAATACTCGTGGAACCTTTTAAATATGTAAAGAAAAGCTCAATGGAGCTACTACTAAATGCGGCTGTTCATACTGACGTCCTCACTAGGAGATACCGAATATTAAAGATCCTCAGTTCTACTGTGTGACGTAAATTGGTGAGAAAACCCCTTCAAACTGCTCATTTTTTAATTGAAATCAATCAATCCGTCATTCTTTAGATAAGAATACCCCGCACAAGTGCCACTTACTACAGTATCCTTTCACTGATTTAATAAAGGCTCACAATATTCTTTCGCCTTTTTGGCGGCAGCATTCATCATACTTTAGGTTGAGAAGGAAACAAGATGAGGTATCGCCTTCATTTAAAATGAGCGAACATTAAAGTTTCAGAGCGTCAATCCCTTGATTTAACATCATCTCTACCCCAAAAGATAAAATAATTTTCCGACCACCCGCCAAGGGGGAGTAAAGCACATGTGGTGGTATGAGTTCAAAATAGTTTTATTGCTTCAAGTAAAAAATTGGCAAAAAGGGCTGAATGGTTTCAAAAATGAAGTGTTAACGAAAGTTAAGCCAGCTCTCCCTCTCTGCAAAGAACTTAATTTAATATTCCTCACTGAACGTGTGGCTATAGATCATATCACATATGAACGGGTATGCATTGGTTTTTCGCCTTTTCAGAGTTTTCCATCGAACAAGGTTGCAGCACAACGAGTATGAGCGAAGGGATGCCTCACATATCCTCGACAAAAAAGCCATAAAGTTTGCGAATATAAGACTGCAACAAAGCAATGGCTCAGCCAAAAGTACTCGTATTTGCCGATGAAGTAGTGGGACAGGAGGGCAGGATAAACACTCAACGAATTCTGATAATTGAAAAACTGAACAGGAAGTAAGTCAAAAGCAGTTTCCTTTGCACAAGGGCGCCGGAAGCTAAGGAAGAAACTTTAATTAAAGTGATATGTTTTGCATTGGTTTTGAGAAAGGAAAAAAAAAAACAAAAAATTAAAGAAAGTGAAAACCTCAGCGAAAACAGAGGCAGGAACTGGCAGAGAAACAGGATAAAGATAAAGCAGTTAAGCACATCCGAGGAGCATTAACATTTTAGATCAATAAACAGAATCAAATATTTAACTGAAGAGGATTGTACCTCATCAGCAGGATTCTTTTTCTCCTTATAAATGCAAGAGCTTTCGTTTCTTCTACCCCTTCACCTTTATTTTATTTTTTATTTTTTTTGGCAATAAAATGTAATATTTCATGGAATTGGATTGGAGATTCGGTGCTATGTCTGAATTTGGGAAGAAGGTGGTGCTCACATCATATGTATTCGTACACGTATGATGTGTGAGGGTTAATGGCAGTTTGGGAAAAGATTTACGTAAATTCTTTTTGGGAATTGAACAGAGAAAAAGAAGCAAATCCTCAAGTTCATACTCGAACATGAAGTCATTGCCGGTTTTATGTGCAGTTAAAGTCAGATAAAAGGATAAATGGGTAAGTGGATGACTCGAATGGTTAAGATGGGTCCTGGCCTGGTTATTGCAATGTAAATACAAGCGACAGCAGAATATTGCCAATCCAATCGTCGTTGGGCTTTAAAAGAGCTCCGGAAAATGAAATTGTAATTCAGCGAAATTTTATGACAGAATTTTTGCAAATTTTACACATTGTTAACTGAGGGCAGGGGTTTTCGAATTTGGTGGTTCGATAATCGTGGAAGAAGGCCTGTATACCATACGCACTTAAACTAATCACCAAATGGGGGGGTTTGATTCAAAAGGGTCAAAAAATGCCGTGCTTCCTTTTCACTACTGTTTCAAGACCATTCAGAGCATTTAACATTAATCTGACAACATGGTTTCATATCAAAGAAAGCTAAAACTAAACACCTTCATCCAAATCAATACACTTACAAGAAAGCATGATCGACAGCAGGCGCCCATTTTATCTAGTATTATAGATGTAAGACGCATACCAGTGCATTACTGTCTCAGCCGAGCCTTTTTTTAGGTGGCGCTACAGTCCGGGGTGGACCTGGGCCTCAGTCAACAAGCTTCTCCAGCTAGCTCGATCCCTGGCTAGCTGTCTCCAGTTTCGCACGCTAAGTTGGCTGAGGTCCTCTTCCACTTGCGTTCGCCACCTGAGTCTTGGCCTTCCTCTACTGCGCTGTCCCTCGGGGGCGGATTCGAAGACTTTTCGGACCGGAGCATTGGTGTCCATGCGCTCTACATGACCCAGCCATCTCAGTCTTTGGATCTCCACTCTTCTGGCTAGGTCCATGTCGGTGTACAGTCCATACAGTTCGTCGTTGTATCTCCTCCTCCACTCACCGTCAATGCAGATGGGACCGAAGATCGCCCGAAGAATTTTTCTCTCGAAGCAACCAAGAACACCCTCATCCATTTTTGATAATGTTCATGCCTCTGCGCCATAGAGCAGGACCGGGATTATTAAAGTCTTACAAAGGGTGACTTTTGCTGTCCGAGAGAGGGCTTTGCTACTCAGTTGCCTTCTTAACCCAAAGAAACAGCGGTTGGCAAGAGTTATTCTTCGCTTGATCTCAGCCCTGGTGTCGTTGCCTGTATTTATAGCAGAGCCTAGGTAGACAAAGTCCTTAACTACCTCAAAGTTATATCTGTCGAGGGTGACGTTCTGTCCGAGACGTCGGTGTTGGTTGTCCTTTTTGCTTGACAGCATATACTTGGTCTTGCCCTCATTGACCGCTAAACCCATTTTCGCCCCTTCCGTCTCAATACTCGCGAAAGCGCCACTGACATCACGCTGCTTTCTCCCGATTATGTCAATATCGTCGGCGTATGCGAGTAGTTGGACGGACTTTTGAAAGATAGTGCCTCTTGTGTTTGCTCGTGAGTTTTGCACTATTCTTTCAAGTACGATGTTGAAAAAATCGCATGACAGCGCATCGCCTTGTCTAAATCCTTTCTGGACATCAAAGGTCTCGATGAGATCTTCACCGACCTTGATGGAGCAGTGTGCATTCTCCATCGTCATCCTGCACAGACGGACGAGTTTGGCAGGGATGCCAAAACTAGACATTGCTCTATATAGCTCGTCTCTATAGATGCTGTCATGCGCGGCCTTAAAATCGATGAATAAGTGGTGGGTATCGATCTGAAGCTCATGGGTCTTCTCCAAGATCTGCCGTAGTGTGAATATCTGGTCGGTGGTGGCCTTTCCTGGCCTGAAGTCACACTGATATCAGGTTGTTGACGAACGTCTTCAGGCGTTCACACAATACGGCAGATAAGATCTTGTATGCGATGTTAAGGAGACTGATGCCTCTGTAGTTGGCGCAGTTCAGAGGGTCTCCTTTCTTGAGAATTGGACAAACAATGTGGAGGTTCCATTCATCGGGCATACTTTCGTCCGACCATATTTTACAGATGAGTTGGTGTATGCTCCTTACCAAGTCATCGTCTGCCGCTTTGAAGAGCACGGCAGTCAGGCCATCCGCTCCAGCAGCCTTGTTGGGCTTATATACTTGTAGATATAGCTATCTTCACTTCATCCAGATCGGGTGGACGGAATTGTTGGTCATCATCGTCCAAGTTGAAAGGTTGATTCTGCTTGACAGCGGTATTTGGTCCGTCATCGCCGTTATACAGTCTGCAGAAATGGTTCTTCCAAATCCTCAGCATCGACTGCGATTCTACTACGATGTTCCCTTGTTCATCTCTACAGGTTTCGGTTCGGGGTTTGTTTCCGCGGCATGTTATTTTTACCTTTTGGTAAAACTTCCGAACCTCATTCCTGGAGTAGCATCTCTCAATTTCCCCGATCGCGTGCATCTCATGCTCTTTCTTCTTCCTCCTGAGAAGCCGGTGCTCGTCTCTCCTCTTCCGCTTATAGAGCGCGTGAGCAGCTCTGTTCTTTTTTTGCAGTGCCACATTGCGTGATTTTTGCTTAGCTGCATGTGCTTGCCGGCATTCATCATCGAACCAGGGGTTTCGTTGTGGTGGACGAGTGAAACCCAGCACATCAGAAGCGGCATCTCTGATGTCGTTTTGGCAGTGTTTCCAATGGTCTTCGATGCTTGATGCTGGCGGCATTGGACCTCTTAAGAGATTAAGAAACACTCGATCGGAGAAGGACTTGGCGATCTCTTGCGATTGTAGCCATCTGACGTCGAATTTTCTCACAGCATTAGTTTGTCTTGGCGTAGTTTGGGATATACGCAACCGTACCTTGGCTACAACAAGGTAATGGTCCGAGTCGATGTTGGCTCCTCGGAACGTACAGACATCCATAATGCTGGAGGAGTGTCTTGCGTCGATCGCAATGTGATCAATCTGGCAGTTACCCCGGCGGCACAACCCCCAACCTGGAGGACCAGTTCCACTTTGAGTGCCCCTAGGACGAGGGGTCGGTTACACCGAACCCAGTAACCCGTTCCGGGATGTGAGCGCTGCCGTTGGCCCTCATAGGGCTCGTCCGCCACCATCTCTTTTCCAGGACCCTGACTAAGTCCTGGAAATCCTTTCCGGCCTGAGCTCCAAATATGTCGGAGTAGCCCGGATAAGGTCTTGTTTTATTTTTCCGACACTAATCCTGGTTAATGGCGCAGGGAACTCGCCATTTACCCCCTTCACTTCGCAACCTCTAGTGAGATTCCCAGATGGCGCCACGGGGAGGCGTGAAGTAGGACTTATTAGCAGAGTTGCAAGATGTTCGGCTGCAGAGGCTCATTCTCGTCATTTAAGGAACCAGCACCTGTCGGAAGATGCTACTTCTACGAGGCCTTATACTAATCGTACATCCGATGTCTCAGCCGAGCCACGAACAGAAAAAAAATCCCGAGGTCTTCCAAGCTGAGCTTCATGCTATCGTATAATGTGGTAGTATCATTTTGGAATGGAAATGAAAGGCGCCCGTATCCGAATCTCACATTAAAATTGTGAAGCTCGAAATTGTTGCCACAACGCTTCAATACTCCTTAGAACTTATTTTAAATAAACAAAGTCGAGCTCTGTTGGGTACTTGGGCAAGGACAAGCACATTGAAAGAAATTAAAAATTATTAAGTAGGCTTGAAAGTGTTCAGCTCATATGTTAACGGTTCACGGGCCACCAGAGCCTTTCTGCGTCATCCTGAATTTCCACATCACTAGGCACCACAAAGGGCCCATCGCGATTCCTGTGGGACCAGCTGAATTCAACTTCAAGTGGCAAAAAACCTAAACAATCTCCGTGGTAAAATACCCAATTCCTCTACAAAAGGCAAAAAGGCCTTTGAAATCCGTTTTCCAAAAAGTAATTTCCTAAGAATTTCTTTCGGCTACGTGATGTTCCCTAATATTCACACAGTATGTGTGTTATGTCCTTAACTGCTTATAGATCACCGCAGAGTCTACAAATGTCTGTGTATTTGTCAATTTGTCTATTAGAATCCTAAGCTTGTCCCTGTTTAGCCTAATAAACTTCTTAGATCTGTTATCGCCGAGAAGTGGCCATATAGCCTTGTATACCCTATATCCTTCCAGATTCGACCACCTTATATTGGCAGCCTTTATGGTTTTATCCTCAATAGTGCCCCTTATTGTACAGAGGCGTAGTTTGACATCAGCAACCTCCTGAATTTGGCAATAAATTGAACTATCTAAGGTACGTTCTAATTTAAAGAATATGCTTAAAGGGCTATGAAACTCTTACCCATTGAGTCGACTAGTCAACTTTCTTATGGGACACTGCCAGCTCCGATATCATACATTTAAATAAGTCAGGAAACTGAAGTCGCATTTGTATAGAAGACTTCCATCCTGTAGAACACATACTATATGTAAATGAGTGGCTCTTTGCCACATAAGAAGACACTACTTTCTTCTCAGTGATTCTTGAATTTATAAAGAAAGTTGAGTAGAAGTTGAGTTGCCAGATGTCTAAATCTCAAGGCTTCTTGCCAAAGATTTCTTTTAAAGGCAAATCCACAAGGCAGACCATATTGTGTTTTGCCTGTTACATGTGTATGAGTTGAAGTTTAGCCTATGCTTTGGCAGGTTAGTCTTTACTGCAGAATGTGGATGGTAGTTGACCCCAGTGTCTCTTTTAACGTGGCCAACGGTCCGTCTATGGCTCAGCTGACGATTTCAAGCTGCCTTAGTCCAACCTTTTGCGAAAGACATAAATTTAATATGCGTCATCTAGACATTGTGGTGCTTTCTGTGGCATAAATGAGGGCTTTTGAGAAGCTAGGCCAGCTAAGTAAATGCCAGACTCTTTGCAATGTATCTGGCAGCCACCACATCTCTAGTTTCATTGCTATGCAAGGGCATGCGCATAAAATCGAATTCGAATGACAGATGATTAGCGGTTTAGTGAAACTACTTTTCTTAGGAAATTGTCTTCTGTTTAAAAGAAAGATAACTTTATGAGTACCATATTTGTGCCAAGAAGAGAGATTCAGCAGTACGCCAAGGATAGAGCTAAGCAAATATCCTTAGTAGCCGTTATTTTGAATTTAATAAAAACATTAAAGAAAGCGTATTCCATCGAACAATAGAATTGGTCCCATCATAGCCCTGTGGATCCAAAAGATTCACGTGGATGACAAACCCTATGGCTACCTAAAAGCCTAAAATGCGTTGGAAATTTGATCTCAGGTAAAGGTCTGGAGTAAAGGTCATGATTTGCCCAAAGCAGTTTGTTATCTAGGATGAAGCAAAGACAACTAACCTTGCTGAAGTTACGGAAAGTCAGATCTTTTGTCAATTAACGACCGGAACCATTCCGCTTCTTCTTTCTCGTGATGGGAACAACTTTGTTTTGAAAAGACTAACTGGTGCTCAATGGTGAAAAGTCGCTTGGCATGTTCTGAAGGTTAGTATAGATACTGGTACATCTTCTCCAAACTGGTGCTACGAGTATTTAACTAGCGACTTATGTACAGTTGCAATTTGCCATCAGCTAATCCGAAAACCAAAGCTTTGCATGGAATCTGAAGGTGTACAATTTCATTTTATGCAATGGGTCCTTCAACCGAACCTTGTGGCACACCATTAATTCGTTTGTATAACAGAGATATGCTGGTGTTCCAACCCGAAATAGACGTTTCATAATCGGTTTTCAAGTCTTCATATCCAAGTTTATAATAGCGCAGTATATCTAAGTGTTTACTTTTCAACGACTGTCGTGTTTAGAGTCGTTTACATATACCGTTGACAGCTGTTTCAATTGATGGAAAGATTCTGATCCGATTAACGATTTTTCCGATCGTGTCAAGCATACAAATGGGACAATAAAATGAAAGAACGTTTGAGTTCCATTCTCCTTTGGCAAAAGTAGTAGCCCTTGATGCTTTCAAAGTATAATCGTCTTCTTAAAGACTCTCATTGAGCATTTTGAAGATAGGTAATGTCTTGATTTAGTAGCAATCTTTAAGGCTTTACGTAAAATATCATACAGTCCTGATTTCTTGATTAGCATCTTTTTATGTGCCTCAAACTCCTTGGTGGAACTCTCGTGGTTAATTTCACCAAATGGCACCTTGTTTTCTTCCCAAACACGGGACATTTTGATCGTTGCATTGATACAATAAGCTTAACTCCAGAAGTCGTGATTCAGGTCATCTAAAGTGCAACATAATGGTCATACCCCAGCCTCATGGTCTCGTCAAAAGCTTTGTCCAAATGAGGGAAGATTCGTATTTGTTCTTCTGATTCTGACTTTTCCTGTAGGAATCGAGTTTTCGATTTTTATTGTTTTGGATGCACCTATGCATCTTTCATTATTCACGATCAAGCTTGTGTGACCCGAAAACCTCGAAAATCATGGTGATCAGAGGGAGGCTTTTAGGGCATAAATGCACAGCCTTTCAATATTCTTCGTTGTGGAGCAAACAGCTGGTTTTAACAGTTGATCTCCGCAGTGTTTTGACTCTGTGGTCATTATCCGCCTTTACAATTCGAAACAACAGATGGCGGAACTCTTATACGAGGGAAGATCAGTAAGTCCGTGCCTTTTTAAATAAAAAATAAATAAATTTCGCCAACTTTTCTTAAATCTTTTGATCATTTAAGGTTTGAAAAAGGAAGTAGTCACGAGGAGCTGAATGCGACAATAATGCCAAATGAGGGGCCCAAAATCATTGCAATTACGGGCGTTTATCATTGTGCTGATGAAGAGCACTTTTCTTTTGTTCAAATATTGTCTATTTGCATCCAAATCGTCGCTGAAGCAGTCCGCTTTGGTGGTTCCATATTGCGTCAACGGTTACGAAATGGTTCTAAAACTCATCCGAATTGCGGTTCAACAACGCCAAACACTCCTACGAAGTTGTGGTCCATTTTTACAAAAATTCACGCTTAATGACGCAGCTTGGTGAAAATTTAGGAGTATGCTACTGACAGATAGAAGTCACATGGTAATATAGTCCTTCCAGCTGAACTGCAACTTTTGTTGACTGTAGGGCTGATTTTATCCGGACACCGTTTGACAAAAAAAAACCCTTAAAGTGCCTGAAGCCTTTTAAAGACTTACTGAACCTTAACTTCAGCTCTTTTGGTGTTCGTAATAATGGCAAATGCTGTTCATTCATGTAATGAGCTTTGACTTCTCCTGCTGCCTTTCGGTTTATAGGTAAATTAACCATGCTGTAGGCCTAGTTAGACAATCTTGTGACAAGCTCATTACCAGGTTTTCTACGTCGGCATTTTAATGAATTCTTAAAGACAATATCTATCGAACCCCGTCCACTAAGTTGACACATTGCGTGTCCTTTCAACCATGAATTACTCGCGCTTTCGAAAAGTCAATTTCGCGCTTCATTTGAAAAAACAATTCAGATTGCCACCTCCAAATGGTCGTCACTGTCGTCTTCATTAACGTTTCGCTCATCTATTTTCAACTCAACTCTACCTCCGGCAAAACTCGTGCATAATTGAAGTTGTCAAGCAAAGCAAACAATTCAGGAATAATTTAGAAGAAAGCATTCGGGGTATGTTCATGTGCCTGGTGGTCTATCTGAATTCTGGAAAATTAAATCATTTACCGTTAACACCTTCAACTACGAATACTCCATACATCTACAACCCAGTACACTTCTGAGGGCTATCTCATAGCCCATGTGCAGCTACAAAAATATATTTATCCTCATCTCAACAGAAGGCACCATACCTTCTTGCAGGGCTTCGCCACCTCTTAAGGGACGTAAGGGTGGAGGGTGAAGCAAAAAAACTTATAAACTACTAAAAATTACTTAAGTACATAATTTAAAAGGAAATGAGTATTAATTCTTTTCGTCCTGCCATGGTTCCCTTCAAGTTGTCCACTGAATCACATATACACGTACAAAATCAGACAGGAATGGAATAGCTAAGGTCGTTTTCATTTCATGAACCGGAAGTGCTAACATAGTCAGTCACACAATTGCATACAAACAGTCAGCATTCAGGAAGTGAGTAATTATGAATTTTGCATGAAATTATTACTGCGTGAGTCCTTGTTGTGCAAAGCAAGGACAAAAGTAAACAGAAAAACCAGTGAAACGTTGGCCAATGACAGAGGATAGGACTCAAAACGGCGAGTTCTTTAGTCATGCATTCGAAATGACAGTGAACACGGAGATTGAATGACAATGGTTGGGTCCGTGGTAATGCCCAATGCCGACACGTGACAAGTTCGTTCAAATGGATATAGTGCCGGATTATCTACTTTTAGTTGATGTATGAGTAAGTGAGGCAGATTGAACGTGCAAGTGTGTCGGTTTGTCATTTAATATGCCCAACTTTCTATCTAGAATGACAAATCCGTCGCCGTTTGATTAATTTCGGTTCAATTCCCATGGACCATCATGGATAGAGTTGGAGCTCAACTATTGTAGTTTTATATATAGTACGTGCTCCCTGGTTCGTGACAATCAAGAGTACCTTCTCGTAAAATCAAGGAATAAAACCGGGTAATTTCTGCAGAGATTTTCAGGGTAATTCAATCCTAGGGGAACCTTTGTGTGTATATCTCTAATTCTTCTCAGATTCTATCTATTGGCCTTGATTGGGACAGGCATCGGGTCAGGTCATGATGGATACTTTTTCCTTCGAACGAATTGACAGAGGGTTTTTAGAGAACTCCTTCTTAAAAAAAGTCGAACTCATGACCTATGGGCCGACAATCTGGCGTCATAAAGATACCAAGTCCTCACACTAATGCGAATTCAGGAGAGACTTTCGATTTCTAGTTGAAAGTCATCTCTTTTGAAGCAAATTTGAGACATGATTGAAACTCTCTAATGAGCTGCCATGCCAGGAACCAAAACTCCTTTGAAGCTGTGTTACTTAACATAGCATGATACGAGTATATTATTGAGCCATTATTGACCCTAATTGGGTAGAAAAATGGTCCTTGTAAGTCATAGACGAAAGAACATAATTATACAGGAGTCCATTGTAGTGCAACTTGAAAAGATCAGCCTGGCTCGCGGACAACAGTTTATTTGCTATTCATATGGATAGTGCAATAAATAGGAAATGTTTATAAAGTATTTAACAAGACACTTGACTTCGATACTGACCTGTCTCAAGATGTCCTATAATAAGCTAGAAGTCACGATAGGTTACAAGTTACCGCGAATTAGGGTTCTGCTGCAGCATGATACTCTCAGAAGGGAGCCGATTCCATGGTTTATCTGATTGCAATCTAAACTGCGACATTGAGTTTAATATCAGATTATCTGTTCTATTGTTTTCAGCCGAGCTCGACGGTCTGTACCTCAAGCACTACTTATGAGTCACGTATGAACCTTTCCTAGTGAGTCGACTAGCTTTATTTTCATTGCTGTAACCACAAATCCTGTTATTAACGTTGTGAGCCTCATCTTTTTGGCCATAACCTTCCTAACATAATATAGCTCCCATATCTTTCTTAATGACCTTCGACGTATAAGCCAGTCATCGTTCGTTCTGCAAATCTTGGAGGGATTGATCCATGCCCACCTTCATCAGATCCAACAGAATCAATTCGGTAAATCTGTCTCACTGTAATCCATTTCAGTCCTAAGTAATATGCTATAGTGGCCGTTACGACTTCTATGAAATGTTCCAAATATCAAAGTAGGGGGGATGACAGAAAATTCTGGAGTTGACACAAAGCTAGAAAGAACTTCAACTAGTATGCATACCAGTCGAGGGATATCACAAGTTGATCTTCTGTTTTCTTTTCTATGGAACATGGTAGACCATGAACTAACAAGACTTTCGAAAGTTCTTCGTTCATGCAAATGACATTTTTGACATTTATTTAGCGGTCGCCAGGCGTCGCACTGAGTATCACTTTTCACCTTCCAATGTAACAGTGTCGCGACCTTTTACGAAATATCTACTAGCCCATCTGCACTTGCGCTGAAAGCAGCCAAGCAGTTATTTAACTCCTAAGCTCGACTAATCTTTGATATCTGGCTTCAGCACGATGCAGACCATCTCCTTGTCCAACATTGGTAAGTCTAACATTGGTAAGAAGGAAGAAAGAAGGCTGCTATTTTTGTTCGGGGTGAGCTCGATAAGGAAAAACAGGCCCTCTGCATAAACTCAACACCTTACGTGCTCATTCGATTGCTCCAAAATTGCACTACAGATAGACAATGATCAGCATTTATACTCATTCTTATGGACACCCACAAGTTATATTGTATGGCGCTCTCTCTGATACCCATATGATAACAAAGGAAACAATTCTTAGACACCATATAGTGACAGATTGGTTACTCCCTAGTTGCACAATTTTGAAAATAAGGCTCGTTTGGGACACTGACTCGAGCTATTCGTAGCTAAATGACAGGGACAATAGACCTATTTTTTTGTTAGGTCTTATGCGAATATCTATGGATTGCTGATAGGATGGTCCCCACCGAGCTACGTACGACCTAAGATATGGTCTTTAATAGTACGTTCTTCCATAAGGACAGAAGATGCTTTGGGCTGGGGTACAAGTATCTACATGACCCAGACATCTCTCTCTCGGTGAAGGCGAAAACTTACAATCAAATCCTCTTTGTTGTATCCTTTCCTTCACACTCCGTCAATCTTGACTATATCATTGATCACACGGAGAGTTTTTTACTCTTTTTGATGCTTCTTATATGATTTTGGTGCGTTGTCTATAGATACAAAATTTAGCAAAACTATTCTTCCTTGATCACCGGTTTGCCAAGACAAGTTATTGAACTCGTATTTTGGGTCATTACGACCCTCCTTAACATCGAAAGATATACAATCAAACGAGTTAATCAAGAAAACCAAGATTAGGCTTATCTATGTATAATTTGCCTTTATAGACGCTATCAAAAGCAAGCTTACCATCCGTTAGAAGGTGGTGATTATCGGTTAACTATAGTACTTAGGCTTTTTTTGCCAAGTACTCCGCTGCAAACACTGTACACTAGACTATCTATGAAAACCACTTTAATCCCTTTTATCTTGATAAAATCCACCGGAACCGGTGTCTCATTGCTTTGATGCCGCTATCTTTCCCCTCAGGGGCCGGATTTTCGTATTGTAAAGATTTATTCTATCCCCGGTGAGGCTCCAGGTCTGATCGAATACGTTTTCTGGGCTGATTACTTCGGTGATGTTTTCCAGCTTCATTTGTTAAGCTGCTAACCTCCTTCAAGCGAAAAAGTTTCCATCGTCCACTGGAGTGTCTACCTACTGACAGGCTTGAGTGTTTGCTTTACTGATCTTGTAAAGAGAGGCGTTGAAATAACTGGGGTGAAAAAAAACCTCCTTGGTAATGAAAAAAAATTGTTTTTTAAATGTTTTTTTATTTTATTCAATTTAACTTGGTACACTTATTCCAGCGATTTTCCAACTTCTTGACCCCGTGCCAAAAATAATTTTCCGGAAGGTCTGCAAAATACTCCTCCGTGGCGTCGATGATTTCCTCGCATGAGCTGAATTTGTTATTGATTAGACATCTTTTGAGGTTTGGGAGGAGATAATAGTCTGAGGGAGCCAAATCGAGCGAATACGGTGGACGCGACAGCAATTGGAGCCGTAAGTCATTGATTTTAGCCGTGGTTGCCGTCTTGCAAAAACAAAATTTTTTTCGCTTCATGTGAGGCCGTTTTGCAGCGATTTCGGCCTTCAATCGCTCCAATAAAGCAGAATAATACTCGCTGTTGATGGTTTTTCCTTTTTCGAGGTAGTCCACCAAGAGTATGCCAAGACAATCCCAGGAAACCGTCGGCATAAACTTTCCGACCCACTGAGCCTCCCTCGGCCGCTTCGGAGTATTCGTGCCGGCTTCATTCCATTGCAGGGCACTTATTCTGTTCTCCGATGTGTAATAGTGGATCCAGGTTTCATCAATAGTAACCAATCGACGCCAAAAGTCCGCCCGATTCCGCATCAGCAAGCCCAATCACTCTTTCGAAGTGCTCTCGCGTTCGCGTTTTTGGTCAGGAGTGAGCATGCGCGGCATCTAGCGGCAGGATAGGATAACTTTTTCATATGCAGAATATTGCCCAAAATATGGCGTGTGCGCTCAGTACTAATCTTTGTGGTATTTTCCGATCAGCCAACACCATTTCATGTATTTTTTTTGACATTGTGCTCTGTAACCGCATCGGAGGGCCTGCCGCTGCGGACTTGATCGGTAGTGGAGTTGCGGCCACCACGAAACTCGCGCAACCAATATTTGACGTTGTAATCTGACGGAGCATTAGCCCCATAATATTTATCCAACTTTTCTTTTGTTTCCTTCGCCGTTTTGCCTCTCAAAAAATAATGTTTTATGAGAGAACAAAAATCGTTTTTGTCCATACTCAACATGATGCCAAACACGTCAACAACAATCAGCTGTCAAAACAAAACTAAAGACAGTATCGCACTGAAATTTGACATGTCTGCCTAAATATGAACGGACTTCAAAGCACCATAACCTTTTTTGCATTAGCAGCGCATTCTGGCGGTCAAGGAGGTTACTTTAGTAGTTTACACCTAGTAGTTTACTTCGTGTGATTTCGTCTATTCCATTTACTACGTCATTGATCAGCTATGCTTTGCAAAGCAGTCCGAGTTCCAACACTCATCCTACTGCCTTTTTGTGAGTTACTTTGCCTCCTCGATTGCCGCTTTCACTCCAATTTCCCCCATCTGCTGTATGACATTGATACCTTCGAAGCTCGCTCCTATAAGGACTTTATCTGTTGCCAAGGTGAGTTTCGTATTGATAATCTGGTTCAAGTACTTCATTTCTTCCGTTCTTGTAATAATTTTGGGCCCAATCGGGAAGTTTCAGATGGATGAAATTGTCTACTTGGTCAGAAAGACTATCTTAGCTTTTCCTGCAGTTAGGCTAAGACCGAGTTCATTCATTACAGGAGTTCACCCATCTCAAAATCTGGTTCGGCTTCATTTGCGCGTTCTCCGCGTCTTTGTTCGAAATCACTGGGGAGACATCATCTGCGCACACTACCAGGAAGGCATCTTTAGGCATCTCCATGTAAAGTTTGCCATCGTATGAAGGGTTCTTGTGCTGCCTCGTAGGTGATTTCTTTCTTCGAGAGCCTTCCGTGGTATCGTAGATCAGCTCCCAGTCTTTGAGGTAGCTCTTCAAAATTCACAAGAGGTAGACTGGAATGTTAAAGGCATCTCACACATCCAGAGTTGCCAGAAGTATTATATGACCTTCCTTGAGTAGTGCCTTTATTCTTTCTCCGATAGTTCCGACCGTGAAGTGGCCCTTTCTGAAGCCATACTGTCTCATAAGCTTGATCTATGTACTGCTTCTGTGAGCTGTGGTTTCAGTATATTTCTAAGAGTTTTACTGCAGTGCCCATCATAAAAAGTGGTCTGTACGCAGATAGAGAATCCGGGTCTTCTTTGCCTTTGCTGATCAGCATCAAGCATTGCGGCTTCCAACTCCAGATTAAGATCTCTTCTACAAGGCAGCTTTTGTAATTACGCGTTCTGCAATAGTGATGGTGGATTACATATCAGGATATTGACGATCTGTCTTAGACAGAAGTTCTTATAATCTGGGAGAAGAAATTTAAGATATGAGATTTAGCAGTTGGGGCAGTTCATAAGGCCACTTTCTTCAGAACGGAAGAGACAATACTAAGATTTCATTCATCGTGCATGCGTTCCTCTGACGAAATTTATGCTCCTTACCATTGGCTCAACTATTGCGGAGTTGTTGTATTCGATTTAGCATATTGCTATCCCCACCTTGTTTTGGTCAGATGGACGGATGTTTCCACGGTCTTCATCTGTTGTGAATAGCGTGCCCTGCCTGACAGTGGTGTTTTCGCTGTTGGGCTGTTTACGAAAGTGGTTTTGCTAATTTTTTTATCATCGGGTCCCTTCTAAGATGTTCCCTTGGTAGTGTTTGAAGCCCTCTGTCCGGTTATGTTGGCTGACACGTCAGAAGGTAGGAATTCTGGCATAATTTCTAACTCTAATTCAATCTCCTCGCCCTCCCTTCTTCAAACACGTTCTTTTTTCTTCGGCTTTCCATTTTGGCTGATACATTCCAACTCATCCCTCGCCCTAGTGTTTTCGACATGTAGTGTGAAACCATGGATATGTTATACATATATGGCTGGTGTGGTGGATGCGATGTAGTGATACGGATTGTCATCACTTGACAATGGCACTATCTCTGAATCTTCAGCCAACTTTAAAGCTGCCCTCAAATATACATACTCTGCGGGCGACTGTGGAAGGAGCTTATATCTGCTTTAAGTCCAGGTACATCAACCGATGTCCTTCTTATCGAGAACAGTTGAGCCAACTTATCTGAGTGTATGCTTTGCCCTCCTCATGATTGTATTTGTTTTTTGCATAGGCTTTCGAGGTCTAAGGCCAGTTGTTTGCATGTTATCATGCCTTTTGTTTTGACTTCGATTAGGTTAACATGTTATTTACTCACTTCTTGCCGCAAAATGTCCTCTAATGTTAAAGCCAGAGAAACATTTCGAAACTCTGATGGGTTAGGCCTTACACCATAGTAAGTTTTCCACCTCAACTTTGAAATTCATTTAGATAAACAAAAGCAGTTCCGAGCGTGCTCTTATAGAGGCTGAGTCAAGCTTGATACACACTGTTTATTGGGTCATCCGGTACGGAAACCAAGGCGATAAGGGTGAGATTTTTATCCGTGTTTGCCGCATCACAGGTTAAGAAACATTTTATCAAACCAAGTAGGGCCAAAGGGGTCGTAGTCCTGAGAACAGTGATTGAGCTGAACCAGCAACTGTAGGAAATAAAATATAACTATTCCACTTCCAATGCCCTGGACATGGTTTGATTGGAAAAGGAATAGCAGCCGCTTTGAAAATGAAAGTAGTCATTAGGTGCGCCTAGATACTACAAAAATTGTTAAAGAGGAAGCTATATGACCATTCCACTCAATCATTGTAGAGCCTCGAATGGTTCTGCTACTCTCCTTCGAGATTGACTGTGAGGGCCACAATTTTACTCAAAAAAAAAACATTATTTCAATTTAAAAAGACACCGTGCTCCTTTAATGTTATCATAACAATTTTCAACATCTTTTTTATGTTTTTATCAAAAGAACACAGCATAAACAACATTGGACAATAACATCACAAACAAACAGATAACACCACCTGTCACCGCCAATTTTGTACTACGACTCCAGTACACGGCCCACTTTACCTCCAGGACCTTTCCTTTTAAGGAGGAGATTTTAAGAAAAACAAGGCCCATTCCTGTAGCAGAATGGGGCACATTGATTCTACCACCCTTTTCTGCAAGAAAACTTTAGAAATTTACTTTCAGTAATCCGTCATCCTTTTCAATTCAATGGACCATAATTCACGTTGAGCTTGTCGTTTCTTATTCCCCAGGAAAGTAGAAATTTTCCTACTCAATGCAATTCTTGAGAAGGGTAGTTCCATGCCATCTCCATAGGAAAATAAAAAGTTACTTCACCATATCGCCTTTATTACAATATTTGTTGTGGAGAAGGTAGAAGTTGTAGAAAGTAGAGGTAGTTGGGAGAGGTTTCTATCATTCCCTTCTCAACGGGCCCATTAAAAGAGGCACACATTTATGTTCAAGTATCCTTGCCGAAAAGACTCTTCTCTCTGACTCAATTTCGTAGTCAAGTCAATGAAAAACTACAACGCTACCAAATGCAAACAGACATTGTGTTATGTGTTTGTTCGTTTGTCTGCCTCTGCAGGATAGTGGGGTAAGAAGGTGGCAAAGTAAAAAAGGAAAAAGCAAGCGGAGGGACATTTCCGCCTCAATTGGAATTGTGTGCGATTTAAAATCGAAAAGTTGCTTCTTCTCTTGCAAATAGGTAGGAAGGATCTCACCCTCTCACCATCTTGTGGACTCTCCTGACTATCTCCTTTAAGGTTTTTTCCTTTTCTTCTTCGTTCATGTTCGGAATACGGGAACAGGATTTGCAGGAGTAACTTGGTATTTGAATACATAACGAAGCAAACCGAATAAGAATCAACTTGTTTTTGTTCGTCTGTTTGCCATGTCACTTCTTCACTACACATAGTGTCTAGATGGAGAGCCTTGTGTATGGCTAAGGATCAATGTATAGTACATGGTAAAGCTCATCAGCTAAAGGCAAAAAAAAAAAGAAGAAAAATTAGGAAATGGCACAGAAAATAGCAACAAGTCAGTTAAATTCTATTCATGTGACTGCCTCAAAGGACAATGGTACATACTATACACTAAACTGGCATGCGAGTGTGTAGTGCAGGATTTATAGTGGCATTTAATTCGTCTACGACTCGGGGGACGATTATAGGCCTCTGACGAACGTTTTACATTTCACATTTCACAGTTCTTACCTATTTGGAATTCTTTGGGGGAAAATTTAAGTGATGCGTTCAGCTATTAAGTTGTTATTCACACGTCATTAAGCTTGAATGACTCGGGTACTTGTGGCTTGCTCTTTACTAGTATTTAATCCCACACGCCTACACGGATAGTCAACGGTTCCTACCTACCGATCCTATCCTTGGCATTTTGTTTTCAACTCATGAATGAGAAAGCTGCTTAGAATTCAGGTCAGAGCGGTTTATAGGATTTCTTTCTCTCAAGTGTTTGCCAATTTGTGTTCCATATACCTATATACATTACGTTCATGTAGAAAATGAGAGTGTTTTTCAATATTCCAATACACATACCTTTTTTCGTATTTGTTGTGTGGCGGAACCACATCAACTGCATGTTAATGCACAGAAAAAACGCTCCCAGCTTCGAGAGATGGTCCTTCATTGATCTCTCACTTTGGTGTATCCTCGAATGGGGATAAGACTTAATTCTAAAACATCTCATACAAATTTTGACAGGATTAAAAACTCATTTACAAGAGCTTTGTGATTTAAAGTCAAGCTAAGGCAAAGGAATAAATTAAGACAACCGTCTGTCGTAGTTTGGGAGTTTTCCACTTGCTTTCGACTCGTATCCTTCATTACAATTTAAATGAGCAAAATGGATTAAAGTCAGCTAAAGTCACAAACAAAACAAACGACGACGTGGTAGCTTTGTTTTTCGTTTACATAAATCTTGAGTTAAATTAAAAGAAAAATGAAAAAAAGAAATAAAAACACTGAAACGTGAACGAGGAGGGTGGTCAGAGAAGTGATGTGTTTTAATTAGAAGGAGAATTGTGAATTGTAAATTCTCCTTTCTTTCTTTTGCTCATGTTCCTAAAGGATAGTCGGGCTTTTGCTTAGACTTAAAAGGGAACGTTGGTGGATTATGATTGACGGCCAGTCAAAAGTCGTTGTTTCAACATTTGGCTTTGTAAAGTAAACTTCACAGCTTGCCTAAATCAACTAAGAACTTATTGAGGTCTTAACCATTGACGTTCTCCAGTTAAAGCAGTCTTTAACCAACTGCTTTTAATCGCACAATCTGTGACGATCGAATTCATCTCTTGACATATGCGCGCCACGTAGCACGAGGACTTTCTCTGCTTTTGTGTTATTATGGATGGAAATCTAAGCTGAGCTCTAAACTACATGTTATATTTCTACAGCTCAGATTGGTCGTTGCTTCATCCCCTCCTCGAAAGACCTTCAAGGGTAATGAGTCCATAAGTTGACAAATGGTAACAGCATCCATGCCTTAGCTTCTACCCCAAACAGGAGAGTTCGACCTTTAACAAGAATTGTACCCCCGTATCCTCATTCTGAAGTTGTTATTACAGCCGATTTAAGTATGCACAGTGTGGCAAATAATATCCCGGACTGGCTCTAGAAAATATAATTAAAACACAATTTCTGCTTATTTTTTTGTGTTTTCATTCGAAATATTCTCCTCAGCTATTCAAAAAAGATTCAAATGCTTGCCAGTGCTAGTGTCGAAGCTGCTGAAATAATAGAAGTGTCATCAAAAAGAATCCTTTTCACTTTAATTTCAATTTCGAGAACAAAGAGAAGTCGCACGGTGCCAAATCAAGTGGATACGGCGGATGATATAACACACACGCTTGATTTCGAGCCAACAATTTACGAATAATGAGTGCTGTGACGCAGTACATTATTGTCCAACAGAGACCAACTTTTTGAACAGTGATATTCGTGTTGAATACGATAGATTCTGGCCATCAAACGCTTATAAACTTCAAGGTGATATGCGGAAGTAACTGTTTGAAAAAAGTGAAATGAATTCGGCAACAGAATCACCTACTCTTTGGATCGTTTTTTTTTTTTCAGGCGAAGGAAATTTAGGGAGGAAGAAAAGAGAGGTACCGATGTACGTTGGTTTTAAATGTTTGAAGGTTGTAATGGCTAGGAAATAAAGAGCTCGGTAGGGCATTCCATGAGCGTGTTGTTTGGATTAGGAAAGTATCACGATATTTCAGGGTGCGTCCGAAAGTGGGAAATTTAGGGAGGAAGAAAAGAGAGGTACCGATGTACGTTGGTTTTAAATGTTTGAAGGTTGTAATGGCTAGGAAATAAAGAGCTCGGTAGGGCATTCCATGAGCGTGTTGTTTGGATTAGGAAAGTATCACGATATTTCAGGGTGCGTCCGAAAGTGGGCTTGAGGGTGTACTGATGAGCATTCATAGCGTGACGGGTGTTACGGTTGGAGGTTTGAAGGGGCGGAATGCTACTGGCAATTTCAGAGGAGCACTGGTTCACCACCAGGGTGAATAGTAGACATAAAACAGGGTGAGATAGGAGACATTACGTCGGTGGTCCAGGGTGTCAATCGACTGTGTAATATTAACATCAGTTTTATTGCACGGTTTTGAATCCTATCTAGGAGGCGAAAAGAAGTCTTAGGAGCATCTGACCAGATATGAGCAGTGTATTCCAGTCTTGGGCAGATGAAAGCCTTATATATTGAGGCCCGACCAGAGGGGGTGAAATATTTCTTACATCGCTTAAGGAAACCTAGACATTCCGCTGCATTTTTGGCGACATCGAATATGTGGTCATTACAACGTAAGTTGTCATTGACACACATACCGAGAATGGAAAGTTTTTCGGTTTCAACGATGCAAGTGCCATTCATGGATAATGGCTGGGTATTTGAATTTCGCTTAAGCGACAGCAGACAGCATTGTGTTTTGGCAGCATTAAATTCCGCTCTGTTGGTAGTTCCCCATTTGGTTATGCCCGAAATATCGGGATTCAATGAGCTTAACATACGCTGCCCTTCCCGTTCTACAGCCGAAGAGCAGGGACGTGATTTCGGGAACGAATATGAAAAGCAGAGATTACTGTCGTCAGCGAAGGAGTAAATTGGATTAGAAGTAGCAGACAAGAGATCACTGATAAAAATTAAAAAGAGTGTCGGAGCCAGAACGGAGCCCTGGGGCACACCAGCATTTATTTTGTAAATATCAGACTTGAAACCATCCAAGCGCCCTGAATTGAACGTTCCGAAAGGTAGTTTCTAATCCATTGAAGAAGAGAGTCATCGATCCCAAATGCACGCATTTTCGACAAAAGAGCCTGATGCCAGACTCTGTCAAATGCCTTAGAAATATCAAGTGCAACTATCTTGCTTTCGCCAAATTGATGTAAACTTTGATTCCACTTTTCGGTGAGACATGTCATCAAATCACCAGTGGACCTGTTGCTACGAAAACCGTACTGCCGGTCATTAAGAAGTTTTCGTGTTTCGAGATATTTCATGAGCTGACGACTTATCAGCGTTTCCATGACCTTGGAAAGAAGGGACGTAAGTGCAATGGGTCTGTAAGAGGACAGAGAAGAAGATTCGCCTTTTTTGGGGACGGGCTGAACAAATGCTGCTTTTCATCCGCTCGGTAAGCGTCCTAATGACTAGGGTTGATGGAAAAGCTTACGCAGTGGTTTTGCCAGCGTAGAAGAACACCTCTTCAAAAGAAGGGGAGATATATAGTACTATCTGGACCAGCGGATTTGTGAGCGATAAGATCTTTAAGTACTCTTGCTACTACACGAGTGCGAAAGCGGATCCGTCCCATTGAACATTCGACGCACCAGAGTGTAGGCGGAGCCTAAGCACAATCTGGAAGCGTTGAGCTGGCCGCAAAGTGTGCAGCAAGTAGATTGGCTTTGTCCAAAGAGCTGACAGCTGGAATATCATTGTGAATGAGCATTGGGATGGAGGATGAGGCAGAATTTCTAACGTTTTTGACGAACGACCAACAATTTTTACTACCTTTGGGACATTGTAGTATTTCTTGCCTCAGTTTTTGGTCGTATATAAATTTGACACGCTTAAGAAAGGGGTTGCAGTCATTCCTGGCTCGTTTAAATTTTTTCCGGTTTTCCCCTGTGAGGTTGGTCTTATAGGACCGAAAAAACATTTCTCTCAACCTGACAGCCTCCTTACAGCTCGAGTCGTACCAGCCTTTTCCTTTGGTCTGATACTCTTTATCCGGTGAGGGATAAAGGATCTCATTCCAAAGAGAATAGTGTCCGTGATCATATCAGCAGCGGCATCCACATCGTTATCGAGGAAACATTACGACCAGTTAAAATTCCTAAAGAAGGTGTTAGGTCCGCTCCAATTGGCTTACTCGTATTGCCATACTGTTCTTTTTATTCTCAACTGTGTGGTCAATGTACGAGAATTTAGCTGATATGACACAATGGTCCGACGGCGGCGATTTAAATAACGTGCGTGCCCGACGGAGGTCAACTCGGTATTGGTTCAGGCGTCCGAACTGAAATTTGCCTTTTTATGTGTATGTCATCCTCCAGCATCTCTTGCCGCCCAGAAAACCGTTATGCAACGCGAAAACAACTGTTCTAACAAACAATCATCACAGTACAGTTTTCACATCAATCGGAATGTTTCTGATGCATTTTTACCAAGTTTCGCGTGAAATTCAGTGACCACTCTTTGTTCCATGTTAGAATTTTAACATCAAATGAAAAGGTGTTCTTGTTAAATGTAAACCAAATATTGACAGATAGTAGAGAAAGATGGTTTGGAATGCATGTTCGGACAAATATATGGCGCTCTTTATCGACCTCGAGAAAGCATTCGATCGGGTGCCTATGGATCTCATAGGGCCCGCGCTGAGGACTCAAAAGGTACCGGAGTCGTATGTTAGAATAATACAAGACATGTACGGAAACGCGAAAACTGCGGTTAAAAGCTCTGCTGGACTTACGAGAGAATTTCCAGTAATGTCGGAGTGCACCAAGGAAGCGTCCTTAGCCCTTTCCTCTTTAACGTAGTATTCGACTATCTTTTAAAAGACTGCATGCGCGAAGCGAATGTAACACCAATTCTCTTCGCTGACGACGCAGTTATACTAAGCGATAACGTCTTAGATTTGCAGAACGCCATGGAAAAATGCGCTAGAGAGAAGCGGGTTTAAAATAAGTCGTTCAAAGACGGAGCATTTGACGTGCCCATTTGCGCATCCGTTGCGACCTGTTCTGGATATAATGTTAGACGGAATAGTTCTTCCGAAAAGCACTGTCTTTAAGTACTTAGGATCAATCGTTAACTTGGAAGCGAAATGTGACGACGACGTAAACCACAGAGTAAGTGTGGGGTGGATGAAATGGCGGGAAAATTCGGGAATCTTTTGCGACCGAAAATTTCTACTTATATTAAAGGGGAAACTCTACACGACGGTTGTTAGACTAGCTCTTATATACGGTTCACAGTGCTGGACAATGTACGAAGCGTTTAAAAACAAAATGACGGCAGCGGAAATGAAAATGTTAAGGATGTCTAGTGGAGTCACTAAACGCGATTGCATTAGATCTACGCGCATAAGAGGAAGTCTACATATAAAGAATTCGGTAACCGAACAGCTTGAGGCGAATAGAATAAGCTGGTATTGCCACGTTCAAAGAAGATCTGCGGAAAATCCGGTTAAAAAGGCACTATCAACTACGGTCACTCCAACTGTTAGAAAACGAGGTAGGAAAAAGAATTCCTGGATTTCTCAGATGGCAAATGCGCAACAACGCCTGGGGCTAACCACTGAAGCGATCCAGGACCGAGCATTATGTAGGCGCGTTCTGCAGTCTGCGACATTAGACAACCCCATAAGCGGAGTGATGCAGTAAAAATGGGAAACTCGTAACGCATAAGTTCGTATAACGAGGAAGGGGTTAATAAAGGATAAGAAAAAGAAAATGGCGCTCTTGGTTAATCAGATATGGGTCGTATCCGGGATATTATGTGCCACACTGTGTATTTCTAGACGAGCTGTCCTGAAAGCTTTGTCTTCTAATTTGCTATCCCGTTTCCTGTTTTGTGGTTAATATTACAAAAAATAGGCATTGCTCGCTGGTTTTTTTAAGGAATTCGTAGAAACCAATTTGGTCTGCCTGTTCTTTTGTTAATTCCGCTATATCTGTCTTAAAGCAGTCTAGGTTCTACGCTTATTACTTGGATACGTCCTCAATGTAAGAACATTATCCTCGTCATGTTCCAGAGGGTCGTCAACAGTGTTGCGTCTTAAGACTTTAGTCAGAAAGAGGCTTAATTTTTCGGAGCTAGTAACCCGCTGAGGGAATTTGACCGGCTAAGGTTTAATTGCCAGTATCTCTAAATTAGCATCCTGCCAATCCTTACGGATTTAGCTCTACATACTCCAAATTACCCAATGTAACAAAGTTTGACTTAAAAAACTGATCTCCTAGAACAATGTTTTCAATGAAAACCTTCTTAAGGCCAATTGATTCTCTAAAACAAAACATCATGGTGCTCGTGCAGGAACAATAGATCGATTGACCCAAATTCCTCTCCTCTTTCGTCAAAGGCAATTTTTTTATTTTTTACAATTTACAACATTGTAATTCCATATTATTATAATTACATTCCTCATTTCGTCATTATGTGGGTTCAAGGGTTCATTCGAGCTGCTGAAGTGGTTGGCAGAAGAGGCTTCGTAATTGTCCTCTTCCATCGATAATGCCGCCTTTTGTCTACAACACAGAGAACATACGAGTACCCAGATACTTGTATTCAGTTCAGATGCTGTGTCTCCTAGCATGCCCTACATCCCCCACATAGATTGTAGTACGAGTATGTATATGTACTGGCACTCCTCCTCTTTATAAAGGATCAATTATCCTAGAAATTTATTTTTCTATTTTGCCTTATATTTAAATTTTTTTTAACGTTAACCAAATGCGAACATGATCAAGTAGAACGTGGCTCTTCCTCATGTACTCGAAGGTATTTGTGTGCATGATTCGTAAGCATGTGTATGTATGTAATATTCAAATAATGTTCAGGGAGTCGATTAAGGACATCTCATGTATACCGACATACGAGTAAGTATGTACCTCCATAATCCACTTCCTTGCTCGGTTTCGGTCTCATTTTTGTTCTCGTAGTACGAGTATAGTTTCGATTTTCTTTTTACGACTAAACGTATGATACTTGGAAGGCCCAAGTACAACTGTGCTGTGGGAGTATCCGCTTCACATCCGCATACATAAGCAAAAGGTCATTATTTTGTAAGGGCAAATAATTTTGCCTTAATAATGCAAGCCAAACGAATGAACGGCTATAGGGTTAGCTAAGGCTTCGTTGTTACGGCCGAAGGGCTGCTTTTTGCCAACGTAAAAGGACAACTTACGTGATATCTAAAACAGAGCAAAAAGAAGAGCAGAAAATCACATTTTATTGCATCGCATTTGAGATTTTTTCGGTGGCTCAGGCTCCGTTAAGATAACCATCTCATTAATTTTAATTAAAAAAAAAAAAAAAAAAAACATCAGAAAAAGGAATAAACGGATTTCAACACCTCATCATCAGGTGGCACAGGGTGGTGACGACTCTGACATGGAATGAGTGTTCCGTGTACGGTATACCCCGTGTCAGTCCCTCCCCTCTGCCCCCGCAGGGAATACTGCTCTTTTGCTTTCTTTTTTTGTGGTAGCGCATATGCGGTAAATTTTAATTTAAGTTGGGAATTGGAGTTCAGGTGTTAAATCGGATTAAAATTAATTGTTTTGAAGAGGGATGACGGCAATCATCTAAGTCAGGAAGAAGATATTAATGAAAAGGCATTGCTCATAAATTTCCCCAAAAAAGAAAAACAAAAACAAAAACAAAACGTTCAACGATGCTCGTAAATGGAGGAGACATTGGTGTGGGTTGCTGAAAATGAGTTTCCAGGTGTCAGCACATTAGATGGGATGGAATTGACTTCACACTTTTTGGGTTGTGCTATTTGCATACGGTGGCCACCCTTTCCAGATCTCTCGATAATGTTGCCACTTATAAGTGTTCTTTATAGAAACTTAGATGTCCGGGGTTGATATGGGTTTAACCCAACAGACCAGACATCTCTTAACACTTATGTGCACCTTCTCTTCTACGTTGTCCCTGGTTTAAGGAGCACGAGCGCAGCTCTCCATCTGCTAAAGGTGTATCTTGTAATCCTTCTGGCGATGTGGAACCCTATGGTGTACCGTCCGAATATACCACCTTTATTCAGAAAATTAAAAATACAAGTTTATTCATCTAAATCTATATTGTCCCCTTCAAAGTAACCCCCATCGACTGCAACACACTTATGCCAGCGCTTGATCTAATCCTCAAGACATTTTTTAAATTCCGTTTTCGGTATGTCCATCAGTGCTTTCTGCGATTTTTCCATGAAAAAAAACGCTGAAACGCGTTCCCCGTGGTGGTTCGATTGAACAGAAAGAAGTCACAGGGAGCCAAATCAGGTGAATTCGGTGGCTGTTGGATGGTGTTTGTTGCATTTTTCGTCAAAAAATTACGAATAATGATGGCACTGTGCGACGGTGCGTTATCATGGTGTAAAATCCACGACTTTTCTGCTCCACAATTCTGGTCTCTTTCGCCGAATTGCTTCAAGCAAACTTCTCATAACGCCTCAATAACACTCTTTGTTTACTGTCTGGCCTTCTGGCAAAAATTCATGATGTAGTACACCGTTGTAATCCATGAAAACCGTGAGCATTACCTTCTTTTTTGACTGAAAATGACGTGGTTTTTTTGGTATCGGCTCATTTGGTGAACGCCATTCACTTGGCTGATGTCTGGATTGCGTGTCGTACTCATAAACCCACGTCTCGTCTCCAGTACTGATCCTTTTGATGAATGTGGGATCGGATTCAGCCTCGCAAATTATCTCTTTCGCGACGTCAACACGGTCTCTTTTTCAAATGAAATTGAGGTGTCTTGGCACCAACTTTGCTGCTACACGACGGAAGCCCAAATCATTAACCAAAATATCTTCGAAGGATCCATAGGCAATGTCCAAGTCCTCCGCTATCTCTCGGATGGTTAATTTTCGGTTATTGACCAACATTTCTTTTACTTCAATGTGTTCATCATCTTCGATTGACTCACGACCACTTTTGAACCGCTCGTGCCACTGGTAAACGACCGTTTTCTTTAGAGAATCGTTGCCGAAACACTTTTCCAACATTTCCAACGTTCGCGCACTATTAAATACGTTTTTTACGCAAAATTTAATATAAGTTCTTTGTTGCAAATTTAAATATAAATTTTTGAAATTGTAAAAAATCGCCAACACACACAGAGATAGATATACTCTTGGCTAAGTAACTTTCGGAAATGTCAAGCTATTATGCTAAGATTTAAAGGGAATATCAACAACAGATGTACCAACTTAACAAAAAAAACAGAACTCAAATCGTAACAATGGGAGCGCCACATGATCAAGGTGGTAGGTCCACGTTGGTTCTTTGAGATAAAGCCTTGTAGCATAACTGCCTTCTAAATCTAAAGAAACAACGATTAACAGGAGTAATAGTCAATTTGTTGGTTGTGTCAATTGCGGAACAAAAAGATAACCTACTCAAACCTATTTTCTCGGCGTCAGTACTGCCAAATCATCCATTACTCCTTCCAGAATCTTGAAGGGCTTAAGTTCCTCAGGAACCCTAACCGAACACCATACATTCCCCGTCATCACTGAGAAAATCTAGTCGATGCTGAAAGTCCTGGCCTGTAACTACTTTGATATGGGCTTAGACGTTCACAAAAGATGGCAGATCGGAACATACCTTTAAATGCAATGCTTAGAAGACCAGTTCCTTTGTAGTTGGTGTAGCTCTAAAGGTCCCCTAAGTTGGGGTTTGAATAAGCCACGGTGAGTTTGCCATCACTACGGGTTGCATGCCTTTTTGCAAATAAATTGGCGTATTGAGATAACTAACTAAACTTGCGTACTTTCTTATGTAGGGTTATAGTCGCGGTTAAACCTGGCCCTCAAACAACAAGCCTTATCGTCTAGTACGATCTTCCGCCAGCTGCCTGCAATGCCACGCTCCATGTTGGTTAGGGCCCCGTTCCACTTATTTGCGGGGTTGTCCTCTGCTGTGCCACACCTCGGGGAAAGAATTAAACACTCTTTTGTTCAAGATTCATCTGTGGCGTTGGATCCGTAGACGTCCCACCGTCTAGAAAGCAGTGTGATTGTCTGTGAAACTTCTCCTCCATTCCTCGTCAGCTCAAATGGTACCGAGAATCACGCTCATCATCTCTATTTTGAAACGGCCATGAGCTTCTCTATCTACTTTCTACAAGGTCCAGCTATAGAGCAGGACCGAACAGTGACTGGCAGCAATGATTCTGTGTTGGATTTCGGCGCTGAAATCATTGGCGTTTGTAACGGCGGAGGAAAGCTAGACTAAGTTATAACTTCCAATGGTGACATTTCGGGCAAGTCTAGACATTGCGTTGTAAAGCTCGCAACAATGCATGCTCTCTTTGCGGCTTCGAATTCGACAAACAGATACTGAGTATCATTGAAGGGATTGCCAGACTTTTCAGAGCATTTGCCATAGTGTGAATGTTTTGATTAAAAAATAGACTTTCCTACCCTGAAACCGCACTGACATAGACCAACCACAATACGATAAACGTTGAGATTTCTTGGAACAATTTTGGTGTCATAGCTGGGCTCCTAAGCATATGCTCGGTCTAAAAAGTAATAGAATTGGTCTTATCCTCTGTTAACACAAATCGGTCTCGTATTTCCGGATTCGATTTGTATTGAAGCGTTCGCTTACATATCGAAGGCTTGACTAAGTCTGCCTCAAAAAGCAAATCAACATTCAAATGAGCAACGTCTTCCTTCATTTTTGATACAGTTTTAAGCCGACCCGATGGAATGCATTTCTTGGATTTTTTTAATATCCGCTAGGGCCTAACCGACCTGTTGGTAGTTTTTGAACTCTTTTTAATTTTTTTGCTCGATAGAGATACTCTCAACGACCAACCTGACAATTCAGGTTTCTTTTCAGTGCCATCTCTACCCTATGTCCAGACACAGCCATGGAGATCCCTTAAGACCGTGGCTTCGAATAGGCCGTAGTGACTCTAAAATGTAGTATGCTGAATATGGGGATTTCTACAGCCGTAAATACCGCCACTGGCCGTATATGGGAATTCTTTGTATCCGTTCTGATGAAGGTAAAGTGTCTCGTTTGCAGCTACCTATGACGTCCCGCAGACGTGAAGTACTCTACCTGTTTACAGACTAAAATTAAGGGGTTCACCCAGCCTAATTTTAACAATCTCTTCGCAAACTTATAGCTGAACTTAACTTGGTGTGCAAATTGTTATCTAACGATGGGCAATAATACTTTGAAACATCAATTCGTTAGACCATGCAATTAAGGTTACTACGTTGCTCTTTGAAAACTCTTCAACAATATTACAAAGAGATTGCTATAATTTGAGATACTCGTATCATACAAAAGCCACAGTGCCTCTGGATTAGAAAACACCATATCTCTGCACTTAAGGATGCACTTACATCAACTTATAATTTATCTCGAAATCCTTCTACAAAATAACCCTCATCTCTGTACAAATTCGCCACTAAAAACACATTCCAGCAGGAGAACCAGGTCAAAAGCGGGTAAATCCACTCCAAGTGCCCTCTCGTTTCATGTAAATTGAATACCTTGTCCATTTACATGCTAATGAGTGCACTCTTGAAATAACTTCTCATTCCGAAAAATCATCCAACTTAACCATTCCGAAGTGGTAAAAGTTTTTCAATAATTTTTTTTTGGAATGTTTCCTTTCTTCCTTTGGTCCCGTCCCCTGTATCTGTCTATCGTGTATACTCGTATCTATAGAGATATTCCTGGCAATGTCAACCATTAAATTTCTATATTAGAAAGATAACAATCAAACTGTGCTTAGTTTAATAGGAAACACCACCATTGCGGTTCGTTTAAATAAGCTCAAAACTACAGACGTACAAGAACTTATCATATACTGTATCTGCAACTTGTGCACCGTTCTATAATTTGCATGGTTATGACTAACAAGCATTTGCGTTTCAAATTTTGGAAAATTTGAAAATTCCCTCGTGTGACAGTCGTCGTCGCCTAGATCGTCTGCTTTGTGGAATACAGTAACTATCATGAGTCTGGTTCGAAAATCCGAATTGAAAATTTATTCAAAAGTTTTCTTACTTTTCAAGTTGTCCTTCTACAAGTTCACTTTTGTCCTCTTCGGAGACATGCCTGTACCCTTCCTTGTCTTCTTAGTCGTAGTTGAAAAGACAAAATTTGTCGGGGGAACAGGAGTTACGTTCAAAGAATTTATTATCCTTTTTGTGCAAAAGTAGGAGGAGTAGGACAAGCAAAAACATCCTCACAAAGTGAACGGAAAGTTCATGCTCTGTTGGTGATATCCTGGCACAAAAATAAACTTTAGGTCGAAAAGTTTATGTATTCTCACTACAGTTCTCCCACAGGTCAACCTTTTAGTTACACGAGAAGATGGTTAAAAGAAGGAGGCAGCGGCGCATAGCCTGAAAATAAATTTCTCCAACAATAGCTCATGGTTTACCAAATGAACGAGTATGTACCCATTCAGACGGTACATTGTGGTGTTACCTTAAATTTTTAAGTCAAAAAGCACAGATAGATCAAGGCACTGCAAACGTGCTTAAGGTTCTTAAAGAGAACGACTTCTACTTGGGACAAAACCGACATGTAAGGCAAGGTTTTTATTTGCCCTCAGTGTAGAAACCGAAACCTTTGTTTGCTGGGCTACAAGGATTTGTGAATCAAGTGCCGCTGACCACAATGAAATTTTAAAGTTCTCTTGTTGGTAAAATAATTAAAAGCATAGTTGTGCAGCAGGATGAATGAGCTGTGGTTTTTGTTTTTGAATAAAAGGCTTTATGGGGCAAATGATGCTTGGCGTTTATGATACCGAGCCTTTCCACCATGTAGCAACTCATAAGAGTTTGTGGTTTCCCGTTGACTATTCTCTGACTAACAAAGGATCGCTCGCATAAGAGCCAAGTTCCCTTACTAAAGTCTACACAATAAATATCCCCAAATACTCCAACCGAAGGAGCTGAAAATTCTATCAAAGATGACTGTAATGACATCTTGGAAGAAGCCTGCATAGGGTGACCGTTGTGCTATGTCAGTAGCTAAATCGATACAAAACGCATATTTGACAGTATAGTTGGGAATAAAGATCTTCATGATATAACGGCTTTCGCTAAGGGATATTCTTAGCTGCACGAAGTACAATTATGAGCATCATATGGTTTCCATTCCAAATCTACCACTGGCTGATCTGTAGAAGGCATAAGCCAAATATACTGGATGCAAGTATTTTCAGGGGTGCGAATGCCGACCATGATTATTGTCTGGGCTGTCCCTGATTCAGACTTGAACAACTTTAATAAATGACACCGTGTCATGGAAAAATTAAAAAAGTAAGCTTTGTACTCTCACTAAAACGGAGAACCTAGACTAAGGACCACGTCTGTATGACACCTCAACTGGAGTTTCTCAGCATTTCATAGAAAATGAGCAAACGTTTCAGTTTTTGAGTGGCTTTTGTAGCAGCCCCGATCTATTTGAATATTCGCAAAGTATTCGTTTTGCCTACCAGCAGCTAACAGAGTCACTATGTGCAATTATGCGCCTATGAAACCCAATTCCCAAAGGAGGCCGTAATCAAGGACGCATGTAGCCCTAACGTAGGTTTGATTCCTAAAAATTTGTAATCCCTTGCCTATCAAGCTCGTCGGTAGTTTATTTTCCCGTGATTCCCTTACTACCTAGGACCCATACAAAATTCAGTGAATTCAGCTCTCCGAAACTTCAGGAAAGCAATGCATTCTCGCATTAGCTTGAAATTCGAGATAGAGTTGAGTAATGCTTCAAGAGCAACGTCGCTGTTGCTTCAGATACACATTCTTTTATGCTTTGCCAACTCTTGACAATATAGCTCTTTGCGCTAAGGATTGCGTATATCTCCGCTGGTAAGGCAGTTCCATGTTTTTTTTTTTTCACAGCTTAGGATTTCATTGAGTTGTCTTCCTCCATATGGAAAAACACGCCGCATACTACAACAGTCTTAAAGCCATCTGTGAGGAACCGACTATATTACTTCCTTGGCTTATATTCTGATGAAACCATTCCTGCAAACAGAAAAATACGATTTCATCTCATCATAGGAACAGGAGTCCTCGTGTCATTGTCGCATGTTCCAGGATGTTCCAGAGTGAATTCAGTGAATCTCCATTTCATCAAACGCTGATCTTGTCTAGACCAGCGTGCCCTTAAGAGCACTTCCCTACGGACTGCTCAACTTCATCAGCTGCGGAGATCTGAAAACTAATGAGAACATTACCATTGAGTTAACCAATATGTTTCTATTGTATTTACCAGCATTGCTATGACTCACAAAACCAGTGATGCACCTACTCCATGTTTTCTGGGTAAGATGTACACAACACCAAGAGTTGATTGCTGAAAGCACTTAGAATTATCGATTGCGCCTTAAAATCTGTCAACTCGTTTTGGTAACAGAGGATGCATTCGCAAGGCAGTTGGACTATACGCCTGCACCTCAGTATGCTTGTACTGTTTGTGTCAAAATAGCAGTTTAAAGCCCATGCAGAGTTCCAGCACCTAGTCTTTAATTTAAGCCATCAACAGCAACTCCGTGTTGCTGCCACTACAACCGATTATAGACAGATAATCAGCTCACTTGGGAATTTGGTGATACGAGTTGGTCTCTGATCATCGGTATCACACCCCAGTCTGTCCAGTACATTAAACCCTTTTGAGACCAAAGAGTAATTCCACGCGTCTGATGAACATCAACATCAACATCTTTGACAACAAGTGGTGTGCAGTAGTGACCATTGTTAGTGCAAACGGCTATATGACTAGGGACATTGTCAGAGAAATATATATTTCCAGTTAACCAGTCAACTGCCAGATCCTCTGGTGCATCTTATCCAGAAGTCAGTAGAATCTCTTGCTTTGTACCATCCTCTCGAGCCTTTACAACATGCAGATCTTCTGAATCTGGGCAAAATATTGCCGATATTATGAAGTCCAGGAGATGATTGCATTTGATTCTGCCTTAAAAAGTATTCCGTGCATTAGCGTGACATTTTATCATAATCCTTCTGGGATTGCAATATTCATTGAAAAACTAACTCAACGAACAATTTTTCTCATTTTCCATTCATATCGCTGCTTAACATATGTCTTTTCTAAAGTCTTTCCAAGCCCTGTTCGAGAAAACTGTTGTGCTTGATTTCTCTATTCTTTTCCACCTTTCACAATACTTTATTCGGCGGAACTACTCTAGTGGTCTGAGGCTTTAATCCCAATTGCCAAATCCGAGATGATTGAAGTTCCCAACTGTTGGCCAACGTGCGCTTTCCACAACCGAATATTGAACCCGATACGAGAGACTTTTGCGATATAAGTTAAACCATCTCTACCCAGATCATCTGCTAAAGTCATTCATTGGACACGTTGATTAAGATAATTTGCTGAACACAATGTTGGTCATCATCGCCCATTGGCAGGCTGAATAAGTAATACTTAAAGGTATTCAGCATCGACTCTGGTTCTACACTTTCGTTCCCATACCATCACGAGGATTTGCGCCCTTCATATACTCGTATGTTATATTCATATATTCTTTGTGTATTTTAGTTGAACATGTGAAGAACAATTCTGCAGCTCCTGTCAGTGCTTGCCGTGGCACAGTGGTTAAGTAATTCGAATATGCGAATAATTCAGGGTTCGATACCTAAGCTATGCACTGAAAAATGATAAAGAAATTATATCTTACAAACCGGCATATCTCCCAAAGCAAACTCTCCTATCTTGTACATTAAAGAGAATTAAGGCACTAAGTCTTCATCTACACATTACTGTTACTCCATCGATTGCTTTTTTGTGTATATCTCTCAATGGCTTTGATAAATGCCTTCTGTAAGATTTTTTGTTCTTTCTTTTCGAAGAAGTGTACGATTCTCATATTTCTGTGTTTTTACAATGTCGCCTTGTGTGCCTCATCCTTCTCTAAATGAGCTTGCCGGCACAACTTTATCAAACTAGAATGCAGTTTGCAAAATCTGACATCGATTCTGGCGGCATCTAGAGGTTTTGCAAAAACCGATCAGATAAGTCACCAGCTGTAGCTGTCTTCTAAACTGACAGGACTTGTTGTCAGGCAAATCCTTCAAACAAAAGTGCTGCATCACACTTGACTTGCTCAGCCAGAACTCCACCTTGGAACTCTTTTAACACTATATCTCTATTTCGACATCTATCCAGACATGGCAAGCGATGTTCAAGTGAGGCAGCTCTAATTATGACAAAGTAGCTAAAATTGGATTACCCTTGAACCAACGTCTGACACCGCGTTTTACATTGCTTGGAGAGATTGTTTGCCTCGTTGCACGTCAAAACCGAGTCGGTATGATACAACTTCTTCCTATAAGTACACTTCAAATATTTGTTAGCCTTTATCGCCACTTTCTGTCATAACAGATTTGACCTTTTACACTCCTAAATCATTCTTGAAAATGTTTCTCTGTGCGAAGAATTCGAACTTAAATCGACCGGTATCCTTACGATTCAAGAAAAGAACATCAACTCCCTTCTAAATCGATACCCATTCATATGAGCGTGCTTCCAAATCGAAATGATTTATCATTCAACTACCACATTCCCCCTTTCGATTGTTTAAACTCAATTTGAATATCCTTCGCATCATTTCTCAACATCCCTTTGTCACAAAAAGGATTTAAATGGAATGTCCGCAATCCGTAAAGGATTCCTTCTCTAATCTTTCTGCAAAGGAAAACACATCATCAAAGTCCCTTAATTCGTTTGGCAACTTCCTTTTGTGTTTAACCCGAGACATGAAAAAGGATACCACAAAACAGTTACCAGTCCATATCTTAATACATCTCATCCTTCCCTGCTATCTTTTTATGTTATTCTACCGTCCATCGGGCACAGGAGTTCGAGTATGGCAAGTCCGCAAATTCACTCCACAAGGCTTAGCTCTGACAAAAGCGATTTGTAACCTTCGCGTCTGGGTTAATTTATTTTTTCATACAAGCATGGATGGTCCTTCTTCTACTTTTAAAACCATGAAAACATCACCTTTACCCTACCCCCGTTTGGATACATCTCTGTTTCATTTACCTTCTTCTGCATCCTGTGATAAAAAATGTGTCCTTCTCATGTCCTTCTTAGCTATCCATGGTCCTTGTTCTAAATTAGAGCTAATATTTCACGGGACAACCACAAAACAAAAAATAAAGGAAAAATAATTTATAAAACCACATCCACCTCCACTATAGCTACAGAAATCTGAAGATCCATCCCAACCCACGTAGGGAATCACATGGACAGCTAAGGGTAGTGAGAAAGATTTGTCTTGAGCGAGATAAAGGCCCATAATGAGGGAGAGTGGTTATCCTGAATGACTCCGAATAACCACTTCAGTAGACGTCGTCGACGACATCTCCTTGGTCATAATTTTTGGGGTTTTTGTTGTTTGTCCATTTTATTAACTATTTATTATTCGGTTTATGGGAAGGATCTGTTCTTAATTAATGAAGCACAGCCCTGCATAACAAACAGTAACGATTGCGGCGGACGGACAAAAATTTGTTATAAATGACACTCCTGAGGCATTTTGTCGGGTATTAGCGGATACTTTTATGCAAGTTAAAGAAGGTTAGAATACATAAACGAGTTTCAGGGCCAATTTGACAGTTGTAGGTGTATCTATCAATCTTACTTGTTGGCCTTTCGTTGAAAATTCAAACTGACTCTTGAGACTTTGTTTTTATTAAATAGAAGAAGTCAGTCGAAATTGCTGGTACCGCAAAGACTATTCAGTGGCTTGTGTTCTCGAATTTATATATTTTTTCAAAGTGTACATAGATCCTACAAAAACTTAACCAACAAATTTATAGCAACTCTTTGATTTATTTTGAGGTCAAAAATCTCACACTTATGCGGCAAACAGAATCTATCTACCAGTCAAAACAACAAGACCATTAATCCTCAAACACCACAAAAACACCAGAAAAGTTAGTCGAAAAAGAAATATGTTAATCCCAAAACCACTCAAAGGCAACAGAAATATAAATTCCAAACTCAACTCAATCATGCAAGGGGAACTTGGCCAGAACAGAGGAGAAAAAAAATACCACTAAGCCTATTTGATGACCCAATTTTATTACATCACATGGCTCATTGCATCCATTACGAGATCTAAGGAGAGGCTATGTGTTGCTCGTTTTTGCCTCTTTATTCTGCTGGCAGATCGAAATTTCCAGAATCGGGCATCTTTCCCATCATTTGCAGGCGCTGCGACTGACATTCATTTAAGATTGCCTCGTTCATAATTCAGAGCCAACAGTTTGACATCCGACCGCGACGGCGATGACAACGTTCTCGGCATACTAACGATGTCCTTACGCTTTTGAAACATACTCGTAGAAGGATGGGTCTACTGGATATTACTGACTATTCACAGTGCCCATACTCATAGTACTGACCATTTCAATGACCACCGCCACGTCCTTCTGGATTTTTACTTTGATTTTTCAGTTTCCACAGTTTTTCCTTACTTGTATCTGTTGTATCTGTTGTATCTGTGTCTGTTACTGCCATTGTTTAATGTGAAACTATGCATCGTTTTATTTGTGTTTCATGGTGTTTCATGCTCATCGAATGTGCCTTCATTCGCCATCCACATCACCATAACTGGCAATGACAACCGTTCACAACGAGTCCACATTCGTATTCCTTTCTGCAATTCACTCGTTCGGGATGTCGTTAAGCAAATAAATACCGAACGTTAGCAAATTTTATTAAAATTCAATAAAATGGGGAACGGATCATCATCGTTCACCGATGGATGCAACGATGGATGCAGCGATGTTGCAGCGTAAACGGAAAAGAATTTTAAAAATTTGATGACCATCCGACTCTGTTGCCATCTGAATGAATAATTAACAAAGATTCATTGCAAAAACAAAAATGAATTTATATAAAATATTTATATGTATATATTTGCCATTTCAGGCATTTATGCAGTAGAGTAACATTTGAAGTGGAACTTCTTTTAAATGCACTGCGTCACGAAATTTGAAACGTGTGATGGAGGCAAAATAAATTCCTTCTAACTTACTCAATTGAAGTAGGCTTCGATCTCGTAGCCTTGTTTTAAATGCTAAACCAATGTCAGCGATCATGAAAGCTTTGTTTTCCTAATGTGCTTTCATTTCTTAACTCGACATTCAGTACTAGAAAAACGATCGTAACGTCGGCTTAGGCATTCCTTAAACTTTTCAATGGACCCATAGAATCAGTTTTTTGAAAAACTCCTCTCTCGAAAGCTCTCGATTGAGAATTACGAGTACGTTACTTGAATTGGGCGTTTACAGAGAATCCTAGATTTGTCACAGCGGAAATAGCTAAATCGACAAAATCCATCTTAAGTTAGACTACGAGCGATAATGCAGAACTGACGCTGCAAAGAGAAGAAACTAAAGATGTGCAGTTGGGGCGTACATCTATAGGTATGTACCTTCCAAAAGATGGCGACATATGCGTAATTCAAAGCTTACGAAAAATGATGAAAAAATACTACAAAGCTTGGAAAAGGGTTGGAAGAAGTTCTCAGACATCTAACTTGGAAGGCATTACGATTTTATATTCGAGGCATATATAAGAACCATACGGGAATATATGATTACGCTTTAACGACAGTTAAATACCCCTGGAACGAATTTTATTTTTTTCGCCTCTTTCGAACTCAATCAGAAAAATTTGCGTGTGAAGGCATAACACTGGCATGTAGATTTGGCTGTTGTAGAGTTTCAAGCACAAAACAACCGTTAAAATTTACAACCTTGAATCATTCTGAGTGAAGAAAAACTCTCCGTCCTATTTGGACTGCCACCCCTGGAGAGTCAATATCGAAACCAAATATATCCGTGTTTCCAACCACAACATCACAACAGTGCTTTCCTTCCTCCTCCTTCTATCTTTCCGCCTGCGCCCTGGCAACACTATAAGGGTATCATAAACCCCTTGAGGAGCGCATAAATTATAAAAGAAAAAAAAAAGCAACGATGGACCTATTGTGATGTCCTCCACTTCAAAGCCCATCTATGATGCCGCAGTTTGTAAGAAAAGCGGTTAAGTCTTATGGTAAGCTGGCAGCGGCATATGTACGTTCGCCACTTCCACGTAGAATTAACGTGTTTTGATTAAACCATTGAAGTCACATAGTATATGTTCTGCTGTTTCCACGTCCTCGCTGCACAGTATACATATATTGTGTTGAGCTATGTCCACTGTCATCAGATGTTTTTCCGTACGGCAGTGCCTGTGATCAGTCGAATCTGACTTCTACTTAGTTGTAGTAGTTGTTTCGTTTTTTTGTGGCAGCTATTTGGCTTAAAGTTCTTGGCTCGTCTGTTTCCTTCATCTTTCTACTTGAAACGTAGCTTCTTTTTCTCTTGCCAGGTTTTAATACCATATTTTATGGTGTTTATCGATTGCCCACAGAATGGTCTTGGCATCATGAATTGAGATGCGGATCCTTTTCTGGCTAGTTCGTCTGCTTTTTCATTGCCTTCGCATCCACTATGTCCTGGCACCCAAATTAGATGGACTTTGTTTGTGGTGGCCAGTAATTGAAGGAGACCAATTTTGATTTTATTTCAAAGGCGTTAATTGGTAGTAGGGCTGCTTTGCTGTCGGGGACAATGTCAATGTTTTTGTTTGTTAAATTTCTGTTTAGATTCTCTCGAATGCAAAGCTTTTTTGCGTGACTTTCTGCTTGAAATACGGAGCTGCCATACATGTGAATTCTTGGCAAATGTTGCTTTTTTCTATTCTCAGTTAAGACGGTCTGGAAATGTAACCCTGAAGCTGTGCCGAAATTTATATCGTGGTGAACATTTTGTTGAGTTTAGCCTGTGTTGACCTCTGAGTAGCTTTATGCTACCAAGGGGCGGAATCCGTATACATCCATAGTGACATTTTGGTGTTTAGTCCCCAATTTTTCCCAACTAGACTTTTGCTGGTCCATAATGAGGAATTGGCCTTGTCGATAGTCTTAGAGATGAGTATTCCAACAACAATTTTTCCACCAGTGTGATTCGTAGATATTTGACTTCAACTGAGAACTCTATTGTTTCACCGAAAAGTGTGGCATTTCTGAGTCTATCTTTTTGCAACTCTAACACATACGTACAGCAGTATCCACAATTTTGCAACAGCCTTGGAGGACTTCTCTAGCACGATTTCATCAATCAAAGTAATAGTCTACTTTGCCTATGTATTCAGAAATATCTAACAATCACAACTTCTGCAGACACCTGCGGAAAAAACTGTGGGCTTTCAAATTGACATATTTCGTGCTTACAAGCAAAATATTATTGCCACGCTAGGAAAACACTCGATATCCGTGAAAACTAAGGGGTTTCTCTTAGGGCTCAAGGATGGTCCTGTTCCCATTACTTCACCTTACATGTTATAGAAAAAACATCATCAACTTGGACACAGAAAGATTCTTGAACAAGCTCGAAACACAAGTACATCCCGAAAAATTCAACCGAATAACAACAAACGAATGTATTTCTATGTTTCCAGCAGGGGCTTATGTCTTCGTTGCAAAGTAAGCAGTATTAAAAATAAGAGCAACAGACATTTTTTTTGGCCAAATCACTTTATTTTATTCAAAATCGTTCCCTTCCAACTCAGTACAATGATTTACACGGCCTAAAAGAGTGTCGAATGAGCGTTTTAGATCTTCGGTCGGGATGCCCTTCGGGATGTCAAAACAAACCTTTTGGATGGCTTCTACATCCACCAAATGCTTTCCGTTCATCGGGAAATGTATTTTACCGAGGGGTTAAAGTTGCACGATGTCAAATCAGGCAAACACGTGAAGCGATTGACAGTTGAAATGTGATTTTTATTTAAAAAATCGGTACCAATCGCATTAACTGTTTGGTCCGGCGGTACGAGTTCTTTATTGACAATGCCTTTGGAGTTGTTAAATCAAATCTTCACTTTGGAGTTTTCCAAACGAGATTTTTTGGGTTTTGGCTTATCTGGCGCGATTACAGGTCATAAACACGACGTCTCACCAGCCACAATGTTGTAAACAAAGTTTTTTTTCTTTCTGGCCTCCTTGATGATGTCGAATGTTGAATTTTGAGCAAGTTTCGACAATATAGACGAATATAGATGACACAATCATACTGTCACTTTACACGCAATTACTTCACTTTTCTTCGTTCAAATGGTATGCAATTTTGACAATACATCGTTGAAGGATCTACCTTTTAGATGCATGTAATTGCCAATTGACGGCCTCACTAGAATGACCTATGTACCTTGTAATACAGTCAAGAATCCCTGAAGGCTCTTAACTCAAGCTGTTTTCAAACTTCGTATGAATTCTACCGAAGCTCTCTGCTTAAAATACAATATATGTGTTTCAAAGACACAGAAGTCTTCCTTACAATGAAGCTGTCGACGGAATTGCCAGAGCTGATGCTCTGTCACCCTAAATTTCTCTTACGAATATCTATCAATCAGCTACAAATTGAGCTAAAACAGCACTTCAGGCAACTCTTAATAAGTGAGTAACGTCGCGAGGTGACAATGACTTAAGAAGCAGTCATAGTTAGACTGAATATTTTCATTGCTGTTTTCCAGAATTCTCTAAACTGGATCCTAATATCCATTTAGAAGGAGTCATCGTAACCGAGTATGAAAAACTATTACCATGTCGTCAACCATCATGAAATTGCAATGACAAAGAGATTTATGTTTGTCTTCATGTTTGGTCAGGTGGTCCATCTGGGTGGTCGTCCATTAGGAATCAGTTGGCAACCAAGTGGCGAGATTAGTTGTGCTCTAATAGTCAATCTTTTACTTTAGGGCCATGTCTAAGCCGTTGACGTACTCAATTTCTTGCGCAAGTTGTCTTCCATACTTTCTACTCAGCATTCTGGTGTTCAATATCACATCACCGAGCGGGTAGAGGACAAGGCATTTTCTTTCTGTTGATGAAAATATGCCTTCTTAAATGAGAAAGACGTTTGTAAAAATTGGTCGACAACTTGGCAGTCCCTTATCAGAATTGGCCTTGGACTAGAAAAGTCCACAATCGAACAAATCTTTCAACTTTGGCAGATGCTGAAAAAATGCAAGAAGTCTAAATTGATAGCCACTATCTTTTGACTGATTTCAAACCTGCATATGGTAGCGTTTATGGACGCAAAACTAGTCTTGGCATCTCGGCCGTCTGTGCAAAATGACGACTGAGAACGCTCGCTGCTCCCTCGAAGTCGGTAACGACTTAACGAGACCTTCGATCTCAAATCAGGTTTACTAGTGCAACTACTAATCTGCTCCGATAATATCAACATACAATACATTATTGTGAGAACTCAGCGGGCTGTCACCGGTGAGATGGTTAGTATTAGTACGAAACCTCCTAGATTCGTTTTAGCTAGAAATGAAGGCAAAGCCAAGCATATGTTATCCTATCAACAAAAAGGCGTGCAGAATATTGACGAATTAGACAGAACGTCCCAGTCGACATTCGTTTATAATTTCGATGTAGTAAGCAACTTGGTCTACTGTGGCTTTGCCAAAAGTAGCAACACCTCAGCAGATATGAAACGGCGAATCACTCTTGCCTATCGCAATTGAGCAGTAAGGCCATATCCCAAAAAACTAAGAAGACTCTCTATATGGCTAAGATCATCGCAGTTCTGCTTTGTGGCGTTGAAGAATGGACTCATGAAGTCATTTTGGATTTGGATTTGGAAAATGCATCAATTGCCTGAGATGTCTAGAAGATGTACTGCGAATTGACAGCAATGCCGTGTTCCGCAGAATCGAATCTGAAATGGCAACTCAGTAGAGGAAGACTTCACCTTGATAGCACGCCCGAGTATGTCTGTTTTCTGCGTTGTACTGTACTCGTAAGTCTTTTCCATGTGTTACTCGAAAAAGACGTCGATTTGCTCACCTAGTGACTCCAGCATTTTTTTAGTAGATAGGCAAATACTCGTACTTTATCAAAACCCCTCGGACTGTGATTCGAATCGCATCCACTATTCTTACATCCACACCCCACAATTTGTTTTTATTGGCAGTTACGACGGCAGAGCATTTAAATGGCAGCATGTGAATCAAGTCGACGATCGGTTCTTGTATGCCATCCAATGACTAAGGAGTTTGAAGTGCAAGACTTTAGGAATTACATCTTATCTCACTATGCCCGCTACACTGGTGTAGGAGGCTTATGTCTGAACCTGAAAGTGAAGATCCATCAAGATGTCGAGTATGTAATAGATTACTACAGAAGTCACTTGATATCCGAAAATCGCTAAGTATTATTCAAGCGGCCCCTAAATTATAAAGTCTTCAGCGCCATGAACGCCCGTCAAGCGTTCTTTTATAAACTCAAGGCTTCTTGCAATTTCTCCCACTGTTGTTGATAGGACTAACCGTTTTAGAAATCGCAGCTTTTCATTTATACTTTCTATTCATACGAAAAGTCCTCAACTTAACCCTTTTGAAGCAAAATGTTGAAAACGACTTAAAACCAGACAAAGCCAACAAGTAATTTCCTCTTAATTCAAACCAGATTCGTTTCGATCTGCCGAGATGTTAATCCATTGGAACTAACACATTCTTATCGATCAACCCTTCCATTGAATTCGTGTATTCTTTTGAAATACTCCGGCACATTTTCAACTTTTAAATTGCGGGATTTCCCTCCACAAATACTTCCGATTGAATAAAATTGAATAGAAGGCTGCCAAAACGTTTCCATTTCGCCCCATCATCGTGGGACAAATCAATTTCGAAAAAAAAAAAAAAATTCTCTGAATAACTACCCTCACAAACCTCATCCCCTACGCCAAACAAATGACACAAAGAATTACCCAAGGAAAAAAACAAGAATTTCAATCTCAAAAATCCTTACCCATTCTTCGGAGTATATCACGAAATTGAAATTAAATTATGCAATCGAATAAAATCCTTCAACATGGCACGGTTTCCGCTACCTATGCTGCCGCCGACGACCGACAACCGACGCCGTCATCATCGCTCTCATCCTGACAGTGTCAATTTGCATTGAGAAGCCATTTATACCGATTCAGTTGAATTGAGTAGGAAAATCCTCTTAGCGACGAGGGGAGGAAGAAGTGAAGCGCTTAAGAAAAGTAAAGGAAAAGCCAGAGAATACTTGCATTGTTGATTCTATTAAGGACTGATGTACGAGAATGAAGTGGGAGTAGGGGTATATAGGACGCCTACTCATACGCGAATGTGTTTTATACAGAGAGAGAGAGTGTAATAATTCGCGTGTCCGAATCAGGAGTTGTATTCATGTGTTTCTGTGGCAAGAACTTTGCTTGCATGATTGACTGACGTCCTAAATACGGATACCATTTAACGAAGCAACCTAATCAGACACCTGCTGTTGCGCCTCATTAAGCAGTTGGAGCTGACATTACCCTGCAATCATTAAACGTGGCCCAAACTGAACTTGCTTCTATGTTTAGCTAAACTCATACGGCATACCCATACATGTGTTGTATGTAGGATGTGTCCAATGACCTTGTGGCAAATTAAATGCCACATATGTGGCCTCCTTAATGTCATCCCTATGTGACTGCAGGTGCTAACACAACCTCTCATCCTATTTAAGGGATATGTACTCGTATTTCTTTTTTTTTTGACACCAGATACGATACTTCGTAATTTCCTGTGGCACATCGTAGAGTGTGTTTGTGGATGGGGTTGACATAGAAGGTGCCAGGTGACAAATAGCCCAGGACACAATTAATTACATTCACAAAGCCACCATGGAGCATAAATGCACTCCGTGTGATGATGGGGATTTCGGGAACGATGGAGCCTTAAAGGATTCTCGGGGCTTTGTGGACATGAACACGAACGTTACGTGCAATATATATCTTCATACACACCTTCATGTGGTAAGGTGTGAACTTCTATATTTGGGTTTCTGTGGGTTAATGGTATCCTGCCTATAGGCATCCAACGAAACTCATTAACCCTGTGGAGAAGTTCGGGCATATAGTGTAATCTGTCTCATAATGGGGGATTTCGAGTTTGGCTAACAGTGCACCGAGAGATAACGATGGGACTGCCTGGACGTCATCAATGAACCAGGCTTTGGTTATTTATTTTACAAAAGAGTTTTTCTATACAAGTTTGGATGTCTCATTAACGACAGACCTTAGAAAATGGAAAGATCTAGTGATCCATGAGGACCACGGACCAGCTAGGTGAGAAAAGCAATCAATGGCCTAACAAGATGTTTGTGCGGTTTATTGATTTTGCTCAGAGTTGGTTACTTTTGTTATCTACTGATGGGTGGACCAATGACTTCGGTTTGTGGGGAAGTAGGCTTTGTCATTCATTCGGACGTACTCCAAATGAATGCCACACAAGAGACAGAAATTTGTGGCCCACTTTTTGATAGCATTGATTGTCTCTATGGTTGTAGGGAGGAGAGGTTGGTTTGGTAATTAACATCAAAGGAAATGTCGAACGAAGATTTCCTTGTGAAGTAGTACTAGTAAATGTGTGACTTTTGGCGTCAGTCAGAAAAGGGAGACTCGCTGAAACGCCAAACATAGTTCTGCGTTTTCTAGTAGGTCGCTCGATGAGTTTGAGATGCCGAGGACGCGATTTAATAATTGGAGAAGCAAGGTAACCGAAAGATAGTCGCGTGAAACTCCTAATGATTCGAGTGAGTTCAATAACTCAGTGGAATATGTTACGCTTTCATTTTCATCTTCCACTATGTCAATTGATTTGAATGAAATTAATTCGCCAGGCAATGTCTTTTGTATTTTGAAGATGATTTCATTTCTGTATCCCTCGGCTCCGGATTCAGAGTCTTTTCAGTCTGGAGAGTTGGTGTCCATCCGCTCTACATCACTTAGCCATTTCAGTTATTGGATCTTCACTCTTCTGATAGGTTGATTTCGCTGTGCAGTCCGTACAGTTCGTCGTTGTGTCTCCTCCTCCACTCACCGTCAATGCAGACGGGACAGAGTCATTCGAAGAATTTTTCGCTCAAAGCAACCAAGAGCACCCTCACCCATTTTGTGGTAGTGTCCATGCCTTTGCGCCATAGAGTAGGATTGGAACTATTACCGTCTCATACAGGGTCACTTTTGTTGTTCAAGAAAGGGCTTTGCTAGCCAATTGGCTTCTTAGCCCAAAATTTGGCAAGATCTATTGTTCGTTTGATCTCATCGCTAGTGTCGTTGTCTGAATTTGTAGTGGAGCCTTGTTAGACAAAGTCCTTAACCACCTCAAAGTTATACCTGTCGGAGGTAACCCTTTGTCCGAGACGTCGGTGTTGCTTGACAGCATAAACTTGATTTTGCCCCGCTGTTGACCGCTAAACTGGGTGAGATTTCTACCTACCTTGATGGAGCAGCGTATATTCTGCATCGACATCCAGCACAGGACGAGTTTGGCAGGGATTCCAAAACTGGACTTTGGTCTGTATACCTCGTCTATATAAATGCTGACATACGCGGCCCCGGTTGTGTACATATCTGAAGCTCATAGATTATCTGCTAGATCTGCCGTAGTATGAATATTTGATCGATGGTGGACTTTCTTAGCCTGAAGCCTCACTGATATGGATCTTTTAGGTTGTTGACGAAGGTCTTTAGTTGTTCACACAAAACGGCAGATAAGATCTTGTATGCGATGTAAAGCGGGCTAATGCCTCTGTAGTTGACGCAAAACAGAGGATCTCCTTTCTTGAAGATTGGACAAACAATGATGAGGTTCCATTCATCGGGCAAACTTTGGTCTGACCATATGGAAGAGATGAGTTGGTGTATGTTCCTTACCAAGTCATCGCCTTCCACTTTGAAGAGCTTGGCGGTTAGGCCGTCCACTCCAGCAGCCTTGTTGGACTTCAGCCTAAGTATTGTTATGTTCAGTTCATCCAGGTCGGGTGGACGGATTTGTTGGTCTACATCGTCCTGGTTGTTTTGCCATTGCTGTTAAATAGTCTACAGAAATGCTCTTTTCCAATCTTCAGTATCGACTGCGGCTCTACTACGATGTTCTCGTAGCCTTTAGTTCGGGGCTTGTGTCAGTGGCATGTGTCTTATACCTTTTGGTAAAACTTCTAAAACTCATTAATGGAGTACCCAGCTTTTTCGTGTTGCTCCTGAGAAGCCGGCGTTTGTAGCTCCTCGTTTACTCCTCATAGAGCTCGTGAACAGCTCTAATCTTTCTATGTAGCGCTGATTTGTATAAATCTTGCTTAGCACCATGTTCTTGCCAGTATTCATCATCAAACCAGGGTTTTCGTTGCTGTGGTTAAGTAAAACCCAGTTCATCAGAAATGGCATCTCTGATGGCTTTTTGGCAATGTTGCCATAGGTCTTTGATGGTGGCGGCAAAGGACCTTTTGAGAGATTAGGAGAAACATGACCAGCTAAGCTAATCCATCGAGGAGAGACTGAGGACTTTTGTAGACACTACCAGATTTCTGAGATTCTAAAAAGCGATATTCTGTTAATAATATCAAAATTCAACGGAGTCTAAATACTTCCTGGCAGTGCTTGTCGGCGGAAATATCTTGTCTCCTGTCGAATAGGTCTACTTTGGTTTTGAATGTTTGCATTTTATAATGACTAGGAAATAAAGAGCTCCAACGGGCATTCCATAAGCAATATTTCAAAGAACGTCCGAAAGTGGGCTTGAAGATGTAATGATAATCATCATAGTGAGACGGGTGTTACAGTAGATCGTTAGTGAAGGTGACTATTTCTGTCAATTTGGTTGGGGCACTGGTAGTGAAAATAGCAACAGTACAAAGAGTACGTTTGTGTTCAAGGGGTTTCAGTGTGCAACACTGGCATTATCTATGAGTTTTATCGCATGAGGTCTTAGGGGCATCAAATGTTAGCAGATGTGAACATTATCCGATTTTGGACGGATGAATGCATTATATATTGAGGACAGATCAGAGAGGGACAATACCTCTTACACCTGAACGTATCGCATCATTTTTAGCGACATCGAAACGGTGGTCATTGCCAAATATACCGAGAATGAAAAGTAGTTTTTCAGTTTCATCGATGCAAGTGGAAGATGTATTAGCTTTTGGATGTACTAAATATTACTCTCTTGATGGTTCCTGAATTACCTAAACATTCCCACTCTGCCACCAAAGCATAGAGACGGGAGTTCGTTCCCAGCAAAGGAATATATTGAATTAGAAGTAGCAGACAAAAGATTGATGAAGATGATGAAGATTAAGAATAGTGTCGGAGACAGAATGGAGCCCTAGGGCACACCATCCAAAACATTTTGAATTAAATGAACCGACAGATTATTTCTAGTCCATTGAGGGAGGGATACGCCGATCCGAAAGCACGGATTCTCGACAAAAGAGTCTGATGCCGAACACTGTATTTTAGAAAAATTGATGTACGTTCGGCTTTTCGCTGAGACATGCTATCAAAGCATCAGTGGACCTGTTGCTACGTAAACCGTTTTCCCAGCCTGTGAAAAGTTTTCGGGTTGTGAGATATTCCATGAGTTGAGAATTTATCAACGTTTCCATGACCTTAAAAAGCAGAAACGTAAGTGGAATGGGTCTACAGGAAAAGAAAAACAGAAGATTATCCTGTTTTAAGGACAATGCTTTTTCTTTCATCTGCTCAGAAAGTGTCATATAGAGTGGGATTGTTGGAAAAGCAGATATACCATCTAGACCAGCGGATATGTAAATGTTGAAATACTGTTCTATTTTATGTAAATCATTGATCTTTCGCAAACAGATACCGGTCCGCTCTTATCACGGAGATCTTCGATATTCTGTATGCAACTGAGCAACTGAACATGAGTCTGGTGACTCGGTCCTTAATGTTATGTCCCAGTTCGTCAACAGGGTTCACTTCGCGAGGTCCATTTCACAGCTAGTCGTCGAATATATGTCATCAAGACGTCAGATATTTCGTAGACCGACGATTTTTTTGATGCCGTCGTTCGTTTTTTGTTTGTCTGCTCAGCCTTTAGGCAGCTTACTGCAGTGCTATATATCAAAAGTCCGTAAAATTTTGTGATGACTCTGGGTAGCAACTCTATCCTGAACTTGCGAATGAAAATAGCGATCCTTCCAGTATCATCTCGTAAGTAGTCTGCTGGAATATGTTGGATTCTAACCATCTCTGGCAATCGAACATTCCTATGTCCTCTGCAAGTGTATGTAAGATTGTCTATTTGAGGTAGTGAAGCTCCCTATTTTTTCGTCCTCATTCAGTTGACCCTCTGATTGTAGTCGTCGTGCTCTCATACACCGAAGAGGCGACTGAGAGCTCATGATGGTTATACGCTTTTCACACTAAAAGCTCCTTACTATACCTTAAAGTAAGTGGTAAAATTTGAGGGAGAATATATGTCTCCTCCAACGTCGTGCAAATCCACAAGGGAATACCCCACTATTTGGGGAAGAAGTGTTAATTTTTGTGTCGGGTTAATAGATAAGAGCAAGCTGTCCGACATAACTATTCATAGCGAAGTAAATATGAAACTGAATTGGTGTTTTTTTTACTTTTATAAAAGTATAAATCGTAAAACTGATATCCTTGAAAAGCGAACTTCGAAGTTATACATATATAGTATAAAGCAGTACCTTCCATTTGCATACTCATATTTATTGCTTCAATACTCGTATTATATCACTCATAAACTTCAAAGCGAAATTTTTCAATTTACTCTAATTGCTGACCTAAATACTGGTGTAAATGGTAAAAAGAGTAATAAGGACTTTTTATTTAATTAAATTATATTTCTTTATCGTAGATTCACAAAAGTTATGAAGTAGTTAAGATATGAGAACATCACAAACGAATATCACCTTTAATGGTCCTTTCATTTAAAGGCCAGCTTATTTCTACAACGTAAGGATAGAGTGCAAAAGTAGGGGTCTCTTGTCCTTTTTTTAACTTTTGCAGAACGAAGTCCTCAATAAAATTATTCCATACACTTACACAATATCCATAATAAGAAGGAAAAAAGTTCTGCTGTTCACATATACGAGTAATATACTCATATCCTAGTTGGCATTGCTGAGATACAATTTCGCGGTTCATGGAACGCACAAGAACTTCACTTGAAGAAGGAGACCTACTACGTTGGTAGCTATCAAGCGAGAGGAAGTCCTCGTAACAATAAAAATGTTACATGACCTTCTATGGATACTTACCAGGATATGCCAATAAAGAAAGGGAAAGAGAAAAAAAAAATGCCACAAGAAGCCAGAATAAAATGTTTGAGTAGTCATCGTAAGCGAACTTTGCCTACATTGTAGGCTTTACGAGTATGTCGTGTATGCACATCTTCACGGAGGTTAACTGACATTTATGCGAAAATTAAGAGGATTCTCGAGTCCTTTTTTTGTTTGTTTTCTCTTTTTTTTTCTTTTTTTTTTTTAAAAAAGTTCTTTTTAGTTACTTGCTCTCAGGGGAGACGGTGCAAAGCTGCGTTGTCTTCTTAATGCAACCCTAATGAAGGTTTATTGCTACTTCCAAGTACACTCTTAATAAAAAAAAAAAAACAAAGTGGAACTTTTTTCGGATAGTTAAAAGGCTTCCAGTTGGATTCCTCGACGGTCTAGTGCGCTTGTATACTAAGTAGAACTACGTGGTGCTATAAGTAGTCTTTCAATGCGTCGTTCCTTAAATGATCGCAATTTATTTGATGTGATGGTGGAGTTCGTCAAAATCTACAAACACCTGAGCTCGAGCGCACCCTCTACCCCAACATTGTATATTTGAATATTTTTGGAGCTTTCATTAAATTTCCTTTACGACACACACACGTTTCACCTGTTCGAGAGACATAAAATCAAGATGGCAACGTAACGAATGAATTTTTGAGCCGAAAATTCCTCAGACAAACGGATTTAATTGGAGCACCCCTTATATGTAAATACATGCATATAAGACGGTAGGGTAGGTTGTAGAGTGTGGTATGTAGTTTCCTCCGTGTGGTGAGGAAATTATTTTGCGGTTTTCATTAAACTTTCTGACTACCACAGTAGCTGGTGAAGATAAAATTGTTGAAACTCTTGCAATTTGCGTTCGAGTATAGAGAATGAAGCTAGGGAAATGATAAAGTGGCAGATTGCCTCCTTCAATCTGCAATCTTCTTTTTTGCTTCTGGAGGGTGTTTTACATTTTCTGTCATTGCTGTCGTCTTTGTATTCGGATACGGATACTGGTGCCACTGATGAGAATGATAATGGAGTCTATTGAGATAGGAGTGCCATTCACTTAATCCATGTGTGGTTGAGTCATTGATAGGAGAAGAACTTGTACAGGGAGGGGGCTTTAATGCGTCTTTAAAGAAATTTTTGCCTGCATATATATATTTGTATGGAGGTAGCCAGCTGCACTTTCAGATATTCTTGTCATGAATGACTGGGAAATCTTTTCATTCCGCTCTGATAAGTGGCTTTTCTGTGGATTATAGTATGTGAAAATTATGTGCTACAGATCGCCCATCCTGACTCATCGTCCAGACTTCCTGGGATTGTGTGATAAAGGATTTGCACGTCACAGACAAATTTTCTCATTGTATTTGCCACCTTTGTTATTCTCATCACCCCATCTTGATTTTATCTGAGCTTCCAATGGAATGAAATCGTTTTTGCAACATTCTCGCCACAATGTATGGACTCTGTAAGGTGGATCAAATTTACTACATGGATTTCCTTGTTCAAATAATCTACGTTTCATTAGGACTAAATCACTAACTGTGAAGTGGTTGAATTGTTTTTGGTGTTTTCGAAAGATCTCTTAGGTTTGTGTTGGTCGAATTACCATCTGCAATTTTCTAATTCTGAAAATTCAAATAAAACTGATCACTCGTGCCCAAACACAATTGAATGAGCCTAAGTGCATACGCATCTTCTATTCAAAGTACAATACGGACGACTTGGCGTAGGAATTCTCTAGACGCAGTCAACAAGGATGGCAGAGGCAAATCCAATGGTTAGCTCATCTGAGTTACGCCGACGTATTCGGAGCTCTGTTACTATGAGACTTTTTCGGCATTAAGCCAGATTGTCGATGACTTTTGGCAGTGCACTTGGAATGCTTCGGAGTAGCAACACTCCACATACAGGCGATCAAATAACACAGGTCTTAAACTGCTAAACCTCTAAAGCATGAGTCAGAAAGAAGAAGAATTGGGACATCTCTTTTTGAACTGCTGTATAGAGTTAAAATAATGGCCATTAGCATGAGAATTTGTTGTCAGGGGAAGAAAAAACAAAAAAAAAAAAACACTGTGGCGCTGGCAGCCCAGTATGGGCCATAGCCTAGCTTCTTGACACTCATTTGTGTTGCTCATGTTGTTATTTTTAGTCACATCTGAGCGGGGCCTACGGTTAATCGCCGATTCCGAACGGCACTCCTTAGAAGCTTTTTTGTAGGCAAATTTTACTTTCGGGAGTTTGCCATTGCCCGCCGAAAGAGTGATGGCGATTTGAAAAATTGTTGGTGACCCAGCCTGGAATCGAACCCAGACTGTCTGCGTGATAGTCCAATGAGCTAACTATCGCGCCATCGCCAAGAAGGGGAAGACTTAGGGAGAAATTTGGGCTTTTGACATCCGAGCGAACACCTAATTATAATTTGCATCACCGCTAAATTTTCCAACATAAGCCGGATGTGTGCTCACGAGTCATAAGGTCTAGAGACGAAACAAAAGACTTTGCGAAAGTTTACTTTTACTACCTTCTTGATCAGGCAGGTCATCCCTATATATAGTATAATACTTAATAGATATTTACTCCACTATGTCTTAGCTTCGAATTGATGAAGAAGTTTGATGGTTTCCGTTTTCCGTCTCTAGTTGGTTGTCGTTTGATCTATGTGCGGGTCTAAGCCATCTTTTTGCAGCTCCGAACATCCCCCAGTGATCCTATGCTCCTACAGCCCCTGTAAAGATAGTCGTCGGTTGCGTTTACCTCCAGACGTCTATGGCCGAACTAGCCTTGGTATTTTTGTTCTGCTTTTTAATTAATTCTTACTTATTTTTATGGATTTGATAAGAGCCATAATTTTCTTGGGGTTTCAAGGTTTTTCCACGCTTCATTGGGTTTTATTGGTATCGTGGAAGTTTCATACTTCGATTTCCCAGTTCGCTTTCTCATCTGAATGGTCATTTCGTCGCACTACTTTGTGGCCCAGAACACAGCCTTGCTAAACTTTATGCTGGACCTCAAGCTCCTCACGACAGCGCTTCACAAGTCTTGATCAGACTTCGGCTGGATCTATTGTCTAGATATCAGTAGACATAGTAATGTACTGGTTGGATATTCCCTCTGTCTCAGTAAGTTTGGCTAAGTTTGCTACATCCAATATCTCATCCTGAAAAACACTGTTGTAGTCCAGCGGGTGACATGAGCATCGTTACTTCATATTTTAGAGCAGATCCAGGTGCCTTTCCCTATCGTCATCTTTGGTCCATCCGTTAAAAAAGTTCCTGTCCCATTCTTCTTTGCTTGAAACAATGCAGGCGAATGGCTCTTCAAAGTTCTGACGTGTTATTATTTAGCTCGTATTGGCTATTTTAGTGTCGGCGCGCATCTCTGCTTGGAAGACCATCCCTTTGTGTTCGTTTCCTTACCGGCATTTAAGGATTTTTCTAGCCATTTGCGGATTTGCTCTTCGGTTCGTTTGTTGCTCTTCCGTTACATCCAGGTGGATGATCAAGAAACGGTAGTCGTACTTACTTAAACGACGCTACAGTTCAGAGTAAATCTGAACCTAAACCACCAACCTTCTTCAATCGGCAAGATCACACGCCAGCTCCTTCCACTTTCACACTTCGAGTGGAGTGTCTTCAGTTTAGACAAAGCCTTTTTTGAACGCGAGCTGTGACATCCATATGCGCCCTTTAAGTCTTCATAAAATATGTGAGTATCGATCTAAAATTCCCGTGCCCTATCCAAGTAAACAAACTCCGTAGTGAGAGTATTTGATCAGTGGTAGATATTCCTGGCCTGAAGCCGCACTGAAATGGATACAGAGCAGACATACACTAATCACAATAAGCCAGGAATCGTCTTATAAGTAACATTTTCTCGATCCCATCCTTTCGTGTTCTATCACTTTCTTTCCGAGAACCCCTTACACTCTTCTTTACTTCTGCTCGTAAAGCTCATCAATGGCTATAATCCTTACATGGAGCACAGTTTTATGGCCCGCATTCATCGTCAAACCAGAGATTTCTTTGTGGCGGCGCTTTGAAATCAATCACAGTTTGCCTGATGGATGGTTGACATCATCCTCGTACGCATTCTGGTTTTGATAAGGAGATAAAGGACGCAATCGACAAAGATAGCGATAGCAGTAGTAACTCAATAAATAGGCTTCTGGCTACTATTAGGTCAGAGAGTCTGGGTTCGATCCCCAAGCAATACACCGAAAAACAAAAAAATCCCTGCGATAACCACATTTTCGGCATTTTTATAAGAACAACTTTTTGCCTTGAAAAGGTCTCTCACTCTCACCATGAGGACTTCCTCGCTCTGTCCATTAAATGGTAAGCAATGAGTGAAGGGACACGGCATCGGCCCACAAAGGACTGTTTTCCGTAAGAATATGAAACATACAGAATCATACTGCCAGAAGCCGTATTCTTTATCAGCTTAGATGCAGAGTCAACCACGCTCAGAGTTAAAAGCTCGGTACTTTGTAAATTGAATTATCCTTCAGCAGTAGGTACAAAACAATATGAGATTGGCCCACACACTAGCACTTAGTTAACACCTTCTGAAGAGATCTAACATAAGTGAAATTAAAAGTTCAGAAGTCGGTCCGGAAAAATCTCTCCAGGGATCTTGTCTTTGCTTCCGATGGAATCGTCCCTTTTTCCGTAGAGGCCAAATGTTAGTCCAAAAGAGTATTGACCATGAGGCACCTGTCTACCTAAACTCGAAATACATTGCTCTCAAGAAATATTCTCTCTTTACGGGTCAGAAGTCCTCCTTGGATATTACCCAGATTTCAGGGAGAATCCTATAATTAAGAAGTTGTAAGTCAATACATAAACAACAGCTTCTTAATTTGAATTTCAATTTGAATGGACATTAACAATAAGCCCATTTTATGCCACATCCCCAGATCCTGAGCTTTTATCGCGGGCGTCCTTCTCCCTCTACCCAAGTTTCATTGTGGATTAATAGGATAAGACCAACGAAACTGTTAATGGAATTTCATTGTCGGGACTAAGAAGTCCTGTCATACTTATAAATTACCTACAACAATTCTCTCAAACTACTTCGATTGGTAATCCGATTTACGCCTCCTCAACCCTTCTTCGGCCGAATACATTGACAATCACAATCCAATTAAGTTTCATAAAATCTCGTCTTTCGTTAATCTTGTTATACAAGTAGTCCTCATTCTCCTCAGAGATCGTAAATAATAAACAAGACAAGTCGAAGATGAAACCAGATGATGACTGGCACATGGTCGAAGGAGAAGTGAAGACTACGATCACGCTCGAATATGTATGCACAAATCTAAACAAAAAAGGATAACTAAACATGGTGTTGGCAATTATTTTGCTAATCGTTGTAAACCAAAGACTTAGCTGACAACCAAATCTCAAGAATGAGAACTACAGAGTCACAGATACATTACGTACAACCAACCACCATTGGCATCTTGTTGGCAATAAATTTCAAAGTAATCGTCTTATGAGGTTGTTGTTACATTTTCACATCCACACATTTGTATATACGAGACAAGACGATGAGTCGGGACAGAAAACTTCGCTTCCATGGCAGGCATGCCATATGTTCAAATGCAAGTGCAAGTTAAAGTAGTTCTCCGGTCGTTTACAAGTTTAGCAAATTTAGTCCTGGTAATGGCAGACAACGAGAAGAGAAAACTTTTTAATAGGTTTCTGTGCAGTCAAGGATAAACTAAAAAACAAGTCATGGATATCTCTTGCCACAAAACAGGACCATTATAGTGGTAGTGGAAGTGGTGGTAGTATTTTCCTATGAAACAGGACAAGAGTTTCCTGTCTGCGATACGAATATTTACCAGTATCATCTGAATAGTGACAAACATGAGCCTACAATTTGCAACATCGGTGTGGTGTGGTAATGGTTTGAGGCCGAAATTCGGTTTGGGTGGGATTAGGCTAGATGAGGATTGAGAGAGTGTCTGTGCTTATTTGCGGCAATTTGGGCTGTTGCACATAGTGTTAAACTTGTGACATATTTATGCGATTGCGAGTGTGCCCCAGGGGACCTCAAATATGTTTCTGGATGGTTTTAGCCTAGTTTAAGGGTTTTAATTAATTTGCTGTGACTGCTCTTGTAAACAAGTTAGTGTTTGGGAATAAAAATTTAATTTTGAATAGGCCCTAAAGGGGAGAGTAAAAAGCGAGGAGATCACTAAATCTGTCATCAAATCAAGTCGAAGTTTTTGTTTTAGAGTGAACTTTCCTCAAAACTCTGAATGTTTCATTTCAATCTGTCGAAAAAGCTAGAAAGACTTGCAGGCGAACTTTTTCATAATATATAAAAGAATCAGCTCACCTACGGCCAAGATCTTGAGCTTACCTTCAATTGTTTGGGACATGTGCTTCCAAAAGAGTTTTTTCACTAGGGTTAGTTAAAAATGATAGGTCGTCCGTGATATAGCATGTGACTACACATCTTTGACTTCTACGGGTACTCCTATAGAAAGTACTGGGCATGTATAGTTTGTTTTGTCAGCTTCCTATAGCTTTCATTCAATGCTGATCCAGGACTTACATCGTGCTATCTCTTGCAGATCGTTTCCTGGCTCATCTATTAATCATTTCGGTGCCTACGCTGTAACCTGCTATTTAGATGGATTCGACCCAAAATTAGTCAGAATATCGTGCCGTGACAACACTTAGTATCTTTCCTGTTCCTATTACTTAGACATCTGCTTAGAATCTCCTTGATGCATAGTTCAGGCTTTAACATGAAAGCAGGGATGGAAATACCTAATACGGGGATTTAGATAAAGTGAAATATCTGCAGACTGTTGCAGACTGACATCACCAGACGTGATTTTAGTGAAAGACTTACACATGTTCCCGTAAAAAGTGCAAACAGTGCATCAGTTAATGCCTCCTGACCGTCAATCGCGTGTGAATTACTGTCAAGCCATCCTCAATCTCAAGAACGAAGAGGGCGATTTTGTATCGAAAATCATCATGAGCGACGATGGGCATTCTCACTTGAGCGGTGACGTCAATAAGCAATCTTCGTTTCTGGGGTACTAAAAATCCGCGTGTGATGCACTAAAAATCCGCGTCTGATGCACGACGAGCCATTAGACCACTGTGTGGTGCGGCGTTTACGCGGGAGTAGTGATTGGGCAGTATTTTTTTGAGGAAGCTATCAGCAATACGTTCACCGTTACTGGTGAAAGCTACAGGGCCATGATAAACGACTTCTTACTGGCATAGTTCGATGAGCGAGGCTGGGTGAACATGTGGTTTCAACTAGATGGTGCAACCGCTATTGTGAAAGAAGCGTTTCCTGGTCTCGTAATCTACCGTTTTTGCATGGCCAGCAAGATCGCCCGATTTAACCATCCCTGACTTCTTTATTTGGGGCTACTTGAAGTCGTGGGCTTATGTCAAGAAGCCTCAGGCAATCGGAGCCCTTAAGGAGAATATTCGACAGGAATGCGAACAGTTATCACAGGGAATCTTGCGGAAAGTCGATAAAACAAATGTGTATCAACACTGGCGGCAGCCACTTGGCGGATATCATATTTTTTTCTTGTTACTGCGGCTTTTTTGCCAACAGCATTCCGCGTTCTGCCACTTATACTTCTACAATAAGTTTATTCAAGTATTATAGATGCTGGGAGTTTTGGAAAATACTACCTTTTCTGTTGTCAAGGAAGTCAAATGACAGCACATCATTTTGTGTAAACCCTTTTGCGTTTGTTGGGATACCAAAACAAGGTATAGGTCATCTCAACATTCACTCTCAGATGGGGTCTTCGCATCGTTAGAGAGGTCTCCAGGTTTTGTTTTCTTAGCCGTTTGTAGACTTACCAGGCCTAAGAAGGCCGGACTAATTGTTTGCCCACAAATAGTTGCAGTTATTCACACCATGCGGAAAATAAGATCTTGAAATGCTTTACAATTTCTTGAAGATTGGGCAAACTCATCGGGAGGTAAGTTGGTAGTTGTCCTCTAAAAAGCCATCTCCTCCTGCTTAAAAAGTTAGGCAGATAAGCCATCCGCAGCCTTGTTGTAGCTTAACTTAGGTATTGCAAACTCTTTATCTTTTGGATTGGTGGATGGATATTAAACACATTGAAAGAGTAATTTTTTCATATTTAACATATCGATGGTGGCTCTCTCTACAGTGTCCTGGTCAAGTTAACTTGACACTTTCATTTTTGCTTATTTGTAATACGCTCAGATTCACTTTTTATTTCCAGCACTGTTTCACTGGCTTTCAGATAACATGCCTCTTTTGCTTAGATGAGGTCCTACATTGTCTTTCTTGGTTGGAGTCGAAATCTTTCAGGGTCAAGCACTAGTGCTCGTTCGCTCAAAATGACCTAGTCACCTAAGCCAGGTTATCCTAGCTTTTCTATCAAGATCGGCATCGCTGTACAGTCTTTACAGTCTGTTTCATTATCAGTTGGTTAAAGTAGTACTGAAAATTATTCGAAGAAATTTTCTCCCGCATCGCCCGAGTTTCTTGAATAATGTCTTTTTGGTTCAAAAGTGGGATTTTCTATTCAATAGCCTTCTTAACTCAAAAAAAACAGCTATTACCCGAGTTGATAGCAGGTTCGGGGCAAAAAAAAACTGATCAAAGATGTAAGTGCTTAACGTGTGCTTGCTATAGTACTAAAACGTCCCAATGCAAAGCAAATTGGCCATAGTCTATACTTGAAGTGATGTAATGAGCGATACTCCTTTTGAGGGTGTCTTCATCTATTTAAGTGACTAAAACACCTGAAACGATTATTACATTTTACTTAAGTTTTCTATGGAAACACTCCTTTTTGAGCAGTGTCATATATTAGGATCATGTTAGTTACCGAATCTCAGGACTTTAGTCTGCCGTTTACCACAAATTCACACCCAATAAGCTGCTGCTTTTAACCGTAGTACGGGTTTATATCAGAGTTTTTCCTCATTCTTTTGCCTGCTCTTCCTTAATGGAGCTGATATCTACTTTACAGTCTAGGACCTCCGATGAATATTTCATCTGCAAATTCGGACATAGTTATCTTTTTATTGTTTTGTAGGGCTGTCAACAGTAAATCTATCATTAGCTAAGCCTGGTGGTTGATTCGATGTATGTGAGCGAGCGATCCGCCATGCTAGCTTTTGACCCGCAAAGTAATCAACCGTGCGTCCCAGTTATTAGTCTTTTTTGGCCGGATAGTGTTGCTGAATACTGGGGTTGTCTTGTTTGTATGTCTGGCTCTATGAAACGAGACCAAAACTTGGTGATTACCATCAGGACTTAAAGTAAGCACAATTCGTTTATAGTCATAGTAACAATACTGGGCATCGGCTAGTTGACGCCGCTCAGTGCCTGCTTTGATCGTTATCTTCTATCATCTATTAGGTGATGTTAGTTAAAAGTTGTGCTACGCCTGGGCTGCCATTTTGTATAATCATTAGAAGAATAGCGTCTTCCACAGTGGATTTGAAAGCAAGAGCGGTATCTTAACTGTTGTCTTAAAAGTTTTGCATATATTAAAACTTTTCTCTTCTAGTCTTTTAAATGCGGCCTAGTCATGTTCCCTCGAACGTCAATCTCCGATGATTTAAGACCTAATTTTAGAGATCTTGGCACCCTGGATATCACCGACATCATTCTTAGCCTGTGTTTCCCATTCTCTTGTCTTCATCATGCCTCCGGTTTGGGTCGTTTGGTATTTGCGGACAGTTCTTTGCATTTTTGCACTACTGCGAGTGTCATTTAGTCTCGGACAACAGTTCCTCAGTTTGGATGTGACAAAGATGTCACTATATTTGCCCCATAATCTACTTATGAATTTCAGCACTCTTGATGATCATTCTTTTTCCTGCTCCTAGAATTAGTCAGGGGCAAACACCTTACCTTTTCTTTGATTTTCTAGATATATCTGTGATTGATTGTTTATTTTACGAATACGGTTTCTGGTTGCCTTAAGTCTGTCACACATTACACATCCTCCCATTAAGTACTTTCAACACATTGACACGGCACGTGCCAATCTCCATTACCTTCAGGGATCTTTATTCTGCTCTTGTCGGAAACTCATTTATTGCAGCCTCCACTAAATGAATAAGTCTTTAATTTTAACCTCAATAATAAGTCTATTAGTTAAGCCCTAAGAGAAAACCTTTAAAGCCATTGACCTCTCAATAAGCCCACATAATTCTTTTTGGGTTCCTTCTATTTTAATGGCATTAAATTACTCTCCGCATCTATGTATTGTATGTCTTGATGGCATTTCTTAGCGTCGCCGACCCTTAAAGAACAATTCAAACCAAAGCAAAACATTTACAAATTACAACTTGGATCAAAAAACCATTTCTCTAGGTTTACTTCACAGTTAACGAGCAAAAATCATAAAATATTACGTATACGCCTCGTTGGGTAAAATTTATGCTTTGGTCGATTTATTTTTATTTTTTTTTCTTCCATCGAAGGGTGGTAGTAGCTCCCAATTAGTTTAATCAAACATTTGACGCCGTCATTGTCCTTGTCGCCATAGTGTCCCATAGCAAAAAAAAAAAAAAAGATTCAAAACCCAACTACCAGTAGCCGACACTGTATAGAGGTGATGAAGGCAAAAGAGGAAAAAGAAAATCCACAAAGTGTCACTACACATTTTCTAGAAAAATAGCCTGCCAATAAAAAGGAATCACTTTTCTAGGTCCTTAAGTCCTTTTTCCACGATGAGAAAACACAACTTTTTCCATCGAATGAACATTATAGTTGTGTAATAAAAGAGAACAGAAAAACGAACAACCGAAAAGGAAGAGTAAATGACATGGATACAGCATGAACGTATCCGAATACATGTACAATGTATGTCCTTGGGTTGTTGAAACATTTTCTTCTATTTCCAAGTGTGAAGGAAAACTGCTCCTACCATTGCTTATGTGAGTTTATAGATACACTCGTGTGTAGGTATGAGCATAGAATTTCCATTAGTAAAACAAAAGGGATGTATTCGTACGAGTACAATTGCCAAGGAGAGAGGTTAAAATAGCATAAATTACTGTTATGGGGGAGTTATAGTCAGCTTATAGTCAGAGGATTACAGATAGAGACGATGATTCTTGGGGATTTCAGTATTTCATCAGCAACAGCACGTGGCGAATAAATGCCATTGATTCGTAGACTATAAAATATAAGTACAAAGCAGATAGTAGGGCTCCACATAAAACTTCACTTAGTCCAATTCATATTTTAGAAGGACTTTCTGACTTTCAGACAAAAAAAAATATGTTCAACTGAGTCCATATGAAATGTGTCCCAAAAGTTGGTAAAGTATTGTATTTATCACATACCGACAGTGATGTATTGCATCAGAGCTACCTTGTTTCTTCTGCTCCCCGACCAATCATTCATCCATCAAATTGAATTACATTTCCAACTTACTACGAATATATTTCCCCAGCTTCACAGACGACTGATGATAGAAGACGTATTGGCCAAACTTGACTTTTATTGAAGAGTTTCAGTTCTCAAACACTCTGTACACATTGATGCACCTGAAAGTTGTACGTGCTGTTGAATACGTTAAGAGTGTACATTAACTTTGAGGTGAGCGGAAATGCCTTTACACTCTTATTGGACAGAAGTACATTTGTGTTCAGTTGTTCACATCAATTTCGTTTATCTTTGCACGAAGTTTTGTTTTAATGGAAATTGGAGATGCACTTGTTACTATTAGTGCTGGCAAGGAGCTCATTTCAATAGAAAAGGAGACACAAAATGTCAGGGGTGCAGTTGTGAATTATTCTTCCTTCTAAATCCTTCTGTTTCCAACAATGATTATTTGGCCTGAGTGGTTTGAAACGTTCAAAGAAGATCTGCGGAAAATCCGGCACTATCAATTACGGTCGCTCCAACTGTAAGAAAACGAGGTCGGAAAAAAAATTCCTGGATTTCTCAGATGGAAAATGCGCAATAACGCCTGCGGCTAACCACTGAAGCGATCCAGGACCGAGCAGTATGTTAACGAGTTTTGTGGTCTGCGATATTAGCCAACCCCATAAGCGGGGCAGCAGCGATGCAGTAAAAATGGGAAACTCGTTACGTCTGTCTATACGCCATCTCGTTCGAAGTCCTTTTTTTCTATAAAAGATGATTCCATCTATCTCCACTTTGTCCTAGGTCCTTTTGTTAAACAAGTTCAATGTGCTTGAGAAGGCAAATTCCACTGTATGCCAACAAAAAGTGAGTTTGACAGCAAGAGACAGTTTGCGTGTCGTCTAGAGAAATTTGAATATTAATGCTCCCCAATCCGTCCTACGATACAAGCAGCAAAAAGGTGCTGCAGTATAACTAAATTAAGACTTTTGGATCCTAACTAACCGACTTCTGAAGTGGAAAAGTAATCATCATGGGACAAACAGTAGCATTTTGTGAAAGGCTTTGCGACTGTTCAAGTCGAATCGAATAGGAAAGACGAAGACGGCGTTAAGAGTGTTGCTCTAGATGTAAAGAACCAGTGGTTCAAGCTTGAATACTAAACAATTCTAACACTTTTCCGGCTGACGACGAATAGGCCGGATTTCGTGCTGAATTATTTTGCATGCACCAGCAATCTAGTCATTTTCCCTTCTGCAAAAAATTCACAGGCATAACATTTCGTAGCCTTTTAATGTGAGAGAAGTGAAGAACCACAGGGTTCCATACTATCTCCGCTGTTGTACTCTTTAAACATCTACACGGAAGAGGACTTTACAAAGTATGGGCGTGGATAACCACGGTAGCATTGGACTCTATTTATCCAGCTTAATCAGAAAGGGCAAATCTGCATTCGGAATGTTCACCAAGATCCAGAGAAGCAATTTTCTTAGTTAAAGGTCCAAGCTGTGCATGTTTTTCGTTGACCTAGGGTCAATACCAATAACAAGGGCAAACTGCAGACCTTCATAGCTTATCTAAGGGATCTGTTGGCTCAATTGTATCAATGAAGAACTTTATCGGAGAATGGACCAAGAGCCTATGGATAGTCTTTTGGTGGCGTCCCCTTTAACATGAGTGTGCCTCCCCAAAGATGAGGTAGTTCTCTACTGCATTGTCACTCTGGAACGGAGTCAAAAACGCTCCAGGTCGGTGCGCTGGTGTCCATACGTTCAAGTGGCCTAGCTATCTAAGCCGAGTCTTATGAGCTTATCGGACGATGTTCTTTGTTGTACACCAGGAACAGTTTATTGCTTAAACGTCTATTCCATCCACAGACGGGAAGTTACGGGCGGCATTTTCATCCGCTTTCATCAGTGATAGTACGTAGTAAGGTACCAAGTCTTTGGTTGCTCGAGGTAAGGCTTCACTACTCAATTGCCTTCTAAGCCCAGAAGAAAGAGTGATTCTTAAAATAATTTTGGAGTTGGCTTGCGAGTCATTTATGACATTAAAGGTCTCAGGTTTGTCATTAACGTCCTTGGCAAAGCAGCCGGTTCTTCAAAATAATCCTTGAGCTAAGCAGGGTACATGGTTCTGTAGTGCATCTCTCTAGACGCTGTCACATAGGAATTTTAAATCGGTGAAGAGGTGAACTCTATAGTTTTTTCTTAGATATTACAATTTCCTGGCATAAAACCGCACTGATTTGGACCAGTCAGAGTATTTACGAAGGTTTTTAGCCAGATTTAGGGGATATTTGTTTCTTAAGATCAGACAAACAATGCTGAGCTTCTTTAGACTCTTTAAGACTCGCAGCACTAACCCTCATAGTGGCACTACTATGAGGTCATTGACCTAGGTTTTGTCGAGTAGGTCGTGAATGCAATCTTTACTAAGGTCGCTTGCCTTGATATAGCTTATGATTGTAAAACCTTATTGGAACATCAGTGCAACAATTAAGTTCGTAACGTAGCGCTTTCGTAATCCCCAATGGTATGAATCAACAGGTACCATAATACCGTCCTAGGCTGTCATAGGGCTCACAACCTTATATGAACTAATGAGCATTTCAAATCTTCCGATTTGCACGTGGAAAATTCGGGCCTTTAACGGACCGAACGGAGACGAACAACCAGCGGAGATCTTTGACTGCTACAAGTGTGATAAGATTCCATCGAAACTGTGATATGAAGACTGCTACGGGCAACCATTGCAACATGGCTAGTAGTCGCAGGGTTTATTCGGCTGATGGTTTAAAGTCCGAGGAAGACTTATGTAACATGGCTTGAGCTTTAGACATAAGAGACTTTACGAAGAAATAGTGTCAGATAGGCACAACTTTGCACAGCCTTCTTCAAGCATAAATTGGAAGCATCTCGAACTGTAGTACTCTTAACTCTTAACTTATGGTAGTCGAGAGGTCAAAGGATTCGTGTAAGTAGTGTTGGAATGAAAAAATGGAATAGCCTGCACTTCTGTTGCCAAGCAATGTTATATAAACTACCTGCCCAGGATGGAAAAAGGAGGCTTTTGACCGGGAAATTTATGGCGCAGAACAGTGACAAAGGGATCATGGCAGTCTAGGTTGAGATCGTCTGATATTGAAGACCAACGAACGCGTAGGCATAGTGCAAATTCTGAAACTTTAAAACGAATACAGCTCAGTTATGAATATCCGTGGCAAATGGGGCACCACTTTGTACTCATATTGAATCTGTTGTCAGAGTTTTGAATTGTCAATTAACCTGAGTGTTTTTAAGGGGTTTCTGAAAATATCGATGTATGTAGTAGCATCAAAGGTCTACCTCCCCAACAACCTCTCGGCTCAATGTCCATCTTCAACGTTATTTATTAAATTTTTTTCCCCAGGGCATACACAATTCGGTATTTGAAGACCATAATCCGCACAAAATTTCCAAGTTAAACACTAATCCCTACCTGAGTTCTTTTTAATCTCATTTAACTTTACTTTATCTACTTTGTTGCTTTTAACATCTTCTAACTCCGAAGGACCATCGAAATTCTACTTTTCTTATTCTGATTACCACTGACAATTTGAGAAATATAATTTTATTTTCAAAACCCCTCCACTACGTTCGTTCTTTTCAGTATCTCTATCCGAATTCTCATTCCAACTCTTGCCTTGGTAAATTCTAGGATTTTCTGCTGCTCCCCTTGTTCGAATACTAAAGAGAAAAGTTAAACAATTTGCATCCGTCGTCAGTTGGAGTCGTCCTGCCTCCAAACTTGAATAATTACAAATAAACGAGAGTAGAAAATATAGCAACTACCTAGGCCAAGGACATGAAATTTCAAACGGAACGCACAAAAGTAAAAAATAAAATTCAAATAACCAAAGCAGCCTCGACAAAGCTACAACAAAATGTTGCCTTTGAAGTATCTCTACGTCCGGTTACTTTCGTCATTTTCAACATTTTTAACATTTCCAACGTTTGCGAGTGATTTAGAAATACAGAAAGAAAGAAACTTTTTCGTTTCCTTTCACTCATTCCGTTCGCGAGCGCTTACCTGACATTACGCTTAAATATCATTTCAAACACTTGATTGCCTTCCTCGCTCTTCCTGGCTCATATACATTACAAAAAAAAAAGAAAAAAAGATGAAACTCTCGGATACACTCGTAAATAGAAATAAGCCCCGCGGTTCACAGTTAAACTGGATAAATAAAGACCTTCACCAGTTGGAGTCCTTGCCATCTTATGCACTGGTTAAACGAAAATTACCGTAAAATCGATTTGACATTACTAAAACAATTAAATCTAAGACAACTCACTCAAACACACCATGATGCCATGCAGCACCTTATACAGGACACCCCGCTCGTATCCAAGAACACCTTGTATAAGCCAAGTCTTAAACTGCACATGGGACGTAGATTGAACCATCCGCAGAGATTAGAAACATCCGAGACAACCACCCTCGTATTATTATTCGTATAACGGTTTACCATGAATTTTAATTAGTTAAATATGTTAATGATTGTTTCGAGCTCAAGGAACATGCATTAGTGTTGCTGTGAGGGTACGCAGGGACTACGAGAAGAAGGAGAAATATGGTATGTGAATCCTTGGAAAGGTTCGTGAGGTACCGGCATAATCGAAACGAAACCATAGGGATACGGTGTAAAGCTTTCCACCACGATGTACATAAATTAAGATTTCTTAATGATTTTCGAGCTGCGAACAAACTCATTATAGTTTGGAGCCCAACTTCATCCCCCTGCTAACGATTAAGGATACAACAAATATTAACACGTTAAGTGAAAAGGCGAATGTGCTCAGAGTGAATGACAGCACTAACAGAATCGCTAATGGATGAAAACTTGCAAAAGTGTGACCAATAAAAATGGAAATGTATCCTACCACAATTTCTAAACAGAATTTTGGTGTGGAAAATTGTTCGGACTAAACCTGGTGGTGCGTTATGGAATCCATTAACGTGTTGAAAGTTTGATTGGGGTTGGTGGCCTATACTAAAGCATGGAACTGGTGGAAACTTCAAGGACATACTGATGATGTGTAAATGACTTGACTTGAAATTTGTAAATTTTTCATGGTCTCAACGAATGTTCGAGAGTGGCAATATTTTATGATTGAACGCTCGCCGAAACACTAAGAGGAAAAAAAGAATCGACCTTCTCAATAAATAGCGAAAAACGTCGAATAGGAAACGACTTAACCATAAAAGCTTTTCGTAATACAGTTTCCAAACATTCATACCCATAACGAGATCCGGATGATGTCAGATCAACAAAATTAATAGTATTGCAAGGCAAGGCATTCCCCCAGAATTTTGACTGTACGAACACTCTGAGAAGCTAACTGCAAAGAAAATCTGGAAAAATTTCTGTCTACCCGACCAGGATGCACTCAAGACAGTAATTTCCAAAGTCTAACAAAGCTGCTGGACCCGTGGCTTAACTACCGAGAATGGAATCGACGAATGGAACCTTAACTGTGCCCCTGAGCTGCGCTAACTACACTCCTGTCCGCAGTATTATTTGAATTCTTCGTTCATAGTCCAACCGTCCCTCTAAAGGCATGGTTTTGGGCCAAATGTTGGCAGATCTTGGATAAAACCGGAAAGTTCGAAATCAATACTAAATAAGGTAGCAACAACTTTGTCTCGACTCTGCTAGCAACTTCAGCAACGACAGCCAGAGTCATGTAAAAAATCGCAAATATTAACCAGTGCTTGTTTGGGATTAGAAGGCAATTGAGGAGTTAAATTTTATACAGGACACTAGCCATCCCAGTCCCGCTTTACGCTGCCGAAACTTGGGCACTGTCGAAAGTCGATGAAAATATTCTTGGGCGCTTCGAGAAAACAATTATTTTGCCAATTTTTAGTTCCGTTTCCAATGAAAAAAAAGATTCAACATCGAACTGTACGGGCTTACTGCCATGCTGACCTCGTCAGAAAAGCTAGCTTGGATAATTCTGCCCTGACAATTTTTGATTCTAATTAAGAGGGACCTAATTTGAAGTTGCTCTCACAATTGAACCCTAGCCAACTTCCTAGGCGCAACTGTTGTTAGCTGGCAAAAGATGGCGCAAGCTACGGAAGTATTTTAACTGAAAACGTAGTCTACGCCACTTAACTATGTAAATGAGCTCGGATGAGTTGAAGATTCCGCCATTGACATATACAATTGCGGTAGTGGCTGGTGTCAATCAAAGTCAGCTGTATTTTAAGAAGCTTCTGAATCCCTCCGCAGCTTGCTTTGTGACACTGTATATCAGGACGCCCACGTAGCTCATAAAATACCATATAAATCATTTCGTTTGGATTGACATTTCGCCGCAGCTTATTATTGATGACCAGGAGCATGATTATCAAAGTGTTAAGTCTGTAGTAGATATAAGTTTGACCATGTCGTCTCTTAAAAATTGAAAACCATTTAAATAGTCCCGATTTCTTTGACAGTACTACTCGATATAAAATGAAGGCTAGTTATGGAAGCTTGACAGACTTCATATCAAATGACATCGAATCACGTTATCGAAGCTTTTTTTGTTACTCAAAGTCCTGGTGAAATTAAGAGAGATTACACGTACTTAAACTGCACTATGATGGGGAGCAATTGGATCGTTGATAAATATTTTCAAGCATTCCCACAATACTGCAGACAAGGTGTTTCACGTCATGTTAAATAGGCTACTTTCAACTATGTACTAAAGATGGTCCGCATTCTTATTCATAGGGCAAATGATGCTAATTTGTTTTTACCAAATAAATCTTAGTTTGGCTTAATTGATGTATGCCTTACAAGTTAACTTTCTGCTGGCTAAAAGGCTCAGGAATAAGGCACTCTGGTAGTCCTTCTGTACTGAAGATATTGCATATCCAATGTGAACTTTATTTTGGTATACTGGACAGCACTTAAACTTGACTTTCAGAGCCCAATAAACGTTTCAGTCTGCCTGATAGCAAACATTGGGTCGTCGCCACTATTAAGAAGTCCGAAAATAAGGCTTTTTCATAGCCCCAGTATCGAGTGCAACTCTATTTGTATATAACTTCTGAACCTTGTTCGTAAAAACCAAAGTGGTACTGACTTCCACTACCTCACTGAACCATGGTTATATTTCCGCAACCTTAAGGTTGCTGATGATATCATGGACTTTCTGAATGAGAATAAATAATATTGATCGCACAAATCTCTGCAATAAATTATTACTTAGTTATCATATCTTGAGCACAGGAAAAAGTGTGTCTTAGTTGAAATCTATTCTTCCGAATTCCTTCATAACATAAGAGGCATTCCACAAGGTTCCATTTGGGGGCTTTTTCTTTTTCCCAAGCACGTGAATAAAATATTTTCAGTCGCAACGTCTTCCCATCACATGTTTGCCGACAATTTTCAACTCTATCAAAGTTGCCGATTAGGAATCATCAAAGACTTCTCTAGCACCATTAAATCAAGAGAGAATATTCACAATAACAAAAATTGCCGCTTAGTAAAACCATCTACAAAATTCATCGTTGTCAGCAAGAAGTCAGTTGGGCTTTTATAGTATATTTCTCTGACATTGTGTTCAATGGCTCAAAAATAGACTGTAAGAAGCCTAGGTTTGATTTTAAACAAGACATTTACTTGTCCTGCCGTTGGAAAAGGTCGGAATATCGCAAAACTTTAGTTCCATAAAAAGAAGTATGTTGCTAGCAAAAACGCTAATAATTCAAATTCCATAGCTACGGCAGTGATTTTTCTATAAATGCGAAGAAGGAGTAATGCCCAAAACAGATGAGCAGAATTTTGTGTACAGTGAAATTAGAATACACATGTTTTAATTCACGAAGCCACATATAAATGCTGCACGCAGCGATGTTCTGCAACACATCTCTATTTCTAAATTCGCTGCAATCGACAGTGTTACACATAAGTGACAGTAGCTGAAAAATAACAGCAACCGATGCGATTGACTTCAATCACACATCTGTTTCATGGGCAGAGCTGCCAGCAGTACTGCAAGTAGATTTTCTGCATTTTCTGCACATGTGAGAAGCTTTATCGTCCAAATGCCGTCCATTCCTCTGAGCACACTCTTGCAATCGGACTCTTGCCAACGAGAGCAAAGCATTGATTAAATGGTAGCAACTTCATTCCGGATATTTTTCTATAGACGCTGAATCGTTTGGGGCAGCTGCTATAAGCCCTCGATTTAAGGTATCCCCATAAAAAGAACGACACACGATGTTCTGTTCGATGACGGAGCTGCTCATGGTATGTCCCCATACTTTGTGATTATTTCAATGGGAAGAATCACTCTCAGATTCTCCACTGAAACTCTTTCTGTAGTGGTGATACCGAAAACACGTCGATCATACAGCAATTCACGTCAGCAGTGACTGTTCTCGCAGGCTAAAAAATAAGGGTATCCCTCGGGCAGAAACTGCACACCACACTTCCATTTTCAGATTATGTTTCCTGGGTTACTGGAGCAACAGTATCTCATGTTGTAGTATTATTGCGATACAAAAATCTGGAAGTAATATGATTCCAACCGTTCGTGGTGTTCGAAAACGTGCCAGCATAATTCTCGCTAAGGTTTCTCGCAAAGAAGACCTACTACCTTGATCAAAAAGATCCCGGAATAACCACCGTGTGGCGCTCCCATTGTTCCGATTTGAGTTCTGTTTTTCTGTAAAGTTGGTACATCTGTTGTTGATATTCCCTCTAAATCTTAGCCTCATTGCTTGACATTTGCAAAACTTACGTAGCGAAGAGTACATCTGTCTCTGTGTGTGTTGGTGATTTTTTTACAATTTTAGTAATGAATTTAAACTTGGATTAAATTTTGCGTAAAAAACGTAATAATGCGCGAACGTTGGAAATATTGGAAAAGTATTTCGGCAACGATTCTCTAAAGAAAACGGTCGCTTACCAGTGGCACGAGCGGTAAAAAAATGGTCGTGAGTCAATCGAAGATGATGAACGCAGTGGCCGACCATCGACATTCACCAAATGAGCCGGTACCAAAAAACCACGTCGTTTTCAGTCAAAAAAAAAGGCAATGCTCACGGTTTTCATGGATTACAACGGTGTACTACATCATGAATTTTTGCCAGAAGGCCAGACAGTAAACAAAGAGTGTTATTGAGGCGTTATGAGAAGTTTGCTTGAAGCAACTCGCCGAAAGAGACCAGAATTGTGGAGCAGAAAACTCGTGGATTTTGCCGACGAAAAATGCAACAAACATCATCCAACAGCCACCGAATTCAGCTGATTTGGCTCCTTGTGACTTCTTTCTGTTCAATCGAGTTAAAAAAAACCACTACGGGGAACTCGTTTCAGCAGCCGAGAGGAAGTAATGGAAAAATCGCAGGAAGCCCTGATGGACATACCGAAAACCGAATATAAAAAATGTTTCGAGGATTGGGTCAAGCACTGCTAACTAAACTTGTATTTTTAAAAAATTTTGAGTATTTTCGTTTAAGAAACTGCAGAGTCTGCATCTCGTATGGGCGAAGCTTTAGTTTCTTTTTCAAAATAACATGCACTGTTGGTTTTGTTATTTCAGTGCAGGGGGCATTCTTCTTTATCGGTTAACATGGATTGCACGGATTTTGAGTTGAACTTGAGTCACACATTCTGGCGTCGCTGCTGACGTTGATGGTCCCAGAGGATTTTGTTTAACCGTCCCTTCATCTACATTTTCAAACCCAGGACTAGAAAAGTGACGTGCTCGCCCTATGTTGAAATGAGTACAAAACGGGCTCAATATTGCTCAATCGCGAATGTGCGGCAGGCTCCCGACAAGACACTGGCAATTCTGCGAATCACGTGCTTGAAACAATACTCCTCACTCACTTACCTCAGCCTGTTAGTATATGTAATGAAATATTGAAACTTTAAGTCATTAAAAGGAGCCTCAAATTGAGCCACCATCATGTGTCGCTTCGATATACTCCTGTTCTGAGAAAGCCTCCTCACCAACTCTTTATGTAAACGGAGCCTGAAAAATTATTTCGACTGTTACCGACCGTTCACTTCCGTAAATCTTGATGGAAAGATAAAGTTTTTAAGAAGAAAAATAAATCTTTTGTAGAAAAACAAGACTAAAAATATTTATAAATGCTCCCAAGGCGTGCCTTTGAGGGCTAAGTAACGAACTGTATGTATCCACTTTAACCCTCATTTACTGTCGTGCTTTGATGTAACTCCTTAAGCTTTCTTCCTTGTCAGTATTTCATTAAAATTTTATCCAACTTACTTTATTTATCATTTAATAAAAAAAAAAAAAACAGTAAATGACACTCTGACACATTTCTTTTCTGTCTCCTTCCAGGTGAGTACCTATGAACGAATGAATCTTTCAACATTAACATAAGTCGTAAGTAAGCGAAGACGTTTCTGTATAAATGCCCGTCAAATCTACCGACATTTCGTGAAATTCAGATGACAGCTATACTCGGATTACTACTTCTTCTACCATCCGAATCGTAAAATATAAATAAAAGGATTTGTTTCTGTTTTCACTTGAGAATTTTTGAATACACGACGCAATCATACTTGGAAATCCTTACATTACATCTTCCGTTTTCCGGTGTCTTTATTTTTAAATTAAAAGGTCTTGAGCATCATCTAACCCCCAACGCGTTACTTCTACTAATGTCATTGCAGTGCTTCAAGTTTAAATGACGAACGACATCATTGTCCTCAACTTTCTTACTCGTAACCCCTGCCAGCTCGGTTCTTGGAATGTTAAACAACCGTTTCCCTCTTCTTTTTTTTTTTTTTTTTTCTTGTGTTGTGTAAGGACTTACGGGTCTGGCATACTTGAACTGAACTGAAAATGCTGACACACAAATAAATATGCACGCGGGTAGTTTGTTCACATGTGTATGTAGTGGAGGGGGTTTTAAAGGGATTCGCATCCCTTTCCTTTCAAAAACCCTCGTCGAAGCATACTCTACCTTTATGAGGATTTTCCGTTTTCTGTATTTTGTATACCCCATTTCGTATCACCCTTCCGAGACTGTACCTCGGCAATACACTGTAGTACCTCTTGATGTCATAAACGTCCCCACAAGGATGTCATTACAAGAAGCGAGCCCCTCTTACGGTGACAGCATCTTCATATAACGTAACTATCTATAGTATAGTCCTATCCATGTGTATGGTTAATTTTCAGTCTGACTTGTATTAAGTTCAGGGAATGACAAGAAGCTGTTGTTAATTCTTAAGAACCCTTCTGTTGCTCAACGCAGTCTATTAAAAGGGAACAAGGCTGACTACTATACATAAAATGGTCAAGCAGAATCCTCAATCAGAAATGAGTCTATCATCGTTCGTAATCTACTAAAGAATTTTAGTGGAATGGCTCCTTCCCTTCAACCTTAATGGACACCGACCCGTTTTGATTGATTGATTAAATCAACTCATTTACGAGTACGTACTCGTATGTGTGTATAAAAAAAAATAGCCGTGGTAAATTTGTGCTTTGTACAAAAATAAATTAAAAGTATCTCACTTCACAGAGAAGTGGATAATTTGAGATAAAAATCATTAGGCCATAACACGGTCAATTTCGAAAAGGATGGCCAAATTGTGGAAAGTGAAAAACACCCGAGTGAAAAATATCCTGACGTGACAGGATGTCCCAGTTTCGTGGGCTAATTAGATGAAATTAATCGGTACAACTGACGAGTATCCAATCAGTATATGGTTTACATTTCCAGTGGTTTGGGGTTTGGCGGGTACTTTAATTAATTAGAGAGACAAATTATGCATGCCTACGTTCTGTTCGGTTGGCGTCAGCCATCCGCTGTTGTGGTTTGTTATTTATAAAACCTTTTTTTGTTTTTATTTTGATGCATCGACAATATTATCTTGCGAGGAAAAACTAATTTCATACTCGTACAATTGGAAGAATGGGTTTTGGATGGCTTTTTCATAACAAAATGTGGGAATGATTCATGTGATTTTTTTTTTTGCTTTTTATCACTCCACTAGGGCTTCCACCTGGCATCTCCATCTCACTCGGTTGGTTGCAGTTATGTTTCCACTGTTCCAAGTGAGGTTGAGTTTTTCTAGTTCCAGGAGTATCGATCGTCTCCTTGTGTTCTTGGGACGGCCTCTAGATCTTTTTCCTTGAGGGTTCCACTCTAACGCCATTCTGGTAATGCTGTCGGCTTTTTTCCCGATGGTATGTCCCATCCATTTCCATTTGGGTCTCTTGATCTATATCTCTCTTATCATTTCCAACAGATCCACGTTCCTGATGATGTTTGGCCAGAATATTCGACATATGGTACGGAGACATTTGTTGATGAATACCTGAAGTTTCTGTATGATGCTGTTGGAAATCAACCAGGTTTCGCTGTCATGTATCAGTACTGACTTAACACATGAGTTGAATATTCTGAGCTTCGTGTTGCTGGAAATCTGGGAAATCCTCCACATAGGTCGTAATTGGCCGAATGCTGTTCTTGCTTTTCGAAGTCTGTTATCAACGTTTGCTTCTGCGCCCCCGTCTGTTGTTATTATACTAGCAGAAGCTATCTACATATTCAACGGGGTTTCCTTCGATGGTAATGTCTCCTCTGTTGCAGGTGTTGATCCTTATGGCCTTAGTCTTCTGGATATTTATCTCCAATCCGGCGCATTGTGCTTATCTTGCGAGGTGTTCTAATTTAGCCTGGATGTCACTGAGCTTATGTGATAGAAGACAAATATCGTCCGCATAGTTAGTCTAAGTCCTCGAGTTGTCGTGAGAGACTCCAAGGTATTCCACGTCTCTGCGTGCAGACTTCTCTTATAATTTCATCTAGGACAATTGAGGTGAGATTGGGCATCCTTGCTTTACTCCTGTATTTGTAGTGTAGTGTAGTACCGCGAGATCCGAATCTTCGTGCATTGCTCTGATGATGTAAATTATTTTTTGGGGTACTCCTTTCTTAGTTAGTGCTCTCCATATTGCAGCCCTTTTGATGGTATAGAGGTTTACGCCATTCTATAAACTGCTCAACTATTATGCGCAGGTGTTGCCTTGGTCTACGTAGCTTCTGTGTGGGTGGAAGCCAGCCTGTTCATATCGTAGATTTCCTTCGATTTTGTTTTGAAGTTTCCCTCGAATGATTGTTGCAAGTATCTTGTATATGGCGTTAAGTAGAGTTATTCCTCTCCAGTTGCTGCATTCTTTCAGGTCGCCCTTTTTTGTTAACTTCACGATTATGCCTTTCTTCCAAGATGAGGGTAGTCTTTCTTCTTCCCATGTCTTTCTGATATGAGGGTATAGAAGTTCTGCTGATGTTCTGCTGTCAGCGCGTAGCTATTCGGCTGTGATACCATCCTCGCCCGCTGCTTTCTTACACTTTATTTTAATTCATGTGATACACTTACTTATTTGATAAAAGAGAGGTTCACAGGCTGCATTTTGAAAAAACCTCAAAAAAAAGGTCCAGGTGGACTTAGATCCTCTTCCGTTTGCTTTAAGAGGGCTCATGCCCTTTCATCTTATCGCCAAAAATTCCCCGATGAGCGTTGATATCCGAGAATGAAGCTTCTGTGAGGAAATGAAGTTATCCAAGTCCGTTTTCGATGACGAACGTATTTTGGAGCCACATCACATCTTGCCATTACCCAGCTTTTGACGTTATGTCTTACGCTACAAAAATAATCCTTTTTTTGTTCCAATTGCATTGACGACGAGAATATTAAAATGCGAATCTGTTCGAACCGAAATGGCAACTCATAGTGTGCAGAGGTGACGGATTTATTTTCCTCTCCGGACTTAACCTTTATGGCACAAATTTCCACTACGTTGAAAGCAGAAAAATTCAATCTTTCATTCTATTGCGATCCTCCGATATTACTCACCACCCTTATAAGTGCGCTGATAGTATTCAGATATGCAGCCCTATATTATGCTTAAAATATAGATTCTTCTTCTTATCCTTTTATTAACCCTTTCCTCGCTATACGAACTTATGCGTAACGAGTTTCCCATTTTTACTGCATCGCTGCTGCTCCGCTTATGGGGTTGGCTAATGTCGCAGACCGCAGAACGCGTCTACATAAAGCTCGGTCCTGGATCGCTTCAGTGGTTAACCCCAGACGTTGTTGCGCATTTGCCATCTGAGAAATCCAGGAATTCTTTTTCCGACCTCGTTTTCTTACAGTTGGAGTGACCGTAGTTGATAGTGCCTTTTTAACCGGATTTTCCGCAGATCTTCTTTGAACGTGGCAATACCAACTTATTCTATTCGTCTCAAGCTGTTCGGTTACCGAATTCTTTATATGTAGACTTCCTCTTATACGCATAGATCTAATGCAATCGCGTTTAGTGACTCCACTAGACATCCTTAACATTTTCATTTCCGCTGCCGTCATTTTGTTTTTAAACGCTTCGTACATTGTCCAGCACTGTGAACCGTATATAAGAGCTGGTCTAACAACCGTGGTGTAGAGTTTCCCCTTTAATTTAAGTGGAAATTTTCGGTCGCAAAAGATTCCCGAATTTTCCCGCCATTTCATCCATCCCACACTCACTCTGTGGTTTACGTCGTCGTCACATTTCGCTTCCATGTTAACGATTGATCCTAAGTACTTAAAGATAGTGCTTTTCGGAAGAACTATTCCGTCTAACATTATATCCGGAACAGGTCGCAATGGATGCGCAAATGGGCACGTCAAATGCTCCGTCTTTGAACGACTTATTTTAAACCCGTTTCTCTCTAGCGCATTTCTCCATGAATCTAAGGCGTTCTGTAAATCTTCGACGTTATCGCTAAGTATAACTGCGTCGTCAGCGAAGAGAATTGGCGTTACATTTGCTTCGTGCATGCAGTCTTTTAAAAGATAGTCGAAGAAGTCGAAGCTTTTAACCGCAGTTTTCACGTTTCCGTACATGTCTTGCATTATTCTAACATACGTTTCCGGTACGTTTTGAGACCTCAGCGCGGCCCATATGAGATCCCTAGGCACTCGATCGAATGCTTTCTCGAGGTCGATAAATACCATGTGTAAATCCTTAGATGAATCTCGGTGCTTTTCCATTATTATTCGTAGGCTTTGGATAGCGTCCACCGTCGATCTTCCTTCAACAAATCCACACTGGCTATTATCGAGCCTTATTATTTGCCGAAGACGTTCGTTTAAGACTCTTTCGACGATTTTCATTGTGTGTGACATAAGCTTGATTGAACGGTAGTTGTTGCATTCTCGAGTGTCGCCTTTTCCTTTGTATAATGGAACCAAGAAGCTACTTCTCCATTGATTCGGCATAGGTTGTCCACATTTTAATTTATTTAAAAGTTTCGATAGCCAAACGCTGCCGATCCCCTCCATCTTCGACCAAAACTCTGATGGAATGCTGTCTGGTCCCGCCGCTTTCCCCCGCTTCATTTTTCCAATTGCTATAGTTATTTCTTCGATTGAAAAGTCCGAAACTTCCTCCTCGAATAGACCAGCTGTCGGCACGATATCACGTGGAAACTGTTTGTTAAGCAACTCCTTGCAGTATTCAAGCCACCGGTCACAAATTTCCTTTTCATTTGTTAATAGGCGACCGTCTGCGTTTTTGATGTATTTCGGCGAGGTTATTTCCATTGAATTTTTTCTCCTCTGTGCAGCGAGCTTAAAAATATTTGGCATTTTAGTACTGTACGACGTTTGAACTTCTTGGATAGCTTGTCTTCTATCCGCCGATCGTGAGGATATTTGTTCCAACTCCTGGTACAGGTTTTCCGCTTCTGCCGCTCGAGTTCGAGCCAGGACTTTCTTTGCGATCGTTTTAAGACGTTCGTATTCAAGATCTAGTCGAGCTTTTTCGATATCGTCGCTGCGATTGTATTTTGTCCACGCTTGAAATGCATTCTTCTTGTCGGTCACAGCTCGTTCGGTTTCGTCATTCCACCACCATGTTTCTTTGCCGACGTGATGGTATTTCGATATAGTCCCCAGATGGGACTTTGCGAGTGTTATGCATTCCTCATGCGTGCTGTTCCACATTTCTTGCGGGCTAAGTGAGTCTGCAGTACCATTTATATTTTGAAGTACTTCTTTAGCCAGTGCGATAAATCTTGCGCTTCGTTCCTTCGATAGATTATACCACCGGATTTTTGGCTTTCCAAACGATGCCCGTGTTTTCGGTGGTTCCGCTGTGAAAAATTCTGTAATGAGCATATAGATTACGCTCAAAAACAACAACTTAGAAACTATTGAGAAACATTCTTATGCCCTCCAAATCTAACCGCTATAGTTTCTTGGATTTTGCTTCTCGTAGTAAACACCGCTTTAGTTTAGGATCAGCGAGTTGCAAACCATATCTAGTCAACCAGTAACGTACAATTTCTTCGCTAAAGAATTGAACCTCTTCAATCGTATTCGCTACAACAAGCACGCCAATCTCATTAGTAAATCCGATAATCGACGCTTGGCATAGAATGTGTAGGTGTAATATTTCATCTTACGTAATTTTCAATAGGAGAGGTCCCAAGACTGAACCTTGTGGTACACCGTCAGTTATACAGTTCATATTCCATTCTAAGCTGCTAGATATTTGAAACTGATTTCAATGTTATCCTTGTTATCATGGTGACTGATCGATACGGTCGGTAATTTTGAATTCGTGAATCTTGAAGATCACCTAGAACTTATACTTTATCCTCACTAAGACCAATGACTTTTAAAGACATTGACACTTATGTCGGACACATATGCTATTTCTCTCATTCTCTCAAGCATTATGGAACATCTATTGTTCTTCGCCGTTAGTCTAAATAATCGGACGAAGTGGACATCTGCTGTGATGTGAAGCTTAAAATTGATGGACACTCAGATTCAAATTTAAGATATTCCCATAAGGTGAGGGACGATCTCATGTGCAATGTAATAAGCTACTCCCACCATGTCATCAAGCGCTGCCCTAAGCAACAAGGCAAGTACGTCGTCCGATATGTAATTTTGTTTATTATACTTTCTCAGTTCTATAGATCTCTGTAAAGGTCTTACTATTTAGGCACGTTCCTTATACCTTTACTCGCCTTCAATATTCGTCAAAACAGCGGCTGATCGAGTAAAACGATCACGGTGCATATTATATTAATCACTAAATGAAAGGTGTAAACAAGATAGCGACAACGTGCGAAAGTTCTTATTGACATACCGTCAGAAGAAACCCGAACAAAGTTCAAACGTGCTAGAAATATGTAACTACAACACCTTACTTGAACGTATGACACTATCTTGGCACCAACAACTAAACCAGAAAATGCTACAGTGTCCCAAACGTCGTACAAATATAAGAAAATCTGCCTCTTTCATCATCCCAACACATATTTACAACGAAATGACAGCTGTCAGCTCGGTGGATATCTTATGAGTAAAACAAATTCCCACGCGTAAAGTTATGAGTCTCTAAAGCCTTAATTTATATAAATGTAGTGATGCAGAGGATATCTTTAACTTATCTTCCTTCCAAAATGGCTAAATAAATTACTCCATGGCCTGAATTGATATCCCTGAAATAAGTAATGATTCACCTCAGGGCTCCATTTGGTCTCCAATACACTTTCTGCTTACTTTTTATTTTTATTGCTGATTACTTATCTGCTTATTTTAATCGTTTGCTGTTTTCAAATTAATTCTAGAATGCTACTCTTTGTTTGTTGAATGAATACGAGAACCACAATTAAATGGAAGTTAAATGGTTTTAAAACATTATTTTACTAAACTTAAGGACCTAGCCTTTATCCATGAATGGCATTTACATTGTCAACTCCGAAAGGTCTTCCAACGAAACGGTGCAATAAGACTGGTAGTAAACCTATAGTCGCCTCCATCAATAAAATATCTACAGTCGATGTTATGTTGCTCGCAGAACTTTTATAAAGGGTTTTCCAATAAGGACTTGACAACTTTTTTTCAAATAAGACGCAAGCCATTTGAGATATTTTAACAGTTTTATTGTCGGCTTGAAGTACAATCAAAACATTTATGAATGGAACTCGACCTCGTTCATATGGCCACCGCGGGCATGTTTGCAGCGGTCGTATCGTTGGACCCAATTTTCAACGACTCGGCCACACATTTCGGCCGAAACGGCCGCTATTTCGCGTTCAATGTTGGCTCTGAGCTCTTCCAACGTCGTCGGCTTGTTGGCATAAACCAATGACTTAACGTAGCCCCACAGAAAATAGTCAAGCGGCGTTAAATCGCAAGAACGAGGCGGCCAATCGACTGGCCCATTTCTTGAGATAACATGCTCAACATACTTACTCTTCAATAAATCGATTGTAACGTGTGCTGTGTGGCTTGTGGCACCATCCTGTTGAAACCACATGTCGTCCAAGTCCATGTCTTCCAATTCGGACCAAAAATAATAATAACGTGGTCTGAGCGATGTCTAATTCTTGACAACGCCGTGGAATTGACTGATTTGGATCGTTTGCTACGGACGCCTGAACGGCAGCGATATTTTCGGCACTTCGACCAACCCGTTGTCTCACTGATCACACAACGAATATGTAGATTCAAATTTTTGCACTAAACTTGTTATTGCCAGGAATTGGAATTAACGCTCTTAAAGTTGCAGTCACCGACTCCAAATTTCGGTAAAAAGTTTTTATAATTTGCACACGTTGCTCGTTCGTGTACTTCACCATGATGAAAATGTTGAGTTTACTGAATAAATTGACAGTGACAGTTTGATGATTAGTGAAAGAGTGCGTCCACAAATTAAATTCAATGTTGTCAAGTCCATATTGGAAAACCCGATATAAAGTGCCCCAAAGAAATTGTCTGTTGCATTTTGCCTCTGGCTATTTTTGCCCACTATCGGACTACTCCAAAATACCGTCAATGCCTGATGAACACTTTATTTCTTTGTCGTTAAATTCGCCAAACATTCAAAACCAAAGTCTATTATCAGTAGATCTATCCCTTTTTTCCTGATTGATATTGACAGATATGCGATCTACCATTAAGTTTGTTGCGATTGAAGCCACGCGATTCCACTCATAGCGGCTGAGATGTCCTTAAATGTCCCTATCATGGAGCTTTAAAATGTTTCGAGTACACACTTTCGGCGATCATAACATAATAAAATTGATTAACTAATGGTTGGCAAGATTGCCGATATACTCGTAAATATGCTACCGAAATGCTGCGTGAAGACTAGGCTTTCTGATCTTAACATTTCCGGAACGCTATTGCTAGAAGATTTCACCGAGGAACTCCCAGAGACATTGATAGACTTTAGCGGTGGAGTCGTTCATATCAAAAGCTTGTGGTTGTTTACTCTCAGTGAAGTGACACTTTTCAGGGCTTTTTTGGGTTAATTAAGAAATCATTTCGGGATTGGGGCTCATTTGCCAGCATATTTTCGGCAAATGATATTATATATCGTGCGTTGGCATATAAGTGTCGCTCACTGGGGCAAAGTCATATTCACAATCCAGCAACTGAAAGTCGCTTCATGGTCACAAAAACTAGATTTTTTTGGGTATTACGTAAAATATTTTAGCGCAGCCGTTTCAACATAAATTTCTATCTTCAGCTAGGAAAAAATATAGTGCTCGGTCTATTCGTGTACATTTTGTTTTTTCAAATAAACGCACCGAATCTTTGATGCTATCAAATCCAGAGCCCCCATTTAGACGAAAGCTGTGTACGTAGTACCTGTATTCTGTTCAAACCACATTTTGTCACATCTGAGCGGGGCCTACGGTTTATCGCCGAGTCCAAACGGCACTCCTTAGAAACTTTTTCGTAGGCAATTTTACTTTCGGGAGTTTGCCATTGGCCGCCGAAAGGGCGATGGCGACTTGGAAAATTGTTGGTGACCCAGCCAGGAATCGAACCCAGTCTCTTTGCGTGATAGTCCAATGAACTAACTATTGCGCATTCGCCATCGCCCATCAACAATCGCTTGTTTAAAAAAGAGCTCCCGATATCCCTCAAGATTTTTCCAGGAGAAACACCTTCCCAAACAGATCGCTTTAGTGATCGTAGTTGTCGCTGATGAATCAATCTTAGGTCGTCGCTACGCCAAACATGGAGGATTTTTTTGTTCACGATGCAGCTTCGATGGGAACGAGATCCATCACTCAGATTACAATCATTTCCTTGTCTTGCTATTTATTGCTCTGATTTGCTTTGGTGCAGTCAGTGCAAGGTCTCCCATTTCTTCTATTTACAGTCTCCTGTTGGCGAAATCCGGCCGCGTGGCTCGAACTATGTACATCATGAATTTCACATATGAAAGGGTTAAAACAAATAAACTGTGACTAGCCTGTGAATAATAACAATGTGGGTCGCTGACAGAGCTTGTGCCAGAATTGCATACTGATTTACGACTGACGTATGACCAAGTGTGATTGACTTTGGAAAGGCCCTTGTCTAATTGTCGATTCATATGCAACTGGTTTAGGACTTGTGAATAAGTGCCCAGGAATTCCATAAAAAAAAAACAATGATGAGTTGGGCTCCATAACTTTTCAGGATGATCAAACCCATTTCATTTCTGACCTAATTTCTGCACATTAAATCGCATTCCAATTATCTGTTTGATACGTAAAGTAAAGTCGTGAAAAGCATCCGAAGATACTTAAAACAAATAAATTCGCATCCGACTCGTAAACGTTCTCACAGCCTGGATATTTCCACCGATTAAATTATAAAGCACGCGTAATCCATTTTCACCTATAGCAGCTGACTGTACCAAATTCAGTTTCACATACGCCACCGTATGTATCATGCCACATCGACAGTAGCTGCACGGAAAATATTACCTTCACATAAAGCCAGTAATAGCCTGTCATTTATTTCTGCTCACAAGAGTGGTGGTAAATTTATTTAACGACCGTGCAGCTTGGACCGACCGGAAGGAAACACCTTCTTTAAACGTTACAGTTTTTTCAGCATCACAAAACAAGAAGTCCTTCTAACTTAACTCGAAACTGTTATATATGGATAAGTACGTCAGTTAATGCATGTACATGTGGATGGAAAAGAAGCTGACATCCATCATGTACCAGTCAGAGCCATTACCAAACCCTGAAATCCTGGTTTCCTTTTGGTCGTACCTATGGTTCGTATGCCGCATAGTTATCCTAGCCATAGGATCGGTCCTAACACTTGGATTCAATTTCCACCGTATCGGTGTGAGTTATCCTCTTTTTTTTTCCTAAATCTCCGAAAGCCAACAAAGAAAAAAAAATTTAGAAAAACTGAAGAAGAAGTGGTTGGAAAGCACATGGTGAGTGGTGAAAGGAAAAGAGTTGCCAGGGTACGTGTACGTTTGTTATTTATGTTCGCAGCCTTCCTACACACATACAAACATGCATGAATATATGTACATATGTATATATCAGCTCAGTCTCTATCTGGTAAGTCCACAAAGTTAAATCGTTGCGTTGGTAGTATTCTTTAAGTTCGAATGAGTTTTTTTGGCGCTTAAATTATGGCGCAAATTGGATTTTCTCGTCTCAGAAATGAGGTTGAGGTTGCATGTATGGATGCATAGCTGCTATAATAGCTTTTTTTTATAGAAGTTTTAAAAATTATTTGAGAATAGGGAGAAGGAAAATAAATCAGGAGGTTTATTTTAAGTCGTTGTCTGGGGTTTTTTGAGCACGATAAGAAGTGTGAAAGTTGAATGGAATGACGGTCCTTCGTTTTGATTGGATTTGTAGTTTCTCTAAGCAAGTTTGTGAGTTTCATGTTTACTCCTACATAAATAGTACAAAAACGCCTCTTGTTTTATCAGCTAAGTTCACTGCCAGACATCTTAAATGGTGTTCTCGTGCCAGAAATTGCACTCTTCTCTGTTTTCTTGCCTCTGCAGCTGGTTTTGATACATCTCAGACAACAATAGTGGATAATTTATTAGTTTTTTCAGGCTCGGGTCCTGAAAATCTCTTCTCAGTGGCCTGCATAGCAGGTACATTGTCGATTTTATTTCCTATGGTTACCTAAGTCCCAAACAAAACTCAACCTTCCGACTGCGTTTAGTTAAGTCACATCTTGTCGAAATATATTTAAAGTCGCAAGTAGGGTTAGCAAGAATTTAGGCGCAGCTGAGCTATAGATGCAAATGATTTGCACCTCTTACCGCTTTTACTTTGCTGCCACCAGTGTTGTGTGTATATCCGCTAAGAAGACAGATTCTCTCCTAGTTAAGAGTAAAATTCAATCTTGCCGCTTTCCATGAAGACTCTACTTAAAACCATTTCCTATTCAAATTTTGCCCAAGCTGGGTGTAGGAAAGTCGATTTCGTATTTTTTCTTATGTCTTGAGTCTTGTGACAGGTTGTTTAATTAGACAACCGACAGTTGTCACCCGACTTTAATTAGGTTGGGATTCCTTTTGTTTTTTCGAACGAAGAAATTAGATGTAGTCTTCTCATTGTTTCCGGGTTTCCGTCAGTAAACAGTTCAACCCTAGAGGATAGTCTTCTTTTATATAGCTATAGGGCTTCAATTCTCGAAGTTCGGTACTTTTTGGTCTGGTTTCTGGTTGCTACAAAGGTTCTATGATATCATCTTGCCATCGCTTGAGAATATTATGGGGAGCTGCGTAGAATTGACTCACATTCCCTTGTCATGGAGAGAAGTTAATGTAATTTTCATCCCCAAAGCCAGGAAATGCTTTTGTGTCGTCCCAAAGGCTCTCAGGCCTGTAAGTCTATCATCTTTCTTTCTGAAGAAAAATTAATTGATATCTGTATACGAACTAGTCTTGATCCAAGACTTTTGTCCGTAGTTTAACATGCCTACTGTAGAGGAAAGTCGGTGAAAGCGCTTCTACATTCTCCGACTAGCCGCTTTCATAAACCTAGAAGGCACCTTTAATTACATCGACATATGTATCCGCGATCATTACGGCGCTTTCAAGTCTAAATCCTCTAGCTCTAGCTGGAGAGTTGATCCGTCTTATATCAAAGAGCAGAATAAGCGACTCCAAACTGATGACATACATGAAGCGGGTGGTAGAAATTAAAGGAGCCCTATTCTGGCTGAAGAAAAACGTAATAACTGCATTCTGTGTTCGCATCATTTCTTACAGACAGGCCGTTTTCAGATCCTGGAACTCATGTTCACTTAACTCCAAAACCGATATTGACTGCCCATCATCTCTCATGTGAAGTTCAACATTCATCTTTGCTAAGTGCCGGGGAATAGAGATATTCCAGGGTTGACGAACTAGCCAAGCACCAGAGCTGAATGCTAATACGAGTAGAAGAACAACCCTTAGGTGGGCTGTTGGATGAACATGCCTAGTGATCAAACAAATCCGGCCAAAGCTGGATCCGAATCGCTCTAAAAATTTGATGTTTCAAAAGTGAGAACATCTCAGCGAATGCAAGAAAGCTTGGCATTTTTACAAACAACTTTTGCAGAAGCTGCATGGATGGGTAGAAGGAGGAAATAATCAACCACATTCTTTTTACATGTCCAGATCTCTCCCAGAGAAGAAAAATTCCCCCGAGCCTTACTACCTTACTACCGTACTAGTGGAAGTTCTTAAAGAATTGCTATCAGATTACAGTAGGGACACCATATAGGACCTCTTTACCAAAAGCTTTTAATTAATGTAAATCAAATCGCTTTTGTGAGATGGACACCCAGACAGTTTAAGAGACTTTGAACTTAGCAATAATCAGATAAATATTTTCAATAATCTCCTGCATTAGATATTCAGGGTCAACGCAGTGAACCAGTGCTGGATATTGGTCAAATTTAAGTTGACTTAAGAAGAATTAACGTTTCACTCCGTTCTATGGTAGACGGTCTGCAAAAACATCAAGGATGACGCCATCGGTCGAGAATGTGGACAATGTTATCAACTTAACATTTGCTCAATAGTAAGTACCATTCACACTCTCTAGTAAAATTCAATTGGAACGCGCGATCTGTCATCATCATGCCGTTCTTATAAGTGTACTCCAACAATTTTTTGTAAAACAGCAGCGATGAGAAGGAAATTGTCCTTCAGATACGACAACGAGTCTTCATTAAAAAGGATAGTGGTCATCGAATTTGTACTTTCCCCAATGTGATGCTACACCTGAACCTGGTTCTCAACTCAAAGTTCTATTCGTTCAGCTCGGTTTTGCACTCATCGTTTATGAACACATCAACTTGGCTAATGTCTTCCATTGGCGAGCTGCGTTTTTCACTTACTCAAGATATCCCAGACTTCGAAGCCGATGAATGCAGCCTTTTTGACCAAGTCTATAACCTTTCAGATCCTATTTGGGTATTTAGTCTTACGAAACATCTTCCAGTAATGATGGCATCTCGTCCTGCAGAAGTTTATTTGCCTGAGTCAATTTCCAACCGTATTGGCTGTCCTGACAAAGATGCTCTCCGTTCCTAATTTTCTGTTGAAATCATCAACGACGATCTCTATCTCTTGTTGATTGGCCTCATAATCTTGGACGCAGTCGTTTTTCTTTCTTGCGATATCGTTGTTCGACAGCATATGGAATATGGAACATTCCACGTGTATAGCCGAAAGTCGTTGTCCGTTTTTTGCTTGCTGGATGGATTCATTTTTAAACTGTTTGATGCTTCCAAAATATATTGTCTTATGTGTTCGAAACAGGTCAGAGTGCTTGAAACTCAAACGTCAACATCTCTATTTCTACAATCCTACAACTGGACGACGTCGCGGTCGTTGTAAATTTAGTGTTGGCAGTGTCTCCTTTTTTACCTACATCTTCGAACTGACTATGACGGAGTGATATACGATCTTCTTGTCTCTCAATGAGAACAAATGGAGTTGTGAACAGTCTTCCTCCGAGAAGAAAATTGGAATATCACGAAGTATCGTTCCTGAAACCTAAAGTCTTCCTTACTCCTGAGTTTCCGTAATTACGAGTATCCTCAGAAATAATCAAGAATTGGAAATCCTTGGAAAATCGTTGGCTTTTAAAAGTTTGGAAGACGAGAAGCGTTTAATATTTTAAAATTTATTCTTCGATGATTTCAGAACACAAAACAATACTCCAGATGCACTTAATTCGCTTGTAATAAAGAAAAAAGTAACTTTTTTCTTATCCTAAGAATACGAGTGCATCTTTTTGTTGTTTACTCGTATTTATGCTCAACCACAACAACGGGGATTTTGTTATATTTTCTTCCCTTCTTAAATATTTCTTCGACTTATCGCTGGTGCTGCGAAGGTAAACTCTAAATCCCCCTTCTTGAATCTATTCCAGAAGAAAATCCCTAACACAACAACTAACTTTCGAAGATTTTCTCCTTCTCTTTGTTCTTTTTTGTTCGCCATTTGTCTTGTCCTTTCTATTTTCCGGAATAGAAAATCCTCAACATTGAACTTGTCTGTTTGTTTTACGCGCGTGAACATAAAAAATAAAACTTCAACAGTCTCCTTCACATTCCACCTCCTGGAAGGAATCTAATTCTATTATACTTTCATTGGCCAGGGGCTGCAATTCTTACTCAGCAAGTTTTAATAAAATCTCATAAAAGTGTCCTCGTACAGGATAAAAATCAGACAGAAAAACAAAAATGAAGAGAAACCTTAAAATCTCTAACCACCCCTAAGTAGGACTATAGCCGGGCTTGCAACCAGTCGGAATATATAAATTATTATTGCTCCAGCGTAATAAATCGTAAAATTGGGGAATGTGTAAGAAATTCGCTGTGTTGGAACTACCTTCCATAGGTTCACGCTGAGAGTGTTGTGGTTTTAAAATGCTGTATCTTTTCCCCTACACTACTCTTTTCTAATATAGTAGATACTTCGGTTTTTACCAAATACACAAATATCTTACCATGTGGCAACGATAAATAAAAAAAATTGTGATGTGCCTCAGGGTTCTGTGTTGTCATCGATTTTTTTTTTTTTTTTTAACAAATCTTTTAGACGTTTTTCGATGTGAGAAGCAAAACCAATACTAAGAACTGCGTTTAAAGGATTATCGTTTCTCCTTACTCTTATAGAAGAGCGATGGGAGGCTTATAGGGCTTAAAACTTAACAGATTGTGCATCTCAGTACGTCGATCGATACTTTTTTCCGAAATTATAGTTATGATTGCCACACTGGAGAGGAGTTCACATCTAAAACTAATGGAATGGCTTTTCTCGGGGTCTATGATTTAAATACTGAGGACTTCTGTAACAGTGACAATACAAACCGAGCCTTACTCTGCAGCCATTGGCGCATATTGAATTCGCAGGCTGATCTTCAAGTTGTTGTTCTCCAATATTTGTATATGGAGTCTTTAAATTTCTAAAACTTGTAATTCCTTCTTTAAGTGTTCTTCATTAGATTGACTACAATTCGAGTTAATATGCTAAGATCCATCCCACGATGGACTTATTTGAGCAGAAACCGAAGACCCTTGTACTCTCCGACCAGTTATTCAATTCGTTTTGTTGTATTTCCGAATTCAACCTCTTGATAGTGCACGTAAACTGTCCCTTTAGGATCGTTAACAGTTTGCACTGATGCCTCACCAAGTTCAATAGTGAATTCAAGATCTATTTTTATGCTTCTTCTAACCGACCACTAGCTTTCATGTCATATCTGTCCGATTGAGCAAAGAGAGTTGGAGGATATCCATTCAACATAAATCAGCAGCCCGACTAGATACTTGAACGATTAGATAAGGGTTGAACGGTCTCCTTGTCGAGTCATTGTAGTGAATTCAACGGTTTAATCCAGAAACCATCAATTTTGCTCTGTGGGCACAATGTTAGACATACAATTCTCAACCATTGACTACTATTTTGTCTTTAGATTTTTGCAGATTAGGAGTAGACCTGGGCTTTAGGCCTTAAGCCAATGTTAGTAAATTAAAATAATGTGTTTTTTGAGAGCTTTTTGAACTACTATCGCACCGATCGACAATGCCTACTAATAATTTGGCTCCGGTGCATTTTGATGGTGTTCGAGTTCACTTGCTTCAGCTAAAAGGTAAATGACTGAATCAACGTATAACATAGACATGATTTGAAAAACCTGGATCATTATCGCATCACGCGTACTTACGTTCTTATTTGCTAAGGTGAGTCTACGCTCCGAAGTATTACTGAGCATTAAGCAATCATTTTCTCCAGCTACTACTATCTTTAACGTGAGTGACATACTCGTATGTCTACAATAGTCGTTATTCGCCAACAACAGCTTGCTTGGTTATTGGGATGATACACACGGCGGCCAAGGCCAATTGATACATTGGCGTTTTCGAATGATTCATATTGACGACTACTGTTAACATTTGTAATTCGTGCTGCCTTCAGGTTCACACTCCAAGATAAAGTCTCCTTCAATATGCTTGGACCGACCACCTTCGATGCTATCAATATTTACGGTGCTATTTTCGCAACAAAAAATCGAGGACTCTTTGAACAAGACCTGTGGTGTCCGACCGCTCAATATGGTACAGCCACCTCAGACGCTGGAACCAATGTCGCCGTACAGCCTCTACAGTTGGTGTTGGAATCTTTTTCTCCATTCACGGGCGAGTGATTACTTACCCACTTTCCGTTACGAAAAGTCCAAGCTTCTGCGCCATACAGTGGGCGCGGAATTGAAAGGGTCCTATGTGAAGTCAGTTTAGTTTTACGATACAGAACTCTTTTACTCAGTGGCTTCTTAAGCCCAAAGAAAGAGCAAAGGCCAAGAGTTCTGCTTTTGGCTGCTGCAACTGTTCAGTAAAGATCCTCTTTGTGGATAGTATGGAGTTCTAGCAAATCCGTTGACAGGACACCGAACTACTTTGTGGTGGTATGGCACTGTATTGATGCCTTAAGTGTTTGGTGCCACCGCTCGATGAGACCATTATGTGCAGTTGTTCGAAAGTGCTTACTCCCGAATTACCCGCCTTGATCGCTGGTAATTTGCTGCGGTATTCCAAATCGACAGCAATTGTCGTTTCCGCTTCCGGCCACCTTAAAAACTGATCGTTAATGGTGAGCAGCGAAATCCCCTGAATGGTGGTAGAGGACTAACAACGTCGGCTTGTACATATTTGTTGAAATCTACGGTCGATCGCAATATAATTGCCTTGGAGCGCAGAATTGCCCTTATGTATCTAACATCGTTGGGATTATATACATGATTTTACCGTATGCTAGAGTGAGCAAATGAATACATAGTGTTGAAAGCCGAACGCATCAGCTCCTTGGGGATAAAAATTTCAAATTTGATTGATCGATACATCACAGAATGCCTTGTTTTTTCGTTTGCCGGGACTGCGAACTGTTTCAGCCAAAAAGATGCTGACTTATCACGTATTAATCTTTTCATTCTCTTTCTGCGCTTTGGCGAGCTGGTTAAAGTCGTTTCCGTGACCCGCTGAGGCAAAAAATGTGCAAGAGTGAGTTTGCAACAATGTAAGTTGACTGTCCGTAGTAAATTGGCTGATAAATCTGAGTTGCTTGCCTCGTCTCGGAGAGGCCTTCTCAGGTTTCTGATGAAACACATTAGTCAATGGCTTCTGGTCTGTAAAGATGACAAAACTACAACCCTCTAATAAATATTCAAAGTACTCGTATGCACTTAGGAGCTCCCTGTCGGAGCAATATTCTGAAATAAAAATCCTAATGACTGTCATTAAAGCAGCATAGTTGACAATACGACTTCGGGTGAGCCTTGCAATTGCGTAAGCAATGACCTCCTTACATCTCTCAAAAGCTATGTTGGCCTCTTCCGTTCACTTAATTATACTGTGGTCATTCTTTTTGTTTCCTTTAACGAGACACTAAAGTCTTGTTTAGATTTTGACCGCATTTGGAAGGAATCTCCGATAGAAATTTATTGTTACAAGAAACCGACGAAGTTTACACATCGAGTAAGTGTAAAGGCGCTGAAAATTCCAAATAGTAGCCGATCCAACCCCAATAGCCTTGATAACATGGCCAAGAAATCGCACTTCCTTTTTTCCGAACTGACACTTGTTCACATTGATGACTCCACCCAATTGAAGAAAGCGCTCCAAAACCTGTCTGACGTGCTGTGGATGTTGTTTTTCGCCATACGTCCTCAATATGTACATGAACAAATTCAAAGTCTTGCGAATCATTAAAATGTTTTCTCAGCATTCCGGTCCTGGGTCTGGTCCCCAGAGTGGAATGAAGGCTAACTCATCGGTAGTATGCATTTATCTTGGCCATTTCCGGCTCTATGTTCACCAAGGTTCCTCTGAATTTTCGCTCTGACGGAGTATGAATAATTGATCAACTGATATGGCCGAGTCAACCAGAATAAGGCTAAATAAATCTTGGAGGCATTGAAACAAAGGTAGCGCTTGCGATCTTTGAGCTGCCTTTTTTACGTCACTTCTTGGGAACTCATATTTTGTAGTACTTTCAGACACGATATTACAAATATTTGCAGTTGTATCCTGTGACTTTTAAGGGTTTTGACCCTCCTTCAATTTAAGATGCCGGGTAAATGCCTGGCCAAATGTCCTTATATTGAAACTAAGTTCGAGCGGAAGGGCCAGGAATCTCCATCTTATATATACATATATAAGGACGTTCCTTCACGACCGTCGATCTTTTTCCGTCAAAGTACTTTTTCGTGGCCTTCTTTTTGTCAGGTATTAAATCTACTCCCATGGAAATGGAAGTGGCAACGCCACTCTTGCACAAGATGATTCTCTCGGTCGGGATACAAATTAAATACAAAAGAAAAAGAAGAAATACACGTCTGCACAAAATAAACACAAACATGCTCACAGTCATAGTCGTATCCGAGTAGAAAACATAAAAAAAAGAAGAAAATTAATAGGGAATACTCCCAAGTATCCTGGGAAAACGCCAGAAGGTAGGAAGAAGCTCCTCACTCGCAACTGCCAACACTCAGCTACCCATTCCCGATTTTTCAATCCTCGCATATAGGATGCTTTTGACATAAGCAGACATAGGAGTTTTTCAAATGTTTATGTTGCCACGTGCTTTCGCCTTCCTCTGCCGACAGCAATTCATTGTTCTCTATTCTGTCGGAGATAATACAAAAGTTGGCAGGACCAAAAAAAAAAAACTTTTTTATTTCCCTGCTCCTAGTTATTGACGAAGTCGTGGATGGTTTTTGTTTTTTTTTTTTTGTAGAATTTTTCATTACGATTATCGGCACATTTCTGTCGCTGCTGTGCATGAAAATCAAAATGAAAATTGCCAATTCGCCTCTGGGAGTTCTACAAGTATCTCGTTTTTGGTTTAATCTATCTTTCCCAGCCCCGTGCTGCTGGGTCACGAACCCTGTTAGAAGGGAGTGAGTAATTTCAAATGAATACCAGTATGTGCGCGCCGTGCTGTACATGAATGTTTATTTATGAAATTACTTTTTATTTAAGTCCTTTTTTTTGGGCGGAGATGTGCGACTTTGATGTTTCAATCGCTGAAGGGAATAAGACCACACCAACGTGATGCAGAGCTGACATATGTATGGTATTCACAGTACGTGGTACAGATGAGTGTGCGCATCCGTTAAAGTAATTTGCAAAGTACTTGTGAGAATATTTCGAAATGATTATCTTCTTAGGCGTGGGTGGAGAGCTGTGGTTACATTTTTAGTGTAACAACTTGGGAGTATTTTTGGTTACACGCAACTTGTGGAAAGATCAATGAACTTTGCAAGTCAGCCTCTTAACTCTGATTTTGACGAAAGAGGTACATGTTTTACACCCATCTTTTGACGAAAGATAAGTGATAAATGGCCGGAGGACTCACCGAGGCAGTGTCCCGCGGTGTCGTAATCACTCGCAATCAATCACAATAAGAGCGCCAGGATGTTGTGTAATTTATGCCCTGCAGCCTTAGCAGCCAGCTTCTACGGAAGGACACTGACCTATTTGCCATCTTCGGATTCATGCTCATATGAAACTCAACATCCAATGGAAGGCTTAACTGCGAACTCATGCAATTCGTATGCAGGTTTGAGTACTGCAATTTTCTTCTCTGAAACGTGGCTCAGTAAAATAATCCATCCGACAGCGTTCATTGTAGTCTACCATTGCAGTCGCTATAGATGCAGATAATTGGCTCCCTGCAATTAGCATATCTCCGTTCGAGAGACAGAGCGAAGTTTTCCCAACGAAAAGTGAAATCAAACATTTTCGTCCTCCAGAAAGATAGCAATGCAACACCCCATCCTTAATCGATTTTGGATATATCAAAGAGGGCCGGAATACATTTCTTTGCCAGTTCAGGTCCTAGTTAATTTTATTCATGGTCACAGAGGAAGTCACAGAAATAATACTGATTTCATTTAGTACGAAAATATGTTTATGAGGCCAGAGAATCAACACGAAGGTCATCGAAACCACAGTCTGTGCTGTACAAAAAACTACTTTCGGGATTTCGGCATTGCCCGCCTAAAATTGTTGGCTATGCCGGGGATCGAACGATAGACCCTCTGCGTGATAGTCCAATGAGCTAGCCATCGCCACCGCAGCTTTGAGACTCAAGCCCATGAGAAAAAGGAGCTTTACAAGTGGAGAGGCAGTTATTAAAAGTCCCTATGCAGATGCAATAGGCCGAAATAGCAAGATTGCTTTACTAAAGACAGACTAAAAGAATCAATAACAGGCGCAAAGGGCATCAACCAGGTGTAAAGAGCGACTTTCTTCAGCACGTATTGATCCAAGCCTGATGAGGACTTAGTTCGATACTTATTCCACCCTGGCCACTTTAGGACTTGGCCTGATTTGACACTTATATTATTTCAAATCGATCTTAAGCCTACTTCTTCGTTCCTGATGCTAGTCTTATTCGAAACGAGTTCGGGCTTAATTTAAGCACTATTTTGGACTGATCCGAGTTGGTTTCAGGCCTGATTAGGCTACGTTTTGCATCAGATGAGAGCTTAAAATAAGTCTGATTCGAGTCTGACGCAAGTACACTTCCAGATTAGTTTGATCCTAATAGAAGCCTGGCTTCAGCTTAATTCGAGATTGATTTGGGCCGATTTGACTCTAATTCGAGTTCCATTTGAGCCTTACTTGAATCTGATGTGAAGCTGCTTCGAACTTAATCCAAGTCTGACTCAAGCCTGCCTCTTAACTCTGATTTTGACGAAAGATAAGTGATAAATGGCCGGAGGACTCACCGAGGCAGTATCCCGCGGTGTCGTAATCACTCGCAATCAATCACAATAAGAGCGCCAGGATGTTGTGTAATTTATGCCCTGCAGCCTTAGCAGCCAGCTTCTACGGAAGGACACTGACCTATTTGCCATCTTCGGATTCATTCTCATATGAAACTCAACATCCAATGGAAGGCTTAACTGCGAACTCATGCAATTCGTATGCAGGTTTGAGTACTGCAATTTTCTTCTCTGAAACGTGGCTCAGTAAAATAATCCATCCGGCAGCGTTCATTGTAGTCTACCATTGCAGTCGCTATAGATGCAGATAATTGGCTCCCTGCAATTAGCATATCTCCGTTCGAGAGACAGAGCGAAGTTTTCCCAACATAAAGTGAAATCAAACATTTTCGTCCTCCAGAAAGATAGCAATGCAACACCCCATCCTTAATCGATTTTGGATATATCAAAGAGGGCCGGAATACATTTCTTTGCCAGTTCAGGTCCTAGTTAATTTTATTCATGGTCACAGAGGAAGTCACAGAAATAATACCGATTTCATTTAGTCCGAAAACATGTTTATGAGGCCAGACAATCAACACGAAGGTCATCGAAACCACAGTCTGTGCTGTACAAAAAACTACTTTCGGGATTTCGGCATTGCCCGCCTAAAGGGTGATGAAGATTCGAAAGATTGTTGGCTATGCCGGGGATCGAACGATAGACCCTCTGCGTGATAGTCCAATGAGCTAGCCATCGCCACCGCAGCTTTGAGACTCAAGCCCATGAGAAAAAGGAGCTTTACAAGTGGACAGGCAGTTATTAAAAGTCCCTATGCAGATGCAATAGGCCGAAATAGCAAGATTGCTTTACTAAAGACAGACTAAAAGAATCAATAACAGGCGCAAAGGGCATCAACCAGGTGTAAAGAGCGACTTTCTTCAGCACGTATTGATCCAAGCCTGATGAGGACTTAGTTCGATACTTATTCCACCCTGGCCACTTTAGGACTTGGCCTGATTTGACGCTTATATTATTTCAAATCGATCTTAAGCCTACTTCTTCGTTCCTGATGCTAGTCTTATTCGAAACGAGTTCGGGCTTAATTTAAGCACTATTTTGGACTGATCCGAGTTGGTTTCAGGCCTGATTAGGCTACGTTTTGCATCAGATGAGAGCTTAAAATAAGTCTGATTCGAGTCTGACGCAAGTACACTTCCAGATTAGTTTGATCCTAATAGAAGCCTGGCTTCAGCTTAATTCGAGATTGATTTGGGCCGATTTGACTCTAATTCGAGTTCCATTTGAGCCTTACTTGAATCTGATGTGAAGCTGCTTCGAACTTAATCCAAGTCTGACTCAAGCCTGCCTCTAGATTTGATTTCAATTTCAGCTTAGTTTGATGAGTATCGAATCATGAAGACTGATCTGAGTCTGATTCTAGATTGATTTGATCCTAGTGCAAGCCTGATTTGAAGCTAATCTGGGCCTCATGCAACATATAGTCGAAGCTGGTTGTCGCCTTATTTGAGCCTGATTCTAATCTTATTCGACTCTGATTTAAGAGCGATTTGAGTCTGATTCAAACCTTAAATAAACTTGGTTCCTGCCTGATCCAAGTCCGACTTGAGCCTGCTTCCAGATAAGCTTGATCCGGATAGTAGACCGATCTGAGGCTGATCCAGTCCTGATGCAATCCATACTCGAGACTAAGTCGATCCTGACTAAAAAATTACGAATAATGATGGCACTGTGCGACGGTGTGTTATCATGGTGCAAAATCCACGAGTTTTCTATCCACAATTCTGGTCTCTTTTGGCGAATCGCTTCACGCAAACGTCGCATAACGCCCGAATAATACTCCTTGTTTACTGCCTGGCCTTCTGGCAAAAATTCATGATGCATCGTCGGTTTTCGATGTCGATGATCTGCCACTGCGTTCATCATCTTCGATTGACTCGTGATCACTTTTGAACCGCTCATGCCACTGGTAAATGAGCGTTTTCTTTAGAGAATCGTTGCCGAAACACTTTTCCAACATTTCCAACGTTCGCGCACCATTAAATCCGTTTCTTACGCAAAATTGAATACAAGTTCGTTGTTGCAAATTTGAATTCATTTCTTACTTACTTACTTTAGGTGGCGCTACAGTCCGGGGTGGACCTGGGCCTCAGTCAACAAGCTTCTCCAACCAGCTCGATCACTGGCTAGCTGCCTCCAGTTTCGCACGCTGAGGTCCTCTTCCACGCAGCTGAGTCTTGGCTCTCCTCTACTGCGCTGTCCCTCGGGAGCGGATTCGAAAACTTTTCGGACCGGAGCATTGGTGTCCATGCGCTCTACATGACCCAGCCATCTCAGTCTTTGGATCTTCACTCTTGTGGCTAGGTCCATGTCGCTGTACAGTCCATACAGTTCGACGTTGTATCCTCTCCTTCACTCACCGTCAATGCAGACGGGACCGAAGATCGCCCGAAGAATTTTCCTCTCGAAGCAACCAAGATCAGCCTCATCCATTTTTGATAATGTCCATGCCTCTGCGCCATAGAGCAGGACCGGGATTATAAAAGTCTTACAAAGGGTAACTTTTGCTGTCCGAGAGAGGGCTTTGCTACTCAGTTGCCTTCTTAACCCAAAGATACAGCGGTTGGCAAGAGTTATTCTTCGCTTGATCTCAGCACTGGTGTCGTTGCCTGTATTTATAGCGGAGCCTAGGTAGACAAAGTCCTTACCTACCTCAAAGTTATATCTGTCGAGGGTGACGTTCTGCCCGAGATGTCGGTGTTGGTTGTCCTTTTTGCTTGACAGCATATACTTGGTCTTGCCCTCATTGAACGCTAAACCCATTTTCGCCGCTTCCGTCTCAATACTCGCGAAAGCGCCACTGACATCACGCTGCTTTCTCCCGACTATGTCAATATCGTCGACGTATGCGAGTAGTTGGACGGACTTTTGAAAGATAGTACCTCTTGTGTTTGCTCGTGAGTTTTGCACTATTCTTTCAAGTACGATCTTGAAAAAATCGCATGACAGCGCATCGCCTTGTCTAAATCCTTTCTGGACATTAAAGGTCTCGGTGAGATCATTACCGACCTTGATGGAGCAGCGTGCATTCTCCATCGTCATCCTGCACAGACGGACGAGTTTGGCAGGGATGCCAAAACTAGACATTGCTCTATATAGCTCGTCTCTATAGATGCTGTCATACGCGGCTTTAAAATCGATGAATAGGTGGTGTGTATCGATCTGAAACTCATGGGTTTTCTCCAAGATCTGCCGAAGTGTGAATATCTGGTCGATGGTGGACTTTCCTGGCCTGAAGCCACACTGATATGGACCTATCAGGTTGTTGACGAACGGCTTCAGCCGTTCACACAATACGGCGGATAAGATCTTATATGCGATGTTAAGGAGACTGATGCCTCTGTAGTTGGCGCAGTTCAGAGGGTCTCCAGCAGCAGCAGCTTTGTTGGACTTAAGCTTCGATATAGCTATCTTCACTTCATCCAGGTCGGGTGGACGGAATTGTTGGTCATCATCGTCCAAGTTGAAAGGTTGATTCTGCCTGACAGCGATATTTGGTCCGTCATCGCTGTTATACAGTCTGCAGAAATGATCTTTCCAAATCCTCAGCATCGACTGCTACGATGTTCCCTTGTTCGTCTCTACAGCCTTCGGTTCGGGGTTTGTTTCCGCGGCATGTTATTTTTACCTTTTGGTAAAACTTCCGAACCTCATTTCTGGAGTAGCATCTCTCAATTTCCTCGATCGCGCGTTTCTCATGCTCTTTCTTCTTTCTCCTGAGAAGCTGGTGTTCGTCTCTCCTCTTCCGCTCATAGAGCTCATGAGCAGCTCTGGTCTTTCTAAGCAGCGCCGCGTTATATGCATCTTGCTTAGCTGCATGTGCTTGCTAGCATTCGTCATCGAACCAGGGTTTTCGTTGTGGTGGACGAGTGAAACCCAGCACATCAGAAGCGGCATTTCTGATGGCGTTTTGGCAGTGTTTCTAGTGGTCTTCGATGCTTCAAGCTGGCGGCATTGGACCTCTTAAGAGATTAAGAGACACTCGATCGGAAAAGGACTTGGCGATCTCTTGCGATTGTAACCGTCTGACGTCAAATTTTCTCACACCATATGTTTGTCTTGGCGTAGTTTGGGATATCCGCAACCGTACCTTGGCTACAACAAGGTAATGGTCCGAGTCGATGTTGGCTCCTCGGAACGTACGGACATCCATAATACTGGGGGAGTGTCTTGCGCCGATCGCAATGTGATCAATCTGGTTGACTGTTGATTGAGGAGTTCTCCAAGTCCCCTTGTGTAGGTTAAGATGTTGGAACGCCGCAAAGTCGATTAGCCTGAATCCGTTATCGGAGGTGGTGTTGTGCAGGCTATATTTTCCGATTGTTCCACCAAAGATACCCTCTCTTCCTAGCTTTGCATTAAAATCACCGAGGACAATTTTAATGTCATAGCTAGGGCATTGCTCGTAGGTCTTGTTAAGGAGCTCGTAGAAGGCATCCTTGGTGTCGTCATCTTTCTCCTCTGTGGGGCATGCGTGCATATAAGGCTAATGTTGGCGAATTTAACCTTGATGCGGATTGCTACGAGGCGCTCGCTCACATGCCGGAAGCTGAGGACTTCTTGTCTTAGTCTTCCTCCGACAGCAAATCCGCATCCAAATAAGGGCTGCTTTTGCCGTCGATAGCAATTGCCATAGTAGATAATTTTTCATCTTCTTTTTGTCCGGCCCATCCCATCGCATTTCTTGAATGGCGGTTATGTCTGCGTTGCAGCAGTCTAGGGCCTCCGCTAGTTGCTCGGCTGCACGTGGTGGCCATATACGAAGCTCATTGTCCTTAAATCGTTTTCGTGGGTTGCCAACAGTAAATCCGTCCATATCCGAGGCTTTTTGATGCTTCGTAACTAATGTTTTTTTAAGTGGCCGGGCAGATACCCCGGCGGCACAACCCCCAACCTGGAGGACCAGTTCCATTTTGAATGCCCCTAGGACGAGGGGTCGGTTACACCGAAGCCAGTAACCCCTTCCGAGATATGAGCGCTGTCGTTGGCCCATATAGGGCCATATAGAGCGGACATCTCTTTTTTCTTTCCGGCCTGAGCTCCAAATATGTCGGAGTAGCCCGGATATAGTCTTGTTTTGTTTTTCCGGCACTAATCCTGGTTTATGGCGCAAGAAACTCGACATTTGCTCCCTTCACTTCGCAATCTCTAGTGTGATTCCCAGATGGCGCCACGGGTCGCAACTGTCGAAAGATGCTACTTCATTTCTTAAATTGTAAAAAAAATCGCCTACACACACAGAGATAGATGTACTCTTGGCTACGTATCTTTTGCAAATATCATGCTATGACGCTAAGATTTAAAGGGAATATCGACAACAGATGTACCAACTTAACAAATGAAACAGAACTCAAATCGGAAGAATGAGAGCGCCACACGGTGTTTGTTATTATTTTTGATCAAGGTGGTATGTTTGTGAATGACGTCACAGATAAAACCTAAGTACTATTGCAACCTGTTTACCTACAACGACCCGTTTCTCATTTTGAACGTGCCAGTAACTCGAGTTCGGGCGTATGAGTACTTAATTTAGAAAACATAAATCGAAATGAGCCACGTGCTTGGAATTCTAAAAAAAAATGTTGACCTCATAATTTATGAATAGATAAAGATACATTCACTAAGAGAAGGTAGTTTATACAGAAACAGAAGAAAGCCAGGCCAACATAACACTAATCCAAACAAACACACACAAAAAAAAGGGAGAAAGATACACCGAATGAATGAAAGAATGAACGAATAAATGAGATGTTGCGAAACGAAATCAAAGGACTCGGGCATTTGAGTGTGAGCTAAGGTAAGAAATCTAGGCCACATGTGGAAGTGAAAAGGATCCTTCGTTTAAATGGTCGTACGAGTACATACATGTTTCTCCTATCTCATTATCTAAATACGAACTCTGATTATGTGAGAATGGTAGAGGACTGCTTAATTGAATTAATAAAGTGATTTCTTCAAAGAAACACTGAGAGGAAATAGAATTGTGAGAACGAAAAAGGGTCCTTAACGTCATGTCCCTTTTCGTTTTAGCTGAGTGAGTTTAATTTTTAAAAAAAAAAGAAATAAAAAATTGAAAATTAGGTTTAATGTAGACTAAAAGGATTTTTACTAAATTCATTAGCCACAGAGTTGATGTTGGGGTGGCGAATTTTAGACCTCAAGCCATTACGCCAAACCAAGATTTTTATGTTGTCTTTCATAGCACGTGCATCATTAGGACGAGTTCCTAATTCTATTCGTCACATATCCTCTTTTGTTCCTTCGATTAAACATACTTGTAGAAACCAAAACCTTGGACAGTCTTTTTAGACGTAGATAAAGACGTGAAAAGTTTTCTCTTTACAGTCTATACATAGACAACCGACAAATTGGCAGCAGAAATTGAAATCCGAATCCCAAATGTCATTTCCTTGAATTCTCTATCCTCTACTCTATCCACGAGTCAGCTAAGTTTCTAACAACAACATTTTAGGAGACTTCATCGTACCTTCATTGTTGTTTTATCCGCCCCCAGAGATTAGTTATCTTTTCTAGAGATAGAGGTGTATATGAAAGTATCTTGATGGTGGCTTTTTGGCCATTCTGACGCCATACTATCACACACATGAACACATCCGATCCTATCTATGCCTCATATTATACCACTCTGCTGAGCGGACGAAATTCCAAACGGAATCCAGGATGTTCCACAGATTTTTCCAAAACTTCATGTGAAGAGTATACGAGTACATATTTGTCTATGGTGGAAGGAGAAGCTGCTACCTTCGTCGTCCTTCCTATTGTTTTTATTTTATCCTTCTTTTCTTTTATAAATAGCTAATATGAAAAAATGAGAAATGGAAAAAAAGCAAAACACAGAAACAGGATATGATGCTGCAGGATATTGAGCACTTTAATCTCATTTGCAGTGCTGGTGTGGTGCTCTGTTGGTAGCTCCATATATTGTCGGTTTTGGAGAGCATGTGGGCATTGCCAGGAGGCTCGGACAGGGATTAGTATTTTATTTTCAGATTGGGAATTGTATCTGTGTCTATTTGTGTTTGAGTTTTGTATTTTCTGTTTTCTGCTCTCTGTTTTCTGTTTCAAGGTGTCCATGTTCTTTGGTTGAACAGGTGACATCTGGGAAAAATCCTGCGGGGCATGGGATCCATGTCATATTCGCAGGAAACATTTAAACAAATACTCCTACGCTACTGTTTGTGACATTTGTCTCATGTGCAGTTGTATGAGAAATTTATTGTCCTTGCTCGTGCTACCTCGTTTTGTTTACTTATAAATAGTCATGCATGTCGGATGCTTGAAAAGGATGTATTCTCATTGGGGTGTGATGTTTATTTGATCTTTTATTCATATCGTTTCATGGCTTTTCCCGCATGACCCAGACTGCACATAAAATCCTGCCAGTGTTCCACTCCATATTTTTAACCTTTGACCAGGCTTACGGAGCCAAATTTGGATTTCTTTCATTTTCATTCTACCAGACAAGGAGTGGATGATGTTCGTTTAAAATCGATGCGCTTTATTTGCGAATATGATGCGGCTATGTATGAGTAGGCATTGCCTTGAGAGATGCCCAAGAGAGTTGGTCCATTGTGATTGCAGCAATGTAAGTCCTTTGCATTTTTGATGGAGGGAATTTCAATTACCTAATGGTTCACTTGAGTAATGGTGCTATGAAATTTTGAAATATTACTTCTCTGATGACGTTTAGAAGAGAGTAGTACGAAATTTTTGAGCAGATGCTGGTACATACTTGGTTTTGCAAATGGACATGTTGAGAGTCAGTAGGCTGGTAGAATTCAGGATTATCCATTAAATTGATGGCTTGTGGGATTTTTTAATGTCCTCCGAATTCATGTGTTTTGTATTATCCACGAGTCCTGTCTGCGATATTGCACTGCTCTGTATATAGTATGTAAGACAACTACATCATGGATGAAGCATTTTTGTCTTCTACAAGCTCTAGATTTATACAATGTAGCCAGTAACATTCGCAGGTTACATTAATATTGCTTGCGCAAGATGCCGTGATTTGACGGTGAAGAAGTTTTTTTATCGATAAATATTTCATACTTGAGCGCAAACTCTATTGGTCAATGCGAAACCCTTCACTATAAGCACCACTTCAAGCGGACATTTGCGACTAAAAAACCATGAAGAAACACTTATGGGTTGTATGGAACAGGGTTCACCATTTTCTTGTTCATCTCTGCTCCGTGGGAGATTCTTTGCATAGTATCCCTGTTGGGATAAAGGATAAGGTCAACTGGAAAAAGTTGTAGAAAAAGTCTCATGTGCACTTCTGAGGCACGTCTCTTCCGTTTTTGGTTTTTTATCAAAAGCTTACTAGTGACCTTGTGTAGAAACACAAGACGATCTGAGTTTAATACTCAGCCGAAATACGAAAAAGAGGCAAAAGTAATCTCCTTTTCTGATTGCCCTTTGATAGTAAAGTCACTTGTATTTGAAAAGTCACTTAATCTTTCGCCGTTCGGATTCGGCAGTAAAGCGTCACAAAATCTCAAAGCGAGCAAAGAGTACTCGTGCTCACGCTGGATAAGATTTGCCTTAAGATTTCTTTTAATATTCATTCGGGCTTAAGACTTTTTGAGTGAGATGGGGACAGTTTAAGACCAGCTTGTCGACCCGTGCCTGTATGAACAAAAAAATGTTAAGTGACAAGCACCGTTTTTGGCTTATTTCTGGAGTTATTTAAATCCAAACTAAGCCCATTAGACTTAATTGCATTCACAAGAGTACATCGCTAAGACTGGTCTTCACTTTTGGGGCATCTTCGGTCCTCATTTTTCAAAACGAGGTCGTAGCTGACAATGATCAGTCATTATTTCTTCGAAATTATGGACAACATCGATTTGAGCGATATGTGGCTTCATGAGAATGGCGCTTTATACCATGCTTCTTCGCTCTCTAAACTAATCTGGGAGTGCATCATCTGGCTAAAATACAAAATTTGAATTTACGAGTTCCTCAAAGTGTGTTTCAAAGTCCAGTGCAATGTCTGCCAACACAACATTGGAGCGATTATATGAATCGACTACTGCATTTGAAGTCTGGATTTGATTCTAAGGGCTTGCGCTGATAAATAGTTAAAAACAATTTCTGACGTCATTACATGCAATAGTTAATCTCTGAAAGTCACAACATATCCGTTTGATGAAATGTCTCGTTCCTCGCCGTTCAAAAGCGAGTGGCAGGGTCAAAATACGATCATAGGCGCACTATCTGCCATGCTCGTCGGTTTTCGGTTTAGCTCAGTGATAGACAGATAAGTAAACTGAACTGCCTCCCATTCCTGGCGGCTTTCTGCCCTCGACGTAACCATTTTTTTGTTGTCCTTTTTGTCTATCAACGAGCATGGAGAGATGGCTAGGCATTGCGAGGAAATTATATTCAATTTCAACGTCTACAAGCCATTCTGGCCTCTGTGTCAAATTTTTTTTCACACCTCTTCATCATAGGGACTTTCTGTGGCACACTTCAGACACAACCCTAGCACATATTATTTTCGTGTAGCCTATCACTTGCGAACGAATTAAAACTGCACTTAGCTCATCGCCAAATCGCCCAACAAATTTGTTGGCACGTTCAGGCCTAAGAGTCGTCACGTTTAAAAGAGTGCTTCGATACCGAACGTATGATGCTTTCTCCATCACTGTGAGTCACAAACTCGTCAAATGACGCCAACTTCTCCAGACACCGTTTATAACTTTTAGAGACATTCATTTTTTGGAACATAAATCCACCACCAGTCATGCTTTACACTATGCACTGCAATTTCGATGAACTGTCCTTTGCCTCAAACACGCCTAAGAATACACCCGAACACTCGAACTCCGGCCGGGAAACATGTGAAGTCGACTTTTCCCGTACTCTGGACGTAGGTGCTGGTATTTTCGTTGAGTATGACAACTTGCTGTCTACTTGTAGGTAGTTAGGGTGGTCTCTTTCACTCCGTACTTATAAGAAGCGGTTAAATCAGCGCAGAAATCAAAGGCAGAGTACATCTTTAGGCTCAGGAGGCAGTTGAAACCAAAGCCAAGACTATACTCAAGACACCTATGACAATGGTCCGCCCTTCTGCTCGGATTAGGAAGCACTTAACCATTTTGAGAGAAGGGAACTATGTATGACTTTTTTGTCCCGCTTGTATCGAAGGATGTGAAGCAAAACTTAGGCATCTATAGGCTCAATGCCTGAAATAGTTGGGCGATGTAAAGAGAATGGGCGCTATAGCTAGGAGACTAAGTGCAGAGACTTCAGCCAAACAGAGAAGAATCAGTCTCCTTTACATTACGTAAACGATTTTATCTACCAGCACCGTAGATTGTGAACGCTTGGAATCGTTATTCAACAATTTGAAAGTATGAGAGTAGTTTTAGGCCTGGTAAGCCAAGTTTTGGATATCAGACAGGCTGGCCTGAAATGTTTTTGAGCATTGAAATGGAAGGCAAATAAAATATATGCTGCCAACATCAGCGCCACAACTGCAAAGTATAACATTGAAGTAGTAACAAACTATCTTTAAACAATGGCACCAACGTAGAGATTGATAGAACAATCATTCTTTGACAATCCCTGTTCCTTTTAGACGAATAAACATCACTGCTTCGGTCCTGGTATGTTCTAGAATCCATTTCGAAGTAGCAACACTGTAAAAGAATAACTTGCCTTAGCGAGAAGAAACCTCATCCACTTCTTAGGAAAAAGGTGCAAGACTGTGCCGAATGGAGAGAACTGTTGGTTAAGGCTCAGCATATACCCCAGCAGTAGCGAAACCTAAACCTAAATACACTATATGTTTAAATAATTCCCAGAAGCCTCATAAGTTTACATTGATCATAATCAAACCTAGCTAGTAGCTTCGAGGTATTCTTCTAATTATAAAGTACCTTTGCCTACCTACCTTGTCTTTTTCAACGGGAATTATCGCTCAACGTTGTTCATGTAAGTGTAACCACAATGTTTAACTAAAGTTTCACTTTACTAGACGGCAGTGCACATACAAGGAACTTCTGTGATGAGCAATCTATCATAAATGAAGAGTTTTCTGCAAATTTAATTAACAAGAATCAGAAATACTCGTATCTCTCGGAGACGTATGCAAACCAACTCTTCTGAGAACTCCCGCGGAATCACGACTCTGTTTACATACCTATTCCTTGACATTTCCTTAATTACGCATGAAATTATGAAATTTATTACATTTACTCCTCGACTTCTGTATTTATACAACCTTCTTCCTTCGAAGCAATTCGAGTCATAAATGCCACCTATTTGCCAAGCTAAAATTTTCCCCAATCCTAAATGCAATTAAGACGAAACAAATTGAAATCTGCCCCCAGAAAACACTTATCCTCAGCAGGCCGTCATCATAATCATTACGACCGTCAAATTATCCTTCAAACCCCAATAGGGGGGAATGCCTCCGTTCCATTCCACTCCAGTTATCCCACGTCATACAGAGAAAACCAATCAAAATAATAGTCTGGTAATCAACTAAATAAGCCCGATGAAAGCTCATTTATATCTTGTGGAAAACATATCCTGCCTGGCTGGCGCGGCATTTGCCAGGACTCGGTACTACAGGCCCACTCCCAACTTCTGTGGAGACTCATTCTTTCAGCCGTCCCCCATTTGCGAGGCAGTATTTTATTTTGCAAAAATAATTAATTATTGCAGACTACCAAATAAAGCAAAATGTGGGGGATCTCGTCATCCAGATAGTCTTCTTGAGCTCGCATATCTGTCAGATGGATGGGCACTAGATGGTGACGGCTCTAAAATGACCTTGGGCTGTCTTCAACAAAAACAACAACAAACAACTAAATGTCGCTTCTACCTATACAACTTGTCACATGGTTTTTCACTCTAAATTTAGCTACACGTCATATGGGCGATGAAGAAAAAGTTTCATCGCCCTGAAGGGGGAGCAGTTATGCTAAGATTACACACAAGGATACGGATATCTTCCAAACGATTTGCATCATGCCACGATATGGTGACTCTTGTTTTTGTTTTATTTTATTCTTTTCACGAGTATGCCTTCGAGGAATCGTTAATGGAATTTGAAAGTACGTAAATGTACATACATGCTCGTATGTTGGGACCGTTGAAGTTGAATGTTTGAGTGAACTTTTAGGATCAATGCGGAATAATAATGTTGAATATTTGAATTATCGTCCTAGAAGAAATCGAATCCCATATCAGCGGCTGTGATGTGGGGATAAGATACTTATTGACTTAAGTTGCGGCTTAACATCTGCAGCCTTTAATCCTTCACAGAGGTATTTCAATTGAAACTTCTCAGTAGGAGCGTTCAATATTATTTCTTGATGCCTACTCTCGAATCTAGGGCAGGTTAGTAAGCTCTCTGTTTTTATGTAAAGTATTTTGACTCTTGACTCCACTGTCTTTCGATATCCAAAAGAGTTATGTCATCCTCAATTTTAAACCAAACTACCGGTGGAAACCCTAACCGAGCACACATTCAGTCCTCACCAGATTCTTTACTTCTTTGAGTGGCGCTACAGTCCGGGGTGGACCTGGACGTCAGTCAACAAGCGTCTCCAGCCAGCTCGATCTCTGGCTGGCTGCCTCCAGTTTCGCATGCTAAGTTGGCTGAAGTCCCCTTCCACTTGCGTGCGCCACCTGAGTCTTGGCCTTCCTCTCCTGCGCTGTCCCTCGGGAGCGGATTCGAAGATTTTTCGGACCGGAGCATTGATATCCATATGCTCTACATGACCCAGCCCTGTCGCTGTACAGTCCGTAGAGTTCATTGTTGTATCTTCTTCTCCACTCTCTGTCGAAGCAACCGAGTACACTCTCATCCATTTTTGATGAAGTCCATGCCTCTGCAATATAGAGCAGGATCGGGATTGTTAAGCTCTTATAAAGGTTGACTTTTGTTGTCCGGGAGATGTCTTTGCTACTCTGTTGCCTTCTTAGCCCAAAGAAACAGCGGTTGGCAAGAGTTATTCTTCGTTGGATCTCAGCGCTGGTGTCGTTGTCTGTATTTATAGCGGAGCATAGGTAGACAAAGTCCTTAACTACAAAGTTATATCTGTCGACAGTGATGTTCTGCAGATAAGCAGATTCAGGCCGTGAAAAACTCTCGTCTGAGATAGTTTATCGTTGATCTGGAACCCAAGCAAGACTCAATAAATTTAAACTTACAACTACATTTGAGGTGCCTTTATTTTTTTTTGAATAGTTTGACAACCAAGGCATGATCTTAAGGGCATCTTGGTTGTCGCTACATACGCAGATACTGCTTCTCTTCACTGATTCCTTTCAACATTGTTCATTGCCATCTAGAATACGTGTATCCCCGCTTAAGAAACTGGCACAAGTTTTCTCAATGACGAGACGTTCCTTTGAACGGTTTTGAAGCCATTAGTCAAGACCCTAGTACACTCCTTTCCTGGCTTAGATTCTGGCCCGTACCTTTCCTAAGTAAAGGAAAAGTCGATTTTGTTAAAGAGAGATCCACGCGTATGTCTAGAGCAGAGCTAGGCGAGCTAATCAAGTCCTCATGCTATTGAGGAAGACCGGTCTTTGGAGTCTGGTAAGTCTAGAGAATCTTGTTGTTGAACCAGTAAAGTTCAACATCGTCTGCAAATGCCTGGGCATAGAACTCAGAACCATTGAGCGCATTAAGCCGTTAGTCGATCAAGATAAACCGTCGCAGAAGAGACAGTACGCCGATTAGCAGGCGAGCCTTATTTGCTCCGCTTAATCTCTCACATTCAGCATCCGTAATTAGGTTCCTATCCAACACAGTTGCTCTGAAAATGCCAGTGCGTATTCCTTCCTGTCGATGCGCTTTCAATTTTGTTCACATCAGGATTTTCCGTACAGAGGATGGACTGCAGGACAGTTGGGGCACTTGGAACTATTCTCTTCATGGTCTTCAACATGAAGCAGATCAGACTAAAAGGAAAGGTCTGGCGAGTGTGTGTTATTGTTGATTGGGGATTCGGTATGCACACCATGCCAATCTAACAGCGAAAATTCTCTCCAGAGAATACTCTAACTCTCACGTAGAATAACTGAGTATATAGTAGGTCATCAGAGCCAGGCGAACTAAAACCTTCACTTCTAAAACCTTGCCTCATCCATCCTCATAACTAACCACAAATAGAAGCCACGGTTTGTTTTATTGTATCAACTTATTTGCAACCTCGATGAAACGAGCTGGTTGTGTATTATTTACACAATTTACCTCGAATATGAGACTCAAACAGGAGAAAGAGAGTTTCCGCTGTCTACTCAATTTGTATATTCTAAATTTAACCGGTGAATAGACAAACTTTCCGAGCCGCCCCCTTAAATCTAATCCATTTGGCTTTCTACGGGGTCATACCACGCACCCGATCGCGAATTCGAAATACCTATGGCTGTGAGCCAAAATTGTTGCCAACCAGGCCAGAAGATAAAATCCAGGAGTCAATACTTTTCTGAGTTCGGCTACGAGCTTTTGTGGTTGGGATTCTTCAGGAAAATAAGCTGACAGAGCGATTCAATATCTGCCGTTCTCGTTTTGCTTGCGGCAACTAAATCTTAGTTGTGAAATTGCCCAAGTTCGGATGATGAGATTGAATTCGGCACAAAAAGACACCTTCTTGATCTATCCCATCATTGCTCGTTCAACAAGCTCTATGAGAATTTTGTGAATTTTAACATTTAACTCCCACATGAAGATGTAGAAACAGACTTGGATTATTAAAGATTAATCTGAGCGAGTATATGTATCATACTTACTGCTATTGTAGGAAAGTCACCCTTTATCTACCTACATTTGGAAGTAAAATGAGAACTACCCAGATGGGATCGTAACTCGTACGGTCTAGACAAGAGATTTTGCTAGGCCCACAACGAGGAAAGAGCCGTCATTTTTTTCCCCATTTTTCAGAATATTCTTCTCATTATCAAGCCCAGAGAACCTCAGGAGTTCCTAGGAGGGTTTTCAGCACAGACTTGCTAAGCCAACTCTCACAATTTTTGCCTTTGCCAATTCCCTAAACAAATTACAAACATTCACTGCGGTGAAACGACATTCCTACGAGTAAATGAAAGGTGGGCCCCATTTTCTTCTTCATTTTGGTGCCTTCTTAGAAGAAGATCTATCAAGTGGAGAGAGTGCTAGAAAACCTCTTGGCTCTCCTCAGCACGGAAGAAAATTATGCCGTTTAAGTTACCAGAAGATAATCCTTCAGATTTCGTTCGACCTTTAGATTTCCTGGAATAACCCGTCAACATCAGCATCATAATAGGCTAAGCCTTTACGGTATTTTCTAGATCGCTCCGCTTTAATTTGCTGGACATGTCATTTAAATAGCCACATGAGTCATCGGAATCGATCAACGCTAAATCGGCGGCTTGTAGATTGGTGGCAGAGGGTGGTTTAAAGGTTTGCGAGTGCAATCCGTAGAACAATCTTTTCGGGCCTCATTTGGTTTGGACATCTTAGGCGCACAGTTCGCCATCACCTGGAACCGTACGATTTATAACTACTATACCTGTCGCCATTAAATGCAGCAGAATCCTGCAACTTGTTACTTAATATTTTCTAACTTGTCGACATTTTAGCTGTAAGATTAAGGAGGCTTCCATTTTTTTTATGATGGTACTTCTGTTGCTTCTTCCATTTTCGTTTACATTTCTTTGTACATCGGCTTGTGTCCGCGTTATGGCATAATCGATTTCAACCTAATTCTCCAACCTAACATTTAAGGGGACCACCTGTTTTTTTTTGTTAAGCTCACAAATTTGCCATCGTGTATTTTAACCTAAAGTAAACACTTTTTATAACATCTCCGAATTCATAAACTAATTGACATCTGTCACTTGAATTCATTTTACCGCATGACGACACTTAATGTCTATTTACTTGTGTCTTCTGTCAAGGTTAACAATAAAACGCATGTCATTCCTTAGCTCACCTTTACTATAGTCATTCTGCCCCAACGCCAATGGTTTCCTGTCACGAAAACAAAAGCAAGAAAAAGTATCTCATGCCACCACAATGATACAGACGACAACATAACCTATGAAATTCCATTAAAACGAAAGTAATTTTAGATGAATTTTTTTTACTGCTGCGTTGTGTTTGCCACTTAAATCCCGTTCAACATTAACCCAATGGACAACGGTCTCTTGGGACTTGCTCGTGTTTTCGTAATGGTACATACCAATGTTTTAAAAAAAACACAATATGTGCAAACAGATTGTCATTTCAAATAGGATAACTACACCTTAAACCACACCACTAAGCTATTTAGGCCGGCAACACAATTTTATAGGCACGACAGAACAGAGCAAATGAGGTACCTTCATTACTATAGAGTAGTAGCAGCAGCTGGGACGACATCTACTCTTACTTTCATGCTGATCAAAGATTCATTAAGCAATTGTTTTCGAATTCATTTTCGACATTTGTATACACGGTACGTTTGTGCCTAAATATAAATAAAAAAAAACAAATGCCATCTTTTATTCTACGCATGAAAAATGATTTGAATTCATAATTACTCTTCTTCGGATTATAACATACTATATATTCGTACGACTATGAACGTGTAGACTTAGCAGGCGGCCCGACATGGGAGGAACATTTTGAATGTATCCACTTGCAGGCATATCCTGGCCCATCTTACAGGTTGCTTTTCTCTCTTTTTTTATGAAATCGCATGTGAGAGGATAAATAAAAGGAATAATTCAATCGAAATGAGAATTTGACAATTCATAAGAATTTGACAGTTAAACGTGTCAACTACGTTTGACAGGTATCGATTCAGTTACGTACGCATTATCGAATGCTTTTATGTGTACACAAGAGTTTCGTAAATGTTAATGTCATACTGTAGGAACGTGCTGCTTCAAGTATAGCGTTATTCATTTCAAAAGGACGACAAATTGTGGCAGCATGTCTTTTTTCTTTGTATATCCACCGAAATGGGGTGAAGGAGACGCAGGGAAATAATTCAGAAGGTACTCATATGGATTTATCAAAGACATTTTTGGGTTCTTAAGAAGCACTCATTCCACCCTAAGGCATAGCAAAATTCCCAGAAGAGATCTGATGTATTGAAATATCCTTACTAATCTAATTCGAGGACCATCACCATGAAGCTCATCAAACCATGCTCGTCTCTTACTATTTAGTACTCGCCCTAGTCAAGGACGGCAGGCAGGCCTAAAGTTGACTTAGGTTCTGAAAAAGCTCAGTTAATTCAAATTTAAAACTACGTCCGATTAAGCTTTACATTCTCGAAGTAGCTTGGAGGTCATACCAATGCAAAGTACTTTGTTCCCTACACTGCTCTTCAGAATAAAGTTCATGGCAACGTATTTCGACACCAACTACCCAAAACCTAAGGATACGCTTGGTCAGAATCTCTACAAAGCCGAACCTGTAATTCTGTACAAAATTCATGCTTGTCTAATACGTCTGGAGCTCTAAAGAGATTGTTAGTGATTTGTTGTTCTTACAAGACAGAACTTGCAGAGGAAAACCAAAAAGTGGTCAAGGGAGCTAAAAACTACTGCAATGGTTTTCTTGTGCATCGAAAACGCCCATTCAAATAAAAACTGATGCCAAAGTATTACATTACATCCTACAGCTCAACGTTCATTTGTAGTTACAATCCTGCTCTTAGCTTTTTAAAAAATCTATGTACCTGAGTACTCCCATGGAACCAGAAGAAGTGTCTGGTGAGCCCTTTTCAATTTCATTGAAGCATGCTAGTTAGCTTCATTTTCCACTTAAAGAGTCCAACCTCAGTTTTGACTAAATCGACTGACGACCCATTGAGGGTTCACCAATCATCTCGGGCTGCCTGCGCTTTGAGCAAAAATTTGTAGAACATGATCCTACTGAAGGTACAAATACTCGCATGTCATCTACGTACGCTTAAGTTAAGATATTGAAAGCTGTGGAAATGAGAAACGGGCCTCTGTTCATTCCCAAAATCACATATTAGTCGCAACCAAGTTACCAAGTTTCCGTTAATCGATATTGCTTCAATCCACAAAACTAGTCATTCTTACATGCCGAGTTGTATGGGCAAATTGGTTATGTCGTCAAAATGACCAATACTTACATCTTGTCGAGTGCAAATTTAATACTGGTCATTAGTGTTTGATGCGCAGACTCACAATATCTTCCGCAGTGATATGCTAGATCCATAAGAGAAAGTATATATTCGCAAAGTACTTTTCCCCATATAAACCATCGTTTCATGAATTCCGGCTGGAAGAAAGTCAGGTTAATAAATTTGAAGGTGTTAACGATGAAATTGACTTTGCTGATTTTGGCTACAACAACTACATTTACTTTTCGGCCAAGGATCGGTCTACTGACAAAGAAGATTATCTTAAGAGTTGACAGTAGCTGGCAAGTTTGCCAGGCGACCTTTTTTTATAATAAGCGCACGCTCAAGGGATTATAAGCGCCCTTAAAATGATTGCACACAGGGCGGACGATGGCAAATTAGGGAGGATAGAAATAGAGGTACCGATGTACGTTGGTTTTGAATGTTTGGAGGTTATAATGACTTAGGGATAAAGAGCTCGCAAGGCATTCCATAAGCGAGTTGTTCGGTTTAGGAAAGAAGAAAGTAAGACCTTTAACTTTTAAAAGGTGCAACTGGGTATTCACCACATTCCATGCCAGATACCATCTATGGCAGATTGTATTACTTTAATCACTTCCAGTTATTATAGTAAGACTTCGTTGTGAACTGGTTGAATTGCCCGGAAAGTAAGTGATAAGTCTCTCCTTTCGACTAAGCATGGTGCTCTGCAATAGTTTCAACCTGACTGTTTTTCTCGTTTCACCGAAGGTTTTAATTATGCAAAAGTATGTATAGGAGGCATTCTGCGAAATCCGTCATCCGACTATGATACTTCAAACCAATTTTAAATGATTTGCTTAAAAGACTCTGGTTTCCTTCCGTACTATAGGCAACTACTGGCTTTTAAGAAAACCAAGAATCACCTTCTCCGTTTTGGTTGCCGTTCAAATCAGTGCCGGAGCTAGCAGGATTCGCACTTTGAAGAGCATACTCTTGTTTTTCCAAGTTAGGACCAAGTTAAACCCAGTGGAGGGTTCAACATCAACCACAAAGACGGTAAACTCGTCTTTTAGTTCGAAGATAGAAAGATTGCACTAAATTTTCGAGAAAACTACTAAAATCGAATCTTTTTTTATCAAAAATGGGTTTGCCTGTTTCCAAAATACTTTTCATAAAGATCAATAGACTTTTGGACGTGTTCCGACGAATATTCGAAGCAATTTTTCCAATTCAAAGTAGGTACTTCGAGCCATTAATTTTTAACACATCAACTGCTTCTACAGGTTGAAGTGCGGGAATAAACAGAACTCATTGGGTGCCAAATCAGGGTTGTACAGCAGATGAGCTACGAGTATCAATTCGATGCTTTTAGTGCTCAAAAAGTCGCTTATTTAAGCCGACCTGTGGGAGTTCGCTCGCGGTGGAGAATGATAAGTTTCGGCGGTAGCTTTTCCTTATTTCTCCAAACACTTTTTAGAAACAACTGGTAGTGCACCATTCTGAAATAACCGTTCTAGGTATGTAAAAGAAAAACAAAATGTAAAAAATCATCGCACGAAAATGCTCCTGATTCAATTCTAATTTTTGGCAAATAGTTCTCGTATGACAAAAAGTTTTCAGCGCGTGTATTATTCAAAGCTTTCACCCTTACGACGCTGATCTTAAATTTGTAGCACCTGCACTCCCATTGAAATATCTCAAATTTTAAGTAGTAAGCCGTAGGCTTTTAACACTGGCATTTCTGTGCCCGAGTAGCTCATCCTGTGTAAAACGACACATTGGGTCCAACCGATGGTTTCGATCACGTCAGTATGGCCCAGTAACGAGATGGATTTGTGAAGATTGTGTTTTGATGTGGTCAATACGCCATATGTTCCTACAAATAATGCCAGATAACTTACATAATAGGGCGTTTCCCTGCCAAAATCTGATGCATGCATAAAAAAAGCTCACGAGAGGGCCTTAAAGAGCGAAAAAACACTGAGTATTTTTCTACTCGGCGTAGACGAATGCAGTCGTCGGTGATGCACTCATCTTGCTATACTGGTTTTTTGAATATCCATTAGAATCGCGTTCCTCACATATGCAATCTGGCCATTTTTCGGCATTATACTACTAACAAACCGGCCTATTCCATTACGGACAAAATGTAGGATTTCTCTGTATCATGGCACTCTTCTTACTTCATGTCTATTAAAGTGAGGTTAGATTAGAGTGGCTGTTGAACAAACCATATCCTTCGGGCTTATTGGACCATTATGATGCTACGTGAATTTGCGATCTTCCTACTCTTGAGACCAATTAGAACTCTGTTTTTCCTCCTCCTTTAGCTTCTGTAAAAGTCAATTGTAAAATCGCGGAGCCTTCTTGCATTCTTCCCAAAAAAACAATGTCCAATGATGACACCTATTGTAGCACTGAGATGTTTGCTATATTATTTTAAAAGATCAATATCCTAGAGTGATCCAGATCATGTTCGAACAGATTTGTTTGGTCTCTAGACATTTTGATCCAATAAGGTTTATTCTTCTGAAAGCATCTAGCTTTGATATTAGCTTGACCGTAGCGTACTTGTTCCAATTTTGGCAAATTCATCGGTCCTCCGATTCCCTGGAACAAAGGTGAATGCTGAACTGCTCTGCCATCTCCCATCTCTGAGAAGTAATCGGCAATCAAGAGCTGTTTAAGAATTTTATGAGACTAGGTCCATGGCTTTGATAGTGGCCTCACTAGTTTAAAGGTGCGAATATCATTTGCAGATATCACATTTTTCTTCAGCAAGACAGGATTTCTTTAGTACTCGAATTTTTCGCTTAAAACAAGGCATAAAAAGGAAGGAAGACGAATAGAGATGTTTAGGTTAGTGGCCCCTGCTATCAATCTTTAATCCATCTGTATAGAAATAGATTGGCACAAGACTCTTTGTTAAACCAATATTGGAGTAAAATTTAATCGATATTCTCTGGAAGTATTCCAAATCAATTAAGAATATTAGCGTGGACAAATAGTTTGTTTATGCACAATGGCTTCCAGGCGATTCGATGCTTTAGCAGCCATATCAATTATCCATTTGCCTCAACCGCTGTTTATTGATTGCTTTCAAATCAGGGGTCCAGGTTCGAAGCAGTCTGGTAGACAAATAAAAACCATGATTCCGGCCTATAAATGTATTTTTCAGTTGCTCGCTTCAAAGTCTGAAGAAAATCGAAGGTCAACAACACAGGAAGTAGAGGAACGAGGCCATGATAATACCAGACTGTTGCACCATATATTTATTTATTTTTATTTATTTATATAAATCTCTTCGTCATAAAACCTTCTTAGTATTTTACACCAACTCCAAATGCTCCTCTTCAAAATCTAAAGGTGATGTACTGCATGGTGTCTCATCCCCGCTATTTGTTTTATTTAAACGTGTTCTTCAGAATTAGTCAAAGGACTCCAAATACGTTAATATCAGTAGCTTGTAATGTCGCATAGCCTCCTCCATACTTGAATTTCTTGTTAAGGATACTTAAAAAGGCACCCAATGGAAAACATACCCCATAAAGCCTTATATATGGAATGAATAAGCTGTCTGTCTGCTATCGGCTATCTAAAGTATCTCCAAGAGTCACTCAAGAAAGCATCTGGGATGTTTGTGTATTGAAGTTGTGATTAGATAACATCAGGCTTCCACGGTAGTAGAAATGTCTGCCCGCATTCTTATGCTTCTGTGAGAAAGTTTGCTTTATACCTTTGGGCGTATCGGGAGCGACTAATTGATACCGTAAATCAATTAGATGAAAAAAGACCACTTAGGAACAACTCTTTAAAAATATCCCAATAATGAAGAAGTCTGTGGTATGTCTTCAAGTGATTTCGATGTATTCCCCACTCATTCATCTAAAACAAGAGTTTCTGGAAAAATTCATAAATCCATTCAAAGAACCCCAATAAATTCCCATAGTCTGGCGACAAAATGTCAATCTGTTGTCACACAATAGATGTATCATTGTCACCGTCACATAGACTGTGCTAGTTAATAAACTCTATCAAGTCTGATTATCATTTAGACGTCTCCATGGCTACCACTATTCAACAATTAATTATTCCAATGGGCCCCTTATTTGCAACATCATCTCCAACGCAATTTCTCTAACAACTGCCATTAGTCCAGAGTGCCCTATTCAGATTATTCAAAAAATCCAACCGACACTGGCTCACAACACCCAGAGGGACCATATACGAGTATGAGTACACAGTTTTTCCACTCGATTAAGTTATAATACAATAGTTGCCGTCCAGTGCGCCGATAGCCATTCCAATCCGATAAAGGGGCGAATAGGAGCCGGAGTCGAGTGAAGTAACCGGAATGGATTTCTATACAAAGAACTCTATTGAAGCAAATCCCAATCCTAACAAATCCCAGAGCGAGCAGCGATTACAAAAGAAGGATATTGAATACAATAGTGCCAATGAAGAGAGGTACCCATCATCAACAATAGCGTTAGATTACAGCTTGTGTTTTTTTTATTTCAGTTTTTTTCTTACTTTTTTTTTCTGTTATCTGTTACACCCTGTTTGCATCGAAGACAATCTATTTCCTTTCGAAAACATTCCACTTGTGTCTTGTATGTAATTCTGATAATTGAAGAGCAGGATACTGTCTACTGTCATGATGGCATTCGTGGAGTGATTTTATTATTCTCATCACTTCCTCATGAATTGTTTTTCTTTGTTTCCTCGAATCGCATCAATAGAAATGTCAGTCACTTGTGCCATAAATTGTCACTGACATTCCTTTGATATCGCACAGGTAGTAGTTCAAACAACCACTCCCACTTGGGAAATGTCCAAATTCCACATTCACTTTCTGTTATTTTTTGTTTATTTCCTTTTTCAAGACAACTTCATTAGGGAGTGTTTCTTTTATAGTCTTTCGCATTCTTAGGTCTGCTATGGCACCTGTAAGAGTTTGGGAGACAATAAGGCAATACAACTTACTACATCAGACACTTTAAACTTGAAACCACGCATTTTAGGTCACATTCAGTACTATTCTGGTACACGTAGAAATCTGCACTGTTACTGCTTCACCTGTCACTTGGCTAAGCTTCTATCTGGCGCTGTAATTATGTCGTCTTGTTTAAGAGACAACTCACAAAGGCCCTAGACTGTCGTTAGGCAGATACAAATCAGATACAGATACATCTGATGGAATAGGATAGGCAAAAAGAGGATGGAAACTACTTTTACGATGGGAGGATAAGGATAAGTAGGTTATGAGAAAACACCGCCTGCATAACACCACATCCGACAATGGCGTTAAGTTTTTAGAACTTGCAATACGGCCCTGCTTCTGATGTAATTTTTTTTTCAAAGCGCCGTCGCAAAGAATCCTTGGCCTTGACGACAAAATGAAGGCTGCTACAAAGATATAAAGGATGAAAGCTGTTTCTGAGCTCTATGAGCAGAACTAAAGAAAAGGGCCTTGGTTTCTAGGAAAGAAAAAAATAAAGAGATTATATTGCAGGGAATTTCCTTTTATTCGATGCCAGAGGTAAAAAGCCAGAATTGAAACCTGCAAAGATGAGCATGGGCAGCTTGTAATAGAGTTGGGGAAAATATGGAGGGACTGTACAACGGCGATGATAATTAAAATCCAGCTGAATGAACTATTCATTCTGGACGAAGGCGACTAATAGGTCCATCCCCTGTCCTAGACGAATTTATGGAAGTGGTATCGGAGCTAAAGTCTTATAAAGATGGGTCAGGTGTTCAAAACAGCTGGAGATGAGCTGATTAAATGTTTGAGTTATCGTCAAAATACTTCATCGGATCCACTAAAAAACAAACCCACCTAAAGTATGAACAACCTAGCACTTACCAGTGCGGTTTCAGGGCACAAAAGTCCGCTGTCAATCAAATATTCACATTACGGCAGATCTTGGAAAAAGCCAGGGAGTTTCGAATCGACAATTAGCATCTATTTATCGTTTTCAAAGTGCATAGGGAAGTTATGAAAAATGAGATGCTCTGTAGGGAACGACATGCTTAAGACAAATTACTCACTTTGTGACAGATTGTCCTCGGTGATTTTAATGCAAAGCTAGGAAGAGAAGGTATCTTTGGTGGAACAATCGGAAAATATAGCCTGCACAACACCACCTCCGATAACGGATTCAGGCTAATCGACTTTGCGGCGGGGCGAAACATTGTCGTGGCTAGCACGCGGTTCCCACATCTCGACATACACAAGGGGACTTGGAGAACTCCTGATCAATCAACCGTCAACCAGATTGATCACATTGCGATCGACGCAAGACACTCCTCCAGCATTATGGATGTCCGTACGTTCCGAGGAGCCAACATCGACTCGGACCATTACCTTGTTGTAGCCAAGGTACGGTTGCGGATATCCCAAACTACGTCAAGACAAACTAATGCTGTGAGAAAATTCGACGTCAGACGGCTACAATCGCAAGAGATCGCCAAGTCCTTTTCCGATCGAGTGTCTCTTAATCTCTTAAGAGGTCCAATGCCGGCAGCATCAAGCATCGAAGACCATTGGAAACACTGCCAAAACGCCATCAGAGATGCCGCTTCTGATGTGCTGGGTTTCACTCGTCCACCACAACGAAACCCCTGGTTCGATGATGAATGCCGGCAAGCACATGCAGCTAAGCAAGATGCATATAACGCGGCGCTGCTTAGAAAGACCAGAGCTGCTCATGAGCTCTATGAGCGGAAGAGGAGAGACGAATACCGGCTTCTCAGGAGGTAGAAGAAAGAGTATGAGACCGGTGCGATCGAGGAAATTGAGAGGTGCTACTCCAGGAATGAGGTTCGAAAGTTTTACCAAAAGGTGAAAATAACATGCCACGGAAACAAACCCCGAACCGAAGCCTGTAGAGATGAACAACGGAACATCGTAGACCATTTCTGCAGACTGTATAACGGTGATGACGGACCAAATACCGCTGTCAGGCAGAATCAACCTTTCAACTTGGACGATGATGACCAACAATTCCGTCCACCCGACCTGGATGAAGTGAAGATAGCTATATCGAAGCTTAAGTCCAACAAAGCTGCTGGAGCGGATGGCCTGACTACCGAGCTCTTCAAGGCGCCAGGCGATGACTTGGTAAGGAGCATACACCAACTCATCTGTAAAATATGGTCGGACGAGAGTATGCCCGATGAATGGAACCTCAGCATTGTTTGTCCGATTCTTAAGAAAGGAGACCCTCTGAACTGCGCCAACTACAGAGGCATCAGTCTCCTTAACATCGCATATAAGATCTTATCCGCCGTATTGTGTGAACGCCTGAAGCCGTTCGTCAACAACCTGATAGGTCCATATCAGTGTGGCTTCAGGCCAGGAAAGTCCACCATCGACCAGATATTCACACTACGGCAGATCTTGGAGAAGACCCATGAGCTTCAGATCGATACCCACCACCTATTCATCGATTTTAAGTCCGCGTATGACAGCATCTATAGAGACGGGCTATATAGAGCAATGTCTAGTTTTGGCATCCCTGCCAAACTCGTCCGTCTGTGCAGGATGACGATGGAGAATGCACGCTGCTCCATCAAGGTCGGTAAAGATCTCACCGAGACCTTCGATGCCCAGAAAGGATTTAGACAAGGCGATGCGCTGTCATGCGATTTTTTCAACATCGTACTTGAAAGAATAGTGCAGAACTCACGAGCAAACGCAAGAAGCACTATCTTTCAAAAGTCCGTCCTATTACTCGCATACGCCGACGATATTGACATAATCGGGAGAAAGCAGAGTGATGTCAGTGAGGTTTTCGCGAGTATTGAGACGGAAGCGGCGAAAATGGGTTTAGCGTTCAATGAGGGCAAGACCAAGTATATGCTGTCAAGCAAAAAGGACAACCAACACCGACGTCTCGGACAGAACGTCACCCTCGACAGATATAACTTTGAGGTACTCGTAGTTAATGATTTTGTCTACCTAGGCTCCGCTATAAATACAGACAACGACACCAGCGCTGAGATCAAGCGAAGAATAACTCTTGCCAACCGCTGTTTCTTTGGGTTAAGAAGGCAATTGAGTAGCAAAGCCCTCTCTCGGACAACAAAATCACCCTTTATAAGACTTTAATAATCCCGGTCCTGCTCTATGGCGCAGAGGCATGGACATTATCAAAAATGGATGAGGGTGTTCTTGGTTGCTTCGAGAGAACAATTCTTCGGGCGATCTTCGGTCCCGTCTGCATTGACAGTGAGTGGAGGAGGAGAGACAACGACGAACTGTATGGACTGTACAGCGACATGGACCTAGCCAGAAGAGTGAAGATCCAAAGACTGAGATGGCTGGGTCATGTAGAGCGCATGGACACCAATGCCCCGGTCCGAAAAGTCTTCGAATCCGCCCCCGAGGGACAGCGCAGTAGAGGAAGACCAATACTCAGGTGGCGCACGCAAGTGGAAGAGGACCTCAGCCAACTTAGCGTGCGAAACTGGAGACAGCTAGCCAGGGATCGAGCTAGCTGGAGAAGCTTGTTGACTGAGGCGCAGTTCCACCCCGGACTGTAGCGCCACCTAAAGTAAGTAAGTAAGTGGCAGATTTTGATATGATAGCTTGCTGTTTTTGGCAATTGTGCAGGATCTCAATGCAAATGTTCAGCACATTTTGTTCAGCAAAAGTTTTAGAAGTACTCAGAGCTTTGGTTGCAGCTGGATTTATTTCTATTCCCATATCGATTATGGACTACCATATAAATGTCCAGCTCCCGGAACTTTGTTTCCAGCCTGACTTGTGGGGGTTTTGGCTCTTGTGGGAGTGTCATGGTGGATGTGGTTGAGACATGAAGTCGAGAAGGTTTTCAAACTGTGTTGTGAAACCAGGGCCCATGGCCGTAAGATTTGCGGAGGTTTAAGATAAGCTCCATCCTCGTTTACACGACGACTTCGAATTTGCCCTTTTTTTGTATCATAGGGATTATTGTTCATTGTTGATCAGAGTGGTGAACAACGTGCTTGAATTGCGAATGAGTGGGCGCTCCGTGGAATGAGGCCATAACGCAAATGTCCACGTACAATCCTTTAGGTCTTTCTGGGTTGTCCGTTTTGTGAAAGGTTTAATCTGTCAAAACTGTTCTGAAAACCAACTAACGTAAGATGTTGCTAAAACCTGTACTTTACACATTTCTCTATTATGATCAATAAGGTGCTTATGTGGTCGATACGAGAGAATCCAGCGCGAAACCCTGCCTGTTCATCACGGCCCGTTGCAAATATTTCCCTATCCCTTTCTCTGGCTATTTTTTTAGGTTCCATTGCTGCGGAAGTAGATACTCGTACATACGTTGTGTTATTTTTTAAAGTTCTTCATTTGGAATAATCCAGCAGATTCGTTTAAAACTCGCATTTTTGTTAACTTGATCGCTGTTGTTACTAGGAAATTAGGTGAGTAATACCGTGAGTGAGTAAAATCGATCGAATTTAAAATCAAATCACGGTCTTACTGTTCTCTTCATCTGGAGAGCTTATTTTCATCCGAAATTAGAAGTTTCTTATCCAATTTCTTCAAGGGATTTTGTTTAAAATTGACCATCGATTCTGCTTTTTCAGCTCTTGAGGCAAGTACGTATTATTCGACGCTTTTCTTACTTCCGCTTCTGCGATCTGAGCCTTGCTTACCAATAAGTGTAAATGTCTCTGATGATAGCAATGTACGATGAATTTTCACAACAATTGTAGGTATCCCAGGTGAAAATATATTTTTCACAGCATTCCATTAGTCCCTGCATTGTGCTGCTGATTATTTTTTTAAGGCAAGATGGTCCCTGAACTGTTGGCGCACTTGTCGATATTGAACCTGCTAATATTTAATGGCTGTGAACAATTGTTATTTCCGTGTGAAGGTTTGTAAGTCGTATAAGACCAACATGAAATTTTAATCGCGTTCTTGTACTATATGGCCTCCACGTCTCTTTGGGACATGCAGAACCTCCATCGCTTGTTAACCGAACCTCCAAAATGCCTATAACACTGTATAGAGCTCAGTCGTAAATTTCTATAGTAAATGCGTACTCGTATGTAACATAAGCGTCAATTGTTACAATTTCTCGTGACGCTTTGCGTTCATATAGAAAACCTATTCTCCATGTCCCCAGCCCGAGAGCAACAATTCCCACCGATGAAAAGCAATTCTTAGTTTCTTGAACTCTGATTGTAAGCTATCGACTTTACGCTGCCGTCATACATTTTCTAGTTCGGAACTTTTAACAGTCATTGTGCTGAAACTCCAGCTTGTGACACGTCACCTTTTCTAAATGTCTAAAATACCATATTTTCGTACTATTCTCCTTCTATTCCCGTAGTAATGATATGCTATTTTTTTCTTTCTTATTTTTGGTGTTTTTTTTATTGTTTTCCATAATTCGCCAACAAGGATTGTAAAACTATCAACAAAATAGGGGCGTATCTACCGTTTTAACACTTTAGTACTTCTGTACTAAAATTATTATTTTTGAGTCGAATTTTGAATCACCGTTATTGGAAATACCTGCGCTTGGTACTTTAACAATTTAACCATACACAAGTAAGCACCTAATACCGAAATGTACCTCTTACAAGTTATGTCTTTGACGTTTCCCCTAGTGAGGATTCTATCGGGATAGTGAACAGAAATAACAAACAAAATAAAAATAGACATAATCCAATTACAAAGCTTTTCTGTCCAGCAAAGGTGTGAAGTAAATGGTATAAACTGAGTATCCAACAATAACAACCAATGAGGAAACACTTCTCCACATCATCAAGAGTGAATCAGAAAATGGAAAGAGAAATGACAGAAGGGTAGTTTTGTAGGGGTGGTAGGTTCGGTAGGTTGTGTGTTAATATACCAGTAAATTCCTCCCAGGCACGACTTCATTAACGAAAGGGAGACTGAGGATCTAATACGTAATGTAATGCAATACGCCTGAAAGCTTGCCAACTAAATGGGCGGAGTGGGGTAGCGAAAAAGATGCCATTAAAGTAATAGTAACATGAAGATCAACTTGTTGTTGTTGCTTTTGTTTTTTGTTTTCTTGAGCTCTGTGCTTTACGTATTTTCATCCTCGTTCTGCAGTAAATGTTTTTTTTTTTTTAAGTTATCGGGGATTAGATTCAAAGTCATTTCATGACGGATGTTATTTATTTTGAAAAGGGACGTGAGAAAAAATAACAGAGCGGACGAGAGTTAGTTTAAACTGTTGGCAGTGGATAGAAGTACACCATTTAGACGGGATTAACATCTGAAAAGGAAATTGCAAACGGTTAACTTCTTTTAAAACGTTGATTGATGGCGATAAAATTAGGGTTCGAAAAATTAGAGCTGAAAAGTCTTTTCCCTTGTAGGTCTACACAATAAAGTTTAATTGAATCGCTATCGCTTAGTTGTTTCAAAGCATTTTTTGCTTCTTTGGATAAAGCTTTTGTTTGTTAAATTTCAATCTCTTACCATCGTTTGATAATGTTCCGTCCTTTGAAAAGACATCTGAAACAATAGGAGATGTCAGCAATGGAAACACCCATGAATCTATTCTTTGACCAGGGTTCAACTGAAGCTTGCCTTTACTCGTGCTCGTGCATGCAATTGATAATAAACAGATAATCGATTGGGGGAAAATTACTTTCTTTTGTAGAAAAATGAATAAGCATTTGCTCCAAGGGGAGAAGAAATGAGCAAGGGGAAGGTTAAAAAGAAGAAATTTGTATCGTAATCTCAAAGACGTGAACGACGTCCTTGCTACCATGCATAATGAATGTACTTCTAACAGCGGTGCTAATAACTGTGCTTGTAAAAGCAAATTTTGATGCAAGCCTTTACGCCAATTTTCGTGAGTCACCGTCCGTCTTGCCATTTCGTGGCAAGTCTTCCTCATTCTTGACAGTGTGTGTTCTTCGTCATTTGCCGAATAAACTTTATCGCCCGACAATTTTATATGTTTATGAACCAGATCCCACAGTTGACAAAATTTGCATTACCACAAAACATGGTGACACGAAGCAAAATAGGTGCCTGATTGCAAATGCTCGAGAAAATGGACCAAAAACACCATCCAAAAGCTGAAAAAAGAAAGTGCAAGTGTCGTTTCTGATAATTTTCGACTGTCCAACGAAAAGGCCCAGCGAAATGGAGTTTGAGTCATAAAACTATGCAGCTCCTTTTTAATTCTAATCTTGTGATGCATTTACAAATAATAGGAAATAGAATTGAGCGGCATCTTGAGCAGACAAATAGACTCATAGATAAACAATGTTGTTTGGAGGAGAAGTGGTCCGCGTATTTTTTCTCATTTCGTCTATAATATGATGCAGACGCTGGCAAAGGCCACTGCAGATTGTCAGCAATGAATTTGATTCGTGTTGAAGCAAACGCTATCTACATTGTGTACTCACAGTTTTAATGAGCTGGTGAAGAATTGTTTTCCAGTAAGGGAAATTCGCTATTTAAATGCCATTGATTTCCTCAATCGCGCGCTATTTTATTAAGGTAGCGTTATAACTTGGGATGAACATGGCCATTAATTTATAAGCTTCCCCATTCAGCCCTTTAGTTGGCCAATCCCAGTCAGCTTAGGTCTCCTTCTATTTATTTCCTCGCGCCAGCTTAGGTCTCTGCTACGTATTCTCTCCGGGTACCCTGTGGGCCGGAGTATCGGTATTTATACGTTCTACTTGTCCTAGGTATTGCAGGCAGTTTTCTGACTATGTGTCCAAATACAGCTCGTATAGTTCGTCGTGGAATCTCCCCCTGCAAAGCCCGTAGAAGCAAACAGGATCGATTATGTTTCGAAGGATTTTTCTTTCAAAACGACTGAGGAGATCTTCATCCGCTTTCTATAGAGTCCTTGTTTCAGCACCATAAAGTAATACTGGGATGATTAAGGTCTCAATCATATATGTATAATGTCTTCTCAGTTTTTCGGGATAGGACATTGCTACTCAATTTCCTTCGTAGGGCAAAAGAAACAGCGATTCTTCGTTTAGTTTCTCCTAAGTTATTTTTGAATTTAAAGCAGAGTCAAGGAAGACAAAGTCCCTTACTACCTAACAATTACAGCCGTCAAATCTGACGTTCTGTCCAAAGTACACCAGGTTCCAGGACTCGCGTTTATTATCCTTATCGGAACTATTGGGTCTATAACTTAATTCGTGCGGTTTGCTAAGAGATGGCGTAACTTGTACTATTCCATTGGAACATGCGTTGGAAAGCTACTGTCATTGTACGTACGCATTTCGGTATATGTCATTCATTTGAAGCGTAAACAACAATAATTTTTTTTCACTCAAATATGTCGAACTTTGTGCCTGAAAAAGTGTTTTTGCGGGGAGTTCTTCTTCATTACTTTAATATGAAGAAAACTGCTGCCGAAAGTCATCGTATTTTGGTGGAAGTTTATGGTGAACATGCGCTAGCTGAGCGAACGTGGCAAAAGTGGTTTGCATGATTTAAAAGTGGTGATTTTGGCTTGGAAGATGATGAACGTCCTGGGCAGCCAAAAATGTTTGAAGATGAAGAACTGGAAGCATTACTCTATAAAGATTGTTGCCAAACACAAGAAGAGCTCACAGAATCTTTGGGTGTCACTCAAGCAGCCATTTCGAAACGTTAAAAAGCAGCTGAATATATTCAAAAGCAAGGAAGTTGGGTTCCACATGAACTCAAGCCGAGAGACGTCGAAAGGCGGTTTTGTATGTCCGAAATGCTGCTGGAACGCCACAAAAGGAAGTCGTTTTTGCATCGGATTGTTACTGGTAATAAAAAATGGATCCATTACGACAACCCCAAGTGCAAAAAATCATATGTGAAACCCGGCCAACCAGCCAAATCAACGGCAAAGCCGAATATCCATGGCGCGAAAGTAATGCTCTGTATTTGGTGGGTTCAGATGGGTGTGCTGTATTATGAGCTGCTAAAACCGGGTGAAACCATCAATGGACAATGCTACCGAACACAATTAATCCGTTTGAAGAGAGCAGTAGCCGAAAAACGCCCGGAATATGCGACCAGACACGAGGCAATAATTTTCCATCATGACAACGCTCGGCCCCACGTTGCTATTCCGGTTAAGAACTATTTGAAAAACAGTGGATGGGAAGTCTTACCCCACACGCCTTATAGCCCAGACCTTAACCCTTCTGACTACCATTTGTTCCGGTCGATGCAGAACGCCCTCACTGAAATACGGTTCACATCAGAGCAGAATATTAAAAATTGGCTTGATTCATTCTTGGGGGCCAAGCCGGCGCAGTTCTTTTGGGATGGGATCCACAAATTGCCAGAAAGATGGGACAAAGTCATAGCTTCAGATTGGCAATACTTTGAATAATACTATTGTACAGTTTTTTCTTAAATAAACGTTTAAATTTTGAAAAAAAAACCGCACGAATTAAGTTATATACCCAAATACAGTACAGTACAGAACATTTCAAAAGGATAGGTGCGGCAGTTTTAAAGTTATGAGGGGCACCGTCTTCAAAAACGTGAGTTATGGGGAAAACGCTTTAAAGTTTTGAACACTAAAAAATCTGGTATAAAACGTTCATAAGCAAATTTTATTGGCTTACCTCACACTGAATCATCAATGCCAGGTCCATAAAGGATGTTGCTATCATCCATGATGTCTAAAGCACCTTTTTGCTCCTGTCTACGACGAATCCTGCCTTCTTTAGATTGTCTCTCAGCTTCCTGCTCTGCTCGGCTTATACGTATGGAGTCAGTTGATAAAAAATAATACGAGTATAAAAAAACTCGTAACTTCGTCAATTTTGCTCCAATCGACTTGAAATTTTGACACAATATTCTTAAAATATTATGCGCATTTAATTTAAAAAATTAAAAAAAAAGATATAAGATATAATCCACCTGTTATTTAAATGCTGTAATAAAGAGTTGAGAAAGGATGTTTCCTACATTATCCTATAGTTTAGTGCTCTGTAAGAAAGGCGAAATATTATTTTAATGAAATACCTTAGCAACTCTTCGACCATTTAATACTGCTTACACTCCCACACTTATGTCGCTGATATTCATTGAGGTGTTCCATGTTGCACACATTGCACTATTAGCCTCTACCTCATCTTCCAGAATCGTGTGAAAAGCAATATAGTATTTGTTTATTAGTTCGTTCGTTCCATATTTGTAGAACTTGCCACAAATTCGATCAGATAGTGAAGTGATAGTGACATCTACAAGTCGGTTTAGAGCTTCAAATATTTCGCTCTCAGTAATTCACGTATGCGACATGCTACAATAGATGTTGAACACAACCGCTTTTTTAAGTGCAATGTGGAGCAAAATTAATCATCCAATTTTTTTTTTTGAATTAATTTTTTACTTAATACAAAAAAATAATTTTTAGTGATGGAAATCTTTACTTGGAACTTTTTTTTCAATTTTATTCTTTGAAGTGGAAAAGATGATATCCAGCAAGTGGCTGCCGCCAGTGTTGATACACGTCTGTGCCCGTTTTATCGTGTTTTCCATAACTTTCCACAAGATTTCCGGAGGTAACTGTTCGCATTCCTGTCGAATATTATCGGCGACTTCAAGTGGCCCCAAAGAAAGAAGAAGGGATGCATAAATCGGGCGATCCTACTGGCACTCCAAATCGCCTATACGGGATATTACTCAACCAGCAAACGCTTCCTTGACAATAACCATTGTGGCTCGTGCTATGTGTGCGGTTGCACCGTCTTGTTGAAACCACATGCTCACCAAGCCTCGCTCATCAACTCCGGCAGTAAGAAGTCATTTATCATGGCCTGGTAGCGTTCGCCAGTAACATCACACGCGAATTTTCAGTGCCCCAGAAACGATAGCGATAAGTTTCGACACAAAATCGTCCTCTTCGTTGTTGAGATTGAAAATGGCTTGACCGACCGACGGTCACGAGGGATTAACTGATGCACTGTTTGCACTTTGTATGGGAACATGTGTAAATATTTCACTAAAATTCGCTGTTGGGTCCGTCTGGTGATGCCCAATTGCATGGTTGACGAACGACCAGTCCGGTTGCGGCGGAGTATAGCGCTTCATTGTTTGTCTGTTTATATACTGCAGCTGTCACAAATGTCAAATATGATTGACGTACGACGCCATATGCAAAAATTATAACACCTTTCGAAAGGGTGATTAATTTTTCGCCACCTTGTAAATTGTAAGATCGTCAGAACCGAGCTCAGGATTTCCAGTTGGCCTCGTTGCCAATGTCAAAAATTCCTGAGAATAAAGTAACAACGCACCACTCGTCTAGTTTTCGCCATAAAGTTGTTTACTTTTGTTTTTACGTTCTAGAAGCGCTTTCAAATTTGTATAGGTATTGGCTTCTAAATAAAAGTTCCTGAAAAACTAACGAAAAACGCTCGTGGCCAAACACGGGATAATCGCCTCGCCTTTTATGGGTGAGAAGTTGTTGTGCAAAACTTCCTGTTATATGTTGATAGCTTCACTTAACAAAAGTCTATGAAACCATGGCTTAATTGCAAGTAAATTGGCCGCCATTACCATGTGACATCATACCTCTTGACTTTGTCTTTTGGAGCTACGTAAAGGCGAAAGTAAGTATAAGCCGGGTACGATTAAGGAATAGGAAGGCAACATTACTTGAGTTATTGGTCAAACACCACTGTTAGAACTTTTGATGCAGACGGTAGTTGAACAACGAGTAAAAGAGCTGAGTGAATTACAATATTTTATCACGAAAAACACAGCCGGTACTAACTAAAATTGATCTTCAGAATTGACAATGTTATACGCAGTTATGGTCAAATGAATAAATATATTGGAGGATGAAAATAGGCAACGAATTAGTACGGTAGGGTCTTTTTATCTAAATTTTAGAAATTATAAGCAACCAATTTACTTCATGCTTAAGAAAAACTTCGCTTTAAGAGGTGTACGTTGTTTCTTACCACGAAGGTAAAGTAAAATGGGCCAGAAATTCATAGGAAGTCCATCGTGAAAATGGAATCTGATGTTTCTCAGGCCTTCGAACTGAGAGAAAGACAGAATCTCAAGGCAAAGATATGAGGGGCTGATACTCTCTAACAGGCTACGTCGTTTAAGTATTGTAGTTTGTTAAGTAATCCTGAGCAGATTTTAGCAAAGCTTTTAAATTTTAAATTTGTTGATTCTCCATGTATAAGATATACTTTAAGACAGACAGCGTTAGGACTTTGGTGCTATCCTATTGTTTACATCCATGGTGTGGAGTTGGAATGGCCAGAAAAATGTAGAAGTGGTAGGAAGGCCTCGACTCATGCTTCTATTGGGAACTTATTGGTAAATGAGTCTATTTTCTCCTTTAGGATCGAGATAGATTCAACGCCAATTTGTTCCAATTTGTGATGGCAGACCATGAACCTAGAAGAGCCACCATGTAGATAGCACGTAACGATACGAAAACAAATATACAAAGCTCGCATTGACATAGCACATCAAACGAGAAGATGACAGGTTTGTAGCTGCAAAGGTATCCTGGCCTCCTAATCAAGCTATGAGCCGCAAATAAGGCAATCGGTCGGTAACTTCAATCTCCAAAAAGCTAATTGAAAAACAAAAAAGTAACTAGAAACACTGAATGCAAGGAGCCTGCTCTCTTTGTACAGTCCGGAGTTGACCTAGGCCTGAGTCAAAAAACCTCATCTGCTAGCTCTATCTTTCACAAGCTGCCTCCAGTTTCGCATGCTAATTTGGCTAAGGACCCTTTCCACTTGGGTATTTCTTCCTCTACTGCATTGTCCCTTGGGGAGGATCCGAAGCGTCTTCGGAACGGAGAGCTGGTCAGCCATTTTACTCGTTGGGTCTTCCGTTTCTGGCTAAGTCGATATCGCCGTAGAGTCCGTTTAGCTCATCCCTGAAAATCAGTTTAAGAATTTTCATCCCAAAACATCCAAGAGCACAGTCATCCATTTTTAATAATGTTTATGCCTGTGCGCCATAAAGCAGGACTTGGAATTTAAAATCTTATAAAGGCTCACTTTTTTTGTTCTAGAAAGGGCTTTTCTAGTCAAATGCCTTCTTAACCTAAAGAAGCAGCGATTGACAAGAGTTTAATTCTTATTTTAATCTTAGCGCTAAAGTCGTTGTCTAATTTGATAACGGAGCCCAGGTAGACAAAGTTTGTCCGAGACGCCGATGTAATGTGTCTTTTCTTCTTTTCTTCCCACATCCCCTTTCCGCCTTAATACTTTCGATAGCGACACTGACATCAGGATGGCAAGAGCAGGAAGTTTTCTGTTTTATCTTCACCCTCGTTGCAAACCTCTTTCCATAAGTGACTATTCCAAACACAATGTTCCTCATGTTCATTGAAATATCTTCTTTTTTTAACTTTTAGGCTTAAGGTTATCTTTGTCCTGTAGGCTCCCGACAATTAGATAGAAAAACGAGTACAGAAGGATCTGACAGACTAAGCTCTTTATTTCAGAGTCCCCAATTTAATGGACGTACATAAAAACTCGAAAGAGATTTCTGCGCATTTTCAAAGGATATCCGAAGGTGATGAAGTTGCCTTCGAAAATTGCAATTTTCGCTCGAATGTTGGGTTACGCAGCAGGATTAAATCTTTGGATCCATTTGCACTGACATTGATACATAATTGTCGTTCCGTTCTCATAATGGTATTTCTTTCAAAAAATGAGGAAATGTTGGACCGATGTAAATCCTGTATAAACACCACTCTGTAGAGTAACGTTCCCATCCTCATTATATCCATATCTAACATCTTATCATCTTATTTCCGTGAGAATAAATGAAATCCTCATCATCTACTACAAATTACATTCCATTTCTCGTGGCACCAATTAAATTTCAATCATAAATGCCTCCACTCTCCAGAGGGAAATAACAAGAGTTCAGAACCAAATTACACAGTTCCTGTCGTTCCTACCAACAGGTACGGAAAGCAGATTCAATTAAAAATTCTTTAAACGTATCTCAACTCAACTCAATTCAGTGCGCAGTTCTAATCGAAATCTCATTTCCATTAAATAGTTCTCCAGAAATTAAGAAAAATAAAAAAACAAAAATAATTTTAATTTCAAATCCCTGGCCCAGAAAAAGGGAGCAATTCATACTCGTAAGTTTCCTTTTTTTTCATTTCTGTAGCCACCTCTCCACACTTGATTTTCAACAATTCCATTGCTTGGGATATGAGCCCTTAGAAACATGAATGAAAAAATGAAAATACTCCTGCTGATGTTGAAGTATTTACGGGTGAATGGATAATTACAATTTGGTCAGCAGAATCCTCCATTTGTTCGCCCAAATTTATAGCATAAAAGCCGAAAACAATGAAAAGGACGAAATAAAAAGCCAAACGTTACCCGAATAACAAGGATGCCAATTAGAATAAAGTGCTTGGCGCTTTCAGTTGCCGAGCAAGCGACCATAACTACCAGTCGTTCTCACTCCAATGTGCAAGTAGGATAATTGAAGATTATTTCCGGCTGTCCCCCCGGATGAGACAAGGACAATACAACCAATTCCATTCTTCGAAATCGTTTTTCTTATTTACCTGCCTTTTTACACATGAACCCATGGCACACATGCATCCTAGATTCGATTTAGGAGAAGGTTACCTTTTGAATACACATGCTCTCCCGGTTGCCACTTGCCTGTCTGTCTGTCTATGTGCTTGCCTGCCTGGATCTTTGGTAATCGAGACGAAAATTTTTTGAAAGCTACCCTCATACGTGAGCTACTTACCAATTTAGTATCTTATTCCTGTACAGCTACACTCTTACGGTTGCCTTTTTCCTACCCATGTGAGCCCCAAAAGACTTGGAACAATCAGGAAACAACTCTCTGGAGATTAGATGATGGGTAATCTCTTATTCTCTTGGCAGCTATTCTTTGGCATCCTAATGAATAGCTCATGAAAGAATAAAGCTACTTCCAGGGATCATTTATCACCTGTATACGAGTGCATTGTTGTTAGGTGGTTTGCCTCTGTTGTCCCTCTTCAAAGAACACTTGGTAAATATGCCTATTTGACCATTCTAAGGGTTCTTCAATTTTGGCCAACCAAGCGAGGAATTGCCTGGAAGAAGTAGGTTGACTAAAAAGTTATGACTGACAAACGTAGTCATAAAGATTTTCCTTTTTCATTTTTATTTTGTTTTTTTTTTTGCTTTTTTCTGGTTAGTTGGGTTCACCCTTATTTTCGAGAAATCGAGAAAAAACGGTAAGAGGCTGTAAAGGGACAAAAAGTACGAATATTTTTTATTATGAGTGGCAGCATGAATTTTGAGAAAGTCCTTGAGAATTTTGCTATCAGAATTAATTAAAATGTAAAGTGCAATGTCGCAGACTAATTGGAAGAAGCGCTTTGCTGGCGGGCAGTTTTACAAAAGTATATCTTGCCTTTGGGATCTTTGTATGAAGGTCCATGTGTATGAAGTTTGGCCCTATTAGTGGTTATGAAGGTAAAATCATCATTTTTCACGGACAATATCGTCTACGAGTAAGAGGAAGCTCCTTTTTAAGATGACAGTATATGTGTATATACTTTAAGTGTGGTTTATGAAAATGCCAGGCTACAGCTTTGGCGGTCGACTTGGCAAATCAACAATGATGATGAAGTTCCCTTAAAAAGGAATGTAAAGAATTTAGACGAGAGAAATAAATTAAAGGTATCTTGCTTAAGAGACATATAACTCTGACAACTTATTCGATAGTTTGTGATGGAAATAGGTATTCCAATGCGATTTCAATATTGGCGATCAGATAATCTGCTTCGATCTCAAAGTATTTTGACAAAAGACCATGTGATGGCAATTAAGTTCACATTTGAATGTACTATACTTTTCGCGGCATCTTTTTCCTCTCATCAATATCAAATTTCCCCTTAATTTTGTTTGTGTGTTTCTTTGGATGTTGCTAGTTATAGTTAAAATGTGGCAGGTTCTGGTGTGTCGAGAGGTAAGCAGCTTCGATTTAAAGTTGCAATATATTGCTGCAGACGTCCTTAGTTTCTTTACTTTCTAAACTCGATAGGCAGGTGCTTTTGCTAACATAGGTGGTATTACATTCAAAGTTTTAATCAGCCCTTAACCAATAGACCTTAACAACTTAGTCGAATTACATGTTAACTCCCTTCAGTTGCTCAGTGCAGAAAGTTTATCCTCCTACAGAAAGTTTGTGTTGTCATCTAGGTGCAGGTCCAAAATTCTTCAGATCAAAACATTGATCTCCATTCACTTTATATGACAAAACATCCAGATAGTTGAACCTTTTCGCTGTTATTCGCATTAAGGTTATTAGCAGAAGCGTGATACCCTGTTGAAATGTCGGTTGTCAGGGTGCAGAGTCAGAAAGCAATCATTTAGCTCATCTGTAATCTGAAGAGTCAACAACAGTAGTTGCTTTCACTATAAATTCAATTATCCACGAAAATTCTAATGAAAGATACAAATACTAGAAGTTCACTAAGATAGTTACGGATCCTAAGAAGTGCTCTCCTGAGTCTTGCCTCATTTTGGGCTCTCTGAACATATAGTGCTCAGGTTTCCAAATCTCCTCGATCATCTGAGATGGCACAAGTTCAATTCTGGATTTGAAACACGCTTCTATTAGTCCGAGGTTGATTATCAGAGTTTCAAACGTACATATGTAATTGATTATCCGTAACTCTGCGTAGATGGTGCTTCATCACTTTGACCTCGGCCTCCCATATACCTTCAGTACATGAAGCTATGAATTCTCGTTCCGTCCCCATTCCATTGCTTCTACTTTCCATCCATTCTAACATAGCTGTCTCTTTGCACCAACGAAAGTTGCGGCATAGTCGCCCAAAAGAACCAAGCACAAACAACGTTGCCTCGAAAAAGTTGAAGTGCTGCTGGAAATGCTTCTGTGCCCTGACACCCAGGTCACCAACAGTCAACTATATTACTCTATTAGCAAAGCATACAAATAAGGTGGTCTTAGTTCTGGCGGACTATATCTGGCTTCTATCTGCCTTAATCAGTAATTACCACAATTATTATTAAGGTTGTTTCTAGTTGCACATGTGCCTTTGGTAAACTGGCCATCTGCCGCCAATATCTCTGTCTTAAGTACTGCACGCAGAGTTCTACTCCACCATGTAAGGCATTGAGATGTGGTTTTGTGAACAGAAGAAATCTCAGAAATAACAGCTGTAGTGAATCTAATTCCCAAAAGGGAAACGTTGGTCTACCTTCCAAGCGGTGATATTCTCAATCGCCAAAGCCAGAGGATGTTTATAAAAGTCCATCATTTGTATCAGCAGCACAAAGGAAAATCAAAATTAACCAAGGAAGTCCCCAGGTCATATAACTAGTTCAAATATCCATCCTTAACAAAAGTTTTGTAGTCACCTCCAGTGAGCAATCCTGTAACTCCGTTACAAACTTCATGTGCCAAAATGTTCTGCGTTCTATATATCCTCGTTCCGAAGTCACTCCAAATGAGGTGAGCTTAACACCTCTTTAAGAATCATAGCTGCTCGTTATGCTTTCTTTATAACGACACAGACTCTATTCTCTTTGCAATCGAATCAAATTTAAAGGAAGGCCTTGCGCAATTCGAGCTCTTAGGGTTGCAGAAATATTTTTGTTGTTCCTGCAAGACCATCTCGACAGAGAAAAACCCATAAAACGCCTTTCCTAAGCTTGAGAAATTTCAATACAAATAAAATTTAGTTCAAAAAATAGCTACAATGCCTCAAAAGTAGTGCAAATTTTTGGTCGTTCATCAAAAATACGAGTATTAGAAATGCTATTTCATCTTCCATTCGAACGCTCATTTATAATGAGCTGTAAGCTGTAAGCTCTATAGACAAAGCCTATCTGCTTGCTGGACATTTTGGGTCCAGCTGTACACTTCCAGATTGTGCTTTGTCTCCGTATACACTTGAGCGCATTGTATCTTCAATGGGATGAAGTCACTTTCACACTCGTGTAGTAGCATGGGTACTTAGAGATCTTGAAATTTACAAGTCCGCTGCTCTAGATGGTATACTATATTTCCCACTTGCAAAACCACTGCCTAAACTTTTCCAGCTTTTAGGACCTCTTCCGAGCAGATGGAAGACATCATTTATCCAGCCCATCCCTTAAAACGCAAATCATGTTCTTTTTCCTCCTACAAACCCATACTACATATGTACGTTCCTTCTTTCAAAATTCATGGAAACGCTGATAAACCATCAGCTTATGAAATATCTCGAAACACGGAACTACTTAATGACTAGCAGTACTCCAATTAGTGGAGCCAAAGCGTGCATCAACCTGACAAAAGCAAGATAGTTGCACTTGATAACAGATTTTGTTTGACTGAGTGTAATCGGACAAGCCTTTGTCAATTCATTCGCTTTTTCAAGAGCGGTTCTTAGTTTAGGTGTTGTTTTCCAAACCGTTTTACCAACGACCCCTATTTCTGTGATATTGGATACATGGATACATTGGATTAATAGAATCGGCCCGAGAATACCTTCGTGCGGCATTCCAGGTGAAATTTCCTTGAATTGCGAAATTCTGTGATTGGCAAGGAAAAGTCCCTTCTCGGGATTCATTGTGAGTATATTGGACCCACTTAAGGACAAGACTACATAGTTGTAGTTTGAATTTCAAGGCTTCATGCCAGACCTAGACAAACAATTGCGAGGCAACCAGAAATACCATTAAGAAATACTCAATTTCGTCGGATATGCCAAGCATCTGATCAATAGTTGAATGCTTGCCGATGAACTCAGAATCGTGCTCGGAGATAAGATTTGTTTTCCTCAGTAACCGTCAATATGCACTTAAAGCGTATCTCCTCAACAATTCTTGGATAAAATTGATACAATTGTTTGACTTTAGCAACAGAGAGTACTCGTATTTAAGTGCCACGTTTATATTCGATATTTTTCTTCAATTTTAATATATTTCTGAAATTTATAGAAAACTTACTAAACACAATCAATTTATTTTTGTTTTCTTTATAGAATGCGCTCGTTCATAGAGGAGAACGAGAAAAATGATCCTCTAATCAATGCCCCGGATAAGAAAAACAATCCATGGGCCGAGAAAGGCAAATGTGTAATCATGTAATATTACACCAACACGAAAAGCAACAGCCACTATAGCAATAGCAACAAAAACAACAACATCAACACCATTAACAATAATGATAACATTCAAAATTTCAACAACAATAACAACAACACGATCAGTACTACTTCAAATACTACATCAACAACTACTACTACTAACAACAACAACAACAACAATAACAACTTAAAGGCTAGAACGCAGTACTATTACTATAACAACAATTACAACTACAACTACAATTACCAAAATAGTAAAAGCATCTTTTTGCATAATGTGAAACGTAGGACTTTTCAAGAACTTCACCATCGACCAATTTTAATTCAATTAGTCACATTAATTCTATGGATATTCACTAAATTTCGTGCAATGCTCTATAATACCATACCTAGGCGGTTGCAATAACAACTAACAACTATAAAACTTTAAACTTTAAAAAAAAAAAATACTAAATAAATTTTTTTAAAAAAAAAATCGGACAAACTATCCAAAACCAACATCTTAACTCTCTGTCCCTTATGTAAAATCGGATATTTACCTAAAAACCTAAATTGAAACAACTAAAACTTTAAAAAAAACAAAAATATAAATAAAAACGGAAAAAATATCCAAAAAACGTTTTACATCAAAAACACTATGTTTTCTTATTTCAAAAACAAAAACAATTTTTTTTATTTTTGCTTTATTTTCCTGATTTGATTTTTATTAATTTTGTTTAACCCCTAAAGTTTTAGCTAAATATGTAGACAAACAACCTACAACAACTTTCAAGGTTTCTTATTTAAAAAAAAACATTAGTTCGCCTTTTTTTCATTATTTTGAAGTAGACTGCTACTTTTAGAGAAAAAGAAAAAAACGAAGATAGGTAATGAAAATTTACGACAAACAAAAACAACTCAAAACAAAACGCACTCTTTGTACCACCCCGTAAACCTCTATATACGAATTTTTACATGAACAACAACCCTTTTCCAAAAGAAAAATGACAAAAACCCAAAACTACGACAAAAGAGCACACAAATATGAAACAAAAAAAAAACTATATCTCAGTAGGCAACAACAAATTTTCTTCCAAAACAAAAAAAGAAACAAAACGATATAACAAAAAGAAAAATACAACTAAACGCTCTTCTAAGGAAAATGATTTTTTAGCAAATTTTTGATAAAAAAAAAAAACCAAAAAAACAATTAAGTACCAAGCAAAGAAAAAAAAAACTTAGAAAAAATGAAAATTTAAAAAACAAAGTATTTATATAAACAAATAGAATCAAAACAACGCTATTTCACCAACACCGCCTTTTATAAGAAAAATTGTGTCCTTCTTAGAAGTTGTTGATATTTTCTTAAATTTTTTATTTAAAATCTTTGGTTTCCTGATTTTTTTTTTGTTTTTTTTTTTTATTTTTAAGAAAAAAAAACTTCCCACTTAAAAGCGTAAGCAAAAATGTAGATGCAACTGAAAAATTTCACCCCTAACCTCTAAAATCTTTGCAAAGTTAAATAAATAAAAAAAATATTAAAACAATCGTAGAATCCCTTAGTTTTTGCTTGAGCTAAAAAAAAAAAATTAATTAGACAGCATATGCTAACAAAATTTAACGCATCAACATAAAGTAGTTTTATTTTTAAAGAAAAAATGTAGATTTTGAGCAATCAACAAATGCCAATATATCATTACGAAAACTAAAAATAATATTTTAATAAACTAACTTACCAAAGCAAAGAAAAGCATTTAAAGATGAAAAAAAAAACACTATTAAACAGCTTTTTTTTTCCTTGTAGTGGGAAACTATAAACATATAGCCAACAATTATATAGCGAGCTAAAATTTCAAAACAAACAAAAAGAAACGTATTTCTAAATATAAACTTAAGTTAAAAACAAACAGAAAATATTATATTAAATTATTTTTAAATTTTATTTATTTTATTTTGTTTGAAAAAAAAAAAAGACAACATGCCCAAAAATGAGGTTAAGTCATCAGTCATGCATCAACAATTCATTAAACCAAAAAAACCAAAAGAAAATAAGTTTTTTCTTTTTAATTAAAAATTAAGTTTAAGTATTAAAATAAAATATGACCACATTACTTACGAGACAAAAAAAAAAGAGTCGAAATGTAGAGGTTTAAATTATAAACAAAAAAAAGCATTATTTAACAATTAAATAACAATTTAAACAAAAACAAAATGAAGAAAAAAACACAACATCTTATGTAAGAGTAGCAGATTGAAAAAAAACAAAACACAAAACAAAAACCAAAAATGGCTTCAAAATTGAAGAGAATTATTATATTAAGTACAGTTATATATTACTTTGAATTTTTAACATAATTATAACGTTAATATTACAATAAAACGAACAAAAAAAATTAAAGGAAACAACCTACATAATATCAGCAAAAAGAAAAAGAGCTATTTTCAAGGAAATGATAAAATGACAACATCCAAGTCCAAGATAAGTGATTGCTTCTACGACAAACAGGTGGATAGCGTCAGTGAATGGTGCTGTGCTAAACCATCGACCTTGACAGATGAAACTCGGACAGATGTCACAAAGGTTACAAGAAAGGAAATTAGTAAAGATACATCATCAACAGCAGTATGAACAAGCAAAGAGATGGAAGTTTTCAACATCACCAGATATACTTATATATCAGTCTAGTTCCAGCGTCAAAAGTCTCAATCAATCTAAAATCCATAATAAAAATTCAAACCAATTCAGACATGCCGAAATTTCAGTTGGTGGAGGTCCAAATTTAAATTTAGGGCTCTGCAAATTCTAAGAGAAAACAATTTTAGAAGAATCAAAAACCTGGAGCCGTCAATGTCTCTACAGATTCAAATATGATGTTGAATTTTCTGGAAATGATTTAAAAATCTTTCTTTCTAGGAGAAGAAGGCCATTTCTGAATAAATATACAAATTCATCAATTTTGATTTTGAGAAAATATGTTGATGATGTTTTTCTAAAAAAGAAGTCGCCCAGCAGGATTAGAATATATTTACGAAAACAATCTATTGCCAAATACTTTCACACAAAAAGAGAATCCTATTACCCATAGGGTTTATGAAATCGGTAATGTTTCCAAATGGTGAAACGTCAAAGAAGGCGAAATATACAAATATGCTGGTGGATTCCGACATCTCAGCGTTTTTTAAAAGTTAAAAAAAAAAATGATTAAAAACTTTGTGAAATCCAGAGAGTTGAAGGCGTTAACACTTCACTCTGGGATGGGAAATTTGAACCGAGGTTTTTAGATAGCAGTTTTCGAATACAAGTACTTTTTGCACTTTAGTCCTTCAAAATTGAGCAATCCTCGACACCAACGAACGAAACGCCATAACGAACAAGTGGAGCTTGATAAAAATTTTAAATAATTACAAAATTTCAAAAAAATATGGCAGGTACTTATATTCCATCGGTTGCAAGTACACATATCAAGTTTAGAGAGAAAATTATGAAGAAAATTCCACAACTACCACTAAATGTTGACCAAAAACCGATGCTACTTCATAAAATGAAGAAAAAACAACTGCCCAAAACTACAACTGTAAGGGATGACTTGGAATTTCTGTCAGATTTGATCGATAATTTGGTCATTTAAGCTACGAAAAACTGAAGAGTAGTTTGTGCTGGTGGCTTTTGACCAGAAGAGGTAAGTTCTTGCATTTTTTTAACTTAAAAATCTAATGTTTGTGACAAAATTCTACCAGTGCCTGAAAATTGAAATGTGGAACGATCATGTTCGTATATATTTTGTTTTATAGTACCAGCCAAAAAATTACGAACACTCCCACGGTTTTAATTTTTATTTTTTTTTGCAAAATGCGATTTTTGTTGCTTAGTTCATTAATATTGTCAACTTTTTTTACTTGCCTCCGTCTGGAAATACTCGTAGCTATTGGATCTTTAAGAAGAATTTCAGTACTAAAAAAAGCCGTTACAAGAATGTACATAAATGATAACGCAGTTGCAGTTTTTTTGAATATTGCATTCCTTTTGGAACGAGCTTCTGTTAAGTGAACATTTTTTCTGATATTTTGCGTTTCTTTTCTAAAGTAATGAAATTTTCTGAAAGAACAGTGAGGAAAATGGTTAAAATGGACTTGGAGGATAGAAGAAAAAGCAACTAGAGAAATTTTAAAGCAGCTGCGCGACAATGGTGTCGATATCTCACAACAAAGAATAGAACAACTTTTTTCAGCAAAAAATGTAAAGTGTAAACCCCCTGTAAAAAAGCCAAAAAAAAAAAAACGATATATATATGCACAATTTCATCGCAGCTATGAAATGAGTGATTGGAATAAGTTTTGTCACAAACAATTTTCTTATCACATAATTGCTGACTCCAAAACGTGTATTCATTTTGAATCACTTCTTGTTCCTTATTAAAAATTGATATTTAGTGATGAATGCCCCCTTGCCGCCGACATTGAAATAGTTAATCTCATTCGAAGGAAGCCACAGGAACTTTACAAAGAGGAATGTGTGCCCAAAACGGTAAAACATTATTCATCAGTTATGATTTAGAGCTGCATATCGTCGGAAGGACCTGGTCTAATAAATTTTTGCGACAAAATGATAAACACTGACCTATACGTGCGGGTCCTCAACACATTTTTTTTGCCCAATTCGCAAAGCCTGCAGTCTTTTTCAACAGATTACACCATCATGCAGGATAGCGCCCCTTGCCACACTTCAAAAAACAAAGTATACAATTTTAAAACTCAAGAAATATTAGTAATCTTCCTTGTGCCGGCAATTCTCCAGACTTTAGCCCCATCGAAAACTTTTGGCCTTACCTAAAATCTAAATTAGCCGTGTTTTTTTGCTTTCCGCTTAAAAAGAAATTTGGTCGTTAATTACAACAATAACATAGCGGTCAACGCTAAATCAATTTATATTCGCTATCTACGAGTATTAAGCGGATGTAAAGCAGTGGTTCCAAATCCTATTTTCTTCATTTTGGATGAATTTTTCCGATGAATTCTCAGAAATTCCAAATATTTGCTTACACATTTTTTTCAAAACAATTTAAGTTTATTCCCGAACCGACAGATGGGTCACCACTAAACGTCATAAATATGTCAGTGCTACCAAATTTTTATGATGAAGTCTTAAGCCGATTTGGATCTTTTTTTTTTGCGACAATCGCTAACATGTGTCAATTACCAAAACTTATTTTGTCTCTTTCAAAAAAGGCTCAATTTGAAGCCGTAAATTTTTTCAACGAATACTCCAGTCATCCATACATTTCTTATATGTATGTCCCGAGAGGTTTTTTTAGTTCTGATGGTTTTTTTTTATGTCTCGCATCGAATAAAAAAAGGTCCCACAAAGTGATAAATTGAATTTTGAAAATAGGAAAAATTCACAAAGTGCAAAATCTGAAGAATGCGGTGTTTGTTCAATCATACAATATTTGTGGGGTTTTTGGTCAAAAAGTCGCTCACAAGGATCGATTTTGGCGACAGAGCATTATCGTGCTCAAAAATCGAATAGTTGTTCTACCACAATTCCAGTATTTTTCGGCGGGTACTCCCCCATCATAGTTTGTTGCAGCAGAGTGCTTTCGTTCTCAATATTACAGAGTTGCCGCAGACTTTTTTGAACATTTTTAGGGCATCCAAACAAGAAGTTCCGTTCGCAACACAAAATTTTGCAAAACTGCTAAATATTGCGCTCAAACTCACGTCAAAATAAATGACAGTTGTACCAACATTGAAAACGTCTTTTTTTTTTAACTTACTTACTTACTTACTTAAGGTAGCGCTACAGTCTGGAGTGGACCTGGGGCTCAGTCAACAAGCACCTCCAGCCAGCTCGACCCTTTGACTGAGGTGCACTTCAACTTGCGTGCGCCACCCGAGTTTCGGTCTTTTTCAACAGCGCTGCCACTCGGGAAGTGGATTCGAAGACTATCCGGACCGGAGAGCTGATGTCCATCCGCTCTACATGACCCAGCCAACTCGGTCGTTGGATCGTAACCATTCTGGCCAGGTCCAGGTACATTTCGTCGATATATCTTCTCTTCCACTCACTTTTAGCAGTAAATTTTTGAATCGTTTCGTATTGCCATCTGCCTGTCAAAAAGTCACTTGTACTACAACGAGTTTAATAATATTGTCTCGTCGACTGTAAACAACTCTCGTAGAATAGACATTGTATTTACCGATCGTTAGTTAGTACAATATTTCATGTCACATTTGCCTTCTTACACTTAGGCAATATCTACTATTGAAGCATAAAACTACCTTTTTAAATCGAAGGCTTTAGATCGTCGCCATTACTTCTGAAGATATGTGATCCGAATAGACTGTCCCACTCCGGATTATTCTTTACACTTCTTCGTTAACTTAACCACTTTTGTAAAAGCTGCCGTTTCCTATTCGTCTGCTACAACCGAGGAAATAACACTGAGCGGAATTATTTTTTAAGAAATTCATCTTTTGCTTATTGCGTTTTCTTGCCCGAAGAATTTTTCTCTCCAAGCAACCAAGAACAACCTCATCCATTTTTGATAATGTCCATGCCTCTGCGCCATAGAGCAGGACCGGGATTATTAACGTCTTATAAAGGGTGACTTTTGTTGTCCGAGAGAGGGCTTTGCTACTCAATTGCCTTCTTAACCCAAAGAAACAGCGGTTGGCAAGAGTTATTCTTCGCTTGATCTCAGCGCTGGTGTCGTTGTCTGTATTTATAGCGGAGCCTAGGTAGACAAAGTCCTTAACTACCTCAAAGTTATGTCTGTCGAAGGTGACGTTCTGTCCGAGACGTCGGAGTTGGTTTTCCTTTTTGCTTGACAGCATATACTTGGTCTTGCCCGCATTGACCGCTAAACCCATTTTCGCCGCTTCCGTCTCTATACTCGCGAAAGCGCCACTGACATCACGCTGCTTTCTCCCGATTATGTCAATATCGTCGGCGTATGAAAGTAGTTTGACGGACTTTTGAAAGATAGTGCCTCTTGTGTTTGCTCGTGAGTTTTGCACTATGATTTCAAGTACGATATTGAAAAAATCGCATGACAGCGCATCACCTTGTCTAAATCCTTCCTACACATCAAAGGTCTCGGTGAGATTTTTACCGACCTTGATGGAGCAGCGTGCATTCTCCATCGTCATCCTGCACAGACGGACGAGTTTGGCAGGGATGCCAAAACTAGACATTGCTCTATATAGCTCGTCTCTATAGATGCTGTCATACGCGGCCTTAAAATCGATGAATAGGTGGTGGGTATCGATCTGAAGCTCATGGGTCTTCTCCAAGATCTGCCGTAGTGTGAATATCTGGTCGATGGTGGACTTTCCTGGCCTGAAGCCACACTGATATGGACCTATCAGGTTGTTGACAAACGGCTTCAGGCGTTCACACAATACGGCGGATAAGATCTTATATGCGATGTTAAGGAGACTGATGCCTCTGTAGTTGGCGCAGTTCAGAGGGTCTCCTTTCTTGAGAATTGGACAAACAATGCTGAGGTTCCATTCATCGGGCATACTTTCGTCCGACCATATTTTACAGATGAGTTGGTGTATGCTCCTTACCAAGTCATCGCCTGCCGCTTTGAAGAGCTCGGCAGTCAGGCCATCCGCTCCAGCAGCTTTGTTGGACTTAAGCTTCGATATGGCTATCTTCACTTCATCCAGGTCGGGTGGACGGAATTGTTGGTCATCATCGTCCAGGTTGAAAGGTCGATTCTGCCTGAAAGCGGTATTTGGTCCGTCATCGCCGTTATACAGTCTGCTCGGCTGCACGTGGTCAATTAAGGGATCTAACATTCCAAGTGCATATCCGAAGCTCATTGTCCTTAAATCGTTTGCGTGGGTTGTCAACAGTAGATCCGTCCATATCCGAGGCTTGTTCATGCTTCGTAACTTAATCTTTTTTAAATGGCCGGGCAGTTACCCCGACGGCACAACCCCCAACCTGGAGGACCAGTTCCACTTTGAGTGCCCCTAGGACGAGGGGTCGGTTACACCGAAGCCAGTAACCCGTTCCGGGATGTGAGCGCTGCCGTTGGCCCTTATAGGGCTCGTCCGCCACCATCTCTTTTCCAGGACCCTGACTAAGTCCTGGAAATCCTTTCCGGCCTGAGCTCCAAATATGTCGGAGTAGCCCGGATAAGGTCTTGTTTTGTTTTTCCGACACTAATCCTGGTTAATGGCGCAGGAAACTCGCCATTTGTCCCCTTCACTTCGCAACCTCTAGTGAGATTCCCAGATGGCGCCACGGGAAGGCGTGAAGTAGGACTTATTAGCAGAGCTGCAAGATGTTCGGCTGCAGAGGCTCATTCTCGTCATTTAAGGAACCAGCACCTGTCGGAAGATGCTACTTCTACGAGGCCTTATACTAATCGTTGCCATCTTCATACCTACCAGATCCAATTTATGAAAACACAGAAATTGTTAATATGGCCTTCACTGGCTGTAGCCAACTCTCCGGTATCATCTCGGAAGAATTACGGCCCGATGACATCTCTGTCATAAAAACCACACGAAACAGTTATTTAACAGTTGGTAGAGAATGGGCAGGTACACTAGAACACTTTTAGATGTCCGATTGCTCAAATGCGGCAATATTACAGTAGAGCTGAACTAATGATAGTTCGTCGTGAACAAGTTGCCTAAAATAAATTGTTTCTCATATCTGTAATATTTTATGAAGGTAGAATTCTGTCACAAAGGTGTTAACTGAAGCAGACTACAAGACTTTTAATTTTCTTTTATTCACAGAGTCGATGGTAAGGTAACTGCTACTATTCACTTAAACTGCAGAAAAGCACAACAAAACAACTGGACACAAAAATCATCTCCCAACCGAATGATGATTTAAAAAAAAAAGAAAAAAATACAAAACAAAACAAAACATAAAAAAAAAATAAATACTCTCTCTTACTTTTACTGAGGTCATCTTCAGTCATTATTTAAACATAAGGGTTGGATATAAAAAACGACATGAAAATCAAAAAAAAAACAAAAAACAAAAATTCAAGAAGAACACCTAAAAATTCTCAATATATCCACATCAATATATTACTTAATTAATTGAGTGGTATTAGATACAAAAACATAAATGAAGATATATTCCAAGTAGTAAAGAAATAAAACGTAGTATTTAAGTCTCTATAAACTTTTAAAAATATATATATAAAAATATATGTATCCAAAGCTCAAAAAATAACAAAATAAAACTTCAAGTGAACAAAACAAAAGTCACTTCTAATGAAAATCTACAAAAATCTAGGTTAAGATACTTCAAGGTATCAGGAGAAGATGAATTAAAAATAAATTAATCAAATTGTCGAACGAGTTCTTAAGATCAACTCACATTATATAAATATATTACAACAAAAATTATATATTTAATCAAATTATATATTCAAAAACAAAAAAAAAACTTACTCAAACATTTCAAAAGATTAAAACAAAACGTTATAAACAAATTATATACAAAAATATACAAAATATTCTTAGAGTAGATTTCTAGTTAATCATTCAAAAAAGAACAACAATTTTAAATGTTTTTTCTTGTTATCTATCAAAATTATATTATATATACGAATATAAATTATAAACAAAAAAAAATAAATATAAATACATAAATTACTATATCGGTCTTATCTGGTCGATGAACAACGTCGTCATTTTCGTGAGCGCCTCAAATCGACGTTCTAACGTTTGGCCCATTTCTTCAACTCAGCATCAAAAAAATCAAGAAAAAAAAAAGGATAAGCCTTTAAATAATATAACAATCCCTACCACGAACCAAAAGGAAGAAGGATCAAACGTGTAGCTACCCACCAACTAGAATGCTGCCACATAATCTTGATTTAATGCGCTCATCAAAAAGTTCTATCGACGATTTAAGACCTCTAGTTATCAGTTAAGCAAAAGATAAGTATCGCCCGAAGAAAAAAAACAACAACAAATTTAAAAATATGTATGCTATAGAATTTAAGAACAACAAAAACAACATATTATTATATACTTACTTATAAAATAAAAATTACATATACATTTAATATATATACAAATATACAATTAATTTCTCTATAAAGAAAAATCTAACAACAATTCAAAACAAAACGTTAACATCTCTATATAACTTGTGTGTTATCAACGATTTAATCTTAACAAAACAACAACTTAAAATAATTAATAAAATATTTAGTCACTAAATTTAAGTAAAATAAAAAACAAAAACAAAAACAAAAACAAAAAACTATGTAGTTGTTCAGCAAAGTAAAAAAACAAAAAAAAATTTTTTCAAAAATCTTGTTAACGTCAAACAACTTTTGGGACAAACTTTATAGAATTTTAAAACATAAAAAAACAAAAACCAATGAAAAACTAGTGCATTCTTAATAATAACAATTTTATCGTATAAATATTTCAAAAAAAAAAAAAATTACCAACATTATTTAGAGTTGGTCAAAAACAAACAAAAATTTAATTATAAGCTTTTTTGGAGGAAAGAAAACCAATAAAAGAGTTTTTTTCTTCTCTCTCCAAGAAAACACTCTAATATATATATTAATCTTAAACAATTTATTCAAACAGATAAATCTTATTAAAAATAAAACAATCTTAACATTATATTATAAGAAAAAAAAAAAAATCTAAACATTGATACATTACAACAAAAAAAAAACACGTTTAAGGTAGCCTGGCAAAAATGAATTTTAAGTGGAGTGGCAAAATGAATTAAAATTCTTTTTTTGTTGTTTATTATTTTTGTTCCTTACAAAAATATATATTTAACAAATGGAAATAGTGATTAGTGCAATAAATTCGTATAACAGCAAATAACAAAAATTCCAACAAAAACCAAAGAAAAAAATGATAAAATGAAATTATCAAGGTAAAAGAAAAATAAAGAACATAACTTACTTCTCTAACTAGCGGAGAGAAGAAACAAACGCGGTTACTGTGTTTTATTTAGAGAGTTAGTTGGACGCATCCCTTGAAGGAACCCGCTGAAGGAACTTTTTGTTTCCATAAAAATATTTGTAAAGGTAAGGTAGTAGGTATTGTATTGGATCACTGCAAGACTTTGTGCCCTATTTGAAAATCAATCACAATCACAAGCTGCATATTACACTTTAAAGAAAACAATTGTATTAATCAATTTTCTACAACTGTCTCTTAACGTTGTACAAGCTTGCGCATTCCATTTTCATAGAAAGTGGTGGTTTTCCTTCAAAAAACCTCAGCGGAACCAAATTTATTTCCGTTCAAACCGTTCCGAAGGGACCGAAGCAGATGAAAATTTGAACGAGCAAGGTCTGAGAAAAACGGTGGGTGCTGAAGCATTTCCCATTTAAACTCCTTCAGTTTTTGCGACGTTTGCCGGACGACATATTTCCTGGCGTTAATGATACATTTTCGATCTGCCAAAACCGGTAGATTTTCTTGAACCTCCTCATTAAGCTTAGAAAGTTGCTCATAGTACTTATTCGCTGTGATTGTTTGGCGAGGTAAATTTTTTTGCAAAAACGTATACCCTAGACCCCGACAAAACATACAACATTACCTTCATGCAAGTCAACTTTTGCAACGGATTCCGAACCTCCAACAACTTGTTACGATTCGATCCAAATAGCATGTGAGCAAAAATATGACCACGGAGACGCGGATAACACCTGGCGAGCTTAGAAGTGAATCCAAGTTTCTTCTAAACCTGACGAATGGTCAATATTAAGCCTCTCAACAATAGCTTAGGGCTATTTTTGGCTGAGACAAGATTGATCGTCCAAGCTCATATCACTGTTTCGAAACCTATCAAACTACTTTTTCACAATCCTTAGACTAGGAGCATCATCCGAAAAAACGCACTGAATGTGTTTTCTTGCAGTTTCAACACTCAATCGTTTATGAAAGTCAGACACCATTACATGGCATAGGTGAAACTTTTCGTTCTTCATTTTATAAGTTTTAATGATGATGCCGAACCAAAAACCGTTCTCATCAACTTTTCAAACTGAACCTTGTAAACCAAAAATTCTGTCCACCCGATCTAGATGAAGTGAAGATATTCATATCTAAGCACAAATTCAAAAAAGCTGCTTGTGCAGAATGCCTGACTTCCAGTTTCTTCAATGCGGCAGGCAATAACTGAACTTCGAACTTCGTCAACCACTAAGCTATCAGTCTTCTTAACATTGTCTACAAGATCTTATCTGCTGTATTGTGTGAGCGCCTGAAACCGTTTGTCAGCAACTCCATAGCAGTGTGGATTAAGGCCAGAAAAGTCCACCATCGACCAAATATTCACACTACGTCTTTAAATATATAAACACCACCTGTCCATCGATTTTAAGGACCCGTATGACATCATCTATAGAGAGCTATACAAATCTTATGTCGTATTTTGACATCCCTGGAAAACTCGTCTGGTATAAAGATGACCCCAATGAGACGTTTAATGTCAAAGAAGGATTTAGACAGGGCGATGTGCTGTCATGGGATTTGTTTAACATCAATCTTGAAAGAATAGTGAAAGACTCACGCAAAAAACACAAGAGGCCCAATCTTTCAAAAGTCCTTCCAATAACTCGCATACGCCGATGACATTGAAATTATGGGAAAAAAACAGCGCAATGTCATTGTATCGGTTTCACACGTTTTGAGACGGAAACTGCAAAAATGGGCTTAACGGTGAACGGTGGCAAGATCAAGTATATGCTGTCAAGCAAAAAAACACCGCAAAGCCGACGTGCGTCGGTCGTAGAGAGCATGTTACCCTCGTCATATATTATTACTATGAGGTGATGAAGGACCCTGTCTACTTAGGCTCCGCTATCAATTCAGGCAACGACACCAGAGAGAGATCGCTGAGATCAAGCGAATAATTACTATTTCCAAACGCTGCATCTTTAGGCTAAAAAGGCAACTAGCAAAGCCTTCTCTCAAAGATCTTTATAATCTCAGCCCTGCTCTATGGCACAGAGTCATGACCATTATTAAAACTTGGCCAGAAAAGTGAAACTCGAACGACTGAGATAGCTAAGTCATATTTCTCCTGTCCAAAAAGTAGACGAAGACCGCGGCTCAGGTGCCGTACGCAGGTGGAAGGGGACCTCAGTTAACTTAGCTGGCTGGAGACGCTTGTTGACTGAGGCCCAGGTCCGTCCCGGTCTGTAGCGCAACCCAAAGTAAGACGGTAAGTTGTGTCATAATGTAAACTTCCTGCAACGCACGAACTTTTGCGATTATATAATAATTTGCCCAGTGTAACATGTCCAGGTTTAAAGCCCACTGGTTCAAAACTATCGGTAGAGGCATCGAGGAAGCACATGTCTCCAACTTTTACTGGTCGAGAACTGCACTAAACTCCGAAAGTTCGCGGTCGAGCAATATTTAAAAAGTGGTTGATCACTGATTCTTATAAATCGGACTTCACGCACACAACTGATCTCGCCATAAGTGCAAAAAATCAGACAAGTAGGGACACTTGTTAACAGCGAGGCAAAGTGGTTATTTTCTATGTAGTAGTGAAAACTTAGGGATGTACCGATGTACGTTGATCTTAAATGTTTGCAAGTTGTAATGATTAGAAAATAAGAGCTCAGCATGCATTCCATAAGCGAATTGTACGGCTAAGGGAAAGAACACGATGTTTTAGACTACTTCCGAGGGTATACTGATCAGCATTCATAGCGAGACAGGTGTTACGGTAAACATTTTAAAGGGGCGGAATAATGACAATTTCGCTAGAGCACCGATGGTGAAATTAGAGGAGGAGACATTACTATACATCGGTGTTCGAGAATGTCAATTGACTGTGTAATATTGGCGTCACCTAAGCGTTTCATCGTACGTTTATGAATCCTATTTCGTAAGTACAATGTGATCTTAGGGGCACATGACAAGAAGTGACTATCATACTTCAATTTCGACCAGTTGCATGCAGTTTATGTTGAGGCCAGGTCAGAGGGGGCGAAATAATTGCACGTAAATTGTCATAAACACGTATACTGAAAATGGAAAGTTTCACAGTATCTATGAAGAAGGTGGCTCGATATTTATATTGAGTTGTGACAATAGCAGTCAGCATTAATGTTTGGAAGCATTACATAAATACCATTTTGTAAATAGTTTCACATTTGTTTTGCTGTTAATATCGGAATTTGTCGCAGCCGGGAAAAATATGAGAGGCAGAGAGTACTGTCGTCAGCAAAAATCTAAAAGAGTGTCAGAGGCGGAACTGAGCCCTGGGGCACACTAGCTTGTATTGCACTGCAGGTTATTGAGAAGTTTTCGTGTTTCAAGATTTTTCACTAGTCAACGGTTTATCAGCTTCTTCAAGACGTTGGAAATAGAGAACGTAATTGCAATGGATCTGTAGGAGGAGAAAGAAAATGATTTGCCTTTTTAGAGACGGACTGGGCAAATGGTGTTTTCCATCTGTTCGAAAGGAATCCTAAAGAATTAAACCGTCATGAACTTCCCTTATAGATTAAGGTTTGCTCATGTCATACATGATTCGTAGTTCCAACTCATAAAGGTGAATCTTGATGCGTAAACCCTTTAAAATATTTCACCTGAGATGCGAAGGCCATTTTAATGAACTCAAATAGTCCGAATAGAGTTGTTACGGCAGCCGTGCAGCCGTTTATGAAGAAATCGGATATATGAGATAGGGGGTAAGTATCCATCTGAAATTATTGTAATGGATTTCAGTTTTCTATTATCTGCAGTCATTGCAATTAAGGAGAGGCGTCCGGGTATGAAGACCGTCGAAAAATTCCTGTTTGCATCATATACTTGAACTTTCCTTTGAGGTTTTAAGTTGAAACTTGTTTAGCAGTCCCGGTAGAAAATTTTGAAAAGGTTCTTTTGCAACTATATATTCTACTATTGGGTTGTTGACTAAAAAATTAAAATTGTCAGGCTGCATTACAACGAAAAAATCTTTTAAAACGTGTCAGTACTCTTTATGTTCTGTTGAATAAAATTCAATGACTGCACTTACTCGTCCTACGATTATTGGACGGCTTGTGTGGCCCCATCTTGCTAAAACCATAGCTCGCTCAAGTCCAAGTTCTAAATTTCTGGCCATAAAAAATCGTAACATGTAACGTTTTTTCTCATCTGCTTCATCTGAAAAAATGATTTTGTGGGCAAAATGCTCATCAATTTCGAGCTACCCTAAAGCCCAAAAAGATAAGCGTTTACAAAGCGGCTGGTCTACTTCCTTAAATTCCTGAGTCAATTAGACCTTGTAAGCGAATGATTGTAGATCTCTTTGTAATACTATCCTCTGCCTGGTGCGTTTAATGTTCAGTTGCTGAATTTCTCGGGCTAAGATACACTTCAATATTCTCCGTTGAGCGCACAGGACGAACTTGGAAATATTTTCGGTTATAAATCAACAAACCAGTCTCATGAAATTTCTTCACAAATTTGCGTACACCAGCTGCAGATGGTGCATTATTTCCACCGAAATTTCTTTTAAATTTAGAAATAACTTTGCAATATGTCGTACCGCGAAACACTTTGTAATACGGCCTGTATTCTGTAGTAAACCTGTTCCAGTTATCGGTTTTGTAACTGAAGCTTTGAGGAATATTTGGTTGAAAACCGTTGGAAGTCATAACTAAGGCGAATCAACTTTGTATCAAACGCTTGGATTGGATGGTTGAACTGTTTGCCGTCGAGATAATTTCGTTGGGTTCTCTTTTTGAGGGATGAGGGAGTGGCGGGTTTTTATGAATAGACGGCATTGGCTACTATAACAGTTTTATTTAGTTTAGAGACTATGGCTAAAAATGGCATGTATGTGCGCACGTTTTCCCCTTGTTTTTGTGTAAGGCGTGATACCATAACATGGTGCTTGGCCTTGCTTCGTCTACTATTAATATTAATACAATCATTGTGTTTGATAAAGCTTAATTTTACATATGTCAACGCTACTTTGCCAAATTTATTTATTTTTTTTTTACATCGTCCGCTACAGGTTCAACCTGCTCCATCGAAGTCTGTAATGCCAGATCTAAAAAAAATTATGATTCTCTTAACATCGTTCTCTGTTCAGTTACTGTCAATCGCAGTCGGCAATTACTTAATGGTAACATTAAGCTGGATGTCAGTAGAGTATTTACGACTATTTTAGAAGAAGTGGCAAAGAATTGTTCAGAGGTCAATGGATGGCTTATAAAAACTGTTTATTATATAGCATAAAATGCTTTGTAACCCCTTCTGTCTATAATATTTAAGTTAATTTATGTCAATAGCCGAGCGCCGTATCAAGGCCTAACTTGTCAGCATTAGCCTTACAGGCACGCATGTCCACACAGGGGAAAAAGCTGGTGACACCAAAGATAGCTTCTTCGAGTTCTTGAGCAAGAAATGGTCCAAAGCTAAGAAAATAGAGTATCCTGCATCAAGTTCGAAGTAGCACTGCCAAAGGCCATCAAAGATTCCGCTTCTGATGTGCTGAGTTTCATTCGACAACCATAACGAAAATCCTAGCTCGACAAGGAGTGCCAACAAACACAGAAAGCTATCAGACACAATGAGCCTGGACGATGTAGACCTACTTAGACAATCCAAAAAAGTTATTAGAGCACACGTTCTCTTTGTCGTGCTCTTTAAAGCGGCAGGCGATAACTTGATAATGAGCATAAAACAATTTATCTCTAAAATATGATCTGATGGCCAATGAATGGAACCCCAAGATTGTTTGTCCGACCCTCCAGTAAGGAGACCCTCTGAACTGCGCCAATAATAGGTGGTTCAATTTTGTAAACATCGTCTAGAAAATGTTATCTGGGTTATTAGGCGAGTCCATGCAAAATCCACCAACGAACAAATATTCACGCTACGGTAGATGTTGAAGATAACCCATGAGCTTTAAGCCGGTATACACCACCTATCCATCGAGCTTTAGTGTACAATAGTATGACGATGATCCCACCGGGACGTTTAAAATGTTATTTAACATCAACCAACACAAGACGTATAATCTTACACAAGTTCGTCTTATTACTCACATACACCGATGATATTGACATAACCGGAAGGAAGCAGCGCGGTGATGTCAGTGGCGCGTTCACGGATATTGAGACGGAAGCTGCGAAAATGGATTTAACAGTCAACGAAGGCATAACCAAGTACATGCTATCAAGCAAAAAGGACACAACACAGACACATCGGACAGAAAGTCACCCTCGACAGATATTACTTTAGGGTAGTTAAAGACTTTGTCTACCTAGGCTCTGTTATTAATTAAAGACAACGACACCAGAGAAAGACCGCTGAGATCAAATATCAAGAATAGCCTTTGCCAAATACTGCTTCTTTGGACTATGAAAACAATTGACTACCGCAGCCGTCTCTCGAGCGACAAAAGTGTCCCTTATTAGACTTTAATAATCTCTGTAAAGCTCTATGGCGCAAAGGCATGGAGTTTATCAAAAATGGATGAGGCTGCTTTAGAGGAAGCCCAACGTAACTTAAAAGGTCGATATTTTTTGAATTTTGTTGTTTCAACCGACCAACTCCAAGCAGGTAGATGAATAATTATATATATAGCGACGGGCATAATGTTGCGGTAAATTTTCCCGCAACAAGGTTTACCCTCTTCCTTGTGCTTCTCCCTTCGTTCCCTCTTTTCTTTGAGCGGGAAGACCGAGCTGAGGGCAGCCATTGGCCCACCGACCACAGACCTCGGAAAGGACCCACATAGGTTCACGGGCGGTTATCTCCGCAGAGGAGGACGAGGTGGTTCGGTCGGTGAAGCCTTAAGGACGGTAGGGAGACTCACGATGAACCATGAGCCCAGGGTGCGACATGAGGTCCACCAAGGTCACCGTTGTCGGAGCCCGTAGGCTAGACGGGAAACTCGCATCGGGCAGCATCAGACAGGACGTCTGAAGGTCATCGACGGGTGGGGACGGACGGTCCTTGTAAGCCAGACACCCCAACACGATGATGATGGGTGGGGGAGGACGATCCCTGGAGCTTACACCCCAACGACAGCCTTAGACCCAAAGGCTCCAGGAGTTCCACATCCTACAATCGATGTTTGAGACAAACGGCATCGCATCTCGAAATCGATGTGGATGCAGAAAATGTTTAAGGGGGAAGAGATGACGATCTCTTTTGTAGCTACACCCCCAACGTGGGAGCTACGGAGGAGCGACGGTGGTGTGCAGGCGGACGGCCAAGATAATAAGACACATCCCAACGTCGCATCAACTTTAAAAGTCAGGTTCGATGGGTGAAGGGACGACGACCCCTTTCAAGCCAGCACCCCACCGATGCAGCACCAAGGGAGCAGCAGAGGCTGTAGTCGGACGGCCAAGATACTAGGCAGCCTCCGACAAGGGAATGTACAAACATAAACAAGAACAACAACAGTAACCACAAACAATAACAACAACCAGCGACAACAAATAATAATAATACTCGTAACAATAATAATAAACAACAATAATAAACAAAAATATTATCATAATAAAACAAAATGCTTAAAAACACATCCGGCGGGCAGAAAGGCCCGCAGCATAACCATCAAACGAAACAAAAACAAAACCAAAAATACATAATTGTAAGGAATGACCCGCTATTGGTCAGTCCCCCCATTCCCCCCATTCCCCCCATTCCCCCCAAATCGGAACGCCGATCCACCGGAGTAAGTAGGGACCCGGGGTAATATATCACAGAGACACATATACGTAGCTTTGTTTGGGGCGGCGGCTTAGAGAATGACTAAACCGGGGTATAATCAGATTAGGATTATACCCACACAACCTTCCTCCTTCGTCCCAACACTCCCTTGACCATCGTTCATACTTTCTTTCTCCGTCGCGTTTGTTGTTGTTTTGCAATTTTGTTTAGTTCGATGGGGGGAAATTAACCGGGGATCAGCAATGAGAAAAACATTGCTTCTCGCAATTTTCAATGTAGTTCCAGTGTCTAGGGAAATAGCTAGGCATAGCTAGGAACCACAAGCTCTCATAAACTCGCTCAGTGGAGTTCCCAGTTATCACTGGAAGCGGGAGAGAACTCAGCGTCTGAGGAGTTTAGAATGAAAGTGTACGATTGGAAACAATTGGAATGTGTGAGAGGCCTAGTTGGACACGGGAGCACACACTAGCAAAGTTTGCTAGTTGTGTAGCTGGAAACCCCGTTGTTGGGTTCACTAGAGCCAAATGAATGTATGTGTGAGTGAGTGTAAGAATGCGTGTGAGAATCTGTCGAGAGCTGGTTTTTTGTTTTGCGAAAGTTTTTCTTTTGTTGGAAATTGCAGAAGCAATTTTTCTTTATTAGAAAAAAAAGTAGAGTAATTTGTTAAATAAAATCGCGAGTTTTTTTGGCTTCGGGCGGTAAGGAGAAAGAGAAGTAGGAGAAAGGAAGGAGAGTAAAGGGATTATCCAGGAGTGTTGGGACGAGGAAAACGGTGCCAGGAAAGGGCACGGGAACCGCCAGGAACTCAAGCTAAGTACGAGTATTGTGTATTAAAATAGTGCAGTGTAGTGCAGGAAAAAAAATAATAAAACCGCTCTTTCTATTGAAAAATTGAAACTCCAGTAGGTCGCGCGTGCGTTTTCATCTCGAGAAAAGACGAGACACGCGACCCGTTAGATTTTGTTTTGTGCGTTCGGGACTGTGAAATAGCGGGTCACTCCGTCGACGAGTATTCCGTTAATTTCAATGACAATAAATCGTCGGGCTCCAACGGAGCTTGATAACGTGGTAAAACATTGTTTTTTTTTCTTTTTTGTTGGGTTTCTCTTCGGGGAAGATTTTACTTTCTTTGTTTTCAGTTCGGTATTTTTTTTTTCTTTTCTCGTAATTGGAGGTTTCGTGATTCCTATATAAATTACGTGGCGCTCAACTTCGTGTTTTTATTGGTTTTGTGGTTTCCCAGGTTTAGCTGCCTCTGAAGGCGCTACCTGGAGGTCGGACGAACCCAGAAGGTTATTTTTGATTCGGGGCAACTGTGTTTGTTGCCGGGAATCAATCATAACAATAGCTATCTTGACCCCGCTCACTACTAATGTTAATCGTACCGAACCCAGTAACTGTTTGGTTCGGTCTGCTGGAATTAAACGAAACAAACGAAAAGTCCTTCATAAATATTAAGTCTTCTTTTTATTATGTGAGTGTATATATATTTTTTGTTTCTGTTTTTGTTTTTCTTTTTGTATTTTTTTTTTCTCATTTTGAAATAATTTCAATTACAATATTATAATAATTTTTCTTGTTGTTGTTTAATGAATTTGTTTACTCTTAACCACTAAACAAAACTTGTGTGTGTTCATTTTAAATTACAATTACAATGTCTTGCTGGTTATTTGATTTTGGTTTTTTTTTTTACTTAATATGCTGTGTAATATTTTTTTTTAAATAACTTTATACAAAAAATCTTGTTCACTTATAGAGTTTAATTAATTAATAATAATTAAATAAAGATATTTATATATTTTACACATTATTTCTGCCTTTGGTTTCTTTAAATAGAGAATATATAAGAATGTATATATATTTTGTATTTTGAAGTAAATCAACAGAAAATTAAATTAAAATACGACAGCAAATTAAGGGATACCTGTTTTATTAATTTTCCTTAATATATAAATATTTTTTTTTTTTATATATAAATTTAATGTGAATATAGATTCAAAGGTACAGCAACTTATGGTAAGAACAATTGTTTGTTTGGTTTTTCTTGTTTTGAATAAATAAGATAATTTGAAAAATCTTTTGGTTTAACAGTTAATAGGGACATCTTTGATATAACATAATTTAATTTGTTTTTTTTTTTATGAAAGATAATGTATATATAATTAGTATATTTATTATTATTTTTACAAATTAAACAACAGACAAGAATCGAACAAAGTAATTGAAGATACATGTTTACAAGATTCCATTTCTTTTCTCTTTTTTATATTTTGTATTTTGTGGTGTTTTGTTTTTTTTTTTTAAGTTTTTGTTTAAATTTTCATTTTGTACAGAAACTGCGGGAGAAGGATAAAGATGAAGATAAAAATTAACAAGGAGATAAAATAGATAAATTGGGGGTATAAGATACAAGTGAAAATATTTACCAGTTCTTGAATAAAATTCTACATTTGTACACAGCCAATCAAATGAGTGATTGTTTTTTTTAAACTTCAATCACTTCGAACTTCTTTTTTTTTTTAAATACTTTAGTAGCATTCCTGGTCACCTTATTTGTTTATTTGTTTTTTTTTTTTTTAAATACTCAAGTTTATAAGTTGAAATTGAACGGAAACTGCAACTGCAACAACTGAGAGTAATTTTAAAATAAAATTAAAAAAGTATCTTTTTGGTTGTATTTACATTTTGAAACTATTGTTTGTCACCTTTGAAACGTTCTTAAGCTATCATTAAGTTGGTATATATTCAATATATATTTCTGTGTATTATGTGAATTTCAACTAGATTTTGTTCATTTCTGTTTTCTATACGCTTTGTATATGGTATGAAAATATCGGCAGTGGATTTAAATTTGCTATTTTATTTATTTTTGTTCTTTTTTTTAATTTAACGATTTTAATTTATTTTTTCTTTACTTCGTTACTAATTAAAAGGTGCTGGTTTGGTGTTAATTTTTTTGTTTCCTTTTCTTTTTGTTCAATTATAGTGCGCGGTACTTCAAATTGAAACTTGTATTGCATGATAATTTGTTTTCTAATTTTTATTTTCTTTAATATTATCGTAACTATGTTTTATATATATTTGTTTTGGTTTTTTTTTTTTTTTTTTTAATTTTTTGTTAATAGAAAAATATGTTTTATGTTTATTTTTGTTTTTCGGTTTTGTAAACTTTAACTATTTTGTTGATTTATAATTTGAATAATGTTCTAATAATTTGTAATTTTGGTTTTTATTCTTTAACTGCAATTGTGGTGTGAAAATATATTTATATATATGTTTAATTTGTTCGAATTTACAGAGTCTTAGAATTATGTTATTTATTTGTTTGTATTTGGATTATTTATTTTATATAAATTTTTTTGTGTTGTCTGTACATTTAGGGTTTATGTGGTTGTGATTGTTTGTTTTTTTTGAATTGGCGCGCGCTCAAGGAATTATGAACACCCTTTAAATATTTGCACAGCGTGAGCAAAGGAAAATTTATTAAGAAAGAAACAACGATATGGATTCACAGTTAAAAGTTCAAAAAATCAGAATCCTACTAGCCATAAAGATAGACCATCGGTGATGGAAATATCGATAGAACACGATAAGACAAGAGACATTTCATCTGGAAGGTGCCAATTGACTGGGCAACGAATATCAAAATCAATTGAGAAACATTGGAGAGAATGTTTCAAAAAGACAGAAGTCTTAAAGACCATCCAAAAGGGCAAGGTATGTGGAACAACTTTAAAGAAATATGTAAGAATTGTGCCAAATATGGTATTGGAACAGGGAATCTAAGCGGTGACTGATCGACAAACTGCTGTCTTTCCAATAACTTGAAACGAGCACGCAACTCAACATTCAAGTTCGTACGGTAGTACTTGCTTACCGCCCAGTGGTAATTCCCAATAATATCGGGTTTTCCAATAGGGACTTGACAACTTTGAATTTAATTTGTAAACGCACTCTTTTACTAATCACCAAACTGTCACTGTCAATTTATTCAATAAACTCAACATTTTTATCATTGTAAAGTACACGAACGAGCAACGTTAAGCTCATTTTTGGCTCAATAGGTTAGTCAATAAGCAAAATATGCGTTATTGGTAGGGTAAAAATCCACATGTGTTTCATGAATCACCACTTCATCCACAAAAAATAACTGTTTAGTACGGTTTGCATGCCGGCGGCGTTATTGGGCCATATTTTTTCGTCGACGATAACTATCGTCGCGTTACTGTGAATGATCACCGATTATTTTTGGCCCGAATTGAAATATATGGACTTGGATTACATGTGGTTTCAACAGGATGATGCCACAAGCCACACAGCACACGTTACAATCGATTTATTGAAGAGTAAGTATGGTGAGCGTGTTATCTCAAGAAATGGGCCAGTCGATTGGCCGCCTCGTTCGTGCGATTTAACGCCGCTTGACTATTTTCTGTGGGGCTACGTTAAGTCATTGGTTTATGCCAACAAGCCGACGACGTTGGAAGAGCTCAGAGCCAACATTGAACGCGAAATAGCGGCCGTTTCGGCCGAAATGTGTGGCCGAGTCGTTGAAAATGGGGTCCAACGAATCGACCGCTGCAAACGTGCTCGCGGTGGCCATATGAACGAGGTCGAGTTCCATTCATAAATATTTTGATTGTACTTTAAGCCGATAATAAAGTTTTTGAAATATCTCAAATAGTTTGCGTTTTATTTAAAAAAAAGTTGTCAAGTCCTTATTGGAAAACCCTTCATTAAGAGTTAATCCCTACTCATGAAAGCCAAAAACGAAAGAAGTCAAACACGCCGTCCAAATGCTTTGGATAATAACATATCCGTTGTTGAGAACATTGTTAAACAATTGAAAGAAAACGACCTTTCATCTCTATGTGGAATATTCGGAGCCTTAACAAGACAATTAGCAGAGGACCTTGACTGCAATGATAAACATACCACCGCCCAGTATAAGGAGGATGAAAACAAATTATATCTGCAAAGGTGATTACTATTGCAAGAAATCTTACGTTCGAGACATGTGGACGAGCACCTTATGACAATCCGCATCAAAGTTTAATTTTCCTAAGATACCTTCATATCCCCTGGAAGACAAGAACGATGCCCCGAAAGAATGTTTCTATGAGCTCTTCAACAAGACATATAAGCAAAGTTCTTCATTTTAACGTTAAAATGTGAAACATACACATATATAGCTTTGATAGTGGACTCGGAAAGCATAGCTAACACAACACCATGTTTGACAACGGACTTTGGATTATTGACATTGCGGCGTAACGAAACATCAGTATTGCAAACACTCGATTTCCTCGTCTAAGTATTGACAAGAAGACATACCGGTCTCCGGGTCATAACTCGCTACATCAAATTAACCATTTTGCTATTGACGTAGGGCATGCCTACAGTATTCTGGAAGTCCGAACGATCCCGGGTACCAAAATTAACTCGGAGCATTACCTTGTTGCTATCGTACTACGTAAAAAGATATTACGTAAAGAAGCTGCAATCATAAAAGACCACCGGTAACTCTGCCGATATCTTGCAACAACTCATATGCCGCATTTAGTACCGAAAACAGTGGCAAGGCTGACAACATGCAATTAAAGATACCACAACTGATGTGCTTGGATTCATCCGACCATCACCTAGAAATTCCTGGTTTAATGGAGTATGCTGGCAGGCACATGCAGCTAAACAAGATGCGTTCAAAGTGGCGCTGCAATGAAGGATGAAAAAACTTCGAGAGCTTTAGGAGCAGAAGAGAAGACTAGAACATTAGATCGGACATATTCCGAGTAAATACTTCAGGAATAACGTACGAAAGTTGTACCATCAGGTAAAAGAACGTGTTAAGGCAACAGGACTCGTAAATAAATCTATAGAACTGAAGAAGGAATTCTTGAAGTAGAGTTACAATCGGTGCTGAAAAAATAGACAATTTTTTTCTGCAGACTGTGTAGAATAGACCATTAAACTTAGACAATAATGCCTAAAACTTCCGTTTACATGAACAAAACGATGGATGGCAATATCTTAGCAAAGCAACCGAATCTGACGGCTAATCGGCCAAAGTAGGAAGTGATTATTTGGCGAGTATTTACAAACTCATTTCTCTTACCTGATCGAAAGATTTAATGCCTGATGAATGGAGTCCCAGTATTGTTTGCTTGATTCACAAAAAAGGAAATCCCTTCAACTGCACCACCGACGAGCCAACGAATATTGCACACTCGAACAAGATCTAATCTGCCATATTGTGTAAACGTCAACATCAATATGGTTTCAACAACTTTCCTTTCTCCTCCTTCTATCTTTCCGCCCGCGCCCTGGCGACAGTAAAAGGGTATCATAAACCCCTTGAGGCGCGCGTAATTTATAAAAAAAAAAAAAGCCATGAAAGTCCACAGTCGCCCGTCCGAGCAGAATAACTATTGAGAAGGTTCGCTACTGCATGACAGTCGGTAACGACTTAACCGAAATCTATGATGTCAACAAATTCTTAAGGAAAGGCTACGCGATCTCATGTGACTTTTTTAACATCATACTTGATAGAATCTTACGGAAGTCACAATCGGACACTGGAGGCACAACCTACGAGTATTAAAAGTCTGTTCAACTACATGCGTGCGTCGACGATATTGGCATAATTGAACATTGAATTGAATTGAACACACTGCTGCATTTGCTAGCGGAACCAAGTAAATGCTGTCGACAGAAGGGACACACAATAACGAGCCAAGTCTATCTTGGCTCTGTTTAACTCTGCTACATCGAAGATTCAGTCTTGCCAAAAGATGTTTCTTTGAGCTATGAAGGCAATTGAGCAATAAGGCAGTAAGAGTCTTTAAAGGACCTTGCTCGTCCCAGTTCTACTTTATGGCGCTGAAGAACGGACTACATACAATATATCGAAAGCGGGTAAAGATATGGGAAAAATTCTTCATCTTATATGTGGTCCGGTTTGCGTTGATAGGCTTTTAAGGAGCAGATTTAAAAACGAACCGACTGTAGGCGACATAGTCAGAAAACTACGGATCAGTCACCTGAGATAGCTAGGATATGGAAACCTATGACACGGTCCGCAGAGTGTTTAAATCCAATCCGGTGGGACCACGTAGCCAAAGAAGCCTTCACTTTTTGTGGCGCCATAAGTAGAAAGAAGTCTAAACTGACTTTGAGTGCGCAACTGGGGACAGTTAGCTAAGAATTAGGGTAACTGGAGAGGCTTGTTAGTTGAAGTCACAGGTGCACTGCTAACTGAAGTGACTTTTGAAACCTACGAAAAATAACACCATACGGGTGTTTGGTTTTCGCTTCACGATCATGAGCATTCGTTGCTATTTTTTCCAAGTTTTCCCACCAGATCTGGCTCCGATCGGCTTTTTCCAATCCATGGACTAAGGAAAGCGTAGCAGAGGCTCTACAACTTGTTAAATTTGTGGTAAGAAAAATTATATTGTTGAAAATTTAAAAAAAAAAAAGAAGTAAAATTCCGAAATTCTTCTATTCTTCCTTCTTTTGATTTGTTTGCGATGTAGTAATGCTTAGTTCCAAAATATTTCATTCGTTGCGCCTCCATAGAAATATCGTTGAGTGTGTGTAGTTGTAAGTTAGATTTTCTGGCGAGCTGACGCTTGTCTTTATTCATAAAAAACAAGATTTTTCAGCTGAGACGAATAGCTGCTCAAATATAATACGAGTATGTAAACGTTACGTACGAGGGCGGGTCAATAAGTCCGTGACTTTTTGAATTTCTGACCTCTTCACTGAAACAGCAACACTGCTCCTGTCAACAGGCATCTGTCAGTTGACTCCTGTTAAAATTTAAACTTGCTGCGTCAGTTAGTTTGTGTTTGACAGCTATTTTTATCAGACTACTCACTAATTTGAGGAGAAAATGGAAAAAAGTGAATTTCGTGTGCTTATTAAGCATTATTTCTTGCGAAAAAAAACCATTACCGAGACCAAGGCTAAGCTTGATAAATACTATGGGGACTCTGCACCATCGATTTCAATGGTAAAAAAGTGGTTTACTGAATTTCGTTGTGGCCGTACAAGCACTGAAGATGCCGAACGTCCTGGACGCCCAGTTGAGGTCTCTACACCCGAAACAATCGAAAAAATTCACGATATGGTGTTGGCCGACCGAAGATTGAAAGTGCGAGAGATTGTGGAAGCCGTAGGGATCTCGCATGGCTCAGTGGTTTCAATTTTGAATGATCACTTGGGCATGAGAAAGCTTTCCGCAAGATGGGTGCCGCGTTTGGTCACAGTCGACCACAAACGCATGTGCAGTTGCCATGGCAAAAATCCATGAATTGGGCTATGAATTGCTTCCTCATCCACCCTATTCTCCAGATTTGGCTCCGAGCGACTACTTCTTGTTCCCAAACCTGAGGAAATGGCTTGGTGGAAAAAGATTTGACTCCAATGATGAAGTCATCTCGCAAACAAAGGCCTATTTTGAGGACCTCGACAAATCATTTTTTTTGGAAGGGATGAAAAAATTGGAGAAGCGTTGGACAAAGTGTATAGAGCTCAAGGGAGACTACGTTGAAATATAAAATTATTTTTTTATCAAAAAATCTGTGTTTTAATCCAAAAGTCACGGACTTATTGACCCGCCCTCGTATATCTTTATGTGCGTCTGGCAAAGAAAATAAAGATTTAGCTTAAAAGGGATCATCGGGGAGTTATCAACGTATTGAATGGTGAAGCTTATCCGACCACCTTGTATCGAATGCACGCTGACCGACAACATAAACATTTAAATTAATAAATTGCCAACGCGAAAATCTCTCAATCTCAAAATATAAATATTTTAAGGGTGTATTAGATTGTAAGCCTTAAATTGATCAATGCCGAGCATTTAGAAAGAAAACTATCGTTGAACAATATTTAATCAGAGTTTCGTGCTTAATTTGTGTAAATTTGGTTTTTGGAAAAAAAAAAATTGAAAGTTAAAACGTTCAAAGGTATCACGTTTTGCAATTTGAAATTGTATCATATGGTATACATTTGGTTTTTGTTCTTATTATATTTGTATATATATATATATTTTTTTTTAATTAATAAAAATTGGTTTTCTGGGTTTTTTATATCTTGTTTTTAGGTATGACACTATTTTAATTAATTGTTAATATAATTTTGGTATTAAAGCCGGTAATGCACTTTAATTATGTACTATGTAAATTTGAATTGTATATAAATTTTGTTTTTATTTTGCATTTTATTTATTTTATTTTTTTAATTGAAAAAATAAGACAAACTGAGGAGAGAAAAGTTAATTTTCATTTTTGAATCGACCAAGTATTTTATTGGCAATCTGCACTTTACTTTTACATCACATTTCATCAAAACTTTAATTAAAAATTTCAATTAGTTATTTTAGGGATTTTTGGTTTTGGTTTTTATATTTGTTCTTTACTCAAATTGTGAATAAATATTTTCATGTGCAATATGTTTTTTGTTTTTGTTTTTTTTTTGTAAATTTAAAAGTTAATACTTTGCTTAATAATTTGTTTTTTGTTTTTTTTCTTTTTGTTTCGTTATATTTAATGAATATTAGCCGTTATGTATATATATTTTGTTTTTGGTTTTTTTTTTCTATACAAGTTTTGTTTTATAATTTTGAAAAGTATATATAATATATATATATAAGTAATATGTGTATATATATAATTTTATTTTGGGTTGCAATTTGTTTATATAATATAATATAGATTTTTTTTTGTTTTGGTTTTGGTTTTGGTTTTATATATATATATAATATATTTAAATTTAATTTGTATTATTTATTTATTTTGAACTTAAATAGAGGTATTTCTATTTTCCCAAGTGTTTTGTTACCATCTTGTTGCAAAGCATTGTTGTATTATGTATTTCTGTTTGTTTTTTTCTTCTTTTTTGTAACTATTTCCACATTATGGATATTTTATGTTTTTTTTTGTTTTCAATTATTGAAGAACATCTTAAAACGTATACATCTTTGAAAATAAAAAAGAAAATGAAAAATATATTTAAAGGAAATTCAGGGAAACTTAAAATTCACTTAAAACTTAAAAATAAAATTAATTTATAAGAATCATAATTCGTCATCTTTCAGCCATCGACGAATAAAATTACCTGTTGCCATATTTTGAACCAAGAAATTCTGCGTCCATTAATTAAGTAGAATCGTGTTAGTGCTCGAGAGTTTCTATGGTTTTCACAAATAAAATAAATGATATACAATGATGGACGAAGCTTTCGAACTACCAAACGTTTTACGGGAACTCAAAGTCGGTATAATATGGGTTCAAGAAGCCAAATTGCGAAATGCGTACAAAATGTATTATTGCCAAGAGAACGGAACAAATTAAAAAAGTTTTTACCATCATGTTAAGCGTCCAACTCCTAAGTAAGTGTCGCAAAAATTCGCGACCAATTTTACATCTACGAATAATAACGCCCTTTAATAAGATAGAATGATGAATTTTTAGATATATTATTAAGAAAGTAAGTGTTTTTCATTAATGCAAATTTAAACAAATACGGTGGCCACACTTTATGGCTAAATACTTTCTTTAGTTCCAAGAAAGACGACGTCAGTCATCCATTTGAATGATGATCGAGCCATCTTTGGCCTGTTCTTCTTATTTCCTTACATAACCCCTAATATGAAATGCAAAAACATCCAATTCTATTGAGTACAACGTCATATCCATAAGACCGGAATAAGGTGATACTCGGACCACACCAGTGTAAAGTCCTAGTTTAAGTTCAATAGGGTCCAATGTGAGTTGTACTAAAGGTTTTGTTTTTTCTTTTAATCAAGTGAAAAGAAGCTCAAAAATCCCGGCACATCCAGCTCTCAGGAAAATGCACATGCACCAAAGAGAGACGGGGTTTATCGACATACAGTTCTTCAATAAAGGATTTCATTTTGAAAAGTTCGTTATTTTACAACCTGCCCCAAAAAATGTCCCGTCATATTTTTTCGGATTAAAAAAAAAATATTATTGTTATAAATACTTGCCAGCAATTAAAATTAAAACAAACTTTTAATGAGAAGTAGCAAATAACGTGCGTATTGCCAACAACTGACAATATCTTATTGTATATGTAAATCACAATTTCATAGAGATTTTCTACCATCAGGAGCGTCGTTACTTTACCAATTGGGTGTTGAAGATGCACGAAAATGATCCGAATTTGAACTGAAAAATCATACCTGTAGGGCTTTATTAGTTAGAAAAGAAGAAGGCTCAATTAATCAACGATTGTTGATGTAGTCTCTCTATCCGCAAACTAGTTCCAATTTATGCGGTTTTTGGACTGCGCATGTAGAACCATGGTAAATTAATTTTTATGACCGCAACTTAGAACTATGTTTATGGAAATATTTGTTTACGAAAATCTGTGCCGCATGCCATAAAATTGGCGAAACAATCGCTCTTTTGCGCAAAATCTTATCAAAAAGGCCTTTACGTACAACACTAGTCGTTGACATTCGAATAATATTGGTTTTAATCTTAAATCTTTTATCGATTTAAAAAATAAATAAACAAAACTGAATTTCATGAAATGAAAATTAGCATCGACTATACAGCAATTTTTGAGATGGGTGGAACAGATTTCAGAATTGATTATCAATAATAAAACTGCGAATTCCTACACTTGACTCTACAACAATACACTACAAATAGCATATAAAAAGTGAGCCCTCTGTTGAGTCCTATTTTTAAAATTCTTAAAAGTTTGTTGCTTAATTATAGAGAGGAAGCTCTCCGACAAGGAATGAAGTGTAATTTCCTTTAAATAGCTGATTCGACCGGCTTAAACTTAAGTTCGCAATACATTTTCGATACTTCGAAGGTGTACCTTACGAAAAGCTGGGTTTATTCTTTGTGTAAGGGCCAGGGTTGATGGTCAGCATAACACAGGCCTTAACAAAACCCCACAAAAGGAAAGGATAAGAGCATGAAATCGCAATTCTATAGAGGTCAAGTCACATCATCACCAAAATCGCCGATTACAGAATTATTGCACTTAGTGCCCAAACAGATTGGCCATTGAATGGCAAATGGGATATATCTACATTCTGGGGGAATTGAGGCTTACCCAAACACAGTTTATCAAATTCTCTGTAAGGCTCAGTGACTCATCTTCATCTTTACTCACACGCTGAAGATGCATTGTTTTCTCTAGGATGACGTGTGAGTTTTCACGCCTCATGCTTTTGCTTGTGTTAACAGCCGTGGACTTGAAAATGGGCCCTACAATAATATTATACATTTTAAACAAAAAGGTAAAATACAGCATTTTGTTCTCTTAAGCCATAGATTACTAAACATGCGTCTAATACACTTGTCAGTTTTGCAAATATAAAGTGATCCCACTGCGCTCCACCACCTTACTCACAGTGCCTTCCTAACTATTGTAGTAAAATGAGTTATACGAAGGTGATAAGCACATCTGTGCACATTGTTGCTTTTCTAGATTTGCTGCAATCTATCGTCTTACAGTCGAATGTTTTGAGATAACGTGCAATCTTCAATTAATTAAATATAAGATTTGGTTTTTGTAATTTTTTTTATAGGGATTAAGCGTGTAATGAACACAAGCGTCGACACTTAAGCATCTGTCTGTCAACTTCTACTCACACCTCTACGTAGTGAAGCGTGGGAACTTAGAACCCTAAGCTAAAAGTTGAGCCGCATTTGGAAGAGACCAACTGCATATAATCCAGGGGTTTGATTGGGTACCTCGCTGGGATTACTTTCGCAATTCACAGATAACCTACAGCCTCGGCTTCGGATGAATTTACTTGATGTAGATGATCCCAGCTAACACTGAATAGACTTAGTGGTGCCAAGGAAGATGCATCTCATTTAGATGTTGTTTTAAGCTTTCAGGATGTTCTTACATGCCGAAACAACAATCAGCTTCAAGGCCAAATCAGGAAAATAAGCCCAATTCGCATCCATGCTCATACAGAATACAGAGGATATGGGCGACATTATAAAAAGCGAATTCTATGTCCTCTCAGACCAAACATATGATCAGTTCCTTAACTTTGATAATATTGAATATTGCGTAAGGATATCTTAAGGCAAGGCTGGGTAAGAATACCGTCTTTGAATAGTTCACCGAAAAAATCTGCATAACACCACCACCACGACAAGAAATACGTCTACATATGCTACGATCGTTACCTAGTTTCATCCAGGGTATGATTCCGGATATCACACAATGAAGTCAATTAAAACCACCAAAGTTCGACGTTAAATATCTGAATACACGAAAGACGTTTCCATAAGCTCTTTCAAAATCATAGCAGCCAAACAACAAACGTAGAACACTAATGGAAATGTTGTCAACGAGCCAAAGTCAGAGAAGCTGATGAGTTTCAAAGCACCGGCACAAGGAATTTTTTTGGGTTGCCGATAAGCGGTAGTGTATCGGACGGTTTGGAGTACAAATACCGCGCCCTGAGAACATTCCTATTTTAAGGAACTGTGAGATATGGATAGTTGCCTAGACAACATCGACAAGACAATTACATTAATAATTGAGTGTTCATTAAAAGTTGGATGCCACCCATGGAGCAAGATAATCATTGAGCCCTAACATCTTTCTTCGCTCTATGTCAAATTTTCCAAAAAACTTAGCACGTATTCCGGCATTTTGAGAGTGGTCATAATGTTTCGAATATTTAAAAAAAAAAAATAAGAGAATGCTGGGCTTCAAAAACGAGAACCATTCGTGAGCTCTCCGAACAAAATTGAATGGAGAGACCTTCGAAAGTTTTTTTTCAGAGAACAAAACGATAGAAGCCCGGATTGGATGCCTGCAAAGATAAACATGGGTAACTTCTATTAGATTCGCAGCCAGTCCTGAGAATATGAATGTAGGAGTAAAAAAAATGGAAAACGGTAAATGTTACGGTAAACAATTAATTTATTTTAAAAAAAGGTCCAGTGTGAACATTTACCCACAGTTTTATACAAGATCTTTAACGAAACATATGAGTATCATGCACTGTTTGTCAAAATTGCGGGAAGATCAGATGATCAGTTGGCAAAGGTCATGTTAAACAAGAATTACGTATTACAGAATTATGTATTTTTCTTTTGTTAGTTTCGACATGAGAGAACGGGCGAATTCGTAAACGCACGATTTGCAAAGCAAATTATCTGCAAAGCAGATGTAATAGAGCAGTTGAAACGGTAAAAGCATATGTTTGCATTGCAAGTGCAACATTCCTTTGACAGTTGCATAGATGCTCTTGCTTTCGCGTAAAAAAACTGAATCTACTACGTTTAAGAACTGTTTACTTTGAGTTGTTCGTTTGCGAATCTCCTGCTTTGCACATTTTGCGCAACATATACGCTTAAGAATTTGGCATATTACTTCGGATAACTGTGTAACGGTTATGATATTCAAAAACTCTTTGGCCAGAAGAATAAACTATTTATTTACCGATAGCAAACTAACATATGACAGCGTGCATGAAACAAGCTATACAACGCCATGTCTACTATTGACATCGCTTTTGAACTCGTCAAGTTGTGCAGAATAACTACGGATAATTTTCACTGCCCGATCGATTTATGAATAAACAGGCGTTCATTTTTAAGAAAAGTTTTGGAGAAGGCGACGCGCTATTATGTCATTTAAATAACTTAAAATTCACTATCGAGTAAATGACGCTCAAGCTTTATTTCCACAGAATTACTTGCGTATGCACTTAGCTTTGATTTGATTGAAGGAACACAGCGAGCAAATAAAGTTTTTGTTTACAGAGGCGGAAACGCCCAAAACGGGTCTTATGGCAAACAAGGCAAAACAAATTACATACTACCATCAGAATAGGATGCATGTCAACAAGGGTATGGTTAAAACTTCACTATAAAACTTTGAAATAGCTTTGGACTTCGTCTACCTTGGCTTCACAATTACAAAGAGCAAAGACGTCAGATCAAACAGACGAAGAACTACCCTTGTCAATCGGTGTTTCTTTGGATCAGGACGCCATTGAATAACAAAACCTTTTTTCTAATACCAAATTGGCTTTAAGCAAGACCGTTATCATCTCAGTTTCACTCCATGGCGCAGAAGTTTGTATCTAGTCGATAGTAAATAAATGAGCTCTTGGTTGTTTAGGGAAAGATACTGCGCGTGGTTGAACGGTTAGGTTCAAAGATGATCTTTACGGCCAGTATAGCACCATTGGTTAGTCGTATACGGATCCACAGTCTGAGACGCCAAGGCAATATTCAATAGTGGCTTATTTGTCAAAGCCTAGGTTCATCCCCGATTTTAAATCCACCTTATGCTAAGGTTCCTAATTCACAAACTATGAGCCAGCTGATTAGTTACAGAGTAAAACTAATTTGGTTTGTCTAGGGCTAAAAACAGCGACACATTTGTCACATTGTCAGCTCCGGAAATTCCTTAAGCTCTTTTGTTGAAGATTACAACTTCACGTAAGGACTGAAAAGAGTTTCAGCTTGCGAATCAACTGAAAACAGTAAAATAAAAATAAGCAAACAACAACAATAAAATAAAAACACAATTTGCATACTTTTAAAACCGATAAAATATTTTTATATTAAGAAAAAAAAAAATAACTATAAACTTAAACGTATCATAATATATTAATTATAATTATAATTAAAAAAAAAAACATTCAACATATTTTATTTTAATAGTGTTTGCAGAAAAAAGAAAGGAAAAATTCAAAACAAAAAAAAAACTACTCTTTAAATGTATCTTCTTCTGTTTTCATTTAAATTTATATGTAAATTACTTAACGATCATCTTTCCTTTTCATTATTTATTTATTTTTTCTTCTTTGTTTTTTATTTAAAAAAAAAAAAAAAACTTATGTAAATGTAAATTATTTAATTTTTTTCTTCTCTTCTCTTATTTAACTATATTTCAAACTGAAAAAACAAATATTTTAACTTGATTAAAACTTAATACTAAACAATAATAATAATAATAATAATAATAAAAATATTAATAGTAATAAAGAAAAAACTAATCTTTCATTTTGTTTAGGAATTAAAACAAATTCAATTTACAATTCCTGGTAAATAGTGTGTTTTTCTGTTGTTTTACTTTCCGTGTACATAACATACATGTTTATTGAATCTATAAATGTGTGTATCATATTATTCAACAAGGATATAATTAATAATAATAATAATAATAATAATTAAAAAAAATTAGCTATTTCGATTAAACATTTCCTGTGTAAAAATAATAAAATGAAAATAAACAAACAAAACCAATTCTATATAAAAAAAAAAAAACAAAAACTCTTCTCTCTTTGATTTACTGAATCATTAGTGGCCTATTAGCTAAGTTAATATCTGAACATTGTTTCTTCTCTTCTGGTTAAATTTTAATTTTTTATTTTCTTCATTTTCTAAATATACATCTATGTTTGTTAATTATCTTCTCTTTAAAACAAATTGCGATAGTATGTACAGAAAAGTTAATAAAATAAAAAATCGAAACAGAACGACAAATAATAAAATAAAAAACAAACGAAAAAAGAAACGATGTAGTTTAAAACACAAATTATGATATTCTACACAGGTAATTGATTATTTGTTTATTTTGTTTGTCTGTTTTTCTTTTTTAGTAATTAATTGTAATAAAGCAAATTCTTTAACCAATATAATTAATTTTATACAAATTATATAGACCTACTATGCAATGGTAAAAAATATAATTATTAATATTATTATTTTGTTTTTTGTTTTTTGTTTTTGTGTATAGTTGTTTTACTTTTTCTTCATTATTTTCTTTGTATCGAATTATTCAATTATTTTTATTTCTCTCTCTCTATTATTTACAAACAGTTTTTATTTTTTTGTAATATTTCTCTTTAACCTTTCATCACAATTGTAGTATGTACTTCTTTCGTAAATTGATTATTTGGAAAAAAGAAAAAGAAAATGAAAGAACGTTTTTGTTTTTATTTATTTTGTCTGCTCGAAAATAAAATAGTTACATAGAAAAAATTTACTTTAAAAAACAATAAGCTAAGGAATTAAAAATTAAAATAAAACTAACGAATAATTGTTAATAATTTTTTTTCTTTTCTAATTTTGCAGGAAAATAGATTTGTCAATGGAGTTACAGAAGCATGGAAGGAGACTTTTGCATGACAGGAAAGACAAGTCGAATGGGATTCTAAAACTTCAGAGACGATCAGAATGCTGGTGGCTGCTTTGTAGTTTTCAGCTCGAAGCGAGTCTTAATTAAGTCAATCTATTTAGTTTACTTAAGAAACACCATTTCTATCGCATTTGTTTAACCAAAACTGCAGTAAAACTTCCCAAACCAAGTCATAACTATTTGATACTAATGAGCATCACTGTTTATTAGTTTTAATTTGTTAAAACTTGCCCAGGCGCACTTCTGGCATAAAAAGAACTTTCTTTACCTTAAAATTCCTCAACAAAACATTTTTGGTTTAGTTTAATAAAGTTTGGTTTCAAAATGGCATAGCGTTTTTCTGTTTTCATTGAAATAAAAACTTGAAGAAAAGATAATTTCCAACTCAACTTGAATGCGAAGAAGATTGTGCAGATAGAATAGATGTAAGGTGGTAAATCTGGTCCTTATTTCCTTTTTTTTGTTTGAACTTTGTCAAGAAATCGAACCTCAGCTTCTAAGTTGGAAACCGAATCACTTAGTCAGCCTTTTCTTCGCTTGCTAATCTTTCTAGTAGTCTAAAATTGGATCGCGCAGCATTTACTCTACATCCCGAATGGAAAACCAACATCCACATCTGTACTGTTCGAAAAAATGTTCTCATTTTAAGATGCATATATAGTATTCAAATCAAGAAAAACTTAAGCATAACATAGTGGCTTTAACTTTGGGTATTTAGCATATCTGAAAACTTACAGACGAACTAGTCTAACATCGACGCCATCGAACCAGTAATAATCGTTCTAAAAAAAGAATATAAAGCTTAGCTAATTGCTTCTAAATTGGAAAGACGCCAATATCCAACGACCCAATTAATAACTCTTATTCAAGTTGGTTACAGTTAATAAATTGTGGCATATATATTTCTGTGGAGGGCTTCCTCAAACTCAACTGCATTTTGAGGTTCTAAAATTGAATTTTAATAAAGAATCCTACATACATCTATGTAGCAAATGATTATTTCTGAACCGGGAGCAATTAAAATTGATGCCTAGTTAGTACACCTTCCACGACAGTCCTTACAAACCTGTCTACAGATCTGGACTTGCAAAAACGAGTATAAGACAATGCCGTTTTGACTATTTTTTTTTCGATTGCCCTTTGAGGAACTAAAATAGGAAGTTCTATAAAACCTTTCATTTCACTGTAGTTTCTTTAGATTTGTAGATTCATTCACTGTATATATATTGTTGATGAACAAGAAACTTTTGGCTTAATACATTCAAGTTGCTATTGGATTCTCTACTGAAGACTTTTTCATCAAGCAATCTGATTTTAATCAATTTCCATTTTGAAACACGTCAAAACTGAGCCAAATAGGATACAAACGAACTAAAAAAGTACTAAGGGCAATGGCAAACTCAACCCTAATAATGTTTTTTTCAAAGCAGATCTTCGCAAAACTTGATGAAATTGCTCATTCTTTACTAGTTGAGGGTATAAGAAGGAATACTCCAAAAAATTCAACAAAACTGATGTGTTTTCCATTCACCGAACTTAGTCTCAGAATAATCGCGTTACGGATCATAATTCAAGAATAATAACATAAATTGTACCCGATTCTATTTCGCTGTAATTTTAAAGCCTAAGGCTGCGTTTGTGGCGTTTCGCGACCGATTTGGGAGTAGTCGCTTCAAATCGCTTGCAGTCTCTGAATTCGGTTTCCCCAAATCAGAGAAATGTAGTTGATCTGCTGTAATGTGTCGCGTTTTGCGACTGTATTTATTTCACAGCTCTGCTCTCAGATTTTACACTCCTTAGGGCAACTGACACTCAGATGGAGGGGCAGTGAATTTTGTCAATCGCATAAAAACATTTTGAATATAAGAACAGCGGAACGATTAGATGTGCATCAAGTAAATAATTTTAAATTGATAATACACGACGATGAACCAGAAGATACTCTATTTTTGAATTTCCTGGGATTTCAAAACTTGTAAAGTGTAAAAAAAATGTAATGAAAGTGTAAAATTCAAGACAGCGAGCAATCATGGACTAGAACTCAAATACATTCGTTGGTGTTCTTTCCTTGGTTGTTCAAATGAAGGTAGATACTTACATGAAGATGTAGGTATTGGGAATAAAGGTTTGCGAAAGTTGTAATTTTCTTGTCTAATATCTGTGTCATGCCGCCACCTTTTGACAGAGATGCCGAACTTTAAGTAGGATACTCAAACAGGTACCAAGTTCTAGTTTTGTCGCAGAAATATTAATCAATAAAAGCAGCAAAACAAAAGGAATTACAGAAACATACATCTTTAGTAATATGAAAATATTGAAGTTATCATTGGCCATAGAGGCTCTTACGCAAATAAAGAACGGCCTAAGTGAGTTGGACTCGAAGAAAGTGATGTAAAAACCAAGTACATGTTTCCGACAGCAGTATCTTCAAAAATGTTGACGAGTATACCTACCCTGATGATGACTCCAAAACTGACTTAGGCATTATAAGTGCAGCCGTCAGTAAAAAGGGGAACTCGCCTACAGTGTTTGACGTTGACAACGCTATCACCGCGAGCTTATTGAAAGGAAAAACATACGAAAATTAAAACGACTTTGGTGAACGCATCCCGATTCAGTATCAGATTCAAAAGGAAAACAATTTCAAGTCAGTCATAATCTTCTATAATAAATAGGAAATACAATATGCTAACTGAAAGACCGTCTTTCGATGGTGTTAATGAATCTTGATTTACTCTTGTATTCAAATAGAAAACAATTTCGCTCGCTCCAGTCAGTCGTGATCTTCGTCGGTATATTGGAGAGAGATGAAGACTCCAGAATGTAGCCATCAATTTAAAGTATGCAAAATGAATGGGAACTCATCGATCTGTAAAAGAATTTTGATTCACTCTTCGATTTTGAAGTATCCCTCAAGTCACTCAGGGCTTTTTCTATAAAGCAAACCTCAACCATTCTCATGTGCCTATCTTCTGTATGTCCATCTCCTCCCAATTGCTCTGCAAATTTCTTACTTGTTTTACAATTTTAAAGAAGCATGTTAAGATACGAATATATGTATGTTTTAATAGTAATACATAATTAGATATTAAATTTCCTACGTCAAAAACAAACAAGAAAATTGTTTTTTTAATTTTTAAAATATTTTTAACATTTTTTTTTTTGTTTTGTTTTCTTTATACTCATTCATTTATCACACTGAAAAAACTATTTTTTTTGTTAATTTTTTTTTTCTTTTCATTTTCTCTTGCTTTGTTTTAAACATGTTTTTATAATTTTTGTTTGACATTTTAACTAGTTTTTTTTGTTTTGTTTGTTTAACTTATATTAGAAACCTTATAGACTAAGAAAAAATTTTTTTGTGGTTTTTCTTCCTTCAATGAATGTGCTGCATTCTGTTTTTTTTTTGTTTTTATACACAAAAAACGTGGACATAGATATCCAATCCTTGGTATACGTTTAATTAATATTAAATATTATTTTTTTTTGCAGTTTTTGTGTTTTTTTTTTGTTGTTTAATTTGATTTTTAATAATTAAATTAAATAAGCTAAGGTTTGTTTCTATTTAAAGGTTGTTGATTTTTTTTTTGTTTTTTTCTTTTATGTATAAATTTATATGTATGTATATATATATATATATATATAGAATTTTTTTTATGTCGCAATGCCACCAAACCACAGATTACTATTTTTATTTTGTTGTTTTACATTCATATACAAGCATGAAATGCGTATATGTGTGTAGATATTTAAATTCTTAAACATTTGTATCCCTTTATTTCCGATTTCAACTTTTTTTGTTTTCTTTTTTTCTTTGTATTGGTCAACTTTTTTTTTTGTTAATTTTTTCTCTTTTTGAATTCAACTACTTTTAATGTTTTGTTTTTTTTTTGTTAATTTTAATTTTTTTTGTTTTCTATTTTTATATAGAATTTTGTTCAGTAATAAATTATGGAACTAACTTGGGTTAGTTTAATGATAGCAGCTGGTGTAGGTGCACGAGTTTTGTTCCTTTATTAGGGTCACCTTGTTGTGCTGCTTCCGAAGAAATCGGCTGCAAATCGAAATGAAATTGTTTTCGTTAAATATTTCAAAAAATTGTTTATGTTTGTTTGTTTGTTTAAGTTTGTGGAAAAATATTTTAGAAAGTGTGTACAGTCTTGTTTCTTAGTATTAAAGTAAGACTTTTCTGCTTGTAGATGACGAAGAGGCCACCTCTTCTCCCAATCTCGAAAAGGGCCGAATGCTCCAAAATTACAATATATCTTTGTACGGTCCATGCTCATAATTATCAGCCAGGTATACGGGGATCAAGGCATGCGCGGTGACTTTATTATTAGCTCTATATCTCTGGTTTACATAAAATGTGCAAGTGGCACCACTAAAGGGTATTCATAAAGCGTGTACACATATGAATAAACTTTGACTGTCTACATATCAGTGAAAATATTGCTTATTATTATATAAAAACTTTTTTAGAAAATTAACGAGTTAGTAGTGTGAAATTGTCAGTACAGATAAGTGGCCAAATAGGTTAAAAACTATACGAATTGCACGGAATTTGAGGAGAACCATATTCTTTGGATTCCCAAAACGCGTCTGTTTCCAGGAGAGGTGTAGCTTCCCGCAAATATTGCAGCCCTTAGTCGCCATTATCTTTACCAAAAAAATGTCCGCACAATTTCCCAAAATGAACCCCAATTAGTTGGGCTGCAAGATCTTGTTATCTTACGCCTGTCACTTCTTTCTGTTTTACGATGCTTCTGGAAACTTTGAACCGCCGAATGACACTTTCCCAACAAAGGATGGCTACCTAAAGTTCACGCCCGAAGTCAGAATTGGATTCAGTACAAAAACTCGCTTTTTCCTATTCCGTAGGCTAAAGACTTCTATGTAGGGAAATAGTTTTGATGATTTGAAAGCTATTTCATGAGACGCGATTAAATGAATCATATAGGAAGATGATTTCTGGGCATTTTCTAGAGGCTTAACGACCGGTAAAAAATTTGTGTCCAAGAGACAGGGTACTATGTTGAGTAATGAATAAAATTGTTTGTTCTATATGCTCCATATTCTTGTAAGAACTATATGAAGGCATATCAAGCCCTTCTTTTACGCATGTATTAGTGTGGCTCCGGTAAAATGACGACCGAACAAATTTTCTCAAAGAAAACCTAGAAAAAACCGAAAGTACCATCTCTCTTCGACTTCAAAGCCATATACTAGGTGGGGTGAAAAGTAACCTCCTTGACCGCCAGAATGAGCTGCTAATGCATCAGGTTATGATGCCTTGAAGTCCGTTCATATTTAGGCAGACATGCCAAATTTCAGTGCGATACTGTCTTTAGTTTTGTTTTGACAGCTGATTGTTGTTGACGTGTTTGGAATCATGTTGAGTATGGACAAAAACGATTTTCGTTCTCTCATAAAACATTATTTTTTGAAAGGCAGAATGGTGAAGGAAACAAAAGAAAAGTTGGATAAATATTATGGGGCTAATGCTCTGTCAGATTACACGTTCAAATATTGGTTTTGAGAGTTTCGAGCTGGCCGCAACTCCACTACCGATCAAGTCCGCAGCGGCAGGCCCTCCGATGCGGTTACAGAGCACAATGTCAAAAAAAATACATGAAATGGTGTTGGCTGATCGGAAAATACCACAAAGATTAGTACTGAGCGCACACGCCATATTTTGGGCAATATTCTGCATATGAAAAAGTTATCCTATCCTGCCGCTAGATGCCGCGCATGCTCACTCCTGACCAAAAACACGAACGCGAGAGCACTTCGAAAGAGTATTTGGAGTTGCTGATGCGGAATCGGGCGGACTTTTGGCGGCGATTGGTAACTGTTGATGAAACCTAGATCCACTATTACACACCAGAGAACAGAATGAGTGCCCGGCAATGGACTGAAGCCGGCACGAGTGCTCCGAAGCGGCCGAGGGATTCTCAATGGGTCGGAAAGGTTATGGCGTCGGTTTTCTGGGATTGTCATGGCATACTCTTCGTGGACTACTTCGAAAAGGGAAAAACCATCAACAGCGAGTATTACTGTTCACTATTGGAGCGATTGAAGGCCGACATCGCTGCAAAACGGCCTCACATGAAGCGACATGTGCAGGCGCATAAGAGCATCGCAACCACGGCTAAAATCAATGACTTACGGCTCCAATTGCTGTCGCATCCACCGTATTCGCCCGATATGGCTCCCTCAGACTATTATCTCTTCCCAAGCCTCAAAAGATGGCTCATCAATAAAAAATTCAGCTCACGCGAGGAAATCATCGACGCCACGGAGGAGTATTTTGCAGACCTTCCGGAAGATTAATTTTCGGACGGGATCAAGAACTTGGAAAATCGCTGGAATAAGTGTATTGAATAAAATAAAAAAAACATTAAACAATTTTTTTTTTCATTCCTAAGACGGTTACTTTTCACCCCACCTAGTATGACAACTAATTAACTCTACAAGGCGATAATCATAATCGAGATTTCGACATAATTGATGCAGCTCTGCCAGACTTTAATGTGCAATTTGGAAGGGAAATATACAACCGCGAATTCTTTGAGCTGTTTCAAGAAGTAAAATCACGTCGACACACTGGTTCGGTCACATCGTGCGAATGGACAACAATGATCCAACAAAGACAACCTTTAAATCACAGCTCATCACAAACCGAACATCCAGTTTAAAAAAATCCAGCAATTGGGGATACCGATGCGCTTTGCCTAAACAACTGGAAACAGCGAGCTAGGGTTTGAAGAGAGACTAACATTTCTGGAATGCAGAAATACAAATTAGTTTTAAGGAAAGACCCCAGCTCTGGGCGTCAAATTTACGGAAATAGCTCAAAGAAGGTACATGTGATGAAAAGGGCTAATTTGCAATTGATGGAAAGAGTACTTTAATACGTTACTTAAAAAAATTATTTCTATGCGGTACCATCCTCTCGGCGGACTTAACGAATTTTAAATTAGCGAAGCAGTAAGAAGAATAAACCGAAGTCAAGTTGTCGAGCCGGATCAAATACCCCTCCAAAGAATATCATATTAGAGAGAGGAGTTCTTGACCGTCGACTTGAATTAAAATTTATAGCATTCAATGTGGCAGGTAGACGTGTTTCAAAGATATGGAAGACAAATATATAAGAATGGTACGCTTTAGTTAAATAGACAGCAGTCATAATTCGAAGTTACAGTTGGATTACACCAACAAGATTTTCTATTAAAGTTGTACATAAACGAGTCGGAAACGATGCCTTTCCGCCGATTATACGAGTAGCGTTATTATAAAAAGCGATGTATCTGCCCTACCGAATTACAGTTCAGTGGTATTAAGACCAAATGTCTGCATTGCCTTTTTTCTGAATTGCTAACATCGAAAGTATCGAAATGCGACATAATGTAGGTTTGTCGTTCACCATTACGGAAATTGAGATGTCGATAAGGCACATAGAATTAGTGTTTCGTTTAGAAAGTAAATTGCTCCAAATTTAAATATTCGTCCATTGTTTGAATTTAAAACATGCATTTGTAAAAGTCTCCCTTATTAAGAAACTGTTTATGGAAAACTTTAGGCAGTTTAGCTGTTTTGCGGCTCAAGTTCGCAAGAATTATAAAAAACAACTAAGGCTGAGAAAAATATGCTGCCACATTACATTTTTGGTGAGCGTGTCGACTGGAAAACCACATCATCGATACAACTTTGGACGTTAATGAAACAGAAAAACACTAATCTCATGTTGCATATAATAGTGCAGCATTTCGAAGATTTACGTTGAAAACTCGGTCGGACGGCTGAAAAAAAAAATCATCCTTCACTGGGCAAAAGCACTTGTAACATTGGGCTGTAGATCCTGTAAATTTCATACTTACACAAATAGTTTTTCTTAGATATCACCTCGTACCTTCGAAACAAGACTGTACACAATTGTTCGAAATAGAAAAATTAATATTAAAATATAAGGTAAACACCACACAAAAATATAAACAATAAATTTAACTAGAATTTACGATCAACAATTTGCTTAAACACATACGCCCTCTTACAGCAGCCGTCTAAAGAAGGAACAATTCGAATTTTGAAACTAAAATAAACACACCTCTTAACAAATTCGTGTAAAACATGAAAAATTCATCTGATCTTTGACTTTTGCCGTCTCTCTGTATACCTCTGGTTTGGGCCTGTGGGTAATTTATGGGCGAAATGCTAAAACAGAAACCTTCAAAGTTGGTTTTAACTTACGTGTCTGTGGTAAATCGAAACCAAAATTCAATGCATGTGGCGGCGTATTCAATAATGAATTCCCTGTCAGCTGTTGTTGTTGCTGTTGCTGCTGCTGTTGTTGTTGTTGTTGTTGTTGTTGAACAGTCACTCCTACCTGTTGCTGTTGTGGAGTTTGTGATATACCAAGTGGATTTGTACTATTCGCGCCCACCATCGGTCCCTGGACTAAGCCGAGGGGGCTCTGTGGAGTTCTTAAACCACCACCAGCTACGGTATTACTTGCATTGTTGACATTTCCGCCGCCACTGCTACCACCACCTCCACCGCCACCACCACCAGGAACACCATTATTGCCTGTAGCCGCTGTTTGTTGTTGTGCTCGACCACTGACAACAGCTCTTAGTTCTTGTCTTACAAACTCTGAAGAGTTTGCTCCATTACCAGCTGCAAGTAGGAAATTAAGAACTACAATCAATTAATTAGAACACCTCTATACGGATGTGCTGTTACGACTGTACCCTGTACAGCGAACAGCTCTAAAAAAAAAAAAAAAACTTTAACATTTAGATATTTGTTAGCCACATTTAGGTTATGAAATTTACAATTTATTAATTATATGTATGTACGAGTACGAATATACGAATATATATGTATGTTCCAATTTATTAACGATTAGCACATAAATACAATTTTATATGTGGTGGATGAATAGATGCAGCTATAGGTGGTGGTGGATTGGATGTGTTTTTAGATTCATGGGGGTTGCCTTAAGTACGTACAAATATGTATATTTATATGAATACGAATATATAAAATAAATAAAATATACAGATGGAATTATGCTAAGTGGATGGATTTCGTACAAATTTGAGAGTGCAACCTAAGCGGATTTATGGTGAAAACATGGACAAATGATAAAATGAGTGAAACACAATGATTCCCAATACGAGATGAGGTTTTATATACAATTTCGATAATCAAAGCTCAACCAAAACAATAACATTTCAATGAACAAAACATAAACTGATACAAATGCAAGACATTTACATAAGACTAGTGCAATCAGGGGCATTCAGGCCAGTTAAGAAGGTATGTTATATCATCTTCTCTCTATTGTCGCCCATAAGAAGAGAACCTTTCTGAAGAACGATGTTCGTGTTTGTGAGGGCAGTAAAAACAATGAATAACTTCCGAAGGAAACAAATCGTCTCGCTAGTGAAGAAAAACCTCACTTGTTCCAGGCAAAAACGACATGAAAAACTGAAACAATTAAAAATAAACAGAAACCATGTGATGGTATGATAATGTCGCATACAAAAAGAATAGTTTTCGACAGCCTAAGGCGCAATATTACAATTAAGGGAAACAAATCGAAATGTGACGGATTAATTGCAGAGGTTTTTAAAGTTAAAGGCATCGATATGGTGACGACGCATGCGCTAGTTTATCTGAAAATTTTGTAATTAAAAGCGCATGTTCGGTAAATGAAATCTCAACATCATTCTGTCCACTACTGAAAAAAGAGATTTTTCCAATGTGCCAAGACTGACTGCATTGTCATAAGCTTACTTAATATCCTTGCTGCCGCAGTATTTGAGTATGGAAAGCCTGAAGTCAAAACATTGATAGCTCAATAGAAGATGCAATTATACCAAATCGATATGAAGCTCTTACTCATCGATTTAAATCTTGTCTTGGCATACCCACCATAATTTTCTCTTTTCGAAGCTTATAGATAGAGAACTCTCGCTGCTATTTAAAAATCAAAGACGACATTATCGAATCTTTTAAATTCAAAAAATTTGTCATTTCTATGGACTGAAAAGGTCGATCATTATCTAAGTCGGATGAATGTTCTCTTGATAGATTTGAGAAAAAGATTTTTCGTCTGATCTCTCCTAACTGCCTTGACAAAGTATGGATACAAAAAGAAAGATAAGAATCAGATTTTATTCGAATTTTGGATGGAAGTAAGTATGTTAGTCCGGCAACAAATCTGAAAATCAGATAGGAAGACAAGAAAGACAGACAATGCATCATTGATTAGAACTAAAAAGAGTACCGGCGGTACAACGGTGCCCTGAGGCTCACCAGTGTTTATTAAGTCGATTTAATTGAATTGATTGAAATTTGATTTTCATTTCAAATCCATTGAAGGAGAGATCTATCGACGAAAGAGCCTGCTTTCGGATTCCATTAAATTTCTTTGGAATATCAACTGCAACTAGCCTGCTTTCGTCAGTTTGATGTAAATTATAGTTTCACTTGAGGTTTGCTATCAAATCATCAGCAATCAGATCTGCTGCTACGAGAACTGTCCTGCAATGTCATTATAAATGAGTATTGGGATGAAAGATAAGGCAAAATTCCTGATCTTCCATTCCAACCAACAACCAACAACTTTTATAGTGTAGGATTTTTTTGTTCGAGTTTTGATTGTATCGGAATCTCGCAGGTTTAGAAAACGCGTTTTCTCTTTTGGGCTGTTTTTTTAGAATCGGAAAATAGTTCTCTGAGCTGCCTCAAATAAACAAAAAATAGAATTGAATGCCACATAATCTAGTAGAGTATCAGAAATTTCATCGATACAAGATGGCTTCTGCGTGTAAAAGTAATGAGTATATAATATGCTTATCTTAAGAAATATTACGAAATTGAAGGATACAAGCGCTTTTATTCTTATCAACAATGAGTCTAGATGCATTCGTTTAGATCAATCACAGTAAATTTTCACGCCAGTCCAAAGTTGAATTCCAAGAAGACAATGATGACTGAGACGGTTGTCAACAGTCTGATTAGTTTCCTTACATTTTCTAAACGGCAGAAAAGTACTGCCGCGAAAACGATGTTATTCAGAAGAATCAAAAGTTCTCTTACACTAACAAGTTCGAGAACATATTTTGATATTGCCCAACAAATGCTGACGAATTTACAATTTTCTTAAAGGTTGATGGATTTAAACAGATCTAAACCTTTTTATTTTCTATGTAGTGCGACATCGGTTAATACCTCTGATTGCACTGGTACAAACCCTTACCAAAATAAGAAATAAACCACACACGCTCCGATATTGTCAATTGTTATGCCAATCAATACAATCTAAGACCACCCCCCTTCTCAACAAAATCATTCATTCATCCCCCGCAAAACAAACAAACATTTTTTTTTACACACAACACACCCCGGCGACTTAAACGGATGTAAACGATTGTGAGCCACAAAATGATTTACACCAGTATTTATATAAACTGAGGAAGCCTCTTCTCTTGTGGGTGATTAAATGGAAAATTTTTACAAAGGGTTTACAAGTAATGGGAATCCATGTGGTGTTAATTATGTGCGCTATGAGTTATTAACACAAAAATCAAAAAAAACTTTTCTTTTAAGAAAATTACAAATTTGGACAAACAAAAAAAAGGTTCAGGATACACTTGGATTTGATGTGTTTATGTGTAGGCGAGTATGTTTAGTAAACATGTATGCTAGGGATTTGTGCAGGGTTCAATTCAAGGAAAAAGGATAAATATGTGTAACTTTGTGAATAGGTTTCTATTTTTTCTGATTTACAAGGCAATTGAGGCTGGACAATTTGATTTTAGGAAGGGGGAACAAAAAAAAAAAAAAAAAAAAAAAGCATGGAGAGACGGCCTTACCGGTCTGTGTGCGACCATAAAAATCATTTGGCGGTGGCCCTTGTCCAGCATGTTGCATGTTGTTGTACATCATGCCATAGCCGCCGGCACCGCCACCAGTACCATCCGATCCACCAAAAGAACGAGGAGACCCTGTTGTGTTTAACAATTGCATTTTGTTAGAAATGTTTTTGTTTCTTTTTTTTTGTTTTTTGTTCGTTTTCTATATTTATAATTGTTTTTAAATGTTTATTATTAGATTGATTATTGTGTTTTAATGGGACTAACTAGGTTTAGTTTCATTTGTTTCGTTTAAATGGCATGTTCGTTCCAATAAGATGTTAAACCTTTTTCTAATTTTTTTTATTCGATTTTCTTTTTCGAAATGACAGAGCACAGTATACATTTAAATCGACTTTGACTAAAATATACATACATATATGTATATGTAACACTAATTTACTCTTAACGATTTTAATTTACTCGACTATCGCCGATTACACTTCCATGTTGCAACTAAAACGACGACCTGCACTAAAGACAAAAGATCATTTTAATGTTGGGAATCAGTTTGTGCCAAGCGACTTAACAGAGTCTGCCAAGCACATGCTGGCAAATTAACTTCGCTTTCGGAATACAGAACAAAGGCTTAATCGCAATCTTACTTTCATTTTCTCAGATGACATCTGATTGAAACCCAACTAAAAGTACAAGTAATCTTAATCAATTATTCCCTCAGAGTCCATGTACGTTGGTGTAGGTTTCACTCAGAGTTCCGAATGGACTGGACGGTGTATTTGAATTGTTTTTGGTGAAAAAAGCATCAATGTATTGTGAGATGGTTCGTTATCATGTTGCAAAATTCACGAATTGTCTTTTAATAATAGCTTCGCACAAACGCCTAATATAACGTCCAAATAATACTCCTTGTCTTGGTTCATTCGGAGCACAAGCGAGCGAGTATGCTTGATGTCCTGTTTATGGTTTCTTGGAATCAGCCTCGAAAAGGATGTCTTATTTTTTCCGTATTTTCAAGTCCTTCGATGATAGCTTTACTGCGACACGCCTCAAACCTGATTGATTAGTTTAAATCTAGTGAACAGATCCAATCGACGTCTGTTGATCATCTCTGCTAACGCTTTGATGGTCGAATTTCATAAATGTATCATTTGATGTTGATTGCCTCCCAGCCTGACGAAACACCATGAATTTGGTAAGAATGCCAAAGTTGTAAGGACAAAAAAAGAATTCAAATCGGCCAAAAGACCAATTGCGCCTTGTGCAAGGCGAAACGGAAGGTTGTGTCGTTTTTTATTACATGTTTCCCCAAGCATTGTCAAATCGTTATAATGTGACGCCCTGCAAATGCTAAGCAACATTTTGTTAAGGTTTCAAAACAGGATGCAATAACAGCTCGAACATGCCAATGGTGGTTTCAACAGACGAATACTGACCGACGATGCCAATGATGAAGTAGAAAGCAATATCATGTGGCCAAGTACTACATTAAATTCCACAGATGTTCTTTTTAAACTCGGAGTTTATCGTACAAATGTGTTTCAACGCATTAACACTTTTTGCTCTGTTTGCCTAAAATTTTGCTCGTTAAAAAAGGAAGCCGGTTTTGCACCGAATGACTACTGGAAATGAAATGAGCGTGAGATTGCCAGTTTAAAAAAAATGAAACGCTATTTCACTCAGCTTGATATTTTGAACAAGGAAATTCAGAGCAAATGACCGTGTGGTAAGGAAAACCTTCAATTTTGAGGCTTAATGGCAGTTTAACAGTTTCGCACCGTCAAAAATGACGTCAAATGTTTACTAATAAAACGACCAATCTTCCCCTTACACCTATTACTACTTGGATATGATGCTCCCCAGTATAAGGGGGTCAACTCTTCGAGTTGTATTCTTTCAATTTGAACATCTGTCTGGGTATCCTTACTCGTAAGTCAATCAATTGTTGCTACGGGCTGAAACCGCTTATATAAGTATACTTTGGTGATGGGGCTTGGCTCCTGTCGAGCTGTTATTTGACACTGTTGGACTTTTCTTTTGGGTAAACAATCCAGAGACGATTCTAACTATTATACAGTCTCGATTTTGAACGTTTTTGAATGTACTTAAAAATTAAGTTACTTCCAAGGCATATGATGCAGCTATTTGAAAGAAACTATATTCCACAACCCATGGGAAAGCACATTCCTTTTAATTTATAGAAAGAAAGTGGCAGATATGCATTCATTCCAAATCCCTCATCTTTTATGGAACAAAAGGGAAGGACTAGGAATAGAATTTATTTTTAGCGGTCGCTGGGATTAAATGTTGCTCTTTTCTTTCACACTCTTTTCTTGTTGTGCTAATTGGGTTTGATATCGACATATATGTATTTTCCTTGTAAAGTAAAGGCACTAGATATTCATATTCGAAAATCATCATTATATTGCATTTGTCAGTAGCGAATACCATTTCATTCGTTTTAGTTCCTCCCTGCAGATGTCAAGGGCTTGTTTTAGTCTGGATAGAGTATGTCAGCACCGTATTGTAGGAACATTAAGTAAATGAACTTAGTTTTCTTATATCGATTGAAATAGTGTTGATTTGATATTTACAGTTCTATGCCAATCTTGTTTAGGAAATGAGAATAAATACAAGGAAATTAAGACTCTTTCGACCCCCTGCATCAGTGGCTAGGACTTTTAGATTTATGTGTCTCCCACAGCCGTTGCATTGGCACGGCACTACCGTCACTGTCGTTGTTATTAGATACGTTGCAATTTAATTGGTAAGCCTGTTTCCAGATTGCTTCTTCCAGCCAAGCTGTATCCGCTTAATTGTTGGGTTTTCGGGTTTCAAATTAGTTTCAGTGACTAGCATACTATTTCTTTTTTATCCTTTTTCTCTCTTGGCATAAATTTTCTTCACACGGGAAATTATTTTATGGCTGCTTCAAAACGAATCATTATGTCTGAAACAAGTTCAGAATCAATTTGTGGCTTCGAAGATTTGAAGGGAGGGTAGGTACATAAGTCCTCATATAAAATTGGTTAATTTCTCATTTTTCACTTAATTATTAAGTTTGCGCAAATCCTCTTGCCAGTGTTATAAAATAAACGAAATCATATCGCAAGAAACGGAAAAGGTTCAGCGGTTTAGATAGTGCACGTTCGAATCTAAAGATTATTTGTTAAAATTTAATTTAAAGCCCAACCTAGTCCTCATATAAAAATGTCCTCTTTTGTTCGCAGAAATTTCATAGAAAGACGACGCCAATAATACCCCCAAAAACAATTTTAATTTTTTTTTTTAACTGTGCTCTGTCTTTGTCTTATTCTTTTTTGTTTACTAATTCTTAGGAAAAAAAAATTAATTCAGTAGCTCTCCTAAAACAAGCAATACGTTCCCTAACTTACCTGGCAAGTGTTGAGTTGCTTGAGGTACACTCGTTTGGCGCTGCATTCGCTGCATTTGCTGGCTGTTAAACACATTTGCAGGTGGACCGTACGGTGATTGCGGACTTGGTGATGCTGGTCCTGGGTAACCGTCTGGTGTGTTTGAAAATGAGTTTTGTCGTTGAATGCCTCCGGAGCCGGGTGAATTCAGCGAACGTCTTTGTGTTTGGAATTGTCTATATGGACTAACACCCTGCAAATTAAAAATAAAACAAACAATGTCAACATCGGTCACAGTAAAAAAAAAAAAAAAACTAAAAACAAAACGGGACACAACCGACCGACCTGCAATTGGGCACTCAGCATGGGATTATGCTGCTGCAGAGAGATCCTCGAATTGGCATTTCCACCAGAATTATTGGCCCCAGCAGATGCATTCCATTGCTGGGGAGGTACTCCACCAGCACCTGAGGCCACTGATTGAGCGTTCACATTAAACGGAGGCAAACGCGGTGACAATTGGGCAGCTGTGTTATTTGCAACGACACTTTGAAATGTCATTTGTTGCTGCTGCTGCTGCTGTTGTTGCTGTTGTTGTTGTTGCTGCTGTTGTTGTTGCACTTGCGAGAGTTGTTGCTGTTGCTGGGGGGACAAACGTTGACCGTTATTTGTAAATTGTGGTTGATACCCTTAAAACAATAAGATAAAAAAAAAACAACAGTTAGTTTGGACAGTTTGGGTGATTTGTCATATTTTAATAAACAAACCGGCATTCGCCTGTGGACTAAACGGTGCAGCTCTTTGGCCCGGACTTAGCTGTTGTTGGATCATACTTTGGGCGAAGCTAGGACTTAGTTGGGAGTCAGGTGGCATATTATTGCGGGACAATGAGACATTTGGTGCTACAGTGTTGTTTAAAAGAGAACCGATGCTGTTAAGACCTGGATTAAGACCTGGAAGTTAAAGATAAAGCGATGTTGCGAAGGTTTTCTTTGTAACGCTACTTACACAATTGATCGCCGCGTGCTGTCGCACTTTCTGGTACCAACAAGTGTTGTTTCTGTTGCTGTTGCAATAGTCTCTCTTTTTGCTGTTGTTGTGCGGCTTGTATCATTCGCTCACGATGTATCCGTGGTATTGTAGCAACGTTTCCGTTCTGTAGTTGGAAACGTAAGTTTCGCGGCGCTTGATACATTGGTGGTGGGTGCTGAAATCCCTAAAAATAGGTGAAAAACAACAAGCAAATTCATTTAAGTAAGTTTAAGTGGTTATCATGTAGAATGATAGATATAACCTGATTTGCCTGCATATTTTGCAGCTGCTGCTGTTGCTGCTGTGTCAATGCAGAGGGACCGCCACCCCCCACACCCATTTGCTGGGAGTACGGCGGTGGTGGTCGACTATTGAATGCTGCCGTTTCAACCTGCATCAGTGATTTTTGAATTTCATTAATGGCAATCTTCTCGTTGATCTCCTGTTGTGATAATACATGTGCTGAATTGCCAAATTGATCTGGCATATTACAATCTGGTACGCAGTCAATCACATAATTAAGAATGTTGGCCAGCTCTGGATCAAATTCAGAATTTTGGTGTTGTTGCTGTTGCATGGCATGCATTTGACTATTTGTGGATATGGTGACACCACCGCCAGTTCCTACCATGGCCGCAGAGGTAGATGGTGATGTCACTGAAGCTAAACTGCCACTAAATGGCGACAATGGAACTGAGGCGGATGCTGCTGACACAGACGACGTAGATGAGGTAGCTGAACCGAATGGGGAGGCATGGTGATCCATTTGGTAGGCGGCGGCGGCGGCAGCGGCTGCGGCGGCGACTGAGACACCAGCGCCCCCACTCGATGATTGAGGTCGTTGTATTGATGAGGTTGCAGATGGTGACTGGAGCGAGGAGTTTTTGGCTTGATCTTGCTGCTGTTGGGCAGCTTGTTGTTGTTGTTGCTGTTGCTGCTGCTGCTGCTGTTGCTGTTGTTTTTGTTGTTGTGTGAGGTAGGCATCGGAAGGCTGTTTGCGAAGTGTTCCACGTCCGCTGGTAGGATTTGCATGTGAAGTATTTGCTACTACGGCTGCTGCTGCTGCTGCTGCTGCCAATGCCGACTGTTGTTGGGTAACTACATTTGCCGTATTGGTCGGTGGTCCTTTGAGCTGTAAACCACCTAAGCCAGAGGAACTGCTTACACGATTAACAGTTGATGCTGTTATATCTGGTATTATTTTAACTCCAGGTGATGCCGTAAGCGTTGGCCCATTTGATGACTTCTCCAACAACGAAGCGAGCATTTTATTGTTTTCGCGTAATTTTGATGGCTTATCGTCGGAGCGTTTGGCTGCTTTCCCATCATCAGGCTCGTTCGAGGGACGTTTTCTTTTACCTTGCTCTTCTGGTACAATTTTTAGGATACGTTTAAGTTCATCAGTGCTTAGATTTTGGTTATTCGGATGGTGGTGGTGATCTTTTTGAAGCTGTCGCATTAACTCGCTGGGAGCGCGTGCTTTCGATTGGGACTCTTCCTCTTCATTTTTCTCGTTCAGAAGCTGCCAACAAACAAAATATTTATCATGAGCGAATATAAAAAAAAATCATTTTCATACTTTACTTACGGAGAGCAACATGCGATTGTTTGTGTTTGCGGATTTTGGCAGCGCATTACCGTACATTCTGTTGGGCATATTACTAGCATTCATTTTAAACATTGCGCTCCCAATTGCTATGTTGTCCTTGTCCTCTTCCGAATTCAACAAGCCCTGCAATCCGAAAGCTCATTAAAGAGTATCTCATTTACATTATTAAAACTTACCTTTAGAATATGATTCTCGTTTTCTGGCTCATCAGCTACTAGTCCTCCAGACACGTGCATTCCCATGGATTGCGTTGTTGCAGATTGATTCGGCTTGAGCGTTAGCAAATGCCTTAATCTTTCTGAATCTGTACTGCCACCACTTCCACTAGGTCCAGCATTTCCTCCACCATTGCCATTGTTGTTTAAGCCACCGTTATTGTTATGTAACATATGATGATCCTTTCCCATTGGGTCTTTATCTTCGTAATTGGGAAAGACAAAACCGTGATAGTTTCCGTTATTGTTATTACTTAGACTGCCGGTGTTACTTTGCTGTGGGCTCGGTTGACTAGCAACACTATGCTGAGATGACATTTGATACGGCGTCGATGGTGATTGGCATACACCATGAGCCGAGGGACTAAATGCCTGTACAGACGGTGGCCGTGGGGTACTCACTGGCGTCGCAACACTTGTCCGCGAATTGGGTCTTGAGTCGAAACACGGCACCGTGTCCATTTCAAGGGAGGAATGTGGAATATCAAAATCAAACTGATCAGCCAAAAAGAATGGGTTATTTGTGTTTTCCGGACCCAGTGGTGAATTTGCGAATGATGTCACCATACTGGTACGGGGTGAAGCTTGCACTTGGCCACCACCATTGATTACCGACGTCATAAGCGGTCCACCTACGTTTGTCGTTGTTGTATGATGATGGCTTGTACTCGGCATCATCGACTGAGACGTTGACGAGGATGAGTCAATCGATGAGGGACACAATGAAGACACTATCGATACCATAGATGTTGCCGCCGTTGTATTGGTGATCATGTCATCGGCTTGGCTAAGCAATGTCTGCCAAGACATGATATAATCGCCTTCTCCCGGTGTATTATTGAGGAAAAGTCTTGAATTTGCCTTCACATGCATGTAAACGTCCGGGGAGCCCAAACGTAGTCGAAACGGTCTTGAGGTATAACTACTTATGTTTGAATTGCCTCCCGAATCTTGCACATCCTTAAGATGATTCTTCAAGTGGTGAAGGTCCTGAATGTGACAAATATCATGAATGAGACCTCCACAACATTTCGATATGTAGTCGGCGAATGCATCACGCAATGCAGAGGTATCGGTTTGAAGAATCTTCCCATGAATGTCAAGCTTAAAAGTGAGTTGTTCAAGAGAACGCTGCACCACATGTTGCTGGATGTTCATTTCGAGAGGGGATTCATCCTCGGGGCGGGTTATGAGACACAGTAATGATGACGAGTCATCTCCATCATCTAAAAAAAATATAAACATATATATGATGTAGTTATGTATGGATTATGGTATAGAATAACTGTTGTGACATACCTTTTACTGGAGCCGCAATCAGCACCACTTCTTCGTACTTTTCTCCACCACGAACTACACTTTTTTGGTCCATAGCATCATTGGCCCTGTCTTTTACCAGCATTCGAACTTTTGTCGAAATACTGCGTTTATTCTTCTGGTGCTGCTGCTGTTGTTGTTGTTGTTGTTGCTGCGATTGAGTATCATCTTGATCGCCCCAGCCAAGCGACAGAAAATTAGAACTATTACTACCACCACCGCTGTTGCTATTACTATTATTGTGGCCGTACGACATAGTATTTAGAATTGGATTCAATTTGGCATGATCAGCGCTATGCAGGTACGAGTAAATTGGTTTCTTATGCAGCTCTGACTTCTCATAACCAAAGAGATCGCGTACGTTCTGGGTGCACGTCTCAATGCAACCGTCTGAATTAATTTGAAGCAATACCCAACCCACTGACGATATATAGTATTCGATTGCTTCAAAATATGCCGATATCTCTGGGGCTTGACCATTCAATGAGGAATCCGGTAATGGTGGCTCTGTTGATGACACTTCACCCTGTTGCACAGGATGTATGGTGCAGTTATCTGTTGCACACCGAGCACAACGATTTAAACCACCCGATGTTGTTGATCCGGGCGTTGTTGTTGTTGTGGTCGTTGGGGATGTTAACGAGGGGGATGCTCCAGATGATGAAGTTGTTGTTGTTGTTGCAGAAGATGACGACGACGAGGAAATGTCCCGAGATTGACCTTTATCGCAGATGTCACGATACTGTAATGACAAAGAAAATTTTCTTTTAAAAATAATGTTTACCTCAAAATGGAACTGAAATTACAAACGGTGAAATTCTCGTACAAGAATAGTACAAAGATATCTAAAAGTAATCAATTTGAAAGCTATTGTCACTTAAATATCTATTAACCTTTCGAAAATAGTTTTGTGGCAACGAACGGCGAAATGAAAGTTAAGAGCAGAACAGGTGACAGGTTTTGGTGAAACTTAAAGATCTGTTTGTTTTGGAAAAAAAAAACAGATTTAAACAGAGGGTTGTGTTATGAACTAAGAGTACTCGAGTATGATTGTTGGAAAAGTCTTTGATCGATCATGTGCTATTGTTTGGTCAGTTTGGTATCAAATGTGTGAGAATGTCATTTACAAAAGTACTCCTAGATAAAAGTTAGATCAATCGGATGCTTACGTTTGACATTAGCATAATCTCCATACATAACACATAAATAGGTCTGTGTTTGGGTCGTGTCCAAAACTATGAAAAAAAACGACCACACGGTTTTGTAATAGTTTTGGGCTTTTTAGTTTTTGTAGTTTTGGACAGTACGCGAACAGACCCTACTGGGTTCATGCATAAGCCAAGCTTGTGAAAGAACCCTTCCAATTGATACTAAAGTTGACGTTTCTTTTTCTTGTTTTTATTCACTATCATGAGTGTGACATTTTTACCTTCAAATTAAGTTTCTGACAGAATTACGAACTGTCATCATTCACTGATTTCAAAGTGTATTGCTTTTATTATTTTTGCCAAAAATGAGGTTCTAATGATGATGTTGTACTCGTAATTCAATTTTAAATTTGTTATTCTTTTGGGTACATCAACCCCAAACGCTCACCGACATTAGAGTGTAACTGAGCATTAAAATAAATATTGTTCTTATAGCAAAGCATAGATATTAAGACATTAGTCAATTACTAGTTGTAATTTGGCTTTTTGAAGGTCACACACAAAAATAAGCTATCATGACTAATTGTGGGTCTATTAAAATGGAATCCATTTCAACATAGAGGTGGTTATTTCGCACATTAATTTCGCGTACAAAAAGATAATGATGGGTAGAGCTATGAAAGAATGTTATAATACATGTAAATCCATGTGTTAAAATGAATATGTGTATGTGTGTGTGTTTTTTTAGGGAAGACCTTGAAAATGCTTTAAACTTACGGCTGCAGAAAAGTTTTATGGTTAGGTGGATACCCGTGGTAGAAGGTATGTACTTAAGTTTAAGTATTTCTTGGTATGCAAATACTGGCAATTGTTGCTAAGCGAGTTGGACGGTCATCAGTTTGAATGATCGTTGCTCATGCGACAACTGTTGAGCTATTTTTAGATCAGAAATTGGATATATTACATTTTATTCAAGGAGTTTCACTATAAGGCAGCGCTAGCTCATAAGCAAAACTTTTTAAAGACTACGATTCTCAAGAACAATTGATATTGTGAAATAAAGTTATGGGTACAGTGATGTCTGAAAACAGAATTCAATCTTGTCCGAACGATTTCACAGTCCTACTTTGTCTTTCAAAAGGAAGTCTAGTTATTTTCTGAAGAGATAGCACCTTTAGTTTTCTCATCGACAACGACCGTATCAGTTTGATTTTCGACAACATCATTTTCAGCCCTTGAAAAATAAGATTTCTTGAACCTGTGGAAGATTTATGTGATATAAGATGGAAATCTTGGAGCTGGTAGAACCCCCAACAAATAAAACTAGTTTTTTCCTAATCTGACCAATCAGCTGGAGGAGTACGGTAGTCCGATGTAAATTACCAGACTCTTCCGTTGTCTTACAAACACAAACACACGCGGTTTAAAGAAAAACTCGATTGAAAAGAGCCGATGTTTCGACTTCAAACCAAGGTAGGTACATTTATACAATACCAACGGATTCGAAGATTTTGTTTGAAAAGTGCGTCAACAATTTACAAAACAACTCAACCTAGAAACTGAAATACTTAACCAATACTATTCAAAAGCTAAAATAAAACTATTTAGGCAACTGAAGTAGAAAAACCATAGCACAAGACTATTTGTAAGCAAATGGAAATGTATAAGCGAAGAATAATCAGCAGGAAATGGAGAATCTTTACCTCGAAAACTGAAAAGAGGGGACTGCCGGAAAATACCTGGAGCCTTAAAGAAGCTCTCCCAGCCGGATTCAAAAATGTGGCTTGAACGGAAACCAATGTAAAACCTAACTGATCATTTTTATCAAAGGATACACCAAGTAAATTTCCTTTTCCTAGGAACGACCTTTGCCAGTAAATTGAATTGAAAGCCAAATATCCATTCAAATGGATGCTAAGATCTTAAACAGCCAATTGAAACCATTAGGTAGTATTTAGTGAATAGCCGTGGATAAAGATTTTAATTTTTGAACACTGACTGGCTGCCTGTGTTTTAGAAAATGTTGGCAATTACAGAGGCTTTCTCTTGTCTGAAGTTGAATGTGGTATTTATTGGGGAAGTCTGCCGAGCTCGGTTATGACGAGCGGCCCGCATTTATCATTAAGATGGCCAAAAACTTAAAATTTCACATTCAACATTCACATTTTGTTGGATTGTCACTTGCTACGAGTAAATTCATGATGAAACTCTGTGAGATGGGTGAACATATCAGGCGGCACAACCGATTTTTTTGTCAATCTTGTCATCCACTTATCTATCGAACGATGGGTTTAATTTAAAAAACGCGACACAAAAAACACTGTTCAATATTTTTCCACGATTTTTGCTTTATTGAAAAGATTAAGGCTTTCGACTTATTATGGAATATTGTTTCTTTCAAATGACTGCCTTGGCTGCTTTGACAGTATGGCCATGTTGTCAAATCAATTTCAACACATTTTCATTGGTTTTGGACCAAACAGTCACCCGGGGTCAAATTGCAGTTCTGTGCCGACCAAGCAACCTCACCAAAACGACTAAATACATGGTGATTGAATTTAGTGTGCAATAAATCGATTATCGAGCGACTTGTGTAGCCCCATGTTGCTGGAACCATCATAAGGAGAGGACCAAATCCTCAATTTCTGGCCATACAAAATCGGAACGACCTGCCACTTCGTCGATTTTTCGGTGAGTGGGCCTTAGAAAAGCTGGAGGCAGGTCCGCTTTTGTATTGAAAAATTGCGTTCAGCTTGTCGAAGTTCATTTCTGTTTGAATCGGTATTTTAATAAACAAAACTGCCGTATTTGGTCGGATATGCAACCTCACACAAAACAAGAGCTAAAATGCACTGTTTATGGCGGTTTATGGTCCGGCGGTATCTTTGGCCCGTAATTTGTTTCAAAAATGACCGTAAGAACAACGTTACAGCTAATGAAGAAGTGTCTCTGAATGGTTCCAGTTAGGAGGGCTAAGTTTTCAAATAAACAGCCATTTCGAAGCGAGTTCTTTCGTTTGAGAAATGAATACGAGTTCTTGAAAAGATTTTTGTAAAGGCATTTCATTTGGTCTTGTGGATCTAAAATTAAAAATAGCTCTTAAGCATTTTGGACATTCTTAAATGATGAAAGCAAAATAATCGACCTTCCGTCTAACATGAATTATCAAGGCGTAATAAGCAATTATCTTAAAGAGATGTGCGGTATGTTTGCTCCCAAAACTGTTAGTGATACATCTGTACAACAAATCTGTCCATTAATTATCTTGGATTCAATTTTAATTACTGAAGAAGAAAAACTTCCAGAGCTATCTTGCCTTGAAGAAAGTAATGCTATAGCACGCAATGGCATACCGGTTTTCCTTAAGAAATGTTGCTCCAGCTTTGTAAGACCATTGTTTTTGTAGTGTTTGGTCGAAAATTTCTGGTCGTTTCAAATTAATGAAATTAATAACACCTACCCAGCATAATGTCTTATTCAAAAAGCTTTCCGCTCTGGATGTTCATTCTATTCTATTGAAATGGCTTAAAAGTTATTCGGTAAATCTTTCTCAATTTCTCGAAATAGGATCCCAGCTTTCAAATATTATTTAAAACCACTCCGGTGTTCCACAAGGGAGTCACTTAGACCCCATTCTATTTTAATTGTTCATAAATGACCTATCTTTATGTGTTTCTTTTTCGTATTGCCAACTTTATGCCGAATTTAAAAAATATTCAAGTTAGTGATATCAATATCTGATTGTATCGAATTACAGTCGGGTATTAATAGTATCTGCAAAAAAAAAAACTGTGACGAATCTCCATTTTACCTAAACGGTTTTCTAAACCAACAAATCTAGAAGAAACTCATGTAAACCTGTTAAATCTACAAAAGTACACATTTTGGGTACGCTGTCACCAAAAAGGGATCCAATACAAAGATGAATTTATGTTTTGAACAGAATAACCTAATCGATATCTTTTCCATAACTTTTAATCAGTTATGGATGATGTAAACCTTAGCTGCGCTTGTAACTCTAAAAATGATTTCCTAGGTAGCTGAGTGACAAGGTCTTGTAGGAAGACTCTACGAGAATTTAACCCCTTTATCATCAGAGTCCTGCTTGATAGAGCAGTACCATGGACGTTAACGAAGGTGGATGAAGAGTTCATCAATCGTTTTAAATACAAGGATTAGGAGAAAATACAACATCGCACTCTGCCTTATGTATAGGTACATCAGGATAGCAAAATTCGTATTATACGCTTAAGATGGTTTGGATATCCAGAATTTTCGATACCTACTCCGAGAGATAACGTATTGGAAGGCTGAAAATGGCGAGCACATTTGGAAAGTGGCTTCAACCATCTTGGAGTGCGCAATTAAAGATAACAAAGGTTAAATATTGCGTCTCGTAGTGACACATCTGTAAGTAAGGAATGTTGTACATAACACCACTGAAAACACTTACGCTACTTTTCTAGGACACTAAACAAGAAACAATCAACCCAATTACTTCTATTCAATAAATCTCAAAGACATTCCTTTGCATCCATTATTCGAAAATAATTAACAAATGCCACTATGATTAATTTAAGAAAACCTTGCCACAAACCTATCCACCCTTGCATGTTCACAACTCAATCCAACTCAATCCAACTCAATACCAGCTTTGCATGTCTTAATGAAATAAAACCAAAAAAATAAAAAATCAAAAGTCTTATAACAATTATAGCATTGTAACATCAAAACTACAATGACAACCAACATGAACAGGAACTTTGTTAAAAATATCTTAAACGTGCATCATCATGGATTTCAAAGATATTTATACGGGTATTCGTTGTCGTAGTCACAATTGGTCGTGTATTTTGGTTTCGTATAGCTCTGCCACTTTGAATGAATGCATAATGCTAACTATTAGGACAAGCGTCATGTCATGCGATTTAAACCGATATTACGGCTTCTGTTTGACGCGCTCTGTGACGATCTATTCGTAACGTTGTCTTAAAAAAACAAAAAACGAAAAAAAACTGATGAAGATGATTCTGTCGAAAGATGGTTATTTCCATGAGTAATTACTACACACAGGTTGCCGCCGAGAAAATGTATCTACTTAAAGGCATGCTAATTATGATCATTTTTTTTTTCGTAATGTTTGCCCGCAATTAAAAATTTTGTCAGATGAGGAAACGATGGTTGGATGGATGATTACAGGTTTTTTTCTTGTCGCTGTTGAATACTAGTTTTCATTTAAATACATTCACAGAAACACAAAAACACATACCAATACACATTTTATCGTAAAAATATAAGAGAGTACACCAGCCAACAGTCAGTGGAAAGAAAAATTGTACGAGTATCTATCGCATGCGTATCAAAAATAAATTAACAAACAATCAATATCTAAATTAGAGTGTGGCAATACTTAACAACTATTAGAGAGCTATTTGATATACTCATAGCTTGAGATAGACATTTAGACAAACAATGTTTACATGAGGCAATAAACTGACAGCTGTTCCTAGCCACGATAAGGTACAACTACGAAAATTATGAGTACATAACTACGATACGAGTATAAGGGGGGGTCTTAATAGACCTTGTCAAGTGGTAAGCTTATAAATAAATGAATGCTGATAATTTTTTTTTCAAAAAGCCAATTGTCATTATATCCGCAATGAAACCGAAGCGTGTGTACACATATGACGGTAGATAACATTGTGAATAAATCTAGGGAAGCTTGTATCTATAAAGGGGGAATTGACAATAAAATCAGGTGTTAGTGTGGTGTGAGGCGCCTTCTCGCTTGAAAACAGGTGTTCACTTTGTTTGATTGAAAGTTGAAGATAATTAGTCCGAAATCGACTTGGAAATGCCATTAGAAGTTGACGATTATAAGACTGTAGGTTTCAGCTATTACCGGTGATTTGTCATGGGATTAACAATGTACTCGTATTCCAGCGCACTTTAGGAACATTTTAAAGAAACTAGGAATAGTTTAAGAAACATTATTCTAAGGGAGCTTTGAAGCCTCTGTATGCATTGTAGAATTAGATAATGTAGAAGCCAAGGCTTTAAAGGCATTTCTGGCCGAAAACTTGTCAAAAATTGTATAGTTGTTAATTGTTTTTGGGGTGTTCATCAACTGCACCTTTCACTGAAAGGTACAAAAATCTTCCGTGAAGTTAAAATGCTTTTCTTAGAGTGTACAAATTTATTTATTTAAACGAAGTATGCTGCCTTATTACAGCCAATGCTTTGCTATTTTTCTTGCCAAGTCATTATCTCATCTGTAAAGAACTTCTGCGGTTTTTATAGGAATAGAAATGCATTGAAGCTTAAGCCCATGTGGTACAGGGACCCGACAAAATTACTCAGATTATACTATATTTGGATTATGAGGCCGATGCCGATCAAAACCTACCAACAAAGCTCTCTCTGATGAGCCATCAAAGAAGTGTGTGGTTTGTTCGTGATGCATGACAAAAAATCATTCCTTTCAAGTGCCTGAAGTAACTGTATGAGTTAAGAAATAACCCTTTTACAATTTAGAAATATCTCGTGGTGGACACACAGAATCACCGTTTGCGCTTTCTAAACGCAACCTATTGTGACGGCTCGCCATTCTTTGTTAACGATCTTTGAGGTTTTCGATTGATTCTTTTTTCATTACCTGTAATGCTCGAGTTCCATTAAGTTTTAGCAACGTATCACATATGCTTACTCTGTCTGTTTTTAGCGCTCCATTCGGAGAGCCCTTACATCGGGTTTCCTATTGTATTTAGCAATCTGTAAATGGTTCAAGGACGTTTTTTGTCAATCGAAATCAAGAATTACATCAGCTTTTTAACTTAATGGACTGTCAGAGTGTGGTTTTCCTTTGATTTTTCTAGGACGAAAGGGAGCAGACGATTTCCGTGCTTCAGACAACACTGTTTTCTGTGACAGCCGATATGACAGTTCTAGTTTTTTGTTTTAGGTTAGCGTGGTTTGCCAAATTTGCTGTGACTCATGCAGTTTGCAAATGTCTCAAATTCATTTAAAAAATTCAATTCGAGAAACTCGTCCGGCATAACGTGCCTTTTATTCGTATGCTGCACATAATTGTCCATCAGAGCGATTGATTCGGGAAACTATGGATCGTTTTCAAAATACGTGTACTCTAAACGATAATACGTATAGTATAAGATGGTGCCACATGTGACACAGCGCGAGATACAATTAATTAATGGACCTGTTAACTGGACACCTCGCTTATGCGATTTGACATGTAAAGTCGCATGACTACGCTGATAAACCAGAAATAATTTAGGACTTGACAGTCTACATTCGACGCGGTACTAGCCGTAGTATGTACAGTCTGATTAAATGCGAATAGGGTATCAAAATTGGACCTCCAGATTACGACATGAACGAGCCAGCCGCGGCGGCCACATGCCCGAAATCAAACATTAATGCCGTAAAATTATCTGTCAATTAAAGCCAATTTCATGGATATTAAAAAGATTTTTCAGTATTTCATTTCAATTTAAAGACTTTCAAGAGTGTGACTTGTTTTTCGATAGCCTTGTAGGTCAAAAGAAACAGCGATTAGGAAGAGTGATGTTCTACTTAATTTCTAAGCTGGCGTCGTTGTTTACAGTCCGTTTGATAAGATCGTATACGGCAAAAATTAAAGAAGAACTCATAATAATAAAAAAAATCAATTGTACTGGTTTATTTTGTTTATTTACTTGAAAGCTTTTCAATTAATATGTTGTCCACTCTACTCCATTATCAATAAATGCTTGGAGTCTTCGAAGCATGCTTTCTACAAATCTTATAGCATAATCTTGAGACAAAGATCTCCATAAAACTCGTATTTTTCGTGATAATTGTTTGACCGTCGAAATCTTCTTTCCTTGGAGCTTTAGCTTCATGAATGCCCAAACATTTTCAATGGGATTTGCATCCGGCGACTGTGACGGCCAATCTAAAACATCGACGTCATTTTCTTGTTTCCACGCACTGCACAAACGATTGCGATGTTTCGGGTCATTATCTTCAGTATCCAATTCTCATTCCTTCTTTTAAACCACCTTTGGGCAGATGGTAATAAAGCCTTCTTATAAATTTTGACCATGTTGGGTGCGTTTGAGTTATTTGTAAACATGAACAAATTGCCAAATCCTTGTTTTGAGAAGCATCCCCAAACGTGCACCTTTGCCGGGTGTTTGACGGTCCGCTGGATTAATTTATTGGATTGTGTACATCAGGTATGAGTGATAGGAGACCATGCCCAAAAAAGAAGCTTCATCCGAAAAAATAACGTTGTTCCAATCTCTGTCCAAATTCTCCTTGACCCAACTGAGTCGTTTTTCTACGTGTTTTTTTGACAGTAGTGGTTTCTTTATTGTGCTTCGCAATTTTACATTACTGGTAAACGTCTTCGTATCGTATCACAACACACATTTAGACCCCTTCTACGTAAAATCCCTTGTCCTCCACGTAACGATAGAAGAGGATTTTTTTAAAACACGCGTAGAATCATTTTGTCCTGCTTTTTTTGTTGTTTTTGGCGTAGACCCACGATCCGGCATATCATCCACATTTTTAACTTGGGCATAACGGTGCACCCACTTGCTAACAAATGCTTTTGACTTTTTCATGCGTTTAGCAGCTGCTCCGTATGACATTTTCGGTCCTTTTGGATGCGTGCACAAGAATACTGCTTCATAACGTGATGCAAACGCGACACTCATTTTAAAATACTTCCGTCTCTGACAAAAATTGAACACTCTTTAAATTTTTTTATTCAAAGCATCTTAGCAGAAGTATTTTTTTATCTGCTAATGCAATTGCTACTTCCAAACCGGTTTTCATAAACGAGTTTTGCCGTATACGATCTTATCAAACGGACTGTAAGTAGAGGACGATGGTCAAGTCATTGAAATCCTCTACAATTTCGGGACTATATCTTCTACTTGTGACGTTCTATTCAATCTATCTAATCTGTTGTTGTTAGGTGTTCTAACTGCTCAACATTATGTACCAGTAGGGGTACTTTCCGCTGCCCTTTAACGCACTTATGAGGGCTCCCGAAATTATTTTCATGGTATTGATACAAAATATTTCTCCCAGCAATTCCTTAGACTACGAAGAACATACCTCTCACTTATTTTGGTATGCGTTTGTTAATTTCCTTTGAGCTTGAGAAGAACCCTTGATGTTAAAGTGATCCTACTTCGTACTTTCTACTTTCCTACTTCTATGCAATAGCAAGCATTGTCGTTGTACAAATTGGAATGCCTTTGTCAGTTTGACTCACTACGAAATCAACTTTGGTAGATCCAGTTCAGCACCCTTTTTGGCTTAAGTTTAAATATACTCGTACAAAACAGAAATAGTGTCGATTCATTTTGTCTGCGACCAGGTCATTTGAGGCGATAAACAGTCTGCAGAAGTACAATAGTGCGTCGACATTTTCAACACCAAAAGTGACTCTATTGCTATTACTGAGTGCTTCTTATGGACCTTTTCATCTTCTAGTAAAACTTTCGAATGGCGCTTCTCATTAACATAGTGCTCTCATTGGACAGGTGAAACCCAGCTCAGCAGACTTGGGACATTAGTGGTCTTCTGAACTTAATAAAGCTTTAAGGGACCCTACTAGCATTCGTTTTAAGAGCCAATTGATCGTGAAGTTAGGAAACTAAATCGAAATTAAGAACAGTATTTAATATCAGGGGCAGAGGTCTATTCTAACTTTTAATAAAATATTTCACCCTCAGAGTATAAACTCCATAAAAGCAGATTTTTTTCTGGCCATTGGCAACGTCATTAAATAAGGCCCCAAAACACTTTATGTACTAAATTTGCTCAAACATTTATCGATCTGCAAAACAAAAAAATCTAAAAAACTAACTGGGATTCCACAATGGTATCCTTTTAGGCCTATACTTGTGCAAATTTAGATCTACTAGGGCTTTCTTGAACTATTGTGAAATAGCAATATCTGGAAAGTATTCAAATTCATTTTGTACTTGTAGAATACAAAGAAACTATAAACCATGAGCCACATCCAAGTCACGTCAAAACCTTAGTTTACCTGAAACACTCTTTTCACATGCATATGCATTACATGAACACATTTTACAGGGGCCGTCTTACATCACACTCACCTCTTTGACTGCTAGTAATTTATTCACACTACAGGTACAAACTTAACTTAACTCCCCCTAATTTCAACAAAAAAAAGAAACACCATCTGTCTAATTCAAGACAAAAAAAAAGTGTTTACTTAGCTGCAGAGTAAGAGTACAGTGTAGTGCAACGTTTACGACCCGCAGTAAAACACTTAAGCGCACTTCAAGTCAAAAATAAAAGAAACAAGAGTGTGAACATAAATTGTTCGTTAACGAATAAACAAAATACTCAACCAGGCAAACAACAGCCTGTACGAGGAGTACACAGTACATAGTACACAGTACACACAGTTGCAACAACATCAGGCCAAGACAAATAATTTAAAAAAATAAAAGCAAAACAAAAGTCTTTAGAATCCAACACCACACCACTACCAAGAGAAACTACCTTTGACTGAAAGAAAATTGAATGCATTTCGACCACGTTTTCCTAATTCTATTGATACAGAGCACGAAAGCACCATCAATGAATGCAGTATCACCATAGAAATAGCTTCTTTAACCTGGAACGTGACCAGACTTAAGAACCCAATGAGTTCAGGAGCACAACTCAATGCTGTAGATCATGAAAATGACTTGGAAATTCGTTAAATCGGCCAGTTATTAACCCTTAAATATACAGCTGAAAGCTTTAAGTATTCCAAATGTCACCTCGGTTAGCACTCGGTTCTGCAATTTAAATTTAACATCTTACTCAACTTTGTTGCACGCAACCCAAGTAAATAAATACCTTTCGACACTTTTTTACTCGTCATACTTTATCATCGTCGTTGTGTAGTACTCGTATTTGGTACTCGTATACAAATTCGACAGTAAATTTTATTACTTCAATAATTCGAGTAGAAGTAGATACTGTCCCTTCTACTCTCTGCAGGGATCATTTGCATTTCGTCATTAATTATGCAAATAACCGGGTCTAATCGAAATAAGGGAACGCTTCGCAGCTTACTCGTGCTCGTATAATGGTACTCGTATGGCAGTTCGGTATCGTAGCATTTGGTGTTCGTCAATTGGCGCTTAACGGTTTCTAAATCTAATAGACAGCTGGTTCCCCTTGTTAACTTCAAGTTGACGCTGAAGATTTCCTTCTGTCTTTCCTAACTACTGGATGGCATCGTATTATATTTAGATATCTACATAGTTTTCCTATTTTAGATAGCTGTCGTCATCGGTTCACTGCTTGGAACCACTCTTGTCTTTGTATATTTTTAGGTGTTTACCAATCTTTTTTTCGTTGTAATGTAATTGTTACCAGAATGATGTAATAGTAAAGTTACGTCAATTGCTGGTTACAATTGAAAACTATTACAATGGAAGGGCAATTTACAAATTGTAGTAGTTGTTAGCATTACTAAACTTTAGGGCAGGAAAAGTTTCGGAAGTTTGAACCTTTCATGTTGTGAAAACGTTAGCGGAATTTTTTTAAAAAGGGAAAATGAATTTGCTAAAGGTTTACCACATGTTGTAGAGTTTTCACTGAAGAGGGGGAAACAACTTAGTAATGTCACGTTTATCTTCAACAGAGACTTTGAAGGTTGGAGTGCTATAATTTGCAGTCAAAACTGAACACGATGTATCATAGTCATTTATAAACAAAATTCAAAATTCTGCTACTCATCATCAGGTAACATTAATTCCTACAATATCACTTGATAAGGCAACCTCATGAACATTGTGGCAAATAATATCCCGGACATGAGCTGTATCTCAGCAATCGAGAGCGCCATCTATTTAAAGGTTAAGTCATTGTCCACTATCTATCAAAATTTCATAACATTTGGTTGACATTTAACATAACAAATGTTTGGCAGAGAGACGCAAAAGGATGACAAACACACAGAAAGGCCAATTTCAGTGTGGACGCCTGAAAAGATCCAAGTACGTGGTTTTGTTGCAAAAGACTCCAATGCTTAACTGAGAATGATGGAAGAGGCCTTAAACATCAACAAAAAGACTATTCGAATCACTCCTCACGAGGATTTGGTCAAAGCAAAAGTTGGTCTCTGTTGTTCACCTGATTCGGCACCGTGCGGCTTCTCTTTGTTCCCGAAACTGGAATTGAAGTTGAAAGGAAGCTTTTTTGACCATTCAATCAGCTTAGGCATGAGCACTGGAGGAAAGTCCATAAAAACATCTAGATCAGGCATTTGAATATTTTGAACAAAAACAGACAAAAATTAACGGAAATCGTGTTTTAATTATGTCTTCTAGAGTCAGGATCTTATTTGCCACACTGTGTATATAAATGAGCAAAACATTTTTAGGAGCTCCTTGTGAATTGCCATACACTAAGTTTTCAAATCCTATCAGTCTTTTATAATGTCAGATTAACAACTTTGACAGGACAACTACTTACTAAGACACAAAATATGGAATGGCCCAGATTGCTGTGATATGAATCCAAATCAAGCACACACTTTCCTCGTCTCAATATTTACAAGCGGACATGATCTGTTCATAAACCAATGGCCAACTAAATCGATCCTATTTCCATCGACGGAAGTCCTGTCATCAGTATTTTAGATGTCCACAGTTCTCAATATCTTGTTGCTGCAAAAGCGTGTTTAAAGCCGCGCAAGAGCAACGAAATATTGTAAAAGGATATTCAATTCCGAAAACTCCAAACGCACAAAAAAGACATATCAATCGCAAATCACAATCTTATTAGCTAGTTATACCATAACAATGCCCCATAGTCAACTGTACGTCGACGACGGTAAGAAGAGGATATCAGGAATGCAGCAAATAACGTCCTTGTCCTCAGTTGGCTACCACTTAAATATCTCAGGCTACCAAAAAACAATCCCGGTTTGGCGACCCACAAAACACGGCGTTGCAAAACAGGAGCAAAGATGACGTCTACAACATGGCCTCCTCCGAAAGGAAGCACGTAAAGGAGAGGATATTGAAACGGTCCAGAAACAGTAACGAAGTGTTTTCACACAGATTCATAGTCCGTACTGGGAATTTTTAAAGACTACTTCGAGAGACGGTTTAATGTTCAAGATTCTAATATAGGGCAGTGGATTGTTTTAGTAAGCGCATACATCATTAAACTTCTTGGCTGATGAATGAAACTTTAGCAGTCAATCAAGCAATTATTTTCTTTACAAAATGTAAGTGGTGCAAGAATTGATGCTGCTGGATCAAGGCACACCTTAATCTTTGGCTGGATGGGCTCAGAAAATCAATCGAATGATGATCCAGAATTTCATGGCACGCTCGGGTTACATGCAATGGTGACCGATATAGAAGGGTGATCAAACGGTATAGTATGTGGTTCCAGTAGCCGGCTCTTAACATGCCAAAGTGTACCTCGATTTTTTTCAACCTCTACTTCAATCTCAATTAGTATTACAAAGATTTTTATTAGATTGCGCACATTTTTTAAATAAAATAACTTGTATTTAAAGTATTTATAAAATCTCATCATCATAGTCCTTAAACATTAAAAATCAACGTACTTCGCTACCTCTTTTTCATTCTCTATGTGCTGTATGAAAACATTTTAAGAGTACTATAGGGTCGTCCAATTCATGGACCGCATTTGACACCCCGTCACAATCACAAACGTCAAACCGAACTGTCATCCGACACTGGATATGTTTAATTTAAGGTCTGCCCTTTTATATTATGGGTTGTTTAACAATCACAATTGTGAAGACTTACTACAAAAATTATGAGTCTGTAGTAGGTATCTGAGCGTACTATAGGCAAAACTCTAAACTAATTCGAAGCGACTGGCTCTGTTACAGATGTCTTAAGGTCTACCCATAATCGAAATGCACCCTCTACACAAGATATGGCTGCCGTTAGTAAGTTTTGAAGAAGATTCAAATCTATCGATTGCACAGCGAGCACAGCATTTAGGCATGTCTTACGGCAAATTATGCCGTATTTTCGATTTGGATTCCCATTTAAACCCTCCTATCGTTCAACTCACTCAATAATTGAAGTAAGCTGATGACGGAATACGTAGAATAGATGCCGATTGAGTGGTTAAATGTCAGCATTTGGAAGACTAATTTTAAACCATTTTCTTTACCAAATAAAGCTCGCGGTTAATTCGTATCGCTATAGCCTATTGTACGAGCAAATGCGCTGGACTCAATTTTCCACGACTTTTTCGCTTAGCACACTCAATATTCCAACAATTTCATGAGAAAAATTTGCCTCATAGTCGTCTTAAACTTCCGTCTGGTTGGGATGGACCAGATATGATGATTAACGATTGTGACAATTGAAATTTCGAAACCACATGTCATCCAAGTCTTCTAGTTCAATTATTTGCAAAATACACCACAGAGACGATGAGAACTCATCAGCTCATGAGAACGGCCCGGAAAGGCTTGATTGCGGTCTTTACTTACCGATTCAAGTACAGCCGCAATATTCTTACCACTTCTGGCGTTTACCATTCCCACTGGGACACAGAACTATTGTGGTGTAATTAAGTCGATTCTTATTTTTAAAATATTTGCTCCCTTACCTCTTGGGGTACAACAGTAACCAACAACAGACCGTGTAAGTGATAGTAGCATTCTGAAAACTTGTGTTCTGAGAATTCGAACTGAGAATTTGGAGAAGGATTCAGAATTGCTCACGATATTACTAAAAAGAATGCCACCAATAGGATACGGAGGAATAGTTCTAACGTAGAGTTATGGACATACGAAGGAAATTTTCGGAACAGACTTCTTATAATTGCGCTTCATCAAAGATTTATAATTCGTAGAATAGCTGAGATGAAAGTATTTAATGACCCCTCCCTCTGGCAGTCACAATTCCACGATAAAACTTTAAAATACACGATAAAACAGAATACCAATCTTTACAGAATTTTCTTCAAATATCTCCAATAAATTGCCAAAGCCTCAAAACTTCCTCAGATGTTATGTTGTTTACAGCAATTTAAATAAACTCCATTCCATTCCACTTGAATTCAGTTTGCATAATTTCAACAAATTATCTGCTAAAGTTTCGCAACTAATAGGCAATCATCAAAAGTAATTAAGTCCAATTTAAATATTTAATTATAGCTCATCCCCATCTTTATTGAAAGATAAAATTGGAGTGGGCCACTCCATAGATTAGTCCAAAATCGGTGATTTAAATTTTAAATCCAAAAAGCTTTTGACGTACTAACCCCTTGGGCAGTTATTTTCTTTAAACAGACGAAATTAGCTTTGAATTTTTCCCTAACATTGACTGAAAACGTACCCGCCAGCGCCTGCTATAGTAGAGCCCATTATAAAATTATGAATTAAATTGAAAAATAAAAAAAAAGATACACAATTAACCCAAAGGCCCCGGCGAGATTCGAACTCACGATCTCCTGTTTACTAGACAGGCGCTTTAACCAACTAAGCCACGGCGCCCAGTTGCATTCTTCCCAACGAATGACTGGTAGTCTTCTATGCTATCGACCAATAGACGTATGACGTCACTCGCATCTTTCAGATACAAATACAAAAGTTTGTTGTTATTCATCGATTCGAAGGAGAATTAGTTGTGTCATATTTATTTTTATGTTTCGCTGTATCTTTGTATCTATAGGTGAGAAGAGCACACGTCGGATTACTAATTTTCTCTTCTTATAATGGAAAAGATGTTTTTTTTTTTTTTGTTTTTTACACCGTTCGCATGATGCGAATATGTATCCAAAAATACTAAATAAATCTATTTATAAATTATTCCTCAGCGGTTTTGACGGTTTTTTTTTTTTTAAAGGAGAACAGATCAAAAGGAACTCATTTGGATGCGTATTCTCTAGTGTCTGGTTGTTTAATTGCTGCAAAATCAGTATTAGACAGGCAGACATGTTTTCTTAGGATCTGAGGAGGCGGAGAAGACGACAATTTTTGTTTGATTGTAAAAATGTCAAGGCTCTTAATTTATTTGCAGGTACAAGTATATATATCAAACCGAGGTTAAGGTTGATGCGTCTGTTAAAAATTGTTAATAAAAAAAAAACTAAGCGAATGTGAGATAAATTGTCGTTAAACGAATACATAAAATTAAGCAAGTGGGAGAGCAATTATGACTTGGATCACTTTTAAGGCTCATAAAGATTGGTTTATAGTCTTCTCCTGTAGGCATTCAACTCTTCATGTGGTTACAAAGGCAACTCATTTGGTGTTAGGCGAGGCAAGCTAATATCTCATGCTTATCACTTATACACTTGTTTCTAAGAAAAAAGCGGAGTTATATAAGAATCCGGTCAGCCGCAGATTCTAGAGGCCACAGTCAACATACGAGTAGCAAGCAAGCCCCGTCACTTCAAGCAGGGCCCTAGATCTGCTACATCTGTGAAGCTGCAATAACTTTGGTTGGTCATAGCCCGTCCTAAAAAATCCGAAATGGCCAAATGAACTTTAGAAAAGGCACACTCTAGAGGATCACCATTTAAGAGCAGTTTTAGAAGAAAAGGAGACACGACGCAACACGCCGCACAGATGCGACCAATTATGTCGATCGCGGCGCGGGTGTATAAATAAACAGATCGGCACGGCGAAAGTGAAATCCACTGAAACCGAAACTGTGTACATTTCTTCCATTTAAAAAAGATACAAAAGGTGCAACACTTCTGACAGTCTCTGTGTTGATAGATTTTCCCGCAAACGATGCTTGAATGAAACCGGTGTATCCAACAAACGCAACAGTTCCAATGGGCGTAAATCCGACAATAGCTATACCAGCAAACGATATTTGATTGAAGCCGTACAAAACTCAGCTGGTGCTGTTTAAAAAACAACCCTGACCGTAGTTTTTGAGAAATCAGATCGGTGAACAATTTTTATCTTGATTTTCATGAGTGAATTGGCTGGCTAGATCGATTTAACGCCTTTAGACTGTTTTGTATGGGTATTCGCCAAATCACTTGTATAATCCGATAAGCCAGCATCAATTGGAGCCTTGGAAGACACAATTACACATGTTATATGCTCAAAAATGGCATTCGTATTCGTATGGACAACTTAAAACGAGACGTAGTCAACTTTACATGAAATAATCTTTAAAAAGTAAATGCCAAGCATTGATTTATAAGCTCAAATACTTAAAGACTTATTTTGGAGGGCGTTACAGTCCGGGGTGGACCTGGGCCTCAGTCAACAAGCGTCTCCAGCTAGCTCGATTTTTTGCTGGCTGCCTCCAGTTTTGCACGCTAAGTTGGCTGAGGTCCCTTCCACTTGCGTGCGCCACCTAAGTTTCGGTCTTCCCCTACTGCGCTGTCTCTCGGGGGTGCAATCCACGACTTTTCGGGCCGGAGCTATGGTGTTCATCCGCTCTACATGACCCAGCCGTGTCAGTCGTTGGATATTCACTCTTCTGGCCAGGCCGATGTCGCTGTACAGTCCTTCGTTGTATTTCCTCCTCCACCCACCGTCAACACAGACGGGACCGAAGATCACTCGAAGAATTTTTCTCAACCAAGAGCTCATCCATTTTTGATAATGCCCATGCCTCTACGCCATAGAGCAGGACTGAGATTTTGATGGTCTTATAGCGCCTTATAGGGTAACTTTTGTCGTTCAAGAGAGGGCTTTGAAAGTCAATTGTCGTAGCGATTGGCGAGAGTTATTCTTCGTTTGATCACAGCGCTAGTGTCGTTGTCTAAATTTAAAGCGGAGCCTAGGTAGACAAGGCATCTGGACTTGATGTTATCATCTGGCTTGGCACTTAGTCAACATTTGTTACAAAATTCAAACAGCAAGTAAATGATTTAACGCTATTCTATTGGAAAGCTGAGGAGACTACTGCCTAGAAAGTACTCTCGGGGGAGAGCCTCAGAATATCGAATTCAAAAGTTAATGGGAGATCTTGACCTTATTGGACGTAACATACTTAAAGCAGGAGTGAGACAAGTCTATAAGTCTTCCACTTAAACTTATGATAAAATAAAAGGTAGAAGAAGCCTTTCAGAATGTTTTAAGCTGATATGTGCAGCCAGGTAAAATTCCTGGTGGAATTCAGATAAACAGTGACGAGGCGAAAATCGGACGTAGAAGAATGCCTCTGTAACACTCGGTGACTGCAGACTGGTCAAAGTTATTTTAAGAGGTAAACTACCCAGATTAGAAATACTGAGTGAAAAGCAGAGAATTTCAGTCTCATGCCTGATACTCACTTTCAAGGTAAACTGCTCAGAATTGACTCATAACTAACTGCTATCAAAGCAGGTGTCCGAAAAGACACAAATTCATCAACATAGACTCCATTTCTGACATTTCTATGGCTTCCTCATAGAACGATTTATTCAAGTTTAAAATACTCTTCAGTTTTTGCAATCACCTTTTCGTACTTATAGAGCCGTACCTCTTTTCGGCGAGCATTGTTTTTTCTGAGCGTTGCTAGCAGATAGTGAGGAATAGGACATCGATGTCAAATTGTTTTTATTTCGTTTAAACCGGCTCAAACCATCACTATGAATCAACAGCACGTTGTTGATTTCGGTCCCACCTTGTACTTTGTAAACACTTGAAGTATTCAGCAAAGTTGATGTCCGTACGACCGCGTTTAAATTCAGTAAACTAGTGACAAAAAGTTGCTCGGTTTTTTCCCCATTTAAAACTAAGCTTTATCAAAGTACGACAGTCGAATTTTTTCATTGTTTTGGTCAAAATGTCATCAAGTTTTGCCACATATGGTTTGAATTAAAAATTGTATGTATAGAGTCGACATCTATGCGTCTCTCATTAGAAAGTGGAATTCAAGTAGCATTACGTGTCCCACTTGGTATCCAACATGGGTTGTGCTGTCGGATGAGGCTAACAAATATGATATACTTTAGTTTCTTTAACGGCTTCAAGTCCTCTTGTAACACTGAAACACCGAAAATCAAGAAAAAATGACTATGTGTTGCGCTTGAGACCAATAATACCAAGATAAAATTAAAGAAAATTTTGCGAGACATCGTATCAAGATTAGTGCATATTTAGCACAGACTTCGCAGAATCAAAGTCGCGCTTAAGAACAAATGGTATCATCTGGGTATTTTCATAGATATTGAGAATCGACTTTCTATGAACATCAAATTTTCCGCCGCTCTACAAATAGCCAACAATTTGTTACAGTCGTAGTGGATGAGTTGAAACTTGAGATAAAGTGAAATGCAGGGATGTAATGAAGTGTTATTGGAGATAGTTTCAAGCGGTACAGGGCAGGCAATAAAGCCAGAGAGTAAATAGCTGATGGACAATCAACTTTTCAACCTTATTGCAGGGGTAAAACATCTATAAGTTATATGTTGAAAGCGGTGTGCTCATAGAGCCAAGATGCAACCACGGATGATATGCTTAAATTAAAACCATTTTGCATGTTCTAATATAGGTCCAACGACGGAGATTTCTATGACATTTAGATGTTAAAATTAATAATCATAATTTATTCTCAAGATGAAGATCACGGGGCCAAAATGGGTTCCTTAAGGTATTCCATATGTATAACATGAAATGGAAAAAAGAACACTATACTGTCGTTCTGTTGAATATAATTTTACACGTTTGAAACTACCGAACAGAAAATAGCAAATAAAGAGACAGCATGGCTTGATTGTCTCAAGTTCAAGGAAACCGAAATTCAAGCGATTAGAATAACATCCGAAGTTTAAGATAAGCAGATAAGGAAGCACAGAGCGGAATATTTTCGTGACTTTATCGAGAATCTTATCTTCTAGTGGGCAGTAGACGCATTGGAGAGCATTTCGGCTGGCTTCTTGTTGGACATTATACTCGTATATAGAGACTGGTAGGGAAAACCGGTCAGCAAAAAAGTTTACTTTCGTGAAGCTTTGATTGACACAGCAGTAAGTATATGACAACAATAGCTACCACCGCAGCTGTAGTGTGTACGAGTATGTCAAAAGCGTGTGGTGCAAGCTCTACTGAAAATACTTAGTTGATGTCACTAAAATTTTATCGCGTTTCAGGATCTTATCTGAAACTGACTGATGTGCAGATTCAACTATGCACGATATCATAATATTATTATGGAAGACGAGAAATTCACCATTCTCTTCCGTCAGTTCCGTCAAGGACGTGAATACTCGTATATAAAAGATAATGGTTTCTCTAGTGATTGACAGATGATGCAAGATAAGGGATGGAAAATAAGTTCTAGTACATGGCGGCTATACTAGGTGGGGTGAAAAGTACGAGTAACCGCCTTGAGCGCCAGAATGCGTTGCTACTGCAAAAAAGGTTATGGTGCCTTGGAGTCCGTTCATATTTAGGCAGACATGCCAAATTTCAGTGCGATACTGTCTTAAGTTTTGCTTTGACAGCTGATTGTTGTTGACGTGTTTTGCATCATGTTGAGTATGGACAAAAACGATTTTCGTTCTCTCATAAAACATTATTTTTTGAAAGGCAGAACGGCGAAGGAAACAAAAGAAAAGTTGGATAAATATTATGGGGCTAATGCTCTGTCAGATTACACGTTCAAATATTGGTTTTGAGAGTTTCGTGCTGGCCGCAACTCCACTACCGATCAAGTCCGCAGCGGCAGGCCCTCCGATGCGGTTACAGAGGACAATGTCAAAAAAATAGCAGATACCACAAAGATTAGTACTGAGCGCACACGCCATATTTTGGGCAATATTCTGCATATGAAAAAGTTATCCTGCCGCTGGGTGCCGCGCATGCTCACTCCTGACCAAAAACAAGAACGCGAGAGCATTTCTAAAGAGTGTTTGGACTTGCTGATGCGGAATCGGGCGGACTTTTGGCGTTGATTGGTAACTGTTATTACACACCAGAGAACAGAATGAGATCCCGGCAATGGACTGAAGCCGGCACGAGTGCTCCGAAGCGCCCGAGGGAGGCTCAATAGGTCGGAAAGGTTATGACGTCGGTTTTCTGGGATTGTCATGGTATACTCTTCGTGGACTACCTCGAAAAAGGAAAAACCATCAACAGCGAGTATTACTGTTCACTATTGGAGCGATGAAGGCCGAAATCGCTGCAAAACGGCCTCACATGAAGCGACATGTGCAGGCGCATAAGAGCATCGCAACCACGGCTAAAATCAATGACTTACGGCTCCAATTGCTGTCGCATCCACCGTATTCGCCCGATTTGGCTCCCTCGGACTATTATCTCTTCCCGAACCTCAAAAGATGGCTCATCAATAAAAAATTCAGCTCACGCGAGGAAATCATCGACGCCACGGAGGAGTATTTTGTAGACCTTCCGGAAAATTACTTTTCGGACGGGATCAAGAAGTTGGAAAATCGCTGGAATATGTGTATCAAGCTAAAAGGGGAAATTTTATTTTCATTCCCAAGGAGGTTGCTTTTCACCCCACCTTGTAGTGCAACCGGAATAAAAGAAAGGACGCGTATATGGCCACTAAAGTCTACTAAAAGACCAAATAATTTTCAAAAAATTTTTGGGGCCTATCTGTATGAGTTTAAAAAAGACCTGGCTACAGTACCACTATTTACAATAGCATAAGCTAAGTGTATTGTATAATTATTAAGAAAGTTATTCTCCGAAAGCAGCCAGACCAACTTCGGTACTGGAATGTTGTACGACTAGCACAAATCATGACTCTTCGATTTTTTTGGATCAGCCTTTGGTTATCAGAACTATAAACAATCGAATTTGTACAAAGATACAGTTGTTGGCCAAACAGTAACCGTAAGGTATACCCAAAGATTAGTTTCCTTGAAATATCTTCATCTGTTTACACCTTATGTTGCAGTTATCTCATTTTCTTAAATCCATCCTTTCGCGAAATTAGTTAATTAAAACTCTGTTGCAAAAATAATACCGTTTACAAGCAAAACTTTGTCCTTGGTAAAGAATCCTCCAAGGATCAATTGAAACCATGAAACAGGAGACAAATGATAAAGGAATGGGGTGGGTACAAAAAAAAAAGAAAGGTTAAGCAATATGTTATTCTTCTTAACAAAGTGGTTGTGTAATTAAATCCCCGCCAATCTATCTCAATTTCCTCGTAAATTGATTACGGAAGGAAGACTGAGAGTTACCGCCTCCATTGCTCCACTGAATATAACTCATTTACGTCTAAATGTAAATAAGTTAAGTAAAACAATAAAACGAAAAGCAAACAAAGAAGTAAACAAAATTATCGTCATTGCGTACAGAGTTTAGTCCCAAAACTAATCCGTTTTACTCAAACTGCATGAGTCGCGCGTCATGTCGCTCCTCGGGGTGTTGTGTGACATTAGCCCCGTTCTAACACAAAAGAAAGATGGACCTGGCATCCCAGGCTTTCCCCTCAAAACTGCGGCATACGTAACATATTAACAAGACCACCCTCCTGGAGTGAGGAAAACCTCAATTTTATCAGCTCCCCTTTGAACGGATCGATTGTGTAAATTGAGTCAAGTAAAACGAATGTGGAATGAATACATCTCAAGTAAAAAAAAAAAACAACAAAAGTTGAATACGTCACTATGAAGGGAGAGAGACAAATTTAATCTGATAATTAAATTTGCTGATTACATTACTACCTTCCAGCAGCAGCAGTAGCAGAAATTGATACAAAATACACAAAACGTTACAGGGGATTGGACATTGATATGATGTAGAGTCCTTCGGCCATCATTCATCCCTTAGATTCTAGTCGAATCTTTTTGTACTAGTATGTACATGTATCCCATAAATTGGTGACACATTTTTCCCTCATTCTATGGTTAAAATTCAATTTCAATTAATTTCCGTTGATTAAACAAATCCTGTGTGCGAGTATGAAGGCAAATACCCTATGGGCGGCCTTCCCTGGATGACTGATTTCTTATTGTTTACATAGATTTTCAACAAATTCAATATGTTTCCTGCTACAAGGATACTAGTAAATCCTAAAAAAAAAAACCAGGCCAATGGATAGATAGAATTTCATGTAGATTCTTTTGACTTACCGTTTTAACAACTTGATTTAAAATTGCTGCTTTATCTGGTTTTGTTGAGGTCATGTCACCACGTTTATTAAGTTGTAAAAACTCCCCCAATTGTTCAATGTAATTATTTTCCATTTCCCGTCGACGTTTCTCATTGTTGCATTTGTTTATCTGCGATTGGGGCTGAAAAATTACAAAAATTAAAAACAAAATAAATTAGTGTGTTTGTTCGTTTAATTCTTTGAAGTTAGTAAATTGATTTGAATAAAACTTTTGCCACTGGATAATGTTTTAAAATGACTAAAGCAAGAAATGAGACGATAACTGTAAGTATTTTTGTTCAAGCTTATTTTTGAATTGGCAACACCTTTCAAAGTGATAGTCAATTTGACAGCTGGTTTGCCGCACATTCCGCGAATAAATTATTTACTTATATGGCGCTGCAGCCCGTGTGAATCTGGGGCTGGAACTGTCAGCTGCCACCAGTGCAAAATAAGTTGATTGAGGTCCCAATCTACGAGTACTTGTGTTTACTTCCTTCCTTAGATGAGTCATCTCCTGCTGCCGAGTTTCACGGCTAAGCCGATGATTTGAATCTTGGGACCATACAACTTGGACCAAAAATCACGCACAGTATCTTCTTCGTGAAGGTTCAGAACAGGTACGGTCTTGTGTAAGACCAGTTTAATCTTACGAGCTATGTTCCTCAATTACCCCATAAGACCAAAGAAACAACGTTCTGCGTCTGATATCTAAGTAAATGTCATTGCTGTATGTAGCTGCAGAGCCAAGGTAGACAAAGTCGTCAATTACAACGAAGTTAATACTGCCAATAGAGACGTTCTGCACAGAACGTCAGTGGTGTAGGTTCTTTTCTGGGGAGAGAGCATGCTCCATACCGAAAATCGGAGATTACCACAGCACAACAGCTTCAGGCTTATCAGTCTGGCTTCCTTCATAGGCCAGCACGTAGGTAATTGTCAAACTTCATATGCGTTAAACTGTTTTTCGAATGCATTCTCTCGTTAAGGTGCAACATGCCTGCAAACCCCAAAGATCCTGCTAAAGTGCGCTTCAAGGTCTAATAAATTAAATTTATGGGCACTCGGCAAGAAGGGATACGCACTGATCATTCTTTTGACACCATGTGTAACTCGGCCTGACAACACGGCTTTAACGAAACACTAGTTTCCTGGTTAAAAAATTGCTGATCAACAGGACTCTAATGGCTAATATTGACTACGGGAAATATGTAATGGCAGGTTAAACAAGGCATACCCGCAAGGCGGCGTCCTGTCTCATTTAATAGGGTATGTCCTTTCGAAAGATGTTTTAACAAACATACCTATTTCTATGATTTTTTCGGATGTATGAAATCGAAGTCCCAACATCGCGTTCAACGTTTTGGCTGAAATGCTGACCTCAAAAAAAATCCACTTGGTTGATTGTTCTTCGATAAGTTATGTTGTTAATAAACGAATTGGGGTCAATATAACATATGTGGCCTTTCCCGTTCTACAGTTGAAGTAATATTTCGCGGAACGAATATGAGAAGAGGGTACTTTCATCACCACGAAAAATATGTATATTGGATTAGAAGTAGCACACAAAATATAATTTATGGGAAATAAAAAGAGTATAGGAGACAGCACACTACCTTGGGGCACGCCAGCATTTATTTTGTCGGTTTTACGCTTGAATTCAATCGAAAGATATTTTCTAATCCCCTAAAGAATAAACTCATTGTTCCGAAATGCGTACACTTTCGGCAAGGGAGTCTAAAGCCAAAATCCTAAAAATGCCGTTGAAATATCGAGACCACATTCTTGATTTCTCAAGATTTGTAGAAATTTTGGTTCCATTTTTCGTTTAGACCAGTGGACTTGTGCCTACGAAAGCCTCATTGTCGAACATTAAGAAGTTATGAGATGCTTCACGATTCCATACTAAAGCGGATAGTTTGTGACTGTAACAACTGTGGTGTTCACATTCATAAAGAGAGAACATATCGAACAGGTACAATTCCTTAAAAAAGTCCTGATTCCAGTTCAATCTAGTACTGTGCTTAGTTTTCGAGAAATCTTGGAAATCTTTTTTCTTGCTGCTGGATGCAGCAAACCAGAAGCAGTGACGGGTCATTTAATATTGACTGAAACATAAAACGAGGCGAATTGAAGTTGGATAAAAATAAGAACGGCGTAAATATAGTACAATAAAAAGTAGCCATGCACAAAACTACACTTCCAACGATGGAACCCTGTGGCATTTCATAACATTTTGATATCTGATAGGAAAAATGATTTAGGCTGTCTCTAAGTCGAACCGTAAATGTTAGTCATATACCGTTGTCCTCCCATTATTCACACAATTTCGACAATAATTAGACAACAAAGGCTCTTCAATTCTCCACAGTGTATACACATAGACAATAATCCCATCGTATCTCTTACAACAATTAACTTCAAACCCTCTGTAGTTAGCATTTAATTGTCCAAAACTTTACATTGTTTTTTTTTTAAAAACAATTACGAACATATTGTGTATTTTAGTCAAACATTTCAAGTTGCTCCTGCTTACTGTATAGTATGCCTTTTTCTAATCTTGATCAAGAAACTCATGAGCAAAACACACTCAAGAGCAGTAAAAATTTCAAACGTGAAGACGCGACGCATAGGTTTGTTTCGTCTGTACTGTATCTCGTCGATCGTTAAAAATAAAAAAAAAATAAAAAATAAAACAAGAAAAGTAAAGAAAACCTCAAATGAGCTTAGCGCGAGATATTTACACAACGATAATGGGCAGAGTGATTAAATCAAAAATACAAAAAAAAAAAATTCAGAACGTTTTTTTTTTGTTGTATGAACAAAACTGGTGTTGGTAGCGAGGCGGTCAGTTTTCGTTTTAGTACAAGCATATCAGTATATATAGAGAGAGGTGAATGCAGTAAATAAACAATTAAAGCAATAAAATAAGAATTTACAATAAAATACGAGTATAGTCGTTATATTGTTTTTATTCACTGTCGCGATATGAAGTTGGAGTTTAAACCAAAAAAACAAAAAAAAAAAGGGGGGGGGGATGTAGTTTCAAATTGATTTAGTACAACATCGGAGGCGGTCTAGTTAAGAGCTGATTTGTTGGGGGCAGAATTTCGTTAAGGCAGAGAAATCAGATCTTAGATTAAACAGAATGGGTGTTTCAAATTGCACAATGACGTACGAATATATGGTGAGAGAAGATGTGTTTGAATGGCTTGAGTGAAAAATTGTTTCGAAAGATAGGAATTCAGGTGAAACCAGGCAGGTTGAGATGGTTTTTTAAGATTTATTTAAATGGCTTAGAGTTCTGGACTTGATTTTGATGGGAATATGAAGATGATTTGGCAACAAAGTAGAGCAGGTCAAGTTCTTTTAAAGAAGTTTGTTAGGCTACATCAATTTGTTGTTTCTTTAAAAGTGTTGCTTCAAAGTGGTGTCATAAATTCTTGTGCCTTGTGATTGTGATTGAAATCAGGCAGTATTACCCATTTGTTACTCTAGACAGTTTATAGATTTGTTTTATTACAGATCACTGATATCAAAAAGCAAAGGTGGATTTGTAAACCGGCTTTAGGAAAACGATCAAAAGAAATAAAGTCGAGGATATATTTTGCTACAGATGTTCTCGCATTCATAGAACAATCTATAAAATGAAGAAGACCATAGCACAAAATAGCTTAAATGGAGAGAAACCATGTCAAACAGTTTTAGCTTCACAACAGCCTCCAGAGTAATTTTGTCTTCTTAGCCTAAAAAAAAGTTATACGGTTTTAGGTTTTTTAAAAAAAAAAAATAAGTACATCAGGTCTTCTTGGGAAAAACAGGGGCATCGGACCCAGTTATTGGTAAATCTATATTTGCTTACGGCTCACCCGCTTAACCAAAACAGCGTTCACAGAAGCCTTAAAAGTTCTACTGGATCTAACCTCCCTAGAAGGTTCAACTTTATCAAAATAAGAAAACAGGGAATAAAATAACCTTGTTATACCAGTGAATCTATAACAGTTGAAGAAATTTTGGCAAGAGTATGTAGAACGACTACTAGGAGAGATCCTGTCCCTGTATTCGAGATGCCCAATAAATAGTTGCCCAGTAAGGAATTCCTGGACGGAAACTTTTTACCAACATCTTTCCTTAGAGGCACAAAACAACTTCTACAGCTATCGAGTTATTGTTTACGTTGACTATGAGGGTTGCTACTTAAGTTTTGCGATATGACAACACTAGTGTGAATAAAGTATGTTAAATCTGACATTTTCGTGAATATTTTTGTGCGATGATACTAACAACAGTGTGCCGATCAACTTGCTACGACTTTTGGTAATTAAACACCATCCCGAGCCACCGTATTTCGCTAGTTTTCCGAATTCAGTCGCACTTCGTTATGGGACGAATTTCGTGAAGATCGCACAAAATCAGTTGTTGTGCCAGAAAAAACTGATGCCGTGCGTGAACTTATGTTGCAAGGTTTTCCAGTTACATACCGTGAGATTGAGGGATGCTTTGGAATTAGTCCAACTCGCATACATTTAATGTTACATGAACATTTGGCAGTCAAAAAGATTTATAAGCGTTGGATACTGCACAATTAGACAGCCGCTCAAAAAAATACGATCGTGTCGATTGGTGACCGGAAATGTTGAAAAAATTCAATCGCGATGCTTCGAAAGACGTCGTGACAGGAAAAGAATCATGGATCTACAAATATGCACCTGCAACTAAACAACAATCGACTGCATGCGTCCTTTAAGACGGGCCAAATCCAACAAAAGTTTTTGGTGCACAAAGCACTTTGAGCCAAATGGTCGCCCGTTTTTCCAAATAATTGGACATGTCGCCGCCATGCCATTGGAGATACGTCAATTATGAATTGTACACCACAATTTGTTTGCCAGAAGTATTCAAAAAAGAGTAAACAATCGCAGAAGAAGAATCCTTCTCCACCACGACAATGCCAGCTCTCGCTAATCGGTTCAAGCAAGTGAAATGATGAGTCATTCGCCGTACAGTCCTGATTTGGTACCCAATGAAATCTTTCGTAGATCACAAAAAAAAAAAAAGAGTTCAACGCTTTTCGACGCTTAAAAAAGCAGTCGATCGAATTGAATCACATATTTAGGAAAAGTGTATTGATCTTCATAGAGAATATTTTGTAAAACAATAAAGCCATTTTCGAATATAAATACTTATTTTTACTTGTCTATCTTAAAATTTAAGTAGCAACCTTCATATGCAGCAAATAGATATCGTGATACGCCTCATATTTCAGTACAATTAAATCTAATCTGGGTAGAGCTTTTATTTCTTTTTTGCAATGGCAATTCGAAGACTACGTTAGCAATGTCTTTCGCACTTGATGCTGGCAGGAAGAACTACTGGAATCACATTCATACCAATTACGAATGATGGCTTTTGGAATACTAGTTTTCAGACATGCAGAAAACTAGACATGAATCTTAAATCAATCGCAATATTATCAATACGGTTTACTGGATTTGATTAGGGGACTGTCAGCTTTCTTAAAATATTAAGGTGTGTGAAACCTTTGCTGGTTATAATAATATATCGGCTCGCCATGAAGTTAAATATAAACTAAACAAAATATGAACAAAGCTGGACCTGGAATACTATGAGTATCTAAACCTAACGATCATTTGAACAAGTCACGAGACTTCACGCAACCTCAATTAGCCGGCGGTAAAGGTCAAATATTTTGAGAAAAAAAAAATCTCACACTATTTATAATTACCTTCTAAAAGAATGAAGCTAATTCTAACGTCGTTTCAAGGCCTCATAATTATTTATTTGATGAAATTCATTTTTCCGATTGCGTTGAGGAAACTGTCCAGTACCCTTAAACTTAGTGTGGATGTTCCTGCAAACGGAACAAAAATAAGTAATGCTTTCCACTTGAACTTCACAAAAAAGTGATTGCTAATATTTTAGGTATTACATTAGACGCAGATTATCATCCTTGATGAAGTGGATTGATGACACCTTTTATAGCGCTGTCATTTCAGATCTGGATGTCTACGTCTTAGTCCCTAGACATTCTCAACAACTTGTACACTTAATGTCCACAGATCAAAATATTGGCACCGTTGAGCGCAAAGTTGAGGAAGATCCATTTTATCGGTTCATCATTGTTGGCAAGAACTTAATACTCAAGTGGATATGAATACACTTATAATGCCTCAGCATGTGTTAAGTTTTTGGGAAAATTGGACAGAGAGAGAAGAAAGATATTGGACTCAGTGGTTCTTTTGCACCATGGGTGGCATCCAACATTTAATGGGGAGACTAAATTGTCAATGAGAGCTGGCTTGTTGTTGCATTCTAGTCAACTACACATCTTACTTGATTTTTGTTGACTGAAAAAATGCAAGTCTTTCGGGCGCGGCTGGGATTTGAACACCGAACCTTCCGATTTGGAAGGCAGTTCACTACCACTTGGTGGCCGTGGCACCCAATTGGGTTGTATCCAGATTTTGCGCAAGGATTTTGGTTTACACGCTTACAAATTTCATTTTGTTTCAAGAAGTGAACAGTCAGAAGTCTATCAACTTTTTTAATAGAGTAAATTAAATTTTAAAAATCGTTTTTAAAAGTGCATGCACATAGTCTGGTAGACGTCTCAAAAATTTCATTCGTGATGACAGCTTCAGACTCTCGCGCATGTGATACCGTGATTAACATCACTCGTCCACTCCAGTTCCCTGAAAAAACCCCCAGTGATGTAGTGAGTACGATTTTCTCACATCTACGTGCACCTAAACAACAACAAAAGGATCAGTTAGAACCGTCTACGCACCCCTACAATTTGCGGAGCCAATCTAATCGTTAACATTTTGACAGCAGTTTACCGGTGACCACGCTCAATGCAACTTGATGCGAAACGTTCGGGATGAGTAGAGTACTCGTATTCGACTCATTTAATGTTAATTTACGCGATTAATCCCAAAAATAATTAATAATGTTACCAAATTATCGCGAAAGCCTCAAAAGTTCTGACTGGTTGTCTGAAAAAATATGAGTACTACCTTGATCAGAAAGTTCCCGGAATAACCACCGTGTGGCGCTCCTATTGTTCCGATTTGAGTTCTGTTTTTTTTTTTTTGATAAGTTGGTACATCTGTTGTTCCGGGAACTTTACGATCAAGGTAGTATTCATAAGACTTCTTCTACAGTCATTATATCCATCTGGAAAAGAAAATGCTAGCGAGATAAAGACTCAGCCAATCTAAGAAAACACCACAACGTGTCACTACTTTTTGATCTACCGGTGTAAGGATTGATCAAAATGCCCTTCCTTCCTTCCAGAATGACCTAATATGAATGGTGGCTTGGGAAACTTACATGAAATGTATTTATTCAGGAAATCAGCATTGTGCATAATGTAAACAGTTGCAATTCTTTCTGCTAACAATGTTAATGGCCAGGTTGCTAGGGGTGTGGTTCACAGTAATCCAAAAATAAACAATAATTTTGATGATCTTTGCTTCACATATAACTACTTAAGCCTTTATCCAAAGCAGTTCAAAAAATATTCATCCGGTATTCATCGAGATGTATATCCAATGACATTTCCGTAAGAAAAAAGTGCTACTGTCGAGTTTTACACTTTTCATTATATGTTAGACTTACAGATCAGGTTTCGGTCCTTAGTAAGACCCAACTGCAGCAGAGTCAGAAAATGTTAAGCTTGTATATTTAGTGGAAGTCAATGCGTGATAAGTTTGGCTTTGTTGGAACTTTCTGCCCAATCAACATCGACTCTGTTATAAATCGGAAAAAAAAAAACTGTACCATAGTGTTGTTAAGGTCTGCCAAATTAGCTAAACGATTCTCAAAGCTCATATTTCACAAAACCTTGATCGAGTAATCCTGTCATCTATATAAAACAATCTTATCGACTGATGCTCCGTTGTAGCATGGGTCAGAGTCAAAAGGATAGTGGACAGTGGCCCCGTACAATTCGTCCTCCTTATAAACTTTTAACGTGTTTAACTTGAATCCTAATAAGATCACAGTCTTCGCCAAATGAGCAAATAAAGTATGTTTATAGCGACCGAGAAAAGCACATCTATCCAGACACTTTAGCTTATCCAGATTACCGACCTTCGAGTTTCAAGTTAAAATCGTGTGATAACTACTTAAGATAAGCACGCTAGCATTAAGCATTTTTATCACTCGTTCGTTTGTGTTAGATAAAGTTAACGTGAGATATGATATTCGGCTGGAGAATCTATTTCGCAGACAACTTTGTTTGTTCTTTTTTTTTTTTAAGTACTTTTATATCTACTGTATATACAGTCACATGTCCACAAAAGAAAGAACATAATAAGTCCTTTCAAAAAACCCCGTCAGTCCCACAAGGTTCCCATTTTGGTCCAGAATTACATTACAAAGTGTTTTTTGTGTTTTTTTTTTTTTTAAAAAAACTTACCTTCGAATCGGTCTTCCTTCGTATTTTACGATTAGACGTCGCTGGATTAGCTGAGATCGGCGATGCAACAGCATTCATAATTTTTGCTTGTGGTGAATGTTGAAGATAATTAGGGGCAGCCAGTGCAGCCGTGGCAGGTTTTTGTTGTTGCAAAAATAATGTATTACTTAAATATTGATTTTTATTATTATTATTTGTATTATTGTTATTATTATTGTTATTATTAGCTGTTGAGCTATTATTATTTGTTGTTGGTAATGTTACTGTCGGTGAATGATAATTACCACCGCCTAATGAAACAGCAGCAGCTACACCTGTTGATACAGCAACGGCTGCTGTAGCAGCTGCCGGCGATGACAATGGCAGTGAACAAACGCCTGATGTTTGTGTTGTATGTGGCACCCAAGGATCTGGTAGGTCACATGGGCCAAGCCTAAAAAAAAAACACAAAATGAAAAACTATTAAGTAATGAGTAATTAACAAAAAAAAAAAAAAATTAAAAAGAAAAAAATATGAATTGTCCCCACCCCGCCGTATTCTATAAATCAACGATAAAACGAGCATAAAAGAAGATACAACTACAACAATGACAACAAAATATTTGTCATTTATATCCATGTCATTTTAATCACCATCTTGTCGTAATTTTGTACTTTTTTTGCCCTGCCTTCGTCTTCGTTTTTAAGCTTTGCCATTACAATCATTTTCTATGGTCGTTTTGGACTTTATTTGTACAGTTGTCCACCCCACGTTGGCTAATTAGGTATGAAGGAGGTGGACAGAAATAACAAACAGAAACCCAAAGACGAAAACGGAGACGAAGACGTAGACGTGTAGAAGATGATGAAGAAGAAATAAATGCAAAAAATCTTCAATGAGTAATATAAAGAAACCTTTATAGCCACTTAAAGAGTTTTCATTGTGACGGGTATCGGTAATCTTGCCATCTATCTTGCATTTCAAGAAGACTCACAACCGAGAGCCAACACCAATAATAATGACGAGTTGCTGTTTCTGTACAAGTACGAGTATATGCTACAAAAATATAAATTCGAAAAAAAATTAAAAAAAAAACAACAAAAAAAAATTATACACGGAAGTCTTTCGAAAAATTGTCATTCTTGTGCGAAATTTATGATGGACAATTTTTTTCCTCCTTTTTATCGGTACGTGAAGATTTTTTATACTTCGAATACGGTTTAGCGAATTACCTTAATGTTGGTAATAAATTTTGAGGTTAAGTGTTGTAAAAAAAAGGAACAACTAGAGGATTGGTGTGGAGTAGCGCACAGTACCATTTTTGAGACTTTTTTGGTGCCGAGGCAATGATGATGTCATTTGTTTACCAGAGTTTAGGGATCTGAATACTAATCAACAATCAGTCGAAAACCTTTGCCACCACAGACCCCAATTTGAGATAACTATGTCAAAATTGATGGATGACTGTCATTGAAGTAGAAATTGTGTTACCATTCGACAAAACCTCTTATCTAAATAAACTCTTGGATTGTCTAATGTGCAACAATTCTGGCTGGCATTTCTATCAGGTCATTTGACAATCACTGCTACTGTGGAAGAAATATCTTTAAATTTCACCGTAATGGCTAAATATTGCTCAACCACTTTCAAATGCCTCCCATGGCTTTCTGGCCTACCAAAAAAAATTGTAAATCCTGGCTTCTGAAGTGATTTGTTTGTATCGTAAGGGATTTACAGACAGAAATTGGTGAGTTTATAAAAACTGGTTACAAACGGCAGCTGAAGGCGATCACAACAAATTCATGGATCTTGAATAAGAGCTCGTTCTCGTATCTGCAGAAATTCAAATATAGGTTGCTGTAATCCAATAGAATTCCTGATTTGGTTTAATATGAAATTTTTTTTTATTTGCTGCCGTATCGAGGAGGCAGGAAGGGTCTAGAGCCACTGAACCAAGGTAAAGCGTCAAAACGAACGTCAAAGACGTGCAAATTAGATGTCCAATAGTTTAACAGTGCGAACGCAGATCCAAAGGATTGTACTCCTGGTGATAGTTCTATCGCAAGTGCTCTCGATTTCAAAGTACAAAGAACAGTTTCAATTTGTAATTCGGCTCTTATTTACTTATTGACATTGTTTTTTTTTTTTTTTTTTAATGAATCTAAGCCCCACACTATAAAAGCCCTAAAACACTTCTGTTGGAGTACCTCAAGGTAGCTACCTAGGCCATCTGTTTTTCATTAAAAAAAAACTCAATCTCCGAGAAATTAAAGAAATATAAAACGAGACAAGACCGTCGTACCTATAAGCATGCCTTTCTGATGCTTCGAATTGGGAAGCAGGGCAATGCCGATAGTACAAACGACGTTAAATGCAGGAAAACAGGAATTCTTAGCGGGAAGTACTGAATTTTTGGTGCATTTATATGGGGTGGTGGCTCAGTACTAAGGAGTACGAAGAACTAGATCTCTGGCCGAGTATTCTGTTTCGACAGAAAAATATTAACATGTAAAAGGATAGTATTGAGAAACAATTGGGTTCGGCGGCTTTTGACGCTTCGTACCTATATACCAGAACAACATGCCTCAAAGAGGACAAAGGAAACGACATCAAAGACAACTACTACTAACTTTGAATAAAACGTATGAGCAGTGAGTAAAACGTATGTGTTTCACATTCTAGTTGACGACAGACACTCGTAAAATTTGATAGAAATTTGAACATTGCATGAGACGGTGCTTTACTCGGATCACTTTAAAGACGAGAACGTACTGTATGGAAGTCTTTATGGTTACAAATAAAAGACATTTTCAGAAGCTTTGTCTATAGTGTTCTTAATATTTGAAAGATTTAGATAAAGCTACGAGTTGTCATTCGATTTAAACATCGTTCTTGAATAATTTCAAAAGGTCGCTTAATCACTCGCATAGGCATCAGAAGACTTTAAGTACAGTGAATACAATGGAAAAGTCCCGGCTCAGGAGAGGTCTTTGAATCAATTAAATAAAATGTACCTTACCAAGCTTGATAAAATTAGCTTTCTATTGAGCTCGATGGAGACTGGTTGGGGACTGGGTCCACCTCGGACTGCAACATTGTAAATATGTAATTTGAACATAGCATTCCACCTCAGAAAAATCATTTGTTTTCGACTTTGAAAATAAATGCTACTTGATCATGCAGATTTGTGGGGTATCAAGTTAAGTACTTCTCAAAGTAGCTGATCGGTTGATGTACATACGGCCCATTTCTGTTGATTTACTTGGTTGGGTTAGAGAATCTTCGGCCACAATAGGAATTCCGAGATATTCCCTTGAGGAAGAAAATCTAAACTGAATACGATGTGCACAAGAGTGAGTTGGCCACACTCCTCCACTCAAGGATTTCTAAAATAATTGATTATTTATGCCACGTTTTAGATACTAGATGACTTGCTTACTAAAATATTGGGACGAACGCGTCGATTATGTATACCAAGCTTACTAATCACAATACGCAGGCTATTATTGCATTCGAAGCAAAAAAAAAAGCAATATGTCCCATCTCCTGTTGAGTGCGTTGTACCACAACACCACATAAAGCAGTCAAACCAAATTAATTATTTTTAAAATTAAACGATAGGATGACAAAAACCATCATTACCGCTGCGATTTCGTTAAAAAAAAAATTCTGCAATTCACTTCCTGATTCCCAGCCATTTACAGCACTCGTTTTTTAATTACTTTGTAAGCACTCTGTTTCCGTCAATCAAAGGCCAACGAAAAAAAAATTCCACTTAAACTCGAAATTATATTCCACCATAAAATATCTAATTAAACACGCAGAAAGAGGTTTGCAGAAACACAAGCAAAAAAAAGAGATATACAAGAGAAATATACATTTTTTAATTGAAAATCCATGTTCATCTATTTAAGCTTTTTTTAATTTGATTTCCACTTTTAATTATAGTCCCCGCACCTATAAATAAAATTAAAGAGAATCAAAAGCAAATAAGACAAGCGCATCGAAATATTAAATTAAGTCACACATACAGATACTTTTACAAACATATGTTTTATCATAATCCATTGTGCTGGAGCTGGAGCAAGCTCTAGAGATGGAGCTGACACTGGTAGTGCCTCTTGTGTTTTTCGAGAGAATCGTGTCCAACAGCGATGGATCATACGAGTTGAATACAGAAAACTCACAGTGGAAGTGGTACTGGCACAGGCACAGACACAGGCATAGACACCAGAGTATTGCATGCAATGAACCACGCCTCTTTCCATCCCAGTGTTTCCTTTTTTTTTATTCTTTTTTTCTTTTATAGCTCATGCACAATTTAAAAAGAAAAAAAGGAAATCCATTATACTTCTGTCACCCGGTGGAAAATGATAAAAAAAAAAAAAAAAAAAAAAAATGAAATGACACTGAACACCAGCCGCGTTGGTATAGCCAACGCCAAATTTTACGCTGGAACAAGCATGAAACTAATATGAAAACAATATAGAAGAGCTGTAATATAATGAAAGCAAGAAATACCCGATTCAACTGGGACTGCATTTTTTGTTTTCTCCTAAAACAAAACGTACGTCGAAAACATGAGAATCAATAAGAAGGAATATTTTATATAGAAAAAGTCGAATGTTTAAATAAACTTAATATTGACCCACATACTCATACATACGCTCTGTTAACATGACTTAATGTCATTCTTTTGTAGAACGAGGTACTTATTGAGTTCTGGAGCGTTCACGACTGCTACAGAACTCAAGCGAACTGGCCGAACCCTTTTTTCAGTTCTTTATTCCTGCTTTGAAGAAAAAAAAATTGTTGAACTGAGTATGATTTAACTGGCTTTAGTTTCTCATTTAAGCAGCGAATAAGCCCGAAGCCTAAGAAACAAAGCTGTAAGATGAATTTCATACGGTAGGGAGCTAAGCTCAAACCGGTGTAGTGGTTATTGTAGAAAAATCAGTCCGAGCAGAAATTGATGCGACAATAAGATCTGTCCTTAGTTTTCAACTATAAAACGGGATAGATCTTTATGGGTGTGTGGTGACTATGCTATATCAACCGAATAACGATAAATAAATTAGCGACGGCTTTTGTTTTTCCTGAAAACAGTGACTCAATCTGACACAATTTTAAGAAAACGGTCAGCTTAGTGGACTCAAATTACGGAAACGACTGCGAAATACGAAGCCAAAGTAAGTACGAAATAGCAAAAAGATTATACAGAGTGTGCCAAATAAGATCCCAGACACGAGCCATATCTCATCAACCAAGAGCCCGTCTATTTATTCGAATATGCGTTTAAAGCTTGCAACTTCCTGTACTATTAGTCAAATTTCATGCCATTTGGTTGAGATTTAATAATTATAAAAATTATTTTTCCAGAACACCCTTTGATGTTGAAATTTTAACATGGAACAAAGCGCGGTCATTGGATTTCACGTAAAACTTGGTAAAAATTCATCAGAAACATTCCGATTGATGCAACAAGTGTACCTGACATAATGATTGTTGCAGTAGAACTTTTGTTTTCGAGTGGCATAAACGTTTTTTGGGCGGCTAGGAGACGCTGGACAATGACAAACACATAAGAAGGCCAATATCAGTTCGGACGACGGATATAATCCAAAAAGTACTTGATTTTGTTGCAGAAGACCACAAGGCTTCAATGAGAATGATGGAAGAGACTATTCAAACCATTCGAACCCGAATATGACAATTCAAAAAGCTGCTCTTTGTTGCACGATAATGCACCGAGAAACAAAGTACTCATTGTTTGTCAATTTTAAGCTCCAAATCAAGTGTGTGTTGAATCACCCGCCGTGTTCATCTGATTTTGCACTGTGCGGCTTCTTCATGTTCACGTAATTGAAATTGAAGTTGAAAGGATGCTTTTTTGAGAACATTCTGTCCATTCAAACAGCTTCGACACGGGCACAGATCGCAACTCCGCAAAATGAGCTGGAGCAGGCATTTGAAACACTATTAAATCGCTGTAATAAGTTTATTGAATCGGAAGTAGAATATTCCGAACAAAAACACGGAAATAAACAGAAATCGTGTTTTAAATATGTTTTCTAAAGTCAGTTCGGGATATTAATTGCCACACTGTGAAAATATTCACCTTTCTTTTTAATTCGAAATCGGGTAGTCACAACTATTTATTCCTCTATATAAAGGCAAAAACTTCACGAGGAACTGAAACAACAACAAAAATTTTTAATGTATAATGCAGGCGACAGCGAATTATGATTACACTTCAAAAGAATATCGGACTACAACGCGCTTCAACGGAATATAATTCAAATGTCCTCTAAAAAACCGTATATATAGGTAGTACATAGGTGGAAGCGTTAGGCCAAGTTTTTCCTTACTTTTTCGCTTGATTCGGCCGAAATTTAAACGATTTCACTTCGAATTCCGAACTCCAAGTCATCTGAAGTTTCTATGGCATAGACAATAAACTTAATGTAATCAAACAGAAAAGAGTTTAAAGTTGTTAAATCACACGACCGCCGTTAATGGCGATAAGACGATCACCAAATTTTCCTTAGGATGATCTTCCCCTAAAAATCAGGAACTTCTTCCATTCTCGAAAGACTCCAATAAGTATAAGTTTAGCGTACACGTTGGTTATCTGGCCTTGGCTCTTGGATCAGTACGATGTCATGCTTACACATAGCCGAGTCTTTTCGCATGACATTCAGAAGCACCCATATTGGAAGAATGAGGCGTTATCCTATTTATTTTCTTGAGAGATATATAGCTGTCAGCATCCATCTGTTTTTGTTCCGCCAGAAACCAGTTTCATCGGATCAGCATTATGTCTTTGAAATGGTTTCAAGTTGACTATAGTTCACAAGCCAAATCACGTTAATAGGTGGCTGAAGCCGTTGCGATTTTAAGTATGGAGCTGGCTTAACACTTTTCGACAAGTCGATTTAGTGACATCCAATCAGTTGCATGATTTACTAGGTGGCGTGAAAAGTAACCTCCTTGGGAATGAAAAAAATGTTTTTTTTAAATTTTTTTTATTTTATTCAATATAGTCCCCTTTTAGCTTGATGCACTTATTCCAGCGATTTTCCAACTTCTTGATCCCGTCCGAAAAGTAATTTTCCGGAAGGTCTGCAAAATACTCCTCCGATACGTGAGGTGAATTTTTTTATTGATAAGCCATCTTTTGAGGTTTGGGAAGAGATAATAGTCCGAGGGAGCCAAAACGGGCGAATACGGTGGATGTGACAGCAACTGGAGCCAAAAGTCATTGATTTTAGCCGTAATTGCGAGGCTCTTATGCGCCGGCGCATTGTCTTGCAAAATTCGCTTCATGTGAGGCCGTTTTGCAGCGATTTCGGCCTTCCATCGCTCCAATAATGCACAGTAATACTCACTGTTGATGGTTTTTCCCTTTTCGAGGTAGTCCACGAAGAATATGCCATGACAATCCCAGAAAACCGACGCCATAACCATTTCGACACATTGAGAATCCCTCGGCCGCTTCGGAGCACTCGTGCCGGCTTCAGTCCATTGCCGGGCACTCATTCTGTTCTCTGGTGTGTAATAGTGGATCCAGGTTTCATCAACAGTTACCAATCGACGCCCGATTCCGCATCAGCAAGTCCAAACACTCTTTCGAGCTCTGCTAGCTCGCGCACCTTCACTTTCCGGTCAGCCAACACCATTTCATGTTGTTTTTTGACATTGTCCTCTGTAACCGCATCGGAGGGCCTGTCGCTGCGGACTTGATCGGTAGTGGAGTTGCGGCCACAACGAAACTCTCGAAACCAATATTTGACGGTGTAATCTGACGGAGCATTAGCCCCATAATATTTATCCAACTTTTCTTTTATTTCCTTCGCCGTTTTGCCTCTCAAAAAATAATGTTTTATGAGAGAACGAAAATCGTTTTTGTCCATACTCAACATGATGCCAAACACGTCAACGACAATCAGCTGTCAAAACAAAACAAAAGACAGTATCGCACTGAAATTTGGCATGTCTGCCTAATTATGAACGGACTTCAAGGCAGCAGTATCAGCACATTTTGGCGGTCAAGGAGGTTACTTTTCATCCCACCTAGTATGTAAGTCATATTCCACTGTTTTAAAGGAAACTTGTATGGAAGACCTAGAATTTGGGACAGGCGGATCCTTAAAGCTGATACAACATGTGAGGTTTTTTTTTCTAGAGTTTTGGAGAGCATTTTCATTTTAGTTAGCCTAAAATGGATTTCTCTGTTTTACCATCGAGGGTTTAGGTTTTCGTCCAATTGCATTTTCGAGGGTCGGAATATTCGATATCATTGTCGTTCTCAATATTCTGAAACTCTTTCCAAAAGGCTTAGATAGTACTAAATAGTAGAAACTCAATGGAACAAGGTTGACATTTGAATGATTCTACTTTCAGTTTTCTCGATTGCATGTTTTGTATCCACTACACTCATACAGAGGTTGAATTTTAGTCATGACTATTTGAATTTAGATATATATGCCTGCTTCAAAACATGAAGTCTATTAGAAGGATAAATTTGAACAAATTGTTTCTTACGGAAGTTATGAAAATCTGATCAGCCTGACTGAATGTGACTAAGATTGCAAAATATATTTCAACAGTAAAAATACATAAATACCTATAGATACCTTAAAACGCAACTCAAGTTTTGAACGTAGATTTTCACATCTTTTCCTTCGAAAGCAAACCTATTAAAAACTAATGATCGATGTAAACACACCCTATGGCAGACGTTATAATGAATATTTAATGAAATCTCATCCCACAAACTTTTTTAAATTTAGTTTTGTGTTCTTTCAGAATTCGACAAATTTTCTACCAAGTTTTATTTTTTAATTTCTCCTAGCAAAACCCAGAGTTGTTTTTGGAATTTATATTTTGCATTTTTTCTAAAAGTCAAAATCTTTTTTTTTTGTTTTAATTGAAGTAAAGGTATGCATTGTGCGCGATGCTTGACAATTTTTTCGTAAACTTTGTTTTTTTTTTTTTACTTTTTTGTGACAGCTCTTCAAATTTTTAATGGAATACAGGATTTCTCCTAGTATATATGTACGAGTATATGTGTATTTTACAGGTGTATACAGTGCAGCAAAAGGTAGCAAAACAAAATGACATTGTTAAAGGATCCTAGAAGTGTGCTCCGAAAGATGGATTGCGGATGGAGGTGGTGGATACTTCTCTTGTCTTTCAATTGACATTGGCTTCTATTTTATGCTTGCACATTTTTTTTTTGTCCATTCCCCGATTTTTTCTTTTCTTTTTGCACTCTCAACAATACTGGTACTGGGAAGCAATACAAGTAGATTGTTGCTTGTTTTATTTTTGTGATTTTTGTTTCTCCTTTGTGAGAGGCATCCTGAAGGAGTACCACTCAAAATTTACGTGAAGGGTGCGAGTGGTTTGCAGAAGCAAAATGGAACATAAATATTTGGCAAGTGCCACTGACTTTTAGATATGTAGATACATATTTATGCTACGATGAAAAAATAACAAAAAACAAAAACAAGAAGAAAACGTGTAGAAGCACATAGAAGTGTTGTTTCTAAGGTATCGGGTGAGGGTTGTTATGTTTTTGAAAGGATAGCAATGGCAAGCAATCAGAATTCTTTTGTGCTGAGGTGTAAACAAGAAAAACAAAATCAAATTCGCTCCTTAGAATTTGTGAAGTAAACATGTAGAAGCACACCCGTAAGCATTTACTTTTTGGCATCACCATTTGTTGTCATGGATGAAAATCAGTTTCTTATAACTTTAAGAACCAAAGCTTCGAAATTGACCATTTAAAATTATATCTTTAGCACATTTGTTCGATGTTTCTCTAATGGCTATGAAAATTCAAGACACCACTTTCAAAAGAAGCTAAACGATTCTTTTCGTTCTCGTCAGCAAATAGGACAAAGACCAAGATTCTTCTTACAGTTGGCAAACGCTATACCTTTTTACAGTAAAGCGGAAAATATACCATTGGTTACCGATCTCATCTGTCATTACAACTGACGACAGATACCAGCTCCCTAGGGTTAAATTTATTATTCGCCTTAGATCCTCCTTATACCGTGTATTCAGTTTTCGAGAATCAACAAGGCTTTGGTTCGATACAATTTTGTAATCTGCCTGTTAGGTTAGGTTAAGCCGATTATGCATCCTTTTTTCCGGACAACCATTGGCATGTCAATTCCAAAGGAAAAGTATGACATCGTCCATGTCAATGTTAAGTGTAAGATTAGTCGCTCTATTTTCTATTCCCGTCAGGTGCAATGTCAAGAACATTCGCATTAATCATACCAAAGTAAGACTTTCCAATAAAATTTAAGTAGGTCCATAAAATGTTTTGCTTCACTTAAACTTTTCGAATGATTTTCCCAACACAGAATTTGTATTATTTTGGAAATTAGAGTAAGCAGTACACACACACGGTCTATATAATAGGCTAGTTTTATAGTTTTTATAGTTTTTTTTTTAACGACTAATCGCATCCCTAGGCGATTAAAAAAGATAGATGTCACTGCTTTTAGTGAAAGCAAGCTTCCTCCCTAAAAGATATTCAACTATCTGTACGAGTCCTTGTGCATTATAAAATCGACCTTCCTCAAGTTGTGACAACGGAGTGCCTTGGTGTTAACACAGAAGAATCCCTGTGGTAAGGAGTAACTGACGTTCAATTTTATTGGGGCTTAATGGCAGACATTTCATCTCAGATGTCCATTATCAAGGAACTGGGGTGGTGTCGTGAGTAAAAGTAAAGCGGACAATGTTATGAACCATTTCATCTTCTCAACGACAACAGACCTGGGATGTAATCGAATTTTTTTTTTGTTGACATGCAAAACAAATAGGAGTAACCGGCGAAGCACAGTTGAGAAAAAAGTTAGATAACTATTTACCTAAACATATACTGGGTACATTAGAACGTACAGTTATTACCAGGGGTAGAGTAATGCGCGCATCATTCTATTTTAGGCCAATTAATTTCGGTTTGTTGTTTGACCGTAGTGTTTTAGAAATCGTTTAATATGGCTGGTAGGCGGATCAACCACCCATTCATGACTTCATTCATGACCGTGCCAATTTCGCTCTTGTCTATGGATTAGTTGAACAATGCCTCCATAGAATAAGGCTTAGATGATTTAGATCCCAACTAAGGAGGAAAGTTAAGAAAGGAACAAGAAAGTCGAAGACATGATTGCTGCAAGCAAGCACAGCTAGGTAAAATTTATTGCATGCGTATGCTCAAGATAAAGGAACATATGACCGTTTAAGCGTATGAACTCTTACGATCAGGTAGAAATCCATTCGGTCTTAGCTTCTTAGACATATTCAAGGTTCAGGCCTTGTTGGGATTTCATTCAGATTAAGTGGTATTTAAGGGGCAAAAATAGTTTCTAGCGAAACAACGCCATCACTCCTACCTTCGTAAGGATCTGACCTTCCAGATTAGGGACCACATAAAGCAAACAGCCTCGTAAATTGTATATACAAACTTCTTGTTGATAATCGAAGCAAACCCATCCAGGCTACGTGCGTAGAATGTCTTGACATTGTCCGGTCCACATGCAGCCAAACTCTTGGCAAGACAAGTCCGTCACATTGCGATTGGCACACGGCAATGTATTTCGGATGTCCGAACGTTTTGAGGACCTGCCATCCAACAAGACCACTACCATGTTTTAGTCAAGGTTTTAGTGCAAATATCCCGGATAACAGAACACAAATTAGACATCGAATAGCTGTAATCACAAGAGACCTACCTTTCGATAAGTTGGCGGGATCAAGCTGTCGGGATCAAATGCAAAAATAACAAGTGTCGGCAAGTCACTAGAATCCCCGCATCTGCTTTATATTAAATTTCACTTTTATTACAAGGAGACACCCTTTTTTGAAGACTGCCTGCAAGCACATACAGAGAAACAAGTGGTGTATAGAAAAAAGTTGCTCGGAAGAAGAGCAAACAAGACAAAATAAGGAGGTCTTTCTGCAGACTGCCTATCAACTGAATTATTTAAAAAAGCGAGAATTATGTTGGTGAGGATACTCCTTATAGGTAAAAGAAATCAAAACATCTTTTCCTCGATTTCAGTAAAAACCCAGGCTCTGTTGATGTTAAACGAAATTATTCTATTGCTCCAAAAGTGTCTTCCAATCCATTATGCAAGGACGATACGTTAAAGAAGTACCTGGCCTTACCTACCGCGCTTAATTAGTAAGGGACGTTGATGGCTTGGAGAGTAAAGCCGTAGGTGATAAGAACAAGACCATATAAAATGGGCATAGTTCCTGGTTGAAACCAAGCGCTTTGGTAGGAGGTTTTTGCGGGATGCTTATTCACTAGAATGCAGTGCCATATTTCTGCAAAAAAAAAAAAAAAAACTGCTCTAACATGGAAGACTAGCAATTTCCCCATTGTTTCAAGAAAATGTGAAGCTATTTGGACATGAAGCTCATGTTTGTTGTTAAGGCGGTTAAGGGTGAGAACCTGAAGGAATTATTGGGACAGGACCTTTTTATATGGGTGACGGGAAGGTTTTATACCCTTAAAAATTCGAAAAGACTCCTTAACTTCATCCGTGCTGAAGAGTTCACCACCAACAATGAGGAAAAGACACAAGATGGGTTGTTCTGGGTGACAGCATACATTGAAGCTTTTAGAAAAGATACGTAGGTGATTTTCTGTACGTAAAACAGAGAATATAGCACCTTATATTCAGAATTTACTGGAGCCTGTAACCAAAAATGTTTTTTCCGAGGTCCGAGATATGATTATACTCGTAAATACTTGCGAAGCCCATGAGCGTACATGATCCTACCAATGAAAACGACTTTTAGATTATTCATAGACACAGAGTCCAAGTAAGGGTAATCTACTGTATCGTCTTATCGTGATAACTTTCAGATTTTAGAGATACCGTAGGTTGATACGAATTGACTAGTTACATTATGAACGGCCGGTCATAAGGTCCAATACTTAAAAGCGGTACCATGGGAGTCCCGACTGATTTGAAAAAGGTAGGCCCCTAGTAGGAGCATCATACTGGGCGTGTTTTATACCTAAAGTCGGAGGTAGGGTGTTGAATAGCAAATAAGTGTTGGGTAGAGTGGGTGAACTTTCGACCTTGTATTGATGCAACATGGTAGGTCCTAGCCATGCGTCGGTTACCTCTAATGAATGTATAGGCATCCTGTGAACCAAAGTCGTCAATCAATAAAAAGTGGTTACGTGAAACACTGACACAATCACAAGGTTTAAAAGTGTTTCAGCCTCGTGTCTTTTGAAGTAAAAGTGGAAAATAACCTGAATCCAAGAACAGTGTAATTTATATGGTCTACCGGAGAGAGCCTAAATGCGTCACAGTATCTACAAAATGGAGGTAAGTATTGTTTAGACAAATTGGCTGTAGTTCTTAAAAAAATAGAGTTGTTTATTAGATATAACAACTAGTTGGGTTTTATTGGTATTGATAATAATTCCGGTGTTCAGTTGTATAACTCGAATAAATCTTCCCTAAATTTCCTTCACCCGCGCTATGTGCAAACATTTTAAGGGTACATAATCCCCTTGTGCGCGCGCGAATTATAAAAAAAAAAAAAAATCTTCAACCAAGCCAATCGGTCTTGACAAATAAATGTGTTCATCATTGGCCTAAAAGTGAAACAGAAAAGACAAAATAAGAAGATAGGACCTAGGAGCCAACCCTGGGGCACTCCTGCCCTTAAGGGCAAAGGAGAAAACATTTTCTAACCATCCGTAGGTATGTACTTAAAAGACGCACCGATCTTACACTTAACCGAAAGTACATCCTTAGTTTCATATATATTGTACAATGTCATGATCTACACTATCAAATGTTTTCGAGAAGTCGAGCAAGCAGAGTATAGTTTTATGGTCTAAGTCATAGCTTGCGGTTATATCATGCGTTATTTTAACCAGACCCGTGGAGCAACCATGATTGGCTTGAAGACCCTTCTGAGTAGGAGAAAGTTAATCGAAGTAATTGGTTATCTTGTTTGTTTCCATTTCTCTGCACTCTGATGGCATGTTTTGCCTCAGACGTGAACCAGGGCCAAAAAACGTACGGAACGAGGCTACGAGGGCGGGTCAATAAGTCCGTGACTTTTTGAATTTCTGACCTCTTTACTGAAACAGCAACACTGCTCCTGTCAACAGGCATCTGTCAGTTGACTCCTGTCAAAATTTAAACTTGCTGCGTCAGTTAGTTTGTGTTTGAGAGCTATTTTTATCAGACTACTCACTAATTTGAGGAGAAAATGGAAAAAAGTGAATTTCGTGTGCTTATTAAGCATTATTTTTTGCGAAAAAAAACCATTACCGAGACCAAGGCTAAGCTTGATAAATACTATGGGGACTCTGCACCATCGATTTCAATGGTAAAAAAGTGGTTTACTGAATTTCGTTGTGGCCGTACAAGCACTGAAGATGCCGAACGTCCTGGACGCCCAGTTGAGGTCTCTACACCCGAAACAATCGAAAAAATTCACGATATGGTGTTGGCCGACAGAAGATTGAAAGTGCGAGAGATTGTGGAAGCCGTAGGGATCTCGCATGGCTCAGTGGTTTCAATTTTGAATGATCACTTGGGCATGAGAAAGCTTTCCGCAAGATGGGTGCCGCGTTTGCTCACAGTCGACCACAAACACATGTGCAGTTGCCATGGCAAAAATCCATGAATTGGGCTATGAATTGCTCCCTCATCCACCCTATTCTCCAGATTTGGCTCCGAGCGACTACTTCTTGTTCCCAAACCTGAAGAAATGGCTTGGTGGAAAAAGATTTGACTCCAATGATGAAGTCATCTCGCAAACAAAGGCCTATTTTGAGGACCTCGACAAATCATTTTTTTTGGAAGGGATAAAAAAAATTGGAGAAGCGTTGGACAAAGTGTATAGAGCTCAAGGGAGATTACGTTGAAAAATAAAATTATTTTTTTATCAAAAAATCTGTGTTTTAATCCAAAAGTCACGGACTTATTGACCCGCCCTCGTATCACCATACTCTATGTAAAGTAACGATTGCAAAAATATAATTTATCTTATTCATGTCTGAGAAATAATAACAACTGTGACATGGGAGGAGGCTCGTATCAAGTTACAAGCCATTGTTGTCAATTGAAGCAAAGTCCCTAAACTGGATTGATGAATAATGAGAAGAAATGTTAGTGCCAGGAATTCACCAGAACCTGTTAATGAGCCATAAAGCACATAGACTTCACACCTACTTTCCGTATTCTGGCAAAGATGTATTAATTTTTAGAGCATAGCGATCCAACTGACTTTTCATCTTACAAATATACATCAAACTTCCTACAATTCTTACTATCCAATACGACAATTATAAACTTTACAAGACCCATTTCTCAGCTCCTTAACAACCCCAACTGCTATATTCTTTGAAATAAGATCTTTATCTCACACCACCCTTCTCTCCTAAAATACCCTGTGTAAGCATAACAAATTACAATCGACCAATCCTCAAGAAACGAGCCTAATCCCTACTTCCTACCGCTAAAACCTCATTACTTAACACCTTCCAACTAACGATGTCAAAATCGATTGATTATCATCGTTTGTAATTTTCGATTTCCTGCCGCATTAAACACTTTTCCCCTTGACAATATCATCCATCGGCCCTTACCTAGCCCGCATCTATTCGTACTTGTATATATTTTGTATCTATTGATTGTCAATTACTTTCAATCTCTCTCTCTCTGTCTTTTGTTAGTCAGTCTCTCGTTTTTCTCTATTTATAAATTCTCAACGCATTCGTGCGTAACGGTGGAAAACCCTTTAGGGTAGGCCCGCACCGATACCAAAAACTCGTCCTGACTATTAATGAGCTTTTAATGGTACGGTCGCGCTGATAGGCTCCAATGAAATGAAAACGACAAAACTTTTTCTTTGTATAATTAATTGAAAGAAGAAAAAAAAACAGTAATAAAGAAGAACCAATAATTGTTGTGTATTCGATTGTAAAAACAAATTTGATAACAAAATAATAATAATACAAAAAAAACTTTCTACTTCTACTTTAACTTTTGTCTTCAACCCAGAAACAGAGGGTGAGAATCGATGGAAAACAATTATAATCGATTTATCGTCACACGATAAGACGATAAGATTTTTTTTTTATTTGTATTTGATGTCACAGGGGGTATGGTGATTTTCAGACCAGAAAAACCAAACACTCATATTCACCATGAAGGCAGAGGCTGTATAGATACTCGTACACACAATCATAGAAAAAGTATTGCATACAACATACGGCATACGGCAGTACAAGTATAGGCCGATTGAGGCAAAATGATGCCAGTGGGTCAGAGTCAGAGTCAGAGCTGCTGCCACACATTGAAATGCTCGTATAGCATTAATTTTTCTCTTCCCAAAACTAGGGTAAGGCTAACCAGCAGCAGTTCCAATTTGGTATTACATACAACACTATCCGTAGACCAGTATACCCCCTCAGACAACACTCCAAGAATATACCCCCACAACCTTTCCAGTTCAGTCTATTTAGTAGTAACCAACACCGGTTACTATACTCGTACTTTCAGTGTACCAAGAGTTACACATCTCTACATCAGGCTTCACAACTACTACTCATGGAGCATGACTACCGAGCTTAACTTCAACAAAAAAAAAAATAAAAAATTAAAAATAAAAAAGAAAAACTAAGTGATACAGAGATATAAGTACAAAAAATAAGGCATCGAATCAGACGCAATGTGGTGAAATGGCTATTATTCTGCAGACTTGTGAGGTAAAACGCCATTGTCAGCTGTTTTCTGCTGTGGTGGTGGGTTTTTTTTATTATTTTTTTTTCAAATTTCCATTTATGACGAATACCATCGATTTTGACGCTACCGACTATGATATTCAAGAAAAACGTTAAACAACAAACTCTCAACTGCTCAAGTGGTTGGTTTGGTTTATTTCATCTTTGTATCTGGAAACTGTACCAATGGCAGCACAAATTGGCTTATAGGCCACCAGCAATTAAGTTGATGAATAAAATGGATATTTCCGGAGAAGTTGCGATGTAAAATCTATAAATTGTACATAGATATACAAATGCGAATGTGTTTGCATACAAAAACAAAAACAAAAACAAAATGGTATGATTAGCACTTGTTGTGAAATCGATTATAGGAGGTGAAGTGTGGTGAGTAAGTGGATCAGGTAGAGTGCGTAATTGCCTTGTTGCCGTGTTATGGTTTTTCTTTGTATTCAAGAATAAATACGATTGCTTATTCGTCATAATTGCGTCTATTAAAAACCATGCTGTGGCGATATCTCTGTTTTCTCTTATATAGTAGACATTCGGTGTTCTAGAAGCAAATATGGATGTAGAGGTTTGCTGATAAGAAGCAATAAAACAACAAAGTTCCGTGCAATATTAATAATTACGAGACGGCGCTTACACCTTGGCAGTAATCTATTGACACCGTCATTTGAAGGAACAATCTTCGAATGTGCTGTTGGCGAAACTGCCCGAACAATAAAACCACCTCTGAGTAGTCAATCTGTTGACGACCATAGTAAACGGAAAGGATCTTTGACCTACTAATGTATGATCAGCTTTTAACGAGAAATTTTCGGATCTCTAACAATCCAGCCCAACACTAAGTGGAGTCTGTAGACCGGTACTAACCAGACATCGCTAGCTATTATATCTTCTAAAATATCTTATACAGCGATTGCTATTGAAGTTATAATGCGGATAATACCGATATACCATCACATGAAAGGAAGGCTTGCCAAAAATATTAAATCTTAGAGCTGCTCCAACAAAAGTGCACGTCAGGCAATCAAGCACAAATGTGTTGTACGAGTAAGCGGCAAATTGAAGCAGGAAGTATTGAGTTTCCTGGATATGAATGAACATAACTATGCGATTTACGAGAAAACCTGTAGTTAAGCTATTTGAATTGAGGATCGGGTTAAGCTCTAACAACTCTATTAGGCTTTAATGGTTAAAAGATAGTCCTAATTGCGAGTTTGCTAATAGGTTAAATAGAGTAGACTATGCACAGCTCTCTAAATATGGGTTCAAGATATCCACAACTCGTCTGGTAAGAATTAATAGGTAGGAGAAGAACAAATCTACGACCTATTCTAAGGGCTCTAAGTCCGTCAGTTTGAGGCGATCAAAGTGTAATATGCTCACCAGAATTAACTGGCCCTTTTGATTGTGTACCATATGGGTCGGTGTTACTTTAAAGGTCAGTGGTAAAGTTGTTAGACGTTTTCGATTGAATATCAGAGGACTGAGATATATTTCTGGTGTTCCTTGTCACCCTTTAAAGTGCACAAATTAATTGATACGAGTTTTGTTAAATCTACCGGTGTTGATTTACCCTTCAAGAATACTCTCGGAGAAAGGGTCGTCTCTTCTGCCTTTTTGATTGATAGAGGGCATTAGCAATTCATTGCCAAGATTTGGGAATCTGAGCATTGTTTGCGCGATATACAAGAAAACAGACACTCTTAACGGCGCTCAAGTCTTCACGTCTTCATCAATTTTATGGTCGCTTATGAAAACATCTGCAGAGAAAGGAGCGGGGTTGAGATATGTCTACATTTGGCATCAAGCTCGTCGAGGTATACAGAACAACAATCGAAAACGACAAAAAGGACTTTGCAGTGATTGTAGATAAAACCGAGTATTGTATATGCTGTCAACGAGAAGGGATGAATCGCCGAAAAGGTTGCAATTACTTTTTTGTAGCTAGGAATGGTTCCGCTTTAAATTCTGATAATGGCATCTCACCACACAAAGGATGATAAGTGATAACCTTATGCCTTATAAGCTTAGTCAAAAAAAAAGAAGAAACATTAAAGATCCCCCATACGATCTTAATTATCGGAGCCTTGTTCACTGGCTTAGATGCCAGCTGATGAAAAGCTTGGACATGAAAAGGATATTAACGCCACGGCCCATGGTTGGACAAAAACCGGTTCAAACGAATGCAGCCAAGAATGAATCAAGCCATTTTTTGATATTCTGCTCTGATGTGAACCGTATTTCAGTGAGGGCGTTCTGCATCGACCGTAACAAATGGTAGTCAGAAGGGGCAAGGTCTGGGCTATAAGGCGGGTGGGGTAAGACTTCCTATCCACTGTTTTCCAACGTGGGGCCGAGCGTGATCATGATGGAAAATTATTGCCTCGTGTCTGGTCGCATATTCCGGGCGTTTTTCGGCTACTGCTCTCTTTAAACGGATTAATTGTGTTCGGTAGCGTTGTCCATTGATGGTTTCACCCGGTTTTAGCAGCTCATAATACAGCACACCCATCTGATCCCACCAAATACAGAGCATTACTTTGCGCCATGGATATTCGGCTTTGCCGTTGATTTGGCTGGTTGGCCGGGTTTCACATATGATTTTTTGCGCTTGGGGTTGTCGTAATGGATCCATTTTTTATTACCAGTAACAATCCGATGCAAAAACGACTTCCTTTTGTGGCGTTCCAGCAACATTTCGGACATGCAAAACCGCCTTTCGACGTCTCTCGGCTTGAGTTCATGTGGAACCCAATTTCCTTGCTTTTGAATATATCCAGCTACGAGTACTTTTAAACGTTTTGATGGCTGCTTGAGTGACACCCAAAGATTCTGCGAGCTCTTCTTGTGTTTGGCAACAATCTTCATAGAGTAATGCTTCCAGTTCTTCATCTTCAAACTTTTTTGGCTGCCCAGGACGTTCATCGTCTTCCAAGCCAAAACCACCACTTTTAAATCATGCAAACCACTTTTGGCACGTTCGCTCAGCTGGCGCATGTTCACCATAAACTTCCACCAAAAGACGATGACTTTCGGCAGCAGTTTTCTTCATATTAAAGTTATTAAGAAGAACTCCCCGCAAAAACACTTTTTCAGGCACAAAGATCGACATATTTGAGTGAAAAAAAAATATTGTTGTTTACGCTTCAAATGAATGACATATACTGAAATGACGTACAATGACAGTAGCTTTCCAACGCATGTTCAAATGGAATAATACAAGTTACGCCATCTCTTAGAAAACAGCACGAATTAAGTTATAGACCCAATAATTTAGGTGGAAATTTCAATAGTTAGGACGGAGGTGGTCCTAGAAAACATTGCGCTATTTATCATATCAATTAAAGAGTGGTCTCCACTTTAGGAATAAGTTTATTGAGCTGGCCCTCTTACCTAAGGTAGAAAAGGAATGCGTTTTCTAAAAGTTGCATACAACAACACCTCAGATAATTGACATAGATTATACGACATTGCGGCGAGAAAATCCAAAAATTCACCAGTGTTGAACACTCTACATGCCCGAATAGTACCAACACTTTCTCGAACTTACCTTCCCGTAGATAAAAAAAAAAAGTCCGGATAGCCCGGATACCAAAACACCCAAGAATGAAGAAAGGACTGTTGGAACCCTTCTTTTGTTTTGATGCATGATAATACCACCGAAGGCCCACGCACTTCACCAAAAGGCAAAAGTTTCCTATTCATTAATTTTTATTTTTAAAGAAAATGTCACCGAGGCAAGATAGATACTGCCGTTAAGCATTTTAATTATATGTTGAGAGGCCTCTAAACAAGGAAGCCGTTGTTTAGAAATGTACGACATCGGACTAAGAGATCTAGCACACATATAAACAATCAAACGAAAAAGGACATCACCGATTGCTTACGGATACGACCAATTTAAACAAATAAGCAATTCCCACTTTGCTGGAATCATCTTCACCAACCACAAGTTAAGTGAAAAAATTGTTGAAGGTTATCGTATGGTCTAGTATTCATTTGATCCTAACATCTAAAGGACTACACTAACAATATACCAATGCTTTTCATAAATTATATAAATATCGTACGCCCCATGACACATATTATCTTATCTCAGTAGAAACGAATGCAAGAAACTTGTTAAGCGTGTGGATTGCAGTATTCAGCGTCTCCAAAAAAAAAAATTACAATAAACATCGACAAACAAAGAAAAGATTCATTTTATCTCAAACTTAAAATGGCAATATCAAGCCAAAAAAAATCCGGATTTCATTTGCATATTTTTTTACATTTGTTTAAAATATTATGTAACAATACGCCATTTAAAAAATGCTGGCTACGGTGTGTGTAGTCTATTTCTTTAAAAGTATTGGCTCTAAATGGGAAACTTGCGGCACTTCATATTTTTTCTTCAAATATTGTTATGACGGGTATCAAAGGTTAAAGTTACATTAGATCTAGAACAAGATTGAGGAAGATTTCACTTTGTCAGTGCATGCAATACAAAGTGGACTTCGATTCTACAGCCAGGGACTGATTGTTTTCAATGTACACCATTTTAAATAAAAGATTACAAATCCTAACTCAGTGATTCATATTTTAAATAGGACAACTATCAATTTCCCTTCTCATGTACTATAAAATCATTATCACTGTTAAAATCCTAACACGCAAGTCGACCGATTTTCACTAAATCCGATTTGCCATTGTCAATAAATATTAATTGAAAAAATATCGCCTTGTCCCAAAAATGAATCCGTATCCGTACAGTACCAAAAGCTTTTGCTTGTTCTAAGTAAATAAATGTAACAAAAATGAATTTTTTTTTTTCATATTTACCCAACCCAAATACGAACAAACACTGCTGTTTCTGACATCACAAAGCCCACAAAAGAACTACAAACAAGCGCATTCGTATTGTATTTGTATACGTTCCCATGTGAGAATATTGCCATTCCCACAAAAACAGATGTACTATAATTGATAAACAATAAAAGGAAAATAATATATCGAAATGGCAAATATCGTATTGAGCGATAATATCTACCTGATGACTTGCAATCTGCACTTTCACTAAGACTGAAGCTATTGTAAAAAAGTTTCACTTTTCAATTGCAATTGTCAAATGAAAGTTACGAGTAAATGATGAGAGAAGAGGGATAGAGAACGGGGAGAATTATCTCATTACTCATTAATGAATGGTCCATGGCGACTATGACTAACTGAGACTAAAAAGCTACGTATTGACCTGCATTAAAAAAATCCATCGAAAAATGCTTCGCAACACCTTGATTCTCACATGCACCGCAAAACAATGTTTTTGTTTGGGCCAAACTTTTGTTGTTACTTCAGATATTCACGTGCTTCAACTTATGTTGACGTCACAGCTGACAGTCTCATTCAAGTTTGTGTTTTCTTGTCATTGCATGACTGACTACGACTGTCAGTGACAAAAAGTGGGGAGTATTAAATCCAAAGCCAAGTGAAACAAAAGACTGACTAAGTCTCAAATGCTCATGAAACACATACAGTTACCACAGTAAGAAGACTTAGTTACAGCTAAGTTAAGTATTATAACTACAGGTACTGCATACAGTTACGGTCTTGGCTACAGATACTGACTAACAACAGCAACAGACTACTGCAATGGACTAAAGCTACATCACATCAACAGCTACACAGCAGCACAACAAGCAACGTATTCGTACCAATATCGACTGAAATTCATGACCCACATTTTTCGCTTTTTCTTTCATCCATGACCCACATTCGAACATACAACACACATCGCACATTCAATTCCTACGTACGAAAATGAAATAAATACAAAAAAAACTACATATTTATACATTTGTATGTATAGATATGTATATAAAAAATTTTTACAATAATCATGCCGAAGAGAGGGAGAGAAGAAGACGAAAAATAAGACATGAGAGATTTGCAAATAAAATATAAATTAAATTTCAAAAGATGGGTAGATATCTATTTATCTATTTATCTATACGGTACGGATAAGTCACATACGTCACATGAGAGATTTGAAGGGTACTTCAACTTATTACTTAGTCGTTGTCTTCGAATTCGACGTGATCTCCGTATAGGGAATTCAAAGATGGAAAGTCAAAAATTAAATTCAAATTGAAAAACTCGCCAAATTAAGTGATTTTACAGATTTGTCATATCAAATCAAATCAACTGTCAGGCATTGTTCCTAAATCTAATTCGATGACAAACGCAACCTTTAATAGGTAAAGAACAGCTGAATTTAATGCATAGAAATTCTAACTTTAATTCGAAATTTTTTTGACAGCTGTCAGTTGAAGTGTAATGAGCAAAACAAATGGTGTTCCACTAAATAATCATACAAAGAATTCAATAAACTATGATTATTAAGGTGATAATGAATTTGACAATTTTAAAAGATTATGTTTGGATTTTGAGTAATTTTTAAACTGGCACATCAGCACCTTTGAAAACACTCTTTGAAAACAAACTTTCAAACTTTATTACCGACAACTGCAACTGAATTTTCGAATACTTCATAATCCGACAAAAAAAAGAAGATATATTCGTTCATAACTGACATTTAAAAACTGGCATCTTTTACTGTCTAAGAATATGTCAACAACGATGACAGTTCAACTGTCAAACCAACACACTAGCACTTCCTATCTTTTTCAAAAATAATTTACCGAAATATGAAAAAAAAAAAAACCTCAAGATCTGAAAGTGACGTTTAATGTGAAAGATGAATAACAAACAAAATAGAAATCACATGATAACGAGCTAAAAAATAATATTTCGTACATCCTTCATAAAAGAGGAAATTTCCGAAAATAAAATTTCGTTGAATCATTTAGTTACGAGTATAACTTTGTTTCTCATCAAAATTATCAGGAAGTTTTATAAAAAATTAACTACATTGTGGCTGCAGATACGTATGATCTTTTAAAATACGTACAGTTGGATATTCGTCGTCATGGCCGAGCAAATCTATTCCTCTTTTTCGCAGAGATTAATGGACATTATTTGGATGTAAAACAGATGACAGTTTGAAATGTCTTTTATTGTAGAACCTGATAGCTAGTGCATCTGCGACGTTAAACATCAGCGACATGAATCTTTATCAATCAAATATGATATTATTACGAAATTAAAAGTGAACCACCACAGATATCTGCACTTAGTCCTCTATTATTAAACTATTGTATTATAAATAGTTTCGGATTTCTGCGATAGAAAATCCATTACTAGATACGCTGGTCTTTACGCTTGCTCCACTGAAATGAAATGAGTAATACAAATCTTTGTGTAACAGGTATAGCAGCAGACAATTATCCAGAGTTATTTTTAAGGTTATAAGGAAGCGAGAGAGCTCACAGTGGACTCGATCAAATTAGTCACAAAAATTGATTGCCTTTTAATAGGCTCTGACTCATTCACGACAAGCTTCAACCAGTTAACGCTGGAATACAAATGGCTGATAGACATGAGGGGCGAAACGTTTTATTTGAAATCAACAATGATGTATACTATAGATAAGAAAAAAAGAAAATTGAAGTAAGACTTGCTCTTGTTGGAAATCGAGTTCCATTTGGACCTTTGTTGGCAATCTATACGCCTAATGCACTGTGTAATATGAAAATTTTTCATGGGACAGGGTCAAAAACAGATGGAAAACTGATACTCCGGATAATAAGGAAGACACATTGATACTCGTATTTATGTAGGACTTGCTCTTGTTGGAAATCGAGTTCCATTTGGACCTTTGTTGGCAATCTATACGCCTAATGCACTGTGTAATATGAAAATTTTTCAAGGGACAGGGCCAAAAACAGATGGAACACTGATACTCCGGATAATAAGGAAGACACATTGAGAAGCTCAGAAATATGTGTAAATTGGAAGATGGCTCGACAGAACTCCAAAGAAGTTTAATACGGACAGAAGTCAAAGCACTGCTATTTGACTCTTATAAAAAGGGCTAGAAAAGAATTTTACAAGACCAAAAAAACAAATAACAGTCTGGACGATAGAAATACTTTCACAGCATATAACAAAGATCTAAGGACATCCTACAGGGAATTTTGGGGGCGCTTTTATGATGACTTAACGTACATTCTATACGCTATTAGGATACGCATACTACCGCGGACACTGTCAGGGGGAGATCAGAGCTTAGGTTGTTCCATAAGTTCTGCCGTTTTTTAGGGTTAAGGTTAATCACACAATTTTGGTATAAGAGTTTAAGTTTGATCCATTAGATATTGGCCATCATGGTCCGAAAGAGACATAATGCCTCTTTTGTAAGGCAGCAGATTGATGGGTTAAAAAGTTTTCCAGGTACATTTTGATTTCATGCTCTGAATTGAGTTGCCTTTCATCCAAATTGTTTTGGAGATAGCGAAACGGTCAGAAGGCGCAAGGTCTGAAGAGTACGGTTAGTGTTGAAAAACTTTCCAAACAAATGAATTCAATTTTTGTTTTGTCACTGGCTTTGTCACGATGGAAAAGAACAACTTTCTTGTTCGCCAACTCTGGCCGTTTTTTTTTTCCAACTGTCTTCTTCAAAGTATCGAGTGAGAGCAATATTAAATGGGATTTGGATGGGATTGGCATGGAAGCAACACTTCGCCAATCCCACCGACTGCTTAACATGGACTTTTTGGAATGCAAACCTTGTTTATCGACCGATTACGGTGTTTCACCAGGAGCGCACCATGACCGAATGTTGTTGTTAACAACCCATTTTTCGTCTCCTGTAACCACTCTTTTCAGGAAGGACTCAAGCGAGTTCCATCTCATCAAAGATTTACAGACCACTATTCGATCCATACTGTGAGGAACGCGGAAATACACATTTTTTGTCGTTTCAAGTCTTTTCAGTCTCTGCGCAATGGTTGTATGCGCGATCTTCAGCTGCTGTCGTCAAATTCCCATGGTATGACCGTCGTCTGGGGAGGGTGGTCTTCCAGAGCGAACAGCATCAGCAAGGTTTGTATTTTCTGAACGAAAGCGTGTAAACTAATGCGGACAAGTGTAAATGCTTATAGCCGAATCCCCACACACTCTGCAAATCTACAGTTATGCCTCATTCGCTTTGACAACTTTTTAAAAAAAAAAAAAAAATAGCAAAATGTGCCGAAAAGGCACTTTTTTAGCATTCCATATTTGTAACAATGTAAAGGATAACCCTCTCTTTATTGGAATAGAAAACAAAAATTTCATAACGATATACACAGAGATTTTCTAAAACGATAAACGCTACTTTCAAGAAAAAAACCGCAGAATTTGTTGAACAACCCAGTATTAAGTTAGCGACATGAAAGAGTCAAAAAACTATACTCTCGGATTGCCTTTAGATAATCGAAGTACGGAATAGTTGTTTGTACTCAAAGACGTTGCTAGAAAGTCATAAAACGCTACATGACCTCAACAAGGTTTCACCAGTATGAATACTAGAGCATGCAGTTGACGATTGCAATGAAAAGGCGGCCCGCCTGAGATAGGTGCAGAAATTCTATGTATCGGAGCCTGGCCGAGCTTTGGTTTACGTGATAGCTACAGCATATAAGGCTGAAAAGGCTATGCACCATCAAATAATGGAATGATCTGGATGTTCCTAATTACCAAGAGTCGAATCAGGCCTTCTCCTTGGTAGAAATTAAATAAAAATATTGTCCGGAGCACTATAGGGTCACTTCCTTTTAACAAACATTTTTACAACAACAACTGTTATCTTCTCCATGAAGAGGATACGAGCTCGTAGAAAGGACTGATCTAAATCTAAGAAATATCAAAGGAAAACTTCAAATTATGTACGTAAATCTAGTAGACTAACCACCATTTGATTGGCTTTGGCCGACAAAGTGATTGACTCGCTTTAAATTTATCTAGATAATATTAAATATTAGGAATCAACAGACGGGTTAGGACTTTTTCTCCAAGGCGTATTTTAAACCTGACATGCACTCGTAAACAAGAACTTTCGTAGTACTCGTATCCATTGTGATTAATAAATTTCGAAACATCTAATTGAATATTTATTTCTAAACTTACATTTTTGCTCAAAGTCTTGACTGTTCTACAAAGAGAAAATTAGTAGGCGACGTTGTTCTTTTTTTATTAGATGACGATGATCACTGATCACGAATTACCGATCACTGATCACAAGTAAGAGTTTAATTTTAAAAACGAAAAGTTTTAAATGTCCTTTTAACTTTTATCTGACACTTTTTACTGACTTTTTTCGGCATAAATATGAATAAGTTTTCATAAGTTGTCATTGTCTGTTTTCCCGAAATAGGATTAGACAATCTAAAAGCTCTCTTGATCGAACATACGGATCGATTCATATACTTTTGTAGATTCGAAACGAAATTGGGTTCTTTTTTTTTTATTCACCAATTTCCAAGAATTGATAGAGGTTTTTCGAAAACAAATTCACACAAGCTGAACCGAATAACTGTCCAAACGTTTCACAATTTAATTAAATTTGATATTCGTTCGTTATATTCGTAATTTGATTTTCGTTTTCCAGCGGCGAATACGGTGAATTTTACGAATTTTCACTTACGTCACCGTTTGATTGGGTTTCACTGTCACGCAAGTTCTAGTCTTTTTTTTTCTTTTCTACAGTCACTAAACAATGGCACTGAATTTTTGTATCTTTTTTTGTTTATAACGACAATTTTTGAATCTTTTGTTTTTTTCTTGTGCCTCTAAGCAATTTTTCAAATTAATTTATTTTTATTTTTTTTCTATTTAATCATAACAACTGTCTTCAACAGGTGGCATTGATCTAAATTTAATTTTTGAGCAAATTTACATAGGGAACACACAAAAATACAACAAAAAAAAATGTTTAATTAACACTTTGGTTTTTATATGAAAATAAAATTGATAAAAAATAAACACTTCCACTACCGACAGATGGCGCTGTTTAACTAAAAAATTGTTTGTTGTTCCTTGTGACATTCGAAATATGTTTCATAACAACAGATACTGTTTTTTTTTTTGTAAGTTTTTCCTTTCTATAACAACGAATAAACGCACAATAAATACGACGACTAAAATTTCTAAAATCTATTAAGTGAATCCACCTTGACTATGACTATGAATTATTTTATTTTTTTTCTTTTTCTTGTTTTTTTTTTGTTTAAATTTCTCTATCTCACTCTGGTTTAGTTAGTCTTTCCACTGTGAAAACAAAAACAAATCTCAACGCAACTCAAATCATTGACGGCCTCATAACCCAGACCCAGACTCGTCGATTGTTTTGTTGTTATAGCGCCGTGTTGTGTCGCGCGTAGATACTCTCTTTAGCGGTGCTGTAATAGTAGTGAGTGACTTTGGAGTCTCTAAAAGTGTTGCCAATGATGATCGTTTCAAATTAGTTGTGATCGTTCTCTGATTTTTGTATTATTTTTCATAACATCATTGCACAGTAGAGTGATTTGTTTAGTAATTGAAAGTTCAACGTCTCTACTAATAATCGAGGTAGAGCACTGCTGGTTTATATGAGCAGCAATTACTCAATCCAATCAAAATGATCAGCAGAAATGATGAATATGTAATGAGGACTATTTTTACTTGAAATGCCTCTTTAACAGAAAACAAAAAATCAGCAAAAAAACGCTTTTAGATACTCTTGTTAAAAGATCGTTACGAACGTGGAAACGCTCGCTAAAAACGGCAACACTGCTCACAAAGCGACAAATATTCATAGTCATACTCAATATCATGAAACCGAGGGAATCAGCAAAACCAAAAAAAAAAAAAAAAAAAAAAAAAAACGCACAACAACAGTGAAAAAGCTTTCGCTTTCGAAATTATTTTGATATCATTATAGAGATTGTTAAAGTTGGTGCCTCTCAAAAGTGTAATTGCAAACGTATTGCAGCAGTATCTACACTATTAAATACTCGTACCTCTCTATCTATCTGGCTGTCTGTTTATTTGTTTGTTTGTTTATTGTTAGCCTTAAACAGTGTGATCTGACAATTTGTGTGTTTCCCAATTAAAGATTTCTTTTTGGGAACAATTTGCGCGGTTTGTAATGTGAATATTTGAAATTTTCAACGTGTACATTAGGTGAGCCTAAATACTCGTAAGTTGCGATATACACTTATATTACAATATACCTATATTTTGTGAATTTTTTTTTAAAGAGTGACTGCGTCACGTTTTTGGTTCGCTTTTTGAAGATCACCAAACCAACACATACGAGTATGTAGATACTGACGACGATTACGACTACGATCAACGACATGATTCGGTGTGTAGTATACGTTTAAGTATCTTCTGACGTTGATGAAACGCTGTCAGCAATGCACAAAAAAAAAAAAAAAAAAAAGAGGGACCGTCTTGTCATCGGATTGTGGATTATGCTGACGATTATTGCGATTTTTTTTTTCGTAAAATGAATAATGCTGCAGTGAGGTGATAAAATTGTAAATCAATCTACTGCGAGAGTGTGATTAGTGTCAATTAATTTTATGGAAATATGACATTAAGTATGATATTAACATTTCGTTACTAAGATTTATGTGACGAATGAATTAGAATTGGTGGTTATAGGTACTCTCTTGGATGGTGAAAAACATTAAAAGTTGCCGGTTTAGAAATTTGGGACAATGCCACAGTGATGGTAGTCGTACCAATCAACAGATAGTGTACCACAGGTGCAATGAGTGATGTCATCTGACTAACGATACTAAAACCACTTATCTATCACCTAATTAATTTAAGTCTCCACAGCAACTAGATATATTTGTAACCCTGACTAACAAATATTTTGATTTTCGCCAGTTTTCTACTTGTGTCCACTATTTAAGGCGGGTTTATCTTCTTCTGGGTATTGCCTACCCTGAGTATGAATTGAAATTGAAATTTAGCAGGCATAACTTACTGTGGTATGATAGGTATGCTTTTCAAGCAGCACCAATCTATTGTTATCTGAAACCAGAGAGACCCGAGGAAAGGACACTTATTTGTAACACTTTTATTTCGAGTCAAGAATAATTCCCACTTTTGCGCAATTAATTGATAAGCGTGAAGGTGCCCTGGCTATTCCTGTAACCATCCAGACGGACGGCCTTTTAAAAAATAATCCCTCTTGTGTTTGCTCGTAAGTTTTGCACTATTCTTTCAAGTAAGATGTTGAAAAAATCGCATGACAGCGCATCGTAACGCTTCAGAAAATAAAAATATGAGAACAACTTAAACGTCTCCTCTAGCAGAGCTAGTTACCCGTAATAAGTTGTCGTCATCGTTTGAGATCGAGTATGAGTCAGACACCTGAAGATGTTTCGGGGTAGGTCAAACGAGTCCAGCTGTAACTGCTTTTAGAGAGTTCTTTCTTGAGAACGTTTCATTTGTTCAAAGAATGACACCGGTGGCTTGAGATCCCTCAACGGCTTTTCTTACGGTAGGTAGAAAAGCTTGTGTATATGTAGCTAAAAGAGTAGCCGAAGTTAAATTAAAGCTGTTTACATCTATAGGACCAATTTGGTTCGAAGTCCCCACAAATGTCGAAAATTTTGTTTCAAAAGGAGGCAGTTATACTTCTTTTCCTTATTCAGTTATCTCCAAGTCGTAAGTTAGCATGTAGACCAATTTGTTTTTATAATTTATTTTGGAGCAGAGCATTTGGGCAAAGAAATGTTTCCCAGTGCTCCTTCCGTGGTCATTTTTATGGAATGTCTTTCGAATTCTAAGATATTTAATCGCTTCAGAGAGAAACAGTACCAATACTAGCCAGATTAACAGATTTACCGAAGAAGTACTCAAAAATGTCGTCGTCATCAGACCCTGAAAAATCGAGAATTCTAGCAGGTTCATTCTGTTGTGAACTGAACCCAAACAACATTCAACGCATTCAACTTTCTAATTACGTCTTAATCGTCTTAAATCGTTCAATCGTAGCATAAGTCAAGTCGACTTCAAATTTCTGCATCAAACTCAATGTTTTGCCATAAAATCATTCACACTGCCAAAAAGCGAAATCGAGATGTTTTTAATCCCAAAAAAAGTACGGACATATATACTCAGCTCTCAAAAAGAGATGGTTGTAAACCTTTTCTAATATATGAGTTGTGAGCATTAGACTTAAATTCCTAAAACTTCAAAGATTTCGGCGTAAGATTTACTGATTATCTCCAAAAAAAAACTCTAACCAGCCAGGTTTTGATGATTGGTTCGATTTCGCAAAAAATAAGTCTTAACAGGGAAATCTTCAAAATTCGAATGGCCGTGTAAAAGTTCCATTCCATTCCAAACCATTCACGTTTTGAGCAGCCGACGCTATTCTCTGCCTTGTTCTAAGCTATGCACCTAGTTAAATTTTTTCGAATTTCTCTCTTTCGGAAAAATGGAGACTTTTGCGGCGGTATCATCCAACAATATTTGTTTGCTGGCAATCTGTTAGACGTACCTGTTAAGACCAATATATGCTTTCTTATCTCTATAACAAATGCCGACTAGAGGTCAACATTGTTGATTACAGAGCCAGACGATAGTATGAAGCCGAGGAGATCATTACCTTTTAAGATAGGCTTTCTACTGCTCCAAAAACATATTCTTAACATAATCATCGCAAGATATGAAAAGCTCTATCTTCCTAGCATCACAATGTTTGACAAGTTTGCTTCCAGTCTTAGGTGATGGTAGTCGCGAATCAAAGTTTAAGTGAGCTAAACAAACGACGCCTTTCTTCATTCGTTTAGTAGCTTATGACTGCAACAACCACACGAAAATATATGTAAATATATTAGTTGCAGATTTTACAACTTCATTTGATATACAATATTAAGACTATGACCAGGTCTTGACCTTTAACATCTAAACTACAAATGCATTTATTCCACACCAATAGTTCAAGAATGAAAGGTTTTGTAAACAACACTGAAAGCCTCTTACAGAACGATACAAAAGCAGATTGTAAAAGTTGAAGATTAATTTGAAAAGATAAAAGCTGTTTCTTGTCTGCACTCATTAGGAAATTAAGCAGAAAGGTGATAGATAAGAAAATGAATTATACATTTACTTAATAATCTCGCCAGAAGGTTCTTTCAATCCTTCAGAACGAAAGAGTCCTCATTGCTTTCCGAGTGTATCTATCCACTTATCATTGTGACGAATCAACGATTCTGGGAATGGAGACGTATATCAGCATATCCTCCCTTCTTCTGCCCTGAGATAAATTGGAAATAAACCAAATTATTAGTTAACAGAAAGATGAACATTTGAACATTTACCTTAAGTATTTACGCTTTCCCCCAATGAATATCAGTGTTTGAACTCACCTGAAATTAGAAAAATAAATATAAGCTATCTACTAAATGCAATTATACATATATTTTTATATTCTTTAAAAATTGTTAAAAAAAATTATTCCAACAACAAACGCACTCCTGCTTTCCAGAGCCTTTATGAGAAAATTAGTGGCAAGCTTATTCCATATTAATTGTGTACCATAGTTGACTATGTTCTACACCCATTCTTATGATTTTGTAAGCTTACTACTAACACGTATGGATGGAACAAAATATTTGAAAAAAAAAACACCGGAGAATGCGCATAAATATACATTAAATCTAGATTACTCCGCCCGTTGAGTTGGAAAATTGAGCCCTAAATGCAAGTTTTTTTTCCAATATATTGTTACCGAACTGAAATATTCAACTTCAGACGTGAATGCCTTATTTCTCGATTAAATCATCTGCTTCATGTATTATATCGAAAAAAAAAAAAATAAAAACAAACATATTTTTGCAGCAATCATTTACTGATGCATTTCCTGAACATTTTTCCAACCGAATGGATGCAGTGCCACAGTTATATACAGTGCTGCGTCGCTTTGGCTCTTGCCAACAATTAAAAAAACAAAACAGAAAAGAGTAAAAAATACTCTGCGGTAGACAGTTTTCCAAGCAAGCAAAAATTCCCCCAGGCGACAACCACAGCAGCAGTAGATGGATGCAGTTCTGCATCCACGACTACTCCCTATTCGATGGCACGGCCAGGCCAGGCCAGGATAATGGAAAATTTTTCTCTACAGCATTGCCATCTATGTGTATATGTAGTATGTATACATTTTAAACTTGATAGCTCCACAGAATCCACCTCATCATCGAATGGCCTAGGAGATGTTCTGAAGCATCCTTTAACAACCCCGTGCCATACTGATGAGGGACTAGTGAAAAAATTAGGGTTCTCGGTGTAATCAATAACGGCTAAAACAAACGCGTGGATTGCTTTGCTGAGCTGTGTTAATCTAAAATTCAACATCGTGTCTGATAATTATCTACATCCACTCAACTCAACTTTTATTTCCTCCCGTTCTAGTCGATATGTGCAGTCGCTCTCAAATGTATTTATTTAAAAATGTATCTGTTCACAAGTGTATCCGTATCTTGACGTCCTTTGCTCTATAGACCCACTGCTAGTTTGTGTTGGTGTAGAGAAAACGTTTTAGATACAAACCAGAGGGAAGGCACATAATGGCAATGACCTACCCAACAGAGCTTTATGTAGTGAAGGGATTTGTTTTACAAGCCTTATCCATCTCTTTTCATTATAAACGGTGGTGAAATGAGGTTGAAAAAAACTCCACCCTGTGACTGAATGTTTTTATGACGTACTCGTATAATAGAACGCCTTTGTGGTGCGCATTATTTTATCCCCTATTGGTTATGTTATGCAAACAAGTTGAAATAGGATTAAGTGAAGAAATTCATATAGACCATGTTTGCCTGCGTTTCGGAGGTCATGTGGGCAGCAATTCATCTCTTTTTCTTTTTTTTTCTCTCTTTTCTGACACTAATTGGGTTAGGTCTTAATGAAAAAAGGGCTGATTGAAGAAGGATTGAATTTGGATAAAACTTTGTATTAAATAAGTCAGCTGTAGGATTAGTAGCGGCAACGGCTATTGTGCTGAACTACATTGCTGAGAAAATTATTTTGTTTATTTCTGAAGGCAATAGGAAAATATGTTGTTAATCAGATCCTTTCTCCAAAAGAATCAAATTAATATTAAAAAAAAATAAGAGGAACAATATGAGCCTTACATGGGTTTCTTGAGGCACTCCAATATTTACGGAGATTAGGTAAAATTATCAGCACGATTTAGTATATACACTTAGGTATGGTTAGGTGAAATTGGCAGCCTGCCTGAATCGAGCAGTTTCCCTGAAGACAGACAAAGACCGTAGCAATACTTCAAGCTCTTAATTTGTTAGAGCCATACAGCTCTTACAAATGTCTCCCTAAAGAAGGATGGACCTAATATGGTCCTGTGTCACACACATCAAATATAAAAGACTTTTTCTTGACAACACAGATCCAGCTTAAGATAAATCTATCTTGTTAGGCAGAAAGTTGCGCCATCCAACCAGCTTTCATTGGTTTTTTAGTCACATATAGCTTGGGCATGGAATTTTCTGTTTGATGAAACCATTTTGGAAAGATTGTCGACTTTGCAGTTTCGTTCACATACTCAGTAAATGTAAAAGTTAAACTATCGTCTTCTAAAATATACATAACCAAACGTTTTTAGCTACTATCCTCGTCATCAGAACCAAATTCTTTCTTTGAGATAACTACATAATTTCAGTCCTCACTGTTCGCTAGAAATCTGTTTTCCCAAATCATCAAAGGATTCCTCACTGAAGAGGATGTTAACATTCATCTAGTGTTGAAGATTTAAAAGGACTGAAGCTGTTCATAATCATTTGCTAATTTATTGCAACGGCTTGTCCCTAGGCGCCTTGAAAAACAAGACTTCGTCAACCGTTTCCTTAATTAAATTATTTTGTAGTTTGCGAGCAAACTCACGATCTAGATTCTTTACCATAGTCTTATAGTACGACGTCTGTTCAAATGCTTTGGATTATCCCATCTTAGATCATAGATTTACGCTGTGTTAGGACGCATTGGAATTCCTCACAGCACTTATCATATTGACTCACAAATTCCTGTTTTTGTTCCTAATCGTCTTTTATCAATTTCCTAAGACATGTGATTTTTAATTAGACCAGGAAGATGGTTTTCGTGGCACGATAACTAGTTATATAAGGATTCTCTCTAACAGTCTCCAAATCGCTCCAACTTCAGCATCGATCACCTGACTGTTCCTTGCACAACTTGATTGCTAAATCAATCATCTAGTTACAACAGTACGCTACAGCTAACTAGCTACTTCAAAGCTCTGATCTTATTTAACAAAAATAAAAAAATATGGATCCAAAATAAGTTCCCTGTGGTACTCCTTTTTATGATTAAATTTATTCAAATTCAATGTGGAACACCAATGATGGTAAATAAAATGTGAGTTAATCAGAGAAAAAAGAAAGACTGAAGTAGGAAAAACTCCATATAAGTGATACTACGCGGTGTAGTATTTTACGAAAAGAATACTAAAGATGCCAATAAGCTGATATTGATGGAATAGGGTTCCGCTCAACCCATCATAAAACGTCCAGTTTAATGAAGGATGCCTCCAAGCACATGTAGCAAAACAACTAAGAATAACTACGAAGCAATCTTCTAAAGATGAACAAAAGCGGAAGAACTAGAATCTGAATTTGTAAACAAATAAGAGAAACAGAATTCCGTCATTCGGAAAGAAATATACTGGATTAGAAGTGGCAAAAAAAGGGAGCATCAATGAAAATTAAAAAGATTGTTGGGGATAGAATGGAGCCCTGGGCCATACCAGAATTTATTTTGTGATTAAGAGATCTAAAATGACAAAAATTGACTTGAGTCTAAAGTTCTGTATGGTAATCTTAAATCCGTTTGCAGGTATTAAAACAGAAGCGGGAAAAATGGTCCAGGGAGTGAGAGAGGACAAAACTGATTATACTCGTATGTATGCTGGCAACGAAAAAGGACGGATCGTTTTCGATAAGTTTTGGTCAAGTGCGGATTTAAAAGGAGGAGATATCCGAAGAATGCATTTAAATAAGATATTTATTAGTTCACTGACTCATATAACCAGCGGTTACTGTAACGCTATCCAAGTAAGTATATGAGTCGATGTTGCTGTTTGGGAGGAATTGCAGGTTTAACTAGGGACACTAGTTTATTTCTGCGCGCTTTATTCATCATTAAAAAAAATTTTAATTAATAATATCATCCCTTGTCGCCCACGATGAGTATTTCCAACCATCTACCAACGGTCTGTGCCTTTCGTTTTTCCTTTTTATAACAAAATCAAACTGCATGAATGAAAGAGTGTAACAATGAAAATGAGAATAAAAATAAATTCATATAAAAAAGAAAAAGCGCACAAAAAAGATATTTTTTTTTAATTTCAATTTAAATTTTAATCCTTCAAAAGCTTTCCCATTGAATCCTTCAGTTAAAAAAAACGTAAAATGAAGAAGAAAAAAGATTGCATCCAGGATGTTGATGATGCTGTTTATGATACTGCTACTGTTGGGGGATGACGATGACGGTAAGGGTTAGAGAGATGGTGATTCAAAAGCATACAATGCTCTGTCTTCTGACGATGACGACAACGATAATGCCAACAATACCCCGAAGTTTTTTCATCTACTCCTACTCAGAGAATTCCACTTCCAAACTCTACTGCTTTTGTGTTTGTCTGAAAGATTCAACGACCAAAAGAGCAAAAAAAGAAGAGAAAACTTTTGTCAAAAAAAAAAAAATTAATTAAAACCAAGATGTGCATTTTTAGTATCATCTATCCACATATGATGGAGGAGGGAGAATCCCCTCACAAATCATTTTTATACGAAAAAGGACATTCCAGAGAAAAACGACTGGCGTCGCCGTCGCCGTCGCCGTTGCCATCCTCATCGTAGAGACCATTCTTGAATAGAAGAAGAAGAAGAAGCCACGTTTTGTTCAATTGTGGGGAAATAGTTCTGGGTTTCAACAGGACCTACCCCAATCAGATGCAGCTTGAGAAGCCCACAAAATACACACCAACTACGAGTACCAACAGGGATGCTTCTGTTGCGTTGATGTGCTGCATTTTGTTCATTTATGTCTTCTTTTTTTTTATAAAAAAAAAAACAAACAACCACAGCAGTTGGCAAAAGTTTTTTAATATTCATATGCAAAAAACCATGATTTGATGTTATTCAGCCTGAAGTTCGTTTTAATGGGATTCCCATTCTAGCTATCCATATCCATACGCTATCGCCGCGACGAACAAATGAAGTTTCTTTGGCAGAACGATGCATGCCAACGACGAGGTCGACAACGCTTGTTGAATAAATCAAATTTCTGCCATGGAGTTTTGTGCGTGGTGGTGATATGGCTTGTGCAGATGCACATTACGTGGGACTTCAGTTGGGAAATGATTTTATCTCAATCCAAAGCAATCGATTAAGTTTTGACTTGAAATTGCTCAGAGAAATGGGAATAGTATTGATTAATGTGTTCAGTTAAAACTTTCCTATCGCAGTGAATACGAATCTAGAATAGTTTTGCGAGTAATAATTTCACCCTTCATTATGGTATTCGAACATTTTAAAGCAATCTGAAAAGACACCCCGGCACTTTCTCATGTCCGAACTGACTATGATGTCGTGATAAATGCTTTTTTACAACATTTCGCTGCGACAGAAGAAAACCGTGAATTGTTATATACAAACACCATGATGGTATAGATGAGGCAATTCTTAAATTTTGACTAATACTTTGGTTTAAATTTCAAAGGGGTAGATAAGCATTTGCCTGCTATAACTATTCAGCGTCAAGTAACTAAATGGTATTCTATCTAGAATATAAAATTAGATGGAAGATAGCATCGAGAATCGAATGCATAGAGCGCCAGCACAGCGTTTGAGCTCTGTAGCAAAATTTACGATGTCCATCGCAATATTGTAGAATAGCTAAAAAAATACCGTTTAAGTCTAAGATTAACTTACGAGCCCCTAAACTGTGAAGTTTGTGCTTGAAAGTCTTCGATCCCGAACACACTGCTTGCAGTTCATGTTCAGCGACTGCATGTCGTCTGCATATTGCATCAGTCGGAGACATCTGTTTAAGATTGTGACTTCTGCTTGACACCTACTCTGTCCACTATCCAGCATTTATTCCAGCACAAGAGTAAAAAAAAAATAACATTTTCCCCTAAGTTGAAACCCGTACACTTTTGTAATTGTTGTCAAACTGCGCATTATACCGCGCGGTATCTTATAATTATTACCCGACACACCCAGGATCCGAATTAGGCCATCGCCTTGTAAAGCTCATGAGGATAAATGTTGGCATATCGGTTTTAAAGTCGATAGAGTCATTATAGTTCAGAGCTTACAATTCAGTAGCTAGGGCCTGAGAACATCAGGCGAAGACGAAATAAATAAAATATGATCTTGCATGAGACACCAAGCAACGATTTGTATCTATAGTCTTTACAAGAACTAGAATTGTCGCCTTTTCAGTGCATCAATCATGATCTCCATGTTTGAAAAACTACGATGTCAGATCATCGCAGCTCGAGGCCTTTTTGTTTACTAACTTTTTGATAACCGAGGCATCCTCTTCTACATATCTTAAGAGGTTTGATGACTTCTCATCACTCTGTCTCTCTGATGCACATCAAGTAGCTGCTAGAAGTGTTGTTTAAACAAATATACACATGCCCTGCACTCTGATGACTGAATTATCATCACCATTTCGAAGAGTTTGCACTCCGTGCTTGAAGTAAACTACCAGTAGTTTATGTTGGAGGGCTCTTCAATATCCATGAGTTGAGAGATCGCTCTGTTTAGCAGGATCCTCTTTCTCTCCGCCCGGCTGCACCCAGCTCATTCGTAGAATATATAAACAGGATTGGTCCTAGTATTCAACCTCGTAGTACCCCAAAACATGACGAGTTTTAAACAAGACGCGGTTTACCAAGCGGCGAAATTTCTGAACCATTTGCATCTTGGTTGGGAAACTGAGTCGATGGATGGAAGACAAGCGGCTGAGCAGCATAACTATGTGAAGTTTCTGGCTTTTACAGCATCAAAGACCACAGTACTTCGAGGAAGACGAACAATTTTATTTCTCAGCGATCTCACGAATTACTATATCGAGTTTTCCAATAGGGACTTGACAACTTTGAATATAATTTGTGAACGCACTCTTTCACCAATCATCAAACTGTCACTGTCAATTTATTCAGTAAACTCAACATTTTCATCATGAACGAGCAACGTCTGCAAATTATAAAAATTTTCTACCGAAATTCGAAGTTGGTGACTGCAACTTTAAGAGCGTTTATTCCAATTTTGGGTCGTAATTCTCGCCCTAGTAGACAGGCAATAACAAGTTTAGTGCAAAAATTTGAGTTTACATATTCGTTGTGTGATGTTGCCGTATCAGTGAGACAACGGGTCCGGAGCAAACGATCCAAATCAGTCCACGGCGTTCTCAAGAATTGGGCATCGCTCAGACCACATTATGGCGTATTTTGCGTAAGGGCCTTGGTTTACACCCATACAAGATCAAGCTGACTCAAGAATTGAAGCCGATGGACCATTTGAAGCCACACAGCACACGTTACAATCGATTTATTGAAGAGTAAGTATGGTGAGCGTGTTATCTCAAGAAATGGGCCAGTCGATTGGCCGTCATTGATTTATGCCAACAAGCCGACGACGTTGGAAGAGCTCAGAGCCAACATTGAACGCGAAATAGCGGCCGTTTCGGCCGAAATGTGTGGTCGTTTCGTTGAAAATTGGGTCCAACGAATCGACCGCTGCAAACGTGCCCGCGGTGGCCATATGAACGAAGTCGAAGTCTGATCCAAAACGGCCTTCCAATGTAATGTGCTCTAATATTGCGGCTACTACAGTTCGTGTCTGCACTGGCCATGTGCTTTGGTCTTGTTCGAATCCTTTTTTTTTGTAATTTTTAAAAGTTGAACGATATCTGTTAAATTTAAGTGCCTAATTTAAAAAACAAAATAAAATGATATTCACAAAACTACAATCTAAATAGGTTGTGCTGAAAGCAAAACATTTTTTAAAATTGTTATCTCTCTCCTATTCACCGATACTTGAACAAATTTTGTGAATATTAGAAATAAGCTACAAAAATATCTGTATACAGACCTACTTCACTGAAGACTGCATGAGATACAAGCAACAATAACAAAATTTGAATTAAAACGCATAAATTGCCTAAAACAAAATATTCAAATTTCAAAATCACCAGAAAAAAAAAACATGAATTTCCATTTCCGTTGCCTGCACAAAAAGCCCTATCTACTCGCACTAAACGAGTCAAACGAGTAAAAAAAAAATTTCACAAAATTTTCCACCTCCAAGACCCCTCATTCGAAATACCCAAACTCTAGAATTAAATGGAAAATTTTCCTGCTTTCTTATCATTTCAACGCGACCAAGCCACTCCACCCGATTCAAACCGCAATGTGGCTACCAGTTTTCGAAATAACCTCCAAAATCCAATCGTGTATTTCCTTCCCATTTTTACATTTCCAAAGAAAAAAAAATAACGAAGCAAAACCAAAACAAAAATCCAAAAGCAACAGAAAATAAACGTTCACGAAAATTTATGGACTGTACATAAATTTGTCGCATTTTATACATATCGAACGGAAGCACTATAGAAAAATTAAAACTAATACAACCCAACGTTTTTGTTTTTTTTTACTTAAAACAAAAACATGTACGGATGCAGGTAGAACAAATATAAAAATAAAAGTCAACTAAAAAAGCTAACTCTAGTTAGAAGTTATTACTTAGAATTTTTTGTTTTGAATTTAAAAAACAAGAATAAGTGAGTCAGTGTGAGTGATGGCAATGTGGTGTTGTATCGCGCAGTTGGTCTTTATCTCTGCCACTCACGGTAGGTTACGAAAATTTACATAAAATTTCAATTTACCTTTCACAATGAATATTAAAAGAACCAAATAAACAGTCAACAAAAGTAAAAACAAAAAAAAACAAAAAAAACAAAAAGACCTAAGCGAACGTGTTCCTGAAAATAGGGGTTCTAGGTTGAATGAGGTTTTTCTTTGCCATTGGCTTTTCTGGGGGCAACCTTTTCGTATTCATGGTTATTCAATGCAATATTATCGTTACGTTGTTTCTTTTATTAAAATTTGATCAATATATGCAGGAGTACTGCTTTTGATAATTTAATTTCTGTTTCTAGAACAGCTGTGAACTGCACGAATACAGTACAACACTACAATGAGCAAGGGGAGTTTCTTTGACTTTTAGAATATTTAAATTGCATTCCAGCACTTCTTACTTCAAATGACCCTGGGAAGAGTATGGATTAGCGATCAGGTTTTTAAGTCTGGAAACTACCTGAATAGCAAAAGAAATATTTCTGCCCAACAAGGCGGTGATCCCGAGTCAGAGCCCGACAGTATCTAGGGACGCGCAATATGTCTCTTTAACTACCTTCTCTAGAGCCTACAACTTTGGCACATTGACGGGCAAAAGTTTCGACTTAGAAAATGTATTACACGAACGTATTGTCAATATGAAATGCGTTTAGGAAATCGAGAGGAGAAATGTCGGAACCCAGTCAGCTAGTCAGTCACGAAATTAGTAGTAGTAAAGCTGATTGCTTAAAATGAAACTTGGAATACTATTAGCGCCTACGAATTTCAAGTATGCAATGTGCGATTAGAAATAATACAATGTTTTGGCGCAACTTTGATAAGTTTTTAAAAATAATATGAAGGAAGCAGCTGATTTACGAGTAAAGAGACACGAAGACTGCCAATGAGGACATGGTTTCGATCAGGAAATTCGATGATACGAGTATGTAATAAACACAAAATTCAGGCGGTTTGACTTAAGTCAATACGTTATTCAAAAAGCTCGCATAGATTCCGAGAATGCTGGAATAACCCAAACCGAATAAAACATTCTAAACCGATCTAACGCATCAGGACTGTCTTGTGCTGACAGAAATTTTACCGAAGAAGCTACAGAAAAGCCGACATCATTCGAGAAAATAAAGTGGCACAACTGAAACAAGGAAAAGTTTAGCTCTGTACACTAAATTTTATAAAATAGCTCATAAATTTTGATAAAAAAGAGCAGTGCAAAATGGTGGGCAATATTTCGAAAGGCCTGGCTTACATATATAAACAAACCCGACATTGAGTCAAGATGACGAAAACTGTGGGAAGAAACAAGCCGGCAAATTTTTCAAAAGTGAACTAAGTACAGCGTTAGTTACACTATGAATGCCGCAAAAAATAGAAGAGGTATCCCTACAACCTATAATCGATGTTGCAAGGCACGGGTAAGCGAGCTTTTCTATTTAAGACTGCGGTACATAGAAAGAAGAAACAACTTGTAACACGTTGGATCCCTGAAATATTGAATATTGAAGACCAACAGGGATACGAAGAATTCCATTGCAGTACCATTCCCAGATTTTGAAGAAGCTTTAGCAACTAAAAAGTAAAAATAATGAACCGGGGGCGTGAATACAGCCAGGATTGAAATTTTTGAATTGAAATGGGTTTCGATTTTTTTTTTTCATAAAATTATGAGGGGCGATCGGATCTTTTGGAATTTTTTTTTATTTCTGCGTATAAAGGCAAAAGCGACACGAAAAATTGCAACATTTACCGATGTGAAAGAAATGTTGCATACTTTGAAATATACGAACGAGCCCTTCGCCGTCAACAGCGAAAAATTGTTAAATTCCATGCAGGTAATAGCGGTGAAGAAATAGCCCAACGCTTCGCAAGACATGCAGATCGTCTTCAACGACTTAAAAAAAGTGTATTACAGTTTCAAAGTCTCAAAATGAGTCCGCGACGAATATAAGAAATATACTTGATATGCACGATAAAGTTGAATTGAAAGTTATACTCGTATGTACAGCGATCGGACAGTTCCAAGTAACCAGGTTTGACTAGATCAAGGCAATGTACAAAGTCCGTTGCATTTTAATATTGTGCAAGATTTTTCATTGAAGCACCATATTATCTTCTCCCCAATGCTTACAATTAATACAGTCCCTCAGGCAACCTTTACTAATTTAATGAAGCTATCCTGGGACCGTATATTTTTTTGTCGTTTTTCCGAAGAAGGAATTCCAACGCCTGACATCTTCTAGAAACACCATCGTACAGTGTAATTTAATTAGACTCCGTCGTTAATGACGAAACGAATTTGCAATACCAGCAAATCTGGCTCTCCGCTAAATGCTTTTGAATCGGCCTCCTTTATAAACCTTAGGTGGCGCTACAGTCCAGGGTGGACCTGGGCCTCAGACAACAGGCGTCTCCAGCCAGCTCGATCTTTTGTAAGCTGCCTCCATTTTCGTACGCAAAGTTTGCTGAGGTCCCCTTCCACTTGCGTGCGCCACCTGAGTCTCGGTCTTTCTCTACTGCGCTGTTCCTCGGAGGCTGATCCGAAGACTTTTTGGACCGAAGCATTGGTTAGTCGTTGGATCTTTACTCTTCTGGCTAGGTCGATATCGCTTTACAGTCCATACAGTTCGTAGTTGTATCTCCTCCTCAAACCAGACGGGACTTAAAATCACTCGAAGAATTTTCCTTTCAAAGCAACCCCAGAGGGCAACTTTTGTTGTTCGAGAGAGGGCTCTGCTACTTAACTGCCTTCTTAGCCCAAAGAAGCCACGATTGGCAAGAATTATTCTCCGTTAGATCTCTTGTCTGAATTGATAGCGGAACCCAGGTAGATAAAGTCCTTTATTACCTCAAAGTTATATCTGTTGAGGGTGATATTCTGTCCTATATGTCGGTGTTAGGTGTTCTTTTTACTTGATACTCGTAGCATATACTTGGTCTGTGGTTTGTGCCTCTTGTGTGTGAGTTTTGCATTTTTCTTTCAAGTATGATGTTGAAGACATCGCATGACTGCGCATGGCCTCGTCTAAATGCTTTTTTGACATCAAAGGTCTCGATGCGAACTTTGCCGGCCTTGAAGGAGCAGCGTGCATTCCTTATCGTCAACCTGTACAGACGAACGAGTTTGGCAGAGATGCCAAAACTAGACATTGCGCTGTATAGCTCATCTTTATTGATGCTGTTATACGCGGCCCTATAATCGATGAATAGGTGGTGTTTATCGATCTGAATTTCACGGGTCCATCTAAGACCTCCCGTTAATACTTACTCTATGGTGGAGTTTTCTGGCCTGAAGTCACACTGATATAGACCTATCAGTTTGCTGTCAAAAGGCTTCAGACGTTCGCACAAAACCGCAGATAAGATCTTCTATGTGATGTTAAGAATGGTGAGGTTCCATTCATCGGGCATACTTTCGCCCGACCATATTTTACAGATAAGTTGGTGTATGTTCATTACCAAGTCATCGCCTGCCGCTTTGAAGAGATTGACAATAAGACAGCCCACTCTAGCTTGCTTCGTTTTTTTACATCAAAAATTCAGTTGGGTAATCTGGAAAGCTACAGTCATACAATATCAAGACATTGTTGGGCTTTTTTGAATTCATTATTTATTGCATCGTCGAACCAAGCAGAACAGTCACAGCGTAGGCTTCATATGACGGTTATATTTTAATTACTTTGTGGTATAAAACCAGAACAAAAAAAAACAAAAACGTTCGTATGGGGAAGAATATAAATTCTGGTTCTAATATACCCAATTAGCCCACAAAGTTGCCTAACAATCTAAGGCCCGAGTAACACTTCTAGTTTCCTTAAACCGTTTTCTTTAAACGTTACAGTAATAGAGACATAAATAAATTACAACAGCCGACGACTATAAGAACAAGTTTTTCACCTCTTTTTTGTTGTTGTCTTCATCCGGTGCACGTTGCATATTTTTTCAAAGAGTAGGTAACGAAAAAAAAAAAAAAACCTCAGCACAGGAAAAGGAAATAGAACTTGATGTTAACCTTAGCTAGTAAGACCTCCGGTTTAGTGGGATCTTTTCACCACTACCTATGATGCAACAGACACAACTAAAAAATTCGAACGAAAAAGATGCAAAAAAAAATGCTTAGATCTATTGAATGCAGTCTAAATGAACGTGGTCCAACAGAGTTCCCAGCAAAAGAGGGAATACAAAGTACTAAAAGAGTACTAAATAACTTTAAGATATGTATATTTAAGCTGTTGTCGCGTCAGATTTTAAATTATTTTTTTTTTTTCTGGTTAGAAAGAGCGAATAGCTTCTAGTCATTGAACGGGGAACCAGTTATGCTTTTTTTGTACTTCACTTTTGTATAGAAGGTTAAAATATTCTCCTTCTCTTTCGTTGGTTTTTTGTTTAAGAATTCATCTGACGGCCGGCGGTGAGCTTCATGTATTTAATGTTCAGTATTTCCTTTGCTTTTGGTACTCGAACATGTTTTCTTTACAAAATCTGAAACCGTAAACCTAGAGACCTAAAGATACCCTTTTTCTTGTCAAAAGAAACATAAAAGAGAATAAAACAAAACATGGAAGTAAGATATAGAAAAAGCGCCTATGGGTCATAGCTATCCACTGGATATAGTCGTTCACTACACGATGCTGTAGGATGTGCAGATGACTGTAAACATGAAGTGAGAACAGGACCAACTGGAATTCTTGTAGTACTCGTAGCTTTGTGTAGACTTTATTTGCTCATGACTGACTCTATGGTATTTACAATCCCTCTTACATGGCTAAGAGTCGGTATCTGTAGGTAAAGTACCTATAGTATGTATACCTATATAATTGTGCATTGCTCTGTGTATACATATAGTGTACATCATTGTTAATGCACAAAAGGGGGGCATTAGTGAATGCAGTTATTCCAAATGCACAAATTCTCACAAAGGAACAAAATACGAGCATAATCCTTGTCTATTTCATTGCCTTTATTACATGAGTATCAGTACATAGATTTTCGAAACAAACTTGATAGGGTTGCTCCTACCTAGAATGGAGAGAGGGGAATTTATTGGTGCAGTCATATTTTAGTGAGCTTTTGCAATTGATGCGGGAAATAAATTAAAGTAATGTGTTGTTGTTAGTCGGTAATCGTGACAAAACGTCAACAGCATGTTAGTCGATGTGGGATTGGAGAACCCTTCAGATAAGATATGGGATTTACTTCCAACATAGTCTTGCATGACCTTGGGATTATTGTCGAATACCCCCAACTAAGAAGCTTTCTAAATGTTCTGAAGCCGAAAGGTTTCGAAATTACACGTAGATTCGACTACTGAGTTGGAATTTTCTGTCAGATCTCAGTTGGATTTTTTTAGAAACTTAAGATATCCCAGCATGAGATAGACGCTTGTATATTTTACGTTTATATTTCTCGGAAACATAACTTGTGTGTGCGGTATCTTTTCTATCAATACGCAGTTTTCTGTGAAATAGATTCCCACTCTTAACGACACTAATTGAATCTACCGCTCAATTTACACTCTAGCTCTACACCGCAGAAGCGTCATTTTGGTCTCCCTATAACCTGAAGTGTCATCCCAACTACGGTTTTGTTCAAAAAGGACACAGCTGTCTATGAAAGCTTTAACTAAACGCAAGCAGTTACAATGTGGGTTCAGGTCCTGAGAAATTCTTTTGTAAAACATTCCTAAGGAACTCATTGATGAACTCATTTGCTGTGATCAAATTGTGACCTGGGACCCGGGCGGGACTCAGTGAATTCGCCCTTCCAATTGCATTCAAATAAGGTTTCCATTCTCGGACTATCTTGAATGCAGTGAGAAGGTTCAATAAGGCACTAAACCTAGTTTGGGTACAATGGAGTTCATTACATTTGGTATTGCTTATACATACCTTCACGTACAAGAAACACGCAGAATTGGTTATCGAGCAGCAGATACAAAGATTGTCGTCCTTCACAAAAAACGTCAGCAACGCATCCTTGATTAATTCTGAAACCGTCGGTGAAAATTCAATGAAATGCCTTCTCTAACGCAACTTCGTAAATCTAGGTATGGCTTCGATGTTGATACAGAAGCAGATCTTAATAACATCTACGCTTGCAGGATAGATGCATGTTTACTTGAAGAGTGGGTCAACACCATACCCTGATAGGAGCGATGCTTGAAGATAGGCATATATTTCTCTGTAGACTTCTGATTCTTCTGCGGAATGCATCAGACGATATGTTCATGTTTTTCAAAATAACTTTTCGTGTTTTGTTTCGCGTCGATTACGCTCCAAATCCTGTCTGTGACATTGCAATTGCGTTGTATCCATTAGGGACGCAATCGCTTGGTTAATCACACTGGCATCAATTCGCAAATGAAAACTATTCTCTGCTTATTGATTCGCGGTTCCCGCAGAAGCGTTTGTATGGATACTCACATTTTATGAGTGACGTTTCCTCTAATCCAATGGCGACTTTGTTCACTCCAATTCCTCTGGGATTTGGCTTGCGCTTCGAACACCACGACAAGATGTCCTTTTTATGGTCTTTTCTGATGATGACCGTCAAATCGGCACTGGTTCTGGAGACAAAACTGTCTTATTATGGAACACTTTGGCCGCATGCAAATACATTATCCAAATGACTAAGTGTTATGCTTTTATTTCTCATCAAGCCACACAAATCCAATTATTGTTCCGTATGGTAGCAATCGAAACTTGGCCAATTCTTAGATGGGAAATAACTACCATGGATATAGTGGTGATTCTTAGGGATCTCCAGATATAAGGAAGCCAATGCTCTATAGGAACACACCGACCTCATCAATGCTTTGTGCCTGTCACATATCTGCTATTGAATGTGTCTCGCTGTTGGTTCACTCCTCAAAATTTGTGATTTGGCATTTAAAAATACCATTGGGAAGCTCCACACAACTGAACTCACTCATTACGAATGCAACACTGGGTGCATCTATTTCGTATTGATAGCGATTTGACAGTTGATATTTATGCTTCATTGTAACGTAAAAAGTCTTTGACATTAATTGCTTACAATCATGGAATGAGGCGACATCGAAAATCGTATTGTTGTAGTTGGCCTACTTAAATGCAACATGGAAAAAGGCGATATCTTTAGGACGTTGCAACCGCTTGGAATCACTCGCAATTTTGTGTATCGTGCTGTGAAGTTGTTTGAGGATACTGGTGGAGTACGAGACCGTCAAAGATCCGGCCCCCCGCGCACTGTGAGAACTCCGAAAGCGATCAAAGCCGTGAAGAGACGATTCGACCGAAAACCGCTGCGAAAACAGAAAATCTTGTCGCGGGAAATGCATATTTCGCAAAAATCCATTTCTCGCATTAACAAAGAAGATTTAGGACTCAGCGCGTACAAGCGACCCACTGGACACCTGCTCACGGCCGCATTGAAGGAAAAACACAAGCGAAGATAGAAAGCGTTACTCAGTCGGTAGGCGAAGAACGCTCACAGACAAATTCTAGTTACTGACGGGAAAATCTTCACCGTAGAAGAATAGTTCAATAAGCAGAACAATCTCGTGTATGCTCGGTCATCCAGAGAAGCATCCCAACTCATCCCGAGGGTTCAAAGAGGCCACCATCCCGCGTCTGTAATGGTATGGTGGGGAGTGTGCTACGATGGCGTTACCAAGCTCCAGTTTTGCAAGAAAGGAGGGAAAACATCAGCCAAAGTATATTTATCGATCGTCTTGGAACCCTTTGTGAAGTCTCTCAACCAATAAATATTCTACAACAAGCCATGGACTTTCTTGCAAGACTCTGCTCCAGCTCACAAAGCAAAAACGACTCAACTGTGGCTCAAAAACAACGTTCCGGACTTAATATCAACGGATGATTGGCCAGCTGGTAGTCCACACCTCAACCCGTTGGAATACAAGTTTTGGTCAGTATTAGAGGGCATGGCTTGGTCTACTCGACACTCAAGTATTGAGTCGTTGAAGCGAGCTCTTGTCCGTGCAGTGGAAAATTTTCCCATGCATGAAGTGCGTATCACAATCGATGAGAGGCCACATCGTCTTAAATCGTGCTGGAAGGCAAATGGAAGTCGAATAAGTTGTTCTAAGATTTGTAGCCATTGAATAACCCAATAAAAACAAAAAAAAATTTTTTTTAAATATTAATTCGTTTTCATTTGGCGCTGATTTTTCTGTGTCCCAGTATTTATGACTTGACTAGGTAGACGAAGCTTAGTTTAAAAAACGCGAAGAGATATCTATTTCGAAAACCGTATTTAAAGATTTAATAGTTCTAGTTGTCCAAGGGACATCTCGCGAAGGTAGAGCCCGAGTGATGCCTTACATTTGATACCCGTCAACTTATTTCAAAAATATACAGCAACGTGTAGTGCAGACTGGCAAGAAGAATCTGACTGCTAGACCAGTCGTCCTTATCGACACAGTAAAACGTACTGCCTTTCCCACTGACTACACCACATTCAAAGAAAAAAAAAATTGTAACTAAAGGAGAAAGAGAAATGATGTCAGCGCAAGCACCATTTGACGACAAAAATAATATAGTCAATACTCCACAAGAAACAGTCAAGGGCAGCATATACCAACCAAGTCTGATATGGACTGAGGACTTCGCCAGATCGAGAAAAATGTGGCCCAATAATAACAAAGTAAGAACAACAAAACTAACAAACAGATCAGGACTCATAGTCACAGGCCAATATCCTTAGGGCAAATCGTACTTGTAGCTCCATAGATGTAAATGAAAAATTATCTCTAACGTATTTTCGTTGCAAGTGACTGCCTTTAGTGAGGACTAATCACATTTTAGGTAAACACCTTCCCTGCGATTTGAAAATGTAATCTGTTACCATTTGCTGACCATTAAGTTCTAAAGCCTTGCTAGGAAAATGGCACAAGAAGTGCCACTGCCTACTAACCTCCTTTATAACTTTCTGTGACTCAGAACACAGGTTTTTATAAACAAAGGTATTTGCCAATGCAAAATATGTATGGACTAGTTTGACCAACTGTGTTGACCTTTCATTACAATCTTCAAACATTCTAAACCAATAGTCTGAGGTGCCAAAGATTTTTGCTCTTCCTTTAGTTTTCCAGCGCCGTGGTATATATTGAATATCTGCCTTAATTGACAATAACTTCCACGATTTAGCTGGTGTACTAAACATGCAGTAAAATTTGAATATCCATCATATTTCAATGGCATCGGCATACTTTTAAACTAATTTTGTTCTAACTTATGTACCAGTAAAATAAAAAAATTAAAAAACAACACATGATCCAGTTTTCTCTTGATTTTAATTTCCCTTTTATATTTCCTTTCTTAGTTTTTTCATATCCCTCCTATTATCTTGGCAGCTTTGCAACTTTTTCATTAAAAATTCAATTTTATCGGACTGTTCTCTATCTAGAGTAGGCAGCGCGCACAGAACCTGTACTATCCACTTGGTCGTCTCGTTACACGTTGGTACGACATATTTATCTTTCTCCTATGCGCTTTCAACATCCACTTCCACTACGGATATGTGTGACAAAGGCAAATGCTAAGAAAAGAAAAAAACAAAAAAAAAACTTGAAACTTGCAGCAAAACTCGGCGAATAACCTTTCCTACTCTAGAGGCCATCAGGGCACGAAAAGCGTGTGTACGCGCACGCACAACGCAATATATAAACGCAAAAGCAGTTCAAAATAACAACAATTTCAGAAAACAGACAAAAGAGAGAGAGAGAGAAAGAGAGAAAAGAAGCTAAAACAAAAGAATAGGGAAACATCAAAAAAAAAAAACAGGGTATAGTGTTTAAGAAGATAACTTAAACGGGGTAAACCGTAGCAAGAAACAACAAAACTGTTCTTTCCTACTGGCCCCCTTTATTCTTACGTCATCATCATCACCATCATCGCATTCGCAATATTGCAAAGCAATGTCTTTTCCTCTTCTTTTATTTTTCCCCCAGGTTTTAGTATACGTACCCCCCTTTTTAAACACACGTTTTGAACACAACACAACCTTTTGGTTAGGATCTGTTTTCTTCGGATTCGCCTCTGTATCTTGAATCGTGTTCTCCTTTATTCTCTGCTTCTGTTTGTTTGAATTGCATAAAGCGTGTCTTTGTGCTGTGAGTTTGTTTGTTTGTTTGTTGGCTGGTTGGTTGGTTGGTTGATACCCCGTGAATTTATGTTGTGATTTCATGCAAATTTTGTTTTGTTCACTTATTTTTTCTGTTCATCATTTTTATCACGCGTTATGGTTCTTCTTATTTTTGCCATGCGCTTCTGGCAACGCTGTGCCTGCAGGCAATGCGTTTTAGTATTTATTTTGCGCTCTTCCATTCAAATAGGGTTTGACTGTATATGTGAATTGTGTTCGTTTCATGTCAGTTGCATGGGATGTTCCAAGTTCTCACGGGGTCATTTGCATGCACTTTTCAGAATAGCAAACAACGTTTATTAAAAGGAATCATTTGCAAAGGCAAATTAAAACAGAAAAAAACAACTAAAAGCAACAATGAAGCAATTGGAACAGTTCTGAAAAGAATGTCAATTTAGTACCACCATGTGAAAGCTATTGTAGATTGCATTCTAAAGAAGGTGTGTATTTTAGATCAATATTTGCTACTCAACATAATTTAGTACATGCATTCCCTTAGAATAAATTATTAACAGGGTGTACTCGTATTTTAGATCAATATTTGCTACTCAACATAATTTAGTACATGCATTCCCTTAGAATAAATTATTAACAGGGTGTACGAGGGCGGGTCAATAAGTCCGTGACTTTTTGAATTTCTGACCTCTTTACGGAAACAGCAACACTGCTCCTGTCAACAGGCATCTGTCAGTTGACTCCTGTCAAAATTTAAACTTGCTGCGTCAGTTAGTTTGTGTTTGACAGCTATTTTTATCAGACTACTCACTAATTTGAGGAGAAAATGGAAAAAAGTGAATTTCGTGTGCTTATTAAGCATTATTTCTTGCGAAAAAAAACCATTACCGAGACCAAGGCTTCTTCTTCTTCTTCTTATCCTTTTATTAACCCTTTCCTCGTTATACGAACTTATGCCTAACGAGTTTCCCATTTTTACTGCATCGCTGCTCCTCCGCTTATGGGGTTGGCTAATGTCGCAGACCGCAGAACGCGTCTACATAATGCTCGGTCCTGGATCGCTTCAGTGGTTAACCCCAGACGTTGTTGCGCATTTGCCATCTGAGAAACCCAGGAATTCTTTTTCCGACCTCGTTTTCTTACAGTTGGAGTGACCGTAGTTGATAGTGCCTTTTTAACCGGATTTTCCGCAGATCTTCTTTGAACGTGGCAATACCAGCTTATTCTATTCGCCTCAACCTGTTCGGTTACCGAATTCTTTATATGCAGACTTCCTCTTATACGCGTAGATCTAATGCAATCGCGTTTAGTGACTCCACTAGACATCTTTAACATTTTCATTTCCGCTGCCGTCATTTTGTTTTTAAACGCTTCGTACATTGTCCAGCACTGTGAACCGTATATAAGAGCTGGTCTAACAACCGTGGTGTAGAGTTTCCTCTTTACTTTAAGTGGAAATTTTCGGTCGCAAAAGATTCCCGAATTTTCCCGCCATTTCATCCACCCCACACTCACTCTGTGGTTTAGGTTTACGTCGTCGTCACATTTCGCTTCCATCTTAACGATTGATCCTAAGTACTTAAAGATAGTGCTCTTCGGAAGAGCTATTCCGTCTAACATTATATCCGAAACAGGTCGCAACGGATGCGCAAATGGGCACGTCAAATGCTCCGTCTTTGAACGACTTATTTTAAACCCGTTTCTCTCCAGCGCATTTCTCCATGAATCTAAGGCGTTCTGTAAATCTTCGACGTTATCGCTAAGTATAATTGCGTCGTCAGCGAAGAGAATTGGCATTACATCTGCTTCGCGCATGCAGTCTTTTAAAAGATAGTCGAATACTACGTTAAAGAGGAAAGAGCTAAGTACGCTTCCTTGATGCACTCCGACATTAACTGGAAATTCTTTCGTAAGTCCAGCAAAGATTTTAACAGCAGTTTTCAAGTTTCCGTACATGTCTTGTATTATTTTAACATACGTTTCCGGTACGTTTTGAGACCTCAGCGCGGCCCATATGAGATCCCTAGGCACTCGATCGAATGATTTCTCGAGGTCGATAAATACCATGTGTAAATCCTTAGATGAATCTCGGTGCTTTTCCATTATTATTCGTAGGCTTTGGATAGCGTCCACCGTCGATCTTCCTTCAACAAATCCACACTGGCTATTATCGAGCTTTATTATTTGCCGAAGGCTAAGCTTGATAAATACTATGGGGACTCTGCACCATCGATTTCAATGGTAAAAAAGTGGTTTACTGAATTTCGTTGTGGCCGTACAAGCACTGAAGATGCCGAACGTCCTGGACGCCCCGTTGAGGTCTCTACACCCGAAACAATCCAAAAAATTCACGATATGGTGTTGGCCGACCGAAGATTGAAAGTGCGAGAGATTGTGGAAGCCGTAGGGATCTCGCATGGCTCAGTGGTTTCAATTTTGAATGATCACTTGGGCATGAGAAAGCTTTCCGCAAGATGGGTGCCGCGTTTGCTCACAGTCGACCACAAACACATGTGCAGTTGCCATGGCAAAAATCCATGATTTGGGCTATGAATTGCTCCCTCATCCACCCTATTCTCCAGATTTGGCTCCGAGCGACTACTTCTTGTTCCCAAACCTGAAGAAATGGCTTGGTGGAAAAAGATTTGACTCCAATGATGAAGTCATCTCGCAAACAAAGGAATATTTTGAGGACCTCGACAAATCATTTTTTTTTGGAAGGGATAAAAAAAATTGGAGAAGCGTTGGACAAAGTGTATAGAGCTCAAGGGAGATTACGTTGAAAAATAAAATTATTTTTTTATCAAAAAATCTGTGTTTTAATCCAAAAGTCACGGACTTATTGACCCGCCCTCGTACTAAAATTAAAGTGTATAAGTGTTATGACAGGGAAGCTACAACTGTCAAATTTGGAGGTTATGTTGCAGTAATCAATTTTCGGGAGTACAGTGTGGAGTGAAGCGTGTAAATAATTACACTTTCGAAATACTACCTTCCGTTTGCTATGTGATTTTTACAAACGTCCTGTTGAGCTAACTATTCGTCGGTCGGTCGGTGGAGAAGCGCGAATCAGTTCAGTAAGCAATCAAATTAAATCCATTCGTCGTCGAAATGTAAGGTTTGCAGGAAATATAATAGTGAACGAGAATGTGAAGGATAACCCGAGGCAGTCAATTCTTCATCGCTATGGATTATTGGCATAGACCTTACCAATCAACGTCTCCTCTGATCAAAATAATGCTATCTTCAAATTTTGTACGCAATAAATTGATTGGTTGATCCAATTGGTTCAGACCCAATTCATTCAGTTTTGGAAAAGAATAGCCGGTCAACATTCTGCGGTAACGTTCTCCATTCACTGCAACTGTCCTCCCGGTCTCATCTTGTGGGTGGCAGTGGCTCAAGTGGTAGTGTATTGACTTCCCAATCGGAAGGTTCGGCGTCCAATCCCAACCGCTCCCGTAAAACATTCTTTTTTCAGGCAACTAAAATAGTTGCCTTAAATACAACAACAAGTTAATCTACACAAAAAATTAGTCTCCCCTCTCTCTCTATCTTATTTTCCGAAAAACTTAACATATGCTCCGGCATTTTAAGAGTAGTCGTATCCTCTAGAGTGTTTAGTTCTTTAAAAAAAAAAAATCTTGAAAAAAGTACGGGGCAATGATGCCGCTAACCCATAATCAGCACCATACTGTGAGTTTTTTTGGGATGCATTGGTTTTTTGTGAGTCTCTTATGGGTTTTCCGGTCCCCAGAAATGACAATTTTGTTTATTTTGTCTATCCAAAAATGGGCTCATCTCCGAAGATCAAATCCGAAGACAAATTGTCCTGGCAATACAACATCCAGTCAACAAATCAGCGACATCGTAGATGCTCCAAAGGTTTCAATTTTTGTGTAATTTGGAATTTATAGGCGAGTGGCGAGGTTTTGGCTGAGCATGCTGATATGGAGTTTGACCCGAAACCGGACCAGTTTCTTCAAAACGCTGCACCATTGCATGAATTCCGGAATCACTAGGTCGACTATGTTAACCGAAAAATGCCCGAATTTACAAAATGTTACTCTTAAAGAGCGCTCATTTTCTAAATAAGATTGACTAACAAAAATGCGTGGTAAACGTTTCCATGACTAAAATTGCCAAAGATTGTATGACCTCTGTCAAAAACATCAACCACATTGTAATTGACAGCCAACATCGACAACATCAGTTGGCTAACTCTTTACTTGTAAAACTGCATGAACTGAGTCCGTACGGCAAGCTATAAATCGAACTTTTGCAAAAATTCAAAGAAAACACATAAAAAAGGATGCCCTGTAAAATAAGTAAGGATTTGATGTCCCTACTGCTGTCGCATTTCGAATTGTCTTAAAAGGCTCAGGCTGTACTCAGACACAAGTTTGGTCCATAGTCATTGTTCCACTGGCTATGTGAGTTCAATTTTAAATTTCGGCACAAGACAGGCTAACACAAGTAGCTAAGGTCACTATTTCACTTGATGAGCTTGTTTAAAAAAACACCTGACAATCGCTAGACCTAATTTATAACATTTAACCAAAGAGTCCCGATGGTCAAAAACTGTTCCAAAAAGACAGTATGCATTCACTGAAATGTTGTGGAAAATCGAGATTGACTGCAAGCAGAGAAAAATGTTCGAGAGTATTGTTGTAATTTTCAGGGCTTTAATAAGGAAAATTACATAAAAGTGTTCGATTGGTCATATCAGCTTCCATGAAAACTTGTCTGCCAAGTAATAAGAAGACGATACAACAAGAAGGCATAGGGACAACAATGAGACACTTACAGATCCGAAGTGGACAGAAAAATTAAGAAAATGACTGCAAATAACTGAGAGAACCTTTAGCTATCACGAGTCTCCAAAAGTACCTGTTTAGACACTTCCAAAAAGCATAGGACTTAAATGATACGTTAAAATCTAGTCGAGAGAAAACCTTAAGAACACTCACTCCTTGAGGTAATTCTCCCAGATAACGATAGCAGATCCAATAATGAGAAATGACAAAGTTAAATGAGCCATAAGTTCGTTTAAATTGAATTTTACCACAAATGTATGAAAGCGATGCTTGGAAGCCGATGAATAACCACTACATCCAACGAGACATCAATTTACGAGTATGTATCAGCATCCAAAGGATGTCCAATGGAATGTGTTCCTTCAGCCTTTATGTGTTCACTTGTAATCGACGACTTATTGGTCAAACTAAACAATTTTGGCTACAAAAGGACTGCCTATGCTGATGCCTTGGTCATTATCGTGAAAGAAAAAACACTCAAAGGAAATTTGCAACTGCCGGCGTTGAAAGGCTGTACCATCATAAAAAAAAAACTGAGTATCGACCAGAATTCCCTAAACGACACAATCACAGAACTCTCCAGTGAACCCAAAATGAACACCGAAGTAGAAGCAAGTATACAAGGCCGTTGCAAGGGCAGTGCGAAAAAGTTCAAATATCTTACAAGCTGAGATCAGTCCCATCCAAGAATGTGACAATATTGTCATTGGGACAGGGATGAAAGATCCCTCATCCATATGTATATTGACGAACCTTCAGAACAATGAAAATTGAAGTTCAAAATCAGTGCTACACTGTTTCAATCCACTGTTCATCGTATTGTGCCAACGATAAAATTGCTGGCTTAAAGCCTGACATTGCATTGTCGGTGATAGCATCTATGAGATAAGCCACACAGAGTTTTTGCCAAAACTCGTCTTATAGCGAAGTTTTATCTAAGAAGCTAACCGGGACCTACGAAAGGAAAAGGCTGTAACGAATCTTAACCGCTTCATCTAACTTCTTTAATTTAGAGAATTCTGCTTATTAATGATGAATGTGAATTTATCATGAATGGCGCATAGGATCTCATCAGAATAGGAAATGAAGATTTATGGCCGACAATCAATTTTCTTGTAGTTAATAAGGAAATTGAGATATAAGACCAAATAGACTTCATAAAAATACCAACATTATTTTACTGATTTTGATGACGAAAAAATATGGTTCCTTGATGGAGACCCAGATTCTACCCGAACTGTAGTACGAGTGTAGATTTCTCTCATAAATATGTAAAAACTGAATCAAGAACCAGCGCAGATTGTTAGTCCATGCATCAAAGAGGATATTCATTCAGAAACCACGGGTGTAGAATGAATGGCTGTTTAAGGAGTTTTACACTTCTATATGACGAACGATTGGAAAGACCATGAACTTGCCATTTTGTGCCGAATTCACTTTTATCATATGAAATTGGACAATTTTACAAGTAGCAGACAAAAGCTTCGAAATCACAGATTCGTCGTTGCATAAGGCTATATGATTCGGTAGTGTTGCCACAACCAGAGGCAGGAGCCAAACTCCTTGAAGATGGGAATTATCATGTGCTGCAATTCTTATTCTCAGAATACTTGTAGGACGATGTGTTAAGGAGACAATGTCAGTCCAAAACCAACCGGACGCGCTTCAACAAAGACCTCGGGAAGGCCTTGAATAGGCAGGCTAAGCTCAATAATAAACACACGGTGAAGAAAGCTATGCAAAATCTAAAAAAAAAGGCATCCATGACATATTTTTAGTTATACGGCTAGGTTTGCTAAATATAACCTTGGTAAGTCCTCGACGTACTCAGACACCGGCGTTGGTACTATAGCAACTCTACCAATGAAATGTTTACTTATCTTTCCACAAAAGACTAAGAAAATCTAGTAGTCCTTCGACTGAGGCAGGCCGTTCTATGCGGTTACAGAGGACAATGTCAAAAAAATACATGAAATGGTGTTGGCTGACCGGAAAGTGAAGGTGCGCGAGCTAGCAGATGCCACTAAGATTAGTACTGAGCGCACACGCCATATTTTGGGCAATATTCTGCATATGAAAAAGTTATCCTGCCGCTGGGTGCCGCGTATGCTCACTCCTGACCAAAAACACGAACGCAAGAGCACTTCGAAAGAGTGTTTGGACTTGCGGATGCGGAATCGGGCGGACTTTTGGCGTCGATTGGCAACTGTTGATGAAACCTGGAACCACTATTACACACCAGAGAACAGAATGAGTGCCCGGCAATGAACTGAAGCCGGAACGAGTGCTCCGAAGCGGCCGAGGGATTCTCAATGGATCGGAATGGTTATGGCGTCGGTTTTCTGGGATTGTCATGGCATATTCGTCGTGGACTACCTCGAAAAAGGAAAAACCATCAACAGTGAGTATTACTGTGCATTATTGGAGCGATTGAAGGCCGAAATCGCTGCAAAACGGCCTCACATGAAGCGAAAAAAGTTTTGTTTTTGCAAGACAATGCGCCGGCGCATAAGAGCATCGCAACCACGGCTAAAATCAATGACTTACGGCTCCAATCGCTGCCGCATCCACCGTATTCGCCCGATTTGGCTCCCTCGGACTATTATCTCTTCCCAAACCTCAAAAGATGGCTCATCAATAAAAAATTCAGCTCACGCGAGGAAATCATCGACGCCACGGAGGAGTATTTTGTAGACTTTCCGGAAAATTACTTTTCGGAAGGGATCAAGTAGTTGGAAAATCGCTGGAATAACTGTATCAAGCTAAAATTGAACTATATTGAATAAAATATAATAACATTTAAAGTATAAAATCAAAATATCGTGAAACAAAGAAGCTCATTTCTATAGGACTTCAACGGTACAAGCTTAGACTGCTTAAAAATGTAGAGTCTAAATAGTATGTGATCAATATGATCTTCCTTCATCGTCAGTTTGACTTTTGAAAGTATCTTCCTACATCGATAGATTACGCCAACAACTCTGTTTTAATTAAACTATTTCCATTAATAGATACACCTACTCGTCCTCTCTCTCTCTTCCTATTTACACCATGTCACATTGGATTCCCAATCGCTTTCATTTCATTTTCATTTTCGTAACGAGACAATGTTATTTGTCACGCAAGTGGGTATGACTAGGTACTCTTTTGTAATGACCTGCATCCAATCATCTCCCAGAAACAAATCTATTCGTATAAAAGTCATTAATTTTCATCTTCACCTACGCACGTGCCGATTGGCACCTTTAAGTACACAAAGCCTCCAATATAATCTGACATAAGCCACGCATAAACAATACTCCTCATCGAAATAGCAATCGTACTCATATTCATTGTTATAGTCATACTCATAGTCAAAGTCGTATCCATAGTTATGTATATATAATACAAAAGGAAGGAAAAATATCACAAACCAAATACGAGTGTCACCTACAGTCACATACGAGTACGTCGTTGTTGTCAACCGTCAACTGTCAAATAATCGTTATTTAACGTAATGGAAATTAATTGATTTTTTTATACGTAATCCTCGGAGGAGATTTAATTTTGCTCTTTTTCTACCTTTCCTCGACAAAGAAAGACCCAACATGGATGGCATCTCATCCCTACAAAACGTTTCTTTGATCTGACGATATCTATTGGTATCTTTTCTTCGAAATGATGAGTCAAAATTGATTTTTTTCGTTTTTTACGAAATCACATCTGTCAAAATATAATCCATCACAGCATGACTTATGTGGACCGAAAATGATAGAATTTATAGCCGATGTCAATGGACTGAGGCTGGTCGTCATTAAATTTTTGCCTATTCCCTTGAAGGAAATTGAATATTTTTTTTTTGTTCTATAAAAGAAGTCAATTTCTAACTTTAGGTACTCGTACAGTTCGTTTTCTTCTAAAATCAACAATTAAAAGCTATTCCCTTGAGTAGTGTTTACATTGAAAAGTATCTTTTAATTAAATCGTAAAAAGTAATGTGCAACTCTAGAACAAGTTTTGTTCACTCACCCAATCACCGAATAGACGGCGGTCTTTCATTTCTTTACATGTCATCGGGCCATTTCTAAGAGTCTGTTTATTTTGTTTTTTTTTTTTCTAGAAATGCCCATAAACGTATTTGATTACCATTTGTGCTAAACTATGTATAGCCGTCCCGAGATTACAAATGGAATAATGCGTCATAACTGGAGAGGTGGATTCTATCCAAAATGATGAAACATACTCGTACTATAGAGCCAACCTAACAAGCCATAAAGTTCACATAAAAAAGAACTAAAAAAAAAGCTAACAAAACCTAACAAAATGTACACAAAAAATAATAAAAAATAAAAAGTTAGAACGGGAAGGTGAGACCGCGAGAATGAGGCGGTGATGGATGAACGTTTTTGACAAATTGTTTTTTTTTGTTTTTTGATAAGGTGGGTTCTAAAAAGTTATTGATGGAGCAGCTGTTACATGAAATGTATTTTATAGCACAACCACACCACTTTTTTTCGTACAATTCTACGCTGTTAAGGGCAAAAAAAAATTCTAAATGGCCATGGAAAATAACTGGAATCACAGTTGAGTGACTAAGGATCGTTTGACCGACTTAAAACCTTCCGTACTTGCAATTTTCACAACTTTAGTACTGCCATACACCTAAAAACATACTTTAGAACATTTGCGGCTGTACTGTATTTAATCGATGGCACCTTTGAGTGGTTTAACTAATCGAGAATCGTTGGCAAAAATGTTCCCTTTCTCAGCTAATTTTGATCACAATTTCAAAAATTATTTCGGAGTGTAGCGTCGTCCTATTGAAAATACACATTGGCCACATCAGGAGTATTATTTGATTAGACCACTTTTTTGAACACATAAGGTTCATCACTAATGCATCATACCGCTGAGTAGTCAATTAGTAGACAATTAAGCTGGGATGTTGTAATTTAACTTTAAAAAGCGAACAATTTCAAATCTAGAGTTGTTAACTGACAAACATGACGTTAAACTGAAGTTTTTCCAAACTAAAGTCGCAAAGTGCTCTGTTTTTTCGACTGCCTTTTTGTGGCAGGATGGCTTAGGAGTCAAAAATCCTAAGGTTCTGTAAAAAATGCAGCGAACATGACAAACAGACGTTCAAACTATATGCCTATAGTTCATAGGATGGACATGGATCTGAAGGATTTCAGTCCAGGTGGTACGGACAGTCCAACCGTTTCACAGATCCTGAAGGATTCAATAAGCATACTAAAATGACTAGTGGTTGGTCAGAGTCCTTTTTTGGTCTGCTTGTCTTAAGAAACCCAACAAGTTGAATGGGCTCTTAATGAGGAGGAAATCAGGAGGAAATGAAGGCATGGGACACACGGCGCAATGATATGACAAGTGCTCAAGTGCTGTCGAAGGCGCGAGTGCAAAAAAATTCACTCCTCCAGCGGCAACAGAGAAGAGCCAAAGTGACCACTGAAACTGAATTAGTTCTGGGATCTGAAACTGCGCCATCACCTTCCACACGGAAGAGGATGGAAATTCCTGTCAATCCAACTACCACACGATCTTCAGATATGACCAACAAATGTCGTCGTTCCTTTTCCCAGGCAAAAGTTGCAGGTCAGGTCAACAGCGCGGGCGATAGCAAATTAGAAAGGAAAAAAATAAAGCGCACATCGGTTTGTTGGTTTTGAATGTTTTGAGGTTATAATAAGTAGGAAATAAAGAGCTGGGCAGGGATTCCATCAGAGAGTTGTTCGGCTTAAGAAAGAATCACGATATTTCAGGGTACGTCCGAAAGTGGGCTTGAGGGTGTACTGATGAGCATTCATAGCGAGACGGGTCCTACGGTTGAAGGTTTGAAGGGGCAGAATGAGACTGGAAATTTCTGAGGAGCACTGGTGGTGAAAATAGTGATAGAAGAGGGTGAGACAGAACACATTACGTCGGTGATCGAGAGAGTCAATCGACTGAAAGTGAGCGCAGTAACACTACACGCCGTTGTTCCCTTTAAAGACGTCAAATCTCGTCTCGTTGCCCCAATGGCATGTACTATGCTAAAAAAGACCAGCTGATCTTATGATCAGAGCGGTGCCAATGACATACTACACACACCGAAATCCCTTTGTACTGAAAATCAGAAAGGACGGCAACCTGCTGCTCAAAATCTTCAGATCTATTAATGAGATTCTCTTCTTGTTGAAGAACATTGAGAGGATGGCCGAACTCCATGTGCGCAAAACTGATAACACATCTCTTTCACCAGCTGAGCATTTTCACTGACATTGAGTGTGCTTTCGACAGCATAACTTTTGACGGCATCTGTTAGTCGGCCAGATAACACGGCGTATCGGAATCTAATTATCTAGTTTTGTAGATAAAAAAAATCCTAGTTATAACGACCCGGGTAAAAAAGGGTTGCCCTAGATGCCTCTAAAAGCTGTTTAAGATTCGAAGCAGAGGCCTTTTTGATTCCATTCTTCTTGTGTTCGTGTTCACGCAATCCTGATGATAACAACCAATATTGGTGGAGGGGGCGAAGCGTTTGCACCTGTAGCGACAACCAAACTAAGCTTTCAGCCTTTCTGTACCCTGGCACTTTCAAGCTAGTAAGAGAATGCAGGACTTTACTTAATGCAGTAGGAGGACGGCTGAACTCACTAAGTTTTGTTTGAGTGCCAGGTTACAGTGGGTTTACGGAAAATGATCGCCGACGAGCTTGACTGGCAAGGATTACACGGTACCTTTTTAAGATCCGAACCTGTGTAGGTTTGGTCTTCTTTCGTCCTCGATTAGGGCTGTACGAGTAATTGGCAGTTAGGTCTGATATGAGCATAGATGCAGGTGCCACGACTCCCCAGGTTGCCGGCAGAACAAAGAAGTAAAGATTGCAGGCTTCTTATTGGAGTTTTGATAGGGCACTACGCAGAGATTGCTCTGTACTGTGTGTGCCTGGTGTACAGCATATTGTGAAGTATCCGTTACTGTGGGCACATTTCATTGAAGTTCTAACTCAGCTTCCAACAAAAGACTAAATAATTCCAGAGAAAGCATATAGGGAGTACAATGGAGTACTGGGTGTCTGAGTGCTTTGTTTCGACTGAAATAAACAGAAGTTATGAAAACAAAAATGTTAAATTCAGAGTTTAGGAAAGTAATTGTAGTTTATGGGCTAGTTTAAGGAAACATTACCATTTTTTGAATTCAAAAGAAAACATAAGTTGCTTTGTCAGTCTTGGGATGATACTACTTCTAACTCATCTTCCTACACCTACTTTATTTTCTTAAGACTCAGGGATAATTCAAATAATCACAACATAACTCTATAAATTGAAGTACCTCATACATCTATAGTCCCAGTAGAATCAAAATGCAAAATGTTACTCATACGCCATGAACACCCACAAACTTCTACTTCCTTCCGCGTGTACAAAACCCAACTTGAAATACACTAAAACTCCATTAACTGAAAACAAAACTTATGCTAGATCATTAAGACATTGAAAAATCCATTACAAATCTTTCTATCTATTCAACTTAATTACTCAGCTCTTTAAATAAGTTTAGCCCAGGGAGTAAGAACCCGTTTACGTTTACCCCTCGTTGCCTTCGTCTTTTTTTCATTCCTTAATCTTAATTAAGTTTCAATTCCACAGTGAAGATTCCTTACGAACATACATATGCATGGATACTACATTCAAAAAGGAAGATACTGATTTCGTTTTGCTTTTTTAAAACTCGTTATGAGAATGACGATTTCATCAGAGTTTTATTCTGCTGATTCCACTACTTTTCTTTTCTACTCTGCTCTGCATTGAAGGGATTCATATCATATAATATACTTGAAACACACACTCATGTGCGAATAGATTATATACTTATCCATCGTTTCTTATACCATTTAAATCCAGAATTTAGTACACACATACATACATGCACAACTCAAATGGTTGTATCTCCTGTAATAAAAATGCAAACATAAAATATACATCAAATGAATAGAGTTTTTCTTTAATATTCTTTTTGTTCTGTTTTATCTATCTATCTATTCAGGGAGAATGGAGGAAAATACTCATAATTCACCGGCAGTAACCTTAACTCCGGGTATTCACAAGGTTTCCCCTTGTGAATATGTTCTTCTATAAACTATTTCTTCATGCTGAGATTTTGTCTATTAACTCCACCAACTTTACTATCAAGAGATATTTCCTTTTAGTACACCCAAAATGCCTGAGCAACTCCTTTAAAAAAAAAAAAAAGGATGAAAGGAAGCCAAATGAAATGAAAATTAAAAAACAAAAAATCTCAAATAGAATTAATTACAAAGTAGAAAACCCCCAATAGGACTAACTGTAGTGACCCTGAAAACACAATACAACACTACACAATGTCCAATGTAAACTCTCAAACGATCAGCGTGAAGATTTATTTATCTTTCGTTGCCTACCTCAACTCTTCTGTTATTTTCGCACATACTCCAAAGGTAATTACAAATCTCTTTGCTCGTTTTTTTCCCCCCCTCCACATCGTACTTTTTTGTCTTCTTTATCTTCGTAATTTGCAGATAATAAATTGAAAAAAAAAATAAAAAATGAAAGATAAACCGCAAATGAAATTAAATATTTTTACTCCATCCGTCTTGAAGTGGAAACAATTATTGCCGTCGTTCGTATCTGTTCAAGTCTTAATTTTTTATCTTATTCTTCACGGTGTTAATATTTTTTTATTTTTACTCATTTTTAATTGCAAGGTTGGCCCAATGATTATAATTGAGTTATTTGAACTTTAAAACTGGTATTTTCAACATGTATTGTAGTATACACTTGTTAGTACATTTTTAGTACTAACTTTAATTCAGGCAAGAATACATTTCCTGGGATGCTTCTTAATAACCAGCGAATGATGACATTCTATTTTGCAGTATTCTGTTTCTCAAAACTTTTTGGTTTGAATTTTCAAACAATAATTCCATAAACGATAGCGACAATCATCATCTCAATTGATTAAGCACTTTCATCTGTCTTGGCCATTACCTCAACGTTAATGATTTTGTTTGAGAGAAGTAAGGCAGGTTCATTGAAACCGCGTCTAAACTAAAAACAAGACAAAGAAAATAAGTAAGTTTTTCAAAGCCTGAATAGTGTTGGTGATTTGAAATGGTGACGCCTAGTATAAGACCCACCATTCGGCTGTTACAAAGTCAGACACTTACTGCAGAGATGATAGTTTCTAAACTCTAAAAAGGTCCAAATATCTGACGTACTCTGACACATAAAAGAATGAGTCGTAGATGAGGCTTGAGAAAGTATTTTTGTAAAAGCCAGAGTAGTAAAAGAACTGCGGCTTCCTGGAAAATATGAAATTTACGGGGGTGGCCGTGGTGTAGTTGTACTAGCCATCGCTGGCATGTAGATTTGGCTGTTGTAGAGTTTCAAGCACAAAACAACCGTTAAAATTCACAACCTGAATCATTCCGAGTGAAGAAAAACTCTCCGACCTATTCGGACTCCCACCCCTGAGAGTGAATATCGAAACCAAACACACCTGAGTTTCAAACCCCTACATCACAACAACTTTCCTTTCTCCTCCTTTTATCTTTCCGCCCGCCCTGGCGACAGTAAAAGGGTATCATAAAAAACCCCTTGAGGCGCGCGTAAATTATAGAAAAAAAAAAAAAACTTTCCTAATACACACAGGACTGGCATTGCAACTTAGCGTCTCGATGGAGGAAGACAATCGATCGCATACGTCTGTTTTTCAAGAAAGGCATACAGTCCTAATGACGTCTGCAACGGCTGTCAAATTGGGAGCAAAATGTTTCTCAAATTTCTTCCGAAATCTCAAATTCTGAATCCTCCGCAGACGGACACCAATACCACTATAAGGGAGTCTTACTTCAACATCTTCTACGTGTTGCAAGCTTTGATCGTAAAACGGAACAAAAATTAGATAATCTCCGGTCCGCCAAGCCGCAATCGTATAACATCTCACTGCTTCAAAACATGCATCTCGGGTACAATCAACTACTTTTTTAGCAATCATAAACGAACAACGGTTGGATTCTAAAACGTGAAAGCTACCTTAAGAACGGAAAAGATTCCTACAACAAGAAGTTCATGTGATACAAACTAGACATCCTAAAAATAAGCAAAATTTGATAATTCTGGTCTGCTCTGGAAAGCAGAAAAGCTTTAGTCCGTTTCAAATCACCGTACAATTGGAAAGCTGCGCAAAGAGAGCCTGAAAGCGCATGGTACTCATCTGCTCACTGGAAAATGATATTTACGAAACAGCTGAACTTTCTCCACTTCCTTTTATATTTAACCCATTTGCATCATAAGCGCATATATGCACGTATTTTGCCTGGCCACTATTTTCAGCGACAAAATTCATACAAAAATGAACTGCTTTAAGCCAGGAAAGCCTTTAACACGCCAAGTAAAAGTGCTTACGCTAAGAAATTTACCACAAAAACTTAGATTATGAAAACAACCATGCAAATCAAGCTCCTACCAGAGCTGAATTTGTTGGACTTTCGCATTGGACCAAATACAAAATTTTAAAAGAACAAGAAGAACAAACTGGAACAGTACAATCAGTACATTAGATGACTTCGACTTTGAATCCGTCAAAAAATTAGGAAATTAGAATAAGCAAGACATCAGTTTGGAGATATCTGAAAGCCATAGGATTCATTTTTGGTAAGCCGGAAGGCAATGGGAAAATCCTTTGTGATGGAAGTGAAAATATCAGATATTCTTTGTAGATGAATCATATATACTCGTACATAGCTCCCACACAAGACTGGTCTTGGACTGTCTTGTACTGATGGAAATACGGAAGGACTAAAAAAAAGCCTATTCGAAAAGGATCTCGGCTTATATTTCCACAGGCTGGTAGTTCAAATGGATTTGTCAAAAACGGTTTTCTTAACTTTAAATCTGGATCGAAGTCGTGATGATGAGATGAACTTTGACAGTTGCTCAAAATGGTTAAGAGATCAGATACTGGACCAGCTAGAGGAACCATCGGTTATTTTAACGGACAACGCCCCCTATCACAATTAATTAAAAAATTGTGATCAGAGTGCTTTCCGTCAATGCCAACTCCACTGGAAAAATGTACAATGGACACGCCTTCCACGTCCATGCATTCTCTCTGCACTCTGGTTTCGCATCTGTCAATACCTTCTTCTTAGATTTTCCAAAATACATTATACAATGCCATTCAAGCAGATAATAATCAATACGCACTGACTCAGTGCAATCAACCCTGGATCACTTCCATGATTACTGGAATAGACTGGAAAAGACGACACATGCGCAAGACATTGCACGGTGATTTGAAACGGACTATACACTCTTGAATATGTGACATATATGGTCACTCTATGGCGACAGATATTGACGGCTATGTTCAATGGTAAGGTCAGTAACGTACAGTCTGTTTGACAACATCGTACACGACAAAAATTTAAGAAGAACTTATAATAATAAAAAAAAAATCAATTGTACTGGTTTATTTTGTTTATTTACTTGAATGCTTTTCAATTAATATGTTGTCCACTCATATCCACTCATTATCAATAATTGCTTGGAGTCTTCGAGGCATGCTTTCTACTAATCTTATAGCATAATCTTGAGACAAAGATCTCCATAAAACTCGTCTTTTTCGTGATAATTGTTTGACCGTCGAAATCTTCTTTCCTTGGAGCTTTAGCTTCATGAATGCCCAAACATTTTCAATGGGATTTGCATCCGGCGACTGTGACAGCCAATCTAAAACATCGACGTCATTTTCTTGTTTCCACGCACTGCACAAACGACTGCGATGTTTCGGGTCATTATCTTTTTGCAGTAACCAATTCTCATTCTTTCTTTTAAACCACCTTTGGGCAGATGGTAATAAAGCCTTCTTATAAATTTTGACCATGTTGGGTGCGTTTTAGTTATGTGTAAACATGAACAAATTGCCAAATCCTTGTTTTGAGAAGCATCCCCAAACGTGCACCTTTGCCGGGTGTTTGACGGTCCGCTGGATTAATTTATTGGATTGTGTACATCAGGTATGAGTGATAGGAGACCATGCCCAAAAAAGAAGCTTCATACGAAAAAATAACGTTGTTCCAATCTCTGTCCAAATTCTCCTTGGCCCAACTGAATCGGTTTTCTACGTGTTTTCTTTGACAGTAGTGGTTTCTTTATTATGCTTCGAAATTTTACATTATTGGCTAGTAAACGTCTTCGTATCGTATCACAACAAACATTTAGACCCCTTCTACGAAAAATCCCTTGTCTTCCACGTAACGATAGAAGAGGATTTTTTTCAAACACGCGTAGAATCATTTTGTCCTGCGTAGACCCACGATCCGGCAAATCATCCACATTTTTAACTTGGGAATAACGGTGCACCCACTTGCTAACAAATGCTTTTGACTTTTTCATGTATTTAGCAGCTGCTCCGTATGACATTTTCGGTCCTTTTGGATGCGTGCACAAGAATACTGCTTCATAACGTGATGCAAACGCGACACTCATTTTAAAATACTTCCGTCTCTGACAAAAATTGAACACTCTTTAAATTTTTTTATTCAAAGCATCTTAGCAGAAGTATTTTTTTATCTGCTAATGCAAATGCCACTTCCAAACAGGTTTTCATAAACGAGTATTGCCGTATACGATCTTATCAAACGGACTGTAACAATTGTCTTGATTTTAACACCAAGGCAGGCAATAACACCACCTTCTCGGGGAGACATAAAATGACAAAAAGTGAAATGTTTGTTAACTTTCTCAACATCAAATAATTGATATTGAAGGCAGATTGTTTGACCACAAGGATATCCCCAAGATTACCAGTGTATTGGCTGGCAGACAACTTTCATGGACCTAGACCGATCACATAACCATTAGTTGATGCTTTAAAAATTGGATGTAAAACGTCCGTAACAAACGTGGAGATGACATCCGAATAGAAAGAAAACATTATCTAATGCATGCTATTATACGTCTTTTTAATATATCCGTTAACAACCACTTATTCAACTAACTAAAGATATAGATAACCCTAAGTGCCGCAACGGATAAAGAACCACATACCACATGACTGACAGCAGACGTACACGGAGACGGATAGATACACGTATAAAATTTAAAACATAGCTATAAGCGGCCTCAAAAACAGAATCGATGAAAACTGGAAAATGATAACTTGAAAATGTATTTACGTTGGAGACAGACAGCAATGTCGATAGCAGGCGAAAAATCGAAAGCACATCACTGACAGCAGACGTACGCGGAGGCGGATAATACAACGTATTACAATAAATTTAAAACACAGCTAACAGCTGCCTCAACAACAGACCACCCTGAACTAGAAGTTCAGCCACCGATGATAACTGAAAAGTTGTCGGTAGCAGGTGAAAAATCCAAAGCCTATGATTGAGAGCAGCCTGAAGGTATTTAATTTTAAAACGCAGCTTACTATGGCCTCAACCGCAGACTCAACTCAGGACATCAACGCTCCAGCCACCAGGGACCTAAAGTAAAATGGTTAAATCAAATTCGCCATAGACAAATTTTTCAAAATAACACTAACGACACTCAACTCTCAACATTGCCGGACAGCAAAACGAAAAGTGAGCAGGTTTCTATATGTAAGACATATGGCCCTAAAGATGATGCTACCAAACTAGATGTGTTATCTGAATCTGAAGAGCAATGTTTTCAGCAAAAAAAAAAAAAAAAACAATAAGCTGTGCTTTTTCTATCAAACGTGGAATGCAATACCCTAAAAGGAACTTACACTATACAAAGAAGCTGCAAGCCTCCATCCATCGATGTACAAGTATTAGAAAAATCTTAGGAGTATTTGGACAAACAAAATGGTTGTGGCAGTGGTGGTGGTGGTAGTAGTCTACGGCGAAAAAATGGTTTCATTCTGAAGTACGAGTACATACGAGTACTTATGCCATACAATGAAATCCGCTAAACTAAATAGTTGGACGAGAGGGTCATTTTCGTTAGACACAGAGAGGGACAGTCGAGGGAAATCTATATCTTTGCGCTTAATTTAAATGGGGCTTAACTGGGTTTTAAATTACCAGGCAAGGTGATGCACAGGCATCGCTTTTGACCTAAAAGGGTCAACGGACATAACTAAGTTGGTGAAAATCGTCCGGAAAAGGCGGACGTATTAGACATACCAGCATCCACAAATCAACCTCCTAGTCAATACTCGGCGAAGGACTTTTGAGGACATGAACGTGTGTTAAAACTGCAAAAATCTTCGTTCTCGACTATTGGATTTCGCGTGACTACAACTACAAGTAACATTTTTTTCAGACTTAGTTAATGCTTGACGAGGATATTTGATTGGGAAGGCAACTATACATATAGTCGTATGTATTGTAAATACTCCACGACATGATGGGATATACTCGTATGCTGCTTCTTTACGCCATTGATCATTTAAGCGAGCTTACGAGAAATACGACAGACTGATTCTACCTACATAGTGTTTGTCTTCAGTCTCGCTTTAGCTCTGATGGATAATATTTAACATATTAAGCAAAACAAACGACTTTGACTATGAATCCTTGGTTTTACATGGTCATGCAAGTAAAAAATATCACTAACAAAAATGAGGAATTGGTAAACGTTGGTTTTGAATGTATGAAGATCATAATGAAAAAATAAAACAGAGTTTTGGTAATGATTTTTAAATCGTCCATCAATATCTGATGATTGGTTCATCTATTAAATACTAAATGATCATTAAATGTATCTTCAGCCCTTAATTGATTTGTATAATTGTTACATACTTACGAAAGGGGTATTTCCACAAATATCTATTAATTTATCCACTGATTAGACGTCTTTGAAACTTACCTGTAACAAAGAAGAAAAAATAGTTAAATCAATTAATTTCCAAGCCAGTACAAGTGGTTCAAATAAATCACAATCAATCACATGCTACGCTCATAAATATGTACAAGGCTTGGTGCTATCTAGAAAAAGAAAATCATTACTCACTCACCTACCATTAGTCATTCGTAAATGTCAACATCCGGAATAAAAAAACGGTATAAAATAAATTCATTGCATTAGATCAATTCTGATACTACAATGTACCATTCTGAGTGTCTGCACAACTTTACCTATGTGAAATGACTTTGGAAAACCATGACGTTTTCTAAGGCATTTCAAAATACATAATATGTATGCCATATTGGAAGGAAATTGCTTTATAAATATTTATTTCCATTGCTAATAAACCAAAATCAAATTCAGTATAGATATAGACACAATACCTAAAGAAGCAATGCAATCGCACAAATGCCAATCAACTAATCAAATATCGTTGATTGTCAAACGAAAACAAACCGGTTAACTTTTCAAAAACAATCAAATGGAGAATTTTAAAAACAATCGGATATATCATACCATGTAGGTTAGAAGAATACTCGTACAATTGGGGAGATATTCGTTTAGCTGTATGTTTCATTCTAGAATGGAATTTCGAAGTGGCATATTCCGGGAATCGACAACGAAACTTCGGTACCCACATTTGTGATAGATATCTCACATACCAGTCATAATTCGATTTCGATTCATCTGGCTAACAAATTTGGGGTAATTTTAGTCATTTTTGACGCTTTTGTAACAATTTGGTCGATTGACTTTATTAATTTTTGAATTTCAGCTAAATTTTTAAAGCCTTCCGAGACACGATTGGAATTTGCACAGAAGCAAACAATTTGAGAAATACATATCCTATTTCAGGCTATTGGTCAGAATTAAGACTTATCTGACAATTTCGATTTACCTTTGGAAAAAATTAAATCAATTGCATTGAGTTTATCGTACAAATATTTACCAAACAAGTGATCAGAATTTTCGATTTCTTCTCCTTCTCCTAAGAGTAACAGAAAGTTGGAAAGTCGCAAGATTACAGTTTTTTAGGCTAAACAAAGGCCACAGACCTTGACAATCTTTTCAATCAATCTGTATAGCTTTACGAGTAACCAGGTTACAGCCGTTTCCCGATCTCCCAATAGTATTGCAATAAGGGCCCACTCGATAGGTAATACCCCACTCGTACCTATTGTTGAGTACGAGTTTTGCCCAATTTCTCGGAGCAAGAGGTTCTCGACTAAAATAGTCATAGGGTTCATTCATTCCTAACCTTGAAGAAATCCAACAATTACTTCAATGTAATCGGAGGGGCCACAGGTGTACCTTTCTTAAGTTGTTCCTTGATTTGGTGGTATGAAGCACAAATCAGATCACTCGTACAAACTGTTGGAATAAACTGACGAGTATATGTCACGAGCGTTGCTATGCCAGAGTCGTTTCACAGTTATGGTTGAAGAAAGAGGATGGGAGCCGTCATATATAATATATCCACCGGTGGGGTGTGCAGTGTCCTAACTCTGTTTGTGTAAATTTAGCCGATTACCCGAACCTGCTAAGTCAAAGTCGGTTGCACTTCAGTACATGAGAACAATATCAATTTTTCGGCGTGGGAATGCCTAACCTAGAGGTAAAGCCTAGAAACCTGAAACATTCAAATATGCTTTAAACCAAACACCATCACTCAGATTGATCACATTACACGGGGCCACTACTTTTCTCTGGCCAAAGAACCACTGTAAATTCTGTGGTTTCGACTGGGAACACCGTCTGACGCATGCAGATACATAGAAAATATGTAGGGTGGTGCTATGAAGATGGAATTAGGCTACTTCTGAGTTCTACGAGTGAAAAAAAATTAACAACCAGTACCAGCTTCGAGGAAATTGAGATATGTTATAGCAGCGAAGACGTCCGGAAACTAACCGGAAAAAAAAAAAGAACACTATGGCGCTGGCAGCCCGGTATGGGCGATGGCCTAGCTTCTTGACACTCATTTGTGTTGCTCATGTTTTCATTTTTGTCACATCTGAGCGGGGCCTACGGTTTGTCGCCGAGTCCGAGCGGCACTCCTTAGAAGCTTTTTCGTAGGCAATTTTTCACTATCGGGAGTTTGCCATTGCCCGCCGAAAGGATGATGGCGTTTTGAAAAATTGATGTTGACCCAGCCAGGAATCGAACCCAAACTGTCTGCGTGATACTCCAATGAGCTAACTATCGCGCCATCGCGCCATCGCCATCGCCAGAATTAACCAGAAGATAAAGAAAAAAAACAGCGAAAATGCATTATCCACCAATTTAGGAAAGTATCCTGTAAAAACGAACAAGGAATTTGAATTTGGCAGATGATGTATATCGATTACGTTCCTCTGACTTCGAAAAAATGAGAATAACCATATCCATAGTCATATTCAAACTGAAGTCCAACATGGCGGCTTCTGGTACTGACGGCCTAAGTTGTTCAAAGTGACAGGAGATAACTTTGTGAAGAGCATGCACGAAATCATCTCTAAAGTATAATCGAACGCAAGCATCACATACGACTAGAATCTAAGCTTGACATGACCGATATCACAAGAGACGTTAGTCTCCTCAACACCACTTACATATAACAAGATCCTCTCGGTCGAACTAGGTAATCGCCTAAAGCCTTAAATCAAATGAATTTTTAGACCTTATAAGTACGATTTTAGGGTTAAAGAGCAGATTTTTACTGTACGGCAGATCTTGTTAAAGACCCTTGAATCCCAAACGTAGATATTAATTTTAAAACCGGACAAACAACAACGACGACTCGGAAAAAAATGTCACAATACCTTTGTGTTCGAGATAATCAAGAACTTGGTCTACCTAGGCTCCGCAGTAAATGTAACTTAAAGATCATTCGAAGTGTAATTCTTGGCAAAAGGAGCTTTTTTTGTAGAGTCCTCTTACGGACAACCTACTGACGCAGATGCATGCACTTAATAAAAATGGAGTTGAAATGGCACTTAGTCGTTTCGAGAGAAAAGTGCTCTGAGTGATCTGAAACACCGACCGCATCGACGAAGTGAAAGGAAGATTAAACCAAGAACTTTACGGGCTGCACAGTGGAAAGTCTTCGAGCCCAAATGCAACAAATAAAAACTACATCATCTTAGGTGGAACGCTTAACCAACCAGGCTGGATACAGACGCTTATTAATTGGGGCTCGGCACCATCACGGACAGATTGAAGAGCCATCTGACTAAGGTAGTTTGGTAGTCCCGTGTTAAGAGCACTTGTTCCACCCTTTGTACTTGTCGAGGAACTCTTACTTATCTTAGGATCTCAGCACCCAGTACTAATGGCAACTCCCCACCGGTTGAGACCAGCAGGTGCACCCTCCCTGCGTTTCAGGTTTAAACCACAACCACTGTGACCTTCACACAAGGGGGCCTACCTCTACAAGTGAGGCCCGGACAATAACAATGTTATTGATGGAAGAAGACTTAATCATAGGGCGGGAGCCTAGTACATTTGAAGTGGCGTTTCATCGACAGCGATTCATATATTCTTCTTCTGTATGAAGAGTCTATTTTCCGTCAGAAAACAGAGTTCGTTCAGCTCCATTCGTAAGTCACCGAGTCAGGATTTTGTAGTTTCAGTCAATTGAAAACCAGGATGCCGGTTCGTTGGCCATTTTTCCTCCTGACTGCACATTTATTTTGTTAACTCGTTTAACATTCACATTCGTTTCTTAATATAAACAAGAAACAGATCTTATGTTACAAGCTTGGCCGCTTCAAACAACCAGTTTTTAGAAATTGGTTAACGACTATCACATTCCAGATTCCTATGACGCACGTCTGAATCTTAAGATTGCAATCACTATTCACGTGACAAAAGACGAAATATATTTTCTTTATTACGAGTATCATATTCCCTTGGAGGGGGGAAAATCCTTTCTTAATGAACATTTTACAAAAGCTCACAACCAAATCCAATTAAGATACGAAAATTAATTTTTGCGAAAGAGTATATGAGTCGAAAATAAGGATAAAGTACGATTACTTAAGTACCATAGTGTCCCGTCATATGATATACCATTCAACCAAAACTTGTATTGTGCGCTTTTCATACATAACATATAACTTGCAACTCATGGATATGGTATATTCCCACACATGCTTGTATAAGAGTCTCTCCCTGTTATCCTATTTCAGTATTTCAGTAACCCAGGACGCCTACCTAATTTGGTAGGTGGTTTTGGTTAGACCTACAACCATTAACTTGATGAAATGAAATTTTTAATGCTTCACATAAACCTATCACGCTTAGTGTTAACCAATTTTATTTTCCATCCATTAAATTCGTATCTGGAGGGCTCTCCATATTTTATGGATTCGATGTGTTGTACTAGTCGGAGGATACGAGTACTAATGAAAAAGTCATTATAAGGCTGGTTGGATTCGTTTTTTTTTTTTTTTTTTTTTTTTGAAGGAAAGTTGAACGCCTTTTCCATTGATTAAAGATAATTGAAATACAAATGTTAACAAACATAATGGAAAATACATTTTTAAATTAAGAAAAAAAACTCAGTAAATAAGCTTTCAAGAATAGGTTAAGTTCAAGGATTTTGCGACGAAAACCTTTCGATGGCTAATGCATTCTACAACGAGATTAAGGCGTTGTAGTAGCTGCATACAAAAAGATTCAACGCATGATGCTAAGACATAAAGATACGCATGTTAATTAAGATGAAGAGGATTGCCGACACAGGGGTCCTCTTGTCAAAATTCCAGATAAATCATTGAATTCAAAATGAAATAAATTAATTAAACCCATCCATTTAGATTTGTCCTCTGATAGAAAAAAGCCGCAGAATTACATATAAAGTATGATAGGGTGAGAACTGACTTGGTAGAGTACATACACCAAGTCAAGGCAATGCAACCTTAAGGAGCTTTGTGCTAGATAGGCATCCAAGCCATTGCTCTTTTGCAGAAAATTGCCCAGAAGAATTCATTTTTCGAAATAGCGATCAAAAACGGTTGACAAAAATTATCGATTTCACACCGCTTCTTTGGAGCTCCGTGAAAGATGCGATTTATGTTTGCGATCCTCCGTCAACTAAAGTGCTGAAAACAAACATCCGTTCTGTAATTGGTGCAACCTATGTGCCGAAATTGTGATGAGGTGCCCGGATGATATTCGACTCCGGTCGTGAAGCCAGTTCTTTATTGATTAATTTAAAATCCAAATCTTATTGGAATGTCATTTCTATGTAGCCAACAGGAATGTATACACTACAAAGTGTGATTATATGGCACGGCAGAACAAGAAGCGAGAAAAAACTTTGAGACAGATAGGAATTTTGTCTTCCTTGTCACCATTCTTGAGTGTGATGAAAATGCATCAAAAATTAAACGAAACTCAGTGATTAGGCCTGGTTGAGGAACACTAAGAAGATAGGGCTTATGACGCCAATAATGCTGGGGCGGGATGAAGATATTCGCTTGCATTGGTAGGCTTTAGAGGATGAGATGTTTACTAACTTATACGGCGTAACAGTTCGGGTTGGATCTGGCCCTCAACTAACAAACCTCTCCTGTTAGGCCGGTCTTTAGCTAACTGCCCTCAGTTGCCCACTCCAAGTGCCACCTAATAGGGCCCATACACTACGCAGACACGTCTGCACAGACCAAGAAAATTTCAAAATATTTTGTATTTGCTCAGACCGTCGTTGCAAACACGACATGGATACACACTACACAGACAGTCAGTACAGACATTTTTGCAACAACAAAATATATGTATATGTCTGCAGCGACAGTCTGCGTAGTGTATGGGCCCTATAAGTGAGGTCTTCATTGTCCCCTCCGGCTTACATTCCAGGACTCTGAGGGCCAGAATATTAGTGTCTATTCACTCTTAATGTTCTACCTATCTCCGGCGACTAATGCGCAGTTTTTTGACCAGGTCTATGTCGCTGTATGGCTCCAATAGTTCGTCTTTTTCAAAATGCGTCAACGCAAACGAAATCAATTATTTTTCGAAGGATTTATCTCTCGAAACGACTGAGAGCATCTTCATCCGGTTTCGGGGTTTCGGTAGAGCCATCCTTTAACGCCATAGAACAGGAGTGGCATGATCACAATTTTATATAGAGTTTCCTTAGTTTCCTTAGGCCCTATAATTCAGAATAGGGCCTACGCTTTCTCAGCCTAAATAAAACAGCGATTGGAAAGATTAATTGTAATACAGATTTTAAATTTCTTAAGTGACTTCACTTCCATTAAGGCTTTCTCCGGAATTAAAACCAGTAAAGTATGTGAATGAAATGTGCAGGCACAAATGCTCAAAGTATCCCAAAACCATTTCAAAATTTAATTTTTGTTGCATGTTTCGACAGTTGAAGAACTGCCCAATAAATAAACATACTTTACTTGTGCTACAATTACACCGAGGGTCAGGGTAGCAATTACGAAGCCTAAAAAGAAGCTTGGCCCGAAAAAGAAATTAATTCCTGACCTGTTAAAAATACCAGTTGATGATTAATCAGATATGAACTCATTTCTTAAATCTGAGTTTGTTTGTCCGATCCTGCAGAAAAAAGGTACCCAGAATGCGCCAATCACACCGGAATAATTCTTCGCAACATCAAATATAGGATCCAGGGTGTCGTATAATGTGGAACTTTAGTTACTTCGACTAAGCTTTCAGCTCCGACAACGACACCAACACCAGCTCGCTTGTTTCATGAGCTTAGAAGGCAATTGAGTAGTGACTAAAACGACTTTTTACAAGATTCTGATCATCTTGCCTTCAGATGCAGAAGCTTGGACACTGGCAAAAGCGGATGAAAAAGTTGTCTTTTCATCTTATTTTCGGTCTTATTTCTTTCAACAAAGAATGAGAGAGACTATGCGGATGCCGACCTCATCAGAAAATTAAAACAGATCAGCTTTGATGGCACGACAGTGGAAGGCGACGTTATCTTAGGTAGCGCACATATGTGAGCGGAAAGGGACCTCAGTCAACTTAACCAACTGAAGCCTAGTGGAAACAGACCTAAGGATCTGCTCACCTCGGACTGTAGCGCTAGCATACCAAACAAGTATAGAACTTTGAGCAATTCGGTGGTTTATCTTAGTATAACTTCCTGAACAAAGCCTTACAAAAAATAGTCGAGTCATCAAACCGGTTTCGGTGGCCAATTCAAGTCCTTGCCATACTACTGGAAACAGATAGCGGCAAGATTAATATTGTTCATATATTTCCAGGGAACGTAGCATTAATTGTTAATAAAGTGAAGATCTCCGTACAAATTTAGACAACTAAGGTCCAAACAGTTGCGATCGAAGTTTACGAATCTTCCGCACACACTTTCATTCACAGCGCACGAGTATACAATCTTTTCCATACCTACATAACATTATAGCGTTGTTGGCTTGTTAGACAATTATGAGGATCAAACAAGTCAGTGGAACGTATACCGCAGCGTTCTTCTGATGTTGGAACACATGAGCATCAAAAACTGTCAAAAGTCATAACACGGTTTGAACGTTCCCTTTATAGAAAGATCTATTAATTCCAAAAAGCAGCCTTGTAAGATATTAAAGCACGCTTCACAGAATTTTAATTAAAATAAAATTGTTTATTGACAGCCGCACAAAAAAAAAAACAGTGGCATACTAGAAATGATGCCTTAGAATATTTACCTCAAACCTCTGTCACATTTTAGCTATAGTCAAATTTAAAGAGCTCACAGTGAAAAAGAAAATTTTTTTATGGCATTGACAGCTTTGACAGCTTTGAGAAAAAAAAACAAACGAAAAACCACCCTTGCCAGGCTTTGTTCGGGTAATTAAAATCGGTTTCAACCATTAGCCTTATTTTTCCATTACCTTTATAAGCTACATATAACCCTCCTTCCAAAGTTCCGGTACCAGCAGCATTGGAAGTATTGCCAAATGGCTATTTCAATCAAGAAATGAAAGTCTTAAAAATAATTAAACAAAATATACGAGTAGAGCGCTAAAAAGGTTTTAACTACCACCACCAGGATTAGTAACCTAGAAAATCTAAAGGTGAACGAGGGTTCCTTTAAGCACCCAGATCCAATGCACTCTCTGGTAATTATCCACGGGCAATTAAATTTCATTCACAACAATTCAACACAACGTAGAAGTTAAGAAACTGAAAGCTTGAGTATCTTTTTTTTTTGTATCCGCACCATGTACTATATCTGTGTATGACGGCGACAACGACCACGATGGTGACTACGTAGAGGTATATGTATGTAGAATGCCTGAGAGTCATAATAAAATTGAATATCAATGACGATATTCCCACTCCCCCGAAAACCTGGACGAGTCTAAGGGTTGCTTTCATTCTCTCTTTCTCGATTCTCCACAGCAGTTTACTCGTAGCACGCATGCAGTAGGTACGAGCACAAATGATGGCTGTCTTGCTATGACGCCTCACTTACAGCTACACGAGAATACCCGAAAAAAGTGAATGCCCGGAGCCGTTACGGTCGTTCAACTTCCACAAATGGGGCCTCCGAAAAGCTTTATTTTTCGGGAGGACCAAGTAGTAGTAGTGGTGGACTAGAGAAAGGAAGAAAATTGAAAACGATAGGCGCGCACTAAGAAAACTTCATTAAAACGAAATCATACCCTTAAGCCTCTTGTAGGATCCGGTGTAGGATCTGACAGGATGTGGTATATATAGATACCCCACCCATACCCAATGTCCTTCGAGAAGCCATTAAGAGACCCGGTATGGCTGGGTGGAAATCGTTACATGACTGAGGGGGAGACATGTTGAACTTGACATTAGGCGCAGCCATACAGAGAGATGGATGATGATAGTACAGGGTCGAAGTTGTTGGTGAACTGATGCCGAACAATAAAACCAACAGGATCCACAAATCCTCAACACACAAACACCCGAAAATTGAGAGGAGTAACTTTTTTTTTTTTAAGTACACGTTGAGCAACGTTTCGTTCTGAAAAGGCGACAATAACCTTTTGGGTGTTCATTGACCCAGTCAACGGCTCCTCGTTTCTATTCGTACAACTGCCGATGCTGGCACTGCCTGCTGCTGCTGCTGCTGCTGCCGCTGTACGAGTATTGATGCGATGATGTGTTCTCCTACTCAACCAAATGAGTCTCGAAGAGCGAGGGTGTGCTACATGACACATGTACAAGTTCGGTTACACTCTAAGTGTGTTTGTTTGATAACAGCAAAAAAATAAAATAAAAATAACAAAAATAATAACAACACAACAAAATGATTACACATGATGATTGTCTCTCTATGTGTGCGTGTGTAAATATTTTTGTTAATATTGGCCTTATGTAGCCCCCAAATGGATTGAGATACAAGCTGAAACTACACGGATGGAGCCTTCGATTTATTCTACAAATCGTTCTCGGTTCTGTGGTTTCCGTGGCTTGGAGATTTCTTTGAATCGGCTCATTATGCGACTGTAGGGAGTCCTTTCTGGATCCACACTAGGCTTCCTAACAGCTCGACAAGGTCTGTCAACAAATCATCGTCAAAAATAAAGAAAAATAAAAAATACAAGAAAAGTGAAAATAGGAACAAATTACCATTAGGCTAACCACAACGACAACACCAAACCCAATGATTTGTCGAAAAAAAAGAAAAAAAAAAACAATCATTAGCTCAGTTGAAGAGGAAATATCAGGCAATTTAGTTGAGTTGGTATAATGGTAGTGGAAATGAGACTTGGGGGCTTGTAGATTAGATTTTGTGTTGACATAGGCGACGACACGTGGACCGGGCGGATTAACTTTGCCTATTCAATAGTTGTGAAGTAAGTCTTTTGAGATCATGCTGTTTGGTCACTTCTTGATTGAGAAATTTGATTACAGAATTGACCTTCAGATTCTTGGAAGTGGGTGCCTTAGGTTTACTTTTTCGACTTCTTGGAAAAATACTCTTGGGATTGTGTATAATCGATATGTTTCGGCAATTTCAAATACTTAGTACCCACATCTTGCTCAACCTTTAAGTCTAATTGTTTCTTGTTCAAGCCGAACAAGACTTTAATAAAATGTCACACAAATACATACATTCGGCTTTTTGGTAACATAAGGGTGTTACTTTTAGAGGCACCGAGGATCTGATAGGGATAACTACCAAGATGGGTGCCCGTTAATTGGAACGGATCTGCCAGAAATCAGAATTCAGTTACTCAAATTTACCGGGAATTTCTTCGTGACCTTCCTTGTCCCCCTTCTTATTATTATTTTGATTGAATATTGTTTCTCAATCAACAATCCGGTGAGTTGTTGCCAGCTGCACACTCCGTGTTAGTAAAGGTGCCCTTTCACTTGCGTGCGGCACCTCTGATTCTTTGCCAAGTACTTCCTCATTCGCTTTGACAAGGTAGAATCCTCTGCGTTATAGAGCAGGACCGGGATTGTTTGAGTATTGCTTGGTATCACGAGACAGGGCTCTGTTACTTAGTTTCCTTTAAGACTAAATAAAAAGCAATTGGCAATGGTAATTCGGCTTCTAATTGGTGCGCATTTGTTGGCAGTTGAAACATTATGGACAAGCCGTCGGTTCTAAGACTACCATATCATTGTTCGTCCAATCACATCGATCTAAACCTCATGCGAAAGTTATTGTCCGCTTCTTAAAAAAGTGTTTCCTTTGTTGGCCAATGAGTTCTGAAACCTTGTTGACAATAAAGACCTTCATGAATTAATTCTTGACCTTGATGAAGCAGCAAGAATTTTCTACAATCATCTTGCATAACCCGGGAAGTTTGGCGGGGTTTTCAAAACTAGCCACGGCATCTATTCGCACGCTGTGATATGCGGCTTTGAAACCCACCAAATTCACCACAAATGATAACAAGTTCCTATACTATCACACAGTCGTTGGTAGCTTAGCAGAAAGTCCAACTCATATCAGGCTCATATTTTGAATTTGGCCTTGGTGCGGATTGTTATGAGACATTTGTTTACATCCCGAGGAATTAGGATATAAGGCCGAGAAAATCGCCACAGCTCAGGCCAATATTGAAGACCTGAATTTTGGCTTTAACCTTCCAAAACTCGGTATACTCGTATTTAGCAAAGATCTTGATTTATCCCTTATAAGATTCAATTAGGGCAACAATTTAAGCCAGTTGATCATGACATGCATGCCCTGAATAGGCCCAAAATCATCCGGAATTTTATGGAAAAACTATATTCAGGAATGAGCCCTAATTTTGGCTCGACGAATACTTCATCAAAATTGCCCGTCGTTACACCAACGAAAATGCACTGTATAATGTTGTTCTCAGGTTAATAAAAATATCGGGCCTTATTTCTTTTATTATAAGGCGGCCTCTAAGTTGAATACAAACAATGGTGATTGAAAAAGATCATAAACGAATATTTGTTTCCAAATTCGTTGAACATTAATCAGGACTTTATGTGGGGTTTGGTGTCAAAATGCAACTAAAAATCATTTTTGAAATCTATTGCAAGATTTGGACCTTTACATTGGTCAACAGTTGTTGTTGTTTTTTGTGAGAACCCGAAATCGATTGCCTACGTGGATAAGCCGACAATAATTGCAGCTTTGGAAGACAATACACGCCCTTTAACAGGAAGAGAAATATGCGTCACGAAAACCTGAAACACACACTTACTTGCCAAACTACGAGTATTATATACTCGTACGACGGCTATTTGAAACATAATCAAATTGAAAGATTAAATGTGGCTGCTATGCACACACCTGTAACAGGGATAATTTTGAGTGAATAAACCACGACAATCTGATATGGGTTTACATAAGAAATAGACGGTGCTACTAAGGCTTGTTTTTAGAAGCTTCCCGATAAATTACGAACATTAACACTGATCGACCCAAGGCACGCTCTTAATATTATAGAAATCCGAACACTCTAAGCGGCCAATACACAATTGGACCACTAACCGATCAATCTCGTGACGCATCTGGTTTGATGAAGAATTCAAGCAAGAATATGTAGAAAAATGACTCGCTTACGAAGGGTTGGTGTTCTTTACGGGAAAAATAAAACAAACAAATGACAAAAGTATCTTCAATATAGGCAACGGACCTCGGATGTGTTTAGCTATTGAGGCAACAGGCAGTCTTTTATAGAGAGCAATCACTTACATATTTCCATGATTTGATCGAAGGGAACTATGTCAGAGGGAGGCAACGTTGAACCCGTCCACAAGAAGAGAGACCATATAAACTGTAGAAGCGCCAACCATAAACCAAATATTCACACTACGGCAGTTCCAAGATAAAATTTAAGGAGATCAGATCGATTTTTGCCACCTTTATATCGACCGCATGCGACAGGATTTATACGGGCATGTCTTACATTGCATCGCTGTCAAGTTCGTCAAATTTTGTGCCATAATGATGTGAATTGGTTACTGTTCCATACAGATCAAACGATTTAGTCAATTTGGTACAATGTCATTTGATTTTTTTAAGTGGCGGAATGGGGGGAGCAGGTTATTTTTGCTTTTAATTTTTTGTGGGCATGTTCAGACAATTGACTTTAACGACGACGACGATGACGATGTCTTCTGTCATTTTGTATAGGCTTCGGAGATTTAAAAAACTCTTCAAGCTATACACCGACATCGGACTTTTCCGAAAAGTGACCATCATTCTCCGCAGATGGATATCTCGAGCGAACGACAACAATCCTTACTCGTAAAGCCTAAAATTAAGGGTGAACCTGGGCCTCAACTAACAAGAAGCTCTAGTTAGTCCATCCTTGGACCCGTTGGGCGTCTCTTCTCCAAGTTCGCGTTACCTAAGGTGAAGTCTTACTCTGCTGCATTTTCCCTCCAGGTTATATTCAAAGACTCTGGGAGCGTAAGTGGCAGTAAGTAATAACGGTAGGGAATACAAGCCATAGCATGATTTTTCCAATCGCTTTTCCTGTTGTATTGGGCAGAAAAATAAAAATGTATAGAGTTTAAAAGGCAAAACTTATTGTCATGTTTGGCGGCAAAATAGATTCCATTGAAGCTAGGTTATTGGCTGGCCGAGTTAGCAATATAAACACGGAAAGCCATTAGTAATGAACAATGTGAATTGCAATATATTTCGTTACTTTCCTAAAACCTTAACCCACTAATCCTATACATAAAGATAGCTTACACTTCCGCTTCAAAACAAAGCAAACGCTTCCTTCTCTAATTGTACCTATCAGTTGCCATCGATCAACTTAACTGACGTCCCAGCGTTAAACCAATCGCCTGAAAACAGATCTATCATGACTCGACAAAAGTCAAACTTAAAACCTTACTACACTCGCATTTATTTGTACATATGTATGTACGTACAATGTGTAGATACTTGTACAACTGATCGAATCAATTTTTCCCCGAAAAATTTCATAAATCCCACCTGCTTACATAATTATTAAGGTCTGTCTAATGGAATTCCCGTTCCCCACAGCCCGCTGACTCTTTTTAGTATTCTTCTTGCCACATTAAATCGGCTTTTGTGGAACCTGAATGAAATGAACATCTCTACAAAAGGTATCACACGAAAATTAAAGGTTTCCCAACACCATTCATCATCTATCATGGTGTATCAACATTTCGGCTTCGGCATTTACCACCATCTTACACCACCGTCATTTGGGGCTTTTATTTTTCGACGTGAATACCTAGACCTACAGCTACAACCGTCAATGGAATCATTATTACGGATGGATAGCCATCCATCTGAGCAATCAGTATGAATTTTTAAAGTGTGAGGATCGATTGCCAACTAATTATGTTCTAATAATTCCTCATAAATTCTACACGAAAACTCGAATCCTAAAGAGGAAAATACGACAAGACTTGGAAAGAGGGAACGAGGAGGAAGATGTTTTAGGGTAAAACTCAAACGAACCAAGACGACATAAGGTTTTTAGATACAAATACATACTGCTAGTGAAGATTGCAATTACGAGTACCTTAATTGGAAAATAGGATTATATTGTGCAGACCACAATGAGTGAGTGATATGTGTTTGATGTTTTGGCGCTTTCGTGTTTCAAAGAACGACGATGAAAGGGAGGCTAAGAGACATTTGAGACAATTGTCACACAAACTTCATTGAACCAATAATTTGATTTTTTTTTCTTTGAGAATTCGTATCGAAATTAAGAGGTTGAGCGATATTTCTAAAGCCATGTAGATATCCGAATGAAGATTTACGAGTAGAGCGACGACGAAATGAAATATCTGCTAGAGAACGGTAGCACATAAATTAATTATTCCGCCAACATCAGTTTCTGTGACATTACTAATTCAAATTCAAACATTATTCGGCCGACTACTCTACCAACTCAATAGGGCAAAAGATTTCGCCTATTGGGTGATAGATAGCCACCTCAAAGTCAGTTGTCGGCTATAGAATTTTGTGTCGTCCGGTTATATACTCGTAATTGTTCATGACCCTCTTTGCGGATTTATAAGCGGCAACATGCGGTAATTGTGGTAAAAAAAAAAGGCCAGTTGTTGGGTACAGAACTTTGTCTCGGCCGATTATATAATTGCTCATGACAGTCTTTGCGTATTTGGAAGCGATAATGTGTGGAAAGTCCTTGGACCCACAAGGTGCCCTCAAGATGATGTCGTGGAGTAAAATGAAAGTATTTAAGATGAAACCAACAACCGATTCTTTAAAAAGTATTTCTTTGCTTTAGGAAAACTATTTGGAAGCCAATTTTGTTGCGTTTTGGATAATAGATACAGGACATTTTGAAACTTCTGGTAAAAACGCGGAGCCCTCCGATTGGGAAGTCCATACACTACCATTTGAGCAATGGCCAACCACAAAGTCGAAGTCGTAACATAATACTCGTATCACTTCATAGTTTGAGAGTGAACACCATAAGGTTGTCATTCCCATGTCACATCTCATCTGCTTCTGTTTCGTATGCCGATAAGAGAGCTTCCAAAATGAGCGTTTATCGCCAACAGATCGATATGATCATGTGACCCCCATCAGACTTTGTGGCGGGTGCTATGCTCAAACATGATTTCTCTTATATACACAGTGTGGCAAATAATATCCCGGACACGAGCCATATTTCAGCAACCAAGAGCGCCATCTATTTGTCTGAAAAAAAATCATTTAAAAGCGTGAATCTTTCTTTACTGTGTATCAAAATGTCATGACTTTTGGTTGACATTTAATAATTATGTTGATGTTGAAATTTAAGTATGGAATTGGTAAAAATCCATCAGGAACATTCCGATTGATGCAACAAGTGTACCGTGATGATTATTTGAGTAAAACAGTTGTTTTTGAGTGGCATACAGGTGTTTTGAGCGGCAGAGACGCTAGAGGGTGACAAGTACACATGAAGAACAATTTCAGTTCGGTAGCCTGAAATGATCCAAAAAATAGGTAATTTTGTTGCAGAAAACAGCAATGCGATCCAAAAAGTTTGTCTCTGTTGCATGATAACGCACCAAGTCACACAGCACTCATTTCTCGAAATTAAGTGTGTGTGTTAAATTATCCACCGTATTTACCTGATTTGCCATCGTGCGACTTGTTCAGACCATTTAAGCAGTATCGGCACGGGCTCTTGAGGCAATTGCGCAAAATCAGCTATGTGGCACTTTTTTTTTTTAATATTGGCGCGCACTCAAGCACCCTTAAAATAATAGCACACAGCGTGGGCGATGGGAAATTAGGAAGGATATAAAGAGAGGTACCGATGTACGTTGGTCTTAAATGTTTGAAAGTTATAATGACTAGGGAATGAATAGCTCGGCAGGGCATTACATCCGAAATTGAGCTTGAGGGTGTACTGATGAACATTCATAGCGAAACGGGTGTTACGGTAAGAAGTTTGAAGGGACGGAATGCTACTGACAATTTTGGCGGAGCACTGATGGTAAAAAAAGCGATAGAACAAGGTGAGGCAGGAGACATTACGTCGGTGGTCAAGGGTGTCAATCGACTGTTTAATATTAGTATCAACTATAAGTTTTATCGCACGGTTTTGAAACTTATCTAGTAGGTGCATTGTACTCCAGTTTTGACCGAATGAAAGCCTTGTATATTGAAGCCAGATCAGAGGGGGTAAAATATTTCTTACATCGCTTGAGAAACCTAGACATTTTGCAGCATTTTTGATGACTTCAAATATGTGGTCATTCCAACGTAAGTTGTCATTGACACACATACCGAGAATGGAAAGTTTTTCGGTTTGGACGATGCAAGTGCCATTTATGGATAATGGCTGGGTATTTGAATTTCGCTTTAGCGACAGCAGACAGCATTGTGTTTTGGAAGCATTAAATTCCGCCCTTTTGATAGTTCCCCAATTGGTTGTGCTGTTAATATCCGAATTTAATGCGCTTAACATACGCTGCAGGTTCCGTTCTACAGCCCCCGAGCATAGCCGTGAGTTCGGGAACGAATATGAAAAGCAGAGAGTACTGTCGTCAGCAAAGGAATATATTGGATTAGAAGTAGCAGACAAGAGATGGTTGATGAATAATAAAAAGAGTGTCGGAGACACAACGGAGCCCTGAGGCACACCAGCATCTATCGCTATAACAAGAAGTACTATATATTGAATCGAGAGAAGAATATTTCGAATAAAATCTCAGAAAAATAAACCGAAGTCGTGTTTTCTAGATCCGGCCATACACACTGTGTATGCCAAAGCAGCTGGGAATGCAGAAATCCACAAGTCACTTTCCGAGGCTTTGTAGCCCCATGGCATGTCTTAACCCTTGATTTTCGGCATCTATCTGGGAATGTATAAGAGATTCCTTTTTGCAATGAATTGTTTAGTACTGAGTTGTTAATAGTCCTCAACTCGTCCTAAATAAAATTTCTCGTCATTCTCAATTGTTAGATTTGTTAGACTGTAGCATTTAATGATGGTGACGTTTCTAAATCTTATCGAGACGTTGGTTATTAAGATTATTTTATGATGATGGTACTGAGACAGTCAACTAACGTGGGTCTTTATTCGGAGCGTTATGGCATGTTGAGGTTGGTCGAACAAAATGTTAATATTTCAGAAACTTTTTTTCTTCGATTACAAAAGACAGTGGTCGTAGCCGTTTGTTAAGCGCTCAATGAGCGCCTAGTGCTTGCTTCAGTAGCAATAGAAGTTCGGTGCTAGCCCAGGTCACCTAGACTAGAAAACGCTTGCCAAGTTCGGATCCAATCGATTTTTCCAACACTGCAGCAATCCTAGTTTTAAGCGTTTGTTGAGTAGCCAAACATTTTGAAAAATATTATGCATTTCTGATAATTAAATTTACAAGACGACCTTATTTATAGATCTATAACTAACCTAACTAAGACCCGATGGCATCATAAAACATTTATTTGTGTCGCAATTGACTACAATCCTAATTATGATAATTAAAACACATCTACACAGCTTCGCCTATATAATTTCTTTATGATAACCAATTAAGATACTCTAATGATGGAATTAGGCATAACGAAAAAGAAAAATAAAAACAAATTGTGAAACATTTCTTTAAAAAAAAAAAATAATTATAATAAAAATTATCATACTGCGGCATTTTTAATTATCGCCCTGTTGTCAATCACAATAGTGACATAGCACGAGTACTAAAAACCTCAACACAATAGTGACATACTCCACTACTGAAACAAAGACGAATGGCAAACTGGTATCTTCTAGATTTTTGTCTTTTGTAGGTAGGAATATGAGTATGTATTCGCATTTGTATCCGTAAGTGAATAGTAGAAAGCTTATATTCGCAAGGCAAAATCTTTTCTTTATGCACATCTTGCCTCCTCCCTTTCTTCGGTTAGAGTGCAACGAACCCACTATTAATGACATTTTCATCATGTTTCATTTTCCTATTTTATTGAAGAGAAGTCAGCTAATCTGGACTTATAGACCAACTGATTGCCATTCACTGGAAGATTATTAAAAGAACATTTCATAAACTCGTATCTCTTCTCTTCACAAATTCACAAAGTGCTAAGGAGCTACTTTGAACTTAATCTGAGTTGCGCAAATATTTTATGAAATTTTCACACCCTTATCAGATATCGGATTCGTGATTTTCATTAACAACAAATTTATTTTCGTGTGCTATCGGTTAAACAATTCGGAAGTCTGTTTCAGGAAATAGAATTGAGGACTTCAGATCTGATTACAGGAATCTTTTACATGATTAATTGATTCTTCATCGATAGCACATACTGAAATGTTGTTGAGCTTATCGCAAAGGTCAGAAAATTAATTACATATGCATTGTAAAAGAAAACGTATAGAGACAACCCTCATTTTGGATGAGTCATATAGAAAAGTCCCTTAGCAACGAGTAGTTAGCATTGATGCAAGAAATGCAGGATGAAGTCTTGCTTGATTAAAGATTGACATGCGCACCACGTAATGATCAGACTTTCACCATTGCCCTTAGGTCATCAACAAAATACTCAAGATCCTTTATCTTTAATTCAAGAAGAAGTAACGTAATCTTTTACTTAGTTTACTTTAAAATATAAACTGCTGTCCAAATAATAGCCATGCCTCGGATATGATTAATAATGCTTTGACGACTTTAAGCTATAGTACTCGGTTTCTTTGGTTTGGTTTTGGTTTATCTTTGCACCACAAAAAATAAATGGAGAATCACCTCACCTGTAACATAACAAAGTGCAAAACTGAAGGAGTATCTGAGTAATTGCCATCAGATATCAGAAAAATTGGTAGATACTCGTATTTGACGAAGTTAGCTTTGAAGAAGTCTAGTGTCACCAGCATTATAAGGCTAGTGTGTCTGTTAACTTTAAAACGGTGTCCCGAAAGAGTATACGGTGTTGCCACCCCTGTTGGGCTGTTCAAAATGTCATTTTTGAAATGGATGACTTTGTCCGCGTTTCCTTGTATCCGCGCCTGATATACAGATATACATACTCGTATGTCAAATGTATCTGCATTTTTTGCTGTCAATACTTAACGTAAGAAACAATGCAAATAAAAGTTAGGGCGATTCGATCGAGTTTTCTCGAACGTGGAGAATTTAAGCATATTCGCCAAGTTTTGCTTAGTTGCTTCAAAAAGAGTATGAAATCAACCGAGGCAAGGGAAAACTTACATAAAATTTACTACAGAAAAGTCATCAACAAAGGCCAGTGCCAAAACTGGCTTGAACGATTCCGTGGTGGTGATTTTTTAGGGCTGGACGTGATCCTTGCTCCAGTAGGTCTTCCGAGATTGAGAAACCAAAAATCAAATTATTGATGCAGGCAAAAAAAAATCACTTAACCGCTGGGGGGCTTGCTACCGCTCTGAGTGTTTAAAGCGATTATAGGTATTTGAAATCGCGATTATGGCCACTTTCGCATGAGATAAAATAAATTCAACTTACCAAACGCGAAGAAAACAATCCAAGGCAATCAAAGACGGACACCCACTAAAAGGTGATGCTGTCCATCTGGTGGGATTGGAAGGAGACAGTCTTCTATAAGATACTTTCAAAGAATAAAACTTTCCTTAAACACTGTCTTAAAAAAAGATTTCTGCCAAATTGAATGTTCAACAATCAGTTTTATGAGAGGAAGCATTGGAACTTGGAGATGTGTTTAAACAAATGGGAAGGTGGCAAGTTCGGTTAGCAGAGGAATCTACCTGATTCAAGGCAAAGTATTCTATAAAACGGGAAGCATGAGAGTTTGAGAAAAGCTGGAGAAATCCGAGGTACCAGAAACCTGACGCTATGGCGCATATGCATACTAGATACGCAAATTATTAGGCCAGAGTGACATAAAATTAATCTCAACATGGGTTTCGGAAAGACTGTCTTTCAGTAAAACTGCTTCTACGTGGTAATTTACAAATTTCGGCATATAAAAGCTAACCTAAAAGAGTCAAGCCATCCAAAACTGATCATAATGGCTCAGTGGCTCAAGTTCGGCTGGAAAGAGCTATCCGGGTCTTCATTTGCCATGACACCGTAGAAGTTCTGATTAAAGAATCTTCCATCATTTGGAGTCCAGAAAAAATTGATCACACATGCCGCTAAGCCAGAAACTATCCTTAGCTTAAGCATCGCAAACTTTTAAAAACTTTGGTTCGTGGTCGCAAACGGCAGTCGTTGAATAATTCGATGGCATGGTTCTACATATGAGAACGTGCTTGGTGGCGTCGTATTTCTTGTGTTTTCCCAAACCATTTAAACTGACTAAAGTACTTAGAAATTATGATCATTATAAGAGGTCTGTGATCAATAAGGATGTCAGCAGTGCGCTTGACACAGAATACATTTTTCTGACTAACGTGATCTTAAGGACTTAATTTTTGTACAAAATCCTCGTCCACGTGGATTTTTCTTTTAAAAGCCATTTTAGTACGACTCTTTCACCCTTGTTCATGTGCAATATAGGTATCTCGAACCGAGAATTCAGCAAAACTGATATCAACTCAAATCTGAGAGAATTATCTCTGCAACAAATCATAAATTATTCTTTCAGGGCGAGAAACCATAAACTCAAATAATTCATTACTTGAGCCTTCAAAGTACCAAGATCACCCAAAGGCAAGCACCTCGTAAATTAATTAAAACACTAACCGCCAACTACCACCCACAGTGTTCGCAATCAAAAACCTCATAAACAACACAACACTTCATATCCTCAAACATCCTTGTAACCACCAACAAAACTTATTTCCAAGAAACAAAAACAAAAACCTGTTTTGTATTCCAGTCATGTTGCCATAGTAATTTATACGACCATACTGAAGAAAGCACCTGTTTTTTGATAGTTAGTCTCAGGGTAGTAGCTTCACCTTCCCTAATTCAAAGAAACGGCATTCCTGACCTAGTCCAATATATTTCCTCACCATAAGTGGGTTCATTTTAAACTTAAATGACTTTTTGCTTCACACAACCCTAACCTCGTTTTCTTGATCAGAAACTCAGAACTTACAACCCAGAACGATTTTTGAAAAGCTGATTTGCTGTACTCTGGTCCATGTACCATGTTCTACTTCACTTTCCTTTGCCATTGTAACCGGGCTACTACACACGAAAGTAAATAGTAAGTCGAGTGTTACAGGGGCAATAACAATTCATGTAAACTGCACACGTAACTACCCTTTTTAGAACAAACAATATCAACATAATCAACATAATCATCATCGTCATCACTAACATCATCATCATTATCAACACGACAAGGAAAACGACGACAACTACTACGACGACAAACACAACAACACAACACAAGTAATGGGAATGCCAGGAAAGGTGGTGGAGACAGCCAACAAAAAGCCAATAATGATGATGTGAGGGAGCCTACTGCTACGTGTTAAAGTTAGCTTTGGTGGCTGCCTCGTTGGCCTATACCTTGGCCTTTCGCACCATATAGTACTTCGTTTTCCTGATTTTTTTTTTTTTTTTTTTTTCAAATTTCCTCTCTTTCATGGTTTTTAGTACACGACATGCCAAGTTGGATGAATACATTAAAATGCTACTGCTACTGTGCTACTGTTGCAACAAACATTAGACACATCAGAGCCATAAAGGAAGAGGTTATCAGGGTAAAGCTCACTCCGCTATCGTTGAAAATTTAAACAAGTTAAACAAGTTTAATAAGGGAAAATACACAGTAGGGTATGAGAACCCTATTTCCCACACCTAATCTTTGTGTAGGGCTTAATGGGTTTTACTTTATCTTCTGAAACGTGTGCATTTGAAATTAGAGCGAGTAGGACTTGCGAGTAGATTTCGCAATACACACGATAAGCTATTGCCTAGTCACACTTGAAATACATTCAAGTACACATGCAAATCATGTGGATAGTGTGGTCTCTTGATTTGCATGCTCAGGGATATTTACGATAAGTACTTGACCAAACTATCCCCATTCACAATAAACCATGTGACACACTGTTTTGAGGTAGAAAAGTGTTTAGCACTTGTTTAGTACAGGACTTGATGGTTTCAATTTAAATTTGATGCTCTGTTAAAATGAATATGCACAGTTAAAAGAAAAAAAGTTAAGATCTATCCCAAAAATGAAGCTCGAACCGCTCTCTACATAATACTCAATTTGGTTGGTACCAATATGTACCCTTGCGGAACTCGGGCCTCTTAATAAAATCTGAACTTCGCCACCTTAAACTTGAGTTTATTCAAAACAAATACTGCAAGCCCAATGGGAATGAAAAAAGATGGTTGACTGTGGGAGAATCTATGGACGCAGATCGTTAAGTCACCGTTAGATCATCTTACAATGTGCACTAAAGTTCAATGATACTGAGGTACAGTCCGTTTGATTAGATCGTATACGGCAAAACTCGTTTATGAAAACCGGTTTGGAAGTGGCATTTGCATAAGCAGTGTTCAATTTTTGTCAGAGACGGAAGTATTTTAAAATGAGTGTCGCGTTTGCATCACGTTATGAAGCAGTATTCTTGTGCACGCATCCAAAAGGACCGAAAATGTCATACGGAGCAGCTGCTAAATACATGAAAAAGTCAAAAGCATTTGTTAGCAAGTGGGTGCACCGTTATTCCCAAGTTAATAATGTGGATGATTTGCCGGATCGTGGGTCTACGCAGGACAAAATGATTCTACGCGTGTTTGAAAAAAATCCTCTTCTACGAGTATCGTTACGTGGAGGACAAGGGATTTTACGTAGAAGGGGTCTAAATGTGTGTTGTGATACGATACGAAGACGTTTACCAGCCAATAATGAAAAATTTCGAAACACAATAAAAAAAACCACTACTGTCAAAGAAAACACGTAGAAAACCGACTCAGTTGGGCCAAGGAGAATTTGGACAGAGATTGGAACAACGTTATTTTTTGGGATGAAGCTTCTTTTTGGGCATTGTCTCCTATCACTCATACCTGGTGTACACAATCCAATTAATTAATCCAGCGGACCGTCAAACACCCGGCAAAGGTGCACGTTTGGGGATGCTTCTCAAAACAAGGATTTGGCAATTTGTTCATGTTTACACATAACTAAAACGCACCCAACATGGTCAAAATTTATAAGAAGGCTTTGTTACCATCTGCCCAAAGGTGGTTTAAAAGAAAGAATGAGAATTGGTTACTACAAGAAGATAATGACCCGAAACATCGCAATCGTTTGTGCAGTGCGTGGAAACAAGAAAATGACGTCGATGTTTTAGATTGGCCATCACAGTTGCCGGATGTAGATCCCATTGAAAATGCTTGGGCATTCATGAAGCTAAAGCTCCAAGGAAAGAAGATCTCGACGGTCAAGCAATTATCACGAAAAAGACGAGTTTTATGGAGATCTTTGTCTCAAGATTATGCTATTAGATTAGTAGAAAGCATGCCTCGAAGACTCGAAGCAATTGTTGATAATGGAAGGGAGTGGACAACATATTAATTGAAAAGCATTCAAGTAAATAAACATAATAAGCCAGTACAATTGATTGTTTTATTATTATAAGTTCTTCTTTAATTTTTGTCGTGTACGATGTTTTCAAACAGACTGTATATTTCTTGGCAGGCTTACTGATAAATTTTAAGCTAGATTGTTTAATTTTACAACAATACTGTATAAGCTCAGAACTCTCATCCAAGAGCAAAAGAAAGCACTTCCAATGCTAGTGGAGACAAAGCCTCACATGCAAAGTTAGTCGAAGACGATAGATCATTGAATGTCAACACTTAATAAATGCAGGACCTTTTCAACGCCTATTGATGGCATACATGTACAGAAGTATGCCATCATATCAACTGAAATCTAATCAACTTCATTATTTCGTTCAGTAGTATCTCGGCATTAAGAATTTGACCCTGGACGTCGAATAATCTGCACGGAGCTAGGCATTGTCGAATTACATTCTGTCCTACAAAAAGAAGGCTAAACAAAAATCGAAACCTCAACAATCAAGGGAACATCTCAGAGATTGAATTACTTTCTACTACTATCTCGCCACTACATGCGTAAAATAACTTTTTAAAAAGAATAAAAAGTAGACTGGTTCAAGAGAGGCAAACCAATCGCAGGAATCTGATGGGACATACATCGAGTCGAGAAAAGATACTAATGTCATTTCGAAATACCCATCCAATATAATCAATCAACAACGGCTCCTAGTCTTTATAACTGGATCCTCTTGATAGTTCCGAATGAGCTAAGTCATATGTCTGTAGTGTTTGGAAATAAGCCCATTAAATTCGGCTTAAAAGGGTTAGATACTTATTGAGGAAACCTATTTGCGGTTCTGTGGACGATCTTCAGTTAAGAGTCAATGATTCCGATAAGATGAATGGCTAGAAAACAACATGACTACCACATAAATGTTAAAGATCTTGTTCAGCTACGAAATTTAGTAGATAGAATGGAGGATCCATTCAATAACGTACTTTTTTCGACATTGAAACTTCAGGTTGTTTCCTTCATTGACACGGCTCGATTGAAAGGCGTCCGTTATACCGGTGATAGGTATAGCCTGTTCTATGTCCAGGTTGGTTAGGAGAATAAGCTCCCAGGCGTCTTCACTAGCAAGAGATAGCCAGAGCTTTTGCTGATCGCATCTCCCTCAACTTCACTGAAAATAACGCCTGAACAAAACATCTAGTACGGAAGATCAGTGGCAGTGCTTCAAGGACCCAACGAAAAACGCCGCTACAGATGTGATAGGTTCCACAAAGACCATAAACAGGAAACCCATGGTTCGACAATGGATGCCGACGTGGTAAAGAGGAGGTTTACCGTGCCACACTACAGGCGAAAAACAGCGCCAAATTCGAAACAGAGCTACTGCGTCTAAAGGGGACAAAATCAAACACAAACTTCTCCGAGGAAAAAGGGGAACTCGAAAAATTCGAAGTTGCAGAGATATAGGGATGCTACTGTACGAAGAATAAGGTAAAAGGGATGTATCAAAACAACAAAGACTGACCAAGGTAGCATTGTAGTTAAGATGCAGTTCATGCTAAAAATTTGGAAGAACCACATCTCCGGACCTTAACCGCTGAGGATGACAAAAATACACCTACCAGGCAGGAGAGACCATTCAATCTGGCAAAGACCGCGACATCCACCTTCTTCTTCTTCTTATCCTTTTATTAACCCTTTCCTCGTTATACGAACTTATGCGTAACGAGTTTCCCATTTTTACTGCATCGCTGCTGCTACGCTTATGGGGTTGGCTTATGTCGCAGACCGCAGAACGCGTCTACATAATGCTCAGTCCTGGATCGCTTCAGTGGTTAGCCCCAGGCGTTGTTGCCCATTTGCCATCTGAGAAATCCAGGAATTATTTTTCTGACCTCGTTTTCTTACAGTTGGAGTGATCGTAGTTGATAGTGCCTTTTTAACCGGATTTTCCGCAGATCTTCTTTGAACGTGGCAATACCAGCTACCTAACGCAACTGAAGTGAAGAGAGAACATATATCCAAACTTAAATATTGCCGCCGAGCTCTGTAAAAAAAATCACCTGGTTAGCTCTTACTCGTTTAAAAAGTTTATTTAACAAAACACATGACAGCCGAATAGACTCTGAGTATTGTTTCGGTTCTGCAGATAAGAGATCCTCTTATCAAAGTATATTGTAAACTTCTTATTTACTGCGGTTTTAGACCTGCTTAGTCTATTTTAAGGTTGCATGTGAGAGGGTCTATGTATATTGACGAACAATAAAGCGAAAAATTTCCCATGTGGTACTTGGCCCCATCTGCAGAGCTATATCAGCTGAACAATGTCAGAAGGCTTTGCTTACAACGATTAATATGGCAAAGTCATATAGAGCGGATGAACATCAGCGCTATAGTCTGAAGTATCTTCGATTCAACCCCAGTAAAGCGACGGTGTATGTATAGGAGTTGGCTGGAAGGCATGTTGGTGGAGGGCTTTGTCTGTAAAATGATATCAAAAATAAGTGTTGAATCTTTCGTCAGACTTTAAAGAACGGTTGGTATTGGCTCCATGTAAGTTTACAATACTACATTCAGTTCGGCTCCTAAGTTATTGATGAACCTCGTTCACCATGCCAACTAGCCCCCGAATGCCAAGACTTGTCTAAGGATATTTATAAAGCTGGATTTACTAGGCTTTGTATTGGTCTCAGGTCGGACCAATATGTCTTGGGCAATTATGGCTTTGATGATTTGTTTAGGAGAGATCAGAAAGAGCCCTTACAAGAGCCAAGTGTGCGTAGGGCTACATGCAAGCTCAATCAAGCCTGTCATTAACAGTTGAGTTTCACAAGAGCACTACTGTTGACAAAATGACTCTATAAGATGCAGACAGTCCAAGCGAATTGTGCCACAAAAAATAATTATAAAATGTGCCTCGCAGAACACTCCTCCTAGGAGTATTCCTCTGATTCGGCTGTGGGTGCTAGCCGCTGCTGCTATGAGAGCTCGTAATACAAACAAAAGGGCTACCATTGACTACATATCGGTAAAGCTAGGGCAATAATAGTAATTTTATCTGTGCTTAAGCATCGATCAGGTGGAAGTGAACTAAAGATAAGGATCACCTTAAGAGAATTTCGAGCTTTTACGCGAAACCATTATTGTTTAGAAAGCCGTTTGGGTGGAGTACGAAATGACAGTCATAAATGCTATGGCTAAAGGGTTATACTGGAGTCGATCATGAGAAAATATTTAACACAATATTGTAGGGCAACCTGGAAAACTGCTTCAGTTTGCAAAAAAAAAATATATTTCTCCAGAAAAAGCCATATGAAAGCAACTCTTATCAACTACAAAACCCGAAGCAGTAGGTGTTAGGAAGTGTATTTAATATTTACAAAAAAAAGGTTGCGTTCTGAACCGAAATTGTATAGATTTATAGTCAGCCAATTAAAAAGGACCTCAATTCCGTCACCAAATTCATCAAGAATTCAACGGCTTCACAAGTAAGCCTTGGGCTGTGCCTCAGCTTAATATAAACGCATGTCAAAATCTGTATTATTCAAAGCCGACCGATCCGTAAGTCTTGAAAATTCATGAATCGTGAGCACTACTGGCTTTTTAAGATCGTTGAGATCATAACCATTTGAACGCAGAAGTGAACAGTGAACTGAGGTAATTGTTCTCCAGCTTCACGATTAGGTGCGGGACAAGTAGGGACATGAAATCGCCAGATGTCGATTCCCATACGGTCCGAAATAATGTCAGTTAAATAAAGGTTTTAAAGTCGATTTAGCGTAAATATTTTCATAGGTCTCCAGAAGTCAGTATTAAGCAATCAAGGAAAAATCTGAAAAAAAAAACCTTTTCTAGGAAAAAGAAAAGTAGAAACCCAAAACAAAAGGTTTGCTTCAAATTTATTTCAAAGATACTTCCACTAAATTTTATTCCATATATCCCAACTATTTGTTTTGTTCCAAGATACAAAAAACAAAACTCATATAATCAATGCATAAGTCCACGAACTTGATATGTTTTCCTTTTAAAAAAAAGATACATCTGTAGATAAACTACAAAAGTCCTTTCCTATTGCAATCACTGTTGTGTCAGGACATTCACAAATTTTCCCTATCCCTTGACACAGATTTAACTAAAAAAAAAAAAAAAAAAAACACAGACATACACTTAATAACGAACCATGGCGGCCATATTCTACATTCTAGATACATTCTCACGTTGATATGCTGTAACCTATACCGGCTTCTTCACAATCATGACACATGCACGTGGGAGTGTTTTTGTAAAAATAAATAACCATTAAATAAGTACCCATGCGCAGGCTCTCTCTTTTCTAAGGAATCATCGCAGTCCCAACTCAATTTAGCGCAAGGGCTGGGTGAAAGCTTCTGTATTTTCGAAAATATTCGGAAGAAAGCTTTCAGTTTGCATAATTTCAAGTCGGCAATCGGCCTATCTTGGTGGTTGTGGTAGAAAGGATTAAGTCAGCCGGTGTTGGGGCTGGTTGGCATGCAATACAATACTCGCACACATCCGATACGGATACAATTTTATATACTTTGTGCCAGAGATGTTTCTCTACTATATACAAGATACATTTGGAAATTGGCAAGAAAAAAAGAAACAAAACAGCAAAAAACGACTACAGAATCTGTATAAATGTTACTCGACCGACTGCTCTCCTATACATTCAGGTTCAGTGGGACGACCGCGACGCGAGTACGAACGAGTACTAATACGAATTCCAATGTGTGCAGGGTAGGCACGGATACATAATGTATAAATTCTGCGGCCCAAAAAGAGAGCAGAAAATATAGAAAAAAAATCCAAAACAAAACATTAAAAGTTTGTTTTCATTCCTATTAGTTTTTTTTTTTTTTTTTTTTTTTGTAAATACAGCATTGCCAGATGTAAGGAAAAAGCTCCAAAATACGTGTCTGTTCTTTGAAGGGTTTAATGCGCCCTTCGTTTCATTGATTTTTGTTTTCGGCGTCTTATTTTCGTTTCTTTTTCTAGAAATCGATTACTTAGAGTTGGGAAATATATTATTTCGTTTCTCTATACAAATATACGAGTATCTACATAAAGTTTTTCTGTTTTTGTTTTTTTTTTTTTTTGCCCAAAGAAAGCTAGGTTCGACGCTGTATTCATATTCAGTGTCAATGTCCTTTCGGAAGTTTTTGCATTGTTTTTCTTCTTGCCTGTTTCCTATTCGTTTTTTATGATTTGTATTGGAATTTTCTCGCTATTTTTCTTACGAATCTGTTTGGTTTTATTATTTTTCTTCAATTTTTTTTTTCCATTTTTTAAATTGAATTTATTGTGAGGATAAATCAGTTTTATGATGTTTTGAACGGTTTTCTTTGGGTTTGCTTTCAAAACACTATTGCTTTGGTGAAATACGACAACAAATTGGCTTGCAGAAAGAAGAAGACTCTATACGAACATTTATTATTTTTAGATTGGTGTTTTGAAAAAGGCAAGTGAAGGCAACTGTTTTTCTCAATTATGTGAAATATGCGCTGGTGGGTGATTTATTGGAATGATTTAAGTATAACACAGACATATGCCCGTAATTGTTTTGGAGTCATTCAGATTGAAATTGCTTGAAGCATATTCGAGAGAGAAATATTGTTCGTCGAGTGGAGACGCTACTGATAGAATTTGTTTCTACTTTTATTTACTCATGAAATGGGGATTGTATATGCATAACATAGCTGATGTAGTTGGACAAAAGTTGGACTGAAACTTTCGATTTTGAGTCAACAAATGCAATAAATAACTTTGCTAGAGCTCTAATAACAAAATCAATTAAACCGTCAGAAACAGGCTTTTCCAATAAAAGGTTTCATTTTAAATAATTTATTTGTTTTTACTTATAGCGAACGAGCGTGTATGCAGCGATCGATTCTTTGGAATTCACCATATTTTCCAATGCTCTTCTCCTTTTATCGGCCAGGATGTTGCCATTGTCACGTTCGATATTGTTCTTGCGCTTCTCTTACGTTGATGGCTTGTTCTCATAGACCAACGACTTAACGTCCCTATAAAACGCCCTATAAAAAGAAGTCCAACGAAGTTAAATTGCTTAAGCGAGGTGGCCATTTGACCGGACCCTTTCTCGAGATACCAAGACTACCAAACCTACCTTCAAAATATCAATTTCTTGACGTGGGTTTGTTGCTTTCAAACAACGTATTTTTTTTACTGTTTTGCGAAAGCAAGCCATTAAGTCAAATATGTCTTTCATCACTAAAAATGATTTTTCGATAAAATTGAGGGTTTTCTCCAAAACTTTTGCATTGCCCAATAGGGGAAGTTTCAGGGCTTCAAATGACCAAAAAGACTTCAATTACTGAATTAATTTGGTCTTGTAAAGGCGAAAGTCAAGATCTTTACGCAAAAGTTACCACAATTGACAGAGTTAGCTCATTTTGATTTGCTTATTTTGTACTTTAACTACGTTGACTCTGGCAGTGGGATAGCCAGAGTAGAGAAAATGTGACTCCAATTTACCAATTATAGCACGCACAGCCTGTCAGGTGGACGAAAATTTGAATAACCGCTCTTAAATCTTTAATAATTTTTTTATACTCTTTCATGAACTTCATCATGATAAATATGATAACCTTGACTAACGTTTTACCATTGACTGATTATACAAAGGAATAAAGTGCATGTTTACATTAAAATATAATGTTTTATAATGTCCCTATTGAAAAACCCTTTAGAGACTAATCAAGATCGAGATAATCGATAATGAAGGGCTTTCTGGAGGTTACTTCTGTTGCAATGGAAATCGAAAACATGTTTCTAAAGGGTGACCAGAAAGCAATGATAATTTTTCCAATTGTTCTGTTTCAGCAACTGGCACAGTTACCAATGACATCCAGCTGTCCAAATATTCAAAAAGGTTTTCCATTTCATAATGCATCGTTTAACACTTGCTGGACTTGCGGAAATTATTTATATTATCGAAATTCCGGCTCAGTTGGAAATACGCATGTATTTCATCGCGAAGTTCGGTTTGTATTTCATCGCGAAGTTCGGTCATTAGTGTGCAGGCAATTCGTCACATCGTGGAAAAGTTTGAGCAAAAGTACACTCTTTTGGATCTTAAGTCATCAACCAGAGAGATTGCTGCGAAATGAAGAAAAAATAGCCGCCAGTATCGAAGCAGACCCAGAAATTTCGATTCGGAGCCATTCAGCTGAATTGGGCATCGCCAGAGAGTCAATTGGGCTTATTTTGCGGTTGGATTTGGGAATATAGTACATCCGATGGAAATGTTAGCCAGAAAATTGCCAAAAAATCAACTTCTTGGACGAGCCCCGTTTTTTGGCTCAGCTGCTATGTCAACAAGTAAAATTGCCGTTATTGAAGCAAACAAAATCTACAAGCATCGGTCAAGCATCAATGCATCCACAAAGATTGACTGTTTGGTGCGGTTTATGGCATAGCAGCATTATCAGACTTTATTTCTTTCGAAATGAGGAATGAGACACCTTTGCCGTTGGTGGTCTCAGGTTAAGAGCAATGTCAAAGCTCGACAACATCAAACTATCCGAGCTGTGGTTCCAACAAGACGGCGCTACGTGCCATATAAGCGATGCAACGCTCGTAGTTGTGCAGGAGAAATTTGGCGTCTGAGGTCATCAATTGGGCGCTGCGATCATGCTGTTTGACAACACTCAATTATTTTCTCTGGGGCTACGACGGTAACAGCCAACCACTTTGGATGAGCTCGAGGCCAACATTCAACACGCTTTTACCGGAAAAACGCCGCAAAAATTGGACCAACCGTTTGAAGCACTATCAGCGGAGCCGAGGCGGCCATATGAATGGTGTGCTATTCCACACATAATGGCATGAACGTAGCTGGATTCGATCGACACATTGTAGAGGAATAAACCTGACCTGCCCTTACAAATGATTTTATGACAAGGGATCAGGTTATTCTTTGGGTCTTGGTTTACCAAACCCGAGCGCAAAGTTAACTTTCCTTATTACAGAATCAACATGAGTGCGGAAATTGAGTTGAATATCGTAGATAACGCCTAATTTCTACATTGAGATGACTGAAGTTACAGCATGAAAGTAGTAGGATCAACGAGAAAGGGGCATATCGGGACCGTATTAAAAGAACCTATTAAGATTATTTTCTGGAGAATCACTTTCATATTATCGGTATAAACAGATGTGGGATGATTTATGATTTTAAAAACATTATAAATGGTCAAACTGACAATTAATGGACCGAGGTGACTGCCTTGTGGAACACCCGAAGTGGTTTCAATCGGTTCAAAAAACAAAACAAAACCAAAAATGAACTAGGTTATACTATAATCTCAAGTAGGAAATTAAAAATAGGCACTGGTTGAAGACCCAGTGCATTGAGTTAAGGAAAATATAACTTGTGCGGGATTCTATCAGAGGCCTTTTAAAGACGGGGGCAATACCATCCGTTTGGTTCCCATAACATACTAGAAACGAGCTCAAAAGGTAAGTTGTTGTTGATCTGTTCTTACTTTGCTACCTGTCAGAAAATTTCCAATAAATTTTGGACAAATGACAAGTAATACGAGTAAAATGAAACAGTATACGCTCAAGAAATCTGTTGAAATTCACAATAGAATTTTTGAATGTTTTGCTAAAACAGCTCAAAAAGCTACAAAAATGTGAAGTGAAGAACTGAAATTGTAGTCATCTCGCAAGAAAAACTGGAAATATTGCTTTTTCAGCTCCAAGTGTGGGTGAAAATGCACGTTTGATTTGAACAATTGCGCATATCACAACATACAAGTATCGCAAACAACACAACTTAGAATTCCGAGTAAAAACAAATATGATTCATAACTTTGTCGACTGGGATTTGGAAATGAATTAAATTGGCCAACAGTTTAAGCGAAAAATCATTTTGGGCGATAAGGCACATTCTCACCTTGGCTTGGTTAATAAGAAGAATAGCACCTTTTTCAAAGAGTCCCGAAATCAATTTTTGAAATGGTAAATACAAGTTTATTCATTTAAATCGATATTGTCACCTTCAACGCAATCCCCCCATTTACTACAACGCAACTGTGCGAGCAGGATCGATTCAGCTTTCGCAACATCTCTGATATTTATACGAAGCGTTGTTTTGGGTTTTTCAAATAGGAAAGAATATAAAAGTTTCATATTCGGCGGCTGTTGGATAGTTGTTGTTGATTTTGGAAAGAAATACCCGCATAATCAAGGCATTGTGAGATAAGTCATTGTCGTGATTCAAAATCAAAGAATTGCCATTTCAAAGTTGAAGCGGAATGCTTACCAATCAAATGTCTCACAACACCCAAATGATACTCTGATTATCAGGAAGAAATTCATGATGTACTCGTATAACACCATTGTAATCCATCAAAACATCACCTTCTTTCGTTTCTTCCCATCATTTATTTGCTTGATGTCTGGTTTCTATGTCATACTCATAAGCTCACATCATATCATCAGTAAAGATTGATAGTTATTTGCAAAGTTAACACCATGCTTTTTTTTTAAGAAATTCAAGTCGCCAATTTGCAGCAGTTTCAAGCCTAATTGAATGGTTAAAATACGATGAATGGATCCAATAAGATATTCATCATCTCTGTTAACTCTCTGATAGGCAATGCAATGCAAATTATTGATTGTATCGAGTAAATCTTTATTCTTTAGGGCATCGTTGCCAAAAGGTGTCTTCAACATTTCCAGTGTTTTTAGGCCGTTTATTTAATTCCGAACACAGTTTGTGTTTTAATTTCAAAAAGCGCCGATAAGAAAAAAGGCGATGCAAACACGACACTGTGTTTTCACAAATGTTTTGTTTTACTACTTCAATCTGGTGGGAATGTTGAGGACAGTTGCACCAACAAAGGAAGGACAATTCAAATCGGTTCGGTGCTGTTTTTGGCAAGAGGCATTATTGGAGGCTGCTTATTCAAAAATATAGCGAGTATGGCTGATAACATGAATAGATGTCCACAATCGATGGTGCGCATTTAATCATGATCAATAAATTTTTATTGGCGAACCTTGATGGCATATACAGAGTGGCAAAAAATATCCCGGACACTATTCATATTTCAGCAACCACAGGGGGCCATCTATTTGTCCGATAATGTGTGAATCTTTCTCTAGTGTCTGTCAAAATTTCATGACATTTGGTTGACATTTAATAATTATTAAATATATTTTTCCAGAACACCTTTTCATTTCATGTTGAAACAAAGAACGGCCGTAAATTCCACCCAAAACTTGGAAAAAATGCATAAGAAACATACCGTGATGATTTCTTGAGTAGAACAGTTGTTTTTGAGTGCCATAAATGTTTTTTGGGCGGCGGAGATACACTGGAGGATAAAAAACATACAGGAAGGACAATTTCAATCCGGTAGCCTGAAATGATCCAAAAATGAATCAAGAGGCCTTAAACATAATTTTGAAGGATTTAATGGCCAGAATCCATCGTATTCGACTCGAATATATCGACCCAAAAAGTTATACAGGACTTATTGTTCGTAAATTTTTGGCTCGAAATCAAGTGTGTGTGTTAAATTTGCCACCGTGCAACTTCTCTTTATTCCCGAATTTGAAGTTAAAAGGATGCTTTTTTGATGCATTGACGACATTCTGATTATTTAAGCAGCTTCAGCACGGGCTCTAAAGGGAATTTCGCCAAATGAGCTAGACCAGACATTCGAGTCACTATTGAGTCGCTGTTACAAGTGTATTGAATCGAGAAGAGAACATTTCGAATAAAAAACCGAAAAACAAACAGAAATCGTGTTTTAAAAATTATGTTTTTTAGAGCCAGTCCGGGATATTATTTGCCACAGTGTGTAGTTGTAGGTGTTTATTTCTAACAAGACGATGCTACAAGAGTGACGAAGTTTTCTGGGCGATTCATCTCTCGAAATGGTGATCAAAATTAGGTACTAAGATCCCATTCTCATTTTTTAGGTTATTTTTTGGATGCATGGCACGATATCGTATGCACCCTGAGAATTAGTCACATGAAAAAAGATCTAAGCTGAAAGAAACCACAGAGGCATCAAACTGTTCAACACCAAATACACTTCGCCAAAGAAATAGTCCCTGGAGAGTAAATGCGGAGATATTATCCTTGTAGACGAGGACTTTCTACTTGGCCAAAGAGAAATGCTGCAATTTTTTACTTCAATGCATCAGTGAACCGATCCAATAAATTAGGATAATATTCGTCATTAACTGCGTTTCCCTTCTGTTGTGGACTATGTCGTGTGCAAATCAAAACACTGTCGTCATAACCTTGTTGGCCGTCAGATCAATTTCTATTTCTTCGGCACCGATTCGCCCGGAGAAATCTACTATTTCCACTGCTGCTTGGTGTCCAGTGTGTTGTAGTGGATCAATATTTCGTGCTCACTTATGAAACGGGATGAACTCTCTTCTCAATTTTAATCCATTTCGAAAGGAACATAACGACGAAAATTGTTTTTCAGATTTTCGCTGTAAAACCTATGAAACGAACCCAGGATGAACTTTCGTTATGCATCTTTGAGAGTCATTAGTCAATGTCCCCAGGTCTGACTGCGCCTTTAAGGAAGATACCTCCTCATAAGTTACTTTTATCGTATTGGTTGATTAAAACTGATACGAAAAAGCCATCACGTCGACCAGGATGGTTTCATTGAACAGCCATTTAGATGGAATATGTAGATAATTCCAAACGCTGCCAGAACCAAGTACTGATGGGCAAAAAGTGTGATTGATGAAACTGCTAATGTTAGCCGTAAAGGGATCTTAAATCGTTTTGATCATGGAAAAGGCAATAACTTACAAAATCTTGTGAGATCCTGGTGTTTCCTTCTTAGGACATGGACTGTTCTTATTCCTTATCTCTCCAATTTTGTAGAAATCATTTTAAAGTATGTTAAACATTTCTTTTACATTTGACAAGTCCATAGGACCATCACCGATCAAGCTTTCGCTATACCAAATTAGCGTTTTTAGCAAGCTGGTTTCAGCAAAGGTAACATTTTTAAGCGCGTCGAAATAGATTAGGAACTTTAGCCAACTTATATATTATATATCCTTTCTTCAATAAGACATTTTCAAAACGATCCACACAATGGTGTTAGCTTTCAGGGTTATGCTGACCATAAAAGAACGAAAACAGTAGTGGATCCCCAATACAATTGGCAAGGTCAACTCTCAAACCAATTTATAGAATCTACCTGCGTTACATAAGAAAAGAGGAAACGAAACTGTGAAAGGAGCAGTCATTATTCATGTCAAAGATTTTGAGCAAGCGAAAACGGGTCGCTTGAGAAATCATCGAAAGAAAATCTATGTTCCTCATGATGAACTTTAGAGATTTACTCTTCTTCTACGGCTTGAAAGAGCCTTTAAGCAGCCAGGGAAAATGACTTGAAGGCTACAACTTTGGTTTATGATCTTCAATCTTCAATCAATCCGGCCATGATGTTAGCGACATATAAGGAAATAAATCTTCAAATAACCAGACTGACCTGGCACATGAACGCCCTAAGTAAGGCAGACTTTCCTGTCGATATAAATTTTTCAACAAAAACAGAGTTAAAAAAATACCGAAGTTTGTAATCAAATCTCATTGAAGTCGAACCACTTCCGACATCCCACACACAGAGGTACCAAACAATAGATATTGTATTACTTATCGCCGTGCTCTTAAGAACAAAATATTGAACTGCATTTTGATTCAAAAACACTTGCGTGATCATTCAAAGGCTACGAAGGCATTTTCCAAAAAATATACAATACTTTGAAAAACAAAATTCCTCGACTACCTCCTCAGCATATGGGAATACATTTTAGAATCAATTCTCTATACACCTACTCCATCGGATGCCTTAAATCAAAATTATTTCCAATTTACAATCCTTTAATGTTTCATCAACGCACGATTTGGTCCATATCTGTATCTGCTTAATTTTGATAGAAACAAAAACAAACAAATTTACCAAAAAAAAAATGGAAAATTGTTTTTCCTCTTTTTGAGATACATTTTCAAAGGTATGTATCTTTTTGGTTAAGAAGCACGCCTTATATTTCATATACCGCTGTCGATCGTTAGTGGCTGGCGTGCTTATTTCGTTCTTGTGCATGAAATAATCTGTAGCTGGTCGGAACGGAATTGTTGCAATAAAACTGACCTCGAACCGCTAATGAGCTGTGAGCTGATAAACTTGTTAAAAAGCAATTGGAAATATTTTCCCATCGTTGTTGTTTTGTGTTGTTGTTTTCTGGGCTTTTTACATTGTGGTTTTACTAGAACACAAAAATATAAAAATTGATGGCAGTGGTTCTGGTGGTGTTAGTGGTGGTCGAAGCAGAAAAAAACACCATTGGCTTAAGTGGTAGTCATTATCATTATTGTTGTGATAGCTATTTTTAGGTAAAAATACGTTTATATACAAATATAACCCAACTGCGTGGTATGAGGTTTTAATTTGTTTTTATTTTTAATTTGTTGTATTAAAAAAATAAAGTTTTAACCACATTGTCTGGGGGATGGAATATGTTGAACATATCACACACCATCAACCAATGCACCATTCTCACACTGGGTCATACTAGCTGCGGAACACATGAAAAAGAAAACATATTTTGATAAGAGATAAATATGAGTAGATTTTGTTTTATTTAGGACTTTAGATTTTCCATTTTGGAAATTTCAAATTTAATGCTTCCAAGTCGGTCTATAGAACATTAACAGATCAACACAAGACATCTGAACTCTAATAAACTTAAAATAATCTGAACCGTCTAATAGGACCAATGGAGAGGGTAACTACTGAAAAACAAAACACTGTGGCGCTTGCCACCGGTATGGGCCATGGCCTAGCTTCTTGACACTCATTTGTGTTGCTCATGGTGTCATTTTTGTCACATCTGAGCGGGGCCTACGGTTTATCGCCGAGTCCGAACGGCACTCCTTAGAAGCTTTTTCGTAGGCAATTTTACTTTCGGGAGTTTGCCATTGCCCGCCGAAAGGGTGATGGCGATTTGAAAAATTGTTGGTGACCCAGCCAGGAATCGAACCCAGACTGTCTGCGTGATAGTCCAATGAGCTAACTATTGCGCCATCGCCATCGCCTAACTACTGACTAAATACAATAGCTAAAGTAAGTAGCGCAGTGTTTCAAGTTCGCGCCAAGTGACTACTTTACCTCTTCGTGGTGGACCCTGAATACTCCATAAGGAGGCCCTTATAATTATATACAGGCCAAAATTGTGCTAGATAAAAACAACAGTAGAAATACTCGCTGGATATAACCAATACTGTTGTCTGCGTCATGTCCCTTGGTGGCCCGATGATCTCCTATCAGGTCTTATTTGAGATATTTATAGCTACAGACTGATAGGAAGTTCAGAACCAAATGTTCTTAGGGGCAAATGGTGCCGAAGTCAGTATGACTCATAACTTTGAAACCGCTTTAAAGAAACTGTGGCATCTTATCTCCAAATAATGTCACAGAGGTTTTGGCCCTCCAAGATGCGAGTCACATAGTCTCGTAGTAAATGGTTACAAAACAACCACTTTTGACGACCCACGATACTCGAAAAAGTTAATAATTTTTGACACAACACGTCGAATATTGGTTCCTAATCGGCAAATCTAATCAACATCGAAGAACTGAACTGAACAAATGAAAAGATAATGAATCTGATTAGAAGGCCACGAGACTAGTGGTCTCCTTTAATCCACCACAAAGTCGATTAAATTACATTGCGATTGATGCAAAGTGCGCCTTAAGTATTTAAGATGTCCAAACGTTGCGAAGGGCTATATTGTGGCCGAGGTAGGAATACAGATATACTTCTTATATGTACATATGTTCCTTTTGCTGGAATTTGTAAGACTTTCTGAGGAAGATGAGTGAACAGAGATATTGCTCCGCGGCGTCACCATCATCTTAACAGCAAGCATGGCAGCGTGTTATGTCAGATATACACAGGCCACTTACGTAGGTGTTTACCAAAATCGTATTTATCGTAGGAGGCTGTAATTATCTCTAATAAGAAACCTCTGGGAGCATTCGTTTCGTCTAACGGCATCGCCATGCCATTTGGATTTATGATTACGTGAAAACCAACAACCAAATAGAGGCCCCAGGCGATCCTACCTCAAATTCGGGACCTGAGAAACACTTTTCTGAGCCTATCTCCTAGGAGTGTTAGTACTGTTGGGAGTCATGATATCTGCATCTATGCCCGCGTTAAACCCAGCAGTCAAAACAGAGGCCGCAGGCGATCCTTACTCGGATTCGGATTCTGAGACTTGTTTAGCAATTCATAAGTGATTTCATCTGAGATTTAATAAAACTGCGTTCGGTTAAGTCTTGAATCTTCGAACTAGTCTTTAGAGCGTTCAGCAGGGGTTTAAGCGCAATTTGGGTGTCACTCTAGACGCAAACGCCTAAACCAATTCTTCACAATATTAATCATTCTGGAAAAGGAACCCATTTTTGTAGCAAATATTGAAATCTAATATTCTCAGTTTTGGAACTACCCGTGAAAACCCGACTGACCAAAAACATTCCTGGGCACAGGGAAAATTGAATTAATTTTTCTGTTTTCAGTGGCAATTCATCTGTTCTTGTATCAGCCGAGATGTAAGCAATACCATAAGACAGTCGGTGTGCAGGGTAATCAAAACTACAGCCCATGTTGCACCAAAGATTAATTTTAAACAAAAAATGCCTTTAAGGGTGTACCTCATGATTTAGATATCAACCTTCGATCGGGTCTTGGACTGCCTGCATTTTATAACAGACATTCGAAAGATAAAGATCCAAAGGACAATGGGTCGACTAAAGTGCAACTGCAAGCAACTCGTATTGAATCCAGCCTCGGCTGCTCTGTATCTTTTTCTGGCATGACTCGAAAAACAACATATGCGGAATGTAAGGGCAGAATTCATACGATTATTTATATAATACACAAGGTACTTACAAATTAACAGTAATCAACTTTTCGTTGCTTGAATTTCTGATGAAAACACAACTGCTCTTGGCCTAAGTAGGGAATTGAAGAGCAAAGCCCACTTAAGAATGACCACATGATGACGCTTCATCAAGCACTGCATTGAGTTGATGTTTTTAAGTGCATCATGGACACTGGAAAGACTGTTGAGTTGTACTTAATGTACTCGAAAAAATCAAATTAAAACTTGTACTGACACTTGCTCTGCTAGATATCAGAAGAAAAAAAATCGTCATGATAAATCGATGATAGTGCTTCTGTCGTGAAGATGGATTTTTAGGAAATTTTCAAATAAAAAAAAATCTAAGTGCACATAGGCACTTAATATACATTTTCTTATGAGAAATAGAAAGGAAACTATGACTCAATTTTCGACCCTTTCTTTAGTACGAGCACAACAAATAATCAAACACCACGAATGATAGAGGCCGAAGCGTTTTACCAGCTGCCACTAAATCGTTTCTACTTTACTTTTATAAAAAATAAAAAATAGAAACAGAAAAAACTGCCAATCAAATACACTTAATTCTACGAAAAACTAATTAACTCCGCTCGACTGAAAACAACAATATTTGACACTTCGAGGTCGCAATTATATTTTCAAATTTGACTCTTTCATTTCGATATTGTATAGTACAGTACAATAACTCTGTAGGGGGGGAGAATATACTATAATTTAGTTTTGCAATGTAAATGCATGATCTTACATAATCCAAACCAAATTGGTTGTCATTCGGTCTTACCGATTCTTCAGTTCTAGATACGAAAAAAAACTCTCCCACCACAAAATCCACTCCTTCCGTGAAGCTGTATCAAAAATCGATTAACGTAGCGTTGCTGACAATCGCACACCGTGTTCTTTAATTAATGCACCCACATACGGGTATGGCGAAAAAAAGCGACATATAACTTGAAATAGAAAAAATATATAGTATCTATGGCATCCAAAAGCAGGCGACGAAATGAATAGGAAAGAAAAGAGAAAAATGTATCTCAATGCGATTCGTTTTACCTATGGTTGGAAACCTGATGTTCCAGAGTATAAAGACCCAGTATTCGTTTTCCAGCGAAGAACACACGCCTTGGTTGGAGCTCTTTTTTTTTCTTTTCTTTTAGGTTTCATTTCCTCGTCCAGCAGATGATGTTGGCTATAACGATGAACATGATGAACATGATGATGATGAAGATAATCATGATGGTGGTAGTGGGTGTGGTGTAGTTATGGAAAAACCGAGAACCAACAACTGAAAGCATTTGAACAAAATTGCGTCGTAGAATATATTTGGCACGCTGTGATAGATACAGAGAATTGGGGATGAATTTTTTTTTTTTTTTTTTTTTTTTTTCTGTGGATTTCGAATGGATTTCTGCCTTTATTTACATGTAATCCATGAAAAGATTTCTTTCAAAAGATTGTTGATATTTGGAAATGGTTTAAGAAAGACACATGTACGAGTAGCATCTCTTAATACAAACCTTATTCCCACCAGTATGCACTTTATTCGCCAAGAGCGGCCACCATAACATGCACCCATACCCTGCTCTTCATCCTATTAGCAGAGACTGCAAGAAGGCGTAACAGTGTGTTCTTAAGTATTGTGGGTACAAATCTTCGCCTAACTTAATTTTTTTCGGATTTTTTACGACTGTGTGGAGTACATTTGAAAAAACATTGGGTAAGGGCGGTAGCCAGTAAAAACACCAGTAAGCTACTTAAGAAGTGGCTAAGTATCGCGCCTTACATTGTGATAAGTTTATAAATGGATTCGGCTATTACTAGATGAGTGAGTGCTCGGTACTAATGATGACACCTGATACCGATTTAAAAAAAAGGATCTTTACATGTTAAAATCGTAAGAATAAATAAATTAATATATGTGTCACGTAAACAAAACAAACAGAAAAAGTTTAAGATTATTGGAATACCACAAGGCAGGCGAGTAGGGCCTAAACTACAACGGCTGTATGATAAATACCTGTGTTAGGCAAGAAAACGCAAAAAAAAAGTTTTATTTATTTCTAAGTATAGTCCTCCTTTCAGCTCGACACATTTAGTCCAGCGATATTCTAACTTTTTTAAGCCATTCAAAAAATATGATTTGTCGAACTCCTCAAAATAGGCCTCGGTTTCGGGAATGATTTCCTCGTTTGACGAGAATCGCTTTCCGACAAGCCATTTTTTCATGTTTCGACACAAAAAGAAATCACATGGGGCCAAATATGGAGAATAAGGTGGGTGAGGCAGCAACTTGTAGCATAATTCGACCAGTTTTGCTGTGGCGATTGCGGACTACATTTTGCTCCACTGTTAGCAAACGTGGCACCCATCTCGCCAATAGCTTTCTCATGCCCAATTTTTCGTGTAAAATATTTTGTATGCGTTCAGTTGAGATGTGTACAATGTCAGTAATCTCTCTGACCTTCACCCGACGATCTGCTAACACGTAGTCCCCTCAATCGGACGACCTGGGCGCTCTTCATCAAAAGCCTATGTTCGGCCACGCTTGAATTCATTAAACCAATATTAGATGGTAGTCATCGAAGGTGCATGGTCCTTATAAACGGCATGCAACTTCACTTTGATTTCCTCACAAGTCTTCCCATCCAAAAAAGAAATCGCATCACTGATCGATATTGCTCCTTCTCCATGATTGCAAATAAACACGAACTTGTTGACTTTTAACAGCTGTCAAAACAAAACTACTCGATACATCTGTCTGAAATTTTGACAGTCATCGTTGTAAAAATGGCGCTATATGATGGCATATTTTGCATCAGTGGTGCCATCAGTCGGTAAACACGGGTACTTAACATACAATAATCCTCTTCCTGTAATAAATACCTGGCTGGGAGCCCAAAAAGTTTTAAACCATGTACATAAGTTTCCAAGGCTGAAGAGTGTGTTTTTTGCCAAAACCCAACAAATCTCCGGAATAGACTAACCTAGACTAAGCTAGATATCACTCTTAGTGAATATATGGACTTGTTGTACATCGCTATATAATATAGCCGGAGGTCAATGTGTTGTTCATACAGATAAAGAATTTGATCTATAGCCCTGCTCAACCTTTCCAAAAACTTTTGGCAGAACTTGCAAGCTGTGTAAATTAAAATTTAACCAGAAGACACCACGTTCTTGTCCTGTTGATAGATTTTAGTAAAGCTTTTCCCACTCTGAACCACTCCCAGATACTAGAAGTTCTACGCCGCAATGGTGAATCTGTTAAGGGAGTATCTGCACTACAGGCCATTTTATTTGAAAATTAACGACGAAATTAAAATGTTAAATATGGAGTTCCTCAAGGTTCAAAGCTCGGTCCAATGGCTTTCATTCTCTATGCAAACAAGTTTCTTCGCTTCTCTGAGAAGAGTTTTCCCTTTACTTTTGCTGACGACTCTGGAGATTGTAACATCTATAATGCAGGGCAAATCCAATGCTGCTCTGGAAATTGTGTACCCACCAGGGCTTGTTTATAAATCCTAAAAAAACGATAGTCATGCAGAAACGAACCTCTAGTTTCAAGACGTATTACTACAGTACTACTACTACTTTGCTATATTTTATAAAGACATCCAGATAAAGTGACGTCAAATAAGTCTGGTGTATTTAAAGCATGAGGTGATTGGCTCGCTTCGCTCGCTAACAGGATTTTAACCCTTTTTTTCGCAGGGTTTAGCCGCTCACGCGACTTCGTCCTAGATTCAGCGTTATTTCACGGCACCAACAAATTCTGCATGGATCTAAAAAAGGAGGTATTCGCACTATGCCACGATACAATGCCGGAACTGAAGCAAGTGTACTACCTGCTGCTGTATGGTTAAGTTGATATTCTTTATCAATTCCTCGACATGATAAGTAAAACTTCAAGATGGGCAATATACGACAACTCTTGGCACTAACTTTGGAGTTGCAAGACGACAACAACTTTATCCGAACAGTATTAGTATGGTGCAAGTGCCATTGTATGTAGGAAAATAACTTCTTTGCTCGACCTTTGAATCTTTTGGATTAACATACAAATACAATTTTCTGGTTAAAGCCACGGCTCTGGTCCTAAGATCAAGAGCAAGATTAAAGCAAGAAAAAGAGGAAGGACATAAGTAAATTTAGGAAAACAAGTCCCGTGCTATCAATCAAGTAAAACCTTTGACATAAGAAAACAAAGAGGTGTCTCGCGGATAAGATTTTAAAGTATAGCACCATTTAGTATTCATTTTAACTGATGACTTGCATCTCTCCAAACAGTTCCAAACTTGCGATCAAAGTGCCGTTGGTTTAATATCCGAAAAGCTTAAAAAATTCCAAAACACACTTACTCAATTCACAAAACTCTCGTCTTCTTTTTTAATCAAACAAAATTCATCCATTTATCCGACTTACCTGAAACGAAAGCAAAACATAAAAAAAATGTTATTAAATGTTTTCGCATTGTCATAAAAAATGAAAGACAATCAAAAGTTTAATAAAACACAAATGAAAATACGTTTCTTGTTTTTATTTTCGTATTTTTTTTCTTCAAAAGCAAATATTTTCATATTTATTCATCGCATAATTGAAAGCAAACCAAATCATCCACAATCCTCCCACTTGGTGAAAGAGCTCAACCAAGCTGAGCCCCTCATAAACAAACCAACGAACGAACCAACCAACCCCATCAGTTAGGCACCCATCACCTATCACAAGAGCAAAATCCATTTAATTTCTTGTCACCATGACATCAATCAATTTTGTCCCCGCTCTGACCCATACCCCGGTGGTATCCTCTGGCACTGCAGGCTCACCCGCTGGCCTGCTGCTCTCATTGTTACATTGAAATATGGATCATCACACGATATTTGTGCGTGATATTTTGATATTTTACCATAAAACATGATATTTTGCTAATTCATAAGATTTTCACAATTTTATGTCGGCACAAGGAGAACTCCGGCAGCTATAAGAGAACTAAGAGGACTAGGAGGTAGGAGAATCCGGAGCAGAAGGACGACGACCGGGACTAGAAGGACGAGCAACATAAGGAATTGTTGCCTTTTCCCTGAGTTTGATATTATTAACTTGAGGACAATAACCAGTTCATGGCTAACACAGAAGGAGAAGTGAATACCAAAATCGGCAAAAAAATGTTTTCTTTTGATAAAATTGAGATTTCTCCAGGATGGCTATCTTATGGAAGCATTTAACTCATCGTATTGGCTTCTTTTAGCAACTGAAAAGAAAAGCATAAAAAAGAAAACGATGCGCATAAGAAGAACATATATATATATATAGATCTCCACGGACCATAGGAAAGCCCCCTCAAAAAATAAATTGAAATTATATTCAGATTTCCATATTTGAGCGAATGGTTTCGTCCTTTTCAACAATACGAGTACGCGTACTAAACCACAGTCATTGCTACGAATAGTTAGTTTTATTGAAATAGAATGTTAATGACACTAAAACGAGACTACTGTGGGATTTATTCAAATTTTATAAACATCAGCACTGTTGAAGATGAGTGTTATCTGTGGATTATTGTGCGATAGAGTACATAATCTGGAACAGTCCAAGCAAGATAATCATTTCAGTTTAACGAACCAAATGAGAAGGAGTAATCGAGCAACGATAACCAAGGAACAGGGGAGTTGCTTCTTTAGGAATTGACGCATGGTGTGTAAACCAAACCACAGTGTAAACTAAAGGCACATTAAAGAATAAGATCCCTTTAGTACTCATTCGATTAAGGGAAAACCCTGATTTCGAAATGGAAGTGATTTCTTCAGTCGAATAGAACAACTCACATATTACCTCAACACGTCGTCATTTCATTGACCAATGATGGAATGATAGCCAAGTAAATACCCTTCACTTAAACTTTAAGGAATATAGCTAACAACTCTTAGTACACATTTAGTACAATCTTTAATAATCAAAAGGATTCTTCTTAAGGAATACGTTTTATAAAAATCTGTCTGTTGAGACTATTATCGGAGCTAGAACCATACCTTGCTTATTATTCTTAGTGGGCTTTGCATAATTTGCCAAGCCACAGGTTCGTCTACTTTGAATCAACTCGTTACTATAGCCAAGAGTATACAACTGCTTTTAAATTTAAGTGATCCAATAGTTTTCCTTTTGATTCATTCTTCAAATTTGTGTTAGATCTTGAGCCTTTATTGCTGTTTGGATATGGCTTTCAGAAATCGGAAGACCAGCTGTTTTTCACAGTCTGAAATCTGTCCACTATCGGTTTTACAATTAGACGACACAGACAAGAGCGCGTTCTTCTTGATTTCGTTCTGTACTTCTCGATCAAATGATGAATCCTTTTTTTATCGCAAACCCTACCGCCGGTAAAGCATGAGCTTACAGACTCTAGCCATGTTAGTGGGATCTACAACTATATGGGTAAGCAATTAGACCACATTTTCACCACTGATCCCATTAATTCGCTCGCTTTGTCTCCTTTCACTATCGACCATTAATAACTTTCACCCACCACTTCTTCTTTCTCTCTCCCACAACTATCCTATCCAGCCCACCCCAGCTGCAGTTGCCTCTTCTTACGACTTTCATAAAGCGGATTTCCGCAAAATTAACGCATATCTAAGTAAGTGTTCTTTTGACTTCGACAAGATGTCCCTTAAAAGTGCTCTATCGTAGACTTCGCTATTTACGTAACAAGAGAAACAATATATGGGCAATTTTCCATCGATCCAATTCTTTTGCTGACTATTCTAACTAACTCGAGTCATACCTTCAATTCGTCCAGCTTATAATGTTCTCTACTAGCGATACCTTCATAGTGCGCAGTCAAAGCTTATAAACGATCATAAGTCTTTCTACAAATTCGTTTACTATGAAAAAAATCTGACGGTTTTCCTCCATCCTTCTCATACGAAGACATATCATCAACTAAACCGCATACCATAGCCAACTTTGTTGCTACTTTTTTTAAGCAATCTTTTGCTGATAATTCATTCGTGCCGGATCCCTCTAATTTCAAATACTTACTTGGGCCCTCTTTTTCTCAAAGTTTTGAACATTTGGTAATAGAAAATAAATTACAAGAACTTAATAATAAATACTTAACCGGCCCAGATGGCCTTCCATCCACATTTATTAAAAAGTGTTCCTTCACATTTTTTCAATCCCTCTCAAATCTCTTTCGGTAATCGCTCTCTCAACGTGAATTTCCACAGATATGAAAATCTTATTTCATAACACCGATACACAAAAAAGGATTAAAGAGCGAAGTCACTAATTACTGTCCCATAACTAAGATTTCATATATACCCAAGCTCGTCGAAGGCACCTTGTATGAAGCCTTAAGCTTCCAGTGTAAATTTCTTATTACACCCAATCAACACGGCTTTCTGAAAACTAGATAAATTACCACTAACCTCGTCGAATTCGTGTCTTCTGTTCTTTCTGCCTTAAAATGTGGTAAAGAAGGTGATGTTATACAGCTGATTTTAGTAAGGATTTTGACAAGATATCTCATAAACTAATTCTGTTCAAATTGTCCGTCTTGCGCTTTGAAGCCCTTTTTCCTAAAATGGATATGTTCTTACCTGGATCGGCTCCTCTCTTGGTCACCTCAGGTGTTCCTCAAGGTAGTCACTTAGGGCCACTCTTCTTCATCATAACCATTAACGATCTTGAAAGGGTCATTGAACACTCAGAACTTTCTATTTATGCTGACTATATCAAATTTTTTAAGCCCATTTCCTCACAACATGACTCGAGCTTTCATCAAATAGATCTAAATAGTTTTCCACCTGGTGCATCAACAAATGCCAATCGATTACATTCTCACGTAAGTGCAACAAGTTTCCTTACCAAATTTGCCTCTCCACGTCCAACCTATATCCCTTGTTCAGTCTATCCGCGATCTTGGCATATTGTGCGACAGGGAGCTTAATTTCCGCTCTCATATTGATGAGACAATTAATAAAGCAAACTCATCACTTGAATTCGGTAAAATATGGTCCAAAGAACCCGCAACCCGTACGTAACCAGATCACTATACATCACTTCTGTTCGGCCCCCTTCTCGAGTACGCTAGCCAAGCGTGGTGTCCCTTCAACGATTTCGTGTATCCCGAATTGAGGGCATCCAGCGTCGCTTACTTAGATTTGCTCTTCGGGGTCTACCTTGGAACAATCCTCTAATCCTACCTCCTTATCGTGACCGTCTCAAACTCATTAACCTGAATACGTTGGAGGAACGAAGGGACGCAGCAGACATTCTTTTCATTCACCGACTCCTCTCAGGCACCGTTGATTGCATGTCTCTACAACTCGATTACCTTTCACACTAGCCCTTGAAACCTACGTATTGATCTACCAATCCACCGCCCCACATATGGCTCTAGTGAACCAATCTCCCGAATGCTGCGTAAGGTAAACTCCCACCTTTCGGTTTTCGATTTTAATCGTAGCACTCTCTCCCTCAAATTCGATCTCCTTCACAGTTGAATGATTACTGTCGACAAATAAGAACTATTCGCTCATGATTTTCATAAATGTTACCTTTATTCAGTGGTGTTGCTTACTTCCATTTTAATTAAAGATTTGAAATTGCAGCACCAAAAGGTATGGATTTAGCTCGACAGTTGTTTTCTATTGCGTTGTGCCTCAGGTGCGGATTCGAAGACTTTTTGAACCGAAGCGCTGGTGTCGATTCGATTTACACAACCCAGCTATCTCAGTAGCTGGGCCTTAACTCCTCCTCCACTTACCGTCTATAGACCGAGTATTGTTTCCAGTCTCAGCTTATTTCGTTATTCCATGTAAGTACTCGTAGGTGCCCTTCTGATCTAGATTGAATCTTTACCTTCATCAATGTTTAAATTTCAGCTAGCTTGCCAAGGTCCCGAAGCTGCACTTTTTCTTTTTGTATTCGCTATTTTCACTGCCCTTAGTCCACGGCTTACCGGACTATTTGAAAACAATTATTGCGTGCATATAGCCTGCGCGATTAGTTCTTACTCTTGAATTCTTCCTCTTAGCCTGATATGTCCTTCGCAGGCTCCGTATTCTGACACGAAAGTGTACATACACTCCGAAAACTTTTCACCACTATGTTAAAGAAGTGCCTGGTGGTGGAGTAGTGCATTCACATACAATCATTTACATGTTTTTTCCTCATAACCATAAAATCCGAGTACAGACTTCAGGTAGTTTCATTAGATCGCATCAGCTTCATCTTTCGTGTTAAATGTGCCAGAATTAGATTTTCCTCATTTACTCGCCCTTAGGGAATATTCTATGAAGTTTTGCTACGCGGCGGCTCGACAAATCGGTAGAATTATCATTTTAGTACAAATTTAGTACATTTTTAGTACTGATGATTTTTTGAGAAAATTTAATTTCTCGACCATTTTTGGTGCCATTTTAGTAAGAAACTCATCAGTTAACATAGTATTAATTGCCAAAAAACTTTCTTCTACTCGTAATAGCCGCAAAAGAATACCCGCCAGGAAGATGGGATTTTCGACTGTTCAATTAAAAAAAAAAAAAAAAACCTATTAGGTACGTTGAATTTGCATAAGTAAACCAAAACAAAAAAAAAAAAAACGCTGTCTATCTCACAGTATCCCACAAATGGCAATCCAAAGAGTTACTTTCACAAAAAAACAAATATAAAGACAACTCAACTATAAATGAGTAAAAAACTGATTCTTCAATTAAAATAAGCTCAATGGAGACCAAAGAGAGTAGGTTATAAAATTGCATGTTCAAATGCAATTAAAATTATATTTTTAGCTAAAGAACAAGTGCAATTGCGATATGCAGACATCATTCCATATATGTACGTGCATTGCTCTGTTGCACTTTACATTCAATTCAAAAAAGGAAACTAAGCATAATTTTTCTGATAATGTCTCGCTGTCGTCGAAAAAATACAAAAAAAAAAAGTTTTAAACACGGATAGATGACGTTGATGCTGATACGAATGGAATAAAATAAGAAGCGACTATTTTTATTAAGTGTCTACAATTGTAAACAAAATATTTGACTCAGGCTCGTTGTCGTTTAAGCCTGCTGACTATTTACATGTGTGCAAACCTATAACTTTGTAACCATAAATGACAATGAACTTTACTGATGATGTCGCATTTCTGATGGATAAAATTGAAACTGATTAAATTTATTTTGTACAGGTATTATTGATTGCCTAGTATTCGTAGTCGTATGTTCCTCTTTGCAGTTTATTTTCAAGTGGAATTTACTTTTAATCAAAAATAATTACCGAAATTCTCTTCGCTAAATTTCTTTGAAAACAACTCAACTTTTACAATTAATTGCTTAGTGATTAAAGTCCTCAATGATATAAGTAGATACACAGGTACCACTTGCTTTATACAATTGACACGAACATACATACTCGTACTCGTACTTGTACATACGGCCTGGAAAATTTATCTTAATTCACCCAATCCCCTTTGGGATCAGCTTCAAATTGCTTCTAATATCATATCAATTTCATGTATCTTGTTCTTAATTAATCCCACTTTAAAATTTTCATGACAGACACGAGTACGAAGACACGAAAAACCAGGTGAATACGATGGTGATTAAGAAGGATCTACGAGTAAAAGCAATTACTAAAATATTTAGTAGATAAATCAGAATTTTGTATCTATCTTTAGTTTAACAAACTACTGGCATATTATTTGTAATAAAACGAACAAGTAAGAGTATATATGTAGAAATATTCGTTTTGTTCTTGAGGGCGCAGAAAATTGGAAACTCAAGAGTGCTTGAAACAACGACAAAAAGTATGAAAATTTTTATTTGCTTGAGATGAAAAGCAGCGCGTGTAGCATTTAAGGGAAGTGAGAGTTTGGAGAATTTATTTTAATTTCTGCTATTGAGAAGGATATCAGGTAACAAAGAAACATACATACATACAATATATTGCTATTGGTTACAAGTGATTTTCCGTGAGACACAGTAGGAGGGAGGATGTTATAAGAAAAATAATTTGTGCATTTAAAAACAGGTAAACAAAGGGATTAGTTGCGAAATGAATTTATTTTCTATTTCAATTACCTATGTTAATCCTCATCTAGTAATACAAAAGAACCGTTCTGAATTTTGATTTGAAAATACTCATATACGAGTACATAAATCATAAAAACCATTCACGGACCAAACATACTGCATTTTGAATTCGTGCTTAATTTGCCATATTTAAAAAATCCAAGCGTGGATCCGAAGGGATAAGATGCCCTCAAAGTTACGCATCCATGTTGTTAAGAAAACGATCGCATCCAAAGTGAATCTTCTAAAACTCTACAAACGGCTTACGTTTGCCCTTCACTTTACTGTCGATATGGGAAAAGTGCCTTTTAGTTCTCCGCTTTTCAAGTAAGTGAAAAATTATTGAGAGATGGATTTGGCAAATCTAATAATGGGTAATTACCAGAAGTGAATCTGACTGTAATACTCGTAATATTGACATTAATGAACTTAATAAAAAGCTTACAAATAGTGCACCACCAAACAATAACCAGATTGACTTTTCCTTTTTTGACAGTTTCCAAGTAGAACAAAAAACACATGCGTAATTTTTCCTTCATTCAATGTGTTGATAAGACAAGTGTAGGCGAGGCTATTCTCTCTATTAAATCGAATGCTGTAGGTGTCTGGAGGATATTAATCCGAACACATTAAACAAATTTTAAAACAAATAAAATCACACTCACAAAATAATTCTGAGTATAGGCCAATTTGCAATTCCTGCTTTCCCGTGTAAGGTGTTTGAGAAAATTGTACGTAAAGAAATGAAGACCTTCCTTGGACTAAATAATTTACTGATCCAACACCAGCCCGGATTTAGAGCAAAGCACAACTGCATAACTAAAAGTTACTGACGACATCCGTTTGGTGTCACTTGGTGGTATTCCTGGACCTCTCAAAAGCATTTGATTCGATTGTAAACATTCTTTTGAACCAAATTAAAAATACACCAAAGCTTGTCAACTTGTGGCTTCTTCTTATCCTTTTATTAACCCTTTCCTCGTTATACGAACTTATGCGTAACGAGTTTCCCATTTTTACTGCATCGCTGCTGCTCCGCTTATGGGGTTGGCTAATGCCGCAGACCGCAGAACGCGTCTACATAATGCTCGGTCCTGGATCGCTTCAGTGGTTAACCCCAGACGTTGTTGCGCATTTGCCATCTGAGAAATCCAGGAATTCTTTTTCCGACCTCGTTTTCTTACAGTTGGAGTGACCGTAGTTGATAGTGCCTTTTTAACCGGATTTTCCGCAGATCTTCTTTGAACGTGGCGAATACCAGCTTATTCTATTCGCCTCAACCTGTTCGGTTACCGAATTTTTTATATGTAGACTTCCTCTTATACGCGTAGATCTAATGCAATCGCGTTTAGTGACTCCACTAGACATCCTTAACATTTTCATTTCCGCTGCCGTCATTTTGTTTTTAAACGCTTCGTACATTGTCCAGCACTGTGAACCGTATATAAGAGCTGGTCTAACAACCGCGGTGTAGAGTTTCCCCTTTAATTTAAGTGGAAATCTTCGGTCGCAAAAGATTCCCGAATTTTCCCGCCATTTCATCCACCCCACACTCACTCTGTGGTTTACGTTCGTCGTCACATTTCGCTTCCATCTTAACGATTGATCCTAAGTACTTAAAGATAGTGCTCTTCGGAAGAGCTATTCCGTCTAACATTATATTCCGAAACAGGTCGCAACGGATGCGCAAATGGGCACGTCAAATGCTCCGTCTTTGAACGACTTATTTTAAACCCGTTTCTCTCTCCAGCGCATTTCTCCATGAATCTAAGGCGTTCTGTAAATCTTCGACGTTATCGCTTAGTATAACTGCGTCGTCAGCGAAGAGAATTGGCGTTACATCCGCTTCGCATCTGCTTCCTACGTTAAAGAGGAAAGGGCTAAGTACGCTTTCTTGATGCACTCCAACATTAAGTGGGAGTTCTCTCGTTGGTCCAGCAGAGTTCTTAGTAATCGTTACCGATGTGTCATTCATTATGACGAAAAATCTTCTAGTCTGCTGGTAACATCTGGGGTGCCCCAAGGAACTGTCCTGGGCCCTCTTATATTCGCAATGTTCATAAATGATATTTATAAAAGTATTATCCACTGCGATTATCATATCTATGCGGATGATGTGCAGTTATATAAAAAAGTACTCAAATCTACAGTCTCTTCCAGTATTGCAAACCTTAACACAGACCTTGAGTCCATATTTGTGTGGTCTCAAAAAAACTGTCTTAGCCTTAATCAGGAAATCGTGAATTTGTCTCTTCTTTTTTTTTAAAAAAAAATGGTCTCATTGAGCATATTACCAAGACGAAAAAAGGTATGATCCGCCTTTACCAAGCAAATAGCTGGGTGATCACTGGATAAAAAAAAAATAAAAAAATAAAAAACACTGTGGGGCTGGCAGCCCGGTATGGGCCATCGCCTCGCTTCTTGCCACTCATCCTACGGTTTAACGCCGAATCCGAACGGCACTCCTTAGAAGCTTCTTCATAGGCAATTTTACTTTCGGGAGTTTGGCATTGCCCGCCGAAAGGGTGATGACGATTTGAAAAATTGTTGGTGGTGCCGGGGATCAAACCACGGACCCTCTGCATGATAGTCCAATGAGCTAACAAGCGCGCCATCGTCACCACTCGAGTTCACTGGATGCATAAAATTTAAAAATTTAAATTATTTGCTCAGGAACACCGAGTTACTTGTTCACAAAAATCAAGTTTGTCCACTCTCAGAGAACCCTTTATTTATTTTAAACCCTTTATATAATAGCTAGATACACATTTTTGAATAGCAGTCACCAATTCCTTAATCATGCTGTGCGTCACTGGAACAATCTCCCTATTCACATGGGGATTGACATCTGTCGAAGTATTAGTCAAACGTCTTTAAAGTGAGCTCTAAGAAAATATTTAACATTTTCGAAAGTTCCAAGTTATATTTCATTAAAAGTGCTCTATCTACGAACAGTACTCGTAAGTCATATTCCGAGTTAAAAGAATTTGGCAAAGTTACAATGAATAGGGGATCAAAAATGGCGAATATGGTTAAATGTTTAATTTTTAGTACACATTTAGTACACATTTAGTACACGTTTAGTACTGATTTTAAGACCCGAAAAGTATCTGCTGAACACTCAAAACAAATAAAAACTATATTTTTGTCGTAAATTATTTGAATTGACGAGGGTAGTTCTAAAAAAAAAACAAACAGGGCTACCTGAGATCTTAGAAGGTCATGTTGGTCACCAGGGCACCAAAATAGTTTTTTTTTTTTTAGAAGATGTGTCCCCTGTATGCTTAAATATTCGATTTGAATGTTAGATACTTTTAAAAGTTTCAATATTTCCAGTTTTTGTTTCACATGGCAGCCGGTTTCGTTAGTTTTCTGTACTAAAAATGCAAATAACTTTTTGCTAGTTATTTTTGTAGTGCAGAAATATTACCTACTATTAAGTTGCAAGCCCAACAACTATCCTCAGATAAGGACTTATCTGAACCCATTATTATGTTCTGAAATTCTTGAAAGTGCGGTTTCTAGGTAAGGCAATTACATAGTACAAAATGCAACCCTTTCTTCACGCAGAATTGTTTTTTCTGTCGTTCTCTTCTTTAGAGTTTACTCGTATGCCGTCACTGATAAAGGTTTTAATAATTTCCACCACTTGACGATGTATACACATATAAACAGCAACAAATTAATACTTCTCCTCCTCATTATCATCATCATCATCATCTGAAACACTACCACTGACATCGTGATGGCCATCTTTAACCATCAGCCGTATGGTGTGTACATATTCGTATTTCGATTGCTTCTCTCTGCGCCATTATAATCCACCATATAATTATAACTTTAAAAACCAAACTCGATGACTAGTTTTTGAGGTAGCAATTAGCTAATTAAATAAGCCGATGTTTTCCATGGTATAGTGAGTGGATGCGATGGAATTAGCAAAGCAGAGAGACTCCTATTTTTCATCTGTACTAAAAGCAGACGCTTCACTGCAGTTTGAATCCATAAAATAATGACGTGCGCGACAGTTTTGATTTAGTTTCTCCAATCTCCGCACTTCAAGAAAGTTTTATGCATTAAAGTTGCCACTATGCAATTGGAAATTTATACAGCGAGCATACCCGCTCTGGTGAAGTAGGAGTATGTAAGAGGTTTTGTTTTTTAGTACTAATTTGTTGGTGTCCCTCCATGCTTTAAGGAAAATGTTTTTAATTAGATTTGGTTTTATTCGTCGTTCTTAGTCTTCCTTTTCTCTAGCGTCATTGGTTTCGATTTTCTTTTCTTTTTTGTTGATATCAAAAAAATGCATCAATGAAAATGTGTGGAGAAAACAAATTCCTTTTTCCGCGATATAACAGCTGCATGCGCGAAATTCTTTGAACACATGATATCCGCTGTTTTGTGGTTGTTTTCTGTTTTGTTTTTTTTTTATATTTTATTTCAAAGATTGTAAACATTTTGTTGTTGTTTATTTCATTCGCTGATTGTGATGAGAAATACCCCCAAATGATGCCGAATGATGCACACGAATGGGTCAATAAACTGTGAGCGCATTGACCCTATTTTTGCCAGAGAATCGTTGTACGACACATTGCTACGCAATGATGACATTTTTTTCGGAATGTTTTTTTAAATAACATTTTGCATTCGCCTGTATGTCTTTTTTCTGTTTGGTTTGTGTTAAGTGCTTTTAGTTTGTACAACACTATGGGGACATGTTGTGTCAGTGGCCATTGAAAACAAAATTTTAAAAGTCATTTAGTAGTAAAGGATGACTCAAATCTGTGTTCGTTTTTTGACATTACTATATACATACGTTACTGGTTTCTTCAGTACAAACTGAGCCAAGCAGCTCAAATGTACGTTCTTATTGCTTTTCTTCGGTGGTAGAAAGGAATTGGAAATATTTACAAAGCTTTGAAAGGAAGCTGTGACTTCAAGAACCGCCTAGTATTGTATCAATTCACCTTATCATACGTCGTTAGATAAGTTTCATAGAATAATGTTAATTCTCGTACTCGCCGTATAACGCGCATTAGACCGACCTCTGAAGGCGATTTCCGGACGCGATCTATGCATGGAATATCGGCACAATGACGACCAAAAATCTTCAACGAGAAAACGTATTATGGAAAATAAGTTGAAAAATGTAAAAAATAAACGAATGCTCAAAATCATTTTATTACGCAACATAATAATATAAGTTGCCATCATCTTGACATCCGAACTCCTAGATAAGAACGTAACCGTATCAAAAATTAGCAACCCACTAATGACACTTAGACTGATAATTGAACATGCAAATTGAAATATCATTAACGCCTATGCACCACAATTGGGCAAGACAACAATTATTTTCGCACGAGTTTGATAACAGAATATCGCCAGTGAACATTTAACCAAACATAATCAGGAAGTCGAACTGTGTAAAGGAAGCCTGGAAAGGAGAAAACAGTTTAAGAATAAAAATCCCAGCAGAAGGAAGCCATGCTTACTAAATGATTTTACTATACTTAAGACTCAATTTATTAAACAAGAACGGCACTTGATTTTATCGAGCAGCGGCGGACGCCAAACTCAGACATATTACAGAATACCGGGACACGGCGAATAAGAGATTCTTAAGTAATTCTGAGCAAGCGACTACCCTCCAAATACTGACGAAAAAGGACATCAGTCGAAAATTATCTGGCACCACTTAAATGAGGTATAGTATCTGGAGTTAGAAAACATACCCTCATAACTTTTAAGCAGATGATAAACGATGGAAAATATTTAGCTTATCACAAGCAATTCTTATATTCAAGACTTAAAACTAACAATTTTACTTGAGACTAGAATTTGACAGGAGGTAGCACTTAAAGGAGATTGGGACGTGAGGCATGGGTAGAAAGGAGAATGTTATCCGATGACAGTTTGTTGAGGTGGTAATCGAACAAAAGCAGAATATTGTTAACTTCACGAAGCATTCGTGACGTTACGCATCGGTTCAAGGTGACCGTAATTCATTCACCTTGAACAGTGGCACAGATCTAAGATTACGTCAGTTGGTGCTAAAAGAAATAAGTTGATGTAAGGCAGGCCAATCAACATTACCAACTAAGATCTAATAAACAAAGATAATGTCGGCGTAAAGAAAGAGATTGTAAATTTATAAGTTTCAGCCGATCAATGTGTGGTGGTAAGTTTTGGCTATAATCCCAGGAAAGTCCACGTAAAGCGAATCTCAAAAACCTACGTAAAATAGCTTCCACTCAGAGAATGTGAGCGTTTTAGTAGGGTGGCCAAGCCTAGCTTACTTATTCAAGAAGAGGTCTAACAAAGGTTATGTAAAGAGATTTCTTGCCAAATAGGATAGGAAACCTCCTTAGACCAGCGCCTGATGAACCCAAGAGCAGGGTCGGTTTTTTTTTTACCACGTTATCATGGCACAGGTCCACCCCGGACTGTAGCGCCACCTAAAGTAAGTAAGTTATCAATGTGGAAATGAAAATGAAGTCCCTTATCACAAACACAGATAAAACCTAGATCACGCAACTCATTCACTAAAGGAACAGGCGGGTTGAAGACAAGATAGCAACGAGGTGAAGTAGAAAGACGCTTATGGGTATAAGTTGCAGACTGGCACTTATTGACGTTAAACTCATGGAAATTCTTCTGACACCAAGTACAAAATCGGGCTAGATCTTCCTGCAGTGCAAGAGAGTCTGAGAAAGATGATATGGGTCTAAAGATTTTCATGTCATCTGACTTTATGGATGAATTTTTAATGATGCAATTAACAGAAATTATAAGGGACCAAAGTGGCTACTTTGAGGGACACCAGAGGAGGCATTAGTTGGATCAGACACCGTGGACATTAATAGAACATAGGTTGACTATTAATTTCAATTTTAATTTCAATATTTATTTATATTGCCAAATATAATACATTAAGACATAGTCTTTTGTTGTACATAGAAGTTAGCTTACGATATTGCAGTTCATTGAGGTAACAAAATAATAATAATAATAATAAAAAAAAAATTATTGATTTAACAATTTTTAAATTACTTTCGAAAATAGAATTGATCTGAGGCAATACAATATGGATTAGGATGGAACATGGGAAAAATGTTAAAAAATTGCGTCTTTAAATCTAGCAGCGTTAGATATACCCTTTAAGGCCAATGGCACTTATTGACGTTAAGTGAATTCCAAAGTTTAATTGTGTAAATAAAAAACATACGCGAGGAGTTTAAATAATTATATCTTGGTAAGATAATGTTAAACGTTCTTGAAGACTGAGCAAATTGAATTTTGTGAAACAGGTATGGTGGAGATTTAGTCCTAATTATATTAAATAGAAATATGCAATTCCTGGCTTTAATATACTGTTGAAGTGTGCATCCCAATAAGTTCCTTGATAGTTCAGAAAACATGGTCATATCTACGAATATTGTAAATGTACGAGGGCGGGTCAATAAGTCCGTGACTTTTTGAATTACTGACCTCTTTACTGAAACAGCAACACTGCTCCTGTCAACAGGCATCTGTCAGTTGACTCCTGTCAAAATTTAAACTTGCTGCGTCAGTTAGTTTGTGTTTGACAGCTATTTTTATCAGACTACTCACTAATTTGAGGAGAAAATGGAAAAAGTGAATTTCGTGTGCTTATTAAGCATTATTTCTTGTGAAAAAAAACCATTACCGAGACCAAGGCTAAGCTTGATAAATACTATGGGGACTCTGCACCATCGATTTCAATGGTAAAAAAGTGGTTTACTGAATTTCGTTGTGGCCGTACAAGCACTGAAGATGCCGAACGTCCTGGACGCCCAGTTGAGGTCTCTACACCCGAAACAATCGAAAAAATTCACGATATGGTGTTGGCCGACCGAAGATTGAAAGTGCGAGAGATTGTGGAAGCCGTAGGGATCTCGCATGGCTCAGTGGTTTCAATTTTGAATGATCACTTGGGCATGAGAAAGCTTTCCGCAAGATGGGTGCCGCGTTAACTCACAGTCGACCACAAACGCAATCGTGTAACAACTTCACAGGAAGGTTTGGCGTTGTTTAATCGCAATATGGAGGAGTTTTTGTGCCGTTTTGTAACCGTGGACGAAACATGGATTCATCACAACACACCAGAGAACAAACAACAGTCAAAACAGTGGATTTCTAAGGGTGAATCGGCGCCAAAGAAGGCCAAGGTGGGCTTGTCAGCCAATAAAGTTACGGCGACTGTTTTTTGGGATGCACGCGGGATAATCCACATTGACTACCTTCAAAAGGGAAGAACAATCAATGGGGAATATTATGCCAACTTATTGGACCGATTCAATGACGATTTGAAAAAAAAACGACCTCATTTGGCCAAGAAAAAAGTTCTTTTCCACCAAGACAATGCAAGGGTGCACACATGTGCAGTTGCCATGGCAAAAATCCATGAATTGGGCTATGAATTGCTCCCTCATCCACCCTATTCTCCAGATTTGGCTCCGAGCGACTACTTCTTGTTCCCAAACCTGAAGAAATGGCTTGGTGGAAAAAGATTTGACTCCAATGATGAAGTCATCTCGCAAACAAAGGCCTATTTTGAGGACCTCGACAAATCATTTTTTTTTGGAAGGGATAAAAAAATTGGAGAAGCGTTGGACAAAGTGTATAGAGCTCAAGGGAGACTACGTTGAAAAATAAAATTATTTTTTTTATCAAAAAATCTGTGTTTTAATCCAAAAGTCACGGACTTATTGACCCGCCCTCGTATCTTACTGCATCATTGAAAGCAACTTGTAATTTGTGCTCAGATAGGGAGTCCAGTTTACAAAAAAACATTCTCAGAGTACAATATGAGGGGTACCACCAGCGCTCTAATAACTATTACATTCACATGGTTGTACTCGTAGGCAGTCATCTGGCGATTTATGGTAAAACCAAGGCTAGATACAGATTCAACGACTCTTAGTTTATTATTACAAGGCCAAAAATCTAGAATTCTGATTTTGTCGATCGAGGGATCGTTTGAGATTTGGCAGGGTTAATGATTAAGCCGTTCTTTAGTGACCAGTGATGGATATTTGCCAGATCTTTATTGATCACGTGGGCCAACTCGTCAATTTCGTGTTAATGTTCACATTTCGTTGGCAACTCATTTATGAATACCAAAACAGAAGAGGTCCTAAGATAGATCCCTGAGGAACACCTTGTTTTAAAGGCTTCAGCTGGGAGAATATTTTGCTATTAAGGACCTTTTGCATTCTACCTGACAAGACCTTTTTACCTTTTTATCAGTTGTGTACTCTAACTAAAACCAAAAAGATGTTTCAACTTCCAGCAGAGAATGTCATGATTTATAGTACTTTATCGAAAGCTTTTGAGAAATCCAATAAGCAAAGAATTGTTAGAAAACCCTTATCACAATCCCCTCGAATTTCGTCGACACTGCTGAAATCGGCGCCGATCACGTCAACTACTTTTTCAGATTCAAGTGCTTATTACAGTGCTTCATACGAATTCGGTTCGATTGGTGGTTGAAGATCTGGCTTTGGAAATCCGTAGGAAACAAAAGATAAACAATGGAAAAGCATTATGTCATAGAGAGATCAACAAAGTTCACGGTTTTTTTTTTCGGACAGACTGGTAGTTGAATAAATCGGCTTCGGAACGCGATTTTTAATAAGTACAGCAGAGTTTATTTGCCTTGTTACAAAAAGAAAGCAGCTCTTTATTAAACCAGCATGGTGAAGATGAGGGATGCCTTTTGGGTAATAAAACGTACAGATTGGGAGAGATAAAAAGAGAATAAAAGGATGTGAAAGCATGGCTGACATAAATCTTAAATACAAAAAGTACAACTTCAGGACACTGGCAGCGAGATGATATTTTAAACATAATGCCACTACAAGAAAAAAACTTGAGAGATATTCAACAGAGACCAGCGAATTACCGACAAACATGCAAAAGATAGAAATAGTACTTTAACACATTATTCAACGAAGTACGTATCCAACGGTTGTTGAACATGAAGAAAAAACGAAATTTTTAACGGACGCCGGAATTAGCAAAGCGGTAAGAAAAATTAAACCCAGCAGTCAAGGCGAATCCCATACCGTCCGGGGTGGCAATTAGAAAATTCTAACTAAACTTTTAATGAGCGATCAGATGCCTAAATGAAGAGAAGTCACGGAAATCTATAACAAACGAAACTACTTCCATAGCGATAGGTTATCACAGGCTACTCTTGATAATTGGATAAAGGCTCTAGAATATAAATGATTCTGAACCAGTATTATTAAGACCGGCTCAAGATATCTGCTAACAAGGAGCTTACTTGCCGAATTCAAAAAATATTTAAACATTTAAGTTTTGGCGTTGCGATCATAATGTCGCATTCAATTGAAGTGTGAGTCCTTGTTAGACACGACAGTCGCTCATTCAGCTTTACCAGGAAAATTGCGAAGGAAAAGAAAGAATATCAGCAAGTGTAACATGACGTGACTAGAAAAAAAAAAAACACAAACTGCTACCGAGGATTGAATATCAAGTCGATGGAAAATTAATTGAATCTCCAAAACAGAACCTTGCAAATTTAGCCAAACACACAACTAGTGCATAAACAATGGCAATATAGTATGTGAGAGAAATAATTAGCAAAAGCAAAGTACGAGTAGATGCAGATTATTCAAAGAAGCCCAAAAGCAAAAAAAAAAAACAAAAAAAACACAATTTCCGACTACACAGACACTGATTCATTATGAAATCAGGAGCGTTATTCCCCGAGGATTTATCTAGAGTGAAAATATTTTTTTGCCTTTTTCAGGTTTATTAACATGCAATTAATTTTCTACTTAGTGACAGAATATATATTTACAAAAACAAATTCTTAGAATCCTTATAAGATAATCGAATGCACCCACTCACTTTCTGCTTTGCTGTTGCTGCTGATCAGACAACATTACGTATGTACATACTTGTATAAAACATACTCGTATGTTAGTCAGAAACCTTTGCAAGGTTACACTAAATATCACCCTCTTTCCTCCTGGATTCCTTATTTCATTAATTTTCAATCTACGTAGGTTACGTACTTGAATTTAAATATAACAACGTATGTATGTATCTGAACATGCAATGAAGTTTTGTCTCAGTTCGGATTTATAATGTAAATGTGAATGTGTCCAACATGTGTTATAAATTGTAAATTCGTTTGTTGGTTTAGAATATCTTTTCAGAGGAATTCTTCACAGTTGTCAAAATATGTGGCAAAAAATAAAAGCGTATTTCAGAAATAACTACTGGTTTTACCAATGTCAAAACAAACGCCACAAACACCACTTCTCGTGTTAATTAGAGCGAAAATCTACGTTATATTACATTGGTCGTGTTGGTAGTTCTATTCTATCCATATTTCTACAATAAATAAATAAATATGAACTAATTAGCCGTCTGATGTACGCGTGTATAAATACATATAGTAATGTCTCATAAAGAGATACTTTCAAAAAGAATAATAAGATTGTCGTACCTGTTGATATGTGAACTTTTGCACTCATTTAGACGGTTGCTTTAGGCAACACACAGCGCTATCATCATCGTCACACGCATTCAACATATAATATTTCGGTCAACAACAACAAAAGATACAAATATATAAAGAAAAAGAAAATCCAACTTAGAGAGATATGTATACATGAGACTGTACGTGAGTCATTTAGTACATATCATATACTGTCTACGACTCCTGCCCTGCCCTACCACAATGTAAATATTCTGTAGGCTGTTTCTTTTCAGTAAGTAGGAAATGCGAAGAATTATTGATTGGAGCCAGAGCGGTTTTGTTACACCTCCATATGAATTTTAGCACCTCTACGGATTTCACAAGTTCATATGAAGGCCTGAAGAAAAAAATGAAAGCATGTTTTCTATGTCGAAAAGCAAAACAAGTTAACTCTTTTCAGCAATGCTTTGATGACTTTGTTTAAAAAAAAAATAAAAAAAAAAATAAGTAAACAAAACAAATAGGAAAAAGATACTGATAAGCATTAACAGTTAAGAGTATAATAGAATACGAGTATATTTACAATTCCAAACCAAGGACATAGGTGTGTTAATAGATTCCCTGATTCCACTTAAGGACTTTCAAAGAGTTTCAAAGAGACAGGAAAAACAACCAGTGCGGTCGTACTGTAACAGCGGGCTTAAAAGGCTCCATTCGCAATACTATTCGTGCACCTTTGTAGAAATTTATTTCCAAAACCATGATTATTCGTTAAACCATTCACGATGAAACAGTATCCATCCAGATAGAACTCGCAATCTGAACTCTAAAAAATTGAACCGCTGTTACGGAAAAGACCCGAATTTGTACATCGTTCACTACGTAGAAAATGTTGGTTGAAAATTTGGCGTATATTCGGACAAGATCATGATGTTGCAGCGCTTTGCGTCTATCAAACCAGATTTCTATGTGTCCCATGTGCCACTTAAAGTTTAATTACTCATAATGCATGCTAAACGACCTGACAGAGGCTGTTCCTGCTCTGTAAGCTAGCCCGTTCCATTCAACAACAAAAAATACTTCAGCACCACTACTGTAAACGTACAAATGGAATATTTTACTAACTTTTATAACCACTCCTTGATATAAATTCAAAGCAATTATTGACTTGAAAAAGAGGAAAGCGTCTTCGTCACTATCCATGGCATGGAAACAGATCCTTGTATTTGTTAATTGTGTCACAAGATTTCCCCATACGGAGAAATCAATAAAGGTAGTTTGGCAGAGAAACCACTGTCGGTATAGAGTGGAATTTATCAGCCTTTCGTAAAAAGAACATTTCTGTAGATTACCAGTACTTACTACATCACCACCGAGAACCTGGGAATGTTCTCACGTCATCATCTTCAGAGCCTTGAAAGATGTTAAATCATCTATGTATCAGCAGAATACTTAGCTGTTTGGAAGAAACGTACTGAGAGAACCAGTAAGTAGTCATCAATCCTTTAGAATTTAGAAAGGAACAGCAATAAAGTCAATGATATCTGAGAGACGTTCGGAAATACGAGTATTTGTTTAGTCTGCCGACAACCTGGAGCGTTACGCAACCTCCAGTAAGGCTCAGGAGGATGAGGACGAAGGCAGACCTAACGTAGGTTCAGGCCCTGAAAAACTATCCTCTAAGCCATGCTTTGCAAGAAAACCATGATTCCATTGCGCCTCGAGACGCAAACAAGACTCAGTAGGACCTTTATTAGTTCGAAATAGTTTGAAATTCATGAGACGGTGTACCGCAGCTTGTCTGTCTGTACAAATGCAATTGCTTCATTCCGTGCGTATGATATAGTTCATTGCCCTCAAGTTTAACACAAGCTTTTCTAATAGGGGGTGAAATATAACAGTGCCATCTAAAAACAACAGCGAGCCATCCAAGATTGTTTTTGAAGCCATCCTTAAAGAATGGATGAAGTCTGGTAAATAATTGAGGTACCCATGCGCGTTGGTCTTGAATGTTAGGGAAGTATAATGAGCATTACCAATGCCCAACAAAGAAAGTTTGTGAATACAAGGACAATTGAGTGGCTAAATTTGATGAATTTTAGTTAAAAATAAAAGGCAAAGGAAGTGGAAGAAAGTAAGCTTGATGAAATTTTTAATTTTCAAAACTGTTTAAGCATCTATCTCTTCTTTAACTCATTAAAAAACATAACCTCCAGCTGATGAAATAATGGAATCCAATGCAATTACTCATTCCATATTAAAATAAAAAAACTCCCACTTTAATTCGGCAATTTTTCAATTCTTTCTTTCTACACCATCCACCCACTACAATATGTGATGTGCCTATATCTCTTTATATTATATACATATGTGAACAGTGAGCAGTCCACACTATCAATTTATCTCATTCCTATCACATCCCAAAAAAAAAAAACAAGCCATCACCCGTTCAAATGAAATCCATGAACAATGTATTGTATGTTCATTTTACAAACTACTCGTACATAGGGACATAGGTACCTTTATATAGAGAGAATAAAAAGGAAAAACAAATAAAGAGAAAAGTAATGAAGAAAATTTTTGAAAAAATAAATAAAAACAGAAACTCCATTAATCTCACCACATTTCGCTTCATCCGGGATAGGGTGAAATATGGCGATGGCGAAGCTCCATGCCTCCATTGCCAGTGAAAGAGATATGAACGGTGGTGAAAACAACCAAAAAGAGAGAAGAGAAGTAAACGATTTTTTTTTTCAAACCAACAACGTAAAGAAGAAAAATGCACACGACCTACCCCAAGGCGAAATGTATTATTATTATTATTCGTATTATTCTCTCTCCCTGGTGCTACTTTTCGGGCTGCTGCTGTTGCTGTTGCTGTATCGCCGCACCCCATATTTTTTTTTTCTTTCTTTCGTCTCCAAAAACACTGCGCAATCTTTAAAACATAAAAGAAAATACGAAAAATACGAACAAGAAAAAGATAAATGCATTTGAAATCGAGCTGATGCAACAGAATGAGAGAGGGGGAGGTAGCAGGCAGCAAGCAGCCACAACCCAGCACAAGAGGACACAGAAGCGGATTCATATAAAATGCAATAAATTTTTACGACTTCATTTGGGAATTTCTTCTCTCGTCTTTATCTTATTTGTTCTCCTTCAACAAATTTCTTGTGCAAAAACTTTTGCTTATTTATTTTCTGTTTTGGGTGAACTTTTTAAAAAAAAAATATTCAAAATTTGTCTTAATGGGTGTTGGCGTTTGGTTGAACTGCATAAATTGCATTTCCCTTCAATGTTGACCAGATTACTAAAAGTACGGGCCCTTAATGTCTTCCTTGTGGAACATCTAAATATATTAAGATTGTACTCGTAATTGTCAGGAAAAGCTACTCCACTATTTGTAGAGAAAATCAATAGATTCAAGCCTTGAGATGAATGATATTACGAAGGCGGGTCAATAAGTCCGTGACTTTTGGATTAAAACACAGATTTTTTGATAAAAAAATAAAATTATATTTTTCAACGTAGTCTCCCTTGAGCTCTATACACTTTGTCCAACGCTTCTCCAATTTTTTTTATCCCTTCCAAAAAAAAATGATTTGTCGAGGTCCTCAAAATAGGCCTTTGTTTGCGAGATGACTTCATCATTGGAGTCAAATCTTTTTCCACCAAGCCATTTCTTCAGGTTTGGGAACAAGAAGTAGTCGCTCGGAGCCAAATCTGGAGAATAGGGTGGATGAGGGAGCAATTCATAGCCCAATTCATGGATTTTTGCCATGGCAACTGCACATGTGTGCACCCTTGCATTGTCTTGGTGGAAAAGAACTTTTTTGAGGTCGTTTTTTTTCAAATCGTCATTGAATCGGTCCAATAAGTTGGCATAATATTCCCCATTGATTGTTCTTCCCTTTTGAAGGTAGTTAATGTGGATTATCCTGCGTGCATCCCAAAAAACAGTCGCCATAACTTTATTGGCTGACAAACCCACCTTGACCTTCTTTGGCGCCGATTCACCCTTAGAAACCCACTGTTTTGACTGTTGTTTGTTCTCTGGTGTGTTGTGATGGATCCATGTTTCGTCCACGGTTACAAAACGTCGCAAAAACTCCTCCATATTGCGATTAAACAACGACAAACCTTCCTGTGAAGTTGTTACACGATTGCGTTTGTGGTCGACTGTGAGCAAACGCGGCACCCATCTTGCGGAAAGCTTTCTCATGCCCAAGTGATCATTCAAAATTGAAACCACTGAGCCATGCCAGATCCCTACGGCTTCCACAATCTCTCGCACTTTCAATCTTCTGTCGGCCAACACCATATCGTGAATTTTTTCGATTGTTTCGGGTGTAGAGACCTCAACTGGGCGTCCAGGACGTTCGGCATCTTCAGTGCTTGTACGGCCACAACGAAATTCATTAAACCACTTTTTTACCATTGAAATCGATGGTGCAGAGTCCCCATAGTATTTATCAAGCTTAGCCTTGGTCTCGGTAATGGTTTTTTTTCGCAAGAAATAATGCTTAATAAGCACACGAAATTCACTTTTTTCCATTTTCTCCTCAAATTAGTGAGTAGTCTGATAAAAATAGCTGTCAAACACAAACTAACTGACGCAGCAAGTTTAAATTTTGACAGGAGTCAACTGACAGATGCCTGTTGACAGGAGCAGTGTTGCTGTTTCAGTAAAGAGGTCAGAAATTCAAAAAGTCACGGACTTATTGACCCGCCCTCGTAAGAGTGTTTCAAATGAATTCGTTCTTTACACAGCATCACTAAAATACTGGCCACATTTGGTTTTTTAGAAAGCAATGCACAAAAGATACCCATGTAAGTTGTCTTGACTATTTTAAGGTTATAATAACTAGGAAATAATTGCACGACCAGTTGACGGGTTAAGGGTAGAATTACATTATTTCAGAGCACGTCCAAAAAGTGGGCAGGAAGCTGAATCCTGCTGGGAATTTTAAGGATTATGCTGTTTCGAGTTTCAGAAGTTTTGAAGTTTTTGTAGAGACCGAAACATTTCGCAACTTTAGCGAAATGACATAACTTTTCATTGACACACACGCCAACCGGACTGCATTGTGCTTTGCTAATAATATGACAAACGCTGACATTCCGTTCTATGGACGACGAACAAGGACAAGTGATTAGATAATTTATAAAAAAAAAAAAATTAAAGTGGCGGACATAAAGTGGAACCCTGCGGCACCTCAACATTTACTTTGTCAACTTCAAAATTTGAAACTGTCGATAAACGATCTCAGATGCAGTTGCAAGGTTTCTTTAACATTTAAATGCGCTCAAGTGTAGGTGGAAGATTAACGCGATCATAAAGAGTAGAGTTAGGTTGAAAGGAACTAGCAAGTAAATCAGTCTTTTTCAAAGACTGGCAGCTGGAATACTATAGTAAATGAGCGGTGGGAAATAAGGTAGGGCAGAATTCTCTGACTTTGGTGAACGATCTAACATCGGGTCGGGTCGGGTAAGTTTTCTAAGACCGAAAATACCCTGAGGTATTACACCGCGAGTGTAATAAGTTAATAAAGAATTGCACTAAACAGAGCATTTCTAACCTTATCAGCAGCGGCTTCGACGAATTAAATGGGACTACAATTTTTACAGAAATTCTTAAATGCGCTTCAATTGATTTTCTCTATCGCGATATGGTTCTCTGAGTGGTCACTATACGAGACAGGAGGGAATGCCACATTAACGTGCTTATCAATGTAAGAAGTGAAAACAAGTTCAGGGTGTTGGTGGCATGACTATCATCGTGTATTCCCGTGGACTCATAATTAAACTGGGACGAGTTGTTTACGGCAGCAAAGATGTCAACACATCGTCATTCGCGTGTTTTCTGTCAAATTTCAATGCCAGACAGGAATCGTATTATTATAGATGAAATCGACAGCAATAACAATTTCAGTACGAGGACACAGCAACATAAATCTTTGAATAAGTCAGAGAGCCCATTGAGCTTCTATAAATAATGCAATAATGGATAATTTGGTTGCGGAGATGGTATTTTAACCATACTTAGTTGAATTTGGATTAAAACAGGGATCACACTGTGGTGGAGTTTGGTAAACTACATCACTACCGTTCGTAAGTAGCGAGGTTGAGGTGAAAGGAGAATTCTAGCACTAATTCGTATTCAAGCTATTTTAGAGCTGTGTGATCCGAGAGATACGTCTTAGTTAATGGTGAAACAACAGAAATTGGAGGTGTATTGGTTTTACTATATAAATCTTATTTAATGGCAACACTGTTTCTTTGAAAGACAGAAACTGAAAAGTTTCACGAAATGCAATGAAGGCGGAATAAAGTTTCTTCTAATTGGCTACCGGAATAGGAGAGCTATGTTGAAAACACTCTAGACAGTCTCCTTCGCGCTTATAATATGCAATAGATGCGGGTACACAGATGTTCGCCAACGTAACATATCTATTAGACATTGTAAACGATTGAAACGAAAAGCGAAAAATAGAAGAAAAGCATATTCTGGTAATTTGCTGTTTGACCAAGTGCAAAGAATTGGAGAAGTTCCTTTTTTTTTTTTTGTTTATAATGCATAAACCATGTCCTGTACAGGGGATACAAGAAAAAGTTCCTTTTTTAGGGGATTTCAAATAAACTTCCAACATCTACTTTTGTTAACTCGTACTTCTGCTTTTCATGTTTATTTTCCCGAATGGCTTGGGGGTAAGACCGAAGAATAAAACTGCATTTCATTTGAAACTGCGTAGTTCAAAAAAAAAAAAAAAAAAAAAACGAAAAAGGAAATCTGAATTACTATCAACTCAGATCCAAGGCAATACCCTATGGCAGACAAATGAAACTGTTTCGCATTGTGTCATTTGTTGCCTTCCCGTCATTTAGTTGCTGCCTTTGGCATTTATTATTATTTTTATCTATCTTTATATTTTATCTTTATGACAGTGGGGTGCAGTGGGTAAAGTGGGCTTGTAGAAACATCTGTTTAAACGCCGTCATATACAACACATACAGCACAGATACATGGACGTTTTGTACAGATAAATTGTGTATTTATTTTCTCAGTTTTATTTATTTATTTTGTGTGTTTTTATTTTTTATTTCTTTGTTTATCATTTTTGCTCATTTTCATTTCGAGTGGTTGGTGGGTGATTTTTCTTTTTCTTCGCCCATTTATTGGATTCTCTCCGCTTTGGCCCAAACCTTGGGCTAGATTTTGCAGTGATTTTTTAGTTTGTTTTTCCTTTTTTTTTTCTAGGGCAGCGGCTTAAGTAAAGTATTTCATGTTCATCATAAAAAAAAAAGAAAATATTTTATTTTGCTTTGAAAGTGACAGAAAATTCCACGATTCAGAAATGGTTGTGATGGGAACCGAAAAATCAAAGAAAACAAGTGCTATCGACGGTGAACAAAGAAGAATCCATACCCATCTGGATGAAAATATATAACTTAGTTGACGTTGTACTTAAATGATCGGCTGTAACATAAACTTTCCGTCCAGCGTCGGACAAAAAATATATCCTAGTTGTAACCAAATGACCCTATTTGTAAAACCAGAGAATGATTTAAGATATCGATATACGACAGCAGTCAGCATAAGGTCAATTCTAAATTTTATGCAAGCAATATTTTACAGCAACTTCAAAAAATTTGATCAGGAGATGCATGACACAGTTTCTGCGTCTGATCAATGATGAAAGGGATCGAGAAAGTTGAGTGCTGCCAGCAATAACAGGCAAGTATGAAGAAACAAATGAGTTCTTAAACATAGTACATGGACAGGTAAAACTATGAAAGGGAAACATCGGTGATGGTGCCTAGGAGTCATCCAAAGAGACTCAGAGGTGACATATTAAGAACATCCTTTTGGTTAGCCACCTTATTCAAAAAGCCTTGAAGCCCCATGATTAAGGCTGAGGACTAGCTAAACGCTGGCTTTACCAAAGATACTAAGTAAATTTGGAAGGCGAAAAAGCAGCAGACTCTCTACCAGAAAGTTTCATAGGTTTAGTTATTGAAACTGAACCCATATGCGGGATATTATGAAACCATAGTAAGCTAAGGGGATTATCAACTGGAAGACCTATCGAGAGTATTCATATTATACCAAGGGTACATACAATATTGGGCCGATTGCGAAATCGACTTTGCTATAGCTGTAAAGTTGGGAAATTGATCCCAACTTTTAGATAAATCTGTCAAACTTACTTATTGGGCCTTCGATCTGTGATAAGACGTCTTGGGCACTGTGATTTCGATCTTCTTTAATAACTCTTTTAACAACAAAAATTGGTTGTTGGATTCGAAGATCCTCTTAGTTGTTTTCCATTCCGCGAGTACACCACCAGTAGTTGTAATGTCTCTCTATATCTGGGTACAGCGAGAATATTCGCGGGTGTACGGACTGTTCTTCTCGCGTGCCGGACCAAATGTTCAAAAGAGAACTCTGTTCCATTACAACAGAACTGAAGTAATGAAGGCTTGGTAAATTAACCAAGGGTTCAACAGTGTGTTAGCGATTATTATTGTCGAATCTTTACCTTACTGTCATTCGTAGACTTTCTGTTGACGAAGGGATAAGATCAGTTAACTACATCGAAGTCAACATAATTTTATAAAAAACCAACTCGTCGCGCCTAGCTTATAATTTTCGTCTAATTCTAGGTGGAATTGGGCTATTGCGTCGTTTGTGTATGTCGAACCATCCTTGAATAATTCAAAATTCGAGGCTATGTTTTTACTTTGTAGCATTAAGCCTGTTTGCAATGGTTTCTTGTGAGAACTCTTATTGTTGTTATGCTCGCGATACTTTTGAGGTTCTGGAGCTGTGAGGCTCTAATCTAATTCAACGCAGAATTATCTTCTTCTGTAGGTTTCGACGCAACTGTCATCATACCAAATGCACCTTTTTTTAGCCTTATTTTTAGTATATAGTTCCTGGTCCAGTTATCACCGTAAATTTTAGAGCTCGAAACGTAAAACTGGGCAGGCTCCTGAAATGGGGAACCAAGGGCTTTGTTTTAAATTCGGCGAACTAAGAACGGATAATGAGCAGTGTTTATTGAATACAAATACCGAACTATCTCCGTAAATTTAAAACAAGCTACTTCTCGAGTACAATCCTCTTTTTTAGATTAAGCGTACAAAATTACTGCCGGCATGCTACAAGGATCGATCTTAGCCCACCTGGAACATTATGTACGATGTTTATCAAAATTTCAGATAACATTGCCGCGGTAATTGTAGCAAAAATAATAGAAGAAGCCTGCTCTTTAGCAACGAAATAATAGCAACTCTACGTCACTGGTGAATTAACGACGTCTTGCATCTCGCCGACCATAAAATTGAAGCAATGCCTATTACGACTAGGAAACTTCGCGAGACAATTACGACTAGAGTAAGAGAACGTGAAATCGTTCCTCAACCGTTTCTCAAGTACCTTGGAGTTATGATGGTTGTCCAAGTTTAAAACATCACCAACACAAAACAAAGAATAAAATCTTAGAAAGGATATCTGCAGGAGCCCCAGGGATGACGAGGATGAGGAAAATGTAAGGCACTTCCTTTGTAGTCACCATGTCTTGGCGCGTATAAGGACACCATATACATATTTAGGTGTAGTTAACAAGTCCGAAATCTAAATGATCTCTGCTGTATGATGACCACCGATTATGACAAATTTTTCAACAATTCCTTTTTCCGCTTCTCCCAGTGGTACCACAATTGACTTAAACCTGGTCTAAGTGCATTTCAGAGAGGACCACTCTAACTAACATAAGATGGCAAACGTTTTTTGAAGCGACTTTAACCCATTTTGTGTAACAGCAGGCGGGAAGGGTTAGGGATCGAGATGACTGATAAAGCGTATTGGTTATGAAAACATTTTTTCTTATGTGCTCTAGACATTTTTGAGCATTGAAGAGGATCGTCCTTTTTGGGCTTTATTTTTCGATTCATTCAATATCTGTGGCCATCTGAATCTTTGATTGGAAGTATCAAATTAAGAGTCGAATAAAAACTCTGAAAAAATAACCAAATATTCCACCCACTCAAGACTTATACTCAAACATATGTACAAATGATTATAGGCAAATTTCAAAACCACAAACGCCGATTGTGACACACTACTACTATATACTTGTACATGGAGCTAAGAAGCACTGTCTAAGTAAAAGGTAAGACCTACATTAACTTCAAGCACTAAATTACCTCATAACAATGCTACCTGACTCATTCGTCAAATTGACTCTGACTCTCCCACAAGAAGGTACTACATACTATACCCGAATAATATAAACGTCCCATAAACTATTTCACCATAACCACAATAGACTGTCTACCAAAAAAAATAAAATCGTTTTTTTTTTCTCCATATTGTGCAATCTTCCACATAAATTACATTTGCGCCCATGTGTTGTACGCAATAAAAATCACGTTTACGCACTTCATGAGCGTATTCAATGAAAATCCAACTCTGCAACAATACTTGTTGCTCGTTGTGAATTTGGAGATTTTTTTTTTCTGGTTGAAATTGAGATTTTTTTTCCCTCGAATTTGAATTCGACACGCCAGGGAGAGTATGAACAAATAACCGACTACTACCTCAACTTGGAAAAAAAAAAACAAAAAAACTAAACAGTTCATGAGGCGGAAAGTGAAAGTGGGGCTTAGACAATTTTTTTTTTCTTTTTTTAATTTTTTTTAAATTCTGTTTCACCTGTATTTTGGTAATTAAGCTTTACTCCAACCTTCAGTGCAGTCAAGACGATATTTTTACGCCGTCCAAACCCAACAGATGAAGTAATCCAGTGGTAAACACTTTTTGAGTGGGCAAAGTGGTTTTTGAAACTCAAGACCAAAGTGAAAGCTAAGCTTTTCTAGAAAACTGTTATAATTTACTCAAAAACTGCGAAAACCTTTCTAGGAGATACAACTGGTACAGAGAAACAATACACTCGTGTATGAAATGAAATCCGGTCCTTGTTCTTTAGTTTTAGTAGAAGGAAACCCATTAAGCTTAAGTTTGCTTAAGTATCGTTCTTCATAATCATGGGTAATTAAATGTCAGTTTCAACAAAGCAATTGGAAAAATTACTTCGCAGTATAACAGAGATGAGGCACCACCAACGGGGGAGCCAACGGGTAGAAATGAGTATGTAAAACAATACAAAATGCAACCTCCGGTGGATATCATGGATACTATCATCATCATCATCATTATCAACATTGCAGAAGATAGTAGTACCACCACAGTATTATATAGAAGCATCATCAGCGTATTAGACGCGGTCTGATTGTTCGCTAATTCACTTCAGCGTTGCGTTTTAAAAGCGATACTCTCAGCAAGATAACTTTTTTAATAGTTTGAGATACATTAAATATCTACGAGTATGTGTATGCACATAAGCTTTTTTCTTTTTTATGGATCTAAATGCTAAAAGTGAGCTATGTATTATAGTTACGTATCTACATACGTCTAAATGACTGGTGATAGTTAATGGAAAATTTACTTCAGCAATTTTTCTAAAACGCACAAAAAAGAAATGACGACGAATTTTTGGTTGAAAATAAAATGCCACTGAGGGTTATCAAGTTTTAATAGGCAAAAGTGCATTTTTCTAATCATTTCGAGCTTTGACTTTGTGGGGTCTTGATGAGATATCACTTCGACGATGTGTTGATATTTTTGAATATTTCGAACCGGTAGGAGACTGTCCATGGTTTTGATGGAACATGGAAATTTTTTTTTTTTCGTGGGCGAACTAGAAAACTTTAATAAGTTAATGCTGCATAGATATGAATAGGAGATGGTTTGGTATGGTAATTTAGTGTCAATATTTAATACCAAGTTAGTGTGGTTTTAAGGCCGGATTGCGACCTTTGGCGGCCTTGCATTTCGTAACATAGGAAGTCGATTTAATCTATTCCAACATTTGCTTTTTTTAGTTTCTCAAAGCAAATGGTATTTAGATCTGAGAATCTTTCAAACACAAATATACTCGTAACTCAATTGTCCAGATTTAAACGCCCTTGTGCTCCTCTGATTTATATTTCTTTCACAATAAAGAAAAGGTGTTTGGGTAGGTGTAGGTTAAACATTTATCCATAAAAAGTTAAATTTTGTCACACAACAGACGCAAGAAAAATGATGCTTATTTTTCTTTAAAAAATATGAAGTGAATGTATTAATAGTGGCGGGGGGAGCAGCCGCACACATGCAATCAATTTTTTTATTTCATATTCCACTTTGGAAGTTGGCTAGGTTCATTCCTGTTTTAAAAAAAACCCTAATCCTGTTTCCTGAGGGGCGGATCTCTAGTTATCTTGCTTAAAATAACTTGTCATTTCGAGTCAAGTCAGCCTTTCGAAAAAAAAAAAAATAGTTGCGCTACGCTACGGCTATGATAAAAATACTTAATGACGTACAGGCTAATTTTGTCTTAAGCAATATTACTTTACTCCGCCTTCCCGATTTTTCTAAAGCACTTGACAGTATAAACTATAATATTCTATGAATGAAACAAAGGTTACCACCTTTCATCGGTTCGTCTAATAAGTGCATACTTACGTGGTCATAGTCAGAAGTTCGTGGTTGGGGAATTCATATAACATTAAACGTACTTTCAGGTTCCATTATAGGACCGATTTTATCCAACCTCTTTATAAATGAACTTCCTGCTCTCTATATAAATGCTTTTGTTCACTCCTTTGACGATGAAGCCACGAGATTGCGGCTTGTTACAGCTTTATTCGTGCCTACTATTGACTATGCCATAGTTGTACGAGTATATCGTAAGCTTGATTCTCTATCCCAGCGTAAACTTAGCCTCGCTTTTAATGATATGGTCAGATATGTTTATGGCCGCCGATATGATCACATCTCGTTCATAAACTTCAATATTTAAAAGACAACGCAATGCATTTTTCAAACGAAATGGTCAGCAAAACGTAATGATAGTCGCCGGGAAAGAAGTGCAATTGGTCCCGCAACGGTGGACAAAATTAAAAACGGACTTTAATGGAATCTGCGATAGACAGCAAGGAAGAAAGCAAAAGAGCTGTATCGGACCGAAGCATTCAACGCTTCAGGTCAAGACATTTTAGATTCAAACGTTACACGGTTTCAGCTATAAGCAGAAGAAGGAGCGTTTAAATAGAGTGAAGGCATTGAAGCACCTTGTCTTGAGTGGCTTATCGCCAAAAATTGTTATAGGTCATAATGTCTACCGAAAGCCGCACTCAACTAGTACTTTTCGCCCCTGGCGTCAAGATTAACGCAACTGAGTATTGCAATAGAATGCTGAAAGTCTTGAAAACACCAAACTGGCTAAATAACAACGTTCCAAGCTTCATTCGGGCTGATAAATGGGTCGCAAGTTAAATGGACTTCTGTGAATGGAATGTGTTGGAGGCCAAAGCCGGCACTAGAAAATAGGCTGAACGCAGCTCCTCGACGGGAGTGGTTAAAAATATCACTAACACACTCAGCCCATTCGCAGTCAACGTCCAACTCGCGGCGACTCAGTGCCGTCAAGACAAAATGTGGCCACACAAAAAGTAAATCTTAAAATCCAAGCATTTCTGCAATAAGAAAATGTGAAGTCGACTTAAAAACGCTAACCAAAGTTACAACTAATGATGTTCGCCTCCGGATTCCGCCCTATCACTGTAGCTTAGAAAGTTCCTTACAATTTGAATCTGACAGTTTAGTTCGCTTTAAGGAAGCTTCCAACGAGAACTTATAGGGCTTGTTATCCCTATGATAACATGGCGATGGCGTGATAGTTAGCTTATTGGGCTATCACGCAAAGAGTCTGGGTTCGATTCCTGGCTGGGTCACCAACAATTTTTCAAATCGCCATCACCCTTTCGGCGGGCAATGGCAAACTCCCGAAAGTAAAATTGCCTGCGAAAAAGCTTCTAAGGAGTGCCGGTCGGACTCGGCGATAAACCGTAGGCTCCGCTCAAATGTGACAAAAAAGCGACAACATGAGCAACACAAATGAGAGTCAAGAAGCTAGGCCATGGCTCATACCGGGCTGCCAGGGCCAGCGTTTTTTTTTTTTTTTTTGTTATCCCTATGATTTTCCATCAAAACCATCAGCATTAGTTAGGTTAGATTTGAAAAATTTGTTTCTGTAGACAGTTTTAGGACTCATGATGCAAAGGAATTTAAGGTAGTTTTCTTTCTCAAAAAAAAACCTTGATAGACTCATGGAGAATTCGAATCTACCCCGAGGGATAGTGCAGTAGAGGAAGATCGAGACTCAGTTTGCGTATGCAAGTGGAAGGAGACCTCAGCCAACTTAGCGTGCGAAACTGGATGCAACTGGCGAAAGACCGAGCTGGCTGAAGACGCTTGTTGACTGATGCCCAGGTACACCCCCGTATGTAGCGACACCTAATGTAAAGCGAAGTAAGGCCTCATGGAGAAATCGTTACCACGGCGGAAACTTAACATAACTCGTATGTATACTCATATTCATATACTGGTGCTGGGTAGCTCCAAAACTTAAATAAAAAAGAGCAACAAAAGGGATAAAAAGTTATCAAGTGTAAGCACTGCTCAATTTTATCGGAGAAGATTGTAATAATTAGTATAGACAGCTTAGCTTACCGGTTTATATTTACATGATAGTACGAAGCACTCTGATTTATCCTTTCTACACCGAAATCTGAAGGTCACATATCATAAAACGCAAAATGTTGAAGGTTTACTAAAACTGTGCTCAATCGACTAAATTTTTCATTTTCTGCCAAAAATTTTCGTAGAAAATAACGGGCAGGGTCAAGAATGAAATATTTATATACATATATAATACAAATTGACGTGATTAAGACACTCGTCTTTCTGCTTCTTTTATTGCGAAAATTGAACAATGATTGTCATTACAAGTGAAAAGTCTCCGAAAATAGGTGCGCCCTGTACTAAAAACCTGTCGATTACTAGTTTACCAGAACATTTCTGTGCTGTTGCGGAATATAAACAGCTCGTTTATTTTTTAATATAAAATTCACCATGCATTCCACAATATTGTTTCAAACGTTTAAGCAAAATTTAACTACCTTGAAAAATATTAACACCACAAATAACAAAAAAAAAAACAAGTACAAGTCATTTTCTGGTTGGCAGAAAATTCTAATGCATCAGCAAGGTCATTGCCCCCAAGCTGATTCATCGTTAAATATTAAAAGCCAAATACAACCTCCACCCAGGCACTGTATATTCATGGTACTAAAAGACAAAACAAAAAAAAAAAACACTTCTCCCCAAACTTATATCAACAAATATCTAATTGTTGACACCTGTTTGGGGGTTTTCACTTATTTTTACATTTTTACTTTGTTCGTCTTCTGTTTGGTGTTGTCTTCCAATTTTCTTTATTTCTTTTTTTTAATAAAAAAAAAAAACAAAAAAACACTCATTTTCATTTTCATGGAAAATTAGCCCAGGTGTTGCAGAAAAAAAAGGTGTTGATGAGGCGTAATTTGCTAAGCTGAAGGTCTGTTCTTTGTTCAGATGTTATCAACCCAGAAGTGCTAACGTTTGGTAAAAAAACAGATAAATATTCGAAAAGTAAAAATAAATAAACACAAAAACAATATTTGTTCCTAAAAATCCCGAGCAACAATAATTCACTTCTATGAAGAATAGATAAATTGGACATGTAAGGGGTGATTCTTTTAGAGGTACTTTTTTAAGTGGGGATTTCATGAGAGATCACGCGGCATGCATCGTATCACACTGATATGGTACTTTTGTTTAGTATTGCTTGACATTTCCTCATGGAAAAACTTGGCCCCATCCATCGTCTACAAATAATTCAGATGTACTATGAACATTGGGGTTGTGTAAGCAATGTGTTCGTGCGCTTAAAGCAATTTATTATTAATATATTGGCCTACCGAAAGCCCAATTCGCTAAACCATCGACCATCGCTTCATGGCTTCGTCAAAAAGCAAAATAGAGCTTCCATTACATCCAGACAAAACAATTGTGTGACTCTATATTATTATGTGACTCTATATTATTGTATTATGCGCGCCATAATAAGGGACTATTTTCTGCCTGAAGTTGAAGCCAGTGGGCCCGACGACATTGCGATTTCACAATACGGCGCCACTTGCCACACAGCCTGTGTAACCATACCTTTATTGGCCCGATCACCTAGGTCATATTACGTCATACTTCAAGACTTTTCCCTTTGGGGATACGTAAACTCCAAACTCTATGTATAAACTGACTACGATTGAGGAACTGGAGGCCAACATCTCTGGAGTCATTGGTCAAACATCACTCGTAATGCTAGAACACGTAACCTAAAATGGAACTTCAAATTAGGCTCTGTTAGCCGCAGTTACGGCCAACGATTGAAAGGAATAATGCACAAAGAAATAAATATACAGACAATGGTTCTTTTAAACGACAATGCGGTTTTTTTTTTTTTTTTTTTTTGAAAAGTGTATCCAAAAGAATCACCCTTTACTAAAACTACTTGCAAGATGAGAGCTAAACTCCACAAAGAAAAATCTTTCATCAGTGATATCTGTATCTGTATCCGGATCCTAATTCGTAAGATAAACAAACACATGGCTTGCAAGAGTCAACATCTTACCGCCTGCACACATTTTGTAGAGGTTTAACAAAAAATAAAAATAAAAAAACGCATTGGCGAGTAAATATTTAAATAATCATTTAAAAACAGGAAAATCGTGCGGCACTAATAAAAATGCAAGTTTTATCCATATTGTGCGTGAATTGTTACGGATAGCTCATGAAATTCATCGGGAAGAAGTGGGATGGTAAGTATTCAAGTGCCTCAATATGTATTGATTCATCCCTCCATCTTGGGCGTTGCATACCGCGGTCTTAATTTATATTCGATTTGTTTATTCGATTAAGGTATGCGTGTTGTGGGTTTTTCTTATAAAATAATTACATAGCTGGGCAACCAAATAAAATTAGAAAAGAATGATAACTTTTTGGAAAAGGAATTTCTTGAACGTGATTGAGAAAATTAACACGATTAAATAAAGAACACTTTTTGAATTTAAAAACACGTTTTCCAATAATCACAAATAATGAAAGATCTTTAAAATTTTTGATCGTGCATATCTAACTGAAGATAAAGTTGAAATATACTTTGCTGGTATCAGACAATTGGCATCAGATAATTGTCACCAGAATCTGAAAGTGAAATAAACTCTGAGTCGCCTACGCTTTCTTTAGGAAAACCGTATCTAAAAATGATGTAAAGGCAACTAACGTTCTACACTTATAGTAGGATTGAAAATTAACATTGCTACACAACAGATTCCAGACTTACATTTCCGAACAATAATAATAAAAATTCAGTCAATGTGAGCAAGTTATTTGAATACCGATCAAAGACGTCGAATACGAGTAATATGCACCGAAAAACCTGTTTCTGCCACGGAGCTTGATATTGGAGTACCCGAATAAGACAATTCGCCATCGTGCACAGCTAACGCAGATGTGTCCATCGACTTTACTGAGGCTTTCGTGGAAAGGTTTTTATAAATATTGTACAACATTAATCCTATTTCTATATTCGATCCGAACAATCAAACTTGAACTTGGGATGAACCCAATACCACGATCTTTTACGGCTTCAGTTGTGCAGAACAAACTGATTGAGAATCCTTTCGAAAGATCTTTCTTTACCACGGTGTCAACGAAAGCCGTTTACATAAACAGATGAGCCCAGATCCCACTGACAAGGCAAAGACGTTGTATGGTATACTCGTATTACGTTCAGCAATTTATTGCATAATATTTTATACTTCAAAGTTAGAAGGCGCATCTTTCAAAGCTATTTCCATTCGTTTTTAATAAGAACCAGGGTTTTGCGCCATACATATGGACTGAGGAGATAATGATCTTATACAGAACTTTGCTTATTCTTCAAACTAACTTATCAGTGGCCCCCAAATGCAACAGCGATTAACAAGTTATTCCTTGGCTACAAGTAGCTACTAAATTGGTTATGAATGGTTTTACTAAGCATCGGCATGTTCTTCGCCGTACAACAAGTGATTGATGAGGCGTGATCGCAAGTCACTGGCAATAGACAGCAGTAAAATGCGATGATCAACGATGATTTGTTTCCAAATATGTGTGACATCAATGGGGAGGAGATCTTTTACCAATAGCATGGTACTCCACCCCATACAACTTTCTACGACCAAGCCGTGGTGAACGTATGTACGAGTATGTCCGAAGAAATGTCAACAGATTCACCATAGTTTGAAAGTGATTCCTATCAGAATGAGAATAAGGTTTTTCATATAATCAAGTCAGTATGTAATTTAAAAAAAAAGAAGTCAAGTCACTACCCTGCGGTTTATCATTACTGATAAAAAAAAAATCCACTTCCTCTAAAATAAACGAGCACAAGTTTTGTGTATAATTGTGATTGAAACAAAATTTTCAAATTTCCCTCGTTTTTTTTTTTAGGCAACGACAATGTATGAAGTTTAAATTTTCTAAAACCACATCCGTAGCAAACCAATTACCCCCCAGAAGGACTTCTTTGTACGAACATCTCATTTTATTTTGCTATCTTCTGTTAATGAAATTTCATACCCAGAATGCGTGTGCATTCTATGAAATCTAACCACAAAAGCAATCTAATTGCAACTCATTACTTAGGCAATTAAATTTAGTAATTGCATATTCAGCAAAATATCTTAAGAGGGTTTGTCGTCTACCTATACTCATTCATATTGTAAAGGCGTCCTTCTATGGAGTAGGGTGTGTTGTACTTTATTTACAAAAAAAAAATAAAAATTAAAATTACCAACACTATTAGAAATGCTAATTGAAAATTGTGTAGCATTAACAAATTAACCGACAACTGCAAATATGATCATTAGTATTATCATGGGCATGAGCACTGGGGTGGTATAAATGGACGAATACTCGTATTCTGTTTTATAGGATACATAGGATACAACAGTAGCACCAGCTATTAAGTTAATTATCACTTAATTATGTGTAGATTTAGTAGTTTTCCTCTGTTTGCCGGGTGGTCTATAGTTTTTAACTTTTCTTTGCTATCCTTCAGACGAGGTATGTTTTCTTTGTCGGTAGTAAAAATAAGGTGATTGCATAGAGTCAATGCTTTTGTAATCTACGAGGGCGGGTCAATAAGTCCGTGACTTTTGGATTAAAACACAGATTTTTTGATAAGAAAATAATTTTATTTTTCAACGTAGTCTCCCTTGAGCTCTATACACTTTGTCCAACGCTTCTCCAATTTTTTTATCCCTTCCAAAAAAAATGATTTGTCGAGGTCCTCAAAATAGGCCTTTGTTTGCGAGATGACTTCATCATTGGAGTCAAATCTTTTTCCACCAAGCCATTTCTTCAGGTTTGGGAACAAGAAGTAGTCGCTCGGAGCCAAATCTGGAGAATAGGGTGGATGAGGGAGCAATTCATAGCCCAATTCATGGATTTTTGCCATGGCAACTGCACATGTGTGCACCCTTGCATTGTCTTGGTGGAAAAGAACTTTTTTCTTGGCCAAATGAGGTCGTTTTTTTTTCAAATCGTCATTGAATCGGTCCAATAAGTTGGCATAATATTCCCCATTGATTGTTCTTCCCTTTTGAAGGTAGTCAATGTGGATTATCCCGCGTGCATCCCAAAAAACAGTCGCCATAACTTTATTGGCTGACAAACCCACCTTGACCTTCTTTGGCGCCAATTCACCCTTAGAAACCCACTGTTTTGACTGTTGTTTGTTCTCTGGTGTGTTGTGATGGATCCATGTTTCGTCCACGGTTACAAAACGGCGCAAAAACTCCTCCATATTGCGATTAAACAACGCCAAACCTTCCTGTGAAATTGTTACACGATTGCGTTTGTGGTCGACTGTGAGCAAACGCGGCACCCATCTTGCGGAAAGCTTTCTCATGCCCAAGTGATCATTCAAAATTGAAACCACTGACCCATGCGAGATCCCTACGGCTTCCACAATCTCTCGCACTTTCAATCTTCGGTCGGCCAACACCATATCGTGAATTTTTTCGATTGTTTCGGGTGTAGAGACCTCAACTGGGCGTCCAGGACGTTCGGCATCTTCAGTGCTTGTACGGCCACAACGAAATTCAGTAAACCACTTTTTTACCATTGAAATCGATGGTGCAGAGTCCCCATAGTATTTATCAAGCTTAGCCTTGGTCTCGGTAATGGTTTTTTTTTTGCAAGAAATAATGCTTAATAAGCACACGAAATTCACTTTTTTCCATTTTCTCCTCAAATTAGTGAGTAGTCTGATAAAAATAGCTGTCAAACACAAACTAACTGACGCAGCAAGTTTAAATTTTGACAGGAGTCAACTGACAGATGCCTGTTGACAGGAGCAGTGTTGCTGTTTCAGTAAAGAGGTCAGAAATTCAAAAAGTCACGGACTTATTGACCCGCCCTCGTATTTAATTGAACTAAATCCTATGTAAGTCAGCTTCTCAGGCATCAAACGAATATGTAGATGGCAGTGTTGTAACAAATATTCTAACTTAATGCAAACGTGGGTCCACTCCAAGGATCAGAACAGAAGATTTTTATTAAGAAATCATTGCCAATTTAATTCAGCAGTCAAAACCTCAACAGCAAAACCTGTGTTATACACATTTTTAGCTCAGAATCAGTTCTATGACTGAATGATTCTTATCAAGATTAACTGCTGATTGGTTCTGCTTCCTAAATAAAAAAAAATGATGCGGCATGAATTGACGAAATCTGGAGTGAAAAACAGTAGATACTCTGGGAACAACGTTTGAAAATTCTTTAAAAATAACGTTTCAAGTAAACAAGACCCGAAAATAAGCTTGTCAAGGAAATCCAAAGTCGAAGTTGCGCATACGAAAGAACCATCTTATTTACTGTGTATTCTAAAGCTCTTAATCAGAAAAGATGAAGTGAAGATACTAATAATAATAACAAACTTTAAGTAGAGTTTGCCAATCCAAGTCTGAATAGGAAACATAATAAAAATGTTCTATTCATTGGACTCAAAAAAAACATTTAACAATCACAACATTCTCCAGAAAATTGACAAATTTTGCAAATAAGGCACTGGGAAGCTACCAGAAAAAAACAAAGCTACAAAGTTAAGTCAAAAGTCCTACAGCAACCTTAAGAGTAAGTTTTACGATGTACCACAGGGGAGAGCACTCGGACCACTCCTTCTTATTACGAAAATAAATGATTTCTATAATACAACATACGATCGCGCTATGATATGGTGATACTGGTCTGGCTGAGTTTGATGCAATTACAGCATAGGGATGATCAAGATTTTATATTATATTCAAAGATACAAAACTTATATACGACCTTATAAAGTTTCGGCATCTTTGACAAACTTGTACGGTTGTGCACAATGGAAATAGAGAACGTCACTACAATTACTTGCAAGCATAGAAGCACGTGCAAAGTCGACTCATAAAACAGAGTTATTACTGTGAGGAAGTAAAGAATACTGTCTACCTTAAACGAAGACTGTTACCTGCCGAACGCCTTTTTAACCTAAGAAGGCATTAAGTCATAAATAAGGTCTTGTCAATAAAGAAGTTGTGTACATTGTACATACATATAAGACACTTTTATTCCTGTCTGCTTCTATAATGTAGATTCATGAAAGCTGATATCCTTAATTCCACTTCTAGCGATTTTTGAAGCAGTTCACGTTAATCGACATTCGAAGAGAAGATATAACCAGGAATTGTACGGGTATAAAGCGACATTGGCCTAATAAGAGACGTATTCATCAGCTGCCTAAGATGGCTATGACATTTAAAACGAACAAACAAGCGCCCCTAATTCCTACCCGCAGGGATAGGGCAGGCTTCATTTTAGGTAGTGCGCCCCATTGTCTTCTTTCACTCGACCACCTTTAATAATTTATAAGTTGCCAACTGGTGGGAGTTGGCTAAAGATCGCGCTATTTGTTGAAGAGCGAGTCTATCTTACTACATATTGTATAAGCAACGACACTTTGAAAATAAAAAGATATGTACTCGTATATGCGGAAACTATAAGTTAACTTTTTTTGACACATTTCTTGTAGGACAACAACATGGGCAGCTACTTGCTTGTAGAACTGAAGGCATCTACCTCACGATCTGGCTAGACCCAAATTCCTCTATGGCAGTCAACTCAATGCGAAGTTGAAAGCTATAGCCCTCATCTGAGCCGTGATTATATTGATGTCTTGTACAGGGCAAGAGACGGTGGGAAATCCCGATTTGAAGATTATAGCGCAGGAATTTTGTTGACATTTCTTATAAAACTAGATTGGCACTTGCGACGTCTATGTGCTTAGTTTTTAAACTATGGCTATGGTATTGCCAAGTTACTGAAATCAGCCTATTCCAACACTCTCCGCCGCGCCGTTTAAGGTCGGCGAAATAATACAGCAAGGAAGATTAGGCACCATTACTTTCAAATACCTAGTATTCATACAAGTATACAACTTCCGCTGACAAATACGGGTTAATCGAAAAAAAATGTATCTTCGATGCGGGATTTCCCCGTCTTCAATACTCGAAAAAATGTAAATGACGAGTTCGTGAAAGTGAAATAAATTAAAAAAGAAATAACTACCATTTTTCTATATCATTTCACCCGGAGAGCCCTTTGCTATTCTCAACAAATTGCCATTAATCAACTTTAACTTCAACAAAAATAGGTACTTTCGTTTCTCATTAACGACCCCATCAAAATCTTCCCCCCAAACAAACAATCTATAAAATTGAGCATTAATCCTATTTTATTCTATTTTAAAGAACTAACAAAATATCCAAACAATCAAATCAGAATTCACTCATATGATTTTGACGGCCATTAAATTGCAACAACAAACACACCTCGCAAATGCTCACCATTCACCACTTACACAGAAGACCAGACTTTGGATTATAACTCAGAACTCACCCCAAAATATCTGTCCGTCTAAGCAGCACTAAGTCTTGCGAACCAGATTTTCAAACGCAAAACAAAATAAGAAAAGAATCTATTGAAAAATACTTGACTAACACAATGGAAACACGTCTCCTTTTTAAAACCCAAACAAAACATTAATTTCCTACAAACACTCGGAAGAAAACGCCGGAGAAAAAATGGCAAAACAAAAAAAGTTTTACTACGAGTATATACCGTCAGAAACACAGCACACACAACTAAAGGGGGCAACACATGTTGAGGAGCCTCCGTTCATGTCAAATCGAATGAAATAAGCAAGTTGACGACGAAAAAAAGCTTTTTTTCCTGCTTCTCACAGATACTCGTTCATCTCGTTCATCAGCCAACCAACACGAATACGACACCGACTTTATATATATATGTATATAGTATGGCCCGAGTCTCGTAAGTATGTGTCGCGTTTTTGACATACTCTCGCGTGCCTCAACAGAATAGAAATGGAAATTGAAATAGAAATACAAAACACATCATAAGCGAGCACAGATAGCCATATTTTGTCACCTTTTCTTCTCTCTCCTTCTCTCTTTTATTATTGGTTTCAGAGTATGTTTATCTATTTCAAATTTGTTCATCCAAATTTAGTTGACATTTGACAGATGGCATTTCGATTAGATTTCGTAACACTGACAGTGGAGTGAACTAAAACATCAAAATATAACAAACTTACAATGTTACCTCAAGTCCATCTAATATGGACAAAAATGTAATGTAACCATACGTCAAGTTGAAAGGTGTCACTACTGTCATAGTGTTGGTGGCCATCGGAAATACAGGACACGGTTACGGAGAGAGAGAGAAAGTAACCAGACGTTCATACGAAACGACACTGACATGCTGATAATTTTCTGTCTATGGCAAGTCTGGATTTCTTTTGAAAAAGTGTTGCACCAAAAACTCGACAAGCAAACGGGAGACCAACAAAAACAACAGTGCAAGAAAAACAAAGTGGGCGCGCTTCAATCTCATTAGGCTTTTGGTACGGCTGGTTGGTTCAGTTTTTTTTTTCTTGTTATTTCTCATAGAAAAAGGTAATAGTCGTGGAGAGATGTCGTTCCAAGTGTACGTTTTTGGAGCACTGTTGTATTGCTACATACTCGTATTTCCGGCCATATAATAACCACACAAACTTGACATCAAATTATGGTCACATAGTTTGCAAGTTTATTGAGGCATTTGTTGTTGGGAAGCCATTTTTTTAAGTAGATTATATAGTAAGTAAGAAGTAAAGGGAATAGGAGTAGGGCACATAATGTGCACCTCTACAAATTTGTCGATTGCGTTCTGAAGAGGTCTGTTCTAGATCCGTTTTTTTACGTTTTATGGAACTGTAAGATGCTGTTATATACCAGTGAAATCCTGCAGCTTACTTGCCTCAAAGGTTATTTGAATGTTAAAGGTTCTGTTTTCGATGATGTCTCTTTTGGCAGATATAACACGAAACACAAGACGTCGCCCAAAAGTACTAAAATGTTGTGAGCCATGTTTTTTCTTCCGGCAGGCAGCCCGAAACCCTTTTCAGTTATAAAGATATTTACAACATCCTACTTTACTTACGACGTCGACCAGACTGTAATGGTATGCATTGATCTCTCTCTTCAGGTTTCTTAGTTCCTGGCCTGTTTCCTATAGTTTCGCAGGCTATATAATTAAGACTGGAGTTTTAATTACACACTTTACTTTAGATGGGGTCTCTTCTCCTACATCATTCTCGCTCTGGGTCGGAGTGTGAGCCAGTTGGGAATCACGTTGCAAATAGAATCTTATAGAGGACTGATGACTCTTTAGCTGCCGTAGTGAAAACGGAGTGTCTTCTCTGCAAATCGAATGTACAAGCTGACATTTCACCCATCAAACATGATGTAAACCACCGCTTGAACCTGTACCCACAATATGTTAAAAGATCCCTGATTCACTTACAACGCAAGGCTAAGAGGAGAGATTTCCACGACCCACGAGTTAGAACAACCCGCGGCCTTGGTAAGGTCTTCCATTGACAGCTGGGTTTCAATGGTATCGTTTTCCATGTTGCCGTTAGCAGGAAAGACTACAGAATGCCTACGTTGCGACGTATTAGCAAAAGCAAAAATTATCTTAGACGGGTAGACGGAATCGTTGGTTGTCAGTTGAATATTGGTCGTTTTCAACACAAATCAGTCTGTAAAACAGCTCTTTGTAAATTCTCAGTGTCCTCACTTAAACTAACCCTTGTTTTCTTAGACTTTGTAGTGTTTTTTTGTTTTAACTGCTGCATTATAGCTATGGCAAATTGTTTGTCAAACGAGAGATTGTAATTCCTCTCATAACAACCAGGTTCATAGAGGCAGTATGTCTTATGGACTGCTGGTAGACTGGCACTAGTGTCATTGGTATGTTCAGTGTTCGATTTTTGACAGTTTACGCGTGATTTGTGGCATGTGTCAAAGTCAAACATGCTCATCATGGAAAGACTTACACCCGAACAACGCTTAAAAATGTGAAAATGTTTTTAACGCACTTCGACCATGACCATGTCCATTGTCCATTCTTCACCGTTCGCAGCAATTGGGTTTATGTTAGTCAACTACCCGAAAGCTTTCATGCAAGGATCTTGAACTAAAACCTTTCAAAATATAGCTCGTACAAGAACTGAAGCGGAACGAGCTGCCACAGGGTCGAATTTTTAGAAAGTTGGGTATAGAAAAGCTAGAAGAAGATCCGCTTTTTCATCGAAACATTGAGTTCAGTTTGTCGAAGCTCATTTCCTGTTGAATAACCAAACCTTCCATATTACGTCCGACGAACAACCTCAGGAAGTAGTAGAACTGCCAATGTACGCGAAAATTGCACTGTTTGGTGTGGTTTATCGTACGGCGGAATCAATGGCCCGTATTTCTACAAAAAATGATTGTGAGGACAACGTTATAGTCAATGGTGCCCGCTATCGTTCAATGATTTCGAACTTTTGGACAAAAAATGCACGAGCTGAACCTGGTCGACATATGGTTCCAGCAAAACGACGCTTAAAGCCACGCAGCACGTGAATCGATGGACCAATTGGGAAATGAGTTTGGTGAGCAAATTATTTCTCGTTATGGACCGGTGAATTGGCCGACTAAATCATGCTGTTTGACGTGTTTAGGCTTTTTTTTATACATCAAATGAGCGACGTATGCCGAAAAGCCAGCATCAATTACAGTCTTGGAAGACAATTTTACAAGTGTTATTAGCGAGATACCAGCCAATATCGTCAAAAATTTACTCTCTCTTAAACCTAAAAACGTAGTTGCGGTCAATATTTGCATGAAATAATCTTTTCTGACAAATAAAAACCCAACGCTTGAAAAAAACACCCATTATAAAGTTGCAAAAAAAATAAAATGAAAGACACATAGGCTTTTTATGATGTTTCGGAACGTGATCTTTATGTTTACTTACTTCTTATCCTTTTATTAACCCTTTCCTCGTTATACGAACTTATGCGTAACGAGTTTCCCATTTTTAACTGCATCGCTGCTGCTCCGCTTATGGGGATGGCTAATGTCGCAGACCGCAGAACGCGTCTACATAATGATCGGTCCTGGATCGCTTCAGTGATTAGCCCCAGGCGTTGTTGCCCATTTGCCATCTGAGAAATCCAGGAATTCTTTTTCCGACCTCGTTTTCTTACAGTTGGAGTGACCGTAGTTGCTAGTGCCTTTTTAACCGGATTTTCCGCAGATCTTCTTTGAACGTGGCAATACCAGCTTATTCTATTCGCCTCAAGCTGTTCGGTTACCGAATTCTTTATATGTAGACTTCCTCTTATACGCGTAGATCTAATGCAATCGCGTTTAGTAACTCCACTAGACATCCTTAACATTTTCATTTCCGCTGCCGTCATTTTGTTTTTAAACGCTTCGTACATTGTCCAGCACTGTGAACCGTGTATAAGCGCTGGTCTAACAACCGTGGTGTAGAGTTTCCCCTTTAATTTAAGTGTAAATTTTCGGTCGCAAAAGATTCCCGAATTTTCCCGCCATTTCATCCACCCCACACTCACTCTGTGGTTTACGTCGTCGTCACATTTCGCTTCCATGTTAACGATTGATCCTAAGTACTTAAAGATAGTGCTTTTCGGAAGAGCTATTCCGTCTTACATTATATCCGGAACAGTTCATAACGGATGCGCGAATGCTCCATCTTTAAGCGACTTATCTTAAACCTGTTTCTCTCTAGCGCATTTTTCCATGAATCTAGGGCGTTCTGTAAATCTTCGACGTTATCGCTAAGCATAACTGCGTCGTCAGCGAAGAGAATTGGCGTTACATTTGCTTCGCGCATGCAGTCTTTTAAAAGATAGTCGAATACTACGTTAAAGAGGAAAGGGCTAAGTACGCTTCCTTGATGCACTCCGACATTAACTGGAAATTCTTTCGTAAGTCCAGCAAAGCTTTTAACAGCAGTTTTCAAGTTTCCGTACATGTCTTGTATTATTCTAATATACGTTTTTGGTACCTTTTGAGACCTCAGCGCAGCCCATATGAGATCCTTAGGAACTCGATCGAACAGACATTGTTGTCATAAGTGGGGCACAACGATTTAGTCTGTAGAGTCTAAGGGTTCAAGTCTTGGGTTTTACATAAAGAAATACTTTTTTTTTTAATATTTAACGTAATTTTGGAATCTCCTTGATTCGAAGTATATAACTAATTTCAATAACAAACTTTCTGCAGTAGAGACGACGAGCATCTCAATGGAAAGGACCACGAGTACGTACGAGTAAAAGACTGACATTTTCTACTGATTCGTCTGGTTAAAGTCGGTCATTATATAGAAGTGTTTTTTTTCTTTTCAATCATAACATTATATGTCACGGTTAAACTGGTCCTGATCTTCAATTTCAATCGGTTATCATTACCTATAAAAGTTATACGCAATCTTTCTTTCTGACAACTTTCTAATCCTGTCCAACTACTAGGAAACTGGTTGGTCCCAGACTGGATAATTATCCACCTGGAGAGAGAGTAAACAAATGCTTAAAACTCCGTTTCATCTATTCTTCCTACTTAAATCAATATTCAATAGCCCCTGAGTAAATTGTACAATAGAACATCTATCGAATGCAAATGAAAATAAATTTCTAACACAAATTTTAGTACATCATTACTCGTTAATAAAATATTCATTTATAATCATTTATGCATTGCTTACAACATTTTAAGTAGCAATTTTTCAAAACCAAAAATGAAAAGACGATATAAATTCAGAAAATTTGAAAATTTACATGCGCGCAGTTGGTTTCGTGAAGAGACTTTTTAAAACAAACCCACAAATGTCCACAAATGTGGCATGCGATAGCATTGGATTGTGTCAGATGGATGATGCGAATGTTCATATGAAATTCATTCAAATTGTCACCACAACACAACCTCTTGATGGCGCCTACGTTTTTGTTTTTATTATTGTCTTTGAAGCCCTGCTTTTTTTTTTTTTTTTTTTTTTTATTATTTCTTATTCTTATATTATGTTATTAGCTGCAATGTCATTTATTCGAAATTGGTATTTTGGCTTGCAGTGCACGGAGCGGTTTTAAGGCAATAACTTTGCCTTGTTTGCCCAAATTTACATCTTAAGTCGTGTTCATCTGGTTGTACTGCTTGAATAAAAATATAAATGCTTAAGGTTATGGCTTCTTGTAGTTTTGAATACTGGGAAAGTGGGAGTGCTAAGAGTGTACTAAGAGTTCAGTGACGTATGATCAATTTATTCTACATTGAGGATCCCATTCAAATCATGTAAGGGGTAAGTAGTACACGATCGAATTTTAGGTAAATTTTACTTTGTACAGCTAAAAACATGTACTAAATAGCAGAATAAATACATTTGCAAAATTTGTGTGTAAAGGAGCTTGACAAGACAAAATTTATTCTATGCGTTGATGCATAAATGGTACCGCACTGCTGCTTTTATCAGGCTCCAAAGAACGGTTTGGTTTCTAACCTCTATTGAGGGGCAAATTTAAAAAATACAAAAATGACCTATGAACCTAATGCGAATAATTTGAAGTACTAAATAGGTACTGAACTTTGTTTTTCCATTTATTTTCTTAATTCAGATGTAATTAACAGCCGCGTTGTTCGCTATTGGCTCAATAGTTATACGTTTGTCTATCCATCTATCCAATTTAACAAACCATTAAGGCATTTTGAGTCACTACGAAACTATTAAAAATGTCACGTAGAAAAAAACAAAATATATAAAAATCTCAACACTACACAATGTCACTGCGTTTTATATCTTATGAGTCAACGTTCAGTCAAAGAATGTGAAGCATGTTTCATCGTGAATATGTACTTAAAATGTACATAATAGTTTTTAAAATCTTACTTCTTCTTTATTCTTAGTCGGACGTAATTGAATCATTACAGATACAAGAATTTTTGTTGTTTTTATTGCGTTAAGTTAGCAAAAATATATTTTTAATTTATTTGAAAACTTACCCTGCATTTTCAGCTGCAGCAATTGACATGTGGGGCTCATCTGTTAGCTGCAGCGAAGATGGGCCCTGTGGAGGCGCTTGAGGAGCAGGAGGCCGCTCCGTGGTCGCTGTAACGCCAGCCACCTGTTAAAAATAAAACAAAACAAAAAAATACAAAATTAACATAGTTTCTTATTTGATTCAATAAATTTTTAAGATAAATTTAAAACGACATCACGTCACGATGTGTACGCAGTTATTTGTTCTTTTTTTTTTTTTGTTTGGTGAAAAAACATTAAACATAAAAATTTAGAAATTAAAATATCAAATGACATGAAAAGTACAGCCCCAGCGCGGCATTAACATCACTACCATCATCGTCGTCATCATCATCATCATCATCATGTTTGTCATCATTACCACCATTAACGAAACGAAGATGATGTATCTCTAGCTACTCGATATGAGTTGTGGCTCTCTGGGCCTTTGCCTGCCGACAACATCGAATTTACAAAGTATCTAGATACATTAACTAAGTAAATATGTATGCATAGAACAGATGGATGGATTAATGTAGATTGTCGAAGACCTGTGGCAGGAGATGAAGATCCCCTTAGGCGGTTTCTTCCAAAACAAGAATTATTTGTCTCCCGAAAAAATGTATCCATCTGTAAAAATTAATTTTGACGTTTTTCACTTTTCGGTCTTTATTATTATTTGTTGGCGTTTGAGTCTCTTTTAAGTTTTCTTCTTTTTTTTTCGGTTTCGTGGTGAAATGCCTCCTTAGCCATTCATTTATTGACAGGCAATCACTTTTTTTTTTAAACAGAAACCAAGTGGCAATCGTGTATATGCTCATATGAGTTTAGGTACTACATACATATTTGAAAATTAAATTGAGATGGAGGGGAAAAAATATTACTTTCATCACACTTTCATGCATTTCTACTTGTATCTTAAGCACACGAATAGGGATAAAAAGTACAAAATACTTAGACAAAGATACGTATAAAGGGATAGAAAAAAGAGAGCTGAATTCTAAAACAAAAGACCTACAACGGAAAAGCCTTAACAATATTTTTTTTTTTTATTTCTACCAGTAACAAACAAGTAAGAGCAGCATCCCACATGCACTTAAAATGCCAGATACCCACCAAGCTTATGTAAGAAATGTGAATCTAGATACGAGTACAATATGAAAGAATATGACTATTACACCGTTTAAGGGGGAATGGATGCCACTTGGCATTGCGAAAAGAAATAGTTCATCATATCTAAGGAACATGAACGGAAAATAGGGAGTCCTTTGATGTGATGCCATGTTTTCTTTTTGGGTTGACAATTTCTTATCGTTTCAGCGAGCGTGTAATGACTCTTAGTGCCTGTGTTTGACTTACCATGACAATTTTGCCAACATAGGCAATTTAATGATGATATTTTTATTCTCCTGTATTTGTCAGGATTGCGTCGTCTATAATTACAAAGTACACAGAGGCAGTAATAAACATGAAAACACATGCTGAAGGGTTATGTGAACCTTCAAAAAGGCTGCGGTTTGATTTAATTAAAAATAAATATTGAGTAAATCATTAATGTGTTGTGTTCAAACAGCTTTAATGTTAAATAATTACTATTATTATGAATTTATTTTTTTTTTTTAACTAATTTAGATTTGGGAAAATTTCGTGTGTATGCTTAAGGCCTATCATTGGAGTAAATTTAAAAAGAATAGCACTATAGATAACAACTGTGTACTACAGAAATATTTACAGTGTGGCAAATAATATCCCGGACACATGCCATATTTCAGCAACCAAGAGTGCCATTACCCGAGCATGCGTTTCAAAGCTTGAATCTTCCTCTATTATCTGACGAAATTTCATGAAATTTGGGTGGAATTAAATATTTTTTTTTTCCAGAACACCCCTTCATTTGATGTAGCGTCCCAGAATGTAAGGTACAAAGTGTGGCAAATAACATTCCGGACACGAGCCATATCTCGTATTTGCCCAAACATGCGTTTTAAAGCTTGGATCTTTCTCTATTATCGAATAAAATTTCATGACATTTGGTTGACATTTAACAATTATAAACCTTTTTTTTTTCTGGACACCCTTTCATTTCGATGTTGAATTGAATGAAATTTTAACATGATATAAAGAGCGGTCATTAATTTCCATCCAAAATTTAGAAGAACTGCATCAGAAATATTCCGATTGATGCAACAAGTGTACCATGATGATTGTTTGAATAGAAAAGTTCTTTTTGAGTGACATAAACGTTTTTTGAGTGCGAGAGACCCTGGAGGATGGCAAACACACAGGAAGCGCAACTTAAATCTGATGCCCTGAAATGATCCAAAAAAGTAGGTGATTTTGTTGCACAAGACCACAATGCTTAACTGGGAATGATGGAAAAGGCCTTAAACATCGACAAAGAGACTATTCGAACCATCATTCCCAACAAAGTTGGTCTTTGATGCACGATAATGCACCAAGTCACACAACATTCATTGTTCATCAATTTTGGCTCGAAATCAATTGTGTGTGCTAAATCGTACGCCGTATTCAACCGATTTGCACCGTGCAACTGCTTTTTGTTCCCAAAATCCCAAAATTGAAGTCGAAGTTGAAAGGATGCCTTTTTTGGCATTCAGGCACCTTCGACACGGGCACTAGTAGTAAATTTAAAAAAAAATGATCTAGAGCGGACATTTGAATCACTATTGAATCTCTATAACAAATGTATTGAATCGAGAGAAGAATATTTCGAATAAAAACACCCAAAACTATACAGAAATCATGATATAATTATATTTTTTAGAGCCAGGCCGGGATATTATTCGCCACACTGCGCAAAAGTAAAACTCTAATCTAATGAACGTTTCTTCAGGCGATCTCTTTCTTTTTAGAGCGATCGAGCTGATACAGATCTTTCTCGCAGCTATTTACCTATTTAAAAGCACAAGAAAACAGTGCTTAATAAGATCCAAGAATAAATCGTAGAAAACATTCTGCCAAAATTTATTTAAAAGCTGTATATATACACAAACGTATTTCCAAACAAGATATTTATGAAATCGGCCTGTAAATGCCAACTTTGTAGACAACGGGTGACAGACGTCAAGGCTTCTAATGCGCTCTTCCATGTAGATTCTTGTAATAGAGCCGGTACTCTGATTTGGGTTCCGGCTTTTCAGATATCAAAAATCTCTGATTACGTAATACTGCAATGCTTTCACATTCGCAAGGAAATTGTAAAAAAAACTTCAAAGCCTGAATACTAAAACAAAATACAAGCCTTAGGTAGACTGTTGGGTCAACTTGTCAATGTCATCACTGGACACTGTCACATAGGTAAACATGCAAGAAGACTTGACATTTTAACAAACGACGAATGGAAGAGAAGACACGCAGGTACAAGAAAACTACATATAAAAGCCTTCTTCTACAATGGCTTACACGATCTATGTAAAGTAGACGTTAATAGCTTCCTACGCTTCGTCAGCGGCAGGATCGGAGATTTACATGGCATCAAACAGGGCAACAGGACTAAGTAAGTTTGTTTTTCTCAAATAGCCACTCTAACCTCACCAAAACTAGGTCTCTCGCAAATATTAATGTAAAAGGCTATTTCATTGAAACCTACATCGACATCGTTGTATGTCGACTCTCCTCGGTCCAGTATTTTGATATTGCAATTACAGTCGAGGAATACTCTTGAGATAGTGTAATTTGTTGCAGTTTTTTTTTTAAAACCATTTCAAAGAATGTTGTCCGTTAGCGAAGGAATTTGAAAAAAAATTCAGAAACTTGTACCGAAAGATAGGTAAAATGCATAATGTCAGCGAAGATAAAAGATAGCCATCAATACTAAATTTGACTTTTCCAGACTATCCCAACTTCCCAAAGTTCAATACTAAATGGGTATCGCGATAATGGCGTTTGATCGGATGGAAAAATCATGTGTTTTTGGGACTCGAAAGTTATTTTGTTAATCGAGTCCATAACAGATATGAATACATAAGTGCAGCATCTAACACAATTAAAAGGCAAAGGAAACCGACTACAAATGTTTTACTTTTCCATGAAAACGCACAGCAATTGTTTTTCAAGACTGCTGTCAATCACACAAAACAATCCGAGATGTCTTTTAGTCTCATCTGCTTTGGTGTATGTTGACTCATAAGAATCCAAGAATTGTTGTCAAAAGACGTCATGTTGTAGCCGGTGTGGTTTCAGCGTTCGGAAAAGTCAACCACACTGTAGTCCGGTTCGACTTGGCCCCATATGAATACAATCTTTTCGCTAATTAAAAAAAGGTCCTTTGTGGTAAGCATTTCTCTAAATGTCATGATCTGAGGGCTAAGATAATGTTATGTGTTACAGAGTAGTGCAATGTTAATTTCACAATTTAGCTCTAACAAGTGTATAGAGGAATTGAGCGATGTTAGTTGAAAAGTGCTCCAGTATTGAGCTAGGTCCAAACTACATTTTCTTCACTATACCAAAGTCATTCGTTCCCTCTTAACTCTCTGCTTTAAATCAACAAGCTCCCTTCTATAGATACATGAATACCAACATCAATTTTCAACCTACCACAATTCACAAAAAGATAATCAATTTAAGCCTCTGAAAAAAAAACCCACACCCAAAAACCTTAAATTGGGTAACGTCCGGCTATACCAAGGCTTCCCCTTATCAACAACACCTTACATATTTTTTTTACTGTTTAATTTTACTATTACTCATTTGTTGCCAAAAAAAAAATTCCATTTACCAAATAAATTCGTAAAAAAAAAATATATCAATACAACGAACGAGGTCAGTTTTATAGCTCTTTCCATTGTTCACAGGAAAACGGAATCTTTTTTTCGTCTGATCATTGGTTTGCAATTTTTTTTCTTTTTTTTCAACCAGTAGTGCAAATTGAGTTTGGTGGCTGGCTTCATCGTCAATAATAATTACATGAAATTATGTGTGTAGTCACTTTACTAATCAGAAAGTAAATATTACGTACGGATACGACAATACAACAGTAATTTATGAAAATGTCTTTCATAGAACTCTTCGAGTCAGATGAATCGTTTTTTGTGTGCACAAAGTTTACTTCTGTTGTGCTTAGTTGGCCATCGTCGTTGTCCGCATCGTCATTAACGTATCGTTCGTCAAAATTCTGGTTGTGTGCAAATTTATAACGGTAAATAAATAAGCACGAAAGACGAATAAAAAATTGTATATACAATACATAATATGAATAACCACTTCAGCAGCAACACAGATCTACAGAAACATGAAGGAGGACGTTGGTTATAACCAAGTTGATCTTTCTTGCCCTGTGTACGGTGTGGTTATCATTTCGTTTGGATCTCTCTTGTCAAGTTTTCATTCAATTTTGTCATGCAGTAGACTACAATAATAGAGAATACCTGGCTGCAGCGATTGATAGTTCAAAATCTGTCAATATGAACAGGAAAACGATAGGAAATAACTTTTTAGTACATTTGTACTAAAAATGTGTTTTTTCTCAATAACTTGTGGAATTTAATGCTTATTGATGTATTTTTGTGGGAATAAAGTTATTTATCGACATCGTAGTATTTATTTCCACACAAATGCCAATCCAAGTTATGTATCATGGGCTTATAAACGTGTTCTTTAAAAAAAAAAAAAAAAAAAATACATCCAGTTGAGCGTACATTATCATTAAGTTCAATAAAAGAATGGTTTAACAGTGCCAACAACATACTCGTAGGTATATACAAAAAGAAAAACATTATATTCAAAATGAGCATAATTTTCCTTTTCGGATTTTAGTTTGCAGTATGGTGGCGATGTGCTTTGCTATGCTGTGTTACCTTACCGTAGTGCGATGTGATGTGGTACGCCAATGCAATGCAATGGTGTTGCATTTAATTTGACGTGTGTTTTATTTCATTTTATTTGCTTCTTGTCATATGATGCACATTACAACGGCATAAGGTGAAGATATAGTAGAGAGACACACGATTTTATAGATGGAGTGTGCTGGTAGATACGATTGCAAAAAGGAAGCACAAAAATAACGAAAATAAAATCAAAACTTGCCTTCATGGTCGTAGCCGGCAAATTGCTGCTGCATTGCATTCTTTTTTGGCGTGTGTTATGCAGCTATAGTTAAAGAAATAATACTCATACATACCATACTTATACAACGTAAGCATGTCTTTCTCGATGTTTTGTAATTTTGTGCGCAGTCAGCTGTGACGGATGAATGCCAAGTTTATCAGTTTTTGCGGAATTGAGAGAAAATTTTAGGTACGAGTAGATACTGACTGAGATGAATATGAATTTTATAGGGATTCTGAGGATTTATATAAAGTTGATTGAGCAAATACATACATAAATTCATTTACGCCAATGAAAAGGAAATCTACAATACTAAACAAAAAAGAGTGTTGATATGATCAAGTCAGTCAGGTGAATGCCAATGTGTTCTGAACCCGTTCTTTAGATTATTGGATAGGGATAATAAAACAGCTCCGAGATATTAAGATTTCTGGAATGGACCAATCAAATAGATGGGCCAATATAAATATGCAAATAATGTACTTAGATACATACGCTCTTATATGTTTTATACAAGAAACAAAAAAAAAACAAAACGAGCTAGAAATGTGTTCTATCGAGGTCTTGCAGCGACATCCACTTCTTCAAGTGTAGAAGTGAAGATCGAAACTGTAAGCAGAAGGCTTAGATACAAAGCTCGCACCGAAGTTTATCGAGATACATACTGGTAGTTTGAATCTTCTGTTATATTAGAGTTATAGTTGATCTCTGAGTACTACTTTTGCACATTTTTTAATAATGAGAATGAACAACATAATCTTGTAAGGCAAAGATGGGTTCTGAGATTAGAATTCCACCACGGTCAAACTGAAGCGAGAGTTACGGTTGGTTAAAATGTCATCAGATTATGAAATATGTATATTGTTACAACCTGTACATGCGTTCAAGCTTTCTATATTTTGATTAACATCAAACACTGTATCAAGTAAAACCTTAGAACTGGAACTGTATCTGAAGCGCCTACGTGCGCTTTGAAATAAAGAAAAACAAAACACTATTCAATTTATCTCGTCAATATCTATAGTCGCAAAACAGGTATCTTGTTTCGGTTTTAATGTGTTTTATACATTCATATGTGTGTACATATTTAACCTATGATTCATAATTCTAAACCAGGACGTACAACAGTTAAAACATTCGATTATGCCCAGGCTTTCCCCTTTGGAAATACCTTTATTGGTATCTATTAAGTTTATAGAGTGTCAAACAACTGAATACACATGGTTTTCTATGTAACAAATCACACCTTACAACAACATATTATCACATAAAATCCTTTTTATTATATTGAAATCATCTTCAAGCTAAAATGTTTTATTGCCTATTTTATTAGAACTCATCCAATGTTATATATATTTCTCCTTTTTTTTATCATTTAATCATTATTATTATGTTGTCCATGTGATGAATTATTCATGCAAATCGAAAATAAAAGACAAGAAATATACAACGAACAAAATTGTATGTTCAAAGATACTCGTATACATCTAGGTACGAGTATAAAGAAAAAACTAGAAGCAATCCGAGTATTTAAAGAAGACAAATACTTTTAGGTTTTAGTTGTGAAAAAAAAAGAAAAAAAAAAACGCTTTTTGTAGTTGAAAATACTCGTAGTTTACTTGATTCTTATCTTCAAATTCAATCTATTGTTTGTTTACTGTTCAACGAAGCATTTGAAATGTTAACTGACTACTACATTACTTTTTGCTTACATTTAACTATTTAATTTTTTTTTTCTTCTTATAAGGGATACACTACAAAGTAATGCGATTTATTTTTCAGTTAAGAAAAGAGAAAAATCTTTTAGAAAAGAATTTTTAAGCAAACACCGGTAAGTGATGAGTAGAAATAAATTCAAATTTTGGTGATTCTTTAAATTGAATATTGTCTACTTTTGAAATTTTTAAGGCATTAATCCGGTTGAAGTGCGTATCTTAAGTGTTTGCAGTAGCTTAGAGCCATCTTAAGTCTACCATGGGAAAGCCAGTTAAACCTTCAAGGTTACGAATCGATGTACACGTGAACTTCAAGTGATCTCCAGATTATTAATTGTTGTGTTCTTAGCTGATACCGAGAGATTATCAAAGCTTTTGTAATTTTGGCGTATATGGCAGAAAATAACGATTAAGTTTCAAGATTTTCATAGGCAATTGTATTCGGCCAAGCTAATTTATAGTGTGAAGTATTGTAAAGAAAACGAAATCAAGTATTAGCCATGATATTTTGTTATAAGTTTGCGCTAATAATAGAATTACCAGAAAGGTATCTTCCGGTCAGAATAATCTAAACAATATTTCGCCTAACTTATACAAATTTAAACTTAAAGTTGTAGGTTGTGAAATATAAAACTAATGCAGGCTAGAGCTTCAACCAATACTAAGAAGGTAAGGTAAACCCCCTACCTTGTATCGCATTCAAATCTTACATACTCAAATTGAGCCTCCATATGGGCGTTTTCAATCAAAGCGACAAAGCCGTAGAAGGCCTTGTACCTATCAGCGAAGATGTCTCAGAGGCTCCGTCGACATCGACTAGACGACGTGCAAAGCATTTCGGTGAAAATCATGATGATGCTCCCTAACATAGTTCAGACAGTCCATGATCAGGCCTCGTGAATCTCAACAACGAAATGGACGATTTTGCGTCAAAAATAATCATCAGTGAGATGGCCTTTCCAGATATGAAATATTTTTGAAAAATTTCATAAAATGAGAACAACAATGACGGCAGTCACTTGAGCGATATCATTTTCAAAGCAAGGTGGAAACAAAAGTTACTGAGATGTCTTTTTGGAAAGGTTGCAAACCAGACCCACTGTATTCATTTACTCAACAAGTACTACTCTATGATGCGGTGGTTGTTTGAATTTAGAATGAAGACAAGTTGACAGAGTCCTATTTGGCGTGCTATCCGAGTCGTTGGTGTTGCATGTTCTTCATTGTAGATATGTATACTTTGATTTATCCCTATTTACCACTTAACTGATCTTCGTTGCTTCTGGAAACATACATCGACCATTTTCCGATTGTTTTTTATAGGTCTCCCTGCTTGACAAACGTGGATACGATACTAAGATTCCATACAACGTCGTACACATTCGTTACAGATGTACTGGCGTATGTTCCCTGATAATTCAAATAATTCGGCAGGTATATCGTCTGCTAATGTAGCTTTATAGGTCTTTAGTTTTAATATTGTTTTTCAGACTTCTTTTTGGTCAGGTGGGTGAAATTGCTGTCAATCATATCATCCACGGTAAATTGTTCATAATTGTCCAACCTCGAAATTATGGTCGTTTTAGGAGACAAGTAATACTCGTACTTTCAAATTTTTCGTCACTACTCAGTAGGTGACTGTGACTCTACTTTCGTCGTACTTTGCAGTGCTACCCTATTTTCTTTTTGTTTCGCAGCAAGGTTTTAGAAGAAAATATCGAGAAGCTCCAAGTAATCTTGCAACTATTCAGATGCAGATCCATCGTGGGAAATCGGGTCAAATCGATCGTAAGCAGGATTCCTAATTACGAGGGCGGGTCAATAAGTCCGTGACTTTTGGATTAAAACACAAATTTTTTGATAAAAAAATAATTTTATTTTTCAACGTAGTCTCCCTTGAGCTCTATACACTTTGTCCAACGCTTCTCCAATTTTTTTATCCCTTCCAAAAAAAATGATTTGTCGAGGTCCTCAAAATAGGCCTTTGTTTGCGAGATGACTTCATCATTGGAGTCAAATCTTTTTCCACCAAGCCATTTCTTCAGGTTTGGGAACAAGAAGTAGTCGCTCGGAGAAAAATCTGGAGAATAGGGTGGATGAGGGAGCAATTCATAGCCCAATTCATGGATTTTTGCCATGGCAACTGCACATGCGTTTGTGGTCGACTGTGAGCAAACGCGGCACCCATCTTGCGGAAAGCTTTCTCATGCCCAAGTGATCATTCAAAATTGAAACCACTGAGCCATGCGAGATCCCTACGGCTTCCACAATCTCTCGCACTTTCAATCTTCGGTCGGCCAACACCATATCGTGAATTTTTTCGATTGTTTCGGGTGTAGAGACCTCAACTGGGCGTCCAGGACGTTCGGCATCTTCAGTGCTTGTACGGCCACAACGAAATTCAGTAAACCACTTTTTTACCATTGAAATCGATGGTGCAGAGTCCCCATAGTATTTATCAAGCTTAGCCTTGGTCTCGGTAATGGTTTTTTTTCGCAAGAAATAATGCTTAATAAGCACACGAAATTCACTTTTTTCCATTTTCTCCTCAAATTAGTGAGTAGTCTGATAAAAATAGCTGTCAAACACAAACTAACTGACGCAGCAAGTTTAAATTTTGACAGGAGTCAACTGACAGATGCCTGTTGACAGGAGCAGTGTTGCTGTTTCAGTAAAGAGGTCAGAAATTCAAAAAGTCACGGACTTATTGACCCGCCCTCGTACAAAAGAATCGGCATGGATACAATTAAAAAAAAAAAACACTTTCCCGCATAAATACCAATAACAAGCGGCTAGTGATGACGCACGTCAGGTTTTACTACCAAAAGACCATTAAGATCGCTTTATGCCTCATTATCAATGAATTTTACATAAAATCTGAAAAGATATTATATAATGGCAGGGTGTGGGTCCATATTGACCCCGTTGCAGAGTGTTCGTCTACCCTTTTATTACCTGCAATGTACATGTGACCTGATATTAACCAATAAACCAATTAAATATTAACAATACTTTACATGTGTGTGGGCTACCATTTATTCACTAGCCTTGATCTCATTACTTTGCAGTCCAGAGCCTTAAAAGCTGTCTGTTTATTTGAGCAATAACATCGCCAACAATATTTTTTCGTGCAACAGTTTTTGCAACTTAAACTCACCTTGGATATTTCCACAATAGATGTTTATTGCAAAGAAATGATCGACTTGTAGTTTTTCGCATAACAATCCATTTTAAATCCATTCCTCCATTCAGCTCTATCCAGAATTCATTTATGCAGAATTCCTCCAGACATGATGGAGGAATGTATGTTCGTATGACTCTGGAAAAGACTTAGCACGGTGAGTTTGTTGTGCTTGGTGAGGCTAAAACCCCGATGCAGAAAGTTTTGTTTAGACTTTTATGGTTTTATTGATTGGTTAAGGAGAATGTGCAGCTCCGGCTAACACGCTCTGCTTTTAGACCTTTAGACAAACCCTCAGTAGTATAAGGACGGTTGTGAGACACGACTAAACGAGCCATATCGATTGACATGAAGAAGGCTATAAGAGAATGCACTTATAATCCCAATCTCTACCAAGATAGAGATATTATCCAAATTACCATATATGAAGATTCGGCCACAATAGACGACAAAGCTTGAATTACGAGTGTAAATCGGATGCCAACTCTTTGATCCGAAATATGATAGAAGACTTAATATTCAGTTCAAAGATCAAGCGATGACGGTTGCCAAAAGGATTGACATAATAAACTGAAAGCAATGGGCAATACTGATTTTTAATAAAGTTTTTTTTTTAGTACTAAACTCACTTAGAATCCATTAAGATAATACTACACATTTATGTCTATGAACATCATTATAAAAACAAAAACAAAATCTCGATTTGATGGACAATTTCCTTTTCGAACATTTGCACACGTGGGCGCACAATTTTGTTTGGCAAAGTGCGGAAGACAACATAAAAAAGAAAATTTATTTTAGAAAGACATTTATCTTAAGCTGAATAATCACAAAAAAAAAGAAAAAAAAAGGAAAAGAGAAGATTCTCCTCACTTGTGCTCACAAAAAAAAATAATCAATTCAATATCTTGTCTCCGAATTTGTGTAAGCTATCCATTCCAAACAAAACCCAACTCTTTTCATCAGATTTTTGCTAACTAAGACACTATTCAGTGAAGATACAAAAAAATCGATAAAAATAACAATTTAGTACCACATGCTTAGGTGGATAGTGAGTTTCTTATGTCATTGGCGAATGCCGAAACGTTGTGTGGTTTAAGTCAAAAAAAAAAGAAAAAAAAAAAACCTATTCAAAGAAGAACTTCATAATTTTAATGGTTTCTACTGAAAGATACATGCTGTTTCGATGTGTAGAAAGACCATGGAAAAATATTCGTTAATTGGCAAGGCGATGATTAATGATCCGAAGTATCATATACTCGTACTCATATTTGTTGTGATTATGTTGAGCCGCCATCTGAGCAGAGGGATACCCAGCAGTTTCGGTACGAAGTAAACATAGGAATAACGAAACAGATAATGAGCTCGTGAATGATGTGCGAAATGGCTTCAACTAATGAGTAAATTAAAAATTGTCCTTGCGATGTGTTCACGCAATGATTTTAATTTTTCTTTAAACAATAGGTGGGTTGTTAAAAATAAATCGTTCAGAGACGTTCATAGAGGAAAAAAAAAAAGGTTTTGTGAGTGCAAAATATGCTTCCATATAGGTTTTAGCAAACAGATATCTTAAATTGTGCTGATAAGAAGCCATGCCGAGAGAACCACCTTGTTGATATAAAGGCAAGGAAGACACGAACCGTGGCAATAACTTCCGTCGAAACATTACTAGGTGGGGTGAAAAGTAACCTCCTTGGAAATGAAAAAAAAAATTTTAGTTTGACACACTTATTCCAGATTTTTCAACTTCTTGATCCCGTCCGAAAAGTAATTTTTCAGAAGGTCTGCAAAATACTCCTCCGTGTCGTCGATGATTTCCTCGCGTGAGCTGAAATTTTTATTGATGAGCCATCTTTTGAGGTTTGGGAAGAGATAATAGTCCGAGGGAGCCATATCGGGCGAATACGGTGGATGCGACAGCAATTGGAGCCGTAAGTCATTGATTTTAGCCGTGGTTGCGGTGCTATTACGCGCCGGCGCATTGTCTTGTAAAAACAAATTTTTTGTCGCTTCATGTGAGGCCGTTTTGCAGCGATTTCGGCCTTCAATCGCTCCAATAATGCACAGTAATACTAGCTGCTGATGGTTTTTCCTTTTTCGAGGTAGTTCACGAAGAGTTTGCCAAGACAATCCCAGAAAACCGACGCCATAACCTTTCCAACCCATTGAGCCTTTCTCATGAATTTAACGCGAAAAAAATGATGGACAGACACGAATTTTTCGACACTTTGTTTGTTGAAATGCAATGAACTTTAGCCATTTCTTACACGAGTCATAGCCTTTGTTAAAAAAAAAAAATTGAGTAACATATAACGAAACTGCCAAAGATCGTAAACAAAGAATGATTGGCCAAACTTTTGCGAAGCGAAGGGAGGGACCCGTCTACTTCTAAATGTTCAAATGATTAATTTTACTGCGAAAAACTCGAGAGATTTCACAGAAAATGACCTGAAACGACAAATGCGGAAAGTTTAATCAAGACAACGCCCGACCACACACTTTTTTGATGACATTTTAGAAATTGCAAAAATCTTTGTTGCATCCATCCTAAAGACCAGAAAAAAATGTATCACGGTCTGTGCAGAACAAACTTAATAAGAAAAAGCCTTTAAAAAACCTGTGAAAACATCTAAATTGAGTTCTTCTAATTTAAACCACAAAACTTTTTCACCAATGGCATCATGGCTTTATAAATTTCTCAAATATTGTAGAAGCATGAGTACATGCATTCTTAGAGGTAATTTAAAATTGAGCAGCTTTTAGAATAGTTCTAAGGTCTGGAAATTAAGTCAGCCCCACAAGATATGGAGCAGCGACACACACATAGGAAAAATATCTATAGGTGCCAGCATACATTTGCGCGCGTAACATACCTATTTTCAATTAAAAAAAATACCAGTCAGATATTTTTTTGACATCTGTGTAAAAAATTCACATTTGAAAGCTAGACAAATCCAATATACGAGTACCTAACAACTTTTGCCAAGACTATCAAAGTATTTTGTATTTCATATTATAGAAAACCCACCCACCCACAGCGAAGAATCCCTCAAGGATGTAATAAATTTTGTCCTCTTTAATAAAAAGTCACGTCAAACTTAATCACTATCAAACTGACTCATACATATTCTCTGTAGCCCGGGTTGGTTGGTTTTCCCTCCCATCTCTTCGACATATTAAACTCGCCAATGTATTCTCAAAAAAAAAAAAAAAAAAAAAAACGAACAGAAGAAAAAATGAAAACGAAAAAAATAATATTCCAGCGTAATCGCGGAAGAAATTCATAAATATTCTCTCCATTCCAACATTCAACGTCACATTACGCTTAGCAGCACCATAAGCTGACAGCCATTGCATTTTAAGTGAGAGATGATGTACCGAACGAAGCTTAGAATTTTTACATGCCAAAGGCAAATGCACGAGAAAAATAAAAATACGAAGGAAAAAAATAAGGCAGATGAAGGAGGAGAACAACATAAATATCTAAACAACTCAATTTGCTTGAGTAGATACAAGTCTCTTGTGTGTAGATACTTTTTATCTCGAAGAAATATATTTCTTTTTTATTTCTTACCTCACGATTATTACAACATAAAACGCGCGAGCGCGCGCAAGTGAACGTTGTATCTTTTTGCACATTTTACCGTTAATATAATGGTTAAATCACCGTTTAGTATTCACTGAAGAAGACGGCAAAAATAAACAACCTCAAAGAAATGCGAAACTATAGGGAATCCAAAAGACGTAAAATAAAAGTAAAAAACAAAAACCAAAAACAAAAGCAGAAAAAATGAAGAATAAAGAATAGAGGTGCTAACACTGTGCCCTGCGCGGAACCAGAATTTTCTGCATTTCGCCTGAAGGAAACCGGCACAAAATCAAAACACAATAAGATAAGACCGCTGCCGCTGTGCGAATTCCCTTTTTACCCTATTTCACTTCACCCTCGCTACCATGATTTTCGATTGGTTAATGTTGTTCCAGAGATTTCTTTGAGATTTTCTTTCGGAATAAAATTCTGGCAGATAGTGACGCAAGCATAAGAATCGTATTCGCATTCGCAATCGTAGTCGTAGTCGTAGTCAGAGTTTGTATCGTACTCTTTATGTGCGCACACCATGCGCCTTAGTTTTTTTTTTTTAATGGACGTGGTTGCAATTGCATCGGAATAGAACCGCTAGTTATTTAGCGTTATTCTTTGAGTTCTCTTTCATTTATACTAGTCGACGGACATGTGAGTACGTAGCCGATATGCCAAGAAGGTACGTTGTACTAAAATTCAAACTTAGGCATAAAAAAAAAAAAAAAAACTAAAACGAAACGGCAGCAACAGAGGCGGCGGCGTATGGCGTGTTATTTATTTTTTTTTTTATTTTTCTTTAATGGCGCGACTACACTCTTGATGTGACGGTGATGATAGTAGAAAACGGTTTTGTATTGTTTTTCAACAGATTGATATGCATACTAAGCGGTTCATTACAGGTTTGTCTCTTTTTTCCATTCAGGAAATTTGTCGTAGTTTTTATTTTTATTTTTTGTATCTGAATATATTTTTCTTCAATATACACGCACGCCTGTACATTTGTACATTTTTACATTTAGTACTTAGAGATTGCTGGTGGTCACATGTAAGGGAATGCGCATTTATGCATGGACAATCGAAATGAATTGAAATTTATAAATTTGATTTTGAAATACTCTCGACTGTTGGCAACGATACCGTTGGCAAGTGTTGAATAAGTAATTGTGCAATTAAACTTTTAAAATAACAATTTATAACGGAATGCGCTACAAAACTCATCACGTGGTTGTAAAGTTGATTTTGTTGTTGAAGATTATCTTAACGTTGTACTAAATGTGTGCTAAATGTTACATTTTTTATGTTTTTAGCCAATAAAGCGCTTTGGAGGCAACATAGCATTGGGATTTGGTTTGAAAATAAAGGTTTAAGCCCATTTGCGGCTTTTCCTATTACAATAGTATTTTTTTTTTATCTCTTACAGGTTTGTTATATTTTTAAATAGATCAAGGCCGACTTAAATCGGCAGAACAGTTTTACTTTCATATTGATAAATGAAATCCTCAGGGAAGTAATCTCGGACCAACACTTTTGAACTGACTATTCAAAAAAGTCAGTTTCGAATTTTTTGTGCGGAAGAAGTAGACGACATAAGGATCCCTAAGTAAATCTCATGAACTGCTGACTGTCAAGCACTGGAAACTGATTACAACATATTCCTAGATAGAAATAAAGTGAAGTAAAATGTCAAAATATACTAAGATGTCACTTGCTCTCGCAAGCGCTAGATGTGTCGGAAATCTAACCAGTTATGTATTCCAATTGCCAATATATGATTTTGGCATCACATTTGATACAGAAATTTCCTTCCACGGATTACCTTATCCTGTAAAAAGATATCCTGGCTTTTTGGCACACTTAAGTAAAACTTATCCCGCAACTCTCACATGTATCTAAACGTTCTTCAACTTCTATCGTTTCTTTATCAATGTCAAGCTTCAAAATGACTGCTTCCTTCAACTTGCAAGTGAACTCATCCCCAATATATTCAAAATTTTAAGAAGGAGTAAAGAATGAGAGCGGTACGAGTTCATAATAGCAATATTCGATAATCCAATTGTCAGAACACCCAAGTAAGATGTAACATTGACATGCTCTGTCATTGCGCCAACAATAAAGAACTCATCAAGAGAGTATCAAATACCTCATCTGCGAACTAGCTTTAGAAGCACTGTAACCACCGACCTGATGCGGTAGTGGAACCATTTGCAGAATCACCAAAGAAAAATGTCCATCGCTCCAAACGCAACTACACTTAGTTCTCATCAGGATTATGTAAAATCTAGGGAGTTACAGTTCTTAATGATTCATAATCGTGTGGTTCGAAAGTGATTACACCCAAGTCAGAGTGAACTTAACAAGGAAACAACAGGGCGAATTCACTTCACTTGTTGTTCACGGACAAAAAAGGGGTTTAGAGGTGTCAATATAAAGTTTATGCTCAAAAAATTCACTCATAATGAGCAAATATGTCACATATTGCATAGACAAAGACTTTCCAAGAATTCAAGACCAAAAGTGGATAAAAGTAAGGCTGCATGCTGTCATCAATATTGTTCCTATTGGTGGTAAACGATGTGCCTTGATGACAAGAAATGAACGAATTTGGTGGCTCAAAAATACTCGTACAACGTCAAAAATATGGACTTGGTTTATTTTGTCTTCTTATTGCCTTATAAAATTATGGAATGATATCAGGTGTAGAAATAAAAAATATACATTTTCATAAATGCGTTGAAACTGCTTTGACCACAATTTAGAAGAACAATACAACTCGGTTGCAAACGGATCTTGCACCTCGATCTATTCTCAACTAACAAATCACCCTTCCCTTGATTTTCACAACACTTAAAGCCATATTCGGTCTGGAAAGGAGTCATAATTGGTTCAAGCCACACTAAAATTGTAGTGGCTTGTGCGTCCACTGAAATCATACTGACGCAACGATACCGGGTCTTCATTTGGTGCGGTTTCAACATTCTCTGTACTGATTTTGATCAGAATAGATGTTAGAAAAACATGTATCAACCTTTTAAGCTATATAGATTGCTCAATCAGGGTACCATTGTAAAATATAATACTTCCAAATGCAAGATTTCGGCAAACAGAGTCGGAGACGTTCATTAAACCTTTAAAGGGTCCGTAATCACAAGGATGTAATCAACGATGATCTTGTTTGGTCAGGAATGATTAAAATTAAAAACTAGTGTCATGAGACACGAGTCTACCGATTTGAAAACATTCACAACATTTTATGCACATGTGCACATATTATGCAATTTATCTCGTGACTCTTGTTTTTAATAAAGTTCCACGCCTGACAACTGGAACCGAGTATGACAAATGAGTCATAAAAAATCTCCTACTGTGACTAACAAATTACTAATTAGTATTTTTTAATATAAAAAAAACCAAATGAAATAAAAAAAAACGAATAAATCAACGGCCTCCATCGGAGCACCCGAGATTTTTATCATTATGCTTCCACCACCATAGGCTCTGTCCGTTTTTAATGCCATTTTCAAAATCACTTCTTTTATTCTTTAACCCCCAACATTTGTGAAAAAAAAAAAAAAAAAAAAACAACAAAACACGTGCGAAAATTTAAATTCCAATTTACACCTCAACTAGAACGACGGACGCACGACTTACTCGATACTCATTCCTCGTTGCTCATTACTCGTACTTTTCCTCGCTTTGCTTTGTATCGTTTTTATGTCATTGTCGCGGTGTCGTGCGTTCGCCGTCATGGTTACTCAAGACCAACTACAAATACAACAAAAATATAACAACTAAAATAATAAATGCAAATAAACTGCAATTAATTAGCAAATGTAATTTATTTGTTATGTTTATCGAATTAAAATGCAAACAAAAATTTATTAGTTCATATAGAAATTGCAGATTGAAAAAGCAACAATGCTAATGAACAAAACAAAAATTGAACAAACCAACAAGAAGTGATAAAGAATAAAGAAATATGTACTCGTACTAAAGGACAGTAAATGGAAAGCAGTACATATGAATATGTACAATGAAACCATAGAAATGTGAACGAGATCAAAATTAAAAAAAAAAAAATTAAAAAAAAAAAAACAATTCTGAGGTCAGTTTCATTGGATTAATCTCAACTTTGATTCAGATACTTGTACAGAGATAGATCCACAATCTGTTCTGTTCTTCTGCTTGATTGCGTATATCTTATTTTTATTTTCCAATAAACAAAATAAAGGAAGAAAAACAGGTAGAATATGCAATTGTATGCACCTTCAACTTACGAGTATCTCTCCTAACCCAGGTCCAATTGTCGTATTTATTATTGTTAAGGACTTTGGAATGCAAATTCCTTTCAAACATACTTTTCTGATTATTTGAACTTCATTTCCCCTTTCCATTTAAGAAGGGTGAAAAAAATTATGCAACACGATAGATACCTCCTCATGAAGGAAATGAAAAAGTACTAAATTTGTACTAAAAACAATCATTTGAAGCAACAGTCGAAATGTTAGGCATAATTTAATTTTATATCTTTTCGTAAGTACTTGTAAGAACGACGACAATACGGGCTCTGAATGCGAGCTCAAAACAAAACGAAGTTAGTACATGCAAAAAGGTAATAAGCCGTGAAAAATGAAGGCAAAAGTTAAAAATAAATCTACGCACTGACATACATACGAGTGTATAAAAATGTATGTGTCAGTTAAGATATGCTGTGTGGTGTAAGCAAACTTGGTTGGAATGTCTTTGAATGTTGGTGCTGCTTTTATTGAACTTCGGGTACTACTGGAGTACTGCATATCTCATCTTAATTACCCTTTAACTGATTTAAAATATAACACGACATCTGATGGTAGTTAAACCTTACTCCTTAACTCGTTTATCAATAGCATTATGGAAAATTTAGCATTTAAGAAGAATATAGTATTTAGGGCGTTCTAGTCCAAAATTTACCATGCCAGCAACTAAGCGACATGATTTATCAATTCTCTTTGCAGAACGATAATAAAGCAAAGCTTCCTTAATTTCCCAAAATGACATTTGACCCTGACTTCTGGTTTAGTAGAAATTTTATAAGGATACCTTGAGTTTGCTTGACACGTTCATATCACTATAGGCATTGAAATCCAATCTGAGATTTTAATAGTTTATTGTGGAAGGCCAACAAATCTTTATAACTTAATAACTTAAAAAGTGAATTTTTATCTTTTAGATTTAGAAACATACATTTGCTTTGGACAACGAACACACTGGAAAAGATCCTGCTAATCTATTGCGGCAACAATAGATCCTTTAACCCAAATACCGAAGAAATCATGAATTTTTTTTAAACTGAATCTAAAACCAAGGTATGTATATGTCAATAGCAGGACATTAAGCCGAGGTAATTTTCATACGTAAAACTGGCAAGGAGCGATTTCAAGCTTATCAGCACGTCTGCTTATATGGAGCTGATAGCTGATTGAACTTGCCATGCTTACTAGGCGTCTTTCGAAAACTAAAAGGTGTTTTTTTATTTGCATGAGAAGTTTCGATGGTTGTTGTCTATAGTTTGACAGCTGTCAATATCAAACTGTATTGACATTTCTGTTCAGTAAGGTTTGACAATTCATCATAAACCGTTTAACGCCAGAACAACGCTTCCAAATTTACTTTGAAAAAAATAAATCTGTTCATGAAGTTCATAAAGCAGTTCGTCAATTTTACGGTCAACATACGAGTAATTGGCCTAGTGAGCAAGCTATTCGTGCAGTTATTGGTTGTTTTCGCACTAATTTTACTCTTCTCGATTTAAAACCACCAACAAGACAAAGAAATGTGGGTACCGAAGAGAATATTGCTCCTGTAGCTCGAAGTGTTGAAGAAGACGCCGAAATGTTGATTCGTCGCCGTTACGGTGAATGGTAAGTCCTATCGAGCCATGCTGACTGATTGTTTGTTTTCAAAAATTAATCAGCTAAACATCGACGTCATTTGGTTCTAACAAGACGGCGCAACTTGCCATACAGCGCGCTTAACCATCAACTTATATTGCAATATCAATTTGGTGTTAACTCTATTTCCAGAAGTGCTCCTTTTAACTGGCCCCCTCGTTCGTGCGACTTAACGCTTCTCGATTACTTTTTATGGGGCTATGTTAAGTCATTGGTTTATCCCGACAAACCAACAACTCTTGAAGCATTGGAAGCCAATATTAAAGCCACCATTTACGCCATACGGCCAGATTTATTGGAAAAAGTAGTGAAAAATTGGACTGATCGAATGGACCATGTAACTCCTAGGCGCAATGGGCATATTATCTACCAGATTATAATAATAAAAAAATCATTCCAACAATATTTCATTCTTCAACCACCGTTGATAATAATTTACAGACAAAAGTCATCGTGTATTAGTGCATTTTATGAACTTGAGCGGCATACGACACACTCAATCATCCCAAATTGGTTCAAGCTTTAAGTAGAATTGGAACCAGTGGCATATCGGCCAATTTGGGTTCTAAACTACCTTGTCGTTAAAATCTTCCGTTAGCAGGGACGGTCAGCATATTGGCTCCTTAGAAACATGCCTAAAGGCTCAGACTAACCTAAAAACAGAACCGAAAATAGCACAATACTGTTCGAATGAGAAAACTTGAAGAAAAATATTTCTGTGAACATTTAAAGGAAATACACTTATGGCAGAGTCAATTTAAACTAATTTAATTCGCTCGATTGTGTAGTTGGGTTCCCAGAGAAATCCTAAGGGTCAGCGTGTTCGGCTGTTCGAAAACTGTTTGTATAATAAAGATAGATTTACAGAGGATAACTGCGTGCTATATCGATTCACTCCTTTCTAAACTCATGCGGCTGGAGTCCAAATTGTAGTCAATTTCAGTCACTTCCCACTTCCGTGGGAAAGTCGCCGAAGTGTAGTGTAAGAAGTCTGGGATACTCTAGATTAAGCTCTTTCAATTGAAAAAATGGAAAATATGCATATTTAGGGAGCTAATGGAATTTTTTTAGCAAAAGACTAATATTATCTCGTTTTGCCAGTGCAGGTTACGAACCTGTAACTTTATATAATCTCCGTGCCACCCAGTTGATGACATTCTATCTTGTTTACCAATGTGAACTGTTATTTAAATAATAAATGAAGCAAATCAATCTGGAGATTTACACGATCACACGCAACACATTGGAAAGGCGCTGGTAATATTGCATTCTGCTATTAAGGTAAACCTTTTACAATCGAACTTAGCTTCGACTCGGTTTGTTAATTACTCCACACATATTAATACATATCTTTGTCAACGCTTCTTCCTACTCGTATCATCGAAACACACCTGGAAATTTTTTTATTTTTTTTCGATACCTTTAAACTCTTTCAGCGTTAAGCTTAAATTCTCATCTATTCTTACTCAACGACGGTTCTTGAAAATTTCCCTTATTTTATTCTGATTTTGGTTACAAGGAATTACATGAATTGTTTCTCCTCATTTATCTCATGACCGTGTGACAAAAACTCCACGGTTCACTAGGCTTTAAAACCAAAGAACACCACGTATGGGGCTTTTTAAAAATTTATAACAGACCCTTCGAAGAACATGTAGTAGACTAAACATCCGATTTGGTCTCAAATGTTTAGATATTTTTAAGATGGCGCGAATCGAACTAACACAACCCTTGATGTCCAAACGATCTTCATCTCTGATTGTTAAAATATACCCGGTTAATGGTAAACCTTTGTCTATAAACTGATTGAATTGCCAAATATTTCCTTGCTTTAAGACGTGGCTCAAGCCTTTTAATTCAACAAACCGTTTTTAATCTACTCGTTGCCTGCGATGACGATAAGTCCCCGCATTGGGCGCCACATTGCCTTGCACAATTCTTGCAAATAAAAAACATGTGTAACCCATAATTTTATTTTACGCTAGTCATAACATTAGTTGTTTATGAGATCAAAAATATATTTCTTAACGGAACAAAAAATACAAAAACAAATGCCAAGGTCAGGTATGCCAAAATAAATGCATGCAAATACTCGTCGATACTCAGGTACCTCCAAAAATAATTTAGTACACCTTATTTTAGGCGTAAGGGTAAGAAGAGACAATGCAAACCTTTACAAAAATAATAGCCAAGTCAAACAGTAGCCTTTAAATAGAATGATCCACACCCAAAACTGGTTTAATATAACACTTCAACGTCAAATGTGATAACTAATCATGTGAACCAAAGTATCTACACATACACCAGTTCATATGATAATAAAAAAATACCTTCATATGAATAGATACGAGTACCTTGTATCTACATATCTAAAAATATATTTTGCTCAACTAGATTTTGGCTCATATATCATATATAACATTGAAAGGGAAGCCATCACTTATCAAAATAAATGCGGAAAATTAGAATGCGGATGGCGATAATGATCGAAAATTTTAAAAAAAGAAAAAAACCACAAATTTTTTTTCATCGACGATATTGCGATCCTATGATTTTGCTGATGGTCATAGTCTAGTCATACACTAAGAATATCACAACAATATACACCAGGTATAACAATTAAACAAATTACGTAGAAATAAGAAACTGAATTGTGAACAACTTTTTTTTTATTTTCAAGGTTTCGAGGACATTGACGTTTAGCCGCTGTTGCTGCTGCTGTTTGTGATGTTGTTTTTGTTGTTCTTGTGATCGTCATCGCTCGCGACTGTGGTGAACGCAGCTACTACAATAAAAACAACAACACAGCACTACCACAAGTCAAAAAATCCGGAACCAATACGATTTAAGAAAAAGTTTTTATTTTTCTGTCAAATCGAGTCGCCAAAAGTATCTTGTCCGGTCGCTTAAATATATCACGGTGACAGGGCATCATAGTATCACATACGACAACGGCCATATCGTAAGGAAAGACTCGTTTTGTTAGTACTTTTTTGTCGACAACCAACTGGGAATAATTTTAAAGTTCAATTGGCACATGCAGCCCCCCAAAAGTTCTCTCGCACACAATCAATCTACACTAGCTCACCGGCTCGCTCACTCTTTCTCTGTGGCCCGGCCATGTTCAGGTATTCGTAGGTACACCATTTAAAGAAAATCGCTGTAACTGTAAAATGTCGAATAAATATTATTATTAAACACACAATTCGTCATTATAATTAGAATCAAATAGGAGAAGCTACACAATGCGAAAAAAAAACGAACGCATTTGTATAAATACAGATGATACTCGTACTCGTACTCGTACTCTCGAATCTCTGGGGGGGTTCTCCCGTCATGTTGGTGAGGGTATTTTTGCATTTTTGTGCCTGTGTAGGGTTTTTGTATAAACATTTCCATTTAATCATTTATTTTCACTTCACATTTATATTTAATTTATTTCACTTCGTTTCTTCTTCCGCCATGGACGACGGCAAACACACACATAAAGCACCAGAAGCTCAATTGAGTAAAGTGAAGTAGAGAACAAGAAGAGAATGTCATGTGTGGAATGAGAGCGAGAGAGATTAGAATGATGTACTCGTGTGTGTGTGATGGAATTCTCGTTTTTTCTGTCAGCCGAACAGACCGTTTATTGGTGGTGGTTAAATTTGCTGTTACGACTGTTACCTTACACAATAGGCAACGACGATGGCTTCAAATGTACGAGTATGTGGTAAGGGCAGCAAGATTACTCAAGTGGAATGCACTCTCGTTAAAATTGTACGCGTTAGCTTTTAGAAAAACAAAATTTTGTTTTCAGCTGTGAGTTGAGGTTTAATTCTTTGAGATAGAATTGAAAATTTGTTAGATATAAGAAAACATGTATTGCTAGTGAAAGTGGTAACTTAAACAAGCTGTACTAAAGTCTGAACTAAATGCGAAAGGCAATTGGAGTAGCTAATTTACAAAGTTTTTCTTGTGACAAAGAAAGAACTTTTGTATAAAAATACTTAAAGCAAAACCTTTAAATCGAACCTAGTTTCATTACAATTGGTTTGCTTTTAGAGAGAACCTTAGCCCATTGTTGGGCGCCACTTTAACTTGGTAAAATGAAAACTTTCCTAGAAAAATGAAGAAATAGACAGATGTCATGCTATTGTTACAGATTAGGTATCATGTAATCAGGTAAAAGTATACTCTTCAACAACATTTACAAATAATCCAATCATTAGGAATCAATTTTTGAAATTGGCCGATATTAGTCGTTGCTGACCGACTACGTTACGTTTTTGCTGTTATAATCGTTTTGATAAGCAAACATTCACGGCATAACATTAATGTGTGAGAAAGAAAAACGTCACAATCTCGTGGCTGTACTAGAGCCGGTCGATCAAGACCACAATAAGCCGACATTGCGTCGTTCGGCAGAGCTGGGCACCGCTCAAACGCCTCTGTGGCAAATTTTGCGACTTCCCTACACGCGTGTAAAATTTCTTATTTATTTTAAAGTTTAAGCCGAACGACTGTCATGTAGCCGAAAGTATGTAAACAAATGCCATGGTATACGAAAAAATTTACTTCTTGCCCAGAAGCTGTCAGACGAAATTCGGCGATCGTCTTATCACCAGAAATGAACCTGCCAATAGGCCGCCAAGTTTGTGCGATATAACACTGTCTAGAGACATATTGAGTCTCTAGTCTGTGCTAACAAGTTAGAAAATTAAGACGACTGAGAAACGAATATTCGGAGAGATATAAGAAAACTGTGGGCAAACGGTATGAAAAAGTCGCGCAGGAATTTACGTCTATACCCCATCTAAACTGGACTTAAAGGCAGCTGGAAGGCAGAATTGATCGCTGTTAAGTGTTGGCATCAGAAAAAAAAATTGATCAGGTTCCTGTACTTTTAGTTTTTGAGACTTCTCTTAACTGGCATGACTTTCGAGAGGCTAGACAAATCAAAACAAATGTTCCAAATATCTCTACATTTAAATACACTCTTAATGCCCCTCGGTGTGCGGATTGTTTTTTTTTTTATAGGGAAATGGTCACCATCTAAATCTAGTGCTAAGAGCCACTTTGGAGGTACACATTTCTTGGTAGACGATCAGGTGTTATGTAAAACGGCTGTAAGTCTTTCATAAGGAGTAAAGGTGGCCATCTTCAAGAAAAATTCACTCAAATGTGATTGGTGCTGGTCAATCTAGGTACTATATGACCTACAAAAACCTTCCGTGAGCTATGAACCCAATACTCGTAATTTGAGTAAATCGGAGGTGAATAGCTTATATATAATAGTTTAACAGGCAACACTTGTGTGATGTGTCGAGCCATCATTAAGAATTTCGTTCCACAAAAGTTTATGAAAACAGATGGTAAACAATCGATGCCAAAAGAGCTACCAAATAAACCGGAGGTTGCATTATATGCTTCGCAAATTTTAGGAAACATTCCTTGATTTTCAGGGTTGGCAGCACTTGGATTATACATTTTAACATCAATGGTTGTATACTTAAGCCAATCAAAGGAAATAACAATTCGTTTGATGGACTATATGCCACCAAAACTTATGCTATCGGTTATATTACTCAGCCTCTAGCTTCGCTGTTGGTGGTGGTTGTGACCTGGTAAGATTTAATGGAAAAGTGAATTTCAAGCAAAAAAATAGAATATTTCTACTTTTGACTCAGTGTAGGTGTCATCAGGTTTTCTGGGCGATCCTCCTCTGGCTGTTTTGTCGCATTTCGAGTACTTTGCCCAACTTGATAAGAGGCTCCGATTCCAGTCTTTTCCCGAAAAGGTTTTTACTAGTTTGCTTAAGTTATCGCTGCAACAACCATTCCACCATAAAACGAGCGATTTAAATAATTTTTACCTCGCTGAACACCTCAATTCAAAGTAGTTGATGAGGTTTTGAACAGCTTTCTCTATATTTTCTTTCGTTGAAGAATGTAGGCGATTAATTTGCTTGCTCTTTCTTAAAGCATGACAGATGGATTTTCCCTGATTCGACGGTCTCATGAGGAAACTTATGTTGAATAGGGTTCAATGCATAACATGTTGTCTTAGCTTCTCAACAAATCTGGGTGAGAACAAACATTGTTGACAACCAGGCGATCACGTTGCATTTATTTTTGTCCCAAAAAGTATTGTTAATATTGGCATTGCAGCATATGATAATTCTTGAATTTTCACAGTACATACTCAATAAGTTCAGCTTTTGTCTTTGGTGGTGGCAGTAGTATCGAATAATGGAGAAAACAAGCTGACACAACGATGAATTTGCACTTTTCGCCGCTTGTTTTAAAGCTTATGCAACTCACTAAAATGTCCATGTTTAGAAAGTGAGGGTGAATATTGCAAAAAACGACAATTTCTCTGATTACCTGATAGCTCGCCATTAAAGCTTTCTAAGTTGCAGATAGAAACGCTAGTTATACAATATATAGACTAAATGGTCTCGATGGAAACTTTTTCTTTATAAATACAGGGATATTGTATTACAGTATTGGCGCCCAATATGAGCCCAAGAAAAGGTAAAGTGAACTTATCTATAAAAAAAAAAAGTAATTTGGTCAATAATATTTTTTTTAAATGGATTCATTCAAACTAACACCACCAAAAACCACCATTCCTCACAACCTCTTCTGGATAACAGGGATTTTTTTATTTTGCCGACGAAAACTAACAAAATCCGGCACCTGTGTTCCGTTTACATCCTTCAGTTCAAATTCGATGGACCTACTGCTCATCAAAACACTTTACTTCTCCAACAAAAACCAGCTGCGCAGTTGTATAACAATTTTTCAAATTAACATCGATACTCCATTATGGAAAGTCCCAAAAAGATAAATATGCAATTCGAAGAAATGATATTCCTCCTTTCGAAAACTAAACAACGATTATAAATTATCTTCAACAAATCACATTTTGCCTTACGTCAATGGACTTCTTTAACATATGTTTAGCATATCTAACCAAAGTAGAGATCAGTTTTGAAAAAGCAATAAAAAAAAGAAGGTAACAAAAACAAAACCATTTTTGAAACGCGTGTCAGTTTGTAAAAGCACCGGCTATCAAAACAAAATACCAATACCAATACCAAGTTCCTCTTCCACTTCCTCCTCCTAGCCACTTATAATTATAATCACAGCATTGTTCATCACTGCTCAAAAAAAAAAATTCTATATTTAACTTTTGCTTTGCAAAAGTTAAGTTTAATTTTAAATTTTGTCTTTTTCTAGATTAGAAACTTGTTTTTGCGCTAAAAGTCATAATTTTCGGCAAAATCACATCTGAATATTTAACAACAATATGAAATTCAGATAATTATTATAAAAATTTAAAAAAATAAAAAAATAAACAAAAAGTATGCGTAGAGAGCGAACAACGATTGCATAATTACTTTCGTTCTGTTTATGTGGCCTTTGCCGGTCGGTCGGTCAGTCGCATTTTTTTTTTTTTTAATTTAAAAAAACACAAAAACATTAACTTCTTCTAATCGTTAACGAATAAAAAAAAAAAAGAAAAAATGTTTTCTTCCAAAAGTTCAATTGTGAGCTTCTTTCTCAGTTTGTTTGCTTGTTCGGTAGGTATTTTGGAAAAAGGGAACATAAACACCACATCAAATAGAAAATGTTTCTTTTTATAACTTAAAATTTTTATTTTATTATTTTTTTTTTTGTTCTTTTAAAACAAACCATGGGCTTGCATTATGTAAGACAGATATAACTTCTCAGTAGACGTCAGTCAGTGGTCAATAGTCGGAGAATTCCTTTTTATTTTACCCATTGGCCGGGCGTCAGAACGGCCACAAGCAAAGCCAAATAAAAATGTATCGAACCAAACACAGTATGAATGATAAAAGTTTTCATAAATTTTAACTGTTACTACGACCACCACGATGGATTTAGGTGCCAATGTCTCGTCAATGACTTTGCTACAGTGGAATCAATCATAAAAATCTGTGAATAAAAAATTCGTTCTTCACTTTCTTTTTGATTCAGTACAATACTATAATAGAAGCATTGTTTATGCCTTTAAATCCTATTCAATACATTTTCATTTTATAACAATATTTCAGCTGGCATACCACAAGGTTCCATATTATCTTCGGCACTTTAACTTATTTTTAATAACTCATTTACTACTAGTTGGGGTCTGTCTTAATATTCAAACTTAACATGCTGGAAATCGATGAGATTACGGGTTTATTAAATAATAAAGCACACAGCCATTACTGATAACGAATTTATATTGATATGATAGAGGCCTGACTGCTCTACGAGGCCACCAACAATTGACAAAATAATGACGTCGGTGGACTTGGGTACATTAAGTATAATGTAGAAAAGCAGTGAAAAACGTTAATGAAGCATTTGAGGATGTTTCGGTAAACGAACGCACTATGCGACGTTGGTTTGGAAAACTCCGTTTGGGAGATTTCAGCCTCGAAAATGAGCCACGTGGGAACCCGGAAACATTAGTTGACGACGATGTTTTAAGACCAACCGTGGATGCGGACCCAACGAAATCGGTGCAGGAGATTATACAAAGCATGGGAGTATCCCCAGTCATAATAAGTGAAGAAACTCGATAAGTGGGTACCCCATAAACTGAATGAATCTCAAAAACTTCGGTGTTTACATTAAGAAACTAAACTGAACCCTTTTTGCAGGGGACAGTCACCTGTGATGAAAAGCGGATACTGTATGATAATCGTAAAAGATCTGGGCAGTAGTTGGATGTAGATGAAAAACCAAAACACACCCCCAAGCCCGATCTTCACCCAAAAAAGGTTATGGTGACAATTTGGTGGACATCGAAAGGACCAATCCACTTTTCATTACTTCAACGATAAATGCTATCAAATATTGTCAGGAAATCGACATATTGCATTGCAAATTGTCTGAAAAGCAACCTCCGTTGTTCAATAGGCACGGTCCGATCCTTTTGCATGACAATGCTGGACCCCATACCTAAAAGTAACGGTGCATAAACTGTTGCAGTTGGGATTTGAAATTCTTATCCATCGTACTCTCCTGATATTTCTTCAACGGATTACCATCCTTTCCGCAATCTGGATTCATTTTGCCGGCAGAAGGTCTCTTGGAACCGAGCAGAGGTCATAAAAGCCTTTGAAGGTGTCATTGCCTCAAAAAGTCAGCACTTTTACGAAAAGGGGATATTTGCCTTGTACCACGTTGGAAGAATGTCATAGATGCCAACGGATTCCATTTTGATTGAACAAAAATTGATTATTTATTCATGTGGTACAACCCAATATTTCCGCGCGTTTTGTTGCCAATACCTAACCTAAAAAAAAAACCCGAAAGGGTCAGCTGAGTTTTGTGCTTTTAGCCGTATGAGATTTCCCGATACTGTGATAGTTATTTTTCAATTGAAAACGTCCAACACCCCGGTAGGCTTTTTGAGATTGACAGCGAACCACTCAATCGCTCGGAAGCTTACTACCGCTAAAAAAGTGTCCAATGGAAGCATTCATAGTCATTCGATTTGCTTCGTAAAAAAGCTCGATGTTTAGGAATATTCGATGGGGTGAAATAAGTTTATCTGACGAAGCACGTAAATGTCTGCGAACAAAATGATCCATTCTTGAAGTGTTTAATCATGGGAGATAAAAACCGGATTATCTTTCTACAACAATCTCCGCGGAAAAAAGGTAGAGTATTGGTTTAATGGAAAGTGACCATTCTTCTATAAACTACCAAAGTTTAGAAACCATTAAATTCGATCTCCACTGTAAACAGCTACAGAAATAAGGTTATGCCATCACACATAAACGTCTCGAGCTAATCGTGGCCAAGGGGTGCCGTAAGTTTCAAGAACAAGGAACCTCAGATATGGACGGGAAATAATTTTATGAATTTTGGCTATTATAGACGAGAACAGAATAAATAGATACAAGATATGTAATACTTGTCGAGGCATCGACAAGGTCGTCAAAATTGCATATTCCCCGAACATGAGGTGGAGTTTGGTAGTTGTGGCCGGTAAACTAGTTGCAAGCAAGTGTAGTTCAGACGTGAAGCTAATGATGGCAGAAAATGGACATTGACATGATCCAGAATGGAATATCAAAGATCTCTATTTTACGGTGTAGGAGTACCAGCTTCGGTTTGCTTTTCGAGGACTCGGACAAAGTACAATTTGATGACCTCAACGACAACGTCAATTTTGCAGTGTGCTGGTAATTCAAGACACAAATCCGCTTAGCAGCAAGGTCAATAGACAGTTCTAAGCACACCTTTGTGGGCGATTGCTGGAAACTAGTAAAAAATGTTAAAACAAGCATCTGTCTACGAGAAATAGAACAACAAACTACTGTGGCGACCAACAGATCCTCGAAAACGAGGCGAGACGGATGTTAAAATAATCGATCAAATTGCAGTAAACTCAAAATGAATACCAGGTCAGATTTTGACCGCAGACCGCAGGGATTGTAAAAGAATATAAATATTCTGGAAGAAAAGTTTGATGCATACAAAATTCTTTCGTCTACTGTACTATATAAAACTCCAAAGTATAATATTTGTGTTTCTTAGGGACAGGACTACCACCATTATTTATCACCAAGCTGAAGCTGCATGAAGACTATTACAAAAGACCATGTGATTTGAGAAATGTGGTAAGTTTCCAGAATAAGCAAGAATAAAAGGCAATATTTCAGCGAATAACGTGCAAATTTCAAAACAAATTTGTACCGTTCACTGCGAAATACTGCACTTATCAGTGGGTTTATATGACGGTTGGGCTATTATTACTGCTATTTCTATCACTTCTAACTTTGCCATATTGACACTACGTCCGACAATGAATTCAGTCTTAACGGCTGCGTAGTGACGATGACGAAATGTCAGCGTAGCACACAAAAGACTCCACATCCGTATCTTATATCTTTCATAAGGGGGAATGGCGATTGATGTCACCAATATTTTGACGTCAATACGTTCCGATCCGTCAACACGCATATGACAATCTCAAACGCTGCTTAAAGTCGAGGATATTTTACTTCGAAAGATTAAAATCGCAAGAAGCAACAACGACAACATTTTATCCTGAAACACAATGGAAAAGAATGAAAGATGGGCACAAGCCATCAAGGGTGTTGCAATTCAATTACTACTGCGAAAGCATGAACTCTAAAGAAGAAGAAAATGAACGAGCACCAGCTCCCAGAAGGAAGAAAACAGAGAATAAGAAGCCTGAGGTCAAACAGTTTGAAAGATGTTTTAGAAGAAAAACGTTCAAAAAATTTCTACAAGGCAAAAAAATATGCCAATTCAACAAGGTGTATACAAAGTACGTAGACTGCGTGGACAACAAAGGACAAAAAAATGTGAGGTAGATTCGCAATTAGTACTGAGAGTATGAAACAACAATTTCTACAGACTGTTATACATACTTTAGTGACAATCAACACTTCTTTCTCATGCATAACGTTGGGTAACTATCCGGAAGATAGCTTAAATCCAACAAGGCTTATACTTACGGCTTAACTACTGAGCTGTTTAAAGCGGCGAAAGATGGCTTTGTCCGGTTTTGGCACCCATGCCTAGTTTGTCAAGCTCAACATGACCACGGAGAAAGCTTGCTGCCCTGAGGGTAGGTAACCAACCACTGATATCGAAAAACACTTCCGAAAAGATGTTCGACTGCTATGGGATTTCTTAAACATTATATTGGAAGGTATCATGCGAAACTCGCAAACAAACACAAAAAGCGCGATCTGCTCACCAATGCTGACGACGCAGACAACTGTTAAAGTAGAGCGGTGAAGGATAGGTAGGAGTCAATGCTGTAGAAAGCACACAACATCGACGACTCTGAATCAGAACCAGTACCTGTTCAAGTTTTGAAGAATGAGAATGTATCGGATGAGACATGTAAAGCTGATGGCCTGAGATGCTGGGCTGAGATGCATGTTCGTTGAGTTCTAAAGCGCTATTTAAGTGAGTTATGTAACAATTTGGGACTACATTGAAAGCGCGATGTCATCAACCCAGGACACTGTTTCAGAAGCGATTTGCCCCATTAATCATAGCCATAGAAGACAGTTGCCACAGTTTAAATACATCCGCAATCCATCTATATTTAAGTAATAAGAACTGTTTTGCTTGCTATTAAAATTATTATCACCTTATCTAACGCCTACTTTGATACTTTGATTCATATGTATGTATGTACTTGTATACAAAAAAAAAAAAAAAAAAAAAAAACAAGAACGAACTTTTCACTAAAGAAAAAATCAATTTTCGACCACTGTACTCGCACATGTCATAATGACAAATAACAAGGGAGAAACCACAAACATTTCGACAACGACTAGCGCACGTTGTCATATCTGTTTCTGCATAAACATACATATATTTATAATATTATAATTTTTTTTTTTTCTCAAACGTTTTTCTGACGTTTTTAGTTAGCCAGTTTCGTGTATTTTGTTTCAAGTTTTTGGTCGATTTTCGTGGGATGACCTTGAAAAAGCTTTATCTAAAATTCGAGTGCAATCAACTTTCGTGCAATCTAATTTTTGCCCTCGCACACAGATACATAGATTCTATTATTTTTTATTTATTTTTTTTTTTCATGTGATGAAAACTAACCATTTTTTCTATTCTAATTGATTTTTGTTGTTGTTTTGTATAAGAATGTCTCAAAAGAATAAGTGGTTCTCGGTGTATCTGAGTCTCTTATGGTGAATTGAATACACTGCAAATATTCGTAACTGCTTTGCATAGAGAAAAGAACTTTTCACATTGGTCAGTTCGGCCAATGGTGCCGATATTTGAGTGCTAAAAATGTTGAGTGCTGACCGGTGTTTTAAAAGAGAGAGGGACGAGTAATTATTCTAAAACGCAAAAACCACTACCAAGAGTTGTTCCATTTTTTTTTTAGCTTTTTTTTCTTTTGCATATTTATTTACTTTTATATCATCACTAGCTTTTTTGAGAATTATTCTTGATAGATATTGTAGTTGTGAAAATAAAAATGTCTCTTGAAGCATTAATGAAATTTTTAGAATATTTTTGGGAAGAGCTTTATCATAAGTCTGATTGACACTGAGCTTTCCGTTAATTAAACAAACGATGAAAGGTCTGAAAGTTGAGCAAGCAAGCCGGGACCGGACAGCGGTTGCACTTTGAACAGAAAACCTGGCGGAAGAAACTCCTTCAAAGAAGGAACCTCTGCTAGAGAACGAGAAGGGAAATCTCACCTTTAGTTGACCTACGGTGGGTTCGACGATTGCTTTATGGGCGGAATTTTATTTTTATTCATTTTTTTTTCGTCTTGTTTTTCGGTTACTTAAATGTTGTGTGTTGTGTGTAGGTATATGAAATGGTTTGTTAAAGTGGTAATGGTCAGCTACAAATTGTGAGTTGTGAAATGCTCGTTTTTTATGTATTCTGGCGGCTGTTTCATTGAAGACAACCTTTCCAACTGGCTATGTATTGTACATAAAAATTTAAAAAAAAAGCGAATATCTTTATAGAAAGACTGGCGTCGAGAAAGGAGAGCTTAGGTAATTGCACTTAAGAAGTCAATTAAGGTCTTCCATAAATGAAAAAGTATGCTATGGAGTAACAAGCCATGTGTTGCAATCTGTAGTTCGCACATTACGAAGAGTTGAATATTTATGAACAAAGGTCAAGAAGGTTTGTTGAAATATATAAATAGTGCCGGTGGTCTGAAGGAGAAAGTTGCCTTTGACTTAAAATCACCGTCGATATGTACTAATTTTACAAATTCAAAACTACAACGAGAAATACATGTACATATTTCACTCCGATTCAAACACTATGTGACATTGATCCCTTTACTTGTTTTTCCAACTCAAAGACTAGTAAATGTAAATCCACTGAATTTTATACCAAAAGCAATGAAATGTTGCATTCCATAAATCGTAGAGATCGAAATGGCCACATTCGGCTGAGGCATATTCTCATATTTAAGTGATAATTTATGAACAAGGCGCCTATTTGATGAGCTCAAAACCTATGACATAATGAAGCTTAAGAAGAGTTATCTAATTCATATCAAAGTTCCCTTCAGATATCTTCCCATTTCTTTAAACAAGGTCAACCTACGAGGATGCATCGTCGGATAGGTATATTTTTGGATTTCCCGCGTAGTAACAGCAACACTGCTCCCATCACTTATCTATCAAATACTTAGATAAAATCAAGAAAGGAATCATTTACCTTCTATTCTTACAGGAAAGTATTTGCCGTAATACGTGTAGACGCTGTAACTGAGAGTAAATTACCACGAGCAAATCATAACACAGTATCTATCCAAACGTAATTAAGCAACACGCATACATACATCTACACGACCGCAGAACTTAAATCCAAACCTACAGCTGCATCAGGTCCCTATTTTCTCCCTGTAGGAAGTCTACTGGTACCCCACTGCAAGCTAAGATAATCATGTGAGTTGATTGTTTGTAAGATTATGCAGGCGAAGATTCTTGAAAATGATACCACTATAAAACGTCGCCATAAACACAAAATGAGGGCTTCTTTAAAGTAAAAAGAAGAAACAGTCGGAAGTTCTATAAAACTGTATGAGCTGCCAACAACGTCAAGGTGATCATAAAATTGCACATCGGTCGTGCGAAATGCCTACCATATGTAGACGAAGAACTTAGACTATGCGGACGATATTTGTCTTCTATCACATAAGCTCAGTGACATCCAAGCTAAATTAGAACACCTCGCAAGATAAGCACGATGCGCCGGATTGGAGATAAATATCCAGAAGACTAAGACCATGAGGATCAACACCTGCAACAGAGGAGACATTACCATCGAAGGAAACCCCGTCAAATATGTACATAGCTTCTGCTATCTAGGTAATATATAATAACAGACTTCGAAAAGCAAGAACAGCATTCGGCCAATTACAACCTATATGGAGGAGTTCCCAGATTTCCAGCACGAAGTTCAGAATATTCAACTCATGTGTCAAGTCAGTACTGATATATGGCAGCGAAACCTGGTTGATTTCCAACAGCATCATACAGAAACTTCAGGTATTCATCAACAAATGTCTCCGTACCATATGCCGAATATACTGGCCAAACATCTTCAGGAACGTGAATCTGTTGGAAATGATAAGAGAGATACAGATCAAGAGACGCAAATGGAAATGGATGGGACATACCATCAGGAAAAAAGCCGACAGCATTACCAAAAATGGCGTTAGAGTGGAACCCTCAAGGAAAAAGATCCAGAGGCCGTCCCAAGAACACAAGGAGACGATCGATACTCCTGGAACTAGGAAAACCCAACCTCACTTGGAACAGTGTAAAGATAACTGCAACTAACCGAGTCAGATGGAGATGCCAAGTGGAAGCCCTATGCTCCCAAATGTAGACGAAGAAGAGTCAACGAGTCGCATCACAAAAGACAACGAAGTTACGGAATACCTAGAAAATATTATTCAAATATCAGATAAGCCCCATTGACAAAAGAAGATAATAGGAACTTGATAAGAGCTTATAACGAGAGATTTTCAATGATAAGTTTTATCCAGAAAATCCGTCCTATTACCTGATCACTAGGAAACATTTGTTCGATGATCTCATCGTTCTCAATAGACGATATGATTATTACATTATCGACTGCAAAGCCATATAAAATTAATTCTTAGGCAGAGTATCTCTGATCGCAGGATAGTTTGGGGAATATTCCCTATCGTACGATGGCTCATCAAATGCCTGTTTACTGAGTAAAACTCAGAGACCAGGAGTGCCACTTTTAAGATCGTCTACCGAAATAGGAAGAATCCACCACTGTTCTGTTAACAAAATGCTTTCTTTCAAATTAAGTACATGTGTTAAGCATGAAAGGATTCGGGATTACCGTGGCATTTCGTGACAGAGCATTCCTGTTCGACAGACGAAAAAAGGCAAATGAAATTTATAATGCAAACTTAACCAGGAAGGCACTTGTTAGTCATTAAGAGTAATGACATGACCAATTTTGCAGTCTCCTGCATGTGACTACAGAATGCAAAATCTAATTTGAAAGGCGTAGCTGTGAATCCAAGTTTCACCTTCGAGAGTAATTGTTTTTATGTGGTTGCACCAGAAAAGGCTGTACCTATCCTGACGTTGCGATTTTTCCGATGGTATTTCAATAGATTTGGCACGAAATTTGTAGATTTTATCAAACCACGGAATAAGTTCAAGATCGTCCAAATACTGAATCGGCTTCAAGTAACAGGACTGACAACCTTGTGACATTGCTAACAGCTCATACAGATTCAGAGTCCTATACTCTCAAAGAATTAGAAAGCTTTACAGTCATTCCTATAGATCCGACGAGTAGCGACTCTCTTAAAGGTTTATATGGCAATAGGCGGTAATAACGACAGAAAACTAATGGGTGTGGCAATTCTCATTCTGGTATGATAGGTCAGGCTTACAGGAACCGTGACAGTCGTGAAAAAGATGCGTCGCTGTCGTATTATTAACAGTAGTTAGTTCTGGATGACATTAGCCAAAACTTCAAGCCAAACAAATGAGTAGAAATAGGAATCGGCTGCGATTTGAGTTATCCGAGTTACAAGCTGATAAGTTCTAAGGTATATTTTTGTCAATGGTTATACGCAGAAAAAGCTCAACAAATCATTTCCAACAGAAACCGAATCTAGTTCCCTGTCATGACTATTAAAGTTGCATCATCAAAACGAAGACATTCTCGATGACGCAAAATGTGAGGACAATAAAGGATAAACATACTTAAATCCACCGTAAACCGTCGATAGTCTGTACCTCATTTACGACTCCTCGTTCTTGAGCTTTTTCCTTCTACTTGACACAAACAAGTACTCTACGACATTGAAATGAAACCAAAATGAATACACAATATTGATTTAAAAAATCAAGGATAACTCAAAAAGTGTCCTTCATATTATTTCGGTCAGGGTTTTGAGTGTAAATTGGACAACAATACGATGAATGCCATGTTTCCATATTATACACTGTTTGGTCATATCAATTAACACATTAGATATTCATATCCTTTAAAATTGGAAAATCAAACAAGTATGTTTGGGTTCTCAAAAAATAAATAAAAATAAAAACAAATCGTGAAGTCGGAAACCCGAGACTAAAATTGAAAGTCCCTGCCAAACAAAAGGCGAATTTTCCTTTGAATATGTGCGCTATGACGTCGTATGTATGTACTCCTACGTACACAAGAATGGCTCTTATCTACTTGTCCTTTTCAATTTTTATGTTTTTTTTTTTTTTTTTTTTTTTTTTTTTTTCGACAAACACTGTGTTTAGCGACTATGGGATACATCTTGAAGAAGAAAATAAATGGAAATACAGCTCTAAACTATGTTAAAATGAACAATATTTGTACATGTCGATTATTTGTTTGCTCTCGAATTCACTTAAGATTCCATGCCAAGCCAGCAACAGGGAGATCATAAACAGATGCCGGCATAAGAAAGGCTCGGAGTGTGAGGTGAGATGATAATAATGCTCCAGACATATTTTGTAAATCGAAGGATTTCCGTATACCCATACTCCAAAAACAGCAAACACAAAGGGGAGTATCATCTACGTAGTTGTACGAGTTGTTAGAATTTGGGTAAGGTTCACCTTCATGGGTATCCGTACTGTATACTTGTATACGAGTACTGTAGGCATTCTACAGAAGATGTTTTCAGACAATTGTTTGTAGGTATCTACGAGAACAATAAGAAAAACAGGTTACAGGTGTGTATACGTCGTATGTGGGTGAAGGTAGGTACTGCGGCAATAGACGGCGGATGGTTTTTTTTTCTTTTTTTTTATTAAAACAATATATATCTATCTAGGACTCAATATTTGTTTGAGTGCGTAAATTAAGAAATGGTCTAAATAACGAGAAGCTTTAATGAGTTAAATTTTGGCAAGTTTTGGATCATAAGCCATATAAACACACATCGATACGGGTGCACATTTACGTCAATTTGTTGTTTTCTAAAATTTCTGAGATAAATGCGGACAATTTATTGAAAATCAAATAAATCCCCCAAAAGACAATCTTTTAAAGATATTTCATATTTCGTCCCCTCAGACCTTTTTTTTAGGTTCATGAAGTATGTACTTTAGTTGAGATACTTTTAGTGATCGATTTTCTAGTCACCGATTGTTTTATGATAGAAAAATCTGACATAATAAAGTCTTAGACACCAACAGACAGTGAATCGAAAAATCAGATATAACTAGCATTCTTAATGAGTCCTCAGAGCTTTCAGAGTGAGTTCTTGTCCTTTGCTATCCAAGGATGTGCAGAATTTTGGCGAGACCTTTATACATTTCGATATTCTAACAAGCAAGGCAAGATAGCTTTTGCTGTCTGTAAAAATTAACACAAAAATGACTTTCCACAAGGATATGAACATAGGCCCACACATAATCAAGCCTCAAAATTTATCAAATTCTATAAAGAAAAGGTTTTTCTTTTTTTCAAAAACAAAACTATTTTATTTGCAATTTGTCGCTGTGAACATGTACATGTGCAATACATCCCTTCAACACATAGCACACATCACATCACACAGGACCTTACAAATATTAAAGTCAGATCTCAAGAATAAATCTTAGCTAAACTGTGCAATATTTACAGAAAATTATGAGAAGGAGGTTGGGTCCTATAGAGCATTAACCTTGTAAGCATGTAAGTAATATTATTTGATAAGGACCTCATTAAATCTCAAGTGGCTCTCCAAGTGATGTATCGAAAACTGAAATTCCACACAAAAAAAAAAAACAAGTAAATTAGAAAAGAGCTGAGAGATACAGTTAAACGCAGACCATAAGTTCATAAGTGTCATTCAAAACAAGTCTTTAACTTTGGTACTTTTAAGTAACATTTCTTCTTTTCAAATGTTCTAAACTTTTGAGAAAGTTACTTACGACAATTAACTCGACCTTAACCACTTACTAAAAAAAAGAGTGTAGGGGGTAGAACAAATCCTTGAGGCACACTAGCTTTTTGTTTTCAAAAGAACTCAAACTACAATATTTTGTCGGATTCATTGTACATGGTAGAATTTTTATGACTGATTCCAGATGTAATAGTTTAGGGAAGCATATGTCTATAAGTAACATTTCCCCAAAACTGCTGGTTCGATTTATAACAAAAAAAAACAAAAAAAGGAAAAACACCGTGGCGCTGGCAGCCCGGCAGGGGCCATGGCCTAGCTTCTTGACACTCATTTGTGTCGCTCATGTTGTCATTTTTGTCACATTTGAGCGGGGCCTACGGTTTATCGACGAATCCGAATGGCACTTTTTAGAAGCTTTTTCATTGCCCACCGAAAGGGTGATGACGATTCGAAAAATTGTTGGTGATGCCGGGGATCGAACCACGGACCCTCTGCGTGAAAGACCAATGAGCTAACCACCGCGCCATCCCCAACACCTTCGATTTAAAACAAGAAGGAGAAACATTTCAAAGACTTTTGCCTATCCAAAACGGAAAACGATAGATTTATGGAGGTTAAAAAACAAAGGCAAAGAGGCCCTTCAAAGCTCTAAAGACCTCTATCTGAAACCCTTTAATAACATGGCAAAAGGATAACTATTTATAGTGTGTGTCGCCTTATCGTTGAGGCGTTGGGTCTCAAATAATTTTCAGCCAAATTTTAGGATTTTTTTTTTTACATCTTTAACAGACGCCCAGAACGGTCGCCTCTCGATAAGTAAACGTTTCAAAAGTTATTCCTCAGACATCCATAACAAAGATTCCGCATTCTCTGTTCACACTTCGTACTACATCCGACAAGTTATAACCAACATCCCTTGCAGTTGTTTCTAAGAAAAAAGTAAACTGTAAAGTGGATTTGGAGGAATAGATTTGTGTCTTAATCGAAGTACCGCAGAGGTACATATTTTCACCATTGCAACTTCTAAGAAAAGGAAAACTTTCAACACTTAGTCCTTCAAACTCATTGGAAGCCTTCACAATGGAACTTTACAACTAGAAGTTCTAGAACCAGCTTCTTTCCTATGTACTAGATTAGACTTAGATCACAGACTCGATTACAACAAAACAAAGTTTGAAGTAATAATGCGTATATCTTGAAACAAATCTGTCAGTATTTCAAATGACAAGGGCTAATAATCGCAATTTGTGTACGCCCTGTGCGAAAGGACAGTTTTCACAGAGAATAAAAACCTGGTTCAAACAAACATTTTGTTTCAACAGAAAACTCAGCAATCCGCAAGTGTTGTTGACGCCCGATACTCCTATTGATCTCTGAACATTATGAAGAAATGTGGGGCTGCGATGTGTTTTTCGGATTCGGAAGTGGAAGACCGTTGTAGATTTGCATATATTTTATCGCACTGGTATAAGAAAAATTAACAGGTTAACTATTAAATAGAGTTTTTGTATCCTTAGCCATTATGTTAATAATGTAAGAAAGCCACAAAAGTAAACAGAAACAAAAAAAAAAAAAAAAAAAAAATTCGCTGTGATACTTTGAAGACATTTTGATAAGTTGGCATAACTGCGTATATCTTTAAACATGAGGTACATAAGTTAGATGTAGAGACAAGACCCCAAAAGAAACTAGTGACAAGTCTTTTACAAATATAAACGGGTAAGTGGGAAAACCCACAGCCATAATCAACACAAAACAGATTTTATCTAATCACAATCAAATAATCACCAAATTATATTTCTCTCCGCCACGAAGTTTTCTTTAAACGAGAATAAAAACTCTATAGATAGTTAAACAAATAAATAATTTTCACCCACACTTACCAACTCAGAAAAGCAATCCCAAATTTTGAGGCACTTTTAAAAACCCTAAGATGAGAAAAATGTATTGTTTTTACAATAGTTCTCTTTTAGTTTTTTTTTTTTTTTTTTTTAAAGAAACTATGCTCCGTTTCTCCCTTCCACAAGCTTATCGGCAAACTCCTTGGTGTAATTTAAGATTATGAACAAATATCTTTCTCTCGTTGTATGTGTACCTTATATATATTTTTTTCTACTTTCTGTATGATTTTTTTTTTGTTACTTTTTTTTTCCTACATCAGGTGTAAAAAAGGAAGTTATACGAGTATAGACAAAAGTGTGGCTATGTGTGGTTTAAGTGTATATACGTATCCAATCAGTAAATAATCCCTTTAAATCCGTTCAACAGAGTATTATCTGTATCTGGTTTGTTTTGGATTAAATCTTTGATTCCTCGAATTAATTAAACATTGAATTTGTTATAAGCTTTTTTTCTTAGAAAAAAAAAATAAATAAAATAAATACGTTTAAGATTTGTGTAATCCGATTGTGTATTTAAAATGATTTCTCTTTATTTTATTTTTATTTAACTTTTTTAAAATCAATTATTAGGAGATTTCCGGTTTTCGAAAATAGCGGCGACACTGTTTGACACAAAAATATCATTTTATTAATTATTTTCTTATCTTTTCACCTTTCTTTCTATTTTCTATTATTTTTATTTTTAATAATTTTATATACTTTGAGGGTATAAATTTTAAACTAATTGACAATTTAATGTTATAACACTGAGATCATAAACATTGCACAATAATTAATTTATTTTTATTTTTATTTTTAAGAACAGAACACGGATTTTGTTTTATTTTTTATGTTTTAACTGAAAAGAGATGGATTAGATGAGATATTTAAATGGTGACACTTTTAATTGTTTGTTGTGGACTGGCTTGGATTTTTGTTAATAAAATTTTGACATTTACGATTGTTTTATTGCTGACCTTTTGGTTGGTGGAATTGCTTTTAAATCTTATTTTAATTGATGACAGTTTGAAGAAAGAAGGCAACATTGAAATGGAATGGCCTTATTCTACCGTTGGCTACAGTACAAAAATTAAAAAAAAAAACTCTTAGGACCCTCAAATTTTAAGTCTTCGTCCTGTAACACAGGTTTAGATATAATTGCGCAGATCTAACCTACCGATTCATGAGATAAAATTCCAAATTAAATTTTTTTTTTTAGACAACTATTGCGGATAGTGACAGTTGTGTCTAAGTAGATACTTCATTCCTATCTGATTTTTGTTCAATTTAAATTAGAATTACCAGGGCAAGTGTCTAAACCAACGATAACCAGATTTTGAACCGATGCTGAAATATGATATCCACTTCCAATATGATTAAAGATTTATTCTCTGGGCAACCATTAATCCAGGAAAGTCGTTGGAATGCATTTTTACAAAACTAGAAATAAATGAGAGTTATACGTAAACTAATAACCCTGTGGCAGAGATCGACATAGCAAATATCAATCAGCCTATCCATTCCCAAGATTTAATCGGACTTTTCAAAGACAGGATCTGTAGAATTCAGTAAGTATACTAAATACTTTGAATCTTGCTTGGTGTCATAGGTAATCAAATCTCCCTTGAATTTTACAGTAAAGGCTAATAGAAAATCTGAACACTTTATCACTGAATCCTTGTCATGATAGATACCGTTCGTTTTAGATATTTAATAATACGCGAAAAAAGATTAGACTACTGTTCGACAGTGAAATCAACTCTATTCCCAGGCCATAGATTTGTGCTTCTCCACCAAGGATGTACGGAAATTTTACCACAAGGCAAAAATAACATATCCATGGCATGGCTCACAAACAGAGCCATTCAAGAGTTAGGATGCAAACGTGATTGTAGAATAATAGTCAGCGCTATTAATGAATACATCATTGCAGTGATTAAGTTCAAAATCACTTTAACCGGGAGTCACGAAAAAATTACTTCGTCTAACGAAAGTTCTCTATATGACTATTATCATTACAATCCTACTGGTTTTGGAAAACGGTGCTTCTAAGTTGTACTCGGTACTGTTTGTATGAAAGATATTTGGAGAATAGGGGGTTTTATGGAACTCAAATCATCATTGTGACCAACTTCATGGACTGTATGTTTTCTTAGCTTTCCTTCAGCCGAAGACTCCTGTCTTTATGTTAAATAGAAAGGAGTAAAGAGGATATTTCAATTAACCCGACTTTCCCACTCCTCATCGCAATTTACTATACAAACTACGTCTTTAATAAAATTAAGGATAATACACGCTTCAGCAACGCACTGAAATTTTTTGACTTTTTACGAAAATGTAGAAAACTTCGATTAATCTTAGTTCGTTTCGAAGCAAGTGCCCTAAAACAAGAAAGAAAATAGTTTCTCTTTTGAGAAACAATTTCGAAATATTTATGACTAAATGCCCAACGAATCAAAAAATGTTGAAACTTCAATATTAAGGCAATCCCACAATGTCAACAATCAAATCTTATTTTAATAATATCATTGTCCGCTGTATTCCTTCAAAAAGTGATATCTCTTCCTCAAAATATTGACCTTGCTCTCTAATTGTATAACCTTCCAAAAGTTTGAAGTTTGAGACCATTTTTTGCTCTCAGTATTGAGTATGAAAACGTCACATAAAATGTCAAATGGCAAATTCTAGCCCAAATTCTATTTTCTATTGAGCGGGTTCAAAATGAAGCAAAGATATTCCCAACAGCAAAGGTCCTATACAGCCGCAGACCATAAATATACAGAAGCATTAAACCAACAAAAAAAAAAAAAAAGAAAAAAAAACAATTTTGATAACTGACCATTTTGAAAAGAAAAAGATACGTAATCTATAATTCACTTTACTGCCAACACAATATGATTATTTTCAAATCCGATAAGCGGTTTATACCATACAATTACGAACATTATCCCCCTCCTTCACCAAGAACAACGATGACAATGCAAACACCAAATTTGACAAAAATTCTCTAATTTGACACAAAATACAAAAATTTCTATTTCTCATTCTCTGTGCGTTTAAACAAAAAAAAAAAAGAAAAAAAAAACTATCACTTACATAATTCGTCGATTCAACTGAAATTCCGCTGACAGCAACGAAAGAAAAACAAAAGAAAATTCACCCCAATCTGACAGAAGTCACTTTATTTTGGCCTAACAACTGTCAAAAGAGAAACTCTAACCTTAAAACTGAAAAGGAAAACTTGTGCAAAAGGAATTTTCATTTTAATGAAAAAACTTGAAGATATTTCTTTTACTTTTCTCAATTAAAAGTACAAACAAGATATATACATATATGTATGTACGATGGGAGGGAATAAAAGAAAATATGGATTTCATTAACACAGCGTTGCCAGGTACTAAAATACGAAAACGAAATATTTAAATACCAACCAAGGGAATGAATGCATTTTCGAAATGTTTTTTTTTTTTTTGTTGTTTCTTCATTTTCTATAGCTTACGCGTTTACGTCACTATTTTCCTACCACAAACACGCACATACATCTATATTCAATGTGAGAATGTTTTCTCTCTTCGTAAAAACCGTATATGTATTTCATATTCGATGTATCTAAAGCTATACAAATGCAAAGCAAACGAGGAGAGAAAAAAAAAATTAAACACCAATAACAATCTACTCGTATCTAGTCCCCATCTCTTTTCCTTGAAATTCATAGCTTTCAAGCTAAAAAGAGATGAAGGTTGCCAGTTGCCATCGTAGAAATAAAAATTCAACGTAACCCATCGATCGGTATACACGAAACCGAAATTGAAAATGAAAACGAACAAAACGATAAGAAACGATACGATACGAATATTCATCATTTGTTTTGAAATTCCATTTGGTAAAAGGTAGTAGATCTCTTCGAAAAAAAAACTAAATTAAAACTTAACAAACAATAAAACCATTCCACCTCCTACTCCTTTTCCACCTCCTGATTCATTTCCAACAAAACAACCCAACATTTCCCATAAACCCTACAAGACATGGTAGAGAGCATTTAGAGACCATGAAAGAGAAAATATACAAAAAAAAGTTCAAAAATCAAATCCAAACACAATCCACACACATTCGACGATTCACAATTAAACTGAACCTCGAAACACTTTTATCTTCTTCTTTTTTTCTTTTTCGATCCACTTAATTGGATTTCTTTTCTTCTTTTTTTTCAAAATTTTCTCACTTTACTTTTCTTCCTACCACAAAAATGGTAGATTTAGATTCTTTGCTTATTTTCTCTTTCTTTGTGAACACCAAAAACTAACGATAAGATACACTTTTCGATAAAAGTAGTATTGAAACCGATTTTCTAAGTCACTTGATAGTTTTACTTTGGTAAAAATTCCCTTCAGACCAACTTGCAAGGTGGAGAGGTGTATTCCAAATTTCCAATTCCAATTTCCGAAATTCGTTTTGGTATCCTGTATACGTATTGTTTTGAAATGTGTGATTTTTTCTTCGTTTTGTTATTTTTTTGACGAATTTTGACGCATTTATCACGATTTTTGACAACTTTTGACGTATCTTTGACTTGTTTGACGAAATTTCGAACACCGAGCGGATACAACCCAACGCGACGATAATGTTTTTCGGTTTTTGACAATTTTGACAGATTCAGAGATAGAAAATTACAACTTTACTATTTTGGTTTTGAATATTTTTTTTTTTTTTTTTTTTTGTAAGAAAACAAGAAGAAACCAATATGAAAAAGAAACAATTCAGTTTGAGGCAAAATAAAAGATTTATATTGTGTTTGATAATATATATATATATATGTATCAAAGTCGCGAGGCCGCGACACGTAATGCACCTCCCATCCGTACGTAACGAAATACAAACTCGAACTAAAAAAGTTCATCATTACACCAAAGGAACAAGTTGCGTCGTCAACAAACTGTTAAAAGTCATTTCTTTCCGTTTGCTGAAGATTTCACTGTATATGTACGTTAGTGAGAACAAGAGAGCCACTTGTAAAATGAGAAAGTATCCGTGAGATACTATTTATTTTGATATTCGCTCTGGTGTGGAGTGGTACTTTTTAGTGTGACTGTGAGATAAAGGTATATTTTAATTCGGGTTCCAATTCGCCCCGACAAGTATCTGTGCGATTGTTTTGACGGTGGCAAGTAGTGTTGTTTCGTTTTACACTGACAGAATGAGATGAGCATGCGTATTAAAAAAATTTTTACTGAAAATTTGGAAGAGTACAAGGACTCAGGCAATTTATCGTCGAGAAATATTTCTTAACCATGCCGGTGGACATAATCTGGGCTCTACTTAAAAATAATAAATTTTTCTAAAAATGTCTTTCTCAAACCTTTCGTTTTGATATGGCTACATTTTGTGCCACCACAAGTAAAGCCTGTTTTTTAGGATGCTTCTTTTAATACGCCAACACACGCAGCACATCTGAAAACTCGAAAACTTTCGCGCTACAAAGCACAGTGGCTTTGTTTATATGCCGACTTTGAAGAGAAGAAAAAGTTAACCCAAAAGTGTTTGTACTTCTTCAAAAATAAATAAAACTATCGTCAATAGCACTCGGCACGGAGCCATTATCAACAATTTATTTTGCTTCCAATAGTGTGTGAGCATGATTTGGAGAACATTTAATTTCAATACGATAGTGATGGCGAAGAGAATTTTCGATGATAACATTATCTACAGAAATGCAACTGAAGCCTGGATTCCAAGATCGTGTGGTGCGAAGCTGCCGGAACTCCTTTGTCCATTCGGACAACCCAACTATGACAGCCTTGAAAGTCAACATCGAGCGCACGTTTCGTGAGATACGCCCTCAAAAGGTCAAAAATTAAAGCTCCAAGGTGGCCGTAACGATATGGACGAAATTATCTTTCATCATTGGCTATTTCGTTCAAATTTTGTGTGCTTTATTACAATGTTAAATCTTGCAGCTTAACTATAGCTTTATTACCTTTTCGTTGTACCACATAGGTCTTTATGGTTTTGATAACGGTATTCTAACATATGGTATTTTCAGGCGTCAGACTATGTGCACTTTTAGTTTTGCATGTTTTCGATTCCAATTCGAGTTCAAATCTAGTGACGATTTTGAGCTTCTTTTGTTTTAATCCAATTTGGACAGAAAATATACTTTTGAGAGTGATGTCACTTTCAGATTTCTTAGGAAGCAAATTGAAGTTGATTTTGTTTGAAGAGTGCAAAAACGCAATTCTTTTAGATATTTTGCTTTTTTATTTCCGCGAAGGCAAGAAAGTTGCGGACGCTCACAAAGATTACGTAAAGTTAATGGTGCTCAACTGAAGCTTGTTACATACAACAATTGAAAATCACTACACACATCATTTGACACGTAAAACAACTTAATATTTGGGTTTCACATGAGTTGAAAGGTATTCCTTTCATTTTAAACGTCATGAAATGGATACTTTTTTGCAATGAATCATTAACGTTAATGAAAAATGGATCGGTTACAACTACAATCCAAAACGAGTAAGTCTAAGCGCGATGAACCACACTTAAAAACATTGAAAGCTTAACTGCATCTATTGTCAATTGACTGAGATTATAAAATGGTTATGTATTTTGATTTGCTTCCAAAAAACCAAACGATCAATTCAGATTTTTACCGTAAACACCTAATGAACAAGTTAAACTGAAAAAAGCAACAAAACTAAAAACGACTTGAAAGGGCAAATCGTAAGGGAATTGTGTTCGACCAAGACAACACTATATCTCACAATTTTATTACTTGCTTACAAAACTCTTTGACTGTTAAACCTTCGCCAACGATGATGAATTGAAATCCGACTTGGACCAGCTCTGCAGTAATAAGATCCATCGAGCAAAATTAAAAATATAAACTCAATTTATAAAAATTTATACAGAGAGTAGGTATAAGATATCGAAAAACCGAAATTACGAGTATTTTTTTACTATTCTACCACCTAAAGATCATAAAGTATCTAAAAAAAATTCTAAAGACGGCTGTAGTTAAGAAAGTGCAAGTGGCAAATTTCGAATAACGAATTTTGTTAAGTATGATATGTAATATGGTAATTACAGTCCGTTTGATAAGATCGTATACGGCAATACTCGTTTATGAAAACCTGTTTGGAAGTGGCATTTGCATTAGCAGATAAAAAAATATTTCTGCTAAGATGCTTTGAATAAAAAAATTTAAAGAGTGTTCAATTTTTGTCAGAGACGGAAGTATTTTAAAATGAGTGTCGCGTTTGCATCACGTTATGAAGCAGTATTCTTGTGCACGCATCCAAAAGGACCGAAAATGTCTTACGGAGCAGCTGCTAAATACATGAAAAAGTCAAAAGCATTTGTTAGCAAGTGGGTGCACCGTTATTACCAAGTTAAAAATGTGGATGATTTGCCGGATCGTGGGTCTATGCCAAAAACAACAAAAAAGCAGGACAAAATGATTCTACGCGTGTTTTAAAAAAATCCTGTTCTATCGTTACGTGGAGGACAAGGAATTTTACGTAAAAGGGGTCTAAATGTGTGTTGTGAAACGATACGAACACGTTTGCTAGCCAATAATGTAAAATTTCGAAGCACAATAAAGAAACCACTACTGACAAAAAAACACGTAGAAAAACGACTCAGTTGGGCCAAGGAGAATTTGGAAAGAGATTGGAACAACGTTATTTTTTCGGATGAAGCTTCTTTTTGGACATGGTCTCCTATCACTTAAACCTGGTGTACACAATCAGATAAATTAATCCAGCGGACCGTCAAACATCCGGCAAAGGTGCACGTTTGGGGATGCTTCTCAAAACAAGGATTTGGCAATTTGTTCATGTTTACAAATAACTCAAACGCACCCACCATGGTCAAAATTTATAAGAAGACTTTATTACCATCTGCCCAAAAGTGGTTTAAAAGAAGGAATGAGAATTGGTTACTGAAGATAATGACCCGAAACATCGCAGTCGTTTGTGCAGTGCGTGGAAACAAGAAAATGACGTCGATGTTTTAGATTGGCCGTCACAGTCACCGAATGCAAATCCCATTGAAAATGTTTGGGCATTCATGAAGCTAAAGCTCCAAGGAAAGAAGATCTCGACGATCAAACAATTATCACGAAAAATACAAGTTTTATGGAGATCTTTGTCTCAAGATTATGCTATAAGATTAGTAGAAAGCATGCCTCGAAGACTCCAAGCAATTATTGATAATGGAGGAGAGTCGACAACATATTAATTGAAAAGCATTCAAGTAAATAAACCAGAACAATTGATTTTTTTTTATTATTATAAGTTCTTCTTTAATTTTTGCCGTATACGATCTTATCAAACGGACTGTAAACTAATGAACGGGTAAGAAAACTGGAAAAACATTTGTCCACCGGGGAGAAAGAGAATGCTATCTTGGCTCAGAGTTTCATCAATATGGACACTTTTCTTAATTCAATGATACATATAATGTCTATCATATAACCTTCTCCACCAGAGTACTAGTCTAATCATACCTCCTTTACCAGGTGATAGATTCATGATAGTAACTTAGAAATTGTATCTTTTATCAGTTAAAAAATTGAGAGTGTATGATAAGACAACTATGTTAAAGACATACCACAGTTGAAAGTCTGATTAAAGCTGAAACCAAAAAAAAAAACACTGTGGCGCTTGCATCCCGATATGGGCTTCTTGACACTCATTTGTGTTGCTCATGTTGTCATTTTTGTCACATCTGAGCGGGGCCTACGGTTTATCGCCCAATCCGAACGGCTCTCCTTAGAAGCCTTTTCATAGGCAATTTTACTGTCGGGACTATTTAATGCTTCAGACCAATTTGGATTACCTCGTAAGTTAAGTTTTCCTGATGTTTTTCGAATTTGTGTGATCCGGCTGGGACTTGAACTTGATTTAACTGATTACAAGATATTATGTAAATCTTCTTGAGCAAAGTGTTTTTATTTTTCTTCCAAATCTACGATAGACATTTTGTTTTCTAAAATGCTGGTCTCTCATAGGCTTATTCGTACGTTCAAGAGGTGAATTTTTGTGATATTTCCTTTATTATTGAAATGAGATCTATTCTAAGACAATGCAAGTCCTTCTTTTACAGCACAAACCGAATACTCTTTTTGATGTTCCGCTATGGCTCTTTCACATCGAAACTAAATGAAGAGGCACTGATCATTGTGCGGTAATTTTAACGCGATCTACGGCTTCGTTTTCGAAAAAAATAAACAAGGTCAAACAGTGCACGTTTTTGAGGATGATTATGTCCCAAGAGTCTTTTCTAGACTTATGTCAATCAAAAAATAGAAATTAGGTTCATTCACAACTAAATCCTAAGTTGAAGTTTTTGCTCAAACATTTTTCTTATGATGTCGCGCTGTAATTCCTGCATCAGCTAAAACTTGGGTGTTAACGGCGATGTTTCTGCAAAATTTTACAAAAAGTGGACGGACAAAATTCAAACTTCAGGAGAAGTTAATAATCTAAGTTTCCTTAGCTCCCAATAATTACCTGTTAATTCCAAAAAAGGCGATCAGTCTAACAAATTTGTAGCTCACCTGCAAAGAAAAAAAAAACTTAAAATTGAAAAGCTGATAAAAACTATTTAAAAAAAATGCTATTAATGTACAGGTTACCATCGAAATTGTTAGTTTCTGACTCACTGTACCACAATAATGGCGGCGAAAAATAAACACAATAGGAAAAAAAAACTTTAAAGAATATATTTTTTTCAATCCACAAAATGTTTTTTTTCCATTTTAAGAAACCAAAAGAGAGTATTCGACTTCGACCCAAAACGGCGAAACCCATACAAGTAAGCAGAATTCAGAATTCTCTCTCCCTCTCTTTAAGCAATACAAATACTTGTACCCTATCAACAAACACTAGTAGGGTAATCTCTGTTTTGTTCAATTATGTGTTTATGACGAAACAGATGTTCGTCAAAAGTGGACGGACGGGCGGAAAGCTCTTTCTGATTTTTCCCCATTCTTCTTCTTCTTCTATTTCGTATACTCGTATCACGCAATAGTAACAACAGAAAAGCTTTCAGATTAAAATAATTCTCCGGTTCGGTTTAATTTTTATCTTCTTTTTTTTTTAATATTAATGTCTGCGTGCCCACCTCATAGTACAAAATGGTCAACCTCTACACACTACTATCGAAAAAGGTGGGCAAAACCAAAGGTGGAGATACCGGGACGTGGTCATCAAATGAAGCGGAATGATGAAACAGAAAAAAAAAACAACAAAAACTGGATGGTTCAGTTTTGGTAGATTAGATTCGAGTATGATTGTGATTTGGATTCTTTTCCCTTTGTGTTTCTTGCTTTCCTTATTATTTTTCGTCAATCTACACTTTCATCCCCTTAAGAAATCCAACAGTCGCAGGAGCAACAGAGGTTCTTTTAAAAGAACAAGGCTTGGTCGCAGGTATTCGCCTTTATTAAAACTTATTTGTGGATCGAAAATGGGAATATAAATGACTAGCACCTTCGTAAATGTTAAGATAAGACCCGTATAGGTCTAATTAAAATGACATACGTTTTAGTACAAAAGTACTAAAAATACTAATTTGCCTAATAATTGATTTTTCGTAGATTCTCAAGTGAACATATGCTCTGACAACAATTTCCAAATAATTCATTGTTTTGAAAATGTACTAAAAAAGTACTAAATATGCATAAAATTTGATTTCTTCAGAAAATTAGGACGCCATTGTAAATACATAAACTACATGAGTGTATACACCCAATTTCAATTTTGTCTAAGTCATTTGCAAAGGGGCAGGACGCTTTCAAAATACTTTTTTTCATATCTTCAAAACAAACGAGACGATATTTATGATTGTAAAAGAAATAATTTTATAGAGATTGAAGATTTTGACCTACAAGTGTCTGTTAATACAGACACGAATAGGCTTGCAGTTTAAAACTATAATCACCAAACCAATACCTGCTCAGTAGATATTTTCCTCTGTATACTACAGGAGCAAGTTTTAATATCTCAACGTTGGCATTGCACGAAAGAGCTTCACTATCATGAACGGATTGATAATATGACTACGCAACAAGCGAACATTAAACAACAACAACTAACGAATAGAATATCTCAATTAGTTGGGAGATTAGTAAATTATGGCCATTAACTAACTAACCACCAAGAACTTAACTACACGCGAAACGAAGGTACTTGAAGAGTTTAGATACATTCTAATTTATGGATTAATTCAACTCGCCCGAGAGAATAGGATGAGAACATAACGACTCAGACTCAGACTGAGAGTCAGACTGAAGAGTCAAAGCAATAGTGAATATCTGCTGTAGTTTAGTCTAATAAATCTTCAAAATGCGAGCTCTGGCTTTTGGTTGGTTAGTTAGTTGTTTGGTTTGCTGCTTGGTTTGTTGGTTTGTTGGGTCAGTTTGATGGTCACTGATGGCTATGATATTGAATGACATCATCTGGAAAGGAGTTTAATAAAAGAGGTACATAGATACAGATAATGTATAGAAACACGATGACAAAGAGGGCAAAGGAAGTGCTAAAATACCATGAATATAATCCCGAGTGGAATTTTTATTGCAAAACTTTTGCTTTTATTTAACTATGCATGTACTATACATGAATTTTGGATTATAAATAATGGAAGAGAAGAAATCAGCAATTAAAAAAGAGCCGTAACTAATGAATCAACTTCCTGTATTTTATATGCGTACGTCACAGTTTGGGAGTAAGAGAAAAAATTCTTTATACATATAATTTTTATCTACAGGACTAATAACTTCTAATAAATACAGACAGTATCCTGTATTTAAAATTCACAATAATGTATTTCTTTCTCGGACTTTGTGCATAGTTAACAGATATCATAAAGAGAACAGCACCGCAAAAGTTGAGATACTGCCCAGAAGAAATCGATTTATTAAAACCCGCCGGGGTAACCACCCGGCCATGGAAAATATACAAAACTTACGAAGAAACAACAAGCCTCGGATACGGACGAATCTACTGTTGACAACCCATGCAAACGAAGGACAACGAACTTCGGATATACACGTAGAATATTAGGTCCCTTAACAGGCCACGAGCAGCCGAACAACTAGCGGAGGACCTAGACTGCTGCAAAGCAGACATAACCACCATCCAAGAAATGCGATGGAATGGGCCGGATAAAAAGAGAATGAAAAACTGCGACACTACAGCGATTGTTATTGACGGCAACTCAGCCGTTATTTGGATGCGGATTTGTTGTTCGAGGCAAACTGAGGCAACATGGGTTTCCGGGATGTGAACTAGTGCTTCTTAGCAAGACCTACGAGCAATGCCCTAGCTATGACATTCAAATTGTCTTTGGCAAAACTAGGAAGAGAAGGCATCTTTGGTAGTACTGCTGGAGGATATAGTCTACACGACACCACCTCCGATAACGGATTTAGGCTAATCCGTGTGGGTTTCACTCATAACCACAACGAAACACCTGGTTTGATGACGAATGCCGGCAAGCACATGCAGCTAAGCAAGAAATTGAGAGATGCTACTCTAGCAATGAGACTTGAAAGTTTTACCAAAAGGTAAAAAAAATAGTGCCACGGACACACACAAGCCCAAACCTAAGCCTGTAGAGACGAACAAGGGACCATCGTAGTAGAGTCGCAGTCGATGCGAAGGATTTCGAAAGATCACATCGTATTACGGCGATGTCGAAACAGATACCACTGTCAGGCAGAATGAACCTTTCAACTTAGACGATGTAGACCAAAAAATTGGCATCCCTGCCAAACTCGGCATTTCCGGAGCTTCTCGGACCTGCCCCACAGCTACCACAGAAGCATAATAGGACTAACGTCCCTACAGCTTTTTATCAATAAAGATCCAATAGATGTCTAAATCTAAGTCGGCACTATATTGGGTACTTTACAGGACATCACTGTTTAAGATATCACCTCTAAAAAATAGGACTAGCGGACTCTCCGGAGTCCCGAATTTGTCTTTAAGAAGATGAAACATTCTGTGAGACTGTGCGATTCCTTATCGGAATCAGGAGGGATACCTTCTCCGCTAAACTAAGGGATTGTCTTGCTGGTAGAGTTAATAATTTCATTCGCAAGGTAGAACATCACAGTTCTGACAAACTGGTACAAAAGATCTTTTAGGTCGAAATGCCGTATCTCGCAATTGTCGAGTCAAATTTAAAAAAAAAAACTGACCAGATTAACACAGATTTATTTCAAGGAATGGTGAAGTTATCTGTCCCAAATTTAGCGGATAAAGCACATTTCTACTACAATAGTAAGATCTTTTGCTTGATTTCAAAATCGTTTAAGGTAGTGAAACACGGTAATGGGAAAAAAGGGGAACAGGAAAGCATACTCTATTCCTTATTACGTTTAAAAATGGATTATAAAAAAAAATTCAAGCGAATTTATCATGACGACAGGCACCGCTCGCTAGGCATTTAAGATATTTCAACATTCCAAGTGGCATTTTTAGCTCGGACCACTTCATAATTGCAGCAAAGATACTTCTTCAAATATCTCAATTGCCACAAGAACGGAGAGATATTTTGAAGAATTTTACCATTAAAAGCCTGCGATCGGTACAAACAGCAAAACCATTGCGAATGGCGTTTACTTAAACCTCTCGTCAACGTCCTTACAATTTGCATTAAGTATTTTAGATCAAATTCACTGACGCCAACAAGCTGTCGGAAATGTCGCAATCGATGTACTGGATTTTACAAAGTCTTGTGAAGGAAAATTAAGCAGACTACATAAGACCCTAATCATACCAGTTCTGCACTATGTCGCATAGGCATGAACATTAATAAATGCATCTGAAGCTATCTCTTTTTTATTTCAATTTCAATTTGTTTAATTATATAGGTTTGAACATAAAGATTTACATCTTTATACTACTGACTGACTCCACTTGGTGTACTGCCACGTTAAATGCCTAAGATGACTAGGACGGCTAGAGCGAGAAATTATTAACGCTCTGAACCAAAGAGTCTTCGATTTTTAAGCCCTAGAAACAACACGGTGCAGATATATCTCTCGTAAAGTAGCGTACACAAATGGAAGGCGACTCTTCAACTATGTCGAAGTCTAGCGCAACTTGAGCCAACCACGCTAACTGAGAATCGATTGAATCCCTTTAAGACTGTAAGGTTGTTTTAGTAAGCAAAACAATTTTTTCGGAACTTTGTTGCACTAACTCGTACCGTTGAAATCTTTCCCAAGTGTTTCGTAAATCTCTTTAATTAGTATTACCGCAAATACGATGACAAACTCTAACCAAAAACCTTACTAATTTAACTTACAAATGTATTCCAAACGTAACAAAGAAATACCCCACCATCGTTGTCCCGGTCATACATAATTACGTGGCTTTTGTTGCATTTAACAAAAGTGATAACCCTCTGTGTGTTGTCAAAACTAACAAAGTCATGTACACGCTACAACTTTATCGCCACAAAATTTCCACTTCCATTTTCATTTTCATTTTCATTCTCATTTCCATCACCACCATTACCATTTACAAAAACCTAACTCAACACTGTTGTCATTTTCATGAATTTAAATCGAAAAATGTACATTTTCCAGTTTCAAAATAAAATAAACCAAAACAGGGAAAAAAAAAATTGAGCAACCGTCTCTAATTAATGCACTTACAGATAGTTGGGCGGGAATATACGACGTGTGTTACACATGTACGTTGCGTTGCCTTTATAAGTGATTCTCTAAATTAAAAGCTAACCAAGTTATCTACATTTGAACAATGTTGCACCATTTTAGATCGCCCCCGGTGACTGTTAATCGTGTTTTTTTGATTGCATGTATACTACTCGTTCGGATAAAAACTTCCGCATTTAAAATTCAAATTCTTCCGAATAGATATCTTTTCGTGGTTGGCATTAATAAATCATTACGGGTTAGGTGGCTGAGAGAAACCAAAATACAAAAATTAACTCAACTATGAGCTACTGGTGATCGTGTATGGTAAGTATCTAGAAGCTATAACACCTGGCCTGGGTTTAACAACTACGACTACGAGTAAGAGTAACATCTATCCGAAAATTGACAATAGCCGTACGAACTCGTAAACTTGAATTTTGGTGAACTGAAAACTACTGACGTCGTCGTGAAATTAGCGGTTTTTTTTCATTAATTTCTGTTGGATATGCTAGTTTTTGTAACCGCTCCTCTAGTTGTATTTTAGTTTGAAAGAATTGTTCTCCTACTTTTGTTTGGTAAGCATTTAAACTTTTCATGGACTTCTAACTAAATGAGTTGGCGCTTTGTGTTCATATGTAACTAAGTCTGAACGCGACAGGTAACTGAAAGCGTCATGTGTCATGTTTGCGCCATATGAGGCAAAATGATGAAATGAGTTATTTTATCTGCTGGCTGAGCAAGTTTGTTTTTGTATCTTGAGGTATTTTTTCTACGAGTACCTTTGTAGTGTTCTGGGTCATTTTTTATGCTATAATCTCTCTCGGAAAAAGTGAACTCCTGGAATAAATTAAGGAGAATGTTTTAGAGCAAATACAAAAGAATTAACCATGTCAGACTCTACATCGTGCATTAGAAAATTCTTCATTGACAGTGCTAAATATCCCAACTGTCATGCCTTTAACTTCCCACGTAAGTTAGAACCTGAATGGCTATTGACGCAAAGAAGAAGGGGAAGTTACCCTGTAAGCAAGGGCTTAATCATTGTTTTCGCACTAGATGGATGTTTTCAGATGGTGAAGTTTCGAAAAATTAGATAAAGTAAACGGAAGGAAGCGGCATAATTACGTGGTATCCCCTCTAGGAACATCGGCCTATTGTATCACATCAACTCATTTCTCGTATGATGACAACGAGACAAAGTTAAAGTTCCAAAAACAGGCGCATGTCAAAACGCAGAAGTCAATTGCAGTGCAGTGCACAGCTTCATTAAGAACTTAAACTGATCGTTATGTTGTTATGAGTAGTATGCCTTAAGCTGTAAGGGGTGCAATAAAGGTTAGGGAACAGTGTTTTCAGTTTCTCAATTTTCAAATTGAAAAAAACTGAAAAATGTCCCAAAAGTTGTATTAATGTTCAGTCGTTCATCTGATGAGGTGTTCTTTAACGATGGCGAACCACTGCGTAAGCGTTCCATCAATCCTACTTTTTAGGACCCTTTCCGTACTGAAGGAAAACAGCATCTGTTCATCCCGTCCCTATAAAAGGCGAATCCTTTTCTCTCTCCTCTTACAGACCCATTGCACTTACGTATCTTCTTTCCAAGGTCATGGAAACGCTGATAAATTGTCAGCTGGTGAAATATATCGGAACACGAAAACTTCTTGATGACTGGCAGTACGGTTTTGGTAGCAATAGGGCTCACCGAAGGGTGGAACCAACGTTTTTTTTTTTAATCTGGGGAAAGCAAGATAGTTGCACTTGATACTTCTAAGGCATTTGACAGAGTTTGGTATCAGGCTCTTTTGTCGAAAATGCGTGCATTTGATATCGACGACTCTCTTTTCCAATGGAATATAAATTACCTTTCGAAATGTTCAATATAAGTTGTCTTGGATGATTTCAAGTCGAATATTCATAAAATAAATGCTGGTGTACCCCAGGGCTCCGTTCTATCTCCGACACTGTTTTTAATTTTTATCAATTTATTCCATTGCTGACGACGAAAGCTCTTCGGCTGTAGAACGGGAACGGCAGCATAGGTTAAGCTCATCAAATTCCAATATTAACATCATAACCAATGGGAAACTATAACAACTTATAGGTGATGCCAATATTACACCGTCGATTGACACCCTCGACCACCGACGCAATGTCGCTTATCTCACCCTGTTCTAGCGCTTTTTTCACCACGAAGGCTCCTCAGAAATTGCCAATAGAATTTCGGCCCTTCAAACCCGTCTCGCTGTGGATGCTCATAAGTACACTCTCAAGCCCACTTTCGAACGTACCCTGACATATCGTTTCCTAAGCCGAACAACTCGCCCATGTAAAGCCCTGACGAGCTCTTTGTTTCCTACTCATTATAACCTCCAGCCATTCAAAACCAACGTACATCGGACCTCTCTTTCTACCCTCCCTAACTATCCATTGCTCCCGCTGTGTGCAATCATCTTAATGGTACTAATAACCCCTTGAGCGTGCGCTAATTATATAAAAAAGAGAAGCTCGGAAGCCAGGCCATCCGCTCTAGCAGCTTTGCTGGACTTAAGCTTAGATATGGCTATTTGTGTGGATGATGATTTCACTTTTCAAGGAGATATGCCATACCCACAATCGGATAATTTATCAGCATTCGGTAAGGAGCATACACCAACTCATCTGTAGAATATGGTCGAACGGAAGTATGCCCATGAATGAAACCTTAGCAGTGTTTGTACGATCCTCAAAAAAGGAAAGGCTCTGAAATGTGTCAAGATTTTATTTACGATATTGTGTGAATGCCTGAAACTGTGATTCAACAACCTGATTGAACCATATCAGTGCAACTTCAGACACACTTCCGCAAATTTTAGGGAAGTCAAAAATGGACTTAGACAAGACGATGCGCTGTCATGCATTTTTTTAAACATCATTCTTGAAAAAATAGTGCAAAACTCCTAGGCAAACACTACGAGGTTAAGCCGCTCGCCAAGAAGTGTATGGGACAACACGCGATGCTACTAGATCTGGCCGGTCCCAGAGCAGCCTTCCTGCTGAAAATATCGCAGCTGTGTTTGAAGATGTCGCAGAGGACCCCGGAGGATCGACCAGACGACGTGCCACGCAATTGGGCATCAATCGGCGTATTTACAAAGAATTTCGGTGACTGTAAGATGTTCCCATATAAAGTGCAGACAGTGCGACAGCTGTTAACTGTTGACGCTCCAAGCGCGTGTAACCTACGTAGCCATCCTGAATCTCGACCACGTGGGAGACAACTTTTTATCGAAAATCATCCTGAGCAACGAGGCCCATTTCTATCTCTGCAAATATGTGAATGAGCAAAATTATCCCTTCTGAGGCATCGAAATAGCCGCGGACCAATCGACTGTGGACGTCGAACGCTATAGAGCCATGGTCAACGACTTTCTGATGTGATTCTAACAGAATGAAGCAACGGCGCATACTGCGCGTGCCGCAAGCGAAATTCTGAGGGCTGCATTTCCAGGACACTTCGGGTGACAACTTTTGCGCCACAATAAAAATTACTCTATGTATGACGTTAATATTTCCAGTTCTTCAACCAAATTGATGGATATTCGAAATCTTCTGCAGTCAGTCCATTTAAGAATATATCTGTGACACTGAATAGCTCTAACAGCATCTGGTAGTTAAGGATCATTTAAGGGCAATATTGATACATTTTCATTTTTCCTCTACAGTACAGACATTGTTCAAATAAACTGCTTAGGAATCAAATCTTACTGTTCCAAATTTAAAAAAAAAAAAACAATCACACACAATCACAATATAGTAGTTAGTGAATGATACAATTATAATACAAATTACCTCAATACATGAAGATTAAACACACTTTTGCCTGATTGTATATGTTGCATTAGACGTTTTCGTTAGGCGGTAGATAGTAAGGGGGTCGGCAGGCTATTGATAACATTTCGATTCCGGTCCGTTTTGTTACTGAACAGAAGAAAAAAACCTCTAGATCCCGCAAAAATATTAAAACCGAAATTTGCCGATGAATGTAATGCATTTTCTGCGCTTTCCTTTTGCAAACTCTTTATCCAGCGGATTTGACAGTTAAATAGAAGTGAAGAGCTGACTGGCTTATCGGACATTCCAGGACGTTGATTAAAATTTCTAGTAAAAATGCAACAAGCTGTCAAATATACGGCTCAAAGATTGTTTTATTTATTCACAAAGCATACACCAAGTAAGTTAAATAGTGTGGAGCAAATAAAAGATCATCGCGACGCTTTGACTTTGGTCCTACTTAGCCTGCCCCCAAGTCTAGAGCTTGCTGTCGATCTTTGCCTTTTCACGTTCTTCAAAGATTTCTATGTTCTTTTATATTAGCAATTTTGGAGTCTTGCTTTTGCTAAATTTTTATTTTAGAAGCAATTACAGCTTTAAGAATCTCCATGGCCTAGTAACCAACGTAACTGCTATCCAGGCGACATAATCAATTTATTGTAGAATACATAGAAGATTGCATATGTAAGGATTCGAGTTCCTTATGAAATCAGTTCAGATCAATGATCATGGCCCGTAATCATATCTGAAAAGCCTATCAAGGAGGGCTCTCCGAAGGGCGAAGGAAACGACTTTAACATTGCTTAAGCAACGATCTTCCAGACTTTTTTTCCTTGATTTTCGTTGGATTGTTGGAAAACCCAAACAAAAAAAAAAAAACACACTGTGGCGCCGGCAGCCCTTTATGGGCCATGGCCTAGCTTCTTGACACTCATTTGTGTTGCTCATGTTGTCATTTTTATCACATCTGAGCGGGACCTACGGTTTATCGCCGAGTCCAAACGGCACTCCTTAGAAGCTTTTTCGTAGGCAATTTAACTTTCGAGAGTTTGCCATTGCCCGCCGAAAGGGTGATGGCGATTTGAAAATTTGTTGGTGTAGCCAGGAATCGAACCCGGACTCTCTACGTGATAGTCCAATGAGCTAACTATCGCGCCATCACCATGGAAAATAGCAACTCTTGTAAATTTTTTTCTATCGGAATGTGCTTGAAAAACAAAGATAATTCCAAATTAAACCCATCTTAACTCTACTGTGGCGAGAACCTACTGAGGTACTGACTTGGGGTCCTTCAAAAGAAAAACGCTACGTCGTATGCTAGGATCTAGTTGAGGAAATGCTAATGAAAGTGAAGGCATAACTGTGAATTCTCAAGAAACTACTTAAAGATTGACACAAAGAGCTAATGAACGATAACACTCCAGGTAAGAGTGTTCGCGATTCAAGGCTACAATTATATTCGGTGCCAGGAAGCTAGGTGTTGCAAACTAAGAAGATGTGCACCAGTAATAACAAAGGCTAAAAGACTACAGTGTCCAACTTATAGGAGTATACCGACTAAGTAGAATCACTTAATCTTTTAAGAAGAGCAAAAACAAATCATACCTCCTCTGATGGCGCTTTAAATATTTTATCATCTCAAATTCCATGACATGTGTATCAAGCACATATTGTCCATCAAGATCTTTATAACCCCCTTACGGAAGGCATAATTTACCAATTATATCCGCGAGATATTCGTACACGAGTAGTGTCCAATTTCTCGGATTCAATGACTTTTATTAGTTAACCGGGGAATGGATTTTGTGTTTTTTTTTTTCGGCGACCGTAATTCTGTTGCTCTTTGATGATGACCACTAATCTGATAATTCGTTAAGTTATGCAATTTTTATTGTACCCACACCCGCTTATCGTGCATTTTTTGGTTCTCTTCATCTCTCTCATTTTATTCATCATGTAAAAGCATGCAAAGTAAAAAAAAATAAAAAAAAAACTTTTATTGCACCACAATGCATGCGCCACGAAATACGAGTACCAGTATCTTGCTGTTTCTCTTCCTTGTACGATAAATACTGACTTCAAAAAAAAAAGAAGAAGGGTTATGCCATTTTGTACTCCCGGCGTTCCTGGTTGGTTGTAGAGTTGCATTGGAGTGGCTCGTGCTACTGCTAAACTGGCAAATTATTAATGGCTTAATGGGGTGCGCATTAACGCAAGAACATCACACTAAAAGCACCACACCACCAGAAGGATCCGAAGAGTATAAAAATCGTGTGTTTATTTTGCTGCGTGAGAAATGTGTGCTGAACTTTTTTAATTTTAGTTTTAGTTTATTTTTATTGTTTTTCCACAAATTGAATGGTTTTTATGTGATGACAGTTTTACGATTTAGTACTCAAAGTTTGGTGAATGAAGGAACATACAAAATCAATCAAATTGGGTGACTAGTTGGATTCTCAGAATTTTGTTAGCAAGTGCTTCACGCCAATTAAATTTATATGTGTGAGAAAAGACTGAGAAAGACATACAAGAAGTAAACAAACGGAAGAATCGCGATACAGTCTGGTTGCGATAAAAAGATTTTATTTCACATGGTAACCAGAGGGCTGGGAAGTTAGGCCTTTATTTTTAGTAGCTAGGTCTCTGATGGATACGAACAGATTTGAAATTATTGATTCAAGTTATTAAAAGAAACTCTGTTGCAACACGAATAAGTAAACACTAAGACTAAGTATTAGGCGGCGGAGCAAGAGCAATATTACATGGAACTGTAAGGCTAAACTCCTGTAACATAGAACTGCATAGCCAAGTTAGGAAAAAAAAAGACCGATGGATAACTTTCCAGTTGGCCAGTTGCACAAGTGGCTCTAAATTACTAACAAAACAAATTTGGCTAAAATATGATCTTAATCACTTGAAGTGCCTAATCTCCTTAAAGTTAATGGTAAAATTATCATCATGGGGCATCGTCTCATGTACAAACATGGAACAAACTTCTATGAGGGCTCAAACGGTGTATGTAAAAACTGATTGACGTGGAGAAGAAAAGGCATCTGCCACCCGAAAAAACTCCGCGTGTTCAAGAAGTAGAAATAAAGAAGCATTATTTACATGTTCTGTCCGAGCACGACGATTTCTGACAATATGAAATTTTAAAAAATATCAACACAATGATGTGAAAAGTTTTGAATTATAAAACGTATTACAAGAAAATGAAATCAATATAATGTGCTTACAAGAACTTAAGTGCGATAATTCGGTAAGACAAAATCAAAATAAGGGCCTATTTGGATGCTTATTTGTTTTTGGAGGCAGGCTTAAGCAAGAAGTCTTGAGTTTCCGGAATGTGAAGGAGCGCCAGGTAGCAATCCGCATCAAGGCTAAATTTGTCAATATAAGCCTGATATGCGCGCACGCCCCCACAGTGGAGAAAGATGAAGACACCAAATATGCCTTCTAGGAGCTCTTAAACAAGACCTATGAGCAATGCCCTAGTTATGACATTAAAATTGTCCATGGCGATTTTAATGCAAAGCTAGGAAGAGAGGACATCTTCGGTAGTACTGGTGGAAGATATAGCCTACACGATACCACTTCTGATAACGGATTCAAGCTAATCGACTTTGCGGCGGGACGAATCATTGTCGTAGCTAGCAAGCGGTTCCCCCATTTCGATATTCACAAGCGGGCTTGAAAAACTCCCGATCAATCAACCGTCAACCAGATTGACAACATTGTGATCGACGCCAGACACCCCTCCAGTATTACGGATATCCGAAAGTTTCGAGGAGCCAACATCGACTCGGACCACTACATTGTTATGTTAGTACGGTTGCTGATAACCCGAATAACGCCAAGACAAGCTAATGCTGTGAGCGATTTCGACGTCAAACGGCTACAATCGCAAGAGATCGCTAAATCCTTTTCCGATCGAGTCTCTCTTAATCTCTTAAGAGGTCCCTTGCCGCCAGCATCAAGCATTGAAGACCAGTGACAACACTTCCCAAAAGCCATCGGAAACACCGCTACTGAAGTACTGGGTCTCACTCATAACCACAACGAAACCCCTGGTTTGATGACGAAGGCCGGCAACCACATGCAGCTAAGCAAGTTGCATACAAAGCGGCGCTGCAAAGGAGCAGAAGAGGAGAGACGAACACCGGCTTCTCAGTAGAAACGAAAAAGAGCATAAGAAGCGCGCGGTCGAGGAAATTGAGAGATGCTACTCCAGAAATAAGATCCGGGAGTTTTACCAAAAGTAAAAAAAAAAACACATGCCTCGGACACACACAAGCCCCGAACCGAAGCCTGTAGAGACGAACGAACAAGACGAAGTAGAGTGCCAATCGATGCTGAGGATTTGGAAAGACCATTTCTGCAGACTGTATAACGGCGATAACGAAACAGATACTGTCTGGCAGAATAAACTTTTCAGGTTGGACGATGGATGAACTGAAGAAAGCAATATCTAAGCTGAAGTCCAATAAAGCTGCTGGAGCGGCCATCCTGACTGTCAAGCTCTACAAGGCGCAGGCAATGACTTGGTAAGGAGCATACACCAACTTATCTCTAAAATATGGTCGGACACAAGTATGCCCGATGAATGACACCTCAGCATTGTTTGTCCGATCCTTAAGAAATGAGATCCTCTGAACTGCGCCAACTACAGAAGCATCAGTCTTCTTAACATCGCATACAAGATCTTAGTTGCCGTATTGTGTGAACGCCTGAAGCCGTTCGTCAATAACCTGATAGGTCCATATCAGTGTGGCTTCAGGCCAGTAAAGTCCACCATCGAACAAATATTCACACTACGGAAGATCTTAGAGAAGACCCATGATACACACCACCTATTCGATTTTAAAGCCGCGTATGGCAGCATCTATAGAGACGAGCTATACAGAGCAATGTCTAGTTACGGCGTCCCTGCTCCATCAAGGTCGGTAAAGATCTCACCGAGATCTTTGATGCGAAAAAGGGATTTCAAAGAATAGTGCAAAACTCAGGCATAATCTTTCAAAAGTCCGTCCAACTCCTCGCATACGCCGACGATATTGACATAATCGGGAGAAAGCAGCGTGATGTCAGTGGCGCTGTCGCGAGCATTGAGACCGAAACGGCGAAAATGGGTTGAGCGGTCAATGAGGGGAAGACCAAGTATATGCTGTCAAACAAAAAGGACAACCAACACAGACGTCTCGGGCAAAACGTCACCCTCGACAGATATAACTATGATGTAGTTAAGGACTTTGTGTACCTAGGCTCTGCTATAAATACAGACAACGACACCAGCGCTAAGATCAAGCGAAAAATAGCTCTTGCCAACCGCTGTTTCTTTGGGCTAAGAAGGCAATTGAGTGCCAAAGCCCTCTCTCGGACAACAAAAGTCACCCGTTCTAAGACCTTAATAATCCCGGTACTGCTCTATGGCGCAGAGGCATGAACATTATCAAAAATGGATGAGAGTGTTCGTAGTTGCTTCGAGAGAAAAATTCTTCGGGCGATCTTCGATCCCGTCTGCATTGACGGTGAGTGGAGGAGGAGGTACAACGACGAACTGTACGGACTGAACAGCGACATGGACCTAGCCAGAAGAGTGAAGATCCAAAGACTGAGATGGCTGGGTCATGTAGAGCGTATGGACACCAATGCTTCGCTCCGAAAAGTCTTCGAATCCGCCCCCGAGGAACAGCGTAGTAGAGCAAGACCGAGGCTCAGGTGGCGCACGAAAGTGGAAGAGAACCTCAGCCAACTTAGCGTGCGAAACTGGAGGCAGCTAGCCAGGGATCGAGCTGGCTGGAGAAGCTTGTTGACTGAGGCCTAGGTCCACCCCGGACTGTAGCGCCACTTAAAGTAAGAATCGTGACTCTTTAAATATTCCTATTTCCACGTGTTTACAACGCCTCTATGGTTGTTTTTGAACTTGATTGAACTCAAAGAAACTTTTACCAACGAACGAACCTCGTCTTTTTCCATGGTTTCGTAAAAGTTCCGTCACTAAAACTTTAATATCTCGATGACTAATGGTCGAAATGTCATCAAATTTTGACAGTTTGATAATTACCAAAACCTTACCTCAACAAACTTTAAATCGGCATAGATATATAATTGTTAGAGTCGCCATCTATCTTTCAGTCTCCCAATGGTGTTGCATGAAACCTGGGAAAGTTCTCTGGTGAAAATATTCCTTCGTCCCAGAATTATGAGTTGGTAGATATGTAGGAACTACATACACGATGAAATGGCTCCGGGTAACATTCATTAGGCTTACCATGTGAGAAGTGATTCTTCTTCTATTGAATCTGCGTACAATGCTTTTTAAACTCCTGCAAAACGACATTCAGTGCATAAGAACATGAAAAACTACAGCGAGCAATTAAGACAGACAAATTGATTCCTGTGGCAAAAGAAAGAAATTTCTACTCAACTACACGAGTATTGCACTAGCAACTTAGATTTACAAATCCCCCCTCTCTTCAGAATAATCAGAATAAGAAGAAAAGCAAATGAACACTTCATAGAGCGCGAACAATTAATGTAATGCTCAACATCATACCAGTGCAGTGCTGTTTTTCAAGCACGTACTTTAATAATCTGTCTCCGCCTCTGCATCTACCTCTGCTATTTCTAATGCCTCACAATAGCATTTGCATTGGCGTGCCAACACTACTTTTTAAAATGCAATTTGAAGTAGCTCAAGCAATTGCTGAGAAAATTATTTCCATTAAAAGCTTCTATTCCACTCCTACTCTAATTGGATTTCTAAGCGCAATTTGTTTTTAATTTTTTATTTAAATTTTCTTTTATAACAAAATTGTTGATATCGATTTTTAAATAAAATTAAAATGCCACGCCCTTTTTTGGCGAAATTTTATATTATATCGTCATCGTCATAGTTCTCTCATTATTATTTGCTTCGATGGTTTTCTAACTTGTTTTTGGACGGGCACACAGCCTCAGAAATATACATTTAACCACGTACATACTTGTATGTATATTAAATATTCTTTTTTTTTTGTTGGTTCTTCTACAACATATCCGTTTGTGTCCTTTTTTTAATTTTTTTTTTCCAAGACATATAACAACATCAGCAACCTTAGAAGTTTTATTGAATATTCTCAGAGAAGCGACAAATCTTGCCTTATCTGCTCTTTCATCATCTTCTCCGTATGTACGAATACGTAGTGCTGGCTGAACGTTTTGGTTTTAGCTCCTCTGGTGATCTTGATGGACTATTGTAGCGGAACTTGATATTTTCATGACAAAATAAAAGCCCGAAAAATTCCTTTTAATTCTAAGACAACCAATTTCACATGCAATTCATAGTCTTCGTCGTGGTCGTCTTGGTCGTCGCGGTCGCCGTCCGTCGGTCCAGTCAGCTAAGTTTCTCTACAAAATGGAAGCAGGTAAAAATGAACTGAGAAAATACGAACCCAAAAGAACTGAATTTCGTTGATTTTGATTTTATTTTAATTTTGTTTTTTTTTTTTAGGAAATTAATCTTGGCTGCGCTGGTGATCATCGTCGTCGTCTTAAAGAGGTTTTGTGTTCATTTTTTTTTTTTTAGTCGACTCTTTCAATTTTGCTGGTCCTCATAGGTATCCATATGTTTTGGAATATGTAGTGATTTATTCTAGCATCAAAGGATGCTTAGGTTCCTTTATATAAACATTTTTCGGTTTTTCAGCATAGTGAGAAAAGAAAAAATGATAAAAGAACTGCTAACCAGTTTATTTCGCACAGTAGGGTACACCATGAGTTATGGATTTTAGAGCTCTATTAAGCAATGAATTTTGTAAAAAGAAATACAACAGAATAGGGAGTAGAACCTTAAAGATTTGGGTAACAAAAAACATTCTATTTACTATAGCGGAAATGGTTTAGTACTCGTACATGACTATAGTTTTAGGTTGAAGTTTCGACTTGGTTCTATTTGCATAGAAAAAATCGTTTGAACTCAGAAGCATATTCCAAAATGAGCTGCCGCATGGTTCCAATTTGAGACCAGATACAATTTTTACACAGAAGAATTATTGCTTGTGGAACCTTTCGTTGGCTGTTGATAGTTACGAATAATATTACTCGAAAAAGGCAAGTGATTTTCGATATGAAGCGAGTTTTTCGGCTCCGAGTGGTCGCTTAAGGAACGTAGCATTCCATCTGCGCCGGAATCCTGGATCTTGCCAGATCATCCAGAACCATTAGACGAAAAATTGCCTGTGCCATATATAGATTTATTGGTCCCAAAAAGACAGAAGATTTGGCTTTGGATTTCTCAATAGGGGCAAACTTAACCAAGAATTCTTAAGTTTCTGGAATAACCAACGTTCCGAGGGTCACTAACTGCTGTTCTCAAAATTCGTATGGGGATATCGCTAGCGCCGCTAAGAAGGGAAAGTAATATGAAATGTTAAAGCTTAACACCGGGCACTCTATCTATCAAGTGTCTCTTAACATCGCTCGATGTCCTGCATCGTGTTCAGTGAAAAAATTGTCAAGTTGTTCCTTGGGTTCATGCACAGGAACAGAAAGAATATACACATATTTGTAGAGCAGGAGGATTAGAGTGACTGTTAAGCAAAAAAAAAAAGAAAAGAGTACAAACATCGACTTCTCAAGATTTTCTGATGTTTTGGAAATTCTATCGAAGACGTCCATAAAAAAGGAGAAGCTGGTATCGGAATAGAGGGCGAATATAATCCTAATGTTCGCTACTATACATCTTCGTACTGGATCTGTTAACAAAAACCATAAAAACTTACAAAGGAAACCTTGGTATTAAAAGGGCAACTGTACCAAATGAGGATTTGAAAAATACTTTTACATCTGTAACAAATACCAGAGCGCAGATTACAGTGACCTCAGAACCCCAAACTTGAACTGCAGTACCAAGAAATACGAGGCGGTTTCCTGGCATGCGAATCCAAATGTTCAAGGAGGGGTAAGATTGGTATGCAATCTAAAATCTAAAAAAGCAATGCTCTCAGTACCAAAACCAAGTTGAGACTACTCCTATAAAACGTGATGCAGGACCTAAAAAAAACCACCAACACCATTACAAGGAAACTGCAATTCATCATGAATTTTATCGCTTCTGATGTAACAATAACAATTTATATTTTCCATTTCTTCACTTAGACCAACGGCGACTATCTTTAAGTAAAAACTTTCAACACTGCTAATTTCGAAGAACTTCTTCTCGTTTCTAACTACTATGACAACATCTAACCAGAACTGACTCATCAATGAGGCAAGCTAGGCTCATTAAATATACAAAACTCCATTTCAAAGCAAAATTCCTAAGCGCTCCGTATTTCCTTTTTCCCTGGCAATCTTCTGTCGAAAACATGCACATTAAGCGCTCTTCAGTCCTCACTTCCTGTACATAATATGGTCGTGTCGATTGCTTGTTTTGCAATAACAATTCATCACTATTTAGTATGCACAAAAGTTTATCAATCAATTTACAGAGAGAGAGGGGACAATACATGGAAAAGTAATAAATTTCGCCAATTATTTTGCATTGTTCTTTCACTACACTTATTTTTATTTTTGTTTTATTTTTGGATTTTAGATTTAATTTATTCACTTTAGTTTGTCGCGTGTTGGAAAAAAGAGGCAAATAGCCACACCAGGAGACGCTTAGAACGTAATGAAGTTTGACTTAGCTAAGGCTCAACGGATTATGTCAATTTAATTGATCGATGTGGAGTTGAGGGATGTTGGTCACAAAGTATTCAAGACTATTTCTTAGTCATTCAATTAAATAGAACGATACAAACTTCTTAAATAGCTAAATTGGTTTAGAAAGAGTTGGGAAAGTCAGTGAATTGACAAGCAGCGAGCTACCGCAGCTTAAAGTGTGACCGAAAACTTTGGTTTGTAGATTCCACGACGATCGTTGGTCATACAATAAAATCAATAAGGTTCATTTGACGTAGGAACTTAAAACTACCCACCATCAGTAGCGTTATAAGTTTGTCAATAAGCACTTAAAAAATAGAGCTGAAAACATGCAACAAATTTGATAACCACTGCCCTCAATTGAGTACATGTATTGCTGTAAGTTTGTATTGGAACAACAAGGTTCGGGCTGTAAACACCAGCAACCCGAATATGTTCCCTCAAATAAATAAACTATTTCGGAGAAAAAATCAAAACGACCTTCAGTGTCTTATTTGCCAGAGAAGGTGACCTTCCCCCGTTCATTTCGAAGGAAGAACTCCATGAGATCTTCGACACAATCAGAAGTAAAAAATCAGTGGGGACCGATGGTATTCCGAACATCGTGCTTCGACATCTTCCTCTAGAAGCGGTGGACATTTATACCACCCTATTTAATAATGCAATGAATAATGCACATTATCCAGCGCATTGGAAAACGGCGGTGGTTCAACCTATCCCCAAAAAGGGAAAGGATATATCCAATCCGGCGAATCTCCGGTCGATAAGTCTCCTTCCGAATATCAGTAAGGTGTTCGAAAAAGTAATCAATAGAGCTCTGACTAGGTGGATTGAGGACAAACATATAGTTCCGGATAATCAATTCGGTTTTAAGGCAGGACATGCTATCTCACATGCCGCGTCTAAGCTGGTGTCCGATATCCAATGGAATAAAGGCAAAAAACAGTGTACTGGTGCCTGCCTAGTTGACTTGGAGAAGGCTTTCGACACTGTATGGTTAGAAGGTCTATTCTACAAGCTGGCTGGTCTGGGGATCAGTAAACCACTCTTGTACATTCTTTATAATATGCTAACCAACAGACAGTTCATCGTGAAAAATGGTGATGTGACTTCTGTTGGAATATTTCAAATTAAAAATGGTCTTCAGCAAGGCGCGGTCAATTCACCGATCCTATTCAATATTTATACAAGCGACTTGATAGGTTCACTTCCCCATACTATTGCGTACGCAGATGACTTGATAGCGTACAGAACAGGTCCAAAAATCGAGGTCATTAATAGTCTCTTACAGCGTGACTTCGATAAGATAAGACGATTTTGCGATGACTGGAAGCTGAAAATCAACTTTCAGAAGTCGGAAACCATTCTTTTTAGGACGCCGTTGTCTGGAGCCTCTAGGGATACCAGAAAAAATTGGCGAAAGTTCTCGATCATTGGACAACACGGACAGCCTCTTGCCTGTCGAAATGTAGTCAGATACCTTGGGATTTGGCTAGATCAGTTTCTGTATTTTAATAAAAATGTAGATGCTGCTCTAGCCAGAGCTAAAGGGGCTTTTGCTCTCACAAAGAGACTGTTTTATAGCAGCCAACTCGATGCGAGGGTAAAGATAATCTGCTACATGGCCCTTATCAGGCCCATGCTGGTATTTGGGTGTCCCGTGTGGTTCAATGTACGAGCAAGCTTAATGGAAAAGATTCGGGTGTTTGAGAGGGCTTGTCTTAGGGCTTGTCTTCGCTTGTACAGAACACCAGAGTGTTTTTTTATCCTAATGAGGTCCTTTACAACAGGGCGAACCTAATACGAGTGGACAACTTCGTAATTAAGCTGACTCGAAGGCACATTGCAAGAGCAATGGCCTCGACGAATAACCTGATATCTCGGGCTTACTACCCCCCAAATCACCTTTATCATGAGAGTGTGCGCTCTAACAGCTTCGTTCCACCTGAAGCATTCCTCTACCCTGATCAGATAGGGTTGATCCAGGATAGATCAGCGGTCCCGTTAATCTTCCATGTCGCTCGGACAGCTGGGGACAGGCGACTCAACTACAACAGAGATGTCGCACACGGCAGGGTGGATCGTCTCAGGTTCAGTAGGGCGGTGGGGAATCCCGATAAGAGGGATGTCGTTCGGCTGCACCAGCATTTCTGGTGGTTGAATGATGGGGAAGATGTTTCGTCGTCGTTTCCGTCAATTACGGACCAGTCTCACTAATGAGGCAGAGCTGACCAATCTATTTGCTCTGTAAATAGCGATGGCCAGCTTACATAGGTTTAGGCTAGCATTTAAGTAATATATATATATATTAGTATATACAAAGGTATATACCAATGTATGTATATAATTGTATATAATGTCTATTTGTGTGTATGTACGTATTGTATGTAGGTTACGTAGATTAAGGTTTATTTTAAGTTATATTAAGTTTTTATAAAAAGTAAAAAATAATGTCCATATGCTAAGTTTTTTGATAGCAATTTTTTTCTTAGCCTTAAGTATAGAAAATAAGTAATCATAAATACAATGTAAATGAAGTCGAAAGACATAGAAATACGAATTTAGAGTAACTTAGAGAGCCTGTGTAGGGCCAGTAAGTTAGTATAAGATTGTTTAGTAATTTTAAGCTAGCATTTAAGCATTTTCTGTTAGAATGTAAGACGTAATGATAAGTGAAATAAAATGCATTTAAAACTAACTAACTAACTTGAGTACATGTAATTGAAGCCACAGACCGTTCATTAATTTTCGCGATTAAGGGTGCGAGAAAACCCGTCGAATCACAGCCAAAATAAAAGCAATAGAAAAAAGAGTTCAAACAACTTTAAAAATATCAGAACAAGCCTCAGTTCGGGGTGAACCTGGGCAACAACTAACAAGCCACTGAATTTAGTTAGGTTCTGAGGCGCACTTAAAGTCGGTTGAGGTGAGTAGAAGAAGTTCTACTTATAGGTTTATGTGACATTTAAGGTGAGCTCTTGGTCTGCTATGTTCTTCTTCCGGCTTAGAGGACTCTGTGAGCCGCAACAGCGTCCATTCGATCTCAGGCGACTGTTGCGCATTTTTGTTTAGCTCGATGTCGCTGTACACCTCGTATACCTCATCGTGGAATTTTCTCCTTACGCCGTCAACGCAAACGTGGCCAATTGTTTTTCGCATGATTTTCCTTTCGAAATGACTTTTCGCTTTCATCCGCTTTCGATAGTCCATGCTTCATCTCCATAAAGTAAGACCGAGATGATCAAGGTCTTATATCGGGTCTTATATCCAATAGAGACTTAACAACTTTGAATATAATTTGTGAACGCACTCTTTCACTAATCATCAAACTGTCACTGTCAATTTATTCATTAAACTCAACATTTTTATCATGGTAAAGTACACGAACGAGCAACGTCTGCAAATTATACAAATTTTCTACCGAAATTCGGAGTCGGTGACTGCAACTTTTAGAGCATTAATTCCAATTTTCATTGGTAATTCTCGCCCTAGTAGACAAGTTTAGTGCAAACATTTGGAGTCTACATATTCGTTGTGTGATGTTGCCGTGTCAGTGAGACAACGGGTTGGTCGAAGTGTCGAAAATATCGCTGCCGTTCAGGCGTCCGTCAGTCCAAATCAGTCAATTCCACGGCGTTCTCAAGAATTGGGCATCGCTCAGACCACATTATGGCGTATTTTGCGTAAGGATGTTGGTTTACACCCATACAAGATCAAGCTGACTCAGACTCAAGAATTGAAGCTGATGTGCCACCAGCACACGTTACAATCGATTTATTGAAGAGTAAGTATGGTGAGCGTGTTATCTCAAGAAATGGGCCAGTCGATTGGCCGCCTCGTTCGTGCGATTTAACGCCGCTTGACTATTTTCTGTGGGACTACGTTAAGTCATTGGTATATGCAAACAAGCCGACGACGTTGGAAGAGCTCAGAACCAACATTGAACCGTTTCAGCAGAAATATGTGGCCGAGTCCTTGAAAATTGGGTCCAACGAATTGACCGCTGCAAACGTGCCCGCGGTGGCCTTATGAACGAAGTCGAGTTCCATTCATAAATGTTTTGATTGTACTTCAAGCCGATAATAGAGTTTTTGAAATATCTCAAATGGTTTGCGTTTTATTTTTAAAAAAAGTTGTCAAGTTCTTATTGGAAAACCCTATATAAAGCTCAAGTACAGAGGTGCCCAATCGAACTGCAACTTTTCAAAGCGCTGTATGGCGATGGCGATGGCGCGATAGTTAACTCATTGGACTATCACGCAGACAGTCTGGGTTCGATTCCTGGCTGGGTCACCAACAGTTTTTCAAACCGTCATCACCCTTTTGGCGGGCAATGGCAAACTCCCGAAAGTAAAATTGCCTACGAAAAAGCTTCTAAGGAGTGCCGTTCGGACTCGGCGATAAACCGTAGGCCCCGCTCAGATGTGACTAAAATGACAACATGACCAACACAATTGAGTGTCAAGAAGCTAGGCCATGGCCCATACCGGGCTGCCAGCGCCACAGTGTTTTTTTTTTGTTTTTTTTTTTTGTATTTATTAATATAAATGGAATTTTATTATGGCCTTGAGTCGGTAGAAAGCGAGTTGAGTTGCACACTGGACGAATGTGAAGGGCTATCGTGAGTGCATTCGCCCTTTGATATTTATATGTGCTAACTTGCGCCTGTTAAATGCCCCATATTGGGATGTAAAGTGAATTTGCAACTGGTGACTGTGAAGACCATTGTGTTGACAAAATGAAGCAACGCAAGGAAAGTAGCTTTTTAACCACGCAGAGTCTTGTTCTGTCCATTTTCTTTCAACAAAATTTTGGAATTACCAACGCTTTAAAGCACTTTCAAAACATTTTCGCGGTAGGATTTTGTACCTCAGTTTTCGCTAGTCTGGCGACGAGTGTCAGCAAGCACATCCAGCTAAGCAGAAAGCATAGAAAGCGGTGCTGCATAAAAGGACTAGAGCGACTTACAAACTTAATGAGCAGAAGAGGAAAGACGAACACCAACTTCTCAGAAAGAAAAAGAACGAGCATGGGAAATTTGTAACATCGCCTTAATGAGACTTCAGGCCAGCAAAGTCCACCATCCATCAAATATTCACAACACGGCAGATCTTGGAGAATAGATTCGACACGATACACACTACCCATTTATCGATTTTAAGGGCGCGAGACAAGCTGTAAAGACCAATGCCTAGTTTTAGCATCCCTGCCAAACTCGTCCATTTGTGCAGCATGGCGATGGAGAATGCACGATGTTTCATTGGTAAAGAGCTTACCCAAACCTTTGATGTACAAAAAACATTTAGACAAGGCGGTACGCTGTCATGCGATTTCTCTGAACCCATCTTTGTTCGAGTCCGTAAATTTACTCGCATACACCGATGATATTGACTTATTTGGAAGAAAATCGGTAGCGCTTTCGTGAGTATTAAAACGGAAGCGTCAAAGATAGGTTTAACGGTCAACGAGGGCAAGATCAAGTATATGCTGTCAACCCTAAAGGACACCTAATACCTAAGTATCGGAAAGAAATGTGAATTATAGTTGAAAGGGTGCTTTTTTGACGACATTCCGACCATTCAAAAAGCTTCGACATGGGCACTTGATGCAATTCCACAAAATAGGCTAGAGCAGGCATTTGAATCAATATTGAATCGCTGTAACAAGCGTATGTAATCAGGAGGAGAATATTTCGAAATCACGTACAACGAACTGTGCGGGCTGAACAGCGACATTGACTTAGCCAGAAGAGTGAACTCAGCCAGGGACTAAAATCGCTGCCTTCCAATCTGCTCCAAGGGACAGCGCAGGAGATGACGACCGTGACTCATGTTCCACACGCAAGTCGAAGGGGACCTTAGTCAATTTAGCATGCGAAACTAAAGGGTGAGGGATCATAGAGTCGTGTTTCATTTAATTCGACGTGGGTATACGGAGAAAAATGCTTACTTTTACGTCCGCGTATATTTGTTGTATGTATGTGGATTTCCGAGTCACTAATGCTAATCACGCTAATCAAATTTATTACGGAGTAGCAATTTGTAAATGAAACAATTACTATTGTATTAGCACTTTTGGCGGAATTCGATAGTTTTTATAAATAAATAAAAAACAAATTCATGTGCCCTGATGATTAGAAGGGAAGTATCTCAATTATTCGTGAACTGGACGAGCAATAAGCCCTTTATGCTTCTCTTTATCTGTTAGTCAAGTGGAGCAATTTGATTTGTCACTGGAAGTTGAATTTATAGCTATGTAAAAGATTTTCAAAATTCAGCACTTTAACCACTTCCACCCAATGTACCGGACTCAATTTCATTTACCAGATATTATTGTAGATTTTATTGTATTACGAACGGCGCCAAGTCGTCGCGGTATCACTAGTTTTTGCGTCATTTCTTTCAATGCCACTGACAACTTTGCATATCACTACCAAAATCAAAACTAAAAAAACAAGAAAACAAGAACATTTTCAGGAAATAAAAATTCAGTTTCTATCTTCTACTCCAACTTAGCTTGCCGAATGAGCCAATTAAAGAAATACTTGCTAACAAGTCGGGAGGTACTCGTATATTTTACGATTTAAAAACAAAACATCCAAAAGTTATTATATAAGAACTAAGAAGTATCACAAGAATATACTCGTACGGGTATTGCAAACAGGTAGTCAAAGAATTTTATGAATACTCAACTCACATGGAAAAGACAACCACATAGATGTGGAAAAGGAGACAGCAAAAATTATATGTGTATATCAAAAATCAAAAATTCGTTCTTAGAAATAGACGAGAAAAGAATTTCGCAAGATTGATATAAGCAACAGCGAAATGAAAGCGAAACGTTTGCAAACTTCTTTACGACGACAATAAACGACAGCACAAAGTGCTGGTATAACACATAAAATTGAAAATAAAATTTTTATTTTTGCAAATTCATTCTTTTCTGCTGGTTCACTAATGGTACTCGAACAAGGAGGTACAGCAGTGATTTTTCTGGTGGGTGAGCGCACTTTTAAACGAATATTTGGAGGTTTTTTTTTTTTCTAAACCGAAAACAGCAAATTTCTATTTTTAAGTTAAGTTAACTCACATAGATGGCGCTTGAGTCTTAGGCAGATCTGAGGGTCAACATCACAAGCCAGATTGGTATTTAACCAATCCTCCTCTCAAGTTACGCACGTCACGTTTGCTTTCACATTGTGGTTTTTCTCTATGTCTCTGGTGTTGATTCGAATGTGGATCTGATGGAAGTATTTCTGTCCATACAATAGCATATCCCATCCACTGATGTCGCGGAATTCAAATCCTTTTTTCTCAGTCACTGTTGCTATATAACCCGCTGAATCGTCGCTGAATCAGGGCCGTCACTTGCCCCCAACGCAGACACAACCAATCATCACACCAAATTTTTTTTCGCTCAAAAATACCATAAAGTTGAACTGGAATGAGTATGTTGGACCACCTTGGATCTGCTAGATGTCTCTGTTACGCAATTGTTTTCTTAGCCAAAGAAACAGCGTGAGCAGTATGATGCTTTCAAGAAATAAATGGCATACTGAGAACTAAAACATCGGCACAATGACGTAAAAAAATTTCGAACTTTAAAACATATTACGGCAACGTACGTGGCGTTGTTCATGAAGGAACCAGAGAAAAGCCAACAATTAGCAGCTTCGGTCGACAAAATAAACAGGCAAACCTCTGGGAGCCTAATTCGCGAAAATCGATCCAAAGTGCCATTAACCAAGAAGATGATATGGAAGGTATACAGAATGAATTCTATGAAAAATGTTTAAGAAGTGCCAAAGTTTTGCTGGAGTGTTGAAAGACCGGCTCCATATAAACAAAAAGGTGACAAGGCGATTTTTTAAAAACGAAAATAGCTTCACAGCACCAAAGGTATAGCTTTTAAATGTGGATTTAGTATAGCGGAAATAGCAAAACCGATAGAGAGCGTTTTGAACAATACCACAAAAAGTTGCGAAAAAATTAGCCGAAAGGAATAGAGGCATTAAGCCTTTTCATAAAAAAGATTAAATAGCTGATCTAAGATATATTGAAGACGAGGAGTACGGGAAATGACGAAAATTGAAATAGAATGATGAAATACTTTAACGCTGTACTTAACGACGAATTCCCACGCAGTACCATTACCCTGGCCGATGCGCACGAAGAAAAAACGCAGATTTTAAGGAAGACAAACATAGCAAAAGAAGGTTAAAAGACTAAACAAATGTATGCTGAAATTGAATGAAAAGAGACGTTCAGCATAATATAGGTTAGTGGAGAAGGAGCCTCCTTGTTTCACTGCATAAAAGCAAAGGCGACACAAAAATTTGCAACGTCTGCCTTTCGTTGGAAATAATGTCGCGTACTGTGAACATATACTAGAGAATCCCAAACAGGCGAGAGCGTTAACAAGAGGCAAGTTCAGATACTTTGCCTCAAGGAATGTCTGTATCGCCTTTATAAATTTGGACAGAGTTCATAGATATCTTATATGGACAGCGCTAAGATCTCATAATGTACCCAAGATGTATATAAGATTAGCAAGCATATATGTAAATGGTGTCGTTAAAACGAAAGTGAATTGAACAGCAGTAAGTGAATTAAATTTAATTTTGAATTGAATTGAATTCATTAGATCATAAGACACATAGCTAAGACAATTGATCATCTGCACTGTCCTTTTTCAGAATCAGAAATCCAAAGCGTTGGCATCTTTTCGGAAGGCGACATCGTACCTCAGTAGTACTAACTTATCAACATAAGCTCTGTCATTAAGGAAATTAAGATGACAATGTCCCACATAGAACGAGTTTGAGGTGGCTTTAATACCGCGAAAACTCCGCGTAATTTGTGTCGAAAAAATGAATTCTAAGCGTAAGGACTTAAAGGAAGACAGTTGTTCTTCCAGCTTAAAAGTCGAAATGTTGGTCAATGTACAAGAATCATAAGATAAAGGAAAAATGACAGCAGTTTTACACAACTTCATCAAATATTCATTAGTCGATGTCTTCGTATTAAGCGGACAAATTGGCTGATTAACTGGTTCAACAATAGCCAACACAATGTCTTACCCAACAAGCACAATAAGTCTCCGCTAAGGTTCACAGAAAGAAATAATTGGATTACTTTAGTGCAAGAGCACAGTTCTTCAAATTTTAAAATAGTCCAGAAAGTTCTGGGAGTCATTTGAATATTGCGCACAACGCCATTCTGTTACAATTGTGAGTTTTCTTGGCCACAGCTATGGTGGTCTAATAGTGATCCTCATGTCAAAATTGATATGTTTTAAGCTCTTCTGGAAGTCATTTAGATAAGGCTTTTTGTCGAAGCCATGAACAATTGTGGAACCATCGCTATTTCGATGACAGTCATTCATCAGTTGCGGCGTATCTATCTCAATTTATGGGCCAGGGTGGCCAACGTTTATGATTGATTGATGATTATTATTCAGAAACCTTGGCTTTATAATTTTAATGCCACTCAACGATACATACATCATCGTTGCCTCTGCTTTGTTTGTTCTTTGTTGTTCAACTTTATACAACATTTAGCCTTAGATTTAAAAGTACCACCAAAAAGCGTGTTCTTCTCCTTTTTCCTGGCAGACTCATGGGCCCTATTTGCAAAGCCGATTTCTATAATTCATGTTTAATTGCAGTGTAATGCATTCATCATGAAACTATGAATAAGTTTGTGGTGGTGATACATTTCAGAGGGCTTTTCGAATGGCCTGATGAATTGGCCGCTTGTCTCCGACGGACGGCGCCAAGAGTTCAGGAAAATATAAAAACACTTGACAGGCGAAGCTTGTTGTTATTTGTTGCAGCTTTATTTTTTTTAAAGCCAAACTTTCTGACGATATCAGTTCGGCTTGGTAATAAAAAGATCAACAATGTGATGTTTCTAGTAAATATAAACCTCTAGAAAATTTTGGGCATCTTAATTGCTGAAAGAATCTCTTTCGACGATATCAATGTATTCAGTCTGGATGACAGTTAATTGATCAGGACATAGCCGTTTCCAGTAGACTATCCAAAATGTTATGATCTGAGTTTTATTCGACATGAATACCCCCAAGCAAATGATCTTCCGATAAAAAAAGAAGATCGCCAAAACCTCGCTGTCAAAACTTATAACTCTACAAACTGCTTCATAGTAAGTTCGGCCAACAATTTAGGCAGAACAGCTGATTAAACATAAACGGTGACATCATGCAATGTCTTCCGTATACAATAAGGCAGCTGAGAAAAATGGTCATTAGGCTTTAAAAGATGTGATCGACTTAGGCTCCACACATACCTTTGAAATATGCGATCTTGGTTAAACTTATAAGCAATGCTCTTACTTCAAGGTTAAGAATATTTGACGCATATAATATCATTCAATTGTCCTTCACGGGTACTTGATCCTGACAAGATAATTTTCAATCATTTTTCGAGACATATTGGGCAATAACTCGGCCATAACCTGACAAATATTAGTTTTTAAAGTGTCAAGAGTTTGCGGATTGCACATCATACAGTGACCTTTTGTGGACCTAATAGTCTTTCGAAAGTAATATGTGGATATTCACTACCCCATATGCGACAACTTTAATTGTTAACATAGCCACGAAGTGAAAAATGGGCCTCATCGCTGGAAAAAATGTTGTGTGAAAATTAGTCATCCTAACGCTGATGTTCAAGCACCAAATCGACGTATGCTTTACCCATTCCGTAGTCAGCTGGCTTTAATTTTTGACTGAGCGGAACTTTATAAGGGTTAAGATGCAAATCCAAATGCAAAATACGCCATAATGTGCCAATCAATGTGAAATCAATAGATTTTAATCTTCTTTAAAACCTTCACTAACGGCAGCCATATTTTCTCTAGAACGTGCATTTCGATGATAGATAGGCAATTTATGTCCAGATGGACGATAAGATGATTTCGACCATAATCGGCTCGAAACGTACATACTACAACAGAATCACTATTTTTGTAGTAAGTTTTCACAATTCTAATACGTTCAGCGAATGATAACGATCCATATTGTAAAATGGTAAAATGGAAATCAAACAGTGTACCTAGAATCATATTGGCTGGCAACCAGGTTGCAAATTATTTTAGAGATATTTGACTGTAGTAGAACTGAAATGTTTTTACTTTAAACATTCATAAACAGTTATCTATCAAATAAAACGAATTTTCATATTTAAATGAGAATAAAACGTGCATGCCCTTAATGCCACTCCTGTGGTAACCCACTTTTCTCAGCGAACAACAGTATAACCCAATTGTTTCTTAAATTTTTCTCAAGCAAGGTTCATTTACTAACAACCATGCATCCATAGAAGGGGAAAGGCAAACTACAATTCAAACTCATATTCAAATTCAAATCCAAATCTAAATTAAAAAAAAAAACAAGTGCACTGCACAAGCACCATTACCATTACCATTACCATAACCATCGTCAGTAAGTAACACTTCTTCATCTTTTGAATGCTAATATGAGAGAGATCTCTTTCATCATCTTCATCTTCATCTTAATATATTTCACTTCACTCTCTCATAATCAGCAAAAATGGGAGTATAAGTGGCCATCACACACTAACTACAGAATATAATCACAGGTCCCAACAAAAACACAAAAAATCAGAAGACCAAAGACCCGAAAAAAAAATACCTCCCGAATGAAATGCGCAAGCATCACATAAATCTTGAAGGTTACTTAAGCAGCAGCACCAGCTACGATTTGGCTATAAGCAGATACAACTCGCGAGTTACGAATATATGAAGAAATCCAACAGATACACGTTTATGTTCTACTTTAGTACTCGTACGAGTATTGTTTTGTTATACTCGTAGCCTCTAGAGTAGAGCGCTGCCTCTAGACCTCTGTATCTATAGTCTATAGAGCTCCGGTTATAAGTTCCCGGTTATGGTTCTCTTGTTTCTCTGGTTGTTTTGTCTTGTGCATTGTTTTGTGTAAAATAAAAGTGGGAAATAAAAGAAAATAATAAATGCATGATAAAAAATATAAATGTGGGATTTTTTATTCTCCTCCTCATCAAAAGAAGAAAATACAAGAGCAGGAAAAAAAAAAGAAGAAAAATTGGTAAGATGGGCGCCTTCCACGTACGAGAGTTGAGCTGAAGAAAAAATGAAAAAAAAAACAAACACAAACAACAAAATTCTTCAAAAGGAGTGGTTTCAGCTGCTGTTGCTGTTGTATTATGGCTGCGGCGGCTGCCAGTTGCACCAGAAGCCAAAGGAATCAGATGCAAACCGGTGATACCAGAGTTTTTATAGACATACCCCATAAAAATGAGTGATTTGGATATAAAACTGTATAAGGTAATGAGATGCGATAGATGTGTTGCTTATCACGTAGCGGCTGAAGGTGAGCTGCATTGAGGGTAGTTGTAACACTTGAATTAGAACTGAGTTAGCCTTTAAGACAGAGAATTTATGTCAACAATGGGTCGGCTAATGGTCATATCTAAGTGCATCTAGAATTGTGTTTTTTATTTCAAAAATGATTGTGTTACATTTAACAGAATAGGTCTAACAATGGAATCTTGTGGCGCCCGAATTCCACCGACACTGTAGACTTGAAGACCTACCGGACTTCATCAGGACTACTACTAATTTAGAGCTTTTACCACCTCTCCATTTATGATGAATAAGTCCTGCGGCTGATTCGGCCCGTTCAAGGCCCCGGTGTAGAAAAGAGGAGAGGAGTCCCTTAAAATAACCAACAATACATTGGTGTGCGCTGTTTCTGACCGTTCAAATGTAACTGGATACTGGGACACGTGCAAGGTCTTGAGCTTGAATGGAAGAAATACGCACAATACACGGGAAATTCGGGGAAAAAAATCTAAAAGAATGAGTCAGGGACAAAGTATCTGAGTTGATCTAGTAATCATTTCATGTTGCGAGCACTATCCTTTTAATAATCTGGCCCTCCGAACGTGTAAAAGACTACGTGTTGTATAAACGTCTAAAAGCCTTAAATATGGATCAACTTATAGGTCAAGTTTCCAGCAAAAAAGAAAGATGGAACGACTTTCGCCTTTGCACATGGAGCACGATAGAACGATTAGCGAAGATGGTCTTGACTAGATACTACTAGCATTCAAGAAGTGCGATGGGATAGATCAGGTAAAAAGAGATAAACAACCTTAACATCTTGTACAGTGATTGATTATAACACAGAAATAGCTACAATTTGGATGTGGAACTGTCTTTACAAGAGAAGTTAAGCAAGTAACCTGAGTTTCAGAAATCTGAACGAACGCCTGCATACGAGTACAATTCGCATTAACACTCACACCAAAACAGAGAATTAGAGCGACTTAACCTAAAATTACTTTTAAGAGCTCCTCGACCAGTGTTTTGAATAATGTTCTAAGTTAAGATACGAGTATTCCTTAGAGATATTAACAACAAATAAGGAAAGAGAACTATTTTGATGGCAGAGTTGGGAGACGTTGTCTACAGGACACCAAACTAATAGACTTCTCGGCGGGGGAAAATGTCATCACAGCTAGCATATGCTTCCTTCACCTCAACATCCACAGATGGACCCGGTATCAGTCTCCTCAATATCATTATGTGAACGCTAAAACCCCTTGTCAAGAAATTCACCGGCCCCTTACAGCGTGGCTTTAGGACAGAAAAGTCCACCATGGATCAAATTTTCACATTACGTCAGATCATGGAATAAACAAAGGAGTTTCAAATCGATTTACACCAGCTCTTGATTGAGTTCAAAAACACAAAAATATATAACAATGTCTTTACAGACGAACAGCCAAAGTCCTTCGAATGGAGTTTGCAAGCTCCTCTTCCGTTAAGTTCGATAAAGATCAAGATAAAACCTTCAATATGCGAAACGAATACAAACAAAGCTATGCGTTGTCATTAAATTTCTTAACATCGTTCAAAATGCATCTGTGCGAAACTAGAGTTTAATATATCAGTGTGGCTTCAGGCCAGGATAGTCCACCATCGATGAAATATTCAAACTACGGCAGAGCTTCAGGTCGATACACATCACCTTTAAATCGATTTTAAGGCCGCGTATGACAGCATCTATAGAGACGAGCTATACAGAGCAATGTCTACTTTTGGCATCCCTTCCAAACTCGTTCGTCTGTTCGGGATGATGGCGGAGAATTCAGGCTGCTCCATTAAGGTTGGTAAAGACCTTTGATGTCAAAAAAGGATTTAGACAATCTGATGCACTGTCATGCGATTTCTTTAAACAATATTGCACAAAACTCACGTGCAAACACAAGAGGCACAATCCTTCAAAAATCCCTCTAATTACGCACATACGCTGCCGATGATGTTGACATAATCGGAAGAAAGCAGCGTCATGTTAGACGTTAGTGAAATGGGACCTCAGTTAACTAGCTGGCTGGAGGCGCTTGTTGGCTGAGGCCCAGGTCCACCCCAGACTGTAGCGCCACCTTAAGTAAATGAGTAAGATCATACCAGTGTTACGAGTACTTGACGAAATTGTAGGGCCTTCGAAAGAAAAGTTCTTCGGTTATCCATCCCAGCTTAGGTGGACCACGCAAGTAGAAGCTGAAGAGACATGATAACACTGATGCCCCCTGAGGCTCCTCCACCAGATTTAAGCGCCATTTAAGTAAAATTGTATCTCCTATCTAATCGCATCTTCCCTTCACCCACTGTGTTTGATATCCTTTCGGAGAAGTTGACATCCTTCCCGTCGTTTTACAGTGACGCATCTAATCTTTGCAGATTGGCCATCATTTTTGAGTTTCTCATGATATCACCTTCAGCTTTTTGAACAGTCTCTTGCCATCATGCGTCCGGTCTTCTCCGCTCACATATCGCCATCACTCAATGCTAGGAATGTAATACGCAACGAAGGGCAGGTATAATCCATAATAATTACTAGTATTCCATGACGATGACGATGTTCAATTTGACGAAGCACTATGGCGATGACACGAGCCCTATGATGTAAAAATCCTTCAAAGTATTCACTTAGGCGTTTTTACATCTAATTGCACAAAAGAGAGAAAAAAAAAATAGTCTCATTCAATGAGATTGGGCAAATCGATCCTTGTTACAACCAAGACCACCTACCCAATCTAAACAAGTCCCTTTAGTTCCCTTCACTGAATTTCCGTTTCAAAATTGTTGATTTTTCCCAATAACAACTCACACCACTAACACTTGTATTACTTCGTCTTCCACTCAAAAACATTCTGTTGTTAATTTCATATTTGAAGGACGTATATTAAAAGGATCTGAGAGTAAATTCACTTGTTATCCCTGTGGGTGGTCAACAGTAATATTATCGTGAAACGTGTCCCGTTTTCACTTTGTTTTCTAATAACGATTTTATTTTGTCCTTTAATATTATAATAGTTGAAGTAGAAAATTCGGAGAAACGAATTTTTTAATTAATTAATTAATATACTCGTATATTAAGTTTATAATTGTAGTCTAAGTTGTATTGGTACATGAAGCTGTAGTTGTAATTGTAGTTTTATAGTTGGAGTAGCATTGAAAAGTTTTGTGCACAATTACAATTTGCATGCTTTGAAAAATTGTTCATGTGTCTAGAGTCTGAATTGAGTCTTGATGTGTTGCATGCAACTAAGAAAAACAACTGCGCCATGCCATTGGGAATTCATTATTGAAATACGTATCCTTGTCTGCCTTTGTGAAGTTTCTTGTTTTCCTTTCGGTGGAAATCAAAGTCAAATTGTGCATTGTTTGCATGATTTTTTTTTATCTTCGAATTCACTACATAGTTGGGGAGGGTTGGAGTAGTTGTTGCAGTTTAAGGGTAATGGCGACTTGTTAATGGAAAACTTAATCAAAGTCAAATGAAATTGCATGCAACTTTGATTAGAATATAAATTCAGATTCAAATATTGAAGGTAGGAACCCTCGTAGAGGAGTGTTTTTTAAGATACGGTCTTCTGAAGCTGGTATTTGATATTCAATTGGTAAGAGTTTGGTGACGTGCCATTTTCATTTAACTTTGGTAATGGCCGTAATCAGGGCAGCTTCTGTTTCAAACAATTTTGTCATTTACTTAGAATGCGGAATGAACTTTTTCAGTAAGGACAGTCTTGAAGTCTTTGGCTAACTAACTGCCACGTTAAAACCCATTCAATTTCGACGACATAAAGCACAGTAAGGATTCCTCAACCGCAATATTGGGTCACACAAAAACAGATGACGGGGTGTTAGAGTTAATAACCGGACTGGGACAGATAAAAGCATCAAAAAAAACCTCAAAGTAATAGCTTTGGCGTTTTGAATATTCCGTAGTTTTCTTAAATACGAGGGCGGGTCAATAAGTCCGTGACTTTTTGAATTTCTGACCTCTTTACTGAAACAGCAACACTGCTCCTGTCAACAGGCATCTGTCAGTTGACTCCTGTCAAAATTTAAACTTGCTGCGTCAGTTAGTTTGTGTTTGACAGCTATTTTTATCAGACTACTCACTAATTTGAGGAGAAAATGGAAAAAAGTGAATTTCGTGTGCTTATTAAGCATTATTTCTTGCGAAAAAAAACCATTACCGAGACCAAGGCTAAGCTTGATAAATACTATGGGGACTCTGCACCATCGATTTCAATGGTAAAAAAGTGGTTTACTGAATTTCGTTGTGGCCGTACAAGCACTGAAGATGCCGAACGTCCTGGACGCCCAGTTGAGGTCTCTACACCCGAAACAATCGAAAAAATTCACGATATGGTGTTGGCCGACCGAAGATTGAAAATGCGAGAGATTGTGGAAGCCGTAGGGATCTCGCATGGCTCAGTGGTTTCAATTTTGAATGATCACTTGGGCATGAGAAAGCTTTCCGCAAGATGGGTGCCGCGTTTGCTCACAGTCGACCACAGACACATGTGCAGTTGCCATGGCAAAAATCCATGATTGGGCTATGAATTGCTCCCTCATCCACCCTATTCTCCAGATTTGGCTCCGAGCGACTACTTCTTGTTCCCAAACCTGAAGAAATGGCTTGGTGGAAAAAGATTTGACTCCAATGATGAAGTCATCTCGCAAACAAAGGCCTATTTTGAGGACCTCGACAAATCATTTTTTTTGGAAGGGATAAAAAAATTGGAGAAGCGTTGGACAAAGTGTATAGAGCTCAAGGGAGACTACGTTGAAAAATAAAATTATTTTTTTATCAAAAAATCTGTGTTTTAATCCAAAAGTCACGGACTTATTGACCCGCCCTCGTATCAGAGCCCACCACATTGCCTTTAACCTATTTTAACCCTTAAAGTCCTGGTAGGTTTGTTTTCGAAGTTAAATTCGCAGAAATTGCACAAACGACTGACAAATGATTTTGGGTGTTTACATAACATGACAGACAAGACAAAGGGCATCACAGTTCGAATAAATCTAAGAAATGGTGGTTGGCTGCTATAGAACTAGGGTAGTTTTTAAGAGTTGTCAACCTAGTGATACCCGGTAGTGCAACGGTAACCATCGAGTAACGGTCGATGGGTCAAACTTATAAGTGCGAGTCCTAACCAACAGATAAAAATATCAGCCATCGGATGAATCCTCTAGATAGAATCAACGGTGAAGTAAAATCTCAAATTGTGACCTTAACCGAGCTTCTTCAATATATTTGAAGCTCAGGCCTGTAAGGATTTCCGAGACTAAAGAAGGGTCTTGAAAATGAGATAATGGATTATGAGCACTTAATGAACCAATGACAGCAATGACAGTCCCGAAAGGGCTACTGGCTTCAGTCAGTTAGACCTCGTCAGTCGAATCAATAGAAGAACTTGTTCTCCAGGTTGGCGATTGTGAAGGGTGCCTGACCATGGAAAAAGTCAAAAGTTACAAAGTACCAACTAGGCTCTGATACGGATCCATGCCAACGAAACAAGTACAACATACTTCGGATATGCAGTTGGATCGAAATATCCCTTAATAGGCCACGTGCAGACGAACAATTAGTACTGTTGCAAGCCAGATATTGATACGATAGGATGGGGTGAGCCGGACAAAAAGGTGATGAAAAACTGCGACATCTACTATGTCGATTGTCACCGGCGAGAAAAGCAACGCCTATTTGAATGCGGATTTGCTATCGGGGGCTGACTTAGGTAAGAAGTTGTGAGATTCCGGCATATGAACGATCACCACGTAACAATCCGTTTTTGCGCAAGCCCTTTGGTAGTACTGTCGAAAGGTATAGACTTCATGACAGAACCTCCGATAACGGATTCAGGCTGATCGACTTTGTGCCGGGGTGAAAGATTGTCATAGCTAGCACACGACCTCCAAAACCCTATATTTTCAAGGGGCTTGGAGAATTCATAATCAATAAACCATCAACCTGATTGACCAACACAAGACAAACCTCACGTATTACCGATTTCCAAACGTTTCGAGAACCCAATATTGACTCGAACCATTACCTTGTTATAGCTAAGGTACGGTTGCGGATATCCTGTACAGAGCAAAGACAATGTGCCAATAGTGGGCTCGGTTTTACTCGCTCCCCACAATAAGACTGATGGTTTGAGTCCCGGCAAGCACATGCAGTTAAGCAAGAAGCATTCAAAGCGGTGCTGCAAAGAAGGACTAGAGCTGCTTACGAGCTTTAAGAACAGAAGAGGAGCGACGAACACTGGCCTCTCAGGACGAAAAAGTATGATGTACGGAGGTATTACCATAAGGTAAACAAACATGATTCCAATAAAAGCACCAACACAAAATGCTGAGATTTTTGAAACAGCAGTTTAGTAAATTCTAATGGCGATGACGAACCAGATGGCATGACACGGAATCTCGGCATCGTTTGTGCGATCGACATGGGTAAGGACCCCTTATTCAGTCAACTTATCATCGCCTGCCATTTCATTTGAAAGTCATGCCAACCTGGTTGGCCCATATTATAGCCGTTAAGGGGAAGTGAAGATCACCATCTTTCAAATATTCACACTAAAACAGATCTTGCAAACGACCAGGGAATTTCAGACGACATTGAATTAAAACACAGCGAGGCTTTCGTGAGATTTGAATCAAAATCGGCCAATATTGGTCGGACGGTAAAGTCGGCGAAAGCAGAACATCATCATAGGCAGTTAAAAGTCCAAAGTACGAGTAGTAAAGGACTTCTTCTACATTTGCTCCGCAGTTACAATCAGCAACGACATCAGCGTTGAAGCAGAAAGAAATACTTTTGCAAATCGATCTACACTAGCTGGGTTAAATTGAGTGGTGGCGCCACGGAAAAAGCTTTTTTTTTTAACCCGAGGTATGGCGCAACGGAGCAAGACCGCATCTTAAAGGATGTCAACCAACTTTGGTGTTAGTAATTGATGCCACTGGTAAGAGATTGTGCTAGGAGAAATGCGCCACCTGAGTAAGTTAAAAAGTTTTATGAACAGGTGATCGCCATGAATTTTCTACTGCGTACAGTCGTATTTTGTGCAGGATAGGTTTTCCGACTGTTCTGCAAAGCAATGTCTTAATATTATAAGTATGGCAATTCTATTTAGCACTCACTGAAATTAATAAACGTACTACTTAGACCATCGCACTCGAAATGCAAGCAATATCTACTTCCAAGAAGTCTAGGGAGTCCACGCTGCACATTCGTTGATCAGAGTCCAAACATTCTACGTGCAAACTCGAACTACTATTCTAGGTTATGGCAATAACATGACAACTTCTCATCTGTGGGGTCAGCTTTGGGTTTTTTCTAAACCCCTGGGCATATCATGCAGGAAATTTCAGAAACAATAAGATGTGACAGCTGCTCCTGACTCCACCATCTCTATAACAGCATCCTGACTATTCCCGACAAATCTTTACTGACCACAGTTCCAGTTAAAGTTGCTCATTGCTCATTCAGAAACAATAAGATGTGACAGCTGCTCCTGACTCCACCATCTCTATAACAGCATCCTGACTATTCCCGACAAATCTTTATTGACCACAGTTCCAGTTAAAGTTGCTCATACAAGGAATCTGCTATTCTACGTAGTCAAGTCATAAATACTGGTACACAACTGAACTCACTCATTACGAATGCAACACTGGGCGCATCCATTTCGTATTGATTGCGATTTGACAGTTGATATTTATGCTTCATTGTAACGTAAAAAGTCTTTGACATTAATTGCTTACAATCATGGAATGAGGCGACATCGAAAATCGTATTGTTGTAGTTGGCCTACTTAAATGCAACATGGAAAAAGGCGATATCTTTAGGACGTTGCGACCGCTTGGAATCACTCGCAATTTTGTTTATCGTGCTATGAAGTTGTTTGAGGATACTGGTGGAGTACGAGACCGTCAAAAATCCGGCCGTCCGCGCACTGTGAGAACTCTGAAAGCGATCAAAGCCGTAAAGAAACGAATCGACCGAAAACCGCTGCGAAAACAGAAAATCTTGTCGCGGGAAATGCAAATTTCGCAAAAACCCATGTCTCGCATTATCAAAGAAGATTTAGGACTCAGCGCATACAAATGACACACTGGACACCTGCTCACGTTACTCAGCTGGTACCCGAAGAACGCTCACAGACAAATTCTGTTTACTGACGAGAAAATCTTCACCGTAGAAGAATAGTTCAATAAGCAGAACGATCGTGTGTAAGCTCGGTCATCCAGAGAAGCATCCCAACTCATCCCGAGGGTTCAACGAGGCCACCATCCCACGTCTGTAATGGTATGGTGGGGAGTGTGCTACGATGGCGTTACAAAGCTCCATTTTTGCGAGAAAGGAGTAAAAAAAAACAGCGGCCAAAGTATATCAATCGATCGTCTTGGAATCCTTTGTGAAGTCTCTCAACCAATCAGTATTCAATAACAAGCCATGGACTTTCCAGCAAGACTTTGCTCCAGCTCACAAAGCGACTCAACTGTGGCTCAAAAACAAGGTTCTGGACTTCATATCAACATATGATTGGCCAGCTGGTAGTCCACACCTCAACCCGTTGGATTACAAGTTTTGGTCCGTATTAGAGTGCATGGCTTGCTCTACTCGACACTCAAATATTGAGTCGTTGAAGCGAGCCCTTGTTCATGCAGTGGACAATTTTCACATGCATGAAGTGCGTCTCGCAATCGATGAGTGGCCACATCGTCTTAAGTTGTGGTGGAAGGCAAATGAGAGTCATTTCGAATAAGTTGTTCTAAGATTTGCAGCCATTGAATAACCCAATAAAAGCAAATTGTTTAAATATTAATTCGTTTTCATTTGGCGCTGATTTTTCTGTGTACCAGTATTTATGACTTGACTAGGTAACTATTGAGCCCACTGTTGATTCAGTCGGTTGTATTCATTGGTCGTAGTTTGCTTGTTCTGTCTAAACAGAAATAAGCCAAACAACAAAAAATGAAAAACACGTGAGCGATAGTTTAAAAATTCCGTTTGCAACACCTTCATCATTTTATGAGTGACGACACATTTTCTAAAAAACCAAAATCCCCAATTCCCCAAAAAGTGAGGTGAATTAACCTCACAACCAATATGAGCTGAGTAATGTTCCCAAGTAATTCTACTGAAATCTTGTCGAAACCATCCATTACCATGTTAAAACCAACGCAGCTGTTTAAACAAAAGTGAATGCTACCCTAAATTCTCTGCCAATTTCCCAAAAAACAAAAACCTTTCAAACTTTTAAAACCAGCTTCAACCCCTTTAGCCAGGTTGCGGGTACAAATTCTGTTCCTTCCTCCACCCGCCAAAACCCTCAAATAACCCGAAAGCAAACAGCAAAGGAAGCAAAAAATAAAAAAAAACAATCCATCTCCTATTACGAAGTACTCATACCTATCGGGGCAAAGTAAACCAAATCAAAGCAGAGGAAATCCATCCAAAAACTCCTCACTCAATCTCTAATGGTGTTTCTAAGAAACCCACTCGCTTCTATATAGTAATTGTTACTGGCACTGCTCTTATTAGTTTACAGTTCTCAATTCTGCTGCTGCTGCCTGTCCCCTACAACAATCTTTACCACCACCATTACAATTTTTACCACAATAACAAAAACACGTACTTGTATCGCAAACTAGCCATAGAGAGAGCAAATAGCCCCATGGAGCGGCAGTAAATCCGAAAAACCCGTTGAAAAGCTTCAGATATCAAAAAATCCACTGCGGAATAGAACCCCAAACTCGAACCCAAACTCGATTTCGAGAGCCCTAAGACCACAACAGAGTGTATAGTACAACTCGTATTAGTACCAAAGCCAAATGAACCCCAAAATTCAATTTCAATCCAAAAAACGGCCAACACCAAGTCAGAAGCGACCGCTGATGAACTGATGAAGGGAAAACTCAACACAAAAATTTGTGCTGCGTTTTAGAATTTTTTCGTCAGTCAATCACCTTTTTTTGGACATTTTTTTCCTTATTCTTTTTTTTTTATTTATTTTTCTTTCTGCTTTTCGTCGTTTTATTCGTTTTTGGGTTGTCTTTGCCTATTGGCTTTGCTTTGGTTGTATGTTGATTTGTGTTTTTTTTTTTTTTGTTTTCGTTGAGCGCGTTCTATCGGTCTACAACCAGTGGCTCACTCTCGTCCACAATCACAGTGACAAATTCTATTTTTCTCGCGATCCCCTGTGTCGTTGTTAGATATTTGATTGTGTAGATACTTTTCGAGATACGAGTATTATTACGTGTCGAATACGTAGTCGTGCGAACGAGTATGTATGAGCTGTCGAAATATGGGTAACGATATACATATTGGCAGCAAGTACACTTCCAAAACCGACAACTATAATAGCTACTGCTACACTTGAAGGTTTCACTAGACCAACATGATGATGATTAGAAGCTAAAAGAGAGCACCACACAGTCATAGTACTTGATGTTGATTTGAAAATTATTGGATTTTCGGATATCACAGGAATTGGCTGTTGACGCTTGAGTTCCAAATTCTGACTGATAAATGCTGACGGCTCTGCAATGATTATGCGATTAGTGGCATAGTTGAGAGAAGTATATTTTATTTCAAAGAAATCCAATTGAAAATCCCGACATGTTAGCTATTTGAATGAAAACCGGAACTGCTCTACGGAAAATATTACTTCGTAAAAAATCTGAAACTGCCAATTTCTGAACAAGTCTCAGCCACTTTTAGTGTGACCTTTGATCACAGTTGCTCGTTGTTACTATGATTGGACATACTATTCCAAAAAAAAAGTCGCTCCTTTTCTTATTTGACATATTCCGGCGAAAATGTATTCTTCGTGACACGTATCTGTAAACTGAAAGCTGAAATTTTTCATTTCCAATTCAAGTACCAATCACCTACCTATCGTTAGCAATAAGAAATTTAAGAAAACCAACTGGTAAGTTGCCAAAGACAGCACCCATTTACCTAGGATTCGCGTGCTGTGTGGCTTGTAGAACCACATGTCGACCGGGTTCGGCTCGTGTTTTTTGGGCAAAATAAGTTCAAAATCACTGAACGATAGCGGGCGCCATTGACGGTAATATTGTTCTCACCGTCATATTTTAAAAAATACCCCCGGACCATAAGCCGCACCATTGGCAGCTCTGGTATTGCCGGAGGTTGCTAATCGGCCCAAATACGACCATTAACCAGAAATGAACTTCGTCGCTGAAGAAAATTTTTCGATAAATGAGCAGATCTTCCTCCAAATTTTCTAAGGCCCACTCACCGAAAATTCGACGCTGTGGCAGGGCGTTCTGCTTCAGTTCTTGAACAAGCTGTACGAGGGTTGTCTGAAAAGTTTCCGACCGAAAAATGATACAAGACATTATTTCTCAAATTTTTTTTTTATTTTTCTACAGTCTCCTTGTAACTCTACACACTTTTCCCAGCGATGCTCCCATCTCTCTAACCCGTCCAAATAGTACTTGGCGTTTTTCTCTGCAAAATGACTATTCACGAAAGTGATTGCCTCCTCATTTGACGAAAATCTCTGTCCTCCGAGCGCAGTTTTTAGATGAGGGAACAAAAAGAAGTCGCTTGAGGCTATATCTGGTGAATAAGGCGGATGGTACTCGTAAAGCAGTTCAAACCGAAATTCATGGATTTTCGCCATGACAACCGCTGAGGTGTGAGACGGCGCGTTGTCTTGATGAAACAGGATTTTCTTTTTCTGCACATGTGACCATTTTTCAGCAATTTCTGCCTTCAGCTTGGTAAGTAATGAGGCGTAGTATGCTCCTGCAATGGTTTTTCCTTTTTGAAGATAATCGATTAAGACAACTCATTTACTATCCCAAAAAACAGTAGCCATCACTTTCCCGGCCGAAAAAACAGTTTTTGCTTTTTTTGGAGCCGGCTCGCCCTTTGCAGTCCACTGTTTTGACTGAATTTTTGTTTCGGACGTGTATCCAAGTTTTATCTACAGTTATTCATCGGCGCCAAAACTCGAATTTATTGCGTCTCGAACACGTTTTTGGTCTTACGCAAGCAAACGCAGCAACCAACGCGCGGACATCTTTCTCATGACTAAATCTTGATTTTGGACAGTTTCATAACCTCTACTATATCTCTCACTTTAATTCGGTAGTCGTCTAAGACCGTTTGGTGAACTTTAGCAATGTTATCGTCAGTGGTTGCAGTTTTTGGCCGTCCCGAACGTTCATCATCGAAGAAGAAGAGGAAATGTCGATTCGACGCCGATCAGCTGAATTGGGTATCGTCAGAGAGTCTACTCGTCTTATTTTGAGGTTTGATTAGGGACGGACGACCATAAACAACGCCGTAAGTTCGCTAATTGGGCGCTGAAAATGTTAGCCGGAAATGCAGAATTTGGCCAAGAAATCAACTTTTCGTACGGGGCCAACTGTTGGCTCACCGGCTATATCAACAAGCAAAATTGCCCTTATTGGAGCGAACACGGCCAAGCATCAGTGCATCCACAAAGATTGACTGTTTGGAGCGGTTAGTGGCATGGCTGCATCATCGGACCTTATTTCTTTCGAAATGAGGAAGGAGACACCGTTATCATCAATGGTCTCAGGTATAGAGCGATGTTAACCGACTTTCTGTGGTCAGAGCTCGACAACATCGATATATCAGAGCTGTGGTTCTACCAAGACGGCGTCACATGCAATACAAGCGACGCAACGCTCGAAGTTGTGAAGGAGTGGGGTGGCCGTGGTGTAGTGGTACTAGCCATTGCTTCTCACTCGGAGGGTCAGGGTTCAAATCCTACTCCTGACAAGTTTTTCATTTGTGTAATTGGAACTCAGTCAAAACAATCTGCGTGTGAAGGCATAGCACTGGCATATAGATTTGGCTGTTGGTAGAGTTTCAAGCACAAAACAACCGTTAAATTGATAACCTGAATCATTCTGAGTGAAGAAAAACTTTCGGTCCTATTCGGACTCCCACCCCTAAAGAGTCAATTTCGCAACCAAATATACCTGAGTTTCAAACCACTACATCACAGCAATGCTTTCCTTTCTCCTCCTTCTATCTTCTCGCGCCCTGGCAACAGTAAAAGGGTATCATAAGCCCCTTAGGCGCGCGTAAATTATAAAAAAAGGGAGAAATTTGGCGAGTAAGTCATTCTTCTCGAGGCGAACGTCCATCAATTGGCCCCGCGATCATGAATTTTCACACCACTCGATTATTTTCTCTGGAGCGACGTCAAGTCCTTAGTCTACGCTAACAAGCCAATCACTTTGGACGAGCTCGAGGCCAACATTCGACACGCTATTGGCATAATAACAGCGCACATATTGGACCGAGTCATCAAAGATTATACCAAGCGCTTGAAGCATTGCAAGCGGCGCCGAGGTTGTCATTTATATGTTGTGCTTTTCCACAAAAAATGACATGAACGTAGCTTCAAAATAAAGCCAAAATCAATTTTATATCAATTCGTGCATTTCTAGCAATTTTAGTGACCAAATTTCGCACCAATTTCACGTTATTGGACATTAAGTCACCAACCCGTAAACAGAGGAAAATATTGTTGCTGTATCCCCCACTGTTAATTAAGACCATGATTTGTCTATTCGTTGAAGTTTGCAGCAATTGGTATTGTGTTACTCGACTACGTGGAAGATTTTATGCAACGATCTCGGTCTAAAACCTTACAAAATACGAGGGTTGTCTGAAAAGTTTCCGACCGCAACGTAAAGATAGCGGCACAAGCTAGTGAATGCTAGTTGTGCATCTTTTGACAGTTACTTACCGAAGTTTCAGTCATTTTGTAGGCGCAGTTTTTAGTTGACAGTTGTTAGAGTGAATCGATGTGATTGTGAAAATGGAAAAAATTGAGTATCTAGCTGTTATTAAATTCTTGTTTTTGAAAGGCAATACGCCTACGCAAATCAAAAATGAGTTGGACTCTGTGCATGGGGACTCTGCACCATCATTTACCACAGTGAAATTTTGGCAGCTGAATTTAAACGTGGCCGTAAGAGCTTGGGAGATACTCCGTTACGGCAGCTATGTTTTGTTTATTTCAATCCAATCTCTGTCTGTTTTGTGGCTTCAGATCCAAAAGAGTGTACTTACGCTCAAACTCTTCCAGGGTGCGACAAATTGCCTGCACACTGAAGCCATGATGACGACCGATGTCCCGACGAAATTCACGCTGCGTATTTACAATTGAGGCGGAATTTCGATAATATTTTTCAACAATTTCCGCACGTTTGGCAAGAGTAAAATGATGCATGATGAAATGGCAAACCTTACTGACAGCTGGATGTCATTGGTATCTTTGACAACTCCTGAAACATTACAATTGGAAAATCTATCACTGCTAGCTGGTTATCCGTTACTATACTTTCTAGTGCTTTAGTTATTTCTTAAATCCTATCCATAAAGTATTCTTCAATTTTAAGGATCCCATCTTACATTCGTTATCTACTTTCGTATTACCCCGACACCACCAAAGATTTTGCGATAATCTTACACAGGAAATTCGTGAGAACTATGCCCTCGTTCGTTTCACTAAATCCGCTTCGATGGTGCCCATCTTTATATCATTAAAGATAAGCTTGCTTGCCGAATAGTTTTACCTGACAGAGGATAAGTGATCCTATCAGGTAGATACACCTCAAATGACGCCTCACAAAGATTTCGGACGGCCATCAGATGTAAGGGAAGGGTAGAATGATTTAGAAATGCATCAGAGTTTCTATGTCCTTCGATTTTAGTTTTATGGGTATGCCGCCTAGAGCAGTGACACTGGAACTCCTTTATCGCAAGTATTTTAAGCTACGCTCACCAGAGATCTGAAGTAGCAAAGCGATACACTGCTCTAGAATGTGGTTTTGTGTTGGTAAGAGCCCCAAATTATATTTTCTTGCTTGCAAGGCTAACATGCGTGTGTCTTACTAGCCTTGACTACCATACAAGAACGAAGTATCTGCATCTATCTATCAAGAGTTTGAGCCGGGTCTTACCTTGAAAGGTTTGCTGAACCGACTCTGAAGTATGAATTTACTGGACATGTTTCAAGCAAGAGCAAGCAATAGTTTTACGTATCAAAGCAATTCTAGTGAACTGAAACTAAGTTGGAGTTGCTGATTGCATTCGATATTCCTGATCTCCGGCCACAAAAAATTGTTCATTGTTGTTTCGGTAGCGGCAGTCATTCACCGTAATGGCTTTCCGGCTCATTTCCAAAAAAGTACGGCCGCATGACACCCCCCCATTCATAATCCACACCAAACTCGTTCTGGGTGCGTTGGCATTTGGTGCCTGACTCGTAAAACTTCGGCTCCTTAGAATGCATGTTTTCCAGAGCACAATTCGAGAACGCACGGCACTACTCGTGGCCGACCGGCTTTATTTCTTGTATGAATGGAAAGCCAAATTTTTTCCAACAAAATTCGGTGCAGTGTGATTGTGGAGGGGTCAAGCTCCTGAGAACGTTGATGAGTGAAAGTGTTTTATTTCCGACACTTTCCTTCATTCCGACGATAATTCCAATTGAACGACTGGAGAGAACACTCCTCGATGTGTTCTCATCTTGTACTTGATTACATTGCGCCCACACATTTCAAAAGGCACATTATTACGTGCAAAATAAGCACGAATTTTCCGCATCGTCGCCGCGAATTGATTTTTTCTTTCACTGTGCGACGTTCCATGGTAAATTTTCCCAATTTAACGATGGCATCTGTCAGCATATGCTAACTCAACCCTGTGTGCGTCAGCTGTAAAATAGTAGACTTACGTACACGACTTGTTGGAACAGACATTACACGAGTTATCCGAATGGTGGCATTCAGTCTCTACTGTTATGATGTATGTTGGCTGCAGATGGTAAAGCTATACCGTCTGACGAATCATCGCAAGCGATTATTTGTTCCGGATCGCAGGCAGCCGTGCAATAGAAATAGGCTTCCGTTATCCAGGTTGTTGTCTTTACAAACATAAGATGCTGCTCAGTCTGTTGTCTGTCCGATGGCACAATCGGTCGGCGCAAACTCAAATGAGATGGATGCTAGTTCGAGCTGCACTTTCTTCAGAATGCAAAGAACTAGTACATTGTCCAAATGGTCTATTCCGACAGAACTACGACATTGAGTTTCTTATGCGTCCCAGCTCACAGGACCTCATTTTACATCCACTGTCTGGACCTTCACTGACAGTTGGGTTTCTTTCAAGCACTGTAGGTCTTCCAAGCCAAGAGAGTACCTCCCCAAGTCTCTAACAAATTAGTTTCTTATGCGTCCCAGCTCACAGGACCTCATTTTACATCCACTGTCTGGACCTTCACTGACAGTTGGGTTTCTTTCAAGCACTGTAGGTCTTCCAAGCCAAGAGAGTACCTCCCCAAGTCTCTAACAAATTATTACACATCCAGCACACACGTCCAGAAAGAGCTTTTCTTTAGAGAACTAAGTATCCTGCAAAACCTGTGTAACTTGGGGAATGGTCATTTTCCCAGGCGTGATATGCGCACGATATTTACCGTTACGCTATCCTCTACTCTAATTGAAAATATTAAAAATGAAAAAAACTTGCGTTAACAATCAACGCCACCCTAATTTCATTAGCAATAACATGCGGTCCATGGCAGCCAGTCGTCATGAGCATTTGTGGGTTCCATTCCAGTATTTCTGGTTCCTCCACTCTCGTCCATTGTTCAATTGTTTGTCACAGTTGTCTAGTTCTAATTGGAGTGTTAATTTACCTTCTTCCGAATGGCAATGGCAACGGAAAAACCTGTTGATCTTACATAACCGTCATTCATGTGGCACCCAGAGCTGGATGGAAGACACCATTGAAAATCCTGCGCTCTTGCCGCTGTTTGCCGGTTAAACTTCGACACGGGGCTTGTGGTCTGCCCTATTCGGCAGAAAAGGTCCTTCTTCGTCGTCCTTCACCTGCCAAATTGTTGTAATAACGTGACCAACGCTCATGAAAATGCACAATCCCATTCCGAGCAGTTCTAGGGCTTTAAATGGTGGGGCTCAGAAAGCAAACAGAATTGCATGACCAGACCATATGCACATAGCCCACTACATACGAAAGCACACAATTGCTCTCTCTCTCTCGTTGGTGCTCTCTTTGTGCACGTACGTGTGAATAATTACCTGTAATCTCGTTTCGTCGTATAATTATAAATATTGTTTTATCCCTCGCACCTTCGTGAAGATCCAATCAATCTATCTCTCCTGACCTGACCAAATCAACACGAAATCGAAGGCGAGAGAAAATTACACTCTCGTACTCTCTGTGTGTATATTTATATGCAGTTTAGAGGTATGTGTATATAGGTGGCAAGAGCGAGTACCGGGAGAGTAAACGGTCGATTCGTGTTAAGGACCTATGGCAAGGTCAATGCTTTTCGATTTTTGTGCGCGATGCCATGCGACGGCAACATTCTGACTGACGAATGAGAAAATTGATCTCCAATTCGATTTGTTGTTATTTTTATGTGTTATGTCGAACTTCTAGACTAAAACTCACCTTTGGAACCGTTTAACATACTCCGCCGCACAGGAAGCGTGAAATTTTGCTTCGTCTCGTCTTTAACGAAAAGTAAAAGGAGAAGAAAACCGACGACCCGACAACGTCACTAGAGAAGAAGACACCAAAACAAAACCAAAAACACGCGACCGGCACTTTTTACCTCAGTTTCTCTCACCCGCGCACTTTCTTACACAATTTTTTTTCCACTTTCACTTTTCTCTTTTTCACGCACTAAGCCCTGGGAGTTGAGTTTTCAAGGGAAAAACTTTCAAAATTTTCAAATTTGAGTTCACAACTTCGATTTAAAGTAAAAATTTGATAGAATTCAATCTGACACTTGTGTATTTTGACACTACAATTCACCACTCAGGTGGAGTCATTTTTTTTTCACTGCAACTAATCGTATATAGTGCCGTCACATTCACACATTATTTAGGAGATTCACTTGGTTTCTGATACCCACTACCCCGCTGAATAGGGGAAATTCAACATAAACAAAACTCACCACAGGGCAATACTCCACTGAACATAAATGCCAACGGGTGGAAAAATAAGAAAATAATCAGCGGAGAACGGAAAATGAAAGAAAAGACGAAAAGATGAAGAGATGAAGAGACGAACAAGAAAAAACCTCGGGGCCAATGTATTTTTCTAGAATTATCAATATTTTTGTTTTTGTTTTGAAATGGAGAACTTTTTTCCGATATTTTTCGTTTTCGCTACACCACGACGAGGACACTAGGGAAGAATTACAAATTTCTTATTTTTTTGCAGTATGTGGATGGTATGGGGATTTATTTTGTATTTTGTTAAGCTGAGGTATTTATCTGTTTTATTTTTTTTTTTATTTTGGTTTTTCGTTTTGTTTTTGCGCGTTTCACGAACGATTTGGCGATTTGGGTGATCCGCTAGATTAGCTGTCGACAGGCACGCGATTTGGGTGAATCTTTTTCGTTTGAAAAGCGCAAATGACAAACGATTTGACTGAGGAGCGATACACGAAGAATTTCGAGAAGGATTTGCCAAAAAAATGTTGAAATGAAAAGTATTATTTTTTTTTTTACTTTTTTTTAACACGACGACGAAGGCGAAAAAGCGAACAGCACGTCAAAAAAAATTTTCTACGAATAGATGGAAATGTGATGAGAAATTGTTATTGTGACTGATTAGAATTCTTGCACGAGAAAGAGATGGCTTACATTTGGGTGATCGGGATAGAATGTGAGTAAGTGAGACAAATTTGTACATTGTCGGTTTCGAGTTATGGCTGCTGAAGTTTTCTTGCTGGGAAAAGTCCAATCTGGTTAGATTTCTAAAAGGTAAGATTACAATGGGGAGTGAGATTTTATTGTATGTATCTTCTTATAAGATTTGCACAATCAATGCAGTATCAATATGATTCAGAGAAGTGAATAAATTTGGTCTTGATTGGTTTTAGCATAGAATTATTTATCGCTAAGGAAATAAACTTTTCGGTTTGCAATGGCAAACTTCCGAAAGTGAAATTACCTATAAAAAGACCGGTTGGATGTGACAAAAAATGACAACATGAGCAACACAAATGAGTGTCAAGAAGCTAGGTCCATGGCCCATACCGTGCTGCCAGCGCCACAGCATTATTTGTTGTCTTGTGGCAAGAAACCTTGAGAGTAGAAGATGATGAGGCTCTGTAAAGAACACCGATTAGATGTCGATCCAAGCGATAATAACATCAAAACTAAACGTAAAATGGTTTATAGTATGTTCTAACGGATATTTCTCCAGCTCGTGCTCACATTAGCGGAAATCCACCTGTGGCCTTCTGTATTTTCGCCAATTTATGCGGTGACCTAGGAATTGAGAGGTTTTGCATGTTCACCTGAAACAAAAATGTGGAATCAACCAACAACCAAATTGCATAAAGCGTACTAACCAATCGATGATAACACAAACAGTACAAAGTCAATGCCGACACAAGCAGTTGTTTTGGTGGACGCAAGGTCTCCCACGCACAACTCCGACTGAAACCGGTGCTGTAACCAATAAAAGTTGCAGTTTGGGTCGTTCTGCATGTCGCAAGAAAAACGCCAAGCGCCAAAGGGAAATGAGACCAGCGCCTCTCTTAAGTTTCGAAATAGGAAAGTTTGCAACGACAACGGTCTGAAAGAACTCTGTGTTTCTTAAGGAGCTAGTCTGTGATCGAAATCTACCTCAGAATCTAAGGATGACCTAATATGACTGTGTATTCAGAACCCTAAACCCGACACTGAAAAAGGGAAAATCTGTTATTGCGCAGTGAATAACAGCCAGGAATACAGTGTCCTTGTAGGCTTAAACAAAGCTTCTTTTAAGATCAGTAAATAGAAGAATGAAACTAATATTGAAACCCATTTAGCGCCTTGGAAGGGTAAATTTCTATTATATTTTGCAAGTAAGCGCCAATGGATGCATGCCTAAGAAGACCTCTGGCAAAGTGATACATCATCACGCCAAAAAAAAAATGAAGATTTGGGCGTGCGCTGAAAAACGGTTACAGCTTGGATTTTCGTAAAGTTAAGAGAGACAGAAAGGGTTCCGAAGTGAAGCGCAAGCGATGCGAGGACAACACTTCTCCTCAAACTGAAGCGAAACGAATTCTCACTGGGAACACTTCCATCGACAAAGTCTCGTATAGCATTATAGGGAGCTCTGTCAGGCTGGGAGTTGTACCAGTCGACCTCGATCGTAGACCTCTTACAAAACAAATGGCTTATACACAAGAGAGTATTATGTATATCACGATCGAACTACGTGATGAGGTGTGCGGATTTGTCCATTGTAAACACCATCTTCGCTAATCTGAAACAGAAATGTGGGTTAGAGGTGATGCTTTTCGGGGAGGAAAATCTTCCGAAATCACATGTCATCAGAGGGTTCTTCCACAAAGTTTTGATGACCAAAATAAAAACTCAACACAAGAACGTGGAGAGTTCTGCAATTTTGTCTACAAAATTTTTTGACATCAAAAATCTCGGTTAAGTGGTCATTTTGACGGAGCAGCAAGCGTTCTCAATTCTCATTCTGCAGAGATTGCTCCATATTGCTCGTCTTTATAAGTGCTATCATATATGCAACCTCAAAATCGATGAAGAAATGGATTTCTTGAGTTTTTTCCAGAATCTCCCGGAGTGTGAAGATAAGGTTAATTGAAACCGCACTGATAAGGGCCAACCAGATTGTAGGCGAAGCGACGATCGCACAGTATTGCAAATGTTAGCCTTCTTGGTAAAATTGATTTGTGAACAAGCAAAATTGTCATTTTCATAACTAGGCAAATCTATAAAAGGCTCATGGAACTTTATCTTATTTATAAAATTGCACTGTTTGGTTTGGTCTTTACGCTGGTGGCACTTTTTTTCTCAGAAATAAGTGGTTTTACTCTGAAAATAGGAACTCTAGATTCTGTGATTTCAGCAAGAGGATGTTACGTGTCATACCGTTCATGAAACAATTAAATTACTGAGGACTTGATTTAACGACATCATATAGCGAAATGAAACAGTGATTTACTAACGGAGGTGTAGGTGTTTACGTCAGCGGAGGCGACGTATTGCCTTGAGTATATGCTGATAAACTGTAAGATATCCGGCGCCCTATTGCTGAGATAAAACCAAAAATACACCAAAAAGTGGACTAAATTGGATCACAGAACTCGGCTCTTCGAACACAGTTGTGGAAGCAGTCTTTAGAACACAATGTCACTTACAATCTTCATAATGAATTTAGTTCTATATTCAAACTCAGTTCCTGTGCAAAAGTTATATAGCTCTTTTATACACACCCTTTTTATCTAACTCGTTCAAACGTTACAGAGTTACACTGACGATTTTAATGACAACAATATAAAGAGATTGACGGCGTATCAAATGGTATCTGCATGCCAATTCCATTCGTACGTCAAAATATTACAACTCAGCAATATAACACGTGCCTCCTTACCAAAACTAAACTCTGGACACACTCATTGGCATAGTTTCAACAATTTTACCCTACAAGAAGAGAAGCTCATCATCACACCACTGACACATTGACTTATGTCAAAATATGTAAAAAAAAAGCTCTCCTTCTGTCAGTAATCCAAATTCTGTGTTCGAATAAGCAAGTGGAAAGGAAAAGCAGGAAAATCATGGCCGCACTTGCCGGTGGTGATGATTCCTCTTCTGCTACCCGAAATTTCACACGATGGCTCAATGATAAACTTCGAGAATTAAATACCGACGAAAGTGTATTCGGTTCCTACATCATCGGCATTCTAGAAGGTGATGAAACCAAGGACGAGAAGCAAGATGCCCTCGAGGGCATACTCGGCGAAATCATCGTGAGTATACAAGGAGAATGAGTATGTCGAATACTTACAATTTGTCTCCTCCTTCCATAAGGATAACCACATCCAAGAGCTAATTGACGAGATATTGAATAAATGGAACGATTGCCATCCGAAAGTTGATGATAGCAAGCCAAAGGTAACCTTAGATGTTGACGAGCAGTTGGCTAAAATGCTCGAGGCACAGCAAGTCCAGACCACCGTTCAACGACAATATACCGCTGATGAATTGCGCGTCAGAGAGCAAATTTTAGCTCAATACAGCCAGGTGGGTAACCCTATCAAAAATCCCTTCAGCTCTCAACAGTTTTAACTTGTTTTTGAACCTTTTTAGACTGAAGTAAGTGAAGAGGAGGACACGGAAACCCCAGACGACAAACCAAGTGGAGGTTTGGTTAAAAATACTAACGCACAGGATGTCATGCAGTTGCAGAAGGAACGTCGGGAACAAGCACGCTTAGATAGTCAGAAAAAGAAGGAAAAAGACAAGGAAGACAGGGAAAAACAGAAGCAACTTAGAGAAGAAAAGAAAGAGAAACGAAAAACTGTCAAAGGCGAACGTCGCCGGTAGCGAGATCCACATTGTTGTATCAATTCAAATCCTACATCCCCGCCCCATAATTTTACCACTCTTCACTCTTTACCTATCTTGAAGGACAACTCTCTCGGAATATCTTTTGAAATCGTTACTTAACCTATTGACAGATTAGCTCGTCTTGACGGAATGGACTTTCCAAATGATGATCAACCATAGATGAAGTTGTTCTTCCTTGTTTTGTTGCGCTGTTTCATGTCCATGACTCAGATGGAGCCCTCTAAACTGTGTCTAATGGAAAAGCAAATTAATAATAAAAGTCGTCACGTAATTCTCTTCAATGTCAATGAGACGTAGGCATTTAATTTTTTTTATTTTTTTGATTAACGACAGTTCTTGCAATGAATTCGAGGGATAACCGGTGAGAACCTGATAGGGTCATGTTAGTCACAGTGATGAATTGATCGACTTTGAGCAACTTAATAGGTGTGATGTTGTTTGCAGTCCAACACAATATGAACGTTATCTGATGTCGCCAGAAGAAGCACCGACTACCAAAAAGATTTAGTAATAAGCCAGAGGTCTGGTGGGTTTTCTCCAGCTTCTGAATGAGAAGAGCACTTGCTGGACTTTTTTCGTATAAAGATACTTATCCTCACAGAATGTTGTGTTACTTATATCCACTTTACTTAGATACTTAGTAAAAGCGCAACTGTTTCCACATCGAAGGGTTGGGTTTTCGAATCCTAACCGCGCCCGAAAATACATTCAGTTTTTCAGTCAACTAAAATTAAGTAGACGTAGTTGAGTGGAAAATAACAACAAACCAGCTTCCACTAACAATTTAGTCTCCCATTAAACCTGACCTGATTATTCTATTTGGAAAGTGAGCCTCAAGCATTGGATTGAAAAGGCTTGATGAACAGTAAAAACAGTCCTTTCCTGAGGGACAGAAATTTTCCCCAGATATTCAGGGAACTTCGTTGGTCTCAGCGTTGTACGATTAAGATAGGCACCGAGCTGCTTCTTTGAGCTAAGAAGACAATTGACTAGTAAATCTCTCGAAAAACAAAAGTTACCGTTATCCAATCCCAGTCCTTCTCTATGGCGCAGGTCCCGTTTGCACAGACGGTGAAAGGAGAAGGAGAAACAACTGTAGGACTGTACAGGCAGTGCGAAACTGGAGGCAGCTGGCAAGAGATCGAGCTGGCTGGAGACGCTTGTTGACTGAGGCCAAGCCCCACTCCGGACTGAAGCGCCACATAAAGTAAGTCATTAATATAACAGCTTTTGTATAGATGAGCTATATAGAGCCTTTGTATAGTTTCGCTAGGGACCAAATTCATCGGATTGAGCAGAAAAACACGGGTAGGACGGATTTGGTTGAGATCCCTTTCCAATTGTTTGCATCGATCTTCCTTTACTAAGTAATCCTTTTGGTATTGATTCGAGGAGCATTAGTACTGGGATCTTCATATCCAATCATGGAAATAGTTGTTTGCAAATTCTTCTTACCAAGTCGATATCGTTGTACAGCTCGTGTGATTAATAGTCCCGTCTGTGTTGAATATGAAAAAAGGCGCGAATTCAACGACGAAGATTGGACTATATTTCACATGAAATGACCAAGAGATTCCTCATCTGCTTTTGATACGTTTCATGCCTCTGTTGCATATAGAAGGACTGATATGATTAAGGTGTAATCTATGGCCACTTTGGGTGTAGGAAAGACGACTTTTGGAACAACGACTGGGAAGATTTAATCTCAATTTAATTATTGCGCTCGTGTTGAATTTTTAGCGAATCAATTGTGACGTCGTTCCTATATGGGGTTGCTTTCTCCTGACCATACGTTGCAAAAAAGTTAATGAATTCACTTTAGTAACTTATCCATGGTCAACGCCTACGGCCTTATTCGATATCGTCACTTTAGCTTTGTAAAAATCAAGCGCGAATTTTATTCAGTGTCAAAGTGATTATTGCGTTAAATAGTGGTATCTTTGCCCTTCTCGCCATTTGACAGTCTGCAGAAATGATCTGTCAACATCCTCAGCAACGACTGCTATACTGCAAATTTAGGCTTTAAAATGAAAATATATCAATAAGTTATAAACGCTGCTGTGGGAGGTTCACGTCTTTTGGTTCATTCAGAGTACGTTCGCTATCGACGAGCTTGTTTTTTAAAGTGGCCGTTCTTCCTTGATTGAGTGCCAAAAAGTTTGTTCACGTTACAATAGCAGGCGATTGATCGCAATTTAAAGAGAACTTACCCGGTGTACCGCAGGGCCCACTTCTGTTTCTCCTATATACTCGAGACATACCACAAGAAGAGAGAACCGTTCTATATACATTTGCCGACGACACTGCTATATTAGCAGTAGGTAAAACGGTGAAACTGCAAAACGCTCCCAATAAACTGTATGGATGGACAAGGGCTTGGCGGATAGCCCTCAAAGAGACCAAATCTGTTCCCGTAAATTTTACATAAACAAAAACGAGTCTGTTGTCTATTCTTATAAGCTCAGTTTTTATTCCACTTGCAAACGAGGTTAATACTCGATGCAAAGCCTAAATGGAAATCGGACGTCAAAAAAGCGCGAAGCATTGTTTGGTTGGTTAACATTCCAAGCTCAGTATCGATAAGCAAGTGTGGACCTATGATGTACAACTTCGAGGTTGTACTAAAAAACGAGTGCTTATATTCTACAAACTTTAGAAGATAAAGTGCTAAGAAAATTGCCCATGCACTGAACTACTTAAAAAATAACGACTCGGAATTCCTATTGTCGAAGAATTCGCGAGAAAATATAAAATTCGACTAAGCAGACATAATAACAATACTTACTTACTTACTTACTTTAGGTGGCGCTACAGTCCGGGGTGGACCTGGGCCTCAGTCAACAAGCTTCTCCAGCCAGCTCGATCCCTGGCTAGCTGCCTCCAGTTTCGCTCACTAAGGTGGCTGAGGTCCTCTTCCACTTGCGTGCGCCACCTGAGTCTTGGCCTTCCTCTACTGCGCTGTTTCTCGGGAACGGATTCGAAGACTTTTCGGACCGGAGCATTGGTGTCCACGCGCTCTACATGACCCAGCCATCTAAGTCTTTGGATCTTCACTCTTCTGACTAGGTCCATGTCTCTGTACAGTCCATACAGTTCGTCGTTTTATCTTCTCCTCCACTCACCGTCAATGCAGACGGGACCGATGATCGCCCGAAGAATTTTTCTGTCGAAGCAACCAAGAACACCCTCATCCATTTTTGATAATGTCCATGCCTCTGCGCCGTAGAGCAGGACCGGGATTATTAAAGTTTTATAAAGGGTAACTTTTGTTGTCCGAGAGAGGGCTTTGCTACTCAATTGTCTTCTTAACCCAAAGAAACAGCGGTTGGCAAGAGTTATTCTTCGCTTGATCTCAGCGCTGGTGTCCTTAACTACCCCAAAGTTATATCTGCCGAAGGTGACGTTCTGTCCGAGACGTCGGTGTTGGTTGTCCGTTTTGCTTGACAGCATATACTTGGTCTTGCCCTCATTGACCGCTAAGCCCATTTTCGCCGCTTCCGTCTCAATACTCGCGAAAGCGCCACTGACATCACGCTGCTTTCTCCCGATTATGTCAATATCGTCGGCGTATGCGAGGAGTTGGACGAACTTTTGAAAGATAGTGCCTCTTGTGTTTGCTCGTGAGTTTTGCACAATTCTTTCAAGTACGATGTTGAAAAAATCGCATGACAGCGCATCACCTTGTCTAAATCCTTTCTGGACATCAAAGGTCTCGGTGAGATCTTTACCGACCTTGATGGAGCAGCTTGCATTCTCCATCGTCAACCTGCACAGCCGGACGAGTTTGGCAGGGATGACAAAACTAGACATTGCTCTATATAGCTCGTCTCTATAGATGCTGCCATACGCGGCCTTAAAATCGATGAATAGGTGGTGGGTATAGATGAAGCTCATGGGTCTTCTCCAAGATCTGCCGTAGTGTGAATATCTGGTCGATGGTGGACTTTTCTGGCCTGAAGCCACACTGATATGGACCTATCAGGTTGTTGACGAACGGCTTCAGGCGTTCACACAATACGGCGTATAAGATCTTATAAGCGATGTTAAGGGGACTGATGCCTCTGTAGCTGGCGTAGTTCAGAGAGTCTCCTTTCTTGAGAATCGGACAAACAATGCTGGGGTTCCATTTATCGGGCATACTTTCGTCCGACCATATTTTACAGATGAGTTGGTGTATGCTCCTTACCAAGTCATCACCTGCCGCTTTGAAGAGCTCGGCAGTCAGGCCATCCACTCCAGCTGCTTTGTTGGACTTAAGCTTCGATATTGCTATCTTCACTTCATCCAGGTCGGGTGGACGGAATTGTTGGTCATCATCGTCCAAGTTGAAAGGTTGATTCTGCCTGACAGCGGTATTTGGTCCGCCATCGCCGTTATACAGTCTGCAGAAATGATCTTTCCAAATCCTCACCATCAACTGCGATTCTACTACGATGTTCCCTTGTTCATTTCTACAGGCTTCGGTTCGGGGTTTGTTTCCGCGGCATGATATTTTTACATCTTGGTAAAACTTCCGAACCTCATTCCTGGAGTAGCATCTCTCAATTTCCTCGGTCGCGCGCTTTTCATGCTCTTTCTTCTTCCTCCTGAGAAGCCGGTGTTCGTCTCTCCTCTTCCGCTCATAGAGCTCATGAGCAGCTCTAGTCTTTCTAAGCAGCGCCGCGTTATATGTATCTTGCTTAGCTGCATGTGCTTGCAGGCATTCATCATCGAACCAGGGGTTTCGTTGTGGTGGACGAGTGAAACCCAGCACATCAGAAGCGGCATCTCTGATGGCGTTTTGGCAGTGTTTCCAATGGTCTTCGATGCTTGATGCTGGCGGCATTGGACCTCTTAAGAGATTAAGAGACACTCGATCGGAGAAGGACTTGGCTATCTCTTGCGATTGTAGCCGTCTGACGTCGAATTTTCTCACAGCATTAGTTTGTCTTGGCGTAGTTTGGGATATCCGCAACCGTACCTTGGCTACAACAAGGTAGTGGTCCGAGTCGATGTTGGCTCCTCGGAACGTACGGACATCCATAATACTGGAGGAGTGTCTTGCGTCGATCGTTTGCGTGGGTTGTCAACAGTAGATCCGTCCATATCCGAGGCTTTTTGATGCTTCGTAACTTATGCTTTTTTAAATGGCCGGGCAGTTACCCCGGCAGCACAACCCCCAACCTGGAGGACCAGTTCCATTTTGAATGCCCCTAGGACGAGGGGTCGGTTATACCGAAGCCAGTAACCTGTTCCGGGATGTGAACGCTGCCGTTGGCCCTTATAGGGCTCGTCCGCCACCATCTCTTTTCCAAGACCCTGACTAAGTCCTGGAAATCCTTTCCGGCCTGAGCTCCAAATATGTTAGAGTAGCCCGGATAAGGTCTTGTTTTGTTTTTCCGACACTAATCCTGGTTCATGGCGCAGGAAACTCGCCATTTGCCCCCTTCACTTTGCAATCTCTAGTGAGATTCCCAGATGGCGCCACGGGAAGGCGTGAAGTAGGACTTATTAGCAGAGCTGCAAGATGTTCGGCTACAGAGGCTCATTCTCGTCATTTAAGGAACCAGCACCTGTCGGAAGATGCTACTTCTACGAGGCCTTATACTAATCGTTGCCATCCCATATTAACAATACAATCGTAGAAATTTTGGAGAAGGGGAACACCTATTGCGCCGTTTCCAAAGGACCAAACCTTTGGACCAAGCGCGATAAAATGAACCCGTGTTGAAAAGCGGATCATACAGGAACTTTCATTGGAAAGTCACCTGCCAAACGAGATTACACACCTGCCCTCGTCGGCAGAAAATATGTGCCAATGTTTCGCGAAATTTATTTAGCTCTGAATACCACTCATTACTACTTCTTTGGCGACGAGGCCCACTTCTACCAGAATGAGTACTCGGCTTCGTGAAAATATAATCTCTGACTTAAACACCAATGGCGTTTACATTGCCCAAGAAAGCGATTTCCATGAATTTGTTGCGTGAACATTTCCCACGAAATCTTATCAGCAGCTTTGGAGACGACTCATGGCCATCGTGGTTATCACACTTGCCCCCATGGATTATCTTCTATGAGCGTATATCAAAAGCAGAGTCTACGCAAATAACCTGCGACCTGTCATAGAGTAGAAAAAATATATCCGCCGTAAAATTATGACATCCAGACAAGTATGCAAAAATACAGTGGCCCGCTTTCAACAGTGTGTGCGACTAAATAAACGATGTTTCGTGTATGCAGAACTAGAAGAGCCTACTGGCAGCTCTTGCAGTTCTTTGCAGCGTCGTTCTATGTGCATATATGCTTCTTGTTCAGCTGCAGTACGATGCAGTGTCAGCCTATGTTTATCATTAAATTGGATTCTCAACTCAGAACAATTTAGTTAGTATATCTGTTGCTATTGATTCTTCACACTTGAAGGGACGCTCGATTGCCAAAGGCTGTGGTAATCTCTTGCGACTGTAAAGAATAAACTCGCTAGCAATAAAAAAAGACATCGTCTTTCTACGAACATTATCAGTAGTAGCAACATTGTGATAATAGAATTTGTACCAATTCCATGGATGCAGCATTGCGATATGAGCTAACTTCTACGGAATCGCATTTCAAAAGTACTGTACTGTAGATATCGAACAATACACTTTCCAAAATTCATGCTCTACATTCTTTAAAACCCAACAATGTCGCAGTAAGCAACATCGTATTCCACATCGCCAAATTACAAAGCAATATCAAAACAATTCGGAAGTGATCTTCCAAATCAAGTTTACATAAATGATTATATATTTCTTAATTCAAATTACAGTTACTAAATACTTTATCTGATCCTTACATTCAATACTTGTATACTCTAAGGTGATGGTGTTATCTAGTAAGTATGCCATAAGGGCCCCTAATACTTTATCTGCTGTGCTGGGGCACTACAATTACAGTCTAACATATGTTAATAAACAATATAAAGCGACAAACTATAATAATATAAAAAAAACATATGAACTTAACAGTAAATCACATTTTTTCTCTTGTTTACGCTTAACTTAAATTTACAAAGAACGACTAATCGTTGTGTACTTACGGATACAATACAATACGACTTAGGATTGGCTTTTGTTTTTTTAATTCTTTGAAATCTTTTACTGATGCTTTGAGCATTCCGTAACGAGATCTACAATTTTTGGCATCTCTTTGAGCGTTTTGGTTAAATCTGATGTGTCCTTACACCTTCATTGGTTTATATTTGAGTTGAAGTCGCTTCGAATACGACTCTGTTTCAATTGAGATTGCCCATTATAAAGCTATGGCTAGACATTTGACGGTCCTTAACTTATTAAGCTTACAAACTAAAATAGTTAACAAATAGACAAGACTCTCACAAAGATTTTCCACCTTTGAAATCCATCTGTTGAATATCTGAAGGAGCGGAGAACTTTTATGAGCGCCAGCAAATTTACAAGGTTTTTCGCAACAACTAAACATAAAATATAAATAAAAGTCTAAGGCTCTCGTTCGAAATCGAAATAAGGGACAATCTTTGAACAAATTCATGGATGAACGATTATTAGAATCAATTATGCTGAGACTGATTCTCATTTATGTTGTTATCGAGCTCTGCATTATCGTCATCGTCATCGTCATAGTCATCATCATCCTCTTCTTCCAACTGGCCGAACTCTTCATATTCCTCTTCGACTTGATCATCGTCGGAGACATGTTCTTCTTCGATTTCTTCCTCAATCTCATCGACGTTATCGTTATCGTTCTCGTTTTCTTGTTCATTTTCAATTTCATTATCGTTATCCTCATCGCCCTCGGGATCTTCCTCATCAGGACGATATACGTCGTCGTTTTCATCGCACTCACTACCAATGGAATTGTGTTCACTTCCATCAGCATCTGCTTCGATGTCAGCATCGGCTTCAGCATCGTTCTCTTCTTCGGCATTATGGATTTGAATTCGTTCTAGTTCGGATTTAGCTAGAGAATGCAAATCGTTTGTGTTGACAAAGGTTACTCGGCGATTGTTTTCCTCCAGACATTTGACTGAGACATTAATGAAATCTCGACGACGTTTTTCATCCCACGTAGAGTACTGAAAAAAAAAGCCACCATTAGCTAGAGGAAAGACAAAAGTTTATAAGTATCTACCACAGAAGACGATGTGAATATGAATTCTTCAGGGACTCCAGTCTTAACCCGGATATACTTCTGCAAGAGATTTGTTCCATCCTTCCTCCATAAACACAAATGCGGATTAATCATGTAGTCCTCTTTCAAGTCCTTCCGATACAAATACAACTGAAACACTCCACTGTTCCCATTCAGATTTCGGTCCTTCTTCTTTGGTGGTAAAATAATAGCCTTTGGTTCGACCTCAGCAGCTAGTTGTGTCCTTGCCTTGTAGTACTCATAATCATCATCGTCCTCATCATCTGAATCATCAAATGTCTGATAATTAGCATCTTGGGCTGCTTGTCTTTTAGGATTCTTATTTGAACTATTGCTGGAGGATTTCCTTTTGCGATTGCCACGGTTTCGACCTTTTGTGGAGTGAGTACGCTTCTTTACATTGCGAGTTGATGCGGAGGGGCGCCAATCTTCCTCGGAATCGTCTGTTTCAGTAAAATCATCTTCTGAATCTATGAACGTTGTGGTCACAAGTTCTGTGCGACTTCGCATGATTTCAACCTGCGATTTTGTCGATTGGAATATGTGTCTTCGATTTTCTGATTCCGTGTTTTGGTTTTGTTTTTGCGTCGCAGGGATGTTGGTTTGAACAAAAAAAAAATAGGACACTGATACACTATCCCCGAGAGTTAAGGATACTAAAGCGTCTGCCTGGGAGAAAAAGAAAGTTGTGTGGGGATTTTTGTTTTGATGCTTTTGACAGAAGGATAATGCACTTTTAGAGGATGAGGGTTGGGTAAAGCTTTCTGTCGTTTTTTTTTGTTTGTTTTGTTCTTGTCGAAGGTGGATTGTTGACATTTGGTAAGAGCTTTAAGGATAATTACCGATGGTGGGTGCACAGGAAGAGCTTTTCGAGGTTCAGCTTTTGCACTTGTGTTGGAATAAATAACTTGAAAGAGTTGACTGAGTGCGTTCCGTGAATAAGAAAAAATCTTAAAACTTTTAAGGAATCTGCATTTTTTAACTAAAGATTTAAAGTCAGTTCTTCTAACAAGATATAAAATGTAGGACACTGTTAAATGGTGTTGGATATGGTCAGTACAGAATAGCGTCATTGTAAGTTGAGAAGACGCAAATGTTTGCGGACCTTACCGTCAGAGATAAATTGTTACCAAACAATGAATCACATATGTTTAGCTGAATAAAATGATTCGAGGACAAAGAAGAAGAAGCTACTGATAGTAGGTACTTACTTACGGGGCCTATTTTAAATATCTGAGGTCTATAGAAGTCATTATAAAACAGTGATTCAGCTCACAGCGAGCTCATGAGCCTGAGGTCTTATGTACTGCACGCTTTAGGGTCTTATTAAATACCACTTCCGAGTATGTTTCCCTTTTTAAGCCGTGCGGACATTCATTAATGCCTGACGTCATGCAAAAAACATAGCATAGGCTGTGGGCCGATTGGGCTTTGGTTTTAGGGAGGCCTAAAAGTCGCATAGCCGAATAAAATACCACAAAAACAGTGTAAGTTGCTTAGAGACCTGCGGACTGGCGCGATAAAGCAATGCAACAGCAGCAAGGTTCTTAAGCAACGCTTCCAGTTGGTGCTTAATGGACATCGTATAAAAAAGGTGTCAGGGCACCATTAATTAGATACTGCGTGAATCAAGCATTCAGATTTCCTTGTACTGTATTCTTCAAAGGAAGCAATAGGATACTGCTATCGACATTCCCTGCCACTATCGGGCGATTAGAAAGGAACTAAAGCACAACCCATGGGAAGGTACATGTTAAATTTTTCTTTCAAGCTAAAGAAAGCGAAGTAGTTCTTATAACTGTACAACTGTACAACACCTTACTGCAAAAATCATGCGAAGTCTGGGATATAGGGATTGGAGACAGATTTTTTCCCTCAACACAATAATATGGGAGATGTCGGGAATATCTCAAGCCAGCTCTATCATCGCCAGAATCTTAAGCAATTGGAATCTTGTTAAAACTGCCATTCGAATACAGGAAAAATATACTGAGTAGTTTTAACGGTTTATAATGACTTGTAGAGAAGAGTTGGGTGACAGTAATGAAGGAGCTGAATAACAACAAATTCAAAATTCATCATCCTGCTAATTGTCAACATAAGTGAAACAGCCTTTTAGGTCATCAAGATTCAAGAGTACTGATAAGGGTTATTTTGATGTATAACAATGTTGTTTATAGCGCAAATATGACAGAAAACCTTCCCACTTCACAGAAGAGAATCCTTACGAATCAACATGATGACGTTGTTCGAGTCGTGACAAAGTTTTTAGATTTGATGAGTAATTACTTACCACTTAAGGAGCAGGGGATGAGCACATTAGACCAATACGTTTTGCTACTGCATGTGTTTCTCAAATTCATTGAAATGATAACGTCGTGGCCGATGTAGCCTTAGCCGCTTAAAGAACCAAGATAGCATAGTTCAAACACCGGAGTGAAGGGAAGCGTTTCTGCTATTTTAGCTACAAAATTTCCAATGGCAGTCGAGTGGGTTGCTGCTAAAAGGATTCTCCGTTAGCGGCTAATTGATAAAAGAGACACATCAAGTTAGGTTTTTCTGTTTGCAGATTCTTATATTTCATGCGCTAGTTGGCGACAAGACTGTAGCTCTTTGTTTAGTGGTAGATGCATACATAGCGCAGCTCAGTAAAGTACATTATGTTAAGAGGATGTATGTATGTACGAAGCCGGAAGTGTTTAGCTTTACATGAAACACTCAAATCGACTTGTTCACTTCATAATATTGCCGTATCAGAAACGCAGTGAAATGTCAGTAAGTGAGGAGAATGTTGGGAGTCAAGACCGTATTCAAACGATTCCTCGTTGTTCGGGACACTCTAATATCTCTTGATTCTCCATGTGGCGGATTTTGTGGAAATGATTTGGCTATTCCTCGGTATAAGATTGGATGATGCCAAATGATCATTGGGCACGACGAACGTTCGCTGATAGGGCTCTATTATAGATGGATAAGATCCGGATTTTCGTCGAAAAAATGTCTTCAGTGACGGGGGACAGTTTTGGGTGAATGGTTTTATTTATAAACCAAAATATGTTTCAACAGCAGCCCATACATACGAACAAATTAATCTTTCATGCCGTACTTCTTAGGAGACGATGCCGAAAAGTCAGTTAAAGTTAATACAGACCACTCTAGTTCTCTGTTAACCAATTCATTTGGGATAGATTTTAACCAGACCAGAAGGATATGTTGTTTGCCACCATCGACTTATTGAATATGAACGTCTGTGATCATCTGACCGCGCCTGATATTTGGGGAGACCAACTTCGGCGATTTAACACAGCTAGAATGTTCACTTCGAGGCGACATTATGTCGTTGGTGTTTGGCACACACTAGAAGCTTTAGACGCATTGGAAGCGCCGTGGAGTTGCTGAAATATCTGCGGAATTATGCGAAAAGGTCATGGGCAATTGGATCATCCTGTGCAAAAATAAAGGATAGTCATCCCAAGCAGATGGCAAAACTGACAATATCACTACTCAATTGAAAATTTGGGAAATTGTGTTGGGCAAGTTATTTTCTTGCAAGCCATTAGCAATTTAGGCGATTTTAATGTTCAAGTCGAGACTGAGACCTGAGATAAAGAAACCTTAGAAGCAGTACACCACCGATGAAATGATGTTGGGGAGTTTCTGAGTTGTGGGCTGAAGTAATGTTCATTGAAAAGGAAAATGAGTGTTGAACGGCATTTTGTAATTAGGCAGGTTGTGTCAGCGATTGGGTAATAAAGACACCTCTCAACTTAATTGTCTTCATAAAAATCCTTTTTATTATTTATCTCATATTTATGTATATTCAAATTGTTACACAATTATCGTTTAAAATACTCGTTTCTTATTTTAATTTCATAAATTCATATCTCAATAAGAAAACATTTAAATTTCATAAAAATTATAGCAAACAAAATGAAAGAAATAACAGTGGAATATGGGATTTTTTTTTTCCAAAACTTGAATACAAAATTATTTAAATAAAAACTATTTCTTTGAAGAAATTAAAAAAAAAAAAACAAATATATAACAAGACAGAGATAACTATAACTTAACAATTTATTATAATTTTTATTTTTCAACGGACAAGGACTAAGTTGTTGCTTTATTTTATTTATTTTTAATTTTATAGGAGTACATAAATTATTTAGCATTTAGTTTAAGAATAAGTTCATTTAAAAATTCATTTAAAAAATCGTTGCAAAAAATTCTTTGGAGCTTCTTTACTCGTTAAAATTGTTTAGTAAGTGTTTTCTTGTTTTCTTTTTTCTTTTTTATTAAAATCAACTGGAAGCTTTAGTTTATATTATTTTTTGTTTTCCTTTTTTTTCTAATAAACAAATTAAATAAATTTTATTCCTAAGTTACAAGCTACAATAATTATTATTGATTATTCTAATTGTTTTTAATTTATTTTATCATGTTTCACAGTTGAAGTTTATTTCTATTTACGTTGTTTTTTGTTTGATTTACTTATTTTTGTTTTATTTCTTTAAATGGATAAATACGTATATTTTTGAAATACATCTACGGGAATTATTATTTTTTAATTTATTGTTATATGCTTTCTTAAAATATCCTGTTTAGTCCAAAAGTTTACTTCACCCTTTAACTCGCATATCGATGACAGAGAATTAGCGCTTAAAATATTCTGTAAATTTTTATTTAATTTTTTTTAATTTTTTAACAAATTACGAAAATTTGTAAATAATTAGACAGAGAAAATAAAAATTAAATCTTTAGTCGCTATACACGGGTGGGTGTGCCAAATATTGGAGCACGACGTGGCGTTGGTGATGGATTATTATTAACAGAACGACGTGGTGGTCCTTGCTGACAATCGGAATAGGAACGATCTAAAACAAAAATAAGGGAATAAGAGATGGGTTAGATATTTTTATTTTAAATTAAATAATTGAGGTGAAAATCGTGCAAAAATAAACAAAAGCATGCAGTACATACATATATTTAACAGGCAGAGGCATTTAAAAATAACGAAACGTAGAGTAATCTCTAATTTATGTGGTACGAGTACCAGAAAACAAAATAGCTTTTATCTGAAATAATGAATATTTCTAACACACATATGTAAATTTTTGTAAGCGTTACAAAATTAAACGACATTAAAAAATAAAGCCACAAAACAGAGGTATCTACTAAATTTTCTAGACTCGTAGGCACTTTACTCCCATGAATAACCATGATATGATACATGAACGGTGTTTTTTTTCTATGATGGATCTTCCAATATGAATAGCTGTCAAACCTGCTGTCATTTTTGACAACTATGTTCAGAATTATGTAAAAAATTATCATGAATAGATATTTAACAGAAGAATGGTTCCGTGTTATTCAAACTTGTTTTGAGAATCGGTTTTTAATATGCGAAAAACATGCATGCGTAAAGGATTTCGTGAGCTGTTTTTGGTAGTCCTAATCGACCAACTGAGCTCTCGTGTTGTGGATAAATTTTGTACCACTAACACCCATAATTATGCAAAGCCGACAATATGTCAACGTAAGGTACGTACAGAAGAAACTGTATGAGCTATGAGTGAAAGTGTGACGAAAGATCCAGGAACGTCCATTCGGAATCGGTCCCTGCATTTTGGTCTTTAATCGTCGAGATTGTGGAAAAAAATTTTCTCGATCCGTATAAAATCCAGCCACAAATGGCACTTCGCTTATTAGACTCTTGAGCAGCTTGAAATCGATCTTCATGTGGCTTAAGCCAGCCAAATTGCATACTCAGAAGATACTCATAAAACTCAATTACATCCACTGTCTTTTTCTATAATAATCGTGCGCTCAAGGGATTTTGAGAATCCTTATTTTTTATCTGAATATTTTAAAGGAAAATTGGGGAGACAAAAAATATGGATATACATTGATGTACGTTGGTTTTGAATGTTTGCAGGTTATAATGAGTAGGAAATAAAGAATCCGGGAGGCCATTTCATAAGCGAGTTGATCAACTTAGTAAAGAATAACGATATTTCAGAATATGTTCGAAAGTGGACTTAAATTGCTCCATCGATGAGCATTCATAGCAAGATGGGTTTTACGGTTGAAGGTTTGGATGAGCAAAATGCAGCTGGTAATTTCAATGGAGCGTTGGTTCTGAAAGCAGAGGTAGAATCAGTCAAAAAAAGATACAGAACATCGGTGCTCTTGGGTGTTGATTGAGTGGGAAAAATTAGCATCACCTCCTTCGAGTATGAGTTTTATCGCAGTTGTTTTTGAAGCATCTGACCAGATGTGAGCATTGTACTGTGGGTAGTTCAGAAAGAAGAAAAGTGTTCTTATATCCTTTGAAAAACCTAGACATTTCGCAGCATTTTTGGTGACACCAAATATGGTTGTCATTGACACCGAATAAAAAGTTTTTCGGTTTCGATGATACCTTAACCAGGCAGACAGCATTGTGTTTTGAAAGCATTCGATTCCACTCTTTTGGTCATTCTCCTATTAATTTTGATGTCAATCCAAATTAAAGGGGCTCTCGCTTTTGACGCATGAGAAGTTTTCGTGCCTCGAGATATTTCACGTGCGGCTTATTAACGTTTCTAAGGGCTCGGAATAAGGCGCGCAATGGGTCTGTGGAGAGAGAAGAAGATTAGATTTATTTTAGTGACAGGCTAGACCAGTGTTGTTTGCAATCTATACGATGTAGCATCTGGACTAGTCCGTCTGTACATTGAGTGTGTGGTCTTCATATTGGTGGCATAATTGGTTCTTATTTAGTCCGGACCTGATTAAAGAGATAATTGCCAATGTCACGGAAATGATATGTAATATGCTGTTCACTAACACGACAAAAATATTTGGTTTTAAACTACGTACATATTGAGGGTCAGGACCGTCGTCCTATAAGAGGGAATTGAATAAAAATTATGAACCGCCTTAGATGGTTAGGATATGTTAAGCGTATGAATCACAAACGCCCTGGCCCAGGAAGTCCTTGAATTTTATTTTAGAAGAATAGAGCGGCTGAGAATGAAATTATTTAGCGCAGAGGTGGTTGGTTAAGACTGTGTTTCATCGCGCCAGAATATTCAATAAGCAATAAAGCAGAAGGTTTTTAACTTATTTGCGGCGACCCTCCATGGTCACGCAAGCGTTTCAATTGGTATGATCGAACTTTCTACTTGAGCCTAGTCCAACTGCTTTGCTAAAACTGAAATATAATTGACCAGTTTGTGCTTCACATATTATTGTTCTTGGGACTATCGGGCTGTAGACAGTTACTTGAAATGCTTACATTTTACAAAAGTTTCGTAATTCGCATCGATTGCACAGATTACTCTCCTGTCGACTTGATTCCCAACATCCTAAAGCCACCAAACAAATTGAGGAAAAAAAAGGTATGCAAATTGCCTTAGCAACGCCAGCCGATTTTAGACAGTCGAGTGAAAATCATGTTACGAGTCGGCACCCGAGCCGTAATCTGTGTCATGCACAAAGTAATTGATACAGGCCGATGAGTTTGAATAAAAATTCTTATTGTGTCAGCGGAAGAGTCAACTAAAACTAGATCTGTTGTACATTATCCAATGCAGCTTGTAATTGCCAAAAAGTTAACTTCAACTCTGACTAGAAACAGACACAATTTCCTGCAAATGATTTCGGATAATCACTGACGACATTGCAATCAAACCGCAACCGTATTTTTTGAGTCATGCTACTAAAAAGAGCATCTTCAACGTTCACGAACTAACCAAACACTAGAAAAAAGATGAGAACCTTAAAAACCATCTAAAAATGTTTACACAAATATGTATATGTAAAAAAAAAATAATAATAAAAACATGCAGTGCATTCCATATGTAACCTCGTGCATATCTGTGCATCTGTAGGGAGTCCCATAGTTAACAACCAAACATCACAACACCGAGAGGGAGAAATCGAGCCAACTAGTGACTAGTGAAATCTACAAGTCCTACCTCTAAACTTAATGCCTTGGGATTCATTTATGATTGCAGCCAAAGCAGGGTGCTGATACCTTTCACGAAAGATACCCGAACCACTGTTGGTCGTTGTGTTACCATTGCCATTACCATTTCCAACTCCAGCTGTAGATGCTGATGTATGCGTTGGTGTCAGAGATTGATTTCCATTTGCCATTTTATAATAACGATTCTGATTTGGATCATACATTTCATTGTGATTGAAACGATTCGCCGATTTAATTGATGCACAGCGATCTTCTTCATTGCGAATTTTGAGGACACGCTCCTGAACACTGTATCGGGAGCCATTAAAAGTATTCACTTGATTCAGGTTGGTGATGTGATTCATGTGTTTCGAACGAAAGCTACCACCAGGCGAATGGAGTAATGTACCTCGAGATGAACTGACAGTGGTTTCGGTCGAATCACGTGGACTGACATGACTAACATCACGATAACTGGACGGACGATGTGTTGAGGGTGGAGTATCCAGACCACTATCATTGGCCGTGTAATCCAAGTCGGTTGTTTGAACTGAAAAGAGAAAAAGTCCAATTGAGTAAAAAATTTCTCTGGAAATATCTATGGAAAATACCTGAATGTCGGACATCTGTTGTTGGAGCCTTTGGCTTTCTGTACAGCCAATCTCGATCCAATTCATTGCCATTCTCATTATTGTTTCTAAACATTCTTGGACGTCTTAGTTGAACTTCTTCGTCCTCCTCATCCACGACTTGATTACTTCCGAAACTGCTATTAATGAAGATCCTCCTTGGTGATCCATACAGTCCATTCGAGAAAGAACTATTCTGACTGGCATAACCATTCGAGTATCGGCTGAGATTTAAATTATTTGAGTAGGGTATCTTTTGTGGCGTTGAATGGTTAGTGGACATGCCGCTGTTGTGATTCTCATTATTTAGTGCACTTAAATCAGGAACCGAGTCAGAGAAGAGGAACGTGTTCGCTGAATTGCCATTTAATTTGTATTGCCGACCATTTGTCATAAGCCAATCGTCTAGGGCACTCGAGTATGTGCCACCCAAGCCAAAGTGATGCGCCTGCAGGGAAGCATGTGAGACTGGAGCCGCAAGTGATGCACGCGATCTGGGACCTTGCGTGATCTTAAGTGCACGACGACGTTCCTTCGATGTTAATGTGCATTCCTAGACAGATTACATGGGAAGAATGGAAAGAAGAAAACAAAAAACACAAGAAAAACAAGTCTGTAGTTGAAGATAATTAATGGTGATGAGATGAGAAGGAGACTAGGAAGAACATGTAACGCAAGTCAACTGAGCACGAGTAATTACAGGTTGATTGCGTAATTTTTTTGTATTTCATTTTTTTTTCCAGAATTAAGCTCTGTAGGTTCACACAGGCGCATTTATTTCAAAAAAGGGTAACGAACTTACCTCGAGTAGTTCAAACCAATCTTCTAAGCCTTCGTCGCAGCGTAGGAGTACCCGACCCTCTCGACCGAGCAGCAAACCAATTGCACTATACGATCGTCGGTTGAGCCATTCGACTTTTTCAACATCTACAAGTTTAACCTGGGAATAAAGAAAATATCGCAAGGTTTACATTAGTTTACAGTTTATACTATAGCTATGGTTTGTATTTTATTTTATTGTTTCTAGTCTAAGAGTGGATGGGGAAACACTTTTAGGAATCAGTGAGGTAATGTGTACCTATTCGTGCATGGGAATCTTTTGAAAAGAAACTAGCAATTGGTGTATAATTTATCTTTAAGAAGATAGTTAGTCCTGAACTCACAACTATAACAGACAGCGTGTATTGTCAACAGTGACATGAAACAGTTTGATTATGAGTAACAAAATAGAAATGGAGCGGATTTAGAAAGAAAAAAAAAAACAACTGAATTGAACATTCCTTAACGCAATTCTTAATCCTTTTAAGAAAAGTGTAATCAATCCAGAAAGCAAGAGTTGGGATACCAAACTCCGTCTATTTGTAATATCCATCGGAACTATGTTTGTTCCGCCCGATTGACTCCAGAGCGACGGAAGACTGACTCCTTACAACGAAAACTATCAACCGAACCTCATCATATCTATAATATCATATCTTGTATCTATCTCCGTTCTATTGGATTTGATTATCCATTGATACGTCTTAAAAGAACTCTCGAAATCCGACTATACAGACATCAGGTTTGGGATTAAAAATACAACAAACCCGATCTTTGTCGAACCAAAGCCTCTCAGGTGTGGAGTTAGGCCCCTAAGAACTCAGTCATCTTTGCATACGAATTGAGCTATAAAGACAAGGGCAAGTTTATCATAAAATTAGTTTACTACTAAATTCGACAGTATTTTTAGACTGATCTTGGGTACCTCAAACATCCATATTTCATAGCATTGAGACATTGATATAACTTCAGAGCTAACTATGCTATATAAGGCGTTAAAATCCAAAGCTGGCTACAGATTACTTGTAGGACCAATGTCAGTGTATCTTAAGACAATGGGTAAAATCATCGATACCCACATCAAAATTCGGCCTTCATGGAAAAATGATAAACACATATTAACCGGTTAAATCCGCGGTGACAGCTTGGTATCAGTTCATGAGTACCCTGTCAATGAAAGGAACAACTCTGTGTCCTCAAAATGAAAAGTAGTGACAACAACTAGGAACATAGAAAATTTCAACATTACTGTCCAAGGGCAAATTGTTTTTAACAAAATAAGTGAATGGTGCAAAACGGAATGATTAAGGGTTAATCCAACTAAAACCGTCATCGGGAACTAAACTTGAACCCCCAAACATTTTGGAGTGCGTGAAACTCTAGACTATCAACAAAACTGGAAACCGCGATTGGTCAGACCCAGTTAAGAGAAAAGCTAAAGTTTTAAGACTTAGAAGTAGTAGAAATTAGGAGTATAAATAAGTTTCCGTCGTTTGATAAGAGATGGCCCCACCAGTAAGTTTTGGGTCGAAATTTTAAGATGTAAAATATCTGGACATCTGTCAACACCATTACCTTGAAGTATTGGAAATATTGTATCAGCATCGCATATTTTTTCTGTATGAAGATGTCGAGTTTTGAGCCAAATAAGCGTCATTTGCGGGAACTTTTGATATACTCCTTAAATTCAAAGAAATCTGCAGCAGATGCACATCGCTTGCTTGTACAAGCATATGGCGAGGCTACTGTAAGTAAGAGAAGTTGTTGTGAAAACGGTGAGTTTGACGTCGAAGACAAAGAAAGTAGCGGAAGGCCGAAAGTGAATAAAGACGCGGAATGGTCAGGCATACACGAAATGGTTTTTTGCATCGTATGGTCACTGTGTTGAAAAATTAATCCACTACTATAACCCATAAAAGGAAATCATGGGGACCACGGGGCCATGCTTGAACATCGACGGCCAAGCCGATAGTATTCTCCAATACTTAACTGGCATTACTATCGTCATCTCAATAATAACATTAACAAAGTTTATATTTTTGGAAAGGGCTCCCTGGCCTAGGCCCTGCAAATTTGTAACCTCTTCATCTTTTCAACATACTTTTTAGCTAGAAGGTAGCACAGTCCAAGGAAAACCAACACTGCGACTATCTGGCTCAGGCTTGAACTATCACTTGATGGTATGTCCGCTCCAACTCTGTCAGTTTTAGGCTTCGTCAGCCAGTAGGCAGCACAGTCCAACAAAAGCAGGAATGGAGTGCCGCAAAACATCGTACATATTTGCTATTTTGGCTTTTAAAGCACCATGATCCTATGACCGCACTTTCCTTTAAGCGTATAAAAATTAGGTGATTCAACGAATATTGACTCAAGAAAATCACTGCTACTGGGTTCAAAATTATGAACAAAAAATACCAAGTAAGTGCCTCAAAAACAAAACCTTGTTAGAAAGTCTTTCCAAGCTACACATATATGTGCCGAAAAAGGCAGCAACGGAACCTACATTGACTTGCCCATACCGAATTAACGACAGGGTTGGGCTATGAGTGCAAAGGTCATCGAATTTGAGCAACTTTGCTCGGTATGTAATTGAAAACTCCGGTTTAATGATCGAACGATTGAATGCCACAGAGCTTTGTGCGACGAATTGGAACCAACATGACCGGTATTGGGATGGTTGGAAGCCGACTGTTTCTAGCTCAAACCTTCGATCCGAAATTCATGCCATATTGCCCATTTCTTCGCCTTTCAGAGAGGTATCTATACCTAGTTCGAAGAATATGTCAATTTGCTGCGAAGCTTTCAACGAGCATTGTTCTTTCATTTTTCTTTTGCCTTTTTGTATCTCTTCTCCAAAAGAAGTTCAGATGTTAGTATAAATCAGTAATTTCCTCTTACTTTTCTACCAGCAACTGGTGTCATTCAACTTTGGATTCGATTTTATCCTCCAACGGTAGATTGTAGTCAAAATGATAGTTTTGATCTTGACCATATTTGCAAATAAAAAAAAAATAACATTTAACACTTCCCGCCCTTGGTCATACTACTCAGACTACTGTACAATTTCATGGTACATTACCGCCTATCTCAAAACAAACAAAAAAATCTGTAAAAAAATCTCTAGACCATGTCAAGTCCGCTATGCTAATTACCATGCCGTCATTAGTACAAAATCCCCTACACCTGTCTCTGACATTTGTCACCCTGAAAATAGATCACTCCAACCGATTGCTGTGACGGTTCGCGTGTGCTACTACGAGTCACTATGCGAATCATCATAATCCTTTTAGTTCGCAACAAAAGAACAAAATCGTACAAACCTCGCTCCAATTAGCATTTCAAATTCGCATATGAGTACACATTTTCATTTCTCACTTTATTTTTGATCTGTTTCAAAAGTCGAATTTGTGATAACTGCCCGTTGGCGTTAATTCGACTCAATGTCAGTGTAACACGGCCCTAACACCTTCTAGTAGTACGAATATGTGGAGCCGGATGGGTTGTGCTATTTTTCGTTTTCATGCTTCGCATTTTGGTCAAGAATTTTCGGTGAAAACTATTCTGATATTTGTTTCCACCAAAAACAGATGCGATATGCCAACTGGCAAGTAATATAGACGTTGATGTGGACGTGGACGTTTTCGATGCCTACACAGATGCTGGGGCTGTCTAAAGTCGTACGTCTGGTTTATGGCAGTAGTTTTCGGTTGCTGTGATTCCGATGAAAAATCAATTAATTTTTAGCGGTGGGTAAAATTGGAAAATGTATTTAGATATGTTCGCATATGGAAACCCCACTTGTGCCGGCCCTATATAAACACCGAGAGCTATTTATGGGCTCTGTGATATAAGGAAAAAAAAAATCATTTTCAAAAAAACGAATTGAAGCGTTGAAAACTTAATTGCTGTTGAGGGAAGTTTTATTGGTTTTGAGTGTTGAACTCGAGAGTTTGTGGGGATAGATACGCATCTACATGAAATTAATGGAATTCTGGCGAAAAATTATCATCGCCAAAGGGGATGATTCGGTAATTCACAGAATCCAAGGAGTGAGGGTAAATATCCGCATATTTAGAGAGAAATCAACTTTTTGGAGGATTCATACCCAAAATGACCTGTGACGCAGTGCAAAATAACAAAAAAAAATCACCCAAATCAGGGGGAGTTTTGAATCACAGAAAGACGGGTGGATTAAGTGTGAGACAAATATGATACATTTACGACTTTTGTTAGTTCGGTCGATTTTTTGGCGGAGGAATGTCGCCGCTGTCCTGGTGCCAGACTTCTTGTTTTCGAAGGAGCCGACGATTCTTAGATATTAAGAAAATAGTATACTCGTATGTCATGACATAAAGATAAAGACACGATTGGCGTGAGTGGTCGACTCTAGAGGCTGATTAATGATTGATAACAAAAAAAACCGGTGGTAGACTATTGAATTTGAACTTCTTTGGGACATCTTCAGGCGATAAATCATCCGAGACGATGAGGACAAGGTTAAAAGCCCGTCAAATCTGACTTCTGATCTCTAGGTCCGCTTCAAGTGTTCTTCTTTACGTTCAGTTTGAAAGGCAAGTTGGTGAAGTATTGTACCAGTGGTCAGAGATGTAATTATTTTATTATATTATTATTAGTATCAAATTCCTAGAATCCTTCGATCAAAAGCTTGTTTTCTCGAAGGAAGGTGCGAAACCAATGCGATTTCGCTCGACGTGACCGCATTTAACTCCGCAAACTAGACTGACTTCCGACAGGCCTTGTGGCGGCTAAGTGTACCAGACCATCTAAGAAACATGCTGGAAAGTCAAACAAGTCCATTTGGCCACCCAGCGGGTGGCCGAACTGCTTCCAAATCGGAAGGCTGGGTGTTCGAATCCCAGCCGTGCCCAAAAGGCTTGCATTTTTTCAGTCAACAAAAATTAAGTAAGATATGTAGTTAACTAGAATTACAACAATAAACTTTGAGGTTTAGGCTATTCTAGGGCTAGAATTACGGTCCTGAGATTTAGGCATGCTATTCTAGGGCTAGAATTGCGGTCTTGAGATTTAGGTTTGTTATAGCTAGGGCTATAAGTACGGTCCTGAGATTTAGGCAGCATAATCTAGGGATAGAAGTACGGTCTTGGAATTTAGGCATGTTATTCTAGGGCTAGCCTTACGGTCTTAAGGTTTGGGAATGCTATTCTAGGGCTAGAATTGCGGTCTTGAGATTTAGGCATGCTATTTTAGGCTAGAAATGAGGTCTTGGGACTTAGGCACGATATTCTATGGCTAGAATTGCGGTCTTGAGGTTTAGGCCTGATAATCTAGGGCTAGAATTGCGGTCTTGGGATTTGGGCATGCGGTTCTAGGGCTAGTATTGCGGTCTTGAGATTTAGCCATTATATTCTAGGGCTAGTATTGCGGTTTTGAGATTTAGCCATTATATTCTACGGCTAAATTTACGATTTTAGGGCTAGAATTGCGGTCTTGAAACCTAGAGGAATGCTAGGGCTAGCATTTCTAAAAGTCTCAAAAAAAAACCATGACTTCACATCTGTTTACATACTCGTAGGTTGGCTGATGTTATTTGATTTTCGATAGAGCGACTGCAGTTATTCATCGATATTCATTAAAGCCGAAAAAGTCGAATTTTCCAATTCTCCAGAAGTTGAGTAGTAGAGTCTTCTCAATCGGCTTATTTCATTCCCGGGTGGTATATGTATCACACAAATCATTTAAGTTCCCCACATCTCAACGGTCTTTACACTGGTCTCAGTGGGTCGAATTTAATGCTTCAAGATCTTGGAGACTTGGAGACCTGACCTAAGTCTCCTTACCTTAGTTACAATTAACGATAGAGAAAACTTTATTTATATTCGGATAAATAATATAACTTTAGGGTCGGCATGAGTTTGTCACTTAGAAAGTCGCTTCCAAGTTCCCAGAATTGGTAAAAAAAAAAGCAGATGAGTAATTCCCCTATACCTCCCTTTCCTCATAATTTGATAATGCATGGGTATACAGACATTATCTACGACTACGGTCTGATCCGCTTATTGTAAGTAACTCATTTCCACAACGGCTACGGGTATCAAGTATGTTTCACTATCCCCTTTATTATGATTGTCAAGACTGTTATCAAATGACCGTTTTCACAACAGATCCTGACCTATCAGAAAAAAAAACCCTTGAAAGTCATAAAAATTCCATAGAAATCGCGAAACAGCTATCAGCGTTTTCTTTTATATTTTTCCCTTCCAAGCCATCCAAATCGGAGTTGCATTCATCCCATACAACAACTAGTAAACTCTTTAATTTAAAAACCGTGGTTTTCTTGTTTCGTATACAAAATGAAAGAAAATAAAGTTTTTCACTACTATAAAAGTATCTGCACTGCTTTTGTTTACTCCGACAATGCACTCTTGATTAAAACTCATCAGCAATCCGTTCTGTAATTATCAATCAGTCACTAGACCGATAACTGTTGAAGAAATAAAAATGGAAAACTTCTTTCTCGTCTCGATTACGGATTGCCAAGCCAACTGCCATTATCTGCATTTTGGCGTGCAATTACTTTCGAATGATTTATTTTGCGCGGCTAAAACAGACGCAAAGAATCACACCAACTCAAGCCATGAAGATTGATTTTCGATTTCAATTTTATTTTCATTTTGCTTACGGGTTTTCTTCTATTTCTTTTTCTTTAAAAATAAATCGATAGAATACTGGTAGAATAGAGCATAGAAATGATTAATTTTATAAGAACTTAATCGCTATTATTGTGTGTTCTTTTGTTGTTGAGCATGAGATTAGTGCGCCTCACCAGTTGGCTATCTTAATAAGTTTGTCGTTTGATTGATCATCAGGAAAAAGTTTATTGACTGCGAGATATTCGGTATGAGCATATACAATAGGAAACGTGTCGTTGACAAATTGAGAACAATAGTCAAAGGAAAATTTAAACTCAGATAACTAGTTAAAAGTAACTTGACACATCAATTATGGAGAAGAAATCCATTTATCTTAGCTAATGGCTTAGAAAATTGATAGAACGTGGCTGGGGACTGTCATAAGGTTTACTATGAAGTATGTCGTAATTGTTATCTGTTTGGAGACTTAAAGATATTTAAATTCGGTATAACACCGCTGGCGACGGCTCCACGGTGTATTTCGAAGTAGTTAATCTTGGCGCCTAAATGCCTGGGTTAGGATTAGGGGATACATTTGCTAGACGTGCGCATTTACAATTATGACATTGAAAATAAAATCTACGAGTAGCAACAAAATTAATGAAGAAGTAATATAATCCTTTCTACGATCTACTCCAAGTCTATCTAATTATATTTTGATTTGACAGTATCACTATCTTAGAAGGAGGGATTTATTTACTGCAAATGAAATTTTTTCAACATCGGTTGGGGCAAGGATTGTGGGTGATCTACCTTCACAATTGGTATACTCTAAAACTCAAACTTCAAAAATATGGAACAACGTACCTCCGTCGATAATTATAAGTTCAAAATGAATGCGGTTCGATTGATGGCTCTGATAGCTCGCCTCGATTTGTTTTGTCACAGCAGAGCATCCAGACATCCTTAAGGACTTTGGTCGGACTGCAGGTTTCACCGAATAATTCGATCTATTCAGGTTTTAAACTGGTTTTTCACCACCAGTGCTGAAATGAAATTGCCGGTAGCATTCCGCTCCTTTAACCTTAACATCGAAATACCCGTCTCACTGTGAATGTTCATCAATAAACCCTCAAGCTTAATTTTGGACGTACCCTGTAATATCATGACATATTTTCTAAGCCATACCACTCGCTTATGGAATGCTCTGCCGAGGTCTTTATTTCCTAATCATTATAACCTTTAAACATTATAGACCAACGTACATCGATATATTTCTTCTTTACCTGCCTAATTTTCCTTCCGCGGGCTTTGTGTAAGCATATTACGAATACTTAAATTCCATTGAGCGCGCGTTAAACTGGTGAAATAGGATTTGACCTAAATAATACCCAAAGGATGATTTGTTTTAGCTTTCTGTAGCATGCCTGATTCTGCCCAAGATGCATTGAAAAACATGGGATTCCTTAAAATAGGCAGTATGATTTTTAATACTCGTATTATACACATTACAATTCCAATTCTGACGCTGGCCTTATGGACTCACATAAAAATCCAGGCTGTTGTAAAAACTACCTTTTGCTTATTTCGTGGTTAGCTACAAAATCAGAAAATAATATGGCGCTGGTTATTGACTTCTTGTAGAATTCTTACATCGTTAAGTAAGCATCTGGCAGTTTTTTTAAGATGGCTATAGTCAGGTATCAGCATTTGTAGGCACTCCGGCTTTAAAGTCCATCCTACCCAACCCACTCAACTTTTAAACTTTTTTTCATGCAGTCTTTAGGCTGAATTTATTTAGGCTTGTCCGGGTCTCTCATTACAAAAATATCGCTGGAAATAATCTCGCCAATAAACTAGGAAGACTCAGAAGAGGATTTCTCAGGACTTAAACCTGCATAAGTACTACTACACGCCTTTGGTCACGGCTTTTATAGGCGGTTGAAATTCGTGAGTACAACGGTCTTGACTGATAAGGTCTGTGGTATTCCTTTTTTCAGCGATTGCAGCCTATTTGCATCTTCATGGGTACTTCGATTTCGTCAAACACCATAAGTCAAATAACTAGACATCCTCTGATGTTTATTACAGGGGTGATGACGAAATTGGAAATAATAAAGGTTAACAAATCATTTACAATGAAAGTGGGGTCTTCTAGGAAAGCCAGGAAGGAACTTTGAGTATTGATCTGTGCTTTTCATACTCAAGTCACAATGTTTGCCTTCCACATGGCAACACCGAGAAAGTAAAGATTATATCGCCTCTTCATTTTCTTCAACATCATTAGAAACAGCTACTGTTTGTTATACAGAAGCGAAATCGGTAAGTCTATCTCCTTAATCGATAGCTATTAGCTTCTAAGCGGTAGAGTTTCTTAAAAAAATATTTCTCCCAAACGAATTACATGTCTTCCCATATAAAGTACAACGGTATCAACATGCTCTCCCACATGGCAATCTGCGAATTTATAACTTTCACTTGCCGAAATGAAATTGTATCTTCAAAAATCGACAAAAAAAGAAAGCAATAAATTAATGTCTTGCTAATTTAAATCTCTTGTTTCTTGCGTGCGTATTAGCCTCATGAGGATCTTGTTTTTTGTTAGCACCATCAACACAAAGTCTCTCCCAATAATGACAGTGAAATTAAAAAAAAATATAAAAAATTTCCGTTAAGTATGTATGCGTCATTGGAGGAGTATGGTGGTGGCGCACACTTGGGAAATTTGCCAGAAAAACACGAGTTCGGTTCAGATTTTCCGAGAAAAAAAAATATCCGAATTGTTTATGTGTAACGTGTAACATAACACCCACATACATCACTTCAACAGCAATGACAACAAGTGTAAAATTAACTGTTACCACTCAGCTGTCATTTGTGACAGAAAAGCTTTATGAAGAAAACCAATCCAAAAAGAAAACACAACAAACGAACATAGCCCGGATCACAAGTATTGGGAAAACTTATGCAGCCAAATAGATCATTAGGAGAATGTTTAAACAATCTAAATCTAGAGTTTAATGGCTTTGCGGCTAATTATCCAAAACACTGATGAATTAGCATTAAAATGTTGTAAAATAAAACAAAAAGATTAGATGATGGCGGCTGTTGGCTGCTTGAACGACACAAATATCCGTTAGTAGGTGTGGATATGTTGGGAAGTTAGTTGATATATTTTCGGGTTTTTGATTGTTGGGGCTTCTAAATTTGTCAAATGACAGAATACAGCTGATGGGAAAGAGTTTACGATGTATGGTATGTTTGTTGTATGCATAATCGTAAGAATGAAATTAATTATGTAGAATTAATTGGATTGGAGATTGTATAATAAAATGAATGACATTTTGGAGTGACCTATTTTTTTTTTGATACGCTGAGCTGAGGGCACGTGGTGGCCCATTTACATTTTACGGGGCTTTTAGGAATTCTTTCTGAAAGATTGTTGTTGTTGAAAACAGGTATTTGTGTTGGTAGTGACTGATAGTGCCCAAGCAACTTTCATTGTAGTCAGATTAGTGCAGGAGAGGACATTCAACTGAAAGATATTCTGGGGTTACCTTCTACTTTCATACATAAACTCAAACACATTCAATGTGAATGAAGTATTGAATACATCCATTTCATGTTTATTGCTACTTCACATGTGACATTTATACAACATTGACCCATAAGAATTTGTTGCGGTTAGTTGTCTGAAATCAAGGAATTGCACCCTCTCAGTGTCACTCCTTGTTGTGAAGTAGTTCTATGATATAGGGGGCTTGCAAGACCTTTTACTTTGCGCACCTTGAAAACTCTGAATGTTATCAATGCCACGCATTATCAAATCAGATAAAGACTGTTGGAAAAACTGAACTCTTGTCGCAGGATATCAAAATCTGGTAAGACTCAATGTCTTTCACTATTAAAGAGCATTTGGCAACATTTTGATATAGTGAAAACCTACTCATAGGCTCTGCGATATATTTAGAATCCCCAAATGCTGTTTAGAACTTATCTCCGAAAATCGAACGTGGTTATCATTACGCATCATGGAATAAACAATAAAACCAAACAATGTTCGGCAGCAACAAGATTCGGCTTTAGCTCACAAGCCGAGAACTAGTCAATACTGACAACGTTCTGGATTTCACGACACAAAATGATTGATCAGATGGCTATGGAGACCTCACCTCAAGCTAGCTCTTCTTGACACCGAAGTATTTTTCGCATAGATACATGTCTGCGTCGAAATATTTTGTATTTAAAGCTGTCATGAGGAGTCATTTCCTGCAATACTTCTGAATTTTCATAAAGAGCAAGATGACTTTTTCTTCTGGTTAAGAGGTCAAAGTCTTTGATTTTTACTCGGAAGGACGAGGCTAGGAAGAATTTGCCGTATGTGGAGCCCATAAGTACAAGTGAACCTCAACAATGAAGAGGTTTTGAAAGGTCCGGATGATAGGGCCTTTTGAGTGGGCAAATCCAGCACAATTGCAAAATAGATGCAGAGTGATTTTCTTCACCTCTTGTCTGTTTGTAAGACTTAGATCTAGTAAAGAGGAGATCTGATTTCCGGCAAATCTAGTCCTGTTTACTCAAAAATAGGAAATTGGAGAAAGCTCGAAATTGGTAAAGTTCCAGATCGACTACGGATTGTAACTGAAAAACGTCAGAGTGCACTAATACAATTTATCTTTCAATTTGATGGGATATGCAGACAACATCAACATAATTTTTCTTCATTCAACTGCCGAGCCCAGGCCGCACATCTGAAGTATCTTACTCGCACTAATGTTATAAACATTAGTTTTCCAAACGTCAAGAAGCGATTCAAAATTTTTTTTCAAACTTAAGTCCGATGTCCAACAAGGTGTCGAAACTGATGATGTACCCATCGGGCTGTACGAGTCCGTAAAAAGATTTGATTTTCAACAATTATCCTGGTTGCATCATTCATATGAATCTATGTTAAGTGCTACCAGAAAATATTTGTACATAGGTATATCAGTTTTGTCAGTTTTATTAGAGATTTGAATACCAGCCAACCCAGCTGAAATCGCAATAAGATGGTTATAATTCAAATTCAGAAGGACCATGGTTTTTATAGCACCCAGTGGATCACGAAATACCGAAGAAGAATACGTTCCTCAAGTAAGTTTGAGGCCAGACTGTTTGGCTGCACACCTTTTGCAGTCTCCATTACATCACAATGTAATTCGTACCTGAGATCATAGCTTTGCTTCACAACGGATATCAAAAGTCCATTCCCCCGACAAAATAGTGTCTTAAGATACTAACTCAAAAAAAAAAAAAAAAAACCACTTACCTAACCAGCACAACACCATAACCTCTCTCCCAGACCAATGTTTAACTCGAATACCTGCTAACCTAAATTGTTTTGCCACTTCGCCTAACCCTAAGGTCACACTTTATGGAATAAAGAAAACATGAACGTAATTTGTTTCAAAAATACTATGCCACCGCGACCTACTAACTCTAGAGCTCTGCCTGACTGTTGCTGTCGGTGGTGGTGCCTCTGTGCTATTTCTATTTCTATGTTGATGCTGGTCTTTGGTACTTCAGTATCTGTTGGTAATGCTGGTATGACAACGCTATAGCAAAGCTTTAGCAAAAGTGGTAAAACCTGAACAATGACCATGTTAGTTGCTGTGAAATGTTAAAGGCATGCCAGACCGTCACAGAGCCATAACACTTGACAATAACTTGACCGCACCTGAGTGGTGTGAGTAAACAATAGGTGAATAAGTTTTTTTTTTTTTAATTCTCTCTGTGGATTAATTTAATGTGACCGCTATTGTTGTCGCGCGATTAGCCACCATTGAAGTATTTATTGCTCTGAAGGCAAATCTGTGTTGGGTGTGTGGTAAAATGTCACATATTGTAGGCGGATAAGGTCACTTGAAATGGGAAAAGGCATATTATACTTTCAAAACTGGTTCACAGAAGACAATACATCGTTTAGATTGGAGAAAGACTTACCTTAAAAATGAATTGCCCCATGTCGGAGGCTCGTTCATTGGCCGAACCGGATGCACGCTTGAAACAGTGTAGGTAGTCACGTGTCAGGACGAAATATCTGCAAAAGAAAAGACGATATTGGTTAGAGTGTTCTAGATATTTTGATATGTCTTAAAAATAGGAATTTTCTTCTTTGGGTGAGAGGCCAACAGATACCTTGATTACTGTTTAAACGACAGATTATGATATCTCACTGGACCGTTGATGCGATTGGGTTATTGGACGCAAGTAGCATTACTTCTTTCATTTTTATTTAATTAACAATGAAGCAGATCATATTTCTACCACACTATCTTACAATGCTCTGCACAGTTGGAAGATGCAGTCTACACGACACCAGCTCTGAAAATCGGAATAATCTTATTTGCATCGTTGTGACACCTTACTATATACTCGTAGTAGCACGTTTCGCAAAAGAGGCAAAAAACCGTCATCTATCAATGCACGACGCAGCTATATTACTTTGAACGTCCGAACGTTTTAACTTACCATAGACTTAGGCCACTCTCTTCCTGTATCCGAAGTGACAATGTCAACTGGCTAAAATGAGAAAGATGTAGACTTCGAGTCTCCGAACCCGTATCGGAAATTCTTTCCTGCCAGTACTAAGAGCAAACAACTTGGGATGACATTATCAGCAGGAATCTTAAGAAGTCATATCTGATGTGATATGACTTCCGGACAAAAAGCAAGCTAGTGCGTGTTATGAATAAGGATATGCCACAATCTGCGGACCTATGACCGTGTAAGCCGTTGGTTGATTTCACCTACCTACCCCTCCACAAAAAAATCCACTAAATTTAACCAACTATAGTCTTCTAAATATCGTATATTTAATTTTATTATGTTAGCGCTCGAGATCCCATATCACTAATCTGAAGGTCCTTATTAATGCGGTTTCAGGCCTGTTAAGCTCTTTGTTAAACTTATAGGCCCAGAACCTGAGACACCAAATGTAAGTCCTCGTTACCAACAATGACATCGGTAGAGAACGTCAATGAGTTTTTAATGAAGGTTAAAGCGGGGACAAAGAAGATGAGTTTAGTGGAATTTTAAGTCAATTTCCAAAGGTACATAGGTTTTTCAGGTTACTAGAGTAAAATTTTTGGCGAAATTGGACATAACTACACAGCGCGGACTGCTATTGGCTGTAAGAAGCGTAGTTTGGTATCTTGTTATCTGAAGCCATCCCTCCTGGCTCTACCAACTTGATTTTAGAATTTAGTCATATGAAATGAGACTCTCATCGGATCATTTGTTGGTGGCAGTTGTACCCTGTTGTATGGAAATTATTCGGCTATTTGAGGGATATTGTTTGGACCTACATACACGTATGCGTCTCCAACTTAACAGAACGTCAAAGTCAGGGTAAAAAAAAACTAAATACGATGTGAGCAACAAGTGACACATTTGTGACATGTACATCGTCAAATCTCAGAAATTCTTTTATTTGCATCTTTATTTTGCAGATGCTGAAAACCACTACACTGGGTTCTGGTGGCTGAAAAAAGGTAAGAAGTTGGATACGATCTTTTAGATGCACCTTGGCTGGGCTCGCCAACAAGAAGAGATACCCCGAGAGGTGATTAATACTCTTCAGTTCACAGTTTACGACATTGCATCATATTGACTACTTCGAGACGACCAGAAATACAATCAATAAAGTCACTGCTCAGGGCACCATCCAACGACTGTCCGCCATCTCGATTATTAAGTCATTAACTATCCAAGCCTTTGAAAAAATAATTGACTACTCGTATTTATATCTTTCAATTCTTCGTTATTGCGGGAGAAAGGGTCATGATCAATAAAACCACTAGACTTACATACTTTCTTGTGTAAAAATTTCCACTCAATTTAAAATTTAAAACCACAAGTCGATAGATAACCTACTCGAAAGGATGAACTTTCATTTTAACCTCAAAATATAGTGCTGATGTTTGTTTATTATATTTATGCGGTTCCATTTGTGTACCTACATGAACAAAGTAGAAAGAAAGGATGGAAGAGATAATCACAAAATAAAATAGATTTCCATGCAGTTAGGCATCAAGCTAGATACAACTTAATGTTGCACATAGAGACAGCAGAACTGCCTTTCAATACTTTAGTTCCTCCTACACTTCATTTCCACATATGGAATCGTGCATTATCTCATGCATCCACAACATTTGTGGCTTACATAAGAGTGAGGAAAAAATGTATGTATGAGGACGAGAATATAGAAATGGTATCATCCTCGTCATCGTTATTATCATCATTTTTACCGCTATTCACGTGTTTTACTCGTATCTCAACTCCCTAGAGGCGATGAAGCTGCTGCTGTAAGTCGTAACTGCTGTAGCTGCAAAAGAAAGCAACAAAAAAAAAAAAACTAAAAACAAGCCATGATAAGAAAGAAAAAAAAAATCTTTGAAATCCTCCAAGGGCTAATGCTAGTCCATTGCAGAAGGAATACCAAGGCGAGGAAGGAATGAAATAGCATCCTACATTCCCTTCCAACATTCTTTTCGCACGACACCATCCATCTATCTATCAAGGGTGGAGAATAGTTGTACTGGTCGTAGAGTGTAGTTGGGTGGTACTTGCCTTCTACAACTGCTGGCTTGAGTTTGGGAGAGTTGAGATTAGAAGCCTGTTGTGTGAAATGGATTAAGGTTCTTCATCTTCTCACCTCATTTTTGGTTGTATTTTTTGTGTTGGCATTCCCACTCGATTTATTCGGAAATCTCTTTCATCACACAAGAATTACAGGAGCAGAGGCTCCGCTTTTTGCACATAGCACTTTCATCCCTACTTGCATACTCTTATGTCATTCATTATTTATTCCATCAGAGAGATTACAATGGAGCTTTTGCGAGGCTTAACAGATGTGCGACAATTTTTTTCTGTTCTTTCTTTTGGTGGCATGTTGTAGTGGTTGACGAAAATTCGGCCAAAAATGGAGATGGCGACAGGAATGGAAAGAAGAAAAATTGGACAGCAGTTGAAAGGACTATTGACAGTTGGGTTTTAGGTGGTTTGATGAAATTGGACGTGAGAAAGTGACACAGTTGATGGTTGGCCATTTTGAGGGTGGTGAAAATTGACAGATGTTAATGTGGGTGGCAAACATGACAGAGATTTGCTAGTTGGATAAGATGCATGAGCGTGGTTGAATTTTATCTTTGATTAGGCTCTGGTAATGAGGAGTGAAATGTTCAGTTGATGTGCAAACATTAGGCCTAATGCAAATTAGGGAACGAAACTGATGCATGGCAGACTGCTGAAGATGGAAATCTTTAAAAAAATCTTAGTTCACTGGGACAGATAAAACCGGGTTAGAAGTGGGCTGAAAATGAATTTTATTCTTTTGTTTTTGATTAAAATTTTATTATTTGGAGTTTTTTTTTTCCATCTATAGGCCTAGTACGGGATTCAAACCAGCTAATAACGTTTCGTTTAATCCTGCTCGGATTTTGTGTTTTACGTTGGTGGTTTAGATTAATATGTATTTTATACTTTAAGTATGGGTTTGCCCAAACAGTACAAAAAGCATTTACGACACTTTCCTACTCATCGAGGGCTTATACTCGTAGGTTGATGTTATCACCTCGACATTGGGGATTCACGACACTGGGTTGAAAAAAGAGTTCGATATTGGAATATTTTAAGCCAGACCTAAGAATAGGTAGATTACTTTAAAACTGAGAATAGTTCTGCTCCAACGGTCTTACGTCCTTTAAGCTTTAAATTATAGAAAAATTTATTGATAGAACGAATAGACAGGAAAAAACTTGCATAGAAGGGCGCAATGCGAAAATTATTCTGTGGTTTCAACCAGGAAACTATAGGACTATGCCTATGAAACAGATCCACTTTCGCAGTCGCGCAGTATCAAGAGAAATCAAAGATTTCAGTAAACATGGACACACTCTTCCACATGATATATCTGGCATTCTTTTGAACATGTGCTCTTCCACGCTGCCAACACAAATGCGTACGCTTTTTCATCAATCCTACTTTGAAAGAATATTTCCGAGGAGATGGAAGACAGCATTTGCTTACACCGCCCCTTAAAGAGATTCTTCTTCTCTCTCCACCAAAAGATCTATTGCAGTTTCCGTACAATAAATTATGGTCCACCACAAGGTTCTGTTCTGCTCCCTAAACTCTTTTTAACCCCAGCCTGCCAATGCCTAACTAGTGTAATCCTTTGCTGAGGACAGTGATCTCTGCTTTTGCTGGGCTTGCATCCAAGCTCTCTGGAGATAGTTTAATCTAATAACATTCAAGTACAATGCTCATATCTGGTCGGGTGTTTACAGAAGAAGAAATATTTTAAGATGACGCACACAAAATGTTCAACGAAGAAGTATCGGACTATGCTATGTAGGTAGCCTCTACTTCGAAATGCTCAAAATTACGGCCAATGTTCCAAAGACTTATGACATTTCTCATCAATTTTAGAATCATAACAAGGGTATCGACATAGCACCATCTACAATCGCAGTAATAAAGGACACGTTTTAACTTTGCATTCTACAAACAATTGTGGGAATGTCCAAGGACTTAGGATCTATAGGTAGCCCTATGGCAATCCGCCAGTTGTCTCATACGCATACTGTCCTGTATTTCGATCGACAGCTCATAAGAAATTTTCATTCCCAGAACAAGGCCCAATTTTCACGTGCATTGGTCTCGTAAAATGATTGCCTTTCCAAAACTTGTATTCTACATCGGCTCTGACTGATAATGATCTTAACGACGCTCAACTATACCAATTATCTTTTGTTAGGGCTTCTGCTCATTCTCTGATATAATATCAGATATCGTCGTTACTTTGTTATCGATCCGACATTGTCGACTCTGTCCTGATTAAAATAAACTAAAGGATACTATAGGTATATGGAATAGTCAAGTGCTGTTGATATAAAAAATGAATGGCTTTATCTTCAGTAATACTCAAACTCTTTGCGACATTCCATTGCAGATTAATTTTCACACACCAATTCCTGGCCTCCTCAACAACCTTTGAGAGTCTAATTCGTTCTCCACCATAACCATGAACCTAAATCTCTCAGGCTCTTATCCTCTGATCCTAGAAAGTCTATCTCTTACCTATACTCGTATTCTGCATCCAATCAATTGCAGATTAAATAAAGTTGAATGCGTTCCAATTATAAAATTCCATCTCATTAAATTAAAATTCCTTTGCAATTAAAAACAGTTTGGCTTCCTACCGTTTGGCACAGATACGAGTATTCGTAGATACATACTCATACAAGCGCATCCCTGGCCGACTTGGGTGTATGGTATCTACTTTCATCCTTTTAGCTAAAAGTATTCCCAGACGACTCTCTTCCTCCTACTTCCGTCGTACCTTCAATACTAATTACGTCAGTCGACTACAATTAAATTCACCTGGGCCCTTGTCCCAACCGCCATCGGCACTCTACTCCCCCATTAATTGTATCTGAACTTTATGCTTGCTCACCTTTCTTTCCATCGTGAAAATAGCCGATCACGTTGCTGCCACAATAGGCCACGTTTAATGGGTCCTGTCATCGATGCGACTGGGATACGTCCTGCCAGCAGTGATTGCTGAAAAGAGGAAAAACCGATAAAATGAAAGTTAATATTGGTTATGAGATATTAAAAAAAAATCGGAGAAATAAAAATAAAACTGAAAAGATAATACCAAATGTGAATGTGAGTACGTGAGTATAAAAATCAATTCCAGTCCACGATGGAACTGGAAAGTCTGGCTTCGTTATATACCGTGATAGCATGTTACCATGATACTCAGATACAGCTCATTCCACTGAGCAGTAATTATTTTTATAATACTACAAATGTCCTTTCATTTTATTTATGAGCAGTAAAACAGAGAAATTGAGGAAAGTTATTCGAAAGTAGGCACTCACATTTGGGGCATCTATCCAATTCCTCTTGGGTGTAGCTTTAAAATAATAATTAAGACGACAAATTGAGACAGTAATGGGGTTATAGGTTAAAAGGATTTCACTGTCGGAGGGCGACTGAAGGGCTGTTTCCTTAACTTAACGGGTAATAAATTTAATGACCTGTAAAAGTTGACAGTGAAATTTGTTTCTTAAAGTTCCACAGGGGAGGCTATTAGGTCCTGAGACTTTAAAAATATTTTTTTTACAGTTTGATAGGAGTTTTGGGCTTCTTTACATAATTCTTCAAATAAACACACAAAAATGTACAACACCTAATAGAATTTTCTTGCTAAAAATTAAGTCTCATTGCATGATTGAATGTACGGACAGCGACTTTCGACGTCATCGTATCAAGTTGGTTTAAGTTATTTTAGCTCTACGTGTTTTAAGATATTCACCTCTTGGTTCGTTTCAAGATTGCACACCTCCTTGGACTAAGCCGAACGATATGAGTCCAAAATGGTCTACTAATTCGACGAATCACTTTAAGTTCCCTTTTAAATTAGCATGCCAAGGTGGAATCAGCTCTACCAAGTATCCTAAGATACTCGTAGCAGTATCATGTGTTATTCGAAAATAATGCGGCCAAAAAATTTGAATTCATTGCCGATTAATATGAGGACATTTTTTCAAAGATAGTGCCTGGAGTGGGTCTCAACATAGAGCCAACCTGTTTGACAACCTACCTGACGATAGAATAAAAGAAAGAGGAGACCAATAGCAAAAACGCGAGGCGAAAAAGCTCGAGTGCAAAGATATTGAGAACTTAGGTGACAGGAATGAGGTTCAAAAAATCTTTGAGGGGATAGAACGCCGAAGAGGGAACTCGCTTACAATGTTAACGAGGAGACTAAATCGTTAGGCATACAAAGCTAGAACACAAAGATATTGAGAACCTTGGTGACAGGAATGAGTTTCAAAATTTTTTTTTAGGGGATAGAACGTATTTAAATTAGTTTGCTGACGAAAGTGATAATCTGATCGACAGATGTTTACAGCCTGTTGAAGAAATCGGGGGAGCAGTACTGCTGAACGTTGTAGAGTAATGAAATTAAACTTTGAAGCTCTTGCCCGATTGAAAGTCAAAAAGGTCCACACTTCTTTCCCACCGTGTTATCCTTTCATTCTAGAAGTAGAATCTTGGACGTAGTAAGAAGATTTAGGAAAGCCTTACGAGTAAGTGCTTAAATAAAGTTTGCAGTCAGAAGAAACGTTGATACTTTGTCTCTCCATATGTTTCCAATAATATATTTCAATCAGATTAGGAGACAGCAGCAAGTTCTTCTTATAAGCAGCCATCGGTGGAAAGCTGGGTACTTTCTTTTCTCGGCTCAGAGGATCAGATTCTCGCAAAAACCAATCCTGACTAAAAGAAAAATCGACTTCGTATTTTCGCCATATCAGAATATTTGATGCTACCGCGTCAGAGGGTATATTCATAAGAACGAAACGAAACTAGCGCGAGCTGTCTTTTTGGACGTTATATGGTATTGATCGTGCTATGATGATATAAACACCAAGCCTTACATAGCCTTACGGCACCCTATGAGTGATAAGTCGTATTCCTGGTCAAAAGCTCCCTTATACTGCTTGAAAGCTGATAGCAAAGGCTTTCGTCCAAGGAAGTTTGCTGCCAAAGATAACACTCAGATAACAACCTTTGTTGAGTAAACGAATGGGGATTGATTTTGACGGCACGAACTGTGAATAGACAAAAAAGAAAGAAGAGAAAATAACGTGGGGCAGACGCACGGCCTAAAAAGCCTTCAGAGCCCGTAGTCGAAAACTTGAGTGCTGAAAGTAACATTTTTACAAAGTTCTATTCGAAAACCGGAGTGCCGGCCAAAAATCCACAAAAATCAAATTGTGAAAAATGGCAGTGACAGCAATCTGAAGGAGTGGAAATACTGCGTAGATATCTGTGGGAGCAGACAATATTTGCTTTCATTCAGAGGGCTGCGATACGGAAAGCCAAACTTTCAATGAAAATTGCTCCACATGCAAATTTTTGAACGGCTAATCTCAGCTCCTTTTTTAGTTCCACAGAGGAAAAGATCATGCGCTACAGTTTATAGATTCAAGGTATAGATGCCTATGTTTTTTCACTGGCTAAGCCCTTGTTAAAAATCGACTTGTTCCACTCAAACAGATACTCCTATTCGAGTAATTCCTCAATTTTCTTCAGAAGTTCGTTTCATCCGATTACCAATGTTATTTCTCAATTGACGACATCCGATTCGAAATTGGATTTTTTGCGCTTCCATAAATTTTTATTTATTTTTAAGTTTCGTATTTTTCGTTCCACTTCCGTTGTTTTGGTTTGCCAATAAAAATACAAAAAAAAAAGAAAACCTTCCCCTTCGCATTCCTTTCGGGTGATTTTGATTTAAACTTACTTTTACTAATACCCCTGCCATCTTGATAAAGTTAGCGCCATCATAACCATCATCATCATTGGCATACCGTTGTTTTCACAATTGGTTTAATTTTGGCTTTATTGTATTTACACTTGCTCGTGGCCTTTACATGCATCCGGATCTTCAGCAACAAAATAAATGTGAGTGGGCATATAAGAAAATAATTTTTTCACACAATAAATTCCAGTTGGATGCGCTGATTTAATGATTTTTTCACTTTTTTTCAGTTGAGATTCTTTTTGGTTTTTGAAATTTTTTCATTACGCTTCTTTTGTTTCAGCAATTATCATTGAAGTGGAATTTATTTGCAATATATTGTACACACTGTATAATATATATTGAGTATATGACTATCTTGGCTATTATTAAATTGCAAACTCTATGGGTATCTGTGCATTCGGAGAAGTACTCGTAGATACTCGTACAATAGTGCAATATTCCAAGGAAAATTCATTTATTCGAAACAATCTATGGTTGGCTCTTTGTGTATCTTTGGCATCTTTGGATCTCGTTTAATGCAATTCATAAAGCGCGTGTGAATGGTATTGTATTGTGGTTTCAATAGATGCCCAAAGGTGGCTTCAGACGGTTAGAGGTTCCATAGGTGAGTTGTAGAGGTGGAACAGCAAGGTATGATAATGGAATGAATGGTGAAATTTGCATATCACATTGTTTATGCTTGCATTCGAATGGAATTTTATTGAAAAGATGTATCTTCTAGCTGACATGGTGGAGAAGGTATAATAATTGCGATGGGAAATAATTGAATAACTGTTGTTTATTGTTTTGATAGAGAGATTCTTTATTCGTATTGTTGGATATTTGCATAAACTATGTTAATTACAGTTTGCCGAGAAAGTTTTTTTTCCTTCTTCTATTGTTTCTTTCGTTTTGTTGGCATCTACTCACAATTGTTAATCAAATGCGAAGTGTTTTGTTAAGATACTAGATCTATTGAAAGAGGCGAGAAAATAGGTTTTAATGGAGAGCATGATATAATTAATGTTTGCTTATTATGAGCAGAGATCATTGGCCAAATAGTTTGCATTATCTTTGGTCATAAAAAGCATTTCGACATAATTGCTTTGAGAATCTGCACAGAGCTTCTGTATTGCATCATTGGTTAAGTATGGGAAAAGCGAAGTTAAGTGTCGCTATTAATTTAATTGGTCTTTAAATTTTGAACCCGTAACATCTAAGATCATTAGTATTAGTAGAAAAGCTAAATCGAGTCAGAAATGAACGCCGACGTGATGTATATAAGAGACCACCGGGTGTTGCTTAATTTGGATAAAGTTGACTTATGAATAATGCTCAATGTATTATACACAGTGTGGCAAATAATATCCTGGACGCGAGTGATATCTCAGTAATTAAGAGCGCCATCTATTTATCCAAACAAATCCGTTTTAAATCTTGAATCTTTCTCTACTACCTGTCAAAATTTCATGACATTAGGTTCACATTACAATTATAAAAATTGTTTAACCAAAATAGCTTTCCATTTTATGTTGACATTTAAACATGGAACTGCGCAAAACTTGGCAAAAATGCATCAGAAATATTCCGATTGATGCAACAAGTGTAGGTATTTCATTGATGATTTCTGGAGGAGAACTGTTGTTTTCGAATGGCATATACAGTTTTTGGGGCGGCAGAGAGACGCTGAAGGATGACAAACTCACATGAAGGACACCTGGAATCCACAAAGTACGTAATTTTGTAGCAAAATTCGTTCCAACTGGTGAAACAGTAACTGCCGCATATTATATTGTCTTAAAATTGGAAGGGTTTGATGGCAAAAATTCTTCGTATTGGACTCGAATATCACGATCTAAAAAGTTAGTCTCTGTTGCACGGAAATGAACCGAGTCACGACATTCCAACCATTCAATCACCCGGTTTCGATACAGTCAAGCGAGACAGTTCTGCAAAATGAGCTAGAGCAGGCATTTGAATCACTATTGAATTGCTGTAACAATGGTATTGAATCGAGAGGACAATATGTGGAATAAAAACAGCAAAAAATAAACAAAAATCGTATTTGAATTTTGTTTTCTATAGTCAGTCCGGCATATTATTTGCCACGCTGTGTAATTACCAAGCAATTTAAGGCTAAAACATTTGTTTAATTTCTTGAAGTGATGTCATCAGCGGATTCTCCAGCATATGTACAATATCTTACAACTTTTAGAGTAATTTCACAAGAATAAGTCCTTCGTGGATCATTCAATTGCGTATTTGAAATAAAACTTATTTATCCCGCCCGGTATAGACATTAAACCGAGGAGACACTTCAAGCTGTTCTTGCACCGATTGTGAGATGATCAAGATGATTTACAAAATTTCAAACTATCGTAGATGCGAACTTAACTGGTGAAGTATGCAGAATGATATATATGAATATTCTGGGCGGCGTCGCCATTCCTAAATGGTCAGTGATTTATTGATGTCTCTCAGGGAAAATTATAGAATTATCTGTCAATCACCTAAATAAGCAAGTGAAACAACATCCTGCGATATTTGCCGTGAGAGTGATGACTACACAGTTCTGTGACTGTTCGGTCTTTCCTTAAATCAGGCTAAAGATACTTGGCGCTGATGTGATGGGTGCTGGCCCTGCAGGCACCCTATCATTAAAGTTATCATCTTCTTCGAAAGACAGAAAGAAATAGTTCCTAGAAATAGTTCATGATCACTTAATCTTCTTCGAAAAGTAGAAAGAGATAGTTCCTTGCCAGAGTGCTCTGGTCCGACTGGAAAAAATACAAGATAAGGTCGCGATAAAATCACTTTGCCTAAGTCGTGATTATAATCAAGGTCAATACAATATGGTATAGTTGGGGAGACTGTATGAAGGTACTGAAGTTGTGGTGATGCTGAACATGGGATTATGACAGAAATTTTTAGAAAAGTAGATTCTGGTAATGCCACAATTACGCTTCATGCATGAAGCTGATAAGCTTGTGCAGTAGAAAGGCCAAGTGCTGCGAAGGTTAAACAAAGCCAAATACACTCTATTGCCTAAGCGAACTAACAGTAGACAGTCCGTTTAAACTTGTTTTAAACGATGCCATACTTAGTATTTTTCAATGTAATCTACCAGCAGGAAGTATGTCGGTAATAAAACGAAAAACTGTGAAATAAGAGAACAGTGCCCAGATTAATTAAAATCAAAACCACAAAAATGTAAATAGTTCTGGACATAACACCTGACGCAGATGAATAGTAAAGAATTTCAAGCAAATCGATACTAAATTTCTACATCATTTTGGTGGTTTTGTCAAGTTAGATACCAAAACATTGTTGCTCAAACATATAGTCCTTTAGCACAGCCGTATAGCCACATTTCACTTAGCCTAAACATTTGCATGTCCAACAGAAAAATCTATCTTTTCACTGAATCTACAATTTTTTTTCATCATTGAGTTGTGGTAGCCTTGGGTTTTTATATCTGCCTATAACTTTGTAAACACTCTCCAAAAGAACATTAAGTAGCTCATATGAATATAAAACTGTACATAAAGTCCACGGAGAGAAAAACTATCTGCCTCCTCTAAACCACTATATCTTGAACTTTTCCACTTGAACACGCTTTTTGTTCGTAAAATTTAATTTCTTTGCACATTTTCTGTTTAAGGTTTACGACGTCATGTCGTCTAGTTCTGTCTGCTTGCTAACCACAAAAATTAAACAGAATAATGCTCAGTTGTTCATAGTTTGTTTTCGTCCTTATATATGCTCATCAAGTTTTTTGTTTGCCATCATAAGCAAAAAAGTTTCCATCAAGAAGGCCTTCTCGCACTTTGAAAACTAAATTGCACTCCGAGAGCAAGTTGTAAACATGTTCAGCTTGAAATTTATTTTATTTTATGTTACACATTTTTTTTTTTTGTAAAAAATCCCTTATATGCTTGTTTCGTATTAAAAAAAATCTGCTACGACTGTTGTTAGCTGATACTATCGACCCCGAAGCTAGCCATGAACTTTAAAAAGGACATAAATCGCCGCTTGCCTTCTCGTCGCTTTTGTAAGGTCTAACTGGCTTTAGCAGTAGGTCAAAATACAAAATAAAATCACCAACAACGAACGAAAACCTCGGAAAAAGATAATTTATATTCATCTGCACGGAACAGAGCATAAAAAAGTATTTTTCTATTGTTTATATCCATATCCGTAGCCGTATCTGTTGCCTGGTGGTGTTAAAAAAAAAAAAATGGCAACCAAAGACAAGTGAGATACCCACCGTCCCGCAGTTGTCGTACACCAGATTGCCACCATGTACTCAAGGCTCATTTATTTATCCATAAAAGGAAAGAGCGTACTAAAACATAAAAAGAGTGCGCCAGCGGTGTTTTTTTTTCCTTTTTGTTTTTGCCCAGTTCAAATGTGAAAAATGTGTGGAAAGCAACGAAAACAGGAAAACAAAACAAAAAACAACATCAATCCTTGTAACGGTTTTTTAGCTAGTAGAAAATAAATGTAAATTGCTGGTATATCGCATGTTGAAAGGATAATGTATGGTCATTAAACAAGGATAAAAATTGAGTAATTTGCGGGTATTACAGTGAATATTTTAGATGGGAACCACCCTGTTAAGTTGGTTTAAGTGTTGGCTGAGTGGGTTTAAAACAAAAATGTACTCCTTTTGCGTTTTAAAGAGACTCCAATCATTCAATTTTTAGCGACACAAGTTCATACTTGAAATAGGTTTGGAAACAATTAGACGAAACATATCGAATGGAGCTTTACTTTTAGCCAGATAAACTAAGCGAATGGATAGATTTTGTGGGATACCAAAAGGCTGACCACTGGAACCTAAACTGTTAGATACAAGAACGACTTCAAATAGAAAACAAAAGAAACGGCTATCGCTTATGAACGCAGGCACGGGATACAATGTTAGACAGCAACTTACATCTGCCAGTTACGTTCATAGAAAGTCTTGACTGTCTGTCATGCAGTAGACGCAACGTGATTCAGTGGTAATGTTTTCCAGATAGATTTCAGTCAAAAAGCCGGATTAAATATTAAAATCATCTAGACCTTTGAATGAACTGACAAATACCTATATTTTCTGGCTCAAAGTAGGATTTATCTAAGGAATAATAATCCTTTACCATGTTGCACAAGTTGTTGTGTTTTTGAATTGCTTAAAATGTATTCCCCAGTTAGTTTATTTCAATTTCCGCCTAATAATGAATTGAATTAGTGTTTTACCAGTTATTTGTGTATCTTTTTATAGACCTAATCAGAATCTTAAAGTTCATCTACACTTTTATTGCCATCACTGTCGCTGTGTCTTGGCATCAAGGGTAAGTAAACTCTATTGGTGTTGGCTAACATAAACAATTTTTGAGATTGTCTTAAGAGCGTTGAAAATGGGAATGATCTTCTTTTAAGGTTTCTTTGATGCAGACTTGCTCTGTTGCATATATCTTGGCTTTAAATATATTGCTTCTGGCCTGTGCAAGTTTTATCTTTTTTGTATGCCGCCAAATAGACGAAGAATAGCAATTGCTGCTACAGGGTCATTCTGGGAAAAAGTGGCTCTTGTTGGTCTTTAGAAATATTTTGGCTTTATCGGTGCTGTTTTTGATGGAAGCAATCTGGAATTGTTTCCCCAAAAATATATGTCTGAGTTGATGATAAAAATATGGTTAGTGTGTCATTGAAAAAACAAAAACAAAAAATGGTCCTCGTTGAACGTCCTGAAACCAACAGAGTTAGATCTTGAGCTGGTAAGATAACTCTTCTATCAGTATAGCAATACTTGATTTGATTTTAAGGGTTGATGTACGTTGAGGCACTCAGTGAAGACTTATACACCAACGCTGAGAATAACTTTGCTGTGGAACGAATAGACCTCTCTGAATTCAGCTAATTTTAGTTAACAAACAGTCTGAAGGAGTCAAAAAACAGGTTCTTAATGCGTCATTTATACTTATACAAGCAGTCCGATGCGTGTTTTCTGAAAATTGTTTCCGAGTATACATTTTTGGATTCGTTTTACAATGCTTTTTTTCACCTAAGTTTGCTGTCTAGAATGAGGCATTTCTATTCATTGAGAAACTCTTGACAAGAGTGACGCTTAGGTCATAGCAACACGCCATAGAGGACAGTATGCCTTAGTCATATTGGAGAATGATAGAAAGTGTCAGTTGGAATTTGCCCGGCTTAAAAAGAACGGAGTCATCTGGTTAGTTAATATACAAAATCCTCGGTCCACTTGTCTAATAAACAGTCAATTGAAGACTAAGTTCCATAGGAGAGGAGATCATGAACTGCGTAGACGTGTTTCTTTGCGTGGTACCCGTGGCTTATAGTGATAAGAATGAAGTTTATTTACTGCCCCATTTTCGGTGCAATGACTGAGTTAGGTGCTGTATTGTGAAATTTTTATATTCTTGTTTGCTAACAAGTTTTATATCCATTTACATGTAGTCATGTTTAGTTTAGTATGGATCAAGATAAGTCGGCATCATTGGTGTTGTCAACAGCACCTTCGATGTCAAGAAAGCAGTCAACTATAATACTATCTGCTAAAGAACAGAGATTGATGGGTGGCTAATGTTCATGATGGTAAGCATATTGATTGATTGATGTGATTAACTTTACGTTAATTGATTGACGGATTAATTAGCCAATAGGATTCAGGTAGTTATGTGGTTCTAATGTCTCCCCAACTACTGCGAATTTAACTTCATGCTTAACTAGTTCTGAAGATGTAGTTCGTCCTTTTGTAGTAGACCTAAGAATGATTAAATTGCCCTTATAGACGATAGAGCGATCGTTTAGAAGGAGTTTTTTACGAATCAACGTGACAAAGAGAAATGCGAAGTGTTTTCGGCTTTGGCGTTTTAAAATCTTTTTATGCAAAGCGGCAATTTGCGTATACGACATCTAATTTGCTAAGTTTGACAATATACCTTACGTTCATATTCTCTAGATTGCATCTCATTACTCATCGTATTTTCACGATACAAAGTAATGTTAAGTTCTATTGGATGACACATTTTAGTGTCAGACTGACTTACTAAATCAAGTCTAGTTAAAGTGGCAAAACTTAACATAAACTACTTAAACAATTCGAGCCACACCACCCACTATTAAATCAATGACAAGGCACTACCAACACGCGACTACTGCAAATAAAAGGAAAATCACTTCATCAATTATAATCCGATTAAATATTCCCAACTGCATCTTTGCGTTGACATCTTATCCATTTGTTGCAAAATAAAAATTCATATAATTACTCGTAATTAACTATTCTTCATATGTCAAAAACTCAACCAACACTTTGTCCATTTAAATTAGAAGTTAATCACTTTCCAATCAAAACACATGTTAGAAGACACAGAACAACCATTTTATTTTAAGTGACAAATCGCCAACACATCAAGGGATTACCTCATCCTCTCTGAAGCACCAGACGCCTCATATCGAGCCCAGAGATACCTTGACACATACTTAAATCAACATACGCCACACGCGCATCAAAACCTCCTCAACCTTTGAATTAATTATCTTATTATTAATTTTTTGTTTTTTTAACATGCGTAACCATGTGTTGTAGAATTTCCGTCATACTCGTAGGCTGGGTACTATAGAATTATTGGGCCGCATACATCATAGTTATGGAGTATCCAACGACACTTAACGGTGGACTTCCGATAGTTATGGTAGCCCCATGGACGAATTCAATATCCAAATGGTTATGACTCTAAAGCAAAAGGGCCATTTCAATTCTGATCATAACCCGACAGTGAAATATACTAGTTGTTGTAACAAAAGATACTTTCAGATACTCATATTCCTCGAAAGCCGGTACTTTTGTTAATGGCGTCATTGTTTCGCGGCATCTATGATACTGGCCCAATATACAGGTTGTACTCCCCGTCGTACACGTCGACCACACCGTCAAGACATTTATTTTACGAGAGATGCGGCAAACCTTTAGTTTTTGTTTTCTTTCGCTCTCGACAGATATACGAATAGCAATAGAAATAAGAATACGTGATAGTTCGCCACCAATGCGGCCGGCACTTCGCATCTGAACTCTGTTAAGCTGGCATTTAAATGTAACTAAGATACACTGCTGTGATACCCTCCATTTTAAGAATGGATAAGGTCTTTATGATCACGTTTTGCCTCTTTCCTTTATACCAAATGGCCTTAGCCATAGCCACACTATTCATCCTTTCGGAAATAGTAAAATAAATGGTAAGACGTTTACGGTGATGATGGCCTATACAGTTTATGGTTGGGGTTTTGGTTTTGTAGCCAGCACAAACTATTATCTCAAGAAGTGGTGGAGGTGTTCTTTTTTTTTTTTTTTTTTTTTTTTGTTAAACGTGACTTGGGGTCCTTGATTGTATTTACAATATACAAGTTTCCGTAAAGCTACAAAAATGATGACCCTATCCAACTTTAGTCTATAGTTCTTTCGTAGTCTATTCATCCATGTGTATCTCATGCTGAAATGCGCGCGGTTATTTACTCGTGTTCGCATCTAATTAAGTTCGCATGTACAATGTTCATTAAAACGAAATCAGTCGCGTATTTTAAGTTAAGTAAGTTAAATAAGACACATTGTGGCAAATTGAGGAAAAATAGACAAAAATCGGATTATTTTGGTAAGTAGAATGCCGTCATCGATATAAAATTTAACAATGCCTCCACCTCGCTCTCCCCCTTAATTCTCAATGGAGGCGTTATAAATTTTCGCAGAAAACTGAACAAACTTACAGTATGCACGCCTGGGGTGAATGCAAATTTGTTAGCCATTTAATTGTATACACACGCTGTCGTCGTTGGCGGCAATTGTTTACATTTGGATAGAGAAAACAAAAAAACAAAAACATATACTTCAATAATCCGGGAAATAATTATTTTTATTTATTTATTGCGTGCGGTTTTGATTTATAGAATCAATATTGTCTGAAAAGAAGACGTGACGGTCTTGAGTCATTAAAGAGACAGCGAATGCTAATTAGCTCGGGGGAGGTTTTTAAAATCTATCCATATTTGGATACAGCTTTAACGCAATATTTTTTCATCGAATATACGTGTTTACGGGTATTAAGAATTGTAATCTTTAACAGTAAGAAATGTAGAAGTTTCAACTTACTAGCTTTCGCTTCAGACATCAGTTTTCATATTACATTTTATCATCACATTGAGACAGATGAAACGCAATGAAGTGATGTATGTAGAACATACGCCCAAACATCCCAGCATGCACTCGTATCCGTAGTCGAGATATCGGTATCACGAAACTTCCCAATGAGGAATATTCAAGAAACAGTTTCAACAAGAGCACAATCACTTGTTAATTTTGTATTCTCATATGATGAGACAGCGGACAGACTAGCCTATTTTTTGAGCATAATACACTTATAAATAGTGGTGACTCCGTTGCTTCGTAAGTGTTGGCGAAGTACTGCTCAGGAATGAAAAATGGACTTTTGAAAGGGGAAAGGGGGCTAAGTCGAAGATTTAATGTCCCATGATACAATTGCGACGTTTGGCCTAAACCAAACTCAGAGAAGCCTTCCACTCTTGATCCAGCTGGAAGATGGTGAAAATGTTCAGCAAATCCATAAGCGACTTCCACAGATTTGACAGAATGAAGTTAATTTCCATAAGAAATGCGCTTATCTCTGCTTGCTAGACTGTTCTATATTCTAGATCTAGTTTTGGAGAAGATTACCTCCTTCTCTGGGCCAGATTCTAACCGAAACCATTTATGTTCGAATAGCACGTCGATTTCGTATTTTCTCAGCAATACTAGTTCTGGCTTAATCAGATCAGTGAACATGCCCATAAAGACCAGAGTTAACAAATAGTCGGCGCACAAGTCATCCAAACTTAAGCACGTCTTGTGTCAAAGATCTGTTTGCATTAAAAGGAATATGGCTTTGAAAGTGTACGCAATGAAAGAGTACTTAGAGCAGAGAGATTCATCAGTGCATCTAGAGAGGATCTAGGAGCGCTAGCGGAAGTCCGATTGTGGCCGAGAAAGAGCCTTGTTTGGAGTCTTGTAAAAGGAGCAGTGAGGTATTTTTGTGAAATTGAAGGCACAAGTTGCAAATGGTCCTGGGCGACAAGTGCCATTGTTTTACCGAAAGTTACTCGCTTCTGAGGTTTTCAACACGAAATGTTAGTCCCAAGGAATATATTATCCAGGATGACGGCAAAATACCAAGCCTCGTTGAAAAGACAGGCGGTGATGACTGTTCAAGATGACTCAGACCAGTCAGCTTTCTTGTTCTCTTAAAGAGAACATTTTCGATTTTGGGAGGATTGATTGGATTTTTTTTTATTTAGCTTATTAACAAGCAAAAACTTAAACCTAGGCTTAAAAACAAACAAGTTTATAGGGTGACCAAACTTGGCTGCAATATTCCGGAAGAGGCCTTTCAAAAGTAATGTACCGAGACCTTGTAACGTAAGGGTTGGAAAATTCTTTTGACCAGCGTTTGATAAAGCCAATTTATAATGCTGTCAATATGTGAGTTGAAATTCAATTCTCTGTCACATATTATTCCTAGATCCCTTACTTCGGTAGTGGAGGGAATAGGCTAATCGCAGATAAAGTAGATTCTTGGAGGCGCAGGAAGACGTTTGCCGGAATAGGTTATTGCTTGGCATTTGTTAACATAATGCTCCAAACAATTTTGCTTGCACCATATCGTAAACTTATTTAAGTCATCTTGCAAGCAATGGGAGTCAGAAGGCATTGAAATGGCTTTGGAAATTCTCATGTCGTCAGCGAATTCGTTAAAAAGTGATTTATAGTATGTCGTTAATCGTTTCATATACACCGATGTACACTACGCTTAGGGCTGTCTGACCATTGAGTTACAGACTTCACACAATCAACAATATTTTAACTCGATTGTTTACGAATTTTTCCTTGCATTTCTGTCTTTTTCTTCTATGTAATACATTAAATTTTCAGGATAAGTGCACGTCAAAACTCTATTTGATCTAAAACAATAAAGTTAATTATCTTTGGCTAGAGTAGACTGGCTTTGGTCAGGATCTAAGTCATGAAATAATACAAGCATCATGAGCCGTCCAAAACCTTCTTCTTCTGCTTCCTTAGAGTATGGTGATAACTTTGTGCTCTTTCTCAAAGCGTAGACACATGCAATTTTTGAGAGTGTAAAGCTTCTCTCAACGGGCTGTGAAAGTCGACTTTACTAAGTCCGTCCTAGGTAGGTAACTATGAGATCACTGCGAAACGGAACCGAGATTGCCAATAATGTTGTTAGGCGAAGAATACAAAAGGATATCTATCCTCCTGATTGGTCAATAAATTGCATTGAAGTTAGCTTAGGGAATTTGTTGGCTGATGCAAAAAAAATTTTCATTTTTGATTCGGATAAATATTATGTATATTGGAGTCCGTTAATAAAGAAAAAGTTATTTCCAGCGGACTTAAGCTTTCAGAGATTTGTAAAAGTTGCTGCTCTAGAACTCAAAAATTTGTATACAAACTAATAACAGCCAAATATTGGTCTAATTTGGAGTAAGTTTTTAAGTAAGTAGTTAGCCTTATGAACGGTGGGGCAAGAGCTTGAGCTTTCAAGATTTTGAAAACATATTTCTGCCGAGAAGAAGAAATAATTGGACATTGCATAGCTCTAGACTTTATCCGCAGACTACTGCTATCAATAGTTTCGGGAACTCCGTAGTAGCTCGCCGACGATCAGTGGACCGATGTCAATCCTTTTGTAGTCAATCATAATGTGTCACCAATGAAAACACAAATACATTAGATATATAGTAGGTGCAAGACATTTGAAGAAACCATAAGGTCTAGTCCAGCATAGTAGGATTTGAGTTGATGACATAATATCTTCGATTAACCCCACTTCGACAAAAACTAATCAATCTATGGATTATAATGTCAACTGTCTATCCCCAATATTAAGTAACGAAATGTAGGCAAGACCACCTGTTTGTTTAAGGTCAATTATGTTCTAAACGTTAACAATGTTATCAGTCACGTGAAATTTTGTTGCAATAACTTGCCCTTTGTTATTCCTATCTATCAGTAAGTAAACATTTCTTTTGGTAAATATCTTTAAATTGTGCAATTAACGCCACCAATACCGCCATAACCACCCTGACGCCATATTGATAACAAATTTCAAAATCAACAAACCTTGCCTCTCCCTAATACAACTTCTAAAACTCACAAAAAGTCAACAAAAAAAGTGGTACCAAGGTTCAATATACACATACACATACTTGTTTATGTAAATACAAAAATACAAATTTTTATTCGAAGGTAAACGTAACATCCAATCGAACAAAGAGTCACCCGAGTGACTACAACGAGCACTATTCACGACGCCACGGGTCGTAGGAGAATAGCGCAATTAGCCGAGCATACAAAAACCCTCTAAGCAACAGAAGCCCCACGAAAATCGCTACTACTCCCCCAAAGAAAAGGCTTAAGTAAGTACATGTATCTATGTAACAAAGGTACCTCCTGGCACTATATATTCGTACATACAGTAGATATAGTAGGAAGTATCTGACAGATCAACAACAGCAACAAATCCACCATCCAAATAGTCTGTAATAGCAAGAGATGGTAATAACTTCCATTGCCTTCTTGCTCGACTAAACGTATTTGCATAGACAAAACAGAAAAACGAACTTTCAGATAAGAAATTCTTGTTAATTGAATGCGATAAGAGTAGAAGATTCAATGTTTGCATGGACCAGATGCAGCAAAAGTTACTACCACCAACTCCTTTGGCCGTTCGAAATTTATAGACAATAATAATAAATATTCAAAACGTTACGCTCTGAACTGCGCAACGTTTTTGCATGCCACAGTGGTCGTTGTCAGAGCTTTCTATGTCGTCCCTCCGACAACCATCGACCGACATGGTGTGTTGAAGTTTTTATACAACTGGCGCGCCAATTATTGTTTGTCTTGGATTCGGAATGTGTTCTCATTCCGTGCGAAATATTTTGACCAAATATTTAGACAGACTCTCTGAGATACTCAGATACTCAGACACTTATTTAGATACTCAAACGCACTGCAGTGTTTACTATTTGATTATGAAAATTAGTTTTTAACGTGTAAATAGCGCAGCTCTAGATGCAGTCTTTAGCATTGAAATTTGCACTCTACATTGCAATGTTTATTAAGATTGTTTGGTCGAAATGAGTCGCCTTTTTTGTTTACACAAATAAGTATAACCAAGTTGTAGACACTGTCACAGAGTGTACCATAACTTATAAGCTCAGTTCCCTTATTAAAATTTTCCTTGTGAAATATGGTTTCAATTAGATCAACCACTTTGCTAATAGGAATGACAACAGCGTTCCTAAGAAATCCAAGATAACATAGTCCTATTGATAGCCTTGATATACTCGCCGTTTGAGAATGAAGTCATCAAAAACTAAAAATTGGTTTATCCAAAAACGATTTGTGATTACGGTCTTTATCGCAACTTAGGAGATTGATATACGCAATAATGGAAAATACAACGAAGACTTCAGATTGATAAACGAACTTTGTGGAATTTTGGATAAAGTTTGCCCTCAGATTTATTTTTAGTAACCAACATATTGTTCGTAAACTAAAGTACGTATGAGGTACGGCCTCTTATACGAATACAGACTCGACACAAGAAAGTCGTTGGATTTGAATCAGAAGACTGATATTAAAATTTGCGAATTTATATTGCCGTCTCTTGGATGCATTTATTGTTGACCTAATTGACTGCAACATATGTGTGTATAGGTACTTCGCTGAGAAATAAACGCTGGTATTGACCTTACAAGTCCATGCTAAAGGTGCAGATTTGTGGTGAAGATACTCGTAACAACAATATTGATTTTACTGTTGACGACCAATGCAAACGTGATAAAGTCATTGCCTTCGGGTTTGTATTTCGAATATAGGAACTCTGAACCGAATGGTCGTTCTCGAACATCTATAGATAAGTTGCGAAAAAGCGCGGTATTACAGGTGAAAGCCCTAATCAGGAATAATTTCATTAATATCAGACTTTCATGCGCCCAACAGAGGAAAAAGACGATGCCAAGGAAATTGTCTATGAAGTCTTAGAGGGACGACCACTGATTGATTTTGCGAGTGGTTTCTTTCAGATCAAAACTTTATAGACAAAAATTGATTACATTGAAATTTGTAGAAGGCAATCGGACAATATCGTGTAAGTTGAAGTACGAATACTAAGTGCTGGGCACACGAAGCACACACTGGGCACTGGCGCTGGCAGCCCGGTATGGGTCATGGCCTAGCTTCTTGACACTCATTTGTGTTGCTCTTGTTATCATTTTTGTCACATCTGAGCGGGGCCTATGGTTTATCGTATCCTTAGAAGCATAAGCCATTGCCCGCCGAAAGGGTGATGGCGATTTGAAAAATTGTTGGTGACCCAGACGGGAATCGAACCCAGACTCTCTGCGTGATAGTCCAATGAGCTAACTATTGCGCCATCGCCACTTTTTACTAAGTGCTGGGCAGCGCAAAGAAAATTCGTATCATAAGCATATTGGCTCTTGATGAACAGAAATGCCGCAAAAACTAAAAAAATCGATGGTACCTAGGGTACTTTCAGTCAACGCAGTATTCGACGAAATGATGCAGTACTAGTAGAAAAAAAAACAGTCTAACGAGATGCGAATGGAAGCCAAGACAATGTAGCAGAGGTGCAGTCGGGCTCAGAAAGAACTACTTCGATCGGCTGTTCAAAAGCGAAGAAGATGAGCATACCATCTAGTGGGAAAATAGGCTCAACTTTGGCTCCTATCTATCGAAATGAAAACTCTCTAAAAATCTCAAATGTTGACTAGGCTCACTTTCACATAAGCGTGCATTAAAAATTTCAATGAGTCTTGTCAAGGTTTCACTCAAAACCACATCGTTTCACGTCAAAGATACGAGTACAAGTCTAAATGACACCATCATTTGCACCACTAATTACGTAACGAATTCTTCTTTATTTCTAATTTACGCCAATGAGCTAATTTCTCGCACATATTCACATAATCCACTGGTATATGCGACTTAAGAAAAAACTCGTCCCACCCATAAATGGTGGCAAAAAAACACAAGAAAAAAACAACAACTTAAAACTGAGCAACTCTTTGCCCACATTCAACTTGAGCAGTTAGCAATTTATCATTGTTACGCCAGTCTAAGGTAACAAACAGTATAACATAAGTTTATGGAAAAAAAGAAAACTCAAATTGTCTGCATAGATACCGATACATACCATACAGATACTCGTACAAATTTCCCATGAAATTAAAACAGTTTCAACAGAAACATAGTCTTTTATCTTTCCATAAACATCGGTCGAAAAAATGTAAGTATCTCCACGAAAAAGGCTTGAATGTACCCATAAATGGATTCAGTATTATCACTGCACAAGTGGCAGCATCCAACGCATGTGAATTTCATTTAAAACCAAAAAAAAATTAAATAAAATCATTCCAACGGGTAAAAAGTGAAAAAACATCATCCTCTCCAACGAGTGATTTCAGTTAAGAGGATTGAACTGGTTGTATCTTTTATCGTCAGGAGGGTACAAAAAAAACTGTTTTTTTTTTGTTGCTGTTGTTAAAAAGTGGAAGCATTCAGGACTTGTTTTATTTTTTTTTCTGCTGGCTTTTACCATTTGCAACTGTCAATAGGATCACTTTCGCTACGATTGCTGTTGGATTTTTATTTTTGTAAATTTTTGTGCGTGCGAATGACTATCGTTAGTCATGTCTATTTGGCCAGCAACTTCTATTGAATTCAACTTCCAAGCGGGGTGTCACTTTGTAACTGGTAAATCGACTTCTTCCATTGCTGTCGGACGGATTTTCATTTTTTTTTTTCCGTTTTGGGGCACCTCTGACTCTGTGTAATGCAATTTCCTTCATAATATTGTATGGGTTGCCACTTAAAAAAAAAAACATTCTCTGTACAAATAGATACGAGTGTGTATGTATGTATCCAAAGTCCGTTTTGGAGGCTTCTCTGTTGCAGGTGAATATACGTAAATACGGGACGTACGAGTAAAGTATCTGCGTTTGTACTAACAACATAAAGCCTCTAGAAGTACCCCACATATGGTCTGTTGTCGTTGTCGCTGCGTTGAATGGTAATTCAATATCTTTTCGGTGTACGTGAGTATGGGGAGGGAATTATGTACTTAGAACTACCGCATTACTGTAACAGTGTATCTAACATAAGGAAATTAAGTTTATTCTCTTTTCACGTTACTTCTTTTTTTTTGTTGCCTTTTTTTTTGGATAGAAAATTCTTTCAGGTCTTCTTCAAGGTATCCCATACCCACCTAGTGGCATACCATTTACTCGTACTACCTTTTTTTTGTCGTTTTCTGTTTGCAGTTCGTGCTGCTTTCAAAAGCGTTGACAGTAGCAAGCGTAAATGTTGACATGTCGACACAGCATAGTGCGACTCCTCGGTATTAGTTGATACCAAGTGTGTATGAGGAGACACCCTGTTTAAGGAAGTCTTATTTATTTCCTGGCTGCCCCGGGTTTTTATGTCTTTATAAGGGTGGCAATTGGAGGAAAATAGAGGGTCGCCAAAAAGGCAGAAACGGAACAAACTTTACTTAAAGTCTGCGGAAGGAGGAAACAACTTTTTTGTACTACAGTTTTGTGGAATTGGAAAATTGAACGAGTAAATCGAGTTTGCGTGTCCTATCTTTGTTGTTTTTCTCTAAAACAAGAGAGGAGAAAGGGCGATGATGAAAGGAAATTAAAAGGAACATTGAGTTGGAAGTTAGTATTCTGTTGGATGGGGGCTTTTAGTTATCGACAGGAAATGCTGGTAGAAAAAATGCCTAAGGGGAACTTAAAATTAAAAACAGAAGGCAGAATTTCTTCATTTGTTGACGTTGGCACTAGTTCTGGAGTCCAGAAATTAGCTTGTCTTATGCAAATTTTTTCTAAAGGGACCCCAATGTATGAACATACTTTTGTTTTGCTCCGAAGTTTTGCCACGAATATTGGGTCACTTGGTTTGAAAGTCGAGGTAGAGACCATGGAAAAAAAAATTGCTCCACCACATTTGTTGTTGCGTCCATGTACACCGACCTATTTTCGTTTGTAACATATTCAGCCCAGCGATATGAAGGTGGGAATAGTCAAACTGTAACTTTTGCCGACCGCGTGTATGCCTCAATTTTCTGTCAATCGTCCAGGAACTTCATCAGACTACCTTTGTGAACACCTTATTTGAAGAAGAAGCCAAATGATTTATCCTGTAAGTGGCGAAGCATTGACAGAGAGGAGCGGCTTCTCTGGAGAGAATATGTCAGGTGGCTCTACAAAAGTAACTTTCGAAGGCAAATAGAACGTATCATGGCAACAAGGTTCAAAAACCTGTGGGGATAAGCAATGAAATCGGTGCTAAGGTGATACATCTCCAAAAAATCACTTCTAGGGGTCACTTGATGCCGAGAAGGTCTTCTAAACTTCGCCAAATGCATTGTCAAAACTCATAAGTCAACACTGGAGGCACAGTTTTACAATATTCTGTTCAGTGCTTGCACTATAATCATTGGCAGAACGCACAACAATGAAAAGTTTGACAGAATGTCGCAGTACCTTTGAGGAAAATCTACCTCGGCTACGCTGGTGAGTCAGTAAACGATAACCCCTCATATATCAAACGAATATTGACAAGCACAAGCTGTGCCTTTATACCGGGTTATTATTTTGCTGATTGGATTTTCAGTGGTCTATTTCTGATAGATCGTGCGTGATTTGCGACTTGTATCAAAGACAATCATCCTCAGAACGTATTGCCATTTCATCATGGAAACACTAACATCCGAATAGCCCTTACACATTATTGAATTTCAAAATTCGTACTTAGTGAAAAATGTTTTTCGCGCACTTCAAACATTTTACGTTTGTACGAGCAAGCAATTCGAGCCGTAGTGACCAAATTTTGCATCAATTTCATGCTATTTGACATCAAGCCTCCTACCCCATATGCGTAGAGTGTGTACAGAGGAAAAAATTGCTCCTGTATCTGCTAGTGATAATGAAGACTGATTTGTCCATTCGTTGCCGTTCGTAGCAATTGGGATTGTGTTACTCGAATAGGTGGAAAATTTCACGGACTGATCTTGGTGTAAAACCTTATAAAATACAGCTCGTGCAAGAAATGAAGCCAAACGGCCTGCCACCGCGTCGAGTTTTCGGTGAGTTGGCCTTAGAAAAGCTGAAGGAAGATCCGCTCATTTATCGAAAAATTGTCTTAAGCAACGATAACCAATACGGCAACGAGCAACGAATGCACCCGGAAGAAATCACTCTTTGGTGCGGTTTTTGGTCCGTTGGACCAATTGACCCTTATTTTTTTAAAGATGACGGTGAGAGCAACGCTACCGTTATCATTTAATGATTTCGAACTTTTTTTTTTTTTTTTCGTCTATATGGATTAGCCAGCGTCAAATGCAGCCTTGGAAGTCAACATTACGAGATACCAGACAATATGCTCGAATAAGTGACTTCAAATTGGACTCTCCTCATCGCCCACTTCATATGTGTAGTCACCCACTATAAGGCGTTTTCAGTTCTGCTAGATGGCTCACGAAACATGATTAAGGCTGATCGTTTTGAACTGAAGTTTCGTTAGGTGATTTTTGAGAGGACGAGATTTAACGCTCTACGAGCTATAGAGCACCATCATTCAAATAGAATGGTCCAAATAGACTTCGACTCCAAGGAGGGACGACAGTCTAGGGGAAGGTCTTGCCTTTTGTAGTCCGTGCAAGTAGATTTCATCTATCTAGGGGTGCGAGGTAGAAGAAGTTGGCCAAGGGCTGCCATAACAGGGGAGGTTTTTTTTTGTTGAGACACAGACCTATCCCGAGATATAGCGCATCTATAATATTTTAACTTCCCAAGAATGCTAAATCTGCTGCACAGTCTCCTAATTGATTTCTGCATCCCGCCTTTCACCGCCAATACAGTGAAAATCTTTTAGAAAAACGCTCACAATAAGATTCAATTTTTCCTTTGTACTCTCACTAACTTTCTTTGCTCTTAAAAATTATTGAAGGATACTTATGCATACCTCATTCTTCAATTCAATTGATCCCTTAAAGAGTAGAACACCTGATTCACTGTCATGCCTATGTTTGATGCCTCAAGATAATTTCAACCCTTAAAGGATTAAAACAGACGACATACTTCGTTCTACACAATTCAAGTGTCAGTCTACTCGTACCGAAAGGGAATGTTGCAATTTTCTTCTCTCCTCTTCATTTTGTCATGTGGCATCTGTAGTCTGTCTGTAGTTTGTCTAGAGCTGCATTTTTCAAACCCCTTTCCCTGGCTCCATTTGGATGGGAAACAGAATGACAGCAAATTTAATTGAAAGTTCAAATCGGCACGTACCATAACCCTATGTGTGATCAGATCACTAGACCCATTTTCCTCATACTCAACAACAAGATGATGATGTTAATGATAGGGGTTTTAGGTTTTATCAACGCACAACTGACACTTTTCACTCTTAGCTCACCTTTGCTCCTTTTCCAGTATAGACTTCCCATCCATCAAAGAAACTTGACAACAAAAAAAAAAAACCCAAAAAGAAGAAAAATCTCTATCTCCACATCTGACAACGACCTGTGATTGATATTGACACATTCATTCGGTCGTGTAATTTTGTGCCAAAGAGCTGAGAAATAGTGTTCCACAGCCAGAACCATGTGCCACTGCCACCCATATTACGTGACATTCGACACTTCATGTCGTAACCACTATGTCATCTATTGTTACATCTTGTGCGAGATAGTTTATTCGTACAAGGAACAGATGACGGTAACTTGCGTTCTCGTTTGTGGTTTTTACAGGAATTTCTGGCTGCCTGTCTAGGTGGTTAACCAAAATTCCTAGTTCCAAACTCCAAGGTGTGTAGTGGTTAATGCCACTCTAATGGTACCGGTGAATCATTCATTTGTGAACTTTGACATCGTTTATCGAGTTTTTTTTCTCCTTCCAGCGCTATCGTGATCTTTCACAGAGTATCCAACTTACTCGTAGATTGTGTGATTGATAGTTGCTCATGGAGTTTGCTTAGTTTGACGAACGAAAGAGTTTTTGGTTAGTTGTGGCGGATATTTAACTAGAACTGTAACTTAGAATCATGTGGGCAGAATTCAAGTTGTAGAACGTTTAAGTGAATGTCTGACGAGTTTTTTTTGTTCGATTTTTTACATTTTTGACAAGGGATTGGAGGCAGCGGGGAAGTAAACTTGTTTTTGAAGATTTTTTTTTATTTATTCGCTATTACGTGGGCGACCTATAAATCATGGTAATATGGTCAAAGCTGATAGCGGTTGGGCTTTTTGTAGCGGCACGCACCAGCCACTTGCCATTGTAAAAGAGAATTTCTTAAAAAAATTAGAAATTCCCTTGGGTGTATGGTGCTGATAAGTGGAGAATGTGAGGCATACATACTCGTACTTGTACATATTTTCAAGTGAATTTTCGATATAAAGGCCTGACGTAATAACTTATGTTCTGCACTTTTCTGCTTATCTATCTGTCGGCTGATTCTCAAGAAACTTTTGTTGCCGCTTGAGATAAGTTTAATCAAAGTCTGCGAAGTATGTCGAAGGTACTCTTATGTCTGCTAGTTTAACTAAGAGACGTTAGAATGAATCAGACACAAAGTCCTGGATTTCAAACGAACAAGTGACATTTTAGGCTTAAAAACCCGTTGGCAAAGTGAGCCAGCAAACGTTTTGCAGTACTTAGTTCATAGTCTTATATTCGAAGTGACATTTGAGCAATCTTACTTATCCTTACAAACAAAGAGTAGTTACATATTACAAACATACATTAAAGACTGGACGTAGCTCCACAAGAAGTAGTTGAGTGGCTTCAAATCGCACAATATCTGTGGCTTATTTACTGGCCAATTTCGCGATGTAGACTCGTCGTCGAATCGAGTCCTCAGTAAGCCTATGGTCTCATTGGCAATATCAGTATGACACTACGAGTATAAGTGATGAAAACATAATCACTGATCAATGTCCAGTAACATTGGCCGTTGACTGTAGGGCAACCTCTCGCCTTATTCTTCGAAATATAAGAGCCGATGATGCCAGCAGCGTCAAGACCAAATCCAGTACATCCCTTCGCCCATTAATGATGAGTAATGTTGTCGCATAAAAAGCGATGGGAAAACAAAACTGGACTTTTGAATAACATTTTCAGATTTTTACGTCACTTAAGGTTGCTATGATTTGTTCAGTTACAAGCTGCCAGTCATAGGTTTTGTTGAGTGGCAAAACCACCGAAAGTCCACACCAGAACTTACAACACGGTATCGTAGGAGTCAGGAGCCGTTCGAATTTCGATCCGGCCCTGTACTTGGTAGGCCCTCTTGTGGAAGAGCCACAGTGCCTGTTTAAACCTAAAACGTAGAAGGGGTGCACCTGGTGGTCTCACCCGATGTGGAGTTCCAAAATACTGGGTTCTGGGACCCTAAGATCAGGAAGAGGTTTTAGATGGGCCTCGACTCATACCAAGGGTTGAATCTGTACTCTCAACACCGGTTTTGAATCAAAAGAATCAATGGAGAGCGATGGCCATACATCCTTGCTTCCACGGATGTATGGGCATCCCGCAAAATTTAGTCTTAAATGAAAGTTGCTTCGTATGATGTAAGATTTAATAAGCATGCTACTAGGTGAGACAGAAGCAGCCCTGGATAGACAAGAATTGAAAAACTCAAAGATCTAGATTAGGACTGTTATGAAAGAGCACTCTTGGACTTCTGATAAAGTGTTCTTTCAGAATAACCAATAGGGATCCTAATTTACTCCCGTTTATCCGTATACACTATTATGAACCGATAAAATATTCTCGGAGAGAAAATTAATTTTTTTCATATTAGGTGAAGTGATTTAAGTTCCAAGGGATAGGTAGATTTGAAAAAGTGTGGAGCTCAGAAACCATGTAAATCGATTTAAGTCTATAGCGAAATTGGTGGCCAAATGTGGCTACTTATGATTGTATGCACATAAGCAGATGTATTTCATCCTAATTTCAGTCCTATGTTTTAGTAAAGGGCACAACATATTAAAGCTTATATTGAAAACCACCACGACATGCATATATTTGGGAATTTTGCGAGGGCCCATCTTATAGTTTTAATTATGTAGAAGAAAGTAGCTAAACATATTTTTAAGAAGAAAGTTAATGGTTCTTTTGTCCCTAAGGGTGTACCCGTAATAAGCGGTTAAAACAACGTACTCCTTCATTCAACTATAAAAACAAAAAACAAATAAATAAACAAACTATAAAGGTCTTACAGTACAACTTTCTGGAACACCAACAATTTCAAAGAACGAGGGCATGATGCATTTAAAGGTAATCCCAGAATATCTTACAACCACCTACTGCTCTATTTCCCATTCCAGTTTCCGGTATTTTCTTATACTCACTGAAAGAAATAAGTAGGAAATCCTCGGGGCCAAAGTGTTTTTGCTGAAAACTGCATGTGTATTGCAATAAAATGCCCAGCAGGTGTTTGACACAAATGCAATTTATATTCCTTTCATTTGCCTTTAAAACGCCGCACAACTTGGGAAATTTCTTGACTGACAATCTTCGTAATGGGAATGAACTCTGCAAAATATCCTCGAAGCAGGTAGCGTGCAATTGCTATTGAATAATAAATGCAGGATGTTTAAAATGCAATGACAATGGAGTTTCTAATTATATCCATTCTCTATTGGTTGGTTGTACGAGTATATAAATTAATATGTACTCGTATCTGCTTCATTTAATGGGATAAAGGCGCATAGATTCCCATTCACAATGATTCTTAAGAAAAGAACAAAATATAAAGGAACCTTTTGAAGACCTACAAGTATTGTTCTGAACTGTATGTATGAGTATACCCGATTCTTTAAAATGTATTCGCAGTTTATATTGTTTCTTTGCAAATCGTGACAATGAACGGCTAGCATAAGCAACTCCATTGTCCTACCATATCAGACATTCAGGCGACGCAGGACATTTGTGTCTTTTTCCCACATTTCCAGAAAACCAAAACAAAAAAAATATAAACAACAAGGACAAGAGTTTTAGAGACAAGGCAAAACGGGCAAAAAAAGTCAAAGGACAAACACAGTATCCGTAGTGTGTTGTCGGGAACGTGATGTGTGGGAAAAATGAAATGCACGACAAGACGCGAACTGTGACTGTGACTCGCACTGGCACTGGTACTAGCACAAAATATGACAACAACTTTTAGACCAGAAACATTTGTATCCAAAGCATCTTCTCAAGGATAGCCAACACGAACACGATGTCGTAAAATACTCTTGTTCACATCGTTTTCCTCTCGTTGAATGATTTATGAGCGTAACGTAGCAAATCTGACCTCCGGGACAGTTGGGGATTTTTTCTCCGCCAGATACTTTGTGCGAAAAATAGTGCTTACACCGTATACCATAGACTTGTATAGTATAATAGAACACAGGATGTGAGAACCATTTTGACACCATATGGTTGGAATTTACATATTTTACTAGACCACAAACACGCTGGAGGGGTTAAAAAATAACAAAATCACTTAAGCTTCCCGTCCTCGATAGTTTTTTCTAAATATTATTATTCCCAAATAAAAATATGCTATTCCCTCTGATATATGAGATGAAATTCATAATTTCGTTTCATCTTCCCTACGAAGACGCAGATTTTCATGATGTGTGAAAAAATTTCCACAAGCCGGTAAAGACAAAGATAGAACTACTGGTACATATAAGATACATGGATATAGAGTACGAGTAGGTACTGTATAGGAAGCTGAGAAGGAATGTTACGAATGGACAGACAGTAATTAAGTGGCGCTATTTAGTGAGAGCATGCCTTAATGTATGACTTTCCGTGTGCACGCGGTATGTTTCCGTAAATGATTGCTGCTGCCGCCTTCTCTGAGTTTCAATTTAATTTTATTTTTTCCCTTACTTTAGAAGCTGGAGGATTGCTGTCTATTTTATTTCTCGTGTTGTAGTTACAGCAGACGGTTTTAGTGTCAAATTACCACTTGTAATTGTCTTGTGCGGAGGCGACTCTTAGATGAGGTAATCATTCTTATAAAAAAAAAATATCAAAGGTTTCCTCCTGGAAGGGATGATGTAATAGTTTCATGGTACTCGTAGATAAAAAAATAGATAAAAATGTTTAAAGCGAATTGAAGCACCGTAAGAGAAGTAAGTTTTATGCAAATGCTTTCGGACTTCAAACGCAACAGATATTTTTTTCCGAATACGAGGGTGGCAAACCAATATTTCTCTCCTCAACACAGTCTCTTTAAAGACGAAGTGGATTCGTCCTATGTTGCTCCTTTTCCAAATAATAAAAATTAGCAAGAATGAACGAGCAATACGAAGCCCAATCAATGAAATTTCGCCATGGCGACTACACATGTTTTCATCCATGAATAGCCCTGATGGAAGTGAACTTTTTTCTCGGCCGTTATTCATTGATTGATGTTGGGTGCAACTTGTAAAACTAAGTTCGCTTAACCCAAAATTCAAGCGGTTGTCTGCTTACAACTCCCAAATAACGCAGATTCCTTAAGAATTTGAAAAAAGTTTGTTGTTGCTTCCGAAGTTGAAAATTCACCGAACTATTGATTCATTCTTGCATCAAAAAAGCGCGGGCCAAACATTGGTATCCTATGGGACTCCACCGACGTCGATGTCGCTATATTCTCCAATGGTGCGGTTATTCAAATGAAAGTTACCAAAAGAATCAGCAATTAGAGACAATCAGCAGGTATGCTAGACTTACGCCTTGAAATCGCTGTCTTAACCTTATTTTGGTTGGGTGGACAGAAAGTTGGACGGTAAGATGTTGTTCTTCGTCACCATTGGACGAAGAAATAACCTTTCCGGGTTCCCAGCACCGGCTGTGAGTTCCGAATTCCATTCTTAAGACTCGATCGAGTGCTGCTTGTGCTTTTTTTTCCGAGGAACACATGTTGTTGGCTTTCTTTCTACTCGCAATGCTTATGAGCCCCTCTTGTTCATATGTACAGGGCAGTTGGTTGACTAAATGGGTTAAGAACTTGAGCTCAATATTAAAAGCCGTGAGTATGTACGAAAAGGCCTTCATAAATTTTCAAAAACCCACTCAATCTGACGCCGCTTTTTTGTTTTCGAAAGAATCAAAACCCTGGCTGGTGTTTGACTTGTTTCTTACTGTAAAGGCCAATGATTAACAACTTTAAACTGAATCTTCTTGCATGTTTTTTTTACAATTTTATTTTTTGTTATTTTTTTGCCACGCAAGATTAATGATGCACCTCATATACCACCCCACCAAGCACCATTCTCTTAAGGAGTAATTTTTCATTCTCAATGCTAAGCCGTAACGCTTGACACTTGTTTCGTGTCGCGGTCATTTTCCTCAGCTCTTTTCGTAGTTTTTCTTGTCACCGGTTTTTTGCTTGTTGCATTAACAAATTACTACCGCACCTAGTTGAAAGTTTGTTGGAAGTTGTGCTGCCTTAAGTTCTACAACTGTTCCACCCACATTCGCTGAGAAAAAAAAAACCCCCAACGCTAGAACTATAAAGGGCTTCGTCATGTCGCCTTTGATTTTCAGTCCCCCACTTGTAATCAGAAGTGACATCTACGAAAGCTACTGTGTGTGAGTTCATTTTAAAAGTTTCTCAACTCGCTGACATAATTAATGGCACTATAATTGGCTTCACGGGGTATTCATACATACAGACACCCAAGACGCCGATGGAAGACAAAATTAATCGGCAGAATAATTGGATTTTTCTTTTCAGATTTTTTTGTTGAATCTTTCTTCAGTTCGTTTGTGTGTACTTTAGCACTTGAAAAGTCGAGAAAGTGAGGCGAAAAATCATTCTCTTTGAAGGAACATTGGTGTGTCGACATTTAAACATATGGCACTTTGGATTTAGTTCATGACGTAGAAAGTGTGTGAGTGAATCCGATGAGAGTCAGTTGGCGAATTGATATTTGGAAGTTATGGGTCTGATATATGTAAGCCAGAAGAACTGTAAAGCTTGGGATTAATTAAACATTAATTAATATTGGTTACTTGTTGACTATTTTCAATGAACTTCCTCAGAATCAAAGCGGTATTCCAAAAGGTTTTCAGTCTGACCAGCTTTACATCCTTGAGACAATCCCGGCACAGCTATTGCCTTTGTGCGCGTCAACTAAATTTATAAGTACAAACCTCATTGAATTCTGTTACTCTGAACGACACACTATGTGAAACTACAAATTTGGCGTTCCAGATGAATATTTAGAGGTGTTATGGGCAAACTACGAGTCCTAATGATATAATAAATTATTTTAAATATCGGCCATATGAAAGAGAAATGTGTTAACTAGCAAACCTGACAAACGAAAAAAAGACAACAATCTTAGAATACACGGGGCAAAAAAAGTACGTTGACTACACAGATTCTCCTATCGCTGAGTAGGATTACTGAACAAATGGTTTTTTGCTAAAAGCTCCTGCTCCTCGATCAGAGACACCTCTCATTATGTGTTGCAACCACGGTTAAGGTACACCTTTTCGGACAACACAAAAACGAGCGAGCTCAAGGTCGGATGGTTCAAATCGTAAGACTCAAAAATTCGCTCTGGAAAACCCTTAGTCGACGAAATCCAAATCAGCGCCCTCGCATAAATCGTCTTTTAAGTTTTATGACGACTCATAGGAACACATGAAACCTTTTGCCAATAGACTCATGATTTTGACTTCTTGAGGAAATATCTATTTATGAATATTTCCACCATTGTTCAATCAAAGTGTTGCTCAGGTCGACGCAGGAAGATCTAGCTCCAAGGCTTGATCGATCCGCAATAATTCTAGTTTTCGCTGTGGCTAGAAAGGAAAAAATCGGGTGTTTCTCCAGTTGCAATCTTCGAGCAAGGTTTCATTATTTTAAGTCAAGATTATCAGCATCGGTGCGGAGTTTGATGTCAGAGATGCTTCACGACAAGACGATTCGGCTTCAAACTCGTTTTTGAAAAGTCTGTACTAGTGGCAAGGTGTTACTTTATTAAATAAAGATCTAGAAAGTTGTAGTGATTTATTGTAAGGGACCTTTGAAGATATTGATTGGTGCACATCTTATGCAACCAATCAGTGGGCGGTACGTCAACCATGTAGAAAACTGGAAAAAGAATACGAAAGAGTTAGGTATCCAGTCAAAGACAAATAAAATGATAGCAATTATAAATAGAAACCGTTGGCGTTACAAAGGGTTCCCATAATGGACCGATTCTCTTACCAAAGTAGTTATTTGCTTTCACTTTTCTGACGAAACGAAAAAACTTCGCCTTGTTTTTCGAATTGCAGATCAGCCAGTGTGATTGTATTTTGCATAAAATTCCTTATGAACCTCCCGTTTGTGTAACTATAACTTTTAACTGCTTAATTATACCATCTAAAACAATTAGCTGATACGTAGATACATACTTCTACTCAGTGGAATGCAGTAGTCACCTTTTCTAAGGTGTGACAATTTTCCATCTCCAACTGGCAATCAAGTTACCATAATTGATTTACAATACTTTTCCCCTGACATCTGCAAATTCCTGTAGACAAGTAATGACTTAAATTATTCCACTACTACTCACAGTCTAACAGACGACATAAAACCAGTCACAATGCCGCCATAACATACCCATAAGTGTTTTAGTGCAGTCATTGCACAGTAGTACTAGTATGGAAGGGACCAACAAACTTAATGCTCAATGCCCATGGTCTCTATTGTTAAATGTTGCGATTGTTGTTTCTGGGAAGAAACATAACAATGGTAAACATTTTCGCATAATTTTCATTTACACCACTACCATTTCCCAAACACACATAGATACGTGGTGTCTTTATGATAAACTCACTTAACAGCCCTACGCGTTAGATGCAGAATGTTCATGTGTCGTCTTTTCTGACACATGTGTGTCAAAACGACAGATTTTCCCACACACAAAACCCAAGACACATGTCGTCATTCTGTTGTATATTGAGCAACTTTTTTTTGTCTTTGAATTTTTAAATAAATATTTCGAGTAAGCCGTGCAGTTTTCCTTGTACCACATCTGACAGAAAGAGGAGGTGATGCAGTTTCCACGCCTTCGACGCATAAAAATTTCAATTAAACGTGATAACATCTACTTTGAATATTTATCTTGGTGATTAAGCGAAAAAGATTCAAAATTTTTATGTGTTAAATGTCATAAACTAATATTTTCGAATGCACAAAAAATACGAGTTTGACTTTGAGTTCGAGTAAAAGTGTGAAAATTGTATTCTTGCTCTTTTGATCGTTGGTGTGGTATGTCGTGCGGCGCACGGTTAACTCGTATCTACGCTTGAATATTTGCCAAGTAATCAGTTTTTTTATTTTTATTTTTTGTTTTTCACTCTCCACATTTCACATTTCGCATTCTGTTGTATCTACAACAGATAAAATCGAAAGGTAAATATTAGCTTATTCAATGAACACACACCCCACCAGTCAGGCAATCATCGGCCGTGGCGTAAAGCTTCTCAAGGTATTTTAGAGGTTTTTCAGAGATATTCGGTACTCGGTACGTGTAAATGGGTGTTTTGGCGTGTGCTTTGTGTACCTTTAATGGGAGATTTTGCAGATCCGAATGTGAATTTTTCAACAGATATTGTTGCTGGGAGAACGATATAAAAGATAAACATGCAGCTGGGTTAGATGTTCAATTCGATCGATGATAGCAATTTTTCTAATAAGGCAATCCTTTGACATACCCTTCGTGTGAAGTCACTTACGAACCCCTAAGCAGCTTCAAGAACAACTGATATGTACGGCAAATGTTATATAAAAAATGTCGTCTTCTTTTTATCGGATGACTCGATCGGGAAAGTTTTCTTTTTCCAAATCTCTGTGAGTTCAAACCGGATATGTCCCCATACATACATTCTAAATAAAGCTGTTCCTAAGTCGGGCACCGAACTTTATTGTGGTTTCCCCACAAATTTGGTATCTTATCTAGCTTAGTTTGTTGTCTGCATGTTACAAAAAAAAACAAGAATTGGCCTTAGGAATTACTAAAACATAGCGTTTAAAGGGTTCGCATAACATGGCTTAAGATTTACTGTGTATCTTATCTTCGATAAGACATTTGTGCCCTTCAGCGAACAAAAGATATCCGCATCCGGTTGCTTATTCAATGATTTGTTGTTATAGTTGGTTGACTAATATAACAAATCAAAACTGAACATCGATATACTCGTAGTGAGTTTGTTTGAGATCATGGTGTAGGAACAATCCGAACAATATTTAGTGTTTTTAGGATGTACTATAAATACAGAAAAAAAAGGTGATGCTTAGGAGATTTATTTTTTAAAGCTGGCGGCAATCAAAAGAGTATCCGTTGTTATGAATTGGACAGACGATGCTTCGTGAATGTAACTATATGCTTAAGGACGGGACTGCTTCATGAAACAAAACAGCAGAAAATCCGTCTTCGCCAGCATCTTTACTACTGTTTAGTTAAGTTTGATATTGACATTTTCACTTCGTCTAGGTTATAGAGATGCAATTTATCCAGGGTGAAAGCATTACGCAATATGCTAACGCAATTTTTATATACTCTCGGCACAAACTGCAACCTAACTATAAATTTTCTATGTTCATATTTTCGGGCTACCATTCTGGCTTTGTAAGCCTACCCTGTCAAGGCTTTTGAACGTCATTCCTGCGGAACAACCGTCCATTTGCTCGATCGCGCTTTTTTCTTCTCCTTTTCTTTTCAAAAAGCCTTGATTTTCTTCCCTTCATCTTACTTCCTCTACTGCGGTGTCCCTCGGGGGCGGATTCGAAGACTTTTCGAACCGGAGCATTGGTGTCCATGTGGTCTACATGACCCAGCCATCTCAGTCTTTGGATCTTCACTCTTCTGGCTAGGACCATGTCGCTGTACAGTCCATACAGTTCGACGTTGCATCTTCTCCTCCACTCACCGTCAAGGCAGACAGGACCGAACATCGCCCAAAGAATTTTTCTCTCGAAGCAACCAAGAACACCCTCATCCATTTTTTATAAGGTCCATGCCTCTGGGTCCGAGAGAGGGCTTTGCTACTCAATTGCCTTCTTAACCCAAAGAAACAGCGGTTGGCAAGAGTTATTCTTCGCTTGATCTCAGCGCTGGTGTCGTTGCCTGTATTTATAGCGGAGCCTTGTCTACAAAGTCCTTAACTACCTCAAAGTTATATCTGTCGAGGGTGACGTTCTGCCCGAGATGTCGGAATTGGTTGTCCTTTTTGCTTGACAGCATATACTTGGTCTTGCCCTCATTGACCGCTAAACCCATTTTCGCCGCTTCCGTCTCAATACTCGCGAAAGCCCCACTGACATCACGCTGCTTTCTCCCGATTATGTCAATATCGTCGGCGTATGCGAGTAGTTGGACGGACTTTTGAAAGATAGTGCCTCTTGCATTTACTCGTGAGTTTTGCACTATTCTTTCAAGTACGATGTTGAAAAAATCGCATGACAGCGCATCGCCTTGTCTAAATCCTTTGTGGACATCAAAGGTCTCGGTGAGATCTTTACCGACCTTGTTGGAGCAGCGTGCATTCTCCATCGTCCAAACTAGACATTGCTGTATATAGCTCGTCTCTATAGATGCTGTCAAATCGACGAATAGGTGGTGGGTATCGATCTGAAGCTCATAGGTCTTCTCCAAGATCTGCCGTAGTGTGAATATCTGGTCGATGGTGGACTTTCCTGGCCTGAAGCCACACTCATATGGACCTATCAAGTTGTTGACGAACGGTTTCAGGCGTTCACACAATACGGCGGATAAGATCTTATATGCGATGTTAAGGAGACTGATGCCTCTGTAGTTGGCGCAGTTCAGAGGGTCTCCTTTCTTGAGAATCGGACAAACAATGCTTCCCTTCATCTACCTGCTGTTATATTCGTCGTCAGACTTTGAAACCAATCGCATTAAGAACAGTTTCTCAAATGATCCCTTGGCCTTTTAGCTATTGATCAAGTGAAAAACATTAAACACAGTACATAGTGAATAACAAGTACAATATATGGACAAATAAAGACACTCAAAACAGGTGATAAATCTACCAAGGAATAAGCCGAAATTTGAACTCTCAACTGAAAAGTAGGATACTTCTATGAACAGCAAATAGCATAAATCGTTTTACAATATAAATATTAAATCTTCCAAAAAGTTGACAAGCTAACTTAAAAACAGTCTCACAATCGCAGAGATTAATTTTGAAAAAGACTGGGTTTCCTATATAAAGTTATGAGAATCAAAAAGAAGGCAATTTTGCACTACAAACGTGTTCAATCGATTTCAGCTCCCTCTTATCTATCCTGTGTCATTAAGATGCTTTAATTCACGACCAACGACCGCGAAGGATATTTGAAAAAGCATTTCTTAAGCCTACAAATAGGTATAGGTATGCATATTAAGGTGCACCTATACTATTATTCCGAAAGACTGCAAGTTCAGTAGTAGGTGAAAGTTTTCTATGTACTTAAAGTCCTTAAATAGTGAATGCCATCTCATTGAAAATCCCCCATGAACGAAAACTTTATCCTTTAATGAAACTACTTAAATCATGAAGGCTTCCTCCAACCAACAGTCACATTGAAGCTCAACGTTGCACTTAGTGCAATGCTCGTAGATTCCAGTTCAACTTTTCAATGTTGACATTCAAATGAGTCTCCCAAGTCATTTTTGAAATCCAACTCAGGCTTCAGGATTATACACATCCGTCTTATACTGTGCTAAGATCTTTCTCTGTCACCTGTAAAATTTTAATGAAGACAGAAGCGTGAATGAATAATACCCATAAGAGCAACAGCTATCCTCCTGGGATATACTATATATATATTTCTACAAGGCACTCCCCATATCTCGGGTGAGGAGAAGAACTAGATTTCCCGCACCGTATTTTGACATTTTAATTTCAAGAACACCCATGTTGGGGCAAAATAAAAAAGAAATCAACCTCTGGTAAATGATTCTCGTTTTTCGAATTGGAAAACTGTGCGTTCTTCTCTTTGGAGGCTAGGGAGATACTTTAGAGAAAATTGTGCGTAAGACTTAAACGTCGCACCACGTAGAGAGTAAGTAGAAAATGATAATGATTTAATGTAGCTAAATTGAGGTTAGTAAAAGTTTTTCTTCTTTTTTTGTTGTTTTTGTGATTCACCACACAAGATACAAGTAACTACTATCCAACGGTATATGTAATGATGATGGTAAAAGAGTTGCATTGCAATGAATACTATACACGAATACTCGTACACGAGGAGCGGTTGTAGACCTGTTGGATGTGTCGTCATTATTTTTTACTATCTTGAGAGGAGACATTATGCGAAATGATGTCTTGTCGTTAGCAAATGGCAAAGTAGAAATGTCAACAATTTTTTAAAAATTTTTTTTCTTGCTTCTCTTTGAAGGGTGTGTTGGTGACTTTTTTAGTGGAGGTCTTGAACAAAATTTAATTGATGGTAATTACTTTAAATTAGTAAGTGAAGAAGCCACCCGATGGTTTTGTCGGCAATTAACTCTTTTTTTCTGCTGCTTCTTCATCCTGTTGAGTGAAAGAGTTCATTAGACCAACTCAATTATGTAGTAATTGTAGGTTATTTATTTTTTCGATGCCTAATTGCGGGGTGAGTTTCTGTTTTTTTGTTTTCTTTTTAAGCGAAATCGTGGGATAAAATAATCATTATGTCATTTACCGGATTGGACTCAGTGGGTGTGCTAGGTTGCCATGTCTAATGATATGTATTTACCTTTCTTCTAGGACCCTGCTTATAAGTTCTGTTTATAAGTGGCAGACGTGAGGCACATCAGTGGTAAAACCACAAACCACGTTAAGTTTGGCGAATATGCTTACCTATACAAATTTGTATAACCTTGAGGAATGATATACAAGAAAGTCTAAATTTGATACGGCTTTATTAGAAAGAGCGCATATTGATTATTAAATACGACTCAATTCAAGCGGGTGCTTCTATTGTCTTAGCTTCACAGAAGCACATCTTGTAAGCCCAATTTTCCAAGACCTGGTTTACTATTTCCGACTCTATCTCTATCTCAATGGCACAGACTCGGAAAGTTTAACGGGGCCAAGTTCCAGCTCCGAGGCGGCTAATTGACATCACCAAGTCGGTTGATAATACGATTAATGAACTTAGTGCGCAAAAGGTCAATTGTTTGATAGAAAAAAAAAAAAAAAAAAAAAAAACACTGTGGCGCTGACAGCCCGGTATGGGATATGGCCTAGCTTTTTGACACTCATTTGTGTTGCTCATGTTGTCATTTTTGTCACATCTGAGCGGGGCCTACGGTTTATGGCCGAGTCCAATGGCATTCCTTAAAAGCTTTTTCGTAGGCAATTTTGACTTTCGGGAGTTTGCCACTGCCCGCCGAAAGGGTGATGGCGATTTGAGAAATTATTGGTGACCCAGCCAGGAATCGAACCCAGACTCTCTGCATGATAGTCCAATGAGCTTACTATCGCGCCATCGCCATTGATTGTTTGATAGACTGTGTGAAAAAGCGTAATTGTTCTGAAGCCAAATATCGTCCAAGTCCATATGTCTTATTTCAACCCACACAATTTCGGTAGTCATAATCGGACTGAAACGGCGTTTTCAGTAGATCTTTTAAAAAAAATGGGCCATGATGCCACCACCCTAAAATTCGCACTAAGCTGTCACTCTCTGCTGATGCATTAACCTTTCGACAAACAGTTTTTCTGATTCTCAGCAATTTTGTTTATTAACAAAGCCGCCGGGATAAAAATGCATCTCTTCATCTTCGGACGAGTTCGACGTCCAATTTGAACTGCTCTAAGAAGCAAAAACTAGGTGGATAGTCATTTGCTGTTAATTGCTGAGTTTATTGAACCTTGTAAAAGAATAGTCTGCGATCTTTGTGCAAAATTCTCGGTGCAAAAAATGTTAAGTTGTTAAGATCGATAGCGAGTCGATGCTTCTAAATTGAGTCGAAGACTCTCGGTCACAGTAGCCAAATTCTCTTCGGTACGACGACAGGGACATATAAAAAAGAACCAAATGTAACCTGTATTCGGTAAAAGAGTAACAAATATGCAGATGCAGATTCCACATATTAAATAGCAATCGCCTGACCGTAATTTGACCTAAAGCTACACTCTATGACCTCGACTGCCAATGTACATACATCACTTTCAATGATGCTAAATCCACGGTTAAGAAAGAATTCTAAGATCTTCTTGATAGGGCCTTTAAAGTCTGTGTGGAGTATCAATACTCGAGGATTTTTGCAACACGTCAATAGACAACGTTTTCCGACTTATTGGCTTTGCAGAAGTTAGAAAATACAGTGATCCCGCACCTACGGATCGAAAAAACCATGTTTGTGTTGAAATGAGGCACAAATCTAGCATTCTGGGGTACAAATACTAATAGAAAATTTAGAGTCTATATAAGATCATATTCGATGCAACAGGATAGGATAGAACACTTGCCACGTGGTTCACGTGGTTCAAGCTCAACAAAATTCTAAGCCCTAAGAGCGACGTCCGAACTGAAAGTCAAACGTGTACAGGGTTTTAGGACGGACATGCGGAATAGATACCGCGAATGGCAGGGGTCTGTAATCTGCCCAGATGCCGGGATACTCAGACATCGATGTTGACAGATGCCACAATTGAGGCTTTAAAGATAAGCGAAGAACGGACGAAAGACGAAGAACACAGACATTGCCTTTTGGAAAAAAATAACCATAATGACTAAGCAATAATGCTAATGCGCTTGATCCAGAAAACAGCAAATATCCCATGTCAATCCTAACGTTAGGTTCGTATGTCGCAGGGATCAATATATGCTTGTGGCTTGCTCCCGTTTCAATGGCAACGATTTCGAGATTTATATTCGATACATATAAAATACAATAAACTTGGCAGTGAAGACAGCATCAAATTTATATGTACGAGTACCTATTATTTATTTGGGTACATTTATCCCGGATCCAAACCAATCTCCAACAAGTGTCTCGCTGAATCACTGTCAAAGTCGCACCTGACGGTCAACCATGAATGCATTCAGCCGGTAAATTTATTGATTTTACTAAATTTTGACAATCCTCGTCTTAACCACAAACTTTCTCTCTCACTTTCTGTTTACACTTGGCAAAACTCAATCACTTCCGCTTTCAACGGGAAAGAATCTGTGCAAAAATTTCAAAACAAAACGTGTTTACAGAAAGGGGTGTCTTACCGATTCCCAAGCACATCAAGCCTATTTGTTTAAATTAATGTGACATAGAGAGTAGTATTCAGTGGTCTCTGTTATTCTTTCCATTTATGATATACAAAAAAAAACGTATTCAAGATTACTCATCACGCTCATTATAGAAGTGAAATTGTAGACAAACACGTTACGGTGATGTATCATCATCATGCACGAGTATTTCAAGTCATTTCATCTCTCATCTTTCATCTCATCGTCATCATTAACTAAAAAAATTTACTAAAAATGGCTCAAAAATTAAACAAAAAAAAAAAAAAACAATACAACGACCCTCATGAAAAGCTAACAAACAAACAAAAAGCAGACAGAAAAAGATACAAAAAAAAAGACGACAAAGACAACGGGCAGCAAAGCTAACAACACTCTGACAAGCCGGCAGTAATTCACGCCAAAAACGAAAAATATTTTACACTATGAGGGAATAAATTTCAATTGAAGGCGGACTGGTTAAACAGAGCTAAACAGAGAAACAGAGGCTGTGAAATTGCTAGGCTACAAGGCACATTGTAAATGTGTCAATTTTGAACATCTGCGACGATTAGGAAAGGTCATCATTGAGTTTTATGTTAAGTGTGTATGTTTTTATTTGAAATGTGTTGTAATCTACGGGAGTGTAATTAATTTCAAGCGCTGAATGCAGTCTCTAGGAAGTTTGCATGGTTTAGTGGGTCTGACCTCGGTTCACATTTATGTTTTACTAAATTTAAAAAAAAATTTTTGTGTCGTAAATGTGCGGAAAAACATCAAAAACATCATTATCCGAAAAAGGAGAGGTGGAAGTGTTTTTTTTTTTTATGGAGTTTCACGATTACGATGTGACAATGGAAACATTCAGAGTGAGATATTTAGAAACAAATATGGAAAAAGTACAGGACATTGGTTGAATAAGAGATTTTATTAGATAAAGCGGAAGTTTGTAGATGTAGATGTGAAGAAATGCATCGGATGCATTGAAAATGATTTCATTGGTACAAAACCAAGGGAAGGACTGCCCAAATTTATTCTAGTCAGACTGCGAGGGGCAAATATTATCGGTGGCATTGCTCCTGTACTATTATGGTCCACTCTGCTTTTGGGAAGTTTTATGCCCAAACACTAACGGTATTTGTTCCTCCTGTAGATAAGAGATTGACGAAGTATTACATTTTCTTTACTGCCTATTGTCCTAACATATGGAATATACTGGGGCCGATGGAGTGAGTGCCGATTATCCTTGTTCTTTTTCATTTTTATGCTGTTGATGTACATATAACCGAGACCACAGCCAGATGGCAGCCGTTCTTGAATTCAAAGTGTTAGCGTAGCAAAAATTAAGGGAATATCTCTTGCAAGAAGTAGGAACAAAATCGTAGTTTTGCAACTGCTATTAAATAAAATGGAAAAGGTGTTCACCATAGAAGAGAATGGCAAAGATCACTGGGCATAAAGTTTTCATAAGTCTCCTAAAGGCTGACCTTGGAGCAAAATTGCCGTAATTCCAACAGTTGTGGCGAAAGAATTCGTGTTATAATTCCGAAAAAAAATTGGGGGAAAACAACGCAGCGAGACCTGTGTTAGCCTAAATAGTGGCAATAGCGTTGACATTATCTAGTTATTCCCAAATTATGTGGAGAGTCCGAGTAGCAAACTCCATCGTCCTCAAGACAAACACGGCCTAGGCCGCTTACTCAAAAATCAGAATTGCGGGATAGAAGAAAAGGACAAGAGGATATTTTCAACAGTCGATTGTCTTGGCCCAAGGAGTTTCTGAGACATCACACATCTAAGGGACTCTTAATATTCTTAAAATACTTTCCCATTCGAGAATGAAGGAAAAAAAAGACATACAGATTTACGTTGGTTTTGAATGTTAGCAGGTTATAATGATAAGGAAATAACGTGTTCTGCAGGGCACACGACTATGAAAGAACCGGAGAATTTTAGAGTGGAGTGGAAATAGCGTGAGATAACAACCAGCATTGATGTGCTGGAGGGCGATACTTAAAGGGTTTTGAGAATGGAAAGGATTAAGGTTCAAACAATGTAACATAGTGTCCTTTATGAACAATTGCTCGCATTCAAGGTTTCCTTTTACGACTACGGGCGAAATATTAGGTTTAAAAACCATAGATTCCCTCCATGAGTAGGAAAGGCTGGCGGTCGAGAACAATAAAATGTACTGAAGACAAATTCCAGCGGATTACCATTCCTTAAACTATCGGAAACGAGGAGGAAACAGCAAATTTTATGAAAGCGAAATAAGAGGTTGGATCACATATCCCGTTAAGTATGTATGACAATAAAAAATCTTGAATTTGAATGGCTCGCGGTTTTGATCAATAAAATAATCAGAGACTATCGGATGCCTAACCTGTAAACAGCAAGATTTATTGTACTACCATATAAAGGCAAGAACTTCTCGAAATATTGTAGCAACTATTCATGGTAGGCAACGATATGAGATAGGTTTAATTTCAGTACAAAAGGGCAGTGCACAAGTCAGTTGCTTTTTGTTCCGTGCGTTGACTTCTCTTCTTTTATAAGTTAGTTGTACAAAGAACGAATATTTACATTTATAAACTCCTGATAGTTATTAAGAAGGAGTCCTCGTGCCGATAGAGAACAAAATTATACATAAAGCCGCTGTCGTCAACCGAAAATAAAGCTGTCAGAACGATGTCACTTATACAGCACGTGGGCTCACATACAGTTCTACATAAAGGAACCGATAATAGATAAACTTCAGGCTGAACAAGTCAATAATATTCAACAAAGTTCGTCAGAAAATCAAGTCCAAGAAAGCAATAAACGCATAAGTGTCAGTCGAAGTCCGAAAGAAAATGTATCAAGGTGTTCCAAATAAAAACGCCTTGTAGAATGGTTCTTATTTCAGAATAATTTTAGTCAGCTAATAAATGTGGGGAAATACCCAATCCCGCAAAATTTGACCAAAAAATTCGCTCAAATTTCACAATTATCCATTCACAATTTCTACGAATACCATTATCATATCTCTACTCAGGAATTCTACCATAAATTTTAATATGACCTCACCTAATTGACAAACAACTGTTTTGAATAGATTCTTCCATAAATTCGATTCTCCCTTCAAAAACTCTTCTATTCATTCCAAAAAAAAAAAACTCAATCAAGGAATGTGCGTTCACATTTTCCACAAAAATTCATAAAATTTCATAAAATATGCCCTTTGGGGCCAAGTTTAACCGTTTTCGGTCGCCCAGAACGCTCTCAAATATTTATTTTTATTTATTGTCATAGATTTTTGATTCAAATCATTATAGTACTTACGCCTACACCAAAGTTTTTTTTCTCTTTTTTTTTTTTGAATTCGTAAAACATAATACGTTAGATACATTTTTTGAATTCAAATCTTCTCTGCATGTCATATCACACAACACTCACCTGAAAAGAGAGAAAAAGGAAAAAGAAAAACGTGTGAGATACAAATGAGAATAAAAAAAAAATATACAAATTAAAATCAAGACGAAGAAATAAAGTATCTGTAAGTATAGGTATAAAAGCGTGAATGTCGTTTTGTCTTATTTATTTTTTATGCTAATTATTCATGCAGTTGATTAAGATTAAGAAATCCCCAAGGCGCAGTTGAGACGACTCTATTTGAATGAAAAATATAAAAAATAAAAATGTTTTTTCTAAGCAATTATGTTAAGGTTAATTATTGAATGGGAGGAGTATTATGGTGATGGAAAGAATGAAGACAGATACACATGTGCTTCAGAGATTAATACAGGGGACTCGATTTATGTGACAGGATTATCATATTCATAATACATCGTCTGAGGTTTGTTCACTCAGAAAGGTAAAAAAAAAAAGTTTTTTATTTGCAGATTTTACGCAGCCGAGGTGTTAAAGATGAACAATTTGTGTACCCGGTTAGATGGAACCAGATTTCCGACATCATTCAAACCAGTTATATGCCATAAACCCAGGCAAATTTGAAGTTTTCTCTTTTTTAATATCAGAGCTATTATTCCAACTAATCACTTGACATTTTTAGATATCCTTGAGCAACGTATCGTAATCAAGATGTTGGGATCCCATTTATTTGAACGTCAACATTTCATTACAACATACAAGTGTACATAAATTTTGTTTATTTTGCAATTCGCTTGCATGCAAGTTAAATAACAGGCAGCGAACGTTTCAAGGAGCACGCTTTAGCATGGTAACGATTTTCCACTAAAAATAAAACCTCCTACAAACAATGGTCTGACTTTTGAGAAACATAGAAGCTCCACATAACCAAGTTGTACTATACTGCACCTCGAAATCATTTTTTATTACATTTCCTCGCCTCAAATTGAAAGCAAAACGAACAAGAATCACGCAAGGAATCAGCAAAGAAATATGAATTTAACTTTATGCCATTTACAATCCGACCAAGGCATCCGTAAGATGTGCAGTGCAGTAAGCATTTTGTTTTTTTTTGTTGAAGTCAAGAAAGGAAACTGGTTACCGGTACAACCGCCGCGCCGTCGAAGATGCCATTTATGGTTGGAACCAAGGGAAATGCCATTACAGCAATTGAATGAAATATCCGATCACAAAATACAGTCAGATAGAGGGAGGGAGGTGTTGGAATGAGGCGAAAATAAAAGGAATTATAGCCAAAAAAATAAGTAAAAAGAACTTTATTTCCAATCTTTTTATGGAATACAAGTACTGAAACGAGGATGAGCTTCAATTCGAAATGGAAATCGACAACGTCTTTGATTCTTTTCATTATTTCTTTACGAATAAAGAACAAAAGGTTGTCTGAATGTCGGAATGTCGCTTCCCGATTATTTCATCCTTTGATCATTGATTTAGAAGTCCTCCTTCGTTCCTAATTTCTTATCATGCAAATCACATAACATGTTTCGTGGTTTGCCAAGTCACTGCATTTGAAGAAGCACGTGATTATATGTCAAACTTAAACAAGAGATTAGGATAAGGACCACTAATTAGCCAACAAGTGCGCACACACATCGAAATGAAAGCTCTTAAATAGATGAGATGAAATCTGCCACCCCTGTGGCATATCAATGTCAATCACTTGTCTTGCGGTTCTGTTTATTCTAAGTGGCAACTCGTTTATTCCTTTATATTCATCTTTATCACACACTTTCTCATCATGCAGTGGCAACAGACAATTGTATGGGTGAATGGATAAGCCCCGTCGGCGGATCTACAGTGAATGTTCTGTGATGTCAATATAGAGGTCAGGGAAGTTGATGAGTGAGGAGATATTTTTAGACAAAATAGAATGGTCGACTCGAGACTATAGCACATAAAATAAAAAAGAATATAATGAGGAAAAGAAGGGAATAAAGTAGAATATCCAGAGAGGGATACATAGTAGGAATCGCGCACTCGACGACAGATAGGGATGCACATGACTTGTTGCCTTATTGGTATTATAATTGTGCCGCATTTTATTGTATTGTATGTGTGTTCCTTTGTTGAACTCGGCGGTACGGTGCGCGGTTAATTACACATGCCGCATTGTTGTGTGGTTGTTATTTTATATCTACTTCTTCCTATGTCTGTGTTATACAATTTGTCGTAGACACGAGGTCTGACGGTCAATAGGCAATGTGCATCGGTATGTACTTGTAAGCGGTCAAAAAGCCCAGCTTGGGTGTGGTTAGTTATGAGGAGAGTGTTTTGTTCCCTTTTTATCGAACCGGAAGCTTCTGACAATTGTGAGTTGTATATAGTTATATCGTGTTTGATAATGAAAAGCCAAAAAGGTCTTCCGGTTATAAGATTTCAAGAACTATGCTGGTATGTTGGTGAGTAAGCTTGCATTGGGAAATTTGTTTAGTTTCCTAGCTAGTAGCAAGATTAAGAATTTGACTTTTGGAAAATCCACCAATGTTTTGTAAAATACATTTTTTATAAATGAGTACAAAGACATGTTATATGGAAATATGTTTTCACACTTCTACACTTTTTCTTGTTTGAAATAAACGCTCGGGTTAATCCTGAATAGGCATTTGGAAAATGAAAGAGCAGGCATCGAATTGAATCATACGTTAAGTTTTGTGTTTCATCCTGTATTGGACTTTCACCGGAGAAAGGTAAAAATAACAGATACCCACCGTCATACGATGAAGACGAACTGTCGCCTTTAGACTCCAGTAAGTAGTCACCAATCTTTTCTGTTGGAGAGCTGGAAAGAATTTTGCTGATTTTGAATGACGTTGGGTGTTACTGGTGAAGCACATTTTTACAAGCTTTGTAATATGGGAAGCCCAGGGGAAATTATTGTTCTAAAAGCAATGAATGAAAATAATCTGGCATATTTGTATATGAGATGGCGAAGTTTTTTCGGAAGAATTTTCAAAGCAAATGTGAGTAAGCGAAGATGTGTCTTGAGCATGGCACTTTTCCATTCATAAAAGAACAACGAGAAATCTGCAGTGAGCTCTTGGGTTTGTCAGTTAATCATCATGATCGTGATGATCTTTAGAGATGGTGCTGGCAACGCAACGAATGGTAGGGTTTTAAATGTGGACACTTTGCAATTGTTTGGGTGTACAAGTATCTATATATGCGGAAACGGTTCGAGAGACGAAGAGAGCTATTTCATCGTTTTAGGAATGGTGCATTGTTCAAGTTATTTATGGCGAATGCAGCCCCTATATCGTTGTACAAGGCCCAAGGATAGGGGTACTGCAATTTCGAAGAGTCGTTTTCTTAGACAGTTAGCCAACTCATTCTAGTGTAGGTATCTTAAATTTCTATGGAAATGCTCAATTCGCCCACGTTTCGTTAAATTATTTGATAGCACCAACCGCAGCCTGCAGCAAAGAATTTAGATTAAAGAATTTAAAAATCGTTAAGATAAATTTGCTCAGATTTTCTGAGTGTGGTTGTAGCTTTGAGTTTTAAGAACTACAAACAGTTTTCTAAGACTTAAATTTGCTATCCAGAACACGTAGGGGATGTACAGAGAAGAGATGAGAATTTTGCATGGAACTTGGTTTGCACAATGCAAATATTTGAGAAGGGACCAACTTTTTCATGTTTTGGATGTCCTCCTATATCATTTGTTTTGATAGATTTGCCTAGCTCCTCATTGTAGACAGTGTAGGCGATTCAAATCGGATTTCTTCTCTGCAGTCAAGCCCTGGTTTTATATCTGAATCAAGATGGCTTTCTTTGTTGTTTTTGACGAAGTGCATCCTGTTGATGTTATTTCCTGCCACTCTTCGAGCATTTGTGCATCTATCTGTCTAAAAATGCGATGAAATGTTAGTTTCTTAAGCCTGAATAGTTTGCAGTTTATCAGCAAACATCAAAGGCTTTACATAGTGCCTATTGTTGCCTATTTTGGGATTTAATTTTGTCGTTGAATCGGGTCGTCAGTAAGCCATAAACCCAGTATGCTAGGTAGGACATCTTGCTGAAAACCTAGTAACGAAAGTTTCACCATAACTTTTGAAACATGTCGCCTGAGTCTCATCTGGATTTACCTCACTCTAAAAACGCTAAACTTGTGGTGCACAGCTACATTTAGCCAGAAATGAGCTAATGAATCAGAAAAAAAAGAGTGGCTTCGAAACCTAATCTACACCAGCTGAATATCTCTATTGAAGAGACTATTAGTAAAAAAAAACTTCCTTAGCTAGCGCCTTGAAATAAAAACGAAACAAATTCAAAATGCAACAGTCCCAAGTCCCGACTAGGGCCTAGTTCTTTCAGTTAGCATATTATTCGTCTGAATAGAGAGAAGAATCGAGTCTGAAAGGTCCGAGGTTTGCTTATCAGCAGGATGGCAATGCCCACCTTTTTTCGAAACAAGCCTAGACCTTGTTTTTTCAATATTTCTTCTTACGTTGGATAAATATTCTGGAAATTTTTCATCACTTGAAAAAGAATTCTTTGTATCAAATGTGATCAGATACAGAAAACACGACGCGGCTACTCATCTCTGGAGTTAAAACAAGGTACAAATGGCACAACCTACACACAAAAAAATCAATATAACTTCTTCAAATTGCGAACCTCTATAGAATAATGAAGAGGCAGAATGAATTTAATTAGTAAAGTTCAGTAAACTCTGGTGAGTTGGACTCCTAGTTGCTCATAAGAAAACGGAACCTTTCGACAAACTTTATGGAAAAGAATCCAGTAGCACCGACAAGGGTTTAAATTGCTATGATCTGAAAACCTAGGAGTCTTCACGATGAGGGTGTGATCTGTGCAAGTGAATTCCAAGCCTCTCTCTTTCTCTTTGGTAAGGGTTACGTTTGTAGTTGTATAAATTTTCCTGATAATAAGGTATAAAATACAATCCTTCCACGAAACTAATGTTTTGATACAAACTACAAAAAACTCAGCCAAATAAGCGACTAACTCTACAACTACCAGTCAAACCAATTAAGAATTAACAGAGGTCGAAATTTTCTCTTATTTCATAATTCAAAACTTAAAATTTATTTTATCCATTTCTCTTGCGGCTACATACTCATATAAAAACATCCGCATTGTCACTTCCTCACCTGTTTTATTAAAATCCCTTAAAACCTGTTAATGGTCAATTTTTTAAAGTAGGTACTCCCAACAAGTTATTAACAAATTTCCATGTCATTCATAAATTCAAAATAAAAAATAAAAACTTCTGATTTCCCCCTCATTCCGATGTGCGGCATGGGAATTCCTATGAAACCCACAGCAGCGTGCTATACCCTAACTTATAAGCTATAAGCCATAAGCTATGGGCTATACTACTGTACTGCGACGGTACTCTAATATATTCATTCAGTGCCTATGCCGATTATCATAACCGGTGAATCATGAAATTGTAAATAAGTTGACGTTCAAGGGTCTACCCAGCAGCACCGTCGAAAGACAGACTTTGCGTTCGGCTGGTGTTGTTTTATAGTCTTGAGCTACTGCTGCAGTGCGCAACAGAACGACACAGCCAGAGTCACAACTACGACAACGACGAAAAGTATATTCGAATATATCGAGTGTGACCGGTTCAGGCGTTGGTCGTAAATTTGTATTTTTTTTTATTGTCACAGAAACCTGATGGGCAGGGAAATAAAAATAAAAAAAAAAGAAGAGAAAAAGCCTTTACGGAAAAGGTTTGAAGTGGAAATTTCTTGTTATCGGTCTGTGAGATATGAATATATATTTTTTTTCTATAATAAGGAACCGACGATAGGCCTATAGATACGGGCCTATTCAAATTTGAAGAAAGATCATAGACCAGGTAGACTTTAAATTGCAAATCTGGGAGTCTAAGTCTACAAGTCTGTAGCAAAAGATACATTTAAATACACATGGATACAATCTTTATTAATTGGACAATCTAGTCAAATTAGAAGCAGGAAAGATACACATCTATTCACGTATACGACCGCAATACTCATAAAAGTAAATTTTTAAATTGTAATTCCAGAAGGTATAGCAATAGGAACAGAAACACAATACACTCGCGGAGACCCAGTATCGTAATCAGTTCGAGAAATCTTTTACTTTTCGACAAGAATCCATTAAATTAATTGCTCTCGTAAAAAAAGAAACAATTTCTAAAGTCTTGTAGGTATCTCGTGCACATACATATAGTGTACTTTAAAATGATATGCCGCCAAGGTAATGCGAATAACAATTGAAAAAAAACAATGCGCAATCCACAGTAGACACGTGTGGATACACGCCATTCTGCCTGCACACCCAGTTTTCTTAGTTCTCTGCTTAAACGAAAAACAATCGGAATGCAATTTTAATTATCTATTTAGAGAATAAGGACTCCCGCAGGAGACGATTGCAAATTAATATCCTTTAGAAGTGTGACCAGATTCTCAAAAGCTAATGCTTTAAAAAATGTCTTGAAATTCATATTATTTTAATGTCCGACAACCTTACAGAAGAAAATGTGAGGTATTTGGTCAACAAAAAAAGAGAAAGATGGTATTCATATACATATAATATACATTCGGCTAGAAGATATCTACATATATCTTAAGGTGAACCAAAGTACATGAATGTATGCTGAATTCGGGGGTACATGTGGAGTTGAACACACCTACCAGAAATTGCTGACCCGATTAGCTGTATGCTGCCATACTTCTAGCAAGAGCTCTTTAGAAGTAAGAACATCAGCGGGCGAATCTTATTGGGAGTATCAACAGTGACAATAATGGTGATGGCAGGTAAGTCCGTAGCGTATATACTCGTATGTATCTACATGTATGATAGCTACATCGATAAATTTGGAGTTAAGCTCTATAAGTTTTTAGAGAGCTAAGTCAGGTGACGTTTTAATAGGGGGATTTAGCAAAAAATCTGGAGTTATAGGCGCGTGAAAGACCGCCTCATATTAACACGGTTGAAGGCTACAGTTCATACCTCAAAAATAGTAGAGGGATAGCTTCTAGATAAAAAGTAATCAGGAATTCATCTGAAAAATGTGTTGAAAAGGTTCTCAGAGCAGTAGAGCCGTAGGATGCCGATGGAGAACGCTGTTAGTAAGACTGAAAACACAACGAAGCGGACAAACCGTCTTTTGTTGCCGAACGAACAATAATCCATTGGTTCTCATGAGTTAATACACACCAAAGGGGACGGGACAAACGACATATGTTTCTATCGATGAGTTCCATGACTATGGTTGTCGAAAATACATGGGTTTGCATACGACCAACACACAGCGTATGCAACAAACCTGTTGCGAACCAGTGTCGCTGCCGGTAATTGCACACTTGCTTATGGCGCACCATCCACCGCGACAAAACAAAACGACAGGACAGAACAGAAAGACGGTTCTCGTTGCAGATACCTGTTACCTTGTTTTTCACGGACAAATTTCGTTGTTGTTTTTTTTTGCAGTGGCGTTTATTTATTGTAGAGTTCAGGTAGAGAATGTGTGACGAACTCATGTTTTGTTTTTTCTAACACACACCAAACGAGACAGAAAAGTGAAATGTTTAGTTTTGTTACATTTTTCCCGGTTGGTGTGTAATAAAAATCGTCCTTTTGTCGGATAAAGACAAGACGTCACGTCCGCTCCGGTGTTTTTACAGCCTAAGTAAACTGCGTGGTGCAGTAGCTTCTAACAGGTTAAAGGCATCATCCAGGCTTTATAGACCTTTTTGACATTTCAACCTTCTTACCTCAACAGATTTGATTGTTTCAACAGTTTAACAGATTTGAACTCTTTGTTCATGCTACCTCCTGCTAGTATTTTGGTTTGAAACAAAGGGTCACACTGTACTGCAAAGTAGTTGCATGTGAGCATTTCTAGAGGAAAAACACTGTTCCGCATGGTGTTTCTCTCGTATTTTTTCTCTTACTTAAAAGTCATATCTTTGACTGTTAATCTAACTGGCATCGAACTAATTTCCCTAATGTCTGTTACGGTTGCACCCTCCGGATATGGTTTACCACGAATGAAGTCTTACCCTGGTCCCAGTTCGAGTGCAAAACAATTTTTTTTGCACTTCTTCTGCTTGGATGGATAGGTACGTGTACTGTTCCTGTACTTGTGATGAATCTGTACCTGTTTAGGTAACTGTTTGTATATTTCATATTTGCACTAGAAAAATGCGCCACATGTTATCATACATAGGTACTATAAAGAATTCAACTCAAACTCACTTAAAACGTCAGCGAAGCGATTAGAGTTGCCGCAGTCCTCATTTCCAGATCGTTTCGATGACTTAACGAGTTTAATATACCCGAAGCAAGTCAGGTGAGTTCGGCAAGGAGAAAAAAAAATTAATTAGTGAACTCGTAGTTAAGTTGGTTGTGTAGTAGAGAGTCTTTCTCATGCCCAACCCCTCGGTGTAATTACTTTTACTACAATTGGCTTGGACTTTAATGAAATTAACCTAACGCAGTGCGGTATGAAAAAATTCCTCTTTGATCTGAACCGAACCTAACCGAACCGAATAGCAAACCGCTGAAGAAGAGGAGAATTTTTCTACTCTTCGCCATTGTTGTAATCGTCTTTTGAGGGAAAAAGCGAAAGTTTCTTTAGATGCGGTTTTCTGCCAGCGCAAAACTACTCGCAATTAGCGGATTATTCACAAGTGGGTGACTGTCGACGATTGTTAAAATGTTGTGACTGTCTGTGTTGTAGGTCAATGTCCTAAAACCCCATAGAAGATTACGAATACAAAAGCAATTATTATAGCCGCTTATATACTGCAGCAATATATAGCAAGCACTGTACCCAAGAAAAGTTGATACCATGGATAGTCGGTATTCAAAAAGATATTTTGTTGTATGGCCGAGTCGAGGCGATGCTAATTGATACGTCATAGGAAGTATAAACGGAGGTGGATGGGGAAATTCATAAAAAATTCTTAATCGGTTTGTTAGAATTCAAGGAATTGACAGGTAGGTGCATTAATCGTGACAAGACTTTTAAAAGGAATTTAATTGTGTCCACTTTGACGACATTGAGTTGGGTAAGATTAAGGCAAGAGTTCTATAAGAAGTAGTCGTACAAGTCAATTTGTGAAATGATTGGAAGTGAAAGAAGATTATTGAGGCAGATTTAAAGGTTTCATCAGAGATACCAATGTACGTTGGTTTTGAATGTTTGCAGGCTATAATGATTAGAAAATGAAGAGTTCTGGAAGGCATTTCAGAGTTGTATATACAGATTAAGAATAAATAACGATATTTCAAGCTACGTCGCAAAGTGGTGCTAAAGATTAACCCGGATTTACAGAAAGATGGGTTTTATTTTTGAAGGTTTGAAGGAGTAAAATGCTATTAGCGATTTAAAAGGAGCACTGTTGGTGGAAATAGATCGAAGGGATAGTAAAATTACTTACACCGCTTCGGGAAACGTTGTGATTTTGCAGTATTTTTGTCATTCTGAGAATAGAATATTATGGCGTTGCAAATGTCATTAATATTTATTTGCGACACCAAACAGCATTATGTTTTAAAAGTTCCTAAATTAGTTCTGCTCTACATATCTGAAATTTTTAAACTTAACATACACTGTTGTCCCCTTTCGGCTGTGGAAGAGCAGGGACGTGATTCTCAGAACCAATATCAAAAGCAGAGAGTACCCTTGTTCGCAATTAAATGTAATGGATTATAAGTGGCAGACATGACATCATTAAGATAGAAAAGAGTTATGGAGCACATCAGCATTTATTTCGTGGGTATCAATCTCCTATATAACTTGAGTTGAACGTTCCTAATCCATAAAAGAAGAGAGTCGTCGATTACAAAGTCCTTAGATGAGTTTAGACTTTGGTGACACATGCCATTAAATCACCACTGGGTATGTTGCTACGAAAATCGTACTGCCGGTCATTGAGAAGTATTGGTGTTTGGAGATATTTCATAAACTGATGCCTTGACCTACAAAAAAGGACGGATATAGAAGATTCGAGTTGAGTGCGAAGTGCGCAGCAAAAAGATTGGGCTTATTCAACGAACGGACTAACACAATGTCATTATACTCGTTAATAGGAGTTGGAAAAAGAGGTAGTATTTCTTACGTTTTGAATAACAACTTTAAGTGCTTTTGGGCAAATGTATTATGTTTTGCTTTAAGTTTTGGTTGTAGTGTAACTTCACTATTTAGAAAAGGTGTTCGTAGCAGTGTTTTGTTAAGTCTCTTTTTGGAGTATTTCTCTGTCGGGCTAGTGTTGGACCAGCCAGAAAACGATTTCTAATGCTGAAAAGTTCGCAACGGAGTTTCACGAGGGTGGATGAATAAATTTATCACTTTTTAAATGAGAGATAGTTTTATCTGCAAAAAAAATGTTGTCTCTATCAACATAGTCTCCTCTGAGCTTAAAACACATTGTCCACCGCATTCAATTAATGTGATTTGTCAAGGTCATAAAAATAGACGTTTGGGTGAAGTGATGATTTCAGAAACAGAAAATAATCACTATGATGACAGAGCAATTCACAGCCCAGTTTATGTGAACTTGTTGTGCATAGTCTTAATTCTGCCATTTTCTTTTTAAATCTTCGTTGAATAAGTAGGCATAATGTTTGCCATGGGCCGACATACCAGCCTTTGATAGATTCGCCAGGCGAATCTTTCGGTGTTTTGTGGCTTTGAGAGAGTGCAAAAGCTTGTGTGGATTGAACGACGCCAACGACGATGAGCTTACGAAATCAATTTTTTCCATCATTGCCAAAATTTCTGCTTTCAATAACTATTCAGTATAATATAAATGACGCGTTTGCCCATCTGGCATCTTCATCATCAACATGAATAGTGTTGTTTTTCAAGTTACAATGCTGAAAGCTCAGAAATGCACGGACGTGTTGATCCAGCTTCGTATTAGTTTTGGCATCCACGGCGTTATCAAGGAAACACAACGAGCACTTTGAATTCTAAATGAAGATGATTAAATCACATCGAAGATCTGCCACGGTATGAACTTTAAAATTGTTCTAGGATATAAGCAGTAGAACTCTGAACGTCAGGCGTTCAGGTATTCCACAGCGAAGATATCAGCACACCGCATTGAAATTTATCCCAATAATGAATTCAGTATAAGAACCCGCAAACGTCAAATTGCTTCTCACTTTTAGGCATCTGTAAATAAATTAGTAGTGGATAAGTTGCCTACAGAGGTAGAATTCCATTGCCGTAAAGTTTGATTCCAAGAGATCACATTGTGATGGAGTTTGTTAAGCTTCATCATATTGAATGTAAATGGCGAGACTTCGGTGGAAATAAAGTAATATGTATATGTATCCTGAAAGTTAAAGATTTGTGAGATCCGTTAGATGTGGCTAAGTGCTTGAACAGCCGGTATCTATTTACTGACATACTCGTAAGTGCACGGAAAGAAGTGATTTGCTCACCATATCTACTCCGGATTCTCGAGACATTAAACGAAGCAATCACTGACGGTTGAATTTATTATTTCCTTTAATTAGTATTCATCGCAACAATAAAAACAAAATATTTTATATTTTACGATTCAAAATTTAAGATGTAAATAAGCGTTAAATTTAAAATTAATTTTTATAAGAATTAAACTAGTGCAATATTACAAAATATATAACTTTATACTTACTGTCCCTAAAAATCAATTACAAATCAAATTGAACCAACAAAAAAGGTGCACAAAAATTACTTCCCATTTGCCAAAGTAAATTCTTTGTATATGCATATGTATCACAAAAGATAAAATATATGTATGATTTTTGTAAAGATTTTTCTACTCGTACCACAACCATTAGCAATAATTTAATGAATGACCACAGAACCAAGCTAAACGAAACCAAAGGAAATCAATTTAATACAAAACTTTTCTCCATTCCGAAATTTAAAAAAAAAAATAAATTAAGTAAAAAAAATAAACTAAATCTCTTACAAGAAAATCCAATCTACCACAACTTAAAGATACATAAAGTAACCGGTAACCAGAACTCTAATTCAACAACACCATCCAATTTTAAAATAATCAAAATTTACGAAAAAAAACAAAGTTAACTAAAAGATTGAGTTAGATAGAATTTAGATTTTTGTTTGTTTTTGTTTTTGAATTTTGTATCATCGTACCATAATTTCGGGTTGAAAACAGACTTTTGAAATGCTATCCTTGCAACTGGTTAAATTTCCCTGCTCTGGCTTGGTCAATGTACTCGTATTGACTTTACCATGACTGGAGAAACGCTTCATATGAGTCCATACTTGATGCCACGGTACTTCTTTCTATATAAGATACGTGCGGAGAAAAAAAAAATCATACAAAAAAAATTGTTTTCAATTTTTCTTTTGCCAATTTTTGAATGAAAATTAAAAGTAAACAAAAATAGAAAAATAGTTCGAAATACTTCAATATTAGAATCTTATCTGTGTGACAAAAAAACATAACTATGACATAAGCACATGTCGTCAGCCCGCAACATAACAGGTAACATTTTTATAATTTTTTTTATATTTTAAACTTTAGAAAGATAACATTTTTGTGATTAGAAACGAATGGAAAAGAATCTTATCTATGATATGATTTGCCCACCCGATGAATGTGAACGATTAATTGAGGGAATCAAAATGTCAAAATAACAAAGAAGGTTTACAATCTAAACAATTAGAGACGTTTTAACTCGATTACCACACAAGATAGTTAGCTTCAGAATTATAAAAAAATTATAAAATAAAAAGAATTCAACAATAAGCAATGCGCGCTTTTATCAGAAGCGTTAGGCAGATGATAAATTTGCCACTGATATAAATGGCAGATAAAATAAACTCATGAAATTTATTAATTAGTCCCAAATCAGGTCCGGTCTGAACAACCCGTAGTCTACTAAAAGATTGTCCCCAAAAGACTTCACAGAACCGTTCTAAATTTAATAAATACAAATATGAGTTCATCATTCGCCTTACCACTGTGACTGACTTTTTAATTTATTTATTGTTTGTTTTTGTTGTTAAATCTTAAGTATTCTGAAATCCCTCAACGCTGTATACTGCGACCTGTTCTTATTAGGCTTGCATTGACCATGGCTACATATTTCTTCGAAGCATCGGAGGTTGGGCTGCCTAAATTTGCGAAACTTCCCATAAGATTATACTTGAGTCATCCAACCCCATCGCTTTTTGGACCTGGATTTCCGACAATTCTCGTTGAGCATGGCAAAACTAATTAATTTGCTCAGTTACAATTTCTGCTCTTATTGAGATGGACAAGGACTAATTATGGACTTTGTAGAAGCACCATTGCTCAATAAATGCTAAATGAGATAAAGATCCTGCAGACGAACATCTACAGCACTACTAGTAAGTTCTAATTTCAAATGCTCATATGGTGCCTCCCTAAAATTTGTTCCTAAATTATTTGAACGGTGTGAAGGCCGACATTCTTCCGTCATTTTAAACAGAACACGAATAGGTTGTTCTGTGGCCCAACAAAAAAAAGATACTTTGTTGACTATCACTGTATTGAAAAAGGGTTCCCTTAATTATAGATATCCACAACTAGAGCGGAAATACATGCGGGACAAACTAGACATTCTATGAGTAAGCGAGTAAGGTGGAAAGAAGGCATTTACTGGTCCGAAACCAGCAAAAGCTTCCTGCTCTTCTCAGGCAAATAAAAAAACCTTAATCGTGCATATGTGGTAGGGTTCCTACTTACTCCTGAAGCTAGAGAGAATCTTTTGACGGGATTCAAATGCAAGGCAGTGGTTGATTATACCTTACGAAGCAAAGATAGGTCCATTGAGAAGTACGCCAATAATTTACCAAATCAGGTTAATCAGTAGGCTTCTATAGGCAAATGTGGAGCAGGTCAGTTAAGGAGGAATTTAAGTGTTTTGGAGAACTTTGTGCAGGCCTTGTTGACGACCTATGTATTTCCCATGTGACAGTGTAAAGAGGCCTATGCTCTTTTTGGAGGTGTTTTGCGATACCATATTTTGCAGAACGCTTTGTCAACAAACTGTGAAGGATCCAATTGAGCAGTACAGCCTATCATTCGTACAATAATGTTTCGACTATGCTTACGATGTTCGCCCATCCCGCTCATCATGGACCTGCATATATAAAATGACCACCGGTCCCGATTGCTGGTCGGTGAGACAAGTGGATTCGTCACATCTTTCTTTTGGGTGAAAACTGTGTTTATATGGCAAATACAGAAAGATCCTGCAATGCCTTTCGAAAAAGAATTTCGTCGACTAGGAAATAGTTGGATGCATTGAAAGCATACAGCTAGAGACCGGCAATGTAGGGTCGTTGATCTCCTAGGATCCTTTGAGGTACATAAAATATAAGAAACACAGTTTCGGCTACAAATACATATGGCAACAGATCTCAAACGACCAGCACAAATCTCAATCTAATAGAAATTTGACAGGGCATCGAAAAGATCCAGTCGCGCAAACCTATCTTATTGGCAACCCTTTCGAACCTTACTCAAAGAACGAGTAAATTATTCGTAATCCTCTTGGTAAAGGGTTAACGTTAGCACACGCGTTGGCGCGTTGAGGTCATTTTTCATTCGTAATCACTTTAGGCCTCGCAGTCCTTACACAAAAAAAAAAAGAAATAACAAAAAAACACTCGTAAGCAAAAAAAAAAGAGAAAAAGTACGCAACGATATCCAAAGAAACTCAGATAACACTTTAAGATACAAATGTACCCAAAAGAGAGATACTTGTGTACACAAGTTGACTATATACGTGTGTACATACATATATGTATGCATGGTATGTACGAGTATAGCCTTTGGGTAGGAAATATGGTACGTATCAGTACCAGTACCAGTGCCAGTGCCAGTATCTTTTTTGTCTTGTCTTAACCCAGAAACGTTCTCAGTCAAAACGAACACACGTCAGAACAAGACAACATTGCGCCTCGTTTGTTGTGTATCTTTAAGATAATGCCATACTTAAAGTAATGCTAGTAAATCTTCTTTCGAACTAAATCCCTATTCACATTCAAATTGCATGAGCATCTTCTTCATTGTACGAATTCTCTGACGTTATAGGCTTTCTCTATTACTGTACTGTAGTTTAACATTCCTTCATATTTTTCGTATCTTTTACACTGTATGAGTAGGAGTACTCGTGCTCGGTATGTGCAAAAGCAAAACGCATCAAAACGTTAATACCAACCCATTTGGGCTGACATATCTCCGCCATATCATTTCTTCACAAGACTGGAGCAGGAGAAAGAAAAAAAAAAGAAAAGAAAAGAAAGTATAACACTCTTTAGTAGTAAAAGATGTGAAATATATCTTAAAGTACCCTTCCGTGTCTTCCGTATTGGATCTCGTGCGTGTATTCTTAAGTTTTCGCATTTTCATCATGACAACGAACGAAGAAGAAGAAAACAAATCTCATCTCTTATTACCGGATTTGAAATTCGCACTTGAATTTGGATGTGAATGAAGTTGAGATATTAGATACATACCATATGATTGTATGTACTCGTACGGCTTGACCAGCTTGAAAGAGGTCATCTTGACGGATACACAATGTAATTATGGTTTGAATACAAACCTGGCAGGTTTTTTCTCTTTCTCGTATTGCTTCGAGCGTGACTCTGAATTTCTGTTGTATGGATATGCGTTTTTATTAATCTCAGTGTTGAAGACAAAAGTCCAGAATTCCAAAACTGGTAGTCATCGTCTCATTAAATATTCATATGGTGCACAATTTTTTAAATAAATATTTACGTAGCTATATTCAGCGGCTGATAATTTGGTCGATAGCTGGTAGCTGGAGTAAATATTTAAACAGAACATAGTACCGGATTTGTTTAGTCATTTGTTTTTTAAGTGTTAAGGCGAAAATCTCATTTGCAATTGTTTCAGATACTGCGTACACTTGAACGGGTGCTTTGGGTATTATTTTTGTGGAATGAAGTAATCATGTAGTTTGAGTAATGATTAAATGTTTATTTTGTAAATGCAAAATACAGTCAAGGTGCAATGACTTGATGGGGAGCCAATTGTTAAAGTCTTTTACTAGTAGACTATGATGATGCCATGCGATCTAAATGCCTTACGATCTAAATGCCATCTAAAAAGAAGAAACTAACATCCAGGCCGTTTTGATGAAACTTCTCATGACATTTTAGACAGTCCAGAATACTATTTTGAGAAATTACTGAAACAGGAAACTCTGCTCTTAAAAGATCAATGGTTTCATCGTTAGTGTGGCACGCAGCGCCATCTTGTTTACAATAAACGTCGATCACATCCATACCCTTAAGTTCAATTGTCGTCTGTTTCCATCAATCAATTGGCAAATGTACGATGCTGCTGATGTCTGGCAACACTAGATAAGTTCGAAGCATAGTTCTTACCTTACTCCCCAGTGGTGAACCCGTATGTAATATGTAATAATGACGGATTCACAGTTAACGACCCTAGCAAACAGTCAACTAACGAGGGTCTTCGGATGTGCTCGCGTTGGGATGTAGATACGATTTAAAACTGTGATATCTTCTTTGAGAAATGTTAGACATAATGGGCGACCAAAGGTCAACAGTTAACTCATAGATTCAGATGCAGATTCCTGTCAGATGAACGTACGGAAACAGGTCTTGGGCTTCGGGAATATAAGCGAACGTCTGACCATGATTTGCGTAACATACATACTCCTCAAAGGAAGAGAGAACGATTTTTATACCAAACTTGGGATAGAGGTCATCTTTTGTCGAGAAGTACAGCATGCAAGACAACACCTTTGAAAACAAATGCAGGTTTAATACTAATGTGCTGGGATGTAATGTGCCATAATGTATGATTCCCAAACCTTGGTATCCATAAAAGGACCTAACTTACTCCTTATCAACAAAATGTCTACCAATTAGAACATATTGGACTTGACGCAAAGCACACTTGCAGTACTTTGAAAGCGTGAAGATCAGCTTACATCGATTCGGGCCATTTTCTCACTATAGCCAAAATAGGGATGGGGGTATGCGGCGTACTATTTTGAGAAAATTTAACAACGAAGGGTTACAACCGTAGGAGAAGGAAAAGATCTTCAAGATTCAAGTCTTCCTTATCCTTTCAAGAAATTTAATGCCACCAGAATCAAGCGTAGAAGACCAGGGGCATCATTGACAAAAAACAACCAGAATGGTCGCCTCTGAAGCACAAGGTTTCAACCAGGCCCAAGAAAGAAACTTCGGCAGTCAAATTGAAAAAGATAGCGACTCGCGAGGTCTATGAGTAGAAAAGAAGATTAAGGGCTTCTTAGAAGAAAGAAATGGATGGATGTTAGTAAGACATACAGAGGTTTTACACAAAGGTGAAAGCCTCGAATTGAAATCTGAATAAATAAAGAGGTAAATTACGTAGTAGAACCTTAATCAGGGCTGAATATAATTCTGCGGATTGTTAAAAGATGACGAACAGTATCCCACCGGCCGACATAATGAACCGTCTACCCGATGAAAATTAAGTCAGGACAGCAATTTCTGCTGGAACGTTGGCTTAACCGACGACCAGTTTAAAGCAGTATGTGATGATTGAATAAGGGTCATACATCAACTCATCCTTAAAATGTAGTTCGACGAATGAATGCCCTACAAATCGAACCTCACCATAGTTTGCCCGATCTTTAGGAATCCCGTGAACTGTGCCTACTGCAAGGGAATAAGGGTCCTCAACACCACATACAAAATTCTGTCTGCCATACTATAGCCTAAGGCTTTTTGTCAACAATTGGCTTATACTAACGTGATTTTCCGTCGGTTTTTGAGTCACCATATCTCAAATTTTCACATTTTGACCAATTGGTACCCAATCAACTCAGTATCATGACACTTTTTGAACATAATTCTTCAAAAAATGTCGGAACTCGTTAGCCTATCTTAAAAGCATAACCTTCGAAAGTGTTTTCAATTATTCGCATACGCAGATGACATTTAAACTGTAGGAAAAAAAACAGCGTTTGCGAATATTCTAGAAGGAATAGCGGCAAATTTGGAAATTCTCGTCAGAAAAATTCGGCTAGCCCGACTTAGGTGGCTAGGTTACCTTGACCGTATGGACATTAGCGTCCGGGCCTGTAAACTATTCAACTCTAATCCAGACAACCATGGCAGTAGAAGATAACCTCATCTTAGGTGGGGAACACAAATGAGATGTGGCCTTACCCAACTATGCACTACTGTGTCCAAATCAATTTCGGCCCCTTCAAAATAGTCCCCTCCCGATATAATATACTTTGGAGACCTTTGGAGTGGTCTTTAGAGTTTTGGAAATAGCCAGAAGTCACACGTAGCCAAATCAGGTGAATAAGGTAGTTGCGGAAAGATATTGGTTGCATTTTTGGCGAAAAAGTCACGAAGAATCAGTGCAGTGCATTCAGCATTTTTGGTACCAATCGAGACTTGACACGTTTGAGGCCCAAAACATCTTTCATAATGCTATTAATTGATCCTTTTGATACGCCAATTTCATCAGCAATATCTCTTATAGTTAATCGACGGTTTGCAAGCACTAATTCTTTTACTTTTTGGATTTGAGCATCATCAGTTGAAGTCGATGGTCGACCAGGGCGCTCTTCGTCTTCAACGCGTTCTCTACCTTCTTTGAACAATTTATACCAATCATATGTTGTTGATTTTGGTAGAGCTCTAAGTCTTCTTCAACATTTTCAACGTTTCAGCAGCATTTATTCCATTCAGGAAACAAAATTTGATCGCACTTCTTTGTAGAATAATTTCAGATATTGTAAAAATCCCCAAACACTCATGAATATTTTGACATATAATTTGGCATGGAAGTCAGTAACAATTGTACCAACTTAAAAAAAAATATATTGAGCGAAAATATTTACCCGCGTAATTTAAATCGAAAAATTCCGACTACTTTTCCTTGTGCAGTTAGTTCGGAGAGGCGAATGAACAACAATATTCTTGTTTTTAAATACCTACAAAAACTAAGGAAAAGAAAAGTTGTTAACGTTCTGCTTAACTTAACAATCTTCCTTTCTTAGAAACAATCGAACTCGATATGGTCGATACGATAAGACTAAGGCTAAAAGAGTATCAGATTGCGTAAGACACGTGTAACGCCTTATACATATAGTCAAAAATTGACGAATTAAGGAATGACTAAAATACGAACATCAAAATTGAATGAATACTTCATTTTCTTTTCTTAGACTTCTTCGTCATCATAACTTATTAATAATGTTTCCGAGAGTGCCTGATTAAAATGACGTCAACTTTATCAACTCATTTTTTATTCGTTATTTCCACCCAACATCTCCCTAAAGGGTCAAAAATCAGAAGCAATTTTTTTTTCCTGGGAAACCTACTTAATCCTCATCCATTCAATATTCAAATTGGTAGAGGTGAAAGAAAACCAACGACATTCGAAAAGCTTACAAAAAATTTACATTTCATCAACAAGGCAGGTCAAGAAGAGAAACTCTTCGTAAACAGATTTAGTTGAAAACTTATTGTCAATAACCCTTTTACTGACAAAGACCAACAAAAAACAAAAAACTCAAAGTCACAATGCTCTTTCCCTAAGAAGAACAACAACTTTAGTATCTTAAATCATGAAGGCACAGGCATAAGAAAAAGACGAAGGCTGACGTTTCGTGTCCATCATTTTCTAATCACAGCCCCCAATGATTGATTACCTCGAGTCCTAAGAATTTCAATTCGACTTCGAAAGCGAAATATATAAAAAGAGGAGCACCATAACACGATTTGGCTCTTTAGATAAGAGCCCAAGAGGAACAAAAAGTAAACACAAACCTTCTTTGGCTTGTTGTTTTGTTGCCCCTTTTACTTAGCATAAATTGAAGGTATTTACTTGCTCCAGTATCTATAGGGCAAGTGTTGCTTTCAGAAGAGCTGAAATTTAAAATTTCCAACTTTTCAATTTACTTTGTTCTCGGTCCTCTCAAAAACTGCAAATATTTCTCGTCATTTCAATGGTGAAAAAAAGTCCCCATAAAGATGCTTCGAAAATGGCCCATATCTCAAAAACGGTGAATCCAATTTGGCTAAAACTTAGTTCACACGTCCATAAGATCCTCTTTTTTAATTTCTCATTATTTTTGTTGCCATTAAAATATGGATTACTTAGGCCTTCCAATTTTAGTACTTTTTTAGTACACTTTTGAAATCATCTTAAAAAATATATTTTAAATTTAAATTTTTTCTTATGACCCATATACATATGTAACTAGAAGTCTTGATGCTCAAGGCATCGTTTATCTTGCAGCAGTTTTTCGTACACAACAACAGATACATGCGACCCAATTGTACCTACCATTATCTTTTTCTTTTTGGAAAGCCTGTGTTGCCTTTTTGTTTTGTTATCTAATTTTGTGCACTCCAGCCAAAACGAGGTATGGAAGATAGCTTGCCTGGGTTCTTGTGCAATTTTCTTTGGTTTATTCTTAAATTTTCAAAACTCCGCAATAAAATAAAAATAAAAGAAAATGTTTTGCCATAACCCAAAACTACTTGTACGAAATCGGGGTATGGATACAGAGACGCACACAAACAAATGTTAGGAGGACTCTAGTGTACTGGTAAAGGGAAGAATTTAATTTTTTTTTTCCTACCGGAGTTTTCTGTCTCCCTTAAGACTAGTCCCGAACAAAAAAAGAAGCTAAGAACAACCAAAGGAGAAGGATGAGGAATGCCAAACCTTTTTAAAGGTATGTAGGTATGTTTATGTTTTTTTTTTGGCTTTTCTTCTGAATTTTATTATACCTCAGATATTTGGACATTTGGATGGAAGAAGTTGTGTTTTTGTATTCTCCTCCCTTCCCTAACATCTCCTTTCCCCCTTTCTGTCATCGTTGAATGCAAATTCGTTGGGCCAACGACGGACAATGAAGTCAAAGAATTTACCATCCATTTAGCATTTACTTGTATCCGTACCGTCAAAACGAGCTTTCTGAATGGAAGTCTCTGTTCTGTTTTGAGATCTCTGTATTTATTTTTTATATACATATTTTTTTTTTGTTCTGGCGAGGGAAGGGGGATTCTAAAGTCGGATTGGACACGATAAGCACGTGCGTGTATGGAGTATTAAACTTCTACACGAGAAGACCGAGTCAGAAAGAAATATTTGATTTATCGAATGGTTGCAGAAAATTCGCTGGTTCCCTATACTAAAGACAGAGTTTGGAATTGAAAAATTCCATAGAAGTTTGATGGCTTTTTAATTATATGCACAGCCAAATGGCCGGAAGTTACTGACAGTACCTACGTTAAGAGATAGAAGAGTATCTTCTCTTTTTTTTTTCTGTGGGCAAATGTTAGAAATTGTGTCATCGACAGGAAATTCGGGTTTGAATTTGAATTTTAAGTTTGGGAATGGGAACGGGAATGGCATTGGCTGTGACAGTGGCATACATTTTATTCGATATTTGCAGTTGTTAATCTGATGATTTGTGTGAGATAAAATTCGAGGAATTCGAACTGATTTTGCTGGTGAAGAACTGAATTTGATGAAATTCATTCCCATGCGAGAAGGGAGGGTAGTCGCTTTATTTAGTATGGAATGTCATTGGCAGACCGGATTTTAGCGAAAGACTTTGTTCGTTGTAGAAGAACAAGTTTAAATTTACGATGAGCATATTCTGTCGAAGCTTCGAATTAACTATACAGGACACGTTTTTTTATTGCATCATCAATTCAAATTAATTTTTTAAATAGGAGTTTAGCATCATTTACCTATCATCACAATCATCAATTCTATGTGAGGCAGAAAACCTTAAAAAATGGCTTTAAGCTAGAAAGTGATTGAGTCAAGTAGAACGAGCTGATATACCTAGCACTCGATTGATTTTGTAAGTAGAGTGACATTCAGGATAGAAATAGAACAATCTCTTGACAGACGATGAGATTGTTGTATCCCCTACCAAAGAGGAACTCTATTGACAGGAAATAGATTGACTTGTGTCTGTAGAATACCTACAGTGGTAACGATAAGTGTAACACCGCCAACTGAACGTGGGTTTTTTTCATTAATGCAAAATCCGAGTAAATAGGTACAGACAATTAGGAGCATTCGACTTCAGATATGTGATGAACAAGCAAGGCTTCTGAAAATGGATAAGGACAATTCTATTACAAAATCGTCTTCGAATCAATCTCAAATTATAAGTTACATCAACTAAAAATATCTTAAGGATATTCTGGTACAATGCTACTTGGCTAAAGAGTACCTCAGCTCATCACAGTTGACGGAATATTTCTAACAAAATGGCCAGCACCCTAAACCACATAAAAATATTTGCATCACTGGAGAAGATGATGCTCTAGGATACGTGACTTACTGAAGATTCCTAAAAGATTTCTAGATTTCAATGCTATCAGTGAGAAATGACTAGCCCCGGCATCAATATAGCGAGCAAAAAATGGAAAAGAATAAGAATAGTATGCGACGTGATATGTGCAAATAGGTCAGCCGAAAGCATTACAACCAGCGAGTACGATATATGCGCAGTAGAGCCAACACCAAGTAATTGACAGGCAATCACTGTTCTAGACGACATTCGACATTTGGCTCTCTGTTGTTTGGATGACGGCTAGCCGAATAGATACTTCATGAGTGATTAGGCCACTATTGAGCAACAAAGTGGAAGAACTTGGTCTCCATGGACGTATCAATAGCAGAGCCAACAGTGAAAGATTAGCAGAGCTTTTACATTTGAAAAATATCTGAATACAATTTCTGATGAAAAAACAGAATAATAGCCAAGTAAGGCGACAGTTTACGTCAAGAACTGCAGAGGAAACAGAAAAAAAAAATTCTAAGGCGAATAAAAGATCTTTTTAGAGACAGACTCTACGCCGAGTAAGCATCGGAATTTCCCTGTTTCTAGCCGTCAGATATTCCATACTATGCGTGCACCTATTAAGGCATTACCTCGCCGTGCTTCTTGTTTTCCATTTTCTCGATGGATATCCCGATCATTTTTACACTAGGTGGGGTAAGCATGTTCTTTTTTATAAGAAATGTGTTCTCTTACCTATTTCGTCCGATACATTTTAAATTTTTTGAGCTTCGGTGATTAATTTCCACTCACTGTTTCGTAGCATCTACATTCTAGGTTTGAAGCATCCGATAGTTGCTTCCTCTTTCTTCTTGCTCATTCTGCCCACGAAATTTTTCGACATTTTAGAGCTGCTTTGGCTTTTTTTCTTCCAGCGCAAGATTTTTTTCTCACTGTCTTAGAGTCAGTTGAACACACTAGTCTTTTAACAAAAAGGACTTTCTGAATAGTGCCTAGTAACTCGGGATGGTCTCAACTACAACTAGATGCACTGCGGCACAGACACTTCTCACTGGATAGTCGAGCTCTATATTAAGCTGTCACAGGAGAGCGGTCAGAGATTTTAAGATGAGTGGGCACAAAAAGGCCAGTCTTTTTTGTAAAATCTCATATATTTCGTTCAAATTAAAGTCCATGATGTACATTTAAACTTCCAATAAACACTACATCATGCCATGAGTTCCACAAACACTGAACTTCCCGCCACTGTAATTCAAACTCCTATCGCCTCATTTGCATTACTTATATGTTCAAAACTACCATCCACCAATCATCTCATATCTCAATAGATCTCAGGCCTTCTGAAAATATTGTTTACCACCTCAATAATCAATCTTCCCTCATCCCATTCAATTTAAAACTGCAGTCGAAAGATAACTCGATTTTCTGCACGTCAATTTGCTCTCATGACCCAGATACTAGCCTGCCAGCGCCCATAAAAAAAAACAATTAAACCTCCCAACACTTAAACTTATCAATCTTCATAAAAAAAAACCTCCACAGTATACCAGTCTATAATATGAGTACAACCAGCCTTGCATCATCCTCCATAGACTGTGTAGTTGTACGTATGCATGGCACCATGTACCCTGTATCATGAAAAGACAATTAACAAGCGATTAAACGCGCAGGTCGTTCTTGCTCGTAGAGCTGTCAATTTACAATGGTTCGCTCGCCCCCTGATATCCCTTGTGTGTCACAGGCTGTGACACTCTATACCCATCTAGACAGAGCCAGATCGGTGTAACATAATCATAATCGAGTGTCAAAGTGGAATAAGTTCGCTGCATTGGCATGTAAATCGAAATTGATACACAAACCGAGAGAATTAAATGCTCCACACGTCGATCCGATTATAACTTGTATCCATAAAAGCAATTTACCATGAAGCGAGCAATTCAAGCAGCAATCCATCCCAATACCAGTCCCGATACAATTTGCAATCGGTTCAATCCAATTAAAGATGAATGGTGGGAATAATGTGGTGAGGCATTGGAGCACCAAATGAGGCAATAGTGGAAATGCCTCTCAAAGAGTTCGCAAATCAAACATACTCGTACTATATTTAAGCGAAACCGCAAAATTTGAAGTTTATTGCGTACCGCATATTGTAAGCCGCCAATCTGATTTACATGATACCAGAGACCGAAAACTAGAGACTGGAAAGCTGGAGATGTGAGGATCTGGTACTGGTGCCATATCTCACTCGGATTGAGGTTGGGAATATTTGAAACGCAGCAGCATAGCATTTGCATGAGTTTATGCAATGTGCGTCGGCTGGTATCATGGTGGGCTGATGGTTGAAGCGCTCTATTCCACTAAATGAAGGCGTGCCAACGTCGTCGTCCGATTTAAGAAGGTTTCGGTAGATATGGAATTTGGAGAAAAAATCGAAAAAAAAAACACAAGGGACAAGGAAAATAGTTTCACGTAATTGCAATTTCCGGTGTGTTGCTATGCTGTTGATATTGTTTGAAGCTGCGTTCCGCCGAATGTGCATGGTGGCAATGCTGACGCCGAGATCTGACTGATCCCCTATCGTGTGTGTGCCGTTGAAGATTTCTTTAGTTTTTTGTTGAATTAAAAAAATGAATAAAAAAAAGAGGGGGCTCGCGATATGGAAACACATGTGTTTTCGTAATGAATACGAGTACTCGTACGCTGAACCACTTTTTTGTTGTTCACATCCTTTTCCGTTCGGGTGGCATACTTTCAAGATGATAGGATGCAATGAATTCGGGTTATGCAATCAATAAAAGAATTGAAACCATTTGTTACTAGATGATTTCACATATCGCCCTCATGCATGTTTTATTGAATTTGGATAGTTTTTGCCTTCAGATACTCAATTCTACAAGAAAACCGGCCGACCTCTAAATGCCTATATGCTGCAGCTTTTTAATTTCGCAAAACTATAGGTGTGCTATGATTCATAACTATTTAAATGTGTTACAAAATCATTTAGAAGCCGTTTATCAAAAAAAAAATAAAAATAAATAAACGAGGCAGCTCAGCCTTGACATTGTCATGATAGATTAACGCTGCCATTGACAAATTCAAACTAAAATTTTGGTCCCTCGCTACGGAATGAATTTCGTTCATTCGAAACGTTCTAATGGGACTTTTAGCCCTGAAAACAGATAAAAATTATTTCAAGGGTTGAAATGGAATTTTCAGCGGCTTCAAGGTTCATTTACTAAATGCTTTTCATGACATAAATTTCAGTTTTCGACAACTGAATAAGTACTTTGGAAAGACTTATTGTTACTATTGAATATAAGGCATGCAAATGGGACTATTTAAGGACCTGGGGCCCTGCAGAATTATTGCACCCACCTGTGGAGGTTTTATTGGCAGGACAAGAGATTAGTTATCGTTGGTTGCGGGAAAATCGCAGTAATTTCAGACGTTTCTTGGATATAACTTGTCTCTTTACGGCAAATTCACTCTCGTTTTCTAAACTTGGGCAATTTTGGAATCGATACTTAATTGCTGCAGACATAAGATTCGAAACCAAGGGAGAATGACACAAATTGGTAGTTGCGCCGGCCTAGTACTAGCAAATGTTTTGCTGCACGTTTTTTGGCTAATAAAGTGAAAACTCTTCCTCCCTCCCAACAACAGCGAAGTCGGTTTGGCCTCTTTCGACTTCCACTGTCTAATTTTATTTTTTCAAAAAATATTTATTTTAAAAAATCAATACTTGGATATCGGAAATGCAAGCTATAGTTTCCGGAAAGGACCATAGTTTGTAGTCTTATTGCCTGAGGTCTAGGGTATTAGATGGTTAGTCACTTACAGAAATTAAGCTCGGAACATGGTTTTTAAGTTGAAAGATCCACGGTTGATTTGGAAATAGTGTTTTGTTGAAGGGCTCCACAACGTTATTTTAAATGTCCGTTAGATACACACACGTTTGAACGAGTTCAGAAGCATGACGTGATGAGAGAGCTTTATTTCCGTTTGTTAAACGGTTTAAAAATTTAAACTAAAAATGTCTTAGTCAGTAAAAAGAATTCGTCTGTGAGCATTCTTAGCATTCTTAGCGTGCTGGCGAAGCAAGGGCGTCGAAGTTGACTTAAGTTTTTGTTTCAATGTTACTGTGAGTAAGTGACCAGTATATCTTTTGTATGCGCTGAGTATCAAATTACGTGTTAAGATGCGCGTCTGCAGGTATTCAAGTTCGGAATCATACTTTTCAGCCTGTGCAGCGGGTTTCAACGAATTCTATACTTTACGGCTTTGATCACATGTGGCGTTCGCACAGTGCACGCACGGCCGGATTTTGCACGGTTGACTATGACACCAATATCCTCAAATAACTTCACAATATGATACACACAAATTCAAGCGATTTTCAGTCGCATTTTTGCAGAATAATTATGACAACACGATTTTCAAGGAAGTTCTATTCCACGATTGCACACAACTGACGTCAAATACGTTTTACGTGGAAACTTTGTATATAAATCAGCCGCCAAGTTAGAGTGGATGCGTTCATTGGTTTTTGAGAGTGAATGTGTTGATTTTGAGTACAAAAGCATTTGCTCGTACCTAGATAGATCTAACTAGATCTTATTTCGATTATAGTGGTTGGACAGATCTTTGCGAATGTAACTCTACACAACAAACTAAACAATAAGTTTCATCAGGTACATCGAAATGTTTTTTCGTATCTAAACATAATCTCGACAATATATTCAACCAATTCTGACGACTGCAACATTTCAATTTACAATTTTTAGGTCTTATTTGAGTCATAGACCCTATTGGTCGAATTGATTTACTACACTGACTGAAATCCCTTAAATCGTGGTCCTTGTTACTACTTTTGTTCAAGTCCTATATTCGTAAAAAGCATGTCCCCCTTCTCAGATCTTAGTTTCATAACCACCAAAAACTTACGACACCAAACTACAACCCTGAGGTATCTCTCTTTTTTTTGTTTTTTTTTTTGATGAAAAACCCACTTAGTACCTCACTTGATTGGGTCTTTAGAATTCCCCAAAAATCCATCTAGATCACACGGGGAAAGTAATATTTCACAACCGAAAAGTCAATTCAACTCAATGCATTAATGTCATGCCATTACAATAAATTCCGGTCCGGTCGCCCATAACCCCCACCTAATCTATTAGAAGTCAAATAAATAAATGATGCAAATTAGTGAGGAAGATTATCTAAATGTCCAGAAGACCAGAGCCCTAACCGAATGGAATTCCATAGCAAAAAAAAAAGAAAGAAAAGAACAAAAACCGACGACATCCGGAATGTCGTCCCATTGCAATAATTGATTCTTTTTTACTTAAATTGTTTTCTCTCGTTCTTGTCGTTGTTTTGGTGTGTCTTATTTTTTATACGGAGGCTACATAGCTTCCTTAATCCCAATCGCAAGGGAATGAAGGACAGATACGAACAAAAAAAACAAAATTATCCAAAGTATCCAAAGTATCCACGTATCTATCATCAGGCTTTAAGGTCACAGCGAAAATAAATATCTTCTTTGGCTTATTTATGTAAAAATGTATCTCCTGGTCTGCTTTAGTGTGATAGATAGATTGGATTTTGTTTGAATTTGTTGTTGTTGTTTTGTCATTTAGTTGTTTTGAGGGATCAGTGTAGGCGTTATCATTGTACCGGAGTCTCGATATCTTTGGGTATTTATTATCACCAAGAGAAATGAATGTCTTGACTAAAAGATACATAATGCCATGGGATGTGTTTTTGTTTTAATTTTATTTTTATATCTTATTTCAAGAGTGCAAAATGTACTCTCCAATTTGACCCGAATTTTTGTGTTCAAACGTTTTTTTTCCCTCTTTCACGGGATGGGGGCATGAGGGGGAAAAAAAAGGTCTCCAACATGAATTAATTCATTTTCATGACGGCCATGGGTACGGGTACATAGTTGGCTCATTTGTTGGACATGTCGCACGTTGTGCGGATATAGTCGCGCACATGATGGCAGTGGTGTCATTCAAGATGAAGAGGGGCATCTTGGATTGGGGTATGTAGCGACTTTTGGTCCTAGATCACGCAGTAATGACATAAATTTTCATTTTCACCCGCCAGTTAATTGTGATTGTGTATGTCGTCTGGTGTCAGCAGGGGGACGAGCGTTTTTCGGTTGTTTATTTCGAAAAAATTGCGCCTTTGTGCTTGGGTGATTTTGATGAGATTCTTTTTCTTATTTTTTGCTTGGGAAGTGTAGGGTGGGCCATATCTTTGGGTTAGAGATACGTATTAGAAACGTGAGGGATGAGATTTTTGAGAAAGGAATTTGTTGCTCTCAGAAATAGGCATCTTTCGAGCGGGGCGTAATTTACATTTAGTTTGGCCGAACTAAGAGGAGTGATGGTAATCCTATGTTACTACCTAGGCCCTAGTAAATGGGATCTAAAAGGACTGCAAAGGAATTTTATGTTTTCTATAAACCAAGGCACTCTTACTAAGAAATCAGGTTCGCGGCTTCAGAAACCCGTTTTCTGCCAAATTGGTTGTCTCTTTTAAGACATCCTACATAAACAGCCAGCTGTCATTATGAAAGAAATTAACCTACAGTCGTTCAGAGCTGCAGGAGCAGGAGATATCTCAAAAACCACCAAAAGCCACCAAACCGAACAAATAGAGCAAGTAGGTTTTAGCTCGACAGGTGGAATTTGGTCTCATAAATAATGTTAAGTGCCAATTTCACTAGCATGGATTTCAGTTGAACCAAAGGTTACAATAGGGGTGCAATGGAGACGAGAAAACAAGAATTACATCCGATTGTGCATCTTTCATTTTAAACGTCTGCCCTAACATAAGAACAGCTGGATCTCCTTTTAAAGAAAAAGATTATCAAAAACAGAGAGCTAGTGGCATATGTCAGCATACAGGTCTTAGCAGTATAGAGGTCTGAAATTTAAGCTCAGGACCATGTGAATGGTAACGAGAAATACAGTGTTAGATCTGACAGTTGAAGAGAAATTAGCATTTTAGCTGGATGACTAACACTATAGTGAATAATAAACTTTCCCTCCAGTGCTCGCCATAAAAATATCCTGCGGGTCATTATAGAGAAAAGCGAAGAGTATTGATCCAAATGATAAGGGAAAATAACATCCATTAAAGATGCTAGCGATAGAGGCCTATGAAAGGCACGCTTTGCAAATAGTCGGTAGTCTAGCAGTCTACTTCGCAGCTGAAATAAATTGCATCCACTTCTATAGGTGGTTCACAATCCTACTTCTCAAACCCAAGAAATACACGAGTTTCCTGGATAAAATTGAAGCTAATGTCGAGGCGATGGCGACGGCGTGATAGTTAGTTCATGGGACTATCACGCAGAGAGTCTGGGTTCGATTCCAATTTTTCAAATCGTCATCACCCTTTCGGCGGGCAATGGCAAACTCCCGAAAGTAAAACTGCCTACGAAAAAGCTTCTAAGGAGTGCCGTTGGGACTCGGCGATAAACACAAATGAGTGTCAAGAAGCTATGCCATGGCCCGTACCGGGCTGCCAGCGCCACAGTGTTTTTTAATCTCGAGGTAGCCACCCAGTAATATGATACTACCATAAGGAGTAATATGCCTTTGGGCAAAAGAAAATGCCAAGTCAGGGAATAATATACGCACAGCCACCACCAGGTATCAACTTATTTAATGCTGACTCAGAGAGAATAGAAAACGGAATCCCAAACGAAGGCGAAATATGGAAAGACTTGTTTATCGACAAGAACCCGTTTGAGCGAATGATGCATCTCAATTTTACAACCGCCAGCAGATCAACAATCAACAGTTTGCGATGCAAAAACGCCTTAAAAATCAGCTAGTTAAAGGTCGACCCAAAGTGTCAGTGATCCAGGATTTTAGATATGTGAAGCTCTATTTTAGCTGGGGAGATGTGACCTCTCAAGATCTACAAGGCGAGCAACTCTGTAATGAAGCAGACCAAAATCTTCGGGGAATTACAATGATGATGGAGACGCTGAAGGGCAATGGATCTTATTAAATGTCTTGCACAAAAATATGAAGCATATGTTAAATTCCTCCATTTACTATCTACTTTGTAAAATATCATAAGGCAAACTACCCCGGAGATCTTGCTGCAGAAGGTTGCATGAAATATGCAAAAAGGTAGGTACGAGGGCGGGTCAATAAGTCCGTGACTTTTTGAATTTCTGACCTCTTTACTGAAACAGCAACACTGCTCCTGTCAACAGGCATCTGTCAGTTGACTCCTGTCAAAATTTAAACTTGCTGCGTCAGTTAGTTTGTGTTTGACAGCTATTTTTATCAGACTACTCACTAATTTGAGGAGAAAATGGAAAAAAGTGAATTTCGTGTGCTTATTAAGCATTATTTCTTGCGAAAAAAAACCATTACCGAGACCAAGGCTAAGCTTGATAAATACTATGGGGACTCTGCACCATCGATTTCAATGGTAAAAAAGTGGTTTACTGAATTTCGTTGTGGCCGTACAAGCACTGAAGATGCCGAACGTCCTGGACGCCCAGTTGAGGTCTCTACACCCGAAACAATCGAAAAAATTCACGATATGGTGTTGGCCGACCGAAGATTGAAAGTGCGAGAGATTGTGGAAGCCGTAGGGATCTCGCATGGCTCAGTGGTTTCAATTTTGAATGATCACTTGGGCATGAGAAAGCTTTCCGCAAGATGGGTGCCGCGTTTGCTCACAGTCGACCACAAACACATGTGCAGTTGCCATGGCAAAAATCCATGAATTGGGCTATGAATTGCTCCCTCATCCACCCTATTCTCCAGATTTGGCTCCGAGCGACTACTTCTTGTTCCCAAACCTGAAGAAATGGCTTGGTGGAAAAAGATTTGACTCCAATGATGAAGTCATCTCGCAAACAAAGGCCTATTTTGAGGACCTCGACAAATCATTTTTTTTGGAAGGGATAAACAAATTGGAGAAGAGTTGGACAAAGTGTATAGAGCTCAAGGGAGACTACGTTGAAAAATAAAATTATTTTTTTATCAAAGAATCTGTGTTTTAATCCAAAAGTCACGGACTTATTGACCCGCCCTCGTATAAACAGAGTACCTGGCGGAATACCAAATATCGACGTAGGCAGAGTGGATTTTTCCATTGAAATTCCAAATTCTGGTGGAGGAAAGACAGCCACTTGAAGATCCTTTGCCAACCAATATATAAAACTTAAAAGAGACTAAGGGGCAGAAGCAAATGACAGAAAATAAATTGATAATGAGAAGAGTCTAAGAAGGCCACAGGTGTGCGGTTTTGTATGTAAAACATGCCCGGAAATAGTATGTGTTAGTTATTACTGGTTGCTGTAAAGATTCCCAGTAATTGACGTATCCATAGAACACTCTTCTGGCTTTTAATCCACTTCGAGAAGACTTTCTACACAGTGGATCGTGAGTTCATATGGCCTGCTACGCGTTAAAATTAAAATTGTAAATATCCGGGATCTACGAGGATGTGTTATTGTTGTTGTTTTCTGTCAATCAACATCTAGCCCGTTTAAGAAAACCTCCCTTAGCTTGATAAGAGTTATCGCACAAGGCTGCGTTCTAGCCCTTATCGTGTTCCATAAAAAGAAAATAAAACTAGACAAAGGCAAGACTAAGCTCTCATTCATAAGAAACTTAATTGGACTCTATGAATCTAATCACACTTCATTCATGATAAAATAAAAACCGGTCAGTTGCAGTATCTTACCATCATAAAAAGGCTGGCTAGAATTTTTCATTGAAATGTTCGTTGCCTCGAACTGACTGACTCATCTTGTCGACAAAAAATGTAAAGTATGATAGGTACTTCCACTTAAATATTCGTCACATAAAGAAGCACCATTAAGTAGACTTTTATCTGATTTCCCGTACAGATAAAAATTCAAGTTGAATTACTATATTTGTCATCAAGATTCAGATTCTTTTGTCTCATTTGGGGGAAAAACGTAAACCCCTTCATCTTGATAGTGAAGAAAGGTGTTGGTTGTATTTAGTACTCACCTTTGGATCCAATATGGTACGTTCTAAACTATCCTCGCGTTTACCATTCTGTTGGTTACTCGCCTCCAATCTCAAGCGAGCACGTTCTACCCGTGCCAGAGTTGGACTATCGAGTATCGATGGTGTACGACTTGGAGTCGATGGTGGCGGTGGTTGACCAGTATTCGGTTCTGTTGGAGTAACCAGCATTTTGATGCTACTACTCCTACTCCTGCTGGTGCTACTGGTACGGCTACCACTAGCAAAACTGCTACTCGATGTGCTAATAATGGTGACGGTGTCTATTCACACAATTTTAAAAAGTCCCTCCGCAGAGAAAATTTTTACTATTCCTATAAATGGCTACGTGAGAGGAATTTTTTTTTTGTTAACTACTCTCTATTTACAGAAGCACGGCCACACAATCTCTACTCCAGAGTTGGCCCCTGGCTGCCCCGTGGGGTTATCCTTTTGAGGTTTGCCTTGCTAAGTATTAATTGTGATTTCAAAAACGACAGAGTTTCATGTCACTCACTTCACTTGAATTTTTTATTCTTAAATTTTTCTTTCTATTGAACACTATCACTGGTAATCCAGGAGCACACAGGGGGAATTGGAGATTCTTCTAATTAGTAGAGGAACAGGCACTTGCACTTCGTAAGTATCAATGGTTTCTTGGACGAAAAGTCTAGAGAGGGAGTTTTTAAATTATGAACACCGGTTTGGATGGATTTCGGATACAACTTAGCAAAAAGAATGATATTCAAAAATTGACAAAAAAAATTCGAGTGGCAATCCTATTTCCTTTTATGAACGATTTTCCCTTAATTCTTTGTGAAGAAGGAACAAACGTACACTTTACATACCGGAACACAACCGAACCATCACCACGTCGAGTTATTTTCGGACTAAACAATTCCATCAGCTGTGCAGTTTTTTCTGCCGCAGAGCCGAAGAAAAATGCCAGCACTTTGTGAGGGAATGACGTCAGCGTACAACTCGAACCAATTCCCCTTTTTGTGGCAAACACTCTTTTCCACAGCTGACTAGCTGAATTGGTTGTGAAGTGAGCAAGAGATATAACATCGAACATGTTGTGCGTCGTTGTGTTGCCGGTTCGGTTTGAATCAATGTGGATGTTGGGTTGGGTTTAGATTATTAGATACTTCAGTTCTTTTGTGGTAAAAGAAATTCAACCTTTGTTCTTGGACACGTTACAGTGGTATCTTTGAGGAATGTGTGCGCGTTTTTTTTCTCCAATTTTTTGTTTGGTTAATGGAAATGGGTCAACAATTAAAAATAAACTTTTGCATATTGAGATTAAATATTCGCAATCAAATTGCCATAGATACATTCGTACAAGCAAGTAAAATGGAAGATGGTGATGACGAGAGTGATTTGAGTGGTTGTAGTTAAATATTGTAGTTGACTGACTGAGTTGTTGGCTGTCTAAAAACTCAACCTGAATTATGAAGAGGACGCCAATTTTGGAAGCTTAAATTACGGCAATAGCTTTAAAATGTCATCAAGTGGAAAAAATTAGAACGCCAAAGTTCAGTGATGTGTGTCATTAGTCCGGCTCTCTTAAATAACAAAAATTCATTCTTTGACGACGAAAGGGCGGCAACAAGACTTTCGACTTTCCTTGCTAAAAAGACTTATGGAAATGTGCGTACTAAATATTAGATAAGACTTGCATCGCTCCCCTTTATATTACTCGGTCATCAACAGAGATTCGATTTAAGTACGACTGTCTCGTAACCTGGTTGTATTTCGTATTTCATCATATAGCACCGATCATAAGCTGTACGCTCACAGAGTTGATACTGCCATGTAATCATCCTCCTCATAGTAATCATCGCAGAGTAATTTATGACTCATGTCCAGCAAACTAAAGTGGCTAGCAAAAGGGTAGTGCCCCGTCTCGATGTCTCTAAGCAGCCCGCACTATTTCCTAACAAGGGACGTCAAAAATGTCGCTGATTTCTCAGAGAAGTTCGAGAAGTACGAGTATTCATTTGGTCTGCCAGCAAACTGGAAGTTATGCCGTCTGCAGTTATGCACATAATTATAAAGCCGCACCTGCTATGAAAGCCCTAACCGAGAGCATAGTTAGACTAACGCAGGATCGAGATCCGGAAAAAATTTTGTACGCCTTGTCTAGCAAAGTTTATTTCCCATGATCTCATTGTGTACTCGGATTCAAACAAGATTCAGTGAACTCAGCCTTTCCACTGAGTTCAGTAAAGTTTTGCGTTTTCGAACTAGCTCGGAAATCGGAAGAGGGTTCTGTTAGATCCTTAGAGGCTTTGCCCTTTCCATCTATTCCTCACAATATATTTCTTTGCACCAGGACTACATATATCTCAGCGTTGAACGCAAATAGGGTGCACACAATTCCTTGAACGTGCTATTTCAACGAGAACGAAATCGAAGTTCTCCTTGCGGTAAAATGAATGGTAGACGTCATCGGCCATCTAAGCGCGCTTTTTTTTTCGAATTTTCGCATCTTATTTTCGCTGTGAAATACTTATACACCACCAATGAGAACAGTGCCTTGCAAGAACTAAAATAGCGTGATCGTTTATTGCATTGGGCGTTCAGTGATTGGCTTTTACATCAACTGAAAGATCCAGTTTTTGGCAAAACAATTTGGTCAGCGACGAGACTCATTTCTGGTTTAACAGCAACAGAAACAAGAAGAATAGATGTATTTAGAGCGAGGAGAATCCGAACACAGAACAATATTCCGGATGGTTCGATGGCGTTTTTGGGCCCTATTTCTTTAAAATTGAAACAAGAGCACAAGTAACTTTCTATAGACTCCGATACAATGCGATGAACAACGATCATTCCCAAATTTACATGACATTAATGTGGAAGGACTGTGGCTCCAATAGTTTAAATTAATTAAAAACACGCTTTGGCAATAGAGTCATTTTCAAAATATGAGCCCCTCAATTGCCCACCAAACTCTTTTGCCCGTGTCACGACCTTGCTTTTCTTCTAATGCTTATCGTTTGGTTATCGATTTGGAGTTGAAATCTTCTAATTATCGCTGCAAGCCTCTACTCACACCTTACGTGCTTTAGCTACTGATTTCGAGCCTCTTCTTTGCACTAAAGGCTGAGTTAAAATTCACTTTATTTGAGTAAATTTTCCTACCTCTGCTATTTTCGTCCTATCCTTCTACTACCACGTTTCTTTAATTATTTCAAACCAACACTTTAAGACTTTCTTTGTGGTTCCTGTTGTTAAATAGTCAGCAGGACTAATTCTAAATTTTGGGTACCGTTAGTGTTCCATTTTTATCTCGGCTTGCTTCTGTTCGGTATTTGTTCCCCTTCTTACTTTTCAGTAAGTCTGCTCAAAAGTGTTTCCTCAGAATCATCTATCCATTTTCTCAATCTAGGGGTTCTCTTTGTTTTTCCCTCAAAAAAAGCCGACGTTACTTTCGTCTGTTGTTTTGTCGTAAACCGTTGTCGGCACACTTCTTCGAACTATTTTGTGGTTCCATTTGCGAAACCTAAAACATCAGAAGCGGCGTCTCAAATGGCTTGTTGGAAATGGCGGTACTAGTCTTCTGCGCAAGAAAATGGCAACGCAGCATTTCTCGAAAGATTTTGGAAGGTTTGATCCTCTTGCGATTTTAAACGTTCGATGACAAATCTCTTCACAGTGCTTCTTCGACGTTCTAAATTTTGGGATATTCACTTTCACACATTGACTACAACAAGGTAGTGGTCCGAGTCGATGTTGACTTTTTAAAATGTTAGAACATCCCGGGTACAAGAGTTGTATCTTTCGGTGATGATTATAAAGATTTTGATCATTTTGCCTGACAATATCAGTTCATTTTTAAAATCTATAGTTTTCAATGCACCACAACATGTGCCGGGAATAAAAATGAGTAGTTTCACTGTCAGTTACCCATACTCTGGCATCTGTGGTTCTTTGATCTTTGAACTAAAAATTTGGCCGGACTTCATCAGAATGGAGATAATCAGAATCCCTTTTGGCTGGAATACTGTGATTATTCTTTTTATATGATCGGGACACCGTAGTAGTGAGATTTTCCCCTTTCTGATAAACTATACATGCTCATCCATGTGCCTCCTTCATAGAGCTCGAACTTTCATCAAGGTGGTCCCTGATGTTTTGATTTCAAGGCAGAACTCGCTTTGAATGCGGGTTTAAAGTCGATGAAGGTATGGTGAGTATCGAACTGAAATTTTTTGTCCTTTTCCGGGATTTTGCACAGTGTGTAAAGATTAGGAGTATCTAAGTCGTATTAACAATACTTTATGTATAAGTGAGCAGGAATCGTTTTTTTTTTTTTTTGTAGACAAAACACAAAAAGCTACAGCTCCTACAGTCGTGGAGCATGCCTTCTTATTTTAGATTCGGCAGACGATACGTATTTACTCTAATTATGCATCTACGTATCACTTTCTATCTTACTAGTGTCAATTCAGCAGCTGCTGGACATGCTTTTTAAATATTTCCTCTGAATCGGTAACGAGAATTCTCTCACAATTATTCTTTGTCTGATTTTGTAGCCTGAAATCTGCTGCCAGTGGTTTACTATATGCTTAGCTTTCCTTGCCTGCACCTTGTGATTAGTTTGAACCAAAACATTGCGAGGGCTACCGCAGGTTTTTTGTTGGTTGCTTGGATGCGCCTTTGTTCGGTTTTTTCCTTTAAATGTGATTTCTATCAAGGACTGCAGCTGACTGGCTGGCTAAGAACACAAATTCTGTGAAATAATTTCCGAGAGCAAGACTTATATTCGTATAAAAAGCATACACTTGGTCATCTTTAACAAGTCCTGGGTTTTCCTTTTGTCTTTAAGGAGAAACACAGGTAAACACATGTCCTTATGAGCCATTATGGTGTTGCAAATCACTCAAAACAGAGACAGTTAAAATGTCTAATAGAATTCGATGATTTTCTTTTTAAGAACATCTTACGGATTGGAGGCGTAACAGGAGAATTCCATAGAACGTCGTTAGAAAATGGTCTTGTTGGTTGATTTATTTTGGGTCATAGTGTCAGATAAGGATGCTAATGTGTTTCAATCCAACATTCTATTATAGTTGTGACTGCACAACGAAACCAATATTAACTATAACTTTCAGATTCATTACCGCTAATTTATGGAGGCTCACGAGGCCTGCCACAATAAAAACCCAGCCAAACGAGAAATGTTGTACTAACCACGTCAGTCAGGAGGGGTACATAAAACCTTTTAACTGCTTCTCAAATTTTCATACGTTTTTATTGACATCTGAGGAATTTATGTTCTCACATAAGCCAGAAATCCTTGACATCTTTTGTACATAAAAGCACATCTAAGTAGCATGCATGGAACAGCAACAACAGAAATCCGATAAGAGCTCATCACATTCGTCTTTAATTTTACTACCATCGGCCTTCACAAAAGAAACAGATACCATGTACGAGTACGATTACAGAGTAAATGTAAATCCATTTACACCGCCTGCATATCACAAAATCCTCCTCCAAATCAAGGTTTTGAATCCACAAAAAAGCGAAAAAAGGAAGAAAGAAAAGCCTCAGTTGCGGAAGTGTATCACCCTTGAGTGCAATCCTCAATCCACGTATTCCGGTTATCCAACGACTCGGTGCCTTTGTCCTTTTTCACGTACATAATCCACTTTTAAGGATAATAAAAAGTTCACATTTCCATTCGATTTTATTGCAAATGAATAGGACATTCGGTTGTGTCTCAGCGTGCGAGCTACAATGCTTCGACATCCTAGGGTCTCTCAGCGAATGAAAGGTATAAGGATCGCCTCTCATGTACAAATAAATGGCTGAATTCGCAATTATCCTTGAGCGTGTCAATAGGAGCAAAAATTCTAGTGGAGACATGTAATTTTATACTATTCTTGTAAACTAAAGTGTTCTGTTACGGATTATATGCCAGGATGTTGATCATAAAGAAATTTCACACTGAAGCAGTAGATTGGTGTGCCTTTTATTGGTGTCCTTTTATTTGATGGGAATTTGTTAGATCCACGTGTTAGCATCACCTTAACAAGTTTGAATGAACTGGGAAAGAAAATTGCGCGCAATCTATGGAAGTATTGTAAACAAAGAAAATAAAAGTTTACATCTGGCCATAGGGTTTGACAACATGTGTCCACAGGATGTTCTTTTGTTTTTTGAATCCCTATGTGTGAGCAATCCGTGTTGTGATAGAAAATACACGGAAATCCTTTTTCCGATAACTCGTACACCAGTTGTATATACATTTGTATTTGGGTATATCTGTGTATTAATTATAGCAAACAGCAAAGTTTATTTATTTTTCCACTGTTTTCCAACACCCTCCCTTAGACAAACCGGGGATTTGCGTTGGGGTTTCTGAGTAAGTTGTGTTCAGAACAAATGTGGCCACGTGGGGTTGTTGAAAATCAAATTGCTCTGTCTGATCCCATCGGGGGAAATTTCCACACAGTTTATCACGAATTAATTGTTTATTAATGTGACATATTCCGTTTGGCGAAATTTATATATTTCGACAACTTTTTGTTTTCTGTGAACGTTATTCAGGCAAATGTGAGGTTTTTGAAATTGAGCTAGACTTTTGGGGTGACGGATTGTATTAAACAATTTCCATTTAACACGGAGGAACAGTGGCAACAAGGACAGAACTTTCAGAGCTGGACACTGCCGGAGTAATGCCGTGATTTGTTCGATTCTAAGGAATCGGCACAGAACGTCCTGTATCTATTGATCGTATTATCCATAATATCGAATATTGAAACCCTGGGTGTTGAAAAAATCTATTGTCTTTGCTCTGTCCACTCTTTGGGAGTTTTTTATTCGAAAATCATAGACTTTAGACCTTAGACTTAATTGTACTGAAATCAATCTTACTTATTGCCCAATCTTGCCTATTTATATGATGAAAATTGGATTGACACAACGAAAGAGGAAAATGTTTATTTTCCCTATGTTTCGGTATTATCAGCAACGTTCAGTAAGCTATCGTGTTGCCGTTGATCTTATGATACTCGTACCAGAAATGAGTTTCATGGTTCTGTTGAATTGGGTATCGAACTTGCGCACATGTGCACTTTTCAGCTACACGGGAGCACGGTATTCCTCTGTGGAGTATACGAGTGCAAGTATGGCAGTCGAAGGGTTGTTCCAGTGATATATTTGATTATATTGTTGCGTAAGAGATCTCTCGAAAGCCAAGCATATATAATACTTGTAAGGAGGAAGCAGCAAACTTTTGTTTTAAACATCTTTGGGCACAGCCTCATTGTTTAAAATATAATTTGAGTTGCTCAATGTCTAAGGTAAGGATTATTTCTTGGTTCGCTACGTGCTTATCTTGAGTGGCGTCAATTTAGCTGCGTATCCGAAATTCGTCGATATTTTCGCAGACACTCGTATATCGCTAATATAAAGGTTATAGAGTAAAGAAGCGAGTATGAGCCCTGGGGCAACCCATTGTTAAGCTTTCTCACTTTGCTTTAATTATCATTGATTAGGACTTGGAACAGGCTGATTGGAAGTAGGTTGTTGGTTGACACGATGTCCTCAGGCACGATATTGCTCTTAGCATCTAGTTTGCAGATTACTCCAACCTTCCAGACAATATCGCACGGTGCGGTTAAGTCGACAAAAGCAAAGGATGCTGTAGCCTGTTCTTAAATCCTACCTCAATATGTGACCTCAATTATAACACCTTGTCCTAGGTTTTTCTATCCGCACGAAATAAGGCAGTCGAATAGTTTGGAACAAGTACTTAAGAGTGCTATAGGACGTGTATTTACCGGGGCGCCGCTAGGCATACCGGACTTGAAAATGTTCATCCGTCGGAACGCTGTTAGGATTATGCCTGATTGAAGTATGTTACTCTAGAATTCGACTAGCGATGCTTACATAGCTCTTTGAATGTAATTGTAAAACTGTCCGATAACTGTGTGGAGTGTTAATTTTGAGGTTTCTTAGAGCCCTTTCATTTTCCACTGTATGTCCCTCACCCACGGGGGCACGAGAAACATCCACTATACGGTTGCCACTTTATTCGGGCCGATGCAGGAGCTTGCGAAGTTGGAACTACGGCTTCCTTCGAGTTTGGGAAGGTAATTGCATGTTTTTTTTGATAAAGTGGGGTGGCTAAGGATGTTGACCGTTGAAATCCATTTGTTTTTGAGGGTCTTTTCAGGCGATATTAGTAGTTCTTGGCCAGCTTCAGGGTCTCCAGATATCTAAGAATTGTTGTGTGGTCGTTCACTTTCTTCAGTTCATCCAGGCATGAACACTTTGCGAAGGCTTTGGAGAATCTTTCAAAATCAGGTATCACAGTTTTAATAGCAGGCAAAGGCTGGTGTTTTGCACCACAGGTTACGAATCACAGGTTTGGGTTGTAGCTTCTTCCGACAATGTCCAAGAATAGATGACTGCTCTGCCCTATGCGTCGAAGGTGTAGATGGTTTAAGTCTACTCAACATTTTCATCATGGTAAAGTACAAGAATGAGCAACGTCTGCAAATTATAAAAATTTTCTACCGGAGCTCGGAGTTGGTTACTGCGACTTTAAGGGCATTAACTCAAATTTTTGGTCGTAATTCTCGCCCTAGTAGACAGGCAATAACAAGTGTAGTGCAAAAATTTGAGTCTACATATTCGTTTTGTGATGTTGCCGTGTCAGTGAGACAACGGGTTGGTCGAAGTGTCGAAAATATCGCTGCCGTTCAGGCGTCCGTAGCAAACGATCCAAATCAGTTAGTTCCACGGCGTTCTCAAGAATTGGGCAGTGCTCAGACCACATTATGGCGTATTTTGCATAAGGATTTTGGCCAGAATCGAAAGATATGGACTTGGACGACATGTGGTTTCAACAGGATTGTGCCACAAGCCACACCCGTTGCAATTGATTTATTGAAGAGTAAGTATGGTGAGCGTGTTATCTCAAGAAATGACTATTTTCTGTGGGGCTACGTTAAGTCATTGGTTTATGCCAACAAGCCGACGACGTTTGGAGAGCTCAGAGCCAACATTTAACGCGAAATAGCGGCCATTTCGGTCGAAATGTGTGGCCGAGTCGTTGAAAGTTGGGTCCAACGAATCGACTGCTGCAAACGTGCCCGCGGTGGCCATATGAACGAAGTCGAGTTCCATTCATAAATGTTTTGATTGTACTTCAAGCCGATAACAAAGTTTTTGAAATATCTCAAATAGTTTGCGTTTTATTTAGAAAAAAAAAAGTTGTCAAGTCCTTATTGGAAAACCCTTTATATACTTAAAATGTAAGTGTCCCTAATTTGAATCGCTATTGTAAAAATGTTGTTCCTGGAGCCCACAGTAATCAGTTTTGAGTTCCTTATGGCATATTCGACGGTAGTTACCGCTCCGTGTAACTGATGGAAATTGGTTCCAATCCGTTAGTAGCCGGCAACAATTCTTCTAGCCTTTTGAGTATCATCCGATGCAGAATGGCTACGTGAATGTTGTAAGATAAGTAGTCGCTTTTGGATTTGCTTATACGTTAGGTTGGCATATTCGAGCAGAAGCACCGACATATCTTGTTAATTGGCGCTGAAGAGTCTCGGATGTGTCGACTATGGTGAAAGTGGTAATATAAGCATTAGTATTTGCGTTACTGTTGTTTTGTTTGCAACTGAATCACTTCTAGTATGGGCAGGAGAATTATTTTCTTTTCTATCATCACTGCCGAAGGTAGAAGTCGAATTTAGATTAAAATGCTGCGATACGATGCGTATATTCAAAATATTATTTGGGTCAACAAAAAGCGTAATGTGAGTTGCAACTTAAACAATCGCCAAGTCATCTCATAAGCCTTTCAGGTGATCTTTTTTGTGAGAGAAAAACGTAGCTTTAACCCTACCCAACAGATATGCTAAGAATGTAACCAGATCGAATGTCCTACAGTAAATATCATACGCTCACTCAATCCCAAATCTGCCACTATTGCCATCTCTGAAAAGGATCTTTACTGCTTACTGCTGGTCTTGCATAAATTTAGATATTGAACCATTGACTTACAATGAGAATAACTATTTTACCAAACATTGGTTTAAATCACTACTATTTGGCCAGCAAAACCAAAATAGTTGCATTTTATATTCAAGGCAATGGACAGAGCTTAACATGAAACTCTTGATGATGCATCTCTTCTTTAGTTAATTAGAAATTAGTTTTCTGTAAGTTCTATTCAATGGTCCGTTTCAAGTTTGATATTACAAAGAAATGCTGGTGTGCCCCAGGGTTTTGTTTAGCCTCTCACACTATTTATTATTAGTTGTTAATGATCTTTTGTCGGCCACTTCTAATCCATTATGTGCTCTTTGCTTTTTATATTCGTTTTCGCACTCAACTGCCTGCCCTTTCGTTTTGGAAACAGAACGGCAGCATTTGTAAGGTTCGAATTCTAACAGCTTTTGAGGAAATCAATCAAGTGAAATCGAATACTTCCAAAACAAAATGCAATACGTGTTAATGAAAAGATACTCTGGAATGAACACAAATTTGATATCTCGAAAAAAGCGACGTCCTCAAGCGACGCAGGAAATACTTTCCCTTTCTGGTCCATATATATAAGGTATTTATCCGCCCAAATTTGGAGTATAATAACCGCACCGGGCTATGTCCCTCTGCACTTAATAGATAGGATCCAAAACTGTGCGAAAAAAGATACATATCTGAGTTGCTCATGTTGCAGAGTGAAGTTGCATTATTGAAGATCAACGTTATGTCTACCGCCTTACTTTGTTGTATCGGTATTTTCATCACCAGTGCCTTATCAATAATGCCACATTGTCCCGGTATGAATGGCAATCTGTTAATTTTAAGCCCACTTTCTGACGTGCTCTGTAATTTTTGTGACACTTTCCTAAGCTACAAATTGCTTATGGAATGTTCTGTCGTGCTATAACTTGCAAACATTCAAAACCAACGCACATCGGTACCTACGTTTTTTTTTATTTACTTTCCAACGCCCGTTCTGTGTGGGATTTTAAGGGTGCTGATAAGCTAAAAACCCTTCGAAACTCTTCTTGCTCTAGTCGGTTTGTAGTTAGAATGCACCCTCACGTTTGAATGTACCTTCTTTGCAGCATTTACCAGACAAGCAAGAACACCAAGTGTTCCTTGGCTTAACAAGCACTAAAATTTAGAAAACTTCGGATGCCAATTGTCTTTTAAATTGCAAGGCGATACTTTGAGGATAAAAGATCATTTTAAGTCTGTCTATTTTGTACTTCTGCTCACATCTACAGTAGCTTATGTCTTATAAGAAAGGTAAATGCTCTATCATATGTACTAGTATTTTAGTCCCAAAACCTATTTAACACTTGCTAAATAAAGAAGACTTAAATGGCACCGATATGAAACATAATTTCGTTTAAAAGCCTGGCAAAAACCGCTCAAGTGTTCAAATCGGCCCCATTGTGCAGTTTTTATTGTTAACACTTTGAAAAGTGCGAGGTGATAGTTCTTGGGAATCGTTATCCAAATGCAGTAGACGTACATACAAGAAGGTAATTGTTGGTCGAATTTTTGTATAAATGTCAAAAACAGCTGATTCATAATCCTCTCACGACTTAAGTGTTACCAGTCACATGGCGTATTTGTACCCAAAGTCTTCCAACCATTACAAGATTCACCCATATGAACTCCCCATGTGTATATATTCCTATCCTAAAGAAACCAATTAGTTGCCTCTCATGTACGTAGTAACCGGCAACTCCCTTCTTCTCATCCTATCAATCAATTCTTTCGGCACTTTATTTTGTTAATGTATACCTGACCACTGGCACCCAATTGTACGAGAATCTCATTGTTTCCATAGAAATTCTTCGACTTCCTTAAAAGAATGATCTTCCATTTGGCTGATGCCAAGGCAAACCAACACAAACCTGTTTCTGGTTTTGAGATCATCAGCATCAGCAATAGCACCGCATCAACAAAAAATACAACAACAAAACCACCTTCTAACATGATATAAAAGTGCAATTCTTTCTCTTTGATTGGGTTCCCAGTATCCATGGACCACTTGCCTTTGGGATTCTTCTTTTCATTTCATCAGATGAATGCCGTAGACCCGTTGTATCTACCTGTGGAGAATTGGACAAAAATCATAATAACCGTCAGCATCAAACGGGCACCAGAGAATGAATATATGTCTGTATGTACACCAGAAGACCACAAAGAAGAAGAGCCAAATTCTTAATGCCAATGTATTCGTATGTATGGATGTTACCTTACCTAAGCATTGAACCTGGAAATAGTCTGAAATCTTTAGATCGGCATACAAGAGCTCGGGGATAATGATTTTATTTGTATTCCCTGTGTGCTGTGCCAGCTGTAATTTATAACTTTTTTCTTCTCCCTTGCACTGTTTATATCCTTTAGATACACACAAAAGATACAGCAACAAGACGTGTGGCTTTGTTAGACGAACAATTACTGTGATTGGGTCAATTTCTGAAGAAATAATAATTCGTGTCCCATCTACAAGTCCACCTCTTGATTCAGTCTCTGGTGTCCTCATCTCCCACTCACAAAGCAATTAACTCGACCGACATACATAATTTTGATATCTAATCCCCATTACCAGGTCGGTTGGCTTCCTAATGGATACACCTACCTGAACTTTTGCAGATATCTTCTCACGAAATGGTCGTAGATACGAGTTAACGTTACCAAAGAGGGCCGGCCCGGTAAAGCACCATATACTTGTAATTCGTGACTTAATTTCTATCCAACGAAAAGTTAACAAACAGACAAACAGGCGGACAGAAAGTGATTGCATTCAGACATGCAAGCAAACATACAAACGTGGTAACAACGCGATTACAAACAACGCCATCTCTTGTTTGTGAAATGTTCCACGGAAACCATATGGCGCGCGAATGGATTATTGTAGTATGCAGCGGTAATTCAGTTGCGTGCAGTGGAATGTTTTACGGATACCGGGAGTCCCATGAAAAAACGAATTTTTTAGTACTCGTATTCAACAATTTCCTTTTGAAATGCGGCTGTTTCAACGATGAATTTTTTATCTTGACGGGTTTTTGGCATGAGTGTTTGCTGGAGCTGATAACTGCGGGGTGGCAGTCATCGTTTTTTTATGTGGAAGGATTTATGATTTATTTAAGAACCTAACCGAACAGATGGATAGAGAGGATTTAGAAATTTAAGTGACTTTAAGTTGCAAATTCGAAAGCAGAAGAGGTTGGTTGCTCTTTGGTTGGGGAAGGATAACGAGTCTGATCGTTTTGGGAGGAAAAAAACGTCTGCGAAAGTGCTTAGCAGTTGTCAGGAGAAGATTATTTTTAATGCATTTATGCATGAGTTAATTCATTTGAATGAAGTCCGAAATAAGTTAGCTCTATGAAGGGTTATCTCAGAGGTTTGGCAGTGCAATTTGGCTTGGGGGATCTTATGAGATTGAGCGATGAGCTCAGAGTAGTTTGCATCAATTCAGAATGTAATAAAAGGTTTTCCTTTGAGTATTTTTAATTGAGTTTTATTTGAGACTTAATAAAGAATGCCTGACAATGCATAGATCTTTGAAATCCGTTATTGTAGTCTTAAGACCCCTTCTTCATTACCCTAAGCCGTTCTTGTTAGTCAGAACAGAGTTTTGTAGTCCCTTTCTAAAAAAGATGAATTATTACTTTAGGGATCAAGTGCCTTCAGTTCCAGCACCTAGCATATCAGCACTGCCCGCGCAAGCGGCACTAGCATACGTGTGTGCTTGCTGCAGTGTGCCTGCCTTAACCCCTTCCAGGAACCTAAAAATTAAAAAAATGAGAGCTGTGGTCTTCATTAGTGATATATTTCTGCTAATCTAAAATGGATGGAGAAGAAACCCAATAACTTATCGAACATGAATGATAGAAGTAAAAACAAACTTCTCCAGGCGGGTAGATCGGTGGCCCGATCTGGTTCTGAACTTAAGGAAAGCCAACCTTTATTACCATTACAGAAAATCACTGCCAAACATGAGGACGTTTATTCCACTCAGCAACTGACAAAAGTAAAACGATTCAATTAAAGTTTTGTCAGCATAGGGAAAGAAGTATTCGGAGATCCTGGGTCTGATGATGACCTTACAATTTTGTGCCACCACGCACATCTAGTAGACGAGGACAGGTGGAAATCTGGCGTAATAGTCTGTCTAGGATTGCGCCGATAAACTTGCCGTTATCGCAGTGTTGGGCGCGGATAGTGAGAGTAAATTGACCCCACGCCTAACCTGAGCTATCCTAGAAGTCAACTCATAGAAGAAACCTTGTCAGTCGCCAAAGATATGGAAAACTGGGTCACCTGGGTAAGAGCTGCAGCATTTATCGTACCGATTCTTCTTTAAAGAGACTACATTGGAATAGGCTGGTTTAACTGTGGTGATCACCCATGAGCAAGAACGGAGGGCTGCTACAGGTGCCTGGGGTTAGCTCACATTGCAAGCAAAAGGTCCGAAGTGTGCTGGTAGTGTGAACTGCGGGGTTATATTGCTGGTGGATGCTATAAGAAGGGGGTGAACTGCAGTATCACGTTGCGTCATTGCTTGGGTTCAAGACGTTTCAGGCCGCTGTAGGATCTCCTCACGCACTGACACTGTAGTGAAACGGTAGATCGCAGCTGTTGGCGGGACTATTGTGAGTTGCTATTTTTTCTCGAATACTAAGACGCGCATCTTCGGGGACTGGCTTGTCTCGTTTATTGGAAAAGAGAAGTTAAGTTGCACTTGCCAACGGGTTAATGCGCCGCCTCGTGTCAGCTTAAGTACAATTTCAAATGGCGGCCGAGCAACTAGTGGACCACACCATGCACCATGTTAAGGAATGGCGTAACGCGTACATGCTCACCAGTTCACCTAGGTTCAATCACCTAGGAACCGAATTACTCGTTGACTAAGGAAATCGGGCTTTTGCGCAGAGTATGTCAGTATTTTGATTACGTTCGAAGAAGGCTTGTATTCCTGAGTAACTTTGGTAATGGCAACTTACTTCGGCTGCCGACATGTTTAGTCCTAAGAAGATTGTTAACCACGATGATACTCAGCTTCGTAAGAAAAAAAAAAAAACTGTGAATTGGGTAAGAGTCCTGTTCACTCCCAACAGCGCGTGTTTACTGGAATCTCTGTCCGTCACCAAGGCTTACTGGAATTGCGAGGAAGTAATTCACCCATGCCGTGCTGTCTTTAAAATGTCTAATAAGGTGATAAGTTTCCCATCATTTGCGTCAACGTGAAGGATGCCGATTTAAATATCCTGAAGATCCTAGCAAGTGGGAAATCATAGTTCCCGATTTTCTGTATAAAAGCTGAGAGAATTCTTTCTCTTTGCATGGGTATGTGGACCATTTATAGTGAAGGTTTTCTTCAGTACAAGTAGTAGTTGATCTATAGCTCTTTGCCACAAAATGGAAAATTTGTTGATTCGATGGAAATGAAACATGAACATTCAATCTTACGCAACCACTCTGGGGCAGCAGTCACAGAAAAAAGGCGAGGAAGCTAATCGCATTTCTTTAAGACAACGCTGCGTTTCTCATAGCCGGTGTATCCAAGTCCGGTGTAAGGGATTAAGGGTTCAAAAAAATCAACAATCATCACTATCCTTTAGCTCAGACCAAATGAATATTGCAGTACTTATTCTCCCACTCAAAGAAGGAATCGTGTAAACCGACTTTCGAATTCTGATTAGCTCGTTCAAAAGCCGTGATAACTGCCATCATCGAGATTGGAACTGTCTTCGAGCAAATACTTATGGGAATGTATTAGCTCAGCTCAGGTCTCGGTATCCAATTTCAATTTTATCCTCACCAAGTCCAACTTACTACCCACCTTCTGCTAGAGCAAATCCATCCACTCTTGACTTGTTTATTACCAACACAGTAGGTTTGATTAGTCAACCACTAACAGTAAATGATCTCAGTTCAGATCACTTACCAGTAAAATGTTCTGTATTAGTGTCGTCAATTTTCAGTGTCACTCGGGTCAAAGACTTCAATAGGGCTGATTGGTCACGGTATGCATCAGTACTGAAACGCAATTTGAGACATGTGTTTGGCGAAAAAAACGTCAGATTAGACTCTCCGGATTCCATTGACCATGCACTTGAAACGTTAACCTCGTCAATTCTAAGCACCGTTGATGAAGTGGTTCCTAGCAAGGTTTTGTGTTTCAATGGTTCAACCAAACTGCCTAGACACATCCTTCAGCTCATTAAGTTTTGCAACAGCCTATGCAGGAAATGGCAGCAACTTAGGATAGAAGACTACTTACATACGACCAAGTATCTTACTACAAGAATTAGATAGGAGATACAAATGTTTAAAAATATTGAGTGGAACCATAAATTGAGAGGCTTAGACAAATGTAGTAAACCCTTTTGGAATATCGTAAAAGTTATTAAGAACAAGCGAACGTTTATTCCTTTCTTGAGAACTTCCACTGCACAAGCTGTCTCCAATTCAGAAAAAGCTAATATATTAGCCAGTACATTTTTTTCGAACCACCAAATCTCGAGTACAGTAAATACTCGTAATGCTACTGATAGTATTGTTGAAGGTTCTTTACGACTGATAAACAACCAAACTCAGCCTTATGACGCTGATACGGTTGGTCTGGATGAACTTAAGTCGATTATCACTACTCTAAGAACTCGTAAGTCGTCGGATTTGACGGAATTAGGAACATCTTTCTTAAATACCTTCCCACGTTGACTCTTAAGATTTTGCAATCAATTTTTAACGGATATCTCAAAATAGGTTACTTTCCCTCTGATTGGAAATGCACCAAAATTATCCCAATCCCCAAACCAGGAAAGCCCCTGAATGATCCCTTAAATTATCGCCCCATAAGTCTCCAAAGTTCTCTTAGTAAATGTTTTGAAAAGGTTATTAAAAATAAATTAATTCTTCATCTGGAAGAATCTAATATCTTGCCGCCACAACAATTCGGCTTTCGCTCACATCATAGTACTTCACATCAAGTTTACAGAATAAAAAAACACGTACTTGATTCCTTTTCAGAAGGCAAAAGTACTGGCATAGTTCTCTTTGATGTCGAAAAAACATTTGACACTGTATGGCACAATGGTCTTGTCCATAAACTCTTGCAATTTAATTTTCCTATGTACCTCATAAAAATCATCCATCTTTCTTAATGGCAAGGAGTTTTAAGGTATTTGTGAATCAGACTTCATCTGATGTCCAATGGATTCCTGCCGGTGTTCCTCAAGGCTCCGTATCGGGCCCCATTCTTTACAACATCTTTACATCTGACTTTCCTTCACTTCCTGGATGTCATTCTGCAATTTTTGCAGATGATACATGCATTTATTCGTCTGATTCGATAGGCTCGAATATTGAGTCTTATTTGCAATCTGGATTAGAATGCCTACTTAAATATCTTGCAGATTGGAAAATTAAAATTAATCCTCAAAAAACATAAGCAATCTTGTTTTTTACCTGCTGGGAATTTAATAGTCTGCGGAAATCAGATTGACTGGGCACCATTTGTTAAGTATCTAGGAGTCTTTATGGACAAGAGACTGACTTTTGGCCAGCATACAAATAATGTCGTTGGTAAAGTCAACAACTCCATTACAGTTCGATACCCATTCATTTGTCGCAAGTCTGAATTAAGCAAAGATAATAAGCTTATAATTTATAAATCTATCTTCCAAGCCATTCTGTGCTACGCAGCTCCAGTTTCGGGGAACTGCGCCAACTGTCACCTTAAAAAGTTGCAAGTTCTCTAAAATAAGGTCTTAAAAATGATCCTAAAACTACCATGGTATTTTTCAACTTCAGAACTTCACGAAATAGCCAAAATTGAAACGGTAAAAGAAAGAGTAGCTCGACTTTTTGAAACATTTGTCTTTTCATGTAATATATCAGATAACCCTCTCGTTTCTAATCTTGTAAATGTTCTTTGATATTATATGTTTTATTTATTAATCAATGTATTAAGTTATTTCATACTCGTATATTTGTTTAATTCTATACATGCCTTATGTGCCCACAAAGGACATGCCCATATACAAAACTGTGATATTTTGCATGAAGGTTTTTAATTAGCTTTTCCTTCGGCTCCTTTCTTATGTAAAATTGATATTGTGCTCGTATTTCCATTTTTCATAAGTAAGGTAAAAATGACCATATCTATGTACATCTCAATTGTAAAAATCTAAATTGTTGCTAATAAATAAAAACAAATACAAATACAAACTTTTTTACACCCCTTTCAGTTTAGGATGAAGAGTTTTTCGCATCGATTCTTGGGAGTTAAAAATGAGAAGGTAATCCTTCGTTTAACGCACATCCCTTTAGATACGTACTTTTGTCTTTAAAAAAAAACCCTCTGCATCTATAGGTATTTGAAATCACAACAAGACATCCAATATTCTGATCGATTTATCTTGAGCACATCTAGATACGTATAGATGCTATTTGAAATTGGAATTAGTTCGACTGACAGTCAAATCTTTGCTCCGATGAAAATGCATTCACTCGTACCTGCCTTCAACTGGTCGAAACAAAACATTTCTCCTGGCACTTGTGCATTCCTGTTGTTCATACACCCTCATGGCATGTACATATTCGTATTTGGACAACATTTCGAATGTTCCACTACCTGTTCTGAGATTTGAGTGCACCGGCGGCGGACCATTCTACCGCGCTTACAAATGTGAAACGTCATTTAATACATTTGGTCCTCTTACCTCTCTCTCTTTAAGGGTTTCTTCTACTTCCACCCATCTTTGTTTGGTTGTACTGTCCCGTCGTTCTGTTTACTTTGTAGACTGAACCTATGTCAATGCTTCTGGCGACTCCTGTACCTGTAAACCTTGAAATACTCGTATACTCGTATACTCGTACTTGTATGTTTACGAATTCAAAAATAGAGAAAATATTTGCCTGCTCCTTCATTTAACTAAACGCACGCAATAAACTTGATAATATCTTGTATTTAGAGCTGACTGTGCGTCTGGGTATCTATTAGCATATTGCATCCAATTTTCTTTCGCATGTTGCACGACTATCTGGCGCCAGCAATTTTCACCAATTCCCTGGCCATTCTCACTTCTCGAACACTTCGATTCAGTGTCATCGTTGTATCGTCTGTGTTGTTGTTGGCGTTTCTTGGCACTTGGCGGCTGCACCAGTTTTGCATATTGGCTTGGCGCTTGATTCTTAGCATTGCTTCCATACATCATGCTTTCTACTACACGTTAGTAAAAAAAAACGAAAAAAAAAAACAAAAAGACGATGCTCATGTGCCACATCAGATGAGACTCAATTCAAATTCAAAGTTAACGTAAGTGACTCATGTGAGGAATACGAGCACTTCAGGGAAGATCTGGATGTGTCCATCGATGATAATGACAGTACGACACTCTCTTCATACCCACACCCGTATTGCTAGTTCTCATCAACGATGACGACAAGCTGATGAAACGTTTTCTGTGCTAAAAACCGTAAATTTTGTAGCTTATTGTGTCCAAACGAGCAATACTGATGATTCAGCACTTTAACATACGTGCTTGATCTCAAATGTCAATTGGACCGATTTTCCGGTTCTGTGTTGGCATTCGGCCCACAATTGACAGAAGAAGGCGGTTGCTGAAGCAGACACTGACCGCCTGGCATGTTGATTTCAAATTCATTAAGTTTTCTCGGATTTTTGAAAAACTCAAGTGCACAAAGGCATGAATCACTTGATGGGCGGTGATTTTCAAACTCGTAAACAGATTTATTTTTAAAATATTAAAAATTATAACTTCCGATTGATGTAAGCTTTGTTGGAGCGAAATTTTGTATTTTTATTTTCATTCAGAAGATTGCTCTCGAAAATTGAGAATGGAAAAATTCATTGACTTGGTTGCGTTGTTGGTTCATCGACTGAAATCAACACAATGATTCACAGGTGGATGTTTTCGTTAGAGTATTTTATACTCGCAGATACTCGTTAATCTTTCGAACTGTAAATCATAGAATCGTTTTATTTGAATGCACAAAAGTTGGCACTATTTTGTGGCAATTTGTTGGACTGATAGCAGATGCCAAATTCGAGTTAGGTACAAATTAAAACAATTTGGCAAATATTTTTGTCTTCTAATTCCTTTGTAAAAGGAATACATTTTCAACAGAGCTTGACTATCGGACGAAAATGATTGGCGCGTTGAGAGAAAGGTTTGGCGAGAGCTCAAAAGCGCACATCGACTTCATAATTCATGAAAGTGTTTCAAGTGCATTTGGGGTGACCTTGATTTCGGAATTCGGTAAAAGCATTCTTCTGTCTTTGTGAAAGTACTACTCATACTTCGTGTTGACGCTAGAAGGAAAATAAATTTGAATTGTCGCTTCATATAGAGGTAATTCCTACGGCAATGGACTCCCGTGTTAAAATGGTGAGTTGTGATGATAATTTGTTGAAATTTTGCCCATGTACTCATCGTTGCCATGGTCTTAGCCTTGACCTTGCAACTCTGGTAAATGTAAGAAGTGGCCGATTCATTTTCGATCAGAATATAATTTCATGATTCCAGAGTGGACTTCTCATTCTTTCGTAGACAGATGAGTTAATGCTTTAACTCTACAGTACCAGCGTCGAGTTGCTGAAACTTCAGTGGACACGAAGTAAGAATCCTGCTGTTGGGCAGGAATTGGTACGGTAGCTTATATTAAGCTCATGACACATTCGTGTGGTGAAAATTCCGTCTCCGTAAGCAAGTTATTCACTACTGCTTTATTTACAGAAGCCCCAAACTGGACAGCAATTCAACCTTTAACGAGTTTGATACGCTGTCTGACTCCATAAAGGAATTGTATCCCTGTATCCTCATACTGAAATCGTTATTGCGGGCGATTTCAATATACACAATTCTGGGTGGCTTCGACATTCTGGACAGACAACACCCGAAGGACGGTGTGGTGAGATCTTCGCTGCGGAAAACAACTTGAGCGGACTTAAAACCTTCTTTAGGAATTTTAACTGGTTGTTATGTTTCCTCAATAACGACGTGGAAGCCGCTGCTGATATGATCACAGACACTATTCTCTTTGGAATGAGATTCTTTATCCCTCACCGGATAAAGAGTATCAGATCAAAGGAGAAGGCGTGGTACGACTCGAGCTGTAAGGAGGCTGTCAGGTTGAGAGAAATGTTTTTTTGGTCCTATAAGACCAACCCGACAGAAAAAACTTAAACTAGCCAGGAATGACTGCAACACCTTTCTTAAGCATATGAAATCTCTTTACGACCAATAACTGAGGCAAAAAATACCACAATACCACAGGCGATGGCGATGGCGCGATAGTTAGCTCATTGGGCTATCACGCAGACAGTCTGGGTTCGATTCCTGGCTGGGTCACCAACAATTTTTCAAATCGCCATCCCCTTTCGGCGGGCAATGGCAAACTCCCGAAAGTAAAATTGCCTACGAAAAAGCTTCTAAAGAGTGCCGTTTTGACTCGGCGATAAACCGTATGCCCCGCTCAGATGTGCCAAAAGTGACAACATGAGCAACACAAATGAGTTTCAAGAAGCTAGGCCATGGCCCATACCGGGCTGCCAGCGCCACAGTGTTTTTTTTTTTGTCCCAAAGGTAGTAAAAGCATTAGAAATTCTGCCTCATCCTCCATCCCAACGCTCATTTACAATGACATTCCAGCTGTCAGCTCTTTGGACAAGGCAAATCTGCTTGCTGCACACTTTGCAGCCGAATGGCGAATCTTCTTCTCTCTCCTCTAACAGACTTACATTGCACTTACGTCCCTTCCTTCCAAGGTCATGGAAACGGTGATAAATCGTCAGCTCATGAAATATCTCGAAACACGAGAACTTCTTAATGACCGGCAGTACGGTTTTCGTAGCAACAGGTCCACTGGAGATTTGATGGCATGTCTCACTGAAAAGTGGCATCAAAGTTAACATCAATCCGGCGAAAGCAAGATAGTTCTTGATATTTCTAAGGCATTTGACAGAGTGTGGCATCAAGCTCTTTTGTCGAAAATGTGTGCAATTGGGATCGATGACTCTCTTCTTCAATGGATTAGAAATTAACTTTCAGAACGTTCAATTCAAGTTGTCTTGGATGGTTTAAAGTCTGATATTCACAAAATAAACGCTGGCGTGTCCCAGGGCTCTGTTCTGTCTCCGACACTATTTTTAATTTTTATCAATGATCTCTTGTCTGCTACTTCTAATCCAATATATTCCTTCGCTGACGACTGCACTCGTTGCTTCTAATATTCGTTTCCGAACTCGAGGCCCTTCTCTTCGGCTGTAGAACGGGAACGGCAGCGTATGTTAAGCTGATTAAATTCCGATATTAACAACATAACCAATTGGGAGACTATCAACAGAGTGGAATTTAGTGCTTCCAAAGCACAATGCTGTCTGATGACGCTAAAGCGAAATGCAAACACCCAGCCATTATCCATGAATGGTATTTGCATCGTCGAAACCGAAAAACTCTCCATTCTCGGTATGTGTGTCAATGACAACCTATGTTGGAATGACCACATATTTGAAGTCGCCAAAAATGATGCAGAATGTCTAGATTTCCTCAAGCGATGTAGGGAGTATTCCACCCCGTCTGATCAGGCCCTAATATAGTAATATAAGGCATTCATCCACCCAAAATTGGAGTACAATGTCCATATCTGGTCAGGTGCCCCTAAAACCGTTCTGCACCTGCTAGATAAGGTTCAAAGCCGTGGGATAGGATTCATGTACTACTGTTGACGTCAGTTATCACCCAGTCAATTAAAAAACTTGAATATCGACGTAATGTATCCTGGGTTACCTTGTTTTATCGCTAGTTTTACCACCAGTGCTAAACCAAAATTAACAGTTGGACTCCGAAGTTATAAGTCTATCTAACAGCGTTATGCAGTTTTGCTCATATGAAACCAAGCTACTCGTATTAATGAAATCGAATACGCATACAGTCCTAGCGCTGGCCTGGTCCTCTTCTCTTGACTAGCAAGTTCATTAGAGTTTTCATTTTCCATTACCTAGGACCCAATCAAGTTTCGATGCATTTAGATTATCGACTGCGTTCAGAGAAGATTAGTGTTTTTGAACTATCTTGACGGAGGCAAGAGAAATCAGCAGAGCCTTAAATGTATCTTTGACAGAGTTATTTCGGCCCCGCCATTAGTTTTTCACAGTATACTTGCATAATAATTTATTTGCCGGAAGCATTGCATATACTACAGCTTAAGAGACAACATAAGATTTTTTAACGTGGTAAAGATAATGCGTCACAATGTCAAAGATATGGGTATTGCAGATAACATATTTCAAACTGAAGTAAATCCTTTTTAGAACTTGATTATGGTAGTAATGACGTATTTGCGTGAAAGCTTGTTGCCCTAGACAGCCGGCACATTAGATATAATTAACCGTAATAAAGTTGTATGGTTTCAGACCCCCTGTGAATGCAATGCCATGAGGTCGCTGTAAATCATGCCACTAAAAGACGTAACGGCGTGTTTGAACGCCTCATCTGTCACCACAACCGATGAAAGATACGAGTTGTGTCACACTGTATTATACAGCTCGTTAACAGTTTCCATAAAAGGATTTGGTTTTGATTTCTGCTTTCTCTTCTTTCGACTTAGAGTTGGTGCTATCAGAACAGTCAGCCAGTCTAAAGTTTTAATATGTACACTTGTTAAGACCACCACTCAGGTTCTGAAGGCGTAGTAGTGACAGACTCGATCTCAATCTATTGGGCGATCGATCGCCCAATGCCGCTGAGTACCTATTCCTCTCCGACGGAAGTAGAAACAGATAAATATATTTAAGAGCGTCACTATCAAGTCGCTGAGACTAGCTGGCACCGAATGTTGGCAATCAAAGTCAAACAAATGGAGAGAATGGCGAGACTATAAAAATAACATACAAATGAACAACTGTTAGATTGTTTAGATAGACTGCTTCTGCAGCAACAGCAACGCAGACGCAATAATAACAGTAGAAGAAACAACATGACAACTACAGAAGCAGAAAACCATCGAACAAAGGCAATCAGTCAATACCATTAAAACAGAATAAAGATATACGAGTACCACTGAGCTAGTTGGGTTAGCCATTAGGATTTATATCCTTAGCAAACTGCCTTTAATTGTGTGCCACCTCAGTTGAGGTCTTCCTCTACTGCGTTATCCCTCCGGATTATGTTGCGAATGCTAACGAATGGTTTTCAAAGGATTTTTTCTCGAATAGCCTGAAGATAGCTTCATCCGCTTTCGATAGACTCTAGGTTTCAGCGCTATAAAGTAGGATTGACATATCCAAGGTCTTCTATAGAGTCTCCTCAGTTGCTCGACATATGACCTTACTACTCAATTGTTCCAAGGAGCAGCGATTGCCAAGAGTGATTCACCGTTTTATTTCTACGGAGTTCTTGTTGGCAGAATTGATAGCAGACCTAAGAAAGACAAAGTCCCAAGCTGTCGACTGTAACGTTCTGTCGTATTCGTCGATGGTGTGCGTCCCGTCCTGTTGACAGCATACAGTTAGGCTTGTCATCACTGACCGCTAAGCTCATTTTGACTAACGCATCGGCGCGGCGACAGTACTATAATAATATCATCAGCAGTTGCACTAGCTTTTGAATGATTGTGTCTCTATTGTTCGCTTGTGAGTCACATAAAAAAGCATCACCTTGCCTAAAACCTTTCTTAACATCAAGGGTTTCGATTAAGTCGTTGCCAAACATAGAGTTTAACACGGATGCCAAAAGTAAATACGACGAGATTCGAAGTAAATAGTTGGTACTCAGAAACAGATTGATTCAGGCAGGTTTCGTTTAACTGCCAATTTACATGCAATAGATGCATTTTTACATTCCTCTTTATACTATAGGAAAGACGAAAGTGTGGAAAATCGATTTTGCTTAGATTCGTTCATTTGGGTTCAAAACATCACTGCCACATTAATACTACTACTATACCCCACACCATAGCTGGAAAAACTTGAACTTTTTCCAAACATCTCTCACATCCTTATCCCCCGATACTTTGGCACTGCAAAGTCATGACCAATTTCCAGAAACCATTATAAACCGCCATACCTCAAACCGACTCTAGGTCGTTTCTTCGTTTCAGATCATTTAAGTTTGGAAAAGTCAATCCCTTCACTGAAAGAATAGTCACACCAAAGCCATTTTAAAGCTGACAAACCTCGTAAGTCTAAACTGCTTTCATTGTTTGACTCTCTAAATCTACAGGCAAACAGGTCCCAACAACAACAATAACAGCATGTCTTACCAAAAGCTCAATAAAAATTCAAATTTATTATAAGAACAACAAAAGACGAAAAACGGAAACACCAAAGCAGCATATACCATACTCGTACAACATAAAAAGGACAAACTTATCTTTGTTGGAAAATTATCCTTCTAGTCCTTGTGTTGCGCAAAATATGACAGACACGTTTCCTTAACCCTCCTGCTAACCCAAAGGAACCCCAATGGCTACCAGTACGAATATGTGAACAACAAGTATGACATGCAAATGCTCGGGTAACGAGGGTACGACTGACGCTGGCTGCTATTGTTACACCCCCTTTGGAGTTGTTTGTGTTGCTAGTATGGCTTTAACTATTTGCAAATGCAAGCGACTAAGTGGCGCCACCAGAAAAAAAAAATTCTCCACGAAACAATAAAGTCACTTTGATCGGCAGTTGACTTTCAGCTATGCCCCTCACTGTTGAGTCTCTTCCCCAACTCCCTCAACAAATCCAAACAAACTTTGCGGATACACTCCCACTCGTACTTGTACTCCTACTCCTCCTTGTAGAGACAGACTTTAGTCGTAAATTTCGCGCGTTCACAATTATTATTATTTTTATTGGGGTACGGTTGAGCGGTGTGAGAGTGAGAGAAAAATGGCGGAATCATAATTGCCAGGACAATTACGGAAACGAAAAAGTTTCCAGTTGCCTCCATTCGTTTCGACTGCTGTCGTTTGGTTGCTGCCTGAGCTTTTACTTTTAGATTGCAAGTTCGGGATTTTTTGTTTGCTCATTTCACCCTGTGACTCAAGTTCGAGTATATCCTGGATTGGCCCTGGATGTTTGAGGTGGTGTGCTTGTTTGAAAAGAAGGATGACATGCTAAGTCGCCGCAGGGTTGCCTATTGATTTTTAATGAGGATTGCGTATCGTTGTTATTTACGATTATCGCTGTAATTAAAGTGAAGTGTTTGTGTTTGTGTTGTGAAATTTCGTCTTTCGTTCCAATTTATGAATGGAATTCCTTGTGAGCTTAACACACTTTCAAGGAATGACAAGCCAATCGAGATACAGGAAGTTACTCGAATTTGTGGAGGGTTGTTCTTTAAAATGTCTGCTGGGAAGCACGAATCGCTGAACACAAAGCTCACGATTGCTGTAAAGAACAAATGGGGGGAGTCGTGTGATTACGGAATCGAAAGTAAAATTCCATTGATATCGTTATAATGACTTTGATGGGAGGTTAAACGAGTTTGGATGACTTTAATGAGATTCAAATAATTGCAGAACAATTCTATGAGTGTGACAGCCTTTGGTGGGGGCGACTTGAGGGAAATTGAAAAGTTCTAAGAGTTTCGAGGCGTGTTAGGTCGATTGAATGATTTTATTGAATGATCCGATGAATGTGGACGATTTTAAGCACCATGGATTTCATATTAAGTTCTGTCCTTCTAAATGGGAGAGAATTATTTGAGCTTAGCAGCTTACAAGGTTAAGTATCAACAACAATACATCAGTACTCTACAAGGCTTATTCAAATGAATTAATTTTTGTGTGTCAGACTTAGATTTACTGATATTGAATTAAAGTTTATTTGATTTTGGCCATACACTCAAACTATGTATGTACGCTCTGGTGCATGTTTTTAGGACATCCCTTAAGGTTTTTCCTGAGAATTGCGTCTTTGGAAAACAGGATTGTCTGTTGAACAAAAGGGCTCTTATAATGGAAGCTTTCACACAATATTTTTTGCAGTTTAATCAAAAGAATATTTCTGTCTTTGGTCTCGAATGCCCTTTTGAAAGCCAGAAAAACAGCGACCACACAATTTTTTGATGGCAGCTATGCTTTTCAACTGAGAAGAGTACTATCTCGAGCAAATTTCCTCGGCTGGATTTTTCTGACGTCCGACTGGTTGAGCTTATTGTTTTCAAAATATTCTCCGCTTTGAGTTTTGAAAATTTTTTTAATATTGGACCATTGCAAATATTTGTGCACGATTTGAAAATGAAACACAAGCGATTTCACTTTATGAGATAGCTTCTGCTATCTGCGACACCACCTGCACAGCGACATCGACTTAGCCAGAAGAGTGAAGATCTATCGTCTGATATGAGCAAAAGATGAAGCTGGCTGGAGATGCTTGCTTACTAAGATTCACCTAGGAATGTAGCGCCACCTAAAGTAAGTAAGACAGCTTCGGCTAAAAAAGATTTTTTTCTCATTCAAACCGTTCTGAAGGGACCGAAGCAAATGAAAATTTGAAGGGCCAAAGTCTGGGGAATACGGTGGGTGCTGAAGGATTTTCCATTTTAACATTTGACCTGCCGTTATTATGAAAGATGACCCCCTTCGATTATCGAAAACGTGCTTAATTTTCTTGAACTCTCTCATTCAGCTTAGAGAGATGGGCACAGTACTTATTCGCCGTATTTGTTTCATTGGATGAAATAAGCACGAAAAAAAAAATAAACCTTGGAACTCCACCATGGCGTCTAAGCATAGGTTTGGCCACGGAAACGCGGCACCCACGTGTCGAGCTTGGAACTCCATTTTAGTTTTTTTTTTCACACACAACCTACACTACCTATCCACTAGTATACAACAAGCCCATAAAACAGACAATAGTTGTTCATACGGCAAACATTTCGTATTGTATGAAGATCGGCGTACAAATTTAAGGCGAATCCAATAAATGTTTTAATAACTCTCCACATGGACTTTATTTGCCCTTTTTATGTATATCTGTCTTATAAAAGTTGCCCACGACACAGTAGTTTTCGTTGATGGTCATAAATTCGTGGTATTTGACAGTTCGATTTGGGGTCTCGTTATTCGTATCAGTTTATCCTACAGCATCCGTCCGATAGTATTTAAAACACAGCTGTTAATTAAACAGGCGCGACTTCGTAACTGACTAAGTACTGCAGGTTGGATGATCAATCTTATTTAATGTAATTTTCGTACTATTACACATATGAAAATGAATACTCTGCGTTTCATAGCCACTTATGTTTATTGAGTTCGGGCACTGTTACTTTTCCTTCTCGTACAACTCGCTTATGGTTGCCCATTTGAATCCTTTATTTCCCAGTCATTATAACCTGCACACATTCTATATAAAATTTACCACCGCAGGCACTGGTAACGTTGCGCTATTAGCAAAATTCTGCTCTAAACTTCAGGATTTTGACCCAAATGATAGTACCGGACTTGAAGTCTTTATCGTTGTTAAGATTTTGTCTTTTGTTATAATTTTCTGCTTCCTTCTACTTCAAATAATTCTCTTATTCCGCTACGCTGATTGACTTAGGGCATAATTGCTAACATACTTACTTTATACGTAGATATGTTCGTGTACGGTTCCTGGCAATGAGCTTCAGCTCTCTCCAACTCTTCCCCAATTGCCGTGACTGATCTTTAACTATTTTGCGTCATGTATTTCTCAGCTAACCCGTTCTCCTACCGTCTTGTGATAACGAATTAGATCGGATCGCGTATTTTGGTATGAAACTTCGTATGATCAATCTTTATGTGACCATTCTACCGCCACTTCCGCTGTTGAATGGTTGTGCCCATTGTTTGCCAGAAAACCCTTAAGACGTTCCATAGGCACCTATAAGTCAATAGTAGGGTTCATCTTCCGATTGCTGCATCCATACAACAGCATAATTTTAGTATTTAAACGGAACAGTCGTAACCTGCCGTTAAAGCTGATTTGCATGGCTTCGGCATATCATGGACATCATTCCAAACACAGTCTTTGGTTTGCCGTTTCGGTTCCATTTCAGGAACGCTACTTTACTCTTTTTATTAGTTTTCCTGCAATTTTTACATGAGTTTATGTGTTGGTACGCGGAACTTCGAACCCACGGCATTTGCCTCCTTTTCCACTCATGCTGTCATTTGGTCTACAGATCCATAATCCTCTGTGTTGTACTCGTATGTACTGCGGAAGCGCTCTTGACCAAATCGACGTTTTCCTAGACCATTAAGGAAATAACGAGGAAACCAAGTTTATTCTCTATAAAAGTATTAAATTTCTATTTTGCAATACGAATTGAAATACAAAATTTCATTTTTGTAATGATCGTTTAGAGGTTACAAATGCAAATGGCTGAGTTGTGCTTCAAGTGGTATGATCTTCCGAAATTTTCGGGGCCTGTTTTTGAGGCTGTTTGCAACTGAATTCTCGAGACGTTCGCCTAATATAATCATGAAAATATTTTCACACTGAGAGAAAGTAAACAAGTGTTTTCGAGATGTTCAAGTTGGGAAATAAGACTCCAACAAATTCCTCCGTTTTCAGTAGACAAGATTTTCCAAAGCATATCGCTAAGCACCATTAAAAAAAATATCGCTAATAGAATGCAACCTTGTCGGACCTCATTTGAACCTCGAATTCCTCTAGCAGCTTTCCTCTTTCTGATCCGAAGATAAAAGTGGACCTCTAGACGAAGCATTAGCTGTAACTAAATCCATGCCCGGAGCTTTGTTTATTTTGTATGTAAATTCCATCATTCTCATTCAGAATTTCTGAAGTCTTCAAAGTGGTTTGATATGAAAATAAGTACCAATAGCGCTGCTTATGATCCCTTCCTATGCAAAAAAGCTTGACTGTGTAAAAATCACAAAAGTCTGCGCACAATGCTTAGGTTATTGCCAATGCTTCTTTCTTAATTTTTTTACTTTCAGAAAGTATCCTTGAGACATAAGCAATTGCCTATTCTCCTGTCTTAAAACAGCTTCAAGGCAAAATAAAATAGTTTTTAAAAAGTCATCTTTGGAAGTTAGCATCGTTCCGCAAAAGACACAAAATATTGGACTTGTACCAGCTGGCCCAAGACTTGGAATCAGAAACAAACATAGTAGAGCTCGAAGTAGAGTAAGGTAAGGCTTGCCGAGTGAAATATGGAAATATGGAGAGCTCATTTGTGCAAAGAAATTGTATTGTCTGGGCAGGAAAAATTGCTAAGGGATGGGAATTTATTGGTAAACATTTGATCTTAGGATCATCATTTTATGGTGGGTCTTAGCTATTCAGTTAGTTTCGCGAGCTTGAAAAGTGATGTAAATGCCACAGATCACAGTTCGGAGAGATCATGCAAGTAGTACCAATAACTTGCTAAAGCCTTTTGTCTCAAATTACTCAGCGCTCTTGCAGTTTTAAAGACCTTCCCTGAACTGTTTAAGGCATGTTCCCTTTTTTGGCAGGGAAGTCCCCCATGTGAATTATAACACATATAAGCGTTTGGATCAGGTGTTTACACGGAAGGCACTTTCTTAAAAAATCATTCTTGTCGCTAGGCTATCCTGACGTGATCAAAACCTTGCTGTCTACGAATACGGAATGAGATACTTAAACATAGAAGCGCCAGTATCGAAGCCTACGGGTTACTACTTAAATTTTGAGATATGATAATACCGGTGTAGATGCGTCAAATCTGACATCCTCATCTAAAAGATTGACGTTTAAATGGTACACATGCTCAGAACGTTTTGTTGTACGAGTACTATTTGAACTTAAAATATTTACCTTAATTTAAAAATGGAATTGTTCGATTTATGCACTTCAAATTTCAATGATGAAGCACCATATCGGGTCATCGTGCTTTGCTTGTCTTTCAAATTCGCCATAGGGCGAATTTCGCGAAGGTCGTCCACAATCGGGTGTTGCGCCTGGAAACATCGAGAGCGTGCGGGAACCAGTATTACAAGCTCGTCATTGACTTATCACGAGATTGGCTCGTGCTCGGCATTTCATTAAATATTGAATGAATTGACTGTCAAATGTCAAAAGGATTTCTTCGCATTGGATAACGCATTTTTTCACAATTATTCAAAAAGAGGCTCGTGACGAGTGGTCGAAATGTATGTTAAAAGAAACTTCAATCGCGGTGGCTTAAAAAAATTGTGACAGGTGACGAATTATGAACATAGAATTAAACTGTCGAGGATTATCAAGGCGAGTAAAATCTATCAAATATGTTCGAGGACAATGCAATTGGACGTCTGTTTTCTTGAGAAAAATCAGAACGGAACGGTCAATTAATTTTGAACTAACGATTTCATAAGCGTTTGATGCATTTAAAACACATATTTTTGAGTCAACTAGTTTGGAATAGGAAAAGCGCTTCAAAAATATGTTTAAACGCATACAAAAGAACTTAAGTAGCAACCTTACTCTAAGGCACCCAGTTTTGGACAACACTTTGGTTTTCTCAAAACCCATTATGGCATACTCAGTACCGTGTAACATGCGTACAGACAACCAGAAACTTTTAAACAAATCCCTTAAGACTGCTTTGGAGTATAAGAGTCGGATGACGGTTTTCGATTGCATGATTGAAACCTTCAGTGAAACAAGCAGACTGGTCAGAGTTACCGAAAAGGGGAAATAAGTCAATTGAAACTATTGCATTGCATCGACTTAGTCGAGAGGAGGGCCAGCATCCTGTAAAGAGCAGCTTTAATGGATACGATCCCAGAAGACAATGGTCTGTGAGTAATTCAACTAAAGTAGATAGTTAAGTGTTGCATTTTAAGATAGTCTTACAAATCTAGATTTGAAGGTTTCTGTCATAATTGTATATGAAGTTTCACAGGTTGGCTTTGATCCACTTCTTTTTATTCAAACAATTCACCAGATTTAAAAAAAGAATTCCTTGGAAAATGTATACGATTTACTAGGAGTCCCAAAGTGACGTTCAGAAACCAATTTATGAAACAATTTTTCCACCACAACTTATTAAGTAATGAGATTCCAGTCCTGTCTTAAGGCTTTAACCAAAATTTACTTGGAAAGAACCTCACTTCTACGAAAATCTCCTCTACTAGGACTGGTAGAGGACATCAGGATCACCAGTAAAAAGCCTTACTCCAGCCGTAATTAAATTATCCTTGTTGTGCTTTACTCCTTGATACTTAAAGTGCTTCGTATGCAGTGTCCTCAGTGCCTTCTCTAGCCTGTTCCTTTTGTTGTCCAGTTAAAACAGTCACTTCCACTACAAGTACCTTCATTTGCATCAATCTTAAAACCGCAAAAACTATTTCCATGTAAATGAGAGTGTCTACCATTCACTTTCTCCTATTTCCCTCTACATCATTGTGTAAGGAGATCACTCAAACTAAGTAAAACTTCAATTATTCTGATTAAAGTGTCATCACGCAAAATCATTTGTCACACACCACCACAATTATGAATGACATTGTGTCATGCGACTGCATGACAAATCACTAAAAAACAACAAAAAAGTATCAAGCAGGACCAAAAACTCCTTGTAATGAGGAAACTTTCAAGAGTTTCGTAATTCTCGGTGGAAACCTCTGAACTCTCCTCTTCTCTGCAATCAGAAATGCCATGACAGACGAAATGAAATTTTCGGAATGCACATCCTGCTCTTCCTATTTAGCGAGCAAGTTCATTGTATTGCTGTGAGACACAACTCGTTCTTTAAGTCTTCACATGATTCCATACCAATACACACCTCTTACCAGCCAATTGTCCTTAAGCTGTTTTCAGTTTTCGTTGCAAACCAACTAAAACCCAACTAAGGGCAAAAGGATTTTCGAGAACAATTTTCGGCATCACATATCGTGTATTCGCTTACGAATTTATCCTTGAGCACGAACTGAAGATGGTGTAGTGTCACAAGATAACAACAACTTTAAGAGGGAATTGGTAATGCATGGGGGCTGGGGGAGTTTGTAATTCTCAATGTAAACTTACATCCAAATGTAAAGTTTGACAGGTAATGCAGTTTGACAGGAGTGTTGGAGGGGCTTGGTAGACTTTTGTTCATAGTTTTGCGACGTGTTGACATTTTGTCACGTTTTTCAGTCGGAAGTGTGAATTGGATGTGGTGGGTGAATACTATTAGTCAAAGTGGTTGGCGAGATACCTGATGGAAGAGCGAGTGTGTTGTTCTACAACCAAATCTCACTTATGTTAATTCTTTAACCATTTTTCGTGATCATTTCATTACAAAACAACCTCAGATAGAGATAGCAGTTGAAAATGAAAGTATTTGTTAACAAAAGGGTTTGATGATGAATGCCGGCAAGCACATACAGCTAAGCAAAAAGCACGCAATGCGGCACTGCAAAGAAAGACTAGAGCTGTTCACGAGCTCTAGGAGCAGAAGAGGAGAGACGAATACCGGCTTCTCAGGAGGAAAAAGAAAGAGCATGAGAAGTGCGCGGCCGAGGAAATTTAGAGATGGATGAAGTGAAGATAGCAATACCGAAGCTGAAGTCCAACAAAGCTGATGAAGCGGACGGCCTGACCGCCGAGCTCTTCAAAGCGGCTTTTATTTATCGATTTTAAGTCCGTGTATCTGGCCAACCGCTGTTTCTTTGCGCTAAGAAGGCAATTGACTAGCAAAGAGTTCTCTCGAACAACAAGAGTTACCCTATATAAAACCTTAGTAATCCCAGCCTTGCTCTATGGTGCAGAGGCATAGACATTATCAAAAATGGCTGAGGATGCTCTTGGCTGCCTTGAGAGGAAAATTTTTCGAGTGTATTGACTGTGATTGGAGTAGAAGATACAATGACAAATTGTACGGACTGTACAACGACATCGACCGAACGAAGAGTGAAGATCCAAAGACTAAGACGGCTGAGTCATAACGAGCGAATGATCACCAATGCTCTGGTCCAAAAAGTCTTCGAATCCGTCCCCGAGGGACAAGGCAGTAGAGGAAGACCGACACTCATGTGGCGCACGCAAGTGGAAGGGGACCTCAGAAAACTTAGCGTGCGAGGCTGGAAGCTGCTAGTAAAAGGTCGCTCTAGCTGGAGGCGCTTGTTGACTGAGGCCCAGGTCCCCGGACTGTAGCGCTACCTAAAGCAAAGTAAGCTAGTAGTTGCACAGACTTTTGAAGGGCTATCCTCCGGTATTCACTTGTAGTTCCACACAATTCTTTCAAGTATGATTTTGAAGAAATCACATGACAGCACGTCGCCTTACCTAATACCCTTTTCAAAAATCTTGGTTAATTGGTCACCGACCTTGACGAAGCAGCGAGCGTTCTCGCCCTAAAAAGACTGTCATATGCAGCTTTAAAATCGAGATTGTTGGTATTGATTTGAACCTATTTCGTTGTTTCCATGATCTGCAGAGTGGAAAAATTTGGTCGTTTGTGGTCTGGTCTGGTCTGAAACAGCACTGATAGGGCCATTCAGATTGTTTTCAAAGAGTTGTAGATGTTCACACGATATGACAGAAAGTATCCTTATGTTGCTGTGGAAGTACAACTTTTCAATGTATTCGATCGCGCGCTTCTCCTGCTCTTACTGATCTGGCGAAGCCCAGCTCATGAGTTGCGGCGTCTCTGATGGCACGTTGGCAGTGATGCCACTGCTCTTCTGTATTCGATGCTGGCGGGACTGCGAGATTTCGGGATACGTGTTCGGCGAAGATTCTGACGGTCTCTGGCAATTGCAGCTTTTCTACGTTACGTCTTCTCACAGTTGTTTATCTTTGCTATGGCGTTTAGGTAATCTACATTCACAACTTGGCTGCAATAAGGTGCTGATCCGAATCAATGTTGCTGAAACGAATACCGGAGGTATGCCTCAGGTCTATCGCAATGTGAGCAATTTAATTTAGCGTTTCATGATCCGGATACCGCTATGTCCCCTTGTGTATATATTTCGTAGGGGCATGGCTGCATGTTAGGCTTATGTTAGCGAATTCGGAGTTGATGGAAATTGTCATAAGATGCTCGCTTACGCGTCGGAAGCTCAAGACTTCTTGCCCAAGTCTGCGGCATATTCGCATCCTAATAAGCGGTGTTTCCTTTTTCTATAGCAATCGTTTATTGTACATGTTCGACGCATCCCATCGCAATTCCGCACTTCCTAGGTGGCAGTGATATCTGCATGATAGCAGTCAAGGGCCTCTGCTGGTTCCTCGACAGCACGTGGCCTGTAAATTGTCCCAACATTTCACGTGCAGATCCAAAGATCGTTGTCCTTTTAGCATTTGTATATTGCTATTGCCATTTAAGTTTGCATGAGTAAGGGTTCACCTTTGTTTTCTTTTCGTATAGCTCACGACCAGCTCTAGTCCTTCAATGCAACAAAATTCGTCGTCAAAAAAGAGATTTGTTTATGGTGGCGCTCCTAAATCATTTATACTGCAAGAAAGTTCTCTGATGTTCTAAAATATGGGGGCTAGGATTCCGGTTGTACGTTTTCATTGTCCAACTTTGATGGTCGTGCTTGACTCCGTCGATATCCGCACTCGGTTGCAGCAAGTGAGTTTCTATGAAGTTTGAAACAAGAAAAAATCCAAAATAAGAACAGTGTATCGGAGAAATAGTCCAGGTGATGCATTTTGCTGGCACTGCCAAGGTACTCGTATTAGTGTCAAACATTTGCTGCTTCATAAATACGGAGCATGCCATATAAAGCCAAGTAGGTAGAGTCGTAAAAGGAGGAAACTCATTTCATATGTGAATTCATGTTGTCAACAAGACTTTTATGTACACGCCGAAATGTATAAACTGTCGAAAGTTCGACTGAACTAGAACAGGATGTTAATCCTGCAGTAATAATTTGACAAGCCATACTATAAGGAGCACCCCACGTATCTTAGCCGAGTATACTCATTGTGTATTCATTGATCGACTATCACCTCGAGGGCAATAATTCCACAAAACCTATTAACAATTTGTCAACTTAACAACTTCACTTCCACGTTCTCCACAACTCATTTTGCCTTAAAATTCTCTCGCCAAATTCAACTCGCTTTAAATTGAAATTAGCTTTCGATTCCCTAAGGCTAACCTAGCTTCCTGCTATTTTGCTAAAAAAAAAATGAAATTATTCATACCCGAGTCGCATTAAGCTAGCAGAAATCAATAAACCCCGTCAAGGACTTCCTGCTCCAGTGGGCGGTATAATGCAGAAAAAAAAATTCTTAACTTTCCCTTCAATGGAGCTCTCAATAAGCTTTTTAACCTCCACAGAGTCATTATATTCAAATTTATAGCCATACATGTACGAGTACCGTTATCCATATTTTCACTTTGCAAAAAAAGGGTCATTCCCTTTTTGAAAAGGCTCCATGGGACTACGATACAATATCGAGATTCCGTATTCCAAAGCACTACTTGCTGGTGAAATCCTTTTTGCATTTGAAGGAGCAATCCCTTTGTGTGTTCCTTGTTAGACAGCCAATAATTTTGCTCAAATTATAACTTTATGAATTTTATTTTGAATTTTATTGCACAACGGATGGCATGTATTGGATGTGAATGTAGGTGGTATGGAGCTATCGATGATGTTAGCATATTAACAGGAAACGAACGCAACTCCAAATACTAAGCTTTAAAGGATATGATGTGCGTGCCTATGTAGAAGGAAAAATCCATGCCTATTATCGGCACCGGATGGTTGTATGCAGAGGAGAATTTTTTTTTCAGAAAGGATACTCTCTTTATCTTTTTTCGAAACAAGGGGAAGGTAGAGCAACGGTAAACAGGCGTCTAGAGCAGCAGTTATTTCTGAGTTTCATTAGTCTCTCGACTGTTACTTCTATAGAGGTTTGGGCCAATCCAGAGTATTTGGCCATTTGATAATTGGTTTACCTCGTAAGTACAATATTTATAAACGCAAAAGAATACCTTCAATCCAATGTTCTTGCTTCAGATTCTTTTAAAGGGAATTTTTGCGTCTTTCTCTTAAAGATTAAACGTTGCTTCGACGATAAAACTGGCCTTAGTTCTTCGAGGAGCACCATCAACCTCACAACAAGCCTCACTGAATGTGGTCTTACTTATGCTTAGTACACTAAGATTTTAAGCAAAAGCATCACCTCAGTAAGGATTCAATGCATAGTGCCTAGGCACGCTTCTAGAAGTCGTGAAGTCTTTATTTCTCGTTGTCCTCAAAACCGTCATCGCCACGTCATAAATTCGTTCTGTTGCCCCCGTTGGAGAGAGACTACATTTCACCGGGTTCCAGGTGTTCTTTTGTCAGATAGCACTAACATAATATCGAACCTAAATGATGGTTGGGACTATTAATTTCGTCATAGGAACTCAATTGTGTAAGACAGCCTTTAGTTAATGCAGTGAGACAAGACTAAAACAAGTCGTACTAGGAAACGCTCCCAAGAAGCTAGGACCAACCGCTCTGTTGTGTCTGTTGAAGCCCTTATTCTTGTCAAAAAGTGCCCGCACACTGCCAAAATAATAAGTTTCCTAATCAGATTGACACTATAACAAGTTTTTTGCGCTTATGAAAGGAAATGTTATGCGTTATGTTATCGCGGTATGCACTGCAGTCTTAAATATCTATTGTGCCGCAAAGTCAGTTTAAGATGCCAGATAACCCTCAACTTGAAACTTTCATTTTTACTTACTTATATTAGATGGCACTAATGTAAGAGCTGGACCTGTGCTTCAGTCAACAATCGTGTCCAGTTAGCTAGATCTTTTGCTAATTGCCTCCAGTTTCGTACGCTAAGTTGGCTGAGGTCCCCTTCAACTTGGGTGCGCCACCTGAGTTTTGGTCTTCCTCCGCTGCGCTGTCCCTCCGGGGCGGATTCAAAGACTTTTCAGACCGGAGTGTTGGTGTCCATCTTCTTTACCTGGCCCAGCCATCTCAGATGTTGGATTTTCGCTCTTCTGTTCGTTCGTCGTTGTATTTCCTCCTTAACTCATCGTCAATGCAGGCGGGACCGAAAACACTTGAAGAATTTTCCTCTTAAAGCAACTAAGAGCACCTTCATCCATTTTCGAAAATGTCCACATTCTCCTGGGCTATAGATCAGAACTAAGATTATTAAGATCTTAAATAGGCTAACTTTAATTGTTCGAGAGAGAGCTTTGCTAGTCAATTGTCTTCTTAGCCCAAAGAGGCGGGTTTTGTTACTCAGCTTACTTCCATCTTCAGTGATTGGAGCTGGTCGGAGTCGCTTCTAGTAAGTTCCCTTGGCAAGAGTATTTCCACTCTGGCTGATTTGCCCCTTTGCGGACTTTGATTTCAAAAGTATGCCGATATTTCGATATTTCCATAGTCCTTCATACTCGTAGAAGACACTATTTGAAATTTAAGCTACATACTTGGAAGCATTCTGGTTTCTTTAAATACACCGGAGATATACATTCCACCATGGTACGAGCGATGCGCGGGAGTTTTTCTTGGCAGGGTACTCCAGTTCGGCAGTCGATTGGCAACTGAATTTAAGTTGAGTTGTGACAGATTTGCCAAACTACTTCATAAAGCGTGTTAAGCTGTTTTTTTGTTTTTCAGATTCAGGAAGATCGAGACTCTGTGTCCGATTTGGATACAATGGTATTTTCATAGCTACCTCGTTGAATAGAACTAAGTCGTCTACTATTTCAGTGATGCCTTCCTTTCGTAGCAGACATTGGTTGATAGCCACAATTCTTGATAATCAAAGCTGGCAACAATATAATGTCCTCAGATGATTGCCTTTCATGCTCCAGCTGCTATTGTCAGCCTAATCTTCCTGGCATGCCAATATTGAATTAGTTTACCACATTTGGAAGTGTGAAATCGACAGACATCTAATGCAACTCATTGGTTTCCCGTACTCTTGGTGAGACATTAAAGTTATTGCACTGAAGTAAGTCCTAGGATTTCTATGTCAACATCAACATTGAGTGATGAATACATTCTTCCAATTTCAAGTTGTTTCAAACATTTTAAACTTAAAAGTCTTTCTTGAAACTTCTTCCTTAAATATCTTCATCAAGCGTGAAATCTCTCTCGACTCATTATCATCAGCCAACGCAAGCTTTAAGCTAATTTTGTCTCTAATTTATTTTGTATAACATCGTCTTCTTCTCATTTGACACCTTAAAAGTGTTTCACCCGCTTCTCTCCAAAAGTGAAACGAGATACCGCCGGAAGACCCTCTTAAAATAACAAGCGCAAACGCATCTTTACAAGCACTACAACTTCATTTCCTTTATCTTATCAACCCTTCACTTCATCTCGCTTGTGGTGGTACTGTTGGTCTCTGCGGTGGATGGTATGTTTTTGTGGTTGCATTACTTGCGGCAATATTCTGTGATGGTGTTTTGGTACTCTGTAGTCTCTGTTGCATCTTATCCGGCTAAAGGAAGTGTTTATCTCAAGTTCTCCCAAATGCTGTATAAAAACAAAAGGGAGAAAGCAGACAAGAAAACGACAGCAATCCGAAAAAATAGAAAATTTTATGAAACAAGATACACAAAAGTGACAGGATGTCGTATTTACAGAGAGAGGGAGAGAGAGCGGCTTAGCATCTCAATATCTTGGAACGATAAACAAGTAATTTCCATTCCGTACGCTGAGGGACACCAAAGATACCAGCCACACCAACAGCAAGTGAAGACGAGGAACAACGACTGTATGAGATGGCGAATCTCGGTAGATACATCATCCTCCAATCTTCTAGATACATCTTAACTTGATTCAGGTGCACAATTGGACACCTTGTGTGGTAACGGTAATTTTATATCTTCTGCTGTCTGGTGGTTAGTCATGGAACGCATTATCATCTCTATCCCTACACCGCAGAGTTTTCAAGGTTCACCAATGTAACCGAAACAGTATAACTTTGTAGAAAGACTCTTGAGCTCTTAAGATGTTTGCGTTGTTGGTAAAGTCGATACAAAAAAAGGACTCTGCAACGAAAAGAAAAGTGACTCTGCATATATACTTCTACAGAAGGAAGGGAAGGAGTAAAATCATTGAAAGCAACACCAGGAAGAGATTTGCACATCCCGCACAATCAATCAAAGACCAGATGTAAGATTTCCCGAGCAATCGTTTGCCTTTTTTGGTTTTGGTTATATAAACATTCAGATATGCCAAGCCATCCAGTGGCAAAGTGGCATTTGGCAGACGACATCCCGATAACATCATTCGAATGCATCTGACTAGATGCAGTCTTGGGTAGATGACTTTTTGGTGTTTATCGGAACGTGACATTTGAATGATTAGCCAACATTTTCATACACAAAATTTGGAATCGTTCAGCATGGAACTACACAGAGAGCAGCACATGATGGGTAATAAAAATATGACGACAAATCCCGGGTGGGCATTTTTAGATTGAGAATCAAAAAGTTCCCGGAATTTATTCAGAAAATTAAATATACAAGTTTATTCATCTAAATCTACATATATTGTCCCCTTCAAAGTAATCCCAATCAACTGCAACACACTTATGCCAGCGCTTGATCCAATCCAATGTCCATCAGTGCTTCCTGCGATTTTTCCACTACTTCCTCTCGGCTGCTGAAACGCGTTTCCCGTAGTGGTTTTTTAACTCGATTGAACATAAACAATTCACAGGGAGCTAAATCAGGTGAATTCGGTGGCTGTTGGATGGTATTTGTTGCATTTTTCGTCAAAAAATTACGAATAATGATGGCATTGTGCGACGGTGCGTTATCATGGCGCAAAATCCATGAGTTTTCTGCCCACAAATCATTAACCAAAATGTCTTGGGCGGATCCATAGGCAATGTTCAAGTCCTCCGCTATTTCTCTGATGGTTAATTTGCGGTTATTGACCAACAGTTCTTCATCAATGTTTTCATCGGTTTTCGATGTCGATGGTCTACCACTGCGTTCATCATCTTCGATTGACTCACGACCACTTTTGAACCGCTCGTGCCACTGGTAAACGACCGTTTTCTTTAGAGAATCGTTGCCGAAACACTTTTCCAATATTTCCAACGTCCGCGCATCATTAAATCCGTTTTTTACGCAAAATTTAATACAAGTTCGCGTTGTTGCAAATTTAAATTCATTTCTAAAAATCGCCAACACATACAGAGATAGATGTACTCTTGGCTACGTAACTTTTGCAAATGTCAAGCTATGACGCTAAGATTTAGAGGGAATATCAACAACAGATGTACCAACTTAACAAAACAACAGAACTCAAATTGGAATAATGGGAGCGCCACACGGTGGTTATTCCGGGAACTTTTTGATCAAGGTGGTATATGGCTTTGAATTGTTGTTAAAAATGGCCAAAGACATGACAAGTTTATTATTACCTTCGATTGGTGGTCTAAAGTTAATAACTTTAGGGAACTTCAAGAGTGTTCCTCACACAAATTCGACAACTCAGTCCCCTGGACTGCATTCAAGCATCATATAATACAAGCGGATAGTGAACTTATGAGCCTGGTTAAATAGATCAATTAGAATCAGAATTTAGCGAATCTCAGTTTAGATGGATTACCTTGTCCGATACTCCTAGAAGTACTGTGATTCTAGCAATATCAAAACATGGCCCAAACAGCACTAAAATGCTAGCGAAGCTGAAGCGATCTATCTTTAACATGCCAGGTTGGGTTTTCATAGAATTCAAACAAAGCTACTCCTTCTAAATCGAACTATAAAAAATAGCATGTTGTGCTTCCCCTATAGGCACGTGTCTCACAGGAAATGCAGCTTAACGAAAGGCTGAAGTGAAGAAATGAGTCAAATCAGGTCTGACATATTCAAAAAGGTCGAAGTGCAACAAGCTTCCTACACGGAGCGCAACCTAATGTTATTGGAAGCAAGAGTGCATCACCATCACTGACTGGTGGAGAGCGGATATGAAAAAAATGGGTGACTCACTCTACGATGTGATTATCAGTTGAGATCTTAACCTTTTTGCTCAATGAGATGGCCAATCAGTTCATAAGGCATTATAGTAGTTGTGGTTTAAGCCCAAAATCGCAAGAAGTTGATCCGATTTGGAATTAGTATTGGATGCCGTAACCCTAAGATTTATACTAAGGGTAGAGCTTATGCCCTTTACAAGGCTCCCGATGTATGGTCATATCGTGAACTTAAGTCTTCATGACAGGTATTTATTTTCATTGTGTAATTGGAACTCAGTCAGAAAATCTGCGTGTGAAGGCATAACACTGACATGTAGATTTGGCTGTTGTAGAGTTTTAAGCACAAAAACAACCGTATCGCAAAGGCCCTTCAATGATCAAGTGAACGGCTTTAAACTTTTCTGACCTTATTTAAGTTAGATGTACCAGATACACAAAAGAGCCGCCCTCACTTCACTGTCATCAGTATGAAACCGAGCCTCCAATTGAATCGATTAAGTTGCATCTTTTTACTATTTAAAGTTATCCACATGCCCAAAGGGAGAGACAAACAAGAAGAAGAAGAAGGCCTTGTCACTATGAACAAACACAAGACCTGAGTAAGGTTATATACTCGTAGTATAGTTACTAAATCCAATTTTGCCCTATTCCATTTTGCTATGGTAGCAGCAAAGATACCCCTTTCTCCTTGTTTTGGTGCTTTTTCAACGTCACTATTCGTATCGAACTTTATGACCTACTCAGATAGCGATACAGAACGGGGTTGAACCAGGGTTTTTAGTTAAAATTGCACTCCAACTAGCGCACTCTTTTGACAGCTGCCTTCAGATGCACACTTAAAGTTAGCTGATATCATCTTCCATTGGTGTGATCCACTTTACTTTAGATCGTCCTCTAATGCGTGTCCCTCTATGTTCGGGTAGAAACCAATCTGGGCCAGAGTGCTAGTGTTTACGTGTTCATGGCCGGTTAACCGGCCTTCTCTGACGAGATTGCCACCCTTGTAAAGTTCGTTAATATTGATGTTGAAATATCTGCCTGAAAATTACGCTATGAAATTTTCTCCCAAACCGCCCAGGAGCATTTTTATGGTGCCGTGATATAAGGCCATGTGAGATAAGGCCATATTTCAAAGTATGAAAGCATCATATGTCACATGGCCTGTCACGGTACCAGTTTTATTCGTCCGTGTCCAAATTTTTGCACCATAATGTAGGACTGGGTATGTCGTTTATACGTATATTTTCGCTTGGAAGATAGATGATTCTTAACGAGGAGTTAAACCGAACGAATCGAGAGGCACCAGTGTCACATCTTAGATCAGTTTCAGCCATCTCTTCACGAATGATTACATTTCTTTTTTGACTAAGATTCGAGAAAAATAAACTTGATCTCGTACTTTCGCCGCAACAGTAATTCTTATTTCATGGGATCAGGGCATTCCCCATAAAACCTTAGCCAGAAGGCAGTCGGTGTATTGGGTCTTCTGCTCCGTTTAGACCAAAAATTATTTTGAGAGTGCACTCCGCAGTGAAAAAAATCAAGGCAAAAATTCAAGAGCTGCATGCGCCTTAAAGCCGATAGTCACACAGCATGACCCAACAGACAGTTCAGCTACATCATCTGTATATACTTAAGTGTAGATGTTAGAACCATTTAAAATGTTAGGCAATAAATCGACTAACATGCATCAAAGTAGTGGAAACAGAACATCCTTTCGGAACCAATCCCTGTTTACCCACAACTATCGCTACGGTCAGCAACCGCAATAAGGGTTTCATCACCAGCGGATTCATCTAGTCGTGATCTCTGGCCAAATTATACATATGTACAAGTATATGTAGTCAAAAGTTTCAGTTTGTTATTGAGGCTACGAAAAAGTGAAGATCTTCTTTGTATTAGCCAACTCGCCATTAGTATCTAATGAATCTTTATAATAGAACAAATTGCATGAGATGATCAACTCAGGAACCCATTAAGACATTAGTTGCTTTTAAGACGTCCCCTAAGGACCTATTGATTAACCTCATAAATTGGAAATAAGATGCGCTTTATTTTTAAAAACATTTATTCGTGAGATATCACAGAATAGTCAATCTGGTCTAAGTAAACTCTACCCCAAAAAGCTGCCTCAACTTAAATGATTCAACCTTGGTATCCTCATGCGACAACTTATCTTCGACTAAAATTTGTTTTATCTTGGAAAAAGGAGATTAAAAACCGCATCATGAGGTTGGCAATTGAATATGATGCAAAACTTCACATCTGTTCTTGAGATAGCATTCACTGAACTATCCATGATGTCAGCAACCAACTTTAATGAGACACATTGTTACTGCAATATTTAATACTTTAATAAACTCATATCCATACGATTAAAGCAACTGATAACCGAAATTAAAATGAAATCACGTTCCTACCCACACTCGGATGTGGTTTTTTGTCTGCCATCTTCGCGAGTCCCAAGCGCACCAAGTGGCGTCGAAATCATTATAGAAGAAGTGAATGAGCCTATTTCATTAGTTTCACGAGTCGAAAGCTCTTAAGGGATGTGCTATGTTCTCTGCACGTAAAAGTACTTTAAAATGCTCACGGACATGGCGAGAAATTTTCAAAAAAAAAAACGAACGACTATCCGTTCGTCCTGGTGCTTAGAGGTGATGATAAGATGAGATGCACTTGCACAGGTATCTTCCACTGCCAGTGCCAGTGCCAATGTCAGGTCCCAGTAACATTGCAGAGGCGAGAGCATAGCCCGGTTTTGAACTCCATATAAGAGGATGGAAAAGTTTGCAAATTTAAAAAGTTTTCTACGGGATACGATGAGTCGACGTTTAAAATTGTAATTTTGGAGATAGCTCAGGTGTCAGTCATGACGACGGCGGAGAAACACTTGTCGAAAAGTGATTTTTTTATTCGCCGTGCAAAAGGTCAGCCAACGATGAAAATCGTCCGGAAAACACGTTTTCCACCTGTTCGAGTTGGATTGATTAATTTTTTTTTCCTTCAACTAGGAACTATGGACAGTTGTGGTGAAAAGTAAATAAACGGAAAGAGTAAAGGGAATTTTGGAGATGTTCTGGCTAGTCCTGGATGATACACAAAGACTGTTCTTGGGTTTATGAGACAAACACTGAAAATCTACGATCGCCACAGCCTTTGCCAATCAAGTATCCTCTCAACTCTCTATTAATCCTTTGTCGGCAGCATAAAGTGCCGCAACACTGCCAGCAAACTATTAGATAAATTGCCAATAACGTGCTGCGTTTCACCCTACTGCCACAAAGAAACATAATTTGATGATGAAGGCAGGAACACATATCTAACTAAACAATATATACACCGGCAATGCAAAGAAGAACAAGGAGGTGGGGTCCTTGTCTATGGTGTGTAGAGATATGGATTTTATCAACAATGGTCTGGCCGATGAATTTTTTTTAATCAACACAGGGGGGCAATGTAGTACAAGAAGCCCGCATCTTACGTGACCCACTGAATTGGAAAGGCTATTGATCGAGCCGGTTGGAGACATCATTTGTTTGAAAAATGAGTTATATAAGTATTGTTACTCATTCGTCATGATTAACGGACCTAATGACTTATAGCGATTGAGACAGCGTCTTCTATTTGATGTTCCTAGGTGACTTAACGTTTCCAGAAATTTAGCTAACTTATCAGTTTCACGATTCCTGCGTAGTGTCCCGAAACCCAACAGAGTGTGATTTTTGTACTGTTTGAATATGACTGTGCACCGGTCTCTTACGAAGACTGGCTTGGCTGTCTATACACATATCTATTGCAATATCGAGCTGAAGTATTGAATTCAGGTTGAGCCAAGCAATTGCCTGAACAATAACTCAGACTTTGACTGGAAGACACTGAAGTACGAATGAAGGCTAAAGAAGACTTCTTGATAAAAGTCCCAATCTATCTGTGCACTATTTTTCCTTATAGCGTAGCGTACCAACTTCTCCACGGCTATAGCAATAGGCACAACCTTCTTGTTAAACTTGTTTATTTTAAGGGTTCATTCAATTGGATATTTATTCCTTCGACTGGGATTGAGTACTGCCATGCGCTCTTGTGGCATCTCCCGGATTTCATATTACCCTCTGACGTGATTTCCAATTGTCTCAGCCAACATTTCGAAAAAGTTAGGCAATACGTATTTGATAAAACTAGAACGCTTAGGTACCTCGATTTAAAAATCGGATGCGAGGTCTTGGCATTGTTGGAGAGGTGGAATCCGAGATTACATCGAGATGTTTCGCTTAAACTCCGAACAGGCGGATGATAGAGAAAGCTGTTTAGCACTTGAACCATTCTTAAATGTTTTGAAAAAACTTATCCAGTCAGGCTAATCTTCGTCGAATCGGACGTCCCATAGTAAAACGCAGATTTGCAGTGCTACATAAGGAAACGAAAAGCCTTCGAAACAGGTCGTTTATGAGTAATTTAAAGGATAATTAGAATCTATGTCTTACAGGTTGAAGCAAAAAGAATAAAAAAAGCTTATTCGGATTTCAAAAAGTGCCTGTTATAAAGAATTTTTCAGATAAGATTTAAACGTTCAGTGAAATCAGCAGACTACTCAAAGCCCTCATAAGATCCAAATTAATAAGGCTTGAAGCATTAAATAAAGGTAGACAGAGAGCTACCAAACACTTCCCAGATAACTTGATTAAGACCAGGTCACACTGAACCCGCATGTGTGCTGAGGAACGCATTCCGCCATTGATGGTATCAGTTGTGGAGAAAATCATCGAACTTAAGGCGATTTTCATTTCATCATTGCTTTGGCTTATGTTGGTCGACTTACCGCTTAATGTTCTCAATGGTATAATGTCTACACTTAATCTTAAAATAAAGTAGGTGTATTGGCTTATACTACGTGGGGTGAAAAGTAACCTCTTTTATTTAATATAGTCCCCTTTTAGGTTGATACACTTATTCCACCGATTTTCCAACTTCTTGATCCCGTCCGAAAAGTAATTTTCCGGAAGGTCTGCAAAATACTCCTCCGTGGTGTCGATGATTTCCTCGCGTGAGCTGAATTTTTTATTGATGAGCCATCTTTTGAGGTTAAGGAAGAGATAATAGTCCGAGGGTGCCAAATCGTAAGCCGTAAGTCATTGATTGTAGCCGTGGTTGCGATGCTCTTATGCGCTGGCGCATTGTCTTGCAAAAACAAAATTTTTTTCGCTTCATGTGAGGCCGTTTCGCAGCGATTTCGGCCTTCAATCGCTCCAATAATGCACAGTAATACTCGCTGCTGATGGTTTTTCTTTTTCGAGGTAGTCCACGAAGAGTATGCCAAGACAATCCCAGAAAACCGACGCCATAACCTTTCCGACCCATTGAGCCTTCTTCTTCAGTCCGTTGCCGGTCATTCATTCTGTTCTCTGGTGTGTAATAGTGGACCCAGGTTTCATCAACATTTACCAATCGACGCCAAAAATTCGCCCGATTCCGCATCAGCAGGTCCAAACATTCTTTCGAAGTGCTCTCGTGTTCGTGTTTTTGGTCAGGAGGGAGCATGCGCGGCACCCAGCGGCAGGATAACCTTTTCATGTGCAGAATATTGCCCAAAATATGGCGTGTGCGCTCAGTACTAATCTTTGTGATATCTGCTAGCACACGCACCTTCACTTTTCGGTCAGCCAACACCATTTCATGTATTTTTTTGACATTGTCCTTTGTAACCGCATCGAAGGGCCTGCCGCTGCGGACTTGATCGGTAGTGGAGTTGCGGCCACCACGAAACTCACGAAACCAATATTTGACGGTGTAATCTGACGGAGCATTGGCCCCTTAATATTTATCCAACTACAAACCTACATTCAATGCAACACACGTTTTAGCAGTGGTTGGGTGCTGTATTAATAGGGTAGGCACTGACAGATGTCAACCTGGCGATATCCGGTCTTGCAACTATCTTCTACATATCAATTGTGCTTATAATACCTCCACGTGATAACCGTCGAGCATTGGTCCATATCCATCCAGACTGGACCTGCAAAAGTTATAAGTGCGAGTGCTGACCAGCAGACAAACATAGTAGCACTATAAACGGGACAGCGGATGAATTTCTCAGATGGAATTAACGGTGGAAACAATCCCGTAACAAATGAGATCTTACCCGGGCTACTCCGACATATTTAGAGCTCAGAGCGGTAAGGATTTCCGAGACTAAGTCAGGGTCTTGGAAACGTGATAGTGGCGGGAGAGCCCTTAATGGACCAACGGCAGCACTTACATCCCATAACCGGTTACTGGCTTTCGGTCCAACCGACCTCTCGTTCTAGGGGTACCAAAAAATGGAACTGGCCCTCCAGGATGGGGGTTGTGCCGCCGAGGTAACTGCCCGGCCATATAAAAAATATAAAAGTTACGAAGCAACAACAAGCCTCGGACACAGACGGATCTACTGTTGATAACCCATGCAAACGATTTAAGGACAACGAACTTCGGATATGCACTTGGAATGTTAGATCCCTTGACAGGCCATGAGCAGCTGAGCTCCCCTGTGAGGTAATCGTGGTGGCTGTAGGAGTGTTAGACCGACTGGCGCTTGGACAACGCATGGTTCAACATAGGTTGTAGCGTGCTACAATTGGTGTTGTACTATTTCATAGAATGGGAACTGATCGGTCTCCCCGATTTAGAGTTGCACTGCAATTGGGTGCCAAGACCAAGACTGAGGTATTAGATAGGCATTCACCCTTAAAAAAAGGGAAAATTCGTAACTTACACACGACTTCCAATATGCTACTAGTGGTGGTACATTACTCGATAGGCGTTGTTTTGATATCTCGTACGAAGACCTATCCTAAGCATCTAAGTGTGTCTGAAATAAGTGCTGCGTCATTCTGTGACCTTTCTGTAGGAGGTGCGATGATACCGAGAAGCACTTTTTATTTTAAATTTCCGGCCTGCGCTTGCACAAAACAAGAGATGTACGGGGCTGATGTAGTGACTTTGGTACTCTGGGCATTTTATTATTGAATTTACTACTTCTCTGTCTGATTGATCTCTTTCAACAGCAAAACTTATCACAACCACATCGAATGCAATTATTAACTCCATACCTCAATTCCTAGGCCCGTCCTGGGGATTTTCACCTCAAAGCAAAAGCCTACTAGATAGCGTTACTATTAAGAAATTTTTCAGTTCGAACACTTTTCACTCCCATTGTACGCATTTTATTCTCAGCTTCAGCTGCCCTTTCCGAGATCCAAAAACCAATACATAAGAGCCCATCATTAAGCATCATCAAAGAGTGCAATTTGAATAATAAAACATTCAAAATGGCACAGCACCACTCCAATTAAAGAGACTCAAAATATAACCAAAGAAAGGTAACCAAAAACAGCTAAAAATTAAAAAAAAACATCTCGTAAAAAATCATAATTTGAATAAAAAATGACTTTAAACACTTGGCTGGAAATTTATCCGGATTTATGTTTTCGAATCATCTCCACCAGCTCCAGCGTAGCATGACGCAATCGACTCGAAACCAAATCGCAATTTCAATTTCCACAATTCAGAAAACTGCCTACGACCGCTAACGAGCGAATTTAAAATCAAATTGTAATCATATGCGAACATTTGTAATCAGAGGCTTCCGGGGGAGGGTGGCCAATCATTCATTATCATCCGGGTGTGAAAATAGCCTGTCAGCTGTTAAACTTGCTCATCAGATATGTATGTACTTTCATCGTTGAAACTCGCCTAGACGGCATTTCAGTGAAAGTGAATCTGTTTTTGTCGGACTGGTTTTTCTCATCTTTTAATCTTGCATTATCTTTCACTGTCCCGCTCTGCGCACCTCCTCTGCACTGGAATTGATAAAGATTGAAAGCGCAATTAACTTTATTTTTGCGCAAATTTGCGAGAAAGGGATTTTTTTTTTTTTAATTATCAACGTCTATAGTGGCGAAGTCTTATAATTTTGAAATTTGAAATTTTAACGGTTAATGGTTGTGTATACTCGTGTGTGATATAAGATGAGCGTAGATGCTATTCAGATAAGACGTGGATTTATGATAATTTTGCTGAAATGCTTATAGTGTTCCCGAACGAACAGGGCTATAAAGATGTGCTAATGAGTTTGCAAACTTTTATCGCAGCTACAATAAGTTTGGTGGCTGGCTTTAGGTATTCATGGTTCCATAGTTTTGATCATTATTATTTGTAACAGCTGGAAATGATTGTTAACGTATTCTTGCAAACAATTTTCGACGGAAATAGTTTCTTCGAGGTCTATAAGAACCTTGGAAATTTAGCAAAAAATGCCAAATGACTTTATCGCTAAGATAGACAAAAGATCTACGAGTATAAAAGATCAGGTCTCGGTTAGATGCACTTAGAGCAGTTGTAGGTGCACTCTGTTGGGGCGATGTCCTACATGCCAGATAGATTCGTTGATAAATTTGTCAAGATCGATTATCTTTATTGAGTAGAGATCGTTTGCATTGCACAAGTAGTTACTGCGTAGAGATTGCATTCTGATGCCAGCCGAGGCAGGGCATTGATCTTCATTTCAATTTATCCCCATCCAATGCAAAAATTGTTTTGAGAATATCAAATTACTACGAGTTTCATCCAATGGCATAATACACCGTGATTTTGGGAAATATCTCCTTTGAAGATAATTTATGATAAGCCATAATAGTCAAGATTTCTCCACATTTTGGTGATGAGTCTATCAATGTCGGACCTTCTGCTTGATCGGGAAAGCCATGATGCAGCGTGAGAAGACTGTCCAGTGAATGTCCCTCAGGCTTATGCTTTTACAGGCGGCTCATTCAGTTTTTTTCTAACACGTTGATATGAGTCCATTTTTGCAGTGTAGTTCGACGATCGTAGGGAACACCTTCTATGAGTTTAAGGCATCACTGAGGTCTATTTCTAGCAGAAATGATGATTTTAATATCTCTTTGTAACATTTCCTTTATTCCTCATTTGGTGTCGAAGACGGTGCTGCATCAGCTATTCCATCACATTCCTCCCGTGTCCTCCTTCTAGGAAATAGCAACTGTAATCTTTTTCGATTTTTCAAGGTAAATTTCGGTAGTCTGTAGGTGGCAAAATTTTCTAAAAGTATGTTTATGATGGGTTTTGAGTATTTAGATTCTCCCTCCAAGTCTTCCCAATTATAATATTGGCGCTTAAGTTCTCTCGAAATTCTTGGTGTTTCTTCGAGAACTTACCGTAGTCCTTACGTTGGGTCTTCTTCCTCATTTTTGTAGATCTTTTAGAATGTCTTCTAAGTTTTCCTTTTACGTTCTTATCTAGATAAATTTTGTGCAGTAAAAATTGTCCGTTCGATTTTAAGGTAGTTTCTGTAATAAGGTAACGGTCTGATTTTGAGGACGTGAGGATGCGTTGACATAGCAGCCCACCACTACTATATTTTCTTCTAATTTCGGGTGACCTCATCAACCGTAAGAAGTTAAAAGTGGTGCTGCGAAGTCATCTGTGCTGTACTGAAGCAAGAAAGAAAGGTTGAGTCCTGATCTAGCAGGAATACAAGCCCAAGGTGAACTGTTTCTTCAAACCAAGTATGAGATGCTCTACTCCTTATCGAAAGTGCCAAACGGGTCTGACACGGTTCAACACTTCACCTTCAACAATACAGCTTATGTTGAAATTTCTTATTCAAGTTAAAGGAATAGATTCGGTACTCATGGAGATCATAATAGACCGGCTCATGATGACTTTTTCTCAGCAGAATATCTCGGCATAGTTTGCAGCGCAGAGGTCTAGAAGAAGCTTACGGTCGTTGTACGGGAAATCAGAGTTTTAATATACCACATACCCAGATCAGAGGCCTCGAGCAGGACGTTGAACTAAACCTACGATTTTTGACGGATTTTGCCTCTTGTTTAGATTTGCAACTTAGCTTCTGGTAAAGCAATCGCGAACTTTTTGTGGCAGCTAGTGTACTTGAAGATGCAAGAAACACACATAAATATTGTGGCCAAATCAAAAAAAGTTCCTTTTTGCTAAAGTCAAATCTTTTTGTCTCTTACCAATACCGCCCAACATATGAAGACAGAACTTAATCGCCTTGGGCCGACTCGTCAATTCAGTCTTTGATAAGAAGGCTCATTTCGGATTTTTGGCAATTTTTGACTCTCGTGATCCAGTTTTGCTAAAGCGTCGCTATGGCCTAAGTTGAGCAGATGACTCTTATACTTATAAGTGGTCCAACAGAAAGAAGTCTGTAAGAGTTAAAAACTTGGAAATTTCGGAGGTAAGTACGTTTCAGCGTTGTTCGAAAACACACGTCTTGGAAATTTTCACTTTAAAAGTTTATTGTTTGGCAAGCGGTGTGGCCTTGCGCGCTATGTTGTTTAAACCAGAAGTCTTGTAGAATGTGTTTATGCACTGGCAGATACACAAAGTTCACCAACATCCATCGATACCGATTGCTATCGCTTTCTCATGGTGCAATAGTGTTTCATGAATTATTGAGCCTAGTCGGTCATCTGAATTCGTTCCCAAAAATCGGGCTTAGTTTCAATCATGTGAATGACACTATAGGCGAAAATATGTCTAAAAATCTCTGTGCCAACTGCACTTTGAATGGAAACATGGCCTTGCTTGCAAATCATCCTTAAAGTTGTCCTACTTATGTCTAACAGCTGATATCGTTAGACGACACGAGACATTTCCATATTCGCCAATAGGTCCAACAGATTTATTGGAATGACGTGGACGCAGTCAATCGTGTTGATAGATATTCGCTCCAGATTCTGACGGAAAAAAGCGTCACTTTTCGGCGAGTTCCGTTGGTGTAGAATCATTTAAGTTTGAAATTCTATTAAATTGACTTTTCAAATCGTCAAAGTTATTAAAAATTTCCATACCTGCGCACCCTTCATTTGCTAATTTAACTGCATAAGGCCAGTGGCAACGATGTCTATCAAGATTGCTGACGATCTCAGCGAAACCGTTGATGTCATAAGTGGATTTAGGCCCTCAAAAAACATTGCACGTTATTGTCACATAATACCAGCAGAGGCAGTTCAATTATTTGCACACTTTAGTGAGAGTGAAATTTTTTTTTATCGAAACAGAAGGCTTAGAAATAGAGATAATACATCTTCAAATGAAAGTGCCCAGCTTTCCACAGGAATCTAAGCCGAGCATTCACAGAAGAAGTTCTGACTACAAGACACACAGGAGGAGGTACCATTTTTACCCAGCACTCTAAGTTGCTTAGTTAATCCTTAGTATAACAGTAAGTGGTCTACAGTCCTTCCTTACATCAGAAACTTCCGAATGCAATCGTTGGGTCATTTTATTAGAGGGTGCTTATTGGAGATCCGTCGGTGAATGGAAGCCCTAAACGAGGGTAAAGGCACTGCAAATGCGGGCTTAGGTTCTGGGAAGTTCACCTCTAAGTTTCGTGAAGCAAGTATTTTCGTTTTCTTATTTGCAGCCATCCAATCATCAAACCTTGTATACTGAACTAACTTGAATATGGAAAGGTGCATGAAGGAGAATGTATGACAAATACCTACAGCGCTTATGATCTGTGTGCTTCGAATGCCTACGGTAGAAATAAAAGAAAATGTATCGATTTAAATGGCGCAGCTGCAAAGGAATCTCAGTCAAATAGTCCATCCGCTATCGGGATGGATGGGGAGGCTTGTTGGTTCAAGCCCAAGTCCACCTTTGAATCCAGCTCCCTCCTAAGCAAGCAAAGCAGGATAACACCTCTGGGAACTAACTTATTTGTAAGAAAGCTGACAGTTTCGATGCAATTACAATAGTACTCGTATTTCATCATTCAACAGAGTGTATGAGGCCAGATACTCATTTAATTTCATACTGACGTAGATACCTACATAATGCATGCATATCAAAAACGCCATGCTAAATTTGAAGAATAATTTAAAAATTGTGATCAGAGCATTCGCTTTCGGTGTTCTTAAAAGACATAGCTACGTGTAGATATTACTAGGATGCTGGGTGAATGTGGTAAGTACTTTCGTCTCGCAATTGTGGGATAAGATTAACATACAATAAAAGTCCTCATCTGCTGGGATTTTGTTAAGGCAACGATGATCGAAAGTAAAAATCACTTCTTTCCGGCCTAAGAAAACAATTGAGTTCTCACCAAGACAAAACAAGAAATAGGCAGATATCAAAGAAGTCTAAGCCTTGTTATTGACATCCACTGAATAGTTTGAAGATGCCCGTATCTACTTATAGTTTAAAGCACCTAGCTAGTTGAATGACATGGGGAATTATGGACACAAGCGAGCTCCTCCAAATCCGGTACCGAAAAAGAAACCAAGCCTTAAATTTGAACGGATTACTGCTCATCAATTGATTATTTGTTTAATTGGAAAGCAGTTTCAAAGTCTAGATCTTTAATTTAAGTCCATTATGCGTGAAATCTACCAGGAAGTGAGTGTGATTCAAACGCCCAAGACACCGATTTGGATGACTAAGTTATGCTCATCTCTTCGTCTGAATTATTTTCATTCGTTTCAATTGAAAAAACCTCAAACCAATTGGGAAGACTTTGGACGACATGCTTACATATACATATGTATGCATATGGTACATTCATATTTATTGTCTCGAAAGGCGATGAAGATATTTTAAGTTTAACTCAGCGTTTGACTATGTATCTATTGTAATTTCAATTAAGATTCTCCAATGTCTTCATCTAAAAATGAATCATTCGAGTAATTGCTGAAGCTGTACGAGTACTCGTAGAATGAAGTAATAAATTTCGCGCTCTGCTTAGTCATTCGATTGGTTTCTACGAGTATCGCCCAACTGCCAATGCCAATGACCGGCTTTCAACATGTCTACACTACACCACATAGAGACTCCATTGAGTCTACACATTGATATGACAAAAGCGATAGCTGCGAATGGTTTCTGCGAAGTTGTTAGACTTGACGTGACGCCATGCCATCACCACCAACAGCACCAAAACCACCAGCAGCACCAACATAGGCTGTCAGATATTCGTACCACTGAATCATAACGAAGGCGCACAAGCAATAACAACAACAACAACAATATAGACAAAGGGACTCAGGAATCACTTCAAAGTCAAGCCTGACTGAGTCATGTGAATACGTCGATGATGAACGCCCGATGATCTACAGCGATCGAGTTGTGTTGGCGCGCTAGCTTCGTGATTCACTAGGAGAATACCTGTTTGTAGTGGTGTTGTCCAGGAGGGCGTGGATTCCAAAAGAATTTATAACAATTGAAAGAACCTTATTGAGATCCGTGGGAATTGCTTAGACTCAGCAGCAGATGTTAACAGTGAACAGGGATATAAGAAATGAAGAGAACAAGTCGTATGAAATACGAAGCGGTGGGTTTGTGATGTTCAAAGTCAATTCATTTGAGTTTGAAGTTGTTTTTTTGTCATTGTGAGGTTCCACTGTGATTTTCAGGGTTAAAGTTGGGAATTATAGGTCATGATATAGAGTTGAGAGAGAATACATTTAAAAACACATCGAAGTACAAAGATACAGGTACATATATACCATTTAGGATAGACAATATCATTGACCACACCGAAAGTGTGTAGTGTACTTGTTCAACGTGCTATCCAAGACATATTGTTCGTTAAGAAATTGTATTGGGCGATGTGGTCAGAAATCAGGAGTGCAAAGGGCCTATTGCACAGAAGATGTACATGGGTTGGAAATTGCTGGAAAAATTGAGAACCGCCCGAGTTCGAATTTTTTCCTCTCTGATAGATCAAGATGCAACATAAGGATGGTTCCGGGAAATCGACGAACAACCAAATGAGAAATGTGAGGCTAAGGGGGATCGGAAATGTGAGGAGCACTTAATAAACACCGCGAAACGTTAACGCAACGGCCGTTATAAATTGTTTATTCTATTTAGGAAATGACACTACTCTTGTATAGGCCCAACTTGAAGCGACGCAGTCAGCAGTTTAATTTAACTGCAGAAGAGACTCCAACAAAACACAGAATTACATACGTTTCACTTTTTCTTCGCAGCACGTTGTCTTTAAGGGCACCAATACTACCCTAAAGTTAAGAGTCGTATTTGACGTAACATTCAAACCATCTTCTTGCTTTTCCTTAAATGGTATGCTGTTGGTTGATCCAAAAACGCAGACTCTTGCCATAGATATAGTTTAAAGATGGCATCGGTATAAATTTACGTTTACAGGGGAAAAACTTTGCCGCCAAATTCGAGTGGACCGAAGGGACGTAAATAATCAAATCACCTCATAGGGGGAAAATCCGCAGAAAAGTTTGAAAACATTCAGGTTAGACACGGTCACATTCGAGGCACAATCGGCTTCATTTCTCGCTAATAGGATAGTGCAGTAGCCTGCAGATGACCAGGCGTATAATTTGTTGACACTACTTTTGTAATCAGAGAGCAGACTAATGATGTTATCAGTGGAATAGACACTGAACACAAACAAAAACTTAAAATGATGAGAAAGCTGTCAGCCACGGCGGGATTACAACTGTTGAAGCATTTCAGTAGCTCGATGGCCATATTGTAGCATACTATACTAGAAGACCGAGAGGTCGATTTCTCTTTTCTTTTGGAAGCTTGAGTCGTGAGAACTGGAAAAAGTCACAAGCAGCCATGCCAGGTGAATATGGAGCTTGGGGAAGGGAATGAGCATTGTTTTTGATTAAATAGTCGCGTACAAGATGAGATTTGTGAGCTGCTGATTGTGATCCCGTATGGATCGGGTTACATTTGAAAAGTTTCAACAACAATGGACCACAAGTCTTGGACATTTGAACCCCATCCCTGCTTGCATAAAAAGCTTCTTCAACTCGATAATCCGAATATATTCGATCAGTGGATGCATGCAAGTAAATATTTCCTGCCTTATGGGGACAGCCGAGGTCTCAATGTTAGCCAAGGATTAGAGAAAGTCTTTTCATGGCCTTTCGTGAGAACTATGACTATTTGACGCCAGTAGACCCATAGGCTGTGCTTGTCTCTGAAGGGCAAGCACACGAGGAAGTCTATTAGCCTATTGCGATTCCCAGTTAATACATATGTTTTGTATTCAGATTTTGACGAAATTTTTCTACCTCCATTGATAAGGTGGTTTCACTTGCCAACGTTTTACTCAAGATCCATGTATAGTACAGCTTGTGCAGCTTAGAGAACCGCGAATATTTTTGACTGAAAAATATTACATTCGTCCAGAGTTTTACATTACCTTTCTCCGTTTTGGAGCCCTCCAAGTAGAGGTAGAATTTTCAATTGTTGGAGGCAGTGTTAGATAGTTGCTAGGGAATAATATGGAGAAACACCTATCAAAGTTTACCCTTTGCATTATTTATGTAGTTCGTGAGTTTTGGTAGTTCGTTTTCGTGTATTTTAGACGCGTGTCCCAGGTTGTGATGCGTTTGTCTTTTGGTCTGATGGATCTTTTAGAAGACGTAAATTTAAGGAATTCGTTTAAAAAAACAGGTTAAGCATTAATTCTAGGTTACCTTTAGGAGTAGACCTTAAGGCTCATTTTACTGCGACGCACGCTGGTCTTTGAACTTTTGTGCGAGTTTTTGAGACAACTAATCTTTTTCGCGGCTCTTCACCATATGGTTTAAGTATGGCAATGCACAGCCAGTGTATTATACATGGTTTTGCCCCCGAAGTTTTCCAGAGGTTCTTTAGAATGCTGTTTTGGTTCCTTCTCCGATGTTAAAAGTTGTATCGTAGCACCTCTGATTCTGTTAAGATTCAACTTTTCTAGCTTTCTTTCATTGTGAACAACCCTAGTAGAGTTTTTGAAGGACTAATCCTTCAACCGTTTTGTGCTGTCGATATTGCGAGTGATTGACTTCATTAGTTCTTCTTCTTCTTTAAATGGCGCTACAGTCCGGGGTGGATCTGGGCCTCAGTCAACAAGCGTTCCCTGGCTAGCTGCCTCCGAGAATCGCCCGAAGAATTTTTCTCTCGAAGCAACCAAGAACACCCTCATCTATTTTTGATAATGTCCATGCCTCTGCGCCATAGAGCAGGACCGGGATTATTAAGGTCTTATAAAGGGTGACCTTTGCTGTCCGAGAAAGGGGTTTGCTACTCAATTGCCTTCTTAACCCAAAGAAACAGCGGTTGGCAAGAGTTATTCTTCGCTTGATCTCAGCGCTGGTGTCATTGTCTGTATTTATAGCGGAGCCTAGGTAGACAAAGTCCTTAACTCAATACTCGCGAAAGCGCCACTGACATCACGTTGCTTTCTCCCGATTATGTCAATATCATCGGCGTATGCGAGTAGTTGGATGGACTTTTGAAAGATAGTGCCTCTTGCGTTTGCTCGTGAGTTTTGCACTATTCTTTCAAGTACGATGTTGAAAAAATTGCATGACAGTGCATCGCCTTGTCTAAATCCTTTCTGGACATCAGAGGTCTCGGTGAGATCTTTACCGACCTTGATGGAGCAGCGTGCATTCTCCATCGTCATCCTGCACAGACGGACGAATTTGGCAGGGATGCCAAAACTAGACATTTTTCTGTATAGCTCGTCTCTATGGATGCTGTCATACGCGGCCTTAAAATCGATGAATAGGTGGTGTGTATCGATATGAAGCTCATGGGTCTTCTCCAAGATCTGCGTAGTGTGAATATCTGGTCGATCGTGGACTTTCCTGGCCTGAAGCCACACTGATATGGACCTATCAGGTTGTTGACAAACGGCTTCAGGCGTTCACACAATACGGCGGATAAGATCTTATATGCGATGTTAAGGAGACTGATTCCTCTGTAGTTGGCGCAGTTCAGAGGGTCTCCTTTCTTGAGAATTGGACAAACAATGCTGAGGTTCCATTCATCGGGCATACTTTCGCCCGATCATATTTTACAGATAAGTTGGTGTATGCTCCTTACCAAGTCATCACCTGCCGCTTCGAAGAGCTCGGCAGTCAGGCCATCCGCTCCAGCAGCTTTGTTGGACTTAAGCTTCGATATAGTTATCTTCATTTCATCCAGGTCGGGTGGACGGAATTGTTGGTCATCATCGTCCAGGTTGAAAGGTTGATTCTGCCTGACAGCGGTATTTGATTCGTCATCGCCGTTATACAGTCTGCAGAAATGGTCCTTCCGAATTCTCAGCATCGACTGCGATTCTACCACGATTTTCACTTGGTCATCTCTACAGGCTTCGGTTCGGAATTGTTTCCGTGGCATGTTATTTTATCTTTTGGTAAAACTTTCGAACTTCATTTCTGCAGTAGCATCTTTCAGTTCACTGATCGTTAAAAAACGTTTTACATTTTTGTTCGAAAGTTGTTTAAAACAAGCCACATAAATGGAGTTTCTCTTGCAGTCATTTTCCTTCTCCCATATTCTGAATTGACAATTCCCATATTTGCTATCGTTATTTCTGCATGGACCTTTCCAAAGCCGTTCTCATAGATCCGGTTTTTACATGATTTCATGGCCCCATTGACTCGTCTCTTATTCTATTCCATAAATTAATAAAGCAAGTAAAACTGGATATTTATCAATAGCCCAGCTATTAGCCTGACTTATGCCTCCAAGTAGACCATTCTTTGGAGTTCAATAAAAGCACCAGTGACATATTTTTGTGAAAACTAGTTCCACCAGACATCGAACATATAGGACATTAATTATGTTACTGGAACCATTGAAATCCACAAAATCGTCCTACGTGATAAGTTCTTTACCTAGAGCACCTTCGCACGGCCAGAAGGCTGACAACATCTTGTAAGTTTTCTACTTGGCATATTTAGTCCAAATAAGGTTGTTATACAGGATAACATAAAAACCCCTTAGCTTTTTTGGAGAAATGAATGGTGAGTGGTTAGGCAGTAGATGTATCAGACCGGTCAGCTTCCTCTTTCTCGAAAAAACAATAACCTCAGCTTTGAAAGGAAAGCGCATTCTTAGTGCAACAATCTTAGTAGATTATATATTAGCAACAGTAAGTATGAAACACTTTTTACTGTTTGGTATGTCTGCCACATAAGGTGGCATTAGATCTTCAGTCAAGTAAAATGTTTTCAAGATTTCGGCACTCTTTATCTAGTCGCACCGAAACTACATTCCGCCATGATACTGTAAGTTTGTGGGATTTCTTCCTAGAAGGTGTGGGTTCCATTCAGATGCTAAGCAGCTGCCTTAATTTTTTGTTTCATTTTCAGTTAAGCCCTATCAAATTGACTTTCTTCTCTTCCTTCTTCGGATAATATGACATGGAAGCCTTCAGCAGTACTCTCCAATCGATTATCCTCTTCCGTACCTGTTGTTGAATAGCGCTTAATTAAGACGATTATATGGATTGCTTTTGCCTTTCATTTTTTTACTACCAAAACAACTATCTTGAACAATAGCTTCAGAGCATCTTCTAAATCGCAGTTTTGAATGAGATCGGCTAACGGATTAATCTGAATCTGAATTCAGTGTAAGAAAAGTCGTCGAGGTATGCTAAAGAAGAATTTCGCTTTTTTCTGTCGACTTCCAAAACCGCTGTCTACTTGGTTTAGCGGCATCCAAAAAAGACCTTCCGAAACTCCGTTGTGCGCATTTCCTACACTGACGTAGAGGCCATACTAATTTTTCGTGACTTTGCTTTCCATAAGTCAGAACTGACTGTCACTTACTTGATTTCTTGATCTTCTCCCTACGTAAATTTTCATTTCTTACGATCTTTACTTCACTTAAAGTTGTTACAGTTTTTTGTGACGGGTTTGCCTTTATAAGGTGAAACAAGAAACCTGTGCTGGAACTGGTAAGACATTTCTGTCCAAGAAAATATTTCAGACTTCCCTTAATATAGCAAGAGGATTGTGCTAAGGATCGACCGCACGTCTCGGACTTATTTTTTGTGTCCTCATCATGCAGAATATCAAATATGGAGTGCAGTCCCTTATCGTGCACTCAACGGTGTAGAAAGCGTTTTAATTGAATATGAAATTTTCAACCACATTAACTACCAAGTCAGCCGGTATCATCACAATCCATCAAAATCCATCATTCACACACCCGCACACTCTCTGAAAAATTGGCAAAAAAAAAGGTAACACAAACCCTGGTATGGAGAAATCACATCCTAAGCTTGTTTACCCCCAACTGCAGTGCCACTGGCTTCAGGATACGATGTCAGGAAGCATACAAAAACTTTCAGAATCTTGCCTCCCATCTTCTGTCATCTTTCTACGAGTACATCCTATTATGCAGCATTGAGATCACATCAGTTGCCCGTATACCTTTGTATATGTACGGCTATATGAAATGCCATCACATTATGCGGAAAATTATTTTCCAAATCAACATACAGGATTATTGTCGAAAAAAGAAAAAAGAGGCAAGGAAAAGCGGAAACCTTCTGCAACAAGGATGAAGGTTCTGGAAAAATTTTAATAAAAACGAAACAGAGCAAAAAAAAAACAAAAAAAAGAAATAAATGTGGAAACAAGGCAAAAAGAAATACACAAATTGGATGCAAATTGCAGGAAAACCTAATCGGAAAATCATTATTGAGAAAACAAAAACGGATCTTGGCTTCAAAGGATCTGATTACAAGACAAGGCTAGAACGTTCCATGACTCAACTCAATTCAACTCAGCCCAATGAAGCAATTCATCGACGTATCTGATGTAAAACGATTTTTATTCCATTTTTCTATTTAACTTTTCCAGTGCAATTAAGACTATGAGTACAAGTACAAGTATAAGTACGAGTGCGAGTACGAGTATCCTGCTTTATGACACAAAAAGTAGCGACCGAAGAATGGTAATGAAATTTGAAAGGAACTGTGCCACGATTTGCAGAGAGGTCCTTCGTTCTTTTTAATTACGAAAAGAGTCCTCATTTGGACAAAGCCATTTTGAGTTTGAATTTTTTTTTTTTTTTGTAAAGCGTAAATCAGAACGAAGAAGAACATTTTCTCATGGTCACCATTAAACTGGGTTACCCCATTGAATTCGTTTCGAGTTTAACAATTTATGAGCAGAAAAGACCGCGCTTGTAAATTGCAAAAGAATAAAAAGAAAAAAATCCTTTACCTCGGAATTTAAAAGACAAACCGTTAAAAAAAGCAGAGAATCCATTGAAATGAGATTGTAACTACTGCGGTCTGCCCATCTTAATTAGAAAAATGTCCACCCACCCACTAGTGTGCTAAAAAGTTCGTTCCAAAATGTTTCTCGCATTTCATCTCCGGCAAGGATACATTTTTGAAACCCCTCTCTACACTACTCGTAATGGTGTTCATTTATTTCACAAATGAGCCAGCAATTAGCACCAAACGAGTTTGACGGCTGCAGGGATGCAGAGATGCAATGACTGTGATACTCCTGGCAGTGTACATCATCAACCGCTAATGCCCCCCCAGGGCCTGGTTACTATTGTCATTTTTTGCCCGCCAAACTTGATCTAAACCACAAACATGCCGGAGTATGTAGTCTGTATCTACTCGTATGTGGTGTGTAGAATTTCGCAATCAGTCATCATGGGAAAATTATGCAAAAAGTTTTCCGCCAAAATGTCAAATGAAGTCACTTAAATTGTTTTTTTTTTTTGTGACTTTTCTGGCGACTCGATTTTGATTGAATCAGTTATGAGCGCGAGTGACTGACTCGGTAATGAGGCTTCTGAGAGCTTATCAATGATCCTGTGGGGAGATTTCCTACTGGATCGACGGCACAATTAAAACCACAAATAAATATAAAAAAATTACAAAATAATTAAATTTCAATTAGAAACGTTTATTGATGGATAAGCGGGTCGACTGAATTATTGATTGAAACCACACAGCTGTGGGCTCAAATGTATCTGATGATGTACGCGCAGTTGAACTTATAAATCGAGGACGAGTTTGCAGTGGTAAATTAATTCAAATTTTCGCCAAATAAATAATGGTTGGAAGGTTTATTATAATTTTAGAGATACGAATAAATTGATGAGTAGGCTGTGGCTGCAGAGTTGTAAATTTGAATTAAGCAGTTACGGGTTCAGAGCCATTACTTTAATGGTTTACAAGAAGGATGCAGAAGCAGATACGAAAAGATCATCCAAACAACAAACAAACAACAATCTGTTCCTGGAGCGGTGACCTTCTATAACGCAGCTTCGTTTGATCGAAAAGACAGAAATAGAACCATGGTAGAGGTTGATCCGTTAAGCCGCAGTTGTGATGCTATGTCAAGTACAAATGAACCTCCATCCCTCCAAGTGGCAAGCGCTGCTCTTTTTCTTCGCCCCTGGAACAACTGTGAAAACATAGTTTTGATTCAAGAACCTTGGGTCTTTGACGATCTGGTGTTTGACTTACGACCCTCAACTATACACCTTTATACGTCAGAAAGAAAGGTAAACCTGGAGCCCGTATTCTTGCGAACAGATTTCTTAAAATCGTTCTTCTTTCTAATTTAGTAATTAAGATATAATTGTGGCAAAACTAGAGCTCGGATCGACTTATCGTGATCATCAGAGCCCTCTTCCTCTGGACAACTTCAGATTGACTATATCAGATGCAGAGAGCCGTAATCCAACACTCATTTTGTTGTGATGATGATATCACACCGTCTGAGATTAAGCTCGGATATCGGTGAAAGATGTAAGCTACCTCTTCAATATATCCTAAATGCTCACAACTTCATTTCTAACGTCGGTTTAGAGCTCACTTTTATCACTATCAACGAACAGAAGGTCTTGGGCTTAAATCTCACCTACAACAACACCTCTGAAGGTTATCCGGTAGTCATTCTTTTTACTGATCACCGCGTTCTTGACGAATAGATCTACATAATCCGACTGGTGTATCTATAGGGATGTTCCCGAAAGCGAAATCCTCTTGTTGTGCCCGCCTGATAGCGATTTGTGACCTCGAGATCCTCGTTATCCAACTAACTGAGGATTATAATTGGGCAATGTGAGCGTCCTGTCCCGTGAGTGGGTGAGTGGTGAGTTTTCGGGTTAATTCTAGGCGGATTTTTAACGCAGCCAAAAAAAGCGAGAAAAGTTCATGATTGGCATTTATATAGGAGAAAGCAAAAACAAGTCCTAGAGGCTCTTTTGCAATAAAATGGAAGAGAGTTCGGACGAATCTAAGCTTTGGAAAATTCTCTACATCTACAAATCCATTTGAGCTTCTTTTCAGTAGCCACTTTCCTGATTGTACCAAAGAAAATTCGACTCTAATGATAGTCACGCCCACAGCCTCTTGTAATCCCGTTGTCATCATATACGCGTCTTAGCTCATCTAAGCCAGGACCCGGACTGAATTAAAGTTCAGCGGCTCTTCGGTCGGTCAAGTTTTTACCATCAAGAGAGTTTTCCAAAGACCGAAACAAATGGTAATCAGAGGGTGCAAGATCCCGCCCGGGCTATACGGTGGATGGATCAAAACTTCCCAACCAAGCTCTGTCGATTTGTTCCGGGTCATCAAAGATGTGTGTGGCCTAGAATTGTCATGATGGAAGATAACTCCCTTTCTGTCTGACCATTCAAACGGTCGAGTTGTGCACACTAGAGGACCGAATTGACCGTTTCACCACGTTATAGCAGCTCATAATAGACAATTCTCTTCCAATCCCACCAAACACTCAACATAACCTTATTTGTCAATCCAGGCTTTGAAGTCGTTTGTGGTCGGTCACTGGCCTTTGACGTGAATCGCTTGCGTTGGATATTCTCGTATTTAATCCATTTTTCATCACCCATAACGAATCGCTTCAAAAATGGTTCCATTTCGTTACGTTTCATCAGCGTTTCACTGATGGTTATTCGGTCAATTAAATTTCTTTGCGTCAATTCATGTGGCACCCAAACATCGAGCATCTTTGAGTAGCCTGCTCGTTTTAGATGATTCCAAACTGTCATACGGTTGATGTTCAGTGCCTTCGCTATCTACAAACAGCTTCGGTGCCGGCCTTGCTTCATCAGTTGCAAAATTTCATCGACTTTTTCAGTGGCAGACCGACCAGTGCGAGGTGCATCTTTTACATCGAAATTTCCGGAACGTTTTTTACCGTAAACTGCGTAAATTTTTCCTTTTTAATAGTAAAAGAGCGTATTTCACTCAGATATTTCACTTATATTCAAATCAGTATAACTTTTAACACAGCTGTCTTCACAAAAAAAATGTAGGCTGACGTGTCACCTTTCAAAAACGTGTTCGTTTGACACAATCAAATTAGTGTTTCCAGATAAATGGATATCAACACCATCTAGTGACAAAAAACCGCGGAAACTTTTATATGACCTGTACCATACATTTATGACATACCATTCCGCACTACGAATGATTTTAGAAAAAAAAAAACAAGACTTTCGAATTGATACACATAACCTGGTCATCGATTTCATAGCCGCATATGACAGAATCTATAGGGATATGTCTAGTTTTGGTAAACCACAGAGTGAATGTGGGATGGATGAAATGGCGGGAAAATTCGGGAATCTTTTGCGACCGAAAATTTCCACTTAAATTAAAGGGGAAACTCTACACCACGGTTGTTAGACCAGCTCTAATATACGGTTCACAGTGCTGGACAATGTACGAAGCGTTTAAAAACAAAATGACGGCAGCGGAAATGAAAATGTTAAGGATGTCTAGTGGAGTCACTAAACGCGACTGCATTAGATCTACGCGTATAAGAGGAAGTCTACATATAAAGAATTCGGTAACCGAACAGCTTGAGGCGAATAGAATAAGTTGGTATTGCCACGTTCAACGAAGATCTGCGGAAAATCCGGTTAAAAAGGCACTATCAACTACGGTCACTGCAACTGTGAGAAAACGAGGTCGGAAAAAGAATTCCTGGATTTCTCAGATGGCAAATGCGCAACAACGTCTGGGGTTAACCACTGAAGCGATCCAGGACCGAGCTTTATGTAGACGCATTCTGCGGTCTGCGATATTAGCCAACCCCATAAGCGGAGCAGCAGCGATGCAGTAAAAATGGGAAACTCGTTACGCATAAGTTCGTATAACGAGGAAAGGGTTAATAAAAGGATAAGAAGAAGATGTCTAGTTTTGGTATGCCTGGCGAGCTCATTCAATTGTGCTTTCTTATTGCAGGATGACGATATAGAATGTAAAGACTTTCATAAGCCGTTGCCTTGTTATGTTTTAACAATGAACTCTATTATACATTGCCGATCTTATAAGAAAAGTTCGGATTGTCCTTTTATATTATTTGCTCAACCTGTTCCACTTACTAGAGCGTACTTAGGTTCTCCTGCATTTTCTAAAAACTTTACTTAAGGGTTTCCTTGGTATGTATTTAGGGAAATGCTTCGTCAGAGTGAATCTGCTTTGGGAACTAATATAATTTATATATATCTTTGAACATCATAGGTCCAACAATGGAACCTTGGGGCGAACAAACGTTTGTTCCATGCAATCTTTTGTTAAAAAATTATGAAAATCAGCTCAGGTCGTTGCATCTAACACAAAATTTTGCAGGTTATCTAGAAAAAATGTCTGTCTATGACCTCGAAGATCTTTTTGAACTCCAGATCCGGCATAAAAATATAGCAGTGACTACATTTATTATGTTCAGGAGCATTTTCGCATTGACAAAGTTAAAGTCACTCTTTTGATTCATCGAGCTCAGCACCTTTATAATATTTTAGCAGCTGATTCTACAACATCCATCTGATAGTATTAAGAATGCCTCTGTTAATTAAACAGAAGCTACTTTGAATAATACATGGCTGAGGAATGCAGGTTTATTGCACTAGTGGTACTCAATCTTATTCAGTGCAACTCTTGCCTAAATCCACTTTTTTGGCGAAAATGAATAATCAGTGGCCTGAGATCTTTATTTCACAAGCAGGACTAATTTCTTCGAACTTTCAGTTGATATGTTTGCCTGTTTATTTTATAGAATAGTTCTCAGAAGTTTTGACGGCTTGATCAAAACTAAGTCCATACCTATTGGAGATAGAGTAAAGTTCAATATATGGACAAACTGATACGTCATAGTCGTTGATATGGCCTTGGGGTTTCAACTCTGCCATTTAGGAATGTCGAAGTCTAGAGAGACCGTAAGAACGATTTCTAGTCATGGGGCTATATCAGAGATTTTTTAGATTCCTCTTGGAAAGATTTTTATTGGGTGAAAGCGTTCATAGTTTATTTCATCATCGTTCAAGTAGACAGATTGTATAGTCAAACGAAAGTTGGCTCTGAAGATGTAAATAGATTTTGAAAACACTCTTAAAAGTGAGATCGCAGTAGAAGGTCGTTTTCCCACTTAATTTGTCGATAGGCTATGTAGTAAGGATTGATTGGATTATTGCCGAATTGTGTCCTGATGCGAATTGTACCTTTTAGCAGATATGTCTTGTGCAAGTTGGAAAGGTCTGAGTCACAAAGATAGTCCACTAACAAGGTCGCTGAATCCGTCGGCCAAAGTTCCCCTAAGAATGTAGTGTTTGAGATACTATTTGACGAACAAGATTGTTCCAAACCTGTTTCAGAGGCAATACTCGACTCGATTAGATTAAAAAGTACTTTAAGTTCAAGCCAAATCTTCTAACCAACAGACATCTTTCTGCATCTGTCGAGCTGTAGTACCAATCATTTATAAATTACTTACCACCTAAAACCTCACGATTTGCATATCACTTTCGCAAAATTCCCCAATGGGCATAGCCTTTGGCACAAGCTCATATCCTTTTTTAATGCATTGCAAATTTTATCTAACTCATTTCGACCCCACTTCCAACACATGCACTCAGCCTTCAACTACACATTCCCGTACATGAATGAATATTGAAAAATTAGTTTTCATTCTCATTCGCAACGATTTTACTTACAACAACGACAATGGGGCTTTTATTATCCCCACTCAGACATTACAGCTCTCCCTGTTGTATAAATAGGATATGAAACGAACTGTGAACAAGTTTCCATATCTACTCATTCACCATCAAGAATTTACCAATTCTCAATGCTAGGCCCTGAGGAAAACGAGTCCTTTAGAGAACCAAAGAACGAATCCATTTGCATGAAGTATCCGTAGGAGCGTTTGTTCCGTTTCCACAGTTGGATTAAATTGAAATAATTGTTTTGATGGTGGGTAAGCAGAGACATTTGAGTGTAGTGGGTTGAATTCTTCTGGAGACTCTTGAATTTTCAAGAAAAGGACACATCCAATGGAGTGTGTTGGTTTATTTTTCGAATTAAAACTAATTTTATAAATTTGAGGGAATTGTCCTTGGAGACTCGGAGACTACTATTAGAAATGAGTGGAAATCTAATTCTAGAAATTTTGAGTAGGGAATTTCTATGCAATATAAATTGTTGGCATAATGTGTTAATTGAGATGAGATAGGATGTTCAGAAATTGTCTACTATAAGCGGTATTTTGATGTAATCCTGGGGGATGTTTTCGAATGGTATCACTAGTGAAGTGAAACATTCTTGTGGCGATGTTTTTCATTTATTCAAATTCATTTAACAAAGTGTCTATGCACGTCACCATATGAGATTCTGTCTCGTATAAGTACGAACTCACGTTATCCATATCTATTTCCATTTGGTATTATCTTGTACTCCAATGATTCTTTCCGAAGAGTTAGTGGCAGATGGAAAACTTGGCTCAAATCCTTGCTACTGAAGCGCTAGCAAGATCTAGAAAATAAGAATTTTCCGTGATGGCATTAGGATTTGGACGGATATAAATTTAAGAAAGGTAGTTACGATGATGACCAACTATTCCGTCCACCCCACCTATGTGAAGTGAAGATAGCTATATCGAAGCTTAAGTCCAACAAAGCTGCTGGAGCGGACGACCTAACTGCCGGGCTCTTCAAAGCGGCAGGCGATGACCTGGTAAGGACCATACACTAACTCAACTCTAAGATATGTACGGGCGAAAGTATGCCCGATGAATGGAACCTCAGCATTGTTTGTCCGGTTCTCAAGAAAGGAGACACTCTGAACTGCGCCAACTACAGAGGCATTAGTCTCCTTAACAGCACGTATAAGATCTTTTCTGGCATATTGTGTGAACCCAAAAATCTGATAGGTTCATATCGGTGTGGCTTCAGGCCAGTAAAGCCCACCATCGACCAAATATTCACAACACGGCAGATCTTGGAGAAGACCCGTCAGATTCAGATCGATATACACTACCTATTCATCGATTTTAAGGCCGCGTATGACAACATCTATAGAGACGAGCTATACAGAGCAATGTCTAGTTTTGGCATCCCCACCAAACTCGTCCGTCTGTGCAGGATGCCGATATAGAATGCACCCTGCTCCATCAAGGTCGGTAAAGATCTCACCGAGACCTTTGATGTCCAGAAAGGATTTAGACAAGGCGATGCGATTTTGACGGAAGCGGCGACAATGGGTTTAGCGGTCAATGAGGGTAAGACCAAGTATATGCTGTCAGGCAAAAAGCACAACCAACACCGACGTCTCGGGCAGAACGTCACCCTCGACATACGTAACTTTGAAGTAGTTAAGGACTTTGTCTACCTAGGCTCTGCTATAAATACAGACAGCGACACCAGCACTGAGTTCAAGCGATGAATAACTCTTGCCAACCGCTCTTTCTTTGCGCTCAGAGGGTAGTTGAGTAGCAAAGTCCTCTCTCAGACAACAAAAGTCACCCTTTATGAGACCTTAATAATCCCAGTCTTGCTCTATGGGGCAGAGTCATGGTTAAAATCAAACCAGTCTTCAAATATTATCCTTTTTGAGTTTGAGTAAGGATACTTTTGAATCTTTGTGAAAGGGTTTTATGGCCCTTTTAGCCTGCAAAACCCTGAGATGTTTTCCCAATACGATGTAGACATATTGTTCTCTTCGCATTATTGCTTAGTAAGTTGCTGAAATCGAGATATTACAGAACGGTTGAAGGCCGATGCAAGAATCAGCCGGACCATTTCCAGCCAGTCTGTTTGATATTTCACTTCCGAGAATACTTTTATGAGTTGTTTTACTTTGTTCTTCTGGCAGAAATCCTGTAGTGTATTGAAGCAGTGCAACACTGATTTGAAGTCATTAAGGTTGAGGCACAGATTTCTACTGAAGGGAACAAGCATAGCTTTATCGGGGTTGATTGAGAGATATTTTTTGACCAATCCCTTACCATCTTTAGAGCAGCCGGCATCCTGTAGAAGAATGAATAGCGCAGCCGACACTTGCATAAGAATATTGCAAATTCTTTTGAGGATGCAAAGTTTAAGGCCACCAATCCTTAACAGTAAAAATCCAGAGGACATCACAGCAGCAGAGCGATTCAGTGATATCCTTTCTCCCCGGCAAGCAACACTCGATGTTTTCAAAGCAGCCATGTTGGTGCACGTCGCAAGTAGATCGCGTCTATAAGAAGTCAGCTCTTCTTGTAACGACTCTCGACAGTAGTGATTATAAGCTTCCTCCTTTAGATGAAAATTTAACACGACTAATGAGTGCTTTCTATTTGAACAGATTGTTTTATGCCATAACACATTTAGGGCTTCGATCAATTTTGGCAAGAAAGATAATCACCGCTTTGCTACGAGTACGTATAATTTTAACATGCTTAGGCTTACAGCAGACGATGATTCTCCTGCTCTTTTTAAATTTATAAAGCCTGTAATGCCTGTGAACGGTTACAGCTGTTGCACTAAGAGCAAGTATCTACCACCTATAATCCTTCAACACCACACTTGATTTATCTATATGTTCCTGAGCAAATACATTGAAATCATTAATAAGACAATCAAGAGAAATACAGCAGCCAGGACAAACTCTAGGTCTAGGGGGAATACCTATTCTATAGCTAAGTAACAAAGACTTTTAAGCAGAATTGCTGAAGAATAATTATTACCTTTCCAAAATGTAAGAAGGAGAACAAACGCTCATATCGTCGCAATAAACTGCATCCTCCCTACTATTACTATGAAGGAATAGGTTATCAACCAACAAAAGATAAACAGTCTACGGACGTTGACAGATGACGCTTTGCAATCCTTTTGCTACCGAAAACAGCAATATACCTAACATCTATGGATAGAATACTGCTCAGGCAACACCACACAAAAACTTTCCCCACTTGCGGGTATTTCAGAGAGAGGGCTTATCAAATCCATATCAGTTAATATCACATCAAAATAATTGCACAAAATTAGGACCACGCATGAGAGCACCCACTTATTAGGTCTCCCATTACTGTCATTAAAGCTACCAACTCTTTCCTCCAAGCCTTTTCCCAACTTCCTCTCGACCACCAGGATTCTCCGACTATAAAGACCCTGCTTGGCTGTCTGTCATGGCTTAATAGGAAAATGGGATTTTGTTGTACTGTTGTCCAGCCACGATGATAATAATGAGATATGCTGCAGGGGCAACTGCTCTGAACAAGGTTGTGTTACAATAAATTGAAACGTCGCCGTCGAGTCTGTGTAAAGTTTTTGCATTTCCCATTCTAAACATTGTCGTACTCTAGGACGAAACAAAGTTTAGATAGCTTGGCTTATTTTGTATGACAAGTTGCAATTTTTGAGCAGTTGGCGCCAAATGAGCTGGAAGGTGAGCGCCCCGTTTGCGTGCAGATTCAATTTTTACTCGAAATTTGTAAAACAAAGGTAATGGGTTTGGTGGATACTTAGTTATGTAAAATGCATGGATAGGTGGTGCTATTCTAATGAGAGTCTGTCACGCGAAATACGAGTAATCTTTTTAGAGCAAGTTGCATTGTATATTTAAAATTCGAGCCCAGCGAAGGACATCCACGGTTTGTGGACTCTTTCGTGGATGTGCAACAGTGACAGTGTTCGTTTGAATATTTAACAACATTTTCTTAAAGCTCATTTTGTTGTCATGTCTTCTGTCCCCGAGGCTGTATAGTCCCATTGCGTGTTTGAACGTGGTGTTGCCCCTGTCAACCTTTCCGTTAAACTTCGTACCGTTGGGAAATGGATATGAGTCTGACTTTATCGTTAAATTTCACTGTCAATACCCTGTCATAAGGTGAAGAGAGCATAAAACTGTCTGTATCTTTAGGTGTAGGGAAGTGCTCTATTCCATAATTGCAAGTGGTGTTCATGAGTTTTTCAAAGAAAACTGGAAAGCTTTTTGAAAGTTTCGGTTGGATGCCAAGTCTTCGCCATGTAATTTCGCCTACTTCTGGGTGTTTTTTTTAACAACGTTTGCAAGAGTCTAGAATTTTGTTGGAATTTCTTTTCTATTGTATTTAGACTTAGCGTTCCAAAATTTAAATCAAATCTCCTTAAGAGGAGACTTTCTTACTTTGCAACGGTCTATCAACTAATTTTTTTTTTCGATTTGAACCCATCGACATAAGGAAGTTTTACACTGCAGTATTTAGCAAAAAAGTTTTCCAACGAGCTGTAAACCAAAAGGCATCTCCAACTCAGACTGTGTATCCTTCTACTTGTTCTGCGATCAATATCTTTCAGGTCAGGTCGGCTAGCACCAGAGGCTTCTGTCGGTGAATTCATACTTGTAGCACCACTAAATTAAATTTTTGGCAGACTCCCTACCTATTTTCCACTATGATTAGGTCGACCAACAAGCTCAGTTTGGCACTAGCTAATAAGAGTTCACCTTACACAATGAATTGATTATAATGATATTAAGACTGTTTTTGCAGCAAAATATGATCGATATCGCCTTGTGCTGGAGGTTCAGCGATTAACGTTTGCAGACCATAATAAAGCCGGACGACGGAATCGCAGACAAGACTCTTTACAACCCAATGAACTACGCTAAGGCTATGTTTATGCTGATGCAAAGAGTTACATATAGGCCTTCATCAGGTAATCCCATAACTCAAAACCGAGGCAGATAGTGAAGATCCAAACAGGGCCGCAGCCGATCAGAATCCCTATTCGAGCTTACTTTTCCACTTTAAATGGTAATAAAATATGCTTTGCAAGCTAGTCAGTTGAATGATCTCATCCCTCACAGTCAGATAGAAGATGCTTAACCACGGAAACATGAATAAAATAAAAGAGGAAACCTCAGGAACGAAAATTTGTCTTTGAATTCATATCACCAAAGTGGAATGGGGTCTAGCATTATCATGCAAAAGGATCGGACCATGCCTATTGACCAACGGAGGTAGCTTTTCATCTAATTTCGCATGCAAAATGTCGATTTTCTCACAATATTTAATAGCGTTTATAGCTTTTCTTGGTTGAAGAAATGAAAAGTGGATTGGTCCTTCCGATGTCTACCAAATTGTCAACATAGCCTCGTGATTTGGGATGTGTTTTGTTTTTCATCTGCATCCAACCACTGCCCAGATCGTTTACGATAATCATACAGTATTCACTATTCATCACAATTGACTATACGGTGCAAATACGGTTTAGTTTGGTTTCTTACCGGGTTTTCCAATAGGGACTTGACAATTTTGAATTTAATTTGTGAACGCACTCTTTCACTAATCAGCAAACTGTCACTGTCAATTTATTCAGTAAACTCAATATTTTCGTCATAGTAAATTACACCATCGAGCAAAAACGTCTGCAAATGATAAAAATTTTCGACCGAAACGACGGAGTCGGTGACTGCAACCTTAAGAGCGTTAATTCCAATTTTCGGTCGTAATTCTCGCCCTAGTAGACAGGCAATAACAAGTTTAGTGCAAAAATGTGAGTCTACATATTCGTTGTGTGATGTTGCCGTGTCAGTGAGACAACGGGTTGGTCGAAGTGTCGAAAATATCGCTGCCGTTCAGGCGTTCCAGCAAACGATCCAAATCCGTCAATTCCACGGCGTTCTCAAGAATTGCGTATTTTGCGTAAGGATCTTGATTTACATCCATACAAGATCAAGCTTACTCAAGAATTGAAGCCGATGGACCATTTGAAGCGACGTATGTTCTCCGATTGGGTTCTGGAGAAGATGCGCGAAGATGGTGAATTTCATCGCAAAATCATCTTCTGTGACGAAACTCAGCGATTTAACGCCACTTGATTATTTTCTGTGGGGCTACGTTAAGCCATTGATTTATGCCAACAAGCCGACGACGTTGGGAGAGCTCAGAGTCAACATTGAACGCGAAATAGCGGCTGTTTCGGCCAAAATGTGTGGCCAAGTCGTTGAAAATTGGGTCCAACGAATCGACCGCTGCAAACGTGCCCGCAGTGGCCATATGAATGAAGTCGAGTTCCATTCATAAATGTTTTGATTGTACTTCAAGCCGATAATAAAGTTTTTGAAATATCTCAAATGGTTTGCGTTTTATTTATAAAAAAAGTTGTCAAATCCTTATTGGAAAACCCTTTATAATGTAAGCGATGCGTAGATTTCCAGACGCCGTAGTTTTTGGGATTCGTTCAATTCATGGGGTACTCACTTATCAAATTTCTTTACCTTTCCTATGAGAGAAAGGTGTCAACTTATTGTCATTGGAGATACTCCCATGATTTGTGCAATCTCTCGCAGCGATTTCGTCGCCAACTTACGTTTTCGGCTTCCACGTGGTTCATTTTTCAGGCTGAAATCTCACGCACAGAATTTTTCAAACGAACCCGTAAAGTGCGTTCGTTTACCGCTATATCCATTAATGTTTTTCATTGCCAATGACGCATTATGTCCCATTTTAAATTCGTAGAGGAAGAGTGTTCGAATTTGAACTGCCGACAGCATGGTAGATAATTCCTAGAAAAGAAATAACGGTATTTGTAACGAACCCTGAAATTCTCACACGTCAAGCACACGTGCCACTTTATTTTATAAAAATAAAGAAAATTTAACGTTCTGGCACAGATGTTCACTCGAAAACCTCTTATTTCTGACTGAGTAAAAATTTGACATTTCATGTGATACTCGTACAACCCAATAGGAATCCACTATTTATGTGAGTTTTAGAAAATTGAAAAAGCGCCGGCCATACAATTCAATCTTGGGGCGGTCCGGATGTATTTGAATGAATATCGTGAACACGTTCGCAGCAGCTTGTCCTGTTCGACCAACATTTCCCACGAAAGAGTTTTAATTTATTCTGCGTTAATTAAATGTCAGTCCTAGATAAATTCTTGATGAATATGTTCGTATGTCATCAGTTTGATATCACATTAGTTGATGACTTTCATGACCCACTATTTTAAAATAAAAGATGATTCACTTGGTTTTAGTTTAACTCTCTAGATGCCATCCAGCCACTAACATTCAACAAAAGAAGGATAAACAAAGAGCTCTTAATAAATTAAAATTTATTGACAATCTGAAAAGTTTGTTATGCATGCTGCTACCACCACCAGTGGTCGCATAGAATCGGAGAATATAATGCAATTGAAGAATGAAATCAGTTTTAGCGCTAATAGAATGATTTATTTTGTATCCTGTCGAGTTATCGATAAATTTTAATCCATACAACTCTCAGATAAAAGTATCTCAATTGCGTTCCATTGAACTTCATGTTCCGTCGAAAGAATCTTTTATAGAATACGATGCTGCCACTCAGGCGAGTCTTTGTCCTTCCTTCACTCGTAGTCTGCGTTAGATGCTTGGATATTCAAATTAGGACATCAGTCACCTGCTGAGGACACATTGTCTGTTTGTTTGGAGGCAAATTTTATTCAGGTTTGCTCAACTTTCGAGAATGAGTCGCCCACATTTCAGCGATTTGAATGGAATTTTTGTTCAACTTTTTTAGTATTGGAAGGAAAGCTCGAGTTGGGAAGTAGAAGTGGATCTACAAAATGCATTATGCACGCGTCGTTGTTTGTCTTTAAATAATTCTTTTCTTCTTTTCAGGTGATTTGGAGAATACTTAATGTAATTGTTTTGACTTGCCACGTCATGTTTGAAGACACTTTAAATGGATTTTTGTATCCACCGAGGATGGATTTAATTTAAAGTATGCTGGCGAGGCACTGGGTGGTTTTTTATATCAGAGGTTCAACTAGAATGCTATTAGATACGTCGAAATAGCCTTCACATATCGTAAAGTGAAGCTGCTGTATGCTTACAGATTGATCAGTTTTAAGTATTAAGTGGGACTGGGGAAGTTGTAGAATATAAACACCTGGATCAGGAATTACAATTTAAAATCAACGGATCTTAAACTGAACTTGGCCTTTAAAATATAAATTAAATTCTGATGGAGTATAGTAGTCACTTTACCCCTTTCTGCAATTTGTATTTATTAACGTAGCTAAGCCAGGTTAGAGGGGTTCTCATTTGAGGTGAACTAAGATCAGGTCTGAATTCATTTTCAAAGATTTCTTGGCGTATTGATTAGAATATGTGGTAGATCATTTAGATCTCAGAATTCTCTTACGCCTGATCGTTTCGGAATGTATATGGGCCAAATCAGTCCGGATGTCTCACAAATGTCCATCTTTAAAGAGTGTTTTAGAGTTTATTATTAATTTAGTGACTTATCGGTGCCAACTTGCCTGCTTTTCTTCCTGGAGGCACAAGACCAGATAGCTCATGAGCTGCATAATTCACTAAGAGGCTCGGAAGCCCCAGAACTAACAAAGTATACGGATTGGCTATTTCATCCAAATATAGGCGGCAATTTTTGACTGACCTCCGTTTTATGGTGTTCGAAGTTAGGGATCCGATCACTACTTAGTATGTTGCAGTTTTCATCGAAGATATTCGACTGGCTTAAATTTTGCACGATACAGTATGCGACTGGACTGAAGGAATGATATGTGCAAGATTCCACAGAGAAAACCCCAGAGGCTGTCTTTAAGCCTGTGATATTGGCGATGGATTAATGGAGAATGATTCGCTCTATTTATATTGATTATTTTAAAGAGCCAAGATCCTGACACTAGGTGAGACGCTATTTAAGAGTGAGATCAGGGAATGGCTGTTGGAGAGTATCTTGATGTTATAGTAGTATATACGGTATTTTTCTGACAAAATAGTCGTCTTATACGTTATCTACAACAGCACGGTCAGGTCGTCTGTGTCGCCTTCTTTTTGTGGGGCATCGTCGTAAGTGTATTCATAATTCTACTTTCAAATGCCCAAAATGCAAAACCTATACCTCCAGGTTTCACCCAAAATGTGTTGAAATCCCTTTTCTTCTGCGCCATCTTTCGGGGCTAGAATTTAAAAATCTTTAGGGCGTAGTTGTTGTCAACATGACCCAGCCTACTCAAACGTTGAATCCGTAGACGCCTATACAAAAGGGACAGAAATTAACGCGTATTTCTTAGGAAACGGCCAAGTGCTTCTTCATATCCTTCTGTAAGGTCCAAGCCTCCGCGCCACAAAGCGGCCACGTTTGGAGCGATCGATTCTCTGATCCTAATTTTCCAATACTCTTTCACACATATCAGCTAGAAAGTTGGCAATGTCCAACAAGAGATCCATCGAGGAATTGGAGATTCTCAATTCTTTTGATCGGCGTGGAGTCGATTGATTTGGCTCTTTTGAACTGAAACACTAATGGCTGCCATGTTTTTGGTGCCTTGTTTCACTTGCATAGGAACATTTAATAGTGTATATTTTGACTGGTATTTCCTCTATAGTACGCATATCCTCTATAGTGGGACGTGTCCTTCAAAAACGTTTGCTGCGCTCATCAATTTGACTGAATCTAAGCTTGTTGGTTGTTTCTGTCGTACAACACAAAACCTGAAGACCGAGATGCGCAATAAAATTGTGGAAAAATGGTCCTGCTCAATAATTCGGTGGTCAGGTTTTTTTTGTCGCTATCTATATTCCCAGGTCGTAACGTAAGCATGAAGCACTGGACTCCAAATAAATTTAGGTATCCCTAAGCGGGGTAGCTCAAACTAACTAGAGCCGTTGTAGTCGCCCTTAATCCATATCAGACGCTGTGTTTCTGCTTTATAACGGGCAGTTGGGCCCACGAACCGAAGAATGTTAAAATCAATCTAAACCTTAATATACAAACAATTTGCTCAAATTAAGTTAAACATGCCTGAAGTTACGTTTGAGCTCTTTTAAAGAAATTAATGGCCAAAAAAAATGTCCCCAATATCGATTTATATATATTCTGTACGATCCTTCATTCTTCCTTAACTGCGCTTGGCAAAGTAATAAGAAAGGGCGATTTAAACTTTTAGAGAGTTATAGTATTGTTCTAGATACTCACTTTTCCGCTTCCATCTATGAACGTGTTTGGGGCCTGAGATTTTATTTATATGTCCTAGGAGATGAGCTATTTTTGGGAACATGTAGAACAGAGAATAATATGTAGACTGTTTTTAATAACACAACTGCCAACAAAGTTAACCTACAAATAAACACTGATTCCTTATAAATATGGTTGAGATGCGAATTAACATCTTATACCATAGACTGTTTTAAGAACTTACTCACAACATCATGAGAACATATGAAACAGCTATTTAAATGACTTAAAGACTCCGTACATAAACAGGATTAATGGAATAGTCTTATGAAAATAACACTCTCGGTTTCATCCTACCTATGAAATGTGACACTTCAAGGATCGACTACGCCAATATCGTTCATAAAGAGGAGGTTATACCAAAATCACTAATCGGAACATTGAACCTCCTCCAATGGACCAAATCAATTTGGATGACCATAAATAACACGAAATCACATTTCCCACATTCCTGCACCTGTCGTCGTGCCCACAAATATTGAATCATAATCAAATCAACATGCTGTGCATGATTAGGCAAACACAAATCTCTTCTAGCTCAAGTGTCATCTGTTACCTGAGATTGTTTTGGCCCATGCAATCCGCCGGTTATAGCATTGTCTATTGGCTATTCACACTCTTAACTCCAATATGCAAATTGATTATATTCCTTAGCAATGAACCCCTAAAAAAGGATCAAAAACTCCCCATTGTGTCCTCATGCACCCATATGAATAAACACACATAGACTTAGCTATTCTTCCAATCTGCCAATGATTCAATTTCTTGATATCGACACCATGAATGGGATTTCAGTTTCGGCACACCTTCCACAGGGATAATCCTTACATCCAAACGCTACCTTTGCCCCCCTTTCCTAGTCACAAGAGTTTTTTTTTTCAATTTTTTCTGTTAAATCCCTCTTTTTGTCCTGACTTTTTGCAGAGCCAGCCTACAAAGTATGGTAAGAGTTCGATGGATAACATTCGGTCTACTACCATGTGAATGCCAATTGAGTGTCTGCCAGAGGGTTGTCTGTCCAATATCTCTCCCAACAACCCTTCATATCGACGGTGACAGTGTCTGAGATTGAATCGCACAAAAGTACTTCATACTCGTACCTACACTGGCATACGAGTAAAAAATATCTCAAACTGAAAAAGAGGAAAAAACAATTTGGAAATCCAGGAAAAATATCGAGAAACCGAACCATGTCGGTAGAAAGGTGTTTCTTTATCCAGACAACATTGTCTACGGCAAAACAAAACCAAAACGTAAGCCAAAAACAAAAAAATAAAACAAAAAAACAGAGTCAATTCGAGTTCCAAGACAAAGGATCAAAATCGGTTCCGTCTTTTGCTTGGCAATTTACCAAATAAATTGTTGTAAAGTAACAAGGGGGTGGCCATGGTACCAATCCGATTATGGGGTTGAGGGTAAATTTTCAATTTAAGTCCAATTGACAAGCTCGTTGACAGGATAATCAAAGATGAAGTCAATCGGGCTTGATAATTTACCGAAATTTCACTGACAAAGGGTACTGAGGAAAAATCAGGTATCTATTGGCATACGTACGAGTAACAACATTGTAAGAATTCCATGCTTCTAAAATATCATAAGATGCAATCCCACATGCGAAGTTTTAAATAAACCGGGTTAAACTTTGGAAGCGGGATTAACGTGTTAAGTGTCATCTTAGAACGACCCAAATAACCCATTTATAAAGGGTTTTCCGATAGGGACATAAGAATTTTGTATTTTAATACGAACGCACCCTTAAACTTTTTTTATGAAGATCGCGAACGAGCAACGTTACGAAATTACCATAGAAATTCTAAGTGGCTGGACGGATTTTTAAGAGCGCTTACTCCAATTTGCAGCCGAAGTAAGCGCCCCACCACTATGTACATATGCACGATTGAATATTTCTGTAGCAGTGAGATAGCGCAAAGGCTGAAGTGCCGACAAATCAGTCGATTCCATGCTGATCACAGGAATTGGAAATCTCTAAGTCCACATTGTGGCGAATTTCGCGAATGGATTTTGCGTCAATCGACCTATTTGGCCTACACTCTTTAACGATCAAATATGCTCAAGGATTGAAGCATCTTGATCAATTGAAGTGCCGAAACTTCTTTGATTGAGGTTCGCAAAAGTTTGAAGAAAATGCTGAATTTCAACGAAGTTTATATTTGGCTTTTTGGCTTTGCCAGTAAGGATAATATGCATTATTGAACAGCAGCAAACACACATTTACTTCAAGAGGCTCCATTGCATCGACGACAAGTCACCATGTGGTGTTGATTTCATGCTGGAGGTGTCATTGGACTGTATTTCTTGGTCAATGAAAATGATCGCTGTGCTGCGGTGAATGGTGTTCACTTTCGTACCATGTTGAAACACAATTTCTGGCTAGTATTGGATGGTCATTATATTAGCTTTGTAGATGCAATGTTCTTCCTTGGTGGCAGCCCTCAAATCCTGCTGAAAGTTTCCAACCACTGCCAGAAGGTCTACGGGGATAAAGAAATTTTGTTGCCGACGATGACAAACAAATTCCAAGCTGCGTTAAAAAATTAGCTGGTTGTGGGCTTAAGTTATTTATGGGCATAATTATCTGCTTATAAAACAACCACAGTTTTGAGAGAATTGGCTAAAAGTCCTTTTCTAGTGTACCAATCCTCGATCAAGTCTAGGGCTGCTTAGACCATGCTCAGTTGTTTCTTTTTCTTCGTCAAGTCTTAGACCTTATATCCCTACACCAAGAAAGTATATGGTATACTCTGTCCTCATTTGATATCCACAGTGAGACTCATTCAAAACGAAATAAATATCTGTAAGGACTCACCCCCAAAACCCATTGGTATTGTACAATACATCTGTATCCACTCATCTATTACCATGTCCACTGAGATAAATTTAACAATTTACTCACCCACTCCGGATGAAAACTTGGTCGTCTCTTGGAAACTAAATTAGAACTTCCAATTCACACCAAATTAGCCCGACTCCTGGTCGAAAAAGTCTCATGGATAGGAAATAACTTCAAAAATCTCACAATCAAGATTGTGAAGTTTTCCTTTTGTCGTGTCCTCTATCATTGGGAACCACCAACATTGCTAACTAATTCATCTACTTGTATTCCACCATCTGTTCCCTGTCCTGTATCCTGTGTTTTCTACTTCATTTGACTCCATTTTCTTTCCGCTTTCTTTGTACTCCAATTGCTCATCTCCCCCTTTACGAGTACCCACTGAGTTGTAGTCTTTTGTGTCAAAACAGTGAAAATACAATTCAAACTTTTCGTATCTATTGTTGTTAGTAGCATGGTGATGTCAGAGCCTTCGGGATGATTGCACTCTGTGAATCATTATTTTGCTACTTTATGTTAGAAAAACGAGACGAAAACTCGTTTTAGAACAAAAGATGAATGGAATCGACGCAGCAGGGGATACGGATACATAATTGTGCCTTAACCTCGTTAAATGAAAATTTTAAGAGTTGAATCATCTGTATGGCGTTAGGTGGACTTAAGTTGTTAAAGCTGAACAAAAGTTCTGGTCAGATATCTTAAAGATGTTGGAATGTAAGTTAGTGATGAAATGTACAGAACAACATGTACCTCGATAGTACATATGCGAAGGACGCTTTAGCCGACAGTAGTGATTATGATCAATTGTATCCGGAAGTTGGGATGATAAGTCGTGTGAGGTATAAATGCCAAGGACGTACCAACCGAACGCAAGAGCGTAAAATAATTGCGTCGATTTTTCTGACCAATAATCGGTCGGTGGTGTTAGCACAGCCTGAATTTCGAAGTCGATTTACTCATTGTGTCGCGCCAACTGGGCAAACATTCCGGCGCAGACTGTAACCACAGCATACCATGTAGAGCATTGCCGCCACCGAACTCGTCAGGCGCTTGTGAATTACTGTCAAGCCATCTTCAATCTCAATAACGAAGAGGACGTTTTTGTGTCGAAATTCATCATGAGCGACGAGGCTTATTTCCACTTAAGAGGTTACGTCAATACGCAAACTCTTCGTTTCTGGGGCATTGAAAATCCTCGTGTTATGTACGAAGAGCCATTACATCATCGTAAAGCCAATATGGAGAGCGGATTGGACCGTATTTAAAGGACGCCGACGGCAATACGGTCACTGTTACTGGCGATCGCAACAGGGCCATGAAAAACGGCTTCTCACTGCCGGAATTGGATGAGCGGGGCTTGGTGAATATGTGGTTTCAACAAGACGGTGCAATAGCACACACAGCACGAGCCACAATGGAGATTGTGAAGGAAGCGTTTCCTGGTGCCGTAATCTCACGTTTTGCTGATTTGGCATGGCCAGCATGATCGCCCGATTTAACCATCCCAGACTTCTTCCTTTGGGGCTACTTGAAGTCGTAAGTTTATGCCAACAAGCCTCAGACAATCGCAGCCCTTAAGGAGAATATTCGACGCGAATACGAACAGTTATCACCGGAAATCTTGCGGAAAGTCATGGAAAATGCGATAAAACAAGCCCAAACGTGTATCAAACTGGCGGCAGCCGCTTGGCGGATATCATCTTATCCACTTAACAGAAAAAATTGTAAAGGTCCAAATAAATATTTCATTGCTATCGATAAAGTCGCGGAACGCTAAGCTTCCTCATACCACAAGCATTCGACAAGTGTAGAGGAGCAGTGGCTATGTTGGCAAGACACAGCAGGTGTTGAAGATTGGGAAGAACCGCCTTTGTATAATGTCAAACGAAAAAGATGATGCAAATACCGCTGTCAGGCCGGACACAATATTTTACGCAGACAATGACTAAAGAAAACAGAGGAACGCAATAAGCAAACCAAAAAAATAAGGTCTCCCTGAACTGCGCTATGTACAGAAGTGCGTCTCAAACCGGTTTTCAAAAACTTATAGGTGGATTAAATATTGCTTATGACCTGGTAAGTTCAGCATCGATCAAATATCCCAGATTTTACAAAAGACCTAAAAATATCGGCCACCATTTCATCAATAATACTCGTAGAGTTGTATGAGATAGCGTCTATAAGAACGAAATATACAGACCTTTGTCTGGTTTTAGCAGTCCTGTCAAACACGTTTGGTAGTGCAGCATGTTGATGGAAAACTGCTGTTGTTCTATCAGAGTTCTAAGGAAGATAAATCATTGAAGGATTGAAGGATTAAAAACTGTCAGGATAATAAGTCACATACTCAATACTTGCTTCAGAAAATTTCATGAAACTCACAAAGCTTGGAACCCTGATCACGTGAGTCCTTCTTTACTGCACAGAAGCGTTGACATTGACGAAAGCTACGGATTCGGGAAGATGAAACTTATCACGTGCTGAGACGCTAATTACCACAATGGAGCTGTAGCAATCGACAGCCGAAATTTTTAACTAGGGCTGGGTAACAAGTAGCCTACTTAACGCTATTCAACAGGTACACTGTAAATATGGGAGAAGGTTAGTGATAAGTGACTGGAGAAACTGTCGGATGCTTTCACGTCTGGGCTGAACAAGCTTCCATGGCATCACTTCATTTCCACCAGATTGATGATCACCCATGCTTGGATTTCCGATATTCCATTTCGCCTGTTCTAACTTTTTTTTCAACTGACATTGTAGACAATCTGTAGTTCATTGCAGGTGATCCCACTTCTCAAGAATGGGTTTCTTTAAACGGATGTAGTACCCAAATATCAAATTTTCGAACCCAAATTGTAAGGTCAAAAATCGATAGAACCGCTAATGTTTTTTTTTGTTTTTTAAGGTTAAGTGTCAACAACAAAACGCTCGTAAACATTTGGCATATGCTTATGGTGCGCTCAGATATAAAAAAATTCTTTGGCCGAGAAAAAGAGTATTCAACATGCAACCCAAAGCCGAGCTACGTTTAAAGACTTTTTAAAAAATGCGCAACCACACTGTTTGTCTTCTGTTGTTGTTTGCTCTTTATCATCTGTTCTTCTAAAAGGTGTTTTTTTTAAGCTGCATGGCAAGTTTCGATGGTTGTTGTCTATGGTTTGACAGCTGCCAATGTCAAGATATTTCTGTTCAGTAAGGTTTGACAATTCATTATGAATCGCTTAAAGCTAGAACAAGGTTTCCAAATTGTGGAAATTTACTTTGAAAAAAATAAATTTTGTCGTGAAGTTCATAGAGCACTTCGTAAATTTTACGATCAACATAATCGGTCTAGTGAGCAAGCAATTCGTGCAGTTATTGATCGTTTTCGCACTAATTTTACTCTTCTCGATTCAAAACCATCAACAAGACAAGAAATATGCGTACCGAAGAGAATATTGCTGCTGTAGCGCGAAGTGTTGAAGACGAGGCCGAAATGACGATTTGTCGCTGTCCCAACTTGTTGGCCTTGTCCTTCGACAAAAATAAATCAGCTAAACATCGACGACATTTGGTTCCAACAAGGCGGCGCAACTTGCCATACAGCGCGCTTAACCATCGATTTATTGCAAAATCAATTTGTTGTCAACTTTATTTCCAGAAGTGGTCCAGTTAACTGGTCCCCTCGTTCGTGCGACTTTACGTCTCTCGATTACTTTTTATGAGGCTATGTTAAGTCATTGATTTATGCCGACAAACCAGCAACTCTTGTAGCATTGGAAGCCAATATTCAAGCCACCATTGACGCCATACGGCCAGATTTATTGGAAAAAGTAATGAAATATTGGACTGATTGAATCGACCATGTAACTCGTAGCCGCGGCGGGCATATGCCAGAAATCATATTTAAAAAATAAATAAATTAAATTGTAATATTTAAAGTTCTCAAGCTCTTAAAAAAATTCCCTTTATTTGTAGAAAGGTTGTTACCATATCTTGTTGGATGGGTCCCAGCCTAAAATGAAATCACTGAAAATAAGATCGCCAATGAATTTGGTAGATCATTCAGACAGCATGCACATTCGGTTGGGGTCTCCATTGACAATTGTGACTGATCAGGTTCAAGCAGAACAAATGAATTCGTTCGTCATAGCAAAATGGTTAGCGGTTTTCATTTTGTCGCATCTCTGGAGTAAAGATTGTAGACTTCTTACTGTCTTCCTAAAGAGCAGAATGCTTATTGTGCTTAGCATAAGCGACATTGCCTCCTTCTATTACGTTGCTGTGATAGTGATGTTGATGTGAACTCAAGGAACCTCGTATCGATGTTGTCTGTTCTTGTACTTAAGGCTCTCCATTACTGATGACATCTCCCATTTTTCTACGAAGGATTAAGAAATTTCACTGAGAGAGCATAAAGAAGTACAATGGACAGAATGCTCTGTTCCGACAGTATAGTGACAGGTCGACCACCACTCCACAATTCAAATATAGTTCAACACGTCATGGGATAGCAAATTCAATCACATGTTGAAATATCCTTTCAATATGGCAAAAAGGCAAAATTGAAAACTGTTCTCTATTGCACACGAAGTGCATTTCATTTTATACTCTTTATTTGAGGTATCCTTTTAAAGCCACACAAATAGAGTTACGTAGGAAAAAAAAAGTACGACAACGAGAAAATATTTTGCATTTCGTGCAGAAATTGCTTTCACACTTTTTTCTTTGCGATAGGTGTATGTGTTACGCCTTTACTCTACCATCATAATGGTAAAGGAGGTGATTGCATGGGAAGGATTCAGATCACGTTCAGCCACTCAAATGTGTTACGTGTCAGTGAGTGGTTTTGCAGGATAAAAGAATTGAGTGAAAGGAACGATGATGTTGTTGCCTTTGTTGCTGCCGTCGTTACTCTGTTGTTGTAACAACTGAAGCCTATTTCGGTTTCGATGCTGCTCCGGTATCCAACCGAAGATACTGAGATGAATGGAGCTTAAAGAGAAGATGCCCATCTGGTGATGGTACGAGAATTGTGACCATACTTCGGTATGTGTTGATTGGAATTCTTTAACACATTATTTGCATGATTGAACCGGATAGATACCACAAAGACACCACTATACTCCTGGTCATGGATATGATGTATGTTGATTCGATTTTTCGGTTTCACGAACTCTACATAAGCGGTGGTAAATGATTGGGAAAATATTGTTTCCTTTTTGGAAGGCAACTGGGTGGCACTTATCATGAAAAAATGTCTTTAAATTAGATGAGGACTATATAACAAACTTCCACAAAAATACATTAAATACGAGCGGGGAAGAGTTATTCAGGATCCGAGCCTAGGTTAGGTCTGTCTGCGTATTTGGTTATGGCTTTAATTGACAGATAGCATAAGTTTTCAAGTTGCCAACAGAGAAAAGGAACATTTTCCGAAGTCTCTAAGAGTTCAGCTGCACTTCGGCTTTTCCTCAGTAGGAAAGAATGCAGACTGCTTAGTGGCATAGTAATGGAGTTCTACGCTTTTGGTAAGGATTAAAATGTGTTGAGGATTAGTGATATAGCATCCAGGGACGCTTGCTATGAATGTGATGGTTCCAAAAGATACAATTTTCGGGTAACAGATAACATATATTTTTGTACTCACCTACTCGTGCCTTTCAATTTAATACCCTATAACTTTCAACACTTTCTATTTTAAAACAGTTTAAGCTTTACGAGTATACTTAATGAACAGATAAGAAAAATATATGGCATGAAGTAGAGTAATAGATGATATTGCACTCAAGAGGACAAGAACCTTTTAACTTACGGATCATAAATTTTGTTTGACTCTTGAGGAACACCAACCGCCATTTTTACCTCATTATTTAAAATTTAATCAAATTTAACTCGTTGGCTTCTATTAGACAGGTTAGATGAAAATCATTTATATATTGACCCCTCAGACCAGCTTTTCTACCTTCTGATGAAGACACTTAATTACTGCTACCAACCTCACGTCAGAAGAAGAAATCTTTCAATCCTTTTCAAACTTGAAGCTCTCGGCTTCCAACCTATGTTCATCTTGTGGATTAAATCTTATTTGACAAATGGTCAATAGAAGATCTTCTAATTCTGATCCCATTGTTGCTACATCTGGTGTACCTCAAGTAAGTCAACTTGGCCCGCTGATATTTATATTGGCAATCAATGATGTAGATTTCATTATAAAAGAGTCCCGATTTTTCATCTATGCAGATGATATGAAGATCTATAAGCACATCTCTATAGTATATCCTCTGACTCACAAGCCCTACAAGATGATCTAATAGCTTTCTAATTTGGTGCGAAACAAATTAATTGGAGCTAAATGCCAGCAAATCCCAAACTATAACTTATTCGCGAAAACGTGTGTCATCACCACCAAGCTCCTATTTCATCGGCAATAAAGTATACTAGCCAAGTTTTGGTTCCCTTACAATGAATTGATCTAGGCGAATTGAAGCTATTCAATAAAGATCATTCGATTTGCATTACGGGGTCTACCTTGGACAGATATCTATAATTTTCCCCGTGCAGTTTGAATCGCTTTGAAACTAGTTAATCTTCAATCTCTCAAAAAATGTCGAGAAGTTTGTACGATGTACTCTTTGTTTCAACTACTTACTAGTTGTATAGTCTGCCCTACCCTGCTCCAAATGACATCCATTGATACCAAACCGCGCCACCTAAGGTCTACATCCCTCTTCCACATCAACTTTCACCGAACCGATTAACCAGAACCTTTGACCAGAATATTGTGAACTGCGAACAACTTGATTAATGGGTTCGACTTCAACATCAGCAAAGCCAGTCTTCGAAACTTCCTCTTCCAAGCTCGATAACCCCTTTTCTTTCTCGTAAGCCATATTGATGTTAGTTTAAAATTTAGTTTTTAAGTTTTATGTTTGTATTAAGCATTAAATAAACTGTCCGGGGTTGATCCGGGCCTCAATTCAATTCTCTACATAATGCTTTTGTGGATTTTAAATAGGTTGAAAGGTGTTAAACCAGAACTGTTGCTTTGGAATTCGTCGAATTCGTTGCAATTCATTTCGCAATAAATTCTCATCACTCCATCACCTATGCAAGCTCCTTTTCTCCAGAGATAGAGACAAGAAGAGATGTGAACCAAACAAGACGTCTTTGGGATTGTTACCTAAAGTGGGGACTAAAAATTAGTAGCAGCAAGACGGAGCTCATCTGTTTTAGGACTACGGTTTCAATCAGTCATGGAAGAAGGCAAGCAACGCTCGTGGGGAGATGCAAGAACATCCGGATCTTTCTTCTAGACGGTTCAACAATCTGTTCGAAGGGGAGTACAAAACATCTAAGAGTAAGCTTCGAGTTGAAATTCAACAACCATGCCAGGACCATCTATACTGAGGAAGAGAAGTGGCCTCAGCCAGCTATCACCATTTCACCCACACAAAAGATTGGAGTATTCGAGAGGGAGATCTTGATCACACCAACCAGGAAATACAGGGGTTGCTGCAATCGCCATTTGAGCCAACTCACAGATACCACAGTATGAGAGCAATCAACGCCCTGGAATTTGAGACACTTAACTAGTGTCCGCGCGTTGGGTGCTGCGTTTGCTTGCGTTAGACCGAAAACATGTTCGGATGAACATTTCCAACGGTCTGTTGGTGCAGTTTAGGCGCCGATTAATTACTGTTGATGAAACTTGAATACACCATTATACGCCCGAAACAAAAATTGAGTTAAAACAGTGGACTACAAAGGGCGACGCGGCTCCAAAAAAAGCAAAAACTGTTTTTTCGGCTGGGAAAGTGATGGCGACTGTTTTTTGGGATAGTAAATGAGTTATCTTAATCGATTATCTTCAAAAAGGAAAAACCATTGCAGGAGCATACTACGCATCATTACTTGCCAAGCTGAAAGCAGAAATTGCGAAAAAACGGCCACATTTCCAGAAAGAGAAAATCCTGTTTCACGAAGACAGCGCGCCGTTGCACACCTCAGCGGTTGCCATCATCTTCGTGAAAAACTGTTTTGCAGAGAAAAACGCCAAGTACTATTTGGACGGGTAAGAGAGATGGGAGCATCGCTGGGAGAAGTGTCTAGAGTAACAAGGAGAAAAAATTGAGAAAAAATGTCTTGTCGGTCGGAAACTTTTCAGACAACCCTCGTAACGTAACAATGAAAATCGTTGAAAGAGTCTTAAACGAACGTCTTCGGCAAATAATAAAGTTCGATAATTGCCAGTGTGGATTTGTTGAAGGAAGATCGACGGTGGACGCCATCCAAAGCCTACGAATAATAATGGAAAAGCACAGAGATTCGTCTAAGGATTTACACATGGTATTTATCGACCTCGAGAAAGCATTCGATGGAGTGCCTAGGGATCTCATATGGGCCGCGCTGAAGTCTCAAAACGTACCGGAAACGTTTGTTAGAATAATACAAGACATGTACGGAAACGTGAAAACTGCGGTTAAAAGCTCTGCTGGACTAACGAGAGAATTTCCAGTTAATGTCGGAGTGCATCAAGGAAGCGTACTTAGCCCTTTCCTCTTTAACGTATTATTCGACTATCTTTTAAAAGACTGCATGCGCGAAGCAAATGTAACGCCAATTCTCTTCGCTGACGACGCAGTTATGCTTAGCGATAACGTCGAAGATTTACAGAACGCCTTAGATTCATGGAGAAATGCGCTAGAGAGAAACGGGTTTAAAATAAGTCGTTCAAAGACGGAGCATTTGACGTGCCCATTTGCGCATCCGTTGCGACCTGTTCCGGATATAATGTTAGACGGAATAGTTCTTCCGAAAAGCACTATCTTTAAGTACTTAGGATCAATCGTTAACATGGAAGCGAAATGTGACGACGACGTAAATCACAGAGTGAGTGTGGGGTGGATGAAATGGCGCGAAAATTCGGGAATCTTTTGCGACCGAAAATTTCCACTTAAATTAAATGGGAAACTCTACACCACGGTTGCTAGACCAGCTCTTATATACGGTTCACAGTGCTGGACAATGTACGAAGCGTTTAAAAACAAAATGACGGCAGCGGAAATGAAAATGTTAAGGATGTCTAGTGGAGTCACTAAACGCGATTGTATTAGATCTACGCGTATAAGAGGAAGTCTACATATAAAGAATTCGGTAACCGAACAGCTTGAGGCGAATAGAATAAGCTGGTATTGCCACGTTCAAAGAAGATCTGCGGAAAATCCGGTTAAAAAGGCACTATCAACTACGGTCACTCCAACTGTAAGAAAACGAGGTCGAAAAAAGAATTCCTGGATTTCTCAGATGGCAAATGCGCAACAACGCCTGGGGCTTACCACTGAAGCGATCCAGGACCGAGCATTATGTAGACGCGTTCTGCGGTCTGCGGCATTAGCCAACCCCATAAGCGGAGCAGCAGCGATGCAGTAAAAATGGGAAACTCGTTACGCATAAGTTCGTATAACGCGGAAAGGGTTAATAAAAGGATAAGAAGAAGAAGAACCCTCGTAACGTAAATAAATGAATTTTGAGCCTGGGGTGCGTTTCTAAGGCTCTCAAATATATTTTTTTATAATTTTAAAATAAATGGTTTTAAAGTTATTTCAAAAAATAGATGAAAATTTACCATAAATATATATTGTTTATATTTTAGACTGTCAAGGTTTGTTAGGGCGAATTGAAATACTTATCTTATAGAGAGAACTATACGGTTCGCAGTCATTGTCTTCTAGCTTGCTCCTGTTAGCAAACATCCAACGTCATCAACACATATTTTAAGTGTCCCATATCCAATCCAATAATCTTTAACTCCAAATCTTTCCATCATAAAAATATTTACAAAAACCCAATGAAAAACAAAATCGTCTCTCTAAAAAAGGAGAAAGAACCACTCAAAGATACTTAAAAGATTAAATGTCTATCTATCGCCCATAAGGAGGAAGAAAAAGAAAATAGAAATAAAATATAAAGGACCAACAATCGTCCGTCTTTGTGTCGTTTAATTTCTCAAGGACTTAAGAGGATATCCATCCCTTGAGGAAGAGATTTCAGTCAGTCGTCTATCGGTGGTGGAGGTAAGCTCCATCAGACTGATGTCGCTATCGCAGCGACAAATCCTGCTCCAGCATATCGCACTTTTTGCAGACAATTTCCGTTGACCGTTAGAAATGCCCTTTTTATAACCAAAAATGACTACAACAGTCCGCAAAACGGGACTCAATCCATTAAAAAGGATATTTCTCTTGGTGTCGGCATTATTGACTCGAACCATTTTTGTAGAGATTAGCTGTTGTGTAGTTGGGGAGGAAATGGTATTGTTGGGCTTTAATTCTTCCCTGGAGAAGGATGATGCTATCTGGGATCTAATGTCACTTTATGTTTCGTTTTTGAGAGGGAGTTTAAAGACACCAAAAGATGGGGAGTTAGGACAATCAAATCACAACTTTCACACCCCCTTTGAGGAGCCGACAGATACTGGGGTAAAGGATACCTGTGCGTGCATTACAACATAAAAGTTCGAGTACGAGTACGACTGTATGTAGCCGGGGTGAACTAGTGTCTGAACACGAGTTACAAAACTGTCACTTTGACACTAAAAGCGAACTAGGGCAATGCGATGAGATGGGAATTTATTAAATCACTCGACATTGCCTCACTTTCGTCCTACTTTTAGGATGACATCATGTGTCTTGAAGGCACCCAGAGCAGCATTCTACCACCCCTTAACATCCATCAGCCTAACTGAATAACAAGGTTAACATATGAGATGACTGAACTGTGTATGTGTATGTAAGTAAATCCCGAATAACGACGTTTTTTTTTTTTTTTGAAGCGGTTTGAGATGTTTAGGGCCGTGTTTCGAATTTTCGATGCTCTTTCTTCTGTGGGTTGCTTCGTTCGCTTGGTTCGGTAGCCCCACATACGGCATCCTTCGTACTTGTTATGTATGTGTTTGTGTATTCGTAATATGTTGCTGACGGAACCAATAAACAAAAATGAATGGCTGTAAGAAGAGAAGCTTACTCGATGGTGTGATTGAAGAAAGCGACATTTATGATGACTATGTGACAAGAATACAATTCAGGGTCACACATCATTCCTTGAACGAGTAGCAGAAATGAAACCTAAAACCCAACGACACATAGACAGAGGGAATCAAACGATTCACAAACGATGCCAAAACAGATTCTGAAGGGTGGCGGCGACCTATGCTTATCCGCTTAATGAAGGTGTCAATGAGGTTTCTGCAAATGCATTTCTTCCCCAACTCTTCAAGCTAAATTGGGTTAAATGCTGGGAGCGTATTTTTTTGTGAAAGGAAAACCAATAAAGCTCCGGATAAAAGGATGAAATGAATGAAATATTTTCTTCCATTTAAGCAGCAGCACTTCAACGTAGAGATTGGTCGTTGCTTTGGAGATGTCCTTTATATAGATCTGGGTGGAATGAGATAACATTTGTGCCGCCCGTTTGTCCCACAGACGGAGAAGGATATTCTCTCATCCACGACATCTTCCCCAGATCCTTTGAGGGGTAACTAAAGAGTAGTAGTTGGTTATGTATACTTACTATGAACATTTAGAGATTTGAAAGGAAAATACATTGGGGATATCCTAAAAGACATTTTCTTTTGATTAGTTCCAAATTTTCTTTCTCCAGAGGACACGAATACATTGTGGGCTACATGAAGTGCATCAATTTCTCGAAAAGGACCAATGTCACCAATGGAATATAAACGTATAGATACGTCTGCACGTTCTTTCCTTATACCAGACCATCCACTCGACTCAACTTCACAGTCTGGAAGAGGATGAAATTTAATACGAAGGAAATTTCACAAGATATCATTTTCGTAGAAAACAAATTAATGCACAAAGTATAGGAGAATACCTTGGAGAATACCTGGTACCCGTACTAGGAGGTTGGAGATTTCCTGTCTTACGACCACAACACAACTTCAATCGAGGCATTAGGTGCTGAAGTTGGTGGCAACTAACTGGCAATATTCATGTTGTTATCTTTCGAGGTAATTACTCGTATCTCACGTAGCAACTGGAAAATGTACACCAGTGTGAACCTAAAGGTTAAGTGAATATCCTCAGACTGTTGTGTTAGATACTTCCTTAGATATTTACATGATTAATGAGGTTTCGTGTGGATTCGATTACAAGGATGCACATATTCCAAGCGGAAAAGTAGCTAAATTGCATATTCTATCGTTTCCCCTGCATACTTTTTGTTGTAGAGAGAAACTCTTTCGAAGTTTTAAGATACTTTTACTATTTGGTGTATACTTTTAGGTTATTTCAGTTTTACAAATCACAAAACGCCTCGAAACGACATTTGTTTTACTTGAATGCATGCAAATGCAAGCAATATAAAAGGACGATTATTGGTAGATCAAGCCTGGTTGCCTGGTTTTACTTGTTTTTAAGTTTCTGTGGGACTTCAGAGAGTACAGGGTGTTTACGACGACAACGCAGTACCGTATAACTAACACGCTACAACGTGTTTTCAAAGTTAAAAAAGATACTTGAGTATCATCCCACTTTAGAACGATTTTGGTGTCATTTGTCTAAACCGAACTATATTTTTTGGCCTGGGCTCTGGGAAAACCCATTTCGTACTTTCACAGCAACATGAGTTTTGGTTTCATCAGAGGATGTGTCTATACCTAAAAGATCGGGGCCAAAAGTCATAACGTCTCCTCCTCCTCGCAAAGAGAAGCACCCTAGTTTTGAAAGGTTTAAAGAAAAGTTCACTTCTTGTGCATTAATCGATGATTACGTTAAGGGCTGTCTGCGTTTAAGGACAGAAAGTCAATCGGCACTATAACTTTTGTAACAAAGTTGCGTTATCGAAGGCATAAATGACGATGTAAATGCCAGGATGTACTCCCTTTTGTCGAATCCGGCTACAATTACGCTTTATAGTCCTTTTTGATACATACATGTACTAGGTGGGGTGCAAAGTAACCTCCTTGGGCATGAAAAAAATTAAGCTTGATACACTTATTCCAGCGATTTTCCAACTGCTTGTTCCGGTCTGAAAAGTAATTTTCCGGAAGGTCTGCAAAATACTCCTCCGCGGCGTCGATGATTTCCTCGCGTGAGCTGAATTTTTTATTGATCTTGATCTGTTGAGGTTCGGGAAGAGATAATAGTCCGAGGGAGCCAAATCGGGCGAATATGGTGGATGCGACAGCAATTGGAGCCGTAAGTCATTGATTTTAGCCGTGGTTGCGATGCTCTTATACGCCGGCGCATTGTCTTGCAAAAACAAAATTTTATTTTCGTTCATGTGAGGCCGTTTCGCAGCGATTTCGGCCTTCAATCGAATCGCTCCAATAATGCACAGTAATACTCGCTGCTGATGGTTTTTCTTTTTCGAGGTAGCCCATGAAGAGTATGCCAAGACAATCCCAGAAAACCGACGCCATAACCTTTCCGACCCATTGAGCCTCCATCGGCCGCTTCGGAGCGCTCGTGCCGGCTTCAGTCCATTGCCGGTCATTCATTCTGTTCTCTGGTGTGTAAAATTGGATCCAGGTTTCATCAACAGTTTCCCATTGACGCCAAAAGTCCGCCCGATTCCGCATCAGCAAGTCCAAACACTCTTTCGAAGTGCTCTCGCGTTAGTGGTTTTAGTCAGGATTGAGCATGCGCGGAACCCAGCGGCAGGATAACTTTTTCATTTGCAGAATAATGCCCAAAATATGGCATGTGCGCTCAGTACTAATCTTTGTGGTATCTGCTAGCTCGCGCACCTTCACTTTCCGGTCAGCTTACACCATTTCATGTATTTTTTTGACATTGTCCTCTGTAACCGCATCGGAGGGCCTGCCGCTGCGGACTTGATCGGTAGTGGAGTTGCGGCCAATATTTGACGGTGTAATCTGACGGAGTCTTAACCCCTATAATATTTATCCAACTTTTCTTTTGTTTCCTTCGCCGTTTTGCCTCTCAAAAAATAATGTTTTATGAGAGAACGAAAATCGTTTTTGTCCATACTCATCATGATGCCAAACACGTCAACAACAATCGGCTGTCAAAACAAAACTAAAGACAATATCGCACTGAAATTTGGCATGTTTGCCTTAATATGAACGGACTTCAAGGCACCATAAGCCTGGCAGTCAAGGAGGTTACTTTTCACCTAGTATGTAAGTCAACCATGGGGTCATAGCCATTACGGAGTCTTGAAGTTAAACCCATGATTTGCTTGGCCGACCGATTGCCTCAAAGTAACGATTTCCTTCGACTGTGCTTACTAAAACGTTGGTGGAAAGAAGAGTTTGGAATTAACCAGCCCCGGTCACACCGCACTGCACCCTTTATTCACTCGATTTCTCATTTAGGAGAATAAAGGTTAGTTTCATCCATAATCTGATAATCGCAGAGTCTGGAGCCTTAACAGCTACCTGGCTGTTCATGAAGACAGTAATTCGCCATGGAAGACACTTTATCGTTTATTCGGAAGGAGCAGATAGCTCATATAGTTTCACAGTGGACCTACCGCTGTGTAGATGTTCATTCATTCGTGACAAGAATTTTTGTCTTTTGTTTAGAGCAGCATCGGAATCATAGGACTAATTTTTGACAAGTTCACTGCAATATCGAAATGAAAAAGTAAAGAAGCCTTAGGTTACGTCGCAGGCAGTCATATATGACCTTCCTGCAACCTAAAAGCCATTAAATAGCCGAACCACTTTGTTCTTTGAAGTTTGATGACATCTAAAACTTTTAACCAATTCAGGATGAATCCCATAGATGGCTGTGCAAAGCCCTGGTGTTACAGCCCGAACTCTGTTGTGGAATATAAAAACAGATGTAGTTGCTTTTTTAATACGTTTCTCGATGTTTTCTTTCGAGAACAATTTGAAATAAAATATCACAGTTAGTTACCGGAGAAGGAAACAATTTTCCCCTTTAAGTTACATCCTAACTGTTTGGAGCAATCCCAAATTTTTTCTCCCTTACTGAGTCTTTAGTACTGAGGGGTTGATCGATGTTTGGATGTCCACATCTAGAGCGTAAGGTGTTGATTTAAAGCCATTGCAATTGAAAGTTACTAAAATCTCATCCACCACGGGGAGCCAGACGAGCTATTACAGAACCCCGCTCTGTGCAATTCTACTGCATACATCAATTCTAAAGCCAACCGTTTCACGACGTCAAATTTTTTTAGCGATTTGAGCTTGGTGGCTGTCAGTCCATAAAAAAATTCATCTAAACTAATTTTTTAGATTTAAGCAGGGTATTGTATGGAATCTCCACATCGTTTGCCTGATCCCCAAGGAAAAAGATACTAAAAAATGCGTCAATTTCAACGCCAAACAATGGACTATTTATCAACGATCAGATTGGTCTCCGTAGAAGCCTTCACAACTGCTTGAGAATATGTTTGATTTTACCTGACTATCTCTAAGAAGTTCGTCAAAAGATTTCAGGCAATGAAATGGCTCTGCGTAAAAGGACATGATCGGCTCAGAAAAGGAGAAACCAAATATTGTTTGCACAAAAAACAGAAAAATGAAATACAAAGAAGTTACTTAAGGAACAAAGTTCGGATGTCTTACGAAAAGCTCACATGGAGTATACAACAGAGATTTTAAGGATGAGCAAACTACCAAACAATTTGAGAGGAGAAGAATCCAATGGTGAAGACTGCGAACTATGAAAGCCAACACTTTCGAGGTTTTTCTGACAACGATTTATAAAAGAGCTCAGATACGTTAAAAATTGCTCGCCTTCACTCGTAAAAGAATGCAATTTCTAAGTAGCTACTAACTCCGAAATCATAATGATCTCTGCTCTATGAAAATCGAAAATCTTCTCCGTTTGAGGACTCTAATGCTCATCCTATATAAGCACTTCAGGAGGGGCCATTCTAACCTAGCCCAACTTAACCTAGGTGTTAAGATGACCACTTTCATCGAATGACTGCTCTTTTACGACATGACTGACTTTTCAGCTACCATGGCAGGCTCTTTTATTTAGATAAAGTGCTACGTGACTCTTGTATATAAGAACACTGAGTGCCACTTAACCTGACCTGGCATAAACTAGCCCGTTGTAGCGAAATTGCACATTTCATCACACGAAAATCACCTACCACAGATCATCAAAATCTGAGTCCTACTGATACTCTGCTTATGATGCCAATTGCATCTGACACCAAATGCCGTTTGGCCCAGTTCTTTTTATGTTTCGCCATCCGTCCTTAATCTCCTGGAACCGTTGAAAATTTATCATTAAATAAAGTGATTCACGTGACCGGTAATTTTAAATCCTTCTTCGTAATCAGAAAGATGCATCTCACATGAGAAAAATGAAGAAAAATCTCTACAAGGACATCATCTGAAATCCAATTTTCATTATTTTCCATTATATGGCGAATCTGATTCAAGAACGTTGCGAATGCCCTGCACAGCCACCGCCAAATGGAACAACAATCCTTCCGAATTTACCAATTTTGTTTCTTAACCCGTCCTTTGAATCTGTGGAACCGCTAGAATAGACACACATACGAATGTGTATAGGTACATATGTACGATTATGTACTACGAGTAGTATCTTTGGAAGAAAGGAATACAAAAAGAACAACCCAATTCTTCATAAGGAGGATGCGAAAGATAATAAACATCTCGAAATCCTTGTTTATCTATTTGCGGTTGCAGTGTTACTAGGATAGGATATCCTCAGGATATTCACACCACGTATGGAGTTATATTTTCTTTATCTGAAAGGAAGGTCGAAAAGAAAAACCTTGAAGTACAAAAACTGATTTAAGTGGTCGATTAATATTATATCTATACAAACAAATAGAGATATAAAAGTAGAATATTTGAGGTGCCACCCGTTGGGCAGCAAAGGACTTCAAAATAATTTGTTAACCGTGGTGACGCACAAAAGTAACTTCCGGTCCAATTAAGATTACAATCTTTAGTTTCGCGTCAAGGAACCCATAAAGGTGTGCACACGGTCTATGTAAACGTGTGTGTGTGTCTCTGTTTAAACGGAAATGACGGACAAATATCCCTCTAATCGTGTCCTGATTGGGGGAGGGGGAGTTCTCTTTGACTGCCTCCTATAGGAGGAGAGGAAGAAAATCCGACAATGGATGAAAATTTCGTTTGTCTAAGGATTTTAGGATTCTAAGAATAGCTTATTGCCAGCCATTCAGTTTTTCTAAGGATACAACTGCCTCAAGGATTGTTGTAAATAACAATCGAAGGGGAAACGAAAAAGGGCGAACCAAAATCGATTTCGTTAAAGATTTTCACTCAATTGGCAAAAAGTTTCCAAACGGTCTTAGTCATACTTGAAGAGGGTGTCTGGAGATTTGTTTTCTTTTCCATCCCCTCCTTAAGTCTTGGTGTTTATTTTAGCTCCGATACAAGGATTCAAAAGGTTAGGAGTTGTTGTTTTTTTAACCCTGTTTTTGTATTTCATACGGTAGTTTCCTTATCTGTATTAGTGCATGTGTTGTTGCGTTTTGTGATGTCAATTGTGGAACGAGGACCATACCAAAAGTGGACAAATTGAAGTGAACTATCGTTAAAGGTGAATCCTTTCAATTTAATTACGAAATGGACAATAAATCTGCAGCAAGGAGAAGGGTATAGGTGGAAGTCAAGAGAAATGCACGTTGTCACGGAGGCACCAAACAAATTATAGTTTAACATGATGGGACTCTGCTAAAAGGATTACATCGACTAAAATATAGTTGTGGCCGTTGAAGTGGAATTTCGTTTAATTTACAAGGCATCAGCCAAGAAGAGGACTCCTTCCATTCGATGGAGGGAATGGTGCATGTGACCTTTTCAATTCAATTAATGGAAAATTGTTGAATAGGTGCTTTGAGAATACAAGAGTTAAGGAAAATTTATAAGGACTTAAGGATTTCTGTAATGAATTTTCGATTAGTAAGAAATGTGCAGCATTAGAGTAAATTAGAGCGAATCGCCAAACATTTGAATCTATGTACAGAAATGGGAGTTACCCGTTATTAATTCGAACGTGATGGTGAAGGTCTGGGAACGAGTGAAGACAAGGACTCGTTTTTCAATGCCAACTACTTTTATTATCTTTTTTGATCAAAACAGAATCCTTAGACAAATTTAATAATTAGTTCATTTTTCTCGCTGCATGTTCGTTTTAGAAATTGCTCAATTCTTGCTAGAAAGGTGAGTAACTAAGTAGTTTGCTTTGTCGTCATCGCTCCCACAGCAAACTTTATGGAATATCACATACACTTGGATGCTCAGTAAGTTCCCAAAGCCCAGCTGCGACGTCAATAAGAGTCGTAATCTGGGTGAATTCAGCCATTCGACTGAGTTCTGTGATTTGCTTAGAAGTTCTAAAAGTTCTACTTCAGCAAGGCTTTAAGTACTATATAGGTAGATACAAACGTTTCGCCTCATCCAGTTTTTACAACAAAGTTTCGTATATCTCCACTTGGAGAACAGCGAGAAGTGAAATAAAGCATCTCCAGAAAGACGCCAGCGTTGGAAAACCTACTGACCAGACTATATCCCTGTTCTCGTTCAGATTTTGGTTGAAACCATTCCTTGGCACCGGAAAATTCAATTTCTGGTATCTATGTCCATAAGACCAGAGTCAAAAGACAGTTGACAAGTATAAGTCGTACCGAAGACATCTTTTTAATGGTAAGACGGCTTTAAAAGTGCTGCACATGATGTGAATATCAAGGAGAAGAAGACTCATCAATGGAATCATCATCAGGAACGCTGGCTTAAGTCCCCATGTAGTCCAGACAGAAGATTGGCTGAAATTCCATTACTAGCGCAGTAATCGTAGAGCAGGTTCAGAGTTGGCTTCTTTTAAGAACAGAAAATCGCTAGAAATGATCTCAATGATAGCACAGCTCAATCACCTGCATTAACCTGATCGTAGACGTTGGAACCATTAAAGCTGAAACGTTGAAACCAATGTGTCGACAAATATGAATCAAAGTTATGGAGAATGGATTGGAGTTTACATCGCGCTTCACATATCGGTTGCAAAAAGTAATCGCGATTCGGGCTCTATTTCCAAACAGTAATCTTATCCACAAAACTAATGCTTTCCCTACGCTATGTTGTCTTTCCGAGTTATCTATGCCGTCAGATTTACTTCAAAGTTCCGACCAGCTGGTGTATAGCTTTTTATTGCGAAGTCACATACTGAACCGCTTGTGCCAGTGGTAAACGACCGTTTTCTTTAGAGAATCGTTGCCGAAACACTTTTCCAACGTTCGCGCACCATTAAATCCGTTTTTTACGCAAAATTTAATACAAGCTCGTTGTTGTATAGTAAATTGTAAAAAATCGCCAAACACACAGAGATAGATGTACTCTTGCAAATGTCAAGCTATGATGCTAAGATTTAGAAGGAATATCAACAGCAGATGTTGTTGAACAGAACAATGGGAGCGCCACACGGTGGTTATTCCGGGAACTTTCTGATCAAGGTAATATATGGCATTGGTGTTGGTCAACTTGGCAAGGTCAAAGAAACCAACAGCGTATTTAACGGCCTGTCATCACAACTAACGACAGATAAAATTGCAGGCGTGTTACGTTCCTCATCTTATATGTAGGTTCAATATGAAGAGATGGTAGAGAGGTGGTTCTAATCAGGTTCATCGGATGTGAGTACTTACTTTCCATTCAATATAAGTGTGATCACATCTTTTGAGTGTTTACATTTTGACTGAGATTGATTTATACCCTTTGAAGACCTTGACCAGGTTGCCTGTTTATCAACAATTCCTAGAGAAGTGACTCGTCTTATATTCTTTTACTTCGATCTGTAATGACTACAGAACCACTTTGTTCTTTCGAGGATCAAGCTATCTGCAAGATTCTTTTCTGACTGGAATTGTAGAACAGCGTTTTCGATTAATTGTTGTCTTACTTTCGTGCGCTTAAGGAATAGGTTTGAATGTTGAATTTCTGTTCTCAGTAATCACTGCGGAACTTGAAAGGCTTCCGATAAATCAACTTTCAACCAGGTTGACCGCATTACAGTCGGCGCAATTAACTTTTCGTATCTACCTACAGTAGATACAAGAAGTGTACATTTGATGATTTTATTTTTGAGCATCTCATAAGAAGATAAGATGATAAGAAAAGACGGCAACAATCGTCGGTGGAAGATCCGGAATTTTTCATCCGGCTAAACTGCTCATATGTGGAAACTTTTACGAAAATATATTGGCCAAAACCAGTATAAGAGTGGGTTAGTGTTGCCTGCGGTCTGATGGTGCAATAAATCAACGAAGCCACCAACGTTACCGGAAAATGATCCACCGATCATTTATTTCTGTTATTAATGGATGAAATTGATCTGATCAATTGAACTAAATCGACTTATGATACGGAAGTGGCATATTGCTCATGAATTTGAACTAGTCGACTCTTTTTCGTGGGCGTGTGTAAAGTCTTTGGTGAGTGTTAATAAACCGCAACCTATAAGGAAGCCTATAATCAGCCCGTTTCTGGTGACAACGATCCTTAAATATACGAAATTCTGGACCAGAAGCTTTTCCATTTCGGTCAGGAAGAAATTTTTTTCTGGGCTTCTTCGCCATTAAAGAGTCTGAAAAGTAAGTTTTTCTGTATTCTCAACACCGACTGTGGTTTTACTACAGAGTTTCCTTCTTCATCTCTGCAGGGATATATACGGGTCTTCTTTCTTTGACACGTTCTTTTCCTGTTGTTAAAACTTCTGTATGTAAATCCTGAAGTACAACCTCGCAATATTTTGGAGAACACGATATCTGCTGCATTGGCAGCGATACCACTGTGAGTTCTTGAGAGATTTCGGTATACGATCCGAGTTAGTGCTGGCTCCCCGGGAGTCACGAATACTAGAGGCGTATATTTTTATAATACGAAGCGGCGATCGCCATATCCTCTTATATATTTAAATGGGGAATCGTGCGCTTCCTATAGCGATATTTCGTCCCTTCGCAAAGATAATGTGCCTAAGTCAGTTGTCAGACGTGGTGACGTATAGGCTAATTGTCCTATCAAAGATGTCGTCCATTTCTAGCCCCTAGGATGATTATAACGTCATATATTGGACCTTGCTCATATGTCTTGTCGTGCACCTCGTAGAAAAGTTCTTTGGTGGTGTCGGCCTTGTTTTCCCTATTAGGAGACTTTACGGAAAGTAAAATAGGGACCCAAAATTTATGTTAGAAGAACAGGGTAGTGACATGCCTATCATTTAAAGTTGTAAAGCACTTTGTACGAGTATGTCATATCGACTCATAGGATTCAATCAAAAGCAGCATGATCGAAATCAGTCTCTTACGGCTCACCTGGCAATGTACTATACAATCTCCAATTTCAAAGAACAAAATCATAATAGACATTGCACCTTCCTCACCACAATCTGTCTCTTGAAGATTTTGTCTAAACATTTCTTCAACATCAACAGTCTTCAGGTGCTCTTCCACATTATGTAACAGCTCCCTTGACAACGCCGCGCCGCGCCGGTTGCTTATGTAAAGTGTTGTATCTCTCTTGGTGCTTATTGAGGTTGTGGTGTTGCCTACATATGCCGGGTATGTTACCCCTCCAAGTACGGAAGTATTCTTGAGTGGTTAGTGGTTGCGTATAGGCGCATTAGTGGACATAAAAGCCATTTCAAGGATGTACATACCTTCTCCCGGAATAGGGTGGTGTTTTTTCTCTATTTTTACGCAAAGCCATTGAAAGAATTCTAGAAGTGGTATGGTGTGTTGTGGTGTGGTGTATCTGTGTGGGAGTTGGTAGGTTCTGTAGGGTAATGGGGCTATAATACTTCAGCTGGTGCTCAATATACTTTTATTGTACTCATCTCCGTATGTGTATTGCGCCAAAGGAGCAGGAAGGATGAATGGGAATAAAGAAAAGGGAATAGACACCAAGCGATGCGTTGTGGTTTATTGAAAATATTCGTTTCCGCTTTTATCCTTTTATGAGGACGGCGCTTGTGCGCTATCCCTTTATTTTTTGATTTTTTTTGTTTTTACTTTGGTGGATGACTTTATTCGATTCTGTTTGCTATAGAGATACAGATGGGGGAGGGGGGGTGGTTGAAAGTAGGTGGAATTTTCATTTCATTTGATGACATTTCTTAACAATCGAGTTTTTTTCTGTGTCAATATATGCGGTAGTGGTTGGATAGAACTTCAAATAGGAATCATGACATTGACTTTAGGGATGGAAAAAAAAAACAAAAAGAGAAGCAGTGAAGTCTTGGGGTTTTGAATGGAATTTTCTAAAGAATGTTTAGAAATAGGATTTTCCTAATACTTAAACTTTGGTATAGAGAATGATATTAAACCTTTAACAAGTTTCTGCACACAAAAGGTAGTTACTTGAGTTTGTAAAAGATTCTTTGAAAGCTTTACTTTAAATGGGTGTAGTCTAGATGGTGTTCTTCTTCTAGACTCTAAGCATACTATATATAAGAAATCAGTGGGCGACTGTCTGAAGATGTGTGAATACTGATATTGCATGTCAAGAGCAGAATGCAATATCTGACTTATGACAAGCGAAAAAGGGCACTGAATAGACCCTTGTTACAAACCATTTTGATGGTCACTCCTGTATCCAAAACAAAATTGGAAATAACGTAATCCGTACATGCCTCTAATCAAGTGAGAGTTGTCTAGGTTGAGAACAACGACAAGAGTTTTTCAGTTGACTCGATAGCTGGGAGCCCGTTGTTATTTATGCACGCCAGGATTCCTAGTAATGTATTCAGTTTTGTTGTGCTACATGGTCGCCTTGTCAAAGACTTGTCTGATCAGTGCATACAAATCTATACGCTCTGCATACCCCAACCATCGGGTATGTTGTATACTTTTTCTTCTGATTAAGATGATTTAGCTATACAATTTAACTCATAGAGTTGGTAGTTAATCCTGCGCCTCCACTCATCGTGCACTCACCTGTGTAGTGTGTACTTACACAGTCAAGAATTTTATCATTCGTTCTTGACATAGTTTTAGACATGGGTTTCACAAAAGGGTGCTTGGTTATACAAATAATCTATCCAATACACCAATCAATTAAAAAGTGTCGTAAGAAACAGAGAGATAGCTCAACAACGAACTCACTTCCATCTAACCCTAAAGTAAGACGAACATAATTTTCAACAACTGTACTTAAATGACTGTATCTGTAGCTTGATCCATTTCGTTTTCAACAGTAGAGCCAGGATGGCAACCTTAGTGCTCTGCTCGATTCGAGGACATAGAATTTGGCGTGTTTGCTCACACCTATATGTATACCTATTCAAAATGATGTTGATCTTTGATAAGTAAAATCAAGAAATCCTCCATCATTCACCCACTGGGGTGGAAAGTGAAGGTTGAAAAGCAACGTGTAGTGGCCCTACACTCGTTTAATAGGGATGTGGGGTCAAGGTAATATCTACAATAAAGGTGATGTCCTGTGGTAAACTATATACGTGAAAGCAATTCTCACTTAGGCTTGAGTTAGCCTGAATTCAATGACCGTTTCGGGAATTGCAATAAGGATAGACGGTCAAGCAGCAACTATTGTAGATCCCTAACTCTGGCTCTATAAATTTAATAGTGGTAAGGTACTGCAGCGAATCTCCCATGAGGTGGCTAAGTCGTGTAACGTCTCCCTTTTTTGGGTTCGGGACACTAGGACTTCACAGCGAATTGCAGTGCTGATGAAGAGGCTAGATTCCTAGATGACCAGGCCGATATAATCGTATAACAGCAGAGCTAAAAGATAGACGAATAATCTGACGACCTTGGAAGAGATGATAAAAGCAGACGCGACCATGTTTAGCTGATTTTAAGAAATGTTCTCATAAGAGAACTTAAGGTCGAACAGTTTTTTAGATCTATCGTTTCGGTCCCCTTGGATTTTCAAGATCCGCTGTTGTGTGAAAATTTGGTCTATTTGGAGCTCATTTTGCTTTTCTTGAATACTTAAGCGTTCACATAAGACGGCTGTTATAAGTTTAGAAGACTGATTTTCCGGTAGCTGTACCTGATACCGTCCGAAAAGTTCCTTTTCTTAATATTTGAGCAAAAGACACTGGGGTTTTATTTAGTGGGTGTGCTTTTTTCCAAGACCATTCCCTGCATACTTACTAGGGCATGCAAGTTACCAACTTATTCATGTCTACTGAAAATAGTTCGGCTGATAGGCTGTCGGCTCTTGCAGCCTTATTCGATTTATTCTAGTTGATTTGTCTGAGATCGATTGTAATATCAATAGGGGATGTGAACGGCTACCATCGTTGATTGACATATTCTGCAGTGCAGTGCAATCTCTGTCATTATTGCTGCTTAACAATTCTCTTTTTATATATTCATTACCGATTGTGACTCTACTACCAGGTATCCTTGTTTTTTTTTAACAAGTTCCTGTTTGGGTTTTGGTGCCTTGTTTCTACCTTTCGGTTAAGCTTCATTCCTCGAATAGCATCATCACTCAATCAGATGCTTCTCATTTTGAACACCTGTTCTTCTTTGCAGTGCTTTTTGTTTAGCTAATTATGTCTGCCTACACTCGTTATTAAAGCGAAGGTCTCTTTTTAGTGGTCAGTTGAAGCCCAGCATTTCAGAGATGGTTTCTTTGATGTCTTCCAAGATTTATTCCTGCTGGTTTTCAACGCTACACACTGCCGGTTAAAAATTTCTGGTGATCTTAAGAGTTTGTTTCACAAATCACCTTCTTTTTCATCCATTACGAGAGAGACAAGACCGAAATACAGAGGAAGAAGATAGACTGAACTGGACGGTAGCCCAGGTATTGCGCTCGAAGAGGACGTGAATATATCAACAATGGAAAGCAGCATTTAGGGGACCTTTAGGGATCTTTAGTATACCATGGGAGCTCCAACATCGGGGGATACTTCCAAAAATAAAAGAGAGACCAAGAGAAACTTCGTCGTGTAAGTCAATATGTCTGATGGATATAATAGGAAAGATGCCCACGCAAATTGCATGGGTTAATGGTCAAAACCTATAGAACGTTTAAAAAATACGATGTTTGCCCATTGATGTCATCAAGGTGGGAGTAGACACCGCAGCTGGAGCAATATAGCAATGGAGGACTAGTACATACTGCGTCACAGTAACGCTGTTGAAATCTTCCACCAAGTTGCTTTACAGATGAAAGAGGTTCACTGCCAGGCCCTTAGATCATTCTTCAAAAAAGGACTGATAAGAGAACAACATTCTTTTCAGACAGCTTGTTGACCGAAAGTCGGAAGGCTAAAAAGAACCATAGAGGCAGTTGCAGTTAGTGTGGCTTTAAGAAGTGTAGATAGATACGGCTCAGTACATATTTCGGAATTATACATCCTGCACCTGATAACATCTGAAATAACGGATGAAACAATGGAGAGCAGATATGATGCAAGAAACACTGCATTCGTCTTAAAAAAAGAGTTTTCGCGAAATAAAGGAACTTGCAGTATTTGGTACTATTACATAAGGACAATAAGTCTCGTCGAGAACCATCGTCTTATTGCCAGATATGTCTGCGTATTAGACATACTGGGAAAGACGCTAGAAGGGATGATGGGAGTGCGTTTCAAAATGAATTGCTGGACCAAGTTGTTTGGGTTTAGAAATATCCCTGCATAAAGGCAATAGTCATTACAGCTACGAAAGTGGCAAGACAGATATTTCAGGAAACTGGTCATTTAAGATAAATATCTCAAGCTACTTCTGTTACAGGTAGCTAAGCTACGAAACCAATGTTGCATTTACATTACAATAACACTACGGCTTTGGAGGAAGCCTTAAATGGAGCAGAGATATAAGCAGTAAAACCATTTGACAATGACGATGTTACCCTGGTAAATCACACCCATTAGATGGAGATAGCGACAAATATAGCAGTCGCTTATATGAAAACCTGACTGATTTCAGTCAGAAACGGGCTGTTCACAAAAGGAGGCATGTTTTATCGTTATATACCCAGACTGCCATACCATTATGCTTGACAACAGACTACAGTTTAAGTCGTACTACTTGAGTCAAGGGAACATCTGAAATAATGTTCATTGCACAACTACAAATATCTGTCGATTTCTACAGCTTTAAAATCAGATCCTCACATTTAAATGGAAGCAAACAATTTCCCCAAATATGCAATATCTATTCATTTTGTTGCAAGAAGCCCATACTTTATTTGATTTAAGAAGATAATGAGACCCTCTATCCTCACTGAAAGTCTAAAGGTCTAAAGCAATTTAGCATCCTTTCATTGAAGACAAAATCATCTATCCTTTCGCAAATGTCTGAAATATCAACAAAGACTACTGGCTAACCGAGCAACCGCATAGAAAAAATGCAATGAACCCAAAAATGCGGAATATCCTGACCATAGCGCTGGCTAGTTTCAATATAAGACCACTTATGCCCAACCCTACAACATCCTGACAACCAACGACGCACTGTCGTTGGCATCCTTCAAATACACCCCAATGTCCATTTCCCCATCGCTCATTGATTGCTTAGACAATCTAATACCGCATAAAGGTCCTGGTTTTACGTATCCAAGGCTAACATGAAAACTGCTACTTACTTGTATGTACCATCAAATGAGCTTCCTTTCCTCGACTGTCGTTCTCTCCTTCGAAATGACGGCGTTTCCTCCCTTTTCAATTCTGTTGTGCTCTATCCTTAGTCAAAGTACGCGGGCATATCCTCCAAAAACGGTCTCCATCTCTCATTGAATTCCAGATTTGATGATGATGACGATAACGATGATGCCAGCGGCTGGCGTCGGTCGCCTTCTGCTGCCAGCTCTGCTCCACCAGTCGGGACAATTCGTGAGTTGAATTGCAAATTTTCGCCTGTCGATTGGAAAAAGGAATTTTCACATGAATACAAAGTATCGATAGATCTGTATGTGCATGTGTAAGAAGAAATCATGAATAGAACTTTTAAACAAGGTTAACTGGCAAAGGAGAAGGTAGCCAGAGGTGTAAGTGACTTCCAAATAAGCCGGCATAACGAAAGAATGAATTTTCTTTTTCATCTTTCTATTTACCCCGTCATTTGCGTAATCGTATTTTGAGTGAAAGTCATATTGTGTTGCCCCGAAGACGTGGAGAAAAGGAAGTCGAAATGCATGGCATGCCTCGCAACTCCGTATTGATTCCCAAGGGGATTCCCACAGAGTTTTGTTTGACGTTTTTCCTTCTTTTTTTTCATTAAATGAAATTGAACACTCAAGTGACGGTGAAGTAGAAGTTGCACGTTATGGCTAAGCTTTAAAATGCCACCATGAGTACCGGAATCAATTTCAACATTAATGGAACTCGTTTTTGAATTGGAGTGAGAGTTGCAGACATTAGATTGAGAACTAGAGTATCACCCTCTTAACTGGCGTAACATTTACTGGTATTTTCATGGTTTTTTATTGTTCTCCAAATTAGTGTGTTCAAATAAAAATATGAAAGTTATGCAGAAAGTAAAAGAGTAAAAATTGAAATACTCAGACTAAAAGGAATTCAGTTAAGAGGCAAGTTTGCGCACAGTACAGGTTATATCAACAAGAAAAAAGGTTGAATGAGTCAGTGGTAGCTGCTTCTTGGGACTGAACTTGAACCATTTTGTGGTCGGCAATCGAATGTTGATTTTGCTTACTTTTAGAGAAACATAAATTATTTCTGCATTTGAATGCATAATGATTTCCACGGTTTTGGAGCATTTTAGATTAAGTGCCTCCAAATCCAACAGATACTTGAACTCAGAAAAGGAATTCGGGAAAAAATTTGCTTCAAGAACTTTAAGGGGAAGCTAGGCACGTTCGTCAATGCTACACTTAAACTCATAACGAAACAAAAGATAAGGGAAGCAACCTAAATAATGTCCACACCAAATGTTTGTAACTGACAAGTCCAACCAATAAAAACTCCCACAGATCACTTGTTCCTACATTTGCAACAAAAGGGTTAGAAACGCCGAAAGCTATTGAACAAATGTAAGAAGCCAACTCGGATTTTAAAGAGTAGTTCTAGTGGAGATCGAGCACAATGTGAAATCAGGATTTATGTTCTCGAAAGGGGCAAATCACCCGGACTAGAAGTACTCAGAGAATTGGATAACAGGTACTCTGAGGTGAAAGCAGCGATACTCTGACATATGATTGAGACTCACTTCCCAGGCAACTTGATAAGTAAGTAGCTCCTACCCGATGCAGCTGATATATGTCATCAGTGGTGGGGACGTATGAATTAATGTAAGGAGCCCTCTTCTATAAAACCAGTTTAAACCCGGGGTAACCCCGGTGCAGTATGCGCTAGCCCATTGTGTATATAGACCAGCTGGTGGCAATTCTCTAATGGTAGCCTCGCACTTGCCTACATGCTGAGTCAAAGTTCGGTAAAGATCTCGGCAAGGGCGTTAGACCAATCAATCTGACTTTCTTCATATTGAATATCATGGAGAGATGGGCTGAATTTCCGTGCACAAAATTGCTCTCAGACTGCATCATCTGTCTTAGTTGCAACATGTTTAAAAATGAGATAATTGTTCAGCTTAGCAGATCACATTAAAAGCCTCTGAGACGCTGTTGCCTCTCTGCCATTGTTAAAGGGCTTCAGCACTCTCAAGCTTCAGTAAGACTAGAATTCCTGTTGCTGCAAAAGTTCGAAATTGACTTTCTCTGTGCTCACTAAGTCAGTCAGAACTATGTAAGGAAGGGAATGTAGTCGGGTCTCCATGGATGGCTCTTAGACCGATATAGAATGCCCCGCTTGTGTGTTTTTTTTTAGGACGACAACGTTAGATTCAACAGTCTTGCAAGTGGGGAAATATGCAATGTCACTGAACTATAATTAAATTTGAAAAAGGCCAAGCAGCTATGTTTTCTCATTTCTCCCTCTCGATACTTTTAAAAGACTTTGCTATTGCCTCTCAACAAAAAATGGGCTGTAAGACCACTTACTGGCATCGTACACCAAGTGAGTCTTTCATGATGTACTCGTATCTTATAAGTCAACGACTTTTCTGCTTTCTTCCAGTAAAAATAGCTGCAGACCTCTTACTGATGTCGTTTCAATTTGCTACGCTTCTGTTCTGAAGCAATTCGGCAAGATTCGACTACAATTCTTCGCAATTTTTTTTACTAAGGGGAGGGAGATTCGTTTTTCGGAAGAGGAGTTTGGTATCCTGGGTGTCAACCAGATACTGAGAATCGTTGGTATAATATACGGTGACGGTTTTCAGTACTAGATAAGACTATGTACTCAGTTTTTTTCCTGTCCTCTCCTTAAAACTCATTTTTCTGTCGATTAATAAATACACCAGTACACTGTTTTTTGCCTTTATTCCATTGGATATCGGACACCAGTTTAAACGCGGCATGTGAGATAGCATGTCCTGCCTTAAAACCGAATTGATTATCCGAAACTATATGTTTGTCCTCAACCCACCTTGTCAGAGCTCTATTGATTACTTTTTCGAACACCTTACTGATATTCGGAAGGAGACTTATCGACCGGAGATTCGCCGGATTGGATATATCCTTTCCCTTTTTGGGGATAGGTTGAACCACCGCCGTTTTCCAATGCGCTGGATAATGTGCATTATTCATTGCATTATTAAACAGGGTGGTATAAATGTCCACCGCTTCTAGAGGAAGATGTCGAAGCACGATGTTCGGAATACCATCGGTCCCCACTGATTTCTTACTTCTGATTGTGTCGAAGATCTCATGGAGTTCTTCCTTCGAAATGAACGGGGGTAGGTCACCTTCTCTGACAATGACATTATTTGCCATATTTTCGTCACTGAACCGGGTGAAACCAGAGCCCTCGGATCGCCAGTTCTGTACTTCATTTCGAATATAGAAGTTATGCACCAAGACGCGATTGTCCAGGTTATAATTAGGGCCAATGATATCATTGGCCTTGTATACTTCCTGGAAAGTCGCCCGTATGGCCTCAACCTTCTCCTGTGGATCCTCGATCACAAAGAAGTCGTCATCATCGTTGTCTGTTGTCCGGGGTATTTTAAGACACTGAAGGTCGTTTTGATTTTTTCTCCGAAATAGTTTATTTATTTGCGGGAACATATTCGGGTTGCTAATGTTTACAGCCCGAACCTTATTGTTCCAATACAAACTTACAGCAATTCTGTAATTCTCTTTGATTAACATTTGAATATTTTTAATCGACGACTTCAGTGTCCTAATCTCTGGGTCTTGTCTGTCTGAAAACTGTCTGTATAAGTTTTTCAGTCTTGTCAGAAGTCTACTTTTCTGTCGGTGCAGTGCGTCAATAGTAGGATTGCGGAACAGATCTTCGTTAGTCGTTTGTTTATACCGCGGTATTGTAGTGTCCATAGTTTGTTTTATTGTCTGGTCCATTCGTTTAAGGTACTTATCGATCTCCTCGTTTGATAAATTCCTATTGGACGGTGGGTGGAGCGTGTTCGAGGAGAGTGCTCTTGTCAAGGTTGCGGAGAAGCGTGTCCATCGAGTTTTACTGTAGTTGTAAGAGTATCTTTGGACAAACTCCCCCAATTCCGCAATTTCGTTGGGAACTGTGATTTCGGTGCTAAAACCGCAATGGTCGCTGTCATACACGAATGTGCGCGGACAGTTAAGCGTTTGTAAATTCGTACCTGTCAGTCGTATACGTTCGTCATACAGTAATAGATCCAAATAAGACCCGCCTCTGGGAAACGACGGGTTATCCGTCGCTTTAAGAACGAGTCTATACATGGCATCGTTCTGACCCCACTAATCGAGTAGTAGGTTCCCTCTAGTATTTGGCAAATTATTTCCCCAATCTCTGTGTCTAGCGTTGAAGTCCCCGCCGATTATAAAATAATTCTCCCCCGATTCCAGCCTCAGAAGTCGAAAAAGTGTGTCGAGCTCTGTAATGAATAAGGTGGATTGTGAAGCCCCAGATGCATAAACAGAGGCCAAGTACAGCCGCTTTCCACTGCGGAGCGGGATGTAAATGACGACTGCCTCTAACACCCGGAACCTGCGTAACACTCCCTTGTACACTCTGTGGAATTCTATGCCTTCTTTAATGAAGATCGCGACACCGCCTCCACGTTGGGAGTTAGGCCGGTTTCTTCTTTTAACAATATAATTATTGTACTCCAGTTCGTGCTCATCGGTTAGCTTGGTTTCGCTAGCGAAAAGCACATCAGGAGTTTGGTCTTGTAGCAATTTAAACATCGCGGCTCTTCGTTCGATCCTAATTATTGAATTAACATCGAGTTACTTTCAAACTAACTATTGTACGTGGAATTTTGACCCCAAAGTTACTCACAGTCAACCTACTTTATCTAGAATTCTAGACCTAACGTTCGTTTTCCGTCAATTACATTCCAGTGCATGTGTCTAACGATGTTTAAACAAACACTGCATTGTCATGCAGTAAGTGCATAAAACTTTCCCAACCCAATCAAGGCCAAAGGAAATGCAACACAACGACGTACACAACTTACAAAAGTTATTGCCATCAATCATGCAAAGTTTACGTAGCAAATTGTTGTGAAATAGAAGCCTTCACAAGAATTCAGCTTAACGCCACCAGTCATAGTCGCTGATATTATGTATCTCTTTCTCCAAACACGTCTCTCATTACCAAATGAAAATAAGAAAAAGTATCTAAGAAGCGAGTTCTTAACTCGGCACAATTATGCAAGACGAAAAAAAGTAACTGCTAAACGGAATTTGCACCTGCCATTGGCAGTTAATCTCTGTCTCGAAGCTAATTAAAATTCTATCACTGTCACCTTCCAATAATTGCATATACTTGGAAAGGCTCGATTCGGATTATAGATACTTTTTTCTTTTGTTGTTGCTATTGTTGTAACTCTCTGATTAAAGGGTCAATTGACCACTGTCAGTGACTCAGCGGTGAGAGATAATAACATCATCTAGCTGTAGCGATATACGACTAGCTACCTGTTAACATCATAATCATCATCACCTCAACCTCAACCCTGAATTAGTTTTTCATTGACGAACTATTAGTATCGGTGCTACGATAGATACAACACCAGTAACAATAGTGTCGCGTTGTCACCAAGTTGTGGTAGAAGTCGTCGTCGATATCGTTGTCGTCATCGTCATCACATGGATAGCCCCATCCAATAAAACTACTCATTAACACTGATCACGACTCACATGTGATTTATTAAAAACTTCACGCTCGGTTATGTTTGTACTCACGTATTCGTAACTATCTATGAGATATCATACAGACACCATACACTACCTTTCTAGGCTTTAGTTTACTCTAACACTAGTGCTAGTGCTCTAACTAGTCTCGAACGTTTAGTATACCCAAACCGTTCCCATGACTTGGCTTTGGGTTTCAGTTTCGGGTTGGGATTTGAATTAAAGATAAATAAATAAGCGAGTAACCGGTTTCGCGAAATACCATTTCGCACGTTTTATTCAAATGAGTCTTTTTGACATTACCCCATCGAGCGAGAGTTGTGGATTTTTTTGTGACTGAGCGCCTCCACAGTTCCATATTGACAGTAGCTGACGTTACAGTGTGAACGCTGCAGCGTAGCTACGACAACGTACGAACAATAGTCGTGGACGTTCTCCATTCATAAGTGCCTTCATCATAATCACTTGGAAGGGAAGACAGTTAGTTCATTACAAGGCTTGTGTCCCCTCTACACCCTCAAGATATGGATACAATAAAAGGTCAGATACCTGCCAGACATGGTGTCGTCAAACAGGGCGTACTGTGGCAGCAAAACGACAAGTTATTCTCGAAATGGAAGGAGAGGTTGTAGACAGCAAGATCAATTCATATTTAGACCGGAAATGACATAACTCAAGTGTTTTACGTATTTTACAGATATTTCATTCTAACGCGGGACCATTTGTGTTGTCTCAAGAAAGGTGAAGGTGGCTTCAAATGTGGTGAAACTTTATCTATGGTGAGTGGGAAATTTAAAAAAAAAAAACCACAACAATCAGATGGTTTAAATGTACTTATATCTTTCACTATTTAGATAAGACTAGAAGATATAAAGTCATTGGAATTTGTAACTCGAATAACAAATCAAACGATCGAGCTGACTATGGGTGGAGAAAATGAAGGAAATCGCATTTCATTCAAATCAAATGGAGATCTGAGGGAATGGTTTGATGTGCTGAACGTGAGTTGTTTTTCACAATTTTTTTATTTTGTCAGTTCACTGATGAAATACTTAATGAGAATTTCTTCTCCTTCTTCTTCTTCTTCTACTTCTTCTTCTGTTTCTGTTTTATTTTTTTATTTTAGGCATGTTGCAATATTGCTAAACAAAGAAAGAATCCGCAGAGTAGCTATATTGAAGCAGTGAAGGCAAGAGGACGAAATTTTCGACGGGAGAAGACTGAAATTAGACAGAGTTCTAGTCATAGTAATGAATCAAGTAAGTAATTGAGTTGGAAAACGTGTGTTAATCTTTCGGAAAAAAATTCCAGAGTTCCTTAGGTGAAATCCTTCTTCGGGCCCTTAGGTTTCAGACGGATCACTATTCATCGAAAAGCAAATTTAACAGTTTGTCCTATAACAGAGGGACAAAGTCCGACAAGTGTTTAAGTTCTCTACATCGCCCCAAGTTTTTCAGTTATATTCATTGTTAGCTAGCTGGCTCAAGTTGCTGTCACCTAATCCAAGACCTTCCTCTACTGTGCCATCACTCCGATATGTATTTAGTGCTTTTCCGAACGGAAGCGCAACCTTGTCCTTGTTTTCGAACATTATGACTAGGCTGAGCATGACTTCGAAGTTATCATTATATTCGGACTTCTGAAAGAATATTCGCTGCTAAGATCAAGTTGACTTTTATAAAACTGTGTCGGAGATGTTGAGATGCGAGTTTTTTATAATTTTCACCACAACGCACTGAAGGAAATGGCATCGAAAGTCTTGTTGATGCTTTAACCAATCTTTATGGAGTAGACAGGTCGTACATATTTCATATAGGACCAACTTTTCTTCTTCATCTCTATAAGTTTCTAAGACGAGCTCTCTTTAGATTACGTTCGGTAAGAATTGTTTTTTTTTTTAGTGAATTAAAGTGTAGAATAGTTGTTGATCGATTGTGATATTACTGGGAGAGCCGGTGCCCCATCTAAACAAAAAACCAAGGAGATTTATTCAAAATTTTGCCAAGATCAGTGACCTTTATTTAGCAGGGTTCATTTAAATCTCGGAAATGGTAACCGCAGTTGCAAGAAGAGTGCTCAACAGATTGCCTACTATTTGTTTCATGGGTTCCGCGTCAAAGTGTCCCGGAACTCTCAAATATCCCCGGTCTCAGAGGTTCTTCTCTGACTCTGTGTCAAGGCCTTTGCACCATCTATGATGGTGGGAGTCGATTTAGTAAGGGAAGCTTGCGTTCATTTCTTCTTGGATTATGTAATTGATGTTCAGGCATAAGTCGCTTTCAGGTTTGTGACGGTCGGATGATTGGACAAGGGCTGCTGGCACTGCGAAAGGCAAAATTATTTCAAATCTCCTCACGAATAAGGCTAACTTATTTACTTTCAACCAACAAGGGCTCCCGACCAGTTCGTTTTTAGCTTGTTGTGTACAGCTTTATGGGGTCCACTAGCGTGTTCCCCGTAAGTAACGGTCTTTCTCTACTGTGCTGTCCCTCGGCGGCGGATTCAAAGATCGGAGCATGATTGTATATAGTATTGAGATACTATATTGTCACAATCACCATGCCTTATATAGGGTCACTTTTGTTGTTCGATAGATGGCTTTGCAGCGTTTGGCAAGAGTTAAACTCCGTTTAATCTCAGCACTGGTGTCTTTGTTGAGATAAAAGATCTGGGTGAGATCCTTACTGAGTTTGATGGAGATGCCTACATCATCCTGCACAGACGGACGTGTTTGGCATTGATGCCAAAACTGGACATTGCTCTCCACAGCCCGTCTCTATAAATACTATCATACGCTGCCTCAAAATCGATAACCAGGTGGCGGGTATTGATTTGAACTTTCCAAGTTTTGCCCAGGATCTACGTGAGTGTGAATATTTGAGTAATTGTGGACTTACCGAGCCTACAACATTACTAAAAGGGGCATATCCAAATGGCAGAGAGGATTATGGAGGCGATTTAAAAAAAATTGGTGTCTCCTTAGTTGGCGCAGTTCAGAGGGTCTTTTTTCTTGAGAATCGGACAAACAATGCAGATGCTCCATTCATCGGTCATAGTTTCGTCTGACCATATTTTACAGATGAGTTGGTGTATGCTCCTTACCAAGTCATCGCCTGCCGCTTTGAAGAGATCGGCAGTTCGGCTGTGCGCTACAGCAGCTTTGTTGTATTGTGTCTACTGATATGTTCCCTTTTTCGTTCCTATATTCTTCAGTTCAAGTCCAGGACATGTTTCTTTTACATTTTATTAAAACTTCTGCATATCCTTCCTGGAGTAGCATCTCTTAATTTGCTCGACTGAGCCAATGCTCGTTTTTTTTCTTTTGCTCACAGAGTTCATGAGGAGCTTTAGCCCTTTTATGCAGCACCGGTTTGTACGTTTCTTGCTTAGCTACATGTACCTGGCGGCACTGGCCTTTAAATCAGGGGTTTCGTTGTGGTGGTGGCCAAGTGAAATCCAGCGCAGCGAAGCCTCGTATCTCTGACCTCTTTGAGACCTCTTAAGAGACTAAGGGAGACTCGATCAGAAACGATTTGGCGATTTCTTGCGACTATAGCACTTCTTCACTGAATAAGTTCGCCTCACGATGTTCGGGATAACTCGGAACCGTACTTTTTTGCTTGGATTTAACAAGCTAATGGTCCCTTGGAGCATTCGGATATCCATCATCCAGGTGGAGTGCCTTGCGTCGATTTTAATGTGATCAATTTGCTTTATTCTTTCAGAAGATTTATGAATGTCGTTATGGGGGAACCGCCTGCCAACTACGACAATGTTTCGCCCCTACTCAAAGTCGAATAACTTGAATTTGTTGTTGGAAGTGCTTAACGCCAGTGTGTCGTTATAGTGCAGTATACATCCTCGTTACATAATTTATGATTGATGTTAAAATAATAATGGAAGCCAAGTGACTATGAGGCTTAGACCTCACATTATACCACATTCTATATCTAGGGTCAGGACTACAATAAATACCTGACTAATAATTTTGGTCCGGATTTACGTAGGAGCAATTATAACGTATCCTTGTAGGTAAGGGTTGGATTTTTGTAAAAGCATAATTTCATTATTATGGGCATTTCAGCCTTGATGGGCATAAGAGATATTATTGATCCACCTCCCGAAGCCTTTTCATGTTAGTCTTTGACTGAAAGGAATATTGAGGTGATAATAATAAATTGTAGCCCTCTAATGAAGGATTATTTCCACATTAATTTTTTTGTTAAGACGAAGAACAGCTTTGGGAAGCAAGACACCTCTTCGGGAACATGGTAACGAAAAGCATGGAGATGGCGAAAATATTTGGCACAACCATCAATAACTTGAGAAAACGTCGACCATAAGTGCCTGAAGAAAAACAACATTTTGCAGTTTGCATAGATGGCGTCACCGTGTAACTTTATTAAGCGGCACATAATATTTTGGGGAAATCGTATTGCCTTTAGGTAAGCATGCGAAACATGAGAGCTAGACTAATAGCTTAAATAATTCCGGATCGAGCGAAAGAAAATGCTGTCAACTATTGACATAGAACAATCAGGCTTTCGAGGTGAATCCTTTTGCGTCAACTACAACAACACCTTGCGGATCATCATTAAATAATTTATCAAATATAGATCTTCGAGCCTTGAGCCTTGCTCTTATGAATGCTACCTATGTAAGGTGTCAAAGATATTTGAAGTTCCCACCAAAATTCAACAAGGTTGCATTATTTCGTAACTTTGTATATCAAAATATATAGGAGAAAGTAGCATTAAATGGATGAAACTTATCCGAATCCACCTAACATGATCGGCTACCCCAGTCCGGTGTTGCGAAGGATAGTGAAGAAGTAATCCAAATCTTAAGTGGTGGCAAAGAGGGAACTAAAGTGCGATATTGAACTCCAAACATGATGATGCACAGGCGATGTTCACTTTCTATGTCCCATGAGTGAGCAGATGGCCTAAATAAAAGAAAGAAGACTATACAGAGGAGAATAATTATCCCACGTTTTCATTGGCAGCCTTGTGGTAAAAGGAGACATATCGGCGATTTCGTACGGTGACCACGACTCATTTAGAAAGGTGCGCATCCATCATGATGCTAACCTGGCTAGCACATGCAGAATTAGAGATTAACCCTGCTCTGTAAAGAGGCGTTAACTCCTTTCAGAAGAGTCAACGTATTCGTAAAGGATTGCTTTTAAAGTGACACCAACAAATAGAATTGTACCCCCACGATTATGATGTAAGAGACTGGAGAGGGTTATCGAGAACTTTGATTCATTTTGATCTTTTGATTGATTCATTTATTTATTTCATTAACTAATGAACTGGAGAGCATCTGTGGCCCAGGTCCACCCCAGATGGTAAATGGATTTCTAAGTAAGTAAGCAGGTACGAGCACATAGGATCGACTTTGACTTTGATTCATTGATCTTTATGTTGCGGTCCACTGGATGCAATTTGGATCTGCTTGGGCGATTATTCTAAACTTTTGCCCAAGTTTTAAGAAAAAGATTTTTTTTTTGATTGCGGGGCTGGTCAGCCAGTGTTAAGGTGGAGGGCAAAATAATGAATATAAGACAGGAAGCACAACCGGCTCCCTGTGAAATATTTGCCCTCAACTTTGCTTTATATGAAGAGCTAGATAAAATTTCGTAACTTATACTTGTAATTTATTAAATTGTTGCAATTTTGATTGAAACTTTTCAAGAGCTACTTTAAAAATATTTCTACTTTCAGGATTCATCAACTTGTCAGACCACCTGCCACGTTTTTCATTTCGAAGAGGCAGCAACTCTTTTCAACAGAAGCGTCCTAGAAGCAATTCAGCTAGTCCCTACGGCCCTCTAGCCGATATAGACTCCTTGTCGTCGGACAATGGATTTGCCCTACGTACACCCGGTGGAAGTCTACGCTCAAAATTACGAAATTACGATAAAATTTACCGAAATCATTACGATTCAACGACTGATAGAGAAGACGAAGGACAAGAGCTTAGTGAAAATGTTTGTTATCGCATGAGTGGCCTTCGGACTTAAACTTTAAAACTATATAACAATTCCCTCATGTCCTGGAGTCCTTATTGAGAGAAACTAAAGAAGAGAATAACAATTTTAAACACGACTACTACACAACTGCAATTGGGAACCATTCATCAAAATATAAAAAGTTCCTTCCCCCACCCCCCTAGAGCACCATAATGCTGTTAAACTATCAAACTTCAAGTCGTTTATAAATAGGATCCACACATCCTTACGAAAAAGAGAATTTAACAATCTTTACAACGAACAACTTGTACTGTCCATGTGCCCGGTGTCCAGTGCTCAGTGCCCGGTTGACGCATAAATTTGCTTCTGCCTAACCTATGGAGGCCAATAAAAGTGAATAAATTCAAAAGGATATATCTACACCAAAAAGGAACAGCAAAACTGGAAAAAGAATAATGTCCTGGTCGAAGCTTAACCCTCCTTATTACATATTCGATTTAATTCATATAAATTGAGTCCTTTTTGTTCCATGCTCCATACCCCATGAGGAAGAAAAGAAAGGACACCGGCATCTTCCAGCACCATTGAATAGATTACATGACAAAAACATTCCATTACATGATCTCATTCTTATCTGGGATAGGATTCACTCTCTATTTTTCTCCCTCCTAACTCCTCCACCCACTACCAATCTACCACAAATGTCTCCATTAAGGATTTAAGGATGTAAGCATTCATTGTGTTGATTTCCATTTGCACTTAGAGCCAAAGTCACAGCCAGACAAATAAGACGATGCCGTCGCCGTCGCGTAAATGGAATCTCATATCCATGTCAAAAGCCAAGGATTTACGAATACCCTTTAATACACACCTACAGAGACACTGGCACAGAAAAAATAGGACGAAAATGAGAAACATCTACAATAGATTCCATTCCCACTAGTGTGGGTATATAATTACAGGTACTTAATAATTGATTTCGAAAAGGGATCACCTCCTCAGAGGGGAGTAAATTTATTGGTTTATCAGGACGAAAAATGATTTCCATTCCCCCATGGATCTAAGGAGGCCTACGAAAGCTTAATTCATGGTGTAGCCTTCGATTTCGATTTAAATTCAAATTGCATTGCCGCCGAAATCAAAAACAGAAGCCACTCCGTTGAAAAGGATTAATGTCAAGGTATAATGAAAGAATCTGTGAATCATAAAGAAATCGAAGATCCTTAATGAGGGGGCTCAGAGATGAATTCCCTTCCATACTATGTCATACCTATTCCAAGGAGACGCATCTAAATTTGCAATTTGTGACAAAATGTCACATCAACTTGTAGGGGTTGCGGATGGTAATCCTAACTCAACCAGAAATCAACGAATCGAGATAATTTATGCAAAAAGGATAAAATTTCGCCGCGTACAAGTATAGAAAGTAGAAAGAGTAAAACTACGCCGACGACGACGACGCTCAGCTTAAGGACATGACAGAGAATCTTGAAATATGGAGATGAGCTATAGAAACGGATGTTCATCTAAATGCAAATGGCTTGAGGGGAACTCTTTTTTTTAAGTTTTGTATTTTTTGTTGCCTTGTTCGCGGCGTTATTCAGATGAAGGAGGGATGGGACAGAAAGGAGGGACATCACGGACGAGGCACGGAATGGGGGAAAATTTAGGAAAATATTTAAAAGAAAATAGTATAGCATTTGTGGAGTTTTATTGTTAACTGTAAATTGCTTATTTACCAAAGTGTAAATAAGAAATAAAAATCAGGATGACAATCTAGGAGAGATTTGTGGTTATTTTTTGGTTTTATTTTGGGTCTAGTTTTCTTCTTCATTATCTGGTTCAATAGATGTGAGTTTGAATTGATGGAATATGAAGAGAGTTATTTTTATGCACCGAAAACATGGACTACCTTACCTTAAGGCAAAGATTGAATGATAACTTAGCTAACTGTTCCTGTCTTAATTCTGGTTCATATATCCCTGCTTCAGTGAAAAGGCGGAAACACGCTCAAAAATAAATTCTGAGATGACATCAGTATGTACTCTTTTGGTGCCTTAGCAAGTGAAAGTTGCAAAGTACTTCTGACTACTCAATGGTCTACTTCCTTTGTAAGATTAAGTATCGATTGGTCGAGTGTAGTCACCATTGGTGAATGGTTTGACTTTTCGAACCCAAAATGTAGGTACGATAGTTCATCAGAACTCCTAATAATCGAGGGCGCTGCTTTTCCTAGCCTTACCTTCGGTCCGGTAGTACGAGTATAAGCTCGATATGAAGCGTTACGTTTAAATCGCACTAAACCAGGCTAGACAACTGACAACGGACGAAATATCATTACAGCAAAAACAATGTTTCCTCATATGAATACCTACAAGCGGACATGGTACTCACCGGATCATGAAAAGATATGCCTTTAGTATTCTGGACTACCGGGCAGCCAACATTAACTCGGATAAACACCCTTTAGGGTGTTATATTACTGCAAGGAGCTGCAAAAGCAAGAAGCCGCCAGAATCTAATCCGAATGGGTATCCTGAAATTTCTCAAGAACTCCGATGCCGCAAGCTTTAGGTACCGAAGACCAGAGGCAACGCTACCAAATTGCCATCAGGGATGCCGTAACTGATGTGCTGGGTTTCACACGAACAAGACAATGAAGTCCGTGTTTGATGAAGAATACCAACAGGCACACGCAGTTGAAATAGAAGCCTACAAAGCGACGCTGCATCGAAGGACAAGAGCCGCTCGTGTGCTCTACGAACAGAAAAAACGGAAGGAACATCGGCTTCTCCAGAAGACGAATAAGAAGCACCAGAAGCGCGCTTCCAAAGATATCGAAAAGTTATAGGTAAAAAGAACGTGTCAAGGCAATAAGACCCGAACTGAAAACTGTGGAAATAAAGAAAAAAAACATTGTAGTAGAACCACAGTCGATGCTGAGAATATGGAAAAACTTCTTCTACAGCGAAGAAGTCTACCTGTGCTATAAATTCTGCCAACAATACTTCAGCAGAAGTAGAACGCAAAATCACTCTTGCCAATTGCAAGCAAGGCTCCATACCAGGAAACTATAATAAGACCTTGGCCATCCCAGTCCTATTTTATTGTGCTGAGACATGGACAGCGGACAAGCGGATGAAGATATCCTCAGTCGTTTCGAGAGAAAAATTCTTCGAAAAATATTTGGTCTTAGTGATGGGCTTTGGAGGAGAAAAATAAACCATTAACTATTCGAGCTGTACAGTGATATCAACATATTCAGAAAACTGGACATGAGTGGCCCTAGGATAACTAGGACATATAGAGCGATGGGCATCAATGCTCCATCCCGTAGAGTCTTCGAATCTACCACAGAGGGACAACGCAGTAAAGGAAGTCCCTACCTTAGGTGACACGCACAAGTAGAACGGGGCCTAAACCGATCTAGAGGGTGCAACTGGAGGCAGTTAGTCTAATACCTGACTAACCGTGGAGGCTTATTTTCATATCGAACATTCATTCTTTACCTATGACAGTAAGTAACCAATACTGATGTAACTGGTCACTTAAGTATTTTAATATTGAGGAGTGACAGTGTTTAAGTACTCGTATTTACGCTTTACAGTAACAGTATAATGAACTGGATTGCCCATGCATTTCTACTTGAGAAGTGTTTCCATGCTACAATATACATCTCATATCAAATTCGACCACTTTATTCTCGTTATTTTCTACAAGCAGTCAACATTGACTTAGAGCACTATTTGGTAGTATCCACAGTACAAGTGTGAATATTTACGGCTGCATTTTCCTCAACCTATTTCAAAATCTTCCATCACCAGGATCAAGTGCGGAATAGTAGCGACGATACTGGCGAAAGACCATTGAAGGTGACGGAACATAGTATTAGAGATGCTGGTAGTGATAGGAATTTTAAAGGATCAGTCCTACAGACAGGACTCAGCATCCAATCAAAATAAAGATTTCAGAAACTCCTGAGCTTCTCAAGGCTGGAGAATCTAAAGTTGCATCAACTAAAATGCAAAATTTGGTCAAATTCAATCAATTGGGTCTCAGTGTCATCTATCTTGTAAGGGGAAAAAAGGTCCACTGAACTGCGTTACACACAGACCTAGGCATGCCAAATATTTCGTAGAAGTTATATATTATACTGCCGTTTGTTTTTGAATGCGTTCAGTTGTCAAGTAAAAAGATGGGCATTACTATGTCTTGATTCGACAGTTCAGCGGAGAACTGCGTTACTGAAACGAGTCTGAAACAACAGCATCGAATCCTTTCATCTCAAAAAGACAACGATTTCTAGAACAAGTCAAAACAGTCTTGGCAGCTTTGACTAAAGATTCTTATTGTGAAAGATATTCAGTTCCGATAAAGTTTGATGGCCATGATGACCAGTTCTTCAGCCAAACGATCTTAGAATCGAGCTCAGTGCCAACTGTACCAAGAGGGATCAAGTTAGTATTTATCTGACTGGAGAAACATGTTGTTTAATGCTCTCTCAGTAAGCTATAAAGCAAGAACTTTGACACGGCTCTTAATATGAAACAATCACCCAACGAAGTAATCGACCATAGGTGCAATATTGAGTTGAATTTTGAATCAGAAAATTGTTTAAAATTGAGTTTGCTTTCTATATGAAGGCGGAAAGCAGACTATGGCATAGCGATATCTGCTTTTCCAATAAAACTGAGTGTCTATAAAAAAAAATAGTTGCTTTCCTAGATAGAACATTTATTTGGGAATCCAAAGAACTCTGATTTTACTGACTGTATAAATGGGTTTCCAGCAAAAAAGGGAGATTGCCACTGGGGAGACCTCTTAACATCTCTGAAAATACTGGAAAAACATCAATGAACCTTTCATAGTACTCCGACTTATTATTTTAGTCCTTGTTATAAGTATATAGTAGTATAGGCTACTTCCTTAAACATATTTTCCGGTTTAAACTCAACGGATACACCAAACGGCACGAAGGTTCTGTATTGTAAAAGATGGCGTGCAATGGAGTGCACTTATTAAGTACATCTGTTTAAAGGAAGTAGATCGTACTTAACATACCAGGTATAGAAAAGTTAAAGCAAAATCTGGCTTTCTGGAGATGTGTTGGGAGATCTCATGGACATGCTAGACCATAGACTAGTACTGCACCCGCTAACATGAATTGAACAACTTTCTCTACATGTAAACATAAGTACTCAATGATTACATTATGATTATTTCTCGTCTGAAAATTACGTTTTTCTACTAACAACATTGAAACGTATTTCATTTGCCTGCAAGTCCTTGAAAGTGTCAATAAAAAACCCATCACCCAAAACGATTCACCCCCGTCATAAATTTTATTTGACGAATCATCCACACTAGTAGATAAAATGAACATGAAACAAGAACTATCCGAAGGAAAGTCAAACTAAAAAGAAAAATCATTTTTATTCTGATTTTTGCAGGATCTCAACCATGCCAAGTTGTTTAAATATTTACGACTGTCTGGGCGTAGTAAAAAAAAAACTTCATAGTCAAGAACTCAAACTGGTGCTGGTGGTTACAGCAAGGCGCCAGCAAACAACAAATCAATACCACTTCCGGCCACCATATCCCCTTTTGTTCTCCATACTATCCTCGAAGCAGAGTTTTATTGTATTTCTCTGACTTTTGCACGCCATCATCAGGATGTAAGTGGCTTGGCTATGTGAAAATTTTCCACAATCACGCAACGATATAATTATTATTTTTTCGTAAGCCAGAGGGCTTTAAATAACTTTAAACACCCTCCCTGAAGGACTTTGCTGGCGGCAAAAAAAACTTCTCGAGTTCACTGAAACGCATTAAATCTCATTTTTCGTGTGAAAAACTTCCTGAAACACCAAAGGGGAGTGGGCGTATAAGTGCCAGTATGAGTGTGAGTGTTCCTCCTTCAGAGAGGGTACAACTTTCTCCTTGAGAGTGTAGCTCCCCAGGCTGAAACATTCGAAGTCTTAATGAAAAGCACAAAACGATTCCTGTAAATCATTTTGAATAGCCCCAAGGTACTAAAATAGAGAAGAAAAAAAAATCAACCAAAGACAGAATAAACTAAGCCGGAGCATGTGCTTTCGAATGCATTTTGTGAACTGCAAGGATTTCTTTTCTTTAGGATTGCCCAGAACATGGAAAATGCATTCGAAATGAAGATTTCAGGCCTTTGGTAGTAACTTTGCACCATTTGGGGGTTTTAATGTTTGAATTATGAGGTGCACTTTTGGCAATGCTTTGTGAATGGAAATTGCATAATTTAGAAAACTGAAGTCTTTGATAAGAGCATACAGTTAAGGTGGAATTATTTATGAAAGAGATCCCGAATGAAGCTATGATAGACTTAGAGACATCCACATGGTTCGAGATAAAACTACTCTCCTTGTTTGAATAGACTACCGCTGGCTTAATCTCTCTATATTGCTTTCGTGCGGAAAAATCAGACACTGCAGGACACTGTACCTTTGCAACAATATTCCTAGAGTTATTTTCTCTATACTTTAATCTCTAACTATCGGATCTATCGATCCGCATTTGAATTGATTAACCCACAAGCTGGGGTGTTTACTAAAAAGAAAGTAGCAAATTGATAATGAGTTTGAGTTTGCTAGGTGCAGCAATTAACTATAGGGTCAATGGTCAGCTTAGCAGTTTTCTTAGGTGTACTTCTGTAATGTATTTGCACTTGAAGTTAATAACAGTTCCTGGAACCAATTTGGGTTAATGGCAGCTTTCACGCCTGTGAAGAGGATTACTGGTTATAAGCGCGAGCGCTGAGCAGCAGACAAAAACAGCAATACTATAAACGTAACAGGGATGACGTAAGAACGGTGAAGTAAAAACTCGGAACAAAGACATTAAATCTTATCCAGTCTCCTCCGACATGCCGATTTAAAATTTCGGAAACTAATTTAGGGTCAAAGAAAAGAGATGAGGGCGGATGAGACCTTAATGGACAAACGACAGCGCTCACATCCCCGATCGGATTACTGGCTTCGGTCTAACCGAATTCTCGTCGTAGGGGTATCTAAAACAGAACTGGCGATCCAGGCCAACGGTTGTGCTGTCTATCTCGGGAAAAATCTATACTTATACTGGCGAAGCATCAACAAGCCTCGGATAAGGACGGATTTACTATTGACAACTCCTACATACGAAAAAGGGCCAACGAACATTTGATGTGTAAATGGAAAGAAAGGTCCATTAATAGCCCACGTGCAGGAGAACAACTGGCGGGGAAACTAGGCTGATACAAAGCAGATGTTACCGCCATCCAGAAAATGCGATGTGATGAGCCAAACACATACCTAAATGTTTTCGATTGTTAGAAACGGATATCTTGAACATCGCATGGTCAATCTTATGTATACTGTGAATGAGTTTGATTTCAGACGGCAAAATATCACCAAACCCTTTTCCGATAGAGTCTCACTTAATTTCGTAAAAGGTCCAACGCCACCAGCATCAAGTATTGAAGACCAGTGGCAGCATTGAGAAATAGCAATCAGAGGTGCTACCTCTGATGTGCTGGGTTTCACTCTGCCAACGCGATGAAACCTGGTTTTAGCATTCCTTCTCATAGTCAACACAAGATCGCGCTTCGTAATGTATTGGACAAAACGTGTCGTTTTAGAAAAAAGGTGTGCACATGCTTGACCCTTAGTAGTAGGCTAAGTAGTAGCTGAGAAGCGAAAATGGTTTTAAATAAAAGTAAGTAGTTGTTTGTTTTGGCCAATGGCTTGGTTATCCATAGCGAAATTTCAGACAATCTTGTTTTCGAAACAAATCGTTGGATATCGTTGATAATTGGCTTGAAATTCTGAATTGAAAATCTTCTATATAAGATCAGGTCCATTCCTCTCTTTTTTTTGTGCTTTTATTAACGTTTCTGTAACTCATCTATCATTATCCTATCCTGTCATTCCAAAGCACGAAAACCTTTTAACACCTTCGCGTTCGGTAGTCCTTTTGCGGAGAAACATCTCCATCCAGTCTTAAATTAACACAAACTCCCGATATTACTCCCACATTCAATCAATTCAATTTTCTATTTATTTTTCATTATTTACATGTAGATTTCCTTAGGCATTTTCCACATTCCTCTCTTCCTCCCACCATCTGTCACTTGGGGCTTTGATTTCCAGAAATGAATCACTTTTCCTTCACATGGATCTGAAAATCTGTTCACCAGGTCGAAATCTTTTTGGATTCGCTAAACTGCATAGCAAATCATTTTCCAGGATATCGAGATTCCTTCACAAGCTCAAGCATCCACGTCATGTGTTATTGAGGGATTTTTCATTCATACACTGATTTGCTTAAGGATACATGAGGTTGGAGGGAATTTGAAAGGTGCTACTCAGGATACGAAATTTCTCATCCATATGCAAAACTCTGATTTGAATACTCCACACACACCTGAGCGTTGAGACGAGTTGATGATGCTGATGATGATGTGAATGAGGATGTTGATCTATGTATTCGGAGGCACGTAAAATATTTGAGTGGATAAACGTGTTGAGAATTTAATTTTTATTTAAAAGCAACTTGATCCTGTACTTTCGATACTGCCGTGCCGGGGAGTAGTTTTCGATTACTTATTGATTTAAAGAAAATTATTATTTAATGGTGAAGGGAAATGGGAGTGAACCAGAAATGGTCCCAATGAATTAAATGAAATTTGTTTGAAGATATCTTCCTTGTACTTCGAAAAAGCAACACTGATTCTATGTAACGCATTCTTAACTAGCCCAAGCCTCAAAGATACAGATTCAGCGGAGGTGATCTTCGACAAACTGTGACTGAATGTCAATGCGTTAATATGAGATTGTGTGAGTAAGTGATGTTGTTCTTCAGGACTTTAGTGCCAAAACAGTCTTAGTCTCATATAATTAATAATCTGAAGCTATCTGTATCGGCCAACGATTGTTAAACAAAGCTTACCGCATTACAAGTAATAAGGGTACTTTGAACTCCAGCCCCACTTCTCATTCCAAGACAAATTCCTGCCATATAAGTTGATAGCATGGGGAAGAGTCAATAAGAAACACGTGAACTTGCTTCATAGAGGTTATGACCACTCTTAACTGAAGAAAAAGTTGTTGGTTTTTTAACTCACTAGATTAGACATAAGAGAGAGGAAGATCAACATTTAACAAAGCTGTGCAACGACCGATCTCGAGATTGAAAGCAACTTAATATATCTGCGTACAATGAAATTCCAAAGGCCAAAAAGCATGATTTGCAAACAAAATGGGTCGCTTTCTATGAACGAAGGGACTTACACGGTCAGCAAAATGGAAGTACTTATTGTTGTTTGACGCAGTCTTGGAAATTCAGAACTTTTAAAAAAAAAACTTCTTCAGGGAACAGCAGATCTGCAGTCAAGGTATATCAACAGCATATCTGTATCCCGGTGAGTAAACTTCCTCGCAATTGCTTAACTATTTTCGTTAGGATATCGTTCGCAACCTCCCAGATTTTGAACGACCAAGCTGCTTGACTTTACAGCGACACATATTTTTCTCTTTAGCACATGCTCTCCATTCGCCCATTGTTGCTTTTATACAGATAGTTCCCCAAGCATCCACGGTCCTACAGAATCCTAGAGTCAGTGCTTAGCTGTCCATATGTTCTGTTTGTCTGTTGATTGTTATTTGAGAGCAGTTTGGATGACCCATGACATTAAGCATGCGTTTTTGTCTTAAGATATTGATGCTGATAATTTGGTCTCCAGGCAGATTGGTATTTGCTCAGCTATCTGGCCGTCTATCTATTCTATTCTATACGCCTTCATTTTTGAAGTTTTCAAGTTTAATATATATTACGTGGTACATACACATATGCATTTGCTTTTCAGTAACAATTAACGCCTCATTTTAGCGCACAAATAGTTCACTTAACCTGTAACAGAACGCAAATCAAATTAAAAGAAAGCGTCTTGTCATAAACACTCAATCGCTTGAGATTTAGCTGTGAGAGTTGTCGTTTTCAATCTTGCAAAAAAAACCATTACTTCGCGCGATACAAATTCGCTTCCCTATAAACGCAAATTAAATGTGAAACTTATACTCGTATTACCCAGTTAATTTAGCTATCAGGTTTTCAATTCCGACGTGCCCGTTTAAACCTGCAACAATGAAAAGCATTTATTCTATTGATATTCTGTTCAATAGCTAATCTAAATTACGCCAAATTATTTGCCACCGCCCATTTGCAAATAGACACGCAGCCGTCCGCTTTGTTTTCAATTCTCAGTTTCATTGCCATTAGTCCGCCGTTAATTTTTGGTACGCTTATCAAGTAGCTCCGTTGTCAAGGTGGCGACAATATTTTAATTTTGTACGCTTTCGGTTAATACTCGTAGTTCAAGTAGAGGATAATTTTTTCCGACATTTCGACACTTAGTTTCTTGAACGCATGCTATATCGATTAAATGCTACCGTAATACGTTCTCTAGTTCGATCGTCACGCTCTGATATGATTATTTCTATTCGGTCCATTCTGCAGAAGCGATGCCCAGCTCGGAAGTGTTTTCACATTCGTTTACTTCCAAAGAGCCGAATTTTTGTACTTTTTTCTCATGATCCTCCACCTAAGTCGGCTTTTACGAGAAGCAGGGGAATCATTTTATAAGTTGTAAGCGCACGCAAATCACAACGCGTTTAAATGTGAAATAGAAGTAACCTATTTTGGCAAAATTGTTTTGTTTTATGGACAGCTCAGCTTGTCGTGGACTGGAAACGTTTTAAGTTGGAAAAATATAATTTTTTACTAGGTACCAACGTACATACCTTTCAAAACTGAAATATTATGTAATAATCAATATATATGTTGGTGCCACCTGTCTGTGGTGTTGACATTGTTGTATCGATCTTGTTTATGTTTATTTCGTAGGAGACTTTTTACTCTTTAAACTTTGCGCGCGGCAGCATACGGCACAGTAACCACATCTTCTCCAGATTCCTCAGATTCCTGCCATTAAATCAGGAAACAAAAAAGTAATTATTATGACTCTATAGCGAATACCCTTGACCGTAAAATGCTGATTAGCTGCACCAAACTGTACATTTTTCTTGATAATCTGATGTGGGGAACATCGCTTCAAATGCGACCATTTCTTCTACACATTAACATACCCATTGTGCTAAAAATGAGCCCCATGGCCGTACACAATTTTTCCATGAAATAGCGGATACAATGTCAGTTGATTTTGGGCCCATTCAGCGGAATATCGGCTCAAATAATGGTCAATCGTCTTCAATTCTTGCACGAGCTGGATTTTATAGGCCTTCCAACCAAAATCTTTGCGTAAAATTTGGCCGTTAAGTAGATAGACAAATACCAAGTTGTTGTGAATGACATCGAATCAATAAATTTGAATCACTCTCCTGAACGGATGCAATATTCTCTTCACTCTTCTTATGCGTCTCTGTGACCCTGCATCTTCCAAAGAAAATGATGTGCGAAGACTCCCTATGAAGGGTAACGTTGTTAATGAGTTTGTCATCACAATAAAATTGTAGACTCTCAAATGAAAATAACACTGACAGTTGGTTCTGACAATTGGTTTGACATTTTTCAATATGTGAAGTTAGTAGTGGTTTTAAAACCACACGCTTTACTTATAATGCCTCACAGTTATTTTTCTTTATGAGTGACATGCAACATTTATTGGGAAACTTATTGTTTGAGAATTGATCTGTTGGGTGAAATGCACTTGATACTACTGTCTGAAATAGTTGCTAGGTACGTTGGTTATTGGCTTTTTTTAATTCTTTCTTATAGGTAGAAGCTAATAAAATCTAACAGCTTATTTGGCGTTGTGAAAACATATAAGTGCAAAAATAACGCTGTTCCCTCAAGCTTTTGGCAACGTTGGCATACACTGGGTGTGATATAAAAAGCACGGTGCTGTGAGGTCTCAAGAAAATCTTTATCGCATGTATGGCACAAAATTGTTGGCGATAATTGAAAAAAGTCACTACGAGCACCCCGAGATCTTCTGACTTCCTCGGAATGACTATCACGGGGAGTATGCTTAAGATTCATATGCATAAGACTGATGGCAAACTCATGCTTTGTTCTAGATGCAACATGTGGGAGATATGAAGAGACTGCGCTTTAAAATCTGATGGGCAAAATTGAGGATACATTTGACAAGCAGGGGTACATCTTGTCCATTTTAAACAAGATTAAGGCCAACTTAACCACCTAAAACGATTTCCGAGATGAGAACATTCTCGGTGCATACAACCCCGATTGGGGTTAAGATATAATTTGGCGGCAAAGCAGTGTTCTGTATCTACTGCTATAGTCCGTCGGTCTACGGACGCTCTCAGCAGCTGTTACATTTACGCTCAGAAATATGTAAATTCAGTGATTGTACTTTCTATCTAATTACCTCAACTTTCAGTCAATTCTCTCAAAATTGAGGTTTTTCTGCTCAAGAGATGGGACAATCTGATCAGTCTGACCTAGTTAGTTTTTGAAGACATAGACATCAGCTTTTTAACGAAGCTCAGTGCTTGTGTATCTCGTACCCTCTTACATATTGTCTATTTTTTGCATTGCTGTATTCTTTTATCTTTGCCAAGAGATGATTGAGGTTTTCTTTAAACGTCCTTGATACTAATAGGAAGCATGTCGATTTGTCGATTTGACTCAGACTAAGCTAAGCATCTGACTGTTCAGATGTCAAAATCAGCTGTCCATTAAGTCACTCAAGCTTGACTATTGGTTTTGTTTGAAACAATATATGAAGACCATCTGAAGGTAATCGAGTTAATCGTTTGCTTTAATCCGTGTTGATTTTGCTGTAGCAATATTAAAGATCAGCAGCTTTTTCTTGTGAAATTCAATTGATTACGTTAATTCGGGAAATCGCCTTTTAGCCTTGTTTGGACCTGAATCTAACTCATCGGCATCGGCATACCCGTAACAAAAGAAACAGCTGAATTGTTGGGAGCCTAAATGTTGGGGGCTTCAAAGTTTCGAAGAGAGTTACCGTGATTTGACCATACTACAAGCTCCAAGTCTACCAGTAGATCCGGCCCGATATCTCATGTTAGTAACAGAAAGTAAGTGCTGCCTACTTTTGAAACTACTGAGTAAAGTGTAGAACGTCAATTGCAATGTAGGCCCCACATATTTAAAGCACAAAAAAAGCAATCGATAGTCCCTAAATTTGATACGCCATAGTACGAGTATCTTTCTAACGATAAAATAGAACTCCCCTCATTTGTTGAATTTATTCTACTCACATTATTCTCTTATCCTCCCCATTCGCCCTTTTCTGGATCATAAATCAACAAAAGTTTAACCAAAATCGATTGACACAATTTCATTGTTTACCAAAGTGCTTCCTTAAAATGTATTTCCGTCCTCACCCAAAACACACCACACCGCAAAGTTCAATATAAATCTGTTCTATTCATTGAAGAGGAAATATTTATCCTTTCATCCTTCAAATATTTATTCATCTTGACCGATAGACTTTGGCCACCTTCCCCAGTAAGGCAATCTTGAAAATTGAAGGACTTTTCCACACTCCCATTCATTCCCAACAATTGTGCCCATCTACAGCACTCTGTTGTGACTAAAATATTATTTATAAGGACAACCTTGGGCAAACAAAGGATCAATCAGAGTTTTGTGGCTCGTTCATTGTCGTCAGAATCAATTAACATTCTTTTGAGTAACTCCAGACATTGGATTCATAAACATTGTCAATAATTATCATTTTTTCTTTACGCTGTCGGGGGGATGAAGGACATTTTGTTGATTATGAGACAACAGAAGGAGGACAGAATAATTAGGAGTCATCGTATGTGTCACTCTGTCGTACATCTTGAATTCAAACGATATTCATCCAAGTGATAAGGATAACATGTCACGCATTCATAAGGAATTGTCTCCATTAAGATACTGATAGTGTAGTAAATCCTTAAAATTCTACTTAGCCCGGCATACGAGTATAATGGTGGAACTTTCTTTCTTTCACTTGCGAAAAAGATTAAGACGTTCATCGGTGTATGAGTATGAGTTTTTTGGCTGGCTTCTCGCACATGTGTTTCAAGGCACTCATTAGTTTGCCACTTGAATTGCTAATCAGACAGGCAGAGCAAGAGTTTGCCTTAGAGTCAAAATATTTGGCAAGGTGGTGGATATACTTTGTGAGTATCCTGGCACTGGCAGTAGGCATTAACAACGGTGCAAAAATAATCTAATTAGGTGTTGGTCTCATTATTATTTTTGGTTTGTTGTTCTTATGAAAGTATGAGGTTGCTTTTACTTTGCGGGTGGATATAGATGAGCTGTATGTTGACTTTAATTTGATGCGTTCTACAAAAAACACGTGGAATGAATACTTAATCGGTGGCAGTTGAGACGAGAGGTGTGGACTGGGAAGTTCTTATGTTACGTTAGCAAAAAGTTTGTAAAATTTTGTTAAGGAAATCACCTAGGAATAATAGGCCACATATGCCTGGGGGGAGCCACCAATGTGTGACAAGCAAAAAATGTTAAACAATTCAAGAGTTAGAGAGTTCGATGGCACTTTGGCAACTGAAGATCATGTTCTCTTGAAGCTGTGCAAAATGTGGACTCAACTTACTTTAATTCGGTTTCTACTGGCTTGTGATTTGAATCGCAGCTAATCTTTAGACCCAGTATCTAAGCGCACAGCTTCCAAGTGATGCTAATAGCAGGAGACACATTTGTTATGAACAGAAGTTACCCTAATTGGTACGTCACTAGTTGTACAGGCTTTATAAGTTCTTGACTTGAATATTTTGTTGGACGTTGGTTCACAATCATTCGAACTGCGAGGACCACGTTTACCAAGTACAACAGAAACCTGATGAATGAATATTTCAAGTAAATAGATCGTGCAAACCGTTTTTTTTGCAGATTTTCGAATGGTTGGGTGTTATGTTATTAGGGTAGGCTTGCGATAGTCAGCAGCGGACTAAGTCAAGGAGTCTTGAGCTTCCCATGTCTGAACAAAGTTAAGAAAGCCAACGACAACCAACCGTCGTTAAACGGCAGAATCTTTAGTAATTGCTTATCTTTTCCTTTTGGAAGTATTGATGACTTATGCCATCAAGGCCAAGAAGCCGACTGAAACGGCACAACTTATATACAGGGGTTCATTCGACCGCCCACATACTCGTAACAACACTGCTTGAATGAAGACAGACCATTCTGTGACAATCCTGATGGCCTACTCTTGTGCTCTTTTAACGAAATCTGCTTAAATTTGATGGGGTTAGATTCGACGACTTTAGGTCGGAGCATTGGAGTCCATTCGTTTTTATATAGCCTAGCAATCTCAGGCGACTGTTGCACAGTTCCATTCTTTTCATGTAAACCTGTTTAATCTCTTGCTTTTATGCTTTTTTGTAGCAGAACATGAAATAGGGTGATTTAAAAAATCATTTCGTTGTGATCGGCTTATACAAGTGTAATATGGCAAACTCTCTTCTGTCTATGGTAATATTGAATTATTCAAGAATACTGGTGGAGTTGGAAACTGTCAAAGACTCGCCGTTCACGTCCTGTGAGGACTCCGCGAGCCATTAAAGCCATGCACGCTCGAATCAGACGGAAACCGTTGAGACACCAGAAGATCTTGTTACGGGTAACGAAAGTTTCGCAAGATTCTATGTCTCTCAAAATCAAAGAAGTGCTTACAAAAAACATGCTGAACACCTCCCAAAAGTCCCGCTGAAGCAAGAACGTAAGCAAAAATCAAAAGCTCTCTTAAGGCGGTACGCTAAAAATGCGCACTAACAAATTTTGTTCACTGACGAACAATTTTTTACCATCAAAGAAACTTTTAATAAGCAATATGATTGAGTGTATGCTCGGACATCAGAAGAAGCTTCAGAACTTATTCCAAGGGTTGAAAGAGGCCACGACCCGAGCAATGTCCGCGAACAAGTACTCGTCATTTCAAGAAGATTCCGCTCCAGCTCACAAGGCGAAAACCACTCAAGACTGGCTAAAAAAAATGTACTGGATGATTAGCCATTTGGTAGTCCGGACCTCAACCTTTAGATAACAAGTTGTGGTCCGTTTTAGAGGGAATGTCTTGCTCTAGTCATAGCCGAAATAAAGAGTCCTTGAAGTGAGCACTTATGCACGCTGTCGAGTAATTTCCGATGAATGAGGTCCATAATGCGATCGATAATTGGCCAGTGTGTTTTAGATCGTGCCATAAGGCAAACTTCGAATAAAGTCTTCCATAATTTGTAGCTAGGAATTTGACAAATAACAAGTATAAATTTGTTTTTGAAAATACTCGTATCAGAGGTTCTTTCTTTGGCATACGTGTGTCTTTGTATCATTATTTACATATGACTAGACTAGGTAAACGATGGAAGGCATAATGAGGCTGCCAGAGCTTGCGGACTACCTTTCTTATTGAGTAAAATGTCGCGGTCTTTTACATTCTTCTCTACATTCCACGCGAATCATGTCAGTCCTTTTTTAAGATCTAGATGTAAGGCGATGAAGAAATGTCTATTTGATTGTTTTGAGAACAGGATTACTTAAAAATAATAAAACAATAAGTCTATAAGCTGTACAACCACACGACTAGGATGACTGAAATGGTGAAGACATGTAGAACGAATGAATATTCACACTCTGGCACAAAAAATCTTCGAATCGAAATTGAAGGAACAGCGCAGTATTAGAAAGTCTCATAAATTAAGGCGGCGTCTTTGATTGTTGTCATAACAATCCTAGCCCATTGATCTTCGTAATAAAACTGTGATGAGATGCATCCATGTGCTCTCCAGGCATCCTTAAATGTCATGCCATCTGTAATTCTGCTCACATGAATCCGAGCTGGCAATAGATGCCCCAAATGATGACGGAGGCATACTAGTGCTAGTATCCATCATGAGTCTCATTTTCCGCGATCCCTTTGAGACCTGGGATCTAAAAATGAATCAGCGAACTTAGAACTCTGTCGCTCTTAAGCCTGGCATTTTCCAAATATTTTTAAAGTGATAAAAAGAATCAGCAAAACCTTCAGGGCAAGGCAAGATAGGTGCCGGTACAGACGCGAAAACTTCTTTTCTCTGCTGATATTTCAACATATAGTTCCAAAACATCTACGCTTGGAAGACAGGTGCATCTATTTCTAACGAAGAAGGAAACCAAAGTTGTTGTCACCTTAAAATATTTCAGCAAATAATAACCATGCGATTTCGTATTTTCGCAACAACATGAGTTATGTTTACTTGCATACCATGACATCTCCATAAGACCAGAGTGAAAGAACAGCAAAGCCTTTAAAATACAGATCATCCAAACCATGGGCTTACCCGAACTTAACGGGTAACTTCTTTGGAATCCGGTAAAAGAAAACAACAACAAACCAATTTGTGTTATTCTTTGTTTGTATGGCAACTTATGTCTGCAGAAGGTAGCTTAATCTCGGTTGCAGATTAACCCAAGTTTAGATGGTGAGAGTCGAGTTTTCAGCCTTTCCGGTCATTCGGTGTGAAGCCCTTGAGCATTCGGAACCATAGATGTTTTTTCTCTCCACCCATAATTCCTATAAGTTGATTTTGGAATTAAGATCGAAAGTTTCCAACATAGAAATTGACTAGCAGAAAGATTCATGGTATGCTTGAGTAAATATCAAGAATAACTGAGGAAGTTGTCTCTACTTTGCACTCAATTTGAAGTGTAAGGAAAAAAGGAACGGAACCGTCTGCTTCCACACTTTGGAATTTTCTTGGGTTTGCAATAGTTGCACCACCAGTTTCAATAAAGCCATGAGCACCGAAAAAACTGCCATCGCAGCTGTTACTTAGGGTGGATTTGACCGTATCAACCGCCCACCATCCACTAAATCTATGACTTTCACTGATAATAAGGCCTGTTTTATCCGGACATCTCTGTTTTTGTTTTTTTTTTTGTCAATTGGGTTGATAGCTTCATGTTATTTCTATTTACTAGAACAACAGCCTTTGGGGATGGCAGTAAGGGAGTGGAAGGAGTTTACTGCCTCATGGCTCTGTTTTGATAAAAAGAACACAGTCTCAGCTCTGAGAACTTGTTCGTTCCAGTGAGTGCGATTTTCGCCAAACCTTTACCTTTTCTGTGCCGCCGGAGAAGTGAGGCTTTGCACGACCAACTGTTTGGAATTCATGTGAAACATTTCCGTTGAACATTCAAGAAAGCATTTTGAACGACATATACGAGTAGTATATCCACAAGTATGATAATAATCCTACGATAAGTTAATTTACAAACCTGCCCTTGGTTACACTACTGCACTATACATGCAAGATGCACAAATTATAGTTCTATAGAATCAAATGGAAAATATGGTCTGCAGATGCAAATTCGTTTCTAATATCCATCGTTTTGTTGTTAATTTTTGCGTCAAATAAATGAAAAAGGAAAAGGAAAACCTCCTGCTGGCATACTGCTTCCCGTTCACGTGCTAAGCATTACTTATGGCATTTAAAATACTTAAGGACCTTCAAAGTAATCCGCTATCCATTTAGTTAAGCACTCACAACCGACTCTACACGTTAAACGAGAACACTCTCCAAACAGGAAGACATTTTTAAGAAAAAAATTATCCTTAACCCCGAACGTTCTAGCTTAACCAACCAACACTGATATCCTGCGGGCATAAGCACAAGTACTTGTACCTTCCTTACAACTACAACGACTAGACAACAAAAACGTAAACATAACTATGAATAAGGGGTGTGGGAAATGGGCCTAGCCCACAAAATAGAAACTCAAAAGAAAAACTGGAATAAAGCCCAGAAACGACATTTCGTGGAGTTTTTGGTTGCGAGCTCACTAAAAAGGAAAGTACATTAAGTGTCTCCAAGGAATAATTGCATTTGGGTGTAATGAAAATTGTTTGTGAAAGTTTTTTTTTTCTATTTCTTCCACTTCGTCCTCTCTGTAGTACTACGAATTGTCCTTTTTTCTTTTCTTTTTACTTCGAGGAAAAGTGTGTATTTTGATGCTGATGGGCAATGTCTTTCTTACAAATACCTTCTCCAACTCCAACTTTAAGAACTGGAACTTACTAGATAAAGAATAGCAGGGTAGGAGGGGAAGGATAAAAAGCATTCTTTATCTTTGAAGAGAGGACTGAAAACTTTTCCCACTTAAGATTCAGATCCGTCTGCTACTTAATGCAATGAAGGTTTGGATTGATGCTGAATTGACTCCAAGTGGCACCAAAAGAAGTTGAAAAACAAGAGGAAAATTGCATCGGGATTCTTTTTATTTCACAATGAAGTTGCATTCTAATCCGATGTCTAGACTTGACCCACAATAAATAAACAGAAATCCACTTGTTCACAACAGAAGTTTTCCTCATTATTAGCAATAAATTGTGGCCGGCAAAATGTTGCCTCATTAGACAAATTCACCGTGCTGAGGTAACTCTGTTTCCTCCCTGCTATAAAAGGAAATTTTGTATCATGGATCTCATATGGACACATACCTCCCTATTTGAAGTACTCGTATGAACAAAACGGCTACTCTTCGGATGCACAAGGATTATCTAAAACTACTTTGGCAAAAGTTATAATTGGCAAAGCGCACAACATCCATTCCCCGTAACCAGGACCTCGGGTATCTCCTCGTACATTGCAGAGGCAGAGCATCAGTCAAAAACTTGACTTTAAGAGAATGACGAGGGCTATGACGACGGCTCGGCAGCACTTTTCTGAACCCAAAATCGAAATTAAAATTTCCCGCCTGAGAAAACAGCCAGACATAGCAGGGGTGAGTGTACGATGAACGAATACGCTTTCCCTAAAAATCATTTTTATTTCCTCAACCTAGAGAACCACAGACTTAAGCTCATATAAAGTCTCCCTGTTTGTTTTCTGCTGGCATCTTTGCTTCTGAGCCTATGTCCTTTCGAGTGGAAACTCATAGGATGTGATTCATATATACTTTTTCGTTTTCGTTTTAGTTTTTGGTTTCCTTTCTTTCGCTTCCTATGACAATCTAATAAATCTCTTTCAATTTGAAGAGCAAAAATCACTTTGGTTCGGTCGATTTCGCAAGGATTATGAGACAACAATTGTGGGTGGGATATGACGCCCATACACAAGGCAATCGGACTCATTTCAATTATTAAGCCTCCAATTACTCATTGTGCTCTGTGGCACTTGGCCCTGCTCCATGAATGTTAGATTAAGAGAATCCTTTCTGTATCGTAGGCTGACGCGGTTAAATGTCACGCCACATGCGGTTGGTATTTCGGAGCTTTTAATCAGAGATTTCGACGCAGGTACTGGTGTTGGTGCATACCGTGACAAAGTGACAGTAATTTTTAAATTCCACTCCCATGAGATGGATTGGTTTTGTTTATGCCAGAGTTATTTGTGAGTAAATTACGCAATCGGAGTTGATTACTAGGTGAGCAGTGGTAGTTGCAGTGGTAATGCTTTAGTGTGGTTTGTCGTGAGGAAAATTAACTACGAAAGGATTGTGATGGGATTCCAGGGAACGACGCACACAGGCAGCCTTTCATTTGGAACAACGTGGTCTTGTTTTCGGTATTTTGCAGCTGCAAATGGAGTTGTTTGAATTGAAGGTGGTGGGGTATATGGATTTAAGAGGTAATACGACTTATTATGGGTTATTATTGCATACTTTTTTGAAGTTTCAAATCAAAGTGGAAGTGAGTGAGGTCGATCTACCTGATGATTACCGACCATTACAATATAACAATGAAGTTCAATTGGGTTCCTGATCATTGATGATAGCAATGACTACATAGTCATAACATTCGTCGACCTTACGGGTCAATTCAAATCAGAAGGTAAACAAACCGTATCATCACCTTCACCTGGTGTATGCTGCGTAGATAACTGAAAATAAACCAATGATGTGCATTGCTGAGTCTGACTGGACAGTTGAACTAGCGCCATCTCAGTCAGATTAGCCGGCTGAATTTAAATTCTTGCTTACCACTTTCTAGGCAGCTTCCCATTTATGGGCACTAACAAACTTGAAACCATACAATTCTCCTGGGCCGAACAGTATCAAGATCTACAAAGATCCTCAGATTTCATCCTACCATCTTTTAAGAATATCATGAGGAGCTGCGTAGAATTAACTCATATTTCCCTGCCATGAAAAGCAATTCATCCCCAAGGCCCGAAAATACTCTCATGTTGCCCCAAAGGACATCAGACCTATTTGTCATCATCTTTTCTTGTACCAACTCTAGAACGGTTAAGTGATGTTCATATATAATCTAGTCTAGATCTAAAACTTTTATCCATGACTCAACGTCTCTCTGTTCACTAACTAGCCACGTCGAACGATCCCTACGTCATAGAGAATACACAATGGTCTCTTTGCTGGCCTTAAATAACATCAACACATCCGCAATCACGACGGCGGCGGCGCTGTAAACTCTTAATGGTAAATTACTCACTTGGGGAGTTGATCAGACTTATGTTAAAGGGCAGATTAATCAACTCCAAATTGATGTTGTCCTCTTTTTTAGAAAATAGAAAATTCCGACCATAGAATCTCCCTTAATCAAGGGTACCAGCTTGGTGTTCTGACACAGCGAAATATCTGGGTCTAATTTTCGCTAGGAAGCTCAGCTGGTTACCTAAAATTCAAGAAAGAATTAGGAAAGCCTTAGTAGCCCTAGTATAGTTAGTATAGCCTCGCCCATGAGCTATACGTCTTGGTTAAAAGACCACCTTCAGTGTGGTTGTATGGTGGACGGCCTAAGACAAAACGGTCAACTTAGCAGTCAAAGTACTCGTAATTAAAGTCAAATGTCTGGGTATAAGCGGAGGCCCTCGCTGCACTGGATATTCTCTTTCACTTGACACCCTGGATATTTTTAGCAGACAAGTAGCTGCTACTGTGGACACATAAACTTTTTGACCACCCTAATATTCTTTACACTAGGAATAATACCAGACAACATCGACTACACCATGCCCCAATATTGGTTTCTTTCTTGTAAACAATTCCTCTAGATCTTTCTGAGAGGAAGATGCCTTCATGCACGACGAATCAATCCACTTTTATACGGACGGTTCAAAGTCTGAAAGCGGTGCTTTAGCTGTCAACCTTAATCTAAGTCTCTCTTTGCGCCTTTCCAATCACTGTATCGTGTTCAAGGCGGAAATTCTGGCAAATAAGGAAGCCCTGTTCTGATTGAAGTAAAATGTAATATCCGCAATGGATATCCACATCTTTTCTGACAGTCAGGCCGTTATCAGATCCCTGGACTCATGTTCGTTTAACTCCAAACCCTTATATGTACATTGTCGATCATCTCTCATGGAGATGGAAGACTAGTTCAGCATCCACCTTTGTGGGTGCCGGGGTAGAGCGATATTCCAAGGAACTGTAGGGCAGAAGACATGCAGCAGAGGAATTCCGCTTGAAAGAATCAAAATTGACGTTCACAGCCAGATAAGTGGAAGCTTATTTGAACTATTTCGACAAAGCCTAATGCAACGTTTTGCAAAAAGAAATAGTGGTGGAGGAATCATTGATGTGCCAATGGCAGTATTTGCATCCCCGAAGTGGGTGCATTGAGCATCCGTCTCCTTGGATTAGGAGTTAAAACCAAGGTCCCTCGACTGAGAGTAGTGCGTCAAAATAACTTTATTGCCACGGAAAACAAAAAATTTTCAAAATAAAAATAAACCCTTCACGAAGATGATCTCACTGTAAAAGACCCAAGCATCTCATCGAATGTCTCCAATTCTCTTTGCACACTTTTTAAGTACTAAATCGTCTGAAGGAATACCACGTATGAGGTAGTCGAAGAAAGGAAAAGAGACAAAAACATGGCGCCGAAAAACGGCAAGTTGTTTCTAAAAACAAAAACAGATTGACGGAAGTGACACTCACAAAAAATTATTTTTTCTGTCTAGATGACGGTGGCGTAGAGTAAAAAAATATTGCAACTCAAGTGAATGGAAATCGGATGACAAATAGAACGATAGGTTGCTGTACTCGTACACAATAAAACTGGCGTTTTAATCAGCACAGGTCGTGGGTTCAGTGAATGGAGGTATATTGATTCATCCTGACATACAATTCTGATATTTTTTCCTTACGCACAAGGTCCACAGCTTTAAGGACGCCGCTATCATCCTTCTGAAGGCTTAAATATCCGTAGAATCTGAATGAAGAACTCAGTTAATCAAATGTGGAAAAAGACGGGTCACTGCAATATGGAAATACAAAATTTTTGGGAATACGTACTACATAGCTAAGCTATCTTTATTAGCTTAATAAATCTGTGCCAAAAATTGCACCCTTAAGAACAAACTCACTTAATTTCGGGGCAACTCAGGAAAACAGAATACCGAGTATGTTGACGCACCCTATGTACCCAGAAGCCTTGTCTTATGGAACAGGCGTTAATAATGTATGTATATACACATCTTCTCGTCCCAATAGTCTGAGAATTCTAATCAGAAAAGACGCATTCAGGAATGAAATAACATTCACTTCCCGAACAAGATTTAAGAACACACATATGTAAGCTACCACAGGCCATACAGTGAAGCCTTGAATTTTTGGAATAATACTCGTCAAATGTTGTTGAATCTTGGTACCACGCTATCTTATTCGCCGATCATTTTGCCTGCCACGCTCGTATCAAACTCTTTCTCCGGGATAGAAAAGCTAACTCGAGAGATGAAATGAAACCAACACAATAAAAGTAATGAATGCAAGCGATGCCATCTTTGTTAGAATTTTCCTTAGATGACATACTTCACCTGAGTCTCTCCAAACGATGAGTTCTGTATAGATTTTTTGCAAATCTTCTAAATCATAGCAAGTTATACCTATACATACCAGTATGTTCGTGAAAATAGTGACAGAAATGTGGGTGGTTTTTGGACAGAGGTGTTTGTAATTAGCACTACACAGTTACACTGTTCCTCTGATTTGAACATAGTTTCGAATACTTTTTCAATTAAATATCCAATTTTCGTCATTAAAATTGTCTGCATGGTAGATTCAGAAACTTCTCAGACTCTTCAACTGTTATTTGCCACCCCATATTCGATAGAAGCTCACCAAAGCAATTGCATAATTAAAGTACGAGTACCTTTCGTCTCCTACTTCCAGTGCACTGCATCGAAAATTTTAAAATTCTCTTCCACATTCCGACGTAATCAATCATTTTAATGGGTCATTTGGAGTTTTTCCACCCGTTACAGTGCGGCAGCTAGCACATTTGTTGGAAGAGTTCTGAAAAGAAACAAAAAAGTGAGCTTGCATCGTACGGACACTTTAATGACTTCACCTTGTGCCAACTTTTTATTTTTTGGTCCCGAATAAATGCTACATGCGTCTGGGCATGTTCGCAAGCCATAAACTATGATCTGGATTTAGTTGGAGGTTTGGGGCAACTACGAGCACCGGAAGGAATAGCCGTTCCTTGGTGTCCACGTTAAGATTTTAGACGAACGATGCACCAGCTGCTGGTGAAGTGCAAAACTGTTTTCCTCTATGAAGTGGTAAATGAAATTCCATTTCCTTTCTATTATAAAGGATTTTCTTCTGTTCGGTCAGCTACCTTCTTCTTGAGTCCTAGTCTCTCCTTTTACACGGTCGAAGTGGAATTATAGGGAAATCCATGGAATAAGGATGCATAATGTTTACGAGCATTCGTTCGGATAGCATCTGTATGTATGTAATCTTAATTTATACACAAACACTTACACAGTTTCTATATTGGGTAATTCTTCTCTCGATAGCCTTCAGGGCGGATAACAGGTAATGTTGGGTTTGGAAAATATGATCTCAAAAAATTCAAGTTGGCTGATGTAGTAGAAGAAAAAATCCTTGCCTTGTTTAACTTCCGGGTTTGATTGTATTTCATACTTCCGCTGCACAAACGGAGAAACCTTTACAATCAATTTGCATTTACATTATCGTTCATCTTCACAGAGAAGGCAGCGTGTGTATACTTTCGATTACAACAAGTTGAAAATGAGATGCAAATGAGAAGAGATACTACAATCCCTTGTGATATATTTTTTAAATAGGTTTACACCATTCTGACGTCTATCTACCGATATTTTACTTAATCCTTCGAAGATTATGCACATTTTCTCCATATCTCTAGGAGGATGTATTCATATACTAATTGGTCTAGTCAAAGCCGCCGAGTTTAATTAATAAGTCGAAGAAACTGTTGAGACTTGAACCTTCGTTAAAATGCTCCACCTTTGTTTTAGTCAGCCAGAAGGGAAACACTGATATATTTCTTGAAGATTCAACCAGTCTTAACGAATGCTTTTGGGCGACAGCCAAATTTTGTCCGACTCATGAAAACGTGAATGACTTTCATATTTGGCTTAGACTTAGCAACTTGGTTAAATTTAGATGGTCGATGCTCTCATTCAGAACTTGATAATTTTTTTCGTTTTTTTTTTGCAAGCAACAGCTTGTTTTACTCCACCAGTCTCATTGAAAGATTTTGAAAAATTGTCGGTTTACGAGATCTGCAAAATTTTTCAAGTATGATGTTGCAGATCGAGGATCCATATTCAGCAAATGCATCGCCACAGTTGTGTATAGGACCAGAAGAGCAATGTTACTAATAGTAACTAAAAGAACTTCGATAAAAAGAGAGGTGCAACCTACTTACTTACTTATTTAGATAGCGCTGGAGTTCAGGGTGTACCAGGCCTCAGCTAACGTGTCTCTTCAAATAGCCTGGTCTTTTGCTATCTGCCTCCAGTTGCGCACACGAAGTTGGCTGAAGTCTTCTTCCAATTGTGTACGTCACCTATGACGTTGAGAGAGATAGCCATCTAAGTCGAGCTATCCGAGCTTTTCAAACAGCCCATATAGTTCGCTGTAAAAACGTCTCCTCCATTCTCCATTGATGAACACGGGACCGAAGTAAATACTTTTATTTTTCGAAGCGACCGAGCATTTCCATTCATTTTCATCTCTTCTTTTGTCGGTTACTTAGTTTTTGCACTTTAAAGCATCGGGCTTTCTTGATACTAAGCTTATCCTTGCCACTCCTGCTTCAAAAGTTGCAAACGCTTCATTTACTGCTCTCTTCGTTATTCCCATTTTGTCAATGTTGTCTCTGTATTCGAGTAACTGAACAGATTTTGAAACTGGTGCCTTAGGAGTCGACTTTTGGCTTTCGCACAATCCTTTAAACAACGACGTTAAGAAGTCTCATGATCCTGAATGACTTGATCTCAAAGATCCACCATAATGTGAAAATTTGATCCATGGAGGACTTTCCTGGTCCGAAACTGCACTGATAGGGGCGAACATGATTTTATATGCAGTCTTGAGGAGACTTATTCCTCTCTAGTTAGCATAGTCGTAGCCGGGCATAAATTATGGAGGTGATTTGTTGTATGTAAGCTCCGTATCCAATCATCACCACCCACTTTAAACTATTCGGTAGTTCGGTACTTGGAAATAACTGTCCTGACTAGAATAGAATAGGGAGACGGAAAGTTGTCCTTTTTCGGCTAAGTTTAATAGTGTGTGGTTCCGAACTTCATTTTTCTGCTACCCTTTGAAGGTCTTGATGGAGCTTGATGTTCTTTCTTTCTTTCCTGCTCGTAGATCTCGTAAGCCCCCTCCTTAGTTTTCATAAAGGTGTTGTCTTTCTGTAATGGTCATCAAACTCTTTGCGCGAATGGAAACTCGAGACACAGAGGCGGAATCTCTGATTGCTGTCTGACAGTTAACAAGACTGAGAGGAAATAGCAATAATGCAATTTCTTTGCAAATTGTTAAATTTTAGCACAATTTCCGCAACTGGTAACACATTATACTTTTATAATTTATATAAAAATTGCTCGGATGCGAGAGAGTATTTATTTTGAGAGAACCCCTTTCATTTGGCGATGTTCGCAGGAGATGATAATATTTAGAAGGTCTTTGCGAAATATTTTACGGCAGTTACACCGTTTTAGTTACAAGATGCAATTGGATCACGAGTTAATACAAAACAATTCACAAATGTTGCAATGCTTTTTGAATTAACTGTTCTTACATGCTTACAGAAAAACTGCTTAAATGCTACCTTATAATAACTTAATTTACTTATTCTAACTTACTGGCCCTCCAAGCGGGGGCTCTAAGCTATGCTTTATTCTTATTCTATGTTTTTCGACGTCAAATACCTTAAAACTCCCCTAATCTATGTAAGTAGGCCATTTGCAAAACACAGCTAGGAAAATATAGCCCACTTTGCCTTCTGACTAGGCTAACCCGGACTTGAAGAAAACGACGAAGGAATCAGTTCTTCTTCACTTAACCACCAAAAAATCAACAACTTCTTTTTTATGTCGTTTTGAAACTGCCATACTCAACCTAAGACTTTCAATACGTCTTATACGACGTTTCTGTCGTAGTTGAGTCGTCCCTCACCAACTGCCCGAGCTACGTGGAAGATTAACGGCACCGCAAACCTTTCCTGAATCAGCCCTTTCATGTCCAAATAGAGGAACGCTTTAGGAGGGACGAAGTCTTTCAAGCGCACACTCTCATGATATAAGTAATTGCGGTAGTACGCCACAGATATCAGTTTATTAGACAGGGTTATTGCTCTTGGCGATGGCGATGACGTGATAGCTGGCTCATTTGACTATCATGCAGAGAGTCTGGGTTCGATTCCTGACTGGGTCACCGACAATTTTTCAAATCGCCATCACCCTTTCGGCGGGCGATGGCAAACTCCCGAAAGTAAAATTGCCTACGAAAAGCTTCTAAGGAGTGCCGTTCGGACTCGGCGATAAACCATAGGTCCCGCTCAGATGTGACAAAAATGACAACATGAGCACCACAAATGAGTCAAGAAGCTAGGTCATGGCCCATACCGGTCTGCCAGCGCCACAGTGTTTTTTTTTTTTTTTTTTTTGTTATTGCTTTTGCAATTAGCCTAGGGAAGCTGTCCCCTCTAATTAGATTCGCCCTCTTGTATAGGACCTCATTGGGATAGAATTTTATGTACTCCGATTCTCATTTTCTGTAAAGGTGAAGCCAGACCCTTAGCAAGCCCTCTCAAACACCTGAATCTTTTCCACTAAGCTTGTTCTAACATTAAACCACACAGGACACCCATGTACGAGCATGGGCCATGTAGCAAATCCCAAGGCATCTGACTATATTTCAACTAGCAAGTGGCTAGCTATGTTGTCCAACGATCGAGAATTTTCGCCAATTCTTTCTGGTATCTCTAGAGGCACCAGTCAACGGCGTTCTAAACAGAATGGTTTCAGACTTCTGGAAGTTGATTCTCAACAAAATCGCAAAATCTCCTAATTTGTTCGGAGTCACGTTGCAAAAGCATGTTAATGACCTCGACTTTTGGACCTGATCTGTATGCTATCAAGTCGTCTGCGTACGCTATGCTATGGGAAAGTGGACTTTTCAAATCGCTTGTGTAAATCTTGAATAAGATCGGCGAATTATCAGCACCTTGTTGCAGGTCGTTTTTAATGCATCAGAAGTCGCATCGCCATTTTCACGATGAACTGTCTGTTGGTAAGCATATTATGAAGAAAATAGAAAAGTGGTTTACTGATGCCTAGTCTGATCAGCTTATAAAAAAGTCCCTCTAACCATACGATGTCGAAGGTCTTTCCCAAGTCATTCACTGGTACACTGATTCTTACTTTTATTCCATTGGATATCTGACACCAGTTTAGAAGCGGCAAGTATGACATCATGCCCCGCCTTTAAACCGAATTGATTATCAGAAACAATATTTTTATCCTCAACCCACCGAGTCGGAACCCTATCGATTACCTTTACAAACACCTTACTGATATTTGGAAGGAGATTTATCGACCGGAGATTAGCCGGATTATTGATTCACAAATGTTCCAAGACAACAATAAATTTGCTCACAACTTCATCTCGTTCTTACCTAAATGGTCACTGCAATTAATGAAATTGTTTTATGGCTAAAGGTAGAGAGAATCCAGAATTCTGGTTTCAACAAAATGAAGCAACATCTGACTTAGCAGTTCGAACTATATAGGATTCCTGAGGTAAATACTTTCCGATCTAATAATATCGCGATTTTCAAATTTCAACTGGTCCTTGCGTTTACGGTACGGTACCAGACTTTTTTTCTTTGAGGCTACCTTAAGGGGAAGGTATATGCAAATAGACCAAGAACGATACAACAGCTTAAGGCCAGTATTCTAGAAGAAGAACGGGTACTGGGACCTGGAATGTCCCATACTTTGGAAAGACCTCGCCAGGCCGAAGCTAATAGCAGGCTTGAGAAAGCGATACATATTATTGGCGAAAAGGAGAGAGAATCTGCGACATTTATTGAGGAGGCCAAACTATAATTGTAATTGGATTTGTTGTATTCTAGGCAACCACTCATCTTATATGACAATCCGATTCTCACTCATGTAAATCGCGATGTTTTCCATAATATATTCGCCAAAGTTTATTTTTATAAGATTAACTTAATAAGAGAGAGTGGATTAATAAATAAAAAGTTATTAGATTGAAATGATTTTTATTTTTTTATTGAGTTATACTCATTAATCGATAAGAATTATGTCTGAAAGATATATTGGGTATATAACTTAATTCGGGCGGTTTTTTTCAAAATTTGAACGTTTATTTAAGAAAAACATGTACAATAGTATTATTCAAAGTATTGCCCATCTGAAGCTATGACTTTTTCTCATCTTTCTGGCAATTTGTAGATCCCATCCCAAAAGAACTGCGCCGGCTTGGCAGCCAAGAGTGAATCAAGCCAGTTTTTGATATTCTGCTCTGATGTGAACCGCATTTCAGTGAGGGCGTTCTGCATCGATCGGAACAAATGGGAGTCAGAAGGGACAAGGTCTGGGCTATAAGGCGGGTGGGATAAGACTTCCCTTCCACTGTTTTCCAAATAGTTCTTAACCGGAATAGCAACGTGGGGCCGAGCGTTGTCATGATGGAAAATTATTGCCTCGTGTCTGGTCGCATATTTCGGGCGTTTTTCGGCTACTGCTCTCTTCAAACTGATTAACGGATGATCCCATCAAATACAGAGCATTACCTTCGCGCCATGTATATTCGGCTCTGCCGTTGATTTGACTGGTTGGCCCGGTTTCACATATGATTTTTTGCGCTTGGGGTTGTCGTAATGGATCCATTTTTCATCACCAGTAACAATCCGATGCAAAATCGGCGTTGTGGCGTTCCAGCAGAATTTCGGACATGCAAAACCGCTTTTCGACGTCTCTCGGCTTGAGTTCATGTGGAACCCAATTTCCTTGCTTTTGAATATATCCAGCTGCTTTTAAACGTTTTGAAATGGCGGCTTGAGTGACACCCAAAGATTCTGCGAGCTCTTCTTGTGTTTGGCAACAATCTTCATAGAGTAATGCTTCTAGTTCTTCATCTTCAAACTTTTTTGGCTGCCCAGGACGTTCATCGTCTTCCAAGGCAAAATCACCACTTTTAAATCGTGCAAACCACTTTTGGCACGTTCGCTCAGCTAGCGCATGTTCACCATAAACTTCCACCAAAATACGATGACTTTCGGCAGCAGTTTTCTTCATATTAAAATAATGAAGAAGAACTCCCCGCAATAACACTTTTTCAGGCACAAAGTTCGACATATTTGAGTGAACAAAAATTATTGTTGTTTACGCTTCAAATGAATGACATATACTGAAATGACGTACAATGAAGCTACTGTCCAACGCATGTTCCAATGGAATAATAACAATGGAATAATACAAGTTATGCCATCTCTTAGCAAACCGCACGAAGTTATAGACCCAATAATAATATCGCCCAAATGTTTACCAGGGCTTTAGCGGCATATGCCATTTTGTTTGTCCAAATTTAGTTCGTTTCTTCTAAGAAAGCCTCAAGAAAGAACTCCATGTGTGTCAAGTCACCCGACCTTAGTGGCTTTTTTGCGTTATAATGCGTCCCCGTGACTTCCCCTTCAGAAGCTGTATGGCATGTGGTACCATCTTGTTGGAACTAAATATCGCCGACACCCATATCATCCATTTCGAGCCATAAAATGTAGTTATCATGGTACGATGGCATTCGCCATTCACAGTAGCAGCACCATTTCCAAAATTAAAAACGTTTCAGTAGATCCTTCTGTACGAAAACCACAGAAGATGCATCGATTTCTCGACAATCTCTCCCGTGGGTCTTCATCGTATTGACTGAGATGAAAATAAGTCTTGTGACTGAAGATGAGTTTTGCTCGTACATCCAATGGGCGAACGAACAGCGCTGGAAATGGTCTAAAGGCCATAATTTCTGCGGCTACTGAATTTTATTGCGTGCATATTCAAATTCGACGCAATGTAGTTCTTGAGAGATACGATGACGAGTTAATTTGTTTGGACTCATGGTCACACTTTCAAGTACGGCGGCAATATCTTTTGTATGTGTTTACGAATTTGTCCCCCACATTCAAAATTGTATGCTCAGTTGGTCGATTATTAACACCACTGAGCAAACAAATGTATTCATGCAAACATTTGGTAGATAGGAGTATCGTCGTTTTTTATCTCCTTTTTGTGTGTTTCATTTCATCATCGCGCTTCCACACGCGAAGATTCGAAGGTCGATGATCTTTAATTTTTTTGCCAGCTTGGATTACTGGTTACTTTCTAAGGCTATTAGCTTGCTGGTCATATTTTTAAATCTTGCATAAAATGTTGTAAGCCCTACAACGGCATAGGCGAGATTTTTGCTAATCTATAATCGCATAAGCAAGGATGTACAATGCTAAATATTACCGAGGATAAATACTGGGATGTAGAGCAAGCACTACGCTACAAACTTGATTGGTGCGCTGCTGGCCCAATCCAAGTTATAGGACAATCAGTAAACTACCGGTTAAGCGCTGCTCAGAATAAATGTTAAGGCAGTATTAGTAATTGAATTTTATCTCTCATCCATCAGATCAGAAGTAGGTTGTGATCATATAAATCTGTCCAACCCGAAAAGCGCCATGTGATCAATAGCTCGCGACTGAGCTATCAAGTTGATTTTTAGGAAAAAATCGTGCTAAGGAAATGAGATCATAGAGCGAGGGTGGTAAGTGAACAAAGGGTGTGGAAGAAGTGCTTAAATGAAGTCCAAGAGTACTTAGACCCTGGTCTATTTCAAAGGTTGCACAATAGCTAACCACCAGGCATCGCAGGATGTAGTGATTGTTATTTGCCCATCTATGGGCTGTAGAAAGACGTGAAGATTAACATAAAAAAAGTTGGTCTATCTGCACCAAGGTGAGTTTTGAACTGGGGTGATACAATTTCCTCAAATCGCTTCAATTTTACCTACTCTTGCATACTCCCGTGTTCATGGCAATCATAAAAGTTCGTAATGTAGACATCATAAAAACATCATGATTCGAAAAAGTATTTGTATAAAATCTGCTAACTAGCCCATTCAATTCAATTAGACATCAATTTGCCCCTAAAAATATTATCACCTCTCATCTATTGACTATTGCAAAACAGCTTCCATTCAATACAGGCCATTCAACTTGACTTTTGTCATGATTCAATGCACGAAAAGCTCATATTCGTAGAATGGAAAATCATTTTATTATATGCGTAAAATATTTCTGAATTCAATAATCAGAAATTGATCCATTTAATTTGATATTTGCATTTGTATTATAAATGCCCACCTCCATCCAAATTAAATAGACGGTGGCCCGTGCAAAAATCCCAACAGAAAATATGTGTATGTCCTACAATTCTATTTCGATTCACTTTGGCCGGCGATGGACTCTACCACTGTTCATCATTTCATACAAAATAGATGAGCCCAATAAAAGGCCGGCTTTCCAATTAGTTGCAATTAGTTCTATTATAGCCATTTGCCATTCCTACACGTAGTCAAAAACTAGTTTATGAAGGGGTTGTTTGGATGGCGCAATTTAAAAAAAACCGACATACATATGCTCGTTGCACATGAATGCACAATTTGTCGGCTATTCAAAACGACCTTTCTAGTTTTTCCCTTTTTTTTCGGCGAATGGCACAGACAGGAAATCGCATCGGCGGAGGATATTTTCAACAGTGTACGACTGCAAAAGTGCATATTGAAGGAAAATTCCGCTCGTAATCGGTGGAATTGTTTCTTATTCATGGTTGACCCCGAAATTCAAAACGACATTCGCATGGCAATTTGAATTCACCGAAGCGATAAACCCAGAGTCGTAGCCGTGCCTATTAGCACGTGTCCTTGCTGAAAATTTAAATAATAGTTAACTGTGCCGGAACTCAAATGATTTTCTTTTGCAAATTGAAAAAACTTTTCGATTGAGTTGGGTTAATTAATCGACATTTGATAGCTTATTAATGGAGCCACTCTTGAAGCCCTAACACAAATAGGGTGGCGGTGACTGTGTCGGTGTCGGTGGTTCGACCTCTTCAAAACTTTCTCCAATTAAATTTGAAAATATTCAGCTCGAGTGCCTTTTGGCTAAAAAACAAGAGAATGGCTGTGAAAAAGTTGGCGGTGTCTGCCAATATGGCTGGTTTTCTACTTGTTCTGCAACTTGGTTTACCATTTCAGGGATAATTGTTCACTTAATTAGCAAGGGATGGGAGGAAGGATACCATCAGAACAACAATCAAGATGTCTATGCTGTGGAAAAAGTCAGTAATTGTACAGACTTGAGTAATTCTCAAGGATGTAGACACTTAAGAGCGATAAAAAATTTCCTTCTTTCTAATTGTTCAAGTTTTCAGTTGGTGATGGTTTATTTTTTAACCTTTTTTTACAACGGCCTATAAGACTGTGAAAATGTTTGGGGTAATTCAGGTGAAAAGGTTAGCCTTTCGGCTGTTTCGATGGAAAGTTGTTGGCGCTCAGGTGGTGGTTCGTTGATTTAATTAAAAGTGTAGGAGTGAGGAAGCTCAATGGGCAAAAAGATTTCCTAAAATTAGGTTACGTCTGGAAATGAATGAAGCGAGAGAGATTGCAACATTTATAAAAAAAAAAAGGGAAATGGAAGTTATTGTTACAATTGTCGCGCTAAGACTATTGCACGCTTCAAGACCATGAGATAAATAAGTCGCCGGTGGAAAATTCTTGATACACAAATGTGAGTCTATTGCAATTATGAAGGGGATACAACATTGTTCATATGATCACCACGGCTTCTGTTGCAAGCGACAATACGAAAGTCAAGATTATCGAACACTTTTTGAAGAATAAATTGGTCATGGGCGGCAATTTCAGCTTGGATATTATGTTTGTGATTTTGAATTGTCGCTGGGTTATTGGCATAGACCTTACTCTTTGAATAACTCCAAACGTGTCAAATCGCATGTCCTTGGAGGCCAATCAACTTCTCTTCTAACCGAAATAAGGCGATTTTCCAATTTCGAACGGTTGCGGTAACTTTCTCTATTCACTGTAACTGTCTCTCCAGTCTCATTGATGCCGCCAACTCATTTTTATTTTTTTACGTATCCATCCATCCAAAAATGGGCTTCATCGGAAAAGGTAAAATTCTAACACACATTGTCCTGGCAATGCAACATCCAGTTTACAAATCGGCGATGTCGTCGATGTTTCAAAAGCTTCAACTGTTGTGTAATTTGGATCTTATAGGCTAGAAGATCAATTTTTAAAATTCGCCGTAAAGTGCCATAAGTGAGGCCCAATCGTTGGTGTCGGTCAACTGTTGTATAATAGAACCAAGAAGCTACTTCTCCATTGATTCGGCATAGGTTGTCCACATTTTAATTTATTTTTATTTATTCGATAGTCAATCGCTGCCGATTCCCTCGATCTTCGACCAAAACTCTGATGGAATGCTGTCTGGTCCCGCCACTTTCCCCCGCTTCATTTTTCCGATTGCTACTTATTTCTTCGATTGAAAAGTCCGAAACTTCCTCCTCGAATAGACCAGCTGTCGGCACGATATCACGTGGGAACTGTTTGTTAAGCAATTCCTTGCAGTATTCAAGCCAGCGGTCACAAATTTCCTTTTCATTTGTTAATAAGCGACCGTCTACATTTTTTATGCATTTCGGCGAGGTTATTTCCATTGAATTTTTTCTCCTCTGTGCAGCTAGCTTAAAAATATTTGGCACTTTTGTATTGTACGACGTTTGATCTTCTTGTATAACCTGTCTATCTGCCGATTGTGAGGATATTTTTTTCAACTCCTGGTACAGGTTTTCCGCTGTTGCCGCTCGAGTTCGAGCTAGGACTTTCTTTGCGATCTTTTTAAGATGCTCGTATTCAAGAGCCAGTCGAGCTTTTTCGATATCGTCGCTCCGATCGCATTTTGTAGACGCTTGAAATGCATTCTTCTTGTCGGCCACAGCTCGTTTGGTTTCGTCATTCCACCAACATGTTTCTTTACCGACGTGATGGTACGAGTATTTCGATGTAGTCCCCAGATGGGACTTTGCGAGTGTTATGCATTCCTCTTGTATGCTGTTCCACATTTCTTGCGGGCTAAGTGAGTCTGCTATACCATTTATATTTTGAAGTACTTCTTTAGCCAGTGCGATAAATCTTGCTCTTCATTCCTTCGATAGATTATACCACCAGATTTTTGGCTTTCCAAACGATGCCCATGTTTTCCGTGGTTCCGCTGTGAAAAATTCTATAATGAGCAGACGGTGTTGGCTTACTAGCGATTCTCCAAGTATTACTTTACAGTCCTTAACACGGTTTCTCATCGACATATTGCAGAGGTGATAATCTATTTGCGTTTCGTGGCCTCCGCAGTTGTAGGTGATAAAATGTCGTTGATGTTTAATAAACATTGTATTTAAGATGGTTAAGCCGTAAGCCCTACACGCTACAAGGATGTCTTCGCCAGCTGAATTTCTGGTTCCAAAGCCTCTACCGCCATGGCAGTCCTCATAATCAATATTTGTTTCTCCGACGTGGCCATTTAAATCTCCGCATATCTCATCGATAGGTATATTTCGAAGCAAATTGCCGAACTCTGACCAAAATGTATCTTTTTCCGATTGGTCGCATCCATTTTGTGGAGCGTACGCGTTAACGATGTTCTACGTTCTGCTTGCTCTCGGATCACCCGAGTGCGTTGCAAGTGTGGTGCCCAGAGGGGTAGTGCTATTGATTGCGATTATTTCCATTAAGTGTATCTTAAGTTTGGGTGGTTTGACACTTGTATGTTCATTTCAAATTGATTGACTGTTCTTCCTTAGTGTGTTTGTTAGACCACTTTCTCCGTGAGGGTTCGGCCTTCACCTGTATCAGGCTGTTGGTTATCGGCGACTACCACGTACCGGCACCGTAGGTACTTTATTAGCGAAGTCTTTTCTCATGTTTACACTGAGGAAATCCAATAAAAGGATGGGAAGTGGACTAGATGCTAACCTGAGGGCTCTGTTCCTTACGGTTATTAAAGGAAATGTTTGGAGAGTTCAGACTTTGGTATGTAAGTTGTATCGATTGAAAATGTTTACCGGAGTCGAGATTGGCAATCAACGAAAGACCAACGAAAACTCCTATCACTTTTTCGGAATCAAATTTCTATATCAAATCTGTGAATATGTACGAGACACATGAAATTTTCTAACAGATACAAGGTCCTTTCTGGTTTAAAGACTTCCCTATAATCAGTTACGTATTTGTTTAATTTTTAATTTATTTATCGCACTCCTCTCTCAGCAGCATATTACTCGTACAACTCCAACAGGATCATTAACCCGCAGGGCATCAATTTCGCCTTTCGAATTGTGGAAGTTTTGAACTTTCTCTCAGTCTATGCAAATTATTTTTTAAAAAAAAAAAACTCCAGGACTTCTACTTTTTGTTCTCTATCCTACCCCTCAGCTAATTTGTTCATCCCCAAGCGGGGAAAAAGAATAAAATAGAACCATAATGCCTTCTCATTAGGTTCAAAGTGAAAGAGGCAAATAGAAATGGGGTTAGGCTATTTAAAAGAGAAAAAGTTTCGTCCTTTAACTCCTGTAAGGATGAAGAACATCAGGCTAAAGTTAAACTTCTGTTGCTATTCACGTTGTCAGTACACCCCAAAAAAATAAGCGTCAGGAAAATTCATAAACATGATTTCCATTTCACGCGGACACTTTTTTTTTCATCTATTCTCCTTTCCTCTGGCACCCCTATACTTCTGTTTCTTCGTAAAAGAATTTCAAAGTTTTTTATTTTAATATTCCATTCTTAGGTTTTGACATGAATTACACGCCGCCATACTCAGGACTCTACTCGTACTTGGCGTTTTCTTTCCAGCGCGCAAACATTAAAACGGAAAGAAGCACCAAACTTCTGTAAAATGGAAATATCCGTATCCTTGCGCACAAAAAACAAAAAACAAAAAACAAACAAGAACGAAAGACAGAAAACGGAAACAAAGTGTACGAGTATATGGGGCAGAGAGGAAATGGTGAAAGTGTTTAATCATTTGCTCGGGCGTAAATTTGATTTTTCCTTTTCAGCTGCAAGATTGTTAATTTATTTAAATATCTCGTCCTGATTAGGGATGGAGGGGGTTGATAATTGAGGAATGGGAAGGCAGCGATTGATGTTAGACAAAATGTTAATTGTAAGTGACTTTGCCGACGAAAGGGATTTGGTTCCTTCTGAAGGGATGAGAGAATTAATGGTGGCGATTTCGATTGTAAATTACCGAGGGATATCCTTTTTTATCTTGTGGTTTGATTTGTTTTTTTTTTTTTTTTTAGAAATGGACATCGGGTGTAGGAAGATCTTATCACTGTGATAGGGGTTTACAAGGAAATACTTAAACTTCATTAGTGGTGACGACGGGGTCTTACATTTTAATGGAAATTGTTGTGTGTTTTTGAAATAATTTAAATTAAGTCCCCTGGGGCGGGAATTGGATTGTGATCTTATTTTTATTGTACAGCCTTTGCCAAGTACTAGGGCCCTTTGGAAAAATGCTGATTGTCCTGGAATTTGTATTGGACAAGCAGTACAACAATCGAGTACATGCCTGATTAGCTGGCCATAGTGATCACTTGAATAAAACCTTACTCATGCAGTCTAAAATGGTAAGGATGTGCACGACCAGAGCCGTCGTAGGGCTCACAACCCAATATGGAAGAAATTATCAATGTGACGAACCAACTACTGGTTTCACTGTTGCAATTTGTAAATCTTTTAAATACGGATCTACATTTGGAATATTCGGAACAATTAACCGAGGCACTTTCCTGTTATCATGTAATAGAATAGACCGGACATAAAGAGGATGTAAGACTGTGATATACGACGAGGCTACGATAATAATTATTGGGAAAAGAAGGAGCGCTTATTTGCATGCAGATTTTCCATATACGGCAAAAAGTCTTGAGATTCCGAAACGTGAGCGAGCGTGGTATGGCAATCTGCGTCAAGGCTAAATTCACCTAATGGCCTAATGTGAGCTCATGCCCCCACCAAAGTTGAAGGAAAGGCGACACACTTTTTCACGACAAGACATATTATAGGAGCAATTTCGAAAACGTAATGTTAACATCGTGATTTTAATACCAGGAAAGGAGGACATCTATGCAAGGCAGTTGAAAGGGTTAGCCCACACGATACCACATCTGGCAACGGCCTTAGGTTTATTAACTTTGCGACGGGACGAAATATCACTATAGCCCCCAAAGGGATCTCCAGATCGTGGAACGCTAAATTATATTGATCACATTGTGATAAAAGTGTGGTATGACTCAAGTATTCTGTACTTCCAATCGTTCTGGGCTGTCAACAATGGCAGCTATTGAATCACCACTTTATTACATCCAAGGTGAGAATACGAATTTCCCAAACGGATTTTTATATAACAACTGTGAGAAGGTATAATGTAGAAAACTGCAACAGCGAAAAACTGCCACAATCTTCGCCGAACTCGTATCCCGAATTCTCTCAACAATTTTTATGTCTCCAAATTCAAGTACCGAAGACCAGTGACAACGCTGTTATGGTGGCGTAAAAGATGCCGCTATTGTGGTGCTAGGTTTCACTCGACCACCATCGAGAAAACCATGGGTTGATGAAGAATGCTTGCAGGCACATGCAATGTTTTTTGACCATTTTGAGGAAAGTCAACATTCGGCAAAATCTTCATACTCCGGTAGATGACGCCAAAAACTCAAGGCATCCCTGCCAAACTCGTCTGTCTTTGCAGAATGAAGATTTATAACCCTTGCTGCTCCTTCAAAATTGGTAACGACCTAACCGAAACCTTTGATATCAAAAAAGGTGTATGGTGACGCGCTGTCATGTGACTTCTTTAGCATCATACTTGAAAGAATTATGCGAGACTAACAAGCGAGCACTGGAGGTACAATCTTTCAAACGTCTGTGCAACTACTAGCATTCGCTCATATATGAAACGGAAACTGCCAAAATGGATTAAGTGGTAAATGAGTGCAAGGCCCTGTATACTCGTACTGCTGACAATAAATGACACTTAACTTCGGCGAAAAAACAATACATTACAGTCGAGAGTTATAACTTGGAGATGAATTAAGGACTTTGTCTACCTTATCGCTGCTATAAACGATGTAGCACTCTTGCCAATCGGTGTTTCTTTGGGCTAAGAAGGCAATTGAGTAACAATTGACAACGGGAAGGACGAGGACCTCACCTTGACGCAATCTTACACTATTCGTTCACTCTCAATATGTCATTAAGGGTTTGGTCTTATTGCGTTGTCTCTCCTAGATGGACACAAATATTTTCTACCCTGAAAGTTTTGTATTTTCGATACTAGTCATCTAACCCAACTATGTCGGACTCCGACTGTACTGTCCTGGCGGATACAATTATCAGAGGAACTGAAACAATGATATGCATCGATATAAGACTAATGGGATTTCTCTCAATCAGATTGGCGAATTTAAGGTGATGCTAAGAGAAGTTATACGTCTATAGTTGGCGTAGATTAAAGGGTCTACTCAGAGATTTAATTTTGTGTATCGTTGTTATGCTCCCTCGTTTGTCTTAGCAATTTTCGGACCGAGTCTTGTAGCATTGACAGTAAACTCTATGGTTCCGTCTTGTAGCTATTTCCTTGAGTTTCTTTTTATTTTTGCTTTCGGCATTTTGTTTGTCAACCAGAAGCAGCTCAAACCAGAACAATCCGGCACAGTGAAGATGGCACCTTCGGTGGCTTTGGCAGCGATGCCACATGTCTTCAGTACTTGGTGCTGCCATCATAGCTCCTTTTTAGAGATAAAGAAACGTCGATTATCAATTACTTTGGCTATCTTTTGAAATTGCAACCATCAGCCCTCAAACTTTCGCACAGTAGGAGGCATTTTCTTATTTTTAGAAGTTTTGAGTGCCTATCTGCTTTGCAGTTAATGTCGCCAACTTAATGGAGGCATGCTTATATACTAAACTGAAAGATCTTGTTTGGAATTTTGCAATTACGAGCACATTCACATTTCCAAAACTCAAGCCTTTTTCTGTAATCTATATTTATTCTAGTTCTAATGGCGAACTCGTATCCAAATAAGCACCGCTTTTGTTGTCGGTAATAATTGCTGAAAAGGTAGTCATAGTTTTATTCTTTCCTGGTGCTTCAGTTCGGGGCAAATTTGCGCCTCATTCAACAAGCCTCTTCAGATAACACGATTCATCGGCAGTTGCCTCCAGTGCCGCGCTCCTCGTTCCACTCTTGCGTGCACCACCTTAGATGCACTCGTTCTGCGTTGCGCCGTTTTGCAAGGTTAGACTGGAAGACCTTGGGTCAGAAGTGTGGCATTCATTAGCTCAATATGGCCCAACCATCTCCATTCTCCGTCAACATAAGCGGCACGGAAAATTACACGCAGTATCTTTGCCTAGAAACGACCAGTTGCGAACTTATCTGTTTTCGACAAGGCCCACGCTTCTCTATGATAAAGCAGGACCGGGATGATTCAGATCAAGGGCGAATTTTGTATTACGAGAGAGAGAGAGAGAGCGCTGTTAATCGATTGAACTCATAGAAATAGTAATTTGGAGGAGTGAGTAGTTTTTCTTCTGAATAAAGCGTTGAAACCGTTGCTACTTGTAACCAAGGGGCTTAGGTAGATGACGTCCCTAACTAGTAGGAAGTTATAACTTCTAATGGTGATCTCTAGGACAAGCTGTAAGCAATGTGCACTAGTCATTTTCCTTGCCTCTGGCTCAATATTCAGAAGGCTTCATTGACGCCATGCTGTGTCCGTATAATCGCATTAATGTCATCCGAAAAGTAACTGTGCTCATTTTAGAAAAACCACATCTTTGTAAAGAAAGTAAAGATGTAAAGAAAGTTCCATGACGGCGTATGCCTTGTCTAAAACATTTCTTCACATAAAGGCCTTAGTTGATTCAAAACCGTCCTTTAAAGATTAGCGAGCTTTATCTATTGTCATCCTACACAACAAAACGTGTTTCTCGGGGATGTCAAACTCGACATGCTATTGTATAGCTTATTCATATGTACTCTGTCGTATGTTACTTTGAAGTCGACAAAAACATGGTATGTGTCAATCAAAATATCTCGGACTCTATTTGATCAATGATGCAGTTCTCTGGTCGTATACCTCACTGCTATTGTAGACCAACCTAATTGTTCATGACATTCGGACCACAACAATGTGACTTTTAAGTGGTTGGATAGCTGACCCCAATCACCACTCCATAATATATAAGAGCAGGTTGTTTCTATGACCCATCCGACAAAAATCATTTATTGACTTCTTCCATTTTTGCATCCGTAAAACCGTCTCTACTAACTCTAAAAACGGCCAACCACGTGTAGTTATTCCAGGCCAAGAAAATTCGCATCTATCACATTAGATATCCATCATAGAAAATATGGCTGTAAATTTATATAAATTTTTTTAGCAAATGGTACGATGTCATCCCTCCATTACTATAATAAATACCAGTTCATAAGTACAAAACCCATATTCAGGAACATAACAATCTTTAGCTACGTTTTAACAGGAATCTTCAATCAATATATATACATTCATCAAGCACCCTTAAAACCCATTAAGTAGGCACCACAATCTGTCGTTCCCTCCACTTAAATAAACTCTTTACCACTTACCTACCCATTGAACCCTTTTTGAAATGCCAATAACCTCTTTGCACACTCAATAAAACCCATTAACCCATCACCAGTAAAAGGCTAACAAAACACACCATTATTTTACCACCTAAATTCACCTCAGCACAACTTCATTAAATTGAATTTATTGGAAAATTATCCTTTCCCCTCGCATTGGCTTTCTCCTATAGCAGTTACAACATCATCGAATCGATTTCCCCTCCATCAAACCAACAAAATAACAACACGTACGAGTATCCTTTCGCCTTATGGACTAAATTCCCAAAACGACCATAAAATTCAATTCACCATTTAATAGGTTAGGCCGGTAACTACTGGCTGCTGGTTGTTGGTTGTTGGTTGTTGGCTGGTCTTACCCTAACTCGATCCTATATCCATTCAAAAGAGGAGACTTAAATGAAAGTTAACTCCGTTCGCGAAGCCCATAAGTCATTACGAAAAGTAATAGCAAAGCTGTTAGTTCCATCGTTTTGTTGGAAATATGAAATATTGTGCCCAGTGGAACCAATAAACTTCGAAAAATGGAGCAATTTCCTGGTTGCTATTTTAATTTATTGCTTTAAATCTTCTATGCGAATACTTACATAGTTGGGGTGCGAGGACTAGGCCAGGACTTCCAGCCCAGACTATGCCATGACCTGGTGTTACAGATTCAACCTATCGTCGGGGTTTTCTCCGTCGTCTTTGTACTTTCGTTGGAGGTGCTTTAATCGTATAAATCACTCATTAGTTCCTGGTTTCCATATTAAATTCCTTCCATCGACAAGGAGTAAGATAAACTTTTGCAAGGAACGTGTTACAGGTACACCCTACCTCTGATGGTATTTAGAAAATGATGATGTAGATGAAGGTGAATGGTGTTATTAATGATAGTCCCAGGAGAAGGGGACTAACATTTGAGCAGAAGGGATTTTAAATGAAAAGTCTATAGAATCTATGTATATATGAGCTAATCTGTAATTAAAAATCCCACCAGACCATGAACGAAATAGAGAAAAATCCTATAGGAAGCGACTCATTACCCTCTATTTTTCGTCAGAACAGAGGACTTAGACAAAACAAACTAATCCCTTGCACTTCGTATGAGTGCGTATTTATATAAAGTGCTTACAGCACCAGCAGCCACCATATCAGCGCCGACTAACTGCAGAATGTTGCGAACGTGTGCCGAACACTCACAGAGGTAGTGCTCTGCAGCTTCAATACTTTCATAGCAAACGTCGCAATAATAAAGTGCTCCATCAAGACCCCAGTAAGCAACCTTTAGTCTCTTCTTCTGAGAAAAGCAGCAAAAAAGTCGCTGGCATGAAAACTCATGCCATCTGCAGTAATGCTCACAGGGAATACAAGTCTCAATAGAACACGTAATCGAGGCAGGCAGTCCTAAAAAGCACTTCTCCGTGATTTGCGTAGCAAGTACATCGGCAATTTCATTTCCTGTGGTCCCATTGTGATCATGACTAACCACAGCTTGACTGTCGCTCCAAATGCAAATACTTCGGCCTCTTAGCCAGTTCGTCACATATTGGCGTATATGGCCACGTCGAAAGTGGTCAAATATCTTGAAGGTGCGCAAGTGTTTTATATTTGATTAAAAAATTCTTTGAACTTAATACGATGGCCCAAATACTTCAGCCCAAATGGGCTGTCAATTTTCAACATGGCGCATACTGCATTGGTGGCTTTGTTCTAGAACTCGCTAGTAGCACTCCACCCCTTCAAACATTCGATCGCAACACCCGTCTCACTATGAATGCTTATACGTTATGAATGCTTATATCCTCAAGCCCACTTTTTTGGAATCTCCGGCCGGGCTTCTATTTCCTAGTCATTATAACTTACAAACATTTAAGACCAACGTACATCGGTATCTCTCTTTTCTTTCTCTTTAAGTTTCCTTCGTCTGAAAGAAGTGTTTACATTTAAACTGTACGAGAAACCTTTTTAGCATTCGCTACAAATTATATAAAAGGAAGGTGACCAATGGATCGCTTTTATGAGCTACTTCGACTTATTTGTCGCCGAGGCCTATAAGGACTTTTCAACACAAGTCAGTTTGCTTCATAAGAGATGTTGGAAGAACCTTAAAAAGTATCTATTACGATGCAATCAAAAGCCTCAGGTAAAGGCTGTTGACTGCCCATGCAAAACAAGCTCAACGAGGCCATCAACCGTCGGCCAACTTTCGAGGACACCAGAACATGTAGACGAAACTAAAATGAAAGCTGCCGGTCATAGGTCCTGTTGAGTGGCAGGATTACAGGACAATCCAACAACAGGACTTAGAACGCGGAACCGTGGGATTCAGCGCCCTCCGGTCATCTGTCCAGCCCTGACTTGTTAGAAGTAGGCCTTCTCAAGAGAGCGGCACGTTGGCTTTGGTTATAATCTACTGGTTTTCCAGTTGGTTTCAACACGATGTAGAGTTACAATAAGTACTGAGTACCGTAATCCTAAGATCGGCAAGAGGTTTTAGGCCGATCACACCAAGGGTGGAACTGGGATATCAAAGGAATTGACTGAGAGCGATGGCAAGGCGTACCCTTGCTCTCATGAATGTATGGAAACTCAGCGAAATTAAGTCTTACACAGAGAGGTGCTCACTTTAAAAATATGAGACAATGTACTCTCATAACCTTTTTCCCCTGTTATAAAAGATTATCTTTGTTACAACACACACTGTAGTTTTGACGACCTTACTGTCATTTGAATCTGATATTGTAGACATGCCGCCTAATGGAAACCGACATTGCCTATTTTGGTTTTGGCCAAAATCTTAGTAAGAATAAAAAAGCAATATAGACGCCGATGGCTTTAAAACTTGTTTACGATAGGGCGTTCGTGTCTTTTTGGGGGACGACAACATTTCATTTTGAGTCCTCGTTAAAAAAACATGCTTCTGTCTTAAAATTGGAAGTATAGGCAATTCTGATGGCGCCGAACTATATTGTAATTTGCTAGAGTAGGCGAAGTGTCTGCTTATGTAGCGGCAGCTTACGCTTCTCTAAATGCAGATGGAGCGCTGAATCTTATAAGTCTTATTTGGCTCTGAAGTTGCAATGGACTTACTAGTAGAGGACAAGGATTGCATGTCGAATGTTCATTTAAATTGATTGGTTGACAGAAATGCCAGTCGGGTCAGGTTGTAATAGCAATTATGTTGAGGATCTTCTTGGAATACCATTTAGCATCGATGCTTTTTTAACGCTTTGAATGATTCTTTACGTAAAATCATACTCATTAACTCTTGTAAGCACTTTGTCTTACCAACAGTCTATTTTCTTTAACAGGGATACGTGGCTTCTATCGGAGACCTGATTGTTTACTTTTACCCTCTTTAATAGGATTTTGTAAATTTTACTCCAGTCGTCGGTTCTAACTTTTTCACAAAGTTACCTAAAACAAGGGCTTTTCTAAGAGTTTATCGCTTTCACTTTCCACCTTTAGATACCCATCGGAGTTTCTCGATTTCGGAGTTCTGCATAACTCATGCCCTGCGTCAATTGTCGCCAGGAATAAAGCTTGATAAATGCGATAAGTAGGATTTCTCAAAAATCTTTTCTATACATCAGGTTTAACCGCTTAATTTATTACGACTTTTTTTTCAAACTGCCACTTACTGTTTCACTTCATTTCATCCACTTCAGTCATAGTTAAGTAATTTAAAAATTATTAACCAAAGTAAAGACAATGAAATGAATGGAAAAAATCTACCCCAAATCCCATTCCACTCGGCAGCTGTCCCAACAACTCCCCAACTAACTATATCTTCCCTCATCTAATGTTAAACACATTAAATCCATTCTAATCCCTCTCAGGTAAATGTTAATGAAGTCCTTCGTCCTCCCAATTGTTAAGCCACAAAGATGCTGTCATCCAAATCCCTAAACTCCTGCCGCCCTTATCCGCTCTTCCTGTAACATTTATCTCTATACAAAATTCTGAAGAGCTAACACATCCTCTGTTCACAACAGAAGGTACGAGTACTATCACTATCACAAGGCTGCTGTTGTGGTCCCTCATCCCATTTAGGTACACGTTCCATAATTAAAACACAAACAGAGAACTACATCCCTACACCAGCTTAGGTAAGGAAGAAGAATCACTGCTTTGGCGGCGGCGGTATAGGTGGTTAAGGTGGTCGATGGTTGTTAAGAATGTGGTGGCAGATAACACTTGATAAGAAGTTGTGTTCTCATCGTGTTGTTGGTCTTGAGGAGACAAGACAAAGAAGCTACATCGAGTGGGCTTCCTACAAGCGGGTGGTCTAACAACGTTGCTGTTTACCTTTTTTCTGCGTGATAAGATATAATTATTCCACCATCTACTCGTAGATGGGGCGATGTGAGGGTGGAAATAATTAAGGAATGTGTACTTTGTGGGTGGCTGAAATCTTCACCCACCCTCAAACTCCTTATTCCAATTTTTACTTAATCCTGTCAGCTTTGAAGCGTTCTTGAGAGATTTGTCGACAAACATGGAAAGAATCTTCTTTCCTTTCATGGTGCAAAGGAACTACCCTGTGGGTTTAGTAAATCCCACTATTCACCTTTTGTGTCCCTATAGGTGGTCTTCGTCAAATTGACATTTCAGAGCTTGTATTGCACGAAGGGGGTAGCTTCGTGAAATGCCACTTCTCGAGTTGCAACATTAAAATTTGAAAGGACAAGGCAAGGAATATGGGAGAGATACTCTTTTGTGTGCTCATATTATACCTCTATATATTTAAGATGCCCAGGGGTGAAAATCCATCACGTTCGACCTCAATAAATTTTCTATTTTCAAATGGGAAAATTTATTATATCCTGTTATCAATTTTCCTTGTGAATCTACTGCTACTGCTGGCATGGAAACACTGCAACACAGGTACCAATACCGTAACCAAAACCGATACCATAGTACTCTTAAACAGGCAAGAAGCTTATACACTAAGCACACACGTAACCGATTCACTATGAATACATGCACCACATATGGAGTGGAACGAACAGGAAAAAAATCCTGAACAGCCCGGGAAAATCCAAGTTATTGCAATAAATTTTGAACATGTCACTCGATTCGTGAGAGGATTCTTGTGGTTTCATTTTTTTTTCTGTTTGAACTTACAGCTTAAGGAGCCATTCACTGGCACAATGTGAAAGAGGATATTTTTTTCTTCTTTAGTGGCAAGGTGCAATGACATGAAAACCCGTGCGGTTGGTACTGCAATAGGTGGTAATACTTTGGTGAGATGTTTAGTATATAGTATGTATTCGTGTACTCGTATAATCATATGGTGGTACTGCTGACCAATAGCTTGAATTTTTCTTTTTCGCCTCAACTTCTGTACCTATATAGTTTATACAAATTGTTGGGGAACCACAAAAAGTCAGTCTGAAACCCCTGCCGACTCGGAAGCCTGGTGTTTAGTTTATCAGTTTGTCACCTAAGAAGTTACGGGTACATTTTGGTGTTGCTACGCCAGAATTCTAAGATATCATTTTTTTGGGTAACAATTATTAACAGCTAATATGTTCCTCTAAGCCTGCTTCTTTTGCTTCCCATTGACATTGACAAGGTTCCACTGCTTTATTCTGTCATTTAGAAAAAAACTGAACGGGAGGCATGCTTGTCATGCTGAAACCACGCCGACATCAATCAACATAGACTTCAATCATTTGATCCCAGGAAGTAAGTCCATCTCCATTTTCGCAGATGGCTGAAAAACCATCGCCGGCGCTGTGTGTGTACCAATTTTTCAGTGATAACATTGATCCTGGTTATTTCGGTGGAGAACTGGTGGTGAAAATCCCAATAGAACATGGTCAGGCAAGAGACGTTACGTTGCGTATTCTATTAGTTTTGATGTACTCGTACGGTTATGAATTTTATCTTGCAAGTGCAAAAGGGGTCTTGTGGGTACCAGACCAGGTGTGAGCATTGTAAGTATTCAAATTTGCAGGTCTTATTTATTGATGCGGATTTGTTGTCGCAGGCAGACTAAGACAAGAAGTCCTCAGTTTACGGCACCTCCGATAACGGATTCAGGCTAATCGACTTTACGACGGGTCGAAACATTGTCGTGGCTAGCACGCGGTTCCCACATCTCGACATACACAAGGGGACTTGGAGAACTCCTGATCAATCAACAGTCAACCAGATTGATTACATTGCGATCGACGCAAGACACTCCTCCAGTATTATGGATGTCCGTACGTTCCGAAGAGCCAACATCGACTCGGACCATTACCTTGTTGTAGCTAAGGTACGGTTGCGGATATCCCAAACTACGCCAAGACAAACTAATACTATGAGAAAATTCGACGTCAGACGGCTACAATCGTAAGAGATCGCCAAGTCCTTTTCCGATCAAGTGTTTTTTTAATCTCTTAAGAGATTCAATGCCGCCAGCATCAAGCATCGAAGACCATTGGAAACACTGCCAAAACGCCATCAGAGATGCCGCTTCTGATGTGCTGGGTTTCACTAGTCCACCACAACGAAACCCCTGGTTCGATGATGAATGCCGGCAAGCACATGCAGCTAAGCAAGATGCATATAATGCGGCGCTGCTTAGAAAGACCAGAGCTGCTCATGAGCTCTATGAGCGGAAGAGGAGAGACGAATACCGGCTTCTCAGGAGGTAGAAGAAAGAGTATGAGACGCGTGCGATCGAGGAAATTGAGAGATGCTACTCCAGGAATTAGGTTCGAAAGTTTTACCAAAAGGTAAAAATAACATGCCACAGAAACAAACCCCGAACCGAAGCCTGTAGAGATGAACAACGGAAAATCGTAGTAGAATCGCAGTCGATGCTGAGGATGTGGAAAGACCATTTCTGCAGACTGTATAACGGTGATGACGGACCAAATCCCGCTGTCAGGCAGAATCAACCTTTCAACGTGGACGATGATGACCAACAATTCCGTCCACCCGACCTGGATGAAGTGAAGATAGCTATATCGAAGCTTAAGTCCAACAAAGCTGCTGGAGCGGATGGCCTGACTACCGAGCTCTTCAAGGCGCCAGGCGATGACTTGGTAAGGAGCATACACCAACTCATCTGTAAAATATGGTCGGACGAGAGTATGCCCGATGAATGGAACCTCAGCATTGTTTGTCCGATTCTTAAGAAAGGAGACCCTCTGAACTGCGCCAACTACAGAGGCATCAGTCTCCTTAACATCGCATATAAGATCTTATCCGCCGTATTGTATGAACGCCTGAAGCCGTTTGTCAACAACCTGATAGGTCCATATCAGTGTGGCTTCAGGCCAGGAAAGTCCACCATCGACCAGATATTCACACTACGACAGATCTTGGAGAAGACCCATGAGCTTCAGATCGATACACACCACCTATTCATCGATTTTAAGGCCGCGTATGGCAGTATCTATAGAGACGAGCTATACAGAGCAATGTCTAGTTTCGGCATCCCTGCCAAACTCGTCCGTATGTGCAGGATAACGATGGAGAATGCACGCTGCTCCATCAAGGTCGGAAAGATCTCACCGAAACCTTTGATGTCGAGAAAGGATTTAGACAAGGCGATGCGCTGTTATGCGATTTTTCAACATCGTACTTGAAAGAATAGTGCAAAACTCACGAGCAAACACAAGAGGCACTATCTTTCAAAAGTCCGTCCAACTACTCGCATACGCCGACGATATTGACATAATCGGGAGAAAGCAGCGTGATGTAAGTGGCGCTTTCGCAAGTATTGAGACGGAAGCGGCGAAAATGGGTTTAGCGGTCAATGAGGGCAAGACCAAGTATATGCTGTCAAGCAAAAAGGACAACCAACACCGACGTCTCGGACAGAACGTCACCCTCGACAGATATAACTTTGAGGTAGTTAAGGACTTTGTCTACCTAGGCTCCGCTATAAATACAGACAACGACACCAGCGCTGAGATCAAGCAAAGAATAACTCTTGCCAACCGCTGTTTCTCTGGGTTAAGAAGGCAATTGAGTAGCAAAGCCCTCTTTCGGACAACAAAAGTCACCCTGTATAAGACCTTAATAATCCCGCTCCTGCTCTATGGCGCAGAGGCATGGACATTATCAAAAATGGATAAGGGTGTTTTTGGTTGCTTCGAGAGAAAAATTCTTCGGGCGATCTTCGGTCCCGTCTGCATTGACGGTGAGTGGAGGAGCAGATACAACGACGAACTGTATGGACTGTACAGCAACATGAACCTAGCCAGAAGAGTGAAGATCGAAAGACTGAGACGGCTGGGTCATGTAGAGCGCATGGACACCAATGCTCTGGTCTGAAAAGTCTTCGAATCCGCTCCCGAGGGACAGCGCAATAGAGGAAGGCCAAGACTCAGGTGGCGCACGCAAGTGGAAGAGGACCTCAGCCAACTTAGCGTGCAAAACTGGAGGCATCTAGCCAGGGATCGAGCTGGCTGGAGAAGCTTGTTGACTGAGACCCAGGTCCAACCCGGACTGTAGCGCCACCTAAAGTAAAGTAAGTATTTATAGAGTGGGGAAAGTATTTATAACATCGAATGATGAAATCTAGACATTTCGCAGCATTTTAAACGACTTCAAATATGTGGTCATTCGAACGATGGTTGCTTTGGACACACATATCGAGAATGGAAAGTTTTTCAATTACGATGATGCAAGTGCTATTCGTGGGTTATGTCTGGGTGTTCAAATTTCACTTTAACGATATCAGACAGCTTTGTGTTTTGGATGTTTTGAATTTCACTATGTTGATAGTTCCCCAAGAAAAAACATACCTTTGCAGTGTACGAGCTTTTGCCAGCGTGAAAGAGCATTGGCAACATAGTTTTTTTGTGACAGAAAAATTGACAGTTCTTAGTTGTTTTGAGGATGGTTTGGTTCAGCTTCTTATCATGAGTAAATTCACGCTGGAGCAAGATGTTCAAATTGTTCAATTTTTTTGAAAAATGTAGTTCAATTCGAGTTCATAGGGCATTGCGTGTATGGATGTATCGGTTTCTCTAATCGATGATTAATAGCAGCGTAGTGATGATGATGATCCAAATGTGTCAATTCGTCATCGCATTTTTTGATTTATGACAGTCTTCAAGTAAATAAGCGATATACGTAATTCCATCTTCTATGTATTACGGGACTGGAACTGCAATACTCGTAATTCATTCTGTCCGTCATTCATACACTCATCCTTTACCCACCGTGGCAAATATGTGAAAATACGTAGTTGAGGGCCCATTGAAAATCGTGACTAGGTTCCTAGGAGTTTCAACATCCTCGATAACAGAAATAGTTAAGAATAATTCTAGGAAAAAAGGATAGATATACATTTTTTCTAGTTATCAGTAGGTATTCAATGCGTTTAAAGACAACCCATTTCTGACTGGGCGAAGGGAAGTATCTTCTTAGTCGATAAGTGTTCGATAAGTACTATTCTACTATTCAGCTATCGAAAACACTTTGAACACAGCTCTTCAAACAGTATTCAAGTGGCTTATGAAACATGCTATTACTATATGCTTCGGAGTCTGTGATTTCCGTTCAAAGAGTTAAGGCGGACGTTTGGCGGCATTCCTTCGAGCAGATAGAATGTGATTAGGCTAGTGAACACTTTTGCCGAGCGTGAGATAGTTCCGACACAGGATACGATTGCTGGAGTAGCGGCTGCCATACAAAACAATCCTAGTGATTCGACCCGGAACTTGGGTACTGTACACGAGTAAGTGTTGAACTCGAATTCAAAAGTCAAATTTTATTCGAGTAAATGACTCTTTTTTGAGAATTTGCTAACACTAAATTGTTATTCGAGTTTGGTGGAACTGCGTAGAAATGGACTCTTTAAAAATGTAAGTAAATTAAGAAGCATTGTTTAATTATCTTATTTATTTTAGAGTGAAATTATTTAATAAATTTATTTAAGAGTATCTACCGGAGGCTACGCAAAAGGCCAATGAATTGTGGCAGTTAAAAAGTCGCTCGGCTGCAAGAAATGTAAATGGGTGTAAGAAGGTAATTACATACAACGTTTATATTATAAACATTTAGATATTACTTTGTTTGTTGATTGTATTATTATGTTTTATAGGTTTGGTTTGATTAAAAGAACACCATTACAAAAAAAACTGTCGCAGAACAAAGCGCATATTCAAGGCACAGAAGAGGGCAATATTTCTCCGTCATAGACGTTCTTAATATAAATGAAGCCATAGATGTTATTCCCAGCAAAAGTGCCTTTCGAGGAACTGCGGAATCAAAAGAAGTGAACTCCGCAAATTAGAACATTGAACTAATCGCCAGTATTGAAAAACGATAGCATACAAGTTCTAAACCCAGAAGTTCGGCCTGATTGAAGATAATTTGAAGTGGCTTTGAAAGGAAGGCCCCATTGTTTTGAGTAAATAACAGAAAATGTCCTTGTTTTCCTTGAATTACTCGTGAAATCTGTAAAACAAGACTTTTGTTTATTTTCTCATATTTCTTTACACGAACCTGACGAATCCCTTATCCATTTGAAAGTGAGTTTGTGGTCAACCTCATTATCACTATCATATCTGTAAAAGTTGTCCACACTATTTATTCTTATTTATATTCTATTGGTAAATACGCATAAATATACGAGTAAAAGGAAAACTTGGAAAACAACAACTTTGCTTTGAAGTACATACCACATTTTAAATACCGAAATGAAATTTAAAACAAAAATAAAGTAAAGTAGGATACGGTTTAGTAACTCTGTTCAGAATGCATTCGAGTGTGAGGCAGTCGATCGAATTCGGAAATAACAAAACATATTCATCTCGTCAGTGAGCTCACTCCACTCGTGTACAGGAATAGGCATCCTAATTTGCTCAAATAGAAACAACAGACAATCACTGCAGACAATTCTGCACAAGGACTTGAACTTTTTTCCCTCTAAAGTTCAAATAACAAACAAATTAAACCTAACAGACTTGCCGATTCATTTGGGAATTTGCCAGAAGCTCATTCAAGTCGTGAAAGAAGATAACAACAGCTCATTCAGATGGAGGATGAAGACTTATTTTTTATGTCTGCCGAGGCCCATTTTGACATGAACGGCAATGTAAGCAGAATTGTCGAATATGACGTGACTCCGGGACGGAACAGCATCCAGCTCAAGTCACAGGCCCCTATTGTGGTTGTCGATCGTCCATCAAATCGATTGTCGATCGTCGATTCGACTGATTCCATGTTTGGTATTGTGTAACTCAATCGACAAAGGATTCTACTATTGTGAATAAAAACCATAAAAGTGACTATTGTGAATACAATTTGTTTTGACAGTTTGCCTATTTATTCATTGCCGAAATATTTTTGAAAAAAAAAAGTTAATAAAATGATCTCCATCGAATTGTTTAAAATGGCCAGATAAAGAAAACGTATAAGAAATGCCTCAAACCCTTTAAAATTGGAGAAAAGGGTGTAGGTATTTCATACACACATACTTCACTACAATTTATCCTCTGCAGTTTTGTGAGATATTTCCGTTTGTCTAACTAGAAGCTAAGCAGAAGTCGACTGTATATTTTGAAACTGGGTGTGTTGTATTGGTCACTTGCTTCGCCCTAAATTCAAATTATTGTTGTTTTTTTTTTTACATAAACTTCACGTCTTTTATGGAAATTCTCACATTTCAATTTATTTTTCTGCAAGCCACCACCAACGATCAGGAAATTTCGATCGACTAAAAACAGCTGTCAAATCGACAATAGTCGATCACAATCGACACTCACAATACCGAAATTAAAAATCGACAATAGTCAATTGTCGATCATCGATCGACAACCGGCCTTCGTTGACGCTATATGACGTATACTAACTATAGCATAACGACGCAGTCAAGGTCCACGCCGTGAAATTTCCTTGAAAACTTCGGTGTTTCGTATTAATATGTGTTTTAACTATTAATCTTTTAAATTACAGATACAGAATAGATAAATCACAATAGATAAATTTATTGCATGTAGAAAGGGTCTGTGGTAGCTAAAGTAACACACGTACACCTCACAATGTATCGAATTCAAGTGTCGAGTTTTCGAAAATCGAAATAATATTATGAATACTGACGGAGTATCGAGCCTGCGACGAAAGGATATCTTGTATTCGCTTGCCATGAAAGAAGATCAATGCAAGCAGAAATTTCACCGCCCAGGGTCACGTTAATCATACAGGGGTCCCAGCACGTAACTTGATACAATCGAGGAGTGTTGATCGTCGGTCAACTCGAAACAAATAAATTTCGGTAGCATGTAACTTGAAACGAGTTTCATTGACTTCTTCATTAAAAAAAAATCATTGTGAATTTAAAAATGAAATGTCAAATCTCAAATATATATTCTTGATTTTAAAAATTAAAAATAAATGATATTTTTTGATTCGGAAAGCGAAGATGAGGAATCCTCTAATTTTAAAATCAATAGAAGAGCTTTAAGAGATAATCAGCCCTATCATGAATAAATGTTCCCCCGGAATTTTAACCTTTTTCGAAAACTAGGTATCATGAACGAATTTCGAACGGGGAACAAAAAATTCCGCCGGAAAAATAGTTATTGTGAATGCCATTTCGGGAAAAAATTTGTGGATTTCCCCTGAATTATTCCGCTGTCCTTTTACTCGAGAACAGCGTGAAAGAATAAAGATGTAAGTAATGTTTACCAATATATGTTGAAATTTAAGTACTTATTTCATCACAGGTCAAATGTTACAAATCAAAAACAGTTGGAAATACTGATAGATCTGATGGAAAAGTACCCAGATATCGCTGCGGGATAGAGAAAAAAACTGAAAGAAAATTTACGAGAAATTTGGACTAGTATAGAAAACGAGCTTAATGCTGCTGGGCCACCTAAGAAGTCCTCATTCGAATGGAAGAAGGTAAATAATGTTAATAAATTCTTTTGCGATGTTGTACCTATAAAATACATCCACTGAAGAGCAAAACTGTTGCTGTTTGCAAAAAATTTCCTTGTACGTTACGTTATTTTTTCTCTATGCGTTTATCTGTAAGAAATTGTTATTTTCTTTTGGAATATGCATATTTGTTCTCTTCTAATCCGCATTTACCGTTCATTATTCTCTCTTGTTTATGGAAAAATAGGGAAAAAGAAAACAAAGTCTAACAGCAACAGTTTTGCACTACTTTAATCATTCTTTAACAAAATTTGTGATAGTGAGAAGTTGATTCATTCTGCATAGTTGTTTTCTTGTTTTTTGTGGCAATAAATTAAAAGAAGCTCAGTGAAGTGTAAAATATGAAAATAAATCAAGAGAAAATTAATAATATAACTAAGCTTCTTAAATATAATAGCTCGGTTAGATTTATTGCTCAAAAATTAAAAGCTAGTGCTCATACGATATTAAAAATGAAAAAAAAAACATGAAATAGCTTCAATAGAAAACAAAGGGGGACGTCCAAGAAAAATAGATGACCGTACGGCTCGTCACATTGCTAGGAAAGTCTTTGGTGTGAACGCAGTTACCCCAAAAGAGACTATGAACGAGCTTAATGTTAACGCCAGCATCTGGACTGCTCGTCGTAGCCTTAAAAGAATTGGTCTGAAGGCTGGAAAAAAACAAAAAGAAGCCACTTTTATCGAAAAAAAAATTGGACATTTTCAGATTGTAAACAAGTAGGGCAAATCGAATGGTGTTCATGCATCTATTTTCAAGTCAAACAAAAATTCAAAACATTTTTTTAGGTTATTTGGTCAGATGAGACAAAGATTTGCGTTTTCAGTCGGATGGAAGGTCATGGTATTGGTCCAAACCCTCTGATGCACTCAACCCAAATCAGTTCACTCCCACTGTTAAGCATGGTGGTGGGTTTGTAATGGTGTGCGGGTGTATTACTAGGAAAGGAGTAGGACCATTGGTTCGTATCGATGGGGTAATGAATAAAGAAAAGTATTTAGCCATACTGCAAGAGAATATTCCTTCTGCAGTACGCAAATCGGGTCTTGCTGTTGAAAATGTAATTTTTCAACATGACAATGACCCGAAACACACCGCTAAATGTATCAAAGAATGGCTCGAAAACCAACGATTTTTAACACTAAAGTGGCCTCCACAAAGTCCAGACATGAATCCTATTGAAAATGTTTGGAGTCACTTAAAGAGAGCTTATGAAGATTCCCCGAAAGGAGTTGACGAGCTTTGGGAGAGAACTAAGGTTGAGTGGAATGCTTTACCGGATGAAGTGATAACGAAACATTATGAAAGTATGACAAGAAGAGTGAAGGAATTAAAAAAAGCAAAAGGATTATGGACTAAATATTAGTTGATAGGCCTGTTGCAAAACCGTTGCCTCAAACTTTTGTTCTCTGTTAAACAATTGTTGACCCTTTTTCCTTAACTACTAATTGATCTGTCAAAACAATCGAATATAACTTCGAATACACATTTTTAACGTCCTTATTATGGTAATACTGATTCCGACGGAGATTCACAAACGCGGGATTTTTTCCCCGGGAATAAAATCATTCGGGGGAATTAAAATTCCGCCGGAATTCATGATAGGGCTGAATAATAATCCATTGGAATTAAGTGAAGATGCCCAACAATTCAGAAATAAATGAATTACATTGATGACATTGAAAAACTTGTTAAACAGTACCACCAGTTTTGCAGCTTTGTGCAACATTGAGTCTCTTAGTCAGTTGGAGTTACCAAATTAGATATCCGTTCCCATATAAAACTACTATTTTCTCTACCTTGCGCTGTTTTAAAAATTCCTCTAGCTAAATCTTGATGATCACTCATGAAATCCGTCAATATATCTATTTGTTTTTTGTTCACTGCCATGTTTTGCTTATTTTCCATTTTTTTTTAATGTTAGCGGTAAGTATTTGCTATCGAGTATAACGTTTTGTTTCAAACGTCATTTTCAATTTTGTGTGCTGCCATCTACGACGATACAACCGAGGACAGTCGGTTGAACCAAATTAGATGCTGCACATTCTCGATTGTATCGAAAAAACTCGATTGTATCAAGTTACGTGCTGGCACCCGAGTTTCCTTAAACTGCATTGTCGGGCCACACTTTTTTGGCGATCGAACTGTAACGGTCAATGCACACCGTTAATTGAAAATGTCGAAGAAATGTTTCTGTCCAAAACTTACGTCGAAAGGGAACCCCTTTTAGCTTTGTGTGGTTTTAGCATCTTAATGGTGCATCTTTATTCATAGCCAGGCCTGTTATGACCGAACTGCAGCGAATTAATCTTAGGAACTTCACATTCCGTTGGCAGCCAAAGTCTCCGGAGTTGATTGCACTTTTTTTGTAGGGTTTTTGTAAACAAGAAGTCTACAAAACTATACCCTCAAATTTGAATGATTTGAAGCAATCGATTCGAACAATAATTGAGGCGATTCCTCCTGCAACTCTACGGGCAGTAATTAACAAATTTTTGATAAGAAGTCGCACATGTGTCATAGGGAAAAAGTATTGAACTCTACAATCAAAAGCGAAGTAACCAAAAATAGAGCGCCTTGCAAAGTGGTTCCAAGATCCCTCAACCTAACCCGCTCCACAAATGGCGCGGTAGCCGTGCAGATACGTGAAAAGAATATGTAAATAGAATGTAAGGATACATATTTTTTAACGATTAAGAAAAAATAAGAGCAAAAATATTTGTTCCCACATTCTTTTGCTTTCCGGTTTCGCAAAAAGAATCTTCCATCATCCACCAGATGCTGTTTGTCGCCAACAATTTATATGACTCACTTTCCCCACCAAGTCACAAGCCTTCGTCAAAGTCCGAGAAAAAAACCCTGACTCAGCCTCAAATCACAACCACATTCAATGTTTTTCTTATTTTAATATAATTTATTTTTGCAAAATTTATTTCGACAAAAAAAAGAAGATCTAATGGTATACTATACTCAGTTGTATCTTTTTCTTTTTTTTACATTTACAATAAGTTTCATGTTTCTTTGTTTTATTTAGTAAAATATATAATAATAGATCACTTGTGTTGATGCCTTGGTGATAAGAATTTCCTCTCCTTCTGCCTTTTGTGTTTTATTTTTTAACGCGCGTATCCTCCTCACCAATAAGTTTAATTTTTATTCTTGTTTCTGTTTCAGTTTTAAATACATACAAAAAATATTTTCTACTTCCTAACTATCCAACATGTGTTCCACAAACTATAAGATAAAAAACAAAATTAAAAATGAAAACACTCGCTCCGTTGTTCGAGTAACTTTAAAACAAAATTGTTTAGAGTTGTTTGTTGTGTTTGCGGGGCGAATAAGTGAAGGCAAGGGGTAGAATAAAATTAAAACAATAATACCAATCGGAATATTTAGTTAATTTTAAAAAAGTGATTTCCAAAGGAAATGCTTTGAAAAGAGAGATGAGTTAAAAATGATAGTGAATTTGATATGAAAGAAGTTCACAACTGAATTTTGTTGAAGACAATTGAAGAAAAGAGAGTTAGAGAGAACGAGAGATTTGGTGGCAATTCTGGTGGCTCTCTATTGTTTAAAAACGCAAATAAAAGCAAACAGATCATATCATTTATCTATTTACACATCACTTTCTTTTTTGTTTGTTTAAAATAGTCTTTATGTTCAGTTTGTTGTTTTTGTTTAGTTTTGTTTTGTTTTAATTGAATGTTTCGGAAATAAGGGACATTTTTTTAGATCACCTTTGGTTTAGAAGCTCATGTAACCACGTGCAGTGGAACGACGACGAGCACACAAGTATGAGATCAAAACGATCAGAATGAGTACAGCCAAAGCGATTCCAACAGCAATTGGAACAATGTCGGGTGTCTCGGAACTATCACAGTCACGTGCTGTGGAGAATTGGGTAGAGTTACTATCGGTGCGGAAGGCTTCGACTTGAACGTCTGAAAGCAGAAGAACACCAACGGTAACCTCTGCATCGATTGTTTCGGTTAAATTGAATTTCTGTGGCCGGGTGCAGTGGTAGGACATTTTGTAGGGAGCATCCAAGATATCACCACGATAAATCATTTGCATAGTTTGGTTAGCTAAAAATAAAATTAAAAAAAATAATAATAAATACTCGGTGTTGCGAAACGTTTGCTATTTCTACTCACCTTTAGCGTTGGGGAATTCAACTGCATCGATTGGTAGATTGAACATGATCATTTCGACATTGACTTTAGTGTCGTTGTGTTCGAATTGAATGGTTAAAGAGTGAATAGCATCAACAGGTCCCCAAATAAGAACGATTTGTTGATGGGTCTCCGAATCGCAAGTTGCATCATGGACTACAGCTGTTTTTGGGATATTGTAGATGGCTGTTGCGTTCTTGTTATCTATAAAAGGATAAATTTAAAATTATTTACAAGACAAATGGAAATGGAATAACAATCCACAAAAACTTACCAGAAGTTTGGTATGTGAAGTTCAATTGAGCAGCCATTTGAAGCAAAATGCATGAGGAATTCCATTTACCAATAGCTGGTTCTGGAATTGGAGCTGGAGTTGGGGCAGGAGTTGGTGCTGCTGTTGTTGTATCTGGGGGTTTTGTTGAAGTTGTGGTTGGAGCTGGTGTTGTTGTGGTCGTTGTCGTTGTGGTGGTGGAGGTAGTAGTTGTTGTAGAAGTAATTGGTGCTGAAATAATAGTAGAAGTTGCTACCGGCACTTCGTCCTTGATTGGGGAGGCTTGTACTTCCACAGGTTTTTCATCATCAAAGGTTTTGATCAGCGGTTTTGATGTAGACTCACCTAAAAAAAAAAAAAATCAGAATGAGAGAGATTTTGTTATAGTGAAAGAAAAGTGTCAGAAGTCACTGTGTATAGTGCACCTTCTACTCCATGAAACTGAAAATAAGTTTAAATTAAAAAATCTTTTTTCATTATGAAGCACGAGTGTGGTTCATGGCATTACATTTTAAACACGATTTCAGGCATGTATCCTCGATTATATTTGACGAAGAGCATCTTGTCGGTTCAATTTTGGGTCAGCCTTTCGAGCATTTGGGGCTCTATCTTATCAACAACTTGATGAATATTGGCTTCCGGTCCCTGAATAGTTTGCACTTTACTATTGCATACAAGTAATCGAGGGGCATTAAACCACACCATCTAGAAGGCCAATTCACTACTTCATTTTGCGATATATTGTTGTCGTCCTAATAAGTCGGTTGTTCCTATTTTCGAAGAAATATTCATTCATCATTTATCAGTGTACCATTGGCCATTGACTACAATGCTATTTTCAGAATAACTAGACCGAAAAGTGCACGTTTATGGATTGTATTAAGTCATATAAGTCTCTTTTGTTCTAGCCTCACTCCAAAAATGACAATTTTGCTTATTCACAAAACCATTGAGCCCATAGCGAGGTTCGCGACACACACAGAGATAGATGTACTCTTGGCTACGTAACTTTTGCAAATGTCAAGCTATGACGCTAAGATTTAGAAGGAATATCAACAGATGTACCAACTTAACAAAAATCGGAACAATGGGAGCGCCACATGGTGCTTTCTGATCGAGGTAGTATATGTGCAATATTATTGCAATGCTATGCGTCTTTTTTTTGTGCGGATTTGCGTTAAGACTTAGGAAAAAGATCTTGAGCTTTCGATGCATAAGTGAATGCCATAATTCACCTGATATGCACATCACACCCCTATTCATCAACAAAATTTATGAACAATGTTATTTTAACGCCAAAATAGGAAGAGAGGTCGTTTTTGGAAGTGTTGTCGGAATGCATAGTATGCACGACGCAACGTCTAGAAACGGAATATGGGTGATAGATTTCGTTTAGGGCGGAACTATTTACTATAGTTAGCACATTGTTTTTCTACTATATTATCCACAACAAAAATAGATAGCGGATACGCAAAACACTGCTCCAGTATTATATTGGGTCTATAACTTAATTCGTGTGGTTTGCTAAGAGATGGCGTAACTAGTATTATTCCATTGGAACATGCGTTGGAAAGCTACTGTCATTGTACGTCATTTCAGTATATGTCATTCATTTGAAGCGTAAATTCATTTTTTCACTCAAATATGTTGAACTTTGTGCCTGAAAAAGTGTTTTTGCGGGGAGTTCTTCTTCATTACTTTAATATGAAGAAAACTGCTGCCGAAAGTCATCGTATTTTGGTGGAAGTTTATGGTGAACATGCGCTAGCTGAGCGAACGTGCCAAAAGTGGTTTGCACGATTTAAAAGTGGTGATTTTGCCTTGGAAGACGATGAACATCCTGGGCAGCCAAAAAAGTTTGAAGATGAAGAACTGGAAGCATTACTCTATGAAGATTGTTGCCAAACACAAGAAGAGCTCGCAGAATCTTTGGGTGTCACTCAAGCAGCCATTTCAAAACGTTTAAAAGCAGCTGGATATATTCAAAAGCAAGGAAATTGGGATCCACATGAACTCAAGCCGAGAAACGTCGAAAGGCGGTTTTGTATGTCCGAAATGCTGCTGGAACGCCACAAAAGGAAGTCATTTTTGCATCAGATTGTTACTGGTGATAAAAAATGGATCCATTACGACAACCCCAAGCGCAAAAAATCAAATGTGAAACCCGGCCAACCAGCCAAACCACCGGCAAAGCCGAATATCCATGGCGCGAAGGTAATGCTCTGTATTTGGTGGGATCATCCGTTAATCCGTTTGAAGAGAGCAGTAGCCGAAAAACGCCCGGAATATGCGACCAGACACGAGGTAATAATTTTCCATTATGACAACGCTGGGCCCCACGTTGCTATTCCGGTTAAGAACTATTTGGAAAACAGTGGAAGGGAAGTCTTACCCCACCCGCCTTATAGCCCAGACCTTGCTCCTTCTGACTCCCATTTGTTCCGGTCGATGCAGAACGCCCTCACTGAAATACGGTTCACATCAGAGCAGAATATCACAAATTGGCTTGATTCATTCTTGGCTGCCAAGCCGGCGCAGTTCTTTTGGGATGGGATCCACAAATTGCCAGAAAGATGGGAAAAAGTCATAGCTTCAGATGGGCAATACTTTGAATAATACTATTGTACATGTTTTTCTTAAATAAACGTCCAAATTTGAAAAAAAACCGCACGAATTAAGTTATATACCCAATAGATGTTCAAATTTTCCGGGCAACGAACATAGATTCGAACCCCCACATCGTTGCAGCCAAGGCACCTCGACGGATACTTCAGACACCAAAGAGCCTTTGCCAATTGCGTATCTCACGCGACATGCCAATATAGATCAGTGGCATTGATGCCTACAAGCAATCAAAGCATTACAACTGATATGCTGGGTTTTATCCTACCTCCAGCAGCGATTAGGAAAAAATTCTGGTACGAAGAGGATTAAAGAGGCAGATCTTATATTATATAAGATCTTATCTTCTCTCTGGTGTGATCGCTTGAAGCCATTAATCACGATCTAATTGAAATAACGATGGAAGAAATAATTCACCCCATCCCCAATATATTGTATAAGACATTCATGTGCCAAAAATTGGATTTCACTTCCCACATTTGGTCCATACCTGCTAAAACCTTTCTTCACTTCCCATTATATCGGGTTTTCCAATAGGGACTTGACGAATTTGAATTTAAGTTGTGAACGCACTCTTTCACTTATCATCAAACTGTCACTGTCAATTTATTCAGTAAACTCAACATTTTCATCATGGTATAGTACATGAACGAGCAACGTTTGCAAATAATAAAAACTTCTACCGAAATTCGGAGTCGGTGACTGCAACTTTAAGAGCGTTAATTCCAATTTTCGGTCGTAATTCTCCTAGTAGACAGGCAATAACAAGTTTAGTGCACAAATTTGAGTCTACATATTCGTTGTGTGATGTTGCCGTGTCAGTGAGACAACGGGTTGGTCGAAGTGTTGAAAATATCGCTGCCGTTCAGGCGTCCGTAGCAAACGATCCAAATCAGTCAATTCCACGGCGTTCTCCAGAATTGGGCATCGCTCAGACCACATTATGGGGAATTGAAAAATGTGGACTTGGACGACATGTGGTTTCAACAGGATGGTGACACAAGCCACACAACACACGTTACAATCGATTTATTTAAGAGTAAGTATAGTGAGCGTGTTATCTCAAGAAATGGGCCAGTCGATTGGCCGCATTGTTCGTGCTTGACTATTTTCTGTGGGGCTACGTTAAGTCATTGGGTTATCCCAACAAGCCGACGACATTGGAAGAGCTCAGAGCCAACATTAAACCCGAAATAACGGCCGTTTCGGCCGAAATGTGTGGCCGAGTCGTTGAAAATTGGGTCTAACGAATCGACCGCTGCAAACGTACCCGCGGTGGCCATATGAACGAAGTCGAGTTCCATTCATATGGTTTGCGTTTTATTTAATAAAAAAGTTGTCAAGTCCTTATTAGAAAACCCTTTACTATAGATAGGATTTAAAATCGAGAGTATTAACTTTTAGGTGATGTGAGGACAATATTGCCGTCAGTCAACACCCTTCAACCCCAATGTAATATCTCTTGCTCAACCTCGTTAAATGGCTGCTTACAACACCAGTGCTCTGACAACATTCCACCCTTTCAATATCCGAAATATAATTCATGAATCGGCATCTACTATTCTTTTCTGATTATCCTTCTCCTCAGCTGATGAGAAAAGACTTGACTCTAACCTGTTTTATTTTTGCGCAAATGAACATTCTAACTCCAGAAACCTACATACGAGTATCATTCTCTACGATATTTGACAAATTTGTGAAATCTTCACAACCACTGAATACTGCGTAGAAACCACAAAAACCAGTTTTGATGTCATATGCTAAAACCTCATTTGAATACTCGTATCACTTGCTTTATTAATGCACATCTCAAATTATTACCAAGGGACTTCCCTATTAACACCAGCAAAACTTCCATTTAGCACTTGTTGCACGGTTTGGTACACCACACCAATCTATTACAGCAGTTAGTGTGTGTCATCATAGAAACTAAGATAAAACGAAGCTGGGTTACCAACATCGATGAGTATATATAAATGCTGTCCAATCTAAAGCTCAAGCCTTTGTTTCCAAGAAAATGTTATTGACGCGACCTTTGGAACAATGAATAATCGGGCGTAGGATGCATTCACTTTGATTTCCGCTGCACGAGAATTTAAATGAGATATCAGCGGCAAAGTCATTTGCATCTGTTTTCATTTAGGTTGTTTTCTTCTTAATTTTTTACCACCAGATGTGGCATACAGAAATTACGTCGTCCAACGATGCAGAGGTTATCAAAGGATCAACTGTGTATTGGGTAATTACGAGTATATTGCTTTTCGTGGTTCAGGTCGGGAGTTATTGTTTATCGTTATTTCATAAGCTCATATAACACATTTCGATCGAAGGGAATAAAAACTTACATTACTCGGAAGCCGTATACACAACACAAATAATATCCCTTACTTAGTAGGAATCTTATTTCTTTAATAATCTATTTTCTTTAATAGTGTCAAATGGCCACCATCGTCGTCATCGTCGCCATTTCATTGATATCAATTTTATTTCAACTAAATCAGCGAATTATAGAGAAGAAAATACAAATAAACCAAAAGTTAGCCGTAAACATACGACGAGATTGTTTGTGTTTTTATTATTTCTAGTTATTCAGCGTTTGCTTTTTATTGTTGCTTCGTTCCCTTGTCTGTTTCGCCAAAGCAAAATTACCAACAGCAGTAGTGACTGACTGGTCTGGACTGGGTGACAGTGATCATGTCTGAATTTAATGACTCAGCAATCAGCAAACAGCAAACGGACAGTCAGTTTGTAAATAATTAAATTAAATCTAATTCAACGGGCTTACACTGGCTGGCACGGAAAACGAATACGACAGCGAATGTACTCGTCAAAGGGAAAAAACATTCAATTTTCAATTGTAAAAGTCGCCTTATCTTTGCTGTACTTGTTTGTTGCCTTATCGCGTTTCAAATAATACTGAAAGAAATCCAAATAAATGGAGTTAACCATGATTATGGGGCGTTGGAAATTTTTCAAATGAACGCACAGACGAATTTAGAAAAGAAAAACACTTTCATATGCGACCGCAAGTACAAAAATATTCAGTCAAATCATTAAAAAAACAAAATAAACCTGTTAAAGAGGATCATGTAAGGTGAATTTATATCAAAAGAGCTTAAACAGTTGATTAAACAAATAAAAGGCAAAGCAACGATTTTTAGGTGATTAATCCCTCCGAAACATACATACGTATAATCGAACACTCGTACGTCAACTTAAACCTCAGGTAAATCACGTGCCTCAATTGTTCGGCGATGCTAGTTATCACATTTCATTAGTATTCCAAAAACATCGCAGTATAGTCCAATAACAGGAAAATAATTTACGAATTACGAAAACAACAGAAAACAACAAGCGGCTATTGCACCAAGGTGGTTGGTTGTACAGTCTAAAACATGAGGAAAATGCGAACGATCACATTTTATCGAGTATAGTGGGCTCGCAACGTTTTTGGCAATAAGCCCAAATTTCAATGGGATGGCATTCTTTTGTTAATATCAAGGTTGATGATTTTGGCTTCTATTTTGAGACTTGCCACTTAGTTAATAAGATAATCTCAACGATAGAACCATGATACGCCCCAGATTCAAAGTCTTTAAGAGTGTGGAAATAGTAGACAGCTCAAGGCTGTAACGTTTGTATCTATTAGAGCATACATCGGGTTTATCGATCGCGGTTTTCTTTTGAAGACAGAGCACACCCTGTGACGATTGAACTGTAATCAAGCAAAAACCATTTTTCAGCCGAAACTCAGACGAAGAATTGTTTTACAGCCATTCTTGGCTCAGAGTCTTACATGCAGGTGAATAGTGGTCGAGTCGAATTATTTACGTTTCCAGGGTGAATACCTCTTTCAGCACTCTTTCGCAAGAGTCAGTTTTGTAAATCTTGACGCTAGAACCAAAAATACAGATTTGAATTTGACTTTCGGCGGACAGGGCGGAAGGTGACGCTTACCATCTGGTCCAGTTCTCATATGAACACGCCGTTAATCAAATACGATTGTTCGTTTGGGTGCGATCTGCTAAATCATGAAGAAGTTCTCGTTAGAGAAGACAATGTTTGCGAGCAGTTTACTTATGACAACGTACTTCAAATCAACTGCTCTTTCTAAACGCAACATCTTCTGTTTATTGCTGGGATCGTGCAGATTTTGTATTTTTTACGCCTTGACTTGAAGCCATTTGTTCTTGGAGCTTCCGCTGTTTTAACAAAGTGAGAAGAAAAAAATCGCCGGTAACAAACAGGATCATACCATATCATGCGAAATTTTTAACATCGCTTGCGAATTATGCAATGTCGACTTGATAAGCTTGAGGTGTAAAATATTTTAGAAATCTTTCCAACATAAGTCAGAAGCAGCAAAAATGTAACTGGTGGTCAACGAAAGAAAAACAAAATATACGCTGTCATCACCGATGTCTTAGGTAAAAGAAACCTGATGCGCAGTAAACTCCAATAATGCTATATACGAGTAAACGCGTAGATTAAGAAAGGTAGATCTTACCAACTGCTTTTCTGTGACCTAAGAAGGTAGTTGTTCAGCAATATTTGGAGGAACGAAGAACACGATATACAAGATCCCCATCATTCATGTCATAGAGTCATAGTCATTCTCAAGAGCGGACGAAAGGACATTTAGTATTTGGGCGAAAAATTCCCCCAGTGGTCTTCGGTCCCGTCTGCTTAAAAGAAGTGTAAAGTGGAAGATATAATGAAGATGCCAGCTCTGCAGTGGCATGGATTTAGCCAGAAGGCTTTCAATACAGCGATTTGAGTGGCTAAGTCAGGCAGATCCATAAATACCAGTACTCCAGCGGGACAAAGCAGTTTATATTACCTAAATTTTTGTTGCCACTAAAATCGATTCGTGAGGATAACTTGTGCCACCGATAGGAAAAGGAAACAAGAACACCAAAAAATTCATCACAGCAGGCATCATTCAGCTGAATCACTGCCTGCGGCGAAATGCATCCAACATTTTCCTGCACCATTTTCTCATGAAACAGTGTCGCTATACATCCAATATTAGCAGGACTCGAGTTCACTAATCTGGGCATGAGAATCCCTGATGAACTAAACAGCAGAAAATAATGACATCTACTAATCTATGACAGGACACAGGTGAACCACAGGTCCAATCGAGCAGTTGGGGCAGTTTCAGACTTAAACTTAACAAAAGAAGGCAGACGATGAAAAATCGACTGGCGGCGGTCAGCAAAGCGCCGACACCAAGGATAGAAACGTACATGAGAGGGATGTGAACAAAAGATCGTCGGCATCGACAGCCTACGGTTGGACATTAATTTTTTAGACAGTTGTCAATCTGTACTCAGAAAATCATTGCAGGGTATCCAACTCGATCTACACAGGACTTCAATAACCCAACATTGGACAGATAGGTATGTTTGTTGTGTTAGGTTACACTAGAAATAAAAAAAAAATCAGTTACGAGCAGAAATGTACCCGTACGTGTGGTTTAGCGTTTGCGTTACAAACCTGCATTTGACACAATCTTCTTCGAAGTAGAAAAAATTGTATGCAAGGTTGTCACGACTTCTCATGATGGTAGCAACAGGTACTTACCGACATCCAGCAATGCGTTTACATAAGTGACTTAATTGGCGAAAAAAAGGGCTTAGCCTAAGCTTAAAACTATACGATTCGCTATATTTGCTAGGACACTGAAAAAAAAACGTTTACAAATCTGTGAAAGAAATCAACGTTACGCACTATGCGCGTAAAATGGCGGTACACAACTGAACTCACTCTTTACGAATGCAACACTGGGCGCATCCATTTCGTATTGATTGCGATTTGACAGTTGATATTTATGCTTCATTGTGACGTAAAAAGTTTTTGACATTAATTGCTTACAATTAAGGCGATATCTTTAGGACGTTGCGACCGTTTGGAATCACTCGCAATTTTGTGTATCGAGCTGTGAAGTTGTTTGAGGATACTGGTGGAGTACGAGACCATCAAACATCCTGCCGTCCGCACAATGTGAGAACTCCGAAAGCGATCAAAGCCGTGAAGAAACGAATCAACTGAAAACCGCTGCGAAAACAGAAAATCTTGTCGCGGGAAATGCAAATTTCGCAAAAATCCATGTCTCGCATTATCAAAGAAGATTTAGGACTCAGCGCGTACAAGCGACACACTGGACACCTGCTCACGGCCGCATTGCAGGAAAAACGCAAGCGAAGAACGCTCACAGACAAATTCTCTTTACTGACGAGAAAATCTTCACCGTAGAAGAATCGTTCGATAAGCAGAACGATCGTGTGTATGTTCGGTCATCCAGAGAAGCATCCCAACTCATCCCGAGGGTTCAAAGAGGCCGCCATCCCGCGTCTGTAATGGTATGGTGGAGAGTGTGCTACGTTGCCGTTACCAAGCTCCATTTTGCGTGAAAACATCGACCAAAGTATATCAATTGACCGTCTTGGAACCCACTGTGAAGTCTCTCAACCAATCAATATTCAACAACAATTCAAGCCATGGACTTTCCAGCAAGATTCTGCTCCAGCTCACAAAGCAAAAACGACACAACTGTGGCTCAAAAACAACGTTCCGGACTTCATATCAACGGATGATTGGCCAGCTGGTAGTCCAGACCTCAACCCGTTGGATTACAAGTTTTGGTCCGTATTAGAGGGCATGGCTTGCTCTACTCGACACTCAAATATTGAGTCAGTCTTTGAAGCGAGCACTTGTCCGTGCAGTGGAAAATTTCCCCATGCATGAAATGCGTCTCACAACCGATGAGTGGTCACATCGTTTTAAGTTGTGCTGGAAGGCAAATGGAAGTCATTTCGAATAAGTTGTTCTAAGATTTGTAGCCATTGAATAACCCAAGAAAAACAAAAAACAAATTGTTTAAATATCAATTCGTTTTCATTTGGCGCTGATTTTTCTGTGTACTAGGATTTATGACTTGACTAGGTAGTCTGGCGCTTGCAATTCGACCTTATGAATTGGCTATTCACATGTTTTTAAATTCTCGAGATTTAAAAGTACAAACTTTTCAACATACGGATGCTCAGAATGTATAAGTATAGCCCAGGTCAAAGGTACAATTGCATAAGCTAGATTCTTGTCAAGGCCGATTGCACGAAGGAACAAACCTCAGGTGGTAACGGCTTGTCAATGACAAAAGTTGTGGTAAATTGAGCGGAGGATTAGAAGAAGAAGAGCCTCTTCCATTCATTGTGGTGTTGTGCATCAAAAAGGCTACCCTAGGCCACCAACTTTTACATAATCAAAAAAATACCAGCGATGCCAATAGAAATTGACCAATTTGACAAAAACAAACAATTGGTTTTAGAAGGGGTCAGTGTGAGCCACCTGTTCCTTTCCGTGCAGCTTCACAATTGGTCTCATCTCATCTCATCTGATACAATGGTCATAAGATGAAGGAATAATTCACATGATGATCAACTCTATTATTATTTTTTTTCATCTATTTGCAACCTTTGTCTAAAAGACCACAGTGAATTCTACAGGTGAAACAACAACGCATTACATTATGAGCAATTATTAAAAAGAAAACTTAAAAATGCCCACGAAGGCAAAAATAGAACCAAAACACAAACCTTAATCGAATTGTTTACATTTATAATTGGTATGACGCAAGCAATGTTGGTTTCTGGATACTTACTCTTTGGTCTACCACATTTCAAGGCTACATTTACACACATCGTTTGACCTTTAATAAAGTGAAAAACGAGTCTTGATGTGAATGAATGTAATATATATTATTTTGTTGTGTAGTTGCAGTTCGTTCGACTACCAATTTAAAATAAAATATAATTAAGGGCTGGTGTTAGTTTACACATTTTTATATGTTCATTTGGGACCCAACAAACAGTTTTACTTACACAACATGACAAGGCATTGCAAAACATTATAAGCCACAACAATGAGTGGTTAAATAATTTTTAAATTCGCAAACAATGAATTCAAGGTGCAACAAAAAGATCACGAAACAGAATAACATCTACGTGACATTTTAAGACATTCCAGTAGTTGCATGATGTACAATCGCTTTTGTTGGAGTCGGTCTTATCAACTGTGAAAGCTATTTATGGAATAACTTCTGCCGTTAATTTCAATAGAAAGTAATTGAATATTCTTTATGCCATAGACCTTGATAACAGTCGAATGTCAAATGATGTCGCAGTTCATTAGATGGTTTTGCAAGTGTTACCTTCTTGTTTTTTTAATGACATAAGTGAAGGGCATACGCATCAGAAGCTACCGAATCATTTACAAAAAGAACGCTTACTAAGGATAACAGAGCATTTTCCCTCTGTACTATAAGAAGAACACACTTCTAGAGCGTTGTATTCGGGAACCACTTTAGCATCGGCTGTTAGAACGCTACGGCTTACATTTTTTCAAAGTTTGAGATCTTTTCTGACTTAGAGTTTACCTCATGACTAAATGTTCAATTTTCCTTTTTTGAAGAGGAGAATGGAGCTTGCGATGTGCGAAAATTTTGATACAAGGGCGGGTCAATAAGTCCGTGACTTTTTGAATTTCTGACCTCTTTACTGAAACAGCAACACTGCTCCTGTCAACAGGCATCTGTCAGTTGACTCCTGTCAAAATTTAAACTTGCTGCGTCAGTTAGTTTGTGTTTGACAGCTATTTTTATCAGACTACTCACTAATTTGAGGAGAAAATGGAAAAAAGTGAATTTCGTGTGCCTTGCTAACCATTATTTCTTGCGAAAAAAAACCATTACCGAGACCAAGGCTAAGCTTGATAAATACTATGGGGACTCTGCACCATCGATTTCAATGGTAAAAAAGTGGTTTTCTGAATTTCGTTGTGGCCGTACAAGCATTGAAGATGCCGAACGTCCTGGACGCCCAGTTGAGGTCTCTACATCCGAAACAATCGAAAAAATTCACGATATGGTGTTGGCCGACCGAAGATTGAAAGTGCGAGAGATTGTGGAAGCCGTAGGGATCTCGCATGGCTCAGTGGTTTCAATTTTGAATGATCACTTGGGCATGAGAAAGCTTTCCGCAAGATGGGTGCCGCGTTTGCTCACAGTCGACCACAAACGCAATCGTGTAACAACTTCACAGGAAGGTTTGGCGTTGTTTAATCGCAATATGGAGGAGTTTTTGCGCCGTTTTGTAACCGTGGACGAAACATGGATCCATCACAACACACCAGAGAACAAACAACAATCAAAACAGTGGGTTTCTAAGGGTGAATCGGCGCCAAAGAAGGTCAAGATGGGTTTGTCAGCCAATAAAGTTATGGCGACTGTTTTTTGGGATGCACGCGGGATAATCCACATTGACTACCTTCAAAAGGGAAGAACAATCAATGGGGAATATTATGCCAACTTATTGGACCGATTCAATGACGATTTGAAAAAAAAACGACCTCATTTGGCCAAGAAAAATGTTCTTTTCCAACAAGACAATGCAAGGGTGCACACATGTGCAGTTGCCATGGCAAAAATCCATGAATTGGGCTATGAATTGCTCCCTCATCCACCCTATTCTCCAGATTTGGCTCCGAACGACTACTTCTTGTTCCCAAACCTGAAGAAATGGCTTGGTGGAAAAAGATTTGACTCCAATGATGAAGTCATCTCGCAAACAAAGGCCTATTTTGAGGACCTCGACAAATCATTTTTTTTTGGAAGGGATAAAAAAATTGGAGAAGCGTTGGACAAAGTGTATAGAGCTCAAGGGAGACTACGTTGAAAAATAAAATTATTTTTTTATCAAAAAATCTGTGTTTTAATCCAAAAGTCACGGACTTATTGACCCGCCCTCGTACGTTCAGGAAATATTTTAGTTTCGGGGCATGGTCATGTTCTGGTTCTGATAGACAGTCTCCTGTGCTTAGTTCGCTGGCTACTATCTAATATATTTAACCTTATCACACTTTTTTCCATTCGGAGTGATGAAAAAGATTGTGGGTCACTTTCGGCACTGCATGATAACAAGTATGCGTGGAGCGCATGAGCGATGACCACGGACTAAGTGCCGAAATTGAAATCAAAGGGCCTTATAAGGAACTTAAGGCAACGCTAATAGAAACATCTGCATGGAAAGCGTGATAATGCAAACACTTATCATATCATGGGATTTGAAAGCGACAAGTTCGTAATAAATTCACAACCCTAGCATTTTCCAAGAAAGTCATCTAAAAATGCGAAGATGGGTTGAAGCAATAAAAAAAACTGTTTCCTTTGAACTTGATAAAAATCATACTCTGCCAAGAAAATGTAAAATCGGCCGCGGAAAGCAAAGTTGCAATCTTGTACAGAAGATGACTTCTTTTTTTTTTATCAGAAACGACGAATAAAAGAAAGTTATTTATCTATCTGATAAGCTGGTTGCCTACCTGTGTGCCGTACTGTCTCCACAGAGGCAATGCAGGTCTTGTTGGGAGTGCCAACTCTCGATCTGGAGGCGATACGTCGTGGTATTGCCTTCAAGATCAGAAAAGGTCTCGCGCTAAACGAGCAAGATTGGGTCTCCCAGAGGGAAGTGGAAGGCCTATCCCGGAGGGAGCGTAAAGCCTTGCTTAACGCATGCGTGATATCTAGATGGCAATCTAGATGGGACGCTAGCGATAATGGCAGGGTCACTTACAGCTTTCTTAGGGATGTGCTGACCATGCAGAGGTTTCCTGAACGGAACTTTAACCTCAGCCTGGGCTTTTTGTTGACCGGGCATGGCTCCCTTAATGCATTTTTGCATAAAAGGGGGCTTAGCGGCTCGGCAAATTGCTCATGTGGAGCTTCCCATGAAGACTGGCTGCACGTTCTTTGCGAGTGCCCAAATTATTCGGAGGTTAGGGACTTGCATGCTATGGGCATCACCTTCAATGGTGAGACCTACGATGTCAGTGGAATTCTAACTGACACCGTATGGTTCGAAAGAACCTGTAGCTTTGCAAGGGAAGTATTTCTCAGAAGACGCAGTAGAGAGCTAGCGGGTTGATTGAGTAGTATAATTGAGGTAAAGGCTGCCAGTCCTGGGCAGTGAGGTGCCCAACTGGAAGTGACCGCAAGGTTGCGAAGCTCGACCGGAAGCTATATTCTGGTACCACGGGAGGTCAGGGGCCCCTGGAACTATTGTTTCCAGCCTGACCTGGGAGTTGGCCCCCTTGTGGGAGTATCGTGGTGGCTGTGGTTTACACCTAAAGTCGCGGGGAGAGTAGAACAAATGGTGCTTGGACATCTCATGGTTGAGCGTATGTCGTAGCCTGCTACGACATGTGCTCATCTGTTTGATTGCTACGGAATCATTGGTCTATTCGATGTGGAGTTGCACTGCAACCGGATGCCATGATCCACAGAATGGCTGAGGTGTTAGATAGGCCTCGACCCTTCACCAAAGGGGAAGTTCGTGCCTTACACATGACTTCAAATCTGGTACTGGTGGTGGTATCTTTATCACCCGAAGGGCGCTGATCAACGCTTTGTTTTGATATCTTGTGCGAAGACCCACCGTAGGCTTAAGTCTTCACGGCAGGCACCTACGTTAAACACATATGACATCTATCTGATAAGCGAACAAATTGTGCGATAACACAATACTGCTACTCAAATGAAAGCCGTCACATTCGCCTAAGCGTACACCCACATTCAGCCTAAACGGAGTAAATCTTGCCTCATGAACTCAATTAACGCAAGGATGTCAATGTTCACATTTACATATTTATTTTTATTTATTTGTTTCCTGGGATATGCGAAATGGTTTGAAAGATTTCGGATAACGAACAGATATCGAGGCAAGTCACAAATATGGAAACAATTGTCAAGGGCAAACAAAACCGCACAGTACAATGCAATGTTATATAGTTACAATAACGGCTGAAAATTAAATTTGGAAGCATTGCTACTGCAGACTGTCCGCTTTCAAGCAAAATGAACCATTGAACATGGAAGATGAAAGTTAAGACGACCAAGGAGGCATCCAGACTAATAACCAACACTGCCTACAGTAGTAGGCGTGTGATGAGTCATATTATTTAAAACAACGGGAACCTGTGAGTTGGAGTATACTCAACATCTAAAATATGGTTGGACGAAAGTGTGCTTTATGAATCCAATCAAAGGCTCGTTTGGGAGACCTCTAAACTGCGACAAATATAGAGGAATCAGGCTGCTGCCTAAAATCGCGTATAAAATTAAATGTAAATCTTTATGAAACACACCACCACAAACATTCATCGATTATAACGTCGCATATGACAGTATTCATATACAGAGATGAGCAGATGTAGCGTTTCGTAGTCATGTCAAATTTGAACATCCCTGCCAAACTTGTACACCTATATGGAATGACAATGGAGAATTCTGCATACATAGCACATTTTTATCATCTAATTTGAAAGGATTGTGTTAAACTCACAGGCCAATACCAGAAACGCAATATTTCAAGTCTGTGCAATTTCTGGCATACACTGACGACATTGATATTGTGAAAAGAAATCAGAGAAACTCGAGTTTTTGTGGTAATTGAGGGAGAAGAAGAAAGGAAATCCAAAACCAATGTCTCGATGTCTCGGATGGCACGCCACAGTGGCGGACTATAACTTTTTTTTTAGGTGGAAAAAGACTTTGCCCATCGGCATCCTGTTGTAAATTTAAACGCACGGCGCAACCATTGAAATCAAGCAAAGCGACACTCTTGTCAATCACCGTTGCTTTGAAATTAGAAAAACGAACAAAGCACTATGTAAGACAGACCCCCCCTTATGGTTCAATTTCTTCCACTCACAGTGTGTGAGTTGGCTCGACCCCAAACGGAAGAATTCACTTTCAGAAGTTTACCATTGTTCGTCGTAAGGGTGGTTGCGTTAGAAAAGTTGATTATTCGTTAGCCCAGTTTGGAATTCACTAAGACTGGCGGAAATGCCTTTAGTTACTACGAGACAAATGTTTCTTAATAATTTTCATTCCCGTCTACATAAACGGAATTTGGAAACGGTACGATACAGAGACACGAATTTGTCATAAGGAATAGACTTAATCGTCATCAAAGGCCAGAACATGTTGAGCACTCTGCTCCGGCCAGATGTGTCTTCGAGATCATTTTCGAGGTGCAATTTTAATGCTCCTTATTTGGCGCTATAAAATGGGAAGAAATAACCACCAACTTGATATGAGCAACTGAAAACGATTACCACAAAATCGTTCTTAATAAATAGAGATTGACGCCACCTAAAGAAACAAAAGTACAGACTATGCGAATTATAAGGGACCATTCAGTTTCTGCATGGAAATCTGTGTTTTTATTTCACGAACCGTGTTAGAGCCTTGTGTTGCTCGAGATTCGAAGTACCACTCCCTCCCACGAAATCTAAGATTTACATGTCATAACCGCAAATTGATCAGAAAGTTGGTAGAGTTGGTCAACATCTCGATAGGATCCGTTCAGGGCATTTAAACCAATCAATTAAATCTGAGATGTGTCACTACAAAGCTGGTGTTCGCAAAAATGCTTTGTGAGGCTGATGACGACTGAACAAGTGAATGGCATTCATCACATGAGTGAATGGCGTGTTCCAAATGACCCACGACCGAAGAAACCACATAATTTTCAGTCAGTAAAGGAGGCGATACGCACTGTTTTCATTGATTACAACTGTGTTGCGCTTCATAGATTTTTTTCCTGAAGGCCAGACTCTCAGTAAGCAGTATTATTTGGGAGTTATGATACATTTCTATGATGTAATTTGCAAAAAAAACTCGCAATTGTGGAAAGGGTATTCGTGAATTTTGCAAAGCGACGACGCTCTGTCTCACAATACATTCATTAGGCGTGCATTTCGTTTTAACAGGTCATACCGAACATCGCATAAAAAAGTTGTTTCCAGGGCTTGATCAAACGATAACACAGATGAGCTGCGGTCAATGGGGGTTACTCCGAAGGCTTCAACGTCAATTCAAATGACTGAACTTGTGTTTATCAATTTATGAGTAAAAACAAATTCCTGGAACTTTTTATACAATGTAAACGGCACACATGTTTAGCAAATAAACACATATCGCTCCGACCCTAAGTGCCTATGACTTCATACGGGTGGGGACAATGCGATAAAAGTATACCACGCTTTACGTAGAGCGCTCAAGTAAAAGTAGATCTAAATCAACTTAGTTTGCGCAATTCGTGCCGATTAGTGCAAGATCATGCTAAATTTATAAACCGGTTTGTTCAGACTCAGATCAGATTTAGAAACCCACGAAGGCATTCTTGATTTATACATGGCTATTGTGGTTCAAAGGTTTCTTCTAAGCCCTACACCCAACTCAGTTGCAAATCTAAACAATTTAACTAAACAGTAGAAAATGCAGTTTAATATACTCGATTTACTTTTTTGAACGTTTTCGAGTTGTATTCATTCCTTACATTGGGTTGCAGAAGGTTCTATTGGATTGTATAAGAAATTGAAATTTAAGTTGAATTATTTATTGTTCGGGAAAACTTAATTAAGCTTATATGCACCATTGTTTGGTACCGTTTGATATCCCTGGAAGAAGATTTACAGACAAGTTTCCAGTTGGTCGAGTTTTGCTCTTGATCATACACTCAAACTATGAAGATCCTCCAGCACTTTTTTAACACATTCTACAAGGCATTTTCTTGATATAAAGGGAAGAGCGTCAGAACTGTGTGTGCGAATTTGCATTGAGAATTTACGTCCTTTACATATAAGTTTTAAATCAGAGGTCCACGAATGGAACCATCAAACACACCCAAAATTGTTGGTATTCTATTCGATATTTCTCTGCAACCTCCCTCTTAATAGTTAAGACCATAATTTTGCAGTTTAACTAGACTATTACCTTTCTCCGATCACCTTCCTCTAGTATTTAGTTTTGTAAGCAAGCTTGCAAACAATCTAGACCTACAAGAAATTAATGTTTCTCCTGAAATGAAACGTTTCGTTAGCACGACTGTATAGGACAGTATTATGTGGCCATCAAGATCTGACATTTCAATACATGGAGCATAACCATTCTGTTAGGAAGAATAATATGGGGTATTTAGAGAAACGTGGTGTAATACGAGGGCGGGTCAATAAGTCCGTGACTTTTTGAATTTCTGACCTCTTTACTGAAACAGCAACACTGCTCCTGTCAACAGGCATCTGTCAGTTGACTCCTGTCAAAATTTAAACTTGCTGCGTCAGTTAGTTTGTGTTTGACAGCTATTTTTATCAGACTACTCACTAATTTGAGGAGAAAATGGAAAAAAGTGAATTTCGTGTGCTTATTAAGCATTATTTCTTGCGAACAAAAACCATTACCGAGACCAAGGCTAAGCTTGATAAATACTATGGGGACTCTGCACCATCGATTTCAATGGTAAAAAAGTGGTTTACTGAATTTCGTTGTGGCCGTACAAGCACTGAAGATGCTGAACGTCCTGGACGCCCAGTTGAGGTCTCTACACCCGAAACAATCGAAAAAATTCACGATATGGTGTTGGCCGACCGAAGATTGAAAGTGCGAGAGATTGTGGAAGCCGTAGGGATCTCGCATGGCTCAGTGGTTTCAATTTTGAATGATCACTTGGGCATGAGAAAGCTTTCCGCAAGATGGGTGCCGCGTTTGCTCACAGTCGACCACAAACGCATGTGCAGTTGCCATGGCAAAAATCCATTAATTGGGCTATGAATTGCTCCCTCATCCACCCTATTCTCCAGATTTGGCTCCGAGTGACTACTTCTTGTTCCCAAACCTGAAGAAATGGCTTTGTGGAAAAAGATTTGACTCCAATGATGAAGACATCTCGCAAACAAAGGCCTATTTTGAGGACCTCGACAAATCATTTTTTTTGGAAGGGATAAAAAAATTGGAGAAACGTTGGACAAAGTGTATAGAGCTCAAGGAAGACTACGTTGAAAAATAAAATTATTTTTTTATCAAAAAATCTGTGTTTTAATCCAAAAGTCACGGACTTATTGACCCGCCCTCGTAAGGCAAGGAATGTTGTGTTCCCTTGGCTGAAGTCGTATCGCCAGTATAACAAGGTTTATGAGAGATCAGAATGTAAAAGCCACTAATGCCCTTTCGTAGTAAGAAGAAAGCAAACTGTGAGTAGCTTGCGTTGCAAATTCCTGCTTGTCACAATCATCCGAGTTTTGGAAATCTTTCGGGTTGCTTAAAGGTGGTCGGTACAGAATAAACAATAAACAGCAAACTGAACTACAATGGTCTGTTGGAGCACTCCCCCAGTTTACTTATCCCTTGGTCGGGCAAAGTATGTTTTCCCAAAACGGAAAGTTTTATTCTTGACCGAACGATTTCATTCGTTGAAGTGGTCCAAAAGTCGTTCGGAGTTCGGGAGTAACGCACTTCACAAGAAGCTTACCTTTTGTACTGTATATTCAAGATACCGACGAAATGCCCACCCGATTGAAGGAAAGAATAACATTAAAAAGGAGGCCCACATGTAAACAAGGAACCTACAAGGGGATTACATTCTTAAATGCGACCTAAAGAATATTTACCACAATCTTACAAAATAGACTATCAGCGTGGATTGAGAATTAGAAGCTTCTTAAATAATTTCATGATTGCTCATGTTTTTAACAGATCACTTTACGAGTACTCGGTCTAAAAGGAATCTTTTTTGTTGATTTTAAGACCGCGTTTGAGATTGTGGATTGTAAGGCGTTCTCTTATAAGTTTTTATAGATGAACTTATCGTGGAAGTTTAGCCGTGTTGTACAAAGTATACGTACAGTAGGACAAAGTCAGTCGTTTGGCAGTGTAACTTGCGAGTACCCCAGAAATACCACAACTAATTAACAGACTGCAAGCATACTGTGTTCGGTGGAACCTGATCGTAATTCTTTCTTTATCGAAGGTCATAATTTTAAAGAATGGTTGAGGCAGGCGCAATAGAGGAGAAAGCTGGGTATACGCTTGTGAATCAACCGAAATTGTTAACCGGTACGAATACTTAGGGGCATGCCTTAAAAACATTTCAACATGAAGAGTCCTCTCAAGAAGAAGCTGGAATTAATACCTTAATGACAAATTCATTACATACAGCAGTGAAAATAGAGTATTCCTATCTGAAGATTAGACGGTAATGTTTAACGCAGCACCAATGTGATGAGGCAGTCTCTGTAATACCGTAGATAAGTTATTACTACATTTCGTCTTCCATAGAGTACACCGAACTAAATGATATTGATCGAAACAGCTTTATCTCTACTGTTTATCAAAACTAGTTCAAATATATCCTTGCCAAAATTTAAGGGCGCTCTGTGCAATACACACCAAATCAGGATGGTTCAAGGAATGGCTAGAGCTGTCAAGTTTGAATAGAAAACTGAGCCCAGCGAGGGTGCGTAATGAAAACCACGACTCAGTTAGTCTAGTGAAACTTACTTTGAACAAGCTTCGCGATCTATACTTATTTAGAATGACCTACAGGAGGCTAAATCATAACTTATGTGAAAAGAACTACTTTCAAGATAAATAAGGCACCAATGAGACAGGAATCAAATTCGAGTTCATCTTCTAGGGCTTGATTACATTCCTAATGGCCAAATAAGAATGTCGCGTTCACGCGGTCGCGCTTTTACATACTTCATGTACGCTTTATATCGAACTTACGATAACTTGCTTCAAAAGCACGAACTTTTACCTAAAAATCGAACAAATCAACGTATTGTGTAATATCAAACGCGCGACAAAGTAGAAAGTAGCTCTACTTGGGCTTTGATGTCGAGCTTACGATATTTATGATCAAAAATGTCAGAAACGCCTGAGGTTAGATTTCGGATTGCTCCATAAGGGCCCATTGTTTCTACTCAAAATGTCAAAACGCGACCGCGACATTGTGATTTGGCTTTAATAGAGATGACCTTATACTTTTATGTAACTTAGTAACCTGATGGAAAGGGAATATTCTAATCATTTTATGCAAAGATGCACATTCAATAGCATTGCAAGTTAATCGCGCAACTGATTCCAAACGTTTAAAAGCCCTGGTCAACACGAACCAGTTCAGACATTTTGCTTAATCCTCACAAAAGAAAAGATTATTTGCATCGCATTGTTACTGGCGATGAAAAGTGGATCTATTTAGACAACCCCAAGTGTAAAATATCATAGGTAGACCCAGGCCAACCATCAATCTCGTAACTAGTACGATATATCAATGACAAGAAGGTTTTGCTGTGTGTTTTGGTAGGGTCAATAGGGAATTGTGTACCATGAACTGCTAAAATTTGGTGAAACGATAATTAGCGATCGCTACCACCAACAACTGATAAAATTGGATCGAGCATTGACGCCGTAAACACCAGACTTGGCCGCTTCCGAATAATACTTGTTTCCATAGATACAGCACGGACTTTCGGAACAGCACTTTCATTCTCCCAATGGTTGGCAGGGTATTGACGCTAAAACCATCAATTCAAAGAAAAATAAGAAAAAGTCATAGCTAACAATGCCCAATACTTTGAATACGGAATTCATTCATTGTGTTGTTTTCAAAATTTTCTTCGAGTTGAGTGCTGATTACTTTTTAAAAGACCTTTTCGTATGCTAGCGCAGAGCTATTAGGTCGAAAGTTTTCGTAGTTGTTGATTTCGTTCACCTTTCCAATAAGCTCTTTGCGTCCAGGAGCATGACTTCTTCTCTCGACTTGTTAGCCCTCCGGAGATTGAAGACGAAATATTATAGCACTGAGGCAAGCAAATAGGAATTAAACAGTTTAAGAGCTTCCTTCATGGCTATTTAAAATTGCTTGGCTTCGCAAAGACGACCGATATTTGTGTAGCGCACTAGTTGAAAAAAAATTCTGCGATCAGCTCACCAAACCCGTAGTAAACCATCCACTCAGCACTCCATTCAGCAGCGACAAAAAATGGACAACGACAATGTCAGCCGAAAAAAATGCGAGATGAAGCATGAAAAAGTCAAGCAAGGGCGGCCATCAATCCAGTGGGATTGAAAGGGACTCTTCTAATATCAGCTGCTTTCTAAGAACAAAACGATTAATTCCGATCTCTACCGTGATCAGCTACAGAAATTATGTGATGCCCTCGCGCAGAAACAACCCGACCTAATCGATCATAAGAGTGTGGTATTTCACCACGACAATCCGAAACCATACACACGTGTGTGGTGACTCGACGAAAATTGTTGCAGCTGGGTTGGAATAAGTTGCAAAACTCCTTGCTTGCTTCTGAAGACCTCATCAAACCACACCATGACAAGCTTCAAAGCAGACAAAGATCATTTTTATGAGTCCGGTATTATGGAGCTGCCCGAGAGATGCCAGGTCATCGAACAAAGCGGAAAAAAATGTTGAAATGGTTCTAGCAAGCGGCTTGCTGTCTGTTATATTCTTGATTGCATTTCAAAACGCTCACAATGGCAGTCCTCGATATTGTACAGCTTCATGATAATGCACCTGTACATGCGTCGCTGTGTAATCCAGTTTTTAGCTAAAAAAAATCAGTTTCTGTGATCAATCACCCACCATACTCTATTTATCTGGCCCTAAACTAATGACGGCCATCAAAGGAGAGGTTTTTGTTTTTTTGATGTGAAGGCTTTTCCAGAAAATGTAAACAGAGTGCTGCGAAGCATCCCGGTAGGAGATTTCTAAACGAAAGTGAAGGTTGAAAATTGAATAAAAATGTTTGTCACAACTAGTTTTTCTTTAAAACATTTCTAATAAGCTGTTAGTGTAGCTTATTCGTAGCAAAGAATAAAATCAAGCTTGTGGGTTAGAAACTGCTATGAGTAATACATCGGAAATTGCATCACTGTCTCAGACAACTGACCCGCATTGGATGTTTTTTGCCCTATTTTCTGAGAAAACGACGCTACTGTGTCCCTTATCACAAAAGTAGGGGGAAAAATGTCTCCGTCAGCGATGCACTGCATTTTTCTTGTTTGCAACAAACGTACGCATTCTGCTGAAATTACGTAAATTGAGATTATTCCCTCAGCTATTGTATACAGCCAGTGCAACTCAAATTTCATTGTGATTCATACAGTAGTTGATAATAAAAACAAAAGTCACACTTAATGGGCCAAGTCACACTTCTCATCTTCTCGACAAAGGGCAAAAACCATTCGAACCAGTCGATGAAATTGGCCAAACCAAAAATAATTATTCATCCAACCGCTAATAGTTATCAAAATATTTTTATCTGTTTCGCTTTGCGTGCGCGCTTCTATTGCGTCGAAACGTTTTGTGTGTTGTTTACCAAGATAGCACATTCGTCGAATCGACTCAACAAGCTGATTTGAGACAAAATTGGGAGCAATTTACCTCATTTATTGGCTAAAACTGCCACTAGGCACCAATGGGACCTTGTCTGTGTATTGTGATTTTGATTAGATCTTCTTATCGGCAGATACGAATCGGTATCAGGATTTATCTCGCAACAAAGAAGGTTCTTACGTGGCACCAAACCAGCAAGTTTCTATAGCAAAAATAAATAATTGCTAGACACTTAAACTCAACCACAAGGGTTTATTGTATCTGTCGCACCCTCAGGATTGTCAACTACCAGCATAGGTGGCACAGTCATTGTTGAATTTGGATTTGAATGGAGGAGGGAGCGTGCATAATCGAAATCATTGTAACGACCGCGACATTGTTCACAGAAACTTCTCGTGACCTGACCCAGAGTCATCGTATGTGGACGTGGAGAGCGATTAAAGACAAATCACAAAATATCGGAACGAATACGTAGGCACAATGACCACAAACACAAGCGGAAACAATGGAAAATATGGAAATCCATACTGCATCAACTGCAGATCTATACGTCAGATCGGTAGAAGGGGAGGCAAAGAGCGGCTAGCTCGCAATTAGACTCGAGCTATGCGTCATTTGTTGGCTTATCGTCTATCCACTTTGCTGTTCTGTTCGTGATTCCATTTGCAAAAATCCAAATGAACTTTGTTTGTCTGTCTGTAAGCGCAAGCAACTCTTTCTTTGTTTTCAAAATTTCGAGTATTTTTAGAAATTGTTGTTTTTTTTCGAATGCGTACAACGTAAACATGGCAAAGTTGGCCTTGTACGTGGGCCGTGTTTACCCTTCACTGGACAGTTCCCACTACAAATTCAGAATAAACACTGATACCCTCTGAGGGTCCTGAAAAAAGGGTTTATTTTCTTATTTTTTTCACATTACTTACCACAAATCAGGGAGCCCCCGGCAACAAGCAGGCACAGCACAATCAACTTATTACGAAACATTTTCCTTTTCTGCGTTTTTTTCTTGTGAAAATATGTTGTCGGGAAGTGATTTCGTTTCTTTGTGTTGCCCTCTTCTTAGTTTTTACAAATTAAATCACACTCTGCGGATTCAGACGATGAAAATTCTGGAAAAGACCAACGTAATTCACGATTGAAATTTTAATATTAAATTGTAATTGAATGTAGTTGTTTGGGGGGAGAATACAATTTTCATTTGCTGAGTTTTCACCTTTTTGTTGCGGAATTTTTTGTTGTTCCCTTTTGGGGTTCTATTTCTTCTTAATTTTTTGGGATATTGCGCACAACACTCGAACGCGGCGTTAATTGAACTACGAATGAATTGTCAAAGCCAGTTTGAAACGACGAATACCAGAGGGAGGTAGAGAAAAAATTGATGGCGAAACAGCTGTGCATGAGTAATTGACTGAGGAAATTTAATTAAAGAGGAATAAAAGAAAAATGTAAGCAAAGGTAGGTTATTGAGATGATGGAGTTGTCTCTCTCTGACTGCTGGATTGTTTTAGGGATTTCCCCTTCTTGAAGGTGACGATAGTTTCATATTGCTATTTGGTTGGTGGAATTTTAATGCCACAGCTGTTCTCATGCAAATGTTATTGCATGTGAAACATAGATGGCGGTAAAAAGTGGTGCCAAGTCATTGAATATAGGATTCGATTAAAAGTCACTGAAAAGATCATTAAAAGCGCTACCATATATCTGGAACTGTTTTAAGATGATGATGATTTTACTTGTACATATTTCATAAGCCAGACAGATATTTTTAATTTGCAAAAGAACAATGTAGGTAAAATCATACTTTTTGGGCTGGAAACCTACAAAAATATATGCAGATATATTTTCACATATAACTTACTGTCTTTCACTTCAGTCCAACATTTTTAGAGCAACCATGGAAAACTGACTTTATTTATGCAAGAACGTCTAAAATTCTTGTTTTAACTATTTTTTCTAAAAACTTTGGATATAGACAAACAACAAAGAAATGTTTCTATAGTTTTTACATTTGTTCTTATATCCTTCATGTTTATTAGGTTAGGCACAATGTTTTTTAATATACGATCGGAGATTTTATCATTATCAGGTGAACTTGTATGTTTTCTGTTTTGAAGGATCAAACTCTTAAGGCGATTTAGATCCAGTTTTGGCTTGATTTGTTTGGTCGCTAGATATGTTGACCCAACTGTCCACCCAAGGTTCATTATTCTATTAGCATCCAGCTTTAGTTCTTGTTTGCCTGTAAAGACAGGTATACCGATATTACCTGTCAGCTATCATCAGGTAGAATGGGTTAAATAATTCCAATTGTGGCAAATTCGTCGGCCCTACAGATCCGTGGAATATCTCTATGTCCCGGTGCCCAACTCGTCCATCTCCATGAGATATGATCGGCAGTCTATAATGGTCTTTGAGTTAAAAGAACACGAGTCCAAGGATTAAATAGCGGCCTCACTGTCGGTAAAGATCTAAATAACCACTGTTGAAGGAGAGACTTAGCTTAATCTTACCAGCGGAAACATCGCCATCAACCCCTCTATCAGTTAATTTCTCTACAGATGACGACACCAAAAAAAGGCTTCTACGACCTCTTGAACAAGAACTACGGGCAATGCCCTAGCTATGACATGAAAATTGTCCTCGGCGATTTGAAAGCAAAGACAGGGAGGGAGGTCATCTTTGGTAGTATACTATCGGAAGATATAGCTTTCACGACACCACGTCTGGCAACGGATTCAGATTTATCGACTTTACAGCGGGGCGAAACATTGTCGTAGCTAGCACGCGGCTCGATATTCACAAGGAGGCTCGGAGAACTCATGATAAATCAACCTTCAACCAGATAAATCATATTACAATCGACACAAGGCACTCCTCCAGTATTATGCATATCTGACCGGTGTAAGTCCCGTCACCTCGGACTATTACATTGTTACAAAGCAAAGACAAGTTAATACTCTAAAACATTTCAACGTCGATGGCTACAATCGCAAGAGATCACTAAATCCTTTTCCGATCGAGTCTCTCTTAACCTCTTAAGAGGTCCACTGCCGCCATCATCAGTGGCAAGGCCTCCAAAAAACCATCAGAGATGCCGAGATGTTGTATTAACATGCAAATTACTTTTTAGGCGAATAGCGGATTCGCAAAAAAAACACGACTAATGTTAACGACCCCAGCAAACTCAAAAAGGACAACAAATATCGGCTCTGCACCTGGAATGTAAGGTAAGGCAAAGTAGTCGTTTCTGAGTGCGTCATTGGGAGGCAGATCCAGCACGACACCACATCCGGAGTCAGGCTTTTAGACTTAGTGACGGGACGCAACCTCATAGTAGCCAGCATGCGGTTTCCACACAACATCCACAAAAGGACTTGGCGGTCTCCGGACCAATCAACCGTTAACTAATTTGACCAAATTGGGATCGACGCCAGATACTCCTCCAACATTCTTGATTTTCGAACCTTCCAAGGAGCCAACATAGTCTTCGATCACTACCTTGTTGCAGCCAGACCACCCATTTTCGACGTTGAATAGCTGCAATAGCAAAATCCGGGACCCCCTACATAATCCATAGAACACCGATAGGAATGCTGTCAACGAGCCATCAGAGAAGCAGCATCTGACATAACTGGTTTCAAATCGCCACCACAAGGAAACCTCTGGTTCGATGACAAATGTGAGTGGTGCATAAAGCCAAACAGGAGGCACACAAAGCTGATCTGTATCGCAGAACGAACAGAAAAGACGATGGGAACATAGACTTCTAAGAAGAAAGAAGAAGGGGCTCGAGGAAATGGAGGGATGGTGCGTTGGAAAATTCTATCAAATAATAAAAAGAGCACGCCAAGGTTACAAAGCCAGAACGGATGCCTGCAAGGAAGAAAATGGCAACCTAATAGTAGAATCGAAGTCGGTGCTGAAAATATAGAAAGATCACTTCTGCAGATTGTATAACGACGATGATGGGCAAAATTCAACTGTCAGGCAGACCTAGATGAAGTTGGGATTGCGGTATCGAGATTAAAATCGAACAAAGCTGCTGGCCCAAACGCGCTTCCAGCTGAGCTATTTAAAGCAGCTGGAGATGACCTGGTCAGGAACATGCACCAGCTTATTTGCAAGATATTGTCAGACGAAAGCAAGAATGAAACGTCAGCATCGTTTGCCCAATTCGTATCTATCAAAGCGGAAGCGGCTAAAATTCTTCTCACGGTAAATGAGGCAAAAACGAAGTATATACGATCATCAGCTTTATCAGCTTTATTATTGCCATTCGTCGAGTTCGGACGTGTTTTCGTTTTGCTCCGCATTAAACTGTTGAATATAATTCATTTCTTCCCTTTCCATATCTCTACTTTTGACATCAGTTCCGCGACATTATTCCAGACCCCAAGTGCTGATTGTCTCTTTGGTTTCTTTTTTTTTTTTGGCTGACCTCAATTTTCCGCGCTCAATAAGTGTCGCATTGCCACTTCTGATATCGGTTCCGCATATATTAAGTGCATTACCCCAAGTGTTGACCAATTTTTCGATTTTGCTGAATTTCCATTTGCAGTGCATAATAGTGCGTAAAGTTGATTGTTTACCTTTTTCTTGTACTTTTGATAAAATTGCCATGCCTTGCGGAATCACTAACTGCCCAATCTTTGAAGTCAATCTGACTTTGTTACTTGTAAGGGCATCTGTGGAAAATCATTCCATGCAATATGTGTCGGATTGAATAAAAGGAATACGGTATTCATCAAAGAGTTCTCCGACAACCTCCTATTCTTTTGTGATGAGTGCAAGATCATCTCGTTTTCGCACGTGTTGCTTGCTATAAAGTGCCTCAGTGACTCTACTGACTCATTTAAAAAAAAGTCTCACAAAAATGATCACGACGAATGAGTTCAAGTTAGAAAGTAGTGTCAGTTATTTTGATGAATTAGGCAACTCGGTTCTGTCCTCAATCGATAAACAACTTGCGAGAAGATCTTGAAACTCATTTTCAATCCACCTCAAAGAAACAATCATCTCTAATGCAGCCTGATCCAATGCTAGAAGTAATCTATGCTAGAAGTAAAGAAAACGGTGTCGGTGATCAACCATTTTTGATATCGAGAATCATATTGAAATGATAAGAAACAAAATAGACGATTTACCAATACATATACAACACCACCAGAATATCCACTACAATACGTCAATTTTGACTGAATTACTGGAATCCGAAGTCGACCCACCTTTACCACCACCTCCTCGTCCACCACGGTTAATTAAATCTTCAAATTCTCCAGCTGCCCCCTCAATCCAAGAGACCAAAACTGTTTCATTATCAACTCCTCCCGTCGCCGCCCCACGTAAGCTTATCAAACATTTTGGCACAATATGGACACCATCCGAATGGAGTCGTAGACTGGATAAAATTAAAACCGATATGAGTACATTTTTCATCAAAGGCACCCCCGTAAACGCTGATATTTCTTGGATCACGAAATTCTTCGCGGACAAATACGGCATCACCATCAGCAGTTGTGAAATGTTCCTGCCATCTCACCACAAAAGTAATCGAAGCTTTAAACTTGACCTCCCTATTAGATACGAATGGTTATTTAAAAACCCTGCTGGTGCTAATTTCAAAGTTGGAAGGATGCGCATTTGTAAATGGATCGACAGACCTACCAAGCAACAGGATAAAACGAAGCTTAATTCTTAGTTACCTAATCCCGATTCCAACTCCAGTCCCAAACCGTCCCAAACCTGACTCTATCCCGAAAACAGTTTCCAACTCCCGTTCCAAATCTGCTTCTTATTGGAAATTTAAAACTAACATCGGCCCTCCAATTATATTGCACCTGCAGCCTCTGTTCCATCCAAGCTCCCGCGTAAACGCGTCTCTTTTAAATTAACACCATCCGCTCACACTAACTCCTCTGAAATACCTAATCACTCTGCACATGCCTCCACTAGCACTTCTTTCCCTAATTTCGATCTTAAAACCGGAGCCAAGTATCCGAATTTCATTAGGTCTCATATTATAAATCCCCCCCCCTGTAAATGTGTCTAATGTCCTTTCAATTACCGCTGCATCGCCCTCAAAATCTTCGTCCACCTGCCCCATTTTTGACCCCCTTCTGCCTCTCACAGTTAAAATAACCCAACAAACTTTTGACACAACAGAATGTCGTTGTGCACTTTCTAGGCTTAGAGAAAAAAAGACGTACGAGAATATACGTCTTCTTCTAGCGTATCTGCATGACAAATCAGACTCAGTTTGTTACGAGGGAAAAATTAAAACCAGCGTCATGGTCTCCCTACTGACCTTACAAGTCTGAGGAACTTATACATCAAGTTCCACGAGGTTTTCAATATGTCTCCTCAAAAAGTCCAGACGACCTTGCTACTTTCGGTAACTATGTGCACTCAAAAAGGATCTCACACTTTCAACGGAGCAGAGCTGACAACGACAAATTTGTTCGTCCCTAACGTGCTACCATTGCCAGTGTTTCGAGCAACCGCTCCTATGCCCTCTCGAAATAACCTTCCTCTTATCTTCCACTGTCAAAACGTAAGAGGACTGCGAACTAAGACCAGTGCGGTCTTGCGCCAATCTCATACTCTCCCATTTGAGGTCTACGCTCTGACCGAAATTAATCTAATTCCCGATATAAAGAATGAGGAATTATTCCCCCCTAGTTTCAATGTTTTTCGAGATGACGATCATTCCCGTCCAAATGACGATTCTCCCTCTCGAGGTGTCCTATTGTTCGTCCGCAATGACCTAAATTCTTCACCAATCGCTGTTTCTGTCTCCTCCAAGCTTGACTTCGTTTCAACAAAGATAACACTCCCCTGCAGGTCCAACTACGTTATGTGTTTTTACATCCTACCCGCACAACCAATCGAATGCTACCAACTCGCTATCGATGCAATTTATCATACGAGTATAATTAACTTATCAGATCCTCTCGATGATATCATCGTATTCGGCGATTTAAACCTACCTCAGCTGCACTGGACTCAGTCAGATGATGTGCCTTTTTTTATCGCTAACCCTAACTCGAGTAAAGAATGTCTCTTCTTGGATGAGCTCAAAGACTCTAGCTTATGCCAAGTAAGTGGTGTCTCCAACTATATGGGTAGGCAATTAGACCTCATTTTCACCACTAATCCCATAAATTCCTCTGTCTCGCTCTGTCCCCTTTCACTATCTACCATTGATAACTTTCACCCGCCACTTCTTCTTTCTCTTTTCAATCGCCCCACCCTCCGATCCGAACCGATCGATTTTCCTCCGATCCAACTCTTGTGCTGACTATTAAAACTATCTCGGGTCATACCTTCAATTCGCCCGGCTTTATAACGTTCTCTATCAGCGATACCTTGATAGTGCGCAATCAAGGCTTATTAACGATCCTAAGTCTTTCTACCAATTCGTTAACTAAAAAAGAAAATTGGACGGTTTTCCTCTATCCCTCTCATACGAAAATATATCATTAACCGATCCGCATACCATAGCCAACTTTTTTGCTTCTTTCTTTAAGCAATCTTCTGGCGATAATTCCTTCGTACCAGATCCCTCTTATTTCAAATGCTTACTTAACTCCCCCATCGGCCCCTCTATTTCTCAAAGATTTGATCATACAGTAATAGAAAATAAATTACAACAACTTAATGATGAATACTTACCAGGCCCAGATGACCTTCCCTCCATATTTCTTAAAAAGTGTTCCTCAATACTATCGCACCCCCTTGCAAATCTCTTCCGATTATCGCTCTCTCAAGGTGAATTTCCACAGATATGGAAGTCTTCTTTTATAACACCGATACACACCGCCCTATAGCTAAACTTTCTCATATACCCAAACTCCTCTAGAGCATTTTGTATGAAGCCTTAAGCTTCCAGTGCAAATCTTTTATTTCCCCCAATCAACACGGCTTTCTGAAGGGTAGATCAACTACCACTAACCTCGTAGAACTCGTGTCCTCTTAGCCTTAGAAAGTGGTAAAGAAGTTGACGTTATAACAAGTGATTTCAGTAAGGCTTTTGCCAAGATATCTCATAAACTAATCCTGTTCAAATTGTCCCGCCTGGGTTTTGAACCCATTTTGCTTCAATGGATACTCGTATCTTCTTACCTGGATAATCGTTTTTATAGTGTTCGTTTTAGGTCTGTCCTATCGGCCCCTTTCCTGGCCACTTCAGGTGTTCCTCAAGGTAGTCACCTAGGTCCACTTTTCTTCATACTAACCATTAACGATCTTGAAAGGGTCATTCTCCACTCAGCACTCTCTGTCTATGCTGACTATTCCAAATTTTCTAAACCCATTTTGCAACCCGTACGTGACCAGATCAATGTTCATCACTTACGTTCGCCCACTTCTCGAGTACGCTTGCCAAGCCTGGTGTCTATATCAGCGAGTTCATGCATCTCGAATTGACAGGATACAGCGACGTTTTCTTCGATTTGCACTTCGAGGTCTACCTTGGAGTGATCCTCTTATCTTATCTCCCTACCGAGACCGTCTCAAACTCAGTAACCTGAATACCCTTGAGGAACGAAGGGACGCAGCAGACATTCTTTTCATTCACCGACTCCTGTCAGGCTCCGTCGATTGCATCTTCTTCTTCTTCTTATCCTTTTATTAACCCTTTCCTCGTTATACGAACTTATGCGTAACGAGTTTCCCATTTTTACTGCATCGCTGCTGCTCCGCTTATGGGGTTGGCTAATGTCGCAGACCGCAGAACGCGTCTACATAATGCTCGGTCCTGGATCGCTTCAGTGGTTAACCCCAGACGTTGTTGCGCATTTGCCATCTGAGAAATCCAGAAATTTTTTTTCCGACCTCGTTTTCTTACAGTTGCAGTGACCGTAGTTGATAGTGCCTTTTTAACCGGATTTTCCGCAGATCTTCTTTGAACGTGGCAATACCAACTTATTCTATTCGTCTCAAGCTGTTCGGTTACCGAATTCTTTATATGTAGACTTCCTCTTATACGCGTAGATCTAATACAATCGCGTTTAGTGACTCCACTAGACATCCTTAACATTTTCATTTCCGCTGCCGTCATTTTGTTTTTAAACGCTTCGTACATTGTCCAGCACTGTGAACCGTATATAAGAGTTGGTCTAACAACAGTGGTGTAGAGTTTGCCCTTTAATTTAAGTGGAAATTTTCGGTCACAAAAGATTCCCGAATTTTCCCGCCATTTCATCCATCCCACACTCACTCTGTGGTTTACGTCGTCGTCACGTTTCGCTTCCATGTTAACGATTGATCCTAAGTACTTAAAGATAGTGCTTTTCGGAAGAACTATTCCGTCTAACATTATATCCGGAACAGGTCGCAACGGATGCGCAAATGGGCACGTCAAATGCTCCGTCTTTGAACGACTTATTATAAACGACGTTATCGCTAAGTATAACTGCGTCGTCAGCGAAGAGAATTGGCGTTACATTTGCTTCGTGCATGCAGTCTTTTAAAAGATAGTCGAATACTACGTTAAAGAGGAAAGGGCTAAGTACGCTTCCTTGATGCACTCCGACATTAACTGGAAATTCTCTCGTTAGTCCAGCAGAGCTTTTAACCGCAGTTTTTACGTTTCCGTACATGTCTTGTATTATTCTAACATACGTTTCCGATACGTTTTGAGACCTCAGCGCGGCCCATATGAGATCCCTAGGCACTCGATCGAATGCTTTCTCGAGGTCGATAAATACCATATGTAAATCCTTAGACGAATCTCGGTGCTTTTCCATTATTATTCGTACGCTTTGGATAGCGTCCACCGTCGATCTTCCTTCAACAAATCCACCCTGGCTATTATCGAGCTCCGTCGATTGCATGTCTCTTTACAATTCCATTCTCTTTAACACTAACCCCCGAAATCTACGTTGCCCCCGTCTCTTCCATCTACCGATCCAACGCACCACATATGGCATATATTATTATAAGTTTTAAGTCAAAAAAGGGGGCGTTAGCCTCCACCAAATTGAAATTGAAAAAAGGACTCCCAACATCGAAAACTTGGTCAGAGTGTCATACTATAATTGGCAGCTATAACTTCGAGGTAGTTAAGGACTTCGTCTGCCTTTGCTCCGCAGTACCAGGTAGCAACGATACGAGTAACAGCATGGAAATAAGACGTGGTCCAAATCTACGGTGGTGCGAACAAGTGGAAGGGAACCTCAACCAACTTGGAGTGCATCGGCGATGGAAGGAACTGGCGAAATACCGTCTCATCTGGAGAGGCTTGTTGGTTGAGGCCCTGGTTCACCCCGTCACTTAAGAAGAAGAAGAAGGATAGCAATTTCGTCTGCATATTCTTGGACATAAAAGCCATCATTACTGAGAATAATCAGTAGTTCATTAACTACGTTGGACCATAGTAGGGGTGAGAGTATTCTCGCTTGGGGGCATCCTTTTGTTGTCTTTCTTAAAATATTGGACTGAGTTGAGAAGATCGATCTTTATCAATGAACAATTCCAAATTAATTATTTTTTCGCAGAGTAGCTGGAGGGTTATTGAATTTTTGGATAGAGATAACGAAACAGTAGATAGAAGGTGTAGTCTTTAAGTATAAACAATTTAAATTAACTAAAATTAACCAAATTTAAATAAGGATTGAACGCCCATTGAAGTACACTACAATGTGCAATAAAACGCTAGTTATTGTTTTTTTGTTTTTTTTTTGTTAAATTTTTGTTAATTTTTATTTCTCAATAATTTTTCCTCATTTAATTGGTTTTTGTTTTTGTTTTTTTTGTTTTTTTGGTTTAAACAATCTCTAACATAGAATTGAATTTATTGATGGTGGCATAGGAAAAATAAAGAAATTGTTCTTGTCTTTCTTTTGTTGTTAATTTTTTTTATTTTGTTTGTTGTTCTCATAGTTGTTGGTTGTTTTTATGTATTTTGTTTATGTTCTTAGTAAAGGATCGTAAAGTATAGTCCTTACTGTTTGTTTTTATTTATTTATTTTTATTTATTTTTTTTTTTTAATCTAAGCACTTTTCAAAGCCTTTGTTTTGTTGTTGTTATTTTGTTTTGTTTTGTTTTTTTTTCTATAATAATATCTTGCGTATAGCTCGGTACTTGTTTTTTTGGAATAATTATTACTCTTTCTTTTTTAAAACTTTAAAGGTGGTTTTTTTTTTTATACTTAAACTGAAGAAAAACAATTGTTTTCTTATTTTCTCTTTTTTTTTCTTTAAGTTAAAATGCAAAAAGCTGCAGTGATTTTCGTTATATAATTGTTTTTTTTGTTTTTGTTCTTTAATATTTATTCTTTTGAATTAAAATTTAGGAAAAAAATTAATGGAAATCTAAAATTGAATTAATTTTTCATTTTTTCGAAGGTTATTTTGTTTTGTTTTTTTTTTTTCTACAGCGGTTTTGGCTTGTTTTTTGCTCTTTCGCTTATATATGTAATTTTATAATATTTGATAGAATTTTTAAACTACTATTTTTATTTTTATAAATGTTTGTGGTTTTTTTTTTTTGTTTTGAATTTTTTATTACTCCTCTGTTTGGTTTTGTTTTTTTTTTGTTCTTTGTTAAAACTTAACATGTACATATACATATGCATATATATATACTTTTAATAATATATATTTATAATATTTTTGTTTTATTAAATTTGTTTTACGAAAGAAAATGTTTACGAATTTAAACTAACTAAAAAATTATAAAGTTAATTCATTTTCTTTCTTTGTTCACTATATACCTTTTATTTTTGTTTTTGTTAAATTTTTCTTTTTTTTATATTAAAAGTTATGTATATTTATATTTTTTATTTTTGAACAGAATGTTTAGTGTTCTTTTCGTGTAATAAAAATAAAGTTAAGGATGTTTTTTTATTTTGGTTTTATCCTTTTCGTTAGCTAACGAATACAACAGTTTATGTGTAAGAGAGTTTTCTTGTTTGTCTTATTTATTTTGCCCTTTAATTTGTTTGAGAAAATGAAAGAAAAAGGAGTTTTTTATGGAAATGAAATAGAAAATTAAATATTTTACAAATTTTCCTTTTTTTTTCGTTCATTGTGGTTTTTGGAAAAAAAAGAAAAAAATTTTTGAGTGGGGAGAACTTTTCAAAATAGAAAGGTCCTCTCAAGAGAGTTATTTATTTATTTTTTTCTTTTTATTTTTTTTTAATTTGTCCATGTCATTCGATTTTGTATTGTTTTAATAAACTCGATAAAATAGCTGTTGTCATTTTTATTAAATGTTTTTATTTTTATTTCTTTAATTTTCATTTATTTATTGATTTTTTGTGTTTTTTTTTTGTTTGTTTTCTTAACTTTGGGCAGTGAATGGAATATACACATTTTCTTTTAAATTTATTTTTTATTTATTTATATTTGATTTATTTTATTTAAATATTTTCTTATAGAAGAAAATGAAAATTATGTAAGAAAAACATTCAAAGAAAGTTCATTCGCTATTTTGTGATTTTTATTTAATTTTTTTCTTCCGTAAAAATCCATTCAAAAAAGATTACTATCGAACGTAGTACTTTCGTTTCGATGATTTTTTTTGTATTATTATGTTTTTTTTTTTTGTTTTTCAAAATTAAGAAACGGAAATTGTTGTTATCAACAAGAGATACAATTTACATACACTCCCGATTCTATTTGAATTTTATATTCATTTATTTCTTATTTTCTTCCATCAAGCACAGCATTTAGTGATTTACTCATTCAAATTGTTATTTTCTTTCTTTTTGTTATATATATATTTATAATTGTTTTCTTGTTTTTTTTTTTTTTAAATTAATAAATCGCTAATACTTAACAACACTAATAGGCATGTGTACTGTAATATTATTAAATTTTACTCCTCATTTTTCTCTATACCCATTTTCAGTTTTGTTTTAATTTTATTTTGTTAAATAAGTATTTTGTGTTTTTTTTATTTAAAATTTTATTGCAAAACTCACTTTTCATTTACCATTTTATATTTATATATATATATATGGAAATGTATATAATTACTTAATTTATCAGCATAGCGATCGTTATTTTATTTTCATCTGTTTTCTTCATTCTTAATTTTTTATTTTTTATTTTTTATTTTTTATTTGTTTAAAGACTCCTCAAAAACCATAAATGTATATATATATTTAACAATGATACATTTACCATATAATTTGTTATTTTGTTTTGTCTTTCTGATTTATTAATTTTGTTTAAACTTTGTTGTTTAATAATTCATTTTATTGGGCTGTTGATATATTATTTAAATTTTTTTTTTTAATTTATGCATAATAGAAATGTTTTTTTTTATATTTTTTAAAATTTAATTTAAGCGATGTTTCTATTTTATTAATTTTGTTTTTTTGTAATTTAGTTTATATATGTTTCCTAATTTAATTTAAAGAAATGAAGCTTATAATTTTTTTTTTAATTTAAGCTTAAATAGAAAATCGTAAAACCTGAAAACGAGCATCAATTAAAGGACTAAAGGAGAGGATGAAGTGATTGCAAAAGAGAAAAATAAAAACAGGATAATTAGAGATGTACCCCATGAGTATCTGTATTCGTATGTGTGTAGTTTGAGGAAGAATTTTCTTGTCTAACTCTCGGTTATTGCGCAAGAACAGGAATTTTTTTGTCATTTAGTGTGGCAGTTGGAAATGGGGTCAAGGTCATGCGTGGGTTGGATTCTTTAATAAGAAAAGTGGGCGGGAGTTTTACCCCAATTGAAGAAAACATCTTTTTTTTTCCCCCAAAGAATATCACTAGGGAAGCATTATGTATGCAAATAAGGAACTTGCACAGCATTTTAAATGAACACTCCAGGCATATTGTGTGATAATTTAGGTTTTTCCCTGCCAGAAATTCTAGAGGAAATGATTTGTAAACTACTCTATTAGGACCGGTTATGGCTTTGGATTTTGAAGCATTCCATATGATTACACTAGCGGACTTGAGAGTGTATTTTAATTTCCTCATATATAAGGCTGTTTGAGCATATTTTCATTGCTGTTTTGAGCAGTTTTTGGAAGAATTCAGAAATTCCTTAATCAACTTCCTGTATTTAAGAGCCCTAGCCACTTAGACTGCTGTACTTACTATCAAGAAAGTGGATAGAGTCTTTTGTAATGGAAAATGGTCGTACTTCTCAATACTTATCGAGTTAATGGTCGTCGATTTTGAATTGTGAGGCAGTCGATGCAGACTTTCATGAGCTCTTTTCTTCTGCCTGAGAGTCATTTAAGGTTGATCCGCAACAAAATCTGAAGACATTGCCTTTCATTCATAAATACATCAAAAAGCAACACCTAGGGATATCACTAATCCTCATCGAACACTTTTAATGACAATATTTTGAATGGAGCAACAATGACCAATAGTGGGCAAAATTGAACAACAACAGATATAACTGGCCACGAACAGAGATTGGTTGTGAAAATTGGATATGAACAACACTGGGCATCACCGATCATCCCCAAATATTGGTCATGACAGTTCGATAGGTATTTCGAAGTGAACATCCTTATAAATTACCAATTGGTTCTGAAGCTTGTCTTTTGTATTGCGAGTGATTTTATTGCTCTATGAGTCTCGTGTAAACTTTAAGAACAGTGTCAATATGAATCACTGAATTTATGGCACGAACGACACGGGAATGCCTCGCATTTTCCTCTCACAATTCACACATCCCTTACAGCTTAAAACTGACTTAAAACAGAGATTTAGGCTTTACAAGGTTCAAGTGGATTAAGCCATATCTTTGTGATTATTTAAGTCACTATTCGATAAAGGGTGGATTAGCGCAAAGGCCTTGCGAGTGCCATTCCTGAGCGGCGTAAGCTGGGAGTGATATTTTATGATTAACTTATAAATCCAAATATAAGGACTAAGAGTGAGAGCTTTCATGTATGCAAGCAGTTTTGGACGTTTGCCGTATCTTAGCGAAAGTGTGATGACACCAAGAAATTGTTTTCGTTTTTGGTATACTACTCATAATCCTAAAACTTTGTCAACACAGTGATGGGTTAAAGGGTTAAAGGGTTTGACATGATATTTCATCGTACATCTGAAGATGGGCATAAGGACGTGGCAAAATGCTACTCTCAATTTCTTTGGAGCGCTGATTGTGAAATAACACCATAAAGTGAGGCAAGAGGGTTGAGTTTTATCAGCTTGTGTCGTCTAAAAGTCTTATTGGCTGTTGATGAAAGAGCATACGATATATTGAATGGCATAAACAAATGTTTACTAGTGACAGGTCATACATTGTTTAGTTATCATTTGCCTGATCAAAAGTTCAATTCGTATAGGTGGAGACCACCAAAACACTTTTAAAAGACGAATCAGAGACGAGGCTACGGAAGGCCGTGATCGCATGTTTTTTGCTTCTTTCATCAACAATTGAGTTCTGAATTATTATCGATCGAAAAGTGGCAACTGTGGTCTTTCCAGAGTGTAATTGCATTTTAATTTCGTTTCTCTGTTGAGCCTTGCTAGAGTTCGAACTTGGAAAAGAACCCATAAGAATAATAACAAATGCTGATTCGGGGCCACTTAATTTTTTGATCAAACACCAAAAAAGAGAAGTCATCTGAAGTAACTTAACCAAGAAGAAAAAGTCTCTATTAGTTCAAAAACTAGTGTTCCAAATCTCTTGATTTTCGGGCTTAACATCAAGGTCGACAAGTCACATCTGCGTTAATTGTTTAGATAAAGTGAATTAGAGAAATCTGTGCCTAAAAGGGTAGATCTCTTGGCTTGTGAATGGTTTGATACCGATAATATTTTAAAATATCCAGTGGAAAACCGGGAAAAGGGAGAAAACCTAAACATAGTAAGAACGAATTGTCGAAATAGTCGAGGGAATGTGGACAACTTGCTTAGAGGAATTTATTCTGTGAACAATTTGGAGTCTTCCTCTAAAATTAACTTACCACAGCTCAGAATTCTAAAAATGTAAAGAAAAGAGATCTCATTTTAACTGAAAAAGCCGTATCTACATCATTTATAATTTTAGAAAAAAATTCGAAAATTCGAAAATTCTTTTCGACTCATTTTCTCCTAAAAAGCAAACAGAAGTGTTTCCTTTCATTATCCGTAAATGGTTTATGGTTGTGTTACGAGTATCTATTTATTTAAAGAATTTACATGTTTTGTTTTTATGGTAAATTTTTATTTTTAAAATTTAAATTTGTTGTTTTTAATTTTTAAATCTATGAACACTAAAAGCTAACAAAAAATGTTAACATAAATTAAATTTTATATGTATTTGTTTTTTTTTAATTTTATTTTAATATTTTTTTTTTTATTGTTTAACCTAAACAAAAAAGCTACAACGTTTTTTTTTTTAATGTATAAGAATGTATCTTTTTGTTTTAGCCACTTATGTTGTTTGAGTTTTTCTTAGTTTTTTTTTTTTTTTTTTTATAAACAATGCAGTTAGAGAGAGAAACATATTCAAATTTGTTTACTTAATTAAGTACGCGATTTGCTTTTCAATTTTTACTTTTTATTTTATTTTTTTCTTCTAAAACAAAACTATTCTTTATTTATTTATTTGTTTTTTTTTTTAGCAATTAAACGATCGAGAAAAGAGGAAGGAAAAAAATCGAAATAAAAAAAGATAAAATAAAGAAGTTTAACAATGAATGACAAAAAATGGTTGTTTACTTTTGGTTTTTTCTTAATCTGCTTTCTTAAATATTAATTTTTTCATTTTTCATTTTTCATTTTTCATTGTTTTATCTAAAAGTTGATTAAAATTGTTTTGTTTTTGCTTTCTCTGTTTTTGTTTTATAATTTATTTAATAAATAATCTGCTCTACAGATTTTTTTTTCTTTTTTAATTTAATAACTATATTTAGTACTATATATATATACTTTTTTATTTTATTTTTTTTATTTATTTATAATGTACGAAGAATTGTTTTATTTTTAGGTTTCCTATAGAACATGCTGCTGCTGCGCTTTTAATGTGTTTCTTATGATGTTCTGGGGAAAAATTAATTTTTTAAAAATTAAATTGATAAATGAAATTGAAGAAAAAAAAAAAGGAAGAAATATGCCTGCATGCGGATATTTGTGTTTGAGAGTTTTTTTTTATAATACAAAAATAAGAAAGGATTTCGGATGGGAGGTAAAAATAAATAAGAAAATATATTTATATATTTTTGTTGCAATTTTCGAAAGCAGTTATCGGTTGGTAAAGTTTGGTTTTCTTTTTTTTTTAAATGTATTTGTATATATACTGTTTTTTTTTTTTGTTTAAATCTAAATGAAAGCAGTATCTTGTTGTGTTTAGTTTTTTTTTTTTTTGTATTTTTTTATAATTTTTTACTTTTCTGGAAAATTAAAAATAATTCATTTTCTTTTTATTGTTATTTTGTTGTTAGAAACACTTTTGAGGTGTTGTTTTTGTTTCTGTTTTCATTTGTTTGTTGTTTACTTTACTTTATATAAGTTTAATGTTTAAATTTGTTTTTATTTTTTTTCTAAATTTTTTATTTATATATTGTATTAACTTAACCTCATTTTACAAGTTTGTTAAATATTATACTGGGTTTTGTTTGCTCTTAATAACTAACTGCCTTAAATTAAAATGAATTTAATAATTTGCTTATTTTTCTGCTTGTTCATTTCGCATTAAAGGACAATTTTGGGAATGGGACAAGGGATGTTTATAATTGTTTTTATTACTATTTTTCTTATTTCATAAATATTTAATTCATTTCTTTATATATACCTATATAAATTTATTTTATTTTTTTTTATAGTTTTCTGGTGGTGGTGGTGGTTTTTTTGCATTTCTTTTGGTGGAAGCGGTGTGCAGGAACAATTTTTAATTTTTATTTCTTTTTCGTATTATAATCATCAGGAAGGGACTTAGGGCTTGGGCTCGAGGATGAGGGATAAACAAAAGAAATAAATGAAAAATTAAAAGTAACTTTTTTAATTTGAAATATTTTAATACTTTCTTACTTATGCATTTTTTTTGTTAAATGTTTTTTTTTGTTTAAAATTTATTTTTATTTTTGAGAAAAGTGAGTACAATTTTACTATAATTTTGTCTTATTTTAATTTAGTATATTTGTTGTTGTGTGTATGTCTCTGTGGATTAAACTTATGAGGGATTACAAATGAATTATACAATTTGCTGGATCACTATGCTCGGTGTATGATGCTGTTTTGGTTTTTAAACTTTCTCATATTTTGTGTATCTATCTTATAATTTGTATTTTATCTATTTATCTGGGGACTCTTTTTTTTATTTAAATTAAGTACAGAGTTTTCTCTATTAAAAGGAAAATTTTTTATTTGTTTTTTTTTTTTATTTTAATAATTTTGTTTTTCTTCGCTGCGCTGATTTTCGATTTTTATTATTTTAAATATTATTATTTGTGTTTTTGTTCTCCTTTTATATATATATTGTTTTATTGTTTATTTGTTATCGGGCTTGTAAGATCTTTTTTTTAATTTCGAATGATGTTTTCATTTTATTTTTTTAATTTTTGCTGCAGTATAGTACTTTTTTGTTATTATTTTTTATTTAACTTTTATTTTATTTATTTAGTTGATTTTTTATTTTTGAAAATAAATGGGGGTTACTTGATTTTCTGGTTTTGGTAATGTGTTTTTGTTTTTTTTTCTTTTAAATTTATTTAGTTTTATTCTGTTTAAAACATTTTTAAATATTAGACTGCCATTTCTTAATCAACCATCAATTCGAAATGGACGGATCCTCTCCTCTCGGAACGATCATGATGAATGTTGCGAGCCCAGGCTTTGCATTCAATGTTGATAAGGATACCAGCTAAAAATAAAAATGTTTAAATTAGTATTAGCCTTTGTATATATTGAAATACTAAAACTAGTATATTTTACGACACTATGCAATCTACAATATTTTTCAAATAAAATGAAGAGAATACTTTTGGATACTCTTTGATGAATTCCAGTTTAAAAGATGCGGATCCTTCCGGAGGACTTTATTATTTTATTTTAATTGATTGGAGTCGGGAGAATTAATTGTTAAGTAGATTTTTGAGGAAACCTTGACTCCAATTAAAATAGAATTAGCAGAATTAGCTTTGGAATCAATGTGAATTATGTAATACATTATGCACCATTAAGTTGACCGAAGCTCTGAGTACAGTTAGGCTTGATATATATATTATGGTTGGCTTGATAAGGAAGCCTTACAAACTTTCAGGAGGATGAGATGTATTGGTCTTCTTTATATTATATAAAAACATCATTGATAGGTTAGGTTAGGTTAGGTTAGGTAAAATAGGGTGTGCCATAAGACACAGACACTAGGCACCAGAACGGGCCCATCGCGATCCCCTGTGGGTTAAAACCAACTCCAAAAAGCAGAAAGCCTAAACTGTTTCCCTATTAAAGCACCCAATTTCTTTACAGTCTACGTCTATTTCCTCTAAGTTTTCAAAGAAATATTTTCCTATGGATTTCCTTCGGCTGCGCGATATTGCCTCACATTCACATAATATGTGTGTTATGTCCTCAACCGCTTGTAGATCCCCGCAGAATCTACAAGTGCCCGTATTTGTTAGTTTTAGTCTCTTTGCGTGCTTAAGCAGTAGACAGTGTCCTGTTAGTATTCCTATTAGCGTCCTAAGCTTATCCCTATTTAGCTTAATAAGCTTCCTAGATCTGTAACCGTCGAGAAGTGGCCTTAGAGCCTTTGATACCCTAGTCCTTCCAGGTTCAGCCACCTTATGCTGGCGGCCTTTATGATTTTTTCCTCGATAGTGCCTCGTACTGTGCAGAGGGGTAGTTTGACATTCGCAACCTCACTATTGTCGATTAGCCCTCCTTTTCTTGCAAGCTCGTCAGCTTGTTCATTTCCTTCTATACCGCAGTGCCCTGGCACCCAGCACAGTCTAACCCCGTTCTGAACATCATTGATAGTTGAAATAAAAATTCATGGACCAAGCTGACTGCCTTGTGGGACACCAGAAGGGGATCTAATCGGATCAGGAAAATAATAATTGTAATAGACTCGGTAGCAGGATTCTTCCCAATATGTTTTAATAAAATGGATCAGCAGAGGTTGAAAACCAAAGGCATTTAGATTGAGAGAATAAACTTATTAGAATTTTATTGAAGGTCTTGTTGAAATCTGAAGCAATCACATCCAGTTGTTTTCCTTGTAGGGCATACAGTGGACTAAAAATAAACACAATAAAGTTGGTAACTGTTGAAAGTCCAAGTACAAACGTTTGATAGTAAAGGCGGATAAAGATATCCTTGGTTGTATTTAACGCAGGATTCTCAAGTGATTTGTGGTTCAAATTGTTTTTCTAAAGCATGTAGAGCGTGTGGATATTTACAATTCGGTCCTAGGACCATTTTAACTCGAAGGGACAACACAGTGGAAGGAACTTTCTTAGGTTTCGTATATATGTATGTAGAAGATTGCTCAAGTGGAGAGAGATGATAAAAAATCTCTTTAATTGAAGAGTTTTTTCGAGTTGAAGCTGTATTTTTCTTGCGCAGAAGTTCAATCATGTGTATGTAGATAGCACAGATGAATATTCTGATAATCATGGATACATTGCATCTTAAAGTTGTCAGAATTAATTATCTTCAAAATCCAGTTTCTTCTTCTAACAAGGGTGTGAGCAGATTAACAAAGCAACAACTACCATACATAAGTACTTCCTACTTTGTGTGTCGCGAATTTTCATTAATCTTTGATTAATGATATGATCCTGGTCTGAGGTATTTTATTCTCCTAATAAAAATAGAAATTGACTTTAATTCTTAGAGAATACGAGAGTACTCCCTCTTCAGAGCATCTTCATTAACATCAGCCACCCTTCTCGAGCTAGAACATTTTTCTATGGGCTTTCTACCTCAATAAGCCCCTGCTAGGCGTCTTTCCACCTAAGCCTAATGAACTCATTTTTTTTCGTATCTTAAGTCGAATTAACTAAAAGAAAAGAACCTAATTTTCTCCTTGAGCTAAATACATACATTTCAACCCCACATTGTGATATTACCGGTACTATGTTAGCATGAGGTTCGTACCACCCCCTTTCAGACATTCTGGCAACAAACAACGACAAGAACTCTGAGAATATTGACACATTTCACAAGGAAACACAGCAAAAAAGAAGAACAACATAAATAAACGAAAAACCACAAGGAGAAAGTAATGGAAAAATAAAACAAAAAACCAGAGAAAAAAACATAAATGAATAGGAAGAAAAAAAAAATGAAACCACCACCCATAAATACACATCCTGCAATTTATTTGACCTTTTGCCAAAAATAAGCCTTGAATTGTTTCTGTTCTGTTGTTTTGTGTGTTTGTTCATTGGAAACATACAAAGAAAAAAAAAATGGAAAGAAACGAGAATAACTACCAACAACTTTGGCAGAAGGAAAAGTCGTACTTAACAACCAATGCTACTCCACCAGATAGTGGATGACTAATTTTTGCGCCACCCTCTGCTACATCTACGACTCATAGTCGTCCTCGTACTCGTGTATTTCTTACGGTTTTAGTCTTAGTCTTAGTCATGGCAATTGTTGTTTTTGTTGCTGTTACTGTTGTTGATTGCATAATGGGGTATTTTATGTGGATCATGTATTTTATTGCTCATTTTCGTGACACTCAAGTGGTGCGGGGGGACCAATAGAAGTAGGGTGGCACTTTAAACTACCTCGACGGTTTCAACTTCTCCCCTCTAAGTAGAGCAGTGTTCTTGTTATTATATTTTATTTCTGCCTTGAAGTTAAAGTTGCCGTTTTCCTCTAATGAAAGGAGATGTAGTATGAGTGTGAAGATATGTATGTGTATATATCATATAAACAAGTTGTCTCCCCTCATGGGGAATTTTTCGTAATAGATACAGATTTCAGTCGAAAACAGATAAAACCATTACAAGGAGGTATATGTACTTAAGATGTACAAGTTAGTTGAACAGACGCACGAATAAATTACTTTGAATACGATATGCAACTTCTTGAGCTTCTGCTTCAAGTCCGTTCAGAACCGTATTTAGTTGCAGAATTTGTTTAGTCGTCTTCTCCATTGAACAACTCTAATTTTATTGCTTAAAGGACTGAAGGCAATTTTAACTGCAGGTCACGTTTAAAATCAATAACCAGTCAGGCGAGTTAAATGTTATATAGTTTACCAAAGCTTGGATATGGATATGAGAAGCCTTTTACCTCCAACTTAGGCTGTGTCATCCTCATATGATCCTCATATGACATTGAGCGCCGAAAGGAGTCAGTCCCGATTTTTGGAGAACTTGTTGAAATAAAAATTTGTTCCACACACCGTTGTGCCTCCTATGACCCTCTTATATTTCTTCTTAGTGTCTAATGAAACATTTTTTTTCTCCCGGCGGTACTCCATCGGATTCACACTAAGCTTTTAGGTCACCGTAGAATCTACATCAGCTTGTTTCTGCTAATCTAAGACCTCTATATATTTCCTCTGAGGATAGGGTTCCTTAATTACTTAAGAACTTGATCCTCTTCGTTTTTAGTACTCAATTTCTTGATGAATGATCGACCAAGCCTGAGCTAGTTGTGTCAAAGCCAGACGTACGACTGCCGCGTACAAGACACCTTTAGGTAAAACGATGCTTTTTCTGTCACGAAATACTGCGGATATTTGCTCCTTTTCGCAATTTCAACATTGGTTAAGACCAAAAACTTAGTATTTCAATTGTTCAAAAGTTGGATAAATAAATAAATAAATGAGTCCAAAAAGCGGAAGTGCAAATATTCTAGCGCCTTTCGCCTGCCAAGAGTTCTGAACCCTTTAAATTACTTTTTCAATAGAGAATCTTCGTCGATATTGAAAAACAATGAACTTCAATCACTGCCTTGGTGTACTTCAACATTTTTGACTTTTTGTAGTGAAACAAAAACGCTCTTTCTTTTTTGTTAGGCATCCGCTTGCCTTTCATCATTTTATTGAACATAATTGCGAGCCATGTAAATCACAATTTGGACAGAAGTGAAATACTCCTCGTTAAAATACATTCGCTCTGCAAATCGGACGCGATTGGGGAAAGGCTGACTCGAACTCCAACTTTTTAAAATGCTATAATTTTTTTATTTTTTGATAAATTTGATTGTGCCAAAGCAAAAAAATGTTGGAAAATAAATCAATTTTCAAATTGTATCAGTAGTTTTCAATATGTCCACCTTTGTCGCGCATAATGGCCGTGAGACGGCCGAAGAAAGCATCGCACGCTGCACGCAAGTGGCTCTGCGGTATTTTGGCCCAATCCCGGCGAAGTGCTTATTTCAGGTGGTCCAAACTTTGGTATATTTTAGTGCCAACCTTCGCCTTCAAAATACCCCAGACAGAGAAATCCAACGGATTTGTATCCGGAGAATTTGCAATCCATTGTGTCGAAGAAATGAAGTGTGGAACATTGTTTTTTAACCAATCTTGGTTGACGGGCGCTTTGTGAGACGGTGCCGAGTCTTGTTGAAATGTCGACCGAAATGATTGTTTGCCCAAGGCTTCAATACTGCTTCTAAGACAGTATACGATCGCATTAATTTTGATGCCACGGTCCAAAAATACGAGCGGAGAGCAACCATCGGCGGTTATGGCGGCCCAAACCATCACCATCGGTGCTGCCTGCTTTCTGGTGGTCGTTCGAAGGTGTAAATTTTGGAAGAACCTCTCTGGCAAGTAAACTCGGTCATTTTGTTTGTTGACATATAGCTCGATAACAAATGGCGACTCATCGGAAAAAACCAAATGTGCTGGAGGGCTCTAAGGATAGCTACTTGTGGTTTTCCAGCCAAATATAAAGCATTCAAACTATCACGTTTGAATTCCATCGCGGATAAAAATTGTTCAACACAACTGAGACGCAAATCGTTTAAAAGGCTTATAAATAATAAAATTATCCGTCATGTGTCAAAATAGCAGTCTGAAGTTGGTTGCAGTTCGAGTCAGTCAGAGTGTAGTAGATTTCTATATACACTTGGAACATTCCGCTGTTATATATCTCTTTCCAAAGTCCGTAAACACAAACGGGACCAACATTTACGAATCATCTTCGCCTTCTGTGCCTCATTATAAGGTAAACAAACATTTGGTGAAGTCCATCATCTATTCGTGGTTAGAGCTACAGTACTGCGGATCGTCAGTTTAACACTTATTTATTGACTGCCTTTTTTAAAACCTTCTCGATCAGTCTCCGATTTTTTTTTAAAGGGATGCTCGATTCGATAACATAAAATTTATATAGTAATCGAACAAGGAACGTGATTGACTTTGAAGATTAGCACTCTTTATGATGGGCCGAGAAATATGCATCACTAGTTTGCGAATAAGGCCCCCAGAGCTAAGGTCTGCCGTCAGTTACACTGTCTCTTAAAGTCAATTTAGTAAACCTACAGCAACGATGATTTAATTGAATTTTAATTGCAATAAAAATGCGAAAACAACACCGTTGCGGAACATTCCACAACGCTTATCCTAATGAATTCATCCCATTTGAAGTTATACGAAAAATGAGAAGACAAACAAAACAACACACGCACACATTCAATCCACTTTTTCCCCAACATTAAAATGAAATTCCGAAAACAGAGAAGGAGGAACAAAGAAAAAAAAACATCCTAAAGCACCATAAAAGGGCTCCAAATCACCTGCAATAAAAGCACATTCTCATCATTTTATTGCCAAAACATTTAAAGCATTCCGTTCTATCGTCGTTTCCACAAAAACGGCCGGAAATACTCGTACTACTCCACCATTAACTTCACATATTTGACGAAATGATAAAAAGTAAAAGAAAACTGAAAATAAAACAGAAAAAGGACGAAAAATGTGAATCGATATTGTATTCGTATTTTTTTGTTTTTTTTTTTTTGTTTTTTATGTATACTCGTTCGTATCGTTCTATGTCTGCTAGGAGGCGATATCCGCCCGGCAGTACCAACATTCACATTTGGCATTTGAAATGAAAATCGTTATAACCATACCCATCACTCCATCTCCACCTTCCTGAGCACCATCAAATTTACATATAAAGACATCAAAAGGTATGAATACAAGGATTTTGTATGTGTTCCTAAACACAGGATGTGAATATGTGTATGTGTATTAGGCTGTCGCATCACAAAATTGTTTGATGGGTTTCACCTGAATTTCTGCACACCACTCAGTCTTTCATTTTGATCCTTTAAACATGTAGGACGAGAGCGTCTTCACACACTACATGCATGTATTTACACATAAACATAGATGATTGGTGATATTGTTAGCAACACCAATAGCAACAAAAATGGGACAAACTCCGGGTTGCCACTCGTTCAGAGTCCTATTGAAATGATGAACAAGTGCAGATAGAATTCAGCTCTTACTATGGGAAATAGGGGTGAATATAAAGTTGCCCCCATAGAGAGGGTGATAGAATAAAAATACTATACCATAGAAGGTGCTCATTTTAAGTAGGAGTACGTTTTTGTGTATAATATGGTCACAATGTTTGACTTAACATATACGAGTACTCGTGCTTGTTCAAGGCATTGTTTACCCATCGATGCAGAAGTTTGCATTGTCTCTTATGCACCAGTAAAGAGGATTTTCCATGTTTTTAATAAAAGTACTTGAAATTTGAACTATGGGAAGCACTCGAACCTGGCGTAGTGCTAGCTCCATTACACAGTACTATCGGTTTGAGGATATGTAAATTTAGAGGTGTTGGTAAACTGAGAATGGAGAACAAGATGCAGATAATGTTCCTTTGGGACATGGAACCTAATGTTAACTACATTGCGTCTTGGGTATTTTTCGTTCTTGGCCATTTGCAAAAAACCAAAAATAAAAGCAAATATTCAAACTAGATTCGTTTTACACATTGTCAGAGTCAAATCTGCTCACTTTCCTCAAAAGCATTTGGCTTTAGAAAACAGTAATAGACTAGATAAGGCCACGTAGAAAACCTTATCGAGCCTTAAGTGAGTTTAGGCCTCTGGATCTCAGCATCTTCATACTTAAGAGTGCACCTGATTTTAACAACAGACTTTATGGTCAATTCATTCCAAACAGTGCGATAGAATGGCCAAGTTAAAAACGGATGAAAAAGTTCGAAATTTGAAGGGGCTTAGATTGAAGGATGAACACTTTTGATTTGGAGAAGATTGTAAGCAGGTATGATTAATGAAGCCAAACAGGAAGCATGTAAAGTTACGAAGCATCGAAGGACAAGAGCAGCATGGAAAGTTCGCAAATGTTTATCAAAGAATTTAACGCAAAACTGGAATGGAAGCCTGCAGAGATGAACATCGGCAATAAGCTGTATAGTCTTGATCGGTGATGAAAATATGGGAAGACTACTTCTGTAGAATGTATAGCCCCAATTATGGTCAAAATGCTGCTGCAATACAGAAAGAAACATTCACCATTGAGGGAGAGTGCAAATAATTGGATTTCATACCCTGGACCTAGACGAAGTTAATGCAGCATAGACTGCTTCCTGAGCAATTTAATGTAGCTGGAGATGACTTGAGTTGAAACATACACCTGGACATCTGTCGAATATGGTCAGAGAAAAAAATGTCCAAATCTTGGAGCGTTTTGCTCAATCCACAAGAAAGGGGAGCTTTTAGATCGCGCCAACTTTAGAAGAAGTAGTTTCATATTTATGCAGTGTCAGTTTAGCAAAATCCACAATAGATCATATATTCACATTATGAAAGATCTTCAATTTGTCGACTTCAAAGTCGCAATGACACCGCGCATAAAAAAGAAGGTCTCATTCGAATTGACGAGGAGAACCAGATGTCCAGGTACTATACGGACTGTGTTGTCTTGTTTGTATGGATCCAAAATCTAAGACGGCTTGGCCATGTTGAGCTCTGGGCCAAAAAATCTTTGATTTTCATGCCCATCAACGGCGCATCATACAGTATCAGGCTAGCACAATTAAAATAAGGCAAAGTGACAGCTCTGGGCCATAAATTTCCAAGAAAGGTTTCAAAAAGTCATAAGTGGAAGCTTAGCGTTTCGAAAAGCCGGCTTCATACACATATGAATGAGACGAAAATTGGGGAAGAAGAAAAAAGATAATTTTTTTAAGCGCGGGCTGAGTTTAAACTACGCAACGGTGTTAAAAAGAAGCGACAAAAGCAGCTTAGGTATAGTTTCCTGGAATAGCAAGAGGTATCCCTACTATCTATAGGCTGGTTCTTAGAAGTTAAATTAGTCTAACGTAAATGCGGTTATATCTTCAAGCTTATGCCATAACTCGTAAAAGATTCAATCGCTGGATTTAGTTGAACACGAGCAGGGAAGATAACTACTTAATGCAGAATTTCGCGCACCAAGTGGAAATGGTAGATTTTACATAAGATGAAGTTAGCGCAGCCGTAAAAACAATGAACAGAAGGAGTTTATACAGTCCGCATAACGAATTTAAGATCGTTGATAATGGGATTTATAGGTAAAAAGCAATAAGAGCTCAAGCTTCAGACTAGATTCAAGGAGGCCCGAAACAAAACAATAGTAAAATGCTTGGCTGCATTAGCGAGTTTATAAGAAGTGATTCCAGTATCATGGCGAAAGACTATTGCTTGAGTAAAACCTAAACCCAAGACCTGTAACAGAGCTTCTCCTTGTAACATGACTTATGACAGCAGTATACCTAGGTATATGATAGGTTGATTCCATTTGCTTTACATGAAAACACCTAGTCGTTGTCTACTTCATATTTCCTTCAATATTTACCATGAACCCACTCATTGAATTTCACTCTCACACCTGTCCCTCCATGATATCATTTTAAAAAATCGTATTTCATTTGATGCTCAAATCATTTTTTTCTTTTTTTGTTCGAAATAAACGTTCGGGGGGAGCAATTGAACACATCAAAAGCAGTCTATTTCAACTCTCAAAATCAACGGGTAGATACCTCTGCAGTTGATATTGATTTCGGCATTCGGAATATTGTCTTCAACATCTCATATATCAGAAAAAAGTGTAGAAAACAAAAGATAAATAAAAAAAAAAGTATCACCTTTCAACATTTTTGAAGAAGGTTGCGTTCAGGCACTTAAACCTTTCGCTCGATTACGGTTTGAGTTACACCATAATATTTAACGATGAAAAAATCTATATAGAAAAAACAACTCTTTGCCGTCGTTTTAAATGACATTAAACAAATAAATTCTGTGAATGTCAAAATATAAGTCAGAATATTAGATTTAAAATGAAAATACAATACAAAAAGGAAACTCTCCACTTTTGGACGTTTACAAGTGCCCTGATGGATTTGTTTTTTTTTTCCTTATTTTTAATAAATGTCACTCACTTTTTACCAAGTTACTCGTATACATAAATACACCTTTTAGTGTATAAAACGTACAAAAATATGTGGAAAAAAGTGTGAAATTGTGACAGTCAGAGAGAGAGTTGAAAACTACAAGGTAAATTTTAAATGAAATTGCTTCTGTTTTTTTTTTGTTTTGTTCTCTCTCTCCCGGTTATGACATTTGAAAAGCCTGAAGAATAATCTCTTTTCCTCATCTGACATGAATATGACAAATTTTTGTACTCAAACTGTCAGACAGATATGTATTAGATGCGAGGACTTTTCTTTACAAAAAAAAAAGAAGAATAAAACGTAAAAAATAAAAGAAATATGAAAGAAATTGTCTGGTTGTCAGAACGAATAAGACTTATCGGTAATCATTATGTCAGATGACACTTCATAATTTCAAAACGTCAAAGTAAATTTTTAATGCATTGGTTCTGTTGGAAAATAGAAAATATTTACAGTAGTCTTTATTCGTTGAATTTAATATCAGAAATGGACAACGGAGGGGGAAATGGATTTCGTTGAGAAGCTTCTGAATCAAATTGCTCTTGACATAATTTTATGTCAAATGGTTTTTGCTTTTATTTCTATTTGTGCCTGCTTTTGAAGTTGTTTCGCTTGTGGAAATGTCTGTTTTGGATTTTTATATTTTTCTACTTCTGATGTATTGTTCATGCGACCATATCATACTTCGACAAGTTGGCTCGCATTTGAAGTGGTTGAAAAAAGTTGATGAATTTGAAATTTGGGAACAGACTTTGAGAGGTACTGCATCTGTACTGATTAACTGTAACTGAGTAACCACTCAGAAAACTTCGAAGTTTAAAGAGGGTATGTGGGTAGTTTCCTGCACCACAATTCAGCAGGATAAATATTGGATAATCTGTGGCTCACCGAGACGCAACTATATAACATTTCATTGCTCTGAAATGGAAACGGATACTGATGGATACTGACGGATACTTTATTGATTTCCATTGACTAACGACCAGGGACAACGATTCGATTTAGAAAGGTCATGACTTCCTTGAGAATAGAATGCAAGTCACCATGCCAGAAATTATCCAGTACAATCTGGACATCCAAGGAGTAACCGAAATTCGATGATAGCAACACAGCATTCAACTCTCCGAACATAACAACTCCGCTCCGGCAAAATACACGGATGGGAATGACATGGTAGACCGCCTTCTTTTATGCTAAGTTCGAAACAGAACCTGAGAAGAGCATTTACATCTTGGGATATTAACACCACAAGCTACAATGGAAACACTTCAAACCACGGGATGGGCATTTTCTCTTCCTAAATTGGAATGGAATTTAACCATTATCTTTGGTGTTTAAGGTGAAGGATTAATATGTGTTAAAAAAGGAGTAGGCTTGCGTGGCTGTCCGATAAGACACATTTTGGAAGATTTTTAGTGAGGTCGTTCTCATTTACGATATCAGTATGTCACGCTTTCTACTAAAAGCTGTCGTTGATCTTTAAATCAAGAGTAGTCTCAATTAATGAAATTTAACTATTTGCCACTACAGCTAACAAAAATTTAAAATCGATTGAAACCGCACTCCTAAATATAATGTGATAGACAGTAGGCAATATTACTATTCAAGTGTCAGAAAAAAAACTCTCCTCCAATAAGACACATATTGAATCCTCTTAATAGAAACAATCTCTGATAACTTTGTTTGCCTTTTTGTATGAAAAACAAACGCTATAGTACAGTCAACACAAGCCGAAATCTTAAAAATTCATCAGGCCAATAGTTTGAACATATTGAGTCCAATATTCGCGTCAGTAAAGCAACGATCAGATCCCTTATTTCGGACACCACAAATTCGAGGGAAATAGAACCTGCCATCATTGAGCAACATAACATCATCCTCTGTTGGGTTCTGGCATTCCTGAAGGTTTCGGAAACCGAGACTCCAGACCGAACTGCTCGGAATAAATGTCGTCGCTTCCAGAACGATTGGCTTAAACCTTGCCCTCGTTTCCAACTGTCGCGGTAAGAAAGCTTTTCAATCTCGTATTCCGGTTGCGGCGGTGTTATTAGCGGTGCTCCGATTGGGAAGTGACTTGGAGTTAACGCTTACAGATCATTGATGTCTTCCGATATAGGACACAAGGGTCTCGAGTTTAGACACACTTCAATTTGTATCAGAAGTGTACTGAGCTCCGCATAGGTAAGTACCTGGCTGCCAGCGACTCTTTTTAAGTGGAACTTAATCGACTTGACACCAGCTTCCAATAGGTCTCCAAAATGAGGGGAAGCGGGTGGATTAAAGTTCCACCTCGTACTTTCACTTGCCAAAGCTTCTGCACACGTCTCCCAATCGAACTGCGCCAATTTCAAGAGCTTCTGCAGCTCCCTATTCGCACCTACAAAATTTGGGCCACAATCGCTATACATAGCCACGCATAAACCTCTTCGCGCTGTAAATCTCCGGAATGCCGCGAGAAACGCCTGGGTCGTTAAGTCGCTTAGACTTCGCTGTGTACCACCTTGGCTGCCATACAAACGAAAATTGCGAAGTATCCTTTGAGTGTTTTTGCGTTTCGTCCTCTCCAAGAACTAACATAAATTGGACCAGCATAATCAACCCTTGAATGACTGAAAGGTCTGGAAATCCTAGCACGAGGAGCCGGTAGATTCCCCATCAGTTGCGCCATTGGTTTTGTGTATATACCCTTTGACGGCGTTTCTGATGCTGAAGATCCAAAACCTTTGAAGCAGATACAGAATAAATGTCATGTAGGCAGTCATTACTTTCCTAGCCAAACAAATCGCACACTTTGAAGCAGATACACAGACATAATCATACGAAACAGTATGATTAGAAGATTTCTGCAGTTCTTGTGTGTTCTTCGAGGAGAATTTCACAGGAGTTGCAAAAACAAAGAGGAAGAGTTTTGGCGAGAAGGAGTAAATGCTGATTGACTTTCTTCTGCCTTGACATGTCACGTCGAAAATCTCTAAGGTAAAAATGCCTTTCCATAGAACGTCAGGCTCTGCTCTAGATGCACAAATTTAAGAAGTAGTCTCTGGTATAACAACTGCTGGAGTTTTGTAAATTGTGTGCACCGATTGCCTGACTCTGGTCTAAATCTGATGTAATGCCACCAAAACTGCTTATGCTGTGAATGTATGAAATCGATTTGGGCCTTGAGCGACTGTGCCAATGAATAATTTCGATTTGTCTTTCCAGCAGGTAAACCTCTACTCAATCCTGAAGGCAACGAACTATTTTGTAAAGATGCTCAATCTTCTGTGAATCCACGGCATAGCTAGAGAATTGCCCTTCCATTCTCTGCCACTGATATAAATGCACCTCTAACCTTGCCTAACCGTAGGTTCTGTCTTAACGAATCCAATATCAATTAAATCACTTCACTTACGAAATTGAGAAACTTGCCCCAGAGATACATAAATAACTAAAACTCTTTCTAAATTACTTGCGGGATTAGTTTTGAAAAATATCTTCTCTGCAGCCACTCATATTTCAGATCCATTCATTTATTAATCCAATTACATTTACATGACAGGTGAAGTTTTCAAAACAAAAAAAGGAAAAATAAATGACAAAATCAGGATATCACAAAAGATATTTGAAAAAGTTTCAATTTAAAGTTTTTTAAAAAAAAAAAAAAAAAAAAAAACACACAGAAAGTGGGGAGATCCTTTTATTTTCTTCGTCTTTTCTTTCTTTTGTCGGTTCTTATTCGCAGAGATTCTTTTTCGATAAATTTCCCACCACCCATCGGTGTCATACTTGTCCCCTCTATTCTTAATGAATTCATGAATTCACCGCCATTCACAAACCCAATTCAATAGTTATCAGCGACAGTCCAATTTTCCAAATGCAATTTCAGGAATTTTTGATTATCTTATTATTCCATCAGTTCTGGTTTTTTATTTTTAGATTTTAAAATGTTTGTGTTTTCACTACACAAAAGTAGATAAACCGAATGTATAAGTACGAGTATGCAATAAGTGAAAGAGGAAAGATGGAAAGTCAATTAATTATCTGAAAGATTGTGTGGCTTTGGCAGAGGGGTATTCTCTTCACTACTTTATCATGATTTTGGGACGATAAAGGCATCCTTAAGTCTGACATCAGCTCCTTTTTTTTTTTTGGAGAACCTAGGATTGACATTGCTCATTACTGAGACAAAAGTGTTTATTCAAAGATTAAGTCGGGCCTTATCAACTATCAAGTGCTATCCTAGGAAACCAAATCTCCTGGGACAGCAATCTGGATAAGATTAAGTAAAACAGGTGCCATAACGTCATACTTAACAGTAGCTATGGAAGTCATTAAAGACGGTAATCGATCTATCTGAATATTGTGATAGAATAAAGGAAAGAGCTTTGTGAGTAGCAATCATCTTTTGGACCTTCTACAACTAGCTGACTTAAGATATCAACAACATTGGCTCCTCGTCTACGAGAAGAAGGCAAAAACTTATCGACTTATCCCTATCCAACATGCATCCTGAGGACAGTACCATTAGTAAGGTGGCGCTAGAGTCTTAGGGCGCACGTTTGACTTAACCAACATTTAATTTTCAAGCTAGCCTTCTTGCTATGCAACTGTTTCCAGATTCGAAGACTTTGAAAAGTGAAGCACTAGTGTCTATCTACCTCTTCCGCCACATAAGCTGACGGATTTCGACTAAGCTTACAAAGCGCTATTTCGATTCATTGAAAGGGAGTCTCCTATCCTTTCCTATAGACGCTATCAGAGGCGGTCATAAAATCAGAAAATAGGTGGAAGGTGTGTGAAATTGTCCTCTCTTCTATCTCCTCTATAGGTACATATGCTTTCTTTGTTTCTGCACACACCCGCCGGTTTTCATCGTTAAGCCACAGACTTCGTTAGGTCAAGTGAAACCCAGGTCACCAGGGACGACATTTCTAATGTCCTGTTGCCAACATTACCGCTTAGTTTTGGGAAAGGGTTGTGGTGGCCGAGGGCGAAGACCCTTACGGTTTCTTTTAGTCTTACAGTCTTTTACCCGTACTTGTTCCTCGGCCATATTAAGATAGTGGTCCGTGTAAGTGTTATCTTGTCGCGCCGATCCAGTAATAGTAACAGATTAATCAGCAGACCGCAAAGTCTTATGAATATCGAAAAGCCTTGCAATAAAATTGCACTACAGATCGACTAGATTGAATTCTTTAATGGACCTATAGACATAGTGTCATCACTCACACAATTCAGCATACCTTTGACGGAAAACAAAAATTGGTGCCCTGTCATTCATCTGCGTTCAGGCACGCGTGTATATTAGGCTGATGTTGACGACTTAGGCCTGGTTTATTAACCGAAAATCTAGCGAATACTCAAAGCAAGAGCATAAAGTTCCAAGAGTATCAGCATGCACCAGATTAGCGTTTACTATTTCCGGCTTATTGCTATCGTAAGCCAGATATCCACAGAAAAATTTCTCCCCTGTATCGTCATTTTGTCTGACTACAAGGGTCCTCGTAGATGGTGCATTTTATGATTCAAAAACGAAGTCTCCCCCTTAAGATGTTTTAAATGGGATCTTTAAAATACGGCAAAAGTGTTCGACTGGGGCGCGTGAAACTTTAAGAGTTATTTACAGCTCCGAAAATACACAATGAAAGACATTAACAAGAGAAAGCTAAAATGTTCTCTTCTGAACAAGGTAGTCTACCGAGTTTAGTGAGTCATCATCCCATTCTGATCTTTTCATTGCAGCCGAACTTATCATGCATTTTCAAAATAAGAATGAGAGAATTACCGCTGTTATTAGAAAGCAAAACTGGAAGACGGTTGAATCCTTTGAAGAAGGACTAGAAAATTGGTATGTCTTTGTAGACCTCGAAGCCTGATACTTAAGTTCTTTCAACATTTCAACAATTAGCACGTTTCTTTCTTAAAGTCCAATTTAAAAATCGTCCTCAAATCGTCAGAATTCCTTGCATGATTCTCGATTTTGACTTATATTTACAGTCGAATACGTGGGTTCAATTCACCTCATAGTTAATCAAATATCAGTATCCTGATATCACTGTCTAAAAGGAAGAAACAATTTTGTGGTGTTAACGATTTGTTTCCATTGAAGCAACTTGTCGTATCTACCTAACATAACTTGAAAGCCGTCCATACAACATCTGCACGGAAGTTAACTGTTTCACTTTAGTTCAAAGGCTGGTTTCCTATTTCCATGATATTGATTCCTCCTTCCCTTCCATATTTGCAGTTTGAATCAATTTTCAGGTGATGTAAGTAGTCTACAACCAGAAGCCAAAACGAAGGCACGGGCGACATGGTGACATTTAATTGAATGACATTATTATACCAAATTCTGACATCGCAGACTAGCAGTAATAAAATATAGAATAAGTGGCGCCCAACGTGGGTCCCATAAAATTTAATAGCCCCGTAACCCAAGCAAACGAGAGTGAAAAAAAGGAAGAACCTAAACCTTTCACAACCAAAAATAGAAAGAAATTTAGATACACCTTGACTGAAAGGAGAAAAATAGAGGAAATTACCAACCATTTTTAAGTAATAAAGTCACCCAACTACCATCAATCAAGCAACTACTACTCATAATGGATATAATAGTGTCCTTCAGGTCGTTCCTTCAAGATGTTCACACCCAAGGAATTTCCCACGCATAACCATCCTCCTTTCACCATACTTAAACTAGCAATAACTTTGCTTATCGCTTTCGCCGGTGTATTGTCACCATTTTCCTTCACAATTTAACTTTATTCTTCCTTTCATTTCTATGTTCTCTTGACAAGAGTTCAAGATGTCCTTCATGACGGTATTTTTATCCTTCAAAGTGAAAATAATGGAACATGATAAAGAAAAATAAAATAAAAACCAAACCCTACTTCATACAATAGTTGGTTGAGTTCTATTCAACTCTCTAAATATGCACAAGTGCCTAAGGCGTTGGCGGGGGATTAGGGACGACGAAGGAGAGAATTGTTGAAAAGAATCACACAGACATAATGAGGGGGTTCCTGCTTGTTACAACCCTGAAAACACTCACTCACTCGCCCAACACCAACTAACTTATAGACGTATGCAAACAAATTTGAAAGCGAGTACGCTTTTCATACAAAAAAAGCCAACCAATTTATTTTAGAAAAAAGAAAAACCACCAGAGGGTAGTTTACTAACGCAACTCAACACTATTCACTCTACACGATATGCTCCATCGTCTTACACTCTGCAGTTCTACTCTGCATCCATTTTGGTAATCGGTAAGGTTCTAGAGGGTTCCTAGCAACACATTATTGTGTGTTTATTTGCTTAGAAATGTACGGAGTATGCTTATGTACTCGTATCTACAATGTTATTCGCGCGCTCTGTTATATGCTAGCAGTGTTCATATAATTTTTCTTTTTTAGATACTCTTTAACTAGAGAGCGGAAAAAAGTTGTTAGTGGTGACAGCTGCTATCATTGTTAGGTTAGTGGTAGCACCAATGATAAATGAACATTTCAATAAGTAAAAAATTCTATGATAGCACAGGGTGTGTCAGGGTGGTTAAACACCCTTTCACTTTAATCAAAAATGAAATTTATTCATAGAAAAATTGTCCATGGGATTCAATCAGCGATGTGGTAGCTTAATAACGAAATGGAAAAATGTTGGTTTAAAGTCCAAGAGGACATGTTGGTGAAAAGTTAATTACAAATTGCTCCTTCTTGTGTTTTTTTTTTCATGACTTTGTTGAAATAGGGACGATGAAAGATAAATCCTTAATATACGAACGAAGTGTTACTGACTAGATACTCGTAGTAAAAAGTATACTGTCCATTTCGCCTCTTGACCAAAGATAAAGCTTAGTCCTTGAGGTTGGAAAACCTGTACTTCTCTGTTAACGATCTGCTCTCAAAGCACAGACGTAATAGACGATACTACCAAAGTAAGTTTCTACGAGCATTTCGACAAACTGTACGATTATGTAGGTATCTAGATCACAGATATACTGTAAGAAGCTTGAATAAAGCGGGGGAATAATCCCAATAAACCGCCAGATCCTTTGCTAATCGCGTATTCCTGACGCTCCCGCTCACCCTTTAAAAATCTGTATTTATTGGTTAAGGTCAGTGGCATCGATGCCACGAAGTTGTCAGAAATGCCATAACTGCTGTGCTGGGTTTCATTGGCCGAGGTGCATAAAAACCCCTAATTTTATGGTGCAGGCCAGAGCATGTAGTAAGCCATGAAGTGGCACTGCGTACAGGAAGGAATGGTTTGTAGACTCTTCAAGATAACAAGAAAAATAAGACATGTGGGAAAATAAAGACAATTTGAAGCGAGCGATCAAAAAGAATCCTCAACCGATTTACCAGAAGATAAAAGCGAACAAGGCTGGAACAGAGTCTTGTCGGGCAAGAAATATTTAAGTAATGACTGCCTCGGCTTGATTGGCAGTAAGCCATCCTGTCACCCAAATTTTCCAATACATTTTCAATGGAAAATGTAAGGCCGGCCCCTATTTTACGATTAGCTTGACGAATATTTTTCTTAAATACCTGAGTGATCCCTATGTTGTTCACATAACATTGATCTTTAATACCACTCCACAAAAAAAAGTCTAGCGGCGTCAAATCGCAGTTTCGTTGCGGCCAAGCAACATTACTAAAACGATTGATTATAAGTTTATTGAACTAAGCGTGCAATAAATCGATTGCTGGACGGCTTTTATGGTACGTAGCTAAGTTAAGTCGGTATTCAGGCCTCAGTGGCACCTTGTAATGTTTCTCTCATCGAGGTCTTGAAAGAGAAAATGTGCCATTAATGCGGCAACTCCAAAAACATGGTCCTCATCTGAAATGAGCCTCATCTAGAGCCCAAACTTGAATCAATTGGATCTTGTTAGCCAATTGCAATATTCTCCTTTGGGCGCACAGGATGAATATTTTCGGTCATCAATTCTTTAGAAACTTGCGTACACTAGCTGCGGTTGGTGCATTGTTATGACCAAAATTTCTTTTTAAAATTAGCACGGTTTCGGCAGCATCCACCTTGGAAGTAACTCTGCAATATTTCCCAAAGTTGTTCAAGCATAAATCGATCCATTTGCTACCGCGAAAATATAACACTGAATATGTGCCAATTTTTGGGCACTGTAAGTATGCAGATACCATGTGATTCGGAAAGATGTCAACAGATGGCGCACCTTTTAAAATCGCGATTTCTGATGGAAAAATAGAAAATCACTTCTGGACACTGTTTGACTTCGCTTTAACTGTTACCATAGTGCCCTACGCTTAAGAGCTTGCTGAATCCCTTTCACAAACCTCTGAACGAGGTCCTAATTAAGTGAGTCTTCTCTGAATTTAGCAGAAAAAGCACCAGAGTTGAGTTGAAACCATTCTCAACTTACTTCTTGCATATTTTTTGAGTATGCAGGTGGCAATTAACTCTTACATCAGGCTGATGGACACACCATAAATGGATCGTCCCCATCTCCAATACTCCTTTAATTATCTTGAAAGGTCAGCGTGAGTCGTTCCTAAATCCTTCCATCTACCCACAAACTGTGCTGTTTTCCAAGCTGACAATAATATTAGCAAGAATAGCTGATACTATATATCGCTCAGCCTGAATTCAACATCAGCGTCGCTGGCAGTTAAGCATCGATGTATAGTATCTAATAAAATCTAATAATAAAATATGGAGTGATCAGAGAGATAGCTAAGCAGCACAAGGTCAGGTTCTTTTGGGCTCCTACCCATAGTAGACAGCCAGTCACCGTTCAACCCACAACAAATGATATCGGGTTTTCCAATAGGGACTTGACAACTTTGAATTTAATTTGTGAACGCACTCTTTCACTTATCATCAAACTGTCACTGTCATTTTATTCTGTAAGCTCAACATTTAGTTTAGTGCAACAATTTGAGTCTACATATTCGTTTTGTGATGTTGCCGTGTCAGTGAGACAACGGGTTGGTCGGAGTGTCGAAAATATCGCTGCCGTTCAGGCGTCCGCAGCAAACGATCCAAATCAGTCAATTCCACGGCGTTCTCAAGAATTGGGCAACGCTCAGACCACATTATGGCGTATTTTGTGTAAGGATCTTGGCTTACACCCAAGATCAAGATGACTCAAGAATTGAAGCCGATGGACTATTTGAAGCGACGTACGTTCTCCGATTGGGTTCTGTAGAAGATGCGCCAAGATGGTGAATTTCATCGCAAGAAATGGGCCAGTCGATTGGCCGCCTCGTTCGTGCGATTTAACGCCACTTGACAACTTTCTGTGGGGCTACGTTAAGTCATTGGTTTATACCAACAAGCCGACGACATTGGAAGAGCTCAGAGCCAACATTGAACGCGAAATAGCGGCGGTTTCGGCCGAAATGTGTGGCCGAGTCGTTGAAAATTGGGTGCAACGAATCGACCGCTGCAAACGTACTTCAAGCCGATAGTAAAGTTTTTGAAATATCTCAAATGGTTTGCGTTTTATTTAAAAAAAAAGTTGCCAAGTCCTTATTGGAAAACCCGTTACAAGTTTAGCGCTCCTTGGGGCCTACGGATGGAGTATTTTTCACGAGAAATCCAAATTTACTTACTTTACTTAGAGCGCAGGCCTGATGCCGAGGAGCACTTTTCTTCTTTCCGTTACGTCGCGCTTCAGTCCGGGGTGGACCAGGGTCTCAGCTAACAAGCGTTTCAAGGAGCACCTTGCATTGGATTATATAGAGCCCCAGGGATGTTTTGATGTGCGCTCCAAAGTATATGAAGAATTTGGCTTACAAGCTTACAAAAAGAAGTTTGCATTTGGATCATCATTTGGGTCGTATGTTCGATGGTTCGCTCTAAAAAGAGATTGCCTTGATCGTCCTTTTGAACCCGAAATATTGCTCAAGGATGAAGCTAATTTTTCGTTAAATGGCTAAATACAGCAGCAAAATTTCCAAATAAAGTCACTTCATATAGTTTCGTTGTATCTTATGAGCTGGAGAGCGCTATTGATCAATGAATACAGAAATTTTCGTTACACAATTGAATGGGATTTATGTGTAAACGCTGTGGTTTCAACAATGGCAACATAATCATGCTACATTAATGTCTATCACGAGAAGTTAGGGGAGATGGACCATTAAGAAGTCAACATTGAGTGCGTTATTGCTGATATAGTCCACAAGCTCATCGGGAAAGTGGTCAGAAATAGGACTTCCTGAATACGCCCTATGTAGCGGTTGGCTACATATATATGCACTTATATCATAAACTCGTGTCTCCAATGAGAGCAATACAAACATTTTTCTGTGTTTCATCTGCTTAGGCTACCTTGTCGGAGTGAGAGCTTTGACACTCTTTAATGCAAGTTAACACCACATGAGTAATTTTGTCCAACAACTCATAAACATTTTGGTACCTCTACAGGTTTAGGCAACCATTTTCAAAAGAATACGAACTACTGCCGCAGATATAAGAGTATTTTACTAACTACGAGTACGTATGCGTATTTGATCGTCCTACATTTTCATTACTTCATGTTGCATGACATAAAACCCAACTGCAAACGGAAACACCATTTAAAAACAAAAAGAAATAAAAATCAATTATTCAAACACAACCAACAACGAAGGGTTGGTCGACTTGTCAGGAGGTTGGACTTGTCAGTCCTTTCTAAATGTACACCACACGTCCTGGCACAATATCACCTAATAACGTATTCAAGACCAATCAATTGCGTGTACCTCGTGCATACTAAAAATAGAGATAAAAGGCAAATCGTCCTCGCTTTTGTGTGTCAGGTGATCAAATATTCAATCCATGACAAAAGGAACGACAAACAAACGAACAGAAATCTAAACCAAGTCGATTAGGTTGGTCCTTCACAGTTAGTTCTTCAAAAATAATATCTCACATTGAATGAAAGTCATTCTCGTCTATTGGTATACGAGTACGAGTATCTTTCTTATGCCCCTAACAAATAGACCTGGAGATGTGGTAAATTTAATTACGCATACGCCTAAGGTGGGACTCTGTAATAGTGGGCATACGGTAAAACTTCGGTGAGCTAAAAGTCTCCAAGGATATGTAGATGTGAGTCTCTATTTGTATCACTCTATCTGTTACTGTTCCTTGATGTGTTAAACATTTGAATCGATTTTTTGAAATGTTCGTATGTCAGCTCTTGCTGCACGTAATGTGTAATTACTTAAACAATTTCTAGTCCTTCCTTATCGTATTTATGTCCTTGCCTCTATCTAAGATTCAATTTTAATTTTTTTTGTTTGAGTTAACGTGCACGTGGTTTCGTTGGCAATCAATCATCTCAGACCTAAAGTATCGGCAAGAGGGGAACACTGTCAATCAAATGACATTTTGACGAACTTGAGCTTACATTAACTGGGATTGGTGGAGCCAAGGGCTGGTGATGTTATAATAATTGATGTTCAAGGAGTGCGATGACACAGGATAACAAGTCTTCAAGCGAAAAATCCTTAAAATGTACTTAAAGTTTTAAATGAAATCTCCTTTACCAGTACGAGAACCCATCCACGTATGTCCTTAATTACGAATGAGAGTTTGATTTGAGTTGTTGAATTTATGAGGCAAAGTCCTGGCTGCTGGAAGAAGGAGTACGTGACTCCATAGCAAAATTGGACTTTTTAAGTGTGAAAAATTCAAAATAGTTAAGTGGGTAAAACGTGACCTTTTATCATGGAGCAGAGGTGAAACTTCTATGCGAACAAACACGTAGGGAGTTGGAGGAGTAGTTTAAGAAAGTTTTGGAGAATTATGAAGGAGTCAGTCATAGGTGAAGTGTGGTTAAACGACTTTAAAAGTTTTTAAAGTTTTGAAGAGAGATTTTTCCCCTATTACCAAATAAGGTATACGACTTAGTCTATAAAGTTTTTAACATCCAGATTTCTTCCATTACCAGAGGAGCCTTGGAAATTTGGAGATCATGCCAATAGTTTGGGTGGTTGAAAGCATTCGCGATGACTGGACTATCGGCTCTATATTTTCTACCTTCAAAGAAGGTGATCATACATTGTGTATATAAGAGAAACAGTTTCTTTCACGGAAGGAACTATCCTCAATGAAGCTGCCCATCTGCTGGAACAAAAAGACGATATCGACATCATTTATCACACTCCGCGCGACTTCATTGAGGCTTTCATGGCGATTGAAGCGTCATACAAGCGTTACTTCGAAGTTGATCAGGAGTTTATGTACCTCTGAGAAGACGTTAAATTTTACGAAAGATAGGCTCGTACAAATTAGGAGAGGATTTACTATGGGAAACTGCGACTGTCTCGATTTTGCAAATCAAAATTCATGCTCTACAAATCATTGATGATGTCACTTAATAGATTTATCCCAAAATTCTATGAGCCGTATTAAGGTGTAGATATGAACTGTGTTTTTTTTTAGAGGCGAAGAATTTAAAATTGGCAACACAGTTTTATGTGACATTCGATTTGACAGTCCTTGATTGTTTTAGGTAAGTTTGGTTTGGCAATTCACTATGAATAGACTCACGTCGGAGTAATGATTGCAAATTGTTCAGATTTATTTTGATGAACATGATTCAGTTCGAGGCAGTCATCGGACATTTCGTGCATTTTATGGTACTTATAATTGTCCATCAGAGCGATTAGTCTGAGAAATTATGGATCCTTTCCGCCATACGTTTACTCTAAATAACATGCATCCCGTAAGACGTCGTATAGTCTTCACAAAACAAGAGATTGATGATGTGCAGCGTAGTGTTGAAGATGATCCAAATTCATCATCGTCATCGTGACCAACATTTTCATAATAAATCTTGCGTTAAGATCTTGATTTTCGTCCTCATAATTATTCGAGCCGTTCATTTGATAAATAGCCCCAAGGAAACATTGCTATTGATTCACAATTTCATTTAAAAATTTAGTTCAGTGATAGAGCACAATTTTTGTTAAATGGTTGCATCAATAAACAGAATTGCCACATTCAGAGCGATGATAATCCATAAGCCATTGTCGGCACACCATCCAGGAAAAGTCATCGATTAATTTCACGAAATGGACCTGCTAATAAGCCACCCTGTTCGTGCGATTTGGCGCTATTAGATTATTTTCATTTCGCTGATAAACCCAAAACATTTGAGCAGTTGAAAGCCAACATTCAAAGCGGCCACCATATACCCAAAATCCTATTTAAATATTAATGACAGAAAATTATCTGTCAAATGGAGCCAACTTCATGGATATTAAAAATATTTGTCTGTACCTTATTTGAATTTTAAGTTTCCCATCTCTAAAACAACACCCATTTCATAGCACAGAAAGCAAACGAATGTCGACTACTCATTGGGAATATTAAGCGAATGGTCGAAGGTGATCTTTGAATCGCAGGTTGTTAGAGCGTGTTTGGGCCCGATGAGGTTGGGAAGATGCCGTAATCCAGGCAAAGACTCTATATGAGTCCTGTTAAATTAAGTACTCGTAAGTGCGACTTTATATTGTATTAACACTGGAAAATAAAAGACGTTATGAAGAGTTTTAAGAGGTGGTCTTATATTCCGCTACATAAGCGGATACTTCTTCGAACGAAAATATCAATCCAGATGGAAGCCAACAATTGCTCCATAATCGGGCAGGAAATGATTAAGTTATATTAAGTTAGCTTGCAGTGGACGTTGGAGAAACCAACCCTCTTAGGCTATTGGTCCATTGTGATGCCTCTTGTATCTGTGATCCTACTTATCCTGGAATCAATTTATGTTTCGGATGAAGAGTAGACTATTACCAAAACAACTGGTCGGGGCATTAAATGATCTTGGAATCTGTGGGATTTTTTTTAAACAATTTTATTTGAATGTACTTACTTTCAACGGTAAATTGAACGGCAACAATTGGTGGTATGTATCCTTCGGTGTTTTTGAATGGGAAATAGTAGCTAGGGAAGCCCATTCGTGGATAATAATCTCTGGCTTTGATGTTCTCAACATCAGCTGGGTTCTCACCTTCGCACGACACCCAAACGACGTTGGTCTATACAAAAAGATACAAATCAAAGATTTTCATATGCAAGTATGTTATATTTAGAAAACAAACTGATAAAAGGGTGACAAAAGATTGTAAAACTTCATGAATGTACTTACTTCATTTGGCTTCAAACTTTGTTTCTCGGTAATGTGCTGTTTAAGCTCTTCGGGCATATCGTTTGGCAGATGTTTAGAATCGTTGTAAATTTCTGGTATCCAGTTGTAAATCTAAAGTCAATCAAAATATTAAGCATCAAATGGCTTAACATATGAGTAGGATCGTACCTTATTTAATTTCAAAAATATACATGGTCTGGCCTGGTGATAGCCGAATTTATTAGCCTCAGTACATGGTGCATAATCTTCTGGTTCAGTGGCACACACCTTTCCAGGTGGTGGTGGCCTATCAAATGAACAAGCTACTTGGTTGTATTTTGGTAAAACATCGTATGCTACAAAAGGAAATAGAAAAATACAGAAAAACAATTCGTTTAAACTCCAACTATTTGTGATTTTAAATTTGAACAAACTTTTCAGGAATTGTCCAGTCGCCTCAACCCAATATTTGTAGTTTTCTTCTTTCGATGCCTCATACCAAATCAATGTACTTTCGACGTTCTCCTCTGGGGGCATTGGTCGGAAGCCAAGACCTTAAAGTAGATAGAAAATACACAAATCGATTAAAGGATTACATTATTGCTTTCGGAGAAAAGCCGATTAAATAATTTTACTTGAAAGGACATTGGAGAGATACTCGTAGTTTACTTGTGTGTGTGTGGGGGGAATTCGTTCGTGTTCAATTAAACTCTAGAATGTGATAGAGGTCAGACTGATGGTTTTACTATGTTTCCGTGATGTAGTTGCATAAATCAATCGAATCCAATTAGTTAATTAAATTATTTAGTCGATTTTGGGTTTGCTTTTTTATTTTCTTTATTTTTTTTCTATTTCTCATTTAGAGTGAGATCTCATTTTAATAGGAAAAGATAGAAAAATAGGGAGTATCCTTCGGGGTTGTTTAATTTTTTTATGGAATTTTTTCGTGTTCATTTTGTTTTGGGTGTGCGAATAGGTTCGGCTTGGAATTCCTACGGTTTTCTCTGGGCTTGGATTAATAGTTTTAATTTATGATAATTGAAGGTTAATTTTAGTATTTAATAGGACAGCTGTAGCTTATAGGGCGAGGACTGTTTGGGCGCAGTTTTATGGTAAAAATGTAAGACAGGGATATCGACTTTGAAATTATTGTGACAGGAATGTTGGTCGAACATAAATATGTCCTCCTTTCATCGAGGCCTTTTTCAGTTTTTAATGTCATCCAATGGGTGCCCACCCAATCACACTTTGGTGTAACAAGACAGTTTTTTTTCATAGCAATGTAATAACAAAAAGTTTTAATACAATTAATTTTACTAGGATTCACACGAGTTGAGAGGCCTATGTAAGTGGCCGTAAAGTACTTACGGAGAGATGACTGCTATAAAACTCAATGTCCTCTAAGGTCGATCATAACAACGGACAACCTCTTTCTATCTCATCTGCGAGAAGGTTTTGAAGTGAGAGTCAATCGGTTCGACCTAACTCTAGAAATGTACACCACTAGAAGGCGTACCCGCCTTGCAGAGTAGAGATCAACACTGTTTTTATAACAACTGTCATCTACACTTTTTATGCAAACCCTTAGAACTGAACTCTCAAGATAATCTCCGATCTCCAGACAAAGGTTTTGCTATTCGATACAGAGATTCCGGGGGATCTTCAGGGGTTAAACGGAATAATTATCTATGACAGGACCATTGTCTACTAACCTTTATCTCACTAGCAGTGAAAAATATTTTAAATAAAGTTTCAATTTGCAAAAGCACCGAAGGCTTCAGATGAAAATCATGCTGATACTTATGTGTGGTATATACTGGCCCTCTTCTAGAGAAAAGTGAAGCGAAAGTCTACTTCAGGATACTCAGCATCTTTTCGCTACGGTGGTACATGAATTCCTTTTACTATGCACTAATATGTGCTCGATATCGTCGACAAAAATCTGGCTTTCAACTGATCACATAGTATACGGTACTAGCCAAGCTGAGATGCTAGGAGTCATCTATGTTATCTTTCAAATCAAGGATACAGTACTCTCGAGAAAGGACGTTTAGGGCATTGTTAAGCTGTTGGGAGTCCACATTGTCTCTTATGGCCTGGTCATTCGGCTTCTTTTCGTTTTTCCCAAACCGAAATCTAAAGTACAATATTGCTAGCGATCGGATTTGTGTGCGTAATGGAATACAAAGCAGACAAACGGATACCTTGAAAGTACAGTCATTTTCTCTGTTGGTATCTTCATGACTGTGCCATCCTGGGGAATGATATGGCAAATGGAGATATCTACTGATAGTACTAGTGGATCAAAAAAGCAAGTTAAAAATGCCTGTGGTACCATTGAAATGCATTGAAACCTTTAAAGATAATCACAAGACTCTGTTAAAAGTGAAACGTGTTGCAACAATCGATTAATCCCAAATGCAACTGCTGATGGTGTAATATCTCGAAGCAAAACAAACACAATATAATAGCTCCAAACATCAGAATGCATAGGAGATTGACAATCAATATCTCGGAGTTCTCAAGCCAGTATCCGCGTTTACATAGAGGATAGATATTCAGTTTGAAGATGATCAGTAATCAGGTAATGAGTAAAGCAAGTATAACAACAAAACCTAAGTAGCGTTCCGAAACGGCATTTACACTTTTTGTAACATGAAGTGCTTCTGACTATGTTTCGAATTCGCAACGTCGGCAATAGTCACTATATGTAGCTTTCTTGTTTGATTGTTTAATGGAAAAAGCAACACAAAAAACTGTAACCCATTCTGAATTGTTGTCGCATGCAAGGAAAATCAACGAATCTACGAGCATAACCAACAATTGTGTAATTAAACTTGAGTTGCTGTCAATGCAACTGTGGAAATTCCAGACTCTTCAAAAGGAGACATCAATGAACTTAATTAAGTCCATCAGGACGGGTTGGGCAAAAAAGGATAAACAGCTGCGACATTCTACGGCAAATACAATCGACAATATAAATAGGACTTGAATGCATTGGTTGAACTACGAACAGGCATACACAAAACCTTTGGTCGACGCAAAGTTCCAGCGCGCACATGTAGTTAAGACAGAAGCAGTGCCGCATAGAAAGACCAAAGTTAGTTACTAGGTCTCAGTTCAAAATAGACAGGATAGATACTGGCTTCGTAGAAGCAAAAAAAAAAAACAGAAGCTTGAAATAAAAAATGTTAAGCCTACAAAGGCAAAAAATCGTAATTGGCACTATAGATATAGCAAATTCTGGGAACTGTTCACCCAATCAGAAGGGTAATGTCGGTAGAACGTTCATGTGAATCGTTTCAGAAACAACGAAGGTGTGTTTAATGGTCAACGTACTCGTATATAGTGTGAACAAAAAAGTGGTTTTATACAATCGTTTCGGATAGAACGTCACTTTATTAAGATGAATAGAGTCTTAAGGGATATTGTGACTTTGTATTCATAGATTTTGACCACGATACCTGGCCAATGGGTATTGCTTTGGTCTAAGAAGGCTCTATAACAGAAATATGGATTCAATAAATGGAGCTCGCTCTATGCTGTTGTTACTCCAGTGAGGTCTTCGAGGGATGCTTGGTTTCTAGGCCGTAACCTAGTCAGAAAGCTATTTGTTAGGAAACTTATAAAAATAATAAAAAAAATTACCCTCCAGAAAAAGGGCGAATAAGAGCAGCGCGAAGTATACCTCAATAGGTACTGCCGCGCATTTCTTGAGGAGATAGGTAATCAGCACAAGTTCACAAGCTCCTGAATTCCTGGACACCCGCAAGCCCTCACTCTTTCAAGTGTTTTTGTTTTAAGGCAGTCATAGGTGGAGTCATAGCAACATTTGTGAGACATGCAGAAAAATATGTTTCATTCTCAATCTTAAACACACAAGAGAGCTGGTGCAACTCAGAAGAAGTGACATCTCCAAGCTCACACAATAAGCCCTCGGATTTTGTGTTATTGGAAGGCACGTGAAGCGATTAGGTCTTCCTCAAAACAATTTCTGCCAGAACTGCAACTGCCCTTATCGAAGCAGGCAGTTACCACTTTCGAGATTCAAATGATTTCGGCTCTATAAAAATCACTGACCTCACCTAGTTGGTATCGCAAAATACGGTTAGGCTATCTCAGTTGTATCACAATAGACTTACAACTGATGCTAGTGCACTACAACGAGAGCCACTTTAATTAATATAAAGATATTATTCAACTTGGCGTTTGTATCTACTCGTAGATAGATAGCATACGATCGAGCTGATTAAAATATATTTTTGGTTGAGGCAAAGGCCCAGCTTAGAGTCCATTGTCAAGTAAGTAAAGGAAGGGAAAATATTGTTGAGGTCCACAAACTAAGCAAATTCTAAAAGCTGATCAGTTCAGTTCAGTTCTCCTGCGAGAATTAATTATGTTTTTTATTTTAAAAGAGAATCTGACTGTTGTTTGAAAAGCCAAATTCTCGCGAATTCAATGATATTATTTGCAATGCAATGAAGAAACACCTATATTCCTGGAATCGCTAAAATTTGACTGCAACTAAGTTTAGTTTTGTAAAAAACTTAAATAAATTTGGGAGATCTAGTCGACATCAATAAAGTAAGGCTGTACCATTGCTATCCCCGGTCGTCTGCTTGCAAACAAAATCAGGCACTTTGCTCGATCATGCCTTTTGTCATATTTTCTGAAAATTAACTTGAGATTGAGGCTGAAAAATTAAATAACTGATCATTTATCTGATGCACGAACCACATAATAATATTTTGTAATGAACATAGACTTTTGGGCCCTTTCTTGCTCGGAAACATCAAAACTTATTCATACGAAATTCAAGTTTGGTATCTTCAAAAAAGCCTGAAACCTTGTTTTTGTTACATATCCAAGATTCCTACCAATAATTGTTGTTCCCCATCAATAGATGGCCTTACTAAAGATGTGAGAATTGTTTAGTTGTTATTTAAATAAATCTTACCAGGATTTGATCCTATTAAACCATCATCCATCATCCATTTGGGCCTGTCATCATGCAATGTTTGATAAAATACAGCTAACATGGCAGCAAAAAATCCAGCTAACGCCGCATAGAAAATAATGTAGAATAATATAATTTTTCCTGAAATGACAAGAAAGAGAAAAATAAAATACGATTAGTCACACTACGAATTAGGTAACAAAAGAGGGTAATAAAATAGAATTACATAAAAACCAATGAATGCCAATTAATAAGAATATCCCTGACAGGAGCCTAACCCACATTGGGTGTAATTTACATAAGGAAAAGTGGAAAAGCAGGACGAAAATGCTGGTTAAGTTAGGTGTTTTTGTGGTGGCGGAGCATGACTAAATTTGGCTCAAATCTCCATCTGCTTATATCTCTGCCAGTTTAACCGAACAGATTACCCCAATTGTGGTTCAGAACTCGTCCTCCTAGTGAACCTTTTCGAAGGTTTAATAAGTCTATCCGCGCATGTATCCTTGTGGGAAAGAAACTACGTTTGCGAATTAATTGGAAGTGGAAGTCACCCGTGAATTTGGTTTCGAATTTATATATGTATCCTCCTGGTTGTGGATGTATAATTGCATATCGCTTTACGTCATTAATTTTAATATTTAACTACGACTACGGAAGGTGGACAAGGAAGAAAGTGGAATAAATGTTTTTTTTTTTCCAACGGATTAATGTCATTTGATATTGATACATGGATACTCCGAAACATAAATATTGTACACAGTTGCATGGCATGGATTGGAAACGTTGTACGTGGTTAATTAAATAAGAATATAATTAAGTATGTATGTAATCGGAGATGGGAAGAGGATGCAGGCGATTAAGGCAGGACATTGTATGAGCGGATTTAATTAAAAATCCTCACAACCCAACTATGGTAAGCTGCTTGGATATTTGGAGGACTTGAGGAAGAAGGAAACAATTATTCAGTCTGTTGTTGGTGGAACATTGTCATTAGTGACAAATCAGTGGAATATATTTGGCGATTAGTCTGATTATTGCGGTTGGAATTGGGTGGTTCAATGGAATTCGTCATTAATCACGAAGCTTATTGCTACATTAACGATAGTCACGGTGTTTTATAGGAAAAACATGATAATGTGCTTCTTGTTTGCTGATGCTATAGTCCTTGAGGGTTGGTAACCCAGAGTCCTGGAAATACACCCGATATTTAGGAGTATGTTTCAAGGGGACTCAAGAAACAAAAGGCTTTTTGATATAGCTTGACTTTGAAATGAAGAAGTATGAGCCTCTTCAATTTGATTGGAACAGTCAACCAGGTTGCCACGTTTAGAGATGAAAATGTTGGCTTTGACCAACATATTGTGATCAAATTTAGTATTTGTTTATCTTGTTAGTTAGTCACCTACTTCACAATTCGAGAATATGCCAAGGAAAATTAAAAAATAATCGGACAGCAACCGTAAATCTGTGTCGCTGGTAGACCGGTGTTGACCATGGCCTAGTTTCTTGACACTCATTTGTGTTGCTCATGTTGTCATTTTTGTCAGATCTGATCCCTACGTTTTATCGCCGAGTCCGAACGGCACTCCTTAGAAGCTTTTTCGTACGCAATTTTACTTTCGGGAGTTTGCCATTGCCCGCCGAAAGGGTGATGGCGATTTGAAAAATTGTTGGTGACCCAGCTTGGAATCGAACCCAGACTCTCTGTTTTATAGTCCAATGAGCTAACTGTCGCGCCATTGCCATCGCCATCGCCAGTACCTATGAACAAGTTTTTAATTCTTTGAAATCGGTCAAATTACCCTTGGTCGTTCTTTTTGTGCTAAAGGTGACAAGATGAAAAATAGACTGAGTATAGGGACTGGGCCGGGGTCAGACTGCAAAAATCCATCGATTTATCTTTGTTTTTCGAATCTCACTGCTCAGTGGAAACCCTACAAATGTATATTGGGATACATTCCAAAAGAGTCAAACCGGCATAAGTTGTTGGCACCTTATTTTTGAGAAGTCATAACTTCCAAGCACATGTCAATCATGTATACAGCCAAAACTTGCTTTTGTATCGTTCTTGTGGCGAATATTTTTCTTTCTCTACGAAAAAATACTACGGTTGACTTCGCTTAAGCTAGTCCCAAGCCCAGTTCACCGAGTATTTATGTGAAAATACAATATAGCTCCCCTTCTCTTATAGATTTGGCCTCCAAAGTTGACGGTTGTAGGGTCAGTTTAACTGGTAGCCTACATAAACTGAAATAAGAGCTGAGAACTGCAGCACACGGACATAACTTACGACTATGCACGTAGGGTGTGCAAAACTATAAGAGTTATAAACAAACAATTAGCGTATCTAAACGGCTAATATCACTGGCATTCAGGAAGTGCTATGTGATGAGTCGAACAAAAGAAATATAGACAACTATGATTTACACTGTGGTGATTCCTTTAGATAGCAGAAAAAGCTTTTTTTCGGATGTGGATTCATCAATAGAAAAATACTTGGTTTAGAAGTCTTAAAGCATCTAACCAAACTCTTGATTATAGTCCGCATCAAAGCTATATTCCGCAACATAAACCTAACACCATGTAGCCACGACCTCACAAAGAGAAAGAACCACTTTCCCTTTAAAAGTTCCTTTAACTGACTTTTCGATCAACTTGATGAACTGGAGACATTGTACGACTTTAAGATTGTCATTGGTGATTCTAATGCCAAACTAGGTAAAGCCTCTTAGGAAGCGCAGATAACAATGTAAAGCCTAAACGATATCTTCCCCGAAAATGAACTTAGGGTAATCGACGAAAGCTATTCATCACCTCTTTTAGCAAAAAAACAAGCAGAAAACGCTATTCTGCTATTTGTGAGTTCCACTAAAAAGTAAAAATTGTTTGCCAATCACATAAATGATAACCAGAAGCAGATATAAGTTACTTTGGCAGTCAATTTGATACCAAAGGTGGAAAATTTCGCCCACCCAATCAAGATTAGGTCTAGACAATTAGATTCATTTGTGTTTATCGATTCTTAGGCCGCATACAAGAATCTTCTATCTAAGAAGAATGATAATTAAGAGCGAATGCTATAGATTAATAGAGATCGATCATAAAATGGCACCACCGATGCACGAATGTCGAAAAGATGACGGCATGTCATGAGGTTCCTTCATCGGTAGGCAATCATCGTAGGTCTGTACAAATTCTAGTATACGAGTATATGTGTAGGATAGAAAGAAATCAGTAGGCTGTCGCTGTCCCGTCTCCATAATCGGAAAGTGGAGGAGATAAATCGCCATTGGTTATTGAGAATGTTTTGAATTCCTCGATTTCAAGGGCTACAACATGTTGAGCAAACGAACACTACCACACTAGCCTGGTGTGTCTACGAGCCCATAAATAAGTGACACACCGTATAGGAAGGCTTCTCCTTAGATGGTGAGCTCATATGAAAATATGTCTTTGCGCAATGGAAAGACTGCAGTGCCATCTGAAGAAGGTGAAGACTTCAAAAAATTTTCTCGTTCAAAGCAACATGTAAAGGCATCCCAAGCTAAACCTTTAAAAGGTTCATCGAATCTACCATCAAAAGGGAAGAGCGAAAATATTTGGCTCTTTTAAAGCATTGCAAAGTGTGCCACTTTACGTAATTGACTTCGGAAAACTCATCTAGAACTTCAAAGCATAACATAGTCGGCGTCTTCTAAACTTCCCTTATCCCTCGAGATGAAGTTTAGAATGATGAGTGCAATTAAATCAAATAAATTCCAGCCCCTATCCTATAATTAGAAATTCATAATCCCACAAAGATGGATGAAGGAGTTTCGCCAGCCAGCAGGGCGTATACGCAACTTTTCTCTTTTATCTTCCAACCCTTTCTGAGATCCCTGTGTTCTTAATTTTCTCTAATCAGTGGGACATCTTCTGAATAATTACAAAAAAGGGATAAAGTCATGTTTCTAAAAAAAAAAAATAATAATAAACATAAATACTCGTAGTTAATTTTAAAAATAAATTTCCAGTCTAATCCTTCAAATTATTAATATCCACTGTCCTTCTTCTTAGTTTATTTATTTTTATTTTTTTTATTTTTACTTAGTTTGTTGCCTTCCTCGTGTCGCGTACATAACTTTATGTTGTCGTAAAATAAAATGAAAATTTCCTTCTGACATGATCAAATTCCTTCTCCTTGGCCTTCCTTTTCTCTCCTATGTATGGGTACATACCTTCATATCCTACTAGAGCTTTGGTATGATGGGAAAATGAAAAATTATAACTCACTTGCTATTCATTCCCCTTAAAATTTATCCTGAGCCTACTTCACGAGAAACCCAGTGACAAATAATTCCCCTGTATACCAAGTGGCGGCGGTATATGTTTTCGTTAGTATTTATAATTTTGCCATCAGGATTATTTAATTAAAAAGAAAAATAAATAAAAAAAAAATAAACTCTGAAAACTGTTTTTTGGGTAACATTTTGGGTAACATGGACGTCAGAAAGGACGACATTGGGTGGAGAAAAAATTAAAATTTATATGACAAACAGGATTAAGCAATTGCATCAGAGGAGTCTGTATCTGTATACAGCAGGGCCCTGGCAGGAATTTACTCTTGATTATATTTATTTTGAAAATATATTTTTCTACAAATTGAACGTAATTTTATTTTCGGGGAATTAAATTTTGATTAATTGGAATTTTGGTTTTTTTTTTTTTGTGGAGCAGTTGACAAATATTTAATTGATTGCGATTGGAAATGACTTGAAAAAATGCCGCAAATTGTGGAATTTCCGTTTCACAGCATTAAGCGAGATTAGTCCATTAAATTTATTGCTCCAGCCTAACATAAAATTGTGTAACAAAAAATTAAAAATAGAAGATTTCGAAATTTTATAATTCATAAAAAAGAGGATAATGTTGAATGTTCTATGCATCCTTCCACTGCCTGTGAATTTATTAAATGGCCTTAATAGATTTATCTTACATCTAACGACCTAGTGAAACTTACGAAAAACCCTTTAGAGCGACAGATTTAATATAGATGACAAGAAAAACACAATCTTTGTACTCGTACATATGTGTTAATGGCTGAAGAAGGAACTTTTGAAATACCACTAACAAGAGTCCTAGTTGAGCTTGAAACCAAGCCTTGGATTATCAGCAAAGCTAACAATATTTTGACGCAAAGACCTATCAATTTTTTTTCTGTCGGAGCTTAGTCCTCAATCCAAGTTGTATGCTTCATTTGCATGAATTTCTCTATTATTCTCCAAAAGATAAGTTAATTCTTTTGCATTAAAGCGCCACTGTTTCAGCCCCAACAAATCATCGGCGAGTACTTGCCAAAATATGCAAACGTCGGTCGGCTGGACATTCACAGTGGTAGTGCTTCGTGGTGTCGTCATCATTTCATAGCAAGCTTACCAGGATGTTGTATTAAATATACCCAGCACACTTAGGTGCTAAGCAAGAACGTTGTGTGCCATAATTTAATCAGCAGTCTTTTCTGTTGAATAATAGCAGAAAAGTTGCTAACCTCCTTAAAGCACTTATGTTCGCATAAAGCTCAACTGTCAATGGAAGACCTAATCGAGTACGTAGATCCCGAGCAACTGCCTTATCAGCTAAGTTTATCAACGATCTCATTTGACGTGATCTAACGTGAGTTGCGACTACGATCAGGGAAAACTTGATTTCTTGAACTAGCTTAGAAGTTGCGAGAATGCTCTGAAATTCTTTATAGTTACTCAGTTTGACTACCGGTGCAGGTGTAGATATTTTCCCTTCTTCAACGATGCTTCAAAATATAGTTCATTGCCATCAAGATTGGATTCGCTTGAAAGACCAACGCAAATTTTCATAATGATGTCGTCTTCCATCACCATTATTATAGGTCTGTCAAAAGCAGCAGTGATTTTTTTTTTAAGATTAGGATTTTAGGATAAGATTAGCTTCATCAAAGACATACTCGTATTATATAAAGGAGATCCTTATCGATAATCAGCTCCATGCATTTTCAGGAGCTTCTTGGCTCTGTTAGCAAGTCGACAGCCTCTTTGATGCTTGCGATGCAAATGCTTAGCTTCGTTAGAAGCACGAATTATGATATTTTTGAGGATGCCCTCAGGTTGGAGAGGATTGAAAGAAAGCATTAATCATGGTAGAGCTGCCTGAGCCTTAGAGCAAACTAAGCATAATTCAGCACGCAGTACGCCTGCAATATCAGCATATGTCTGAGTATACATATAAAAATCTGGACTACCTAGACCATTAAATAGCAAGTCTATCAACCATCGCTGGATCCCGCAATCAGCATTTGAAATAATGGTTTTAATCCCAACGAGCCTTTGCCTTCATATCTAGGCCTTAGATTTGTAGATTTGGGCAAGAAAAGACAAAGAAAAGTCTTCAGCAGTCTTTAGTCCCATTTACTACTAATTTCACTCCGTGCCGAACTTTGGTAGTCAGAGCTCAATATATATGCTGTGCATGACCTTCCCTATGAACGACATTACAACACAATCGTTCGGATAAAAACGTGTTTTAGTTGGGAAGTTTCTTACACCTCAACAGTTACAAAGCATTCTGCTGGATTAAAAAGTTATGATCCAGATTGTTGACATAACTTAAATGACTGTCTATCCAAACGTTCAGAGGAGACAAAATTAACTTTGAATGGCTACTTTATTGTGAAATGAGGCTTCGAATAGCTGTAACCTCAACAATATTTTCCTATCAAATCAGGTAAATCCGAAAAGAAAACCGCAGCTAAAGAGCCGGGTACGAGCAAGTGAACACAAGTGTCTTCAAAAGACTATTAAATGGTGATGATGGACAGCGACGCTAAAGACCTTAGTGCCTACCAAAAACTCTTTTCAATGCGCCAACAAATGATGCATTTATCTCCTTAACGCCACGTTTAAGATCCTGTCTACAATGCTTTATCAACGGCCGAAAACTTGAACCAGAACTCAACAACAATAACAACATTTAATGATAGGACCTCACAGCTACTTCCAGTTTTGGTGTTCCTGCCAGATATTTTCACTTCTATAGGATCACCATAATAAACTCCTTCGAGTGTTGAAAATTGTTGATGGCAAAAAGCGATTTGAATAAGGCAGAAGGGACATTCCCTAACGTGTTAAGAAGTAACCGAATTGATAAGCTCATACGGCTATACATTAAGCAAGCAAGGTATGGTATTTCTCCAACTTATTTAATAGGAACCGACTTTTACATTTCTTGCACCAGTCCTCTTTTAAAGCAAATCTTTAGTTGCAAACTATATAATTACGAAAACAAGGATACTGCTTTTGTTTCAAGTTATTAGCTAAATCCCTTCCTTCTATTCTGGAAGTGATTTAGAGTCCCTTTGAATATTTTCCCTCGGAAACAACTACTGATAGAAAAATTTTCTCACTACTGACCACACAACAGTATAAAGGCAAGACCCCTTCATCAATATGGTTTACAGAGAGCTGTAACAGAAAACTCTATTAAGTTACAATGTCTTAACCTCGAACCACATTATTCCATCTTGAACATAATCCAACAGATCTGTTCATTTTCATGAACCACAAACGAAGGGATTTTCCATCTCCAACAAACTTCCCCCAGCTCAATTATAATTTATATGAACTTTTGTTCATCTCCTCCTTTCACAACCATTGGCTTCTAACTCTTTTTATCGTCCAGAAAATTCTGATGAAGTCTTAATTGAATTGCTTCCACTGTCATCGTTGAGTTGATTTTCAAATTTCTGCTCCAAACCAGCGTGAAATTCGAAACTTCACATTCGACAAAATTTTCTTTTGTTTCCAACTGTCCATTACACCCATATTTTGGGACTTCCATCCTTGGACATGTATCTCAATGTCACAATTGTACACATGTCGTATGTTATGAGGATTGTCCTTTCGAAAATCAATACCTAGATGTACTGTCAGGTTGTGAAAAAGTAAAACAAAGACAAATGTGTAAATGATGTCATTCTTAGTATGATTTTTGTGGCATGTCCATTTAATTAATTCTTCTTCAAAAATCAGAGATATTCGTTAATCGAAATACAAGTCAATAGATATCGCCAACCATATAGAAACACAGGATTGAATAGAGTTGATGTGACATTGATGGTGATTGATTTGAAGGTATTCTACATCTGAGAGTGCTCCTTTATTCTCTCCGGTAATTCCCCATATGCAAGCATTGCCTAGGTAATAACAGATTGGATTTATCCACCTACTCTGACCGGGATAGAAGTCCGTTTTATCTTGACCTGGACAAAAGCAGCTTTATCTACAAATATCACCCACACTGGGGCACACAATTATGTATATGTGTGTTGGGAAGATAAATGTTATTGTTGAAAGGATGCAAGGGAATATATTTCACCATTTCGTCCGTGAGAAAATAGAATTGAAAAAATAATAAATTGCCATCATAAATGTAGTCACTTAAAATATTGATCAAGGATAATGCATTTTCGCTATTGAAACACTATACAGACGTAGCATGAGAAACAGCGAATAGGAGTCGTGCGATCTGGCGAGTGAAAGTCCTGATGGATAAACGAAGTAGATAAGTGTGTGGGTGCATGGATATACTGAAACCAAAAAACATTGAGTACTCAGAGGATAGTGTTTCAATATGGTGGTAACAGATTGTAGTGAAAGGAATTTCAATTAAAATGATTCGACGCTGAAATGTGAGACAAAAGCGTGTGGGGGCACACAATGTTTTTAAAAAAGATTTTGCCACAATGACAATGAAGAAAATATTTTTTCCAATTTTATCTCTACCGCTATTGGCACAATCAATCAGGAGTCTATCAGAGAGAATCTTTTCTTGCAACTTCATCAGATGAGCCATATGAACGAAGAAGCTCTGTGGAGTTCATTCTCTCTTATCCAGTGAAGCCCATCAGACGACTTTGCTAAACGTGAGGACAAGTGTGGACCTGTTGTTGGGATGTTGTTGGTCCTTCTTTGGGTTACAGCCTTCTTATACTTTCACCTCAGTTCGTTATACCTTTGGTACACCGATACTTGGTTATGCTGACCTGAGAGATGTTCTTTAGATTAAGTGATGATGCATGATGTCTTGATTCTCTTTGCAAAGAGGATTGATGCTCAAGCTATTACTGCGTGTCCAAGAGCAGAATATGTTTAAGGCATGTTAGAGAATGTTAAACATCGCTTTAGGTTATTGCCTCTAAACATAAAGAGCTTCAAGTTAGCTACAACCATACGCCATAGACCGAAGGCCTTAAATTTGGCAAGAGGTATCTAGTTCTCAACATCATCTAGAGCAGTACGTGAGAAATCACCATCGACTGTAAGTGCACTTACAGGGCCAACGATTAATATCAGAAGGCCAAAACAGAGTAAAAGTTTTCTTCTTGCTGTGACTGCGAGTTCTATACTCATGCACGCAGGTGAGACATAGTCAAGTACTATAAGGATCAAGTCATTAGCGGAAGTCGCCAAAACACTCGGATCTTCAATATTTTCTGTCGACATAATTGTTGAAGAAATATTAAGATTCAAATCAATCGGTCCAAATGCTCAAATGTGAAATTGTCTCGGGTATCTCGCGAAACAGGCAGATAGCCTTAAAGAAACTATTTGGGGATTGGCCTACAGCCGATAATATCGTTGCGTTAATGCTGCAAGCTGACGTGCTTAACAGCATCTAGGTTTAAGCCGGTACAAATCGGTCTTTTCTGGTGGAGATAGTTTAAGATAGTGTACTATCAATAGGTATCGACCCGATGGGGCTTCATACACTGGAACACAAAAAAAATAAACAATCATTAGGACTTCTCTCGCAGTCAGTAGCCTCGACACGCTGAAGGCATCGGTTCTCACTAGATCAGGACATTATAAGTACTTAGATGAGGCACGTCTTGGGAACAAAGTATCAATCCCCTGCTGTTGCCATTCGAAACAATTACGGGGCTGAAAGGATGTTGCCAATTAAATCCTAAATGTGCTGGACATAAGTGACAGAATATCACACATACCAAAGAGCTCCTCCAGGGTTAATGTGCTGTGTGGCGATACTCTAGCACTTTCTCGCCTTTCTTCGAAAAACTGAGAAATTTAACTAAAAGAAACATACGTACTCCCTGTACGGGGATTAGTTGCTTGTTTGAACGTCTGACGTATAGAGTTGATATTTAGCCAGTATCAAAGCCTCAACTCGATATTAAGAGATTACCTTTGGAGGCTTGTCCTTAGTCGACATCCATAATATAACATGGAAGTTAAAGGATTCTCCAAAAATCATTTAAATATAATTTTAATTGGCCAACCGTTTTGGCAAGTGTGTAAATCAACTTGAATTCCTTCCAAACTATTGTACATACATATTTCATTCGTTAACTCTGTGAGTTAGTTAGAAAACAAAAGTTTTCCTGCACTACCCTAGTTTCAATTTTTTTGCAAATTTACCTCCCCTGCTTGTTAGTGGCTAACACCCTCAAAGATGCCAGTGCCAGTGAGTCTACACCACAAAAAACACCACTCTGAAAGCTCGCCACCATATCGTCACGAGAGAGAAAACACCATAGTGTTGAGGAAAAATCAATAATTCTCCATTTTCCATTTCCACCCCCATCCCTAGGCAACATGTTCGTATAGATGTTTGAGTGTATTTGTGTGTGAAATAAATGTACCACACTACAGTGAGTAAAAGTAGGTTCACATCTGTATACTCATTGCGCTCGTAAATTACATAATTCCATCGCATTTCGCTCCGTTTCCAGTGAAGTTTTTTTTTTTTTTTTTTCGTATTTTTCGACATTGTCCTTTCATCTAAACCATTTTCTTATCCTGAGCCCGTTTTGCTTATTGTTTCGTTAGTTCAAAGTGGCAGCACATGAAGAAGTATTATGATGGAAAAGAAAAAGAAAAAGAAAAAAAGAATTTTCCTTCATTTCCTTTAAATGAAGGCCTTACATTTCCTTTTCTTATTCTAAAGGTACTTTGGCTGTGTGTGTATAGGGGGAAGGGAATGGAATACTACCTATATATGGCTTTTTCCAACTTCTTTTGTAGGTTAAGAGAGCATATATCTAACGGTATACATACTTAAATTGCATTTTATGGCACATTATGGGAGCGAATGGGAATTTTCCTTTTTTTCATCTTCATTTTGCAAAATTCGCATAATTTTCGAGCTGAGAAAATTGCCGAGTATTACTGCCTCACGTACGGTTACATGCCTTCAAATTGAATTACAGTTTTTAACATATGGTCATGAGTTTTCAACCCTCTGTTGGCTGTACCCTGTGCCTGGTTTGCTTTGGTTTGGCTTGGCCACGGTTCATGATTTTCGGTCGTGGAGGTTGAGTGTAATAAATTTACGTATTGAGCTTAAGGATACTCGTACTTACAAATTTTTTTTTCGTTCTCCTTTCCATATTTCTGTGGTCCTTTACGAGTTTTTGCGATAGAGGTTACCAGAGGTATGAGTACATGTGAAGGTGATGATAGAGATGATGATGTTGGGATTGTGTGCGGAAAATTATTTTTTTTTTAAAGGAAGGATTACGGTTGTAAGTTAAATTTATGGATGTGGATTTGGTCAACTGGATATAATAGGGGAAGCTTTATTTTCCAGCTAAATTTAGATATGAAAGTTGAAAGTTGGGTGGTCGATTGTATAAAATAGTTGTTAGTAGGATCTTCGGAAAGTAGTTTATTGTTTCCGTTCTCGGAAATGGAGTTAAAGTCATGAAGCTTATCTAATGACTATTTCTTCATAAGTTTTTTTTACATTGTGTATCCGATTTGGTCCTTTTTGGTCAGCGATCATCAACGCCTACAGGGATGTGAGTACTATTTTCTGATTTCTTTTAGAGAAATAGCAAATTTCACCGTATAAACGACACCACTCCTCGAGTCCAGTCCCGATCCCCTGGAGTATAGATGAAGGCCTTAATAACTGAAAGTAAATTTAAGTTCTTCGCGAACTGAAGTTCACCTAAGAGATGAAAGATGATGAATCAACCGCAACTTTTCTATTTTAATGCGTCTACGGTCTGTAGACCTACTCTGCTAGCTCAGCTCCACGGCCGTTAGTTACCCTAAGATGGTTGAGATCCAATTGTGAGCTTTAAGACGTGATCTTTCTTTCCTTCAGGTAGGAATCGGATCTTCTTTTCTATGGATCGTTGATATCCATTTAGTTACTCTTCATGTAGTAACTCTAGATGTCGCTGTTCAGGTCAAAGAATTCGCTGTTATTTCTCTGTAAAACAGGCCAACACAAGCGTTCAAAGCGGCCAACTTATATCACCTGACATCGTAAACTTTGTTTTTGTGCCTAGAGCTGGACGAGGGTACTTCCCCTGTGTATGACGAAGTGCGTCCAGTTTTGCGCTTTATTGCTATTCTACCCCACCAATACAATCATCACTTTGGTGTACCCTTTATGAGTACACAAGGACTTTCCAAAGACCCACAAGATATAATCAGCGGAGCCAATTTACGAGATCTCGGTAGTTATTTCGCTGCTTTATTCGACATGAAATGTTGTTGGTGAATCGGGTATTTAGTAAGTCAATGGTCTTATGGGCAGAATGGTACGCAGCGAGATCCTACAGATTGTCCGGATCAAGGTTGCCCATATTATTGGAGAAATGCCTATTGATCATTGTCTAGCAACGCTGACCCTAAACTGTAACGAGAGTTTCGGTCGCGTGCAACTAATGAATCTCATTTACCTATATCTCACTCAGAAAAGACAATTTTTTCTGTTTTTGAATCAACTGAGCTAAATCCGCGAACTCAACCACAAGTCATGATCTCAAGACTTTGGTTCCCGCCCAGCTGGATTTTTTACGGATAAAGGCTGAGATTTTTCGCAATGTTTTCTATATAGTGGGCTAACAAGAGCTTAAACAGCAACTACTGTTTCTTTGACCCATTGCGTTGATTCGTTGCTGGCTTTGAGCTCAATAAATAGTTTATGAGGATCATAAAAGTCTGAGATCCCTTCCGTATTGAAGACTAATTCGCAATATAAGTTGTTTTTAGATTTTATTGAAGAAATGTCAAAACAGTTGCTGATAACCCCCAACGCAGAGTGTACGGTCTTTGATGAAATCCCAACTGCTCCGGCTAAACAGTCCGGTATCCCCGCCAATATCCCCGGAGAGGCTATGACAGCTGCTGTTGAGCTTGTCAGGTTCCTTCTTTACTTTTCGTACTTGCCTCTGATCAAGTCTTGAAAATAAATTGGTTTATGATTTTTATCAAGATATTATCTAATGTTGTGAATTCACTTATTCACTCTGGCCGAAAAGATCAGTTGTTGGTTGTTATTGGGCAGCTTGATTTATAAGTTCAGCATTACACCAGGGTCGTCTTCACCGTTAAGCAGTCTACAGAATTCCCTCAACAAAAACTGTGAGTCCTGTACTTAATTTCCTTCAAATGGCTTATCATTGCATCTCGTTGCCTTGATACGTTATTTTTAAATTTTCCAAACCTTCCGAATATTGCTTTTGAAACAGTACTTCCTCCTCTTTTGTTCATAGGGCGCACGAGCCTTTTTCATTGACAAATTGTCTTTCTACACGTGCTTGCCTGAACTCACCATAAAAATAGGTACTTTGGTGGGGAACTCAGTCAGTTGCAACATTTCTGATAGCTTATTCGCATCGATCCAACTGTTATTTATCTATTGGCAAGGGCTAGACTAAAAGTAAAGCAGTATGCGTTTGGCAGTAATTCTGTTAGCTTGTTTCAAATGGAATTTCTAACTAAATAAGCGTCGGACATATCGTGGACGTGGCATGACTCTGGATACTTTTGTTGTCGGACAAAGTCTTCTCTTCCATTGTCCTTAATAACAAGTAAACCTCATGGTTCTATCTTAGGAACTATTTACTTTCACATTTTTGAAATTCCCACTCTAAAGTGTATTTTAATGCCTATGTTTACTTTCACGTCGATGATTGGCAATATTTCGTACCAAGACTAATTAATGTGGAAAAGACGTACATTGCAGGCTTCAAGAGAAACTGATTAAAGTACACAGTCGGTTGTGAGGCTTTGACTTTGACTTTACAAAATTAACTGGTATGGACTCTAAGATGATCTTTTCGTTTCACAACGAATTGCACTGATGGTATGCAGAGCCTCGCCGGCAAGAGAATGAGGCATAATACAACGTTGCTGGTTAGTATTCTATAGTTGTGTACCTTTATCTCGACTTCCTTTTACTGCAAAATCATACTAATACTTTGGTCAGAAATGTTACTGACATTCGTCGGTTTAATAAATTCTCGGAGAATGAACCAATTAGTCTTGGTAGCAACTTTTTTAACTTTTATGAAGCATAAAGCTGTATCTTTTTGGATAAAATTAATAACAGCAATTTTCCTAGACTTACCCCAATTTCATGCTATTATTTAGAACACTTAATAACAAGCTCGTTTGTAGGTCTGCTGCTTTTATCTATGTACGAGCACCAAACGGTCAGCTAGTTTCAATTCAAATTCAACTCAGCTTTTAACATGTAAATAAGTTTTATCACTTTTTTGAGAATTCATGAGTGTGCAAATTTAAATGTTGGCACTGCCACGTGTAGCTAAAACCTATTTTTCCTCATTTTATTTAATCTAACAACCCTTACTACATACCACCCACAATTTCCCTCGTTAATTCTTAAAATTAATGAGCAACCTTAAAAGTACTAAAGGTCCCCACTAGACTTTACAAATGAACTGGCGTTGTACAGCTACCCCCTATTTAAACACAAACTCAACCGAAGAGTGTAACAAACCACCTAATTACCGCACCATCATTCCAACCATTGTTAGGACTTATGTAACGTGCACGACTCCGAAGAGCACTGTGGTGCCCTAATCCTGCTAAGGGGACAAAAACAAAAAAATATATCTTCCTCCAATGAATGGGGTAAAGCCCGAAAGATGTAAAAGGATAATTCGCAAAAGTTGCCAACCTAAGCAGAGAGAGGAATGTCCGGATACTAGGGTGCCAGAGAGGATAATGCCTTATTCCTTTTTTTTCTTTTGCTTGTAAGCCAGGGAATCATTCCTTTAGCCAAACCTTATGTCGACCATAGTACAATATGGATTTGCAGAACTATTCTGTGTGTTTGTGTGGTTGAGAAGATACGAAATATTTAAATGAGAATTTCCACTTGATTAACGAAGAGAACCATGAAAAATGTCAAACAGTTCCCAACGTACATATACATATCACAAATATTGTAGTTCTGCTTGCGTGGTCGATCGGATTGTTGTCAATCAAAAAGGAAAAGGATCATGCTAATGGAAATGATATGAATTAAAAAAGTTCATGACAAGAGTGTTTTCTGTTTTTTTTTTGTTATTTCCTTTACTTTTCTCTGACTGGGATCTAATTGATTTTAGTATGAGAATGAAAGTATCTACGAATATCCACAAAAACCTAAATAAGCATCTGAAACTTTCTTATGCGTTCTATTGTAGATACATATGAGTATGAGTATAAGAGAAGTCCAACTTTTGATTGTTTCGATACGTGCTTTGTTGGAAATAATTTTGTCATGAAATATAGAAGCAAAGTAGGTCAAAGTAGCACTCAAGATGTCAAACAATGACGTTGAAATTGAGCTCGCTGGCATGGATATTTTTGGGAAGTTTATTGTGTGTCCAGACGATTGGGAATGGTGAACCTTTTCAACTACTTAGGTAGTTACTTTCGGTGAAGAATTATTTTTCCAGAAAGCAAATATTGACTGAGCTCTCATATGAGAAGACAACTGCATATGAGAATTAAAACATCATTAAGGTCATTAAGAATGGGAGATAGTAATGATTTGACGAAGTTATTTGTGGTTTTGAGGACATAGCAATATGTCGCATGCATTCGTCTTCCTATGCTCTAATGGGACACTTGCCTTCTAATACCTTTAAGATAGAATCAGTTGGAAAGTGTTCAATTATAGCTGACTGTTCGGACATTTTAATAGACAGGGAAACGAACAGCTTCATTGCGTGGCCGATCGAATCGTAACCATCCAAGCTCCTCATACAATCTTTAGATGTTGTTACTAGCCAGGATCATAGTTCTAAAGGCAGTATTGCTTCATAGACCATTTGAATTAAAAAAAAAATTCATGGCACACTAAAACCTGAATGGAAACAAAGGTGCACACAGCTTAGGCTAGGGTCACGCACTGAGCGATTGAGCGATGAGCGACGAGCACCTTAGCGACGCAAAAAATTAAAACATATTGAATCGTAGGCTGTGGCCATGTAGTTTCTAAGCGATGAGCGATTTTTTTGAGCGACAGAGCGACGTCGCTCTAAATCCAATTTCGTTCTAATTTTGTAGTTCATTGCTCAGCGATAAAGTGAAAATTAAGCAAATATACTTAGAAATTATGATTTCATCTGTCGACAACGACATTTTCAATACTAATCGCTCAAGCGACGCCGGTCAGTAAAAGGCCACTCGTCGCTCAGACTTGTCGCTCAGTCGCTTAATGCATGACCCTAGCATAAGTCGTAAGTCCTGTAGTGATATGGAAATTTTATTGAAAAGGCTCAATTAGATACAAAAGATACATTGGACACCTGGAGCGAAGTATGATATAAAAGACAACTGGTCCAGTGTTGCTCATATATTTGTTTTCAAAATGTTTATTACTCGACACATCATCGTATAGTGCTCATTTGATGTAAGCCTAAGGTGGACACATGCAAAGCAAGTGTTCTGTAGTGTGACTATGACCTTCACTATGAGCGTCGCATAGTGTGGTTTAACTAATTCCTACAACATCTTCTACTGATAAAGTATAGTTATATTTTTGGTATTTTGGGGCGCATTTGTTTGGTCTATACACTAGCAACTTACGAAAGGAGTCAGCTTCAGAGTATAACTTCACAAACTAAAGGACAAACAGCTCGATAAATTGCATCACCAAGCAAATGCCTTGTACACACTGCGAAGGCATAGTCTCTTTTTAGATCATATCGAACTTAATGTGTGAAAGTTTCGGGAATAATGAAGGCTGTGGCATCTGGTCTGACAAATTCGTTTTCGACCAAATCTTTAATCAACAGCAGAATGGCAGAAAGCCTACGACCCTACCTACGACCCACCAACAGTTGGCGGTAAGTCAAGTCTGAATATGCGAATTTAACTGAACACTTGGACCTAAGCAAGTACAGATGTGCCAACTTTAGTGTATGCGCATGTTCCAAGTATAGCAGAATACGGATGTTTTTGCGAACAAACTCCCAAGAAGAGTCAACGACAACATTAGAGCCAGATATTTTGATGGCTTCATTTGAGCTATTGCGACATATTCGGAGCTCAGTATGGGTAATGGTAATATCATCCTTGGTGATTTTACTGCCAAGTCAAGAAAGGAGAGAATCTTTAGCGGCAGTAGTTGAAAAGTTTAGCTCATGCGACATCAGCTCCGGAAATGAACTTAATGTAATCGACTTTGATTCTTTGAAGCAAGGGTATTTCAAAATTGTTCAAGAAATTCTATGCTGCCAGCATCAATTGTAAAGGAGCAGTGATGACATTTCAGTAAGGCATTGGGGACGCCACATTTAAAATGCTAAGTTTCGCCTTATCATCACAACAAAACCCTTGTTTGACGAAAAGTGTCACCAACAGAAGGAGAAGAAACAGATGTCCCACTCGCAAACTTCATGAGCTGGCAGGAACATGGACTTTTCAGAAAAAAAAAAGAAGAAAGAGATAAGTCCTTGATAGAGATCATGGAGCAGTTTGCAAAAAAGAAGCATGACAATGACATCATTGACAAGGTCCGGCGCTATCGGCAATTTCTTCAGCATCTTGAACTTGAGAGAATTGTGCAAAACTCACAGGCCGATAGTAGATGCATAATATTCTAAAATTGACAGCGATTGAAGCCAAAGGGGAGAAGATGGGCTGAGTGGTGAAAGAAGAAAACCTACGCTGTTTACAAGAAAGCCCGCTAAGGCTTTAAGCTATAACTTTTATATATAGACCACATTTACTGCCTGTGCATTGTAAATTAAAACAGAGATGGAAAGCAAAGAAGCACTTTCGCTAATTGCTAATGTTTCTTTGGAATAAGAAAGCATCTTTTGTTATAGACTGTTGTTGGTTTCGAAAGGTGAGCTGAAAATTTCTGTAAGGAGGCAACAGCTGTTAGAAAAAGTTCAAAATACTGGTGAGCAGAAAAGTCATTAGAACTCCTGAAAGCATATTGCACTTTTCAATTGGAAGGTGCTGGTTTGTTCTTTCATGTCTAATAGGGTTTTCATTTCCCAACGATCGCGTTCGTTTAACTTTCTTGCACTAGAAAACGTTAAAATTAAGTCCTTACCTCTTTCATTATGCCGTAAAACTTGGAATTTTCCTTTCCCTGTCACAAATCTTACTTAAGCTCATAGAATCCCCATCGTTGTTCCAATTTCCATCACCCCGGACAAACAGAAATTTCATTATAAACCACCGTGAGCAAAGTAATAAATTTTTAATTCCACCAAAGTGTTTTCTTCTTTGCGTCGTGCGTTAGGCTCCTTTGTATCCATACACTTACCTCTCTAACTCCAGAGCAATGCACGAAATTTATTTTTAAGGAAAATTCAACTTAATCTTCTTTTCAAAAATTCAAATCGAATTTGAAAAAGAAAAACGAAAAGCAAAAGGAAATAAACAAATAATAAATTAAACCTTGCCAGATCTAAAATTCATTCCACGAGGATAGATGCGATTATCCTGTCGGAAGTTATTCCCTTTGTTTCGAATTTACTTTGGTGAAATTCATCCATCAAAAGGAAATATATGTAAAATGGGAGAAGATGGTGAATTTGGTGAAAAAGAAACATCCCTTGTAGTTAAAAGTAAACAGCGATTGTCCTGATGACAACAATAAAGCCTGCTGTGCCAGATATTTTAACCGCATACCTTCATCGTATCCTGATAGAAGAATAGTCACAATGAGTGTATAACATAACATTGGGCTATAGGGAGTCTTCGCAGATAGTCAAACCACCATTCAACTTAGATATGAACTTTGACATTTCACATTGAATTAGAATAGAATGGGGGAGGGTAGGTAGAGAGCTAACGAAATAGGTAAGGTACTGCTGGCTGACAGTCAAAATGCCCCTTGCAACATACACAAAAATTTCATTACTTTTTCGTCCTGTTCATCTCTTTTCTGGAAATCTGTTAGTGAACTACGAGCAAATACATAGCTGCTTAGTGCGCAGGACCTCTCGCTATGTACCAACTTATTGTCTTGCTCTTAACTCACAGTTACAGCAAAGTAGGATGGATTTTCTCAAATAACCAAGAGAGGATTGCGTCATAACCAGGGGGATGGCTAGAAACAAACTCCTGCAACCGTCACGATTTCGATTTTCTTCTTTTTTCAAATGATTTTCGAATAAAATTTTTGAAATCGATTGGAAAATGTTAACAGAACGTTCATTCTGAAAGCCAAGACAAAACAGTATACACAGGCTCTGCACTTGAACCATTCGAAATATACGCCCTAAGGCATAGTCACCTTCCAGCGTTCTCTATATTGCATGTAGGTTCTATATAGGTTGTCACATTAGGCTATGTATGTGTCATCTTCTGACAGGAGGCTACATTTGAACATCTTTTTAGTTGGACAGACCTTTATAGTTTTAATTAGTTTATATTCTTTTCGTGTGTCAAAACAGAGGCTTTTGGGCAAAAATCTTCTGTAGAAAGATGGTTAATTGCTTCAACGAAAATGATTCTACATCAGCACCAAGTAATTGCAATTGGCTAGAAACTCACAGAGAAAATGCTACACGGTGCGTCATTATTCGTGCAGAATTTTGCGTCACTTTTACCCAGAACACTTACATATGTGCTTAGCAAAAGTACAATGCCCCTACAAGATACCATTAAACAGTCTGCAGCCTTTCCTACAGAAGAGATATCCAATGGAATCCTTCTGTTGTTCCGTCGGCAACCTTAAGAGTCATGCCATTTAGATTAGTTCTAATATACGAGTGCTTGCGAGGGTAGATTTTGAGAAATTCTTATTTCAGTGCAATACCTCGATACCCGCCACCCAAACAAGACTCAGTGAACCCAACCTCCCGATTGCGTTAAATATTTTGGAGCTAGATTGGATGTCGTGAAAGAGTTAGCTTTGAGTGCAGTAGATGTAGATGCTTTGCCGCATCCAACGTGTCTCCAGTTGTAGTAATCCATAAAGATCGTCAGCTATACATCGTAGATTTATTTTAGAACCATCTGTAAAGGTCAGACTAAGTTCAATTCTATTACTGAGTAAGAGGAAAGTGGATTTTGCAGTAAAAGCAGTTCCGAATCCAATGGCATCAAAACTCCAGGGGGAGACGACTTTGGAAGAACAACCCATTTTATGAATATTAACGGGAGCCAGCAATTTGGCTGAGGCGATTCCAGATGAATGAGCTCGTAGTTGTGGAACGCACTATTTATCTTTTCCAAATGGTGCCACGTTTCTACCAATTTCTTAACGAATTGGCCCAATAATTTATTGTTTTCCTCTGCTTTCTTTCTTCAAATACTTTATGAGTACAACACCCAGCTGTTTGCCTCCTTTGTGAAAACTGATGGCTTTAAGCCAATGAGCATTAGATAAGCAAGTCTACCTTGACAATTTTGACTGGTTTTATACCGAAAGCGTCATACTTGAACATTGTATTAGATTTGTCGTCGTAATCATTCCTAAAAGTCTTAAAGAAACTACAGAACAGACTAAATGGTAACCTCCTGGAGCTAATAATTACGGCCCTCCGTAAGAGCATTTTAACAAGCGTGTTTACGGAGTTCAAGTATCGTTAAGCTATCTAGGAAAAAAAAAGTTGAGAGCGCAGAACCAAGGGAGAAATTCGTATTGTCACAGTATTACAAAAATACACTTTTGATCGATGAAGGAATCATTTTGAAGGCGTCTACAATACCAAGCCTGCAGGTTTACGTTCTGATGCTTTCAGTATCCAGTGACATCAACACTACGAATTATCATTGTGCAGTGCTTTGAATATAGGTCGCCATTTCAGTCCTTGTTTATTGACTTTAAAAACACCATCAGACAATTTAGAAGAAAAAAAACGATAACAGACAATCCTAATACCATAAGAACGATCGTAATGACAAGTTTTAGAACACGAAAGATTCGGGAAAAGTTCTTATGTGAAGTGTTAAATTTTTGAAGATTTTAATATCTACACTGTCGACGATGTTTCAAAGATGTTTCAACTAAGAAGTTACACCGTTTCTGAATGGAATGTAGAAGAAGCTGAGTGTTTCAAGAAGCGGGATCACATTGACTTGGGCTAAAAGCATCACGTGACTGAAAAACATGAGCAAGACCTCAACGACCTTGTGGAGTATATACAGATAACCAGAGAACCGATACAACGTGAAGCCAGAGAATATTGTTAACTATCGCATGAAATCGATTTATATTAAAGAGGAATTACTTACGAGAAATAACATATGTCCATATAAAGTGATGGTGTGAGCCTTACGACGGAAAATATCGGTGTTCTAGCAGATTGGACTGTCACTTGACGTCAGAATCATAGATTGGGTTAGAGTTCGGGATGGACCTGAATCTTAATCTCTAGCCTTCGATCAACTGCTTTCAAACAAGGAGAGGTCTTGGTCTCCTATGTTCGCCTGGACAAGAAATGAAAGAAGATTCTTTTGGCCAAAGCTCTATTTTCTATTTGCTCTACATGCCTCAACCATCACAGGCGACTAGTGCGCACTATTATAACTAAATCAATGACGCTATAAACCTCGTAGAGTTCCCTGTTATATCTTCTTCTCCAAAGCCAACGAATGGAAATAAAGATTATTCAACGTTGTTCGATCAGAAACTGTTCTAGGTCACGCTAGGGTATATTAGAAGTACTGGTGTAATATTCGTAACGAAAAACAGTTGCCATGACTCAGCTTTTTTCTGTCCACTATGTGGAACATTTTGCGAAAGATCTCGGGGCAAACCCGAACAGGATTGTGGTACGAGAACTAAATCCTCAGGGCCATGATTTCCGATGGAAGTCAGTGAAATTGGCTCTTGATTACCTTGAAGTCGACCCAATCGCAAGTCGTGAAAACTGACTATCTGTCATTTTGGTTCAACAAAATCAAAATTTCCATTTCTGCAAGCTCAGAAATCACTATTGAGGCTAATTTCAACATACAAAAGTGCCTTTTTGGCATTGTTATTCATACAGGTGCCATTACCGATCCTAAATTTATTCGAAAATAAGTCTGAAGCATGCATAACAGTCAACGTTACTGGATATTGATTAGTGATTACTTCTAAAAAAAATATGGACGATATGTGTTACCAGAAAAATGGTCAAACGTACCATGCATACAACATACCATACTGGCATGAAGCCATTGATTTACTGAAGATTCCATTCAACAATAAAAATGTACTATTGGACTTGGAAGGCAATGCTGATGCATCCTCTTGATTTTGTTCGATCTTGATGTTGCATTCGCTGCAATTTTTCCTTTTTGTTCACTATTCTCACTAATAATTTCAATCTGTTATTGTCTGGGTTTTTGAAATAATTAAGAGGCCCCTATATCTGCTGCACTTATGTGAAAATACGAGTACACCATCTGAAAAATGTTGCCTTCTCAAGTATCTCAAAACGAGTATCACTTAATGTACCATGTAATCAAGACTTTCTGTAGCCTTGCCATTGAATGAAGGGATTTTCATATTTTAATTTCATTTTTTTTTTTTGAATTTCATTCTTAAGGACATTTGAAGTTCTTTTTGTAAAGTAACAAGCAAATATGTATTACATATACGAGTATTTCCGTATCAATTTGGATGCTGACAAACATCCAAAAGGTAAGAATGTTCGCTGTATTGATATCTAAGAGATCGATTACCCAAACCTCTAAGCTATTGCATTCCATGTGTGTATGTACCTAGGTTACCTACACTTTAACACAGATAAGTTTAAAAAAACGTTTATACAACAGCACCATCGATATAACGACAAATATGTAACAACAAAGACGTAAATGTGATTTAAAATCGATTTCCTGCAAATCACTAAAGACCTGGGATGTCGGTTACAATCAAGGATTTTCGAGTAGCAAAAGGCCAGGGATAGGGGGAGGAATATCATTTAACTACATGGGGATAGCATAATAAATGGAAAAAAATTCTCCTTCAACTCATGCAATTAGTTTAATAGACGACGATGACGATGACGATGACGATGACGATGACGATGACGATGACGATGACGACGATCAAGAAATGCTTTCAGTAAATAAATTTCTGTTTCTCTATTGTACTCAGATATTTATAACTTCGAATTTAAATTTGGATTGGAAATTCAATGTGGGCTTTGTGGTCGTAAAAAACGTCAAAAAAGAAATGCTTATGCATTTCTAAAAAGGTTGAGGTACTTGAGAATTAAAAAAGAAAACAATTCAGCATTTGAATATACTCGTAATGAGCAACTGCTTAGAAATTTTCAATACTTGAAAATTGCAAAAATCCGGAATAATGAAAATTTGTTTGCATAACAAGATACAAAATTCTCTCAACACACATACAAAACAGTTCTTAGGCACGTTCATGCAAAGCGCAAGTACGAGTATCTATTGTAAGTACAAGTATTTACGAGGTCGGTATGTATCTACGAGCGAGCTCACAATGTTATTTAATACTTTACAAATTTATTTAACGTAGAGGTTCGATTACTTTTCAAAAAAAAAGAAAAAAAAAGAACATCTATAATCCGAGAATAATAACGTTTAAATTGATAGAGCTTAGGAAAAACGCCAGATGAGTAATGAATTTTGTGAGCGGTGTCAGGTGGTCATAGAGATATCGAATTAGTTTAGTGTCGGTTTGAAGTATAATATTTGAAAAAAATATTCTCACTTCTTTGGCGGAAATTCGAAGCACAACAAAAACGAGTAAACAAATGTTTTCAGTTGAGTTCATTCATTTGAATTCTGATAAGACCGCTGACATTTGCCTTAAAGCATTGACAAGCATGCAGGCGCTTAGTCTTATCGCCTTTTTCGCTATTGATTACAACGTTGGAAGCATTTCAATGAAAACAATCGAGCATTGTGTCTTGTACTGTTTATTTATTACGAATTTATACGTATCACCCTTGGTCTCTTTTTAATCATTCTATTAATATTTTCAAGTACTTATTCGAAGGATTAGAATGTTAGTTCTATCTTATTTTTGTATCAATCGTTAATACTAGTAATTTGAGATGAGGACGAACCCGAATCAAGTTCGGCATGCACATTGCGAGATTGCGTTGAGGTTGTTCTACACGTTGCTTTTGAAAGTCGTCCAAGATTTTTTCATTGTGGTATTAACTAGTCTGAAACGACTATCGCCATCATTAGCAACAACGTGGAGGTCTTTACGAATAGTCACATCAAGCTCGGCAACGTATCTTGCAATCCGTGTACTTCGGAAATTGGTTGAATAGGCGGAGCGGACAGCATACAAGAGGCACAGCATAAGCTCAAAGCGATCAACCGACTCAAAATGCAAGGTTTAAACATACTAGCAACTCAACAAGGTACCACAACACATTCTGGTAGACAAGCAAGGTATAAACTATTCACCTTTGATTGATGAAGTCAATGTTAATACCTTACGAATAAGATGGCTGCAAGATCCGGACTACTTTTCCTTTAATGCGAAAAGATTAACGTAAGTAATCAATGTTTTGCGCTGAAACCAACTACTCATATGATTATATTGGTTGCGCTTCGTATTTTTAAGGCAACAATTATGATGGAGTAGCTTACTTGACTTAACTTTAGGTGGCGCCTCAATCTGGGGTGGATGTGGGCCTCAGTAGACAAGCATCCCCAGCCAGCTCGATCTTTTGCTAGCTGCATCCTGTTTCGCATACTAAATTGGCTGAGGTCCCTTTCTAATTGCCATCTGAGTCTTGATCTTTCTCTACTGCACTGTCCCTCGGGAGCGGATTCGAAGAATTTTCGGACCGCTGGTGTCCATCTGCTCTAGCACCGAAACGTCGGTGTTGAGTGTCCCTTTATCTTGAGAATCCTGAAGTCAAACTGATATAGACCAATCAGGTTGTTGGCGATCGACTTCAGGCATTCGCACAATTCCGCGGATAAGTTCTTGTATGCGATGTTGAGGAGAATGATGCCTCCGTAGTTGGTGCTTACTAAGTCATCGGCTGCCACTTTGAAGAGCTCGGCAGCCAGGCCATCTGCTCAATCAGCTTTTTTTGACTTCAGCTAAGATATTATTATCTTCACTTCATTCAGGTCGGGTAACCCGAATTGTTGGTCTACATGGTCCAGCTCATTCTGTCTGACAGCGGCATTTCTTTTGTCGTCACCGTTACAGTCTACAAAAATGATATTTCCACATCCTCTGCATCGACTGCGATTCTACTACGATGTTCCCTTGTTCGTCTCTACAGGCTTCGGCTCGGGCTTGTGTCCGTGGAAAAGTTATGGGGGAAAGAACTGGAGTGACCTCTTCCAGTAGACATTTATCAATAATTGACGTTTTTCTTTGAAAAGCTAAGTAGCTCCGCTGTGCACCTGCTTTGTTTGAAGACGAAGGTCACGTTATTATTGTCGATATTTGCAAAGTTGATACTATGTTCGGCGGTTCTTAGTGCCAAGTTATACTGAGCCCTAAAGCTACAAATACTATTAGTGTGGGTATGGACTTGTGCTGGGTTTGTAAATGACTCGCAGTTCCTATACATCTAGCCTAAGGAGGGACTTAGGCCTTGACTCTTGTAAATAATTTACTTTCCTACTGTTATAGAGATCCAAAAGGGAGTGCAAGAAATATTCACGCATTACCATGCTTTAGAGTAGGGAGCTGTAGATTTTATACCATTTTTGGAACCATAAGGAAGGTAGTGCAGAACACCATGTTTGCAGAAATGCCAAGGTTGGAAGCCGCTGAAATTATTTAGAAATTCAATGGTGTGGGAATGATTTGAAGGTACTAGCGTATATACGAATCTGTTCTGTTCAATCTAAAACGTTCAGCAACAAGCTCTTCTCCTTTAGTATTTGACTGTTGTTAGAGAATGCTTGAATTCTCAAAATATCTTGGAAGTTATACTAGGGATCAGCAAAGCCTTAACTACAATTGGGCTGTCGCAACAGACAATTGTTCGCGATAAACTTCATTGCATAAACATATTTCTGCATGGAGGAGATCTGAAGCCATTGGGAGATTCATCAGTAGAGATACAAAGTATTGGGAAAGAATAACAAATAAATAAAACGAGATTTATTTTTAAAGTTTTTAAGAAGATGTTTGGTCGTGTAAATCCAAGCAGGAGCTTTAAAAGTTCGCCAATTAAAATCATCAAAATTACTTCAACAATACCTTCTCGTTTCGCGTTCAACTTTACATTATAACCTGAGGAGGAAGGGCTGAAGAATTATAATTAAAATGCTGAATCCTCCCCAGCACGATGCCATTAAATGACCCAATTCAATTATGCAAACGAAGAACGCAACCCCATACATATATCTCATCCTTACACGCACACACATCATCCCCTTTATAGCATTTTCAGAGCATTATTTCCATGAAGGTTCTTCTCTTGTCTACTGGGAGTCTGTGAAGAAGCTCATTCGAAAGTCTAATGTCTGAAGTCTCTTGGGTATAAAACTTTTTTAAGTACCTACCCCGCATGCAACATGACAACTTTATTACATCAATGCCTCTTAGTAATAACGAGGGTGTAATAAAACCATTGGGTGATGAATAGGCATAAGAGCTAAATGATTCGCTATCTATTGCGGCTTTGTCGAAATGCATGGATACTCATTTCCATCGTTATCATAACATAACATTTACTATCGATATAGTCCGCAGAAAAAGAAGAAAAAATAATTTGAAACGACATCAACAACGAGAGCATGAGAAATGATAACTCTCGTGGTTGACGCAAAGTTTTTTAATTATAACAAATCGCCTGCGGTGGTAACGGGTATGTTGCACACCAGTCATCACTACCCGATCATCGTCATAAAATTCAAAATGTACATAGATACGCAACGTAAACGAACCAGATCGGATGGTCTGTGGATGGTAGCACTGGAAATGTAAAGATACGACAGTCAATTGAATGCAACGCGCAACTTTTAATTGCTTGTCAATTTATTGAATTGTTGCTACAACTTTCCAAATTGACCGAAGCCGGAGCTGGAACCGATCGTCATTAAACCGACCACAGAATGATGTTTTTTCCCTTCAAATTTAGTTGTTTGTATGCTTACGTTTGTTTCGAACTTATTGAATTGTTGTGATTGTCGCTTTCTGATGTTAGATACGAGAAAATATGGTTCCTTTCAGCGGTTCTGGGTGGTGGTTTTTGTCTTTAAATCGTCCCACTTAGTTCGCTATGCAAAACAACGAGAAAATAACAAGATGGTACAATAGTATACAGTGGTTTGGTTTGATTTCACCCACTGTAACCTTTTGCCTCACTGGCATTTCATAACAATGGAACAAACTCGGTTCAGGAGAAATATGCAAAAACTTTCTGCTGCACTTGCATGTGCTGACAATAAGATATCAATGCAGTAAATAGGGCATTACTGAACACGAATAACAATATGGCATGCATGGAATATTTCAATCTGATAGAGGTGGTTTTGGAATTGGTTTTTAGTTTCGACCTATAAAGTTGAAAAATTATTTTTAAAATTCAAAACAAAATTTCCGGTTTTTTCTTGCAACAATACTTGGAATAGACTTGGAATGGCTGTATGCTATTTTCTACATCCGTTGTCTAGTTAATTTTAATTTTATATTTTGTGGCAAAAAAAAGAAAACAACAAGGAATTAGTTTACAATGTATTTCTTATGAACCGAGTATCTAAGACAGCACATAGTTACCCCGTAAGAAGAAGTGCTCATATAATATTTTTTTCATTTTTCAGTACGATTTCTGCAATCTAAAGTTCCCAAGCAATGTATTTTACATCTTAAGAGTCTATTTCATTCTTCAAACTGCAAGTGTGACATCGTTCGAGACTTTCGGACCTCCTATTGTTTTTTGGTGCCACTATTGCCACATTTTTTCGGTTGAAAGAGATCACTCAGGCAAAGAAAAGGTCATTGTACTCCTTTTGTTACAATTTCACATTCTATCGAAGAAAGATGAGTAAACGTTTCAATGATAAAGTGACTTCAGTACCCGAAATCACCATAGCGCTACTGAGCAGATTGATCGGAGTGTAGGTCGATCACTCTACCGGGCAAAAAAAATTCTCTTCCGAAACGTACCCAGTGACTTGGGGCTCAAACAAAACTCAGTAAATTCAGCGTTCTGACTTTTTCGTGAGATGGTTAGCGCCTTCGATTTTTCATAATAAAGTCTGTTGCAGTTTTCCTAGCGCGGAGTGAAAGCTAACGCTTTCGTCCAGTGAAAAGGCATCACAGCTGAATTCTGAATTACTTTTGTAGTCATCCGTGCAGACCCGACCTCTTTCTGTCCTGGCTTAGAATTTGGGCGAAAGTAAAAGTCGATTTAGAAGTTTCCCAGCACCAAGAGCACAATCGGCTCTCACGTTCTTCAGGATTCCAGTATCTGTCGCAACTTAGATAATTTTTTTTTTTTAAACGGGAAAAGCCTTTGAGTTTGCAGCCTATGGTTTGAATAAACAGATGAAGTAAATTCCACAGTGCATCTAGAGAAGAGGCAGGCGTACCATACTAAAGAGTGCCCCCATGCAACCAAGACTTATACTTATTTGGAGTGCTTCTCAAAGAAGCAGCAACATATTATCGTCAAAGCTTGTTCAGCAAGACCCACTACAACAGATTAATCCTATCATTAGGTAGTAGACCCAAGGGACCCTATTTGATGACAAGCCGTAGGTACTACTATTTTATACTGTCAGAAGTTCGACGGGCGGTTGGGGCTTTCGTTCGAACATGTTTAATCCAAAAGAGTTTTTTATCCATGATGGTAACCAAGTTCTTAGCTTTGTTGGGAAACGGATGGCGATACACTACATGAGTCACGCTCTGTTCTGCCTCCGGTTTAGAACAGACAATTGCTAGAAAAAAAACTTCAGACAGAAGAGCTATATCATTTGCATATTTCTGAACTAAGACCTCAGACTTCTTGACAGTTAAGGAGTAAGTCGACCAACATGCACCATAGCAGTAGAGACAGGCAACCCCCATTTAACCGTGCCATATTTGCCGCAGTCATTATCCGCAATTAGTGTTATTACACTTGGACTAGTAAAAGTAATCTCAACACGGTCTGCCCGATCTTTAAAAAGGACGAACATTTAAATTGTAACAGCTGTAAAGGGGCCACTATCCTTACCACTTCGTGTAAGATTTTATCAACTAAAACCTTGAAAAATCCTTGTAAACAATTTGATAGGTGCTTATCAGTAAGGTTTTGGCCAGGCACATCCGTTTTTAACATAAAATTCACTTTGCGGAAGACCTAAGAACAAATTCAAGAATTTCGTATTTATTCCCACGACTGGTCTACTAGTTTTAAGGCCGTCTACAAGACAAGTATTTAAACATTCCTGCTCAGCTCGTCCTTATGTGTAGGATGACAACGGAAAACGCTCGCTGCTCGTTATTTAAAAAAAAAAAATTGACACGCTATCATGTGAGTTCTTTAAGATCTAGAAACAATGGCGCGAAACTCTTTGGTAGCCCTTGGTAGCACAATATTCAAAAACTCTGGAAAGCTCTAGCAAACACTTACGACTTTGCAAAGCTGCGAAGACGAATTCAGTGTAAAATAAAGGTAAACACATAGGCTGTCGTAAAGAAAGTACGTTCAACAGAAATGGATTGGACAGCAGATCACAGCATGTAAAAAATTGTAGCTTTAGGTAGATTTCAGCTCTATATTCAGACAATCGTTTGATCTAAGAAAGGAATCACTTTTCCAATCGCTTTTTTCCGTACTACTCGTAACAAGATCACTAAGAAGACTCTCATGAACAACAAGGAAGTCATTGTTTAAGACCCCTATCATTCGAGGCCTACTGCGTGGCGAGAAGGCATAGGTCTTATCAAAGGTGGGAGAAAATATCTTCCTGTGACGTTCGGACCTTACAAAATGAACGACGGTCTGTGCGGGCTACAATTCAACATTGAGTTGAGTAGCCTTCAGGACATGTTGATGAATCAATGGAATCTCCGAACACATTTCTTGTGGGGAAATTCAAGTAGACAATAGGAGTGCATAATTGTTGGCTATTTATGCAAGACTGTGCTTAACCGAGAAATCTGTTGGTTGAGGTTTAGTTCCACACTGGACTCCAGTGCCAATTTAAGAAAAACATGAAAATATACCTCAACGTGGGTGGTTCACTATTCAGACGAAAAATTTGCATTGACCCCAGAAGGCTATGCTATTAAAGAAACCCTAAATTAGTCTTCAGAACCAAATATCAATGGGCCTCTAACTTAGAATCCTTGGGATTTAAATGATAGCGCTGCTCAGTCACTTATCAAGGTAGCTATGCTGACTAAGAGTTAAGTTCTAGGCTTCGCTTCAGCAAAATATTTTTTTATAGTGATATATTGACCAGCTCTATCTCACAAGTGTGAACTTTTGTATACCATATTGCATCGGTGTAGCAGGAATACGAATCTTTCTCTAAGTTCACCCATAAGACACTGTTTATTCGTAGGCATGTCAATTCGTAATAAACACAAAATTGTTATTTTTCCAACTACTACGCCATAAATAATTTTCCCAAATTTTTCATAGATTTGAGTTAGTATATGCAGCCTCTGCCCCATAAACAAAAAAGAAATTTATTTCCTCAAGTGCTTTGAGATTCGATTCAAAATTTTCGTTTTAGTCTAAAAATATATTTTTGATTTTAATTGCGCAACTGTTTTTATTTGCGTCAGGATGATAGGGAATCCTTAAATATGTAATATCATTTTCGTTAATGTGTACATACGAGTACATATCTCAAAACCGAATGCATCAAATGCGAGAAGTGCTGTTTGTTTTTTCCTATAACTTTTTGCCACAAAAACGAAGATACATGCTTGATTATTTTAATCCCACGCTGTATTTGTCTATTGCTTTGTTTTTTTTTTGTACATTTGCCAATGAAAAATTATACATTCCATCAGCGTATGGATTTCAATTTGTTTATACTCGTATCTGTGGTATTTATTAGGAGCAAGTTCACGAGAAATACTATTGTTTGTTGATGGTTTTTCGGAGGTGTTTTGTTTTCAATTTAAGTTATTTCTCTAACGTACTATTTCTCTGGCGGAGTATTGAACCATCTGTTCAATTGGATTGACTTAGGATAGTCCGTTCAGTCCAGTAGGTACCAAAAGCTCTCTGAATTTTACACCATTTCGACTAAGATCGAGATCAACGCCCATGAGATTGTACATTTTGTAGCTTAAAACAATCGAACTTCTTACGATATTGTCTATGAAGTCAAGTCAAGATTCTCAGAAATAAATTGAAAACCAAGTCCATAGGAAATTATTAACTGACTCAACAGAAAAAGTTGTCAGCAGGTCTTTCAATTGTTCAAGGTTTTATTGAAGAGGTATCTTCTCAGTTGACAGGAGCATTTTCTTTTTCATGTACTCTAATGAGAGGATGAGGATATTTGCTTTGAAATAATCCTCCATTTGTCGACAGGAAATCAAGCATACAAGCAGTCTTCTGTCGTTCAGGGTGCTTAGATACTACAACACTCCCCAACCAACCAATGCAGACATTTTCCAAAGTAAAAGAAAATGTTTTTCAGCATTGAAAAATGCCTGGTATGCCAAACTAATGAAATTTTCACAAAACTCCTGACAAATTGCCCTCATTTTGAGCTCACAGAAAACTGAGTACCCCCATACCCATGGAACGAATGGAAAAAAGAAGAAAATAATATTCCTACGCCAACCCCAACCCAAATCTCATTCACATTCTTCCGGTTATTATGGCAACGTTTTGTCTGTTTAACAAAATGCTGAAACCCCTCTCGGTTTTTCGTCAACAAAAGGCGCAGCAGTAAATCCAACAATGAAACGACAGACGGAAACGACTCCATTGCAACTGGTTACGCAATAGTTGAGTAAAAATTGTACTTTTGTTTCATTTTTTGTGCCCAACTCATTCGTTCTTTTTATCGTTCATTTCTTGGGAAAATATTAAAAATTTTACTCAAGGCAAAACGGAGAAATAATGTCCGGAGGATTTCATTTTATCTCACCCAGCAAAACTGAGATAAAATTCAAACTCAAACAAACGACAGGAGCAGCAAAAAAAAAGAAAAAAAAGACACAAATTGAGAAGCTTCCACTTCCATGGAGTAAGGCAAAAGCTTACTGCTTTTCAGTTTTACCTCCTTCTCTTCTTCCTTCTTTTATCCAAGTCAGACTTTCTGGAACTGAGATACGAGTACAAAGATACGAGTACATGGAACAAAAGAGGAACAAAAAGCAACAAAACCTAAATACTAGAATTCTCTATTCTGTACTCTTTCAACCATTGACACACATACCCTTAGAGAGCAGTTGAAAAAAGGACAAAATCCTCAGCTATGCGGAGGTACGTACTTTTGTATTAGTGACAGTTCTTGTATTCTATACACACATGAAAGGTTTCCATTGCTTTTTCTATATTTTCACGTTTCCATGGTTTTCTTCAGTTTTGATCGATAATTCACACCCTTTTGGTGTGCCTCCTTCGTCCGTACCTCTAAGAAAGAATGCATTCTGAAGAAGGAGCAAATGAGTCCTAGAATACGAATATTTCTCAGAGGTATAAGTATATCCCACAATTTGTTAGAATGTTTAAGGATGTCTTATACATATCTACAATAGTTTGCGAGACACTAAAGGTTTTGGTAAATTTTTTTTCCAATTTTCCCTGTAGGTAATCGAGTGGAAAGTTGGATAGATACTAAATTTTGAACATGAATTGAAGTATTCATATGCCGGTACGTCTGTAGAGGTACCTATCTTTCTTTTGGAACTTGCCTACAAATAGAGCCATCTACACTCTATAGACAGATAGCTTGATCCGATTTATTCTTAATAATGAAATTATTGCTTAAATTGATTGCAAACATTTTGAGTGCTGCTATTCTTATTGAATCTCATTGTCAACTGGCTCGTCACCAAACTAGAGAATGAGAATTGTGTCGGAATACTTCGTACACTTCATTACATTCTCAAAGTGTCCTGTGATATTTTCTTCTGCGGAACATGAAACTGTAGCCTTAGCATCAATCCTCCCAAAATAGAGCAGGTTCTCTTCACAAAAAGAGTTTAGATACTATGCTTCATCAAACCTAAATTAAGTAACTTATGTATGTCTCAGTTTCGCAAAGCATCCCACAAGCCCCGATGTCATCATACAGCAAACTGAGTTGAAAATAAATTACATCACAAGGAAAACAGGGTCTCGTTGTCCTTTAATCGTGAAAAAAAGGGGTAAAGCCAAGTGTGGTCTAGGCTCTCATGCCCTAGATCTGTACTACGTCCATCGGACGAATTCTTTATTATAGCATAGCCATGTACCGGATTACATTAGGATAGACGACCAGCAACAACTTAGAAGATACAAATTTCAAAGCTCTGCTTGCATAAGTACCATCGACGCATTAAAAACCGCTAAACTGACGGCTCTGTAAGCACGGATTTATTTGTTGTTAATAACCATTCTTGTCACTAACTCCTCATTCCATTGAATAATACTTTGTGGTGAGCCCGAATAACCCGTCTTGAATGCCAAAGTTACTTTCAACGCATTGACACTAGCGCCTCGACCCAGAATGTTATCCACTCCAATTCAACAAATTAAAGGGATCTCGGCCAATTTGTATGCGAAACTGGAGGCAGCTGGCAAAAGACCGTGTTAGTTGGAGAGGCATATTACTGACGATCTCGTCCACACCGGATTACGGCGTCATATCATTAGGGAAATAAGTCTGCATATTTTCAGACTTTTAAAACCTGGAAGCCTCTATATCTATCCTCCAGTCTGCCAAAATATTGTGTGTGTGTTGCAAGCGAAGATCTCAGGTATTTGTCAGGTGATGTAACTGTGGCTGCAGATTAGTTATACTTATTTTTATTATTTGTGGCAGCGAGCAGATGCTGGTCTTGTCCAACCGGGCTCGACTCCCTGCAAGAAGAAGTATGTATGTATGTATGTATATTAGGATTGGTCGCGACCTCTACGAGCGAAGAAGATGGGGCAAATACAGACTTTTCAGAAGGAGCATAAAAAGTGCAGGGTGGAATAAATTTGTATATTGCAGCAATACGGTTAGAAAGGGGTTAATTGTATAAGTCGAGTCTATAAAGGTTTATTCAAAGTCTGCAAAGACGAACAAAGGGATTCAATGCTAGAATTGCAGTCGGTGTTGATTTTACGGAAAGACCATTTCTGATGACCATTGACAAATTCCAAATAATATATCGTAAGGTCAGAACACATACTTGCGAAGATACATCTATCTTGTTGTCAACGAGGATAAAAAGAAGTCTATGCCTCCTACGGAATTATCTAGGTCTTAGACAGAACATAATTTCAATGCAAATTTGCTGCAGTTAATGATCGGATCTACCTAGGCTCTGCTGTTAATTCTGTCTTGATACCTTGCCGACTTAGAAAGTTGACTGAGTAGCAAATACGAGTACCGGAATAATGGCCACTGTCAAGAATGAGTGAGGTATACATGGATGTTTTGGGAGAAAATACTGGTAATGTTATCCGATTCCAAAAAGGTGGAACCCTGTACGGCGACGTTGAGTGTGAAGTGTAAAAAATAAATAACTTCGGCAGCTGTGGCATGGAGAGTAGATGAACACCAGTACTCCGGCGTGGATAGCCTTCGAACTACGATTCAGATGGTGCGCAAGTGGAAAGCGAACTCGACCAATTTCAGTGGCAAATAAATTACAATCGAGTTGGTTTCTTTCAAAAAGTTTAAGTACTGAATGTTCATGTACCTAAATATAAGAAGGAACCAAATAAAAATTGAAATTTAGATTCTTAAGATATAAGAGAAGAGTAGAGGTTTATTTATGTCTTTCGGTACTCCTTTCAGTGCAACTAATAGAGATTTCTCTTTAGCAATCTTTGTAAATTCTCAATGTCATCTAAATGGCAACTTTTTATAATTAATTCACAGCAATCTCTTTGATCGACTATTCATCTTCATTTTGAATGTTTCCTGTCGTCAGTCGTTCAATTGAACTTTCAGACTGATAATCATCACATCATCAATCAATCACCCCTTGAATGAACAGAACAAAAAACTTAAAATTTGTTGCACTAGATACTCTCATGCAAATTAGATTGTACATATATGTTAGAACATCAGATGATTCTACAGCAAAACAAAATAATTATCGTCATTGACTTGTGCGAAAAATTATAGCTACCAGCAAATAATTTTTTTCTTCTTTTCTCTGTCACTAAAAAAAATAGATACAACATTTTGTTGTTGTTGCTAAAAGCATGATAAACATGCGCTAAATATAGCAAAGCCATACGAATGCTACATGTGGAAACTTCATGTATTGGAATATAATCTGATTATTAGTTGAGTGATAGATTTTGCATTAAAAAGTGAACAAAGTCTATTTCATCATGGGTAGGGTGTGACGTCGAATATTTTGAGGCTAATATACGAGTGCCTATACGTCAGAGTACGTTGCAAGTTAACACTAGCCTCATGCTATCATGAGGAAGCAAGCAGTCAGAGAATCTGGTTAGATATAAACTTTATTTCGTTGTTCATTCTGTTTGTTACTTTATGTTTCTGTGGTGCCTCCATGTGTTTTAAGCAACTCAGATGATGGTTTGTTATGTATGTTCATTGATCATCCGTTGAACCGGATGTTTACCCTAGTGGTCAAATTTGTAAGCGTTAGTGTTGATCGTGAGAACAGATCACAACTATTACACTCTGCTGCCAGAAATATTTTAACATCAAAAAGTGTCTAAATTTAAGAAATTGAAAGCTTCCCTTCACAATAATAATTGTGTTCCAGATTTTCTACGAACTGACTTATTGACTTCAAATTGTTGGGGTGACAGCGAAACCCTGTCTAGAAGTATTGAGGCGTTGATAAGTTACGACATCAATCAATTGATTTTGTGAGCAACTCTTGATCGTTCCTTTAACTCTTTTTAATGAAAAGTCTTGGCTATGTAGTTTTTTTCATAAAACGTATATCATCTCCGCCCCCTAACGTTGCTGAATTTCTCCGAGTCCCATTTGCATTAGCAGGCCTTAGAGGAACTCGACACAGTTAGAAGAGACTGTGTCGCAACAGAAGTATAAGAAATGTAGCGTCCTAACCCCGTGAGAGTTTGATTTCTTTCCATGTGTTAACAGAAGGCAGACCTCTATCCTCTTAGCGCTTATAACTGGAGACAGTTGGCCAAAGCTACGCTAACCGTTTGTTGGAGGTTGTTAAGTACCAACTCAATGTTAGTATGACTCACTGGAAATTGAAGTTCACCCTATTTATGTTCTCGAAAACTAGATAATGAGTTAAATGGATTTTTCCGAGTACGTTTCTTAATAACTAGGGAAGCCCAATGATGTGACGATTTTTTTGTGATAAGTTTAAGATGTTGATTTCTCGGTTTTGATTGTATGCCTTGGCATCTATTTATAAATGTAATTCTAATATTCTACCGATGTTCTATTCGTGTCCTGACTATCCCATGGACTTTTGCGAATTTGAAAAGTTAGCCAGTACTCTAAACTCACAACCATAGAGAATAGAAGTAGCCGCACAGAGGTGCAACCCCAGGAGTATTCATAGATTCAAAAAAATATCTCATAATTGTCCAAATTGTTTAATACCCTTAGCAACAAATCATAGTGTACGAACCGGCCTTCAATCAACTATGGAGAGTTGATATGAGAAATCGCCTCATAATGGTACTACCCGGATAAGGGAAAATGACTGAAAGAAGTCACGCAAGAAGATAACTCTTATGCAACCGGCATTCTTTAGTGCTAATACAAATAAACAACATCATTCAAGAGACACATTCTGCATCGGATGATGCGTAAAAAAACTAAAAGAATCGGAAACTCGAAGCCCGCAAGCCCCTACATCGACCCAAAAAAGATTGCAAACCATTTAGGGAACGTTCCACGTGCCCGAGTGGACAAAAAACATATAGTCACCAGAAGAAATCGTAAAAACAACATCCCACGGAGGTAAGCACTGCTCTCTCGGCAGTAAAAACAGAAAAGGTGGCGGGTTTCGATCGCATTTACCCCGAGTTTCTTGTACATATCAGAAAAAATACAAGGCAAAGTCTCGCCGAATTCTACATCAACATACTTGAATGAGGCATAATCCCAACGGAGTTTAGACGAACCAAAGTTATAGTCATTTTACCGTTACCATCCTATAGCACTCTTAAGTACATTCAACAAACTACTCGAACGCTTAATCTATAAACAAATATCATCACCGAATCATGGGGGTAGAAATTGTACAGAGCACGTGCTATGATTGGCTTCTTAGGCCTGCTCCTGTCATGGCAGTAGGAACTTAAGTCTCGGAATTTAATTATAAAGCTCGGTGAAGAGTACTGTTTTGTCAGCAAAGTGGGTAGCTCCGATTCAAACTTATAATATCAACATTGTGAACCCACGAGACTCCGGTCGATGCTCAACAGGATCCGAAAAAACCATGAAAGATGCGTAAATTTGCTGTTTCCCTGGAGAATTCTTAATTCTTCCTCTTACAATTACGAAATCCAAAGACTGACTAGGCGCCACAATGTTGGAGAGTGCAGCAAACGATCCTACCATGTGGGACGCAAGTCTTTGCGGGTCTTGGATATTGACATAGTATTGCACACAATAGATACAATTTAATTGGCACAATACCTCAGTAGCTGAAATGTTGCGTCAGAATTGCCCAATAATTGGTTGAGAGTCGGTTTTCAGGTGTTGCGAAAATTCAATGAAATATTGTTAACACGCTATTGTACGACTCCATTCTCGATTTCTTTTGAAAAGTGTAAGGGCTGGCCTTTGCTGTTACGAATTATGACACTCCACTTTTGATATCGTCTTCTTTTAGTACTGCCACCACATAATTAGCGATTTGTTTTCTTAACCCACTTCCGCAGGTGTTACACAATCAAAAAAAATTATGAAGTTTCATTTTCCATTCTAATAGCACCTATAGTCTACGGTCAATTGCATTGACGGTGGAGGGTGGAACTAGGTCATGGAAGAACTATTTTACTCACAGATATATGTAAGGAAAGTAAATGAATAAATGTGAACACGCAAACGATCTATTAGGATAGAAATACATAGAAGAAAATTACAACTGCAGCACAGATAAAATTGCTTTTTAAATCGATTCTTTAAAGTTATCAGTTGCCATCGAAGTGGTAATAGGATTTGATATCACTTGGAATAGATCTAGAAATTTCAGTTTATTTTTGTATCTGAAGTGGAATTTAATTAATAGGTTTACTTAACCGACATATAGTGTGTATCGGATTTAAATGCCAAAGGTTCTTCAAGATCCAACTTCCATTAAAAGTTTCTTCCTCAATTTCCCCCTTTCAACATCAGATATAAATGGAAACTGCAAAGGCAATAGCATATTCGTAAGTTTGCGTGTGTAGACAATTTAAACCCGTGTCAGTTTTAATTGATTCTATTTTTGGTAGAGCTCACATATCTACAGTATCTATTACCCCCACTGCTTATTCGTTGCAAATATGAAGATAAAGCTTCTTAATTGATATCGATGAGACCTCTATTAAATTCGCATTTTTTTCTTATTTAACTACCCCATTCATGGTTGGTAGATACAAGATACACAATTATGTATCTAAAGGAAATGCTTAAATATTTATTGACCCTTAACATGTGAAGCTAAATGTCAGGATGGCCTTTAAAAGGATTTTGGCTTTTTTGTCAACGAAACGATGATGACCCTCGTCAAGTGATCCGACCAGCTCGAAAACTATTCTGGAAATATCCAGGGAATTCGATTTTGGCACTCTGTTATCTCTTACCTAATTGTTAATATATACACATATACTTTACCAATTAATTTTTCATGACGAATATAACAAAATGCGGATAGAGAAAGAAAGAGGCAGCTGATGTACGAGTATCTGTATAGTATGTAAGGAAAACCTTCTATGTCAATGATTTCCAAGAATAAACATTAAATTGACGACTTACTCGTATTTGAGGAAGTTGGCTGCTACCAATTAACAAGTTCTCATTCATAAGGGAAGAGTTGGAGCCAACGATGTATGCGAGGCAATTTGTTTGAAATTGAATTGATTTCGAGATGATGAGTTATGTGTTTATTTTCGGATTTAAAAAAAGAAAAACAGAAATTCACTGACAGATTGATAGATAGTCAATCAATTTGATAAAGACAAGTGTAAGAATTTAGATACTGATGTGGAAATAGAGGTCAAACCTTTTATTAGAAATAAAAATAACTTTTGAATTGACTGGGGTTGGAATAGATTGTTGTTTAAGTTGACATAGATCAAAGTCAGAAACTTAGGATTGGATGATATAACAAATAAAAAAATAAAGATAAAAACGTCACGAAAACTGTAACAACTTTCAACCGATGAAACAAAGTCACGAGCTATACAAGCGGACTTTCAACAGTCGACAGTGCAATATTATCTACCTACATTTGGAATACAAATCGAAGTACGATAAGATCTACAGAGATTTTACTTCCTGAACCTGGAGTTCGGTCTTATGAGAAAGAATGCCGACACTGATAAACGTTGCGAAATCGTTTACGTTTGCTGGCTTGATTGATACGGAAGGGTTCTTCTGTAGTATTTACCAAACAATACTGCACATAAGAAAATGTCGAAATTAAAAGTTGTCCATACTAGAGGAACTATCAGTAAAAGCAAACACCCTTTACATAACCAAAGTCTATTCACATATTTTAGCCAATGTTCCTCATGTCACCCTATATTAATGTTTGGAACATCTAAGAGGTAGTAAAAATATAAAAAGATATTCAAATACTTTTAAATCGAGGAGGAAGAACCGAAGAAATATAAACCTTATTCAGGAAAATTTGGTCGCTTGTGAGGCTTTCTGATTAGAAAACTAAGTTTCTAGAAAATCTGAAAATGGAAAAAAAAAATCATTCTTCCCGGTATGTATTCCCCAGCAGCAGTTCGGGAAAAAGGACAGAAAATAGATTCGTTGAACTGGTCAATGCGATTTGGAGCAAAGTTTATTTATTCCAAATGTGTGCCTTCAAACTGATTAGACTACACTTTTTTGGCTTAGAAAAACTCCCTATCTTAGTAGTTCTATTGAAGAGAGTCACAATTTTCAAAAAGCCTTACCAATAGCTACTCAAAAACCTTTTCCAATATCACATCACCATTTTTATAGAAAAAGTAAGGCAAAATAAAATCGCTGAAAATCGCCTAAGCCTTACATCTACTTTACTCTACGTAACATAATCCTACCATATTACATAACGATGGATATTTTCCCTTAAGAGAGAGAAATAACCACCAAAAAAAGAAAAAGAAATTCCTCTCCTCAGGACATACACATCGTATTTCCCTCGAAAGGAACATTCAAATAACGATTTTTTTTTTAATTCTAAAAATAAAAAAAACTTAAACTTAAAAAAATCCCAACGACTTCAAGATTTTAATTGAAAAATCACTGCTAATTAGAACAGAAGAAAAGGAAGAAAAAAAAAAACAAAAACTACCATTGAACGACCCACAGATTGTCCTTTCTTCATCCTATTGGAAAATATCCCTTAATGATATTTTCTCATTTTCCCATAGTCTCATTACTTTTCTCCCTCTCTCTTTCTCTTCTGTATATATATAGGTTGCTCAACTTGCTCTCTTTTTCTATTTACACACACAATTGCATATTTTAAAATCATGACGTAACAACAATGCTCATTGATTTATTTCAGTTATTTGTTCTATTTTTATCAGAATTTGAAAAAAAGACAAAAATTTCCCTTTTGATCTTTATAATTAAAATATATTTTTTTTAGAATGAACATATATATATGTATAGTTATTTATTCTTGTCATATAGAGAATAAACCAAGGAGCAGTTTTAAGTAAGTTTTTTACATAATTCCCTGCGTAAGGAGGGATTTTTCAAAGGAAAACTGATTTAGAGGAATATTTTAACAAAACGATGGGAAATTTATATAAAACCTTGGGTAATTTAACAAAACTTGGATATTATAATTAGTGTAAAAATAAAGAAGTGGAATACTCACCCCAACTGGAACCTGTCCGTCCGAGGCATTGACTAGTTTCACTGTTCCATAGGAATGTTGAGAAGCCCATTTTAACTGGGGGTGCATAATATTGTTCAGCGATTTTCTTATCGGCCATTTTGGTTTAGATTTTTTATAACTTTCTTATGTTAATTAATAAACTTGCTTGACGAATTTGAACTGTCTATTTGGAAAGTCTATCTTAAAAAAAAATAAATAAATTTTCGGAATTTTAGGGATTGGTAGTGTAATCGACGACGAGAGCTACAACCGCAATGACTACGATTACGGGTATGACTTGGCTAGGCTACAAATGATAATGATGAAGAATTCATTAAGGATCATATGAAAGAATTGAAAAACTGTTCGCTTCTATATTTTTGAAAACTATTTAAAATTGTTTAATTTGAGAGTAGTTAAAATTTAAAAAATAATTTCGCTCTTTTTTCTTATGCAGAATTACCACCAAAACATATATGTATACAGAGATACATGTATGTGGTGTGTGTGTATGGGTAAAGAGGAAAATAGCTACTTAAGAGGGATACCCTTATTCTGAAAAAGGAAGAAAGGAAGAAGCGATATGAAGAAGAAAATTGTAGAAATAATCCAACGAAAATAGAAAAAGGCTTGTTAGCACAGTTAAAATTCAAAATATCCTTTAGAACTTGTTTCAGTTATATCCTTTGTGGTTATAAAAATTCAACGTAACACTACTTTTTTTTAGTCACAAAGCACTAGTTTCTTTGTTTTTTTTTGTGCTAAAGGAGGGTTTCAGAAACAATTTACTTCAGGTACTGATCGGGAAAATCTGTTCACAAATAATTTCGAAAGGACACTTGAAAAGAACTTAGGCGAGGACTAAAACAGTTCTACTCATAATTTACGGTATCGAATTGGATCGTCTATCTATATTGTCAGCAGGCACACTATACAACTCGTCGCCTTTTTCGATAGACCGTTATGTAACTTGTTTTGCGGGAGCCTTCAATTTGCCCTTAATTTGCCGTAAATTGGAATTTTCGTCTCTCTAATTCGCCGTTATATTACTATCTGTGTGTGAGTATAAAAATCTCTCCGTCTTCGGTCTGAGTTTTCTCAGCGAAAATTCAACAGAGAAAAGATCCAACAAAAAAAGCTTGTGTTCCTGTTCGGATGTTTTCGGTTAGTTTTTCTGGAAAAACAAAAAAAAAAGCGAAAAACTCATCAGAATCTCGAGAGCTTTTGTATTGGTTTCGCCTTAGCTTTTGGAAGGAGCTTTTTTTGTGATGAAACAAAAGATAGAAGGGAAATTTTCCGTGTTAGCAAAAGGAAATTTATTTTAACTTATTTTGTATTTAGTAAAAGGAACCGTACGTCCTTCAAGGATACTATTGTAATGTAAGTATACCCTTTTAAATAAGACGAGTCATCTCTTTCGTTAGCATGGGAGAACACCTTGAACACAGAAGCTTTTCGTCCTTTTTGTTCCCTTTAAATACGCACACACAGATAGGTGGTCATTTTGTTCCCTTAATATCTACATATAAACGATTATTCGTACACGCGCACACTATTAGCAAAATCTCTACAACTCAGGAAAATTGTTACAAAATCAGTTTTTTTTTTTTAAGTTTTTTTCTTTTTCGTTTTTTAGATACGAATTAGCGGAAGGATATCTATGGGAAAGTAGAAATTTACCCAAACTAGCGCACACACTTTTTTGGAAAATTTCACTGATTTGTTACTTATCAACCGGATGTTGCTATTTTTATCTTTTTTTTTTGTTTCTGTTCTATACTTTTCACTTAAAAAGGATCTTGGGTTCGGATATTGGTTTTTTTCGCGAAGGAAGATTTTTTTTTTTCCACTTACAATGCTAAGAGTATTTCTTATCTCTATTTTTTCTGTATTAACTGTGGAACTGTTTGAGTAGATCTTTGTAGAAGCGGAACAAATTTTCCTTAGATTGAAGTTGGAAAATTGTAATTTTCTTTTATAAATTTTATTTATTTATTTTTTCGATAACAGTTTGTTCAGTCCCACTTCCACGGTTAAAATGCCAATGATGGAGCCCAGCTACTGAAAGAAATCGGCGAAAAGTTTTTCGTAGATACTCTGACTTTTTGGGGGGTAGTATGAATAGTGCTGCTTTGTATTAGATTCGATGGAAAGCTACGAATAAAGCTTTGGTAATGTGAATGCGAATGAAAGTGTATGGAGGGAGAGCTTTGAGATATGTTTTTATTTTTTTTTACTTTTTCGTTTCTGTATTATATTTTGTCTTCAAGTATGAGGGGATAGAGTGAATGATGATAAGGGGTGTTGCCCAGAGAATAAGAGAACAAATTGTGTATGATGATAGTAGAGTGAATCGATTTCTACTCTGGGGTGCCATTCAAATAAGTTGGGGAGCTGTGGGTTGTATAGATGAGTAGTGTGGGAGAAACAGCGCTTTTGAAACTGCGAAAACAATTTATAGTATATTTTGGTAGATACTTAATTTTTAAATTGGTGTTAATTCCAGTAACTTTGTTGAATTCTAGTTCTATGATCACTGTGTGATTTTGGGAAGGATCCATATTCAAGTATTTATCTACTGTTGGGATTAGCTACTTTCACCTCCAAAACATATCAGAAGTATTATTCAGTCGTCGAAAACATCATTTTTGACGAAAAGTATATAGTATATCTGAATTAAAGCCGTATCCTCTCACAACTTATTGGATAGTTTATAGTGGATGATGTCAGCATTTCGTTTCGAAAAAATTTATTTCAGAATAAGCTGTTGTCGTAAAATATAGAAGTCACTCAAGACTTCAACGCAAGAAAAGGTGTTACACAGCTTCTGAAGGCTAAATCAGAGTTAATAACGAAATTGGTATTGTAAGTGAAAAGCAGTAAGTATTCTTTCGTTGGGTTCCATATTGTTACAAAAGGCTTTAGGACTCGTGGATCTAAATGTTCCGAAAAGAACGCAAATGAGGCTTTGAATAATGGTTCAAGATAGGCGATTAATTGCATATTTCAGGTTGTCTTCGCTATAGCGGTGCGCCCTATCCCGGGCTATGTATTCTTAAGGCCTCCAACAAGTATTAAAAATAACCCATGCCAAATTGCTTTAATTTGCTACATCTGTTGATCCCATGATTCCCATATTTTTTTTATGGTGCGTTTATTTAAAAACGATGGACAAGGTACCAGAAAGGCTTAGCGCAGTTTTTGAGGGCTTATCCTGGGAAATCGAAATTTTTAAACAGGCTCTAGAAGATGGACACTCTGAAGGAATCTATTTAGGAGGCAGTTTCATAATAGAAGAAAACTCAAAGCAAAATCATTGCGAAAATACAAAAGAGAGCAGATACTGTCGAGGCCGCTAGTTCTTAAAGCCACACTGCTCCATTAGAACTACTGGTACTCCCTCTGCAAATGGATTTTCCTGGGCACTATGGCCGGATGAAATTGCTATTGGAGCTCCAATCGACTGAAATCGGAAGAAAATAAGATCATCAGCGATGGACACTGCATTATAGGTTAACATGTAACAAGACTTGGCATGCTTACTAACGATTCTTACATAGATGAGGAGGAAGAGGAGATAATCCCTCACCTCCTCTGTACATGTCCAGCCCTTTCCACCTAGGCGTCTTCTTCCACAACGACTTAAGTGACTTAAGCAACATAGACATTAAAAGTCTCCTACGCTTTATAAAGAGCTCAAAATGGTTTCTGGAGTAGGAGGATCACAGATCCACGTGGGATCACAATGGGCCAACAGGCCTAAGTGAGTTGGTTTTTCAACAGCCACTTAAACCTAACCTAACCTTATATCAGCGGTAGCTTTACACGCACGCAATGTCCGTACAAAACTAAAGCTACAACCAGCAAAGTTAGAAGTTCTAGTACATAAATGAAATTCAGTTGATCCAGTAAAATTCACCCCAGAAAGCAACACTGGCGGTGATCTTTGCACTACAAAAGGTCTGGGAAAATCGATACTGCAATAAGCAGATCTTTTAGTTTGAGTGGACAAACAGCCGATATTTCCTCTCTAATCCGTCGACTTGAGAAGCCAAAGACAACAGATCAATCCAGTTAGCTTAAACGTTGAAGGTTTACCTTCAAACAAAGGGTTGCGTTATAGATCGTGATTCTAAATGTTAAGCAAGCAAGTGTTGAAAAACTACCCTAAAGCTTTTGATGTTAAAGCCCGCATTCTCTTGGATTCGGGATCATAGCAACGGATTATGTGCAGATGCGTCTTCACACCCAAAAAATGAAAACTAAACATCAAGAAGACAAGACCGAATTACATTATCTAAGCTTGGGTTTCTGTTGTTGCAGGTATATGTTGCAAAATGAATGGAGAAAAGCCATAGTCCGTCGTCTCGTTAGCTTATTTTCTTCTTGATTCGGTACTACCAACATAAACAAAGAGAATATGGGATACTGCGATGTAAATGCTACTTTTTGGAGCAGCAGCAAATACAGCGAGAGAAGTATTTTTTGCCTGGACTTTATACTATCGTCTTACATTGTTGTCAAGAATGTGAGTTTGTTAGTTAAAATCTGCTACGGAAACAAGTAATCGACTAAACGATATCCAACGCTTAGAAGATTCTTTACAAAAAAGTTCTGTCAAAGGCTTCCATTCCCGACTATCGATACAAGAAATTTAAAACGGGATGCGAAGCTATGACCATATGGAATTCGTAAAATACAAACTAGAAGCAGGAGCTTGGCAAGTCTGCTGATTGTTCTAAGCTCAGAACGGAAAGAAAGTTAAGGGAAACTTCTTAGAACCTGGCTTATGCTCTCAAGAAATGTTTTGAACATACAGTCTGTTTGATAACATCGTACACGACAAAAATTAAAGAAGAATTTATAATAATAAAAAAAAAATCAATTGTACTGTTTTATTTTGTTTATTTACTTGAATGCTTTTCAATTAATACGAGTATGTTGTCAACTCTCCTCCATCATCAATAATTGCTTGGAGTCTTCGAGGCATGCTTTCTACTAATCTTATAGCATAATCTTGAGACAAAGATCTCCATAAAACTCGTATTTTTCGTGATAATTGTTTGACCGTCGAGATCTTCTTTCCTTTAGCTTTAGCTTTCATGAATGCGCAAACATTTTCAATGGGATTTGCATCCGGCGACTGTGATGGCCAATCTAAAACATCGACGTCAATTTCTTGCACGACTGCGATGTTTCGAGTCATTATCTTCTTGCAGTAACCAATTCTCATTCCTTATTTTAAACCACCTGATGGCAGATGGTAATAAAGCCTTCTTATAAATTTTGACCATGTTGGGTGCGTTTAAGTTATTTGTAAACATGAACAAATTACCAAATCCTTGAAGCATCCCCGTGCACCTTTGCCGGGTGTTTCACGGTCCGCTGGATTAATTTATTGGATTGTGTACACCAGGTATGAGTGATAGGAGACCATGCCCAAAAATAAGCTTCATCCGAAAAAATAACGTTGTTCCAATCTCTGTCCAAATTCTCCTTGGCCCAACTGAGTCGTTTTTCTACGTGTTTTTTTGACAGTAGTGGTTTCTTTATTGTGCTTCAAAATTTTACATTATTCGCTAGTAAACGTCTTCGTATCGTATCACAACACATATTTAGACCCCTTTTACGTAAAATCCCTTGTCCTCCACGTAACGATAGAAGAGGATTTTTTTCAAACACGCGTAGAATCATTTTGTCCTACTTTTTTGTTGTTTTTGGCGTAGACCCACGATCCGGCAAATCGTCCACATTTTTAACTTGGGAATAACGGTGCACCCACTTTCTAACAAATGCTTTTGACTTTTTCATGTATTTAGCAGCTGCTCCGTATGACATTTTCGGTCCTTTAGGATGCGTGCACAAGAATACTGCTTCATAACGTTATGCAAACGCGACACTCATTTTAAAATACTTCCGTCTCTGACAAAAATTTAACACTCTTTAAATTTTTTTTATTCAAAGCATCTTGGCAGAAGTATTTTTTTATCTGCTAATGCAAAATCCATTTCCAAACCGGTTTTCATAAACGAGTTTTAGCCGTATACGATCTTATCAAACGGACTGTGAATATTCAACTAAGAGAAATCTTGCAGTTCGGCCATTCTTCGGCGAAGCGCAGATTCGTAACAACTACGCAAGAAAATTTGAAAACTTCTAAGAAAATCACTGAATTTTTTAAAGATCGAATCAAATGGAATATAAAAAACTACAATAATTCGGATTCCGAAGAGGGCCTCTCATTGAGATTTTTGCTTAAAAATCCAAATCAGCAAGCTGCGCAAAATGCTCAAAAGAGGGAAGCAGGACTGGAAACACTTAATAGTTGAGGCTCATGAACTGCTTTGCGAATGCTTTCTCCGTCTGAATGTATTCCTACTTACTCTGAAGATAATGCATGGCTGCTCTTCAAAGCCATTTGGGCAATGTTGAAGTCGTGCTAAAAGGAAAGGAGTAAACGCAGGGAATGTCCATCGATATTTTGAGTACTTTCGACAAAGCGACTTTCGATGGCATGTATAATTCGGCCAGATAACAGGGTAGAAATGGATCACTGGTCTTGTGAACAAAAGTAATGGAGGTCATTCACTGCTTAAAGTTTCAAGCAAAACTGATTTCTATGCTTAGTTATATGCAGATTATGTTGAATAATGCCCAGCTACAATATGTTCTAAATTACAGACAGCCCTAGACGTGATCGACTTGATAGATAAGACATGGTCTACTAGAAACGGGCTTTCAGTCAATCCTCCCGAAACTGAGGTTGCTCTCTTTATAAGAAGGAAGATGCTGACCATTCTGAACATCCACTGCTGAAGGACATCTCTATTCAATTTTTTAAAGAGGTTTAGCTTTGGGGTGTCTCACAGGATGACTGGACATATTGGTGAAAATTTGATATGGGACAAGACATGGAGCCTGTCATCGGAACTCCTCTACTCTCACTCTTCATGAGAGTATACGCAGTCTTAATGGCAGTTAGAACAGTTGGAGGAGGATAGATTCTTTCCCTGTGTAGACGGCCGAGCTGCCTTTAGACCTTGCTGAATCCTCCCAACAGTAACTGACTAGTTTGAGAATGCAAGGTTTCAGTGAATGAAGATAGGGCATGTGAAGAGGAGAATTTTACAGGACTCAAACTTGCGTTAGGGCTGCCTCCTTCTTCGGCCCGAGTTTCAGTTGAAAATTAGTTTTTGTATGAGCATAACTTCAGATGGCATGACTCTCAAGAAAAACGCCAAAGCAAATAGGGTGGGCGAGATTGTACATTACCTATTGGCATCGTAACGCCAACAACATGGTGGAGCAGTATGTCTCTGTCAATATTTCGGCGTAGGCTCGCATCAGGCTGTTGGCCCACGTTGCTGATGTTATGATGAGCAGTCAAATAAAAAAAAAAAAAAAACATTTGCTAGCGATGATACGATACATTTGTCTCTCTGTAACCTTTCCGTACACTACTACTTTGCTGCGTTTACTTAAAAATCTTTTCTCCAATAAATCTTTTCAGATCGGAATGTTCTTCACTTTGACAACAACTGGTCCTTACTCATTCACCACACATTCAATTTCACCATCGAACATGTCTACCAACCACTTTGGGGTCATATATTCGTGCATTTACCGAATTTCTATGATGATTACGAGCACTAGTACTTGCTCCCACGCGCATGTATCCTCAAAAGAAGATTACAAAACTTTTATTGATTGATTCGATGCGGCGAACGACGGGCGGATGAACGGCGACAACACTCTCCCATTCATTCTGTCAGTATTGGTTCGAGTATGCATCGCTCTTTATATATATGTCACAAATACCTATGTATATACGCGACCATGGCACGTGAGTACACCCATGGGCACACGAGAATTTTGCCTAGTTCCGAACATGCGCTGCTTCAAGAAAAATTCCAAAAGTAACCTTAGCACCCCCTTGTTGTGTGTGGAAGGGTTGATTTCTCTATGCTTTTTACTTTTTCTATCTCCACATACAGACGAAGACGAAGCGTAAAGACGTGTACGAATACGACTACGAGAAGTTATGTACTTGTACAATAGATGAAACTCTCAGTAAAACCACCAAACGAAACGACCTCGTTTTAGGTTAGAAACTTAAGTTTGTGAGTGAAAAGCTTGCGCTGTAAGGAGGACATAACCAGTGCCTTCCTTCCTTCCAGTCTTTGTCTCTGAAAAATCAGCTCCAGCTTTAGACCAGTACCAAAAGTACAGAAGAGAGATGGATGTGGCTTTTTTATCTGCCAGAAATCTGATACCACGTGATGCTTAGACGAAAGATTTTTGGTCGACTCTCGACTCTGGACTCTCACGACCCCTTAACAAAGTTGCGTCATACCTCAGCTGTTACGTTGTCAAAAGTTAGGTAAAGCGAAAAATTTTACATTCGATGAATGCTCTCCCACGCCTAAACTTAGGGGAGCTCTGTGGGGTGTGTAAAATGTACGAGCCCTCTACTTCGAACAGCCCTTCCTTGAAAATGGGGGGTTGAACACAAGGACTATCGACTAACATGGTTTTACACTTATGGCTCCATCTAGTTGTGTTACTGTTAAGCAAAACTGCAGCTTGTGGTCGCCGTCGGTTGGGCGTTCTGCCACTAAGTTCTTCGTTTTTGTTATTTCTATTGGCAAAGCTCTGTAAATGCGAGTATGTGTGGTTGCATGCGATTTGCATTTTTGTCCTCAGAAGAAAATTTAAAAATAATTGCTATAAGGGTTGGTGGTCTTGGTCTGTTAGTCCTACGCTGTCGGGGGCAGGGAATTTTTTTCGCTTTTAGCAGAAGAATAGCATTCTTGAGGTGCAACTGACAGAGCATATGCGCTTGAAGGAAATTTAATTTTCAGATACGACGTTGTACATACGAAGGGATGGCTTTGGTGGTGTGGGTGCCTTTAACATTTTCTGAATAGAAGGGAGACGTAAGCCGTTTTGTAACAAAAAACAAATAAATAAAAAGAAGACAATAACAGCTATTGTTTGGGGTTGAACAACTGTTCGAGATTATTGTTAGCTTGGCGAAGGTTGATTGCTGCTAATCAAGAATTTGAATTTGGATTTCCAATTGAAAAAGTTCAATTCAAAAAGAAGGGTTGAAATTGGAAAATTCTACAGGGAAAGGCAGTAGTGCACAGCTTTCATTAAAAGATGCAGTGTGAGTTGTCATAAATATTCGAAAACACTTGTAGATTGACTGGTATGCTAATGCTCCACCGGTCTGATCATTCCTTTCATCTACCTTATGATGAACAGAACATTCAGACAAAGATCTATCAGTTTTTCGTATAATGCCGAGAGTAACACAAACCATCACCCAGTACATGCAGCCTTATGGGCAGACACTCACAAAGATAATCCTTGGTGGTGTCATCATCATTCTCACAGGAAGTAACGCAGGATGTTGTGTCACTTTGCCCACAAATGTAACTGCATACAACGTCGGTAAGCAGCTTACAATATTCCATAGAAAATCGCAGACTTTCCTTATATTCCACCATTCATTCATCAACAAACGCTTCATCTATCACAGTCTCATCTTCCCGACGCCTTTCTTTACCATGATGAACCTCTGAGGCGGACTCGAAACGTTTTAGGCTGGATCAGTTATTTTAATTTGCTCAACAAGTCATAGTAGATTATAGGGAATCGACCGATTTCCATTGCTATCCTACAAATGTAGGGTGGGTTTTTCATGGATACTAAGACTCGACATAGCTCTCCTTATCTCATCTCCATAAACACTATCGTTTGTGGTCTTAAAATCGGTATACAAGTAACTGAAATCGATTTAAAGTTAATAGACCATTTCACGATCTGGTTCAGGAATATCGAACCGATTGTGGACTCACTAGGCTTCAATCATGCTGAAAAGGATATTTTCTGGTAGATGAAGCCTCATATGCGATGTTCAGGTGATTTTGCTCAGTTCAACCAATGACAAAAGATGTTCACTTCACGTGCTTGTAATTATCAATAGAGAACTTAGAGTGGGTGTAGTCAATATACGAATAATCACTTTTCTGCGTGCATCCACATCTGCAAATACAAGTCAGCTGTATTGGCACTTAGTGAAATACAGGTAGATTCTCGCCCACACTAATGTAGATTACCACACTTCACCACAATGTAGTCCCTGTTCCAATCCGGAATTCAATTATACTCGTATGTGGTTAAAATTCTATCTCCGTAAAGAAATTATCCACTACTGCTTTATTTACAGAAGCCTCAAACTGGATAGCAATTCAACCTTTAACGAGTTTGATGCGTGGTCTGATTCCATTGACGCCAACACCCTGGACTTGTTTCTAACCTCTCACCCTGATAAGTACACCGTTGATGTGCTCTCACCTATAAGCTCGTCGGACCAATGTGGCTTATCAGCTTAGTTCTTGTACATTGAGCACACAGTTAGACAAAAAATTCCTCGAACAACCGTATAACAATAGAAGAAAGGCAATTGGAGCGGATTTAATACCTTCTTTAGGAATTTTAACTATTTGTTATGTTTCCTCGATAACGACTTGGATGCCGCCGCTGATATGATCACAGACCCTATTTTTGAATGAGATCCTTCATCCCTCATAGGATTAAGAGTATCAGACCAAAAGAAAAGACGTGGTAGGACTTAAGCTGTAAAGAGGTTGTCAGGGTTACAGAAATGTTTTTTCTGTCCTATAAGACCAGTCCGACAGAGGAATATCGAAAAAAAACAAGTCAGGAATGACTGCAACGCCTTTCTTAAGCGTATGAAATTTCTGTACGACCAAAAACTGAGGCAAAAAATACCAAAGGTAGTAAACATTTTTGGTCATTCGTCAAAAACGCTAGATAGTTCTGCCTCATCCTCCATCCCAACGCTCATTTATAATGACAATTCAGCTGTCATCTCATTGCCAAAGCCCATCTGCTTATTTTGCTTTGTTCTACTACGCTGACAGTGCATGCTTTTTTATCAATCCTATTTTTAAGGACTCTTTCTGAGCAAATGGACACAGCATTTGTCCAGCCCGTTCCTTAAAAGGGCGAATCTTCTTCTCTCTTCTCTTACAGACCCATTGCACTTACGTCCCGCATTTCCAAGGTCACGTTGAATCGAAGTAAATATTCAGCTCATGAAATATCTCAAAACACGAAAACTTCTTAATGACCGGCAGTACGGTTTTTGTAGCAACAGGTCCACTGGTGATTTGATTGCATCTTTCACCGAAAGTTGGAACCAAAGTCAATCTGGTGAAAGCAAGATAGTTGCGCTTGACATTTCTAAGGCATTTAACAGAGTTTGGCATCAGGCTCTTTTGGGATCGACGTCTCTCTTCTTCAATGGCTTAGAAATTACCTTTACGAACGTTCAATTCAAGTTGTCTTGAATAGATTAAAGTCTGATGTTCGCAAAATAAATGCTGGTGTGCCCAGGGCTCCGTTCTGTCTCCGACACTGTTTTCAATTTTCGTTAATGATCTCTTGTCTCCTACTTCCAGTTTATTCCTTCGCTGACGAAAGTACTCTCTGTTTTTCATATTCATTCCCGAACTCACAGTCCTGCTCTGCGGCTGTAGAATGGGAACGGCAGCGTGTTTTAAGCTCATTTAATTCCTATATTAACAGCATAGCCAATTGGGGTAACTATCAACAGAGTTGAATTTAATACTTCCAAAATACAATGCCCCCCCCCCCCCCCCCTGATCAGGCTTCAATATAAGGCTTTAATCCGACAAAATTGGAGTACAATGCTTACATCTGGCCAGAATTATTTTGACTTGGTAGACAGGATTCAAAACCGTGCGATAAAACTTATATGTGATGCCAATTTTACACAGTCGATTGACACCCTCGACCATCGACGTAATGTCTCCTATCTCACCCTATTCTATCGCTATTTTCACTACCAGTTCTCCTCAGAAATTGCCAGTAGCATTCTGCCCTTTCAAACTTCCAACCATAATACCTGTCTCGCTATGAGTGCTCATCAGTACACCGTCAAGCCCATTTTTGGACGTACCCTGAATTATCGTGATTCTTTCCAACTCATTCAGGGAATGCCCTGCCGAGCTCTTTATTTGCTAGTCATTATAACCGCCAAACACTTAAAACCAACCTAGATCGATACCGCTCTTTCTTTGCCTTGGCGGAATTTTTTGGAGAAGCTAACGACAGTGTACAATTACATCCTTGAGGTAGGGGAGGTGCCATTAAGTTTTAAGCAGAACATAGTTTTCCCTCTTTTTAAAAAAGGCGACAATAAAGATGCTCGGAATTATAGAGGCATATCCTTTTTAAACTCTATAATGAAAATTTTCATGGGAGTTATTCTGCATCGATTGTCCACATGGGTTGAAGCAAACAACATTCTGAGCGAATTTCAAGCGGGCTTTCGGAGTAAATATTCAACGGTAGACAATTTATTCACGCTCACTAGTATCGCGTGGTACTACGTGGAAAAAGGAAAAAAGCTTTACGTGTTTTTTGTGGACTTGAAGGCGGCTTTCGACTCCGTTGATAGAAGATCGCTGTTTTACAAATTAAGCAACTTAGGTGTATCAACGAAAATCCTCAAAGTCCTACGAAGTCGGTACAGTGAAAATTTAACAGCAGTATGGGATGGAAAAAATTTGTCACAATGGTTTGAGTCGGATATGGGTGTAAAGCAAGGATGCCTCTTAAGTCCTCTTCTGTTCTCTCTATTCATCGATGACTTGCCAACTTTTTTACCAGGAGGAACTGAGTTTGCGGGAGTTCAAATAAAAATTACAGCATTATTGCATTATGTGGAAACAACAGGTGAATACAAGTAAGTCCCAAATAATGGTATTTCGAAATGGAACTAGACGTTATGCGAGGGGTGAAAAGTGGACGTGGCAAAATGAAGAAATTGAGAGAGTTAAGGAATACAAGTACCTTGGAGTTATGTAGTAGTAACACCAAAACTCTTCTTTAAGAAGCATCTTGGGGAAAAATTAAGAGAAGCAAAAAAGGCCATAAACTGCAGTTGGAAAGGAGTACTTAGTAAAAATGATATTGCATTGAGTACGAAGTATAAAATTTTCGAAGCGGTAGTCAGATCTATTATGAGTTTGGGGTAACACTTAATATGAAAAAGTAGATAAATTACTGAGATATTTCTTAAAGAAAATATTTAGACTACTAGTGAACACGCCGAACTACATGCATCACCTAGAAACCGGTCTATTTCCTTTGTACTTACTATATTCACCATGAAAATGCACTTTATCTACGTCCTAAAAGCACTTTCTCTCCCCGACTATCGATTACCACATGTTGTCGCAAAATATCTTCTTACCTGAAAGTTACAGTTTGCTAGAAAATGGGATAATCTATGCCACGTAGATAATGTAGCCTCACTAAAGCGATCTTTACTTCTAATAAAAATATTGTAGATACCGCCTGCCGATCTCTCTTTGAGCAGAAAGCACGACAAAGCCTGACTAGATGCACGTATAGCACTCCTACCTATGACTTCGGAGACGAAAACTACTTTAAAGATTAACACAGTGCAAATACTCGTACAACTTCCCAAATCTTCAAGGCGCGGTGGCAGCTGCTATATTTAAATGCAAGGCCTCATAGAGCAGAAGGGAATGATGAGTGTACTTTGTGTAATCTCAGGACAAGAGAAGGCATTCACCACTTCTTGGGTGTATGTCCCATTCTAAAAGTATCACGAAGAGCAATTTTGGGAAAGAACACGCTGTCGTATACAGCAGTCCTCGCTGCACTTAAAGGAAACAACTGGAGGGCATTGTATCTTTTTCTGAGAATAGTTTTGAAGTATAGGCAACAAATTTTGAATTAAGCCTTTTGATGATATGTTTATTTTTAATGGTATTATTTAATATAAGAATAAATATGAAAGAAGAAATCAAATCTCTCTGGCTGACGGCAATTGCCAATGTGAACATAAATTTTGTAAATTTCAAAGAAAAAAATTAATGGAATAATAAAGATTATTACTACTACTACTACTACTTCTACCACTACTAATTTTCGATCGGACACACAGTGCAATCATTTTAAGGGTGCTAATAACCACTTGAGCCTATTTTGATACTGCAACGATACATTTATTCGGCACAATTTCATCTGATCATTCTCTAAAGATAAATTGGTGAGTCCGTTTCATTTAGAAACCTTGTTGGTCTTTTGTTCGGATTGCTATCCAGTCCTCTTTTTGCACGAAGTCGCTGTCGGTCTTCATTCAATCGTTTTTCCGTCGGTAAACAGTCTGCGGAAGTATAGTAATTATTTAGAATTGCTAGCACCGAGTATGAAAACGTTCTTAACCTTACCCGTACATTCCTTTAGTCCAGTACTTGTGCTTTTAGCAAGTTCTATTCATTTTTGAAAGAAAGTCCGAACATCATGTTTGCGGAACCACTTCTACATGGGCTCGAGCGAGCTCTGCGCTTCTATGCATTCTTTTGATCTAACAGATTACTTGCCGGCATTCTTAATCAAACCTGGAATTTATTGGTAGTGGGAAGGTAAGATACGACACATCAGTTGGGTCATATCTGAAGGCACTTTCGCAGCATTGTCAGTGGTCATAGGAGTAGTTGAAAGATTTTGTGTTCAGAGTTCTGTGATTTTACCAGACGGCATTGATGGTTGCAGTCCGTTTCCTAAGGTGTAGAGCCATGAATTTAATTTATTCGAGTTAGCATCAACGGAGAGTGAAGGATTGGAGCACAGGTAACTAGAGAAGGACTTCAATCGCCTTGGCTTTGAAGCAATGTAGGTCTAGATTCCGTACAGTAACATCACATATGAAAGTATCTCCTCTCTCTTCATACTCCGATTGCCGACACTTTAAAGAGGTCGATAGCTAATCAGCGATACTGGAACTATGTCATAGTTCTTTGCTCTGTTTTAGTATCATTGAACTTTTTTTTCAACACTAAAGAGTTACTTTGTGGTCATACACATAACAACCACTCCCACTAGATTAATGTGCATTTAGACTTACTTTTTCTACATGCATCAACTCCATGCTACATGTGAAGCTCATAGTTCCATGTGTTTTCCTTATTTCGGCGTCTATTGTTTACTTCACCTTTTCTCAAGTAGTCGCCAGCAAACTCATCCTAAAAGGGGATTCAAATTCTCAGCCAATCATATGATTATGTTGTGATTCAATAGTTTTACTAAACAAGCAATTTAAACAACTTCACAGTCATTGACGGTATATTTCCCTGAATACCGCACTTACCAACTGCAGATCCCTTTAATTTCAAACCTAATCCTCATTTATTTCATCTCTCGTGAATGCAGTCCTCTTCCAATTTGGCAATAATCGGCTTCTACCCCTCATTTTGAAAGCCATTCCCCGGCCTATATTACTTCACGTTAACTGTCCACAGCCAAATGGAATACATAAAATCAGAGATAACCCAGAAGCGGGCAAGGACCGGACCTATTACGCAAGCATCAATGAATGCTTCAAAACGCTACGTGCCGGTGCACTGTTTTTTGTTTTGTGCTACTCTTTCCCCAAATTATCGTGCAAGTGTCGCCACAAAACGAGTACACAATTGTTCATCCCTTGCGTATACGAGTATAAGAATTCAATAGGTTGGGGGAGAGTAACATAAAATGTCGCATTTGGTAGCACCCCCCTCAGCAGGAAGACAGAACAGCCATTTTGGTGCCAGAAAAATGTGAAATGTCTCAGATGTCCGCCAAACATAGGATTACAATCGAATTGACCTACTTTGGTTGAAAAGAATTTCGCAAAATCAGTTTCCTTTGCCAACAGAAGTTTCTTTTTCTTTTTACTTTACTTCTATCCTTCGAACCCTCTATTTATCATCCCCATCATCAGCACATTTCCTTGAAGATGAAAGAAATTAAACAGCTTTTTGAAGTGTATGAAACTTAAGCTACCGTTTATTTGGTAATAATAAATAAATTACAGCTATGAGATGGTTGATAGGGTACCGACTGTCTTAGTACTCTATCGTAACACACTTGGTCTTTAGATACTCATTAAGCGCCTCCTGACCCAGGTCCTTACCAAAGCCACTCTGTTTGAAGCCACCGAATGGTGCAGCGACATCAGTCTTGTTATAAACATTTACAAACACCGTGCCGGCTTCGATCCGATCAGCAAATGCTAACGCTTTTGTGATGTCTTTTGTGAAGACACCCGACGCAAGACCGTACTCTGTTCGGTTGGCCCTTTTCATCACGGAGTCTATGTCGGAGCCATTAAATTTAGATACAATCATGATCGGGCCAAAGGACTCTTCATTTGCAATGAACATATGATCCTCGACATTGGTGAAGACTGTTGGTTCGAAGAAGAATCCTTTTGTATTGGGTACCTGCTTACCACCATAGACAAGAGTAGCACCCTCTTTAACACCTTTGTCAGCGAATTCGATAAGTTTATCAAAGTGTGCTCTATGATTTTGAGGTCCATGCGCTGTGGATCTGCTTAGAGGATCTCCGATGGTCATTGTACGAAGGTCTTTCACCACTCGGCGGATGTATTCATCATGTATTTTGTCTTCCACGAATAGCCGGCCAGCAGCTATACAATTTTCGCCCTTATTGAAGAAGACCGATGACATACCCTAGAAGAAGATAAAACTGTTCTGTGAGTCAAGATTTTGAGTGAAAAAAAGATGTACAACTTACATGCTTCACAGCCTTGTCAAGATCACAGTCAGCAAAAATGATAAGAGGACTCTTTCCACCCAGCTCTAGAGAGCACTTTTTGATGTTTGATTCTGCGCAGGACTTCATGATTGTCTTGCCAATTGGTGTCGAACCAGTGAAGCCCAATTTCCTAACAAGAGGATGATCGGCTATGGCTTGACCAGCTTCTGAGCCCTTTCCGGGTACCACATTGATCACACCCGGTGGAAAACCGGCTTTGACAGTTAATTCGGCGAATTTTAAAGCGGTGAGAGGACAGACTTGAGCTGGCTTAATGACACAGGTATTGCCAGCAGCTATGCAAGCAGCCATCTTCCATGACAACATCATAAGTGGATAGTTCCATGGCGTAATCAATCCGCAAACACTAAAAAGAGAAACGAAAAGATTTAGTAAAGTAACCAGACATCAAGAAACTTCGTTGTTGAGCTTACCCAATCGGTTCCTTTTTGGTAAATGTGAGAACATTATTTGGTCTTGCCGGATTCACTGGGATTGTGTTGCCTTGAATCTTGTCACACCAACCAGCAAAATACCTCCAAGCGTCGATTGACATTCCTACATGGGTTTTTAAGGCCAAAGTATAGACTGCTCCAGAGTCAACAGCCTCTATGGTGGCCAACTCCTCCTTGTGTTCCTCCATCAAATCGGCCAATTTCAACATCAGCTGTCCACGTTGCCTGGGTGAGATCTGCTTCCAAGTTCCATGGAATGCTTTATGAGCAGCTATTACCGCCAAATCTACATCTCCTTTAGAGGCACATGCCACTTTACAAAGTTCTTCTGCATTGGTAGGGTTAACAATCTCCGTACTTCGCCTACCCTCAGCATCGATGAACTTTCCATCCACGAAGAGCTGTGTCGGAACTGGGATCTCCCTTTTATTTGCGTGCATCACAAAACCATCAAAGTACACCTTCATATTTGATCCTAAACTGCCTTGTCGTAGAGCCTTGATAATTTCCAAGTAGAACTCATCAAATACTGGGGCCATGAAGACAACTTCATTTTCCAAGGGAATATCAAAGGCATCCTTGCATTCCTCTACAAGACGGACTACATCCATGGATCCTGCTCCGCAAGCAAAGAAATCCGTATCACTTTCGATGGGGGTTTTCAAGATTGAATTCCAGATCCCTTGTAGGACTTCTTTCTTATTCAGCTCCTCCTTGGTTAAGTCGGTAATTTGTTGAGTCTTGGACTGATTAAACCATTCGCTGGCAGCAATCATTTTAGTTCCTCGCTTAACTCTTCTCACATTGACAAAGGCACCATCAGTACCCTCGATAAGTAGACCATCTTCATGGATGTATGCGAGTTTCTTTAGACCTTTTAGTCTAAGAGACCGTCCCTGCACTGGGCCTGAAGAATAAATGTGAGCTCCGAAGAGTCGTATTTTTTCTTCACTTCCATCGTCACACTCGACCACAGCCAAAGCACCAGGAACAGAGTCCAGTCCTCTTACAAAATTAAATATCCTCATCGCCGACTGATCAAGATTGATCAACTGGTTGTCTTCTTTAAACATAGCTGGATCATATGTTGCTCCAATTTCGGTTTGTGGAATTTTTTGAGCTTCGCCTTTGGCGACTAGATCGACAGCATGTCCCATTGATTTCACACCTTCTGGGTACAGGAATCTCTTGTAGATTGTATCCAATGTATCAGTTGATTCTAGAGGGCATTGCTTTTGTAAAAGAACTGGACCAGTATCCAGACCATCATCAGCCCAGAAAATAGAAAATCCAGCAATATCATCTCCTTCTATGAGTGTCCAAGAGATGGCGCTTGCACCACGATGACGAGGTAAAACTGATGGATGATAGCAAATACTTCCCAATTCGGCACCTTCAATCACTTCCATAGGAATGAATTGAGAACAGTAGGGAAGCACATTTAAGGTAGCACCGATAGATTTATATTTTTCCAAAACTTCAGGGATGGCAACTCCCTTACGGCGCCATGATGCAAATTTAAAAACCGGAATGTCATAACGTTTGGCAGTAGAGGCGAGGATATCTTCACGGCTGCCCTTATCGGGAATGGTGAACACACCGGCGATGGTGTAGTGTTTTTCCAGAAGAAGTTCGAGTACGTCGGCAGCAAAGTTGCTCTGGCCAATGATAGCAAGACGGAGATTTTGCTGAAAAAAAGATAAACAAAATTTAGTACAGAGTTAACCCAAAAGATTCTTATAAGTTAGGCTCTGAGATAATAGGAAATCAATAAATCGTTGACTACAACTGTTGTTCGTGTTGTGTAACGGATTTACCGATCATAAACTAGCGAGATACTTTTTAAAAAAAAACAGATTTAATTCTCTTAGTAGGAGATGAAGCCAGAAAAATTAGCCGGTCAGGTTTTTTTTATGTTTGATGTGCTTTGAACTTATACGATTTTGGTTAGCAGTCGAGGAATCTAACCACAGCCAGCAGAAACGAGCCTATATAAAGAAATAGTATTTCCGGCGCAATTTCAATTTTAGGAACTTGTGGTCAGAAAAATCCAAAAGACTTCGACAGGGTGTCAGTAAGTACTAAGAGCGAAATAATTCTACGGAAACTGGCCATAAGAAACCTTGACATAAAAAATTACTATACCCTGCCACTTGGTGTCATAAGTGACCCAGTTTCATTTATTCAGCCAGATTGTGGTTCATATACATATACATCTAAATCGACAAGTCAAGACAGATGGTGCTCCGAATTATTTTAAGCTGTCTGGTCAATGACTGTCTTCTATTGTAGTAGCCAATAGTGGGGAGTCGATACCACGTTTGACTAACCATTGTGAACCATGTCAGTGAACTTTAGTTATTCAAACTAGTTTGGACAGAAAAATACCGTCGTTGGCCCATCGTCTGAGTGTTTAAACTTTAACACATTGACTTAGTCTAATGGTTTTAATCGTTACCAACACACTGTACCTATTTGTTAGTACAGTGGTCAGAAAACCTGTCTAGGAGGCTTGGCTGCCAGCACAGATTGACGATCTCCCGCTTTAATTTTTTCCGACATTCCCGCTTATCTAATATGTTTCTGAGAATCACTTTCTGCTTATTTACTGTATCTTTAGTGCGGCACGATATAACAAAACCCGAACAACCACCAGAAGTTGTCATTATACGAACTAATGACACAAGATTGTGTAATACCACTTGCAGTTTCCTATGTAACACCTGGCGCTTCATACACACTCTTTTCTGTTGTATCTTTCGGCTCACTGAACGTATTTATGAATTATCTACGACATTCATCGAATGCCTCTAATGGTCGGAAAAGTTGGAAAAAAAGCAAACGAGACAAAAAACTGACAACTAAAGCAAAGAAGATACTAACTGTCATTATGTTGATGCAAGTTGTAATCACAGTTGAGCGGAGTGAATAATTTTGAATTTATTTTTCTTTATTATCGGTCTATGCTTGTACACCGTTATTTTAGTTTCTTACGTAAAATTTATAATTTTATTTTTTCTTTTTTACAAAAATTTAGTTTCACTTGATAGATGTGTTACTTGTGAACACGTTGGCTAGATTGTGGCGAGAGTGTCAGTGTCGCCTTTTATTTATTCGATTTCTGCTGACTGAGAGGGGCTAGGGTGAATTACTGAAAAACTGATAATCAACGAATAAAGTAGATAGTGTTGTATGACCGTGAGTTTGAATGTGCTGCACTGTTTCGGCTTTGTTATCAATAGATTGACTGGTGTATTGGTGAGGTTATAATACTTCCCTTCGACTTGGAACTAAGGGTTGATTTCTATGAATAGTTTTGGAAAAAGAATTTTAAGCGCCAAATAGGGTGACAGATGTTGAAGAACACGTTGACACTATAGGCGATTGGTTTGCTGGGATGAAGAATGGTTGGTTCAACAGCAAAAACGTTAAGTAGGTCCGAGTCGATTGAATGCCACATCTATGTTCATTCAGAAATACTTAAGAAAATTGGTGGAAACCCGTTGGTTGATGTGAGTTTTTAAGTGAAAGTCAAATTTAGTCGTTAAACACATTTCTTGTGAAAAGAAAACCACCTTCCAAACCTTGAGACACAAGACCAGTTCAAAACAACACAGTACCACGTCTCACGTGTGTAGATTTTTAAGTTACTAATTGTGTCACCAAGAATCTCACAAGGTCTATCAATACGTCATAAGGTCGTCACACAATAATGATTGTTAAAGTTGATGTGCATTGCGGTGAAGAATTTCTTACTCGAACAGACATGTGGCTGCAAATTTGGAAATTCATTTTGTGTAGCAAGGGGGTTCTTCAATGGAATCGTCTACATTCTACTGTATCATAAGAGGAAATTCTTTTCAGAAGTAAAGTAAACGCTTTCATACCTTCTTAGGTGGCAGTGTCTCTTCAGCCAGCTCTGCTTTTTGTCAGCCCTCCGTCTTCAAAGTTTAGGTTTTCGTAAAAGGCTTTTCGATCCGAAGCGCTGGTGTTCACTCTAAAAGCCGCAGCCTTTTATGTCGATAAATAATGACTCTACTTTATGCCGCTTTGTAGACCGTTCAGTTCTTAATTCAGTCTATTGCTCTATTCGATGCAGACAGAATCGTAGATTATTTGAAGGCCTTCCGAACCTTTTGCTATAAAGCACATGCATCAGAGCAATAGAATAGGGCTGGGATCATGAAGGTTTTCTAAAACACTAATTTATGTACAATAGTTCTCCGAAAAATATCCCTGCTACAACAACAGCGATTTGCAGTAGAGTTGAATTGAAGAATTTTTCAGTGATTCTCTAGGTTGGAGCCGTAACTAGAATTAACTGTGAAGACAAACTCGACCAACTCGATTACATGTATTGTCTGTCCAAGACGCTGATGTTGTGTATTGTTTGCCCAGCTTCACCGCTACTGCTTTAGCAGTTGCAAACGTTCGTCATATAGCTTATTTTGCTTGTACTTATGCCACCCACATATGAGTGGCTGGGGGGTCCATTTGGAATCCGAGGTGCCTTTCCAACAACAGTCATAATTTAAACAAAATCTGATCGATGGTGGACTTCTTAGTTCTAAAACCACTCTGAACTTGATGAACAAAATGTTTTGGAAGACTATCTACAGTAGCGCGGCGGAGAAGATCTCTTAGGCTATGTTGCGATCCCGATACCTTTATTGCTGGTGAAGACTTTTTCGACATACGTTCCTCTAACCATATTTAAGAAATGATTTTGTGTTTGCTTTTGACAAAGTCATTTGTCTTCTCCTTAAACAGCTCAGTAGCTAGGCCACCCACAATGGCAGTCTTATTTTGGGACTCGTAGTTAGCATATGTTTCCAGTTCCCGTTTTCTTCATTCTTAGAAGTTTGTACTCTTGCTTCCTTCTTTGCTCGTCGAGTTCACTAGCCATTCTAGTCCTCCTTTGTATACATCAGCCGCAATTCATTGGTAATCAATGGGTTTCGCAATAGTGGTCACGCAAGGCCAAGCACATCAGAGGGAGTGTCACTTATTCAGTATTTTTTCTGTTTAGCGACAATATGATCAATCTGATTGGTGGTAGCTAGATCAGGAAACCGCCAAATTCAGTTATGAATTTTTTCCAAAGCTTAGTCGATAAGCCTAAATCGATCATCCGAGAAGCTGTTGACCAAGTTCTATTCAATCTCGGCTCCACGAATTCTGTTAAGGTCCTAACATCCCTTGTATAGAATGTCATTTTTGTTGCACGTGAACAACTGTCGGGAAGACTAAAATTCAAGGGACGCCCATTTTTTCATAGGGACAAGGATACGCCTTGCAAACGCTTACCGATATTAGGATAACACCAATGTGGAATGTGTTGAGGGCATAGCTCCACCCTTGGTATGAATCGAGGCCAAGCTAAAACCTCTTACTGATCGTAGGGTCTCAGTTCCTAGCATTTTCAGCAACTCCACTGCCGGTATTGAGCCCCTAACAGGATTACCCTCCCTACGATATAGGTTTAAGTCACAGTCACCGTGACGCTCCCACAAGGGGGCCTACCTATACAAGTTAGGCCTGGACCGAAGTCCGGGGGGCTCCTAACTGCCACGGTATCGTGTTTTAAGTCCTGGTATGGACTACCGGTGGTCATGCCACTCAACAAGGCCTATGACCCGCAACGTGATTGATGGAAGAAGCCTTGATAATTTGGCGGGGGCCCTATCCCTCGTACAATGAATTTTGTTAGCAATGACCGACAAACATAGTTTCGCTATTTTCCCTTATTTCATTTTAAAGGTGTCCATGGCATGAGGGCAGCCTTTCCTGTTGCCGTTTCGAGTGCTGTTGTTGCTGATGTTGTTAAGCGTTTGTTGCTTTTTGGGTTTTCACTGGTGTTGCTTTATTTGTGCATCTGAAAAAAGGGCCCTTTTTAAACCGATGTAAAAGTGAGTTTTGTAATATGAGCAATATTCATCTGTAATCGCGCTTACATTCCACGTCATGATATTTTTGTCTTTGCATCTTGCAGGTATCTCGTTGATAAATTCTTTCTTTCAAACTACCTACCTTTTTTGTTAATTATCTTAATCTTGATGGCTTATCTAACTTATGTTGGCAAATTAAAGTTTTGGGGCTTGCACAAACGATTATTGGTGCAGGAAGGCTCATTTTATATCCATTCAAAGAGAATGATCAGCAAACTAATAAGCTCTCGAATAGTCTTTATATGTGGCCTAGTTTGATTCAGTAATAAAATTTAGCTTATTTCTTTCGTGATCTCCAATTTCATTTTGTCATTTTTCAAGTTCGGGCACTTGTAATTCGCAAGAAGGGTGAAGACGTACCCAAAGTAGCGAGGAGAGTCCTAGCTTGTTTGGTGGAGGACAATGTCACAACTCTGGATAGGGAATTCCTTTAGAAAGCAGAGGAAAATATCTCAAATGCCGTTTCTAAACTGGTATCTGATATCTAGTAGAACAAAAGCAAGGAAGAACTCACGCTAGCCTGCTTGACCGACATAAAGAATGTTTTCAACATCATAAATGGGACTTTTCTTCAATTGAACAGGTTAGGCATAAGTGAACTAGTTCTATATATTACTTTAAATATGTCTCTCAGCAGATAGAAGGCAAGGACATACTATTGAAATGTGGCATCAGTGAAATTAGAGTGTAAAGTGGATGACTCTTATGGTTCACCAAATTCGGGTGTTCCAGAGAATTATATTAGGACTTGCCTTCACTTGCATAGAACACTAGAGTACAAATGGCATTGCCAGTGCAAAGAATAGTCTAAAATTTGTAGAAGACGTGATGGATAGATCGTACTTGTCCACAGAAAACATCACCATGGTAATTCCATAGATCGGAGATTTCAGGAAAAGATTTCAGATTGCAAAATCAATCTAGGTCAGCAGTTCAAGCCTACAGATGTCTTTGGTTTCTTACGTGAACTTCTGCCCATCTGAGACTTAATTTCAATGGATACCCATACATACACGGAGTTAGGATACGCCTAGCAGCCATGCAAGCGCTTGATGAATGCATGACCCAACACCTCTTGGCGATTTTAGAGTCACGGCAGCCAGTACCTATTGTAACTCTACACCGGATTAAATCCAATTGCAAAACACTTCCTGTGAATTTGGGCTTAAACTATAGCCACTGAGGCGTAACTGGTCAAATCGTAGCAACCATGTATCTCCGTCGAATATTAGGCTACGTCATTTATGAACGAACCCCTGATAATTGGGCGGCATCAGTGAAGAGATTACATTGATTGGCTAATTGACTGTAAACAAGTGAGCATGTTAATGGCAAGATAGAAAATCAAAATTTCCGCATTTCGAGTGCCATAAATCCACACGTGTTTCATGAGCAGAAAATGCAGTCCACTGTTTGGCATAGATTTTGTTGTGGAGGCATACTATACCATTTTCCTTCGAAGTCGCTGGCGAAAATGCACCAGACATGAGGCACACTGCCCCTGTACGATGGCATCTATATCTGATCTCCGAAATTATTCAATGTTCTGTGTCAGTAACTTGAAAAGTGATACCAACTACAGTAACGCTCATATGAAACGCTACTGTCAATGGAAGCCCTAACCGAGGCCGCATCATTTTCCGTGATCCGTTGGCACTACATACGCAGATTCATTCTTTATCCCTTCATCGATTTTTCACAATATATGATAGTTCGTCGACATCAGGAACGGGTATATCTCCATTTGGAAGACAGACACAAGTTTATTTAAAAAAAGAGTAAAATCTAACGTTGTCGTACTCCAGAGAATCAGGCCGAAACTATTCCTGGGGAGAGGAAAAGCCGAAATGAGTTTTGTGACACAGCAAGCAACAAAAGATCTGGGTTTGTATCAGACGGTGGGTTCCTACGACCAAAGTTGAGAACGTTCAATTGTGGGTTGACCAACATTTGCCAAAGCAGTGGAGACAGGACTATTTTTGACGGCCAAGATTTTGCATTGAAGAAAGCACCTGGATTTTCACTGAATATACCTGGGGTGTACTCCTTTTTGCCCGCTAAATATTGAAGCGCAGTCTCGCATATGTTAGCATTGTTACATCATGGATATGGAATGCATTCGCAAACAAATTTTGTGCACATGAAGCTCAACCGATCTCTCCACGTGTTACATTTTGTTTTGGTTTTTGGTTTGCTGTTGGCGATTCACAGACTCCGAAGGAAGCAACAGCGGGGTTGTTTTGACCTCATCCAATTTCGTTGGCTGTAAATCAACAGTATTGAGAAGGAGGTCAGACTATTCATGGAAAAAATCTACGAGTTTATTTAGGAGGAGTTACAACTGGTCCAAAAAGTATGAGATTTTGCATCGCAGCATTAATCTCATCTTCCTGGAATCACATTTTTCTATGAGCTCGGCTACTGGCTTTGGTATTGGCGGTAGTTCCAACTCAAAGAGAAAATCAGCAGACGGAACGATTTTGAGTCTTTTTTGTCTCGTTTCGAATCTTATAGCTGTAGTAACTAAACAAGGTTACCCAATCGAGATGTTAAAAGTGAATTGTGGACAAAATGACAAATTTTCAGTTTTTTAGATCGCTCGTCATGCAGTGGAGCCACCTTTCTTAAGCATTTTCAATAACGAAACTAAATCGAGGTCCAGAAAGTTACGAAACTGTGAGAAAAATCCCTTGAAGTGCCTTCAACTTCAATTCATGTGCAAGCTTTCGACTGTACTAAAAACGCTGCTTCTATTGAAGGGAGTAGGTTAGGTACGACCTATACTTCACTAAGACCGCTATTTCATTTACCCAAATTTGCATTTTAATATCAACTTACTCCAGACCCAAACCATGACATTCTTAAAGCACGTGTGACGTCTTTCTGAATTATCAATATCAATACCACACTTGTCGCAAAATTTGTCTTTCCAGATTTTACCGCCTTAAATTCTAAACAAATTAATTAACCTCTGACTGGAATCACTGAAATCCACTGGTGCCAAGTTACTCAGTAGAATTCAAGATATTTGATTATGCGCTCCTCGCTCTATTGACAACAGCTATTTTCGCTCTAGTTTACTTGAATGGCTTTTAAGTTGTTCAAGTCGATTTTATCATGGGGCTGTTTTGCCAAAGTTTTGGCAGCGGTTATTTTCCATGAGGCATCAGCAGATTTTGATTGCTTTTATCAACTGCCTTTGTAAGAAAATAATATTTTTTTCGTTCGGGCCAAGCTGTAAATAGAAATTGCTATCTATCATCTGCCGGAGGCATGCCTCCTGCAGAGTATTTTTAAAATTTAATTCATTGAGTCTTAGGTGGGCTTGATGTTTGGCAGCGTCCAGCACTTCAATCAATCCGATAAGGGAGGTTTTGATACTTATAAAATTCTGAGTTAAATTAAATGCATTTCACGTCAAACTTAAACCATTACTTTGATCAAATTCACTCTTATCGCGCTTGTTTATTCCGATTTTGAAAATCATTATGCGTTTTGTCTGTCGCGTTTGACCCCTTTGCTGATAAATTGGGGGCTTCTCAGCAACACAAAAACACAAGTAACCGGTTACTGCTGGATTCGAAACGATCCAATTTCGATAACACTCAATGAACTCTAAACAGATTAGATTCAAAGTTTTCTATTTTCTAGTTGGTTGGCCAAACTAGTTCCGGCTGGTTTCGAAAATCTGGAATCGTTTTGAGCTGCTCGAAACATTATTTGTTGGCGTGAACAATTATCAAATTATTTGTTTTTGTTGAAAATAATTTTGAGTAGATTAGAAGCATAAGAACTAGGTTGATCGATGGGGAGTTAGGAGCTATAAATAGGAAAATTGCCAATGACCATGATACCCGACAATGTTGTCGGTCTTAAGTTGAAGAGAAGGGTTGGTTCCGAGACTTCCAATGGCTCATGACATTGCAAATATTAAACGGAACACTGATACTTCTGTGTGGTTAAAAAGCAACAACGAAAATTAGCCAATAAAATTCGAATCCAGTTCAAACCGGCCACTTGTTCGAAAACAAATGTTCATTGACGTTTTATTAGATTGCATTATCGTAATGAGACTTTTAAATTTTGTTTGTTTGTTTTTGAATCAGAAAACTGGAAATATTCTAGTTTGGCCATTTGGCGTTCATGAACTTTGCACGGATTTGTTGGTCTAATTTAGAAGCTATTGGCGAGTTGGTGATAACTGGTTTTGTTTTTGAGGGTTGAATGTGGGAAATAAAAGTGAAATGAAGGTGTGTGTCATTTTTAGCGAATAGTGATATGGGCGCACGGCGCAAAATTGTGTTAGGGCATTGGTGCATTTTGTTTGTCAAATAATTTTGAAAATGTGATGCCAGAAAAAAAAAAAATTATATTCTGTGTGGTAATCGAAAAGACAAAGATTATTTCGATCCAGATAAAAGAGACTTTGAATTATTAGTGCTTTGCTTTTTAACTCACGTTAAGTTGGTGAGGTTCTTTTTCACATGCGCGTTTCAACCTTGATATGGCATTTTGTTACTGCGTTTTTTCACTAACATAGATCGAAAGAACCATTTGTGCTGCAGTGGTTTGGATATTTTCTAGTCAAGCAATACCCAGGCTTTGTTGAGAAAATACTCGTGTGGCTTACAGTGGCGTACAGCTATTTCCATTAAGTGAAATCTTTGGCGATGGCGATGACGCGATAGTTAGCTCATTGGACTATCACGCAGAGAGTCTGGGTTCGATTCCTGGCTTGGTCACCAACAATTTTTCAAATCGCCGTCAAACTTTTCGGCGGACAATGCAAACTCCCGAAAGTAAAGTTGCCTACGAAAAAGCTTCTAAGGAGTGCCGTTCGGACTCGGCGATAAACCGTAGGGACCGCTCAGATGTGACAAAAATGACAACATGAGCAACACAAATGAGTGTCAAGAAGCTAGGCCATGGCCCATACCGGGCTGCCAGCGCCACAGTGGTTTTGCTTTTTTTGCTTTTGCAAGGTGGAAACCTTGCATAAGCACCAATGGCCCGACATCCATTGGTAGTGTCAGATTCTTACTGACAAAAACCACCTCCCGGGAAATCTTTCCATTTATTCCCCCGCGGAACTACTGCTCAGTATTACTTCGCGAGAGACGGGTTTGAGCTTTTTGCTTCGTCACGGGGTGCTTAGCGAATTCGCGTTCCGTTGGTGATCTAAATTCCTTAGATCACACATTCTTCGTACTGCTGCATGGTTCGCAGCAGCCCAAAGATCTTCAGATTTCAACATATATGGAACTATGTTTTCTGGTGTTGGCCGTTCACCAAATTCTTCACACAATATAGCTCTTTCGTTTGCATACCGCGTACATTCGAAGAAAACGTGCTCCACGTTCTCTACGGCGTTTACGCAGTGAGGACAGGATGGACTCGAATCACGGTTTCGTTTGAATAGATATTCCCGGAAACAACCGTGACCCGTTAAGAACTGTGTAAGATAGTTACTCAGTCCGCCATGTTTTCGTTTTACCCAACTTTCAATCCTTGGGATTAGTCGGTACGTCCATCTCCCTTTTGGGATTCGTTCCATTGTTGTTGCCACGCTTTTATGCTGCGGCTTCTTTCGAATTTCTTCGCTTGACTTATGGATGTCCCGATTTGCACGCGATTTTCATAAAATCATTTTGGCTCTAAGGCTAGGATATTGATTGGTACCATAGAGGATAGTACCAATATCGCTTGAAGCTTGAAATTAAGCCGAGCATCAATCATCACTCCCAGGTATTTTATAAATAGGCTGGAAATAATTGGGTGCCCTTCGACTTTTATAGTTATCGTCTCTAGCACTCTTCTACTCATAATGAAAACGGATTCCGTTTTATGTTCCGCGAGGTCTAAACTCATATCGCGTAGCCAGTTTTTTATCAGTGCTATTGCTTCGTTGCAATACAACTCGATTTCTTCAAGTCGTTTCGCCACGACTACAACAGCAATATCGTCCGCGAAACCTATAATGGCGGCTTCCCTGAGGACTGAGTGTCGTAGAATGTCATCATACAACACGTAAAGGACCTAACACTAATTTTGTCCCGTCGTCGGAGTCGTAGAGGAACAACCTATCGGTAAAGTAGCTCCTGATCAATCTTAATATGTATTTCGGTACATTTAATCTTTCGAGGCATTGTAAAATACACGACCAGTTCGCCGAATTAGAAGCATTTTTCACGTCAAGTGTAACCACGGCGCAGTACTTTTTACTGCCTCCTCTCCATTGTCTACCTTCTATGGCCGATTGGGCTTTGTCGCGTCGATTGTCGATCGGCCCTTTCTAAGGCCATACTGATATTCCGCGAGTTCATCATTGGCTTCAATGATAGGCTGTAGTCTGTTGCATATAACTCGCTCTAATATTTTGCCCATAGTGTTCGAGCATACAGGGCGGCCGGTATTGGTATTTTCATTGTTCCGAAAATATCCCCTCGCTTAAGCATGCATTATACTTATACATATTAACGAAGGCTGATCAAAGTTCCTTAATGTCGTCGTTCCAGCAATATGTTGGACGCCGGGCGTTTTGTGTCCCAGTTCGAGCCAATGATATATCGCAGGCAGCGTGCAGTTGTCGCGTTACTTGACGTACGATTTCTTTCGCTGTTCTCCCTTCAACTTGAGCGATTGCGTACTCTAAAAGCTCCTGATCTAAGGTGTTTACGTTCCATTTCTTCTTGCTAGCTTGAGGCTGAGTGTTTCGAGGTCATGTAAGACTAAGGAGATCGATTTTAATTGCGTTATGGTCACTGTGGGTGTGGTGATTGCTGACGCGCCAAGTCCTATGCCTCGATAAGCTACTACTAACGAACGTAATATCAACAGTAGAGCCTGCACCCCCTCTACTTAACGTGTTCTTATTTCCCATATTAGCTACGACGACGTCCAACCTGGAGAGCGTTTCGAGTAGAATGGTTCCCCTTTTATTCGTTAGCACACTTCCGCATTCTACTGCCCATACGTTACAATCACCGGCTATAATAGTTGGCGTATGATCCTTAGCATCAAGAACTATGCTTTCGATGACTTGTTCGTATTGCTCAATTGTAAGGCTTGAAGGGACATCAAAGCTGCATATGTATATATCCTTTAACTTTGCTCGTACGAAGTAGTTTTTCTCGCCGAAAGGTGGTATCTGAAACGTGGTATTATCACATGCTATCAGAGAAGTTGATACTGGGTGTCTAGATTTACCGGGCTGAAGAAGTTGCAAGCATACGTTCTTCTCGAAAATCGCTGAGACTTAATTTACCGAGGACCCATTCATCGGATTATATACTCGTATAAATAATGCATTAGTGCCACCCACTGTGACTTATCCTCATCTGTATTTTGATATTCCATTTTAAGAGGCGGGTGTTTATCTTCCTCCTTTGCTTGCAGACTTTGTGAGCAGAATACCTCCTTCTCTTGAACGTATCTTGCTTTGCTGCATGCTTTGACAACATTCTCAATATGGTGATTGGGTAAAACCAAATAGAGGGTATTTTTTTAAGAGGCGGAGAAGTTTAAACTAGCAACACTGTTTTCTACGACTATTTGAAAGTTCTCGGTATTTTGAGGTAAGAAGGCAGTTGTGCGCCGTGGTAATTGGGCCGACAGAAATGTTGCTATTGATCAACAATTTCAATTAAAAATTTTGTTCAGCGATGAAGCACACTTTTGGAGCATCGCTCTGATAAACCATAAGCCATTGTCGACACACCAGCTAGAAAAAGACGCCGTTTGGTGCGCTTTATGCGCCGGTGGAGTCATTGGTCCATATGTCTTTAAAACGATTATGGTCAGAACGTTACAGTCAAAGGTGAGTCTTACAGAGACATGATTACTGACATTTTTGTGCCTCAATTGGAAGGCGTTAATATTGCGGACATGTTTTTTCAGCAGGATGGCACCAAACGCCACGCCCCGCGCGTGGCTGAAAGAAACATTTGGTGAACGATTAATTTCATGACCTGGACCTAGCCACCCTATTCGTGCAATTTTATGCCATTAAATTACTTTCTCTTGAGATATGTAAAGTCGCATATCTACGCCGATAAACTAGAAACAATTGAGCACTTGGAAGCTAGCATTCGATGCGTTATTGCTGAAATACAGCCTTATTTACTCCGAAGAATGTGTGAAAATTGGACCTCCACATTATGCCATGTACGAGCCAGCTGCGGTAGGCACATGTCCGAAGTCATATTCAAACATTAATGTCATAAATTTGTCTGTCACATAAAGTCAACTTCATGGATACTAAAAATTTTCTTCTGAATTTTGTTTCAATTTAAAGTTTTCATTATCTAAATAAACACCCATTACATCTGATGCGAAGTTTCTAAGGAATTTCTGATTCGGACTGTGAAGGTTTTAGTAGTGTTTGCGATTGTCATCTTCAAATTTATTTAAGATACTTCTTTGATGTCCTTACGTCTGGGAAATTCACATTCACACCTTGGCTTTAACAAGATAGTGGTATGAGTTGATGTTGATTCTTCGAAAGTCGGGCAATGGAATAATAATATACAATGGAATACTATAATAGAGCTACATTTGCGTAGTTCGTAATGCGATTAAGCTGCTGACAACTTTTAGAATAATCTATTCTCCTGACCTGGAACTAGCGTTCATACCAAACCACTGATGACCAGTTAAAGTAGCCCCTACACCTATAATGAGGAAAGGTCACCACAACCTACACTTTAAATTGGAATATATCAGTTCAAAAGTGCAAGCAGCTTTAGATGTTGCCGAAGATTGGTGTACTACACATTGGCCTTTATAAATCCATTCAAAGCTGAGGTTGTTCTCTTTACGAGAAGAAGGAAACTGACTCGTCGGATTCATCTAGTCCTTAAAGACATCAGTATCTGTTCCTTCAAAGAAGCTAAGTATTGGAGCATCATCTTGAAATACAAACTTCTTTTAACTGAACCCATCACGTCGAAAACCTCCTTTCGGAATAACATGGGGCTTATCACCGTGAAGCGTACTATGGACCTACATGGAATTGAAAGGACAAACTATGAACTGCGACGAGAATATATTTCTGGTGCTTTAACTAGAATCCAAAGAACGATTCGTCTTGGTTTCTTACGGCTAGCACGCTTGGCTCTTCTATAGATGCTTCAATGAATCTCCCTCCCATGATGCTAAAATCTCAGGAAGAGCTAGCAATAGGAAGAGATTTTAGTACAGCCGTCTATAAAAATAGAATATGTCGGCTGAGGCAATGACCTGTTGCTAGGATGCGGCTCTCAAGTTTTTTTGGTTGAAGAAAATGTAATTTAAAAAAAAAATCACATTTTTCTTCAAAGCGAAGATGTATGCATTTCTAATCGCAGTGGACTACATAGTTGTAAAAAAAATGTTAGCTAGAGGTGAAGTATCTATTGCGACAGCCCAACTGCTGGTCCACCATGCAACTTCAAAGATAGCATAAGAAGGAAAGGTTCCTTCAATTACATTGAAAAGACTGAATTAATTGAGTCTTGTTTGGCTCCCAGGTCACAGTAGGATCACGGGAAATGAGATTGCCTATGAACTTGTTAAGCAAGAATCAAATGAGGACACAAACCTGCTCTACAACTGTCTGCGCTCTCGTTAATGGCTTCTGTTTACTACTGTATCTCATGTAAGCATAATTGCATTGGCTATGACTCCCCAAGAAGCCGGCAGACCAAATGAGGGATTCCCTATACTTATATGAGCTTACTGATTTTAATGTCTCTAAAGGGAAAAGTAGACGTACTTATATCGTCTATATAATGGCGTCATGATATAGCACTGCTCTTTAATTTGCTAGGTATAAATGTCAACATTTTACAACGCCGGCTGTGAAAATATTGTCGCTACAGCGGGACATGCACTCTGTGGGCATGGAAAAGCTAGGAATTTCCAGTACAGAGGCAATTCAATGTCCAAATCCTTGTCTTCGGCAAGTACTGTGTTCAGACTTAAAAGAAAGTATGCGATCGAGGAAGTTTAGAGGTCCTGGACCAATGGTATGAAGTTGGAAAAGTAATAGAAAATTCTGTTTTGAAGATTTTAAATGGCAGGGATCGGACAACCGTACCACAAATCCTGTGTGGTGAGAGCTATGATTTTATCCACCCGAGCAAAATAAAGAAAAGGTAGGAATACCGAAACTTATGAATAACAAAGCTTCCAGTTCGGTTGGCCTACCTGTTAATGGTGTTTCAGGCTCAAAAACCAAAGAATTAATAATAAGAAAGTTCCAAGTATAGTAGAATCCAAGAACTAAAGAGGAGCTCTAGCTATCTCTACCAATTCCTTAAAGGCCGCATAGTACAGCATCTTTAGAGTCGCTCTAAGTAGAGCCTCGTATTGTTCGGGCATCCCTTCCAAATTCGTCTGATTTAGCAGAATGATCAAAAGCAATATCACCAAGATAGGCTAATCTTCTAACTCAATGTGATCCATCTGACTAATTATATTTCGATCAGAAGGCAGGAAGAAGTGTGTTAGGTACCCCCTTTCCTAATTTGGCATTAAAGTTACCGACCAGTTCACGTCGTACATAGGAAACGATATAAATTTTTCTATAGAAATTCGTCTTATATCTGCCTTATAGGCATCCAGTACCTCCAAACCGTTCAGAAGCCCCAAGTGTGTTGGGTTCCATTTGCATGGGTCGTTACAGTAAAGTCGATCTTGTCCGAAGCTGCTGCATTTTTAATCACAATCATCTAAATGCGGCCCTGGTATATTTCCTAAAAGCTTAGCAGTTTCGGAAATAATATCGAGTGTGCGAAATACTCCAGTCTTATCTGGAACTAGAAAAATAGTCTTCCTTGTGGGGTTTTCAACAATTTGTGTGCTATCTGTCTTCTAACTTCATAGAAGCCAAATGGGAACTCTAGTTTTATCGTTGGGTTGTCGGAGTTCCTCTATCTGTGACATTTATGTTTTCTTTTAAAAATTAAAGTCTATCACGTTGCATTTATTATTTTTATTAAAAGTTCTTAAAACTAATAAATAGAGAAACCGAACCACTGGAAACTTACTCCCTTCCCTCTGAGAATTCAAAAATCAAGGCAATATCTTCTAGAGCGGTTTCATCAAATCCTGAAAATGATTTTCCATCATTATTCACCTCTACTTGGAGTTCACTAGTCTCATTTGCAACTTTTTGCATCCCCACTGCTCCATCGTAATCCTTTTGCTTTACACCTGTATGTCGTACACGTTCATCCCCCTTCGTAGTATGTTCCAGGACCTCTGCAACCGTTTTTTTATTCAGCTCTGAATCAGTATGCTGTTCATGGCATTCCCTATCAACAATGGCAACCTCCCCTTCACCTATTTCTGAGGATGTTCTTGTACTTGATAATGATGGTGTCTCCGAGTCGTCCCCATCAACCTCAGTCAAGTAGAGATTTTTTTTTATTTTCGTTTCACTTGCATGCTGCTCGATGTCCTCATCAACATTATCATCATCGACTGTTTCATGACCATCACCATCACCATCAGGTTCATCCTTAGATAATTCTGTCCCGTATTCATCATCATCATTGTCGCCAGTGGATTTTGATGACACTGGAAGGGGTAGTGGTAAATGCTCCAAAGTACCTGTTGAATCTTTGACAACCATCAAACGTCTATTCGCTACCTCAAGAGAATCCTCATTTCGGTGCTTTTGATTCCAGACTCGGTCAATCATCTGGGGGACTTTTTCACTTTGTTGCCGTTTTAATTCTTCAACTTTACAGTTGATTTGGTCCTTGGTTTGGGTGGAGCAACCTCTACTTGTCGTCGAGGAATCTATTTGACTTTGAATGGAAGTGATGGAAATAGAAACTTCGCGGTTGGGTGATGGTAGATTAGAGTCCTTTCCTTTGAGTTTGTGTTCTCGCGTCTGTCTCATGGACGAAATGGTCGCGACACTTTCATTGAATGTGGAGAGTACTTCTTTGATTGTTGAACGATGAGAACTTGTTCTTGGTAAACAATAATTCTCGGACGACGTTGTTACAGAATCTTCGTTTTCTAACAAAGATAATTTCGTTTGTATTGGATTTTCGTCTAAAATACAACCAAAAAGGTCAACCGCTTCAACTTCTTCTGAAATCATTTCGGCTTGAATTTCAACCTTCTCATCGATGCTGGGTAAATAAGTATGACCTGGTCTTACAGCTTCGATTTCTGAATCTCCTAAGATATCTTCAAACATTTCTTTGATAGGGAACATGGCTCCATAACTTTGGTTACTTTTTGGGACTTGGCCGAGTTGTATGTCCATACCGGTGAATATTGTAGGAGGCCCTTCCAGGTATATAGATGCATCCAAATTTGAAGCAGGATCCCTGCGTTCAATTGATGCTTTAAGTTCACATTCTTTGAACGGCAAAGCTGAATTTTTAGAAGTGCTTAGAGTCTTGTCATTATAATCGTTTGGTGGCGTTGTTACTGCAGTCCTTACATATTCCCTATCCTGGCCTTGAGATGGACTCATCTTCAGACCATTTCCTTCGTCTACCCCAGAATTTGTACCTGATAACATTGAAACCATTGAAATGTCTTCATTCCTACGGCTATCACTTAATTTTAGGGATGAAAATGAAGCTAATAGTCTGTCGATAGATTCGTCGTCATCGTTTTCTTTCAAAATGCCATCATTTAACATACTCAATTCTGTTCGTTTCTGGGTTATGAATAACTCTTTTGGCACCTCTGAATCGAAGTTCATCGATGATTTAACACTTTCAGTTTTTATACCCAAGACTTCATCGATATCCTTCATAACTAGTGAGTATTCTTTCTGTTCTTTATTCATCTGTTCTTTTCCACTTTGAAGATTCATTGAAGGTTTGCCGGACTCTGTTGTTAGCGTCTCTTCACGATTTAACTTTTTAAAGTCACCCTCCTCTAGTAAGATTCTAATCGATGGTAAAACATAGTCTGGCTTAGACGAAACTACATCCTTAGAACATCGAATTTGTCTATCTAGGAAGTTTGCTGCTGTCGATTCATATGACTCTTCGTGGAAAACTTCTTCCTCCAGTGACGACGTACTCGTATTTTTATCGGAAGATAAGACCTGAACTTCAGACACCATCTCGACACCCTTTGACATTATAACAATATCGTCTTGACTATTGAGTGGCAGATCTTCAAAATTGTCATCGGATATGGTTTCATCCGAAGATTCCTCGGGAGTTATTGACATTGTCGTGCCGTCTTCTTCATTAAATTTTATTTGGTCTTCTTCGTATAGGGCTAATGTTTCCTCGACAGATTCGCCACGATTTTCATGTTCGGAGTTGTTTGAAACATTGTATTGACCTGAGTCCTCTTCTTCTGAGCGTCCAAGGCATTGTCCTTTCGGCAATTGGAAAGCGTCCTCGTGGCTTATGTTCACTTGGCTTAAAGCAACTTGTTCTGGCTTAGCTTCATCTATTTCAGTAGAATTTTTTCCTGTTTCTTCACATCCACCTTTATCCAAAAGAGCGGCCATGTATTCGTTTCCATTTTTGTGGTCCAGTTCCCTACCAGGACCAGTTCTTTGCTTAGTTGTTGGTTCTTTTATAACCTCTAGGTCCTCTTTAGGATAGAAGTCTTCATTTGGAAATCCAATATTCGATTTATCTGTATAAGTGTTAACATTTTCCGTCAAATCCATTTCGAAAATATCAAGAACAGAGGACTTGGTTAGTGTTACGGGAGCGGTTCGACGATTTTCTGCTTCTTCATTTGTTCCAACTTGAAAAACATCTTCTCTATCATGAAGATCTTCAGGCGTTGGATTAGAATCAGTCTGGATTCTGATTTTAGAATCCTTTCCACTTAGATCATCTGATGATTCCGAAGCATATAACGACAATTCTGTCTCTGATGATGATTCCGATTGCTGAACGATATGTAGACGGTTTTCTTCATCCTCCTCCTGCAGTCCCTTATTGGACTTCACTCCTGTTATTTCTAAATCGGCATTTACAGTCAGTTCAGGAATTTTTTTTAATTTTTTCGGTGGCTTATTCTCCTCCTCGTCACCACTCGACTCCAGCAATTCAATGTTCTCACCGTGCTTTTGACGAAGACGTATAGTGGCTTAAGATCGGCAATAGTTAGCTTACAATTCAAATGACATGCATAGGTTCAAGGAACTTACAATTAACACTATCGCGTATTTTCTTCCGTTCCATTCTAGCCCAGCGATGACTCTCCTTGCGCTCTTCTTCATAACCACCACGTTTCCTTAAGAAAAGACCAAAAATAAAATGTCATCCTTAAAATACTCAGAAATGTGTGCAAATATTTTTAACTTACCAAGCTTCAGCACAAGCCCGGTCCTTTGGAAAAACCGGACGGCTATCAAGATACGTCAAGTTTTTCTGCAAAACACCACATTAGTAGGATTGTCAAAGTTTTTTTTTTCAAACTTACACACTCTAAAATCAAAGTCTTTCGATATTGAGGAATCTGGCTTACCACAGGGTTCCCCTGCAACACAAGTACTCTTAACTGCGGCAAATTTGCAAATATCTACAAAAAGAACACCTATTCACCAATGAAATTTTTGATTAGTGATAAATGTATCTCACTCTGACAACTAAAATATCGTCAATCCGATTGTGAGACAGATCTAATGCCCACAAGCTTTGACATTCCAACAAGCCTTGTAATCCGTCCAAACTTTTCAAGTAGTTCCGGGACAAATTCAAATGACATAAAACTGGCAACACTTCTACGCCACAATTTTCAATTTTATAAATGTGATTGCTTGCTAGATTCAAAGTATCTAGATTCCTGCATTTCTCTAGATTTTCAATTTTTTTAATTATATTGTTTTGGAGATAGAGACATCTTAACTCTGGTTGACAATCGAGTCCTTCAATTTCGGATATGGCATTACTTTCCAACCAGAGACATCGAAGACCAGTGTATTCTTCTAGACCTTCAATAGCTTGGAAGCCTTGACATAAAACAGAACGATTAAGTAAACAAGAGTTTGAGGAGATTTGAAGTCGACTTGCCTTGATAGTGAAGGTACAGTTGATCATTAAGATGTGGAGTTTGATAGAGTTTGTGCTGCTTGCACAGGTCCTTAAGGACTTTGTTTGTAATTCTATTCAGACCAAGTACTTCCTTGTCGCTCATTTTCTTTGTTTTCGATTAAATTTTTTCTGTTCGAAAATTTTTTGAAAACAAATAACTGCTCATTGATCAAACGAATTGTTCGTGTTGTTAAGTGGAATTCGTAGTCATGGAGAGAAAAATATTAAATTGTGACTACTGTGGTTGCGCTCACGATTTCTATGCAACATGTTTAGTGTGGTAAGTTAACAGGGATACTATTTTGACAGAAAATGTAGAAATTAGTCTTCAAGTGTTTAATATCTCACTCGAGCTCGCTATGCTTAACTGACTACTTCTATCACCAATAAGATGCAAAGGGTTGTTAACGACCATCCGAAAAGCTTTACAATGGGACGATAGAAATGACAGGGAAATGGCTACGCACTTCGAAAAGGTGAAAGTTTTTATGCTAGTAGTTCTTTACACTTTGTCCGCTAAATCAAAATATCAACCGAGAAATACGTGGAGGTAATACCCAAGGAAGAATCATGGCAACCACATGTGACAACAGTAAATAGAACAACAACTTTGAGCTCACATTGTTAGTTTTATAAGGTTATTAAAGCTTTTCTTTCTAATGAAATGTGGTACGGATATAAATCCCAAATCGAAGCCTGTAGAGACGAACAGCGGAACATCGTTATAGAATCGCAGTCGATGCTGAGGATTTGAAAAGAGCATTTCTGCAGATTGTATTACCACGATGATGAACCAAATACCAATGTCAGACAGAATGAACCTTTTAATCTGGACGATGTAGACTAACAATTCCGTCCACCTGGCCTGTGAAGTTAAGACAGCGATATCTAAGCTTTAGTCCAACAAAGATGCTGGAGCGGATGGCCTGACTGCCGAGTGGTGATTTGGTAAGATTAAGGAGTACACACCAAGTCATCTGTAAAATATGGTCGGGCGAAAGTATGCCCGATGACAGGAACTTAACCATTGTTTGTCCGATCCTCAAGAAAGGAGACCCTCTGAACTGCGCCACATGCAGAGGCATTTGTCTTCTTAACATCGCATACAAGATCTTATCTGCTCTGTTGTGTGAACTTCTGAACATCATACTTGAAAGAATAGAGCAAAACTCATGGGCAAACATAGGAGGCACAATCTTTGAAAAGTCCGTCCAATTACTCGCATACGCCGAGGATATTGACATAATCGGAAGAAAGCTGCGTGATGTCAGTGGCGCTTTCACGGGTATTGAGACGGGAGCGGCGAAAATGGGTTTACCGGTCAATGAATGCAAGTATACCTAGTCCAGCCATAAGTTCTGTTACATTTTAAAAGTGCAATAAAAAAAGTCTAGTAAATCGTTTACCATGCAATTTATTTCTTACATTATTTCACAATATAAAAGTTTGAAGAAAAAACAGTTTTACTCAAAATGGCCGCCTTTAGATTTGGCGCAGGCTTTCAAACGTTGTGACCATTGTTTGTCTCGATAGGTATCGACGACGCTGCTGTTATTAAAGCTGCCTTAAGGCTGCCCAAATTTCGATGGGGAGTTTTACAGACCATGCTCTTCAGTTCTGACCACAAACTGTAGTCCAGCGGACTTAAATCTGGACATCCTGATGGCCAACCTGCAGCAGCGATGAAATCCGGAATATTGCATCTAAGCCACGCTTACGTCGTTTTGGCTTTGTGCGCCAGAGCAGAGTCTTGTTGGAAGACTCATCTTTCCCCGTTAAAAATGGTATTTGTTAAGTCCTTGACAACACCTTCAAGAACATTCTCCTGGTACACTTTTGCCCCTGTTTGCACACCTTTTCCGCAAAAATGCAGTGGTTTGACACCTTGGTGCGATACCCCCCACCAAACCATTACAAAGGCGGGATGGTTTCTGCACTGAGCCCTCGGAACAACTTTTTTTGCTTCTTAAGATGACGTTGCATACACTTTGTTATAAACTTATTCTATGGTAAACATTTTTTCATCAGTAAATAAAATATTTTCATGTCCATTTACCGCGTGTCACTGTTACAATTGTTTGCTTCTTTCAAGTCTTATTTTTTTCAGGTTGGAAGTTAAGAGATGTCCCGTTGCTTGCCAATAGGCTTTTATATGGAGATCATCTCGAATAAGCCTTGACATGGATCTAGCGGATATATCCATCCAATTCTCCGGACAGAGTCTTTAGTTTCCGAAGAGGACTTCTGCGAATTCGTTCAAGCACAGCTTTAACTTCCGGACTCATCTGAGCGACGCGTGGACGATCTTTTCCTAGTCTGTCCTCTACTTCTGAAAGTTCATTAAAACGTTTTATAGCCCGATAAACGAACATTTTCAATATAGCAAGTATTTTGAAAAGTTCGAAAATTTGGTTCGAATTTTTTTCACACTTATGCAAAGCGACACGATTTTCTTTGATGCCCCACTAGCTTCTATTCTTTACTTATAAGTACACGTGTTAGGAAAAAAATAGTTAACGGGATTATTTCTATTGAAAATTACTAGCAAGGGGTACTTGAAATTTTGTAACTGAATTTATGGCTAGACTAGGTATGCTGTCAAGCAAAAGGGACACTGAACACCGACGTCTCGGGCAGAACGTCACCCTCGACAGATATAACTTTTAGCTAGTTAAGGACTTTGTCTCCGTACTCTCTACTATAAATACAAACAACGACACCAGCACTGAGATCACGCTAAGGATAACTCTTGCCAATCGCTGTTTTTTTGGGCTAAGAAGGCAATTGACTAGCATGTAAGGGCTTAATTCGACGGGTATTCTAGGCTAACTTAACAAAACGCTTTCAAGTCTACACGTCGAAGCGCTCTAATTAAATGTAAACATTATCTGATGTAGAAAACAAATCTCCACCGAAATTTTTTGTTTTGCTTTATCGTTTTATCTTTTCGCCACTCTTCTCTCCTCTTGCTCGTTATTCTTTTCTTTATTCGCTCCTGCTTATCTAACATTCGCATTCAGCTGGAATGGAGAGCTAAGGCTCTTCGAAGTGAGGCACCAACACCGTCGCAACAAATTTCAGCTATGACGATCAAGCCCACATAGGGTGCTGCTATTTGACGCTCGAAACACTTAATGACCGGCTGGAAACACATCTTCTCTCGATAAGTGCCCGCATATTAGAGCAAATAAATATTAATCTTGATGACAATGATGTCAACCGGAATTTCCAAAAGTCTGTAGAAAAAAGTTATAAATTCTGCAGAATTCTGTATTTATTATTAATAAAAATTTCTAGATATAAAGACCTTTTTTTTAACATATGAAAAAGTGCGTTAAATGTAAATTTGGGTACTCTTTATTTGTATTGGATTTTTACAACGTTTATTAACAATCTGAATTGCTCGAATCGATGATACTCGTAACTTTGGCCTTTTTTTTAAAGTCCTACATGTTACTGTTAAAAAGCTGCCCGTATTTCTAAGAAAATTTTACCTTATAGCAGGGAGTTAGAAGTGCACTTTTTGTAAACAGCAGCCTCCGTTAAGGTTTTCGTTGAAAGCTTATTCCTGAATTTTGACTTCATTAGATTTAATGACGAAAACAGGCGCTCTACATTTGCACTACTATGAGGCAAACACGTTCTTTAGCGTGAGATATATGTTTGGTGCTGCCTGTATGTTTCTCCAGATCTGCTTTTCCACCTCCACAGCTCAGATCAGATTTGCAAAAAGAACAATGGAAAAAAACATGCCTTGTATTTAGCATAATTTTCCCAAGATTGGCAATATTTTTGGAGTAGTCTTTTCGGAACTTTTATCACTTTAACTCATTGCAATATTTTTAAGTAAGTTATTAGAAAAAATGCCACTCAAATAGAAATAACGGTTCATTTAGATGTCATCCGTATGAAATTACTATAGAATGACAGAGCCAACTAGTGGTATACCCATTTTGTATGCAAGAAATGGTTGTTGCTGTCATTCACAGGCCAATTTAACACTTATTCCAGCGATTTTCCAGCTTCTTGATCCCGTCCAAAAAGTAATTTTCCGGAAGGTCTGCAAAATACTCCTCCGTGGCGTCGATGATTTCCTCGCGTGGGTTGAATTTTTATTGATGAGCCATCTTTTGGGGTTTGGGAAGAGATAATAGTCAGAGGGAGCCAAATCGGACGAATACGGTTGATGCGATAGCAATTGGAGCCGTAAGTCATTGATTTTAACCGTGGTTGCGATGCGCTCAAGCGCCGGCGCATTGTCTTGTGAGGCCGTTTTGCAGCAATAATGCACAGTTGCTGTTGATGGTTTTTCCTTTTTCGAGGCAGTCCACGAAGAGTGCCGTGACAATCTCAGAAAACCGTCGCCATAACCTTTCCGACTTATTGAGCCTCCCTCGGCCGCTTCGGAGCACTCGTGCCAGCTTCAGTCCATTGACGGGCACTCACTCTGTTCTCTGGTGTGTTATAGTGGTTTCAGGTTTCATCAACAGTTACCAATCGCCGCCAAAAGTCCGCCCGATTCCGCATCGGCAAGTTCAAACAGACACTCGAGTGCTCTCGCGTTCGTGTTTTTGGTCAGAAGCAGAATAACTTTTTCATATGTAGAATATTGCCCAAAATATGGCGTGTGCGCTCAGTACTAATCTTTGTGGTATCTGCTAGCTCGCGCACCTTCACTTTCCGGTAAGCCAAACCCTTTTCATGTATTTTTTTGACATTGTCCTCTGTAACCGCATCGGAGGGCCTGTCGCTGTGGACGTGATCGGTAGTGGAGTTGCGGCCTTCACGAAACTCACGAAACCAATATTTGACGGTGTAATCTGACGGAGCATTAGCCCCATAATATTTATCCAACTGTTTTTTTGTTTCCTTCGCCGTTTTGCTTCTCAAAAAATAATGTTTTATGAGAAAACGAAAACGAAAATCGTTGTTGACCATACTCAACTTGATGCCAAACACGTCAATAACAATCAGCTGTCAAATTAAAGCTAAAGACAGTATCGCACTGAAATTTGGCATGCCTGCCTAAATATGAACGCACCATAACCTTTTTTGCAGTAGCAGCGCATTCTGGCGGTCAACGAGGTTACTTTACACTCCACCTAGTACATGTTACCACCAATATCATTTGTTCTACATCAAAAGTAATAGATTTGTTAAGGGGGAAACAAATATTACTGATTGTTTTTATTTGCAATTTTTTTTAAATTTTTTCCTTGAATTTGAAACTTTGAAATTTCTGTAGATTTTCGTTTGATTTCTGCATTTCTACAGGTATAGTGAAAATTCTGCATATCTACAGATAATTCTGAAGGATTGGCATTAGTGCTGGATGATGAAATGTATTTTTAGCTACGTGAAATAAAAATTGAATTATATCCTCTTTTAAATACTAAATGTCACCAATCTTTCTTATAATTTATTCAACTGTTTTATTAGACGTTAAAAAGATATAACAAACTCTCGGTGAGCAATTCACGTTATCTAATCCGTTGCCAGAAGTGTAAAGGGATGATCGCGAGAAAACAATTCAACTGAACATTATTTTATAAAAGACGATTCTGCAGCAACAAAAGTTACAGTCGCAGACATAATCGAAGATCTTATATTTTAGCTCAGTAAGTACGGTGCTATTGCTTCCGGCTCTGCACTCTCCATTCACAACACCACAATACTAGAGAAATTCAATTGAATTACAAATGTAAAATTATTTTTGTTAGCACATACCACCTTGATCAAAAATTTCCCGGAATTTATTCACAAAATTAAAAATTCAAGTTTATTTATCTAAATCTATACTGTCCCCTTCAAAGTAATCCCCGTCGACTGCAACACACTTATGCCAGCGCTTGATCCAATCCTCGAAACATTTTTTATATTCGGTTTTCGGTATGTCCATCAGTGCTTCCTACGATTTTTCCATTACTTCCTCTCGGCTGCTGAAACGCGTTCCCCGTAGTGGTTTTTTAATTCGATTTAACAGAAAGAAGTCACAGGGAGCCAAATCAGGTGAATTCGGTGGTGGATGGTATTTGTTGCATTTTTCATCACAAAACTACCAATAACGATGGCACTGTGCGATGGTGCGTTATCATGGTGCAAAATCCATGAGTTTTCTGCCCACAATTTTGGTCTCTTTCGGCAAATTGCTTCACGCAAACGTCTCCGCTATCTCTCTGATTTTTAATTTGCGGTTATTGACCAACATTTCTTTTACTTCATCAATGTTTTCGTCGGTTTTCGATGTCGATGGTCTGCCACTGCGTTCATTCATTCACTGGTAAACGACCGTTTTCTTAAGAGAATCGTTGCTGAAACACTTTCCCAACATTTCTAACGTTCGCGCACCATTAAATCCGTTTTTTAAGCAAAATTTAATACAGATTCGTTGTTGCGAATTTAAATTCATTTTTAAAATTCTAAAAAAAATCGCCTACACACACAGAGACAGATTTACTCTTGGCTACGTAACTTTTGCAAATGTCAAGCTATGATGCTAAGATTTAGAAGAAATATCAACAACAGATGTACCAACTTAACAAAAAAAAAACAGAACTCAAATCGGAACAATGAGAGCACCACACGGTGGTTATTCCGGGAACTTTCTGATCAAGGAAGTACTCTTAAAACACTTAGTACACGTACGACGTTTTTAATAAATAAAAATAAATGATTTTGAGTGGTGGAAATCTTTATTTGGACTTTTGCAATTTTTTCTGTGAAGGTGAAAAGATGATATCCGCCAAGTGGCTACTGCCAGTGTTGTTACACACTTGTGCCCGTTTTATCGCATTTTCCATGACTTTCCGTAAGATCTCCGGTGATAACTGCTCGCATTCCTGTCGAATATTCTCCTTGAGGGCTGCGATTGTCTGAGGCTTGTTGGCATAAGCTCGCGACTTCGATCTTGCTGGCTATGCCAAATCGCCAAAATGGGAGATTAAGCGACCAGGAAACGCTTCCTTCACAATATCCATTGTGGCTCATGCTGTTTGTGCGGTTGCACCGTCTTGTTGAAGCCACATGTTCACCAAGCCTCGCTCATCCAATTCCGGCAGTGAGAAGTCGTTTATCTTGGAACTGTAGCATTCGTCAGTAACAATGACCGTATTGCCGACCAGTCTGGTAGCGGCCACGCCGTGCATGGTCTCCTGTGGTTCCAGTCTTTTCGAGTCGAGTAGCTTAGCGCCGGAATGTTGCCCAGTTGGTGCGACACGATTAGGAAATCGACGTCGAAATTCACGCTGCGCTAACACCACCGACCTATTATTGGTCAAATCAAATCGACATAATTATTACATGGCCTCGCGGAGTATAGCGCTCCACTGCTTGTCTGTTTGTAAACGGCAGCGGTCGTACGTACGACGCCATTTGCAAAAATTATAACACCTTGCTTTAGGATGATTGGTTTTGCGCCACCTCGTACTTAAATCGGCACTCTTGCGGTTTCTTTTCCTTCGAGAGGACAGATTTTTTATGTTTTATGTAGGTATCTACCTTAAAGCTTACGATACGTCTTTGCGTGAAGATTCTGGAGCTGTGTGTTGTTGTTGCAAAAGTGTCGAAGGGGTATAGTAGGAACTCAGCGATAGCAGGCTGTCTATGGGCTAATTCGGCTGTATAACTGGCAGTCAACTTGGTATAATATTTTAAAGAAAGCAAGTCGATTCACAGTAAAAGAAGTGAAGCTTTTGCATCTATGGGTGGGTGTATTGGCTATGTGCTTGGTGTATGAAAGATATTCGACGAATTTTCAAACTGTTCAATGAAGCAGTACTTCTCAAATAGTTTTTGTTTTTTTAAAAGAAACAACAGCGGAAAAACGAAACTCCCTTCATAGATGTTGTGAATGGGACAGTACACCATTTCGTTAGGAGAGGCACATAAGTTTCTCCTATCCTTTGATTCAGTTCGAAAAATGACCAATTCCTATTAAGGTAGCCGATGGATATCCAAAGCGATGGTCAAAAGTCAGATTTTAATGTTAAAAACCGCATAGCTAAACCATCTTGTTATAGCCAGAAGGCCTTAAAAACGAGTATCCTAGGGATCCAGGTAATACTCGCAATAATGAAAATCTATCCGAAACTTTTTTGACCTCTGTCGGAGCAGGAATTCTCGAGGCATTAATCATAAAACAGGTAATTTTCCACCTACCTAGCTACAACTAACTAAATCTTTCGTTTCTTATAACTCTTACAGTTTTTTAACAACGCGTTCGGTAGATTCAGAAATATGAGGGGCCCGAAAGGACTTAGCCCGTGAAATTTAAGATCTGTTAAAAGGGAAATACTACTCTAGACAGAGACAACGAACTCGAAAATGCAAGTTCCTCTAGTGGAATGCTAACGAAGTGTAATAGACATCTAACCGACACATCTCAGATTTTCTTGAACAGGTCAAGAGAAAGGGGGCTTGAAGCACTAACCCTCTTGATGACTTTTACCGCACACGTTGCCCGGATTACGTCAATCCCATACCTAACAATTGTTATTGTTCTCTTGAAAGTGGAGTTAGTTTCATCCGCACACAACAGTCGGTCCTGTATCCAGCAAAGGTTGCAGTTCGGGTATATGGAATTTGGACGAAGCAATTTAATCCATTTCTAAGAAAACTCCGAAACTTCAAAATGGACAGATGGATGTCCTCAGATTTGGAAAGGCTGGGAATGGAAGCTAAGTCCAATCGTTTTGTTGATCGAATCAAGAAAGTAAATATAGCAAAGAAGGTAAACATTCAGGTAGAGAACTGTGACATGATAAACGTCACTTTAAAGGTCAATTGCTCCATGCAGCAAACTCTTCAAAAGCTTAGTAAGTCGAGGTATCTCACTCCCGAAACTTTGATGTTTTTATACCATCGAAGCAGACGCGTACCATATTTTGAACCCTGCTGCAACTTAGAGAAACAGGGAAAACTACGAAAAGAACGGAGAAGAGCTACAATTCATCATATCAGTACTACTGTGACTAATAAAGAGGATAGCCGAGCTTATTGAAAATTTTAATTTCAGAAGGATGCTGTTAGAAATTTATTAGAAGTTTTTGGCGCTTTCATCAAACTCAACTTGATCGGTAATCACCGCTTGGTCCTTATACTCATGGTTGTCAAGAATGTCATTTGTTATGAAACAACTGACGGAAAAACATAACTTAATTCCAAATGATGATTGACCTTAACAATGCTTTCACCAAATGTTTAAAATGTTCGTATTTGTCTAGAAAAAACTCTGGAACTAGGAAGAACTCTTCGTCCGTTACATGGTGGAGCGCAGGCTTACAGCGACTACGGAAACCTTTAAACGCGTCACTGAGACTATTTTTGGCGAAAGATGCAGTCTTAATAGATAGAAACGAAAGGAATATAGCGATTTTAGCGAAAAGGTCACAACATTCGCAAACAGAATAGGGACGAATCTGGAAATACCTACAAGATAAGATGGTATCTTACTGATTGAATGTCTGTCTGATGGTTAAGACATACATTCAAACTAATCTTGCATAGAATCGGTTCTCAACAAGGACCTTTTACCGAAGCTACAAGTGAGCGCCATGGCAATGACGAATTGCGCTTTAATATAAGAGCACTCCAGAAGAAGGAGCACGCATATGGTGTCTTTATCAAAATTAAAGTATTTCGACTGCATGTGTAACTCGTTAAGACAACACGTCGTAGTTTAATTAGAATTAGTAGTTTTGTGGATAAGACAAATCTAGTGAATAGGACCTTGATTGCCAAAGTTAACTGCCGCCAATCTATGATGTAGGGCGACATCCTGTCACCACTTACATATACCTATATGGTGCATGTTGGTCAATTCACTACTTACTCATAGTTCTCTGCACTGTCATGTTGGAGACTACCTGCTTTACAGCAGAAACGAAGAAAAAGATTTGGAAATCATCGTTGCTTTTTGAGATTTGGCTTGAGCCAGAAACTGGATTCATCTTCGATCTCGATGGCTCCAGAATCGCCCTTCGATTTGGCGTTGGATGCTTTGTGGTAAAGTAAGGCCTAGGTGAGCAATAGACCACAGCGAATGATATATTTTGGTACTTACTGTGGACATTTTATTAATGAAGAATGTTTTTTTGATATATGGATAAAGGTGGATCAATATCCTTGTTTTAGACGCACTTTATAAATACACATGGAAATCGCTATTAAAAAGATGCATATCTTCCACATCTTTTGATCGATCTGCCTAGAATGAAACTCAAGACCGACCCTATGCAAATGATTTTTACAATCGTGTAACTATAGCTTAAGATACTGGAATAACCCAAAAAGAGTTTGATTCCCTGTAAGGCACTTGTAACTAGCCATTTAGTGCAGCATGAAAAAAATGAAAAAATATTTAAAGCAAAAGAAAATTTGCAATGGGAAATGTAACCTATAGAAGGGAATATCGTCAGAGTTACACGCTGGTTATCATGGCTTTCAAATAGAACTATTTATTGGGCCACAGAACTCACTACCTATTGTAAGATTATCTGAAACATGAAATTCTTTGTTTGTTTTATTTCAAAAACTAAATCTTAATCTAATCAGGAATTGAAATTGATAACCGCCTAATCCACGTGTTGCGCAACAGAAAATACAAATTCCACTCACCTCAGCCACTTCACATATCTCAAAAACCCTACCGATCTTTATCTTTTCCCGACAACCAAAGGAAAAAGAAAAAAAAAACATTATTTTATTGAAACAAGGGAACTATCAAAAAGATTCAGTTTTTATTCTATCGCTCAATGCCAGCCTCTCTGACCATTGCCACCAATGAGTCAAAGGACTCCTCAGCTGTTGGTATGATCTGCTTAGCTGGCAGCTGGAAGCCATACCAGAAGTTTATGCTCGACGGTCTTAATTCGTAGCAGTAGGCCAACTTAACTCCAAAAACTCCATAAGCCCAGTCCACACTAGCTCCAGCAGCTGGATAGATGGCATCGTAAATATTTCCTCCAGTATATTTCGTACCGTAACGTTTACCGATGGCCTCCACAGCGATGTCATAAATCCTTTTTAATTGACCATAGTTCCTGGGAAGCTCTCCAGTGTGTCCGTAAGGGAAGAGCAGTAACTGTGAATAGGAGTGATATGATACATACAATAGCAATTTACCCTCCAGAGTGGCAATATAATCAGCCAATGATTTGGTTTCGATTTCTGAGAAAGGCGATGGGCCGGCATATATGTCCGAACATGAATTATTACTAGAGCCAACCTCATTCCAATGGAAGTCCCAATTGCGATTTGGATCAGCTCCAAAACAATCTCCATGAGGAGCACGAGTCTTCCTCCACAAACGGTTTGTTGTATGGGTGAAGACATATCCGTCGGGGTTCGCATGTGGGATAATGTACCAGTCAAAGTTTTCAGCAATTAGTCGGATATTAGGCTCCTCACTTGTAAGCAATTGATTTGTGATCCAGGTCACTGTAGCTGGTCCAATCCATTCACGAGCATGCATTCCACCCTCGATGAAGATGCCTTGATTGCCTTCTTTGTAGGAAATCTTGACGCCAAGTATCTTACGCCCTTCATACGATTGACCAGCTTGGATAAGTTGCACTTGATTCGGAAATTGCTCGACAAGGCTTTCAAGCCAACTGTAAGTGTCTTCCAGCTCATGATACTGCTCCCAGTTGTAATCGCCTGATCTTGTTGTTGATACCGCAACTTCATTGTCTTCTAGTTTGCTCTGAGCGTTCTCATCTTCAAGTTCATAAATGATTCCAGAATGATCGAGAACTTCGAGGAAGTCGTAGATTTTGTTTGGAGCCACCACGACGTGGAATTTACGGTTGAGCGCTTGAGCTCCGTCGAGGAAGAGAATACTTTCACTAGAACCATCCAGGACATTTAAAGTAGCCAATTGATCTTCATTGATGGCAATTACTCCATACACGCGGTGACTATCGAATCGAACACGTATCGCACTAGCTACCGCTAGACAACAGAGAAATACAACAATTGTTCGCGACATGGTGTTATACCTGCGAATGCAAGTCGTCACAATGATCACTGGAGGTTTTTATAGGCATACGTTGTATAGTGTTCAAATGCGTTGATAAGAAAGGTCTGAGAATTTGATAACAATCTTCAGAACACAGTGACCACAAAAAGTTTCGCAACGAACAAATTAAATAATATTCGCATTACAACCATTTTCTGAGAATGCCATTCGTTGTCAGATACTAATTGATCGAACAACAGATGTACGTATAAGACAGTGACTGGGTAAAATGATTACGAATGGAACATACTCGACAATCCGAAATCGATTTAACTTATCATTTGTTTTATCAGAGGACTTCCGCATGCATACGGAATATGGAATATAAAAAGGGTCCTCAAATTTGTGGTTCGGATATGACATGTCTCCATTAGAAACATATTTTAAACTCCAATGCCAGTAAAGGCTGTACATATTTAGCTTAATATTTGCCATTTTATAATATGGATAGCCCTTTAATCGCTGAATGTTATAAAATTGTGAAAACTTATCACAAAAAAAAGTGATTCTGAAGTAGGTACGTATCGCGCATAACGACCAGATTATGGTCAACATAATCGTCCCTCTGAGGGTACTAACTATAGGCAAAACGGAAAAACAAAATTCGAAGAGAATGGCTATGTTATAGATGCCTTAAGGCATACCCATCATTGAAATGCACGCTCTACGGAAAATATGATAGCTGTTGTTGAAAGTTTTGAAAAGATCCACATTATGGCGAATATTGCATATGGATTTGCATCTTCACCCTTTTAAAACTCACACAAGTACAAAATTCAGCTAACTACGGAATGAGAAGAATGTATGACGAAAGGATGTTTGGGTGACCAATTCTTACAAAACCTTTTCTTCAGCAACGAGGCATATTTGGTATATGTCTATACCTCGTACGTAATCTGTGTGACTTACTCAATAAAATAGCATCGTTTTTTTGACAATAAAAACATTTTCATTTCTCGACAAAAATGAGATGCTGCCGGGGTGGTCCAAATTTTGAATTTCAGACTTTCTCACTCATCCGAAAAAACAGCTCTCTATGCCGAGCTTTTGGTCTTTCATCAGCAAATTATACATGTACGTAATCTGCGTGACTTACTTAATAAAATAGCATCGTTTTTTTGACAATAAATAAATTTTCATTTCTCGACAAAAATGAGATGCTGCCGGGGTGGTCCAAATTTTGAATTTCAGACTTTCAGACTCATCCGAAAAAACAGCTCTCTATGCCTAGCTTTTGGTCTTTCATCAACAAATTATACATGTACGTAATCTGTGTGACTTACCTAATAAAATAGCATCGCTTTTTTGACAATAACAAAATTTTCATTTTTCGACAAAAAAAATGAGATGCTGCCGGGGTGGTCCAAATTTTGAATTTCAAACTTTCTCACTCATCCGAAAAAACAGCTCTCTATGCCTAGCTTTTGGTCTTTCAGCAACAAATTATACATGTACGCAATCTGTCTGACTTACTTAATAAAATAGCATCGTTTTTTTGACAATAACAAAATTTTCATTTTTCGACAAAAAAAAATGAGATGCTGCCGGGGTGGCCCAAATTTTGAATCTCAGACTTTCTCACTCATCCGATAAAATAGCTCTCTATGCCTAGCTTTTGGTCTTTCATCAACAAATTATACATGTACGTAATCTGTGTGACTTACTTAATAAAATAGCATATTTTTTTTGACAATAAAAAAATTCTCAATTCTCGACAAAAAAAATGAGATGCTGCCGGGGTGGTAAAAATTTTGAATTTCAGAATTTTTCACTCATCCGAGAAAACAGCTCTCTATGCCTAGCTTTTGGTCTTTCATCAACAACTTATAATTGTACGTAATCTGCGTGACTTACTTAATAAAATAGCATCGTTTTTTTGACAATAAAAAAATTTTGTTTTCTCGACAAAAATGAGATGCTGCCGGGATGGTCCAAATTTTGAATTTCAGACTTTCTCACTCATCCGAAAAACAGCTCTCTATGCCGAGCTTTTGGTCTTTCATCAACAAATTATACATGTACGTAATCTGCGTGACTTACTTAATAAAATAGCATCGTTTTTTTGACAATAAATAAATTTTCATTTCTCGACAAAAATGAGATGCTGCCGGGGTGGTCCAAATTTTGAATTTCAGACTTTCAGACTCATCCGAAAAAACAGCTCTCTATGCCTAGCTTTTGGTCTTTCATCAACAAATTATACATGTACGTAATCTGTGTGACTTACCTAATAAAATAGCATCGCTTTTTTGACAATAACAAAATTTTCATTTTTCGACAAAAAAAATGAGATGCTGCCGGGGTGGTCCAAATTTTGAATTTCAAACTTTCTCACTCATCCGAAAAAACAGCTCTCTATGCCTAGCTTTTGGTCTTTCAGCAACAAATTATACATGTACGCAATCTGTCTGACTTACTTAATAAAATAGCATCGTTTTTTTGACAATAACAAAATTTTCATTTTTCGACAAAAAAAAATGAGATGCTGCCGGGGTGGCCCAAATTTTGAATCTCAGACTTTCTCACTCATCCGATAAAATAGCTCTCTATGCCTAGCTTTTGGTCTTTCATCAACAAATTATACATGTACGTAATCTGTGTGACTTACTTAATAAAATAGTATCGTTTTTTTGACAATAACAACATTTTCATTTTTCGACAAAAAAAATGAGATGCTGCCGGGGTGGTCCAAATTTTGAATTTCAAACTTTCTCACTCATCCGAAAAAACAGCTCTCTATGCCTAGCTTTTGGTCTTTCAGCAACAAATTATACATGTACGTAGTCTGTGTAACGAACTTCATGAAATAGCATTTTTTTGACAATAACAAAATACTCAATTCTCGACAAAAAAAATGAGATGCTGGATTGCCATTTTTATCGACAATGCCGCCATAAAAATTGGCGATGCCGGCATTGTCGAAAATTGGCAATGCCGGCATTGTCGATAAAAATGGCGATCCCGGCATTGTCGAAAAATGGCGATCCCGGCATTGTTAGTTCTCATTGTTCGACACAAAATACGATCCTGGCATTTTCGATAAAAATGGCGATGCCGGCATTGTCGATAAAAACGACGATCCCGGCATCGCAAATTCTTTTTGTTCGACACAAAATACGATCCCGGCATTGTCGATAAAAATGGCGATCCTGGCATTGTCGATAAAAATGGCGATCCCGGCATTGTCGAAAAATGGCGATGCCGGCATTGTCGATAAAAATGACTATCCCGGCATTGTCGATAAAAACGACGATCTTCTCTTCTCTTTGTTTGACGATCCTGGCATTTTCGATAAAAGTCTCGATCCCGGCATTTTTAGTTCTCTTTGTTCGACACAAAATACGATCCTGGCATTTTCGATAAAAATGGCGATCCCGGCATTGTCGATAAAAACGACGATCCCGGCATCGGAATTCTCTTTGTTTGACGATCCCGAAATTTTCCATAAAAATATCAATCCCGGCACTGTTAATTATCTTTGTTCGACAAAAAATACGATCCTGGCATTTTCGATGGCATCGTTAAAATGGTGAATTTCAGACGTCCTGATGCCTTTTCATGGACAAATTATATTGTACGTAATCGTTGTGACTTGTTAAGAAATTAGCACCGTTTGTGCCAAAAATACTCATTTTTCGGCGATCCCGGCATCGTTAAAAGTGTGAATTTCAGACGACGCATGCACCAGACTTATTCTCTATCATGGACAGATTATGCTTGTATGTAATCTGACAAAAAATTTCATTTCTCGACAAAAAAAAAAGAGATGCTGCCGGGGTGGTCCAAATTTTGAATTTCAGACTTTCTCACTCATCCGGAAAATCAGCTCTCTATGCCTAGCTTTTGGTCTTTCATCAACAAATTATACATGTACGTAATCTGTGTGACTTACCTAATAAAATAGCATCGCTTTTTTGACAATAACAACATTTTCATTTTTCGACAAAAAAAATGAGATGCTGCCGGGGTGGTCCAAATTTTGAATTTCAAACTTTCTCACTCATCCGAAAAACAGCTCTCTATGCCTAGCTTTTGGTCTTTCATCAACAAATTATACATGTACGTAATCTGTGTGACTTACTTAATAAAAAAGCATCGTTTTTTTGACAATAACAAAATTTTAATTTTTCGACAAAAAAAAATGAGATGCTGCCGGGGTGGTCCAAATTTTAAATTTCAGACTTTCTCACTCATCCGATAAAACAGCTCTCTATGCCTAGCTTTTGGTCTTTCATCAACAAATTATACATGTACGTAATCTGTGTGACTTACTTAATAAAAAAGCATCGTTTTTTTGACAATAACAAAATTTTAATTTTTCGCAAAAAAAATGAGATGCTGCCGGGGTGGTCCAAATTTTGAATTTCGGACTTTCTCACTCATCCAATAAAACAGCTCTCTATGCCTAGCTTTTGGTCTTTCATCAACAAATTATACATGTACGTAGTCTGTGTGACGAACTTAATAAAATAGCATCGTTTTTTTGACAATAACAACATTTTCATTTTTCGACAAAAAAAATGAGATGCTGCCGGGGTGGTCCAAATTTTGAATTTCAAACTTTCTCACTCATCCGAAAAACAGCTCTCTATGCCTAGCTTTTGGTCTTTCATCAACAAATTATACATGTACGCAATCTGTGTGACCTACTTAATAAAATAGCATCGGTTTTTTGACAATAACGACGATCCTGGCATCGTAAATCTTTTTGTTTGACAATCCCGGCATTTTCGATAAAAATGGCGATTCCGGAATGGTAATTCTCTTTGTATGACGATTCCGGCATTTATCGACAATTGTCGATAAAAATGGCGATGCCGGCATTGTCGAAAAATGGCGATTCCGGCATTGTCGAAAATTGGCGATGCCGGCATTGTCGAAAATTGGCGATGCCGGCATTGTCGGAAATTGGCAATGCCGGCATTGTCGGAAATTGGCGATGCCGGCATTGTCGGAAATTGGCGATGCCGGCATTGTCGAAAATTGGCGATGCCGGCATTGTCGGAAATTGGCGATGCCGGCATTGTCGAAAATTGGCGATGCCGGCATTGTCGGAAATTGGCGATGCCGGCATTGTCGAAAATTGGCGATGCCGGCATTGTCGATAAAAATGGCGATGCCGGCATTGTCGATAAAAATGGCGATGCCGGCATTGTCGAAAATTGGCGATGCCGGCATTGTCGATAAAAATGGCGATGCCGGCATTGTCGATAAAAATTGGCGATGCCGGCATTGTCGAAAATTGGCGATGCCGGCATTGTCGAAAATTGGCAATGCCGGCATTGTCGATAAAAATGGCAATGCCGGCATTGTCGAAAATTGGCAATGCCGGCATAGTCGGAAATTGGCGATGCCGGCATTGTCGAAAATTGGCAATGCCGGCATTGTCGATAAAAACGGCGATGCCGGCATTGTCGAAAAATGTCGATCCCGGCATTGTCGAAAAATGGCAAAATAAAAACGACGTTTTTATCGACAATGCCGGCATCGGAATTCTCTTTGTTTGACGATCCCGAAATTTTCCATAAAAATATCAATCCCGGCACTGTTAATTATCTTTGTTCGACAAAAAATACGATCCTGGCATTTTCGATAAAAACGACGAGCCTGGCATCGTTAAAATGGTGAATTTCAGACGTCCTGATGCCTTTTCATGGACAAATTATACTTGTACGTAATCGTTGTGACTTGTTAAGAAATTAGCACCGTTTGTGCCAGAAATACTCATTTTTCGGCGATCCCGGCATCGTTAAAAGTGTGAATTTCAGACGACGCATGCACCAGACTTATTCTCTATCATGGACAGATTATGCTTGTATGTAATCTGACAAAAAATTTCATTTCTCGACAAAAAAAAATGAGATGCTGCCGGGGTGGTCCAAATTTTGAATTTCAGACTTTCTCACTCATCCGAAAAACAGCTCTCTATGCCTAGCTTTTGGTCTTTCATCAACAAATTATACATGTACGTAATCTGTGTGACCTACTTAATAAAATAGCATCGGTTTTTTGACAATAACGACGATCCTGGCATCGTAAATCTTTTTGTTTGACAATCCCGGCATTTTCGATAAAAATGGCGATTCCGGAATGGTAATTCTCTTTGTATGACGATTCCGGCATTTATCGACAATTGTCGATAAAAATGGCGATGCCGGCATTGTCAAAAATTGGCGATTCCGGCATTGTCGAAAATTGGCGATGCCGGCATTGTCGATAAAAATGGCGATGCCGGCATTGTCGAAAATTGGCGATGCCGGCATTGTCGAAAATTGGCAATGCTGGCATTGTCGGAAATTGGCGATGCCGGCATTGTCAGAAATTGGCGATGCCGGCATTGTCGAAAATTGGCGATGCCGGCATTGTCGAGAATTGGCGATGCCGGCATTGTCAGAAATTGGCGATGCCGGCATTGTCGAAAATTGGCGATGCCGGCATTGTCGAGAATTGGCGATGCCGGCATTGTCAGAAATTGGCGATGCCGGCATTGTCGAAAATTGGCGATGCCGGCATTGTCGAGAATTGGCGATGCCGGCATTGTCGGAAATTGGCGATGCCGGCATTGTCGGAAATTGGCGATGCCGGCATTGTCGAGAATTGGCGATGCCGGCATAGTCGGAAATTGGCGATGCCGGCATTGTCAAAAATTGGCGATTCCGGCATTGTCGAAAATTGGCGATGCCGGCATTGTCGATAAAAATGGCGATGCCGGCATTGTCGAAAATTGGCGATGCCGGCATTGTCGAAAATTGGCGATGCCGGCATTGTCGAAAAATGGCGATGCCGGCATTGTCGAAAAATGACGATCCCGGCATTGTCGAAAAATGGCGATTCCGGCATTGTCAGAAATTGGCGATTCCGGCATTGTCAGAAATTGGCGATGCCGGCATTGTCAGAAATTGGCAATGCCGGCATTGTCGGAAATTGGCGATGCCGGCATTGTCAGAAATTGGCGATGTCGGCATAGTCGGAAATTGGCGATGCCGGCATTGTCGAAAATTGGCGATGCCGGCATTGTCGAAAAATGGCGATGCCGGCATTGTCGAAAATTGGCGATGCCGGCATTGTCGAAAAATGGCGATGCCGGCATTGTCGAAAATTGGCGATGCCGGCATTGTCAGAAATTGGCAATGCCGGCATTGTCGGAAATTGGCGATGCCGGCATTGTCGAAAATTGGCGATGCCGGCATTGTCGAAAATTGGCGATGCCGGCATTGTCGAAAATTGGCAATGCCGGCATTGTCGAAAATTGGCAATGCCGGCATTGTCGAAAATTGGCAATGCCGGCATTGTCGATAAAAATGGCGATGCCGGCATTGTCGAAAATTGGCGATGCCGGCATTGTCAGAAATTGGCAATGCCGGCATAGTCGGAAATTGGCGATGCCGGCATTGTCAGAAATTGGCGATGCCGGCATTGTCGAAAATTGGCGATGCCGGCATTGTCGAAAATTGGCAATGCCGGCATTGTCGGAAATTGGCGATGCCGGCATTGTCGAAAATTGGCAATGCCGGCATAGTCGGAAATTGGCGATGCCGGCATTGTCAGAAATTGGCGATGGCGGCATTGTCGGAAATTGGCGATGCCGGCATTGTCGAAAATTGGCGATGCCGGCATTGTCGAAAATTGGCGATGCCGGCATTGTCAGAAATTGGCGATGCCGGCATTGTCAGAAATTGGCGATGGCGGCATTGTCGGAAATTGGCGATGCCGGCATTGTCGAAAATTGGCGATGCCGGCATTGTCGAAAATTGGCGATGCCGGCATTGTCGAAAATTGGCGATGCCGGCATTGTCGAAAATTGGCAATGCCGGCATTGTCGAAAATTGGCAATGCCGGCATTGTCGAAAATTGGCAATGCCGGCATTGTCGATAAAAATGGCGATGCCGGCATTGTCGAAAATTGGCGATGCCGGCATTGTCAGAAAATGGCAATGCCGGCATAGTCGGAAATTGGCGATGCCGGCATTGTCAGAAATTGGCGATGCCGGCATTGTCGAAAATTGGCGATGCCGGCATTGTCGAAAATTGGCAATGCCGGCATTGTCGGAAATTGGCGATGCCGGCATTGTCGAAAATTGGCAATGCCGGCATAGTCGGAAATTGGCGATGCCGGCATTGTCGAAAATTGGCAATGCCGGCATTGTCGATAAAAACGGCGATGCCGGCATTGTCGAAAAATGACGATCCCGGCATTGTCGAAAAATGGCAAAATAAAAACGACGTTTTTATCGACAATGCCGGCATCGGAATTCTCTTTGATTGACGATCCCGAAATTTTCCATAAAAATATCAATCCCGGCACTGTTAATTATCTTTGTTCGACAAAAAATACGATCCTGGCATTTTCGATAAAAACGACGAGCCCGGCATCGTTAAAATGGTGAATTTCAGACGTCCTGATGCCTTTTCATGGACAAATTATACTTGTACGTAATCGTTGTGACTTGTTAAGAAATTAGCACCGTTTGTGCCAGAAATACTCATTTTTCGGCGATCCCGGCATCGTTAAAAGTGTGAATTTCAGACGACGCATGCACCAGACTTATTCTCTATCATGGACAGATTATGCTTGTATGTAATCTGACAAAAAATTTCATTTCTCGACAAAAAAAAATGAGATGCTGCAGGGGTGGTCCAAAATTTGAATTTCAGGCTTTCAGACTCATCGGAAAAAACAGCTCTCTATGCCTAGCTTTTGGTCTTTCATCAACAAATTATACATGTACGTAATCTGTGTGACTTACCTAATAAAATAGCATCGCTTTTTTGACAATAACAAAATTTTCATTTTTTGACAAAAAAAATGAGATGCTGCCGGGGTGGTCCAAATTTTGAATTTCAAACTTTCTCACTCATCCGAAAAACAGCTCTCTATGCCTAGCTTTTGGTCTTTCATCAACAAATTATACATGTACGTAATCTGTGTGACCTACTTAATAAAATAGCATCGGTTTTTTGACAATAACGACGATCCTGGCATCGTAAATCTTTTTGTATGACGATTCCGGCATTTATCGACAATTGTCGATAAAAATGGCGATGCCGGCATTGTCGAAAATTGGCGATGCCGGCATTGTCGAAAATTGGCGATGCCGGCATTGTCGAAAAATGGCGATGCCGGCATTGTCGAAAAATGACGATCCCGGCATTGTCGAAAAATGGCGATTCCGGCATTGTCAGAAATTGGCGATTCCGGCATTGTCAGAAATTGGCGATGCCGGCATTGTCAGAAATTGGCAATGCCGGCATTGTCGGAAATTGGCGATGCCGGCATTGTCAGAAATTGGCGATGTCGGCATAGTCGGAAATTGGCGATGCCGGCATTGTCGAAAATTGGCGATGCCGGCATTGTCGAAAAATGGCGATTCCGGCATTGTCGAAAATTGGCGATGCCGGCATTGTCGAAAAATGGCGATTCCGGCATTGTCGAAAATTGGCGATGCCGGCATTGTCAGAAATTGGCAATGCCGGCATTGTCGGAAATTGGCGATGCCGGCATTGTCGAAAATTGGCGATGCCGGCATTGTCGAAAATTGGCGATGCCGGCATTGTCGAAAATTGGCAATGCCGGCATTGTCGAAAATTGGCGATGCCGGCATTGTCGAAAATTGGCAATGCCGGCATTGTCGATAAAAATGGCGATGCCGGCATTGTCGAAAATTGGCGATGCCGGCATTGTCAGAAATTGGCAATGCCGGCATAGTCGGAAATTGGCGATGCCGGCATTGTCAGAAATTGGCGATGCCGGCATTGTCGAAAATTGGCGATGCCGGCATTGTCGAAAATTGGCAATGCCGGCATTGTCGGAAATTGGCGATGCCGGCATTGTCGAAAATTGGCAATGCCGGCATAGTCGGAAATTGGCGATGCCGGCATTGTCAGAAATTGGCGATGGCGGCATTGTCGGAAATTGGCGATGCCGGCATTGTCGAAAATTGGCGATGCCGGCATTGTCGAAAATTGGCGATGCCGGCATTGTCAGAAATTGGCGATGCCGGCATTGTCAGAAATTGGCGATGGCGGCATTGTCGGAAATTGGCGATGCCGGCATTGTCGAAAATTGGCGATGCCGGCATTGTCGAAAATTGGCGATGCCGGCATTGTCGAAAATTGGCGATGCCGGCATTGTCGAAAATTGGCAATGCCGGCATTGTCGAAAATTGGCAATGCCGGCATTGTCGAAAATTGGCAATGCCGGCATTGTCGATAAAAATGGCGATGCCGGCATTGTCGAAAATTGGCGATGCCGGCATTGTCAGAAATTGGCAATGCCGGCATAGTCGGAAATTGGCGATGCCGGCATTGTCAGAAATTGGCGATGCCGGCATTGTCGAAAATTGGCGATGCCGGCATTGTCGAAAATTGGCAATGCCGGCATTGTCGGAAATTGGCGATGCCGGCATTGTCGAAAATTGGCAATGCCGGCATAGTCGGAAATTGGCGATGCCGGCATTGTCGAAAATTGGCAATGCCGGCATTGTCGATAAAAACGGCGATGCCGGCATTGTCGAAAAATGACGATCCCGGCATTGTCGAAAAATGGCAAAATAAAAACGACGTTTTTATCGACAATGCCGGCATCGGAATTCTCTTTGATTGACGATCCCGAAATTTTCCATAAAAATATCAATCCCGGCACTGTTAATTATCTTTGTTCGACAAAAAATACGATCCTGGCATTTTCGATAAAAACGACGAGCCCGGCATCGTTAAAATGGTGAATTTCAGACGTCCTGATGCCTTTTCATGGACAAATTATACTTGTACGTAATCGTTGTGACTTGTTAAGAAATTAGCACCGTTTGTGCCAGAAATACTCATTTTTCGGCGATCCCGGCATCGTTAAAAGTGTGAATTTCAGACGACGCATGCACCAGACTTATTCTCTATCATGGACAGATTATGCTTGTATGTAATCTGACAAAAAATTTCATTTCTCGACAAAAAAAAATGAGATGCTGCCGGGGTGGTCCAAAATTTGAATTTCAGGCTTTCAGACTCATCGGAAAAAACAGCTCTCTATGCCTAGCTTTTGGTCTTTCATCAACAAATTATACATGTACGTAATCTGTGTGACTTACCTAATAAAATAGCATCGCTTTTTTGACAATAACAAAATTTTCATTTTTTGACAAAAAAAATGAGATGCTGCCGGGGTGGTCCAAATTTTGAATTTCAAACTTTCTCACTCATCCGAAAAACAGCTCTCTATGCCTAGCTTTTGGTCTTTCATCAACAAATTATACATGTACGTAATCTGTGTGACCTACTTAATAAAATAGCATCGGTTTTTTGACAATAACGACGATCCTGGCATCGTAAATCTTTTTGTATGACGATTCCGGCATTTATCGACAATTGTCGATAAAAATGGCGATGCCGGCATTGTCGAGAAATGGCGATTCCGGCATTGTCGAAAATTGGCGATGCCGGCATTGTCGAAAAATGGCGATCCCGGCATTGTCGAAAATTGGCGATGCCGGCATTGTCGATAAAAATGGCGATGCCGGCATTGTCGGAAATTGGCGATGCCGGCATTGTCGAAAATTGGCGAGGCCGGCATTGTCGATAAAAATGGCGATGCCGGCATTGTCGGAAATTGGCGATGCCGGCATTGTCAAAAATTGGCGATGCCGGCATTGTCAAAAATTGGCGATGCCGGCATTGTCAAAAATTGGCGATGCCGGCATTGTCAAAAATTGGCGATGCCGGCATTGTCGATAAAAATGGCGAATCCGGCATTGTCGAAAATTGGCGATGCCGGCATTGTCGAAAATTGGCGATGCCGGCATTGTCGAAAATTGGCAATGCCGGCATTGTCGGAAATTGGCGATGCCGGCATTGTCGAAAATTGGCAATGCCGGCATTGTCGATAAAAATGGCGATGCCGGCATTGTCGGAAATTGGCGATGCCGGCATTGTCAGAAATTGGCGATGCCGGCATTGTCGAAAATTGGCGATGCCGGCATTGTCGAAAATTGGCGATGCCGGCATTGTCGATAAAAATGGCGATGCCGGCATTGTCGAAAATTGGCGATGCCGGCATTGTCAGAAATTGGCGATGCCGGCATTGTCAGAAATTGGCAATGCCGGCATTGTCCGAAATTGGCAATGCCGGCATTGTCAGAAATTGGCGATGCCGGCATAGTCGGAAATTGGCGATGCCGGCATTGTCGAAAATTGGCAATGCCGGCATTGTCGAAAATTGGCAATGCCGGCATTGTCGGAAATTGGCGATGCCGGCATTGTCGAAAATTGGCGATGCCGGCATTGTCGATAAAAATGGCGATGCCGGCATTGTCGAAAAATGACGATCCCGGCATTGTCGAAAAATGGCAAAATAAAAACGACGTTTTTATCGACAATGCCGGCATCGGAATTCTCTTTGTTTGACGATCCCGAAATTATCCATAAAAATATCAATCCCGGCACTGTTAATTATCTTTGTTCGACAAAAAATACGATCCTGGCATTTTCGATAAAAACGACGAGCCCGGCATCGTTAAAATGGTGAATTTCAGACGTCCTGATGCCTTTTCATGGACAAATTATACTTGTACGTAATCGTTGTGACTTGTTAAGAAATTAGCACCGTTTGTGCCAGAAATACTCATTTTTCGGCGATCCCGGCATCGCTAAAAGTGTGAATTTCAGACGACGCATGCACCAGACTTATTCTCTATCATGGACAGATTATGCTTGTATGTAATCTGACAAAAAATTTCATTTCTCGACAAAAAAAAATGAGATGCTGCCGGGGTGGTCCAAATTTTGAATTTCAGGCTTTCAGACTCATCCGAAAAAACAGCTCTCTATGCCTAGCTTTTGGTCTTTCATCAACAAATTATACATGTACGTAATGTATGTGACTTACCTAATAAAATAGCATCGCTTTTTTGACAATAACAAAATTTTCATTTTTTGACAAAAAAAATGAGATGCTGCCGGGGTGGTCCAAATTTTGAATTTCAAACTTTCTCACTCATCCGAAAAACAGCTCTCTATGCCTAGCTTTTGGTCTTTCATCAACAAATTATACATGTACGTAATCTGTGTGTCCTACTTAATAAAATAGCATCGGTTTTTTGACAATAACGACGATCCTGGCATCGTAAATCTTTTTGTTTGACAATCCCGGCATTTTCGATAAAAATGGCGATTCCGGAATAGTAATTCTCTTTGTATGACGATTCCGGCATTTATCGACAATTGTCGATAAAAATGGCGATGCCGGCATTGTCGGAAATTGGCGATGCCCGCATTGTCGAAAATTGGCGGTGCCGGCATTGTCGAAAATTGGCGATGCCGGCATTGTCGGAAATTGGCGATGCCGGCATTGTCAGAAATTGGCGATGCCGGCATAGTCGGAAAATGGCGATGCCGGCATTGTCGAAAATTGGCGATGCCGGCATTGTCAGAAATTGGTGATGCCGGCATTGTCAGAAATTGGCGATGCCGGCATTGTCAGAAATTGGCGATGCCGGCATTGTCAGAAATTGGCGATGCCGGCATTGTCAGAAATTGGCGATGCCGGCATTGTCAGGAATTGGCGATGCCGGCATAGTCGGAAATTGGCGATGCCGGCATTGTCGGAAATTGGCGATGCCGGCATTGTCAGAAATTGGCGATGCCGGCATTGTCAGAAATTGGCGATGCCGGCATTGTCGATAAAAATGGCGATGCCGGCATTGTCGAAAATTGGCGATGCCGGCATTGTCGAAAATTGGCGATGCCGGCATTGTCGGAAATTGGCGATGCCGGCATTGTCAGAAATTGGTGATGCCGGCATTGTCAGATATTGGCGATGCCGGTATTGTCAGAGATTGGCGATGCCGGCATTGTCAGAAATTGGCGATGCCGGCATTGTCAGAAATTGGCGATGCCGGCATAGTCGGAAATTGGCGATGCCGGCATTGTCAGAAATTGGCGATGCCGGCATTGTCAGGAATTGGCGATGCCGGCATTGTCGAAAATTGGCGATGCCGGCATTGTCAGAAATTGGCGATGCCGGCATTGTCAGAAATTGGCAATGCCGGCATAGTCGGAAATTGGCGATGCCGGCATTGTCAGAAATTGGCGATGCCGGCATTGTCGATAAAAATGGCGATGCCGGCATTGTCGAAAATTGGCGATGCCGGCATTGTCGAAAATTGGCGATGCCGGCATTGTCGGAAATTGGCGATGCCGGCATTGTCAGAAATTGGTGATGCCGGCATTGTCAGATATTGGCGATGCCGGTATTGTCAGAGATTGGCGATGCCGGCATTGTCAGAAATTGGCGATGCCGGCATTGTCGAAAATTGGCGATGCCGGCATTGTCAGAAATTGGCGATGCCGGCATTGTCAGAAATTGGCGATGCCGGCATAGTCGGAAATTGGCGATGCCGGCATTGTCAGAAATTGGCGATGCCGGCATTGTCGATAAAAATGGCGATGCCGGCATTGTCGAAAATTGGCGATGCCGGCATTGTCAGAAATTGGCGATGCCGGCATTGTCAGAAATTGGCAATGCCGGCATAGTCGGAAATTGGCGATGCCGGCATTGTCGGAAATTGGCGATGCCGGCATTGTCGATAAAAATGGCGATGCCGGCATTGTCGAAAATTGGCGATGCCGGCATTGTCGAAAATTGGCGATGCCGGCATTGTCGAAAATTGGCGATGCCGGCATTGTCGGAAATTGGCGATGCCGGCATTGTCGAAAATTGGCGATGCCGGCATTGTCGAAAATTGGCGATGCCGGCATAGTCGGAAATTGGCGATGCCGGCATAGTCGGAAATTGGCGATGCCGGCATTGTCAGAAATTGGCGATGCCGGCATTGTCAGGAATTGGCGATGCCGGCATTGTCGATAAAAATGGCGATGCCGGCATAGTCGGAAATTGGCGATGCCGGCATTGTCGATAAAAATGGCGATGCCGGCATTGTCGAAAATTGGCGATGCCGGCATTGTCGAAAATTGGCGATGCCGGCATTGTCGGAAATTGGCGATGCCGGCATTGTCAGAAATTGGTGATGCCGGCATTGTCAGATATTGGCGATGCCGGTATTGTCAGAGATTGGCGATGCCGGCATTGTCAGAAATTGGCGATGCCGGCATTGTCAGGAATTGGCGATGCCGGCATTGTCGGAAATTGGCAATGCCGGCATAGTCGGAAATTGGCGATGCCGGCATTGTCAGAAATTGGCGATGCCGGCATTGTCGATAAAAATGGCGATGCCGGCATTGTCGAAAATTGGCGATGCCGGCATTGTCGAAAATTGGCGATGCCGGCATTGTCGGAAATTGGCGATGCCGGCATTGTCAGAAATTGGTGATGCCGGCATTGTCAGATATTGGCGATGCCGGTATTGTCAGAGATTGGCGATGCCGGCATTGTCAGAAATTGGCGATGCCGGCATTGTCAGGAATTGGCGATGCCGGCATAGTCGGAAATTGGCGATGCCGGCATTGTCAGAAATTGGCGATGCCGGCATTGTCAGGAATTGGCGATGCCGGCATTGTCGATAAAAATGGCGATGCCGGCATAGTCGGAAATTGGCGATGCCGGCATTGTCGGAAATTGGCGATGCCGGCATTGTCAGAAATTGGCGATGCCGGCATTGTCAAAAATTGGCGATGCCGGCATTGTCGATAAAAATGGCGATGCCGGCATAGTCGGAAATTGGCGATGCCGGCATTGTCGGAAATTGGCGATGCCGGCATAGTCGGAAATTGGCGATGCCGGCATTGTCAGAAATTGGCGATGCCGGCATTGTCAGGAATTGGCGATGCCGGCATTGTCGAAAATTGGCGATGCCGGCATTGTCGATTAAAATGGCGATCCCGGCATTGTCGAAAATTGGCGATGCCGGCATTGTCGATAAAAATGGCGATGCCGGCATTGTCGAAAAATGGCGATGCCGGCATTGTCGAAAATTGGCGATGCCGGCATTGTCGATAAAAATGGCGATGCCGGCATTGTCGGAAATTGGCGATGCCGGCATTGTCAAAAATTGGCGATGCCGGCATTGTCAAAAATTGGCGATGCCGGCATTGTCGATAAAAATGGCGAATCCGGCATTGTCGAAAATTGGCGATGCCGGCATTGTCGAAAATTGGCGATGCCGGCATTGTCGAAAATTGGCAATGCCGGCATTGTCGGAAATTGGCGATGCCGGCATTGTCGAAAATTGGCAATGCCGGCATTGTCGATAAAAATGGCGATGCCGGCATTGTCGGAAATTGGCGATGCCGGCATTGTCAGAAATTGGCGATGCCGGCATTGTCGAAAATTGGCGATGCCGGCATTGTCGAAAATTGGCGATGCCGGCATTGTCGATAAAAATGGCGATGCCGGCATTGTCGAAAATTGGCGATGCCGGCATTGTCAGAAATTGGCGATGCCGGCATTGTCAGAAATTGGCAATGCCGGCATTGTCCGAAATTGGCAATGCCGGCATTGTCAGAAATTGGCGATGCCGGCATAGTCGGAAATTGGCGATGCCGGCATTGTCGAAAATTGGCAATGCCGGCATTGTCGAAAATTGGCAATGCCGGCATTGTCGGAAATTGGCGATGCCGGCATTGTCGAAAATTGGCGATGCCGGCATTGTCGATAAAAATGGCGATGCCGGCATTGTCGAAAAATGACGATCCCGGCATTGTCGAAAAATGGCAAAATAAAAACGACGTTTTTATCGACAATGCCGGCATCGGAATTCTCTTTGTTTGACGATCCCGAAATTATCCATAAAAATATCAATCCCGGCACTGTTAATTATCTTTGTTCGACAAAAAATACGATCCTGGCATTTTCGATAAAAACGACGAGCCCGGCATCGTTAAAATGGTGAATTTCAGACGTCCTGATGCCTTTTCATGGACAAATTATACTTGTACGTAATCGTTGTGACTTGTTAAGAAATTAGCACCGTTTGTGCCAGAAATACTCATTTTTCGGCGATCCCGGCATCGCTAAAAGTGTGAATTTCAGACGACGCATGCACCAGACTTATTCTCTATCATGGACAGATTATGCTTGTATGTAATCTGACAAAAAATTTCATTTCTCGACAAAAAAAAATGAGATGCTGCCGGGGTGGTCCAAATTTTGAATTTCAGGCTTTCAGACTCATCCGAAAAAACAGCTCTCTATGCCTAGCTTTTGGTCTTTCATCAACAAATTATACATGTACGTAATGTATGTGACTTACCTAATAAAATAGCATCGCTTTTTTGACAATAACAAAATTTTCATTTTTTGACAAAAAAAATGAGATGCTGCCGGGGTGGTCCAAATTTTGAATTTCAAACTTTCTCACTCATCCGAAAAACAGCTCTCTATGCCTAGCTTTTGGTCTTTCATCAACAAATTATACATGTACGTAATCTGTGTGTCCTACTTAATAAAATAGCATCGGTTTTTTGACAATAACGACGATCCTGGCATCGTAAATCTTTTTGTTTGACAATCCCGGCATTTTCGATAAAAATGGCGATTCCGGAATAGTAATTCTCTTTGTATGACGATTCCGGCATTTATCGACAATTGTCGATAAAAATGGCGATGCCGGCATTGTCGGAAATTGGCGATGCCCGCATTGTCGAAAATTGGCGGTGCCGGCATTGTCGAAAATTGGCGATGCCGGCATTGTCGGAAATTGGCGATGCCGGCATTGTCAGAAATTGGCGATGCCGGCATAGTCGGAAAATGGCGATGCCGGCATTGTCGAAAATTGGCGATGCCGGCATTGTCAGAAATTGGTGATGCCGGCATTGTCAGAAATTGGCGATGCCGGCATTGTCAGAAATTGGCGATGCCGGCATTGTCAGATATTGGCGATGCCGGCATTGTCAGAAATTGGCGATGCCGGCATTGTCAGGAATTGGCGATGCCGGCATAGTCGGAAATTGGCGATGCCGGCATTGTCGGAAATTGGCGATGCCGGCATTGTCAGAAATTGGCGATGCCGGCATTGTCGATAAAAATGGCGATGCCGGCATTGTCGAAAATTGGCGATGCCGGCATTGTCGAAAATTGGCGATGCCGGCATTGTCGGAAATTGGCGATGCCGGCATTGTCAGAAATTGGTGATGCCGGCATTGTCAGATATTGGCGATGCCGGTATTGTCAGAGATTGGCGATGCCGGCATTGTCAGAAATTGGCGATGCCGGCATTGTCGAAAATTGGCGATGCCGGCATTGTCAGAAATTGGCGATGCCGGCATTGTCAGAAATTGGCAATGCCGGCATAGTCGGAAATTGGCGATGCCGGCATTGTCAGAAATTGGCGATGCCGGCATTGTCGATAAAAATGGCTATGCCGGCATTGTCGAAAATTGGCGATGCCGGCATTGTCAGAAATTGGCGATGCCGGCATTGTCAGAAATTGGCAATGCCGGCATAGTCGGAAATTGGCGATGCCGGCATTGTCAGAAATTGGCGATGCCGGCATTGTCGATAAAAATGGCGATGCCGGCATTGTCGAAAATTGGCGATGCCGGCATTGTCGAAAATTGGCGATGCCGGCATTGTCGAAAATTGGCGATGCCGGCATTGTCGGAAATTGGCGATGCCGGCATTGTCGAAAATTGGCGATGCCGGCATTGTCGAAAATTGGCGATGCCGGCATTGTCAGGAATTGGCGATGCCGGCATTGTCGAAAATTGGCGATGCCGGCATTGTCAGAAATTGGCGATGCCGGCATTGTCAGAAATTGGCAATGCCGGCATAGTCGGAAATTGGCGATGCCGGCATTGTCAGAAATTGGCGATGCCGGCATTGTCGATAAAAATGGCGATGCCGGCATTGTCGAAAATTGGCGATGCCGGCATTGTCGAAAATTGGCGATGCCGGCATTGTCGGAAATTGGCGATGCCGGCATTGTCGAAAATTGGCGATGCCGGCATTGTCGAAAATTGGCGATGCCGGCATAGTCGGAAATTGGCGATGCCGGCATTGTCGAAAATTGGCGATGACGGCATTGTCGGAAATTGGCAATGCCGGCATAGTCGGAAATTGGCGATGCCGGCATTGTCAGAAATTGGCGATGCCGGCATTGTCGATAAAAATGGCGATGCCGGCATTGTCGAAAATTGGCGATGCCGGCATTGTCGAAAATTGGCGATGCCGGCATTGTCGGAAATTGGCGATGCCGGCATTGTCAGAAATTGGTGATGCCGGCATTGTCAGAAATTGGCGATGCCGGGATTGTCAGAGATTGGCGATGCCGGCATTGTCAGAAATTGGCGATGCCGGCATTGTCAGGAATTGGCGATGCCGGCATAGTCGGAAATTGGCGATGCCGGCATTGTCAGAAATTGGCGATGCCGGCATTGTCAGGAATTGGCGATGCCGGCATTGTCGATAAAAATGGCGATGCCGGCATAGTCGGAAATTGGCGATGCCGGCATTGTCGGAAATTGGCGATGCCGGCATTGTCAGAAATTGGCGATGCCGGCATTGTCAGGAATTGGCGATGCCGGCATTGTCGATAAAAATGGCGATGCCGGCATTGTCGAAAATTGGCGATGCCGGCATTGTCAGAAATTGGCGATGCCGGCATTGTCGAAAATTGGCGATGCCGGCATTGTCGGAAATTGGCGATGCCGGCATAGTCGGAAATTGGCGATGCCGGCATTGTCGGAAATTGGCGATGCCGGCATTGTCAGAAATTGGCGATGCCGGCATTGTCAGGAATTGGCGATGCCGGCATTGTCGATAAAAATGGCGATGCCGGCATTGTCGAAAATTGGCGATGCCGGCATTGTCAGAAATTGGCGATGCCGGCATTGTCGAAAATTGGCGATGCCGGCATTGTCGGAAATTGGCGATGCCGGCATTGTCTGAAATTGGCGATGCCGGCATTGTCGAAAATTGGCGATGCCGGCATTGTCAGAAATTGGTGATGCCGGCATAGTTGGAAATTGGCGATGCCGGCATTGTCTGAAATTGGCGATGCCGGCATTGTCGAAAATTGGCGATGCCGGCATTGTCAGAAATTGGTGATGCCGGCATAGTTGGAAATTGGCGATGCCGGCATTGTCTGAAATTGGCGATGCCGGCATTGTCGAAAATTGGCGATGCCGGCATTGTCGAAAATTGGCGATGCCGGCATAGTCGGAAATTGGCGATGCCGGCATTGTCGAAAATTGGCGATGACGGCATTGTCGGAAATTGGCGATGCCGGCATTGTCAGGAATTGGCGATGCCGGCATTGTCGATAAAAATGGCGATGCCGGCATTGTCGAAAATTGGCGATGCCGGCATTGTCAGAAATTGGCGATGCCGGCATTGTCAGAAATTGGCAATGCCGGCATAGTCGGAAATTGGCGATGCCGGCATTGTCAGAAATTGGCGATGCCGGCATTGTCGATAAAAATGGCGATGCCGGCATTGTCGAAAATTGGCGATGCCGGCATTGTCGAAAATTGGCGATGCCGGCATTGTCGGAAATTGGCGATGCCGGCATTGTCGAAAATTGGCGATGCCGGCATTGTCGAAAATTGGCGATGCCGGCATAGTCGGAAATTGGCGATGCCGGCATTGTCGAAAATTGGCGATGACGGCATTGTCGGAAATTGGCAATGCCGGCATAGTCGGAAATTGGCGATGCCGGCATTGTCAGAAATTGGCGATGCCGGCATTGTCGATAAAAATGGCGATGCCGGCATTGTCGAAAATTGGCGATGCCGGCATTGTCGAAAATTGGCGATGCCGGCATTGTCGGAAATTGGCGATGCCGGCATTGTCAGAAATTGGTGATGCCGGCATTGTCAGATATTGGCGATGCCGGTATTGTCAGAGATTGGCGATGCCGGCATTGTCAGAAATTGGCGATGCCGGCATAGTCGGAAATTGGCGATGCCGGCATTGTCAGAAATTGGCGATGCCGGCATTGTCAGGAATTGGCGATGCCGGCATTGTCGATAAAAATGGCGATGCCGGCATAGTCGGAAATTGGCGATGCCGGCATTGTCGGAAATTGGCGATGCCGGCATTGTCAGAAATTGGCGATGCCGGCATTGTCAGAAATTGGCGATGCCGGCATTGTCGATAAAAATGGCGATGCCGGCATTGTCGAAAATTGGCGATGCCGGCATTGTCGAAAATTGGCGATGCCGGCATTGTCGGAAATTGGCGATGCCGGCATTGTCAGAAATTGGTGATGCCGGCATTGTCAGATATTGGCGATGCCGGTATTGTCAGAGATTGGCGATGCCGGCATTGTCAGGAATTGGCGATGCCGGCATAGTCGGAAATTGGCGATGCCGGCATTGTCAGAAATTGGCGATGCCGGCATTGTCAGGAATTGGCGATGCCGGCATTGTCGATAAAAATGGCGATGCCGGCATTGTCGAAAATTGGCGATGCCGGCATTGTCGAAAATTGGCGATGCCGGCATTGTCGGAAATTGGCGATGCCGGCATTGTCAGAAATTGGCGATGCCGGCATTGTCGAAAATTGGCGATGCCGGCATTGTCGGAAATTGGCGATGCCGGCATTGTCTGAAATTGGCGATGCCGGCATTGTCGAAAATTGGCGATGCCGGCATTGTCAGAAATTGGTGATGCCGGCATAGTTGGAAATTGGCGATGCCGGCATTGTCTGAAATTGGCGATGCCGGCATTGTCGAAAATTGGCGATGCCGGCATTGTCGGAAATTGGCGATGCCGGCATTGTCAGGAATTGGCGATGCCGGCATTGTCGATAAAAATGGCGATGCCGGCATTGTCGAAAATTGGCGATGCCGGCATTGTCGGAAATTGGCGATGCCGGCATTGTCAGAAATTGGCGATGCCGGCATAGTTGGAAATTGGCGATGCCGGCATTGTCGAAAATTGGCGATGCCGGCATTGTCAGAAATTGGCGATGCCGGCATAGTTGGAAATTGGCGATGCCGGCATTGTCGAAAATTGGCGATGCCGGCATTGTCGAAAATTGGCGATGCCGGCATTGTCTGAAATTGGCGATGCCGGCATTGTCGAAAATTGGCGATGCCGGCATTGTCGGAAATTGGCGATGCCGGCATTGTCAGGAATTGGCGATGCCGGCATTGTCGATAAAAATGGCGATGCCGGCATTGTCGAAAATTGGCGATGCCGGCATTGTCGGAAATTGGCGATGCCGGCATTGTCAGAAATTGGCGATGCCGGCATAGTTGGAAATTGGCGATGCCGGCATTGTCGAAAATTGGCGATGCCGGCATTGTCGAAAATTGGCGATGCCGGCATTGTCGAAAATTGGCGATGCCGGCATTGTCAGAAATTGGCGATGCCGGCATAGTTGGAAATTGGCGATGCCGGCATTGTCGAAAATTGGCGATGCCGGCATTGTCAGAAATTGGTGATGCCGGCATTGTCAGAAATTGGCGATGCCGGCATTGTCAGATATTGGCGATGCCGGCATTGTCAGAAATTGGCGATGCCGGCATTGTCAGGAACTGGCGATGCCGGCATAGTCGGAAATTGGCGATGCCGGCATTGTCGGAAATTGGCGATGCCGGCATTGTCAGAAATTGGCAATGCCGGCGTTGTCGATAAAAATGGCGATGCCGGCATTGTCAAAAATTGGCGATGCCGGCATTGTCAAAAATTGGCGATTCCGGCATTGTCGAAAATTGGCGATGCCGGCATTGTCGATAAAAATGGCGATGCCGGCATTGTCGAAAATTGGCGATGCCGGCATTGTCGAAAATTGAAGATGACGGCATTGTCAGAAATTGGCAATGCCGGCATTGTCGGAAATTGGCGATGCCGGCATTGTCGAAAATTGGCGATGCCGGCATTGTCGAAAATTGGCAATGCCGGCATTGTCGGAAATTGGCGATGCCGGCATTGTCGAAAATTGGCAATGCCGGCATAGTCGGAAATTGGCGATGCCGGCATTGTCGAAAATTGGCAATGCCGGCATTGTCGATAAAAACGGCGATGCCGGCATTGTCGAAAAATGACGATCCCGGCATTGTCGAAAAATGGCAAAATAAAAACGACGTTTTTATCGACAATGCCGGCATCGGAATTCTCTTTGATTGACGATCCCGAAATTTTCCATAAAAATATCAATCCCGGCACTGTTAATTATCTTTGTTCGACAAAAAATACGATCCTGGCATTTTCGATAAAAACGACGAGCCCGGCATCGTTAAAATGGTGAATTTCAGACGTCCTGATGCCTTTTCATGGACAAATTATACTTGTACGTAATCGTTGTGACTTGTTAAGAAATTAGCACCGTTTGTGCCAGAAATACTCATTTTTTCGGCGATCCCGGCATCGTTAAAAGTGTGAATTTCAGACGACGCATGCACCAGACTTATTCTCTATCATGGACAGATTATGCTTGTATGTAATCTGACAAAAAATTTCATTTCTCGACAAAAAAAAATGAGATGCTGCCGGGGTGGTCCAAAATTTGAATTTCAGGCTTTCAGACTCATCGGAAAAAACAGCTCTCTATGCCTAGCTTTTGGTCTTTCATCAACAAATTATACATGTACGTAATCTGTGTGACTTACCTAATAAAATAGCATCGCTTTTTTGACAATAACAAAATTTTCATTTTTTGACAAAAAAAATGAGATGCTGCCGGGGTGGTCCAAATTTTGAATTTCAAACTTTCTCACTCATCCGAAAAACAGCTCTCTATGCCTAGCTTTTGGTCTTTCATCAACAAATTATACATGTACGTAATCTGTGTGACCTACTTAATAAAATAGCATCGGTTTTTTGACAATAACGACGATCCTGGCATCGTAAATCTTTTTGTATGACGATTCCGGCATTTATCGACAATTGTCGATAAAAATGGCGATGCCGGCATTGTCGAGAAATGGCGATTCCGGCATTGTCGAAAATTGGCGATGCCGGCATTGTCGATAAAAATGGCGATGCTGGCATTGTCGATAAAAATGGCGATGCCGGCATTGTCGATAAAAATGGCGATGCCGGCATTGTCGGAAATTGGCGATGCCGGCATTGTCGAAAATTGGCGATGCCGGCATTGTCGATAAAAATGGCGATGCCGGCATTGTCGGAAATTGGCGATGCCGGCATTGTCAAAAATTGGCGATGCCGGCATTGTCAAAAATTGGCGATGCCGGCATTGTCGATAAAAATGGCGAATCCGGCATTGTCGAAAATTGGCGATGCCGGCATTGTCGAAAATTGGCGATGCCGGCATTGTCGAAAATTGGCAATGCCGGCATTGTCGAAAATTGGCAATGCCGGCATTGTCGGAAATTGGCGATGCCGGCATTGTCAGAAATTGGCGATGCCGGCATTGTCGAAAATTGGCGATGCCGGCATTGTCAGAAATTGGCGATGCCGGCATTGTCGAAAATTGGCGATGCCGGCATTGTCGAAAATTGGCGATGCCGGCATTGTCGATAAAAATGGCGATGCCGGCATTGTCGAAAATTGGCGATGCCGGCATTGTCAGAAATTGGCGATGCCGGCATTGTCAGAAATTGGCAATGCCGGCATTGTCCGAAATTGGCAATGCCGGCATTGTCAGAAATTGGCGATGCCGGCATAGTCGGAAATTGGCGATGCCGGCATTGTCGAAAATTGGCAATGCCGGCATTGTCGAAAATTGGCAATGCCGGCATTGTCGGAAATTGGCGATGCCGGCATTGTCGAAAATTGGCGATGCCGGCATTGTCGATAAAAATGGCGATGCCGGCATTGTCGAAAAATGACGATCCCGGCATTGTCGAAAAATGGCAAAATAAAAACGACGTTTTTATCGACAATGCCGGCATCGGAATTCTCTTTGTTTGACGATCCCGAAATTATCCATAAAAATATCAATCCCGGCACTGTTAATTATCTTTGTTCGACAAAAAATACGATCCTGGCATTTTCGATAAAAACGACGAGCCCGGCATCGTTAAAATGGTGAATTTCAGACGTCCTGATGCCTTTTCATGGACAAATTATACTTGTACGTAATCGTTGTGACTTGTTAAGAAATTAGCACCGTTTGTGCCAGAAATACTCATTTTTCGGCGATCCCGGCATCGCTAAAAGTGTGAATTTCAGACGACGCATGCACCAGACTTATTCTCTATCATGGACAGATTATGCTTGTATGTAATCTGACAAAAAATTTCATTTCTCGACAAAAAAAAATGAGATGCTGCCGGGGTGGTCCAAATTTTGAATTTCAAACTTTCTCACTCATCCGAAAAACAGCTCTCTATGCCTAGCTTTTGGTCTTTCATCAACAAATTATACATGTACGTAATCTGTGTGTCCTACTTAATAAAATAGCATCGGTTTTTTGACAATAACGACGATCCTGGCATCGTAAATCTTTTTGTTTGACAATCCCGGCATTTTCGATAAAAATGGCGATTCCGGAATAGTAATTCTCTTTGTATGACGATTCCGGCATTTATCGACAATTGTCGATAAAAATGGCGATGCCGGCATTGTCGGAAATTGGCGATGCCCGCATTGTCGAAAATTGGCGGTGCCGGCATTGTCGAAAATTGGCGATGCCGGCATTGTCGGAAATTGGCGATGCCGGCATTGTCAGAAATTGGCGATGCCGGCATAGTCGGAAAATGGCGATGCCGGCATTGTCGAAAATTGGCGATGCCGGCATTGTCAGAAATTGGTGATGCCGGCATTGTCAGAAATTGGCGATGCCGGCATTGTCAGAAATTGGCGATGCCGGCATTGTCAGATATTGGCGATGCCGGCATTGTCAGAAATTGGCGATGCCGGCATTGTCAGGAATTGGCGATGCCGGCATAGTCGGAAATTGGCGATGCCGGCATTGTCGGAAATTGGCGATGCCGGCATTGTCAGAAATTGGCGATGCCGGCATTGTCAGAAATTGGCGATGCCGGCATTGTCGATAAAAATGGCGATGCCGGCATTGTCGAAAATTGGCGATGCCGGCATTGTCGAAAATTGGCGATGCCGGCATTGTCGGAAATTGGCGATGCCGGCATTGTCAGAAATTGGTGATGCCGGCATTGTCAGATATTGGCGATGCCGGAATTGTCAGACATTGGCGATGCCGGCATAGTCAGAAATTGGCGATGCCGGCATTGTCAGTAATTGGCGATGCCGGCATAGTCGGAAATTGGCGATGCCGGCATTGTCAGAAATTGGCGATGCCGGCATTGTCAGGAATTGGCGATGCCGGCATTGTCGATAAAAATGGCGATGCCGGCATTGTCGAAAATTGGCGATGCCGGCATTGTCGAAAATTGGCGATGCCGGCATTGTCGAAAATTGGCGATGCCGGCATTGTCGGAAATTGGCGATGCCGGCATTGTCGAAAATTGGCGATGCCGGCATTGTCGAAAATTGGCGATGCCGGCATAGTCGGAAATTGGCGATGCCGGCATTGTCGAAAATTGGCGATGCCGGCATTGTCGGAAATTGGCAATGCCGGCATAGTCGGAAATTGGCGATGCCGGCATTGTCAGAAATTGGCGATGCCGGCATTGTCGATAAAAATGGCGATGCCGGCATTGTCGGAAATTGGCGATGCCGGCATTGTCAGAAATTGGCGATGCCGGCATAGTTGGAAATTGGCGATGCCGGCATTGTCTGAAATTGGCGATGCCGGCATTGTCGAAAATTGGCGATGCCGGCATTGTCGGAAATTGGCGATGCCGGCATTGTCAGAAATTGGCGATGCCGGCATAGTTGGAAATTGGCGATGCCGGCATTGTCAGAAATTGGCGATGCCGGCATTGTCAGGAATTGGCGATGCCGGCATTGTCGATAAAAATGGCGATGCCGGCATTGTCGAAAATTGGCGATGCCGGCATTGTCGGAAATTGGCGATGCCGGCATTGTCAGAAATTGGCGATGCCGGCATAGTTGGAAATTGGCGATGCCGGCATTGTCGAAAATTGGCGATGCCGGCATTGTCGAAAATTGGCGATGCCGGCATTGTCGAAAATTGGCGATGCCGGCATTGTCAGAAATTGGCGATGCCGGCATAGTTGGAAATTGGCGATGCCGGCATTGTCGAAAATTGGCGATGCCGGCATTGTCAGAAATTGGTGATGCCGGCATTGTCAGAAATTGGCGATGCCGGCATTGTCAGATATTGGCGATGCCGGCATTGTCAGAAATTGGCGATGCCGGCATTGTCAGGAATTGGCGATGCCGGCATAGTCGGAAATTGGCGATGCCGGCATTGTCGGAAATTGGCGATGCCGGCATTGTCAGAAATTGGCAATGCCGGCGTTGTCGATAAAAATGGCGATGCCGGCATTGTCAAAAATTGGCGATGCCGGCATTGTCAAAAATTGGCGATTCCGGCATTGTCGAAAATTGGCGATGCCGGCATTGTCGATAAAAATGGCGATGCCGGCATTGTCGAAAATTGGCGATGCCGGCATTGTCGAAAATTGAAGATGACGGCATTGTCAGAAATTGGCAATGCCGGCATTGTCGGAAATTGGCGATGCCGGCATTGTCGGAAATTGGCGATGCCGGCATTGTCGAAAATTGGCAATGCCGGCATTGTCGATAAAAATGGCGATGCCGGCATTGTCGGAAATTGGCGATGCCGGCATTGTCAGAAATTGGCAATGCCGGCGTTGTCGATAAAAATGGCGATGCCGGCATTGTCAAAAATTGGCGATGCCGGCATTGTCAAAAATTGGCGATTCCGGCATTGTCGAAAATTGGCGATGCTTAGCTTTTGGTCTTTCATCAACAAATTATACATGTACGTAATGTATGTGACTTACTTAATAAAATAGCATCGCTTTTTTGACAATAACAAAATTTTCATTTTTCGACAAAAAAAATTAGATGCTGCCGGGGTGGTCCAAATTTTGAATTTCAGACTTTCTCACTCATCCGGAAAATCAGCTCTCAATGCTTAGCTTTTGGTCTTTCATCAACAAATTATACATTTACGTAATGTATGTGACTTACTTAATAAAATAGCATCGCTTTTTTGACAATAACAACATTTTCATTTTTCGACAAAAAAAATGAGATGCTGCCGGGGTGGTCCAAATTTTGAATTTCAAACTTTCTCACTCATCCGAAAAACAGCTCTCTATGCCAAGCTTTTGGTCTTTCATCAACAAATTATACATGTACGTAATGTATGTGACTTACTTAATAAAATAGCATCGCTTTTTTGACAATAACAACATTTTCATTTTTCGACAAAAAAAATGAGATGCTGCCGGGGTGGTCCAAATTTTGAATTTCAAACTTTCTCACTCATCCGAAAAACAGCTCTCTATGCCTAGCTTTTGGTCTTTCATCAACAAATTATACATGTACGTAATCTGTGTGACTTACCTAATAAAATAGCATCGCTTTTTTGACAATAACAAAATTTTCATTTTTCGACAAAAAAAATGAGATGCTGCCGGGGTGGTCCAAATTTTGAATTTCAAACTTTCTCACTCATCCGAAAATCAGCTCTCTATGCTTAGCTTTTGGTCTTTCATCAACAAATTATACATGTACGTAATGTATGTGACTTACTTAATAAAATAGCATCGCTTTTTTGACAATAACAACATTTTCATTTTTCGACAAAAAAAATGAGATGCTGCCGGGGTGGTCCAAATTTTGAATTTCAGACTTTCTCACTCATCCGGAAAATCAGCTCTCTATGCTTAGCTTTTGGTCTTTCATCAACAAATTATACATGTACGTAATGTATGTGACTTACTTAATAAAATAGCATCGCTTTTTTGACAATAACAAAATTTTCATTTTTTTTTTTCGCCAATTTTCGACAATGCCGGCATCGCCAATTTCCGACAATGCCGGCATTGCCAATTTCGGACAATGCCGGCATCGCCAATTTCTGACAATGCCGGCATTGCCAATTTTCGACAATGCCGGCATCGCCAATTTCCGACAATGCCGGCATTGCCAATTTTCGACAATGCCGGCATCGCCAATTTCCGACTATGCCGGCATCGCCAATTTCTGACAATGCCGGCATCGCCAATTTCCGACTATGCCGGCATCGCCAATTTCTGACAATGCCGGCATCGCCAATTTTCGACAATGCCGGCATCGCCAATTTCCGACAATGCCGGCATCGCCAATTTTCGACAATAACGGCATCGCCAATTTTCGACAATGCCGGCATCGCCAATTTTCGACAATGCCGGCATCGCCAATTTCCGACTATGCCGGCATCGCCAATTTCCGACAATGCCGGCATCGCCAATTTTCGACAATAACGGCATCGCCAATTTTCGACAATGCCGGCATCGCCAATTTCCGACTATGCCGGCATCGCCAATTTCTGACAATGCCGGCATCGCCAATTTTCGACAATGCCGGCATCGCCAATTTCCGACAATGCCGGCATCGCCAATTTTCGACAATAACGGCATCGCCAATTTTCGACAATGCCGGCATCGCCAATTTTCGACAATGCCGGCATCGCCAATTTCCGACTATGCCGGCATCGCCAATTTCTGACAATGCCGGCATCGCCAATTTTCGACAATAACGGCATCGCCAATTTTCGACAATGCCGGCATCGCCAATTTTCGACAATAACGGCATCGCCAATTTTCGACAATGCCGGCATCGCCAATTTTCGACAATGCCGGTATTGCCAATTTCTGACAATGCCGGCATCGCCAATTTTCGACAATGCCGGCATCGCCAATTTCTGACAATGCCGGCATTGCCAATTTTCGACAATGCCGGCATCGCCAATTTCCGACTATGCCGGCATCGCCAATTTCTGACAATGCCGGCATCGCCAATTTCCGACAATGCCGGCATCGCCAATTTCTGACAATGCCGGCATCGCCAATTTCTGACAATGCCGGCATTGCCAATTTTCGACAATGCCGGCATCGCCAATTTCCGACTATGCCGGCATCGCCAATTTCTGACAATGCCGGCATCGCCAATTTTCGACAATGCCGGCATCGCCAATTTCCGACAATGCCGGCATCGCCAATTTCTGACAATGCCGGCATCGCCAATTTCCGACAATGCCGGCATCGCCAATTTCTGACAATGCCGGCATCGCCAATTTCCGACAATGCCGGCATTGCCAATTTCTGACAATGCCGGCATCGCCAATTTTCGACAATGCCAGCATTGCCAATTTCGGACAATGCCGGCATCGCCAATTTCCGACTATGCCGGCATCGCCAATTTCTGACAATGCCGGCATTGCCAATTTTCGACAATGCCGGCATCGCCAATTTCCGACTATGCCGGCATTGCCAATTTTCGACAATGCCAGCATTGCCAATTTCGGACAATGCCGGCATCGCCAATTTCCGACAATGCCGGCATCGCCAATTTCTGACAATGCCGGCATCGCCAATTTTCGACAATGCCGGCATCGCCAATTTCCGACAATGCCGGCATTGCCAATTTTCGACAATGCCGGCATCGCCAATTTCCGACTATGCCGGCATCGCCAATTTCTGACAATGCCGGCATCGCCAATTTCCGACTATGCCGGCATTGCCAATTTCTGACAATGCCGGCATCGCCAATTTTCGACAATGCCGGCATCGCCAATTTCCGACAATGCCGGCATCGCCAATTTCTGACAATGCCGGCATCGCCAATTTCCGACAATGCCGGCATCGCCAATTTCTGACAATGCCGGCATCGCCAATTTCCGACAATGCCGGCATCGCCAATTTCCGACAATGCCGGCATCGCCAATTTCTGACAATGCCGGCATCGCCAATTTCCGACAATGCCAGCATTGCCAATTTCGGACAATGCCGGCATCGCCAATTTCCGACTATGCCGGCATCGCCAATTTCTGACAATGCCGGCATTGCCAATTTTCGACAATGCCGGCATCGCCAATTTTCGACAATGCCGGCATCGCCAATTTTCGACTATGCCGGCATTGCCAATTTCTGACAATGCCGGCATCGCCAATTTTCGACAATGCCGGCATCGCCATTTTTATCGACAATGCCGGCATTGCCAATTTCGGACAATGCCGGCATCGCCAATTTTCGACAATGCCGGTATTGCCAATTTTCGACAATGCCGGTATTGCCAATTTCTGACAATGCCGGTATTGCCAATTTCTGACAATGCCGGCATCGCCAATTTCCGACAATGCCGGCATCGCCAATTTCCGACAATGCCGGCATCGCCAATTTCTGACAATGCCGGCATCGCCAATTTTCGACAATGCCGGCATCGCCAATTTTCGACAATGCCGGCATCGCCAATTTCCGACAATGCCGGCATCGCCAATTTCTGACAATGCCGGCATCGCCAATTTCCGACAATGCCGGCATCGCCAATTTTCGACAATGCCGGTATTGCCAATTTCCGACAATGCCGGCATCGCCAATTTCCGACAATGCCAGCATTGCCAATTTCGGACAATGCCGGCATCGCCAATTTCTGACAATGCCAGCATTGCCAATTTCGGACAATGCCGGCATCGCCAATTTCCGACAATGCCGGCATCGCCAATTTCCGACAATGCCGGCATCGCCAATTTCCGACAATGCCGGCATCGCCAATTTCCGACAATGCCGGCATCGCCAATTTCTGACAATGCCGGCATTGCCAATTTTCGACAATGCCGGTATTGCCAATTTCTGACAATGCCGGCATCGCCAATTTCCGACAATGCCGGCATCGCCAATTTTCGACAATGCCGGCATCGCCAATTTTCGACAATGCCGGCATCGCCAATTTCCGACAATGCCGGCATCGCCAATTTCTGACAATGCCGGCATCGCCAATTTCCGACAATGCCGGCATCGCCAATTTTCGACAATGCCGGTATTGCCAATTTCCGACAATGCCAGCATTGCCAATTTCGGACAATGCCGGCATCGCCAATTTCTGACAATGCCGGCATTGCCAATTTTCGACAATGCCGGCATCGCCAATTTCCGACTATGCCGGCATCGCCAATTTTCGACAATGCCGGTATTGCCAATTTCCGACAATGCCGGCATCGCCAATTTCCGACAATGCCAGCATTGCCAATTTCGGACAATGCCGGCATCGCCAATTTCTGACAATGCCGGCATTGCCAATTTTCGACAATGCCGGCATCGCCAATTTCCGACTATGCCGGCATCGCCAATTTCTGACAATGCCGGCATCGCCAATTTTCGACAATGCCGGCATCGCCAATTTCCGACAATGCCGGCATCGCCAATTTTCGACAATAACGGCATCGCCAATTTTCGACAATGCCGGTATTGCCAATTTCTGACAATGCCGGCATCGCCAATTTTCGACAATGCCGGCATCGCCAATTTCTGACAATGCCGGCATTGCCAATTTTCGACAATGCCGGCATCGCCAATTTCCGACTATGCCGGCATCGCCAATTTCTGACAATGCCGGCATCGCCAATTTCCGACAATGCCGGCATCGCCAATTTCTGACAATGCCGGCATCGCCAATTTCTGACAATGCCGGCATTGCCAATTTTCGACAATGCCGGCATCGCCAATTTCCGACTATGCCGGCATCGCCAATTTCTGACAATGCCGGCATTGCCAATTTTCGACAATGCCGGCATCGCCAATTTCCGACAATGCCGGCATCGCCAATTTCTGACAATGCCGGCATCGCCAATTTCCGACAATGCCGGCATCGCCAATTTCTGACAATGCCGGCATCGCCAATTTCCGACTATGCCGGCATTGCCAATTTCTGACAATGCCGGCATCGCCAATTTCCGACAATGCCGGCATCGCCAATTTCTGACAATGCCGGCATCGCCAATTTCCGACAATGCCGGCATCGCCAATTTCTGACAATGCCGGCATCGCCAATTTCCGACTATGCCGGCATTGCCAATTTCCGACAATGCCGGCATCGCCAATTTTCGACAATGCCGGTATTGCCAATTTCCGACAATGCCGGCATCGCCAATTTCCGACAATGCCAGCATTGCCAATTTCGGACAATGCCGGCATCGCCAATTTCCGACAATGCCGGCATCGCCAATTTCCGACAATGCCGGCATCGCCAATTTCCGACAATGCCGGCATCGCCAATTTCCGACAATGCCGGCATCGCCAATTTCCGACAATGCCGGCATCGCCAATTTCTGACAATGCCGGCATTGCCAATTTTCGACAATGCCGGTATTGCCAATTTCTGACAATGCCGGCATCGCCAATTTCCGACAATGCCGGCATCGCCAATTTTCGACAATGCCGGCATCGCCAATTTTCGACAATGCCGGCATCGCCAATTTCCGACAATGCCGGCATCGCCAATTTCTGACAATGCCGGCATCGCCAATTTCCGACAATGCCGGCATCGCCAATTTTCGACAATGCCGGTATTGCCAATTTCCGACAATGCCGGCATCGCCAATTTCCGACAATGCCAGCATTGCCAATTTCGGACAATGCCGGCATCGCCAATTTCTGACAATGCCGGCATTGCCAATTTTCGACAATGCCGGCATCGCCAATTTCCGACTATGCCGGCATCGCCAATTTCTGACAATGCCGGCATCGCCAATTTTCGACAATGCCGGCATCGCCAATTTTCGACAATAACGGCATCGCCAATTTTCGACAATGCCGGTATTGCCAATTTCTGACAATGCCGGCATCGCCAATTTTCGACAATGCCGGTATTGCCAATTTCTGACAATGCCGGCATCGCCAATTTCTGACAATGCCGGCATTGCCAATTTTCGACAATGCCGGCATCGCCAATTTCTGACAATGCCGGCATCGCCAATTTACGACAATGCCGGCATCGCCAATTTCCGACTATGCCGGCATCGCCAATTTCTGACAATGCCGGCATCGCCAATTTTCGACAATGCCGGCATCGCCAATTTCCGACAATGCCGGCATCGCCAATTTCTGACAATGCCGGCATCGCCAATTTCCGACAATGCCGGCATCGCCAATTTCTGACAATGCCGGCATCGCCAATTTCCGACTATGCCGGCATTGCCAATTTCTGACAATGCCGGCATCGCCAATTTACGACAATGCCAGCATTGCCAATTTCGGACAATGCCGGCATCGCCAATTTCCGACTATGCCGGCATCGCCAATTTCTGACAATGCCGGCATTGCCAATTTTCGACAATGCCGGCATCGCCAATTTCCGACTATGCCGGCATTGCCAATTTTCGACAATGCCAGCATTGCCAATTTCGGACAATGCCGGCATCGCCAATTTCCGACAATGCCGGCATCGCCAATTTCTGACAATGCCGGCATCGCCAATTTACGACAATGCCGGCATCGCCAATTTCCGACAATGCCGGCATTGCCAATTTTCGACAATGCCGGCATCGCCAATTTCCGACTATGCCGGCATCGCCAATTTCTGACAATGCCGGCATCGCCAATTTCCGACAATGCCGGCATCGCCAATTTCCGACAATGCCGGCATCGCCAATTTCTGACAATGCCGGCATCGCCAACTTCCGACAATGCCGGCATTGCCAATTTCTGACAATGCCGGCATCGCCAATTTTCGACAATGCCGGCATCGCCTATTTCCGACAATGCCGGCATCGCCAATTTCTGACAATGCCGGCATCGCCAATTTCCGACAATGCCGGCATCGCCAATTTCTGACAATGCCGGCATCGCCAATTTCCGACAATGCCGGCATCGCCAATTTCCGACAATGCCGGCATCGCCAATTTCTGACAATGCCGGCATTGCCAATTTTCGACAATGCCGGCATCGCCAATTTTCGACAATGCCGGCATCGCCAATTTTCGACTATGCCGGCATTGCCAATTTCTGACAATGCCGGCATCGCCAATTTTCGACAATGCCGGCATCGCCAATTTTCGACAATGCCGGCATTGCCAATTTCGGACAATGCCGGCATCGCCAATTTCTGACAATGCCAGCATTGCCAATTTCGGACAATGCCGGCATCGCCAATTTCCGACAATGCCGGCATCGCCAATTTCTGACAATGCCGGCAACGCCACTTTTCGACAATGCCGGCATCGCCAATTTCCGACTATGCCGGCATCGCCAATTTCCGACAATGCCGGCATCGCCAATTTCTGACAATGCCGGCATTGCCAATTTTCGACAATGCCGGCATCGCCAATTTCCGACTATGCCGGCATCGCCAATTTCTGACAATGCCGGCATCGCCAATTTCCGACAATGCCGGCATCGCCAATTTCTGACAATGCCGGCATTGCCAATTTCCGACTATGCCGGCATTGCCAATTTCTGACAATGCCGGCATCGCCAATTTCTGACAATGCCGGCATCGCCAATTTCTGACAATGCCGGCATCGCCAATTTTCGACAATGCCGGCATCGCCAATTTCCGACTATGCCGGCATTGCCAATTTCTGACAATGCCGGCATCGCCAATTTCTGACAATGCCGGCATCGCCAACTTCCGACAATGCCGGCATTGCCAATTTCTGACAATGCCGGCATCGCCAATTTTCGACAATGCCGGCATCGCCTATTTCCGACAATGCCGGCATCGCCAATTTCTGACAATGCCGGCATCGCCAATTTCCGACAATGCCGGCATCGCCAATTTCTGACAATGCCGGCATCGCCAATTTCCGACAATGCCGGCATCGCCAATTTCCGACAATGCCGGCATCGCCAATTTCTGACAATGCCGGCATTGCCAATTTTCGACAATGCCGGCATCGCCAATTTTCGACAATGCCGGCATCGCCAATTTTCGACTATGCCGGCATTGCCAATTTCTGACAATGCCGGCATCGCCAATTTTCGACAATGCCGGCATCGCCAATTTTCGACAATGCCGGCATTGCCAATTTCGGACAATGCCGGCATCGCCAATTTCTGACAATGCCAGCATTGCCAATTTCGGACAATGCCGGCATCGCCAATTTCCGACAATGCCGGCATCGCCAATTTCTGACAATGCCGGCAACGCCAATTTTCGACAATGCCGGCATCGCCAATTTCCGACTATGCCGGCATCGCCAATTTCCGACAATGCCGGCATCGCCAATTTCTGACAATGCCGGCATTGCCAATTTTCGACAATGCCGGCATCGCCAATTTCCGACTATGCCGGCATCGCCAATTTCTGACAATGCCGGCATCGCCAATTTCCGACAATGCCGGCATCGCCAATTTCTGACAATGCCGGCATTGCCAATTTCCGACTATGCCGGCATTGCCAATTTCTGACAATGCCGGCATCGCCAATTTCTGACAATGCCGGCATCGCCAATTTCTGACAATGCCGGCATCGCCAATTTACGACAATGCCGGCATCGCCAATTTCCGACTATGCCGGCATTGCCAATTTCTGACAATGCCGGCATCGCCAATTTCTGACAATGCCGGCATCGCCAATTTCGGACAATGCCGGCATCGCCAATTTCCGACTATGCCGGCATTGCCAATTTCTGACAATGCCGGCAACGCCAATTTTCGACAATGCCGGCATCGCCAATTTCCGACTATGCCGGCATCGCCAATTTCCGACAATGCCGGCATCGCCAATTTCTGACAATGCCGGCATTGCCAATTTTCGACAATGCCGGCATCGCCAATTTCCGACTATGCCGGCATCGCCAATTTCTGACAATGCCGGCATCGCCAATTTCCGACAATGCCGGCATCGCCAATTTCTGACAATGCCGGCATTGCCAATTTCCGACTATGCCGGCATTGCCAATTTCTGACAATGCCGGCATCGCCAATTTCTGACAATGCCGGCATCGCCAATTTCTGACAATGCCGGCATCGCCAATTTTCGACAATGCCGGCATCGCCAATTTCCGACTATGCCGGCATTGCCAATTTCTGACAATGCCGGCATCGCCAATTTCTGACAATGCCGGCATCGCCAATTTCGGACAATGCCGGCATCGCCAATTTCCGACTATGCCGGCATTGCCAATTTCTGACAATGCCGGCATCGCCAATTTCTGACAATGCCGGCATCGCCAATTTTCGACAATGCCGGCATCGCCAATTTCCGACTATGCGATTGTCAGAAATTGGCAATGCCGGCATTGTCGGAAGTTGGCGATGCCGGCATTGTCAGAAATTGGCAATGCCGGCATTGTCGGAAGTTGGCGATGCCGGCATTGTCAGAAATTGGCGATGCCGGCATTGTCGAAAATTGGCGATGCCGGCATAGTCGGAAATTGGCGATGCCGGCATTGTCGAAAATTGGCGATGCCGGCATTATCGAAAATTGGCGATGCCGGCATAGTCGGAAATTGGCGATGCCGGCATTGTCGAAAATTGGCGATGCCGGCATTGTCGAAAATTGGCGATGCCGGCATTGTCGAAAATTGGCGAGGCCGGCATTGTCAGAAATTGGCGATGCCGGCATAGTCGGAAATTGGCGATGCCGGCATTGTCAGAAATTGGCAATGCCGGCATAGTCGGAAATTGGCGATGCCGGCATTGTCCGAAATTGGCAATGCTGGCATTGTCAGAAATTGGCGATGCCGGCATTGTCCGAAATTGGCAATGCTGGCATTGTCGGAAATTGGCGATGCCGGCATTGTCCGAAATTGGCAATGCTGGCATTGTCAGAAATTGGCGATGCCGGCATTGTCCGAAATTGGCAATGCTGGCATTGTCGGAAATTGGCGATGCCGGCATTGTCAGAAATTGGCAATGCCGGCATAGTCGGAAATTGGCGATGCCGGCATTGTCGAAAATTGGCGATGCCGGCATTATCGAAAATTGGCGATGCCGGCATAGTCGGAAATTGGCGATGCCGGCATTGTCGAAAATTGGCGATGCCGGCATTATCGAAAATTGGCGATGCCGGCATAGTCGGAAATTGGCGATGCCGGCATAGTCGGAAATTGGCGATGCCGGCATTGTCAGAAATTGACGATGCCGGCATAGTCGGAAATTGGCGATGCCGGCATTGTCAGAAATTGGCAATGCCGGCATAGTCGGAAATTGGCGATGCCGGCATTGTCCGAAATTGGCGATGCCGGCATTGTCAGAAATTGGCGATGCCGGCATTGTCAGAAAATGGCGATGCCGGCATAGTCGGAAATTGGCGATGCCGGCATTGTCGAAAATTGGCGATGCCGGCATTGTCAGAAATTGGCAATGCCGGCATTGTCGGAAATTGGCGATGCCGGCATTGTCGGAAATTGGCGATGCCGGCATTGTCGAAAATTGGCGATGTCGGCATTGTCGAAAATTGGCGATGCCGGCATTGTCGAAAATTGGCGATGCCGGCATTGTCGGAAATTGGCGATGCCGGCATTGTCGAAAATTGGCGATGTCGGCATTGTCGAAAATTGGCAATGCCGGCATTGTCGAAAATTGGCAATGCCGGCATTGTCGGAAATTGGCGATGCCGGCATTGTCAGAAATTGGCGATGCCGGCATTGTCGGAAATTGGCGATGCCGGCATTGTCCGAAATTGGCGATGCCGGCATTGTCAGAAATTGGCAATGCCGGCATTGTCGGAAATTGGCGATGCCGGCATTGTCGAAAATTGGCGATGCCGGCATTGTCAGAAATTGGCAATGCCGGCATTGTCGGAAATTGGCGATGCCGGCATTGTCGGAAATTGGCGATGCCGGCATTGTCGAAAATTGGCGATGCCGGCATTGTCGAAAAATGGCGATGCCGGCATTGTCGAAAATTGGCGATGCCGGCATTGTCGGAAATTGGCGATGCCGGCATTGTCGAAAATTGGCGATGTCGGCATTGTCGAAAATTGGCGATGCCGGCATTGTCGAAAATTGGCAATGCCGGCATTGTCGGAAATTGGCGATGCCGGCATTGTCAGAAATTGGCGATGCCGGCATTGTCGGAAATTGGCGATGCCGGCATTGTCCGAAATTGGCGATGCCGGCATTGTCAGAAATTGGCAATGCCGGCATTGTCGAAAATTGGCGATGCCGGCATTGTCAGAAATTGGCAATGCCGGCATTGTCGGAAATTGGCGATGCCGGCATTGTCGGAAATTGGCGATGCCGGCATTGTCGAAAATTGGCGATGTCGGCATTGTCGAAAATTGGCGATGCCGGCATTGTCGAAAATTGGCGATGCCGGCATTGTCGGAAATTGGCGATGCCGGCATTGTCGAAAATTGGCGATGTCGGCATTGTCGAAAATTGGCGATGCCGGCATTGTCGAAAATTGGCAATGCCGGCATTGTCGGAAATTGGCGATGCCGGCATTGTCAGAAATTGGCGATGCCGGCATTGTCGGAAATTGGCGATGCCGGCATTGTCCGAAATTGGCGATGCCGGCATTGTCAGAAATTGGCGATGCCGGCATTGTCGGAAATTGGCGATGCCGGCATTGTCCGAAATTGGCGATGCCGGCATTGTCAGAAATTGGCGATGCCGGCATTGTCAGAAATTGGCGATGCCGGCATAGTCGGAAATTGGCGATGCCGGCATTGTCAGAAATTGGCGATGCCGGCATTGTCGGAAATTGGCGATGCCGGCATTGTCAGAAATTGGCGATGCCGGCATAGTCGGAAATTGGCGATGCCGGCATTGTCGAAAATTGGCAATGCCGGCATTGTCGAAAATTGGCGATGCCGGCATTGTCGAAAATTGGCGATGCCGGCATTGTCGAAAATTGGCGATGCCGGCATTGTCAGAAATTGGCGATGCCGGCATTGTCGGAAATTGGCGATGCCGGCATTGTCAGAAATTGGCGATGCCGGCATAGTCGGAAATTGGCGATGCCGGCATTGTCGAAAATTGGCAATGCCGGCATTGTCGAAAATTGGCGATGCCGGCATTGTCGAAAATTGGCGATGCCGGCATTGTCGAAAATTGGCGATGCCGGCACTGTCGAAAATTGGCGATGCCGGCATTGTCGAAAATTGGCGATGCCGGCATTGTCGAAAATTGGCGATGCCGGCATTATCGATAAAAATGGCGATGCCGGCATTGTCGAAAAATGACGATCCCGGCATTGTCGAAAAATGGCAAAATAAAAACGACGTTTTTATCGACAATGCCGGCATCGGAATTCTCTTTGTTTGACGATCCCGAAATTATCCATAAAAATATCAATCCCGGCACTGTTAATTATCTTTGTTCGACAAAAAATACGATCCTGGCATTTTCGATAAAAACGACGAGCCCGGCATCGTTAAAATGGTGAATTTCAGACGTCCTGATGCCTTTTCATGGACAAATTATACTTGTACGTAATCGTTGTGACTTGTTAAAAAATTAGCACCGTTTGTGCCAAAAATACTCATTTTTCGGCGATCCCGGCATCGTTAAAATTGTGAATTTCAGACGACCCATGCACCAGACTTATTCTCTATCATGGACAGATTATGCTTGTATGTAATCTGACAAAAAATTTCATTTTTCGACAAAAAAAAAATGAGATGCTGCCGGGGTGGTCCAAATTTTAAATTTCAGACTTTCTCACTCATCCGATAAAACAGCTCTCTATGCCTAGCTTTTGGTCTTTCATCAACAAATTATACATGTACGTAATCTGTGTGACTTACTTAATAAAAAAGCATCGTTTTTTTGACAATAACAAAATTTTAATTTTTCGACAAAAAAAATGAGATGCTGCCGGGGTGGTCCAAATTTTGAATTTCAGACTTTCTCACTCATCCGGAAAATCAGCTCTCTATGCTTAGCTTTTGGTCTTTCATCAACAAATTATACATGTACGTAATGTATGTGACTTACTTAATAAAATAGCATCGCTTTTTTGACAATAACAACATTTTCATTTTTCGACAAAAAAAATGAGATGCTGCCGGGGTGGTCCAAATTTTGAATTTCAAACTTTCTCACTCATCCGAAAAACAGCTCTCTATGCCTAGCTTTTGGTCTTTCATCAACAAATTATACATGTACGTAATGTGTGTGACTTACTTAATAAAATAGCATCGCTTTTTTGACAATAACAACATTTTCATTTTTCGACAAAAAAAATGAGATGCTGCCGGGGTGGTCCAAATTTTGAATTTCAGACTTTCAGACTCATCCGAAAAAACAGCTCTCTATGCCTAGCTTTTGGTCTTTCATCAACAAATTATACATGTACGTAATCTGTGTGACTTACCTAATAAAATAGCATCGCTTTTTTGACAATAACAAAATTTTCATTTTTCGACAAAAAAAATGAGATGCTGCCGGGGTGGTCCAAATTTTGAATTTCAGACTTTCTCACTCATCCGGAAAATCAGCTCTCTATGCTTAGCTTTTGGTCTTTCATCAACAAATTATACATGTACGTAATGTATGTGACTTACTTAATAAAATAGCATCGCTTTTTTGACAATAACAACATTTTCATTTTTCGACAAAAAAAATGAGATGCTGCCGGGGTGGTCCAAATTTTGAATTTCAAACTTTCTCACTCATCCGAAAAACAGCTCTCTATGCCTAGCTTTTGGTCTTTCATCAACAAATTATACATGTACGTAATGTGTGTGACTTACTTAATAAAATAGCATCGCTTTTTTGACAATAACAACATTTTCATTTTTCGACAAAAAAAATGAGATGCTGCCGGGGTGGTCCAAATTTTGAATTTCAGACTTTCAGACTCATCCGAAAAAACAGCTCTCTATGCTTAGCTTTTGGTCTTTCATCAACAAATTATACATGTACGTAATCTGTGTGACTTACCTAATAAAATAGCATCGCTTTTTTGACAATAACAAAATTTTCATTTTTCGACAAAAAAAATGAGATGCTGCCGGGGTGGTCCAAATTTTGAATTTCAGACTTTCTCACTCATCCGGAAAATCAGCTCTCTATGCTTAGCTTTTGGTCTTTCATCAACAAATTATACATTTACGTAATGTATGTGACTTACTTAATAAAATAGCATCGCTTTTTTGACAATAACAACATTTTCATTTTTCGACAAAAAAATGAGATGCTGCCGGGGTGGTCCAAATTTTGAATTTCAAACTTTCTCACTCATCCGAAAAACAGCTCTCTATGCCTAGCTTTTGGTCTTTCATCAACAAATTATACATGTACGTAATGTATGTGACTTACTTAATAAAATAGCATCGCTTTTTTGACAATAACAACATTTTCATTTTTCGACAAAAAAAATGAGATGCTGCCGGGGTGGTCCAAATTTTGAATTTCAAACTTTCTCACTCATCCGAAAATCAGCTCTCTATGCCTAGCTTTTGGTCTTTCATCAACAAATTATACATGTACGTAATCTGTGTGACTTACCTAATAAAATAGCATCGCTTTTTTGACAATAACAAAATTTTCATTTTTCGACAAAAAAAATGAGATGCTGCCGGGGTGGTCCAAATTTTGAATTTCAAACTTTCTCACTCATCCGAAAATCAGCTCTCTATGCTTAGCTTTTGGTCTTTTATCAACAAATTATACATGTACGTAATGTATGTGACTTACTTAATAAAATAGCATCGCTTTTTTGACAATAACAACATTTTCATTTTTCGACAAAAAAAATGAGATGCTGCCGGGGTGGTCCAAATTTTGAATTTCAAACTTTCTCACTCATCCGAAAAACAGCTCTCTATGCCTAGCTTTTGGTCTTTCATCAACAAATTATACATGTACGTAATCTGTGTGACTTACCTAATAAAATAGCATCGCTTTTTTGACAATAACAAAATTTTCATTTTTCGACAAAAAAAATGAGATGCTGCCGGGGTGGTCCAAATTTTGAATTTCAGACTTTCTCACTCATCCGAAAAATCAGCTCTCTATGCCTAGCTTTTGGTCTTTCATCAACAAATTATACATGTACGTAATGTGTGTGACTTACTTAATAAAATAGCATCGCTTTTTTGACAATAACAAAATTTTCATTTTTCGATAAAAAAAAATGAGATGCTGCCAGGGTGGTCCAAATTTTGATTTTCAGACTTTCTCACTCATCCGGAAAATCAGCTCTCTATGCCTAGCTTTTGGTCTTTCATCAACAAATTATACATGTACGTAATCTGTGTGACTTACTTAATAAAATAGCATCACTTTTTTGACAATAACAAAATTTTCATTTTTCGACAAAAAAAATGAGACGCTGCCGGGGTGGTCCAAATTTTGAATTTCAGACTTTCAGACTTCTCCGAAAAAACAGCTCTCTATGCCTAGCTTTTGGTCTTTCATCAACAAATTATACATGTACGTAATCTGTGTGACTTACTTAATAAAATAGCATCGCTTTTTTGACAATAACAAAATTTTCATTTTTCGACAAAAAAAATGAGATGCTGCCGGGGTGGTCAAAATTTTGAATTTCAGACTTTCAGACTTCTCCGAAAAAACAGCCCTCTATGCCTAGCTTTTGGTCTTTCATCAACAAATTATACATGTACGTAATCTGTGTGACCTACTTAATAAAATAGCATCGCTTTTTTGAGAATAACAAAATTTTCATTTTTGACAAAAAAAATGAGATGCTGCCGTGGTGGTCCAAGTTTTGAATTTCAGACTTTCTCACTCATCCGGAAAATCAGCTCTCTATGCCTAGCTTTTGGTCTTTCATCAACAAATTATACATGTACGTAATGTATGTGACTTACTTAATAAAATAGCATCGCTTTTTTGACAATAACAACATTTTCATTTTTCGACAAAAAAAATGAGATGCTGCCGGGGTGGTCCAAATTTTGAATTTCAAACTTTCTCACTCATCCGAAAAACAGCTCTCTATGCCTAGCTTTTGGTCTTTCATCAACAAATTATACATGTACGTAATGTATGTGACTTACTTAATAAAATAGCATCGCTTTTTTGACAATAACAACATTTTCATTTTTCGACAAAAAAAATGAGATGCTGCCGGGGTGGTCCAAATTTTGAATTTCAGACTTTCTCACTCATCCGAAAAACAGCTCTCTATGCTTAGCTTTTGGTCTTTCATCAACAAATTATACATGTACGTAATGTATGTGACCTACTTAATAAAATAGCATCGTTTTTTTGACAATAACAACATTTTCATTTTTCGACAAAAAAAATGAGATGCCGCCGGGGTGGTCCAAATTTTGAATTTCATACTTTCAGACTCATCCGAAAAAACAGCTCTCTATGCCTAGCTTTTGGTCTTTCATCAACAAATTATACATGTACGTAATCTGTGTGACTTACCTAATAAAATAGCATCGCTTTTTTGACAATAACAAAATTTTCATTTTTCGACAAAAAAAATGAGATGCTGCCGGGGTGGTCCAAATTTTGAATTTCAGACTTTCTCACTCATCCGGAAAATCAGCTCTCTATGCTTAGCTTTTGGTCTTTCATCAACAAATTATACATGTACGTAATGTATGTGACTTACTTAATAAAATAGCATCGCTTTTTTGACAATAACAAAATTTTCATTTTTCGACAAAAAAAATGAGATGCTGCCGGGGTGGTCCAAATTTTGAATTTCAGACTTTCTCACTCATCCGGAAAATCAGCTCTCTATGCTTAGCTTTTGGTCTTTCATCAACAAATTATACATGTACGTAATGTATGTGACTTACTTAATAAAATAGCATCGCTTTTTTGACAATAACAACATTTTCATTTTTCGACAAAAAAAATGAGATGCTGCCGGGGTGGTCCAAATTTTGAATTTCAAACTTTCTCACTCATCCGAAAAACAGCTCTCTATGCCTAGCTTTTGGTCTTTCATCAACAAATTATACATGTACGTAATGTATGTGACTTACTTAATAAAATAGCATCGCTTTTTTGACAATAACAACATTTTCATTTTTCGACAAAAAAAATGAGATGCTGCCGGGGTGGTCCAAATTTTGAATTTCAAACTTTCTCACTCATCCGAAAAACAGCTCTCTATGCTTAGCTTTTGGTCTTTCATCAACAAATTATACATGTACGTAATGTATGTGACTTACTTAATAAAATAGCATCGCTTTTTTGACAATAACAACATTTTCATTTTTCGACAAAAAAAATGAGATGCTGCCGGGGTGGTCCAAATTTTGAATTTCAGACTTTCTCACTCATCCGGAAAATCAGCTCTCTATGCCTAGCTTTTGGTCTTTCATCAACAAATTATACATGTACGTAATCTGTGTGACTTACTTAATAAAATAGCATCGCTTTTTTGACAATAACAAAATTTTCATTTTTCGACAAAAAAAATGAGATGCTGCCAGGGTGGTCCAAATTTTGATTTTCAGACTTTCTCACTCATCCGGAAAATCAGCTCTCTATGCCTAGCTTTTGGTCTTTCATCAACAAATTATACATGTACGTAATCTGTGTGACTTACTTAATAAAATAGCATCACTTTTTTGACAATAACAAAATTTTCATTTTTCGACAAAAAAAATGAGACGCTGCCGGGGTGGTCCAAATTTTGAATTTCAGACTTTCAGACTTCTCCGAAAAAACAGCTCTCTATGCCTAGCTTTTGGTCTTTCATCAACAAATTATACATGTACGTAATCTGTGTGACTTACTTAATAAAATAGCATCGCTTTTTTGACAATAACAAAATTTTCATTTTTCGACAAAAAAAATGAGATGCTGCCGGGGTGGTCAAAATTTTGAATTTCAGACTTTCAGACTTCTCCGAAAAAACAGCCCTCTATGCCTAGCCTTTGGTCTTTCATCAACAAATTATACATGTACGTAATCTGTGTGACCTACTTAATAAAATAGCATCGCTTTTTTGACAATAACAAAATTTTCATTTTTCGACAAAAAAAATGAGATGCTGCCGGGGTGGTCCAAATTTTGAATTTCAGACTTTCTCACTCATCCGGAAAATCAGCTCTCTATGCCTAGCTTTTGGTCTTTCATCAACAAATTATACATGTACGTAATGTATGTGACTTACTTAATAAAATAGCATCGCTTTTTTGACAATAACAACATTTTCATTTTTCGACAAAAAAAATGAGATGCTGCCGGGGTGGTCCAAATTTTGAATTTCAAACTTTCTCACTCATCCGAAAAACAGCTCTCTATGCCTAGCTTTTGGTCTTTCATCAACAAATTATACATTTACGTAATGTATGTGACTTACTTAATAAAATAGCATCGCTTTTTTGACAATAACAACATTTTCATTTTTCGACAAAAAAAATGAGATGCTGCCGGGGTGGTCCAAATTTTGAATTTCAAACTTTCTCACTCATCCGAAAAACAGCTCTCTATGCCTAGCTTTTGGTCTTTCATCAACAAATTATACATGTACGTAATGTATGTGACTTACTTAATAAAATAGCATCGCTTTTTTGACAATAACAACATTTTCATTTTTCGACAAAAAAAATGAGATGCTGCCGGGGTGGTCCAAATTTTGAATTTCAAACTTTCTCACTCATCCGAAAAACAGCTCTCTATGCCTAGCTTTTGGTCTTTCATCAACAAATTATACATGTACGTAATGTATGTGACCTACTTAATAAAATAGCATCGCCAATTTCTGACAATGCCGGCATCGCCAATTTTCGACAATGCCGGCATCGCCAATTTCAGACAATGCCGGCATCGCCAATTTCTGACAATGCCGGCATCGCCAATTTTCGACAATGCCGGTATTGCCAATTTCTGACTATGCCGGCATCGCCAATTTCTGACAATGCCGGCATCGCCAATTTTCGACAATGCCGGCATCGCCAATTTTCGACAATGCCGGCATCGCCAATTTCCGACTGTGCCGGCATCGCCAATTTCTGACAATGCCGGCATCGCCAATTTCTGACAATGCCGGCATCGCCAATTTCCGACAATGCCGGCATTGCCAATTTCTGACAATGCCGGCATCGCCAATTTCCGACTATGCCGGCATCGCCAATTTCTGACAATGCCAATTTCTGACAGTGCCGGCATCGCCAATTTCCAACTATGCCGGCATCGCCAATTTCTGACAATGCCGGCATCGCCAATTTCTGACAATGCCGGCATCGCCAATTTCCGACTATGCCGGCATCGCCAATTTCTGACAATGCCGGCATCGCCAATTTCTGACAATGTCGGCATCGCCAATTTCCGACAATGCCGGCATCGCCAATTTCTGACAATGCCGGCATCGCCAATTTCTGACAATGCCGGCATCGCCAATTTCTGACAATGCCGGCATCGCCAATTTCTGACAATGCCGGCATCGCCAATTTTCGACAATGCCGGCATCGCCAATTTCCGACAATGCCGGCATCGCCAATTTTCGACAATGCCGGCATCGCCAATTTCTGACAATGCCGGCATCGCCAATTTCCGACAATGCCGGCATCGCCAATTTCCGACTATGCCGGCATCGCCAATTTCTGACAATGCCGGCATCGCCAATTTCCGACAATGCCGGCATCGCCAATTTCCGACTATGCCGGCATCGCCAATTTCTGACAATGCCGGCATCGCCAATTTCCGACAATGCCGGCATTGCCAATTTCTGACAATGCCGGCATCGCCAATTTCTGACAATGCCGGCATCGCCAATTTCTGACTATGCCGGCATCGCCAATTTCTGACAATGCCGGCATCGCCAATTTCCGACTATGCCGGCATTGCCAATTTCTGACAATGCCGGCATCGCCAATTTCCGACTATGCCGGCATCGCCAATTTCCGACTATGCCGGCATCGCCAATTTCTGACAATGCCGGCATTGTCGGAAATTGGCGATGCCGGCATTGTCAGAAATTGGCGATGCCGGCATAGTCGGAAATTGGCGATGCCGGCATTGTCGGAAATTGGCGATGCCGGCATTGTCAGAAATTGGCGATGCCGGCATTGTCGGAAATTGGCGATGCCGGCATTGTCGGAAGTTGGCGATGCCGGCATTGTCAGAAATTGGCGATGCCGGCATAGTCGGAAATTGGCGATGCCGGCATTGTCGGAAATTGGCGATGCCGGCATTGTCGAAAATTGGCGATGCCGGCATTGTCAGAAATTGGCGATGCCGGCATTGTCGGAAATTGGCGATGCCGGCATTGTCGGAAATTGTCAGAAATTGGCGATGCCGGCATAGTCGGAAATTGGCGATGCCGGCATTGTCGAAAATTGGCGATGCCGGCATTGTCAGAAATTGGCGATGCCGGCATAGTCGGAAATTGGCGATGCCGGCATAGTCGGAAATTGGCGATGCCGGCATTGTCGGAAATTGGCGATGCCGGCATTGTCGGAAATTGGCGATGCCGGCATTGTCAGAAATTGGCGATGCCGGCATAGTCGGAAATTGGCGATGCCGGCATTGTCAGAAATTGGCAATGCCGGCATTGTCGGAAATTGGCGATGCCGGCATTGTCAGAAATTGGCGATGCCGGCATTGTCAGAAATTGGCGATGCCGGCATAGTCGGAAATTGGCGATGCCGGCATAGTCGGAAATTGGCGATGCCGGCATAGTCAGAAATTGGCAATACCGGCATTGTCGAAAATTGGCGATGCCGGCATTGTCGGAAATTGGCGATGCCGGCATTGTCGAAAATTGGCGATGCCGGCATTGTCAGAAATTGGCGATGCCGGCATAGTCGGAAATTGGCGATGCCGGCATTGTCGAAAATTGGCGATGCCGGCATTGTCGGAAATTGGCGATGCCGGCATTGTCGAAAATTGGCGATGCCGGCATTGTCGAAAATTGGCGATGCCGGCATTGTCAGAAATTGGCGATGCCGGCATTGTCAGAAATTGGCGATGCCGGCATAGTCGGAAATTGGCGATGCCGGCATAGTCGGAAATTGGCGATGCCGGCATAGTCAGAAATTGGCAATGCCGGCATTGTCAGAAATTGGCGATGCCGGCATTGTCAGAAATTGGCGATGCCGGCATTGTCAGAAATTGGCGATGCCGGCATAGTCGGAAATTGGCGATGCCGGCATAGTCGGAAATTGGCGATGCCGGCATAGTCAGAAATTGGCAATACCGGCATTGTCGAAAATTGGCGATGCCGGCATTGTCGGAAATTGGCGATGCCGGCATTGTCGAAAATTGGCGATGCCGGCATTGTCAGAAATTGGCGATGCCGGCATTGTCAGAAATTGGCGATGCCGGCATTGTCAGAAATTGGCGATGCCGGCATAGTCGGAAATTGGCGATGCCGGCATTGTCAGAAATTGGCGATGCCGGCATAGTCGGAAATTGGCGATGCCGGCATTGTCAGAAATTGGCGATGCCGGCATTGTCAGAAATTGGCGATGCCGGCATAGTCGGAAATTGGCGATGCCGGCAATGTCGAAAATTGGCAATGCCGGCATTGTCGATAAAAATGGCGATGCCGGCATTGTCGAAAATTGGCGATGCCGGCATTGTCAGAAATTGGCGATGCCGGCATTGTCAGAAATTGGCGATGCCGGCATTGTCAGAAATTGGCGATGCCGGCATTGTCAGAAATTGGCGATGCCGGCATTGTCAGAAATTGGCGATGCCGGCATTGTCAGAAATTGGCGATGCCGGCATAGTCGGAAATTGGCGATGCCGGCATTGTCAGAAATTGGCGATGCCGGCATTGTCAGAAATTGGCGATGCCGGCATAGTTGGAAATCGGCGATGCCGGCACTGTCAGAAATTGGCATTGTCAGAAATTGGCGATGCCGGCATAGTCGGAAATTGGCGATGCCGGCATTGTCAGAAATTGGCAATGCCGGCATTGTCGGAAATTGGCGATGCCGGCATTGTCAGAAATTGGCGATGCCGGCATTGTCAGAAATTGGCGATGCCGGCACAGTCGGAAATTGGCGATGCCGGCATTGTCGAAAATTGGCGATGCCGGCATTGTCGAAAATTGGCGATGCCGGCATTGTCAGAAATTGGCGATGCCGGCATAGTCAGAAATTGGCAATACCGGCATTGTCGAAAATTGGCGATGCCGGCATTGTCAGAAATTGGCGATGCCGGCATAGTCGGAAATTGGCGATGCCGGCATTGTCGAAAATTGGCGATGCCGGCATTGTCAGAAATTGGCGATGCTATTTTATTAAGTAGGTCACATACATTACGTACATGTATAATTTGTTGATGAAAGACCAAAAGCTAGGCATAGAGAGCTGTTTTTCGGATGAGTGAGAAAGTTTGAAATTCAAAATTTGGACCACCCCGGCAGCATCTCATTTTTTTTGTCGAAAAATGAAAATGTTGTTATTGTCAAAAAAGCGATGCTATTTTATTAAGTAAGTCACATACATTACGTACATGTATAATTTGTTGATGAAAGACCAAAAGCTAAGCATAGAGAGCTGTTTTTCGGATGAGTGAGAAAGTTTGAAATTCAAAATTTGGACCACCCCGGCAGCATCTCATTTTTTTTGTCGAAAAATGAAAATGTTGTTATTGTCAAAAAAGCGATGCTATTTTATTAAGTAAGTCACATACATTACGTACATGTATAATTTGTTGATGAAAGACCAAAAGCTAGGCATAGAGAGCTGTTTTTCGGATGAGTGAGAAAGTTTGAAATTCAAAATTTGGACCACCCCGGCAGCATCTCATTTTTTTTGTCGAAAAATGAAAATGTTGTTATTGTCAAAAAAGCGATGCTATTTTATTAAGTAAGTCACATACATTACGTACATGTATAATTTGTTGATGAAAGACCAAAAGCTAGGCATAGAGAGCTGATTTTCCGGATGAGTGAGAAAGTCTGAAATTCAAAATTTGGACCACCCCGGCAGCATCTCATTTTTTTTGTCGAAAAATGAAAATTTTGTTATTGTCAAAAAAGCGATGCTATTTTATTAAGTAGGTCACACAGATTACGTACATGTATAATTTGTTGATGAAAGACCAAAGGCTAGGCATAGAGGGCTGTTTTTTCGGAGAAGTCTGAAAGTCTGAAATTCAAAATTTTGACCACCCCGGCAGCATCTCATTTTTTTTGTCGAAAAATGAAAATGTTGTTATTGTCAAAAAAGCGATGCTATTTTATTAAGTAAGTCACATACATTACGTACATGTATAATTTGTTGATGAAAGACCAAAAGCTAGGCATAGAGAGCTGATTTTCCGGATGAGTGAGAAAGTCTGAAAATCAAAATTTGGACCACCCTGGTTTGGCGATGCCGGCATAGTCGGAAATTGGCGATGCCGGCATTGTCAGAAATTGGCAATGCCGGCATTGTCGGAAATTGGCGATGCCGGCATTGTCAGAAATTGGCGATGCCGGCATAGTCGGAAATTGGCGATGCCGGCATTGTCAGAAATTGGCGATGCCGGCATTGTCGATAAAAATGGCGATGCCGGCATTGTCGAAAATTGGCGATGCCGGCATTGTCGGAAATTGGCGATGCCGGCATTGTCGAAAATTGGCGATGCCGGCATTGTCGAAAATTGGCGATGCCGGCATTGTCAGAAATTGGCGATGCCGGCATTGTCAGAAATTGGCGATGCCGGCATAGTCGGAAATTGGCGATGCCGGCATTGTCAGAAATTGGCGATGCCGGCATTGTCAGAAATTGGCGATGCCGGCATTGTCAGAAATTGGTGATGCCGGCATTGTCAGATATTGGCGATGCCGGCATTGTCAGAAATTGGCGATGCCGGCATTGTCAGAAATTGGCGATGCCGGCATTGTCAGAAATTGGCGATGCCGGCATTGTCAGAAATTGGCGATGCCGGCATTGTCAGAAATTGGCGATGCCGGCATTGTCAGATATTGGCGATGCCGGCATTGTCAGAAATTGGCGATGCCGGCATTGTCAGAAATTGGCGATGCCGGCATTGTCAGAAATTGGCGATGCCGGCATTGTCGAAAATTGGCGATGCCGGCATTGTCGATAAAAATGGCGATGCCGGCATTGTCGAAAATTGGCGATGCCGGCATTGTCAGAAATTGGCAATGCCGGCATTGTCGGAAATTGGCGATGCCGGCATTGTCGGAAATTGGCGATGCCGGCATTGTCAGAAATTGGCGATGCCGGCATTGTCGGAAATTGGCGATGCCGGCATTGTCAGAAATTGGCGATGCCGGCATTGTCAGAAATTGGCGATGCCGGCATTGTCAGAAATTGGCGATTCCGGCATTGTCGAAAATTGGCGATGCCGGCATTGTCGATAAAAATGGCGATGCCGGCATTGTCGAAAATTGGCGATGCCGGCATTGTCAGAAATTGGCAATGCCGGCATTGTCGGAAATTGGCGATGCCGGCATTGTCGGAAATTGGCGATGCCGGCATTGTCAGAAATTGGCGATGCCGGCATTGTCGAAATTGGCGATGCCGGCATTGTCGGAAATTGGCGATGCCGGCATTGTCAGAAATTGGCGATGCCGGCATAGTTGGAAATTGGCGATGCCGGCATTGTCGAAAATTGGCAATGCCGGCATTGTCGGAAATTGGCGATGCCGGCATTGTCAGAAATTAGCGATGCCGGCATTGTCAGAAATTGGTGATGCCGGCATTGTCAGAAATTGGCGATGCCGGCATTGTCAGATATTGGCGATGCCGGTATTGTCAGAGATTGGCGATGCCGGCATTGTCAGGAATTGGCGATGCCGGCATAGTCGGAAATTGGCGATGCCGGCATTGTCGGAAATTGGCGATGCCGGCATTGTCAGAAATTGGCGATGCCGGCATTGTCAGAAATTGGCGATGCCGGCATTGTCAGATATTGGCGATGCCGGCATTGTCAGAAATTGGCGATGCCGGCATTGTCAGAAATTGGCGATGCCGGCATTGTCAGAAATTGGCGATGCCGGCATTGTCAGATATTGGCGATGCCGGCATTGTCAGAAATTGGTGATGCCGGCATTGTCAGATATTGGCGATGCCGGCATTGTCAGAAATTGGCGATGCCGGCATTGTCAGAAATTGGCGATGCCGGCATTGTCAGAAATTGGCGATGCCGGCATTGTCAGATATTGGCGATGCCGGCATTGTCAGAAATTGGCGATGCCGGCATTGTCAGAAATTGGCGATGCCGGCATTGTCAGAAATTGGCGATGCCGGCATTGTCAGAAATTAGCGATGCCGGCATTGTCAGAAATTGGTGATGCCGGCATTGTCAGAAATTGGCGATGCCGGCATTGTCAGAAATTGGCGAAATAAAAACGACGTTTTTATCGACAATGCCGGCATCGGAATTCTCTTTGTTTGACGATCCCGAAATTTTCCATAAAAATATCAATCCCGGCACTGTTAATTATCTTTGTTCGACAAAAAATACGATCCTGGCATTTTCGATAAAAACGACGAGCCCGGCATCGTTAAAATGGTGAATTTCAGACGTCCTGATGCCTTTTCATGGACAAATTATACTTGTACGTAATCGTTGTGACTTGTTAAGAAATTAGCACCGTTTGTGCCAAAAATACTCATTTTTCGGCGATCCCGGCATCGTTAAAATTGTGAATTTCAGACGACCCATGCACCAGACTTATTCTCTATCATGGACAGATTATGCTTGTATGTAATCTGACAAAAATTTTCATTTTTCGACAAAAAAAATGAGATGCTGCCGGGGTGGTCCAAATTTTGAATTTCAGACTTTCTCACTCATCCGGAAAATCAGCTCTCTATGCTTAGCTTTTGGTCTTTCATCAACAAATTATACATGTACGTAATGTATGTGACTTACTTAATAAAATAGCATCGCTTTTTTGACAATAACAAAATTTTCATTTTTCGACAAAAAAAATTAGATGCTGCCGGGGTGGTCCAAATTTTGAATTTCAGACTTTCTCACTCATCCGGAAAATCAGCTCTCAATGCTTAGCTTTTGGTCTTTCATCAACAAATTATACATTTACGTAATGTATGTGACTTACTTAATAAAATAGCATCGCTTTTTTGACAATAACAACATTTTCATTTTTCGACAAAAAAAATGAGATGCTGCCGGGGTGGTCCAAATTTTGAATTTCAAACTTTCTCACTCATCCGAAAAACAGCTCTCTATGCCAAGCTTTTGGTCTTTCATCAACAAATTATACATGTACGTAATGTATGTGACTTACTTAATAAAATAGCATCGCTTTTTTGACAATAACAACATTTTCATTTTTCGACAAAAAAAATGAGATGCTGCCGGGGTGGTCCAAATTTTGAATTTCAAACTTTCTCACTCATCCGAAAAACAGCTCTCTATGCCTAGCTTTTGGTCTTTCATCAACAAATTATACATGTACGTAATCTGTGTGACTTACCTAATAAAATAGCATCGCTTTTTTGACAATAACAAAATTTTCATTTTTCGACAAAAAAAATGAGATGCTGCCGGGGTGGTCCAAATTTTGAATTTCAAACTTTCTCACTCATCCGAAAATCAGCTCTCTATGCTTAGCTTTTGGTCTTTCATCAACAAATTATACATGTACGTAATGTATGTGACTTACTTAATAAAATAGCATCGCTTTTTTGACAATAACAACATTTTAATTTTTCGACAAAAAAAATGAGATGCTGCCGGGGTGGTCCAAATTTTGAATTTCAGACTTTCTCACTCATCCGGAAAATCAGCTCTCTATGCTTAGCTTTTGGTCTTTCATCAACAAATTATACATGTACGTAATGTATGTGACTTACTTAATAAAATAGCATCGCTTTTTTGACAATAACAAAATTTTCATTTTTCGACAAAAAAAATTAGATGCTGCCGGGGTGGTCCAAATTTTGAATTTCAGACTTTCTCACTCATCCGGAAAATCAGCTCTCAATGCTTAGCTTTTGGTCTTTCATCAACAAATTATACATTTACGTAATGTATGTGACTTACTTAATAAAATAGCATCGCTTTTTTGACAATAACAACATTTTCATTTTTCGACAAAAAAAATGAGATGCTGCCGGGGTGGTCCAAATTTTGAATTTCAGACTTTCTCACTCATCCGGAAAATCAGCTCTCTATGCTTAGCTTTTGGTCTTTCATCAACAAATTATACATGTACGTAATCTGTGTGACTTACTTAATAAAATAGCATCGCTTTTTTGACAATAACAAAATTTTCATTTTTCGACAAAAAAATGAGATGCTGCCGGGGTGGTCCGAATTTTCAAGTTCAAACTTTCTCACTCATCCGAAAAAACAGCTCTCTATGCCTAGCTTTTGGTCTTTCAGCAACAAATTATACATGTACGTAATCTGTGTGACTTACTTAATAAAATAGCATCGCGTTTCTGACAATAACAAAATTTTCATTTTTCGACAAAAAAATTGAGATGCTGCTGGGGTGGACCAAATTTTGAATTTCTGACTTTCTCACTCATCCGAAAAAACAGCTCTCTATGCTTAGCTTTTGGTCTTTCATCAACAAATTATACATGTACGTAATGTATGTGACTTACTTAATAAAATAGCATCGCTTTTTTGACAATAACAACATTTTCATTTTTCGACAAAAAAAATGAGATGCTGCCGGGGTGGTCCAAATTTTGAATTTCAAACTTTCTCACTCATCCGAAAAACAGCTCTCTATGCCTAGCTTTTGGTCTTTCATCAACAAATTATACATCTACGTAATCTGTGTGACTTACTTAATAAAATAGCATCGCGTTTTTGACAATAACAAAATTTTCATTTTTCGACAAAAAAATTGAGATGCTGCTGGGGTGGACCAAATTTTGAATTTCTGACTTTCTCACTCATCCGAAAAAACAGCTCTCTATGCTTAGCTTTTGGTCTTTCATCAACAAATTATACATGTACGTAATGTATGTGACTTACTTAATAAAATAGCATCGCTTTTTTGACAATAACAACATTTTCATTTTTCGACAAAAAAAATGAGATGCTGCCGGGGTGGTCCAAATTTTGAATTTCAAACTTTCTCACTCATCCGAAAAACAGCTCTCTATGCCTAGCTTTTGGTCTTTCATCAACAAATTATACATGTACGTAATCTGTGTGACCTACTTAATAAAATAGCATCGGTTTTTTGACAATAACAAAATTTTCATTTTTCGACAAAAAAAATGAGATGCTGCCGGGGTGGTCCAAATTTTGAATTTCAGACTTTCTCACTCATCCGGAAAATCAGCTCTCTATGCTTAGCTTTTGGTCTTTCATCAACAAATTATACATGTACGTAATGTATGTGACTTACTTAATAAAATAGCATCGCTTTTTTGACAATAACAACATTTTCATTTTTCGACAAAAAAAATGAGATGCTGCCGGGGTGGTCCAAATTTTGAATTTCAAACTTTCTCACTCATCCGAAAAACAGCTCTCTATGCCTAGCTTTTGGTCTTTCATCAACAAATTATACATGTACGTAATGTGTGTGACTTACTTAATAAAATAGCATCGCTTTTTTGACAATAACAACATTTTCATTTTTCGACAAAAAAAATGAGATGCTGCCGGGGTGGTCCAAATTTTGAATTTCAGACTTTCAGACTCATCCGAAAAAACAGCTCTCTATGCCTAGCTTTTGGTCTTTCATCAACAAATTATACATGTACGTAATCTGTGTGACTTACCTAATAAAATAGCATCGCTTTTTTGACAATAACAAAATTTTCATTTTTCGACAAAAAAAATGAGATGCTGCCGGGGTGGTCCAAATTTTGAATTTCAGACTTTCTCACTCATCCGGAAAATCAGCTCTCTATGCTTAGCTTTTGGTCTTTCATCAACAAATTATACATGTACGTAATGTATGTGACTTACTTAATAAAATAGCATCGCTTTTTTGACAATAACAACATTTTCATTTTTCGACAAAAAAAATGAGATGCTGCCGGGGTGGTCCAAATTTTGAATTTCAAACTTTCTCACTCATCCGAAAAACAGCTCTCTATGCCTAGCTTTTGGTCTTTCATCAACAAATTATACATGTACGTAATGTGTGTGACTTACTTAATAAAATAGCATCGCTTTTTTGACAATAACAACATTTTCATTTTTCGACAAAAAAAATGAGATGCTGCCGGGGTGGTCCAAATTTTGAATTTCAGACTTTCAGACTCATCCGAAAAAACAGCTCTCTATGCCTAGCTTTTGGTCTTTCATCAACAAATTATACATGTACGTAATCTGTGTGACTTACCTAATAAAATAGCATCGCTTTTTTGACAATAACAAAATTTTCATTTTTCGACAAAAAAAATGAGATGCTGCCGGGGTGGTCCAAATTTTGAATTTCAGACTTTCTCACTCATCCGGAAAATCAGCTCTCTATGCTTAGCTTTTGGTCTTTCATCAACAAATTATACATTTACGTAATGTATGTGACTTACTTAATAAAATAGCATCGCTTTTTTGACAATAACAACATTTTCATTTTTCGACAAAAAAATGAGATGCTGCCGGGGTGGTCCAAATTTTGAATTTCAAACTTTCTCACTCATCCGAAAAACAGCTCTCTATGCCTAGCTTTTGGTCTTTCATCAACAAATTATACATGTACGTAATGTATGTGACTTACTTAATAAAATAGCATCGCTTTTTTGACAATAACAACATTTTCATTTTTCGACAAAAAAAATGAGATGCTGCCGGGGTGGTCCAAATTTTGAATTTCAAACTTTCTCACTCATCCGAAAAACAGCTCTCTATGCCTAGCTTTTGGTCTTTCATCAACAAATTATACATGTACGTAATCTGTGTGACTTACCTAATAAAATAGCATCGCTTTTTTGACAATAACAAAATTTTCATTTTTCGACAAAAAAAATGAGATGCTGCCGGGGTGGTCCAAATTTTGAATTTCAAACTTTCTCACTCATCCGAAAATCAGCTCTCTATGCTTAGCTTTTGGTCTTTTATCAACAAATTATACATGTACGTAATGTATGTGACTTACTTAATAAAATAGCATCGCTTTTTTGACAATAACAACATTTTCATTTTTCGACAAAAAAAATGAGATGCTGCCGGGGTGGTCCAAATTTTGAATTTCAAACTTTCTCACTCATCCGAAAAACAGCTCTCTATGCCTAGCTTTTGGTCTTTCATCAACAAATTATACATGTACGTAATCTGTGTGACTTACCTAATAAAATAGCATCGCTTTTTTGACAATAACAAAATTTTCATTTTTCGACAAAAAAAATGAGATGCTGCCGGGGTGGTCCAAATTTTGAATTTCAGACTTTCTCACTCATCCGGAAAATCAGCTCTCTATGCCTAGCTTTTGGTCTTTCATCAACAAATTATACATGTACGTAATCTGTGTGACTTACTTAATAAAATAGCATCGCTTTTTTGACAATAACAAAATTTTCATTTTTCGACAAAAAAAATGAGATGCTGCCAGGGTGGTCCAAATTTTGATTTTCAGACTTTCTCACTCATCCGGAAAATCAGCTCTCTATGCCTAGCTTTTGGTCTTTCATCAACAAATTATACATGTACGTAATCTGTGTGACTTACTTAATAAAATAGCATCACTTTTTTGACAATAACAAAATTTTCATTTTTCGACAAAAAAAATGAGACGCTGCCGGGGTGGTCCAAATTTTGAATTTCAGACTTTCAGACTTCTCCGAAAAAACAGCTCTCTATGCCTAGCTTTTGGTCTTTCATCAACAAATTATACATGTACGTAATCTGTGTGACTTACTTAATAAAATAGCATCGCTTTTTTGACAATAACAAAATTTTCATTTTTCGACAAAAAAAATGAGATGCTGCCGGGGTGGTCAAAATTTTGAATTTCAGACTTTCAGACTTCTCCGAAAAAACAGCCCTCTATGCCTAGCCTTTGGTCTTTCATCAACAAATTATACATGTACGTAATCTGTGTGACCTACTTAATAAAATAGCATCGCTTTTTTGACAATAACAAAATTTTCATTTTTCGACAAAAAAAATGAGATGCTGCCGGGGTGGTCCAAATTTTGAATTTCAGACTTTCTCACTCATCCGGAAAATCAGCTCTCTATGCCTAGCTTTTGGTCTTTCATCAACAAATTATACATGTACGTAATGTATGTGACTTACTTAATAAAATAGCATCGCTTTTTTGACAATAACAACATTTTCATTTTTCGACAAAAAAAATGAGATGCTGCCGGGGTGGTCCAAATTTTGAATTTCAAACTTTCTCACTCATCCGAAAAACAGCTCTCTATGCCTAGCTTTTGGTCTTTCATCAACAAATTATACATGTACGTAATGTATGTGACTTACTTAATAAAATAGCATCGCTTTTTTGACAATAACAACATTTTCATTTTTCGACAAAAAAAATGAGATGCTGCCGGGGTGGTCCAAATTTTGAATTTCAAACTTTCTCACTCATCCGAAAAACAGCTCTCTATGCTTAGCTTTTGGTCTTTCATCAACAAATTATACATGTACGTAATGTATGTGACTTACTTAATAAAATAGCATCGCTTTTTTGACAATAACAACATTTTCATTTTTCGACAAAAAAAATGAGATGCTGCCGGGGTGGTCCAAATTTTGAATTTCAGACTTTCAGACTCATCCGAAAAAACAGCTCTCTATGCCTAGCTTTTGGTCTTTCATCAACAAATTATACATGTACGTAATCTGTGTGACTTACCTAATAAAATAGCATCGCTTTTTTGACAATAACAAAATTTTCATTTTTCGACAAAAAAAATGAGATGCTGCCGGGGTGGTCCAAATTTTGAATTTCAGACTTTCTCACTCATCCGGAAAATCAGCTCTCTATGCTTAGCTTTTGGTCTTTCATCAACAAATTATACATGTACGTAATGTATGTGACTTACTTAATAAAATAGCATCGCTTTTTTGACAATAACAACATTTTCATTTTTCGACAAAAAAAATGAGATGCTGCCGGGGTGGTCCAAATTTTGAATTTCAAACTTTCTCACTCATCCGAAAAACAGCTCTCTATGCCTAGCTTTTGGTCTTTCATCAACAAATTATACATGTACGTAATGTGTGTGACTTACTTAATAAAATAGCATCGCTTTTTTGACAATAACAACATTTTCATTTTTCGACAAAAAAAATGAGATGCTGCCGGGGTGGTCCAAATTTTGAATTTCAGACTTTCAGACTCATCCGAAAAAACAGCTCTCTATGCCTAGCTTTTGGTCTTTCATCAACAAATTATACATGTACGTAATCTGTGTGACTTACCTAATAAAATAGCATCGCTTTTTTGACAATAACAAAATTTTCATTTTTCGACAAAAAAAATGAGATGCTGCCGGGGTGGTCCAAATTTTGAATTTCAGACTTTCTCACTCATCCGGAAAATCAGCTCTCTATGCTTAGCTTTTGGTCTTTCATCAACAAATTATACATGTACGTAATGTATGTGACTTACTTAATAAAATAGCATCGCTTTTTTGACAATAACAACATTTTCATTTTTCGACAAAAAAAATGAGATGCTGCCGGGGTGGTCCAAATTTTGAATTTCAAACTTTCTCACTCATCCGAAAAACAGCTCTCTATGCCTAGCTTTTGGTCTTTCATCAACAAATTATACATGTACGTAATGTATGTGACTTACTTAATAAAATAGCATCGCTTTTTTGACAATAACAACATTTTCATTTTTCGACAAAAAAAATGAGATGCTGCCGGGGTGGTCCAAATTTTGAATTTCAAACTTTCTCACTCATCCGAAAAACAGCTCTCTATGCTTAGCTTTTGGTCTTTCATCAACAAATTATACATGTACGTAATGTATGTGACTTACTTAATAAAATAGCATCGCTTTTTTGACAATAACAACATTTTCATTTTTCGACAAAAAAAATGAGATGCTGCCGGGGTGGTCCAAATTTTGAATTTCAGACTTTCTCACTCATCCGGAAAATCAGCTCTCTATGCCTAGCTTTTGGTCTTTCATCAACAAATTATACATGTACGTAATGTGTGTGACTTACTTAATAAAATAGCATCGCTTTTTTGACAATAACAAAATTTTCATTTTTCGACAAAAAAAATGAGATGCTGCCAGGGTGGTCCAAATTTTGATTTTCAGACTTTCTCACTCATCCGGAAAATCAGCTCTCTATGCCTAGCTTTTGGTCTTTCATCAACAAATTATACATGTACGTAATCTGTGTGACTTACTTAATAAAATAGCATCACTTTTTTGACAATAACAAAATTTTCATTTTCGACAAAAAAAATGAGACGCTGCCGGGGTGGTCCAAATTTTGAATTTCAGACTTTCAGACTTCTCCGAAAAAACAGCTCTCTATGCCTAGCTTTTGGTCTTTCATCAACAAATTATACATGTACGTAATCTGTGTGACTTACTTAATAAAATAGCATCGCTTTTTTGACAATAACAAAATTTTCATTTTTCGACAAAAAAAATGAGATGCTGCCGGGGTGGTCAAAATTTTGAATTTCAGACTTTCAGACTTCTCCGAAAAAACAGCCCTCTATGCCTAGCCTTTGGTCTTTCATCAACAAATTATACATGTACGTAATCTGTGTGACCTACTTAATAAAATAGCATCGCTTTTTTGACAATAACAAAATTTTCATTTTTCGACAAAAAAAATGAGATGCTGCCGGGGTGGTCCAAATTTTGAATTTCAGACTTTCTCACTCATCCGGAAAATCAGCTCTCTATGCCTAGCTTTTGGTCTTTCATCAACAAATTATACATGTACGTAATGTATGTGACTTACTTAATAAAATAGCATCGCTTTTTTGACAATAACAACATTTTCATTTTTCGACAAAAAAAATGAGATGCTGCCGGGGTGGTCCAAATTTTGAATTTCAAACTTTCTCACTCATCCGAAAAACAGCTCTCTATGCCTAGCTTTTGGTCTTTCATCAACAAATTATACATGTACGTAATGTATGTGACTTACTTAATAAAATAGCATCGCTTTTTTGACAATAACAACATTTTCATTTTTCGACAAAAAAAATGAGATGCTGCCGGGGTGGTCCAAATTTTGAATTTCAAACTTTCTCACTCATCCGAAAAACAGCTCTCTATGCTTAGCTTTTGGTCTTTCATCAACAAATTATACATGTACGTAATGTATGTGACTTACTTAATAAAATAGCATCGCTTTTTTGACAATAACAACATTTTCATTTTTCGACAAAAAAAATGAGATGCTGCCGGGGTGGTCCAAATTTTGAATTTCAAACTTTCTCACTCATCCGAAAAACAGCTCTCTATGCCTAGCTTTTGGTCTTTCATCAACAAATTATACATGTACGTAATGTATGTGACCTACTTAATAAAATAGCATCGCCAATTTCTGACAATGCCGGCATCGCCAATTTTCGACAATGCCGGCATCGCCAATTTCCGACTATGCCGGCATCGCCAATTTCTGACAATGCCGGCATCGCCAATTTTCGACAATGCCGGTATTGCCAATTTCTGACTATGCCGGCATCGCCAATTTCTGACAATGCCGGCATCGCCAATTTTCGACAATGCCGGCATCGCCAATTTTCGACAATGCCGGCATCGCCAATTTCCGACTGTGCCGGCATCGCCAATTTCTGACAATGCCGGCATCGCCAATTTCTGACAATGCCGGCATCGCCAATTTCCGACAATGCCGGCATTGCCAATTTCTGACAATGCCGGCATCGCCAATTTCCGACTATGCCGGCATCGCCAATTTCTGACAATGCCAATTTCTGACAGTGCCGGCATCGCCAATTTCCAACTATGCCGGCATCGCCAATTTCTGACAATGCCGGCATCGCCAATTTCTGACAATGCCGGCATCGCCAATTTCTGACAATGCCGGCATCGCCAATTTCTGACAATGCCGGCATCGCCAATTTCTGACAATGCCGGCATCGCCAATTTCTGACAATGCCGGCATCGCCAATTTCTGACAATGCCGGCATCGCCAATTTGCGACAATGCCGGCATCGCCAATTTCCGACAATGCCGGCATCGCCAATTTTCGACAATGCCGGTATTGCCAATTTCTGACTATGCCGGCATCGCCAATTTCCGACTATGCCGGCATCGCCAATTTCTGACAATGCCGGCATCGCCAATTTCCGACTATGCCGGCATCGCCAATTTTCGACAATGCCGGTATTGCCAATTTCTGACAATGCCGGCATCGCCAATTTCTGACAATGCCGGCATCGCCAATTTTCGACAATGCCGGCATCGCCAATTTTCGACAATGCCGGCATCGCCAATTTCCGACAATGCCGGCATCGCCAATTTTCGACAATGCCGGCATCGCCAATTTCCGACTATGCCGGCATCGCCAATTTCTGACAATGCCGGCATCGCCAATTTCCGACTATGCCGGCATCGCCAATTTCTGACAATGCCGGCATCGCCAATTTCCGACAATGCCGGCATTGCCAATTTCTGACAATGCCGGCATCGCCAATTTCCGACTATGCCGGCATCGCCAATTTCTGACAATGCCGGCATCGCCAATTTCCGACAATGCCGGCATCGCCAATTTCCGACTATGCCGGCATCGCCAATTTCCGACTATGCCGGCATCGCCAATTTCTGACAATGCCGGCATCGCCAATTTTCGACAATGCCGGCATCGCCAATTTCCGACAATGCCGGCATCGCCAATTTCCGACTATGCCGGCATCGCCAATTTCCGACTATGCCGGCATCGCCAATTTCTGACAATGCCGGCATCGCCAATTTCTGACAATGCCGGCATCGCCAATTTCTGACAATGCCGGCATCGCCAATTTCTGACAATGCCGGCATCGCCAATTTCTGACAATGCCGGCATCGCCAATTTCTGACAATGCCGGCATCGCCAATTTCTGACAATGCCGGCATCGCCAATTTTCGACAATGCCGGCATCGCCAATTTCCGACAATGCCGGCATCGCCAATTTCCGACTATGCCGGCATCGCCAATTTCCGACTATGCCGGCATCGCCAATTTCTGACAATGCCGGCATCGCCAATTTCCGACTATGCCGGCATCGCCAATTTCTGACAATGCCGGCATCGCCAATTTCTGACAATGCCGGCATCGCCAATTTCCGACTATGCCGGCATCGCCAATTTCTGACAATGCCGGCATCGCCAATTTCTGACAATGCCGGCATCGCCAATTTTCGACAATGCCGGCATCGCCAATTTCCGACAATGCCGGCATCGCCAATTTCTGACAATGCCGGCATCGCCAATTTTCGACAATGCCGGCATCGCCAACTTCCGACAATGCCGGCATCGCCAATTTCTGACAATGCCGGCATCGCCAATTTTCGACAATGCCGGCATCGCCAATTTCCGACAATGCCGGCATCGCCAATTTCTGACAATGCCGGCATCGCCAATTTTCGACAATGCCGGCATCGCCAATTTCCGACAATGCCGGCATCGCCAATTTCCGACTATGCCGGCATCGCCAATTTCTGACAATGCCGGCATCGCCAACTTCCGACTATGCCGGCATCGCCAATTTCCGACTATGCCGGCATCGCCAATTTCTGACAATGCCGGCATCGCCAACTTCCGACAATGCCGGCATCGCCAATTTCCGACTATGCCGGCATCGCCAATTTCCGACTATGCCGGCATTGCCAATTTCTGACAATGCCGGCATCGCCAATTTCCGACTATGCCGGCATTGCCAATTTCTGACAATGCCGGCATCGCCAATTTCTGACAATGCCGGCATCGCCAATTTCCGACTATGCCGGCATCGCCAATTTCCGACTATGCCGGCATCGCCAATTTCCGACTATGCCGGCATTGCCAATTTCTGACAATGCCGGCATCGCCAATTTCCGACTATGCCGGCATTGCCAATTTCCGACAATGCCGGCATCGCCAATTTCTGACAATGCCGGCATCGCCAATTTCCGACTATGCCGGCATCGCCAATTTCTGACAATGCCGGCATCGCCAACTTCCGACAATGCCGGCATCGCCAATTTCCGACTATGCCGGCATCGCCAATTTCCGACAATGCCGGCATCGCCAATTTCCGACTATGCCGGCATCGCCAATTTCTGACAATGCCGGCATCGCCAATTTCCGACAATGCCGGCATTGCCAATTTCTGACAATGCCGGCATTGCCAATTTCCGACAATGCCGGCATCGCCAATTTCCGACTATGCCGGCATCGCCAATTTCCGACTATGCCGGCATCGCCAATTTCTGACAATGCCGGCATCGCCAATTTCCGACTATGCCGGCATTGCCAATTTCTGACAATGCCGGCATCGCCAATTTCTGACAATGCCGGCATCGCCAATTTTCGACTATGTCAGAAATTGGCATTGTCAGAAATTGGCGATGCCGGCATAGTCGGAAATTGGCGATGCCGGCATAGTCAGAAATTGGCAATGCCGGCATTGTCAGAAATTGGCGATGCCGGCATAGTCGGAAATTGGCGATGCCGGCACAGTCGGAAATTGGCGATGCCGGCATTGTCGAAAATTGGCGATGCCGGCATTGTCGAAAATTGGCGATGCCGGCATTGTCAGAAATTGGCGATGCCGGCATAGTCAGAAATTGGCAATACCGGCATTGTCGAAAATTGGCGATGCCGGCATTGTCAGAAATTGGCGATGCCGGCATAGTCGGAAATTGGCGATGCCGGCATTGTCGAAAATTGGCGATGCCGGCATTGTCAGAAATTGGCGATGCTATTTTATTAAGTAGGTCACATACATTACGTACATGTATAATTTGTTGATGAAAGACCAAAAGCTAGGCATAGAGAGCTGTTTTTCGGATGAGTGAGAAAGTTTGAAATTCAAAATTTGGACCACCCCGGCAGCATCTCATTTTTTTTGTCGAAAAATGAAAATGTTGTTATTGTCAAAAAAGCGATGCTATTTTATTAAGTAAGTCACATACATTACGTACATGTATAATTTGTTGATGAAAGACCAAAAGCTAAGCATAGAGAGCTGTTTTTCGGATGAGTGAGAAAGTTTGAAATTCAAAATTTGGACCACCCCGGCAGCATCTCATTTTTTTTGTCGAAAAATGAAAATGTTGTTATTGTCAAAAAAGCGATGCTATTTTATTAAGTAAGTCACATACATTACGTACATGTATAATTTGTTGATGAAAGACCAAAAGCTAGGCATAGAGAGCTGTTTTTCGGATGAGTGAGAAAGTTTGAAATTCAAAATTTGGACCACCCCGGCAGCATCTCATTTTTTTTGTCGAAAAATGAAAATGTTGTTATTGTCAAAAAAGCGATGCTATTTTATTAAGTAAGTCACATACATTACGTACATGTATAATTTGTTGATGAAAGACCAAAAGCTAGGCATAGAGAGCTGATTTTCCGGATGAGTGAGAAAGTCTGAAATTCAAAATTTGGACCACCCCGGCAGCATCTCATTTTTTTTGTCGAAAAATGAAAATTTTGTTATTGTCAAAAAAGCGATGCTATTTTATTAAGTAGGTCACACAGATTACGTACATGTATAATTTGTTGATGAAAGACCAAAGGCTAGGCATAGAGGGCTGTTTTTTCGGAGAAGTCTGAAAGTCTGAAATTCAAAATTTTTACCACCCCGGCAGCATCTCATTTTTTTTGTCGAAAAATGAAAATTTTGTTATTGTCAAAAAAGCGATGCTATTTTATTAAGTAAGTCACACAGATTACGTACATGTATAATTTGTTGATGAAAGACCAAAAGCTAGGCATAGAGAGCTGATTTTCCGGATGAGTGAGAAAGTCTGAAAATCAAAATTTGGACCACCCTGGTTTGGCGATGCCGGCATAGTCGGAAATTGGCGATGCCGGCATTGTCAGAAATTGGCAATGCCGGCATTGTCGGAAATTGGCGATGCCGGCATTGTCAGAAATTGGCGATGCCGGCATAGTCGGAAATTGGCGATGCCGGCATTGTCAGAAATTGGCGATGCCGGCATAGTCGGAAATTGGCGATGCCGGCATTGTCGAAAATTGGCGATGCCGGCATTGTCGGAAATTGGCGATGCCGGCATTGTCGAAAATTGGCGATGCCGGCATTGTCGAAAATTGGCGATGCCGGCATTGTCAGAAATTGGCGATGCCGGCATTGTCAGAAATTGGCGATGCCGGCATAGTCGGAAATTGGCGATGCCGGCATAGTCGGAAATTGGCGATGCCGGCATTGTCAGAAATTGGCGATGCCGGCATAGTCGGAAATTGGCGATGCCGGCATAGTCAGAAATTGGCAATACCGGCATTGTCGAAAATTGGCGATGCCGGCATTGTCGGAAATTGGCGATGCCGGCATTGTCGAAAATTGGCGATGCCGGCATTGTCAGAAATTGGCGATGCCGGCATTGTCAGAAATTGGCGATGCCGGCATAGTTGGAAATTGGCGATGCCGGCACTGTCAGAAATTGGCATTGTCAGAAATTGGCGATGCCGGCATAGTCGGAAATTGGCGATGCCGGCATTGTCAGAAATTGGCAATGCCGGCATTGTCGGAAATTGGCGATGCCGGCATTGTCAGAAATTGGCGATGCCGGCATTGTCAGAAATTGGCGATGCCGGCATAGTCGGAAATTGGCGATGCCGGCAATGTCGAAAATTGGCAATGCCGGCATTGTCGATAAAAATGGCGATGCCGGCATTGTCGAAAATTGGCGATGCCGGCATTGTCAGAAATTGGCGATGCCGGCATTGTCAGAAATTGGCGATGCCGGCATTGTCAGAAATTGGCGATGCCGGCATTGTCAGAAATTGGCGATGCCGGCATTGTCAGAAATTGGCGATGCCGGCATTGTCGAAAATTGGCGATGCCGGCATTGTCAGAAATTGGCGATGCCGGCATTGTCAGAAATTGGCGATGCCGGCATTGTCAGAAATTGGCGATGCCGGCATTGTCAGAAATTGGCGATGCCGGCATTGTCAGAAATTGGCGATGCCGGCATTGTCAGAAATTGGCGATGCCGGCATAGTCGGAAATTGGCGATGCCGGCATTGTCAGAAATTGGCGATGCCGGCATTGTCAGAAATTGGCGATGCCGGCATAGTTGGAAATTGGCGATGCCGGCACTGTCAGAAATTGGCATTGTCAGAAATTGGCGATGCCGGCATAGTCGGAAATTGGCGATGCCGGCATTGTCAGAAATTGGCAATGCCGGCATTGTCGGAAATTGGCGATGCCGGCATTGTCAGAAATTGGCGATGCCGGCATTGTCAGAAATTGGCGATGCCGGCACAGTCGGAAATTGGCGATGCCGGCATTGTCGAAAATTGGCGATGCCGGCATTGTCGAAAATTGGCGATGCCGGCATTGTCAGAAATTGGCGATGCCGGCATAGTCAGAAATTGGCAATACCGGCATTGTCGAAAATTGGCGATGCCGGCATTGTCAGAAATTGGCGATGCCGGCATAGTCGGAAATTGGCGATGCCGGCATTGTCGAAAATTGGCGATGCCGGCATTGTCAGAAATTGGCGATGCTATTTTATTAAGTAGGTCACATACATTACGTACATGTATAATTTGTTGATGAAAGACCAAAAGCTAGGCATAGAGAGCTGTTTTTCGGATGAGTGAGAAAGTTTGAAATTCAAAATTTGGACCACCCCGGCAGCATCTCATTTTTTTTGTCGAAAAATGAAAATGTTGTTATTGTCAAAAAAGCGATGCTATTTTATTAAGTAAGTCACATACATTACGTACATGTATAATTTGTTGATGAAAGACCAAAAGCTAAGCATAGAGAGCTGTTTTTCGGATGAGTGAGAAAGTCTGAAATTCAAAATTTGGACCACCCCGGCAGCATCTCATTTTTTTTGTCGAAAAATGAAAATGTTGTTATTGTCAAAAAAGCGATGCTATTTTATTAAGTAAGTCACATACATTACGTACATGAATAATTTGTTGATGAAAGACCAAAAGCTAGGCATAGAGAGCTGTTTTTCGGATGAGTGAGAAAGTTTGAAATTCAAAATTTGGACCACCCCGGCAGCATCTCATTTTTTTTGTCGAAAAATGAAAATGTTGTTATTGTCAAAAAAGCGATGCTATTTTATTAAGTAAGTCACATACATTACGTACATGTATAATTTGTTGATGAAAGACCAAAAGCTAGGCATAGAGAGCTGATTTTCCGGATGAGTGAGAAAGTCTGAAATTCAAAATTTGGACCACCCCGGCAGCATCTCATTTTTTTTGTCGAAAAATGAAAATTTTGTTATTGTCAAAAAAGCGATGCTATTTTATTAAGTAGGTCACACAGATTACGTACATGTATAATTTGTTGATGAAAGACCAAAGGCTAGGCATAGAGGGCTGTTTTTTCGGAGAAGTCTGAAAGTCTGAAATTCAAAATTTTGACCACCCCGGCAGCATCTCATTTTTTTTGTCGAAAAATGAAAATTTTGTTATTGTCAAAAAAGCGATGCTATTTTATTAAGTAAGTCACACAGATTACGTACATGTATAATTTGTTGATGAAAGACCAAAAGCTAGGCATAGAGAGCTGTTTTTTCGGAGAAGTCTGAAAGTCTGAAATTCAAAATTTGGACCACCCCGGCAGCGTCTCATTTTTTTTGTCGAAAATGAAAATTTTGTTATTGTCAAAAAAGTGATGCTATTTTATTAAGTAAGTCACACAGATTACGTACATGTATAATTTGTTGATGAAAGACCAAAAGCTAGGCATAGAGAGCTGATTTTCCGGATGAGTGAGAAAGTCTGAAAATCAAAATTTGGACCACCCCGGCAGCATCTCATTTTTTTTGTCGAAAAATGAAAATTTTGTTATTGTCAAAAAAGCGATGCTATTTTATTAAGTAAGTCACACACATTACGTACATGTATAATTTGTTGATGAAAGACCAAAAGCTAGGCATAGAGAGCTGATTTTCCGGATGAGTGAGAAAGTCTGAAATTCAAAATTTGGACCACCCCGGCAGCATCTCATTTTTTTTGTCGAAAAATGAAAATGTTGTTATTGTCAAAAAAGCGATGCTATTTTATTAAGTAAGTCACATACATTACGTACATGTATAATTTGTTGATGAAAGACCAAAAGCTAAGCATAGAGAGCTGTTTTTCGGATGAGTGAGAAAGTTTGAAATTCAAAATTTGGACCACCCCGGCAGCATCTCATTTTTTTTGTCGAAAAATGAAAATGTTGTTATTGTCAAAAAAGCGATGCTATTTTATTAAGTAAGTCACATACATTACGTACATGTATAATTTGTTGATGAAAGACCAAAAGCTAGGCATAGAGAGCTGTTTTTCGGATGAGTGAGAAAGTTTGAAATTCAAAATTTGGACCACCCCGGCAGCATCTCATTTTTTTTGTCGAAAAATGAAAATGTTGTTATTGTCAAAAAAGCGATGCTATTTTATTAAGTAAGTCACATACATTACGTACATGTATAATTTGTTGATGAAAGACCAAAAGCTAAGCATAGAGAGCTGATTTTCCGGATGAGTGAGAAAGTCTGAAATTCAAAATTTGGACCACCCCGGCAGCATCTCATTTTTTTTGTCGAAAAATGAAAATTTTGTTATTGTCAAAAAAGCGATGCTATTTTATTAGGTAAGTCACACAGATTACGTACATGTATAATTTGTTGATGAAAGACCAAAAGCTAGGCATAGAGAGCTGTTTTTTCGGATGAGTCTGAAAGTCTGAAATTCAAAATTTGGACCACCCCGGCAGCATCTCATTTTTTTTGTCGAAAAATGAAAATGTTGTTATTGTCAAAAAAGCGATGCTATTTTATTAAGTAAGTCACATACATTACGTACATGTATAATTTGTTGATGAAAGACCAAAAGCTAGGCATAGAGAGCTGTTTTTCGGATGAGTGAGAAAGTTTGAAATTCAAAATTTGGACCACCCCGGCAGCATCTCATTTTTTTGTCGAAAAATGAAAATGTTGTTATTGTCAAAAAAGCGATGCTATTTTATTAAGTAAGTCACATACATTACGTACATGTATAATTTGTTGATGAAAGACCAAAAGCTAGGCATAGAGAGCTGTTTTTCGGATGAGTGAGAAAGTTTGAAATTCAAAATTTGGACCACCCCGGCAGCATCTCATTTTTTTTGTCGAAAAATGAAAATGTTGTTATTGTCAAAAAAGCGATGCTATTTTATTAAGTAAGTCACATACATTACGTACATGTATAATTTGTTGATGAAAGACCAAAAGCTAGGCATAGAGAGCTGATTTTCCGGATGAGTGAGAAAGTCTGAAATTCAAAATTTGGACCACCCCGGCAGCATCTCATTTTTTTTGTCGAAAAATGAAAATTTTGTTATTGTCAAAAAAGCGATGCTATTTTATTAAGTAGGTCACACAGATTACGTACATGTATAATTTGTTGATGAAAGACCAAAGGCTAGGCATAGAGGGCTGTTTTTTCGGAGAAGTCTGAAAGTCTGAAATTCAAAATTTTGACCACCCCGGCAGCATCTCATTTTTTTTGTCGAAAAATGAAAATTTTGTTATTGTCAAAAAAGCGATGCTATTTTATTAAGTAAGTCACACAGATTACGTACATGTATAATTTGTTGATGAAAGACCAAAAGCTAGGCATAGAGAGCTGTTTTTTCGGAGAAGTCTGAAAGTCTGAAATTCAAAATTTGGACCACCCCGGCAGCGTCTCATTTTTTTTGTCGAAAAATGAAAATTTTGTTATTGTCAAAAAAGTGATGCTATTTTATTAAGTAAGTCACACAGATTACGTACATGTATAATTTGTTGATGAAAGACCAAAAGCTAGGCATAGAGAGCTGATTTTCCGGATGAGTGAGAAAGTCTGAAAATCAAAATTTGGACCACCCTGGCAGCATCTCATTTTTTTTGTCGAAAAATGAAAATTTTGTTATTGTCAAAAAAGCGATGCTATTTTATTAAGTAAGTCACACACATTACGTACATGTATAATTTGTTGATGAAAGACCAAAAGCTAGGCATAGAGAGCTGATTTTCCGGATGAGTGAGAAAGTCTGAAATTCAAAATTTGGACCACCCCGGCAGCATCTCATTTTTTTTGTCGAAAAATGAAAATTTTGTTATTGTCAAAAAAGCGATGCTATTTTATTAGGTAAGTCACACAGATTACGTACATGTATAATTTGTTGATGAAAGACCAAAAGCTAGGCATAGAGAGCTGTTTTTCGGATGAGTGAGAAAGTTTGAAATTCAAAATTTGGACCACCCCGGCAGCATCTCATTTTTTTTGTCGAAAAATGAAAATGTTGTTATTGTCAAAAAAGCGATGCTATTTTATTAAGTAAGTCACATACATTACGTACATGTATAATTTGTTGATAAAAGACCAAAAGCTAAGCATAGAGAGCTGATTTTCGGATGAGTGAGAAAGTTTGAAATTCAAAATTTGGACCACCCCGGCAGCATCTCATTTTTTTTGTCGAAAAATGAAAATTTTGTTATTGTCAAAAAAGCGATGCTATTTTATTAGGTAAGTCACACAGATTACGTACATGTATAATTTGTTGATGAAAGACCAAAAGCTAGGCATAGAGAGCTGTTTTTCGGATGAGTGAGAAAGTTTGAAATTCAAAATTTGGACCACCCCGGCAGCATCTCATTTTTTTTGTCGAAAAATGAAAATGTTGTTATTGTCAAAAAAGCGATGCTATTTTATTAAGTAAGTCACATACATTACGTACATGTATAATTTGTTGATGAAAGACCAAAAGCTAGGCATAGAGAGCTGTTTTTCGGATGAGTGAGAAAGTTTGAAATTCAAAATTTGGACCACCCCGGCAGCATCTCATTTTTTTGTCGAAAAATGAAAATGTTGTTATTGTCAAAAAAGCGATGCTATTTTATTAAGTAAGTCACATACATTACGTAAATGTATAATTTGTTGATGAAAGACCAAAAGCTAAGCATAGAGAGCTGATTTTCCGGATGAGTGAGAAAGTCTGAAATTCAAAATTTGGACCACCCCGGCAGCATCTCATTTTTTTTGTCGAAAAATGAAAATTTTGTTATTGTCAAAAAAGCGATGCTATTTTATTAGGTAAGTCACACAGATTACGTACATGTATAATTTGTTGATGAAAGACCAAAAGCTAGGCATAGAGAGCTGTTTTTTCGGATGAGTCTGAAAGTCTGAAATTCAAAATTTGGACCACCCCGGCAGCATCTCATTTTTTTTGTCGAAAAATGAAAATGTTGTTATTGTCAAAAAAGCGATGCTATTTTATTAAGTAAGTCACACACATTACGTACATGTATAATTTGTTGATGAAAGACCAAAAGCTAGGCATAGAGAGCTGTTTTTCGGATGAGTGAGAAAGTTTGAAATTCAAAATTTGGACCACCCCGGCAGCATCTCATTTTTTTTGTCGAAAAATGAAAATGTTGTTATTGTCAAAAAAGCGATGCTATTTTATTAAGTAAGTCACATACATTACGTACATGTATAATTTGTTGATGAAAGACCAAAAGCTAAGCATAGAGAGCTGATTTTCCGGATGAGTGAGAAAGTCTGAAATTCAAAATTTGGACCACCCCGGCAGCATCTCATTTTTTTTGTCGAAAAATGAAAATTTTTTTATTGTCAAAAAAGCGATGCTATTTTATTAGGTAAGTCACACAGATTACGTACATGTATAATTTGTTGATGAAAGACCAAAAGCTAGGCATAGAGAGCTGTTTTTTCGGATGAGTCTGAAAGTCTGAAATTCAAAATTTGGACCACCCCGGCAGCATCTCATTTTTTTTGTCGAAAAATGTAAATGTTGTTATTGTCAAAAAAGCGATGCTATTTTATTAAGTAAGTCACACACATTACGTACATGTATAATTTGTTGATGAAAGACCAAAAGCTAGGCATAGAGAGCTGTTTTTCGGATGAGTGAGAAAGTTTGAAATTCAAAATTTGGACCACCCCGGCAGCATCTCATTTTTTTTGTCGAAAAATGAAAATTTTGTTATTGTCAAAAAAGCGATGCTATTTTATTAAGTAAGTCACACACATTACGTACATGTATAATTTGTTGATGAAAGACCAAAAGCTAGGCATAGAGAGCTGTTTTTCGGATGAGTGAGAAAGTTTGAAATTCAAAATTTGGACCACCCCGGCAGCATCTCATTTTTTTTGTCGAAAAATGAAAATTTTGTTATTGTCAAAAAAGCGATGCTATTTTATTAGGTAAGTCACACAGATTACGTACATGTATAATTTGTTGATGAAAGACCAAAAGCTAGGCATAGAGAGCTGTTTTATCGGATGAGTGAGAAAGTCTGAAATTTAAAATTTGGACCACCCCGGCAGCATCTCATTTTTTTTTGTCGAAAAATGAAATTTTTTGTCAGATTACATACAAGCATAATCTGTCCATGATAGAGAATAAGTCTGGTGCATGGGTCGTCTGAAATTCACAATTTTAACGATGCCGGGATCGCCGAAAAATGAGTATTTTTGGCACAAACGGTGCTAATTTTTTAACAAGTCACAACGATTACGTACAAGTATAATTTGTCCATGAAAAGGCATCAGGACGTCTGAAATTCACCATTTTAACGATGCCGGGCTCGTCGTTTTTATCGAAAATGCCAGGATCGTATTTTTTGTCGAACAAAGATAATTAACAGTGCCGGGATTGATATTTTTATGGATAATTTCGGGATCGTCAAACAAAGAGAATTCCGATGCCGGCATTGTCGATAAAAACGTCGTTTTTATTTTGCCATTTTTCGACAATGCCGGGATCGTCATTTTTCGACAATGCCGGCATCGCCATTTTTATCGACAATGCCGGCATCGCCAATTTTCGACAATGCCGGCATCGCCAATTTTCGACAATGCCGGCATCGCCAATTTTCGACAGTGCCGGCATCGCCAATTTTCGACAATGCCGGCATCGCCAATTTTCGACAATGCCGGCATCGCCAATTTTCGACAATGCCGGCATTGCCAATTTTCGACAATGCCGGCATCGCCAATTTCCGACTATGCCGGCATCGCCAATTTCTGACAATGCCGGCATCGCCAATTTCCGACAATGCCGGCATCGCCAATTTCTGACAATGCCGGCATCGCCAATTTTCGACAATGCCGGCATCGCCAATTTTCGACAATGCCGGCATCGCCAATTTTCGACAATGCCGGCATTGCCAATTTTCGACAATGCCGGCATCGCCAATTTCCGACTATGCCGGCATCGCCAATTTCTGACAATGCCGGCATCGCCAATTTCCGACAATGCCGGCATCGCCAATTTCTGACAATGCCGGCATCGCCAATGTCCGACTATGCCGGCATCGCCAATTTCTGACAATGCCGGCATCGCCAATTTCCGACAATGCCGGCATCGCCAATTTCTGACAATGCCGGCATCGCCAATTTTCGACAATGCCGGCATCGCCACTTTTATCGACAATGCCGGCATTGCCAATTTTCGACAATGCCGGCATCGCCAATTTCCGACAATGCCGGCATTGCCAATTTCTGACAATGCCGGCATCGCCAATTTCGGACAATGCCGGCATCGCCAATTTCCGACAATGCCGGCATCGCCAATTTCTGACAATGCCGGCATCGCCAATTTCCGACAATGCCGGCATTGCCAATTTTCGACAATGCCGGCATCGCCAATTTCTGACAATGCCGGCATCGCCAATTTCTGACAATGCCGGCATCGCCAACTTCCGACAATGCCGGCATTGCCAATTTCTGACAATGCCGGCATCGCCAATTTCCGACTATGCCGGCATTGCCAATTTCTGACATTGGCGATGCCGGCATTGTCGAAAATTGGCGATGCCGGCATTGTCAGAAATTGGCGATGCTATTTTATTAAGTAGGTCACATACATTACGTACATGTATAATTTGTTGATGAAAGACCAAAAGCTAGGCATAGAGAGCTGTTTTTCGGATGAGTGAGAAAGTTTGAAATTCAAAATTTGGACCACCCCGGCAGCATCTCATTTTTTTTGTCGAAAAATGAAAATGTTGTTATTGTCAAAAAAGCGATGCTATTTTATTAAGTAAGTCACATACATTACGTACATGTATAATTTGTTGATGAAAGACCAAAAGCTAAGCATAGAGAGCTGATTTTCCGGATGAGTGAGAAAGTCTGAAATTCAAAATTTGGACCACCCCGGCAGCATCTCATTTTTTTTGTCGAAAAATGAAAATTTTGTTATTGTCAAAAAACCGATGCTATTTTATTAAGTAGGTCACACAGATTACGTACATGTATAATTTGTTGATGAAAGACCAAAAGCTGGGCATAAGAAGCTGTTTTTTCGGATGAGTCAAAAACGCGATGCTATTTTATTAAGTAAGTCACACAGATTACGTAGATGTATAATTTGTTGATGAAAGACTAAAAGCTAGGCATAGAGAGCTGTTTTATCGGATGAGTGAGAAAGTCTGAAATTCAAAATTTGGACCACCCCGGCGGCATCTCATTTATTTTGTCGAAAAATGAAAATTTTGTTATTGTCAGAAACGCGATGCTATTTTATTAAGTAAGTCACACAGATTACGTAGATGTATAATTTGTTGCTGAAAGACCAAAAGCTAGGCATAGAGAGCTGTTTTTTCGGATGAGTGAGAAAGTTTGAAATTGAAAATTCGGACCACCCCGGCAGCATCTTATTTTTTTGTCGAAAAATGAAAATTTTGTTATTGTCAAAAATCCGATACTATTTTATTAAGTAAGTCACACACATTACGTACATGAATAATTTGTTGATGAAAGACCAAAAGCTAGGCATAGAGAGCTGATTTTCCGGATGAGTGAGAAAGTCTGAAATTCAAAATTTGGACCACCCCGGCAGGATTTCATTTTTTTTGTCGAAAAATGAAAATTTTGTTATTGTCAAAAAAGCGATGCTATTTTATTAAGTAAGTCACACACATTACGTACATGTATAATTTGTTGATGAAAGACCAAAAGCTAAGCATAGAGAGCTGATTTTCGGATGAGTGAGAAAGTTTGAAATTCAAAATTTGGACCACCCCGGCAGCATCTCATTTTTTTTGTCGAAAAATGAAAATTTTGTTATTGTCAAAAAAGCGATGCTATTTTATTAATTAAGTCACACAGATTACGTACATGTATAATTTGTTGATGAAAGACCAAAGGCTAGGCATAGAGGGCTGTTTTTTCGGAGAAGTCTGAAAGTCTGAAATTCAAAATTTTGACCACCCCGGCAGCATCTCATTTTTTTTGTCGAAAAATGAAAATTTTGTTATTGTCAAAAAAGCGATGCTATTTTATTAAGTAAGTCACACAGATTACGTACATGTATAATTTGTTGATGAAAGACCAAAAGCTAGGCATAGAGAGCTGTTTTTTCGGAGAAGTCTGAAAGTCTGAAATTCAAAATTTGGACCACCCCGGCAGCATCTCATTTATTTTGTCGAAAAATGAAAATTTTGTTATTGTCAAAAAAGCGATGCTATTTTATTAATTAAGTCACACAGATTACGTACATGTATAATTTGTTGATGAAAGACCAAAAGCTAGGCATAGAGAGCTGATTTTCCGGATGAGTGAGAAAGTCTGAAATTCAAAATTTGGACCACCCCGGCAGGATTTCATTTTTTTTGTCGAAAAATGAAAATTTTGTTATTGTCAAAAAAGTGATGCTATTTTATTAAGTAAGTCACACAGATTACGTACATGTATAATTTGTTGATGAAAGACCAAAAGCTAGGCATAGAGAGCTGATTTTCCGGATGAGTGAGAAAGTCTGAAAATCAAAATTTGGACCACCCTGGCAGCATCTCATTTTTTTTGTCGAAAAATGAAAATTTTGTTATTGTCAAAAAAGCGATGCTATTTTATTAAGTAAGTCACACACATTACGTACATGTATAATTTGTTGATGAAAGACCAAAAGCTAAGCATAGAGAGCTGATTTTCGGATGAGTGAGAAAGTTTGAAATTCAAAATTTGGACCACCCCGGCAGCATCTCATTTTTTTTGTCGAAAAATGAAAATTTTGTTATTGTCAAAAAAGCGATGCTATTTTATTAGGTAAGTCACACAGATTACGTACATGTATAATTTGTTGATGAAAGACCAAAAGCTAGGCATAGAGAGCTGTTTTTCGGATGAGTGAGAAAGTTTGAAATTCAAAATTTGGACCACCCCGGCAGCATCTCATTTTTTTTGTCGAAAAATGAAAATGTTGTTATTGTCAAAAAAGCGATGCTATTTTATTAAGTAAGTCACATACATTACGTACATGTATAATTTGTTGATGAAAGACCAAAAGCTAAGCATAGAGAGCTGATTTTCGGATGAGTGAGAAAGTTTGAAATTCAAAATTTGGACCACCCCGGCAGCATCTCATTTTTTTTGTCGAAAAATGAAAATTTTGTTATTGTCAAAAAAGCGATGCTATTTTATTAGGTAAGTCACACAGATTACGTACATGTATAATTTGTTGATGAAAGACCAAAAGCTAGGCATAGAGAGCTGTTTTTCGGATGAGTGAGAAAGTTTGAAATTCAAAATTTGGACCACCCCGGCAGCATCTCATTTTTTTTGTCGAGAAATGAAAATGTTGTTATTGTCAAAAAAGCGATGCTATTTTATTAAGTAAGTCACATACATTACGTACATGTATAATTTGTTGATGAAAGACCAAAAGCTTGGCATAGAGAGCTGTTTTTCGGATGAGTGAGAAAGTTTGAAATTCAAAATTTGGACCACCCCGGCAGCATCTCATTTTTTTTGTCGAAAAATGAAAATGTTGTTATTGTCAAAAAAGCGATGCTATTTTATTAAGTAAGTCACATACATTACGTAAATGTATAATTTGTTGATGAAAGACCAAAAGCTAAGCATAGAGAGCTGATTTTCCGGATGAGTGAGAAAGTCTGAAATTCAAAATTTGGACCACCCCGGCAGCATCTCATTTTTTTTGTCGAAAAATGAAAATTTTGTTATTGTCAAAAAAGCGATGCTATTTTATTAGGTAAGTCACACAGATTACGTACATGTATAATTTGTTGATGAAAGACCAAAAGCTAGGCATAGAGAGCTGTTTTTTCGGATGAGTCTGAAAGTCTGAAATTCAAAATTTGGACCACCCCGGCAGCATCTCATTTTTTTTGTCGAAAAATGAAAATGTTGTTATTGTCAAAAAAGCGATGCTATTTTATTAAGTAAGTCACACACATTACGTACATGTATAATTTGTTGATGAAAGACCAAAAGCTAGGCATAGAGAGCTGTTTTTCGGATGAGTGAGAAAGTTTGAAATTCAAAATTTGGACCACCCCGGCAGCATCTCATTTTTTTTGTCGAAAAATGAAAATGTTGTTATTGTCAAAAAAGCGATGCTATTTTATTAAGTAAGTCACATACATTACGTACATGTATAATTTGTTGATGAAAGACCAAAAGCTAAGCATAGAGAGCTGATTTTCCGGATGAGTGAGAAAGTCTGAAATTCAAAATTTGGACCACCCCGGCAGCATCTCATTTTTTTTGTCGAAAAATTAAAATTTTGTTATTGTCAAAAAAACGATGCTTTTTTATTAAGTAAGTCACACAGATTACGTACATGTATAATTTGTTGATGAAAGACCAAAAGCTAGGCATAGAGAGCTGTTTTATCGGATGAGTGAGAAAGTCTGAAATTCAAAATTTGGACCACCCCGGCAGCATCTCATTTTTTTTTGTCGAAAAATGAAATTTTTTGTCAGATTACATACAAGCATAATCTGTCCATGATAGAGAATAAGTCTGGTGCATGGGTCGTCTGAAATTCACCATTTTAACGATGCCGGGCTCGTCGTTTTTATCGAAAATGCCAGGATCGTATTTTTTGTCGAACAAAGATAATTAACAGTGCCGGGATTGATATTTTTATGGATAATTTCGGGATCGTCAAACAAAGAGAATTCCGATGCCGGCATTGTCGATAAAAACGTCGTTTTTATTTTGCCATTTTTCGACAATGCCGGGATCGTCATTTTTCGACAATGCCGGCATCGCCATTTTTATCGACAATGCCGGCATCGCCAATTTTCGACAATGCCGGCATCGCCAATTTTCGACAATGCCGGCATCGCCAATTTTCGACAATGCCGGCATTGCCAATTTTCGACAATGCCGGCATCGCCAATTTCCGACTATGCCGGCATCGCCAATTTCTGACAATGCCGGCATCGCCAATTTCCGACAATGCCGGCATCGCCAATTTCTGACAATGCCGGCATCGCCAATTTTCGACAATGCCGGCATCGCCAATTTCTGACAATGCCGGCATCGCCAATTTTCGACTATGCCGGCATCGCCAATTTTCGACAATGCCGGCATCGCCAATTTCTGACAATGCCGGCATCGCCAATTTTCGACTATGCCGGCATCGCCAATTTTCGATAATGCCGGCATCGCCAATTTTCGACAATGCCGGCATCGCCAATTTCCGACTATGCCGGCATCGCCAATTTTCGACAATGCCGGCATCGCCAATTTCTGACAATGCCGGCATCGCCAACTTCCGACAATGCCGGCATTTCCAATTTCTGACAATGCCGGCATCGCCAACTTCCGACAATGCCGGCATTGCCAATTTCTGACAATGCCGGCATCGCCAATTTTCGACAATGCCGGCATCGCCAATTTCCGACTATGCCGGCATCGCCAATTTCCGACTATGCCGGCATTGCCAATTTCTGACAATGCCAATTTCCGACTATGCCGGCATCGCCAATTTCCGACTATGCCGGCATCGCCAATTTCTGACAATGCCGGCATCGCCAATTTCCGACTATGCCGGCATCGCCAATTTCTGACAATGCCGGCATCGCCAATTTCCGACTATGCCGGCATCGCCAATTTCTGACAATGCCGGCATCGCCAATTTCCGACTATGCCGGCATCGCCAATTTCCGACTATGCCGGCATTGCCAATTTCTGACAATGCCAATTTCCGACAATGCCGGCATCGCCAATTTTCGACAATGCCGGCATCGCCACTTTTATCGACAATGCCGGCATTGCCAATTTCCGACTATGCCGGCATCGCCAATTTCCGACTATGCCGGCATCGCCAATTTCTGACTATGCCGGCATCGCCAATTTCCGACTATGCCGGCATCGCCAATTTCCGACTATGCCGGCATCGCCAATTTCCGACAATGCCGGCATCGCCAATTTCTGACAATGCCGGCATCGCCAATTTCTGACAATGCCGGCATCGCCACTTTTATCGACAATGCCGGCATTGCCAATTTCCGACTATGCCGGCATTGCCAATTTCCGACTATGCCGGCATCGCCAATTTCCGACTATGCCGGCATAGCCAATTTCCGACTATGCCGGCATCGCCAATTTCCGACTATGCCGGCATCGCCAATTTCCGACTATGCCGGCATCGCCAATTTCCGACTATGCCGGCATCGCCAATTTCCGACAATGCCGGCATCGCCAATTTCTGACAATGCCGGCATCGCCAATTTCTGACAATGCCGGCATCGCCACTTTTATCGACAATGCCGGCATTGCCAATTTCCGACTATGCCGGCATTGCCAATTTCCGACTATGCCGGCATCGCCAATTTCCGACTATGCCGGCATCGCCAATTTCCGACAATGCCGGCATCGCCAATTTCTGACAATGCCGGCATCGCCAATTTCTGACAATGCCGGCATCGCCACTTTTATCGACAATGCCGGCATTGCCAATTTCCGACTATGCCGGCATCGCCAATTTCTGACAATGCCGGCATCGCCAATTTTCGACAATGCCGGCATCGCCAATTTCTGACAATGCCGGCATCGCCACTTTTATCGACAATGCCGGCATTGCCAATTTCCGACTATGCCGGCATTGCCAATTTCCGACTATGCCGGCATCGCCAATTTCTGACAATGCCGGCATCGCCAATTTCTGACAATGCCGGCATCGCCAATTTCTGACAATGCCGGCATCGCCACTTTTATCGACAATGCCGGCATTGCCAATTTCCGACTATGCCGGCATCGCCAATTTCTGACAATGCCGGCATCGCCACTTTTATCGACAATGCCGGCATTGCCAATTTCCGACTATGCCGGCATTGCCAATTTCCGACTATGCCGGCATCGCCAATTTCTGACAATGCCGGCATCGCCAATTTCTGACAATGCCGGCATCGCCAATTTCTGACAATGCCGGCATCGCCACTTTTATCGACAATGCCGGCATTGCCAATTTCCGACTATGCCGGCATCGCCAATTTCCGACAATGCCGGCATCGCCAATTTCTGACAATGCCGGCATCGCCAATTTCTGACAATGCCGGCATCGCCACTTTTATCGACAATGCCGGCATTGCCAATTTCCGACAATGCCGGCATTGCCAATTTCTGACAATGCCGGCATCGCCAATTTCGGACAATGCCGGCATCGCCAATTTCCGACAATGCCGGCATCGCCAATTTCTGACAATGCCGGCATCGCCAATTTCCGACAATGCCGGCATTGCCAATTTTCGACAATGCCGGCATCGCCAATTTCTGACAATGCCGGCATCGCCAATTTCTGACAATGCCGGCATCGCCAACTTCCGACAATGCCGGCATTGCCAATTTCTGACAATGCCGGCATTGCCAATTTCTGACAATGCCGGCATCGCCAATTTCCGACTATGCCGGCATTGCCAATTTCTGACATTGGCGATGCCGGCATTGTCGAAAATTGGCGATGCCGGCATTGTCAGAAATTGGCGATGCTATTTTATTAAGTAGGTCACATACATTACGTACATGTATAATTTGTTGATGAAAGACCAAAAGCTAAGCATAGAGAGCTGATTTTCCGGATGAGTGAGAAAGTCTGAAATTCAAAATTTGGACCACCCCGGCAGCATCTCATTTTTTTTGTCGAAAAATGAAAATTTTGTTATTGTCAAAAAACCGATGCTATTTTATTAAGTAGGTCACACAGATTACGTACATGTATAATTTGTTGATGAAAGACCAAAAGCTGGGCATAAGAAGCTGTTTTTTCGGATGAGTCAAAAACGCGATGCTATTTTATTAAGTAAGTCACACAGATTACGTAGATGTATAATTTGTTGATGAAAGACTAAAAGCTAGGCATAGAGAGCTGTTTTATCGGATGAGTGAGAAAGTCTGAAATTCAAAATTTGGACCACCCCGGCGGCATCTCATTTATTTTGTCGAAAAATGAAAATTTTGTTATTGTCAGAAACGCGATGCTATTTTATTAAGTAAGTCACACAGATTACGTAGATGTATAATTTGTTGCTGAAAGACCAAAAGCTAGGCATAGAGAGCTGTTTTTTCGGATGAGTGAGAAAGTTTGAAATTGAAAATTCGGACCACCCCGGCAGCATCTTATTTTTTTGTCGAAAAATGAAAATTTTGTTATTGTCAAAAATCCGATACTATTTTATTAAGTAAGTCACACACATTACGTACATGAATAATTTGTTGATGAAAGACCAAAAGCTAGGCATAGAGAGCTGATTTTCCGGATGAGTGAGAAAGTCTGAAATTCAAAATTTGGACCACCCCGGCAGGATTTCATTTTTTTTGTCGAAAAATGAAAATTTTGTTATTGTCAAAAAAGCGATGCTATTTTATTAAGTAAGTCACACACATTACGTACATGTATAATTTGTTGATGAAAGACCAAAAGCTAAGCATAGAGAGCTGATTTTCGGATGAGTGAGAAAGTTTGAAATTCAAAATTTGGACCACCCCGGCAGCATCTCATTTTTTTTGTCGAAAAATGAAAATTTTGTTATTGTCAAAAAAGCGATGCTATTTTATTAATTAAGTCACACAGATTACGTACATGTATAATTTGTTGATGAAAGACCAAAGGCTAGGCATAGAGGGCTGTTTTTTCGGAGAAGTCTGAAAGTCTGAAATTCAAAATTTTGACCACCCCGGCAGCATCTCATTTTTTTTGTCGAAAAATGAAAATTTTGTTATTGTCAAAAAAGCGATGCTATTTTATTAAGTAAGTCACACAGATTACGTACATGTATAATTTGTTGATGAAAGACCAAAAGCTAGGCATAGAGAGCTGTTTTTTCGGAGAAGTCTGAAAGTCTGAAATTCAAAATTTGGACCACCCCGGCAGCATCTCATTTATTTTGTCGAAAAATGAAAATTTTGTTATTGTCAAAAAAGCGATGCTATTTTATTAATTAAGTCACACAGATTACGTACATGTATAATTTGTTGATGAAAGACCAAAAGCTAGGCATAGAGAGCTGATTTTCCGGATGAGTGAGAAAGTCTGAAATTCAAAATTTGGACCACCCCGGCAGGATTTCATTTTTTTTGTCGAAAAATGAAAATTTTGTTATTGTCAAAAAAGTGATGCTATTTTATTAAGTAAGTCACACAGATTACGTACATGTATAATTTGTTGATGAAAGACCAAAAGCTAGGCATAGAGAGCTGATTTTCCGGATGAGTGAGAAAGTCTGAAAATCAAAATTTGGACCACCCTGGCAGCATCTCATTTTTTTTGTCGAAAAATGAAAATTTTGTTATTGTCAAAAAAGCGATGCTATTTTATTAAGTAAGTCACACACATTACGTACATGTATAATTTGTTGATGAAAGACCAAAAGCTAAGCATAGAGAGCTGATTTTCGGATGAGTGAGAAAGTTTGAAATTCAAAATTTGGACCACCCCGGCAGCATCTCATTTTTTTTGTCGAAAAATGAAAATTTTGTTATTGTCAAAAAAGCGATGCTATTTTATTAGGTAAGTCACACAGATTACGTACATGTATAATTTGTTGATGAAAGACCAAAAGCTAGGCATAGAGAGCTGTTTTTCGGATGAGTGAGAAAGTTTGAAATTCAAAATTTGGACCACCCCGGCAGCATCTCATTTTTTTTGTCGAAAAATGAAAATGTTGTTATTGTCAAAAAAGCGATGCTATTTTATTAAGTAAGTCACATACATTACGTACATGTATAATTTGTTGATGAAAGACCAAAAGCTAAGCATAGAGAGCTGATTTTCGGATGAGTGAGAAAGTTTGAAATTCAAAATTTGGACCACCCCGGCAGCATCTCATTTTTTTTGTCGAAAAATGAAAATTTTGTTATTGTCAAAAAAGCGATGCTATTTTATTAGGTAAGTCACACAGATTACGTACATGTATAATTTGTTGATGAAAGACCAAAAGCTAGGCATAGAGAGCTGTTTTTCGGATGAGTGAGAAAGTTTGAAATTCAAAATTTGGACCACCCCGGCAGCATCTCATTTTTTTTGTCGAGAAATGAAAATGTTGTTATTGTCAAAAAAGCGATGCTATTTTATTAAGTAAGTCACATACATTACGTACATGTATAATTTGTTGATGAAAGACCAAAAGCTTGGCATAGAGAGCTGTTTTTCGGATGAGTGAGAAAGTTTGAAATTCAAAATTTGGACCACCCCGGCAGCATCTCATTTTTTTTGTCGAAAAATGAAAATGTTGTTATTGTCAAAAAAGCGATGCTATTTTATTAAGTAAGTCACATACATTACGTAAATGTATAATTTGTTGATGAAAGACCAAAAGCTAAGCATAGAGAGCTGATTTTCCGGATGAGTGAGAAAGTCTGAAATTCAAAATTTGGACCACCCCGGCAGCATCTCATTTTTTTTGTCGAAAAATGAAAATTTTGTTATTGTCAAAAAAGCGATGCTATTTTATTAGGTAAGTCACACAGATTACGTACATGTATAATTTGTTGATGAAAGACCAAAAGCTAGGCATAGAGAGCTGTTTTTTCGGATGAGTCTGAAAGTCTGAAATTCAAAATTTGGACCACCCCGGCAGCATCTCATTTTTTTTGTCGAAAAATGAAAATGTTGTTATTGTCAAAAAAGCGATGCTATTTTATTAAGTAAGTCACACACATTACGTACATGTATAATTTGTTGATGAAAGACCAAAAGCTAGGCATAGAGAGCTGTTTTTCGGATGAGTGAGAAAGTTTGAAATTCAAAATTTGGACCACCCCGGCAGCATCTCATTTTTTTTGTCGAAAAATGAAAATGTTGTTATTGTCAAAAAAGCGATGCTATTTTATTAAGTAAGTCACATACATTACGTACATGTATAATTTGTTGATGAAAGACCAAAAGCTAAGCATAGAGAGCTGATTTTCCGGATGAGTGAGAAAGTCTGAAATTCAAAATTTGGACCACCCCGGCAGCATCTCATTTTTTTTGTCGAAAAATTAAAATTTTGTTATTGTCAAAAAAACGATGCTTTTTTATTAAGTAAGTCACACAGATTACGTACATGTATAATTTGTTGATGAAAGACCAAAAGCTAGGCATAGAGAGCTGTTTTATCGGATGAGTGAGAAAGTCTGAAATTTAAAATTTGGACCACCCCGGCAGCATCTCATTTTTTTTTGTCGAAAAATGAAATTTTTTGTCAGATTACATACAAGCATAATCTGTCCATGATAGAGAATAAGTCTGGTGCATGGGTCGTCTGAAATTCACCATTTTAACGATGCCGGGCTCGTCGTTTTTATCGAAAATGCCAGGATCGTATTTTTTGTCGAACAAAGATAATTAACAGTGCCGGGATTGATATTTTTATGGATAATTTCGGGATCGTCAAACAAAGAGAATTCCGATGCCGGCATTGTCGATAAAAACGTCGTTTTTATTTTGCCATTTTTCGACAATGCCGGGATCGTCATTTTTCGACAATGCCGGCATCGCCATTTTTATCGACAATGCCGGCATCGCCAATTTTCGACAATGCCGGCATCGCCAATTTTCGACAATGCCGGCATCGCCAATTTTCGACAATGCCGGCATCGCCAATTTTCGACAATGCCGGCATCGCCAATTTCCGACTATGCCGGCATCGCCAATTTCTGACAATGCCGGCATCGCCAATTTCCGACAATGCCGGCATCGCCAATTTCTGACAATGCCGGCATCGCCAATTTTCGACAATGCCGGCATCGCCAATTTCTGACAATGCCGGCATCGCCAATTTTCGACTATGCCGGCATCGCCAATTTTCGACAATGCCGGCATCGCCAATTTCTGACAATGCCGGCATCGCCAATTTTCGACTATGCCGGCATCGCCAATTTTCGATAATGCCGGCATCGCCAATTTTCGACAATGCCGGCATCGCCAATTTCCGACTATGCCGGCATCGCCAATTTTCGACAATGCCGGCATCGCCAATTTCTGACAATGCCGGCATCGCCAACTTCCGACAATGCCGGCATTTCCAATTTCTGACAATGCCGGCATCGCCAACTTCCGACAATGCCGGCATTGCCAATTTCTGACAATGCCGGCATCGCCAATTTTCGACAATGCCGGCATCGCCAATTTCCGACTATGCCGGCATCGCCAATTTCCGACTATGCCGGCATTGCCAATTTCTGACAATGCCAATTTCCGACTATGCCGGCATCGCCAATTTCCGACTATGCCGGCATCGCCAATTTCTGACAATGCCGGCATCGCCAATTTCCGACTATGCCGGCATCGCCAATTTCTGACAATGCCGGCATCGCCAATTTCCGACTATGCCGGCATCGCCAATTTCCGACTATGCCGGCATCGCCAATTTCTGACAATGCCGGCATCGCCAATTTCCGACTATGCCGGCATCGCCAATTTCTGACAATGCCGGCATCGCCAATTTCCGACTATGCCGGCATCGCCAATTTCTGACAATGCCGGCATCGCCAATTTCCGACTATGCCGGCATCGCCAATTTCCGACTATGCCGGCATCGCCAATTTCTGACAATGCCGGCATCGCCAATTTCCGACTATGCCGGCATCGCCAATTTCTGACAATGCCGGCATCGCCAATTTCCGACTATGCCGGCATCGCCAATTTCCGACTATGCCGGCATTGCCAATTTCTGACAATGCCAATTTCCGACAATGCCGGCATCGCCAATTTTCGACAATGCCGGCATCGCCACTTTTATCGACAATGCCGGCATTGCCAATTTCCGACTATGCCGGCATCGCCAATTTCCGACTATGCCGGCATCGCCAATTTCTGACTATGCCGGCATCGCCAATTTCCGACTATGCCGGCATCGCCAATTTCCGACTATGCCGGCATCGCCAATTTCCGACAATGCCGGCATCGCCAATTTCTGACAATGCCGGCATCGCCAATTTCTGACAATGCCGGCATCGCCACTTTTATCGACAATGCCGGCATTGCCAATTTCCGACTATGCCGGCATTGCCAATTTCCGACTATGCCGGCATCGCCAATTTCCGACTATGCCGGCATAGCCAATTTCCGACTATGCCGGCATCGCCAATTTCCGACTATGCCGGCATCGCCAATTTCCGACTATGCCGGCATCGCCAATTTCCGACTATGCCGGCATCGCCAATTTCCGACAATGCCGGCATCGCCAATTTCTGACAATGCCGGCATCGCCACTTTTATCGACAATGCCGGCATTGCCAATTTCCGACTATGCCGGCATTGCCAATTTCCGACTATGCCGGCATCGCCAATTTCCGACTATGCCGGCATCGCCAATTTCCGACAATGCCGGCATCGCCAATTTCTGACAATGCCGGCATCGCCAATTTCTGACAATGCCGGCATCGCCACTTTTATCGACAATGCCGGCATTGCCAATTTCCGACTATGCCGGCATCGCCAATTTCTGACAATGCCGGCATCGCCAATTTTCGACAATGCCGGCATCGCCAATTTCTGACAATGCCGGCATCGCCACTTTTATCGACAATGCCGGCATTGCCAATTTCCGACTATGCCGGCATTGCCAATTTCCGACTATGCCGGCATCGCCAATTTCTGACAATGCCGGCATCGCCAATTTCTGACAATGCCGGCATCGCCAATTTCTGACAATGCCGGCATCGCCACTTTTATCGACAATGCCGGCATTGCCAATTTCCGACTATGCCGGCATCGCCAATTTCTGACAATGCCGGCATCGCCAATTTCTGACAATGCCGGCATCGCCAATTTCTGACAATGCCGGCATCGCCACTTTTATCGACAATGCCGGCATTGCCAATTTCCGACTATGCCGGCATTGCCAATTTCCGACTATGCCGGCATCGCCAATTTCCGACTATGCCGGCATCGCCAATTTCCGACAATGCCGGCATCGCCAATTTCTGACAATGCCGGCATCGCCAATTTCTGACAATGCCGGCATCGCCACTTTTATCGACAATGCCGGCATTGCCAATTTCCGACTATGCCGGTATCGCCAATTTCTGACAATGCCGGCATCGCCACTTTTATCGACAATGCCGGCATTGCCAATTTCCGAATATGCCGGCATTGCCAATTTCCGACTATGCCGGCATCGCCAATTTCCGACAATGCCGGCATCGCCAATTTCCGACTATGCCGGCATCGCCAATTTCCGACAATGCCGGCATCGCCAATTTCTGACAATGCCGGCATCGCCAATTTCTGACAATGCCGGCATCGCCACTTTTATCGACAATGCCGGCATTGCCAATTTCCGACTATGCCGGCATCGCCAATTTCTGACAATGCCGGCATCGCCAATTTCTGACAATGCCGGCATCGCCACTTTTATCGACAATGCCGGCATTGCCAATTTCCGAATATGCCGGCATTGCCAATTTCCGACTATGCCGGCATCGCCAATTTCCGACAATGCCGGCATCGCCAATTTCTGACAATGCCGGCATCGCCAATTTCTGACAATGCCGGCATCGCCAATTTCCGACTATGCCGGCATCGCCAATTTCTGACAATGCCGGCATCGCCAATTTTCGACAATGCCGGCATCGCCAATTTTCGACAATGCCGGCATCGCCAATTTCTGACAATGCCGGCATCGCCAATTTCCGACTATGCCGGCATCGCCAATTTTCGACAATGCCGGCATCGCCAATTTCTGACAATGCCGGCATCGCCAATTTTCGACAATGCCGGCATCGCCAATTTCCGACAATGCCGGCATCGCCAATTTCTGACAATGCCGGCATCGCCAATTTCTGACAATGCCGGCATCGCCACTTTTATCGACAATGCCGGCATTGCCAATTTCCGACTATGCCGGCATCGCCAATTTCCGACAATGCCGGCATCGCCAATTTCTGACAATGCCGGCATTGCCAATTTCCGAATATGCCGGCATTGCCAATTTCCGACTATGCCGGCATCGCCAATTTCCGACTATGCCGGCATCGCCAATTTCCGACTATGCCGGCATCGCCAATTTCCGACAATGCCGGCATCGCCAATTTCTGACAATGCCGGCATCGCCAATTTCTGACAATGCCGGCATCGCCACTTTTATCGACAATGCCGGCATTGCCAATTTCCGACTATGCCGGCATCGCCAATTTCTGACAATGCCGGCATCGCCAATTTTCGACAATGCCGGCATCGCCAATTTCTGACAATGCCGGCATCGCCAATTTCTGACAATGCCGGCATCGCCACTTTTATCGACAATGCCGGCATTGCCAATTTCCGAATATGCCGGCATTGCCAATTTCCGACTATGCCGGCATCGCCAATTTCTGACAATGCCGGCATCGCCAATTTTCGACAATGCCGGCATCGCCAATTTTCGACAATGCCGGCATCGCCAATTTCTGACAATGCCGGCATCGCCAATTTCCGACTATGCCGGCATCGCCAATTTTCGACAATGCCGGCATCGCCAATTTCTGACAATGCCGGCATCGCCAATTTCCGACTATGCCGGCATCGCCAATTTTCGACAATGCCGGCATCGCCAATTTCTGACAATGCCGGCATCGCCAATTTTCGACAATGCCGGCATCGCCAATTTCCGACAATGCCGGCATCGCCAATTTTCGACAATGCCGGCATCGCCAATTTCTGACAATGCCGGCATCGCCAATTTTCGACAATGCCGGCATCGCCAATTTCCGACAATGCCGGCATCGCCAATTTCTGACAATGCCGGCATCGCCACTTTTATCGACAATGCCGGCATTGCCAATTTCCGAATATGCCGGCATTGCCAATTTCCGACTATGCCGGCATCGCCAATTTCTGACAATGCCGGCATCGCCAATTTTCGACAATGCCGGCATCGCCAATTTCCGACTATGCCGGCATCGCCAATTTTCGACAATGCCGGCATCGCCACTTTTATCGACAATGCCGGCATTGCCAATTTCCGACTATGCCGGCATCGCCAATTTCCGACTATGCCGGCATCGCCAATTTCCGACTATGCCGGCATCGCCAATTTCCGACTATGCCGGCATCGCCAATTTCCGACTATGCCGGCATCGCCAATTTCTGACAATGCCGGCATCGCCAATTTCAGACAATGCCGGCATCGCCAATTTCAGACTATGCCGGCATCGCCAATTTCTGACAATGCCGGCATCGCCAATTTTCGACAATGCCGGCATCGCCAATTTTCGACAATGCCGGCATCGCCAATTTCTGACAATGCCGGCATCGCCAATTTCCGACTATGCCGGCATCGCCAATTTCTGACAATGCCGGCATCGCCAATTTCCGACTATGCCGGCATCGCCAATTTCTGACAATGCCGGCATCGCCAATTTTCGACAATGCCGGCATCGCCAATTTCCGACTATGCCGGCATCGCCAATTTCTGACAATGCCGGCATCGCCAATTTCCGACAATGCCGGCATCGCCAATTTCCGACAATGCCGGCATCGCCAATTTCTGACAATGCCGGCATCGCCAATTTCTGACAATGCCGGCATCGCCAATTTCCGACTATGCCGGCATCGCCACTTTTATCGACAATGCCGGCATTGCCAATTTTCGACAATGCCGGCATCGCCAATTTCCGACAATGCCGGCATCGCCAATTTCTGACAATGCCGGCATCGCCAACTTCCGACAATGCCGGCATTGCCAATTTCTGACAATGCCGGCATCGCCAATTTCCGACTATGCCGGCATTGCCAATTTCTGACAATGCCGGCATCGCCAATTTCCGACTATGCCGGCATTGCCAATTTCTGACATTGGCGATGCCGGCATTGTCGAAAATTGGCGATGCCGGCATTGTCAGAAATTGGCGATGCTATTTTATTAAGTAGGTCACATACATTACGTACATGTATAATTTGTTGATGAAAGACCAAAAGCTAGGCATAGAGAGCTGTTTTTCGGATGAGTGAGAAAGTTTGAAATTCAAAATTTGGACCACCCCGGCAGCATCTCATTTTTTTTGTCGAAAAATGAAAATGTTGTTATTGTCAAAAAAGCGATGCTATTTTATTAAGTAAGTCACATACATTACGTACATGTATAATTTGTTGATGAAAGACCAAAAGCTAAGCATAGAGAGCTGATTTTCCGGATGAGTGAGAAAGTCTGAAATTCAAAATTTGGACCACCCCGGCAGCATCTCATTTTTTTTGTCGAAAAATGAAAATTTTGTTATTGTCAAAAAACCGATGCTATTTTATTAAGTAGGTCACACAGATTACGTACATGTATAATTTGTTGATGAAAGACCAAAAGCTGGGCATAAGAAGCTGTTTTTTCGGATGAGTCAAAAACGCGATGCTATTTTATTAAGTAAGTCACACAGATTACGTAGATGTATAATTTGTTGATGAAAGACTAAAAGCTAGGCATAGAGAGCTGTTTTATCGGATGAGTGAGAAAGTCTGAAATTCAAAATTTGGACCACCCCGGCGGCATCTCATTTATTTTGTCGAAAAATGAAAATTTTGTTATTGTCAGAAACGCGATGCTATTTTATTAAGTAAGTCACACAGATTACGTAGATGTATAATTTGTTGCTGAAAGACCAAAAGCTAGGCATAGAGAGCTGTTTTTTCGGATGAGTGAGAAAGTTTGAAATTGAAAATTCGGACCACCCCGGCAGCATCTTATTTTTTTGTCGAAAAATGAAAATTTTGTTATTGTCAAAAATCCGATACTATTTTATTAAGTAAGTCACACACATTACGTACATGAATAATTTGTTGATGAAAGACCAAAAGCTAGGCATAGAGAGCTGATTTTCCGGATGAGTGAGAAAGTCTGAAATTCAAAATTTGGACCACCCCACCCAATTTCCGACTATGCCGGCATCGCCAATTTCCGACAATGCCGGCATCGCCAATTTCTGACAATGCCGGCATCGCCACTTTTATCGACAATGCCGGCATTGCCAATTTCCGACAATGCCGGCATCGCCAATTTCCGACTATGCCGGCATCGCCAATTTCTGACAATGCCGGCATCGCCAATTTCCGACTATGCCGGCATCGCCAATTTCTGACAATGCCGGCATTGCCAATTTCCGACTATGCCGGCATCGCCAATTTCCGACAATGCCGGCATCGCCAATTTCCGACTATGCCGGCATCGCCAATTTCTGACAATGCCGGCATCGCCAATTTCTGACAATGCCGGCATCGCCAATTTCCGACTATGCCGGCATCGCCAATTTCTGACAATGCCGGCATCGCCAATTTCCGACAATGCCGGCATCGCCAATTTCTGACAATGCCGGCATCGCCAATTTCTGACAATGCCGGCATCGCCAATTTCCGACTATGCCGGCATCGCCAATTTCTGACAATGCCGGCATCGCCAATTTCCGACAATGCCGGCATCGCCAATTTCTGACAATGCCGGCATCGCCAATTTCTGACAATGCCGGCATCGCCAATTTCCGACTATGCCGGCATCGCCAATTTCTGACAATGCCGGCATCGCCAATTTCCGACTATGCCGGCATCGCCAATTTCTGACAATGCCGGCATTGCCAATTTCCGACTATGCCGGCATCGCCAATTTCCGACAATGCCGGCATCGCCAATTTCCGACTATGCCGGCATCGCCAATTTCTGACAATGCCGGCATCGCCAATTTCCGACTATGCCGGCATCGCCAATTTCTGACAATGCCGGCATCGCCAATTTTCGACAATGCCGGCATCGCCAATTTTCGACAATGCCGGCATCGCCAATTTCTGACAATGCCGGCATCGCCAATTTCCGACTATGCCGGCATCGCCAATTTCTGACAATGCCGGCATCGCCAATTTCCGACTATGCCGGCATCGCCAATTTCTGACAATGCCGGCATCGCCAATTTCCGACTATGCCGGCATCGCCAATTTTCGACAATGCCGGCATCGCCAATTTCTGACAATGCCGGCATCGCCAATTTTCGACAATGCCGGCATCGCCAATTTCCGACTATGCCGGCATCGCCAATTTCTGACAATGCCGGCATCGCCAATTTCCGACTATGCCGGCATCGCCAATTTCTGACAATGCCGGCATCGCCAATTTTCGACAATGCCGGCATCGCCAATTTTCGACAATGCCGGCATCGCCAATTTCTGACAATGCCGGCATCGCCAATTTCCGACAATGCCGGCATCGCCAATTTCTGACAATGCCGGCATCGCCAATTTCTGACAATGCCGGCATCGCCAATTTCCGACTATGCCGGCATCGCCAATTTCTGACAATGCCGGCATCGCCAATTTTCGACAATGCCGGCATCGCCAATTTTCGACAATGCCGGCATCGCCACTTTTATCGACTATGCCGGCATCGCCAATTTCCGACTATGCCGGCATCGCCAATTTCCGACTATGCCGGCATCGCCAATTTCCGACTATGCCGGCATCGCCAATTTCTGACAATGCCGGCATCGCCAATTTCTGACAATGCCGGCATCGCCAATTTCCGACTATGCCGGCATCGCCAATTTCTGACAATGCCGGCATCGCCAATTTTCGACAATGCCGGCATCGCCAATTTTCGACAATGCCGGCATCGCCAATTTCTGACAATGCCGGCATCGCCAATTTCCGACTATGCCGGCATCGCCAATTTCTGACAATGCCGGCATCGCCAATTTCTGACAATGCCGGCATCGCCAATTTCTGACAATGCCGGCATCGCCAATTTCTGACAATGCCGGCATCGCCAATTTCTGACAATGCCGGCATCGCCAATTTCCGATGCCGATGTCAGAAATTGGCGATGCCGGCATTGTCAGAAATTGGCAATGCCGGCATAGTCGGAAATTGGCAATGCCGGCATTGTCGGAAGTTGGCGATGCCGGCATTGTCGAAAATTGCCGATGCCGGCATTGTCAGAAATTGGCGATGCCGGCATTGTCGAAAATTGGCGATGCCGGCATTGTCGGAAATTGGCGATGCCGGCATTGTCAGAAATTGGCGATGCCGGCATAGTCGGAAATTGGCGATGCCGGCATTGTCAGAAATTGGCGATGCCGGCATTGTCAGAAATTGGCAATGCCGGCATTGTCGAAAATTGGCGATGCCGGCATTGTCAGAAATTGGCGATGCCGGCATTGTCGAAAATTGGCGATGCCGGCATTGTCGAAAATTGGCGATGCCGGCATTGTCGAAAATTGGCGATGCCGGCATTGTCGAAAATTGGCGATGCCGGCATTGTCGAAAATTGGCGATGCCGGCATTGTCGATAAAAATGGCGATGCCGGCATTGTCGAAAAATGACGATCCCGGCATTGTCGAAAAATGGTAAAATAAAAACGACGTTTTTATCGACAATGCCGGCATCGGAATTCTCTTTGTTTGACGATCCCGAAATTATCCATAAAAATATCAATCCCGGCACTGTTAATTATCTTTGTTCGACAAAAAATACGATCGTGGCATTTTCGATAAAAACGACGAGCCCGGCATCGTTAAAATGGTGAATTTCAGACGTCCTGATGCCTTTTCATGGACAAATTATACTTGTACGTAATCGTTGTGACTTGTTAAGAAATTAGCACCGTTTGTGCCAAAAATACTCATTTTTCGCCGATCCCGGCATCGTTAAAATTGTGAATTTCAGACGACCCATGCACCAGACTTATTCTCTATCATGGACAGATTATGCTTGTATGTAATCTGACAAAAAATTTCATTTTTCGACAAAAAAAAATGAGATGCTGCCGGGGTGGTCCAAATTTTAAATTTCAGACTTTCTCACTCATCCGATAAAACAGCTCTCTATGCCTAGCTTTTGGTCTTTCATCAACAAATTATACATGTACGTAATCTGTGTGACTTACTTAATAAAATAGCATCGCTTTTTTGACAATAACAACATTTTCATTTTTCGACAAAAAAAATGAGATGCTGCCGGGGTGGTCCAAATTTTGAATTTCAAACTTTCTCACTCATCCGATAAAACAGCTCTCTATGCCTAGCTTTTGGTCTTTCATCAACAAATTATACATGTACGTAATCTGTGTGACGAACTTAATAAAATAGCATCGTTTTTTTGACAATAACAAAATTTTAATTTTTCGACAAAAAAAATGAGATGCTGCCGGGGTGGTCCAAATTTTGAATTTCAGACTTTCTCACTCATCCGGAAAATCAGCTCTCTATGCTTAGCTTTTGGTCTTTCATCAACAAATTATACATGTACGTAATCTGTGTGACTTACTTAATAAAAAAGCATCGTTTTTTTGACAATAACAAAATTTTAATTTTTCGACAAAAAAAATGAGATGCTGCCGGGGTGGTCCAAATTTTGAATTTCAGACTTTCTCACTCATCCGAAAAACAGCTCTCTATGCCTAGCTTTTGGTCTTTCATCAACAAATTATACATGTACGTAATGTGTGTGACTTACTTAATAAAAAAGCATCGTTTTTTTGACAATAACAAAATTTTAATTTTTCGACAAAAAAAATGAGATGCTGCCGGGGTGGTCCAAATTTTGAATTTCAGACTTTCTCACTCATCCGATAAAACAGCTCTCTATGCCTAGCTTTTGGTCTTTCATCAACAAATTATACATGTACGTAATCTGTGTGACTTACTTAATAAAAAAGCATCGTTTTTTTGACAATAACAAAATTTTAATTTTTCGACAAAAAAAATGAGATGCTGCCGGGGTGGTCCAAATTTTGAATTTCAGACTTTCTCACTCATCCGGAAAATCAGCTCTCTATGCTTAGCTTTTGGTCTTTCATCAACAAATTATACATGTACGTAATGTATGTGACTTACTTAATAAAATAGCATCGCTTTTTTGACAATAACAACATTTTCATTTTTCGACAAAAAAAATGAGATGCTGCCGGGGTGGTCCAAATTTTGAATTTCAGACTTTCAGACTCATCCGAAAAAACAGCTCTCTATGCCTAGCTTTTGGTCTTTCATCAACAAATTATACATGTACGTAATCTGTGTGACTTACCTAATAAAATAGCATCGCTTTTTTGACAATAACAACATTTTCATTTTTCGACAAAAAAAATGAGATGCTGCCGGGGTGGTCCAAATTTTGAATTTCAAACTTTCTCACTCATCCGAAAAACAGCTCTCTATGCCTAGCTTTTGGTCTTTCATCAACAAATTATACATGTACGTAATGTATGTGACTTACTTAATAAAATAGCATCGCTTTTTTGACAATAACAACATTTTCATTTTTCGACAAAAAAAATGAGATGCTGCCGGGGTGGTCCAAATTTTGAATTTCAAACTTTCTCACTCATCCGAAAAACAGCTCTCTATGCCTAGCTTTTGGTCTTTCATCAACAAATTATACATGTACGTAATCTGTGTGACTTACTTAATAAAATAGCATCGCTTTTTTGACAATAACAAAATTTTCATTTTTCGACAAAAAAAATGAGATGCTGCCGGGGTGGTCCAAATTTTGAATTTCAGACTTTCAGACTCATCCGAAAAACAGCTCTCTATGCCTAGCTTTTGGTCTTTCATCAACAAATTATACATGTACGTAATCTGTGTGACTTACTTAATAAAATAGCATCGCTTTTTTGACAATAACAACATTTTCATTTTTCGACAAAAAAAATGAGGGGTTGGTCCAAATTTTGAATTTCAGACTTTCAGACTCATCCGAAAAAACAGCTCTCTATGCCTAGCTTTTGGTCTTTCATCAACAAATTATACATGTACGTAATCTGTGTGACTTACCTAATAAAATAGCATCGCTTTTTTGACAATAACAAAATTTTCATTTTTCGACAAAAAAAATGAGATGCTGCCGGGGTGGTCCAAATTTTGAATTTCAGACTTTCTCACTCATCCGGAAAATCAGCTCTCTATGCTTAGCTTTTGGTCTTTCATCAACAAATTATACATGTACGTAATGTATGTGACTTACTTAATAAAATAGCATCGCTTTTTTGACAATAACAACATTTTCATTTTTCGACAAAAAAAATGAGATGCTGCCGGGGTGGTCCAAATTTTGAATTTCAAACTTTCTCACTCATCCGAAAAACAGCTCTCTATGCCTAGCTTTTGGTCTTTCATCAACAAATTATACATGTACGTAATGTATGTGACTTACTTAATAAAATAGCATCGCTTTTTTGACAATAACAACATTTTCATTTTTCGACAAAAAAAATGAGATGCTGCCGGGGTGGTCCAAATTTTGAATTTCAAACTTTCTCACTCATCCGAAAAACAGCTCTCTATGCTTAGCTTTTGGTCTTTCATCAACAAATTATACATGTACGTAATGTATGTGACTTACTTAATAAAATAGCATCGCTTTTTTGACAATAACAACATTTTCATTTTTCGACAAAAAAAATGAGATGCTGCCGGGGTGGTCCAAATTTTGAATTTCAAACTTTCTCACTCATCCGAAAAACAGCTCTCTATGCCTAGCTTTTGGTCTTTCATCAACAAATTATACATGTACGTAATCTGTGTGACTTACCTAATAAAATAGCATCGCTTTTTTGACAATAACAAAATTTTCATTTTTCGACAAAAAAAATGAGATGCTGCCGGGGTGGTCCAAATTTTGAATTTCAAACTTTCTCACTCATCCGAAAAACAGCTCTCTATGCCTAGCTTTTGGTCTTTCATCAACAAATTATACATGTACGTAATCTGTGTGACTTACCTGATAAAATAGCATCGCTTTTTTGACAATAACAAAATTTTCATTTTTCGACAAAAAAAATGAGATGCTGCCGGGGTGGTCCAAATTTTGAATTTCAGACTTTCTCACTCATCCGGAAAATCAGCTCTCTATGCCTAGCTTTTGGTCTTTCATCAACAAATTATACATGTACGTAATGTGTGTGACTTACTTAATAAAATAGCATCGCTTTTTTGACAATAACAAAATTTTCATTTTTCGACAAAAAAAATGAGATGCTGCCAGGGTGGTCCAAATTTTGATTTTCAGACTTTCTCACTCATCCGGAAAATCAGCTCTCTATGCCTAGCTTTTGGTCTTTCATCAACAAATTATACATGTACGTAATCTGTGTGACTTACTTAATAAAATAGCATCACTTTTTTGACAATAACAAAATTTTCATTTTTCGACAAAAAAAATGAAATCCTGCCGGGGTGGTCCAAATTTTGAATTTCAGACTTTCTCACTCATCCGGAAAATCAGCTCTCTATGCCAAGCTTTTGGTCTTTCATCAACAAATTATACATGTACGTAATCTGTGTGACTTAATTAATAAAATAGCATCGCTTTTTTGACAATAACAAAATTTTCATTTTTCGACAAAAAAAATGAGACGCTGCCGGGGTGGTCCAAATTTTGAATTTCAGACTTTCAGACTTCTCCGAAAAAACAGCTCTCTATGCCTAGCTTTTGGTCTTTCATCAACAAATTATACATGTACGTAATCTGTGTGACTTACTTAATAAAATAGCATCGCTTTTTTGACAATAACAAAATTTTCATTTTTCGACAAAAAAAATGAGATGCTGCCGGGGTGGTCAAAATTTTGAATTTCAGACTTTCAGACTTCTCCGAAAAAACAGCCCTCTATGCCTAGCCTTTGGTCTTTCATCAACAAATTATACATGTACGTAATCTGTGTGACTTACTTAATAAAATAGCATCGCTTTTTTGACAATAACAAAATTTTCATTTTTCGACAAAAAAAATGAGATGCTGCCGGGGTGGTCCAAATTTTGAATTTCAGACTTTCTCACTCATCCGGAAAATCAGCTCTCTATGCCTAGCTTTTGGTCTTTCATCAACAAATTATTCATGTACGTAATGTGTGTGACTTACTTAATAAAATAGCATCGCGTTTTTGACAATAACAAAATTTTCATTTTTCGACAAAAAAATAAGATGCTGCCGGGGTGGTCCGAATTTTCAATTTCAAACTTTCTCACTCATCCGAAAAAACAGCTCTCTATGCCTAGCTTTTGGTCTTTCAGCAACAAATTATACATCTACGTAATCTGTGTGACTTACTTAATAAAATAGCATCGCGTTTCTGACAATAACAAAATTTTCATTTTTCGACAAAATAAATGAGATGCCGCCGGGGTGGTCCAAATTTTGAATTTCAGACTTTCTCACTCATCCGATAAAACAGCTCTCTATGCCTAGCTTTTGGTCTTTCATCAACAAATTATACATCTACGTAATCTGTGTGACCTACTTAATAAAATAGCATCGGTTTTTTGACAATAACAAAATTTTCATTTTTCGACAAAAAAAATGAGATGCTGCCGGGGTGGTCCAAATTTTGAATTTCAAACTTTCTCACTCATCCGAAAATCAGCTCTCTATGCTTAGCTTTTGGTCTTTCATCAACAAATTATACATGTACGTAATGTATGTGACTTACTTAATAAAATAGCATCGCTTTTTTGACAATAACAACATTTTCATTTTTCGACAAAAAAAATGAGATGCTGCCGGGGTGGTCCAAATTTTGAATTTCAAACTTTCTCACTCATCCGAAAAACAGCTCTCTATGCCTAGCTTTTGGTCTTTCATCAACAAATTATACATGTACGTAATGTATGTGACCTACTTAATAAAATAGCATCGCCTTATCTGACAATGCCGGCATCGCCAATTTCTGACAATGCCGGCATCGCCAATTTTCGACAATGCCGGCATCGCCAATTTCCGACTATGCCGGCATCGCCAATTTCTGACAATGCCGGCATCGCCAATTTTCGACAATGCCGGTATTGCCAATTTCTGACTATGCCGGCATCGCCAATTTCTGACAATGCCGGCATCGCCAATTTTCGACAATGCCGGCATCGCCAATTTTCGACAATGCCGGCATCGCCAATATCCGACTATGCCGGCATCGCCAATTTTCGACAATGCCGGCATCGCCAATTTCCGACAATGCCGGCATCGCCAATTTCTGACAATGCCGGCATCGCCAATTTCCGACAATGCCGGCATCGCCAATTTCTGACAATGCCGGCATTGCCAATTTCTGACAATGCCGGCATCGCCAATTTCTGACAATGCCGGCATCGCCAATTTCTGACAATGCCGGCATCGCCAATTTTCGACAATGCCGGCATCGCCAATTTTCGACAATGCCGCATCGCCAATTTCCGACTATGCCGGCATCGCCAATTTCCGACTATGCCGGCATCGCCAATTTCTGACAATGCCGGCATCGCCAATTTCTGACAATGCCGGCATCGCCAATTTTCGACAATGCCGGCATCGCCAATTTCCGACTATGCCGGCATCGCCAAATTCTGACAATGCCGGCATCGCCAATTTCTGACAATGCCGGCATCGCCAATTTTCGACAATGCCGGCATCGCCAATTTTCGACAATGCCGCATCGCCAATTTCCGACTATGCCGGCATCGCCAATTTCTGACAATGCCGGCATCGCCAATTTCTGACAATGCCGGCATCGCCAATTTCTGACAATGCCGGCATCGCCAATTTCCGACAATGCCGGCATCGCCAATTTCTGACAATGCCGGCATCGGCAATTTTCGACAATGCCGGCATCGCCAATTTCTGACAATGCCGGCATCGCCAATTTCTGACAATGCCGGCATCGCCAATTTCCGACTATGCCGGCATCGCCAATTTCCGACTATGCCGGCATCGCCAATTTCCGACTATGCCGGCATCGCCAATTTCCGACTATGCCGGCATCGCCAATTTCTGACAATGCCGGCATCGCCAATTTTCGACAATGCCGGTATTGCCAATTTCTGACTATGCCGGCATCGCCAATTTCTGACAATGCCGGCATCGCCAATTTTCGACAATGCCGGCATCGCCAATTTTCGACAATGCCGGCATCGCCAATATCCGACTATGCCGGCATCGCCAATTTTCGACAATGCCGGCATCGCCAATTTCCGACAATGCCGGCATCGCCAATTTCTGACAATGCCGGCATCGCCAATTTCCGACAATGCCGGCATCGCCAATTTCTGACAATGCCGGCATTGCCAATTTCTGACAATGCCGGCATCGCCAATTTCTGACAATGCCGGCATCGCCAATTTCTGACAATGCCGGCATCGCCAATTTTCGACAATGCCGGCATCGCCAATTTTCGACAATGCCGCATCGCCAATTTCCGACTATGCCGGCATCGCCAATTTCCGACTATGCCGGCATCGCCAATTTCTGACAATGCCGGCATCGCCAATTTCTGACAATGCCGGCATCGCCAATTTTCGACAATGCCGGCATCGCCAATTTTCGACAATGCCGGTATTGCCAATTTCTGACTATGCCGGCATCGCCAATTTCTGACAATGCCGGCATCGCCAATTTTCGACAATGCCGGCATCGCCAATTTTCGACAATGCCGGCATCGCCAATATCCGACTATGCCGGCATCGCCAATTTTCGACAATGCCGGCATCGCCAATTTCCGACAATGCCGGCATCGCCAATTTCTGACAATGCCGGCATCGCCAATTTCCGACAATGCCGGCATCGCCAATTTCTGACAATGCCGGCATTGCCAATTTCTGACAATGCCGGCATCGCCAATTTCTGACAATGCCGGCATCGCCAATTTCTGACAATGCCGGCATCGCCAATTTTCGACAATGCCGGCATCGCCAATTTTCGACAATGCCGCATCGCCAATTTCCGACTATGCCGGCATCGCCAATTTCCGACTATGCCGGCATCGCCAATTTCTGACAATGCCGGCATCGCCAATTTCTGACAATGCCGGCATCGCCAATTTTCGACAATGCCGGCATCGCCAATTTCCGACTATGCCGGCATCGCCAAATTCTGACAATGCCGGCATCGCCAATTTCTGACAATTTTCGACAATTGTCGGAAATTGGCGATGCCGGCATTGTCAGAAATTGGCGATGCCGGCATTGTCAGAAATTGGCGATGCCGGCATTGTCGAAAATTGCCGATGCCGGCATTGTCAGAAATTGGCGATGCCGGCATTGTCGGAAATTGGCGATGCCGGCATTGTCAGAAATTGGCGATGCCGGCATTGTCAGAAATTGGCGATGCCGGCATTGTCAGAAATTGGCGATGCCGGCATAGTCGGAAATTGGCGATGCGGCATTGTCGAAAATTGGCGATGCCGGCATTGTCGAAAATTGGCGATGCCGGCATTGTCAGAAATTGGCGATGCCGGCATTGTCAGAAATTGGCGATGCCGGCATAGTCGGAAATTGGCGATGCCGGCATAGTCGGAAATTGGCGATGCCGGCATAGTCGGAAATTGGCGATGCCGGCATAGTCGGAAATTGGCGATGCCGGCATTGTCGAAAATTGGCGATGCCGGCATTGTCGAAAATTGGCGATGCCGGCATTGTCAGAAATTGGCGATGCCGGCATTGTCAGAAATTGGCGATGCCGGCATTGTCAGAAATTGGCAATGCCGGCATTGTCAGAAATTGGCGATGCCGGCATTGTCGGAAATTGGCGATGCCGGCATTGTCGAAAATTGGCGATGCCGGCATTGTCAGAAATTGGCGATGCCGGCATTGTCAGAAATTGGCGATGCCGGCATTGTCAGAAATTGGCAATGCCGGCATTGTCGGAAATTGGCGATGCCGGCATTGTCGAAAATTGGCAATGCCGGCATTGTCAGAAATTGGCGATGCCGGCATTGTCAGAAATTGGCGATGCCGGCATTGTCGGAAATTGGCGATGCCGGCATTGTCGAAAATTGGCGATGCCGGCATAGTCGGATATTGGCGATGCCGGCATTGTCGAAAATTGGCGATGCCGGCATTGTCGAAAATTGGCGATGCCGGCATTGTCAGAAATTGGCGATGCCGGCATAGTCAGAAATTGGCAATACCGGCATTGTCGAAAATTGGCGATGCCGGCATTGTCAGAAATTGGCGATGCCGGCATAGTCGGAAATTGGCGATGCCGGCATTGTCGAAAATTGGCGATGCCGGCATTGTCAGAAATTGGCGATGCCGGCATTGTCAGAAATTGGCGATGCTATTTTATTAAGTAGGTCACATACATTACGTACATGTATAATTTGTTGATGAAAGACCAAAAGCTAGGCATAGAGAGCTGTTTTTCGGATGAGTGAGAAAGTTTGAAATTCAAAATTTGGACCACCCCGGCAGCATCTCATTTTTTTTGTCGAAAAATGAAAATGTTGTTATTGTCAAAAAAGCGATGCTATTTTATTAAGTAAGTCACATACATTACGTACATGTATAATTTGTTGATGAAAGACCAAAAGCTAAGCATAGAGAGCTGATTTTCCGGATGAGTGAGAAAGTCTGAAATTCAAAATTTGGACCACCCCGGCAGCATCTCATTTTTTTTGTCGAAAAATGAAAATTTTGTTATTGTCAAAAAACCGATGCTATTTTATTAAGTAGGTCACACAGATTACGTAGATGTATAATTTGTTGATGAAAGACCAAAAGCTAGGCATAGAGAGCTGTTTTATCGGATGAGTGAGAAAGTCTGAAATTCAAAATTTGGACCACCCCGGCGGCATCTCATTTATTTTGTCGAAAAATGAAAATTTTGTTATTGTCAGAAACGCGATGCTATTTTATTAAGTAAGTCACACACATTACGTACATGAATAATTTGTTGATGAAAGACCAAAAGCTAGGCATAGAGAGCTGATTTTCCGGATGAGTGAGAAAGTCTGAAATTCAAAATTTGGACCACCCCGGCAGCATCTCATTTTTTTTGTCGAAAAATGAAAATTTTGTTATTGTCAAAAAAGCGATGCTATTTTATTAAGTAAGTCACACAGATTACGTACATGTATAATTTGTTGATGAAAGACCAAAGGCTAGGCATAGAGGGCTGTTTTTTCGGAGAAGTCTGAAAGTCTGAAATTCAAAATTTTGACCACCCCGGCAGCATCTCATTTTTTTTGTCGAAAAATGAAAATTTTGTTATTGTCAAAAAAGCGATGCTATTTTATTAAGTAAGTCACACAGATTACGTACATGTATAATTTGTTGATGAAAGACCAAAAGCTAGGCATAGAGAGCTGTTTTTTCGGAGAAGTCTGAAAGTCTGAAATTCAAAATTTGGACCACCCCGGCAGCGTCTCATTTTTTTTGTCGAAAAATGAAAATTTTGTTATTGTCAAAAAAGCGATGCTATTTTATTAATTAAGTCACACAGATTACGTACATGTATAATTTGTTGATGAAAGACCAAAAGCTTGGCATAGAGAGCTGATTTTCCGGATGAGTGAGAAAGTCTGAAATTCAAAATTTGGACCACCCCGGCAGGATTTCATTTTTTTTGTCGAAAAATGAAAATTTTGTTATTGTCAAAAAAGTGATGCTATTTTATTAAGTAAGTCACACAGATTACGTACATGTATAATTTGTTGATGAAAGACCAAAAGCTAGGCATAGAGAGCTGATTTTCCGGATGAGTGAGAAAGTCTGAAAATCAAAATTTGGACCACCCTGGCAGCATCTCATTTTTTTTGTCGAAAAATGAAAATTTTGTTATTGTCAAAAAAGCGATGCTATTTTATTAAGTAAGTCACACACATTACGTACATGTATAATTTGTTGATGAAAGACCAAAAGCTAGGCATAGAGAGCTGATTTTCCGGATGAGTGAGAAAGTCTGAAATTCAAAATTTGGACCACCCCGGCAGCATCTCATTTTTTTTGTCGAAAAATGAAAATTTTGTTATTGTCAAAAAAGCGATGCTATTTTATCAGGTAAGTCACACAGATTACGTACATGTATAATTTGTTGATGAAAGACCAAAAGCTAGGCATAGAGAGCTGTTTTTCGGATGAGTGAGAAAGTTTGAAATTCAAAATTTGGACCACTCCGGCAGCATCTCATTTTTTTTGTCGAAAAATGAAAATTTTGTTATTGTCAAAAAAGCGATGCTATTTTATTAGGTAAGTCACACAGATTACGTACATGTATAATTTGTTGATGAAAGACCAAAAGCTAGGCATAGAGAGCTGTTTTTCGGATGAGTGAGAAAGTTTGAAATTCAAAATTTGGACCACCCCGGCAGCATCTCATTTTTTTTGTCGAAAAATGAAAATGTTGTTATTGTCAAAAAAGCGATGCTATTTTATTAAGTAAGTCACATACATTACGTACATGTATAATTTGTTGATGAAAGACCAAAAGCTAAGCATAGAGAGCTGTTTTTCGGATGAGTGAGAAAGTTTGAAATTCAAAATTTGGACCACCCCGGCAGCATCTCATTTTTTTTGTCGAAAAATGAAAATGTTGTTATTGTCAAAAAAGCGATGCTATTTTATTAAGTAAGTCACATACATTACGTACATGTATAATTTGTTGATGAAAGACCAAAAGCTAGGCATAGAGAGCTGTTTTTCGGATGAGTGAGAAAGTTTGAAATTCAAAATTTGGACCACCCCGGCAGCATCTCATTTTTTTTGTCGAAAAATGAAAATGTTGTTATTGTCAAAAAAGCGATGCTATTTTATTAAGTAAGTCACATACATTACGTACATGTATAATTTGTTGATGAAAGACCAAAAGCTAAGCATAGAGAGCTGATTTTCCGGATGAGTGAGAAAGTCTGAAATTCAAAATTTGGACCACCCCGGCAGCATCTCATTTTTTTTGTCGAAAAATGAAAATGTTGTTATTGTCAAAAAAGCGATGCTATTTTATTAAGTAAGTCACACACATTACGTACATGTATAATTTGTTGATGAAAGACCAAAAGCTAGGCATAGAGAGCTGTTTTTCGGATGAGTCTGAAAGTCTGAAATTCAAAATTTGGACCACCCCGGCAGCATCTCATTTTTTTTGTCGAAAAATGAAAATTTTGTTATTGTCAAAAAAGCGATGCTATTTTATTAGGTAAGTCACACAGATTACGTACATGTATAATTTGTTGATGAAAGACCAAAAGCTAGGCATAGAGAGCTGTTTTTTCGGATGAGTCTGAAAGTCTGAAATTCAAAATTTGGACCAACCCGGCAGCATCTCATTTTTTTTGTCGAAAAATGAAAATGTTGTTATTGTCAAAAAAGCGATGCTATTTTATTAAGTAAGTCACACAGATTACGTACATGTATAATTTGTTGATGAAAGACCAAAAGCTAGGCATAGAGAGCTGTTTTTCGGATGAGTCTGAAAGTCTGAAATTCAAAATTTGGACCACCCCGGCAGCATCTCATTTTTTTTGTCGAAAAATGAAAATTTTGTTATTGTCAAAAAAGCGATGCTATTTTATTAGGTAAGTCACACAGATTACGTACATGTATAATTTGTTGATGAAAGACCAAAAGCTAGGCATAGAGAGCTGTTTTTCGGATGAGTGAGAAAGTTTGAAATTCAAAATTTGGACCACCCCGGCAGCATCTCATTTTTTTTGTCGAAAAATGAAAATGTTGTTATTGTCAAAAAAGCGATGCTATTTTATTAAGTAAGTCACATACATTACGTACATGTATAATTTGTTGATGAAAGACCAAAAGCTAAGCATAGAGAGCTGATTTTCCGGATGAGTGAGAAAGTCTGAAATTCAAAATTTGGACCACCCCGGCAGCATCTCATTTTTTTTGTCGAAAAATGAAAATTTTGTTATTGTCAAAAAAGCGATGCTATTTTATTAGGTAAGTCACACAGATTACGTACATGTATAATTTGTTGATGAAAGACCAAAAGCTAGGCATAGAGAGCTGTTTTTTCGGATGAGTCTGAAAGTCTGAAATTCAAAATTTGGACCACCCCGGCAGCATCTCATTTTTTTTGTCGAAAAATGAAAATTTTGTTATTGTCAAAAAAGCGATGCTATTTTATTAAGTAAGTCACATACATTACGTACATGTATAATTTGTTGATGAAAGACCAAAAGCTAAGCATAGAGAGCTGATTTTCCGGATGAGTGAGAAAGTCTGAAATTCAAAATTTGGACCACCCCGGCAGCATCTCATTTTTTTTGTCGAAAAATGAAAATTTTGTTATTGTCAAAAAAGCGATGCTATTTTATTAGGTAAGTCACACAGATTACGTACATGTATAATTTGTTGATGAAAGACCAAAAGCTAGGCATAGAGAGCTGTTTTTTTGGATGAGTCTGAAAGTCTGAAATTCAAAATTTGGACCACCCCGGCAGCATCTCATTTTTTTTGTCGAAAAATGAAAATGTTGTTATTGTCAAAAAAGCGATGCTATTTTATTAAGTAAGTCACACACATTACGTACATGTATAATTTGTTGATGAAAGACCAAAAGCTAGGCATAGAGAGCTGTTTTTCGGATGAGTGAGAAAGTCTGAAATTCAAAATTTGGACCACCCCGGCAGCATCTCATTTTTTTTGTCGAAAAATTAAAATTTTGTTATTGTCAAAAAAACGATGCTTTTTTATTAAGTAAGTCACACAGATTACGTACATGTATAATTTGTTGATGAAAGACCAAAAGCTAGGCATAGAGAGCTGTTTTATCGGATGAGTGAGAAAGTCTGAAATTCAAAATTTGGACCACCCCGGCAGCATCTCATTTTTTTTGTCGAAAAATGAAAATGTTGTTATTGTCAAAAAAGCGATGCTATTTTATTAAGTAAGTCACATACATTACGTACATGTATAATTTGTTGATGAAAGACCAAAAGCTAAGCATAGAGAGCTGATTTTCCGGATGAGTGAGAAAGTCTGAAATTCAAAATTTGGACCACCCCGGCAGCATCTCATTTTTTTTGTCGAAAAATGAAAATTTTGTTATTGTCAAAAAAGCGATGCTATTTTATTAGGTAAGTCACACAGATTACGTACATGTATAATTTGTTGATGAAAGACCAAAAGCTAGGCATAGAGAGCTGTTTTATCGGATGAGTGAGAAAGTTTGAAATTCAAAATTTGGACCACCCCGGCAGCATCTCATTTTTTTTGTCGAAAAATGAAAATGTTGTTATTGTCAAAAAAGCGATGCTATTTTATTAAGTAAGTCACATACATTACGTACATGTATAATTTGTTGATGAAAGACCAAAAGCTAAGCATAGAGAGCTGATTTTCCGGATGAGTGAGAAAGTCTGAAATTCAAAATTTGGACCACCCCGGCAGCATCTCATTTTTTTTGTCGAAAAATGAAAATTTTGTTATTGTCAAAAAAGCGATGCTATTTTATTAGGTAAGTCACACAGATTACGTACATGTATAATTTGTTGATGAAAGACCAAAAGCTAGGCATAGAGAGCTGTTTTTTCGGATGAGTCTGAAAGTCTGAAATTCAAAATTTGGACCACCCCGGCAGCATCTCATTTTTTTTGTCGAAAAATGAAAATGTTGTTATTGTCAAAAAAGCGATGCTATTTTATTAAGTAAGTCACATACATTACGTACATGTATAATTTGTTGATGAAAGACCAAAAGCTAAGCATAGAGAGCTGATTTTCCGGATGAGTGAGAAAGTCTGAAATTCAAAATTTGGACCACCCCGGCAGCATCTCATTTTTTTTGTCGAAAAATGAAAATTTTGTTATTGTCAAAAAAGCGATGCTATTTTATTAGGTAAGTCACACAGATTACGTACATGTATAATTTGTTGATGAAAGACCAAAAGCTAGGCATAGAGAGCTGTTTTTTCGGATGAGTCTGAAAGTCTGAAATTCAAAATTTGGACCACCCCGGCAGCATCTCATTTTTTTTGTCGAAAAATGAAAATGTTGTTATTGTCAAAAAAGCGATGCTATTTTATTAAGTAAGTCACACACATTACGTACATGTATAATTTGTTGATGAAAGACCAAAAGCTAGGCATAGAGAGCTGTTTTTCGGATGAGTGAGAAAGTCTGAAATTCAAAATTTGGACCACCCCGGCAGCATCTCATTTTTTTTGTCGAAAAATTAAAATTTTGTTATTGTCAAAAAAACGATGCTTTTTTGTTAAGTAAGTCACACAGATTACGTACATGTATAATTTGTTGATGAAAGACCAAAAGCTAGGCATAGAGAGCTGTTTTATCGGATGAGTGAGAAAGTCTGAAATTCAAAATTTGGACCACCCCGGCAGCATCTCATTTTTTTTGTCGAAAAATGAAAATGTTGTTATTGTCAAAAAAGCGATGCTATTTTATTAAGTAAGTCACATACATTACGTACATGTATAATTTGTTGATGAAAGACCAAAAGCTAAGCATAGAGAGCTGATTTTCCGGATGAGTGAGAAAGTCTGAAATTCAAAATTTGGACCACCCCGGCAGCATCTCATTTTTTTTGTCGAAAAATAAAAATTTTGTTATTGTCAAAAAAGCGATGCTATTTTATTAGGTAAGTCACACAGATTACGTACATGTATAATTTGTTGATGAAAGACCAAAAGCTAGGCATAGAGAGCTGTTTTTTCGGATGAGTCTGAAAGTCTGAAATTCAAAATTTGGACCACCCCGGCAGCATCTCATTTTTTTTGTCGAAAAATGAAAATGCTGTTATTGTCAAAAAAGCGATGCTATTTTATTAAGTAAGTCACACACATTACGTACATGTATAATTTGTTGATGAAAGACCAAAAGCTAGGCATAGAGAGCTGTTTTTCGGATGAGTGAGAAAGTCTGAAATTCAAAATTTGGACCACCCCGGCAGCATCTCATTTTTTTTGTCGAAAAATGAAAATGTTGTTATTGTCAAAAAAGCGATGCTATTTTATTAAGTAAGTCACATACATTACGTACATGTATAATTTGTTGATGAAAGACCAAAAGCTAAGCATAGAGAGCTGATTTTCCGGATGAGTGAGAAAGTCTGAAATTCAAAATTTGGACCACCCCGGCAGCATCTCATTTTTTTTGTCGAAAAATTAAAATTTTGTTATTGTCAAAAAAACGATGCTTTTTTATTAAGTAAGACACACAGATTACGTACATGTATAATTTGTTGATGAAAGACCAAAAGCTAGGCATAGAGAGCTGTTTTATCGGATGAGTGAGAAAGTCTGAAATTCAAAATTTGGACCACCCCGGCAGCATCTCATTTTTTTTGTCGAAAAATGAAAATGTTGTTATTGTCAAAAAAGCGATGCTATTTTATTAAGTAAGTCACATACATTACGTACATGTATAATTTGTTGATGAAAGACCAAAAGCTAAGCATAGAGAGCTGATTTTCCGGATGAGTGAGAAAGTCTGAAATTCAAAATTTGGACCACCCCGGCAGCATCTCATTTTTTTTTGTCGAAAAATGAAATTTTTTGTCAGATTACATACAAGCATAATCTGTCCATGATAGAGAATAAGTCTGGTGCATGGGTCGTCTGAAATTCACAATTTTAACGATGCCGGGATCGCCGAAAAATGAGTATTTTTGGCACAAACGGTCCTAATTTCTTAACAAGTCACAACGATTACGTACAAGTATAATTTGTCCATGAAAAGGCATCAGGACGTCTGAAATTCACCATAGTCGGAAATTGGCGATGCCGGCATTGTCGAAAATTGGCGATGCCGGCATTGTCAGAAATTGGCAATGCCGGCATTGTCAGAAATTGGCATTGTCAGAAATTGGCAATGCCGGCATAGTCGGAAATTGGCGATGCCGGCATAGTCGGAAATTGGCATTGTCAGAAATTGGCAATGCCGGCATAGTCGGAAATTGGCGATGCCGGCATAGTCGGAAATTGGCGATGCCGGCATTGTCGAAAATTGGCGATGCCGGCATTGTCAGAAATTGGCAATGCCGGCATTGTCGGAAGTTGGCGATGCCGGCATTGTCAGAAATTGGCAATGCCGGCATTGTCGGAAGTTGGCGATGCCGGCATTGTCAGAAATTGGCAATGCCGGCATTGTCGGAAGTTGGCGATGCCGGCATTGTCAGAAATTGGCATTGTCAGAAATTGGCGATGCCGGCATAGTCGGAAATTGGCGATGCCGGCATAGTCGGAAATTGGCGATGCCGGCATTGTCAGAAATTGGCGATGCCGGCATAGTCGGAAATTGGCGATGCCGGCATTGTCAGAAATTGGCAATGCCGGCATTGTCGGAAATTGGCGATGCCGGCATTGTCAGAAATTGGCGATGCCGGCATAGTCGGAAATTGGCGATGCCGGCATTGTCGAAAATTGGCGATGCCGGCATTGTCAGAAATTGGCAATGCCGGCATTGTCGGAAGTTGGCGATGCCGGCATTGTCGAAAATTGGCGATGCCGGCATTGTCAGAAATTGGCGATGCCGGCATTGTCGGAAGTTGGCGATGCCGGCATTGTCGAAAATTGGCGATGCCGGCATTGTCAGAAATTGGCGATGCCGGCATTGTCGAAAATTGGCGATGCCGGCATTGTCAGAAATTGGCAATGCCGGCATTGTCGGAAGTTGGCGATGCCGGCATTGTCGAAAATTGGCGATGCCGGCATTGTCAGAAATTGGCGATGCCGGCATTGTCGAAAATTGGCGATGCCGGCATTGTCAGAAATTGGCAATGCCGGCATTGTCGGAAGTTGGCGATGCCGGCATTGTCAGAAATTGGCAATGCCGGCATTGTCGGAAGTTGGCGATGCCGGCATTGTCAGAAATTGGCGATGCCGGCATAGTCGGAAATTGGCGATGCCGGCATTGTCGGAAGTTGACGATGCCGGCATTGTCAGAAATTGGCGATGCCGGCATTGTCGGAAGTTGGCGATGCCGGCATTGTCAGAAATTGGCAATGCCGGCATTGTCGGAAGTTGGCGATGCCGGCATTGTCGGAAGTTGGCGATGCCGGCATTGTCAGAAATTGGCGATGCCGGCATTGTCGAAAATTGGCGATGCCGGCATTGTCAGAAATTGGCAATGCCGGCATAGTCGGAAATTGGCAATGCCGGCATTGTCAGAAATTGGCGATGCCGGCATTGTCGAAAATTGGCGATGCCGGCATTGTCAGAAATTGGCGATGCCGGCATTGTCGAAAATTGGCGATGCCGGCATTGTCGGAAATTGGCGATGCCGGCATTGTCAGAAATTGGCGATGCCGGCATAGTCGGAAATTGGCGATGCCGGCATTGTCAGAAATTGGCGATGCCGGCATTGTCAGAAATTGGCAATGCCGGCATTGTCGAAAATTGGCGATGCCGGCATTGTCAGAAATTGGCGATGCCGGCATTGTCGAAAATTGGCGATGCCGGCATTGTCGAAAATTGGCGATGCCGGCATTGTCGAAAATTGGCGATGCCGGCATTGTCGAAAATTGGCGATGCCGGCATTGTCGAAAATTGGCGATGCCGGCATTGTCGATAAAAATGGCGATGCCGGCATTGTCGAAAAATGACGATCCCGGCATTGTCGAAAAATGGTAAAATAAAAACGACGTTTTTATCGACAATGCCGGCATCGGAATTCTCTTTGTTTGACGATCCCGAAATTATCCATAAAAATATCAATCCCGGCACTGTTAATTATCTTTGTTCGACAAAAAATACGATCGTGGCATTTTCGATAAAAACGACGAGCCCGGCATCGTTAAAATGGTGAATTTCAGACGTCCTGATGCCTTTTCATGGACAAATTATACTTGTACGTAATCGTTGTGACTTGTTAAGAAATTAGCACCGTTTGTGCCAAAAATACTCATTTTTCGCCGATCCCGGCATCGTTAAAATTGTGAATTTCAGACGACCCATGCACCAGACTTATTCTCTATCATGGACAGATTATGCTTGTATGTAATCTGACAAAAAATTTCATTTTTCGACAAAAAAAAATGAGATGCTGCCGGGGTGGTCCAAATTTTAAATTTCAGACTTTCTCACTCATCCGATAAAACAGCTCTCTATGCCTAGCTTTTGGTCTTTCATCAACAAATTATACATGTACGTAATCTGTGTGACTTACTTAATAAAAAAGCATCGTTTTTTTGACAATAACAAAATTTTAATTTTTCGCAAAAAAAATGAGATGCTGCCGGGGTGGTCCAAATTTTGAATTTCAGACTTTCAGACTCATCCGATAAAACAGCTCTCTATGCCTAGCTTTTGGTCTTTCATCAACAAATTATACATGTACGTAATGTATGTGACTTACTTAATAAAATAGCATCGCTTTTTTGACAATAACAACATTTTCATTTTTCGACAAAAAAAATGAGATGCTGCCGGGGTGGTCCAAATTTTGAATTTCAGACTTTCAGACTCATCCGAAAAAACAGCTCTCTATGCCTAGCTTTTGGTCTTTCATCAACCAATTATACATGTACGTAATCTGTGTGACTTACCTAATAAAATAGCATCGCTTTTTTGACAATAACAAAATTTTCATTTTTCGACAAAAAAAATGAGATGCTGCCGGGGTGGTCCAAATTTTGAATTTCAGACTTTCTCACTCATCCGGAAAATCAGCTCTCTATGCTTAGCTTTTGGTCTTTCATCAACAAATTATACATGTACGTAATCTGTGTGACTTACTTAATAAAATAGCATCGTTTTTTTGACAATAACAAAATTTTAATTTTTCGACAAAAAAAATGAGATGCTGCCGGGGTGGTCCAAATTTTGAATTTCAGACTTTCTCACTCATCCGATAAAACAGCTCTCTATGCCTAGCTTTTGGTCTTTCATCAACAAATTATACATGTACGTAATCTGTGTGACTTACTTAATAAAAAAGCATCGTTTTTCTGACAATAACAAAATTTTAATTTTTCGACAAAAAAAATGAGATGCTGCCGGGGTGGTCCAAATTTTGAATTTCAGACTTTCTCACTCATCCGGAAAATCAGCTTTCTATGCTTAGCTTTTGGTCTTTCATCAACAAATTATACATGTACGTAATGTATGTGACTTACTTAATAAAATAGCATCGCTTTTTTGACAATAACAACATTTTCATTTTTCGACAAAAAAAATGAGATGCTGCCGGGGTGGTCCAAATTTTGAATTTCAGACTTTCAGACTCATCCGAAAAAACAGCTCTCTATGCCTAGCTTTTGGTCTTTCATCAACAAATTATACATGTACGTAATCTGTGTGACTTACCTAATAAAATAGCATCGCTTTTTTGACAATAACAAAATTTTCATTTTTCGACAAAAAAAATGAGATGCTGCCGGGGTGGTCCAAATTTTGAATTTCAAACTTTCTCACTCATCCGAAAAACAGCTCTCTATGCCTAGCTTTTGGTCTTTCATCAACAAATTATACATGTACGTAATCTGTGTGACTTACCTAATAAAATAGCATCGCTTTTTTGACAATAACAAAATTTTCATTTTTCGACAAAAAAAATGAGATGCTGCCGGGGTGGTCCAAATTTTGAATTTCAGACTTTCTCACTCATCCGGAAAATCAGCTCTCTATGCTTAGCTTTTGGTCTTTCATCAACAAATTATACATGTACGTAATCTGTGTGACTTACTTAATAAAAAAGCATCGTTTTTTTGACAATAACAAAATTTTAATTTTTCGACAAAAAAAATGAGATGCTGCCGGGGTGGTCCAAATTTTGAATTTCAGACTTTCTCACTCATCCGATAAAACAGCTCTCTATGCCTAGCTTTTGGTCTTTCATCAACAAATTATACATGTACGTAATCTGTGTGACTTACTTAATAAAAAAGCATCGTTTTTTTGACAATAACAAAATTTTAATTTTTCGACAAAAAAAATGAGATGCTGCCGGGGTGGTCCAAATTTTGAATTTCAGACTTTCTCACTCATCCGGAAAATCAGCTCTCTATGCCTAGCTTTTGGTCTTTCATCAACAAATTATACATGTACGTAATGTATGTGACTTACTTAATAAAATAGCATCGCTTTTTTGACAATAACAACATTTTCATTTTTCGACAAAAAAAATGAGATGCTGTCGGGGTGGTCCAAATTTTGAATTTCAAACTTTCTCACTCATCCGAAAAACAGCTCTCTATGCCTAGCTTTTGGTCTTTCATCAACAAATTATACATGTACGTAATGTGTGTGACTTACTTAATAAAATAGCATCGCTTTTTTGACAATAACAACATTTTCATTTTTCGACAAAAAAAATGAGATGCTGCCGGGGTGGTCCAAATTTTGAATTTCAGACTTTCAGACTCATCCGAAAAAACAGCTCTCTATGCCTAGCTTTTGGTCTTTCATCAACAAATTATACATGTACGTAATCTGTGTGACTTACCTAATAAAATAGCATCGCTTTTTTGACAATAACAAAATTTTCATTTTTCGACAAAAAAAATGAGATGCTGCCGGGGTGGTCCAAATTTTGAATTTCAAACTTTCTCACTCATCCGAAAAACAGCTCTCTATGCCTAGCTTTTGGTCTTTCATCAACAAATTATACATGTACGTAATGTGTGTGACTTACTTAATAAAATAGCATCGCTTTTTTGACAATAACAACATTTTCATTTTTCGACAAAAAAAATGAGATGCTGCCGGGGTGGTCCAAATTTTGAATTTCAGACTTTCAGACTCATCCGAAAAAACAGCTCTCTATGCCTAGCTTTTGGTCTTTCATCAACAAATTATACATGTACGTAATCTGTGTGACTTACCTAATAAAATAGCATCGCTTTTTTGACAATAACAAAATTTTCATTTTTCGACAAAAAAAATGAGATGCTGCCGGGGTGGTCCAAATTTTGAATTTCAGACTTTCTCACTCATCCGGAAAATCAGCTCTCTATGCTTAGCTTTTGGTCTTTCATCAACAAATTATACATGTACGTAATGTATGTGACTTACTTAATAAAATAGCATCGCTTTTTTGACAATAACAACATTTTCATTATTCGACAAAAAAAATGAGATGCTGCCGGGGTGGTCCAAATTTTGAATTTCAAACTTTCTCACTCATCCGAAAAACAGCTCTCTATGCCTAGCTTTTGGTCTTTCATCAACAAATTATACATGTACGTAATGTATGTGACTTACTTAATAAAATAGCATCGCTTTTTTGACAATAACAACATTTTCATTTTTCGACAAAAAAAATGAGATGCTGCCGGGGTGGTCCAAATTTTGAATTTCAAACTTTCTCACTCATCCGAAAAACAGCTCTCTATGCCTAGCTTTTGGTCTTTCATCAACAAATTATACATGTACGTAATCTGTGTGACTTACCTAATAAAATAGCATCGCTTTTTTGACAATAACAAAATTTTCATTTTTCGACAAAAAAAATGAGATGCTGCCGGGGTGGTCCAAATTTTGAATTTCAAACTTTCTCACTCATCCGAAAAACAGCTCTCTATGCCGAGCTTTTGGTCTTTCATCAACAAATTATACATGTACGTAATGTATGTGACTTACTTAATAAAATAGCATCGCTTTTTTGACAATAACAAAATTTTCATTTTTCGACAAAAAAAATGAGACGCTGCCGGGGTGGTCCAAATTTTGAATTTCAGACTTTCAGACTTCTCCGAAAAAACAGCTCTCTATGCCTAGCTTTTGGTCTTTCATCAACAAATTATACATGTACGTAATCTGTGTGACTTACTTAATAAAATAGCATCGCTTTTTTGACAATAACAACATTTTCATTTTTCGACAAAAAAAATGAGATGCTGCCGGGGTGGTCCAAATTTTGAATTTCAGACTTTCTCACTCATCCGGAAAATCAGCTCTCTATGCCTAGCTTTTGGTCTTTCATCAACAAATTATACATGTACGTAATCTGTGTGACTTACTTAATAAAATAGCATCGCTTTTTTGACAATAACAAAATTTTCATTTTTCGACAAAAAAAATGAAATCCTGCCGGGGTGGTCCAAATTTTGAATTTCAGACTTTCTCACTCATCCGGTAAATCAGCTCTCTATGCCTAGCTTTTGGTCTTTCATCAACAAATTATACATCTACGTAATCTGTGTGACTTACTTAATAAAATAGCATCGCGTTTTTGACAATAACAAAATTTTCATTTTTCGACAAAAAAATTGAGATGCTGCTGGGGTGGACCAAATTTTGAATTTCTGACTTTCTCACTCATCCGAAAAAACAGCTTCTTATGCCCAGCTTTTGGTCTTTCATCAACAAATTATACATGTACGTAATGTATGTGACTTACTTAATAAAATAGCATCGGTTTTTTGACAATAACAAAATTTTCATTTTTCGACAAAAAAAATGAGATGCTGCCGGGGTGTTCCAAATTTTGAATTTCAGACTTTCTCACTCATCCGGAAAATCAGCTCTCTATGCTTAGCTTTTGGTCTTTCATCAACAAATTATACATGTACGTAATGTATGTGACTTACTTAATAAAATAGCATCGCTTTTTTGACAATAACAACATTTTCATTTTTCGACAAAAAAAATGAGATGCTGCCGGGGTGGTCCAAATTTTGAATTTCAAACTTTCTCACTCATCCGAAAAACAGCTCTCTATGCCTAGCTTTTGGTCTTTCATCAACAAATTATACATGTACGTAATCTGTGTGACTTACCTAATAAAATAGCATCGCTTTTTTGACAATAACAAAATTTTCATTTTTCGACAAAAAAAATGAGATGTTACCGGGGTGGTCCAAATTTTGAATTTCAGACTTTCAGACTCATCCGAAAAACAGCTCTCTATGCCTAGCTTTTGGTCTTTCATCAACAAATTATACATGTACGTAATGTGTGTGACTTACTTAATAAAATAGCATCGCGTTTTTGACAATAACAAAATTTTCATTTTTCGACAAAAAAAATGAGACGCTGCCGGGGTGGTCCAAATTTTGAATTTCAGACTTTCAGACTTCTCCGAAAAAACAGCTCTCTATGCCTAGCTTTTGGTCTTTCATCAACAAATTATACATGTACGTAATCTGTGTGACTTACTTAATAAAATAGCATCGCTTTTTTGACAATAACAAAATTTTCATTTTTCGACAAAAAAAATGAGATGCTGCCGGGGTGGTCAAAATTTTGAATTTCAGACTTTCAGACTTCTCCGAAAAAACAGCCCTCTATGCCTAGCCTTTGGTCTTTCATCAACAAATTATACATGTACGTAATCTGTGTGACTTACTTAATAAAATAGCATCGCTTTTTTGACAATAACAAAATTTTCATTTTTCGACAAAAAAAATGAGATGCTGCCGGGGTGGTCCAAATTTTGAATTTCAGACTTTCTCACTCATCCGGAAAATCAGCTCTCTATGCCTAGCTTTTGGTCTTTCATCAACAAATTATTCATGTACGTAATGTGTGTGACTTACTTAATAAAATAGAATCGGATTTTTGACAATAACAAAATTTTCATTTTTCGACAAAAAAATGAGATGCTGCCGGGGTGGTCCGAATTTTCAATTTCAAACTTTCTCACTCATCCGAAAAAACAGCTCTCTATGCCTAGCTTTTGGTCTTTCAGCAACAAATTATACATCTACGTAATCTGTGTGACTTACTTAATAAAATAGCATCGCGTTTTTGACAATAACAAAATTTTCATTTTTCGACAAAAAAATTGAGATGCTGCTGGGGTGGACCAAATTTTGAATTTCTGACTTTCTCACTCATCCGAAAAAACAGCTTCTTATGCCCAGCTTTTGGTCTTTCATCAACAAATTATACATGTACGTAATGTATGTGACTTACTTAATAAAATAGCATCGGTTTTTTGACAATAACAAAATTTTCATTTTTCGACAGAAAAAATGAGATGCTGCCGGGGTGTTCCAAATTTTGAATTTCAGACTTTCTCACTCATCCGGAAAATCAGCTCTCTATGCTTAGCTTTTGGTCTTTCATCAACAAATTATACATGTACGTAATGTATGTGACTTACTTAATAAAATAGCATCGCTTTTTTGACAATAACAACATTTTCATTTTTCGACAAAAAAAATGAGATGCTGCCGGGGTGGTCCAAATTTTGAATTTCAAACTTTCTCACTCATCCGAAAAACAGCTCTCTATGCCTAGCTTTTGGTCTTTCATCAACAAATTATACATGTACGTAATCTGTGTGACTTACCTAATAAAATAGCATCGCTTTTTTGACAATAACAAAATTTTCATTTTTCGACAAAAAAAATGAGATGCTACCGGGGTGGTCCAAATTTTGAATTTCAGACTTTCAGACTCATCCGAAAAACAGCTCTCTATGCCTAGCTTTTGGTCTTTCATCAACAAATTATACATGTACGTAATGTGTGTGACTTACTTAATAAAATAGCATCGCTTTTTTGACAATAACAACATTTTCATTTTTCGACAAAAAAAATGAGATGCTGCCGGGGTGGTCCAAATTTTGAATTTCAGACTTTCAGACTCATCCGAAAAAACAGCTCTCTATGCCTAGCTTTTGGTCTTTCATCAACAAATTATACATGTACGTAATCTGTGTGACTTACCTAATAAAATAGCATCGCTTTTTTGACAATAACAAAATTTTCATTTTTCGACAAAAAAAATGAGATGCTGCCGGGGTGGTCCAAATTTTGAATTTCAGACTTTCTCACTCATCCGGAAAATCAGCTCTCTATGCCTAGCTTTTGGTCTTTCATCAACAAATTATTCATGTACGTAACGTATGTGACTTACTTAATAAAATAGCATCGCTTTTTTGACAATAACAACATTTTCATTTTTCGACAAAAAAAATGAGATGCTGCCGGGGTGGTCCAAATTTTGAATTTCAGACTTTCTCACTCATCCGGAAAATCAGCTCTCTATGCCTAGCTTTTGGTCTTTCATCAACAAATTATACATGTACGTAATCTGTGTGACTTACCTAATAAAATAGCATCGCTTTTTTGACAATAACAAAATTTTCATTTTTCGACAAAAAAAATGAGATGCTGCCGGGGTGGTCCAAATTTTGAATTTCAGACTTTCTCACTCATCCGGAAAATCAGCTCTCTATGCTTAGCTTTTGGTCTTTCATCAACAAATTATACATGTACGTAATGTATGTGACTTACTTAATAAAATAGCATCGCTTTTTTGACAATAACAACATTTTCATTTTTCGACAAAAAAAATGAGATGCTGCCGGGGTGGTCCAAATTTTGAATTTCAAACTTTCTCACTCATCCGAAAAACAGCTCTCTATGCCTAGCTTTTGGTCTTTCATCAACAAATTATACATGTACGTAATGTGTGTGACTTACTTAATAAAATAGCATCGCTTTTTTGACAATAACAAAATTTTCATTTTTCGACAAAAAAAATGAGATGCTGCCGGGGTGGTCCAAATTTTGAATTTCAGACTTTCAGACTCATCCGAAAAAACAGCTCTCTATGCCTAGCTTTTGGTCTTTCATCAACAAATTATACATCTACGTAATCTGTGTGACTTACTTAATAAAATAGCATCGCGTTTTTGACAATAACAAAATTTTCATTTTTCGACAAAAAAATTGAGATGCTGCTGGGGTGGACCAAATTTTGAATTTCTGACTTTCTCACTCATCCGAAAAAACAGCTTCTTATGCCCAGCTTTTGGTCTTTCATCAACAAATTATACATGTACGTAATGTATGTGACTTACTTAATAAAATAGCATCGGTTTTTTGACAATAACAAAATTTTCATTTTTCGACAAAAAAAATGAGATGCTGCCGGGGTGGTCCAAATTTTGAATTTCAGACTTTCAGACTCATCCGAAAAAACAGCTCTCTATGCCTAGCTTTTGGTCTTTCATCAACAAATTATACATGTACGTAATCTGTGTGACTTACTTAATAAAATAGCATCGCTTTTTTGACAATAACAAAATTTTCATTTTTCGACAAAAAAAATGAGATGCTGCCGGGGTGGTCAAAATTTTGAATTTCAGACTTTCAGACTTCTCCGAAAAAACAGCCCTCTATGCCTAGCCTTTGGTCTTTCATCAACAAATTATACATGTACGTAATCTGTGTGACTTACTTAATAAAATAGCATCGCTTTTTTGACAATAACAAAATTTTCATTTTTCGACAAAAAAAATGAGATGCTGCCGGGGTGGTCCAAATTTTGAATTTCAGACTTTCTCACTCATCCGGAAAATCAGCTCTCTATGCCTAGCTTTTGGTCTTTCATCAACAAATTATTCATGTACGTAATGTGTGTGACTTACTTAATAAAATAGTATCGGATTTTTGACAATAACAAAATTTTCATTTTTCGACAAAAAAATGAGATGCTGCCGGGGTGGTCCGAATTTTCAATTTCAAACTTTCTCACTCATCCGAAAAAACAGCTCTCTGCCTAGCTTTTGGTCTTTCAGCAACAAATTATACATCTACGTAATCTGTGTGACTTACTTAATAAAATAGCATCGCGTTTTTGACAATAACAAAATTTTCATTTTTCGACAAAAAAATTGAGATGCTGCTGGGGTGGACCAAATTTTGAATTTCTGACTTTCTCACTCATCCGAAAAAACAGCTTCTTATGCCCAGCTTTTGGTCTTTCATCAACAAATTATACATGTACGTAATGTATGTGACTTACTTAATAAAATAGCATCGCTTTTTTGACAATAACAACATTTTCATTTTTCGACAAAAAAAATGAGATGCTGCCGGGGTGGTCCAAATTTTGAATTTCAAACTTTCTCACTCATCCGAAAAACAGCTCTCTATGCCTAGCTTTTGGTCTTTCATCAACAAATTATACATGTACGTAATGTATGTGACTTACCTAATAAAATAGCATCGCTTTTTTGACAATAACAACATTTTCATTTTTCGACAAAAAAAATGAGATGCTGCCGGGGTGGTCCAAATTTTGAATTTCAAACTTTCTCACTCATCCGAAAAACAGCTCTCTATGCCTAGCTTTTGGTCTTTCATCAACAAATTATACATGTACGTAATCTGTGTGACTTACCTAATAAAATAGCATCGCTTTTTTGACAATAACAAAATTTTCATTTTTCGACAAAAAAAATGAGATGCTGCCGGGGTGGTCCAAATTTTGAATTTCAGACTTTCTCACTCATCCGAAAAACAGCTCTCTATGCCTAGCTTTTGGTCTTTCATCAACAAATTATACATGTACGTAATCTGTGTGACTTACTTAATAAAATAGCATCGCTTTTTTGACAATAACAACATTTTCATTTTTCGACAAAAAAAATGAGATGCTGCCGGGGTGGTCCAAATTTTGAATTTCAGACTTTCAGACTCATCCGAAAAAACAGCTCTCTATGCCTAGCTTTTGGTCTTTCATCAACAAATTATACATGTACGTAATCTGTGTGACTTACTTAATAAAATAGCATCGCTTTTTTGACAATAACAAAATTTTCATTTTTCGACAAAAAAAATGAGATGCTGCCGGGGTGGTCCAAATTTTGAATTTCAGACTTTCTCACTCATCCGGAAAATCAGCTCTCTATGCTTAGCTTTTGGTCTTTCATCAACAAATTATACATGTACGTAATCTGTGTGACTTACCTAATAAAATAGCATCGCTTTTTTGACAATAACAAAATTTTCATTTTTCGACAAAAAAAATGAGATGCTACCGGGGTGGTCCAAATTTTGAATTTCAGACTTTCAGACTCATCCGAAAAACAGCTCTCTATGCCTAGCTTTTGGTCTTTCATCAACAAATTATACATGTACGTAATGTGTGTGACTTACTTAATAAAATAGCATCGCTTTTTTGACAATAACAACATTTTCATTTTTCGACAAAAAAAATGAGATGCTGCCGGGGTGGTCCAAATTTTGAATTTCAGACTTTCAGACTCATCCGAAAAAACAGCTCTCTATGCCTAGCTTTTGGTCTTTCATCAACAAATTATACATGTACGTAATCTGTGTGACTTACTTAATAAAATAGCATCGCTTTTTTGACAATAACAAAATTTTCATTTTTCGACAAAAAAAATGAGATGCTGCCGGGGTGGTCCAAATTTTGAATTTCAGACTTTCAGACTCATCCGAAAAACAGCTCTCTATGCCTAGCTTTTGGTCTTTCATCAACAAATTATACATGTACGTAATGTGTGTGACTTACTTAATAAAATAGCATCGCTTTTTTGACAATAACAACATTTTCATTTTTCGACAAAAAAAATGAGATGCTGCCGGGGTGGTCCAAATTTTGAATTTCAGACTTTCAGACTCATCCGAAAAAACAGCTCTCTATGCCTAGCTTTTGGTCTTTCATCAACAAATTATACATGTACGTAATCTGTGTGACTTACCTAATAAAATAGCATCGCTTTTTTGACAATAACAAAATTTTCATTTTTCGACAAAAAAAATGAGATGCTGCCGGGGTGGTCCAAATTTTGAATTTCAGACTTTCTCACTCATCCGGAAAATCAGCTCTCTATGCTTAGCTTTTGGTCTTTCATCAACAAATTATACATGTACGTAATGTATGTGACTTACTTAATAAAATAGCATCGCTTTTTTGACAATAACAACATTTTCATTTTTCGACAAAAAAAATGAGATGCTGCCGGGGTGGTCCAAATTTTGAATTTCAAACTTTCTCACTCATCCGAAAAACAGCTCTCTATGCCTAGCTTTTGGTCTTTCATCAACAAATTATACATGTACGTAATCTGTGTGACTTACCTAATAAAATAGCATCGCTTTTTTGACAATAACAAAATTTTCATTTTTCGACAAAAAAAATGAGATGCTACCGGGGTGGTCCAAATTTTGAATTTCAGACTTTCAGACTCATCCGAAAAACAGCTCTCTATGCCTAGCTTTTGGTCTTTCATCAACAAATTATACATGTACGTAATGTGTGTGACTTACTTAATAAAATAGCATCGCTTTTTTGACAATAACAACATTTTCATTTTTCGACAAAAAAAATGAGATGCTGCCGGGGTGGTCCAAATTTTGAATTTCAGACTTTCAGACTCATCCGAAAAAACAGCTCTCTATGCCTAGCTTTTGGTCTTTCATCAACAAATTATACATGTACGTAATCTGTGTGACTTACCTAATAAAATAGCATCGCTTTTTTGACAATAACAAAATTTTCATTTTTCGACAAAAAAAATGAGATGCTGCCGGGGTGGTCCAAATTTTGAATTTCAGACTTTCTCACTCATCCGGAAAATCAGCTCTCTATGCTTAGCTTTTGGTCTTTCATCAACAAATTATACATGTACGTAATGTATGTGACTTACTTAATAAAATAGCATCGCTTTTTTGACAATAACAACATTTTCATTTTTCGATAAAAAAAATGAGATGCTGCCGGGGTGGTCCAAATTTTGAATTTCAAACTTTCTCACTCATCCGAAAAACAGCTCTCTATGCCTAGCTTTTGGTCTTTCATCAACAAATTATACATGTACGTAATGTGTGTGACTTACTTAATAAAATAGCATCGCTTTTTTGACAATAACAACATTTTCATTTTTCGACAAAAAAAATGAGATGCTGCCGGGGTGGTCCAAATTTTGAATTTCAGACTTTCAGACTCATCCGAAAAAACAGCTCTCTATGCCTAGCTTTTGGTCTTTCATCAACAAATTATACATCTACGTAATCTGTGTGACTTACTTAATAAAATAGCATCGCGTTTTTGACAATAACAAAATTTTCATTTTTCGACAAAAAAATTGAGATGCTGCTGGGGTGGACCAAATTTTGAATTTCTGACTTTCTCACTCATCCGAAAAAACAGCTTCTTATGCCCAGCTTTTGGTCTTTCATCAACAAATTATACATGTACGTAATGTATGTGACTTACTTAATAAAATAGCATCGCTTTTTTGACAATAACAAAATTTTCATTTTTCGACAAAAAAAATGAGATGCTGCCGGGGTGGTCAAAATTTTGAATTTCAGACTTTCAGACTTCTCCGAAAAAACAGCCCTCTATGCCTAGCCTTTGGTCTTTCATCAACAAATTATACATGTACGTAATCTGTGTGACTTACTTAATAAAATAGCATCGCTTTTTTGACAATAACAAAATTTTCATTTTTCGACAAAAAAAATGAGATGCTGCCGGGGTGGTCCAAATTTTGAATTTCAGACTTTCTCACTCATCCGGAAAATCAGCTCTCTATGCCTAGCTTTTGGTCTTTCATCAACAAATTATTCATGTACGTAATGTGTGTGACTTACTTAATAAAATAGAATCGGATTTTTGACAATAACAAAATTTTCATTTTTCGACAAAAAAATGAGATGCTGCCGGGGTGGTCCGAATTTTCAATTTCAAACTTTCTCACTCATCCGAAAAAACAGCTCTCTATGCCTAGCTTTTGGTCTTTCAGCAACAAATTATACATCTACGTAATCTGTGTGACTTACTTAATAAAATAGCATCGCGTTTTTGACAATAACAAAATTTTCATTTTTCGACAAAAAAATTGAGATGCTGCTGGGGTGGACCAAATTTTGAATTTCTGACTTTCTCACTCATCCGAAAAAACAGCTTCTTATGCCCAGCTTTTGGTCTTTCATCAACAAATTATACATGTACGTAATGTATGTGACTTACTTAATAAAATAGCATCGGTTTTTTGACAATAACAAAATTTTCATTTTTCGACAAAAAAAATGAGATGCTGCCGGGGTGTTCCAAATTTTGAATTTCAGACTTTCTCACTCATCCGGAAAATCAGCTCTCTATGCTTAGCTTTTGGTCTTTCATCAACAAATTATACATGTACGTAATGTATGTGACTTACTTAATAAAATAGCATCGCTTTTTTGACAATAACAACATTTTCATTTTTCGACAAAAAAAATGAGATGCTGCCGGGGTGGTCCAAATTTTGAATTTCAAACTTTCTCACTCATCCGAAAAACAGCTCTCTATGCCTAGCTTTTGGTCTTTCATCAACAAATTATACATGTACGTAATCTGTGTGACTTACCTAATAAAATAGCATCGCTTTTTTGACAATAACAAAATTTTCATTTTTCGACAAAAAAAATGAGATGCTACCGGGGTGGTCCAAATTTTGAATTTCAGACTTTCAGACTTCTCCGAAAAAACAGCCCTCTATGCCTAGCCTTTGGTCTTTCATCAACAAATTATACATGTACGTAATCTGTGTGACTTACTTAATAAAATAGCATCGCTTTTTTGACAATAACAAAATTTTCATTTTTCGACAAAAAAAATGAGATGCTGCCGGGGTGGTCCAAATTTTGAATTTCAGACTTTCTCACTCATCCGGAAAATCAGCTCTCTATGCCTAGCTTTTGGTCTTTCATCAACAAATTATTCATGTACGTAATGTGTGTGACTTACTTAATAAAATAGTATCGGATTTTTGACAATAACAAAATTTTCATTTTTCGACAAAAAAATGAGATGCTGCCGGGGTGGTCCGAATTTTCAATTTCAAACTTTCTCACTCATCCGAAAAAACAGCTCTCTGCCTAGCTTTTGGTCTTTCAGCAACAAATTATACATCTACGTAATCTTTGTGACTTACTTAATAAAATAGCATCGCGTTTTTGACAATAACAAAATTTTCATTTTTCGACAAAAAAATTGAGATGCTGCTGGGGTGGACCAAATTTTGAATTTCTGACTTTCTCACTCATCCGAAAAAACAGCTTCTTATGCCCAGCTTTTGGTCTTTCATCAACAAATTATACATGTACGTAATGTATGTGACTTACTTAATAAAATAGCATCGCTTTTTTGACAATAACAACATTTTCATTTTTCGACAAAAAAAATGAGATGCTGCCGGGGTGGTCCAAATTTTGAATTTCAAACTTTCTCACTCATCCGAAAAACAGCTCTCTATGCCTAGCTTTTGGTCTTTCATCAACAAATTATACATGTACGTAATGTATGTGACTTACCTAATAAAATAGCATCGCTTTTTTGACAATAACAACATTTTCATTTTTCGACAAAAAAAATGAGATGCTGCCGGGGTGGTCCAAATTTTGAATTTCAAACTTTCTCACTCATCCGAAAAACAGCTCTCTATGCCTAGCTTTTGGTCTTTCATCAACAAATTATACATGTACGTAATCTGTGTGACTTACCTAATAAAATAGCATCGCTTTTTTGACAATAACAAAATTTTCATTTTTCGACAAAAAAAATGAGATGCTGCCGGGGTGGTCCAAATTTTGAATTTCAGACTTTCTCACTCATCCGAAAAACAGCTCTCTATGCCTAGCTTTTGGTCTTTCATCAACAAATTATACATGTACGTAATCTGTGTGACTTACTTAATAAAATAGCATCGCTTTTTTGACAATAACAACATTTTCATTTTTCGACAAAAAAAATGAGATGCTGCCGGGGTGGTCCAAATTTTGAATTTCAGACTTTCAGACTCATCCGAAAAAACAGCTCTCTATGCCTAGCTTTTGGTCTTTCATCAACAAATTATACATGTACGTAATCTGTGTGACTTACTTAATAAAATAGCATCGCTTTTTTGACAATAACAAAATTTTCATTTTTCGACAAAAAAAATGAGATGCTGCCGGGGTGGTCCAAATTTTGAATTTCAGACTTTCTCACTCATCCGGAAAATCAGCTCTCTATGCTTAGCTTTTGGTCTTTCATCAACAAATTATACATGTACGTAATCTGTGTGACTTACCTAATAAAATAGCATCGCTTTTTTGACAATAACAAAATTTTCATTTTTCGACAAAAAAAATGAGATGCTACCGGGGTGGTCCAAATTTTGAATTTCAGACTTTCAGACTCATCCGAAAAACAGCTCTCTATGCCTAGCTTTTGGTCTTTCATCAACAAATTATACATGTACGTAATGTGTGTGACTTACTTAATAAAATAGCATCGCTTTTTTGACAATAACAACATTTTCATTTTTCGACAAAAAAAATGAGATGCTGCCGGGGTGGTCCAAATTTTGAATTTCAGACTTTCAGACTCATCCGAAAAAACAGCTCTCTATGCCTAGCTTTTGGTCTTTCATCAACAAATTATACATGTACGTAATCTGTGTGACTTACCTAATAAAATAGCATCGCTTTTTTGACAATAACAAAATTTTCATTTTTCGACAAAAAAAATGAGATGCTGCCGGGGTGGTCCAAATTTTGAATTTCAGACTTTCAGACTCATCCGAAAAACAGCTCTCTATGCCTAGCTTTTGGTCTTTCATCAACAAATTATACATGTACGTAATGTGTGTGACTTACTTAATAAAATAGCATCGCTTTTTTGACAATAACAACATTTTCATTTTTCGACAAAAAAAATGAGATGCTGCCGGGGTGGTCCAAATTTTGAATTTCAGACTTTCAGACTCATCCGAAAAAACAGCTCTCTATGCCTAGCTTTTGGTCTTTCATCAACAAATTATACATGTACGTAATCTGTGTGACTTACCTAATAAAATAGCATCGCTTTTTTGACAATAACAAAATTTTCATTTTTCGACAAAAAAAATGAGATGCTGCCGGGGTGGTCCAAATTTTGAATTTCAGACTTTCTCACTCATCCGGAAAATCAGCTCTCTATGCTTAGCTTTTGGTCTTTCATCAACAAATTATACATGTACGTAATGTATGTGACTTACTTAATAAAATAGCATCGCTTTTTTGACAATAACAACATTTTCATTTTTCGACAAAAAAAATGAGATGCTGCCGGGGTGGTCCAAATTTTGAATTTCAAACTTTCTCACTCATCCGAAAAACAGCTCTCTATGCCTAGCTTTTGGTCTTTCATCAACAAATTATACATGTACGTAATCTGTGTGACTTACCTAATAAAATAGCATCGCTTTTTTGACAATAACAAAATTTTCATTTTTCGACAAAAAAAATGAGATGCTACCGGGGTGGTCCAAATTTTGAATTTCAGACTTTCAGACTCATCCGAAAAACAGCTCTCTATGCCTAGCTTTTGGTCTTTCATCAACAAATTATACATGTACGTAATGTGTGTGACTTACTTAATAAAATAGCATCGCTTTTTTGACAATAACAACATTTTCATTTTTCGACAAAAAAAATGAGATGCTGCCGGGGTGGTCCAAATTTTGAATTTCAGACTTTCAGACTCATCCGAAAAAACAGCTCTCTATGCCTAGCTTTTGGTCTTTCATCAACAAATTATACATGTACGTAATCTGTGTGACTTACCTAATAAAATAGCATCGCTTTTTTGACAATAACAAAATTTTCATTTTTCGACAAAAAAAATGAGATGCTGCCGGGGTGGTCCAAATTTTGAATTTCAGACTTTCAGACTCATCCGAAAAAACAGCTCTCTATGCCTAGCTTTTGGTCTTTCATCAACAAATTATACATCTACGTAATCTGTGTGACTTACTTAATAAAATAGCATCGCGTTTTTGACAATAACAAAATTTTCATTTTTCGACAAAAAAATTGAGATGCTGCTGGGGTGGACCAAATTTTGAATTTCTGACTTTCTCACTCATCCGAAAAAACAGCTTCTTATGCCCAGCTTTTGGTCTTTCATCAACAAATTATACATGTACGTAATGTATGTGACTTACTTAATAAAATAGCATCGCTTTTTTGACAATAACAAAATTTTCATTTTTCGACAAAAAAAATGAGATGCTGCCGGGGTGGTCCAAATTTTGAATTTCAGACCTTCTCACTCATCCGGAAAATCAGCTCTCTATGCTTAGCTTTTGGTCTTTCATCAACAAATTATTCATGTACGTAATGTATGTGACCTACTTAATAAAATAGCATCGCCAATTTCTGACAATGCCGGCATCGCCAATTTTCGACAATGCCGGCATCGCCATTTTTATCGACAATGCCGGCATTGCCAATTTTCGACAATGCCGGCATCGCCAATTTCCGACAATGCCGGCATCGCCAATTTCCGACAATGCCGGCATCGCCAATTTCTGACAATGCCGGCATCGCCAATTTCCGACTATGCCGGCATTGCCAATTTCTGACAATGCCGGCATCGCCAATTTCCGACAATGCCGGCATCGCCAATTTCCGACTATGCCGGCATTGCCAATTTCTGACAATGCCGGCATCGCCAATTTCCGACAATGCCGGCATCGCCAATTTTCGACAATGCCGGCATCGCCAATTTCTGACAATGCCGGCATCGCCAATTTTCGACAATGCCGGCATCGCCAATTTTCGACAATGCCGGCATCGCCAATTTCTGACAATGCCGGCATCGCCAATTTCTGACAATGCCGGCATCGCCAATTTCTAACAATGCCGGCATCGCCAATTTTCGACAATGCCGGCATCGCCAATTTCTGACAATGCCGGCATCGCCAATTTCCGACTATGCCGGCATCGCCAATTTCCGACAATGCCGGCATCGCCAATTTCCGACAATGCCGGCATTGCCAATTCTCGACTATGCCGGCATTGCCAATTCTCGACTATGCCGGCATCGCCAATTTCCGACAATGCCGGCATCGCCAATTTCCGACAATGCCGGCATTGCCAATTATCGACAATGCCGGCATCGCCAATTTCCGACTATGCCGGCATCGCCAATTTCCGACTATGCCGGCATCGCCAATTTCCGACTATGCCGGCATCGCCAATTTCCGACAATGCCGGCATTGCCAATTCTCGACTATGCCGGCATCGCCAATTTCTGACAATGCCAATTTCTGACAATGCCGGCATCGCCAATTTCTAACAATGCCGGCATCGCCAAATTTTCGACAATGCCGGCATCGCCAATTTCCGACTATGCCGGCATCGCCAATTTCTGACAATGCCGGCATTGCCAATTCTCGACTATGCCGGCATCGCCAATTTCTAACAATGCCGGCATCGCCAAATTTTCGACAATGCCGGCATCGCCAATTTCCGACTATGCCGGCATCGCCAATTTCTGACTATGCCGGCATCGCCAATTTCCGACTATGCCGGCATCGCCAATTTCCGACTATGCCGGCATTGCCAATTTCCGACTATGCCGGCATCGCCAATTTCCGACTATGCCGGCATCGCCAATTTCCGACTATGCCGGCATCGCCAATTTCCGACTATGCCGGCATCGCCAATTTCCGACTATGCCGGCATCGCCAATTTCCGACAATGCCGGCATCGCCAATTTCCGACAATGCCGGCATTGCCAATTCTCGACTATGCCGGCATTGCCAATTCTCGACTATGCCGGCATCGCCAATTTCCGACAATGCCGGCATCGCCAATTTCCGACTATGCCGGCATCGCCAATTTCCGACTATGCCGGCATCGCCAATTTCCGACTATGCCGGCATCGCCAATTTCCGACAATGCCGGCATCGCCAATTTCCGACAATGCCGGCATTGCCAATTCTCGACTATGCCGGCATCGCCAATTTCTGACAATGCCAATTTCTGACAATGCCGGCATTGCCAATTCTCGACTATGCCGGCATCGCCAATTTCTAACAATGCCGGCATCGCCAAATTTTCGACAATGCCGGCATCGCCAATTTCCGACTATGCCGGCATCGCCAATTTCCGACTATGCCGGCATCGCCAATTTCTGACAATGATGGCATTGCCAATTCTCGACTATGCCGGCATCGCCAATTTTCGACAATGCCGGCATCGCCAATTTCCGACTATGCCGGCATCGCCAATTTCCGACTATGCCGGCATCGCCAATTTCTGACAATGCCGGCATTGCCAATTCTCGACAATGCCGGCATCGCCAATTTCTAACAATGCCGGCATCGCCAATTTTCGACAATGCCGGCATCGCCAATTTCCGACTATGCCGGCATCGCCAATTTCCGACTATGCCGGCATCGCCAATTTCCGACTATGCCGGCATCGCCAATTTCCGACAATGCCGGCATCGCCAATTTCCGACTATGCCGGCATCGCCAATTTCTGACAATGCCGGCATTGCCAATTCTCGACTATGCCGGCATCGCCAAATTTCCGACTATGCCGGCATCGCCAATTTCCGACTATGCCGGCATCGCCAATTTCCGACAATGCCGGCATCGCCAATTTCCGACAATGCCGGCATTGCCAATTCTCGACTATGCCGGCATTGCCAATTCTCGACTATGCCGGCATCGCCAATTTCCGACTATGCCGGCATCGCCAATTTCCGACTATGCCGGCATCGCCAATTTCCGACAATGCCGGCATCGCCAATTTCCGACTATGCCGGCATCGCCAATTTCCGACAATGCCGGCATCGCCAATTTCCGACAATGCCGGCATTGCCAATTCTCGACTATGCCGGCATCGCCAATTTCTGACAATGCCAATTTCTGACAATGCCGGCATTGCCAATTCTCGACTATGCCGGCATCGCCAATTTTCGACAATGCCGGCATCGCCAATTTCCGACTATGCCGGCATCGCCAATTTCTGACAATGCCGGCATCGCCAATTTCTGACAATGCCGGCATTGCCAATTTCTGACAATGCCGGCATTGCCAATTTCCGACTATGCCGGCATCGCCAATTTCCGACAATGCCGGCATTGCCAATTCTCGACTATGCCGGCATTGCCAATTCTCGACTATGCCGGCATCGCCAATTTCCGACAATGCCGGCATCGCCAATTTCCGACTATGCCGGCATCGCCAATTTCCGACTATGCCGGCATCGCCAATTTCCGACTATGCCGGCATCGCCAATTTCCGACAATGCCGGCATCGCCAATTTCCGACAATGCCGGCATTGCCAATTCTCGACTATGCCGGCATCGCCAATTTCTGACAATGCCAATTTCTGACAATGCCGGCATTGCCAATTCTCGACTATGCCGGCATCGCCAATTTCTAACAATGCCGGCATCGCCAAATTTTCGACAATGCCGGCATCGCCAATTTCCGACTATGCCGGCATCGCCAATTTCCGACTATGCCGGCATCGCCAATTTCTGACAATGATGGCATTGCCAATTCTCGACTATGCCGGCATCGCCAATTTTCGACAATGCCGGCATCGCCAATTTCCGACTATGCCGGCATCGCCAATTTCCGACTATGCCGGCATCGCCAATTTCTAACAATGCCGGCATCGCCAATTTTCGACAATGCCGGCATCGCCAATTTCCGACTATGCCGGCATCGCCAATTTCCGACTATGCCGGCATCGCCAATTTCCGACTATGCCGGCATCGCCAATTTCCGACAATGCCGGCATCGCCAATTTCCGACTATGCCGGCATCGCCAATTTCTGACAATGCCGGCATTGCCAATTCTCGACTATGCCGGCATCGCCAAATTTCCGACTATGCCGGCATCGCCAATTTCCGACTATGCCGGCATCGCCAATTTCCGACAATGCCGGCATCGCCAATTTCCGACTATGCCGGCATCGCCAATTTCCGACAATGCCGGCATCGCCAATTTCCGACTATGCCGGCATCGCCAATTTCCGACTATGCCGGCATCGCCAATTTCCGACTATGCCGGCATCGCCAATTTCGGACAATGCCGGCATCGCCAATTTCCGACAATGCCGGCATTGCCAATTCTCGACTATGCCGGCATCGCCAATTTCTGACAATGCCGGCATTGCCAATTCTCGACTATGCCGGCATCGCCAATTTTCGACAATGCCGGCATCGCCAATTTCCGACTATGCCGGCATCGCCAATTTCTGACAATGCCGGCATCGCCAATTTCTGACAATGCCGGCATTGCCAATTTCTGACAATGCCGGCATTGCCAATTTCTGACAATGCCGGCATCGCCAATTTCCGACTATGCCGGCATCGCCAATTTCTGACAATGCCGGCATCGCCAATTTCTGACAATGCCGGCATCGCCAATTTCCGACAATGCCGGCATTGCCAATTCTCGACTATGCCGGCATCGCCAATTTCCGACTATGCCGGCATCGCCAATTCTCGACTATGCCGGCATCGCCAATTTCCGACTATGCCGGCATCGCCAATTTCTGACAATGCCGGCATCGCCAATTTCTGACAATGCCGGCATTGCCAATTCTCGACTATGCCGGCATCGCCAATTTCTAACAATGCCGGCATCGCCAAATTTTCGACAATGCCGGCATCGCCAATTTCCGACTATGCCGGCATCGCCAATTTCCGACTATGCCGGCATCGCCAATTTCTGACAATGCCGGCATTGCCAATTCTCGACTATGCCGGCATCGCCAATTTCTGACAATGCCGGCATCGCCAATTTCTGACAATGCCGGCATCGCCAATTTCCGACTATGCCGGCATCGCCAATTTCTGACAATGCCGGCATTGCCAATTCTCGACAATGCCGGCATCGCCAATTTCTAACAATGCCGGCATCGCCAATTTTCGACAATGCCGGCATCGCCAATTTCCGACTATGCCGGCATCGCCAATTTCCGACTATGCCGGCATCGCCAATTTCTGACAATGCCGGCATTGCCAATTCTCGACTATGCCGGCATCGCCAATTTCTGACAATGCCGGCATTGCCAATTCTCGACTATGCCGGCATCGCCAATTTCTAACAATGCCGGCATCGCCAATTTTCGACAATGCCGGCATCGCCAATTTCCGACTATGCCGGCATCGCCAATTTCCGACTATGCCGGCATCGCCAATTTCTGACAATGCCGGCATTGCCAATTCTCGACTATGCCGGCATCGCCAATTTCCGACAATGCCGGCATCGCCAATTTCCGACTATGCCGGCATCGCCAATTTCTGAAAATGCCAATTTCTGACAATGCCGGCATCGCCAATTTCTGACAATGCCGGCATTGCCAATTCTCGACTATGCCGGCATCGCCAATTTCTAACAATGCCGGCATCGCCAATTTCATGCCGGCATAGTCGGAAATTGGCGATGCCGGCATTGTCGAAAATTGGCGATGCCGGCATTGTTAGAAATTGGCGATGCCGGCATTGTCAGAAATTGGCGATGCCGGCATTGTCAGAAATTGGCAATGCCGGCATAGTCGGAAATTGGCGATGCCGGCATTGTCAGAAATTGGCGATGCCGGCATTGTCAGAAATTGGCGATGCCGGCATAGTCGGAAATTGGCAATGCCGGCATTGTCAGAAATTGGCGATGCCGGCATAGTCGAAAATTGGCAATGCCGGCATTGTCAGAAATTGGCGATGCCGGCATTGTCAGAAATTGGCAATGCCGGCATAGTCGGAAATTGGCGATGCCGGCATTGTCAGAAATTGGCGATGCCGGCATTGTCAGAAATTGGCGATGCCGGCATTGTCAGAAATTGGCAATGCCGGCATTGTCAGAAATTGGCGATGCCGGCATAGTCGAAAATTGGCAATGCCGGCATTGTCAGAAATTGGCGATGCCGGCATTGTCAGAAATTGGCGATGCCGGCATTGTCGGAAATTGGCGATGCCGGCATTGTCGGAAATTGGCGATGCCGGCATTGTCAGAAATTGGCAATGCCGGCATAGTCGGAAATTGGCGATGCCGGCATTGTCAGAAATTGGCGATGCCGGCATTGTCAGAAATTGGCGATGCCGGCATTGTCGGAAATTGGCGATGCCGGCATTGTCAGAAATTGGCAATGCCGGCATTGTCGGAAGTTGGCGATGCCGGCATTGTCAGAAATTGGCGATGCCGGCATTGTCAGAAATTGGCAATGCCGGCATAGTCGGAAATTGGCGATGCCGGCATTGTCAGAAATTGGCGATGCCGGCATTGTCAGAAATTGGCGATGCCGGCATAGTCGGAAATTGGCGATGCCGGCATTGTCGAAAATTGGCGATGCCGGCATTGTTAGAAATTGGCGATGCCGGCATTGTCAGAAATTGGCGATGCCGGCATTGTCAGAAATTGGCAATGCCGGCATAGTCGGAAATTGGCGATGCCGGCATTGTCAGAAATTGGCGATGCCGGCATTGTCAGAAATTGGCGATGCCGGCATTGTCAGAAATTGGCGATGCCGGCATAGTCGGAAATTGGCGATGCCGGCATAGTCGAAAATTGGCAATGCCGGCATTGTCAGAAATTGGCGATGCCGGCATTGTCAGAAATTGGCGATGCCGGCATAGTCGGAAATTGGCGATGCCGGCATTGTCGGAAATTGGCGATGCCGGCATTGTCAGAAATTGGCAATGCCGGCATAGTCGGAAATTGGCGATGCCGGCATTGTCAGAAATTGGCGATGCCGGCATTGTCAGAAATTGGCGATGCCGGCATTGTCGGAAATTGGCGATGCCGGCATTGTCAGAAATTGGCAATGCCGGCATTGTCGGAAGTTGGCGATGCCGGCATTGTCAGAAATTGGCGATGCCGGCATTGTCAGAAATTGGCAATGCCGGCATAGTCGGAAATTGGCGATGCCGGCATTGTCAGAAATTGGCGATGCCGGCATTGTCAGAAATTGGCGATGCCGGCATAGTCGGAAATTGGCGATGCCGGCATTGTCGAAAATTGGCGATGCCGGCATTGTGAGAAATTGGCGATGCCGGCATTGTCAGAAATTGGCGATGCCGGCATTGTCAGAAATTGGCAATGCCGGCATAGTCGGAAATTGGCGATGCCGGCATTGTCAGAAATTGGCGATGCCGGCATTGTCAGAAATTGGCGATGCCGGCATAGTCGGAAATTGGCAATGCCGGCATTGTCAGAAATTGGCGATGCCGGCATAGTCGGAAATTGGCGATGCCGGCATTGTCGGAAATTGGCGATGCCGGCATTGTCAGAAATTGGCAATGCCGGCATAGTCGGAAATTGGCGATGCCGGCATTGTCAGAAATTGGCGATGCCGGCATTGTCAGAAATTGGCAATGCCGGCATTGTCGGAAGTTGGCGATGCCGGCATTGTCAGAAATTGGCAATGCCGGCATTGTCGGAAGTTGGCGATGCCGGCATTGTCAGAAATTGGCAATGCCGGCATTGTCGGAAATTGGCGATGCCGGCATTGTCGGAAGTTGGCGATGCCGGCATTGTCAGAAATTGGCGATGCCGGCATTGTCAGAAATTGGCAATGCCGGCATTGTCGGAAATTGGCGATGCCGGCATTGTCAGAAATTGGCGATGCCGGCATAGTCGGAAATTGGCGATGCCGGCATTGTCGAAAATTGGCAATGCCGGCATTGTCGATAAAAATGGCGATGCCGGCATTGTCGAAAATTGGCGATGCCGGCATTGTCAGAAATTGGCGATGCCGGCATTGTCAGAAATTGGCAATGCCGGCATTGTCGGAAATTGGCGATGCCGGCATTGTCGAAAATTGGCAATGCCGGCATTGTCGGAAATTGGCGATGCCGGCATTGTCGAAAATTGGCAATGCCGGCATTGTCGATAAAAATGGCGATGCCGGCATTGTCGAAAATTGGCGATGCCGGCATTGTCAGAAATTGGCGATGCTATTTTATTAAGTAGGTCACATACATTACGTACATGAATAATTTGTTGATGAAAGACCAAAAGCTAGGCATAGAGAGCTGATTTTCCGGATGAGTGAGAAAGTCTGAAATTCAAAATTTGGACCACCCCGGCAGCATCTCATTTTTTTTGTCGAAAAATGAAAATTTTGTTATTGTCAAAAAAGCGATGCTATTTTATTAGGTAAGTCACACAGATTACGTACATGTATAATTTGTTGATGAAAGACCAAAAGCTAGGCATAGAGAGCTGATTTTCCGGATGAGTGAGAAAGTCTGAAATTCAAAATTTGGACCACCCCGGCAGCATCTCATTTTTTTTGTCGAAAAATGAAAATGTTGTTATTGTCAAAAAAGCGATGCTATTTTATTAAGTAAGTCACATACATTACGTACATGTATAATTTGTTGATGAAAGACCAAAAGCTGGGCATAAGAAGCTGTTTTTTCGGATGAGTGAGAAAGTCAGAAATTCAAAATTTGGTCCACCCCAGCAGCATCTCAATTTTTTTGTCGAAAAATGAAAATTTTGTTATTGTCAAAAACGCGATGCTATTTTATTAAGTAAGTCACACAGATTACGTAGATGTATAATTTGTTGATGAAAGACCAAAAGCTAGGCATAGAGAGCTGTTTTTTCGGATGAGTCTGAAAGTCTGAAATTCAAAATTTGGACCACCCCGGCAGCATCTCATTTTTTTTGTCGAAAAATGAAAATGTTGTTATTGTCAAAAAAGCGATGCTATTTTATTAAGTAAGTCACACACATTACGTACATGTATAATTTGTTGATGAAAGACCAAAAGCTAGGCATAGAGAGCTGTTTTTCGGATGAGTGAGAAAGTTTGAAATTCAAAATTTGGACCACCCCGGCAGCATCTCATTTTTTTTGTCGAAAAATGAAAATGTTGTTATTGTCAAAAAAGCGATGCTATTTTATTAAGTAAGTCACATACATTACGTACATGTATAATTTGTTGATGAAAGACCAAAAGCTAAGCATAGAGAGCTGATTTTCCGGATGAGTGAGAAAGTCTGAAATTCAAAATTTGGACCACCCCGGCAGCATCTCATTTTTTTTGTCGAAAAATGAAAATTTTGTTATTGTCAAAAAAGCGATGCTATTTTATTAGGTAAGTCACACAGATTACGTACATGTATAATTTGTTGATGAAAGACCAAAAGCTAGGCATAGAGAGCTGATTTTCCGGATGAGTGAGAAAGTCTGAAATTCAAAATTTGGACCACCCCGGCAGCATCTCATTTTTTTTGTCGAAAAATGAAAATGTTGTTATTGTCAAAAAAGCGATGCTATTTTATTAAGTAAGTCACATACATTACGTACATGAATAATTTGTTGATGAAAGACCAAAAGCTAGGCATAGAGAGCTGATTTTCCGGATGAGTGAGAAAGTCTGAAATTCAAAATTTGGACCACCCCGGCAGCATCTCATTTTTTTTGTCGAAAAATGAAAATGTTGCTATTGTCAAAAAAGCGATGCTATTTTATTAAGTAGGTCACATACATTACGTACATGAATAATTTGTTGATGAAAGACCAAAAGCTAGGCATAGAGAGCTGATTTTCCGGATGAGTGAGAAAGTCTGAAATTCAAAATTTGGACCACCCCGGCAGCATCTCATTTTTTTTGTCGAAAAATGAAAATGTTGTTATTGTCAAAAAAGCGATGCTATTTTATTAAGTAAGTCACATACATTACGTACATGTATAATTTGTTGATGAAAGACCAAAAGCTAAGCATAGAGAGCTGATTTTCCGGATGAGTGAGAAAGTCTGAAATTCAAAATTTGGACCACCCCGGCAGCATCTCATTTTTTTTGTCGAAAAATGAAAATTTTGTTATTGTCAAAAAACCGATGCTATTTTATTAAGTAAATCACATACATTACGTACATGTATAATTTGTTGATGAAAGACCAAAAGCTGGGCATAAGAAGCTGTTTTTTCGGATGAGTGAGAAAGTCAGAAATTCAAAATTTGGTCCACCCCAGCAGCATCTCAATTTTTTTGTCGAAAAATGAAAATTTTGTTATTGTCAAAAACGCGATGCTATTTTATTAAGTAAGTCACACAGATTACGTAGATGTATAATTTGTTGATGAAAGACCAAAAGCTAGGCATAGAGAGCTGTTTTTTCGGATGAGTCTGAAAGTCTGAAATTCAAAATTTGGACCACCCCGGCAGCATCTCATTTTTTTTGTCGAAAAATGAAAATGTTGTTATTGTCAAAAAAGCGATGCTATTTTATTAAGTAAGTCACACACATTACGTACATGTATAATTTGTTGATGAAAGACCAAAAGCTAGGCATAGAGAGCTGTTTTTCGGATGAGTGAGAAAGTTTGAAATTCAAAATTTGGACCACCCCGGCAGCATCTCATTTTTTTTATCGAAAAATGAAAATGTTGTTATTGTCAAAAAAGCGATGCTATTTTATTAAGTAAGTCACATACATTACGTACATGTATAATTTGTTGATGAAAGACCAAAAGCTAAGCATAGAGAGCTGATTTTCCGGATGAGTGAGAAAGTCTGAAATTCAAAATTTGGACCACCCCGGCAGCATCTCATTTTTTTTGTCGAAAAATGAAAATTTTGTTATTGTCAAAAAAGCGATGCTATTTTATTAGGTAAGTCACACAGATTACGTACATGTATAATTTGTTGATGAAAGACCAAAAGCTAGGCATAGAGAGCTGTTTTTTCGGATGAGTCTGAAAGTCTGAAATTCAAAATTTGGACCACCCCGGCAGCATCTCATTTTTTTTGTCGAAAAATGAAAATGTTGTTATTGTCAAAAAAGCGATGCTATTTTATTAAGTAAGTCACACACATTACGTACATGTATAATTTGTTGATGAAAGACCAAAAGCTAGGCATAGAGAGCTGTTTTTCGGATGAGTCTGAAAGTCTGAAATTCAAAATTTGGACCACCCCGGTAGCATCTCATTTTTTTTGTCGAAAAATGAAAATTTTGTTATTGTCAAAAAAGCGATGCTATTTTATTAGGTAAGTCACACAGATTACGTACATGTATAATTTGTTGATGAAAGACCAAAAGCTAGGCATAGAGAGCTGTTTTTCGGATGAGTGAGAAAGTTTGAAATTCAAAATTTGGACCACCCCGGCAGCATCTCATTTTTTTTGTCGAAAAATGAAAATGTTGTTATTGTCAAAAAAGCGATGCTATTTTATTAGGTAAGTCACACAGATTACGTACATGTATAATTTGTTGATGAAAGACCAAAAGCTAGGCATAGAGAGCTGTTTTTTCGGATGAGTCTGAAAGTCTGAAATTCAAAATTTGGACCACCCCGGCAGCATCTCATTTTTTTTGTCGAAAAATGAAAATGTTGTTATTGTCAAAAAAGCGATGCTATTTTATTAAGTAAGTCACACACATTACGTACATGTATAATTTGTTGATGAAAGACCAAAAGCTAGGCATAGAGAGCTGTTTTTCGGATGAGTGAGAAAGTTTGAAATTCAAAATTTGGACCACCCCGGCAGCATCTCATTTTTTTTGTCGAAAAATGAAAATGTTGTTATTGTCAAAAAAGCGATGCTATTTTATTAGGTAAGTCACATACATTACGTACATGTATAATTTGTTGATGAAAGACCAAAAGCTAGGCATAGAGAGCTGTTTTTCGGATGAGTGAGAAAGTTTGAAATTCAAAATTTGGACCACCCCGGCAGCATCTCATTTTTTTTGTCGAAAAATGAAAATGTTGTTATTGTCAAAAAAGCGATGCTATTTTATTAAGTAAGTCACATACATTACGTACATGTATAATTTGTTGATGAAAGACCAAAAGCTGGGCATAAGAAGCTGTTTTTTCGGATGAGTGAGAAAGTCAGAAATTCAAAATTTGGTCCACCCCAGCAGCATCTCAATTTTTTTGTCGAAAAATGAAAATTTTGTTATTGTCAAAAACGCGATGCTATTTTATTAAGTAAGTCACACAGATTACGTAGATGTATAATTTGTTGCTGAAAGACCAAAAGCTAGGCATAGAGAGCTGTTTTTTCGGATGAGTGAGAAAGTTTGAAATTGAAAATTCGGACCACCCCGGCAGCATCTCATTTTTTTGTCGAAAAATGAAAATTTTGTTATTGTCAAAAATCCGATACTATTTTATTAAGTAAGTCACACACATTACGTACATGAATAATTTGTTGATGAAAGACCAAAAGCTAGGCATAGAGAGCTGATTTTCCGGATGAGTGAGAAAGTCTGAAATTCAAAATTTGGACCACCCCGGCAGCATCTCATTTTTTTTGTCGAAAAATGAAAATTTTGTTATTGTCAAAAAAGCGATGCTATTTTATTAAGTAAGTCACATACTTTACGTACATGTATAATTTGTTGATGAAAGACCAAAGGCTAGGCATAGAGGGCTGTTTTTTCGGAGAAGTCTGAAAGTCTGAAATTCAAAATTTTGACCACCCCGGCAGCATCTCATTTTTTTTGTCGAAAAATGAAAATTTTGTTATTGTCAAAAAAGCGATGCTATTTTATTAAGTAAGTCACACAGATTACGTACATGTATAATTTGTTGATGAAAGACCAAAAGCTAGGCATAGAGAGCTGTTTTTTCGGATGAGTCTGAAAGTCTGAAATTCAAAATTTGGACCACCCCGGCAGCATCTCATTTTTTTTGTCGAAAAATGAAAATTTTGTTATTGTCAAAAAACCGATGCTATTTTATTAAGTAAGTCACATACATTACGTACATGTATAATTTGTTGATGAAAGACCAAAAGCTGGGCATAAGAAGCAATTTCTAACAATGCCGGCATCGCCAATTTTCGACAATGCCGGCATCGCCAATTTCTAACAATGCCGGCATCGCCAATTTTCGACAATGCCGGCATCGCCAATTTCCGACTATGCCGGCATCGCCAATTTCTGACAATGCCGGCATCGCCAATTTCTGACAATGCCGGCATCGCCAATTTCCGACTATGCCGGCATTGCCAATTTCTGACAATGCCGGCATCGCCAATTTCTGACAATGCCGGCATCGCCAATTTTCGACAATGCCGGCATCGCCAATTCTCGACATTGCCGGCATTGTCAGAAATTGGCGATGCCGGCATAGTCGGAAATTGGCGATGCCGGCATTGTCGGAAATTGGCGATGCCGGCATAGTCGGAAATTGGCGATGCCGGCATTGTCAGAAATTGGCGATGCCGGCATTGTCAGAAATTGGCGATGCCGGCATAGTCGGAAATTGGCGATGCCGGCATTGTCGAAAATTGGCGATGCCGGCATTGTCGAAAATTGGCGATGCCGGCAATGTCGAAAATTGGCAATGCCGGCATTGTCGATAAAAATGGCGATGCCGGCATTGTCGAAAATTGGCGATGCCGGCATTGTCAGAAATTGGCGATGCCGGCATTGTCAGAAATTGGCAATGCCGGCATAGTCGGAAATTGGCGATGCCGGCATTGTCGAAAATTGGCAATGCCGGCATTGTCGGAAATTGGCGATGCCGGCATTGTCGAAAATTGGCAATGCCGGCATTGTCGATAAAAATGGCGATGCCGGCATTGTCGAAAATTGGCGATGCCGGCATTGTCAGAAATTGGCGATGCTATTTTATTAAGTAGGTCACATACATTACGTACATGAATAATTTGTTGATGAAAGACCAAAAGCTAGGCATAGAGAGCTGATTTTCCGGATGAGTGAGAAAGTCTGAAATTCAAAATTTGGACCACCCCGGCAGCATCTCATTTTTTTTGTCGAAAAATGAAAATTTTGTTATTGTCAAAAAAGCGATGCTATTTTATTAGGTAAGTCACACAGATTACGTACATGTATAATTTGTTGATGAAAGACCAAAAGCTAGGCATAGAGAGCTGATTTTCCGGATGAGTGAGAAAGTCTGAAATTCAAAATTTGGACCACCCCGGCAGCATCTCATTTTTTTTGTCGAAAAATGAAAATGTTGTTATTGTCAAAAAAGCGATGCTATTTTATTAAGTAAGTCACATACATTACGTACATGTATAATTTGTTGATGAAAGACCAAAAGCTGGGCATAAGAAGCTGTTTTTTCGGATGAGTGAGAAAGTCAGAAATTCAAAATTTGGTCCACCCCAGCAGCATCTCAATTTTTTTGTCGAAAAATGAAAATTTTGTTATTGTCAAAAACGCGATGCTATTTTATTAAGTAAGTCACACAGATTACGTAGATGTATAATTTGTTGATGAAAGACCAAAAGCTAGGCATAGAGAGCTGTTTTTTCGGATGAGTGAGAAAGTCTGAAATTCAAAATTTGGACCACCCCGGCAGCATCTCATTTTTTTTGTCGAAAAATGAAAATGTTGTTATTGTCAAAAAAGCGATGCTATTTTATTAAGTAAGTCACACACATTACGTGCATGTATAATTTGTTGATGAAAGACCAAAAGCTAGGCATAGAGAGCTGATTTTCCGGATGAGTGAGAAAGTCTGAAATTCAAAATTTGGACCACCCCGGCAGCATCTCAATTTTTTTGTCGAAAAATGAAAATTTTGTTATTGTCAAAAACGCGATGTCATTTTATTAAGTAAGTCACACAGATTACGTAGATGTATAATTTGTTGCTGAAAGACCAAAAGCTGGGCATAAGAAGCTGTTTTTTCGGATGAGTGAGAAAGTCAGAAATTCAAAATTTGGTCCACCCCAGCAGCATCTCAATTTTTTTGTCGAAAAATGAAAATTTTGTTATTGTCAAAAACGCGATGCTATTTTATTAAGTAAGTCACACAGATTACGTAGATGTATAATTTGTTGCTGAAAGACCAAAAGCTAGGCATAGAGAGCTGTTTTTTCGGATGAGTGAGAAAGTTTGAAATTGAAAATTCGGACCACCCCGGCAGCATCTCATTTTTTTGTCGAAAAATGAAAATTTTGTTATTGTCAAAAATCCGATACTATTTTATTAAGTAAGTCACACACATTACGTACATGAATAATTTGTTGATGAAAGACCAAAAGCTAGGCATAGAGAGCTGATTTTCCGGATGAGTGAGAAAGTCTGAAATTCAAAATTTGGACCACCCCGGCAGCATCTCATTTTTTTTGTCGAAAAATGAAAATTTTGTTATTGTCAAAAAAGCGATGCTATTTTATTAAGTAAGTCACATACTTTACGTACATGTATAATTTGTTGATGAAAGACCAAAGGCTAGGCATAGAGGGCTGTTTTTTCGGAGAAGTCTGAAAGTCTGAAATTCAAAATTTTGACCACCCCGGCAGCATCTCATTTTTTTTGTCGAAAAATGAAAATTTTGTTATTGTCAAAAAAGCGATGCTATTTTATTAAGTAAGTCACACAGATTACGTACATGTATAATTTGTTGATGAAAGACCAAAAGCTAGGCATAGAGAGCTGTTTTTTCGGAGAAGTCTGAAAGTCTGAAATTCAAAATTTGGACCACCCCGGCAGCATCTCATTTTTTTTGTCGAAAAATGAAAATTTTGTTATTGTCAAAAAACCGATGCTATTTTATTAAGTAAGTCACATACATTACGTACATGTATAATTTGTTGATGAAAGACCAAAAGCTGGGCATAAGAAGCAATTTCTAACAATGCCGGCATCGCCAATTTTCGACAATGCCGGCATCGCCAATTTCTAACAATGCCGGCTGGCATTGTCGGAAATTGGCGATGCCGGCATAGTCGGAAATTGGCGATGCCGGCATTGTCAGAAATTGGCGATGCCGGCATTGTCAGAAATTGGCGATGCCGGCATAGTCGGAAATTGGCGATGCCGGCATTGTCGAAAATTGGCGATGCCGGCATTGTCGAAAATTGGCGATGCCGGCAATGTCGAAAATTGGCAATGCCGGCATTGTCGATAAAAATGGCGATGCCGGCATTGTCGAAAATTGGCGATGCCGGCATTGTCAGAAATTGGCGATGCCGGCATTGTCAGAAATTGGCAATGCCGGCATAGTCGGAAATTGGCGATGCCGGCATTGTCGAAAATTGGCAATGCCGGCATTGTCGGAAATTGGCGATGCCGGCATTGTCGAAAATTGGCAATGCCGGCATTGTCGATAAAAATGGCGATGCCGGCATTGTCGAAAATTGGCGATGCCGGCATTGTCAGAAATTGGCGATGCTATTTTATTAAGTAGGTCACATACATTACGTACATGAATAATTTGTTGATGAAAGACCAAAAGCTAGGCATAGAGAGCTGATTTTCCGGATGAGTGAGAAAGTCTGAAATTCAAAATTTGGACCACCCCGGCAGCATCTCATTTTTTTTGTCGAAAAATGAAAATTTTGTTATTGTCAAAAAAGCGATGCTATTTTATTAGGTAAGTCACACAGATTACGTACATGTATAATTTGTTGATGAAAGACCAAAAGCTAGGCATAGAGAGCTGATTTTCCGGATGAGTGAGAAAGTCTGAAATTCAAAATTTGGACCACCCCGGCAGCATCTCATTTTTTTTGTCGAAAAATGAAAATGTTGTTATTGTCAAAAAAGCGATGCTATTTTATTAAGTAAGTCACATACATTACGTACATGTATAATTTGTTGATGAAAGACCAAAAGCTGGGCATAAGAAGCTGTTTTTTCGGATGAGTGAGAAAGTCAGAAATTCAAAATTTGGTCCACCCCAGCAGCATCTCAATTTTTTTGTCGAAAAATGAAAATTTTGTTATTGTCAAAAACGCGATGCTATTTTATTAAGTAAGTCACACAGATTACGTAGATGTATAATTTGTTGATGAAAGACCAAAAGCTAGGCATAGAGAGCTGTTTTTTCGGATGAGTGAGAAAGTCTGAAATTCAAAATTTGGACCACCCCGGCAGCATCTCATTTTTTTTGTCGAAAAATGAAAATGTTGTTATTGTCAAAAAAGCGATGCTATTTTATTAAGTAAGTCACATACATTACGTACATGTATAATTTGTTGATGAAAGACCAAAAGCTGGGCATAAGAAGCTGTTTTTTCGGATGAGTGAGAAAGTCAGAAATTCAAAATTTGGTCCACCCCAGCAGCATCTCAATTTTTTTGTCGAAAAATGAAAATTTTGTTATTGTCAAAAACGCGATGCTATTTTATTAAGTAAGTCACACAGATTACGTAGATGTATAATTTGTTGATGAAAGACCAAAAGCTAGGCATAGAGAGCTGTTTTTTCGGATGAGTGAGAAAGTCTGAAATTCAAAATTTGGACCACCCCGGCAGCATCTCATTTTTTTTGTCGAAAAATGAAAATGTTGTTATTGTCAAAAAAGCGATGCTATTTTATTAAGTAAGTCACATACATTACGTACATGTATAATTTGTTGATGAAAGACCAAAAGCTAAGCATAGAGAGCTGATTTTCCGGATGAGTGAGAAAGTCTGAAATTCAAAATTTGGACCACCCCGGCAGCATCTCATTTTTTTTGTCGAAAAATGAAAATGTTGTTATTGTCAAAAAAGCGATGCTATTTTATTAAGTAAGTCACACACATTACGTACATGTATAATTTGTTGATGAAAGACCAAAAGCTAGGCATAGAGAGCTGTTTTTCGGATGAGTGAGAAAGTTTGAAATTCAAAATTTGGACCACCCCGGCAGCATCTCATTTTTTTTGTCGAAAAATGAAAATGTTGTTATTGTCAAAAAAGCGATGCTATTTTATTAAGTAAGTCACATACATTACGTACATGTATAATTTGTTGATGAAAGACCAAAAGCTAAGCATAGAGAGCTGATTTTCCGGATGAGTGAGAAAGTCTGAAATTCAAAATTTGGACCACCCCGGCAGCATCTCATTTTTTTTGTCGAAAAATGAAAATTTTGTTATTGTCAAAAAAGCGATGCTATTTTATTAGGTAAGTCACACAGATTACGTACATGTATAATTTGTTGATGAAAGACCAAAAGCTAGGCATAGAGAGCTGATTTTCCGGATGAGTGAGAAAGTCTGAAATTCAAAATTTGGACCACCCCGGCAGCATCTCATTTTTTTTGTCGAAAAATGAAAATGTTGTTATTGTCAAAAAAGCGATGCTATTTTATTAAGTAAGTCACATACATTACGTACATGTATAATTTGTTGATGAAAGACCAAAAGCTGGGCATAAGAAGCTGTTTTTTCGGATGAGTGAGAAAGTCAGAAATTCAAAATTTGGTCCACCCCAGCAGCATCTCAATTTTTTTGTCGAAAAATGAAAATTTTGTTATTGTCAAAAACGCGATGCTATTTTATTAAGTAAGTCACACAGATTACGTAGATGTATAATTTGTTGATGAAAGACCAAAAGCTAGGCATAGAGAGCTGTTTTTTCGGATGAGTGAGAAAGTCTGAAATTCAAAATTTGGACCACCCCGGCAGCATCTCATTTTTTTTGTCGAAAAATGAAAATGTTGTTATTGTCAAAAAAGCGATGCTATTTTATTAAGTAAGTCACACACATTACGTACATGTATAATTTGTTGATGAAAGACCAAAAGCTAGGCATAGAGAGCTGATTTTCCGGATGAGTGAGAAAGTCTGAAATTCAAAATTTGGACCACCCCGGCAGCATCTCAATTTTTTTGTCGAAAAATGAAAATTTTGTTATTGTCAAAAACGCGATGCTATTTTATTAAGTAAGTCACACAGATTACGTAGATGTATAATTTGTTGCTGAAAGACCAAAAGCTGGGCATAAGAAGCTGTTTTTTCGGATGAGTGAGAAAGTCAGAAATTCAAAATTTGGTCCACCCCAGCAGCATCTCAATTTTTTTGTCGAAAAATGAAAATTTTGTTATTGTCAAAAACGCGATGCTATTTTATTAAGTAAGTCACACAGATTACGTAGATGTATAATTTGTTGCTGAAAGACCAAAAGCTAGGCATAGAGAGCTGTTTTTTCGGATGAGTGAGAAAGTTTGAAATTGAAAATTCGGACCACCCCGGCAGCATCTCATTTTTTTGTCGAAAAATGAAAATTTTGTTATTGTCAAAAATCCGATACTATTTTATTAAGTAAGTCACACACATTACGTACATGAATAATTTGTTGATGAAAGACCAAAAGCTAGGCATAGAGAGCTGATTTTCCGGATGAGTGAGAAAGTCTGAAATTCAAAATTTGGACCACCCCGGCAGCATCTCATTTTTTTTGTCGAAAAATGAAAATTTTGTTATTGTCAAAAAAGCGATGCTATTTTATTAAGTAAGTCACATACTTTACGTACATGTATAATTTGTTGATGAAAGACCAAAGGCTAGGCATAGAGGGCTGTTTTTTCGGAGAAGTCTGAAAGTCTGAAATTCAAAATTTTGACCACCCCGGCAGCATCTCATTTTTTTTGTCGAAAAATGAAAATTTTGTTATTGTCAAAAAAGCGATGCTATTTTATTAAGTAAGTCACACAGATTACGTACATGTATAATTTGTTGATGAAAGACCAAAAGCTAGGCATAGAGAGCTGTTTTTTCGGAGAAGTCTGAAAGTCTGAAATTCAAAATTTGGACCACCCCGGCAGCATCTCATTTTTTTTGTCGAAAAATGAAAATTTTGTTATTGTCAAAAAACCGATGCTATTTTATTAAGTAAGTCACATACATTACGTACATGTATAATTTGTTGATGAAAGACCAAAAGCTGGGCATAAGAAGCAATTTCTAACAATGCCGGCATCGCCAATTTTCGACAATGCCGGCATCGCCAATTTCTAACAATGCCGGCATCGCCAATTTTCGACAATGCCGGCATCGCCAATTTCCGACTATGCCGGCATCGCCAATTTCTGACAATGCCGGCATCGCCAATTTCTGACAATGCCGGCATCGCCAATTTCCGACTATGCCGGCATTGCCAATTTCTGACAATGCCGGCATCGCCAATTTCTGACAATGCCGGCATCGCCAATTTTCGACAATGCCGGCATCGCCAATTCTCGACATTGCCGGCATTGTCAGAAATTGGCGATGCCGGCATAGTCGGAAATTGGCGATGCCGGCATTGTCGGAAATTGGCGATGCCGGCATAGTCGGAAATTGGCGATGCCGGCATTGTCAGAAATTGGCGATGCCGGCATTGTCAGAAATTGGCGATGCCGGCATAGTCGGAAATTGGCGATGCCGGCATTGTCGAAAATTGGCGATGCCGGCATTGTCGAAAATTGGCGATGCCGGCAATGTCGAAAATTGGCAATGCCGGCATTGTCGATAAAAATGGCGATGCCGGCATTGTCGAAAATTGGCGATGCCGGCATTGTCAGAAATTGGCGATGCCGGCATTGTCAGAAATTGGCAATGCCGGCATAGTCGGAAATTGGCGATGCCGGCATTGTCGAAAATTGGCAATGCCGGCATTGTCGGAAATTGGCGATGCCGGCATTGTCGAAAATTGGCAATGCCGGCATTGTCGATAAAAATGGCGATGCCGGCATTGTCGAAAATTGGCGATGCCGGCATTGTCAGAATTGGCGATGCTATTTTATTAAGTAGGTCACATACATTACGTACATGAATAATTTGTTGATGAAAGACCAAAAGCTAGGCATAGAGAGCTGATTTTCCGGATGAGTGAGAAAGTCTGAAATTCAAAATTTGGACCACCCCGGCAGCATCTCATTTTTTTTGTCGAAAAATGAAAATTTTGTTATTGTCAAAAAAGCGATGCTATTTTATTAGGTAAGTCACACAGATTACGTACATGTATAATTTGTTGATGAAAGACCAAAAGCTAGGCATAGAGAGCTGATTTTCCGGATGAGTGAGAAAGTCTGAAATTCAAAATTTGGACCACCCCGGCAGCATCTCATTTTTTTTGTCGAAAAATGAAAATGTTGTTATTGTCAAAAAAGCGATGCTATTTTATTAAGTAAGTCACATACATTACGTACATGTATAATTTGTTGATGAAAGACCAAAAGCTGGGCATAAGAAGCTGTTTTTTCGGATGAGTGAGAAAGTCAGAAATTCAAAATTTGGTCCACCCCAGCAGCATCTCAATTTTTTTGTCGAAAAATGAAAATTTTGTTATTGTCAAAAACGCGATGCTATTTTATTAAGTAAGTCACACAGATTACGTAGATGTATAATTTGTTGATGAAAGACCAAAAGCTAGGCATAGAGAGCTGTTTTTTCGGATGAGTGAGAAAGTCTGAAATTCAAAATTTGGACCACCCCGGCAGCATCTCATTTTTTTTGTCGAAAAATGAAAATGTTGTTATTGTCAAAAAAGCGATGCTATTTTATTAAGTAAGTCACATACATTACGTACATGTATAATTTGTTGATGAAAGACCAAAAGCTGGGCATAAGAAGCTGTTTTTTCGGATGAGTGAGAAAGTCAGAAATTCAAAATTTGGTCCACCCCAGCAGCATCTCAATTTTTTTGTCGAAAAATGAAAATTTTGTTATTGTCAAAAACGCGATGCTATTTTATTAAGTAAGTCACACAGATTACGTACATGTATAATTTGTTGATGAAAGACCAAAAGCTAGGCATAGAGAGCTGTTTTTTCGGATGAGTGAGAAAGTCTGAAATTCAAAATTTGGACCACCCCGGCAGCATCTCATTTTTTTTGTCGAAAAATGAAAATGTTGTTATTGTCAAAAAAGCGATGCTATTTTATTAAGTAAGTCACATACATTACGTACATGTATAATTTGTTGATGAAAGACCAAAAGCTAAGCATAGAGAGCTGATTTTCCGGATGAGTGAGAAAGTCTGAAATTCAAAATTTGGACCACCCCGGCAGCATCTCATTTTTTTTGTCGAAAAATGAAAATGTTGTTATTGTCAAAAAAGCGATGCTATTTTATTAAGTAAGTCACACACATTACGTACATGTATAATTTGTTGATGAAAGACCAAAAGCTAGGCATAGAGAGCTGTTTTTCGGATGAGTGAGAAAGTTTGAAATTCAAAATTTGGACCACCCCGGCAGCATCTCATTTTTTTTGTCGAAAAATGAAAATGTTGTTATTGTCAAAAAAGCGATGCTATTTTATTAAGTAAGTCACATACATTACGTACATGTATAATTTGTTGATGAAAGACCAAAAGCTAAGCATAGAGAGCTGATTTTCCGGATGAGTGAGAAAGTCTGAAATTCAAAATTTGGACCACCCCGGCAGCATCTCATTTTTTTTGTCGAAAAATGAAAATTTTGTTATTGTCAAAAAAGCGATGCTATTTTATTAGGTAAGTCACACAGATTACGTACATGTATAATTTGTTGATGAAAGACCAAAAGCTAGGCATAGAGAGCTGATTTTCCGGATGAGTGAGAAAGTCTGAAATTCAAAATTTGGACCACCCCGGCAGCATCTCATTTTTTTTGTCGAAAAATGAAAATGTTGTTATTGTCAAAAAAGCGATGCTATTTTATTAAGTAAGTCACATACATTACGTACATGAATAATTTGTTGATGAAAGACCAAAAGCTAGGCATAGAGAGCTGATTTTCCGGATGAGTGAGAAAGTCTGAAATTCAAAATTTGGACCACCCCGGCAGCATCTCATTTTTTTTGTCGAAAAATGAAAATGTTGCTATTGTCAAAAAAGCGATGCTATTTTATTAAGTAGGTCACATACATTACGTACATGAATAATTTGTTGATGAAAGACCAAAAGCTAGGCATAGAGAGCTGATTTTCCGGATGAGTGAGAAAGTCTGAAATTCAAAATTTGGACCACCCCGGCAGCATCTCATTTTTTTTGTCGAAAAATGAAAATGTTGTTATTGTCAAAAAAGCGATGCTATTTTATTAAGTAAGTCACATACATTACGTACATGTATAATTTGTTGATGAAAGACCAAAAGCTAAGCATAGAGAGCTGATTTTCCGGATGAGTGAGAAAGTCTGAAATTCAAAATTTGGACCACCCCGGCAGCATCTCATTTTTTTTGTCGAAAAATGAAAATTTTGTTATTGTCAAAAAACCGATGCTATTTTATTAAGTAAATCACATACATTACGTACATGTATAATTTGTTGATGAAAGACCAAAAGCTGGGCATAAGAAGCTGTTTTTTCGGATGAGTGAGAAAGTCAGAAATTCAAAATTTGGTCCACCCCAGCAGCATCTCAATTTTTTTGTCGAAAAATGAAAATTTTGTTATTGTCAAAAACGCGATGCTATTTTATTAAGTAAGTCACACAGATTACGTAGATGTATAATTTGTTGATGAAAGACCAAAAGCTAGGCATAGAGAGCTGTTTTTTCGGATGAGTCTGAAAGTCTGAAATTCAAAATTTGGACCACCCCGGCAGCATCTCATTTTTTTTGTCGAAAAATGAAAATGTTGTTATTGTCAAAAAAGCGATGCTATTTTATTAAGTAAGTCACACACATTACGTACATGTATAATTTGTTGATGAAAGACCAAAAGCTAGGCATAGAGAGCTGTTTTTCGGATGAGTGAGAAAGTTTGAAATTCAAAATTTGGACCACCCCGGCAGCATCTCATTTTTTTTATCGAAAAATGAAAATGTTGTTATTGTCAAAAAAGCGATGCTATTTTATTAAGTAAGTCACATACATTACGTACATGTATAATTTGTTGATGAAAGACCAAAAGCTAAGCATAGAGAGCTGATTTTCCGGATGAGTGAGAAAGTCTGAAATTCAAAATTTGGACCACCCCGGCAGCATCTCATTTTTTTTGTCGAAAAATGAAAATTTTGTTATTGTCAAAAAAGCGATGCTATTTTATTAGGTAAGTCACACAGATTACGTACATGTATAATTTGTTGATGAAAGACCAAAAGCTAGGCATAGAGAGCTGTTTTTTCGGATGAGTCTGAAAGTCTGAAATTCAAAATTTGGACCACCCCGGCAGCATCTCATTTTTTTTGTCGAAAAATGAAAATGTTGTTATTGTCAAAAAAGCGATGCTATTTTATTAAGTAAGTCACACACATTACGTACATGTATAATTTGTTGATGAAAGACCAAAAGCTAGGCATAGAGAGCTGTTTTTCGGATGAGTCTGAAAGTCTGAAATTCAAAATTTGGACCACCCCGGTAGCATCTCATTTTTTTTGTCGAAAAATGAAAATTTTGTTATTGTCAAAAAAGCGATGCTATTTTATTAGGTAAGTCACACAGATTACGTACATGTATAATTTGTTGATGAAAGACCAAAAGCTAGGCATAGAGAGCTGTTTTTCGGATGAGTGAGAAAGTTTGAAATTCAAAATTTGGACCACCCCGGCAGCATCTCATTTTTTTTGTCGAAAAATGAAAATGTTGTTATTGTCAAAAAAGCGATGCTATTTTATTAAGTAAGTCACACAGATTACGTACATGTATAATTTGTTGATGAAAGACCAAAAGCTAGGCATAGAGAGCTGTTTTTTCGGATGAGTCTGAAAGTCTGAAATTCAAAATTTGGACCACCCCGGCAGCATCTCATTTTTTTTGTCGAAAAATGAAAATGTTGTTATTGTCAAAAAAGCGATGCTATTTTATTAAGTAAGTCACACACATTACGTACATGTATAATTTGTTGATGAAAGACCAAAAGCTAGGCATAGAGAGCTGTTTTTCGGATGAGTGAGAAAGTTTGAAATTCAAAATTTGGACCACCCCGGCAGCATCTCATTTTTTTTGTCGAAAAATGAAAATGTTGTTATTGACAAAAAAGCGATGCTATTTTATTAGGTAAGTCACATACATTACGTACATGTATAATTTGTTGATGAAAGACCAAAAGCTAGGCATAGAGAGCTGTTTTTCGGATGAGTGAGAAAGTTTGAAATTCAAAATTTGGACCACCCCGGCAGCATCTCATTTTTTTTGTCGAAAAATGAAAATGTTGTTATTGTCAAAAAAGCGATGCTATTTTATTAAGTAAGTCACATACATTACGTACATGTATAATTTGTTGATGAAAGACCAAAAGCTGGGCATAAGAAGCTGTTTTTTCGGATGAGTGAGAAAGTCAGAAATTCAAAATTTGGTCCACCCCAGCAGCATCTCAATTTTTTTGTCGAAAAATGAAAATTTTGTTATTGTCAAAAACGCGATGCTATTTTATTAAGTAAGTCACACAGATTACGTAGATGTATAATTTGTTGCTGAAAGACCAAAAGCTAGGCATAGAGAGCTGTTTTTTCGGATGAGTGAGAAAGTTTGAAATTGAAAATTCGGACCACCCCGGCAGCATCTCATTTTTTTGTCGAAAAATGAAAATTTTGTTATTGTCAATAATCCGATACTATTTTATTAAGTAAGTCACACACATTACGTACATGAATAATTTGTTGATGAAAGACCAAAAGCTAGGCATAGAGAGCTGATTTTCCGGATGAGTGAGAAAGTCTGAAATTCAAAATTTGGACCACCCCGGCAGCATCTCATTTTTTTTGTCGAAAAATGAAAATTTTGTTATTGTCAAAAAAGCGATGCTATTTTATTAAGTAAGTCACATACATTACGTACATGTATAATTTGTTGATGAAAGACCAAAGGCTAGGCATAGAGGGCTGTTTTTTCGGAGAAGTCTGAAAGTCTGAAATTCAAAATTTTGACCACCCCGGCAGCATCTCATTTTTTTTGTCGAAAAATGAAAATTTTGTTATTGTCAAAAAAGCGATGCTATTTTATTAAGTAAGTCACACAGATTACGTACATGTATAATTTGTTGATGAAAGACCAAAAGCTAGGCATAGAGAGCTGTTTTTTCGGAGAAGTCTGAAAGTCTGAAATTCAAAATTTGGACCACCCCGGCAGCATCTCATTTTTTTTGTCGAAAAATGAAAATTTTGTTATTGTCAAAAAACCGATGCTATTTTATTAAGTAAGTCACATACATTACGTACATGTATAATTTGTTGATGAAAGACCAAAAGCTGGGCATAAGAAGCAATTTCTAACAATGCCGGCATCGCCAATTTTCGACAATGCCGGCATCGCCAATTTCCGACTATGCCGGCATCGCCAATTTCCGACTATGCCGGCATCGCCAATTTCTGACAATGCCGGCATCGCCAATTTCCGACATTGCCGGCATTGTCGGAAATTGGCGATGCCGGCATTGTTAGAAATTGGCAATGCCGGCATTGTCGATAAAAATGGCGATGCCGGCATTGTCGGAAATTGGCGATGCCGGCATTGTCGAAAATTGGCGATGCCGGCATTGTCAGAAATTGGCGATGTCGGCATTGTCGGAAATTGGCGATGCCGGCATTGTCGAGAATTGGCGATGCCGGCATTGTCGAAAATTGGCAATGCCGGCATTGTTAGAAATTGGCGATGCCGGCATTGTCAGAAATTGGCATTGTCAGAAATTGGCGATGCCGGCATAGTCGAAAATTGGCAATGCCGGCATTGTTAGAAATTGGCGATGCCGGCATTGTCAGAAATTGGCGATGCCGGCATAGTCAGAAATTGGCATTGTCAGAAATTGGCGATGCCGGCATAGTCGGAAATTGGCGATGCCGGCATTGTCGAAAATTGGCGATGCCGGCATAGTCGGAAATTGGCGATGCCGGCATTGTCGAAAAATGGCGATGCCGGCATTGTCGAAACTTGGCGATGCCGGCATAGTCGGAAATTGGCGATGCCGGCATTGTCGAAAATTGGCGATGCCGGCATTGTCAGAAATTGGCGATGCCGGCATAGTCGGAAATTGGCGATGCCGGCATTGTCAGAAATTGGCAATGCCGGCATTGTCGGAAATTGGCGATGCCGGCATTGTCAGAAATTGGCGATGCCGGCATTGTCAGAAATTGGCGATGCCGGCATTGTCGGAAATTGGCGATGCCGGCATTGTCGAAAATTGGCGATGCCGGCATTGTCAGAAATTGGCATTGTCAGAAATTGGCGATGCCGGCATAGTCGGAAATTGGCGATGCCGGCATTGTCAGAAATTGGCGATGCCGGCATTGTCGAAAATTGGCGATGCCGGCATTGTCGAAAATTGGCAATGCCGGCATTGTCGGAAATTGGCGATGCCGGCATTGTCGAAAATTGGCAATGCCGGCATTGTCGATAAAAATGGCGATGCCGGCATTGTCGAAAATTGGCGATGCCGGCATTGTCAGAAATTGGCGATGCTATTTTATTAAGTAGGTCACATACATTACGTACATGTATAATTTGTTGATGAAAGACCAAAAGCTAGGCATAGAGAGCTGTTTTTCGGATGAGTGAGAAAGTTTGAAATTCAAAATTTGGACCACCCCGGCAGCATCTCATTTTTTTTGTCGAAAAATGAAAATGTTGTTATTGTCAAAAAAGCGATGCTATTTTATTAAGTAAGTCACATACATTACGTACATGTATAATTCGTTGATGAAAGACCAAAAGCTAAGCATAGAGAGCTTATTTTCCGGATGAGTGAGAAAGTCTGAAATTCAAAATTTGGACCACCCCGGCAGCATCTCATTTTTTTTGTCGAAAAATGAAAATTTTGTTATTGTCAAAAAACCGATGCTATTTTATTAAGTAGGTCACACAGATTACGTACATGTATAATTTGTTGATGAAAGACCAAAGGCTAGGCATAGAGGGCTGTTTTTTCGGAGAAGTCTGAAAGTCTGAAATTCAAAATTTTGACCACCCCGGCAGCATCTCATTTTTTTTGTCGAAAAATGAAAATTTTGTTATTGTCAAAAAACCGATGCTATTTTATTAAGTAAGTCACATACATTACGTACATGTATAATTTGTTGATGAAAGACCAAAAGCTGGGCATAAGAAGCAATTTCTAACAATGCCGGCATCGCCAATTTTCGACAATGCCGGCATCGCCAATTTCCGACTATGCCGGCATCGCCAATTTCTGACAATGCCGGCATCGCCAATTTCCGACTATGCCGGCATCGCCAATTTCTGACAATGCCGGCATCGCCAATTTCCGACTATGCCGGCATCGCCAATTTCCGACTATGCCGGCATCGCCAATTTTCGACAATGCCGGCATCGCCAATTTCCGACTATGCCGGCATCGCCAATTTCTGACAATGCCGGCATCGCCAATTTTCGACAATGCCGGCATCGCCAATTTTTTTTTTGTCAGAAATTGGCGATGCCGGCATTGTCAGAAATTGGCGATGCCGGCATAGTTGAAAATTGGCGATGCCGGCATTGTCGAAAATTGGCGATGCCGGCATTGTCAGAAATTGGCATTGTCAGAAATTGGCGATGCCGGCATAGTCGGAAATTGGCGATGCCGGCATTGTCAGAAATTGGCAATGCCGGCATTGTCGAAAATTGGCGATGCCGGCATTGTCAGAAATTGGCATTGTCAGAAATTGGCGATGCCGGCATTGTCGGAAATTGGCGATGCCGGCATTGTCAGAAATTGGCAATGCCGGCATAGTCGGAAATTGGCGATGCCGGCATTGTCAGAAATTGGCGATGCCGGCATTGTCAGAAATTGGCGATGCCGGCATTGTCGGAAATTGGCGATGCCGGCATTGTCAGAAATTGGCAATGCCGGCATTGTCGGAAGTTGGCGATGCCGGCATTGTCAGAAATTGGCGATGCCGGCATTGTCAGAAATTGGCAATGCCGGCATAGTCGGAAATTGGCGATGCCGGCATTGTCAGAAATTGGCGATGCCGGCATTGTCAGAAATTGGCGATGCCGGCATAGTCGGAAATTGGCGATGCCGGCATTGTCGAAAATTGGCGATGCCGGCATTGTTAGAAATTGGCGATGCCGGCATTGTCAGAAATTGGCGATGCCGGCATTGTCAGAAATTGGCAATGCCGGCATAGTCGGAAATTGGCGATGCCGGCATTGTCAGAAATTGGCGATGCCGGCATTGTCAGAAATTGGCGATGCCGGCATAGTCGGAAATTGGCAATGCCGGCATTGTCAGAAATTGGCGATGCCGGCATAGTCGGAAATTGGCGATGCCGGCATTGTCGGAAATTGGCGATGCCGGCATTGTCAGAAATTGGCAATGCCGGCATAGTCGGAAATTGGCGATGCCGGCATTGTCAGAAATTGGCGATGCCGGCATTGTCAGAAATTGGCAATGCCGGCATTGTCGGAAGTTGGCGATGCCGGCATTGTCAGAAATTGGCAATGCCGGCATTGTCGGAAGTTGGCGATGCCGGCATTGTCAGAAATTGGCAATGCCGGCATTGTCGGAAATTGGCGATGCCGGCATTGTCGGAAGTTGGCGATGCCGGCATTGTCAGAAATTGGCGATGCCGGCATTGTCAGAAATTGGCAATGCCGGCATTGTCGGAAATTGGCGATGCCGGCATTGTCAGAAATTGGCGATGCCGGCATAGTCGGAAATTGGCGATGCCGGCATTGTCGAAAATTGGCAATGCCGGCATTGTCGATAAAAATGGCGATGCCGGCATTGTCGAAAATTGGCGATGCCGGCATTGTCAGAAATTGGCGATGCCGGCATTGTCAGAAATTGGCAATGCCGGCATAGTCGGAAATTGGCGATGCCGGCATTGTCGAAAATTGGCAATGCCGGCATTGTCGGAAATTGGCGATGCCGGCATTGTCGAAAATTGGCAATGCCGGCATTGTCGATAAAAATGGCGATGCCGGCATTGTCGAAAATTGGCGATGCCGGCATTGTCAGAAATTGGCGATGCTATTTTATTAAGTAGGTCACATACATTACGTACATGAATAATTTGTTGATGAAAGACCAAAAGCTAGGCATAGAGAGCTGATTTTCCGGATGAGTGAGAAAGTCTGAAATTCAAAATTTGGACCACCCCGGCAGCATCTCATTTTTTTTGTCGAAAAATGAAAATTTTGTTATTGTCAAAAAAGCGATGCTATTTTATTAGGTAAGTCACACAGATTACGTACATGTATAATTTGTTGATGAAAGACCAAAAGCTAGGCATAGAGAGCTGATTTTCCGGATGAGTGAGAAAGTCTGAAATTCAAAATTTGGACCACCCCGGCAGCATCTCATTTTTTTTGTCGAAAAATGAAAATGTTGTTATTGTCAAAAAAGCGATGCTATTTTATTAAGTAAGTCACATACATTACGTACATGTATAATTTGTTGATGAAAGACCAAAAGCTGGGCATAAGAAGCTGTTTTTTCGGATGAGTGAGAAAGTCAGAAATTCAAAATTTGGTCCACCCCAGCAGCATCTCAATTTTTTTGTCGAAAAATGAAAATTTTGTTATTGTCAAAAACGCGATGCTATTTTATTAAGTAAGTCACACAGATTACGTAGATGTATAATTTGTTGATGAAAGACCAAAAGCTAGGCATAGAGAGCTGTTTTTTCGGATGAGTCTGAAAGTCTGAAATTCAAAATTTGGACCACCCCGGCAGCATCTCATTTTTTTTGTCGAAAAATGAAAATGTTGTTATTGTCAAAAAAGCGATGCTATTTTATTAAGTAAGTCACACACATTACGTACATGTATAATTTGTTGATGAAAGACCAAAAGCTAGGCATAGAGAGCTGTTTTTCGGATGAGTGAGAAAGTTTGAAATTCAAAATTTGGACCACCCCGGCAGCATCTCATTTTTTTTGTCGAAAAATGAAAATGTTGTTATTGTCAAAAAAGCGATGCTATTTTATTAAGTAAGTCACATACATTACGTACATGTATAATTTGTTGATGAAAGACCAAAAGCTAAGCATAGAGAGCTGATTTTCCGGATGAGTGAGAAAGTCTGAAATTCAAAATTTGGACCACCCCGGCAGCATCTCATTTTTTTTGTCGAAAAATGAAAATTTTGTTATTGTCAAAAAAGCGATGCTATTTTATTAGGTAAGTCACACAGATTACGTACATGTATAATTTGTTGATGAAAGACCAAAAGCTAGGCATAGAGAGCTGATTTTCCGGATGAGTGAGAAAGTCTGAAATTCAAAATTTGGACCACCCCGGCAGCATCTCATTTTTTTTGTCGAAAAATGAAAATGTTGTTATTGTCAAAAAAGCGATGCTATTTTATTAAGTAAGTCACATACATTACGTACATGAATAATTTGTTGATGAAAGACCAAAAGCTAGGCATAGAGAGCTGATTTTCCGGATGAGTGAGAAAGTCTGAAATTCAAAATTTGGACCACCCCGGCAGCATCTCATTTTTTTTGTCGAAAAATGAAAATGTTGCTATTGTCAAAAAAGCGATGCTATTTTATTAAGTAGGTCACATACATTACGTACATGAATAATTTGTTGATGAAAGACCAAAAGCTAGGCATAGAGAGCTGATTTTCCGGATGAGTGAGAAAGTCTGAAATTCAAAATTTGGACCACCCCGGCAGCATCTCATTTTTTTTGTCGAAAAATGAAAATGTTGTTATTGTCAAAAAAGCGATGCTATTTTATTAAGTAAGTCACATACATTACGTACATGTATAATTTGTTGATGAAAGACCAAAAGCTAAGCATAGAGAGCTGATTTTCCGGATGAGTGAGAAAGTCTGAAATTCAAAATTTGGACCACCCCGGCAGCATCTCATTTTTTTTGTCGAAAAATGAAAATTTTGTTATTGTCAAAAAACCGATGCTATTTTATTAAGTAAATCACATACATTACGTACATGTATAATTTGTTGATGAAAGACCAAAAGCTGGGCATAAGAAGCTGTTTTTTCGGATGAGTGAGAAAGTCAGAAATTCAAAATTTGGTCCACCCCAGCAGCATCTCAATTTTTTTGTCGAAAAATGAAAATTTTGTTATTGTCAAAAACGCGATGCTATTTTATTAAGTAAGTCACACAGATTACGTAGATGTATAATTTGTTGATGAAAGACCAAAAGCTAGGCATAGAGAGCTGTTTTTTCGGATGAGTCTGAAAGTCTGAAATTCAAAATTTGGACCACCCCGGCAGCATCTCATTTTTTTTGTCGAAAAATGAAAATGTTGTTATTGTCAAAAAAGCGATGCTATTTTATTAAGTAAGTCACACACATTACGTACATGTATAATTTGTTGATGAAAGACCAAAAGCTAGGCATAGAGAGCTGTTTTTCGGATGAGTGAGAAAGTTTGAAATTCAAAATTTGGACCACCCCGGCAGCATCTCATTTTTTTTATCGAAAAATGAAAATGTTGTTATTGTCAAAAAAGCGATGCTATTTTATTAAGTAAGTCACATACATTACGTACATGTATAATTTGTTGATGAAAGACCAAAAGCTAAGCATAGAGAGCTGATTTTCCGGATGAGTGAGAAAGTCTGAAATTCAAAATTTGGACCACCCCGGCAGCATCTCATTTTTTTTGTCGAAAAATGAAAATTTTGTTATTGTCAAAAAAGCGATGCTATTTTATTAGGTAAGTCACACAGATTACGTACATGTATAATTTGTTGATGAAAGACCAAAAGCTAGGCATAGAGAGCTGTTTTTTCGGATGAGTCTGAAAGTCTGAAATTCAAAATTTGGACCACCCCGGCAGCATCTCATTTTTTTTGTCGAAAAATGAAAATGTTGTTATTGTCAAAAAAGCGATGCTATTTTATTAAGTAAGTCACACACATTACGTACATGTATAATTTGTTGATGAAAGACCAAAAGCTAGGCATAGAGAGCTGTTTTTCGGATGAGTCTGAAAGTCTGAAATTCAAAATTTGGACCACCCCGGTAGCATCTCATTTTTTTTGTCGAAAAATGAAAATTTTGTTATTGTCAAAAAAGCGATGCTATTTTATTAGGTAAGTCACACAGATTACGTACATGTATAATTTGTTGATGAAAGACCAAAAGCTAGGCATAGAGAGCTGTTTTTCGGATGAGTGAGAAAGTTTGAAATTCAAAATTTGGACCACCCCGGCAGCATCTCATTTTTTTTGTCGAAAAATGAAAATGTTGTTATTGTCAAAAAAGCGATGCTATTTTATTAGGTAAGTCACACAGATTACGTACATGTATAATTTGTTGATGAAAGACCAAAAGCTAGGCATAGAGAGCTGTTTTTTCGGATGAGTCTGAAAGTCTGAAATTCAAAATTTGGACCACCCCGGCAGCATCTCATTTTTTTTGTCGAAAAATGAAAATGTTGTTATTGTCAAAAAAGCGATGCTATTTTATTAAGTAAGTCACACACATTACGTACATGTATAATTTGTTGATGAAAGACCAAAAGCTAGGCATAGAGAGCTGTTTTTCGGATGAGTGAGAAAGTTTGAAATTCAAAATTTGGACCACCCCGGCAGCATCTCATTTTTTTTGTCGAAAAATGAAAATGTTGTTATTGTCAAAAAAGCGATGCTATTTTATTAGGTAAGTCACATACATTACGTACATGTATAATTTGTTGATGAAAGACCAAAAGCTAGGCATAGAGAGCTGTTTTTCGGATGAGTGAGAAAGTTTGAAATTCAAAATTTGGACCACCCCGGCAGCATCTCATTTTTTTTGTCGAAAAATGAAAATGTTGTTATTGTCAAAAAAGCGATGCTATTTTATTAAGTAAGTCACATACATTACGTACATGTATAATTTGTTGATGAAAGACCAAAAGCTGGGCATAAGAAGCTGTTTTTTCGGATGAGTGAGAAAGTCAGAAATTCAAAATTTGGTCCACCCCAGCAGCATCTCAATTTTTTTGTCGAAAAATGAAAATTTTGTTATTGTCAAAAACGCGATGCTATTTTATTAAGTAAGTCACACAGATTACGTAGATGTATAATTTGTTGCTGAAAGACCAAAAGCTAGGCATAGAGAGCTGTTTTTTCGGATGAGTGAGAAAGTTTGAAATTGAAAATTCGGACCACCCCGGCAGCATCTCATTTTTTTGTCGAAAAATGAAAATTTTGTTATTGTCAAAAATCCGATACTATTTTATTAAGTAAGTCACACACATTACGTACATGAATAATTTGTTGATGAAAGACCAAAAGCTAGGCATAGAGAGCTGATTTTCCGGATGAGTGAGAAAGTCTGAAATTCAAAATTTGGACCACCCCGGCAGCATCTCATTTTTTTTGTCGAAAAATGAAAATTTTGTTATTGTCAAAAAAGCGATGCTATTTTATTAAGTAAGTCACATACTTTACGTACATGTATAATTTGTTGATGAAAGACCAAAGGCTAGGCATAGAGGGCTGTTTTTTCGGAGAAGTCTGAAAGTCTGAAATTCAAAATTTTGACCACCCCGGCAGCATCTCATTTTTTTTGTCGAAAAATGAAAATTTTGTTATTGTCAAAAAAGCGATGCTATTTTATTAAGTAAGTCACACAGATTACGTACATGTATAATTTGTTGATGAAAGACCAAAAGCTAGGCATAGAGAGCTGTTTTTTCGGAGAAGTCTGAAAGTCTGAAATTCAAAATTTGGACCACCCCGGCAGCATCTCATTTTTTTTGTCGAAAAATGAAAATTTTGTTATTGTCAAAAAACCGATGCTATTTTATTAAGTAAGTCACATACATTACGTACATGTATAATTTGTTGATGAAAGACCAAAAGCTGGGCATAAGAAGCAATTTCTAACAATGCCGGCATCGCCAATTTTCGACAATGCCGGCATCGCCAATTTCTAACAATGCCGGCATCGCCAATTTTCGACAATGCCGGCATCGCCAATTTCCGACTATGCCGGCATCGCCAATTTCTGACAATGCCGGCATCGCCAATTTCTGACAATGCCGGCATCGCCAATTTCCGACTATGCCGGCATTGCCAATTTCTGACAATGCCGGCATCGCCAATTTCTGACAATGCCGGCATCGCCAATTTTCGACAATGCCGGCATCGCCAATTCTCGACATTGCCGGCATTGTCAGAAATTGGCGATGCCGGCATAGTCGGAAATTGGCGATGCCGGCATTGTCGGAAATTGGCGATGCCGGCATAGTCGGAAATTGGCGATGCCGGCATTGTCAGAAATTGGCGATGCCGGCATTGTCAGAAATTGGCGATGCCGGCATAGTCGGAAATTGGCGATGCCGGCATTGTCGAAAATTGGCGATGCCGGCATTGTCGAAAATTGGCGATGCCGGCAATGTCGAAAATTGGCAATGCCGGCATTGTCGATAAAAATGGCGATGCCGGCATTGTCGAAAATTGGCGATGCCGGCATTGTCAGAAATTGGCGATGCCGGCATTGTCAGAAATTGGCAATGCCGGCATAGTCGGAAATTGGCGATGCCGGCATTGTCGAAAATTGGCAATGCCGGCATTGTCGGAAATTGGCGATGCCGGCATTGTCGAAAATTGGCAATGCCGGCATTGTCGATAAAAATGGCGATGCCGGCATTGTCGAAAATTGGCGATGCCGGCATTGTCAGAAATTGGCGATGCTATTTTATTAAGTAGGTCACATACATTACGTACATGAATAATTTGTTGATGAAAGACCAAAAGCTAGGCATAGAGAGCTGATTTTCCGGATGAGTGAGAAAGTCTGAAATTCAAAATTTGGACCACCCCGGCAGCATCTCATTTTTTTTGTCGAAAAATGAAAATTTTGTTATTGTCAAAAAAGCGATGCTATTTTATTAGGTAAGTCACACAGATTACGTACATGTATAATTTGTTGATGAAAGACCAAAAGCTAGGCATAGAGAGCTGATTTTCCGGATGAGTGAGAAAGTCTGAAATTCAAAATTTGGACCACCCCGGCAGCATCTCATTTTTTTTGTCGAAAAATGAAAATGTTGTTATTGTCAAAAAAGCGATGCTATTTTATTAAGTAAGTCACATACATTACGTACATGTATAATTTGTTGATGAAAGACCAAAAGCTGGGCATAAGAAGCTGTTTTTTCGGATGAGTGAGAAAGTCAGAAATTCAAAATTTGGTCCACCCCAGCAGCATCTCAATTTTTTTGTCGAAAAATGAAAATTTTGTTATTGTCAAAAACGCGATGCTATTTTATTAAGTAAGTCACACAGATTACGTAGATGTATAATTTGTTGATGAAAGACCAAAAGCTAGGCATAGAGAGCTGTTTTTTCGGATGAGTCTGAAAGTCTGAAATTCAAAATTTGGACCACCCCGGCAGCATCTCATTTTTTTTGTCGAAAAATGAAAATGTTGTTATTGTCAAAAAAGCGATGCTATTTTATTAAGTAAGTCACACACATTACGTACATGTATAATTTGTTGATGAAAGACCAAAAGCTAGGCATAGAGAGCTGTTTTTCGGATGAGTGAGAAAGTTTGAAATTCAAAATTTGGACCACCCCGGCAGCATCTCATTTTTTTTGTCGAAAAATGAAAATGTTGTTATTGTCAAAAAAGCGATGCTATTTTATTAAGTAAGTCACATACATTACGTACATGTATAATTTGTTGATGAAAGACCAAAAGCTAAGCATAGAGAGCTGATTTTCCGGATGAGTGAGAAAGTCTGAAATTCAAAATTTGGACCACCCCGGCAGCATCTCATTTTTTTTGTCGAAAAATGAAAATTTTGTTATTGTCAAAAAAGCGATGCTATTTTATTAGGTAAGTCACACAGATTACGTACATGTATAATTTGTTGATGAAAGACCAAAAGCTAGGCATAGAGAGCTGATTTTCCGGATGAGTGAGAAAGTCTGAAATTCAAAATTTGGACCACCCCGGCAGCATCTCATTTTTTTTGTCGAAAAATGAAAATGTTGTTATTGTCAAAAAAGCGATGCTATTTTATTAAGTAAGTCACATACATTACGTACATGAATAATTTGTTGATGAAAGACCAAAAGCTAGGCATAGAGAGCTGATTTTCCGGATGAGTGAGAAAGTCTGAAATTCAAAATTTGGACCACCCCGGCAGCATCTCATTTTTTTTGTCGAAAAATGAAAATGTTGCTATTGTCAAAAAAGCGATGCTATTTTATTAAGTAGGTCACATACATTACGTACATGAATAATTTGTTGATGAAAGACCAAAAGCTAGGCATAGAGAGCTGATTTTCCGGATGAGTGAGAAAGTCTGAAATTCAAAATTTGGACCACCCCGGCAGCATCTCATTTTTTTTGTCGAAAAATGAAAATGTTGTTATTGTCAAAAAAGCGATGCTATTTTATTAAGTAAGTCACATACATTACGTACATGTATAATTTGTTGATGAAAGACCAAAAGCTAAGCATAGAGAGCTGATTTTCCGGATGAGTGAGAAAGTCTGAAATTCAAAATTTGGACCACCCCGGCAGCATCTCATTTTTTTTGTCGAAAAATGAAAATTTTGTTATTGTCAAAAAACCGATGCTATTTTATTAAGTAAGTCACATACATTACGTACATGTATAATTTGTTGATGAAAGACCAAAAGCTGGGCATAAGAAGCTGTTTTTTCGGATGAGTGAGAAAGTCAGAAATTCAAAATTTGGTCCACCCCAGCAGCATCTCAATTTTTTTGTCGAAAAATGAAAATTTTGTTATTGTCAAAAACGCGATGCTATTTTATTAAGTAAGTCACACAGATTACGTAGATGTATAATTTGTTGATGAAAGACCAAAAGCTAGGCATAGAGAGCTGTTTTTTCGGATGAGTCTGAAAGTCTGAAATTCAAAATTTGGACCACCCCGGCAGCATCTCATTTTTTTTGTCGAAAAATGAAAATGTTGTTATTGTCAAAAAAGCGATGCTATTTTATTAAGTAAGTCACACACATTACGTACATGTATAATTTGTTGATGAAAGACCAAAAGCTAGGCATAGAGAGCTGTTTTTCGGATGAGTGAGAAAGTTTGAAATTCAAAATTTGGACCACCCCGGCAGCATCTCATTTTTTTTATCGAAAAATGAAAATGTTGTTATTGTCAAAAAAGCGATGCTATTTTATTAAGTAAGTCACATACATTACGTACATGTATAATTTGTTGATGAAAGACCAAAAGCTAAGCATAGAGAGCTGATTTTCCGGATGAGTGAGAAAGTCTGAAATTCAAAATTTGGACCACCCCGGCAGCATCTCATTTTTTTTGTCGAAAAATGAAAATTTTGTTATTGTCAAAAAAGCGATGCTATTTTATTAGGTAAGTCACACAGATTACGTACATGTATAATTTGTTGATGAAAGACCAAAAGCTAGGCATAGAGAGCTGTTTTTTCGGATGAGTCTGAAAGTCTGAAATTCAAAATTTGGACCACCCCGGCAGCATCTCATTTTTTTTGTCGAAAAATGAAAATGTTGTTATTGTCAAAAAAGCGATGCTATTTTATTAAGTAAGTCACACACATTACGTACATGTATAATTTGTTGATGAAAGACCAAAAGCTAGGCATAGAGAGCTGTTTTTCGGATGAGTCTGAAAGTCTGAAATTCAAAATTTGGACCACCCCGGTAGCATCTCATTTTTTTTGTCGAAAAATGAAAATTTTGTTATTGTCAAAAAAGCGATGCTATTTTATTAGGTAAGTCACACAGATTACGTACATGTATAATTTGTTGATGAAAGACCAAAAGCTAGGCATAGAGAGCTGTTTTTCGGATGAGTGAGAAAGTTTGAAATTCAAAATTTGGACCACCCCGGCAGCATCTCATTTTTTTTGTCGAAAAATTAAAATGTTGTTATTGTCAAAAAAGCGATGCTATTTTATTAGGTAAGTCACACAGATTACGTACATGTATAATTTGTTGATGAAAGACCAAAAGCTAGGCATAGAGAGCTGTTTTTTCGGATGAGTCTGAAAGTCTGAAATTCAAAATTTGGACCACCCCGGCAGCATCTCATTTTTTTTGTCGAAAAATGAAAATGTTGTTATTGTCAAAAAAGCGATGCTATTTTATTAAGTAAGTCACACACATTACGTACATGTATAATTTGTTGATGAAAGACCAAAAGCTAGGCATAGAGAGCTGTTTTTCGGATGAGTGAGAAAGTTTGAAATTCAAAATTTGGACCACCCCGGCAGCATCTCATTTTTTTTGTCGAAAAATGAAAATGTTGTTATTGACAAAAAAGCGATGCTATTTTATTAGGTAAGTCACATACATTACGTACATGTATAATTTGTTGATGAAAGACCAAAAGCTAGGCATAGAGAGCTGTTTTTCGGATGAGTGAGAAAGTTTGAAATTCAAAATTTGGACCACCCCGGCAGCATCTCATTTTTTTTGTCGAAAAATGAAAATGTTGTTATTGTCAAAAAAGCGATGCTATTTTATTAAGTAAGTCACATACATTACGTACATGTATAATTTGTTGATGAAAGACCAAAAGCTGGGCATAAGAAGCTGTTTTTTCGGATGAGTGAGAAAGTCAGAAATTCAAAATTTGGTCCACCCCAGCAGCATCTCAATTTTTTTGTCGAAAAATGAAAATTTTGTTATTGTCAAAAACGCGATGCTATTTTATTAAGTAAGTCACACAGATTACGTAGATGTATAATTTGTTGCTGAAAGACCAAAAGCTAGGCATAGAGAGCTGTTTTTTCGGATGAGTGAGAAAGTTTGAAATTGAAAATTCGGACCACCCCGGCAGCATCTCATTTTTTTGTCGAAAAATGAAAATTTTGTTATTGTCAATAATCCGATACTATTTTATTAAGTAAGTCACACACATTACGTACATGAATAATTTGTTGATGAAAGACCAAAAGCTAGGCATAGAGAGCTGATTTTCCGGATGAGTGAGAAAGTCTGAAATTCAAAATTTGGACCACCCCGGCAGCATCTCATTTTTTTTGTCGAAAAATGAAAATTTTGTTATTGTCAAAAAAGCGATGCTATTTTATTAAGTAAGTCACATACATTACGTACATGTATAATTTGTTGATGAAAGACCAAAGGCTAGGCATAGAGGGCTGTTTTTTCGGAGAAGTCTGAAAGTCTGAAATTCAAAATTTTGACCACCCCGGCAGCATCTCATTTTTTTTGTCGAAAAATGAAAATTTTGTTATTGTCAAAAAAGCGATGCTATTTTATTAAGTAAGTCACACAGATTACGTACATGTATAATTTGTTGATGAAAGACCAAAAGCTAGGCATAGAGAGCTGTTTTTTCGGAGAAGTCTGAAAGTCTGAAATTCAAAATTTGGACCACCCCGGCAGCATCTCATTTTTTTTGTCGAAAAATGAAAATTTTGTTATTGTCAAAAAACCGATGCTATTTTATTAAGTAAGTCACATACATTACGTACATGTATAATTTGTTGATGAAAGACCAAAAGCTGGGCATAAGAAGCAATTTCTAACAATGCCGGCATCGCCAATTTTCGACAATGCCGGCATCGCCAATTTCCGACTATGCCGGCATCGCCAATTTCCGACTATGCCGGCATCGCCAATTTCTGACAATGCCGGCATCGCCAATTTCCGACATTGCCGGCATTGTCGGAAATTGGCGATGCCGGCATTGTTAGAAATTGGCAATGCCGGCATTGTCGATAAAAATGGCGATGCCGGCATTGTCGGAAATTGGCGATGCCGGCATTGTCGAAAATTGGCGATGCCGGCATTGTCAGAAATTGGCGATGTCGGCATTGTCGGAAATTGGCGATGCCGGCATTGTCGAGAATTGGCGATGCCGGCATTGTCGAAAATTGGCAATGCCGGCATTGTTAGAAATTGGCGATGCCGGCATTGTCAGAAATTGGCATTGTCAGAAATTGGCGATGCCGGCATAGTCGAAAATTGGCAATGCCGGCATTGTTAGAAATTGGCGATGCCGGCATTGTCAGAAATTGGCGATGCCGGCATAGTCAGAAATTGGCATTGTCAGAAATTGGCGATGCCGGCATAGTCGGAAATTGGCGATGCCGGCATTGTCGAAAATTGGCGATGCCGGCATAGTCGGAAATTGGCGATGCCGGCATTGTCGAAAAATGGCGATGCCGGCATTGTCGAAACTTGGCGATGCCGGCATAGTCGGAAATTGGCGATGCCGGCATTGTCGAAAATTGGCGATGCCGGCATTGTCAGAAATTGGCGATGCCGGCATAGTCGGAAATTGGCGATGCCGGCATTGTCAGAAATTGGCAATGCCGGCATTGTCGGAAATTGGCGATGCCGGCATTGTCTGAAATTGGCGATGCCGGCATTGTCAGAAATTGGCGATGCCGGCATTGTCGGAAATTGGCGATGCCGGCATTGTCGAAAATTGGCGATGCCGGCATTGTCAGAAATTGGCATTGTCAGAAATTGGCGATGCCGGCATAGTCGGAAATTGGCGATGCCGGCATTGTCAGAAATTGGCGATGCCGGCATTGTCGAAAATTGGCGATGCCGGCATTGTCGAAAATTGGCAATGCCGGCATTGTCGGAAATTGGCGATGCCGGCATTGTCGAAAATTGGCAATGCCGGCAGTGTCGATAAAATTGGCGATGCCGGCATTGTCGAAAATTGGCGATGCCGGCATTGTCAGAAATTGGCGATGCTATTTTATTAAGTAGGTCACATACATTACGTACATGTATAATTTGTTGATGAAAGACCAAAAGCTAGGCATAGAGAGCTGTTTTTCGGATGAGTGAGAAAGTTTGAAATTCAAAATTTGGACCACCCCGGCAGCATCTCATTTTTTTTGTCGAAAAATGAAAATGTTGTTATTGTCAAAAAAGCGATGCTATTTTATTAAGTAAGTCACATACATTACGTACATGTATAATTCGTTGATGAAAGACCAAAAGCTAAGCATAGAGAGCTTATTTTCCGGATGAGTGAGAAAGTCTGAAATTCAAAATTTGGACCACCCCGGCAGCATCTCATTTTTTTTGTCGAAAAATGAAAATTTTGTTATTGTCAAAAAAGCGATGCTTTTTTATTAGGTAACTCACACAGATTACGTACATGTATAATTCGTTGATGAAAGACCAAAAGCTAAGCATAGAGAGCTTATTTTCCGGATGAGTGAGAAAGTCTGAAATTCAAAATTTGGACCACCCCGGCAGCATCTCATTTTTTTTGTCGAAAAATGAAAATTTTGTTATTGTCAAAAACGCGATGCTATTTTATTAAGTAAGTCACACAGATTACGTAGATGTATAATTTGTTGATGAAAGACCAAAAGCTAGGCATAGAGAGCTGTTTTATCGGATGAGTGAGAAAGTCAGAAATTCAAAATTTGGACCACCCCGGCGGCATCTCATTTATTTTGTCGAAAAATGAAAATTTTGTTATTGTCAGAAACGCGATGCTATTTTATTAAGTAAGTCACACAGATTACTTAGATGTATAATTTGTTGCTGAAAGACCAAAAGCTAGGCATAGAGAGCTGTTTTTTCGGATGAGTGAGAAAGTTTGAAATTGAAAATTCGGACCACCCCGGCAGCATCTCATTTTTTTTGTCGAAAAATGAAAATGTTGTTATTGTCAAAAAAGCGATGCTATTTTATTAAGTAAGTCACATACATTACGTACATGTATAATTCGTTGATGAAAGACCAAAAGCTAAGCATAGAGAGCTTATTTTCCGGATGAGTGAGAAAGTCTGAAATTCAAAATTTGGACCACCCCGGCAGCATCTCATTTTTTTTGTCGAAAAATGAAAATTTTGTTATTGTCAAAAACGCGATGCTATTTTATTAAGTAAGTCACACAGATTACGTAGATGTATAATTTGTTGATGAAAGACCAAAAGCTAGGCATAGAGAGCTGTTTTATCGGATGAGTGAGAAAGTCAGAAATTCAAAATTTGGACCACCCCGGCGGCATCTCATTTATTTTGTCGAAAAATGAAAATTTTGTTATTGTCAGAAACGCGATGCTATTTTATTAAGTAAGTCACACAGATTACTTAGATGTATAATTTGTTGCTGAAAGACCAAAAGCTAGGCATAGAGAGCTGTTTTTTCGGATGAGTGAGAAAGTTTGAAATTGAAAATTCGGACCACCCCGGCAGCATCTCATTTTTTTGTCGAAAAATGAAAATTTTGTTATTGTCAAAAATCCGATACTATTTTATTAAGTAAGTCACACACATTACGTACATGAATAATTTGTTGATGAAAGACCAAAAGCTAGGCATAGAGAGCTGATTTTCCGGATGAGTGAGAAAGTCTGAAATTCAAAATTTGGACCACCCCGGCAGCATCTCATTTTTTTTGTCGAAAAATGAAAATTTTGTTATTGTCAAAAAAGCGATGCTATTTTATTAAGTAAGTCACACAGATTACGTACATGTATAATTTGTTGATGAAAGACCAAAAGCTAGGCATAGAGAGCTGATTTTCCGGATGAGTGAGAAAGTCTGAAATTCAAAATTTGGACCACCCCGGCAGGATTTCATTTTTTTTGTCGAAAAATGAAAATTTTGTTATTGTCAAAAAAGTGATGCTATTTTATTAAGTAAGTCACACAGATTACGTACATGTATAATTTGTTGATGAAAGACCAAAAGCTAAGCATAGAGAGCTGATTTTCGGATGAGTGAGAAAGTTTGAAATTCAAAATTTGGACCACCCCGGCAGCATCTCATTTTTTTTGTCGAAAAATGAAAATTTTGTTATTGTCAAAAAAGCGATGCTATTTTATTAGGTAAGTCACACAGATTACGTACATGTATAATTTGTTGATGAAAGACCAAAAGCTAAGCATAGAGAGCTGTTTTTCGGATGAGTGAGAAAGTTTGAAATTCAAAATTTGGACCACCCCGGCAGCATCTCATTTTTTTTGTCGAAAAATGAAAATGTTGTTATTGTCAAAAAAGCGATGCTATTTTATTAAGTAAGTCACATACATTACGTACATGTATAATTTGTTGATGAAAGACCAAAAGCTAGGCATAGAGAGCTGTTTTTCGGATGAGTGAGAAAGTTTGAAATTCAAAATTTGGACCACCCCGGCAGCATCTCATTTTTTTTGTCGAAAAATGAAAATTTTGTTATTGTCAAAAAAGCGATGCTATTTTATTAAGTAAGTCACATACATTACGTACATGTATAATTTGTTGATGAAAGACCAAAAGCTAAGCATAGAGAGCTGATTTTCCGGATGAGTGAGAAAGTCTGAAATTCAAAATTTGGACCACCCCGGCAGCATCTCATTTTTTTGTCGAAAAATGAAAATTTTGTTATTGTCAAAAATCCGATACTATTTTATTAAGTAAGTCACACACATTACGTACATGAATAATTTGTTGATGAAAGACCAAAAGCTAGGCATAGAGAGCTGATTTTCCGGATGAGTGAGAAAGTCTGAAATTCAAAATTTGGACCACCCCGGCAGCATCTCATTTTTTTTGTCGAAAAATAAAAATTTTGTTATTGTCAAAAAAGCGATGCTATTTTATTAGGTAAGTCACACAGATTACGTACATGTATAATTTGTTGATGAAAGACCAAAAGCTAGGCATAGAGAGCTGTTTTTTCGGATGAGTCTGAAAGTCTGAAATTCAAAATTTGGACCACCCCGGCAGCATCTCATTTTTTTTGTCGAAAAATGAAAATGTTGTTATTGTCAAAAAAGCGATGCTATTTTATTAAGTAAGTCACATACATTACGTACATGTATAATTTGTTGATGAAAGACCAAAAGCTAGGCATAGAGAGCTGTTTTTCGGATGAGTGAGAAAGTTTGAAATTCAAAATTTGGACCACCCCGGCAGCATCTCATTTTTTTTGTCGAAAAATGAAAATTTTGTTATTGTCAAAAAAGCGATGCTATTTTATTAAGTAAGTCACATACATTACGTACATGTATAATTTGTTGATGAAAGACCAAAAGCTAAGCATAGAGAGCTGATTTTCCGGATGAGTGAGAAAGTCTGAAATTCAAAATTTGGACCACCCCGGCAGCATCTCATTTTTTTGTCGAAAAATGAAAATTTTGTTATTGTCAAAAATCCGATACTATTTTATTAAGTAAGTCACACACATTACGTACATGAATAATTTGTTGATGAAAGACCAAAAGCTAGGCATAGAGAGCTGTTTTTCCGGATGAGTGAGAAAGTCTGAAATTCAAAATTTGGACCACCCCGGCAGCATCTCATTTTTTTTGTCGAAAAATAAAAATTTTGTTATTGTCAAAAAAGCGATGCTATTTTATTAGGTAAGTCACACAGATTACGTACATGTATAATTTGTTGATGAAAGACCAAAAGCTAGGCATAGAGAGCTGTTTTTTCGGATGAGTCTGAAAGTCTGAAATTCAAAATTTGGACCACCCCGGCAGCATCTCATTTTTTTTGTCGAAAAATGAAAATGCTGTTATTGTCAAAAAAGCGATGCTATTTTATTAAGTAAGTCACACACATTACGTACATGTATAATTTGTTGATGAAAGACCAAAAGCTAGGCATAGAGAGCTGTTTTTCGGATGAGTGAGAAAGTTTGAAATTCAAAATTTGGACCACCCCGGCAGCATCTCATTTTTTTTGTCGAAAAATGAAAATGTTGTTATTGTCAAAAAAGCGATGCTATTTTATTAAGTAAGTCACATACATTACGTACATGTATAATTTGTTGATGAAAGACCAAAAGCTAGGCATAGAGAGCTGTTTTTTCGGATGAGTCTGAAAGTCTGAAATTCAAAATTTGAACCACCCCGGCAGCATCTCATTTTTTTTCGTCGAGAAATGAAATTTTTTGTCAGATTACATACAAGCATAATCTGTCCATGATAGAGAATAAGTCTGGTGCATGGGTCGTCTGAAATTCACAATTTTAACGATGCCGGGATCGCCGAAAAATGAGTATTTTTGGCACAAACGGTGCTAATTTCTTAACAAGTCACAACGATTACGTACAAGTATAATTTGTCCATGAAAAGGCATCAGGACGTCTGAAATTCACCATTTTAACGATGCCGGGCTCGTCGTTTTTATCGAAAATGCCAGGATCGTATTTTTTGTCGAACAAAGATAATTAACAGTGCCGGGATTGATATTTTTATGGATAATTTCGGGATCGTCAAACAAAGAGAATTCCGATGCCGGCATTGTCGATAAAAACGTCGTTTTTATTTTGCCATTTTTCGACAATGCCGGGATCGTCATTTTTCGACAATGCCGGCATCGCCATTTTTATCGACAATGCCGGCATCGCCAATTTTCGACAATGCCGGCATCGCCAATTTTCGACAATGCCGGCATCGCCAATTTTCGACAATGCCGGCATTGCCAATTTTCGACAATGCCGGCATCGCCAATTTCCGACTATGCCGGCATCGCCAATTTCTGACAATGCCGGCATCGCCAATTTCCGACACTGCCGGCATCGCCAATTTCTGACAATGCCGGCATCGCCAATTTTCGACAATGCCGGCATCGCCAATTTCCGACAATGCCGGCATCGCCAATTTCTGACAATGCCGGCATCGCCAATTTCCGACAATGCCGGCATTGCCAATTTCTGACAATGCCGGCATCGCCAATTTCCGACTATGCCGGCATTGCCAATTTCTGACAATGCCGGCATCGCCAATTTCTGACAATGCCGGCATCGCCAATTTCCGACAATGCCGGCATCGCCAATTTCTGACAATGCCGGCATCGCCAATTTCTGACAATGCCGGCATCGCCAATTTCCGACAATGCCGGCATCGCCAATTTTCGACAATGCCGGCATCGCCATTTTTATCGACAATGCCGGCATTGCCAATTTTCGACAATGCCGGCATCGCCAATTTCCGACAATGCCGGCATCGCCAATTTCCGACAATGCCGGCATCGCCAATTTCCGACAATGCCGGCATTGCCAATTTCTGACAATGCCGGCATCGCCAATTTCTGACAATGCCGGCATCGCCAATTTCCGACAATGCCGGCATTGCCAATTTCTGACAATGCCGGCATCGCCAATTTCTGACAATGCCGGCATCGCCAATTTCCGACAATGCCGGCATCGCCAATTTCTGACAATGCCGGCATCGCCAATTTTCGACAATGCCGGCATCGCCATTTTTATCGACAATGCCGGCATTGCCAATTTTCGACAATGCCGGCATCGCCAATTTCCGACAATGCCGGCATCGCCAATTTCTGACAATGCCGGCATCGCCAATTTCCGACAATGCCGGCATTGCCAATTTTCGACAATGCCGGCATCGCCAATTTTCGACAATGCCGGCATCGCCAATTTTCGACAATTTGCCCATTGTCAGAAATTGGCGATGCCGGCATTGTCAGAAATTGGCGATGCCGGCATTGTCAGAAATTAGCGATGCCGGCATAGTCGGAAATTGGCGATGCCGGCATTGTCGAAAATTGGCGATGCCGGCATTGTCGGAAATTGGCGATGCCGGCATTGTCAGAAATTGGCGATGCCGGCATAGTCGGAAATTGGCGATGCCGGCATTGTCGAAAATTGGCAATGCCGGCATTGTCGAAAATTGGCGATGCCGGCATTGTCGAAAATTGGCGATGCCGGCATTGTCGAAAATTGGCGATGCCGGCATTGTCGAAAATTGGCGATGCCGGCATTGTCAGAAATTGGCAATGCCGGCATTGTCGGAAATTGGCGATGCCGGCATTGTCAGAAATTGGCGATGCCGGCATAGTCGGAAATTGGCGATGCCGGCATTGTCAGAAATTGGCAATGCCGGCATTGTCGGAAATTGGCGATGCCGGCATTGTCAGAAATTGGCGATGCCGGCATTGTCAGAAATTGGCGATGCCGGCATAGTCGGAAATTGGCGATGCCGGCATTGTCGAAAATTGGCAATGCCGGCATTGTCGAAAATTGGCGATGCCGGCATTGTCGAAAATTGGCGATGCCGGCATTGTCGAAAATTGGCGATCCCGGCATTGTCGAAAATTGGCGATGCCGGCATTGTCGAAAATTGGCGATGCCGGCATTGTCGATAAAAATGGCGATGCCGGCATTGTCGAAAAATGGCAAAATAAAAACGACGTTTTTATCGACAATGCCGGCATCGGAATTCTCTTTGTTTGACGATCCCGAAATTATCCATAAAAATATCAATCCCGGCACTGTTAATTATCTTTGTTCGACAAAAAATACGATCCTGGCATTTTCGATAAAAACGACGAGCCCGGCATCGTTAAAATGGTGAATTTCAGACGTCCTGATGCCTTTTCATGGACAAATTATACTTGTACGTAATCGTTGTGACTTGTTAAGAAATTAGCACCGTCTGTGCCAAAAATACTCATTTTTCGGCGATCCCGGCATCGTTAAAATTGTGAATTTCAGACGACCCATGCACCAGACTTATTCTCTATCATGGACAGATTATGCTTGTATGTAATCTGACAAAAAATTTCATTTCTCGACGAAAAAAAATGAGATGCTGCCGGGGTGGTCCAAATTTTGAATTTCAGACTTTCAGACTCATCCGAAAAAACAGCTCTCTATGCCTAGCTTTTGGTCTTTCATCAACAAATTATACATGTACGTAATGTGTGTGACTTACTTAATAAAATAGCATCGCTTTTTTGACAATAACAAAATTTTCATTTTTCGACAAAAAAAATGAGATGCTGCCGGGGTGGTCCAAATTTTGAATTTCAGACTTTCAGACTCATCCGAAAAACCAGCTCTCTATGCCTAGCTTTTGGTCTTTCATCAACAAATTATACATGTACGTAATGTATGTGACTTACTTAATAAAATAGCATCGCTTTTTTGACAATAACAAAATTTTCATTTTTCGACAAAAAAAATGAGATGCTGCCGGGGTGGTCCAAATTTTGAATTTCAAACTTTCTCACTCATCCGAAAAACAGCTCTCTATGCCTAGCTTTTGGTCTTTCATCAACAAATTATACATGTACGTAATCTGTGTGACTTACCTAATAAAATAGCATCGCTTTTTTGACAATAACAAAATTTTCATTTTTCGACAAAAAAAATGAGATGCTGCCGGGGTGGTCGAAATTTTGAATTTCAGACTTTCTCACTCATCCGGAAAATCAGCTCTCTATGCCTAGCTTTTGGTCTTTCATCAACAAATTATACATGTACGTAATGTGTGTGACTTACTTAATAAAATAGCATCGCTTTTTTGACAATAACAAAATTTTCATTTTTCGATAAAAAAAAATGAGATGCTGCCAGGGTGGTCCAAATTTTGATTTTCAGACTTTCTCACTCATCCGGAAAAACAGCTCTCTATGCCTAGCTTTTGTTCTTTCATCAACAAATTATACATGTACGTAATCTGTGTGACTTACTTAATAAAATAGCATCGTTTTTTTGACAATAACAAAATTTTAATTTTTCGACAAAAAAAATGAGATGCTGCCGGGGTGGTCCAAATTTTGAATTTCAGACTTTCAGACTCATCCGGAAAATCAGCTCTCTATGCCTTACTTTTGGTCTTTCATCAACAAATTATACATGTACGTAATCTGTGTGACTTACTTAATAAAATAGCATCGTTTTTTTGACAATAACAAAATTTTAATTTTTCGACAAAAAAAATGAGATGCTGCCGGGGTGGTCCAAATTTTGAATTTCAGACTTTCAGACTTCTCCGAAAAAACAGCTCTCTATGCCTAGCTTTTGGTCTTTCATCAACAAATTATACATGTACGTAATCTGTGTGACTTACTTAATAAAATAGCAGCGCTTTTTTGACAATAACAAAATTTTCATTTTTCGACAAAAAAAATGAGATGCTGCCGGGGTGGTCCAAATTTTGAATTTCAGACTTTCAGACTTCTCCGAAAAAACAGCCCTCTATGCCTAGCTTTTGGTCTTTCATCAACAAATTATACATGTACGTAATCTGTGTGACTTACTTAATAAAAAAGCATCGCTTTTTTGACAATAACAAAATTTTCATTTTTCGACAAAAAAAATGAGATGCTGCCGGGGTGGTCCAAATTTTGAATTTCAGACTTTCTCACTCATCCGGAAAATCAGCTCTCTATGCCTAGCTTTTGGTCTTTCATCAACAAATTATACATGTACGTAATGTGTGTGACTTACTTAATAAAATAGCATCGCTTTTTTGACAATAACAAAATTTTCATTTTTCGACAAAAAAAATGAGATGCTGCCGGGGTGGTCCAAATTTTGAATTTCAGACTTTCAGACTCATCCGAAAAACCAGCTCTCTATGCCTAGCTTTTGGTCTTTCATCAACAAATTATACATGTACGTAATGTATGTGACTTACTTAATAAAATAGCATCGCTTTTTTGACAATAACAAAATTTTCATTTTTCGACAAAAAAAATGAGATGCTGCCGGGGTGGTCCAAATTTTGAATTTCAAACTTTCTCACTCATCCGAAAAACAGCTCTCTATGCCTAGCTTTTGGTCTTTCATCAACAAATTATACATGTACGTAATCTGTGTGACTTACCTAATAAAATAGCATCGCTTTTTTGACAATAACAAAATTTTCATTTTTCGACAAAAAAAATGAGATGCTGCCGGGGTGGTCGAAATTTTGAATTTCAGACTTTCTCACTCATCCGGAAAATCAGCTCTCTATGCCTAGCTTTTGGTCTTTCATCAACAAATTATACATGTACGTAATGTGTGTGACTTACTTAATAAAATAGCATCGCTTTTTTGACAATAACAAAATTTTCATTTTTCGACAAAAAAAATGAGATGCTGCCAGGGTGGTCCAAATTTTGATTTTCAGACTTTCTCACTCATCCGGAAAATCAGCTCTCTATGCCTAGCTTTTGGTCTTTCATCAACAAATTATACATGTACGTAATCTGTGTGACTTACTTAATAAAATAGCATCGTTTTTTTGACAATAACAAAATTTTCATTTTTCGACAAAAAAAATGAGATGCTGCCGGGGTGGTCCAAATTTTGAATTTCAGACTTTCAGACTCATCCGGAAAATCAGCTCTCTATGCCTTACTTTTGGTCTTTCATCAACAAATTATACATGTACGTAATCTGTGTGACTTACTTAATAAAATAGCATCGTTTTTTTGACAATAACAAAATTTTAATTTTTCGACAAAAAAAATGAGATGCTGCCGGGGTGGTCCAAATTTTGAATTTCAGACTTTCAGACTTCTCCGAAAAAACAGCTCTCTATGCCTAGCTTTTGGTCTTTCATCAACAAATTATACATGTACGTAATCTGTGTGACTTACTTAATAAAATAGCAGCGCTTTTTTGACAATAACAAAATTTTCATTTTTCGACAAAAAAAATGAGATGCTGCCGGGGTGGTCCAAATTTTGAATTTCAGACTTTCAGACTTCTCCGAAAAAACAGCCCTCTATGCCTAGCCTTTGGTCTTTCATCAACAAATTATACATGTACGTAATCTGTGTGACTTACTTAATAAAAAAGCATCGCTTTTTTGACAATAACAAAATTTTCATTTTTCGACAAAAAAAATGAGATGCTGCCGGGGTGGTCCAAATTTTGAATTTCAGACTTTCTCACTCATCCGGAAAATCAGCTCTCTATGCCTAGCTTTTGGTCTTTCATCAACAAATTATACATGTACGTAATGTGTGTGACTTACTTAATAAAATAGCATCGCTTTTTTGACAATAACAAAATTTTCATTTTTCGACAAAAAAAATGAGATGCTGCCAGGGTGGTCCAAATTTTGATTTTCAGACTTTCTCACTCATCCGGAAAATCAGCTCTCTATGCCTAGCTTTTGGTCTTTCATCAACAAATTATACATGTACGTAATGTGTGTGACTTACTTAATAAAATAGTATCGGATTTTTGACAATAACAAAATTTTCATTTTTCGACAAAAAAATGAGATGCTGCCGGGGTGGTCCGAATTTTCAAGTTCAAACTTTCTCACTCATCCGAAAAAACAGCTCTCTATGCCTAGCTTTTGGTCTTTCAGCAACAAATTATACATGTACGTAATCTGTGTGACTTACTTAATAAAATAGCATCGCGTTTCTGACAATAACAAAATTTTCATTTTTCGACAAAATAAATGAGATGCCGCCGGGGTGGTCCAAATTTTGAATTTCAGACTTTCTCACTCATCCGATAAAACAGCTCTCTATGCCTAGCTTTTGGTCTTTCATCAACAAATTATACATCTACGTAATCTGTGTGACTTACTTAATAAAATAGCATCGCGTTTTTGACAATAACAAAATTTTCATTTTTCGACAAAAAAATTGAGATGCTGCTGGGGTGGACCAAATTTTGAATTTCTGACTTTCTCACTCATCCGAAAAAACAGCTTCTTATGCCCAGCTTTTGGTCTTTCATCAACAAATTATACATGTACGTAATCTGTGTGACCTACTTAATAAAATAGCATCGGTTTTTTGACAATAACAACATTTTCATTTTTCGACAAAAAAAATGAGATGCTGCCGGGGTGGTCCAAATTTTGAATTTCAGACTTTCTCACTCATCCGGAAAATCAGCTCTCTATGCTTAGCTTTTGGTCTTTCATCAACAAATTATACATGTACGTAATGTATGTGACTTACTTAATAAAATAGCATCGCTTTTTTGACAATAACAACATTTTCATTTTTCGACAAAAAAAATGAGATGCTGCCGGGGTGGTCCAAATTTTGAATTTCAAACTTTCTCACTCATCCGAAAAACAGCTCTCTATGCCTAGCTTTTGGTCTTTCATCAACAAATTATACATGTACGTAATCTGTGTGACCTACTTAATAAAATAGCATCGGTTTTTTGACAATAATGACGATCCTGGCATCGTAAATCTTTTTGTTTGACAATCCCGGCATTTTCGATAAAAATGGCGATTCCGGAATGGTAATTCTCTTTGTATGACAATTCCGGCATTTATCGACAATTGTCGATAAAAATTGGCGATGCCGGCATTGTTGAAAATTGGCAATGCCGGCATTGTCGGAAATTGGCGATGCCGGCATTGTCGATAAAAATGGCGATGCCGGCATTGTCGAAAATTGGCGATGCCGGCATTGTCGGAAATTGGCGATGCCGGCATTGTCGGAAATTGGCGATGCCGGCATTGTCGAAAATTGGCGATGCCGGCATTGTCGAAAATTGGCGATGCCGGCATTGTCGAAAATTGGCAATGCCGGCATTGTCGGAAATTGGCGATGCCGGCATTGTCAGAAATTGGCAATGCCGGCATAGTCGAGAATTGGCAATGCCGGCATAGTCGGAAATTGGCGATGCCGGCATTGTCGAAAATTGGCAATGCCGGCATTGTCGATAAAAACGGCGATGCCGGCATTGTCGAAAATTGGCAATGCCGGCATTGTCGGAAATTGGCGATGCCGGCATTGTCGGAAATTGGCGATGCCGGCATTGTCGAAAATTGGCAATGCCGGCATAGTCGGAAATTGGCGATGCCGGCATTGTCGAAAATTGGCAATGCCGGCATTGTCGATAAAAACGGCGATGCCGGCATTGTCGAAAAATGACGATCCCGGCATTGTCGAAAAATGGCAAAATAAAAACGACGTTTTTATCGACAATGCCGGCATCGAATTCTCTTTGTTTGACGATCCCGAAATTTTCCATAAAAATATCAATCCCGGCACTGTTAATTATCTTTGTTCGACAAAAAATACGATCCTGGCATTTTCGATAAAAACGACGAGCCCGGCATCGTTAAAATGGTGAATTTCAGACGTCCTGATGCCTTTTCATGGACAAATTATACTTGTACGTAATCGTTGTGACTTGTTAAGAAATTAGCACCGTTTGTGCCAAAAATACTCATTTTTCGGCGATCCCGGCATCGTTAAAAGTGTGAATTTCAGACGACGCATGCACCAGACTTATTCTCTATCATGGACAGATTATGCTTGTATGTAATCTGACAAAAAATTTCATTTCTCGACAAAAAAAAATGAGATGCTGCCGGGGTGGTCCAAATTTTGAATTTCAGACTTTCAGACTCATCCGAAAAAACAGCTCTCTATGCCTAGCTTTTGGTCTTTCATCAACAAATTATACATGTACGTAATCTGTGTTACTTACCTAATAAAATAGCATCGCTTTTTTGACAATAACAAAATTTTCATTTTTCGACAAAAAAAATGAGATGCTGCCAGGGTGGTCCAAATTTTGATTTTCAGACTTTCTCACTCATCCGGAAAATCAGCTCTCTATGCCTAGCTTTTGGTCTTTCATCAACAAATTATACATGTACGTAATCTGTGTGACTTACTTAATAAAATAGCATCGCTTTTTTGACAATAACAAAATTTTCATTTTTCGACAAAAAAAATGAAATCCTGCCGGGGTGGTCCAAATTTTGAATTTCAGACTTTCTCACTCATCCGGAAAATCAGCTCTCTATGCCTAGCTTTTGGTCTTTCATCAACAAATTATACATGTACGTAATCTGTGTGACTTACATAATAAAATAGCATCGCTTTTTTGACAATAACAAAATTTTCATTTTTCGACAAAAAAAATGAGATGCTGCCGGGGTGGTCCAAATTTTGAATTTCAGACTTTCAGACTTCTCCGAAAAAACAGCTCTCTATGCCTAGCTTTTGGTCTTTCATCAACAAATTATACATGTACGTAATCTGTGTGACTTACTTAATAAAATAGCATCGCTTTTTTGACAATAACAAAATTTTCATTTTTCGACAAAAAAAATGAGATGCTGCCGGGGTGGTCAAAATTTTGAATTTCAGACTTTCAGACTTCTCCGAAAAAACAGCCCTCTATGCCTAGCCTTTGGTCTTTCATCAACAAATTATACATCTACGTAATCTGTGTGACTTACTTAATAAAATAGCATCGGATTTTTGACAATAACAAAATTTTCATTTTTCGACAAAAAAATGAGATGCTGCCGGGGTGGTCCAAATTTTGAATTTCAAACTTTCTCACTCATCCGAAAAACAGCTCTCTATGCCTAGCTTTTGGTCTTTCATCAACAAATTATACATGTACGTAATGTGTGTGACTTACTTAATAAAATAGCATCGCTTTATTGACAATAACAAAATTTTCATTTTTCGACAAAAAAAATGAGATGCTGCCAGGGTGGTCCAAATTTTGATTTTCAGACTTTCTCACTCATCCGGAAAATCAGCTCTCTATGCCTAGCTTTTGGTCTTTCATCAACAAATTATACATGTACGTAATCTGTGTGACTTACATAATAAAATAGCATCGCTTTTTTGACAATAACAAAATTTTCATTTTCAAAAAAATGAAATCCTGCCGGGGTGGTCCAAATTTTGAATTTCAGACTTTCTCACTCATCCGGAAAATCAGCTCTCTATGCCTAGCTTTTGGTCTTTCATCAACAAATTATACATGTACGTAATCTGTGTGACTTACTTAATAAAATAGCATCGCTTTTTTGACAATAACAAAATTTTCATTTTTCGACAAAAAAAATGAGATGCTGCCGGGGTGGTCCAAATTTTGAATTTCAGACTTTCAGACTTCTCCGAAAAAACAGCTCTCTATGCCTAGCTTTTGGTCTTTCATCAACAAATTATACATGTACGTAATCTGTGTGACTTACTTAATAAAATAGCATCGCTTTTTTGACAATAACAAAATTTTCATTTTTCGACAAAAAAAATGAGATGCTGCCGGGGTGGTCAAAATTTTGAATTTCAGACTTTCAGACTTCTCCGAAAAAACAGCCCTCTATGCCTAGCCTTTGGTCTTTCATCAACAAATTATACATCTACGTAATCTGTGTGACTTACTTAATAAAATAGCATCGGATTTTTGACAATAACAAAATTTTCATTTTTCGACAAAAAAATGAGATGCTGCCGGGGTGGTCCAAATTTTGAATTTCAAACTTTCTCACTCATCCGAAAAACAGCTCTCTATGCCTAGCTTTTGGTCTTTCATCAACAAATTATACATGTACGTAATCTGTGTGACCTACTTAATAAAATAGCATCGGTTTTTTGACAATAATGACGATCCTGGCATCGTAAATCTTTTTAGTTGACAATCCCGGCATTTTCGATAAAAATGGCGATTCCGGAATGGTAATTCTCTTTGTATGACAATTCCGGCATTTATCGACAATTGTCGATAAAAATGGCGATGCCGGCATTGTCGAAAATTGGCGATGCCGGCAATGTCGAAAATTGGCAATGCCGGCATTGTCGATAAAAATGGCGATGCCGGCATTGTCGGAAATTGGCGATGCCGGCATTGTCGAAAATTGGCGATGCCGGCATTGTCAGAAATTGGCGATGCCGGCATAGTCGGAAATTGGCGATGCCGGCATTGTCAGAAATTGGCGATGCCGGCATTGTCAGAAATTGGCGATGCCGGCATTGTCGGAAATTGGCGATGCCGGCATTGTCAGAAATTGGCAATGCCGGCATAGTCGAAAATTGGCAATGCCGGCATTGTCGGAAATTGGCGATGCCGGCATTCTCGAAAATTGGCAATGCCGGCATTGTCGGAAATTGGCGATGCCGGCATTGTCGAAAATTGGCAATGCCGGCATTGTCGGAAATTGGCGATGCCGGCATTGTCGAAAATTGGCGATGCCGGCATTGTCGGAAATTGGCGATGCCGGCATTGTCGAAAATTGGCGATGCCGGCATTGTCAGAAATTGGCGATGCCGGCATTGTCGAAAATTGGCGATGCCGGCATTGTCGAAAATTGGCGATGCCGGCATTGTCAGAAATTGGCGATGCCGGCATTGTCGAAAATTGGCGATGCCGGCATTGTCAGAAATTGGCGATGCCGGCATTGTCGAAAATTGGCGATGCCGGCATTGTCAGAAATTGGCGATGCCGGCATTGTCGAAAATTGGCGATGCCGGCATTGTCGAAAATTGGCGATGCCGGCATTGTCAGAAATTGGCGATGCCGGCATTGTCGAAAATTGGCGATGCCGGCATTGTCAGAAATTGGCGATGCCGGCATTGTCGAAAATTGGCAATGCCGGCATTGTCGGAAATTGGCGATGCCGGCATTGTCGATAAAAATGGCGATGCCGGCATTGTCGAAAATTGGCGATGCCGGCATTGTCGAAAATTGGCAATGCCGGCATTGTCGATAAAAATGGCGATGCCGGCATTGTCGAAAATTGGCGATGCCGGCATTGTCAGAAATTGGCGATGCCGGCATTGTCGAAAATTGGCGATGCCGGCATTGTCGAAAATTGGCAATGCCGGCATTGTCGATAAAAATGGCGATGCCGGCATTGTCGAAAATTGGCGATGCCGGCATTGTCAGAAATTGGCAATGCCGGCATAGTCGAAAATTGGCAATGCCGGCATTGTCAGAAATTGGCGATGCCGGCATTGTCGAAAATTGGCAATGCCGGCATTGTCGGAAATTGGCGATGCCGGCATTGTCGAAAATTGGCAATGCCGGCATTGTCGGAAATTGGCGATGCCGGCATTGTCGAAAATTGGCAATGCCGGCATTGTCGATAAAAATGGCGATGCCGGCATTGTCGAAAATTGGCGATGCCGGCATTGTCAGAAATTGGCGATGCCGGCATTGTCGATAAAAATGGCGATGCCGGCATTGTCAGAAATTGGCAATGCCGGCATTGTCGGATATTGGCGATGCCGGCATTGTCAGAAATTGGCGATGCCGGCATTGTCGAAAATTGGCAATGCCGGCATTGTCGATAAAAATGGCGATGCCGGCATTGTCGGAAATTGGCGATGCCGGCATTGTCAGAAATTGGCGATGCCGGCATTGTCGAAAATTGGCAATGCCGGCATTGTCGGAAATAGGCGATGCCGGCATTGTCGAAAATTGGCAATGCCGGCATTGTCGAAAATTGGCGATGCCGGCATTGTCGAAAATTGGCGATGCCGGCATTGTCGAAAATTGGCGATGCCGGCATTGTCGAAAATTGGCGATGCCGGCATTGTCGATAAAAATGGCGATGCCGGCATTGTCGAAAAATGACGATCCCGGCATTGTCGAAAAATGGCAAAATAAAAACGACGTTTTTATCGACAATGCCGGCATCGGAATTCTCTTTGTTTGACGATCCCGAAATTATCCATAAAAATATCAATCCCGGCACTGTTAATTATCTTTGTTCGACAAAAAATACGATCCTGGCATTTTCGATAAAAACGACGAGCCCGGCATCGTTAAAATGATGAATTTCAGACGTCCTGATGCCTTTTCATGGACAAATTATACTTGTACGTAATCGTTGTGACTTGTTAAGAAATTAGCACCGTTTGTGCCAAAAATACTCATTTTTCGGCGATCCCGGCATCGTTAAAATTGTGAATTTCAGACGACCCATGCACCAGACTTATTCTCTATCATGGACAGATTATGCTTGTATGTAATCTGACAAAAAATTTCATTTCTCGACGAAAAAAAATGAGATGCTGCCGGGGTGGTCCAAATTTTGAATTTAAGACTTTCAGACTCATCCGAAAAAACAGCTCTCTATGCCTAGCTTTTGGTCTTTCATCAACAAATTATACATGTACGTAATCTGTGTGACTTACTTAATAAAATAGCATCGCTTTTTTGACAATAACAAAATTTTCATTTTTCGACAAAAAAAATGAGATGCTGCCGGGGTGGTCCAAATTTTGAATTTCAGACTTTCAGACTTCTCCGAAAAAACAGCCCTCTATGCCTAGCCTTTGGTCTTTCATCAACAAATTATACATGTACGTAATGTGTGTGACTTACTTAATAAAATAGCATCGCTTTTTTGACAATAACAAAATTTTCATTTTTCGACAAAAAAAATGAGATGCTGCAGGGGTGGTCAAAATTTTGAATTTCAGACTTTCAGACTTCTCCGAAAAAACAGCCCTCTATGCCTAGCCTTTGGTCTTTCATCAACAAATTATACATGTACGTAATCTGTGTGACTTACTTAATAAAATAGCATCGCTTTTTTGACAATAACAAAATTTTCATTTCTCGACGAAAAAAAATGAGATGCTGCCGGGGTGGTCAAAATTTTGAATTTCAGACTTTCAGACTTCTCCGAAAAAACAGCCCTCTATGCCTAGCCTTTGGTCTTTCATCAACAAATTATACATGTACGTAATGTGTGTGACTTACTTAATAAAATAGCATCGCTTTTTTGACAATAACAAAATTTTCATTTTTCGACAAAAAAAATGAGATGCTGCCGGGGTGGTCAAAATTTTGAATTTCAGACTTTCAGACTTCTCCGAAAAAACAGCCCTCTATGCCTAGCCTTTGGTCTTTCATCAACAAATTATACATGTACGTAATCTGTGTGACTTACTTAATAAAATAGCATCGCTTTTTTGACAATAACAAAATTTTCATTTCTCGACGAAAAAAAATGAGATGCTGCCGGGGTGGTCCAAATTTTGAATTTCAAACTTTCTCACTCATCCGAAAAACAGCTCTCTATGCCTAGCTTTTGGTCTTTCATCAACAAATTATACATGTACGTAATCTGTGTGACTTACCTAATAAAATAGCATCGCTTTTTTGACAATAACAAAATTTTCATTTTTCGACAAAAAAAATGAGATGCTGCCGGGGTGGTCCAAATTTTGAATTTCAGACTTTCTCACTCATCCGGAAAATCAGCTCTCTATGCATAGCTTTTGGTCTTTCATCAACAAATTATACATGTACGTAATGTGTGTGACTTACTTAATAAAATAGCATCGCTTTATTGACAATAACAAAATTTTCATTTTTCGACAAAAAAAATGAGATGCTGCCAGGGTGGTCCAAATTTTGATTTTCAGACTTTCTCACTCATCCGGAAAATCAGCTCTCTATGCCTAGCTTTTGGTCTTTCATCAACAAATTATACATGTACGTAATCTGTGTGACTTACTTAATAAAATAGCATCGCTTTTTTGACAATAACAAAATTTTCATTTTTCGACAAAAAAAATGAAATCCTGCCGGGGTGGTCCAAATTTTGAATTTCAGACTTTCTCACTCATCCGGAAAATCAGCTCTCTATGCCTAGCTTTTGGTCTTTCATCAACAAATTATACATGTACGTAATCTGTGTGACTTACTTAATAAAATAGCATCGCTTTTTTGACAATAACAAAATTTTCATTTTTCGACAAAAAAAATGAGATGCTGCCGGGGTGGTCCAAATTTTGAATTTCAGACTTTCAGACTTCTCCGAAAAAACAGCTCTCTATGCCTAGCTTTTGGTCTTTCATCAACAAATTATACATGTACGTAATCTGTGTGACTTACTTAATAAAATAGCATCGCTTTTTTGACAATAACAAAATTTTCATTTTTCGACAAAAAAAATGAGATGCTGCCGGGGTGGTCCAAATTTTGAATTTCAGACTTTCAGACTTCTCCGAAAAAACAGCCCTCTATGCCTAGCCTTTGGTCTTTCATCAACAAATTATACATGTACGTAATCTGTGTGACTTACTTAATAAAATAGCATCGCTTTTTTGACAATAACAAAATTTTCATTTTTCGACAAAAAAAATGAAATCCTGCCGGGGTGGTCCAAATTTTGAATTTCAGACTTTCTCACTCGTCCGGAAAATCAGCTCTCTATGCCTAGCTTTTGGTCTTTCATCAACAAATTATACATGTACGTAATCTGTGTGACTTACTTAATAAAATAGCATCGCTTTTTTGACAATAACAAAATTTTCATTTTTCGACAAAAAAAATGAGATGCTGCCGGGGTGGTCCAAATTTTGAATTTCAGACTTTCTCACTCATCCGGAAAATCAGCTCTCTATGCCTAGCTTTTGGTCTTTCATCAACAAATTATACATGTACGTAATGTGTGTGACTTACTTAATAAAATAGCATCGCTTTATTGACAATAACAAAATTTTCATTTTTCGACAAAAAAAATGAGATGCTGCCAGGGTGGTCCAAATTTTGATTTTCAGACTTTCTCACTCATCCGGAAAATCAGCTCTCTATGCCTAGCTTTTGGTCTTTCGTCAACAAATTATACATGTACGTAATCTGTGTGACTTACTTAATAAAATAGCATCGCTTTTTTGACAATAACAAAATTTTCATTTTTCGACAAAAAAATGAGATGCTGCCGGGGTGGTCCGAATTTTCAAGTTCAAACTTTCTCACTCATCCGAAAAAACAGCTCTCTATGCCTAGCTTTTGGTCTTTCAGCAACAAATTATACATGTACGTAATCTGTGTGACTTACTTAATAAAATAGCATCGCGTTTCTGACAATAACAAAATTTTCATTTTTCGACAAAAAAAATGAGATGCTGCCGGGGTGGTCAAAATTTTGAATTTCAGACTTTCAGACTTCTCCGAAAAAACAGCCCTCTATGCCTAGCCTTTGGTCTTTCATCAACAAATTATACATGTACGTAATCTGTGTGACTTACTTAATAAAATAGCATCGCTTTTTTGACAATAACAAAATTTTCATTTCTCGACGAAAAAAAATGAGATGCTGCCGGGGTGGTCCAAATTTTGAATTTCAGACTTTCAGACTCATCCGAAAAAACAGCTCTCTATGCCTAGCTTTTGGTCTTTCATCAACAAATTATACATGTACGTAATGTGTGTGACTTACTTAATAAAATAGCATCGCTTTTTTGACAATAACAACATTTTCATTTTTCGACAAAAAAAATGAGATGCTGCCGGGGTGGTCCAAATTTTGAATTTCAAACTTTCTCACTCATCCGAAAAACAGCTCTCTATGCCTAGCTTTTGGTCTTTCATCAACAAATTATACATGTACGTAATCTGTGTGACTTACTTAATAAAATAGCATCGCTTTTTTGACAATAACAAAATTTTCATTTCTCGACGAAAAAAAATGAGATGCTGCCGGGGTGGTCCAAATTTTGAATTTCAGACTTTCAGACTTCTCCGAAAAAACAGCCCTCTATGCCTAGCCTTTGGTCTTTCATCAACAAATTATACATGTACGTAATCTGTGTGACTTACTTAATAAAATAGCATCGCTTTTTTGACAATAACAAAATTTTCATTTCTCGACGAAAAAAAATGAGATGCTGCCGGGGTGGTCCAAATTTTGAATTTCAGACTTTCAGACTCATCCGAAAAAACAGCTCTCTATGCCTAGCTTTTGGTCTTTCATCAACAAATTATACATGTACGTAATCTGTGTGACTTACTTAATAAAATAGCATCGCTTTTTTGACAATAACAAAATTTTCATTTTTCGACAAAAAAAATGAGATGCTGCCGGGGTGGTCAAAATTTTGAATTTCAGACTTTCAGACTTCTCCGAAAAAACAGCCCTCTATGCCTAGCCTTTGGTCTTTCATCAACAAATTATACATGTACGTAATCTGTGTGACTTACTTAATAAAATAGCATCGCTTTTTTGACAATAACAAAATTTTCATTTTTCGACAAAAAAAATGAGATGCTGCCGGGGTGGTCCAAATTTTGAATTTCAGACTTTCTCACTCATCCGGAAAATCAGCTCTCTATGCCTAGCTTTTGGTCTTTCATCAACAAATTATACATGTACGTAATGTGTGTGACTTACTTAATAAAATAGTATCGGATTTTTGACAATAACAAAATTTTCATTTTTCGACAAAAAAATGAGATGCTGCCGGGGTGGTCCGAATTTTCAAGTTCAAACTTTCTCACTCATCCGAAAAAACAGCTCTCTATGCCTAGCTTTTGGTCTTTCAGCAACAAATTATACATGTACGTAATCTGTGTGACTTACTTAATAAAATAGCATCGCGTTTCTGACAATAACAAAATTTTCATTTTTCGACAAAATAAATGAGATGCCGCCGGGGTGGTCCAAATTTTGAATTTCAGACTTTCTCACTCATCCGATAAAACAGCTCTCTATGCCTAGCTTTTGGTCTTTCATCAACAAATTATACATCTACGTAATCTGTGTGACTTACTTAATAAAATAGCATCGCGTTTTTGACAATAACAAAATTTTCATTTTTCGACAAAAAAATTGAGATGCTGCTGGGGTGGACCAAATTTTGAATTTCTGACTTTCTCACTCATCCGAAAAAACAGCTTCTTATGCCCAGCTTTTGGTCTTTCATCAACAAATTATACATGTACGTAATGTATGTGACTTACTTAATAAAATAGCATCGCTTTTTTGACAATAACAACATTTTCATTTTTCGACAAAAAAAATGAGATGCTGCCGGGGTGGTCCAAATTTTGAATTTCAGACTTTCTCACTCATCCGGAAAATCAGCTCTCTATGCTTAGCTTTTGGTCTTTCATCAACAAATTATACATGTACGTAATGTATGTGACTTACTTAATAAAATAGCATCGGTTTTTTGACAATAATGACGATCCTGGCATCGTAAATCTTTTTGTTTGAAAATCCCGGCATTTTCGATAAAAATGGCGATTCCGGAATGGTAATTCTCTTTGTATGACAATTCCGGCATTTATCGACAATTGTCGATAAAAATGGCGATGCCGGCATTGTCGAAAATTGGCGATGCCGGCAATGTCGAAAATTGGCAATGCCGGCATTGTCGATAAAAATGGCGATGCCGGCATTGTCGGAAATTGGCGATGCCGGCATTGTCGGAAATTGGCGATGCCGGCATTGTCGAAAATTGGCGATGCCGGCATTGTCGAAAATTGGCAATGCCGGCATTGTCGGAAATTGGCGATGCCGGCATTGTCGATAAAAATGGCGATGCCGGCATTGTCGAAAATTGGCGATACCGGCATTGTCGGAAATTGGCGATGCCGGCATTGTCGAAAATTGGCAATGCCGGCATAGTCGGAAATTGGCGATGCCGGCATTGTCGAAAATTGGCAATGCCGGCATTGTCGATAAAAACGGCGATGCCGGCATTGTCGAAAAATGACGATCCCGGCATTGTCGAAAAATGGCAAAATAAAAACGACGTTTTTATCGACAATGCCGGCATCGGAATTCTCTTTGTTTGACGATCCCGAAATTTTCCATAAAAATATCAATCCCGGCACTGTTAATTATCTTTGTTCGACAAAAAATACGATCCTGGCATTTTCGATAAAAACGACGAGCCCGGCATCGTTAAAATGGTGAATTTCAGACGTCCTGATGCCTTTTCATGGACAAATTATACTTGTACGTAATCGTTGTGACTTGTTAAGAAATTAGCACCGTTTGTGCCAAAAATACTCATTTTTCGGCGATCCCGGCATCGTTAAAAGTGTGAATTTCAAACGACGCATGCACCAGACTTATTCTCTATCATGGACAGATTATGCTTGTATGTAATCTGACAAAAAATTTCATTTCTCGACAAAAAAAAATGAGATGCTGCCGGGGTGGTCCAAATTTTGAATTTCAGACTTTCAGACTCATCCGAAAAAACAGCTCTCTATGCCTAGCTTTTGGTCTTTCATCAACAAATTATACATGTACGTAATGTGTGTGACTTACTTAATAAAATAGCATCGCTTTTTTGACAATAACAACATTTTCATTTTTCGACAAAAAAAATGAGATGCTGCCGGGGTGGTCCAAATTTTGAATTTCAAACTTTCTCACTCATCCGAAAAACAGCTCTCTATGCCTAGCTTTTGGTCTTTCATCAACAAATTATACATGTACGTAATCTGTGTGACTTACTTAATAAAATAGCATCGCTTTTTTGACAATAACAAAATTTTCATTTCTCGACGAAAAAAAATGAGATGCTGCCGGGGTGGTCCAAATTTTGAATTTCAGACTTTCAGACTTCTCCGAAAAAACAGCCCTCTATGCCTAGCCTTTGGTCTTTCATCAACAAATTATACATGTACGTAATCTGTGTGACTTACTTAATAAAATAGCATCGCTTTTTTGACAATAACAAAATTTTCATTTCTCGACGAAAAAAAATGAGATGCTGCCGGGGTGGTCCAAATTTTGAATTTCAGACTTTCAGACTCATCCGAAAAAACAGCTCTCTATGCCTAGCTTTTGGTCTTTCATCAACAAATTATACATGTACGTAATCTGTGTGACTTACTTAATAAAATAGCATCGCTTTTTTGACAATAACAAAATTTTCATTTTTCGACAAAAAAAATGAGATGCTGCCGGGGTGGTCAAAATTTTGAATTTCAGACTTTCAGACTTCTCCGAAAAAACAGCCCTCTATGCCTAGCCTTTGGTCTTTCATCAACAAATTATACATGTACGTAATCTGTGTGACTTACTTAATAAAATAGCATCGCTTTTTTGACAATAACAAAATTTTCATTTTTCGACAAAAAAAATGAGATGCTGCCGGGGTGGTCCAAATTTTGAATTTCAGACTTTCTCACTCATCCGGAAAATCAGCTCTCTATGCCTAGCTTTTGGTCTTTCATCAACAAATTATACATGTACGTAATGTGTGTGACTTACTTAATAAAATAGTATCGGATTTTTGACAATAACAAAATTTTCATTTTTCGACAAAAAAATGAGATGCTGCCGGGGTGGTCCTAATTTTCAAGTTCAAACTTTCTCACTCATCCGAAAAAACAGCTCTCTATGCCTAGCTTTTGGTCTTTCAGCAACAAATTATACATGTACGTAATCTGTGTGACTTACTTAATAAAATAGCATCGCGTTTCTGACAATAACAAAATTTTCATTTTTCGACAAAATAAATGAGATGCCGCCGGGGTGGTCCAAATTTTGAATTTCAGACTTTCTCACTCATCCGATAAAACAGCTCTCTATGCCTAGCTTTTGGTCTTTCATCAACAAATTATACATCTACGTAATCTGTGTGACTTACTTAATAAAATAGCATCGCGTTTTTGACAATAACAAAATTTTCATTTTTCGACAAAAAAATTGAGTTGCTGCTGGGGTGGACCAAATTTTGAATTTCTGACTTTCTCACTCATCCGAAAAAACAGCTTCTTATGCCCAGCTTTTGGTCTTTCATCAACAAATTATACATGTACGTAATGTATGTGACTTACTTAATAAAATAGCATCGCTTTTTTGACAATAACAACATTTTCATTTTTCGACAAAAAAAATGAGATGCTGCCGGGGTGGTCCAAATTTTGAATTTCAGACTTTCTCACTCATCCGGAAAATCAGCTCTCTATGCTTAGCTTTTGGTCTTTCATCAACAAATTATACATGTACGTAATGTATGTGACTTACTTAATAAAATAGCATCGGTTTTTTGACAATAATGACGATCCTGGCATCGTAAATCTTTTTGTTTGAAAATCCCGGCATTTTCGATAAAAATGGCGATTCCGGAATGGTAATTCTCTTTGTATGACAATTCCGGCATTTATCGACAATTGTCGATAAAAATGGCGATGCCGGCATTGTCGAAAATTGGCGATGCCGGCAATGTCGAAAATTGGCAATGACGGCATTGTCGATAAAAATGGCGATGCCGGCCTTGTCGGAAATTGGCGATGCCGGCATTGTCGGAAATTGGCGATGCCGGCATTGTCGAAAATTGGCGATGCCGGCATTGTCGAAAATTGGCAATGCCGGCATTGTCGGAAATTGGCGATGCCGGCATTGTCGATAAAAATGGCGATGCCGGCATTGTCGAAAATTGGCGATACCGGCATTGTCGGAAATTGGCGATGCCGGCATTGTCGAAAATTGGCAATGCCGGCATAGTCGGAAATTGGCGATGCCGGCATTGTCGAAAATTGGCAATGCCGGCATTGTCGATAAAAACGGCGATGCCGGCATTGTCGAAAAATGACGATCCCGGCATTGTCGAAAAATGGCAAAATAAAAACGACGTTTTTATCGACAATGCCGGCATCGGAATTCTCTTTGTTTGACGATCCCGAAATTTTCCATAAAAATATCAATCCCGGCACTGTTAATTATCTTTGTTCGACAAAAAATACGATCCTGGCATTTTCGATAAAAACGACGAGCCCGGCATCGTTAAAATGGTGAATTTCAGACGTCCTGATGCCTTTTCATGGACAAATTATACTTGTACGTAATCGTTGTGACTTGTTAAGAAATTAGCACCGTTTGTGCCAAAAATACTCATTTTTCGGCGATCCCGGCATCGTTAAAAGTGTGAATTTCAAACGACGCATGCACCAGACTTATTCTCTATCATGGACAGATTATGCTTGTATGTAATCTGACAAAAAATTTCATTTCTCGACAAAAAAAAATGAGATGCTGCCGGGGTGGTCCAAATTTTGAATTTCAGACTTTCAGACTCATCCGAAAAAACAGCTCTCTATGCCTAGCTTTTGGTCTTTCATCAACAAATTATACATGTACGTAATCTGTGTGACTTACTTAATAAAATAGCATCGCTTTTTTGACAATAACAAAATTTTCATTTTTCGACAAAAAAAATGAGATGCTGCCGGGGTGGTCAAAATTTTGAATTTCAGACTTTCAGACTTCTCCGAAAAAACAGCCCTCTATGCCTAGCCTTTGGTCTTTCATCAACAAATTATACATGTACGTAATCTGTGTGACTTACTTAATAAAATAGCATCGCTTTTTTGACAATAACAAAATTTTCATTTTTCGACAAAAAAAATGAGATGCTGCCGGGGTGGTCCAAATTTTGAATTTCAGACTTTCTCACTCATCCGGAAAATCAGCTCTCTATGCCTAGCTTTTGGTCTTTCATCAACAAATTATACATGTACGTAATGTGTGTGACTTACTTAATAAAATAGTATCGGATTTTTGACAATAACAAAATTTTCATTTTTCGACAAAAAAATGAGATGCTGCCGGGGTGGTCCGAATTTTCAAGTTCAAACTTTCTCACTCATCCGAAAAAACAGCTCTCTATGCCTAGCTTTTGGTCTTTCAGCAACAAATTATACATGTACGTAATCTGTGTGACTTACTTAATAAAATAGCATCGCGTTTCTGACAATAACAAAATTTTCATTTTTCGACAAAATAAATGAGATGCCGCCGGGGTGGTCCAAATTTTGAATTTCAGACTTTCTCACTCATCCGATAAAACAGCTCTCTATGCCTAGCTTTTGGTCTTTCATCAACAAATTATACATCTACGTAATCTGTGTGACTTACTTAATAAAATAGCATCGCGTTTTTGACAATAACAAAATTTTCATTTTTCGACAAAAAAATTGAGTTGCTGCTGGGGTGGACCAAATTTTGAATTTCTGACTTTCTCACTCATCCGAAAAAACAGCTTCTTATGCCCAGCTTTTGGTCTTTCATCAACAAATTATACATGTACGTAATGTATGTGACTTACTTAATAAAATAGCATCGCTTTTTTGACAATAACAACATTTTCATTTTTCGACAAAAAAAATGAGATGCTGCCGGGGTGGTCCAAATTTTGAATTTCAGACTTTCTCACTCATCCGGAAAATCAGCTCTCTATGCTTAGCTTTTGGTCTTTCATCAACAAATTATACATGTACGTAATGTATGTGACTTACTTAATAAAATAGCATCGGTTTTTTGACAATAATGACGATCCTGGCATCGTAAATCTTTTTGTTTGAAAATCCCGGCATTTTCGATAAAAATGGCGATTCCGGAATGGTAATTCTCTTTGTATGACAATTCCGGCATTTATCGACAATTGTCGATAAAAATGGCGATGCCGGCATTGTCGAAAATTGGCGATGCCGGCAATGTCGAAAATTGGCAATGCCGGCATTGTCGATAAAAATGGCGATGCCGGCATTGTCGGAAATTGGCGATGCCGGCATTGTCGGAAATTGGCGATGCCGGCATTGTCGGAAATTGGCGATGCCGGCATTGTCGATAAAAATGGCGATGCCGGCATTGTCGAAAATTGGCGATACCGGCATTGTCGGAAATTGGCGATGCCGGCATTGTCGAAAATTGGCAATGCCGGCATAGTCGGAAATTGGCGATGCCGGCATTGTCGAAAATTGGCAATGCCGGCATTGTCGATAAAAACGGCGATGCCGGCATTGTCGAAAAATGACGATCCCGGCATTGTCGAAAAATGGCAAAATAAAAACGACGTTTTTATCGACAATGCCGGCATCGGAATTCTCTTTGTTTGACGATCCCGAAATTTTCCATAAAAATATCAATCCCGGCACTGTTAATTATCTTTGTTCGACAAAAAATACGATCCTGGCATTTTCGATAAAAACGACGAGCCCGGCATCGTTAAAATGGTGAATTTCAGACGTCCTGATGCCTTTTCATGGACAAATTATACTTGTACGTAATCGTTGTGACTTGTTAAGAAATTAGCACCGTTTGTGCCAAAAATACTCATTTTTCGGCGATCCCGGCATCGTTAAAAGTGTGAATTTCAAACGACGCATGCACCAGACTTATTCTCTATCATGGACAGATTATGCTTGTATGTAATCTGACAAAAAATTTCATTTCTCGACAAAAAAAAATGAGATGCTGCCGGGGTGGTCCAAATTTTGAATTTCAGACTTTCAGACTCATCCGAAAAAACAGCTCTCTATGCCTAGCTTTTGGTCTTTCATCAACAAATTATACATGTACGTAATCTGTGTTACTTACCTAATAAAATAGCATCGCTTTTTTGACAATAACAAAATTTTCATTTTTCGACAAAAAAAATGAGATGCTGCCGGGGTGGTCCAAATTTTGAATTTCAGACTTTCTCACTCATCCGGAAAATCAGCTCTCTATGCCTAGCTTTTGGTCTTTCATCAACAAATTATACATGTACGTAATGTGTGTGACTTACTTAATAAAATAGCATCGCTTTTTTGACAATAACAAAATTTTCATTTTTCGACAAAAAAAATGAAATCCTGCCGGGGTGGTCCAAATTTTGAATTTCAGACTTTCTCACTCATCCGAGAAAACAGCTCTCTATGCCTAGCTTTTGGTCTTTCATCAACAAATTATACATGTACGTAATCTGTGTGACTTACTTAATAAAATAGCATCGCTTTTTTGACAATAACAAAATTTTCATTTTTCGACAAAAAAAATGAGATGCTGCCGGGGTGGTCCAAATTTTGAATTTCAGACTTTCAGACTTCTCCGAAAAAACAGCTCTCTATGCCTAGCTTTTGGTCTTTCATCAACAAATTATACATCTACGTAATCTGTGTGACTTACTTAATAAAATAGCATCGGATTTTTGACAATAACAAAATTTTCATTTTTCGACAAAAAAATGAGATGCTGCCGGGGTGGTCCAAATTTTGAATTTCAAACTTTCTCACTCATCCGAAAAACAGCTCTCTATGCCTAGCTTTTGGTCTTTCATCAACAAATTATACATGTACGTAATCTGTGTGACCTACTTAATAAAATAGCATCGGTTTTTTGACAATAATGACGATCCTGGCATCGTAAATCTTTTTGTTTGACAATCCTGGCATTTTCGATAAAAATGGCGATTCCGGAATGGTAATTCTCTTTGTATGACAATTCCGGCATTTATCGACAATTGTCGATAAAAATGGCGATGCCGGCATTGTCGAAAATTGGCGATGCCGGCAATGTCGAAAATTGGCAATGCCGGCATTGTCGATAAAAATGGCGATGCCGGCATTGTCGGAAATTGGCGATGCCGGCATTGTCGGAAATTGGCGATGCCGGCATTGTCGAAAATGGGCAATGCCGGCATTGTCGGAAATTGGCGATGCCGGCATTGTCGAAAATTGGCAATGCCGGCATTGTCGGAAATTGGCGATGCCGGCATTGTCGGAAATTGGCGATGCCGGCATTGTCGAAAATTGGCAATGCCGGCATAGTCGGAAATTGGCGATGCCGGCATTGTCGAAAATTGGCAATGCCGGCATTGTCGATAAAAACGGCGATGCCGGCATTGTCGAAAAATGACGATCCCGGCATTGTCGAAAAATGGCAAAATAAAAACGACGTTTTTATCGACAATGCCGGCATCGGAATTCTCTTTGTTTGACGATCCCGAAATTTTCCATAAAAATATCAATCCCGGAACTGTTAATTATATTTGTTCGACAAAAAATACGATCCTCGCATTTTCGATAAAAACGACGAGCCCGGCATCGTTAAAATGGTGAATTTCAGACGTCCTGATGCCTTTTCATGGACAAATTATACTTGTACGTAATCGTTGTGACTTGTTAAGAAATTAGCACCGTTTGTGCCAAAAATACTCATTTTTCGGCGATCCCGGCATCGTTAAAAGTGTGAATTTCAGACGACGCATGCACCAGACTTATTCTCTATCATGGATAGATTATGCTTGTATGTAATCTGACAAAAAATTTCATTTCTCGACAAAAAAAAATGAGATGCTGCCGGGGTGGTCCAAATTTTGAATTTCAGACTTTCAGACTCATCCGAAAAAACAGCTCTCTATGCCTAGCTTTTGGTCTTTCATCAACAAATTATACATGTACGTAATCTGTGTTACTTACCTAATAAAATAGCATCGCTTTTTTGACAATAACAAAATTTTCATTTTTCGACAAAAAAAATGAGATGCTGCCGGGGTGGTCCAAATTTTGAATTTCAGACTTTCTCACTCATCCGGAAAATCAGCTCTCTATGCCTAGCTTTTGGTCTTTCATCAACAAATTATACATGTACGTAATCTGTGTGACTTACTTAATAAAATAGCATCGCTTTTTTGACAATAACAAAATTTTCATTTTTCGACAAAAAAAATGAGATGCTGCCGGGGTGGTCAAAATTTTGAATTTCAGACTTTCAGACTTCTCCGAAAAAACAGCCCTCTATGCCTAGCCTTTGGTCTTTCATCAACAAATTATACATCTACGTAATCTGTGTGACTTACTTAATAAAATAGCATCGGATTTTTGACAATAACAAAATTTTCATTTTTCGACAAAAAAATGAGATGCTGCCGGGGTGGTCCAAATTTTGAATTTCAAACTTTCTCACTCATCCGAAAAACAGCTCTCTATGCCTAGCTTTTGGTCTTTCATCAACAAATTATACATGTACGTAATCTGTGTGACCTACTTAATAAAATAGCATCGGTTTTTTGACAATAATGACGATCCTGGCATCGTAAATCTTTTTGTTTGACAATCCCGGCATTTTCGATAAAAATGGCGATTCCGGAATGGTAATTCTCTTTGTATGACGATTCCGGCATTTATCGACAATTGTCGATAAAAATGGCGATGCCGGCATTGTCGAAAATTGGCGATGCCGGCAATGTCGAAAATTGGCAATGCCGGTATTGTCGATAAAAATGGCGATGCCGGCATTGTCGAAAATTGGCGATGCCGGCATTGTCAGAAATTGGCGATGCCGGCATAGTCGGAAATTGGCGATGCCGGCATTGTCAGAAATTGGCAATGCCGGCATTGTCAGAAATTGGCAATGCCGGCATTGTCGGAAATTGGCGATGCCGGCATTGTCAGAAATTGGCGATGCCGGCATTGTCGAAAATTGGCGATGCCGGCATTGTCAGAAATTGGCGATGCCGGCATTGTCGAAAATTGGCAATGGCGGCATTGTCGGAAATTGGCGATGCCGGCATTGTCGAAAATTGGCGATGCCGGCATTGTCGAAAATTGGCGATGCCGGCATTGTCGAAAATTGGCGATGCCGGCATTGTCGAAAATTGGCGATGCCGGCATTGTCAGAAATTGGCGATGCCGGCATTGTCGAAAATTGGCAATGCCGGCATTGTCGGAAATTGGCGATGCCGGCATTGTCGAAAATTGGCGATGCCGGCATTGTCAGAAATTGGCGATGCCGGCATTGTCGAAAATTGGCGATGCCGGCATTGTCAGAAATTGGCGATGCCGGCATTGTCGAAAATTGGCAATGCCGGCATTGTCGAAAAATGGCAAAATAAAAACGACGTTTTTATCGACAATGCCGGCATCGGAATTCTCTTTGTTTGACGATCCCGAAATTATCCATAAAAATATCAGTCCCGGCACTGTTAATTATCTTTGTTCGACAAAAAATACGATCCTGGCATTTTCGATAAAAACGACGAGCCCGGCATCGTTAAAATGATGAATTTCAGACGTCCTGATGCCTTTTCATGGACAAATTATACTTGTACGTAATCGTTGTGACTTGTTAAGAAATTAGCACCGTTTGTGCCAAAAATACTCATTTTTCGGCGATCCCGGCATCGTTAAAATTGTGAATTTCAGACGACCCATGCACCAGACTTATTCTCTATCATGGACAGATTATGCTTGTATGTAATCTGACAAAAAATTTCATTTCTCGACGAAAAAAAATGAGATGCTGCCGGGGTGGTCCAAATTTTGAATTTCAGACTTTCAGACTCATCCGAAAAAACAGCTCTCTATGCCTAGCTTTTGGTCTTTCATCAACAAATTATACATGTACGTAATCTGTGTGACTTACTTAATAAAATAGCATCGCTTTTTTGACAATAACAAAATTTTCATTTTTCGACAAAAAAAATGAGATGCTGCCGGGGTGGTCCAAATTTTGAATTTCAGACTTTCAGACTTCTCCGAAAAAACAGCTCTCTATGCCTAGCTTTTGGTCTTTCATCAACAAATTATACATGTACGTAATCTGTGTGACTTACTTAATAAAATAGCATCGCTTTTTTGACAATAACAAAATTTTCATTTCTCGACGAAAAAAAATGAGATGCTGCCGGGGTGGTCCAAATTTTGAATTTCAGACTTTCAGACTCATCCGAAAAAACAGCTCTCTATGCCCAGCTTTTGGTCTTTCATCAACAAATTATACATGTACGTAATCTGTGTGACTTACTTAATAAAATAGCATCGCTTTTTTGACAATAACAACATTTTCATTTTTCGACAAAAAAAATGAGATGCTGCCGGGGTGGTCCAAATTTTGAATTTCAAGCTTTCTCACTCATCCGAAAAACAGCTCTCTATGCCTAGCTTTTGGTCTTTCATCAACAAATTATACATGTACGTAATCTGTGTGACTTACCTAATAAAATAGCATCGCTTTTTTGACAATAACAAAATTTTCATTTTTCGACAAAAAAAATGAGATGCTGCCGGGGTGGTCAAAATTTTGAATTTCAGACTTTCAGACTTCTCCGAAAAAACAGCCCTCTATGCCTAGCCTTTGGTCTTTCATCAACAAATTATACATCTACGTAATCTGTGTGACTTACTTAATAAAATAGCATCGCTTTATTGACAATAACAAAATTTTCATTTTTCGACAAAAAAAATGAGATGCTGCCAGGGTGGTCCAAATTTTGATTTTCAGACTTTCTCACTCATCCGGAAAATCAGCTCTCTATGCCTAGCTTTTGGTCTTTCATCAACAAATTATACATGTACGTAATCTGTGTGACTTACTTAATAAAATAGCATCGCTTTTTTGACAATAACAAAATTTTCATTTTTCGACAAAAAAAATGAAATCCTGCCGGGGTGGTCCAAATTTTGAATTTCAGACTTTCTCACTCATCCGGAAAATCAGCTCTCTATGCCTAGCTTTTGGTCTTTCATCAACAAATTATACATGTACGTAATCTGTGTGACTTACTTAATAAAATAGCATCGCTTATTTGACAATAACAAAATTTTCATTTTTCGACAAAAAAAATGAGATGCTGCCGGGGTGGTCAAAATTTTGAATTTCAGACTTTCAGACTTCTCCGAAAAAACAGCCCTCTATGCCTAGCCTTTGGTCTTTCATCAACAAATTATACATCTACGTAATCTGTGTGACTTACTTAATAAAATAGCATCGCTTTATTGACAATAACAAAATTTTCATTTTTCGACAAAAAAAATGAGATGCTGCCAGGGTGGTCCAAATTTTGATTTTCAGACTTTCTCACTCATCCGGAAAATCAGCTCTCTATGCCTAGCTTTTGGTCTTTCATCAACAAATTATACATGTACGTAATCTGTGTGACTTACTTAATAAAATAGCATCGCTTTTTTGACAATAACAAAATTTTCATTTTTCGACAAAAAAAATGAAATCCTGCCGGGGTGGTCCAAATTTTGAATTTCAGACTTTCTCACTCATCCGGAAAATCAGCTCTCTATGCCTAGCCTTTGGTCTTTCATCAACAAATTATACATGTACGTAATCTGTGTGACTTACTTAATAAAATAGCATCGGATTTTTGACAATAACAAAATTTTCATTTTTCGACAAAAAAAATGAGATGCTGCCGGGGTGGTCCAAATTTTGAATTTCAGACTTTCTCACTCATCCGGAAAATCAGCTCTCTATGCCTAGCCTTTGGTCTTTCATCAACAAATTATACATGTACGTAATCTGTGTGACTTACTTAATAAAATAGCATCGCTTTTTTGACAATAACAAAATTTTCATTTTTCGACAAAAAAAATGAAATCCTGCCGGGGTGGTCCAAATTTTGAATTTCAGACTTTCTCACTCATCCGGAAAATCAGCTCTCTATGCCTAGCTTTTGGTCTTTCATCAACAAATTATACATGTACGTAATCTGTGTGACTTACTTAATAAAATAGCATCGCTTTTTTGACAATAAAAAAATTTTCATTTTTCGACAAAAAAAATGAGATGCTGCCGGGGTGGTCCAAATTTTGAATTTCAGACTTTCAGACTTCTCCGAAAAAACAGCTCTCTATGCCTAGCTTTTGGTCTTTCATCAACAAATTATACATGTACGTAATCTGTGTGACTTACTTAATAAAATAGCATCGCTTATTTGACAATAACAAAATTTTCATTTTTCGACAAAAAAATGAGATGCTGCCGGGGTGGTCAAAATTTTGAATTTCAGACTTTCAGACTTCTCCGAAAAAACAGCCCTCTATGCCTAGCCTTTGGTCTTTCATCAACAAATTATACATCTACGTAATCTGTGTGACTTACTTAATAAAATAGCATCGCTTTATTGACAATAACAAAATTTTCATTTTTCGACAAAAAAAATGAGATGCTGCCAGGGTGGTCCAAATTTTGATTTTCAGACTTTCTCACTCATCCGGAAAATCAGCTCTCTATGCCTAGCTTTTGGTCTTTCATCAACAAATTATACATGTACGTAATCTGTGTGACTTACTTAATAAAATAGCATCGCTTTTTTGACAATAACAAAATTTTCATTTTTCGACAAAAAAAATGAAATCCTGCCGGGGTGGTCCAAATTTTGAATTTCAGACTTTCTCACTCATCCGGAAAATCAGCTCTCTATGCCTAGCCTTTGGTCTTTCATCAACAAATTATACATGTACGTAATCTGTGTGACTTACTTAATAAAATAGCATCGCTTTTTTGACAATAACAAAATTTTCATTTTTCGACAAAAAAAATGAGATGCTGCCGGGGTGGTCCAAATTTTGAATTTCAGACTTTCTCACTCATCCGGAAAATCAGCTCTCTATGCCTAGCTTTTGGTCTTTCATCAACAAATTATACATGTACGTAATGTGTGTGACTTACTTAATAAAATAGTATCGGATTTTTGACAATAACAAAATTTTCATTTTTCGACAAAAAAATGAGATGCTGCCGGGGTGGTCCGAATTTTCAAGTTCAAACTTTCTCACTCATCCGAAAAAACAGCTCTCTATGCCTAGCTTTTGGTCTTTCAGCAACAAATTATACATCTACGTAATCTGTGTGACTTACTTAATAAAATAGCATCGTGTTTCTGACAATAACAAAATTTTCATTTTTCGACAAAATAAATGAGATGCCGCCGGGGTGGTCCAAATTTTGAATTTCAGACTTTCTCACTCATCCGATAAAACAGCTCTCTATGCCTAGCTTTTGGTCTTTCATCAACAAATTATACATCTACGTAATCTGTGTGACTTACTTAATAAAATAGCATCGCGTTTTTGACAATAACAAAATTTTCATTTTTCGACAAAAAAAATGAGATGCTGCCGGGGTGGTCCAAATTTTGAATTTCAGACTTTCTCACTCATCCGGAAAATCAGCTCTCTATGCTTAGCTTTTGGTCTTTCATCAACAAATTATACATGTACATAATGTATGTGACTTACTTAATAAAATAGCATCGGTTTTTTGACAATAATGACGATCCTGGCATCGTAAATCTTTTTGTTTGACAATCCCGGCATTTTCGATAAAAATGGCGATTCCGGAATGGTAATTCTCTTTGTATGACAATTCCGGCATTTATCGACAATTGTCGATAAAAATGGCGATGCCGGCATTGTCGAAAATTGGCGATGCCGGCAATGTCGAAAATTGGCAATGCCGGCATTGTCGATCAAAATGGCGATGCCGGCATTGTCGGAAATTGGCGATGCCGGCATTGTCGGAAATTGGCGATGCCGGCATTGTCGAAAATTGGCGATGCCGGCATTGTCGAAAATTGGCAATGCCGGCATTGTCGGAAATTGGCGATGCCGGCATTGTCGATAAAAATGGCGATGCCGGCATTGTCGAAAATTGGCGATGCCGGCATTGTCGGAAATTGGCGATGCCGGCATTGTCGAAAAATGACGATCCCGGCATTGTCGAAAAATGGCAAAATAAAAACGACGTTTTTATCGACAATGCCGGCATCGGAATTCTCTTTGTTTGACGATCCCGAAATTTTCCATAAAAATATCAATCCCGGCACTGTTAATTATCTTTGTTCGACAAAAAATACGATCCTGGAATTTTCGATAAAAACGACGAGCCCGGCATCGTTAAAATGGTGAATTTCAGACGTCCTGATGCCTTTTCATGGACAAATTATACTTGTACGTAATCGTTGTGACTTGTTAAGAAATTAGCACCGTTTGTGCCAAAAATACTCATTTTTCGGCGATCCCGGCATCGTTAAAAGTGTGAATTTCAGACGACGCATGCACCAGACTTATTCTCTATCATGGACAGATTATGCTTGTATGTAATCTGACAAAAAATTTCATTTCTCGACAAAAAAAAATGAGATGCTGCCGGGGTGGTCCAAATTTTGAATTTCAGACTTTCAGACTCATCCGAAAAAACAGCTCTCTATGCCTAGCTTTTGGTCTTTCATCAACAAATTATACATGTACGTAATCTGTGTGACCTACTTAATAAAATAGCATCGGTTTTTTGACAATAACAAAATTTTCATTTTTCGACAAAAAAAATGAGATGCTGCCGGGGTGGTCCAAATTTTGAATTTCAGACTTTCAGACTTCTCCGAAAAAACAGCTCTCTATGCCTAGCTTTTGGTCTTTCATCAACAAATTATACATCTACGTAATCTGTGTGACTTACTTAATAAAATAGCATCGGATTTTTGACAATAACAAAATTTTCATTTTTCGACAAAAAAAATGAGATGCTGCCGGGGTGGTCCAAATTTTGAATTTCAGACTTTCAGACTTCTCCGAAAAAACAGCTCTCTATGCCTAGCTTTTGGTCTTTCATCAACAAATTATACATGTACGTAATCTGTGTGACTTACTTAATAAAATAGCATCGGTTTTTTGACAATAACAAAATTTTCATTTTTCGACAAAAAAAATGAGATGCTGCCGGGGTGGTCAAAATTTTGAATTTCAGACTTTCAGACTTCTCCGAAAAAACAGCCCTCTATGCCTAGCCTTTGGTCTTTCATCAACAAATTATACATCTACGTAATCTGTGTGACTTACTTAATAAAATAGCATCGGATTTTTGACAATAACAAAATTTTCATTTTTCGACAAAAAAATGAGATGCTGCCGGGGTGGTCCGAATTTTCAATTTCAAACTTTCTCACTCATCCGAAAAAACAGCTCTCTATGCCTAGCTTTTGGTCTTTCATCAACAAATTATACATGCACGTAATCTGTGTGACCTACTTAATAAAATAGCATCGGTTTTTTGACAATAACAAAATTTTCATTTTTCGACAAAAAAAATGAGATGCCGCCGGGGTGGTCCAAATTTTGAATTTCAGACTTTCTCACTCATCCGATAAAACAGCTCTCTATGCCTAGCTTTTGGTCTTTCAGCACCAAATTATACATGTACGTAATCTGTGTGACCTACTTAATAAAATAGCATCGTTTTTTTGACAATAACGACGTTCCCGGCATCGTAAATCTTTTTGTTTGACAATCCCGGCATTTTCGATAAAAATGGCGATCCCGGCATTGTTAGTTCTCTTTGTTCGACTCAAAATACGATCCCGGCATTTTCGATAAAAACGACGATCCCGGCATCGGAATTCTCTTTGTTTGACGATCCCGAAATTTTCCATAAAAATATCAATCCCGGCACTGTTAATTATCTTTGTTCGACAAAAAATACGATCCTGGCATTTTCGATAAAAACGACGAGCCCGGCATCGTTAAAATTGTGAATTTCAGACGACGCATGCACCAGACTTATTCTCTATCATGGACAGATTATGCTTGTATGTAATCTGACAAAAAATTTCATTTCTCGACAAAAAAAAATGAGATGCTGCCGGGGTGGTCCAAATTTTGATTTTCAGACTTTCTCACTCATCAGGAAAATCAGCTCTCTATGCCTAGCTTTTGGTCTTTCATCAACAAATTATACATGTACGTAATCTGTGTGACTTACTTAATAAAATAGCATCGCTTTTTTGACAATAACAAAATTTTCATTTTTCGACAAAAAAAATGAAATCCTGCCGGGGTGGTCCAAATTTTGAATTTCAGACTTTCTCACTCATCCGAGAAAACAGCTCTCTATGCCTAGCTTTTGGTCTTTCATCAACAAATTATACATGTACGTAATCTGTGTGACTTACTTAATAAAATAGCATCGCTTTTTTGACAATAACAAAATTTTCATTTTTCGACAAAAAAAATGAGATGCTGCCGGGGTGGTCAAAATTTTGAATTTCAGACTTTCAGACTTCTCCGAAAAAACAGCTCTCTATGCCTAGCTTTTGGTCTTTCATCAACAAATTATACATGTACGTAATCTGTGTGACTTACTTAATAAAATAGCATCGCTTTTTTGACAATAACAAAATTTTCATTTTTCGACAAAAAAAATGAGATGCTGCCGGGGTGGTCAAAATTTTGAATTTCAGACTTTCAGACTTCTCCGAAAAAACAGCCCTCTATGCCTAGCCTTTGGTCTTTCATCAACAAATTATACATCTACGTAATCTGTGTGACTTACTTAATAAAATAGCATCGGATTTTTGACAATAACAAAATTTTCATTTTTCGACAAAAAAATGAGATGCTGCCGGGGTGGTCCGAATTTTCAATTTCAAACTTTCTCACTCATCCGAAAAAACGGCTCTCTATGCCTAGCTTTTGGTCTTTCAGCAACAAATTATACATGTACGTAATCTGTGTGACTTACTTAATAAAATAGCATCGCGTTTCTGACAATAACAAAATTTTCATTTTTCGACAAAAAAATTGAGATGCTGCTGGGGTGGACCAAATTTTGAATTTCTGACTTTCTCACTCATCCGAAAAAACAGCTTCTTATGCCCAGCTTTTGGTCTTTCATCAACAAATTATACATGTACGTAATCTGTGTGACCTACTTAATAAAATAGCATCGGTTTTTTGACAATAACAAAATTTTCATTTTTCGACAAAAAAAATGAGATGCCGCCGGGGTGGTCCAAATTTTGAATTTCAGACTTTCTCACTCATCCGATAAAACAGCTCTCTATGCCTAGCTTTTGGTCTTTCAGCAACAAATTATACATGTACGTAATCTGTGTGACTTACTTAATAAAATAGCATCGCGTTTTTGACAATAACAAAATTTTCATTTTTCGACAAAAAAAATGAGATGCCGCCGGGGTGGTCCAAATTTTGAATTTCAGACTTTCTCACTCATCCGATAAAACAGCTCTCTATGCCTAGCTTTTGGTCTTTCAGCACCAAATTATACATGTACGTAATCTGTGTGACCTACTTAATAAAATAGCATCGTTTTTTTGACAATAACGACGTTCCCGGCATCGTAAATCTTTTTGTTTGACAATCCCGACATTTTCGATAAAAATGGCGATCCCGGCATTGTTAGTTCTCTTTGTTCGACTCAAAATACGATCCCGGCATTTTCGATAAAAATGGCGATCCCGGCATTTTCGATAAAAACGACGATCCCGGCATCGGAATTCTCTTTGTTTGACGATCCCGAAATTTTCCATAAAAATATCAATCCCGGCACTGTTAATTATCTTTGTTCGACAAAAAATACGATCCTGGCATTTTCGATAAAAACGACGAGCCCGGCATCGTTAAAATTGTGAATTTCAGACGACGCATGCACCAGACTTATTCTCTATCATGGACAGATTATGCTTGTATGTAATCTGACAAAAAATTTCATTTCTCGACAAAAAAAAATGAGATGCTGCCGGGGTGGTCCGAATTTTCAATTTCAGACTTTCAGGCTCATCCGAAAAAACAGCTCTCTATGCCTAGCTTTTGGTCTTTCATCAACAAATTATACATGTACGTAATGTGTGTGACTTACTTAATAAAATAGCATCGCTTTTTTGACAATAACAAAAATACCAACGTACGTAATCTGTGTGACTTACTTAATTAAAAAGCATCGCTTTTTGGGCAATAACAAAATTTTCATTTTTAGACAAAAAAAATGAGATGCCGCCGGGGTGGTCCAAATTTTGAATTTCAGACTTTCTCACTCATCCGATAAAACAGCTCTCTATGCCTAGCTTTTGGTCTTTCAGCACCAAATTATACATGTACGTAATCTGTGTGACCTTCTTAATAAAATAGCATCGTTTTTTTGACAATAACGACGTTCCCGGCATCGTAAATCTTTTTGTTTGACAATCCCGGCATTGTCGATAAAAATGGCGATCCCGGGATCGTAATTCTCTTTGTATGACGATTCCGGCATTATCGATAAAAACAACGATCCCGGCATCGTAATTCTCTTTGAATGACGATCCCGGCATTTTCGAAAAATGGCGATCCCCAATGGCCGGGGGGATAAAAAAAAAAATGGCGATGCCGGCATTGTCGCAAAATGGCGATGCCGGCATTGTCGATAAAAACGACGATCCCGGCATCGCAAATTCTTTTTGTTCGACACAAAATACGATCCCGGCATTGTCGATAAAAATGGCGATCCTGGCATTGTCGATAAAAATGGCGATCCTGGCATTGTCGATAAAAATGGCGATCCCGGCATTGTCGATAAAAATGACGATCCCGGCATTGTCGATAAAAATGGCGATCCCGACATTGCCGATAAGAATGACGATCCCGGCATTGTCGATAAAAATGGCGATCCCGGCATTGTCGATAAAAATGGCGATCCCGGCATTGTCGATAAAAATGACGATCCCGGCATTGTCGATAAAAATGGCGATCCCGGCATTGTCGATAAAAATGGCGATGCCGGCATTGTCGATAAAATTGGCGATCCCGGCATTGTCGATAAAAATGGCGATCCCGGCATTGTCGATAAAAATGGCGATCCCGGCATTGTCGATAAAAATGGCGATCCTGGCATTGTCGATAAAAATGGCTATCCCGGCATTGTCGAAAAATGGCGATGCCGGCATTGTCGATAAAAATGGCAATCCCGGCATTGTCGATAAAAATGGCGATCCCGGCATTGTCGATAAAAATGACGATCCCGGCATTGTCGATAAAAATGGCGATCCCGGCATTGTCGATAAAAATGGCGATGCCGGCATTGTCGATAAAATTGGCGATCCCGGCATTGTCGATAAAAATGACGATCCCGGCATTGTCGATAAAAATGGCGATCCCGGCATTGTCGATAAAAATGGCGATCCCGGCATTGTCGATAAAAATGACGATCCCGGCATTGTCGATAAAAATGGCGATCCCGGCATTGTCGATAAAAATGGCGATGCCGGCATTGTCGATAAAATTGGCGATCCCGGCATTGTCGACAAAAATGGCGATGCCGGCATTGTCGAAAATTGGCGATGCCGGCATTGTCGATAAAAATGGCGATGCCGACATTGTCGATAAAAATGGCGATCCTGGCATTGTCGATAAAAATGGCGATCCTGGCATTGTCGATAAAAATGGCTATCCCGGCATTGTCGAAAAATGGCGATGCCGGCATTGTCGATAAAAATGGCAATCCCGGCATTGTCGATAAAAATGACGATCCCGGCATTGTCGATAAAAATGACGATCCCGGCATTGTCGATAAAAATGGCGATCCCGACATTGTCGATAAAAATGACGATCCCGGCATTGTCGATAAAAATGGCGATCCCGGCATTGTCGATAAAAATGGCGATCCTGGCATTGTCGATAAAAATGGCGATCCCGGCATTGTCGATAAAAATGGCGATCCCGGCATTGTCGATAAAAATGGCGATCCCGACATTGTCGATAAAATTGGCGATCCCGGCATTGTCGATAAAAATGACGATCCCGGCATTGTCGATAAAAATGGCGATCCCGGCATTGTCGATAAAAATGACGATCCCGGCATTGTCGATAAAAATGGCGATCCCGACATTGTCGATAAAATTGGCGATCCCGGCATTGTCGATAAAAATGACGATCCCGGCATTGTCGATAAAAATGGCGATCCCGGCATTGTCGATAAAAATGACGATCCCGGCATTGTCGATAAAAATGACGATCCCGGCATTGTCGATAAAAATGACGATCCCGGCATTGTCGATAAAAATGGCGATCCCGACATTGTCGATAAAATTGGCGATCCCGGCATTGTCGATAAAAATGACGATCCCGGCATTGTCGATAAAAATGGCGATCCCGGCATTGTCGATAAAAATGGCGATCCCGGCATTGTCGATAAAAATGACGATCCCGGCATTGTCGATAAAAATGACGATCCCGGCATTGTCGATAAAAATGACGATCCCGGCATTGTCGATAAAAATGACGATCCCGGCATTGTCGATAAAAATGACGATCCCGGCATTGTCGATAAAAATGGCGATCCCGACATTGTCGATAAAATTGGCGATCCCGGCATTGTCGATAAAAATGACGATCCCGGCATTGTCGATAAAAATGGCGATCCCGGCATTGTCGATAAAAATGGCGATCCTGGCATTGTCGATAAAAATGGCTATCCCGGCATTGTCGAAAATTGGCGATGCCGGCATTGTCGATAAAAATGGCGATCCTGGCATTGTCGATAAAAATGGCTATCCCGGCATTGTCGAAAAATGGCGATGCCGGCATTGTCGATAAAAATGGCAATCCCGGCATTGTCGATAAAAATGGCGATCCCGGCATTGTCGATAAAAATGACGATCCCGGCATTGTCGATAAAAATGGCGATCCCGACATTGCCGATAAGAATGGCGATCCCGGCATTGTCGATAAAAATGGCGATCCCGGCATTGTCGATAAAAATGACGATCCCGGCATTGTCGATAAAAATGGCGATCCCGGCATTGTCGATAAAAATGGCGATGCCGGCATTGTCGATAAAATTGGCGATCCCGGCATTGTCGATAAAAATGGCGATCCCGGCATTGTCGATAAAAATGACGATCCCGGCATTGTCGATAAAAATGGCGATCCCGGCATTGTCGATAAAAATGGCGATGCCGGCATTGTCGAAAAATGGCGATGCCGGCATTCTCGAAAAATGGCTATGCCGGCATTGTCGATAAAAATGGCGATCCCGGCATTGTCGAAAAATGGCGATGCCGGCTTTGTCGATAAAAATGACGATCCCGGCATTGTCGATAAAAATGACGATCCCGGCATTGTCGATAAAAATGGCGATCCCGGCATTTTCGAAAAAAACGACGATCCCGGCATCGGAATTCGCTTTGTTTGACGATTCCGAAATTTTCCATAAAAATATCAATCCCGGCACTGTTAATTATCTTTGTTCGACACAAAATACAATCCTGGCATTTTCGATTAAAATGGCCATCCCGGCATTGTCGATAAAAACGACGATCCCGGCATCGTAATTCTCTTTGTTCGACAATCCCGGCATTTTCGATAAAAATGGCGATCCCGGCATTTTCGATAAAAACGACGATCCCGGCATCGTTAAAATTGTGAATTTCAGACGACGCATGCACCAGACTTATTCTCTATCATGGACAGATTATGCTTGTATGTAATCTGACAAAAAATTTCATTTCTCGACAAAAAAAAATGAGATGCTGCCGGGGTGGTCCAAATTTTGAATTTCAGACTTTCTCACTCATCCGATAAAACAGCTCTCTATGCCTAGCTTTTGGTCTTTCAGCACCAAATTATACATGTACGTAATCTGTGTGACCTACTTAATAAAATAGCATCGTTTTTTTGACAATAACGACGATCCCGGCATCGTAAATCTTTTGTTTGACAATCCCGGCATTTTCGATACAAATGGCGATTCCGGAATGGTAATTCTCTTTGTATGACGATTCCGGCATTATCGATAAAAACGACGATCCCGGCATCGTAATTCTCTTTGTTTGACAATCCCGGCATTTTCGATAAAAATGGCGATCCCAGCATTTTCGAAAAATGGCGATCCCGGCATTGTCGAAAAATGGCGATCCCGGCATTGTCGAAAAATGGCGATGCCGGCATTGTCGATAAAAATGGCGATCCCGGCATTGTCGAAAAATGGCGATGCCGGCATTGTCGAAAATTGGCGATGCCGGCATTGTCGATAAAAATGGCGATGCCGGCATTGTCGAAAATTGGCAATGCCGGCATTGTCGATAAAAATGGCGATCCCAGCATTTTCGAAAAATGGCGATTCCGGCATTGTCGAAAAATGGCGATCCCGGCATTGTCGAAAAATGGCGATGCCGGCATTGTCGATAAAAATGGCGATCCCGGGATCGTAATTCTCTTTGTTTGACGATCCCGGCATTTTCGAAAAATGGCGATCCCGGCATTTTCGATAAAAGTGGCCATCCCGGCATTTTCGATAAAAATGGCGATCCCGGCATCGTAAATCTCTTTGTTTGACGATCCCGGCATTTTCGAAAAATGGCGATCCCGGCATTATCGATAAAAAAGACGATCCCGGCATCGCAAATTCTCTTTGTTTGACGATCCTGGCATTTTCGATAAAAGTGGCCATCCCGGCATTTTCGATAAAAATGGCGATCCCGGCATCGTAATTCTCTTTGTTTGACGATCCCGGCATTATCGAAAAATGGCGATCCCGGCATTTTCGATAAAAGTGGCCATCCCGGCATTATCGATAAAAACGACGATCCCGGCATCGTAATTCTCTTTGTATGACGATCCCGGCATTTTCGAAAAATGGCGATCCCGGCATTATAAAAGTGGCCATCCCGGAATTTTCGATAAAAATGGCGATCCCGGCATCGCAAAATCTCTTTGTTCGACACAAAATACGATCCTGGCATTTTCGATAAAAGTGGCCATCCCGGCATTTTCGATAAAAATGGCGATCCCGGCATTGTGGAAAAATGGCGATGCCGGCAATGTCGATAAAAACGACGATCCCGGCATTGTTAGTTCTCTTTGTTCGACGCAAAATACGATCCTGGCATTTTCGATAAAAGTGGCGATCCCGGCATTTTCGAAAATCGCGATGCCGGCATTGTCGATAAAAACGACGATCCCGGCATCGTTAAAATGGTGAATTTCAGACGTCCTGATGCCTTTTCATGGACAAATTAAACTTGTACGTAATCGTTGTGACTTGTTAAGAAATTAGCACCGTTTGTGCCAAAAATACTCATTTTTCGGCGATCCCAGCATCGTTAAAATTGTGAATTTCAGACGACCCATGCACCAGACTTATTCTCTATCATGGACAGATTATGCTTGTATGTAATCTGACAAAAAATTTCATTTCTCGACAAAAAAAAAGAGATGCTGCCGGGGTGGTCCGAATTTTCAATTTCAGACTTTCAGACTCATCCGAAAAAACAGCTCTCTATGCCTAGCTTTTGGTCTTTCATCAACAAATTATACATGTACGTAATCTGTGTGACTTACCAAATAAAAAAGCATCGCTTTTTTGACAATAACAAAATTTTCATTTTTCGACAAAAAAATGAGATGCTGCCGGGGTGGTCCGAATTTTCAATTTCAAACTTTCTCACTCATCCGAAAAAACAGCTCTCTATGCCTAGCTTTTGGTCTTTCATCAACAAATTATACATGTACGTAATGTGTGTGACTTACTTAATAAAATAGCATCGCGTTTTTGACAATAACAAAATTTTCATTTTTCGACAAAAAAAATGAGATGCTGCCGGGGTGGTCCGAATTTTCAATTTCAAACTTTCTCACTCATCCGAAAAAACAGCTCTCTATGCCTAGCTTTTGGTCTTTCATCAACAAATTATACATGTACGTAATGTGTGTGACTTACTTAATAAAATAGCATCGCTTTTTTGGCAATAACGACGATCCCGGCATCGTAAATCTTTTTGTTTGACAATCCCGGCATTATCGATAAAAACGACGATCCCGGCATCGCAAATTCTCTTTGTTTGACGATCCTGGCATTTTCGATAAAAGTGGCCATCCCGGCATTTTCGATAAAAATGGTGATCCCGGCATCGTAATTCTCTTTGTTTGACGATCCCGGCATTTTCGAAAAATGGCGATCCCGGCATTATCGATAAAAACGATGATCCTGGCATCGCAAATTCTCTTTGTTTGACGATCCTGGCATTTTCGATAAAAGTGGCCATCCCGGCATTTTCGATAAAAATGGCGATCCCGGCATCGTAATTCTCTTTGTTTGACGATCCCGGCATTATCGAAAAATGGCGATCCCGGCATTTTCGATAAAAGTGGCCATCCCGGCATTTTCGATAAAAACGACGATCCCGGCATCGTAATTCTCTTTGTATGACGATCCCGGCATATTCGAAAAATGGCGATCCCGGCATTATAAAAGTGGCCATCCCGGAATTTTCGATAAAAATGGCGATCCCGGCATCGCAAAATCTCTTTGTTCGACACAAAATACGATCCTGGCATTTTCGATAAAAGTGGCCATTCCGGCATTTTCGATAAAAATGGCGATCCCGGCATTGTGGAAAAATGGCGATGCCGGCATTGTCGATAAAAACGACGATCCCGGCATTGTTAGTTCTCTTTGTTCGACGCAAAATACGATCCTGGCATTTTCGATAAAAGTGGCGATCCCGGCATTTTCGAAAAATGGCGATGCCGGCATTGTCGATAAAAACGACGATCCCGGCATCGCAAATTCTCTTTGTTCGACACGAAATACGATCCTGGCATTTTCGATAAAAATGGCCATCCCGGCATTGTCGATAAAAACGACGAACCCGGCATCGCAAATTCTCTTTGTTTGACGATCCTGGCATTTTCGATAAAAGTGGCTATCCCGGCATTTTCGATAAATGTGGCCATCCCGGCATTTGCGATAAAAATGGCGATCCCGGCATTGTTAGTTCTCTTTGTTCGACACAAAATACGATCCTGGCATTTTCGATAAAAGTGGCGATCCCGGCATTTTCGAAAAATGGCGATGCCGGCATTGTCGATAAAAACGACGATCCCGGCATCGCAAATTCTCTTTGTTCGACACGAAATACGATCCTGGCATTTGCGATAAAAATGGCGATCCCGGCATTGTTAGTTCTCTTTGTTCGACACAAAATACGATCCTGGCATTTTCGATAAAAGTGGCGATCCCGGCATTTTCGAAAAATGGCGATGCCGGCATTGTCGATAAAAATGGCGATCCCGGCATTGTCGATAAAAATGACGATCCCGGCATTGTCGATAAAAATGACGATCCCGGCATTGTCGATAAAAATGGCGATCCCGGCATTGTCGATAAAAATGACGATCCCGGCATTGTCGATAAAAATGGCGATCCCGGCATTGTCGATAAAAATGGCGATCAGGGCATTGTCGATAAAAATGGCGATCCCGGCATTGTTAGTTCTCTTTGTTCGACACAAAATACGATCCTAGCATTTTCGATAAAAATGGCGATCCCGGCATCCCGGCATTGTCGAAAAATGACGATGCCGGCATTGTCGATAAAAATGGCGATCCCGGCATTGTCGATAAAAATGACGATCCCGGCATTGTCGATAAAAATGACGATCCCGGCATTGTCGATAAAAATGACGATCCCGGCATTGTCGATAAAAATGGCGATCCCGGCATTGTCGATAAAAATGACGATCCCGGCATTGTCGATAAAAATGGCAATCCCGGCATTGTCGTTAAAAATGGCCATCCCGGCATTGTCGATAAAAACGACGATCCCGGCTTCGCAAATTCTCTTTGTTTGACGATCCTGGCATTTTCGATAAAAATGGCCATCCCGGCATTTTCGATAAAAATGGCGATCCCGGCATTGTCGATAAAAACGACGATCCCGGCATCGTAATTCTCTTTGTTTGACAATCCCGGTATTTTCGATAAAAATGGCGATCCCGGCATTGTTAGTTCTCTTTGTTCGACACAAAATACGATCCTAGCATTTGCGATAAAAATGGCGATCCCGGCATCCCGGCATTGTCGAAAAATGACGATGCCGGCATTGTCGATAAAAATGGCGATCCCGGCATTGTCGATAAAAATGACGATCCCGGCATTGTCGATAAAAATGACGATCCCGGCATTGTCGATAAAAATGGCGATCCCGGCATTGTCGAAAAATGACGATGCCGGCATTGTCGATAAAAATGGCGATCCCGGCATTGTCGATAAAAATGACGATCCCGGCATTGTCGATAAAAATGACGATCCCGGCATTGTCGATAAAAATGGCGATCCCGGCATTGTCGATAAAAATGACGATCCCGGCATTGTCGATAAAAATGGCGATCCCGGCATTGTCGATAAAAATGGCGATCAGGGCATTGTCGATAAAAATGGCGATCCCGGCATTGTTAGTTCTCTTTGTTCGACACAAAATACGATCCTAGCATTTTCGATAAAAATGGCGATCCCGGCATCCCGGCATTGTCGAAAAATGACGATGCCGGCATTGTCGATAAAAATGGCGATCCCGGCATTGTCGATAAAAATGACGATCCCGGCATTGTCGATAAAAATGGCGATCCCGGCATTGTCGATAAAAATGACGATCCCGGCATTGTCGATAAAAATGGCAATCCCGGCATTGTCGTTAAAAATGGCGATCCCGGCATTGTCGATAAAAATGACGATCCCGGCATTGTCGATAAAAATGGCGATGCCGGCATTGTCGATAAAAATGGCGATCCCGGCATTGTTAGTTCTCATTGTTTTTGACGATCGCGGCATTGTCGATAAAAATGGCGATCCCGGCATTGTTAGTTCTCTTTGTTCGACACAAAATACGGTCCTGGCATTTTCGATAAAAATGGCGATCCCGGCATTGTCGATAAAAACGACGATCCCGGCATCGGAATTCTCTTTGTTTGACGATCCCGAAATTTTCCATATAAATATCAATCCCGGCACTGTTAATTATCTTTGTTCGACAAAAAATACGATCCTGGCATTTTCGATAAAAACGACGAGCCCGGCATCGTTAAAATGGTGAATTTCAGACGTCCTGATGCCTTTTCATGGACAAATTAAACTTGTACGTAATCGTTGTGACTTGTTAAGAAATTAGCACCGTTTGTGCCAAAAATACTCATTTTTCGGCGATCCCAGCATCGTTAAAATTGTGAATTTCAGACGACCCATGCACCAGACTTATTCTCTATCATGGACAGATTATGCTTGTATGTAATCTGACAAAAAATTTCATTTCTCGACAAAAAAAAAGAGATGCTGCCGGGGTGGTCCGAATTTTCAATTTCAGACTTTCTCACTCATCCGAAAAAACAGCTCTCTATGCCTAGCTTTTGGTCTTTCATCAACAAATTATACATGTACGTAATCTGTGTGACTTACCTAATAAAAAAGCATCGCTTTTTTGACAATAACAAAATTTTCATTTTTCGACAAAAAAATGAGATGCTGCCGAGGTGGTCCAAATTTTGAATTTCAGACTTTCTCACTCATCCGAAAAAACAGCTCTCTATGCCTAGCTTTGGGTCTTTCATCAACAAATTATACATGTACGTAATCTGTGTGAGTTACCTAATAAAAAAGCATCGCTTTTTTGACAATAACAAAATTTTCATTTTTCGACAAAAAAATGAGATGCTGCCGGGGTGGTCCAAATTTTGAATTTCAGACTTTCTCACTCATCCGAAAAAACAGCTCTCTATGCCTAGCTTTTGGTCTTTCATCAACAAATTATACATGTACGTACTGTGTGTGAATTACTTAATAAAATAGCATCGCTTTTTTGACAATAACAAAATTTTCATTTTGCGACAAAAAAAATGAGATGCTGCCAGGGTGGTCCAAATTTTGTTTTTCAGACTTTCTCACTCATCCGGAAAATCAGCTCTCTATGCCTAGCTTTTGGTCTTTCATCAACAAATTATACATGTACGTACTGTGTGTGACTTACTTAATAAAATAGCATCGCTTTTTTGACAATAACATTTTCATTTTTCGACAAAAAAAATGAGATGCTGCCGGGGTGGTCCAAATTTTGAATTTCAGACTTTCTCACTCATCCAAAAAAACAGCTCTCTATGCCTAGCTTTTGGTCTTTCATCAACAAATTATACATGTACGTAATCTGTGTGAGTAACCTAATAAAAAAGCATCGCTTTTTTGACAATAACAAAATTTTCATTTTTCGACAAAAAAATGAGATGCTGCCGGGGTGGTCCAAATTTTGAATTTCAGACTTTCTCACTCATCCGAAAAAACAGCTCTCTATGCCTAGCTTTTGGTCTTTCATCAACAAATTATACATGTACGTACTGTGTGTGAATTACTTAATAAAATAGCATCGCTTTTTTGACAATAACAAAATTTTCATTTTTCGACAAAAAACTGAGATGCTGCCGAGGTGGTCCAAATTTTGAATTTCAGACTTTCTCACTCATCCGAAAAAACAGCTCCCTATGCCTAGCTTTTGGTCTTTCATCAACAAATTATACATGTACGTAATCTGTGTGAGTTACCTAATAAAAAAGCATCGCTTTTTTGACAATAACAAAATTTTCATTTTGCGACAAAAAAAATGAGATGCTGCCAGGGTGGTCCAAATTTTGATTTTCAGACTTTCTCACTCATCCGGAAAATCAGCTCTCTATGCCTAGCTTTTGGTCTTTCATCAACAAATTATACATGTACGTACTGTGTGTGACTTACTTAATAAAATAGCATCGCTTTTTTGACAATAACATTTTCATTTTTCGACAAAAAAAATGAGATGCTGCCGGGGTGGTCCAAATTTTGATTTTCAGACTTTCTCACTCATCCGGAAAATCAGCTCTCTATGCCTAGCTTTTGGTCTTTCATCAACAAATTATACATGTACGTACTGTGTGTGACTTACTTAATAAAATAGCATCGCTTTTTTGACAATAACATTTTCATTTTTCGACAAATAAAATGAGATGCTGCCGGGGTGGTCCAAATTTTGAATTTCAGACTTTCTCACTCATCCGAAAAAACAGCTCTCTATGCCTAGCTTTTGGTCTTTCATCAACAAATTATACATGTACGTAATCTGTGTGAGTTACCTAATAGAAAAGCATCGCTTTTTTGACAATAACAAAATTTTCATTTTTCGACAAAAAAATGAGATGCTGCCGGGGTGGTCCAAATTTTGAATTTCAGACTTTCTCACTCATCCGAAAAAACAGCTCTCTATGCCTAGCTTTTGGTCTTTCATCAACAAATTATACATGTACGTAATCTGTGTGAGTTACCTAATAAAAAAGCATCGCTTTTTTGACAATAACAAAATTTTCATTTTGCGACAAAAAAAATGAGATGCTGCCAGGGTGGTCCAAATTTTGATTTTCAGAATTTCTCACTCATCCGGAAAATCAGCTCTCTATGCCTAGCTTTTGGTCTTTCATCAACAAATTATACATGTACGTACTGTGTGTGACTTACTTAATAAAATAGCATCGCTTTTTTGACAATAACATTTTCATTTTTCGACAAAAAAAATGAGATGCTGCCGGGGTGGTCCAAATTTTGATTTTCAGACTTTCTCACTCATCCGGAAAATCAGCTCTCTATGCCTAGCTTTTGGTCTTTCATCAACAAATTATACATGTACGTACTGTGTGTGACTTACTTAATAAAATAGCATCGCTTTTTTGACAATAACATTTTCATTTTTCGACAAAAAATATCAGATGCTCCCGGGGTGGTCCAAATTTTGAATTTGAGACTTTCTCACTCATCCGGAAAAACTGCTCTCAATGCCTAGCCTTTGGTCTTTCATCAACAAATTATACATGTACGTAATCTGTGTGACTTACTTAATAAAATAGCATCGCGTTTTTGACAATAACAAAATTTTCATTTTTCGACAAAAAAAATGAGATGCTGCCTAGCTTTTGGTCTTTCATCAACAAATTATACATGTACGTAATCTGTGTGACTTACTTAATAAAATAGTATCGCTTTTCTGACAATAACAAAATTTTCATTTTTCGACAAAAAAAATGAGATGCCGCCGGGGTGGTCCAAATTTTGAATTTCAGACTTTCTCACTCATCCGAAAAAACAGCTCTCTATCCCTAGCTTTTGGTCTTTCATCAAAAAATTATACATGTACGTAATCTCTGTGACTTACTTAATAAAATTGCATCGTTTTTTTGACAATAACAACATTTTCATTTTTCGACAAAAAATATCAGATGCTGCCGGGGTGGTCCAAATTTTGAATTTGAGACTCATCCGAAATTTAATAAAATTGCATCGTTTTTTTGACAATAACAACATTTTCATTTTTCGACAAAAAAAATGAGATGCTGCCGGGGTGGTCCAAATTTTGAATTTCAGACTCATCCGAAAAAACAGCTCTCTATGCCTAGCTTTTGGTCTTTCATCAACAAATTATACATGTACGTAATCTGTGTGACTTACTAAATAAAATAGCATCCTCTTTTTGACAATTACAAAATTTTCATTTTTCGACAAAGAAAAGAAGATGCTGCCGGGTTGGTCCAGATTTTGAATTTCAGACTCATCCGAAAAAACAGCTCTCTATGCCTAGCTTTTGGTCTTTCATCAACAAATTATACATGTACGTAATCTGTGTGACTTACTAAATAAAATAGCATCCTCTTTTTGACAGTTACAAAATTTTCATTTTTCGACAAAAAAAATGAGATGCTGCCGAGGTGGTCCAGATTTTGAATTTCAGACTTTGTCACTCATCCGAAAAAACAGCTCTCTATGCCTAGCTTTTGGTCTTTCATCAACAAATTTTACATGTACGTAATCTGTGTGACTTACTAAATAAAATAGCATCCTCTTTTTGACAGTTACAAAATTTTCATTTTTCGACAAAAAAAATGAGATGCTGCCGAGGTGGTCCAGATTTTGAATTTCAGACTTTGTCACTCATCCGAAAAAACAGCTCTCTATGCCTAGCTTTTGGTCTTTCATCAACAAATTATACATGTACGTAATCTGTGTGACTTACTAAATAAAATAGCATCCTCTTTTTGACAATTACAAAATTTTCATTTTTCGACAAAGAAAAGAAGATGCTGCCGGGTTGGTCCAGATTTTGAATTTCAGACTCATCCGAAAAAACAGCTCTCTATGCCTAGCTTTTGGTCTTTCATCAACAAATTATACATGTACGTAATCTCTGTGACTTACTTAATAAAATAGCATCCTCTTTTTGACAGTTACAAAATTTTCATTTTTCGACAAAAAAAATGAGATGCTGCCGAGGTGGTCCAGATTTTGAATTTTAGACTTTGTCACTCATCCGAAAAAACAGCTCTCTATGCCTAGCTTTTGGTCTTTCATCAACAAATTATACATGTACGTAATCTGTGTGACTTACTAAATAAAATAGCATCCTCTTTTTGACAATTACAAAATTTTCATTTTTCGACAAAAAAAATGAGATGCTGCCGGGGTGGTCCAAATTTTGAATTTCAGACTTTCTCACTCATCCGGAAAATCAGCTCTCTATGCCTAGCTTTTGGTCTTTCATCAACAAATTACGAGGGCGGGTCAATAAGTCCGTGACTTTTTGAATTTCTGACCTCTTTACTGAAACAGCAACACTGCTCCTGTCAACAGGCATCTGTCAGTTGACTCCTGTCAAAATTTAAACTTGCTGCGTCAATTAGTTTGTGTTTGACAGCTATTTTTATCAGACTACTCACTAATTTGAGGAGAAAATGGAAAAAAGTGAATTTCTTGTGCTTATTAAGCATTATTTCTTGCGAAAAAAAACCATTACCGAGACCAAGGCTAAGCTTGATAAATACTATGGGGACTCTGCACCATCGATTTCAATGGTAAGAAAGTGGTTTACTGAATTTCGTTGTGGCCGTACAAGCACTGAAGATGCCGAACGTCCTGGACGCCCAGTTGAGGTCTCTACACACGAAACAATCGAAAAAATTCACGATATGATGTTGGCCGACCGAAGATTGAAAGTGCGAGAGATTGTGGAAGCCGTAGGGATCTCGCATGGCTCAGTGGTTTCAATTTTTAATGATCACTTGGGCATGAGAAAGATTTCCGCAAGATGGGTGCCGCGTTTGCTCACAGTCGACCACAAACGCAATCGTGTAACAACTTCACAGGAAGGTTTGGCGTTGTTTAATCGCAATATGGAGGAGTTTTTGCGCCGTTTTGTAACCGTGGACGAAACATGGATCCATCTCAACACACCAGAGAACAAACAACAGTCAAAACAGTGGGTTTCTAAGGGTGAATCGGCGCCAAAGAAGGCCAAGGTGGGTTTGTCAGCCAATAAAGTTATGGCGACTGTTTTTTGGGATGCACGCGGGATAATCCACATTGACTACCTTCAAAAGGGAAGAACAATCAATGGGGAATATTATGCCAACTTATTGGACCGATTCAATGACGATTTGAAAAAAAAACGACCTCATGTGGCCAAGAAAAAAGTTCTTTTCCACCAAGACAATGCAAGGGTGCACACATGTGCAGTTGCCATGGCAAAAATCCATGAATTGGGCTATGAATTGCTCCCTCATCCACCCTATTCTCCAGATTTGGCTCCGAGCGACTACTTCTTGTTCCCAAACCTGAAGAAATGGCTTGGTGGAAAAAGATTTGACTCCAATGATGAAGTCATCTCGCAAACAAAGGCCTATTTTGAGGACCTCGACAAATCATTTTTTTTGGAAGGGATAAAAAAATTGGAGAAGCGTTGGACAAAGTGTATAGAGCTCAAGGGAGACTACGTTGAAAAATAAAATTATTTTTTTATCAAAAAATCTGTGTTTTAATCCAAAAGTCACGGACTTATTGACCCGCCCTCGTATACATGTACGTAATCTGTGTGACTTACTTAATAAAAAAGCATCGTTTTTTTGACAATAACAAAATTTTCATTTTTCGACAAAAAAAATGAGATGCTGCCGAGGTGGTCCAGATTTTGAATTTTAGACTTTGTCACTCATCCGAAAAAACAGCTCTCTATGCCTAGCTTTTGGTCTTTCATCAACAAATTATACATGTACGTAATCTGTGTGACTTACTAAATAAAATAGCATCCTCTTTTTGACAATTACAAAATTTTCATTTTTCGACAAAAAAAATGAGATGCTGCCGGGGTGGTCCAAATTTTGAATTTCAGACTTTCTCACTCATCCGGAAAATCAGCTCTCTATGCCTAGCTTTTGGTCTTTCATCAACAAATTATACATGTACGTAATGTGTGTGACTTACTTAGTAAAATGGTATCGTTTTTGGGACAATACATATGTTCTCATTTTTCGACAAAAAAGACAATCCTGGCATCGTAAAAATTGTTATTTTCGGACGGCCCATAAACCCAACTGATGGCCCTTCATGGACAAATTATACTTGTATGTAATCTTTGTGACTTACTGGGAAGATAGGACCGTTTTTGGGGCAATGCAAAATTTCTAATTTTCGATAAAAAAAATGATCCCGGCATCGTTGAAATTGTGTATTTCAGACGGCCTTTACCATTTCATGGATATATTATGCGTGTGCGTAATCTGTGTGACTTGCAAATTCTCTTTGTTTGACACAAAAAACAATCCCGGCATTTTCGATAAAAATGGCGATCCCGACATTGTTAATTCTCTTTATTCGACGATCCTGGCATTTCCGTAAAAACGACGATCCCGTCATCGTAATTCTCTGTGTTTGACGATACCGGCATTTTCGATAAAAACGATGATCCCGGCATCGTAATGCTCTTTCGACGATCCCGGCATTTTCGATAAGAACGACGATCCCGGCATCGTTAAAATTGTGAATTTCAGACAGCCCATGCACCAGACTTATGCCCTTTCATGGACAAATTATACTTGTACGAAATCTGTGTGACTTGTTAGGAAGATAGCACCGTTTTTAAGACAATGCTAAAACTCTCATTTTCCAGACAAGTCCAAAAAACGGTTTTTTTTGTTGTGGTCTTTCATCAACAAAGTCGAGTTTTACGAATTATATGTTTTCAAAACTCCTTACTGAAAATACCACGTCAATACTCTATGCAATTGTTATCCTGCTAGTCTACGTCAGCGGCATCTTTGGACTGATGTCATATGTAAGGCTCATCGCCTTCGTACGATTCAATGTTATGCATCGATCAGCGCCCTTTGTGAGTTCAAGTGCCACCGGCAGTACCAGTTCGAGTAAAATACCGACTTCGCTTAAGTAAAGGGTTGGTCTAGCTATTCTCTCGATTTTGGGTATACAAATGATGCTCCTATACGGGGGCTAACCACACGGTCATTTTGGAAGAAGTTCCAGCGGCCACAAAATATAACCTCCGGTCAAGCTTCGCAACCCTGCGGTCCCTAAGGTAGTGCACCTTACAGCACAGTACTGGCGGCAAAACTTCGTCAACGATAAGAACCGTCGCATCCTACTCTTGAAAGTCCAAACTCTGTCTACGAGTAGCTCTTTCGTCGTCTAAAGAAAACTTCGCTTGCAAGTAAGGTAGAATTCACCAGTAGAGGTGACACCGATAGGTTGCAAGACCTTAATGTCCTAATAGATGGCAAACATTCACCCAATCTTCAAACGGAATCCCGTATGAGCAGCCTGCCACCTCGCTTCTACGCAAGTATTCATTGAAGAAGCTATTTTCAGTGAGCTTATACCACAGGCTGAGATTACAGCTGAATTTGGGCAGTCTCCGAATAAACCGTACATGCCCTAGGAGCCTGTGAGTAACACCACAATTTTTGTTTCGTCCCACCTAAATTTCCATCTAGATCAGATACATTTGGAAGGCAAGGCTTTAGATTCCCCAAGAAGAAAACTGTTAGACTTCCCCGAAGAAATCCAGTCATTACCTCTGAGCTGAAGTCCTTCCGAACCATGAAACTGGCAGCACGGTGTATTGTTTCCAATTGCATTCCCCCAGTAGAGACAGTGCGGCACAGACAAAAAGCCAAGCAACCAAGCAATTTGAGCGACGATCTCCTCATTTAGAAGGCCTTCTCCAGATGTTCACTTACTTTTTGTAGGAGTTCAAACACAGCTAAATCCTTTGCTAGAACTAGAGAAATAATTTACAAATCCGAACATACACCAAATTTATTTAAACCCATAACTCATAATTCAGGTGACTGAAAATAATTTCTCTAAAACTTTTTTCGCTCATTCCTTGCAAATGTGCCTTTGGGCATTAATTCATTCCAATACAGCTCCTGATGTTTTTCTACTAGCTCTTTCCGCTCCTTGTGAGTTCTATAGCAGAGAACCAAACACCTCCACCACACGGCAAACCATTTTCCGGTCACAAAGTAGATCAACTCAATAATTCCCACAATGCTAAAGCCATACATTATCGAGCAAATTCCACCATAACGACCTTACACAAAAAAAAAACAAAAAGCTGTAAACTGTAGGAACCTTCAAACCAAAGATCTTCCAACCCTTACCCAACAAAGCTATCCAATCTCCACTAATGTCGTGATGCTTCACTTGTGAAAATGTCGATTTGTAGTAAAAACGTATCACACTCGTTGGCTTTGATGATGACAAACCCTGTCTAAAAAATATATGTCAGACCTCCTTTTGATTCTCAATAATAGGAGTATAAATTGTTATTTACTTACAGGATTCCAACTGTAAAATTCCCACCTTTCTTCGGGACATTGATTGGCCTCGAATTGACGGTTATCTTGTAGCTCAAGACGTTACAGCTTGGAAGGCAATATTCACAGATTTCCAGAGTGGGTCGCGAGTGCTTACTTTCTGTGACGTAGTCGAAGGAGTTCCATTGCCACCAGATGGCCTTCCAAAGACTTATGCATGGTAGATCCAAGAAACCGCAATAGGAAACATTTGTTACATAGCCTGGCAAGACTGGCGCCATACACCCACAATGACTAATTATGCTACGAGTCCGGCAATGTAACATGCACTCGCTAAAGGAGTAGTAATCTCTGAAAGGAAAGTTTTTTAAGCTCTTGAAGGATCAATCTGCAGATTGATTTCTACTGTTTAAGTAAATCCTGGCCCTCTTCCAAGAAGTAGCAGTGTCTCATATTCGATGAAAATTGACGCATTCTCAATGAGCCTTCTAGAATGTCGGGCTCAATAGAAACTTCATGTTCCTCATTGTAAGCAATCAGAGCTTTTGTCACACCACCAGCATCAGTATCTGGGTAGTCGTCTGGATAGAACAGAAAGGCCTGCAATGGAAATTTATCAAAGCAAATCAAACCTCATTATCTGGTCCTAGAGAAAAAATGTATATGTTTACTTACTCGAAAACCATCGCATGGATACTCCTTTATAGTGTAATCGCTGGTGTCGTCCTGGATAACAACTTGCAACGACTGCCTACGCCCTGCTGAGTTAAACTGAATCCTACCACTTTGAGCTGTTCCCTTCATGTCTCGTTCGTAGATGTCCCTACTACGAACAGAAGAACTCATTACAGACTTCATAAGAAACTTCTTACTTACTCATCGGTAACGTAGCTTGTCCTTCGATAGTTGAACAAACAGCAAACTCCAGAGGTTGTTGACCGGCTGAAGAATATCTCACTGCAGTTAAAAGGCCGCTGTGCAATGGAACATCGCATAATCAGATCTTCACATCTAGGAGCCAACGTTCGAACAATAGTCCGCGTGGGATAGGTGTCGTTACCGTACTTGAAAGCAAGTAAATCGTGCAGATTCTGAAGCTGTGTGGTAATTGTTGTATAGCTGTAGAAGGGGTACAGTAAGAAGCCGGCGATAGCAAGTAGGCTATGGGCTAGTTCGGCTGTAGAATTGGCAGCCAACTTGGGATGGTGACGCTCTTGAAATTTAAATCTGAAAGAAAGCGAGTCGATTCACAATAAGAGAAAATGTAGCTTTTGTTTCAGAAGGTGGGTGTATCGGCTTTGTTCAATACTTTGTGTATGCAACTGATTAGAAAAACTTTCTAACTGTTCATAAAACAGTATTTCTCAAATAGTTTTTATTTTTAAACCGTCAATTTACATAACTAGGTTGGTAGAAATTATTTTTTTTTTTTTTATTAAATGGTATGTTGGACAAAAACAAGTTAAAAAAAATTCGATCGGCACTTTTTTTACAAAAAAGGGGCTGTCACCCACGGGTGACACTGGGCATTATTTGTACGATGTGGCGCAAAATTAATCATCCTATCGGGAGATGGTATGATTTTTGCAAATGGCGTCGTACGACTTCCTACTGTCGGCATTGGATGAACGGGGCTTGGTGAGCATGTGGTTCCAACAAGACGGTGCAACCGCACACACAACATGAGCCACAATGGATACTGTGAAGTAAGTGTTTCCTGGTCGCGTAATCTCATGTTTTGGCAACTTGGTTTGGCATGGCCAGCATGATCGCCCTATTTAACCATCCCCGACTTTTTTCTTTAGGGCTACTTGAAGTCGCGGTCTTATACCAACAAGCCTTAGACAATCGTAGCCCTTAAGGATAATATTTGACAGGAATGCGAACAGTTATCACCGGAAATCTTGCGGAAAGTCATGGAAAATGCGATATAACGGGCACACATGTGTATCAACAGAAAAAATTGTAAAAGTCCAAATAAGGATTTACATTACTCAAAAAAGTAATTCAAAAACAAAATTGGATGATTAATTTTACGCCACCTTGTACATCTCGAGCCAGATTAATCCTTACTTTCTATGTAAGTGAAACATCTGTTGTTGTTTTTTTTCGGAAAACATTTTCGTTTATTGAAAACACATATAAATGTAATAACGTAAAAGGAAGTATAATACATAGATTTATTTATTGTGAAACGTTGAGTATAATCTGTTTCCACGTGATCATCGGTGCTTCTGCAGACCTCACCTCTCTTGAAACTCTTATCTGAACTGGAACTCCACAGAACACAACGCGTGTTGCGGGCTTTCCATATCTTTGAAGATACATAGGTGGTAACTACAAAAGCAAAAGCAGCGCCTATTTGGACGCGGATTTGTTGTTGGGAACAGACTTAGGCAAGAAGTCTTGAGTTTCCGGCACGTGAACGAGCGCCTCATAGCAATTCGCATCAAGGCTAAATTTACCAACATTAACCTGATATGCGCGCATGCCTCCACAGAGGAGAAAGATGACGATACCAAAGATGCCTTTTATGAGCTCTTGAACAAGACCTACAAGCAATGCCCTAGCTACAAAGCTAGGAAGAGAATGCATCTTTGGTAGCACTATCGGAAGATATAGCCTGCACAACACCACCGCCGCCAACGGATTTGGGCTTATCGACTTTGCGGCGGGGCGAAACATCTCGATATTCACAAAGGGACTTAGAGAACTCCTGATCAATCAAACGTCAACCAGATTGACCACATTGCAATCGACGCAAGACACTCCTTCAGTATTATGGATTTCCGAACGTTCCAATGAGTCAACATCGACTCGGACCACTACGTTGTTATAGCCAAGGTACGGTTGCGGATATCCCGAATTTCGATATTTCGGGGTCAGACGGCTACAATCGCAAAAAATCGCCAATTCCTATTCCGGTCGAGTCTCCCTTAATCTCTGAAGAGGTCCCTTGCCGCCAGCATCAAGCATCGAAGACCAGTGGCAATACTGCCAAAAAGCCATCAGAGATGCCGCTTCTGATGTGCTGCGTTTCACTCGACCACCACAACGAAACCCCTGGTTTGATGACGAATGCCGGCAAGCACATGCAGCTAAGCAAGATGCATACAAAACGGCGCTGCATAGGAGGACTAGAGCTGGTCACAGGCTCTATGAGTAGAAGAGGAGAGACGAACACCGGCTTCTCAGGAGGAAGAAGATAGAGCATGAGAAGCGCGCGGTCGATGAAATTGAGAGATTCTACTTCAGGCATGAGATTCGGAAGTTTTACCAAAAGGTAAAAAAACATGCCACGGACACAAACCCCGACCCGAAGCCTGTAGAGACGAACAAGGGAACATCGTAGTATAGTTGAAGTCGATGCTGAGAATCTGAAAAGATTACTTCTGTAGACTGTATAACGGCGACGACAAAACAAATACCGGTGTCAGGCAGAATGAACCTTTATACCTGGACGATGACGACCAACAATTTCGTCCACCCAACCTGGACGAAATGAAGATAGCAATATCTAAGCTAAAGTCCAACAAAGCGGCTGGAGCGTACAGCCTCACCGTCGAGCTCTTCAGGGCGGCAACCAATGACTTGGTACCCAACTCATCTGTAAAATATGGTCGGACGACAGTATGCCCGATGAATTGAACCCCAGCATTGTCATCCCTGCCAAACTCATCCATCTATGCAGGATGACGATGGAGAATGCACGCTGCTCCATCAAGGTCGGTAAACATATAACGGAGATCTTTGATGTCAAAAAAGGATTAAGTCAAGTCGATGGGCTGTCATACTTGATAGAATAGTGCAAAACTCACGCGCAAAGACAAGAGGCAGAATCTTTCAAAAGTCCGTTCAATTACTCGCATACGCGGACAATATTGACAGCGTGATGTCAGTGGCGCCTATGCAAGTATTGAGACGGAAACGACGAAACGAAAATGGGTTTAGCGGTCAATGAGGGCAAGACTAAGTATATGCTGTCAAGCAAAGAGGACACTAAACACCGACGTCTCGGACAGAACGTCACCCTTGACAGGCATAACTTTGACGTAGTTAAGGACTTTGTCTACTTAGGCTCCGCAATGAATTCAGACAACGACACCAGCGCTGAGATCAAACGAAGAATAACTCTTGCCAATCGCTGCTTCTTTAGGCTTAAAAGGCAATTGACTTTTAAAGCCTTCTCTCGAACAACAAAAGTTACCCCATATAAGACCTTAATAATTCCAGACCTGCTCTATGGCACAGAGGCATGGACATTATTAAAAATGGATGAGGATGCTTCTGGCTGCTTCGAGAGGAAAATTCTTCGAATGATTTTCGGTCCCGTTTGCATTGACGGTGAGTGGAGGAGGAGATACATTACACGACCTAGCCAAAAGAGTTGAGATCCAACGACTAAGATGGCTGGGTCATGTAGAGCAGATGAACACCAATTATCCGGTCTGAAAAGTCTTCGAATCTGCCCCCGAGGGACAGCGCAGTAGAGGAAGAAGACCGAGACTCAGGTAGCGCACGCAAGTAGAAGGGGCCCTCAGCCAACTAAGCATGCGAAACTGGAGTCAGCTACCACAAGATCGAGATAGCTGAAGACGCTTGTTGATTGAGGCCCGGGACCACCCCGGACTGTAGCACCTTTATGTCGCTCACGATCTGGCACAAACTATGGGGAATTTCTATTTGTTCATCCTTCTCTTCTATGCTTCCCTCGCCTATTTTTAGAAGTAGTTGCGCAAACTCTTCTCCACACACGTCAATTCCCAAATGTACTCTCATGTTTTCTTTAAGTGTAACTTCTTTGTTTTTGGCCACAAGTACGATGATATGAGGCAAGCCTTAACTTCATCAGCACGTAAAATGTCTGAATAATACTCCAACACACTTGCCAATAATGCAGTCATCGACAAATTTGTACCCCAACAATTTCTGATGGTAGACGCAACTTAACGGAAAGCCGTAAAACTGTAAACATGTTGTATATTTTTTACTGAAGAGATCACACACTAAAGATCAAAACAATCAGGAGGTTCGAAAGAGAGGTACTGATGAACGTTGGTCTTGAATGTTTAAAGGTTATAATGACTAGAAAATAAAGAGCTCGGCAGGGCATTCCATGAGCGGGTTGTTCGGCTTAGAAAAGAATCACGATATTTCAGGGTGTGTCCGAAAGTGGGCTTGAGGGTGTACTGATGAGCATTCACAGCGAGACGGGTGTTACGGTAAGAGGTTTGAAGGGACGGAATGCTACTGGCAATTTCAGCAGTAGCAGTGGTGGTGAAAATAGCGATAGAGCAAGGTGAGGCAGGAGACTTTACGTCGGTGGTCGGTGGTCGGTGGTCGGTGGTCGGTGGTCGGTGGTCGAGGGTGTCAATCGACTGCGTGATATTAGCATCACCTATAAGCGGAATCGGTTTTGAATACTATCTCGTAGGCGCAAAATGTCTTGGGGGCACCTGACCATATGTGAGCATTGTACTCCAATTTTGAACGAATGAAAGCCTTATATATTGAAGCCAGATCAGAGGGAGTGAAATATTTCTTGCATCGCTTGAGGAAATAGATATTTCGCAGCATCTTTGGCGACTTGGAATATGTGGTCATTCCATCGTAGGTTGACACACATACCGAGTGTCGACGATGCCATTCAACGATAATGGCTATGTATTTGAATTTCGCTTAAGCGACAGCAGACAACATTATATTTTGGAAGCATTAAAGTTTACACTGTTGGTAGTTCCCCAATTGGTTATGCTGTTTATTTCGGAATTCAATGAACTTAACATACGCTGCCGTTCCCGTTCTACAGCCGAAGAGCGGGGAAGTAAGTCCGGCAACAAATATAAAACGTAGAGGGTACTGTCGTCAGAAAAGAAGTAAATTGGATTAGAAGTAGCAGACAAGAGATCATTAATGAAAATTAAAAATAGTGCCAGAGACAGAACGGCATTTATTTTGTGAATATCAGACTTCAAACCATCCAAAACAACCTGAATTGAACGTTCGGAAAGGTAATTTCTAATCCATTGAAGAAGAGATTCCAAAAGGACGCATTTTCGACAAAAGAGCCTGATGCCAAACTCTGTCAAATGACTTAGAAATATTAAGTGCAACTTTCTTGCTTTCACCAGATTGATGTAAACTTTGGTTCCACTTTTGGTGAGGCATGCCATGAAATCACCAGTGGACCTGTTGCTACGAGTCATTAAAAAGTTTTCGTGTTTCGAGATATTTCAACAGCAGCATTCAACTGCCTCGATTTTTTTATTACAAACGAAAATATCAAGTAAAGTGCTGAGACAAAAAATTTTTTTTTATCTGGATATAACTTGAGTCTTTTTTGAGTTACCCATTAGCCACAGACCAAGCTGAGATTCGGCTGAGATCCTCATAAATAGGGAAAGCAAGTTTATCTATTATATTTTGTTGCACATCATCAGCATAAAAATGCACAGAGGTATGGATACAGTCTGATGGAAGATCATTAATGAACACGTAAAATAATAATGGACCAAGGATTGAATCTAAAGGAACTCCTTTACTTAATGCCTTTAATGAGGAAGATCTGTCTGCGGAGATTACTCTCTGGAATCTGCCAGACAAATAGCTACCAACAAGTTTGATTGCCCTGTCACTGAAGCAGAACAAGTTTTTGAGCTTCCACTACAGTATGCTGTGATTCACCTTATCGAGTTAAGAAATCGAGTAGGCAAAGGAGACTTATGTGACCCCTATCGTAATCTTGACTTATTTCCTCAAGCAAGTTAACCATACCCGTAAAACAGCTGTGATTAGCTTTAAAACCAGATTGTAGAGTAAATTATTAAGAAGAAAATTTTTGAGAATTTGTTTCTCCAATATCTTTTCGAGAACTTTACTGGTAAGATACTGATTGGTCTGTAATGGGCAGGAGAATTGGGATCTGCTTTCTTGGCTATAGAAGGAACCCTAGCGATTTTGCAATATTGAGAAATAGTACCAGTAGCTATGCAAAAGGTGAGAAGGGTGGTGAGATGGGCAATAGTCTGGGGTTTAGTACAACGAATGGGCATACCGTCCGCACCTTGGAAATACCGATCTTCCTTAAGTTGGGCCAGAGTTTCTTGGCATGTATGGAGGTACTGAGCTTTGAAGAATAATAGTTATTATTGGATAAACGTATTGTCGCAGTACCGTGGTCAAGTGCCTTTTTGAATGCTATCCAATTTACATTAGTTGGATTTCTGTGCCATCTTCTGTGCAACTTATTGGGATCTTTGGTTAAATTTATCACCACCGAAGTAAGCCAGGGGCAACTTTAGTTTCGAATTCTTATCATTTTAATTGGCACATGTTCAATAAACAATTCCAGTAGAGGCGACTGGAAAGTGTTGAACTTGTCATTGGGATCAGCAGTTGGTCTGCAAAGGGCAAGGGTTGTAGCTAGTTGGAGGTCATTAACGTTTATAGAATTGAAATTTTGTAAGTAAAACACTTCGTAGAGGAACATCAAGAAGATTGTTTATGTATACACATGACTGTGACATGAGAAACGGAACTCTAAAGTTCAAGTCATCTAAGCAGCAAACTCTTCAACTCTTCTACGGCCACCTCAAACTTGAATTCAATCAAATTTCTGTGGTGGGCGGCTCGCTTCGGTCGCTAAAAGGGTTTAACCCTTCTCTCCGCAGAGTGTAACCGCTCACGCGACTTCGTCGCTCCACTGACGTTACTGTCAGGCAGGCGCATTGTCCAATACTATGGAAGCATACCGAACGAAAAAACATTGAAAAGCAACTAGCAGCGATCGAAAATCTGTCCAATAAGCAATCTTATCACGACAAGGAGAGTGAAGTTATCAAATACCATTGCGATGGATAAAAAACATTTTTTAAAACAAACTTCGCCATTCCCCTTAAATCCGTGCTTTATATCAATCTTCTCCGTACAGATCTTGACTTACTTCTTCAATCCTCCAGCTTCTTCGTTAGCTTATTTTTCCATCTATTTAGCTTAATGGAAAATGTTTCTAAGAAGATGCTGGTGCTACGATGTTAGTAATTTTTGGGGCAGCAAAAGATGCAACTTGTAACTACCAAACAAATGACAGTAACTAAGGGATTAATAGGCAGAAGGCTTCTTTGTCAGACAATGGGTCCATTGAATTCAGAAGTAGGTGCGAAGCATCGGTCCTGTTGAATAGAAGAGAACCATTTGGATGAGAAACCTTAACAACACCCTCGCAAATTGTTTAAAATGTTCTTATTCAGTGAGAAAAGCCTCTTGTGGATCGTCCGATCCATGGTGAAGCGCGGGCTTACACCGACTACGAAAACTTTTAAACAAGCCACTTAAAACTTATTTTGTTTGTAGAAAGCTTCAATCTATAAAGATCAAAACAATAAGAAAGAAGCTTGCTTTTGTACCAGAGAATCTCTGTCTCTTATTTGAAACTCATAACACAGGTAACCTGATAGAATCGGCCCTCAATCAGGACCTATCCACGAAGCTGTAATTTTGCTGAGTAATGTAATATGTTGTAGCTATGATAGCGGAAACAGGCTTTTATTTCATTTGATGGCTTCAAGCCATCGGTTTCCGATCACATAAATCCAGTCTTCTATGTAGCTGCTGCCTACACTATAGGAAATCTTAACTGCTAGCCAGCCACTCGCATGTTAGATTATCGAAACCTTTATAATGAAAATCGGAGAAGTTAACTACTTGATTTCCAAGATCTTCAATTGACTTGGTTTTATTCTATCTTTTGTGATGCAAGTCCACCAGCGCTAAGGATAATGCGGGATTGCGCTTCAATATCGGGGTAGAACTAAAGGAGCACTTTAGAAGTAGAAATACAGGCATTTTCATGGAAATACTCGTAAGAATACCTTTGACAACACAACTCTTGACTGCATGTGTAACTTGTAAGGACAATGCGTCGGAGTTGAAACAGTGGTTTAAGCACTGGATAAGAGCACTCTAGTGAATAGGACTCTAATTGCGGAAGTTGGCTACCTCCAATACGTGATGTAAGCTGGCATCCTATCATCACCTATTCTTATAGTTCACTGCTAGTTCTCTACACTGTCCAGATCATACATCGGGAACTCCTACACTAAAGCACAATCTGCGCCAGATATAATTGACGATTGGTGCACTTAAAATAGACTTTCAGTTATTTCTTGATTCACGAGAAGAAATAAGCTAACTAATCTGACTCACAAAGTGCTTTAAGGCATCAATACCGGTTACTTTACCGAAAAAAAAGATTCGGGTGTCATCCTGGATAGCCAAATTCTTTGGACTAAGCATAGATTTTGAAGATTACTCCGAGGGGTTATCGGCATTCTGACGATGTAAAGGAGCTTACGGAAGAACATGAGGGTTAATTTCAAGAAGGGTTCTTTGAATTTACACGGTTTTGATGAGAAGGACTTTATCCCTTACGTCAGCTACCACTATGGGTAGCGCACCTAGCTAGCTAATAAATCAACTCCCCCTTGATATTCATATCGTAGGCAGCTCTCTCAAATCCACATGCTGTTGCTTTTTCAGATTGGCATCAGCTAACTTCATTCTTCCCGATGGCTCCAGAACCGACCTTCGATGAATTATTTGTGGAAATCTTACTACTCGACATATAAAATACAGGCGACTCTGGATATCGAAGGTGTTGCCCGCACCATCTTTATCGCACCTGTGTACTTTCCGGGAGATGAGCCTATGATATCATCCCAGCTGCAACTACTTGTGGAGCACTCCAATAAGATCCGCATGCCGGTGCTAAAAGGGTGTGATGCAAACGTCCACAACATCATGCGGGGTAGCACCGACACCAATAACAGAGGTGAGTACCTATTTGAAATTATCATAAGTTCGTCCTTTGATATTTACAACGTAGGAAACAACCCCACATTTGTGAATTGAATTAGGGAAGAAGTTCTTGACCTCACGCTTGGCAGTCCGAGCGTAAGAAAAATTATAAAGAACTAGAAAGTATCTTGTAAGCCACCATTGTCCGACCATCGAACCATAGTGAGAAATGCAGTAAAGAATCCCAGGAAAACCAACTGGGAAACCTTTCTAGAATACAATCTAGGGCGTCTTGAAACAAGAAAACGTCCAGCTCACTTTCTGGAGCTAGGAAGACGTCACTCATGCAATCACGAATGCGTTTGAACTAAGTTGCCCCCTTACGGGGAGAAAAAGCAGAAAAGATATGCCGTGGTGGAACTATAATTTGTCAAAACTAAGATCTGAAGTGCGCAACCTCGCTTAAGAAATCAGACGGCAGCTATACGGAATATGATGACGAGAGGGCACTGCTACTTCTACGAACTCATTTTCCAGGGAACTCACCTAGTACTGACTTTGGGGACAGAACAATTTCAGCTCGACCTCGGAAGGATGACTGGGAGATCGCATCAGTTATCTGTCCTAGGGGATGGCTGGAACGGGCAATAAGTTCCTTTCACCCATTCAAATCCCCAGGTGTGGATGGCGAATAGCATTACTACCACACCTGGTAAAATTAGCGAAGAGTAGCATTGCATTAGGATACATACCACTACAATGGAGGCGAGCAAAAGTTGTGTTCATACCGAATGTTGGGGAAAAAAGACCCGACATAGCCAAAATCCTACAGACCGATCAGCCAGGTAGGACCGAAAGAGACGGCCCTGTATCAGCTAACAGAAATTATCCTAAGTGCTCTGAATTCAAAGGAGATAGCATAGTGTGCATTTCTTGATATTGAGGGGGCGTTTGACAATACCTCGCATAACGCTATCAAACGAGCCCTACAACGGAAAGGAGCCAACAACGCAGTATCCAGATGGATGTGCGAACTGCTGACCACTAGATCAGCAGAGACACAGACAGCTGGAACTATTAGATTATACACTGCAAGAGGGTGTCTACATGAGGGGTATTATCACCCTTAATGAGGAGTCTTGTTGTAGATGAACTACTGGAAAAATTACCCCCCCTTGGCATCAGCTGTCAGGCGTAAGCTGATGACATAGTTTTGAATGCTAGAAGAAAGTTCGAAGAAACTCCCTGTTACATTATACATCGAGGTCTGAGAGTTACTCAGGAATGGTGCCTCACGGCTAGGCTGAGTATCAATCCGGCTAAGACCACTTCAAAGACTCGAAGAAATGCGATTGTCAGGCACGACACTGATACCGGTCAATGATGTGAAGTATCTGGCACTACATCTAGACAGCAAACTACTGAGAAAACTGCTTGAAAAGTAACCCGTGCTCTTATGTTATGTAAGAGTCTAGCGGGGAAGTCGTGGGGCTGTACCCCTAACAAAGCGATTGTGAGACCAATGATTACATATGGTGCAGTAGCATGGGCAAAACGAACCAGTCTTGTCACAACGAGAGAATCTCTCAACAAGGGGCAAAGACTGGCGTGCCTATGCATCACCGGCGCATGCCCAACTGCTGCAATGGAGATGCTATTGGAATTAACTCCCCTACACCTCATTATCTCAGAGGCGGCGAATAAAACTATTATAAGAATAGCAAAAGAAGGAACTGGAAACGGGAAATGCATAAGTTCGAAAGAATATGATGCACTACTCGGAAAACAACTTTGAAAATAATTTTTAACGAAGCTCAGCAACAAGAATGCTCCATTCATTCTGATGAATCTACTATCTACGGACTGAGCAGCCACACGATAAAGTGGTACACTGACGGCTCGAGAACTGACGAAGGAACTGGTGCAGGAGTGTTTGAACCAAGAACGAAACACCACGAATCCATGGGGAAGAGTGCCAGCATCTTGCAAGCAGAAGTATGAGCCATAGAAAGATGCGTTCGAATCAATTTCGAAAATAATTACAGAAGCTGTAACATAGCAATAGTTTCAGATAGTCAAGCAGCTATCAAAGCACTGGACTCCTTTGTCACAAAGTCTCAACAAATTGGGCAAGAAAAGAAGAGTATTCGTCTGCTGGATACCAGGCCATATGGGCGTTATTGGTAACGAGGCAGCAGAACTCTTAATAGGACCTGAACCATACTGCGGGATAGAGAAACATGCTCTAAGCGAAGAATTCAGGAAATCGGAAAAGGAGAAAAGGGCTTGAACCTTTTGTGACTTCCAAGGTCTGACACAAGCCAAAAAACACTTAAGAGATTACAATCTCAAAAGATTTATAGCATGTATGCGTCTTAGCAGGAATAACCTACGCATCCTAACTGGCTTCCTGACGGGGCATTACAAACTCAGGGAACACCTAAGGAAGAATGGGGATATCAGATGAAGGTCTCTGCAGATTCTGCAATGATTCCACAGAAACTCAAGAACACATACTGGAATCTTGCGGGGCACTGACCCAAGAAAGGTTTTAATATTTGGAAAAACACCAAATTCAAGAAAAGGATTTACCAACTGCGAATCCTCTGCTCATTCTCTGATTCATAAAAAGAACTGGTCTGGATAACGTGCCTTGAGTAGGTTTTCCCTGCCAAGGCCAAAGCCAGAGCATAAACACTTCAACATAATTCCTGGTGAATTAAGCTGTGAGGAGGCTCTGTAAGAGGGAGTAAACCTCTCTAAGGTATAAGTAGTTGGCACAATAGACCACAAGGTCGCAGTGTACTACACCCTATATATAATTACAATTATTATTATTATTATAACCCCGACATAGAAGGCGGTACCCTTCCTGAACGACAGGCTTGTGTTCATACTAGACGGCAGCTACTGCTGATTGGATATAGTATGGTACTGACTATGGACACCATATCAACGGAAATTACTCATCCTTCTTTGATAGGTTCCACATAGAGGAACTACAGTGGGCACATCTTCTAGATCATTCTGCCTGGAATAGGAACTCAAGACTTATAATTTGTGCGATCCTATAACGTAGCTAAAGTTACTGAATGTGGTTCTTTGTACAGCGCTCGTTTTGCGCCGTTAATTGCAGCGCTGGTCATCCTGGCCTTTTCTAATATTCAGATAGAACTATTTTTTGGGCCAGCGAACTCACTAGCTGTTGCGAGATTATCTCAGACATGAACTTCCTTGTTGGTTTTACCCCAAAAGTTGAAATTGGTAGCTATGTAGTCCACGTGTTATATAAATTCTATTTACCTCAGACATCTCATGTTTTGTATCTCAAAACCCAAAGTCTTTCCCCGAAAACCAAAAGAAACAAACACTTCCTTTATTGAATACGGGGAACCTTAAAAAAAATTCATTTCTTTATTCTACCGCTCAACCCTAGCTTCTTTGATCATTGCCACCAATGAGTCCAAGGTCTCCTCAGCTGTAGGTATGATCTGCTTAGCTGGCAGCTGAAAGCCATACCAGAAGCTTCTACCCGATGGTCTTAATTCGTAGCAGTAGGCCAACTTGACTCCAACAACTCCATAAGCCCAGTCCACACTGGCTCCAGCAGCTGGATAGATAGCATCGTAAACATTCCCTCCAATGTATTTCGTCCCGTAACGCTTACCGATGGCCTCCACAGCGATGTCATAAATCCTTTTCAATTGATTATAGTTTCGGGGAAGCTCTCCAGTGTGTCCATAAGGGAAAAGCAGTAACTGGGAATAGGAGTGATAAGAGACATATAATAGCAATTTACCCTCCAATGTAGCAATATAATCAGCCAATGATTTGGTTTCGATTTCTGAGAAAGCTGATGGCCCGGCAAATGTGTCCGAACATGGATTATTACTAGAGCCAACCTCATTCCAATGGAAGTCCCAATTGCGATTTGGATCAGCTCCAAAACAATCTCCATAAGGTGTGCGAGTCTTCCTCCACATACGGTTTGTTGTATGGGTGTAGACATATCCATCGGGGTTTGCATGTGGGATGATGTACCAGTCAAAGTTTTCAGCAATTAGTCGGATATTAGGCTCCTCACTTGTCAGCAACTGATTTGTGATCCAGGTCACTGTAGCTGGCCCGATCCATTCACGAGCATGTATTCCACCCTCGATGAAGATTCCTTGATTGCCTTCTTTGTAGGAAATCTTGACGCCAAGTATCTTACGCCCTTCATACGATTGACCAGCTTCAATTAGTTGCACTTGCTTCGGAAATCGCTCGACAAGGCTCTCTAGCCAACTGTATGTATCTTCCAGCTCATGATACTGCTCCCAGTTGTAGTCGCCTGATCTTGTTGCTGATACTGCAACTTCGTCGTCTTCTAGTTTGCTCTGAGCATTCTCATCTTCAAGTTCATAAATGATTCCAGAATGATCGAGAACTTTGAGGAAGTCGTAGATTTTATTTGGAGCCACCACCACGTGGAATTTACGATTGAGTGCTTCAGCTCCGTCGAGGAAGATAATACTTTCACTAGAACCATCCATTGCCTTTAAGGCAGCCAATTGATTTTCATTGATGGCAGTTACTGTGTACACGTGGTGATTATCGAAGCGAACACGTACTGCACTAGCTACAGCTAGACAACGGAGAAATACAACAATTGCTCGCGACATGGCGTTATATCTGCGAATGCAAGTCGTCACAATGGTCTCTTGGTTTTTTATACGCACACGTTGTATAGTGTTCAAATGAGTTCATAGAAAAGGAGTGAGAATTTGATAACAATCTTTTCAACACAGTGGTCACAAAAAGTTTCGTAACGAACAAATTAAATAGCACTCGCATGGAAATTATTTCTGGGAATCAATTTGTTTCCAGATACTACTTAATCGTAAAACAAATGTACTTGTTGGTCAGTATTTTTGTAAAATGACCACAGTGGACCATCAGAAATCGATGTAACGGAATATGTTTATACTTCGTAACTTAAACTTGGCAAGCTACAGCCTGCCTGGAGAGCCATGATGAAAATCAGTGCAAAATTGCGACCTTTGGGTGGACAAATTCTGGTCCTCTAACCACCTGTCAATATCATGAAGTGCAAGTTATTTGTAAGGTTACGGAAAATCCCTTAATAGTATGGGTATCGACACGTGGAACAGTTCAGAGTTGAAGATATGGCACAATCCTTATGGTAAGCTGAGTGAAGTTTGAGAGTTCCGCATTGGCACATCCTGGAAGAGCGGCACCCTAGCTAATTCTGGAACTAGAAAGTGTTTTAATGAATTTTTCAAGATCTGTAATATTGATGGAATAGATCTCGGCTGTAGTAAGTGCTTAGAAGATACTCATCCGCAGTCCGTATTTTTCAAATACACAGTGTCCCGTGATTAAGTTTGTGAGTTCGGAGATGTATTTTTTACTTAGGTTAGTCAGCACTCTTGATGGTCCAGATGTCTCATAATAATCCCGATCAGTCGATGTTTTGCCGATCTTAGAGAGCGCTGAGACTTTAAAGCAACGCTGGGAGGCTGCGCTTGGTTTCTGGCGAGTGAAACAGATCCAAAAACTGACCGAACGCAAGGCAAGAACCAAATCTATTCCAAAAATATCCCTAAGTTTGGTCACAATTAAAATTGCTACAAACAGATTTTAGCCAACTTATAACTTATTACTGTAGGCTTGTCAGCGTAGACTAACGACTTTGCGTATCCCCAAGGGAAATGATCGAGAGGCGTCATAAAAAAATCTTGGCGGACAATTTATAGGTCCATTTCGCGAAATTATGATTCTACCAAATGTCTCCCTAATATGTTGATTGGTTTGTTTGCAGGGCCCCCGCCCAATTATCAAGGCTTTTGCCATCAATGACGTTGTCTTATAAAAAGCGGGGGCAGAAGCAAACTAGACTTATCTATAACATCATCAGACCTTTACGCCACTGATTGTTGCTATGTTATCCAGTTACAAGCTGCCAGTCATGGGTCTTGTTGAAAAGCAAGGCCACCGGTAGTCCACACCAGGACTTAAAACACGGTACCGAAGGCATTCAGTTGCCCCCCGGATTTTAGTCCGGGCCTACCACGCCCCCTTCTGTGAGCGTCACGGTGGCTGTGTTTTAAAACTAAAACACAAGGAGTGTGCTTGTTGATTCATACCAAGAGTAGAACTACTCCCTAAACACAGTTTCGCAATGGTATTATCTGTAATGTTAGTACGCGATGACAAGGCATATCCTTGCTCCCACGTATGTATGAGCATCCAATGAAATCAAGTCTTCAAGACAGTTGTTCACGTTATTCGTGAGACCTTCTGTGGCGCATATCGATACTTGATGTACCTTCCATCATCTTCGATCTTCTTCTTCTTCGTATTAACCCTTTCCTCATTATACGAACTTATGCGTAACGAGTTTCCCATTTTTACTGCATCGCTGCTGCTCCACTTATGGCGTTGGCTAATGTCGCAGAACGCGTCTACATACTGCTCGGTCCTGGATCGCTTCAGTGGTAAGCCCCAGGCGTTGTTGCGCATTTGTCATCTGAGAAACCCAGGTATTCTTTTTTCGACCCCGTTTTCTTACAGTTGGAGTGACCGTAGTTGACAGTGCCTTTTTGACCGTGGCAATACCAGCTTATTCTATTCGCCTCAAGCTGTTCAGTTACCGAATTCTTTATATGTAGACTTCCTCTTATACGCGTAGATCTAATGCAATCACGTTTAGTGACTCAACTAGATATCCTTAACATTTTCATTTCCGCTGCCGTCATTTTGTTTTTAAACGTTTCGTACATTGTCCGACACTGTGAACCGTACATAAGAGCTGGTCTAACAAACGTGGCGTAGGGGAGCTCCCCTTCAATTTAAGTGGAAATTTTCAGTCGCAAAAAATATCCCGAATTTTCCCGCCATTTCTTCCACCCCACACTCACTCTGTGGTTTACGTCGTCGTCACATTTCGCTTCCATGTTAACGATTGATCCTAAGTTCTTGAAGATTGTGCTTTTCTGAAAAACTATTCCGTCTAACATTACCACATTGATCAAAACCACCGTATGGCGCTCCCAATGTTTCAATTTGAGTTCTGTTTTTTTTAGTTAAGTTGGTACATCTGTTATTGATATTCCATCTAAATCTTAGCGTCATAGCTTGACATTTGCAAAAGTTACGTAGCCAAGAGTACATCTATCTGCGTGTGTGTTGGCGATTTCTTACAATTTTAGACATGAATTTAAATTTGCAACAACGAACTTGTATTAAATTTTGCGTAAAAAACGGATTTAATTGTGCGCGAACGTTGGAAATGTTGGAAAAGTGTTTCGGCAACGATTCTCTAAAGAAAGCGGTCGTTTACCAGTGGTACGAGCGGTTCTTGAACATTGCAAGACATTTTGGTTAATGATTTGGGTTTCCGTCGTGTAGCAGCAAAGTTGGTGCCAAAAGACCTTAATTTCATGCAAAAAAGAGACCGTGCTGACGTCGCAAAAGAGATGATTTGCGAGGCTGAATCCGATCCCACATTCATCAAAAGGATCATTACTGGAGACGAGATAAGTGAGCAAGTGAATGACGTTCACCAAATGACCCGAGACCCAAAAAACCACGTCGTTTTCAGTCAAAAAAGAAGGCAATGCTCACGGTTTTCCTGGATTACAAAGGTGTAGTGCATCATGAATTTTTGCCAGAAGGCCAGACAGTAAACAAAGGGTATTATTTGGACGTTTGCGTGAAGCAATTCGCCGAAAGAGACCAGAATTGTGTGCAGAAAACTCATGGATTTTGTCCCATGATAACGCACCGTCGCACAATGCCAACAAATACCATCCAACAGCCACCGAATTCACCTGATTTGACTCCCTGTGACTTCTTTCTGTTCAATCGAGTCAAAAAAAAACTACTACGTTTCAGCAGCCGAGAGGAAGTAATGGTAAAATTGCAGGAAGCACCGAAAACCGAATAAAAAAAAATGTTTCGAGGATTGGATCAAACGCTGGCATAAGTGTGTTGCAGTTGATGGGGATTACTTTGAAGGGGACAATATAGATTTAGATGAATAAACTTGTATTTTAAATTTTCTGAATAAATTCCGGGTGGTATATTGATATTTTGATCAAGGTGGTATATCCGGAACAGGTCGCAACATTTGCGCAAATGGGCACTTCAAATGCTCCGTCTTTGAACAACTTATTTTAAGCCCGTTTCTCTCTGGCGCATTTTTCCATGAATCTAAGGCGTTCCGCAAATCTTCTGGATGGCGAACAAAAAATAAAATCATATGCCTTAAACCGCGTTAATTTCACGTAAGCATCTGGCCAAAAATCAAAATGCAGCAAAGCATAGACAATTTGATAGAAAAACAGCCACTTCGCAACACAGCCAATGTAGTGAAGCATTCCTAAAGCGATATTTCTTTGTTCTTTTAATACTACGAGTATATAAAAGATATTCGTACAGCAAATCGATTTCAATAGCAATCTATGAATTTTTTTTTTTTGTTGTCACTGTACGATTCTGTTTACTTTCATAGACTTCTTCAACATTCTAGTGGTTTGTTCTATTCAAAGCACCTCAATGTAGGTAACGCACGCATAATTGGTATCACAAATCAAAACCAACTTAAGAATTCTGCACGACGAGCTAGTGCATGCCAGTAATTCAGATAAGATTCGAGTGGAACTCTCCAAACCGAGGTGCGAATGAGTTTCTGTTAATATTTGTGTTCTACAAATTTCATCTATACGGAATAGAATTGTAGAATGTAGAATTACTAAAGAGAGCAGATTAGATTAGTAGAGTAGACTAATTGTTTGAGTGTTTGAGTGTTTGAGAATATCTAAATGAAATTAGGTTGTCCCGCTTCTGAATATGTATTCATAGATGAAATCAAAGTACTCTTGATGATAAGTGTTGTGTACTGATATCTTTGGAAATATTCGTTTTAAAGTTGTCACCCGTCTGCTAAAATCTGAAAATCATTTTCTCTCAGGACCGTTGTTGTACTATAGAATATTTCGGATTAATAGAACATTGCACAGATTCCTCTTTTTTGTTAAAAAAAAATAAATAAAGTCTCCTCAAACCAAGATAAGTGTGCCCATGACCATCTTTATTTCTGATTATTTTCTCAATGCGTTTAAATTTCGTTGTGACTTCATTCTACAGGGTGGGCAAACTAGGACCGACTGACGTAATTTTGGTCTTTTATTTTTTTTTACAATGAATTGAAATGTGCTCCATCGCTCATAACTATTGTACATAGTTTACTTAAAGGTTTGAATTTCCTCTGGTTAGCTGTACGAACATTTACAGACTGCGGGCGATATTCTACATCTACCATGGAAGCAACCTAAGATGAAGAATTTAAATCCGCCTTGGTCGAACTATAATAAGTTTGCCATCTTACACTTAAGATACATCGATTGGCAAGTGTAACTCTTCCCTTGATTTTTCACCGAGAAGTCATTACCGAAGTAGTCTACATTCGCGGGCCGAACGGCATAACTTAGAACGTTAAAGTGCAAGTTGTCTTTTTCGATTTGAAGATTCATCAATATCATACAGTCCTTGACAATGCATAACTAATTTCAATACTTTAACAGATGCACAGACCTTTGAAACATTGTGCCTTTGATGTTGGTTTGTAGACTACGCACAATTTTTCTCATTCATGGTGTGTAGTATATGGTATGTTGCCGCACAGCAGTTTTTCGTCATGTTTAAATCCATTTTTCATATCAAAGATTTTGGTAAGACTGTCGCCGCCTTCATCATTCTGTATAATCTGAAAAACGTGGCGCCGTGTAGCTTGTCTCTGCAGTTACTCTGATATCATTTGCGACCTAAAAATTATCAGTTTCCGGGGTTTTCTGAAGAATTTTACCTAGTGCCTCCAGCCGCAGTTATAGCTTAGGGGCTGAGGAATGTGCACTCGGCAAAGTCTCTGGCCGTGTGTCTCTCAGCAGTGCAGCGCTAACATTCCATATAGTACTACTCAGTTGTTGTAGAGTCAGGTATTTTCAGTACTTGGCTGCATCTACGTGAAGGTGGTGGAAGTGCCGTCTATAGGACTGGAGGATTGAGTTGCACGTTTCGCAATTTAATGAGTTCAGTTAACTGTTCTATTGTTTTTATTGGGTGACCACCTGTTGCATTGTAAATATTGAATATTGCCACCGCTAGCGTTTTAGCGACAACGATTTTTGAATATGAGCGTGGAATATTGGAACCCTTAACAGGCCACGTGCAGCCGAGTAATAAGCAAAGGCACTTGACTGCTATCACAGAGATATCATCCCCATCCAGAGAGTGGGATGGGCCGACCGAAGATATAAGGAGCCTGAAAACATATGATATACTCGTATATAGCAAAGTGATTGCTATAGGGAAAAGAAACGGCGCTTATTTGGTTGTGGATTTGTCATATACGCCAGACTTGAACAAAAAATCTTGACTTTCCGACTCGTAAGAGCGTCTTATCATAAACTGTATCAAACGACAGCGGAAGACGTAAGATCTGTCTCCAGTATTATGGGCACCCTTACGTACCGTGCAGCCAACTTTGACTCGGATCACCACCTTGTTGCAACTGAGGTGCGAATGCGGATCGCCGAAGCGCCACAACAAAGAAGAACAACAATGAGAAGGCATTAGATAGAAAAGCTGCAAAAGCAAAAGGCACCCGAGTTCTCCCAACAACTCCTATGCCGCCAGCATCAAATACCGAAAACCTGTGGCATCTCTGACAAGATGCTGAATGTCGTCCGACCACCATCTACATATGACTGCCTGGTTTGATGAAGAATGCCAGCAAGCACATGCAGCTAAACAAAAAGCGTTCAAAGTGGCGGTGCTGTATGAACTGAAAGAGACGGGAACAACACCTTCTTCGCCATAAAAACAAAAACCAGCATAAGGAGCGCGCTATCTAAGATATTGGTAGGCTGTACTCCAGGAAAAACACACGAATTTTTAATAACAGGTAACAAGATCGTGTCAATGCAAGATGACCCGTACAGAAAAAGGAAAAATTTCTGAATATAGAGTCACAGCCGGTGCCGAGAATTTGGAAGAACTTTTTATTTAGTTTTGTGTAACGACGAAGAAGCCTAACCTCCCGTCGTAAGCCGATTTAGATCATAAGACATAGACGATGGCAGCCCAAACTTCTATCAACTTGACCAAAATGAGGTGAGGATACCAATATCTTAGCTGAAACCAAACAAACTAGCTGGACTTGTCGACAAACCGGCCGAGTTATTTCAAACTTCTTGGAATGACTTTGTAGAGAGCATACACCAACTCATTTCTAGGAATTGGTAAGAAGGGTGTGTGCCTGATGAATTAAATGATTGGATAGCAAAGAAGATCCTTTATGCTTGCCATATTGTGTAAGTATCTTAAGCCCTACGTCAACAATCTGATTAGCCCTTATCAATGCGGGCTTGGACCAGCAAGGTCCACAGTCGACCATTTCACACTCCGGCTGATCCTGGATAAAACTGTAGAAGCTCAAATCGTTGCCCACTTTTTTTTCATCGATTTTTAAAGGCAGCAAATGACAGCATTTATAGAGTTACACATATTGAGCCATGTCTAGTTTTGGCATCCCTACCAAAATGTTCCGTCTGTGCAGAATGACGATGGAGAATGCTTCCTGCTCTATCAAAGTCAGTGACGACTTAACCATTACTTTTATGTCAAAGAAGGTGTAGACGCCGCCATGTGGCTTATTTAACACCATACAATCTTTAGCGTATGTCGATGATATCGACATAATTAAGAGAACACGTGTGTTCACGAGTATTGAAACTGAAGCTTCGACAACGAGTCGTAAGTGAGGGCAAAACCAAGTATATGGTATCAACAACAAGGGACACACAACATGAACGAATTGGATAGAACGTCACAGTCGACATCTTTAATTTCGAGGTACAATAGCTTGGGCCCTTATCTACCTCACTATTGCCAATCCAAATACTAAGGAGGCCCTAAATAATACCTTGAACATTCCAGTCCTGCTTTATGGCGCTGGAGCATGTACTCCATCGAAAACGGATGATAAAGGTATTCCCAGTCGTTTTGAGAGAAATATTTGTTCCCGCGCTTGTGTTGACGGGCCTTGAAGGAAAAGAGATATGACAATGCTCCGGCCCTAAGAGCCATCGAATCAAATTGAAAGAGACAACGCAGCAGATTGAGAACTCACCTCAGGTGGAGCACACAAGTAGAAGGAGACCTTAACCGACTTTGAGTGCCAACTGGACGCAGTTAGCTAAACATCGGAATAACTGAAAAAGGTTTTTAATTTAGGCTCAGGCTCACCCCGAACTGTGGCGCCTCCTAAGTAAGTAAGTAAGTAAGTATCTGCCTTTGTATTGCAGTTCTAGTGGCGTGAGTCTGCGAACTTTAAAACCGGTCTACAGACTCTATTCTGGATTAACCTCTAAGTAAGCCAGGGAGTTTGCTAATGTTTTCACATTTAAGTGATTTAACTAATTTTTATTTTCTTTCGGGCTATTGTTGGCTGGAACCTTAGCCTATATTGCTTTTTAGACCAATTTTTCCAACTCCCTTAAATGAACATGGCAAGAACAATCGAATTTTTCAGCTTTCGGTTCAGCTCCTACTTTCAGTTTGTTGATGTGAAGACTTCTGCGGATCTGCATACCTCTTATAAGCTCCACGTGTATATTTTTTACATTGTCTAACATTGTGATACGTATGTCAAAGCCAGATGAACGAATATCGTATTATAATAAACCCTTAAGTATGAGGTGCGCAACAAAGTTCCCGCTGCTTGTCAATAGATGGCTCCAGCAGTAAGTGTTGGTCGATGTTGACATATCCAAAACGTCAACCAAGCTTAGATATATAGTAAACAAACCGTTTTGACACAACTTTTGGTTGTGTTAAAATGTCTGATTTTCTGCCAAATAATCGTCATTTGCAAAAGTGTTGATTTACGGCTGCTAAAGCGCATCGAGGGCTCCAAAAAGTTTACGGAGATGCTACTCTAAGTGAAACAACGCGCCGTGATTGGTTTCGTCGCTTTCAAGACGGTGATTGCGATGTTGACAAACGTCCGCGTGAAGGAAGGTCAAAATCCTTCGAAGACTCTGAATTGGAGACATTGTTCGATGAGAATCCATGCCAAACACAAGAAGAGCTGATTCAAAAACAAAGAACTTGTGTTCCTTATGATTTAAGGCCAAGGGACGTTGAGCGTCGCTTTTTCGCATGTAAACAACTGCTTCAGCGGCAAAAAAGGAAGGATTTTCTTCATCGTATTGTGACGGGTGATGAAATAAAGATTCGTTACAGCATCTCAAAGAGAAGAAAGGTATGGGGACTGCCTAGCCACGCCTCTGCGTCGTCGGCTCGGCCCAATATTTAAACTGCGAAGGTTGTGCTGTGTATTTGGTGAGATCAGGTCGGTGTTATTTATTATAAACTGTTAAAACCCAACGAAACCATCACTGGGGAACCGTATTGACTTAAATTGATGCGACTAAGCCGAATACTGGGCGCAAAACGGTACAGTACGACCAGAGGCACGAAAAAGTGATTTAACATCATAAGAAAGCTCTGCCTAACGTTGTCAAACCCGTTAAGACTAACCTGAAAATGCACAAATGGGAAGTCTTGCACCACCCACCATATTCCCCAGATATTGCACCGTCCGGTTATTACTTGCTCTGTTCGATAGCACATGGTCTGGCTGATCCGCTCATATGAAGACATCAAAAAATGGCTTGATCCTGGATAGCCTCAAAAAAATAACAATTCTCCCGTAACGGTATTCAAGCTCTACCAGAAATATGGGAAAAATTTGTAGGTAGCGATGGGCAACACTTTGAATTTTTCATTTGTAACCGTTTTTCCACAATAAAGTTGAAATTTCACATCAACAAAAAACAGTGAGAACTTAGTTCCGGATTTAAGCAACCCAACAATGACTTTACCTTTATACAGAGGAACCAGAAAGCTCTTCTTTTATGGTGAAGCATTCGAACGCCTCTTCTTAAAAGTGCTCTTCCCAACTATTAGGAATTTGTCTTGCTGACTTTTGAGGCCGAGGGTCATCTAATCACATGCATTTATGCATCGCATATCTTCCACTTGGGAGTAAACTCATTCCACAGAATAATGAACTTGTGATGTTTTTTCTTGCTTAACTTTCTCTTATATAAGCAAGGAAACTTAACTTTGGTTAGACGAAACCATAACTCAGCGTAAACAGCGCGCTTTAGTTACGCAGCAGAGGTAAATATGTGAAAATATTTTAAATTATCGTCTGTGGGACCGCTGGGACATGTCTATAAACAGTCTGAATCTACCTGTTTTCCCTCGAAACTACGAGTATATAACAAATTCACTAAATATTTTGGCCTGCTACATCAGTCAAAAGTAAGCCGATCCAGAAAAATCTAAGCCACTCGCACTTTTATTTTATTATCTATGTTTGTTTGATTTGATTTATTTTTATTTATTTTTTTTTTTTTTTAAGGCCTTCTGCGAATTATTGTACTTATCACCGATTTAATGAACCATCGAGTAGGTAGTAAACTTTCCCAGTGTTTTGTTTTGTTTTGTTATCAAACAACTCGATGTCGTGTTCCAAGGGATCATAAATTTCTTAAAAACTTTTATGATTGAGATTTTTGTGATTTACTACTCGATTGGAAATTTTCAACACGAAACCACTTTTTTACATCGGGGGGCTTAAATGATCAAACACTTGATTCCAATAAATCTTTTAGAGCCTTGGCTTGCTCGGATTTAAGCTCTGATTTGCAACTTCTCTAAGAAACCTTCAGATTGACAAGAATTATCTCCAGACATCTTAACGTCGTAAAGTAGAAATGCAAGGTTCTAACAATGTTCAACAAAGTCCTCCTTATCAGAGTCGTACTGTTGGCGGAAAATCCATAAGCTATTTCGATTTCAACCCCGTTGAGCTTGTTGGTTTTTATCGATGCAAATGTCTATGATAGACCGTTCGGACGCAGCAGGTTATCGTATAAAGGAGGGCAGATTGTGATAGAGCCTCATAAGCGAACTGAAAATGTCGCGAGCAGTGTTAGTTTTTTTGAGTATCTGTCTGGTGTTTGCCGCTGGTGAGCGTGCTCGTTACACTAACTATCGGGTGTATAAGGTAACCGCAGCTGATTTGAAGCAATTGGCTGTCCTCAAGGACCTCGATGGAGCTAGTGACAGTGTGATTTTCTTGGATGGAGTACATGGTTTGTCAAAAGGTGTCAATGTGGTGGTAGCGCCCCACAAAGTACCAGACTTTGTCAATATCTTGGCCAGAAATGGACTTGCTTACGAACTAGTCGATGAAGATGCTCAAAAACGCTTGGACGATGTTGATCTTGGATTTTCTAGCCGCGCAGGCTACGACTGGACATCTTACCATACCCTCGAAGAAACTTACAGTTGGTTGAGCTCTTTAGCTCAATCATACCCAAATGTAGTCAGCCTAATTGTAGGTGGCAGGACCTACGAGGGACGTCAAATTTTAGGAGTCAAGATTTCCTACAAATCCGGCAATAAAGGAATCTTCATCGAAAGCGGTATTCATGCTCGTGAATGGATTGCTCCAGCTACAGTGACATATTTGATCAATCAACTCCTGACCAGTACTTCATCGTCGATTAGGGACATTGCAGAGAATAACGATTGGTACATATTCCCCAATGCCAATCCCGATGGTTATGTTTACACCTGGACTACTGATCGTATGTGGAGAAAGACCCGTAAACCTTATGGCAGCTGCTATGGAGCTGATCCAAACAGGAATTGGAACGTTCACTGGAATGAAGTCGGTTCTAGCACCAATGTCTGCTCGGATACCTATGCTGGACCATCTGCTTTCTCTGAAATCGAAACAAAGTCTATTTCAGAGTACATTGCTTCGTTGAAGGGCAAGATTCAACTGTATGTATCGTTCCACGCTTATTCACAGTATCTGTTGTATCCATATGGACATACAAGTGAGCTTCCAGCGAATGTAGGCGATCTGAAGTCTATATTCGATGTTGCTATTTCTGCTATGAACAAGAGGTATGGAACTAAATACACTGGAGGCAACATCTATGATGCCATCTACCCAGCTTCGGGATCCAGTATCGATTGGGCTTACACCAACGTTGATACAAAGTTGGCTTATTGCTACGAATTGAGGCCGTCTAGTAACTCGATTTGGTACGGATTCCAATTGCCAGCTTCTCAGATTATTTCAACAGGAGAGGAGACCATCGATTCACTAGTCGCCATGGTTGGCAAAGCTAAGGAGCTGAAGTATTTGTAAATTGTAAATTGGAAAGAAATAAATGCGTATTGTGCTCGCAAAGTTTTAGTCAGTTTTTTTTTATTTAATATTTATCAGAGGCGTTATAAGTCACCGACTTATGAGCCCATTAGTTAAGTTAATTTTTTTGAAATCAGACTTTTTTTTTGTCAAAAATGCTCTCTTATTCAAGATCCTTTAAACAGTTTAAGTCTCTAATCTAAATATTAAATGCGCCAGGGCTCCGTTCTATCTCCGACGAACTTTTTTGTTTGCATTAAACGTCATAGTCATAGTAGATGGCAACGATTAGTATAATAGCCTCTTCCAAAAGGGGCTGGTTCCTTAAATAACGAGAATGAGCCTCTGCAACCGAACATCTTGCAGCTCTGCTAATAAGCCCTACTTCACGCCTCTCCGTGGTGCCATCTAGGAATCTAACTGGAGATTGCGAAGTGAAGGGAACAAATTGCGAGTTTTCTGCGCCATGAATCAGGATTAGTGTCGAAAAAACAGAACAAGACCTTTTCCGGACTACTCCGACAAATTTGGAGCTCAGGCCGGTAAGGATTTCCAGAACTAAGTCAGGGTCTTGGAAAAGAGATGGCGGCGGATGAGCCCTATATGAGCCATGAGCCAACGGCAGCACTCACATCCCGGAACGGGTTACTGGCTTCGGTGTAACTGACCCCTCGTCCTAGGGGCATTAATAATGGAACTGGTCCTCCAGGTTGGAGACCTCGGATATGGACGGATCTACTGTTGACAACCCATGCAAACGAACTAGGGACAATGAAACTCGGATATGCACGTGGAATGTTAGGTCCCTTAACAGCCCGCGAGCAGCTGAACAAATAGCTCCATAACCGCCATCTAAGAAATGCCGGGCAAAAGGAGTATGAAAAGCTGCGACATCTTCTACGCGATTGTTATCGACGGCAAAACCACCGACAATTTGGATGCGGATTTGTTGTTGGACTTTGGCAAGAAGTCTTAAGTTTCCTGCATGTGAACGAGCGCCTCGTAGCAATCCGCATCAAGTCTTACCAACATTACCCTGCTATGCGCGCATGCCCCCACAGAGGAGAAAGATGACGACACCAAGGATGCCTTCTATGGGCTCCTTAACAAGACCTACAAGCAATGCCCTTGCTATGACACTAATATTGTCCTCGGTGATTTTAATGCAAAGCAGAAAGAGAGGGTATCTTTGGTGGAACAATCGGAAAATATAGCCTGCAAGACAACAGCTCCGGTAACGGAGGCTAATCGATTTTGTGGCGCGACGAAACATTGTTGTAGCTAACACGCGGTTTTACCATCCCGATATTCACAAGGGGACTTACAGAACTCCTGATCAATCAACAGTCAACCAGATTGATCACATTGCGATCGACGCAAGACACTCCTCCAGTATTTTAGATTTCCGAACGTTCCGAGGAGTCAACATTGACTCGGGCCTTGTTGTAGCCAAGGTACGGTTGCTGATATCCCGAACAACGCCAAGACAAACTAAAACTCGTATTATGAGGAATTTCGAGGTCAGACGGCCACAATCGCAAAAGATCGCCAAGTCCTATTCCGGTTGAGTCTCCTTTAATCTCTGAAGAGGTCCCTTGCGGCCAGCATTAAGCATCGAAGACCAGTGGCAATAGTGCCAAAAAGAGATGCCGCTTCTGATGTGCTGGGTTTCACTCGATCACCACACCCCTAGTTTGATGACGGCAAGCACATGCAGCTAAGCAAGATGCGTACAAAGCGGCACTGCATACATGGACGGAAGAGGAGAGACCAATGACTTGGTAAGGAGCATACACCAACTCATCTGTAAAATATGGTCGGACGAAAGTATGCCCGATGAATGGAACCTCAGCATTGTTTGTCCGATTCTCAAGAAGGGAGACCCTCTGAACTGCGCCTACTGCAGAGGCATCAGTCTCCTTAGCATCTCATACAAGATCTTATCTGCCGTATTGTGTGAACGCCTGAAGCCGTTCGTCAATAACCTGATAGGTCCATATCAGAGTGGCTTCAGGCCAGGAAAGTCCACCATCGACCAAATATTCACATTACGGCACATCTTGGAGAAGACCCATGAGCTTCAGATCGATACACACCACATATTCATCGTTTTGATGGCCGCGTATGACAGCATCGAGCTATACAGAGCAATGTCTAGTTTTGGCATCCCTGCCAAACTCGTCCGTCTGTGCAGGATGACGATGCAGAATGCACGCTGCTCCATCAAGGTCGGTAAAGTTCTCACCGAGACCTTTAATGTCCAAAAATGATTTAGACAAAGCCATGCGCTGTCATGCGATTTTTTTAACATCGTTCAAGAAAGAATAGTGCAAAACTCACGAGCAAACACCAGAGGCACTATCTTTCAAAAGTCCCACCAACTACTCGCATACGCCGACGATATTGACATAATCGGGAGAAAGCAGCGTGATGGCAGTGGCGCTTTCACGAGTATTGCGAAGGAAGCCGCGAAAATGGGTTTAGCGATCAATGAGGGCAAGACCAAGTATACGCTGTCAAGCAAAAAGGACAACCAACACCGACGCCTCGGGCAGAACGTCACCCTCGACAGATATAACTTTGAGGTGGTTAAGGACTTTGTCTACCTAAGCTCTGCTATAAATACAGAAAAGAAGAAAAAGAAACGTCATAGTACTCTGCGAAAATGGTGCAAAACATCTAGGCTTCCTGAAGCAAATGTACTGTTGTTTGACCTGACATCTTTTTTTCGCGCTAAATCAAAGTACAATTTCTACATCTGGTTAGGTAATCCATGCAAGTTAGAGACGATAGTAACAAGGACGAAACGAAGAGCTAGAAAACAAAGTATCGGGTTATTAACTTCGATACGGGCGAAAAGTTTTTTTTAGCAAGTTCCCGCATCTCGACATTCATAAGAGGATCTAAATGCTCCTGACTCCCAAGAAGCAAGGATGCGCACGGACTTCTCCCAACAAACAATAAAAGAGCACCAGAATTGCGAGATCGAGGCCATTCACTGTTATTATAGAAGGAAAGCTGTTCGAAATAGTTAAAAAGCATCCAACCAGACAACATATTGTGAACAGAAGACGAAGAAGAGAACACTCATCAATTCGTGCTAAGGATACGAAACAATCATTTTTGGGGACTTTTTAACGGTGATAATGATCAGTATTCCGCTGTGAGCCAGAACTAAAGTGAATCAAAATAAGCAACAATTCCGTCCACTTGACTTTGATGAAATGTGGATAGCTATTCTGCCTAGCTTTCTTAAATCTCACAGCATCACCAATTATATTTTATTATATTATATGAGCTGTGCTAGCGCATGCAACCGGTTTAGATCTTTTGCCACCAAATTGGCATTGGCGACCTTCGAAAGACTCTTAAATTCCAAACTGATATGAGATGATATGTCGATCTTAAGGCGATCGAAGAGCGCATATATCTGAAAAAAATATACGAAGCCATGTCCCTGCTTATCCTGTCCAGCTTCGCAGAATGACCATGGAGGAAACTCGGAGCTCCATTAGGGCTATTAATCGGATTGCCTATGCAGATGACATACACAGAAGCGGCAGCAACGCGTCTGGCAGTAATTTAAGGGAAAAAAGATGTCCTGATGTCATCGGGAAACCCCATACAAAATCAAGGATAAATTATTCAGTTTCTCCTTGGCCCAGAGGCTTGCAATTAAAAAAAGTAAAAACAACAGAACATTTTGAGGCACTTGATCATTTTCATGGAAAAGGTGTTCGCGTGCTCTACGATCCTGCATGTGTCGACGGAGAGTAGAGAAGCGACATAAGTTTCAGTTCGAACTCGAAAATATCAGCCGCAGCTCAAAAAGTGTTCGAAACAAATACCGAGGAAGGACACAGCAAAGAGCGACTTGACCTCAAGAGACACGTCGGATTGCAATCCCACCAATATGAGTGAGTAAAGTAGGGTGATCATAAAAAGTGTCCATTTCAATCCCACCTTGGGAAATATCGCAGTCTTTCCGTTAGCTGTAGAATCACTCCGCCGAAGTTGTTATATTATTGCTATTATAACCTGCAACCATTCAAAACCAACTTGTGTCTGTACCTTTCTTTCTTTCCTTCAAGAAGGGATGGAGCCCGAGTTTCTCTCAAGAAAACGCCAAGGCATGATCATCATAAATCATAATTGCGAAAAATGACAACCATTGCGGGCAGACCCAACAATGGTTATGTTGAATATATTTGCATTTATCCGCCAGAGTATCTAGGCCATAACACCGATTGTACAAAGTTAGGTAATAACCCAATAGAAAAGCACCAACGATTTTACAAATAGCTTCGAATGTCAATTCGTTCTTGATATTTGTGAAGCAAACAGAATTAGAATCGCAATGGAAGCTATACTACTGAAAAACGGGCAATAATAGTCACGATGTTTTTCATGAACAATTCTTCAGTGACTTTGGCAAAACGTGCATTTCGCTTGACGCCCTTGACCAAAACAGCAAGCCCTGAAAGGCCTAAGATTTCTTGTTCACTTCCGTAGCTGCAGATGTCGTGGAAGTTCAATAGACCTTGACCGGACGACGTGTCTTACAATTCGTCATCCCACGGACGTTTCTGCGGCGCAACTTGATGTAGAACTTGAAAACGTTTTCGTACAAAATGTAGACAGTCCATTAGGTGATGGGTGTTGATCATAAATCACATCTAACCTAAACTCACGCCCTCCTGAATCCCAAAAACGAAGTGGGAGATACGTAAACAATCAAAATTTGCGGATCTGAGGCACTGAAAACATATGAGTAGCACTCAGTTTACTTTCAAGGAGCCATTGGAGCATTTTTTTGTTTCTTGAGAGCCGCAATCGAACGATCTCTGTAGATTGTGAGGGCTACAGAGCCAAGAATATTGAATTTTTCATTCCTTAATTGGATGAATCGGGACTGGAGGACGGCGCATACTGCAAGATCCATAACCGATATTCTAGAGCAGTCGTTTCCTGGTCATCTAATATCGCTCGCTGGGCCGCAAGGTCACCCGATTTCACCGCTTAAGACTTCTTTCTATTGACTTATGTGAATAAGCCATCGATTCTAGCAGCCGTCAAGGAGAGTATCAGTAAAGTCGGCAGTTCCGAAGAAAACCGTGAAAAATGCTGGAAACCACTTAAGCAATATCATTTTCAAAACATGATTTTTAGCATCGATGTTGAAATTGGTAACAGATGATATTTTTAGCAAACTAACAGCGGGCCTAATAACGATGTAGTGTTCTCTTAACACTATTCTCTAAATGGTCTGACCCTTCAGGGCGCGCTAAGATGCGCCCGACTACGTGAAACGCTTTCCGATGTGAAGCGACAGGGAGCCTTTAATATGGATGATCTTACTACTGACCTCAGCAAATGATAAACGGACAACGAATTTCGACTTTACACGAGAAATATTCGGACATCAACACAATACATGAAACCGAATATAAAAGAGCAGGCTTTAGACCTCTTTAGAGCGAAAATCGCTCCCATCCAACAGAAAGGAAGATGAAAACCATTACGTCTACCATAATAATTGCAAAAAGAGTAGAAGCAGCCCCTACTCATGTATACGAGGGCGGGTCAATATGTCCGTGACTTTTGGATTAAAACACAGATTTTTTGATAAAAAAATAATTTTATTTTTCAACGTAGTCTCCCTTGAGCTCTATACACTTTGTCCAACGCTTCTCCAATTTTTTTATCCCTTCCAAAAAAAATGATTTGTCGAGGTCCTCAAAATAGGCCTTTGTTTGCGAGATGACTTCATCATTGGAGTCAAATCTTTTTCCACCAAGCCATTTCTTCAGGTTTGGGAACAAGAAGTAGTCACTCGGAGCCAAATCTGGAGAATAGGGTGGATGAGGGAGCAATTCATAGCCCAATTCATGGATTTTTGCCATGGCAACTGCACATGTGCGCACCCTTGCATTGTCTTGGTGGAAAAGAACTTTTTTCTTGGCCAAATGAGGTCGTTTTTTTTTTTCAAATCGTCATTGAATCGGTCCAATAAGTTGGCATAATATTCCCCATTGATTGTTCCTCCCTTTTGAAGGTAGTCAATGTGGATTATCCCACGTGCATCCCAAAAAACAGTCGCCATAACTTTATTGGCTGAAAAACCCACCTTGGCCTTCTTTGGCGCCGATTCACCCTTAGAAACCCACTGTTTTGACTGTTGTTTGTTCTCTGGTGTGTTGTGATGGATCCATGTTTCGTCCACGGTTACAAAACGGCGCAAAAACTCCCCCATATTGCGATCAAACAACGCCAAACCTTCCTGTGAAGTTGTTACACGATTGCGTTTGTGGTCGACTGTGAGCAAACGCGGCACCCATCTTGCGGAAAGCTTTCTCATGCCCAAGTGATCATTCAAAATTGAAACCACTGAGCCATGCGAGATCCCTACGGCTTCCACAATCTCTCGCACTTTCAATCTTCGGTCGGCCAACACCATATCGTGAATTTTTTCGATTGTTTCGGGTGTAGAGACCTCAACTGGGCGTCCAGGACGTTCGGCATCTTCAGTGCTTGTACGGCCACAACGAAATTCAGTAAACCACTTTTTTACCATTGAAATCGATGGTGCAGAGTCCCCATAGTATTTATCAAGCTTAGCCTTGGTCTCGGTAATGGTTTTTTTTCGCAAGAAATAATGCTTAATAAGCACACGAAATTCACTTTTTTCCATTTTCTCATCAAATTAGTGAGTAGTCTGGATGATAAAATGTTGGTATCAGTTGCCCTTTACTTTTCCTAACAATTTGCCAATGCTTTCTGATAGTCATCGTCTGATGGTTTGTTACTTTCAATGCCACTGTAAACTGAAACCCAGAGGATGGTAAAGAGTAATTGGGAGTCAAGTTGATTGAATAAAGATTGACATTATCTAACTAGTTTTAAGTATGTAGTAGTTGCGACATCTCAGAGAAAATGCCTGCGCCGCAGTTTCTATGAGCTATCGGTCAAGATTATTGACTCGTTGTCTTTAATTGCTTTTCCATTTTTTCATCCAGGCCCCCATTTGCCGCTTTTTTGGCGGCAAAGAAGTTCCTTCGAAAGCTGGATTCCAATTTGGAGACCTTAAAACCCCCTACGACTTCGGCTGAGCTGAAGCAAAGCAATGTTTAACGTCTTCTTATATATTTCTCTGGCTACAGTGTTCCCACTTTTGTACAGCTGATCCGTTTTGGTGCAACTTACTCTGTTCTGCAGTGTAGACTGCTTTTTTTCAAGCGCTGCTTCAAAGCTTACAGGATTTCCTCTTATGAACCGCCCCTTCTTGGGACAGATTTGGTTTGGTAGCTGTTATTATCCTCAGCAAAAGCCTGGTACCTCACCTTATCTGATCGGCCCTGCGCGCACACAATGCCACATAATACAACCCCGAGGTCTTTAATTTTGTTAATTATAAACACCGCCTTTCGATGGAAATGCTCCCACTATTTGGCATATCTTTAGTGTAACTTACCTTTTTATCGGACAGTGCCCCCACATTCTTAAGTGCTTGTAGCAACTTTAGATGATGACAATTTAAACTAAAGAAAGGCCGTGAATACACTTTGGGCGGTAGTTGACTAAAGCTTAATAACGTATCCGGTCGAAGTGCAGAGATCGATTTTCTCGATTTTGTTATTCCTTTTGTTTTGCTTATTTTGTATAGATTTCGTTGCCACTATTCTAGTAGGTCTCTCTTGGCGCAGCCGCCACACCATAGAAGACCGTAACTGTACATCGACCTTAACCGCAGCTTTGTCTTCAATGAAAATGGGGTATTTAGCCCAATCTATTCACTGTTTTTACCAAAAACCAATGTAGTAAAAAATAGCGAACTAAAAAACAGCATGTTGCCTAAAGTATACTTACCACCTTGATCGAAAAATACCAGTTTATTCATCTAAATCTATATTGTTCCCTTCAAAGTAATCCCCAACGACTGAAACACACTTATGCCAGCGCTTGATCCAATTCTCGAAACATTTTTTATATTCGGTTTTCGGTATGTCCATCAGTGATTCCTGCGATTTTTCCATTACTTTCTCTCGGCTGCTGAAACCCGTTCCCCTTAGTGGTTTTTCAACTCGATTGAACAGAAAGAAGTCACAGGGAGCCAAATCAGGTGAATCCGGTGGTTGTTTGATGGTATTTGTTGCATTTTTCGTCAAAAAGTTACGAATAATGATGGCACTGTGCGACAATGCGTTATCATGGTGCAAAATCCATGAGTTTTCTGCCCACAATTCTGGTCTCTTTCGGCGAATTGCTTCATGCAAACGTCTCATAACGCCCAAATAATACTCTTTGTTTACTGTCTGGCCTTTTGACAAAAATTCATGATGCACTACACCGTTGTACACCATGAAAACCGTGAGCATTGCCTTCTTTTTTGACTGAAAACGACGTGGTTTTTTTTGGCCTCGGGTCATTTAGTGAACGCCATTCTCTTGCCTGATGTATGGACTGCGTATCGTACTCATAAACCCACGTTTGTATCCGGTAATGATCTTTTTGAAGAATGTGGGATCGGATTCAGCGTCGCAAATCATCTCTTTTGCGACGTCACCACGGTCTCTTTTTTGCATGAAATTGAGGTCTTTTGGCACTAACTTTGCTGCTACACGACGGAAACCCAAATCATTAACCAAAATGCATTGGGACGGATCCATAGGCAATGTTCAAGTCCTCCGCTATCTCTTTGCTGGTTAATTTGCGGTTATTGACCAACATTTCTCTTACTTCATCAATTTTTTCGTCGGTTTTCGATGTCGATGGTCTGCCACTGAGTTCATCATCTTGGATTGACTCACGACCACTTTTGAACCGCTCGTGCCACTGGTAAACAACTGTTTTCTTTAGAGAATCGTTGCCGATACACTTTTCCAACATTTCCAACGTTCGCGCACCATTAAATCCGTTTTTACGCAAAATTTAATACAAGTTCGTTGTTGCAAATTTAAATTCATTTCTAGAATTGAAAAAAAATCGCCAACACACACGGAGGTAGATGTGCTCTTGGCTACGTAACTTTTGCAAATATCTAGGTATGACGCTAAGATCCTTGGACCACAACCCTAACTCTAAGGTCTATCCACCTTTCTTAACAATAATATATTGACAAAATCTATATCAACAAGGAAGAAAAGATGGATAACTAAATAAAATTAAATCTGGTAAAGAGTAACTGCTCGAAAATGGAACCCTGAGGCGCTTCAATTTTTTTCATTTTCCAAGACTTATAGCTTTGGATAGCAAAATTTAATATTTCAAAATCATAAATACTTACAGTTCTTCAGCGAATACATCAAGTGCTCTCTTGCTTATTTGATTATTACTACAAATTGCAATTGCCGGAAATTCGACATTTTTAACATGAACCACTTTGGCCGACAGCCTTGTCTCCGTCGGTGTCTGCACAAATTCAAGAGCCAAATCATATACATCCAAATGTGTCAAGATCAGGACAAAGGCCATTATTCCAAGCCAAATATATCTGTTAATGAAAATGTATTCTTAGATTGAACGAAATCTCGAAAATCAATAAATTAGCCTGCAGTCTATAGTCACGTAGTACGAGTATATGCTTTATCTCTTACCACTTAAGTGCACAATTTTGCACACCAAGAATTGTTAACTTTGTCTGGGGTCATAAATCTTTCCAATCTCAATCGATAACGAATAGCAATTTATAATTACCCTGAAAAAGATATTCATCAGGACAGTAGTGCTATACAGTACCAAACATTTAATCATTGACGAAAATTGTGCAGTGGATTATTTAACCTCTTGGTGAACTCTTTCTCTCGCCTTGAAAACACAAAATGTGTGTCCTAAAATACCTCAACAACTGTGCAGATGCATTTATAATTTAAAGTCGTTCAATGTTTTCTCCTTCCACTGTATGAGTAACAATCTCATTTTTCAGATACAGGAGTTAACTTAAGACCCACTTGACAGCTTCTAATCAGGTCAATAGAAACTTTCGCGTCACCCTGCCTCTATTATCAACCTTTTGTCTACCTCAAAAGGTATTCGAAGTGAAATCCAACAGAGTACGAGTATATAACTGGGTGACACTGGCCTAGAAACTCATTAAGCGAAATGTCGCGAACACATTTTTTAGTTTTTTTAGGCATTTGCCTAGCACTCGCAGCTGGAGAGCGTGCTCGATACGATAACTACCGGGTGTACAAGGTCACAGCCAGTGATCAAAACCAATTGAAGATTCTTCAAGACTTGGAAGGTTCTAGTGACAGTATTCTCTTTCTAGAAGGACCATACGTATTGTCTAAGTCACTCGATGTAGTCGTCGCGCCACACAAGGTTCCAGATTTCACCACTTTATTGTCTACAAATGGAATCATTTATCAACTCTTTGAAGAGAATGCACAAAGTATATTAGATCGAGAGGATATCGGGAAGTCGACTCGGGCAGGCTATGATTGGACATCCTATCATACACTCGATGAAACCTACACTTGGCTGCAATCCCTGGCTAAATCTTATCCTGGTCAGGTAAGTCTGATTAATGGAGGTAGTTCCTATCAGAATCGTCAAATCCTGGGAATCAAAATTTCCTACAAAACCGGCAATAAGGGAATCTTTATCGAAGGTGGTATCCACGCTCGTGAATGGATCGCTCCAGCGACTGTAACTTTCTTAATCAATGAGCTCCTAACCAGCACTTCCTCATCGGTAAGAAATATTGCTGAGAACAACGATTGGTACATCTTTCCCCATGTGAATCCCGATGGCTATGCCTATACCTGGACTGGAGATCGTATGTGGAGAAAGACTCGTAAGCCATATGGCAGTTGCTATGGGGCTGATCCCAACAGGAACTGGAACTTTTATTGGAATACGGCTGGATCGAGTAACAGTGTATGCTCGGATAGCTACGCTGGACCATCCGCTGCTTCAGAAATCGAGGTCAAGTCTCTGTCGAACTACCTCACATCGTTGAAGGGCAAGATTCAGTTGTATGTATCGTTCCATGCGTATTCACAATACCTGTTGTATCCTTATGGACACACAAGCCAACTCCCGGCAAATGTTAACGACTTGAAGGCTGTTTATAATGTTGCCATTTCTGCCTTGAACAAGAAGTATGGAACTAAGTATACCGGTGGAAACATTTACGATGCCATATACCCAGCATCTGGTTCGAGTATTGATTGGGCCTATGCTAATGTGGACACTAAGTTGGCATTCTGCTATGAATTGAGACCTAATTCTAGTGGCGGTGGGTTTGGATTCCAATTACCAGCTGCTCAAATCATCCCAACTGGACAGGAAATAGTGGACTCAATTGTCGCCATGGTCGGCAAGGCAAAGGAGCTTAAGTACTTGTAATCAGTCAGACTTTCTGGGACATGATTTCATGAAGAAATAAAGTTGAATTATATTTTGTAAATGCTTACCTTCCATATGAATCATTTTCTGTCCTTCGAATCATCCTTAGTCCGTGTGTAATACTTTTTTCAAGATACTCTATAAACAGCCTGTGGGCGGCTTGCTTAAAAATTTCCCGTTTTGAGAGATTCGAAACTTTTGTTGGCATTTTATCAGACATCTTTGCGCTGCTTATTTTAACGACTTGTCCTATGTTGAAATGATGTGTCTACCAACTGGTTTAACGGATGGCATAAACCGTTTGATGGTGTTTTGATGTCGGGCAATCAATCAATTAGACTTAAGTTGTGATTAACTTGTCGGGGGTGAAGGCAATGGTTATCAAGGCGGAGTGAACTTAAGCTTCTTTGATTGACAGTAATAGGCAGTTGGATAGGGGACCTTTTGGGGAATCCGTGGCAATTAATAAAAGGAAGTTGTCATAGATAAATATTTGGAGTTATAATGTGTGCTTGTAAAATTCTATTCCCGGTACGTCATTTTCTCTAAGTATCTCTCTCATGTATTCATTAGCCCCTGTCACGCATTTGTTTTATTACCGATAGTAGAAAGTAGACCATTCCAGGTTATTTGATTCCAAAAATGAAGTCTTCCATTTCTTTTTAAAGACCCAGCCCCCTGGTCTTATGTATAACGAGCTAATTACTTTGGTACTGTAATGATTCTTTTTAGTTTAGACAGCTTTTTCTTGCCAGGGCTGGATTAGACTAGACTAGATCATATTATTCTTCATCTTCTTTTTTTTGGGTTGCTTTGAGCCTCAATTTTGTGTTAATTACGTCCAGTTATACCTCTTAAGCGCACAACCTTAGGCGAGGCCTCAATATGACCAATCCATCTACGTCGACGCATTTTTGGAAGATGGATAAGGCAGTCGTCACTTAAAAAAATAATTTCTGAAGAACAATCGATTACTTCCATACAATGATGATTGTATTTTCCTTTGCTATGATGCAAAGGAAAGCACGCCAAGATAGTTCAAGTCCAATTCCACATATGAGCGCCACCTAAGATGAGGTCTTTCTGTGCTATGTTATATTGCAAGTGCACTCGCTGTATTGTGTTCATCATCCCAAAGTCGTCATAAACATATGCAAGTACAAACGCCAACTTCTTCCTGAGCATTCATACTTGCTTTAAGCATAGAAAATGCACTTGCCAGGAATGGATCTTTCAGATGGCTTGCTCCATGGTGAAACGCCTCTTTGCAGCAAGTATTTATGGAAAATAGAAAATACTTAAACAAGTCACTTCGGATTAATTTCGAGGAAGACTGGAATGTCGGATTTTCAGGGGGCGCCTTGCGAAAGCTTCGGAGTACTCGTTGATACCAACAAACTAATCAATTCAGACTATAAACATGATGAAATTGAGAACTTTGTTGTTGGTTTTGGAAATTTCGCCAACTACTTAAATTTCTCTAAGAAAGTATTGTTTCCTATCGTGATATGTTGGGCAGTTTTGCCGTCTTCCATACAAAGACGACACTCAGTTTACTAAATAGAACCTATTGTGTGCAGATGATATCGTAGGTGACAGTGCCCGCTTAGATATCCTACAAATATTCTGATATCATGCCTTCTAACCTGGGCGCTTCCATGTTTTTTTAAGATCGATGAAAGGATCAGTCGAACTGCTTCTAGCTAGTTCGTCGACTACTTCAAATCCGACAATTCCTGTATGATCAGGAATTTACCAAAATTCTACTTTAATCTTATAGGAGAGTTGTAGTGTAGTGAAGCATTGCAAGACTGACTTACAGTCAGTTAAAGCCCTTTGAAGTTCCATGTTTCTTAGCTTGGGATCACTATATTAGGCATTTTGTACAGAGTCTTAGGAAGGCGGTCATTTAACTCTCAGATCCTGTCAATCCTGGGAGATTTTCAGCAACAAAGTTTACCCTTGCGATAGCAGGTCCACCAGGAACACCGTCGTCATAGCCTGCAGGCGAAACGGGAGACTCGCAACAAAGCCAAGTACAACAAAGGCTTGAGTAATTCCACATCCCGCAACCGATGTGGGTACGATGTCAGCATTGTAACAGCATTGTAACAGCATTGTAACAGCATTGTAACAGCATTGTAACAGCATTGTAACAGCATTGGATGCAACTATTTAGAGAGCTAGTAGATAAATGAGTGATGAGAGGACGATCTATTTGACAGTTACACCCCAACGAGGGAGCAACGGAGAAGCGACAGTGGTGTGGAGGCAAACGGCCAACATAATGAGACACATCCCATCGACGTATCAACTTTAAAAGTTCGGTTCGATGGGTAAACTGACGACGACGCCTTTGAAGTCAGTAGCCCCTAACAGAGCACCAATGGAGCACCAAGGGAGCAGCAGAGACATGTAGGCGGACGGCGGACGGACCCACTATTGGTCAGTCCCCATTCTTCCCATTCTACCCGATCTACCGGAGTAGGTAGGAACCCGCGGGTAAAAGTAGCACAGAAGCACTGCACTTCAATTTATTTGGGGAGGCTATCAAGAGGACACCTAGATCGGGGTATAATCAGGTATGGGATTATAGCCACACAACCTTCCTCCTTCGACCCAAAACAATCCATCGACCTTCAATCAGACTTTCTTTCTCCTTCGCGTTTATTTCGATTTGCAATTTTGAATAGTTCGATGGAAGAAAAGTATCCGGGAATCAACAAAAGAAAAACATTGCGTTTCGCAGTTTCCACTAGCTTCCATAAACAGTCTCAGTGGAGTTCCCTGTGATGACTGGAAGTAGGAGCGAACCCCAATACTGAGGAGTTTAGAGTTAATGTGAATGTTGGAACGACTTAAAGGCATAGCTGGACACGGGCGCCCACACTAGCAAAACCTGCTAGTTATGTAGCTTTAGAACCCCGTATGTTGGGTCCGCTAGTGCCAAATGAATGTGTGAGTGAGTGTGTGTAAGAATGTGTGCGTGAGTTCGAGGAAATTAAAAGATCTGAAAGTCACTTTTGTGACGACCAGCACATAGAGAGGGGCAAACAAGGTTTTTTTGTATTTGCGAAGGACGATTTTGGTTTTCTTTGAAGATAAAGTAACGTAGCTTAAATTAAAGTCTCGAGTTTTTGGGTTTGGCGGCCGGAAAAGAAAAGGGGGAAATAAAGGAGAAATGAACTGTGCCAAGAAGGCACACAGAATAGTGTAGTGGAAAAAATCGTTGTTTTAAAAAGTGAAAATTAAGTCTTCGATAGGCCGCGCGTGCAAAGCATCTCGAGAAAAGGCGATGCACGCAATCCGTTTAAATAATGTTAGGGTTCGGGACTTTAAAAATAGCGGGTCACTCTGTCGACTAGTGCTCTGCCAATTAAACTTGAAATGAATCGTCGAGCTTCAAGGTTTTCGGAACCCTGCTTTTGCTTTATTTTTCGTTGTTGTTTTCTTTTGTTTTTTTTTTGTCTTCGGGGAAGATTTTGTTTTGGTTTTTTTGCGAGCGTTTTTCATTTGGTATAATTCAAGGCCTCGTGATGCCAGGAAAAATCACGTGGTGCCTAACATTGTCTTTTCGTCCCTGGTTAAACTGCCGTCAAAGCCCTACCTGGAGGAACCCACATCTGGAATTAGTGAGAATTCCAGAGTTATCTTGCATTCAGGCAAAGACTGTCAGTTGCCGGGGATAAACCATAACACAGTAGTCTAACCGTCACACGAATAGCCATACTTTTCATGAAATTGAATGACGTGAAAGAAATGAAGACTTCTATAGCTTAATGGCTATGTATCATATTGGGATTACTCCCCAGATCTTACCACATAAACAATGGCAGGCCCAGATGGCTTAGTCACCTGGTAATTGTTAGTACTCATTCGTGAGTTCGAATTTAGTTTTGTTTCGAAAGCATTTGTGGAAATTTTACTTTATTCGACCACAAAATTTCTGTGTCATTGAATGAGATCTTCCTAAGACTCAGGGAACCCCTTTTATAGAGATAATTGAGAGGCCAAACACACCAAACGTTTACTGTCCTTAGAGCAATCTGCATCGTTCAATAAACGTATTTAAAGTTCTAACGTTTTACTACTATGAGTTGGTAGTCAGTAGATTCTATAGCTTGAAAGCCGAAATATACTAAGTTCTTCTAGTAAGTCATCAATGAATAGTCACCTCAAGGGCAGTGAGAGAAAGTCTTCTTGTGAGAAATATTTGACGACTGAGACAGAGGTTTCAGATTCGCGGGATATGTGGAAATTATCTGGTTTTCGAGCATCGTTGTAACCTAACGTTTAGCATAATAATCAACCCCCTTTTTAGACCTACATTCTGAAGTGGATTCATATCCCGTATTGTCGAAGGCATCTTCAATATCTAGAAAGCACATAGTGCAATCTCTTATCTGTTTTACAAGATTCAGTAGAGCACCTTCTGTGGATCTTTCTTTCCTGTAGGCGTATTTATGAGGGTGCTGATGTAAATTTTTGTACATAAGGTCTCTGATGTTTACATCGATAAGTCTTTCCATGGATTTTGCCATAATAAAAATGATGGAAAGTTATGGGTCTATAAGATTTAGGTTGTTTACTAGGTTTGCTTGGTTTCGGGATAAAAACTATGTTTACCCCTCTTCAAGCTTGCGAAGAAAGAAAGAAGGACCATTTGTTACAGGTACCTTATGTAGTTTACTTCGTCTCTACTGATCATAGATACAGATAAGCTGGATATAGTTTAGGAAAAGGGTCCCTTAAATATCAGAAGAAATCATGAGCAAAAATCACTGATCAAGGGATGAAGCCTACCGAAACTTTGCGGCTATTACAGGTATAGTCCGGGGCAATACTCTATCAAGAACCCGTGTAATTGCTTGGCACAAAGAAACTATGTATTTCGTAAAAATTTCGAGAACGAAAGCTCCGATCACTGCTCAAGGATGAGTGTGACCGACCCACGCCAATAATGAGGCCGTCCGTCATCTTATAGATGGCTTATTACTCATTTAGAAATCCTAAAGAAAACGAGCATTTGTTACAAGAGTCACAACCGACCGTGACAGATGACTTGGGATTTCGTTGTGTTCGGCAGATGGGTTCCACTTCTATTTTCGGGGAATCAACTCATCAACTCTTCAATCGAAGACCAACCTCATCGTCTGCAAACACCACTTCTGCCCAAGTCGATAAAGGTGAGTATGGAGTGGAAAATATGCGGCGAAGGGGCACCGGTGAAGGTGACACTGGGTTATCGACCGGAAAGGTAATGGTAATATTTCTTTTTTTTATCTTTTATCATTCACAAGAGTCGATCTGTTGAACTCTATATTATTGAACTTCTTGCCAGTTAACAATTTAAATGCATGAATCAATTGTATCTTAGGCTCTGCCCTTACTGTGCTTTTCATTGTGTCATTATTACAGTGAGGGGCGGACAGCGTATGTCATTTATTTACTAGAACGTATCTGGTGTCTAAGACACCCACATGGCAAAAGACGAACGTCGAAACATATGATAAAGTTCCTTCTGATACAGATGAAACTACTATTCCTTGATTCTACAATACCTTAGCTGGAAAAGTTGACACTAAGTTCAAAACAATAACAACAACAAGCACTTTTTATGTGAAGAATTTATTTAAAAAAGTTAAAAATCGGTCTGAAGGTCAGATAATAAATAAATTCAAAAGCCGTCACAATACTGAAGCCCATTATGAGTCCCAGAAGTCCTCCAAAAGATGCTGTAATCGGAACTCAATTAGACCAGGATGATATATTCATATCCATGTGTGTACTTACCAAACATTGACAACCAATTTTGGTAGATATCCGTTCTGTATCTTGTCGACATAAGATCACTGAAAAACACATGCAGCAGTATGCTCTCCTTGGGGTCCATGTTGATGCTGGAAAATAGAAAAAAAAATAAGACTTTCGAAAATGATTAGAGAAAATATCTTACATCCCAGCAATATCATTCGCTGCGAACTTAGTGTTCAACTTTCCCATGGTTATCTCCGAAGGATACTGATTCAGTTCACAATCCGGCAGACACTCACAGGTATTCGGTGCGCTATTTGCTCCACGAATGATGGTGTTTTCCAGCGACGGAACAGCGCGGATTAGGATATCTGAAAGAGGATTAAGTCCATTCTACAAAAGATTTCTTAAGAGTATTTGGATTACGTACCTCGGTTGTTTATGATGCACCAAATCTGACTATAAGTACACACCGGAAAGCTTCCATTATTGGGTAGATTTATAGGAATGCAACCACACATCTTGTGGATCATTGTAACTCTGCACTCCATTAAGCAATTGATATAGGAGTACCTCTGCATTACTTGCAACTTTTTCTCATTCGCAAACAGACAGCTGCGCCGATAGATGGGCATGGCCTTGACATCAGCGGTGGCATATGTTGACTCAGGAGATATACTGACAAAGCTCTCCCTAGACGAAGTCAACACCTTCATCTCAGCATTTTCATCGGGAAAGTCAAAAGAATCGTGAATCATCAGTCTAAAACCGTAGCTGCTAACATAGGTGCCAAAATAATCTTCCATTTCAGGATTAAGAAGCACCGTCAGGCCCGTCGGATATCCACATCCGGTAACACGAAATGGTAGTTTTGGGACTTGGTATGAAAGTTTCCTGCAAATATGGATGGAAACTTGAACAGATTTGAAGAAGAATGGTGTCTTAACTGCTTACACGGGAAAATTATTCGTAGACATGCCAAAGTAGTTGAAAGAACAACATATTCCCTCGGTGGTGTTTATTTTCTGAAATAAGCTATCACATCGTGAGTTTGTTCCTTTCCAGATGCAACGAGCTATCATGTCAATGCAATTTGGTGTTAGTTCGTCGAGGAGACGGTTGCCAGTGTAGTTATTGAATTTAAGAATGTCCTCCAATCGGCGAAAGTCGGTATCGGTGTAGTTGAGAGCGAAGCCGTAATACATTGTGATTCGGAACAAGCCTGCTATTTCTTCATCCGTTGAGTTGTCAGTTCGAATCCTGAACAAATCAAAAGAAAAGTGGACATTTGTACTTGGTGGTATTGATTCGTCAAAATCGTGCGGAAGGCTATCTGCGGTAGTTAAGTCATTTGGTAAGCCTTCACCACAGAAAAATACAAATTCAGCCATTCGCTAAAGCAAACTACTTTAGATGGGCTGAAATCATTCAATTTCTAGATAACCATGTAAGGAGTAAAGCGAAAAGATTAAATTCGCTGCTAAAGGTTTACTTGCGCCGCATCAAACTGCGAGTCGAATTGAATGTTGATATACATCCGAGGACTTGGCACTGGCGGAGCATCTTATGCGAGTCCACGAAACACGCCACAAGCAATAAAGTTTTCCGTTTATTCCAGTTTATAAGGAATGTTAATTTGGTTCGGCAGCAAACGAACACCATCGCCTATTGCAGCTCCGAAAGTACTGGAATCGCCATGTGACATGCTGGCTATTGCAAATTAGTTAGCTAAAAGGTGAGATATGTAAAACAAAACCACTCCCGGACCTTTCGCATCAGAGAGGTTAGAAAATTTAAACAGTACGCACTAGCGGGCACTTCATACTCAATTGATGAGCAACAGGTCCTCTCTAAAATTGACTTCTTCAGAGACAGGGTTCTTATATGGATCTCATGGTGTTCGATACCCGTAAGGTTAACTATCTATAGACGCTCGCGCATTACCGAAATAACCAATCCAAACGAAATTGCGAAACTATAGGAGCTTCTCCAAAGGTATTCCTTCAGCTATAGTAGAGAAGAAGATTGACAGATGACTTAAATGCAGATGAAGCCATACGACGAACAAAAGCACTACAGCACCAATACAAAAGCAGACTCCTGTCGAAACTACGGAAAAGAAAGTTTAGTGACAGACATTACTCCTTATACGTAGAGCAGGAAACGATCTGACTCCTACAGTCATGGCCGCTGCAAAAGAAACAAGAAAGAGGCAAACCGGGCTTGAATATGGCAGTTTTCAAAAGAGACTATCCACGACCCTATCCACTACCAATACGGATTCTGTCCTAAACTTCTTGCTGGACAAAGTAATAGCGTTGTTGGGTTGTATTTACAAGGCTGGGCATTGTAGGCCTTAAGGTGCCGTGGTTGGAACTGCACAGAGAAGCTTAAAATTCGTCACTCACAGGTTGTGATTGAGCACTTTCCAAGCTCCACAAACGTTGCTGCCACCAAGATCCTGGATTTTTTTTGCAGTCGCAGAATATCGGGTATTGGCTCGACATAAAGCGAGTGGAAAAGGACTCCAACGATGAGATGTTGGTCGTATCCATTGATTAAAATTTTGAAGCATCGCCGGGAAGACGATGAGCAGGTTCAGAAGTCAGCAAACATCAGTGCTGAAGAACTGGTCAAACACGAATAGATACCTTGGAGTTACAAAGAAAGGATATTCTCGCAATGACTCTGACACCAGAACACACTGTAACTGAGATGAATCCCCAATATTCCTTAGCTAGAGGAACGCCAGTGCCAAGCCAACACAAGGCTACAAAAAATATAACCTGGATTAAGAAGCCCGGTTACACAATAATAAAGATATCCATACCTACAATTAAAATTGAGCAGAACCACTGATTATTTAAACCCACACATTGGGGTCTTGCCATTTAGAGGATTCCTAGACGGGAACACAGACGTAAATTTGTTGAAAGCGGAGTTGGATAGGAATTCGAAGAGAAGTCATTATTGCCTTATCATACTTTTGAATGATTCCGAAGACACACCACCCGACATTGTCAAGAGACTAGTGGAACATTGCATCGACCACAGGAGGGCTCTTAACATGGTCTGTGGTGCCAATGTTCACAACACGGTGCTAGGAGGCGCTGACACAAACAGGGGAATTAAGCTGCTATAAGAATCCTCACAAACTGGCAATATCATAATTGCATTAGCTTTTGCCAATGTTTAAAGTCAATAGGTCTTAGACATAATCTTTTGAATATTATCTCACCTCAGCATTGAATGATTGAAAGGCCATGATGAGCCAATGTCTGACCACTAGTACTGCCACTCCTTGACCGCCAGAATGCGCTGCTACTGCAAAAAAGGTTATAGTGCCTTGAGGTCCGTTCATATTTAGGCAGACATGACAAAGTTTTGTCATGTTGAGTATGGACAAAAACGATTTTCGTTCCCCCATAAAACATTATTTTTTGAGTGGCAAAACGGGGAAGGAAACAAAAGAAAAGTTGGATCAATATTATGGGGGCTAATGCTCCATCAAATTCCACCGTCAAATATTGGTTTCGAGAGTTTCGTGGTGGCCGCAACTCCACTACCGATTAAGTCCGCAGCGGCAGGCCCTCCGATGCGGTTACAGAGGACAATGTCAAAAAAATACATGAAATGGTGTTGGCTGACCGGAAAGTGAAGGTGCGCGAGCTAGCAGATACCACAAAGATTAGTACTGAGCGCACACGCCATATTTTGGGCAATATTCTGCATATGAAAAAGTTATCCTGCCACTGGGTGCCGCGCATGCTCACTCCTGACCAAAAACACGAACGCGAGAGCACTTCGAAAGAATGTTTGGACTTGCTGATGCGGAATCGGGCGGACTTTTGGCATCGATTGGTAACTTTTGATGAAACCTGGAGCCACTATTACACACCACAGAACAATATGAGTGCCTGGCAATGGATTGAAGCCGGCACGAGTGCTCTGAAGCGACCGAGGGAGGCTCAATGGGTCGGAAAGGTTATGACGTCGGTTTTCTGGGATTGTCATGGCATACTCTTCGTGGAATACCTCGAAAAAGGAAAAACCATCAACAGCGAGTATTACTGTGCATTATTGGAGCGATTGAAGGCCGAAATCGCTGAAAAACGGCCTCACATGAAGCGAACAAAAATGTTGTTTTTGAAAGACAATGCGTCGGCGCATAAGAGCATCGCAACCACGGCTAAAATTAATGACTTACGGCTCCAATTGCTGTCGCATCCACCGTATTCGTCCGATTTGGCTCCCCCTGACTATTATCTCTTCCCAAACCCCAAAAGATGGCTCATCAATGAAAAATTCAGCTCACACGAGGAAATCATCGACGCCAGGAGAAGTATTTTGCAGACCTTCCAGAAAATTACTTTTCGGACGGGATCGAGAAGTTGGAAAATCGCTGGAATTAGTGTATAAAGCTAAAAGGGGACTATATTAAATAAAATAAAAAAACATTTAAAAAAAATGATTTTCATTCCCAAGGAGGGTACTTTTCACCCCACCTAGTATATTCTGTTTGTATTAAAGGGATTGATAAGGACCACTAAACTCTATAGGAACAACGATTTGAGGTCAATGTGCTAGGATTTTTCCAGCGGTCAAGTTTCTGAGTCGGATGTCACATGCACCAAACCGTGGGGTCAATGACCACGTGATGGCCCCAAGGAGATTAAGATCGCTTAATAAATTTGAAGAATTTGCAACAAGAAAGTTCATATATCATCGGTTTATCGAATTTGAGAAAGAGAAAGCAATACATTAACCCAAAAAGGTAGAACAAATCCAAACCCATAGATATAAAAATCTGCAAAGTTCAATGGTGAAATGCTCGACTTTCATTTGTACACGGGAGCCACTTGTTCGATGATGGGTCTGACTTCTTATGGAAAGTTGGGTGAAATAGCGTGCTCCAAAACTACTGCAGTATTGACGGCATTCCCATCAATCTCGAGGTCGCGATAACGGACTACAGCTTTTGGTTACCAACACCTATGAAGGAGGAAATATTCTAAATACATGTAAGTGGTTTTGAGAAGGTTATATACGCCGAAGTGCTGGTGAGAAAGATGAGTTAAAAGCTTAAATAAGAAATGCGTTACGTTAGATACGAGGTAGAGAGGTTTGTTACAGCAAATATATTCACTCCAGTAGTAACAAGTAAATGGGTGGTCTCTATTGCCGGAGGAGATTTTTCACAAATTGCAGGGTAGCGAACTCTTTACGAATATCGACCTAAGTAATGTGTATTTCCAAATACAAGTTGATGAAGATTTCAAAAAGTATTTATTCATTAATACGCCGTTTCGGTTGTATCAGTATGAGCGCCTCCGATTTGGACTGTCTAGTGTTTCGGAAAGTTTTCAACGCTTTATGGACCAATTAATAAGCGGGATGAAGCAATCCGCTGCGTATTTAGATGATTTTATAGTTACAAAAGTCTTCCATCATATGGGCAGGCTAAAAAAGTGTTTTTTTGCTGAAGAGAAGCTGGAATACTTGAGAAACCTGATAGATATCAAGGGTATCAAAGCCTATGATAGCCAGATTAAGACCATAAAAATGATGACACCGCCGCAAGATATAAAAACATTACACTCTTTTCTTGGAAATGTAAATAATCATGATAAATTTATTATTAATCCTTCTCAAATTGCAGTTCCATTAAACGAATTAAAAAAGAAAAATATGAAGTTCACTCAGACAAGTCGTGATTTCAGTTAAGGCTGAAATTGTTGAAACTACTCGCCTGGCGTATTTTACTAATGACTTGCCGCTCATACTAGCTACTGATGATCCCATGATGATGTGTGAATTCCCATCATTATTTTGCATAGAGACCTGTTTTTTCGGACGAGTGAGAAAGTCAGAAATTCAGCATTTTGACCACCCCGGCAGCATCTCATTTTTTTTGTCGAGAAATGAAAATTTTTTTATTGTCAAAAAAGCAATGCTTTTTTATTAAGTAAGTCACACAGATTACGTACATGTATAATTTGTAGGTTCTGTGTTTTTTCTTTCCCGAATAGAGGAAAGTAAGACTGATTTTATAACGAGATACTTCGATTCGAACTCTTCGAAGTCGGGTTCAGGGTCAGAGCAACCTTCATCCTCTGCTAGGGCATACATTTGTCTTTGTGAAGTATCAAATTTACACCACAAATCTTCAAGTTTCTCTAGCCTAACTTCTAAAGCGTCTAAGATTACAATTTCGGTGAGTTTTTCCGTAAAGGTCCCCAACTTGGCTAGCGAGCCTTTTAAATTACCGCGAATCGAACGCAAAACCGAAAGACTGAGATTTTTGCTCATTTTAAGAATGTCGATCAACCACGACGTAAACGCGAAAACAGGCAGGAACCTAGCCTAACACCTAGGGCTTACCTGAAGATAGCTGGGTGACATTGTAGCTGACGCGCGAGGAAAACACCCAATTATAATTGCTGGCGATTTCAATGCATGGGCTACAGAATGGGGCAGCAGGATAACGGACGCAAGGGGTCGAGCTCTACTAGAAGCATTCGCAACACCAGATGTGAGTTTGGCGAACAATGGTGCAAAAAACACATTTCGGAAAGCAGGCAAGGGGTCTATCATAGATATCACCTTTATGATTAACTCACTCCTGCGCAAAACAAAATGGCAAGTAAGCGAAGAATATACGCACAGCGATCACCAGGCAATCATATTTAGCTTGAACAAAGACAAGCCCAGGCAGCCCCCCAAGCTAACAGGGCTAAAGTGGAAAGACACCCACTTTGACAAAGATACGTTCAATGCTGCATTCAGCAGCGAAACAGCGGAGACACTGTCACAACAATTGACGCAAACAATTACCACAGCGTGTGATGCAGCAATGCCTAGAAGATCTGCCAGTAAAAGAGGGGCACCGTGTTACTGGTGGAACGACGAAGTTAAAACCCTCAGAGCAGCTTGCCTCCGGGCTAGACGCAGATCCCAGCGATGCAGGGGAAGGCCAGAGTTTCAAGAAAGGCTATCTATCTTCAGATTAGCAAGGCGAGATCTCGAAAAGGCCATTAAAGAGAGCAAGGCAAGATGCTTTAGACAACTCTGTGATGGGGCAGACCTAGACCCCTGGAGTATGGCATATAGGATGGTGATGAAGAAGCTTAAGGGCAGTATGTCCCCACAAATATCCTGCCTAATAATGCTGAAGACAATAGTTGAGCACTTATTCCCATATAGGCCGTCAACTTTGATCATCACCACAAGAGACACAAGTTCGGAACGCATCCCTGTAATCACGCCGAAGGAACTATACGAAGCGTGCAGGAAGATAGGTGACAACAAAGCGCCCGGACCCGATGGCATCCCGAATGTGGCGGTTAAAGCGGCCGTTCGAAAACGACCGGAGCTTGTTATTGCAACGATGCAACGGTGTCTGGAGGAAGGGGTATTCCCGAGGTCGTGGAAACTCCAGCACCTGGTTTTACTGCCGAAAGGGAAAAAACCACCAGAGGAACCGTCCTCATACCGGCCAATATGCCTATTAGATACAATGGGAAAAATCTTAGAACGGATTATATACTGCAGACTACTCGAGGTGGCAGAAGATAAAGGAGCTTTGTCTGATGACCAGTATGGATTCAGAAAATCGCGTTCTACCGTCGATGCCATTAAGGCGGTAGTAGATACAGTGGCTGAAGCAATACGGGGAAAAAGATGGAGAGGTGGGATGAAGAAATATTGCGCGGTTGTGACCCTTGATGTTAAAAATGCCTTCAATTCGGCAAGCTGGTCATGCATTAGGAGATCCTTGGTCAGAATGGAAACGCCGTACTACCTGCTAAACATAGTAGCAAACTACCTTACCGACAGGAAATTAAGATACCATACTGACGATGGCGTTAAGTACTACAACACCACCGCGAGAGTACTACAAGGGTCGGTTCTTAGACCCCTCTTGTGGAACATAATGTACGACGGGGTTCTCCGATTAACGCTGCCACAAGGAGTTAAGGTTATAGGCTTTGCTGACGATATCGCTGTGGTTACTGTGGCCAAACATATCCATGAGATAGAGTCCGCTACGGATGAAGCAGTAGCCAGAATCAAGAATTGGCTAGAGTCTGCAGGGCTAGAACTAGCTGACCACAAGACCGAGGCTGTGTTGCTAAACAGCCGAAAGACTGTGGAATATGCATCTTTCCGTGTTGGAAACCAAGTAATTAGATCAAAGGGGTCATTAATGTACCTAGGAGTAACGCTCGACAACAGGTTAAGCTTTAAAACGCACATCCAGTACGCCAGCAAAAGGGCGTCACAGATGCAAGCAGCTCTTTCCCGGATTATGCCAAACATCGGTGGACCTGGATACGCCAGAAGGATTCTGTTATCCAGGGTGGTCAGCTCAATACTGATATACGCTGCACCGGTCTGGGCAGGGGCTCTTACATCTAAGGAAACAAGAAGGAAGCTCTCGTCAGCATACAGGCTCTGCGCAATAAGAACAATAAGCGGATTCCGAACAATTTCGGACGAAGCAGCCTGCGTTATTGCAGGAATGATTCCCATCGACATTCTCGCTAATGAAATGCAAAGGATCTACCTTAGGCTAACTGTCAACAGGCAAGAGTCCATCATAAGAAAAAGGATAAAAGAAGAAGAAAGGGCAACATCTCTAGCACTGTGGCAAGTCCGGTGGGATAACACGGCAAAAGGCAGATGGACCCACAAACTGATCCCAAACATCGAGGTCTGGACAAGAAGAAAAAGCGGGGACTGCAACTACCACCTCACGCAGTTCCTGTCCGGGCACGGCGGCTATCGAAGTTATCTTCACAGATTCGGCCACGATAGCTCGCCTCTATGCCCCGAATGCCCAGATGAAGAAGAGGATACGGAGCACCTAATGTTCCACTGCAGACGATTTTCAGGAGGAAGAGTGAACTTACCCATTCCACAGCTTCTCATAGAGTGTATGTTGAGCTCAGAAGACGACTGGCTGGAAATATGTTCATACATAACGAGCGTACAAAATGAGCTAAGAAGAGCCGAAAAACAAAGAAGGGCCGAAGTGGCAGACGTTGACGTTGATGATTTAGCATGAGTTGCTAACCAGCCCCGAGAAGTAATACCTAACCGCAGTTCCGCGGGGAGAGTGGTAGAAGAGTACATGGGTGTGGTTTAGTACGTGAGGCGCGAGGCACTGGAGTAACATATCCCGCGAATCGTGCATGCTAGTAGCACGGGCAACTAGTACGAGTATCTTTCGAAGATTACACATCCTTTGGACGCAACCAAAAAAAAAAAAAAGGCAGGAACTTGTGTTTGTTGGTAGGTATACACAAATTTATACACCCACGTGCGAATTGTTCCTTAGATATCTAAGAAAATGAAATGATATTCTCAAATAAAATCAATAATATTTCAATAAATAGTTCATGCAACCATGTAATAAAAGTAACACGCGAGTACCAATGAAATTATCCACAAAACCGAAACGAAAGAGTACGCACAAAAGTCCAAAGATTATTTTAATTGATCACTTAATAGAACTGGTCGTAGAAATCTAATGAGATGCAGTAAGAAAGTGATGATTTTGATTAACCACAATTCCGTTAGTTGCGAACGATGAAAAATGTCTTGTAGAAAAAAATCCAGATCCAAGACGAAATATAATAATATTCAAATGCGGCTCGATTTGGACCAAAAAAATGTTTGAGAATTTGTTAAAAATTGTTCAACAGCGAAAGTGAAGGACCAGCACTTGAATTGCAAAGGCGATTATGAGAGAAGGTAGATCAAGGAATAAGGCGACGAAAAAAATATAAATTATTGTTTATTTGATTAGGTACTAATCTCTTTTGTGTTCAAAATCCAAGTGGAAGAGAAAATCGATCTCGCACACTGTTGTGGACTGATTTAGACAATTCTAAACAATTTCTTTACAAATGTGTACTAAATACTCTGAACAAATTATTCAAGGTCTGATTATAATTGCAACAAGATCGAACAATTAGATAAACAATTTTTTTATGATTTTAACAAGTAATATTTCCAAACATCCACCATTGACCAAATATTCACATTACGGCAGATCTTTGAGAAGACCCATGAGCTTCAGATCGATACCCACCACATATTCATCGATTTTAAGGCCGCGTATGACAGCATCTATAGAGACGAGCTATACAGAGCAATGTCTAGTTTTGGCATCCCTGCCAAACTCGTCCGTCTGTGCAGGATGACGATGGAAAATGCACGCTGCTCCATCAAGGTCGGTAAAGATCTCACCGAGACCTTTGATGTCCAGAAAGGATTTAGACAAGGCGATGCGCTGTCATTTTTTCGATTTTTTCAACATCATTCAACAACATTTTGAAAGAAAAGTGCAAAACTCACGAGCAAACACAAAAGGCACTATCTTTCAAAAGTCCGTCCAACTACTCGCATACGCCGACGATATTGTCATATTGGGCTCAGAGCGGCCAATCGCACAATGCTTCCAAAACACTGAACGCTCTTCAAATAAAATACAGTCAGATAGAGAAGGAAACTATATTCATAATATTTGGTGTCATGAAATTTAATCAATATTTATTTGGTAGAGTTTTTGACCTGGTAACCGATTAGAAACAGCTCAAATCAATATCAGTTAATAGATAAAGGCGAAAAATACAAATCGCCGCACTGTCATGGAAATGCAGTTGGATTATCGGGTCTGCTAACAAGACCTGATATTGACTTTGATATAAAAAAGAACAAAACTATTGGTTTCAAGCGACTATGGATCTTGATGATGAAATTGGAGAAGAGACAGCGAGAGATGTAGTCCTGAAAAATTGATACGAGTATAAATGTTAGAAACAGGTTGGTCTGATGGTGATGATAAACTTTTTCAAGACTTTAGGCAATTTTTTAGCATAGGTTTCTAGATACGGCTGCATAAGGGATTGCTAATGGACCATGGGATATGCTCCATGTTATACGATGAGTTCCGTTTTCCAAGCCAATTTCTCGAAATAAACTTGCATTGCCTAACGTTAGTTTTTGGGGTACGAGGGCGGGTCAATAAGTCCGTGTCTTTTGGATTAAAACACAGATTTTTTGATAAAAAAATAATTTTATTTTTCAACGTAGTCTCCCTTGAGCTCTATACACTTTGTCCAACGCTTCTCCAATTTTTTTATCCCTTCCAAAAAAAATGATTTGTCGAGGTCCTCAAAATAGGCCTTTGTTTGCGAGATGACTTCATCATTGGAGTCAAATCTTTTTCCACCAAGCCATTTCTTCAGGTTTGGGAACAAGAAGTAGTCGCTCGGAGCCAAATCTGGAGAATAGGGTGGATGAGGGAGCAATTCATAGCCCAATTCATGGATTTTTGCCATGGCAACTGCACATGTGTGCACCCTTGCATTGTCATTGAATCGGTCCAATAAGTTGGCATAATATTCCCCATTGATTGTTCTTCCCTTTTGAAGGTAGTCAATGTGGATTATCCCGCGTGCATCCCAAAAAACAGTCGCCATAACTTTATTGGCTGACAAACCCACCTTGGCCTTCTTTGGCGCCGATTCACCCTTAGAAACCCACTGTTTTGACTGTTGTTTGTTCTCTGGTGTGTTGTGATGGATCCATGTTTCGTCCACGGTTACAAAACGGCGCAAAAACTCCTCCATATTGCGATTAAACAACGCCAAACCTTCCTGTGAAGTTGTTACACGATTGCGTTTGTGGTCGACTGTGAGCAAACGCGGCACCCATCTTGCGGAAAGCTTTCTCATGCCCAAGTGATCATTTAAAATTGAAACCACTGAGCCATGCGAGATCCCTACGGCTTCCACAATCTCTCGCACTTTCAATCTTCGGTCGGCCAACACCATATCGTGAATTTTTTCGATTGTTTCGGGTGTAGAGACCTCAACTGGGCGTCCAGGACGTTCGGCATCTTCAGTGCTTGTACGGCCACAACGAAATTCAGTAAACCACTTTTTTACCATTGAAATCGATGGTGCAGAGTCCCCATAGTATTTATCAAGCTTAGCCTTGGTCTCGGTAATGGTTTTTTTTCGCAAGAAATAATACTTAATAAGCACACGAAATTCACTTTTTTCCATTTTCTCCTCAAATTAGTGAGTAGTCTGATAAAAACAGCTGTCAAACACAAACTAACTGACGCAGCAAGTTTAAATTTTGACAGGAGTCAATTGACAGATGCCTGACAGGAGCAGTGTTGCTTGTGTGAAAGCTTTTTCAAATGCAAAGAGTTTTCGATTTTTTGCACAAGCATCTTCGCACAGCTTTATTTCATCCTGCATCCAATGCAAAAGCTAAGAGGAAGGTTGGAACATTTAAATTTTCTATGAAGAAGCTGTGTCGGAAGGTAACAATGAATATGGTATATCTCTTTACTTAATATTTTTCGTTTTAACAGGAGACACAACCACGATATTGCTGTCACAAATAGCTTCAATGGAAGTGAGACATACTTGGCCAGCAACGTAATCCCATTTCTGTACGGAGAGGATGGTGTATGTAAGAAACTTTTCTAAATGTCTATTAAAAAAAGTTTTCAAATTCAAAACTGAGAAAAACTTCAAAAATATATGGAGTCCGAAGAGTTTAAATGGACTAACCAACTAGCAACTTCAATGCAGGACAAGGTGATTGCTTTTCCCTTGACGTCATTTCCAATTTTAAGGCCAGCAAGCCTGATCGAAGAACGTCATTCACCCTTTGGTTCGCCTAGCATTAAAGGAAGAATGTCAACCAGGGAACCCATGAAGCCAATGGGACCTTACTGTATGACAGTGGGTTGGAAAGAAACACACAAACATCATCAATAATGAAACTTAGCAGAATTCAACGGTTTGTATGTTTGTGCACTACATTACGCAAACCACTTCAAACAAGATAAGCTCTTAGGTCACCAGATAGAACTAAATCAGAAATAGACAGCACATTTGTTAAATCCAAAACTCGAGACCAACTAAACCCAACCCTAAACTTTTCAGAGATTTTTACTTACCCACAAAGGCCGAATGAAATTCACTAAAGAGGTACATTGATGGCTTGAAAATTGCTTAAACCCAGAAACAAGACTGGTAGGACATCGACATACCTCACAAATCTCATGTCACTATCCTTTTGAGGAAACCACCATTCTTATTGGAAGCTATATGAGTTTTACTAGGCAAATGACATGAAAGATTCAAAATAACCATATTTTCAGATAGTCGATCGGTAGTCAATAGCTACTCGTTCACAACAAAGCCCATACAAGAATGTTATCAAGAACTAAAAATACTAGAAACACCTCGGCATCCTGCTTAGAACCCCATGCCCTGATATCTGTATAATCCATTAGAAAGACCTATCGAAAGATCTCGAAAAAAGCGCTGATCTAGTTCTTGGAAGTTTTAAACAACAAAAAAAACAAATGAACACAATCGAACAGCAGAGCAGAGGGGCCATTGACTTACCCTTGTATTACTCTACCTTGCCAGAGTTCTGGAATTACGAGTAACATAAAGTTCGGTCCTGGGAGGAAGAAATTCAAACAAACTGTGTAGATCCGTCTCTGCCAGCCAATGGAAAGACCAGGACTTGGTCTACACTCATGCAAATATTATATAAGACTGTCAAGCAGGTCAGTATACCACATACTAGTAAGCAAGAAGGCCTTTTTACCGAAACATGGAGCCTGACAAATTTGTGCTAGTCCCGTTTCAAATGCTATAAATTTTTCATTTAGTTTCACAAATACCACTTTCAAACCCCTACTTACATCTTTTTAGCCAATGCCAGTGCCTTTACTTTCGAGATCTTGTTGAAATTACATATCGTCACAGCGGGAAAGGGTACATTCCAAGTTGGGAAATGTGAACTCTCTATAACCGTCACCGTCGGCGTTTCCCGATTCGACGTATACGAGAAAGCCACCAAAATAATCGACGAAACAATCGCCACCAAAACCACTCCAATCCAAAATACGCGCTCCCAATAGGTGATCCCTTCTCTGGTAATGTAGTTGAAACCATGAAGACTTGTTGTCTCACAGTAATAGTTAAAGCTCTCCAAAATCCACTTTTTAAAAATTATCCACGGACTTGTCACATAAACAGTTTTGATTTCCTTAATCGGGTCGATCGGATGTTTAGAGGGTTCCTCCGGATGAATAGTAAAAATACGCCGCTTAGGCATGGTTCCGCCGCGATAATAAATCAAAGACTGACTGTCCGATTAATTCAAACTAACATCCGAAATACCCAAACATGATTGCCACTAATGACTACTGACTTATTTATTAATGAACAGTGTACATACAACGGACAGTTAATCAATTAACGTGTATTTGCCTTGACCCAAGTCACTAGTTCGACACTTTTTAAATATAAGGGTCGAGCAATGAAAAAGAAAAGAATTTCCATTAAGGACACGACACTGAATCCCATTGCAATGCCAACTATTCCACCAATAGTCCCGACAAGTGATTGCCAGCTTTCGAGAGCGTCCATTCGATATAGGGTGCTTCTCAAGTCAGAGAAGAAGACGTGTAGAAGCATTTGGTCCGTCACTGTGATGTCTTTACTACAAAACAAGGGTAAGTTTAGGTAAGTGACTGTCTATGGATGTGGTTTTAACTTACAAGAATCGGTTTTTTCCTTTGGCAAAAGTTCTATTTAATTTTGCTGTTGAAGTCATAGTATGATACGAATTGAATGAACACTCTGGCATGCAACCGCAAATGCTGGTTCCCAAGATACTCGAAGTCTCCATTAAGTTCTGGAAAATTTCTAACAAAAAGCACTGAATAGGTCTACGAATCTCAGACTAACTTACTGGTCTCATTAGTGACACATTTGTACAGAGTCAAATTGCACAATTCCTCTTCCGGTAAGCGTGGCATGCGATGAGGGATGCATCCACACTTCTTCAGGACTCGAAAACTCAAACACTCTGCTAGACAATTCCAGAAGGAGTACTCTCGAAAATACTTTAAAGGATGTTCCGGATCAAAAGTACAACCACGTCTTAGGAAACCCATATTCCGAAGATACTTGGTGCCATATGTAACTTCACTATTAACACTCATATATGTCTCGGACTGTGTGAAGATGAAATCATTGTCGGAATTGCTTTCAGGAATGTCAAAGGCATCATGGACAACCACTTGATATCCAGGAGTCAGTAAATATCCGGCCAGGTAGTCATCGGTATGTGGATCGATTAGGACAGTTAGGGCGGTTTCAGCCCCGCATCCGGAGACATGGCGCGGAATCTTTGAAATAACCGAGCTTGCGTTCCTGAAATTCATACGAAATCAGACAAGAAAAATGGTTAAACCCTTTTCGTAGCTCACCACATTGACTGATTTGCCGGTCTTGCGAAGTAATTGAAGGAGCAACACCGCCCCATCGGTACTAGGACAGGTTCAAACAATGCTTCACATGGGTAGGTGCGACCCTTCCACTGGCATCTCAGAAGCTCTTCCATACAATTCGGAGTGACCTCTTTAAAAAACTCCACGAGACTGTAATTGTTATACAACATGACCTCATCGAACTTCAGGAAATCATCAGGAGTTGCACGGGTGTTTTCGTTCATATAGAATGGTGCCTGAAAGAGACGTAGAACCTCCGACACTGGTAGCTCAGAGTTGGTTGCACTGTCGAATCTTTCTAAATACTTTTTATTCATCTATAAATATCGGGGCCTACCTACAATTTTTCAGCCAACCTTAAGCCTCGTTCCTTCGATATCCGGTTCAAGCTGCAGAGGGTTACTGCCGGAAATGGGACATTGAACACTGGATTATGTGTACTTTCAATGTGTGTCACCGTGGGAGTGGAGCCATTGATGAGCACCGATTTGTACAAAGCGAAGAGGGTCCCAGCAAATGCTATAAAAATGACAAGTTGCCAGCCAACCTGGTCATATTTCGGGGCGTTCTTGGTTGCCACTAACATGTTGAGGCCATGAATGCTGGAGAATTCGCAAAATGTCTCAAACGAAGATTTTTCTTCTTTCTTCGCCCTTGGCTGAGCTTTTGGTTGTGGTTTCGGTTTTGAATTTGGTTGAACGACAGTCTCCTTAAATTGAATTTTCGGCTTGAGATAGTTTTCGAAATTGACCAAGTAAATTGGGTTCCTTTCAGCAGCCATCGTGAGTGACTAATAAGGCTGTTGCATCGTTGTTTGGTGGTTTTATACTTCGAAAGCGAAACACCTTTTTGGTGTTATCGACATCATGATAAGCTAATGTCCAAAATTGATTCTCAATTTGTCGAATTAAACAAATCCATAGAAGAGGTTGCTTAATTTGTGATTTTCTAATTAAAAAAAAATCAATTATGTGCTCTCCACTTTGGAGAGTTATTACCCCCTGTTGCAGGCAACAAGCTTACGTTAATTTTTTAAACTTTTTTACGACGATTTTTGACCGATCATAGTTAAAACTACTCCCTAACTTATGTTGCAGAAAAAGGAAAAATCAGAAATCCAAATGGTATCTTACTTTTAGGCGTGAGGTGATGCCAGGGCATCACACAGCGTGTGATACTTTTTGTCTGAAAGTATGCATTAATTTGAAATAGAATTGGGTTGAGGCTTAGAGAAATTTTCCAGTATCTTTCAAAAGTTTTTGGTTTTGCTAAAGCAAAATTGCGAAATTGTTAACTTTGGAGTTTAAGAATGCTACCGAACAGCTACCTACCAGCTACCGAATCTACCAAAATAAATCTATAAGATAGACTGCGTAAGAAGCAATTGAAAAACTACGAGGATTCTGTTTCACAGATTTTCAAAAATTTGACGACGAATTTATTTAAGTACACGCGGCCAAACAAAAGTTATACAAAGGACGAGAACTGCTCTATGAGCAGAAAAGGATTTTTCGGAGAGATTAAAAAATAATGTGAGGAATGCGTTACCTGCAGGAATGACGTTTTAACGTTTTATCAAAACGAAACAAACATGCCAGGGGTAAAATTCTAGAATCGATGCCTACAACGATGAACAGGCACAACAAATAGTTGAGGTATATTCGGTGCTAAAAAGTCCACCATCGAATAAATATTCACACTCCGGCTCATCTTGAAGAACGTTCAGAAATTTCAAACCGACACTCCGAATTTTTCTGCCAACTTCGGATGCGCATATTAGAGCGTGTATTTGGACGAGCTATACAACGCCACACTCGTCACGTCATGCAGTATACCATTGGAGAGTTCCCGCTGTTCAATATAGGTCGTTAATAAATGAACCTTTATGCTCAATCTCATGAAAAGTCTTAAAAAAGGCTACATAGGCAAAACACCAGTGCAAAAATTGGACGCAGAATCACTCTTTTCAATCGCTATTTCTTTGGGCTCAAAAGGCAACTGGCTTTGTACTCGTATATGTTTCTCTTCATGCCAGCACTGCTCTATGACGCAGGGGCTTGTACCTTGTTGAAAGCGGATGAAAAAACATTGCCGGCTTCAAGAACAAAGGAACTGAGGTTGATTGAGAATGGAGTAAGAGATTCAATCCCGAATTCTAGTTAGTATATAGCGACATCGGTTAAATCTATAAATCCAACATCTGAGATGGTTGGGCCGTGTTCAGCGGACAACAAAGCTCCGACCCACAAACGGGATCAGAATTCAAGCATCTTAGAGCACGGCACTGTCGGGTACAGGATCGTGCTATCTGGTAAGACTTGTTGGTTGAAGTTCACAACAAACCGAAGCTCTACCTCGGGGAAACTCTATAGGGAAGACGGTAATCTTCCCTGCTCCCTTACACTTTGGAATTTTCACAGGGGGCTCGAAGATAGAGGAAGGAACAGGTTCCGGTATCTTCTCGGAGGACCCGGAACTGAGAGTGTCCATAAGGCTACCGGACACTAGTTGTGTCTTCCAACCGAGGTTCTAACTGTCCTCAGGGCGGCTGAGCTGATGCAGATGAGATCGTTATCCGGCAGAGATATCGCTATCTACATCGACGCCCAGGCCGCTCTTAAGGCAATGGAGTCAACCAACATCAACTCTGACACAGTCAGAGGCTGTCGCACAATGCTCAAAGAATTATGCACTCAGAACAGGGTGAGACTGTGCTGTGTGCCAGGACACTGCGGTATAGAAGGAAATGAACAAGCAGACGAGCTTACAAGAATAGGATGTCTACTCGACAATAGTGAGGTTGCTGATGTCAAACAACCCCTCTGCACGGTAAGGGGAACTATTGAAGAAAAAACCATAAAGGCCGCCAGCATAAAGTAGTCGAATCTGGAAGGACATAGGGTATCAAAGGCTCTATGGCCAATTCTCGACGGTAACAGATCTAGGAAGCTTATTAAGCTGAATAGGGATAAGCTTAGGACGCTAATATGAATACTAACAAGACACTGTCTACTGCTGAAACACGCAGAGACTAAAACTGACAAATACAGACACTTGTAGAGTCTGCGGGGATCTACAAGTGGTTGAGGACATAACACTCATACTGTGGGAATGTGAGGCAATATCGCGTAGCCGAAGGAAATTCTTAGGAAAATATTTCTTTGAAAACTTAGAGGAAACAGACGGTATGGCTTTGTAGAGAGCCTTTGTAGAGAAATTAGGTGTTTTAATAGGGAGACTGTTTAGGTTTTTGCAAATTGGAGTTGGTTTTAACTGAACCCACAGGGGATCGCGATGGGCCCGTTTTGGTGCCTAGTGTCTGTGTCTTATTGTACACCCTATTTTTCCTAACCTCCTAGCTTAACCCACTCGCCAGCCACCCGTTTTCGCTTACGTATTTAAACGAATTTTGAAATTTAAGGCCGCAGTTCACCAGCATGATTGCATTTTCTCTGCACAGCTTTATTTTCATATCTGCACTGATTTAACAATTAAGAACCATGAATTCGCTTCTTACAGTGATCGGTTGCAGTTATGCGTTACGCCCTTAAAGGTTGGTTTTTCAGACAAGTACTGTGAAAATGTTTCTAGTACGTCCTCATGCAACACATTTCCTTATTAATACCGGTAGATTCCCTTTTGTTTATTGCGATTACGATACTCACGACTGCAGCTGCTATGTGAGGCTCTGTGGAACTTCTTGACATACACTTATCTATTATTGCTCAACAAGGCCTTCCCTAAGCATATGATCATGGATCCAAGTACTCGTACTGACAAAAAACTTTAAAAGACTCAGCGTCTAGTATATTACTTTTCAATTGACCACCATAGTGAAATCCGACATGCAGAGAAACAGAAAGAATACGCAGCAGCTCTAAAAAGGAGGACTAGATAATCTTGTGAGCCCTACAAACAGAAAAGAAAGAAAAACAAAAAAATACGAGACATTATGGCGGTAAAGGCCTTCCAAAATGCTACCATAAGATAATAAAAAGCACTTGTAAAGCGAACCAGGAAAACTAGTCCTGAAAGAAGCATTTTTGCAAATTGCGATGACGATTTACATATCGGTTTGTAGTAATACGAATTATTCAACCTAGATGATGACGGGTAGCGGTCCGTCCACCCGATCTCGACCAATTAAGGGTAGGTATATCCATATCTTGCCTGCTTCAACAATGTCGGCATCAGGCTCTTTACCATAGCGGTCCGTCCACCCGATCTCGACCAATTAAGGGTAGGTATATCCATATCTTGCCTGCTTCAACAATGTCGGCATCAGGCTCTTTACCATAGCCTATAAGGTCTTCTCTGTTGTACTTTGTAATAGCCTAAACTCTTTATCACCTAACTTATTGGTCCTTAATAGTGTGATTTTAAGACCTAGAAAGTCTCAACTTTAGGGCAGATCTTGGAAAAGACCCCCAAATTGTATGTACATATGCGGATGACAGAGATAATTATCTGCATAACACCACGAGCTATTTGTTTGCATTTGCACAGTATTGCAGCAAAAGACATTTAAGTAGCAAAACCATATCTCGAACAATCAAAATAACTCTTAAAACATTCATGGTTCCATGGCAACATAACTTAATTTATGTGGCGCTATAGTCCAGGGTGGACCTATACCTCAAACAATAAGCATCTCCAGCAACCTCGATCCTTTGCTAGCTGCCTCTAGTTTCACTGAGGTCCCCTTCCATTTGGGAGAGCAACTTGGGACGCGGTCTTTTTCTGCTGTACTGTCCCCCGGGGGATGCCATGAGTGACATCCAATATTTAATGGGGAGACTAAATTGTTAGGGAGATCTGGAGAACAGGACTGGTATACCTCGTATTGTAGTGCCCATTAAGGTACTCGTAAGTAAATTTATAGTCCAACTTTAGCTTAGGTTCTATCCTTGCGAGAGATATGGAAGAGCCGTTCTTTTGATTTTCTATCAGAAATATTGTTGCTTAGTTGTCGCTTCTCAGGTGCATTTCTTGAATATAGATTGCCTGTTTGTTCATATTCCTATTACACTACTGGTGAATGTCAATTCATTACTTTGTCCTAAAGTTCCTGAAAAGGTTCCAAAAAGCAATCTAGTTTATCGATCATCTCCACTTAAGAGATTTCTGCCGTTAAGATAATGATGACGTCTAGGGTAAAGCTTACAAAATATTGTAGAATCGACGGGATCAAAAGATCTTCATATGCAAAAGCAGATGTACCTGATACGGTACTAGTACTAGGACATTACTTTTCGAAAAAAAATCAGCTGATTAATCAAAGTGTTACGAAAGAATATCAATACCTCATTGTGGGACGCAGATAGCCACAACAACGCAAAAAAAACCGCGAACAGTTCTAGTTTGCAGTAAGGTCGAAAACCTTACTGAAACAAGATACGAAATGCTGTCATGTCGGATGCCAGTTTACACTTATTTTCTCCAATAGACATCATCTTAGCGCCTGAAAAGGAGCAGCTAAACTTTAACCCTTATGTTCAAATCCTTCCAAACGCATCAGCTGCTGCCAGCTGTGTAGTTGAACTGGCTCTTGGAGAATTGTGCTTTTGAGCTAAGTTGATAAATTTCGTGTATGACTGCACACCACTTTGCCTAAATCGTTTTCTGACATCAAAAGTCGGGATGAGATTGTTTTTGGCATAAACGGAGCCTCGAGTTTTGACTATTTTGATACGAATATTTACGCTAGGCATTATTCTGAAAAACTAGTCCCCACTGAGGCTGCCAGATGCGTCCTTGAACCCGAAAAAAGGTGTGGGATATCCATCTAAACTTCTTGGATTTTATTTAGGATCTGCCATAGTGTGAACACTTAATCAATTCTGGACTTATCTGGATTGCTAACAAATGATTTCAGACATTTACAAAATACGAGATGTTAATAATATTTGTATCTCTTTGTTGGTGTATTTAAGACGGTCTCCTTGCTTATAAATCGGGAAAAAGATGCGACTGTGCGACTGTTCTTTTAGGCAAAAACCCATACAACACTATGCATTAAGTCATCTTCCGGTGCCTTAAATAGCCAAGCAATTGGGTCGGCTTAGCAACTTCGTTAACTTTAGTTGAAATATCACTCCCTTTACTTAAATATGATTGGAAGCTAGAGTTTTTGAATTTCGTTCGTTATACCTAGCAGCGTTATTTCGAGCATTAAACAACTTTCAGAAGAAACTGTTGCTCTACTGCTAAATTGTCTCAATTCCTTCCCGAAAATTCTGTTTGGAATTCGTTGGCTTACACTTTTTTTGACTTGGAAAAGTTTCCGAGAGTTGTTCATGAAGTGGCAACTTTGCTTTTGCTTGGTAGACCACTTTTTCTCAACTCCTTCCTTGTTTCTCCTGAAAATGCAATATTGTTCCCTCCTCGTTTGCTCGCGCAAGCCGATCTAACCCGTCTATGCAGTGCTGTTTAAAGGGCGAGTTCTGTTGCTGTATGCTTGCATCAATTCTTCAACTAACCGGAAATTTCGTCTGTGTTACGATTGGAGTATACTGTATCTGATTGGAGTCACTCCCTTCCTGCAGAAAATGTTATTTCCTTACACATAAACCCATCAGAAATGTGGACAAGGGTGAACAAGTTAGTGCAAACCGAGCTTGTTGTTTAGAGCTTTGCTATGGAAGCGTACACTTCTACAATCGATCCTATCTTAAGAGGTAAGACAGGAGTAGACCGCGGCATAGCTTCTGTTGAAGTGAAGACACGAAAACAATTTAGGTATAGGATGGGATATACTCTCAATTTCATCGGAAGTTAATGCTGTGAATTCGAGTGCTGAGAACTGAATCATCCTAATTAAAATCACGTCCCGCATACCTAACAACTAAAGGAGTTGCGATAACCTACGTAATCTCCTCTTCTTCCCGACAGCTACCTGTGTTTAATTTCTACAACCCTACTTTTCAAACCAAAACATATAGAACAATTTTGGTGTAATTTGTGATCATATCGGACGTGATCACGTTTTGCGCTTGTCATGCAATGTCCAACTACACAGCAAGAGTAATCACATGCAAATTGATATCAATTACAATTAAGCTCGCGCGTCTATCATCAAACCATATTGCATTTAATCAAAATGAAGAAGACTCGAGACGCCTTCACGGCAATCAGTCGGCCGTTTTCCATTCAAATTTAACTAAAAAGCATTTCAAGCGTTATTGCTGAGCCCCTGCGATGCCAACAACACCGCCAGTTCCACTAAATTAAAAGTAAAAAGCGTGCAAATGCTCCTATTGCCCTAAATGATGTGCGGCTATCAGTAGACGTGCGTTTGGGTATCTCAATAACAAAACTGTCAACTTGTTTGAATCAACACATCACTGACTGACAGTCATGGTATGTAAAGCATCTAACATTACTACACGTAGACCTCCATAAGTATGAGCCACCATTTGATTCCAATTAAGAGTGTCCAGCGTCATCTAACCAAACCAATGACTCGCTCCACGATCACTAAGTGGGTCGCAAAGATCACTTCCAGACTCATCTCAACTTCAAGAGAATTTCTCGATATTTCATTGGAAACACACGGTTACGAATGAATGCCAGAGCTATCTGACCATTCCATAGGTTCAATTGGAATCTGTTTGTGTTGTTTCTCGGCGAAATTTATTTGATTAATTGAATTGAAATTTCTTGTTTACCTGTTACTCAGAGTTTTTCAATTAAAACAAAACTCACCAGTCTCATCGGTATTCGGTATCACCAGTCCTTCTGTCGAACGATTGATCGATTGATCGGTTGAGATCGTACAGACGACTTTGCTGATTTTTTGCACAAATATTTATGTTAGCTTTGGGGCTGTTGGACTGTTCGGATCGTAGATCGTCTTTTATTTTTCGAAAACAATTTTGAAGTCTGAAGTGTTTATTGTATGAAAACAAAGAGCAGCACTTGGCAATGGAGCTGAAGGTGTTTTTGAAGTGCTTAAAAGAAATTCGTTAGCCAATTGTTTATGACGTCGTAAAATCTTGATTTATCACTAGCCAAATAAGATGCGTTAATAATTCTGGAGAATTTATGAAATTTTCTTGGAAAAAATTATTTCAAAGTTCTGAGGTACCTGTATGGGAAATTGCGGTGATCTTTGGCGTCATAACATGAGCGTGTTTTATTTCTAAGGCACACAGTCAAGCGAATTTTTGAGAAAAGCGCTTGCATTCTAAGTGAATCATAACAATTTTTTTGAAATGACAAGTTTTATTTGTGGTTCAGGTACACGGTCTTGAGTTCGAGGAAATCAAATTGCTCTCTTTCCGCTTATGTCATTGCAAGATAAATGAAATTCCATATTTGGTAAAGCGTACGTCAAGACAAGGCCTAGCCCACCTGTTACTTACTTCAATTGTGGCCAAGCGGATGCCATCATCATGCCATTCGTCGGAATAATAAGTGATGTGGATGGTTGGTTGCTGTAAGAATAGAGTAGGCATTGAGATGTGTCATTTCTTAGTTGCCCAGTGCTGTAACAAAAACTGATGGCCGATAGCACATCTAGAAAGACTTTGTACGCGATAGCGGATGAATAGCCCAGATGGAATCATAGGTTAAGTAAAATCCCAGGCTACTCCAACATATTTGGCGCTCAGGCCGGTAAGGACTTCCAAGACTTTGCATGGATCTTGAAAAATATAGGTTTGCGGTTGAGCTTTTAGCTGTTCGACAGCAGCGCTTATATTTCCGACCGGGTTACTGGCGATTTGGTTTAATCGAACCATCCTACAAGAAGCACCTATAATGAAACTAGCTCCCCAGATTAAGGATTGTGCCGCCTATGTAAGTGCCTGGCCCATGAAAAAAAAAATATACTCGTAATTATAAAGCAACAACAAGCCCTGGATGCGGACGAATCTACTTTTGACAACCCCCGCAAATGAATCCAGAACAACGAACTTCGAATATTAATGACCCGTGCAGCCGAAGAATGCCCTAGCTATGACATTGTCCTTGGCGAAGATAGCCATATCCAAGCTTTAGCGGCTAGGCTGACCGCCGAGCTCTTCCAAGCGGCAGACGATGACTTTGTAAGCAGTATACACCAATTTATCTGTAAAATATGGTCGGATGAAAGTATGCCCAATAAACGGAACCTCAGCATAATTTGTCCGATCCTCAGGAAAGGAAACCTGAACTGCGCTATTTAGAGAGACATCAGTCTTCTTAACATCGCGTGCAAGATCTCATTTGTCATATTGTGTGAACGTCTGAAGCCGTTCGTCAACAACTTGATTGGTCTATATCAGTGCAGCTTCATGCCAGATGTTAGAGAAAACCTATGAGCTCCAGATCGATACACACCACCTGTTCATAGATTTTAAAGCAGCTTATGACAGTATCTATAGAGACGAACTATAAAGATCAATATCTAGTTTTGGCATTCCTGTCAAACTCGTCCGCCAATGCAGAATGCAGGAAGAGCTCACCGAGGCCTTTGATGTCAAAAAAGGATTTAGACAAACCGATGCAATGTCATGCCATTCGTTCTTTCAATAGCCCATTCAATTACTACTCACATACTGCGATTATATTGTATTATAATCGGAAGAAATCAGCGTGATGTCCGAGGGGCTCCCGCGAGTATTGAAACGGAAGCGGCAAAGATAGGCTTAGCAATAAATGAGGGCAGAACTAGATATAACTTTGAGGTAGATAAGGACTTTGTCTACCTAGGCTCCGCTATCAATTCACAGTACGACATCAATGCTGAGATCAAACGAAGACTAACTATTGCTATTGGGTTGAAAAACTCGACCAGCAAACCCTCCCTCGAACTAGTAAGCCCTCTCTCGAACAGCAAAAGCGCCTCTATGTATGTCCTTAACAATCTTAGTCCTTCTCTAGGCGAAAAGGCATGAACCTTATCAAAAATGAATGAGGTGCTCTTGGCTGCTTCGAGAGAAAAATTCATTCCCATCTGCATCTAACGGCTGTATAGCGCCATCGAATAAGCCGGAAGAGTGAAGACCCTACGACTCGGATGGCCTGGTTATGTTGCGGATGGACATCGTTGCAGCCGGAAAGCCTTCGAAACCACAGCTGTGAGACAACGCATTAGTAGAAGACTGCGAATCAAGTCGCGCTCTTCAATCAAAGGGGACCTTTACCAATCTAACGTTCAAAATTGGAAGCAACTAATTAAAGATCAGCTAGCTAGAGACGTTTGTTAGTTAAGTCACAGTTTCACCCCATACGGTAGCGCAACCTTAAGTTTATGTCCAATGGGGAGGTCAAACAACTAGAAATGGGAATCGTACAAGCAACAATGTCAGATGAATGATGGTTTGTTTAAAAGAGAGGAAATGCCTCTGCATGCAAACATCTACAGCACTACTACTCGTATTAGGTCCTAAATCTCCTAATAGCGCTTCCCAAAAGTTTCTTCGGAAATCTGAAAGTTTGTGAAAGAGAATGAAGGAACAATATTTGGTTTCTGGTCGAACGAGCATCAATCGTTTAGCTTTTTTTATTCCTCCATGTCAGGCTACATGCAAAAACATGCTGAAAAATTTGTGCAGATTAAGGTGAGAACGCTGTGAGTGAACACCGGTCCCAGAAGTGGTTTGTTCGATTCCATTCCGGAATTTCGATGTAAAAGATGCACCTCGCACTGGTCGGCCTGTCACTGAGAAAGTCGATGAAATCTTTTACTGTCGCCAGGGCACGGAAAGATAGAAGGAGGAGAAAGGAAAGCATTGTTGTGATATAGTGGTTTGATACTCAGGTTATGTTTGGTTTCGATATTGACAAATGGAGCAAGACCGGCACGGAAGCTGTCTGGAGATAGCGGGGCACTAAACGTCAACAGTATGATACTTTGGAATTATCTAAAACGAGCAGGCTACTCAAAGAAGCTCGATGTTTGGGTGCCACATGAATTCACGTAAAGAAATTTCACTGACCGAATACCCATCAGTGAAACGATACTGAAACGTAACGAAATGGAACCATTTTTGAAGCAATTCATTACGGGCGATGAAAAATGGATTAAATACGAGAATATCTAAAGCAAGCGATCATGGACAAAGGTCAGTGATCGACCACAAACGACTTCAAAGCCTGGATTGACGGCGAACAAGGTTATGTTGAGTGTTTGGTGGGATTGGAAGGGAATTGTCTATCATGAGCTGCTAGAACGTAGCGAAACAGTCAATTCGATCCTCTACTGTACACAACTCGGCCGTTTGAATGAAGCTATCAAGAAAGAGTGACCAGAATTGGCCAACAGTAAGGGAGTTGTCTTCCATCATGACAATGCTAGGCCACACACATCTTTGATGACCCGGAAAAAATTAATGGACCTTGGTTGGGAAGTTTTGATGCATCCACCGTATAGCCCGGACCTTGCACCCTCTGATTACCATTTGTTTCGGGTTTCGCAAAACTCTCTCGATACTAAAAAACTGGCCGACCGAAGTGCCGCTCAAAATCACTTGGCCAAGTTTTTCGCTGATAAACCACAGAAGTTCTATACCGAAAGTGCTTCAAAGGTATGTATATCATCTGTAAGATATTGGTGGCTTAAGGTTGTTGAGCTACCTACTTTATGTTTTGTTGGAGCATTAATTTGGGAAGTTCAACAGCGACGCAGTTCTTTGGGAACTCCAAGAGGCCTGAACCCTAGTCTAATCTTGAATTAATGGTATGCAAAGAAAGGGATCTGATCGGTTGACTTGGTAAACGTTTTATTAGACTAGAGGGGATTTTTTTTGCTCCTTAACATGTTCCCTTTACCTCAGCTGGCTATCGATATGGGTGCCAGCCAGAATAGTAATAATTAAAAACATAATTGCCTCTTACTTATTGTGACCATTATAAACAAAACGTATGTTAAGCTTCATCTTCCCTGTATTACAATATTCAACGAGTTTGACTACTAATGTAGTTCCGAATCGTTGTATCATTCGTAGATTACGATCCGGCAACTAAATCTTAAATGCTAATTTGCTCATGTTTACGTTCAGCGCAATAAGAAAAACTCCCAGATGTTCAGATCACCGTCATCCAAAACCACAAATACGTTTTTTCCACACCCTTGCTGTTGTTGAGATGTTTTTTGAGGTTTTGTACCTATTAAGTTGACTAATTAGGACTTTCTTATTTGCTTATCGTTTTCTTTCAGTGGAATCTTTCGCATACCATTCGTATACCACACATGTTACCGGATGAACAGTCATTTCTTTCCGTTCTACGCAAAACCTTAATCCATTTCTCCGAACATAACCTTTGACCCACTCTTTTGCAAGCACTTATTGTTTTACCTTCATTTTTGGGGGCGGTATGCATTGAGCAATCCCACGAAATGTAAAGCCATAAACAAAACAAAAAATTTCAAAACAGAAACAGATAAGATAAAAAACAGTTCCCAGGAAAGCCTACAATTTAAAACAAAACATTCCAAGCACGCTTTGTGTGTGTTGATTAATTTATGCTTACGTTGCCGGATGCTAAGCGTTAAGCAAATATTTTGATTCTCAAAACGGTTGGCCAGTGTATCTTCCAGATCGGTAGCTATTTCTTAAGAAATGGATAACATTGTTTGAAGTTTACCTCTCGAGTATCGTACATTACTCACTGACCAGGAATTTATTATGTGAATATGGATCAAATGCTCCGCAGTGCCATAAGGCTTCCATTTCAGACCTATAACTTTTTTTTACAACAGTCATGTTACCTGTCACTTTACAAGGTTGTCGTTTACGTCATATACCTTCGATTTTCTTGTAAAGTTCATTGAACCAGCGTCATTTGGTAAGTATTGATTGAACCTTCAGAGGGGATTTGAAAACAAAACAACCTGTCCATACCTTTCATGAATGAAGGTGACGGAATCTATAAAATCGGCTTAGTTTCCATTGCCAATATATGAGAAGATACAAATCGATACAATCACCCGCATCTAGAGTGTTGGACGTAGTTCGCACCACTCAATTATTCATGGGAAAGATTTGTCAGATTGTCGTAGATACATTCATACTTGAACTAGTGAAAAACAACTTGCCAAGGCAAAGATCTAACAGCTACAGTTACTACTAATTTTATGATGGATAGGTTAGTACATACCTCATCGTATCTACGACGACTTAAATAAATGAAACATCTTATAACTATTTAGCAAATGTTAATTTATTCGATTTGTGTATTAATGTTAAACATTTAAGGTTTTTTTTCTTCTATTTTTTCAACGGATTCGAATGAGCTATGACGTCAATGCTAATTGGACGAGAAGCCCCATAATGAGTGTATCTATCCGCTTATCCACGGTACGGTGTTTCTCTTGATTATTTTCCAGTGACACGATGAATGCGACAATAATTTAAGAAACAGAGTTGGATTTTTTTCTTTTATTTTTTCCAGTGAAGGTGATTAAGCGGAAGTTAGAGTCTTGAAGGGAAATATCGATTGAATTACTGTCAACGGAAACGGCAGAATAAAAAATTCTAGATAATCGCAGCAGTTTAAAAGATATTTTTGGAGATTTTTTATTTCCCAGGGACTTCTCTTAGTTGCAGCTTAATTTATTTTTATTTATTTCTTTTAATTTTGAAACTAATTAATGTACCTGTTTCTTTGGGTTAATTTATGAGGTGAAACCGAGATCAATATCTGTCGCAATGCCGCATATAAAAAAGGCACGTGGGGTCTAGTTTAGACTTGTTATTTATATTTTATTTCTAAACGCAAAAAAATCGAATTAGTTGGACTGATTTTTTGGTGGCGATGCTATTTTTGGATTTAATCACGTAGCAGTTTTTAGAAGCAAAAGGTTATTAGAGTTTGGAGGAAAGTGAATACTCGTGCAGCCTCGCCGAAGAAATGCAAAACACGTTGAAACTACTTGAGATTCTAAAATGAGTATCGAACAGGTTTGCCTTTTTTATTCATACTGCCTAAACCACACTTTTCCATAAGAAGAGAATATAAAATTAACATGAGTTACCTAAACTTTTTAATCAGCTCCAGGTAAAGTAACATATATTGCCAGTACAAAACCGCTCTCAGAAACTTGAATGGAACTCATATTCTTCTATTGATAATGGTTTTAGTGCGAAGAAAGGAAGCGATAGGGCCCGGATGTATGGAATTTCAAACCCCATTTACCCCCATTTCTTCAAAACAACGATCTTTCAAATTCCCACTGTTGTAACTTGAATGTGGGATTCCTAGAGATACCAAAAGCCTGTACTGTTGACATTCGCAATTCGAGGGCTATGAATATTTTGGACCTCGCACCTAAGGGATAAATCACAGCTCTTCAATTGATAGCTGCTACTACATGGGTTTAATTATACTGTATATTCCGAGACTGCATCTTGAGCTCTTCTCAAGGTTTGAGCACTTCGCAGAGCGTTCTGACAGGCACTTCAAATAAATAGGTCTCCATCCAGTCGTCCCTTGGTTGCATCATCTGATCCCTAGAGTCTTACAGGTTTGTTCTGCTTTCTGCTAAAACAATGGAATACCATATGGTCAGCATCCTCCTCCTTGTTTGGGCATTCACTACACAGCGGTGAACCGTCAAACGATATCTAGCCATATTCCCCATAGCAACCGAGCCCGAACAGGACAAGTATAAGTTCTTTATGGGTTTTTGACAGAAATCAGCTTGTGCCTTTTGTGGAGCTGTCATATTCGTTTGCCATGTTGAGACTGATTCTGCCCTTTCCTCCTATGAGTCTATTGATCTCCTGCCGATTGAAGACTTTCATAAGGTACACTGCCTACATCTCATTCCTAAAAATCCCTCCATGTCGCATTATTTCAACTACCAGCCTATGGGTTCTTTTGAGAATTCGAAAGCCGCTGATAATCCTGATTGGTCAAACTCTCTACGCTGATGACAGTTTTCGCATATCTGAGCACCGGGTCACCAATATTTTGAAGCATCCAGGAGACTAGTACCTGCTTCAGTGTTGTCTTTTTGCTACGTACTCAACAAACTTATTTGAGAGGAATATCATGGTCTTGCAGCTGATTATTATTTCGACCAGTCTCGCTCCCTCATACATTGCATGTCGCAAAACTTTTGTATACCCTATATTATGTTCCAAAAGATAGGTTCGAGAGCCCACCCTTGCGGGACTCCTTCGGCAGCGCTGTAGTATTTAACGTCATTCTTGGTGTGATGTTTTAGAGTTGACGGCGGTTAGCGATATCATTGTACAACACTTCCATCCATGATTGCAATGGCATCAGCATTTTTCCATAATGTGGGGAAGACTCCCCCTTTTACCCACATTTGCATCGTTTGCTATGCGATCGGACCTTCATTGCCAATCTATAATATGATGTGTACGATGTGGTCCCATTACTTGGGACTGTATTTTAATTGGAAACTGTAAGGATGATGCAAAAGAAACGAAGTATCTGCATTTGCAACAACTGTATAGCCGCACTTTCTATCTCCCAGATACCCTAACTATTTCGAGAAAGTTCAAGTACATAGACTGCTCAGGGCCTCGATGGGGAAATTCATTGTGTCAATTATGAGCTTAAGTTGCTGGATTGTTGTCCTTCACAATGTTCCGGAAATGATTGCACTCGAGCTCACAACTTTGCGTTATGAACGTAAAGTTATGCGCACTGTCAACACAGCAAATTCCCAAAATGTTTCTATCTAAATGACCGTCAGTCAACTGTTCTAATTCCCCTTTGTCAGCTAAACTTTTTCAAAAATTCTTGGAACCAAATTAAGTGTCAAGTTCTAATGACAGCTAATTGTAAATGACACATAGAAGACAGAACTGTCATACTTCCAATATGGAATTTTTGTCTATTAACGGTAATTTGAGGAGCAGTTAAATTACAATTTTCAAGTTTAGTTTTGATGACTTGTATGTATATCCCCGAGTTAAACGTAACCAAGGCAGCTGATAATGACAGAACGAATTGCGGCCAACCAAATGAAAAACGGGGTGTTGCGGATAATGTGTTAAAGACTTTAAGAGAAGATTCCTGAAAGGAGAAGAGGGTGAATCGGAGATACATCCCCTCCGAGATCCAGAGGTTTTAAACATAGCGTTCTAAATGGCCACCTGGGCCTCGCTGGCAGTGCTTTAAACGATCATTCCAATTTTTGATGACAATATATGCGGCGTTATTCCGGCAATAGCGTGTCAAATGTTGGCCTCGAGCTCGTCCATAGCTTGATAGCGTTGACTAAGGACTTGACGTAGTCCCAGAGAAAATAATCGAGTGGTGTCAAATCGCATGAATGCGGCTGCCGATTGGTGAACGCTCGCATTGAGATGACCCATTTCCCCTTTACAACTTTGAGCGTTGCATCGCTTGTATGGCATGTAGCGCTGTCTTGTTGGATCAACAGCTCAGATATATCGATATTATCGAGCTCCGATTACTGAAAGTCGATTAACACCTCTCTATATATTTCAAGATCGTTGACGGTAACAGTGTCTCATTCTTCATTTCTAAAGAAATAAAGTGCGATTATGCCGCCACTCCATAAATCTCACCAAAACAGTCAATCTTTGTGGACACATTGATGCTGGGCCGAACACTTGTGGATTATGTTCCATATAATAATGGCAGTTTTGCTTGTTAACATAGCCTCTGAGCCAAAAATGGGCCTCCTCCGAGAAGAGTGATTTTTTGACAAAGTCCGGGTCTACGGCTAATATTTTCAGCGCCCAATTACCGAACTCACGTCGTTAACTATGGTCGCTTGGCTTCAATTCTTACATCAGCACAATCTTACTCGGATTAGGCCCAAATCCAACCGCAAAATAAGCCGGGCTGACTCTCTGGCTATGCCCAATTCAGCTAGGGCATTTCTAGGTCTTCTTCTATAGGTATACTGGCCTCTACGGCGGCAATGTTTTTTTTCATCTCGGCCCAATCTCTGTCTGGTTGGTAGCTTAAGATCCAAAGAGTGTACTCACGCTCAAACTTTCCACAGTGCGACGAATTGCTGGCACCCTAAAGACATGATGACTACCGACCTCACGACGAAATTCCCGTTAAGTATTTACAACTGAGCTGGAATTGCGATAATAATTTTTAATAATCTCCGCACGTTCGGCAAGTTTAAGATGTTGATTGATGAAATAGCAAACTTTACTGAATATTTTAACAGCTGGATTTTATAAGTAACTTTGACTGCTGCTGAAGCATAGCAGTCGGAAAAGCTTTCATTCCTATCTGGTCACTCTTTATTTAGCAGTTATGTTAGTACACAAAATGGATACATTCATTCTCAAGAACCTATGAAAGCGTATACTCTAACTTGGCAGCTTACAAGTGACATTTACGAAAAGTTCACGCAACTTTACGCTCGAAAATGGTGCTGTCATAATGGTGTAATGCAGCTTCAAAAATAGGAACATTTTTCGGTGTGCCACTGAAAATCACATGAAATGTTGTTTATCGTATCTTGAAAAGTCGACCGTGCTAAATTCGGCTATCCTACCGCTCCACAAACGCCACAAATCATCAAAGCCGTAGAGAATCGAGTTAGTCAAAATTCGCTGTGCAAGCGAAGGAGATGGATACCTTCCAGGACAGCACATCGCGCATCTTAAAAAGTGATTTGGGACTCAACGCATATGTGTACTAAGAACACACCGACACTTACTCATAGAACCGTAAGTCAAAATCGAAAGCCATACTTCGCCAGCATGCGAAGAATGCCCACAAGCGAATTATTTTTACTAACAAGAAGAATTGTTTAAAAAACAAAATGATAAAGTGTATGCTTAACCATCACGAAATGCGTCTGAACGCATTCCGAGATTTCAACGTGACCACCAGCTTCTACGGTGATTTGGTGGTTAGTCACCTACCGACCTCTTTTCCTGTGAGAAAGACGAAAGTGTATCCAACGCATGTTTTAGGGAACTTTTTGGAGCCCATCCAACAAGACTCTGCTCTAGTTCATGAAGCAAAAACGACTCAAAAACTACTTTCCGACGTTCATTTCAAAATGGGATTGGCCGTCTAGTAGTCTAGACCTCAATCCATTAGACTCGTAGTAAGTTCTGGACCTTAATCGGAATCTGGAATCGACATCCAAGTATCGGTTCCCTAAAGCAAGCCTTTGCCCGAGCAGTAGACAAATTTTTAACAAATGAGGTGCGTAATACATTTGATGCGTGCCGAGACCAATGATAGAAAACAATTAGGGGCCATTTTAAGTAAGTTGTTCTCCGATTGTAAACTACCAAGTGGAAATAAAAATGTTTTGAAAAATTCAGACTATCATCGATGATGTACTTTCAACATAAAAATATACAGAAATGTCTAAGGTCTATGGTTTCTGCAACGGTAACCGACAACAAGCGAGATTGGAATATGTAGGACGATTCCGTTAAGACCTCGTCAAATGGCAGGACAATTTGCAGGTTCGGGGGGACAGCGACAGCGCAAAAATTATCCGAAGAGGCTCTCCAAATACCAAAAAAGCTGACATTTTAACCTTAGCGGGACTTACATCTGGAGAATTCTACATCCAGAAGGCATGCATTCATACCATCATATGCCAGTACAGGAGCTCGGTTACTTAGAGAAGCGTTTGGAATTCCGCAACCATATTTTGGAAAGACATTTTGCTGAAGACAACTCTATTGGACAGACGGAACTCATTCACTCAGTCAGTTGGTAAAATAAGAAAGATAGTTAGTTAGCTTGTTTTGAAGCGTCTTGTTTTGGATAGCTTTAAAGAGTAAATGAATATAATTTGATGAAAGCGCATATTAATAAAAAAAAAACTCATTCTGTGATCTCCAAGGTCGCCAATGGACTTTTATTTATGGAGACGATTGAGTGACATTGTTTGGTTATCATGGAATTCGAAAATAATAGTTTGATAGCGCTCTATTTGAGTGAAAAGTCACAAGTGACTATCGTAAGAGCCTGCTAACACATCGCTATTGACAACTCTTCGGTGTCTCGAAACATAGCACGTTACAACAATAAGGGCAGGGTTTCAAAACGCTACGGTGATGGTAACACCACTGCATCAGCACCAGAGGTGGTTCGGAAAGAAGAAATCCTCGACGGAGTGGCAGGACAATGGCTGCGTAGCTGAAGATATCTTCTTCTTCTTATCCTTTTATTAACCCTTTCCTCGTTATACGAACTTATGCGTAACGAGTTTCCCATTTTTACTGCATCGCTGCTGCTCCGCTTATGGGGTTGGCTAATGTCGCAGACCGCAGAACGCGTCTACATAATGCTCGGTCCTGGATCGCTTCAGTGGTTAACCCCAGACGTTGTTGCGCATTTGCCATCTGAGAAATCCAGGAATTCTTTTTCCGACCTCGTTTTCTTACAGTTGGAGTGACCGTAGTTGATAGTGCCTTTTTAACCGGATTTTCCGCAGATCTTCTTTGAACGTGGCAATACCAACTTATTCTATTCGTCTCAAGCTGTTCGGTTACCGAATTCTTTATATGTAGACTTCCTCTTACACGCGTAGATCTAATGCAATCGCGTTTAGTGACTCCACTAGACATCCTTAACATTTTCATTTCCGCTGCCGTCATTTTGTTTTTAAACGCTTCGTACATTGTCCAGCACTGTGAACCGTATATAAGAGCTGGTCTAACAACCGTGGTGTAGAGTTTCCCCTTTAATTTAAGTGGAAATTTTCGGTCGCAAAAGATTCCCGAATTTTCCCGCCATTTCATCCATCCCACACTCACTCTATGGTTTACGTCGTCGTCACATTTCGCTTCCATGTTAACGATTGATCCTAAGTACTTAAAGATAGTGCTTTTCGGAAGAACTATTCCGTCTAACATAATATCCGGAACAGGTCGCAACGGATGCGCAAATGGGCGCGTCAAATGCTCCGTCTTTGAACGACTTATTTTAAGCCCGCTTCTCTCTAGCGCATTTCTCCATGAATCTAAGGCGTTCTGTAAATTTTCGACGTTATCGCTAAGTATAACTGCGTCGTCAGCGAAAAGAATTGGCGTTACATTTGCTTCGCGCATGCAGTCTTTTAAAAGATAGTCGAATACTACGTTAAAGAGGAAAGGGCTAAGTACGCTTCCTTGATGCACTCCGACATTAACTGGAAATTCTCTCGTTAGTCCAGCAGAGCTTTTAACCGCAGTTTTCAGGTTTCCGTACATGTCTTGTATTATTCTAACATACGTCTCCGGTACGTTTTGAGACCTCAGCGCGGCCCATATGAGATCCCTAGGCACTCGATCGAATGCGTAGCTGAAGATATCAAAGACAACTATTCAAAATTCTATAGATGCTTACAAATAGAGTGAATTTCGACAGAGCAAAGGAGCTGATGGACTTACTGGCCACTTGCCAAATATAGTATTCTCTGCTGAGAAAAATTTCCCAATCGAACACCTCGTGCACTAACAAACATGTGTTTACTCGTATTTAACGGAAAGATAATACGAAAATTTATACGCCAATAGGCACCGTTTGTCATGGCGGGTATGATGTCCGGTGGACGTTCGCCGGTTGTCTCTTTGAATTGTGGCATCAAGGTTAATGCGAATTTTTACCCCGAAAGTGTTTAGAAAATGTTTTGAAACCTTGGGCAATTTCGGTGAGAAGCAATGAACGTTCCATCAAGATTCTGAACAAGAGGCGAGATCAACCAATGTGGTTAAAAAACAACGTCTCTTGCTTCATTTTATCGACAAAATGGCCTCCAGAATCACCAGAAACAAAACCACTTGACTTTTTCATGAGGGGCGTTTTATAGGTCAAGGTCAGTACTAAAAAATATCAATGTGTTGAGCATCCACAGAAAGCACTTCTTAAGAATAAAACAGCGTCAGACTTGTTTGTCGACTAACTCAAGGCTATATTTCGCGATTTAAAGTCAATGACACATTATCCCGAACACCCTGTATAAAGAAACCAAAATATCCATATAAACATTGCCTTGGTGCAAGCGGCCTGCTGTCAATCTCAAATTTGTGGTTGTCATCTTGTCCCATTTTGTATACTAATGCTTTGGTTACATCGGATGACTATTGTGCATCAGTGCATGTTGATGTGTACGATTTTGTTTGTTCTGTTTTTGATTTTACTCGTAAGCCCTCGCATAGGTGTCAATGACTACTTGAACCCACTTTCGACAAAGGCTATTCAAAATGATGACAGAAGAAGGTTAAATCGATGTTATTCGGTTTTGGTTTCGTCTTCAATGTTATTCTAAATAAGCCCGCGAAATTGCATTTCAAATAAAAAGAATCTATTTTGCATTCTTAATATGTAAGTGGTGCTGTATTCGAAGAGTGTGCTAAACGAGTGCTCTGAAACTGTACGAGTAGACACAGAAGGTCCAATTCATTTATTGACGTCAATCTGATGGAGCAATTTATTTCTGATTTCGTTTTTTGCTCTTTTCCCTCTGTCTGTAAGTTTGAACTATCTAAAGTAGAGTTCATTGGGTCTTCAAATATGGGGTGAGAGACATGTTATAGATGCTGGCTACTGCCGGTTTGGACTACGATTGTGGCTTGTCGCGGCATTTGTTTGCACGAGGCGCCATTGTTGTGTCAATTGTGTTTGGGTATCAATATTTATTTACATGAATTGCTTATCGGTAACTACCATAACGATTCGCAACGATTGCGGCGACAATGAAAATATGACAACGCGATTATTGTTAGATATACTCGTATATAGATTAGGGTTACAGACCGCTAAGGTAGCAGTCGATCAATCATGGTTTGGATTGGAACATCGTGCGATTTAGATTTGAAATGCAGAACGAAGTCAAATTGGAATTCATTTTTCTTGTATTCGACAGTATTGATTGGAGTAGCATGTACTCGTGTGTACATTTGCATTCATTTGCTGTCTAGAAGAGAGTTGGGGTTACTGACTTTTGATATGGAAATTTGCCTTGGAAGGTATCGGTACCGAAGAGGATGTCGATGACTCTGTTATTCATTCATTTGGCCGTTCGAGGAAATTCATAAGACTGAGGAGAGCAATTGAAAGTTAAATAAGTAAGGCGACGACGTAGATTAAATTTGAAAGTTGAATTCGCTGGACAATAATTTAGATGCGCGAGAGAATAAAATGCAAGGTCAGTTTGAAATAAAATCGAACCGTTTGTTGACCACGCGAAGCTCGCGCACGTGTAAGAGCCAGAACATTCTTTATTAATGTGATTAACGTTTTGCTACCCATTTTTTTGACATTTCGACAATGCATCAGACACTCCTGACTGCTTTCTTCAAATGACTTCAATATCATTTACGAGTGTCAGTTGTGACACAGACTAAGGAAATTGTTCCTAATTTCTTTCAAGTGTGATGCTAAAGAAGTAACCTTGTTATCTTGCCTTAGCCCTTTTTTGAATCGAAGTAGACGATGACACACTCTAATATTTCTATCTGGTAAATCGTGAATACTTGGTCAATGTTGACTAAAGTAGGCTAAGACCACTCTGATAGAAGCATCAGATCATTGACAAATGGTTTCAGGGCATAAAGCAGCAGACAAGACATACTGTAACCGATATAAAGGAAACCGATATTAAGGTTTTATTCATCAAGTATCCCAACCAATTTCAGGAAATAATTGTGTGTTTTGGTGGACACGTCAGCTCTCTTTGATTCGGGACTCGATAAAGATTGCATAAAACTTGCCTAATGGTTGATAGATGTATGACCGGCGGCAGTTTATTTCGATTTTTACGTTCTTTTTTTTAGATTCATAGATATATGTAGACGTATCTTGGTTAACGGTTGATTAGCTACAATGATATTTCGCCCCATGTTCATACATGGTATCATGTAGGATGTGCTTTGCGACTCTTCGCCCAAAGATACCCTTCAATAAGTCAAAGTCATTATAAAGGATTTAAACGACATACGAAGGATATTCTTCTAAGATTTTGTCGAAAGCTCGTAGAAACATTCTTACACAGCATTGTCTATTTCTCTTACAAGAACTGGGGCTCATATCAGGTTGACATTGTCGATGTTATTACACAATGTTAACCTATATGTCGAAAGCTCAAGACTTCTTGTTTCAATTTCACGCACTCAAAAAACACTGTTCTAGTAGATATATGCCTCGGTTTTTCGCCGCCTTTTGTCTAGCAGATCCCACTGCACTTCCTGGATGACGATGATGTTACCTTTGTATCAACCAAGGAATTCCTTTTATTGTGCTGCTGCAGGTGTCTGTTCAAAGATCACAACCCCATGCAGAGAGATAAATAAAAGTGTGGCAAAAGTTTGCGAAACTACAATATTGAGAAACAATGATCTTCGGATAAGTACGTGGAATGTTTGGACCGAAAGCTTACAGACGAAGGTTTAAGGAAAAAGTCTTGAGCTTTACTTACGTCAGCGACTCCTGATTAATTTATTTGGCTACGAAGACCAAAGCCCAAAATACGGATGCGGATATCCGCAATAACCCAAAGCCTGCGAGCCATCGTCAGGAAGTTCAACGTCGATCGACTATAATCGCAAAAGACTGTAAGATATTATTCCGATGGAGTTTTATTTAATCTCTCGAGTAGACCGATACCACCAACATCGGCCGTAGAAGATCAGTAACATCATTCCCATAGAGCAGTCAGTGAGGCCGCTTCTTATTTTCTAGTTTTTAACCCGCCTCAACAAAGAAACTCCTCATTGGATGAGGAAAGCACACCGGCAATAGATGTACACGACCGCTTCCTCGAACAATACGAAAGAGTCTTCTAAGCTTTATGAGAAGAAAAGAAGGGAAGAATATAGGCCCTTCGATCAAGGTCTTAGAGAGGTGCTATCAAACGAGTTGTGGATTATAAATTGAAGATACATGCAATGGTGTGAAACCCGGACAGAAGTCTGCAAGGATTGCAAAGAAACCTTATTATAGAATGACAATCGGTGCTGATAGCTTAGAAGGATTAGACTGTTAAACTATGAAAGAACATTCAACAGACCAAGATGACGCCAGGCCTGTCATATCCAAGCATATCTCTAATCCAATAATAAAATTTCTCAGAATTGCATCAAGTCATATCCAAAATCTGGCTCGAGGAAAGTAAGACCGGTAAATGGAGCCTCAACATTGTGTAACCGATCATAAAGAAGGGAGATACCCAGAACTGCACCAATTCGTCGTATAGATCAAAAGACTCTCTGGTGCTTTTCGAGAGAAGTTCTGCAGATACAATTTTCAGCTCGGTTCGCATCAAATAAAAATTGAGCAGAGATTTCAATGGTGAAATTTACTAGCTATATAGCGATAACCTGGATTAGATGACTAGCTCAAGTTGAAGAGCGCATCGACTCCAATTGAGAAGAAAAACACAGTAGAGGGCGACTACATTTAATGTGGATGAATTTAGTCAACTTTGTGTGGGCAGATGGATGCAACTGTTGAAAAACCGCGTAAACTAGAAGGCCCTTTGGTTTATTGTACGCGGCAACTAAGGCAAACACATCATCTACTCCATTGCCCCCTCAGGTTATTATCGATGAAAATGTGAAGTACGCACCTGGCGATTAATCTGAACTAACGAATGCACTGAGCTTGATTCTTCCTTTATTTCCTGGCTTGTTCAAAGTACCTACTAATTTAGACAGGTTAAAAAATGTATTTATTGTCCCTCAAATGAACTGAACTACGTACAACAAATGCTGGAATTCGAGGTTAGAGCTCCTCCTAAACACAGAAATTACTAGTTTTTGTTATCATGTCAGTTGCCAGTCAAAACAGACTTTCCTCACGATCAAAAAATTAAAGCAATAAAGTTTCAGTATTAGTATGCATACTCATACCTACCCCCCAACCGATGCATTGCGTATAACAGACCTATTTGACAGCTGTCACGCATGACCAATAATCTGCTTTCTTTGAAAAACCCTCTATTTACAAAGAAGTTAAAAGAAAACAAAAAGCATACAACAGCATGGCAACAGTGAGCTGGCGAAAATATATTGTATAAAGTTCTGCAACAAAGCCCTTTGTGTCACAGAAGATGCGTCTTGATGCAGCTCCAACTACCCTACTTAATGAAATGATGCAATTCAGTTTCATTATTTCCGGTTGAAGACCCACCATCCATAACGGCATTAATGACAGCATACATTTTCAACAGCTTTGCCCCACTCTGCGCACCGATATCTTGAAATTGTACAATCTATTTTCGCATCTCAACGCTACCACAACCTGAAATTAATCACCGCCAGCAATTTTTCAAAATGTAATAACACATGTGTTGGCCATATTTTAAATATTTATGGAAAAAAGAGCAATTTTTAGCGAATGCTCTTCATTTATCATTCGGATACCTCCGCCTCTCACATACCCTTGAGCATACGTGCTCGACATCAAGATTTAATATTCGTATCTCTTGCTTGGCTTTCCCTTCCGCCGCTGCTTGCCAACAAATTGCACCCTACTTCAGTCGATTTCAACACCATCACCGACTATCTGCGGTTCGCATCATACAAAGTACAATGGATCGCGGTGCACTCGATACAGTGCGCGTACGCGGCCAATGACGTCAAACGAGGCATTGAAATAGCTTCACAACAAACACACTATCATACTGGCCGAACCGCATTTAGCCACATTCCCAACCCCCGGATCTTCCTCAACACACCCACGGTTTACCCCAGACCCAGACCCATTCACTGCAAGCGTTCAGTTCCAGTCTCGGCTCTGGCTACAGCCAATGGTATGACAATTGGCAGTCTGTTGCAAATTGCATTTTCATGTCTCATTTTCATTTTCATTCTCTGTAGTGGTCTTTTCGCTAATCTGTTGTAACGGGATCATGTTGCAAATTGAATTACCACACGAAAACGGAGAGACTCCAAAATGGAGTTTCGCAAAAACACAATTAAAACAAAATAAAATTAAAAATCGCCTCCTCATTGACGTCAGTTGTGTCGATGTCAGTGCTGTTCGTCATGCGAAACTGCTATTTCGTTGTTCTTCTTTGTTTCATCGCTTCATCGTACCATCTTCAGCTGCGTTTGCGCTTACGTTTCTCCGTTCAATCATCGCCTCTTGATGAATTCAAAAAAAAAAAATTAATTAAACGAGATGAAAGACACTCAAACTGTCAAAAACAAGTCCAAAAATAGATTTAAAGGGAAAATGATAAAATTAATTCAAAAGCACGACCATAAAAATAATCCTCGCGTTTTTATTACACTTGATCGGCTGGTTGGCGGTTCAATTGACGGGTACCTATCTCCACTTGGCGATAGCGCTGCTGTAAATCATAAGATCAAGTTTTTGGCGGCAGGTTGGCAACTGTCAAGCAATAACTTCGAAGGGAGACCGTGGGGAAGAGGGACAGAGACCCCACCGAATGTTGGACTGACGTAGGTAAATGTTGTTTTTCTTCATTTTGTTCAATCTTTTGAGCGTCTAATTTCATCATGCCACTACGTTTTGTAGTTTATCACTTTTTTTAACCTCAATTCTGAAAATAATACTGCTACCACAATCGTTGGGCAAACTGACAGATATGACATGTTGTTACAGCTCTGATAAGCCAGAGAGAAAATCCTGTGAAAACCAGTTATTAGTGGTCATTTAGTTTCGAGGCCATGAACGCTGTTTAGATAAACGTCGAGTACTAACCCGCAACCACAACTGTCTCCAGGGGCATGTAATAGCAATTGACATGTCACAATGTGTATATTCATTGTTGTTCGTTCACGGTGTCTAGTTGATAAAATTTTCGATTGAAAATTTGGATCCTGATAAAGACTTGAATTTTGCTCCGAAAGCTGTGACATTGGTCTACTATGCGAAACCAACTGAACGTCGTTCTAAACCGCTCGGCTCGACGGACTTGCACGCAGTTCGAGTCTCTTTTAGATTTCGAAAACAAACCGACATGCCGAGAGACCATCATCTGATTGTAGCTCTTTACTTAGGGCGGTTTCTGACTAACTAACTCTAGTTGAGTGCTACACCAAAAATGAAATCTTGTTCTACTGGATTGGAATCCAAGACTCTAGACTATAGAATCTAGAAGGGCTAGATAATTGGTATTCATTGGGTACATTGTTTCATTGGTCGGAGAGGGCTTTGTAAGTTATTCTGTTACAATGCTGCTGAGACCATCAAAAATATTCCCCATTAGGTCATCAGGCTTCCGTTTTAAGGGCGTTGGGGTGTTCGAGCGACTTCAACGTGCCCAAAATCTATTTAACGACGTGGATATTGCGGTTGATATGACCGCAATTTCCAATCTCTTTGGAATGAGATATTTTATCTCTCAGCAAAAGAGCATTTGTTGAAGCCGCCCCTTTCAACAGATTTTCTTTTAAAGAACCATTGCACTTACGTCTATTATTTTCCAAATTCATGAAAACACCGATAAACCACCAGGTAATGAACTAACTTGAAATACGAAAACGACCGGCAGTACAGTTTTCATAAAAACAGGTCCACTGACAGCATGTCACCTCGAAAAGTGGATTAAAGCGTACATCAGTCTGGCAAGAGCAATTAATCGAAAATGTGTGCATTTGGGATCAACAAATTTCTTCCTCGATGGATTAAGGATTACTTTCTGCACCAAGTTGTCGTGGACTGTTTCAAGTCTGACATTCACGCAATAATACTGGTGTACCCCAGGGCACTGTTCTGCAATCGACACTATTTTTAATCTCTATTAATGTCTGCTACTTCTAATCCAATAAATTTCTTTGCTAGCGACTGTACCCTCTGGTTTTCATATTCATTTCCGGACTCACATCCGCTTTGCACTCTAGATGTCCAATTTTCGATCACCCTTTTGGGCAATATACAGTCCAAACTGGCTAAGTGGAATCCATTGGGCCATTTAACCCAGTCTCGCTTATAGAGGTATTCCAGTTACCCAGTTTCTCACTTATCAAGGTGGAGCAAATATTTCTTCCACATAAGGAGGTCTTCGAATAATTTGGCAACAAACTAACAAAAAACAAAGCATTATTACATATGAAAATGTAGGTTTAATTAAAAAAACAGTCATTGCATCCTTAGCAGTATAAAAGAACACAAATAAAGAATGGGTTAGTTTACTCTGCTTTTCTGTGTTTATTTTGACCAGTTCTTATTCGAGGTCATAAATTTTGTCGAATACGTTTTGGTCTGAATCAACAGATTTAAAATATTTATGTAGTGCATCTAAAAAGTTCTTAGCATCACGTTTGGTAAGCGTGTGTTATTGTACTTCGAGGCACAATTCGTCTTCATCAATATCATTGCTGTCGTCAACTTGTGCAGAAAAAGAGGGACCGTAGATTTCCACAATGTCTTCCTCTGTTTGATCCCCAGATATATGAGCTTACCTGTCCACAGCAACGTAGTCATCAAAACAAGGCCAATCTTCACGTTCGTTGTTGAAAAGACCATTCCATTCATCCGATGTGACTTCCGATGGAGCATTTTCTTCCACCTCTTGTTCGTCGCATTTTTCAGTGATTACAAATCCAGATTTCTTAACCCTAGATGATTGTTATATTTTTACGTACACTAAGGTTGTTGTTCGGGATGGCAACGATTAGTATACGGCCTCGTAGAAGTAACATCTTCCGGCAGGTGCTGGTTCTTTAAACGACGAGAATGAGCCTCTGCAGCCGAACATCCTGCAGCTCTGCTAATAAGCCCTACTTCACACCTCCCCGTGGCGCCATCTGAGAATCTCACTAAAGATTGCGACGTGAAGGGTGCAAACGGCGAGTTTCCTGCGCCATAAATCAGGGTTAGTGTCGGAAAACCAAAACAAGACCTTATCTGGGCTACTCCAACATATTTAGAGCTAAGGCCGGTAAGGATTTCCAGAACTTAGTCAGGGTCTTGGAAAAGAGATGGTGGCGGACGAGCCCTATATGGGCCAACGGCAGCGCTCACATCTTGGAACGGGTTACTGGCTTCTGTGTAACCGACCCCTCGTCCTAGGGGCATTAAAAAATGGAACTGGTCCTCCAGGTTGGGGGTTGTGCCGCCATTTAAAAAAAAACATAAGTTACGAACCATCAACAAGCCTTGGATATGGACGGATCTACTGTTGACAACCCACGAAAACGATTTAAGGAGCTTCTGATATGCACGTGGAATGTTAGATCCATAAATAGACCACGTGCAGCCGAGCAACTAGCGGAGGCCCTAGACTGCTGCAAAGGAGACATAACCGCCATTCAAGAAATGTGATGGGATGGGTCGGACAAAAAGAAGATGAAAATCTGCGATATCTACTATGGCAAATTCTATCGACGGCAAAAGCAGAGCTTATTTGGATGCGGATTTGTTGTCGGAGGCAGATTAAGACAAGAAGTCCTCAGCTTACCGAACCACCTCCGATAACGGATTCAGGGTAATCGACTTTGCGGTGGGGCGAAACATTGTTGTGACTAGCACGCGGTTCCCACATCTCGACATACACAAGGGGATTTGGAGAACTCCTGATCAATCAACAGTCAACCAGATTGATTACATTGCGATCGACGCAAGACACTCCTCCAGTATTATGGATGTCCGTACGTTCCGAGGAGCCATTACCTTGTTGTGGCCAAACTACGCCAAGACAAACTAATGCTGTGAGAAAATTCGACGTTAGACGGCTACAATCGCAAGAGATCGCCAAGTCCTTTTCCGATCGAGTGTCTCTAAATCTTTTAAGAGGTCCAATGCCGGATGCTGGATCAAGCATCGAAGACCACTGGAAACACTGCCAAAACGCCATCAGAGATGCCGCTTCTGATGTGCTGGGTTTCATTCGTCCACCACAACGAAACTCCTGGTTCGATGATGAATGCCGGCAAGCACATGCAGCTAAGCAAAAAGCACGCAATGCGGCACTGCAAAAAAAGACCAGAGCTGCTCATGAGTTCTATGAGCGGAAGAGGAGAGACGAACACCGGCTTCTCAGGAGGAAGAAGAAAGAGCATGAGAAGCGCGCGAGGAAATTGAGAGATACTACTCCAGGAACGAGGTTCAAAAGTTTTACCAAAAGGTAAAAATAACATGCCACGGACACAAACCCCGAACCGAAGCCTGTAGTGATGAACATCGTAGTAGAATCGCAGTTAATGCTGAGGATTTGGAAGAACCATTTCTGCAGACTGTATAACGGCGATGACGGACCAAATACCGCTGTCAAGAGCGGATGGCCTGTATGCCAAAGCGGCAGGCGATGACTTGGTAAGGAGCATACACCAACTCATCTGTAAAATATGGTCGGACGAAAGTATGCCCGATGAATGGAACCTCAGCATTGTTTGTCCGAGTCTCAAGAAAAGAGACCCTCTGAACTGCGCCAACTACAGAGGTATCAGTCTCCTTAACATCGCATATGAGATCTTATCCGCCGTATTGTGTGAACGCCTGAAGCCGTTCGTCAAAAACCTGATAGGTCCATATCAGTGTGGCTTCAGGCCAGGATAGTCCACCATCGACCAGATATTCACACTACGGCAGATCTTGGAGAAGACCCATGAGCTTCAGATCGATCGATCGTATGACAGCATCTATAGAGACGAGTTATATAGAGCAATGTCTAGTTTTGTCATCCCTGCCAAACTCGTCCGTCTGTGCAGGATGACGATGGAGAATGCACGCTGCTCCATCAACCTTCGACAGATATAACTTTGAGGAAGTTAAGGACTTTGTCTACCTGGGCTCTGCTATAACTACAGACAACGACACCAGTGCTGAGATCAAGCGAAGAATAACTCTTGCCAACCGCTGTTTCTTTGGGTTAAGAAGGCAATTGAGTAGCAAAGCCCTCTCTCGGACAACAAAAGTCACCCTTTATAAAACCTTAATAATCCCGGTCCTGCTCTATGGCGCAGAGGCATGGACATTATCAAAAATGGATGAGGGGGTTCTTGGTTGCTTCGAGAGAAAAATTCTTCATCGATCTTCGGTCCCGTCTGACTGGACGGTGAGTGGAGGAGGAGATACAAAGATGAACTGTATGGACTGTACAGCGACATGGACCTAGCCAGAAGAGTGAAGATCCAAAGACTGAGATTGCTGGGTCATGTAGAGCGCATGGACACCAATGCTCCGGTCCGAAAAGTCTTCGAATCCGCCCCCGAGGGACAGCGCAGTAGAGGAAGGCCAAGACTCAGGTGACGCACGCAAGTGGAAGAGGACCTAAGTCAACTTAGCGTGCGAAACTGGAGGCAGCTAGCCAGAGATCGAGCTGGCTGGAGAAGCTTGTTGACTGAGGCCCAGGTTTACCCCGGACTGTAGCGCCACCTAAAGTAAGTAAGTAAGGTTGTTCCTCGTCGAACCTTTTCAGATTTTCGCCGTTTGTTTCCCTCAGTTGTTTTATTTATTTATTATGAATGTTGCATATTATTCAATACTTTTTGTTATAACAATATATAAAAATCAAACACATAATGACTTCGTCAATTCGACGAAGAACAACCTTCTAGGGTTAAAACAGTTCCTAATTGTTAATTCGTTAACGAAGTGCCAAGCCTTCCTTGCAAATCGAATGGCCTGGAGTATTTCTATTCCAGGGCTCTAACTTTCTTCCATGGATTTCAACGCATACTTAATGACTTCTTTTCGATAAAAGGTCTTAAAGTTATTTATAATGCCCTGATCTAAGGGCTGTAATTTGCTCGTATTGTTAGCAGGTAAAAAGCATACCTTTATAAATTGCAGCTCTGGTAAGTTTGTGTGTGCTGTACAGTTCTCAATAAATAGCAAAATTTTTCTTTTTTTAATTTTCATTTGTTTTTCACTTTTCTTAAGCCTATATCTAAAAATTTCGTTCGTCATCCAAGCTTTTTTATTATTCTTGTAATCAACTGGTAGAGTTTTTACACCCCTGAAACAGACATATTGGCACACAAATGCATTGTAACGCGTTCTTTGCTATATTTTCCTCCGTGGCATTCCTGTCCTTTAAACATAAACGTTTTATCTGGGAGGCACTTAAAAAATAAAGCTGTCTCATTCGCATTAAAAATGTTTTCAACGGTGTACCCTACCCACTAGTGAGCGATGAAAGATCTTCCATTAACCTACTGCACACACTCGAATCAACTGGAAGTCATTTCTTTTTTTATATCTGTTCGCGAAATGTTGAGCCTTTTCTTTAAGGAGAGGGTCAGCAATTGGAAGACTGCTTTATCCAGGCTACAACACATTTCTCATACTCAGGGTATTCAGGAGCACGATTTTTCTTAAGTTTCCCATGACCTCAATACACCCCGATTCAATTTTTTCGCGATTTTTTAAAATTGGACACAAAGTTGATTTTGGTACATTGAATTCTTTGAATATTATATCACGCGTTTTTCCCTTGGCGAATTAGTTTAAAAGTTTTAATTTTGCACTTATTGACAAAGAATTCAACTTTCGCTTCGAAATTTTTGATACGAGATACAAATCTCACGTGAAGCCAAAAATACAAAAAAGTTAACTGTATTTGCAGACGCAATGTCGCGTCGGCAAAAACAGCCCTTTGCCAAAATTGCGAAAATAACGATTTTTTTCAATTCGTCTCACTTTTGGAGGTTTGAATGGAAAAATTTCACTTACTGTGGTTGATTAGTAAAATTTCAGATTAACTTACAGAGGGGAAAAAGTTTCACTTATGCAGTTTTTTTTAAAGCGAAATGCAGGTGCGCCACCATTTGGCCCACTAATAGAGGTATTCCTCTTAACCAGGTCCCACTTACCCAGGTTCGACTGTATATGTATACATTTATTGCGAATAATTCGAACAATGTTTTGCTCTAAAGCGTGTATCATTGTCAATTCTCACTATATGGCCTAATCAGAAATGAGCCTCATAACTGAACCTAATTTTGCGGTTAAAAACCGGATCAACTTTCGGTTGGTTTATTCAGCTCTTGCAATGAAGAAATGTAAAATTGAGACCCACTTCAACACAACGACCTTATTTTTTTATCGAACACAGTGTTCTCGTTCAAATGCCCTATGATGTCTTCGTAAATTTCACGAGAAGATCTATAAGTTTCGCAAAAAGAGGTACGATTTCGAAAACAAATTTCAACGATTTGAGATCGTTGTTGTGGCTTTATTCTTTCTATAATGAAATGGAACACTATAGTAAAAAAATTTTAACTTGACACCTTAGAAAGTCTGACAATGAAAACAGCAACCATTTTAACGACAGGCTAAAAGTGCCATAAATCCCTTCAAAAAACAAAAACACCTCAAAAATACTTCTTATCCTCAAAGGGGTTATGGTCAAATCAATAAGGAGATACTGCTAGCTTCCACTAAAACAAACTCGAATATTGCCTTTGTGTGGAAGACGACGAAAGCGCCAAACACAAACTATGTGAATCCGTTGCTCCATGCGTCATATGGAAACATTTCTTTTTGAGAGCAATCTTAGCGAACGAGGAACTGCAAAGCATCTTGAGAGTGAACTTCAAGTTTATTGAGAAAGTTTAGGCTCATCTGGTAACTTAAACTGACTTTATGGCGCAAAAGATCTGTGAGATCAAGTACCCTCGCCAACGAAAATGCGTATTACGCTGTAAACCATGAGCCTTAAGCTCGCGATTTTTATTCAATATCAGTGCCTCTTTAAGTACTTAGGATCAACCGTTAACAGGGAAGCGAAATGAGACGAAATGTCACTAAACGCGATTGCATTAGAACTACGCTTATAAGAGGAAGACTGATAATTTTCTATCGATATCGATTTTACAGAACAAAATGCTCTGTTTTGTGAAATAAAATAGTTGCCTTTATTCAAGTGAACCGGAGTGTATGTATAAAGAATTCGGTAACTGAAAAGCTTGAGGCGAATAGAATAAGCTGGTATTGCCACGTTCAAAGAAGATCTGCGGAAAAACCGTTTAAAAAGGCACTACGGTCACTCCAACTGTAAGAAAACGAAGTCGGGAAAAGAATTCCTGGATTTCTCAGATGGCAAATGCGCAATAACGCTTGGGGCTAGCCACTGAAGCGATCTAGGACCGAGTGGTATGTACTATAGACGCGTTCTGCAGTCTGCGACATTAGCCAAACACATAAGCGGAGTAGCAACGATGCAGTAAAAATGGGAAACTCGTTACGCATCAGTTCGTATAACGAGGAAAGGGTTAATAAAAAGAAGTGCCTCTTTTATAGGCGCCGTTGCATCCACATCAATTATAGTAAATGTATTTCTTCCATAGCTGTCATATCGATGCTGTGAGGACATACTGGAATCAGCGAGCCTAATTAAGAAGATATTTAACATCGATTTACTAATATTGCTTTCCCGTGATGTACTTCAGAAGTCTGTTGTGTGACGCCAAGATGACAATTACTCCGTTTCTATCTCGTTCAGTGACAAATTCAGATTACGGACCCTATCTTCAACTAAATACGTTTTCCAGCTCGAAACTTTTTCTCGTTGTTGTGCCGACGTTCGATCATGTAATTCGCAATCTACGAGTATTTTCTCGGAAGTAAAATACCATATGTGTAATGCTCACCGCCGAAGATCCTTAAGCTAAAGCTGTGAATATTTGTATTCTCCTCAAGATCACTGCCGGGCGTACTCTATTGTGCATTCATATGCGTTCACATACTGCCTAATGTATCAACCATTATTGACGTCAGAGTGACAAAAAAAGAACTTAAACTGATTTTTCTTCTAAATTCCATATATTGGCCCCGTGTAGAGTTTGTTAATTTTTATTCAATCATCACACTCTTAATAAAATAATTTGAAAAGAAGATTCACCACGAAAATGTCAACGAGATCTGGGTCTTCCCCAAAATAATAAGCAGTTGATCTGTTTCTACGAATGGACAATTAGGAAAAACCCCTCACAATCAAATCATTTCACAATCCTTTGTCAGTAATTACGTGTTCTTATTCACGTCATTGGAGATTCTAGATATCTTTTCTTGCTGCTCCTAAAGGTCAATTACATTTTCGTTCCTCCTATTCCATCATTCTAAAGTGACCCATTTACAATTAATACTCGTATTTCTAACGTGCCATACGCCGTCGTCTTTCTTTGATTGCGAAAATACGATGCGTAAGAGAGATTCCATTCACGTCACATCGACGATAATCACACTTAATAGTTGCACCATATACGGGATGATGGAGTACTCGTACTCGTACATATCTGGCATTAATGAGGCGTAATTTCAATTCCGTATTTGAAACTAAAATGAAATAAAATCAAATAATCAGTGATAAGATCAGAAGATCAGCCGACACATCATACCATTGGATGAGATTGAGCAATTAAAATGGGCCGATATTCAAATGAAAAATACTAACTTCACTGCTGAGATTTTTCCGATAACCTACACAAAATAACCACTGATAATTATAATAAGTAATAGTATAGGATTGAGGTGGGAACCCTATTGCAATCCGAATAACATATCAACAATTAACCACACCCAATTGACGTAGGCATTCTTTGAATGACTCTAGTCACTCAAGTGAAAATGCATATCATCTACTAACATTGTTTTCAGTTTCCAGTATCTTATTCTACTTGACTCTCATAAACGTATCTTTACGAGTACTTGTCGTATCTTTTTACAAGGTTCAAACTCTCGTACATTTATTTTACGAATAGATACATATGTTATTGTACGTAGTTCCAGAGCGTATTACTTTCATAGAACAACATTGCTGGTGAGATTTCTTGTCAAAATACCTGTAAATGTCTAACAAAACAGAGCATGTACTAGCACACATACGAGTATCTATGATAAGTCGCAATTGTTTATGGAGAACTTATGAACATGCATCTTTAAATCTATTGTTAGAGTTAGATGTTCCTAAAATAGATAATAGATGAGAATTAAATAATCTTCTGACGTAAACGATGCAAGCGAGTGCATATCATGGGAATTGGCGACAGAGAATCCATTCGCAATGCATGCTCAGGCGATTGTTGTTATCAATTGAAAAGTGTTAATTGGATTGGATTTGATTTAAGTAATCAGCAATTTAATAAATTGAAAACGATTGCAACTGGACGGGAGATTACGAATTCTGACCCAGACAGACGCCAGTTGCCTTTGAAATCCGAACTAGTTGCATTCTTATCTGTGTTACTGATTAGAGCTTGCTTCACTTCACGTGTGAGTTGGTTGACCCAATCTAAACAATTTTTTTATCAATGTATGTTCTCTCCGATAGATGGGGCGTCTTTTCAGAAAACGTAAATTTTGAAATTTATGTGATATAGATCTTTTCTACGTCCGCCTTTACACTGGACCCTTTCTATCTGAATTTAATTGTCTGTATCATTACAGTCCCTACCGAATATATAACAACAACTTTCAGTTATGCGCCAGATAAGGTCCCCAAATAAAACACAGGCAACCGAACTATTAGACGCAAAAGTACTTACAGCACTGATTAATCTAGTTGGTGCTTGATTAATTAGAAAACCGCCAGTTCTATAGTAAGACTATAAACATTTCAAATGTTAGGAAAGGAAAACTTTTTCAGAAACAACAACATCTCGGTAAGCGACCAACATGTTCGTTAGACTTTCTGTCCGTGGGCAGTGATAGTACAATAGCTAGTACATGACGAAGCGGTGGTTTTAAGCAAAAGAAAGATGCTTCTGTACAAGGACCGAGGACTATTTTGACAGGAAGCTCGAGGCAATCGAAATATGCAACTATACCGATGAAGGTTCTAGAAGCCTCAATCGATATCCACCATCCTTTTATTGATTTTAAGGCCACATATGGTAGTATCTGTCATGTGACTTCTCCAACACCATACTTAAAAGCATTGTGCGAAGGCCACAGACGACCACTGGAGGCACAATCTTTCAATAGTCTGTGCAACTACTAGCGTGCAACGATGACATTGACTTAAAAAGGAGAATTCTTTGACATTCAAACACAAGCTACAAAAATTAAATAAGCTATAAATGAGGAGAGACTCGAGTGAAAAATTCTTTGTAAGATATTCGCTCCCTCTTACGTTGATTGACTTTGGGGGAAAACTGTGCACCAGTCGCCTGTGATGGCTAACACAAGGTAGCGCAAAATTAATCATCCAATTTTGTTTTTGAATTACTGCTTTACAAAAAAAAAAAAAAATGGTTTTGAGTGATGGAAATCTTTATTCGGACCTTTACAATTTTTTCTGTTAACTGTTGATACACATTTGTGCCCGTTTTATCGCATTTTTCATGACTTTCCGCAAGATTTCCAGTGATAACTGTTCGCATTCCTGTCGAATATTCTTCTAAACGGCTGCGATTGCCTGAGGCTTGCTGGCATAAACCCGCAACTTTAAATAGCCCCAAGAAAAGAAGTCTAGGATGGTTAAATCTGGCGATCTTGTGGGCCATGCCAAACCACCAAAGGAGATATTACGCGACCAGGAAACGCTTCATTCACAATATCCATTGCGGCTCGTGCTGTGTATGCGCTTGCATCGTCTTGTTGAAACCAAGCCCCGCTCATCCAATTCCGGGACTAAGAAGTCGTTTATCAAGCCCTTGTAGCATTCGCCAGTAACAGTGACCGTATTGCCGATGGCGTCCTCAAAAAAATAAGGCCCAATCACTCCTCCCGCGTGAACGCCGCACCACCCGCTGGCTTTTGAGTGGATATAATGGCTTTTCGTGCATCACACGCGTATTTTCAGTGCCCCAGAAACGAAGATTTTGCTTATTGACGTAACCGCTTAAGTGGAAATGCACCTCGTCGCTCATGGTGATTTTCGAGACAAAATCGTCCTCTTCGTTATTAAGATTGAGGATGGCTTGACAGTAGTTCACACGAACTCGATTGCTTGTCTGTTTGTATACTGCAGCTTTCTAGTTCACAAATGTCAAATATGATTGACGTACGACGCCATTTGAAAGATTATAACATCTTCCGATAGGATGATTAATTTTGCGCCAACTTTTTCTTTTTCTCCGAATCAGCTTATGAGCGTCATTTCTTCACAAAGTGGCAGGTATGAATCCGCTTCAAACTATGCTTGCAGCATCCTTAAACACATTCATCACATTCAAAATATTGAAGCCTTGCCTTAGGTTGATCGCGATCTGATCATTTTAATTGATAGTTTCTTTTTTATAAAGGGAGCTAAAAGCTCTCTTTGCGGATGTTACGATGTTTAAAATGCGTGTGAACTATGATAACATTCAGCCTCACCATTAAATCAATTAGCGCAAGCCTGTGTTACGAAATTGAGCATGAGAGGGAACAGAAAAAAATTATTCAATCTGCATATTCCTGATCCACTTTACCAGTGGAGGCGGTGTACTTGTACATCCTGGCCACAGTCAACAGCCCTACACTACTCTCTAAAACTACACTGTCAAAGACACTTTACACGAACTCTCTCTACCTCATTTTAAGTTCACTGTCGCAATGTTGGTCATATTACATAGCATACTGCGAGCTTAACTCTTCTATTTCTATCTCTTCGGAATAATGGGGCTGAAGCTATCCACTAGTTTTGGGCGTAAAATCGACTCCATTTGGGTTTTCAACTTTAGTTAATCTACATAAGACACGTTCCCATTAACTGTAATTACATTCAAGATTCTAATTTGGAATAAGTGATAGTTCCTTCTTTGTGATTCTCACATTTTTAAATGAACGTACTGCAACTTTTTTTAGATTTTTGAGTGGTAAAAAGGTGTTTTTGTTACCTCGGATAGAGTTCATTTAGTCGGCTAAAAATGTATTTGATTGAAAAAACAAAATCGCAGAAATGAATCAATCTTAGACGACTAACAAAAAAATCAGATAAATTTTTAGGCTTAAGTATGCACATCAAATTAAACATTAATCGGATAAAAAATGTTTTGATGATTATTTGACATCGTAGTAGCACACAAATGTAGGGTATGAGCGAGGCAGTGTATATACGTTAGCAGAACCATCTGAAAAATCGTTTCCAAATCCACATCTCATAAAAAAATATGAACGGATTCAATGTTAAATAATCACAACTGCAAGTCATCACAAATCATCTTTATTTTCGGAAACAGAGCCGCCGAAATCATCTGGTGATTTCGATTGATGATGTCGAAACTTTTAATAGCCTTCTCAAAGTGCTCCCATCGTCTACTATTGTAGTAATAATTTGTTCGTAGGTGATTCCATAGATGATTTTTTTTTTTTCAAGAGAACCATAATACTATCATTAGTATGGGAACCCTTGAATCCCCTGCAATCCACTGCTGCAGATTTCGTTTTAAAAATTTTGGGAGATCCAGTGGCATGTGATTTTAAGAAAACTGAGCATTTTTCTGAACCAAGTTTCTGTTGAATTAAAACTGTGTTGAACGTCTTCAAATTTAACACTCCAATAACTGTCGTTAGTCGTCGTTAATGTACAACGTGGATGTGGAGCAGAGAGTTTCTGAATTAGCAAAGTTTAAAAACATAGATTTTGCCTTTTTTTTTTTTCTTTTATTTATTTTTATTTTTCTGCATATTTGCGAACGATGTGGTAGAAAATTCGACGAAAAAATTGTTAATGACTGGTTGTGAATACCATCTAGAATCGTAAGAAGTCTTTTTTTCCATTGAGTTCCCTTCCGCTTCAGTTTCTGAGTTTGTGCTATTTCTTAAAGTAAACGTCTCTACCGAAAACTCGAATAACCCGCCTCTCATAGAAGATTCGATAGTTTACAGTCCACGGTTCATTTTCAAATTGTTTACTTTTTTTATTGAAGACATACTATGTTAATTTGATGAAACCGTGTAACAACTGATAAGTTGTTGTGAACCTTTGTAATTCTACCAAAATACAGAATAAATTTTGTTGTCATTTCTTCTATATTATGCATATTAATTAGAAATATATTTCACCAACTAGTATATGCTAACATTCCAATCATCAATATCCGCCCTCCATGTTTTCAAAAATGTACCCCTCCCTATGAATGCATTATTCTATTGCATATCAGAATCAGTTCATTCTCAGCCGAAACAGACTAATGTGGAGTTTCTCGTACTCTTGTAAGCTTAATTAAGATTCCATTGCAATCCAAAAACATTTGTTACCAATGTACAATTATATCCAATCAATTGTTTTGGGTATATTCTATATTTATAAGAAGAACGGAATATAAAGTACAATTTTATTCATGTGGCTGCGTTGGCAATTCTTCAAGACCTTGTTGACTATTTATGCCTCGCTTTAAGGGCTGGCATTCTTTCTGCATTATTTGCACAACATTGATAATTAAGAACACTCCCAAAAAATAAGTCAATCTGCTCCAATCGCAGCTCCAATTGACATCACTCTCACTGTTAACCGAGTTTCCAGCGACATTTTCAAAATGAAATAGGTCAAAGATGCCACCACTCCAAAAACCGCACAAAACTGTCAATCTCTTCGAACTCACTGGCTTCTCGGCAATCACGTGCGAGCTTACCGATCCCGAGATGGGGCAAGTTTGAATGTAATAGGATGAAAATGCGCTTCGTTAGAAAAATTAATTTGTCGGCCAAATTCGACGTCCATATCGAAGAAGATTAATGCCTTCAACTGGACTTTGTTAGGGAATAATCTAAGATCTTTGTGCAAAATTTCTATCAGGGTTGTGCGTGAAATGTTGAGTTGTTGAGACCGATAGCGAGTCGATGTTCCCGGATTAAGTCAAACACTCTCGGCCACAGCAGCCACATTTTCTTCAGTACGCCCCTTACAATGATGGGGACCGTCCGCAAGCAAGCCAGTCAACATTTCCATGCGCTGTTTAAGCGTAAAGCTATTCATCACGTTCTGCAGAGTTATAATACTGACTTACAATCAAGACTTCCATCGCAAAAGGGTTGTCAGTGTCAAAATACGAGTAGCACATAATTCATAAAAAAAAACCGTATCCATTTAGTGCATGCCTAATGTCGAAAAAATTACAAAGTGGAGCAACTAGACCTTCTTCAATTGGAATATTGAAAAACAAAAACAAAATTGGGTGTACTGTGCACAACTAAAAAATTTAATCGTGACTAACGAATAAAAATTTAGTTTTTTCGTTAGTCGCTTGAAATGATTAGAAAAAAACAATGATTGATTTTTCCAATAAATCGTTTTCAACCTATTGCAACTAACGACTTAAAAATAAGTTGCAATAAACGTTTGATGTTGGCAACTAAATTTTTAGTCATCAATTGTCAATCGAATAATTTTTTCCCAACTCTGTTTCTAGTAAAACACTTCCGACTGATTCACAAAATATTTCCTACCTCAAACTGGTTATAGTTTGATTTATGGAATTGTTTCTCTCGATTTCTTCGTCATCAGTCCACTGACTTCTGCAATTTCCTGTGACCCACAGCAATGTTGACTAAAAAATCAAATTCAAAGGTCAACTAAAAGGGTTCTAACCTCAAAGACTCATACTCGTTTATCGACATCAGCGTTTATTCGGTGTCACATCATATTATACATTAACCTACAGCTTTCTTTCTTGTCATTCTCGTACTCGTATTCTCTTCGCTATATGTATAACGTCATCGCCACAACAATGAAGATGACTTAATTTACCGCAAAATATGTATTCTTGTTGTTTTTGTTTTCTTTGCCAAATATTGATTTAAAAGAGTTTCTCACTTTTCTGGACGCGCCTAAAACCCCCCATTAATTGATCCACTATTTCAATGCTCAATCTACCCGAACTCGTTAACCATTCTAAATTTATCGAAGAATTTCTAAATTTATTATAATATCAATAAACTACTCCGACGGTTTCGTTCCACATTTTAAACATTTCAAACGGAACCCTTTTGACTTATCTACATACCAGTACACGCTGTTGGATTCGCATATTTTGACATTTCAGAAGCTAGTCAAACAAACTATTATTCACATAAACTTCTGTCATTAGACCTCAAGGCATACCCGGGGTTCGAACAAGATCCTTAACTTAATTAAATTCAAAATTTCGGAAGAACAATAGCTACAAGAAATACAAGTATGAAGACGGGACCGGTTCCATTCGGCAGTTTAATCCAAATGTGATCAGAAATGTTTTTAAAGCAATGACATACGAATGCCATACAGGTGGAACCGATACAAAAGCGGCGCTTTAAACCTTTTCTCGGAGACATTTTGGCGTCTTGAGTTTAGAAATTATGCAAGAAATTAATTCAGGTGTGAAATTCAAATTTAAACGCGCGCCAAGAAAAATCGTCGTCACAAGAAGTACGCAGCTGAAGTTGAATAAAGAAAAATCCAAAAAGCCAGTCAAGATGTGATGTAGCCTTGACCTAATCCGGGGATGTTTCCTTAGGTAGATTACGAGTAACTGTCGGCATTCCACGCGACTGTCATCAATTATATTCATTACTACTCGGGACTTCTACAATCGAAATGTGCTTTTCGAGGTCAACCCACTGTCGTTATACTCGTAAATGTGTGTTTTTTTTTTTTTTTTTTTTTTTTTTTTTTTTTTGTTGGTTATTTTTACCATTGGAATATCTTATCTGTCAGACAGTAAGACAGACAGACCGGCAGGCAATGGGGTCTTGGCAGAGATAATCCATTTGTTTTTTCTTCTCCAAGTTCAAGTGCACTCCCCGCAGCCAATAGTTTTAGTTGTGAACATGAACTGATCATGTTTGTCCATGAGACTTTATCAAATGTTTGCATGGCCAAGTCATCATATCAGAAATATTTTTCCAAGCTACAAGAGCGCTCCGCTCACAGCGGGACATCATATAAGTGTAGCTAATCTTAAGAGATGAGACGTTATTTTGTTTCGTCTGTGGAGAAGGAACGTCCATGCGTTGTCTCAGGTTTCTTAAAATGGGTCGCGACATCGAGTTTCTTTTAAAGCCACCGTTGTAAATCGATTTGGAAATGAAGCCTGATTCGCATCATCACTACCTTGAAACGCGTAGTAGGTAGCTGTGTAATAGTGAAATAGCAGTGAGCACACGTTGGATCTGCGAGAGCACATGCAAGTGATCCAATTCAAAATCACGTAGAAAAATTTCCGAATTGCTTGTTGACCTAACTATCAACTGAATGCTCATATCTAGATGTCTTCAAGTGTCTGACAAGAGTTCCTCAGAAGAAGGACGTTCATGGGACGAGTTCAACGGGATTCACGGTAAAGTCTATTTCTTTTATAATATCTGAACACTGTTTCCCAGAACTTAAGAAGTAACCCATTTCAGATAGATTTTGGCGGTTCAACAATCTTCCAAAACCCTATTAGGATTACGTAAATCCAATTTCTGCCTTGGCGAAATATGTCAATCTGGCGATGCCCAATGGTGTAACTTTGATGGTAGTCACCGAAAACTTATCTCATTAAATTACGAATAGGCTTGAGGTGCTTAACACTGCCACACCACGAGCATAATACTTTGCCAAAATAACGCATTTTCATTAGCTTGACTCGAACATTCAGCACAAGTCACACTGTTAAAATAGAGAGATAAAACTTCATTGGCTTACGGCAGCTCTCAAATCCCTGAAATGAGTAAGTGCAACCAGTATTTCCGGCTCCTTTTCACAAAAGCTTCCAGAACGGATTTGGTTGTACGTTGGTTTGGCACGTAAACATTAACTCATACGAAGATTCTAAACGACAAAGAATAGCAACGGTATTCGGTTCTGAACTTGGAGCATTAGATCCCTTTATAGACTACGTTTAGCTAAGCAATAAGCTCAATTCACAGGCTATATACCAATATAAGTCTGATATGCATTAACGTTCTAAGGGGGAGAAAGATGATGGCTCTCAATATATAATATTAAGATTGTCTTTAGCGGTTTTAAGGCAAACTTAGAAAGAGAATATATTTTTGGAAGCCCCGAACCCAACATCTTAAGAATGGTATTTGGGCACGTACACTAAGCAACTAGAGAAACGACATTGTGATCGCTCCCAAGACATTCTTGCAACATTTGCCTGTATCACTAACTTGTTGTGCAGATGAGGATATCCTATTCATCGCCAAACCTAATCACCACTGTGTAGACTCTCCACGTAAAAGAACTATTGTATGATTTAATTGGAAGTGATCGCCACTGTCTTTGCCAATTTAGTGTTACTCTAATTCCTAAGAAATCTTGCAGTTTCCTTCGAGCACCGAAGACCGGGCAAAACAACTACAGTAAGCCGTCAGAAGAACCGCCTTTTAAGTGTCTCACTCCACTCAACTACTGCAAAAAAAATCACTCTTTTGATGATGCATCTATCATAAACAAGAAGCGTAAAGAGTGTCACTTTGAGTCGGTGTCATGGTACGGATCCTGCTTTCAAGCATAATGCACGATGTTCAAAGTTTCCGTCCATCCGATCTAAACTTAGTAAAACTGGCGAAATCTTAGTTTAAATCGAATAATACTGCAGACACTGGTTGTTTATCAGCCGATTTATTTAAAGCGCGCCATGATGAGTTGTAGAGGTGGATACAATAATTTATTTCCAAGAATTGGAGAGAAGAATGCCTAATGATTAGAACCGCAATCCTCTAAAGCGCACTAACTACTACTGTCAGGTGTTTGGAAGACCCATACTGTCCTTAAGGCTTTAAGACCGCATATGACAACATTTACTCTTATAATGACAATACAGCAATGTATTGTTGAAGTCAAGCTTGGTCGAATGTGATGCATGACGGTTGACAACGGACGCTTCAGGTCGTTAAAAATTCTCGGAGGTCCTTAGGCAAAATGATACTTTATGCGGATGACCCAATATGCATCTACGGATGATTAAGGGCATCAATGACTAGACCTAATGGCGAATAACTCTTGTATATAGCTATTTCTTTTGGTAAACACGGCAATTTGTGCCTACAGCAAGGATAGCCATATATAGGATAAGACCCTGATAATCCCAGTCGTTTTCTACGAATGAAGAAACCCCTTGTCGTTCCGAAAATATTCCGTATGATTTCTGGTTCCGCCTGCATAGATTGTGAGTCAAGTCATAGATTCACCGACGGACTTAACAGCAATATCAACTTGGTCATACAATTCTGAATACAACGGCTTTAATGTTTGTGATATATGTATAAAGCGAATTCGATTTAACACTATAGGGACAACAGAGTGTGTGTAAAGCACAGAAGTGGAAAGGGTTCTTAACCAATTTGGTGTCCAAAACTGGAGAAGGCGGAACGAATCGAGAAGTGTAGCAAAAGATGACTGTTGCTTTGAGTACGGACCAATAAGTGGTTGAAGATGATTGGCTATTATAAATGGATGACTACCGAGGTCTTGAAAATAAGGAGCTTCCTCGTTTACTCAAAACGCGAGATTCCTCTGATGTTAGAGAAAGCAGATGCGCTACAAAGAGACATCTTTGAGTCAAACAAGTCGAGAAGACTGTATTATTCTTTTTTTGCAAAATCAGCTTAAGTGAGAGTCAATCCAACGTATACTGAATCCCTGCGGCACATAGTCGAGTAGTGACTGGATATTGATGACAAGGTTTCAAAGTAGAGAAAGTTGGTATTATAAAGTGTTATTCGCCGACGCAGGCCCATCCATGGTCACAGCTACCGTGGTCACAGTCGTGCTTATCATGACACATTTTAAAGCCAAAGAAAAAGGCGAACAATACCGCACTCATTCACCTTGATATTCACATTGTGGGCACCATTCTCAAAACCATCTTACATTTAGAAAGAAGTCTCTGGTGTATCTTTTGGCTTTGATCCTATTAATATGCCATCTGATTTTTCATTTATTTTTTTTTCGAACAGTGTGGTCTTCACTGACGTCTTTAAAACCAACTTAAGATACAGCCACATTATCTGACAATTCTGATGGCAATGAACTAAATTGCGGAGAGTCGGTGAAGAGAGAGAAGAATCGGCATCTGTAGTGAAAGCCAATGTACTTTCAAAGTCTGACTGAATGCAGGAGTTCTCTGAACGCAATCGAAATTCTGTTTTCAATGAATTCAGTTCACATCCCAGGTCAAAGTGGATCACGGGAAATCAGATCGCGTATAAACTTGCTGAGCAAGGACAGATGAAATTTTCTTAACCTGTCTATGGACTGCCTTCTGCCTTGGGTAGGGCCTCCATTGTTTGTTAAGTTTTAAGAAAGTCAGCATACTCAACGAATTTTAACCAACCTCTTTAAGAAGTCAATGGATTTTGTAATTGTCTGAGTAGGAAGGAATGTTACTAACGTCGGAACGAAGCACTTTGCTAAAGTAAGGCGTGTGCCGCAGGGCACATCACTGTAGTGCCTGGGCTACGCTAACATCCGGCTGCAAGTACTCTTTCTTTTAACAATGGGCTGAGGTGTATAATTAAAGAAGCATACAAGTAGTACAATACACTAGTTCGACATCTGAATGCTCCATTCATAGCAACTTCTGTAGGAAACTTTGCATTTCGCATGTAGATACTGCCACAGACGTTCATGCCTGGACATCTTCATTTCCCCATCACTTACGCACAATTTACTCTATCCTGTGATGTTCCAGTATTTTTAGATAATATTACCACACACTCAGCATTTTTTGTACGCAGTCAAGGTCGGGCGATTATGGATTAAGTATTTCGCCCATACACGTATTGTTTGGCTAATATGCGCTCCAATATTGGACAGTGATGATATTTCTGTTCAATAATCAATATTCTCGTAATGTACTTATTCGGATCCGATTTCTATGAATCCCAATCACAGCGCAAGCAGTAAGTTACTCTTGAGTGCTTATATCATGTATCCATCACACCCTACCCAAAAATTTCAACAGCAACTTAAATCAGATGCTCTTACCAAATTTTTAAAAATTTAGAAGAGCTTTATCGAGAGTGTTTTGTCATTGATAAAATGAAGATTTCTCAGCTATAGACTTACTTACTTACTTTAAGTGGCGCTACAGTCCGGGGTGGACCCGGGCCTCAGTCAAGAAGCCCCTCCAGCCAGCTCGATACCTGGCTAGCTGCCTCCAGTTTCGCATGCTAAGTTGGTTGAGGTCCCCTTCCACTTGCGTGCGCTACCTGAGTATTGGCCTTCCTCTACTGCGCTGTCCCTCTGGAGCGGATTCGAAGACTTTTCGGACCGGAGCATTGGTGTCCATGCGCTCTACATGACCCAGCCATCTCAGTCTTTGGATCTTCACTCTTCTGGCTAGGTCGATGTCGCTTACAATCCGTAGAGTTCATTATTGCAACTCCTCCTCCATTCTCCTTCAATGCAAACGGGACCGAAGGTCGCCCGAAGAATTTTTCTCTCGAAGCAACCAAGAACACCCTCATCCATTTTGATAATGTCCATGCCTCTGCGCTATAGAGCAGAACCGGGATTATTAAAGTCTTATAAAGGGTGACTTTTGTTGTTCGAGAGAGGGCTTTGCTACTGAATTGCCTTCTTAGCTCAGAGAAACAGCGGTTGGCAAGAGTTATTCTTCGCTTGATCTCAGCGCTGGTGTCATTGTCTGTATTTATAGCGGAGCTTAGGTAGACAAAGTCCTAAACTACCTCAAAGTTATATCTGTCGAGGGTGACGTTCTGTCCGAGACGTCGGTGTTGGTTGTCCTTTTTGCTTGACAGCATATACTTGGTCTTGCCCTCATTGACCGCTAAACCCATTTTCGCCGCTTCCGTCTTAATACTCGCGAAAGCGCCACTGACATCACGCTGCTTTCTCCCGATTATGTCAATATCTTCGGCGTATGCGAGTAGTTGGACGGACTTTTGAAAGATAGTGCCTCTTGTGTTTGCTCGTGAGTTTTGCACTATTCTTTCAAGTACGATGTTGAAAAAATCGCATGACAGCGTATCGCCTTGTCTAAATCCTTTCTGGACATCAAAGGTCTCGGTGAGATATTTACCTACCTTGATGGAGCAGCGTGTATTCTCCATCGTCATCCTGCACTGACGGACGAGTTTGGCAGGGATGCCAAAACTAGACATTGCTCTATATAGCTCGTCTCTATAGATGCTGTCATACGCGGCCTTAAAATCGATGAATATGTGGTGTATATCGATCTGAAGCTCATGGGTCTTCTCCAAGATCTGCCGTAGGGTGAAGTCACACTGATATGGACCTATCAGGTTGTTGACGATCGGCTTTAGGCGTTCACACAATACTTGCAGATAAGATCTTGTATGCGATGCTAAGTAGGCCGATGCCTCTGTAGTTGGCGCAGTTCAGAGGGTCTGCTTTCTTGGGAATCGAACAAACAATGCTGGGGTTCCATTCATCGGGCATACTTTCGTCCGACCATATTTTACAGATAAGTTGGTGTATGCTCCTTATAAAGTCATTGCCTGCTCGGCAGTCAGGCCATCCGCTCCAGCAGCTTTGTTGGACTTAAGCTTCGATATACTCGCATCCAAATAGCCGTTGCTTTTTCCGTCGATAACAATCCCCGTAGTAGATGTCGCAGTTTTCCATACTCCTTTTGCCCGGCCCATCCCATCGCATTTCCTGAATGGCGGTTATGACTGCTTTGCAGCAGTCTAGGGCCTCCGCTAGTTGCTCGGCTGCACGTGGTCTATTAAGGGCAGCTATATGATTGCTTAAATAATCTAGATATCATACTAGAATTTCGATTCATATCGGCACAAAAGTCTATGTAGATGCATATCTAAACATATGTCTCTATGGGTGGTAACAAGAAAAACAAAACAAAACATCTGACTAATCCACGATAACCCACACTCCAAAAGTCAAGGGTATTCCCTCTTCTCAGTAGTTCATTAAAACCAATTCTTTCATGAATTTACATTCCATTCTAAAACCAATAGCCCCCCGAAAACGGTCTTAGGCAGTTGATTTTACCATAATCAAAATATGTACTTACGAGTTACGAGAACGTGTACCCAGATAAGCGACATTTGCGTCACCCAAAAAAGGGGTGTTTTTGCAAAAACACCCCTTATTGAAATGAAATCGGAGGAAAACTACTACGACTTCACTGAGCAGTGAGCACTCGTAAATAAGAAATAAATAAAAAAATTAAAAAACAAACGACCGTTGACAAATTGTTTTCATCGAATGTTTGAAAATAAGATGACGCATACCTGACACTTGCAATACTTCTTTCTGAGAAGAGGACTTTGGAAAAGAATGTGACGTTTGTAGGTTGCAAAATAAGATAAGTGGCGCTAAAAGAAAAAGTTTGACGTGACGTTGGAATCTTTCGTAGGTTTTTTTTTTCAACTTTGTACGGGTGATTGGAATATTGAAAGTTTTTTTTTTTAAATTACTAAAAATTGTAACACCACTGTTGAAAGACGTCATGGTAAAGGAAATGAAGCTTGACTTGTGATAATGAAAATGGGAAAAGCATGCTGCAAAGTCAAAGTAAGTTTGTATTCGATTTCTTTGGAATAAAATCGATTTCACAAAATCTGCGACAACTTTCTTAGTAAATTCAGGAGTGCCGTTTCGTGATAACATTTACGATGCTGATGCACTAGGGCATTATCAGCATTGACATGAGCAAGTCATCGAAAATTGTCTCGATGCTTTTTCCATTGGCATTTGCGCACCAGTTTACGTGATGTAATGTTTGCATTCGCCAATTATTTGTACGACAAATGGAGTATCTTTAAATGAATGAGTTTTAATCTTCTCAGTGATTTGATAGGTAGTCGTTTTCATCATCGAACGAGATCGTCCGTTCAACGTGCTCTGAATATGACATGCTGCAACTGGCGTTTGCACATTTGTACCATTCACTTACGACAGCTGAATATGTCAGTGAACTGTATGGGCTCAGCTGATGATAAAAGTCAGTGAATCAGTGTCATGAGCTTGGGTTGATGCGACTCATATTTACCAAATTTAATGTCGAGTCATTCCTCGATACTCTATAACTATACAGTATCCCAGCATAGGAAGTTCTAACAGTTCGACAAACCAGGTGATCTTCAAGAAAATCCAGAGCAAGCTCTTCATAGTTCTAAATTTTTTTTTTCCAAGATCCCAGCACCTAATTTCACGACTCTCTTTATAGATCCAAAGAAATATAAAACATGGTTGCAGATAGTACACTCGGTTTTGGTTAGGAAATTGGGTGCGACTTTCGATAAATACAAGCAAAGCATTTAGAGAGCTTGGTCATACAGCGTAATGAACATATTTCACAATAAGTTATACAGTCCGTGGTGGACCATGTTCTCAACTAACATGCTCTCCAGAAAGCCCTGTTATTTGCTAGTCAATCGCACACCAAGTTTATTGAGGTACTTCTCCACATTATTTTCAGTTTTTTTTCTACTGCGGTTTTTATTTGGAGTTAAAACGAAAGTGTCCATCCGGTTTTTGTATCACAGTCATATAAGCCGACGAAATCTTAGATAGTCTTCGTTTAACAAAGTCAGAATATTACAATTGTCGCGTATTCAGTGGAGATCTTTGTCGCAGTGTAAGTTAGTAAAGTGGCATATTACTGGAAAAGGCTGTGAGTTCTTACGTGTTTCATCTGGACTAAGAATCACTGAGTATTTTAGCACAGTTCTTATAGTACCTTTTATCAATGATAATCAAGAAATTCCATACGTCCCTTTTCATATAAAACTAAATGCTTCGCGTAGGACTTTTTCTGCCTCAAAAGGTTTAAACTATTCATCTTATAAGAGGGATTTATCAGCAAATTCGGCATTCTTGCACTAGGTTAAAGTATCATTTCCCAGGAGTTAAAAATCCATTAGGTTTCCAATATTAAGGAATCGGCGATTCTCCTTAACAGAATTGACTGGTGTCGATTGTTTTATGTCAGATGGTCGTATAACCATCCAATTTATAGCACCGCTCCTATAATTGCAGATAAAGATCCTATTGAAAATATATCGAGCCTTGTCTCCCACAATAAATGTACTTAACTTATCTAACAATGGACTACTGTCAAATTTTGAGCAATCGACGTCATTTAGTTTGCGAACTACTACATTTCTCACAATTGACCACAAACGGAATCGATATCCATCAAGAAAAGGCACTGGTGCACATACGAGTATATCTATTTGCCAAGGCGAAGTCTTATGAATTGAGCAAAACGTCAGTCAAAATTTACATTTTTATTACGGCGAAGTTCAGGAACGAGCAACGTTTGAAAATTGTTATAAATTACTACCGAAATTCTGAGTCGATGTTCGAAGCCTTAAGAGCGCTTACTAACGTAATCATTGTCCCAACAGACAGGCTGTTCGTGCTGTAGGGAAAAAATTCCAGTATATATAGTGAATGAATTGCACTATTGAATGTTCTTGTGCCAATAAGACAACGCACTGGTCGAAGTAATTGTCGCGTCGTGCTTCAGCTCAAAATGAGCCAAATTAGTCGATTCGACGCCGCCGTTCACAGGAATTGGGAATCTCTCAAATTTACGTAAAGATCTAGGCTTACATCCTTACAAGACCAAATTAACTCAAGAACTGAAGCCTTTTGATCATCTCAAGCGCCAAAACCTATCCGATTGGGCTTTGACACTATTTGAAGAAAATCCTAAAGTTCATCCTTACCGATGAAGCTCATTTTTGACTTAATGGCTTTCGCAGTAAACAAAAGATGCGTTATTGGACAGAAAAAATCCACCTGTGCTCCAAGGCACTCTTTGACATCTTTGAAAAGTGACTGTGTGTGTGGATTTCATGCCGGTGATGTGATTGGACCGCATTTTCGTTGTTGAAAATGGTCGCCATGTTACAGTCAATGGAGTCCGCTTTTGTGTCATGTTGGAAGACTATTTTTGGACCGAATTGGATGGACTTGACATCAGTGATATGTGGTTCCAACAAGGTATCACAGGGCACATAGCTGGTCAAACAATTGATCTATTGAAGAAAGTTCGGTAATGGTGCGGGCAAATAGCCATTTCGATCATGCGATTTAACGCCGTTGAATTTTTTTAATGGGGATACATAATGTCGTTAATTTATGCTTACAAGTCAACAACATTAGAGGAGCTGCGGAACAATATCGAAAGCGAAATTACCAACGTCCCGGTCTATATATGTGGAAAAGAGGTGGGAAGTTGGCTACAAAAACTCGATCTCTTAAATCTCTCTTATGTTCGATACCTGGAATAAATGCTAACTCAATTATTCTATGCTTTATTTAAATACAAAATTGTTATGTCCTTATTGCAATATTGGATGAAAAAAAATTTAAGTAAATTGGGCAAAGTCTTAATCTCGAAGGAAACATTTTTTCCTCAAATAAATTATCTTTCATTCAGACAGCCATGGAATTCTTGACCCCTAACAAATGGTTAATTGGTGGAGCCATATCAAGCGATAACACAGTTCCAGAACTTTATCTTTAATAAGTTGAAACCTCATATCCGCCAAATCTTCCAGTTCTAATTTATATCATTATCATGATAACCGACTTGCTGCAATGATCTCAGAAGAAGAGCACCCCTTCGGCATTAAATCATCACCAAACAGTTGCAATAGATGTTCTTGATATACCTCTAGATGTTCGCCTTACCAAATACTTTTTAACAAATCCATTTACCTAAAAATCTGGATCATTTTTGGGCGAAAATCCGAATCTTATATCATTTTCAATAGAACACTGCTGGCTACAGTTCGACATGCACGATAGTCATTCTGTTTCAGTTCTTGGGTCAACTCGATCTTGTACGGAGCCAAATCATTTGACAAAATACGCCATAGATACTTTTGAGTGCTGCCCAGCTCTCGAAAAGCGCAGAACCGATTGATTCTTCTTCTGGTATTTCGGTGTATCCTTAGCTAGGCCACATTATGGAGTTAACAAATCGATTTGAATTTGTTCATTGGACGCTCAAAAACTCGCTTTTATGCACGTAACGCAAACCTCGAATCCATTCACAAGTTCATTAAATAGCTTTTTGAAAAATAGGGTCTATATACAATAATAAAAACGTTTTACAGTCATAGTGTTATGCTTTAAGTTTCAAAAGGCGGCAGTGATGATATGCACTAGCACTAGGCAATCATTTTTTGACGTCAAAGAATTAGGAACAGTCATTACCGACTCATTGAAAGACTCTTTTGACATTGAAATCGTCAAATAGGTTGTGAAATTCGAATAAGAACTCGATTATCTCTTCCAAGATCTGCCCTAATGTAAAATAGTGAGCTTTCCAAACCTAAAACACCACTGCTAAGGACCAGTAAGTTGATTGACAAAAGGATTACACGCTACAGCAAATATTGAGGAGACTCGTGCCTCTATATCTTAGTTGACGCTTTTCCAGCTCTTATTTGTGGTGCTCGGCCTTATTTGCTTGGTCACATGCGCATAACTCAGAGACACTATAGTCTTCCTTTGCAGCACCGTCCTATGCACTGACAGTTACTCTATATGCAGCAACCACCATTCATTATTAAACCATGGGTTTTGCAGTTGTGGTCGGACAAAACCTGGCGTATCATTGACTTTTTGGGATGGCCTATTGGCTGCCTTACAGCCAGCGTCCTCACAGTATTTCTTCTCCTTAGTGACATAATTAGTTTCAATTTTATATCCTGAACCAAATATGGTAGTTATCTGAGACAGTGCTGAGCTTCTGTAACTTTCTGGATACTGATACTGGAACCGCTTGGTACGCCGAAAGTGGCGTCGATTAGCCTGAACCCATTGTACTGTGCTACCAAAAATGCCCACCTTTTACATTCGTAACCTTAAGTTAAAATCGCCAAGACAAGTTTAAATCATGGTTGGTAGAATGCTGATTCGTCTGGTGGACCACAGTTCTTCCCTTCCCCTTTGCATTTCACCTCCGAATTGGCGAATTAATCTTGATGCGAACTGTAATCAGGCATTTGCTGATTTGCACCCTCCACTGATGCGTACTTATTATGGTACACGCTTTAAACGATGCATTTTTAGTATTCAAAAGTTTTTAGTTCAACATGGAGGATGCTTAACTCATTGGAAATCTGATTGATTTGTCGAACTCTGATGACTCAAGCTAATCAGTTTCCACGTTTTCGTAAATACGAGTAAAGGCACAGCAGGTTTGAGTCAAAGGCTTTCAGACTATATTTGGGGCATACAGTCATCGATTGTCGGACGCTTGCTAGCATTTGAGATCAAACAATCGTAAGCATTTAACAACATATGTACTCTCCATCCTGTTCACTAAGAAGGAAGTCATACAGATAGCTCTGAAGTAATCTTGATAATCTTCGCGATTTTCCGTAAAATGCCCGGACTCGCAGTAAGAACTGTCTTCAGAACAGCAATCTTTGAGAAGCATGACTAGAGAAAAACAATTAAAGGCAGTTGACTTGAAACTATGAAAGAACGTAGACGCAGACTTAATGCTCTTATCTGTTCCCACCCCCGATGCCAGATTGCACTCAATTAGAAGCTGATGGAGAGCCAGTTATAATCTTACTACCTAGGAGTTCCAAGTTTTTAGTTCAGTATACATTAGATCATCAGATTGTTTGAGTGTAACCATCTTAGCTTATATGCACATTTAAAGGATTCGGGTCATTTGGTTTCGGTGTCCCCGAAGCGGTCTATTGAGCTGAGGGAGTAGTCATAAGCGGTGCTAAATCGGCCTAATTTAATGTGATTGTGGACTGATATGAGTTGAATTTTTTACGAAAAATTGACGCTATATTTTCAAAGAAGTGTTTTCGGAGCCAGACTTTTATCAGACGCAAAAATCGTAATGTAAATCGTCTGGACTGATCAAAATGAAATATTTACAGTATCAGCGAGGTCTCTAATAGTCTTTTAGGAGCACCAAATCTTTGATTTGCTTGACGTGATATTCACCAGTTGATGTTGATAGCCGCTCAGGATGATCTTTGTCTTCAAACCTTCCTCCTTCTTCTTTGAATTATTTGTACCACTTGCAAACATATTTTTGTGACGTAGCTTGGTCGTTGAAGGCCCTCTGCAACATTTTCAATGTTTTTACTTCGAATATTTTATTTTGCAAATACGGATGTAACTATTGAACAAATGCAGATTTTGAAACAGATACTAGTGACAGTATTACCAACTTTAAAAAATATATTTGGCAGAATCGAAGACCTCGCTCGCGTATTTTTAAATTTAAATTTTACCTTATTTTGTGGTCACCATTCACTATTTACTTGCTGTCACATTAGTTTAACATTTTTGGTAAGGGCATCTTTCAGGCTCTTGCCCTGGCCCCTCCCCCGATCTTCGCTTTTACGCAGTTTCGGAAAATATGTTGAATTTGATGTTTTTCTCGAAATTCTCTTCATCGGGATCACGACTTTGCATCCGATTTGAGATTTCGAAATATTCCGCACCTAATCTTCTTAATGTGCCTGTCCGCAGCAAATGACTTGTAGCCAACACGTAAAGAGTTAAGTTAAAGACCAAAAATGATTTACAGAAGATGAGAATAAACAACGCAAAATTCTATAGGTCCTATCTTTTTGCCTTTACAATATTTAATAAGTTCGGATAGTACCTTTAGTGATGGCGATTATAAAAGAAAGTACTCATACTCGTACTGTTTAGTCGAATTCTTTGCTTTTTATAAGTTTGTCGTGATCGCGCAGATAGCGTGGATGAATTAATTACCATTAAATTCCGGTAAAGAAAGGATGAATTTTCGACACATAGTTGCAAAGTAATAGGGTTTAGTATATGATGCACTTCAACCTAATACAGTACAATTCTGAAGTTGCTTGCACTCTACATAGTTCAGACTGTTGTCGTTGCCACCCTTCTCCAGCACCAGTTTCATTATTATCTTGTGCACGAAGAAAACCACTATGAGGATTGTTTCTCGGGGTAGATATGTGCGCATGAACCTGCCTTTTTCATCGACAACTAAAACCTTTGAACTTTGTACATGTACTGCTTTCCAAAAGTCTTCTAACCCTTAGCCTTGTTTGAAGGGAAGATATCAAGGCAGACCTTCTTCTTTTTATCAACGATGCTGGAGGAGTTGTTTTTTAAGATCTTTGCCTCTCGACTGCATGTATCTGCTCACCGCCTTATAGATGGTTGCCTTCCAGGGCATACCTTTTCTTAATGTTAAAGATTCTCTAAGCTCGAAAATACTATCAAAATTCTTTTAGCGGATAAACAGACATTCATTTCGTACAGTTCTATTGAAAAGTACGGATATTTCTGGGTTTTCTTATAAAGTAATTCATAGATGCTTTATTCTGAGCTTTCAAAAACCATATGATGTACCCTGGCGAGTATTTCAACAAGATCTACGACTTCCCTATCAGTTTCGATGCGCACTTAACTTATCTATTAACGATTACCAGCTCAAATCTAAAATAAAACACAAATCAAAGTCAATCCCCAAAATATTGAGATACTTTCCAAACCATCTGCTTCCGCAAAAATAAAAATAAAAACCGAGATAACGATGACTTAGCTCAAATCCCATCATGACGTTTAATCCCTTTCATATCAATCTATCTCATTTAATAATTCTTATCTTTTGTTTTCAAAGGATTTTAATAATATGCCAGATTTATTAATATCTCCATATGACGTTAATTAGCTACATATAAACAAAATAATTCTAATAATGCTCGAACGTTATCTATGTACATTTCATAATTGGCTTAAATCCATCTGCAAAACAATATTGTTATTAACCTTAATCGCTAAGCAAATTTTAACGGCAATCTACAATACCACCATCATCATCATAGAATTTAAGATAGTACTCGTATCACCTAACACGTCAAACCTCAATGCCCAATCCCAAATTTAAAAAAAAAAAAAAAAACGCAAACAAAATCGAACGAATTCTTCTACTCGTATGCTATAAAGTTGCCATAAAAATTCACACTCATCGACATAGGCCGCCGAAAGATATAGTATTTATTCGATTATAAATCATAAAGCAACTCCAGTAGAAGTTCTCTCAATGTGTGGGTAAAATACACACTTTATTTCAATACATAGATATTTTAATTCGTTGTATCTGAGAAGTGAAAACTTGCTGCAGCAACTTAATTTGAGTCAGTCTTGTGCCGCCGTTCATTCAAGAAGTGAGTCTCTTCGAAATACTTTCCGGATTTCGTTTTTTTTTTATCAACCAGGAAAGAAAATATAAAAAAAATTTAATAACAAGACTAAAAAGGATATAAATCTATATAAAAGACGAAATAAAATAAAAATTTGTTAAGTGTAGTAATTTTTATAAGAAGAAAAATCACCGCAGCGTTCGAGTGCCTTTCAAATACAAACAAAAAAGAGTGATTTTCGTGATGTTTTTTTAAGAGATAAATACAGAAGAAAAAAATCAATTTATATAGAAAAGAAAAATCTACAAAAATCTAAATAAAAGTTTAGGAAAAATAGAGAATAAGATAAGGAAAAATCCAACTACAGACAGTGTATTGATAGAAAATTATGACTTCAACAATTCTACAGCCATCAGTAGCACAAGTCCAAACAGTATCAACAATGGCATGGTCCAATGAAAAACTTCGTTTATCGTGTGTTGACAATATCGGATTACGACAGCTATGGAAGTTGATTGTATTGGATAGCAGCAGTAATACCCCCAACAACCACAACAACAACAACAATTCACACAATAACAAAAATGTAAGTAATTTCACTCAACTATCTTAACACTCTAACAAGCAACAGCACCTCATGTCAGAAACAGTAAAACACTGTATAGTACTAATTAATGTTAATAAGTCTCTAAAAATATCTCAAATAAGTTATTCCTCGCCTACTGAATGGATCTTTGGGTCAGTTTTCGGGTCTATGGTACAAAATGTAGACCACTAGAAAAGTTAAGTACAAGTCAGCTGGATCGTTGACAGAGTCAGTTCAAAGCGGATATCCGGGCTAAAAGAAAGTTATGACTGACCTTTTCTCATCTCTCCCTTTACTGCCTTCTGCGGTTTTTTTTTTATTTTTGTAATTCTATTTACTTTTCATATTCTCCTTCTCAATGACGAACATAATAATCGAGTGCACAATGTTATTGATATGAAATGAATTTTTATTTTATTTTTAATTAAAAAAATTGTTTTTGTGAAAAAAAAAGTTCACAAGAGCCACGAGTCTTCAGTGAAATTTGGACTGTCAGATCATTTTTTGAATTTGATTTTATTTTCAAGACTAAACACAATAAACGTATTAACATTTGTGCGTTTTATTTATTGAGAAAAATAAAAAGAAAAAGAAAAGAAACAAAAATGCAAACTTGAGGTGATATTCTCGTACTTGTATTGGATTTCCCGTAGATAAAATATTCTTGACCTTTTAGGGCACCGACGTATTTAGTCACTTCACCTCACCAGTTTTGTTTGACATAAAATTAGTAACCTTAGTCAAAACTGAGCTTTAACTTATAGTATAAACAATTAGACATTTATAAGATGCAAATAAGATACAGATACAAAAGATGTTGGACGTGCTTGGGGTAGGGTACTTTTTTTATTTTTCATGCATGTTCTGCTCACAATTCAGTGGTAATAATCGTTGTTTACTGACCTTTCTCTTTGAAAGTCTCATAACATAGTTTAATCTGTTCTTTAATCAGGTCTCGTAAACTAGCTATTGTAACAAAAATGTTCTCCAAAAAATATAAATTCAATCGTCGCACAATCACACTTAATGTGTCCTACTACATTTCTCATTTGAAATGGTGTACTTATTGAAAGGTAACTGGGGAGTTATTATCGAAGCTCCAACTTTGATACGAGTATCGCACTTCCCACCCAGTCAATTAAGGTCATATTTCAACTGTGTACACCATAAGGTGGTGTCTTCTGCCCTCTCATTTTTTAACAGACATTTTTCCATGTCTCGTTACTTAAACTTTTTGTACAATATTTTATGGCAGTTTTCGAAAACCAAAATAAGGAGTTCAAGCTTTATATATTGTTTGTCGAGTCTCACACCTCTGACCAATGTGGTTAAAATACCCTTTTTAATGTACACCATTATTGGCGGTCGGGTTTGTTGAGACGTCCCTCTAGACTTGCCTTAAATGCTCATCGAGCAAAAGCATCGGTGTCAATTCGCTCGTAATCTGGGTTAATTCTCTCTCAGCTATGTGCTCCACCATATTTGCCGTCTTGCCTTGTCTCGACGTCCATTAATGCTCATCGAGCAAAATCATTGCACCTCTACATGCTGTAGATGTGTACACGTATATCACACGAAGAAGTAAAAGGATATGTAACAAAGTCGACAAGAACTCTTGCAGTCTCCTACGGTTATAGCTGTACGACATCGAATTGCCTCAAACATGGCACGCACACTCGTTTCAACAAGGTAGTGATCCAAATCAATAGTTGATCATCAATCACAATAAAGTTTTCTAATGTGACAGGCGTCTTGAAATCTTAATAAAGTTTGAAACTTGCAGTTACGCCTCCAAACTGTCATATTCCCCTCATTTCATACTTTAACGTTAAGGTCTCCTAAATCGATTTAAGTGTCTGGTTTATCATATTCCTTGTAGAGCTATTCATTGACAGCCTTATTCTCTTTCTTTTGTGGACGTAATCGACAAAAGGCATTAGTTACCCGCATGAAGCTTAAGATCTCTTGACGTAGTTTGCTGTTGACCAAAAATCGAATTTTTCAGAGTTGTTCATTCCTCTTTTTGTAAGGTTGTTCAGGCTGCATTTTATGAATTCCTGTGCGTTCCGCTTTGCAGCGATACGAGGAATGCACTAATTGTTTAGCTGCGTCAGCATACATTTCAAAAAACTCTCCTCTTGATGCGTTTGATAGGGTTTGCAAGAGTAGTTAAACTATGAACTACCGAGGTACTGATTTTCTTTTTCATAGAAATGTTTTTTCCTTTTAATACAACCTTTCAAATTTCCATAGAGGGAATGATGTATGATCTTTTTAGAAAGAAAGCAGGAATGTTACAATATGGGTCCAAAAATCTAAACGGTTTTCCTATAGAAAGGAGTTAGGCAGTTTGTTTAAGTGCCAGGTCCGCAGAAGAGGTTTTTATGCCAGTAATCTGTGTAGACCAGCATACATTTTTTGAGATAAAACGATTCATCCGATTGGAGCGTGTCAAATGAATCATTCACATGACCCTTTGGATTATACTCGGCTTATCAGATTCTCTTTCAAAACCAAAGTTCACATTTACTCTATTTTTTCTGCATGATTACCTACATTCCAAGACGTTGATTTACTTTACGACTAACCGACGTGCCGTCTAAAATAAACAACTTATCGTTCGCTGAAACCAAGATAAGCTCTTTAAACTGTCGCGAGGTTTTAATTTCCTTAAAATACTGTCTACTAAAGCGAAATCTAAAGTAAACATCCTCAGTAAAAAAAAAAAAAAAACATAGACCCACATAGGTTACCTCACGCGTCCCCCAAGGTAGCAACAGAGAAAAGGCTGGCTGTCTGATAGTCTGCCAAATCATAACATTTGTAAAATCCGAAAAAAAAACCTTGACTCGGCTCAGCAATCCAAATATCGAAATCTAGGCCATTAATTATCTGGACAGATAGATATTTTAGAGATATCTCTCCAAACCAGCAATCAACACCTTTGTACAATACATAATTAATACTTGCCCCACGCCGCACGATAAACATCTGAGTAGATATGTATGTTTTTTTTCTTCAATACTCGTATAATGAAAAATATTTACATCTTTATCTTATCTTTGCAATACTCATATACTCATACTCGTATTCATATTTTCCACAAGTTTGAGAACCTCCATCGACTAAACAAAGATATTTTCTTCTTCAAAATATCAAACAAATATTTAATCGACCAATTGACAACAACGATAAGGTACGAGTACGAATGTTTTTTCAAGCTTATCTTCTCCCCGTCATAAACTTACCTATACACCATTCCAAAATAAAGTGCTTATCGACGACGGTAAAATGTCAAGACCCCCAAGTTATTTTATTCATATCATTGAACATCACCAATTCGCATGTCTGATTTGTTTAGTGTTCACTACGATTGGACATGATCACCCCAAACAGAAATGTCGTCTTCACTTGTGTCGTCGGGCTTATGTAAATGACAATTAGTTTCTTGATTTGCTTTTTAATTTATGTCTTTACTTTCATAAAAAAAAAGAAGGGATACAGATACAATATTTGTTGCCTTATTCATTGGGGTCAAGTCAATTGATTTTTCGCAAACAAATCACTTGTTGTAAAGTGATGCAGAGAAATGTTATATTTTTGTTTAACTGTGACAGTTCTTAAATGAAAGTGTCAATTGAATGTCGATAAAGTAGAACAAAAATGTGACTCTAGTCAACATTATGAAAGGGTTATTAATAGAAAAAAAATGTTATGCAAACGAATGGCAGGATTTCAATCGGTTTGTTGTAATATAAACATCCGTACAGCTAGTAATATTGACAGGTGTTACTATAGTTATCACTCAATATGGCATTTTGACGCCTCATTAAGTTTTTAAATGCTTTAAATAGTGTGGGAAAAATATGAGCCAAGAACGTTGTTTAAATAATTAAAACGAATGGAATACGATTTAAATTTGTTATGCAAGTGCAGTTGTACGAGTATTTAGAGAACGGAAATGTCAATTCTGTTGGCGGTTTCTAACGAATATCGATGTCGATGCATACACGTGCTGCTAAAGTTTATGTAAAAATTGCACAAATTTGGTTTTAGAGATCGTTGCAATAGTTTAACTCATTGTTGGACATTACTTTTGGGTGTATATTCTGGCAAAGATTTAAGAAAAGTAGTTAGTTCGGACGAAATACCGCAGGGATCTTGTAGGAGGCTTGTATTATTTGTTGTAGTTTTTTTTTTTTTGTAAATGCATTGCCCATCTGGGTATGGGTAGAGAAAAGGTTAAAAAGTAGCGCCAGATTTTTGAGGTAGTATATATTCTAAAGAACGCCTTTTAAAGGTACTGCTCTTGTTTCAAATCGTACCCAAATCAGTGCATTTGAGCGCTTTAAACGGAGTGAAATTATTTAAGTATATTCATGTTTGTACTATAAAAACAAGTTTTGTATGAACTGTTTTAGGAGTATACTATTGGACCTCTACTCTTTAATACATTTCAGATCGAATGACGGCATATCATTAAACTAGGGTGAAAGTAGGATGGACAATTAAATGTTCGCTCTCTCGTCTAGTTCTAAGTTTTCTGCCGAATAAAGGTTTATAAAAAAGTTGCCTAATATAAAACCTTCGATCAAAAAGACAGTAAAATAAACCACATTATTAATTTTACGGCACTAAAATTAAAAACTGAATATCAATCAGTTTGAAGAGGAGATGGTGGCCATTTTGATACAAAAATAATTCATAATTTGAATATAAAATTTTTTTATTCGCATCAGTTTGTTTATTATGATGTTTTTTTGAGTTTTAGATTGAGTTCTTTACCAGATTTTGCCTTCTGCCCCCTCCACGGTTGTTAATCGTGTTTTTTTCTCGCGAGGGACAGTAACCGACTTGCATTTAACTTATTTCGATTTTATTATACAATCATCGTTGCTGACGTACGTCAAGTGACAGATTTATAAAATGTGACATGTCCTTATAACTTGATTTAAAAAATAAAACGAGTTTAACAAGATAGTTTTGTGTCTTTTCTTTCTGTGTTTTTGAAAGGCGCCAGTTATAAGTTTTGATTGAAATAAGTCAGCTGTTTTTGATTCGTTAACATCATGACGTTGAAACGTATATATATGTCTGATATATCTACCGGGTATTAGATATAATAAATATATTTTAATTTTCCTGTAAATCTATTCTGAATGTTAGCGCGATATCATCCTCTCCTTTAATTATTTAACCACTCGTCCTTAAATATATATTTACAAAAAAAGCAAATGCACTTTCAGGTAACTAACCTTATAATTCTCTCGAAAAAAAATATCAAATACAACTTTCTTCGTTTTACCTTCGTTTGTGGGTTATATTACTTCTTGACTTTTTTTCTTCTCACCTCTCGTATTCGTTTAATAATAATTCCGTATTAACATAACCCTTTCTCGCACTCATACTATATGAACGACTGACGTCAATGCAAAACCAGAAAACAATCCACAAACTTAAGTTCAAAACTCTGACGTGCGGTAAGCATTATATAGTTAAGACGAAGACGTTTCGTTAACTGCTAATAAACATTGAATACTATCCCATTCACTAATAAATAGCGCTTCGTTATAATGTCACGGACATATAACTATGATTTACGAATTGAATAAATTAATAAGTTTTTTATGATTATTATGATTTTTAAACCTACCCTACGAGTTTTCCAACAGATACAGATAATAATAAAATAGATAAACACTTTGAGTGCAGAGTAAAATTGAGAAATGAATGAAGAAGCCGCCGAAATATGAAATGTGCGCGGTGTTGACATATATGAAATTGGATTGACGTTGATCGAATTTTTTTTTTTTTTGATTTTTGAATGATAAACAGACGTCAATTGCTTGACAAAGAACATCAAAAAGGTTACAAATGTATTAAAAGACAATAAGACTTCAACTCGGAATGAGTTTTTTAGGTTAAAAGTAGACAACCGAATGTCAAAGCTGACGTTTGAGGTGTACTTGAAGTAGGCTTGAGGTTAGTTATTTTTAGCTAAAACAATTCGTTTCATTGTCATTTATGAATGAGGTGGAGTAAAGTTTGTGATAGAATTAAGTGTTTAGACAGCACAATATCTGCATGCAAATTCTGTTTACTTTGAGTGAACATAATTTCTGTCAATCTTACAGAACTCTTAGCTTCTTTTCAGACAGATGTATGTTTTCTTTTTCTCAGTGCCTTACTCATCGTTTTGTATTTTATATATATACATCAGGCATTTCAAAAGTTCCTCGGATCCCCATAAGATATCTTATTTCGAATTAATGGTATTTTTGGTGACACTGATTTGAGCTTTCCTAAAAGCAAAGCAATCTTTCTTCAGTCTGTTTACTCAATACACGTCAGTATACAAACTGCGTTTATATCGTCATCCTCAGATTGAGTTACGTTGGTGTCCTGGATAACTGTTTCCAGACCCACATTGATACAGCCGAAGAAAGTAAAAGTAAGAGTCCAGCTCTCGTATTTCTTCTTCGAGTTTGTTTTAAAACAGAGTGTATCACAAGAACTCGTACGTGTCAATAAAAAAACAATATTTTCTTCGAATTAACTTTCTTGAAACCAGTGAAGACTTTATATTAGTTGAAGATTACCCCAGATTACCCCAACTAAATATAAATAAAACGCAATGTAGACTACAAATAAATATCTCCCTATCGATAGCTTCAGCATTAAGGATCTAAGAAGCTTGTCTTCCCTGAAGCAAATTTAATCGACATCTTGGTCGAACTGCTATTTTAAATTGTCCAAACTGTTCTCAAAATTATTTAGTCGAAGGAGAAAGATCATGCTCTACAAAATACCAATCTTGTCCGTGATATTATATGGAACAGAATAATGGACGATCTGTCCGGGTATTTGTATACATTCGAGGAGTTCTACATTGGTCGGTTATAAGAACTCGGCTGCTGACTGACATTGAACGAAAGGTGGTTCAGAAGAAGGTGATTCGAGAAGAAATGGAAGACCGAATCACCAGTTCAAAGAACAAGTAAAGGCCGAAAAACCAAACGTGAAGCAGTCTTTGAAACTACGCAAACTCCCTAGGCAAAGATAAACAATAATGTTGATCGAAATATTTTTTTTTTTAAATTTCACAGTTTGAGATATTTCTAAACTTTTTTAAAGCAATGATTTGCAGTGGATTATCCATCACCAATGTAACCGTCTTAGTTCTTAATTTTTTTGATTGAACTATCATTTAGTAAACGTCACAATTATCAGATAGTTGTTAAGCTTTGTAAGAAGTGCCTATGCTAAATGATTTGACTTTGAAACCCTAGGTTAGGTTATGTACTCGTAGTACAATTGTCATTTAAAAAACGGTATAAATGTGAAATAACAATCTGTCATGATCATATAATTTTAAACCAATCAGATGGTCTGATTTTGACAAACCGTCAAAACATCAAATTATCGAAAATAGAAAACCCAAACTAGTTGACAAGATCTGTCATAAAAAGTTATTAAATACAACAAGTGACATATTATTTCCGCAATAAAACATAATAATACGACTGTCGACTATTACTACTAGTGCTGACAAATCAAGTTTTTTTTTTCTTTTTTCTTTTTTGTTTTTGATTTCATTTTGCGGAAAAAATTAAAAGTCAAGGAACTCAGTTTGTCATACTGACACTGACAGTAACATAAAACTACAACTTAGCTTGGCTGTTTATAGCAATGCAATAACGTAATGGTGACGTTCGTTAAGTCTGTAGTAGTGAGCATATTTTCACAACAAAATCAATAAATCACTCAAAACAAAAAAAGAAAACAAAAAAGAGAAAATAATGTTAGACAGGTACGAGTACTCTACTTCTTATGACGTTCGTTTTAATGTTTTAACGCACTTTTTTTATCTTTGGGTTTGTGTATCTCAACATGGTCTGAATGTAGAGTAATTACTTAAGTACTGAAGCACTCTACTGATTTAATTAATAAACAAAACATTTACTTGAGTGATCACTTTTTTTTTTTGTTTTTTCCAACTGACGGTTGTTGCTTAGAGAGTCCTCTTTGTGACGTCAAATGCCTTCATGGTTCTTTTTGTTAAAAAATGTTATTCTTAACAGTATGCAGTTTGATACGTGACTGACGTTTGTGTACTTAAGTATTCAAAGTCAATATAAAAGCAAAGCCATGAAAAGTTTGGCAATTTAACCTAACGTTTGCGAAGGATATGATAGTTCCACATATTTTATATCCACAAGCTTGCTGGATTGTGTCATTGCAGGAAATTAACTTCAAATGTCAGTATACGAGTATATTCAAATTTCTGTCTTTTAAAATACAATTCGCATTATTTTACTATAATATATTGTTAACTGGCTGTCATCCATGGATAAATGTGGAGCAGATGTTTCTTTGTATGTTGTACAAGCATGTGTTCCATTTGTTGACAACTGAACATGTTCAATGTCAATGGAATTCACAAACTGTCACAAAAAAAGAAATTGGCATTTGGGTGTCTCCTAAAGGTTGATGTTCTTAGAAAGTTACATGATATTTGAAATGTTGATTTGCAATCATAGGTCTCATATGATTAGGGTGTGTATCTTTTCTAATACCTGAACAAGTTCAATGTTAACAAATTACTCGAGTAAAAGATTGAGCTTATTGAAGATGTGACCGGCCAGTTGAAGTTCAGATTTACTACGAGTATCTCATTTGTTTATGATGTGTATATTTTGCTGATAGCTGGCCATATGCAAAGTCAACAAATTTTTCGAAATGTTCCATTGGTAGAAATTGAAACCTGGGGTCTTTTAAAGGGGAACTTTCTTGTATTGTAGATGCGAGTTGACATTCGAAATATTGATTTCATATTGTTGTTTTGAAATGTTGAGCTGCGTATTTTATTCAATCGCTGTCGTACGCCAACGGTATTTAATCTCCGACCTAAAATATAACTCCACCAATTATGTGTTTATAAAACGTAATAAATTAAACTTTCAATCATTACAAAGATTACCCCATCAAATTGCATTGAGTCATTAACACACACTCTAAAAGAACGATTGCATAAAAAGTCTGTAAGTATGAGAACTCGTAGATGTCTCTCCACATAAGTTTCCATTTTCAATTGATTAATGTGTGTATTACACTTAATCATTGCTGGCAACTTGAAATTCCATAAACTTCAGTAAAATTACTCTCAGTTCTGTCAGAGTTCTGAGCGCCACAGACCACCCCAATTCAATTAGAATCACCCAAAATGAGTCATGTCCATGTGTGCTACTTATGTAGTCGTAATTGAAGTCTATTTTAGTTGACTTTTCGGTGTTCTTTACGATCCTTACATGGACTGTCACGTAAATTCCTTCACGTTAGATGTTTATCGAATCTAGAGACATTTCTCTTTTCTTAAAAATATAAATAAAACTTAACGAGGATTGTATTTAAATTCAAAATGGTCATCGGAGGATTAATCTTCCCATTTATATGCGTATCAGAAGGTCTCGTGAACGCCGGTGGTGGTCCCGGGTTTTGTTTTTTTTTGTCCAATTTTGATAAACAAAACACTTGCGACCCAAAATAGCCTGCCATTGTCGAATGTTGGACGTTCTAATAGTGAACAAACGAAGAAAAACAAAACGTGAATCCATTTAATCAAAGCAGAACAAAAAATGAAATTGAAATTAATTGTTTCCTGCGCCAGGGGGAGTGAGAGCCGCAGCCGGGTGTGGTTTCAAGTGATTAGACTGCGTCTTGAGAGGCCTTGTGGCCAAGTGATAATAAGAAAATAATTGTACGTTCACAAATGTATGTAATTAGTTTTAAATGAGGTAAGTGCCGCTTGGTGTTTAGTCAATAAATGTGCTGCTTACTCCATAATCCGCTGCCGATGTTGAGTTAATTGTGTATGCGTGGTGGTTACTTTTATGGGGGACTCAATTAGACCGGCTTTGCTTTAAAAATGTGCTTATGGGAAGGTTTTATCAGACGGAGTTTGGCGACCCTAATACTGCGTGGGTGTTCCGGTGGTCGTTGGTTGTGGGTGTGTTTAAATTTGAGAATCATGCGCGTAAACTTGCTTATTAACGGGGTAGCGGTTTGAATAAGTTTAAGAAAGTATCTTTTCGTTATCACAAAGTCACGTACTCTTTGGGGCGCTATTTTGAATTGACACAAGTGTCAATACTTTGGAGTATAAGTTTCCGCATTCAGACTTTATTTCAACCGTTTACACGGACGTGAAACAACTTTTTTTTTCAATTATTGTTGGCTTTATTTCTCATTTCGGCTTTTGTCCAGTCTTCGATATTTGGATACTCCCTGCAGATGCCCATCAAACTCATCCTATAGTGCTGCCCAAGTTCAGATCGATCATCAATTCTAGTTGGAATGCTCCAGGGCTCCACGATTTATAAATATAAGTTTTTTTTTTATTTTATATTTAGATCACAACTTCTAAAAACTCGTGACAACAATAAAAACCAAAAACATTATTCAAAAGTAAACAAGAAAATTCCAGTAAATCTTCTTTCAAACAACAAACTCTTACCGCTGCTCGTAGAAGTCCGCACGTGAAGCTCATATACAATTAATTGATCACTGAATTCAATATTCTGTTGCCGCAAAAGGATTCTTGATAAAAATAAATGTAAACACATTTTTGTTTACATTTAAGACATTTCAAGACATTCAAAACGTTTCGTGCTTTGACCAAGCACTGACCAAGCTCATAACGAATCATTCGATTCAAAATTGTAAAAAATGTCTAGATTCGTTTCAAAGAAAGAATCAAATGCATCAAACAATTCTATTTTGAATCCAAAGCCGGTGTTCAGTAATAAAAAAAAAAATAATAATAATAATCACAACAGAATATTGCCAACAATACTCGTACAGATACTTGTAGTTTGCCTTCAATTTTATTTGATCGTAAAGTATCTTTGATTTGCTGAATTGAATGCACTTGGAATAAATTGTGTGGTGGTGCTAATTGAGAAGAATACTTTATGAGATATTTTTAAATGTTGTTTTCTATTAGCACATTTAGTCAGTCAGATATGAGTGCGAAATTTCGTACGTTAAAAATTTCCCATAAAATAAGTGACGTAAAACAACATGTGGCAAATTTAATTGTCTATTGTTGCATACTCGTATAGAATTTTGTTATTTTCGTAAGTTTTGTGAGTTGATGTCATTACTGATCATGACATATGGAAAATGTCAACCCATATCAAAGCAAGTATATTCTCTCGTTGATGATCCCTGAATTGTCACCTAAGCTACATTTGTACACTGTTTTTCTTCTTATTTTTGTAAGACTAACAACAGTCAAATGCTCGCATGTGAAAAAATACGTAATATTCTATTCTATTTAATTTATGATACAAGTATTTACACCGGATTTGAATGAACCCACATTCATTTCATCTCCCTTTTCAAGAATACCTATCAAAAAAAATAACACACTGTCACGTTCTGTGGTCATTGTTGCTATGTGTCATTGTTTCTTGTCATTCCACTCTTACTGTGTGGACTGCATTTTGATCTCTAAACAGTTTGAAGTTGCATTAGCTTCCACGTCGTCAATGGTTTTCTGTTGACAATTTTATTTCGCAGAATGATCGTACGATCCTTTATAAGGTAGGTACTCACATCACGTTTTTCCCCATACATCTTGATGTCGGTAAATATTTATCTATAGGTTTGTTCGAGTTTGTGATACGCGTATAACACCCATTTTCACTTTTGGTATTAATTAATTTATTCATAAATTCTGTGGAATATTAATCAAATTAAATGTCACTTGATTCATAAGAAAGGGGATGTGTCAAGTGATGACGTTCACGTGAAATATATTCTATAAACCCTATTGGGCGAATGATAAATTTGTTATTTATTCATATTCGTATGTACGTTTACTGAGAAAACAAAAATAGTTTATTTTTGTATTTTGTTTGTATTTGCATACAGATGTTGTTGAAAAGTGTTTAAAATGACAACGTCTTTTTTTTTTTTTTAGTGAGATAGGGCTTGGGAGTGATCGAGGAAACGATACGATCTCTAGTTTTACTGTTTACCAACATTCAAGGTTAACCAGATGTCGGTTATTGTTTGAAGTTGATTGAGATGAAATTTAAAAAATTTAAAAATGGTTTGGTTATGCTACTATGAATGACACCTCAACACACTATTTATCATGAGTTCAGAGTAACTCGTTCCATTTTACAAAACCAGTCGAAAAAATACAAATAAAACCGAACAATTTCGATCTTACTATCACAGGATTTAAAAAAAATTGGCCTTCAAATTGACAAATAAACATAAATTTGGCAATCAGCTGATTTTGACAGTGAATGCTATAAAACAGCTCTTGAGTTCTATAAACAATTTTTGGCCATTTCTTCTTATGTGGAGCTGCAGTTCGTGGTGTACCTGGTCCTCAATTGAAAAGGCTCTCCAATTAGCCCTGGAAAGTTCTTCCCCAGAAGGCTCAGCGGACTGCGATTTTAATATAAGGCTTACTTCTACATCATTTCAGTTTTCTGTACGACTTTTGTTGCTTGCAAATGTTCATTCTACCCTATGGTACAACTTCTGTACGTTGTTTTTGGAGTACCGTAGTGCGTTTTTTTTTGTCTATGTTTTCTATGCATTCTTCCCGTCTATTTTGCTTGTTACGCTCGAGATCGACTGTCGGTCTTTGTGCACCGTCGCGTGGTGCTCGATTTAAAATTAAACGCATGTGCTGACCAGGTACGTTATCAAACCAGAGATTTTTTAGCGATGGTCGGAAGATAGCCTACGCATCAAGTGCGTGGTCTCTGATGTCCACTGGTGTTCGGCACGAGTTTTCAGAATATGCATTCTGCGAAAATTCTGAGAGAGTGGCTGTCAAAAACTGCAGATTTTAACAGTTTGATCCTGTCAATCTCCCCAACAACAAACAGCATTATTCAACAAAATACGCACTAAAAGAGATTGTTATAGGTAGATACGGCTGTCAATCTATAATTTTGACAGTTCGCGGAGTATGAAAAATGAGGGCATTATAGTTTGTGAGCTAAAACTCAATTGCGCAATGACATCGATACTCCTCACTTGTCATCCATAGTAAATGTTCCTGAAGAGGTTTTGGAACGTTCATTTCTGTCACTTTTTCTGACATACATACTCGTACATGTCGTTCACCCCTTTCAACAACGTCATATCTCAAAAATTGGAAATTTTTAGTTATGCCTGTTTTCTGAATGCCGTAAAAGACTAGTATATTCCTGCAAGGTCGTCATATCGATCTGCTGCATTGTAAACAGTTCAATCGGAGGCTTACTATTTATTTGTAAAACATTTTATTCTACTTTTCAACTCTAAAATCAGGTTTTTTGAGATATGACATTGTTGAAAAGAGTGAGCAATGTGTACTTGCAAGATCAGCTGTCATTCTGACAAGGGACACGGATCACTTTAGTTAACCTCATATCTTTATTTTTACCCTTTGAGATAAAAATTTTAGAACAAGAAAAACCACTTGAAAACAACCGTGTCAAATATATTTTTGTGTTTTTCTTATCTGTCACTTTGAATTTAGTAGCTACTTCAAAATACAAGATAAATACTGTCGACCATAAAGAAAACATCTAAACGTCAATTGGCCATTGCTTTAGCCATGTCAGTAGTATCACAAATGTCAGAGTAAATTATCTGATGTTTTATTTTTACTTTATTCAATATTTCAGTGTGTTTTCTAAAATTTAAGTAAAGAACGAAAGCACGCAAATTATGGATTTGGAGGTGATTACCGAGATCAAAAGCCACGTGTTTAAGTCTAAGTTGAATAGTTGTCTTATCAGTTGTCAAATTATGATTTAAAGTTTTATTAATGTTTGTTTTTATAGACATTGCCACACCAGAAATAGATGTATCTTTTCATATTTGATGACATGATTTGAAATTTATTTTTTTATTATTTTCTTTTGCAGAAAATCAGCAACGTAACGAGCGAAAACTTTGCCGAGTTTTTGACAAATCGTGATATATTGCCGCCAAGTAAGATGTCACTGCTGAAATTTCTAGCAATCGTAAGTAGAAATGTTTATTTTTTTTTTTATTTTTTTTATTTTTTTTTTCGTTCGCTTTGAGTAAGAAATGCGCGTGCTTATACAATAAGTACATAATTTGCTTTCACACATTTCGTCTTTTTTTTTGTTTTACTTTGTTTTTGATAAGAAAAGCTGGAGTAAAGCCAAAACGTTAAGCGTCAAAGAGTTGCCATACTTTATGAAAACCTGACTTAAAGAAAAAATCCCATTATTGTTCAACTTATCTTCATCTAGACATTGACCGGTGTCTGAAGGTTTTATTTGATATTTAAGTCTATTATTGATAAGATTTAATTAGAACATCATGTGGTAGAAAGGGAGGCATTTGAAAAATGTAAATCCGGTGCTTTGAACTAACGGATTGAAATATGTCAAATCATTTATTTTGAAGAAGATTTTATTATTCATTATTATTCACTGCTTGTGATAAGAATTCGAAAGAAAATGAACTTAATGACGTTAGTACAGTATAGGCCAAAAGACCAAAGAAATGCTAAAGTGCAGAGAAGATAACCTAAAAAGGTCAGCTGAATATTCGCTTAGAGACGTAGTATAAAAATTTCGGAACAAACCTGGTACGGCATCAGTTGGTGTTGGACTAGCGAACTGGGAGAGGAATCGTCTTCACTTTTCAGTTGTGTCTATAATCTTTCCATGAACAGACTCTTAATCTGATGACGAAATTCCTTTTTTTGGTGTGATTTTGCCAAGCGTTCGATTGGTGTCAATAAAACTATCTTCGCTTGACACTTGTTCAAACAGTTTCATGTTCTGGATGTTCTAGATAAATAAGAAAATCTAGCATCTACATTCGATCACAAACGCATTTACTCTTTAATCGGTCGGGCATTCGCTTCATCTCATCAGCTCAAGTTCGACTACCATATGGAGGCTGTCCTCCACTTGGCAACCCTGACGTATCCGTACAAATCCATACAATATCGCTTGTGGCTAGAGTCTACCCAAAGTATAAATAGAGATTACTTTAGCTGTGAAAAAATGAAATCCCACTTAAAATTCGCGCAAGAACAAACAACTGCGAGAATTAAAACAATTAGCAGCGCACCCAGTAAATTATCCGCTTCATTCTGGTTTGTGTCTTTTTTCCCGCTGACCAGAGTTTCGCAGGCTATTTAAATTCCTTTAAATTACCCAGACATTTTATATTTACGCATTGACTGAAATGAAAATCAGAAAAATCAGAAAAAAAAAATGGAAAATCTCATCGCCCTTGATCGTGATCCACGAGCTGATGAAACATATCATACTGATTGCAGGTCAGGGGGAATATTTCGAGCAGGAATCTCTGACGTTCAGGGTTATCATTTCAAATTTTAGTTACTTTTCTAATTAATTGTTTACACAAATTATGATTAATGTGATTACAGCGTTTTCGCACTTTAAACGGAAGAAGAACAGAAAAAAAACGTGCGCATTTGAGGGTCGTAATACAACGAAAATTAAAATTCGCAAAACTTATCAAACATGACGTTATGCATTCTTGATAAGTGTTTCAATTAAATGTACCTCCTAAAGATTTTTGAAGGGGAAGGTCTCTTATTTTGTGGTTCCTATTCAAGCAAAGAATACTAATTGCAATGCAATAACCAACCAATTAGAGGGTAGGGAATTCATTGTGGTTTCACGAGTTATTTTGTGGAAATACTCGACCTTACACAGAATATAGTGTCTTGAATGAATGAAGGGTATTTCCAATTTGGAACAAGTTTCCTATGAAAGTATGCTTAATGACGTCAATGAATTTGTATCTGGGAATTACAAATGCTTTCAGGTTTAATATCTTGCATGGCACAATCGGTGTTAAGGTTTACCTAGAGTGCGTCATGTCTGCCATTTTCAGTGAAAAAGAGAAGCAATTAAAGGCAGTACAAGTCCATAACAGATTAGATTGGTCTTTTTGACACATAATCTTGGAAAAAATTACTTTGATGACACTTTTTTACACTTTGGGTAATCCCGGCCTAAGAGCCGAAAAGTCGGCACAATGACTAGTAAAAAAGGAAAAAGTTTTGAACTAAGAAACGTATTACGGTCAATACAATATGAGTTTATCATGTGTGAACCGCTAATGAATCCCTGTCTCAGCTGACTTATCTGGTTTATTTAGGAAATACTGCTTTTGAATTTGGGACTATGCAACTTCAGATCGGATAGGCAAAATGCCCTTATGGCACTATTATCGATCTGTGATACGAATATGTAGATATATATCGAAGAAGCTGACTAAACTTATGGTTTCTCTTTATAAAATTCTTCACTATGACAGCCTCATAGCGCAAAAACCTGATAAACAATATGTTATTAGCCCCTTGAACTAAATAACTATTTAAGTGGCTCAAAAACCTCACTAAACTTACATTTATACTTACAAATAGGAGCTAATTTATACTTATTCCAAATTATTGAATATTCATTACCCCATTGTCGGTTTTACACAAATTCACTGACTCATTCCAACTGTCCCAGAATGCGTCTTATTTGAAGAATAAAATCGAACTTATTCATTATTCAATGCGCCCTTACCTTAATTTAATTCTTTAAGTTGCGTAAAACCGTCCAGTTCTTAGCTCATAGCAAAAAAACCATTACGCTAGTCCACATTAGTTGTTGAATATATTGCGTCAATTCCATTTGTTGGTCACCTACAGTAAGTAGGTTTCCCTTTAAACATTCTGACAATGCATAATGTATTAATTTTTTTATAATCAGTCAGACTCGCATTTTATGCTAAAAAAAAAAATAAAAGAACAGCACTCTGACGTACATATGTTCGTACTAGTGAAAGTTTGACCCACATTCTCTTGTCGAACCAGACAATTACGCAAATCCTCAGCCACAAAGTGCATTGATTATCTTCTGAAAAAGAAAAGAAAAAACAAGCTGCACCGTAATGTTACGAGTACACTGCATTGTTGTGCTAATTATTATTTAAGACTTCGAGAAATGTGGTTCTTACTGTGTCACCTACTTCCACACTGATCCGGATTTATTATGCAAAACAACAATAAGCCATTGTTAAGAGAAGGTACGACTAAAGATACTACAATACTTGTGTTGCACCGGTGCATGTTGTTATTTGTGCAACCTCCATAAGCCAAATGTAACCTCCATAAGTCCACTAACTTCTCCATAAGGTTAGTTTAGGCTTATCGCTATCGTGATTTCAATCAAGCCGCGCTGCACCGCTCTATTTACATTTAGAACTGAAAAATCCACTATCAATTCTATTGTTAGATTTTAATTTGTTTTTGTTTTCTTATAGAATGCCTTGGAATTAAGTGCTCCCGCTTCACCGGTTTTATTGCAACAACAGCATCAGCAACATACTGCAGCTGTAGCAGCAGCAGCGTGTAAACCTAAAGGATGGATGCAGCTATCAGGACATCCAGAAAGGTAATAGACCACTTATTTTTCCAACATTTTGTTCGGTTGCTAACTTGTTCTCTCTCTCTCTCTCTCTCTCTCTCTCTCTCTATCATTCTCATTTTAGTATTGTCCCAACTACAACAGGTATTGTACGAAAACGCGTCGATAGCCCCACGGATTATGAGGCTAACGCATACGAATTCATCAAGAATGATCCATATGCCATTAAGCTTATCCCCAAGTACTTTGGTGTCGCCCAATACGATGGTGAAACCTATATTGAACTACAAGATCTCCTGTCCGGCTTCAAAGATCCCAATGTCATGGACATCAAAATGGGCTGTCGAACCTTCCTCGAATCCGAAGTCAATAACAAAAACCTACGCCCAGATTTGTATCAAAAAATGATCGCCGTCGACCAAGATGCCCCCACACCTGAGGAACACGAACAGAAAGCAATCACCAAACTACGCTACATGTTGTTCCGTGAGGCAATGTCATCATCCCACTCGAAAGGCTTCCGAATCGAAGCACTACGCCTGCGTGGAGCAAGTCCAATTAATGATCTTAAAACCATTCACGACACAAACCAAATCGAAGAGACAATCATGCAATTTCTCAACACCAAAAAGAACGTCACAAAGGATCTCATCAAACGTCTGCGTACAATGAGATCCCTCATGGAGAAATCCGAATTTTGCCGTCACCATGAGATTGTCGGTGCCAGTATTTTCATCATCTACGATGACGACAAAGTTGGAGCTTGGCTAATCGACTTTGCTAAATCAAGACGTCTGCCCAACGATATTCACGTAACCCATCGACGCGAATGGATTCCCGGTAACCGTGAAGAGGGTCTTCTAAAGGGAATGGATGAATTAATTAGTGTATTCGAAGCAGTCTATGAGATTCAGAGCGGAAAGAAACTCACCAAAAACAATTTGTTAAATTGTTAATTTTCAAACTTAAGTGTTTGCCGCAAGACTGATCACTAATCCATCTATTCTTTATTCTATCCCATTTATCCTGGCCTCATCAAGCAGAGTTTAAGTTCGTTTTTTTTATAAATAATAATTTTTTTTTTTTTTTTTCGTTTTGTTCCATATTGGAAAGTTTGTGTCGTCGCAGTAACATTTGCGCTTCTTGCTCGAGGAATTTTTATCCTCTATCTCGTCGTATCTAATGTATTGTATTATTTATATATACTTTTATTTTTTATTTAAGAAAATTAAAAAAAAGCTGAGAATTTTTTCGAGATCATTTTCAATAATCGCTTTGATGTTTGTACTAGTTGAATTGAAACAAAGTATTTAGATCTTTTAGTTTCCTTTGGATTTTGTTTTGTATTCTTTATCTTTTTACATCAATACATATACGAGTATGTATAATGCTTTTTGAGTATCTTAAATGTGATGAAAAGAAGAAAAAACAAAAACAAAAACTAATTAAAGTAAAAGTTTCTCTTTTGTAAATAAATGTAAGATATTTATGTATGTATTGATTTGTATGTAATGTAATAAAAACAATTTATTAATGAAAATCGAAAGATACTTTTTTGTTCATTGTGAATTTTTTTTGATTAGGACTAGAAGGAGTTCGTAGCAGGCTTTGGAAGTTGAAGATACAGTACACTCTCGGTAGAGTGAACTAATAAAAACCAGGCCTGTTCATATGGGCGAGATTGTTCACATTATCCAGCGTGCAAATTTTGAGGCATTCTATTTTGCAGGTAGTCAATACTAGGTGGGGTGAAAAGTAACCTCCTTGACCGCCAAAATCCGCTGCTACTGCAAAACAGGTTATGGTGCCTTGAAGTCCGTTCATATTTAGGCAGACATGCCAAATTTCAGTGCGATACTGTCTTTAGTTTTGTTTTTACAGCTGATTGTTGTTGACGTGTTTGGCATCATGTTGAGTATGGACAAAAACGATTTTCGTTCTCTCATAAAACATTATTTTTTCGGAGGCAAAACGGGGAAGAAAACAAAAGAAAAGTTGGATAAATATTATGGGGCTAATGCTCCGTCAGATTACACCATCAAATATTGGTTTCGAGAGTCTCGTGGTGGCCGCAACTCCACTACAAATCAAGTCCGCAGCGGCAGGCCCTCCGATGCGGTTACAGAGGACAATGCCAAAAAAATACATGAAATGGTGTTGGCTGACCGGAAAGTGGTGCGCGAGCTAGCAGATACCACAAAGATTAGTACTGAGCGCACATGCCATGCTTTCGGCAATATTCTGCATATGAAAAAGTTATCCTGCCGCTGGGTGCCGCGCATGCTCACTCCTGACCAAAAACACGAACGCGAGAGCACTTCGAAAGAGTGTTTGATGAAACCACAGAACAATATGAGTGCCTGGCAATGGACTGAAGCCGGCACGAGTGCTCCGAAGCGGCCGAGGGAGGCTCAATGGATCGGAAAGGTTATGGCGTCGGTTTTCTGGGATTGTCATGGCATACTCTTCGTGGACTACCTCGAAAAAGGAAAAACCATCAACAGCGAGTATTACTGTGCATTTTTGGAGCGATTGAAGGCCGAAATCGCTGCAAAACGGCCTCACATGAAGCGAAAAAAAATGTTGTTTTTGCAAGACAATGCGCGGGCACATAACAGCATCGGAAACACGGCTAAAATCAATGACTTGCGGCTCCAATTGCTGTCGTATCCACCGTATTCGCCCGATTTGGCTCCCTCGGACTATGGCTCATCAATAAAAAATTCAGCTCACGAGAGGAAATCATCGACGCCACGGAAGAGTATTTTGCAGACCTTCCGGAAAATTACTTTTCGGACGGGATCAAGATGTTGGAAAATCGCTGGAATAAGTGTATCAAGCTAAAAGGGGACTATATTGAATAAAATAAAAAACCATTTAAAAAAAAAATTTTTTTTCATTCCCAAGGATGTTACTTTTCACCCCACCTAGCAAGTAACTTGTCAAAAGATACTAAATCATGAATGAAAAAGAAACTTAGTTCTATTAAAAAAAAACACTGTGCCGCTGACAGCCCGGTATGGGCCATGGCCTAGCTTCTTGACACTCATTTGTGTTGGTCATGTTGTCATTTTTGTCACATCTGAGTGGGGCCTACGGTTTATCGCCGAGTCCGAACGGCACTCCTTAGAAGCTTTTTCGTAGGCAATTTTTACATTCGGGAGTTTGCCATTGCCCGTCGAAAGTGTGATGGCGATTTGAAAAATTGTTGGTGACCCAGCCAGGAATGGAACCTAGACTCTCTGCGTGATAGTCCAATGACCTAACTATCGCGCCATCGCCATCGCCACTTAGTTCTTCTTTTTTTTTTTGTTAGGTGGCGCTACAGTCCGGGGTGGACCTGGGCCTCAGTCAACAAGCTTCTCCAGCCAGCTCAATCCCTGGCTAGCTGCCTCCTGTTTCGCACGCTAAGTTGGCTGAGGTCCTCTTCAACTTGCGTGCGCCACCTGAGTCTTGGCCTTCCTCTACTGCGCTGTCCCTCGGGGGCGGATTCGAAGACTTTTCGGAGCGGAGCATTGGTGTCCATGCGCTCTACATGACCCAGCCATCTCAGTCTTTGGATCTTCATTCTTCTGGCTAGGTCCATGTCGCTGTACAGTCCATTCAGTTCGTCGTTGTATCTCCTCCTCCACTCACCTTCAATGCAGACGGGGCCGAAGATCGCCCGAAGAATTTTTCTCTCGAAGCAACCAAGAACACCCTCATCCATTTTTGATAATGTCCATGCCTCTGCGCCATAGAGCAGGACCGGGATTATTAAAGTCTTATAAAGGGTGACTTTAGTTGTCCGAGAGAGGGCTTTGCTACTCAATTGCCTTCTTAACCCTAAGAAACAGCGGTTGGCAAGAGTTATTCTTCGCTTGATCTCAGCGCTGGTGTCATTGTCTGTATTTATAGCGGAGCTTAGGTAGACAAAGTCCTTAACTACCTCAAAGTTATATCTGTCTAGGGTGACGTTCTGTCCGAGACGTCGGTGTTGGTTGTCCTTTTTGCTTGACAGCATATACTTGGTCTTGCCCTCATTGACCGCTAAACCCATTTTCGCCGCTTCCGTCTCAATACTCGCGAAAGCGCCACTGACATCACGCTGCTTTCTCCCGATTATGTCAATATCGTCGGCGTATACGAGTAGTTGGACGGACTTTTGAAAGATAGTGCCTCTTGTGTTTGCTCGTGAGTTTTGCACTATTCTTTCAAGTACGATGTTGAAAAAATCGCATGACAGCGCATCGCCTTGTCTAAATCCTTTCTGGACATCAAAGGTCTCGGTGAGATCTTTACCGACCTTGATGGAGCAGCGTGCGTTCACCATCGTCATCCTGCACAGACGGACGAGTTTGGCAGGGATGCCATAACTAGACATTGCTCTATATAGCTCGTCTCCATAGATGCTGTCATACGCGGCCTTAAAATCGATGACTAGGTGGTGGGTATCGATCTGAAGCTGCAAGATCTGCCGTAGTGTGAATATCTGGTCGATGGTGGACTTTCCTGGCCTGAAGCCACACTGATATGGACCAATCAGGTTGTTGACAAACGTCTTCAGGCGTTCACACAATACGGCGGATAAGATCTTATATGCGATGTTAAGGAGACTGATGCCTCTGTAGTTGGCGCAGTTCAGAGGGTCTCCTTTCTTGAGAATTGGACAAACAATGCTGAGGTTCCATTCATGGGGCATGCTTTCGTCCGACCATATTTTACAGATGAGTTGGTGTATGCTCCTTACCAAGTCATCGCCTGCCGCTTTGAAGAGCTCGGCAGTCAGGCCATCCGCTCCAGCAGCTTTGTTGAACTTAAGCTTCGATATGGCTATCTTCACTTCATCCAGGTCGGATGAACGGAATTGTTGGTCATCATCGTCCAGGTTGAAAGGTTGATTCTACCTGACAGCGGTATTTGGTCCGTCATCGCCGTTATACAGTCTGCAGAAATTGTCTTTCCAAAACCTCAGCATTGACTGCGATTCTACTACGATGTTCCCTTGTTCATCTCTACAGGCTTCGGTTCGGGGTTTGTTTCCGCGGCATGTTAGTTTTACCTTTTGGTAAAACGTCCGAATCTCATTCCTGGAGTAGCATCTCTCAATTTCCTCGGCCGCGCGCTTCTCATGCTCGTTTTTGTTCCTCCTGAGAAGTCGGTGCTCGTCTCTCCTCTTCCGCTCATAGAGCTCATGAGCAGCTCTGGTCTTTCTAAGCAGCGCTGCGTTATATGCATCTTGCTTAGCTGCATGTGCTTGCCGGCATTCATCATCGAACCAGGGGTTTCGTTGTGGTGGACGAGTGAAACCCAGCACATCAGAAGCGGCATCTCTGTGTTTCCAATGGTCTTCGATGCTTGATGCTGGGGGCATTGGACCTCTTAAGAGATTAAGAGACACTCGATCGGAAGAGGACTTGGCGATCTCTTGCGATTGTAGCCGTCTGACGTCGAATTTTCTCACAGCATTAGTTTGTCTTGGCGTAGTTTGGGATATCCGCAACCGTATCTTGGCTACAACAAGGTAATGGTCCGAGTCGATGTTGGCTCCTCGGAACGTACGGACATCCATAATACTGGAGGAGTGTCTTGTGTCGATCGCAATGTGATCAATCTGGTTGACTGTTGATTGATCAGGAGTTCTCCAAGTCCCCTTGTGTATGTCGAGTTGTGGGAACCGCGTGCTAGCCACGACAATGTTTCGCCCCGCCGCAAAGTCGATTAGCCTGAATCCGTTATCGGAGGTGGTGTTGTGCAGGCTATATTTTCCGATTGTTCCCCCAAAGATACCCTCTCTTCCTATCTTTGCATTAAAATCACCGAGGACAATTTTAATGTCATAGCTAGGGCATTGCTCGTAGGTCTTGTTAAGGAGCTCGTAGAAGGCATCCTTGGTGTCGTCATCTTTCTCCTCTGTGGGGGCATGCGCGCATATGAGGCTAATGTTGGCGAATTTAGCCTTGATGCGGATTGCTACGAGGCACTCGCTCACATGCCGGAAGCTGAGGACTTCTTGTCTTAGTCTGCCTCCGACAACAAATCCGCATCCAAATGAGCGCTGCTTTTGCCGTCGATAGCAATTGCCGTAGTACGAGTAGATGTCGCAGTTTTTCATCTTCTTTTTGCCCGGCCCATCCCATCGCATTTCTTGGATGGCGGTTATGTGTGCTTTGCAGCAGTCTAGGGCCTCCGCTAGTTGCTCGGCTGCACGTGGTCTATTAAGGGATCTAACATTCCACGTGCATATCCGAAGCTCATTGTCCTTAAATCGTTTGCGTGGGTTGTCAACAGTAGATCCGTCCATATCCGAGGCTTTTTGATGCTTCGTAACTTAATTCTTTTTAAATGGCCGGGCAGTTACCCCGGCAGCACAACCCCCAACCTGGAGGACCAGTTCCATTTTGAGTGGCCCTAGGACGGGGGGTCAGTTACACCGAAGCCAGTAACCCGTTCCGGGATGTGAGCGCTGCCGTTGGCCCTTATAGGGCTCGTCCGCCACCATCTCTTTTCCAAGACCCTGACTAAGTCCTGGAAATCCTTAGCCACTTAGTTCTATTATTTTTAATAATAAAGCATTTTATATCAAATGTATTTTTTAAGACTTGTACATACATATGTAGGTACAGAAAAGGAAAAATATTTTATATTTTTGAAAAGTAATCAGTCACTTCCGTTTGTTTTTTCCTTTAATTTAAATCAATTTGCAATGCCTTTTCCTGCAACCGTTTGATAACTAAAATATCTTCGTAATGTACTTCATTACATCCTGCCGACTCAAGTACTTTGTCAAAAGAATGAATAGCATCCCTTGAAGAAACAGAACATACCAGAACATACTAGTTGACACTCTCCTTCATCTTCATTTTCCTTTTCCGCTTCCGATGGCATTTGAGCTGCATTCCAGTTGTTGATATCAACGACTGTATGTGTTACGTCAACATTAATATGATTAAGCAAATCAATCACATCGTCGGCAAGTTTAGGGATTGGATGGCTACGAGAATACTAAGGCGTATATCTTCGTCTTCATCGTCATGGGTTTCGTTGGATCCAACAATGTTACTCCAACATTTCTCAATAGAAGAAGCATTAACGTTATCCCAACCTACTCTCAAGTTAAACTCTGCATCCTTTATTGCTTTAGATTTCACAGCTTCACATATGTTGTCTGAAATATAATTTAATGAAATTCACAAAACACAACACGTTTATGATAAAAAAAAAATGTCTGTCTTTTTCTGCAGCAATAAGCGAAAACAGCAAGCTTTTTCTATATGAAAGTTTAGTCAGGCGAATAACATTCTGATCTATTGGCTGAATGAATGGAGTTGCATTTGGAGGCATATAAACTGTTATGCTACCATCTGAATTTCGTAGCTCACTCTCCGGGGGATGACTAGGGGCATTATCCGAAATAAATAGAGCTTTGACTGGTAAGCCATCTTTTTTAAGGATATTTGTAACCTCGGGAACAAACAAGTTACTAGGCCAGTCTTTAAAAATGGCTGCAGACATCCAAGCTGACTTCGAGATAAGGATACATTCCTGAATGGACGAGGATTTTTCGCTTTGCCTATCACTAGCGGCTTCAATTTGTGTCGACCTGTGGCATTAATGCACGCCAAAAAAGTTACCCGTTGCTTTTGTGTTTTTCGTCCAGGAGCAGTTTTCTCGGCTGATGCCACATATGTTCTAACTGGTAGAAGCTTCCAATATAAACCAGAATCATCGGCATTATACTCGTAAATTTGATCTGGTTTAAGATCCAGATCTTAAATCTTTTTCTTAAGTTGCCTTTTAAATGGGCACATAAGTTCTGGTTGTGATGAAAATTTTTCCCCAGATATTTTGAGACATCGAACACCAAACCTCTTTTTTAATTTCTGCAGCCAACTGTCACTTGCTACGAAGGCGGACTCGTTGCCGTGCAGGATTAAGCCACTTATAGGTAAATTCTTTCTCCGCTGGTCTCTGAATCATTTATAAAGCGCCTTCTCCATCTCAGGTAGTTCAGATACTTTCAGCGTCCTTCTATTTCCAGGGCCAGAGTAAGTATTAGTCACAGTTGCTATAATATCGGCCTTTCTTTTGTTAATAGCAAATATAGTCGATTTTGATACTCCATATTTTTTTGCCAATACGGTATCCGAAACACGTCTTCGGCAAATAATAAAGCTCGATAATAGCCAGTGTGGATTTGTTGAAGGAAGATCGACGGTGGACGCTATCCAAAGCCTACGAATAATAATGGAAAAGCACCGAGATTCGTCTAAGGATTTACACATGGTATTTATCGACCTCGAGAAAGCATTCGATCGAGTGCCTAGGGATCTCATATGGGCCGCGCTGAGGTCTCAAAACGTACCGGAAACGTATGTTAGAATAATACAAGACATGTACGGAAACGTGAAAACTGCGGTTAAAAGCTCTGCTGGACTAACGAGAGAATTTCCAGTTAATGTCGGAGTGCATCAAGGAAGCGTACTTAGCCCTTTCCTCTTTAACGTAGTATTCGACTATCTTTTAAAAGACTGCATGCGCGAAGCAAATGTAACGCCAATTCTTTTCGCTGACGACGCAGTTATACTTAGCGATAACGTCGAAAATTTACAGAACGCCTTAGATTCATGGAGAAATGCGCTAGAGAGAAGCGGGCTTAAAATAAGTCGTTCAAAGACGGAGCATTTGACGCGCCCATTTGCGCATCCGTTGCGACCTGTTCCGGATATTATGTTAGACGGAATAGTTCTTCCGAAAAGCACTATCTTTAAGTACTTAGGATCAATCGTTAACATGGAAGCGAAATGTGACGACGACGTAAACCATAGAGTGAGTGTGGGATGGATGAAATGGCGGGAAAATTCGGGAATCTTTTGCGACCGAAAATTTCCACTTAAATTAAAGGGGAAACTCTACACCACGGTTGTTAGACCAGCTCTTATATACGGTTCACAGTGCTGGACAATGTACGAAGCGTTTAAAAACAAAATGACGGCAGCGGAAATGAAAATGTTAAGGATGTCTAGTGGAGTCACTAAACGCGATTGCATTAGATCTACGCGTGTAAGAGGAAGTCTACATATAAAGAATTCGGTAACCGAACAGCTTGAGACGAATAGAATAAGTTGGTATTGCCACGTTCAAAGAAGATCTGCGGAAAATCCGGTTAAAAAGGCACTATCAACTACGGTCACTCCAACTGTAAGAAAACGAGGTCGGAAAAAGAATTCCTGGATTTCTCAGATGGCAAATGCGCAACAACGTCTGGGGTTAACCACTGAAGCGATCCAGGACCGAGCATTATGTAGACGCGTTCTGCGGTCTGCGACATTAGCCAACCCCATAAGCGGAGCAGCAGCGATGCAGTAAAAATGGGAAACTCGTTACGCATAAGTTCGTATAACGAGGAAAGGGTTAATAAAAGGATAAGAAGAAGAGGTATCCGAAACACGTTAAATTTTGTTTTTATTTTTGTAAAATTCGAATAAATAGTTCATGGCAATGACTTTATCTCACCTGCCGACAACTCCTTTAAACCCGCAGTTTTTCTTTGTTAAAATCAAATGCTTACGACTCGTTTTCGCGGACAAAATTTTACTTCATTTACTGTTCTAATCAATCAAACGAATGAAATTGCAAGAGAATATTTACCCAACCTAGAATGCAAAACGTAGAACGATGACAGATACAAAGTACGCAAAAAAAACGGTAAATTAGGTCGAAAGATTGTGCATTCTTTGCAGCTGGCATATTCATATTGAACTGTGTAAGAAATATGGGTTCACTCTAAAGAGGTTTCACTCTACGGAGAGTGTACTGTACTCTTTGCTTCTTCGTTAATATCTTTTCTTTGGGTGAAGCTACATTCTGGAGTAGAACAAAACCTAAACTTAAATGTCTTTTCATTTAGCGGGGTCTTAAAATATGTAACGCGTATAGTAACATCTCAATTCTTCTTCCTTTTTGTTGGAACAGAGCACTCAAAAAAGGAACGAGTCCATTGTATACCTGGTATCAGTCTTTCATGCATGATGTTGGAGCTTGCACATTGTTTTTTTATTCCTATAAAGCATTACCACCACCAATGTGCATATTACTTCACTTCCATGATACCGGTCTTCGTACTCTAGCGCCACCTAAAGCGCTACAGTCCGGGGTGGACCTGACCTTCAGTCAGCAAGCGTCTCGAGATAGCTCGATCTTTTGCTAGATGCCTCCAGTTTCGCACGCTAAGTTGGGTGAGGTCCCCTTCCACTTGCGTGCACCACCTAGGTTTCGGTCTTCTTCTACTGCGCCGTTCCTCAGTGGCGGATTCGAAGACTTTTCGGACCGATTGTGTTTTGTGGCCATCCGCTCTACATGACTCAGCCGTCTCAGTCGTTTTATCTTTACTCTTCTGGCTAGGTCAATATCGCTCTACAGCCCGTACAGTTGGTGGTTGTATCTCCTCCTCCACTCACCGTCAATGCAGACGGGACCAAAGATCGAAGAATGTTTCTTTCAAACCAACCAAGAGCACCTCATCCGTGTCCATGCCTCTACGCCATAGAAAAGGACTGGGATTATTAATGTCTTATATTAGTTCTTCGTGGCCCTATTACGCATACCTTGGGTAGTCTCATTAACTCATTAGAGGTACCCACCTTTCACGATAAACAAAGAAGGGCAATACCTACGGCTTTTATTTGGTGGCGCAAAAATCAACACCCTTTCGGAAGATGCTTCAACATAATTTTTGCAAATAGCGGCAAATGTCATTTATAATTTGTCATAAATAGATACAAAATACCAATCGTTAAGATATGAATCGCTATACTCCTAAAGAACGCGAAAGAATTGTTTCGATTTTGTTGAGGAATATTGACGCAGATTTCCCGGTCGTGCGACACCAACTGGGCAAACAATCCGACGTTTAGCCGCCCTCCAAGAAGAGTATAGGACAGCACGAGATGCTGCCAGATTTGGTCGGCCCCGGAGCAGCCGTTCTGCTTAGAATATAGCAGCTGTCATTGAAGATGTCGCAGAGGATCCCGCAGTATCGTCCAGATGAAGTGCCACGCAATTGGGCATCAATTGGCGATTTTTACAGAGAATTTCGGTTAGAGGCTGTAAAATATTCCCTTACAAAGTGCAGACAGTGCATAAGCTGTTAGCTGTTGACCGCTAAGCGTGTGTAACCTACGCTCAAGCCATCCTGAATCTCAACCACGTGAGAGACAACTTTTCATCGAAAATCATTATGAACGGCGAGACACATTTCCATCTCTGTGGATATGTGAATAAGCAATCGCTTTTGGGGCATCAAAAATCCGCATATAACCCACGAAGAGCCAATACTGTTCAAAGTTAATGCATGGTGTACTTTTTACGCTGCCGGCGTCATCGGGGTTCATTTTTTCGAAAACACCATGGGCCAAACGCCTACTGTGAACGGCGAGCGCTACAACCTCAATCGGATAATTTGGACTAGAGAACATGTGGTTCTAACAGTATGGAACAACGGCGCATACTGCACGAGCCACAACCGAAATTCTGAGGACTGCATTTCCAGGTCGCTTAACCTCTCGTTTTGGCGATTTGCACTGGCCAGCAAGATCGCCTGATCTTCTTTTTGTTGGGTTTTTTGAAGTGTTTGTCAACAAGTCTCAGACTCTCGAAGCCCTCAAAGGGAATATCCGTCAAGAATGCGAAGACCTATTGCCGGAAGTTCTGGTAAGACTGATCGAAACTACCATAAATCAGACCCGAATGGTCATCAATTCTGGCGGCGACCACTTAGCTGATATCATTTTCTCGACTTAATGGAAAACAATTTTAGACACCAAATAAATGTAATTCCAAAGCAGCACCAACGTTTTTCCTTCATAAAAAAAAATACAGCCAAAGAACATCGGGTGACACCTTTTGCGCCACCATGTATAAGCCATCGCCGCACGATAAATCAAAAAGCAATGAATCTTCTTTTAGAGGTACTTGTTCCAGTGGGAATTTCATGAGAGATCATGCATGCGTCATCAAACTGAAATGATATTTTTATTCAGTATTGTTTGCCATTTAATCATCATCGGGACTTAGGTACAGCGTCTACAAATTATTCAGCTGTATTACGAAATCATATTTCTTAAAGGACTGCCTATCATGTTAGTAGAGCAACTTATGGTTCGCATAATCAGATTAAAAGCCGATGATACGCGACCACATCTATTACGAAGTAAAGAAAATAAAGCAACGGTAGCGGAGAATTTAACCGATGACTATGATAAATCGATTCGATGTCAGTCTCAACAGTTTAGTTTGTCGCATGCAACAACTTGGCGTAATTTACGTACAAATCTTGGTTTAAAAACATAAAAAATGCAATTCTTGCAAGAACTGAAGCAGGCCGACGTTGCGACTTGTCTCTGGTTCAGTCGTTAGGCTCTTGAAAAGCTTTAAAAAGACCAATTTCTGTCCTAATGGATACATTCATAAGCAAAATAACCGTATTTGGGGTGCGGTGCAACCCGAATAGGTTTGAGAGCTGCCATTACCTTCAGACAAAACAACGGTTTGATGTGGTATAAGCTGGTGAAATCATCGATCCATATCTTGAAACCTAATGCCCGCCGGAACGTAAAAGGCGGCGTGGTAACGAAATATTTGCTGCCTATAATTGAAACTCGTTGTCTCGGCGACATTTGGTTCCAACAGGATGGCGCCAATTGCCACACAGCCCTTGAAACCATGGTTTTATTCCGAAAACGATTCGTAATCCAATATCACATCTCTAGATTTTATTTTCTTTAGAGCTACTTGAAGTGCATAGTCTATATGGATAAGCCGGGACCGGATGTACCGGTGTTTTGTCTGCATTTTAAAATCACAGTTCTCAAAAAATTCCTAATTTGTTTTTCGATCCCTATAAGTATGTAACAAAAATCTACTTTATTCTGGAAAGGCCTTAAAGCTCTAAGTGAAAAAAGCACGATTTTATGGTTATGATCTTTGACTGCTTGGTTGGAGTATGTAATAAGTTGGAGCATGTAAATAAGTTAACTGTTGCGTCTCCTTTGAGCAAAACTGCGAGTTCAGGTGGATCAAACTAATTCGTTCGCACGTTCCCTAAAAAACAGCCTTTCTGCTACATCTCAGTATAAAAGACAAAAGGCACCATACGACTGTCTTAGAGGGACTCTTTGGGGTTGATAGGCACTAGAATGTTCTGGGAATAAATGGCACCACCTTTCGTCATATCTGCTGTGAGAGGGATAACGAGAATCACAACGACTTATGCTCGTATCAGGCTGCAGATGCTAGACACTTATATGAGGACTTCTGGTAAAGGAATATCATTTTAAGAAAGAATCCTTTCAATAGACGGACACCCTTTTGACCAAGTGCACCATTCGAATAGAGAAAGGAAATCTTCTGTTAGATTATCCTGAGCCTTACAACATCCAGCTCTGCCATTAATGTTTGTTCACTCCAATAGTGTTTTGTAAGTTAACTTGTCCCTGCTCGTAAAGTTCGCCAAATGCGGGAAATTTTATTTTAGTGACAGCAAGCCCTTGCTTGTACCTCGATTAACCTCTTGCTTTTCCTTTATTTGTGGCTTGAATGCTCCCCGGATGTCAAAAAGGCGATTTAATGCACACTCTTCTATTGTTCTCTGCCCTTTGGTACTTATCTAAGGGAGGGATAGATTACCTAAATCACTTTAGGCCAGTTTTATCGAAAGTGCGAATCTGAAGCTTATACTGATATCGTTAAGTCGCGCCCTAAAACAGATTGAAAAGTCCCTCTTTTTTTTCAAAGAGTATACCTTAGCAACGTTGACACTTTATCGATCTTTAACTCTCTTTAAGAACTCAACATTATGTTAATGCCCCCATGTAGCTGACTTTAAAAAATTAAACAATAACAAAATATTTGCCCTATTAAACGGAAACAACGTAGAGGAACGTCGCAGGGATATAAGTCCTCGGGTCATAAGTCCCAAACATTTTTTTCTAAATACCAAAACAAGAAAATAGTAAATTATGTCCCTGCGCCTAGAGGAACACCCCAAGACAACATACTCTCCTCTCTTATGTAACCTAGATCTTAACGGGTCACTTAAAAAATTTAACTACGCGAGAAGTGACCGAGTCAACGTTACCCCTCATCAGCATAGTGACATTCCTTAATCAACCACGCTTCAGTTAACAGAAGTTTGGAATTGATGTATGGAAACAATATGAAGCCGTTGTAATAGACTTTTATATCAGACTTTTAGACTTTTATATCCCTCCCTTCCACATGACTAACAAGTTATTAATTGCTTTCAGAGATAGCGAAATACAAGACTGAAACTTCTCCTCCTCCTGAAGTTGATGAAAATAATTTCGTTTACTGTTTAACTTCAAATATTTATTTGATTTTGAATACAAAAATTGATGCATATCTCTTGATAATGTTTAGTAATGCTGAATGGTCAAGTGTCCTTCATCTTTTTCTTGGTAAAAACACCGTTGAGTATGAATGGGAAAGATGTTATGAATGATGTAATCCTGACACATACTAATGAATGAGATATGAGGTGATTCTTTTTGCTAAAGAAAAGAAATATTTAAAATCGGGTTGACATTCTAATGTGTGAAATGGCTACACTGGGAAGGAGTTAACGATGGGTAGTATTGGATTGGTAAAAACATTAGAAGGGACAAATACGATGAACACAAGAGGAGGATCATATGTTTGTATGTGTAATAAATTTTTCAAAAATTAGTACAAACATTTAAGAAACGGACTCATCTGCTCTTCACTCTGAAAAACACTGCGTATATCTTTGGCCGTCAATTTAAATTTAATTTAATTCACTGTGTACTGTGAGAGTTTTTATATTTTTTTTTACTTATTTCCTGCGTTTCTTTATGTTAGACCAGCGCCATCCCACGTCCGGAGAGTATTAGTAGAGCAAAAGATACGTTCGTACATTTATGCATACCAGCGCCAAAAACGATAGAGGGAGAATAGTACGAAAATTCGGACATGGGCACTTCTTCTGCACTGCAGAGGATTGAGGAACTAGAGCACGATGGTTGCCGAGCAAACTAAGGCCTTCAACAATAACTTCAAACAAACTGAACAATATGTACTATACGAAGGCTACAATGGACAAAACCCGACGGAAGAAGATCTACCAAACTCATACAAATCACACAGTTTAACTATACTCAATACGCTATTTATAAATCAAGAATGTCACTTGAGTACATACTGTAGGGTAGAGCGCACCTAAATCCATGCAAATTACCATTTATACTGGAGTAAAGCAAAAAGCTGAAATAGTGCAAATAACAAGGCATTCAACAACGAATTAATCGTGAAGGAATCAAATAAAACACAAGCGAAATCGACAAAAGTCAAAAAACTTAACTGACACCATTTGAACATGAAAAGAGGACAGCTTTGACAATGCCGTAAAACAAGATCGGCGACTTAACGCACCAGATAGGTGTAACAGCGTTGATAAAAATGTCACAAATAATGCATACCTAATGCAAAAAAGTGAAGCTCTGTGGTGGAACAATGAGACGACAATCGCGGTTAATAATGAAATACGCCCACCAAGCGTGTACGAATACTACGCACAGCGCATATAGCAAAACCAATAAAGTGCCTCTCCTGTTAGATGACGAGCATGGACATTGAAACTAAAAATGGATAGCCAAAGCACGTGCGATATAAGAAAGGTTTAGAAAAAGGAGCCTCATAACCTTTAAACAGACGACATTCAATAGTAAACTTGCAACGTCGAAACACATGCAACGATGGAATATACCCAAGATGAACAGCTTACAATATGTATAGATGGAATGAGTACTTCAAGACCTGTGAAAACAAACAATTTGCTCGAGGAACAAATTCTGGGATAAATTGGCTCTCGATTAAGTTCAATAAAGTGATGATCGGCCATCGGATGGATGGCAAACCAGTGAAGAGTGAGCTTTTTTGTTCACTGTATAAAGGCAGTGGTGGCACGAGAAATTGCAACAACCACTGATCGGTGTAACTAATATTGCATGCTATCAATGTACAAAATATTTTTAAATAGAAGACAGTCGATGCAGCTTTGTAGAACACACGTCGACACATGAAGTGATTCATTTCACGGTTTACGGATTATGATGGAGAATTATCACTGCTTTGAAAGAACTGCATATCGTTTTCATCGATGTAGAAAAAGAGTTCCCATATATCTTATTTTAACAGCGCTAAGATCTTTAAATGTAGACAAGACGCACGGCAGTCATATCGAACAAATTTGAAGATAAATTTGGAGTAGGTAGTCTGCAAAGTTGTTGGCTTTTTGACGTCGTGCAAGATTTTTTGTTGAAATTATACATTAACAATTCCAAACGCATAGCGCCCTTCAAGCAACTCTTAATATTTGGCGCTAGAAGACATCGGATTGCGAATCAATCGTACTAAAAGCGAATTTTGCGATGTTGTTTTTCTGAAATTACAAGCCGAAAAACTTGTTGAAAAAGTCATCGTACAGACGAGCGAACAGTTTAATTGCTTTTGCACATATTGTTAGTGTGGGCTAGCGTCAATGGCGCAAAAGCTACGCAGTATATTCTCAAAGGAGGCAATAACGCCGCTTGCGTCCAGCTTTGACATATCCATAGCAATGCTGAACGCAGAAAAAGAAATGAAAACGTTTCGACTTGTGCAATGTGTTCTAAAGATAAATTCACTTATTCACGGAAGTTCCCACATTAACAAACTCCAGGCTAAGCAAATCAACTGGTTTTGCCATCTTCAACGGTTGTCGTTGGAAAATCATGTTCAAAAATCAAAAGAATCTCAAGCTACAGCTGAAGATTGAAGCTGCTGCCGAATGCAAAAACATCAACAGAATCTTTGAATCGTTAATGACGAGGTAGAATGGTTCTTACTTCCACACATTTAGTCAATTCCACAAGCGGCGTAATATCAATGCAGATACATCGGAGAAATAAGTTCCATTCGATGTAATTTTTCGTGTTGATTATTTTAACGGTTAACAAAAGAAGAATCGGTTCATTCCAACTACTTTGATTATTTCATCAGGGTGCTGGAGAAATGACAAAATTGCTAATTACCATTGATTACCACTCACCTACGACTTCAAAGAAGCAACCGTGCTATGAAAAGGTAAAATTCGTGCAGACAATGAGGGAAGATATGAAGAAAGTGTTACAGCAACTAACATGCTGTTATCCAAACTTTCCAAGTCTTCTGACATAATTTCTTCATAACGATGGATTTACAAGTCCTCTAACAATCCTTTTGGAAGATATTTTAATACCAAAAGCAGGATTTCACATGATAATACACAATTGATGTTATTATTTGTTATTTTTAGAACAAGATGGAGGTTATATTATAAATATTTGAATACATTAGAAAAATATCGTTATTCAGTTACAAAACATCTTACATCACTTGTTAGTAAAGAAACAAGTTTGATTTAAAACTTAAGACATTACAAAAAAAGAAAAACATAAATTTGAAGGCACATTCGGGAATATAAAGAGACTATACTAAGCTCTATGCCCGTACTCTAGAGGCTTTCTTGCTTTTATCAGCTTTCGGTGGTACGGGTCCACTACGTCCACCTTGTATGTGCCGATTATACAAACTAAAGGAAAAAATAAATCATCAGCAGTTGCATTTGATGTATTACATTACCAAACTTACATCTTGTACGTTTCCGTCTTCAAATGTTCAATAACATGGCTGATTCCAACTAAATACTGTTCAGCAATTGATGTTATCCATGGATTCTCTTCCATTTTTAGAACAGATTTGTTACTCAACAAATCCAATTGAGCCACTTCTGGTGGTAACACCTTGAGTCGGTTGTTTTGAATGTGTAACTCACGTAGTCTCTGCAATTCACCGATTTCTCGTGGTAAATCCAACAAATCATTATCCCGTAGACCAAGAATTTGAAGATTCTTTAGATTCTTCAATCCTTTGGGGATGTATTCAAAGTCATTGTCACCTAGATAAAGTGCACGTAGCGTTTCCATCATGAAGAAATTTCCCGGTAGAGTTTTTTCATTAAGATTGTTGTAGGAAAGATCTAGGACTTCGAGAACTGGAAATGCTCCGAATCCACGTGGCAGTGTGTCCAGACGATTAATGGAAACATTAAGAATTCTTAATTTTGGCATAGACGATAGAGAGACGGGCAATTCTCGGATGAGATTGCTGGAAAAATTAAGAATTTCCAAATTAGCGAGATTCGCAATTCCTGCTGGAACAGTGACGATTTTATTATGGCTTAACGTTAGACGGGTGATGTTTATCATGGATACTGAAAAAGAAATATAAAATGAAAAATTATTTGATTAGACAATCAGAAACTGTTTATTGTTTCTTATGACGTTTCTCTTCGGATGAGCTTTCAGCTAACATATCGGGAAAGCGAACATTGAATACCAACAGTGCTGTAAAATAATAAGTGTAGAAAGCAAATACAAAACGTTTTAAAAATCACATCGGTAAAACATTCTGAACACGTCGTTTAGTAGCCAAAGCAGAGCTCTATTGCGTTCAAAACGACCAAGAATTCACCTTCGTTAATATTCATGCTTCTGTGCTTTACAGCAGTATCCTGAAGTAGACTTTGTAAAATGAGTCAAAAGCCAGTTAAGCTTTGCATCGAGAATCAAAAGAAATATCTTTAAATTTCATAAGAACGCGATTCGCGAACGCAATTAAAAGAAAGGGCAGCATTAGAACACAAGCAAGCGATGTAAATTTAAAATTTAGACACAACGAAGGAAAAACTCGCAAGGGATTCAATTGAAGGATTTAGATTTAAGGAAGCCAAAATCTCCAAAATGTTACAATTCCGGCGAATCCATATAAAGTTAAGATAGGTTATAAGTTAGAAATAAGATATAGAATTCATCAGTCTAGTTTGTAGAAGCGATACAAAAATAAAGTCTACGCAATATAAGGCGGATAAGTCCTACATTTACTGAAGTAGATATGGTCTTCAGGCTTGGTGTTTAATAGAGAACTGGGTGGCATCAAAAGATTGGATTTTGTGTCAGAACTTTCTGTATGAGCTAAGGGAAAAAACAATGAATGGACTAAATTCTCTTATAATTTGTACCACAAACCTTGCTCGTCAGAAAATGGAATCGATTTTGAACGTCTTGATTAACAGAACAGACTGACTACTTTGTGGAACACCCGAATACCAGAAACATCCACTACTTTTCCCCGTTCGAGGGCACAGAGGGTACTGGGATCAAACTCAATAAGGTTGGTAGTTATTGAGTTGCTTTAAAGAAAAACGATGTTGTTTCATGCGAAGATTGATTTGCATAGATAGAAGTTTACTAAGAAAGGCGAAAAAAGCCCCTGGGAAATCGAAGGTCCGAAAATAGTTGCGAGCCCTCAAGTGGATTTGGGCCCTTACAATTTTTGCACAGAGTGCAAGCGAAAAAAAATAAGGAGGAAAGAATGAGAGGTACCGACGTAAGTTGGTTTTGAATATTATGACTGGAATGCCGTAAAACATTCTATAACCGGGTCATATAGCTGAGGAAAGAATCACGCTATTTCAGAGTACTTCCAAGAGTGGACTTGTGGACGAACTGATGAACATTCAAAGCGAAAGTTTGAAGGGGCGAAATGCTTCTATTAATTTTGATGGAGCACTGATGGTGATAATAAGGATAGAACAAAGTAAGACAGGGAACATTTCTTCGGTGTACAAGAATGTGTATTGAATGTGAGATATTAGCACCATCTATGTGTTTAATCCAACCATTGTACTCCAATTTTGGGCAAATCAGATAAGGCAGCATATTTGTTATTAAATACTATCATCAGCAGAGCAATACAGTGGATTAGAATTGGCAGACATGAGATCGTGACGAAAAATAAGAGTGTCGGTGACAGAAAGGCGCCCTGTGGCACACAAGCATTTATTTTGTGAATACTTGACTTGAAGCCATCCAAAACAAAATTATTTGCGACAAAATAGCCTTTCCCCATACTCTGTAATGCTTTAGAAATACAAGTATCAAGTGCGACCACATAATATTCTTCAGATTGGTGTAGACTTTGGTTCAAATCACCAGTCAACCACGAATTTCCGATAACTGTGTCGGTTATAGAGCTGGTGTGGGCCAGTTGGCGGTATTTTGTGCTAGGAACGTAACAGGAATTCGTAGCTTTATGCATAGAAAGGGTTTTTTTTATAGGCAGAGAACAGAAAATTTACAACACTGTTTTCTGTGGCAACCGATTTAAGAGTTCTCGGTTATTTTGAAGTTAGTTTGGCTTAGTAAGAATTGCCATCATGATGAATAGATTCGCGCCAGAGCGTTATAAAGCTCATAATCGTGCATTAGAGCTATTAATTAGGGAAAGTACGCATCGTTTTCGTGATATGTTTACTCTAGACGACAATGCGCATTGCGTCAGACGTCGTACAGAGCAAGCGATTGATGGTGTGCAGCGTAGTGTTGATGATGGTCCAAATGCAGCAATTCGTCATTGTGTTTCCATCAACTTTGTGGAAAATATTGCGTAAAGCTCTTAATTTATATGCTTGCAAGATTCAACTTGTTTGGGAATTAAAGCCACAAGATCATCGTTCGCGCCGTACATTTGGTAAATGGTCGGAAGGAAGCATTGCTATTGATCCACAATTGTTTTCCAATTGCTGCATTTGGAGCCATTGTCGAAACACCATTACATCGCCACTTGATGCGCTTTATGGTGGGGTGGAATCGCTGGTTACATGTCATCAAAAATGAAATGGTCAGAAAGTTACAGTCAACGGTAAGCGGCAGAGATGTTATTACTTACTTCTTCGTACCTCAATGGGAAGGCATTAATGTTGCAGAAACAATTGAGCACTTGCAAGCCAACATTCAACGCGTTATTGCCGAAATACAGTCTGATTTACGGTGAAGAATGTGTGAAAATTGGACCTACGGACGTACGAGCCCGAAATCATGTTCAAACATTAAATTGTCAATTTCGGGTTTGGTTAAAATTATTTCAATTTTCATGACGTACAGGATGCTTTTTAGATGATTCAAATAAAACACAAAAAATTAGGTATATTAATGAATGAATGAAAATATTCGAGAACAGTTTTAGGCATACATAAATCCACGACTGGTTCGTAAGAAGCGCATTTTAGAGTTTCCCTCTGGCCAATTTTCAAACAATTGGTTTTACTCAAGCAATGTTTTGCTTAATATTGTCAATCTTTGCTGTTTTATCGGCATGAACTAGTGATTTAAATTACCCTCACACTAAACAATCCAAAGGCATCGAATTAAATAACCTTTGGTGGCCAATTTATGGCCACGAAAATCTGAGAAGTTTTCGTTAATCGTAGCATTATACTGGTACCTATTGACCCTCATTTGTAGCCCAGCCACCAATCCGCACCATAAGGTACATTTTCTGGATGCAATGGCATCTGGTGAACTTCTTGAGGTCCTCGCTCCAACAATGGCAATGCTGCGTGTTTAAGCAGTTATTTAACCAGAAATTAGCTTCATCAGTGAACATAATTTTAAGGGCAACTGGGCCAACCTCCAGTCAGTTTGAAGCCCAATCCACGCATAACCGTCATTATAAATGATCTCGCGGCTTTAGCACTTGCACCAATTGGTAATAGTGAATGGACAAAGGACGAATTGCTGCAAATGACGACGAATCGATAAATTGTTGAGCTCTTCAACACTAGCTTCCACAGCCGCGAGATTTCCTTTAAACGGACTGTTTTCATTCTTATGGGTGTTTAACTATCTAAAAGCGAGCAATAGGTGCTAAATTTTTTAATAACTTGATAAATACCACGTTCGGACTGCCAGTCATGTCTATCGCAACCTCAAGAAGTGCTCTATAATTTCCGCAGAGCTAGGATTTTAAAAATAAATTAATTTCAACAATTTAAAATCGTTGTCGTGACGTCAATCTTTCCACTATGAAATGGCAAACTATATTGAAAATAAATTGAGCGGCTTAATGAATCAGCTGATTTGAAATTTAACCCCGTTAATTTAAGAGGAATTGGGTTATGTTTTCTACTAAAACAAATTGTAGAACGATACCATTGATGCCACAAAATTCATTACCCTCTCCCACTGTTTACTAACAAGCCAAACTGTTATACACGTCCGCATCTATGACATTTGACACACCACTGTCATTCTGACATTTTTCCATTTTCCACAGCGCACACAGAAAAATAAGAAACTGACAAGCAGCCCACTCAAATTATTTTACAAATTATTCACAAAACAGATGATCTCATTTCATGGGTTTTTCTTAAAATGTTATCATAAACGGAAATGAAATCAAATACCAAACACAAAATCAGAACAGAAAATATCTCAAACAAATGCCACTCCTTTGCATTCTCGTAAACTAAACAAACATCCAATCCTGAGTCACTGATTTATCACTTATCTGTCACCTTGATATTTTTCCAAATATGGTCAGGGAATTCCTTAAACATGAAGACACTTTCTTTTCGTATTTTGCTTTAAATAACTTACACAGTCCAGGCATTTCCTCAAAGGAGACAATGCCCCTCTCAACCAAATCGATTTCCCGATTTTGGGTTTCACGGGCCTCGTCCAAAACCTTTTTCGCCTTCGACATTTTCGCGTTGACTGGGAGGCATGATTGGCTCATAGTGTCGCTTCGCTCCCGAAATGTATAAAAATTTGAAAAATTAACTCTCCCCTCTTGCAGCACACACTTGTATTATTCGAATTTTCTTTTTTTGGATGTGTCGTTATCGCTTGTGTTTCTGTTTATCTTATCTCTTATTGCCTCTTCTAATATGGATTTAGTGTGTGGGACAAAGTGGTATTCCTCGACAGAAAGGTCGCGTACTGTTTAGGAGAGTCCAGCTTGATGGTGGTGGTGTTTATTGGTTTGGTGCTGGTGCTGGCACTTCAATTTAATTTGGTTAAATTAGTTTGCGCTCCCTAGATGAGAGTAATAGATGAGAGTTTTATTTTCCACACTTTCTACTTAGAAATACTCACAATACTTTACCAGAGGCGAATAGGAAACCGAGAATAAGTCAATTTGTGTCAACTACAAAGATTCTGGGATGATGCGATGACAGATGTTGAGTCTAAAATAATGGCGTCATCCTTGGCATGTCTGGGCGTAGCAAAAATTAAGTGTTGCTGTGGGTGTTAAAATTTTCACTCCTCAAAGGAGTTATGTCGTTGCATTTTACGCCACCAAATCGGTATATAATTTAAATATAATTTTATATACATATATCATATCACATTATGCTCGCCACAAAACGCCTATGAGTTTCTTTTTAACAATTGACAATGGAAAATGAACAGTTTTACAAAAACTGTTATACTTTCCCAGTTTAGTTATTAGACGGACTCAACAAATTCTTTGAAAGTTATTACAGCAGTACTGATTCGTCATCAAATTTTGTTAAATTTTGTCTTCTTTTTTGTATTTATTAAATCACCACGTTTTGGAAACTGAGTGCCCCTTACATAATTACTACCCGTCCTTCAGCCTGATATATAACCTAATCTACAAAATGGCTCAAATCCTGTACCACAACATGCAGCAGCTCGTACTGGTATGCGCTTTGGAATATAGTGGACGCTTTCCACACGGAAACAAGGGCTTAAAAAACTTAAATTTTCTAATCTCAGAAAATTTGTACATTTCTCCGACTTTATTATTTAAGGCGCTCCCCGCGAAGCTGATCAAACTTGTATGACCATTTTTTTCCATTTAAAGTTTCGCATTATGATTAAAATCTGCAGAAGAATCTCACTCTGCGATCGCCAAAAAGTTTTTATCAAGCTAAGCATGCCCAAGACCTAAAAAGGGCTTTTCATCAACCCATCTAGCATCTACACATCAACATTATGTTAAAATCCAAATTTAGCTCTAAAAAAATGACGAAAAAACAAAACTCAAAACAAATAAACCTCTATATCTAACTATAACTGGATTTTTAGGGCGTTATCTTCAAAGATCACTCCCAATTTTGAACGATAGTCAACTAATCCTTGTCCCGCTCTATCTCGTACGTCTTAGTCCAACTTGAAACGCCGTTTTAATAAAAATACCTTTCATGCGTCTGATCAACCTCACAATAACAAAACAGGTACTGCAACTTTACTTTACTTTAAGTGGCGCTACAATCCCGGGGGGATCTGGGTCTCAGTCAACAAGCGTCTTCAGGCAGCTCGATCTTTTGCCAGCTGCCTCCAGTTTCTGTCCCTCCCTACTGCGCTGTCCCTAGTGGCCGCAGGATTTTTGGATCAGACTGGATATCAAGTCATACCTAGTCTAAATGACCCAGACGCCTCAGTCATTGGATTTTCACTCTTCTGGCTAGGTCGATGTTGATTTGCAATACATACAGTTCTTCCTTGTATCTCCTTTTCCTCTCACCATCAATGCAGACGGGGGCGAAAATCACTCGAAGAATTTTGCTGTCAAAGCATTAAAGAGCAGCTTAAGCTTAGATATGGCGATCTTCCCTTCATCTAGGTCGGGTGGGCGAAACTGTTGGTCATCATCGTTCAGGTTGAAAGGTTCGTTCTACCCGACAGCGATATTTGGCTCGTCATCGGTTTTTTTTAACCTTTTTTTAAAACGTTCGAATCTCATTCCAGGACTAGCATATTCCTTGGGCGCTTTTCATGCTCGTTCTTTTCCCTTCTGAGAAACCGTTGTTCGTCCATCCTCTTGTGCTCATACAGCTCGTGAGCACCTCTAGTCCTTCTGTTTAACTCCGTTTTGTAGCAATTTTAAATACCTCTGGGACATAGTAGAATTTCTGGTTCAGTTTTTGGTGGTATTGAAATTTACACGCGTAAAAAATTGGTTGCAGTTATTTCTGGCTCGCTTTAACTTTTTTCGGTTTTCTTCTGTAGGGTTGGTCTTGTAGGATGCAAAGACACATTTGTTTGTTAGGAATCAAACAGTGCAATTTTTCCGTATTGGCATGGCAGCAACCGCCGCCGCGGGGGTACTAGGTTTTGGTGTCCCTTCCCCAAAGTGGTTATCGCGGTTCTGCTTCTCATTCTAAGCAGTATAATGGGTTGCTCAATAAGGTCTGCGTTGTTTTTCTTGGAAGTACGGTTTATAGTTTTAGAAAATCTCTGTGTATACCATTATGAAATGTTTGTTGTTTATTCTCATAAGAGATTTATCCTTTATATTATAGGTATTTTGAAAATTTTTTTTGATCGGATCTGTTTTCAATGCTCAATATTTTTTTTTAAATGGAGTACAAAAAAGTACATTTTCGGCATATCTTGGTTTTTTTCTTTCAAAAATGTGTTAGAACGACACAGGCGCCACGGGAGATTTGCAGTGTGTATGGGGATTCGGCCATAAGCGCTGACACTTGTAGGCGTTGGTTTATACGTCTTAGTTCAGGAAATACAGACATTACTGATGCTGTTCGCTCGCGATGTCCACCCACCACAGACGTCGATCAATTCCTGCTTGCAGTTAGCGTTTACAGGTAACTAACGACATGGAAGATCGCTCAGAAGCTTAACATCGCCCACACAATCAATTTGCAGAGACTGAAAAGGATTAAAATGTCGAAAAAGTTGGATGTTTGGGCTCCTTACGAACTCATTGAAAGAAACATTATGGATCGCATAATGGTCTGTGTGTCTTTGATGGATCATGCTCAAGGCTTTCCTGAAAAGAGCGATTGAAAGACCACAAGCTTGGTGTAAAGAGCTGTTTTTTCGGATGAGTGAGAAAGTCTGAAATTCAAAATTTGGACCACCCCGGCAGCATCTCATTTTTTTGTCAAGAAATGAGAATTTTTTTATTGTCAAAAAAACGATGCTATTTTATTAAGTAAGTCACACAGATTACGTACATGTATAATTTGTTGCTGAAAGACCAACAGCTAGGCATAGAGAGCTGGTTTTTCGGATGAGTGAGAAAGTTTGAAATTGAAAATTCGGACCACCCCGGCAGCATCTCATTTTTTTTGTCGAAAAATGAAAATTTTGTTGTTGTCAAAAACGCGATGCTATTTTATTAAGTAAGTCACACAGATTACGTACATGTATAATTTGTTGATGAAAGACCAAAAGCTAGGCATAGAGAACTGATTTTCCGGATGAGTGAGAAAGTCTGAAAATCAAAATTTGGACCACCCTGGCAGCATCTCATTTTTTTTGTCGAAAAATGAAAATTTTGTTATTGTCAAAAAAGCGATGCTATTTTATTAAGTAAGTCACACACAGTACGTACATGTATAATTTGTTGATGAAAGACCAAAAGCTAGGCATAGAGAGCTGTTTTATCGGATGAGTGAAAAAGTCTGAAATTCAAAATTTTGACCACACCGGCAGCATCTCTTTTTTTTTGTCGAGAAATGAAAATTTTGTTATTGTCAAAAAAACGATGCTGTTTTATAAAGTAAGTCACACAGATTACGTACATGTATCATTTGTTGATGAAAGACCAAAAGCTAGGCATAGAGAGCTGTATTAGCGGATGAGGGAGAAAGTCTGAAATTCAAAATTTTGATCACCCCGGCAGCATCTCATTTTTTTTGTCGAGAAATGGAAATTTTGTTATTGTCAAAAAACGATGCTATTTTATTTAGTAAGTCACACAGATTACGTACATGTATAATTTGTTGATGAAAGACCAAAAGCTAGGCATAGAGAGCTGTTTTATCGGATGAGTGAAAAAGTCTGAAATTCAAAATTTTGATCACCCCGGCAGCATCTCATTTTTTTTGTCGAGAAATGAGAATTTTTTTATTGTCAAAAAAACGATGCTATTTTATTAAGTAAGTCACACAGATCACTTACATGTATAATTTGTTGCTGAAAGACCAACAGCTAGGCATAGAGAGCTGTTTTTTCGGATGATTGAGAAAGTCTGAAATTCAAAATTTTGACCAACCCGGCAGCATCCCACTTTTTTTGTCGAGAAATGAAAATTTTGTTATTGTCAAAAAAACGATGCTATTTTATAAAGAAAGTCACACAGATTACGTACATGTATAATTTGTTGATGAAAGACCAAAAGCTAGGCATAGAGAGCTGTTTTTTCGGATGAGGGAGAAAGTCTGAAATTCACAATTTTGAACATGCTAGCAGCACGGAGAAAGAGATCATATTGTGCTCTTGGTGAAACACCGAATTCGGTCGATAAACAAAATTTGCATCCCTTAAAGGTCATGTTAAGCATTTGTTGGGACTGGCGAGGTGTTCTTTACTTCTAGTTGCTGCCACGCAATCAGATGATTTTTTACCCATAAGTTTGCGATCTGCCCTATTCTGCAAAACGCCGAATCGAACGTGCGATTCACTTTCACTCGAATTTCCTAATCTGCTAAACGGGTGAACATAACCTTGCCGATACAAATTCGAAATCATTTCAAAAACGGCTTCTGTAAAATTTCACTTCAATTATTTTTTTCAAGGAGATCTTGTATGTGAAAGATAAATTAATTTGATTTTAATATTTAAGGAATTATTTTAAGAATGGATAGTTTAACTTTGTATTTTCCGATTATAAATCAAACGCGGAACCACACAAAAAAGAGTACGAAGTAACATAAAAAAAAGACAGGATATAATGGATATACCAGATGAAACGTAAGTAAAACTTGAGAAATACAAATAGATTGTTTATTTCAAGATTTATTAAGCCATTCATCAAGCATTCAGCTTTCTTTTATTTAAAGTCAGTTTTGTTTTATTGAATTTGTAGTCGCTCCAAACTCCGAATTATTTTTTGCTTTCATTTTTCTACTTATGAACTTTCGACCGAAAATCACAAACGCAACAAAATACTTGCGGATGATTCGATGACAGATTTGTATGGACAATACGAGTACGTTTCGATCGTTTAGTGTGATAGAGAAACTAGCTAACAGACGCGGGAATAACCCTTCGAACTTTTAGTAGAATAGAAATTTAAGATTTTCGAACGATCTTTCGACGTTGGAAAAAAGAAATAGACCATGATGGACAATATCTGACGGATAAAATAAGCTTTTATACCAAAAATGTTTGTTTAACTTTAACCCTAAAAAAAACCGCAGAATTTGTTGAACAACCTAATATTTACGTTGGCACGTTGCTTGAGAGGAAGTTGATTTCGAATCCGGTCTTTTGTTCTTCATCCTATTTACATCGACACGATTTCCATAACACCAGACTCTACATAAGGACGAGCCCCTAAGTTATGAAGACAAGGCTTGATGATGACTTAAAGGCAAGAACGCTTGACAAAAAAAGACCATTTATTTTTATATTTTATAATCAAAATTGTTTTTCATTTATTCCTTCATTCCAAAAACAAACAAAAAAGGTGTGTAGTCTCATTTTTTGGTTTTTTTTTTTTTTTTTTTTAAATCATGTCTCAATAAATTCACTTATTATCTTCTTTTTTTAAATTTAATTTTCCTCTCTTGCACCCATTAACGTTTTTGTTTGTTTTGCATTTCTCATCTCTTAATTATCAATACTCGTAGTTAAGGTTTTTATTTGTTTCTTTTTGTTTTATTTTTTAAATCTTGTTCATTCTCTTTAAATTATCTTTCCTTATGTATATGTATCATATAATTTACCTTTTTATTCATATTTATATATATTTTTTGTTTTTTTTTATATTATACATGTAATTTGAATAAGTTTTGTAATAACTCTCTGGTTTAAATCAATGGACTTAATGTTACAAGTAATATATAAGTAATTATGTTGCTGTTTACTTAAGTTTAAGAAGTTTCTTGTGTATTTTTTTCCGTTTTTCTTAAAATGTTCCTTTTTTTAATTAATTTAAATCACAATTAAAACACATTTATTTATAGTTTTTTTTTATTTTCATTTTTTATGTTTTTGTTTGCATTTTGTTGAAAAATAAGTTTTGGTTTGGTTTTACTTTGAAGAATCTACAATTACTTGGTTTTGGTTTGCTTGTTATAATTATAAAATAGAAAAAATATTTTAGTAAAATAGAAGTATGTATATATCTATATATATATATATATATAATTTATTAATTTTTTATTTAGAATTGAAAATGGAACTAAAAAACGAATAATTGAAATCAAACTTAGTAACTATGTACATCCAAATTTTTGTTTTTTGTTTTCTTTTATTTATATATATATTATTATTTTTATATATATTATTATTATTTTGTTTTTCAATTAGTATTAGCATTCGTTATATAAATATTTTTTTTATAGACACTTAAAAAATGAATTGGTTGTTTGTTTTTTTATTGTTGTAGATGTAATGTCTTGTAGGAGAGGGGAAATAAATTGGACACGCATTTAGAAGCAGGGCGAATGCAATATGCAATCATAATATTTGATTAAAATTGATTTTTATTCATTTTTGTTTGTAAATATTTTACAGCTAAATGCATTTACCAAATATTTGCGCGAATTTTTATTTATTTATTAAAAGTTTTCTTTTGGTCACGGGAAGTTGATTTACAATTTATTATAGTTTTCGTCTGTTGTTGTCGATTTGTTTGTTATTTTGTCTGTTGAAATATACTCATACATACAATATAATATCGAAAAAGCGTTAAGTAAAAGTTATTTGTTTGATTTTGTTTTTATGAATATTGTTTAACTGATTTTTACTTCTGTCTACAAAAAAAAAAAGATAGTCTAGGTGAAATCGTTTAGTATTTTTCACCATTTATTTTGTTTTCTTTTTTATAGTTGACTCTTTTGTTATTTACAGAAATATACAATGTTTTTGTTTGAGAAAAATAAAATAAACTGAAAACTGAAACACGTTTGTTTTCTTTCATTTGTTGGAATTCCTTTTAGATTGTTACTTTAAGGTTAATAAAAAGATGAAATCGAATAAAACTCAAACAAACATTGATGGGCTATTTCCTATAGATTCAAGCGGAAGTTAACATTTCTGACATCCTTGATCATAGGTCAAAATTCATTCCTTAAGCAGTTGATTAGGTCGTTGAGGAGGTTGATCAATCAGTTAGTATCATTTTGAATTTCATTGTTACTTGAAGAGAAACACTGCTCCCTTCAACTAGCATCCGATAATAGGCCTGAAAGCGGGCTATCACCACGCGAAATTAAATGGAAAAAATGCTTATTTACGAAGGAGTAGTTGATGTCATTCAACCGCGATTCATACGAGATTCTGGGGAGAATAATCTAGTCCTGAAATAGCCAATAGCCTTTGGGGTACCATCTAGTTTCCAAATTTGAGAACGCTTGAAGTTGTATGTAGGCGATGTCACTCCTTGCGTATCAGGCAGCCACACAAAGACCCTACCTTATATACTTTAATTTGTCTTAGGCATACATAAGTTTCTGCTTGCTATATGACATCTATCTGAGTGGGTCAAAGAGTCCTTAGTATCTGAATGTATTCCTAAATAAAAATAGAATATCTCAGGTTTTCTTCTATCTGTGTATTCGCGCAAGAAGATTGTAGGCTCAAAGGAGACCACAAAAACCAAATTTATGCGCAGTTGAAACAGTGATTTTCCCAGCATGGTTCGAAACGAAAATGCGTTTGCCGGCCAACAAGGTCATGGCAACAAATTTTTGGAATGCACGCGTTTACCTTCAAAAGGAAATAATAATCAGCGGCGAATATTATTCCAATTTATATGACCGGTTTAATGTCAATTGTAAGGAAAAACGAGAGCATTTGGCTAATGGGGAAGTGCTTTCGATGAATTTACTCTTTATGCAAGAAATTTCATTAAATGGGCTACAAATTCTTCCCTCGTCTGCTATACTTTCCAGATTTAGGTTCAGTGCCAATTTTCAGTTTCCTAAACTAAAGGAATGGCCCGATAAAATCATCGTTCTACTTCTATTTTGAGGACCTCGACAAATATTATCATTTGGAAGAAACGTTGGACGTGGTAGTGTTAAATTTTTTTTGTCAAAAAAACATCTTTCATTCAAAAATGTAGGGACTTATTGTTTCACCTATGTCAATCGCTCATTTGGAGACTCGTAATCAGGCTTGCTTTATAATTTATGCTATGGTTTTTAAATTTTAAGAAAAACCTGACGTCTGAACTTAATTGCATAAATCCTTGGAGAAGAAATGTTGGAGGGCCCGTTGGAGTTGCAGTGAAGTATCTCCGAAAGTCAGAGAGCTTTGTGAGAAAGTGGCTCAAGAAAATTGGTGACTCTCATCTGAAATCTCGATTCCAATCACATTGTAACTTTAGTGTAGTAATTGGCGATTAGTCCTTTCTCGAGCTAAATAATTTGAGTTGCCCACATTGTAAATTAGCTCGTTGAGCTGTCAAAGATGAAAAAACAGTCATTTTTAAATATCGCTTAAGAAAAGCATGAAGTATTTAGTTTTTGGCTCTCTGTATCGAAATCATTGTACTGATTACCTCAGCAGTAAATTGCCTTCAATTACCTGAACACAGATAGATAAATGCAACGAAGGGAATCATATTCATAGACATAAGCATTTCTAACTTAGTATAATTGCCTATCTTTGCTGTCTGTTGTATGCATGTGTTTTTGAATGCATTCACTGCGCAGACATATTTAAGTACGAGCGTTCAAAAACGTCACGTTAGTCGAAACGAAATCAATAATCATCTAAACCTAAGATTTTCTTTTGCCAAATAATATATTAATAGTTGTTATATCTTTCCACTTCAAAAGTCAAAAAACATTCCACCCTAAGTCTTATTCCCCCTGCAGCCAGAATTGAAATGCCTAACTAATCTGCAAAAGTATGACGATATGTTGACGCTTATGAACACCAAGGTAATAAAGTTTGCCTTAGTTGTTTCTGCACAAAATTATCATTATTGAACGCAACTAATTCAGTTTTTGGCTAGTATGACGTTTATGAAAAAACCTCATAGAATGTGGTTTTCCGGCTGTGGCTAAAGAAAACACATAAATTGCAACAGATTGACTTGACACAGCCAATCAATAAACATCTATGGACATTGACATTGATCTCTGTTTTAAAAGAATCATCGCTGAAGACGAAGAAATTGGTCAATTCAATCAATCGATAACCTAAGCCTGATAGGCCGTAATAGACCAACTGCATGAAAAGATAGTTCTGTTATCAATTTAGAGTAAATTTAACGCTGTCGTTTATTTTCAGCTGATTTCAAGGGACCTTACCATTAATTCACTTATCTACTATGTCAACAACTAGAGGAGGCAATCAAAGAAAAGCGGCCAACATTGGCTTAAACGTTAAAGAAATGTGTTCTACCATGACACAACACGTACATCGTACATCTGATTTTCATGTAAAACTTTTATCGTTGATCATGGGTTAAAATCGCACTTGCCTCAGTTTTGTGCCAATATGCAGCAAAAGATTTATATTCGTAAAACTGAATCATGATGTTGACAGGACGACAGCAGAAGGTCATCGAACTAAAATAGAACAAAATCACATTCTTGCCGAATCAGCGCAGTAGAATTATACAAAGTTACAAAACTACCCGTTGTTAAGAATGCTATCGAATGGCATGACTTATGGTAGCAACGGTAAGGTTTCAGAGAAATTTTAACTTCGCAGCCGAGTACAAGTGTACTTTATTTTGCCACTGCTATATTTTGTAATAATCAGCGCATTTCACAGTCAGAGGTGTCTGATGGAAACATTAGGGCTAACATGGACTGTGACATCATATTTTAGACATCTTGACTACGCTGATGAAGTTTGCCTGCTTTTAAAGCAGAGTCTACACACCCCATTTTTTCAGTATTACAAAAACGATGCTCAGCACAACACTGCCGATCAAGGAAGTAAGCAGCTGTTTACATCTGAACCGGATTTCATAAAACAAAAGCTGCGTATAGCATTCTTCCTAAAGTTTTGAAAAGCATTTCTTTTAGCACAAACCCACAACTAAGAATCTTTCAACCAAACGTGGAAACAGTACGATTTTATTGAAAGTAGGCAACACTGTCCTAAGCAAGCTGTAAATCTTTAAAAATAAATTTCTTCACCATAGCTTCAGGATCGATTACCCGAGTAATCAGCAGACGTCAAAATACTCGTATGGATGACCAATTTCCGGCAGATTAATCACACTTTGTGATGCAAAAATATTTCCACTGAGAAGTTCGCATGGAAATCGTGTCCACCTTCCCAATAAGGTAGATATGGAGAAGGACAGTTAATGAGAAATCCGGATGTGGGAATGACTTAAAGGGAACTTCAGACACGATGTCGGGTAGGCGTTGTTGACATCCCATGATCAATGAGAGATCAGACAACCCAATAGAGTAAAGCAAGTACGTTATGCAGCCATCACAGAAGTCATCCCAATGAAATTTAGCATAATGTAAAGCAGAAAAAAAAAATAAAAAAAACACCGTGGCGCTGGCAGCCCGATATGGGCCTTGGCCTAGCTTCTTGACCCTCATCTGTGTTGTCCATGTTGTCATTTTTGTCACATCTGAGCGGTACCTACGGTTTATACTTAGAAGCTTTTTCATAGGCAATTTAACTTTCGGGAGTTTGCCATTGCCCGCCGAAAGGGTGATGACGATTCGAAAAATTGTTGGTGATGCCGTGGATCGAACCACGGACCCTCTGCGTGATAGTCCAATGAGCTAACCATCGCGCCATCGCTACTATCAATGTAATACAGATATCCTCTCTAAAAAAAAAATGGATTGTTATTTAGTTAGAAAACTAGGCCTTATTTAACATACAAAAGCTTAGAAAGGGTAATTTTCAGTGCTATTTACCGATACATTCAGTACAGTACTCTTTTTCTTCTTCTTCATACTCAACTGATTTGCCTTCTAAAATTCCATCATTCACCCGCAATTATCGCTAAACATTCAAAGTTCGTGTTTTATGATTTCGATCCATAAGTTGTCTTATAAAGAACACGCAACAAAAAACAATTGGAAAATAATAGAAAAAAACAATCAATACAAACCAAAAAAATATAAGCAAATCATTAAAACAAAAAATAAAACATATGTGGCACCATTTTGTTTGTCTTTTTATTTAAAAAATATTCTTTTGTATTTCATTCCATTTAATCTACTAAAACACGAATTTTCAGATTCGTTTATCTTAAATGTGATGTCTGTATGTATATGTACAAAATCAAAATATTATTTATAATTAAAATTTATTTCTTTTTGACTAAAAGATATTTCAATCCTACTTATTATAAAAATATGCTCATTTCAATTTGATTATACCTTTTTGTTTAAATCTTTTTCATTTAATAAAAAATAATACTAGTTACTTTTAAATTAACATATTAATTAGAAAAAAATTTAAAGAAACAGAAATTATAGAAAACTAAATGTAGAACAAACAATATTCGTATAAAATTAATAGATCGATTTAAAATGAGATTTAATTATTAATTCTAGTTTTTTTCTTGTTCTAATTTATCTTGTTTAAACTTACGTTGGGATTTTTATTTTATTTAATTTTATTTCAATAATGAACTCTGTTTTATTTTAGGTAGAAATAAACATACACACATGAAGGTAATACAATAATTTTTGGACGTTACTTTCCACTGCATGCATTCAAACTAACGAACAAAATAATGAAACTAATTTTTATTTAAAAATATCTTTTTTTAATTTTTTATTTTATATTTTGAAAGAAGAAAATGAGATACGTTTTAAACGTCATAAGGCTAGAGATTAAATTTTGTTGAGAATTTTTTTTTTAATTAAAATAAGATTTAATAACATAATTATCTAGCTCGGTCTTAAGGAAAAAAAATTTAGCACACTTTAAAAAGGTCGAAAATGTTGAAAATGAAAATCGAAATGCGTAGAAAAATTTTATAAAACCCAAAGAAGGATATTCTAAGTTCCAAACAGACTCGTATATCACACAAAAGAACATCCAGAAGTAAATGTTTCATATCGCTGTCACCGTTTCGTTTGAACAATGCACGATTAGAGAAGTTGTGCACCTATTTCTAAAATCCTACCTCACTTTGTACGGTTTCACCTCTGCTCGGTGAGATTACCTACCTGTGGTGCCTACTAGATAACTGAAGTTTAGTTATCTTATGATGAGCGTGTATCAAAACTTCACCGTTGGGGTGAAAAACTGCGAGAGATTAGAATAACTAATCAATTAGAGTGTCCAAGTGCGTCTGTAGCTATAACCATACATGAAAATTTATGGAACGGGGTGGGCACAATAGCGCATGTGCAGCAAGTTTTGCTTCACAAACCTATTTGAGGAAGAAATAATTGTAACGAACAATCCAAACGTGACAAAGATAACGATCTTCGGGTACCTTTAATATGAGGAGTCTTAACAGATCAGATGCTCTTGAACAATTGACGGAGACACTGAAAGTCTATAAGATTGGCATTATACCCATTCAAGAAATGCGATGGCAGGGGCCGGACAAAAACAAAATTAGGAACAACGCAGAGCATATTTGATGAGGGTTTGTTATTGAAACAGATATAAGGAATAAATCATATGCTTTAGCCCTAAAAAGGAGCTACGGTATTAGAGCTACACAAAAAGCTTACGAGTGACGTTTTTACTAGCTTAAAGAAAGAAGCTTTAAGAAGTATCTTAAGTACAACGTGAAAATTGTGCTCGATGAATTTAGAAACGAGGTTGAAGACTTAACAAGCCGTCGTAGCAAGCACATGTTTTTCATACCCTAGGATCTACAAGCGTATATGGCAATCGCCTAATAAAAATAGTATATATGTAGGTAGTTAAAGTGCAATCATTGCTGCCAGGCATTATGCACGTCAGGCGAAAACGGCTCTCTAACCATGCAAAGAACTGCAACTATTAACTCTACAAGTGGTTTCCGAGTAGTAGAAAGTATCTATTCTGATGAAACTGATAAAAAAAATTGAAATTCAGATGACCCCGACTGCAACAGCTGCTTATGGCAGGATTTGAGAAAGCACGATGTTGTTATATTGAAACGTGATTTTGTTGGCGGAACCGTTTCCACCTTTAAGAGGGGTGTATATAGTTTTTGAGACATTTTTATATATCACCTAGATAGACGCTGTGAAGAAAATATCATCCAGTAGGACAATGTATTTTTACATGTTTCTGGGCCGACGAAAGGAAAGTTGTTAAAGAAAATACAAGTTTATAGAAATCTCGCAATTCCACCCCAAGGGCAGAAGATCTGTTGCAAGGATACAAGGGATTATCAAAAATCGTATATTCAAAGATTTAACAGAACACCACCAACAGGAAACTTCAGGTTGGCATATTTGATTTGATAAAACCATCGAAATCCGTACTACATTTGCTTTACTTCAGATAGTGCTTTATAGAAGTTCTGAATCTCTACTTACAACACACTGAGTTAGTTAATGTTCTTATTCTCATTGCGAATATCAGCTGCTTAGTGGTTTTTGTTTACTGCACCCTTGTCCTAAGATGAATTTAAAGATTTTGTGATTCTAAGTCGACGTTGTATTTTCTTCTCTATTTCCAGAGTATACTGTTGAAATCAAAGACACCCAGCACATAGAGTCGACTCTCGATAGTTCGAACTGATTGTTACATCTCTTCAAAAAACCAAAACCTCGTTAACTAGAAGTGATTGCCCAGTCGGGCCAGCAAACATGCTGTTTTTCGAAGTCAGTGGCTAAATACTTCATTCTGTGCTCACGAACGCGTTACTGGCATCATGTTGGCAACTGACGAGTTTGGCTGGGATAACAAAATAAAATTAAATAAATCAAGCAAGAACCTTGAAGAATTATAGTCAACTTGTAAAGGCAGAACTTCATATCAATTTGTAATTTGGTTGTGACAAACAAAATAAAATTTTAACTTGAACTTACGAAAATGAATATGGATAAACTTAGCGCCGATTATGGACTCATTAACATATAATGTGACTGCTCGAAGTCTGTATGCGTGAACATTTTTCCGCGTCTGCAGATTACCGGGTAAACTAAAAGTAAATAAAATACTTTTAAGACAACAAAAATTAAGAATACTCGCGTGCCATCCCGCACGATATGAAACAGATTTTACGGATGAAAGTTAAAGAAGCAGTAGTATGCGCGACAATGGGAAATCTAAGGTTTAAATGGTTGGCGATTTTGTTCAGTAAAACGATGACAGACGATTGAATGCCAACCAGTGAAGGGAGAGCGGTAAAAAAAAATCAAAGAAACATGAGGATATGAAAAACTGCAACAACTATCGATCTGTGAAATTACTGTTGAATACTATGAAAGTATACGAGAGAGTTCTAGAAAATTGACAACGCAAGGTAGTCTACAAAGACCATTTTTTAAATAGTGCTGTTTTAAATTTGGAGAAAGCATTCGGCAGATTTTCCAGAGATCTTACATGGATGACGCTAAGACCTCAAAATATACCGAAGACGCGATGTCTACGACGATGTTACAAAGAACGCTAAATACACTGGGAGCATACTTATGCTCTTTCGTTAACTGCGATGACTGTGACACAGATATTGTTAACGATATAAAAAATGCCACTTAAACTGAAAGGTCTGTCATACAGCCTTCATATATAAAAGCAATCGTTTAAGTCTCCAAATAAAGAAACTCACAAACTGAAATTTATGAAATACGCTGGAGCTGTGCTCAATCTAAGTGCATGACGCTTACCTTATCTGAAAAAAGAGGAAAGCCTTGTAAATAAAAATCGGCGTCCATGATTATACAGAAATGAGTATCTAAACAATCGAATAAAACACCTCATAAACGGCATCCCATGAAATATGCACAAAGTAACCAGTTGCGCAGTCTGCTTGGTTACGTTTTACGAGTACCAGGAAATAATTTACCTTCTCCAAGTCTCATACACTGTTTTCTACTTCCAAATCGGTTCTTTCACAAGTTTGACCTCTTAAATTATGATTCCTATCAAAATTTTCAAGTACCCTATATAGTTTCTAATTTACAACCATCATTTGGCTTAACAATAAATCAATTTGAATAGAGCTACAAATAAATGAGAATTCAAGTTAAAATATAAACATAATCAGATCAACTTTAACGATTCACAAACAAAAGACATACACAAAGTTCTATTTAACACAAAATTAATTAAAAATAATACAAAAATTGTTTTCTTCTATTCGTACTTCTAAAGAAACGTTTTATAATTTTTTTTTCACTTTAAATTTAAACTGCATAAACATAAAATAAAATAAGAGTATAAACGACAGAAAAGAAATCTCAAATAAGAACACACAAATGCATGAGGACAGTGCCTTGTGTCGTGGTAAAATCTGAACAAAAAGACGATTGTTGGTTGAAAGAATAAAATAACAAAAAGCAAAATTCAAATGATAATATGTAGTTATAGTACTATGTTGTAGTTTATGGTGTTTGCTTTGATTTGTATCAAAAAGGAATTCAACTTGAAATTTGATTATTTTCTCAATTTTTATCATTTTTTTGTTTGCTCCATCATCACCATCATCAGCATCACCATCTTTACCCCATCATCGCGATTCATTTATGTTTGTATTCAAGTAGATAAAGCTACGAATTTGTGACTTAAAATTTGAGTTATATTGTAGACTCTGAGTATGTATGCATGCACTAATAATGTGTGTACATATGTACTCGTCGCATGCATATCGATATCAGTTGTGGAGTGGGTTTGAGTTTGAGTTTCAGTATCAGTATCAGTGGCAATGGCAATCCTTTTCCTGACGCTAATGATAATGATGATGATGATGATGATGATGATGATGATGATGATGATGATGTTGATGATGATAAGTTTTGTAAAGTTTTTAATTTAAATTTAACATTAATTGCAGTTATAGTAGCATTAATAATAATAGTAATTACATTTTGATGATTTGTTGCAATTATTGTTGCCTCTGCTGTTTTTGCTGTTGATTTTGTTAGAGTTGCTGCAGTTCCAATTGGAGTCGCATTTGCAGTCGAAATCACATTTGTTGGTAGTGTTTGCTGTTTTAGCTGTTTCTGCTTCTGTTTCTGTTGTCCATTTGGTTGTCAAACTTTACTATTTGGGGCACGTGAGGGTGCCTCATATGCCCCTCGTCCTGTGTATGCTTCGGCATAGAGTTCAGGATTGTGTAATGATGGCGGTCGGTTATAATTTGCTGGTTGCGGACCGACGGCTATATTTATGTTTTTTTTTTCGATTTATTTCGAATTTTTTCGTTGGTTTGGTGGAATTTAAATATTTATGAGAATTATTTGGTTGGTAAAAGTATAACTTAATGAGTAGTGGGGTAGAATTTGCATGCAGTTAAATTATTTACACAATGACAAGGATAGGGCATGTTAAAAGTGGTTGGGATGAAAATAATAGTTGAAAAGAAGGTGTGGGGAGTTCTCATAGAAGTAACGAAATGAAAAACACGGCATCAGCACTATTTTGTTGATGTTGGGTATGTATTTACAACCATCCTTTATGTGGCGGGTTAGGCATTTGGTTTCCATTTATAGTTTCTGATAATAGCTTATACAGTAATACCTCGATTTACGTCGCCAAAAAAGTAAGAAAAGTACCTCTATTTGCGTCGCAATTACCTCGATTTATGTCATATTTTGAATTGCATTTTTTTTATTTGAATATGCTGTGCATTTTAGCTCAGAAATTAAATACAGATGTATGTACATATGTACCTACTCGTCATATAATTAAAATCCTAAGTTTTATTTTTAAAATTTTTAAGGGTCAGTTCAAACAAATTTTTGAATAATCAAAAATATATTTTGGTAAACCGTTTTGGTACATATGTATACAAAGTCAGTATCTCATATTTAATGTGAATTATGTTAAAGGTTCATTTTTGGATAAACAGTTCAAATATGAACACAAAACGACCAGATTCTGAGCAAAAAGCCTCGAAATGTTTTGGAAATAAAATTAAAGTTAAAAATTTTAGAACGTCTAGAGAAAGGGGGAAAATGTGTTGACATCGCTCGATCTCTCAAACTTACTCCATCGACTTTGCGTTGTGTAAAAGCCAACAAAGAAAAGTTACGCACTTGCGCTGAAACAGGTGTGTCTACTAGGGATGCAATTATAACTAAACGTAGACCTCCTGTAATGGAAAGAATGGAATAGCTTTTATACACCTGGATACAAGACTTAAACGAGAAGAAAATTCCGGTTACAACTCTTATAATTCAGGCTAAAGCGCAAAGCTTGTTTAATACAGTAAAAGATCATGGAGAGGGTATTGATTTTCACGCCAGTCGGGGTTGGTTTGACAAATTTAAGAAGAGGTACATGCTTCACAATGTCAAGTTGAGCGGAGGAACTGCAAGCGCCGATAATGAAGTAATGATGCAGCACAAAACTTTACAATAAAATTCAATGAAATTGTTGAAGCAGGTGGTTACAGTCCTCAGAAGGTGTTCAATGTCGATGAAACTGGCTTGTATTGGAAACGATTGCTAAGCAGAACTTTTTTTTCTAAAGCCATAGACACAAAACCCGGCTTCAAAACTGCAAAAGAAAGGCTCACACTACTTTTAGGAGGAAATGCTTTTGGGGAATTCAAATTAAAACCTCCACTTATCTACAATTCTGAAAATCCAAAAGTCTTGAAAAATATATCAAGTGCTACCCTTCCGGTTATCTGGAAATCAAATAAAAAAGCATGGGTAACAGCAGCACTTTTCACTGAATGATTTAAAGCAGAGTTTTGCCCAACTTCTAAGAAATCCTGCAGTGAAAATAATTTACCGTACAAAGTACTATTGCTTCTCGATAATGCGCCTGGCCATCCTCCGATCCTCCATGGTATCGACGAAAATGTAAAAATCGTATTTTTACCGACAAATACAACGTCGTTGACACAACTGTTGGACCAAGGAGCTATATCTTCATTTAAAGCCTACTATCATCAAAGAAAATTTTCGCATATTATAGTAGCTATAGAAAAATTCCTCGGAAATATGAAAAAGGAAACCACCATCAAACAAATTTGGCAGAAAAACGATGTCTACAAAGCAATAATTAACATAAAAGACGTTTGGAATGATGTTTCATGAACAAAGTATGGCGAAATGGTTGGCCCGATCAACAACAGGAATCTTCGATTGTTTCAGAAGTTCTAAATTTAGTCAGGCAGATTGATTTTTCGGGAGTGGATGAAGAGGTCATACTGATGAGGAACTCTTTCGAATTTTAGAGAGCTCAGAACAAGACATCGTACCTGAAAGTTCGGATAAAGATAAATTCTCTACGAAAGAAATTTCATCCTTTTTTCACCATATAGAGGAGGCCTCAAACATTTAAAAAAAAAAGACCCTGAGCCGGAAAGAAGTGAACTAGTTTCGTTTTCAATATTAAAAAGAACTTCGATCTATAAAATTGTTAATAGCTTTTAATTCATTTTTAATAACAACATATTCCAAAATACATTAGAAAAAAAGCTAAGTATTTTATACTCTATGTACATACTAGTTTTACTAGTGCTGTTTCTATTTACGTCAGGAGTGACGGAACCAATGAGCGACGTAAATCGAGATATTCCTATAATTGACTCCTTTCTTAACAGCAGTTTTAAAGCAACCCGCTGAACAGATCAAAGAATTTGCCGGTGGCAAAAATAAACACTAGGCGTATTAGTGCACAAACGTCTTCTGCTTCAAATCAAAATAACACTAACGGCCTTAGCAGAAGAGTGCATCGGACAACCCAGAAACAGATTGATGAGCGAATTGAATCAATACAATCAATCATATCAATCATAGCATTGATCGCAGTGTACTCGGCAATAGAGTAGCCCGAAGAAGAAAAGCAGTCAGCGTAGTTTTAGACGAGACTACATCAACCCTACATTAGGCTTGATGGCTAGCCTGAAAAAGTAGTGCCGTCAGGACTGTCTAGTAAAAGGACGATTTTGCATTAGTGCTTAACTAGTGGAGCAACAACTATTTGAACCCAAGTTCCAGCGAATCGCTCGGGAAAACAAATACCCGTATTTGGGTTCAGTAACTGTAAAACTCGAAACTACGAAACTCTTTTAAGTTGCGCCTAACAATTCGACGGAAATCCTACACCCACTAGTCAAAAAAACCTAGGGGAATTCTGAATCAAACATATTGGACCCCCACAACTTCAAACCCGAGGTTAATAAAACAATTTCTCTGTATAACACCAGCGCCGAACTACTCAACGTTGTTGGATGACAAGTCGAGAAAATAAGCATTTTCTATATTTAGGAAGAATGGCCTCAGAAGATGGTGGTACCGAACGGGATGTGATCAGCAGAATTTGCAAAGTAAAAGTGCATTCAGTGTGCTATCTAAAATTTGGAGAAGCAACGTTTTAACATCGTCACACGACAACTGCAAAAGGAGGATGTCTTTGCAAATTCTTAACGTACTTCCGGCCAAGCCATAAGTACACCCAATGTCCAACAACATACCATAACGAACAAATAGACGTTAAAATACCTTTAGCATAGAAGGCGCAGGCGTCGTAGACAGGGCAGAATATACTTATTTCTCCCTCTATGGTTTTTATGTGAATGTGGTTAGTTTTTGTTTTGCATATTTCTTGTGTTTTGGAGTAACTCGTGGTAAAGAATTCGCATTCGGGAAAAGTCAGCAATAAATGCAATTAAAATTTTAGTTCCATCATTGCAAAGAACTTAACATTGTTTATTGACTTAGAAAACTGAAGTCCCATTTTTAACATAACTGACATGATTTTCGCCGTGATCCCTTCATTCAACGATCCTACTATCTCATAGCTCCATATAAAACCAGGCTCAAAAGTGGGTGTAGAAAAATGTAAGTGCTTCCGTAGCGAAAGTAGTAAGCATAACTGAGTTAAAATGATAAACTACAATTACATTAGTATCGAAAAGTATAGGCCCTCATCTGGAGTTTACAGTCATCTTGCAGCAATAGGGATCACATAGAGATTATCTACCGCATGTGTGTTCTCTTAATCTGTAGTACACCATCGTTAGTCAGTCACCTGGACTTTCAAAATGTTTGCACACACAGCGAGTATGACAAAATTAGAGAAGAGAGATGCAGCAACGTAAGTTCCAGTTCGCGTTCTATTCTCGAAAAGCAAGGACCCAAGTTCGGGGACGAAAATTAAAAATAAGAGAGTACTGTAATCAGCAAAGAAATATACTGTGATAGAAGTAACAAACAAGAGATCACAAATGAAAATAAGGAAGAGTATCGGAAACAGAACAGAGCGCTGCGGCACGGCAGAATTTATTTTTTGGATACCAGAAAGCCAGTTGAAGGCCAAATCAACTGTAATTGAACGCTTCGACAGGTCTATAATAACCTCCGGCAAATTCTATATAGAACTTCCGAAGACAGCAAAACACTATAGTCTTTGGATAAACTCATACATAATATAGACGTTCGTTTGCAGAGAAAACTTGATGGTAATATAAATACGTGCCAGCAGAGCTCTTAGCTAGACCAGAGTGTAGCTCATTTTCTCATCATCAATAAAGTAAGATACAAGAGATCAGGGCATGATAATTTGTCATTTTGCACAAGACAGGCTTCACAGTATCTGATCCTTAACGATAAATTTTACTCCAATTTTTGGATAAGAAAACACGAGATCCCACTGGAGAGTGTCTCATCTCCATTTCAGTATTATAAACTTAAGTTAACCAGGAGAGTCAAGTCTAATTTTCATTGAGAGAGAGCAAGTATTTGCTGTATTTCTAACTATCGATGCGATTCGAATACTGTGCCTCAGGCTTTCAAATTCGTATACCATGAGGCTCCTAGAAAACGATATCGTCTTAACAATTAACTACGACGTACGAAAATTTCGTGTCTAAATAGTAGCCTCGGCCTACTTTATCTAATTGAATAGGTCGGGTCTTTAAGAAGAACAATCTGATATGGCCTAATGATGCGGACTTCTGCCTCGATGGAAGCTTTTTCATATAACTTGGTAAATTCAAACTTTAACTGAAGAAGTTGGGTCTTGTGGTAGACGAAATTCATTGGGCTGAACGATGGGTATAATGCAGCATAGATTTGGTTGTAATGTTTCGTCCCAACGAGCAAGACAATGGGTATTTAGAGACAAATTCATTCAAGTATAAGCTGGAAACAGGAAAGTAAGAAGTATGATCCTATGTAACGAAAGCCACAACCGAAAAAGTCTCACTCTCATGTGAAAACAGTATTAAAAAAAAAAAAAAAAAACAAAACAAGAAGTCCACAAAAGAAATCCATGCAAAGTAAGAACTCTCATTGCATCAAGGATGCACGCACACCAAACAATGCAAAGAATTTGGGTTAAACAAAGTTCGCACTTGCAAAAGTATTTTGTATCGAGCTTGTTGGCTTTCACAAAGAAAAAGAGAAAACTTCTCACTTATTTAGGAAACTTTCAACTTCCCTTGCTCGAGTATGTGATAAGAATAGTGCATTTGATGAAGAAATGTACATTCTAGGTGAGGTAATTGGTTTACTTTGTTTAGTTAGTTAACACAAGAATAGATAAGAATAGACAAACAGTAGATACAAATGTGTATGTGTGTTAAAAATAAATTCATTACAGTATTAGAGAAGTTTCTATCTAGTTTACAAGCCATACGATTGAATATTTACAAAGGGAGTGTTAGTTACTCGATAGATTACTTCCAAACTTAAATTTAAAATAAAAAATAAATAAAAACTGCACTAAAGTGGGTTCTAGAAGCCAAAAATTTGTGAATGAAAAGGTTTTCTCAAAAGAAAAAAACAACTGATACACTGAACAGTTGTTAATCAAATTTGAACAAAAAATAATTGATCGCGTATCGCTTACATTATTCTCACATTTTCAAGGATAACAAAATAAAACGCTCAACTCAAATTCTTATGAAAATCTGTGCTGTGCTTTGTGTAAAATAAAATGAGAAAAACAAAATTAAATAATCATTCATGAAAGTATTGAAAATATTCGGAAATCAAAAGTGACCGAAGTGTCAGAAATTAAAAGAAAAAAAAAAAACAATTTCAGGACATTGGAAGAGGCTTATAGAACACACCTTTCGGCGGGTAATACTGTTGTGACTGTTGGGTTGGAATTCGACCTCCACCACCAGTACCCAAATCTGCATACCCGTGTTGTGGTCCTGCCGATCTTGAGTTATTCGCCGGCCGTCCATTATGACGTCCACCTGCGCTAGGTGCTGCACCACGACGTGCTTCACTTCGTCCACCCGGTCGACTCGGATGATGAGCAACAGGAACACCCGCTCCACTACGATCCGGATGCCGACTATCCCAATTCGGCCCATGACTTCGAGATCGTTCATGTGCTGGCGGTGGTATACTTCGTGGTCCAGGTCTACGATGCGGATGTCGCTGAAGTAATAGAAACAAAAAAAAATTTCGTTTCAACGTGGTTTTTTTTTTTTCAAGAAAAAGAATAAAAATCTAACCATCCTTTGAAGGGTATTCATAGGACCCCGTAGTGTTTCGCTTATCCGGCGTGCTGGCTTTTTAATAGGATTTGAACTAGGCGTATGTACCGCACAGCATTTAATAAACGCCCCCATCACAATGATGAAACCAATTCCAATTAACACAACTATATACCAGTTCTCGGTAACCCACTGAGCTACTGTTAACAAAGTCTCCTTGTTGAGCAAAAGATTTTTAAGCCGCAGTAATGGTCCATCAGCGTCTACGGCTCGACATTTCAAAAATACATCACAGTAGCCCTGGAAGTTGTCACATGGTGAACCCGGTCGTAGGCTAATACCACCATCGGGAAGTCCAAATAAATGTGCAAATTCACTGGTACTTCGGCAAGTACTTGTGTCATTTCCATTTTGACACGCCAACTCGCATAATCTTCTCTTATCAACTTGTGGCACTAAATGCGATGTCAAGAAACACTCAGACATATTCCACAATAGACAAATCGATCCAGCACATTCGCCTTTGATGCATAATGCTGTGCCGTTGTTACATTTTGTCTTATCGTCTCGTGGTTTTGGTTCAGGACATTCAGGCGTTGTTCCATTACATGTACTTGACCAGGAACATTCAGTCTCCTCTTTACATTTCATATGATAGTGCGATGGAACAAATGTGCAGGAATCACTTAAACAGCACGGACCCTGACTGGGACTGCACTGTGTCTTGGCACGACGAGTACATCCAGTTGCTGATGCATTCAACGAAAGATCATATTCACTTATTAAACGTGGATAACAGCAAATATCTTTGCATTCCTCTTCGTTGAAGCCACAATCGCATTCTTCGCCGCTTTCAACAATTTTATTGCCACAGAAAGCTCCCTCGGATGCCTTAAAACAGTCTCGTTTTGTATTCCCGACCAGAACGTCGAGTACATTCGATATATTTCTAATGGAACATGGAGAGAATTTACTATTGTTTGGCCGATCGCCACTAGTTGCACTGGCAAACATTATAAAGTTTCCAGTTTGCCCGCCAGGACGGCACTCTTGTGGATAGTCATGCTGCAATACAAAAACAAACAAAAAATTAATTTAAAGTTACAATAAAAGCAAATGCAAACAACAGTAACACTTACTGGTGATCCAAAATTATGACCAATCTCGTGGGCCAATGTTAATTGGGAGACTTTTGGCGGTACACGACTATTGTAGTTAACAAATGTGATGATCCCTGTGTTAAGGGAACGTTTTGTGCTTTGATATTGGCCACCAACTGTTTCGGTGTAAGTCTTATATTTTTCACAAATGCCACCCGAAGCACCTGATGCAGACGCAACCCAAGCTAAACCAAGAGTTCCGCCCGTAAAATCTCTGTTGGATATAGTCAAAGTAAAAGTGAAAGTCCCTTTGAAAATGAATATGGGGGGATTTACCTGTAAGTGAACACATAAGCCAGACAAAAGTCTGAATGATCCTCTAGTGAGTGTAAATTAAGAAAATTCGATACATCCATGTGCTCATTGCAGAATGCATTATGCGGACCATTGTATGTCGGCCTACACGCTGTGTCATCATCGATCTTAATTCGTTGAACCTTACAAATGGAAACGACATTTTAATTGACTATTGTCTGACAATGTACGTATGAGTGCCAGTGGCAGTGGCAGTGGATTAAACTTACCTCGAACCGAATGTTTCGATGTTCGACTCTTCCATCAAACTTGGTGTTACGATAAATGTAGTTAACGGCAGTGACATGATGTGCAATCAGTGACAATATCTCCTCCCTGGTCTTTTCATCGATTTCATATTTTCGCCCTCTGTCATGCTGTAAGCAAACAAAAATGATGATTTCAACAAACAAGTAAACGGAAACAGCCGATGGCACCATCGTATGACGAGTACTTACATCAGCAATCCCCTCTCGGATATGTCGCCATATTAATGGATCCGTTTGTATATACAATGAACAGGTATTCTTCTTATCCTCTCGCGAGCGTACGCCACCAGATGTAGAGGTGGACGAAGCTCGACGCACCCTCTCATGTACGCGCTCGTGCCAATCATCATCGTCTTCGTTGAGGGCGGTGGCACCAGCAGATCCGGTATCATCTGTCACATCCTCACCATTCGGCGTAAATTTCAAATTCGCCTCTTTTGAGTATTTTTGATAAGGATACTTAAAGTCGTCGCCATTGGAATATTTTTTCGGTGGATGTTGTTGTTTCTGCTGATGCAGAAGTCTTAAGGATAAGGGTAATGGTGGACTGCTTCTACTCCCACTTCTATTACTGTTGCTGCTGTTCTGGAGATCCTTTTTACTTTTACTCTTAGAACTTTGTGATGGAAGCACTACTACTTTTTCTTCGTTAGAATCATCTTCTTCCTCGACAGCGGAGTTTTGTATATTCTCCATCCATTGGGAGACTTCATCAGTGATACCACAACCAGCTACGTGTCCTGTATTTGTAAAAAAAAAAAAAAACAAAACAAGAAAGCAAATTGACATTTGTTATTAAAAAATGCAAAACAAATAGAGAAGTAGATATACGGAAGTCTCCTGGGGAGAAGGTTTTCTCTTGAATACTGAATACTGAATACTGAATGTCTCTGGTTAAGTTAAGTTTTATTGCTTCAGAGACTATTTGTCTGTGGCTGTTTATTAGCACACATCAAACTTGAATGGCTTGGATGAATTTCTTCAGAATTGCCGTCCAATGGAGGAGAGTATTCGTACATTGGCGCTGGGTTGATTAAAATTTATATTTCCCAATTCCCAAAGAGTCGGGAAGGCCGGACGACGTATGTACATTGTACATATGTTGCTCGACTTTACTAGTTCTTTTGGAAAAACATATGGTGGTAAACAATTTGGTAAGAACGTAATAAAATAGAAAAATTCTGGCAAAACATAAGCGCAGACACACACGATTGGTAATAAAAAAGTTCTGTGCCAAGACTGACTTTTAAGACTTGACGCACCTAAGACTGCTTTTAACGAGTTATTTACAGACTGGAATGGACAAAGTTGAGACTGTAAGCAGATAGTAAGGGACTTTGAAGGATTTCGGTTTTGTGGGTCAGCTTGATGATGTTTAGCTCTATTAGGGATACACTCACTCGGCTGGGCCAAACCTTGGAAATGAGTTGGTATATGCACATAACGAAATCATCTCTACTTACTTCAAATAGATCTACTGCTTAGAAGTCAGGCACTAAGTATTTATCAGCTCGATAGAAGTAGTGGTTATCATCGTGATCATCCGCTCTGGCGCTCAGTGGAATTTCGCTCTTTATTTTTACTAAACGGACCGCTTGAAGTTTTGGCTAAGAGATAAACGCAACTGAATAGCAGATGTTAAGTGCGGAGCTACGAGTATTGTCTTCGTTTTCAGAGCTCCTTTAAAATACATAGCAACTGTGCGAGGATCCACTCCTGAGGCAACAGTCAGAGCATTGCAGATGTTGCGCATATGCAGATGATCTGCTTCTCCTTCTGGAAGGCCGGTCTCGTGCTGAACTTAAAACAATAGGAGAGATTGTGCTGGGAATTGTCACCGGATGGGGCGAAAGCGTTGGTGTGAAGGTATCTCGGCACAAGACTGTGACGATGTTGCTTCGTGGCACATTGAATGCAGCTTGTCGTTCGTAACCTAGGGTACGTGATAAAGGTCAAGTATCTTGACATAACGATGGATTAGCTGATGAATTAGGTACCTCACCTTGAAGAGCTAAGAAAACGACTGGCCAGTGTTGTGGCCAGGTAAGGCGCGTTCTAACGACTTGCTGGGGACTCACCAGACTTGTGCAACATTTGGGGCATCGCCTTGGTACGAGAGTGTAATGTTAGTGTGTGGTCGTCAGCACATCCTGGCTTGCCAGAGAGTTGCCTTACTTGGCTGCTTACAGGTTTGAAGAACCGTATCTACATGTGCTTGTGGGTGTACTTTCCGCTTGAATTGGAGGTGATACGTCGGACTATTGCCAACAAGATAAGGAAGTGACTCTCGTTGACCAATGCAGATTGGGTCTCCTCGACGAAGATGGAAGATTTGTGCCGTAGAGAGCGTAAGATCCTGTTTTCCGAATGTATCCGGTCTAGATGCCAATGGCATGGCTTCTAATATGCATTTCTGCATAAGAGAAGCCTTAGCGAGGTTGCAAATTGTACATGCGGAGCTCCCGTTGAAGACTGGATGCATGTTCTGTGCAGTTTTTTTCTATGTTTATAAGTCGCAATAGGGTGAATGCTTGAAATTGTCAGCCCAGGGAATAAACCTTCGGCATACGTTTCCGTGTGAGGACTAGGATTTTAGGGGATGTCACTTTGGTGGCCTTTAGTTTACACCGTGCCTGCAACAACATAATGATCGGAGTAGATGATGGCTCCTTTGAAAGTTCGGAGGTTGTGAATGCTGAAAAAGTCGATCGCTATTCTTCTTCTTTTTTAGGTGGCGCTACTGTCCGGGGTGGATCTGGGCCTCAATCAATAAGCGTCTCCAGCTAGCTCTATCGAACTAGCTGCCTCCAGTTTCTTACGGTAAGTTTGCTGAGTACCACTTCCTCTTGCGTGAGCCACCTGAGTCTCGGTCCTTCTCTACTGCGATGTCCCTCGGGGGCGGATTCGAAGACTTTTCGGACCGGAGCATTGGTGTTTATCCGCTCCGCTCTACATGACCCAGCAATCTTAGTCGTGGATCTTCACTCTTCTGGCTAGGTCGATGTCGCTATATAGTCCATATAGTTCGTCGTTGTATCTCCTCCTCCTCCACTCACCGTCTATGCAGACGGGGCCGAAAATCACTCGAAGAATTTTCCTCTTTAAGCAGCCAAATGCACCTTAATCCATTTTTGATAATGTCCATGCCTCGGTGCCATAGAGCAGGACTGGGATTATTAAGGTTTTATAAAGGGTGACTTTTGTTGCCCGAGAGAGCGCTTTGCTACTCAATTGCCTTCTTAGCAAAAAGAAACAGCGGTTCGCAAGAGTTATTCTTCGTTTGATCTCAGAGCTGGTGTCGTTGTATGTATTTATAGCGAAGCCTAGGTAGACAAAGTCATTAACTACCTCAAAGTTATATCTGTCGAGGTTGACGTTCTGCCCGAGACATCGGTGTTCAGTGTCCCTTTTGCTTGACAGCATATACTTAGTCTTGCCCTCATTGCCCGCTAAGCCCGCCTACCTCTCAATACTTGTAAAGGCGCCACTGACATCACGCTGCGTTCTTCCAACTATGTCAATATCGTCGGCGTATGCAAGTAATTGGACGGGCTTTTGAAAGATTGCACCTCTTGTGTTTGCGTGTGAGTTTTGCGCTATTCTTTCTAGTATGATGTTAAAGAAATCGCATGCAGCGTGCATTCTCCATCGTCATCCTGCCCAGACGGACGAGTTTGGCAGGGATGCCGAAACTAGACATTGCTCTGTACAGCTCATCTCTATAGATGCTCATGAGTTTTCTGCAAGATCTGCCGTAATGTGAATATTTTATCGATGGTGGACTGATATGGACCTATCAGGTTGTTGAGGAAGGGCTTCAAGCGTTCACACAAAACAGCAGATAAGATCTTGTATGCGATGTTAAGAAGACTGATGCCTCTGTAGATCGGACAAATAATGCTGAGGTTGCATTAATTGGGCATACCTTCATCCGACCTTATTTTAGAGATGAGTTGGTGTATACTCCTTACTAAGTCAACGTCTGCCTCTTTGAAGAGCATGCTGGTTAGGTTGTCCGCTCCAGCAGCTTTGTTAGACTTCAGTTTAGATATTTCTAGTTCGGCAGGACAGAATTGTTGGTCATCATCGTCCAGGTTGAAAGGTTCATTCTGCCTGACAGCGGTATTTGTTTCGTTGTCGCTGTTATACAGTCTACAGAAGTAATCTTTCCAGATTCTCAGCATCGACTGCGACTATACTACGATGTTCCCTTGTTCGTCTCTACAGGCTTCGGTTCGGGGTTTTTGTCCGTGGCATGTTTTTTTACCTTTAGGTAAAACGTCCGAATCTCATTCCTGCAGTAGCATCTCTCAATTTCCTTGGCCGCGCGCTTCTCATGCTCGTTTTTGTTCCTCCTGAGAAGCCGTCTCTAGTCTCTTTTGCAGTGCCGCAATGCGGGCTATTTAGGCCACTCTATAATTTCCAAAAATCTGAATTCATTGTTGGACATGGGACTATGCGCGCTGTCTACGTATGACCCGCTCAAGGTCGGCTTCTGCACCCTTCTCTTAAACACCGATTTATTCGTCCCCGTAGGCAATAGGAATTTGATTGGGCGACATGCAAAGCAAATTACACTGCTTACGTTCCCAGAAATTGCAGGGCTATTAAATCATACACCGTTCATTGAAATCATTCGAAAACCAAATAAATATCATTTTCAGGCTATTGATTCAGTCTTTGTAAAGCGGTTTCAGAAAATTCCAATTTCAGATAGAAAAAATAAAATAAATGAAAACGACTGCCACCTCCTCATCTGACGCAATTCAATGCAAACCCATATGCATTTGCTGTGCCTCATCACAATTTTCCACCGTTTTATCCACGCAAATATTATATTTAAACAATTTCCGATCTTCAGAAAAAAAAAAAAAATAATAACACTCATCCGGTTCAGTTAATAAGGTCAATGTGGGGACCAGGGTGGTAGGATAGAACCATGGCATTCGCATTCGTAGGACTAGCGAGTATGTAGAAAAATTCATCATGCAACACCCCGAATCATGATCTAAATTACCTCATTATTCTGTTAAACTGGAAACAATTGCTTTTCAATATATTTTTCCTCTTATTCCTTCTTTCTTTTTTTTTTTTGTTGTTGTTGTCCACATCGAATGTGCTTGACATTTATTAATAGTATCATCATCGATGATACACCTGAAACAGTAATTGTATAGGCAACAAGAGCAGGATATGCGTACTCGTATTATGTCAAGCATGAATCCCGCCTGGCATGTCCTGCTTTTTTCGCCTTACCTCCATTGTGTACCACCTCACTGCGTTGATTGTTATCCCTATATTTGTTGAATGCATTCACATCTGTTGGTGGTTCTGAATACCACTATTGATCCTGCTGTTGGCCATGCTCCTGCTCCAGCTCCTGCTCACCATGCTCGTTCTTCCGCCGGTATTTCATGCTGGTAATCCTTCTCCTTCTGCTACTCCTGCTCTTGCTACTAGTTTTTACTTTTGCCACCATTGCAGTGTTGATGAGGCACTATCATGTGAAAATCAGTTTTTACCTTCGTCCACCATTATTAATTGAAGAGTTGATTTTATATTCCATTATTTTCGTTCGTTCTGTGTCCCTTCTTTTAGAGACCCGCATTCGCCGGAGTATAGGCTTTGGCCTGGCTGTGGAATAAGTACCAAGCAACGGGTTTATGGCTCAAAAACAATTCAAAAAACTCTGAATATTATGATGCGTTACTAATTAATGTTGCATATGTGACGCGAAGAGACTGCAAAAGAGGAACACAGGGGGTGGCAGGTACCCGTGTGTGTGTAGAGTGTAAAATAGAAACTCGCAATAAATATATTTAATGCGGCACAGATTTTCTGGTGTTATACGCAGTCCGTCAGGTCGATTGTTGCTGTTGAAGTAGTTGGAGCATTTGCTGCGTTTGGGGTTGTAAAAGGCTGACTCTACGCTCATTGTAGGGTCTGATTTCCAACCCTGAATTGGTCATAATGTGGTTCAGGGCATCAGCATTTTAATTAAAATCGTTAAATTCTGTCGATGGGGCGATTATTGAAAACGCGCGTGTCGGTTAAGTTTAATAGGATATACTATTTTGGAGGAGGTTTTCACATAAAAACAGAACCCACACACGAACGAAACTTTCATATTCGAGAAGAACACGTGTGTTTGTATGAAAATTAAAATATTAAATGGATTCAAAATGAAAATAAGATTAATCCGTTTCGTCGGTGGAAAAACAAAATTAAAAGCTGGCCATATTCGCTTGATAAACTTTTTTGTATAAATATTTTTATTAAGCCGAGTTCGAGCTGAAGTAATTTCGTCCACAAATTACAATATACTTCCTGTATGTGTAAGTATTTCAGAACGCAATTTAAAAAGCCCTTTTATCGATTTTGAAGAAAACTGACCGATTTTATTCACTTTAAAGCTGTAAGGAGAATTGTACATGAAGCCAGTAACCAGCCTTTAGTCTTTCCTACACAGAGCCAATTGGAAAATCGCTATCCTCTTAGAAACATCGGGAAGCATTCGTTTGGCCGCCAACCTAGAGAGTCATATCATCTGGATTTTCGTTTGTATGAAACCCAACTAGAGGCTTAGAATGCCTTACCGAGGACCTAACACAGGTTCAGGTCTTGAAAATCTATCATTTCATATTTCGTGATCCCATTGTGACCTGGAACCCAAACAAGAAAAAGTTAATTAACCCTTCTGACTGTGTTCAAGTTAGCCTTGCGTTCTCAATCTACATACCTTGGCAGTCGTAAGAGGGTTAAGCAATTTTTTAAGGACAGCATGGCTCTGGATACAGATGCAATCCTTCACCGATTCTTCATAATACAGTTCATCGCCTTTGGAATTGCGAATACCAGCGCTTGAAAAGCAGACGAAAGTTTTCCAGTCGAGAAGTGAATTCTAAGTCGTCCTCTAAAAAGTCACCAGCGCCCCATCCGAAGTCCATTTTGCAGTTTTTCGTAAAGACTGAACTACATACGAGTACTTATTCTAGTTCAGATTTTGGCCGAAACCATTCGTGGCCACAAAAAAGTTAATTTCGTATTTTTTGATAACTGGAGTCATTGTCAGTGATCATTTATGCCACCGAGACAAATTGTTCTTTGAAGTTTGTTAAAAGCAGGAGTGACGTAAGCTAGTTGCACCTAGTTGTTTGTCTTGCTGAAATATCCTTTACACTTGTAAAGCGAACAACCTCAGTTTTGAGTAAATTGGTTGAAAGCACATTTCTAGGGCGGCAACTACTTGTAAAGTTGCCTGCACTTTAGAGCAACACAAAGTATAACTACATCATCTGCATATGCCTGGGCGTATCACTAACAGTGTTTTTATCCACAAAGCAAGTGATTCGTTCATCCAGTGTTGTCTGGGCGAGTTGCACATGGCGTCAACAGTTGTGTTGATGAAAGCGTCCTCAATGTAGATGAAAATTTGTTACTCGTACTTGCTCACTGATCTTCAAGCGTACTCCTGCGTATAGTTGCTCGACTTACTCCCTCGTGACTGTACGGTTCATTAACACTTAAAGAGAGAGAACAGCAATTTTGCTTGTTCATAAACCAATTAAACAAAAAGAGAGCGTCATGCAATTTAAAAAAATGCGTACTTGGACGAAAATATAGAAATATAGCTTGACAGCAGCACATCGGTGATCTTTATTAAGCGTCAAATTCTACAGGAACAAAAACAACGCGGTATCAGGAGGTATTTCGAATGTGGACAGAAAACTAAGGACTTGCCAGCGGAAGCGGAACATCTTTAAAGAAAGCGTTCACTACAAGGTCATCGAAACGCCAGTTTGACCTTGCCCAGAAACCATTTAAGATGAAAGAAGCGCTTTTGCCTTGATGAATCTGAAGGATTTCACATTATTTTCATAATTCGAGAAAGGACGAACTGATTTTAGGACGGCGACGATTCGTGATTTGGGCAGGAATAACATATCAAAGTATCTGCTTCGTAAACGACAGGATGAAAATTGACGACTTATTTAAATGAGGCAATGCAAATTTCCTTAAAAAAGGCGATTCGTATGGAAAGAATGGTGGTCGAAAAGGCTGGAGTAAAATAACTCGAAGAGAACGAAACCGAATTGTCATCGAAGCTACCGAAAACCAAATTGTTGCTCATCTCGATTTGTCAATAACAAAGCGTCGAGTTCAACAAATTTTATCCAGTACTCCGAACGTGATTTACAAAAAAAAACAGCTTAAAAAGCCACTTCTGAAAATCCATCATAAAACAGCTCGATTAGCATTTGCCAGAGATCATATGACTTGGGACGAAAAATGGAATACAATTATATTTTCTGACGAAAAGTTTAACCTTGACGGGCCAGATGGTTTCAGTTGATACTGGCATGACTTACTTCACAAGAATCCACCAAGAATGAGCAGGAACTACCATTGAGGCAGTGTAATGATTTGGAGAGCTTTTTCTTCCGTTGGAAAAGCGCAATTGTGTTTTGTTCCAACTAAAATGAACTCGGAAACATATTGTGAAATGTTGGAAACAGCGCTTATTCCGTTTTTAGACGACAATGTTGATGACCATGCCTTTATTTTTCAACAGGACAACGCAGCTATTCACGCTTTCAAATACTCCCAAGAATAGTTGAGACAGCGAAACATCCTAGTTACGCGTTGGACGGCATGCAGTCCTGACCTTAACCCAATAGAAAATCTATGGGGTATAACGGCACGCGAGGTTTATAAAAACGGTTCTCAGTTTGAAAACATCCAGGCTCTTAAGGAAGAGATAATAGTCCGAGGGAGCCAAAACGGGCAAATACGGTGGATGCGACAGCAATGGGAGCCGTAAGTCATTGATTTTAGCCGTGGTTGCGATGCTCTTATGCGCCGGCGCATTGTCTTGCAAAAACAAGGTCGTGTTAAGGAGCTCATAGTCATGGAAGGTATCCTTGGTGACGTCATCTTTCTCCTCTTTGGGGGCATGCGCGCATATAAGGCTAATGTTGGCGAATTTAGCCTTGATGCGGATTGCTACGAGGCGATCGCTCACATGTCGGAAGCTGTGGACTTCATGTCTTAGTCTGCCTCCGACAATAAATCCGCATCCAAATAAGCGCTGCTTTTGCCGTCGATAGCAATTGCTATCCACTTTTCTTCGGCCAATTTTGTAAAATTCTGAATTTGGCCACATATTCGACAAGAGCTTACGAATTCTGCTATATTCGCATCTATGTTTCGCCACCACACAAAAGTTCTTGCAAGCATTTTCATTCTCGTTACTATGCGTATCATGTAATAATTGTAACACATTATGCTTTAAACTTTCAGGAATGACTACTTTGTTGCCATAATACATGCAACCATTGTTAAAAATTGTTGCGCATGAAAATTGCTGCACACGATCCAAATAATATTTCGAATCAAACTCATTTTCTTTATATTTATTACCCATGAGCCTATCGTACACCTTTCTTAAGATTAAATCGTTTTGTGTTTCAAACTTCATATTCTCTAATCGCAAAACTTTAATATTTTCAGACCTAAACCATAAAACGTTTATAAATTCATCTGATTGATTTGACGACCTCTGACTCGAGAGCCTAGATAATGCATCTTCATGTCCTACGTGAGACCCTCTTTTGTATTGCGCCTCAAAATCATACGTTGACAATTGGACAGCCCATCTTTGCAATCTTGCTGCAGCTATCAATAGATGCCCATTTTTTCGTTGCATGTGAGGCCGTTTCGCAGCGATTTCGGCCTTCAATCGCTCCAATAATGCACAGTAATACTCACTGTTGATGGTTTTCCTTTTTCGAGGCAGTCCACGAAGAGAATGCCATGACAATCTCGTAAAACCAACGCCATAACCTTTTCGACCCATTGAGCCTCCCTCGGCCGCTTCGGAGCACTCGTGCCGGCTTCAGTCCATTGCCGGGCACTAATTCAATTCTCTGGTGTGTAATAGTGGATCCAGGTTTCATCAACAGTTACCAATCGATGCCAAAAGTCCGCCCGATTCCGCTTCAACAAGTCCAAACACTCTTTCGAAGTGCTCTCGCGTTCGTGTTTTTGGTCAGGAGTGGGCATGCGCGGCACCCAGTGGCAGGATAACTTTTTCATATGCAGAATATTGCCCAAAATATGGCGTGTGCGCTCAGTACTAATCTCTGTGGTATCTGCTAGCTCGCGCACCTTTACTTTCCGGTCAGCCAACATCATTTCATGTATTTTTTTGACATTGTCCTCTGTAACCGCATCGGAGGGCCTGCCCCATAATATTCATCCAACTTTTCTTTTGTTTCCTTCGCCGTTTTGCCTCTCAAAAAATAATGTTTTATGAGAGAACGAAAATCGTTTTTGTCCATACTCAACATGATGCCACATACGTCAACAACATTCAGCGGTCAAAACAAAACTAAAGACAGTCTCGCACTGAAATTTGGCATGTCTGCCTAAATATGAACGGGTTTCAAGGCACCATAACTTTTTTTGCAGTAGCAGCGCATTCTCGTGGTCAGGGAGGTTACTTTTCACCCCACCTAGTATAAATACTCATTATTTTCTAAAACTTCTCTGACGAAGGTTTTATTTTTTCCCATGTTGTGGCCGCTACTTAAGACGTAATCAGTCATTCTTTTCCTTGACATCAAATATCATTGTCCATTGGTCGCCATGGGTATATTGCTAGATGCCTAGGGATTCTACATATATTGCTCAGCAAAGTAGGTTCTCGCGAAAGATATGTTGGTGTTATCACCCTTTACTGCGTTACACTCACGTATTTCTCCTTGTTAGGCAATGTCTTTAAGTCCCTGCCTGTAACCACTCAAGTTCTTCGATGTAAGTTATCCATCATAGCCTTGCATTTGTTAGTCGTCCAGCTAATGTCTGTTGAACTTGACGACAGCATCAGGAAAGTTTAACAGCTTTCCACTGGCAACTTAAGTAATTGCTTCTCTCGAATGTCCGAATTGCGACTTGATTTGCGAAATATAAAGTTGTCAAGAGTTTCATGCGGTTCGCTAATTAGAGTGATGTGTTGGGATGAGTTATCTTATCTCTCCTCACGATTGCCGCCCTATTGTGACCATTTTTAAGATCAAGCTGGTTAGTATTCGTTCGCCGTGGCACATTTACCAACAGCTTCATTTGAAAATCTCAAACAATATCTTAATTTCTATCTGTTTTCAAAATTGACAATCTCATCAACTGACACCTGACACCAATTTGCTAAGGTACGACTGCACAACTATGTATGTACAAATTAATACACTCTATCCAGAAAATGCTTGTTAAGAGGCCACTCGAAAACCAGAAAACACAATAATTATTTAAGTCCTCGTAAAAGTACATTTAATGCCATAGAAATAGCCTTAAAGCTCCTATCGATTGAATCCACATAACACCCTCTCGACATTGGTACTCAACACTCAATAAGGCACACTGTGCACTAGTATGTATCAACCTATGCCCATCCATTCGATTGTATACAACAACACCACCGTACCACCTGGCACATTTCCCACACATGTCTCCCGACCAAAATAAGCTTTTTATGAGAAATTTCCATTCAGGCCCATGTGTGGCACTGAAACGTGCAATGATTACTCTATGTGATTATTTCGTGTGTTCTAATATTCCCAATCCAATTACGCCAAATGGATAATTACATTAAATAATATTTATATTTAGCTTAACGCCACGATGCCACAGCAAAAGCCCGCCAAATTGTCTTTCCCTACATCGCCCATACCCATATAACCTAGTCTCCCACAAGCCCACCGCAATAATTATAGAGATTGGTTATAACAATTATGTCAGCCAGAAGCAGCTCCAACAAAGAAGTCTCTTCCTTCATGTATTCCTCCTTTAGTTGTTGTAGTCGTGTTCGTTGTCGTTTGTCGCCATCGCTGTCTCCTGAACGTAGAACCCGGTACTTTACGAATACACAGGCAAACTGAATTCTAAATCAAAATCAATTTTCGAAATATGTTAATGCGTGCATGTGACGAACAAATATACTCGTACACCCATAGTGATAGAGTGGGTGCGGGGGGTATGAGAACACCAATGCCAAATCAAGTTGGCGTAGAGCAAACTTTTCATTAAGGGATCATTCCGGTGGTCATTCCTGTCAACTTTATGTGATAGATGCGCGTTAATAATCGTTACCCCCAACTGATGCTGCCATCATCCCTATTCTCACTCTTATTGTGAGCGCGCATAGCTTAATTCTCATACTCGTCTCATTCTCGCTTCCCCTCGATATCTGTTCCCAGAAACTCTGTCTGCTTCTGGCGGTAATTTACACAAGGAAATCGCGACAAATGACCGTTCGGACGAGACCTAAACTTGTCTGTCTCCATTCAAAGCTGTGATCATGCGATAGAGTTAAAACGAATTATGTAAAGTGCTAAGCCTGTTATAGAGAGGGGGGGTCTTTGGTATGCCTTCAGCCCAGTCCATTTCAATTCAATTCAGTTCGAGTACGTAGTATAAACCACAGAGAGAATGAAACGGATTTAGACAGTAAATGGAATAAGCGATGCATGCAACGTGATTAGATGTATCTATGGTTGATAGTCAGATAGTTTGACGGTTAATGGTTGTTGACCTTAGAATTATTGAAATTAAACATTAGTGCGAGTTTATTGTGAAATGAAATACAGATAGTTGTACAACTCTGCCGGCTCATGGTTATTTACAAAGGGAAACCTTTGTGTTGTACGGTTGGTTGATGAGGTGAAATTTAAATAAAGTACGACGGGTACTATTGGTTACGGTCAGGGTTGTGATCAGGAAGTTCACTTGACAATAAAAAAGTTGTTTTTTCTATTCTTTTTTGGGATGACAAAAACAAACCATGTCAGCCGTGAATTTTTTCGAACTAAGGCCATGACACCTACGAAGTTCATTGTTAAAATTGTAATTCGGTTCCGTACTTTATATTATTTCTTGGTCTAGCAAGACGTTTAGCATTACCCTTTATAAATAAATCATCTGCGGGCTGAGGGCACCAATCTACATCTTCTATTTAGCTGTACATCCTTTACACCCCATGGGTCCCATTCTAATAAGATCTGAACTTTAACCCTCTTTATTCCTTCAGTATAGCACAGAGGACATCGCAGTAGCATTGGTGACGTCTAATGATGACGAAAAGACACTTGCCCTATGATGACAAGAACCAGACACTTCTGGAAGCTGCGTAATGATATTGCCTGCTCAGAATCCTACCGCAGACCTATTTTTGAGGCAATTGAGTAGCAGAGCCCTCTTTCACAAGACCAAACTGGCTTTATACAAGGCCTTGATCATCCCCGACTTGCTCTATGTCGCAGAGACATGGACACTGTTGAAAAAGAACGAAGAAGCCATTGCCTTTTCTTTTTCGCGATGAAAATATAGTACTACGCGTGTTATTTTTGGTCCCGTTTGTATTGACGGGGAATGGAGGAGGAGATTTAACCACGAACTGTACTGGCTCTGCAGTGACATCGGCGTGGTCATGTCTCCGGCCGCAATAATCCTTAAATCCGACGTCCGAGGACTACGTAGCAGAGAACGGCCGAATCTACGGTGCGAAGAAGTGGAAGGGGACCTCAACCAATTTGGAGTGCACTACCGATGGAAGGAGGTGGCGAAAGACTGTGTCAGCTGGAGAGACTTGTTGGCTCACCCCGGATTGTAGCGCCACTTAAGAAGAAAAGGCGCCGAAAAAATGTCGACCTCACATTTTTTGTTTTGATCTGCGATAAGAAGAAGTCATTGGATGCCAAATTAGGACTGTAAGCGGATGACCAATCAATTTGATGTCTTGAATGCTCAAAAATGTGTGATAACTTGCATTGTCGTAGTAGAGAATGATTTGTCCTCCCCGATTGGTTCCGTTTTTATTTTATTTTCTAACTTGTTGCAACTATTTGCTGCAAAGTGCTTTGTGCGCGAAACAAATTTCGTTGGATTTGGCTCGTCTTGAAAGACCCATACAGTTGATTTGTGTTTCGGGTTCATGTGCATAGATCCATAGTTCGTCGACTTATATATAGACATCTTGTGGAGTACCGCGACTGAATTTTTTCAATATTTCTTGGCACCGATAGACATGAGCCTTTTTTTTTGTGCAATTTTCAAATTATGCAGTATCTAACATGAACAAATCTTTTTGAGAGCTAAATATTCATGCAATATTGAATGCATATCGCACAGCATCATTTTTTTCTGGCAGCGAAGTGCGAAAGATAGTAACTCGGCCAATGGCGCTTCATTACCAAAAGTCGAAGCGAGTTGATCGGCACAGTGTTGTTGGTTTAATTCATCAAAAAATCGCACGAAAATGTTTATGATTTAATTCCATCTTTTGACCAATATGAATATTCCAAGTACCTGCATACAACATAAATAGCACTTGTATGACAGAACATTCTTAGTACGATTACTATTAAAAATGTCAAATGTCAGATTTGACATATTCGCATTGGTGTTGCCATAGCTCAAAACTTAAGTAGCAGCATGTGTACGTAGTTCTACTTATAAAAAAGAAAGAACAAAAACAAAATCTTGACTTCACTCCTTTCTTATAAAATGTCTTTAATTCTTTATAGAAAAGTGTCAAATAAACTTTCAACCGATACTTACAAAATAGCGTGCCAAACAATTGCCACCTGCATCGTCTACCGCAATCGTCGTAAGACGAATTGTGAAAAAACCAAACCGATCGATCATGCTACACTTGCCACATAGATAACACAGTTCAGATCATATCAAGCTACTCGTAGGGCTTGATGAACTCAAATTCATTTTAAATCTTACATTTGGTTCATTTTGTCCTAGATTGATACAGAGGGTACGCTCCCGCAGTGGTAGGCCACAGATCTCCAACAACGGCGTACTAGTCAAAACTAGGTCAAAACTTCGCTGAAAAACCCAGAAGAGATCAACTGCAAATGAGAAATTAGAACAGTCTAGTATGTCCTGCGTAGTTCCTGGAAAAAGGGCACCAGTAGCACGGCAAGATCTGTTCAAAACAATCATAGAGTTAAAAAGCACATGGATGGTATCTGGGCTGTCTTTTATGAAGAATTTCCAGATCGGAACCACGCATGATCTCCGAGAAAAAGTTGAAACAGGCTGTCTTAAGTTTTAAGCCTAACAAAGCACAACTGATATGTACCCGTAAGGCCTGCATAAGTCACGGTAAAATACATATATTGTGCTCGAACTTAGGTTTCATACAACAAAGCAGGCCAAACTTCTCATATGATCGTGGATCTTTACATCAAGTGCAGTTTCAATACGAAAACACTGCCGGATTCTTAGCATGTATACCAAAAGGGCAAACGACTTGAGACCGCACTAAATTCTCTCTAACAATCAATAGAACAATCGTTTGCTCTCAAGGAGTAAAACATATATACCTTGCTATCAAAGTAGCCTTCAATAACATTGGGACTTGCTCGATCTCTTGAAGAACGGGGTATAAATGAGTTCGTCTGCAGCTTGATCCAATTCGTTCAGTGTAGTAGAGACAAAAATGCAACCTTTGGTCGGAACTCTCAAAGAATGAAACTACAAAAATCGTTCGAATGAAACCTTATCAATCAAGAACTTGAGGTGCCGTGTGTCGACAAATAGCCACAGAGAAGCTCTACGCCTGCATTATAAGGTCAAGATAAATGGTACCAATATAAGTTTCTCGAGGAGTGCGAGATATACTACCGTGATCAGAAAGTTCCCGGAATAACCACCGTGTGGCGCTCCCATTGTTCCGATTTGTTAAGTTGGTACATCTGTTGTTGATACTCCCTCTAAATCTTAGCGTCATAGCTTGACATTTGCAAAAGTAACATAGTCAAGAGTACATTTATCTCTGTGTGTGTTGGCGATTCGGGGAACTTTCTGATCAAGGTAGTATTCCTTTACAAATCGGAAACTAATGTAATCGAGGATATTTAGCGAGCGCGTGTATCAAAGATTTTTTTCCGGGAAATACCGATGCCTTGTGTCTTAGTTTGAAAACTCATTCGACATTTTTCTCGGCTTTTATAAGTCATAGCGAAGGTTTGTTCGGAGATCTATAAAACTGAAGGAACGAGCCAGACGTAGTGTTGTCGGTATGCCTTCTGACTGTGCTCTTCCTTTTTTGACGTTGTATGTGCATCGTACTAGGACGTTGCTCGTAGTTTTTTTGAAGTATATTCTGTGCCGACGTGTACGCATATCAGGCAGATTTTGGCGAATTAGCCAGAATGCGGGTTATTTCAGTGTGTACGATTACCAGCAGGAAGGTCAAGTCTTCTTGTCTAAGGGTGTGCCTTAAAACGATTCTGACAAGTTTTTCTCTACTCTGTAGGTACTGGCGCAGTGTTTATGGTAGATGTTTATCCTATTTTTTTTAGTCGACACGATACCTGGTTTAGATATGCCTACGGCAATTGATAGCTGTATCCATAAATCCTTTAATGCAGTGATGCCTAAAAGATTTTACTCATGCTCTGTTCGAACGCATCAGTTTCCAAGAGCTCCCTAAGGTTTTCAAAGACGTTCAGAGCTACTGGTGATATGAAGGGAATGCTTTTCAAAAATGCTGACTGGAAATGACGGTAATAAATTAGTCGATGATGATGGTAAAAATGAACTTTGCCCTAGAAACCAACATCTTCGCCACTATTTTCTATATTTTATAAAAGCGGCCGAACGTATTGACATTATTGGTACTAACGTACGAGAGGCGCAGCTTTATAACTATACGGGTGAAAGATCAAATACTTTGTGTCATCAAAGAAAGAGCCCTTGTGTTTTTTAAAGATAGCCACACTTGCAATGTAGTCAAGGGTTGTGGCTATTTTGGATCCAGCAAGGGTTACATCTATCCTGCGCCCCAACAAAGAATACATGTTGCCAGCCGATATTACTTTGAGCTGACTATCCAACTGAAATATTAGATCCCTCTATATGCTTTACAAATCACCGACGATGACGGGATCCATGTGATATTTTATAAACTGATGCTGATAAGTGCTGTTACTGGCGAAGTCGTAGAGCAGTGGCCAATGGAGAATTTAAAATCCGGCCTAAACTTAGTACAACACAAGAAAATAATACTCGCAAGTCTCAGGATGTCATTCAGCTCATCGTTTTCAGAAGTGATCTATAGTTCGGCCGTTCTCATTTAGCTTGCCCCGGAATACAGATCTATCACTGTCAGTGAAATATGAAATCAGTCCCAATCTCGGGGTCACAACTAGCAATTAGTAGTTCTAGACTTCGATTTGCGGCTTATTTTATCGGTGTCATGCCACTTATTGGCTTCTTTTCACTGGTCATCTTATCTTTGTTACCGGTTTAGCATTCGTCTGGCTCCGATTGAATGTATACTTGCCCACAAGTTCCTTTTGAGTCAGACAAAAATGTTTTAAAACAAAAAACTAAAGAGAGAATGGTATTGGGCCAGAAGAAAAGAAAAAGCGGAAACAGTTCGGAGGTCAGTCACCTGGTTCGCCGATCACACAAATCAGTAAACCTGAATGTGACAAGGAAACTGTTTCTTGACGGATAGTGTTTCTTCGAGATCCTCTCTTCTCACACTATGTCAAAACAGGGGCTGGAAATTTCCCCAGCAAAAAAAGGCTTATAAAGAAGTCCCACCTCATCGCACAGATAGTCGATATACATATGCGTGTACGAGTATACTCGTTTGCAACCAAAGGAATATAGACAATCAAGTCTACGTCGTTCAGTTTATGATTAACTTGGCCCAAAAGATTTAATTGTAAGGATGGACAGGATATCCCTTGAGTTGGCTTGCGGGCGATTTCCAATTCAAACACGGTTTGTGTACTGACCGAGGTGGCAACATAGTTCTCTTCGATGATTAAAAGCTTTGAATGGAATTATAACCGTCCCCGACGAAGACAACAACTGTCTTGATGAACTCGTTTAGATGTACATTCTTCCTTTGACCAGGTCTAAAGACCCTCTGATGGCATAAGACCATCAAATTTGATTTCATGTTTCTGACGTCTAAACATCAGCTTGCTAGATTAATTCTGTCAGTCTTCATCTAACTGATTTTGAATGACAAGCAACACATTACAACATCATCAGAGCGTTGACAGGGTATGTCGTAATCAGAAGAAAAAAAACTGAGTAATTTGAAGGGATGTTGGAGCCAAACTTCATCAGAAAATTTCTTCTATTAATAAAGTCCGACAAAGACAGGTCAGTGACCCACAAAACCCATCTATCCATGACAATAGTCGAACACTGTACATCGAATAGCTTGTCACATATTTTCATGTATCATCGATTCATCATGATTCCACGTTTAATGACACATCCGATTGTTTGACATGAATAGCAGCTGCTGCACTGATGCATATCCGTCGTCAGTCAAATGTATCAAATTTGCTCCTATGACACGCATACATTACTGCCAATTAGATTTGCGCATTCATAGTTTCGATTTAGTTCCGCTGAAGTATAACTAAAGTGTATTCAGTTCAGTTTTTGTGTTTTGTTCTCTTGAATTCATATTGGCTTTCATAAAGCACTACATGTCACGTCACATGTCCCTTTGTGTGCCGTTCTATCATATCTAACCACAAACATAAAAACTACTAGTAACCCTCGGACTCTTCCAGTGACCGGCAGTCAAATGATGGCATGGTCAAAAGCAAAGGCTCAGCAAGGGATCTCTGTCGATTTGATTGCAAATGGAATTTAAGTGGTTGGACACGAAACCGGAAGTAGTTAATTGGTGATTGTCAAAACCAAGCAGAATTCAATTAAATTCTATTTTTGTTTTGTTTTGTATAGCTCTGTTTGTTTGTTGTGTGTCCCCTCATGTGGTGCAGTTTGGTGTAGTTAGCGTGACTGGAACTGTCAGTTCTAAGTGCCAGGAACCTTACCTCATGAACAACCCTAGCGCAAGTGATTTCAGCAGCAAAGGCAGGTTGCAGTTGGGTGCGAGTATGTACATGCAGCGAGGGGTTATTCATTTGCACGCACTATTGTTTAGTAGCACCTTTCCTAGGGTGGCTAATTACTACCCTCTAGTCTCTAAGCAATTGGTCTTGAATAGTGGAGGAAGGTAATTTGTCTTGACCAAGAGTATGGTGGAAGGTTTATTGAAGGGAATTCCCATCGTTGCCAGGTGTATGAACACGAGTAAGATCGACCATTCCCATTGAATTACATGCAAGGGTGCACACTCAGTTACCATTGTATGAGTTGTGTAGTTAAACGAGTACACCCTCCTAGTCGTTGGTTTTTCCTGTTTCCCTTTGTTTGACACCATAATGTGGATATGATTGGGTTGATAGTGTGTCGCAGCAACAGTAGAACAGACTTGGTTTTTGTTTTGGATTTGCTGTTGTTCGTTCCTTTGTTTCTTTCTTGCTACTACTATTGTTGTCATAGGCAACCTTCCTTCCCATTCTCTAAACCTAAATTATCCAATTGGTTGATTTGGATGATTAAGCCATGTGTGTGTTGCATGCTTTGTTGTGGAAGGCGAGAAATAATAAATGTCTGTAGTCAGGTGAAATATGGAAATGTTGTCTGGAATTCTAGACAAAAAAAAAAACAAAACATACGATTGCGTCAGTTTGATAATGAAAAATTGAATTGCTTGCAAACCAAATATGAGCCTAGGCCAGGCAGGTGGCAAGAGCGTTCATTAAATTTCATGAGACGTATAGAGTACAGGTACTCTCGACTAGCTTATTTCGCATGCATCAAGTGTGCGTTGGAAAATTTTCTTGCTTCTATTTCTGGTGATTTCTATCAAAGAAGACATGGAGAGATGTTGGTTAGGAATTTTTATTACTCAAGTCTCTGAGGAATTAGGAATTCTAGGGAACAATGAATAAAGAATTTGAGGTCAATTATTATTGCTTTTCAACTATGATCAGTCTTTCAAATTAAAATATGGGGAGGACCAATTAGAAGTCAAAATTAAGCAATCCTTACAAGTGGGCTTCTTGGTTGGAAGGTAAGCATTTTAGGGGCCAACACTTAAGACTATTTTTGATGATAACAACTTCTGACTTGTCGGACAACTGCTCATCTCATTACTCGTATATCGAACACATAATCAGAGAAAAGAACAGAAAAGATATAAGTTCAAACGCAGAAGAAAGCCAATGCCACCAGGGTTGTTTTTTAAGCTCCTTGACAAAAAAATATGCCCACTGTGATTCTCTGAAACCAACTCCGACAACGGATTCGGTAATTCTCGTTTCGCTTTACAACGGAAAGCAATCGTAACTTGATCACACTGCGAACGATTCAAAGCCTGTTTCCAATATCCAGGATGTTGGACTTGGACTACTTTCTTTATCTGGCCAAGGCACGAATGGGAAACGCCGCAAAAATGACTACTTCAATGCATGTTTTGTCCCGGCTACTAAATCGTAAAACTCTCTGTCTATGATGTGATAATCATCCACTCTCTTAGAATACTAGGTGGGGTAAAAAGTAACCTCCTTTGGAATGAAAAACATTTTTTTTTAAATGCTTTTTTATTTTATTCAATATAGTCCCCTTTTAGCTTGATACACTTATTCCAGCGATTTTCCAACTTCTTGATCCCGTCCGAAAAGTAATTTTCCGGAAGGTTTGCAAAATACTTCTCCGTGGCGTCGATGAGTTTTTATTGATGAGCCATATTTTGAGGTTTGGGAAGAGATAATAGTCCGAGGGAGCCAAATCGGGCGAATACGGTGGATGCGACAGCAATTGGAGCAGTAAGTCATTGATTTTAGCCGGCGCATTGTCTTGTAAAAACAAAATTTTTTTTCGCTTCATGTGAGGCCGTTTTGCAGCGATTTCGGCCTTCAATCGCTCCAATAATGAACAATAATACTCGCAGTTGATGGTTTTTCCTTTTTCGAGTTAGTCCACGAAGAGTATGCCATGACAATCCCAGAAAACCGACGCCGTAACCTTTCCGACCCATTGAGCCTCCCTCGGCCGCCGGCTTCAGTCCATTGCCGGGCACTAATTCAATTCTCTGGTGTGTAATAGTGGATCCAGGTTTCATCAACAGTTACCAATCGACGCCAAAAGTCCGCCCGATTCCGCTTCAGCAAGTCCAAACACACTTTCGAAGTGCTCTCGCGTTCATGTTTTTGGTCAGGAGTGAGCATGCGGCGCACCCAGCGGCAGGATAACTTTTCATATGGCGTGTGCGCTCAGTACTAATCTTTGTGGTATCTGCTAGCTCGGTCAGCCAACACCATTTCATGTATTTCTTTGACATTGTCCTCTGTAACCGCATCGGTACAATCTGACGGAGCATTAACAAACAAAAAAAAAAACACTGTGGCGCTGGCAGCCCGGAATGGGCCATGGCCTAGCTTCTTGACACTCATTTGTGTTGCTCATGTTGTCATTTCTGTCACATCTGAGCGGGGCCTACGGTTTATTGCTGAGTCCGAACGGCACTCCTTAGAAGCTTTTTCGTAGGCAATTTTTACAATACTTTCGGGAGTTTGCCATTGCCCGCCGAAAGGTTGATGGCGATTTTGAAAAATTGTTGGTGAATCGGCCAGGAATCGAACCCAAACTGTCTGCGTGATAGTCCAATGAGCTAACTATCACGCCATCGCCATCGCCATCGCCATCGCCATGACGGAGCATTAGCCCCATAATATTTATTCAACTTTTCTTGTGTTTCCTTCGCCGTTTTGCCTCTCAAAAAATAATGTTTTATGAGAGAACGAAAATCGTTTTTGTCCATACTCCACATGATGCCAAACATGTCAACAACAATTAGCTGTCAAAACAAAACTAAAGACAGTATCGCACTGAAATTTGGCATGTCTGCATAAACATGAACGGACTTCAAGGCACCATAACCTTTTTTGCAGTAGCAGCGCATTCTGGCGGTCAATGAGGTTACTTTTCACCCCCCCTAGTAAGAGCTGGATAGATTCAGGCAGTTGCCAGCACCTTGAAAGATTTAAGACTCTAAAGAAGTGTATCCCAGGTAAAGTTCTTAGAGGTTCTTCTCGACTTGCCGTGGGATAGGCTATGTTAGGTAGGCGGCATGATGTGGTATCTGGAGACGAGTTTATTCTATACCTCATCACACTTATGTGTAGACTAATTGTGGTGCCCGGTGAGGGGAATTGGAAAAGATTGGGGTTCCTAGTTTTGGTTTCCACTCTCCATTTCGCGTAGGTTGTCGTTTGGTCTCTGAGCGGATCTAAGTCATTTTATTGCAGCCGTGAATCTGAAAAGAGATGTGAGTGAAGCAGCAGAGAGGTCGTGTGAGTAATAACTTTTTAATATTTTTCGTCCCAAGTTACAGACGCTGTAACATTGGCACAAAAAGTGGAGGGTATCCTCGGATGAGCTTTATTGAGTTCGCCCCAAGAAGATTATTGCCGGTGAGTAATCCAACAAGCGTAGATACAATAGTTAAGCTTTGCTTTGAATCCTACTTGTTCTCCTATTTGCTGAGTACCGGTCACAATTGTGTTGAGATTTCATTGGTTTTCATTTGTATCATTAGCTCCAATTGTATTCTCAGAGCGTAGAGTGGCGGTTATCTGTCAGTTCTCTTTCTTGGGAGGATCTTTTCGAGCTAGCTCATCTCCATGTTCATAACCTGTCACTCCTTTGTGGCCACGGATCCAGACAAGCGTATCCATATGCTGAACGCAAAGAGCCTTAACCTCTTCACATCAGCGCTTCACAATACTCGATGACCTTAATGGCAGCCTGTCTGTCAATAAATAAACCAACATCCTCTTGTGATATTGCTGCAAGTTGACTACTTCAGCTACAGCTAATATCTCAGCCTGCAAGAGACTGAAGTCTGGCAGGCGTCGGCAGCATTGGAGCTCGATTAATATCAAGTCTTATACTCGTAATATTGCGTTCCTGTCCCTTTCCTCTTTGCTTGGTGAAATGCAGGCGAATGGTGTTTCAAAGTCGCGTTATGATATTATGTAGTCTGTATCGGAGAATAAACCCAATTACCCGTGAGGATCGAATCTTGGCCTTTCGGGCTGGTGTCTTCCCATTAAGCTAACTTAATCGTAAATCGACTTAAATGACTTCTCGTAAAGGGTCTTTCATCAAGCGCTTCCTATATTTAAATTTAAATAAAACAAAGTATGTGTGAGACATCATCGAAATGTTTTATTTGTTTGAAAGGCCTGTCGATGCCATTATGCGTGGAATATAACATCGTTCAACTGTCCGCCACAGCTTCTCTGAGTGGCGCGCATCCGAAATTTTCCATGACTCAGACGAACAAATCAGGCTGAAATTGACCGATGGCATGTGTTATGTTAGCTTTGAGGCCGCTGTGGTTTTTGGCTTATTTGCATAAACCTGCGACTTCAGAAAAAGCGACAAGAAAAGGTCTAAAAGATCGCACGATCTCGTTGGCCAGTTCACACCACCTCCACGTGAGATGACCATGCCCTCGAATAACTCCTGCAGAATTTCCAATATGGCGTGAGCTGTGTGGCACGTAGCGCCGTCCTGTTAAAACCACGTGACGTTAGGGTCCATGTTAACCAATTCAGGTCAAAAGAAATTCGTAATCATCGACCTACAGGGACTTTTTCGGGATGCATTGGACGCTTTTGGATCTCATGTGGATTGTTATCGTCCCAAATTCGACAATTTTTTTTGTTGACGTTGTCTATGGTCGTTTACGTTCAGCTCCTGGGTCAGTTGAATTTTAAACGGGTGTAGGCCCAAGTCGGAAGCAAAATTCGCCAAGTTGTGGTCTGCGAAAGGCCAAGTTCTTGTAAGTGACGTGAAATCGACAGCCTCGGATTCTCCTGCACACTCTCACGGACAGCGGCGGTGTTTTCGGTAGATCTTGCGTTTCGTCGACAGATGGGTGTTGGTTTATCGTTTACTGAATCAGTGGGCTCAAATTTATCCACCACACTGCGAATAGTCCTCTCGGTAGGACGATTATGGCAACCGTAAAATGGGCGAAGCGCGCGGAACGTTGTCCGAACAGAACACCCATTTTGATAAAACGATTTGCAAGTGTTGTTGAACGCTATATCCGTCCATGGTGATTTGGCAAAACAGACTGAATAATTTACAGCCAATTTGACAAATGTAGCTTCAACAATATGGCCGCTATCAACTGTTAAAGTTAGAAAGTCCCTGTTGAAACACCCTTAAGATGTGCCATCTGATTGAAGTAAAAGACCAACGGTGTTCAAAGGGTTCGCAGAGAAAACCTTACGGAAACATTTTATTCAGATTTTCTCTTTGATTTTCTTAATTCTATATTGGGCTTAGTGGACCCGTAAGAGCCCCATAACCCATTGTGGTTTGATTGATGTATGTTCGGTTCTTCCATTATAAATCCGATGGTCTGGGTTCAATACCCAGACTTTACATCGAAAAAATATATTTTTCCCACGTCATCCCCCTTTTTATCTTATACTTACCAAAATGTACAACTGGCAAGATTGATGTTTGGTAGAGCATGCACTTCAAAGATCTGTTCTTTTTTCTTACGCCCCTTATTCGAAGACCAATGGTTTATTGCCATTATTCGTACACATTAACACTCATTGCCCATAAAGAGAAAATCAATTGCATTTGAAATTGTTGCCAATAAGACACCTGCATTTCTCGAAGCTCGGATGTATTTTCTAGTATCACATCAACCAACTTTAAAGGCATTCAAAGATATTCCATTTTGCAAGCCCTCTTAGAACCAATATCGAAAACAACTTTATTACAAAGAAGAGAAAAAAACACTTCCCCTACATCCACAGCCTCGCTATCTGTTCGAGAGAAAAAAGCGCACTATTTCCACTTGACCATTCAATTCCTTTATCACTTTAGTTTTGCATTTACTTTTAAGGAACTGTGAAAGAGAGAAAGAAAGGAAAATATTCATTTCCATTGAGTGTTTCGTATAAATAATGCATCTCTAGGGTACACATGAAGAGCTTCCCAAGGAACACTCCAGAAAGTAGTTAGACTCTTAAGAAGATCCGAAAACTCCAAAACTTCCCAGAGAACATTTCGAAAGTCGACCCATTCGAGTAAATACCAAAAATTTCCATTTGAAAAACTTTACTCTGAATGAACATACCAGTGCTCTGTCCAACCTGGTCTTGCTTGGTATATCCGCCACATCCTCCCACAAGAACATCATTTCATCTCATTTCATTTCATTTGGTTTCATCCAGGACCACTAGATCCACCCTAGTATGCCACTAAGTCAAAAACAAAAACCAAACGAAAAACAATTTCGGCAACAATGTCAATATTTATTCAAAACGGGTCATTGGGTACACTTTTCAGCTTTTTTTCTACTTTTTCCACTCGTGTCCTGTTTTTTTTTTCTCTTCGACGACAGAGAAGGTTTCCACAAGAATGAACAAAACTGGCATACTCGAGAGTCAAGTCAAGTCGAGTCGAGTCGAGTAGTAGATGATACCCCCCCCACATATACCAACTATTCGTAAAATGTTTCACAATGTATCCTTATCCTAAATTTACACACCAAAGGACCATCTCTAGCTTAAGCTGATTCAGGATTCTGATTCTGAGAAAAAGTTCCACGACCCACCACCAACTATCACACAACCACATGTAGCAACAACGCCAACCATGAGAAACCGACAATAAGGAAAATCTAAAGCCCAACAAAAATTGGGACAAAAACAACAAGTTGAGGAGCTTAAGCGCGCTGTGAAAGACGAAGGATATCCGACCGACTCCATGAGCTAGACCCATGATATCATACAACGACAATGGGTGACAATGATGACGAAAAGTCAAACTGGAGGTTCCTTTTGGTTTTTTTTTCCTTTTTTTTTATTTTTGTGAGCCCTGTTACTTGTCCTACTCATGAACAAACTCTCTATTAAGTGTCCTTTACATTGTTTGTGTTTATTTTGGTATATGTGTATATGCCATAAGAAAAGAAAACAAAGCAAAAGGTATAATGAACTGTGAAACAAAGACAAGCCACAATACAAAGAACAGAAAAAAAACAAAAACAAATGAACATCCTTGTGTGCCGAGGAAAAAGAATTAAGAAAAAAAAATACAGCAATCCCTGATCTACCTTAGTCCTTTGTTGTTCCACCCACCTAAACTTTGCACAACTTACAATAAATTCATTTATCTATCTGTTCTTGGGACATACTCCTGCTCCTACACTTATTTCACTATTTTATCCATCCATCCAACCCACTTTCATGTATTGAACAAAGGAAATACGATTTGGCGTAGGAGGATAACAAGGAGCAGGATAACAGCAGCGCAGCAACAAACATAATAGAGACAAAGTTAAATACATTTTTTCACCACCCCTTACCCTAGAGCACACCCCAACCGCCATCCCAACAAGACTCACCATCCTTTTGCTATTCCTTATCCAACGAAGTATGTTCATGAGCGGACATACCATACACCAAGGACGAGAATGAATTGAAAGAATTCCAGGTGGTATGGTGGGAATGGGAGAAGGCGTGTAAGATGTGCTGGTAACTTCATCTCGAAGGAGATTGCATTCCCGGGGGCGGATTGAGTTGATGTTGAAAAAGGATCCTAACTTTGTTATGACAGTGAATGAACTATAGCCTGCAAAAGGGGTTAACATAAATGACAATCAAAAAGGATTCTCCGTCATTTTTTCTTCTTATATTTCTTTTTTGCTTCGTGCTCTTTTTAATTTTTTCTCGTTTCTTTTTTTATTAACTTTTTTATTTTGTTCAAACGAGCGGTGCTATCATTTGCAAAATCGTTGGAAAGTTTAAATTTGGTTGGCTGGTTTGGAAGCGCATAATGCATTTCCGGAAACTACGAGTACAAGTCTAGACTGTAGGAACGAGAAAGTGAACTTAAGTGAATAATTCTTCAGTGAGTTGTGTCTAATTTGAGGAACCGAATTACAGACCAAGTCTGGTGGTCATTGAATATGAGTTTGAAGGTTTAAAAGGAAGTTTTTCTGTTGGAACTTCTCCATATAGCCTCATAGGATTGAAGCTTGCAGCTCCCATTAATGGCATTCGGTACTTTAATTCGAATTACGAGTATTGAAGTGTCAGTCAGCCGAAAACTGCATCATTCGGAGCTACGTTAGCGCGGCTGAGTGAACTTAAAAAAGCTATATACGCAGAGAAATTTATTTGGGTATATCAGCGCTAGAGGCAGAAGAACCTTTTTTGTGCTAATTTGAAACATCTAATGTCTGGCATTTGGGATTCCCTCGCATCTAAATGTTATAGAAAATAGGCAAAGCAGAGACGTTGATGGAGGAGTTTTCAACGTATCAATGGATAAAATACTCCCAAAGCGCCCGCTTTTTCTCTAGATGAACAGAGGACTCAACTAATAAACGAACAAATCCATTGTACTCACTGTATTCTTTTCTTTTATTGAAATTTCTGATCATTTCTTAGAAATATGAGTAGAGTGCCAAAGAGACTAGCATCTCCACACCAAATCCGAGTATCTGCAGCCTGATGCAAGCGTAGATCGGACATTCTCAGATTAAGTTTTCAGCTGTACCGTCATCACTTATGTCTAGCATACTTACGCCTGTCGATTATACCTATACCATCGTCTTCCTCATCAACCGTAATATCCATCGAAAAGGTATCATATTGCCACTCGATGTTTCGTCAAAGATATTCTTTAAAGATTTTTCTGTTGTAGATCTAATTATTAAGGAGTCCAGCGCCAAGTCTAGCTATGCGAGCAGGTAACACTAGACTTTGTGTGGATATCAATCGCGATAATAACTACTCCAATCAGAGCAACGGCAGCTGATTTTCCATTTTAATTCCTTCAGCCTTTACAGTGTTTGTCGAGCGAGATATGACCTGGCGTTATCATGATGGCCTTTTTCGACAAGCAAAAACTTTTCATTTTAGAGTTGCTAATAGTACTTATTCGCCAGGTGAAAGAAGCTCAAAAAAAATTATACCCCTGGAATTTCACCAAACGGATAACAGTACTTTCATTGCATGTGAGCTAGCTTTTGCCTAGGGTTCTGCACCTTCAGCTTCATCTGCTTGTTTCCACCCCCTTTGACGTTGAATCCGATCCAAAAAAAAGGTCCATGCTCATGGTGTCTAAGCAGAGAAATGGCTATGGGGACGCGGTGAATCCAATGGCAAAATGCTGACAAATGGTCAATATTAAGCCTCAATGTCGTCATAAACGGCGATTGCTATCGACGGCAAAAGCAGCGCTCATTTGGATGCGGATTTGTTGTCGGAGGCAGACTTAGACAAGAAGTCCTCAGCTTCCGGCATGTGAGCGAGCGCCTCGTAGCAATCCGCATCAAGGCTAAATTTGCCAACATTAGCCTCATATGCGCGCATGCCCCCACAGAGGAGAAAGATGACGACACCAAGGATGCCTTCTACGAGCTCCTTAACAAGACCCACGAGCAATGCCCTAGCTATGACATTAAAATTGTCCTCGGTGATTTTAATGCAAAGCTAGGAAGAGGGGGTATCTTTGGTGGAACAATCGGAAAATATAGCCTGCACAACACCACCTCCGATAACGGATTCAGGCTAATCGACTTTGCGGCGGGGCGAAACATTGTCGTGGCTAGCACACGGTTCCTACATCTCGACATACACAAGGGGACTTGGAGAACTCCTGATCAATCAACAGTCAACCAGATTGATCACATTGCGATCGACGCAAGACACTCCTCCAGTATTATGGATGTCCGTACGTTCCGCGGAGCCAACATCGACTCGGACCATTACCTTGTTGTAGCCAAGGTACGGTTGCGGATATCCCAAACTACGCCAAGACAAACTAATGCTGTGAAAAAATTCGACGTCAGACGGCTACAATCGCAAGAGATCGCCAAGTCCTTTTCCGATCGAGTGTCTCTTAATCTCTTAAGAAGTCCAATGCCGCAAGCATCAACCATCGAAGACCATTGGAAACACTGTCAAAACGCCATCAAAGATGTCGCTTCTGATGTGCTGGGTTTCACTCGTCCACCCCAAAGAAACCCCTGGTTCGATGATGAATGCCGGCAAGCACATGCAGCTAAGCAAGATGCATATACCGCGTCGCTGCTTAGAAAGACCACAGCTGCTCATGAGCTCTATGAGCGGAAGAGGAGAGACGAACACCGGCTTCTCAGGAAGAAGAAGAAAAAGCATGAGAAGCGCACGATCGAGGAAATTGAGAGATGCTACTCCAAGAATGAGGTTCGGAAGCTTTACCAAAAGGTAAAAATAACATGCCGCGGAAACAAACCCCGAACCGAAGCCTGTAGAGATGAACAAGGGAACATCGTAGTAGAATCGCAGTCGATGCTGAGGATTTGGAAAGATCATTTCTGCAGACTGTATAACGGCGATGACGGACCAAATACCGCTGTCAGGCAGAATCAACCTTTCAACCTGGACGATGATGACCAACAATTGCGTCCACCCGACCTGGATGAAGTGAAGATAGCCATATCGAAGCTTAAGTCCAACAAAGCTGCTGGAGCGGATGGCCTGACTGCCGAGCTCTTCAAAGCGGCAGGCGATGACTTGGTAAGGAGCTGGTGTATGCTCATCTGTAAAATATGATCGGACGAAAGTATGCCCGATGAATGGAACCTCAGCATTGTTTGTCCAATTCTTAAGAAAGGAGACCCTCTGAACTGCGCCAACTACAGAGGCATCAGTCTCCTTAACATCGCATATAAGATCTTATCCGCCGTATTGTGTGAACGCCTGAAGCCGTTCGTCGACAACCTGATAGGTCCATATCAGTGTGGCTTCAGGCCAGGAAAGTCCACCATCGACCAGATATTCACACTACGGCAGATCTTGGAGAAGACCCACCACCTAGTCATCGATTTTAAGGCTGCGTCTGACAGCATCTATGGAGACGAGCTATATAGAGCAATGTCTAGTTTTGGCATCCCTGCCAAACTCGTCCGTCTGTGCAGGATGACGATGGAGAATGCACGCTGCTCCATCAAGGTCGGCAAAGATCTCACCGAGACCTTTGATGTCCAGAAAGGATTTAGACAAGGCGATGCGCTGTCATGCGATTTTTTCAACATCGTAATTGAAAGAATAGAGCAAAACTCACGAGCAAACACAAGAGGCACTATCTTTCAAAAGTCCGTCCAACTACTCGCATACGCCGACGATATTGACATAATCGGGAGAAAGCAGCGTGATGTCAGTGGCGCTTTCGCGAGTATTGAGACGGAAGCGGCGAAAATGGGTTTAGCGGTCAATGAGGGCAAGACCAAGTATATGCTGTTAAGCAAAAAGGACAACCAACACCGACGTCTCGGACAGAACGTCACCCTCGACAGATATAACTTTGAGGTAGTTAAGGACTTTGTCTACCTAGGCTCCGCTATAAATACAGACAATGACACCAGCGCTGAGATCAAGCGAAGAATAACTCTTGCCAACCGCTGTTTCTTTGGGTTAAGAAGGCAATTGAGTAGCAAAGCCCTCTCTCGGACAACAAAAGTCACCCTTTATAAGACTTTAATAATCCCGGTCCTGCTCTATGGCGCAGAGGCATGGACATTATCAAAAATGGATGAGGGTGTTCTTGGTTGCTTCGAGGGAAAAATTCTTCGGGCGATCTTCGGTCCCGTCTGCATTGACGGTGAGTGGAGGAGGAGATACAACGACAAACTGTATGGACTGTACAGCGACATGGACCTAGCCAGAAGAGTGAAGATCCAAAGACTTAGATGGCTGGGTCATGTAGAGCGCATGGACACCAATGCTCCGGTCCGAAAAGTCGTCGAATCCGCCCCCGAGGGACAGCGCAATAGAGGGAGGCCAAGACTCAGGTGGCGCACGCAAGTGGAAGAGGACCTCAGCCAACTTAGCGTGCGAAACTGGAGGCAGCTAGCCAGGGATCGAGCTGGCTGGAGAAGCTTGTTGACTGAGGCCCAGGTCCACCTCGGACTGCAGCGCCACCTAAAGTAAGTAAGTAAGTCGTCATAAATGTCGGAAGGCCGTCCGAAAAGTGACGTCTGATACCACGACCTATTCACTGGTACAACAAGTAACAACAGTTAGGTTATACAGCAAACTTTCCACCACGTATGAAGATCGGGCACGGATTTTTGCAATGATCCAATATTTAGAGGGTTGACTCACAGCCCACTGCATTAAGCCGAATTATTTAGTATTAGACCTCTGTGATTCAGGCGCGATGGCCATATAGTCATCGTAGGACGTCGAGTAAAAGTCATTAATCTTTACAATCCTTAAGGCCTTATCAACTACAAGCAGCACAGTAAACAGGCACAGGACCGTGCCTTGGGGCCTGCACAAATAAAATTTTTGGAGGATGCATTCGATAGCTCTTTTAAAATCAAGAACAGCACCAAGGCTGAACAGATTCCTTTATTGTTGATACGCCGAATTTATCGATCTGCCTCAATTGATATTTGATTTCTAAGTCTAATGGAAAAGATATAACAACGAACTTACCTACCTAATTACTTAAGAGCCGCTACAGTCAGGTCTCAACGAAAAACCTTCCCCAGGATCAAGATCTGACATCAGCTACCTCCAGTGCCGCACTGCAACTGGCTTGCGATCCTCCTCTGTTGCGTCGTCTCTCTGAGTTAGAGTACAAGACACTTTGCGCTGGAAATCTGGCATGCATTTATCCACCATGACTCAGCTATCCCAGACATTGATGGAAGGGTGAATTCGCTGTAGGGCCGACAATACAAACGGGACCAAATATAATGGGCAGTCTCTTAAACGGAAAAGTTCTTCGTTATCCGCTGGATAATAGCGATATTGTATGAATTCAAATTTGCCTCACGAAAAAGGGCTCTGTTTCTCAACTGCCCTATGAGCCCAAAGAATCAGGGATTGGCAAGAGCAATTTGATTTCTGCACTGAATTCGTTTCAACTTGTAACTACGGACCCAATGTAGAAGAAATTCTTGACTATCTCAAAGATATAAAATAAAGCGGTGACGTTGTGGCTGAGTCATGGTATGGTGTGCGTCTTTTTCTGATTGCGACACCATCAGACCCATTTTTGGTATTTTCGTCTAACGAAAGCTACAATGCCATCCGCGTTAAAACAGTAATGTGGTGGTCGGGCCTCTTTTGATCACAAGTGAGGTTTTATTTCTCTGGTAACGTTACAAAAGTTGCATAGCAGCGATTCCCCTGGTCTTTGACCTTTCTTGGATTTGAAGGTCTTGATTAGTTAATTACAGAGAGCGGGGGCTCTCATAACCACAGCAGGCTACTGGAGCCGAACTGTTTAGCCGGACTGTTTTTCGGGGCAACATGCTTACCTATATAATGCTGAAGATCATCATTCACGATGATATGGTGATGTGATTGGTTTTTAAGTGCCGCAACACAACCAAGCCTCTGGTTTGACGAAATTTGTAGGAAGATACATGCAGTCAAAAACGAGGCACATAAAGCCGTGAAGCCGAAAACAAAGCGAAGCCTTCGCGTAAAGAAAAAAAAATAGCACTATGGAGGGAATCTAGAGATTTTACTGGTGCAAAGTCAACGTCGAAGACTGCGAAGTTGATTATCAGCCGCAACCGATGCTGAGAACATAGAAAGAATACTTCTGCAGACTGTATAAAGGTGATGATGATTAAAATTTCGCTGTCAGGCAGAAGAAACTATTCATCCAGAATGAATGAATGAGAATTCCGTTGTCACCTGTAAGATATATTTAGACACAAAAATTACCAGAAAAGCAATCTCAATAAAGTTTGTTCGGTCTACAAGAAAGGAGATCTCTGTGGCTATTAGATCTTTTCTGTCGCATTTATTTTATGAGCATCTGAAACCATTTAAAAACAATCTAGATGGTCCATACCAGCGTGGTTTCAGGTCAGGAATACATTCTATTGATCAAATGCTCGCATTACGACAGATTTTAAAAAATACCTGGGAATTTCAGATCGACAATCATCATCTTTTTGCCACCACAGAGGCGAGCTATGCAAGGCCATGTCGAATTGTACGGGCTAAAAAACGGGAATTGTCGGCTTTAATGTAGAAAATGTTTAAGCGAATCAAGACTAACATTTTATGTCAGAAATAGGACTGTGCGCTAAAGAAAGATGTCACCTTATGCTCGGATCCATTTAAAATACAGTGCGCAAGAGCTTTACGAGCTTGAAGTCCATTTTATACAAATAATTGATTAAGTAATAAAGAGGTCAAAAGACATTCAGTGGAGTAACTGAACCAATACCGGAAATTCGCAAACGGATTACTTTAATGCTGTATAGAGCTATTGGATTTGAGAAGTACCTGTTTAAAACTCTCTTAAATTTAATTCATATATCTAGCAGGTATGTATCTCCTTTGTTATACGTCCTGCTTAACATTTACAAAAGCTCTTGCATTGAAATCTAGAACGAAATTCATCTAGAAACATTTTAAATACAAACTCTTAACTTTGATTCACAACTTAAATTGCTTTTAACCCAAATTCACAACTTCAACCGCGTATCCTGGCAATATACATACGAACGTGCATCTACTTTCCCTTCATCTAACAAAATTCATACCCCTGAAGTAGCATTCAAAAACAGAAAATCAACTTCAACACCACAAACCGAAACAGCAACTGAAATCACATTGTTATCCTGCGAAAGGTTTCAATTTGAAAAATTGCTCAAACATTTGCAACATTTTTGAAACAAAGAAATTTCAAACGTATAGCAAATTGTTTGTAGGGACTAAGGATACAGATAGTGCTAATGTCGGTTGAAGGAGAAATGCACGAGAAAAAAGAAAACCAACATTGTTCACTTCATTACTGGAATCAAATGGGTCTGCTTTACCTTGTTTACAAAAGATTTCACCTTATGCAGAAAAAACACAAAAATTTTAACACATTCGAGTAGTCCTTCCCCGTTCCTATTGCTCATCCTTTACATTTTACCAAATTTTAATTCAAAAAACCTTTCTGACATCCTTCACAAGAAAAGCCATACAACCATATACGAGTATGTACATACATATGGAACGAATTGCAACTGTCGAAACAGTTCGAGGAGAAACCAAAGCCGAATTCTAGCCAACAACCATGGCACGGAGGCTACCCAAAGCATCAATTCATTTTCGTTAAACCCCCGTTTTTACGCCATTGGCATACACGCGGTGTACTACAGGATCAACCCAATTGTTAGAATAGAGAATGCATGTAATGTATGATGAAGGAGTGAAGGAACAGAAACCAGGATCCAGGACCCAGCAGCAGGTAGAACAATATTTTAAAGGGCTATGCCCTAATTTTTTCCCTGAAATGAACTACTTTCCCCGCAGAGAATATCTTTCGTTTTGCATACCCTACAGCTACAGTGTTTTCTGCTTTAAATGAAAAACCAAACTGCTTGCAAAGTTGGGGGTTTACAATCCTCCGATGTATCCATTTGTTTTTGTTTTTACCTACAATCGATATGAAGATTCTTACTTCGGTCTCGTAGTTTCGGTTGCACTTTTAAATCGTTCTATTCTAAATTATAGAGTCAGCTCCAGAGCATCTGAGAGCTGGCACCTGCAGAGCACTGCCTTAAATTCAAAACTTTTTTTTCTGTTTTTGTAGGAATTGTTTGCTGGGTGAATGCAGAATGACCTAGAGAGTGTTTCCTAATTTCCGACACCAAGTGCCACCTTTGTGGAACCTTGTTTGTCATCCCCAGGAGGTTATCTTCTTCTTTGATCAACTGTGGGGTGTTGTTGGTTTGTTTTTGTAGGATGGAGGTACACGTCCAGAGACGGAATAAAATTTGATTTATCCTTCGAAAATGGATATTGACTTATCACTTAGGAAAAGGCAGACAAACTGGTCAAGAAAAGTTCAGAAACCCCCTTCAACGGACCTGAACCCTTCTGCTGCACATCTTAAACAGCAGTAAATTTAGCCATTAAGCGCTGCTGGCACTCAAAATGCATCTCATACTGGGAGGAGACCCCGGGCTAAGGCAGGCCAAATGAGCCATCCTACCCTTTAATAAAAATGCCGACAGATGTCTGAATCTAAATCGGCATGATATTAGAAATCTAGTAGGATACCTTACGGGACACAATGGCTTAAGATATCACCTCAGCAAAATAGGACTTGCTGACTCCGCAGAATGTCGACTCTGTCTCGAAGACGAAGAAACAGCTGAACACATTTTATGTGACTGTCCAGCCCTAAATGGAATCAGGCGGAACACCTTCCTTAGAGAACAACTCGACATCTTTGAAATAAGCTTCCTAGAAGAGGTGCTAACTTCATTCGGAAGGTAGAAAACCTAATAGCCTAATTTTCTTTCTGACTCCTCCAGCACTAAAGATCTTTTTAGATCGAAGTGCTTCCAAATCGATATAATCGATATAGTTAGTGTTAAGTTCTTTTTCGGATTTTTGTTCTGGTGTCATTTTGGGGCTTAGGATTCTTATTTTGAAATGCCCCACTTTCCATTAATACTAAGAATCACTCGAGATTTTATTTATCGACATGACAATGTCGCTTGGTAAAGCGCAATCCTTAGAAGATCCTACAGAGAGCCGCTCGAGCAAATCATCTGACAAGGCAGACTTTTCAGCTAGGCTAAAGGCCTTAGAAGATTTATGTTCTACGTCCCAGCGATAAGAATAATCATTGGATGAAAGCGCAAACATAAAAGCAGACCGGCTAGAGCCTGGCACAACAATCAAATGTTTCTTATATGAGAACTTCATCGTGCTCATAACATCCCTATATCCCTACAACAATTCAAATTGCATATGCGAAATAGTTTCACGTTTCTAGTCATCATAGTTACGAGATTACTCTTCGACCATATTTTACTATCGTCCTCGAACAAAGAATAGTATCTGGAATGTGAAGACGATTTCCAAAACAGGAATTATTCCTTGAACTCGAGAGAGAATCCGTGCAATGTTGGTTTGACAACGTAGGAAACGAAGGTATATTAGTTCCCAATGATAATCACTTCTAGGAACTGCCCTGCAAGATGGAGTGACGAGTATATTGCTAGCCTAAACTTGTACCAGAATACATCGCGTAGCAGAATGTTATTTATGTCCAGCACACTTAGTTGCTTAGCAAATGCTTCGGCCCTGACACAACGGCAGTAACCAAGCTTTAGTTCTTCCTACTGAAGACCTTACTGCCCTTTTAGAGATATCCCGAAGGATTCGTTTGATCTGCTGACAACCTGAGGAGTCACCCCATCTGGGTTTATTCTCAAATGAAACTCCACTGTCAACGAAAGCCCTAATCGAGGGAACGTAGACAAACTTAATACAGGTTCGAGTCCTCAAACAACTCTTTTCTAAGCTCATCTGCGATTTCATTTTTCATGTGACTGCTTTCAACAAATCCAGAAAGTTCGCCATTTAGAACACCGACGCAAGTTTTTCTAACGAGGGGTGAAATCTAACATTGTCGTGCTCCAGAAGGACACCACGCCGTATCCTCAATTGGTTTTGGAGCCATACTTGCAGACCCTTCTACATTCCTTTCCTAGTACATATATTTGTGTATTCACATCGATGACGTGTTGTCTGACCGACATCAGTACAAAGGAGTAAGCTTATCTATTAATCACTATCACCATCACAAACGAAGGTTTACACGGTCGTGGATGAGAGCCTACGAAGCTTATAAAACGTTTTCTGGTTCGACCGTATCTCCACTGAACAGCTCAATCAAAATAAAGATTCAGTTCTTGGTGGTTGAAAAATAGTTTGGAAAGTTATTTTGCGCATAACTTAAGCATAACACATAGTCTCAACAGGCTGTCTGTTTAGCCATTTAACCAAAACGTTCACACCGCGGTCAAACGCCGATTTAGAATCACTTTCCTAGACGTCAGAAACAGAAGTTTGGCCGATATTGGCCTACCGCTCTAACCTGCTCAATAATACTAGATTCAACACTGACAGGCTCAGGGATTGATGAGTGCGGCAATAATTCAGGAACTAGCTCGCCCTAGAAGAAGAATCAATGAAAAAGCAGTGTATTGCAAGAACGCACACCTAACAACGGTACGATGAGGGTATAGCAATTAAGGCTCCGACTACATTAAAGCGAATTGAAGTGGAAGCCGCAATATCACATAGAAAAGAACGAAGAGACAGGATAAACCCTTTTAGGAGTATCTATATCGACTTAGTTGCCTTAAAAACAGAATTGCTACAACCGGCCGTACGATCAGTGATGGAAAATTAGTAATTCCCACAGGAATAACAGATGATAGACTATAACTAAGAGAAATTCAATGGACTGTGCTAGCTAGAGGGGTATATGCGCCCCTCCCGGCTGTAGCCATGATAATAGCTACATAGAGTATATTAGATCGCATTAAGAAACATTAACAGAACATTTTCAGTATTAATGAGCGGCAGGCTTTCGAACTGGATCGTCCAGCACCAGCGAAATAGTACGTTTACACCGACCTGAAATTCAGCATTTCAGGCAAATTCAACATTTCAGCCGAAATGCTGCATACAATTTCCAGGATTTCGAATTGTTGAATTTCAGCGAATTGCTGCATTTCGTCTCTGCATTTAAAAGGTTGTCAAATCGAACAAAGCTTTTTAATTATTCCGCACGTCATAGCGCTTACAAAAACAACTTTGAAAGAAGTCAGCTGTTCCAATATTTACAATCACTAACGACTATGTGCCTCAACCAAAAAAAAGTATAAAAAAGGAGGAAGTGGTAAGACAGCAGCTGTCATATAAATGTTTTGCGTTAAATGTTAACGGTGAAATGAAATTCCGAAATTTCATTTCGAAATGCTGAATTTCGGGTCGGTGTAAATGTACTATAAGCCCCAGTTTACCGATACATCTACCATTTGACGGGTTTAAGAATGCTTTCGACGGCCTATGGTATCTGTTCACCCTTGCACAGAGGAAGCAACCTATTATAGAAATACTCAAAGTTATTACAAAAGCTATACACGAGGAAAGTGCCACCTCTTTACATACCACCAAAGTGTCGGAGGATTTTTAAGTTCAAAGTAGAGTTGCACATGGTCACAGCAGATATTTCTGGTGGTTATCAGCGTTGAACCTGGTACATATTAGTCAAAAGGTAGAAATGGAATAAAGGTGGACGAAAACTGTTGACTTTAAACACATCGACTACGACTACCCAACGTGTCTCAACATTTCCATTTTTACCATTTCTATTGTACCAAGTATAGTTCTGGCTTACAACGGTGGCACTAAACTATCGGGTTTTCCAATAGGGACTTGATAACTTCGAATTCAATTTGTGAGCGCACTCTTTCACTAATCAGCAAACTGTCACTGTCAATTTATTCAGTAAACTCAACATTTTCATCATGGTAAAGTGCACGAACGAGCAACGTCTGCAGATTATAAAAACTTTCTACCGAAATTCGGAGTCGGTGACTGCAACTTTAAGAGTGTTAATTCCAGTTTTCGGTCGTAATTCTCGCCCTAGTAGACAGGCAATAACAAGTTTAGTGCAAAAATTTGAGTCTACATATTCGTTGTGTGATGTTGCCGTATCAGTGAGACAACGGGTTGGTCGAAGTGTCGAAAATATCGCTGCCGTTCAGGCGTCCGTAGCAAACGATCCAAATCAGTCAATTCCACGGCGTTCTCAAAAATTGGGCATCACTCATACCACATTATGGCGTATTTTGCGTAAGGATCTTGGTTTACACCCATACAAGATCAAGCTGACTCAATAATTGAAGCCGATGGACCATTTGAAGCGACGTACGTTCTCCGATTGGGTTCTGGAGAAGATGCGCCAAGATGGTGAATTTCATCGCAAAATCATCATTTCATCGCCTCGTTCGTGCGATTTAACGCCGCTTGACTATTGGTTTATGCCAACAAGCCGACGACGTTGGAAGAGCTCTGTGCCAACATTAAACGCGAAATAGCGGCCGTTTCGGCCGAAATGTGTGGCCAAGTCGTTGAATATTGGGTCAAAAGAATCGACCGCTGCAAACGTGCCCGCGGTGGCCATATGAACGAAGTCCAGTTCAATTCATAAATGTTTTGTTTGTACTTCAAGCCGATAATAAAGTTTTTGAAATATCTCAAATGGTTTGCGTTTTATTTTAAAAAAAAATTGTCAAGTCCTTATTAGAAAACTCTTTACAACACAGTCGTGAAGGATATCTCAAATCTGGAGGCTGAAATTTCTCAGCAGAACAAGCACCAGAAAGAAACAAGCACACACGAAACGATCTTCGCTGTAACGTAAATACCACAGCAACCAACAGACCTTCATAATAACAAGTCTAATACATCTAGTTGTGTACAAGGGCATGGTGACACTTCAATACTCCCAATATTGATTTGGACAATTACCTTACACGATTGCGGATATCCCTAACGCTACAAAGAAGGGGATTTACTGTAAGGAAGTTATCTTGTCCCGAAACGCAGTAGCAAAGCTGTAAAAAAAGCCATCAGAGATCCTGTCTATGATGTGCTAGGTTCTGCCGGACAACTTCTGGGAAAGAGATAAACAAAAAGCATAGAGTGCGGTGCTCTATTAGCAAAATAAGATGAAATCGACTCACCCAACGGCTTGGATCGAAACCACCTTCATTAAAATAGAATCCGCCCACTTATACAGGCGGATCTGCGGAGCGTGAACAATTTTTTTCAGAAAAACGTTGCAGACAACTAAAATCTGATATATTGAAAATCTATGAACAAGAGCCTAGATCTTGCTTGCGCTTTATGGCCCAGGAGCAGTGAAATATTAGGACAGGTCAACCAAATAATGACAAACATCTTCTGCGAAGGAGGAAAAAAATATTACAGCTTTAAGAAAGAACTTCAAGCGGCCTGATCTTATAGATTTTGAGGCAAAAACAAAAATTCAGAACTTATAGAATTCGGTATTTCGGGCAAGAAGTTCTTTGAAAAACCTAACTGAAATTGGAAAAGACTACAAGATTTTGGGGTAACCGTCCTCTAAATCAGTTCATCATCTGACGAAACAGCTTAGTGTTCGGACTATGAAAGCTGAACCTATAAAGGTCAAGATTTGGGTTGCCTTTGTTGTCAATGTAAAGGTAGACACAAAAAAATGATAAAATTCGACTGCAATACCCGTATATCAAATCGCATCTTGAAGTCCATTAAAGAAAATTGTTCAAAGAGCAAATTCATCTTCACGATACAGTGCTTCCCTTCTTGTCCTTTTATTAACGCTTTCCTCGTTATACGAACTTATGCGTAACGAGTTTCCCATTTTTACTGCATCGCTGCTGCTCCGCTTATGGGGTTGGCTTCCCAAACTATCTAATGGACCAAGTGATCAATTCGCATAACTGTCTGTATTCAACGTCTGCAAACTTCTTTTTTAGGTTTCATCAATGTTAGAATGCATGCATTTAAGGACACCTTTGAAAACCTATTTTCAAAGAATGATGTACATATTAAGGCCAGTACTTTTAAAACAGAAAAAAAATTAGTTTTTCTATTTCACTTTTTGAAGGTACACACATTCCATATTTTTTGCTCCAGTTCATCTAAAACTTGAATTCGATAGCAGTAGTGTTGGCTACTACTACGTATGTACCTACCACCTGCCTTGTCACTTCGCATTCGATTGAGCAAAAGTACGGATTCATGTCATCGGAAAATTAAATTCTAGACAAGAAAGTCCCCATAGATCCCCGCCCCTATCATGTAAAATAGACTACTGATGGCCAGGAAGTGGGTGTTAGGTTAGTACGAGAGGTGGTACTTTGAAGGATGTCGTCGTCGTCGTTGTCGTTGTCGTTGTCGTATTCCATTTTGTTCTATCGTTATGTGCGATTCAGAGAATCTGACCACAAAATATAAATCTCCAGTGAATGCGAATTGGAAAATCGGGTCACATCTGGTGGAATATGAGTGTTGGAGGCGTTCTACCATAAGGGATATGAAAGAGAACCGACGTGTACCTATTTCGGAAGTCGAATTGAGGCCATCACCACCGAATTTCCCATTATACGTTTGAATTGGGATTTCATTTAACGAGTATGTGGCTATGCCTGGGTCTATGCTCGAGTACGAGTACGGGTATTCGTATATCCTCTATCTTTAGCTGCGTATGTAAGTATAGTTTTGTGAAGGATATGAGATACTTAAGCTTCAGCAGATTAATTTTGAAATTAGGACAAAAGAGGGCATATGAAAGCAAAAGACCCAAAGAAACAGACACATAGACAACACAACTAGCAGCAGTTACAGCTGGGAATAATATAGCTGGAGCTATAGATACTCGCACACCACAATCTACAACAAGATTCACATCTACTCGTATACACACGTTCGAATTTAGAAGCTGATCTCTGGGCAAGTTCTAGAGATGTGTGAACTTATTATGAGTTTTGGATTTTCGGTCGTTCTTCTGGTGCAAGTACCTATGGGCGATTTTAGAGATGTTTTCATGGATTAAAGTAGCATTTCTGGCTCATATAACACCGCACACATGTGCTCCTTTAGTATGGAAGAATGGATTAACGAATGAGTTGTCTCAATCTGCTGAGAATTTGATATCAAAACAGTCTTTTGGGAAATTACAAAATTTCATGTAATTGTTTAAATTTTATTGAGTGTTGGCATATGTTTTGAAAGTTTGAATATGAGTAAAGTAATGTAATGGGCCGCATTAAATTCAGAGAAAAAGTTTATTACTGAATTTAAATTAACATCGCCGATTCGGCTTATGAATAATAATGTATGAGAGGCCGCCTTAAGGCGAGTTGGGCGTTACGAGAGGTAAAACCGCAAAATGCCTACATCTGACGAAACAGCGGAAGGCGACTCACTAATTAAGTGGTGGGTGCAGGTTTCTGTATTGTAACTTTAGCTCATTTAAGGCGATTTTGGGTTTAGAGCGTTGTTTGGTTACAATATAAATAGGGAGTAGCTGGAGGTTTATTGCTCGGGCTACATGTACAAGGTTTTACTGTAATCCTTTTTCAGTATCCTGCAGCATATGAGGTAAGCAAAATGCTTTTGTGTTAAATGATTAAATGGATATGATGTAGCCATTAGCTTGAATATTTCGCCTTCCGGTATAACTTACTCTTAATTCTGCCAAGTGGCACAAAATCTCCATTCAAGGCTTTTTGAGGAGAAAGCCGACAAGAGCATTTCTTAGAAAAGCTTTTAGCACAAGGATAGTCCTTTCGATGGGAGAAAAATAGGGTTTCAGCCAGTAAATGTCCGTATCTGTTAAAACAAATCCAATAGGATTTATGCACAAACAATGGGGTTGGGGCTTTTCTTATTGTCAGGACTCCTAATATCCCAGTACAACCCGATACTAAATAGCGATTAATATTAAAAGAATCCCGGAGGGGTATTTGTAAGGGATTTAGTGGAGGGTTATGCAATCCCATAAAGCCGCTGTTTCTTTTGCTTCTCTGGCTAATGCTTGGACGAGTATCTCAGTTTATCTTGAGTTTTTCTTAGTTTGCGATTCTTGCTATTTCTTATTCGCTAACGCACTTTGCTAGATTTTGATATACTTGCTAAGACTTCCTTTCAACTTAAAGCCCTTATTCGCTGCCACACCATCCGTGGATGTTTGCAGGAATTAACATCACTCTCAGTACTTAAACTAGAACCTTGTCACTAACATCTGGTTGCTGGAGGGATACTCGTAAGCTCCAAAAGAAGTTCTCTTGTTTCGAGATATTTCAGAAGCTGACGGTTTGTCTTTGTTTTCATGAATTTGGAAAGAGGGGGCGATAGTACAATGGGTCTGTAAGCGAAGAAAGAGGAAGATTCGCTTTTTTATGGATAGGCTGGAGTAGCACTTCAAAGAAGAGGAAAGATACACCATCCGGACTAGCGTATATATACAACAATTATGACTATATTTGAGACATTGTAGTATTTTTACCTCAGGTTTTGGTCAAATTGAAACTGTACGCGCAAGAAAGACACACCAGTCTTTCCTGGCTCGTTTGGTTTTCCTATGATCTACGTCGTTATCGAGGAAAAATAACGACCAGTTAAAATTCCTAAAAAAAAAGTGTCAATCCCTTTCCAATTGGTTTTCTCGTATAGCCCATACGATTTCTTTAGGAATAGTTTCTCCAACTTTCTGGATAAAGGCATTCAACAAGACATATGGGTGTTTTGATTGAATCAATTAACTTAGCACAGATAGAATATTTCAAGATAGTGGAGAAAAAGTGGAGACTAGCTGCTAGGAACTCCGAAAAAATAAATCAACAATAGCCTTTTTATAGAAAATAGGACTAATTATTCTGACTTTCTTTATGTTAAACAGCATAGAGCAAGTACCTAATTGGTTTTCGTATGCGAAAAACTGTGCATCAGTGCGGAAGATATCGCGAAACTCCCTAGCAAGCTCTGGCAGAAAAATTCCATAAGGAGTGCACGATAAGAACTATGTACATATATACCTACACGAGGGTACAGTCTGTTTGATAACATCGTATACGACAAAAATTAAAGAAGAACTTATAATGATAAAAAAAAATCAATTGTACTGGTTTATTTTGTTTATTTACTTGAATGCTTTTCAATTAATATGTTGTCCACTCTCCTCCATTATCAATAATTGCTTGGAGTCTTCGAGGCATGCTTTCTACTAATCTTATAGCATAATCTTGAGACAAAGATCTCCAATAAACTCGTATTTTCCGTGATAATTGTTTGACCGTCGATATCTTCTTTTCTTGGAGCTTTAGCTTCATGAATGCCAAAACATTTTCAATGGGATTTGCATCTGGCGACTGTGATGGCCAATCTAAAACATCGACGTCATTTTCTTGTTTCCACGCACTGCACAAACGACTGCGATGTTTCGGGTCATTATCTTCTTGCAGTAACCAATTCTCATTCCTTCTTTTAAACCACCTTTGGGCAGATGGTAATAAAGAATTCTTATAAATTTTGACCATGTTGGGTGCGTTTAAGTTATTTGTAAACATGAACAAATTGCCAAATCCTTGTTTTGAGAAGCATCCCCAAACGTGCACCTTTGTCGGGTGCTTGACGGTCCGCTGGATTAATTTATTGGATTGTGTTCACCAGGTATGAGTGATAGGAGACCATGCCCAAAAAGAAGCTTCATCCGAAAAAATAACGTTGTTTCAATCTCTGTCCAAATTCTCCTTGGACCAACTGAGTCGTTTTTCTACGTGTTTTTTTTTGACAGGAGTGGTTTCTTTATTGTGCTTCGAAATTTTACATTATTGGCTAGTAAACGTCTTCGTATCGTATCACAACACACATTTAGACCCCTTTTACGTAAAATCCCTTGTCCTCCACGTAACGATAGAAGAGGATTTTTTTCAAACACGCGTAGAATCATTTTGTCCTGCCTTTTTGTTGTTTTTGGCGTAGACCCACGATCCGGCAAATCATCACATTTTTAACTTGGGAATAACGGTGCACCCAGTTGCTAGCAAATGCTTTTGACTTTTTCAAAACTGCTCCGTATGACATTTTCGGTCCTTTTGGATGCGTGCACAAGAATACTGCTTCATAACGTGATACAAACGCGACACTCATTTTAAAATACTTCCGTCTCTGACAAAAATTGAACACTCTTTAAATTTTTTTATTCAAAGCATTTTAGCAGAAGTATTTTTTTATTTGCTAATACAAATGCCACTTCCAAACCGGTTTTCATAAACGAGTTTTGCCGTATACGATCTTATCAAACGGACTGTATTTTCATCCCAGTTTTGACGGCATGTGTAACTCCGCCACAAAGAACGGCGTAGATAGATTATTATCTTTGTGGATAAAAGCAATAATGTTGAATAGGACCCTGATTGTTGATTCTGACAGCGATTCATTCTCTTATGAACATCCTCAACGGTTCTCACTATAAGTTATACAACGGATCATGCACATTCACTCAGCATAAATTTCGAAAAGTACGACTCAAATAAATCATTCAAGGCTGAGCTTGTTTCCTTCTTAAGAATGAGGAAGCTGACTGGCTTATGTCATCATTTTTCAACAAAGTTTAATATACACAATAAGTGTCATCCTGGAAACTTCTTTAGAATACTCGTAATTAAGGTGCTGTCGACTTCTGACAGTGAGAGAGACTTCTGTGGCCCTATGTATTAACGTGATCGCGGAACATGAGGTTATGGTTGAACTTGCTAGGACGAGCTAGGACTTATATGGACGAGCTAGTATTACTCGAGCAACTACAATATTTGCTGACGACGCAGAAAGGACTTGCAAGTAAATTATTTGTCAGGGGACATGGCTCAGCTACTCTTAATCCTTATGAAGCTCTCAGTCGTTAGCAATGATTTAGCCGACACACAGGCAGTGCTTGTCTCGACTTGGATTGCAAAAATATGACAGACTCAACGCCTTTTTCATATTTGGACTGTGCATATACAAAATATAACATTTGTGGAGGGTTTTTCATGAAGAAATGAAAGTCCAAGAATAACCAACGATCTCCATCATTAGTCAAGAGAATAAAATGGCGCAACTTAAACAAGAAAAGAAGTCAGCTCTGCTTACTCATGGCTCCAAAATGCTATTAAAGGACAGCTCCACGTAAATGAAGAAAACATTATGGTTCAACGTTAAGAAGAAAATGGTAAACGTTGAACTAAGTGCAGCGGAGATACGGACCTCGATAAATTCTGTCCATCAGCTGTCGTGCAGGGACAAATGTCTTATTTTACGAAAGCCAACCATACCTCAGAAGTAAAATTAATGAACCGGACGCATGAAGCCGGGCCGAGTCAGGTGCTTTACATATGAACTTTCCTTTTAAGCTAAGACCACGATGTGCCATTACACATGGTAATGAAGGGTATTAATCAGTCGTACGTAGGCATTTTTAATGGAGAAAAAGAGGACAAAGGCATTTAGTTTTTGCTACGAACTATCCAGGAAGTCGAAACCATCCCTGTGATTCATGTGTACACCAAAGTCACTATGACACTTCCAGAAGAGGATCAAGCTCTATATGGTCAGTTTTAGGGACTGAGTCTCTAGGATATCTGCTGATGTAGCTAGTTTGTTAGTAAACTAAGCCATTGAAAAAAGCTATTGGCCGGGACTAAGGTATGGACTAAGATTAAAGCGACTCGAAATTTTGTTCAATAAATTGATAAGAGGCAATCCTACGTCTAACCAAGGAAGTAAGGGTTTTCTTGTGACACTGTATAAAATCAAAGGCAACACGAGAAAATGCAACAACCATCGATTGGCACAATTGCATACAATGAGAGGCAAGCTCACACATAACGTGATTCAAAATTAACAGGCAATGTTCATGAAACGTTGCAATGCTTGGAAAGATCTACACCACGTTTTCAATGGCTTGAAAAAGCCCACTCGGCGGGTCTTATTTAAACGGAGGCAAGACCTTTAAATGTAAATGAAAATGAAAGACACATGTAGGGACGTGAAAAAGGAAATTAAATGCACGGAGGAATAAACGGAGAATTTGACATCGAAGTTGGAGTACATCAAGGCAGACCACGATGTCCGTTGCTTTTTATGTTGAAAGAAAAATATATTCTATTGGAACATTAAATCTGAAACGAATTCTCTTCTCTTCGCTTATAATTGAATAATCAAGGACAACGACGTGACAGCCAATCTTGAAAATTGGACAAAGGTGCGAGATGATGACGGGTAACGAATAAGTCGAACTGAAGCTGTATGACTTCATTGTCGCTTTTTTGTCGTACGACATCAGGAAACTGGCTTAAGTGTTCAAAAAGCACTCTAGTACTTGGATGATGTGACAGAAGTATAAAACATCACCAAACTCACTAACTAGTAAGGATGTCTAAAAACAATAGTGGCCTGTACAATGTTCCTTGGGACCCCAAATTTAGACAAACTTACAAGCGGAACAAAGGCAATGAATTTGTTGTGCAATGCCACGCAATACGAGAACCGAATGTAAGTCTCAAACCGATGCTGCATAGTTCAAAGTCCAACTGAAATGCGCAAAAGAGAGATAGAGAGATGAAGAGAAAAAGAAACGTACAGAATATGAGAAAGACTTGATAGGGGAGATTTGCAATTACCAGGCTGCTTCAACAAGCCTGAAAACAACAGAATTCCCTAACTCAAAGTTGTGAGACAGGGAATGTGACAAAACTAAAAGAGATTCTCGAAATAAAAGAGACAAACAACAGAATTGTGGTATATAACAAAGCAGTTCAACTCTTCAACTATTCGATGTACGAGCATTTGAGGTATTCAATGGCACCCGCATCATCGTTTGTACGTGTATAAATTCTTTTCTTAAAAATGCATCCACCGAAGCTGAAACTTTTGCTACTCTCACGACTTCCTCTATTGCTCGTATATAGGGTATCTGATCCATTCAATTTTTAAGAGATTACATTCAACTCACTTAAAATCTAATCCTCCTTCGTGAAAAATTTTTATACACACACACATCCTGCCAATGGTGTAGACGTATCTTTAACAAGTATGCACTTCAACTAACCCTAAAAGTTTATATGTACCATAAATTTTTAACTAAGTTGCATTGTGGGACGTAGTGGTAACATCGGGCACTTACCTTCTCTCACATCCTTGTAGGGATCATCCACATGCTTTTCATTATAGATAATCGAATGAAATCCATCCGTTTTGTACGTATTATTTGGGAAGTAATGCTTGGCATTCTCCACATAGTATGCATCACGTTCGGTCACAATTTTACCCTCAAACACTCCATCCAGAATTGAGCCAAATACAAAACTATTGCTCTCACCTATCACATCGCCTTCGTATATGTGTGATGTTGACACATCGATTGGCTCATTTGTTGAACTATGTATCTACAATTGAAATTTTGCATTTTTTTTTTGTTTTTAGAGTTTAAACATAAATAATGAATCATTCAACTTACCGCTAACTTATTACTAAATGTATTTAAATCACGTTTTAACCTAAGATGGAATCTTTGTCCATGTGCTGAAAATTTTAAATGTACAAGATGATCTTTGGTCACTGATCGTTTAGCCCTACTGTGACTAGCCTTTATGTGCTCATGATCATAGCTAAGAGTTTCATAATGCGATATGTATTCATTGAGGCGGCTATAACCTAAAAAGAGAGAAACAAAAAAAAAATGAAATTAATAAGCAATTTGACGGAAAAATAAAGTTTGTGAGGTTAAGTTGACATTCGACATTTTTGATAGATGTCAAACTGATTTTGACACATGTTACACATATAAGAAATGTTGTGTGAGGTTATGAAATAAGGTTTTGCAAGATTGTAAGAAGGGTTAAATTATGTTCGCGAAACGGATCCATTATGTAATTGGTAAATTTATTTGTTTATAGAGTTGAGCATATGTCATTGTGTCGTTAGGTACATGTAGACTACACACATAGCATCAGAAGGGCAGAAGGTAATCAAATTGTTTACGTTGGTTTTAATGCCTGCGCAGTTGGGCAAGACGATGACGATCCACTGAATGCCTGGGCAGTTCCGACCTTGCAAATACTACCAAACCAGATTAGGTAGACACAAAAGAAGCGGGAAGCCCGCGGCCGAGGAAATCAAGTCATATTATAGAAAACAGAAAATTTATGAAAAAAAGTAAAAATAACATGGCATGTCAACAAAGTACGACAAAGAAGGAAGAAAAACATGACAGGACCGACACAAAGTCAAAAGCAGAGACCCGGGCATTTTGCTTGAGACTCACTTCACTGTAACCTTATCAAAACTAGCTCCTATTAGCGAAGGAGCTAAGTAACACTACAGTCGTAGTTCGTATCTGGCATGATGCTTCCTTTGAGTTTTTTAGGTGGCCAGGCACCGATGACATATGCTCCGTTAAGCTACAAAAAGGGTAAAGACTAGCTGCAGTTAATTCAGAATATAATCTTTATTTCTAACTCGACCTGGTGAAACCCGGCGAATAGCAAGAGTAGCTTTGTATTTCTTGTATTTCTGCTATGTGGATGCGGTGTTACTATCTTTTGAGAGGACGATAACTTTAGATTGCGTCTGTCTTCCAATTCTGATGGCAACAAACTATATTGCAAAATTGTTAAGAATCAGTTGAGAGGGCGAATCATTTACATCGATAGCGGAAGAACTCTAGGTGTGATAACTTGTCAGGTTGCCGGAGGACAGAACGAATGCTTTCCTGCAGGAAAGGCTTCAGATGTCTTACTGGCGTCGTGACAAGACACTGCACTTTTATTAATCATACAAGTGTACTGGGCATAAGTGACACAATATTTAGCCACGAATACTGCGAGAGTAATGACTATACCGCGGAGCACTTCCTCTGCCCACGATCAAATCGAGTTGTTGAGTGTTGGTACTCTGCGATAATGTGGTGAGTCCACTCTACGAATTTTATCACTGAAGCGCTTACTCAGACTGAGAAATATCATCAAAAGGGACATGGAATAGTTCGTGGTCTGAGTGCTTACGACACAAAAAAAAGAAAAGAAAAGCCCCCGGCTCCGTAAATGTCAACGATAATTCGACTGTGCGCTTTGATCTCAAAATAGTCCTGCCTTCTTTTTTGTTTGTTTTTTAATAATTTTAGCTGAGAAGTTTGTAGAAACAATTGAAGTAACGAGCGTGTTATTTTCACTCATGGTGGTGTGTTCGTCAAAACCCCCATTAGTCTTTCACTGGCGTTTTCTCGTGTGTGCGGCACCTAAGATGTGGTTGTCCTCTGCTGCGCTATCCCTTGAGATAAGACTAGAAGAGAGCTATGCTGTATATTTACTCAATATGGCCCAGCTGGATACATACTCGCCTGAAAAGATTGATATCGCCGTCTGTACAGTTCGTAGTTGAAACCACAGGCAGTTCTATTTTCTCGAAATGGTTTCGACAACGCTATAGAGTAGGACCGGCATGCTTGGAGCCAGATTGGTCTTACAGAAAGAGCAGTGGTACTTAATTTTACTCCTAAGCCTAAGGTACTTTGTTTTGCTTTCGTTCACTGTCAGATCTATTCTGACAACTTCTCATTCGATATCGTTGAAAAGTGTCGATCTGGAACTGTTGTGTGTATATCAGGATATGCAGAATAGATCGCTAGTGGACTTTCCTGATCTAAAACCACACTCTTAACGACCATCCAGATCGGTTTGTTTATAGGAAATTAGAAATTCAACAGAGCATGAGACCGGCGAAGATTTGTGTTGCTAGATTTGAGTTATTTTAGGGGTAGAAACCACTGCGGCCTGACGAGACCTAGTGTCATATCTCCCAGCTAAAAGTTAATTAAGAACTTATAGACAAATTTTAGTTAGACTTTGAGTAAACTGAGCCGTAATGTGTTTCGTCTCAAGGTAAGATCTACCTAAAAACCGGTCACGTTATGTCTTTATTGGATGAGGTGAAAGGTCAATGTCTTATGCAGTTTCGTAAAAGATCCAAAGCTGGTGCCGAAGGCTTGAATTCTCTGTTAAAAAAAAAAAAAAAACCGGCGTGTGGACAATGTTAAAGACAAGCTTTTCGAGGCTGATCTCAACCAAGTATTCATAAAACATTTTAAAGTGACGGGACGTGGGTATGTGAGTGCAACATGCAAATCAAACATCTAACGAATGGAAGACGTGCTTCGAATGAGCCAAGATCACAGATACCACGTCGTTTCAATTCCAAGAAAGACGACTATGCTCACTGCTCTTATGGATTAAAATAGTGTGCAATATAATGTTTTTCTTGCAGCCTAGACTGTCAGTAAGGAGTATTATTTGGGCGTTATGAGCCTCATCACACCAACAAAGTATCTTTTTATGCCTGCATTTATTCCTCATATTCACCTGATCTGACAACTACGTGACGTTTTTCTGTTTGACTAGCCTAAAAGACAATTTCCTGGAATGCGTTGAAGCCTATACCAGATATGAAGTTAGTACCAAGGTGTTTCGGGGATTGGATCAAACCCAGACACAGCTTATTGCAGTCAATGGCTATTACCCAAAATTGAATTTCAAAATCACTCTTTAGTTACTTGTTAACCAGCCAACGTTCAGTAGAAAAAAATAAAAATCTAGTCCTTACCATAATTATCCCAAAGACAAAAGAATAAATCACCCAGAACAACATGTTGCTGTCACCAACTACAATGTTTCCACAATACACACATACCTATTCGCTTATAAAGAAAATGTCCTTCATCCTTCCTTCAAAACAAACTTAAGTTTTAACTTCATAATTCTGAAATCCTCTTTCCATTTAAAATTCCCCTGTGTGTCACTTGCAGAGAGACCGCCTTCAATGGTGCACCTTCGACGGTCTACCCTCACATTTTCCAGGTAACTTCACTGCCATATGCTGGATCGTAAATTTGTCAACATCTCTCTTATTCCTTTAGAAAACTATCTACGCTAGCATAATCCTTGAATCAAAACTTTCAACATGATTTACTACTTTCTTGTGCTTCTTTTCACTACTATTGCTGCCGCTGCTACTGCTTTTTCTTGGTTCTGTGTGAGAGCTTAAGAAGGTAAACAAAAAGACTAACAAGAAGCACACCGTTGCTTGTGCGCTTATCCCCTTTTCAGAATAATCCACTTGTTATTCACCTCGAAGACAAATTTACCTCAATCATCTTCGTCCCTTTACCGTGCCCACAAATTTGAAGAATCGCACCCATCCTCATTTCTATACCTTCACGTCTCCACTGGCTTTTATTCATCCTAATTTCAGTAGTCTCAACCTGCGCCTTCTCATTTTCACGTTTTGTCTCAATTCAAGCGTTCTCCCTTCAACCCCCCCACATTATGCCCCATTTAGCGTCCTTCGTTTTACTTGGATAATTAATTAAACCCTTTCCTACTTAGTCAACACACAATGTCATCCCTTATCCTTTCAGCCTTCGTGCCATCATCCGAGAGAGCGCCGAACTCGAATATCGTTCTCGTTGTCGTCGTCGTCATCATCATCATCAGCTTTAGTTTCAGTTTCAGCTACAGCATCATCTACCCTTCCCAACCACTAGCCGACCACCCAACACCATCCCATCTCACACCCACCTACCCCTATATTAACCAATCCAAACTAATCCTTGGCAATCTCCAATGGTGCCTTACACAGGAAGGCACGTAAGAACAAAGGGGTACGCGCCTGGCAAAGGATGGGTGGGAGAATAAAAAATAAAAAAATTTAAAAAAACGAAAAAGAGAAAAAAAAGCAAAATCATAATAAAGAATGCTAATTATGGCATTCGACAAAATGGAGACAAAAATAAAAACCAAACAAACAAGCACATAGAGAAGGGGAAAACACAGCGCGGATAGTGGGCAGTGGTCGAAGTAAAAAATCGAGCGAATTCGACAATAAAAACTCTTATCCGCAAGGCGTTTCAACAATCACTCCCGTCTCTCGTTTCACGTCTCTCATTTGGTTTTTACACTTTTTTCTTTTGTTTTAAACTAATTTGGTGGCTAAGTTTAAGTGCATTTTTTTACTTACTCGTAGTTCGCTATGGTTGGCTCTTCTCTTCTATGGTGTTCTGGTTTTTCCTGATTCTATCCAGTATAGTGTAGTTGGCAGTTCCCTTTTGGAAAACCTTCTCTTACTCATCCTCATTCTTATTCTCATTCTTTTTCCTTCGCTCGTTTCCCATTTTAGTTCTTAATTAAATACGTCCAAATAGAAACAGGACGACCCGAAACAGGAAGGTAATTATACATCAACATATATACGAGTAACTATCTAGGGATAGTCGTAGAATAACACAGCACAGCAATGTGCCGTAATTAGTAGGCAAAAGGATAGTTGGGGAAAGGCAGATAAGAAAAAGGATAACAACCAGAAGCATCAGTCGATTGCATAAAGGTAGGCAAAGTTAGCTAAGGATAATACAAAGGACAAGAAGCAATCGCCAGCAGTAGTCAAAACGACGAAATACGAAGGATACGGCGCACAGAAACAAAACCAGAAAAGCACTTTTGTAATTAATTAAAATGGAATATGAATAAAGAAAAAGTGGAAAAACTAAAACGAAAAACGAACAAGAACAACACGATAAGGGGGATACTGATAGATTGTGCTTGGGAGAAGTATTATAACCGACCGACTGGTAGGTTCAAAGTGATAAGTTTCGCAAAGAGGATTTCCTATTTTTTGCTGGCCCCATTCCATAGTTGTCGTTGTCGTTTCGTTATCCACCTCCTCCTCCTCTCTCGCTTAACTACAAACGTTCATGTAATTTAGAGGTATGTACACAAAGATCAAGATACCAATATCATTCAAAGGGTTTTTATGAGGAAAGCAGCTTTGATTTGATAGCTCTTCAAGTTGTCTCTTCAGTTATGAGGACGTTCAACATGAGTTGGTTTTGAAGGATTTTGCAAATTGCAATCGATTACGATAGAGTGAACAGTCAAAGATGATATGATTAGAGGACGGAGAAGTCCAAAGACCAGAAAGTTTGCAAGGACTACCAATAAAAATTTGGAACGATCTGATACGATTCCTCAAGTCTTTATTCTTATTTATAAAATTTCCGAATCAAGGAGAGTATGTTAGGTAGATAAATTTGCGTTTCAACTTTGATTAAGAGAAGTAGCTCACGACTCTTTAATCTCGCCGCAATAAATCAACCTCACTAGCTAGTGCGTTCCTTGCTTTAATGTATCCGGCTATGTACCTAATGTGGGCGAAGGTGATGGCTCGAGAAAATAGCATCGTTTTTTTGACAATAAAAAAATTTTCATTGGACTATCACGAAGAAAGTCTGGGTTCGATTCCTGGCTAGGTCACCAACAATTTCTCAAATCGCCATCATCCTTTCGGCGTGCAATGGCAAACTCCCGAAAGTAAAATACGAAAAAGTTTCTAAGGAGTGCCGTTCGGACTCGGCCATAAACCGTAGGCCTCGCTCATATGTGACAAAAATGAGAACATGAGCAACACAAATGAGTGTCAAGAAGCTAGGCCATGGCCCATACCGGGCTGCCAGCGCCACAGTTTTTTTGTTTTTTTTTTTATACCAAATGTGAGGTCGTCGCTCGGGCTAGGAATCAAAGACTACCTGGAACGGTGGGTTAATATATTAACTCTCTAATGGCAAAGGCAACAAATGTGATGAACCAGCTGAAAGTCTCCAATACTGACGCGGCTGCACTGTTTACGACCCTGGCAAACGAATTAAAGGATTCGAATCTGATCACTTAACAGACTGGGTGCAGGCAACTGGCGTAATAAACACAGCGCCTCTCGAGCTCATTTCAAAATCGTGCTTCAAAATTTCTTATGTTCGAACCGCAATTACCGTACCGAGATCCCGTCAAAAAAGCTAAGACAAGCTCAAATGTCTAGAGCGCATCGCCACCAGCCTCTTGACCCGGAGTGTTTTCGACCCCAAATCATGGGGACAGCGCAGAGGACGGCTAAGTATAAAGTGAGGCACACAAGTGGCGGGGGACAGTCAACTTCTTTTGCAAACCTCGAGGCAGCGGTATAATAACCGCGTTAGCTCGAGAGGCAGTTACCCTAGATTGTGGGGCCAACTAAGTAAGTCATCAGAGATATATTGTTTAATCAACGAAGACCACTTTCGAGGTGGAGAAACCTTTCGTCTCGTAACAAAGCCAACTATCCCCAGTTTATTTGCAAACCTGGTGTCGTTTACATTATACTTTGCTATTTGCCTACCAAATATGTCCCTATATCCTATTTGACATTTAAATAACTTTTTTGAGGTCAAACTTAGAGCGATGGGCATTGGTGGCAGGTTTATTCGATGAGCTCACACTAGTGTTTGCATTCTCAACCGTGACGATAGCTTGAGTCTTCTTGGTGTAGTCTGCCACTTAAAATATATCGCCAACCAAACAGGAGCGGCTGCTGTGATCTGTATCAGGCCTGGACCAAGACCCTCTTCCTTAGACGGTTCGGTTGAAGGTGGCCTCTGCAAAGTTCGAATATTCAATGGACACCGAACATCATTGTGTTTTTCGTCTTGTAGGGTCGTCACCAATAAGCTCTTTATTAAAACGAACCGGATATTCCAGAGGCGATAGCACGCTTCGAACTACAGAGCTACAGCTGACCTATAAATGGTTCATCAGCCACCACTTTGTTTCAACATTTTGACTTGCTGTAAAAAAATCTTTTATCAACTTGAGCTCCAAATACGTAAAAGTATTTTGCAAATTTTTCTCTATCAAGGAGCAAATAGTGGTGGGGTTACTTGATACTGAGAGGGCTTTCATCAATGTCTATACCTCCCCGGTCATCAACTAGATAAAAAAATGTCATTATCTGAAGATTGCTCTTTAACATTCTTAGCGAATTCATAATTGCATCTTTTAACCACGAGGTCTCAAGAGATTGCAGCCTCTTCTCTATTATGATATGTAGTTCCCAAGCTGTACTTTTTTTTTTTGCCACGTAGCTGCGGACTTTGCCTAAATTCTCCCAAAACTGGTCCCATTGTTTGTTCACAAAAAAAAAACCAGAATCCCTTCGAAATTCTCAAAAAATACCAGGTATCGAGATTTCATCCCCTTCCGACAAATTGGATGGACAGATAATTCTAATCAGTGAAATGAAAACCTCAGGCTTAGAGACCACTCAGGATTATAGGACATGCCAAGCCAATTATGCCGTCTCCATCAATCAACCACCTTTCTAAAAGCGGACGAATGAGCACCATCTTCACAGATGGCTTAAAAACAGTCGAACGAATTGGCACAGGAACTAAGCAGCCCAAGATTTGGGTTCCTATAGAACTAAATCGCCATCAAGCCACCAACAAGCAATCTGTTTAACGCTGTGCCTTTCCAAAACACTCGCAGGGCTTTTACAGTATACGAGTACTTACAATTGGCCTTAGTGCACTTTGATACAGACCACTCCCTTACTAACATAAATTAGGCCTTATTTCATAAAATATGTATCTAAGTTGTGAAAACTTCTCACGAACCGGTTTTCATAACAACAGGACCACTGGTGATTTGATCACACGTCCCAACGACAATCGGAGCCAAACCCAACAAAATTCTTTTGAAAATAACATGGTCGCATTGAATGTTTTAAAATAATTTGGTTGATTTTTACGAGAGGCTATTTTGCCATTGCCACTTTAAATTTTTAATTCAAGTTGATGATGGTGTGCCTCAGGGTTCCATTCTATTTCCGAAATTCTTTTCAGCGTCAGCGTTCAGAGAAACGCTGTACTGTATGAAATGTATACAAAAGACCAAGTCTTCAACTGGACCTAATTCAGGAATTTAAGTGTCTTTTCTGATTCATGGATGAGAGCCGCTTAAGATTGAATTCAAACATAGCTAATAGTGGCGAACTTTCGTCTATATATGTATCACGGTTTAAGCAGTCTAAATTGTCAACTTCGAAATGAAGATCAAAAACAATAGACTATTCTCCAACAAAAGGAACTCAAATGAGACCGTTTGTTCAATCAAATAAAACGACTTCGTGTCCATAAAATAAAAAAATTGTACTCATCTGCTTTACATCAAAGGACACACGATTTCCTGTACCTGTTCTGCATCGGAGGGCTATGAAAACCCCATTGTTAAAATATCGTACTATTTAAGGCCATTTACTTATTTGAAACTTGTACTACACTACTTCGGAAAAGTATCTCTCTTCATTTTAAACTTCTATATTAACTTGCTTTCAATGTCGTTCTTTTTACCAACAAATTCTACGCTCAATATTCTGGTTATATTCGTATTGTAAAACTTGTAACTTTGAATGCTTATTGCATTTTCCTCAATTTGAATAGTTTTTTCAAACTATTTCGAGCGTCTCAGTTCGGTGATACGACTATGAGTACAAGTATCTACTTCCTTTCGTTCACTTAAGAGAACGCTTTCAATTGTACGAGTATAGTTCTTCTTCATCGTAATACAAGGAGTCCTCCGTTTGTCCCCCATCCACCCGATTTATCCATTCCGGTAAAGAATTTCGAAATGAAATTTATTTATTATTCACTCGATTCAAATTTTTAAATGTGCCTTTCAAATGGTCGACAACGACGTCTATGGCGATCAACTTCAACTCAACTACTTGCATACTGTTTCTCTTTTCGTCCTCGTTGTCGTCCTCAACGTTATCGGCCTCCTCGTGGCTGTTGTGTTGTGTGTCGTCCTTAGACTGTCATCAGTTTTCGTTCTAGTCGTAGTTTTAGATATTCGTATATAGTACTGTTCGTTCTTCAGAGCTCTTCTCGTTCATAAATCTCCGCAATACAATGAATGCAAAGTAACTTTCAATATTTCATTCATGCCATTCATCCTGGTTGCCTGGCTTGCCCTATGATGCTGCCGCTACCGTTGCCATTGCCATTGCCGTTTCCGTTTCCTCGGTCCTCCGTATTCAGTCAGTCGTTAGTCCCTCAGTCCTCAGTCCTCAGTCCTCATGACGAAACTACAACTACTCCCGACCATCACACAGAATATTTTCAGATTAAACTCTCAATAAATAAACGGCAAGGAGCAAAATATAAATATTTAAAGTCAACAACAATTTCCACAGAAGGAACTAGGTCACAGGTTCGTTTCTCATGTTTGATAGATATCTTTCCCTTTCTCTATCTCACCCACTCCCTACTACCTACAATCAGAGAGCTCAAAAAAATGTATATATATCAAAACGTAGAACAAGACTAGGAGCTACATACGTATGTAACTTAATCTGTATGGAGTAGAAGGCCGGCCCCCTCCTGTAACAACAACAAAAATGATTTACTGAATATTTGCATATTTCACTTCACTTCAAGGACCTACAACGACACGACAACAACCAACAACAGAAACAGCACTTAGACCCAGTTTTAGCTCCAGCTCTCCATTGCCCGCTCTTGCAACAACAGTTCCAACGTTGCTGAAGGTTTCAAATGTACCTACTACCCACCCACCCTCTTCAAATGCCAAAGAGTGCACAGGCACACACCACCACAATATACTCGTAGCTTTGGAGCGCACTCATATGAGTTGCAAACAACTGTCATCCATCCCCCGATCTAACCGCCTAAGTAGGAGTCCTTTTTTTTGTGTGTTTTTTAACAGAGGCGCTTCTCCCCCATTCCTTTGAATTCCTCTGAATTGCTACGTAATGCAACAATGAATAAATCGACATTTTTCGTCCTTCCTACGGTCGGTGCCGGCAAACTCCCATTTTTCCTCCTACTCCTGGGTTGAAAGGGTAGAAAAGGTGTTTTGTGCTTCTGCTTTTGTTTTGCTTTTGCTTTTTTCTTTGCTATAGTTGTTGATCCTGTTTTTGTGTGTGTTCTTTTGAAAACAGTTTTTTTCTGCCAGGTGGGGGCAGATACTATCTAGGGAACTGGGGAAGAAAGCGCCCGAAACCAGAGAATGTAGCAAAAGTGGAAAATAGGTGAAAAATACAAGAGAACCAGGGATATAGGTTAGGATTTTGGAATTTGTTATTCTGTCGAATGCAATTTGGCCATCCCTAAATAAAATGTCGAATGCAATTGGATTGGTTTGTTTTAGGGGCTTTTTAATTATTTATGTGATGAAAGGGAACAGCTTCATGTTGTGGTGGTTGTGCTGGAACTAGTAGAGGGTACTACTGTCGGGGGGTTGCCTAATTGAATACCTGTAAGGACGAAATTGGTTTTTAAAGAGATTTTCGAAACTGAAACTTTATTGGCTAATAATACAGAGCACCAGAGAGGTGAACCTTACTGAATCTACATAGTTCTGACCATGGAAACAAGTGGATTGCTGAACTCAATGTGGGACAAACAATAGGTTTAAACTGGAATAAACGAACCGATGGGGGAATTAAAAAGGAATGTGAACAAGAAGAATGTTTCCGTCTACACAAATGATTAAGTATTCTTGAGTTTTTCAATTCAAACCACGACACAATTGGGCGCAATTTTATATTTTGTATTAAGCTTGCCAAACTCGAAACAAAACAAATCTAAGAAATTTGGGGTTATATGTCTTGGTAGGAAACAATCCTGCAGATCGATGGTTTGATGGCAGATTTGTATCGAATATGTGAGAAAACTAGAAAACCTCTTAATTCGGCACTTGAGACGACTGGAGTCTTTACAGGTCGAAGCAAAACAAATGAAAAAAGCTTATTTGCGTTTTGAAGAGTGCCAAAGTCCTCAAAACGGGCAAATCAGTCAAAGTGGAATCGCTCAGAAAAGCTGATAGCACCTTCACTGAGTCGTAAGCAGAGACTCCCTTTCCCTGTCAGCGAAGCCGTAAATGAGCTCAGAAACACAGCATGACGTAGTTGGTATTTGTTATCGGTTGGATGATGGATGAGGCCATAACATACGATGATGCATCGTTTGACTTAAAGCCGCCTTGTGCCGATTGAATATACCAAGTAATGCTACAAGGTATACGAGTAGACTAGCTATTGGCAACTCTTCATTGCAAGCCTAACCCTTGCATACATACCGAAACCCTGGCGAACAGCGGGAGTAGCAGTTTTAATACAGAAAATCGGAAGATATTACTACAGGCTCACCAAGATCCAGTTCTATTAGTCCCTCATATTGAAGATCATGGAGAAAATGGCCCAGCTCCACGTCTGGTAAATATCCTAGAAATGGACTTTAGGAAATTCTGTCAAAACTGAGAACGCTGACTAGTCTGGCTTATCTAGTGGCATCACAATAGTCGGAAAGTTGTCTTGTCTCGTTTTGTTTGAGTTCCAGGTCACAGAGGGATCACGGAAAATTAAATCGCCAATTAACTTGGTTAAGGATTTCATTGGAAATTGGTTCCTTTATGAACTACTGATAGCAATGTTCTCTCTGTTACCGGCTCTCACTAGCACGGGTCGCTAGTTCCATGCAGTTGTATTGCGCAAAGATATATGGTAGTCAATTGCAGCAAAAGTAAAATTGTACGCACGCGGTATTAAGTCCGTTTACGGCCTATGCGCTTTAAGACTCGGAAGCGTATTTCGAGCGATATCCTACGACACCATACTCTTCATGTCTTCAATGCCGCCCATTAACATCCTCGTCGACGAACTGAAACGACTATACAAAGGGCGAATACAAAATGGTCAAATAGGCATCCAGACACCAAGAGTCAGCACCTGGATTGATCGGAAACATGGCGACAAAAACTTCAACTTGACGCAGTTTCTAACAGGTCATGCCTGCTATAGCGAGTACCTCTTTCAACGAAAGCACAAGACTATTTCATTTTGCCCTCGATGTGATAAGATTTCAGAGCACGTGTTTTTCACTGTCCGCGTAACGAAAATGAAAGAGTGATACTGCGGAATAAATTCGGCGAAAGGCCGACTGTAGAAAACCTAGTTACCCATTTGGTCGTCAGTGAAGAAAACTGGATTGTGGTAAGCAACGCGGCGACAAGAATTCTTAAAGATCTTGGACGCCTAGAACGCATACGTACGTTACGCGAATGTAAACACTAATTAGTGAAATAGCAACTGCTTTACACCAATCCTCGCGACGGTAAATTTCGGTCCGCGAATATTCGGGGGAGGTGTTTTTAGCCGGTGAGAGTCCGGCACTCTCGATGGAGTACGGCAAAAAAAAAAAATTCCTGGTATCGGGAGCGCAACAGTGGCCGTTCATAAGGTTCTGTTGGCTGGCAGGACTATATTGTGTGCCTTCAACACACTTCCGCTATGGTATTCCTTTATACATGCAAGCGATGACAAGGCGTATCGTTGCTTCCATACATAAATGGACTGAATGTTCGGACATGCAATCAAATAAAGATGTAAAAACAGGAGTTCAATTCAAAAACAGAAGACGTTTTTACGTTGTGTCAGAGCACCTAAGCCTTTGTAGAGCACCTAAGCATACTTAGCATAAAAGGCATAATATCCTGCGACGCTTGGTTTGAGAATTAATAGATGAAACTGGAGAGGGCTTATTTAAAGAATGCCTGACTGCAGCGCTGAGGTGGTGGGTACTGTTCTTTATCACCAAAACATTTCTATGAGACACTAAGAAATGTGGAGTATAGTGGATTAGTTCCTTGTCCGGTTACAAGAACCGAACAGTCCGAGTTTAACCACTCGTGGCACCGCCGCGCTGTAAGTCATAAGTAAGCTTATTCTGTACATTTCGATTACTTTACCTGTCCGCTTTACGCTGAAGGTCTTACCGTTTAAGCCCGCTGAGTATTTGCACCTCTGCAAGAGTCCCCCATGAGTTTTTCAACAGCGGCTAGTGCACGAATTGTGGAGATCCCAACTAACACAGTCAAAAGACCCCGGCTAACTAAAGCTAGGAATTGTTGAACTTTCGACTCCGAAACCACCTGAAACCCTTTCCACGACACGTTTATTCCGCAGAGGCTATTTCTGATGATTTGTCCCGGGAAACCGAAAAGGTCGGACCGATTTTAGAAGAAGCATATTTCACAGGGGCAATTGAAGGGGAAACAAAATCATGACACAAAAGCACGGTATAAAAAGATGATTAGTATTGTCAAAGGTGCAAGTGTTTGAAGTCTTAATTCTTTATTGAGATAACGACAACAGATCGACAGAAATGACATTTGTTAAAAACAATCAGATCTACGGAACTGAACCTGCATTATTATCTTTCGTCTTAAAGAGGGAAGAAAGCAACCCTTTTGTCGATGGATCTGTCGCGCATGATGCCCGGATACTGTGACCGTGAAACGCTGCACTTCCAGTCGATCTCAGTCGGTAGAACCAAAATTGACAATAACCAAACCAGTGGTAGCTCTAACTGCAAAAAAAAGAGACAAATAAGATAGATGTTACAACTAACAAAAGATTGTAGTTCTGCATGATTAAGTCAGCTGATTTTAAATTCACTTTAAAAAGTAACTATGCTGTGGTTTTCCCTACACTGGGTGAAAGCGGTCAAGCAATCGGTATGGTTGGGATTGGGATTGATGGTTTCTTTTGGGAAGACTGGTCTAAACGACTCTGAGTGTGTGATTTATGCTAATTAGAAAACATTTGCATTCTAAAATGGAAAACTCATTTCTTAATGTTCAGCGTTTCATGCAGTAAAGGCTTGAATGGATAAGTTTGCCACGAAAATTACATCTGGGAACTAAGAGAACATAAAATCAGCATTAGAAATCAGCATAATCCTCACCAATCGCCCTCTCTCCTGGTCAACTAAAATCGTATACGATCTTGTCACCTTAGTCCAATGTTTATGTTCGGAAAAACCATAATTGGAATGCGAACTATGGAAACTGTAAAGTCGCATTGATAAGGTCAAAGGAAACCTGTCCATCATTTGCGCAACAAGCTAACGAAATAGTCTAGTTATCTTCTTTACAGACGAATTCTCTCAGCAATCTAGGAATTTGTTTGAATGCATACTGATTGCTTTCAATGTCAAACATTCCCTGTTCCCTGATAAGTTCATGCCAAATCAGCTCTATTAAGATCGGGTCGGTCAAGGGATTCTATATGGTTAAACACCTGTCCTTAGTCAATGTGAATCCAGCATCTTATACTGAAAAGCCATAAGCCTGATTTAAGTACAAATGCCGTCGTAGTCGAACCTGCTTACGAGCCTCGGGCATTCTACAAACTGGACAACACGGCTAGCGGAGTTTCAACTTTTCAAACAAATTTGGCAGATGTGCCAACAAATAAAAAATTCCGCCAAAATTTTCTTGTCAAAAAATAAGGAAGAGTTTAATTTCACTGTTGCTTCGCTCTTTCAGTACCTACCATTTAAATACAGCTTAGATTGGACCATATTCACATCGAAAAAAAAAGAAGAGATAACAATCTTAGATTATGGAATTATAGCAATTAATTGATAAGTATTAATATAGGTAGATTAATTAATTAAAATAATGTAAGGCATCAAACACAGGCTTTAACCTATTAAACCTTTCCTCTCAAAATAATTGTTCGACTATCTGTATTAAATTGTTCAACTTGGATTACAATGGTAGCTTAGTGGCTTAAGCACAACGTACTCGTAACCAACCATGATGGCTGTATCGTGCTTGTATCCGTATCACAATAAAACTCACTATTCAGATGAAGGTTATATTCATCTAAAGATTTTAATTACAACTCAGCCTACATACCTATTTTCGTGGGAGGAAGGATTACTCGTATATTTGTAATCTTTGTAATCCTTTCCGCCAGCATAGTAGTCTATTTCTTACGATGTATCTTCCACAAATCTTACGAATATGAAACACTTATCTGTTCATGCCTCATTTCTACGATTTTTTTTTTTTCTTTTTGTAAAGGGTTTCAATTTATCATACATATTCCTTAACGAGTCCTTGAAATTCATTCTATGCGAAACAGTTGTCGCTTTACAAAAGTAGGTACTCGTATAGACGGATGTCCTAGAAATTTAAAAGCTCACAGTCCCATGCAAATGGTCTGTTGTGTGTGAAAGGAATCCTTAACAAATGCGCGTGTAATCAAAACAAACTTGGATACACACAGAAATATAAGTATACAACCCAACAGCATAAAATGTGTGTGTATCACATGAAATTTCAATCCTTATTGTCTGTCTCTGTATGTATACCATCCTTAAATAGGATCGTGTGAAAAGAACGCAAAATAACAAAAAAAAAAAAAAAGACAAATAATAAAATAAAATGGAGAAGAGGACCAAGAAGAAAACCGTTGTTTATGCTCCCCAATTGAATTGTGACGTTAATGATAATGAAGATGATGACTCCTTGCCAAAGCCTAAAAGGATTTCCAATTGGATTTCATTATTGAGTCAGGACGAAGAAAATTACTCCATGACAAAATCCCCATTATGTCCTGTTTCGTTGTTTCTCTGTTGAATTGTTTCCCATTCTCACACCAGAATAGGGTTGCCACTTGCCAAGATTGTCTTAAGGTGATTTTATTTTAAAAATTGCCAACAATATACTCGTAGAAAAGAACATTTTAGATAAATGAAAGAAATCGAAAACATATCCGAAAATGATAGCACAATAAAAAGGCAGATTAGGACTTGCTACACAGCGAACTGTTGCGCCATCAATTTAAGAACCACTGACTAAAAAAGTCATATTTCTGGGTAGCTTCAACAGTCAAATCGGAAGTTATGTTATTCAGTTTGTAAACGAGGCCACACGAATACCTGACGTCGATAATCATGCCGCTAATATCCTGAATTATTTTAATCCTCCCTTCTCTGCGCACCGGACTCCAGTTTCATATGACACCGTACAAGGACCACACAAGTTCTTATTAAAATTTATTTTTTTCTACCCCTTTGCTCCTTTCAAGCTGGCAAAACCGATGCCTAACCGTTTTAAACAATGGTGACATGTCTCACCGAAAAGTGGAACACCAGTCTTCCAAAAGCAAGATAGTTGCACATGACAGATTATTTTCGAAAAATTTTACATATAGTATCGATGGCTGTCTTTACACAATTTATATATAATTACCTTCCACTATATTAAATTCAAGTCGTTTTGCCTGCCTTCAAGTCTGATATCCACACAATATATGCTGGTGTACCACAGGGATCCGTTCTGCCACCCTCACTCTTATTTAATGATTTCGAACTCGCTTAATCGTTTAAGAAATAGATGAACCTTGCAAGTGAAGACGATGTGAATTCTCTAACATCATACTTGAGAAAATTCTGCCAAACTCTCCAGCCAGGACCAGAAGCACCAAGATGAATTCCTGACGGCGTTTATACATATCATTGACAGAACATTGCGAGCATTGAGCATCGAGACAAAAACGCAAAAAATGGGTTTAGCTGTAGGGTTTGAGTAATAGGTCTTGTCAGGAAATGCTAACGAGCAACATCTTTCCAGTCCTTCTATATTGGACAAAAACATCCACGTTAATGTAAGCGGATCACGAAGATCTAAGATTGCTGATCAACTTTTTGCTACAGGCTGTTTATTGGCATTTGGGGGCTATACTACGCTTTTATTACCAGCCAAATTTGACCGAAACGGCCAGTTACAGATTTGACGAACTCGGTTGAAATTAGCTTTTTGCATTCTTTGAGGTTGCGATAGTTTTGAGGTTTTTCAGGTGTCTTCTTACCAGTGTATGCTTAGGGGTTTGTAAAAGGCTAAGGAGAAAACGCTCATAAGGACAGTTACAGTTTTTTTTGTTCAGGTCTTCTGTCGGAACAGAGTAGGTAGACAGATAACTAGTCGATTGTACTTCTTCTATGTTACTCTCTGCGAAAGGTGAGTAAGTGCTTTATTGATAAAGTGGCTACAGTACCAGTATTCACCACATCAGCGCAAAGTAAAGGGTGTTTTTTTTTTAGTTTTGAGAACTTTAAATAATAATAAAAATTTTGGAATGAATTTTTTATTGCTATAATCCTGTAGATAATTTCATGGCATTTATTTTTTAAATATGATTTCTGGCATATGGCAGACCAGTCCAATATTTAGCTACTTTTCCAATAAATCTGGCCGTATGGCGTCAATGGTGGCTTGAATATTTGCTTCCAATGCTTTAAGAGTTGCTGGTTTGTCGGCATAAACCAATGACTAGACATGAACGAGGGGGTCAGTTACCAAGACCACTTCTGGAAATAAAGTTGACACCAAATTGATTTCTCAATAAATTGATGGATAAGCGCGCTGTGTTGCAAGTTGCGCCGTCTTGTTTGACCCGAATGTCGTCGATGTTTAGCTGATTAATTTTCGGAAACAAAAAATCAGTCTGCGTTGCTCGATAGCGCCCGCCATTCACCGCCATGCAGTTCCTTCCTCATTTCGAAAGAAATAAGGACTTATGATGCCGCCAGCGTGTATACCGCACCAAAAAGTCAATTTTAATGGATGTAATGGTGATTCATTAACATCTTGAGGATTGTCTTCGCTCCATATATGGCAATTTTGCTTGTTGACGAAGCCTTTTAACCAGAAATTAGCTTCATCACTAAACAGAATTCTTCGATAAAAATGCTTATCTTCGGCCAGTTTCAAATTAGCCCAATCAGCAAAAATAAGACGTGAATGATGATCATTATGCTTTAATTCTTGCACGAGCTGTATTTTATAGGCACGAAAGCCAAGATCTTAACGTCAAATTTTCCACGTAGTCGAAGGACAAAGGCGAACAAGTTGAGAACGGCGACCAATCAACATTTCGGCGTATTCTTCAACACTTCGCGCTGCAGCAGCAATATTCTCTTCGGTATGCACATTTCTTTGGCTTGTTGATGACTTTGAATCGACAAGAATAAAATTAGTGTGAAAACGATCAGTAACTGCACGAATTGCTTGCTCACTAGGCCGATGATATTGACCGTAAAATTGACGAAGTGCTTTATGAACTTCACGAACAGATTTTTTTGAAAGTAAATTTCCACAATTTGGAAGCGTTATTCTGGCGTTAAATGATTCATAATGAATTGCCAAACCTTACTGAACAGACATGTCAACACAGATTGACACTGACAGCTGTCAAACCATAGACAACAGCCGTCGAAACTTTTCATGCAGCTAAAATAACACCTTTTACATATAGCCTACCGTAGTCGGTGCACTCATAAAAGTAATGATCTGCTGTGTCGACATCACTCTTACAGATCTCCACTTATGGAGATCTCAATTTCTGTTATCCATTTGTGACTCAGTGAATTCAATCTTTCGACGGAGAAAGTCGTGAGGCGGTTTAACAATGCTTTGAGAACAGTTGTGCTCTCATTTTAGACACAAGATACTTCACGTTGTCTCTCCGCAAAAAGATACCACAGCATTAATTGATTTTGAAGCTGTCCGTGAAGACACGACTTTATTTCTTTCCTGTCTCTGATTTTGGCGGGACCACTTTTGGGCACAGGAAAAGTCGAGTTCGTATTTTTAGTATCACTACATCGTGTAAGACCAGAGCTGAAGCTATTTTACACTGCCAAAAAGGCGAGGTTTTCTTAATAGTTTGCATTTTTCTTAAGAGATATTCTCCCACCAGACAAGTCAACACCACCATCGCAGCTGCAGGATTATCCGCTACCGTCTCTTGTAGAGATTTCGAACTGCCGTCTGTAACGTAGTCTTCTTGAGGAGTTGGATAACTAGGTATTTACTTAGCACAGACTCGATCACAGCCGCGGGCTAGCCTGTTAGCGACAATAGTTTACCGAAAGTAATCGTTTGGCTTAGATTTGTATTAAGGAGTGTCCCTTGCTCCATAATACTCCGAGACAACGGGTGTTAACCTAGTGTAGAACATCCCATACGATTGATTTCGTTGTTTGATTGGTTTATCAGCTCACATTAAGACGGGTCCAAGATGTGAAAGGCTATCCAGGACTGATGATTCAAGGTATTCTTTTTTTTTAGGTAGAACAGTTCCAACTTTAAGTATTGAAGGCAGCGCCGGACAAGAGAATTTCAATGAATTCGCCGATGTGTTCCAGTGATTAGGCTTTAAACGACTCGATTATTTTTTTAACTAAGCCCTCAGTCTTAAGGCCTTACTTTCGACACCGTAAATGTAGCAAACGGGAAGTAAGCGAAAAAACAGGAGATGAAAGTAAGAAAAATTGGTTGCTTTGGTAGCCTCATCATTTTCAATTCTTGCTAAGAAGTCTTCATTTTCAAGTCTTCATTCATTCATTTTTGGAATCATGATCCAGAGCCATTCGAACCTGAGGTTGCTGGAATCTGCGCTCTTAGATCAGCGATTAGGAATTTTGCAGATCGCCTTGAAAACCCTCCCGTGGCCATCTATAGTCATTCGGCTTGTGGACCTTGGGACAGAGACATCTGTAAGCTTTCGGGAAAATAGTGGGCATGCGCATAAGAGTGAGGTTATTGACATTGCCAAAAGCAGCCTGAAATCACATGAAACCGATAGAATGGTGGTTACGCGAAATGCTGGCATCACCCTATAATTTGCCTATCACTTGCCAAAATTCAACCAACAATTTTAGTATACGAGGGCGGGTCAATAAGTCCGTGACTTTTGGATTAAAACACAGATTTTTTGATAAAAAAATAATTTTATTTTTCAACGTAGTCTCCCTTGAGCTCTATACACTTTGTCCAACGCTTCTCCAATTTTTTTATCCCTTCCGAAAAAAAAGATTTGTCGAGGTCCTCAAAATAGGCCTTTGTTTGCGAGATGACTTCATTGGAGTCAAATCTTTTTCCACCAAGCCATTTCTTCAGGTTTGGGAACAAGAAGTAGTCGCTCTTAGCCAAATCTGGAGAATAGGGTGGATGAGGGAGCAATTCATAGCCCAATTCATGGATTTTTGCCATGGCAAACACGATTTGTTGTCGACTGTGAGCAAACGCGGCACCCATCTTGCGGAAAGCTTTCTTATGCCCAAGTGATCATTCAAAATTGAAACCACTGAGCCATGCGAGATCCCTACGGCTTCCACAATCTCTCGCACTTTCAATCTTCGGTCGGCCAACACCATATCGTGAATTTTTTCGATTGTTTCGGGTGTAGAGACCTCAACTGGGCGTCCAGGACGTTCGACATCTTCAGTGCTTGTACGGCCACAACGAAATTCAGTAAACCACTTTTTTACCATTGAAATCGATGGTGCAGAGTCCCCATAGTATTTATCAAGCTTAGCCTTGGTCTCGGTAATGGTTTTTTTTCGCAAGAAATAATGCTTAATAAGCACGCGAAATTCACTTTTTTCCATTTTCTCCTCAAATTAGTGAGTAGTCTGATAAAAATAGCTGTCAAACACAAACTAACTGACGCAGCAAGTTTAAATTTTGACAGGAGTCAACTGACAGATGCCTGTTAACAGGAGCAGTGTTGCTGTTTCAGTAAAGAGGTCAGAAATTCAAAAAGTCACGGACTTATTGACCCGCCCTCGTATCTTTTCTCAAAAGAAATTTGAAAAAATTTTCAAAATAACGAATTCAAAGAAAAGTGGCAACCGTAGACCAAAACGACAATATCCTTCCGTTAATACGAGTACGTCCTTCTCTCCGTGACCTAGCATTCAGCAGATTTAACTCAGCCATAAAATATGTTTACAGATTTCGTGACAATTCGTTTTTTTTTTTTTTCTTTTTGGTAGTCCTCCGCCAGTGTGAAGGCTGTTGACGAACAAACGAAAGGACAATCGTCATTTGGTTGGTTTATCTGAAACCATTATCATCACCATCATCATCAGGATTGACAAAAGTTTTTATCGCGACCCCCTAACAAAAAAACAAAAAGAAAAAAAAAAAAAACCTAAGGCCAAGCAAAAAGGATGCTCTGTTGGTATGGGAAATACGAGCCAGGAACCAGCAGCATTGTGAAAGGATTGCAGGAGCATGAGCATGCTTGCGTCTTGTTTTTTCTAAAAAACTTTCACTAAAATAAATATTCATTCTCTCCAATGCAAAAGCGAATTCTCAAGGATATTTTTTTTATTTTGTTTCACTCGTCTTTTGCTAAAAGTTTCATCTTATGTCTTCGTTTGGTTTATACTCGTAGGTCTCTTCCAAATTTTAATCCATTATAAAAGATACTATTTGGTGATAGTTGTCTTATGTGGCAGCTGTGTATGTACATATGTGTGTGGCTGGCTTGAATCTGTAAGGAGCTGTGTGTCACTCGACTGCATGCATGCCTGCCATGACTAAGTGTGATTTATGGAGAATAATAGTGAAACTTGAACTAATGCTGGTTCTGGTCCTGGTTGTAGCTCTAGCTCTAGTTCTAATTCTAGTTCTAGTTCTCGTTCTGGTTTCGATTGTTCGTTGTGCTTCTGGTTGTTGTCTTGTTTCTGTTTATATCTAATTTTTGTGGATTTATTGTAATTTTTTTTTAAGTTGATGGGATTTTATATGGATGAGAGTGGAAGTGTGTGTGTAACACATAGCACAGACAGAATGTGCATATTTTTCATCTAATATCAGCTGCTGGTAGTGTTGTCGTAGTAGAGAACAGAGATAGTGGTGGATAGGAAACAAACAAATAGTTTTCAGGAAGGAACACAAAACATAACATACATGAGATGAAGGATAACTAAATCCTACCGCTGCTTCTATCGCATTATGGCATCATCATGATTGTCGTTGTAGTCGTTCTCATCATCATAAGAGGCAGGACCCAAAGGCAGAGGCAGGAGCCGAAGCGGAAGCAAAGGGTAAGACGGACTTGTAATAGCAATAGCAACAGTGAAAACAACAACAACGAGAACCTCGAAAATGTGATCTAAATATTTTCGCCTGAAAATAATTTTTCAGTTTGGAGTTTGCTGTCCTTTAACGCCACCCTCATTCTAACTACCACCTTCTGAGCACGTGTGTGTATGTGTGTGAGCATATGCAAAGCGGAAATAACATATTCGGTGTGGTGTTGCTCGCTGCTCCTGCTGTGTTGTTGGGAAAGAGAAAGCTACGGTTAGGAGCTTAGGAACCGAAAAGACTCGAAAGGAAAGGAAGCCGTTGAGAGGATAAAATGGGATGCCGAGGAGCTCGACACATTTTCTCATCGTACTCGTCCATTCACGTCGTTCATGCCGTCGTTGTCGTTCTCGTCTTCGTCGTCGTCGTCGTCGTCGTCCTCTGACGAAAATTTTTAAGCTGCTTTCGTTTGTAATCGCATGAATATTTGTATACGAAAAGTTTTGTGTTTGTGGCATGCTACTTCTGCTTCTGTTCTGCTCTCTGCGAAATATGCTTGTGAATGCACAGGAAAATATTTTTCCAACACTGAAGCTTAAGGCATCCTGATTGTTGGGTTAGGAGGAGTTTTCCAGGCATGCAGCAGATGCAAATGCAGGCAGTCAGACAGCTTACATGTGTGTTGTGTCGTGTCGCTTTAGCGTATGAGTGTTTTTAGTTTTGAGTTTCGAATTTGACCAGTCATTGTAATTGTTTGTGTAAGAGGAAGGTCAGTGGGTGATTTTGAAATGAAAACCTTCTACTCGTATTTTAATGCGATGATTACGACAAATAACGGAACATTTACATACCGACTATACGTACGACAGAGAGTCAAGTCAGAGAGTACCAGAAAGTAGGAGACATAAGGAGAAGTTTTGACAGGTATTTTTGGCTTCAGGACACATGTAACTCGAAATTTATATTCCGGTTCCTATCTTGATTGTTGGAAAACTGTTCTCCATTTCATTTTGGTTACGAATATGCAACTTTTACATCATGAAGTGTAAGCGATAAACACATACTTAGTTTGGTTTCGTGAGCTTCAACGGTAACATATACACAATACTGACCGGAAATACTTGGTATGGTTTCATTTAGTTTTGACAATTTGACTTGTTGAACCAGGAAATCCGAGAAGACAGGAAGCTGTCAAGTTATTAGAGTAAGTTATCACTATTACACTGGATTAGATACGATTTAAGGGGACTTAAAGTGAATTGACTTTGGAGGACAGATTGTCTTATTTGTTGCCTGGTTTGTTTGTAGCAAAAGTTTTCCAAAACGTTTTAGAGATATAACGTACTTAATTGTGTCAAAGTTGTCAAAAATTGTTTCGAAATTAGACATATGAGAAGGCGAGTTGTGAATAATCAAAAGATTTACCCTTTGGTGAAGCATTAATCATTTCACTTGAAAAAGTAGCCACTTTTGTGAGAGACGAAAGAGTTTTTAAATTAATCTTGGAAAGTTCCCAATTTTAGTTCTTCTTTGGTTTACACGCTAACTTAACATACAACCAACTATGATCTCCCTATGGTTTTTCTTAAAGCTTGTACTGGAATTGCAATTTGTAAGGTGAAGCTGGTGTCGTACTCCTACTTATTCTTGAGGTAAAGCTACAAGTTTGGCTTAGCAATTCATCATTTTGTTCAGTGATGAAGCACACTTTTTGTAAAACGGCTATGTCAACAAACAGAATTGCCAAATTTAGAGCGTTGATTACTGACAAGCCATTAACGGTTGTGGTCAGAACGCTACAGTCAATGGTGAGCGGTACAGAATTGGTGCCTCAATTTGAAGACATTAACATTGCAGCAGGACGGCGCTAATTGCCACAAATCGAGAAACACAACTAATTAAGTGAAAGAAACCTTGAACGAACGATAAGTTCACGAAATGGCCCTGTTAACGTCGCATATCTGAACGCCGATTAAAGGAAATATGGAAGACCATGTAATTGGAGGGGACTTAAACTGTATACATAGAGATTGCGGTTACAATAGAGCGAATGCGAATGGGAACTTGTTGTCAGGTCCGTCAAATATGTTCCCGGTTTCTGTATTGTTCCCGTCTTACTTTACTTTAGGTGGCGCTATAGTCCGGGGTAGACCTGGGCCTCAGTCCACAAGCTTCTCCAGGGAGCTCGATCCCTGGCTAGCTGCCTCCAGTTTCGCACGCTAAGTTGGCTGAGGACCTCTTCCACTTGCTTGTGCCACCTGAGTCTTGACCTTCCTCTACTGCGCTGTCCCTCGGGAGCGGATTCGAAGTCTTTTCGGACCGGAGCATTGGTGTTCATGCGCTCTACATGACCCAGCCATCTCAGTCTTTGGATCTTCACTCTTCTGGGTATGTCCATGTCGCTGTACAGTCCATACAGTTTGTCGTTGTACCTCCTCCTCTACTCACCGTCAATGCAGACGTGGGTTGTCAACAGTAGATCCGTCCATATCCGAGGCTTGCAGATGCTTCGTAACTTATGTTTTTTTTTTTTTAAATGGCCGGGCAGTTACCCCAGCGGCACAACCCCCAACCTGGAGGACCAGTTCGATTTTTAATGCCCCTAGGACGAGGGGTCGGTTGCACCGAAGCCAATAATCCGTTCCGGGATGTGAGCGCTGCTGTTGGCCCATATAGGGCTCGTCCGCCACCATCTCTTTTCTAAGACCCTGACTAAGTCCTGGAAATCCTTGCCGACCTGAGCTCCAAATATGTCGGAGTAGCCCGGATAAGGTCTTGTTTTGTTTTTCCGACACTAATCCTGATTTATGGCGCAGAAAACTCGCGATTTGCCCCCTTCACTTCGCAATCTCTAGTGAGATTCCCAGATGGAGCCACGGGGAGGCTTGAAGTAGGGCTTATTAGCTGCAAGATGTTCGGCTGCAGAGGCTCATTCTCGTCGTTTAAAGAACCAACACCTGTCGGAAGATGCTACTTCTACGAGGCCTTATACTAATCGTTGCCATCCCGTTCCCGTTCCTGTCTAGTTCTACATATATTCTGGCTGGTTGTAAAAAATAATAACAAGACAATTCCTAGTTTTTAGAGGAAGCTCTGTGGTAAATTAAGTCTGTAATTAGCTTTTTTTCCAAAAGCGAAAGTGGTACCTATTTTCAAGGCTGGAAAGCAAATTCCGAATTCTGATAGTTACAGAAAAATCTTATGAGATTAATTGATGTTAGGTGTGTCTTTCGTGATGAGCGATTCGGGTTCAGGAGTCACTATAGCAAATCTCGTCAAACCGTGCCTTAGGCGGGTTTAGTTTTGCTGGATTTTGAGAAACCTTTTGACTCCATTTGGCACAATGATATCGTTTTTAAAATGCTTGACTTTGGTTTTCACCGAATGTATCTAGTCAAAACTACAAAGAGCTTCCTGACTAATAGACGTTTTAGAGTCTACATCTATGATAAAGCATCATCTCTATTCTCCTTTTACGCAGGAGTTCCATAGGGCTCCGTTCTTGGTCCAGTGCTTTACAATATTTTCACCTCTGACTTTCCAAGACTTTCTGCATGTGAAACAGCTATTTACGGACAGCGTTGTTGGAAGCTACTTGAAGCTTATGAAAACAAAGACAGTCTAAGCTGCTGTAAACTACTTCAGCGTAAGCTACTATGGGCATAATGAGTGTTGGAACAAGTCTTCGACGTGTCTCAAGCGGAGTGAAACTAGCCGAGATCCACAATTTACGCAAGCACCCATAATTCGGCCAATCACTAAATTTATGTGACTACAACAAGAGAGGTTCCGATTTATGACAAAGCCAAGGCTAGTAGCAGTTTCTACCAGTTTCATTTTAGTTTCTGCTAATAGGATATCGGGCACAGAAGCTAGTTCGTTAGGCCTGATTGGGATTGGTATGACTTGACATTTTGCAGGGTTTAGAAGCAATCAGTTACTTAGCGAGCATTGACCGATCTCGAATAGATCCTCATTAAACTGAGTGACTAGCTCATTTATTTTAGTGACGGTTTAAGAGAAGTAAAGTTTTACATCATTAGCGTAGAGGTGAATTGACACATTTTTGCATACCAATGACAAATCGTTGATGTACAAGCAGAACAAGATGGACCCCAAGATTGAACCCTGCGGTACACCTTGTACAATTTCTTTCATAGCTTCTTTCGCCAATTACTACTCTTTGCGACCTACCACTCTGAAAACAGCTTGAGACTTACGGCTCTATCACCAGTTAGAAAGTAATGTCTCAGCTTCCAACAAAGTACAGAATGACTAACCTTGTTGAAGACCTTGTTTTTATCAACTGTGATATATATTTATCCTTTGATAATTAATTTAAATATTTGCTTATTTATTTATTAATCTATTTATTTATTTGTGTGTTATTTATTCTTGTTATTACTCATAGTGGTGGTTCGAGCCCCCGCATCGTCAACAATTTTATGTACCTGGATTTCGACGAAAATTCGGATTGGCGCTGTTCAATTGCAATTCAGACGAATCCACCACAAAACTCCGAAAACTACGCAACGGAAATGGTGCCCTGAAATTGCTATGGTGCACTTTGGACCGTCCATAATCAGCCATTTGTAGTTGTAGGGTCTGTTGGATATTGACTAAAACGCAGGCGGTCTTAAACATAATCTACGATTCGTGCACTAGAAATGAGACTTCAGTCAATGATAATTCCAAAACTGGTGGTTTTCTCCGTCCTAGGAGGATCAAGCTGACTGTTCTGATTCATCTAGTGCTTAAAGATACCATCGTATATTACAACTCCAATAAAAATATTTGGGTTTCGTCCTTGATGACAAATTTCTTGGAACTTAACATGTAGTGTCAACACCTGCAATTGTCTGTCAGCCTTCTGGGTTTCTGACAATGGAGATTGACATATGGCTTGCTACGAGGGAAGGTCCTCTGGCTATGATAAGCGCATTGTGAACTATATTATGAAAACTAGATAGAGGGAGCAGACCTCTTTTAATGTGTCTACGGCCGAGTTAGGCTTAAAGTCTTGCCAACTCTTCTCATAACATCCAAGTTAACTTGTGAAAGAAAGCCCTCACTGATCGCAGTCGGAGAGCTGAGTTCTCTGAATCTTGTTTGGGTTCTAGGAAACATACAGGATGTACAATGCGGTTCTTTTTCTGGGTGCTCTGACAGAAAAAAAAACAGCAGTCGAAGCTGTTCATTTCTGGACAATAGGCACCGAAGAAGACCAAGGTGGGTCTGTCCGCCAACGAAGGGGGAAGCACGTAGAATAATTCACATCGATTACCTTTAGAAGAGAAAGACAATCAAATACGAATATAAGACCAACTTACAGGGCCGGCCTAACTGCAATTCGAAGGAAAAACGATAGCATTGGGCCAAAAATAAAGTGCTCTTTCATGAAGGCACTTGAGGAGTCCAAAGTTGTATGGGGAAATTGACCGCATCTAACATATTCTTCAGATTTTACCCCCCAGTGACTTTTTCATGTTTCCAAATAGGTCGACGAAAAGAGATTTGCTTCGAATCTTCGATGAAAATATAGCTCAAACAAACGGAAGGGACAATGAACGATGTGCATGCAGTAGTAAACTATCAACTATCATTCAAAAAGCCACAAAATTATTAATGCACCAACCCTCGTTCTCGTCGAATTCAAACTGCAGCTACTGAAGGAATCCCCCTAAAATCTGTCAGCAGTAGCTTGTTCGAATGGTAAAGGTCAACTACAACCGCTCTCGCACAGTATTTATAATAGAAGACTTTAGATGGAAAATCAAAAGAAAAAATAAATGATATCGATTACCCGGTAACACTAAGGTCATATTCCATTTCTAATAGATTGATAGATCGTCCCTGCTTTTTCATGGCATCATTATCATTTGACATTCGGCGACTCTGTCTTTGAGTCCTTTAGCAAAAAAAAAACAAAATTACTTTTTGTGCTCTTGCTCCTTACCCCAGCATCTTTTGCTGTTGCTGTTGGTGGTGCTTTCCAAGGAACATTATTATCATTATAATCACATCAGCGCTAATGGAGTAGCGCGTAAACCGCTCCATAAAGAAATCGAAAAGAAGAAAAAGACCAGAGCGTTCGAAAAAAGAAGAGAAAAAAATGAAATAAATTGCAAACGATACTCCTATGTTAACCTATTTTCAATTTTTCTTTCTGCTCCCTATAGCCCTGCCATACGATGCCATGGCCATATTCATCTCCGTCATCTTTAACTTTCCTCGTATCGTTATGACGTCGGTTTGGAATCATCGATGAAGGCCCTATTCTTCTTCTTTCGATTTTATTCGCTCTTCACTGTTTGGAGCTCATGTTCACTCCTTTCCATTGAATTTCTCTTATACTCGAATTCGTATCGGTTGGTGATGTGCCATTTGCTTGCGATGTATATTGAACTCGTCTTCATGCCAGAACCATAGTTGCTCTACATTACTTCAAATCGACGACCCCCCGACTTGAAGATGATGGTAGATAGTGTTGGGGTGGGTGAGAATCGAACAACAAGGAGAGTCAATTGCTTAAGTATAAGAGGAACAGGGAAGAGCAAAAAAAAAAAAAACAACCAATGAAGGAGCACCAAATCAATTTAGTTCATATTTCCTCAGATTTTTTTGCTCTCGACAAGCTTTATGATTGCTTGGGTGGTGCACACACACGGCATCTAACCTAGTCCCACCATTGCAGGAGTAAGAATACAAAAATAAAAAATGTGAAAAAATCGAAATAGAAATCTAAAGATACGAGTACCAACTCAAAGTGTACAACGAAGACCAACTTAAAGACACCCTCGCCAGGAAGATGGAACGAATTGCACTTAAGTGCTAGTGCACGAAAATAATAATGGAAAGTGTTTTCATCGACGAAGCAGAGGTTCTGCGTTTCCGTCCCTAACCTCTGCTCGCTCCAACAAGCCCCTTTTCTGGTCTTAACCATTTCTTTACTTTGTAAAGCCGAGACGCCACTACTTTACACCACCACTATGGCCCTCGCAACGATGATGCAGCAGCAGTATCCTCCTACTTCAGGCGGCTGGCACTACATCATATCTCCTTTCCTTGAGGAAAACCTCGAGAAATCTGATTTCGATTACAGTGTTGTTGTTTTTTGTAGCCCCTAAACCGCCTTCTTCCCTGTTTTCCCTCTCTCTTTTTGCACAATGTGTTAAAAGACTGACTGCGGCTATAGAAATCGAAGAGGAGCAAAGTATCTTAAATAAATAATAAAAAAAAAACACGGTCTTACCTCGATAAGGAGATATTTGTAAAAAGGATAGACGAGCAGAAGAAGTAAAGTTGAAGGTAAGTAAAAGAACCAGACTTTCAATTGGGATTACATGAGTGCATACTTTGTAATATGTTTTTAAGGATTTTCAAGTTGTTTTCCTCGGAGAAAATTTGAAAAAAGTAGCACCGGGTAATGCTTGAGAAAATAGAAGAAAAAAAAAATTGAAAAAGTTCTTAGATGAAAGGTGGCAAAGGTAGAAAATGACGCCGGCAATTCGAGCCGGATCTAAGGGGTAACGAATCGACAAATATGTTTGTTGTGAAAGTAATTAATTGCGAGAGTTCCGCGAAAGTGCAATTGGTTTTCCTCTTTTTCTAAGAAACACACGCACGCACACTACCCTTGAAGACGATACGCGTACATATTAATTGAAGAAAATCTGCTGAATGACGAAAAGTTTTTTTATTGCTTTTCTCCGAGAAGTTAAAGAGTTATTTGTCGTCGTTGTAATCGTTGGCGTCGTTTATGTTTTAAAGTAGCATCGAAACAAAAGCAGAAGTGTTTCAGAAGCAATATTCTAGTTTGTGAGGCTTTAAAAGTTTGTTAAGTCTTTTAAATGGTTTAATGAACTAACATACAACATTGCCCCTATTTATGACCCTACAGCACAGCATGGGAAAGTTACTCTTAAATCTCTGCTCTATTGGCCACGTTTTGCGCTTGTATGAACTAATAGATAGATGTGACTTAGACATACAAAGGCATAAGGGTCTTCAGTTAAATATTACATCGAAGACTCTGGTCCTCTATGGTATGTTGCTTAAAGCAAAATAGACGTGTCGACATTAAAGATAACCCAATCGGTTTGCCACAGCATGTCAATTGCTTACTCGCCGCAACAAAACTATCGGATTGAACTACTACCCCTCGTTGGACGTTATAACTTTTTTTGCGTTTGCTACAACATAACACATCAGATACAACGATAGTGCGTGAAAAAAATTGCACCGAGGGACACCGTAGGACAGTGTAAGTTACGTTTGTAAGCAGGTTACTCAAGTGTATCTGAAGTATGCAAGTCGCTACGAGGGGCTTTTATGAGCAAAGCTCCATAAAATTTTACCCTGTTTTACCCTCCATCAAAAAAACATCGAGGGAACGGAAACCTCGGTCAGGACACATGTGTTGGACTAACGCTTTTCAATATAGTCAATATAGTGTACGTCATTCGAAGCCCTAAATAGTGCAAATCTTTCTCGTATTATGGACTTTGAAGATCCACAGATAACAGAAAGATTATACCTGTGGAAAGAAGGCAAGTCAAATCATGTGTGACATGAAAACATTGTCCGATGAAGAATTATTGTTTTCGTCTTTCATTTTACAGCAAGGACTACAACGCCCTTCTTTGACTTTGACGAAAGTTATAGGTCCGCAGTAAATCAAGTAATCAATCCTTCTTCAAACTCCTACCATAAGCTAGTTTTGAAGCAGACTTCAACGCACTATCTAACCAAGGAAGTGAGAGACCTACACGCTTGTCAGAGTTTCAGACAAGTAAGGTCTTCACCATAATGAAGAATAGAGAGGGAATGATCGAACTACATGTGCATAAAATTGCTCAGTGAATGCATTCTTTGTCTATACTACAACAAACTTAACAACGCGAATTAAAGGCCCTCATGCCGAGAATAAGTAAATCTTGGGCATATTCATTGGCTGATTGATGGAACACTGATTGCGGTTGCTGGTTGCTAACTTTGTGCAACATTTGATAGAGGAAGTAAACAGGGGTTGCCGTAAGGCGGCGTACTTTGTCCAATGATATTGTAAATATTTGTCGACTTACTGCTTAACACTCTCAATATTTCTACCGTCTATGGTGAGACATACTGTCTGTTAAACCGTTTAGGCGACTAGTGCAATATAAATGGGTTTTCAGTTAAGACTAGGAGGAAGCTATCGGGTCTGATTCTGAAAGTCATCACCATCCAATTCTCCAAAGAAGCTAGGTATTTAGATGTCATCCCGGAGAACAAGTTATATCGAAAGCCTCTAAGGCTATCAAAGGAGCTATCGAAAGAACATGCCATCTGACGCAATTAAACAGATAATACGAAAACGAATCCCCCTGTGTCAAAGACGGTCTTAGCCAGGAAAGGAATATAGTCGGATCTTGACCGTTTGCTCCAAATCCGATATAGGACACGGCGCTGGTGTTTTTCTAGGTGACCACATGGTTAGAAAATTGCGCCGGTCTTCCCATGAAATCCTGATGACAACAAACTACATTGTGAAGAACCAATAAAGCAGACGAAGCATATTCATCCAACATCCATTAATAGTCTTTCTGAATCCCCTTACGACCTACAAGATAGTTTAATAATGCAGGACATCACTGAACGGAGTCGGAAGTCTGAACTTGTCTGGGTCGCAGGTCAAAAACCGCCTCCGGAAGTCTCACATGAGAGTTTTCAGGACCCGAACCTATATTTCCTCTATGTTAGGTTTGGCTATGTCTTCGCTTCCTGACGTTACCAAGTGATCAGCGGCTTGGATTCTAGATGCTGCTTACTGGCGTTGGGACGAGGCACTACACATTTACTAGGCATTCAAAGGTGGTGGGCATAAGTGAAACAACATCCTACGGGAGTTGCTGTTAAAATGAAAATGACTCCGCGGAGCACTACCTCTGGCCTGGCTTACTCGGCATTGACTAGTTTGACCTTCCAACTCAGTTTTCTATCTAGGTAGTATGTCGTCTAGATATTTAGCAGTACTTTATAGTGCAGGTGCTAATCCATCTATGGAGGTAATATCAAATTGTGGAATTATATTTTCAATAGAATTTCACATCCAGTTAGGTTCAGTAGTGTTTTGTCGAGATCTAGGGTCCACAGAAGAGGTGATATCAATTCTTTTTGTTAGGTACCTTTTGGAGTAGTGACCCTTATCGGCGGAAACAGCATTATTAGAGGTTTGTTCAATGTCAAGTAAGGCAGCCAATGAGCATACAAAGACGAAGATACAACGCTGAACTATACATCTGTGGGCTGAAGAGTGACACTTTTCCACTCTAAAGAGTATGAAAACATTATTATGATGGCTAGGGCAAGTAGAACGAATGAGCAGCTCTAGTTCGACTTAGAGAACATTCGAACTAACCCCAGAATGATGGTACAATAGGGAAAACTTTAACCAATAACACCAGATCGTGCTACATGGAGGGAACTATTAGTTGAAGACAAGATCTATACCTGACTATGCTACCACCTAAATGAAATTTGTCTCTGCAACGCTACCTCACCACCACTATCCAATCGGATGACATTCTATGAACTTTCTGCTGTCACTTTATCAATTACTAATCAGACATACTTTGTTGGGCAAATAAAGTTTTTTCTAACTAAAAACACATGTTGACAATAGAACGATATTGTCCGGTGTTTCCGTATTCGTGGAAAATTTGAAATAAAAACCTCAATTCTCCCCACCGGAAACCAATAAGCGATAAGACCAACAAACAATGACTTCTACTCATTTCCTCACTTAATCTCAAGGTTGTCATGCGGTTTCAGAGGTTTTGGTTTGGTTTCACTTTTTTTCACCCATTTTATTGGTTCGAATATGGTACCCGTATATTTCAACATTGCACCAACGCCCAGCTTTTTTTATTCGCATCTGCTGCGCAATTTTTCGTTATTTTTTTTCTTCGGTTTGTTGCTGTTTTTTTTTTTTTTTTTTTTTATAGGATAGAAAAAGAAAAACTGTAAACATAAGCAAAAGTGCAATACTAAAACCACTTCATCATTCATATTATGACGTAAATTCCAAACTCAAACATTGAAGGAATGTTAATGGGGTGTTGGGGTTGGATGCAGACGGCGGAGGAGACGGTTAAGACGACTGTACAGATGATGGCTATAGCAAACCGAACTGAACAAAGTAACTGGAAGCAGGATACACAAGTCAACTTCCGGAATCCTGGGTAATCCCGTATGCAGTGGCAGTAGCTCTGAACGATAAAATGAAAAAAAAAAAAAATAAAGTTTCATGACCCCAATTTCCTCTTGCATGTGTGAAAGATTGCAAACTATCGTCAACTATGGCTCTGACTCTTTAGCTATAAATCTTCGCGTCTTTGAAAGATTTTTTTTTTGTTGTTGTTCCTTTCCGTTGCGTAGTTGGGTCCTTGGATGCAGACTGCCAACTACAGTTGCAATTCAAGCTCCGGGCATACTCGTACAACGTTTCAATTGAATCCGGGTAGAAGAAAATAAAGACATTCCCTATCCGATTGTTTAGTGACGGGATTGTAATTTCCCATGTCCTCATACGTTACAACCATGTGATAACCATACGATACCCATGCATAGTAATCTAGCTCCATTGCGAATGGGTTTCAAATTCCAGAGCAGAGAATGAAGAGAGAAAGATCAAGACCATGGTGATGGCTGTCCTACGGCCTGATTTCCAAGTGAAGTCGGAAATTGATTAACCTTTTGCGCTCCTAAATTGTCCAGTTTGTGACGACCCACTCTAACCCTTGGCTGTTCTCGTCAAATCGATTTTCCGTCATCGCTTCATATTTCCACCAGAGTGTTGTCTTCTGTACTCGGTGGTAGTGGTGGGATCTTTCTTTTCACTGTATACGCATGCAATTGTCCATGTGGAAAGTGAATTCATTGAACATTGTTATGGTAGCGAGACATAACCCCAACTCTCATCTCTACCATCCGCCAATCTACAAGTTGAGATGATACAACAGAAAATACACATACCAAAGAGAGACATGCAGGGGGCAGCAAGCAATCAAATGATACGAAGACAGAACAGAACAGAGGAAAAAAAATCAATGAACTACTTTTCCGACTCGATTTATAGTTGGTGCACTTTTTTTTTAAACGAAAAAAATGCAAGTATCAACCAGATACGGATACGAGCTGCCAAGTCAAGCCAATAGTACGAGTATCCCACTCCCTCCACCTCCACCACTCCCCCATGATCGGGGTTCAGATTTTTGTGTGCATTGGCTCAATAGTCGTTTCAGTATCATCTTGGTCTTGTGCTGAAAATGTCCGCGGGGCATAGTTTTCCGTTGATTCCTTTTTCTCGCTCGAATGGGTTAGCTGGTGGAGAAATGGAATCATTTTCAACCGAATTGGATTGTCGCACAGAAAATCGCCAGAAAATCACACACAGGAAATTACAAAACGATGAGAGGTGAAGAGAATGAACTGCTACTTCACCCCCGAAGCATAGGAAAATTGGCTTTAGGAGCTGAACTGACAAAAACTAAAGAAAATATTTGGTAATGGATGAGTGGAGTGCCAACTGCAGGACAAATAGCGTATGTTTGGATAATGTTAGGGGTAGGGGTTGGGTTATTTGCACACCCGGTGGGCTAGAAACTTTAAAGACTGGGTGGTGAAAAATAAGAAGATGCACTCTTTACTATATAGTTAGAGCAGTTCTTTGAAATGAAAAGCACCGTATTCGTATTCCTCTGGGATTTGACGAAGTGCCAAAGCGGATACGACAATCCGAAGGACTTGTTCAGTTGCATCAAAACAAAGGAAGTTTGTACGCATATACATAAAAACCAACCATGCGGTGTAGAACCCTCATTTATTAGGATAGAATTGAAACTAAGGTCAAAAGAAAGACACCCTCCAGTCCCCTTAAAGGAATTCCTAACACTGGTTTAGAGTTAGGCGCCCAAAAAGTCTGAAGTGTTTTCTGATGAGGGACAGCAAAAGCACCGATGACCGCCTATGAGAAATTCTACTATTGATAGTACGACCAAACTGTCCTAACAGTACTGAGATCTGTTCCTCTTAACAAATTTATTACGAATTTCATGGCTCGCGGGCCTATTATGATAAAGGAATCAGACAAGACGCGATGAATTCCGTGTGCACTCACAGAATGCAATGTTAATTTTAGACGTCTTTGGTAGCCGAACGATTAGACAATTTTCTAAGCCCACATATCGCTGCAGATGCAAATACTTTGGCTTGCAGTTCAGTTTGTGTACACTTGAAAGACCACCGCATGTTTACCCATGTATCTATCGAGGAATAAATTCGTAAGTTGACGTTCTGATTCATTTTGGAAATAATTCAGTCGAATCTCCAAAACCAAAGCCAGGTTTTGGCGAGTATAGGCAGAGTCATCTTTACATATTTGCAGCAACCATTGGTAAATCCATTGTAGGTATGATAGAACAGACAGCACAGCTATATCATCTGAATATGCCTGGGCATAGACGTAATGAGAGCGGTAATCAGTGAGGCGACCTACATATATCATAGCAAGCCATCAGTCAGTATCCGCTATCAGACCCATAACCGCCTGCATGGTTATCCATAAATCTAGGTTTTCATCTACGTCGTGTTGTCTTGTCGGGTTACCCGTGCTGTTAAAAGTTGCGTTGGCGAAAATGCTCATAGCATATTCCTTTTCGTTGAGGGCCTTTCCAATTCTGGTCACCTGATTTTGAAGTTCATTATCGCAGGAATCATCCACGTTGTTAGGCAAGCTCAACAGAGGATGCATTCCCAAAGCAATGGTGCGCAAATGAAGCTCGGCCAGGCTAGTAATAAAGATTTTATTCAGAGTTTGTCTATATCTTTTGCATAACAACTGGGCATATGTCAACTATGGTAGGCGACTTGAAGCCATTAAAGAAAGCAAGAGTCCGGTGGAAGTCTCAAGAATAATACACGCAGTATCTGCTTTGGACTCAGTGAAGGTGTCATCAGATCTTCTAAATGATACCAGCTTAGCTGGTTTTCTTGAGGACTTTGACAAGCCTGCTCATCTCATAGACCACTATACTCATCTTTGCCGGTTCCGAAGTGATACCAACATAACGCTGCGTGCTTCCGTTCGCTCTCCACGTGTGACAGCCTGCATTTAATAACTTCACTCCCGTGAAAGACCCATGTGATATCGACATCCTAAAATCTAAACAGTTAAGTGACGAGGATCTACAGTTATCAGATTTACTTATAAATTGAACGCTAGTAGTTCTTATCGCAATGTCGTCCCTATCAGCAAACACCTTACAGTTTTAAGTCGTTAAATGACTACCATGTGCACTACTGACTACTATTGTGCAGTATGCATTTAAGCGGATAATTCTATCGGCTTTATGACTGTGAAATATAATAATTCTTGTTGATTCGTCAATACGGTTATAAATGCCTCAATTCCCTGACCTAATGGGTCCTGTATCATTGTTGAAGGCACCCAAAATTCCAAGGTGATACTCCATATGACATAGCCTCGAAAGTTTTTTCCTGCTTTGAGCTCCGACCATAACTCAGAGATGTACACTAAGGCTAGAGGGCACGATCCTAGCGGAGCTACTGCCAGGCAATCCTGTTTTAACTGATGAAATCCCTTCCTTAATTAACTTCGACATTCCGTATGATATAACATATCCGGAGAGCAAGGACAGGCAGAAAATGCAGTATTCACGCCAAATGAAATTGCAATTTTTACAGATGGCTCGAAAACAGAGGAAGGAACAGGTTCCGGTATCTTCTCGAAAGACCCAGAACTAAGAGTATCCATAAGGCTACCGGACACTAGTAGTGTCTTCCAATCAGAGGTTCTGGGAGTCCTCAGAGCGGCTGAGCTGATGCAATTGAGATCGTTATCCGATAGAGATATCGCTATCTACATCGACAGGTAGGCCGCTCTTAAGGCAATGGAATCAACCGACATCTGCAGAACCGGGTGAGACTGTGATGGGTGCCAGGACTCTGCGGTATAGAGGGAAATGAACAAGCGGATGAGCTTGCACTGAACTGAATAAGCTAAGGACATTAATAGGAATCCTGACAGTACACTGTCCCCTGCGGTCGAGGACATACCACACATACTGTGTGTTGTGAAGGTCCGTTAGCTTTACCTTCATTCCATCTCCCCTGTGATGTTTGAGGCCTACCTTATTGTATGCTAAGGTTAGCGATAGGAAAGGGTGGGTCCAGATGATTCGAGCTGGTATGAGAAGTTGGTTCTATGCAGGGCATATAGCCTTGAATTGTTTGAAATTGTCTTCGACGAATCTTTGATCCCAAAGGCCATCTATTGACTATAAAGTATCTACTGACTATAAAATCATACTCGTAAAGTCATTCATGATAGCACAGATGAGTCGTCGCGCAGGTAAGCCCACGATAAACATACATATGGCAGTAGGTGGCTTTGCAGAAATTCTTTTTGATATCGAAAGCCTCGGAAAGGCGCTAAACGATTTTTTAAAGATAAAACGCCAAAGATTCGGGCGTCAATGTTCTCAAAATCACCCACATTGTATCAATCAGAAAAGATTCTTCCACATTGCTCAGCAATGATCAACAATTTTGCACGAAATGCTTGGTGACAAATTCTGTATACTTTGGAGAAAATCTTCACCGTCATCAATCTTTTAAAAAAAGCAGCCTGCAACAGAATTGTTAAAACTGGAGGTCACATTAGCCCATTTATCTGCATCAGCAATAGCTTTAAGATATGAATGCGTTCCTGGCCCTTCATTTCTGCGAGAAAGGAGCTAAAACGTTGGCGAAAATTTATCGCCGATCGCTTACAAGCCGCGGCAATATTTCTCCCCGTTCTAAAGTTTTGCAGTCTAAATGCAATTTTAAAGGCTGTATCAGGAAGGCCTTACTTCAAAACAGTGCCACCAAAGATGCCCCTTTCCTACCTATTCAAATATTACCGTAAAATTTAAGCATTACTTGCAGTGTTCGATTTTGGGTTTTACAAGGAGCTCGGAGAAGCTAGCTTTGGTGTCATCGTTCTTGTTTTCTTTGAAGATACGTGCGTATATAAGGCTCTGATATTAATTGCAGTCTGGCGCAAGATCCCCATTTACTTAGGGTGCAATGACAAGATCCAAATACCTCGTTTTCTTGTCACTGTTGGCCACGCGTTTTTTTCTCCGGTCCATCTCTCCGTACTTCTTAGATGGCAAACACATTTGCTTTGCAGTAATCTTATTTTATCTTATCCGATGTACTTGGAGCTAACAAGAAAAGCGACTATTACCGCGATTGCATTTGCGTACTACAGTTTAAAAAAATAAAGAATATCTACTGACGGCAGAGTTAAGAATGTAGTCAGTTGCTTTAAATACAGAACTGTCCCGTATCGTAAGTTGTCCTCGAAAGACCACCAAGAAATGACAACGCATAGCCCGCATAGAGCACCAAAAACAATGCCATGGTCGCCTGGAATCCTTCTTGGCATGATATCAGACTTTGGTTAAAACAAGGAATTGATTGGAGACAATATGACATTGAGAATACTAGCAATGTTCTTTGCTTTAATCGCACTGCTGGCTGAAGATTAGTTTTTCATCCAACTCTTTTTGTGAAGAGTGATCTGTGCTAGCTACTCGTATGATGGCCATTAAGTTTGCCGAAAAGTCGATAACATGAGTCCGTTGTACGGTGATTTATGGTTCTACACCTGCTTCTGGAGCAGCATGTAGTCTAACAGAAATTCGTAAATTCCATGGGGCTGGTTGGAATCGTAAAAAATAAGAGAATATTGGTTGCTTCACAACATGTAATAAACTGCGTAAGACAAGCTTCCCAATGGCACAGCCTCCACAGACAAATATTATTCTCCAAATTAGCGCCACTGTAAAAACGTCGGTTTGCTGGGAGCTCCTCTATCATAACTTCTATTGTATTTTGACGTGCTAGGCAGATCCGAATGTCAGTATTGTGCATTGTCTAAATCGGGCTTGTCACTCAACTATGATTACACAGATGATAGCGCGTCTAAAATTTCCATGTCATATACGCTCCTGAAATAATGGCATCTCCTACTGCCTCATATCATAACTTTACCTCTACTCTTCGTTGAAATTTACTGCTTTCGAAAGCAGATTAGTGTGAGGTTTGAACTCCTGTAATTATCACTGAATTCCTAATGAGCCCTTTAACTTTGACTTTCCTGCAGCCTCAAACACCAACTAAAACAAGTCTACAAAATGAAGAAAGGTGTTGAAGAAATTACAAAAATGCTATAAATGAATGTTTCTAGGAATTAACACCACGCCAAGGAGTAAGTTTCAGACACAATATTATTTTTTACTTTTCCTACCATCAATCTCAACCGCCACAACTGCATTAACCAGTCATGGAACGAAGAACTTTATTTTTTCACATTCATCCAGAGGCTCCATACTTTCAGAAAAGCTTTTATTTTACTGCTCAACATCCGCTCCACTGGATTTTTCTATTTTCGTTTTTTTTTTTATTAGAAATTTGCGGTGAACCATTCTAGTAAAAAAGTCAAACTTTTCCACCATTAGACAAAACCACAAGCAAAATTCAAAAATTCAAAAATTCAATTTCAAATTTTTAACCGTAAAAGTTCGACTTGTTCTAGGTTAAAACCAGAGAATGCTCCTCTCTCGACCATAAGAATACTATATATAGTACATACTATATCCCTTATCCCGGGTGTCGTGCAAAGCCAAGCTAAATACACAACAAAATCTAGAGCCGCCCACTTCAAATTTAGCTTCCAGATACAAATCCAAACCCAGAGTCAGAGGCAGATCCAGATCCATCAACATCTACTTTTCCATTGTTATCTCCAGCTATAGCTAATTTCGCTTTTTTTTAAGGATGGAGGTCACGTTAAAAAGTATTTAAACGTCTGCCATAACTTCAACAATAAACACAATAAGATACAATGGAATGAAGATACTCCCCTCTTACCTTTTTGAAGATAAAATTTAAAGGCACACCGCCCGGGGTATGTAAATCGCAAACATAAGCCAAGAGATGAAAATGCTAAAAATCGTATCCATCGGCGATATTTATGTCATGGTCATCGTCGTCCTCGGAAACTATCTATTTTTTTTTCACTTTTAATTCAGAGAAAAAATTCTAAGTAGATAAATTTAAGAGACCGTAAGATTGAGTTGAAAACTTTGAGATATTCCGAAGGGTAGATGGATGAAGGAAAAGTATTAATAACAAGAATTGAATTTTAATCAGATTTCCTTTCAGTTATTGTCAGGGCAAGGAGAATACATAGATGAAAACGGACATGATGAAAGCGAAAGACTAGTAACTCAGAGAATGTTCGTTCATAAGGATACTTATGTCAACACAGATGCATTTGTAGAAACATTCTTTCGAAGATTATTAAACAGGACAAGTCGATTTCGAACTTAGTACAATAAGTACACTTCATTGCTTACACGAGGGAACTCTTTGTGGGTATTCAAGTCAATATTGAAACCTACATACTAAGTCCCAATCTTTTTGTTGTTTCTACTCACATCAGGAATTTGTTCCTTCCTTATATTTTCATATTATTTTTTAATTTAGTGACAACGATGATAACATAGCTATCGATGGAATTTTTGAGGCTGTATCTATTATAGTTTTTAAAGGATCTCAATACGTCTTTTCGGATCGAATTTTCTATGATATAAGACTTGTAAGAGTACCACTAGGTTCTGTTATTGGGCCAGTACTCTTAATATTGTATTTTTGTGTTCTCCTTCTTCCCTGGGTAAGGTGGTATAGGAATTCGTCAGGTATTGATGTGGTAAAAGCAGGGGTATCCGGTTAGGATGCCTGTTCGTTGTCAAGGGTTGACTTTTATCGAAACAAACCTGAGTACAGTTCCTGCGTGACAATTGTCCACCTTGCACTGGTGTTGAGGTTTAAGTAGGGCTATTGACTTTGAATTCTGGTAAAAAAAAAAAAAAACGTAATCACTTTACTATATTCCCTTTCTTCTTTCATTCATACGAGTACGTAGCCATTCACCTGACTAGGATCAGCCTAGTCGCCGACAGAATGAAACAATATTATATTTTGATTACGTACTACGCTAGGTTCCCTTACTGGGTGAATTCCTGAATTAAGTCTGCGAAAAGCTTTCCTATTTCACTTAAGAAAACCAAATTTTAAATCTAAAAGCAAAAATCTTTAAGGGAACGGCTGAAACAGGCCTGAAAAACCTGTTGGGTTAAAAAGCATCTGTTCAATCTCAGCTTTAGGGACGCTATCAATGGTTACACGAACACTATCAACAGGCAAGATACATCTACCAGAGCTGTATCAGATGGCAATAATCCCACATGACGACTTCTATCAAAATTCGAACAGGAAAATCAAGTTAGGTAAGGCCTTAGCATCTTGGAAACCCAAACTGAACTCACCGCCAAGACTAATTGAAAAAATAGCACGATTACGCCATGTGAATCCCATAGACCAAAGACTAAAAGGCTGACCCGAGTCCCTAGAAATACGAAAGAGCGTAGCTGGTTGTGCAGTTCAAAACTCACCAAAAAAGTGAGGACAGTTAAAAGCTTGTCCAAAACACTTACAAGGGTGGTAAAAGACGGTGTCATAGTTGGGGTAGTTGACATGTCAATCTAGACAGAAAAATCACATACGATAAAGACGGCTTAAAGAGTGCTGCTTTTATACAAACGCGTCAATATATGCGCCCTACTACGTCCATTTTTATCATCATTTTGGTGGACTACATTTAGGCTGCCATCAGCAGTCCTGAAGACCTGGGGATACCAGTACCCTCACACAATCTGCGTCCCAATATCTTCCAAGCTACCCGACAAAGAGAAGGTGGTCTTGAGCTGTCCCATCATATTCCTCTTGTAAGCCAAATCCATTCCTTGGATTGGAGCAAGATATTAGGTTATTCACTTTAGTTTTGAAAGTGTAGTGTAAGGGCTGTTCAAAAAAGAAAAGAAAAGAAGGATCCCGTAGTTGGCCCTTCTGCTACGACAACGGAGGCGTCTACAGAAGATCTAGATGACATTATCATAAAGGTATGCTTACGTCCCGCCATGGAGGTTAAGGTGGTACAGGTTTACCCTCATAAAGCCAGGCTCACTCCATCGCGTTACCGAGAACATTAAATACATTGCCTTTTGCCGGTTTTATGATTTGCCCGAAACAGTGTCTATGGAGATGCTATTTCTCGGGTAAGGGTATTAAAACTTCAACATGCAAAGCAACCTGCCTTCGTATGCGTGCTGCAGTACTCCAAAAAGTTAGCTACAGTATTCCAAATTTCATTTTTTTTATTGCCCATCCTATTGACATAAATCGTTCGCTGATACTTGACAGAAAGGGAACCCTCTTTCGCTATGCAGAAGACGACATTTAGACTACACTCCCTTGATACCAAATTTCCATCCGTGTGGCGCTAGTATCCTTGAATGTATGATTGAGTATCCGACTTTTCTTTTGCCCCCATTTTGTTTCCAGACCTGGGATCACGATCATGCATACTGACTTTGGGTAATGTTCACATACGCATCTTACTGTAACGAACTGCGGCAAAATACTAAAATATGAGTCATCGCCGCATGGCTAGGCATCCCCTAAAACGTAAGCATCATCAATCACCGATTTCTCACACACAAACGAGTAAAACATCACAGCGCGCATATTTGTTGGTGGTCCTTTTGTGCTCCAATTATGTTGTAACTTCTGCATCATGAAGTTTGGTTCTTGCAGCGCACTAATTTAAAACAAAAGACCATGCCACAAAAAGTTTTTTTTGAACGATAAAATCAGAAATGCTTCAGAAACTCCAACTTGAAGACCATTCCTATGCTTAAGTAATCCTTTCACTTCATGGAGAAGAAAATCAAATATTAATTTGCGGCAAACTCATTACAGAAAGAGTAAGTTCCATTTTTCTTTATCAGTCCTGCCTGATTCACAAGGGATGACTACCACTATAGAAAGGCTCATCTCTCGCAGTTCTTCTTCCTATTTTTTATTTTTCTTTTGTTATTTTCCATCCTTGCCGTCCTTATAATCAATTAAACATGCAGCAGTAACTGTTTGAAAAGTAATGATACTCACAGCAAGTATGAAGAGATGTAAGGATGCCGTTCAGTTTTTTTATTTTTATTTTTTCTAATTTCTTTTTGTAACTCCCTTTAGTCGTGGCTTTTCTGTATAGGTACTCTTGTAACATTTTTCGTTTGTGTGCAAAAATTTACAAAAAAAAAAGTGAAAACCACCTGAAAATGCTGACTTTTTACTTCAATTCAAAATGCGCTTGCAAAGGAATTCTTATTTTCTGATGAAGCAGCTGTTGTACGCGATATGAGTTTGAGACAGAGCCAGAACGCTACTGCCACTGCCAATGATAGCAGGCATCTACTGCTGGTTGGGTAATTTATTGCAAAGATAAAGTATCTATCTGTTTGAGTGTCATTGTTGGAGTAATGCTTCATGACTGTTGTGATGTAGGCAGCGAGACATCAATGACAAACTCTTTAGGGATTTGTTATCAGAAATTATTATGGAACCGAAGCACGTTAGTAGCAATCGGCTTTTACTACTACTTGTACACGTCTGAATGAATAGATATGGGTACATATACAAAGGTGCATGGAACTAAAATAGTCTTCGATGTTGGAACGTTTTATGAACACAGTGAAGGCAGAAAGTATATAGCTACAAATTCAACGTAAATGTTTCAACAGTTTACAAACCATCAACACAAAGAGCTTTAACAGCAAGCAGACAGAAGTTCTGAAAAACGGACTTCGATTTGCGAAACAATGAGTCATGTTTTTTGGTCCCCACAATCGACCAACAGTTCCACATACAAGTATGTTACATGCGCGCAGATAAAGCTATCGTCGTTGTGAGTCAAAATATTGCAGCAGACCCGACGATCGCAACGGTTTGGTCGCTATCTGTCCATGGTTTCATCCTACAATCGAAAAACAGGCAGCTAGTGCAAGAACTTCGGACAAGATCACATCATCACCTCCACGTGGTGTCTGGTGGATAACTATCTTATAGTGACCAAGAAAGTGACAATACTCGGTTCAGACAAGTGATAAACGTTAAACGAGGCATCCTTGTTAACCTGATGTAAAAATGGTTCTGAAGACGGAAGACGTGCAGCGAAGGAATTTCCGTCGATGAAACTAACGATGACAGCCATACTCAGACTAGAGTAGGCTTGACATACGAGGGCGGGTCAATAAGTCCGTGACTTTTTGAATTTCTGACCTCTTTACTGAAACAGCAACACTGCTCCTGTCAACAGGCATCTGTCAGTTGACTCCTGTCAAAATTTAAACTTGCTGCGTCAGTTAGTTTGTGTTTGACAGCTATTTTTATCAGACTACTCACTAATTTGAGGAGAAAATGGAAAAAAGTGAATTTCGTGTGCTTATTAAGCATTATTTCTTGCGAAAAAAAACCATTACCGAGACCAAGGCTAAGCTTGATAAATACTATGGGGACTCTGCACCATCGATTTCAATGGTAAAAAAGTGGTTTACTGAATTTCGTTGTGGCCGTACAAGCACTGAAGATGCCGAACGTCCTGGACGCCCAGTTGAGGTCTCTACACCCGAAACAATCGAAAAAATTCACGATATGGTGTTGGCCGACCGAAGATTGAAAGTGCGAGAGATTGTGGAAGCCGTAGGGATCTCGCATGGCACAGTGGTTTCAATTTTGAATGATCACTTGGGCATGAGAAAGCTTTCCGCAAGATGGGTGCCGCGTTTGCTCACAGTCGACCACAAACACATGTGCAGTTGCCATGGCAAAAATCCATGAATTGGGCTATGAATTGCTCCCTCATCCACCCTATTCTCCAGATTTGGCTCCGAGCGACTACTTCTTGTTCCCAAACCTGAAGAAATGGCTTGGTGGAAAAAGATTTGACTCCAATGATGAAATCATCTCGCAAACAAAGGCCTATTTTGAGGACCTCGACAAATCATTTTTTTTGGAAGGGATAAAAAAAATTGGAGAAGCGTTGGACAAAGTGTATAGAGCTCAAGGGAGACTACGTTGAAAAATAAAATTATTTTTTTATCAAAAAATCTGTGTTTTAATCCAAAAGTCACGGACTTATTGACCCGCCCTCGTATTTGGAACATAAGACACATTTTTCCAAGACTGAGACAGTCTTTATTTTTTAAAGCGCTCGCATTACCGAAATGGGTTACTGGAATCAGAGCCCTCCACATTCGGTGCTGTGTTGCCGAATCCTAAAAGGTGTCGAAGCAAGAACAAGCCTAGCCTTACTGTCCTACGAGATCCTAAACAAGGCTTACTAGCAATATCACAATTAGAGCACAAGGGTTTTCTCATCTCAATATATACAAGAAGACATGGCGGTCTCCGAACATTTATGGGCAGCCAACATTGGCCCGGATTACAACCTTGTACAACGATTGCGAATTTGACAAGCGCCACAACAAAGAAGAAGATATAACCCAGAAAACTTGAACGCCTAAGAGCTTGGTATTTGCCAAACGTTTAACAAGAAATCTCTCGGCAACTCCTATGACGCGTACTGAAGATAGATTGGTGCTGCAGCATGGAGCGCGCAGTTGACTATATTAAGATCTGGAGATCGTAGAAGAGTGACAGTCGGCTCTGAGAATATGAAGACTTCTTATGTAGAACTATTTAATTGCGACGAAGCACAACATCACGCCATCAAGTAGAATAGACTATTCGCTTAGATGATGATAGTCAAATCCTTATCCATGGGGCACAGGATTGAAAGCGGCTGAAGAGAGCACTGTGTGGTTTCGTTTTGAATTAATAAGGAATAGGGAAGATTGAACAACGAACTGGACGGGCTGTAAAGGGAAATCGTTTTACTCAAGCGTTTACGGATTCAAAGTCACCAACCCTTGTTGCCAATTAATTTCCCATGGCATCATACTTTTCATCATCACTGTAAGCCCAACGAAAGAATTTAATTTAAAACACGATTCGAAACCATCATCAAACGAGTAAAACATAAAAGCGTGTGAGATTTCAGATGTGTGATTTGAGAATTCGTCTATGTGGATACGAGTACGAGTATGTATAAAATGTCAAAAGCTTTCCAATTCTAAACGATTAGCAAGGTTTTAGTCCTACTGAAATGCTGCATAGAATTCTATGTTATGCTTTGTGTTGTGTAGGAAATCTGTGTGCCTAGACGAATTCAATGCTTCCAATATGCGCCCACATTTCTGCCTATACTGGTAGATCCTGGAAAGACATATCAATTGCAGATGCTCGGTTGATTAATGTTCGTCAACACAAATGTTGAAAGATAAATTCTCGCACATCCTATTATTAAGAGTTCCTCGGATAGGAGTGTCGTGCTCAAAATTATAGGAATTCAAATCAATACGGATAGAGAATAGGGACGAGTATGTGACATGATACCTGCTTTAGGGAATATGATGGTAGGCGCAGATACGAATACAATGAAGAGAACATATGAGAACATGATTTGTGCTAATAACACGCCTCGAGGAACGGTTTTATTTTTAAAAGTTATAAACCCTACAATAAAGTCAAATATGACATAGAAATTGATTCTTTTAAATCAGAGCTTATTTGAATATGGTTTTGGAAACTCATACCATGAGATGACATACTTGTGTACTCGTATCTTATGTTTCAATCGCCTTGCAACTAATAAACTAGCGCTGTCTTTCGACATCTACTTCAAGATGGTTGAAGGACATATTCAACGCTGTGCAGCTCCGAGGACTATGACAGACTTGGGACTTGGAACACAATTTTCCTTTTCGTGACGACCTGCGAATTTGTCGCAATTCCCTAGAGTATTGTGTTAAAGAAACCAATTCAATTGTTAAAGCTTTTTGTTAACATCAAAGGTTTATATTGAGACTGTCTTCCGATTTTATGGAGTACCGAGCCGAAGGTCAAGTCAGCATGCCTCGTCTCTTTAAATACTATCACATGCGGCTTTAAGAGAGATTATTAGGTTTTTTTAAATTTACTTTGCCTTTAACCCCAATGATAAAGTGCGTTCTGATCGTTGACAAAAGGTTTCAGACATTCGTATAATACTCGTACAACAGGCTTGATCTCGTCATCGATCAAACTTTGTTGTAACTTCTTACGACTTTCGAGCTAGTAGAATGTAAAACTTAACTGAACGCAGTAGGAAGAATCACAGTATTGAGCCTAATTTAAAAATTTCCGAAGCATTCACTTGGCAAGGCTCAGAGGAAAGCCAGAATTCATGTTAAGCGCTTCATTAGCAATTGATTTTCGTGTAAAAATAACTTGAAAAGAAGGTATAACCTCCAGGTTACAGGTGGACAAGTGAATGCTTTCCGACGTTTCTAAGAGCTCAACGGTTCTCCTGCGGTCTTTCACCTAGAAACGAAATGTTTACTAGAATTGTGAGGTCACGTGGCATTATGCTTTTTCTAACAATCTAAATCTGGATGGCGTACGTGGCACGGAATAAGATCTTACCTAATCTTTCTACGGACGACTGCGAAAACTCAGTAAGAGGAGCATATAACGAAAATAATGGACTAAGTTTTGGCCTGAGTTCTCTTTTCCGCCCAAAAACCACAATATCAGGCCTATGTCGACGATTTTAACCTTGATGCGCATTGTTTTAGCCTTGGTCTGCCATTAATCCGCACCCAAATTGATGCTTTAAACTCCTCTGTATTCGTCAGTCACATCACAGTTACAGTTTTCATAATTTTTCCATCCAACGTACTTACTTAAGAGACTTAACGTTCCATATACAGAACCGAAATCGGTGTACCTTTTTCGTTTGCTAAGGTGGTCAATAGCACGTCCGTGCTTAAAAGAGGTTCTTGGTTGTTTGGAACAGTGAACGGGTAGTTAAACCGACCAACAATCAGAAAGCTGTAGCGCCAAGCACTTTTTGTAATACCTTGTAATACCGGTATAAGGGCTGCCATCGGTGCAAAAATTGTTTAATCGTCCTCATGTATATTTCAGCACCAAACAAAACCTCCCAAAATGATTAGGGGAACATAAAACTAGCTAAAACTAGCGAAGGCCCTAGACTGCTGCAAAGCAGACATTGTCGGCATCCAAGAAATGCGATGGGATGGTCCGGACAGAAGAGTATGAAAAGCTGCGAAAAAAAAACAGAGTCTATTTGGATGCGGATTTGTTGTTAGAGGCAGACTTAGGCAAGAAGTTTTGAGTTCAGACATATGAAGGAGAGCGACACCATCTCAGATGATGGATTGGGGCTAATCGATTTTACATGAGACCGAAACATTGTCGTAGCTAGCACGCGGTTCTCACATTTCGATATTCACAAGGGAACTTGAAGAACTCCTGATCAACCAGATTGACCACATTGCAATCGACGCAACACACTTCTCCAGGAATATATGCAGATATCCGACCATTCCGAGAAGCCAATATCGAGTGGAACCACTACCTTGTCGTAGCCACATTGTTTGCGGATACCCCGAAAATCGCAAAACAAAGCTTATACTGTGAGGAATATCGACGTCAGACAGCTACAATCGAAAGAGATCGCCAAATGCTTTATCGACCGTGTCTCTCTTAATCTCCCAAAAGGTTCACTGCCGCCAGCATCAAGTCGAAGACTAGTGGCAACACTGGAAAAAAGCCATCAGAGATGCCGCTTCTGATATCATGGGTTCACTCGACCACTACAATGAAACCCCTTGTTTGATGACGAATGCCGGCAAGCACATGCAGCTAACTAAGATGCATAGAAAGCGGTGCTGCATAGAAGGATTAGAGCTGCTCACGAGAGACGAACAACACCGATTTTTCAGGAGGAAAAAGAATGAGCATGAGAAGAGCGCTGTCGAGAAAATTGAGGAATGAGAGTCGGAAGTTTTACCAAAAAGTTAAAAAAAATCATGCCACTGACACAAACCCCGAGCAGAAGCCTGTATAGACGAACGAGAAGGAAACAGCGCAGTAGAGTGGCAGTCGATGCTGAGGATTTGGAAAGATCATTTCGACTGTATAACGGCGATGACGACACAAATACCGCTCGGCTCTGCACGAAAAAGGTAATTTTGGCCTGCATAAAGCGTAAGTTCAGGCAAATGACATACATGCCACTCTGAGATACTTATGCACTTTCTCAGCTTCCAATTGCTTCAATTCGCCAATATTTATTCTCTGGGATAAAATGGGAACCAAATGTCAATGATCTCTATCATCCCACTTTTTCTCAATGGGGAAGGACCATGAACGATTGGATGAGGACGTTATAGGTTGTTTTACGAGAAAAATGGGTAGTACGACCTATTCAAAAGAATTCTCATGCAATGATTGATATAGTCGAGACATCAATAACAAATAACCACCAGCTCTCCGTCCCCAAATCTTCGGATCCACTCCAGAGGGCCGACGTAATAAAGACAAACTTTGACTCAGGTAGCACGGTTAAATGAAATGATGAGTCGCCCAGTCGAGCTCAAGAATGCTTCAGTGTATCTGATAAAAACTGGGCGCTTTGTAAAAAAGAAAGAAACGAATTTAAATCTTTACGATCATATGTGGCCGGAATTTCTGGATTTCTAATTAAGTAAGCTCGCTGTAAAAAGTGTACGTCCGATTTTTGCCAGGATCCTTAAAAATTTATGTTTAACCCAAGAAATAGAATATAGAGCTTCCCCTATGATCCTCCTTACCACCAGAAAGGAAACAAGAATTGTTTGTTTAAAACCATTTAAACGAGTAATCAATTAGCATTCATCACCCAGTTGATAGCTTCTGTCTAATATACACAAACACAGTGATTGTATTTTTTACACCAGTGATCAGAGTCGTATTTAAGACTTGTTGTCACAACAGAAACTCGAATATAAAAGAGGAAGTAGGTGCTTTGTAAATTGTTACATCATTACATTTCTGCGGTGGATTAGAAAGCTCTACATGGGAACAGATAAAGCCGACTTGTTTCCCTATGTTCCTACCTCTGTATCCTGATCACATAAAACGAAACTAGGACATCCAATATATTAACCTCAAACCATTAAGTCGATTCACTGCTCTTTCGAATAAATCAGTTTAAAAATGTATCTATAACTTACCAACCAATTCAATTTAGCTACGTGTTTCCCATCGATTTCATTTTACCAGCGACTGTCTTTTTCCCTTCCCCCTTCAGCTGTTTCCGCAACATTAGACATGCTATGAGGGTTTGAAAAAAAAAAAAACCAAAAAAATATATATATCCCCAACTAACCACAGAGTATCTCCAAACCACAACCATTCAACTGAAAATTCCTGGTGTAAGCCCGAAAGGAAACCGGATGGCGAAAAAAAAAAACAAAAAAAATCTACTAGCTACACCGTGCTTATCTGGTACCGTAAATCTCCATTTTAAATCGATTAACGTGCCGATTTAGAAATTCCATTTCACCCCCATGAAACAGCAACATCACGTTCGCGAAGAGATTAAAGCCGACTTGTAACGCGCATTCCATAGATGCAAGTACGAGTATGTACTTACAAGCTCAATTTAAAGATATTTTTCTTCTTAGATACTTTTTTGTCTAGTAATCCACCTCACCCCACAGCCACCCATTCGACGACTGTTAACGCTTTTTAATTAAGAGATTTTTACATTCCAAAAAGGTTCCATCCAGTATTACACTTTACATTTGAGCAAAAGGCGTGCGGCGGTATTAAGCAAACCAAAAGCGGTGCGGCACAGTTTTTTTTTTTTTTTTTTTTTTTTTTAAAGGGTCAGCAGTATGCCACACAGAAGAAACAAGTGCGGCATGAAAGAGAAAAGGAAAAATTAAAATTACAGAAAAATCACCAAACAAAGGAAACGACAACAAAAGAATTTTCATCCTTTGGATTCCGGTACGGTGGTGGTGCTCGGTTCTATTCTATGTTCACCTCTTGTTCCTGGATTCTCAGTGTAACTGGTTAGCGGCGGAACTTCTCGTAATCGTATACCTCCTAGTATACTCGTATGTATGTGCTAAGAATGTACTTCAAATGTTAGAGCCAAAGAAAACGTGAACACTGTCTAGGGGATGATGGGTGGTTTGTTGGTATTACAAAGCTTGAGGGTTAGTGGGCTAGAGAAAGCCACCTACTAGCTAACCGATCTTTGAATACCTCAACTCCATTCATAAACATTTTGCGTACCACCGTGAGCAGCACAAAAAATAAAAAGAGAAGAAGAAGAACCAACCCACAACAGTGATAGAAAGAATGATGAAAGAAAGAAAAAAGGATTTGGTTTCACATTTTTTGCATTTGGTAAACAAGAAAGAGATACGATCCCGGGGCGGGCCGAGCGGTTAAAACTACGGAAGCGGTTAAGGGTAAACGAATTTTTCTAGGTTTCTCACAAAATTGTGAGAAGAATGAATGGCGAGGTGGACAAAAAAAAGGCAAAATAACCCAAAAAGGCAAAAGTGAAGCTGGACTTGGGGGTCCATCATTTGGGTGGCTAGAAAAGTAAAAAGACCTTGTTTCATCCTTTTAAACAAAGGCGCAGAACTGAGTGTAATTAAAGGCTACACACACAGAGGTAAACAAATGAAGGGTCCAGGTAAAACAGTGATAGGGGATTTCGTTTTTTAATAACTTTTTTGTGTGTGTGTGTGGTTTTTTTTTGTAAGCTGTAAGTCTAGTTAACATTTCCGTTGCTTAGTTTTATTTACATTGCTGCATGGTCTGTCTGAGAAAAGGTAGAAGATGCAAATATTCTCTCTAGCTCTAGCTGGTCTGTCTATAGATCTGGGTCTGGCTAATTGTTATGTAAATATTCGGGTTGTGGTGAATGTAATTGGAGCGAAGAAATCTAGAATGGAGTTTTGTTATCATAATTGCTGCTGACAAAGTAAGTTCACAGCTCTATTCTTTTGTATAAAAAAAATAAAAAATGTTGACCCAAATTAGTGTAAGTGAGGATAGTGGTTGTTAAAAAAAGCAGAATATTCCACAATGTAATTGAGAGAGAATGAGAATGAAGAACACAATTCTGATGGTGATTAAACTTGTCCCTAACAAAAACAATTCAATTGCACTCTTTTAAATCATGACATTGCTGCAATTATTGTATGTACCTCTGCTGGTTCGTTGAAACTTCATAATATGACTTAGAATCAAGTCACAACATCAATAGATTAAAAAGTATGAATATAAAGGCACATCAGAACTCAGAATGAAACAATACTAGGTGGGTTGAAAAGTAACCTCCCTGACCGCCAGAATGCGCTGCTACTGCAAAAAAGGTTATGGTGCCTTGAAGTCCATTCATATTTAGGCAGACATGCCAAATTTCAGTGCGATACTGTCTTTAGTGTTGTTTTGACAGCTGATTGTTGTTGACGTGTTTGGCATCATGTTGAGTATGGACAACAACGATTTTCGTTCTCTCATAAAACATTATTTTTTTTTAGAGGCAAAACGGCGAAGGAAACAAAATAAAGTTGAAGAAATATTATGGGGCCGTCAAATATTGGTTTCGAGAGTTTTGTGGTGGCCGCAACTCCACTACCGATCAAGTCCGCAGCGGCAGGCCCTCCGATGCGGTTACAGAGGACAATGTCAAAAAAATACATGAAATGGTAATGGCTGACCGGAAAGTTAAGGTGCGCGAGCTAGCAGATACCACAGAGATTAGTATTGAGCGCACACGCCATATTTTGGGCAATATTCTGCAAAATAAAAAAGTTATCCTGCAAGTGCCCGGCAATGGACTGAAGCCGGCACGAGTGCTCCGAAGCGACCGAGGGAGGCTCAATGGGTCGGAAAGGTTATGGCGTCGGTTTTCTGGGATTGTCATGGCATACTCTTCGTGGACTACCTCGAAAAAGGAAAAACCATCAACTGCGAGTATTACTGTGCATTTTTAGAGCGATTGAAGGCCGAAATCGCTGCAAAACGGCCTCACACGAAGCGAAAAAAAAATTTATTTTTGCAAGACAATGCGCCGGCACATAAGAGCATCGCAACCACGGCTAAAATCAATGACTTACGGCTCCAATTGCTAACGCATCCACCGTATTCGCCCGATTGGGCTCACTCGGACTATTATCAAAAGATGGCTCATCAATAAAAAATTCAGCTCACGCGAAGAAATCATCGACGCCACGGAGGAGTATTTTGCAAACCTTCCGGAAAATTACTTTTCGGGCGGGATCAAGAAGTTGGAAAATCGCTGGAATAAGTGTATTAGGCTAAAAGGGGACTATATTGAATAAAATAGAAAAACATTTAAAATAAAATTTTTTTTTCATTCGCAACGATGTTGCAGTTGAAGACCCTCGATAAAGCTTGAAAGCCATTCTGCAATTTAGTCAAAGTAATTAGAGATAAAAACAAGCAAATGCCTTTTCTTAAATGCAATACCAATGTCTTTGTTGCTGACAACGAAAAGGCCAATGTATTTCCCCAAAAGTTTTCAGAAAATCACACGGTATCTCAACATATAGACAACGCAAACACTACTACGCTTGTAGAGGGCGCACTAAGCAATTTTATTGAAATTAATTGTAATACTCCTCCAAATGAATTTGTTACTGAGATGGACATCAAATATATCATAAACCAATTGCAAGTAAGAAAAACGAAAAATCGTTACCTAAATGAAATGCCTAAAACTGGAATAAAATTTCTCACATTTTTCATGAATGCCTGTCTTAAATTGCAATTCTTTCCAGATGCATGGAAACTAGCAAAGGTAGTCCCAATTCCAAAAGCCGGTAAGCCCCCTAATGATCCTGTTAGCTATAGGCCAATTAGTTTCCATAGCAATTTGAAAAAATATCGAAGAACAAAACAATATACCCTGATGAGCAGTTTGGTTTTAGGCGTAATCATGGTACCTCGCATCAGGCTCTCAGAATATGCAATCTGATAAAGAGTAATCGTGCAATATGTAAATCAACTCCGTTTGACTCCGTTTGATAAGCATGCTGGGCTTATCAACAAAATGATTAATAATAATTTTCCTCAATTTCTTTGTAGAATCGTTCAAAGTGTTGTGTCAAATGGTCGCTTTAAAGTATTTGTTAATAGTAATGCGTCTGATGTAGTCAGTTTTTGTGCAGGTGTGCCCCAAGGATCAGTGCTTGTCCCTATCCATTACAATTTCTTTACGTCGGATATTCCAAATCTTCCGCATTCTGAAATTGATATTTATGCTGATGATATCGCTATATTTTCTTCGCATGAGTTCGGTCTGAACATTGAGATGAACTTAAAAAATGCGATTGGAATATTGCAAAGCTACCTGTTCAAATGGAAAATAAAACCGAACTTTGCTTTCTTCCAGCCAGTTAAGAATCAATGACCACCTAATAGCATGGAAGTCATTTGTAAAGTACCCGGGTTTTTTTCTTGATCGAAAATTGACATTTAAAAAACACTGTTTTGAAACAATTAACAAAGTGGGATATAACTTGACTCGTGGGGTTTTTTTTTTCAAAATTTGAAGGTTTATCTAAGAAAAACATTAAAGGGGAAACTCTACACCACGGTTGTTAGACCAGCTCTTATATACGGTTCACAGTGCTGGACAATGTACGAAGCGTTTAAAAACAAAATGACGGCAGCGGAAATGAAAATGTTAAGGATGTCTAGTGGAGTCACTAAACGCGATTGCATTAGATCTACGCGTATAAGAGGAAGTCTACATATAAAGAATTCGGTAACCGAACAGCTTGAGGCGAATAGAATAAGCTGGTATTGCCACGTTCAAAGAAGATCTGCGGAAAATCCGGTTAAAAAGGCACTATTAACTACGGCCACTCCAACTGTAAGAAAACGAGGTCGGAAAAAGAATTCCTGGATTTCTCAGATGGCAAATGCGCAACAACGTCTGGGGTTAACCACTGAAGCGATCCGGGACCGATCATTATGTAGACGCGTTCTGCGGTCTGCGACTTTAGCCAACCCCATAAGCGGAGCAGCAGCGATGCAGTAAAAATGGGAAACTCGTTACGCATAAGTTCGTATAACGAGGAAAGGGTTAATAAAAGGATAAGAAGAAGATCTAAGAAAAACATGTACAATAGTATTATTCAACGTATTGCCCATCTGAAGCTATGACTTTTTCCCATCTGTCTGGCAATTTGTGGATCCCATCCCAAAAGAACTGCGCCGGCTTGGCAGCCAACCATGAATCAATCCAATTTTTGATATCCTGTTCTGATGTGAACCGTATTTCAGTGAGGGCGTTCCGCATTGACCGGAACAAATGGTAGTCAGAAGGGGCAAGGTCTGGGCTATAAGGCGGATGGGGTAAGACTTCCCATCCACTGTTTTCCAAATAGTTCTTAATCGGAATAGCAACGTGGGGCCGAGCGTTGTCATGATGGAAAATTATTGCCTCGTGTCTCGTCGCATATTCCGGGCGTTTTTCAGCTACTGCTTTCTTCAAACGGATTAATTGTGTTCAGTAGCGTTGTCCATTGATGGTTTCGCCCGGTTTTAGCAGCTCATAATACAGCACACCCATTTGATCCCACCAAATACAAAGCATTACCTTCGCGCGATGGATATTCGGCTTTGCCGGGTTGATTGGTTGGTTAGCCGGGTTTCACATATGATTTTTGCGCTTGGGGTTGTCGTAATGGATTCATTTTTCATCACCAGTAACAATCCGATGCAAAAATGACTTCCTTTTGTGGCATAGAGTAATGCTTCCAGTTCTTCATCTTCAAACTTTTTTGGCTGCCCAGGACGTTCATCGTCTTCCAAGCCAAAATCCCCACTTTTAAATCGTGCAAACCACTTTTGGCACGTTTGCTCAGCTAGCGCATGTTCACCATAAACTTCCACCAAAGTACGATGACTTTCGGCAGCAGTTTTCTTAATATTAAAGTTATGAAGATGAAATCCCCGCAAAAAAAACTTTTTCAGGCACAAAGTTCGACATATTTGAGTGAAAAAAAATTATTGTTGTTTGCGCTTCAAATGGATGACATATACTAAAATGACGTACAATGACAGTAGCTTTCCAGTGCATGTTCCAATGGAATAATACAAGTTACGCCATCTCTTAGCAAACCGCACGAATTAAGTTATAGACCCTATAAATAAAGCAATACAAATGTTATATCCCTTAATTAAATAGAAAATCAACACTTTCAAATGATAACAAAAGGATAATTTACAAAACGATTTTCCAACCTATATTATTGTACGGTTGTATGGTGTGGGGTAAATGCGCTAAGTGCTACATTGGAAAGCTTCAAATATCTCAAAATAAAGTTTTAAAGATGATGCTTAATCTTCCCTGGCATTACTCCACAGCAGATTTACATGATAGAGCTAATGTTGAATTGATCTCTTCTAGAATATGCATGCTAAGTGACCCGTTCAGGCTAAGATGTTATATAAAATCGAAATTCCTCTTGTAAATCAACTCAATTAATCGTGACACAATTCTTTTTGTGTTTATTAAATATGGATATATGTTTATTACGACTTCCCATTCATTTACATGTTTGTATTTTGCTTATTAAATATATTTAATTAATTGTAACAAAGCCTCTGTTACATTTACTTGCTTATGAATTATGTTACGAGGGCGGGTCAATAAGTCCGTGACTTTTTGAATTTCTGACCTCTTTACTGAAACAGCAACACTGCTCCTGTCAACAGGCATCTGTCAGTTGACTCCTGTCAAAATTTAAACTTGCTGCGTCAGTTAGTTTGTGTTTGACAGCTATTTTTATCAGACTACTCACTAATTTGAGGAGAAAAAAAGGAAAAAAGTGAATTTCGTGTGCTTATTAAGCATTATTTCTTGCGAAAAAAAACCATTACCGAGACCAAGGCTAAGCTTGATAAATACTCGTACTATGGGGACTCTGCACCATCGATTTCAATGGTAAAAAAGTGGTTTACTGAATTTCGTTGTGGCCGTACAAGCACTGAAGATGCCGAACGTCCTGGACGCCCAGTTGAGGTCTCTACACCCGAAACAATCGAAAAAATTCACGATATGGTGTTGGCCGACCGAAGATTGAAAGTGCGAGAGATTGTGGAAGCCGTAGGGATCTCGCATGGCTCAGTGGTTTCAATTTTGAATGATCACTTGGGCTTGAGAAAGCTTTCCGCAAGATGGGTGCCGCGTTTGCTCACAGTCGACCACAAACGCAATCGTGTAACAACTTCACAGGAAGGTTTGGCGTAGTTTAATCGCAATATGGAGGAGTTTTTGCGCCGTTTTGTAACCGTGGACGAAACATGGATCCATCACAACACACCAGAGAACAAACAACAGTCAAAACAGTGGGTTTCTAAGGGTGAATCGGCGCCAAAGAAGGCCAAGGTGGGTTTGTCAGCGAATAAAGTTATGGCGACTGTTTTTTGGGATGCACGCGGGATAATCCACATTGACTACCTTCAAAAGGGAAGAACAATCAATGGGGAATATTATGCCAACTTATTGGACCGATTCAATGACGATTTGAAAAAAAAACGACCTCATTTGGCCAAGAAAAAAGTTCTTTTCCACCAAGACAATGCAAGGGTGCACACATGTGCAGTTGCCATGGCAAAAATCCATGAATTGGGCTATGAATTGCTCCCTCATCCACCCTATTCTCCAGATTTGGCTCCGAGCGACTACTTCTTGTTCCCAAACCTGAAGAAATGGCTTGGTGGAAAAAGATTTGACTCCAATGATGAAGTCATCTCGCAAACAAAGGCCTATTTTGAGGACCTCGACAAATCATTTTTTTTGGAAGGGATAAAAAAATTGGAGAAGCGTTGGACAAAGTGTATAGAGCTCAAGGGAGACTACGTTGAAAAATAAAATTATTTTTTTATCAAAAAATCTGTGTTTTAATCCAAAAGTCACGGACTTATTGACCCGCCCTCGTATTATATATCTGTATGTATCTATGTCTGTGTATAACGTAATTTATAATTTATTTATTTATCCATTTTGTACTATTTATTTATTGACATATAATGTCCTATTTATTTTGCTTCTTTGCTATTTTGTTTATTTATTTATTTATATATTTTTCATTTACTTATTTATTTATTTATCTATTTATCTTGTTAGTTTTTACATTTATTTGTTTTGTTTTCAGGTTTTTTTTTTCATGATTTTTCTCAATATTTATTACTCGTAATTATTTTTTCCATATTGTTTATACGTTAAATAAGTTTATACAAATTGATACAGTTGAAAGACAAAAATATGTTGAATCTCTGAAAATTGTACAATGTAAATTGAGCGACCACATACTGTTATTTCATGAAACAATCAAATTTTTAATTATAAATCAGGGGGTTACACTTAGTTGGGAACTATAGAATTATACGAATATTCAATATTCATTCGATAGTTATTGAAAAATCGTTCAATTACTATTTTTCAGAAATTATTCATTGAAAACAATTGAAGAAAAAAAATTCAAATGTTTCACACTTTCAATTCGGAAAGTCCGATATACGGAATTATTCGATTTACGATCGAACATCGTTGGGAAATATAAACCCAAGAACCTCATCGCGCCAAAGATCTCAGCAACTAGGCTGAGAAGAGTTTTGCGTGGAGATGTTGGATTATTCCCTTACCACCCATATATACCTGGGCTTTAGGGCAACTCAGGAATCGGCCACAATTTTGCTCAAAGGATCACCTTTTCAGATGGGGCGCTTTCCATCGTAGCGGATAACTAAAAAATCTCGGAAATCCACACATGGTCATAGAGAAGCCAATGCATCGTAAGGATTTGACTGTTTGGTGTCGTTTTTGGAGTGGCGGCATTATTGGCTCATTTTTCATCCAAGACGACAATGAAAAAATTTGTATGGCCTGATATTGAGGGTTTTGACTTGGGCGAGCAATAGTTCTAGAGACGATTTAAGCACAATATTGGTCTAGCTCAAGCAATTCGTGAAATAGGGGCCACAAACATAGATTATGTATTAAAAAATTGGAGGAAGTCAATTGAATGCAATAATATGGTATTCATTTATTAAGGAAGATTAAATATTGAACAGTGTTTATAGCCATTTTAAAAAGATGCCAACAGATGATCCACCCTTTACAATGTACACGCAATGTTTGACTCTGGCGATGGCTACTCTGCTAAATTTGTTGTTGTCTTGCATCACTCGTTTCGAGCTTGGATTATTGGACTACTTGAACGGTTTAAGAAAACCATGGATTGAAGGATACATGAATGAGTGACTAAAGCTATTGATGGTTGAAATCATTCAGTTACTATCTACCAATAGTCGAATTCATTCGGTAGTTCCACTCACTAGCCACAATGCTTTGAAAGGGCTGACTTTTTATTCCAGTCAGTCATTGTATTCCTTGTAAAGGGTGTTTGTTTTTGGAGGCGGAGAATTTTAAACTGAAGTAAAACACAGAAAAGTGTCATAGTACTCGTATTAATTTTTGAATATGATTTCGGGCATGTGGCCACCGCGACGGGCTCATACACGGCGTAATCTGGAGATCCAGTTGGATGGCTTTGTCGCATGTGGCGCCATTCTGCTGAAACGTTAATCACGATGAAGAATTGACACGTTTGGATCATCATCAACACTGCACTAAACATTTTAGAGTAAACACATTGCCAAAACGATCCATAGTTTCTCGAATTAATCGTTCTGATGGAAGATTATGAGCACCATAAAATGCAAGTAATGCCCGATGAATCTCTCGAATCGAACTATGTTTTTCAAAATAAATTTGGACAATTCGCAAACTTGGCTCCGGCATGAGTCTATTTATAAGAATTGCCAAACCAAACCAACATCAATAATTTCTCAGTTTTTAGTAGAATCTGAGTTCCACTTTCAGTGATAAAGTACCTACAATCGTCGTGATCACAACAACCTTTCCTACTAGAAAACAAAAGAAAAGTTGCTGACCTTTTAAGGAGGAATTCTGGTCTAGAAATTTGAAAAAATTTATTCTTTTTCGCATATCTTTAAAGTTAAGACCTTTAAGAATATGTAAGTTCTCAAAAGGTTTTTTTCAAAATTAGGCATCACAGTTGGTACTAAAGCTCATACATTTGCTGTCAGACGTAACGATGTTCGAATTGATCGCTCTAAGCTGCGACCTTCTGATGCTTCTTAAGAAGATAAAAGTTAGAGATAATATTGATCATGAAGTAGAAAACGGCCCAATGTATGGTTCAGGAATTGCCGACTAATCAATTGTGAGCATTAAGTCTCAAACTTAAAACGTATTTTACTCGAAACTACTTTTTTCGAGCTGCTCGACATGATATCTCAAATTCAACTGGAACGATTCACTTGAAATTTGGGTGAAAATATTCTTTGTATTTCCCTCTATAGTTTGGCCCCTGGATTTTGAAAAACAATTTTTTAATATTTTTAAAAAATTCGGAAACATCAAAAAACAGGGTTAGCATAAATTGTTTTCCAAATTGTCGCCATTTTGTGATATTTTTTTTCGTTCCAGGGGCCGAACCACAGTGACATATTTTCTTATGAAGAATTTTAAAATTTTTTTGGGTTGAAACCACGTCGAGCAGAACGCCATTTTTTATAGCCCCCATTTCAACAGCCTACAATTTTTCGAAGTTTTGATTTTTTTTTGGTATTCTTAAAATTTTAATAAACATTCTTTAAAAAAAAAAAAACTAATATTAAAAATGCTTTTTGATATTTTTTATCTTCCTCTAAAAACTGCCTAAAATTTAGGCCTCTAGACCAGAATACCCCTTTCAATGTATCGAGAACAACTTGTTTGGTTTGATTGCCATCTGGGGTGATGTTCATATGAAAACTAAATGTCAACGGATGCCCTTACCGATGAAGCAGTTAGTTAGTTATATCTCTTTTATTAGACAATATTTCTGTCAATTTCTTAACGCCATTACCAAAATTTTTGTTTGCCTCTGAGAAAATAAATAAAATAATGTCTCTTGGACATCATACTAAGATCTAAAAATGTTTCCATCAAGAAAGATTTGCAGAATTCGGAACAAGTAGAAAACTTAAACTTGACTCATGTGGGAACGTTGGAAATGTTGGAAAAGTGTTTCGGCAACAATTCTCTAAAGAAAACGGTCGTTTACCAGTGGCACGAGCGGTTAAAAAGGGTCATGAGTCAATCGAACCATCGACATCGAAAACCGACGAAAACATTGATGAAGTAAAAGCAATGTTGGTCAATAGCCAACAGACAGCAAACAAAGAGTATTATTTGGGCGTTATGAGAAGTTTAGGTGAAGCAATTCGCCGAAAGAGACCAGAATTGTGGGCAAAAAACTCGTGGATTTTGCACCATGATAACGCACCGTCGCACGGTGTCATCATTATTCGTAATTTTTTGACGAAAAATGCAACAAATACCATCCAACAGCCACCGAATTCACCTGATTTGGCTCTCTGTGACTTCTTTCTGTTCAATCGAGTTAAAAAACCACTACGGGGAACGCGTTTCAGCAGCCCGAGGAAGTAATGGAAAAATCGGCAACACACAAAGAGATAGATGTACTCTTGGCTACGTAACTTTTGCAAATGTCAAGCTATGACGCTAAGATTTAGAGGTGCAACAGATGCACCAACTTAATAAAAAAAAAAACAGAACTCAAATCGGAACAATTGGAGCGCCACACGGTGGTTATTACGGGAACTTCCTGATCAAGGTAGTATATCTGTATGCAGGTGATCGTAGTTGTACGAGATCGAGCATCATCCTACGGGTGGAACAGACTGCATGGTGACCATTTGGGATTACATTGTTGGACGACAATCCGAATCAGTTATTTGACTTGGCGTTGCAGAACCCACAGTTCCACCACAGATCTACAAGTGTTTCGTGACACTTGTCGCATTCTTTCTTTTCCACTAGTCATCTTTCATCGTGAAAATTGTCCAAGTGTTCACAGACCTGTCCTTTTGTGTTGCACAATTCTGTAGGGATTGCCGAACTTCACTTGTCCTACATGTAACTTATACAAGTACAAGTACATCTCAAAATGGATTATTCTCTCAGCATAAAGACAGTAAACCCTGAGCGAGTTAAATCTATCTCAGGGATGTTGTGCTGGTCGGTCTTCTGGACTAAACTATTGCTGGCAACACCTAAAATTATTTAAAAAAACAAAAATAAACACTTTTCATCTCCGGTAACGATCCGATTCAAGCGCTTCTTGAGAACATCGATTGTTTGGTAAAGGTTATCTTGCGATGGGTACCAATTTTCCAACTTTATAACATCTCCCATATTCGTTAGGTGTCAATGGATGGTCTCGCCTAGCTCTTCTAACCTACCCGTACGAGTACGAGTTTAGAAATTGCCATTTCTTAAATTTGAATAGCAACGCCAACACTTGAACTCGCTGAGAAACCCTCTTCATACATATTTCGGATTTCTCAGGTGTCCTCCCTTCTATTGTTTTTTTTTTTTTTTTTACACAAAAACAATAAAACATGCGGAATATTCTCCTTTAATACAAAATTTGGTTAAATGCTTACAATGATGGCAACACAACAAAATTTGCAGACTGAAGGAAACCTTTCAAAACACTCAGCAGTCTTGTATTCTTCATCGAAGCTGTTTGGATATCATTTTTTGGGTTCGCGGCATTTTAGGGCCACTCTCTCAAACTTAGTGGCTAGAGTTAGACTTCCTCCTCTATCAAATTGCGCCATACCACGATTGGTAACGATTTTCGTAGGAAAAGGTCATCTTGTTCCATAAACCGGTGAAACCATTAAAAAAAGAACCTTCACAGCCTTTTTGGACTAGGAAATGTTACGCTTCAGGCACAATATCGGTTGTTGTACCGAACAAAAAAAACCTCAACTTATCAACATCCTAAAAACTTCCCATTGCCCTCAACAAAAAAAAAAAAAAGGAACAAAAATCCATCTTCATAACCTCTTTAAGCAGACACAAAAAAAAAAAAAAGAATCCTTAACTGACCGACACCATTCCAATTCACTTACGAAACAAGAGAAAAGCGGACAAAAAAAAAATTATGGGAGGCAACCTAACCTCAACTCGTTTCGTACAACACATTTTTCCTAAGTGAAATCAAATATCCGAATCAAAGGCCGCAGGATACTTTTTCACTTTTCATTCCTTAAAGCTCTCTACAACCACCACGAAAAAGCATACCAGAGCAGCACATAACATCCGAAACATCTGAAACAACTGCTCCAGGCCATAAAATCGAAAAAAAAAAAAATACTAAAAACTGTAACAGAACTTTCTCATGACTTCCTTGCTTTGTACTTAAGGCACACGGCCTTAACAAAAGCAAAAAGAACAAGCAAAGATGGAGAAAGGAAAAGAACCATGAAAAATGTAAACCTAAAATGTTTGCTAAATACAATCATAAGTACAAGTACAGCATGGGTTAGAGTGGCGAGTCAAGAGTGTTGCTAGTCCGGAGCACATACATAAAATGAAACACGTTATTCACTACACATTGTATGTTACTCGTACATTTCCTTTTGTCTTTTGCCGTTTACTAGTCTTCCTTCTTTCGGTCTAAAAAGAGTTCTTCTTGTTCTATGAAGCTTGGTGTTTTTTGTCTGCTGCTTTTCTTCGGGTTCTTTTATTTTTGCAAAGCGCCAAGAAATGGAAGCAAACTTGCAACACAAACATATGCCCGCGTGAGTGCATGACTGAAGTGGAAAATCTGTTTGGAATGGATCGGGCCGCCAGCGGTCGCATGTCCCATCACACAACAGACCCAATCGCCACAAGTCATTTTCAGTTTTTTTTTTTTTTCGCCTCTTCTAGAAGCAGAATAAAACCGGAGCAAACTAGAATCATGACTATAGCTATGACACCAGCTGCAACAGTAAGAAGTTTACAGAGAGAAAACGTAATTGTGCACTATAGGTCCTGACAGAACGACACGACAATGACAAAGGCAACGAATCACAACAACAACCAGAGAACAAACTATGACTATGGCTACAACGACAAAAGGATACATTGCTCCATATTTTTGAACACTGACACAGGGGTGGAAGACTATGGAGGAATGATAGAAGGCACAAGACTTTCTTTGCAAAAAATCGAAATTCCACCCCCCGGCGGTATACCTAAAGTACATGCACTGTGTCAATAGCACAAAGAGCACATATCAAACACAAAAATGAAAAAAAAGGATAAAATTTGCATTCAACGCTTTTAGCTTTGGTACTTGACAAAAAAAAAAAAAAAAGATAAAAAGTGTCCCAATTCCTTTTAAAAGAATTCCATTGTCGATTGAGGGAGGTTTGATGTGACTTATACATAAATGTACATCAACTATGAGTATAGGCTTACCAACTGGCTTTCAATCCAAACACTCTGCAGAACCACGACTACCCCGTAAACACAATGTCCATGTTGACTCTCGAAAGCCCAGATTTTCCAAAGAACGCTTTAGTTCTACATATGTCAGCTTAATAAGGATCAAGGCCAAAGCCAAACAATGCGAAGGATGTCTTGATTAAGTAGTCTGAATGAATAGAAAAAGAGCTGTGATTTGAATCATAACGAAAAAGCTATAGTTCCCTGACAAAGCAACAACTGGCCACATCTAGTTGACAACTTCACATATACATATCTGAACCGAAAAGCCCGGCAACACAATGCAAAATGAGAACATGTGTCAAAATAAATTTCAGTGATGACAACTAGAAAAGTATTTTAAGTTTTGGCGAATTCGATAAAAGACCTTCCAAGTACTGACCTAAAACTTAAGCTTTGACATGTCATAAAAAGTTTAATGATCGTCATACAATACGAATGTCATGAGCAGCCAAACATTTACTCTATGACTCAGGCGATGGGGCTAAAGAGTACAAATTTAGTGGCGATGTGCCATAAGGCTCGGTCTTAGGTCTTAAATTGTTGAACCGCAGAGAAAAAGCTAAGCCTTAAAGCCGACCCACTCGAAATAATGCCCCCCAGCGGTACCACAAGAGGTACACATAGATCTGTTTAGGTAAAGGTGGTTTTAGCCAGTAAGAATTCAACAACAGTATAGGTGAAGCGAAATTTAAGTTAAAAAAAAAAAAACTTGTTAGTGAACCACAAGAGTCGTTTGTTGGGCCAATGTTATCAATTTCTTAAAACTTGTAAATGTGACTTACTAAAATTGATGCCAAGCGACACTGTCTGGTAAAGACAAGACAAGTTTGCAGAATTTTTCATAAGTGCCTTGGTGAGAAATAAATGAAACCAACTTTGGCCGTTTGCTGGTGAACGTACGGGTCGCGTTGAGTGACCAAGCAATTTTAAAATGGTTTACGAAACAAGAAACGAAATGATACAAATTGCATTTTGGGAAGTTTGTATACGATAAGCACATATACAAGGTGGCGCAAAATTAATCATCCTATCGGAAGATGTTACGAGGGCGGGTCAATAAGTCCGTGACTTTTGGATTAAAACACAGATTTTTTGATAAAAAAATAATTTTATTTTTCAACGTAGTCTCCCTTGAGCTCTATACACTTTGTCCAACGCTTCTCCAATTTTTTTATCCCTTCCAAAAAAAATGATTTGTCGAGGTCCTCAAAATAGGCCTTTGTTTGCGAGATGACTTCATCATTGGAGTCAAATCTTTTTCCACCAAGCCATTTCTTCAGGTTTGGGAACAAGAAGTAGTCGCTCGGAGCGACCCAATTCATGGATTTATGCCATGGCAACTGCACATGTGTGCACCCTTGCATTGTCTTGGTGGAAAAGAACTTTTTTCTTGGCCAAATGAGGTCGTTTTTTTTTCAAATCGTCATTGAACCGGTCCAATAAGTTGGCATAATATTCCCCATTGATTGTTTTTCCCTTTTGAAGGTAGTCATTGTGGATTATCCCGCGTGCATCCCAAAAAACAGTCGCCATAACTTTATTCGCTGACAAACCCACCTTGGCCTTCTTTGGCGCCGATTCACCCTTAGAAACCCACTGTTTTGACTGTTGTTTGTTCTCTGGTGTGTTGTGATGGATCCATGTTTCGTCCACGGTTACAAAACGGCGCAAAAACTCCTCCATATTGCGATTAAACTACGCCAAACCTTCCTGTGAAGTTGTTACACGAATGCGTTTGTGGTCGACTGTGAGCAAACGCGGCACCCATCTTGCGGAAAGCTTTCTCATGCCCAAGTGATCATTCAAAATTGAAACCACTGAGCCATGCGAGATCCCTACGGCTTCCACAATCTCTCGCACTTTCAATCTTCGGTCGGCCAACACCATATCGTGAATTTTTTCGATTGTTTCGGGTGTAGAGACCTCAACTGGGCGTCCAGGACGTTCGGCATCTTCAGTGCTTGTACGGCCAAAACGAAATTCAGTAAACCACGTTTTTACCATTGAAATCGATAGTGCAGAGTCCCCATAGTATTTATCAAGCTTAGCCTTGGTCTCGGTAATGGTTTTTTTTTTCGCAAGAAATAATGCTTAATAAGCACACGAAATTCACTTTTTTCCATTTTCTCCTCAAATTAGTGAGTAGTCTGATAAAAATAGCTGTCAAACACAAACTAACTGACGCAGCAAGTTTAAATTTTGACAGGAGTCAACTGACAGATGCCTGTTGACAGGAGCAGTGTTGCTGTTTCAGTAAAGAGGTCAGAAATTCAAAAAGTCACGCACTTATTGACCCGCCCTCGTATAATTTTTGCAAATGGCGTCTTGCGTTAATCATATTTGACATTTGTGAACTAGACAGCTGCTGTATACAAACAGGAAAGCAATGGAACGCTATACTTCGCAAGAGCGTGGAATAATTGCGTTGATTTTTTTGACCAATAATCGGTCGGTGGTGTTAGCGCAGCGAGAATTTCGACGTCAATTTCCTAATCGTATCGCGTCTACTGTGCAAACATTCCAGCGCTTAGCTACTCGACTAGCACCATAGGAGACCATGCAGAGCGTGGCCGCCACCGGACTGGTCATTTGGCCAAGAATATCGCGGCTGTAGCTGCCGATGTCGCGAGGACGAAGAAACATCGATCAGACGATGGGCCAGGCAATTGGGCATCACTAGACCGACTCTACAGCGAAATTTAGTGAAAGACTTACACATGTTCCCGTACAAAGTGCAAACAGTGCACCAATTAATGCTTCCTGACCGTCAGTCGCGTGTAAATTACTGTCAAGCCATCCTCAATGTCAACAACAAGGAGAACGATTTTGTGTCGAAAATCATCATGAGCGACGTGGCGCATTTCCACTTAAGCGGTTACGTCAATAAGCAAATTCTTCGTTTCTGGGGCACTGAAAATCCGCGTGTGATGCACGAAGAGCCATTACATCTACTGAAAGGCACTGTGTGGTGGGGCGTTCACGCGGAAGGTGTGATTGAGCCGTATTTTTTTGAGGACGCCATCGGCAATACGGCCACTTTTATTGGCGAACGCTACAGGGCCATGATAAACGACTTCTTACTGCCGGAATTGGATGAACGGGGCTTGGTGAACATGTGGTTTTAACCGCCTACCACTAAAATCTTGATCGACAAGCTGTATCTATACTTTCCTATCAGTCTTACCAGTCGGAGGAGTGTTTTTTTTTGTACGATCATCCCTGAAAATCGTTGATTCTTTTTAAGGATATAACTGCCGTTCTTATCAATTTTTTCGGCAACTTTTTTGTGACAAGTCCCGTGCTCAAGCGATGTGCCATAAATAACTAGAAGTTTTCCATTGTAGAGGTCGCGCAGTCATCAAACGAAAGACTTAGCTGGTCTTGTGGCAAATCGATAAATCGATTTCGGTTCACCAGGCCGCGTTAAGTTGCCTATGACGCGAAAGGTGTTTCATACATACAAACAACTCCTTAAATTACGCGTGCGATGGGAATTCGTAGAACTGCAAGGTTTTTAGCCCCGTTCGAAAATGCTACTTCTACTAATCAATGCAATTTATCCCGGCTTTTAGGACAGTATCTTTCCTTCAACGGAACTCTTTGTTTCTCCATGTCTCATTGTTTCTCAATAGGATTATCGAAAAAGATGGCAAGCCTATGTCGTTGTACACCTGGCTATTTGCTATCCCAACTCCGTCTTTCAAAGGAAAATACAAAAATCGATTAAATTTTTCTCAGGGACTAAATATTCAAATAAATGTAAGTGTCCCGCCCATTAGTTCTTTAAGCCCCAAACCCGTTCATCGTGCCATCCTCGCTCCTTTGCGGATCTCAGATACCTATCTAGAGCCCATAAGCTCACGTGCATCGGAATAAATTTCTCTGTGTGAATATTTTTTCACTTTTACTTTCATGATGATGTGGTGCTTTCGATATGAGTATTCTTTCAGGCAACTCTATTGAGCGTTGAAAGGACACGGCGCGCTCATCTTTGCTCGTCGTTCATCGCCTCAGTTTTGCATTTTGCGTTGCCATCGGGTTGCATTTTGTCAAATTGCTTTCAAGTACCAAAAGGAAAAAATGTGAATGTGTACGAGTATCGCTATGTTCTGCGCGTTGTCCTTGCAACAAGAGTTTCTTTCATTCTTGTTTTTTTCTCTGCTCAACCCCCCCGCTTTTTGAGCACGAATAAGAGGATGATGGGAATGTGTACAGAAACAGATGCATAGATGGGAACGACGAATAGGCAAGTGTTTGAAGGATGAAAAATGAAAATAATTGAGGCCAAGTACCTTGTCGTCACGTACATTTGTCATTTGATTTTTTTTTTATCCTTGTTGCCTTCATATGAGCGCCATGATGGTTGAAGGAAAAAAGCACACTTAGCCTTGAGTTGGAAATCTAGTTTTCAGCTTTCTGATTTTTGTTTTTTTCACTTTCTTTGCAACCATTCTGTTGTGTGACATGATTTAGTAGAGAAAAGGGCGCCAAATCGGGGTCACTGGTCATCATATGTTCCACATGAACAGTGGGTGTGGAAAGGCGAAGGGTAATGGTAAATGTTTTTTCTTTCTTCCTGTAAAGTCGAGGAATTTTTCGTGCATTACTAATGCAGGCAGAGTTCACAGAAAATCAACCAAGAAAAAAAGTTTGGACGTACTTAATAATCCACCCACCATCCACCAACAACAGCCCCGCCAATTTGTAATTGGTGAGAATCGGTTTCAAAGAACACTGCCTGGTGAAATACGAGTACCCACTCGTATACTCGCATGGGCTTTTCCTGCTTGCTTGCATGTGACCCATTTAATTGACTTTGTGCAGAGGCAGGATTTGGAGAAAGCAAACAACGTTTAAGAGATTATCCTTTTGGCGCAAAAAAGGATTTATGAGCTGCCTTAGGCAGTTAGAGATATGTACACTAGATGATAAGAGAACAAAAAGCACAGGTGGAAGGTATGAACGAAGGTAATATACGTTTAAACCTTCCTACGTTTGTCTTTTATGAAATTGTTGGAGAAATGCACCTGACATATCTACAATGGGGACAAAAAGAACAAGATTAATTAAATTTTCGTACATTTTGACACGACATGGGATTTCGGTCACAGGAACTCAGAACTTATCTTGAAATGTGGAAAACATTTGAATAAATCAAATGAAGTTATGACATACATAGGTGTCCGATGGCCACTTTTGGAGTGACGTTGACTACGGAGTTTAGCAATTTAATGCTGAAATGACTGCCTTTTGCTAGTGTACTTAAAACATCGAAGCCATCTCATCTTCACAAGGGCTCTCCTTTTTGAAGTCATAAGAGTTTGCGAACACATACATATGTATATGTATATGTGGATATGTAAAATTATAACGACGACTACATTGTTGACAAGGTGCTTACCCGTAAGTGTGATATAAAAGCTTATGACTGTCTAGCACTGCTCGTATAATTTTGGTATCAAAACGAAGCTACCAGCAGCTGAACCGCATTTGGGTAGCGTGTTTGAAAAAATATAGTCATGCGAGAGCATGTCACGATTTTTCAGTAGAATTCTAATTTTTACATAATTTTTTTTAGTCATATACAGTGTGACAAAAAATATCCCGGACACGAACCATATCTCGACAACCGAGAGCGTCATCCATTTGTCCGAACATGCGTTTTAAAACTTGAATCTCTGCCTACATCGGGAGGATAATATTTCTAATAAGAACACCGAAAAATAAACAGAAATCGTGTTTTAATTATGTTTTCTGAAGCACGTCCGGTGTATTAATTGCCACACTGTGCAGCTTTAATTACTCAGTTCGCGATACAGCCTGGGTCATACCATGTCATGTGAGACACCTTTCTAACAGTATTCATTCATTTTCATGTACCAACGGTATCGTTCACGATTTTGCGGCATAGAGCAGCACTGGGTAATGAGAATCGTATGTATAATCTTCTTAGCGAAGCGTTCTCTACCGTCCATCTGCCGAGTTTGGTAAGGATGTCAAAACTGTTTAGCTCACTTCTATAGAATATAGATACTGTCATGCGGCACTTTAAAATCGATAAAGAGGTGGAGAGTGTCGATTTGAACTTTTCAGATTTTCTCCAGAATCTGCGAAAGTGTGAAAATTTGGTCAATTAAAGACATAGCTATGCCGTAAATCGCAATGCCAGTGGCCAATACAATTTACTGACAAATGGTTTTATTGCAGAATGCGATATTCAGGAGAACGCGTCCCCCTTATGTGAAATGAACAAGTAGTGCTAAGGCCCCATTTCTCTGGCCTTTACTCTTTATCCGAAGAAGGCCATGTTGGTTTTTTTTTCTGTTTTGCATGCAGAACGCATGAGGGCTAAGTAAACGGTTTTCTGCTTTTGTTTTTACTGGTAGTCCCGGTGGAAATGTATCCTTATCTGTCGGGCAGTCTCTACAACTTCTAGATGTTCGATCCCGGTGGCTATTTTAAAATCCTAACATGTTTTTGTTTTCGTTTTGCACTGTCCTCGATATTTAGTGCAAGCTTCTCTTAAAATCTTGGCTCCTTCGCAATAGTGGCAGCTAACTAACGAAACAGATCTAACGTAGAAGGAAGGCCAAAGCTTTCCTGGCATCAATTGGACGAAAGGCGCACGATATTCGGTGTAAGCAACTCATTTTGGGGTACGGAAGCTTTGGATAACATCTGGATTTTTATTTTAATAAGACGGTGATGAAATTTGCGGATTCCTATATGGAAAACAAATGGTAGATTCAAAGCTGTCCGGAGTAACTTTTCACTTATATCATTAAGAACATAACTCTCGGTGCTCTCTACAGAGAAATAAATCTTTCTGATGATTTATAAATATGTTTGAGTACAAGGTAATGCACCTTAGTGTCCTCAACATGGGAAGCACCATGCCAAGCAGGTCTTTCAGTTACAAATTATGGAAATATACAGACTGACGCGCTGCCCCTGTATATCGTCGTTAGAACCCACCGAGCTTGTCCAATAAACAGACCTACAACTGAAGCCACTCTTCTAAATGTTTTCAAAAAAAAATCACAAAGTGATTTCCAGATTGGCAAACCACTTATGAACTGAGTAAATAAGAAATGCATCGGACATCCTTGAAAAATGAGTAGTCAGGAGACCCAATATCGACCCTGGCCATTATTTATTTGCATGTGATCGCTTTGCCACACAACAATCCATGAAGTAGCTTAAACAACCCTTGGATATCCGGCAATCACTATCGACCAGAAACCTGTGGATTTTTACAATATTCTCAACTAGGCAGAGAGGAGATCAAACGTAAGCCTAATCAGAAAATAAACTTTACAGTCATCCAGCTTTATGATGTCGAGGAGTCCAAGGATAGAAATAAGTAAAGAGTAGAGTACATATACCCTTGATGCTCTGGATACCTTTATTTTAGCCATGTGGCTAATCGGAGAATGACTTGGATCGGGTCATTGCACTACCTTCCGGTGTTGGTTTCCAGTAAATCGTAATGTTGTCTTAAATGATTTCTCAAGCAGTAGCCTATAACTTGTCCGCGACGTCGTAGGGGAGGATATACAAAGAAATGTGATGAATCAGCTTACGCAATGTTTTAACAGATCGCGTGCATACCAACAAACAAAGGAGATCTTCGACAGCAAACATTTACAGCGAAACGTAATCCTACTCCACCACACGTTTTCCGTAACTTGATAACCATAAAGCAATTTTGTTGACTCCTGTTCAGCAAACCGTCAACCCAAGTAATCATATTGCGATTAACGCAAGGCACTCTTCAGTTATTTTGGGTTTATGGACGTTGCGAGCAGCTACCATCAACTCGGACCCTATCTATGATGTGCCAGAGCCATTAGGAGGTAAATAAACGTCGAACTGCTTCATCGGCAAGATATTGCCAGGGTCTTTTCGATTAAGTCTCCCTTGACATCTTTAGGGTCCTAACAAAGAAACCCCCGGTTCATTGACAATTGCAGACAGGAAAATTGCTCGCGAGCTTTACAAGCAGAAAAAAAAGAACGTAGACTTCTCAAGAGAAGAAATCGACATCGATAGGGAAGAAAACCTCACAGTGGAACAGAATGAACTATTTAAACTGGACAAAGACAGTCGGCAAGTTGAATAACTGCCAACTCAGTCGTTCAAACTCCAGCTGAACTGATGTAATGTCACACCTACTTGATGAAAAAATCCAAAACACGTTTCTGTCAAATTCGCCAACTCAAATTCACGTCGTTCTCTATTGTGCTCCAAACTTTTGAAATTTGATTTTGCAACGTCTGCTGTCAGAGTGTATTGTTGGTGTTCTATTCACCTTCAATTCAATTAGATTTGCCTGAATTCTCCTCCCCGCTGAACAAATGACTAATAAATCTGACACATTCAACTTTAATCAATTTATAGCACCAAGTTCAAGGCGGACAAAAAAAAACAGAAGACCAGAAGAGAACAAAGAACAAACCGAAAACTTTCTGACTAATAGGCACTCAATGGTAGGCCAGTAAAAAAAAAAAAACAATGAACAAAACAAAATATAAAACTGAAAACAACACAAAAAAGATACATCAAAAGATACTTCGCAACGCTTGTGATAAAGATTGCTGTTTGTTTGTTAGTTCTAAGTATGTTTATAGTAGTCAGATGGCACTTAAGGACTGACTACGCCACTATGGCACACTCTGGCACTTGCCATTTGCTATTTTAATTTTGAAATGTGAACATGGGCCCAACTTACGACAGTCATATTAAGAAGAAGAAGAACAAAACTAATAAAATTTATTTACATAAACTTACTTTTCGTGGAGCAGAAGTAGGAGGGGAAGAAGCAGCTCTGGGTATGTGTTATGTAAAGGTGGCGCTCTGATAATTTGTTATCTTACGAGAGGCATCTTTCGAATGAAATTCGTGCGTAAAAAGCACACTTTCGAGATAACATGAAAAGTGATGACTTTTTAAATGATAACTTGGTGTCATGAAAGTATTTCATGCGAAAAGTTATTTTATCGGAGGCGGATGTGTTCAAATTGAATGGAATAGGAGAAAGAGACTGAGGGGCTGGGAGATATTCAATTTCTGGAACACGAATCCACGTCTTAAAAATGCACAAATACAACGTGGGGTAATGATTGTTTTTTTTTTTTTTTTTTTTTTTTTGAATTGAACACGCACTAAAACTTGGTTTTTAATAAACGTGCAGCGGAGGTGACGTTGGATAGGATTCTAATACAAAGTTCATACACACGTATGCAACATAATTTCCTTGTTCATGTGTGATATCCTGAATGCAATTGTAAGTTGTCAGTGCTAGCGCAATAAAGTTTAGATTTAGTTTACGTGATTTTGTCTTTCTCTTGTGCTGCTTACAGAGTTCCGCAAAAATCGATTTTCAATGTATGTAATTTAGATACTCGTATTACTTGGAGCAATCGATTCAGTACTTGTACAAACTCTTAGTTTTCTATAGTCGTTCAAATCCAATGTTGGTATCCGTCGAACGAACAAATTTATGAGAACCGAAATAGGATTACTTTGTGGAATGAGACATTTTCCTGGGTCATTTTCAGGGGTCATCATATGAGAAACAAACTGATTGTGACTGATTAAAGGAAAACGGGTTTCGGATCTTCATGTGAAAGACATGTCTGGCATTGGACCAAGTTTACTGACTGAAATTAAAATAAATTTTACGTTCGACATAGTGGACTTTTAAAGCTGCCCTGCACTCAAAGTTGACTCGGATTCTTTTTTAATTGAATTCCTCTGTCGCCAATTGCGACAGTAAGGCACTTCGACCTTAAAAGATCTTTTGTACTAATTTTGTCAGATCTGTTTTTTGGCTAGTAAGTTTTCTACCTTCGGAATGAAGTTAGTTACTCTACCAGCAGGGGAATCCTTTAGTTCAGTGTAATCGATTTGTTCCCTGAAAAAGGTATTCTGTGTGATTTCGTTGAGTGCTGTGCAGTTACATAAGATGTGTTCAGCTGTTTCGTCCTCTTTAAGACAAAGTCGGCACTCCAGAGAGTCGACTAGTCCTAATTTGTTGAGATGATAACACTATGTTGCCGATACCGTGCCGGATTAGACTCGCATCTTTTGGCAATTTTTGGAAGGGTAGGATGGCTCGTTTGGCTTGTCATAGACCTGGAGCCTTCCCAACTACGAGATGCATTTTCAAGGCTCCCAGCATTTTATGGGAGATGCCGGAAATGGGTTCAGGTCCGTTAAAAGGGGTCTCTGATCCTTTCTGGCCAGTTTTTCGGCCTTTTCATTGCCAACACTCTCTCTCATGCCCAGGAACCCATCATAGTTTGGTCTCGTTCCTTGAGCTAAGTATTTGGAGGATTTTGAAGCAGTACATGACTGATTTGGAGTCAATGATGTGCGAGCTTAGGGCATTTATAACTGCTTGACTATCCTTGAATATATGGATGTCTCAGAGTTGAACACTAGGACACTTACCCATAGCAATTGATATGTTCGTATTTGGTTCGTGTATTCCAGCTCCTACTCCCGTTTCCATTTTAGAACCATCCGTATACCACTTTTGGCTATTTGGTGAGTTTTTTTTTTTTTTTTTTAATTTACGCGTGCCTCAAGGGGTTTATGACACCCTTTTACTGTCGCCAGGGCGCGGGCGGAAAGATAGAAGGAGGAGAAAGGAAAGTTGTTGTGATGTAGTGGTTTGAAACTCAGGTGTGTTTGGTTTCGATATTGACTTTCCAGGGGTGGGAGTCCGAATGGAACGGAGAGTTTTTCTTCACTCGGAATGATTCAGGTTGTGAATTTTAACGGTTGTTTTGTGCTTGAAACTCTACAACAGCCACATCTACATGTCAGTGTTATGCCTTCACACGCAGATTTTTCTGACCAAGTTCCAAGTACACAATGAAAAACTTGTCATGCTTAGGATTCGAATCTTGAATGTCCGAGTGAGAAGCGATGGCTAGTACCACTACACCACGACCACCCCCGATGAGTTATTGCTAGCCCATACTTCTCTGCTGGGAATCTCCGTGGAGAATCCTATGCCGAAGCACAAAGTTTTTTGAAGATCATGTTAAGTTCTGGTATTTCAGAGAGTAGGATCTTATGGTCCAGGTGGTCTGGAAGATCCATTTCTTTGGCTTGTACCATATTTGCTGAGCTGTGTATAGCCACTTTGCTGATGAACAGGTGTAGAGGCGTTAGTCCTATTATTTTTTCTATAGCAGCTGTTCGGCAAGTTCGAAAGGCTCCAGTAATGCCCAGACACGCAAAATGTTGCACTCTTTTAAGCTTTGACATGGCGGTCTGTTGTGAAATCTTATTCCACCATACTACAGAAGCATTTGTTAAGATGGACCTGAACATCATTGTGTAAATCCAGTTAGTGATCTTTGGAGATATCCCCCCATGTACCTCTGTACATGCGACGGCAGGCATGTGGGAGTTTCAATTTTCGTCATTCATCCAGGATTACTCCCAGATATTTGACTTCATCAGAGTATTCAACGATTGTGTCGTTAAGTTAAACTGAACCTATGTTTAAGATTTGTCCTCTTAGTAAAAGGAACTATGATTGCCTTGTTTGGATTGATAGAGAGATTCTCTCCGGTGCACCAGTCTAGGACTATCTTAAGGGTATTTATGCATGCGTGCAGTGATTTCTTTTGCATCCCTGACATTAATAATGATGACGAGGTCATCGGTATATCCATATCCAAGGCGAGTAGCGAATAATACTACGTTTATCTCCCTCCAAGTACGAGGGCGGGTCAATAAGGTCGAGGGCGTCCAGGACGTTCGGCATCTTCAGTGCTTGTACGGCCACAACGAAATTCAGTAAACCACTTTTTTACCATTGAAATCGATGGTGCAGAGTCCCCATAGTATTTATCAAGCTTAGCCTTGGTCTCGGTAATGGTTTTTTTTCGCAAGAAATAATGCTTAATAAGCACACGAAATTCATTTTTTTCCATTATCTCCTCAAATTAGTGAGTAGTCTGATAAAAATTGCTGTCAAACACAAACTAACTGACGCAGCAAGTTTAAATTTTGACAGGAGTCAACTGACAGATGCCTGTTGACAGGAGCAGTGTTGCTGTTTCAGTAAAAAGGTCAGAAATTCAAAAAGTCACGGACTTATTGACCCGCCCTCGTACGTAGGAAGTTGAAGCTGAACCTAAATAAGGCTAGAAAGTCTGTTCCTCGTTGCAGCTGGTACGATGGTACGCAGTGTGTTCAATTTCACGCGCGATGCTAATATCTAATATGCTTTCACCATGTGTGGATGCAATAATATTGCCAAAATATCTCATATGTCGACGGGGATATATCAGACGATCGCCCACTTTCCGAAAATTTGACGTTGCTCCCAGTCATTGAAGTAACGATAGAGTCATATCTTCATACTTACATTCGTGTATATGAAAACATCAAATTGATAAAATGATGTTTATAATATTCGTATCAACGCCTACATACCTGAAAAAGATAGAAAAGAGAATTGTTAAAACGGTACTTAAGAATATCGAATAAATCAGATCAAATCAAATAAAACAGGAAACACAAAATTCTTCAAGATAAGGAGGAAGAAGCTAGGCAAATCCTTTTTCCAAAATGATCATAGAATTGTTTTTGACAAAGGTATGCCGTGCGGCAATGAAGAAAAATCATGTTCAGGCCCTTCCACGCCAAAAATGAGCCTGTGGTTCATTTAAAACTTATAATACAATATCCGGTCTGACAAATAGACTCATGCGTAACAGAGTTTGATGGTTTCCGTCTCGAGTAATATATTTTTTCGGGAAATAAATATCGCCAACTGATAGGGCGGCACAATTACTGACAAAAGTTTTGAGTTTGAAAACGTATTACGGCGACGTAAAACCAACGTACTATGCGTTCCACAAATCAAGTGGTGAAATATCGGAGACAGCGCCAGGACCTACAAACACAATAAGAACGCAGCAGCTTCTAGATACCCGTAAGATCGTATGCGTATCAAAGCATATCACGGTAGACAACCCGCCCAACGAAAAGGTAATGTTTTGTAGCGGCTTTGATAGGATTTAAATGGCATATCAAGGGAGGAAATGCTTTTCATCAGTGGGGATTTGAATGAAATCGAAACTACGAAAACAAAGACTGCCATAGAAGAAACGATATGCAGTAAGAGCGGTAATTACACACACCAATCACGGTTGGTTTCCAGATATTGAAAAGGAAGTGAATACCGGTCTAACTTCAGCAGGATACACCGTAGTGGAAGTACTTTGTCGATTGTGGCATCATCAATCAGATCGCTAACAAGTGATTTTAGGCATTCCGACAGCACGGACAGGATTTTGTGTGGTATTTAAAGGAGACTGACACTTCTTAGTTGGCGCAGTCAAAAATGTCTTGTTTCATCCGGAACGGACAATGCTAAGCTTTCACCTATAAAGCATGATTTTCCCAACGATACTTCATTTTGGTTAGGTGGACGAAAGGCTCAGATTTCAAAGAGATTTGAGTAATTCACCTTCCCCATCTTCACAAGGCCATGTTCAGGGATTGTTAGTTTGGCAGGTTTTTTTATCTCTTGGTAAAAAAAACTTGGAGTTTCCATTTCCCTGGTCGTTTGCCTCTGGCGAAGCCGATGTCCTAATCCATACCTTTGTTTGTTAAGCGCACTCGCTTCAGTGTTCTTCTGAAGCGCCGCTACAAAACCAATTTCATTAAAAAACTTGTTTCGTGGGAGCGCCCACAGTGCTACGATCCACTACATTAGCGCCGTATACCTGCAGCCTAATGGAACCCTAAGCCAGACACTTACAGCGATAGTGCTTTGCTCTGTCGAAATCTTTCTCACAGTAAGCTTCTCAGGATGCTGTTTCACTAATGCCCATATGCTTAGTAAAAGCGTAGTGGTCATCACGACGCCGATAAACAGCGTACAGACCTGCTTACCTCCCTAAGTGTCGGGAAGACATCGTTTGGTCTCCCGAGAGTCATGTCATCTGCAGTTGAACAGAGGCCCTAACCGAGGATGCAGGCAGTCTTAACGCAAGTCCAAGTCCTGAAAAACTCTCCCCTGAGCCTTGTTTAATAAGTTAATTGGTGACCACATTGTAATGTGGAATCCAAACAATACTAAGTGAATTTACGCTTTCGACTACGCTCAATGAAGTCTTACTTTGAAGTCGTAAGAAGTCATCAGCAGTAAGGCTTTAAACACAACTTACCTGACGCAACAAGTTCAAATGTTTCGCCTCCACCGGTTTTAAATTTGGTTCGTAGCACGTATGATATTCGCAGACGTTCTTAAGATGCAATAAGATAGTGCAAGCATACAAGTGCAACAATTTGTTGATTTTGTGATTTAATAATTAGACAACTGTCGTGCTCCTTTGTGATTATTGAGATGGAGAAACCGTGTGCTGAGTAAAATGATAGTCCCACATAAATTCAAGCAGACACAGTCAGTACATTCTCGACGTAGTTATCTGGTGGCTCAAGCTTTCCATTTGTTCCACCAAAGATATTGTTCTTTTCTCTTTCAACGTTCAAATTACCTTAAATAATAATAAGGGCACATAAAGGACATTGATTTTGTCGAGGGGCTTGTTGAAACATTCATTTATGTGGTGATAGTCCGATTGGTAACTCATCCACATAGGTTGACCCTTGTAATCGAGTTTCATGCTAACATAAAGAATTTTCCACACATTGACGAGGCTTTCTGCCCTCAAGTTTTAAGTTATACCTATGTACATCTTAAAAGCCTACTTATCACCGGAGTTTCAGACAATTTACACACAGGCCTTCTTTTGACTTTGATCTTACGAATATTGCGGCTGATCCAGGCACCAGATCTCCGGTGGCTTCAAATTTATGAAGGCGACTCGACATGGAGAGGCTAACATTGACTAGAATCTGGGCTCATGGACTTGAGGCTGGGCTCTTTAGGCCATGCCGTTGGAAGTTGGTTTTCTCATCCTTACAAAGGAATTCGATATGACTCTCTATGGCGACGATAGTCCAAAATGAATCGTTCCTATCGAGATATTTTAGTTGTTTCTATTTTGACTACACTGACATTTTACGAGGATTTGATATCTTTACGTGGCCCCATTAGTCACATACTATACCGCAGGACAGATCTTCTGATACAGTTTTCCTTACACTCGCGTGTTCATACTACATTCAAAGCAGGTCCGTTTAAGCAGTAATTACACACAATGGATGTGCTTTGCTTTGTAAATGCTCATGTTACGATGAAGAGAGGACTGGCACTTGGATATAAATTCAGGACGTGGCCCTCTCCCCAAAACATAGAATTCATATAATTAAGGGCAAAATAAAGTGAACTATGATTCGGTTAAGAACCTCACGTTATTCCACTTTACAACACAAAATCAGTTTATTCCATCTAAGAAAGACTAAAGTCAGGGACAAAGTATTTGGTTAAGCCATTATTGTCAATGGAAAATCCAATCCATCGACAAGCACATAATCTTCATCATTTTCTTAAAGTACCCATCAGCACAAGCACCTCAGAGTGGTAAGGGTACCAGTCGCGCACTTGTAATAATAAAACGTGTCCACTTCATTCCAAGTGAATCACTTTTTAAAAAATCTTTCATCTTAAGGATGCACTTCTTATCCTCACTACACATCCCTCCGACTAACCCATCACCCATCATCCCTATACAGAAACATGTTCTCAATTTAACAATGCAAGGTTGCACTTTCAACAATCACCCGTAATTCAATCGGTGACAAGGATAAACCTCCGACAATTGTTATTGGTTTTGTATCTATGTATTCCTCCCTCACAAGGTTAGATTATACTCAACAGCTGAATCGTGCTTTATCGACTTTTTGAACGCCATGGTAAAGCATGACAAAAAGACATTATCATGGGTCACCAGAACATTCATTTTCTCACCTACTTTCCCATTATTACCATCGTCACAACACAACTCCATTCCCGGTCTCTGACATTCTTGTTCACTTAAAATTAAACAGCGAATCGGTTTAGTCTAATTCCACCTTTCAACAATCAAGCCTGTACAGTCTCTGTACCTTCCAACTTCTACAGGACATAGATTAATGCCATTAAATTACACACAAGCCGCCATAATACCTCGAACATCAGGACCTGTTTGAAAATTGTACAGAAGAAGAGAGTAAGCGGGCATTGGGTAGGCATCAGGGAGTTCTCAAGGTGGTATAAGGTACATATCAGAGAGTCAGCAAAAAGGTGAGACACCCATGCCGTGGTACTCTCCATCCAAGCCCTTACACACAATGCAACTCCTAATCGAATACGAAATTAATCCTAATCCATGTAAAGCGGGACAATACGGATCGGATCAGTTCCTTAAGCGTTTTTTTTTTTTTTTTTTTTTTTTTGACTTTGTCACCTCCCTTTTATGCCAATTTGTTGTTGCTGCTGTTTTTGTTGTTTTTGTCATCTGTCTTAGTTTACTTCCCGGTTAGCAGATACAAACGGCTCTCTAGGTACTACTCGAAGGTAGGTAAGCAAATAAATTTGCTTGCAATTAACCCGGACTCCGTGTCGCTTAGGAGTACTCTAGTACATACGAATACGGATATGGGGGTGAAAAAAACGTTTTTCTCCGTTTCCCATACACACCCACAAACATAGACTCAACGACAATATCGTGCATTCAAAACTTTGCCATTGTACACTTAATTCGAATATATGTTCGCTCTTATGTACATAACTCATAGAGTGCTTAGCAATAGCGCACACATGACACACGGTTTAAGAATGTGTTCGTTTGGAGGGGGTTGAAGGGACTGCCAACAACAACAAAAAAAAAAAAAAAAAAAAAAAAACAAGAATCTCCGTAACTCCAATAGTAGTGCTTAACAGATGAACCTCTCGAATATCCTTCTCCTCATAGAAAGCATTGTACACTTTCACTTATGTGTCGTATGCCAGTACCAATGCAGCAGGTTCAGTCTCTGTACATGCATGGCATACACTAGGACTACCAGGACGAGTAGGATCTATGTAAATAGGAACAAACTTTAAGCTTGTTTGCTCCTCTATTGCGAACTCTAGTTGTATACCAAACGAATAGAGGCGTTTGGTGTTAAGCAGCAATGAGTAGCAAACTAAATCTATGTGCAAAACACCAGAACATCATTCCACACTCTTCAGCCCTGTTATTTCATAAAATCCATGTACGGATACAGAGTATGATACTCATACAAACGATTGGAGGAAACCATGAGAAAGCTGAGCCCCACCAAGCAGGAGTATTCCTATAGGAGCCCCTCCAACTGAATGGCAAGAGGAACCTATTTTGTGTATAAACTGTGTTTTGTGGATGGTATACTGGTACTAGTACTCATACTCTTCTCCGCTTCGGTTCATTCTATTAAAGTGACATCATTAAATTTCCATCGGATCATTAAGTTTAAAATGTTAACAAGCAAGCTAAGCTTCTACCATCAAAAAAAAAAATGAAAAAAAAATTAAAAAATTACGAGACCAGTGGCATGGTCTTGTAAGGAGCTAGCAGAGTTAAAGTAAGGAACGTGAAAAAAAAAAAGAAATGTGAAGACAGGCAGATTTTCCCTCTTTTTTTTCTTACAGACTTCATCATCAATAAGGGTACCAAGAAGGCACCCGCCTTGTTCTTGTTGTTGTTTACATCCTTACTTTAGTTATCCCCCAACTTGTACTCCTATGCTTTTCTTCATAACTTGTTTTGCATGCGAAAACCCACCAAGAAATCATTAAAAGGATACCAGACATGGTTGCCACTAAGAAATGTCCTTATTTTCTGTGTGGATATTAGATTGTTGGGAATAAATAAGATGTCTAGTACTTTAAGCTACTTCGCGATACGATTTCAAAACTCCAAGTTAAAACTAATAAAAACAAAAGTACTCGTATGTGTTTGGCCAGAGGAGACTGTAATAACTCGGAAAGGGTTAAGTCAATTTCAACTAAATCCACGTAAGATTGTCACCAGATAAATGGTCTAACTACAATAATCATTCACTTTCAAAGCAGGCAGGTCGTACCAAAGTTTTAGAGGAACAAACAAAGCAATTTTTAATTTGTAAAGACACCTTTTCACTTTCTTCCTATTTCATGTGTTTAAAAAAAATTGTCCGCTTTTGCCTCAACTGACCTTAAAAAAAGTGAAAATCTCACTAACTCACTGGCAACCCTGTCACTCGAATAGGTATGCCAGACCTAAGGCAACGCCAAGAACGATAGTTACGAGCAAAAAAGGCAATTCTCTCCACAAAAAAAAAATGAAAAAAATGGAAAAAATGGCAAGAGAAGAAGGAAACGAATTCACCATGCTTAAAGGTTGTAGATTCCTGTTTTTGTTATTCTTTTCGTGTGATGTTAAATATATAATATGAAGGAAAAAAAAAAGAAAAATTAATGAGGACAAATATATCCAGTGAACGCGCGCTCTGACAGTAATTGTTTTGTGCTTTCCTATTGCGCGACGGTACGAGTAGTACTTTTAAACTTGTTGGAAGGCTTTCGAAGTTTATTTTGTTTTATTTTATTTCGAAAGTAAGAAAGGATATAGAAATGATTACATCGCCTGAAAGTGGTTTCTTTTTAAATTCGCATCACATACGACAGAATGTTGTTAATTATTGTATTTGGTTGTTGATTTGGAATGGTCTTAGTCAAACGTCGTTAAGTAAAAGGTGTTGCGTTCAATGGGTTCATATCTTGACTCCCAGATCCCTGGAGACGTACCGATTCCCGAGGTAATTTACTCGAAGGCCTATAGAACAAAGAAATACATACCTTATTTTCGGTTAACTTACATTTCATCCCTCGTTAAAATCTACTTACATTCAAAACCAACGTCTGCTGGTACCTCATTTTATCTCAGTCTAAGTGCGATATTTTATACATAATGTGCCTTGGTTACAAGACATAAAATGCAACCTAATCGATGAATTTCGGCTTGTCCCGCTTTATTCTTCAAGGCTCCGAAACGCAGTGAAAGCAAATTGAGCAACTTAGAACATCAAGAGCCCAAATTTATATTTTACTTGGGATTAATGTCTGCAAGCTTCCGTGAACGGGTGCAGTTTGTTTAGGTCATTCTTAGGGAATTCGATTCATACTTTTCATATGACTTGAGAGGAAGTAATATAGTGATGAATTTTCGGTATAAAAGCTACTCACAACGTCAAGGTCTAAAAGGACAAGAATAGCAGTGATGATTCCCTTTAATGTTTTCAGCTGCTGGTATACTTACTTAATCTTTCCGCAGCATTACTGGATCAAAAGAAGGAACAGCATAGTCTTTACTACAATCAACGACAGATACCAGCTAAGGTGATTGGCGAAGCAAGTGTCTTCTGAAAAACATCATTAGAATACGACTGACAAATAATTCCGCCATACGCCGACAATAAATGTTTATCACTTGCTAGGAGTGAAAGGACTCCACACCTTTTCAACAACCAAACAAGAAGTGCTAAGGAAAAGAATTTCACCACCACAGCGAAAGATGTTGACTTTCTTAAGACTCCTATCGATTCATTGAGAGATTCAAGGCTCGGGAATAACTCCCAACATATATGAAACCGCTTATTTGATAACAGCACTCAAAACAAATTGGAGGGATCTCAAGCCCTTTTCAAGCACTTCTGAAAATCAGGTCAAGCGGCATTTGCTCCTTTAAGTTATTAAGTGAATAGCAAGCAAATGTGAGCCATGTTTAAGTTACATAAAACATCTTTTTGTGAATGACCCTGGAATCGAACCCAAGACTTCTGGCATAGTGCTCAATGAACTGAACCAATAGCTTACCAAAACCAGGAGATGTAATTAGCAATATATGAAAAGCTATACTGAATCAATGTTAAACCGGTGCTACTATGAAAAATGTCTGCGTTTCTAACCGATAAAGGGTCTGGGCAGATCTTATTACCAAATCAAACTTTCAATGCAAATATTAGTAAGGACCCCGTCGAAATTATGATTCGAAGGTTTAGACGGAACCAAGTCGAATAGGATGAAATCCAATCTGCATACAAAAGACTACATACAAACGTCTTGAATGTGGCTGTTTACACGATGCAAGTATTTATAGGACCTTTGTCTTCCTGTCCATTTGTTTAAACTTATTTAGGAAGACAATTTCGCGTGTTCGAAAACATCTATTGATTGCTCGAAAATTCGGTAAACTAATCTAACGTTTTTAGTAGATATTACATTCTAAATGTATGTAATGGTCATGGGTCACCGTAAGCCGGTCAGTTATTTGCCAATAATCAATTTTGAAGACTATGAACTGAGCGGAAAGATAGTCGTTTAAGAGATAAGACTCCAACGAAGTTTTTTAAATATAGAGTGCAAGAAAAACATGCTGCAAAAGGTCTTTGCAATACTCGTTTTTATTTAGAGCCCTTTACGGAATCTGATGACGGTTTCTACTTCCTTGGTTCAAAGAGTTTTAGTGGCAGGGAATTTAGTTTTCATAACAGACGCGGTTTAAAGTTAATAAGGAGATAGTTAGTATCGGCTTCGACCCAACCAATGGTTTTTAGGAGATTTTACCGCAGAAGATAAGATGTATCATTGGTTGAATATTCCGGAAGCTACACTGTTTTGTACTGATGAGTGCAACGGGATAAGTCGTTTACACAGTAGGTACATTAGGTAGGAGTTTGTAGACAATATTAACCTAGTATATGTGCCGCTGATTGATTTTCTTTTTCAAAAATAAGGCAAGCAGAGCAAATATTTTAGGCATCGAACATGCTTTCGTTCTCACGACATTTGCAGATGATCTTTGGGCATACTCCGCTCAAAACACTAAGGCTACAATCATAGTGCACGCTTAGGTGAAGCTGAAGACGAAGAAGACAAAAAACCTTGCAGAAGTGAACTTATGAAGTTGCACGAAACTGTTCGTAGTAGAGGCGAAGCCGAAGACGAAGAGTAGGACGAAAAAGAAAGCTGTCAGCTGAATCACTTGCTGTTTAAGGCTGTTGTTTTTGTTTTCCTTTTGTTTTGTCTGCTATCGTATTTTTAAGACTTGATTTGTTTTCTGGTGGACAAACACGTGCATTGAAAATACATGTTTATAATGAGGAACTAATTGCAGCGGTCCTGGCAAAACGCTGCCTATGGGATCAGCAAAACAAACATTCCCACCTCATTACCTCAATGTCACAATTAGTCTTTCAGCAGGCATAATTGGAGTGTTATGAAGTGGTAAAATTCGCCAAAATTCGTCTTCCACTATGTACAATTGTCAGCTTGCTCGCAACGCAAACAATTCGTCCTCGGCTTCGTCTTTATCTTCAGCTTCGTCTCACCGTTCACTATGATTGTAGCCTAAGATTGAGAAGTTTGGATGGCAGTCCGTGTGAATTTCCAGTCTTTTTCTTTAGTCACACTCCTTGAGTGGAAAAAAGTATTTCATCGACAGAATTTCGATTTTCTTTATATCTGTCATCGTTTCTTAGGCATTTCCTAAAACAAAATTCTTGATTAAACACATCCCAGATGTTTTCGTAAGCCCTTGGTTTGGAAACGTGCAAGAATTATTCCTGTCCCCAAGAAACTTAATGCAGCTAGTGTCAATGATCGCAGCCCTATCAGCATTCTACCATCTCCCTCTAAGGCTTTGGAAAGAGTATTGGCGATGCAAATTCAGGATCACCTGTTTGTAAATTCCTTACTGAGCTCCCTTCAATCCGGCTTCAGAAGAGGCCATAGTTGCGAGTCTGCTATAATCAATATATTAGATCATATATGGACCGAATTTGACAAGGGATTTTTAGCGTTGCTTTCTCTTCTGACTTCACAGGGTACTCGTAAATCACTCCATACTTTGTTGGAAACTGCGAAAATATTTTGCGTAAAGTGACAGAGCTGCAAGGCGCAAAGGTAGTTTTCTGACTTATAGGCTGAAAAGAGTACATGTAGGCGATGCATGACTCAGGGTTAAAGCCACTGGTGCAAGGTGTACCTCAAGGTTCAATTTTAGGGCCCATTCTGTTCGATAGTTGATACTGCAATAAGACTCGGCTTTGTCATAAATCGAAATCTATCTTGTTACAATCAGATCCATGTCGTTATTGGTCGTGTTTATGTATGTTTGCGCAAATTGTGGATTTCAGCTGGTTTCACACCGCTTAAAACACGTAGAAGGCTTGTGCAAACATTTATCATGTCCATAATATCACAGGCAGAAGTAGTATACAGGAGCTTTGACAAGCTTTACTTTCATAAACTGCAAGTATCTTTCAATGATGCTGTCAGGTATGTTCACCAGCTAAGTAGGTACACTCGAAAGATATTCCATGCTGTATACCTCTTTCTAAAAATAAATTGAATTGAATTGAAAAAAAAAGCTTTGGTTGCCGATCGTTAGATCTCCTTACGAGTATGCCTTATGTATTCTTCTGCAATCACATCTTATCATTCAACAAATGTCTTGTCATGGGGGGTTGATAAAATTATTAACCTTATTTCGACTTATTTTTAAATGACTGTGCCACTTCGAAACTACGAGTAGATATTGTTGGCGTTTATGTTAGGCATCAGCATGTCGCAAATTAGTTCTGTCAGTTTATCTTTAAATAACTCCGTACTGGGCAAGTACTCAATGTTAAACCTTTGTTTCTTTGATTGATTTCGAAAATTTCTGTTAAGGGAGCTTCTAAATAAAGCCAAAACCAAGTAGTGACCAGAATTTCATTTTAGAAAGTTTGACGACAGTTTTGAGTCAACGATGTTGCTATTCATCGTCTTTCTATGCATTTCAATAATACATAGTATTTAATATACATAGAAACTTGTCGACGGCATACGCAGTGTTTCTGATTTCCATCCTTCTTAGGTCCGTAAATTTTTCATCAACAGCGGACCACGGAAGTGAAAATATCACTTGTTGCATTGATATCTCCGTTGCTGAACAAACTGCTTATCAGTTTAATTAGTTGACCCTAATGTGCTGGACTGATATAGAGAAAATAGGAAATGCTTGCCCTCCGATTGAACAAGTCACACGATAGTAGATAAATTTTGTCGTCTCTTCACGCCTTAACAAGTGTGGAGGTTTAACATTGAAGTATAAATTTTTGAATTTGTCAAAAATCAAAGTTGAACCGCTTTGCAATGCACACTGTGGTGAATGCTAGGTTGAAAAAGAGATTTCATTGACCGGAGTTGGGTTTTAGGACCGTATCACTCTATCTCAGCATAAAGTGGTCCAAGTGCTGCTTCATCACGGATCGGTGAAGATATTAATCTCAAAACTATAAATAGCCTATGTTCCTGGCTTGAAACCTTCTGCCATTCCTTGGATTTTTCTCTAATTTCTGTCTCTGCACTCTTAGAAATTTTTTAAACTGGGAGACTGTGAAGGGTTTAATCTTTTTAGACATCGGTTTTTTCTTCTACTCATCCGGTACTGCTCCTATTTTTCGCTTGTTTCAGCTGGTCTGCGAATAATAATGCCGCATTGCGCCCACTTTGTTGACAACGTTTGTTTGTTTAATTTCGATGTGTTAAAGCGCCCAATATGGGGCATCCGTTTTATCGGCAAGAATAGCTTTCTCGTTGTACGACGACCCTATTTGAACTCCCAACTAGTCTGAAACTAGGAAAACATCGAAGTCGATATTGCCCTTTCTAATTGTTCATATATCCAAGAAGCTGATTGCAACAGACCCAGATTACTGAGTGAATTTTCTTTTGACAATGTCTTACCGATTTGGGCAATGATTTGAACATCGTATTCGGGATAAGTTTCATTGATGAAAACATAGAAATATGTATGAAGCTTGTATTGTCAGCTTTCCTAGGATGCGAATTCGATTCAGGCTACCACCAATAGATACTGAAGACCTTCAATAGCTTTCCAAATTAAAATTGCTGTAATAACATATTTTGAGTCGGACGTCTTTTTTTTCATTACTTCTAATTCTGTTCAATGTACTTCCTATATCCTAGCAATGACAGCCCTATTCTGTTTAGGCTCTTAAAAAAAAACAAGCAAAGACCTAGTTTTGAATGCGAAGAAGATGATAAGAGGCTGAAACTACCTGTACACGAATTCAACCAATTATACAAAGTGCCGTCTAGTGCAAAGTTCTGTCAACCATCAATCAACCCTGTTATATTGTTGCTCGGTCTAAAAACCTTCGTTATCACGAATACACTTCATTTCGGCTGGGAATTAAACGAAAATCGGGGAACCCAGTCGAATCTATTAAACATGAAATCTCAAACAACAGAAGAAACAACGATTTAGGTATTCTGAATTAAGGCCATGAAGACTTCAATCTGTCTTTTCCTTGTGTTAATCTCTTTCTTAACTGACAAAAGAACCTATAAAAAAAAAAAAAGCTGATTCAAACTAACTTCACTCACTCACTTCGGATTACACATTTCCCTATCGAAGGAGGCGGGCTTTTATAAGAACCTCATCTTATTTTATTACTCCATTTACCATCTCATACCCCCCACTACGTTCTACAATATCCAAGGTCACATCAAAAGGAATACAAACGTATACCCATCGAAAATACTATACTCGCAGCATCCCCCTTATCTTCTTTAACTTGGTTAATCCCAAACGTCCCACTAAACCTAAATAACAACGAAGAAAAGGCAGACAAAAAACCAACATCATTCCACCTAATCAAATCTCTCCGGGGTAGTTAGCTTAAAGCATCAAACCATTTCCGACTAGTGGCATTGCCACTGACACCGCCCTACATTCCATCCACCACTCATCTCCTCATTGGACACAATCTTTTTTCCAAAGTGTTATAGAACTACCAGCAGAATGCTACAAAATGACCCGAAAACACACAAAAAAAAAAAAAAAAAACAGCAAAAACAAAAAACAAGAGAAGAAAAAGAGAATAGAAAAACAGCGCTCCACACGCTCGTAATAGTCTTCTATAGCACTTTGTTGTACAAACGACCATCAGGAGACACATCTTTACATTTCACTTCTAAATGTTCTTTTACTACTTTTACACTCTATACTCTACTCTCTATGCCGATGAACATCAGCTCTATCTCCTTTCTCATTTATCATTCAGTTTGTAGTATGTACCCCCTGCAAACAGGCTCCGAAATCCCGACAGAAACTTCAACTTCATCCTTAACCCCAACTCCAACACCAACACCAATTCCTATCATAATGCAAAACTTATCCGTAAAATTCCAAAAATGGTCGTGTTCGTCGTTGTTTTTTGTGTTCCCTCTCAAAGCACTACCATTTCCAAAAATTCTACTCGTCCTTTAGTTCCTTTGGCAGTATTTATCCACCCTTTCCCCCTCCCCCCACCCTGTGCTTGCTTGGTCACCCAGTTCCAAAGAAGAAAGGAAATTAAGTTGGCTAATTTGTTGGAAAATCATGGTAATCGTCAGTTATTTTGTTGTTGTTAGAGTGCAGGGAATCCCCCTACTAACTCATTCGTCCGTTCTGCTTTAAAATCGATTTTCCATAAAAAAAATTAAAAAAAACAACCGACGACGACGACAAGGACGAGAACGATGAGACGTGAACAAAAGGGGCCAAAAGACCCGCTGCTAATGCCACTGCCTACTGCAGAGATAGCTTTTTGTACAAAATCCATCTCTGGGTGTCTGAATGTCTAAATGTCTGAATGTCGGACAACTTTACGGTGGCCTCCGCTGGGCAAGTTTAACAAATTTCGTAACGAATGATTTTAAAAAGGAAATATCTTTTGTTTGCCGTTCCTACAACAACCCTTCCCCAACAAGTTGGAGTCATAAAATAAACCAAAAAAAAATAAACAAAAACAAGAACGTCGCGACATTTAACAATGATTGCCGATAGTATAGTGACATATGCTGCTCAGGCGTTTGAATTTGAATTTGACATTTCGAATATCGGATTTCGACTTCGAAAGAAAGACGTTTTTAGGTTACAGACCGATATTGTGTTGCTTTTGCTGTTGACAGTTTTAACGATGTTCTGCAAGTTAATGGCGTATAGAGACTTTTTTTCACTAAATTTGAGAATAACAACTTTGAAAAAGTTACCATTTGTGGGATATGTTAGAAAGTGTCACTTGTGATGTTAATAGTTTGCTTTATTTCGTCAAAAATACGCGACTGAGCTACAATATTACTTGTTGCCTTAAATTTGGCCTAGGCCGATGGGTAAATGTTTCAAGTTCGAGTTGAGTGCTTGCTTTACTTCTTGGTCCTGAAAACTACATCTAATATGTACACAATTTATACAGGCTTTTATAGCCAAAAGAAGAAGAAATCCGCAGAAATCCTCTGCTCTTTCGGGCGCCTTTATTTTAAAGGAGCCTTTTGAACTAGCCCTAAGATTTCCTCAAGTACAGCCAAAGAAGTGCCAACTCTAACTCAAAGGTTAGAGATTATTTTTGATCCAACTCCACACGCTTAACGAAAAACAAAGCCTCGGATACGAATGATACCACTTCTTATGAACCATGCTACTTGGGAAATAGAAATCGTTTTACTTTACACGAGCAGCCCAATAACTATAGAGGAGATTAAGCCAAGAAGTGCAATGAAATGGACCGAGCATGAAAAGAATAAAATACTTCGACGACTTAACAGGGACTGCTACCTAGAAAACAAGCACTGGCTTGTAGTGGCAGACATAAGGAACAGTCCTTAAGTGTAAAGCATTGTGAACGAGTGCCTGGTGACAGTTACCCACCAATAATAATTCTTACGGGCTCTTTAATAAGACATAAGCTCAATGGCCTAAGGTTGATGTTAAAATCGACCTATTTATTCAAACGCAAAGCCATGAAGGAGTTATTCATTGGTAACAGAGTCGGGAAGTAAAGCTTGCACACAACAACCTCTGGCAACGGATCCCGGCTTATTGACGTCGCTTAGGGCCAAAATAATTTCATCACAGCAAGCACGCAGTTCCCACGTTTCGAAATTAATAAAGAGGCCGAATATGGCCCAATCACTCCTCCCGCGTGAACGCCGCAGCACGCAGTGGCTTTGACAGAATGTAATGGCTCTTGGTGCATCACACGCGGATTGTTAGTGCCCCAGAAACGAAGATTTTGCTTATTGACGTAACCGCTTAAGTTTAAATGCGCCTCGATGCTCATGACGACACAAAATCGTCTTCTTCGTTTTAGAGATTGAGGATGGCTTGACAGCGGAGTATAGCGCTCCATCGCTCGTCTGTTTGTATACTGCAGCTGTCTAGTTCACTTATGTCAAATATGATTAACGTAAGACGCCATTTACAAAAATTATAACATCTTCCATTTCGATGATTAATTTTGCGCCACCTTGTATTATGATGCAATGTGCCCCTTCCGACCGTCATTAATTCGAACCAATACTTTGCTGTGGCCAAGGTAAAAATTCAAAACCGGCGGTTTGACAAGTAACGACTGCTGCATGCAGAAAAACAGAAAGCAGCGACACTGCAAAGAAGACATAAGTTAGATGCATGGTTAGGTTGCAGCAGTTCGACTTTGAATAGTCCATACCAAAGGAAACAGGATATGCTAGACAACAGTGATTATGCAGGACGATTGTGGAAATTAGTAAAAGATATTCGTAGTCTCGAAGGTTGAAGACCGAATATGAGATCTCATAGGTATGGTAGAAATTGAAGAACTTGAAAGAGTGTGAAGCCGGTGGACGACATACCAGCTTCTCAGTTTGATGGAAACTCGAGGAAAACGATAAATCAGTTTATTGAGTCGACGCTTAGAACCCCTGTTCCAGAAAGGGCAAAGATTGCCTGTTGCATGCGCACCACCCAACATGACACGTTAATTTTCTTTCCGTACTACATGACCTTTGGACAGGACGTGATCATTGAGATAAAGAATAAGCAACCAATTTTGACCGAAGACGGCATAAGCTTAGAAGACAGGGAAGTAGGCTTAGAAGATATGTAACGAAGCCAATAGATAGGGCATCAGATTAAGAAAATAGGGCGACTAACAAGACCAAGCTAAGAATACGGTTTCCGAAGCTTAAAGAAGATGACAGCAATGATGGAGACTCCTTAGTCATACGACCTCATACGACACGAAATTCGATACGTACCAAACGAGATTGTATAGCATACGAAATTTATCATCTTCAAGCTCGCTAACGCCCTTTAAAGGTTAACCATTTCTGCGGAGTGTTAAATGGCAATGATATTTCCTTTTCAGGGAAACGAACCATCAAACTTAGACATTTTCGATCATCCTATTTAAACGAAGTGAGGATAGTCGTATTTGAACTGACGATGATTACTGACTACCTACCCGTTTACGGCGGTAGGAAATGACTGTGAAGTTCATGTACCACATCAATTAGATTTCTACATTACGTTAAAGAGTCAGAATTCTAAGGCTTATACGGCTGAGTCATGTGGCGGGGCGGGCGGCCAGGGCGCTATTCCAACTCGGAAAGTCTTCGAATCCGTCATCGAACAAAAACGCAGCAGAATAATAACTCACTTCGAATGGCGAACGCCAGTCTTGTCTAGAAAAGTATCTTGCTTGAGCCCCAGACACACCCTGAACTGTAGCGCCACTTAAGTAAAAATATATTCTCTACTGCTCAACAATCGTGTTTATAAGTTTGGCAAGTAAAGTCCGATTGAAAGAGACCGGTACTCAGAATTTGCTCAAAAGAGGAAAAGAAAAGCACAATTAAGGTGTACTTGAAGTAATAGCACTTAGTACCTGACTGATACTGCCTGTGCCCCAGGCAATTTCGAATTATAAGTTCGAAAACATGACAATTTGTTCGAAAATGGTCATTGGTTTCATGTACACGGATTTGACATTCTTACGAGGGCGGGTCAATAAGTCCGTGACTTTTGGATTAAAACACAGATTTTTTGATAAAAAAATAACTTTATTTTTCAACGTAGTCTCCCTTGAGCTTTCTCATGCCCAAGTGATCTTTCAAAATTGAAACCACTGAGCCATGCGAGATCCCTACGGCTTCCACAATCTCTCGCACTTTCAATCTTCGGTCGGCCAACACCATATCGTGAATTTTTTCGATTGTTTCGGGTGTAGAGACCTCAACTGGGCGTCCAGGACGTTCGGCATATTCAGTGCTTGTACGGCCACAACGAAATTCAGTAAACCACTTTTTTACCATTAAAATCGATGGTGCAGAGTCCCCATAGTATTCATCAAGCTTAGCCTTGTTCTCGGTAATGGTTTTTTTTCGCAAGAAATAATGCTTAATAAGCACACGAAATTCACTTTTTTCCATTTTCTCCTCAAATTAGTGAGTAGTCTGATAAAAATAGCTGTCAAACACAAACTAACTGACGCAGCAAGTTTAAATTTTGACCGGAGTCAACTGACAGATGCCTGTTGACAGGAGCAGTGTTGCTGTTTCAGTAAAGAGGTCAGAAATTCAAAAAGTCACGGACTTATTGACCCGCCCTCGTATCTTGGGAGAATAGTGGAATCAAAATGGCAAAGTATCGTAAAAGTATTTTGTTTATTTTTCGAGTTCGAAAATGTGACATTTATCCCCAAATAATAAGTGGTTCACAGTTTTGACGTTTTAGTCTTCAGAAAATTTTGAATGTCATTTGACATTTATTCGAGTTCGAATTTCATATTCGAAAAAGTGACATATTTGTGTGTTTTGTCACAAGTGGTATCGTTTACAAATTTCGTTCATCTTTCACTCATGTGGTTACGCTCTTAAGTGAATAGAGTTTGTATTGTTTTCTTTATCCCTTCTATCCCTAACTATGCATGAACACATCCATTAAATATGAAAAATTGAAAAAGAAGAGAGAGAGGAACGAAACAGATAATAATAAAACAAAAAAGGAAAAAAAAAATTCATTTTTATTTGTTCAAGAATAATAAATGTGAAACACATGCACAAACAGAGAAAAATAGAGACATACCCTTATAGCGAAGTTTATAGCGAAAGAGAGAAGGCAAATGAATAGATGACAGTACAAAGAAGCGCATAGAATATTGAAAGGATTTAATTTGCGCAAATGTGTGCATAAAGAGGATAAAGAAAGAAAAAAAACGGCATTGTCGCCGTCTTCTATGTGTCGTTGCCGTTGCCGTTGTCGTTGTCATTTTTCGTTTGCTTGGTGCGATTTCTAGTGTGTGCGATATCAGGGTGGCAGGGTTGGTGGTGAATGAAAGTAGAGAATTGCCCCTGGGAGTTGGATCATATGTTCGACATTTAGCGGAGAAAAACTTAGTTATTGTGGCCTGGAAAAAAAAAAAAAAAAATAGGAAAACCCAAAGAGAAGAGTATGTACATCCATGTATAAAAGCCTCGTTTATTCCTGGCCCGCTTTATGGGTTTGGTTTTTTTTTTTTAGCTTAAGAAAATACTCAGTACGAGATTTTGAATGAACCAACAAAAAAAAATAAAACCAAATCAGCTCACTGAACGCACCCATCAAATGGTTCCCTGTATGCATAAGGTGGCAGTAGAGTAGGAGTACTTAACGTTGCGGTGGAGGCATTCTTTTAAGGTTAAGACGGAATAAACCTATTTATTTATTTTCCGTTGGTTCTGTTGGTTCCCTTAAATTTTATTTTTATTCTCTTTTATTCCTACTTTTGTTTTTCTGTTCTATTCTGCTGATTATGCACAATCAGTGTAGTTGTTCTGGTGCTGTAATCCGAGATAAAAACTGGAATATATAGGAATTACTGAGAAGGGTTTAATGACCCCTTTGTGATTCGGAAATCTGTGGGTAGGAAACAATTTGATGGATTAAAATACCGACAAGAACGAGTGGTTTTAGTGAACTTTTTCACATTAGAAGTTATAAGGGAGTGACAAATTTCAACTGGGACTGAAATGAACGGATTTGGTTGTGAGATATCGCTGTAGTAATGTTTTTTGCTCTGAAACTTGGATTCGTTATTTCCTGGATGAGCGACAAGAACTTTGTGGTAGAGATGGTGGTAGTTTAGGTAGCAAAAAATTCACACACACCCGACAAATTGTTAAGAAAATATTCTGACCCATCATGACTTGTCGACTTTACTTCAAAGGGGTAATCATTTCTCAACGTATTGGCCATGTTTTGGCGCATTGTTTGAGTGATGAACTTAAATTTATGAATGCGTCCGAGAAAGCGAAGATGCAAAGTGAATCGTAGGATATATCAATTGCCTGAGTTCACCATCTAGAAAATAAAGACACAAAAGCAGAACGCTTTGAGAGGTAAAACTAGCCTTTGCACTTGTTTCCAGTACACTTTGTACCGGAAGAGAAATTTGTGTGGTTGCTACACACTCAGCAAGGCAATAAATAAAATCACAAACAAGTTAGGTCCTTTTGGATTCAACGCACTTGGTTTTCAACTTGGAGTGATTTTGTGGATTAAATACTTCGTGGAAGAAGAACGAAGTTAATTTCCACACCCAACTGATCCCACCAAATACAGAGCATTACCTTCGCGCCATGGATATTCGGCTTTGCCGTTGATTTGGCTGGTTGGCCGGGTTTCACATATAATTTTTTACGCTTGGGGTTCTCGTAATGGATCCATTTTTCATCACCAGTAACAATCCGATGCAAAAATGACTTCCTTTTGTGGCGTTCCAGCAGCATTTCGGACATGCAAAACCGCCTTTCGACGTCTCTCGGCTTGAGTTCATGTGGAACCCAATTTCCTTGCTTTTGAATATATTCAGCTGCTTTTAAACGTTTTGAAATGGCTGCTTGAGTGACACCCAAAGATTCTGCGAGCTCTTCTTGTGTTTGGCAACAATCTTGATAGAGTAATGCTTCCAGTTCTTCATTTTCAAACTTTTTTGGCTGCCCAGGACGTTCATCGTCTTCCAAGCCAAAATCACCACTTTTAAATCGTGCAAACCACTTTTGGCACTTTCGCTCAGCTAACACATGTTCACCATAAACATCCACCAAAATACGATGACTTTCGGCAGCAGTTTTCTTCTTATTAAAGTAATGAGAAAGAACTCCCCGCAAAAACACTTTTTCAGGCACAAAGTTCGACATATTTGAGCGAAAAAAAATTATTGCTGTTTACGCTTTAAATGAATGACATATACTGAAATGACGTACAATGACAGTAGCTTTCCAACGCATGTTCCAATGGAATAATAAAAATGGAATAATACAAGTTACGCCATCTCTTAGCAAACCGCACCGAGTTATAGACCCAATATAAAGGTCTCCTTCGTGCCGATAATATGATAATCTATAGAAAAAACTTACAGTTTTACAGTATTTATCCCCGCGAGGAGAGAATGGTTGAGGTCTGACTGAATTAACTTGTATCCTCTCTCTGATCATGGCATGTAGCTTTTTCAAGACTACCCAAGCTAAACATACTACGAGACTGCGCTTCGGAATTAAGTGGCCAGAATCGAAAGTGTGCTCACAGTCGCAACAAACAATTTGGTGAAAATCTTTTGTCAACTGATTAAGAAAATACGGATATCTCATTTCTTCCTCGAAGTTTTGCCAACTTGAGATGTGTACTCCGATAGTTCGCCTATGACAACTTCTTTATCGAGTAAAATATCATCTTGATACAACACGCTCGACATCGAACAAGCAGACCTTTGAGTTTGATCCTCCTCTATCAGTTTCGTACACAGCTTGAACGATGCGTCAAGTAAGACGTCCAGTACATTGTGGGGAACAAGATGTTATATGGTTAACACTGGCCAGCAAAGGGTTACCAGAAAAACAATCGCTCCTTCTGATTGTGGCAGATGGTAAGGTATCGGAAGAATTCGAAGATCGCATTCAAATACGAAAACCTGGAATCGTAGCTGATATTTCTTGTAGGAATACAATCTAAGCAGTTCTGCATAGAAGGGCTGTGATTGGTTATCACGTCTTAAATATCTTAACTTCGCTGAATATATATTCTTAACAGGATTTGAACCAGAACCAGATGGCATACCACTTCAAGATTGAAACGAAAAAAGTAGGGCACATGGTTAATTCCTAACGGCAGCCTCGTTTAACTTAAAATCCAAAGACTGTCAACAAGAAGGTATTCTTTCCCCCCTTCTGTGGACATATCTCATCGACGAAATACTAGTCAAATGAACACATTTGGATTACAAAGTGATTGGTAACGACAATGATATGGCAATCAATCTAAAATGAAATTCGCAACAGAATGCAAAATGTCCAAGTTGTCTTTGACTGGCATATTTGAGTAAACCCCTAATAAATCAGAATTATAGTATTCTTCAATAAAGTTCAATATCAAAGAGTAGGTCTTCACAATGAACCAAGAAACAATACGGTTAATTGGCAGTGGACTGGACACTCAAATTTACGGCAAGAACTCATTTCCACTGCAAAGCACGCCGTGCAATGGAATTTATTTACCACATCAAGCCGACGATTGGCAGCTTTAGACAGGACAAAAGTTGAGGAGGAACATAGATCTTTGGGAATGATTTAAAGGAAACTTAAGCGCATTGCAGAACTTAGACCTAGTACGCAGGAGTTGTTGACTTCCTATGTCTTCTGTGACTTAAGTAAGTAAGTTGGGCATTTACATTAATATTAAGAATGCTCTCGGGGCCGCAACCTCTTAATTTGTGGATTTAAGTAATGCTGGTGAATTGTTCCAAAGCTTATAAGCGTATAATCTCCCTTTCTATGGTACACGCCTGTCGGCCTTCTGATTAACCCTCCCTCCAGCTTAAACGTTTACACACAGGCGGTGTGGCTTTACTTTCAATTGAATCTTGATGGTTTGCTTTAGGGTACAGACAGCTCTAGATATGACTTAAAATCAAGTGTCCACACAGCTGAACCGAATGTAACGTTTCCCATAACAGGAATAGTAGACTAAAAAACATGCGCAGTTAAAGAGATTCATTTCAACAACTAACCAATCTTTCCCCAGACAATAACAAGTTCTCGACCAGCTGGTGCGGGAACTCACACGAGGAGACCATGGTTTGCGACGGTAGTTCGTGAATCCGGTTCATAACCAACTTGAAATCGTTTCTATTTTTTTTATCAAAAACTCGTGAATAGTGACAATACTCACATTTGTCGCAATCGATTTGTTAACAAGGAAAATTGCTGTTTCTGAAGTGAGGCAAATCCAAAAGAGACATGCAAGACCCAATAGCACCAAAAAGAAAGAGGTCTGTAAGGTGAGGTCTTCACGCTGGTTGTATCATCGCTCTCAATTCTTTTTTACAATTTGCCCGAGCTAAGTTTAAAGTTGATGGCGAACGTAACTTCTTCGATAATATGGACTGCATTGATCCGGCCGATATCCGGTTACAGTACGATGACGCTTTGTGCCATAATTTCCTTGATAACATTGACTTCCTAAGAATGGGCCAGTAATGCCACTCGATTACTTCTTGTGGACCCTTTTAAAGTCATTCGTGTATGCTGATAAGGTGCACAATGTTAAGTCTTTCGAAGACAATATTCAGCGCAATATTGTTAAGCAAGAGCCCCAAATGCTTACACGGTGCGCATCGTCAACTCCAGGCAAGGAAGAAATTCCTGCAGTCGTATTAAAAAAAATACTGCCCACCCTCGTTAACCTTCCTCTGTGTCTCTCTGTGTCCATCAAATTTAAATGAAAATGAAGCGACAGACCGACATGGAGTGACACGATTCGGCATTCTTCGATCTTGCAGAATAAGTTCCGTCCTCAAATGAGATCTCAACTTGAAACATTAAGTTATTTGCTCTAAGCTAAGTTTGATCCGCATTTAAAGGGAAACGCACATGTGTAAAACCCATTCTAAGGCTGTGAAAGCTTCACCCATCATTAGTATGGGCCAATGTCATATAGATATTCTTTTAACATTCCTACCAGCAACTGAAAGGAGCAACTGTGAAAGAAACCATGTTTTGCTGAGAAAGACCCATCACTCTTGGTAGACCAAGACGTCAAATCCAACAAAATCCTCAACTCTACCCCGTAAATTTAAATTATATTGCTGATCCCGCTGTTTTATTGTTGCTCAGGTTCGTTGCTAATGGATAATCGAGACGCAATTTCTGCCATCACTTAAAGATCATTTACTGCTCACTAGGTCTTCATATCAACCCCACCATGTATTGGTTCCAAGAAAAGCAAATTCAAATAAGCAAACGAAGCAAGTGACTGGATACAAAATTGGTTAATGTTGCACGAACGGTTTGAATAAATTAATTAAAGATTTAAGACGTTGAGGTTTAATCAATATGAGAGTGATACACACAAATATGTTTATGTATATATATATAAAACTACTATTGTACAACTTAAGACACTACACTACTACTGCGATAACACTGCGAAACACGTTCCATCTACGCCCATCTAGAGCACTATCTTGTGTTTTTCATTATCTGTCATCTGAAACCCCTTTTTCCATTTAATCTGATCAAAGTCAAGTGTTAAATTAAGTTTCATTCCGCACTATCGTTATCGTGATTTGACTCGTGTTCTTGTTTTTACTTGATTTCATTGGATAGCAAACTCATTTCGTGTTCTTTTGTTCTTAATCTCTCATCTACATTACGCAACATCACCATTAACATCACGGCACAGCATCAAACAGCATCAATTTCAACGATTAAATTTAACCAACCCCTGAGAGGAGAGAAAAAAGCAAAAGAAAAATCTATCCAAAAGCTAACAGCTAGGAGTTAAAAGCCAACAGCCGTGCCACCCACAACAAACATAGCCCCTGCAGCGTAAATCAACCCTCATAAAAATCAAAATCGAAATAAAAACCCTTTTTTTCTTTTCTCTTTTTTTTTCGCTCATTCAAGCACTCACTCTCTATGTGCTCTGTGTTCGCTTTTGCTACCTTCCTCATGGTTCTTTGGGCTTCGACGGATTTTTTTTTTTTTTTTTTGTTCTCTCTATATTCTATGTGCCCCCCATCCAGGCACTCAAACACACAGACAACATGGAACGGATCAACTAAGTGCCGAATATCAACGCGGGGAAATTGTTATTTGTATGCACAAGTGTTTAAATAAATTACATAAAAAACAGTAAAAACATTCCCCAACCGCCCCTAGTTATATAGATGAGGATTGAACTCTCTTCAGTGGCGGAGTTGGGTTCAGTTGGGCCCAGTTATTACGAATGCTGTACCCTAAGATAGTCTGTCTACCATTTATAATAATTTTCCTTGACATATGTATCATCCATACGATGGAAGCAAGAGGATATGTGTACCTCATTGGAATAAATGTGTGCGGCCCCTGTATGTAATAATACTTTCATACATAAATTTCAAAGTTATTTCTGTGTTTGAACTTGATAAACTTGGGAATCCCTGAATCGATTCCGAAAGGGCCGTCAATGTTAGTTGGACTCATAATCGAAATGGGTTTAAGGTCATGTGTTTTCGGGTTATTACGACTCGAACGCAGTTTCAGAGGATTTTTACATTTTATCCAAATATACATAATCCAACCCACCTTCTCTACATCCTTTCTGACCCGTGTATCCTTCCATTCCCTGATCCCATTTTTTTAAATGTACGTTGGGTATAGTTACTGGGAAGATTTTCAGACTGTCGAAAGAAACCCCTTACTAGCGTCGGGTCCTTTTCGGGTCGGTTAAATCCTGCCTCTGCAGCCTAAGAGGTACCAATTAAGAGAGTAGCAACTTCGGTGGAGCAGACCTTGCTTGTTTGGCTTACCACCAGCACAACGTCTTAAAATAATTCAGGATGGCTTAAACGTCCTCCGAAACCTTACTAGCACCACCCAAAAAACCTCACAACGTTCCATCCATCACGTTCAGCTGCGTCTTTAGGAACACGATATGGTGCTAAAAGTGCGTAGATCCGAACTCTTCGAAGTCTGAAAATAAGTGAGAGTGGCTAAAATGTCCTACGAACGCGCAGCAATATGATCACTATCACCTCCCAAAGTTGCGAATACTGTCTAGCACAACCACTCAGACGACTTTATAAGACTTTGTAAGTACTTTTTCAAGCTTCTCATTGGGAGTCTTTCCAAAAACAGCAGACCAAGCGAGGTTCATGGAAGAGTGATTCGCAGAAATTCTAGATAAGACTATCATTGAAGTTTCTCTTCCATCCTGCTATTAAGCAAAAGGTCAGATTTGTCGCATCAAAAACCAACAAGAACTGTGAGTACATCGGTATTTTAAGGAGCCATCGTTAGTCCCGAAGTGTCTCTGGGGAACAGTACATCAAACTATTACAAATCGTCTTCTGTTTTGAAAAAAGGACCTACATCCAAGGCTTGAAGTGTTGCTAGATCAGAACCTATCTGATTCAAAAAGAAGAGGGAAGTTACGCTGTTGACCTCTTCAGATGGCAAAAACATGTGCTTCGTATATATGGATACCTGACCTTTGATGACCGTGAATAATTGCACAAGATACTTGACAAAGCTGGTTGATGGGGTCACCGTGCTGGGGCTATACAGACAATTTTAAAATATTTAAAAAGGACTTATCTTGTAGTCTGCAACATAGAAAATGACTCTAGTTTCATCACTAAGAAATAAAAAGAAATTCTTGACTTCACTCCTCTCTCAAATAATATCTTCAACTCTCGGTACACAGAAAAGTGTCCGATGAACCGTGTTTTAATGTTTTAACCATCTACAGTTCAGCATTTCACTTAGGAACTTCTTGTAGTCAGAAGATGAACTAGAAGAAGAATACAAAGCGATCCCTCATGGCTGATTCATACATCCCATCTAAATCTTGTCAAACTCAACAACTATCCAGAGGGAAACGACCTGCAGTGGTACGAGTATACCACGGATTTCCAAGAACTGCGATACAAGGGAGAGAAGAACTTTGGCTGTGCCAAACTTTCTACGTCCGAACGTCACTGAGAAGCCTTCAATGGCCCAGCATAGAACCTTCCGAAGTATCTGGAAAAGGAACACCGAACTCAAGTTAGCTTTTGAAATAACGGTAAGCTCCACTTAAACTAAAAACAATTCAGAGCGTGTATAAACACCTGGAAGGTACGTTGGTCCCTGCCTGCATTTCAGCAACCCACTTACGGTAAGGAAATCTACATATATATGTTACAGATGAACTCAGACATGATCCTCTAAATTAAGTCAGCTGTTTGTAGCTTCAAGCTTTTAAAAGTATGAGGACCCGATGGTATATTTTCTGCACAACAGATATGCATTCTTAAGACCTCTAAAGCTCTCGTTTGCAAAATCAATTCGATCATCCGTCGGTTTGGAAAAGAGGTTGTCGAATTTTACCAAAAAAGTATAAAATCTGGAGTTCTCTGAAATAGAGAGAGGTTACTACAACTTTGGCACATTCTCGGCTGGTTCTTGAAGACAATTGATGCTTTTCAAGAACTAGCCTCGCCAACAATCCTAGTATGACTAAGATACATAATTCTCTCAGATAAGTAGCTGTAGCTTTAGCATTAAACAGTGCTGATCGTCTTAACAAAAAAAAAACCCAAGATACGAGGGTGGGTCAATAAGTCCGTGACTTTTGGATTAAAACACAGATTTTTTGATAAAAAAATAATTTTATTTTTCAACGTAGTCTCCCTTGAGCTCTATACACTTTGTCCAACGCTTCTCCAATTTTTTTATCCCTTCCAAAAAAAAATGATTTGTCGAGGTCCTCAAAATAGGCCTTTGTTTGCGAGATGACTTCATCATTGGAGTCAAATCTTTTTCCACCAAGCCATTTCTTCAGGTTTGGGAACAAGAAGTAGTCGCTCGGAGCCAAATCTGGAGAATAGGGTGGATGAGGGAGCAACTCATAGCCCAATTCATGGATTTTTGCCATGGCAACTGCACATGTGTGCACCCTTGCATTGTCTTGGTGGAAAAGAACTTTTTTCTTGGCCAAATGAGGTCGTTTTTTTTTCAAATCGTCATTGAATCGGTCCAATAAGTTGGCATAATATTCCCCATTGATTGTTCTTCCCTTTTGAAGGTAGTCAATGTGGATTATCCCGCGTGCATCCCAAAAAACAGTCGCCATAACTTTATTGGCTGACAAACCCACCTTGGCCTTCTTTGGCGCCGATTCACCCTTAGAAACCCACTGTTTTGACTGTTGTTTGTTCTCTGGTGTGTTGTGATGGATCCATGTTTCGTCCACGGTTACAAAACGGCGCAAAAACTCCTCCATATTGCGATTAAACAACGCCAAACCTTCCTGTGAAGTTGTTACACGATTGCGTTTGTGGTCGACTGTGAGCAAACGCGGCACCCATCTTGCGGAAAGCTTTCTCATGCCCAAGTGATCATTCAAAATTGAAACCACTGAGCCATGCGAGATCCCTACGGCTTCCACAATCTCTCGCACTTTCAATCTTCGGTCGGCCAACACCATATCGTGAATTTTTTCGATTGTTTCGGGTGTAGAGACCTCAACGTCCAGCGTCCAGGACGTTCGGCATCTTCAGTGCTTGTACGGCCACAACGAAATTCAGTAAACCACTTTTTTACCATTGAAATCGATGGTGCAGAGTCCCCATAGTATTTATCAAGCTTAGCCTTGGTCTCGGTAATGGTTTTTTTTCGCAAGAAATAATGCTTAATAAGCACACGAAATTCACTTTTTTCCATTTTCTCCTCAAATTAGTGAGTAGTCTGATAAAAATAGCTGTCAAACACAAACTAACTGATGCAGCAAGTTTAAATTTTGACAGGAGTCAACTGACAGATGCCTGTTGACAGGAGCAGTGTTGCTGTTTCAGTAAAGAGGTCAGAAATTCAAAAAGTCACGGACTTATTGACCCGCCCTCGTATCTACCACCCATCCTGGACAACAAACTGAGGTAATAAGAAATTGTTCCAGAGTAAAGTTCTAGTTGCTGCAGCAAGGGCGTTCTTAGCTAGTCCACTTTCATTACATTCACAGCCGAAAGCGCAAGCAGTTTTGATGTAAGAAGTCACGGCTACGGATATTCATCAGGCCACTCATCTACAAAGCCAATCAAACATCGTTCCGATCTTTAGCTTCAACCGGGGTGGCTAAACATTAAGATCATATTCTGTATGATATCTGACACCTGAACTTTCTAAGAAACTGCATCGCTTATGCCCAAAAGCCTCCAAACAGTAGACAGCTTGATAACAATTGGCACACTTTTAAGTGCTCAAGAAGGGTAGTGATAGGTTAACTCATTGGAATTATTGGCCTAATCCAAAGTTGATACTAAAACGTTGATCAACCTAAGCAAATGGGGCATCTCTAAACTCACAAATATTAACAAGGCAGACTGTGATTGGAAGATGCACAGAGTTCGAGTATTCGTGACGACGATTCCTGCAAGAACTAAAGGGACAAAGTGATAAGATATCTGTGGCGCACTTCCTTTTCAACTTCACCCAGCCTTGGCACCATCTACTATTTACCATTTCCAAAATCTAAATTATCGCTTTTTGTCTAAAATTCTCTTGCGTTCAGGGCTAGCTTGAATTACAATTGGTCTAAATGTATTATGACTAGCACCAGTCATAGCATGATGATTCAATAACCGTAAAAGGGGTAATTATCTGAGCTGGTAGGTAAATGTCATAGGGTGTCCTCTGAAAATTATTAATGAGGTTATGCAAGTTAAGCTTCGTAGGAGGTATACCAAGTTCTATCCTTTGCTGTTTTGGAGATATAAGTTAACAAAAAAGTTGATTACTCTAAGTCAACAGTGGAAACCAATCAGTTATAGGCACACGATGTAATTTTACATTGAGATAACTGATCACTGAAATTCAATCTTTAACTATGTTTAATTCGATACCACAAACTATGAGCCGACGAAGGTTGATTGAACTCGCTTAATGGCCCAGACAAACAAAGAAGCGCCCCTAAATCACCCGGCCCAAAATCTATCTCTGCAGCGCCTGCCACTCGTACACTCATAATGGCAATAGTAATTTCGGAACGATAAAAATTTAAACAGATTCAAAAACAAATCCGCTGACAGGACATGTATAGGGATGTTAGTATGTTTGCTGTCTCTGTTTGTTTATTCAGCAGTGGAAAAAAAAAAGGAAAATATCAAAATTTGACATCTCCGTTGCAATTAATTGATGACAAGCTTTTCACTAAGCTCTATTTGTTGTAGACGAATGTTTCCAAAGGATGTGAGGTCAATTACCTCTTTCAATCGAAGGTCATAACTCAGTCAGGAGGAAATAAGCTCCTTTTTAGGCAGCAATATCAAGCCTACCACCAACGCCCCTGACTTTCTCCAAATTGTCGGATGTAGGGGATGTCGAGAATGTCGAGGATGTCGAGGATGTTGAAGATGTTTAGTATATAGGATGTGGGGATTTTCTTTCTTTTCTGTGCATGGCTGCCAAAAAGGAAACAAAAGGAAGGGAACGAAAAAAAAAAATCAAAAAATAAAGGAAACCAAAAGGAAAAGAAATTCTCAAACATTATCTGTGGATTCGTGCCATTTGAAAAGTGGGAAAAGAATAAATTTCTGTGGGAACGACAAGCTATCCCTCGTTTCGTATATTTTCACTACACTATGTGCTTAGGGATGAAGATGTGAAAATACATCTTTTGCTCTTGGCTACTCTACTATATACACCCCCAACTGTCGGTGCGGCAGAGGACAAAAGGACAGAAAAGGAATAACAATATTTTATGCATTTTTTTCTTCCTTTTTTTGTTTTGTTTTTTTCTGATGTTTTTTTTTTCGTTTTTGGTTTTTGCCTTTTTTGACGATTTGACAAGAGTTGAAAATTCTATGACAAGGAGCGTCTGCGAACGATCTGGCAAAGGAATTTACATAAAATGACAGCCAGAGCAGGCGAGTGAGAAAAATTGTTAGGGCACCCCAACCAAACACAAAAATAAATACGGCACATCCCTGTTCCCGACTATGGAGGCGAAAACCTTCTGCCATAGTAGGGACCACGACACGATGAGTAGGCAACTAGGTAAGTACGAGGAGATAGATACATATACTCGTATATGTATGAATATTCGGATGAAATGCGCTGTTGAAAAGTTTAGGGGTAAACTTGACAAGTTATACGGCTTTTTAGGCAAGAGATAATTTGAGATCACAACGACAAAACAACGACAAGTGGTGGTTGGGCGGCTTGGTGTGTTAGGAAAAAGTATCTTTCCACAAGTTTCCTGGCTTTTCTGGAGGGATAAAATAGCTAGGCTTCTGAGCGACGGGCCTTATATGGGATGTCAAGTGTTGTTGTTTTTTTTCTTCCGTCCTTAATATCATTATTGTTTAGAATGGGATTTTACGGTTATAATAAGTGACATAGTTGAGATAAAAAGGCAAATTAAATAGATGAAAGAAGAGGTTTATGTTGGTATTTATGGTTGGAGGCAAAATGCTTTTGACAATTAGTGAATGGGTCCTTTCAACTTTTCAAATTGAAAAAGCATATCCTGGATTTGCCATACAAGAAAGAAATGGAGTAAAAAAAAAACTTCATGAGAAGGTGAACGTACCTTAACAGGGATATTATTAATTGTTTCTAAAAAGCATTTCATGGAGAAGATACACCGAAAATGTAGATAGATCCCCTTTCATATGTGAGTTACATGGAGGAATTCCTTGGAAGCTAAGTACATCGAATTCAGAATCGGATGTGAGGTTCCGAACATGCTGAAACCTAATCAGAACCAGCTCAAAGGCAACTACTAAAATCTAATGCGACATACCGTATCTGGCATACGTTACAGATTTTGGTGATGAATGAGTAAATGAAAAACGTTGTTGCTTCCTTTGATAGCTTAAAGTCGCTTGGCACCAAGGGCTTCTATCCGGAAAGAATAGCCGCTGCTGTTGAGCACTAGCATTAGTTGCACATCGAAGATTGGAAAGATGACTGCACACTCGCCAAGATCTTCAGTCTAAAATGAAAGATAGCTACCAACGTGAAGGATCTTACAACAGTAGGATTTACAGTCTGATCGCAGAATTGAATGAGCACTCGACAAGTAGTACAATAGTACGCGTTGTATTTTCATTGAAATGTAACAACGCCGAATAGACTCACATATGTTTTGTGGATAAAAGCAGTATTGGTGAACAGAAGAGTGATTGCCGACCATATGTGATGGCGGGGGTAAACAGAAGATGCCCACATCTATCGAAGTTGTATCTCTACTGCTTTAATGCATCTCCTCTGCAGCTGATGTACTCAAGTTCGTGAGACTGAATTGATAGCCGAACATATTCCCGTATTTATCCTGTGCGCCCAATGGGGAATATTTTGGCTGCTGCCGAGTGTGGGCCTTAGCCTGAGACACTCAACGTGCCAGCGATCTCAGTAGCTGCACATCAGTCGCACTAGCCTGAGGGTAATTTTGCATAGATCTTGGATTATTCGCTTACAAGGTCCAGTTGACACAGATATTGAAACAAAATGACTGTCTGTTTCGTCACCGCTTCCTTTTTTTGATTTTGCTCAAAAACTCTTCTTTTTTTTTGAAAAGGCGCATTTCCATCTCGGAAACTAACTAAATAAGCAAAACGGCCGTAATTGGGCCTCAGAAAATCAACACGTGGTCAGATGCCAACGCATCGTAAACGTATGATTGTTGGTGTAGACTGGATCATTTTTTCATCAAAGACGACTATGGAAGAAACGTTACAGTCGACGGTGAGTGCTACATAGGAACTGATTTTTATGGCCTGGAATTAAGGATTTTGACTTGAGTGAGCTCTGGTTCTAGAAAGATGGGGCTACGTGGAACATTGTGTTCAACAATCGATATATTAAACTTAGTTCAATAATGAATCGTTTTGATGTTACTTGGCCGCTACGGAGCTGCGATAAGGATTTGGAAATAGCATTTCTGCAGACTGTATATGGCGAGACCGCTGTCAGCCAGAATGAACTTTTCAACCTGGACGATGTTAATCAACGATTCTGTCGCTTAAGTCCAGCAAAGTTGCTGAAGCAGACGGCTTGATTTCTTAGCTTTTCAAGGCCACATATTCATCGATTTTAAGACCGCGTATGACAGCATTTATAGAGACGAGCTATACAGAGTGATATCTAATTTTGCTGTGTAGGATGACGATAAACAATGCACGTGAAAATGGGTTTAACGGTCAACAAGTGCAAGACCAAAGGACTCTAAACACCGACGTCTTGGAGAAGATGTCATCCTCGAAAGATATAATTTGAAGGTAGTTAAGGACTTTGCTTACCTAAGATCCATTACCAATTCAGACAACAGCCTTAGCGCTGGGATCAAACGTAGAATAACTCTTGCCAATCGCAAAATATTAACCTAGCTGGAGATGCTTGTTGGTTGAGGGCCAGGTCTACCCCGGATTGTAGCACCAGGCCCTCTTTAACAAGTTGTCGTGCATTTGCTTATGTTGGGAATTGGGCTGTATTTTACAAAGCCAGCTGGAATGCCGAAGAACTGTCGAATTGGTTCAAAACTGTATAAGGGGTAAAAGAGAGGGCAAGGACAAGTGCGTTAAGTCCTTATCTCTTCGCATGGACTCTGATTGTAAATCTTCCTATATCGAAGGGTATGATATTTAAGAAAGCTGGAGGCAGATGAAAGGGAAGTGGGGAGTCAATGGCATTTGTTGAATAGTACAAAAAACCTTAATACAGAGAATCACCTCTAGAAGAAGCAGACCAAGTTCAAAACCGCTACTAAAAGGGTCTGCAATAAATGCCTTAATGACATACTATAGCTAAGTCAATTATGATTTACGCAGCACAAGTGAAGGGTGGCAACCAGTATAATATTTTCGAGAAGTTATTACGTTATTTCTTCAAAAGCTCATTTCGTCTTCCACAGAATTCACTGAACCACATGATAAAGACGGAAGCAAACACCAGACCTAGCCGCTTCTGCTCTAGTGCCGACAATCTATCGCCAAAAGACTTCTATATGGATATTATGGTTACAAGAACGGTTCCAGGAGTACCCGACCTGACAAAAAGACGATAAAAAAGGGGAGCATTTATTTTTATTTTTCAGCGGAGCCTTTTTTTTAGCTCGATACACTTTTCCAAGCGATGTTCAATAGCTTCGATATCCTCTTTATATTAGAAACCGTAAAGATCTTCGAAACAGCCATTAACCGCTGACCTTATCTCTTGATTGTTGGCATAGCTTTTACCCCCATGCAATTTTGCTTAAATTTGGAATAGGATGCGTGAGGAAACAGTTCGAACTTCAATTCATTGACTAGATGAAAACATCCTCACGACGCTGTTTGTGCTCCTGTGTGAGTAGACGCGTCACCCATCTTGCGCACAAATTTTCGGTCAATATTCGATGCACAAGCACTTTTTGAAATGTGTACCATGTCTCTAATGTCGCACGCTTTCAGTCGACAGTCATCCAATACGATTTTGTTGATTTTTTAAAAAAATTTCTAGCGTAGTGACCTGACTTGGTCGACCACTGCGGTGTTCGTTTTAGCAGCTCTACGACCTCGCTTAAACTCAGCTAAAAAAACTGACGCTGGCAGCCCGGTATGGGCCATGGCCTAGCTTCTTGACACTCATTTGTGTTGCTCATGTTGTCATTTTTGTCGCATCTAAGCGGGGCTTACGGTTTATAGCCGAATCCGAACTCCTTAGAAGCTTTTTCATAGGCAATTTTACTTTCGGGAGTTTGCCATTGCCCGCCGAAATGATGATGACGATTCGAAACATTGTTGGCGATGCCGGTGATCCAACCACGGACCCTCTGCGTGAGCTAACCATTGCGCCACCACCTTAAACTTTTGAGCATAGCTAGCTAAGGTTTTATTGTTGGAAACGAAAAAGCAGACTCACCTAGAGCAGAATTGGTTGGACTGATACCTTTTAGGTGAAAGTATTGAATCACGTTACGATTTTCCAAGATTTCAAATTCACTGAGAACGTTCACTGTTAAAAAAGTGATATTCAACGTAGCGTTATCAACTTTATAACTTAAACAGTTGAAAGATTGTATTTTCGATCACAAAAATTATTTTTTCTAAACTTCCCACATTTATAAGTCAGGTCGGATACTCTTGGGACTACCTTCGTAGAAGGCAACAGCACACAATAGACAGTAACATCTTCAGCAGGCGAAGTCGATCTCTTCGATTTTGTGCTGGCGACGTTTCTGGCTAACGCGAACGACGTTTCTCCATTGGATCGAAATTGTCATTTCTAAACTTTCCAAGCCAACGCCGAGACTTGGATTCGTGTCTCTTCTCTTCAGTTAGCCTGGTGTTTACCTTACTCCCTCCGACTAACTGGAGGAGGTTCAGGTCTCCTTCTATGAGAGGTTTTCCTTTGCTCCGCGTAAGATTCGACGACAGCTTGAAGATGATTATGACAAGCCTTAGGCCCCGTCTTGAGGGTGACCTTCTATCATAATGTGAATAAAACCCTTTCTAACCGAAACAATACTGTTTAAAACACTTCTGATGCGACCGCGTGTTTGTTTGATGATCAATTTGATTTGTCATATTTTTCTATATCAGAGAGGTCGCACTGAGTGTAAATAAATTCGGACTCTATGTTGGAGGTATTTATAGAATCTTAGGCGATCACTTGGCACTAGTTTCCCAAGGCAACACACACCTTATCCAAAAACAAAAACAAAAAAAAGAATCAAAATATTTTCTGTATGTCTAGTGATTAATTGGAGTAAGACCTGTTACAAATAACAAACCCACCTTTCAATTAACAACGAACAATTTCTTTTCATTCGTAGTCACCGTCGTTCGCCTCTCTTAATGTCGGTAAGTCTTTTTATAGAGAAAAAAAAAAAAAAAAAAAAAAAAAAAAAAAAAAACAAGTAATTACGTACCAACTCTAGCAAGAAAACAATCTTTGGTCTATCTTCAGCAAGGACAATAAATTACATTCAGACTTTGGTTAATCAGAATCTCCACCCGCCCGCTCATGTTCATCAATTCAATACAGCTTAGAACCTCGGCAACAACAAACAAGGTGTTACCCATACCCATACCCGTCTCATCTCAACAATTCATCACAAGCCGAATATTTTCCACTTCAGACGACGGAACCCGAAGAACCCCCCCCCCCCCCCTGCGACTTCAAAATCACCATAATAGAGAGAAATGAATATAACAATAATAATAAAGAACAAAAAAAAAAGGCAAAAACTCCACCGTCCAGACAATTTGGCATTTGAGGAGGTTTTGGAATGGAAAACTCTTTACCTGCCACCACCGCTTAGAGAGCTCCCTAGAACTGCTCTACACTTCATAATTTCATTATTCTTATAATCGTATCCAGTTCATTCACTTCTAGAATCACTCTAGCGCTTGGAACAAGCCTTGAACATCATTATACCACCTCTGCTCGATGACAATGGTGATGGTGATGACTACGTCTATGGATAGGGCTACGACCGCGTTGACAGTCTAATACGAATAAAGCAGCACATTCGGCCTGGTTAGATGACTTAATTTATTTATTTTTTGCTCCTCTTGGGGGTTCATTATTTTTCAAGCAAGAAAAAACAACACAACCGATACCCATTTCTACAGCCCCCCCCCCCCCCCTCCACCGCTTTTCTATCTGCCATAGACTGCTCTCTACATACTCGTACTTATGTACATATGTAGGCAGTGTCGACCTCCCTTTGTCTGTGTGTCTAAACACAAGAATCACCTAAAAATAAACTTAACTCATACGAACGCCGAGTTGAAAGTGTGTTGCACTTTAATCAAATCACACGCTCAGTTAATTCGAAATGTGGCGCCCCCTTCTCTTCCGCTCAATTTTTTTCTACGATGTGCTACCACCATACCAAGTTCCGACCATGACTAAATAAGTAAAATGAATGAGATGCAAGGGGTGTGAAGCCTTTGTATACTCGAACGTTCATACCTACCCAAAGCTTAGGTAGGAGGAAAAAAAAACATCATTAGGTGGATATGCTCACAAGTCGAAATTTTCCGATTTAACACAAAACCCCTGTTCTCTGGGCAAACGAGAAAAGCGGTGGGACTGAAGCCCTGAGCCTCAGCCTGAGCGTGAGCGCCGGGTCGTACAAGTAAATATGTATACCGGAATGAGTACTCGTATATCGATAGCAATAGCAATGGCAACAGGAACGACAACTTCCGCTCGGAATTGCTTTTTGAAAATCTTAATCGAAAAATGGGAAATATACCCGTCACCAGTCTGTTTTGGCTGGTGTTCCGTCTGAAATTCAGTTCGGTACAAGGGTTCAGCGTTGGGATAGGTACATGCTCCTCGGGTAAAAAAAAATTCCATCACGATAATAATTATTGGTTATGGCTTCGGAATTGGGAGAAGGACTTTGTCGGTACACCTCACTCGTTATTGCTTTTTTCTTTTTTTTTTAAATTTTTTTAAACATTTTTTCCTGTGCCAGGCATGTCTCTCTGATGGGCTTGAGTTTTTTTTTCCTGTTTTTCGTTTGAGGGAATTTTGTTGGTTTCGAAAATAAACTTCTAAATAGTTGAACATCCGTTGAACCGTAGACCCTAATCCCATTCCGCAGACGAAATAGTGTGAGTTTGGGGCCGCAGGAAGGCAATGTCAGACGGTACAATTTTTGCGGTTAAACAGGGAAGAAAATTAAATTAATAAATTGAAAAGGATGGTGTAGAGAACGGAAAGTTGTTTGGTGGGTGCTTATTCTTCATCATTTTATTCAATTTTCCAAAACCCTGCTGTGGGTGATGACATGAATAAACAGAGGAAGTGGATTTTTAGAAAATTGATTTGAAATTAGAGAAATGCTGAAGTAGCATGCTGCTAATTCAGATGGCCTTTTAGCGGATTAGCGTTGCTAGGGGTTGGCGGAATCATTTCGAATCATTTCATATTAACAAGGAGTGAGATCAGCTTGCCGTGACCTCGATTGAAGGTAATTTGCCATTTCGATTGATTGACCAACTAGTATTTTTAATAGAAATGTCTGTTGAAGGAAGGTTGTTCATTTGTGTGTAACTTATTTCACTTTTATTTTGGTTTTTTCCTCCAGCTCAGGATTCTTTTTTCAAGATGCCGAAATCGCCTATGTTCACACGGCCCTATTTCCAGTCGATGCTTCACAGATATACACGGTAGCGCAAAATTAATCATCCTATCGGAAGATGTTATATTTTTTGCAAATGGCGTCGTACGTCAATCATATTTGACATTTGTGAACTAGACAGCTGTAGTATACAAACAGACAAACAATGGAGTGCTATACTCCGCAAGAGCGTGGAATAATTGTGTCATGTTTTACGACCAATAATGGTGGTGTTAGCGCGGCGTGAATTTCGACGTCGATTTCCTAATCGTGTCGCGTCAACTGGGCAAACATTCCGGCGTTTAGCTACTCGACTCGAACAGACTGGAACTAGAGGAGACCATGCAGGGCGTGGTCGACACTGGACTGGTCGTTCGGCCGAGAATATCGCGACTGCGGCTGCCGATGTCGCTGAGAACGAAGAAACATCAACCAGACGAAGGGCCAAGCAATTGGGGATCACCAAACGGACCCTACAGTGGATTTGAGTGAAAGACCTTCACATGTTCCCGTAAAAAGTGCAAACAGTGCATCAATTAATGCCTCCTGACCGTCAGTCGCGTGTAAATTACTGTCAAGCCATCCTCAATCTCAACTACGAAGAGGAAGATTTTTTGTCGAAAATCATCATGAGCGACGAGGCGCATTTCCACTTAAGCAAAATCTTCGTTTCTGGGGCACTGAAAATCCGCATGTGATCCACGAAGAGCCATAACATCAACTTAAAGCCACTGGGTGGTGCGGCGTTCACGCGGGAGGAGTGATTGGGCCGTATTTTTTTGAGGACGCAATCGGCAATACGGCCACTCTTACTGGCGAACGCTACACAGCCATGATAAACGACTTCTTACTGCCGGAATTGGATGAGCGGGGTTTGGTGAACATGTGGTTTCAACAAGATGGTGCTACCACACACACAATACGAGCCACAATAGATATTGTGAAGGAAGCGTTTCCGTTTTGGCGAATCGGCATTGCCAGCGAGATCGCCCGATTAAACCATCCCAGCCTTTTTTTCTTTGGGGCTTCTTGAAGTCGCGGGCTTATGCGAACAGGCCTCAGACAATCGCAGCCCTTAAGGAGAATATTTGACAGGAATGTGAACAGTTATCACCGGAAATCTTGTGGGAAGTCATGGAAAATACGATAAAACGGACACAAATGTGTATCAAAACTGGCGGCAGCCGCTTGGCGGATATCAGCTTTACCACTTAACAGAAAAAATTGTAAAAGTCCAAATAAAGATTTCCGTCACTCAAAATCTTTTTTTTTAATTAGTCGAAAAGTAATTCGAAAACAAAATTGGATGATTTGAGTTTGAGTCACCTTGTACTTCATTTAACCACGATACGGATGATATGCCTGCGCCCTTCGGCGTTCTGGTAATTTAAAATATATGCCGTGTTTCATATGTATTATTTCAATTGACAGTTACACACATTTTCCTTCATAACTTCAAAACGACCGAATATTTTTCTTTAATTTGTTATTAAATATCAAATACAAAAAATGCAAGTTTATTCAAAATGCCCGCCTTTGGATTTAATACAGGCTTTAAGTCGCTTGGGCCACACATCGATGGCTGCACGCACCTCATCTATCGGAAAATTGCTTACAGCTGAGACCAACGCGGTCTTTAAGGACTCAATGTTAGGGTATCTTTTAGGATTCAAATCGGGACTTGCAGATGGCCAGTCTTGAGTCCCTATAAAGTCCGGAATATTGTTTTGAAGCCATAGTTGGATAGTTTTTGCCTTGTGTACAGGCGCAGAGTCTTGCTGAAAGGTCCACTGCTGGTTCTGAAAAAGAGTGCTATTAAGTGGAGCAACAACCTGTTCCAAAACGGTTTCTTGGTACACTTTAGCCGATGTTTTCACCCCCTTTTCACAAAAAGGCCTGTTACCCCCTCGTAGGATACGCCTTACCAAACCATGACTGCCGCTGGATGATGACCTTTTTCAACTCGTGGAATCAGTTGTGAAGCATCACTAGATGACCGGGCATAAATCCTATCAATCTGCTTGTTGAATTTTTTCTGTACAGTAAAAATTTTTTCATCTGTAAACAGAATTTTTTTGTAAAGATTGTTTGCGTATTTCACAAGCAGTCGCTCTGATTTTTCCACTCTATTCTGTCTAAGATCTGTTGTGAGCAGCTGTCCTGTACGACGTTTGTAGGCACCAAGGCCTGAGTCTTTTTTGAAAATACGACTTATTGATTTGTGATTAATCCCCATTTTTGGCTTTCTTATCGGATTTCTTCTTATTTTTGCCTTGACAGCATTGATGGCCGCTACTGTTCGTACCGATCGCGGTCGCCCAGAACGTGGGCGGTCTTTTATATCTCCAGTCTCTTCAAATAATTTAATGCACCGACAAACGAACATTCGGCTCATCCCGAGCGGTTTGAGAATTTTGAAAATATCACTTTTTTCCACTTTACATTTATGTCAAGCTACTACTGCAATACGATTTTCTTTATCCGTCCACTCCTTGGCGAAACAAAGCACAAACTGAAATTTTTGTAACAGATGGGTAACATAGCGGTACATATTTCAATACCAAATGTCAATATTTGGGTGCGCTCAGTTCTTGTTATGGTAACGGATGCGTTTTGTACTGTAACAATATTTATGTCCCTACTAGGTATAAACTCACAGAAATTCAAACGAATGAATTTCAACCAATTCTTTCTCATTCATCAATCATTAAATTTTTCGTCAGAACAATTTTTCCCATTCGGGTTGTTTTGTTCGGAATCTGTTCATTGATAATATACTATCAGGAACTTCCATTGAAAAATATAAATCAAAGTTTCTATTTAAAAAAACAAAAAAATACCGCGAAATATGCATCTCCATACTTCCATGCATGCTTCGGTGTTGTAAGAAAATCTTGTTTTCAATGAATGAATAATTTATTTGAATTTCTCACCCCAGATACTGGCAAAATTTTACAAATGAGTTTTTGCAGAACTGTACAATCCATTTAAAGAAACAAAAACAAGAAAAAAAAAAATTGAATTGAAATACACTAAGTACTGTGATGATAACCCAATTAACCCGAATGCTGTTCACTTTATGAAGGAGGGTAGTGTACCCTCTATCGTTTCCATGTGTCCTTTCAGTTTTATTTCAGTCAAATGGTTCAGGAACTTCAAACAGCGAGCTTTTGAGGAACGTCAAAAGCAATCACAAAAAACTACTAATTGCTGGAGTTTGTTTTTGAGTTTTTCCTTTTTATAAAAAAAAAAAAATCCCGGAGCATAATTAACAAATAACACATCCATCCAACCATCACGAGAGAGTAAATTCAGATAGAAATGGGAAAATTCATTATCCGTTCGTATGGCTGGACGTTTGTACGAATCTATGTATTTGTACAGCATGTTCTGTTCGTTCATTTAATCCATGAAAGCAAAATCAGAGCAACAGAACCACGAGTACATGTGTACAACGAGTATGCAGTAATTTCACTGAATATAGAGTCTTCTCAGTGCTGTGTCGGTGTGGTGGGGAGTTGGGAGAAAACGAACATAATGTGCATGCACTGGACGTCGACGTCGTCATCGCTGTCAGTATTGTCTTTCTATGCAGTGCTGTCAGTGCGATGAAAAACGAACAAATCCAATTCATCGTCAGTGTGACCAGATACGATATCCTGTAAGGGAAACAAATTTTCGACCCAAAAACAAGTCAATTTCGTACCGTGATGCCATGTTCGGAATAAATAGAGTAATCCGACCTCAAACTGTAAGTGGTGTTTTTTTGAGTGTTACAAAAGACTTGTGGTATTTGAACAATAACGACGGCCCTATTGCGTTTGAATTTGAAATCGTTTTTCATTACTGAGAATGGTTCGTGTATTATGTTCTGAACTTTGGACACTTCCTCAGCTGTTTTTGACAAAGCGCATTCCACTGGTCTAATTTTGAACCACTTCAAGGCACTATCTTATCAATAACGTGCCAAATATTGGGTTCCAATGACTAAATATATTAGGGTCAGCATGGACCAAAACACAAAAGCATTTTCCATTGCCTCACTAGAAGTAGTCGAGTAGTGTCAAACCAAACGACTTCAACTAACAATTCACTCGTCGCTGAATCGTGTCCCTAGTAATTCAATACACTCTCGCAGTGAAACTCCAGACCTATCAGTCTGACTTTCACCATAGGCATGGGGAGAATTCTTGAGCTTAATGTGGTCAAAACGAGTGGATCTTTTGCCTAAAATCCTGTGAGACTGCGGTTCAAAAAGAAGTGGTACGCCGTATGAATTTTAAACGACATTTATGGTGTTCGCGACAACGCAATTTTTGTGGCATGTATAAATCGGACAGGGAATGATGCATTCCAATTTCTATAGATTAGACCTATGCCATTGAATAGGGGACCCTGATTGCGGGTGCTAACTGTAACCAATATTTGATCGCGGAGGTGGTAAAGGGTCATTCATTTTTTCGATTTCGAAAGTAAAGCAAAATAAAACACACACAGCGATACATTTTTGATGAAAATTTTAATTCATTATAAAGTTTGGACTTTGCCTTTAAGTGTGAAAAACAATATCATTCAAATGGCCGCCTCGGGAAGATTCTCAGCATGCGATTCTTTTGAGGTAATTTTTAACCACTTTTTCGCACATTTCGGGCGGTATCTCGGCTATAACTTGAGTAATGTTGGTTGTTAATGCGTCTAGAATTCGGGGATTATTTACATAAACACGGTCTTTTGAGTAGCCACACAGAAAAACTCTAACCGTGTCAAATCGCATCATCTTGGTGGCCAATTGACGTCGTCAAAACGTGAAATTATGCGACCAGGAAACTTCTCACGCAATAAAGCCATAATTGGTCGTGTTGTGTCGCTTGTTGTCTCGTCTTGTTGGAACCACATATCGTCCAAGTCATGATCTTCAATCGCCAGCCAAAAAAAATCGGTTATCATTCGACCATATCGCTCCAAATTGACTGAAACTGTCCGCCCATTGAGGAAATACGAACCAATGACACCTTTCGACCATAGAGCACACCAAACAGTCACTTTGTCTGGATGCAACGGCGACTCTTCGATCACTTGTGGGTTTTCTGAGCCCCATATGTGGCAATTTTGTTTGTTTACATACCCACCGAGTGAGAAATGTGCCTCATCATTTATTATTGTCAGTTGTTCCAACACCCAAGAGGCGTATCTACGGCGTTGTGAAAGGTCAGCAGGCTTCATTGTTGTGTAAGTTGAACCTTATAAGGATGGAGATGCAAATCCAAATGCAAAATACGCCATAGTGAGGTGTACGACAAGTTCATCAGCAACACATGCACTTACAGCAGCAATATTTTCGACTGAGCATGCATTACGATGATGCACAGGCCTTACGACATCAGTAACGCATCCACTCTCTTCAAATTTCTTCACAATTTTACCGATTGTTTGCGCAGTCGGTCGATTATGACGTCCATAATCATCGCGTAATGCGCGAAAAGTGGCTACGTTTGAATAAACGATCCATTATTGTAAATGGCAATCATTCAACTAATATTATGACACTTCCAACGGCAGCTGAGTTTGGCAGGTGTCAAATGCCAGCGTTACTTACTTACTACAGTGCGGGGTGGACCTGGGCCTCAGTCAACAAGCTTCTCCAGCCAGCTCGATCCCTGGCTACCTGCCTCCAGTTTCGCACGCTAAGTTGGCTGAGGTCCTCTTCCACTTGCGTGCGCCACCTGAGTTCTGGCCTTTCTGTACTGCGCTGTCTATCGGGAGTGGATTCGAAGACTTTTCGGATCGGAGGATTGGTGTCCATGCGCTCTACATGACCCAGCCATCTCAGTCTTTGGATCTTCACTCTTCTGGCTAGGTCCATGTCGCTGTACAGTCCATACAGTTCGTCGTTGTATCTCCTCCTCCACTCACCGTCAATGCTGACGGGACCGAAAATCGGCCGAAGAATTTTTCTCTCGAAGCAACCAAGAACACCCTCATTCATTTTTGATAATGTCCATGCCTCTGCGCAATAGAGCAGGACCGGGATTATTAAAGTCTTATAAAGGGTGACTTTTGTTGTCCGAGAGAGGGCTTTGCTACTAAATTGCCTTCTTAACCCACAGAAACAGCGGTTGGCAAGAGTTATTCTTCGCTTGATCTCAGCGCTGGTGTCTTTGTCTGTATTTATAGCGGAGCCTAGGTAGACAAAGTCCTTAACTACCTCAAAGTTATATCTGTCGAGGGTGACGTTCTGCCCGAGACGTCGGTGTTGGTTGTCCTTTTTGCTTGACACCATATTACATACTTAGTCTTGCCCTCATTGACCGCTTAACCCATTTTCGCCGCTTCCGTCACAATATTCGCGAAAGCGCCACTGACATCACGCTGCTTTCTCCCGATTATGTCAGTATCGTCGGCGTATGCGAGTAGTTGGACGGACTTTTGAAAGATAGTGCCTCTTGTGTTTGCTCGTGAGTTTTGCACTATTCTTTCAAGTACGATGTTGAAAAAATCGCATGACAGCGCATCGCCTTGTCTAAATCCTTTCTGGACATCAAAGGTCTCGGTGAGATCTTTGCCGACCTTGATGGAGCAGCGTGCATTCTCCATCGTCATCCTGCACAGACGGACGAGTTTGGCAGGGATGCCAAAACTAGACATTGCTCTATATAGCTCGTCTCTATAGATGCTGTCATACGCGGCCTTAAAATCGATGAATATGTGGTGGGTATCGATCTGAAGCTCATGGGTCTTCTCCAAGATCTGCCGTAGTGTGAATATCTGGTCGATGGTGGACTTTCCTGGCCTGAAGCCACACTGATATGGACCTATCAGGTTGTCGACGAACGGCTTCAGGCGTTCACACAATACGGCGGATAAGATCTTATATGCGATGTTAAGGAGACTGATGCCTCTGTAGTTGGCGCAGTTCAGAGTGTCTTCTTTCTTGAGAATCGGACAAACAATGCTGAGGTTCCATTCATCGGGCATACTTTCGTCCGTCAAAGACAAAGACAAAGAAAATAATGTCGGTGGAAATAGAGCATCTATTGCAGTTGGTGTACTTAAGTTTGTGAAGAAAGTTCGTGAGACTATTTTGCTGTTTGTAAACCGAACATCCCGTGTTCATCCTTTGCGCTTGTGGCGTCGAAAGTGTGCATCTAAAAACGAGAATCTGATCGCAACGAAGATCTCGGCAACTGAACATCAGTAGAACTAGCCAGAGAGAGGAGAATTTTGCAAAGATCTCTTATTATTCGCTTGCGAGGTCCAATTGACCCAAAAATTGAAGCAAAATTACCACATTGTTCATCATCGCTTCTTTGTTTGGACTTTAGAGCAGCTCGAAATTGAACACAATTTTGCTCAAAGAATCATCTTTTCAGATGAGGCGCATTTCCATCTCGGTAGCTACCTTAACAAGCTAAATTCCCGCATCTGGGCTCGGAAAGTCCCCAGGTAGAAGAGAACCCAATGCATCCTCAACGTGTGAGTTTTTGATGTGGTTTTTGGAGTGATGGTATTTTTGCCCCAACATTTTTTGGCCAAGACGATTGTAGAGAGCGCTACCAAGTCATTTGCTTGGCCGCCATAGAGCTGCGATTTGACGCCTTTGAACTTTGTTTTGTAGGGCGCCATTATCTCGTTTCGGCAGGATTGCAAGCCCCCCAATACATGACACCTTTACCTCAATTTTGCAATTTTGAGGACTTTTTGTGTTAGTGACGGTATCTTCTTTTTACTATTGAACAAAAAAATACATTTCAAAGATTTGTTGAAGGTTACTCTGGTCACACCATTCAAGATTCATAACGCTCTACTTAAATGCATAGAATCACTGATATTATTCCACAAACACATACGCCAATGTCAGGGTGTATAAAAATCATGTCCGTCCACTCGGTTGCTTACTCATTTGTTCTTCTGTCATCCCTCCAATATTCATTTGTAGGTTGGTTCATCTATACTCTGCCACTCTACTCTCTACTCGAATTCGCCTCCTGTACTTTTGAATGCTTGTCGAGTTGTTAACCTCAAATGTGGTCGAGAATGTGTCATTCCTCTTCTCCACGCGACATCTTTCACTGTACTTCGTACACTTTCTGTCGCTTCGCATTAAGTTAAAGCCCCCCGCACACTAGTTGTCGTTGATTCAGTTAAGTTGCAGATACATACTCGTACACTGCACACAACAAAGAGTGATAACTCTGAAATAGTTCTCTTTATGATTGCATCCATCCATGTGTTAGAAAAGTGCTCAATAAAATGGAGTTGTTCAACTTTTTACGCACAAAAAAGTTACTTTGCCTGTCCATTGGTTGCCCTTTTATTGTGCTTATCAGTGAAATGAAGACAATGGTTGCCACCATCTTACTCTTGAGTCTCCTCTGCAAACTATGTAGTTGAATGAGTGAGTCATCTTCATAATCTGACATCTGAAAGATGTGGGGGGCGCAGATATAGATACTTTTAAACCCACACACACATTAGCTCGTCATCCTCTGGGCTTAGCTGCGTGTTCATATTATGGTAGTCACACGCAACAGGCCAATGCAACGTTGTAATCGCTGCTGCAACCAGAACAACAACAAGAAGCAGCGATAAAGTACATTTTACACAAAAAACAAAGAAAAATTACAGAGAAAACAGAAAGAGAAAGATGAAACAAAAACAAAATTAAAAATAAAACAAAGACTTTGGGTGGGGTTGCTTGCAAGTTAAGGAGGACTCTATGTATAGTACTCACCATCAGCGCCATGTGTGTGGGGAGCCAATGTTCTTGGGGCCAATGGCAGAAAACGTACTGTGTGCGGTTGTTGCACTACACATTCTCCAGCACTTTTGGACTATGCAGTCGAGCTCCAGTCGAGTCGATTCGAATAGAGTCGAGTCATATGGTCTTGCAGGGTATGAGTAACTAAATGACTGACCGCATGCATTGTTATGGCCGGTTGTAGGGCTGCGACGACGACCGACATCCGACAACGTCAACGACAATGACGACGACGACGACGGTGGTGGCAGAAGCGATACCCCCCAGCAGGAGTTCGTTTATTCGTGCATCCATCCGTTCATCGCTCTTGCCTGCCTGCAACATAAAGTGGAAAATGTGAAGTATCCGGATACTTTGCAAAGGGTGGGCGAGAATAAAAAATCGGTTAAATTGTGGGAGTTTTAATCCGTTAAGCATTTTCAAAAGGGCGTGGGTTGATAGGCGGCTTTTACTACCCGATAGTGCCAGTTTCCAGTGGCCGGTAGCCCGTTACCCCCCACCAGTTACCACTGATAAAGAAAAGGCAATGAAGAAAGTGAACCCATCGAATGGAATTAACTTGTCATGTCACAGAAATGAAGTAACAGGATAAAAATTGATCGCACACAAATGGTTCGTTGACATGGTTAACTGGAAAAGGCGGAGGTACATCTATACCGACAATGGGAGGCGCATATTCATATAACACAATCTAAAGGTATTTAATGCAATGCTTCGCATGAATACCACCGGCTATTGACCAGCTTAATATACATACATATTTGTGGGATCCTTTAGCTGCTCATGATTTTTATTTGTTCCTCCCTTTTGTCTCTTTAAAACAGAAGTTTAAGAACTTAATGCTTCAATCTGTCCGATCCTTGCGATTAATAAAAGCGTGCTTAAGGGATTGCGAATAGGAACCTCTTTAAACCGGAGAAAACAAAGAGAGAGATAACGATGTCCTTTGTTTTTGAATGTTCCAGGTTTTAATGATTAAGAAATTAAGACCTAGAGAGCGCATTTCATTAAAGAGTTTTACGGGTTGGGAAAGCACAGTCAAACTATATTTTCAAGCAATTTAAAACTCAATATTTAAGTCTGTCTTAGACAGCTCGCAATTTGAGATTTTTGTCTGACTGTTCCGTTTGCGGTCATCAAAATCAAAACCATCTTGGATGCGTTCCCAGATGGAACATTTGCTAAAACTTGTTACACTCTCTCCTTGTTGGGCTGCACCACCCTCAGGACTAATGCTATACGACTCCCATATACGATAATCCTTTCCTCGGTAAGCTGCAACGCACAATTGCGAATGCATAGTTCCGTGCAGATAGATCTCGCTGTTTGTTTTGATTCTGATAGTGCCAGCAGGTATTATCTCCATAACACGATAAGGACTATTCCAATCGGATTAAAGTTCTACGAGAAATGCACACCTTTGTTCGGGGGCCTTGTAGCCAAATGCAATTCCCAATACGAAATTGAGTAACATTAGATGATAGAAGCTTGATGCATTTCCGTTGTTGCCAGCTTATGTATTTCTTGCAATTCTGCTCGAAGGTATTCAGCGTATGATATCACTATGCACGTAAATAGCATAGCGTTTCGCGAAGTCTATTCGGGGATCTACTTATGTTTCAAGTTCAAAATCAGCTGCCCTGTATACATAGACGTGGACCTAAGCAGAGAGTTGTAAAGTGAACGGACTGCCGAACCATTGGTCATGATGAAATGTACCTATACAGGTACTCTACAGATAATACGAGTACCACCACAATCTGTTCAGGCAATAATATAAGTAATAAAACTCTCCTCAACCAATTATGTATCTTACAATCTTCGCCTTCACTTGTATTTTCAATCAAAACTCAACCGTCTCTGGCCAATAGAACAGATGCATAGCTCTTATTCAAACGATTCCAAAAGTAAAATTAAACATGTCAAAGCACCTAAAACAAATTTACTTCTTAGCATGAGAAGTTTACAACAGCTATCCTTTCCTTCCTCCAATGGCGATGGAATTTATATGATGAAAACTGCACAAGTTATATTTAAATTATCTTCTTTTCCAAAAAACTTTATTTTAACAAAAGTCGAATAGGACGAAGCAGAGGTGAACACAGAACAAGGATTTCCCATCAAAGTCGTCTCGTGGTGTGCTTATTTCAAATTCAAGGTGGTAGCCATCTCCACTATACTACTCACTATCAACCACCATCTACAGCTACCACGCAAAGTTCACTTCTTTCGACTTTACTTTCTGCACGTACAACTTTTTACACCGCAGACAATTTATTAATTAAATCCTTGAGGGTAGAATCTACTTTTTGTTTCTTCTTCTTTTTCTTCTTCTTCTGTTTGTCGCCTTTTCGCCCTTCGTGTTCCTTGGGGAAAGACAAATAACCACCATCGTTCATTGAAATGAAATAGTTCATTCATTGACTTAAAACTTCGTAAGATTGGGTTAGTTTAAGAAGGTGTCAAGTATGGACACTTTGACATTCTCCATTGCCCTTGGATATCTTAGAAATAGGATAAAAAAAAAGGTTCTGCAACCTTTAGATTGGTCGAATTCTTCCTTTTACCTTGAAAGGGAACTGACATCATATCAGGACTAGGACTACCCCTGAGAATAGATGACAAAACTGTCCTTTAATTCTGATATAATGCATGCCAACCACGACCTATAGATACATTTAGTTAAGAACGTAACTTCACTAGAGCTGTGGTCAAGATATTGTAATTGCACCTAAGAGGAAGGACATTCAGGTTTCTCTTGGAATCATAATTTGAACATATAATTAAAACCTCCGAGCGCGAAGACATGAACAACTTACCCAACCAACACGATATATTCTAGATGAATCGATTGTTCCAGAGAAAGAATATCATAGTATCACTTCGAATGAGCCCAAAATTAAATCAGAGTATCAGCGCCTATGTCGTTTCTTACGAGCTACTTCTCTTAAACTAAGCACCTTTACGAGCTAAATCTCAGGAAACTTAGGGTATGCCTTGCCTTTTCTAGCGAAAACTGAAAAGGGCCGATGGTTCTAGTATCTTCAATTGAAATCCTCCATTTCTGAAGGTCGTCGTTTTTTTAAGTACTTGATGGCGAAAAAGTCATCACCCTATCGGAAGATGCTATATTTTTTGCAAATGGCGGCAAAAGCCAATTCTACTTTGACATTTGTGAAGTAAACGGATACAAAATGTACGTCAACAACACATGAATTGCTATACTCCTAAAAAAAAAACCGGAATAATGGTTACGAAGCAGCCGTTCTGCTGAGAGTATCGCAGCTGTGGTTGAGGTCGTCGCAGAGGACCCCGGAGTATCGACCAGACGGCGTCCTACGCAATTGGACATTAATCGGCGGTCTTTACAGAGAACTTTGGTGAAAGATTAAAAGATGCCCCCTTACAAAGTGCAGACAGTGCATCAGCTGTTGGCTGTTGCTCGCCAAACGCGTGTATCCTACGCTCAAGCCATCCTGAGTCTCGACTACGAGGAAGCCAACTTTTCATCGAAAATAATCATGACCGAAGAAGCACATTACTATCTCTGCGGATATGTAAATAAGCATAATTATCGCTTCAGGGGCACCGAAAATCCAGCCATACACCCGCTTTAAGTTACTGCATGGTGTGCTGTTTACGCAGGAGTCGTCATTGGGACTTGTATTTTCGAAAAATACGACTACTGTGGACGGCGAGCGCTACAGAGCCATGCTTAACAACTTTCTCCTTCCTCAATTGGATGAATTTTGAGACTAGAGAACGTGTAGTTCCAATAGGATTGAGGAACGGCACATACTGCCCGAGCCACAACCGAAATACTGGGGGGCCAGTGCAAATCGCCTAATCTCCCGTTTTAGCGATTTGCACTAGCCCGCAAGATCGCCTGATTTAACCGTTCCAGACTTCTTTTTGTGGGGTGTTTTGAAGTCAAGACTTTATGTCGACAAGCCTCATGTTGAAGCCCTCAAAGGGAATATCCGTCAAGAATGCTGGGACCTATCGCCGGAAGTTCTGGCAGGAGTGATGGAAAATGGCATAAATCGGACCAGAATGGTCATCAATTCTGACGGTGTTCATTTAGCCGATTTCATTTCCTTGACATCAAATAAACACAAGAAGATACTTCCTGTCAGCAAAGAAGTTGAGCACTACGAAGGCACGGTTAAAATGCGCGCGAACGATTTTCCCAGGAATCTTTGGACCGATTCAATAGGGATCCGACCGATTTTTTGCGTCGATTTCTCACCATGGATGAGACATTGGTCCCCCACTACACATCAGAAACGAAACGGCATACGAAGCAGTGGGTGGAAGCCGGTGGTTAAGCGCAATAAAAAGCGAAGTCGATGGCATCTGACGGAAAGGCCGTGGCCAGCGTGTTCTGGAATGCGAATGGGATCCTGATAATTGATTACCTTGAAAAAGGCAGAACAATTACAGGCGAATATTACTCAAACCTTCTTGACTAGCTGGATGCCAAAATTCGCAAGAAGGTTGGCTTGAAGAAGAAAAATTGTTCTTTTTTCACCGGGACATTGCCTAGTATACAAGGGTGCGATGGCGATGGAAAACTGTGGGATTTGGGGTACGATTTATTCGGCAATCCCCCCTATTTTCCTGATTTAGCACTTTAAGACTTCTATAGCTTCCCAAACTTGACGAAATTTGTTTCTGGGAAGCGCTTCGCATCCAATGAAGAAGTTGAGAGGGTCATATATGAAAATTTTCACAGCCCTCAGACTCTCACTTCCACGAAGTAATACTGATGTTAAATAAACGATGGACCAAGTATGTTAAAGTCAAGGGAGATTATGTAGAAAAAAATACAGTCTGTTTGATAACATCGTACACGACAAAAATTAAAGAAGAACTTATAATAATAAAAAAAATCAATTGTACTGGTTTATTTTGTTTATTTACTTTTCTGCTTTTCAATTAATATGTTGTCAACTCTCCTCCATTATCAATAATTGCTTGGAGTCTTCGAGGCATGCTTTCTACTAATCTTATAGAATAATCTTGAGACAAAGATCCCCATAAAACTCGTATTTGTTCGTGATAATTGTTTGACCGTCGAGATCTTCTTTCCTTGGAGCTTAAGCTTCATGAATGGCCAATCATTTTCAATTGGATTTGCATCCGGCGACTGTGATGGCCAATCAAAAACATCGACGTCATTTTCTTATTTCCATGCACTGCACACACGACTACGATGTTTCGGGTCATTATCTTCTTGCAGTAACCAATTCTCTTTCAAACCACCTTTGGCAGATAGTAATAAAGCCTTCTTATAAATTTTGACCATGTTGGGTGCGTTTAAGTTATTTGTAAACATGAACAAATTGCCAAATACTTGTTTTGAGGAGCATCCCCAAACGTGCACCTTTGCCGGGTGTTTGACGGTCCGTATGATTAATTTTTTGGATTGTGTACACCAGGTATGAGTGATAAAAGACCATGCCCAAAAATAAGCTTCATCCGAAAAAATAACGTTGTTCCTATCTCTGTCCAACCGAGTCGTTTTTCTACGTGTTTTTTTGACAGTAGTGGTTTCTTTATTGTGCTTCGAAATTGTACATTATTGGCTAGTAAACATCTTCGTATCGTATCACAACACACATTTAGACCCCTTTTACGTAAGATTCCTTGTCCTCCACGTAACGATAGAAGAGGATTTTTTTCAAACACGCGTAGAATCATTTTGTCCTGCCTTTTTGTTGTTTTTGGCGTAGACCCGCGATCCGGCAAATCATCCACATTTTTAACTTGGGAATAACGGTGCACCAACTTGCTAGTAAATGTTTTTGACTTTTTCATGTATTAAGCAACTGCTCCGTATGACATTTTCGGTCCTTTTGGATGCGTGCACAAGAATACTGCTTCATAACGTGATGCAAACGCGGCACTCATTTTAAAATACTTCCGTCTCTGACAAAAATTGAACACTCTTTAAATTTTTTAATTCAAAGCATCTTAGCAGAAGTATTTTTTTATTTGCTAATACAAATGCCACTTCCAAACCGGTTTTCATAAACGAGTTTTTCCGTATACGATCTTATCAAACGGACTGTACAATCATTGTTTAACTGAAAATCGCAGTAAGTTGCTATTTCGTAAATATTTGCGGATCTCGCCACAAAATTTATGTTCAAGATTTAATCTGGCTTTACCATAAGAATAAGGTAAGACATATTTCAGCGCGATAAGATACCGAAACCGGTATTTTTCTATTCTTGTGGCGCACTTTTTTTTCTTTCAAAGCTTGGCCTTGACGAACTGACGAAGACCATAAAAATATGTCGATCTTTGGCGTTGAGAACGAAACTACTTTAACTCTCACCTACATAATCGCAATCGAAAATTGTCGAGACTTCCCTACACCTGCCAAAGTTCAACATCACCTCATGCAAATGATATTGCACAAGTTACCCTTTATATCAAATATATCCTCGAGATAAGAGTTTGCGACCGATGAAGTCAATTCTAGTCGACTACCTGATTAGAACTAATTGGTCGCAAAACAAAGTCCATCCCTATACGAGTAACTACCTTAGAGTTTATGGAATAAGATTGCCAACCAACCCACCAGTTACGGCAGTAGTGGAATTATTTGGCATTTTAATCCCAATCCACACAGGGATGGATGAAGTGTACCACCACTTCCATAGAATACACAACACTTTTGGAAGAAACAAATGCAAAACATCATACCGAAAGTAAAATACTATCTTGTTCTTACTCAAGGACATCTTTTGTTTCAGGACCTGGGAATAGGCAACCGTAAGGTTTAGTAGTAAAGTATTACGTACATTTACTGCAACGTCATAGAAGAACAATCAACCGTATTGCAAACAGAGACTTACTTTAGTCGAATGGACTAAATGTAGAAGTCCATAAAAATATTCAGAATCGCTCCTAACTACCAGGATTTTATGAAGACGGAATATACTTATATTGTTAAGGTACTAAAAAAACATGTTAATTTGGAATGAAGTATAAATAAAAAGCAGAAACAGCTTTAACAATTGTTACTGGCATCAATAACTCACAAGTACTATTATCCTACAACCGAAACAATACAAGCTCTACTTCCGTAAAAAAACCCTGTCCCAAAGGATTAAGAGGAGAAAAAAGCCCTTTACATTGGGCTTACTACAGGAAGTCTCCATCAAATCGATGTCCTATCCCGTGGAATGCATGATTACTATACAAACTGACTTCTGAAATACGAGTACTCTCCCAGTCATTCGTACTAGTCCCAGTCCTAGTCTGCTTTTGTCTGGCTTTTTCAGTGCGAAACCAGCACATTTCTTTAAAAATCATTTTTACTAGTCTACTAGAGCGTACAGCTCTGTGCTGATATACGACAATTTGTACTCATAGTACTCCACTTAGTCTGCAGCTAGCTACTCCCCTACCCACCGCCCAGCCTCTCTTAAAATTTTCACCAGACGTACTACAACTCTGATTGTGACTTTCATAAGCGCAACAGCGAGTTTAAGTACGAGTATTCCATACTAACGTTGAATGCACACAATTTTCATTGCCTCACACCATCTCTGGGCAAATTTGCAATGAATGCAACCGTAATACATCTGCCATTGCACCAGGTTTGGCATGAGGTCTGCCATGAGTTTTGTGTTGTTTTTTTTTAGTGTGAGGTATTGTAAGTAAGCTTCACTGAAGGTCGTTTTATTACAAAGAGGAAAGACAAAAACAGGAGAAACGGGAAGAAAAAAAACTCACAAATCCACCAAATGCTGAATGGAGAAAAATCCTACTACAGCATTGTTCCGAATAAGGCAACCAGAAACGGGGTTGGGAAGGGTGGATAAAAATGAACACAAAACGAGTTTTTTGTTTCCTTGTTTTCCTTTTTTTGTTGTTCATTTTTAAATACTTACAGCGCTCTTTTTGACTTTTTACATTCTTCTTTCGTTGGAATGGGGGGGCGTCGAAATTTTGCCCTATCCACTGGCTGCAAAATGCCAGAATACAAAAAAAGGTGAAAATGAGATAAAATTCTACGGATATTCCATATTTTTGTAGCAAATATATATGTAAATATATATGTATATTGCGGGCGCTGGAAATAAATGACTGACATACATACTTTACTACGTGTAGATACGTGCGCATATCTGTCCATTTACGGAACAAGGCACAGGCTTAATATTTTTTTCATTTTTATTTTCGTTCATTGTTATTATTCTTTACCTCAACTCCTTTTCCTGGATTTTTATCACACAAAGCATTTTATACCTCCTACTAAGGGTAGCTCTTTCTCTTTATAATACAGGGTGAAACATCAGCACAAAATAAAGAATAAATTCTTTTTTTTTTATTTCGTTGCGAGGAACGATACTCGCATAACCAAAACTTCTGTTTTATTTCTCAGGGCCTTCTGATGTCGCATTGACAAAACTCGGAATTTCGATCCTTGCTAAATTCTTAGAGTCCATTTGAAGGAAGACCAAGAGCCCTGCTGTGGCTTTCGTTGGATATTATTTAACGATTTTCAATAAGCTTTCATCGGGCTGAAACCTTATGATTTTGAAAAGGCGAGTAGAAACTGTCTAGATGGTCAAACCTTTCGAGTATATTTCAAAAGTCCATTGACTTTTCGTGTTAGCTGGCTTTTAAACTAATCATTAACCAAGAGCTCTATCCATATAACCGATATGACGCCTCTGGTTGCGCTCATCAATTTGACTATAATTAAGCCCATGCTTGCGCGTTATATACGAGTACTTGTAATGGGATGATGAGCGTGATAAAGTATTTTTTTTTTTTATTACTCTACCGTCATTTGTGTCCCAAGAAATGGTGACTGGCTAGTGTAATTCTCCAATTCTACACTATATTTTGAGTAATTGTATGCATTGTAGTTCTTACCAAAAGTATACGACATTTTAACGATTAATCCTTGAGTTACAAAGTTTTTAGAAGCGGTACGTTTGTTATTTTCAAAGCAAAGTTTGAAAATAACAAAAAAAAAAAGATTCGGCTGTAATGACCTCTGTCCAATGTATCACTTTGTTGTAGCCTCATGTTCCACAAATCAATCCTCACCGCGACTGCATAAATGGTCCCTGGTTGCAGTATTTTCCGAAATCCTTGTCAGCTTTTGTGAACGATTGTACAAATTATTGAAATATAAAAGGTGGGCCATTCGTTGGTATCTTTTTATATCACATGTTATTTTGACACTGACTCGGTCTCGGGATACGAAATGGATCGATTAACACTAAAACAACGTTGGGAAATGTTGCAAAGTTACTTGCATCAACTGCAAGTCGTAAAGAAAGATCGTGAGACTGGTTTGTTGATAGTTAACCGAATACATTCTCGTATTCTTCCCATGCACTCAATGGAGAATATTACAGCTATTGCCGAAAGTATGCGCCTAAACACGAGAACCTCAACGGGTCAGACATCTCAGCGCAACTGAACATCCTGAGGAGGATGAGGAGAATTTAGCATAAAGACTCTTTGGTGTGGTTTCTAGAGTGGTGGGCCATTTTTCGTCCGAGACGACAATGGATGAAACGTCAATAGACGCCCTTTTTTTGGCACAACTAAGTTTTCGATGTTTTTTTTTTTTTTTTTATGAAATGCAACTTTATTGTGAAACAAGATAGTTAGAAGTGAATCATTCTTTCTGGCAGAGCTCGAATAACGTTATGGTAAAAGTGTTAATTTTTCGAGGCTATCCACGAATCAAGCCATTTTTTGATGTCTTCATATGAGTGGAACTGCTGATCAGTCAGACCATGTGCCATCAAACGGAACAACTGATAAACGGAAGGTGCAATATCTGGGGAATATGATAGGTGGGTAGGACTTCCCATTTGAGCGTTTCCAAGTAGGTTTTAACAGGTTTGGCAACGTGAGGCCGAGCGAATCCTGCTCGTATTGTGCCCATTTTTTGCGCAGTGCTCGGCTCAATCGCATTAATTGCAGTCGATACCGTTCCCCAGTGATGGTTTCGTTGGGTTTCAACAGTTGATTATAAATAACATCGAACTGGTACCATCAAAAATACACAGCATAACCTTCGCAGCGTGAATATTCGGCTGAGCCGACGACGTGGAAGCATGACCGGACAGTCCTCATGACTTTCTTCTGTTTAAAAACCCTTCCTTTTTTGCCGCTGGAACAGTTGTTCACAGGAAAAAAAAAACGACGCTCGACGTACCTTGGCTTCAAATCATAAGCAACCCAAATTCCTTGTTTTTGAATTCGGTCCACTTCAGCCTCCGTTTTCTTCGAATGAAAGAAGGAAATCAACAGTTCCCGCAAATGACTATTCTTTAGCACAAAATCAGACATTTTCACACAACCGTAAGTACATAAGTATATGACGCGAAAACGGCGAGAACTAAGTTGCGCACTCAATATGTTCCCAGCAAGCCGACTAACAATCGGACACTGCACACCATATTCAATCGTTTTGGTGATGTAGCTTGGTCGTCAAGGAGATGAAATTTGACGCCAATGCGATTAAGGCACCCAAGAACAATATTGGTCAAGTTATTCGTGATCTAGGGGCCAAAACCACCGGAAACATATTTAAGTTGAGGCAGTCATTTGAATGAAATAATATTCCTTAACTAGTAATATTAAAAAAAAAAAAAAAACAATCGCTGAAAAATATTTTTTTATAGCCTTTTGAAAAAAAATCCAACCGATGCCTCTGTTGGTTACGTTCTTAAACGTAAATAAGAATAAAAACAAGTCAATTACGTATATGTATGTATAAGCATGGATATACTTGCATTTCCATTGACTGTAACATTTTATCCGGAATTATTTTTGAAGAAATATTGATCAATGATATCATCAGCGTCTAAAACACGTCTATAAGTGACCCTTTGTGGATGTAACGACGTAGCAATAATGACTGACTCCAAATGCAGCAATTTTGGTTGGTGACATTGCTTTTAATCGAAAATTATCTTCATCGCAACAAAATTTTGTGGCGCAAGAGATAATCAAGCGCAATTTTGTTTTCACCCCATTCACCGAACGTACAACAAGCGGCTTTAAATTCTATCAGAAGCTTTTCCGAAATTCCGAAATTCGATTCGAGTTGTTTTTTTTTTTTTGACTGTTTGATAGTCAACTTTAAAGCCCATTCAGCAAAGAAAGAGGAATTGATACATAAGGGCATGCTATCTGATGTGAAGGCACCAGAACCCCCGTAGCAATGAGAGTAAGAGATCTATGCTACTTTCCTTGTGCTTAAATCAGGAAAGAAATTCAGTATAGGATACGAACCTGGTGTCTTTTCACATGACGACATTGCTCGATTTCACTCTGCATTAGCAAATTTTTCGAAGGAACAACACAAATATTGAAGATAAACAGTGAGCAAAGCCTTGGGCTCTGTTCGAGTTTGCCGTGGTTCTCAGCAACTTCACACCTCTCTTTGGACGCTCTGTACCAATAAAATATATTTGTTCTTCATATTACAGAGTTCCGTAGACTTTTTCCAACATTTCAACGGATCCGAATAAGAAATTTCGTTCGCTATACAAATTTTCAAGCAAACTCTTCATTTAATATTTTTTGATAGTAAAAATAGCCGATAGCACTTGAGGTTAACTAATGTTCTTTGGTTACTGACAACAAACAGATGCGGGCAAGCTCAGCATCAGAATAGGTGACGTGGGAATGTTTTTTTTTAAGAAACCATAAACACGCGCGATTTGAATGCCACAGTCCCAGTCTATAGTATTTTGACAAAGTGTATCTGGAGCTAGATGCTGTTATATTGTACTTGTTACGTATTCCAACATTTGTTTTGAAGAAGAAAAGGATTTATATTGACCATGAAACTAAACCTGTTTAAGGCCCTCCTCACCTGTCTTTACTTTTTCCGCAGACAATGTGGTAACGAAATAAGAACACAGTCCATTCAAAAGGTTTTCGGACAAACTTTTTCAATACGTAGTGCCCTAAATTCTCTGTATAAATTTGTGACCCATCGCTGAGCCTTTACAGGGCCATTTATTGAATAGCCCCCACAGCATCAAAACGCTCTAATTTTATGGCTGTCTTTAGCTTGGGGACCAGAAAAAAAGGTCAACCCGGGCCAGATCCGGCAGTACCATATCTGGTGTAGTAGGTCTTTGATTAAAGAAACAGATTTTCTTACCAAAAACTGGGTTATCAATCATGACGAATGCTCTGAAACATAACTAGTTTTGTGAGGCAATAATAAGTTGCCCGTGTGGCACAATTTCGGGCGCACGTGACATATCCACTTTAAAACCTTCTTTTGCTCACATTCCTTTAGTCGAAATTTTAACTGTGGCAGAGCGAGTCGTTCGCATTCACAACATTCATGCACACTTTTCACACTCTATACTCGTTTCTCAGTCATTGTAACCTGCGAACATTCAAAACCAACGTACATCGGAATTGTTTTGTTCAACAAAATCTCTTGTGCACCGACGGTCCTAATAAACAATGGCAACGACGGCCTGGATACATACTGTATATCCTTACAGAACAGGTGTTATTGTCACACAGCCAATTTAATTTTTTGGAAGCATTTCTCTCCCTCAACCTTTAATTGGACCCTGTGGATCGTTATTTTAGTTATCTCAAACGAGTTCAAGTTAAATTTTAAGATATTTAAATTTCAAGTCAAGCCTTTTGCTAGCAGCTAAGCTGGGCTGCTGAAATTTTAAAAACCTTTGAAGAACTGACATGCGGTTAGTAAGTTCACATTCAAAACTGCTAGACTTCACAATTTCCTTTCTGACTGTGGATCCTCTCAATGATTGACAAAATCATACTTTCATTTCGCCCACCCTGTAGTAGTACTATCATCTCTGTATGTGTTTCGTTTTTTTTTTTGTTGAGTATTTCTTCTTTTTTCTTCATTGAGCCTTTTTGCTGATGGATTTTCAGTTTTCCTATTTTTTTTGTCTTTCAAAGCTCTTATAGATATTCAAGGAGCATGAAATCAAAAAATATTACAAACTGCAGACGAAAAAGAGAAGAAAAAAAAAAGAAAAGAAAAACGTACAACAGAGAGGAAACTATGCAAAGACAGATGGCTGGCTAAAGGAAACTGCGGAATGAAACTTGAAAATTATTTTCTCTTTAGTGAGTGCTGCTTTTTATTATATTTTCCTTCTTTTTGAGTTCATTTTTGGTTTCATCGTTCGAGTATATATTTGATTCCTGTGGCAAGAGATAGCTCAAATATAAAGACGAATACAAATAAGAAAAATAATTTTTTTTTTGTTTTTCGAGAACGTAAATAAAAATGGATTCCTCCACTTACCTCTTTCAACTCCAGAGATGTCTTTTCCGTAACCTGCAATGGAAAGAAAAATAAAAATTCACAAAATGAAGACGAAAAACACTTTAATAAATATAAATAAGGTTTTTTCATTTGATATGGAAAAAGGGGTAGAGGAGATATAGAAAAGTAATTGAGAGGGAAATTGATTGTAGACTGAAGTGAATGAAAATATGCCCCAGGCAAGCCGAATGGGACCTGTTCTGTTTCATAGTGGGAGATGGAGTCTATGGGAATTTTAGCATGGTACTCGTATGCTCAGTGATAATGAATAGATTCGAGATTGGAGTATATGTTGAGTCTGACTCGCGAAAGCAAGTCAAAGGAAACTTTTTTAATTAGGGTTATGCCCAAGGTGAGACTGGTTTTACTAATTGTCAAGGGGACATTCGCTGTTAAGGCAGGGATATTCAATATGGGCTCTTCTTAGATATCTGCCAACAAACAGCAAAACAGTCTACTTTTACCTGAAACCACGCCGACATAACCTTGTTTTTGGGTGTCAATCCCAATTTTGGGTCCCCAATGTTTGTTAGGTTTGAAGGGGTGAAATGCTTTTGGCAATTTTGGTTGAAACCTTGGCGTGCAATGGCGATACAATAAGGTCGGAAAAGGGTCATGCTGTCAATGTTCAAGGATGCCAATTCATACGGGGTAATAAGAGGAAACGTTTAAAGGACAACGATCTTCGGATTTGCACTTAAAACCCTTAACTAACAATGTCCAGCCGAACAACTAATGGAATAGAACAGGACAGCGGTCGCAGCGTTTATTTTAATGCGGATTTGCCCTATGAAGAATAATAAACGAACAAGTGGTGATCCTCGCCTGACCACGACCCGCATAAAGAGTGAACCCGCCACCATAAACTTCAAAAACGCCCACCGCCTGACAGAATAGAAGGACGACCTTACATAAACTGGGTTCACGAGTTTTTTGACAAAAAACCTATGAGAAATGCCTTAAATATGACGTGAAAATCGTCCAAACTGGGTAAGAAGGGCATTTTGGTAGTTCAGTGAGGAACATCTCACTGTCAGGCAGAATGAATCATTTGATCCGGACAAAAAGAGACAACAGTTCGGCTCATTTGACCAAGATTAAAGACTTTCCTCTCAATACAAGCAAACGCTTGATCAACTGTGTTTGACATGCTTATGTTCCAACATCTTGATGTTTTCGGGCCGTTATGTCTACGTTATCCTAAGAGGTCTCGGCTAAGTCATAACACTCTTAGAGCAACAAGCTTTAGGTTTGATCGTCCTGAAGACATGGATAAGTTTAGAAAAGGGTGCCAAAGCTGGGCATCCCACAATGTGCTGTATTAGGTTTTAAGAATTTTGAATTTGAGGGTCTCTTGCAAGATCTGCCGCGAGGTCTACAGCCACACTGATAGAGACACATGACAGAGCAGATTGTATACACGATTTTGCGGAAGCCGATGCCTTGGTAGTTGGCACGGATCAAAAACTCTATTATATAGTTCGGATATACTTCGTGTATACTTCTCTCAAGCTCATTTCTTGACGCTTTAAATAGCTCGTCAGTATGGTTGATAGTACCCTAGCTTTGGATGACTTAAGTTTGGATATTGAATATCCCGTCTTCCTAGCATTGGAATAATGATTGTCATAACTATTTAAAGGTCTGCAAAAACAGTTCTTTCCCGTGCCGCTCTAGTCCTCCTTTTCAGTGCGGCTCTACGTAGTTAATTTTTCCTTCATGTACCAGTCGGCATTCTAGTCAAACCACGGGTTTAGTAGTGATGGCCGAGTGAAACAAAGCACATAAAGAACAGCATATCTACCTATAGTTGTTGAATGGACTGTCATTGATTTCGGAGCAATATACTGGCGGCAAAGAGAATCGGGTGATGTTAAGGGACTGTGGTCTGTGTCCACACACCTACTGTTGTCACAACATGAATGTGGTCCGAGTCAATGTTGGCTGCTTGGAACGATTGTGGATTCGAAACACTAAAAAGATGCCTGATTCGATTGCAATATAATCACACTCGTTGGTGATCGATTATTCATAAACCGAATCTCCTTATGAATCTCGAAACATGCTTGCCACGTCGACATTTGTTGCCAAAGCGAAGTCGATAACCCTGGATTGGCTGTTGGAGCTGTTGTGCAGGCTTACCGACCTTCCTACTAAGCTCTTGTTAAATCCTAAGGAAATTACGTCTTGTCGAGGTGTCATCGTTTTGCCATTTTTTTTTTAGCGAACTTAGCTTCAATACAGATTGTGATGAGACACTCGGTCATATGCTTGGAACTCTTACCAAAATCTTGCTCTAGAGAAGAGTCCGCATCCATATAGCCGCTGCTTGCTTTGTACCATCATATTTCGCGTTGCTCATCTAGCTTCAAACCGTAGCACTAGCTATATATTTAAATTGAACTCGTTTTTTCTATGGTACCATTTATTGCTATGGCAACAGATAATGAAGAGCTTAAGAATAAAAAAAAAATACGAGCATGTACTTCTTCTCAATATGGCATATCATATCAGAATTACCCAAAATGCTATCCGGAACCGATCCTAGGAGAGCATAAAAAACGAACTAAAACGTGCCATTCTGATACTTTCTAGTCACTTCACCGTTCGATCTTAAATAATATAAAACCAGTTGACCATGTTGTGTTTCCAAACATTTCCGTAATAGGATTTTCCAAACAAGTTCTTAAAACGTCGAATGCTTCATTCTCAAAAGTGCAAATACCAAGATAATCCCAGTAAATTGTTGGGGAAACTTTCAACTCATAAATCTGAACATACTATCAAAATAATCCACTCTCCTGCCCCTTCCCTATCGACTCCTCTCTTATTTATACCGAAAACAAGTCAAGACTAAATTGTTTGCAAAGCAAAATTTACACTCCACAAAGAAACTTCCTAATGCAAGTAGTTTTCCACTAAAATATCCCATAATCTGCCCCAAAGTACACACCGCACAGGCGAGTATCTATGTGATCGTTGCTTTAAAGTCATCATAAACGTTGAACCTACGTATATAGGAAATCTTTCTATTAAAGCTCTTCAGCTTAAGACCCGAGCAGCGTAAAAAATTGTTTGCAAAATCATAACAAAATAAATAAAGCAAAAAAAAAAATTAAAAAAAACTCTCTATTAAATTTAACGGCCAACCATTGAACTAAATAAAAGGATATGCACATCATGCACATCAACCACCACTACCCACAGAAGCGACCAAACGCCATCATCGCCATACAACAAGAGAAAACCTTGCAACCATTCTCTGCTATTTGCATGTAAACCTTTAAGCCCACACAGAACGTACTCGACGATGGGCAAAAAATTTCCCTCAATCGATACCCCATTCAAACTCTTCACCTATTACCCCTTAACAATTCCAACCCGATTTTACCACCCACTCACCCATCCAACACAACCCACTCGATAATATAGGGGTTTCTATGCGACTACTATACATAGTCACGGACTAAAAATTGTCTCTATGCAAACATAAAATGTGTGCATGCATGCTTTCAAACCACCTCCCATCACCCTTCAGCTATGCGTTCATTGGTTGTGCTCATTGGCTAAAACGAGCCCGCCAAATGTTCCACCATCTACCAGCTCTTCGTCATCCCTTAGTCAGAAAACTTTACAGCTACTGCTTCAGTTCTACTGCTCCAAATGTTCAAAAGCGTAATGGGGCAAAATCGGTTCCACGGGCATGAGCTGCAGCTTCAGCCTTAGCACTACCATCAGCTCTAGACCGAGTCTCACCAGTCTCGTACAATACAGCCTAGTCCACAGTAGTATTCGTAGCAGATGCATTCGCTGGGTAGTTTTGTTGGTGGTGCCGTTGTTGCTGCTATTGCCATTAAGGGTTGAAATTCGCATATTAAACGAAAATTCAACAAAAATATGAAAGGAGATCCAGCAAAATCGTAAATACCCCCAGCATCGTCGTTATTACACCCCAACCTTACTACCCTTCCCTCCCATCAACCATATCAGAAGCAGCGGCATACAGTTTACCACCCTTTGAATTCGTAACCAAATAAAACACCATAGCAAGTCACTGAAGGTTTGGGACTACACACACATATATTTCAACTCATACCGTTATTTCTGCGTGCATATGTGCACTCGTTAAACTCCATTTTGTAATAAATCATTTGTCTACTGTTTGGCATAGCAAAAAACATAGTGCCAAGCTTTTGGTGGGCAGCGGAAGAGGCCAACGCTGAAACTGAGGCTGAGGCTATAGCTGAACTTACGAGTATACCACCACAAGGCTGTAGCTGAAGCTGTAACTGAAACTCAGAAAGTGGAAAGCAAAAACGAAAATGATGAAAACCTATAAATCCATAAAAATGCAAACCGGAAGTTCAGTTCAAGCAGCGTCCTTCGTTGTCTTCCACCCGCTCGTCCAATGTTGAGCTTACTCATAAATGCAACAGCGTTCTTCGTTTTTTAATGTCCCTCAAGTGGGATAGGTAGAAAAGTGAGGTAAAACTGGTTAGAGGCCACGGAAATAGGGTAGGAAAACCATGAAAAATGCATAAAACCGACAAGGAGAGGCATTGTGAAAATGTGCCTTAAGGCTTTAAGGCGTCCTCCATGGACTAGGCATAGCCTCCCCCATAGTCTTTCAACGTTCTCTTCACATAGGCACAAAAGTTATGTACCGTGTGTTTTGTAATCTCCAAGGTAATTAATAAGATAACCCCAGCAAAAGAGAGAGAGAGAGAGAGAAAGAGAGGGAGGGGGAGACAAATAGAGGAACAAACAAACATCGTTGTCTTCTGGCCCTCCTCGGCTTGTTGTGGTATCCCGCTGGGGATAACCTTTATTCGTATTTCACAACTTGCCGCGTGGTTCTGTAACTACACAAGGTGATCACCGGTAGAGTTGACTCAATTGTGAGTCATTTATGGTTGCCCTGTGCCGGCAACAATAACAATTCTGTCATTGTGTTTATGTAAGAGAGCCGCCACATATTGTACTTGTATGTATGATGATCATTGGAAATGGCAGCAGCTTACATAGAGAATAAACAGGGGGGATAGGTTACGTGCATAAGAAACAAGCTCTTGGGTAATTTATAGCTATTACTTGTGCCAATAAAAGTACAACCGACGACGACGGGACAACAGAGAGGCGTGACTGCACATTCTTTTCTCTTGGTTTTTGAGGACTTTTTCAATCATTACTTTCTGTGTAGATGTTTCCACCAAATGGTTCCATTAAAATGACCGACGTGTAAATGGTTTTGTTGGCACATGCGAAAAGAGGTGATAAACTTTAACGAATGGTTATTAGTACATCTTTGGATCAGCAGCAGGAGTTGTTAAATAAAAGGTATTTTCATGTCCTGAAAAAGGACTTAGATTAAGAGGCTGTCCCGCAGGAGAAAAATATCCTTTTACATTATAATTTGTGCGAAAGCTTTAGAAGTTTTGTGGTAGTCCAAAAACTCTGAGCAAAGGTCAATGAATTTATTAAACTAACTTTTATATAAAAACTTGTATGGGGAACCACAAGATTCGATGCTTGGACACATATTATTCGATTTTTGGAATACATGAGAATTTTTATGGCGAGCTTATGTAACTCGCTCAAGGGTAAACCCCTTTTTCAAGAGTGATGATCCTTATAAAGGGCTTCTTTAACATATGCAAATCACAGATCTAAGAGGGACTTTAGAACCCCAGATGTTAGAGTTTCAGAAATATAGATAGCGGCGGAAGAACTCAAATCGGTGAAGCGGGCCCTTATTTCAATCCTTCGAAGTTTCTGATTTAGTCAGCTGATGTTAACAATTCTTGCTACTCGAAAAGGCAAACGATTTTCGATACTGCAGATATAGATATAGATTAAGATACCTTTAAGCCCAATAACTCACGCAGACTGAAACAATGCAGCACTTTCCACTGCCCAAGAAGTGCGATTGAAAACGCAAATGCTAAGAAGGATGAAAAACTGCGATGATTGCTCATGAGAAGAATAACAGGTTCTTACTTAGGCAAGAACAACTGAGTTTCAATCGGGTGATAAAGTGCCTCGTGCCAATTCACATCGATTATAAATTCGCCAATATCGCTCAATATTTAAACACGCCACGACGAAGAAAGACGATGACACCTAGGATTGTTTTTAGGGACCTATGGACAATTAACATATTACAATATAAACATCGTCCTAGGAGATTTTGGCGCAGGGCTAAAAAGAAAACTCAAACGGTACAGTCCGTTTGATAAGATCGTATACGGCAAAACTCGTTAATGAAAACCGGTTTGGAAGTGGCATTTGCATAAGCAGACAAAAAAATACTTCTGCTAAGATGCTTTGAATAAAAAAATTTAAAGGGTGTTAAATTTTTGTCAGAGACGGAAGTATTTTAAAATGAGTGTCGCGTTTGCATCACGTTATGAAGCAGTATTCTTGTGCACGCATCCAAAAGGACCGAAAATGTCATACGGAGCAGCTGCTAAATACATGAAAAAGTCAAAAGCATTTGTTAGTAAGTGGGTGCACCGTTATTCCCAAGTTAAAAATGTGGATGATTTGCCGGATTGTCGGTCTACGCCAAAAACAACAAAAAAGCACGACAAAATGATTCTACGCGTGTTTGAAAAAAATCCTCTTCTATCGTTACGTGGAGGACAAGGTGTCTTACGTAAAAGGGGTCTAAATGTGTGTTGTGATACGATATGAAGACGTTTACTAGCCAATAATGTACAATTTCGAAGCACAATAAAGAAACCACTACTGTCAAAAAAACATGTAGAAAAACGACTCAGTTGGGCCAAGGAGAATTTGGACAGAGATTGGAACAAGGTTATTTTTTCGGATAAAGCTTCTTTTTGCGCATGGTCTCCTATCACTCATACCTGGTGTACACAATCCAATAAATTAATCAAAACAAGGATTTGGCAATTTGTTCATGTTTACAAATAACTTAAACGCACCCAACATGGTCAGAATTTATAAGAAGGCTTTGTTACCATCTACCCAAAGGTGGTTTAAAAGAAGGAATGAGAATTGGTCACTGCAAGAAGATAATGACCCGAAACATCGCAGTCGTTTGTGCAGTGCGTGGAAACAAGAAAATGACGTCGATGTTTTAGATTGGCCATCACAGTCGCCGGATGCAAATCCCATTGAAAATGTTTGGACATTCATGAAGCTAAAGCTCCAAGAAAAGAAGATCTCGACGGTCAAACAATTATTGCGAAAAAGACGAGTTTTATGGAGATCTTTGTCTCAAGATTATGCTATAAGATTAGTAGAAAGCATGCCTCGAAGACTCCAAGCAATTATTGATAATGGAGGAGAGTGGAGAACATATTAATTGAAAAGCATTCAAGTAAATAAACAAAATAAACCAGTACAATTGATTTTTTTTTTATTATTAAAAGTTCTTCTTTAATTTTTGTCGTGTACGATGTTATCAAACTCTGGCAACGTAGTTAGGCTTCTAAACCGCGATTCGGGGCGGGCGAAAGAAAACCGCATCTTGATATTCAACATTCATAAAGGACCTGGTGATCGCTAGATTTACCTTACACCTGCTGGATTAATTTAAAACACGATCAGCGTGTATTCTGGTTATCTGAGCGTTCCATGAGCTCAACATTGACTAAGCGTCGTTAAGGGTATCCACATTCTTGTCAAGAAGAGGAAAAACTGTGAGAATGTGTCTTCTTATCTCGATCGACGTGTTACACTTCTAGTAACTCCAAAATTCAGTAACAAACCTTCAAACAAGCTACTTTATGTATCGGCTCTGATTACTATGCTTCGCTCCTCTACAACTGCGGAATAGGTGGTCTGCCGATGAATACTGCCTGAAGACTGTAAATAAACAGAAGGCAAATAGAGCCGTGGTGCAAGAATGGATCAGGGAAGTTTTTATAGTCCCATCTGTCACCTTGTTCCAACAGTTTTTGATTTCTTCCAGGGTGTTGACGCAAGATCAGGCCAAAATAAGGGGAGTTCTCGATGATTGTTGGAAAAAGGCCTTAAGGCCTTCTTTACATAAATTTCGCCATTTATTGAACCAGCCGTGATGAAAGATTTAGCAAAAACAAATTGCTTGCTAAACAAGGAATTTTTTTTTGAAATTTCGTTTTAGGTTGGGTTCGAAACTTTGCTTCGACATTTCCTCTACCTTTGGCGGTATAGAATGCTGGTAGAAATCAGCAAAAACATGATTCATCGTCCATTACAATGCATGAAAATTTGGTCAACAAATTTGATTGCAAGAATTTTGCCCGTGGTTTCGCCTCCAAATTTTTTTTTGGCATTCCGATCTGGAACCTTTTGGACTTTGTATATTTTCAAACCCATATGAACTAAAAAATTTGAACATTCTGCTTTTTTGCCAAATTACGTTCAGAAATGTTCGAATTTTTTTCAAGAAAGCTTAAAATCTTAGTGACCTTCTTTGAATTCATAAAACCGGCTTTTCGACCAGACCCCTCTTTTCTTTCAACTGACAGGTTCTCTTTATAATTCTTAATAGCAGGAGCAACTGTTTCCCTATTAACCTTTAGTTCCTTTCCGATTTTTATATACGACCACCCTGCGTCTGCTAAGTGACACTTACTAATTCAGATTCTATGTTGATTATGTTAACTACCGAACAGAAATGACATAAAATTTAAAAATAATAGAAGCATTCCCAGCATTACAATAAACAACACGTTACATGCAATAGAGTTCGAATTCTCGAAGTCCCTTCCTAAACCTGCCTTCACATCGAAAATGCGTGAATGCTTATTGAAAACTACTTTTTGGTAGGAGATTCCTGAATACGGGACTATCTTTATCAGCCTGGCCCTTGAGTTATGACTCGTTGAATAGTATAGTATAGGGCATAACCTTCTCGGTACACCTGTTCTTGTAGTTCGAAGGAAATGCTTGACATACAAGCACAGAAAATGGGAGATTGTCCCATACCCATCGCATGTACATATACGAGTATATGAATGGAAAATTTAAATAATAACAAGAGGCCCGAAGGGATCAGTCATTGACCTTCTCGCTGCCGTGAAAGCCTCGGCGCCCAATGGATTGCTTGCAGACCAGAATTTCTAAAAAAAACAAAGGTTCTTCTAAGTGAAGATTTATGTTGATGTTATTATTCAGAGAAGATAAGGAACATACTCTATGAGCTGGTCATGACCTTGCGAGTTTTTTTTCCATTTCATGCACTCATCTTTTTAGATTCGCAAATGCAACAAACTGGTTAACCGCCATAGAGAAACCTTTTACCAGAACAAAAACCCAATGTCAGGGTTACAATGTTTCTACATAGCCTTTAAAACAATGAAGCGAAACGAAGTTGTATGCCTACATAATCGACCAACAAATCTAACCCAACCTTCTGCTGAAGTCAAAAGTCCATATTTTAATCGAGCAAATTCGAACTGACCCTTGAACTCATAATACAAGTCCGACGATTCTTTGCAAACCTTCCGAGTCACAAAGTTTAGACCAAAAAGCTTATTAATTTAAACCCAACCTACTACAAGTATTCGTATACGAGTTCATTGACAAGAACGATCAAAAACATACACAAATGAATTCGTATTCTCGATTATTAATCTGTTAAATTTAAAAGTAACAAAACATCTATTTGAGGGTATCTACATATCTACCTTTACCAATGTCCCCTTGAAATTTCGTTCCAGCTATAGCTACCATTTTTACGACTTACGAGTATTTGCATCTTACTCCGGGGAAACTAATTGAAGAGATGACCTCGAGGATAGGTCAAGTTTATTAATTGTAACCATTTCGAGTTCACCTTGCTACTATGACGACTAATTAGTCGATACAGCTTTTTTCTTGTGTCGATACAAATACGACTTATTAGGAGGAGATGAATGGAAATGGAGGAATAGAAAATTGCGGACTACTTGTTTTCTTTGGAAAGTTGGAAAAATTGATTGAATTACCTTTTGTGGCAATTGTCCGGAGAAGTTTTTTTTTCTCTTCTGTCATTTTGTCGGAAAATAAAGAAAATCAGTTTCCCTCTTTTCGAAAGAAAGGATGTTATTCGTTTGACCGATAGATCTTCCAAAGGGCGCTTCTTTCAAACCGTGCTGTTGTTTTTAACCTATTTTTATATTGATACAGTGTGGGATATAATATCCCGGACTGGCTGTAGAAACCATACAAAGTAATTAAAACATGATTTCTGTTAATTGTTCGGGGTTTTTATTCAAAATATTCTCCTGCTAATTTAATACACTTGTTGCAGCGATTCAATAGACTTAAATGCCTCTAGATCTCTTTCCGGAATTTCCTCCAGTACTCGTGTTGAGCGCCTTAAATAGTGGGTACGTCGTCAAAAAAGCACCTTTTCAACTTCAATTTAAATTTCGGGAACAGAGAAAAGTTGCACGGTTCCTAATAAGGGGAAAACTGCGGATAAGTTAACACACACTTGAATTCCCGCCATAAATTGACGAATATTGAGTGCTGTGTGACTCGGTGCATTATCGTGCAACAGAGACCAACTTTTTGGATCGCGATATTCGTATCGAATACGACGGACTCTGGCCGTTTAAGGTCTCTTCCATCATACTCAGTGAAGCATTGTGGTCTTCGGCAACAAAATCACGTACTTTTTGGATCATTTCAGGAGTCCGAACTGAAATGGGCCTTCCTGTGTGTTCGTCATCCTTCAGAATCTCTCTCCCGCCCAAAAAAAGTGTATACCATTCGGAAACAACTGTACATCTTAAACAATCATCACGGTACACTTGTTGCATCAATCGGAACATTTCTGATGAGTTTTCACCAAGTTTTGAGTGGAATTTGATGACTGCTTTTTGTTCCATGTTAAAATTTCAAATGAAAAGGAGTTCTGGAAAAATAATTTTTATAATTGTTAAATGTCGACTAAGAGTCATGAAATTTTGACAGATAGTAGAAAATGATTCAAGCGGATAAATAAATAAATATTGTTCGCATCCGAGATATTTTTTGCCATACTGTACATGTTTAGCATTCTTGACAAGGCTCCAATAGACTTTCTTATTTTAAAAATCGATATTTAGTTCGAGAAACGTAATTTTGTGGGCTTCATAATCGACCAACTGAGCTCACTAATTTGCGTACTGTATTCGCTGTGAATGGTAGTGTTAATCGCAACAATTTGAATTTTATTTATTCACCACGTGGATATTTTTGCAATATGATCTCGCCGATCTCATTCGTATAAGATACATGTGGTGCAGGAACTAAGGCCACAAGATAATGGCTAGAAACGATCAAGCAGTTTTGTTGTCCTTAAGCTTGAATAATGCTATTTTCAATTCGGGAGGATGGATCTGTTGACTTACAGCAGGATAGGGTGTTTATTCTGTCCGATAGCGAAATGCAGATTGTCTTTATTGCTGCTTAAGCTTACGATCCTCTCTTATTCTTCTTTGCAGCACTACATCGTGGTTTCCCCGAGCGTGCTTGTCTGCATATGAGTCTCGTGAAGTTGAGCGGGTACATCAGTTGCAGCGTTTCTGGTGGCTTCTTTGCATCGATGGCACTGCCCTTCAGTACCTGTTGGTTGCATAGGATATATTGAGAAGTTGAGGGAACAGTAGCAGTTTAACAATAAATCTCGTCACATATTCGTTGAAGTACCTTAGCTGAAACAAGGCGGTTTTCCTCGTTTTTGTTTGCCGTTCAGAGATCGGTATTTAAATGGCATTCAACTCCATCGGGGATATGTACATGGAAAGTTGCTTCCTTCAGATGATTCATTATCCTTGGCTGTTACTGATGTTTTTCCTCTCTCCCATTGCTTTCTGTACCCCTCACCGTGGCGTGAAACAATCATTCAAGTGTTATATTTGGCAGCATAAATACCTTTGGGCCTTTAAAGACGATTGAACATACCTAATTGATACATTTTTTAGGACAACGTTTTATTTTCGCGTCTATACTTCCTCGAGAAGGTGTCGAAAATTGCATGTCTTAACTCCTCTATTTGCGTTTGTAGGCCTAAATTTAAGTGCAAGACATGACCCAACGTCAAATAAAGCAACAACGATGAAATCAGTGGTTTTGCCTACATCCAGTCTAACCTAGCCTATCGACCCCTTTAAGAGTCAGACCACATGGTTTTCGAAGAAGAGTTTATGACAGAACTTGAATTAGATCCACGGCAGCACTAACGACCGCGTATGGCGATAATGACACCGATGTGGCCAGTTTCTTTTGTCCAAATAGTGACACAATGGTCTTGAAAATAATTTTCAGAACTGTACGGATGAATAGGATGTAAAAAGGAAGAACATATTTGACATATACCACGTTGATTGCTACAGAGAAGCACTGGTTACTTGCATCACCCAACGTATCCTAGACAAAAGAGGAAAGAAGGACGAGACCAAAAAAGAAGGATGAGACTAGAAAAGAAGAATGAGGCCAGAAAATGAAGACATCTGTGGTAGCGCTTTGGAACCGGCAATGTAATCTTTTTGATCTGTCAACAACGTTATAAAGAGTTTTCCAATAAGGACTTGACAACTTTTTTTTTTTTAAAATAAAACGCAAACCATTTGAGATATTTCAAAAACTTCTTTATCGGCTTGAAGTACAATCAAAACATTTATGAATGGAACTCGAATTCGTTCATATGGCCACCGCGGGCACGTTTGCAGCGGTCGATTCGTTGCACCCAATTTTCAACGACTCGGTCACACATTTCGGCCGAAACGGCCGCTATTTCGCGTCCAATGTTGGCTCTGAGCTCTTCCAATGTCGTCGGCTTGTTGGCATAAACCAATGACTTAACGTAGCCCCACAGAAAATAGTCAAGCGGCGTTTCGTCACTGAAGATGATTTTGCGATGAAATTCACCATCTTGGCGCATCTTCTTCAGAACCCAATCGGAGAACGTACGTCGCTTCAAATGTTCCATCGGCTTCAATTCTTGAGTCAGCTTGATCTTGCATGGGTGTAAACCAAGATCATTATGCAAAATACGCCATAATGTGGTCTGAGCGATGCCCAATTCTTGAGAACGCCGTGGAATTGACTGATTTGGATCGTTTGCTACGGACGCCTGAACGGCAGCGATATTTTGGACAATTCGACCAACCCGTTGTCTCACTGACACGGCAACTTCACACAACAAATATGTAGACTCAAATTTTTGCACCAAACTTGTTATTACCTGTCTACTAGGGCGAGAATTATGACAGAAAATTGGAATTAACGCTCTTAAAGTTGCAGTCACCGACTCCGAATTTCGGTAGAAAGTTTTTATAATTTGCAGATGCTGCTCGTTCGTGTACTTTACCATGATGAAAATGTTGAGTTTACTGAATAAATTGACAGTGACAGTTTGATGATTAGTGAAAGTGAAAGTCCCTTTTGGAAAACCCGATATTTCACTACTCATCAGAAAAATTTGGTCAATCCTGAAGGCAATAACCTTTTTTGTTAAGAAGGGGAATGAATGAGGGGTTTCTACATCTGAAGCGAAAGCGAAGCTTAACCACACCAAAATTTCTAGGACAGTTCGAGAAGGAAAGACTTTACTGAACACAGCTGAAAGGCTTAATTCACTGAGTGCTGTTAGGGTTCCATGTCTCTGTGATTACACAAAATGAAATCACTGATGAGCTCGCTAGGTAGACTCACAGGAAAGTTGTTCAGGACTCGAATCTTTCAATAAGAATAGCTGTTTAGAATTGATCTTCCAGGTTGCTGGTACTCGAACGAATGCTTCCCGACATCAACAAGAAGCTACTCCATGACGGGCCATTATACTTAAATATGTAAGGTATGAATGATACAACATCCTGCAGCGATCGCTATGAAAATGATGCTGTCACCGCAAAGAATTACCTCCGTGAGTGTTCGCTTTTCGTATCAGGCTGCAGATACTCGATTCTTACGTGATGGATGGATCCTAGTACTGTCGCCACTTTACAACCAAAGTACTCGTACTTACATATCTTTTAATGAAATTCTGATTAATATCAGGTGAAGGAACAAACATACATATATGTATGTACAAAGACTAGTTCTCCGTCTGAGTGTTCGGTCTAGCAAAAAAAATAAAACAAGATTGATTCCAAATAAGTAAACCGATACATTTAAAACGTAAATCAATATTTTGTTATTTCGTAATCACTTGTAGACACAGCATCAACACTCTCACTGAAACGTATCAATTTTGAAATTCCATTTTTAATTAAAGCGAAAAATATAATATTCAAAATCAAATAAATCTCAACTCTTAATATCTAGTCAGTCCGGTGACCCGCTGTCAGCCCACAATTCCAAACAGACGGTGAAATACGAGTGTATCCAACTAAACCTCCACTTTATTCCATCTGTACGTGCTTCTGTTTATCACATTTTTGCATATCCCTGCACCGCACATCTGTAGGAAATTCCCACAAAACCTCTCGGCAATTCAACAAATAAAAAAATAAAAAAAAAATGAAAAATTTAAATAAAAAAATTGGATCTCAAGAGTAATTCAATCTATAAAACGATTTCCCATTCATGCACGAGTGCATCCATCAATTGGGTGCGCTATATATGTATATGTATACGTTGCGCTGGATAAACAAGAAAACGCTGCAAAAAGCGAAATGAACGCACACGTTTTAACGTTCATATTCCCAACACCATTTCATCTTATTTGTGTATGGATATTGTACAACCATAACCACCCACAAGACCGCCAAGTTTTAGCCCATCCTAGCAAACGTTTCTAGGTTTTTTTTTTCTTCCATTTTGATTCAGAGTTGGCAGAGAACTCTTACAGTGTTTGCCACAATCAAATTGCTGTTACCTCATAAGACATCTATTTTTCTATTTTACCTGTACTCCTCTCCAGGTAGAAAATTGAAAATTGAATTTTGTTTTTATGTAATTTCAGGGGCAACAAGAATGTGTTGGGAAGACGGTAACTGCACGGCACACGCTAAGTGAAAAACGCTTTTCCGAGTGAACCCCCCTTGATTCACCTTTCCGGGGCGGATTTCCATTGATAGTTTCGACAAATTCACACTACAGGATGGCCGTTAGTCTGTTCACCCAGTCTCATTGGATTCAGTGTTTTATTTTTTCCAACAAATAATTTACTTCATACCCCGACCACCCGCTAAGAAGTTCATCCCAAAAGCTGCGACTAATTACATTTGCGGAAACATTTTTGTTTTTCGGTTCGTTGTCTTACATCAGTGAGGTATGAATTTGAATGACGGGAGCAGACAACGTCTTATTTTTGGGACAGATACTTTCAACCTCATCCCAACCGCTTTGCAATTTGAGTGTGCATTTCCCTAACTTTGTCGTCATAGTAATCACCGTCATCGTCATTCTTGTCGTTCTGTGACATTTTGCAAATTTGCATGCAATATGCATGCCGCATGCATGTATTCTATGCACCATGTGTTTCTGATGACGAAATGATGATTGTCACCATCAACCCTGTCGCCGACGTTGGTCGCTCGGAAAAGTAGCAGCGGCAACGTGTTGGGATGTACCGTCAAATGTGCGCATACAAACAAGGACATTTCTAATTCCTTGAGTGTTGATGAGTTTCCTTGTCCCGAGTACGAGTACAAATATGCGGTAGTTTTGTGAGAAACCAATGCTGCTGCACTTGGAAAGACACGGCACTCGAAATCAACCGCAATCCTTCCCATGATACAACTACCAACAATCAGGCTGGCTTCACCAAGTCAAAATTCTAAAGATTCAAACGGAAAAGGAAAATTGTTTGTTGACTTTTCCTCTGTATGATTTCGAGAGAGATGTGTTTTCCGTCGTATTTTTGTGTTTTCCCTTTTTTGTTCACTTCTTTTAATTCTCCACTTCGTATTTAGATTCTATTGCACATTAAGTTGCCGGGCAGCAGGTTTGCCTTTGCATTTGCCTTTGCCTGGTAGCCTGATTTTAACTTTGCCTCCAATTCGACTCGTGTTGACGACTCTGATGCTTGGTTCGCTGACGGCTATAGCTGATGGTTGCTGAAGCTGATGCCCGACGGCTGTGGCATCTATTCGTACATTCGTACGTAGTCCTTTCGAAGGGAAATGAAAAGCATTTCGCAATTTGATGAATTCCACTTGTACGACTTTATTTGCTTTTGCTGGTGGTATGTTGGTGAACATAAGCAACAGTCACAAGAAGGCAAGGAACTTTCTCAAAAGGTATACACTTAAAGTTGGCAAAAGTTACAACTTAAAGTGCCGCTTAGGGGGTTGTAGATATTAGGTTGTAGAAGGCTTTTGAACAAGTTTGAAGAAATGTGAAGGGAGGTAATTAAGTACGAAAGAAAAATATCTTTGCTATTACTTCAAGGAAAGGAATGATAGAGAGAGAGAGAGAGACGAGGATGGATTTTAACTAGTTGAATATGGTATGTGGCACTTTTACATTTTACTCTGGAAAAGTTTGCCATTCTGAGGAGGGCTTTGATTGTTTATTTTTTGACTTCAAATTGTTGGGAGGCTTTGATGGCTTGTCAGTTAGTTTATTCCAAACAAAATGGTGTTAACGAGTGTTCTGTGGAGGACCTCAGAACCTTTCTTTTTGGCTAAACCCACAGACTTAAGAAGACATCTCATATGCAAATGACTTAAAAACAGCTCTTATTTAATGATAAATCAAATTAATCCAAGCAAACTATGTTTTTTTTTTTACAAAGCGTGAGCTAATACACGTTTATTGTGAAATCAATGTTGAATTTTATTAAAAAAAAGTCGGTCTATGGCAATTATGAGTGGAACACAACATCGATAATGTGACCACCATGGCTTCTGTTGCAAGCGACCATCCGAAAGTCAAAATTATCAACAATACGTCATCGAATAAACACCAAACTATCACTTCGTTGATAGAACCTTGTATGTGATACTCATAACACTCATTGTATTGTGCGTCTTTTTTTTAAAGGCAGATGTATTTTGCAAATTTTGTTTGCCTATTTTTTAGTGCATCCGAACATTTCCGAGGACTCAGGCGTAACAGGCGACGAATTGAATCACTGCACCAAGCCTAGGAACGGACAGACATAAAAATAAGACACATTTTTAACAATAGCCTAATATACACGCACGATCCCGATTAAAGAAAAAAGGATGATGGCATCAACGTCCATCTTCTATAGCTTTCGACAAAATTGCTCAAAGTATGCGAAACAAACTCAACAAATGTTCCCGAAAACATAATATAAAATAAAAATACCTTATTTTCTAAAACAAAAAAAAATATTGAGGGATAATAAAAAAAAAACTGTTCACTTCACCAGTGATTGAAGAATGTTTGGAATATTGTTAGATTGACTGCGAAATTATCTTTGACGCACACTTTGAAAACTTTAAATTTAAATATTTCAAAAGAATAATGTTAATTGAATTGTACTTAATATCTAGGTTGACCTCCATTTTTCCCAATTACTTCAAAACTCTGTCCGGAAGTGAGTTAACAAAGCTTTTGAAGCGTTTCTACGCTTAATGCCTGCAAAACAGCGGTTTTTATTGGGTATATAACTTAATTCGTGCGGTTTTTTTTTCCAAAATTTGAACGTTTATTTAAGAAAAATATGTACAATAGTATTATTCAAAGTATTGCCCATCTGAAGCTATGACTTTTTCCCATCTTTCTGGCAATTTGTGGATCCCATCCCAAAAGAACTGCGCCGGCTTGGCAGTCAAGAATAAATCAAGCCAATTTTTGATATTCTGCCCTGATGTGAACCGTATTTCAGTGAGGGCGTTCTGCATCGACCGGAACAAATGGTAGTCAGAAGGGGCAAGGTCTGGGCTATAAGGCGGGTGGGGTAAGACTTCCTATCCACTGTTTTCCAAATAGTTTTTAACCGGAATAGCAACGTGGGGCCGAGCGTTGTCATGATGAAAAATTATTGCCTCGTGTCTAGTCGCATATTCCCAGCGTTTTTCGGCTACTGCTCTCTTCAAACGGATTAATTGTGTTCGGTAGCGTTGTCCATTGATGGTTTCACCAGGTTTTAGCAGCTCATAAGACAGCACACCCACCTGATCCCACCAAATACAGAGCATTACCTTCGCGCCATGGATATTCGGCTTTGCCGTTCAACTGGCTGGTTGTCCGGGTTTCACATATGATTTTTTGCGCTTGGAGTTGTCGTAATGGATCCATTTTTCATCACCAGTAACAATCCGATGCAAAGATGACTTCCTTTTGGTGCGTTCCAGCAGCATTTCGGACATGCAAAACCGCCTTTCGACGTCTTTCGGCTTGAGTTCATGTGGAATCCAATTTTCTTGCTTTTGAATATATCCAGCTGTTTTTAAACGTTTTGAAATGGCTGCTTGAGTGACACCCAAAGATTCTGCGAGCTCTTCTTGTGTTTGCCAACAATCTTCATAGAGTAATGCTTCCAGTTCTTCATCTTCAAACTTTTTTGGCTGCCCAGGACGTTCATTGTCTTCCAAGCCAAAATCACCACTTTTAAATCGTGCAAACCACTTTTGGCACGTTCGCTCAAATATCGCATGTTCACCATAAACTTCCACCAAAATACGATGACTTTCGGCAGCAGTTTTCTTCTTATTAAAGTAATGAATAAGAACTCCCCGCAAAAACACTTTTTCAGGCACAAAGTTCGACATATTTGAGTGAAAAAAAAATTATTGTTGTTTACGCTTCAAATGAATGACATATACTGAAATGACGTACAATGACAGTAGCTTTCCAACGCATGTTCCAATGGAATAATACAAGTTACGCCATCTCTTAGCAAACCGCACGAATTAAGTTATCGACCAATAGTTTATCTATTATTGTGAACTGTTGTCCATTCATATACATAGCTCTTGCAATTATACTCCATAGGTTTTCCATGGAGTCTACATATAAAGCCGAACAGCTTGAGGCGATTAGAATAAGCTGGTATGGCCAAGTTCAAAGAAGATCTGCGGAAAATCCAGTTAAAAAGGCACTATCAACTACGGTCACTACCACTGTAAGAAAATGAGGTCGGAAAAAGAATTCCTGGATTTCTCAGATGGCAAATGCGCAACAACGCCTGGGGCTAACCACTGAAGCGATCCAGGACCGAGGAGTATGTAGACGCGTTCCGCGACATTAGTCAACCATACAAGTGGAGTAGCAGCGATGCAGTAAAAATGGGAAACTCGTTACGCATAAGTTCGTATAACGAGTAAAGGGTTAATATAAGGATATCAGAAAGTTTTCAATGGGGTTTGGGTCGGGACATTTTGCAAGCCAATGAAGTAGTTGTATGGATCACGAAAAAAAAACGGCTCAAGATGCTTTTGAAACGCGAATGCTGGCATTATCTTGCTGCAAAATAAGTTCTTTCAATATAATACTCAAAACTCACCCACGTTGTTAAAAAACACAACAGAAGCTTTCCATAAAAGGTAAATGCCCCCCCTTTTATCAAAAGCGACCCTTCTCCACAGTTTCCGCTCATTCTTGGTGGATTATTGCAGCGCAGATCATGCCAGTAATATCTGAACCCATCAGTTTAACTTTTTTTCATTTAAGAAAATAACGTTATGCCAGTTTGTTATCCAAGTATATGTGACCCTCTAATCTGGAAAATTTATGCTCAGAAGTTAAAGCTGGTCGTTTATCAGTTTTTTTCCCCCCATTTGATATTTTTGTTCCACCTTAGAATTTGTTGTACCCGATTTTAAACGACATTTTGTGGTAATTCATCAATAAATTTGATACAATTTCTTCAAAATATACCGTTTAACTGTTGCCAAAGAAATTTGCGACTACCACTTCAACCCACCGTCGGACACTTATTTTAAAACCTTCCAACGGACACATGGTGTCCGGCCAGACCCCTATAAATTTACATGCATTTGTATGGAGATATGTACCACTTACAAACCAATTTTTATAAGATGCAGGTATGTTTTATGAGTTTCTTACCTTACTAAGTGGTTTTAGCATATGTTGAGCTAACTGTGGAAGTAAAAATAAGTCCTAAATATTTTTTGTACTTTTTGACGAACAAGTGTGTTACGAGTAGATAGCGTAAATTAAGAGTTGAGTCTACATCATTTTTGTTAAGTCTATCCATCTCTTTATAAATGCAATAAGCAGCCAATGCCATAATATCTAACATGCTGCAAAACGCGCCAGTCCATCGTCTGGTTGAAAAATGCGTTATCATTTGATACATGCAATCGACGCCAGCTTTATTTGCATTGTAGAACAAAATTGCTTCCGGCTTTTGTGCTTCGCCTTCACAGTTCTTCGAATAATGCATTGTACCTATAGAAAGTAAGTTTACTGCTGTATTCTTTTTTGGACCGTAGCTGCAAATCGAAACCAGATTGTCGTGAAAACCAAAAAGTGATGAATGCACAGGGACGTCACGGGTGTTTTTTCATTTCTTTTGGAAGTCAAGTTTTGTTGGATCAAATGGTGGCGACCAATGCGAGACCAATACCAGCAAGTAGTAATGTTGTGAAGAAATTGTCTGATCGGCCAGTGTTAGGCGGGTAATCCTCATCTCCTCCGTCATCAATGGTTGGATCTTCTTCATTATCATCGTCAACATCATTACTTCCAATTTGTAGATCCGCTACTAAAGCTGATGTCAATCGAGAATAAAAATCAACACTGAGATTTCTACCGCACAATCGCATATTGTAAAAAAAAATTCAACTTCATAAAAAATGTAATTTTTATAAAAATACAAAAAAGCCAAAAATAAAACGCGTAGTCAATGTCTTATTTGTCGCGAAAAATATGTTTTATATGAGCACTAACTTGTATTACTTTCAACGTTCATTCGATAACTGACCAGTAAAAAAATGGAAGGAACAGAAAAAACAAGAAACAAGCAATAAACACAAACATTAATTAGACTAATTGCGTTGAAAAATAAGTAGAATTGTCAAAATGCATGATATTCCATATATTTACATACAAAATATAAATGTGTCCGCCCGAAGGTGTCTTTTTTTTCTTTTCATTTTTTTGCCCTCTTCTAGGAACCCATTAGGATGGGGTTTTCCATGAATCGATAGAAAATAAAATTTTAGGAAGCTACCCGGAATTTTAACTTCATTAGAAATGTCAGTAAATAAGGCTTAAAAATGAAATGTCCCTGGACAGACCCGGGTGTCCGACGAAGGGTTAAAAGAATACCAAGCATCTTTTTCAACACTGGATAAGCGGCATTCAAAATTGTTGTCCTTTAAAACATTTTTAATTTGGGGACCAATAAAGATACCTTTTATAAGTTTTGATATAAAGTGGCGGTAAAATTTCAATTTTTCGGATCAATCAAAGGATTGTTTAATATTCTTATTTTGTTGGTGAATATTATTTCGTACAGGACATCTTTTTTTAATAAAGTGGTCTTTCCTAGCCCTACTATCTCATAAACATATCCGCCCTGCAATCCAAGAAGTAATCCCACAACTTTTAAATCACCGCACACTTTCCAATTGTGTTCTTCATATTTTATCGTAAGTCTGGCCCATCGATTTGAAAAGACTACAAACATCATGACAATACACATATTTATCTTTTGATTCAAAATACTCAGCATAATGATCACTCCTTGTACGGTAAACAATTACTAGGGCCTCAGAAGCTAACAAAGCAAGCAATTTCGGTTTATGTATTGAAAGCTGGCCATCACCCTTTCGGCGGGCAGTGGCAAACTCCCGAAAGTAAAATTGCCTACGAAAAAGCTTTTAAGGAGAGCCGGTCGGACTCGGCGATAAACCGTAGGCCCTGCTCAGATGTGACAAAAATGGTAGCATGAGCAACAAAAATGAGTGGCAAGAAGCTAAGCCATGGCCCATATTGGGCTGATAGCGCCACGTTTTTTTTTTTTTTTTTTTTTTTTGTATTGAAAGCTGTAAATCTCTCATTCAATTCATTCTGTGAAATCAAATGTGGTTTATCATTAACGCAATTAGTGTTCTGGCTCGGAAAAAGTTCGTCCATGTCAGTGCACATGGGCTCTGGTTCATTTTCTGTACTTGAACTGCTGCGCAATGACGGGTAAGGAACACCATCAGAATGCAACATATGTAGGTTTTGTGACCGACGCAACATCAGGGTATTGTATGTTTTTCCCGTTTTTGTTGTTAAAACCTAAAGTTTTTGTGGGGCAAAAGTAACAGTCTGTAGTGTGGCTTGTCAGTGCTCTCCACATCACAGGAACTCCAAATTGAAAGTGTTGTTTTTATTTCCTGTAGCCCAGTTAGTTAATATGCTTCTATAATGCTTACTTCATAGCCGATTTTAACCACAAAAATAAAAGATACTAATGCGCCTTAGCAAATTTCGCACTTCTATGTCGTATTATGTAGTTGGACACTGATTAAGTTTGCATGAAAATATCGTTTTGATTGTATTATACAATAGAAAATGGTATATTCACAATAATAAGAAAATAGAGTAATATGAAAGGGCAACAGCAACCAAAAACATTGCATGGAAGTTCTTATTTTTGTTCATTTGAGTAATCACGGGCTTGTGACTAACAAAATTGCAATCGACACAAGACGCACCTGCTTTATTCTGGATGTCCGAGAGACTAATATTGACTCGAACCACTTTCTTGGGGCGAATGTATACCTATGCATACACCCCTAACACCACTGAGAAGAAATTCTGTGAGAAAGGAAGGTTGTGATTGCCAGAAACCTTTGCCAGCTAAGTAACCTTTGACATCACTCGAAGCCCTGCACCTCCAACATATTGTGCCTGAACCAGGTGACAAAGCTGCCAAAAAGCGATCACAGATACTATTTTCGAGGTGCACAACCACAATTGCGAGACCCATGGTATGCCGACGGATACGGGCCGCCAAGTGCAGAGAAACAATGTAATGAGTGGCATTCTTAAGGACTAGAACAAAAGAAAACAAACACAACACGCTTAAAGTCGAGGAAATCGAAAGATGTTATAACAGAAAAGATCGCAAATTTTCCTATGAAGATCAGATTTTCCAATAGAAATGTCTTACAGCCCTAAAGAATAAAATAATTTTGTTTTAACGAATTTTTCAAGCCAAACACTTTGACAAAAGCGATTTTCACCTTATTTTGTAGCTAGTTAGTAGGAGGTTACTCATCAATAAATCTCAGGTAATAGAGATATCAAAAAGATTCAAAATTTGGCCTTAGAATTTTTCCAGAGGTTTTCATTTGTAATATCAAAATTAATACTGTGGATGCTGCACTAATTTAGGATTCAATATTGATCGTCACTTCTCAAGTTATAATCGGAAATGATTTCATTGGGAGCTTTGATGTTAAAAAGAGCTTCCACCATGTCGAATAGATTTATTTCGTCAATAACGTGCTTGAGATTAATGTGCGAAATTCGCAACCCAAAACTAGAGTCACATTTTTTTAAAACTCTGAAATCCTACTTACCTAAATAGACATTATTAACAGAACACAGTGGGCTGTTTGTGAGGCATTTGTAAGTGAAAAATAGACTTGGAGGTAAGCGTTAAGAAACCGAAGCATAAATGATGTCAGAATACGTGTTTACAACAATTTAACCATCAAAGGCTTTGTTTTCCTAGACTTCGAAATAAATATAAGCAAAGAGAATAAAAGATCAGTCAAAGAGTGTATCTCAGTAGAAGACAACAGCTCAGAATTTTCGAATCTATCACTTACAAAAAAAAAAACCAGCAATACAAGGCTGCTGGACATTAGGTGACCAGGAAGTCAGGTCACCGACTTGGCGTGTGGAATTGAAAGAAACGTCGTAACATCAGATTTAGTTGAAAAGCCAAGTTCACTTCAGACTGAAGCGACACAAAGTGACTTAGTAAAAACAAAAGTATGACAGGCTACACATATTATTACCAGTGAGCAGGCATCGGGTAGCACACACCAAAAACTCTGTTGGTTGGATTTCATTTGTCCTACAAGTGGGACTTTAAAACTGGAAAATTCGAAATTTTCCAAATTCAATTTTGAACTTAAAAATCTTTCTAATTCTTTCGGTCGAGATAAGAGCCTTTAAAAATATGTTCAGCGTTTTTCTTCAGGGCAAAACAGAACATTCTTGGAAATAGCCGCATCGGCATCAGCTGATCGATAACTCTTCTGAGAAGTATAAGTTGGCTATTCGCCAATCTATTAAGGGGTTTCTTTGTTGCCATTAAAATAAGAGCTAACAAATTCTGACGCATTGAATTGTTTGTAGAAAAAATGAAAATAACCAGCAAACCCGTTGAAGACGTGTTTTCTTTTCTTTTTTTTTTCATTTCGATTTCAACAAAGTGATATCATCTCCGGGTGGGTGTTAGTTCTGTTTCTAAGAAATTCGCAGAATTTTATCAGCAGATATTCAAACTGAAATAAAGTACGAGTATGTTCTAATACTCGGAACCAGCTCTTATTAAGACATTCGCTTACTTTGTGTATGTAATTGGCTTGCCTTACTAATCCGCAAATTGTTGGCGAAATGTCGGCACATTAGTCGTAATCGAAATTTTGCGTCATTGAAACCCGTTACTCCTAGTAGACCACGACTTCAGAGAGTCACTCTACGTAAGCAATCGCATTTTTCAACATTTCGCTAAAACCCACACAAACCGACACCCGGTGCACTGCAAATAAGATCTTCGCTTCAATTTAATTAAAAGATACTTTCAAGTGAAATTTTCTAATTTTAAAGGCCATTAATCAAAACCGCCTCCAACCGGCTAACGTCTACGGCAAAGGCCCCGGCTCCTCTGCTGGCTACCGTGTCCCGTGTCGTCGTCGTTAGTAAAACACGTTTATGTTATTTAAGTCGTTATCGTTGTCGTAGTCGTTTGTGACTCATTGTAGATACTTGTATCTCTGCCACCATCCAACAGCCACTTGGCCGCAGCATACCACATACATATATTCCTATACTCTTACATCTATACAAATAAATATAAACGAATACTTGTACAGCTGAAAATTCCCAAGCAATTAAATCGCACAAATGGCACAAATTATTGCTTGCCTAGGTTTAACCATAAAAATTGTGTGTGGAAAATGGTGAGAAAATGGCGGTAAAATGGAAAACAAAACCGCTCATGAAAAGCTGCTTGTGTACTCGTACGTTGTTGTTTTTCACTTGGAAATTCGCCCCTCTCTGCTGTGGTTTTGTAATATACAATATCGAACAAATCACTGAATTGCTATGGTTGAGTATAGTGTTGCCGCTGAGCTTGCCGAATGGCCATTTGACACCTTGAGAAATTGTAAAAATTTAATTTTACTACGTATTTTACGCCATTGAAGTGGTTAACATGGGTTTTTATGAAGACATCAACGTAAGTACTCTGGCCTTGGCTTACTGCTCCTATTCTCCTATTGTCTTTTGCTTAATTGTGCACTCAGTCCAGTTAATGATGTCCTCGGGCGCATAAAACGCCAAGTTGGTAGCTCCGCGTTTTCGGAAAGATCCTTTAATTGCAAAACTAGCGCATAAGACCTCGGGCAATAAATCTTAATTAACGAAAGGACAACGAGATATACTTCATGTCGAAATGTGATTCTGACTTCCAGCTGTATACGCCACAAATTTTGCTACCAAGGAGTTAGACACATGGGCGTTTGCGAACACATAAATGATCACTTACTATATTTTATCAATGATTATCAACTTTCTACAGAGTTGAAAAGTCAGAAGGCTTAGCACCTGAGAACTGACCGTAACCCCTGGATGCGTTCAATCATTCAGGCATAAGATGAAGGTAATTATAGAAAAAGACCCAAACCGTACGCGAGCATTTTAAGACTAAGCACCAGGTCCATGACAAACTTGTAGTATACTTGAAGCCAAAGTAGATGCATGTGTTTGGGCAATAAATAATCCTTCTTTAACAATTTAAGATAATTGATAGCTTTGTTATTCGAATTAGTGCACTTTAATTGTGTAAAGACCTTTCAATGTGAATGCGGAAGAACATTCACATCACTTAGTTAGACATATTCCAAGAATACGGACCTCCAGTTTGGGGATTCTGCTGCCAGGTTAACTAAATGAAGCAAACCACATATATATGTAATAACGATCCCAGTCAGGATTCGTAACAGAAGTACTCGTACAACAGAAATTGATTGAGGATATTGACGCAACTGGTTAGTCTGACCTTGCAAACAGAAGCTACAGGAGGCTGGTTAACAAGTACAAATGCTTTGAACTGACGTTTCCAACAATGAAATACTCCTGCAGCTCGCCTGTTCTTTACAACCCAAAGCTGGGTTGAAAATGATAAAAAAATCTAAGAGTTCCTCTTCAAAGAAAACTTGCCAAAAGAGCAAAACACTCGGAAAAACCAGCAGGCTAGTCAAAATCCTCAAAATGGAATTAAAAAGGCCTGACAGCACCTACACTGAGTCGACCCCTGATCGAAACTCACTTCCCAGGCAATGTACCCAGAATCAGCTTACAACCAGCTCCTATTGACATAGTTACAAGTGAACTAAGTAACACAACACGCGGTTGTTGGTGTCTCTCATAACGATGAGAGTATTAAATAACCCGTTGCGACATTTGATGGTTTTAAGTCGCCTCGAAACGACGGCAAAAAAAAAACAAAACAACACAGGCGCTGACAGTCCGGTGTGGGCCATAGCCTAGCTTCTTGACACTCATTTGCGTGCACATGTTGGCATTTTTCTCACATCTGAGCGGGACCTACGGTTTATTGCCTTAGAAGCTTTTTTCATAGGCAAAATTACTTTCGGGAGTTTGCCATTGACCGCAATTCGAAAAATTGTTGGCAAAGTCGGGGATCGAACCACGAACCCTCTGCGTGATAGTCCAATGAGCTAACCATCGCGCCATCGCGCCCACCCCTTCTTCGAAAATTTGCAACGGTGGCCAAAAGTTTGCACCTAAACCCGAGGACAACAACGCGCCAAAAATCTCAGCAAATAAACATCAGTCCCACTAGCCTGACGAGTATCTTGCATAAGGATCTCGGATTATTCGTTTACAAGCTTCGATTAAATGAAGAATTGATGCAAAATTACCACCCGCTTTGTTATTGCTCTTTTCTTTGGGCTTTAGAGCAGCTTGAAATTGACGACAATTTCGCTCAAAAAATCATATTTTCAGATGAGGCACATATCTATCTTGACGGCTACATAAACAAGCAAAATGGTCCTATTTGGCACCCGTAGTCATAGAAGATTGTCACTGTGTGACTGTTTGAGGTAGGTTTTAGAGAAGGGGCATTATTGGCCCCTTTCTTTTCCTAAAAAATTTAAAAAAAAACGTTACAGTCAATAGAAAGCGCTACCGAGGCATGATAACCGATTTTTTTATGGTCAGAAATTGAGGATTTAGACTTGAGCAGGTTATGGTTCCAGCAAGATGTGGCTACAAGCCACAAGCTGTCAAACAATCGATTTATTACAGGGTTGACAGGATGGCCAGCCGAGAAAGTCCTTTAAATAAAGAAATATTCCATAATCATTCGAAAAGCTTACTTAATTGAACACTGTTTTTTATCGCCTTTATAAAAAGATACCAAAAGATGTCTCACGCTTTATATGGGGCTTGTATCTGCACGGCATGATAGGTATAATATTTAATGGATTGGGGTTTTCCCTGCTACTGCTCTGTTTTATATTTAAATCATGGGCTGTACTCTCAAAGTCCCCTTCAGTTTTAAAATTAATTGTCTGTTTCAATAGTTTTAAGGAATGGTTTCGGTACTTGGGCCATGAAAGGAATCTTTTCGGATCTACACAAAATGTCTCCAAAACCGATAGAGCATGAAGAGTTGGTCTGACTCTGAGTATTTTGGGGGTTTACTTTCTAATGGCAGTGAACTAAGAACTGCTTACGTTTGGGGCACGGCCTCCATTGACAGTTGGTTTATATTTGAGCGTTTCCGTAGATGGTACGTCCCTTCAAACTGGAGATTTTGTTCCAGTAAGCATGTTACCCATAAATGACATGACACGAAATCCTACGATGATTGTTGTAAAACAATTTTTTTGCGGGCGATACTCTGATTCGAGGAAATCAAACATCGAAATCACCAAATTAACATGCCATAAGGTTCCATCTTGTTCTCTACTTTATTACTTCTTCCCGATTATTTGAATACATTTCTACTTACGTGCCTAAATTGATTATTAAATTCCCATATAATCGAGTTTTGAGGAAATATTAAATGAACGTTGTTCCTGTCACTACAGGGAGGTGACACAATTGCAACAAATTTCTATTCAGTGGCAACTCTGGTTGTGGTTGAGAAGGGCTGGTTTTGCTATTTACAGAATTGGAATTGATATTGCTACATTTTGTCCCAGTAGCAGTATCTGTAGTATCTATAGTATCTATCCGTACCATAACTCGATTTGAAATTAAATTGTCTGTGGATTTTTCACTTCTATCGTGTCGTTACGCACTTTTGAATCTTTTATTTTGCGAAACTCGAACAGACCAAGTACGACGAATGAGAGTAATTTTTCTCCTTAATTCACTATGCATTCGGTTTGGTCTTGGCTTTTTTTTATTTCTGTATTTTGTTTCTTTTTTTTAAGTGAATATCGGTCAAGATACGAAGATACGAACAGCGTGCTAGACGCACCACACAAAAGTATCTAAATTATGGAATTTAACTTTTATTATAGTGAAACTTTTCTGTCTAATAATTCCTCTTCTCTGTTCAATGAATAAGAATCCACACAGAGTTTAGTATTCAGTTTTCAGTTTGCAGTGTTCAGAGGGTTCGAGATACTTAGTAACGGCAAGGGGTATGAAAGTGAACAAGAAGTTTAAATTGATCTTTTAACTGAGGAAGCATACATCAAGGCAACAGGTGGCTTATAAGTTGTCTTTGCTGGGTCTTTAGTTTTATTTTTTTTGTTTTTTTTTTTTATTTTTTTTGTAACGAGTAACGAGTACTTTTTGGTTTATTATTCTTCTTTGACTTCTCTTCACCTGGTGAAAAGAGCGAACAGACTTTGGCAACAATTATAAAGTGGAAATCTGATTTTACGGTCATGAATTTCGAATAAATCGTCTCTTTTTATGAAGTCGTTGTTTTTTTTTCTGTTTGGTCTTGCTCCTGAATAGGGATGGGGGTCCGGGAAGGTCTACAAATCTGCTGTTAGTAGGATACACTTTTCTTTTCTTTTCTTTTCTTTTTTCTTAAATCAATTCTGAACGATTTACTTTCTATAATTTCTACGAATCCAATGGTTATGTAAAATGTGAGGCAGGCACTGAAGAAGTTATCTGTAGACACGGCTCAGTGGGTAAGTAATCGGTTTCACAACAACCATATGCCACGCAGTCGGGGGCTTGTTAGTCCATGTGAAATTTGATTTTTCTTTTTATTACATTCCCCATATGCATGGAAAATCACACAGTGCTCGTATTACGTATGAGTATATGCCTGTCTGCTGGGTGCAGTTTGCTGTGTAACTGATATAATGTTGACAATCAGTTTTATTTTTGCACGTTTTTGAAAAAGAAGCTGAGACATTGCATGTATCTACATGTATATAGCTCGGAAAGAGTGAGGAGGGGTTTGATTAGATGCACGTGAGGCACATGTGTATAACAATTTGCGCATAACAAAATGCGAGAGAATTTTTCAATGGTTCCGAAAAGTCATAAATGCAAACGGTAGATATTCTGTGATGAGGTGAATTTGACACACTGGCGGACATGTGCCATGTGGAGAGGTTTATTTTAGATAACACATTCAAAGTTATGTTTGCTGTTGAAAATTAAGTGATTATGAAAAATTGAAAATAGAATATTCTGCATAAATCGAAAACTAAGATATTATCCACACACCTACTACACCATCTTCTAAGTCAAAGTCTGAACTATTGATCTATATTGAGACCACTGGTTGACTCTGCCCGAATCCAATACCGCCAATATAGACAGTTAAAAATCAAAAGTGGCAATCAATCAAGTCTTATGGCCATGTCCCATTCATAAGCATGTTCTCGTGCACGTAGAGTGAACTTAGTAGGTACTGTGATAGCCCCGTCTATCATCTTTGTAATCGCGGAGTTTCGGATTATCCGTTGATAAAATTATGCACATCATGAACACCTTTTCTGTATACCAAGCACATGAACTTCTGATCACATTGTTTCGCACAAATTGCCATAAAGGATAAGCTTACGATATTCAGTAAGTAAGAAGACGACATCCTGTTGGACTATTTCGACGGGATAATGTCACATGGTGGAGGTCAAATACAATGATTCCTTGGACAGGCCTACTAATTCACCTCTCCAAATCAGGCGAGAACATCGTTTTAATTCAAAAACACTGGAACCGGGGGAATCAGAACCAAAATCTTCAATCCACGTATCATCGGGGGAGCCTGTAATCTTACGGAAAGCCACCTTAACCCTTTTTTTTTTTCTTTTTGAATTCGGCAAAGAATATAGTGTCGTCACAACCCCAGTGCTTGGTTTAGGGAGAATACTCGAAGTCACGGTTTATCTCGGCTTATGACTCAACTTGGTCCTCCCCTTCCTTGGGAAAAAAAAAACAACAGAGATCGTTCTAGGATTTAACGCAAATGTGTCATCATCCTCTCTCTAATAGGAAGAAGAATATCAATAGTTATTTTATGATCTTATGATCAGTAGAAACCTACGTCTATGAAATAAAAGACGAGACTTCACGTTTGGTATTACAATTCGACCATAAATCGGTCGTTGGGAGACAGATTAGAGCCAATTTAGACATGCATTTGAAAGCGTTAACGCCTGTAAAAAAACATACTTTCTCAAACTGTACGAAAAATCTGGACCGACTTCTCAAATCGAATCAGCATCTGAACAAATAACCTAGTGTTTGCACCCCTAGATAAGGGTCGAAGCCATCCTTGTGAAACGCTACGATTTAGTCTCCAATCATCTATAAAAGCTATCGTCGAGACTTCGTTTAGTTCTAGCATCCAATCCAAGTATGCCAACTATCTTAAACCGGTTGGTAAATTGCAGGAGTCATTCCTAATGACTATTTAGGATGGTGTACATCCCTGGGTAATTGACAGATCAACGTCTGTTTCATACCCAATGCAAGGAAAAGCATTTTCGTCTAAGTATAGTCCTTGTTTTCGATTTCTCAACATGCTAGCATGTTAATAAATTAAATTCTCATAAAAGAAATAATCAACAATAGGCTTGCGGCCTATGTTCCCTTACGAAAATACTACATCAAACAAAAAACATCTGGGTATTTGAAGAAGCTGCTTTAGCTTAGCTCTTTAATATTTACATCCACTGATGCACAGAGAATCTTTTTCAACTCCTATCTCTAGATATCTATGCGGAGCAAATGACGCCCTGCACCGGGACGTATACCCGGTTTCTAAAGCAAGAAAAAGAATATGACCTCATGTTTAAAAGTGAAATCAAGGCAACGTTGGGTGGAGAATGTTTTGCCAAGATCTTTGATCTTTGACAAGATTGACAAAAGGCACAGCTATAGACATCCATTAAACCTCTAAAGAAGCAACTTACAATGCAAATTTGACACAAGCTGGATAACAGATTTTTGTCTGACAAAGTCAGTGCATAGAACGTGCCTATTTCTTTAAGCATACGCCTTCTGGTATGACAATAGTGCAAAATTTATAAGTACCTTGTTTACAAAATCTACTAGTTATTTCCATTTGATTATGGCCGTTGTACATCTGGACTAACAAAAACCATATTTGCTCTCAAATGATCTATTTTGATTACTCGAAAAAGTCCATTACTAGCCGATCTTGTCCAGCAATTTAGTATCGTTTCGTTGCATGTTTGTAAACACTGGCCCTCGGACCAGGTCTCCATATTCGCAAGGATGATATTTGTCATAACAAAAGCAGGTACGTTGGCAAACATGACTTTTTACTTAAGTTCTGGAAATTGTAATAATACATACAAGCTTGTTGAGCGGACGGATTATCTGGTCAATGACTAGCTGACATCTTGTCACAAAGCACTAACTCATACTCTAGGGTTCCTTAGAAACTTTTCACAAGCAGAGGTGTTCACTTTTGAAGGTTTGGAATTAATGCCAGCAATTTTTATTATTTTCCGCTGTATACAGCGAAAAATATCTGTGGCGAACCCATATCTTTGGCGTATATGCATCTGTGTTTTTCCTTTGTTTTAGCCTGATGTTTTAGCAACGATATAAGAATCTGGATTAAGTGCCTATGACCACGGAATTCAATGAATTCAATGTAAAGAAGACCTCAAAAATGACGAAACTGATTCCTCTCTGAAGCCCCTGCTTTGTTAAAGAATGCAGGCAGGGACATGTAGGAAATTAGGAGAGAAACACAACAGCTTCCTCGGAGAAAAAAAAATTCGACCAATAAGGAGGGGTCCCACCACGAAAAACATTCAATTTTCTTAACCAAAAGTAAAATGATCGCATCTGGTGAACGAAATCCGTGCGATGGCGTATAGAAAATAGCAAGAAAATTTCATAGTAGCGACACTCTTGTTGCTTGGTATACGGAAAGACCACTTCTGCAAACTTTTAAATAAACTGTCAAACTCTGTTCTCGGGTGGAATGAACCATTCAACTTTGGCGATAAAAACCAAAGATGTCCTTCTACTCAAGTTAAATAAAGTTAACATAGCAAGGTCTTGATATACACAAGAACCGAACGGGCTATTTAAGGCAACAGAAGAGGAAATGACTTTGTAGAGGCATGCTTGATGGATACTACCTATGAAACATATAGCTGATCTACAAGAAAAGAAACCCTTTAAGCGCTAAATATAAAAGCTTCTATCTCTTCAACATCGTATAAAAGACCTTGTCCGCCGTAAACCACTTGTGTTAAGCCCCTATCCGTGCAGTTTTATACAAAGTCTACAATTGAACAAATATTCACACTGTGATAAAGCCTAGAGAAAACCCAAGACCTGCAGATCGATACAAGCACCTCTAGTAGTAGTAGTAGTAGTAGTAGTAGTAGTAGTAGTAGTAATAATCTTTATTATTCCATTAATTTTTTTCCTGTAAAGATCGCTCTAGTGAGGCGACATTCTCTACAGGGAGCGTAACGCCATGTTCGTGGCATAGATTATCCCACTGTAACTCTCGGGTAAGAAGTTATTTTGCGACTACATGTGGAAATCGATAATCGGGGAGTGAAAGTGCTTTTAGGACGTACATAAAGTGCATTTTCATGGTGAATAAGTACAAAGGCGGTTTCTAGGTGAAGCATGTAGTTCGGCGTGTTCACTGGTAGTCTAAATATTTTCTTTATGAAATATCTCAGTAATTTATCTACTTCTTCGTATTGAGTGTTACCATAAATTTGCGCTGCATAACACATAATAGATCTGACACCGCTTCGAAAACTTTATACTGAGTATTCAATGCAATATCTTTTTTACTAAGTACTTCATTCAAACTGCAGTTTATGACCTTTTTTGCTTCTCTTAATTTTTCCTCAAGATGCTTCTTAAAGGAGAGTTCTGGTGTTACTATAACTCCAAGGTACTTGTATTTCTTAACTCTCTCAATTTCTTCATTTTACCACGTCCACTTTTCACCCCTCGCATAACGTCCAGTTCCATTTCGAAATACCATTATTTGGGACTTACTTGTATTCACCTGTAGATTCCACATACTCCAATAATGCTGCAATTTATTTATCATCAATTGCATCATTGTCGGTGTTTTTGCTAGCAAAACGATATCATCCGCGTACATTCAAAGTTTTATTTGAACTCCCGCAAACTTAATTCCTCCTGGTAAAACAGTTGGCAAGTCATCGAGGAATAGAGAGAACAGAAGAGGACTTAAGAGGCAGCCTTGCTTTACACCCATGTGTGACTCAAACCATTGTGACAAATTTTTTCCATCCCATACTGCTGTTCAATTTTCATTTAACATTTGACACACCTAGGTTGCTTAATTTGTAGAACAGCGATCTTCTATCAACGAAGTCGAAAGCCGCCTTGAAGTCTTCAAATAAACGCGTACAGCTTTTTTCCTTTTTCCACGTAGTGCCCTGCGATACTAGTGAGCGAGAATAAATTGTCTACCGTTGAATATTGACTCCGAAAGCCCGCTTGAAATTCGCTCAGAATGTTGTTTTCTTCAACCCATGTGGACAATCGATAGAGTATAACTCCCGTGAAGATTTTCATTAAAGAGTTTAAAAAGGATATGCCCCTATAATTCCGAGCATCTTTATTGTCACCTTTCTTAAAAAGAGGGAAAACTATGTTTTTCTTAAAACTTGATGGCACCTCCCCTACCTCAAGGATGTAATTGTACACTGCCGGTCGCTTCTCCAAAAATTCCTCCAAGGCATTCATGAAAAACTCGTAAGGTACTCGGTCTTCTCCGGGAGCCTTGTTCGGTTTACATCGTTGAACGACATTACAGACCTCCTGGAGTTGAATTTTTCTGTCCAACACCTCCACACTTTGGAATGGCAACGCGTAGTGCAAATAGGTAGCACTGGTTGGTGGGTTAAATAATTGCTTACAATTTTCTGGTAGGATGGCCACCTCAACGTGGACACCTCGCGCGAATGACGTGTCATTGAGAAGTCTTACATGTTTCCAGAAAGAGCGACTGTCGATAATTTCCGAAAGAGTTTTGGCCAGTTGATTCGAAAACCTTTTTTGTTGGCCTGTTTGTAAAGGCTCTTCGCACAACTGCTGCCAGTTTCCCTCAACACCCTCAGCACCTCTATAGGCCGCATATGGCAACATTCAAAGTAATATAGAAGAGGATACGAGGCAGAATAGTGCGCATCTATCAAGAGGAAAATTGGCCCACAAACACAGTGAAAGGGAACCTTAACCCTCTAGGAGTGTATATCTCAAGATAGTGGATAAAACAGCACCCTTATTGAAGTGACACAGGTTCAACTCGGACAACTCTGGTGATTTAAATCCACAACGATCAGCAAGGTACTAATTATAGCCCATAAATACAAACATGTTAGTATTACCCAGCACGAGAAATTGAATCCATGCGTCCGTGCTTAACTTTCTTCGCCATTCCTAATTGCGATTGAAATTTGATTTCCTTAGAAGTCAGATGTGTATTGACTCTCATTTAAATGCCTTCATGCTGTTGTTCATAGAATTAGGACACTCCTCCGCAGAGGTTATTCTCACCCAAAATGATATTATCTCCTTTGGACTGTGAGCCGTGGGACGATGTTATAATGAAAGAAGAAATTGGATACAGGTCGTAAGTAATTTCGTTTTTCCTTTGAAATGTATATTTAACACATAAGTACCCTTGTATCTGCTACCTGTTGTTAATTTATCGTTGAGTTCAAGGTAAACTATGCATTGAACACTAGAACGCTTGTTTAGAACATTTAATTAGATTTCATTTAGCATTCGTTAACTAATTGAATTGTCTTCGTATCTCTAACACTAGCCAATTTTGGATGCAAAACTGGTTCTACTGTCATCGATGAATCTCCTTTACTGTCTCTTACGATGACGCACTCCGGTGAATGACCAAAACTATACACGAACTGTGAGTAAATCTCTCGAATAAGGCAATTAACATCGTTATTCTGTAATGTAAAACTACCCAAAACCGTTAAGATGTTTATACTTGAGCTGATACTCGAATTTGAATCTCAGTTAAAAATGACCTCATTGCATCTGAGTTTTATTTGATTAAAGTGTTTCCCCGAATCGGAGTCACGTCCCGAAATGATGCATCAAGTTAGAATTACGTGTGCCGGTGAAGGTTAATTGTATCCACGAACTGTTTAGAAAATGTCGGTTACACTTGGATACAAATCTTAAAAAAAAGGGGAAAAAGAAAAATATAAAGGAAAGGCTCAAAATCAAAAGTTTGTTTAGTTCGACATCATTAGAGTTTGAGGTCTTCTATTTTGATTCGTTTGAAGAAAAAAAAAGTCTCTCATTAGGTCGTCAAGAGACTATCATTAAGATTAAGTCGATTATCGTATTTCCGGAGGCCAACTCTCGCCTCAAGGTCTAACTCAGCCACCGAACCACTGGAATCCGAAAAGCAGTTCAACTCTCTATTCATATTGCTGACATAATGAATCCCCATGGACTGTTGTGTTTGATTTAATGACAGACACAAAGATCTACTTATATATACAAGATATCTAGAACAGAAAAACATTGAAAAAGTGTACCAGAGTAGGGGGAAAAATTAAGAAAAAATATATTACGTCTGAATGGATATGCTGAAGAGATACCAACGAACAACTTGGAAAGAAACGTGAGCAGACAGCACGACCTCATTTGAATAATAATACGATGCATTGCCGTTTCGATTCGATTACTTCTTGACTGACTTCGACTCCGTCAAGGTATTGTCTTTCATGTCTACGGACGTATACGTTGCAGATACTTTGGGAACTACTGTGGAATCAACGCCCTGAGCACCACATAATTTTCCGTAGCAGGTGCACATACTCTGCACGCCCCTCTTTGAAAAGGAGGTTCTTAACGATGGTAAATGAGACCATCCATCATCGATCATCAATGATCGAAAGATCCAATATTTTATTAAGAAACTTGCTAAAGATTTTTTAGGACACGGTACACAAGAATAAACGTAGAGAAAGTGAGTAGTTATTGTTGTTCTTCATTGACCTTTGCCCAACCTCTAGATGTCTATCGCAGACACTTAAAATATTGCGTATCTGCGTGATTAAGAAGCGTGGTATGTGACCTTGGTTTTCGTTTCACCCAGCTGCACAAGGAAACGTATTGTATTACACTTGATGTAGTGGTTTTATCTACGTAAAATTAGTATAAGTGTACAGCTTTGTGTAATCTTTATGATTCTACGCAAGTCGTGTTCGTTGAGCTGACTTCGCAGTGTTCCGTTGATTTCCTAATTACGAATAACATACGTACTATATGTATTTACCTAGAATTATTTCTAAATTATCAGTATAAACCTGTGGCTTTGCTTGATTCCGTGGGAAACAATAAAGACGTGTCCAACCGCAGGATCTATGTGGATAATTTTGGCCCAATAATTCGCTGGTTTCAATAACAGTGTACCATTATGTGCAAACATCATTTTGCCTGGAACAATGTTAAGAAGAATTAGAGTTGAGATTGGTATGGAACGGAAGTTTAATAATTCGCCAGTGTTCTCGAACTCAGTACAAATAGAAATGCCGACTTAAACAGCATAGGCCTACAAATTTGTCTTTAGTCCCAGTGTCTGGCATAATTGAAACACAATTTCCCCAACAAAAAAGGATATAGTTAGTTGGAGCGTTCACGAAAATGTGTCTCTACGCATGAAACAGGCAAATCACAATACGGACGTTTTGGTGGAGTAATTCTTAAAATGGAGCCAAAACAGAGTCAGAGGTAGATCCACTCACACTTTCGTGGTCGGCTACCCCACCACCTCTTAAGAACTTAACCTGTTCCTTGATGTTCGTGCCATTCAACTGAATTAAACTAAACTGCCTAACTTGAAACACAAACAAGGCAGAATATGGACGAATTTACGGTTGAAGATTTCAGGAAACGAAAAGCGGATAGAGATTTGGGTTATGCACTTGGAAAGCTCAAACCCAAACACAGTCCATATGCAGTGGAACAATTAAGAGGTCCTAAATTCCCATAACGTGAAAAACACCATTAACGAAGTACAATAGGTTTGGCCGGGTCAAAGGTGTGAAAGTTAAGTCTTTAGCTAAACCAATTCGTTTATAAAAATGTACCTATTCGAGAAGGGCAGATAGAAGGTTCTTTAGAATTTCATTCAAAATTATACAAACGAAAAAAAAATATGTCTTTGCCCTGGGCTACACAAGTCCATTGTTGGAATATTGTGCGATTATGGTTGGCCCTGAGTGGCATCCACCTGGTGATGCACGTTGCTGTGACAATAACTATTCATCAATTGCACCATTTCTAACTTCTCGTGATAGCCACATTTTACATTACATTACCTAGTCAAGTCATAAATGCTGGTACACAACTGAGCTCACTCATTACGAATGCAACACTCGGCGTTGATATTTATGCTTCATTGTGACGTAAAAAGTTGTTGACATTAATCTTTAGGACGTTGCGACCGCTTGGAATCACTCGCAATTTTGTGTATCGTGCAGTGAAGTTGTTTGAGGATACTGGTGGAGAGAGAACTCCGAAAGCGATCAAAGCCGTGAAGAAACGAATCGACCGAAAACCGCTGCGAAAACAGAAAATCTTGTCGCGGGAAATGCAAATTTCGCAAAAATCCTTGTCTCGCTATGATGGCGTTACCAAGCTCCATTTTTGCGAGAAAGGAGTGAAAACATCGGTCAAAGTATAACAATCGACCGTCTTGGAACCCATTGTGAAGTCTCTAAACCAATCAATATTCAACAACAAACCATGGACTTTCCAGCAAGACTCTGCTCCAGCTCACAAAGGAAAAACGACTCAACTGTGGCTCAAAAACAACGTTCCGAACTTCATATCAACGGATGATTGGCCAGCTGGTAGTCTAGACCTCAACCCGTTTGAAAACAAGTTTTGGTCCGTATTAGAGGGCATGGCTTGCTCTACTCGACACTCAAATATTGAGTCGTTGAAGCGAGCCCTTGTCCGTGCAGTGGACAATTTCCCCATGCATGAAGGGCGTCTCGCAATCAATGAGTGGCCACATCGTCTTAAGTCGTGCTGGGAGGCAAATGGAAGTCATTTCGAATAAGTTGATCTAAGATTTGTAGCCATTGAATAACCCAATAAAAACAACAACAAAAATTGTTTAAATATTAATTAGTTTTCATTTGGCGCTGATTTTTCTGTGTACCAGCATTTATGACTTGACTAGGTAAATAAGGTTTCGATTGGCATTTGGTCTCAACAAAGGAAAGGACCTTGGGTTTAAAAAATTAAATGGGGAAATCTGATAATTTTCCTCCACACTATCGTTGATATTCGAGTCCAACAAAGATTTAACCATTGGATTAGGATGATCACGTATACGCTCTAACTTTTTTTTTTTTTTACAAATAATTCGGTTTGGTATGTTATTATGGGTGTAATGTTCGTTTCGGAATACTGAATCTTATTAGAAAACCATTTTTTATCTGGCCTTCTAAATTTACCGCAGCAGATTCTTAAAATTTCTTCTCAAACATCTGGAGCTCTTCGGCTACAGAGGGTGAAATCGTAAATCAAGTACAAAACCCATATTCTGTTATTGGTCTTATTAAGGTCTTATACATTAGCATCTCGGTATTCGGCGAATCTTGTTTAGAATTGAGCAGGGGCTTAAGAATTACTGTGTCCATTTTGGCTTTATTCAATATTCTGCGGGCATGTTTGTTGAAACCGAGTCTTTTATGAAAATCAACACCGAGGTACGTGACTTCATCTCGTAGTGGAATATTGTTTCCATTGATCTCTAGTTTCAAGGTCTTACTTTCTATTACTGCAAGATAATGTCCTTTCCGGCTTGCATTTCTGAAGCAGGTTAGGCCACATTTAGCACTATTAATTTTTAGCTTCCACTTTTTGAAGTATGCTATAAGAGTCGGTAGTTTGTATTAAATCTTATTAAGCGCAACATTCGGCCTTTTGTCACTTGCTAATATCAAACTGTCATCTGCGTGTAAAATAGCACTAGGGTCATCTTGCGATGGGTTATGGAAAGGAAACAAGATTGGTCCTAGGATCAATCTTTGAGCCACACGGGAAAGAACTGAGTAATAGTCTGAGTGCTCATCACCTATGATAACAGAGCTGAGCCCATCTTTAAGGAAGCTGGAACTGATACAAATTAACCACTTAGGAACCAATTAGCTTATAGATTAATCCCTTGTGCCAGACAGAGTCGAAAGCTTTTTTATTTAAATCTATATCAAGACCTACCGTGAAAATCCTGGTTCTTAAGTTTTGAATAATCTTATTGTGCAGTACCAGTGAGGCATGTTCCGTTGAATGACCCTTTTTGAAACCAAACTGGGTACTTGGAATAATATTGGATTCCTCGCATATGATACTTAACTGCCCTGCTATATGCCTCTCGAACAGTTTTCCTATATTAGATAGCAAGGATATTGGTCGAAAGTCTTTTATATCTCTTGCTCTCTTAGACTTAGCTATAGGGACTATTTTCCCTTTTTTCCAAATTCAGGCAGTGGTTGAATAAATGGGACATTTTCGAAGAATGAAGATTGAGATATTGTCTATTCCAGCTGATTTTTTGTTATTGAGGGCTTCTCACAACAAACTCACACTATTTGGGGATGGAAATGCTTGCCCATTGTTGGGATTTATCGCGGTATTTGAGGGGTAAACGATTTTTTTGGTTTGATTGAACTCGTTACTACAAAATGATTCTACTGTCGAGCAGATATCATTCTCCTCAGATTGATCTGGAACTGTTTCTAGATTCGAGTAAATGTGTGAGTAATATTCTTTAAACACCTTTAATTTACTTTGCACATCATTTAGGTTCCCTCCGTTGTGGACTAGAGTGTCTTTCGGAATTTTCTTCCGGTTATCCTTTCGATTTCTTTAAATGCATGAGGAGAGGGTCTTTTCTAGTTCAATCTTCCCTTAAAAGCAGTGTTAATATCAATCCGAACCCTTTCTTTAATTATTTTACTTAAGCACTGAATCCTAGCGTAAAGTTGGCGATATTCATCGCTGACACTGTTAAGATGTCGGTTATAAAGTCTTTTCAATTGTGTAAGCCATGTACAACGTATCTTAAGCAAGTTTTTTGTAGTGTCTGAAATATTGTGATATTTGAAATTTTCCACGTTGCGAATGGAGGAATGCAATTGAACGTTGATGTTAATTTGTTCATTTAATTTTGATATCCAGGTATGTATTTCATCGTTTGAGATATTCCTTTCGGTTGAAATATTTAAAGCGCACAGTCGATGATAAAGTCAAGTCCGATTCTAAAAGCTTCCCAATTAGTGTGCTTGAAACATCTGTACGTTGCCGGTGGCAGTAGGATTGGACGGAAATCAATTATGCTTAGTAGTAACTCAATCCCAAAGTGATCCGAATTCGTTGCGAATGTTGAACAAACTAGAGGGTTCAGATTGTTGCAGATGAGAGATGAAGATATAAGAAAAAAGTCAATCACAGATGATGATCTGGGGAATGTAGGGCTGTTGGGAGCAACTAAGTCTAAATTCAAATATGGCCCGTTGTAAAGCCAGTTTTGTATCGAGTTCCCATTTTGGTTATGCACTGTGTCACCCCAATCTGTATGGCGTGCATTAAAATCCCGTCATAAAACGACTGCGTCAAATGAATTCATAAGCGTGTAAAGTCTGTCAAGTTTGTTTGGCAAATGTCGACCTGCATTAAAAGGAATATAAATGCTTCCTATTAAAATATTCCTTCATAAACCAGTACTACTACGTGATGTAATAGTGACTAGGCAAATGGAAAAAATGACACTCTGAAAAGGGATTTCAGTATACTTATACTTTTGGTCTTAAGATAACTGCTGTTCCCCTGCCTGAATGACAAGGGATGAAATTAAGACCACCAAAAGCAGGTTTATGGTACGAGGATAGCCTTGTTTCCGAAAGGAGACATATTTGAGGCTTTTGGGTTTTTAGTGTGTTAAACAAATCTAGTCTTCTTTCAAGGGAAGTTATGGAGTTACAATTTATCGACATAATTTTGAAGTTATACGTCTGCATTATTACCACCATAGAGGCTACAACCACAAGATATGCGAACATTTTGTCTCCTGTAGACCGAAGTTGTTGATAAGTGGGCCAGAATTGTCTGATTTTTATTACCAGTTCTTTAAAAGATATGTTAAAAAGATCTTTCGCCTCGTTTAAGAAATTATTAAGATCACCAGATTGTTTCTTTGACGTAAAGTTTGTTTGGGTGTTATTCACGCGGTGAGAGTAGTTAATTTTAACCATGTCAGCATATGTGACGTGTTGATTCGTAAGCGTATTAATAGCGCCTTGTACTACCGCTCTATTTTTGATCGCAACCTGCCTTGTGCCTAGTGTCGATATATTTCGTTTTTCTTTGTATTTTAGATATGATGGGCGGCCATGATAACTAACCGCGTGCCCGGTGTCATTACAATAAGCGCACTTAAGAGTAGGAACTTCCTGATTGGATTCCCTGAGCGACTTAAAGGAAGCGATGCGCACTTCTGAATCATGAGAATCGCCGCATAGGACACACCTACTAAGATATGAGCAACATTCACCGGAATGACTGAATCTTTGACACCTTTGTCCACTCAGTGGAGTGATCGACGTTTACATCCATGGAGGTAATGTTGTTATTGGAAATTGAATCGCGCTCACGTGCATTAGCAGCAGTGAGTGCACTGGTTGTACTATTGATTGCGTGTTTCTCCATTAAGATAGCGCTTTTTACATTTAAGCAATGATGATGGTTTATGCAATCAAGAGACACATGTGCGTTGGCTTGTACTGTGCTCAAGCGATCACTATTTTCATCTTCCAGCAAAGGAGCCACTTTAAGGAGTCATTGTCTCAAAAAAAAAAAATGAATTAATGGGCTTTAGCCGGTTTAGGGGTCTATTCACGACCGAGTCAACGGTTCCACTCCTCGTGATAGCGACGAGTTTAGTCCACCTGAGTGTAAAGTAGGATAATGACTGGACCTCAAAGTACTTCAAAGTACTCGTATTTGGAGGTGAAGGCAATAAAGATTTTTCAGAACTAGTTAGAGAGAAAAAGAAAATATGGCGAACGAACTCGTAATGTGTCAACGACAGATTTTATATCCTCGAAATGTTGTCTAGTTTGCCTAAAGCAGACGGCTATACGTGGTGTTAACAACAAACATCCTCAGATAAGGATCAAATAACTTTTGCGGCGAAAGGCTGCTAGAAAATACTCACTGATATCAAAGCAATCAAACAATTTTAAAAAGATGACAAGGCAAAAGGTTGATGAAAAGCTCTTGAAGAAAACCCCTTATAAAGACTTTAAAACAGTCGGAAGAGGAAATCTGCCACACTGGAATAACTCACAAGATTCTAGGGCAAATACACTGAGTCGAAAGCAGAGACTCTCATCTCATGTTTGATATTCAATTCCCGGGTGAGTAGTACCCAGCTGCAGAGATGAAGACCAACTGGTTACGATGGCTCTGTAGCTCGGCCGGGCAACACGGCGTAGACGAAAAGCTAGTTCTGAGGATATGGCAAATAGGGCTTTGCGGATGCTGATTGCACACAGTTTGAGAAGACGGCATCCAGTGTCCGCTAGTCTGGTGCATGCTGTTCGACTCGCTACCTAAAGCTCTAAGAAGTTCGTCTATACTCAAGCATATGAAGATCGAGTAACAGTACTATCTGTTGGATCATGTTCAGCGCCTAATTGCTCCTAAGCGCAGGAAGTCCTAGAAAAGAAATGAGCTTTCAGTCTAGAAAGTTGCACCCTTCCACCACTTCCGAGGTAGTTTAAGAATGCAAGACTTCATGGGACGCAGGCGAAAAGCTAAGCCTTGTTTTGTCCTAAGGTGGGATCACAGGAAATAAAATCAATGATTAACTTAACAGGCACGGCTCAAACGAGAGTTTTCAGGACTCGAACCGGCCTGCGTCCCCCATTAGGACTTTAATTGACAGATGGCTCTTATAGCAAACGAATACTTCTTGGCGAATCAAACTGGGTACCGGCTTTTACGATGTCCCTCAGCATGAAACACTGGAGGATGCTAACTGGATTTGTGACCGGGAACTACAATTTTGGGAAGCACTTAAGTATATGGGCCTACGCAACACAACGTCCTGCTGTCATGGTGTCACCACGGAGCACCAATATACAGTCGCATAAGGCTGATCGTACTCGGGGATCATGCGATTTTTGAGGGCTGATACTCAAAAGACTAAGTAGTTCTCAAAAAAGAAAGATACAAGGTTCAGTTAACTAAGCGAATGCGCTAGCAATCTACATCAAGACTACATTCGGCAACATAAGCTTTACATGAGTACATGACCCCAGAAACGAAGAAGGCGACTCTACCAAATATTCATTCTACGACCTCGACATATAAGCCATATCGTTAGCTTGTCGTTGGTAAATTTAACGTCAAGATATGATCATTTCCTTTCCATAGTCAAGTCGCGAATATGCATATCACGGACGACTGAACATCAGTCATATGCTGCCAACATCATGCGCAGAAGTCCAATAAAGACCATGTCAGTAAGTCATTGAAAACGCCGCATCACCAGACCGCAAAACTAAAGCTCGACGAGGATTGGCACTAAACGCATGCAGTCAAATAAGCCGGCAATGATGCAATGAAGAACTAGGCATGCAAATGTCACCCAAGTGATTGCGACCCCTATGTAAGTAAATAAGCTTCATTTCTAAGTCACAACATAATAAAGGAAGTAACAGTAAGTTAGTTAAACCTTAATGGAACTCCATGTAATAGAAACCGCTGACATTATCTGACGAAGAAGTGGCTTTGAGGTGACAAAATGAAAGAGTAACAATCGGACAAGAGCCTTTCCTTCACCATTCAAAAAATGGCAGGACATCAAAATTTAGCAGTGTACCTCGACCGATTAATAATTTTAACTTATAGATCATACAGTTTGGACCATCACCCGAAACAAGTGTAAACTCAAACGCACAGAACTGACTTTCGAAACCTGCCTTAAGATGCCAGTCAAAGAGGATTTCTTAGGCAACATCTCTCTTTTCTGGAAACTGGTATCATTTTCTGTTTTACAGAGCACAGTCGCCACCCTTTCCCCTATGCTATAACGATTTTTTTTATTCATTTTCAAATAACATGCATTCGATATGGAAACACGACTAACAGACAAACACCAGCTGCATGATACCCACATAGCCCTCATATTGTCAAAAAAAAGAAATATACATAAAAATAATTGCAACCTACTGTAGACGAATTTTAATTGCAGAAGGTAAAGGCGTAGTATACATTCGTTCTCTCTTACCACTCAAACCCCTACACTACTACCCGAACTACTCCACTACCTGCACCCATTGCAATTCGAAACATTCAGTGTTAAATTTTTAACGAACTGCACTCGGAGCAGTTGTTTGCAAAATTGAAGCCAGACACGCACTCCGGACCGCACCACAACAAAACAACCACAGCATAACAAACAAGACCATACACAGATCTGTAGACTTGTAGTCGTACTCAACTCATAGATCCAACGAATACAATATTCAAAATGCAAACACGACTAACCGACAGATACGACGGGCCGGCTTGAATTCGAAGTCGACTCTAGTCGACATTTAAGCCATTTACTCTGTCATTTTGTGGTGGAACATCCTCGAACACAGGGATACCCAATCAACCACCGACCAGAACCCCACCAGAGCGGCTCAATTCGACAATGAACAGGCACAAGACCCTGAGGCAGAGTACTTGAGTTTATGGTCACAAGTTTAAGTTGCGGTACGGCCCTGAAGACCGACGACGGTGTCTGTGGCAACAGCAGCAGCAGCAGGAGGACCAATTAAATAATTGCACTCATGTAATAATTCGAAGAAAAATTACAGACAAACCCGACAGACGGACTCTCGTAAACGAGCAATGGTATGTACACATTCGAATGTAATATTAGGGGGCCAGACGATTTGTAGTCACTTACATATGTATGCAGAGAGGGTCCCACTACAGATAAGAAATTCACTCCCTGGGGGGCTGTTTTAAAATATTAAAAACTAACATATCTAACCATACAAGGTCTGCACAAATTGGAACAACGACAGTTTTCCTGATGCTGGCTGCTGCCGATACTCTGCATCTCTAAACATCATACATATGTACGTCAATGAGTACAAGTACGAATATTGCATAGAACGGAGCTTGTACTGGCATTGGACTAGTGGACTGTTTGACTTTCGCTACGAGGCAGCAACGACATGAATAAGAAGGAAATATGGGCTTTAACTTATGTTGGCTTAGACACGAGCACGACTTTGACTACAAATACGAATACAAATACGACTATGACTACGAGACTATTTCTGCAATCTAAACAAATATGAATAGAACCAAAACGAACAAACGAAGCTACAAGCAAACGGATTCGATCAGGTTCATGTAGAAAAATTACTTCCAAATGTTTGGCATAGAGTGAGGATTCGAACTGAGAACTCAGTACTGAGGACTAAGGAGTCGCCTTACAAATTGGGAGAAAAGGAATTGAATACAGCACAAAGCTGTTTCATAGAATTATGCAATTTTGTGTTTAAATTGTTACAACAAAACTCTTTCAATTTGTACAAAAGATATTCGAATATTTAGATAAACAATTCGATTTAACTGCTACACAAATCAAAAACATTTACAAATGCAAAGAATATACACAGTTATGTGCATCTACTCCTATAAGGATGAACACTCATTCGTAAAACGGCATATGCAAATGCAGAGAGAGCAAATTGCTCTAATTCTAAATGTCAGGTTCAGAAAATCGGGCAATTTATTTCACATTGAAAGAATGTTTAGAAGTCAGAAGAGGGGATGGTTTTGAATCAATAGGAATTTGAGGAGGTACCTTGAAAGATGAGTAGATGTACGTTTGGGGTATGAAATGAGTTATGATTTAGAAACAATTCATATTGAGAAATTGTTCCTGAACATACATACCTTCATACTTGCATTCGTATATTTTCAAAATCCAGTAGTTTTCAACGGTATTATTCCGACAAGTATTTATGCTCCAGAAATCTGAAAGTTTTGAACTTTTAGTCAAGGTGCATGCTTTTTCTATTTCCTTTAGTCGTCAACAGCAGCCTCATATCTGCTCACCCCTCCGTAATATAGAAAATAGAAAAAAAAAAAAAAAAAAAAAAGACAGTTTCTACGAGCTGCTCTAAAAATCTAGAAACCCATGCCCTGCATGTCCTAAGCTAACACACTATCTGTTGCAGATAAGATAATTTTACGGATATTTCAGGAGCCACACAAATTAAGAAATACTTGGAAGTTGGAATCAATGTCAATGTGAATCCCTCACCCATCCATCAAGGTTGTCAGCCATCAGAAACGCCACAACTGATATGCTGGGTTTCATCCGACAATCGAACGAAAGAAAATTCTTTCAAAAAACCTGCGAATGAGCGCTAAATAATAGAAAGAAAGGTGATCGTGCGATTTGCACCGAAAAGAAAACAACAAACACGTAATAAGACGGCGCAAACGAGGGGGGTTTAACGATGCCATCCACATCTCTAGCCACTTTAAGCTACCTGGAACACAACGAGCACCCTTAGAGCTACTTTGATGAATTCGGACCACATTTCAAAGGAGAGCCCAATGGTCGGGGCTGGGCAAAAATCTACAAGACAATAGCCAGTCTCATAATCCGAGCGTGGCTTCTGGCATTGACGTGTTTAGCTAGTCCCTTTGACATGTTTCTAGGCATTTGCTTCTCAAGGTTGAGGGTTGCACTTTCAAAGGCAACCAACTGCCTTAAATATGGACAGATATAATGCTGACAACCCTAATATTATATTTAAGGACAACGAATTTTAGACTACGTGATGCCGAACAACTCGAGGAGACTCCAGACCGCTATAAACTAGAATTTCAATGGGATAGACTGGGAAAAAGTGAATGAAAAACTACGGCATCTACTACGGCGACTGCAACATAAGTAGAAGAAGACGCTAAATTAGATGTGGAGTTGCTATACGAGCGGAACTCAGTGAGATGTTTTAACCGTTTGGAATGTACGCGAACCTCTCACAACAATGCCCCTAATGAGAATAAGGTTGAGAGCATCAAAGACGAATTCCATGATCTCCTGGACCGTTTATATGCTGAAGACCCCAACTATACAGACAAAATTGTGTTAGGGGGTCTTAACACCAAAAACGTCAAGATGAGCAAAATGAGTATAGAGAATTCTCGCTGATACATCAAGGTTGGCAGTGGTTTACTTGAAACCATCAACCTCAAAAACAGTTTCAAGCAAAACGGTGCGCTGTCAATGAACTTGTTTACTTTGCCTAGAAATAATCTCACTGGCCAACAAGAGAGGCATGATTTCTTTTAAGGTCGCAGAATCACTTGGATACGCACATGACATTGGGACGATTACAGGAGCCCCCCAATGAGATGAGTCCCCAAAATGTGTCTGACGGTGAACGAAAATTAATCAAATTACATGCTGTTACCAGAAAATGACGCACAAGGTCCCTTTTGTACAGCAACATTGGTTCAATCAGGCGTCTACGGATACAATGTCTGAGATGGTTGAACGCCTTTTCTTTAACCCCAAAGCACAGCGTAGCTAACGACGACCTATTATCCCTAAGGGTCGAAAGCAATTTTATCAAGAAACTTTGATGTCAAGAGGGTTTATCAAAGTAATACGCTGTAAAGTGACTTCTCTGGCATCACACTTGAAAAATTTGTTGAAGTTGGCAAGCCTGACTTAGCCAGAAAAATACGCATCTATCGTCTGAGATGGTTATGAGGATGAATATTAATGTTCCGGCCTAAAGAGTTCCCGGATCTTAGACTAAAAGAGAATGCAGTAGACAGCGGCATCCCTTAGCGAGGCATGTGTGCAGTAGAGTTATGGAAGCCGAATTTAATCTACAAGTTGAAAAATTATCATACCTATACGACATTGTGAAATGAAAAAAAACATTCACTACATTCAAATCGACACAGTCACGAGGAGATGACTAAGATTTTAATTGGGCATGATTGCTTGGAACAATGTGTAATGATTTTATAGCCAATTACGAGTATTTGCTCAATTACAATGAAGTTTTCTATTTTCTATTATCTACATTGCACATGTAATAACAGTCAGGTAAGTCTAATCTTTTCAGTTTAAAATAGTCATGTTTATTTAGAGTCAATGTTAGTAGACAACCGCCAATGTCACTAACTTTGTTTGCAGTACAATTCTCGTAGAGGTTTTATTAGCTTGAACAAAAAACTCTAAATACTAATTAAATTACAATTATTTAAATAAGGTTTATTTTTTTTAATGAGAAATTAACTCCAATTTGCAATGCATTTAGGTTTGAGAAATTCATAATTTCACTTGGAAGTCGGTTGGATAATTGAATACCTTTATACAGTAAATTGTGTTGGGCAACCGCTCTTCTGTATAGGGATAGCCGAAAGTGGCCAATTTTCCGTAGATTATTATTGTCGTTTGGTATATAAATCAAATTGTTTTGCAGATACTCAGGATACGTGTTTCCTTTTAAAAATCATGACTAACGAAAGAATTATAGGATGTCTAATATACAGTCTGTTTGATAACATCGTACACGACAAAAATTAAAGAAGAACTTATAATATTGTAATAAAAAAAATCAATTGTACTGGTTTATTTTGTTTATTTGCTTGAATGCTTTTCAATTAATATGTTGTCCACTCTCCTCCATTAACAATTATTGCTTGGAGTCTTCGAGGCATGCTTTCTACTAATCTTATAGAATAATCTTGAGACAAAGATCTCCATAAAACTCGTATTTGTTCGTGATAATTGTTTGACCGTCGAGATCTTCTTTCCTTGGAGCTTCAGCTTCATGAATGCCCAATCATTTTCAATTGGATTTGCATCCGGCGACTGTGATGGCCAATCTAAAACATCGACGTCATTTTCTTGTTTCCATGCACTGCACACACGACTACGATGTTTCGGGTCATTATCTTCTTGCAGTAACCAATTCTCTTTCAAACCACCTTTGGCAGATGGTAATAAAGCCTTCTTATAAATTTTGACCATGTTGGGTGCGTTTAAGTTATTTGTTAACATGAACAAATTGCCAAATCCTTGTTTTGAGAAGCATCCCCAAACGTGCACCTTTGCCGGGTGTTTGACGGTCCGTAGGATTAATTTATTGGATTGTGTACACCAGGTATGAGTGATAAGAGACCATGCCCAAAAATAAGCTTCATCTGAAAAAATAACGTTGTTCCTATCTCTGTCCAACTGAGTCGTTTTTCTACGTGTTTTTTTGACAGTAGTGGTTTCTTTATTGTGCCTCGAAATTTTACATTATTGGCTAGTAAACGTCTTTGTATCGTATCACAACACACATTTAGACCCCTTTTACGTAAAATTCCTTGTCCTTCACGTAACGATAGAAGAGGATTTTTTTCAAACTCGCGTAGAATCATTTTGTCCTGATTTTTTGTTGTTTTTGGCGTAGACCCACGATCCGGCAAATCGTTCACATTTTTAACTTGGGAATAACGGTGCACCCACTTGCCAACAAATGCTTTTGACTGCAGCTGCTCCGTATGACATTTTCGGTCCTTTTGGATGCGTGCACAAGAATACTACTTTATAACGTGGTGCAAACGCGACACTCATTTTAAAATACTTCCGTCTCTGACAAAAATTGAACACCCTTTAAATTTGTTTATTCAAAGCATCATGGCAGAAGTATTCTTTTATCTGCTAATGCAAATGCCACTTCCAAATCGGTTTTCATAAACGAGTTTTGCCGTATACGATCTTATCAAACGGACTGTATTATAGGAGTTTGTCGTTCACACTTTAAAGTGATTCCCATAGCTCTGTTGAGGAGAATTTAGAGTAAAGTAAATTTACAATAGTATAATTGTATAGTTTGATCGCAATTCGCTAATATATTTTTCCTAATTCTCCGAAGGAACACAATCCTTTTTGGATATTTTCACACAGAATCTTTCTAAATGTGAATCAAACTGAAGTTTATTGTCAGTGTACATTGACCCATGTATTTAATGTGAATATTTGATCGATGGTGGACTTTCCTGACATGAAGCCACACTGACATGGACCTCTCAGGTTGTTGACGAAGGGCTTCAGGCGTTCAAACAAAACAGCAGATAAGATCTTGTAGTTGTAGTTGGCACAGTTCGGAGGGTCTACTTTCTTGAGGATCGGACAAACAATGCATTCATCGGGCATCCTTTCGTCCGACCATATTTAAGAGATGAGTTGGTGTATGCTCCTTACCAAGTCATCGCCTGCTGCTTTGAAGAGCTCGGCGATCAGGCCGTCCGCTCCAGCAGCTTTGTTTAAATTCAGCTTAGAAATTGCTATCTTCATTTAATCCAGGTCGGGTTGATGGAATTGCTGGCCTACATCGTCCATTTTGACACGTTCATTCTGTCTGACAGCGGAATTTGTTTCGTCGCCGCCGTTATATAGTCAACAGAAATAATCTTTCCAGATTCTCAGCATCGTCTGCGACTCTACTACGATATTCCATTGTTCGTCTCTACCTTTTCGGAATCACATTCCTGGAGTAGCATCTCTCAATTTCTTTCTTTTTCTTCCTCAGAAGCCGGTGTTCGTCTCTCCTCTTCTGCTCACAGAGCTCGTGAGCAGCTCTAGTCTTTCTTTGCAGCGCCGCATTGCGTGCTTTTTGCCTTCGTTGTGGTGGTCGAGTGAGAACCAGCACATTAAAAGCGGCATCTCTGACGGCTTTCTGGCAGTCTTGCCACTGGTCTTCGATGCTTGATGCTGGCGGCAAGGGACCTCTTAAGAGATTAAGAGAGACTCGATCGGAAAAGAATTTGGCGATCTCTTCCGATTTGTCTGACGTCGAAGTTCTTCACAATATTAGCTTGTCTTGGCGTTGTTCGGGATATCCGCAACCATATCTTGGCTACAACAAGGTAGTGCTCCGAGTCGATATTGGCTACTCGGAACGTTCAGACATCCATAATACAGAGGAGTGTCTTGTGTCGATCGCAATGTGCCCAATCTGGTTGACGGTTGATTGATCAGGAGTTCTCCAAGTCACCTTGTAAATATCGCGAGGGGGGTACCGCGTGCTAGCTGCGACAATGTTTCGCCGTACGACAAAGTGGATTAGCCTGAATCCGTTGCCCGAGGTGGTGTCGTGCAGGGTATACCTTCCGACGGTGCTACATAAGATGCCCTCTCTCCCTAGCTTTGCATTCAAATCGGACAATTAAGGACAATTTTGATGTCGTAACTAGGACATTGTTCGTAGATTTTATTCAAGAGCTCATAGAAGGCATCTTTGGTGTCGTCATCTTTCTCCTCTGTGGGGCGTGCGCGCATACCAAGCTAATGTTAGCAAATTTTTTACATGCTGGAAACTCAAGATTTTTTGCCAAAGTCTGCCTCCAACAAAAAATCCGAATGCAAATAGGCGCTGGACTTGCCGTCGATAACAATCGTCGTAGTATATGTCGCAGTTTTTCATACTCTTTTTGTCCGGCCCATTTAATCGCAAATATTCACACTACGGCAGATCTTGGAGAAAATTCATGAGCTTCAGATCGATACACATCATCTATTTATCGATATAAAGGCCGCATATGACAGCATCTATGGAGACGAGCTATACAGAGCAATGTCTAGTCTTGATATTTTACATCAGTTTTGCGCCTAAATCCAGATTGTTCCACACATACAATTTTCCTTTTCCCCACAAAGCACATTAATTGCCTTCAAACTATTGTCTCCAAGATCTTTTGGTAGATAGGCAACATATTTGTAGGTCTCCATTCCTTCAATGTGCTTGCATTTCTTATTTTTTCAAACGGCATGATGTCCGCAATCTTTCAACTTTCAGGAATTACTCCATTTCGGAAAGATAAATAAATTATTTTGAATAGAAACGGTAAGGTAAGTGATCACTTATCTTTATAAATTCTTTCCATTTTAAAGTTGCTTTATTTACCGTCCGTTTATTAACCCAATTTCCTTCAAAACCTAATAAGAGATACAAGCAAACCTGCAAAGTTCTTTATTTTAAATCACCATTGACACCATTGGAATGCCTCAAGGTAACCATTTATGATCTCTTATCTTTCCATTGAGGGAAACTTATATAGAATTGTTAGTTATTGGATTTGACCTCAAAACAATCAGACGTTTTAAGTACTTGGTGGATCATATTTCACTGCCTTTCACTGTTGCGCCGCCTTCAGCATTTAAACGAGATAGATCCAAGCGAAGCCTTCCAAATAATTGTACGTAAATCTCTTTAATGTAATTGGATGCCAAAGATATTTAAAAGATACAGAGTACACAAATTTTGTAAAAGCCATCCCGAGGGCACTAAACGGCACAGAAATTTCGTAGAAAATTTCTACAAATCTACCATATTTTGCAATCAAATGCAAGTGGTTCCCAACTCCCCAATTACTATATAAATCACTTCGCCTCCCATCATTGCAGAGGGCTTAATAAACCAACTTTATGCCAGTCCTTCACTGCAGCAGTAACTTTCCAATCACCTGAAGATAAGTAAATAAAAAAAAACGTAAATTGTCCCTACAAGCACAATGAGAAAGCTACTGCTAAGCCATCAACAAAAGGAGTTTATGCCAACCTAAGAAAAATGGGTCAATACCGGAAAATAGCAACCAGTAACCGACAGCAATATGGCAATATAGCAGCGTAACTATTTATTTATTACCTTGACTAAAACCTCTGCTCACACAAGGTAAATCCAATTTTAGCCACCAGCCCAGCCAAACATTAGGACTCCAGCGTCCAGACTACGAATACAACACGGATAAACTTAATAACACTTTTCCACATCACTGCGTATCTGCAGCTTTAATGGCGTTCGCACCCATGGAAATTGCAATTTTACTTTTCTCAGAGGGCAACTTGGAACAAAAAAAAAAAAAAAAAGCAAATTAATTAAATTGCCTGTGAACTATTCCTGTAGTCGAGTAGTAGATACGAGCACACACAGAGCCACCAAGAGAATTGATGCAAAGTATGAGTAAGGAACATTTGACTGTTGGACATTTGAAATTGCTTCTAAATGGCCAGAAGAACGACGATAATGATGACAGAGTCAATTTTTCCTTCCTTTCTCCCGCTGCAAAACAAAAAGACAAAAACTAGGTTAAATGTGTAAAAGAAAATTTTCATCTTCTTTTCTGTTTCTTTACGCCTTCACTCAAGTTTGTTTCCTTCGAAAAAGTTATGAATAAATAAAATCCTGAAGGGGAGATGCTTAAAAATTCCTTCTGTGTGCGAGTATAACCTGCATCAAGTTGGGCCCAACAGGACGAAAGCAGAGTGCGTAGATACTGTGGGAAGGTGAAGTGTACATAAAGTTTTGCCTTTAATGTGATAACTGATGAAAGAATTGGGGAGATTTTTTTTCTCCCCGGATAGGACCTAACAGGTGTAACTTGCTTTAATTTCTCTCAAAGTTTAAGAATAACCTTGGGTTGAAGTGGATGGTATTCTTCTTCATTCTTTCATAAGAATGGGTCCTCTTTTGAGGGAGTTTTCAACTCTTTAGATAGTAAGATCAAAGCTATCAAGTTGGCTTTCATCTTCTATTAATAGTTTTAATAGGGGCAATCTATTTAGCAGTGACCAGCATCAAGTATTAATTATATATGTCCTTCCCTTATGGTACCATGCTACTCTATTCACCTTTGAGACCTGAGTCCGTATTGTGCTCATGTCCATCGGTTGGAAGTTAAAAGAGAATGACCATGAGTCAATTATGATGATAGAAAAAAAAATAGGGATACTTCAATGTGGGTTCTGCAATGGACATAAGGGTGCCCACGGAAGTAGGTTTTAATGAAATTTACGTTCTTATGCATGCAATCAGTTACCCTGGTTTTTTGTGTATTTTTAAACTATTGTAATATTTCTTTTTATAGAAAAACTACTTAACTCACATATACATATTATACTCGTAAGTGCTGTCTATATCAGATGAATACCAACTTGTTTATTACTAATTAATGAACTTAGATAACTAAGAGTAGTCTAACGTGTAGGCTTAAGCAGACACGGAAAACTCCAAACAAAAAACACATAGCCGAGCTTTCCAGTTTTACTACAAAAAAAAATGTTATTTGAATGTCCAGAGACAATAATCAAACCTTCTAACACTTGTTAGTGAATTAATTACGCTCTAGCCGGTCTCATGACGATTGAAAAAAAAAGAACGATTACCAGCATGCAAGCCTTTATATCTGAAAATTTACTCTTAACTTACAACACGCTTCGGAATACAGGATGTCGGCGGATTCCATAGAATCAACTTCGGCTCTAACTTCTTTTAGGTTGTTGGCAACTGTACGAACCCATACCATAAAAAAAAACACGCTGGCGCTGGCGGCTCGGTATGGGCCATGTCCTAGCTTCTTGACAGTGATTTGTGTTGCTCGTGCTGTCATTTTTGTCACATCTGAGCGGGGCCTACGGTTTATCGCCGAATCCGAACGGCTTTTAGATGCTTTTTCGTAGGCAATTTTACTTTCGGGAGTTTGCCATTGCCCGCCGAAATGATGATGACGATTCGAAAAATTGTTGGTGACCCAGCCAGGAATCGAACCCAGACTCTCTGCATGATAGTCCAATGAGCCAACTATCACGCCATCACATACCCTGGACTCAGAAAATGAAAAAAATATGTTGTACAGCTGGTAAGAGGGTGTGAAAGAGTATCGAGAATACCTTTGCTTACATAATTAAGCGCAGAAATTCAGCGGCTACATTGTCAATGAGGTTAAAAAAAAAAACACCGCATCTGAAGGACCAGATCACCACAATTTAAAGTTTTGTTGGTTTAAAAAGCCAACAGGTGCATTTTGCTTTGTTTTTGAAATTGGCTTGCAAAATAGCAACAAACTCTGCGATTTCTAAGAACTTAAGCAACGGAAGCGAATTATATTAGAAGACGAAGCAAGTTCCCGCCGTTTTTTTAATCACAAATTGGGCATTTATTGTGAAAGAACGCTCCATTATGTTATTGGAAGTATTATCCATCGCTAGCCACTACTTTTTCTCATCTTTCTGACACCATATGGATATTGCGTCGAAAGAACCTTCATCTGTTGAAGCCATACACGAACCGACTCGATTTTTGGAATCTTCATATGACGTGAGTTACTGCTCAGACAGGCCATGTCCAATCGATAGGAAGCAGTGATAATCAGAAGAGGTAATGTCTGGTGAATACGGCGGGTGGGGTTTTTAAGTAGGTTTTGACCGACCGACGCCGCAACATATGGACGAGCGTTATCATGCAGAAAAATAATTTTGTCGTGTCTGGAGTAGTAGCGGGCGTGTTTTTAGTTTTTAGAGCTCGCCACAATCTCTTCAATTCAGTTCGGCAGAGAGCCCCAGTAATGGCTTCCTTTAGTGGGAGCAACTCATAATACACGACACCAAACTGATCCCAGAACACACAACACAACTTGAGTTTTTTTTCTCACGAATATTCAGCTTGGCTGTCGATGTTGAAACAAGGGCACTTGTTCCAGTAATTTCTTCTTCTTTGGGTTATGGTAGTGCATCTATTTTTCATTACCAGTGATTATGCAGTGCAAAAAACTCTTTCGCTTATGCATAGCAAGCAGTATTTCAGATACTGCTTCTACTGACAGATGTCCAACTGTCACCATCACCATCACTTACTGGTGGAGCCATCTATTGTCCAACGGCGGAAACATATTTATATTCCTTATGACTTCAGAGAGGTCACTAACCGAGGTTTTGCTAATGTGAAGCCTCAAAACTTAAAAGTAAAAAGTCTAAAATCAGTTTTGGAGCTTAGGCTACACGTTTGAGATTCTCCGATGTAATCATCATTTTGAACACAACAACTATTGTTTCTGTTATTGACATGTTATTTACCAGTGGATAGGTCACGGCATCAGAATTTATTTTATCGATAGACCCCGTTGAGTCAAGTCAAAATGCGTGTGAAAAAAATTTAGAGCGAAAAGTTATAGCTTTGACATTTAATGCTGTGTAAGGACCTTTAAAATTTGGTTTGGCAGACTTTGGAATTGTGATATGAACTTGGACGACGTTCTGGACGGACTTCCAAGATTGAAGACAACATTGTGCGAGTCTAAGTGAAAAATAACCCGACAATTTCAACTGAGGAAATTTCTAAGAAACTAATTGTCAGCATTTCACAATTTAAAGAAACTTGGATTTTTTCCAAGCTCGATACGTGGCTGCCGCATTGTTTGACCGAAAAGAAATTGTATGAACCGTGTCTCCGTGGCCATATCTCTGCTTAGACCCCATGAAAACGAACATTTTCAAATCGTGTGGTAAGAACGTGCAACAAGAAAGTAGCTGGTGTTCAGTGAAGGTAAAGGTGTACAACCCGTGGCGAATTGCATCCAATGAAGGTTCTGTTACTTGTTTGGTAGGATTACAAGGCTATCATTTGCCTGGCCGAACAATCACGGTGGACATGTACTGTGAGCTACTCTCTAAGCTTATTTAAAAAGGCGTCATCTTCCATCATAATAACGCCAGGTCATAAGTTGCCCGACAAACGGTTCAGGTTCTGCAGCGGAGTTAAAATGAGAAATCCTTCAGCATCCACCGACTTTACTCCCTCATCAGATTCTCATCTGCATCGCCCTTCAGAACTGCTTGAGTGGAAAGAAATTTGTTTTTGCCGAAGCTGTCAAAAACTACCTTCGTGGTTTTTTGCAGGAAAACCACAAAATTCCTAAGAAAACGGTATCCACAAGTTTGTAAAACGTTGAGAGGCAGTTGTAGTAAAAACGGGGACTATATAATTAATTCTTCCAAGTGTAATCGCTTGTGTTTCAATTTTTTAAATAGGGAACAAACTTTTGCAATGATCTTATAAATGGCTTTATTTTTAAACTTTTGCAAGCGATTAATATGTTTATTGTTACTCATAAAAAATATCGTCGAGCGTAACTAAAAGTGGTTTGATTATTGTATTATATCCATTTATTGCACATGTTGCACCTAGTACTAGCAAATGTTTTGGAACACGAAGTGAACACATACCATCATGAAGTCGTAATTGACCTGCAAAAATGTGGCGAAATCTTTCGGATGTTGCAGCCACTGAAAATCAGACGTAATTTTGTGTATTTTGTTAGTTAGTCATCAAATCGATTTCATCAATACCGTCAAACTTCTGTGCTGGTTTAGTGAGTAGTCCTCTACGATAGAAGGAAGGTCTTAAAATCTTTACGAAAGAAGTGTATGACACGGACGTTTAAGAGAACGTTCTGAAGCCCTTTAACAGAAAACTATTCGCAACAAGTCCGTGGTCCAGCTTATAAGACAAAAACAACTAAAACATGGCTCAAAAACCATGTTCAAAAGTTTATTTCCACGGATGATTGGCCAGTTGGTAATCCAGACCTCAATTCATTACACTACAAACTTATAGTATGTGGGTTTTGGAGATTATAGCTTGCACAACTCGAAATCCAAGTACTGAGTCTCTGAAGCGCGCCCAGCTCTGAGCAGTGGAAAATATTCTTATACACGAGGTGCATACTGCATCTATAGGTGGCCAGACTTCGCCGTTGCTTGGAGTCAAATGGAAGTCATTTCGAATAAGTTGTTCTACAAAGTAACCATTCCTTAAATTGACTTTTTGAAGATGTTGCCCCTAACCGCAGCTAACATAATCCATTCTGAGGTTACAATTTTCGATGATGAGTTCAAGCATTAGGATTGGTGCTCGACCATTACCTCGAGTAATGTTTGCCTTCAATTCCTCAATCGTAGCCAGCTTATCCCTACCTATATAGACTTTGGACTTTACGGAGCCACAAAAGAAAAAGTTTGAGGTGGGATACTCGTACCACATGATGTAGGCGGCCAATTCTACGGTCGAAAACTTGAAATTAACTGTTCACCGAATCGTTCTCGCAATAAAGCCATGGTTTTGCGGACTGTGTGGCAAGTGGCGTTGTTTTGTTGACACGGGCTTTTATATCAGGCAGCAAAAAGTCCATTCTCATTGCTCGATAACTGCGCCATTCGCGTTTACGTTCCGGGCGACTTCAGTCTTGAAGAAATAAGGACCGATGAATCCACCAGCGCATCAATCTGCACCCACAACATGGCTACTGTCTTATTGACCTAATCATTAAGCAGGAATATTTTGGTCGAGAGCAGTGGATTTTTTGAAGATTTTCAAAGGCCCAAGGTCTGGTGCGGAGGCGATTCAGAAGGTCGACCGGCTTTAGTCATCGCGTACACTTTCCATTACCGCCGCTATATTTTCTTCAGTACGTGCTATACTTGCTCTATTTGGTAGTATATGATTCAATAATAAAAATTAGATTTCAAAGTTGCGTTGGTAGTTCGGTAGGCCGATTAAGTTGCCAAGCAATCGAGCTGATATTTGTAGTGGGAATGATATCTCAACAAATGGACCTGTCATCTCTGGACTTTTTTCTTTGGGGCGTCACTAAGTCACTGATCTATGCCAACAAGCCAGAGACGTAACATGACCTTAGTGCCAATCTTAAACGCCAAATTGCCGAAATATTAGCTCCGGAAAAGTGTTAGAAAATTTTCTACAACGAATCGATCGGACATCATTCATATGTCTACTCGAGTTCAATTCATAATAGTATTGTATTAGTCACGGTAATCTTAAGGTGGATACGCCTCCTAAAGTGGTTAAAAGTAACACAGTCACATTATTGTTCTATGGTTAAGTCATCCTCTTAACATAGTGGCATACATATACTCATAGAACACATGCGATGTTGACTGAGGCCCAGGCGCACCCCCGATTGTAGCGTCACCTAAGTAAGAACACATGCGATGCATCTCAAGTCACTCTGTCCGTTGAAGATGCTGGAAATCCATCTGAAATCATTTCTGTTGCACTTAAGGATATTTATGAACTTTTCTGTAGTTTTCGAGCGATTGGACCTTTCGAAAGCATCTCACGTATTTAAACAAAATTCAAGTCCAAAAAACGGCGAAAAAAAAAACACTTTCTCCATACATCACAAATCAGATGTCCATTAAACTGACAAAAGAAGACAACAACTAACTAATGAGACATTAACGAATTTATAACCAAATTCAACACTTTTAGCCGTTTTTTTGCTTTCCATTGTTCACACAAGCGGCATGGGAACAGGGGAGAACTCTCACAGATACAGAATAATAAACATAAAAATGCAAATCGAATTGCGAGTTTACTCGCACTCGTATCTGGTCAGAACTGTTGATGTTGCTGTTGCTACTTCTGGCTGTTGCCATTGCCATATTTGCAAGCCCAAAGTAGATCGATGGCATGTAGATGCGGGTCATGTCATAATCTGGGTCAAGTGAGTTATTAGCTATTTATTTTAGGAAAGAAATGAGTAAAAAATGTTTTTTTGTAAATATAAATATTTACCAGCGATAATAACACAGCTGTCAGCAGCGAATTGGTGTTTAATCGCGCGCCTTCAAGCTCGATTAAATAGACAAATAAACAGACATGCTTAGCTAGAGTGAAAATTTCGACCAGGTCCAGGAGTCGGACCTAGATCTGGACCAGAACCGAGGACCGACATAAGGACTTCTCTTCTATTGGCAAATGTGGATGCATCTGAGCGTAGTTATTAATTGATGTGTCACACATAGAGAATTGATGGACTCACTGGAATTCTAATTAGTTTTTGGTTTGTGCGTCTAAAGTGAGTTGCTTTGGTGGTGTTTTTGAATACCCTTAGGCGGTGTGTTCGTAATATGTTTTTCCACTTTCATGGTTTAGGAATTGAAATTCGAATTTTGTTGAATTGCATGCCAACAACATCAGGTATATTGTAGAAAGTTCAATTAGGCATAGAGAGGTTTTGCATTAGAATTGAGTTTTGAGGTTGATTTTAGATTTCAAATGTGCATGGATGATTTCGGTTGATTGGGTTTGGTTAAGTGGGTGTACATACGAGTATATATGAATGTACTTTTCTTCTATTTTGATTAAGACCTGTTGGTGAATTTGTCATGTCTGGCTGGTTGAAAAGCTTCTAATTGCACACAGGTACTTGTGGTTCTTGCCAGAGTGGCGTCGACTTAAATTAATGACACGATTTTGTCATTGTGACTCATGGTTGTACAACAATTTCCGGTTTCTTACAAAATTCTTATCGATCGGTATCGGTATCGGTATCTTTCTGTCAGTCTATTAGTCTTTTTGCAAGTACGAGTATATGTACACATAAATCACACTTAAGCATTGTGTTTAAGTGATTTAGATAAGGCGAAGTTATTTTTAGAGTGTATTACCAAGCTAATGAAGGTTTATATCTGGAAAAGGTTCGAACAGAACCATTTTTAAAGAGTTAATCATCAAATGGGAAAAGCCTGCTCAATTTTTGTTATCAATTGGGGCGAATAGAACAAAGGTCGCCCTTGTTTACTGGAAGTACAAACGGCTCTTTTTATCGGTCAAGATTACGTGCATTGAAAAATTGTTTCGGATTTATCAGGGCACTCGCTTATGGACGTTGTGCCTGCTGTACTCTAAGTGTATGCATTTCCAAATAAATCAGGAAATTTTTCCATTACAAAGTAGAACAAATGAAAAAAATAAAAATAGTTCAAATGATTGTAGAAAACGACAGTAGATAATTGGAGTACATTAAGTTGATGAGATACATCAATTGGCTAGTTGGCAGAATTTGGAGTCAGGAAATGAGGGTCAAAGCCACTTATATCCCAAAAATGTCAGTATCCGAACACTGAAATAAATTAATTACATATGACCGGGGTTATCTTAACCGGCTACTAAAAATCTAAGCGGAATTTCAAATTTAAAATGATCTAACGAAACAAAATTCTATATCTCTGGCAGATTTTCAGCATCCGGGCAACTCCACTTTGCATAAATAAACGTCATGGATTTGTTTTTTTTAAAGAAACAACGCAGATAGTTTAGCCGAGGCATTAGACGACATTAGCAGTAGGAAATCAGGTGCTAAGTATGGCTTGCGTCGCTTATCATTGTTTGATCGCTTGAAGGTCAAAGAACTATTCCTATTTAACCGATGAAGGGGTTAAGTCGATTACCCAGTCCAAAAACATGTAAATGCGGATTTCCCCTTAATACAGACTAATTGTTAATTGCGCTACAGAAAGTTTAAAAGACGCAAAGGTAAGGATAGGTTAGAGTGGCTATTGGAGAAAGACCAACCCATTTAGGCTATTGGTCCATTGTGATGCCACGTGGATCTGTGATCCTTCTACTCCTGAAACTGAATTGAGCTTTTGACGGAACGTAGGAGACTTTTGAGGTCCATATTTTGTATAGATCGCTTAAGTCGTTGTAGAAGAAGGATCCTAAGTGGACTTTTTTTCTTCGGGACACAGCTGGACATGTACAAAAAAGGTGGGTGATTGTAATTTTCTCCTCCTCGTCCATGCAGAAGTCGTTTGTAAACATGTCAGCCTTTCTTGCGTGCTTACCTGTAGGACAGTGTCCAGTGATGACACCTATGATCGCGCTGAGATATTGTTTTTTTTTTTTGAAAGATCAAACTTTTAGAGCGACGCAGACCCAGTTTTGGCCAGATTTTTTTGGTCGCTTGAAATATTGACCCAACAGTCGACCTAAGGTCTGTTCTTCTATTAGCATCAAACTTTAACATCAAACGTAGCGATTGGTATACTATATAATGCTTCCCTTTTCAGGCAGAATGGGTGTTTTGGTTCCAATTTTGGCAAGTTCGTCGGACCTTTAGTTTCCTGGAATATATCTATGCACCGGCACCCAGCAAACATTCTCTGCCATCTCCATTCTACAACAGATTGCGAGTTAAACGAACATAAGTCCAGGGATCTGATGGCGGCCTGACTGCCAGAAAAAATGCAGATATCGATTGCAGAAATCACAATTTTCTTCAGAAAGGACAGGGGTTCCTTTAAGGCCAGAATTTTTGGCCTGAAATACGCTTCAGGGAAGGCAGAAGTAAAGGCTTAGAATGAGCTTGTCAGCAAAAACACCGCCACCAGTCCCGATGTCGGTCTTGGAACCATTCGTATAAAAATGGATTGATTCATTATCTTTGAAAGCATCTCCCTCCCAGAAAGATCTAGAGGAATGGTTATATGAAAGTGTTTGTCAAACCAATGTTGGGAGGAGGTATAGTCGATGCTTTCTTATAGGATTCCAAGTATGTTAGGTATGTTAGCGTGGCCAAAAAGTCAATTTGTCCACAAATACCCAAAGCGAAAAACTATTTTTGAAGTTAACTGTGCAGGAAATACATTGGATACGAGGTCTTATGAAAAGAAATCCTTTCTTAGCAACGACAGAAGCCGAAAATATTAGCAAGCACTAATGTAGAGATCGTGCAGATTCATCAAGGATACCAATGGAGGCCATTCCATACTTAAGTCCGCCAAAATATATTGTAGTGTTCTAAAATCATAATTTTATGTGGATTATAAATGAGACAAGATATCACCATGCAATATAGTTTCCGTAAAGCCAATTTAGACGATTTCACTGACAAACCCAAACCCAGGTGGTTCATCATCTAAAAAGAATCAATCAAATCAACGTTTATGAAAGTCCGAAGAATTGTAACCATACCAATTCAGCTGGTGTTTCATCTTGCTTAGGATAACCTTGGCAAGCACATACATTCTACGAACCCGACAACGCGTCATCGTTATGTGCGTAAAGAAGAAACTAAAGTCGCTGACAGTGTAAGTGTAGAAGATTCGGAATTGTCATTTCCGTCATATATAAGTTTATGGACAATTTCGCGAATAGATCTATTTTTAAGGGAAGTATATCACTCGAGGCCAAAACTGCAAGCAGCGCAAATATGTCAGAAATATATTTCAGCGGTTAATAAGAAAAAACAAGATGTTGTCCTACACCCGTATTAGATACAGCAGGTGTAGAACATAAAGCCATAAGGCTAGTCGGGAAAACACGGAATGGGCCCCTGAGCAGTTTGAAGTTGACGCTTATTCTTATATTAATATCACGTTCGTGTCCGGCAAATCCATTGTCCCACACGCTGTATGGCAAGATGCCCCGTGTTGTATATACCCTTCAAGGCTTCTATTTTGAATTTATTCTCCAAAAAAATGGATAACATCAAGATATCAGTTTTCATTGCCTGTAACAGATTCGCCGGCATAATCTCAGAAAAAGGAATTGGGCCTGAGCTGTGGCATGAATTTGCTCCTAGACTGAAGTCACCGTTCAGTTAGTGGTTGAAATTCCTTCTCTATTCCCACTTTAAAAAAACCGGTGAGAGATAAAAACGCAGTAGTGGCCCTTCATTTGCCTTTGACAATGACCAAAACATAAAGCAAGTTTGGCATTGCAAGACAAGACTCTGTCAATTGCTTCCTCGGCCTAAAGAAACAGCTATTGACAGGAGTAAATCTTCGCCTGATTTCTGCGCTAATGTCGCTACTGGTTATAACTGAAGAGCCAAAGTAGTCGATTAAGTGGTGCAGCAGAAGCGTTCCGGCTCATTAAAGGGAATTTCTGAGCCCTTTATGGCCAGTTCGTCAGCCTTTTCATTACCATAAATGCCTTCATGACCAGGAACCCACCATCGTTTGGTCTCGTTGATAGAGCTAAATTTTTGGAGGATTTTGAAGCAGTTTATGAACAATTTAAAGTCAATAATATCGACCTAAGGGCATTAATAACTGCTTGACGGTTTGTGAAGATGTGTTTGGATGTCTGCGCTTTTGATACCGGAGTTCTAGAGATAATTGGCACATTCTTGGAGAGCGTGTTTTATGCGGTTTTGGCTGTTTGGTGGGTTATTGCTAACCGATGCTTCTTAGTGGAGAACCCTTTATCGAAGCATACATTTTTTTGTAAGGAGGTTTATTACTGTGCAGATCATATCGAGTTCTAGTATTTCAGAGAGCGGGTTCTTTAGATTCCGGTGATCGCTAAGACCTAACTCTTCCATACTGGCTAAGCTGCGTAATACCACATTGTTGATAAATAAGTGTAAGGGCGTTAGTTCTATTCTCTTTTCTATTAGCAGCTGTGGGGTAAGTCCGAAAGGTTCCGGAGATACCTAGATACTCGTATGTATACTATGAAAGCATATGTTATGATGGGCCTGACCGTCATTGTATATATTCAGTGACTGATCCGCCTTGTTCTGCCATACAAGCGACGGTAACCCCAAAAAGCGTTGGTTGCTTTAGTTATTTTGTTTTTAAGTGATAGTTCCAATTAAGCCTTTTATCCAGGATTACTCTCAGACATTTGACCTCGTCTTAGTACTCAACGATTGTGTTATTAAGTGAAACTATGCCTACGTTCTTATTTCGTCTTGTTTTGAGGGAACTATGGCAGTCTGGTTAAGGTTTATATAGAGATTTTCTCTGGTGCACCAGTCTAGGACTTTCTTAATTGCGTTTCGCATACGTCCGACAAGTTCGTTAGCCTGATGACGACTAGATCATCGGCATAACCACTTGTATTGTAGCCTAAGTTGTTTAATTTGCTAAGAAAATCATCAATGGCCAAAGACTACAGGGGGAAGCCCCTAACCTCTGATACTGATTCCGAAGTCCGCCCTGATGAGGTAGAAATTATCCGGCTTTTAAGTATCCGCCTTCATACACATGCTGCCAGAAGGTACTTAATGATCAGAGTTGATGTTGGCTTCTCGGAAAGTCCAGACGTAGTATACATAATAAGTAGAATGTTGAACGAAAGTCTGAAATCGAACAGAACGTAAACACTGTGGTTGAAGACTACTTGACAAAGGGCCCTTTTTTTGATGTTGTCATGTTCTAACCGGTTGTTGGCTACCACCACCAGTGCTGGATACAAATTGGCAGTAGCATTTCAAGTCAACAAACCTTTAACCATAGTATTTGTGACAAAGAACCTTTGGCGGTGCTCTAAAATATAGTGATTCATTAAAAATTCTTCCAACTCGCTTATGGAATGACCCGTCGATCTCATTGTAACTTACAAACCAACCATAATTCTATTCTAGTTCGTCGGCACTAAAACTAACTTTCTCCAATACTTGGGGATCAAGCGAGATAGCAAGAACTGAGTTTTCTAGGTCTTTAAGATAAGAACTAATCGACTGTCCACTTTAGAACAAAAGAAGTATCGGATTACTGATGTCTTTTCATCAGAAATTGCTTAATTAGCAAACAAAAAAGCACATGTGGGCAGAATACTCATAATCAACGCATAAAAATCATCCATTCAACTTCTTTGTTTGCTTGTTCTCTGTGTCAACCGCACGCACAACTTGGGTACAGGGCGGAATTAAAATTGAAAAAATAAAAAATAAATAAATACACAACAAAGAACAAAGAGAAAAACATCAGTAAAGCATAGCCAATGTTAACATTCAATTTTATCTCGCGCGACAGGGTGTTAAAGGAATGCGAACGCAACAGCACAACAATAACACCACTCCTCGATGGAACCAGAGTTGATGACGATGACTATGCCGGTGCCGAGCCGATGTGGATATTTGTGTGCGCAACTCGCACATCCAGTTATGTACATATGTATGTACAAAATACAAATCCAAAACAAAAGGTCAATGGCACTGCAATGACCAAGAGACAAGAGAATCAACAACTGCTTCAACAAAATAACAAACTCCAACGATACACCAGCCCCATACTAGAAGCCACATCCCAATCTGAATGTTGTATCTGCAACTAACTCCAAATCCGTGGCTCAGTCTGAGTAGAAAAGTGACACATAGTCAAGGTATTTGGTACGAAGGGTAAGAACAAACCATATGGATACAGGTAAAATGGATTTGGAATTGGCATTGTCCCAAAAAAAAGCCAAGGAGCAGAACAAAAAACAAAATACAAAAAAAAAACAGCGAAAAATGTGAAAAAGATTAATGCAATGTGTCTGAGAAGTTTTCACATATTTATTCCTGGCCTTATGGGTGAGTTGTGAGCTCCACCAAAAGGACAAAAACGAATAAATGTTAAGACATACAGAGATATAGTAATGTAAAAAGGAAGTAGGTACTTACCGTTTGCGATGAATAAACAAATCATCGATGACAAAATGAATAATAATCCACATCGTAAGGACATTATATTTAATAATCCACAAACGAACTAAAAATATATAAAAAAAAATAATAAAGAATTGGAAACAAAATCTGCCTCCTCTTGCTCGGTGATATCCTTTTTTTTTTTGTTAAATATATCCGTACGTGTATCCCTACATGTATCCGTACAGTCGGTTTCGTTGATCTTCTCCAGCTAGTTATCCTTTTTTTGTGGTTTCAAGATGCTGTTGAACTTTTCTTTGTTATGAATTCGAAACTCATACACAGAAACACGAATTAATCGGGACAAGGACAATGGGAGACACAGTAAAGTGCGCGTACGTGTGTACTATATATCCTGTGTTTGTTTATTTTTTAGAAAAAAACGAAACCAAAAATAAATTTAAGAAATGAAAAAAAAGAAATCGATGTTGTCGATTGTTTTAATTTATTCCCGCACGTTTGAGCATTTCCGCAGAGATTCACTGTCGCGCGCGTCAGCTGCTCTCAATCACAGCACTCGAAAGAGGACATCCGTTGACATTTTGTTGTCTTCTACTTTGTGTTCAATTCCGGCAACACGAAGACACTTTTCCTTTTTAAGTTTTTCCGTTTTCGATTTTCTATTTTCTTCTTTAGAAAACTGAAACAAACAAAAAACAAAATGTAATGCAAAGGAGAGATGGTAAAACCGAAATCAAATTCGAAGTCGAAATCAAAATCGAAATCGAAATCAAAAACGGTAACGTACCAGTTTTTGTCCAATACAACACTTGCGAACGTACAATATATCCTTTCCACTTCGTTATAGCATTTATTTATATTTTCAGTCTTCACATACGCACACAAATAAACACAGAAATTGAAGAAAAAAAAATAACAAAAAACAAAGAGAAGAGAGCAGAGAGCTTGGAAACTTCGAAACTTCTTCGTTTTTTTACCACCACTACTGGAAGGGACGACTTTGGAATGAAAATAATGGTTGCGGTTTGTTGTCTTTTTTTCTATTCATTTCTCGGTTGCTTTTATCACACAAAAATTCTATCACTGCCGCTGGTGAAATATTTGGGAAATTCTCCAATTCAATCCGCTACCTGCACCGAAACACGGTAAATACACAAACAAACAAAAAACGATCCACAACGTTAAAAAAAAAATAGGTGTACACCGCTAAATATGGAACTTTGTTGCTCCCTATGCCTTTATGCCAGGCCTTGTTTCTTCTCTTTGTTGGCCTTTTTGACACCTTTTTTTGCCGCTACTTCGGCCCAACTATCTCAAAGATTAAGCAACATTATCCACACTTTCGGGGAGAACTTTATGCTACCGAAAAACTCGGTTTTTTAACAGAAAAAATCGAGAATCGAAAACTCAAAGAAAGCAAATTGAAATAAACTGAAAAAACGGTATATAGATGTATTTCTATTGGAACGCACGCACAATACAAACAGAGCCACACACACGTAAACGGCCGCGCGGATTTATTTACGAAGAAAGGAATTACTATCCCACTCAACGATGTTATGCTGGCCGACGAAGAGAGAGAGAGAGAACAAGAGAGACGAACACAAACACACCCCAACCCAACATGTAACAGGAATACGCAATCGGAAATACTCCTGTGGAGCTTCTGTTTCCTTTTATTTTTCTCTAAATACACATACACAACACACCACTACGATGAGATTTTTTTTTGTGATTTTCTTCTCTCCCGTACGTTAGACAGAATTGTGTTTAGTTTGCGAATTGAAGAAATTGACGAAACGATTGTTGGATATGAGAATATTATGATGCATCGCATCAAATCAGTTTGAGAGACAAACGGATGCCGATTTATTTTCCTTTCTTCGTTTCGTTTCGTTTTCGTTTACCCCACCGACGCTCACACAAATCACAACAGAACAGCACGAAATTCCCGATGACACTGAGCAACGGTTCTTTGTGTTGGAGGTTTCTCGACGAACTGGAAGCAGACTTTTGTTGGATGTATGCTGGTAAAGATGCATTCGAATTGGAAGTCAATTAGATTAGAATGGAATGGGTAAGAGAGAGATAAATGGATGATAGTTTGCAAAGTTCCAGGGTTTGTTAGGTTTGTTTGGTATTTATCCAGTTAGAACTGGATTGAGCAATGACAGGTGATAGGCGAGTGTTGCTGTGAAAGGTTTTCTTGAGGTAGCTGGAGTTTGTTTTGTGGTACAATATTTTGTGTAAAGCTGCAGTATTGTACGATGGAGAGTTAAATTCCCATTTGCATATCGAACGATAGTTCAAAGAATTTTCCAATCCTTATGGGCGAATCAATAACATTCAATGCTGTTTCCTTTGATTTGGTATACGAGAAGTACCGTGGGAAGTCTCTTTTATTGTACCGCTTCAAAAGTTTTAACTTGAATACCATCGAAAAACGCAGAGTCGAAGCTGATATTCTCTTCATTCTTTGACTGTTTTCTGGTTTGGCAGATTACTTATAACTTAACAATTCTATTTGCCTGAGTACAATTTTGGTCTGCTCTAGGTTCCAACCCATCGACCTTATTATAATCCCAAGGGACCAACCTTTTGGATGCTACAAAAGGTCAACACAAACCTTTTACTTTTGGATCTCCTTGCCAGTCCAAGGCCTTCGTTAATAAGGGAGTAGAGCAGTCACTGAAATAGCTGTGGCAAACGTAGTTGGGTGGACTTCAGCGAATAAGTATGAGGCAGATCAAGCGATTACCTCACTTTTTCGTCATATTTGGGCTCAAGTCATTCGAGGTGTTATCTTCTGCATTAAGACAGCATTTCGAAAGATAGCTGGAGACGGAGGTGTTTTAAGCGCGAATCTTGAGAGCGTTGCAAAGAGAATGTTATTCCCAGCCAAGAAGTGCGCTGGGATGGAGTGGACCAAAAAAGTATGAAATACAATGACATCTACTCTGGATTGCTATAGGGGGGAGAAATAGAGCCTGTTTTTATACGGATTTGTTTTCAGTGTCTTCCTTCACCACAATGTAGTCCCTGTTCCAATCCGGAACTCAATTTCATATGGTTAAAATTCCATTTCCCCAAGCAAAGTATCCACTACTGCTTTACACTACACTACAGAAACCGCAAACTGGACAGCAATTCGACTTTTAACAAGCTGTACTGTCTGACACTATACAAATAATTGTATTGCTGTATCGTCATAGTCAAATTATAATTGCAGGCAATTTCAATATACACAGCGATGCAAATATTACATATTACGATTGATACACTCGACCACCGACCGACGTAATGTCCTCTGCCTCACCTTGTTCTATCGTTATTTTCAGCCCACTTCCGGACGTTCTCTGAAATATCATGATTCTTTCCTACGCCAAACACCTCGCTTATTAAATGCCCTACCAAGCTCTTTATATCCTAGTCATTATAACCTTCAAACATTTGAAGCCAATGTCCATCCGTACCCTCTTTCTATCCTCCCGAATTTTCCATCGCCTGCGTTGTTCAAATTCATTTGTGGGGAACGCTAGAAGCACTATTATCAAAAGGCAGGAATTGAAAGATAGAATGAGTTCCACAGAGGGCAAAACGAAATATTTGGTGTCAACAAGAAGACCCGCACTACATTGAAGTATCGGAGAGCACATCATAATAGACAGGGATAACTTCGAAAAACACTTGGTTAAGGATGCCATCTTTTTTGTCTCCGAATTTAACTGTAATATGCACTTGCTAATCGCAGTTTTTTTTTGGCTCAGGGAGGGAATAGACCTTTTTTTGTCGTTTTGTAGCAATGAAGTGATTTCAGTGATTTTTTGTTGTTTTCGTTGACGGCTTTAGACGAGCAGACAGAAAAGCGAAATCTACCTACAACGACATCGAAAGACATATTCATAATTTTCTGTTCAATACAGCTGGGACATGTATGTGAACCAAATAGGTATTAAACCTCCGGTCGGAATAATCTACTTCAGGAGGCTGTAATGAAGCACATCTCTTTATGTGACGCACAAATCGAATAAAGCAAATTTAAGCGTGCAACTTGAGGCCATTGCCAACAACTAGGAAGATTAGAAAGTTATACTGTTCTATTCTGTTGTCCCTCTAGGGCGGATTTGAAGAACCGGAGCGTTGGTGTCCATTCGCTCTATATGACCCAGCCATCTCAGTGGTTGGATTTTCACTCTTCTGGCCAAGTGGATGTCGTATTATAGTCCATACACTTCGTCGTTGTATCTCTTCCTCCACTAACCGTCAATGCAGACGGGACTAAGGATCGAAGAATTTTTCTCTCAAAGCAACCAAGAGCACCCTCATTCATTTTTCATAATGTCCAATAGGGTGACTTTTGTTGTTCGAGAGAGGACTTTGCTAGTCAAGTGCCTTCTTTGCGCAAAGGAGCAACGATTGGCAAGAGTTATTCATCATTTGATTTCAGCGGTGGTGTGATTGTGTGAGTTTAAAGCGGAGTTTAGGTAGACAAAGTCCTTAACTACCTTAAAGTTATATCTGTTTGTGTCCTTTTTGTTCGACAGCGTATATGGTTAAACCTTAAATAGACCCTTCCATCTCAATACTCGCGAGAGCGCCAGTGACATCACCCAATTCAGTAGATAAGATCTTGTATGCAATATAAGAAAGACTGATGCCTCTGTAGTAGACGCAGTTCAGAAGGTCTCCTTTCTTGAGGACCAGACAAGCAAAGCTGAGGTTCCATTCATCGGACATACTTTCGTTTGACCATCTTTTAGAAATGTGTTGGTGTATGCTCCCCACCAGGTCATCGCCTGCCGATTTGAAGAACTCGGCAGTCAGGTTGTCCGCTCCAGAAGCTTAAACTTAAGATACGGGTATCTTCACTTCATCCATTTTGGGTGAAAAAAAATTGTTGATTCACGCCGTCCACGTTGAAAGGTTAATTCTGCTGACAGCGGTGTTTGGTTCGTCATTGCCGCTAGTCTACAGAAGTGCTCCTTCCAAATCCTCAGCATCGAGTACGACTCTACTACAATATTCCCGTGTTCGTCTCTACACGCTTCAGTTCGGGGTTTGTATCCGTGGCATGTATAAGTAGCTCTATCTATGTAAGTAATTATGATAGCAACGGGTACATGCTCGAATAGGTCCGGAAAAAAATCAAGAGGCTACAACTTGCTAATGCGGTAAGGAAACACCAGTTTCCTGCCGAATATGATCAGATGTACGCATCCGAAATAAAAGCTAATTAGATAGTTTTTCCTGGAAGATGAAGGCAGGCAGAGAATTGGGACTCATTGGGATCAATTCTAATTCGTACATCCTGTTCCGAGAAACAAACTGACTGACGTACATCTGCCCTAGTTAAGGTTTTCGTCTCTCCTATCCGGGGAGTTAGAAAATGCATCAAATTGCTGGATTCCAATTTTTTAGCCGGCGTTCCTCAGCGATCTAAAATTATGCAACGGTCTTAGTCTCAAGCACTTTCTTGCAATCGTTGTTTCTATAGTTTTAGCACGCCCACATTCGCAATATCAACTTTTTCAGTAACAAATTGAAAACTCATCCGCGTCCCGTTTTGTTATAAACAACTTTATTATGTTTTCCTCTGTATTGTCTTGCAAACGTAAATAAATCAAATAAAATAGCGGAAAGCGTGGAAGGAAACGAAATACTCGACATAGAAGAGCAGTGGGATCGGTAGAAATTAAAGAAAGTGTCGGAAGAATACAAATGAATTTTGAATTTGAACTCTAATTCGGTTTGTATCTGGTTTAGGAAAGAAAACAGAAAAAGAAAGTAATAACCAATTAATTCATCCATCCAAACAAACTTGCGGACGCGCATATCTATGTTCTGGTCGTCTACCTCTTAAAACCCCACGCATTGTTGCTTGGCACCGGAACACGTCGTTGTCCACTCTCACGTTGTATGACATCCATAATACTTTGTGCTGGCAACCAAGACTGGAATAGGAGAAGAATTTTCATAACGACATAGTGTACGTATGTGATGTTTCAACAAACCTTCTCCTTGTAGGCAGTAGCGACGACATTCCGATTGGGTTCAGCATCATAGGCCACCGACTCGACTCCAAACATTTCGCACATCTCATGCACCAATTGTCGCTTTTCACGATTCATTGTTGGAAACGAATGACTGCGGGACTTTTGCTTGCTCTCCTTGGCCAATTTGACGAGATTGGTTAGGGCATCATGGATGGATCTTACAAGAACAATATCTTTCTTGGCGTAGTTTCGTATGAATTCAGAATATTTGGTGAGTAGCTTTTGTGTCAAATCGGGATTGCGGACTTGAAGACCGATAGCCAGGCGACGATTGCGTTCTATGGTGCGGCATTCATCGTTACACTCGAGGCTGTAAAAAAAAACAACAAAATATAGTATTGGTCTTTCTATCTATGTGACTACAACGTACGCCTTGTTGTTGTTCATCTTGATTGGCCCCAGGATGTCGCTCAGTTCGATTGTGTTGCCACGTTGAACTTCAGCCATTGAAGTGGCCAGTTGTGCGGTGGCGATCCGACGATATTCTCGGGCAAAATCATGACAAGCTCGCTGTTGCTTTCGATTACCACATTCGCAAGTTACCTCCACCTAAGAAAGACAAATTAAATTCGAGTTCAAAAAGTCAATTTGAAAGTACTCACCATTTCTTTGCACGCTGTTTCCGGACAGTCCCCATCATGGCATGGTGACATACATTTATGTCCGCAATTAGGCCTCACAGTTGTGCAACTTTGTTTGCAGATTTCTCCTGCCGCCTGACACTGACCCTCGTGACATGATTTGATGCACTTGTGACGACCACAAATCAAGGGCTTGTTGCATGCCAGGCCACAGCTGAAGCTCTCCTGGCTGCATGGAATGGTTTTTCTCTGTTCGTGCTGCCCAAAGCACCATTTTGTGGTGAACATCATACACGGTGGACAACTGGCTGCTGAATGGCAATTATGTTGAACTGGATGATCGCATGGGTGTTGGCGTGAGCATGGGCGCTTGCAGGGCGGTCTCTTTGTGCCACATGGCACTGGCGGATAGATCACTTCGGCTCCACATTCACAGTATAATTCCTCGAATGAGCTGCGATAGCAACGAGGACAATTGCCCCTATGGCATGGTTGATCACACTTGTGCTTACCGCACGATAGAGTATAGTTACATGACATCGGGCAAATGTGATCGATATCGATGCAGCACTCTTGGTTGCATTTGTGTTTGCCACAGGAGCGCTTCTTCACACAACGCTTTTTGCAACGTGCATCGTCAGCTCTTGTCGACAGCTGACGACATTTTATCATCTGGTCCATATGGCCGCAGCGACACTTGACGGCGGTTTGTTTGTTGCACGGTGGACAATTGCCATGATGACATTTGCTGGCGCACTGATGAGGATGTGCTGGCTTGCCGCAACGTAACGTTTTGTTACAAGTTCCATCGCAGACAGGGATTGGATCTAAACAGGTTTTTCTTTGTCCCAAAACGATCGGCATTTTGCCACAGGGGCAGGAAGTTACCACCTCAGGGCTAGACTTACACGGACGGCATTCTCCGGTGTGACAGCAATCCTTACATTTGTGTTTGCCACAGCTCAGATCTTTTCCACAGGGCTTGCCACAGGAGTAGGCCTTCTTCTCATGGGAATCTCTTGTACATAACACTTGACGATCTTGCTTGCCACAGTGACACTTCTGATCGACTTTGTGTTCACAAGGCTTACACTTTCCTTCGTGGCATTTCTCGTCGCACGCGTGCAATTCACAGTTAAGCAGTTTCTGACACTTAGCGTCGCATTCGATGGACTCCTTCAAATAGCATTGCATGGTCTTGGTTGTCTTGCCACAGCCGCAGTTTCTTGTCACATGCGCATGACATGGAGGGCATGGGCCTGGGTGGCAAAGCAATGTGCATGCATGGGAACATCCCTCAATGCGACCACAAAGCTCTCCGCAACTGTGCGCTATGTCACAGCGATTATACGTAGGATTTCTCACTTTTCCACAAAAACAGTAATAATCACGTGGCACGTCTTTTTCGACATTTTGGCACGCCGGACAACGCCAACCGTCCTGGGATTTAGAGCTCAATGCCCACTTAATGATGCAGCTAAGATGGAGAATGTGATAACAGTTGTGACAGGACCATACTGAGTTGTGACTTTTAATTTGCTCCACACAAACTAGACACTCTAATCGGCGGCATTCGATTTCACGAATGAGTTTCTCCCTCTGCGATAGTTTCTCGTTCTCGGGAGTTGGTTTTTTCGGCGATTTCTTTTCTGGCGAGTTTAATGGGCTTTCTTTGCCATTTTCAAAGGTGCTCTTTTCCTCCCGAAAGGCGTTAACACGATCGCGATTCCTATTCCAGTCATCTCGGCGCTTGTTGCTGCGGTGGTTGTCGTACCGCTGATTCCGATTGTCACGGCCATTCTGCCGTCGGGAAGAAGACGTACCTACACCAGAACCAGCTCTGGATGTTGATTCACGGTTCTTACTCGTGGCACCAGTGTAGCGTTGCGGTGGGGACTTATCGGGCGGCGAGTCTACATCATTCTGACGTGACCGACTTGTGGATGGACCGTTGGTTTCATTTGTATTGGCATTCTGAATATCTGCTGCCATGGGGCTCGCAGCTGCTGTTAGTATTGGGGTTAGAGTTGTACTGGGAGTTGGAGTTAATATGGGTGCCACGTCATTTGCTTTTATTGCTTCACTCAGACTTAAATTGGAGAAACGGGGAACGAATTCAGCAGCGTTGGCATGTAGCCTGGAATTTGAGTAATCATAGTGCGGTTGATAGTTGAACAACGAAAATCCTCCAGAAGAACCAACACCACCACTACTGCCTACTCCGCCACCAAAATAAAAGTCATCCATCTGATACTGGTGCCCAAAGCCGCCGTTGTAGTGAAATGGATTCGTTGACGCAGCTGCCAGTGCATCACCATCACTCTCCGGGGCTCCATTCGATCCACCGCCAATGATGTTATGCTGCATCATGAATTGATTGAAATTTACGTAGTTATTGTTATTGCTAGTGCTACTGCCACCGCTGCCACCAGCTCCGTCTTGATAACGATGGAACGCGTCGGACATTTCCTCGTCAACAAACTTTTAAACGATTCGGGGCTTAAGGGGACTAAATTACAAGTTGTATGCCCCCTCTGCTCCATCCACGACAACTCGACCAAAATGACCCGAAAGAGTAGTGTGTAAGATAAATAAAAAAGAAAAAAACAATTTTTCTTAGAAGGAAACGCAGCAGACGGCTTCTACTTCTCGTCTTGCGGCCTCTTAGGCCTCAAACCCCTTGGTTGTGCTCAGAATTGAGTTTTTGTTGTTTCTTCAAGTTTCCACTTGTGACGAAATCTAAAAAAACAACAAAAATTAAACAAAATCGCCAAGCGAATTTCGCAAAATTCTACGAAACGCAGAAAGAGAAATTGTGAAATGTCAAAATGGATAGCGATTTTTTTTTCGATTTTTGACGCGTGCACAAACGAGGTTAGGGCTCGTCGATGTTTCTATTTCACCAGATTAAAAGGGGAAATGTTGATTTTTGGGATAGAATTTCTACTTTAAATTATAAGTGAAAGTTCGGGAATGAAATTGAAATTACCTTATGTGTAAAATATTTGACTTAAATTAGTAAATTCGAGGGACGAAAAAGGAAAACTAAAAAAGATGATAATACAGCCACTGAGGTTTTTTAATTTTGAGAATTAAGTGAAGTGAGCAGTGGTTGATTGGTGTATGGGCTTTTGTAACTGTCAAAAAGATGATGGTGACATCTGTTGGTGAGGGATGTTAAGAAACTGTAGTTCATTAATAAAAACCGATTGGAGAGTGCAAGGAGTTATTCTGATTTCAAACGAGATTTTTCATAAGGAAAAAAGCACGCTGACAATCAACAACAGAAAAAGCACTACACGCTTGTATGAATACAGATGACAGATAACGCTTAAGATATTTGAAGACATCAAATGAGTTCATTGAAAAGATCCGTTCGATTATGTTGATATTACAGCCTTGCAATGTTACACTCTTTAATTCGCGAATTTATTTCAACGGTATTGCGTTTTGAAATAATTTTATTGACATTATCGGTGCCGGCGAGGTGGAAAGTAGACGACGCTGAGTCTAGAAATTAGAACCATAAGCCTGATTTGCGTTCATGGCCCTACAAAAGATCAGCAACAACAATCAGCACACCAAAATTGCGATGGAGGGTCTTAACGTGAGACTGGGGGAGGAAACTGTTGAGCGGGTCATCTAAAAACACCGCGTACAACAATGGATTTACGTTCTGAGAATATTATGATTTGTTGGAAAAGTCATGACTCATTTCTCGAAGAGATGACGTTGGTCTATTGTTAAGAGTATTAGATTACTATACTATTACTAGGTGGGGTGAAAAGTAACCTCTTTGACCGCCAGAATGGGCTGCTACTGCAAAAAAGGTTATGGTGCCTTGAAGTCCGTTCATATTTAGGCAGACATGCCAAATTTCAGTGCGATACTGTCTTTAGTTTTGTTTTGACAACTGATTGTTGTTGACGTGTTTGGCATCATGTTGAGTATGGACAAAAACGATTTTCGTTCTCTCATTCTTTTTGAGAGTCAAAACGGGGAAGGAAACAAAAGAAAAGTTGGATAAAACTATGGGGCTAGTGCTCCGTCAGATTACACCATCAAATATTGGTTTCGAGAGTTTCGTGGTGACCGCAACTCTACTAAAAATACACGAAATGGTGTTGGCTGACCGGAAAGTGAAGGTACGCGAGCTAGCAGATACTCACTCCTGACCAAAAACACGAACGCGAGAGCACTTCGAAAGAGTGTTTGGACTTGTTGATGCGGAATCGGGCGGACTTTTGGCGTCGATTGGTAACTGTTGATGAAACCTGGATCCACTATTACACACCAGAGAACATAATGAGTGCCCGGCAATGGACTGAAGCCGGCACGAGTGCTCCGAAGCGGCCGAGGGAGGCTCAATGTGTCGGAAAGGTTATGGCGTCGATTTTCTGGGATTGTCATGGCATACTCTTCGTGGACTACCTCGAAAAAGGAAAAACCATCAACAGCGAGTATTACTGTGCATTATTGGAGCTATTGAAGGCCGAAATCGCTGAAAAACGGCCTCACATGGATCGAAATAAAATTATGTTTTTGCAAGACAATGCGCCGGCGCATAAGAGCATCGCAACCACGGTTAAAATCAATGACTTACGGCTCCAATTGCTGTCGCATCCACCGTATTCGCCCGATTTGGCTCCCTCGGACTAGTATCTCTTCTGGAAACCTCAAAAAATGGCTCATCAATAAAAAATTCAGCTCACGCGAGGAAATCATCGACGCCACGGAGGAGTATTTTGCAGACCTTCTGGAAAATTACTTTTCGGGCGGGATCAAGAATTGAAAAATCGCTGGAATAAGTGTATCAAGCTGAAAGGGAACTATATGGAATAAATTAAAAAACCATTTAAAAAAATTTTTTTTTCATTCCCAAGGAGGTTACTTTTCACCCCACCTAGCATACTATTGCTTCGCCATTCGACAGCTGACAGTTGAGGCATCCTTCTAGAAAAATTGAGCACAATTGATCGTGTTTTGCTGGTTTTACAGCAAACCAAAGATAAGAGATCAAGGTGTGCATTTTCGCCATATTTTACTCTTTTACTTCCATAAAGAGAAGAATGTAAGTGAAGCTTGTGAAACGTTGCATAAAGTTTACGGTGACAATGCTCTACAAAAGCGTCATTGTCAACGATGGTTCCAAAAACTCGGCGAGAGTGATTTTAATCTCAAGGACGCTTCTCGGTCAGAAAGGCCCACCGAGGTAAATGACGACGAAATAAAGACATTGATCGAATCAAACTCACGTTACACGACACGAGAGATTGCAGAAACATTGAATATCCATCATTCAAGCATTCATGACCACCTTCTTTCTTTGACGAAGCGTATAAACATCTGTAATATGCTCATTAAACGTCAGGTGATGAGAAACGGATTGTTTACGACAATGTGATATGCAAACCGTTTCAGACTAAATGTTAAAGACCCTCAAGCGAGATCGAAAGCAAACCTTCATCAGATAAAGGTTATGCTGTCAGTGTGGTGGGATTTTAAAGGTATCGTGTTTTTTCAGTTCCTACCGAGGAACCAAACAATAAACTCTGACGCTTACTGTCAGCAGTTGGACAGTTTGAACGAATTAGTGATCCATAAACCTCCAGAGCTTATTAATCGAAAAGGAGTTGTGTTCCATCACGACAATGTTGAGTTTGGATGGGATGTCTTGCCACACCCACCATATTCAGCAGATCTTGGTCAAAATACTGCTGTCAAGTAGAAAGAACAATTCACTGTGGACAGAGATGATAGAAAATTCCATTCCTCTGACTTAGACGAAGTTAAAGTTGCAAATTCAAAACTTAAATCTAATGAAGCTCCTGTGGTAGACAGAGGTTTTTGATGTAGCTGGCTATGACTAGATGCAGCATATCATCTCACCATCGTTTGCCCGATTGCCGTAGAAAAAATCGGGGAAAACTTACTAGCCAACAAAATATCTTCGTCATGCCTGCACAAGCACACGGATGACATTGATGAGATAGAAAGAACATACACAGCGAGGTATTAATGAAGTCATAAAATAGCGACTATAAAACGTCGCCATTGGGAGTTAAGGACTTCGCATATCTTGGCTTTACACCAATAGCAATGACAGCAACGCAGAAATACTCTTGCCAGTCACTGTTTCTTTGAGCTTAGGAGGGAATTAAGTACTTAACAGGGCCCTCTCTGGTAAAACCAAATTGAATTTATAGGAGACCTTTTCATACACGTACTGTTATACTTCGCAGACCTTATCAAAAGCAGATTAATGGTCACTTGGCTTTCGTTTTGAGAGAAAGATACTGCTAGTGATTTTCGATCCCTCTTACATTGACGGAGAAAAAAGAAGGACATTCAACCAAATCTGGCAGGGCAAACTTCCAAATTCATCGAGCCACGTTGAAGGCCACTCCTGCAGGCAAGTAAAAGGCCACATCAACCATCTTGGAGTGCGGCGCTGAAGGCAATTGGCGAGAGTCGTTGAGAGATGAAGAAGCTTGTTGGTTGAGACCCAGATTATTTCTGGACTATACCTCAATTAAATAAGTAAATAAGCCAAAAGTTGAGCGATACATAAAACAATTCGAATTGATCTATTCACTCCATAATGTTGCTGGCCAGTTAAATAGGGAAAGCTGGTACGCAACCTGGTAAACAAAGGGCCAAGACCCAATGACCATAGGTATCGCCGATCTTTCGCTGATTGGGCTTGAGTGATACGTGATTCCAGCATTTAATAATAATTCAGGAAAGATTTTTTACACTACCGCAAGAAGTATTTAGTGGCATCAAATCGCACGATTTTGGTGGCCAATTCACCAATCCATTACGCTTTGTTGAGAGCTAACGATGAACGTCTATAAAGTCTGGTAAAGCTTCTACAGCTAAACGTTTAGATGAACTTTAATGTTGAAGAGAGAAACTGGGTGAGATTTTAGTAGCAGTACTAGTAATAAACGCTGGCATACATAGGTTTACATAAATACGTTACCGTAAGTACAAAAGTTCAAAATAGTAAGGAGAAATAATTGTAGTGAAAGCAGCCTCGAAAATGAACGATTTAACTGTTGACGACTCATGCAAACGTTATAAGTTCAATGATGCTCGGATATGCATCTGCAATGGGTTTTTGGCCCTTAAAAGGCCAAACATCTAGGCGAGATGTGGGAAAAAAATTAGCCTTAAATAATAGCTTCACAAGAAATCATATGGAATAGACCGGACTAAGAAAGGCCTTTGCGTGCTTTAAGCGAGAACCTATTAGGAAAGGAGGACACCTTTGCTAGCGCCTTGGGATATCACAGCCATCATGATATCACACTCGGACACCGATTTATCACAGAAACTTCGTAAGTAAATGAAACATTGCCGTAGCAAGCACAGGCTTTCGATTTCTAAGGATCCACAAAGGTATCTGATCTGCTGTTCAAAGTACGGTTCATCGTACATTCAGTCAAAACATTGTCACCGACTATTTCCTAGTAGTAGCCAAAGTACGCAAGTAGATGTCAAAAGCAGTACAGTGCCGAAGGAAAACTCTGTTTAGAGCTCTTACATTTGGCGGCTTCAATCGCAAGATATTGGCAGAGCTTTTACCAATTGTGTACCCCTCAGAGTCTACCATAATAAGACTTAAACAATAGGAGAACCAGTGACAATTCTACGAAAAGGCCATCAGGAATGCCGCATTTGATGCGAAACCTCGAGAACAACAAGGAATTACGGCAAGCATTTGCAGCGAAACAAGAAGTATGTAAAAAAGAGAGAGCCGGAAAAAATTCTGAATTCTATTCTTTCGAATAGAATAGAATAGACACCGCTGCGCTACGGACCTTTTCTGCAACTGCATGCGTCAGAATACACTTCTTACCTAGTCATTACTTCTAAAAGTGATCGATTGCACGCTTTCTGTGCTATTGGCTGTCCTGGCAGTGCATTGGTCAGAATATCATTCGCAGCTACCACTTTCGAGATCTAAATGTCTTGTATTAGAAACTTGCAAACTATGGGCATCACCTTTCTATGAATAGAACGTGCAGGCTCTTGCCATCACTGCATATAGGCTGCCAGTTATGGGCTGTAGTGTCTTGCTGGTAGTGATTGCAATGTTCCAAAGCCTGGCCTAAGACTATATTCTGGTACCACGGAAGCCCGACCGCGCAGTTGGCCCTTTGTGGGGGTATCGTGGTGGCTGTAAGTTTCACGCGAAATTGTGGAAAGAGCTAAACGGAGTTTGGCCATCACATGGTTAATATTAACGCTAATCTATTACCCTTTTGCCAAACTTTGAGATGACAGTGACATTAGTTGGTCTGAGCCCCAACGAGCTCTAACTCAAAGAGCGGCAGAGATATTAGATGGGCCTCAACCCTATACCAAGTCCGTCGTTACACACGTTGTTGTACTGTTGTTGGGGTGCTACTTGAACTCACTCGAAGGACGACACACTATACCGTAAGCCTTCAAGGCAGGTACCTACGTTAAATACTAGTGGCATCTGACTTTACCATACCATTATGGTTTTGAGCATGACCTCGAGTGTATAAACTTCATTGATTTCCATGATTCCTTATGTTCACCCTGAGATTGCATCTTGCTAATGGGCAATAAACTCTGTCTTCGCCAATGTTTTTCACCCAATTTATAACATTCGTGCCTAAAACATCAATTTCGTCATCGGTTTTTTTTTAAAAATTAGCAGATTTCGACACTTGTGACACTACACCTCCGTCACGGTCTACTCTTCGTTTGTCACCTCACAATTCCTAATCAATTCCATTCGATCTAAATTTAGTCTGAATTTCATGTCTCAATTAGCACTAGATCCACTTGCCTGATCAAAATTTGATCACACGATCAATTAGTAACGTGCTTACCACTTTGATTTGGTTAAAACTTAAAACAATGTACGATCAGAGTTGAGCCACCTTTTTCACACCTAACCACTAAGTAAGTAATAAAATTTGGATTTCTGAATTTGACGTTTGTGTTATCGTTGTCGCATGGATTTTTGATTTGCTCCAAAATGAACTAGAAAACAAATAAACAGTTTAATTAGAGTGGCAGTGAAACCTGCTTTCAACGCGATTGCATAGGTTCGAGGTGGTTTAGGGCAGAGGGTTCAATTATTAAGGCTTTCATTTTCACTATGCATTTCGATTTCGTTTTCGATTTCGATTGAACAGATGACGTTGCAGTAAGTTATGTTGACATGTGTGAAACTCCATAAACTTCGAAAGCCATCGAATTGCAACGGTAAACAAATAAAAGTGAATTTCATATTAATTAATAGAAAAGTTATTTAATAAATAAAAAATATATAAAATTGAGTAGGAGTAACATCTAGATTTATCAATTTACAATTACAGTTACAACTATTGAGATATTTCAAATTACATTTTAAATCACAAATGTCATCACGAGCTTTCGTTTTTATTGATGAGAAGTTAGAAGTTGTCAGATTGTCAGGTTGTCAGCACTGAAAAGGTATCTGTGACAATGTCATTTGGTGTTGTGACATTGGGGGTGGTATTGCGGTCGTAATGACAGTTGGCATCGAGGGCATTGATATGACAGGATATTGTATTGGTTTGAATTGACATTTTTTGGCGTGAGTCCGCATGTTGCTTGATTGTGTGAAGGCTTGGTTGCAATTTGGATGTGGACAGACGTATGGCTTGCATCCGGTGTGATAGTTGAGATGGGTTTTTAGATGATGTTTCTTTGTGAAAGCTTTCGGGCAGATTGGACAGTTGAAGGGTTTGATTCCTATTTAAAAAAAACGGGTGAGAAAGATGTAATTTTCGAAATATTTCCCAGCTTACCTGAATGCAATCGATGATGAAGAGTCATATTGCTACGATCGGCGAACGATTTGCCACAAACCGAGCATTGGTATGGTTTTTCACCGCTGTGCGTCCTCATGTGTTGCTTGAGGAGCATTTTCCGAGAGAAACGCTTGCCGCATTCGGAACATTTGTGTGGTTTGACTCCGGTATGGATGCGCACGTGCATGTTGAAGGCCACTCTTTGGTTGAAGGACTTCGGACAATAGGGGCATTCATATTCCTTTTTGTTTCTGTAGATGGATATAAGAAAAATGTCAAATAAATAAATTTACATTGAGAACATAGCTTTTAATTGCTGGCAAAGATGGGATTGGATTGACCCAAGAGCAAATAAACTAATTATGAGTGGAAAGCCGTTCAATGATAGTCTAAACGGCAAAGATTGTACTGCGTGTTTCTGTGAAAGGAGGAGTGATTTTGCGGCTAACCATATCGAGAATTTGGGAGGATTAGGTTTTTAAGGTGGCATAACTTAAAAAGGATACCCAACCGCAACGGCTTGGAAACCAACGATAAACAACAGAATATCTTCCACTGTAACTAGTAAAACTGGGCATCTTGCCCGTATGGGGCAGCATTTCCTTCAAGGTTCGTTGTGAGAATAACAACTCCACTTTGGGATTTATTCCTGCAATCGCCAACAAAACTGCCACTCAAGTCCATTTTGAAGTAAATATCAATCCTACTTACGACTACTTGCCTGAGAGCTAGTGACTGAGATTGCTTGTCGTTCATTATAGCAAATCCTAACTACCGCAGTCGAAATGATGTCTTTGACAGTCCTCTGGTTTTGAGGCCAAGCGATCGCAAATGCAAGGAAGCTTTGTGTGACAAGACCGAGGTTGGATTTTTAACATAGGGAGGCCCAGAAACCGACTGTAGGTCATCACATCAAACTTTATTATTGGATAATACCGACCAAATATATAACATCAAGCACGTTGTGAGAAAATATAGTGAAGGGGGTACGCTATGGCCCTGATTGAGTCGATTCGGCACCGTTCTCAACAGCTTGTTTTGTCGTATGCAACAATTTGGCGTACTTTGCGTAAGATTGCTAGTTTCAGAGCATACAATTTAATTAATTCGAGGAATAACTGAAGCCGGTCGACTTTTCGAACCGTCTCGGTTTTAGTCGTTGGGCTCTGGAAAAGCTTCATGAAAAAATACTTCTAAAAGAACAATCCTTTACAAATACTCTTCTTTTCTGAGGCAAACAAATCGAAATATTTGTGTCAGAAATCGACGGTTTTCGCAGGCGGCCAATATGATGATCCAAAAATTAAAAGTGACGTTTAAAAGTTTTGAACAAGAAGTCGTGTGTTTCAAAGGCAAGTCTTTCAAGCCTGGATTAAATCGATTCGATTCGAGTTAAACTGCGAATATTGCAATACAAAGGCAAAGAAATGAGAACACGCGATAGCTGTTGTAAATAGCGTGTAATTTTGTCTAACACAAATATGATTTTTCTACGTTACGTTATCATAGATGACCATTTACTATATTGTTACTGAAGCAAGATGGTAACACAGATTCTATCACTTCTCTTGATGACATGGCGATTCTGTTTATTGAACATTTATTCTACTGACTGTAAAGAATTTTCCGTCAATTTATTGGTGAACGCTCTTCGCGTAGCAGATATGCGCAGGGCTTTCGGGGTTACAATAAGTACTTATGTTATATGTTTAGTGTACCTTTTGAATGGATCCAGCATTAAATCTTATCTGATAATTCGATACATGTAATTTTGCAAAATCGTCATTCGGGAATAACCAGAAAATTCAAAGTTAAAGTTGGAGTACCCCAAGGCACTGCTCAAAGTCCGTTGCTTTTTTATATGGCGCAAAAGTTTCCATTGAAGCAATCCATTGACGAACCTTGAACGACTTCTCATCATTCATCTTTTCAACGTTGATAACTTTGTAACATCGAACAGAATATAACTTAGCAACAGCTTTCAGTTCAATTTTAATAAGTTACACACACCTTGGAATTATTTTTGGTCAGGCGGACAATTCTTTTGAAAATTGCGTGATAGAAGTGTTGTCTGCTACGAAGAACCCAATTTTCAGTCCAATATTGATTGCATTTAAAGGAAAATCAACCACATTCCTTCCTTTGGGAGCACTGTGTGATGCAAAGATTACATGGCATCACATCTGTATAATACATGGCGATCCATTTGAAAGTTTACAATATTTTTAGAACAAAATAAAATGAACAAAAGTCAACATTTCCATTAACTATGAAACTTCAATTACTTTTATGTGGCTGCCCCGGCTGGTTTCGCAATAGAGCATCTTGTCGTCCAATTTTTCAAGACCCTATTCCCTCGTCTTGGTTCTGTCTGATGAACGACTCGGACTATATTCGCTTTAAGGGCTTGAATCGATAATTAAAGGGATCTCACGAAAAAATTCTAACGGGGTTAAATGGCCAATTGATATCCCCAAGGCGGCTGATAAAGCAATTTCCCAACGGAGCGCCACATAGCCTATCAAACAATCGATTTTTTGCATGCTAAGTTGGGAAATCGCTTTATCAGGCGCCTCGGAGATATCGGAGATATCGGTAATCATAGCTCTGTAGCCCCAATCATTAATTAAAATGGCATTTTCAGCAGGATCAATGCATCAATGATGCCGCCACTTCAAAATTCGTACCAAACTGTCACTTATTGTGGATAGATTGCCCTATCAACAATTATGTGCAGATTTTCCGAACGGTAATGCAGTAATTTTGTTTTGTTAACATAGCCGCCGAGATGAAAATGCGCGGCTTTGATCGCCCAAATTCAACGTCCAGTTCAAGCTGCGGCCTAAGCGTTCCAATACCGTCCTGCAGGAAAGACCCCATGAACCTTCGCCAATAACAGGTCATGTGCATACAACATACATAATAAAAGATCCTTGCTGCCGAATTGTACAGACAGAATCACCTTAAACTTATCCCCTACATCAACGATGAAATATTCTTTCTCCGGAAAGTATTGGTCTTCTACAAGAATACCAAATCGATACACATCACCTCTCATCGATTTTAAGGTTGCTCCTGATAGGGTTTGTAGAGACAAGCTGTACAGAGCCGTGTTCGGTCTTGGCATCTTGCCAAACTCTTTCGGTTGTGCGAGGTGACAAAAGATGACTCCAGCTCTACGCTGCTCTGTTTAAGTTTCGAAGAAATACTACTGAATATTTGTTTGCATATTCTTTACGACTTCTTTAACATCTTACATGAAAGAATAGTAAGAGGCGCGATATTTCAAAAATCTGTTCAACTTCTCACATATCCAGATGGCATGAGCATAATTGAAAATTACAATCACAATTGACAACTATACTACCTATATAGGTATAAAGTGTGTTTTTAGTTGCATGAGAAGTTTCGATGGTTGTTGTCTATGGTTTGACAGCTGTCAATGTCAAATTGTGTTAACATTTCTATTCAGTAAGGTTTGGCAATTCATCATGAATTGTTTAATGCCAGAACAACGCTTTCGAATTGTGGAAATTTACTCTGAAAAAAATAAATCTGTTCGTTAAGTTTATAGAGCACTTCCTCAATTTTACGGTCAACATAATCGGCCTAGTGAGCAAGCAATTCGTGCAGTTATTGATCGTTTTCGCACTAACTTTACTCTTCTCGATTCAAAACCATCAACAAGACAAAGAAATATGCGTAGCGAAGAGAATATTGCCACTGTAACGAGAAGTGTTGAAGAAGACGCCGAAATGTCTGTTCGTCGCCATTCTCAACTTGTTGGCCTTTATCGAACCATGCTGACCGATATTTTGTTTCCAAAAATTAATCAGCTACGCTAGACTTAACGCCTCTCGATTACTTTTTATGGGGCTATGTTAAGTCACTGGTTCATGCCGACAAGCCAGCATTGGAAGCCAATATTTAAGCCACCAATGACGCCATACGGCCAGATTTATTGGAAAAAGTAGTGATCAATTAGACTAATCAAATGGACCATGTAACTCGTATGCCGGAAAAAATAAATGTCATGAAATTATCTACCAGATTATAATAATAAAAAATTCATTCCAATAATATTTCTGTCTTGTATTATAATTAAAAGTTGTCAAGCTCTTAAAAAAAGATGAGATGGGCTAAAGAGGCAGCAAAACCCAATCACAAGCAACGAAGAATGCGCCATACAATATACGAATATGTATTTACGGTGCAAACATTGGATATTTTCAAGATCGGATCAAGGCTCTCTTACCTTCTTTTACCGTTAGCTATGACCTTCAGTGACATCTGCATTGATGTGGTGCAGAGAAGAAGATAGGAGTGCAACGAATAACTAAAGGGTGTTTTTAATCCCAGTACTCACTTCCAGCATTTATACATTTTGTTCTGTAAATTCGATCAGCAGTTTCAGAATTGTGCAAGAGAATACATTAACAAAGTTCACTTTACTGTACAAAGTAACGGGACATTACAAAAGTTCGTAAACAGTGTAGGAAATGCAAGCAATAAAATTGGTTCAGTTGAATAAAGGCAGTTGCGAAGTTAATAACATTAAAGAAAGTTTGTCAGAAAAATCCGTGTTAGATTATTGTAGAGTGAAGTTTAAATTAAAGGACAAGTTTTGTGCAGTTTTATCAAAAATGGGCAAAGGAAACACTTTAACTACACCCGACAAGCGAAAATAGATGTGAACCACTCAGAAGGTTATTCCAACCGCTACATCGCGAAAAAAATTGGTCGAAGCCCAACTTCTGTTGACAACTATTGAGGTCGGCGTAAATGCCAGTAAATCCACTGTTATTGTTAGTGCTAAGAACCTGAAGCGGTTAAAGTTGGTTAAAAAAAACCTCATCTAAATGCTGCGCGTAAGCAGCTTCGACTGCAATTCGCAAAAGACCATATGGCCTGGACTTTAGGACAAAGTCAAATTAAGAATGACTGGCGAATAGTTGTTTTCACGGATGAAAAGAAGTTTAATCTAGATGGACCGGATGGGTATAACTTCTACTTTCATGATTTTCGGAAAGAACAACGGTTTTTAACTCGTCATCACAGCCGAGAGGGTGGAGTAATAGTCTGGGGTGTGATCAGTTATTACCGAACATTTGAGTTAAATGTTCAGAGCACAAAAATTACGGGAATTACCTACAAAGGAATATTGGAATCAGCTTTTCCTAAGTTAAGTGAGTTATTTGGACCGTTACCTTGGATTCTGCAACAGGACAATGCACCAATCCATACTGCTCGTGTAGTAAAGACATTTTTTGCACGCCAAAACGTGGAATCACTGGATTGGCCGCCATATTCACCAGACTTGAACATTATAGAAAATGCTTGGGGCTAACTTACCCGTAAAGCTTACGAAGGAGGAAAGCAGTACAGCAATAAGGAATCACTTCTCAGGGGTATTAAATTAGCTTGGGCCGAAATTTCCCTAAATTACATAAAATCACTGTACGACTCACTTCCAGACCGCGTTTATGAGGTAATTTCACAAAAAGGTGGCCATACACACTACTAACTGCTTTACTTAATAATTAGTTTATAATAATTACCAAAAAATTCAATAAATAAAAACAAAAAGTAAACATTTTCCTTATTTACTGTCTTTGCCTTTATTCATGTGAACCGACTTTATTGCTTGTGTTTTAGACTCTTTTTAAGAAAACCGAGCTATAGTTCCATTACCTTTTACTGTCAAGAGATTTTGTGATTGTTCGGTCTTGTAAAATTCCATATCTACATTCTACATTTTTTTTTGCACTTAAATCTCTTGTTTTTTGAAAAAAAAAAAAAAAGAAAATTGTCTTGTTAAAGGGTCGCCTTTATTCAAGTGAACCGGAGTGTATCTGTCAGACCAGTTGTCAGATTGCAAACTGTCATTGTCATTTTTATTCAATAGTAGTAGAACAACGTTACGAAATTTTAGGAACTTGGTTCCAAAATAACGAGTATGGTTCTCAGCGCCATACTCATAGAGCACTTGCACCATGTTGCACCCGACATAATCGACCATTGGAGACAACATTTTTTTTTAAAGGTGCAGTGGCAACGAGACATAAAAGTACAGTGCGTACTGAAGAGAATATGAAGAAAATACTGCATTAGTTCAAAAGAGTGTTGAGGAAGATTCATATTTATCTTTGTTCGTCCACTTTATCGACAACTTTACGCAGGGATGTTGTTGTGAAGACCTTCAAGAAGTAGCTTGTGCAAGAACTGAAGTCGAATGATCATCTTTTGCTTCGAAATTTTGGCGAATGGGTCCAAAATCAACTGCCATTGGATCCCCTGTTTTGCGGAAAAGTTGTGTTCAGAGAATGAAGCGCAATATTGGCTTAATGGGTATTAAAGAGTCATCGCACCATATTTTTTTCAAAAATAAAAATAATCAGTGAGTTACGGTCAAGGGTATTCGCTATAGTGCCATAATTATTGACTTTTTAGTTCCACGATTGAATGACATGAATGTGGAAGACACGTGGTTCCAGCGGGATAGCGTTACGTGTCATACAGCAAACGAAATAATCAGCGTAATGGACCTGTAAATTGGCCTCTTATATCTTGTGAATTGACGCGTCTTGATTATTTTCTTTAGGAATACGTAAAGCCGCTAGGCAAGCCAAACCAACAAAAATGCTTGAAAAATTGGTCGAAAACTTATCCCTCGGAGGACATTCATCAGATCTATCATTATCACAATTGAACAAAAATAAATGGAGATTTTGATGAAAATTATGTGTTTATGCCATTCAGATGGCTAAGTCATATAAACAAAAAAAAAAAAAAACACTGTGGCGCTGGCAGCCCGGTATGGGCCATGGCCTAGCTTCTTGACACTCATTTGTGTTGCTCATGCTGTCATTTTAATCACATCTGAGCGGGGCCTACGGTTTATCGCCGAGTCCGAACGGCACTCTTTAGAAGCTTTTTCGTAGGCAATTTTGCTTTCGGGAGTTTGCCATTGCCCGCCGAAAGGGTGATGGCGATTTGAAAAATTGTTGGTGACCCATCCAGGAATCCAATGAGCTAACTATCGCGCCATCGCCATCGCTTATTCATATAGTGCGCATAAAACCAGGTACAGCAGTCTGTATGATATTCGAATTCAACTAGCATTGATAAATCAACACCAGGACAAGCAATTGAAAGCTGCTAGATAGGGATCTCCCTAAGCCTCGCATTTTTTCTTAATAGTTAATCGAGTAGATCCAAAATAACCATTCATAATATATTGAAGGATACCAAAGAAAGAGACATCCTTCCTCTAAATAACATAAATCTAGTTTCCAAAGGATATACCTAATCGATCTTAAATAAAAGGAAACTTTTTGGTAGGGTTTTGAGTCCTTTTAGTAATATTTTAACAAGAAAGTAAGGCTGCAATCTCTTATGGCTAATGTAGTTACTTCATATTTGACTATATTTTCAGGCTTTGATCCGACTATAAATTCAAGAATCCTACTCTCGAAATTGTGTCAATCATTTTCACTTACCGATGAATTTTCATATGGCTGCTAAGATATCCTTTATCGTTGAAGGTTTTCCCACATTCAGAACATTCAGCAGCAAATTCCTTTGTGCCTCGATGAACTGACAAATGGTATTTGTAATTTCGCAGTTGAGAGAATCCTTTTCCACAGTCAACGCATTCATACCTCGGAGATTTGTGGGTTTTTTCATGAGACTGTAATGAAAAGAAAAGACTTGTGAGCTTCGTCCTTAAAGATAAGAAATAGTATAGTGTCTCAAGAAATTGTCTACTGGATTCCTGACTTTTATGACGATCCTTGTTAGGATGCTGCTAAATTTTGCTATTAATCCTACTTCAAGTTTGAGAAGAAAAAAAAATTTCTGGCAGCTTACTATGGTCATTCACTTTGACCTGATCTTAGAAGGAACATGGGTATCTTTCAAGCCTAATTAACACTCCCAAAATTATTGAAACGTAACAGCCGCTTCTAAAGCCACAATTCCAGCATATATGTATCTCACTTTCTAAAAAGCTTAAAAAAATGTAAAAAAAATTCTATTTCATCTCCCTACCACATTCTTTTTCTTTTAAAAGAAATTCAATACTAAAATGCAGGCCTTATCTATTCCTATTCATGCATTCGCCCGACGGCAACTCACCTAACACTATTCAAGGAAACAACTTACACCGTACTCACCTGTAAAGTATCAGCACATCCAAAGACCTTCTCACAAATTGCACACTTAAAACTGCTCTCATCTTCAGTGTCCTTCCCGCATTTAATTTGTCCTTTCACCGCTAATTTTGGTATATTACACACATTCGCACCACCACCACCACTACTATTGCCACCCTGAGAATGCACATTAACCGTCACCGAATTCACAAGTAAATTCTCCACGAATTCCTGTGAATTTACAAACTGCGCCGCCGCTGCTGCTCCAAACCATACATTTGCCGCTGTCGCTGAATCCTTGTATAAAGGATATTTTGGAAAATTCAAATTTTTATAAAACAACTCACAGTCATTACAATTTTGTACACTGGTCGCATTCAAAAATTTACAAACTCGCGGACGTATCACTTCACCATTGTTGCCAGGACGAGATGACGATGATGAAAAATTTAACGCGTGACTCACGAAAGGATTCATCATATTTGGGAAATATGCAAATTTCCCAAAATCATTGTGTGGAAATTTTTCGAAGTTCTGAACATTTCCGGTTTTCGACAAGTCCAAAATGTCCGCCGATGAAGTTGTATCCCTTCTTAATACTTCCGATCGCTTTTCATCCCCCAAAATGCGATTTATGCTAAAATCAGTGATCCGTTTGTATTCGGTGGATGTGTCCAAACTTTGTACCCTTTGCAAGATAACATGCTTTAAGCCCATCCTCACGTCAGTCATTTTTTTTTCTTCTGTATATTACTCTTTGTATTTATTAAGAAGTGATCTTTCCGAGTTTCGTGATACCGAAGCGGCTTCCTTTCCACACCTGTCTCGATGGAAGTCAAAATCTTAAATGATAGCTGTTGACATGGACTTCCACATGGAGTGGTGTCCGCGCGATGTCAGTAGTCAGAAGTCAGTAGTCGATAGTCGGTGTTGGTTGGTGAGATGTTGACCGTTTTAACCAGTAACAGCCAACGATACCGATACCGATACCGACACTGACACCGACACCGACACCGACATCGACTTGACACTCGACAGATCATTCTCACCATTCGGACTGTCATAAAAGTTCAGATAAAAAAAAAATTTATCAAAATCACCTTCCCGCTCCACCACAGGGGTCGTCTATCTATCTACACGCCATTACTGCCTTACTACCGTATTATGTGGAAGCTGTGTGTTCGGTGTGATTCGATCTTGTCAACAGAGTGCTATAGCAACTCCACTGATTCGGATGCTGGAAGTGGTAGTTGATGGGTTCTACTCGGTAGGGTTTTTTATGGCTCCTCTCTGTTATCACAGTTCACAGATACGGATACCACACACAGGTGCGGTGAATGGACAATGGTCAATGAACATATTCGTACTCAACACTCAACACAGTAAGCGCACTAATATGTTCTCGTATTTTGTTTTGTTTTTTTTTTTAAGAGAGTATGCTCGCTCTGGTGATGCGTGTAACTGCGAATGTAAGGTGGTTTTATTCCTATAGGAAACGCACACATCTAAGTGGATTTAGTACCTTTTGGGTACGGCTATGAGTAGGTAAAAAATCTTATTCGTAAAACGAACTGAGAGATTGAGCTACACTTGGGGTGAGAGGGATGTGGTGGTGGTAATTAATGAGGGCAATAAAAACTTCGTCGTTTAAAATAAACAAATCATTTGTACTTGGGAGTTTTGCTTAGATGAGTTTGGAATGCCTAATGAGTTTTCATGGGAGTGCCAGAGATTCCAATGAACTTAAAGATCCTTGTTGAAGATCTCGAGATTTTGTATCCTTTTCTCACGATGAGGACTTTTTATTTTTGGGTAATTATGAAATTATCTTTATGTTACAATATTCATTACTTAATTATGATAGCAGCTAGATCTTTTTATGAGGTTTCTTTTGAGATATGTTTTTTTGTAGGATGTTGGCTGGGGTATAGGATACGTGGGACTTTTGGGTTATTAAAATCTAGTTGTTAGTTGGAGTTCACCTGGTTTGCTCATGTGCTCGTATGATTTTTTATCGATAGATAGGGTTCAAAATCGTGTGATAAAACTTACAGATGACGCAAATATTGCTTAGTCCAATGAGACCCTCCAGCGCTGGCATAATGTCTTTTTGTCTTGCTTTGTTTTAACGCTTTTCCCAAAACTAAGACACCAAGGAAATTGACATAGACCTGTCTCTACATAACTTATATCAATCAATTTTAAATACCTATAGCAAGGCTCCTGTCATTGGTAGCTACTACAATGCTCACAACTCGGTGTGGGGCAGCTTTTAGTAGACACAAACATCAGAATTATGTTACTCTAAATTTCTTACTAACGAACAATGTTATGATTGCAAATAAGAGGAACAAACCAAATTTTATTATTGCTATATAGACGTCAGGAAGTCTTATAACTAACTCATATGAAGAATATCCTCTCTGATTAGATTCAGAATTTAACAGTTTCTGATGACGAGCCCATGTCTAAAAAACAAAATAATTTTTGTTTCCACAAATGGGCTTTTTAAAGACTACTGCTCTCTATAGCTGATGGAAACTTAAAAACAAGGGAATGTCGACGTTATGTTTAGATTCTCAAAGACAAGCTCTGCAATCCATTAAAGTGGAACTTGGTTTTTGTCATTGTTACAAATCTGACCAATCCGACTGTACTGTATCAATATACCATGAACGCTGTTCTTTGAACACGAAATTCTCTACGAAAAGGGTACTCTGCTAGAATAACAAACTTGAAAAGGTTCAGAGAATGACTAGGAATAACAAGGTGCCTACTCAAGTAGACAAAAATAACAAACAATTTGAAGCACTACAAAAAGGCCCTTTTAGTGTACCTATATTAGGAACCCCAAGAGGGAATTTTGGAGACATTTTTGCGACGACCTTGGAGATGTTCCGAACATAAAAGACTGTATCAAATGTAAGCACAATGAAAAGAGCAGAAAAGGACCTTATACGAACTTTCAGGAAAACGTTAGAGCTTCTTGAAAAGACTCAGTTCCCTAGTTGCGCGACTATATTGCCGGACCGAGAAATATAAGATAGTGTGTTGCCAATTTGACACCTTATTAACCGAATTTATAACCCTTGAAAAGATAAAATAGTCAATAAACTCGTTCAAACTCTTGAAATGACCGGGACCTGAAGGTATTTAACCTCCTTAGGGGAGGTGCAAGTACATATAGTAAGGAGTGGCAATTCTAAGCCATTAAGAGTTGGATATCACTACTGCAAAAGGCTGTTCTCAGGGTGTAGTAATTTCTGCTTTCTTTTGGTCCGAACTAGTAAGTGACCGTATGCAAATTCTGAACTTTAAACTATTTACTGAACAAGAGGTTATGGGCATGATAAATCTGCAAGATGCCTCGACAACTTTCTGAAACTGATATAAAAATGACGAGCTCTCTACCTATATTAAATCCAGCAACAGAACAATTATTCCGTTTACAAGAAAAGTGGAGACAAATTTTCCGGCTTATTTATGAATAGGCTTCTGCACTGGAAGGATGAGGTTAAGTATCGAGGTATAACTCTAGAAAAAAACGCACTTATTGACCTCTCAGCTGATAAACAAGACTGTAAAATCCCTACTAACCACAAAACAGCTGTAGGGACCAAACCTTAAATGATATCATACGCTGTGGAGGGGAAGGCCAAAAAAAAAACCAACAATAATGAAACTGAGCAATTCAATGGCTTGAGTATCTGAGCATTACAGAAGTTATGAGAACGACCACAACTCTGGACAATGATGCGTTATTAGACCCAGCTCCCCTTAATGTAGCAATTGAAGTAGAATGTTGATGATCTGGCACCAATAACTTACTTAGGAGATATGAGTCATAAGAAAACATAAAGAATCTGCCAAGCTGACTCCTGATGCCATCGTAGTTTATACATGAAACGATCTTCTTTTGAGGCATAGTCATATCAGACAGGATATCATGGTGCTATTACTTCTGATGTTGAGCACTCACTCACTTATAAGGTTGCCATGTCAAGTCTTCCTTTACCATGATGAGATAAAATAAACGCACAAAAATACATAATTATAATTTTTAGGTTGTGGCTGCTCAGTGACTCCCCAAATCGTACAACGTGCTGCCACCAGCCATCACACATGCAAAACTTTGTTGTATACCACAGTGAGTATCACAGAGAATAGAACGAATGAATTGTAACAATCCGCATTAAAGCTTAGTTTATCAACAATAGCTTAAAGACGCCTGCGTCTCCACTGAACAAGTAGCTCGCGTCTCCACCGAACAAGGTGCTTTCTATGAACAAGTTCCTACGAAATTAAAAAAGGAAAAGAGGACATCTTTAGAATAACCAACACGACCCTATGCCTAGAAACTCGATTATGTTAGAATGGTCCTAGTTGTGGAGCACTTACAAGTAGACCACGAGAAAGCCTATTGCGATGTTCCAGCTACTCTTGGAACAAAATAAATATCTGATAAATTTCTCAAGGTCTGTGGTCATCGTAGATCAATCATTATTAAGATCTCGGAACTGGTAACTGCTTTAGGACTGCATTTCGATAATTTTGATACGTTTCTTCCAAGGTGTCCTCGAATTTGTGATATTCGAAATTAGGGATCTTATGTAACTTACATTATCAGAGAGAGGAAATCATACTTCCGAACACCGCAGGGACTTACGGTACTTTGAGACAGGTGCAATGGTTGGTTGGACCCAACCGGATATTCAATAAAACTCACCTTTTGCCTCATCGCTCTAATCGACCCTGGACCCCAATTTGCATTACTTCATTCTGAGCCGAGCCCCGCGACAGCAACGAGGAAGCTAGCTTCTCAGTCTTCACATTGTCTCCGTTCCTCGTTACTTGCTGATATTAAATGATTAAAGTTAGCTTTGAAGTGAGATTTGAATTCAAGATTGGACGATTAGGCGAGGCCGCGAAGTAGCGTGTTTGGATTGGCATGCCCTACATTTAGAGCTTTTTATTTCTGAGTGTCTATCCACCTAAGGGTAGAGTTCATTGCAATATCTATCCCGAATAAGTCCACGGGTAATTATTCTGATCAGCCCCGTTTGGTCATATTTTCGCTAAGGCTACAGATGCATGTCCAAGTGATGATTATGTCTAAGGCATAATGAACAAAATTTAATTGAGTGTCTGTGGTGTTTGTTGTCTATGTTAGTTATCACACCACGTCCTCTCATTTGGTAAACAGTCCCTTCAGGACTGGGTTCCATAGTCAAAAAAGGAGTAGCCTCTTGGGGTGTTCCCTCTGTGATTTCCTTTTTTTAGAGCAGTGACCAAAAGTTGCATTTATAACTCTACTGTTGAGAATCAAGTAATTTAAACTGCTGACGCTTGCTGGACTCTAAGTTCTGAAAAGTGTAGAAAATTGAGGAGGTGTGATTGAGATTCCACTTGATGTGGTTCCTCTCGAAGATCCTTAGCAGAAAATATGACAGATTGGTGGATTAGAGATTCTTCGGGATGAGATGTTTTGTTTGAGTAATTCAGGCTTATGATTATTATAGGACAGGTACATAGATCCGAAATGATATGATCATTTCACCATTCTTGGACGAAGTGGTGTTGCTGTATTGAGGTGTTAGTGTAAGGGATCTCAAGCACTTCAGTTCATAACTAGCTCCCAAATTTGTTTGCCTATTGTCAATCAAATTATGAGTATGGTTGCCTTCGTAGTTCTATCACTGATCTACTTCACCAAAACAAAGGGTACCACTTTAATTGCATGATCCAAAAACTAGTTCCAATTCCATTTCATTATCTCAGCTAATTCTGAATGGATAAACCTCAGTTTTACCATGTAGTCGTGTCCACATTTTTGAAAATCATCTCACAATCCCATAGCATCAGTAGCAGTCTCAAATAACGAGAGCAATAAATAATCCATAACCACTGGAGGTTGCCAGCGTTCGAATTTGTCGCCGAACCACAACTTTTCCGTATGGGATTCATCTGACTTGGAAATTTATAATCAAAATACTCGAGGACGGCATAAAGCGCGCACAGGCGCACCAACCGATAGAGAAGGAGGATTCTCCCTCCTGCTTTGAATCATAACGATGTGTTGATGTGAAACATGCCTCGCCATCGTCGTTCACCACCAAAAAGTCCAGCGTACGAGTATTTATCAGCGCCTAAATCCAATGGACAGTATACCCTATAGACTCCACAGACAGTGCGTCAAGGAAGCTTCCGAAGACACAAGATTTACCTTTTATATGGATTTTAATTGCTTTATAAACGGCCAGCAATTAATATTCCCCTCCGAGTTATCTGGAAAATTTAATCATCTTACTGCCGCGGTTTGTCGCATCGTTTAGATGCCACGTCGAGATTATTGGCAGCCTTTGACATTGGCTTTGGATTCTATGCTCAGTATTCGGCATTCGGTATTCGAATTTCCTCGATCTCCGGTCGGCTTGGGGTTTTGTTCGTAATCGATGCGTTCCTTTTCGCAGAACACTCTTTCTCTAGAAATACACTTTAAATCATGTGAATAACGATTATCGGTGCGTTAATGGTTTGTTTTACATATTCTCCCCCTCGTCGGGCTTAACAAGTTGCCGCAAAAGCTACCCGCTTTGCGGTGCCAACACAAACGCCTTTCAGTTGAATTCAGAAGAAGAACAAAGGCGGTTAGTTCAACTTGGTCCGGTTGGACAGTACTTAAAATCAATTCCATTTTCGAGAGTTGGTCATTGCTACTATGCAGTGTGGTAGCTTGCCCAGTCCAATACCATTACCAGTAACAGTCGCAGGAAATTCAGATTCAGATTCAGTTTCAGATTCTAATCCGGCATTCGGATTTTATTTCACACTCTTAATTGCATGGCTAGGGTGGCCGAAATCAATCATTTCGACTGTTAAGACTTCAGAGGAGGGGAAATAGGTATTTCGTTAGTGCTGTGCCCCTTATCGTTCAATCGCAAAAGTTTAATTATATTTCGGAGCTCTGTATTTGATTTGGTTTTTTGGAAGCTGGGAGAAGCAAGAAGAACAAGAAATATGGCCAACAAGGCACCCAAGCAGAAAGGTAGAGTAATAAGGCAACAAGCTAACTAGTATCCGACTGTTGATTGAAATTAACACAAAATTAAAAGTTTTCTTTTCGGTGGAACTGTTAAAAGCGTGTTTGTTGTATGTTTAGTGAGATTTTTATGTAAATTTCCATGATTTGGCGGAACTTTTATTTCGAATCTATCGTACAATAACTGCTTTGAGTTTGAAGCGGCTCTGTGATGACTGGATTTGAGATTCGAACTGGTAAGGAAGCCTAGATTTCGAATGTCAAAAGTGGAATGCTATCCATCAAGTGTACTCGTAAGGTGGTTGGTTGTTGCTTTTGTTGTTTTTGTTGTTTTTCTTTTGATGATTATGGGTTTTTGATAGGATAGACTATAAAACGGAGAAGGTGGGTTTTTGTGCCAATAAAAATTGTTGTTCTTTGTGCAGTGGCACGTTGACGGATTTTTGTAAAACATGTGCATCATTAACTGACAAATGTAAGCGTTTTGGGGGAAGTTTATTTATGCTGATTACATGTCATTTAGTGGTCATCAATGTAAAGGCCTTTTAAAGTGACAGATTTAGAGGTTTGATAGAGTTAAGTGATTTAAACGTCGAAAATGTGAGGTTTTACACTTTAAATGGAATTCCAGCTGAGATGTTGAAAGAGTTAACTGATGTGTGGGCACGAGGTTAATATGATGTGCACGATTTTTGATGATTTCATGTTCTTTTCAGTACGTTCTAAAGAGCGGACGTCTCCCAAAATAAATCCTAATTTTGAAAGTAGTTTTGAAGTATTTTGTTCTACAAAAGGGTATACATCCACTGTGATAAGAGAATGTTTACTGCTAGCTTGTAATGCATACACATTGAAGCAGTGGCGAACAGTGAAAGTCAGAATAAAAGACTTCATACTCCCCAAGAGCCTTGGACCGGTAACTCTGTCTTCCTTTATGTTAAAGAGCTTGGAGAGAACTGTTTTGTAAATGTTTCCTCTGAATAAGATGCGGATAATCATCGACAGTGCGCTTCAAAATCTTATAGGAAAAAGTGAAGATGCATTTAACAAGAGAAGCACTCGCGGTACATGTTCATCACTAACGATGCCTTCTTCAAATAAACTTTTGACCGCTTGTGTAACTTAGGTAGACAACACCACGTAGACAAATCACAATTGTTTTTGGATTTAAGTTGTGCTGGATGCTGACCTCAGATGATGACGATAATAATCAGAAGTTGTCAACAGAGCGGAGATTTGTCTCCACTGCTACGGTACGGTTGATTCACTGCAGAGCTTTCGACAAGACTTGGAGCTATCACTGAGAAAGGTCTTTGGATCTATATGGCTATAATAAGATCATGAGTCAGTTGTCCTGTGAAAAGATCTTTCAAGAAAATAAGGCCTTTCCTAGCATGCCTGACTCTGCTCTATATGCATTGATGAATCTACCTTACCTTCATACTTACTTTACATACTTACATCCATGCACAGACAGACGAGTTTGGCAGGGATGCCAAAACTAGACATTTCTCTGTACAGCTCTGTAGGTCTGCATATCGATCTGAAGCTCATGGATTTTCTCCTAGATCTGCCGTAGTGCTCATAATTGATCGATGGTGGGCTTCCTGGTCTGAAGCTACACTGATATGGAAGTATCAGGTTGTTGACGAACGGCTTCAGGCTTTCACAAAATACGGCAGATAAGATCTTGTACAAGACTTATGCCTCTGTAGTTGGCGAGGTTCAGAGGGTCTCCTTTCTTGAGGATCGGTCAAACAATGCTGAGGTTCCATTCATCAGACATACTTTCATCCGACCATATTTTAGAGATGAGTTGGTGTATGCTTCTTACCAAATCATCGCCTGCCGCTTTAAACAGATCGGCAGTAAGGCCGTCCGGTCCAGCAGCTTTGTTGGTCTTCAGCTTAGATATTAGATATTTGTTTCGTCATCGCCGTTATACAGTCCACAGAAATGATCTTTCCAGATTCTCAGCATCGACTGCGACTTTACTACGATATTCCCTTGTTCGTCTCTACAGACTTCGGTTCGAGGTTTGTGTCCGTGGCATGATTTTTTTTACCTTTTGGTAAAACTTCCGAACCTCATTTCTGGAATAGCCTTTGTCGATCTCCTCGACCGCGTGCTTCTCATGGTCTTTCTTTTTCCTCCTGAGAAGCCAATTTCCGCCTCTCCCCTCCTGCTCATAGAGCTCGTGAGCAGTTCTAGTCTAGCTGCATGTGCTTACCTCCGGCATCGTCATCAAGCCAGGGCTCTCGTCGCCGTGGTCGAGTGAGACGCAGCACATCAGGAGCATTTTTGATGGCTTTTTGGTTGTGTTGCCACTGGTTTTCGATGCTTAACGCTGGTGTCAAGGGACCTCTTAAGATATTAAGGGAGACTCGATAAGAAAATGATTTGGCGATCTCTTGCAATTGTAGCCGTCTGACATCGAAATTCTTCACAATATTAGCTTGTCTTGCCGTTGTTCGGGATATCCGCAACCGTACCTTGGCTACTGGTCAGAGTCGATGTTGGCTCATCGGAACGTTTGGTCATCCATAATATTGGAGGAGTTTCTTGCGTCGATCGCAATGTGGTCAATCTGATTGACGGTTGATTGATCAGGAGTTCTGCAAGTCCCCTTGTGAACATCGAGATGGGGGATTAGCCGATTAGCCTGAATCAGTTATCGGAGGTCGTGCAGGTTCTATCTTCCGACAGTGCTACCAAAGATGCCCTCTCTTCCAGGCTTTGCATTAAAATGCCAAGAACAATTTTAATGTCATAGCTAGGGCATTGCTCGTAGGTCTTGTTCAAGAGCTCATAGAAGGCATCTTTGGTGTCGTCATCTTTCTCCTCTGTGGGGGCGTGCGCGCATATCAGGCTAATGTTGGAAAATTTAGCCTTGATGCAGATTGATAAGAGTTGGTCGTTCCCATGCCGAAAACTCAAGTCTTCTTGCCTAAGTCTGCTCCAAAGTCTTAAGTATAACATGCACTAGAGCTTTGATAATACTGGACCGACTGCATTCAGCTTAGATAATGATATCCAAAACTTCCGTCAAACTGACCAAAACAAATTAAGGATAGCAATATCCAAGCTGAAATCCAACAAAACGGCTGGACCTGATGGCCTACCAGTCTGAGTATTAACAGCTCAGGTAGTTTGCTCGGACCACAAAGAAACAGACCCCCGTCAACTGCACTAATTCCTCAACTTCGCATACAAAATCTTATCTGCCATAATATTTGATAGTCTGAAACTATCCATCAACAACCTGATTGACCTCTATCAGTGCGCTTTCAAACTAGAAAAGTTCACAATCGACCAAATCTTCGAACTCCTACAGATCTTTCTGTCTTTTTATTAATTTTTAGGAAACACATGACAGCATTTACAAATACGACCTAAATAGATGGAGCCATATTTAGTTTTGGTATCTCTGTTAAGCTAGTCCTTAGACAGGAAAAAAAAAATTAGAAAAAGTTACGCGCCATTTTCGTAATTTTCGGAAGAATTGTGCGAAACTCGCAAACGAACATTGCAGGCACAATCTTTCAAAACTCAGTGCAACTACTAGTGTTCACGGATTATCGACATAATTTAGATAATACAATGAAAGCTGCTGAAAAGGGGTTTAGCGATAAATAAGCCAAGATCAAGTACATACTGTTAATTAGAAGGGAAACATCGATGAATTACACAGAAAACCACAGTCGACAGCTATGACTCCGAGGTAGTTAGAGGTTTGTCTACCAATTCTATAATTTTTAGGAGCATGGACTGTACCGAAAGCAGACGAACATATAATTCTCCTTTCGGGAGCCAAATCCGTCGATTGGTCCCGTCTGTTTTGACGGGCCTTGGAGGACAAGATTTAACGACGAACTCTACGAGCTGTAGAATACAGCGACATCGACCTTATCTGAAAACTGCACATTAGTCGCCTTAGATTATTGGAACATGTAGACCCAATAGACATGAAGTTTCGGCCCACAGAGTCTTCGAATCGAACCTGAAGGGAGGAAGAAGACTTCGCCTTATATGGCGCACACAAGTAAAAGAAGACATCAACCGACTCGCAATGTGAAACTGAAGGTAGTTAGCTAGTGACCGAGTTTGTTCTTTGGGGCCTAGGTTAACTTTGAACTACAGCGCCAGCTAAGTAAGTAATTTAGACCCAGATCTATTACCGCAATTCAGGGGAAATGAACTGTAAGAAATAGAACTTACAGACAACCGCCTGTAAAAAGCGCAACTTCAACGATTCCTTGGTACATTGGACAGCACTGGGAACAGAACAGATTCCTGTTTAGAAAATATATAGCTGGTGTGGACGTATCCAAAACAGAAATGGAGCAGACGGAGAAACTCGCAGTATACATTTCAAGCAGTATGTATTTCAAGCGTTATTACATGTAATAGATCTCTATATTAGGTAGGACTTTAGAAAATTTGTCACCAATAAGGACATTTATAATCCTCCTGTCAGCAAAAAGGGCGGCTTCTATCAACGCCTTCAAGATAACTTTAAAAATTGTCTGGAACCGCATTATACTTCTCATAATTCTAGCCAGCGCCAATATATAGTAGTCCATTTAATATGGGCAGCGGCGATGATGGTAATGAAAACGCAGGCGAATTTGCCAGGAACTCGACATCCATGTTTCTGCGACCATTCCGCGCGTTATCAATAATCTCTATAAAAACCTATATAAATGAGTGTCTAAACCCAAAGGCAATTCGTTGCCTGTTACTTATACTAAAGGTAACAGTCAGGCCATCCCTTCCATCAAAACCGCAAAACAACTCCTTAAGCTTTCTACGAGTCACAACGACACACGGCATATTATTTGCCACAGGAAACGCGTAAGCTTTTATGTAAGCCATACCTTTAGACAAAATATATCACTGCTAGTTGACTCAAAAATATAACCGAACTCATTTAAAATGCCGTAATGATTGAGCTCTTACTTGAGGAAATCACAATAGGCCTAACCTGGACCCAACTCTCCCCAAAATCTAATCTAATCGAAATTATGCATGATCCCTTATTATATGAAATGAATCGAAAAAGTCGTATCTTTTCGATTTCCCTGACACAACCGTTGCGGTAGTTTTCTCCTTTTATGATCAGAATACAAACTTCCCAAAGTTTTTTTTGAGTCGTCTTCACTTCAAAGAGGATTTCACGCAATAAAGTCTCTCAAATTAGACAACGGACAAGTTGGAGCTATACCTGTCAATTATGACACAATCATAACAAGAAAGCGGTGAAACTTTAACGTTTCAATACTTTCTGCCAGTTAAATCGCTCTTCTTAGGTATACAACTACACATGTAGATGTGTGTTATATTGTAAATCCTCAGGTGGAAAAAAAAAAACTTAATTATCCCCAAAATCTTATAAAACCAAACAAATTGAAGAGTTACCGACGAAAAATGATGAAATACGTTGTAGCATCTTTCATTTGTTAGCGAAGTCATAAACTCAAAACAAAGACGAAACTTCAAACGTGCTCAAAACCGTTGCCGTTCCGTTGTTTTGGCCAAATTTTACTGATTTTATTGCCAATCGGATGATCCAATGTTTTTTGGGTAAATTTTCATTACCAAAGCCAGGCGTTGGTAATGCTTTTCTAAAGGAATTATAAGTGCCACTCAACAGGTGCTAATTTTATCATATTACGAGTATTTCTACTCGCATCACAGAATTGTAAAGCAATGAATGCGCACATATGTATGAATGTACTCGTACATACCTATACATACTACTGGACGCCCCTTTTCCACATATAGTATTCGTATTCCTGAGTGTAAATATCTACGTACTCTGACGTGCTGAATAGGCGACGATCGACCTATTTAAGTTCCGTGAGCGTTACATTCCGATCGTGGCGATCGATGATGGTGTAAATAAAATCGAATCTAGAAGATATTAGTGCGGGTACTTGTAGTCATGCTGCGATATGTCGAGAAATTCATTCCCTGATTGCTTCCTCTTCCCGTGGGATGTGAGCCATTATCTTCGCTATAGAATATACTCACATAAGATGTGTTCGCTGATCGTTTAGTGGTATATTGGACGCATTTAGGGTCCACCACCGCGTCAAGACAAAAGGGAACTTGTTTTAGAGGAAACACATTGGAGGGTTGTGCTCTTACGTATGTGGTCACGTGCGAGGCGCGATGTTTATGGTACGCGCAGTTCTGTTTGAGTCTGGGATGCCGTCTGTCTTGTTACACGTCGGTTGGCCTTCCTCTGTCAATTAGTAGCGATTTGTAACTGTTCGGTGGTTAATTGGGAATATTTATGGTCACGGACAGCCGTGGATTGTATTTACTCGTATGTTTTACAAGATTTGTACGACATGAAGGATGTTCTGTCCATTGGCCGAAGGAATCGTTAGGATTGGTTGGTATTTGCTTTTGCGATAATAACGATCGTAATTACTATTATTGTTGTGGTTGATCAGTCATTGGTTTATTTAATTGGATTACCAGGATAGAAGATGCCAATGGGTAATAATTATTTTAATCAAAATGCCTAGTGAGTGTGTGAGAACATTTCGAATGCTTGAAGGATTGGGTGCGGCACCAGTGAATTCTTCGAGTCTAGTTTGTCTAGGTGAAGAAGGTATTCAGAGAAGTAATGAGTTGCTTGAAGTAACACATGGGCTGGAAAGTAGGTATTTCATTTTATTTCTTTCTTACTAAAGAGAGTAGTTTGCTGAAACAAGAACTGTAGTGACGGACTGTAGGGCAATCCTGCAATATTCAAATTTAGAATCTGAATGGTCGAATAAGCCCTAGAGAACGAAGTAATTATGCCAGTGGAAAGGAAAAAGAGCGACTAGACCAACAGTACCACTTAACTCATCTGGAATAATACTTATGTGTACTTACTCCAGTCCTTTCTAAGCAACTCTTACTTACTTACTTACTTATCGGGCTCCCGACCCGTGTAGAGTCTCTGCCTGAGACACTGCAGCCTTCCATCCCCTACGATCCTGGGCACGCTGCTTTCAGTTGTACAGGCCAAGCGCTCTGGCATCCGCGATGGCTTGGTCTTTGAAACGGAGGTTCGGTCTTCCTTGTCTTCTCGAACCTGGGGGCTGGGATTCGAAGATTCTCTTAGCTGAGGCATTATTGTCCATTCGTTCGATGTGGCCGTGCCAATGTAGTCGACGTGTTTTGGCTTTTTGGACTACATCCACATCTTGGTACAGCTCATAGAGTTCGTCGTTGTATCTTCTCCTCCGTTCGCCCTCCTCGCACACAGGACCAAAAATCCGCCGAAGTATTTTTCTTCCTCCCTTCTTGCTTATCGTCCAGCACTCGGCGCCATAAAGCAGAACTAGTAGGATAAGGGTTTTAACACAGATTTCGTCCTTCGAGTTAGGAGTATTGAACCCAATTGTTTGGCCAAGGCGAAATTGCAACGGTTGGTAATTCTTCGCCGGGTTTCTACTAGGGTGTCATTCGTGGAGTTCATGTTTACTCCGAGGTAGGTGAACTCCTTAAATAACTCGAAATCGTTGCTATCAATAGTGACGTTTTGTCCAAGGCGGTGGACAGATGCTTGTTTGTTTGCTCATAGCATGTACTTAGTCTTGTCCTCATTTAATTCATGGCCTTCGGATTTCTTGAATCGCCGAGAACGCTTCTATCACGGCACGCTGGGAGCGACCGATGATGTCCATATCGTCCGCATACCCCAGCAGCTGAACGGATCTGTTGAAGATAGTGCCTTTCGTGTTGATACCTGCCCTGCGCACTATCTTCTTCAGCACATGATTGAAGAAGTCGCATGATAGCGCATCGCTGAAATCCGGTGCGTGTTTGAAATAGTTCGGAGGAAATACTTCCAAACTGCACGTTGCAGCGCGTCTTTTCCATAATCACGCGACAAGGCTGAATCAGTTTTGCCGGGATTCCGAATTCGGCCATCGCCATTTGGAGCTCCTGACGATGTATGCTATCAAAGACGGCTTTGAAATCGATGAATAGGTGGTGTGTTTCGACTTGAAATTCGTTGGTCTTTTGCAGGATTTGCCTCAGTGTGAAAATTTGGTCTACAGTCGATCTGCCGGGCCGGAAGCCACACTGGTACGTGCCGATTAGTGTGTTGCAGAAGGGTTTAAGACATTCACACAGTACGTTGGATAGGAACTTATATGCGACATTAAGCAGGGATATGCCTCGATAGTTCTTGCAAGACAAAGGATCAACTTTTTTGTAGATGGGGCATATGGAGCTGATAGTCCAGTCATCGGACATGTTTTCTTCCACCCATACTTGGTTGATGATTCGGTGCATGCTCCCTACCCAAACATCACCACCGTATTTAAAGAGCTCCACTGGTAAACCATCAGAGCATGCGGCCTTGTTGTTCTTAAGCTTTTTTATAGCTAAGCCAACTTCTTCTATACTAGGTGGTGGAACTGGTTCTTCATTGCCTGGACGTGGGTTCTCTTCTTGCCCTATCACTCTCTCTACATGATGTCCATTAAGCAGATGCTGGAAATGCTGCTTAACATCTACTATTCCCTGCGCTTCGGTGACTAGGTTTCCTTCACTGTCTCGAAGAGCCTGCGTTCTAGTTTTGTAGCCAGCAGCCAGTTGCTTGCCTTTTTTATATAAAACCTCCGGATGTTATTACGATCGCACGACTCTTCGATCTCCTTGAGCTGGATAGCTACGTAAGCCCTCTTCTTTCTACACAGGATCTTCTTTTTCTCCCTTCTCCTGGCTCCTGTTTTGCGCTGCAGCGCTTTCTTCTTCCTCATGCCACGGGCTCTTTCTCTGGGGTGGCTCGTACCCTACAGTAGTTTCGGCTACCTCCTTGATGATGTAGCGATACTAGCACCACTGATTGTTGGCGTTTATGGTAAGTGAGTGCACATAGGAGAGTCTCATAGTCAGGCTCTCCCTGTAGGCTTTGGCTACTCCAGGTGTGCTAAGGAGTCAAATGTCGAATTTATCCCTCTGGGCGGTTCGCAGCTTCATCTCGTTGATTAGTCGAGCTCTGAACTTGGCCGCAACAAGAAAATGGTCAGAGTCGACGTTTGCCCCTCGGAATGTGTGCACGTCGAGGATGTTGGATGCGTATTGGTTTGGGTACTACTTTATTTATTTAGTTCTTGGTTAAATCTTCTCCTTAAAAAAGGGCCGTTGATCACTCGATCACTAGATCACTCGATTACTAAATCACGCTTTTCTCTATAAATAAGCAAGCACTTCCACAGTTTTTTTTGGAAGTTATGTCTCTGCGTTTTACAGGGGAACGGGCGATCTATATATGGTGCCATTTAAGTTGTTTGATTGGCAAGAGATACTCTTCGAATGATTTTGAAGTTGTAGAATCGGAGTGTAAAGGTTATATATCCATTCTTGAATTCAGCAAACAATATACCTAGTTTCTTCCTCGCTTATTGCCGATAAAATCAATGTCATCCGTATTAGACAAAAGTATTCTACACACTTCTGCAAAATAGTGCCTCTAGTGTTGACTTGCGAGTCACTCACTTTATTTTAAAGTTCGATGTTGAAGAAATCACATGACATTGTATTGCTTTCTTTGAGGCATTTTGCAACGTCGAAGATCTTTGAGGCTCTCATGGGCAACAAGCTTTGTTCACTTTCATACTGCAGTGGTTTGTTATATTTGTTGGACACCAAATTAAGCCAAAAAAGGTTGCAGGGAATGAGGCTTTATACAAAACTATCTTTTAGCCTCCTAATTGTAACGAACTTTGCATGCCAATGATCTCTATCCCTTGCACGCATCTTCTTGAAAAGTCACGCGTTGTACATTCTTCTTCGATAAAAACTTCATATTTTAACAAGCTTCTGTCCATATTCCAAATTATTCGTGGATTTTGGTTTTCTGCTTCCACAGACCAACTCGGGAATGGGTCCATTTGAAAATGCGTTCGCACAGAAAATATGTTTGGATCGGGTACTCCATCAAAACAGGGCAAGCGTAAGCACGAATGCCCAGAAGCGCTTGAAGAGTAACATGGAAGTAAATATGTATTAAGCTAAGCCAACGGGCTATCACGTAGATTGTATAGATTCTAATTGGAGGACTGAAATCAAGCAGTATTTGGTGCAATAATTACTAAGATCGAAAACTATTGAAACCGGTTACTATTCCGAGTGCTCTTGGCGATGACTAAATTAGGAACTTGCAAAGTTTGGGATTTTTATACAGACTCATAGTTTAGCTGCTCGGTTCAGCACTTTTTTTCTACAAGTTTTGATGTAAGATCTAAATCCAAATATTGGTTTCATACAAAAAATAGCGGCCGATCAATCACAGGCAATATATGGACTGAATTTACTTATCTGACTGGGATCATTTGTTCCGAATCTGTAGATTGGTGAATCATCTGAATTTAAATCCCAGCGATTGTCATTCAAAACTTGATCTATCTGATTGAAAACCCGAATTGGGAATTGATTTCGCACCCAAACTAAAGTATGTTCCCAGTTACTTGCTTGGGGTACTTGTTATAAATCTGATTCCAAGTAGAATTTCTTGTGCTCATTTAAACAGCAACAGTTTTAGGCATTTCGGCATCCGACACTATCGATTGCTGCTCACGTTAAATGATACATTTTGCCTTATAGCAGAATGTTCCCCATCTTCAGAACACAAAAAGTTTGAAAAGCATCATCTACTACAAGTTCCCATTCTTAATTCTTCAGGCTTCCGTTCGAGTATACCTCATGTTACTTTCAGGTAAGGCTTTGAGTTGAGTCTACTGATTCGTCATCTGTACGTTGCTAATTCACTTTCCAGGATACGGTTTAATTAAATTAATTATGTCCGAGGCGGTTTTTCATTTTGTGTTCTGATAAATCTTCTTGTGTGATCCCTATCGTCAGCTCATTCATCATCTCTATGTTGCCATATCCATTTCATGTTGAACAACTGATTATTTTGTGCTCACACGATGTCCGGATGAAACTTGCACTATAACCTGTAAAAGTCGTCATTCTGATGGAAATCGATTTATATGGGCCAAAAAAAAACTGTGGTCACAACCAGGAAAGCTACGAGTAGTACTAAATTGGACAGAAATTGGATCTTGAGGGAAAATTCGCTTCCATGAAAAACTACGAAGCTCTAGATGATATTTACATGCATCTGAGGTTGCACTCTAGAGGACAGAATTGGTCCTTCTTGAAACTCTCCCTGGCGCTAATCGACTATTTTGTATGCTCCGATCTTACGGACACCCAAACTCCGGTTTTCAACTTTTCTTGTACGCAGGACCAACATTTTTGAAAGAAAAAATGTAGTACTCACGTTTTGGTTGAAAGCGATGTCCTTAGACTTTTCTAGTGCTTTGGTAATAGTGTGTTATGACTTTCAAGTGAATAAAAACGGAGTCTAGGTGACGATAATATTGTGTATGTATGGGCATAACATCTACAACAATTTGATTCGGTAAACTGACGTTAGAATCTTCACTTTGAAGGTTTGTTTATCGTTGTCGGTATTTGCGTTTCTTGTGTTTGTTTACTAAAATTCTCTACGTATGTCAACGTCTTGAATGAAGGAAAGCTGTTTTGACAGTTAGTGAACGAACTAGTGTTATTCTTCTTTTCTCACTTCAGTTCCAACATTTATGAGCGTAGTAGGAGTAGCTTTGCACCATAATATGACCTCTGTTCAGATCCGAAATCTATCTTTGTGTTGCTCCATTCCCATAAGCTAATCATCAACTACTGCTTCATTAAGAAAAACACCGAACTGAAAAATAATTCGACTTTAAACGAGTGTGATGCGCTGTCTGACTGTATACGACTAATTGTATACCTTAGTGCGACGGATTTCAATATACACAATTCTGCGTGATTTTAACATTTTGAGAAGATACCAACCGAACGACACTTCAGTGAACCATTCCAACAGAGAGCGTAATAGGTGCACCAATGTTGTACTTTTCCCCTCAGCCTCGTTAAGCTACGGTGTCATATTGGCCAAAATCAATTGGAGCGCACTTAATATCTTTTTCAGAAATGCTGGCTGATCAATATGTTTCCTTGATATTGACGTTTATATTACAAACCGCATTCTCTTTACAGTAAGATATTTTACTCCTCATGACATAAAAAATATCAAAGCAAAGGAAGGGGTTAGGTTAGGAGATCCAAGAATGACTGAAACGCCTTTCTAAAGCGTGTAAAGTCAAATTATGATAAAAATAGAAGCAACTCATCCTTCATCCCAACGATCATTCCTCTTCAATAAGAGCAATCTCTTTGTTAGGCAATTTGCAGACAGTTTAACAACAACGCTGCCAACATCGACTTTCGCTCTTGTGTAGTAGGAGCAGTACTCAAAGATCGCAATTTACACAAATCCGCTGTTCAATATGGTTTCCTCTTCTTCCACAACACTTTTATCATTCTTACTTAATAACTTATCACAGATACATACAATTAAATTTAATGAATACTCCCCTCCGCCAAACAGCATTCCGTTACTATCGGAAAACTGATTGGCGCAAATACAGGGAAATACTTTTAGAAAGTATTTCTCCCGACCTTACAAGCCCCCCGGACAACACCAAAGAACTTACCCCAAAAGTCGAGGATCTAGCACGGACTTTCAAGCAAGCACTGGCCATCTCCTGTCCTCTGGAAAGAAAAAGCCATATTGGTGGACATCCACACTGGGGCTGCTTAGACACGCTTGTAGGAAACTTTTCAACAAAGCAAAAACCTCAAGAAAAGCATCAGATTGGAACTCATACAAAGAATCCCTCAAAATATAAAAAAAAGAATCAAGGAAGGCAAAGTGGAATCCTGGAGGTCCTTTTGTGATAAAATCAATGAAGCCTCTGAGGCATCACGACTAAGGATCGCTCAACCTCCTACTGGATACTCATTTTCCAGGTAGCACCTCTTTCACGACTAGCAACAATCACAATAGGACTGCTCTGGGCACTGCATAGCTTCAAGCCATATTAGTCTGCTGGGCCGGACGGTATAATTACAGTCACGCTACAAAGATTTTCAGATATAATCTTGCCGTCGCTTGAAAAAATCTTGAGCTACTGCGTAGAACAATCCCACGTACCTCTGTCATGGAGAGAAGTAAATGTAGTTTTCATTCCTAAATGCGATAAATGTTCCCATGTTGTCCTAAAGGACCTAAGGCCTATTAAACTAAAATTCTAAAAACTCTAGAACGACTGATTGATATCCATATACGATCTAGTCTAAATGCTAGACTCCTATCTACGGCACTACACCACATGAAGGTATATGATTCACTTGGGGACTTGATCAGTCTCATGGCAAAAAGCAGGATTATCAACTCCAAGCTGGGTGGGTCAGCAGAGGTACGACGCAGGGCGGTGTCCTCTCACCCCTTCTCTGGAACTTAGTGGTTAACAAACTGCTGATATACCCGTTAATAGAGTGGTAGCAGAGTGGTTGCGCATGCGGATGACGTTGCTAAGGCCATCTCAGGAAAACATCTACATACGATTAAGGAGCTCCTACAGTATAAGCTTAACATATTAACAAGCTGGGCGGATCGCTGTGGATTGGGAATAAACCCCTATGAAACCGATCTTATCCTCTTCTCTAGGAAATACAACATTCTGACTATAGACCCTCCCTCAATAACGATACCAGTTTGATCTTCTCTGATACAGCGAAATATCTGGGTCTAATTTTCGACAGGAAGCTAAGCTGGAAACCTAACATTCAAGAAAGAGTAAAGAAAGAAAGTTTCGGTACCTTTATTCTCCTGCAAAAAAGCCAAGGGAAAGTGAACTGCATGAAGCTAAGTAAAGTCCAAAGAACAGCATGTTTGGGCATAAGTGGAGCCCTACGCACTTTATAACTGCCACTTAAACGTAACCTAACCTAACCTACTTAATTACTTACTTTTGGAGTGCATCAAAAAGGCAGTTGCTTAGCTCGTCCCAAAAACTTCTTCCGCTACAGATGCATAACACTTAATTTCTTGCTCTCAATGAAAACGCTGATAAGGCCAGCAAACCTTGCCACCTTCCTCAAAACCTTGCTACAAAGCTCATAGGTGATGCCAATTTTGCCAATCAAATTGACAATCTCAAACACTGACTTAATGTCTTTTGTCTTTTTCAGTCAGTATTTTCACCATAAGTGCTTCAACCTCCAAACGTTACACCTGTCTCGGCTCTCGGACTCTGAAATATCGTGATTCTTTCTTGAGTCGTACAACTCGCACATTGAATACTCAGCTGAGCTCTTTATTTACTAGTCGTTATATTCTGCAAACATTCAAAACCAATGTGCACTGGTAACTTTTTTCTTTACTCTTGACTGTTTAAGGTGGGCGAGTGTATTGATAGCCAAGTTGCACCCTCAAGCTAGTTCGAGATTGTAGGGCTTTTTTAGACGCAGTTGAATCAAGTCGAGATCATCAGTCAGATAAGACAAGCCGCAAAGGGGATTTTTTAAGATGTTAATCTGCGCTGAAATTGTCTGCTTGGATAGGGACTTACAATTATAGGTGGCTATCAGACGAGCACAGCAGCAGATTGCATTTTTCGCTAGGTTCCAGGCAAATGATACAAATCCTTCCGGACTTCTATAAAAATTAAAGATCTTTCTGTTGTCAGCTTTATTGGAAGACCATATATTTTGCGTACCAGCACTAAGCAAATGTAAAGCATCTACGAGTAGATGTGATTGTCGGTACATCTTTACCATATTCAAAGGACTTCCGAGACGTACTAGTTCTTTGATTGCCTGGCGACAGAAAAGAAAAACAATCGAATGGGTTTGAATATCGCACTTAGACTTCTTCTTTCTATATCTACACTATAGGATTTATTTCTCGGTATTTTCTATACATTATTAGCTCTTTTTGTGATAGAAGGAGCAGTATTTAACTCCTTCAATTGAACGCTGCTATAATTATAGTCCTGCCATGCTAGTGGAGCTCAGATATCAGAGTGCATATTACAAGTCTTGGTATCCATTAGTGAAATGTTCATCGCATCCGTTCAAAGGAAATTTTATATCTTTTTTCACATTTCTCACTACATACGAGTATGTGCTTGGAGATACAATACACAAGTAAAATTATATTTCTACGCAACACCCCGCAACAAAAAACGCCTTGCCACATACTTGTACCCTCAGTACCTACTTTCCCATTCCTTCATTGTATCTACAATCTGAAGGCCTTCAACAAAATAAACGAATATTCAAACGAAATTCGTACCCAACCAAGGTTAAAATATCTTAATTGATTGATTGCGACACGTTTCCTTCAAAACGATGTGCTTGTCTGATTATGCTCATGTCTCCGAACAAACTCAACACCAGAAGCTTGAAATTATTTTTATGACTATATTCCCAAATGGCTTCCGGTTTGTGATCGTTTTTCTCTTCTCTGAACTTCTTCAAATCGAATGTGACGGTATACGTTCCATGTTCCATTATTTTGGTGCTCCTCCCAAGGAGTCGTGTCTGCGAATTCAGTAGCTATGTTCACCTTAAAAGGACTCATCAATCTCAACTCTCAATGGTAATGTTTCGATAAAATCTCTAACAACATTCCTTCTCCTGGTTGTGACCTAAAACTTTGACATTTCATGAAAAACTCTCCATGGATTGGAGCAAGAGGATGTAGAATTCTCCAGCTTTGTCATTAAAATGATTAATTTGCTGGCAAGTAAGTCGTTAGTAACATGCAACAGGTAACCTCCATGCTGTTGTCACAAAACTTTAATCCTGATGCTACTTTTAATTGCTCATAAGTGGACCACACTTAGCAGCTTGAATTTGACAAGAATTATAAACCCTATTAAGCATCACCAATGCTAAAGCAACTCCAACTCCAACAACAACAGCAACTGAGCAACAACAACAATAATTTAACAATCACCTGTTAAGGTAAACTTGAACATTGTAGTCGCTTGGTGTCCGTACACAGTTTGTGTTGCTTTTATTGCTGCTGTCACTGTTGTGTGATGTTTATGGCGTTTTTTGGATGACGCGACGCGACATCGACGGACTGCACAACGCAGGTGAATAAACATTTTAAATGACTTTTTAACGCGTCGTGTGTTTTGTGAAATTTTCACCTTTCGAACTATCAAAAGTGGCAGCCTCATTCCACCAAAACGAATAAGACGACACTTCTTTTCCTTAAGTTCTGTCACTGTGTGAGTTATTGAGTTTTTGAGTTTTTCAGTACTCATACTTGCAGATTCATACACTTTTTGACTTTGGGGTGTAAATTATGGCTAACAACGGCTCTCGACCTCAAATAACGCCCAAAAATTGCTGTTTTCCAGTATCCGTAGGTACATAGTACTCGCTGTGAATATGGTTTTCATTCTGCGAATTTTTATTAAAAAGAGTGAGGGGGGAAGGGTGGATTACGAGACAAAGTTACTTTTGTTGGTCACTTGTTGGTAATTTATTTTGATGGTGAAAATTTAATTTTTTTGAGATTTATCTACAGAGACTGTGCGACCGACAGACAGATACGAGTAGATGTTGAGCTTTAGGCTATTACGGCTGACATCCGTTATAATGGGATTCGCAATGGTTACTCCTTGTATTTGTTGGATTTGCTAAATGTTTGCAGTTTGTCATTTTATTAAATGAAAACGAAAAAAGAATACCAAAGTACATTTCATGTTGATTAATTAAATAAAATAATGTGATGGCCGCCTTAGGGTGTATGTGGTGAAATTTTAAGGAGCAATGTTGTTGCGGTTCTATTTAGGTCTGTGATGTTTCCGGTGATCCACGGAAGGTTATCAATCAGAGTTGTTAAAAATCAGACAACACACGTACTTGTAGACATATTTAGGGATCAATTTGGCCTTATTTAGCAAATGTGTTCATATCTTAGGGAATATCTCGATTAAAATAAAATCGGACCGAGAATGCTTAGTTGTGGAACTCCAATGTATCGATATCTTCGAATTCGGAGAAGAGAAAATGGCTCACAAAAGGTGTTTTTTGTTGGAGCTTAAGAACTTTTCTTCTAACAATGACGACAGAAATTGGGTTTACTTAGGCTGAGAAAGGCATTTTACGTTATACCAATATGGGCATTAGGTATTCGCTTTTCGCCGGCAAATTTAAGGTTAAACGCTGTTTGTGCCCTATTCTAGTGAATTCCACCAGTTCCTTAAACCATCCCAATGTCATGCTGATTTTGTTGGTTTCCCAGAATGGAACTAAGAGGCCAGAAAGCTTGCTGACGAGCTTATAGTCAAGCGTTCCCGACGCTTTTATGGTGGCGAATTTGTTGAGCACAGCCTGATGGCACAGTCCAGGCTGGTATCCAAACGGTTTCTTTAAATGGGAGTATTTCCTCAATCTATGCAATTGGTGCGTCTGTAATAAGCTTCGGCTGACCAAATTTCGCACGTAGAGTTGATATTATTTGTCGGACTCAGAATGCAATAAAAAAATTGTTTAATACATTTCATACTGGACCATTAAGGAGGCCTCTCTCAACTATGAAGGCTGAGCCCAGTAGTCCTCATTAGGACTTAAAACTCGGTACCATGAGAGTCAGAACTTCGGTCCAGACGTTACCTGAAAGATATAAGCTACTAGTGGCAGCTGTGGTTTATACCCAAATAGGCAAAAAGAGTCTTCCAAAGTAAAGATTAGTGTCCTCCATGGATGTATTGGTATCCTATGAGATTAAGTCAATTGACAACAGAAGTTCGTGTTAAACCATATTCCGGACTATAAAGGACTTGCAGTATACTTTGGTTTTAACGCCGGCAGTTTTTCCATTATCAGTGCTACATTCGCGGAAGAAAATTGTGCGTTGATTATTGAAATATTTATTTGTTTTCAGTGGAACCGAAAAGATTAAAGTTCATTCCATAACTTTCCATTTTGACATGACGTCTATTGTCGTGAGTAACGTTTTCAAATTCCACCATTGTACCTCTTTGATTTGTTGTTGTTCACGGATTAAAAATATTTCAGCGGGCAATTGACGAACTTTGAAAAAAAGTTTCAGTACCATATGAGTATGCGGCCATTGTAGCACCTCTGTAGGCCCTGTTAGACGAAGAAATTGAATTGAAAGTCGGACAGATTTAAGCCCGGGGCAGACGTAGTATGGTCGTATAAGTAGGTATTGGAAGGTAACTGCACTAGCAGTAGAACAGACCGTGTTCATTTAATCTTCATCGACACCTTCAATCTACAGTAAGGTGATTTGGATTTGCAATCGTGATCCAGCAGTCGATTAGAGTAGATTAAAAGCTTTCTAGCGTCCCGGAGCACAAGTTACAGCACCAACCACTATAAGTCAAGCAAACGATTCAAGGGGTGGGTGGCTGTCCGAATAGTCACAGTGGCCAACACTGATTTGTGTTATAAAATACTGTAAGGAAGTTTGATTTCAAAGTCTATAGTAGCACGAATCTGACATGTCACTTGCTGATCAAGTGTTTCTTAATTTCACTGAGTGTCTTGCGACATAAGTTTCTTGTCCCGATAAAGTAGGTGGCGCAAAACCACCACTGCAAAGGCATACAAAGCTTTAATGGAGGACTGGAGCGGTTGTTAAACTCAATGTGTAAATAAGAGAAGGACAAACATTGGTTTCTTAGGAAGAAGAAGAAGAGGTCGAGCAATATGACTTAAAGGTAAAAATTGCTATACATTCCAGGTCAACAAAGCTTGGAAGGAGAGACGAACAAGGAAACCAAGGCTGCCGGTAGCGATAGCTTCATAGGAGTGACGGATGACTTTGTGAAACTTTTATTCTTGAATATGGTTGAACGAATGCCACAAAGGAAGTAAAGCCTCGTATTTGCGCCAACTATAAATGCACCAGTCTCGTCTCCTTTACAAAATCTTTTCTGCCGTACTATGGAAAAGACTAGAACCTTCTTCTGTTAATAAACTGGTTGATCACTTCATTATAATTACACTACCTCTTTGTAGATCTGGAAGCTGCCTTTGTTTATTTAGAAAATTTATAGAGTTGTAGTTTATATAGAAAATTATGTGAAACCATATTTAGGTGTTATGCGATCGACGTGTTCCTACCATTGAATCGGATAAATACCTTGTTGGGGCAAAGTATTTATGTGGATTTTCCAAGAATACCCTAGTAGAGCTGCAATAACAAATTATTACCAGGAGCTTTGCCAAACTAATACTCTGAAATTGCTTAATGATTGCTATGCCCCCAGCATCAAGTACAGAAGGTCGGTGGCAACGAAGCCATGTACTATCGGCGAACCCGCAACTGATCTGCTGGATTTTACCCGATCACCAATTATGGGGAATGCCTACAAGTATATGCTTAACAAAAAGCTTAACAATAGGCGCTGCAACGAAGGACGGGGACCGCTTGTGGGCTCTACGAGCAAAAAGACGAGAAGAACATCGACTTCTTCTTCTTCTGGAGGACAGACCCGTAGTCGAGGATACTGTGTGTTTGCACACGAGGAGCAATGTCTGAATCTCCACCAACAGATAAAAAGAACGTGTCGAGGCAGAAACCATACAGATACCTGCAAAACCCACGATATCCAAAGCTGGTGGAAGTGACTTTTGTGGAGAACATACTCCAACTAATTTCTAAGATCTCGTCGGAACAGTGTATGTCTGATAGACGGAATTTGAGCATCACTTGCGGGATCCTTCAACTGAGCCAACTTTAGAAGTGTACGTCACCTGAATATTGCTTACAATATCTACCTGTCATATAGCATACGCCGATGACATTGACATTACTGCCAAATCTCAGTGAGCTATCACGCGTGTGTTCGTTAGTTTTCAAACGGAAAACGCCAAATTGGTTTAAGCAAAGAAAGGCAAAACTAAGAACATGCTAATCAGATAAGACTTACATTTTGAGATCATACTAAAAGTAATTCTTGCCAATCACTATTTTTTTGAAACGAAAAACCTCTCTTCGAATATTAAAATAGCATTCTATATAATTAAACCGATTCGATTTTTAATTATTTGCCTACCATAAAGGGCATTTTGGAACAGAGAATTTGAACTTCAACTCAAATTGAAACTTACAGTGAAAATTCATGGTGTTTCGAGTATAGAACCAGAGCCATCCATTCAGAATGAACTGCAATTGGTTTGAATATTATTCCTTAACATACGCATGGCCAGTGCTTGATATCATAGAAATATCTTCCACGTGAAAACGTGCGAAGGGTATAATTCGCTTATATAACATCTCCGAACTTTAGTCTCTTTTTTTTGATGAATCTGACCTTGTTTTAAAGAAACCTTTACAAAATCTAGTTGAAACATGTGCGCCATAAATTCGCATAACGTTCGATTAGATTCGTTCCTACAGACATTGGTCCATTAGAACATTTAACGAGTAGAATGGATACTAAAACATCAAAAATCTTTACCTCGATTAGAGGTGTTCTGTTACTTAATCGTAAAACAAAGCACCACGAAAGCACTAAGCATTCCTCTAAATTGATCTATTGCAGATGTCCTTGTAAGACTAGACACTTCAGATGTCCGACAGAATTGAAGTTTTTTTTTTTGTGAAAGTTGTGCATCTATTTTAGCACAATCAATGATCAATTCAGCTTGACCTTGGAGGGTGGATTTAACACCAAATTTGGAATTTTAACGATTTTTTATTATTTCGATGACCTTGCGCTACTTGGTGTTCTTTCAAATAAAATCGAATTCAGAAGTTAGCTGGCTATAAAATCGTTCAATGCATAGATTGGCTGAGAAGATATCATAAAGAGCAGAAGTTATGCATTTTGATGAAGGAGATATTTAGACCAATAATATTGCATACGTCAATCAGAATAGAGTTGTATATGACATCTTTGCAATGAGCTAGTTTTATGGGATTTCAAGTTTCTGAAACAGATTTGGTTGTAGATGTTTAAATTGACCGGTTGGCAACAAAATGCATAATCCGCATCAGATAGTGATTATATTCATCATAGCTGTGACAATATATCTGTTGTCAAGAAGAGAATAAATAGAGTATGCTCGCTAGAGTAAGAGTGTGAACCATTTAAGGGGTACATGCACACACATCTCGAATGAACAAAAAATATCGACTTCTTCAGAGAAATTCGAGCGATGTGCTTGGTGCTAGTCAAGCCGGCAAGATCTGAATAAATACCTGTAGATATGAGCAAAGAAAACATTTAAAATGATTCTAGACTTTGAGGACGACTTAAATTCACTAGCAGCTTAAATGAATCCTTGGTAATAAAATGCAATAAATTCGCACACCTGACGCAAATGGAGTAAAAAAATCAGTATTTAGTCTTAAGCTATCGGCTGGTTATGTTTCATGCATAAAAATTTATTCATGGCGCTAGGTAATGCACTTGATTGTTGCACTGCAGGCCTAATCCAGTAACCAAAATTACTTTATACAGTATACTGTATCCAGTCCTGCCTTCCAGAGTATTGGAAACTTACAAAAGCATCGACCCCTTTCATATAAATAGAGAATGTAGGTGACGTTTCAACAGCAAACTCCACGGGGCTTACAGCCATGTCGACCTGGTTGGCAAAGCTCGGATAACCCGATTAGTTTTATCACCCTGAACACATGCATACCCGGCCAGGAAAGTTTTCTACTCCAAACTAGAGAAAAAGCAGTAGAAAATGATTTCATCTTAGGTAGCGCGCTGAAGTGAGAGACACTCATGGCGGATATGAGCTGAGTCCCCAAACCATCCAGGACTACGGCGCCACCTTAGTAAGTAAGTCAGTAAGTAAGTAACAGATAACCTGATTGAGTGTGAAAAATAACCCATTTCAAATTTTTTTTCGTTTGTGAATTCATATGGAGGAGGTCTTCTTAACTATAGTCTCACTTACATTTCGGGTGCAAAGCTCGAGGTTGCGGTTAAGAACAATATGCTGAGCAAACCTTCCCCAACTGAACTCTCCTCCCCAGAAGATATCCTAGAGATCATTAGGCTCAGTAAACGGACTTCTCCGACTCATGGCTTGAAAGTGACGAAACTAAAGAAAATAAGGAATACTTATTGGTGCGCGTTAGTTGTGATGAATAAAACAACCCTTATTCCTCCGATGCAGACTAAAGGCATGATTCGATTCGGACTCGGATCTATAGCCCTAAGGGATTTTAAAAAGTATGAGCTGGATGCTTTTTTCTTGAAAAAGATAGGGACGACTTTAATCTTTCCTAGGTGACCAAGTCTGACATCCTGGCAGAAATGGAAACGGAAATGACGAATCAAAAAGAGTTCCTTTACAATCAAACAATGAACATGGTTCGTGGACATGGGACAACTGAATTCGTTCAGCTCAAAAGACAAAAGTAAGACTAGAAATTGTATATTAGTGAAAAGTAGCCTTAATATAATCTTACTTCCTAATCTCAGTTATCCTGACATAACAGTAGATGCGCTGGAGATTGAATAAGTTTCTACTGGCTGAGAGCAGAAAATTATGGCCACGACTATAAGGCGCTTTACCTGGTGACAATCTAGAAAGGTTGGTCTTTTAACCGGGAAGGCAGAAAACTGCACTTATCATCGGGTGCGATGCCAACTCACATCACTTGGTATGAGGCAGTACCGACACTGAAAAAAGGGGTGAGTCACTTCTAGATTATCTTACACGTACTAACCTCATTGTCGCAATATTGGCAAATGTAACTATGTAGCCAAAAACCATCATCTAGTAACTTATAACCCAAAAGGCAGAGGATATCTTAAGTTCCCTATATTACGCTAATAATTTTGACTTGAAAGGCAAGTATCTTAACCTGGCTCTCAATCAGGAAATGGCTGCTTCCTGTCCTCTTATTTAAAATAGAAAAAAAACACACATCATTGGTCCCAGTTACAAACCTGTGAAAGGCACAACAAAGGGGACAGATTCCTTAAAAATATATAAAAAAAGGACTGAGAAAGGCATAGCGACAATCTTGGAGGTCAGTGACATGACGAGATAACCGAAAATCGTCCCTGTTAAACTTACAACGGCTACCTGTTTGAAAAAACCAATGGCTCTTGGACGACCTCAAGTGATGAAACACTCAACCTGCTGCACGTAGCTCCCTATTTACAGTCATAAATAGGACTATTGAAACCACTACTAAAATTCATAGTCTGATTATAAAAGATAAGAAATACAAGGCTTCAAACTAAACAAATCTGCTGGACTTGTAGGTATACCACCTCTCGACCTACAAATGTCTGCAGATATCATCTCGCCAATGCTAGTGAATATCATAAGAAATTGCGTAGGCCTGATTCACATTTTGTCAGGGAGAGAAGTTCATGTCATCTCCATCCCAAAGACGAATAATGTTCTCATGTTGCCCCAAAGGACCTTAGGTTAGGTAAAACAGGGTGTACCATAAGAAAACGGCTCCATTGCGATCCCATGTGGGTCCAGTTGGAACCAACTCCAATTTGCAAAAACCTAAACGGTCTCCCTATTAAAACACCTCCTAATTTCTCTACAAAAGCATTTGAAATCTCTGCAGTCTATTTCCTCTAAGTTTTTAAAGAAATATTTTCCTAAGAATTTCCTTCGGCTACGCGATATTGCCTCACATTTACACAGTATGTGTGTTATGTCCTCAACTGCTTGTAGATCCCCGCAGAATCTGTGAAAACTGCAATTTCGTTTGGTCTTATCACTGCATTTTCTTGCCAATCCTTCCTCTCCGAATTTTTTATATCATACGGAATGTTGAAATCGATAAAGGAAGAGATTTCATCCGTTTGAATAGTATTGCCTGGCAGTAGCTCCTCCAGGATCGTGCAGTGTCCGAAGTTCTGCTTTTGAAAAGACCCAGATTAGTGAGTCGAATCGAACTGTTGCCAGCAAGTCTTTTTATTTGTAAATCATGCAGTTCTAGATGTCCAATGCTGCCGTACGGGGCGCACCTGCAATGGCTATGGAAGCCGTTCTCTGAACCGGCGCTAATTTTCCGTATGTCGTTTTCTTAGTTGTTGCTTTCCACCATGCTATTGCGCCATATGTCAGTATGGGTCTCATATAGCCAGTACGCCATAGCAGGTTTTAGGCCCCAAATTTTTCCCACAGTTCTTTTGCATACCCTTGATCGCCAACACACACAGAGATAGATGTAATCTTGGCTACGTAACTTTTGCAAATGTCAAACTATGATGCTAAGATTTAGAGGGAATATCAACAACAGATGTACCAACTTAACAAAAATGAAAAGAGCATTGTAGTATATGCCTCTTTGATTCTTTCCGCTACATTGATATTCTAATTCAGTTTCTTATCCAGAATCACGCCAAGATACCTTACACCATCCGAGAGGGACAGATCCACCCCGCTGAGTTTTGGCAGTGTGAATTGCGGTATCTTCTATTTTCTGGTAAAAAGAACCAGTTTCGTTTTGGAGGGGTTGACATTAAGACCACAGCTGCATGCCCAAGTGTTAATCGCCTTCAAGGCAAGCTCCATGATCTCACTTAAGGCGTTTAAGTATTTTCCCTGCACTATTATGACTACGTCATCCGCGTACGCCGTTTAAAAATGCCCATTGCATTAAGCATTTTGAGAATGTCATTTATAACCAGTACCCTAAGGAGTGGAGATATGACTCCCCCTTGAGGGATTACCCTGATCACTGAAAGGCACCTTAGACCTGCAAGTCTATTATCTTTCCTTCTAAAAACTCTAAGTCGAGCGATGGTTTGTCCATGTTTAAGGAATGTTAATGGAAACATACAATCTAGAAGGTAGCTTTAACAACTTTAGCACATCCGTATTGCACTGTCACTCTGAAGACAGAGTAGGATTGATCAGTCTTATGCTTAACCCTGCTTATCAACTCTAAGCCGGTTGAGGTTTCTGCTAAAGAGTTACGACTTCTCTTAAAATCATTGGCCAACGCACTTCTGATATATGTACTTGAAAGCGGATGGTAGTAAAATGGTGTACAGGAGCTGATGGCGTTGTTTTCTTAGATAAGCCTCAGCCTTTACCTTCCAAATTACTGTAGCAATTTCCATGCTCAAATTTTATCGATTAAAAAAGTCCTATCCTGGCTGAAGAAAATGTGGTATCTGCAAACACTAAAACCGTCTTAGATTGCCGATCAGCTATCAGGGAGATAGCAAAGCAGTTTAGAATGCACCTTAGTCGGGTGCCAGTGCACGGAGGTATTCCAGAGAACTGTGGTATCATCGATATATCAATTGACATGCAAACAAAAATTAAGAACAAATCTTAGCTGGTTCAACATATCGAGCAACGAAACAAATTTGACGAAACTTGGATCTGAATTGCTCTAAGAGTTTGATTTTCCTCAATAAAAAGTATCTCAGTGCTACGAGTATCTTTGATATCATTAATAGACACAGTCCTATTAGCAAGCATGTAAAAGGCTTGGCGTCACTGCAAACGACTTCTGCAGAGTCCCGAGTGGAGAAGGAGGAGGAAATAGTCCTCTACCTGTTATGCGCATGCCCAGCTGTGTCCCAAATTTCACTTGATGGTCTGAATATTCTAGACGTTAACAGTCTCCCATGCTTCGGCGCACGCTCAAACAAGTGTCATCATAATGAGTCAATTGGCCTCAGGGGGCTGGTTTTCCCATCGGACACTGTAACCTAACCTACAATAACAAAACAGTCCGAGGTAGGCAAAAGGTTTGTCACTCTCACTGTGTCATTCATTCATAGTAATTTCATTTGCCAGACTAAGAACGCTAAGAGGTTAAGAGATTTTATCTTCGACTGAAGATTTAACTTTCGCCGAAAGTTTTTTGTGTTGGGTGGAATTTGAACTCAGATCCTCTGGCGTAGTATACACTCCGAAGAACATACCCACTACTCCAGTGAGTTAAATAGTAAACTTTAATTTACAGAAGTCATAATTTTAAAACAATGTCTAGAGCAGTACATAGAGACTACAGTACTTCAGATACACTTTCCTACTATTATCACCTTGATGAAACGCACACTGCAGAGCTGTACGAGTACTAAAAACGAGAGTAGGGGCAACTTTTTTATTCACTATTCCCAACATACCTCAACATTAATGCTATCCACCCTAACCAACGACATTAACTATAGCTACAGCACAATTAGTCCATTTTCTTCAACAACTACAATACAATGTCTGTGTTCACCTTAGGAATTGTATCCCTCGCAGCATCTTTCGTTGCAACCAATTATTCTCGCTGCAATATTTGAAGGCAAGTTACATACTTGACGCACTTAAAAAAAAATTTTAAAAAATTGTTTTTCAACTGATAATGAGAAATTTACTTGTAAAAATTGTTATAATCGTTTTAAGGTAAACTTCTAGCATTTTTATGTCAATCAAAGTAAAGGAACCTTTTACAGTCACCCAGGTCTTAATAGGATGTAATAGGCGCACTAATGAGAGCGAAAGCAAAAGGTTTAGATCTCTTAGATCTCTAGAGGGTGATTAGATGCGTGTTTTTCAAATTCCTTCTTTTTCAATGGAATTTGTTGGTTGCGGCTGCAACAGAAGAGCCATAAAAAACGGTCGTCCCGTGGTAGCTCTGACTAATAGTTCTTGTAATGTGATGATAATTAAACTTCAGTTGACATACGAGGGGGTAGACTGACAACAGTGGTTTAGGAGGAATATGAAATAATAATTCCAACGAACAACTGACAGAGTATCAGATAGAAGATTGCTTTCAGTGGATTTCGTACGAAGAGATACTAAATCGTCTGAGGAAGCTGTGTATAAGTATAGTTTGGATCCATTTCGAATAGAAGTAGACAAAAAAAAAAACTAATGCACCGCCAGAAGGGTAATTACGGATGCAATTACCCAGATGCGTTTGAACTCGACGAGATACAATTGTAATTAATTTAAAGCGCATGATACTTCGTAGAATTTGTTCATAGTTGACAATGATGTTTTATCTTTTTATTTTCTAAACGTTTGTCGAAAAAAAGAATTTGATAATTAAACGTTGAACGTTTTGCGGCAGGTGCAAGATGTGAATCACAATTGAGACTTCATGAGAAACGAGAGAGATATGATATTTAGTGTGTTGATTCCAAGATGGGTCGCACTCAAATCGACATATTTTCCAAACAAGACTTTGAGTTTTGAACTTGCAGCACTTCAGAGTGACGCTATTTGGTTTGGAATCAAGGCACTGAGTTTAATCCAGACTGATGATGCTCTCTAAACAAAGAAGGAAGACTCCATATAGGTGAGTAAGAAATTTTTGAAAGTCCGGTAAAGGCGGTAGTGATGAATTTACACGCAAGCTTGCTCAACCAAGCAACCGACACATAGGATATATCATAGTAGTTCCAAACGAACATCAGTTTTATTGTTGAAACCTCCATAACACTTTCAGGAAGATGACACCTCGTTGGATGTATTCGATGTGACAGGATTAATTTAAATAAGTTTACTATGCAGGATTACAGCCAAATACTTTGTTGCGTAAGAGAAGGGTATGATGCCTGTGTCTAAGAGAAAACGGTCGCAAATCGTGATTCAACAGAAAATTCATCTACATCATCTGTGTTCCCTGACGACAAACACTAGTGCCTCTGAGAGTGAAGAGTGTACGCCGTCTTCCAGACAACCCCTACTAACTTCCATAACATGTTGCATCTAAGAAAAAGGATGCGTTCATAAAGTAGTCATCCGCACATGAGGCTCGACCATTCTCTTTGACTCTCTACAGGTGTCATCGTATCTTTTAACAGTTGACAGTTTACTGGTTCACAGAGTATTTCGCTTCTTTCACAATATTCTAAGTAGGAGGCACTATTCGAAATTCGAATTTGCTTCTTGGATTCTTTTGCCTCGATTTTCAATCTCTAAATTTGTCTTACGTAACTTGTTAACAAGTTTTCGGATTTTCTTACTTAGTAACTGTAACTCTGTGTTGAGCTCCACCCTTGATATGAGTCGAGGCCTACCTTAAACCTCTTACTAATCTTAGGGCCTGACTACCCAGCACTCATAGCCACTCCGTGTATTGAGCCCCTGCAGGGTCAGCCTCTCTTCGAGTTAGGTTTAAACCACAGCCACCGTAACGTACCCAAAAGGGGGCCTCTACCTCAGCAAGTTAGGTCCGTACCGAAGTCCAGTGGGCTCCTAGCTCCCACGGTACTGTGTTTTAAGTCCAGGTACGGTATACCGGTGGTCTTGCCACTCAACAAGACCTATGACCGGCAGCCTGTGACTGGACAAATCATAGCAACCATCGGAGGAGAAAGGTCCGATGATGTTTATGATAAGTCCAGTTTTACTCTACCCCCGCTTCTTATTAGATAACGTCATTGATGAATCAAGCCTTGATAATTGGGTTAGGGGCCCGCTTAGTAAGTACAAACGATTTTGCTTGCTTAAAAGCCGGTTGTATTTCCGTTTGTTTCAGAGTGTATTCTAAGCATTGCCATTTCAGGATATACGAGTAATAAGGCACATCTTTCTGAAATCACAGTTTTCGATGAATTCAGCTACGATATAATGACGAATTTGTGTCATTCTCCGTTCGTTTCGTAGCTTATGTCTGCAGCAACGAAATCTTGATAACAGATTTGCTTGAACTTTAATGAGGAGAGAAAATTGGGCAGAAAAGCACAAGTTCTCGATTTTTCCGATTGATAAGCCCCATAAAAGTCCTAAAACAGATGTTAGATGCGTTGATTATTCGCGCATGATTCTTGTTGTTGCGGGTAAGCCTTTTATATAGGAAAAAGTTCTATATAGGGATGCGGTAGCATACAAGTAATATTGAAGGGTAGTCTGTGCAAAAACTTATTAAAAGTACGTCCTGAAAAAGTTGCCTCATTTGGAAATTATCTCTAAATTAACCCTGTGGATAGGGATAGGAATCGTACTTTTGATGGAAGCATCGTTGTTCTTCGGATTCTTGCTCTTCTTCTCACAGTGAAATTAGATTTTGCACTTTTCGTGCCAATTTCAGGGTTCGGTGCATGAAGATCTATCAGCGAATCCTCAGTTTTCCTGAGTTGCGCCTGAATCTTAGTTCCGAGGATTTGAAAACCGCAAAAGTATTATTTACTAGCATGGGATTATCGCCAAAGAATTGTTTAGAGTTTGCTGCAAGGATAACTTCGCTCTAAGAATTATGATTTCCATATCACGGTTCTCTTCAGGAATATAAACATTCTCTGGTTAAATTGCTGCCGCAGTAAATTTAAGATTGGCTAAGACTGAGCGTCGTTCGGATTGCTATCACTGCCAGCTTTCTCAATTCGAAGAATCAGAACGGAAGTAGCAGCAGTATATTGATCTGGTTACCTTAGGCGTTTTAGGTTTTATTGTGGTTAGTTTAATCGCAACACCCAAATTATAATGAACTGGAACTTTTGGCCATTGTAAGCGGGCAAAGTCACCTCCAGGCTTGTTTTTCAGTGCAATTTTGACTGCTATAACCGACTATCAACCGCAAGATCCGATTCCGACATTTGCACTCCCTGCAGTTGAAACATATACATACATACTTGGATCTCACCTAAATCGTAAAAAAAAGTTTGTTGTTGAGTTATTGGTTCTGCAATCGAGAATCTGTACCCTAGCTAGCTTTTGCTAGTTCTACATAGGGTACAGTCATTTGGGGTCCCTCAATACTACTTCGTGGCAGTTTAACTTCAAACCAGCCAGTCGTCAGTGCATAGTTCGATGTCTCATTTGCGTTATTTTTTCTCAAGACGAGGCAACCTAAGAAAAGGTAGGTTTCCAATGGTTTCCTCTTAATTTTGAGAAATTGGCTGTTTGAACACAAAAAAATGTGAGCTAAACTTGCTTCAGTAAATTTAAAAAATCTCTAAATCAAGATTTCAACTGATTTACGCCTTTCTGTGTACTCATTTACGTAAAACGAGACTAATTTCAATAAAAAAAAAAAAAAAAAAATTAATATAATAAAAAAACAATGTCTGTCTACCTCTCTTACGTGACCATAAAATCTTCCAGATACGTCCTTCACTTACCGCTTATCACTGCTATCTATGACCAGCTTAGATTCCAATTAAAATATCAGTAATAGCCACTCTAATTACCTTGATTTCCAAATCATTCGAAACGACACCACGATTCAAAACAACCAATGTACGAGTATTTGTACACATGTCTATCAAAAAGGGAGAGAGAGAAGAAAAGATCAAATAAATAAAATTTCATTAGTTATTTAACCCCAATAAAAGATACACGAACTTCATCTGAAAGTACGTTCGTTTCATTCTCCGAAAAACGTAAAAATCTACAACAAGTATCGGATTTTACAGTTTTCTTCTATTTTAAAATGTTTTTTTTTTATTTATTTTTTTTTTGTCGTTGTATCTATAGCTTGTAACTTCCCGAGTAAGCTTCACTTTATACATATACATAGGTAGGGAGGTATTCACCAGCACCTGTCATAGAGGCGACCTGTGTATGGTATGGAGCAACCAACCTTAGGTGTTCCATGAAAGCCAACAACCCACCAACTTCACTTAAACATTTAATGTCATGTACTCGTATGATATAACTGAGCCTAAGCTTTGTTGTCCAAGTTGAAGCCGTGCAATTCAAATAATTTCCGCGGAATGTACCATTAACCAGCAAACACTAGTTCCTAGGAAACAAGGCACCCAAATTTAAGTCTGAATAAACGCCCAATTCAGATCCGGATTCAAAACTAGAGATCAAATCTAGCGATTGGTGTCGTTTTAACTTGCCCTACTGCCGCACCAGCTTAGGAGCAGACAAATTCAGAGTTATCCCCCCAAAATTTAGCGTCTGCGTACGGCGTTGCCAGATTCACACTTCCGTACGGAAAATGATACGTTTTACATGAAACACTTTAATACCAAAGCAGCATATGTTACTCAAATGGACCGCAAACTCACTTTCCCTCACAGCCATGCCTCTCAATTTTGGCACAAGCTCATTGCCCTGGAACATGTGGAAGTTTAAAGGGACAAGAAGCAAGATCATTGAAGAACTCCGAATCTGGTTGTGAAGTCCTTAAGACTATAGCTGCGGAGAAACGAAAGGTGCTTCTTGAGTTTTTCAATCCGTGCTTACGTTCCGGACTGTTAAGTGAGTTTTGGTTACTCCAAAGTCTGTTCTTTTTTTTGCCATCGTCGTCATTCCGACTGCCGTCTATATTGCATAACGTTTGGAAAAAAAGTCTAGGAAAAGATGTTTCGATTGCAGATAGAGAGAATGCTGCTATCTCTCGGATAACCGTGTATGTCCTCAGAACCCCCCACAAGATAGCGGTTACATCGACATTCGGTAGATGGAACGACATCCGAGAGGCTGTGAAGTGGTATAGTGTGCCGGACTACATTGAAAAAAGATTAAGGATCGAATACTCCGGTTTACTCAAATTTGGAATGCACATTGGGATTGCGGCTGATAAAGCCACCAAAATGGCAGATGCACTGTTTAGACAACCCTCACTTCTAAAAAGTAGGTAACTAAACAAAAATAAATTTTGCAACCCCTTATTACTACTCAGCACCGAGCTACATGTGGATCTAGTTTCGAGATAGTGTCTCCTAAAGCAACCTACCCTCTTATAATTTGTCGGATTTATCTGTATCGTATTTACTGCCCGGCCTTCGTGGTAGCTGTAGCAGTAATTCAAAGAACCGTGCACGCGAGTTGCTGGCTTTCAAGCTCGGTTCTTTCTTTATGCCTAACGAGATAGCGACAGGAGAACAATTGTTCGAGAAAGGCTGCTTGCTTGCTGCTTAAAAATGGCGAGAAACCTTCGTCACAGTTTTTCCTCTTCTTAGCGGCGTTACGAATATCAGCATCAGTACCTCGGCCACAACAAGATTGTGGTCCGAGTCAATGTTGCGCTCTCTAGACATTCGGATATCCAAAATAATAGAGACGCAACTTGCTTCGGACAAAATATAATCAATCTGCTTGGTGGAAGACTGATCAGGAAACCAACATGTATCATGTCAAGGTACAATAGCCGCACACTTGTTAGGATGGTATAAGTCATCGGGCCACCTGTAAGTTTCCATTAGAACAAATAAATTCCGGATGTAAATACCAGCAACCCGAAAGTGTTTCCGCAAATAACTAAAATATTTCGGTGGTTAGATCAAAACGTAAACGGAAGGAAAGATACAGAGGAAGCCGTCGCTGATGATAATTTTTTTGTGGTTGAATATCCGCTAGAGGAGATAGAGGTCAAAGGTCTAGAAGAAAGAGTTCCATGCGGTCTTCAAATCACTGAGAAGTAAAATTCAATGGGAATTAACGGAATTGTTAGTGGGTTGAGGACAAAATATAGTTTCGGGCTCGCTTTTAAGGAGAGGTATAATTGTTAAATTATGAAAAAAAAACTATCCTTCAAGCTGAGCAGGCGGGGCATAAGTTAACCACCGCTTTTTCTCTACTTAATATTCTTACAAGTTGCCAGTCAATCATTAAGTATGGCGATGTGACTTCTGCTGGAGTATTTCACAATTAAAACAATCTGAACAAAAACACTGTGGCACCGGCAGCCCGGTATGGGCCATGGCCTAGCTTCTTGACACTCATTTGTGTTGCTCATGTTGTCATTTTTGCCACATCTGAGCGGAGCCTACGAACCGAACGACACTCCATAGAAGCTTTTTTATAAGCAATTTTTCGGTAGTTTGCCATTGCCCGCCGATAGGGTGATGGCGATTTGGAAAATTGTTTTTAACCCAGCCAGGAATCGAACCCAGATTCTCTGCATGATAGTCCAATGAGCTAACTATCGCGCCATCGCCATAGCGTGATCTGCAACAAGTTAATTCGACGATCTTATTCGATTGCAACAAGTTAATTCACAAGCAATCTTGTGAGCTTACTTCACCATGCCATAGTACATGCTGATGACTTAATCGCATACAGATAGAATACAAAGGTAGGGGTCATAATAATCATGCTTTTGCAGGTTGTCACGAGGTGATCTTTTACCTTCCATGGCTGACACCCCAGACTTCCCACCTAAGTCTGCCTCGTATGGCAAATCTGCTTCCAAAGACTTATGGACGGCTTCACAGTAACAAAGTCGAAATTGTTCATCCATCTTCATTCGTTTACACTTCTTAAATAGTGTTCAGATCTTTTCCTTCAGCAGTCTAGGCTATTCTTGAGTTGCAGGTGGTCTGTCCCAGTACGCAAAACTACTAACTTTTTCGATAAAATAACTCTGACAGCTGGCCCGGAAGCATATTTCAAACCTAGACTTGGATATGTGAATGTTGCAAAAATATAGCGGCTGTAGTTCGTGCTCTATTCTTCAATCCAACTAACTTCCAATTTTTATCTGCGAAAGCAGTTGATAGTAGGTATATTCATTTTCAAGGAACCACCAAGTGGAGGTAAAACAAAGCAGTTGACGCGAATTTTTGAAGGTGTGAAACAAGTTACCTCTCCTAGTTATAATGACAGCCTTACCCAACACTTTAAATATATCGTCATCTAAAAATAGTAAAAAAAGTGACTCATACCTACTCTTCCCAACTAAAAGATACTTCCTCAAGCCCCCATTGGCAACTCTGTTTATGGACCCCAAAAAAATACCAGAGGAGGAGCTACAAACCCACATTCCTTACACCCAAAACCAAAAGCAATGATCACTTTTATTTTAACCAATCCCAATCCCAGACCGGTCCATCTGTGGAACACAGATACACTTTTATCTGCAGCACCATCGCCCAACTCTCGTTCTTCGCCAACTGGCAACTGTCCAACAAAACAAAAAACACGAAAAAAGCAAAAATTAATTAAAAAAATAAGAAAAGAAACTTGGTGCGCATATTTCATTTGGCTTTTAATGGTTGGGTAAGTACCGGACCACAAAACACTTTGTTGTTTTCAGAAATGTATCTTTGCGCCTTGGTGTGTGCATCAGACTTTGAGACTATCTGTTTCTCTGATCTTTAAAAATAAACGTTAGGGAAGTTGTAGAACATTGATGCTGCATCTGGGAGGTTTTGAATGTGTGTGAAATTCGAGAGTAGACCCAGCCTACTATCACGTATGCTAATTAGCGGCTATAATAGGATAGATACTCGGATTTGGGGTCTTCTTTTGGTTGTACGACCTATGACCTAGTCTGGGTACCTGACGGAGATTTACTAAGCAAATTAAGTATTTTTTTTTGTTGTTTTTGACTTTGTGCGCTGGAGTTTTTTTATACGTTTTGAGAGTACATACACTTCGGGTTTGCAGCAGGTGAATTTGGGGTAATGTGAAGCTTGAGAAATGCTTCCTAACTGCTGCTTGGAAAAAACCGTTTTAATGATTTATACAATCCAATAAAAAAAAGTAACGTTCACTTTATTGCTTGAATTTGTAGATTTAGAAAAATAGAGGAATTTTTTCGCAATGAGGTTAGACTGAGACGCTTTTAAGACATACTCGTAATTATCACTGTAATTTGAGACTGACACACAGATTGGTTCAAGAAACTGAAAAGATTCGATAAACTCGCAATGGGAATGAAGAATCACCATCGTCGTTGTTGGTCAAGCTGGCACTTTTGCATGTTTTGAAGAGTTACGCCGAATCTAATCCAAATAAAACCATTTTGCCTATACTATTCGAGACTTCCGTCATACTATTCGAGACTTGCGCTTTAGTCGGCCAGCTTGATAATCGACGAGAGAAAACTCCAGATTGCATTCATGATGCCTGACTAATTGATGACCTCATCTGCGACTTACAAGTACTCGTATTTGCTAGTGGCGGCTTAAATGCAGATCCCTGCATATTTACTTTAAGATTTGAAGAATTTTTGAAGTTTTTGAATAAGCTGCATTTGCTATTTCCGATATAAAGCGACTTTAGCTATACCCAAAGAAAATAATCAAGAATTGTCAATTCACAAGGTCTTGGAGGCCAATTTACCAATATTCCCTTAAATAAGTTGATTGTCTCGTTTGCTGTTTAGCACGTACCACTATCCGGCTAGAACCACATCTCTTCCACATTCATACCATTTAATCGGGGAACGAAAAAATCATAAATCAGGTTCTATACACTTGACCGTAACACGTCGATAAGCTTTATTTTTGGAAAGATATTGTCCGATGATTTCACCAACCCAAAGACCTTAAAATCTCATATGTATTATCTCCGCCCCTTACGCAAACATTTTTCTTAAAGGCAAACAAACGCATTGGGTTAAAAATGACCCTGATCGCTGAACATTACTCGTATTTTCCGATAAAAAAACGGATCTAATGCCAGTTGATTTTGGACTCATTCAACGAAATTTCGACGCGATCGATGGTCGTTCAACTTCAATTCTTGCACGAGTTGGTTATTGAAAGCCTTTAAACCAAGATCTTTGCGTAAAATTTTCCATAAATTGGATAGACAAAGACCAAGCTTTTGTGAATGACGTCGAATCGATAAATTTGAATCTTCTTCACCTCTGAATGTACTCGTATGCGATATTCGCTTTAGTTCGCATTCTTCTTTTGCGTCTCGGAACATTTCATCTTTTTCCATGGAAAATCTTGTGCAAAAGCGGTCAACAATACAGCGTATAATGGTTTCAGATGGTTAATTAAGCTCTATAAGTTTGGCAAACAGAACAGAACCATCATTTTCAAAAATTTGGTTACGTTGTTCAAGCATGTGTGTCATTTTGATAAAACAGTTTGACAGTTTGCAATCTGATAATTGGTTTGACAGATATACCAGCAAATGTCAGGGATTAGTACTCAGTAAAGAAGACACCATTTATTCTCAATTAAAGAGATACCTAGGTATCTGAAGTTCACTCTTGTTGGTCTTATTAGATCGACAGCGTTATCATTTAGAGGAGACATATTTTGGGCCTACATTATTAGAGGAGACATGTGGGCCTAGATTATGTGCAAAGGGTTTTGAAAGTTAGATTCTGCTTTCCTGAAGCCCCTTCTGAAGTCCCCTGGCAATCGCCTATTAGTTGGCATCGTTGAAGTAGCCAGTGGTTCGCTTCAAAATGAAATGACAAATCTGTAGATGAACGCCTGGAGGTGTAACGCTGAGTTCTATTTAAATGCATTCTCGTGGGTAAATCTCCTGGGTCTTAAAAAAACAGGATAGGTGTTGTTTGATCTAACAACTGATTCTCCAACAACTTATGACTATTGACAACAAACAGCAATTAGGTTCTGGTACATCACGATGGAAAGTACGTACTTGAATTCTGGCATGAAATGGTTATCCTCTCAATATGCAAATTAGATGGTGGGAATGCAACAATAAAACGTTCAGGAGTTGCAAAAGTTTCCTGGTCTACCGTGGAAGGAAATGAATACTACTCGCGAAGAAAGGGTGGCACTATTACTTACTTCTAAAGACAATATTATGTCCTGATTATCTTATGGTGACAGGAGATTGACGGCGAGAGTTGGTCTCTCAAAAATATAATCATTTTCCAGAGCTACGTTCATGCAAACTACGCAGATGCGGACGACAAGGACGACAGAACTTCTATTGTATGGTAACGTGTTCTTAAAACTAAACATCTTTTACAGCAATCGATCCAATTCAATGAGAATACGCAGATCCAACACCCGCAGACTTCGGGGACTCCAGTAGATACAGGAAACGTTGCAAAAAATGGAGAATTGGGTGGAATTGACGACCACTGAAACGCTGCGAAGAATGTTATTACATCCAACCCCGTTTGAAGTCGAGTCAAAGCATTGCTTAGAACAGATGCATGGGGTTGGATCGATAATTGAATCTAATTAACATTAGAGTGCCTTGGACTAAAAGTCCAGTACCGAAAGAAGAAAAAAGAACTACAGCGTAGTATAAAACGAGGCAAGCGTAATAATCTCAACGCACTAGGATTGAAGAAGCTGCAAATAGATGCGCCTGCAGGATCGTCTGTAGTATTTTTAAGCAACTCGCTGTATGTTAAAGTTATCTGTAGTAAGAGCACTAGGTGGGATTCTTATACCTTTGGACTAGAAATAGCTTGCCAGATGAAGGCAGACTTTTGCAACAGATCTTATCTGCTAAGGCGACAGCGATCTAGCTCTAATGAGCCTCGGTGTTCGCATGAAAAGCAGGAGATCTTTGGAAGCAAAGTTGGTAAATATCTGTTTAACCTTGATATCACCTCGAATAACGGATTAAGGCTCCTTGACTTCGCTTTTGAACGTATTGCGATCGATGCAAGGCGGGCCTCTAGTATCCTGGCTGCTTGAACGTTCGATGTCCCGCGAGCCCAACTCTGATTCGGACCACTTCTTTGATATGGCTAAGAAACGAATGTAAATATCTGACAGCGATATAAGTAAAATATTTCTTACAACCTGGTAGACCTTTTTGAAGTGAAAATAGCCCTATCTAACTCCAACAAAGTTGCTGAAGCGAACGGGCTGACTGCCAAGCTCTTCAAAACTGTAGGCGATCAGTTGGTAAGGAGCATACACCAACTCATCTGTAAAATATGGTCGAACGAAAGATATCTATACAGGGTAATGCCTGATCGCCGATTTGTGCAGATGGAGAATGAATCCTGCCCCATCAAGGTGAGTAAAAAACTCACCGAGACTTTCGTTGTTAAAAAATAAACTTAACCCATTAACGCAGAGGTGATCAGAATTTTTACTAACTTTTCAACGTGTTTATTTATTATGCTATTGGACCAAGAAAATAAAAAAATTTCGATTAGACACAGAGAAAAAACAAATATGGTCGATTGAAACGTGGAAAACGTGAAAATTTTCGAAAAACAGGTTTAATGTTCAAAGCAAGATCAAGTCAAAATGGACTGAACATCACCCTCAACAGATATAACTTTGAAGTTGTTAAGGACTTTGTCTACCTAGGCTCCGCTAAAAATTCAGAAAACGACGTCAGCGCTAAGATTAAACGAACACTAACTCTTGTCAATCGCTCTTTTTTTGAGCTAAAAAAATTCAATTGACTAGCAAGGCCGTCTCTCGAACAACAAAACTTACTGTACATAAGACCTTAATAATCTCAGTCCTGCTCTATGGCGCAGAGGCATGGACATTATCAAAAATAAATGACCATGCTATTGGCTTGTTTGAGAGGAAAATTCTTCGGCTGATTTTTGGTTTCGTCTGCATAGACGATGAATGAATGAAGAGATACGACAGCAACATCGACAACGACTGGGATGGGTCGAACATGTAGAGATACATATATACCTATACACCAATGCTCCGGTCCGAAAAGCCTTCGAGGAACATGACAGTAGAAGAAAACGCGGTCGGACTCAGACTTAGGTGGCGCAAGCAAGTGGAATTAGATTTCAACCAACTTAACGTGCGAAACTTTGGGTAGCATGGTAAAAGTCAAGCAAACTGGTAACGCTCGGTAGTTGAGGCTCAGCTTTACGAGGGACTGTAGAAAATTCCTAATTTTCAATCAAGAGATACTTAGTTCAAGTGGAGGTCGTTGAAATAGACATTCATTCGTTTAACCAAAACATGTATTGAGGAAGGCAATGAGAGTAATATCGACTGCAACACTTAAGGGTACGGAACTGGCTCTTAAGTTGTAAAAGCACCAGTCTTACCAGTTAGTGTAAAGCTGTTAAAAGTTCGTCGAAGATACAACCAATTTAAGAAATACGAGTTTGTGCGTCATAAAATTTAATTGAATTTAATTTTCAGTTGAAAAACAAGCTGCAAACGTCGCACATTGTCACAAATGCAAAGCCATGTTTTCCAAAATGTTGCTCCCTATTCAATCTTTTATGAGGTGGTCCATCATTAAGGTCACCAGCAATTAAGTATTTAAACTCCTCAAGTACAATGCAATTGCCTGCTTGTCAACTGTCAATTACCTTAATAATGCGTTTGTTGAACTTGGTTAGTTGTTTGTGTCTCAGAAATGCCACACATGCAATTCAGCTGACTCTCTCGAAATTTCAATGAATCACGTTCGTAACAGAGAGATTCAAATCATTTCGAACAATCTCACATCGTACAAATCCGTACTACACTTGACTCTGACTCGGACTCTGACTCTGACTCTGTCAACTAGTTTCAGTTCGTAAAGAAAATCCCTTTTAATCGTAACTGTATTAAAATTTCGAAGATTGCAATCTTATCATCACTCATCCCAATCATCGCCAGCGAAAACAGTACCGCAACCAGTACGGAGACCCGTATCACTATAGCATCATGCCGGGCATGTTGTGTGACATATGACAAATTGCATTAACAATTTATTGCACATTTGATACAGAAGTCGTTTTAATTTATTTCAATTTAATTACTCCGAACCTGGCTAATAGAGAAACCATGTCCAGTGTGCTAGTACCAGGCTGCCTAGTATCCGATGTATCCGCACTACGCATACTACATAGTCGTAGGTATGTCCGAATGTGTATGCAGTGTAATGGACTCTGGAATTAAGTATCTGCTGCTAACTAGAGATATGATGAGGTACCACTTGTAAGTTCTATGGAAATGTAAACACTTAAAGAGATGCTGACAAACTTTAAGATGAGAATGTTCTTTGTTTGTTAATGCGCAGATACGAACAAATATGTACACAGTCATCCATACTTTTGTAATGTCTCAGGGAAAAGATAGTATCTCAAGGTCTTTGCATTGGTCCTTTACTAGAATAACTGGATCTTTGTCGTAGGTACATACGTGTTTATTTTGTGATGAAATATTACATTCATTTGGTGGGTTTTTTGCCTGCATACCTATACCACTATCCATACAAAATATCTAGATCTGTTGTGTCATGTTTTAGTTAATTAAGGTAATTAAACATAATATCAACGAGGAAAAGCTAGGCATTGACACTGCGATTGCAATGCAGTTCTACTCTATTTGAAGTAAAATTTGTTGGCCTTCAAAAAGGCAATTGGCCGGAAAAATAAAGAAATATTTTTGGTTAACAAATTTGAGTCGATTTGTGTGTCAAGGTTGTTTGGTGTGTCCGGAAAGGCAGCTGTAAAGGTTGACCTTAATGTAAAGCTGTTAACAAATCTAACAGGTGCTCATTCAAATTTATTTGATTTTTTCGATAGAAAATTTCGAAAAATTCGAAACTGATTGTAGTGTGCAGATTTGAGTTCATTGTCGAACCAAGGTATAACTTTGACTTCAACAGATATCAGAATTTTTCAATTTTCAATTCCACAAGTCACTACAATGGAGCAATAATGCAAGGAGACTTGGGATTGAATTTTTGTAGTCCCAACGAACTCCTTAAATCTTTGCTTATCATAATTTCTTGAACCTTTAATGTGGGCATTTCCAATTTCAGGCCTGCGGATGAGTGCATTCGTGCAGCTATTGATGGGGCAACAAACAAGTTCGTAGCGAAGTGCTCGCATTTCCTGGCTGTGGTGGTCCCTGGTAACTGCAAGGTAAACCCTCATTCATGCAGGCTAAAATAGCAAGGGCGTACTCGACCAGTACCAACGGCCCTTGTCCTACGGAAGAGATTATCATTATGGAGAACCAACTAGTGGCCTTGAATATAAATAATGCACTATGAACTACCATTTCGAACGTTTAGAGGACAACAGGCTACGTACAACCGAACAATTATTAGAAGCTCTTGACTGCTGTCGTGGAGAATTAAAAACTCAGATATATACTATGGTGATTGCTTCTATGCTGCCAGCATCAAGGCCCGAAGACTAGTGACAATCGTGCCAATGTGTCATCAGAAACGCCACAACTGAAGTGGTGGGTTCCGCCCGACTACCGTCTTTATATAGAATGCCTGCAGAAATTCCGTTCCTTGGTAAAATACAAACTTGCAGCGACTTCGTAAGAATTCCAAAAATTTATAAACAGATAGACCAGCTCCTGGTTACTCTGAAGATATCTTTATGCTAGCCTAGCAAAGGCATACATACCGAAACTCTGGCGTACAATGAGAATAACCTTTTTGCCGAAAAGAGGACTACACACTCGCCAAGAGCTAAAGACTTGTAAGTCTGGCTTCCTTTATGTTGAAGAACAGTGTAGCTCCATGTGAACTTTATGGATATGTCCTCTGCCTGAGGTGCTACATGCTCACTAACAAGAGAGTGCGCATAAAATCTTGTAGGTATTGCTTTCAGTGCTTTCGGCAGCACAACTTTTGTATGGCATATGTAACTCGGCCAAAAACTACAGTATAGTTGAATCCTTATTTTGTGGATAACAATGTTGTTTCAGCTTAATTTGCTATGCTCACATATGCGGATAGTTCTTCTATCTGTTAGAGTTTGCCTAGCGGCAGGGCTCCAGCAAAATTCTTATAGAGGTCGATCTTGCGTTTAGGGGTGCCATTGACAGTTGCGTTTCTTGCGAGCAGGTGGCACAGGTCTATGGATCATGTAGAATGTGAAGTTTTCATGCTGAAACCATATGTCTGCTACATAATTGCCTTCTAATTGTCGCACGAAAAGTAAGCACAAACGCTCCATAGTATCTCGAATTAATCTCTCTGATAGCCGATTATGAGTACCATAAAATGCACGTAATGCCCGATGAGTTTCTCGAATTGAACCAAGTTTTTCAAAATAAATTTGAACAATTTGCAAATGTTGCTTCGGCATAAGTCTGTCTGATGAATTGCCAAACCAAACTTTCCTTCTCAAAACAAACGAGAACTGTCAAATCGGTTGTGACAGAAAACCGTGTTGCCAATATAAAGTTCTCCTTCTTTTAAAGAACAACACCCTGAATAAGGATGTAAGAATGAGTGATGAATCATTCAACCTGCTACTGGATACTCACTTTCCAGGTATAGCTCCCCTTTCACGGCCTGCAATAATCTCAACAGGACTGCCGCTGCCGCGAGAAAAAATATTGGTCTTATCACAAGAGACAAACTGCTTTGAGCACTGTATGGAAGTCTTCTGGGCCGGACGGTATAATTCCTGTCGAGCTATCATATCCTCTGATATAATCTTGCCATCGCTTGAGAATATCATGAGGTACTACGTAGAACTAACTCACATTCCTCTGTCATGGAGAGAAGTAAATGCAATCTTCATCCCCAAAAGCAGAGTATGTTCTCATGTTACTCGTATCCCAAAGGAACTCAGACCTAATATTCTATCATCTTTCCTTCTAAAGGCTTTAGAACGATTGATTGATATCCATATATGATCTAGCTTTAATCCTAGACTCCTATCCACGGCTTAACATGCCTACTGTAAAGGAAAGTTAATGGAAACGGCTCTACATTCATTAACTTGCCTCATCGAACGATCCCTTTATTATAGAGAATATACAATGGTAGCTTTCCTAGACCTAGAAGGCGGCTTTAACAACGTCAACACATCCGCAATCACGACGGCGCTGTCAGCTCTGAAGGTAGATGATTCTCTTGGGGACTTGATCAGTCTCATGGCAAAGAGCAGGATTATCAACTCCAAACTGGGTGGGTCCTCTGTCAAAAGAAGTGTCAGAAGAGGTACGCCGCAAGGCGGTGTCCCTCTCTGGATCTTAGTGGTTAACGAACTGCTGATAAACAGGAAAACATCTGCATACGATTAAAGAGCTCCGACAGTATAATCTTAACATACTTATAAACTTCCATAAAACAGATCTAGTCCTCTTCTCTAGGAAGTACAAAACTCCGACTATAGACCCTCCCTCAATCAGCTGAAAGCTGAAAACCTTATATTCAAGAACCAGTAAAAAAAACCTCAGTAGCTTTATTCTCTTGCAAAAAAGCCAATGGGAACAAATGCTGGAGACATCAATCGCATCACCCATTGGCTTAGACAAAGCAGTATGCTAAGTATAGTTTAAAAAAAGGATATCTGTGCATAAGCAGAGTCCTACGCACTACTCCCTCCCTTGCTCTGGATGTTCTCTTGCATTTGACACCACTCGAGATTTACAGCAGACAAGTAGCCGCCAACGCAGCTATTCGCCTTAAAGCAACTTCACAGTGGGTAAATAAACATTTTGGCCACGCAAATATTTTTAAAACATTAGGAATTCTACCAAAAACCATGGACTACACCATACCCAAACAATGGTTTGACAAGAACTTCTACGGAAGCATTCCCTCCAGATTCCTCTGGGATGACAACTCAATCCATTTCTACATCGACACGGTTCAAAGAACGATAGTGGGGTTGGTGGTGGTGTTTTTGCCGATAAGCTTAACCTTAGCCTTTCCTTCCGCCTCCCAAATCACTGTAGCGTGTTCCAGGTGGAAATTCTGGCAATTTTTATCCTTCTAAATAAAAAACATCTTAGCGCCATCATAGCTGTCATCACTGGACAGAAGGCTTAGCATGTTAACTAATGACTTTTGCAGAAGCTGCATGGACGAGGAGCAGAAAGAGACAATCCCTCACCTCCTCTGTACATGTCCAGCTCTCTCCCAAAGAAGACATCTCCACCTAGGAGCCTTCTTCTGCAATGACTTTGAACACTTTGAACATTTGCGTTCGGACTTTGAGGGCACATGTGACATCTAGACAGTTTTTTTTTGTGGTTGGCTGATAAACCAATGTGTTGCCCGCAAGCATTTCGACCGATGCTGATGCTTGTGATGATGTTGATGGAGAATTCGAGCAAGAGGAGTACGGTGAAATTGACGAAAAACTTCTGCCGCATGTATACCATGTGGTGTTCGTGCCCTAGCTTTGATATTGTCTTCACATAAGGCCTCGCCCAAGTTCAACAAAAACAATCATCGGCCGAAATGTCAAGAATGTTGTAGAACAACGTTAGTGGCTATCGGTTGGTCCTGCGTTTACACCGATAAGTGCCAACCATCTGGTCGAAAGTGTCCACACCAGCCTTGGTTTTATGGTAAAAGTGAATTATGTTGGGTTTTTGCCTGGTCAGCTGGATCGAAGTGGACGGCCCCGATTTTTCTTGGGCCCGTGTGACACCATCGTGACACGATCTGCACGGTTGTAGACGATTGCAGTATGCAGCACTGGTTTATCTCCTTACGATTTTTCCTTATGGTGCCGACAATCGTCGAGCTCGAGTGCCAAACTGTAAGATGTAAAAAAAAAATCACAAGTGACATTGCGTCCGTTCATTCCTAAAAATGGAAAAGAATCACAAATCAGAGAAAAATAAAGGCATGTACACGAAGAAGAAATACCTTGGCACAAATCCAGAACAAAACGCTGACCTTGTTTAATTTCTGCTGAACAGTTTCTGTCACAGCCAACGTAGACTTGAATACTGTAGGCATACAACGGTCCTGCATCGGCCAGAATCGAAAGTTTGATGCCATACTTTTCAGGCTTAGACGAAATGTACTGTCGAAAACTGCATCGTCTACGAAATGGCAGCAGTCGCTCATCGACGGTCAGAAAATTGCCAAGAACATACATCACTTTCAAGCGCTAAACCCACAGATCGAACAAATCGCGAATAGGTGCCAGTTTATCGCATACACTCTGCTGAACATTACGCCGAGTTTTTCGGCTATCGAATCGTATCGAGTGGCCAATGGCTCGAAAGCGAATAGGTGACATTGTAACTGCGAAAATTGTTGGCCCATGCTTAGCAGTCCAAAGCTCATCAACTGCTTCGTTTTTCGACCGATATGCCCCAGCTCACAACAAAAGTCCATAAAAGGCGCACATTTCAGACACATCAACCGGCTTCCACGTGACGCCATGCTTGCGAACATCATATACTAGGTGGGGTGAAAAGTAACCTCCTTGACCGCCAGAATGCGCGGCTACTGCAAAAAAGGTTATGGTGCCTTGAAGTCCGTCCATATTTAGGCAGACATGCCAAGTTTCAGTGCGAAGCTGTCTTTAGTTTTGTATTGACCGCTGATTGTTGTTGACGTGTTTGGCATCATGTTGAGTATGGACAAAAACGATTTTCGTTCTCTCATAAAACATTATTTTTTGAGAGGCAAAACGACGAAGGAAACAAAAGAAGAGTTGAATAAATATTATGGGGCTAATGCTCCGTCAGATTACACCGTCAAATATTGGTTTCGAGAGTTTCGTGGTGGCCGCAACTCCACTACCAATCAAGGTTACAGAGGACAATGTCAAAAAAATACATGAAATGGTGTTGGTTGACCGGAAAGCGAAGGTGCACGAGCTAGCAGATACCACAAAGATTAGTACTGAGCGCACACGCCATATTTTGGGCAATATTCTGCATATGAAAAAGTTATCATGCCGCTGGGTGCCGCGCATGCTCACTCCTGACCAAAAACACGAACACTTCGAAAGAGTGTTTGGACTTGCTGATGCGGAATCGGGCGGACTTTTGGCGTCGATTGGTAACTGTTGATGAAACCTGGATCCACTATTACACACCAGAGAACAGAATGAGTGCCCGGCAATGGACTGAGGCCGGCACGAGTGCTCCGAAGCGGCCGAGGGAGGCTCAATGGGTCGGAAAGGTTATGACGTCAATTTTCTGGGATTGGCATGGCATACTCTTCGTGGACTACCTCGAAAAAGGAAAAACCGTCAACAGCGAGTATTACTGTGCATTATTGGAGCGATTGAAGGCCGAAATCAATGCAAAGCGGCCTCACAGGAAGCATTGTTTTAGCAAGACAATGCGCCGGCGCATGAGAGCATCGCAACCACGGCTAAAATCAATGATTTGCGGCTCCAATTGCTGTCGCATCCACCGTATTCGCCCGATTTGGCTCCCTCGGACTATTATCTCTTCCCAAACCTCAAAAGATGGCTCACCAATAAAAAATTTAGCTCACGCGAGGAAATCATCGACGCCACGGAGGAGTATTTTGCAGGCCTTTCGGAAAATCACTTTTCGGACGGGATCAAGAAGTTGGAAATCACTGGAATAAGCGTATCAAGCTTAAAGGGGACAATATTTCTTTCATTCCCAAGGAAGTTACTCGTACTTTTCACCTCACCTAGTAAATTGGTCATTTGTACTACAATATTCTCGACTGGCTCGATAAAAAGCGAAAGTCAATGGACTGCTGATAGGAGATTTCCTAAATGATTTTGGCCCTGCAAAAATTTTAAATGAAAGCGCCTAAACAAAAAACTCGAAACAAACCTTGACGAGAAGCGAAATCTATTGTTGAGAATGATGGGCATGGTGGCATTGGATCGCGCACATATATTGAATTTTCTTGTCTTCCGACTTGAAAGCGTTGTCCAGTTCAGCAGCAATTTCAAAACGCATTTCTGGTCCAATAAAATCAACATCACTGATGTCACTGTTATAATCTTCGGAATCACTTTCAGTCCTGTTTGGTGAATAATCTGTAATATCTTCCGAGAATTCGGGCAGATCATCGTTGTCTTCGGTTTGCAGAATCGCTCATAATCAGACATTTTGCAGTAATTGTTTGGAAAAAAAAAAATCTGAAATAATTCACAGCAAAAGGTTGCACAATCGAATAATAAATAAATAACGGACGAAGTGTCACAGCACTGGCGCGAAGAACCTTATTTGAAGGTTGAAACAGGTTGAAGGTTGAAGGTGTCAAATAGACACCACATATCAGATATGTAATAACTCTTTTACAAGCCTTCAGAGCCCTCTGGCGACAATTTTTTTTTTAACAAAAACTAGACGAGCGTTTGCCAACAGCACTACAATTATAAGGAGTTTTGCTTATTTGAAAAAAAAAGTGTGTCAAATTGACACTAAATATAGACATCAAAAATCTACTTCGCTTTACCGAAAGCTCCAAATGGTTTCTGGAGCACTTTAGCATAACTTAGCCTGTTGGGAACAACTTTTCGTATTATTCCCGATGGAAAGACTTTTGTAAGCTTATAATTTAAACGGTACAAAAGATTTATTTAAATCAAAGAAAATAAGTAAATTCGAGTAAACAAAATGGATGAAGCTTCAAATTTAGTCTCCTTGCCCCGGTGTTCAAAAATGGAATCAATCGTTGAAGCATCCCTCCTGTCAAATCAGATTCTCTCTCTTCTTTTCTGCCAGATGGTGATATTAGAAGTGATGCCAACAAATATCATTCCTTGGCTGAAATTTTGACATTTAACTTTCACCTATTTCAGGCAATAACTCTTCCAAAATTAAGTTTAAAATAAAAATATAAGACTTGAACATTATTGTTAAAACTTGTTTTTTTTATTTTTATATAACACAAAACATAGTATTTGTAATGAGGATAGTTTTCTGTGAATTTTCTTGTTCGTCTATGTCCTTTCGTATTTACAAAAAAATTTATAGTTTTACATTAGCTGTAACTATAGTCATCTCAATAAAATATCAGATTTATTACAATGTTTTCATTACAGATAAAAATGCTAAAAATGGCCAGATGCATGTATTTATTTTATAAATATTTGTTTATTTATTTTTTATTATTATTTCATCGTCACTTGAAGGAAGGACTCGTTGTGTATCTTTGCTCTCTGTTCAATTTTTTTTTATTTTTGTTTGTTGAACCAGGAGCTCGTGAGGAGTGTAATGTGATCTGTAACTTGTACCCTCGTTTGTTTTTTTGTAATTTTTAATTCCCTTTGTGGATTTTACGAAAAATGATGACAAGTACTCGTAAATGTCTAATTTGTATTTTTTGATCTACGGAAACTATAAGATTTGATTTTTTTAAATTTTCTGCAATCTAGATTTTGAGTTAGTATTTGTTAGTAATTTTCTTGTTAATTGTTTTATTTGTTTTTTAAATTAACAACTTAATTGCTTCTGTTTCTCTAAATGCATTCTAAATGCTTAAATGTCTACGAAAATGCTTTCTGCGTTTCTTTTTTGTTTTGATTTTTTTTTTGTTGAACAATGGATGAGAGTCCAATTTTCTCTTCAAAACCTTTTCGAATTTATTTCATGAAGACTTTTGTGCTTTTCGTATTTGATTGGATGGAACATATTTACAGAGTGTAGGGCTAGGGAGTTTTGTGATTTTTAAAATGATCCTGCTCCACCAGATGGAGGAGATCTCGGCGATGGTCTTATGTCATCCACTTGTATAAGTTTTTCTATAGGAATGAGGGATAGTTCACCTCCAGGTGGTGGTATCGGGGGAAGCTTCGCAAGTGCCTAAAGAAATAAAGAACAAAAATTAAATGCATAAAAAAAAGAGAGAACACTTAATGCCTTACCTTAGCATGCTCAATGGCTATATTGGCGGCTTTTTCAGCTTCTCGTTGTCTTCGTTCTTTGAGTTTCAGGGAGAATATCGCTACAGATCGAGCACTCTTCACAAGCTTCTGCTTCAAGCGTGATTTTTTAGCTGCCAATTCTGCGGCTACTACGATAGAGATCGAATAAAATCAAAATTACAGGCAGTGGAAAGAAGGAAATATCTCACCTTTCGCTTCATCATCTGTTGTAGATGATTTTGCATCACTTTTACCATTCTTCAATTGTTGTTGATGATGTTGCTCCTTATCGGTTTGATGTGAGGAAGATGATGAAGATGAAGTCCCACTAACGCTAGGTCTTGATGGTGGTGCCGTCGTTGTTGATGCAGTTCCAGTGCCGGCTGCAGCTATTGGAATCGGTTTACTGCTGGACATATTGCTCCATGAAGGCGCAGGCTTTAAAATATCCGTTTCTGAGTTGTTTGCTAATTCCTATTTTTTTATTTTTTATTTTTTTTTTTATATTGAAGTGTTTTGTACGAGAGTGCATAGTGTGTGGTTTGGTATGCAATTTGTGGCATTTGAGGCAAACGTATTCAGTGTAAAGGAAAGAGAGCAAGAAAATGCGTAAGTGTTGAAAATGTTTGTTAAGAATAAGGCGTTTTATAAGATAGTAATAAGAAAAAAGGATGAAATATAAAGTTCACATTCTTTAGAGGTAGACTAGTAGGTACATCTCCAGTTACCAAGGCCAGGATTAAGGAACGTGCATTAAAAATAAAAAAAATATAAATAAAATCAAGGTGCGTGCTCACTCATCACACAATTCTAATTTCATTTAAAACACATCTCATGATTTTGACAGGAAACAAAAGGACATTTTGGGGTCTAACTAAAATGGTGGTTTAAATTTAAAATGTTAAAAATTGTTTGTTGATTCATATCTTTAATTATTTTTACTGAGATTCTGCTGCATCCTAAAATAAGACTGAATAACTTCATGAATGGAGTGCCTGAAGGAAGTCGTTTTGGGCCATTGGCTTTCTTTATAAGTGGGTTGGTTGAATGTGATACTGTGAGAATTTTATCCATTTGGATCTATTTGTATATAAGGGAGATCTCATAGGGTAAATGTTGTTTAGTTTTCGACGATTGTGTGGCGAAATATACTCAAAATATGGAATCCAGTGATTGTATTTGTAACTTGAAAATGTCTAGTCTCTTGAGATTTATCATTAGTTTAGATGTCTCCTATTTGTCTCGATATGTCCACGAGAGCTCTTGGAAGTGTGTCATTTGTTTGAATATTGGTGCCTGTTGATGTTATGAAACGGCTTACTTAAGTTCTTAGGGCGTGGGTGTGTCTTCGAACCCAAGAAAGTTTGATATTGTGTGCTTCGCCATCTCGAATTCTAAGAGCAACTTCCGAAGATTTTTCTTTTATGAAATTAGGTAATTAAATTCGAATTGGATTTCATTTCAGATAATTGAAAGTCGGTTCATTAGAGGAAGTAGACTCACATTAAGCGGTTTCCATTCTGAACTCTTTGCGCACTTTATTATGCATCCCAAATAAGTCTATGGATAGCAAATGGAGATAAGTTTGATAAGCTGTTGGAAGGGTTTGGTATCGGTAGTACTCTTTCTTAAGCACGTAGTCCGTTACGTTTTTTTCTAACAAGCTCATCCTTTAATTGCAGGACACTAAACAGATATGCTATAATTGGACTTATGATACGTGATCTTGATCTATTGCATGACAGTCTACAATCCAAAGACCTCACCTTGCGTGGTATTTGATTTCATTTTCTATTTACCTCAATATGCTGTCGACTGTGAAGCCTAGGTTCCTCGCTCTCGTCAGGAAATTAAAAGGAGCGTCGTTTAACTTGAGTGAGATGATGCAGAATATCTGAATTTTTTTTTTAAGAGGACAGGCGTTCTGGTTAGAATTATGGTAGGTAAGAATAAGGATATTTACTCGACATTTAAAGGTCGAAAGATTATTTGGCAAGCAGTCCATTGAGAACTAGATTTTAGAGTTGAGGAGAGAGTGTACCCTTTGGGGTGTTCTTCTAGCTCTAGCGATCAGGAGTGCCGTAAGTTTGGGTAATAAACGAGGAGGTTGTCATCTCCAAGGCGTTGTTAATCAGCAGAATTCGTCTAGACATCCCTCCAAATAATTTTTTTTTTGCGAATGAAGCACATGTTTCCGTGAATAAATTGGACTACTGAGCTAAAATCAGTGAAGGTTTCTGTCCAGAACTTGAAATGGACATGGGTGATGTTTATTTCTCGGAAAATAAGACAACACTACCTGCTCCACATCTGTAGATCCGCGGATAGCATAGATAGCTTGACGCTCATAATTGTTTTATCCTTAATCTTAACCAATGTCCTTTGGATCTTATATTAGGGAAGGAAACTCAATATCTGACGAGAAAAGTTTCCGCAGATTCATTCAAGGGCCAGAGCACCTCTTTGGCAGTCCCAAATTAGCACTGAATTCAAGAATTTAAAGTCGGGAGGACAGAGTATGTTTATCCATGGCGACAACCTAAAAGGTAACTAAAATTTTCAAACACAAACCCAAGTTATCGCTGAACTTCAAAAAGAATAGTTTTAGAAGACAATTTAGTTTTCTAACGAAACACTCCTAGCTTCAACATAAGGGAATTACGAGTATAAGGACTACGGAAATACTTCATTATGAAAATCAGTCTCCAAAACTGATTTGAAGGCCAAGAGATTCTCAAGGGCCGCTACTCAGATCAGAAGATCACCGTACCAGCCGGTAATACATACGAGTATAAGTATATATTCATATTCATCAGCGAAACTGTGAATCCTTATGTGTTGGATGGAAGTTAGAACCTAATAAAAATGTTATTAGAATGGACTGCTCCAAGTCAATAACTGCAATATTTCTCGCTGAATAGTTTACCTTTGAGATCCAAAATGGAAACTTCATCATAGTTTCAAAATGAAGGAAGAAAGAGGGTCCACCAAAACTTAAAGATTCCGTCATTGTCTAGTATCGAAATACTGATACCTCACTTTTCAAAAAAAATTCGTAAAGAATGTGACTTATGTTTTTTTTTTGTTTTGAGAGAAATGTTGCAATAGTGATAAATGACAAATTAAACTGTCATAATGTTGAATATGTTTTTTGGATGAATTTTGTATTATTGCAACACTTTTTTTTATAACGTTTCCTTGTAAACAAAATATACCTTCGTTGCTATGCAATCAATACTTCTATGTAGATTTGTCTGTTCGTTGACTTTTAAACGTGACATCCATTCGGGGACATGATGATGATGCATTGCTGCTGCCTTATCCTTAATAATTTATTTTTAAACATTTTTTTTTATAAAAAAAAAACAACATACACAAAAAGTAAAGAAAAAATTGAAATACAAAATAAAACGAAAAAACTTAAACAAATCTAATTTTGAGGTGTATTCAAAGTGTTAAATAAAAAAAAAATTAAAACTACAAAATGTCTGTAATTTTTGGATTAATTTAGATGGTTTTCTATGGATGCTATTGACATAATACTACGAGTATATTACTATTATGGTATTTTCAACAAATTTGTCTTGAGATTTTTTTTTAAACGGCGAAATTCAATTGTACATGGGAATACAGTTTTAGACAATAATTAGAAATACTTTCCCATATTCTACTTTTCCTTAATTTTAAATCTTAAGCTGGCAAACTTCTAAGACGGAGCATTTGACGTGCCCATTTGCGCATCCGTTGCGACCTGTTCCGGATATAATGTTAGACGGAATAGTTCTTCCGAAAAGCACTATCTTTAAGTACTTAGGATCAATCGTTAACATGGAAGCGAAATGTGACGACGACGTAAACCACAGAGTGAGTGTGGGATGGATGAAATGGCGGGAAAATTCGGGAATCTTTTGCGACCGAAAATTTCCACTTAAATTAAAGGGGAAACTCTACACCACGGTTGTTAGACCAGCTCTTATATACGGTTCACAGTGCTTGACAATGTACGAAGCGTTTAAAAACAAAATGACGGCAGCGGAAATGAAAATGTTAAGGATGTCTAGTGGAGTCACTAAACGCGATTGCATTAGATCTACGCGTATAAGAGGAAGTCTACATATAAAGAATTCGGTAACCGAACAGCTTGAGGGAAAGAATAAGTTGGTATTGCCACGTTCAAAGAAGATCTGCGGGAAATCCGGTTAAAAAGGCACTATCAACTACGGTCACTCCAACTGTAAGAAAACGAGGTCGGACAAAGAATTCCTGGATTACTCAGATGGATGGAATGTGCAACAACGCCTGGGGCTAACCACTGAAGCGATCCAGGACCTAGCATTATGTAGACGCATATTGCGGTCTGCGACATTAGCCAACCCCATAAGCGGAGCAGCAGCGATGCAGTAAAAATGGGAAACTCGTTACGCATAAGTTCGTATAACGAGGAAAGAGCTAATAAAAGGATAAGAAGAAGAAGCTGGCAAACTTCAATACAATTCGCATTTACATTAATATACAGAGGGCTTACGGTATTTGAGGACATGCATATATGTGTATATAATTTCTCAAAATACTTTATCTTTTTGTTTCCTATCAAATCAACAATGGACTATAACCTAACACAAGAAATGAAGAGAAATGCTGTTATCATTGCTATATGTGGAAACACACCGACTTAGCGCGATCATTCTCATATAAGGTTTGCCGTGAATTGAAAGCGATACAGAATCTATTGCAAAATGCAAAAAACATAAGGTTGGTTCGGACACTGTTAGAACTACACAATTTATCTTAAAAGTGCAAGCGCTCATTGGCGAAAAGCCTACATAGTCAATAAAAGCCCTTTCGATGGATCTTAAGGTTGCTGAGGGCCTCATTCGTCGAGTCGTCCAAGAAGACCTCCGCTATAAATTCTAAGTCATGCGCAGAGTACAATTTATGTCGGAACAAACACGGAAACACAGAACAATTCGAACAAAATGTCTTTTAAACAAGCACCGAACTTATAGCCGCCTAGCTCCTGGGTTATTACGTATGGGACGTAATTGAACGTGAGATCAATAAACATCTTCATAATACCATTTCTTCGCTGAAGGTTGCTATAAGTACAATTATGGTCAAGATAATTAAGAAGCATTTAATTTTGGTATAAAATCGTTCATGGCACCGGATATAGAAGATTTTGCTGCAAATGGAGATTTTATTGAATGATTTTATGATACTCGTAGCAACCGAACGTTGAGCAATTTTATTAAATTTTGTAAAAAATATAAGAAAACTAGTTTTACTTTCAATCTGTCCTTAAATACTGTTCTGTAGAATTACAAGAATTTTAATAAAAATAGGTATTATGATTATATAAGTGATCCCCGGATAAACTCGTATCATACTCGGAATCAGATGGGAGTTCTCAACGCTGTTGGTAAGGAAACAAGCAAATGGAGGACTTCTTTGAGGTTCTCATAAATTCAGGACGACACAAGGTATCATTCAAATACTAAAAAGGACTCACTAAATTTTTTGAATTGCTATGTCCTATCAGGATATAGGGTGGCCGTGGCTCAAGTGGTTGTGTGTTGATTTCCCAATCGAAGGGCTTGGCGTTCAATCCCAACTGCGACCGAAAGACATTCTTTTTTCAGCAACCAAGATCATGTGAAATGAATGGTTTTGATGAATTGAGATATCGAGCTTAAATTAATTCAATGAGGGCCATTGGATTCCTAATAAGTCGAGAAATGGTTTTCTGGCTCCACTGTTTAAATGCAAAGGTTATACATAAAATTTCAATAAATACCGATCGGTGAAGCTAGTGTCGCATAGAATGAAAGTATAAGAGACCATATTATTCAACTCCATTGCAGTCAGCATATGACACGCATCAAAGTTTACGGATAATGATGTAACAACACTGCAAACCTTTAAAAGATTCGCATAGCGTCTTCATCGATCTGGAAAAGATTAAATGATTGACCAAATTCTCAACTGATCTGGTCTTGCAAAGATTCATACAAGAAGGACAATGATCCACAAAACTCTTCCGAAACAAACAACTTCAGCAGCGACGTTAGGACATGAGGCACAGTAAGAAATGAAATTACGCGAAGTCCACGTATATCAAGAATTTATATTACATTCTCTATCGGAATTCAAAAATCAACAGCGCATCTTATTATTTTTTTTTTTTTTTTTAAAGAACTTAGTGCCACCACAAATTTTCCTAGATCTTAACAAAAGTGACTACATTTTGTAGGAAACCTACATAAGGGCAATACTGAAAAATATTGAGGAGAACACTCGGAAATATACTGTTTTCTGATATTTTCACATCGATGACTATGTGAATAAATAAAATATGTTGTACTACTGTCTCAACAACTTTGGATAACCCCACTAAAAATGATTACACACACCACAAGAGGTTTGTGCTCGAGTGAAAATTCGGCTTTATTTGTTCAATTAGGAAGAGACTGCTGAAGTGTATTTGCTATTGTCCGGATTCGTTTTCAGTAGGACCATACAGTCTTCTTTTCAGAAGAAAATATTCACCGCGAAGTTAGGGTTAGTGCACCTATACTTTACTTTTGCCTATTTGCAAATATTAGGGCCTGGCTGCAAGAACGCCTTTTAAAAAGCGGTCATGACGTAGCAATCATAGCAGTTGTGTGATTTTTGGCAAGAAATCGACGTATTGTCCATTAGGACAATTCACGATGCACAACAACGTTACAATCCATGAAATCAGTGAGATTCGTTTTAATTTTTGATTGAAAACGGGGTTTTTGCTAATTTAGAAAACGCTTGCCTCACATCTGGTTTTCCATGTCATACTCAATAGCCCAAGTCTGGGAATTAATCTGCGAAAGCAAGTTGCAGAAAATGTAAATCATTCGGCACCAGCTTTGCTACGACATGTCGCAACCCCAATTGATTGTTTAAAATCCCGAAAATGGGTCCAATTGAGATATTAGTTACCTCTACTGATTCTCTGATGGCCAACTTAAGGTTTACTAAATGCCCAGCTATTGCATACGTTTCAAAAATCGCCAAGAGTAAAATAATCGATGAAAAGATAAAGCTACCTTTCAAAAATGTCATTCTATGCTGTTAAAATTTGGTTGTAACATAGATGCCTTGACATTGACATTTTTCGTTGTTCTTTGAAAGTTTTTAGCTCAATACATTGCTCGCTATCATATCATAAGTTGAAAAGTCAATTGAGTTTTGTAGAATTCATGTACACAATCTGTTGACTATGAAACCAAATCGTCAAATATTTTTTCAGTGCCAACTGATGTGCTTCAATGGTCTGTGTTGGGACTTTTATTTACACTTTCTATTATTGAAGCTTAGATATTTACAAGATCTGTATAATCAGAAGCTGTAACAGCTTATAATGTAAGGCTTAACAATTAGGAAATAAGAGAATAATGGATACAAATTGAGTTTAAGGCGAGGTGGGCTTAGATTGAAAGCGAAAACGGAGAGGTTAGAATCGTATTTCGGCTTGTTGGAGCTATAAGAGGTGCAATGGGTTGGTACACATGTATGAAGAAAAGAAAAACATCGTAAGTTACAAGGACTAGTGACGAAGAACATAGAACCAGACCAACCACGGAACCAGAGAGCAGTCGAAGAAGACATTCTGTTGTCAGCTACGTACATGCATAAACCCCTCACGACAATGGGGTTGGAAATTCTTTAGACAAATCAAGTGATTACTGGTCTTTTAAGATTATCGCTTCAATATTTCTTTTATCTATCTTTTGAAGAATATTCAAAGGCCATGAAGGGATTGAACCTGGGGTATAGGTTAAGCCGAAGATACGCGGAAGATAAAGTGACGGTGAAGTACTATAAATGACTGAACTTGCGTAACAGATTCATAGATTGACATTTGGAGACATAAACTTTTAAGCAATTTTTTGGACACTAAGTGGAAAACCTCCAAGGTCATCTTGGAAAGAGTAGAGTCTAAGGGTGAAGAAATAATTTGAAGAACTTGGTGTCTCTTGCATGAATACGAGTAGATATGAGTCATTTTCTAATAAATCTCTAAAAATCGTTTAAAGTTAAGATGAAAAGTAGGGGCCTTAGATGCCTGCCTTGTAATACCCCAAAAGTGCCCACAAACTGGATTGAGAGGGCAGTCCTAAAGCGAATGCTAAAATAATAGTTTAACACTTAAAGAGATATCCTAAACCAATTAGGATTGAAATAATGTATCACATTTACCTCGGATATGCTGAGGGTAAGAGATTCTTTTTGATTGTTCTTAGTTCCGAAAAGTATGTTGGGAATCTTGTGACATTTGTTGTCAAAATTCATTAGACTACTAATATGAGAAGTGGGGAAAGCCTTCTTGTTATATGGAGAAAATGAGCCTTGTTTGGGTCTTTCCCCCCAAGCAAACAAATCAATTTTTTCGTAATTTGTCTTAGCCTAGAGAAAACAAGGAAATACCTCATTTTTTTTGAAAAATGTCAACGTGCGTGGTAAAGACAGTCGGTAAAGTGAACTTCTCTATGTGAAACAGCAATAAGGCAACGAGATAAGATTCATTATCCGACTAAGTCCATGTGTTGGTTGCGGCGAGCAAACATATCCAAAATAGAGGATATATAATCTACTTTTGGAGACAGTAACAAAAATTCAAACTCAGCGTAGTGATTAGTGATTTTTAACGAGTTTATGATCAAAACGATTGTGAATTGCCAAAAGGACACCTTCACCTATCGAATCAGTGCCTTGGCCGCCAATAATTTTCAGAGATTTATTTGTAGGCACTTAAAAATAATCGAATGTGGCATAAACTTTGACTCAAAAACAAAGGTACTCCATGAACACCACCTCATTCAAAACGTTGCCGGAATCTTTTACTAAAGTAATAGACTCATGCCTTCGAAACATCTCTGGTACCAACTTGGTGTTCCATATAGCCTTCCATTCGCTCGGCAATTTTTTCATTATCTCCTCTCGATTGAGCCGGACATAGAAATTTAAAATGGGAAAACAATGAAATTCGCCTTCTATTTGACCAAAAACGACATGGTTTCTTCGATTTTGGCTCATTTGGAACACGCCGCTCAATTGCTTGATGCCTGGTTTGTTTAATCAACGTTTCCACCAATGATACATATGATGAGTATGGAACTAGGTATAAGCCTCAGAAAACATATCTTTTGAAATATCACACGCTATTTTTTTTTGTCGCAGGATGTAAGTCCTTCTTTCCTGGCTTTACTGTGACACGTTTCAAGTACAATTGGTTGGTGAAAATGCAGTGAAGGGATATAATCCATTGTTGGTCATCTCTGATTACTCTCCGATGCTCAATAATTCGTACCTTTCGTATAATACTTAAATTTGGTAACAATATCAAGGACAGTATTACCAGCTCAACAAAAAAAATTATATTTGCCTATTCCGGGATCTTTTAGACAAAGCGGTATGCATCTAACACTTATCGCAGACATATTTTATCTTCAAAACGTTACCGTATTAAAGAATAGTTTTTCCATCACTCATTTTTCAATTTATCAAAAATACCATTTCTAGAAAAATCTAACAAAAATTAACATGTATCCAATCAAAGTGTTCAAAACTAAATAAATCTACCAAACTAGTCACAACAAAACCAAACCAAACTGAAAAGAAAACTCAGGACATTCTCTAAGTGTTAATAGATAGATGGTATACTCCAATTATCGGGCCTTACACTGATGGGCAAGTGTGATGTACTCTCCGCTGATGTTTTTCTAGCCTTGAAGGGTGGAATCTCTTGAATTTTCGGTGGTGTCGATTGAAGAAATCGCAATGGTGTTGATCTTGGACTACTGCTCGTACTTGCACAATCTGCTGAATCGTTGGACTTTTTCCTAAATGGTGGTATTTCTGGTATTTGAATAGGTTTCGAGGAGATTGCCAATGTGCCCGCACTTCCAGATGTTGGACTATATTTTTAATTTTTTTTTTATTTTTGTATATAAGAAAAAAATAAATCGATTTTTTAATTTAACAAAAACAAAACATAAGAACAAAAATAACATCTCACAACAATTTAAATGTGTTGAATACATATTTTTTCATTGATCAAAGCGGTAAGGTAAATTGTGTGCCAATTTGGTTTTATTCTCTCATCAAATAAAGATTATACAAATTTTATTAGATAAGTAAAAAAATATATACAAAATAAATATTAGCGGACTACATATTTTCTATACAACGGCTAGATTTATATGGACATATATAAAAATATAAAAAAAATAAAAACATCTATAGGAAACTAAAACGAATACACGCATACACACGTTTAGAATTAAATTACCCTGAAAAAGCGTGCATTCTTTGATTTTGAATTGAGCTTAGATTTCGCACCGAATATCCTCTAAACGAAGGAATTTCCGGAATTTTCATTTTCTGCTTATAACTTTTAAATATGCTAAAATTATTTATTTTTTTTTTAATTTAACAAAATAATCTTTTATTTAAAAATAAAAAGAAATAATTTAAAAATGTCAAATTTATTTATTCTAAAAATGCAATTACAAATTACGGTCTATATTGAATTAAATCAAAACACCTTCTTGAAAAATTAAATGAAATAAATTTTATGGAAAAAGTAATGAGAAATGTTACTGCCTATTGATGGAATGATTTGGAATATTTTTCGGTAGACAAACTGTGGTTTCAAATTTATTACTCTCATTGTTAAGGTGGCTAAGTATTATATGATAAGGGTAAACACTATGCGGCATCAACCTGGCGATGTTGGTGAGTCTATTACTACATATCAATTGTGCTTATTCTACAGCCTCGTTGTAGCCAATGTGTGACACCGCCTTCGACTGATACATTTTCAGATATTTCGATTTCACTTCACAGTTGCCACATATCGATATATTTGGATCTGGAAATCAATCTATATTCAGACTGATTGCATTACCATCGACGCAAGGTCCGCCTCTAGTGCTCTGAATATCCGGATATTTCTTGGGACCAGCCATAGCCAGCCAAAGGCATAAATGTAAACACCACCTAGAACAGAAAGGCAGAGCCGCCAAACGTAAATCTAGAGGGAAATGGCGTGGAACATATTTTTTCCTAGATTTGCGGCCAACGCTGAGGATATGAATGAGCCACTTCTGCAGATTTGTCAGTCAGTAACGATCATTTAAACCTGGATAATGGTAAACAACAATTCCTTCTGACTAGCCTAAGAGAAGCCAAATCCAAACGTTTGAGATGACTTTGTCAAGTCTGAAATGTGGTTGAGCGAAGCATCCAGATGAATGGGACCGCAACATAATATAACCAATCCTAAAGAAAAGAGAACATGTATTCAGCTCCAACTATATAGAGGTATCAGTCTTCTTAACTTTTTGGCAACCAGCAGATCGCAACTCATTAGTCCGCTTTCAGGCCTGGATAGTCTGTTCTGAAAATTACCTGCAAGCTCCAGATCGGCACCCACAACCTATTTGTCATTTCAAGATCGTCTATGATAGCTTTTATCGGGAAAATTACTATGCTTTACACGAAGCCAACTCCGGTTTTGCAGTCCCCAATCATCTTTATGTAAGCTCGCAGTGAGCACAGTAATGGTACGAGGGCGGGTCAATAAGTCCGTGAATTTTTGAATTTCTGACCTCTTTACTGAAACAGCAACACTGCTCCTGTCAACAGGCATCTGTCAGTTGACTCCTGTCAAAATTTAAACTTGCTGCGTCAGTTAGTTTGTGTTTGACAGCTACGAGTATTTTTATCAGACTACTCACTAATTTGAGGAGAAAATGGAAAAATGTGAATTTCGTGTGCTTATTAAGCATTATTTCTTGCGAAAAAAAACCATTACCGAGACCAAGGCTAAGCTTGATAAATACTATGGGGACTCTTCACCATCGATTTCAATGGTAAAAAAGTGGTTTACTGAATTTCGTTGTGGCCGTACAAGCACTGAAGATGCCGAAGATTGAAAGTGCGAGAGATTGTGGAAGCCGTAGGGATCTCGCATGGCTCAGTGGTTTCAATTTTGAATGATCACTTGGGCATGAGAAAGCTTTCCGCAAGATGGGTGCCGCGTTTGCTCACAGTCGACCACAAACGCAATCGTGTAACAACTTCACAGGAAGGTTTGGTGTTGTTTAATCGCAATATGGAGGAGTTTTTGCGCCGTTTTGTAACCGTCGACGAAACATGGATCCATCACAACACACCAGAGAACAAACAACAGTCAAAACAGTGGGTTTCTAAGGGTGAATCGGCGCCAAAGAAGGCCAAGGTGGGTTTGTCAGCCAATAAAGTTATGGCGACTGTTTTTTGGGATGCACGCGGGATAATCCACATTGACTACCTTCAAAAGGGAAGAACAATCAATGGGGAATATTATGCCAACTTATTGGACCGATTCAATGACGATTTGAAAAAAAAACGACCTCATTTGGCCAAGAAAAAAGTTCTTTTCCACCAAGACAATGCAAGGGTGCACACATGTGCAGTTGCCATGGCAAAAATCCATGAATTGGGCTATGAATTGCTCCCTCATCCACCCTATTCTCCAGATTTGGCTCCGAGCGACTACTTCTTGTTCCCAAACCTGAAGAAATGGCTTGGTGGAAAAAGATTTGACTCCAATGATGAAGTCATCTCGCAAACAAAGGCCTATTTTGAGGACCTCGACAAATCATTTTTTTTGGAAGGGATAAAAAAATTGGAGAAGCGTTGGACAAAGTGTATAGAGCTCAAGGGAGACTACGTTGAAAAATAAAATTATTTTTTTATCAAAAAATCTGTGTTTTAATCCAAAAGTCACGGACTTATTGACCCGCCCTCGTATAATCGAGACGTTTAATCCAATCAGACTTTTTACAAAGCAATCCCTTGTCTTGCAATTTCTATCTGTTAACTAATGTACAACTATTTACCTATGGGGATGACATTGACGTTTTAGGTAAAGTAGAGAGAGATTGCTATGGATTCGCATGCATTGAAACAGAAGCCCACTTTCTACTTGCAGCCAATTTCCGTATGCGATTCTATCAAGTATGAGCAATTATTAGGTTAGGAATCCTGCAATTGAGATAGTATAATGTAGAGAACGTACAATGAAAAAGGTATTGATTCAAAAAACGGTGATATAAGAGCTACAATTCCTGAGGCAGCAACATTGGGCATGCGGTAAGGATAGTTCGCTAAATTCCAAAATCGTTATAGACTGCTCATCATATCTCATGTTCAACAGTTCAACATTCAACTTTGATAAGTTCCGGAGCATAGAGATATTTCAGGGAACTGTAGGGCCGACAAACTTGCCACAATGCCCATTCACTAAAGATGGATGCTGATTGAAAAACTTTGGTAGACTGTTGGGTCAACAGATTACAGCTGGATCTAAATCGCTCTAAAAGTTTGATCTTTCAAAACAGTGTTATCACTTAACACTATCCTACAGCTAAGCATGAAAAAAGGCGTGGCATGTGCAGCTCTCTCCCAAAGAAGAAAACTCCACTTTGGAACCCTCCTTTAATACGATTTAAGCGATCTTAAATATGCTCGTATATACGTTAAATGTCCCCTATGCTTCGTCAAAAATTAAAATTTGTTTTTTTAAAGTAGGAGTATCTGATATCCAGGGTCAGCACAACTCGTCAGATGGTTTTCTCCAACAGCTGCTCCACCCTGACCTACCTAACCTGGATTTGCAAAGGTGGAAGTAATGGTTTGGTGAGTAGCATCAATTAATCTATCGAGCATAAAAGCTTGAATGCATTTTCTTAAGAGACTTTTTAATCGAGCTATCTACCACACACACAGTGTGGCAAATAATATCACGGACTACGTTTAGAAAACATACTTAAAACACGATTTCTACTTACTTCTCGGTGTTTTTATTCAAAATTTTCTTCTGCCCATTCAATATACTTGTTACAGGGATCCAATAGTGATTCTAGTTCATTTGCGAAATCGCTTTCAGTGCCCGTGTCGAAGCTGGTTGAATGGTCAGAATGTAGTCAAAAAAGCGTGCTTTTGACTTAAATTTCAATTTCGGGAACAGAAAGAAGTCGCGCGGTGCAAAATGTGGGATGATTTAACACACACACTTTCGGGCCAAAAATTGACGAACAATGAGTGCTCTATGACTCGAAGCATTATCGTGTAACAGAGACTTACTTTTTGGATCGCAATATTCGGCTCGAATACTATACTCTTCTGGCCACCAAAAGCTTTAAAACTCCAATATAATATGCGGCAGTAGCTGTTTCACCTATTGGAACATATTCTACAACAAAAACATGTACGTTTTGTATCATTTTAGGTGTTCGAACTAAAATTGGCCTAAATGTGTGTTTGACATCCTCAAGCGTCTCTCTGACATCGAACAAATGTTTACACTACACGAAAAAACTGTACTTCTCACCGCTCTTTATTTCATGTTACAATTTCAACGTCAAAGGAAAAGGTTTTCTGGAAATATAAATCTTTGAATTGTAAGATGTCAATTTTGACAGACAGTAGAGAACTTTAAAACGCAAGTTCGGACAAATAGATCGCGCTCTTAGTTGCTAAGATATGGCTCATCTCCGAGATATTATTTGCCACACTGTGTAATATCATGGGTTTGTTTTTGGCCGTAAAAATGTTAATTGTTTAAAGAGGGCTTCATTCGATTGTACCACAGGCACATCATATTACAGCATTCCCACCGCTTAAGATATTAATTATTCCTCGGTCCGGCAGTTCTTGAATATCATGGGACTTTTCTACAAATTCTCAAGAAGTAAGGAACATTGGCCAAAAATTCTCCTAAAAATTGGACGAAAGAAGACTTTCTTTCCGGGTTGATAAAAAGACGAGGAGTAATGAGGAAAATCCGCCATATGCAGATTTTGAACGTGAAATGTAAAAGGGCACATGGCCCGACGGATACCGGACGGAAGTTTGTGCGTCCGGCAGTCTTCTTATGCCGCAAATTGACAGATGAGATGAAGTACCAATCATATGAACTCCCAGTCGTAGCCATAGATAAGATAAGGTGATGTTTTGGTAGAGTGCATGCACCAAATTTTCAACCAGATATACGAGTAGGTGAAAGAAACCATGCCCGATTCTACGTCTTGTAAAAACTTTCGAAGCATATAGTATCTCTGCTGCTTATTAGATTTATTCCAATGTATTGTGTGAATATCCTAAGCCTTTCTGCAACATACTAATCGCCACGTACTAATGTGTGGTTTCCATTATAATAATTAACCGAATTTTCACACTAACGCGAATTTTTGAAAACACTATAGAATTTCAAGCCAGAACATATGATCTTTTACTGACTAGAAAGGCGTATATGACAGGCGTATATGATCAATTCGATCTCTGCAAAAAAAATTGCAATGCACAATTTTGAAATCAAATCAATCATCAATGCACTGTCATGTGGCATTAGTTTCAGCAAATCTGTCCAACTGTTGATGGGATGAGCAGACCACAGTTCTACCCTATGAGACGAGTGCTGGACGATAAGCAGGAAATCAGAGCAGATATTGTACACAGTCGAGAGAAATGTATGCGCGGAGATCGAATGGAAGAAAAGATACTCTAACAACCGCGAGCTGTGTGTCTATGAGCTGCATAAAAATGTGGATGCATAGGTATTCCAAAAAAATTAAGTTAATGTCAAAATGCTTGATCTAGACAACTGGAAGCAGCGCGCTCGAGATCGATTAGAGTGTGTTTTTTCCTCTCATTCGAGACACAACTGACGAGAGTTAGCAGAAATCGTATTCGCATAGAGTTTGAGAAGTATACTGGGTAAGGAGCTGCACATGAACAGCAAATGAAACTGATTAAATTTGCTTAGACGAGCAATTCAAAGCTAGACTTACCGAAAGGCGAGTTTTGACGCGAAAAATAACGCGCCAACAACACAGAAATCAGCAAAACTCGTGTAAGTCATAAATGAAGGTACAGAGAGTTTTGAAAACGTGAGCTACGTAAGATAAAAGGTCTCTCTGACCTGATATCAATGACATACATGGGTAATAAAGTTAACCTTTTACTGAATTAGATCTGTCAAGTGTCCTGATCGAAGCGGACCACTTCAGTAAGTGTTATCATTACAACGATAAGGTGTTCGTCTGAATGTTGTTTGGCCCTTCACTGCTTCATAAAATGATATTCAATATAAAAAATGAAACAAAACTAAATTCTATAAAATAAAAATTACAAAAATTACTCAAACGTTTAAATACCCACAGGCTTAAATGTTTATTGAAAAGAAAACCAAAAATTTTCAGAAGACTAAAGGTGTCTGTTTTAAAAGAAGAAGAATATAAAAAATAAATATTTAAAAAAAATGGAATAAAATGGCTTAGCCTCTAAAAAGCACCCAACTCGACTTCCTTCAGTTATAAAGCTTACCCAGCTCCTGCAGCTGCCAATTCCTGTTGAAGACTCAGCATCGATATCCCACTATTTGGCGGCAATGTCTCAAGTAATGGACGAATATGTAGTGTACTTGCCTTCGTAGACAACTAGAAAAAAATAAATAAATTCACAAGATTAATATACATTGTAATGTTGATGATGATGACGATACCTGTGATGGCGGTGAATCAGGTGATGAATCTCTGTTATCAAAAATATTCGCATCAGCATCAATATCCCGGTCGAGCCTTTCACCTCCGAATGGTATCTCTTCAAATTGTAACAAAGTAGCATGATGTTGATCTTGCGAATGAAAAATAATATCCTCAGCCAGTTGACTCTCCAAAGATTGATCGTTAGTTGTTGCTGCATCCATGGGGGTCATCTGCTCGTGATCTGGCTGTGAAATTGATGTAGTCGATGGTGGTGTTGGGGGAGTCGGTCTAGGTGATGTACCTTTACATTGCATCTCACGTCGACAATGTTCGGCTCGTGCGATTTCTGCTGCCAGCCAAGATGGGAGCTCGGGTAGAAGCCAAGTAAGTGCTGATCGAAGACCGAGCATTATGTGCTGGAAAGAGAAACAATTTGAACACAGTAAAAGTCGTTTCTTAGAAACTGCTTAAATGATCTCATCAACATCCATAAATTCTGTATTACAGATAATTTTTTTGAGAAATATTTTAAAATTCAATTTCATCTGGAACTCACCTCCAAGGCGACAATTAAGATAATTGTTTGTGTCGTTGTTAAGCCCGGCCATAACCTTGACACTTGTCCGGATAAACCAATCAACGCACAATTGACAATCACTGCAGCCAAACTGAGAATACTCAATGCGTTCTGCCATGTTCCGATATTGGCTACTCTCTGTCCAAAAGGTCTCTGATGAACATGTGCCAATTTAAATGCATCCGAACGAATCTCCATTAAATTATTAACTAAAGCACATATGCCGGCCAATGGAAATGCAGCCGAAAACAATACCACATAGCCCATTTGCACTAGCATCTCTAGATGATCGGAAAATGTCCCATCGTACTGCAATCGTCAATGAAAAGGGGAATGTTAAGCCAATTAATCTGAGTGGGTAGATACATACATACATATGTATGCATGATATTTTCATGGTCATACTTTACCTTGTACAGAGAGCTTTCGATTTCCGCCTGCCCAATATTCCGCTTTGTGGCAGAGGACGATGCAATTGATGTGGCTGTACCTGTCACAGTTGTGACATCCTGTCTGTCCACAGACTCATTGGAGTTCTTCTTTGCACTTGCATTTAAAACAGATTGTTGCTGTTGTTGTTGTGTATCGAGAATAGTTTTATTGAAATCCTGTGTGGGGCTTAATGCACCCCACAAGGTAAAACTAAGACGTGCCAATTTCCACTGCTCCAATACGTATGGCAGTGCAGATTCTCGTAAATTGCCAATTATTTGCCGTGATATCAACAAGCCAGCTAATTGCTAAATAAAAAAAAAAATAAATTTCAACTATTCAAGTGAATTAAAAAAAAAACGTATCTAACCTCTTTCAACTTCTCCTCATCGCGCAGATAGAAAGCTATATAGAACAGCGACAGAAACGAGTTGACGAATTGAAAAAGCGCCACCTTGGCAATTAGATGATTCTCATACTTCGACTGAAGGCGGTAATTTTCTTAAACATAATGAAAAATAAAAAGACTCAGTGAGACGATTTTGCCAATAAAGAATCTACCAACTTGCTAACCTTTGTCATTTAGCCAAACTGCCAACTTGTAGTATGCTTCATCCATTAGAGTGATGGCTCCGGCCAGCAAAACTTTTGGTATCACACTTAGACAGCACAGTACGCTCTCTTCTGGCAATTTTTCATCCCACCAGTCCTGGAAAATCATAGAGAAGCAGGAAGTAGGCTGTTAGGTTTGCTTTAGCTGGATGTAGGGGAGGTATTTCCATTTAGTGGACAATTATGGATATTTTTTTTGCAATTTTTCTGTTTTCTTTTTTTGTTTGAGATTTTTTTTAATTAAACTTTATGGAGAGAGGCGAGATTGCGGATGTCAGAGGCAGTATGTTTTTGTTTATTTGGATAAGCAATTATAAAAGCAACTAAAAGCAACTAAGTAATTTAATTTAATTTCAAAGATTTTAATGAGTTTTCAAAGTTGAACATTTTATTGTGTGGAACTAAATTGGTTGGATTATTATGTTGAAGGATTTGATTTTGTGTTCTTTATTTCGAAGTGGTTGCTGGCACTGAAATCCTGTGGGAAGGTGACTGGAAATAGACTGCAAGGCATACTCCATGAACTAGCATCATACTCTTCACATGATAGCTTTCTAATAATGAACCAACGATGAGCGGCATGCTCAGGGGGTTAAACTCCATCACAAATCTGCAAGACAAGACGTCTTCTACTAACCTAATGAACAATTGGTCTTAGATGTCTAACAGGAAATTCCATAGATAGAGGACGTGCAGCGAAGGAATTCGCCCTGGTAGAACCAATGATGACGTCTACAGTTAGTCTTAACAACTAGTGCTGACCTCACCAAATACCTAAACTATGGAATGAAATTTATTCTACAATATCTACTTAACTCTAGGTATGCTTTGCAGAAAGTTCAGTCTCACATCTCCCGAAACTCTACGGGAGGATTTAAGTTACCGAAGGCGGCAGAGTGTTCACACAAACGTTGTAAGCCAATTTAACTGGAATTTTTAAGTCACTCGTACAAAGATAAGCACACCATTCGATGATGAGAGGCGCACAGTACCTGCAGCCTGAAACGGAGGTAGTGATCTGCGGTGTTATCAGCCAGCCTTGCGGCAATTTGTATCACTTGTGCCCAGCAGACTAGGGCTTTAAGTAAAAGCAAAGTGCTTCATTATAAGGCCAGTTATTCCATTGAAAGACAGTGGATTAGTCGCTCTTGGAGAATTCGAAAAACAGTCATTTGGTGTGTCGGGAGCGGAAAGCGTTATGCCATGAAGAGCTATGCTCGAAACCGAACTTTCCCTGAGCCTTCTTTAGAATACACATCGGCGATGTCATTGAAAACTGGAGCCAAAAACTAAAAATATTAGTGGAGCATTCTGACACATGCAAATACTTGTGGATTTTAGCATCTGGATAACGTATATCTCTGATCGAAGACAGACGCAAGCTTTTCTAAGAAGGAGAAAGATTTTACATTGTCCTCCTTCAAAAAGACACCACGGCCATCCATGACGGTAACACTACATTCCTTTCTAACTCCGGTGGTAACCGAATCCGTTCCTGGTTTTATATATTTTTACATTTTTTCCGCAGCAGGAGTTCTGGTGTCATTGCTACAGATGGCATATTTATAAGACTAGAAAGCCACCCCGTAAGGTCGTCCAACTTTCACCACGTGTTATGTCAATGAAAAATATCCTTTATAAAGAGTGCGGCCCACGATATGAGTATCAAGGAGAGGAGGATTAACCAGTATCCCTAAAGAAAAGCCAGGGTTTCTGTGGAAAGCCGCCATGCAGGTGAGAGAGATCGAGTTTTGGAGGAAAAACATTTTTGTACCCGAAAACCGGCGCATAGCTGGCATGTCATGCCAAAAGCTTCTCCACTGACTTGCTCAACTGTTTAAAGATCTGCTACATGAACGACTTCATTCCAATATTTCTATTTGCCACACCGCAGTTCTCTACTTAAATGCAAGCTATCTCCCCTAGTTGATCAACAAAGTACGAGTATTTGCACTCTACGTCATTGCCAACCTGCGTTTCGTGTTTTTAGGGTTCCGTACGTCCAAATGAAAAACAGAATCCTTATAGGATCACTCGTGTGTCTGTCTGTCCGTCTGTCACAGCCAATTTACTCCGAATCTACTGAACCGAATAAGAATAAGTTGGTACACTTATGTATTCCTGGATGGCAACGATTAGTATAAGGCCTCGTAGAAGGCCTCGCAGGAGCTGGTTCTTTAAATGACGAGAATGAGCCTCTGCAGCCGAATATCTTGCAGCTCTGCTAATAAGCCCTACTTCACGCCTCCCCGTGGCGCCATGTGGGAATCTCACTAGAGATTGCGAAGTGAAGGGGGCAAATGGCGAGTTTCCAGCGTTAGTGTCGGAAAACCAAAACAAGACCTTATCCGGGCTACTCCGACATATTTGAAGCTCAGGTCGGTAAAAATTTCCAGGACTTAGTCAGGGTCTTGGAAAAGAGATGGTGGCGGACGAGCCCAACATGGGCCACCGGCAGCGCTCACATCCCGGAACGGGTTACTGGCTTCGGTGTAACCGACCCCTCGTCCTAGGGGCATCAAAAATGGAACTGGTCCTCCTGGTTGTGGGTTGTGCCGCCGGGGTAACTGTCCGGCCATTTAAAAAAAAAAAACATAAGTTACGATGCATCAACAAGCCTCGGATATGGATGGATCTACTGTTGACAACCCACGCAAACGATTTAAGGACAATCAGCTTCGGATATGCACGTGGAATGTTAGATCCCTTAATAGACCACGTGCAGCCGAGCAACTAGTGGAGGCCCTAGACTGCTGCGAAGCAGACATAACCGCCATTCAAGAAATGTGATGGGATGGGCCGGACAAAAAGAAGATGAAGAATTGCGATATCTATTACGGCAATTGCTATCGACGGAAAATACAGCGCTTATTTGGATGCGGATTTGTTGTCGGAGGCAGACTAAAATAAGAAGTCCTCAGCATCCGGCATGTGAGCGAGCGCCTCGTAGCAATCCGCATCAAGGCTAAATTCGCCAACATTAGCCTTATATGCGCGCACGCCCCCACAGAGGAGAAAGATGACGTCACCAAGGATGACTTCTATGAGCTCCTTAACAAGACCTACGAGCAATGCCCTAGCTATGACATTAAAATTGTCCTCGGTGATTTTAATGCAAAGCTAGGAAGAGAGGGTATCTTTGGTGGAACAATCGGAAAATATCGACTTTGCGGCGGGGCGAAACATTGTCGTGGCTAGCACGCGGTTCCCACATCTCGATATACACAAGGGGACTTGGAGAACTCCTGATCAATCAACAGTCAACCAGATTGATCACATTGCAATGGACGCAAGACACTCCTCCGGTATTATGGATGTCCGTACGTTCCGAGGAGCCAACATCGACCCGGACCATTACCTTGTTGTAGCCAAGGTACGGTTGCGGATATCCCAAACTACGCCAAGACAAACTAATGCTGTGAGAAAATTCGACGTCAGACAGCTACAATCGCAAGAGATCGCCAAGTCCTTTTCCGATGGAGTGTCTCTTAATCTCTTAAGAGGTCCAATGCCACCAGCATCAAGGATCGAAGACCATTGGAAACACTGCCAAAACACCATCAGAGATGCCGCTTCTGATGTGCTGGGTTTCACTCGTCCACCACAACGAAACCCTTGGTTCGATGATGAATGCCGGCAAGCACATGCAGCTAAGCAAACAGCACGCAATGCGGCACTGCAAAAAAAGTCCAGAGCTGCTCATGAGCTCTATGAGCGGAAGAGGAGAGACGAACACCGGCTTCTCAGGAAGAAGAAGAAAGAGCATGAGAAGCGCAAGATCGAGGAAATTGAGAGATGCTACTCCAGGAATGAGGTTCGGAAGTTTTACCAAAAGGTAAAAATAACATGCCGCGGAAACAAACCCCGAAACGAAGCCTGTAGAGATGAACAAGGGAACATCGTAGTAGAATCGCAGTCGATGCTGAGGATTTGGAAAGATCATTTCTGCAGACTGTATAACGGCGATGACGGACCAAATACCGCTGTCCGGCAGAATAAACCTTTCAACTTCGGACGATAATGACCAACAATTCCGACCACCCGACCTGGATGAAGTGAAGATAGCTATATCGAAGCTTAAGTCCAACAAAGCTGCTGGAGCGGATGGCCTGACTGCCGAGCTCTTCAAAGTGGCAGGCGATGACTTGGTAAGGAGCATACACCAACTCATCTAAAAAATATGGTCGGACGAAAGTATGCCCGATGAATGGAACCTCAGCATTGTTTGTCCGATTCTCAACAAAGGAGACCCTCTGAACTGCGCCAACTACAGAGGCACCAGTCTCCTTAACATCGCATATAAGATCTTATCCGCCGTATTGTGTGAACACCTGAAGCCGTTCGTCAACAACCTGATAGGTCCATATTAGTGTGGCTTCAGGCCAGGAAAGTCCACCATCGACCAGATATTCACCCTACGGCAGATCTTGGAGAAGACCCATGAGCTTCAGATCGATACACACCACCTATTCATCGATTTTAAGGCAGCGTATGAGAGCATCTATAGAGAGGAGCTATATAGAGCAATGTCTAGTTTTGGCATCTCTGCCAAACTCGTCCGTCTGTACAGAATGACGATGGAGAATGCACGCTGCTTTCTCGGTCGCTGCGGAAGCGGCGAAAATGGGTTTAGCGGTCAATGAGGGCAAGACCAAGTAAATGCTGTCAAGCAAAAAGGACAACCAACACCGACGTCTCGGGCAGAACGTCACCCTCGACAGATATAACTTTGAGGTAGTTAAGGACTTTGTCTACCTTGGCTCTACTATAAATACAGACAACGACACCAGCGTTGAGATCAAGCGAAGAATAACTCTTGTCAACCGCTGTTTCTTTGGGTTAAGAAGGCAATTGAGTAGCAAAGCCCTCTCCCGGTCAACAAAAGTCACCCTTTGTAAGACCTTAATAATCCCGGTCCAGCTCTATTGCGCAGAGGCATGGACATTATCAAAAATGGATGAAGGTGTTCTTGGTTGCTTCGAGAGAAAAATTCTTCGGGCGATCTTCGGTCCTGTCTGCATTGACGGTGAGTGGAGGAGAAGATACAACGACGGCTGGGTCATGTAGAGCGCATGGACACCAATGCTCCGCTCCGAAAAGTCTTTGAATCCGCCTCCGAGGGACAGCGCAGTAGAGGAAGGCCAAGACTCAGGTGGCACACGCAAGTGGAAGAGGACCTCAACCAGCTTAGCGTGCGAAACTGGAGGCAGCTAGCCAGGGATCGAGCTGGCTGGAGAAGCTTGTTGACTGAGGTCCAGGTCCACCCCGGACTGTAGCGCCACCTAAGGTTAAAGTAAAGTATGTATTTTGGTGACCCAACACGGACGCATAATGTAAATAAATGAATTTTGAACATGGCGGCTACTTTTGGGGGGCAAATTAGGTAATTAAAAAACAAATGTTTGCAAACTGTACCGTGCAACATATCAAATAAAAGGCCAAACATGGTAAAATATTCAAGTTGCGGAACCCTCTCCAACTCGTTAGGTTTTTCGGTGACATTTTGTACACCGAAACTGCGGCTTATCCGGTGTTGTACGTGGAAAAATCCATCGACCGTATAGGTGTGCCAAAAACTTTCTCTAGATTTTCAGTATTCGGGGCAATAAAAGGGTACAGTTTCAAAACCGAGAGGTTGGTCGGTTTGAGCGGATGTCACTATCGCCGACCTGTTTCTATTTGGATCACGTCTCTTCTTCTCTTAGCTCCCCTTTAAAATGTAGCCTTTTGTGCCTCTTCTAGAGTCCGTTCCACCTTTTCGATTTCCCAACACAAGTCATACAAATCAACACTCTGTTTTGATCGTATTACTCTCTATATAGTTCCATGCTAATCTACCGAGCGTGTAGTTGAAAGAGCCACAGGAGTCATCTAAATCGATTGATGTTGCAACACGTGGGTCAACGGCAAAATCGACGGGAAGTTCTTTGTACACGTTAGGCTTCAAAATCAAGAATTGTCGCTATCGCAAATATCACTAGCAGTACTCGTATACCATAGTTCTTTCCGATCAAACTGTTAGGCTTTTACGTCTAGGTTGGACTTGTGGCACTAAGTTAGACTTCTCAGCTGGGTTGTTTTCAGAAACGTAGAATCTTTGGCTCTTAAGCTTTCCTGTTATAACAGGGCAGGCAATGAAAGGAAAAGCCTTCCAAGTTTCTAGTTCAAAGATATTCGTTTAGGCTGACTTTCAAGCAGATTGAATAAAAGACATTTTCGAATTTCGTCGACGATATCTAGGACTTCCTGGATTTGAGAGCACAAAGTCCTCTCTGTACTACCGACCAGAGGTATAGCTAAATCATATCCATATGCTAAAGTGTAGATATTAGAACTACTGAGTATGCCTAGCAGAGAATCAACCAACGCAAACTAAAGCAGTGGAAACAGGACGCAACTCGGTAATCCAAGCTAGGCTCTTTGTTACCATGTCGTGCGAGACTTATGGCACCTAAAAACAAAAAGGCTAGTCAAAGGAGTGAAGCAGGAGAAGTAGTAGGCTGCATTCCCTGTCCCTAACCCTGTCAGCATGTAACAACCATTTGAAGCCTCTTTTTGCGTTAAAATCGGTCCACTAAAGTACATAAATGCATAAAGAGAAATTTAAAATCGATAGCCTGTGGATAGTCAAACTTTGGCACATTCTTCCGGTTTCGTTTACTTAAACAAAAATCCTCCCCTACTCGCAGATACACTTATTAGTACAATAGGATCTTCTGTTTTAAAATGACTTAAAACGCCAGGAACCTGGAGAACGTGGCGGTAAACCTTAAATGTGATTTTCTTTCTAGCCATTTGAATGCGCATTTCCACCTCAGTAGTGTCATCAATACCCGACCCAAAGATACCTTTCAACTTTTCATTGTCGTTGCTTACGCAAATGTAATCCGAATGACAACTGAAATTAATTGAATTACATAATCGAATGTCACCTAGAGCTCCGTCCAAATCCCGGCTAATTAGAACGCTTCTAAGATGCCACAACCATGACTATACAACACCACGAAACAACTACAAATCGTGCAGCTTAGAATCACGTGAAATTAATCGCCAGCCATGGGGCAACATAAAGCAAAACTTACTTCACATTAACTACCCGCATACGACTACTCGTATGTTGCTGCACCACTACTCTCTCACCAACATAGCCACCATCTAAGTCGAATATATAACAAAAGAAAAGAAAAGAAATGCGAGGCGTTTTTTGCTTACTTTTTGCTGCGTGCAGATCCCATAAAATTAGAATTCGCTTATACTTCCTTAAGTAGATGACAGCACTAAAGGTTTTGCTACCCTTAGACAGAGTTACCTCTATGAGAATCCAGCCCGTGTTCCATTAACCTCTTTTAATTTGTACTCGTATTAACGCCTAGCTAATGGTTTGCCCACAGTCATAAGCACGAGAATAATGTCATAATAGTGTTGCAGCCACCACTTTATAAAGCTCGACCTACCCAAAGTGCTCCAGCGACCGACATATTAAATTCTTTTCTTTTTTTTTTGAAATGCCAGGTCGGTGGACTATAATGACTGTAACGTCGTCTCCTTGTCGACTCTCACCGTGGTCTGCTACGAAAAGAAATTAATTGTTTCGCTACCCTTCGCCTGAGTGCAGTGAACTGGGAATGTTTTGTTTCTTTTTTCTCCACACAAGGTGGGGTTCAGAAGTACTAGCAGGATAACAAGGACATTATATCGATCGCGGTTTCATTTAGCAACCAAACCATGAATGTAATGGAAAACTTGAAAGTGTTACAAAAGAATGAAGGGAATCTGTAAATATGTGTCATCTGCCTAAAAGGCAGTCAACCACCACACCACACAAGGACGACCTTCGAAAGGAGATTGAAAAGAACAAAGGAATTTCTTCGCGGTGGCGGTATGGAGGTTTTTCGATTTTTTTCGGATGGGACCTTCCAAGGATTCGGTAACGAGACTGAACATTACAAGTAATAGCAACGAGTGCATTTAGTGTCTCATTCGTATCTAATGACACTTTTCAGTTGTATCCATCTCCAATGTAGAGAGATCCATGCGCCAAATCACCCTCTTGATTGTCTTGATAGTCTTGATGGTTTTGCCAGGAATCTTGCCAACTCCTGCGGGTGTATGGAAAAGTTTTGCGGCAGATTATGGTATACCTAAGACGAGGCTTCTTGCATTGGGGAAATTTTTTTTATGCCGACTAAAAAGTTATTGCTCGAATTGCACACACCCCTGTTGGTACTTCAGCCCCCTACTTGGGGGCATCTGAATAAAGGAGGCTTGCAAAGGATACGTATTTCCTCTTCTTTTTTTCTTCTTAAAAAGAATTCAATGGCATGTCAATGGCGCTTGAGGCATAGTATTTAAATATTATGCCCAGAAAGCATTTTAAGTACTTGAGGAGAGGAGGGAGACAGATAAGACAAGGCGCCAAAGTGGGTTAAGTAAATACAATAGTATTTATTTTATATTTAATGTGACGCAATTTGCTTGCCAGAGGTTGCGGGTTCCGGGCTCCGGGAAAGATGGATGAATAGTTTATGTTTGTTTGTTGATATTTTGAGAATGCTACACAACTAGCTGCTAGGGGCTGCTACAAATGAAAAGGTACTTAGAAGTTGTTGTTGATCTTGGTTGAGGAGGCGTGTGATTTTAATTAAAGATTAAAATTATTTCTTTCACGTGACTAGGTTTACATTTGTGGAGAATATTTGAATCAATTTCCAGCACTTGGTCGTATTTGTTAAGTCAACTTGTAGAATTGCGGTTGCTTTAAAGCGCTGTAGTATTGAAATGAAATTGAGAATTTTGTTTTGTTATGTACTTAACCAAAGAATGATGGCGGTTTATTTTTTTTACGCAACATTGATTTTTGCTGTTCGAGGAAATGATAATTTTGTACAAGGCGTTGGCGTATTTTAGAGTGTAATAGTGTTTTTTTTACCAGTTCCAGACTAAGTTAAAAAGAAAGAAATTAACTTCGGGTATTAAATTTATTCAAAGGATTATTGCGTGCATACGTCCATCACGGCTGCCCCATATAAAACGCATTCTAGAGTCCAATTTTCGACGAATTTGAGAATAAATAATCGTTGATCATCGCATTGTACCGGTCTCTATTGACCCACGTTCTTTTCGCACCAAACGGTTCAATTTTTGCGTGAAATGGCATCTGGTGATCACCTTGAAGGTTTTCCAAAAAAAATGCCTCATAACTGAACAAAATTGTGATAAAAACTCAACTGGAACTCTTGAGAAATGTAAAACCAAGCCTTGATACTAAGTTCTTTATGTGGATTTTTTTTTAAATAGTTGAAGGCCAAGACTACGAATAGATAAATTGGGGTCGTCTTCAACACAATTGATTGTCGGAACAGAGAATTTGGATGGAAACCAGTTCATTGTACTCCTTGTAAGTTCCATTTAACTCAATTTCTTATTCTTTCTTAGAAAGGCGACTAAATGCATCAGTGTTTTCTGTAACAGGAGTTTTAGTGTAATTGCTTCAGATGGCAGGTTCGTAAAACCGGAGTCAAAGACATCCGGCACGAAAGGTCATCATAGCGAGTTTAACCAAAGACCAGTTCTTTCTAAACAGAGATGGCTCTAAGAGAGTAACTCATGATATGAATATCAACGAAATCGAGATTCATCAATGAATCCAAAACGGAGCTAGACGGACAAGGAAAACCCCTATGCAGCAGAGACAGACTACTGTTTGGAGTCTGATAAAAGCAGCAATGATGTATTATTGTGAGACCGTATTCCACCAGACAAGCGACGCAGAGGATATAATAGGCCCTACGATAGCTATGTATAAGTCCAAAGGACCCTTCTCGGTGACAAGCTCCATGACTTGCCAACAGCACCTTAGAGACTTTCGGGGTAAAATATTTAGTTCATAGAAGTTATCCAGAATAACACCTATATACTAAGCTTTTTTTAACAATTGGATGCTGATACATTTTAGCACTCGATTAGTCATAACCTGTCGGCTTTCTCCAAAAAGAACAATCTCAGTTTTGAGAGGATTAACTGGAGGCTCACGTCTAGTGCTACAGTCGTCGATCACGTCTAGGGCTGTCTTTCTGTTGATGTATGCAGCAAGAATTCTCTGCAAACGTTTTCAAAAATTCGATAAGAAACTGGTTCAGATGCCGATGGTGTTTACCGTTAATTTCACGAAAAGCTCTTACTTTATGTCTCGCTGAAAGTTCTCCTTGTTACGTTCTTTCCGTTATCATCCAGAAACCGCTGTGTAAATTAGTTACACTTGTATTGAACAAGCAGCCAGAACCACTTTTGCCGCCGGAGAGCTTACCATAGACGCAGCCAGTGAGAGGTACTCCATTGTGTCTACCGCTTGTCGGGAACCATCTGCCGTCGGCATAGCCAGTGCCTACAATTCGATCGTGTCGGCCAGTGCCACCATTTATTGCTCTATCGTGACAATAGCCAAAGCCGACGAAATAGTCACCACAATGGCCAATATCAACCACGCTGTTGTTGTCACAGCCAGCGCAGAAAAATCGATCGTTTCGGTCACCAGTATTGATACACCTATGGCCCCCAACGTCAATATCGATTGATTTATTGCAATCAGTCAATTCGTTGCCGCCAATCCATCACTACATCATCGCTACATCGCTAAAGAGTATCGCCTACAAAATTAAGTTTGCCATGTCCAACACAGGAACAAAAACAAGAACACAAGTTCGGAGAAGAACATTCAGGGCAACAGAACACCATTGCTGCCCTCAAACAACAACTTGACGGGCTCAACAGCTATGTCGCCGCCGATGGAGACCCCAAAAAAACCTTCGTAAGGGGCTTGCTTGCATCCAACCGCCGAAGTCAAGAACAATCACCTTCACAGTTCCCTTCACTATGGAGTCATCCCGCTCACCGTCAGCCACTGCTTTCAATATTGCGGGAAGTTCATCGATTGCTACGTCCACACCCGCTTTCACCACCCCCACTTCTGACGAATATTTCCCAAGTATGTGCACAATAATATTAATTTCGAATCATTCTTTTGCCTCGTTCAAAATTACTCATTTTCCGCGTTACTACCGTTACTACCTATTCGCAAAAATCAAGATTTACTTATGCCAAAACTATGTTCAAAGTAGCATATAGAGAAACCACGACGGCACATCGTTACACTGAGGATAATAATTTTAGGCGTTTTCATACAGCCTTGAAAGGGGAAGCTAGGCGACCAGTACAGGGTCTTGTTATTAGCCCAAAAAATGTTGAGGCAGTAATCAGACCTTTAGAATTTCATTTGGTCGCCCTGACGTATTAATACGATGTCAATTGGCGAAAGTGCGTTTGTTCCCATCAATTCATAGTTCGGAGGTGTCGAAAATAGTACATTCGCAATTGCCACTAAATAAACGGGAAGACTGGTTCAGACATTCATTTTTGATAGAAAAATACCCAACCGTACAAGATTTTAATAAGTGGTTGCAGGAAGTTTATACGTATGTTGCTATTGCCACTGAAGTGCCCCTGCAGGTCCCAAACCGCAATCGACAAATGCAAATATTTTCTGTGCCATTTTCGTCATAAAGAAATATCAAACTTTACTGAAAAAAAAATTCTGACATTGCAAAAACAAAACATCCATTTCATCAGCGTCTATAGAGTGCATAGTGAGAGACGGTCATCTAGATATGCGACTATTGCCTGATAATCCAGACTAAAAACACTAGAAATCCAATGGCACATGGTATATTGAATCACTCCCAAATAATCCAAACAGAATCAGTTCTTTAAGTATCTTTTGTAAGATGTGGCCAAAGTACGATGTGGCATACTTCATTGCTAAAAGTCGCTTGGCACCGATACCATATGTCAAGTTTTGTTTCAAAAAAAGTTGGCAAATTCAGGAACAATTTTCGAAACCGAAACCCAATTAGAGGGAAAAACTACATTGCGAATCCATCCTCTGTTTGAAATGGCAGTGATCCGGATTGAATGCCATCCCGACAAAAACAACCTGCTGAGCATCAATCAAGAGTTTTGTGAATTAAGCCAATACTAGTGAACACAAAATTACTCCGAACGCTGCATTAATACGATTGTGAATATGAAATGTCGATTTGGTCAACAAATGGCGTAACTACTGCGTATTGTGTCAAATATAACAAATATGGTATTTAAGAGAGTATATGTCAATAAAATCCAGTATTTCATAGGTTATGACTGTACAGCAGCATTTTTGTTTTTCCGCCTTGAAAATATCGGATTTCGTGCCAGATAAAGACCATTTGCAGTTTTATTATATTTTTTTTTTTTCAAAAGAGAACTGCTGCTAGAAGCCATCTATTGTTAATGGAAATTTATGGTGAACGTGCTCCAACTCAAAAGACATGTGAACGTTGGTTTGTTTGAAAAGTAATGATTTGGTATCGATGATAAAGACCGTTTAGGATCAAAGAAGAAATTCGAAGATGCAGATTTGCAAGCATTATTAGATTAACACTCGATTCTAACTAATGAACAGCTCCCAGAAGCATTGAAAATTTACTGTACAACTGTTCCCAAACGTTTAAAAGAGAATGAGTTACATACCAATTGAAACAAAAAGCCATCAAAAGGCTAAAAACCACCAGACTTGGCCCTTTAAAAACAGTTACATCAAAAGAGCTAGCCACTCGTTATAGAAATTAAAAAAATAATAACTTGAGTATTTGTGTGGTCTCCTAAAGTCTTCCAGTCTAAATCAGTACAAAGTAGCCGTTGAAAAATAAAATGGAATCGGGGAAAAAATCAGGCGAACTGGAAATGCAGTCCCTCAGAATTTCGGTTGTGGCTCGTGCAATATGCGCCGTTGCTCCAACCTGTTGGAACCACATGTTCTTCGGTCCCAATTCATCCAATTGAGGAAGGAGGAAGTCGTTGAGCATGGCTCTGTAGCGCTCACCGTCCACAATAGTCGTGTGGGCTCCGGCGTTTTCGAAAAAAACTAAGGCCTGATGACGCCTCCAGCGTAACCAGCACACCAATCAGTTACTTTGAGCAGGTGTGATGGCTCTTCGTGAGTTATATACAGATTATCAGTGCTCCAGAAGCGATGATTTTGCTTATTCACATACCCGCAGGGATGAAAATGGGACCGTTGCTCATGAGGATTTTCGATGAAAAGTTGCCCCCTCGTAGTTTATTTAGGATGGCTTGAGCGTAGGTTATAGGTGCTAGTACAGTCTTTGTACAGTTGGTATTGGACGATGCGCCAACACTACTGACAAATTATTCTGCAAAAAAATCGTAACAATTATTCCGTGTTCTTTAGAAGTATAGCAATTCATGTTTTGTTGACGTGTATTTTGTATCTGTTTACTTCACAAATGTCAAAGTAGAATCGACATTTGCCGCCATTTGCAAAAATTATAGCATCTTCCAATAGGGTAATAACTTTTGTGACATCTAGTATATTAGTACCAGTTTCGCAGAGAAAGCTGGAGTGCTAATTTTTAGAAATAGGGTTAGTTGTAAGTAGGTACACACATGATCGAAAACCGTCTTGAATTGGGCTAAAAATCTAAAAGTTTTACCGTTCAGGACCGGCGAAAGTAATATGATATAACAAATTCTAGGTAATATTTCGGATTGGGTAGGTAGTTCTGCCAAAATGGCATGTATGCGATAGAGAACGTCTGGGACGGACCGTGACCATATGAGCTATTACTACGAAAAGAGACCTCATAGAAAATATCATATTTGAATGGAATAATAACACGAACCTCCAGAACACCGTTCAGTAATGTGTAGAGAGCATATATATTAAAAAAAAAATATTCTGCACTCCAATACATTTTTGAAATTTGTTAAAAAATGTTGGCTTCATGGGTCGAAATTTTTTGTACTTCCCGTTAAATATCTTATTTTCTAATAGAAAATAGAGATTATGAAGCTCTCGGATCACTCCTTGAGCTCTGAGAGCCGAGGAGTGAAGGAACGCGTTGCCTTGCTTGATAAATTGCTGTAAGGCATATATTCATGTTTTTCAAATAAACTTTCTTTTTTTTATTGCTTTTTAACTTTATATATTCATATGTTCATACAATACCAAATAAATTTATAAATTATAGGGTATCATGATATAGTTAATTGCACTTAGTAGTCCTAATGGCTTGAGTCGAATGCACTAAGAAAACTAAGTTAATTATTGAAGAATTATTATTGATGGATCATCGCATTAGGAAGTAAATATAAAAGTTTGGGCAATGAATTGTGAAGAAAAAACTAGAACTATGTCATTTAATCAATAAGATATCATTCAACTTTTGGTATTATTTTAAAATACGTCTTTCGCTCTTTCACATCTAATCGTTTCTGGAGCAGAAGAAGTGCGACGGTATAATAAATGCGTGCACAATATGCTTTATTCATTGGGGGAGCAATTACAAAATTTCCCGTATTGATTCGTAAATTTAAGTTTTTGTTCATTTCTCACAGAATAAACTCCAGAATTTTCAAAAACTATTTTGTAGCTATAGAGAAGCCTCTAGAGAAAAATTTGGAGGTTTTTAAACAAATCGAAGGTAAAAGTTCTAAGACTCACTTTATAAATTATTCTTATTGCATGTTTTTGTTTTATCAGCAGTGGTTCTGATTTTTTAAAATAGGCCATTATAAACGAGTTTCAATATTGGTTGCGTGCAAAGAAAACCAAGATGGTAAAGCTATCTCACCACTCGTTAAGGTACTTCTTTAGATGCAATGTGTGACAATACAAACTCAGTGTATTGTTTAATATGATTCCGGGGTACTTTAAATTTTCAACAGATTCAATCCTACAACAATTATTACACCAATTTTTACCTGAGTCAGCCAAACGAAAACGTGTACAAATAGGCGAGTGATAATAAATTGACAAAATAACCGTAGAATGTCTTTTTATTTTTCATTAAATAACATAAACTTCGTTATATCACTGATAGTTGATTTAATTTGTGTTTTTATACGGAATGATAGAGTAATGTCAGTAAACAAATGAAGCCGGTATTTCAAATGAATTTAGACTCTTGTATAATTTACAAGTTAATTTTAATATAGCGGTCTCAGTATACCTTCCACTTCTAAAACCAAACTGAAAATCATTTTGTAAATTTATTTTTTCAAGATACGGTAACATCCCGGATTGAAGCTCCTACTTAAAAACCATTGGAAAAACTGACGAGAAAGAAACTAATCTCGGTATCATCATCAATAGCAAACATTTGAAAATCTGTCGTCTAAGGGCAACTGAAGAGTGAGGCAAACACGCTCCTCCAGTGGCGACTGAAATCGATCAACCTCTCGGAACTAAAACTGCAGTCTTTTATGACATGAGAGGCCAAAGAATGAAAAATTCGATGTATTTTCCCTCGCACTATGCCCTGATGAAACAAAAAAAGTCTGCAGCAGTGTCAGCAAACAAAAATCGAATGCAGCGGGCAATCCCATCAACAAAAACAAAACCAGCGGTGGTTTGAATAAGGCCCGTTCCACAACAAATTAAGGTTTTTGTTGTGGTCTACGAAAGTCGGTCAAAGCTGAGAAACATCTTAGGGTGGCTTTTTCTGGTAAAATGGGTGCTGCAACCAGAAAAAGTTGCAGTTCGGGCAGATGGAACTTGGATGTTGCCGAGAAACCCCTGTTACACCAAGAGAAGGTTTGCATTCAAAAAGAGAGCTGGGATATGAAAAATAGAATTCCTAGATGCATGTTCCATTAAAGACAGTTGCCGTTCAAAACGGGAATTGCCCTTGGTTCACGTCAGAGGTTCGAAATGCCATGAAAGTCCGTAAAAAGTTAACCTCTAGGTGGAAACAAAGACCAACTATCGCCAACTGGAAAACATTTTGTCGGGCACGCAATCATGCAACCTTTGTAACGCGAAGAGCTAAGAAAAGATATTTTTTATCTAAACTAAGTACTGATCAATCCCCAAAAAAACTATCGAGCAATCTACGTTCAATTGGGGTCGGGAAAAATGCTACCGTCGATACAAAGACACTTGATGTTGATAATCTCAACGGCGCGTTTCTTTCCGGTGCCACAAACAACCCCAATTTTATTCCTGAAAATCAACTGTTGTTTGAGTTTGATTTTGACTTTGAAGTTGTTTCCGAAATTGACATAGTTAATACCATTCGCTTAATCAAATCAAATGCTGTAGGTGAAGATGGGATACCTATCCGATTTGTGAAGATGGTTTTACTTCATATTTTGAGTTCCGATTTGTAAAGATGGTTTTACCTCATATTTTGAGTTCTCTCCCACACGTTATTAATTACTGTATTACAACCTCTTCTTTTCCAGACAACTGAAAGTTGGCAAAGTAATCCCTGTCTCGAAGAAGCCTCGACCTTTAACGGCAAATGACTTTCGCCCAATTAGCATTTTACCGTGTCTGTCGAAAGTCTTGGAGAGAATTCTTGCAATTCAAATCTCGAGTCACATCAATCAACATTCCCCGTTATCCTCAGTTCAATCTGGATTCCGAGCTCATCATAGCTGGATGATATTAGGATTAACTTTGATAGGGATTATCTAACGGTACTCTGTTTGCTGAACTTCTCCAAGGCTTTTGACACAGTGGATCATAAAGTATTATGTCAGAAGCTCAGACTGTATTTTGGTTTTAGCGAAAGGTCGGTGTGCCTGATGGGTAATTACTTAGGTAATAGGTACCAGAGAATTGTGCATGGTGACAGATCCTCCAGATTTGCTCCGTTACTTGCTGGAGTGCCACAAGGATCGATACTAGGACCAATCCTATTTTGTTTATTTATCAATGACCTTCCTAAAGTATGCTCTAATGTATCAATTCATCTTTACGCTGACGATGCCCAGATTCATTTATCACGGCCTATTGGTCTGATTGAGGACCTAATGGTAAGAATAAATGAAGATCTGTCAAACATATACAACTGGTCACAATGTAATGGGCTTAATTTGAATCCAGACAAATCTCAGATGATACTGATTTCTAAAAAAAACAATGTAATACGGTTGAACTACCACCAGTGTTCTTAAATAACAGGCAACTCAAGTTCGTTAACGTTGTAAAAAATCTTGGTTTCAAGTTGAATCGATTACTCTCTTCTCATGACCACGTAAATTATTCAATTGGTCGTATCTATGCTGGCCTGCGTAAGCTCCGGTTATCCTCCAGTTTTACCCCAACATGCACAAAACTTAATCTTGTAAAATCCCTGTTTGTTCCCATTATTGATTACTCCATAACTGTTGACTGTAAGCTTGACTCCCATTCAGAACACAAATTGCTCGTTGCGTTTAATGCTATGATTAGGTATGTATAGGGGTTGAACCGTTATGCCCATGTATCTCACTATCATAAATTGGTCCTAGGGTGTACGTTTCAGCAATTTCTAAAGATAAGGTGCTGCCAATTTATGGATAAACTTATATATAAAAGATCGCCTAAATATCTATTTGATAAGCTTCAATTTGCGCAATCGACCAGAACGATGAATCTTATAATGCCTAGTTAAAACTACTTAAACTCCTCTCGCCTCTTCTTCATTTACGTCACCAAACTTTGGAACTCTCTTCCAACAGCGACAAAGCAAATAATGGAAGCTAACAAGTTCAAAACTGCCGCATTAGAACACTTTTCCTGACTGCAACAACTATACTTTCCTTTTTTCATTGATTTTCCCTCCTTTCAAACACCTATTTACGCTCTTCCTTCTTTTATTCTCTTACTACGAGTATTTCTTTTTCTACTTCTTTCTTTCTTTTTTCTTCTTTTTATATATTACATTTAAGAATTATTAATGTTACTTATCTTGCTATTTATGTACTCGTACTATAAAAGACAACGTCTTACTTGAACACACGAATTAAATAAATAGAAATTTGAAATTTTGAATTTAGAGTAAAGTTATCCATTTAGCAAGTCTAAGAACGCCTTTCAAGTGACTTCTTACAGTATAAAGAAGATTCTGGCAAGACATGGGGCCAGGGTGAGGCTTATTATGGTATATCCTATGCTTCGCTTGTCGGGTGGCATAATCTTTCACGGAAATTCATTACTTTCGCTTTTACCAGACTCTAAATAACAGCTTAGGCTAAGGGCTTTCCTTAAAAATTCTGGCTCTTATTTAGACGCACTGTTAAAACTCACTTCCCTTGATATTCATAGCAAAAGCCGCCTCTGAAACGAATCATTCATTTAAGGGAAAGTAGTCCCTGTTACATTTCACGCTGAAGTTTTGATAATTTTGCACCGTGACGTTCATAGAATAACATCATAACTAATACAGCGGGAAAAATGCTAATTTTTGTCGTTTTTCTGCTCATATAGCGGCCGTTTTTCCTTTAGCGCTCGACGCAAACGCATCAATTTTAGTCGATAGTAATAGTGATAGTCTCATTCGGTATGAGCAGCTCATAATAAATTATACCCACAGAAGAAGCTTCGAACTATGGATATTTGGTTTTGCGTATGATTTTGATACATAGCCGGGCCTACCCCACGATTTCTACGCTTTGGATTATCATAGCGTATCCACTTTTCATCGCCAGACACGATACAGTGCAAAAAAACCTTTTCTTTTCTACCGTTGAAGCAGTAGTTTCCACGTGAGAAAACGCCATTCGGGGCCTCTCAGCTTCAATTCATACGGCACCCAATGTCCTTACTTCTGGATCATTTCTAACATCTTTAAACGGTTTGAAACTGTTGAATCATCTACTTGTAATGTTTTTCCATGTTCTGCTAGTATCTGACATCGGTCTTGATCAAGTAATTCCTCCAATTCCCTGTCTTCAATTTTTTTCAGTGCGCCAAAACATTCTTCATCCTAAAATTCAAAATCCTTATTTTTTATGCGTCGAAACCAGTCTCTGCATGTCGTACCCGACAGAGCATTGTCACTGTAAGTCTCAACAAGAATTCTGTTGCTTCAGTTGCAGATTTCTTTTGAAGAAAATAGGGCACTAAAATTCCCCACAAATACACTTTAATTGGCACAAAAGTAGACATTTTCAGATCCAATAAAAAATTACTTTGTTTACACTAAGGTCAACTACCATAGACTGAAATTTAAGTTAGATACAGTACTTCCTTCGAGACGCGTTACCATTCGAAATTCCATGCACGGAGTACTTCTACTGCCATCTTTCAAGAAACAGCGAGAACTTATTCAAGGTCCTACACTTTATTATAGAAGCGCTTTCTCGTCTTCCTTCTAAGAACTGATAAATTGCAGTTAAAGAACTGCTTATACAGGGTTTTCCAATAAGGACAACTTGACAACTTTTTTTAAAAATAAAACGCAAACCATTTGAGATATTTCAAAAAATTTACTATCGGCTTGAAGTACAATCAAACGGGCATGTTTGCAGCGGTCGATTCGTTGAACTCAATTTTCTACGACTCGGCCACACATTTCGGCTGAAACGGCCGCTATTTCGCGATAAACGTTGGCTCTGAGCTCTTCCAACGTCGTCGGCTTGTTGGCATAAACCAATGACTTAACGTAGCCCCCACAGAAAATAGTCAAACGGCGTTAAATCGCACGAACGAGGCGGCCAATCGACTGGCCCATTTCTTGAGATAACAGACGCATCTTTTCCAGAACCCAATTGGAGAACGTACGTGGCTTCAAATTGTCCATCGGCTTCAATTCTTGAGTCAGCTTGTCTTGTATGGGTGTAAACCAAGATCCTTACGCAATATACGCCATAATGTGGTCTAAACGATGCCCAATTCTTGAGAAGGCCGTTTAATTGACTGATTTGGATCGTTTGCTACGGACGCCTGAACGGCAGCGATATTTTTGACACTTCGACCAACCCGTTGTCTCACTGACACTGTAACATCACACAACGAATATGTTGACTCAAATTTTTGTACTTAACTTGTTATTGCCGAAAATTGGAATTAACGCTCTTAAAGTTGCAGTCACCGCCCCCGAATTTCGTTAGAAAATTTTTATAATTTGCAGACGTTGCTCGTTCGTGTACTTTACCATGTTGAAAATGTTTTTTTTAAACTGTTTACTGAATGAATTGACAGTGACAGATTGATGGTTAGTGAAAGAGTGCGTTCACAAATTAAATTCAAAGTTGTCAAGTCCCGGAAAACCCGATATATTCAAATTCTTTTTCTGAGAGCTCTGTTAAGACCTGAAAGAAGTGAGCATCCTGAGCAGCGACTCCTGTGGCCTCTTTTGCCTGAGAATCTCTGTCAATTCTGAAATGGATTAGTATTCGGATTCATCTATAACTCAGCTAGAAGCACAATGTCAAAGTGACTACAATATCATTGTCAGAAGAATCTTTATTGTAGACATAATTTTGGACCTTTGAGTCAGAAGGACTTACTCTTTAAAGAGCTACCTTGCGGTAGTGGTTGGGTTTTATTAACATTTTTTTAAAAGAGAAACCGGGAAATGGGACTACTAGCATACATTCCCACCTCAAATTTGGGCAGTATATGGTTGATAAAAAAAAAAAAAAAACATATGATGTGGGTATTTCGAAAATGGTTAAAGGTCAATAGTAAACTCGGATCGAATCAGATATCCTACTAATTAAATCAGAATCTTATTGCCATCGTTCAAACCTAAGAGATTTAAGCTAATTATTTTCCACGACTAATTAATGTATAAGGTAAAATGTAAAGCAGTAGCAGTAATTCGGCCACAATAAAGGCTGCAATATAAAGCAAAACTTAACAAAATAATAAACAAACTAATTTACAAATAAACAAGGCAATACGAGTAAAGCAATAAATTCAGATGACATGGTGTTATATGAACCTTTTGCATAGGGTTCGTGCAATGAATGAGTCCACTTTCGGAGAATATGTGTAAGTCCAGCCAATCCTAAAAAGACACGAGAACAAGTTGTTTTTTTCTTTTTTTTTTGTTTGTTTTTGTGTTTTTATCAATGTACGAAATAAAATAGTATGTATGAGTAAATTAAATGAGTATTTGCAATAAAGTATAATATAATTAAGGGACAAGAAAAAAAAAGCGAAAACCGAAGACCGTAAACTGAAAATCCCATGCTAATTAACGCCCGATAAGCTTATCCATGCAAATCCTGATACAAATTAACAATTTTACTACGTGTACATGCTGTGATGACAACGACAATGACAAAAATAACAACCACTACAACTACAATGACCAATGTACTCGTGTATTAAAAGTTTCATGACACGCAAGCAACTTGGCACCATTGGCACAACCCACCACCATCATCAACAAAATCCGACTCATAAAAACCATCCATCACACGCAAGTATTATACACACTTTTGGGGGGACAACGGTTGGGGGCCGTATACCCACTCACACACTCATATATAAGCACACTTACCTGAAATCGTAGCATGAGAAACATCACAAGGAATACCAGCAGCAAACATAATCCGATTATAGGAAAACTAACCAAGTACCGAAAGGCACGACGTTTCCACGCAGGAGCTTCCTTGGGTTCCAAACGTCCGGTAACATTGCTTTCAACCAAGGGGCCCTAAAGGAAGGAAGTAAGGATACAGAGTTGAGAGTGAAATGAGAACACAATAAGTTTTTGTTGTTTATTTAATTTTTTTGTTTGTTTTTTTTATTGGCTTACCTTGTAGAGTGGCCTTGGCGGTTCCAATAGTTCCGGTGGTGTGGATAATGTTCCCCAACGGAAGGCCAATTCAACGGAGTATCGTTTCCAGGCCTCCAAATAAAGTGAAGCCCATGCTACGTTGAATAGAGAGAAAAGCACATGACCCATATCTTGGGCAGTTTGACCCTTACCCAATAATATGGCATAAAGGATGGTTCCAAATACTGCAGGCACTCCCAGGGCACATGTATAATGGCCAAGCCAGGCGAAATATAATGCCACCTTAACACCAAAATATTCAGCAATGTCATCTACCAAAAATTATACAACAATATGAAAATGTTAAGAAAAAGTTGATGATCTCTGCCAAAGTAGTACCTAAAGGCTGTGGAGCAAAAATTTGCTTCACCCAACTCGATTGTAGATTTGTTAAAGCACTTGTCTCATGCAGGGGGAATACCTGAGTGATTAGACCTAATTCTTGCCAAGCAGCAACTGCAAAAAGACAAAAAACAAAAGTCATTTTGGCTTATTTCTTAAAATTAGGCCGTCGAGTCGGAGTTCCTGGAGTAAAGCTACTTTTTAAGTAGACTACCTTTTAGAACTTATTAACATACTAAGATAACATCACAGTCTTGGAGTTAAGCCTCATCAATCGTACTGGAGGGTTTACGTGGATAGTTTGTCAAACATTGTTAAGCCCTGAAAAGCATTTGTTAAAGGCGGGCGGGCGACATTCGAGTTCAATAAATTTTGACGTAATTTGGGCGTAATTTATTTGCTTAAGCATGGTCTTTTACAAAGCCCAACAGGAAAAGGTTAAACGGTGTCAAATCGCATGATCTTGATGGCCAATTGATGTCGCCAAAACGTGAAATTACGCTACCAGAAAACTTCTCACGAAATAAAGCCATAATTGGTCGTGTTGTGTGGCTTGTTGCTCCGTCTTGTTGTAACCACATATCGTCCAAGTCATGATCTTCAATCGTCGGCCAAAAAAACGGGTTATCATTCGACCATATCGCTCCGAATTGACTGCAACCTTTCGCCCATTGGCATCTTCGAAGAAATACAGAGCAGAGCATACCAAACAGTCACTTTGTCTGGATGCAACGGCTCCTCTTCGATCGCTTTTGGGTTTTCTGAGCCCCATATGTGGCAATGTTGTTTGTTTACATGCCCACCGAGTGAGAAATGTGCCCCATCATTTATTATTGTCAGTTGTTCCAACACCCAAGAGGCGAATCTACGACGTTGTGAATGGTCAGCAGGCTTCAATTGTTGCGCAAGTTGATCTTTATAGGGATGGAGATGCAAATCTAAATGCAAACTACGCCATAGTGAGGTGTAGGACACGTTAAATTGCTGCGAACGCCGAAAATTCGATAAATTCGGATCATCAGCAATACTTGCTACGCTGCAAGCAATATTTTCGACTGAGCGTGCATTACGATGATGCACAGGCCTTACGACATCAGTAACGCCTCCACTCTCTTCTTCACAATTTTACCGATTGCTTGTGTAGTGGGTCGATTATGAGGACCATAATCATCGCGTAATGCGCGAAAAGTGGCTACGGGTTGTTCGATTTGTAAGCGATCCAGTATTGTAAATGGCAAACATTCAACTAATATTATGACACTTCAAATGACAGCTGAGTTTGACAGGTGTCACATGGCAGCGCTAACAACTAGAAACAACGAAGTGAATGACCCTGTATTATATGAGCTTTAAATCGTAGCTTATTACAACTTGCTTAAGCAGGCTTTACTGCTACGCCACTTGCACAGATTTTATTGCGCTTAGGCTTTTTCGGAAATTTCAGAACAAATTTAAATTTAATCGATTGGCAATTGTTACAGTTCAACGTGTTGCCTTTATAGACATATCTCTGAAAACCGTTTTCTCATAAAATTTGAAACTTGTGAAATTTAAGTGATTGGCGTTGAATTATGATCAGGATCACGCCAACAGTGGCCAGCGTTGTAACTATGACTACACACATTGTGTTTGTTTTACCTCCTTGTGGCAAAGACCCACCGAGTAATGGTCCAAATCGGACTTAAATGAAAAACGCGAATAAATTTTAGCCTATTAGTAAAACCGCCAACAACCTGGACTTATTTTAAGCTTCTTGCCACGTTTCGGGGATGATCTTCCTTACAGATTCATCGGGCACTGTGTCATATCAGCCTATCTCTTCTACACTGAATACACAGGCAGAAAAGATATTCCTAAAAGAACCGTATGGGAATACAAAAAAGCCAATTGCATCAGACTTCAAATTCTTTAGTAATTTTCTTGATCTAGAAATGTTTCTTCAGTAACGACATGGATGCCGCTGCTGCTATGAGAACCAGCACTATTCTCTTAAGAATGAGATCCCTTATCCTTCATCAGAGGAACAGTATCCAGCCAAACGAAAAGGAATGGTACGACTTAAACTCTAAAGTGAACATTAAGTTGAGAGAATGATTTTCAGATGTTCCAATGCCAACCCGACCAAAAACAAACAAAAGCGAGCCAGGAATGACTCCAATGGCTTTCTTATACCCGAAAAATTCACATATTCCAAAGAATATAACACTGCCCCAAAGGAAATATAAACTTTTGGTTATTTGGCACCAGAAATTCTGCCTCGTCCTGCATATTAACACTCAATTGTAATGACATCCCATCTATCAATCTTTTGGACAAGGCAAATGTTCTTGCTCCACGCTTTACAGTCGGCGTTTCAGATTAACCGAGAGCTTATGAAATATCAAAACACAGAAACTTCTCAATGATCGTCAGTATGGTTTTATAGAAACTGGTCCATTGTTCCCACTGAAAATTAGAACCAAGTACTACACAAATCTGGAAAAAGCCAAATAGTTGCTCTTGATAAATTTGTCGATGTCTTTGGCATATGTCATTTTTGTAAAAATCCGTGCATTTGGAATCGATAAAATGTCAATTCATATTTGCTTCATACGAAAAAATGATGATGTGCCCCAGGGCTCCACTCTGTCACCAACACTATTTTACATTATCATTATTGATAACTTTTCTGACACTTCTAATATTATACATTCCTTTGCTGGTAACAGTAATTTCAGATTTTTGTATTCGATCCCGGTAGTGTATGCTAAGCTCAATAAATTCCGATATTCACTAAGCCACCTATCGGAAACCACCAAAAGAGTGGAAGTGAATACTATCAAAACACAAAGTTGTCTGCATAGTTTAAACAAAATTTGCACGTCCAGTGATTATGCATGAATGGGACATGTATTGTCGAAATCCACATTGAATGGCCATATTTGGGCAGATGCTCCTAGAACCCAAAACTCATAAGTGACAGAACATTTTTATATTGCTAACATCGAAACTGCCAACAAAATTTAACCCCTTCAAACTTTCAACCTTAACCCTAGTCTTGTTTTCAATGGTTATTAGCATTGATAGTGTACCACGTTCAGTACGTAGTGTAAAATATAGTGAGCCTTTCTTAAATCATACCACTCGCTTATAGAATGCTTTACAGACGCCTTTATTTCTTAGTCATTTAATCCTCCTTATATCCGCTATCAACCATCGTTATCTTTAGGCTAAGAGGCAATTGAGTAGTAAGGTCATTACTCAAGCGACTAAAGAAAAACATTATACAAGACACTGATCATTCCCGTCCTGCTTTATGGCACAGAAGCTTGCCTTCGGGTACTTCGAGGGAAAGTTCTTCGAGTCATTTTCGGTCCCATTTGCATCAATGGAAAACAAACAAGACTTCTCAACACTATACGGCTTCAAGCTCGAAGCTCCAGGTTATATGACTAGGTCATCCACAACAAGAAAGATTTCGTGCCCAATCCACGCGGTATAGGACGATTGTAATGAAAGGAGACCTCAAATAGTTAGTTATAATTGCTGAGACTCCGGTCCAAGGCAGACAGTAGCGCCATCTTTACAAAAGTCCATAAACGACCAAATATTTACGCTTCGAACCTGGAGTTCTCTTCACATCAACACCCGCCATTCCCCTATCAATTTAAAGGCGACATATAGCAGCATCTATACGTGGAAATGTTAAGTTGCGGTATTGCTGCAAAGCTTGTCAGTTTACTCAGAATGATAATGAGGAAGACCAGCTTTATCATAGAGGTCAGATCAAGTAATCCCACCGAAACTTTTAATGAAGAAAAGACTCTAGACAAGGTATGACAAGACAAAATTTTCAGAAGACTGTGCAACTGCAATAGCGCGATGGTTAGCTCATTGGACTATCACGCAGAGGATCCGTGGTTCGATGCCCAGCACCACCAACAATTTTTCGAATCGTCATCACCCTTTCGGAGGGCAATGGCAAACACGCAAAAGTGAAATTGCCTACAAGAAAGTTTCTAAGGAGGAGTTCGGACTCAGCGATAATCAGTAGGCCCTGCTCAGATGCGACAAAAAATGACAACATGAGCAACACAAATAAGTGTCAAGAAGCTAGGCCATGGCCCATACCGGGCTGCCAGCGTCACAGTGTTTTTTTTTTTGGTGCAACTATTTGACATAACTGGAAAACGCGGCGTGTGCTTACGGCCAAAAGGGTAATAGGAAATTTTGTACACCCCAATTGTGCTCTTAATTCTAATAATCATACCTTACTATATGACTTGACAAATTTGAACTCTCTTTAGTCTAGAACGCAATTGAGCAATAACACCTTGGGAAGAACACTATGGTGACTTATATTGAAACCTTATCATCTTGGACAATAGCCATTTATTTAAATTCAAGATTGCTCGAGCGATTTTTAAAGTCGGGGGTATGAGCGATAGCGGCTTCGACAGAAAAGTGCGTAGGTATACGTCCAGCCATAAGTTCTGTTCTAGTAAATCTTTTACCATGAAATTTCTTTCTTACTTAGTTCACAATATATAAGATTGAAGAAAATAAAGTCTTACTCAAAATGACCGCCTTTACTTTTGGCGCAGGCTTTTAAACGTTGTGGGCATTGTTCTATAGCGGCACGCACTGTCTCGATGGGAATCGACGACGCTGCTGTTATTAAAGCTACCTTAAGTCTTACCAAATTTCGATGGAGAGTCTTAACGGCCATGCTCTCCAGCTCTGACCACAAACTGTAGTCCAGCGGATTTAAATCTGGACTTCCTGATGGCTAATCTGCAGCAGCGATAAAATCCGCAATATCGCATCTAAGCCACTCTTGCGTCATTTTGGGTTTGTGTGCCGGAGCAGAGTCTTGTTGGAAGACCGACGTTGAAAAGGGTTTTTGCTAAGCCCTTGACAACACCGTAGAAAACATTCTCCTGGTTCACTTTTGCCCTTGTTTTCACACCTTTTTCGCAAAAATGCAGTGATGTGACACTTTGATGCGATATCCCCCACTAAACTATTACAAAAGCAGGGTGGTGTCCGCACTGAGCCCTCGGAACATCTATTTTTACTTCTTTATATGACGTTGCATAATCTTTGTCATTGTGTTGGTTATAAACTTTTTCTATGATAAAAATTTGTTCATCAGTAAATAAAATATTTTTATGTCAATTAACCGCATGCCACTGTTACAATTTTTAGTTCTTTCGAGTCTTATTTTTTCAGGTTGGGAGTTAAGAGATGCCCCTTTGCTCGACGATAAGCTTTTAAATGGAGATCATCTCGAATAAGCCGTGACATCTAGCGGATATATCCAATTCTCTGGGCATTATCTATTGTTTCCGAAGAGGATTTCTGGATTTCTTCCACACTTATGCAAAGCGATTACCGCGACACAATTTTTGTTGATGCCCCACTCCATATTAACTGATCGAAAGCATAAACCAAACTAGCTTCTATTCTTTACTTATAAGTGCACGTATTAGTTAACGGGATAATTCTTATTGAAAACTATGAGCAAGGGATACTTGAAATCTTGTAACAGAACTCATGGCTAGACTAGGTAATTCGCCTCAGACAGTGAGAATATGTTAAACAAACAAATACTCGTACCAATGTTTCACGAAAACAGTTTTAAGTTTCAATACTGAAGAGAAGGCATTGTCTTTAGAGGAAAACCTCAAGACCCAAGCCATCTAGGAGTGCAAGACTGGAAACAATTGGTCCATTAATTATACCATGCTGAAATGTAGCCCCATGTACGTAACGTTCGTTCATAAATTTTCGATTTACTATTGTAGTATGCGAGATTCATCGATCGATGTTTGTTACACTTTTTCGTTAAACTTTTGACTTTAAAGAGAGAAATGTGTCTGGTTTCAGTACCAATTCATATTAATTAAATTATTTGGAAATTTTTTTATATTCTTGCACTCTTTCCATGTTGCTAAAGTATCTATAATCCGAAAAACGAAGAAAAATAAAAACGCAGCTGGATGGACCTTAGAAACATCGTTCGTTACTTCACTGATTCTCTACAAGGAAAATTAGTAGCAACCTTTGGATATACAATTATTTCCGATTATACTCGTAATCCAGCTATCAGTAAGCTGTTCTCACGTTCCACAAATAGCACCAGTGCCAGCACCTGACATTTTTAATCGAACTTTTGAAGTGCAGTAGTACGTACGAGTATTGTATTGTTTTTTTTTTACATAGGTACACATTTCGCCATATACGAGTATTATAGAGAACCAAAATGAAAAACTTCGCTTGCAAGCATTCTTGCATAAATCTCCTTCTTAATCGATTACGTGCTATCAAACAAAGGCGTTTACATCAAGATTTACCAAAATAGCATTGGAATCTTTTGTTTAACGAGACAGTCAACCAAAGACAGTGTCTGTAAAAAGATTTTATGAGTCCTTACAATCTATGGCTTTAAATATGTCTAGGACACAAGAATTCTCCTACTGAACTGCTATCTTTAACAAGTCATAATTAATCACCCTTTAACCAGGGTTTAATAGAGGGTCTCTCATTAAGCGCTTCCTATCTTTAAATTTAAATAAAACGAAGTGTGTGTGAGATATCACCGAAATTTTTTATTCATTTAAAAGGCCTATCGATGCCATTATGTATGGAATATATAGGGAACATCGTTAAAATGTCCATCTCCGCTTCCTGGGTGGCGCGCATCCGAAATGTCCAATTTTCCATGACTCTGGCGCACAAATCAGGCTGAATTTGACCGATGGCATGGGTTATGTTGCCTTTGAGGGCCGCTGTAGTTTGTGGCTTATTTGCATAGACCGGCGAGTTCAGAAAACCCCGGACCAAACGATCTCGCTGGCCAGTTCACATCACCTCCGCGTGAGATGACCATGCTCTCGAATCGCTCGTGCAAAATTTCCAATGTGGTTTGAACTGCGTGGCACGTAGCGCCATCCTGTTGAAACCACATGTCGTTGGTGTCCATATCATCCAACTCAGGTAAAAACAAGTTTATAATCGTCGACCTATAGCGCTTGCCGTTGACGGTGATGGCCTGGCCAAGGTCGTTCTCAAAGAAATATTGACCGATGACGCTGCCAGCCCAAAATCCACACCAAACAGTGACTTTTTCGGGATGCATTGGACGCTCTTTGATCTCATTTAGATTGCTTTCGTCCCAAATTCGATAATTTTGTTTATTGACCACCCATTCATGGAGCAATTGGCCTCATCCTGAAGATGATTTTTCGATCAAAATTAGGGTTAGTTTCCAGCTGCTCCAGAGCCCATTCAGTGAACACGCGTCATTGTCTATGATCGTTAACCTTCAGCTCCTGGGTCAGTTGAAATTTGTATGGGAGCAGCCCTAAGTCAGGACGCAAAATTCGCCAAGTTATGGTCTGTGAAAAGTCGAGTTCTTGTAAGCGACGCGAAATCGACTTCCTCGGATTCTCCTGCACACTCTCACTTTCTCACTCTCTCTCGATATTTTCGGCAGATCTTGCGTTTCATCGACGTACGGTCGTTGGCTTATCGTTTATTGCATCAGTGGGCTCAAATTTATCCACCACACTTCGAAAGCATGGTAGGACGATTATGATGACCGTAAAATGGACGAAGCGCACAGAACGTTGCCCGAACAGAACACCCACTTTGATAAAACAATTTTATCATTTGCACGATTTATTGAACGCTATATCCATCCATGGTGATTTGGCAAAACAGTCGGAATAAATGACAGCCAATTTGACAGACGTAGCTTCAACAATATGGCCGCTATTAACTGTCAAAGTTCGGAAGACCCTAAATTACATATAAATGATGATATCGTATTTAATGGCTCGAAAAAAACATTCAAATTTTGATAAATTCCAAAAACGGCAAAGCATTTACACTCACCTATACTCTGTCCCTCCTCAACAGCTGCCCTACCCTGCAAAGCATCTAAATCACTTTGTCCCGCTCGTAAGCCCTGCAGCACCTGCAATACCAACCACTGGCGTTCCTGTGACGTGAATAACGTTGTGCTACCATCGTCAGTTTTAATTTGTGAAAAACAGTGCGATTCGCGTGTTGTGAATTCTCGTAAGGCACCTCCTAAATCGCTTCGCAGACGCTTGGGTAGGCGGGCATCTTCGGCGGCTTTATAAAGGCTATCAATTAAAATCAGAATTCATTTTAAAATGTCATTAGGATAGTAAACAAAAAAAAAACAACAAACAAAACCAATCCACTTACATATTTGTCGGAGCGCTAATGTAGAACGCATTACGTTTTGTACTCTCGTGTGCTTTAACTTGGGCTATCAGTCCCAAACCAGACGGTGGCTGTGATCGAATACGTGCAAGTAGCCATCTAAGTGCTTCATCTGGGGCATCTTCTGTACGTCATCCATTCCGAAAATCACATAAAATCCAATAAAGGAAAAAAAACACTTCAACGAATAAGGTCAAAAGGAATTTAATTACCTGGAAACTCAATTACAACGTCGCATTGTGTTGGGATTTTATTTAGCCACAATCTACGTGGTGTCATCAAGTGTCCAGCGTAGGGGACTTTGCGACGTAACTGGCGTGAGGCTGCAAATAAATTTAAGGAGGGTGGTTAACAATATACTATATACGTGAACGAGTATTTATAGAAATTGAAGTACAAGGATTTCTAAAAGTTTGAATAGAAGCTTCACAAAGGTATTCTTTCGAAGTGGAAGCAAACATCGATTTCGACGCAATTTGGTGTAAGTTGGGTAAACAGGACGAAATTGATGGGGTGGATTTTGTCGAATTTCGACACATACCTGAATGTGGGAGCTATTATTGGAAGAGACTTGACTGAAAAAAATCCTCGTTACAAAACTCAAATTAAACGGCGCATATAAGAGACTGAGTTTAGGGTATGCTCATGGACTCTGTACACTTGAGGAATTGATTCAAAATTACAAATTGAATATGTATCAGAAAATAAGTTGATTAGGATCAGAATTTTTAAAAAGTAGGAGTAAGTCACAAAGTAGTACCAAAAAATATTAGGTAATCACCCCACCATCGTTTTTTTTCCTGTGCATCTGGTCCTATCTCAAAGGTAGCATCTGGATCATTTCGAGGTCCTTTATGCCAAGGCTGAACCAAAAAATCTAACACCGGTGAGACCCACAACACAGGCACTCAAAATACCTTTCATCTGGTGAAAATTACTTTAAGCAACGCAAGAAATCTCAGCTCGAAACGATCGGGTAAGCGCAGAGAAGAGAAAGCCTCTGCACTATCACTAGCGTCAGCTGCCAAAATTCCAATACGAACTCTGTGCCAATGTTGGAATTGGCGAAGCAGCTCAAGCCTATTAAGCTCTCCTTTTGCATCCTACACTTTTTCCATAAGACGGGAGAAAAGAATAAGATTTTGGCAGGCAGGACTCATTCCTTTGGACAACTACGGACGGCCAAACTGGGCAAACTTAAAACTAGAGCTCAACAATTCTTTCACGAAGCTCTAGGAGTTCTGGAAAAAGTATGTTTATTGTCATAACTGGCTGCGTAACAAAAAGGCTCACATACCTCAACGAGCTCTCAAAGGTTTATTGAGGCCATGAGGTCGGTAAAAACTTCCTTCAAACCTTTTCTAACGCTGAAAAGACAGCTTCGTAATTGTGGACTTTAATATGTCTGAAGGGAAGACCAAGTTTTTATAGATGCCGGCACGTAAATCTCTGCTTTTTAAAGTGCCTGTTCTGGCACGAAGGGTTCGCTTTGCTGGTCGCCTGTTTACACTAAAAGACGATGAACCTCACTGAGATTGCCATAAATGGTTTTTGTCAGGTTATTTCAGGAGCTAAGCTGCTGCTCTTAGATCTAGAGCTCAAGGCTTCACCTAGCCTTCTGATCGTGAGACGATCCTGAATATCTACAATATATATAACAATCATGAGTGGCAACCATTAGAAACTTCACACAGACCGACATAAGGACACCAAACTCAAATATTTTTAACATGGCATATATATATACTCTCAGGGTTGAATCTCTCTATCTTTCCTTATTACAGCACAAATGGCTTTGAAGTAACACTTTTTACGTCCTAAGCAGGCAAAAAACATTGTTTGTATTGGAGTACTTATCGCACGATGACCACGAACCTGCATCAACATATCCACAAGATACTAAGCCTGTAGTAGTCTGTAAAATACGTTATAGCCCGACTTTCATGAAAAATGCCAGGAGAAACATGACACTCTCACTTCGAAACGTAGAGCCTAACGAACTCAAGACCGAACTTTAACCGAACACAGTTCCTCTATTAATCTTGTATTACTTCTAATTGTCCTTTAAATGGGAAGCTCCCGCAGTAATAGACAAGGGATCCTCAAAATCTGCGCTACAATAGTAAGGAATCTGGCTGTTTTGGTTAGAATGTGACTGAGAAACTTACAAGGCATCCTTTAAAATCTTAAAAACGAGTGGTAAGGAAGTCGTAACGTATGTCTGCCGTTTTTGGTTCTTATTTGCTAAAGGATCAGCATAAAAACTGAATCCTCGAGACTTAAACTATTTTTGTCCAAAACACCTCGAATTTTTAAAGTACTTCAGCACACAAGTGGTACGGATCCGAGAATCGATCTTAAATCTTTAAAGTCCCTGGGATCCAGTGGTATCTTCTCTGCAAAGGTAGAGGATGTCAGGTATTCAAGAACTTGTTTAGCTCTCGGTACAATACAAAATACCTTGACAGATATTGCTCTTGTTTTTTACACAGTGAAGGCATATTACGAGTATCTCGTATGCTTTCGTATAGTCTTAGACTTATCAGTCTGCCAATCCTCATTCTAAGGACTCTTGAGCGAATTCTGAGCAATTGGAGTTGAAATATACGTTCAGTATACATAGACGATCAAGCAGCGATCAAATAATTTAAAATGAGATAATATCGGGTTTTCCAATAGGTACTTGACAACTTGGAATTTAACTTTTGAACGCACTTCTTCACTAATCATCAAACTGTCACTGTCAATTTATTCAGTAAGCTCAACATTTTCATCATGGAAAAGTCCATGAACAGGCAACGCCTGCAAATTATAAAAATTTTCTACCGAAATTCGGAGTCGGTGACAGCAACTTTAAGAGCGTTAATTCCAATTTCCGGTCGTAATTCTCCCCCTAGTAGATAAATAGGCAAGTTTAGTGCAAAAATTTAAGTTTACATATTCGTTGTGTGATGTTGCCGTGTCAGTGAGACAACGGGTTGGTCGAAGTGTCGAAAATATCGCTGCCGTTCAGGCGTCTGTAGCAAACGATCCAAACCAGTCAATTCCACGGCGTTCTCAAGAATTGGGCATCGCTCAGACCATATTTCGGCGTATTTTGCGTAAGGATCTTGGTGAATGTAAACCATACAAGATCAAGCTGACTCAAGAATTGAAGCCGATACCACACAGCACACGTTACAATCGATTTATTAAAGAGTAAATATGGTGAGCGTGTTGTCTCAAGAAATGGGCCAGTCGATTGGCCGCCTCGTTCGTGCAATTTAACGCCACTATGACTATTTTCTGTGGGGCTACGTTAAGTCATTGGTTTATGCCAACAAGCCGACGACGTTGGAAGAACTCAGAGCCAACATTAAACACGAAATAGCGGCCGTTTCGGCCGAAATGTGTAGCCGAGTCGTTGAAAATTGGGTCCAACGAATCGATCGCTGCAAACGTGCCCGCGTTGGCCATATGAAGGAAGTCGAGTTCCATTCATAAATGTTTTGATTGTACTTCAAGCCGATAATAAAGTTTTTGAAATATCTCAAATGGTTTGTGTTTTAATTAAAAATAAAGTTGTAAAGTCCTTATTGCAGAACCCTTTAACTGAATTGATGATGAACGGGCTAGATTCGGTTGCCTAGGAACAAATAATGGGTAGCCACCAATATCTTAGTCCAAACAAATAATATTACCTAACGCACCTTCTAGAGATTGGCACATCGAGACAATGTGAGACATCAACACGATTGAGCGAATCTCGATCCCAAGCAATCAAGACAGCGTTGGAGGGGATGTCTCCAAGCTTACAAATGCCATTGTAGCGCATTTCCTTTGCACCTAGCTGCCTTGTCATATCTCATAATGCAATCCCTGTGCAGCTACTACTTCCGAATTCTAAATAATCCCCGTTACATAAGGAACAACGATCTTGGAGAGATCTCTTGTATGAACTCAGGAGTGTACGGCCACAGAAGTAGAAAATAGAAATTATCAATAACGTATGTATGAGTATAGTGCGCGTTGCCTGGTTCTGAACTACGTATATGCAACAGGATTAGGCATTTAAAAACTTTTCCATCATACTTGGATCATGGGTCTCCTTCTCATGATACGTAGTTGAAACTGTTTGTGAAATATTAGTCCTCTTGATAGCACCACTATCGGGCACTAACAAATTAAAATTCGCAAAACAAGGACCTTTTGCTTTCATCACAAATAGATGACTTTCAATTATTTGGTGCAGACATACAAAAACCTCGTGCACTTCCCAAATTTATAAATTCTTGTCTCTCATGGATTGCAGAAGTCAATCCACCAAAGGCCTTTCTATTATTTAAAATAGAAAGCTAATTGACCGAAAGAAATAGACATTACTTTTTTGATATCTCTGACAATGAAACATTAACTCGAAGGAAACTCATTTCAACAGAAACCATAACAAAAAGTAATAAAAAAATAAGATAATCAAAAAGGAACCAAATCACTGTTTAAAGACGCAACAAACAACCGAAACACTGCAAACTCCTATCCTATCTACGAGTATCCGTCCTTCCTTTCGCATTTCAAGGATATTTCTCGTCATCCACTTTGTTCCACTTAAATTGTTGCTGTTGATTGTACGAGTATTTAACCACTTTTTCATTGTTGATTAATTATCAAGGCGTTAAAATGACATCAAAGTGGATATTTTTTTATTCAAGAGTATTTCCAAAATAACAGAAAAGAAAAAGGAAATAAAACTATTTGAAAAAAATTCGACTCCAGAAGGAAGTCGTTAATTTTGCATGAAAAAATTTCGTCATAAATGTGTGTGCATGAATACGAATGGGAGTGTGTATCAGCATAATATGGATTTATATAATTGCGTGTACAAGTGTCCAGAAACTGTTTTCTTTGAGAAGTTCTACAAAGGAACAAGGTTTTCATGGTGATTTTAGACATCCTCCAACAATGGAAAATCAAATGAGTGGCATGTGGTGCCAATCTTATTAAAACCACATCTGTCACTGATGAATGTCTTCATATTTTTCAATGAATGTCTTGTAGGGGTTACGCCAAATCCGAATTTATCTGTCACCTACTTGGAACATACGCCAGGAAGTGAATTTTTGAATCTAAGGAAGTCGTCGTGGTACCGGTAATATAGTTACATACAATGCCAAAAGGGCTTTCGACGAACTCATCACTAAGCTCAGCTCTGAATTATAACCCTGAAAAAGCAGACAAACTAGCCAGTAACGAATCCGCATCCCAATTCATGATGCCAAGACCATTTCGTAAGGTATCGATAAACACCATTAAAGGAAGTATTTCTGGAGGGAAAGAACTTTATCCCAAATAGCTGCCACAAAAAAACGAAACAATTACTACAATTAAGTAGAAGCCAGATTCGACTAATTACAGGCTCTCTCACAGGCCACTGCCGTGTGAAAAAACACCAGATGACCATGGGCATAGCATAAGACAACATATGCAGACTCTGCAACGAGTGGTAAAGTCTGTTCAAACCGCCCAACAATGAAGTTGCCGCTCTAAGAAGATCGTTTTACTGGCAACCCTGGACGTAAGAAGTGCATTCAATTCAGCCAGGTGGAGTGATACTAAATGCGCTAGAAAATAGATTCAACATGCCAGCCTATCTTTTACATATGATGAAGGACTATCTCAGGGATCGGGAGTTGATCTACGAGACCACAGAAGGCATACGATGGAAGGAAGTAACATCTGGAGCAGCACAGGGATCAATCCTGGGACCAGACTTCTGGAACATCTCCTATGATGATATACTGCGGATGGAGATGCCCGAAGACACCTTTCTCGTTGGGTACGAAGATATTGCGGCAGTGATAACGGCAAGAGACACTGAAAATGCGCAAAGAAAGTTGAACCAAGTCATGCGACGAACAACCTTCTGAATAGATGAGCACGGTCTTAGTCTGGCAACAGAGAAAACTGAGACAGTCCTTCTGGCGAAAAAGAAAATCCCGACCCAAATAGACTTCCAAATTGTCTCTGAAGTTATCAAGAGCAAGGACGAGGTGAGGTATTTGGGATTGAGGCTTGACACAAAACTAACTTTTTGGCAACAGGTAAAGTACGCAGCGGACAGAGCCTCTAGAGTTACAACATCACTCAGTAGATTAATGGCGAACATAGGTGGTCCAACGCCAAGTAAGCGCAGGCCATTAAAGTCGACAACGCATGTCATTCTCCTATATGGAAGTGAGATCTGGGCAGACGCGCTTCGACAAGAAAAGTACCGGAAGCAGATGGCGGCAGCGCAAAGACATGGGGCTCTACGCGTGGCTAGCTCTTACCGAACGGTGTCGGAACCAGCCGAAAACAAGGCGGAAATCGAATTGGAAGCGGCAATCGACCAAGTAAAGCAGCAAACGATACGGACGTGGCAAGAGCGCTGGATCTCGGAAAGCAGAGAAAGTTGGACAGCGAGGCTAATAAGAAATGTGGCTGAGTGGAAATACCGGAAACACGGTGAGGTAAACTACTTCGTCACCCAGTTCCTCACCAAAGACGGAAATTTCAAAGCCTTTTTACATAGGATCGGCAAAACGGATAGCCAAGCCTGCCAGTACGGCGACTCCCCAGCAGACGACGTACATCACACATTTTTTGCCTGCAGAAGATGGGAAGCCCAACGCACAGCACTGGAAAACAGCATTGGGGCCTTCAACCCAGAAAACATAACCTCCTTATGGTGCGTAAGGCATTTCTCCTCCTCCCAAAAGGAAAAAAAAAGACTCTGCAACGAGGACGTAGAAGAAGCAGAACACATACCATGTGGTTGCAATGGTTTATTCAAAACACGTCAACGTTACCTAGGTTAATTCTACCTTGAAGCGGCGGACATAGTTGCCAACTCACCTAAAGCTTAGCAGCCGTTTTCACAAACTGAGGTATCATAGATGAGCTTTAAAATGGAGGACATCACAATAGGGCGATCTCTGGTCGCAGTGATCTGGGATATATACCACCTCCCGTAGAAATCTAATCTAATCCAACCCTTCTTAACCATCTAAAGACATATACCAGAACAGGATTGTTGAACCTTCAAAACTCACTTAAAAAATCAAAATAAAAGAACTAATTAAGACCGGAAGAAAATTCTGCGAAAAGATCACCATCACGAGCTTATCTTCAAGACCACAGCAGGTTATCTAAAAAAAAAACTGCGATATGTAACATGTGGGTTGACTTCAGGAATAATTCTTATATCTGCTTATGAATTCGCATTTCCTTGGCCGCTTTCCAGTAATCCACCTCGTACCAACTTTTAAAAAATTTATTCACCTTTAACCAGACGCGAGACGTGAGGGAAAGCTACAACACAGTTGGTAGCTCCGAATTTTCAAAGGCAGTACCACCCGATGCTCTGCAGGACGTTAGAAATATTCTGCTCTGCACATCTAACATAAATCAACTGCTGACGACGCTGATCAAAGATTAAGGGACAACGATCCTCGGATTAGTGTGTGGAATGTTCGAATCTGTTAACTGCTAAAGAGCAAGAATATGAAAAACTGTGAAATCTTTAATGGAGAATTCTACAGACTATTCGGATACGGAATCGCCGCCGTAAGAGAAAGACTTACGGAACCACTGTCGAGGTTCGAGCAAGTTATAACAATTCTCACAAGAGGTAAGTTTTTCAACATAAGCTTCATACACGCCCACGCCACGACAGAGGTGAAAGACGGTTTTACCAAAGACACAGAAGATACAAACATATTCCATACCTTGATATGGGTGAAAGAACCTGGTTGACTCCTAATTAACAAATCATCTGCCAAATTGATTATATTCTAAGTGAGCTGGTATAAACTCGTATTAGCCTGTCGTGCATGTTATCGTGAAAACTTCACACCCATACAAAAGAGCAGATAAAAGAAGTGTTTTGATCAGCAACATCGTCGTTTAAACAGGCATAATCCTTTGACTTACCCAAAGAAACCGAAGACCGTAATATACGTCGCCGATAATGGCAGCTGCATGTTCAGTCCAGTTAAAGATTAAAAATGATCGTTAGGTTCCTAGCAGAATGGACGTAGGCGATAGATGACCCATCTAACTTAATCAAAGGCAAACTTATTGAATACAATTTATTATTATAAATTTGTTTGATTTTCCAGGATTGAGAGCCAAATTATGTTTTAATGATCACTTCTGAATAATCTACAAATCTTTATTAATCACGTAAATACTAATCCTAATACGAGTACTATCTACCAGACAGAAGAAATATAACCGAACCTCGTCTGCAAACTTATGAACCTGGCAGTAATTTGGAAGTCGAAGAAGCTTGTTTAGATATGTATATCGAAAATAATAACGGCCCAATAATGGATCCCTGTGGCACCCCTGAAGAGACGGAGGGCAGAGATGACATGTGGTTACTTACGGTCACACATTGTTGGCGACGCATTAAGTAAGATAACAAGAGTTTGACTGCACGAGGAGAAAAATGGAAATCATTCCTTAGCTTCTTACATAGAATTACTTCCCGATCAAAAAGTACCCGGAATTTCCCATTCAAACAAACCACGCTTTCGTTATTGCCAAAGCCGTTGTTTTTAACGGGTGTACTGTGGTTGATGATTTTCCTCATTCAAGGAAACTGACCTCGTAGATCGTCGTGTGAGCATCAGGGAGAAAGCAGCTAATCTTTGTGTCTCGTTCAGATACACAGCGTTATGCACGATGTTTTGGGCAGGAGACGAGTTGAAGCGCTGCTTATGACGAGAGTACTAAAACAGTATCAAATGCTTTCTATGAGCCAAAATGTTATCGATGTCATCATTATCGGTGACAAGACATGGATCTAGAAATATGACATCGAAACTGACCAACAATCATCGGAGTGACGTTTCTCAGACGAGCCGAAACCTAAAAAATGACGACAAAGTCAATCCCAAATCAAGGCTTTGTTGAACGTTTTCTTTGATTGTTCTGGTGTGGTCTATTCCGAATTTCTTCCGCCAGGCCAGACAGCATTACGTGAGCGCATTTGAGGGACAATGTTCCTCGTAAGAGGCCAGAATTGTAAGGAAACAACGTGTGGTTTCTGCAATACGACAGATCACTGACTCATACGTCTCATCATTCCGCAAGCTCAGTATTCACCTGACATGTCTCCTTGTTCTGTCAGAGAGCTCTTCCAGGCTGATTGTCAGAATTCAGAAAAATACCCGTACAACACTAGTTTTGGCATTTCAATATGAAGTACTACAAGATTTTGAAGGGAATGGTAAGTATCATAGAATTTGTCCAATTGTTACTGCTTCCAACGGTTGCAATAACACAATTATTTTTAGTAGTTTAAGGCTTAAATGGGACATGACCGTACAAGAAGCAAAGAAACTAGTTGCCAAAGTCAAATATATGCACCATCAGGGTAGATTAGGCAAAGCGCTATCCTTGGTCAAACCTTGGTCATACGCGACTTGCTCTATGGCGCATAGACAAATGAAAAAGCCCTTGGCCGTTTCGAGAGGAATATATTACCTGTTAGACGGGGAATAGGAGAGGAGATTCAACCACGAACGGTCAGGCCTGAAATGGCTGAGCCATGTAGAGCGAATGGACACCACAGCTCCGGCCCCAACAATCTTCCCGAGTCCCGGGAACTACGTAGCAGAGGACGGCCGAATCTACGGTGGTGCGAAAACAAGTGAAAGGAAGCCTCAACTAACTTGGAGTGCATCACTGATGAAAAGAGTTGGTGAAAGACCGTGTCAGCTGGAGAGGCTTGTTGGTTGAGGCCCAGGTTCACCTCGGACTGTAGCACCACTTAAGAAGAAGAAAGGGAGATTTAACATCCATACAAACAAATCCCAAGATAGGAACCAAAACGTTTGAAATGCTCTTGAAACCCAAAACAATTGTTCATTTGAACATATTTAGCATGTGACCACACGCTACAACCCTTAAAAATTCCAATATTCACATTCACGCATTAGCTTATGTTGTAGCTGTCTTGATCATGCCTAATGACTAAATGCTCTTAAGCACAGGCTGACTTAAACGTGGTCAATGATTGCTGCACTGAAAATGGAGGTTCAGTACAAGAACCAGTGGAGTTTTGATGAATTTGCGGCATAGGAACTCCTGTTGCTCCAAAAGTACGACATCTAATCACTCTTTGTTCAGAAATAATCCGGAAAGGAATGGAATCGGATTTTTAAGCGTGGCTCCAAAACTGATCTGTGGTGCAGTACTGATGTGCTGATGTCTTCTTAGATGACTACGACCGAGCTTGCTGTTTGAGAGTGTAAGCTTTTTGCGAATGTAGTTGATAGTTCAGGAATTACGGGAAATTATATCGCCGATGGACTTGCTAAAGAAGCGAGGTCGGTTCTTAGCACCTGATCATCAATTAGAACTGAATGCGTCTTCAATTGATATTTCCATTGACAGTTGAATTTCCACTATACCGACAGACTAAACAATTCTTCCCGATCAATCACAGTAGTGTAGAAGGAAAGAGCATGGGATGGGTGTGGTTGATGCTGGTACCGTTCGTAATTTATCACTGAGACGTATGCTTATCTCCCAAGGAGTACAATAAAGAACCTTTTCCGCCAATAAACAACTGACAGTGATATGAGCGACGACGGATTCTCTGGGGCCTTAATGTCGTCATTGCAGTACAAACATTAAAAAAATCAGAAATTAAAAAAAAACAGACAATTTCTAACAAACGTCCGGTAACACTACTCCCGGTAACATTCCCTTCGAATGCATCTACTTATACGAGTACTTACATTTATTTATCTGCGATATTATGTCGACAGGTCAAGCGAAGCTTTCTCCTTTATTTCCTGTTTGACAAGTGACTTAACAAGAAGCGACTGTATACACAATGCGTCCCCTGTTCGAGCTCTAAAGCACAAACAAATAAATGTAAAGAAAAACCACTGACATCACAGGATCAAAAACTATCCTTTGTCTTCATGTCTCCTTGTTGGTCTTTAACTTTTGCGTTTTGTCTTTTTTAAGTTTACCAAGCGATTTAAAAACTAAGTGCTCTCTTCTTTGTTATAACAATTAATTTATAATGTCCTGAAAGAACACGGCTAATAGCTTTTTTATGGCGGTGTAGATTCCTCAAAATGTTTGCCTTCATGGGCATCATGGGTATCATCTCTGTCGATCTCAAGAGTTAATGTTTTCCAGTCTAATCCGCTTGAAAGGATTTTTTTTTTTAAGAGGTTCGGTCAATCAAAATGAAAATAAAGGATTTTCAATTTCTAAAATTGTACTCCTTGAATGAATGTCACTTGAATGGCTTAATGAATGAATGAAGGGAATCCCTGACGCGGTTATTCTTCGACTATAAGCGTGAGAGTGTCATAGTGAAAATTTTCATTTTCAACTTTGATTTAGAATTCAGGATCCAAGACAAGATGTTCATCCTACGGCAATGTCTTCACCTTTACGTTTTGCTTTTGCCAGATACTGCTTATGTACACAAACTAACCAACCGAAACGTAAATGCGAATATGAGTACATAGTGCTTCTCAAGGATAACAGATAGAAAATGATTTTGTCTTTTGCCTGGAAAGTGTGGGCAGATAATTTTGTCTTTGATTACTGCTAGAAGGAAATGAAATCCGAGAACAACAAGTATGATATTGAAATGTCAAGTGAATGTCAATGAATAAAACCGGAACCAGAAACGGAAGTTGGATTCCTCTGTGTCTCTTGTGAGATACATAGACAATGAAAAGGAAAACAATTTCGTTTTGTTGTTGTCAGTGTTGTTTTATGCTTTTACTTCAAATGCCACATTTTGACATTTATGTTTGTCGGTTTAATCGAATAGAACACAGTTCTTGGAAACGAGTCTATATCTTGAAGAACCACAATACTTTTCTCCACTCACTGAATACCACACTAGTGGGAGGAGATTGATCTAGAAATAAGCGACTGTTCTTGGATTGGACCAACAATCTAGTTTGCTTGCTTTTAATCAGTAACTGCTTAAAGCTGGCGTATACCATTCTAGGGCTTAAAACCCTTAACCGAACAGATTAAAAAAATGCTACGAACAAGGTAATTGCTCCGAATAAAAGTCGCTTCACTGTTAGCGACAATGGCAAGCTATTAGAAGACAACGCCCTCTGGATCTGGACGTGGAATGTTGGGAATCTTAACAGGACACATGAAGTGGGACAATTAGAAGAGGCCGTTGATTGCTTTCTTCTTCTTCTCCTTAGGTGGCGCTACAGTCCGGGGTGAACCTGGGCCTCGAACAATATTCCTCTCCAGTTAGACCGGCCTTTAGCTAACTGCCACCAGTTTTACACGCCAGGTTTTTTTTAAAGTTATCTTCCACTTGTGTGCGCCACCTAAGGTTAGGTCTTCCTTTACTATATGCGGGCCGGAACGTCGGTGTCCATTCGCTCCACATGTCCTAGCCACCTTCGACGTCCAATGCGAAGCCTCTTGACTAGATCTATGCCGCTGTACAGCTCGTATAATTCGTCGTTGAATCTTCTCCTCCAAACTCCGTCAACGCAAACGGGACCGAAAATCTTTCGAAGGACTTTTCTCTCGAATCGACCAAGGATGTCTTCTTCTGCTTTTGATAAGGTCCATGCTTCCGCTCCATACAACAGGACTGGGACGATAAGTGCACTATAGAGTGTCTCCTTAGATTTTCGGGAGAGGCTTTTACTACTCAATTGCCTTCCAATCCCAAAGAAACAGCGATTGGCAAAAGCAATCCTTAGTTTGATCTCCGATGAGATGTTGCTATCAGAGTTAATAGCAGAGCCGAGATAGGTAAAGTCCGTTACAACCTCAAAGTTATAGCTGTCTATTGTGACGTTCTGTCCAAATATTTGGTTTTGTCTTCGATTATCGCCAGACCCATTCTAGCCGCTTCCATTTATATACCCGCAAAAAAACCCGTGACAGCTCGCTGTCGTAAGTTTTGCACTATTCTTTCAAGTTTGATGTTAAAGAAATCGCATGACAACGCATCACTTTGTCAATTATGGCAGATAGGACTTTGTACGCGATGTTAAGGAGACTGATTCCCCTGTAGTTGGAGCCGTTGAGGGGTTCTTCCCGAGCTCGTTCTTTTTTGCAGCGCCTTTTTCTACGCTTATTGTTTTTCTGCGTTCGCTAGTCGACATTCTTCGTCAAATCAGGGGTTTAACAATGGTGGTCGTTTGAAACCCACTGGTCATCTGCATTAGCTGTTGCTGCGGTATAACTCGTCTCGAGAAGTTGGGATACGCGCTCTCTAAAGATCCTGGCGGTCGCTTGCGATTGTAGCTTTTCGACATCATACTTTCTCACTGTACTTTGTTGTTGTGGTTTTGAGCATATCCGCATTCGTACCTTGGCTACAACAAGGTAATGGTTCGAGTGAATGATGGCGACTCGGAAGGTTCGGACATCCAGAATGCAGGAGGCGTGCCGCGTGTCGATCGCAATGTGATCAATTTGGTTAGTGGATTGTTTACCCGAAGACCGCCAAGACCCCTTATGGATATTGAGATAAGAAAATTGTGTACTTGCTATAGAGACATTGCGCCCCGCGGCAAAGTCCATAAGCCTGAATCCGTTTCCAGACGTGGTGTTATGTAGGCTGTGTTACCCAATCGTGCTTACGAAGATGTCCTTCTTTCCTATCTTGGCATTTAAATTGCCCAGGACGATGTTAACGTAATATATTTGGACATTGTTGTAGGTTTTGTCGAGGAGTTCGCTACTATCTTCGGTAGCGTCGTCTTTTTCTTCCGTTGGGGCGTGTGCGCATATTAGGCTTATGTTGGCGAATTTAGCCTTAGTTAATATCACAGTTTTTCGTCCGTCTTTTGCCCGACCCACCCCATCGCACTTCCTGGACCGCGGTTATATCAAGACAATTCAGCTTAGACGATGATATCCCAAACTTCCATCCATCTGACCAGAACGAAATTAGAATAGAAATACCGATTGAATTTACGGTATTGGTAGATCTCAGCGGGCTGTCTCCGGTGTTTTGGATAGTACTAGAATGGAGGCTACATTTGCTTACTGCAAATTCTCGAACAACTAAGAATACTTGAAATGCGGAATTGCTGAACTTAGCTAAGGACCGGGCTAATTGAAAAGGCTTATCATCTGAGGCACAGTTTCACCCAAACTTTAGCGCAACGGCCTTCTCATGCTTCTCTGCAAGTAATCTAAATCTGCTTCCATGATCGAATGCGTACCCAATTAAAGGGGAGCTTCCTTCTTTTACTGTATAAAAGCAAATGCGTCACAAAAATTGCAACAACTATCGGCGGGTAGTTCTCCAAACTAAAACTGCATTTAAATTACTTCACAAGACAATTGTGAGATTGGTGCTGTGCCAAATGTTTATCAGGTAGGTAAAACGTGTACACGAATGGGAAGCACTTGGATCTGAATACGTATTTAGCTTATATATCGTGCAACAAACCGCATTTTAAAAAATGAAAATCGGTCAGTTTAGATGGAAGAAGTAAAAGCCGGCAAGAATCACCATAACACCTTTGGTGCCTGACAGAAGGTTTTCACCTTAAGACACAAAAAACAAACCTTTCATTTGACTACATGCCAAACCCTTACCAAACAGCCAGACCAGCTTATACCTATACATTGTGGTTTAGGATGACTCCCAACTCCCTCAAAATCTTGTACTTCAGACCTAGTAGTCTGCTGTAGAGCATTGTGGGAAAGGAAGAACTTCATATCCACAAATCTGCCTCGCAATCACATCTTCTGTCTAAGATCCAAAATTTATAGAAAAGGCCTACGCCTATGAATATGTCAGTTGGATAACTGAGGCTTTTCTGGTCGACAAACCTTTCCCCAATTAACATGCATATCATGGTTTCACTATCTAATGACAAAAAGATATGTGCAGAAAATCTACTTGCAGTACGGCTGGCAGCTCTGCCTGTGAAACAGATGTGCAGATATTTTTTGAAGTCAATCGCATCGGTTGCTGTCATTTTTCAGCTACTGCCACTTATCTGTGACACTGTCGATTGCAATGAATTTAGAAAGAGAGATGTGTTGCTGCGTGCAGCATTTATATGTAGCTTCGCGAATTAAAACATGGGTATTCTAATTTCACTGCACACAAAATTCTGCTCATGTGTTTTGGGCATAAGCCATCTTTCGTTTAAAAAGAAACGATATTACAGTGAACTCTGGTCTTATGAGCATGTTGTTTGGCGGAAAGCCACTGGACACTGCTGCCAGAATACGAAGTTTATTTGCCCTATACTGACGTTTTGTTGGAACTAAATTTTCAAGATGTTTCCAAAGTCAACTTAGGTTGCGACGGTGGCGTCTCCACATCTTCGACGGTTGCTTTAAGAGTAACAATGACACTAAATTTGGGAGATTTTGATGCTGGTAATTTAAGCACTTTATCATTGCTTGTCTTTCTGGGAACGTCGTAGAAATTTCAGTAAACAAACAAGTAGGACAATGGACTTGTTCCTTGACTGAGTTTTCTGTTCTGACATAAAAACAAATCCATTATCAACTCATGCAGAATGAGTACATATGTAGTTGTTGTGGCCCATAAATAAAATCCCAATGGCCTTACCAAATCTAATTTGATTTGTTTTGATCCCCCTTCTGGGTAGATGTCTTGACACAAGAAATATAAGAAAAAGTTGCAACTCCTTATCCACAACGAAATAGGAATAAACATCAAATCCATGACTTATTGAACCGTTACGAATATTGTACAGTCCCGGGTGGTTTTTTCTACTGACACACTTAGTTCGTTGTGGTTGAATCAAATTTTTTTACCCTATGCAACTACACCACACAAACACAATTGCTTGCCAATTACTTGAAATGACATTTGACATCCCCAAAGGAGCAATCATCATCAAATTGAAAGCGTCTCTCCCTTCTTTTTAAATAATGATTCAATTCACTTCACATTCAAATCCATTCGAATATTGTGATAGTCAAACAGTCTGCGTTGGTTAACATTTTAACAACACGCACTTCACGAGACACGAATGAACATTCCGACATTGTGTCTGCTGTCATTAAGGTCTTCTTTTCTCCCCCAGGAGAATATTTTTTGTTTTGTTTTGTCGTCCTATCTTTAATCTTCTCCGAAGGACATTCCCTCCTTCAAATTAAGACAAGATAGTAGCGCCCGCCAGTAAAAAGTAGTGACGCCATACGAGTATTATCTAGAGATGACCGAAAATGGCGCAGAATTCCATTGAATGAAAAATAGGCAAAGAAATGGACTGTCTTCGTTCTGTCATAAGTCGCCATTGCCATTGTTTGTGGCATACAAATAGTAGCCGGTAGTCAAAAGACATTCGCAGTGTGATTTATTAATTAAAATGGAACGTCAAGCTGTCTTTTATGTTTACTCTTCTTTTCTTTTCAATTTAAATGAGATATTTAATGAGAACAGCCAAGTAATCGTCATCCGAATTCCGATCGATACCCTCTTTCTGGCTGTTATGCTTAATACCGTTAAAATAAGCTGATTATATGATGTATTCGAACATTAGTTTCGAACTTTCGAGTATGAGTTATGATTATCGATTAGGGGGAACGAAATACATATGTACATTTGTAGTTAAGACTTAAGGTAGTTAGTGTGTTGCTGTGATTGAAAGCGATTTTTGATATATTAATGACATGTAGACAAACACGCCTTAGAGGATGAGTAATGTGTTCAGCACTTGGAAATGGCGGGAATTCCAAACGGAAGGAACTTGAAACCCATTAAGATGGTTTGTTTAAGATTTGCGTGCAAACTTATAAGATAACTTCTTATGGAAGGTATGTTCGTTAATAATTTGACAGCTCGAATGCCCAAACACTCCTCTTTTTTTAATACTGTTGAAAAGAAAATGGAAATGTACTCGCATCTACGACTCAAATCGATTTTATTAACAAAAGTTCGTAGTCGTTTGGTAAATATTTGAATAATTTTCTTCATTTCCAGAGGGTAGAAGTATGAGTTGTTGTACTTTATACTTATGAGAATTGTACTCAATGTGCGCCAGTGAAAGTGCCCCTGGAATTTCAAGTGTTGATGTCTGTGGAAAACCCGGTAAATAAACAGCAAATAGACTTTTTATTGTCTCTTGGGTCTTCTCTTGGAAATGTAGACAACAATAAGGGATTCAATATTGAGTTTGCATGTGGAATGTTAAGCATATGATGCCTGTTGGTGGCACAGGATTTCTAATACAACCCATTGCCTAGAGGTAAACCATTTGTTTTCTTCTTTTTCATGAAAGATATAAGTTGCTGAGTCACATCCTTGAATATGTGGTTTTCATTTTCAGTCTCAATTTTAGAAGGATACAAATTCCTTGACATGATGATGGCAGGAAGTGAAAGTTCATTTTCATTTCGTTGGCCCTGTCCTTTTTCAAAAACCTATTTGTAGGACTTTCATCTCTTCACCTTTTACGTTTAGTCAGGTCGTAAGGGTTATGTTAAGCCAAAAGGTCAATTTGAATTGTTCTCATATTCTTAATCAATTTAGAAAATGTCATTTTACTTAATAATTTGTTTTTTTCAGGTAATTTTCCAATGTAATTCCATATTTACGAGTATGCAATTGGACAATAGGATGACACTATCGATTTTGCACTCCGATTATAACAATTCTTCTACTCTTGCCAAACGGAATGTCATTTCACTGGTTGGAGGGGCGAAGACGAAACGAAACCAATACATATCACGAATTCAATTCATAATCCAATTTTGTAGAAGCTTTTAGGCTTTAACGGATCCCAGTAGAGGTCAATTACTAGTAAATTATATTTTAATCGACCTCAACCACTTGGGGCTTGTTCAATGTTAGACTAAGTTTTCGATGTCACTGCCAATGTCACACAAGCGTCATTAGTGTCAAATATTAAGTGCTATCATGTATTTTTGATCACTATCTAGAAAACGTCTTCCAATTTATTTTGTAAAGCTTCAACTAAATTCCTATCGACCTTCATTTGAATTGATGTCCCAGATAATTGCTAATAGGAGATGCTTGGCACTTTTTGAAAAACATTATTATTTGAAGCATTTTGTACTAATTTCCTGTTATGACTTAGTTTCAGCTGTTCTAACCCCTTGAAAGATGATGAGGACTTAAAGGTTTGGTATGGTTAACCAGGGTGTGTCATAAAACACATCACATGCGACCAAAACGGGCCCATCGCGATCTCCCTGTGGGACCTGTCAAATTTAACTTCAAAATGCAAAAACCCACACAATCTGCCTGGTAAAACACTCGAAGCCAAGAAGGCCTTTGAAATCCGCACCGTCTGTTCCCTCTAAGTTTTCAAAAAAGTATTTTCCTAAGAATTTCCTTCGGCTACGCGATATTACCTCACATTCACATAGTATGTGTGTTATGTCGTCAGCCGCTTGCAGATCGCGGCGGAATCTAGAAACGTCCGTATCTGATAATTTGAGTCTCTTTGCGTGTTTCAGCAGGAGACAGTGTCCTGTCAAAAAAAAACACTGTTGCGCTGGCAGTCGGGTATGGGCCATGGCCTAGCTTCTTGAGACTCATTTGTGTTGCTCATGTTTTAATTTTTGTCACATTTGAGCGGGGCCTACGGTTTATCGCCGAATCTGAACGACACACCTTAGAAGCTTTTTCATAGGCAATTTTACTTTCGCGAGTTTTCCATTGCCCGCCGAAAGGGTGATGACGATTTGAAAAATTGTTGGTGAAGACGGGGATCGAACCACGGACTCTCTGCGTGATAGTCCAATGAGCTAACCATCGCACCATCGCCACCACCCAGTGTCCTGTCAGGATTCCTATTGATGTCCTAAGTTTGTCCCTGTTCAGTTTAAGTAACTCCCCAGATCTTTTACCGTCAAGAAGTGGCCATAGACCCTTGGATACCCTATGTCCTTCAATATTCGACCACCTTAAGTTGGCAGTCTTTATGGGACTTTTTCGGCCTTAAAATTGAGATAATAATTTTTTCCGGGTTCACACTAATGCTAATTCTATAATTACACACTAATTGTTAATCAGGCCACGAGTAGCTGAACAAAATCTGGGCTTAAGAATATTAATATCGAAGCGCAGTGGTTAAGTGAGCATAAAAAAATGTGACATACATATACTCAGTGACAGCTAAAGTGGTTGCGAATTTATTCTAACCTGCTAACAAAGAAAAGATGCCATGAAGTTTCGGCAAATGAGAGAATGTCTTTCCACAATTTGCATCTAGGCTAAATTAAGCAACATCATACGCATATGCGCTCACATTCCCACATATACAACAGACGTTGCTTCGATGCTACGATGCTACGATAGTTTTAACGTTAATGAGGAAAGGAATGCATCTTATTTAGTACCGAAAAGGATCAGCAACTTCACTATATATAAAGGCCCTACATGTGGCAATGGACTTGAAGTAATTGCTTTTGTTCCTACTCGGAATATCACTGAAGCTTTAACACGGCATTCCCATCTCGGTATTAAAATCCACCATGTTCCGATCGTCGCAAGATGTTCCTCCAACATAAACCCGGCCTAGTACGAGTATCTTTTCACAGCCAAGATGTATTCATATACGAATACCTCATATCTCACCACAACGACGAGGAAATATCGGGTTTTCCAATAGGGACTTGACAACTTTCAATTTAATTTGTGAACGCACCCTTTCACTAATCATCAAACTGTCACTGTCAATTTATTCAGTAAATTCAACATTTTCATCATGGCAAAGTACACGAACGAGCAACGTCTGCAAATTATAAAAATTTTCTACCAAAATTCGGAGTCGGTGACTGCAACTTTAAGAGCGTTAATTCCAATTTTAGGTCGTAATTCTCGCCCTAGTAGACAGGCAATAACAAGTTAAGTGCAAAAATTTGAGTCTTCATATTTGTTGTGTGATGTTGCCGTGTCAGTGAGACAACGGGTCGGTCGAAGTGTCGAAAATATCGCTGCGGTTCAGGCGTCCGTAGCAAACGATCCAAATCAGTCAATTTGGCATCGCTCAGACCACATTATGGGATATTTTGCGTAAGCATCTTGGTATACACCCATACAAAATCAAGCTGACTCAGGAATTGGAGCCGATGGACCATTTGAAGCGAATAACGTTCTCCGATTGGGTTCTGGAGAAGATGCGTCTGTTATCTCAAGAAATGGGCCAGTCGATTGGCCGCCTCGTTCGTGCGTTTTAACGCTACTATGACTATTTTCTGTGGGGCTACGTTAAGTCATTGGCTTATGCCAACATGCCAACTTTGAACGCGAGATAGCAGCCGTTTCGGCCGAAATGTGTGGCCGAGTCGTTGAAAATTGGGTCCAACGAATGAAGTCGAGTTCCATTCATAAATGTTTTAATTGTACTTCAAGCCGATAATAAAGTTTTTGAAATATCTCAAATGATTTGCGTTTTATTTAAAAAAAAAAGATGTCAAGTCCTTATTGGAAAATCCTGTATTATAAGAAGACGATAACAAACCGCGTGAACCTTTGTCGATCATACACCTCCATAGCTCTCGGCGAGACCAATGTATAGGTATTATACCTGTACTAAGTGCAGACCACTACTTCCAGAAAGCTGTCAGAACTGCCGCAAGCAAGAAACGCCTGGTTTGATTGAGGATATTCGAAGCCTTGCAAGTGTGGGCCACAATAACTCCACGCCATTTGTTTAAAACATGAAATGGAATATCTCGAATATCCTACGAACGAAAGAGTTGAGAGGAACATCAGCTTCTCTAGAACCAAACCAAATTACCATGAGGGCCTTGTGATCAAGAAAATGGACATGTGAGTACTACTCTAGAAATATTTTGGAGATTTACCAAGGTAAGCGTAAGCAAGGAAATTCAATAGTAGAAGCACAGCTAGCATTAACAGAAATACTCTTCAACTATTGAAAGGACTGAATATGGGGCTTGCTAGTCGACTAACTTTGTTACCTTCTCCAACTAAACGGCCTTCACCTTGGCATTTACATCTTTAAAAACTTTTGTTGCGTAAAAACAGTACTGCTATTAAACTAAGCAGACTCGGATCTCTGGCACAATTTTAAGCGATCTTTAACCTCCCGTACGTGAACTGTGAGACATTTAGATTTGATCTCTCATTAAAGTAACGAAGCAAAAGGTGACACTCACTAACCATGACTTGGTGTCAAATAAATGGTGAATGGTACCTTATTGTCGTTCGCCAAATCTTTATGAATGAATACCTGCGTTCGCTATGGAATCATCAGTCTCCTAAGCATCGCGTACACGGCCCGTCTGTCGTATAATCTAAGGATCTTTTCCATTTACCAACGATATGACTATACTTTGTCGGCACGGTTTTTGTCCCGATAAGTCAACAATTGACCATATATTCACACTCTGGCAGATCCGAGAGAAAACCGAGGTCTAGAGCGGTACACATTACCTCTTTATCGACTTTGTATCTGACAGCAACTATGGAAAGGAGCTATACAGAGTTATGTGAATCTTTTGCATTCCTGCTCATTTTTATAGAATGTGTAGATGGAACTCGCTAGTCTGTTAAGGTCGAAAGTAGACCGCCAAAAATGGATAAAGACAAAACCATGCTCTGACGTCTGACTTTCGCATGATTTAGGCATCCTTTGCTGATTTGAAAACAAGCTTATTCTTATGATTTCTATTCTTGCACTCTACCTGAAAAGATTTATCTGTTAAGACCCAGATCGAAACTCTTAATGTATGATGGTAAACTTCGTCTTCACTTAACTTAAATTCTACTTTACTTAGCTGTGAATGTGATTAATCAAAAGAGACTACGAAAATCCTTTATGTTGCTTCAAAATCCACGAGCCTTCTTATAATAACATCTGTCTTCGCATATTTTTTTTGGGGGCACAAACTCACAATATCCATTCGAAATTCTGTCAACACAACAATAGCACTTTTTTTCTTACTTCTTAGGCCTAAAACTGTCCCTGTCTCCAGAGAAATACACACATGTTGTCAGGTTTTAAAATTAATTTTTTATTTAACGATGAACAGCGTTTTCCACTTGACAACATCATGATGTGGGTGAAAGAAACAACCTGACATTTTGTATTATTCCAGTGGGATTATTATGATATAGCACGTTTTTCAAGTTATCCTTTTCTTTTCATGGAGCATCCTTTGCCATATATACTCGTATGTAACTCCCACAGCAGCAGAATGTTACTAGTAGTAAATCTTTCTTAGGAAAACATCCTTGATTCATGTACCTGAGCTTTTTACCTTGCATACAGTAATAATTTTCTTTATTAGCTCATTAACAGTACGTTGTGATATTTGTGTATCTTTATTGTGTATCCTAGCTATACTTCTGCTCGTTTATTGCTGCGCATTAATTCGTTACTAAGGCTCCTAATAAATTATTGTGATGGAAATGGTCTCAAGGTCTTTGAGAAAATATTTTCTGTTAGATTATATGAGGCTTTCAGTTAATAAGTGCTTTGAAGGAGATTCCCTTAAATAGTGTTTTCTTTGAATACACCACCTTTAGACAACCTTTAACAAAAGACAACAATTCATCAATTAAGACTACGTTCGTTCTCATTTTTTCACCTTGAGATTACTGTGGTGTTCTATCACCGATACATACTCCTTAGTGCGGTCAACCTCGAGGAAGGTGTTCAGGGTAAGAGCACATGCTTTTATGCCAGATTTGTTTTTCTGCAGGCCATCAAGTATATTAAAAACCAAACGGCTGGCAATATCAGACAGCTTCTCAGATAAACATACACGAAGGGAATTTTTCAAAAATAAAAAAGTGCTTGACCAATGACTCATGTAATGTTGGTTTCCCCAAAGGGAAAAGTCTAGTGGTGCGATATCACTTGATCTAGCCAGCCAATTCACGAAGCCAAAGTGTGAAATTAACTGTTTACCGAATAGATATGTGCAATAAAGCCATAGTTTCACAGGCTGTCTTACGTCGTGACAGCGTATTGTCAAGACCACTTGCTTCAATTTCAAGCTTCAAATAATGATAATGGATAACGCGATAAAGCGCGGCATACACAGTTACGTTCCGGACGGCCTTAGTTTTGAAGAACACTGATATAATGACATCTCTTGAACGTCTTCGAGTTGCTCCGCACCTCAATTATGGCTATTTTTCTAATTGGCGTAGCCATTAGGCAATAAATGGGCCTCATCGTTGTACAAAATTTTTGTAGAAAACAGAAAATCTTCTTGAACCTTTTTAAGAGACGATTCGGAAGCTCGGCTGGCTTCAGTTCTTGCACGTAAAATATGCCAAGCTGTTGCATACGATAAGCCAAGCTGTTCCAAACGCCGCCAAATCGATTCATGAAGGTCATCACAAACAGCAAACACTCCCCGCTACCGCCTCTTTATTTTTTTCGCTCCGTGGTAGTTTTGGTATGTTTGCTCACGTATTTTTCATTAATTCAAAGTTAGGTTTCAAACTTTGCGATGGCATAGCTAATTGTACGTACGTTAGGCCGATTAAGTGCTCCATAAGTTACTCTAGGTACATGAAACACAATTATTGTAGAATGCTGGTTTTCGTAATACAGCTGAATTATTTGTAAATGATGTGCGAAGCTTAGTCTGTCCATGATAAAATCTCAAACAATACTAACCAAAAAGAATGAACCGACGCAAAAGCACCTCTAAAAGAATAAGCCTTTAGTTAGAAGGATCAGCAAAGAAGTAAAGCATCTTGGCAGATATATTATCCCCTTCACCTGTGATTTACAATATAGTTCTTTGTCATTAGATTTGCGTACACATCCGCTTGGAAGACAAATACGAGTTTGCCCAACGAGTTTTATGGTCGTAATCCAAAAACATGCTAGAGCCACGTGCCAAATCTTTCCTGGGGTCACCGGTGTAGATCCGATTTTATCCGGACTTAGCTGCTGACCGTGGCCTATCCTGTATTTTTGAATTAGTCAGAGTTTCGTTTTCACTGCGTCGGACGTCAATTTTGACCACAAACTCGAGCTCAAAAACCGCCAGCGCAATGCGTCAATGAAGCTGCAATTCAAATTATAGCGAAGACAATTTCTTTTTAAACGGAAAATGGCTTTAACGGTCCAGCCTTTGATGTAAATATCAAGGAAGACACTAATCAATGCATCTATAGTATCTAGGCCCTGACGAAAAACAAACAAGGCAGTAAGCGTTCATAGCACCTCGGCCGAAAGTATGAAAACTGCAGCCGTTCCGAAGATGAAAATGAAATGACTGTTGAGCTGCTTTAGGAAACTTGACGGAATGTGGGAACTATAGAATAGTATGCTAGTCTATAATAATTCCGATACAAGTAGAATAGCATCCTGAGATATTCCCTTAACAAGACAGACAGACTTTCGAGCTGAATTGTCCTGCATCGACCAACATGAATACTTTGCGGATTACTTATGAACATTTCGTCGTTTTTGAGAAGGCCTCCGACAGCTTGAATATAGATGTCTTCCCCTGCGAGCGTTGTACAGGAGAAGTATCCCAGGAAAACGAGCAGCTATTAAAAAGGCTTGCTTTATGCAAATCTTGTCTGGGTACCAAGTCACGGGAAATCAATTTGCCGATGGGATTGCTTTAGGCAGGACTCAGAAGAGAGTTTTTCAGGTCCCAAACCTACGTTCGCCTGTTCCGATTCTGCCTATATTCTCAGTCAAAGCTTGCATTGTTTGGTTTTATGGTATAACTCTACAGATTATTCGCAGATCAAGCAAATGCTTCTCTTTCTATCCCTTAGCAGGCCGGTTACTCACGCTATGGTGGGGCATATTTCTTCGAAAGATTGAGAAAATTTCGATTAAATAATTTTATAAACAGTACAATAGGCTAGTTCTCTGAGATAATTGTCTCAGTTGATTATGAGGACTGCCACGGCGGAAAAGGCTTTGGAACCAGAAATTCAGCTGGCGTCTTAACCGTCTTAAATACAATGTTTATTAAACATCAACGACATCTTATCACTTATAGCAGCGGGGACCACGAAACGCAAATAGATTATCACCTCTGCAAAATGTCGATGAGAAACCGTGTTAAGGGCTGTAAAGTAAAACTTGGAGAATCGCTAGTAAGCCAACACCGTCTGCTCATTACAGAATTTTTCACAGCGGAGCCACCGAAAACACGGGCATCGTTTGGAACGCCAAAAAGCCGGTGGTATTATCTATCGAAGGAACGAAGCGCAAGATTTATCGCACTGGCTGAAGAAGTACTTCAAAATATAAATGGTATAGCAGACTCACTTAGCCCGCAAGAAATGTGGAACAGCATGCACGAGGAATGCATAACACTCGCAAAGTCCCATCTGGGGACTATATCGAGATACCATCATGTCGACAAAGAAACATGGTGGTGGAATGACGAAGCCAAACGAGCTGTGGCCGACAAGAAGAGTGCTTGGACAAAAGCGTGGACAAAATGCGATCGGAGCGACGATATTGAAAAAGCTCGACTGGCTCTTGAATACGAGCGCCTTAAAAAGATCGCATAGAAAGTCCTGGCTCGAACTCGAGCGGCAGAAGCGGAAAACCTGTACCAGGAGTTGGAACAAATATCCTCACGATCGGCAGATAGAAGACAAGCAATACAAGAAGTTCAAGAATTTCAAACGTCGTCCAATAATACAGTGTCAAATATTTTTAAGCTCGCTGCACAGAGGAGAAAAAATTCAATGGAAATAACCTCGCCGAAATACATCAAAATCGCAGACGGTCGTTTACTAACAAATGAAAAGGAAATTTGTGACCGGTGGCTTGAATACTGCAAGGAGTTGCTTAACAAACAGTTTCCACGTGATATCGTGCCGACAGCTGGTCTATTCGAGGAGGAAGTTTCGGACTTTTCAATCGAAGAAATAAGTATAGCAATCGGAACAATGAAGCGGGGAAAAGCGGCGGGACTAGACAGCATTCAATCAGAGTTTTGGTCGAAGATGGAGGGAATCGGCAGCGAATGGCTATCGAAACTTTTAAATAAATTTAAATGTGGACAACCTTTGCCGAATCAATGGAGAAGTAGTTTCTTGGTTCCATTATACAAAGGAAAAGGCGACACTCGAGAATGCAACAACTACCGTTAAATCAAGCTGATGTCACACACAATGAAAATCAACGAACGTCTTCGGCAAATAATAAAGCTCGATAATAGCCAGTGTGGATTTGTTGAAGGAAGATCGACGGTGGACGCTATCCAAAGCCTACGAATAATAATGGAAAAGCACCGAGATTTGTCTAAGGATTTACACATGGTATTTATCGACCTCGAGAAAGCATTCGATCGAGTGCCTAGGGATCTCATATGGGCCGCGCTGAGGTCTCAAAACGTACCGGAAACGTATGTTAGAATAATACAAGACATGTACGGAAACGTGAAAAATGCGGTTAAAAGCTCTGCTGGACTAACGAGAGAATTTCCAGTTAATGTCGGAGTGCATCAAGGAAGCGTACTTAGCCCTTTCCTCTTTAACGTAGTATTCGACTATCGAAGCAAATGTAACGCCAATTCTCTTCGCTAACGACGCAGTTATACTTAGGGATAACGTCGAAGATTTACAGAACGCCTTAGATTCATGGAGAAATGCGCTAGAGAGAAACGGATTTAAAATAAGTCGTTCAAAGACGGAGCATTTGACGTGCCCATTTGCGCATCCGTTGCGACCTGTTCCGGATATAACGTTAGACGGAATAGTTCTTCCGAAAAGCACTATCTTTAAGTACTTAGGATCAATCGTTAACATGGAAGCGAAAAGTGACGACGACGTAAACCACAGAGTGAGTGGATCCAGGACCGAGCATTATGTAGACGCGTTCTGCGGTCTGCGACATTAGCCCACCCCATAAGCGGAGCAGCAGCGATGCAGTAAAAATGGGACACTCGTTACGCATAAATTCGTATAACGAGGAAAGGGTTAATAAAAGGATAAGAAGAATTGTCTCAGTGCTCTGTTGCGATAAAAATATACGAGGACGGGTCAATAAGTCCGTGACTTTTTGAATTTCTGACCTCTTTACTGAAACAGCAACACTGCTCCTGTCAACAGGCATCTGTCAGTTGACTCCTGTCAAAATTTAAACTTGCTGCGTCAGTTAGTTTGTGTTTGACAGCTACGAGTATTTTTATCAGACTACTTACTAATTTGAGGAGAAAATGGAAAAAAGTGAATTTCGTGTGCTTATTAAGCATTATTTCCTGCGAAAAAAAACCATTACCGAGACCAAGGCTAAGCTTGATAAATACTATGGGGACTCTGCACCATCGATTTCAATGGTAAAAAAGTGGTTTACTGAATTTCGTTGTGGCCGTACAAGCACTGAAGATGCCGAACGTCCTGGACGCCCAGTTGAGGTCTCTACACCCGAAACAATCGGAAAAATTCACGATATGGTGTTGGCCGACCGAAGATTGAAAGCGCGAGAGATTGTGGAAGCCGTAGGGATCTCGCATGGCTCAGTGGTTTCAATTTTGAATGATCACTTGGGCATGAGAAAGCTTTCCGCAAGATGGGTGCCGCGCTTGCTCACAGTCGACCACAAACGCAATCGTGTAACAACTTCACAGGAAGGTTTGGCGTTGTTTAATCGCAATATGGAGAAGTTTTTGCGCCGTTTTGTAACCGTGGACGAAACATGGATCCATCACAACACACCAGAGAACAAACAACAGTCAAAACAGTGGGTTTCTAAGGGTGAATCGGCGCCAAAGAAGGCCAAGGTGGGTTTGTCAGCCAATAAAGTTATGGCGACTGTTTTTTGGGATGCACGCGGGATAATCCACATTGACTATCTTCAAAAGGGAAGAACAATCAATGGGGAATATTATGCCAACTTATTGGACCGATTCAATGACGATTTGAAAAAAAAACGACCTCATTTGGCCAAGAAAAAAGTTCTTTTCCACCAAGACAATGCAAGGGTGCACACATGTGCAGTTGCCATGGCAAAAATCCATGAATTGGGCTATGAATTGCTCCCTCATCCACCCTATTCTCCAGATTTGGCTCCGATCGACTACTTCTTGTTCCCAAACCTGAAGAAATGGCTTGGTGGAAAAAGATTTGACTCCAATGATGAAGTCATCTCGCAAACAAAGGCCTATTTTGGAGACCTCGACAAATCATTTTTTTTGGAAGGGATAAAAAAATTGGAGAAGCGTTGGACAAAGTGTATAGAGCTCAAGGGAGACTACGTTGAAAAATAAAATTATTTTTTTATCAAAAAATCTGTGTTTTAATCCAAAAGTCACGGACTTATTGACCCGCCCTCGTATATAGCGATAAATTTCATGTGTTACACAACTGTTAATCGTCTTAGGAATTTAAAGTTAGCACCGAATCACGACGAAATTGAATTCGTACTTCCTTGTAGTACTTAGTAATGTCAGCCGCCGGCTCTGTCATATACGTTCATTGACATCATACTCGTATTTTCAAAATGTATCTTGATTACCCTGTCGAAGTTTACCTGCTTTCGAACAATTTTGTTTGGCTCGCACCAGATAGCTGACAACTTGCAGTCAAACGCATGAAAAGCAATGTACCTTCACACAAACAAAGCCTATCAAACATCGAAGCAGTTTTACCAGCACTAAATGTGTGGAGTATCTGGAAAGTGTCTAAGGTCGTCATAAGAAACCTTCATAAATAGGTGTCTTTACAGCATTTTAAGGAGCTTCTTTTCAAACACGAAACACGAACAACATACCATACCTTGCCAGACGCAACACGCCAAAATGACGGAGCATGTCTTTGGCGCCTAGTTTGACGTCTCGCCTGAGCTTTTTTTCAAAACTTTGGGGTTTTCGACTCGCAAGCCCTCTTTTAAAAGGAAAACACCAAAAGGAAAATTGATGTTCACACCTGATCCGTCCTGATGACAACGCTCTACAAGACATAAGTGGAAAAGATAAAATGTGCACTGGCTATATACTATACAGTGGTGGTAAGATACAAATGGCGCACTAATGACCAAAACGAATGTGCAGAGAATCTACTTGTAGTACTGCTGGCAGCTCTGCCCGTAAAACCGATGTGCAGATATTTTTTGAAGTCAATCGCATCGGTTGTTTTCAGTTTAGAGCTTGTCACTTATGTGTGACACTGTCGATTGCAGCGAAGTTAGAAATAGAGATATGTTGCAGAACAGCGCTGCGTGCAGCATTTATATGCGTCTCCGCGAATTAAAACGTCTGTATTCTAATTTCACTGCACACAAAATTCTGCTCATGTGTTTTTTGAGCATAACATGGAGGAAAGAAAACGCGGGCAAACGATACCCGAGAGATACATGATAGTACACAAAACCAGCAAACAACTAGCTGACAACTATGTGCCAGACTATAGGATTTTTAATTTTTCTCTCAACTGACTTCGGCTTTTCGAACGAAATAACTATCTAAGTATCTATACACACAGATATTAAAAATAGTAGAGAGAATGAAATATCGCATCTTCTATCCACATCCTGGCCTGAAAGTTTTTACCAATCAGAAATTGTGGCTGCAGTTAGGACTTCAGACGGGTTAGATTGACACCTGGTAAGAATATCTCCATCTACTTTGGTAGCCGAGCTGCGACCGATTGCAACCTACTAAATCAATTTGAAGGCATTATTACCGCTTTTGATCAAATATAACTTTGAAAAATTCCCAAACTTAACAAGCAGCGAATCCGGACTATGGTAGGGATCTTATCAGACTGGCAAAAGTGGATACTTGCAGATAGTTTAATAACTTGTGATACCTATAGGAAAAATATGGCTGCAACTCAGTGTCTGCAGAGAAATTCAAAGGAAGGGTGTTTAGGTTATATACTTTGAATCCTTCACTTCGATTTGTTCGTCCCATTTTTTCGATGCCTATTTTCCTTGGATCTTCCACGCTCATACACGTTTTGAGTCATTCCTTGCCTAAATTTCTTCCTTGCCTCAGCTGGGATAACCATCACGAAAATTCAAAAAAAAACTTGTCTTCTTAGGATGAGGACAGTAAGGACTACAACTCTGATAAATCGAGTTCCCAAATAACATGGCCCAGGTCAGGTTTAGTGGTATTAAAATTTGAGTTGTTATGCATCGCTGTGAGATCATTCTGTTCTAATCATGACTTTTTTTATCTCTAAAGCATTTTTTGGTATTTCTAGAAGTTACACTTCCCACCGCACCTCTAATTTTTGTTGAGCTAAAAGTCAAAGTGGTATTCGAAAAATTTGAATATCTCTCAATTTGTAATTGGAAGGACTCCGGCTTAACAGTTAGTTGTAGTGCCTCAGGGCTTTTAGCTTACCATAACTTTTAGTGCCAACTAATGCAACGGGTCAGCGAACCGTCCTACCATCCATAAACACTTATTACGTCAACCTTCCGAAATGTATGTTCCAGTTTTATTTTCCTTCAATCAATTTTGTATGGCATAACCTTCTGCCCTACATCAAGCTAAACAAGGCTTCCTATAAAGCACTCCATACCCTGAAGCTACCATGAATAAATTCCACATAAATTGTATCCTTCACCAATGTTTGTTTGACCTTTAGAAGAAACCTCAATGAATCCGGTCTACGATGGCGGTACAACTCGAGGTTAAATCGAGTCCTCCCGCCGAAGCCTAAGTCGTTTTCAAACCTCCACCGTCTCCCACCCCCAAACTCAATCAATTACATTCCTCACATTTCATTAAATTAACTATTGATTTTTTTGGCGGGCTTAATCCCCAACACCAAAGCACGTCACACTCGTACCCCTACACTCTCGATTATCGGCCAAACTAAACCGAAACAAAATTTATTTTCCAACAAAATTGCATGCAACCAACGTTACATGTTGGCTTCAGACAAACTACATCCATTCGATTTATTTATTACTGTGGAAGAGGATGGGCTTATTCGACAGTCCCTTTATCTTGGAGCTCCTTCTGTGCTTTTGCGTCGTCCTGACTTGTAATATGGCAAATTCATAAAATTTGGACCCATGCCAAAAAAGGAAGGGAATTGAAAGGTTTTTTTCGTATTCGTAGGGCAGGAGTACAAGTATGTGTCTAAGAGGATTCCATACTTCGTTTATATGGTCCTGCTGCATCATTACCACGGAATGATGAGGAGTTCCACATCCATACATGAGTTATCTCTAGTGGAACTACATCTGTACGAGTTCCTCCCCAAAAGCCTGTGACTGTATGTGTGGAACTAACAGGACGATTTTGTTGAAATGTGATAAGTTTACTCCCAATGACATGAAAACCCCAAAATAGGCAATCTCAACGGTTATTCAAAAAAACAAAAACAAACCAAAAAAAAAGTGAAAGCATAAATGATGACGATGATTGATTTTTACATGGTGACACATATTGGGGTGCTGGTTTTGGAAAAATTGTTCTTTCAGTGATTTTCGTTTGAGATTGTGTGTAGTTGGCTCCATGTTGTCTGGCCCTTGGTAATCATTTTCTTCTACTCCTTAACCATTTTCGAGTTTAATAAAATTTGAGTGCTTCAAATGGGCAATAGACATGTCCCAATAGATGGCGTCAATATGAAGAGTGTGACGAAAAGAAAACAAGGATATCATTGATTGGGCGGGTGACCCATTTCAGTAAAAGCGAAAAGGTCGGACTTCTTTTTGATAAAAACTTTAACTTTTCCTAATGTTAAATTCTTTCCAGAAGAATTGAAACTCAGGTTAGTTGCAACCCACAGGACCCGACCAGCAAATTTTTAATTGGAGGTTTGAACAAATAGTTAAGGGCAGTGCTAACTACCATTTTATACAATTGCGTAGAAAGGACAACTAGCGCTGGGTTCTTATAACATCTTTTGTCATACTTGCGCCAGTGCAGTTCACGTAGACAGTTGCCTCTTAGGGTTTCAGTAAGCACGGTCTTCCGCACACCGCTTTCAGTTCCGCCCTCCAGGATGGTTGAGGTTCCATTAAATTCTGCACGTTCCTAAATCGGGGTCAATTAGTTGTGCATTGCTTCAAAACCCTCCAAAAACTTAGCTCAAGGAACAAAACCAAACTATGGTGGGTTTCTGGGAATGAGGGTATTGAGGACAATGAAAAGACCGACGATAAGATATCACCTCAACAAAATAGGTCGGCGGTGACTGCCCAGCCCTCAACGGAATCAGACAGAATAACCTTTTCGGAGACCAACTAGACACCACTGAACTAAGAGACAACTCTGCTGGTAGAGTTACGAACTTCATACTAGCCTAATTCACAGTTCTGACAAATAGGTACAAAAAATCTTTTAGGTCGAAGAGCCCTATCTTCGCATTTGGCTAGTCGAAAATTTAAAAAAAATCAGGGTCTCCTTCTGCTACATTGCCCTTCCGGGTAGAAGCAGAAACCATTTCGGGTCAAAGTGCTGATATCCATCCTTCTATAGAGCCTAACCTTTTTAGGCGACTGATCCGTAAATTTCTGACCACTTATGGCGACATATACAGCGCATAGTGTTGTTAAATATACAAGTATTGATTTCCCTTCTTCTTCCTAAGAATAGAGCCAAACAAGCCACAGCATAACCGGATAATGTGCTTCTTTTTGCCGATGACAAGTTCCTCCCGACAAACAATTAAAATCTAAAACACTCCCTTAGAACCCACAATAAATGGCAAAGCTCCGTATAAAAAGGAGAACTTGTAGTTTTCTCATATACGTTCGCCATAATCGTCCAGCCGAAAGAACTATTCGCAGTGTGGTGGATAAATTTGAGTTCACTGATTCAGTTAACGATAAACCAACACCCGGATGTCGACTAAACGCAAGATCTGCCGAAAACATCGCCTCTGTCCGTGAGAGTTTGCAGGAGAATCCGAGAAAGTCGATTTCGCTGCGCTCACAAGAACTCGGCCTTTCGCAGACTACAATTTGGCAAATTTTGCGTGATTTAGGCCTGCTCCCGTGTAAAATTCAACAGATCCAGGAGCTGAAGGTAAACGACCATAGACAACGACGTGTGCTCTAGAGCAGTTGGAAACTGACCCTAATTTTCATCGGAAAAGCATCTTCAGCGATGAGGTCCATTTCTTCATGAATGGATACGTCAACAAACAAAATTGTCGAATTTGGGACGATACCAATATACATGAGATCCAAGAGCGTCCAAAGCATCCCGAAAATGTCACTGTTTTGGTGTGGATTTTGGGCTGGCGGCATCATCGGTCCATATTTATTTGAGAACGACGTTGACCAGGCCATCGACCTCAACAGGGAGCGCTATAGGTCGATGATGACCAATTTCTTTTAGCCTGAATTGGATAATATGGACACCAACGACATGTGGTTTCACACAGCTCACGACACAATGAAAATTCAGCACGAGCGATTCGAAGGCATGGTCACCTCATGTGGAGATGATGTGAACTGGCCAGCGAGATCGCGCGATTTTGCCTGGTTAGACTTTTTTGCGGTGTTTCCTGAAATCGCAGTTCTATGCGAATAAGCCAAAAACCACATCGGCCCTCAAAGCTAACACAACCCGTGCCATCGGTCAAATTCATTTATGCGCCAGAGTCATGGAAAATTGGACATTTCTGATGCACGCCACCCAGAGAAGCCAGAGTGGAGATTTGAACCGTAAATAATGGCATCGAATAAAAATCTTCCATGATACGAGTATCTTACACACACTTTGTTTTATTTAAATTTAGAGACAGAAAGCGCTATACTGCCAGGCAGAGAGGCTTGGAACAGAAAGCAAATGGTATTAGACTTAATATCAATTTTCACCAATGTTTATATGTTAGCTGTAGCAGAACTGACCAGAGCTAGCGCCAGACTTGCGACAATAAACGCAATATCCCATGAGGTGGAGTATTGACAAGCAGGCTCCAGTCGAGGCAAGTGAAGCGCTGTAGTGAGGACTTTAAGGTTCTATCTCTTTCTTAAAGCCACGCCAATTCACTAAATGACAGCACTAAAATGACTTGAAGAATCTTGCGCTCTCAACAACCAACGGCATCTTCATACGGCTTTGCTAACGACCATGCTACTGCTCCGTAGTTCAGGATTGAGATGTCCGTTTCTAGACGTGATGTCTTCTTTTCTCCTTAAAGCATTTTTGCGTCATATTTACTTAGTGCATTGCTCGTAAATTTTATCGAGGGGCTCAGAGGAATATTCTTTGGTACTGTCGTCTTTTGTGTCGGTCTGGGGTGTGAGTTTATTACTAACTAAAGAATGCGCATTTAGTCCTGATACAGACTGCAACAATACGCTCGTTTGACAATCGCCGCCACCCAATTAGACTAAGATGCCTCCGCTATTAGCGTGAATTTTTCTAGACTCGACTATTGCATGTGCAGATCCGAGTGTTAGCTGTTGACATTTTTTGTGTTCATCCGCAATGTGAGAAGCGAGAAATCGAGGATATGTGGAAGTGCTAACTCCAGAAACAATGTTCTGTAGTTCTACCAACAGCGAAAGGCAATATATCAACAGAATAGGATCTGGTCAGAAACAAAGAACTTCCAAACCAGTTCAGCACATTCCTTTACAACAAAGACAACCCGAAACGCCGCTGTCAGGCAAAACGAACCATTTGAAATAAAGAAAAAGCAGAATAAACCTACTCATTTTCAGGGTAAGGTCGGAGGAAAGAATGCCTGACGATTGCCGGTCCGCAAAAATGGAATCCGTTTACACTGCGCCAGTGTGTCTAGTTAACAATCTAATAGGAATATATCAGTGCAGTGTTTTCAGAAGTCTTTCCAACTACTTCCATGCTTAATATGGGTATCATTGGCAGAACAGGCAGCTTTGACTTTGAGGTTATGATTCTGATAAAAGGTACGTTTTCTATTGAAACCAATCAAACAGCTATTGAGTAATTAACTCTTGTCAACGCCGACGTAGAAGCCCATTTTTGCGTTGCCCCATGTTGCCCTATTTGTGTTGATAGCCTATAGAGCTATAAAGCGAACTCAACAAGCTGTACAGCAGCATCAATCCCTTATGTTAACTTTAATCCACAGCGATTGCTTTTTTTCAATAAAAACTCAACTAAGTCCGAAAATTACAGAAAGTCCGCCACTGATGGCTAAGACATGTAATGCAAATGAAAAGATCTGATCTTGACTTGGTGGCACGCGCAAATATAAGGAAAACAGCACTTACAGGTGAGCTTTATTAAGGTCCCGGTTCACAACGGTAAGTCTCCAAAACCTAGGAAAATCACCAAACAAATTGGATTGTTAGAAAGGATCACTTCAGGTGATGGTTCCCTAATATGTGGCAATAAACGCCACCATAAATTGGGGTTAAAATGCATTTTGGAAGTTTTGAAAATACAGTGTAGAGCATAAGTCATGGTACCCTGCATCAAGTTTCATAAATTGCAAAATAGAATACCTTAATAAGATTACAATTTTAAAAATTTTCGAGTTCCTAATTGTAAAGAAGTGTGTTCTTTAATTTAACAAAGAAAAAGTAATGATTTTTAACAAACATGAAAAAATAAATCACGCATAGCAATTTAAAACAACAAAATGGAAGAAGTCTTGGTACTCTTACAATTGTTAAGGTTCCACTGTATGAAAAGATAGCGGGAAATTCTGGTTCAACTTAATTTCGTCATAATGGAAGAGGCAATGAGTAGAACTGTCAGTTTGGTGTACAACTTGCATCTGTTCTTATGAAAAAGAGGAATAAATTACACAAAAATTAAAATTACAAAATAAACAGGAAAGAATTAACGATTGAAGAAAGGGAGATAATTATAAATTGTCACAAACAAGGAAAATCATATCCTAAAACTGCTGAAATAGTAAAAAGATTTGCTAGGTGGGGTGAAAAGTAACCTCCTTGACCGCCAGAATGCGCTGCTACTGCAAAAAGGGTTATGGTGCCTTGAAGTCCGTTCATATTAAGGCAGACACGCCTAGAACATGCAGTATCAGTGCGATACTGTCTTTAGTTTGGTTTTGACAGCTGATTGTTGTTGACGTGTTTGGCATCATGTTGAGTATGGACAAAAACGATTTTTGTTCTCTAATAAAATATTATTTTTTGAGAGGCAAACGGGGAAGGAAACATAAAGAAAGTTGGATTAATATTATGGGGCTAATGCTACGTCAGATTACACCGTCAAATATTGGTTTCGAGAGTTTCGTGTTGGTCACAACTCCACTACCGATCAAGTCCGCAGCGGCAGGCCCTCCGATGCAGTTACAGAGGACAATGTCAAAAAAATACATGAAATGGTGTTAGCTGACCGGAAAGTGAAGGTGCGCGAGCTAGCAGATACCACAAAGATTAGTACTGAGCGCACACGCCATATTTTGGGCAATATTCTGCATATGAAAAAGTTATCCTGCCGCTGGGTGCCGCGCATGCTCACTCCTGACCAAAAACACGAACGCGAGAGCACTTCAAAAGAGTGTTTGGACGGAATCGGACGGACTTTTGGCGTCGATTAGTAACTATTGATGAAACCTAAATCCACTATTACACACCAGAGAACAGAATGAGTGCCCGGCAATGGACTGAAGCCAGCACGAGTGCTCCGAAGCGGCCGAGGGAGGCTCAATGGGTCATGGCATACTCTTCGTGGACTACCTCGAAAAAGGAAGAACAATCAACAGCGAGTATTACTGTGCATTATTGGAGCGATTGAAGGCCGAAATCGCTGCAAAACGGCCTCACATGAAGCGAAAAAAAATTTGTTTTTGCAAGACAATGCGCCGGCGCATAAGAGTATCGCAACCACGGCTAAAATCAATGACTTACGGCTCCAATTGCTGTCGCATCCACCGTATTCGCTCGATATGGCTCCCTCGGACTATTATCTTTTCCCAAACCTCAAAAGATGGCCCATCAATAAAAAATTCAGCCACGCGAGGAAATCATCGACGCCACGGAGGAGTATTTTGCAGACCTTCCGGAAAATTACTTTTCGGACGGGATCAAGAAGTAGGAAAATCGCTGGAATAAGTGTATCAAGCTAAAAGGGGACTATATTGAATAAGATAAAAAAAACTTTACTTTTCGCTTAACCCAAAAAATACCATAAAGAAAGTGAAACACGGTGGTGGTGGTGTTATGGTGTGGTGGTGTATGCCGTCTGCTGGTGCGGGGAATTTGGCGATAATTGACGAGATCATGAACAAAGAAGTGTATTTGAATATTTGTCGTGTTTTTTTGCGAATCCGCTATTCGCTTAAAAAGTAATTTGCATGTTCATTACAACAATAACATAGCGATCAACGCTAAGTCAATTTTTCCGCTATCTATTATGCGGATATAAAACAGTGCTTGCAAATCATATTTTCTTCGTTTCGGATGAATTTTTCCGATGAATTGGCAAAAATGCCAACCATTCGCCTACAAAACAAATTTCAAAACAATTTAAGTTTGTTCACCAACCGAAAAATGAGCCACCACTTAAGGCAGACCCATAATAGACGAAAGGACCCGTACGACTACGTAAGTAAATGTGCGATTACCAGTGATTTGTATCTTGCACCCATAATGTCAGATTGCTCGGTTTCGTTGAATTTTTGTTTACTTTTGCTTTCGTACGTAAATTGCGATCAGGATTGCATTTCGTACGAAAATTTGACAGCTAAGCATCTGCTGAATTTAATAATTCAAAAATTTCTTTCAAAAACATTTATATTAGAAGGATTTGATTATCAAAATCATTCAAAGTGCTTTTACTGTGGATTTGTGCCTTTTTCTTGCGAGGTGAATTCCAGAAAGCTTGTGTGTGGGAACAAATTGCTGCAAAAACATTAAATTCGGTTTGAAAATTTGTTAAAGTACTCGTAATTGTTGAGTTAAAATGTCGACATCAAATATGCATATTTGCATTTTTCGAAACAGTTGGTTGTAAAGTGTTGAGAAAATTTGGTTTGAACAGAATCGTGCTTTACAAAATGTAAACAAAGCACTTGTGGAACATAAAGAAATATTTAGTGAAAAGTGTATAATAGAAAATTGTGTTTTGATATATAGTTAAACGAGACAATATCCGAGACATTGAAATGCTACTGAAAATTTCCATGGATTGAATCCTACTTTTTTCCAAAATTTTTTAAAGCACGAAATTTCTAAACACTTTACAAGCACTTATTTCACAACTTACATAATATTAGAAACAACAATTACTTTAACAAATTTTCTAATTTTAATCCGCACCGAATAAAAAGTTTTCACAAATGCAAAACACAAAAACAAAAAAAATGACAACCTGACCTGACAGATTGATACGTTTTCAAACTCCTATTATGGGCTACTTGTCCATTTAAAGTAACGTAAAGAAACTCTTCGTCCAGTTCTGACGAAAAGAGCGTCCAGTTCTGACAGTAGCTTTAGTTAACTTTCGCCTATTATGGTTGAGCCTTAAATCCCATAGAGATGTCTGTGCTACCAAGTTTTTACGATAAACTCTTAAGCGGAGATGGATCGTTTTAAGCGAATTTAGCTAACATGCGTGCAAAAAACACACACCTATTTTAAAAGCAAATCTTCAGCCGAGCGCGGACAAATTGGGTATCTCGACAACTTTTTACTATCAACAGGACAACGATCCTAAACATACCGCCTTAGATGTTAAGATGTGGATCGCTTATAACACACCCCATATGCTTTTACACCACCATAAAGTCCAGATCTCAACCCAATAGAGCACTTATTTCAGCACCATTTCGAAAAACGTTTGCGAAAACATGAAATAGAAAGTAAATCTCAGCTCAAAGATTTACTTAAAGAAGAATGGCAGTAAATTACTTGCAATCCATGCCAAAATTGTCCCAGGGTACCATGACTTATGCTCCACTCTGTATATAGAAAGTATGTTCAGGAATTAAGAGTATGATGCCCACACTCAATTACTCCCCTTGTTGAGCTTCACACATTTAAAACCAGCATACCGCAGTACCTTACTATTCGATCATGAATTTATTCAAAAATCATTCATCCTCACTCCTTAATATTGGTAAAAAAAAGAAACTCAATTTTCGAAACCCTATTTTCTGTTTACAGAATCGGTATTCAAAAAAATAAGAATTAAATAAATCCCCACCATGTGGCAATTCTTTGTTGTTTCCATCTTTTTGTTGATCCCCCATGCCGTTATTTTTCCCTTTGCAGCTGCAAACATTTGTGAAAGGATTTTCCTTCCTTAAACATCAACATTAAAACTTTCCCTTGTTTATTTCCCTCTCAATCTCAGTATGGCACTGGATACATGTATTACTGTTGTTTTAGCGGGTGTCATACGAGTAAAAATGTAGATACATACGAGTGCATGCATACAAATTTATCTTACACATGTATGTGGAGTCGGATATTTGAAGAGCGGATAATATGGAATTCTGAAGCTTATTCTATTTCGGTTTCCTTTTCATGTCGGAACTAGGTTATTTAAATTTCGAATAATAGCAGCAATGTTTCGCAAATATAGTATGTTTAGATAGGTCTTATTTCAGTTGTCATGGCATCAGCAACTGTTTCATTGCCTTAGTTATCCCTTGTTAAGATTCACCAATGGGAAAGGGATATTCGAAAATACATCAAAACGTTAAAGCCTTTACTATAGAAAGATTTGAATAGTTCTCAATGTTGCAGCAAGCACACATAATACAAAAGTTTGCAATTTAAACGTGTCCCTTAGAAGTGGTAAGCATAGTGCTTTTAAACAAACAAAACCAATAGATATGTGAGTTAGAGTGTCCTATCTATAAGAAGTCAAAACATGTTCAACGGAATAAAAGAAGTAAGCGAAAGATTATAAAAAAAAAAATAGAAACAAGTGTGGAAGACAAAACTGAACCCTGAGGAATGCCACCAGCACGTCATTAGACTAGACACCGGCGCATTATTTTCATTGAAGAGCAATTTTTCCTTGGCCAAATACGGTTGAAGGTATACTGATAAGCATTCATAGTGAGATGGGTGTTTTAGTTAAGGGTTCGAGGGGCGGATTTTGATGAAGCACTGATGGTTAAATTAGTAATAGAACAAGGTAAGACGGGAGACTACGTGGGTGTTCAGGGATGACAATTGGATGTACAATATTTATCACACGCTTTTGAACCTTACATAGGAAGTGGGGAGTAGGCTCCCTTGTGGGAGCGTCACGGTGGCTGTGATTTAAGGTAGGCCTCGACTCATAGTAAGGGTGGAGCTTACTCCCATAGTTGTATGGGCATCCCGTGAACTTAAGTCTCCACGACAGGCGTTCACGTAAAACACAAGGGATGTTCAAAGTTGTCTGAACTGAACTAGATGTTCTCGAATTTTTTTAAATGTCTTATTTATTGAGACTAGATCAGAAGGGAACAACCTAGACATTTCGCAACATTTTTGGCGATGAAAGTGCCATTTATAGATAATGGCTGCGTGTTTTAATTTCAAGACAACATTGCGTTTTGGAAGCATTAAATTCCACTTTGTTGATGCTTCCCCAATTTATTATGCTGTCAATAACGGAATTTAATGAGCTTAACATATACTGGCGTATACTGGCGTTCTTATTGTACAGTCGAAGATTAGGAACAGGAGTCTCGTAACGGATATGAAAAACAGGTAGTACTGTGGACAACAAAGGGATCCACATATACAATATGTATATTGGATTAGAAAAAACAGATCATTTTTGAAAATTAAAAAGATTGTTAGAGACATGACGCAACCATTCAATTAGTCTCGAATCCATCCAAGGATAATCAATTGAAAAAAAAAAGATTATTCGATACCAACTGCACGCATTTTCCAGAAATAATACCAAACTCTGTTAATTTCCTTAGCAACGTCAAATGCAAGTATCTTGCTTTCGCCACTTTTCTGTAAGACATGCCATCAAATCACCAGTGGATCTGTTTCTACAAAACCTCACTATCGGTCGTTTCGTGTCGAGATATATATTTCATAAGCTGACGATTTATCAGCATTTCCATAACATTAGAAAGACAGAGAAGAAGATTCGCATTTTTTTGGACTGTAACCTCCATGAGCGCGAAAGTGGGTTCGTCTCATATAGATTCGACACACTCAAGAGTAGGAGCAGACAAAGCCAATATGGAAGCAGACTGGCCTTGTCCATTCTGACAGTTGGAATGCGCTTATAAATAAGCTTTGGAAAGGAGAATAAGGCTGAATTGTAATTTTTTTACTACCCTTGCGGCCTCTTAGTATTTTTTTTAGTCGTATAGAAATTTCACACGTTTAGGAAAGCCGTTGAAGTCATTCTTGGCTCGTTTTCCTCTACCGGGTAGATCTTGACAGCTTCATTACAGCTCTTGATATTTTTGATCTGATAAGGAATAAAGGATCTCATTCAAACACCTGGCCTGTATTCACAGACCTGGGCGTACTCAGGTCTTCACATTCTTCACAAAGGTCATCGCTGCTATGAAACGCTTTGATTGCATTCGCACTCAAGACAATCACACTGAATTTCAATGAATTAGACTTTGACCAGGGTAAGCAGGTTAAGGGCTTGCATGTTAGGTTCAAGTCAGTGGCAGACACTGCCCGTTTATCACACACCACTTTTTTTTACCCGGTATCTAAGAAAACTTGATAATATGATGATTTCGACGACAGGGAATGATTTTATGACAGCACAGACTATTAATTAATATGGTAACATATATTTATATGTGCTGTTGCCTGTCTCGAACGTTTGGCGGTCTCTGGTACTCCCATCATCTCCTGTTTGGAAGATACTACTGCGGTTTGAAATGCGAAATCAGCATCGTAGATCCAGAAAACCGGAGATGAAAATGATCAGAGCCTTCGTCCTTGATTCGTATTTAATTGAGCGGTGAAAATGTATATCTAGTAGTCTTACTCTGGTTACAAGACTCTTACTTGTACACGCATTCAATTAAATAAATTAAGGTGTGGCCATTTGTAGATGCCCCAATGCATGAAATCCTTTGTATTTTTTCTAATCAGCTTAAGAATGTTGTTTTTATTTGTGGATGGCCACCACAATAAGTTACCATGAGGAGTTCGGTGGAACTGTCAACATGCCACATGCGGTTGCACACATAGTAGGTTATAGATATGAGTTCCAGTTTAGTTTATACCTAAACGTTTAAATTTTTTTAAAATTTGTGTTTGTCTGTAAAAAGGATAACCAACCCACATAGCCTTGGCCATTCGCCGAGGATTCTAACAGCGGAAATCATAGCCATGTGAAGTGACAGCCTCTCTTTATTGTCTCCAACGCCTACAACTGCTTTGCTCTGAAAATAACAATGATTAAATCGAAGCTTAAAATTGTAATATCGTACATCTATAATATAATCGAGATAACAATATCCGGAAAGTATTAACCCTGTAGATTTTCGACTACGCGATATTACCTCGCATTCACACAGTATATGTGTTATGTCCTGAACCACTTGCAGATAACCGCAGAATCTACAAATGTCCGTATCTGACAATTTGAGTCTCTTTGCGAGTTTCAACAGGCGACAGTGTCCTATCAGGATTCCTATTATTATCCTAAGCTTATCCCTGTTTAACTTTATTAACTCTCTAGATCTTTTATCGTCAAGAAGTGACCTTAGTTACCCTTGTCCTTTAAGATTCGACCACCTAAGGTTGGCAGTATTTATGGTCTTTTCCTCGGTAGTGCCCCTAACTACGCAGAGGGGTGGTTTGATATTGGCAGCCTCACTATTATTGAGTAGCCCTCCTATTCTTGCAAGCTCATCCGCTTGTTCATTTCTCTCTATACAGCAGTGTCCTGGCACCCAGCACAATCTCACCCGGTTCTGAATGCGTAATGCTTAGCCATTGTGCTGCAGCCCCTGGCTTTATCAGACTTAATGTTAGTCGATTCCATTGCCTTAAGAGTGGCCTGACTGTCGTTGTAATCTCTGTCGGATACCGATCTCATCTGCATCAGCTCAGCCGCTCTGAGGACACCCATAAACTCGGATTGGAAGACACTGCTTGTGTCCGGTAGTCTCATAAACACTCTTAGCTCTGAGTCCTCCGAGAAGATACCGGAACCTGTTCCTTCCTCTGTCTTCGAGCCATCTGTGAAAACTGCAATTTCGTTTGGTCTTATCACTGTATTTTCTTGCCAGTCCTTCTCCCCGGATATATTATATCATACGGAATGTCGTAGTCGATCAAGAAAGGATTTTCATCCGTTAAAATTGGACTGCCTGGCAGTAGCTCCCCATGTCCGAAGCTACTGTTCTTGAAGTGAACCAGTTTAGTAAGTCGTATCGCACTGTTGCCAGTTAGTTTTATAATCTGTAAGTCGAGCGGTGTCAGGTGCAGAAAGATGTCCAATGCGATTGGCGAAATGACTCCCCCTTGAGGGGTTCCCCTGGTACTGACATTATAGCCGAGCTTTGTCCAATGGAACAGTTTATTACCCTACTTGCAAGCATGTTGCAAACCAAATTTGTAATGCCCTGCTCAATATTTGCGTATACTAGACCGCTTTTAATACGCTGCACTTCACATTGATATTGGTAACGTGCCTCCAGACCCAGTGGACGATCTCTGTGACGAAGAGTTTATTGATGATGTCGAGTAAGTACACAGTTTTGCACAATTATGCGAATCTCGAACTAATACTTCTGTTGATCCAACAGACCCAGAAATGACAGTATGTTTGGAATAGATTGTGAAAGAGCATAGTACCTAACTTGCCTTATGACTATTTTTATGTCCTTTTTTGATGCATTTTTATTTTTGAAGTAAAAAATCAGCCTTTGAGTTGATTGGGTAGTTGGTTTTGGGACGATGAAAAATTCCAATACATAGCTCAGGAAACCAATCGATGTCCACAGCAGCAAAATGTACATGATGCGAATTTTACGGTGTTAGAAGTAAGAAAATTTGTTGGAATATTATTATACTCTGGTTGGACTCCTATCCCTTTTCAACAGAGTTATTGGTCACTCAATCCACTCATTGGCCGAGATATTATTCGTCAGTCTCTGAATCGAACCTGCTTCGATGCCTTAAGCGTTTTCTACATGTCGCCGATAATTCGTCATTGGATACCGACGACACGTGTGTAAAACTACGACCAAATGAATAATTTTCTGCAACATATTCATTCAGAACAAAGAATACAAGTTGTGTTGTCTCTGCTTCAACGATGGCTACCTCTTCAAGTTCAACCAGTATGCCAGTGCCAATGTCAAAAATGATTTAGATGTAAGGAATGAATTGGGCCTTGGAGGTAACACTGTTTTATCTCATTTAAGCTCATGTGGCATCTTAGCCAACGCTTTGTCATGTAGCAACAGGAACCATTCCAGTAAACCGTACTAGAAAAATTCCTACTATTCAAATTGCCGACGCAAAGATATTCAAAAAGGTTGAGGGTGGCAAATTCGAAACCTCCCACGATTAGAATTCACAGCTGAAGGTAGCGGGCTGGAGTAGTAACTCTGTAGTAACACTTGCTTCCAATAAATACAAAGTGGAACCATTACAGCGAGGGAAAAAAAATCAACTTTGTGGAGTGTCCAAACGTCACATCTGTTCATAATCGGCACATATATGGGTGGAGTTGATTTGCATGACAACGCGGTGGCCAATTACCGAATCAACATAACAATGATTGACTCATGTGTAGTAAATGCTTAGAAGCTGTGTTGTGCCATTCAAAAGCATCGAAATTCACTACAAGTGCCTCAAATTGAATTCTGGACCCCTATCTGTGAAGAACTTCTGGTTGTCGAAGCACAGGGAGGGTATTCAAGTACTAAAGAGGAGATCTCGGCGGCCGGTGAAGAGGAGAGAAAAAAAATCAGCAATGAGTTCAAAAAGGACAAGATTGGCCCCGTCATAGAAAAGGATTCTCTACGTAAACGGCCCCAGTGTCAGCAATGTGGCAGCCAGACTATATACAGGTGCTGAAAATGCAATGTTGCAGTACACGTGGAATGCTTCAGCTTATTCCACAACTGATAATTATTTTTAAATTAAGAAATATTCATGTCTACAAACGAGTATATTTTGTTTTATTTTCATCTTTTTTTTATATATATCTGCCCAGTTATGGGTTAGTGAGATAATCAACAGTTGATCTGGTAAACTTTTTAGCCCGGATAAGGTTAGATGGGCCATTAACTCATTTAAACCATATAAGGCACGGGTAAATGATGGCATATTCCCAGCCTTGCTGCAAAAAGGAATAGACTTTCTGATACCCACCCTAATAGCCTTATTTAGGTTCAGCTTCAACTAGGGCTACATACTACGTACTTGGAGGGAGGTAAACGTAATATTTATCGCCAAACCAGGTAACAAACCTAGTGAGCTACCTAAATCATACCGTCCTATAAACTTGACATCGTTTTATCTGAAAACAATGGAAAGAATTATTGACGTACAAGTTAGAGGAAGCATAGAAAACAGCTTGCCTCTGCACCCATTTCAATACGCTTGTCAGAAAGGCAAATCAACAGAAGGAGCTCTGCCAAAACTGACAGCAGAAATAAAAAGCTCCTTCCGGTATAAAGAAATTGCACTCTGCAAATTTCTGGACATAGAGAATGCTTTTGATAACACTGGATATGACTCCATATCAAAAGCTTTAATCCACAGAAAGATCGATCAAGCGACCATAAATTGGATAAAAGCGATGCTAGAGAGCCGAGTAACAACCACCTCATCTGGACAGACCTCGGCATCAGTATCAGCCGTAAGAGGCTGCCCACAGGGGAGTGTACTCTCACTCCTTCTATGGTCCGTGGATATAGATGACCTGCTTAATAAACTACGCAGCAAAGGCTAAAACATAATTGGCTACGCCGATGACCTGGTCATCATTATTAGAGGCAGGGATGCAGAAGTGGTCACTGCACGCATGCAAAATGCCCCTAAGACAGTCCTAGACTGGTGCAACGGAGAGAATCTCTCCATTAATCCAAACGAAGCCTTCACAAAAAAGGTAAAATCTGAACCTAGGTTCAGTTTCAATAAACGGCACAACCATTGAGTAGTCTAATGAAGTCAAATATCTGGGGATAATCCTGGATAAAAGATTAAATTGAATGTGGAACTCACAACTAAATAATAAAATAACTAAAGCAACCAACGCTTTATGGGCCTGCCGCCGCATGTACGAAACCACATGGGGGATATCACTCTATGGATCTATACAATGATGGTAAAACACATCCTAACATTACTTCTGTAGTATGGTGGATTAAAACTTCTCAGAAGACCGCCATTACTAAGCTTAAAAAAGAGCAACGTTTAGAATGCGTGGGTATATCCGGAGCCTTTCGGACCTGCCCAACAGCGGCTTTAGAAGCAATAATAGGACCAACACCCCTACACTTGCACATTAGCAAAGTGGCTCTACGCAGCTCAAATAGTTTGGCATAAGCCAAAGAGCTGGATCCCCATGTAAATCCGGACCTGAAGATCCTACTCTTTGACGTACCAGAACTAGACATAATCTGCGCGGTCACAGACCGCCTTCAACAAAGGGTTCTCCACGGAGATTCCCAGCAAAGAAGCATGGGTTAGTAAACACACACCAAACAGCCAAAATGGCTACAGTGGCATACGGATGGTTCTAAAATAGAAACGGGAGTGGGAGCTGGAATATATGGACCGAACATAAACATATCAATTGCCATGAGGAAGAGTCCTAGTGTATTCCAAGCTGAAATACACGCCATTCAAGAACGGACCAATCTGATACTCAACTCTGGTATCAAACGTGCAAACATCCATTTATTCACGGACAGACAAGCAGCTATAAATGCCCTTAGCTCGGACGTAATTGACTCCAAATCAGTCATGCGCTGCTTCAATACTATACAGAAACTAAGCTCAAGAAACAAGACCAAAATATGGTGGGTTCCTGGGCATGACGGCATTGACGGAAACGAAGACAAACTTGCCAGGAAAGGTTCAGAAACCCCCTTCAACGGACCAGTAAATTTAGTCATTATGCGCTGGGAGCACTCAAAATGCATCTCATACTGGGAGGAGACTCCAGGGCTAAAACAGGCCAATTGAGCCATCCTACCCTCTAATAAAAATGCCGACAGATGTCTGAATCTAAATCGGCATGATATCAGAAACCTAGTACGAGTAGGATACCTTGCAGGACACAACGGTCTAAGATATCAGCTCAGCAAAATAGGACTTGCTGACTCCGCAGAATGTCGACTCTGTCTCGAAGACGAAGAAACAGCTGAACACATTTTATGTCAATGTCAAGCCCCCAATGGAATCAGGCTGAACACCTTCCTCAAAGAACAACTCGACATCTCTGAAATGAGGGACTCCCCTGCTGGTAGAATTGCTAACTTCTTTCGAAAGGTACTACTATCGTAATTTTCTTTCTGACTACTCCAGCACAAAAGATCTTTTTAGGTCACAGTGCTTCTCAATCGATACTAGAGAGTCAGGATTCATTCTGTTACTCTGCATCCATCGAAAATAGTAAATTTTTTTAATTTAAGCGGCACACCTTTATCACTCAATAGCTTTTTTTAGATCAAAAAACAGAGTTTGGTACGAGTATTTGTACCGAAAAGGTTGCGCTGACAAAAAGGACGAGTACGTGTATTCTTCGTACGTAGATGATTACTTTCTACAAAAGATAGAGAAAAGGTTTGACAAACGCTTGAGAGAATCGATGCTAAAGGGATGACTTCGAGTGTGTGAAGGTGGTAAATAAACCATCATGGGTGGCGAATCTCTAGAAGAGCTTTTGATAGGAATATATGTATTACCTTATTATCCAGCATCATCCTTTGACACTTTCAATGAAATATGTTCTGCTTCGAGCACAGTTAAAGCGTAAACAAATGGTTAGAGTATATTCTTACTGAATTCAGCACCAAAATAAGAGAAAACTTCCACTTGAGTGAATTTTCAAATTACCATTAGTCTTATCACACCCTGCAGGCCCTTGAAACGGGATAAGCAAATCCACATAATTTATTTACGTCCCAAATGTGTACCTAGTCGAATGATATGAATTACTTATACGATATCAAGCGGAAAGCCTAATCACGACAAAATTTTACGACCCAGTTGGTTGCACTAAGACATCGACTTCTACTGCTTCCTAATCTTAATGATTTTGCTTTTACTCCTGCTTTTGTTGCTTCAGCGGCTCCAACTTGACCTTGCTTTATCTTTAGACAACCATTCAAGTATTTATATCGTTCGAACGGACGTAATCAAGTAGAACTCAGCCGTATCAATGGCTAAAAGTACTTTCACACCTCAATTGTTTGTGATTTGGTTTTTCTTCTTTTTTTCCTTTTTTTTCTCCATGACTTCAACTTTACAATGTGCCTGGTGTTGTTAGATTCCTAGAAGTGGAGCTGAGGGTGTACAAGTGCGATAAGTCACAAACGAAAGATTGATGGCTTTGAGGTAAACCAACACCTGCTTGCTTGACGTGGTAGTATCGTCACTTCTGTTGTGGTAAACAAGTCAATTGACACCCCCACACTCACAAACACACATCCAAATGAGTACCTCCGGACAGGATACATTACTAGTTGTGTTTACAGTGCAACCTCGTTATGCAAAAGTGGGTTAGGTGTTAGAACAAAGGGGTGACTCACGTATTCCTCATACCTTGTCGGAGTCAACTCATGAGTTACATTGTAAGGCAAACCCACATAAACCTTTCACTATTTATTGCTGTTTTCCGACTTTGACTTTTCTCGTCTTGTAATGAGCTCTAGATTGTGAAGAGAAAAGTTCTTTCGTGCAATTTGCCAACACATTTAGCAAACAGATGGAGGCAGCACGCTCACCGAGGGTGTTTTTTTTTTTTTTTTTTTTTTAGAACAAACTCCAACTGCATTGTAAGAGTGCATAGTGCTGCAGGAGCAGCGGTGCAGTACGATTTCCTTTAGCTGAGAAACATGGAACATTATATGCTGGGGGCCTTAAAAGCATGGCATAGTCCGATAAGGATGCGCTTAGGATTCATTTCTCTTTTGAACATGTTGCTGTTATATTTTTATTTGAAAGGAAAGCTTTTTACCCTTTTTAATTAGATAGCAACAATAATGGGAAAAGACGAAGCAGCTTCGTCGATGGACTATGAGGGCTTTTCTTTTGAAGTGTGACTATAAAAGGTTGAATGTGTGCGAATAGCCCTACACGGACGATTAAACATCTTCATATGAAGAAGTATGAAGTACTCGTATGTTCGCATGAGACTGAAGGACAAAAGTAAGCTGGTGACTACTGCATCTTTTGTGTTAATTTTGTAGTAGGTTGTACTTCTTCAATATGCAATAATTTCTGATTTTGACTTTTTAATGATTTCGTTGGGTTTATAGCGGTTTTCAGTTTTAATCGTGGCTGGTCGATTTGCGCTTCTACAAAGAACAATTTCGTTGACAGGCATCTCGGCAGTATTGACAGTCTGTACCTAGAAGATTATAGGACCGAAATGCTATGGTTCCAAGCTTTAGCAGTCGCTTGCCATATCTATTAGTGATTGTGAAGTAAACCAGAATATATCTCAAGATGATGGCTACTCGCAGAACTAGATTCCGTTAAATATTTAACATCTTAAGGAAATATTGTCAAATTGATGGTGGATCTAAACGCTAGGTCAAAAGGCGCAATAAATGTTCCGAGGATGTTACAGAAAAAGCATTCGAAAGGAGATTAAAGCGACATAGTACATGACTCCAATGAATTAGGAGTCTTTTGCAGAAGTCGAAATTAACTTAAATCAACTACAATCACTTACAATTTGAAATTCCTTTACAGATAGGGCCTTATTACTTTTAATTTATTGTGAGACTAAGGCAACAAAATTGTTAACGACGAGGTAAACTAATTCTATAAATGACGCCCGGTCCGATTTGTTTATGTTGGATGGACTGCTTTCTTTCTTGTTGGCAATACGCACTTGGTTTCGATTTCATTGGCAGCTAAATGGACTTAAGCCGTTTCTGCTTCAAGACCCGGAAATAAAAGTACAGCTCGTAGCCTGTGGCTTGAGATTTTAGCACAGTTTTCTCAAAAATGATGTCAAACAATTCACACGACATCTCAAAACATTGACTAAACTCTTTTTCGACATCAAAGTTCTGAATGAGATTATTTCCGCCCTTTTCCTAGGTTCAATCGTACTTTATCGCCATGTATCACACGGATTGTATGGCTCCCCCTACTCGACAGCGGCGTTTAGGTTAACACCCCAGTTTGGCATCATATTTGTTCAGGCCTTGTCAGCTCGAAACGGCTTTATTACTTACTTTAGGTGGCGCTACAGTCCGGGGTGAACCTGGCCCTCAGTCAACCAACATCTCCAGCGGCCCGATTCTTCGCTAGCTGCCTCCAGTTTTGCACGCCTAGTAGGCTGAGGTCGCCTTCCACTTGCGTGCGCCACTTGAGTCGCGGTTTTCCCCTCACGCGAAGTCTCTCGACCCAGCCATCTTAGTCGTTGGATTTTCACTCTTCTGGCTAGATCAATGTCGCTATAAAGTCCATACAGTTTGTCATTGTGTTCCCTCTTCCACTCACCGTCAATGCGACAGGAGTAAAAACTATTCGAAGAATTTTTCTTTCAAAGCAATTAATTTTGATAAAGTTCTTGCCTCAGCGCAATAGAGCAGTACTGATATTTTTTAAAGGTCTTATATAGGGTAACTTTTATTGTTCGAGAAAGGCCATTGTTAGTTAATTGCCGCATTTTAGCCAAAAGAAGCTCGCGAAAGCGCCACTAGCATTACTCTACCGACCCTAAGGAAGCGGCGTGCATTCTCCATCACCATCATTCAGAGACGTACGAATTTGGCAGCGATGCCAAAACTAGACATTTCTCTGTACAGCTCTGTCATACGCAACCTTAAAATCGATTAATAGGTGGTGTGTATCGGTCTGAAGCTCATAGGTTTTCTCCATGATCTGCCGTAGTGTGAATAATTGATCGATTGTGGACTTTCCTTGTTTGAAGGCACATTGATATGGACCTATCAGGTTGTTGACGAGCGGCTTGTTTGTGTTTCAGAACATTCGTATTTTCTTCCATGACCGGGCAGTTACCCCAGCGACACAACCCCCAACCTGAGAGAACAGTTCCGGTTAACACGAAGCCAGTTACCCAGTTACCTTGGCTAAGTCTCGAAAATCTTCACCGGCCTGAGTTCCAAATATGTCAGAGTAGCCCCCATAAGGTCTCATTCCGGGATTTTACCTCACAATCTTTGTTTGGTGGTCAGCACCCGCGCTTATAAGTGTAGTAAGGCGAGTCTGAATGGACATCGATTAGTAACAGGCGGTTACCACGTGGAGGTAAAACATACACAAATGATGTGTAGAAACAGTTGCAACACTCGATGTCGACAGGGTGACACCTCTCATTGTCTATTCTACTTATACAGCACTCAACCATTCCAAACGTCTTTGTTTGCTTTAGGTGGGGTGAAAAGTATGTTTATGTTTTTTTATTTTATTCAATATAGTCCCCTTTTAGCTTGATACACTTATTCCAGCGATTTTCAAACTTCTTGATCCCGTCCGAAAAGTAATTTTCCGGAAGGTCTGCAAAATACTCCTGCGTGGCGTCGATGATTTCCTCGCGTGAGCTGAATTTTTTATTGATGAGCCATCTTTTGAGGTTTGGGAAAAGATAATAGTCCAAGGGAGCCAAATCGAGCGAATACGGTGGATACGACAGCAATTCGAGCCGTAAGTCATTGATTTTAGCCGTGGTTGCGATGCTCTTATGCGCCGGCGCATTGTCTTGCAAAAACAAATTTTTGTTCGCTTCATGTGAGGCCGTTTTGCAGCGATTTCGGCCTTCAATCGCTCCAGTAATGCACAGTAATACTCGCTGTTGATGGTTTTTCCTTTTTCGAGGTAGTCCACGAAGAGTATGCCATGACAATCCCGGAAAAACGACGCCATAACCTTTCCGACCCATTGAGCCTCCCTCGGTCGCCTCGGACTACTCGTGCCGGCTTCAGTCCATTGCCGGGCACTTATTCTGTTCTCTGGTGTGTAATAGTGGATCCAGGTTTCATCAACAGTTACCAATCGACGCCAAAAGTCCGCCCGATTCCGCATCAGCAAGTCCAAACACTCTTTCGAAGTGCTCTCGCGTTCGTGTTTTTGGTCAGGAGTGAGCATGCGCGGCACATAGCGGCAAGATAACTTTTTCATATTCAAAATATTGCCCAAAATCTGGCGTGTGCGCTCAGTACTAATCTTTGTGGTATCTGCTAGCTCGCGCACCTTCACTTTCCGGTCAGACAACACCATTTCATTTATTTTTTTGACATTTTCCTCTGCAACCGCATCGGAGGGACTGCCGCTGCGTAATTGATCGGTAGTGGAGTTACGGCCACCACGAAACTCTCGAAACCAATATTTGACGGTGTGATCTGATGGAGCCCCATAATATTTGCTCAACTTTTCTTTTGTTTCCTTCGCCGTTTTGCCTTTAAAAAAATAATGTTTTATGAGAGAACGAAAAAAAGACAGTATCGCACTGAAATTTGGCATGTATGCCTAAATATAAACGGACTTCAAGGCACCATCATAACCTTTTTTGCAGTAGCAGCGCATTCTGGCGGTCAAGGAGGTTACTTTTCACCCCACCTAGTAGTAAATTTTCTAAGCATTTTTCCTGAAATAGAAAATTTCCATTTTATCGATATCGAGCTTTTCATACTCTCTGTTTAGTAGAAGAAAATGAGTCGCTCTCGTTCTTATATGGAAATATTCTCTGACGTACTTTAGTGCAGGGCATTTTTGAAGAAATCTGAACAAAGCTCATAAAGCACCCAAATGCGGGAGTCACGTCAAAGAATAAGCCAATAAAAAATAAAATTTTCTCATCAAAAGAAGAGGCTTGCACAAGCTTAATGTTGTTATCTCGTACACCAAGACCTTTCTTCAAAACTCTATAAAGTGGATGGACATAGCTCCAGGCAATTGGCGCAATTGCGAATCGGTGAATCTACTAAAGCGTTTTTAGAGCGATTTGACCAGATGGACGTTAATGTCAACGTAGCGCACTAAAAATTTTAACTTATTGAACTGAACCACGAATTTTGGAGAAAAAGCTTGCACAAATTCCTAGCGTTATTCTGACGTAAGCCTTTTTATTCGAAAATGGAAAACAAAACTGAGTACGTTATGCTTCTCTTCCTGCTCAAAACTCAGTCTTAAAAGTTTGACGAGTCTAGCCAAATCAATTTCCAATTTTCCAGCGTTGTTCTGGCGTAAGCCTTTTTATGGTACAATGGCAAATGAACTGATTACGAATCGGCTGTCAAATGTCAAATTGACATTGTTGTGATGGTTCTTTTTTCTGCTCAACACTAGCTCTTAAAAGTTTGGCAAGTCTAGGCTGAAAAAGCTGGACGAGACCACCGGTACAGAATTGAACCGACAAAGACGTGGAAGCTTAAAAGTTGTTCAGAAATATACATGTGTAGCACACAGAAATCTTACTCTCGAGATAAATTTGAGGAGATCCAGCATGCATCAAAAATCACTATTTAAAAATTCAAATAATAAAGCCAGTTTTAGGTTTGGAGAGTGTCTTAAAAGAATGACGAAAAAGATAAGTTTGTTTGGGTTTACTGATTATCAATTACCCTATTACGAGTACTTAGCGGTTTATCTGAAACTTCAGTAGCTAAGATATCAGTTGATTGATTCCGTCTCTCCCAATTCTCTTCAAATCATATAAATTCAAACCACTTGATTCCATTATCCTTTCTATTTTGAGCTTGAGATCTCAATCGACGCTACCGTTGTTATTTACCTCACGCGCATTAGGTGAATACAAACCATTAAATGCTCATATTTAGTTATTAGTGTAACTGTCCCATAAAACTACAGTACGCGTGTTTAATAATCTCAAGTGCTCGCACGTCATGGCTCATCGGGTCATGAATTTCCATTTTACGCCTTCCATGTATTTATAACTTTGCAATGAATTCTTCGCTGTTCATTTAGTGATATACAATGATATAATACTCACACCGTTGATATGAAAATAGGTGTTTCCATTTCGACAACCCCTACAAGTGTTAATACTCAGCAAAATTATGAATTTGGCTGGCAGGAGTGATAAAACCGCAAAACATCATAGAATCAATCAACCAATATTACTCAAAAAGAAAAAAAATTATAATCAAACCGCTGCTGAGACAAGACACACACACGACTGCATTATCAATTCATGAAGACAAATAAGCCCTTGTGGATCTCAACTTTTTTGATAGAGTATGCTGAGAGGTGTCTTTCATTACGAGATAAAGACTACTTGACACGTTACACCAATTAGGGGTTGAATATTGTAACAAAAGAGAGTATTCATACAAGTCGACGACGGTTGGTCTGACGTATTTGTAGTCAATACGATTTAGGGGTAGATTCTCGACGATATCCTCACTAAGGGTTCAAACACACCGGAGCGGGCAAGACGTCTTGTTTTTCAGAGACAAAAGACAATTTTTATTAACACACACAGTTTCCGATATATTTACTGAAATTTTCGTCGGCATCTCATGGTTCTAGATTAAAGCAGTGAAAACTAGCGAGACTATCCTTTTGAATATTCTAACCACGAAATAGGTGAATGGGCAAAATCGCAACGATACCTTCTCGTGGTGCTTACTAAATGACTGCATTCTAGTGAATTTTCGAAAGCTTAACCGCTATATTTGAACACACGGAATTTGCTCTTGTTATTCAGGGTGAACTTCAAGATGTTGGTTACAAATCATGATCATTTGTGTCAATAGGACATCAAACGCTTTTCTTCTAAAGAACGCGGAAAATCGCCAAGATGTTTTTGATGTTCGTTCTTCTGGCTGCTCGGCTCCCGCTGGTGGTTCAATGCGCTTAACATACGATCAAGCCTTTCTGAATCTCAACAGGTTGTAGATGATTTCGAATCAAAAATAATCATGAACGTCGAGACTCATTTCCACCTATGTACGTGGATACGTGAACAAACAAAGAAAACCATAGAAAATGCCCAAAATTCTGTGTTTTTTATAATAAGCCCGCGCTGAAGGGTTTATTACGTAGCACCCTTAAAATGATTGCACACAGAGCAGGTGAAGGAAAATTAGGGAGTATAGAAAGAGAGATACCAATATATTTCTTACATCGCATGAGGAAACGTAGACATTTCGTAGCATTCTTGGCGACTTCGAATATGTGGTCATTCCAACGTTGTCATTGACACACCTACCGAGAATGGAAAGTTTTTCGGTTTCAACAATGCGAGTGCCATTCATGGATAATGGCTGAGGGTACGGACTTCACTTTAGCGACAGTACAGCATTGTGTTTTGGAAGCATTGGTTCATTGGAATCACTCTGTTGATAGTTCCCCAATTGATTATGTTCCTGATATTCGAATTTAATAAGCTTATCATACGCTGCCGTTCCCATTCAACAGCCGAAGAGCAGGGACGTGAGTCTGGGAACGAATATGAAAAGCAGAGAGTAGGTACTGTCGAAACAGCAAAGGAATTAGTTGGATTAGAAACAGCAGATAAGAGATCAATGATGAAAATTAAAAAGAGTGTCGGAGACAGGACGGATCCCTGGGGCACACCAGCATTTATTTTGTGAATGTCAGACTTGAAACCATCCAAGACAACTTGAATTGAACGTTCCGAAAGGTAATTTCTAATCCATTAAAGAAGAGAGTCGTCGATCCCAACTGCATTTTCGACAAAAGAGCCTGATACCATATTCTTATGCCTTAGAAATATCAAGTGCAACTATCTTGCTTTCACCAAAATGATGTAACCTTTGGTTCCACTACTCGGTGAGATATGCCATTAAATCACCAGTGGACCTGTTGCTACGAAAACCATACTGCCGGTCATTACGAAGTTTTCGTGTTTCGAGATATTCCATGAGCTGACGGTTTATCAGCGCTTCTATAATCTTGGAAAGAAGGGACGTAAGTGAAATGGGTCTGTAAGAGGAGAGAGAAGAAGATTCGCCTTTTTTAGGGACCGACTGGACAAATGCTGTTTTCTATCTGCTCGGAAAGAGTCCTAAAGAGTAGGATTGATGAAAAAGCTTTCGTAGTGGTTTTGGCAGCGTAGAAGAACACCTCTTCAGAAGAAGGGGAGATATACCATCTGGACCAGCTGATTTGTGAATGTTAAGATCTTTAAGAACTTTTGCTACTACATGAGTGCGACAGTGGATTCGTCCCATTGAAGATTCGACGCACTCAAGTGTAGGCGGAGACCATGCACTATCTTTGAGCTGGATCCGAAATGTGCAGCTGACAGCTGGAATGTCATTATAAATGAGCGTTGGGATGGAGGATGAGGAAGAATTTCTAATGTTTTTGATGAACGACCAACAATTTTTGCTATCTTTGGGACATTGTTATATTAGAATTGTCGTGTTATGTAAAAGTCTATAACAAATTCCCAACAACTTGTATTAGTGAGACTTAAGACCGAGTATGTAAGTACACTATCGTCTGAGAAATCTTAGGGAAGACTCAAAACTACAATATAGATACTTACTGCGTCGATTTCGACTATCCTTAGATAGAGTGTTTGGAGCCATGGCTTATCGTAGAATCTCTACCAAACATTTTCGTAGCATCGACACTGCAGGATACCGATAAAGGACTTGCGCTGTTCTATTAAAATTCGAAGAAACACCACCGAATTTTCTCATATCGAAAAGAGTTTAAGGTGACGCAGTTTCATACGGAAGAAATTAGCGATGTGATCTTTGTTGCCGCCTCCTTTGACGGAATACGAAGTAGGAATTGCAACAAAAAACTATGACGAATGTACAACGTCATAGATATTGTCAGAGGTCTTCGCCTACAGTGATGAAGATGAGTAAGTTATGTAGGGTACATAAGCACTAGTACTTTAACCGGAAGGACATTCTTAGGTAAACAAATATATATGTTAAGTTGGGCCTTATTTAAATTTGCTCAAGGAGTTCGAAGGGCCCTCAACCAGTTCGGTACGCATAACTGGAATCAGCAAGGTAAAAACCTGGCAGATAAAAACCGCCCCTGTTTGTTAGAGTCCCATAAAAGCAAGTTGAAGCTATCAGCCTAGAGGTGAGTTCTCATGCCGTGGTTGTGGGGAATTGAAATGAAAATTCTGGCACCAGTTTTAAGGTGATGATAGGTTACCGTCGATAGTAATATTCTAAAAAAAATTTAGAAAGCTTCACTAGTACTAAAAACACGGTTCTGAAGTCATTCGTAAGGATTACGACATTTCTTATTCAGTTTTTAGTTCATCCAGAACCATAGCTGTCAGACTTTGTACAACGTGTAACTGTAATACACTGTCGGTGCCAAGGAGCCGAAAAGTACTCGCATGTGTAACGTTTAATTCAAATAGGAAGACTCCCGAAGGTAGATACACAAATCCTTAGTGCCGTTGCTTCGATTTTGGCATATACATATATTCTTCGTAACTGGAGGTAATATCAGGCCTAGCATCTCTGTTAAACAAAAAACTGAAAAACTGCATACTCTGCATACTGCATCAATACCACTTTGTAGCAAGAATGCTTAGAGATCTTGATACCTCCCAATCTTCTGAAGAGGCGTTCACCTTGTGGACAACCACTGCGCAAGCTTTTTCATCAATCCTACACTTGAAGACTCTTTTCAAGCAGAAGAAGGCAGCCTGTCTCTAAAAACGGCAAATCTTTTTTCTCTTCCTACAGATGCGTTGCATACACCGAAAAACTTGACAATGATCCACAGCCACTTTTTGTAACAAGTTTACTAGTGATTCGGTAACATATCTCAAGGAAAATGACCCAAAAGTCTAGACCAATCTGACGAAGGCAAGATAGTTGCACTTGATACTTTGAAGAAACTTGACTAGGCATCAGGCTATTTAGTTGAAAATGCTTATATTTGGGTTCGGTGAACATCTTCTTCAATGGATACGAAGTTGTCTGTTAGAACGTTCAATTCAAGTTTTGTTGGGGCAAATAGTTTTTAATTTTCATTACTGATATTTTTTCTGTCGCTTCTGATCTTGTTCAGACTTATGCGACCACACTAACAGCTTTCTGGATTCTCATCCCTGCTCTTCGGCTGTAAAATGGGAACGAAAGCGTATGGTAAGCTAAGTTATTTTTGATATTAACAGTTGGAAACCAACAAAGACATGCAAAAATATGAACTGCTATTCCTTGTCCTATTTTACTATTGAAATCGTCAGTAGCATCCCGCCCCTTTACCCTCCAACCGTAAAACACGTGTCGCTAAGAATGTTCATCAGTTTACTTTGAAATATCGTGATTCTTTCCAAAGAGATACAACTCGCTTATGGCACGTTTTTTTCCTTTGTCGTTATAACCCTCAAACATTCAAAACCAACGTATGTACATCGGCATCTCTCTTCCTTTAATCACTTATTTTCCTTCGCCCGCACGGTTCGCAAACACTTTAAGAGTATATTGCATCCCATGAGGGGGCGCTTATTTCGTTGTTTGCGGCCAATCTCTGCTCACTAAGCCATTTCTTCATGCTTACGAACAAGAAGGAGGTACTTGGGGCTGAAACCGAACAGTATGGCAGAATCTGTAGCTCAGCTAATGAAATTTCGCCATTGCGATTACGCACGCGTTGCACTGTGCATTGTCTTGATGAAAAAGCACTTTTTTGCCCAAATGCCGTCGTTTTTCACCAAATCTGCTTGGTCCTCGACGTGTTGTAATGAATACATAATTCAGCAACGGTTGTAAAACTGCGCAAAAACTTATTCAAGCTGCGGATCAATTAAATTTAGATTTGTTTAATGCTCCCTGCAGATAAACGGCTTCAATCGCAGTTTAATCTCATGGGATAAACTTTAGAAGGGCCATTCGGAAACCCCTAAACCTACGGGTTTCTTGCATATGTACTCGTATGTACTAAATCCCTCAGTTTTTATCAAGCAAATAATTTAAATCATTGTGTCATAGGACGTTAGCCCACTTTTCCATCGACCACGAGTCACGTGAGAGATTATTCAAAAGAATGACTTCCACCTACGTTACGTGCAATACCCTTACCAGGCCAATCGAATATCCCCTGATAAAATGGTGACATTTAAATATTCATCTCTAATTAGCACTCACTATCCGAAATTACCTACAACGATAGAGCTACAAACCCGCCCATGCAACTCAATAATTGCCTGCGGGGTAATATTGATTACAAATAGGATACAAGGCTCGCGTGATAATTTTATAAAACCGGAAAGAAATTAAATAGGGTAAGAGCGTTCAGGCCACCCTCCCACATCTAAAGTCTCACGCAAGGTAGCGCCTTTAAATTAGTTTTGCCCTGGTTTGTGAAAAATACCAACGAAATCATCACCCACACCGTTTAGCATGCATTCACCCGAAAGTAATTCCTTTCGACAGTAAGGGTAATCGATAACTTAAGGGTGAGGCGAAGTGTGTTTCTGTTTCGCACAAAAAGACGCTTTATTAATATTGTCCCATGAGGCTTCTCTGAAGCAGATGCACATGCTCGTAAGACCGTCGCGTCAATCCGAAGTCCTCTAGAAGTAGATTAGAGCTCGTCCATCGTTATAACGTACTTCTGTCGCGACAATGACAATCCGAGATATTGTCACATTTAGTATGGAAATAATAAGTTCAACTAGAGAAGAGGACTGTTTAAGAGAACACATATAATTTTCGTCACCCCCCAACGTACGGCGCATTAAGAAAATAAAACGAAAACCAGAGAAGGAAATTTCATTGCATAACCAATCCAATTCAATTCTAGTCGCCGTCTTTTCGCTCTCTTTTACGGCCTTCCCTCTCTTGTGAATCGTTTCTCTTTTTGTGATGACTTTTGAATGCCTCTGCATTGAATAATATACGTACATGTACGTAGCAGGACTCAGGCGAATTTCCCCCGCTTGGTTAATATTATTTTCCTCCCCAATTCGAGATCCACCCTAAGAGCTCATCATACCGACAATAATGACCCCACGACTAACTTGGCTGGCTGGCTGGCTGTTTTTGTTTGAGTTTTTTCTTATTTTTTTTTTTCTGATGTACTCACCATTTTCAATTGTCTCTTTGGCACACGATATTATTTTCCCCTTACGCCTACGGAGATTCGATTCAAAATTGTTTGTGTCGTCTGTGAAATCCTCCAAGCCGGCATCTGATTCATGGACGTCCTCAGAGGATTGCCTTTCGGAGGACAATTCACCTGCAGCTATACCAGCGATACCACCCACCGCACCTCCACCGTTACCACCGTGAATCAAATTTTCGGAACTTTTATTCATTTTCCACTTGGATTTGTGATTTTTCAAAATATCACTGCACTTAGCACATTTCACAAGAGATGGAAACTAAACTAGCAACAGTGAATCCTTGCTGGCAATCTCTTATCCTTGCGACTTTTCAGATAACTCGTGTATTATGTAAAAGGGATTTCACAGGCACTAGATTTGTTTTTTTTTTTTTTTTTTTTGTAAAGTATCAGAATCTGTAGAGTCCTCTTGGCTATTCGCACTTTATGTTCTCGTTTTTCTTGTTTGCTCTTATCCTTACAAACCGAATATTCAATGGAATAGATATAGTGCAGTGTGGCTTTACCAATATATAGGAACCAACCGAAGGAGGGAGCAAAGTTCGTTGCCGTTGAATGTCCTTAATCACACTGCAGGATCCTTGTCACACGATTATTCGTTATTCCAAAGAAATAATAGGTTTCACTTGACTTTGTTTCGGTTTAAGGAGGTATGACAGAAGACACACAAAAACAGAAATTGGAAACAATGCACTTAACCTTTATGGGGTCTCGATTTGGAAGAAGGGGAGGTACACAGGGAAAGGATATAAAGATATAAGTTCTGAGACCGACGACGACCGACAGAGTTAAACGAAGTTCTCATTTCGAATGATGAAGTCAGACTGACAGGTCTTTTTCGCAAAACACATTTGTGTATTGATTTTTTTGTATTTAACTCTCGCAGAGTCACCCCGACAGGATAGTTAACTACCCCAGGGGGTTGAAGAAAATTCAACGAAAGTAGTTCGTCCAATAAAAGTATGGTTTGTGGCTAGGATACGGATAACTCAGACGGAATTCAAACTTATGGATATTGTCACTTAAAAGCTCATGTTCATGTCATTGTGTCCAAAGCAGAGATGTGCTTACATTTTTATATTATACTCGTAGTTCACGGTCTCTGAACTCGATGGAATACTGCACAGATATAATAACTTGAAAAGCCCTACCTCGATTGAAAAGCTTTTATCACAAAGGAGTCAGAGATAGATGGAGTAGGTTGGAAAAGACCACCCCATTTTCTTAAGAAATATGCATTTCTAGTGAGACAATCTATTGGAAATTACATGCGTCACAAGCGTCTCTGCGACTGAAGTGGAAATATGTTTTTGTTCCACACAAATCGACTAACGACCAACAATTGTTCAAAATTCAAAATTTAAAGAACATACTCAAGAAGGTCAAAAAGAAGAACTGACTTTAGACCGTTATGATCTATAATGAAACGGCGTGCTTTCAATATGATCAAAGAACTGAACACCATTCATCCTTAAAATAGATGAATAGGTGGTCTGTTTCCAATCAACGCTCACGAGTTTTCTCCAAGATCTGCCGTAGTGTGAACTTTCCTGGACAGAAGCCACATTCATATAGACCCATCTGGTTATTGATAAACGGCTGGAGGCCTTCACACCTATATATAAGTTGGCCTTTGTCGTCCAGGCTGAAAGGTTGATTCTGCCTGACAGCAGTATTGACATTTTACAGTCTACTCAAATTTTCTTTTCAAATCCTTAGCATCGACGGTGACTTTACTATAGTCTTCGCTTGTTTATCTCTACAAGCTTCGGTTTGGGTTTTGTGTCTGAGGCATGTTTTTTTTACCTTTTGTTAAGACTTCCGAATCAAACTCCTGAAGAAGAAGAAGAAGCACCTCTCAACTTCTTCGACCGAGGACAACTTGAATGTCACAGCTAGGTCATTGATCGTAGGTCTTGTTCAAGAGCTCATAAAAGCTAACTTTGATATCAACTTCTTTCTGCTCTATAATCTTTTTTATAAAGCATTGGAAGTTTGTTACCCCTCGAGGAGTATACAAGGGTGAAACTCGATCAAGATACCCTACTTTATCCAACCCAAGTGAAATAGCATCCTCTTCGTATCAGGTATCTTGTTATTATAAAAAAAAACGGACGACCTGACTGTATACATAAAAAATTCACCAATCACACCAAAACACCTTTTATGGCTGTTTTTCAAAGTGCTTTTCTTCGGAATGTAGATTGTAATTAACTCTGACCTTTTGGCCATAACAATCTACACACAAAATTTAAGTACTTAGGATCAATCGTTAACATGGAAGCGAAATGTGACGACGACGTAAACCACAGAGTGAGTGTGGGATGGATGAAATGGCGGGAAAATTCGGGAATCTTTTGCGACCGAAAATTTCCACTTAAATTAAAGGGGAAACTCTACACCACGGTTGTTAGACCAGCTCTTATATACGGTTCACAGTGCTGGACAATGTACGAAGCGTTTAAAAACAAAATGACGGCAGCGGAAATGAAAATGTTAAGGATGTCTAGTGGAGTCACTAAACGCGATTGCATTAGATCTACGCGTATAAGAGGAAGTCTACATATAAAGAATTCGGTAACCGAACAGCTTGAGGCGAATAGAATAAGTTGGTATTGCCACGTTCAAAGAAGATCTGCGGGAAATCCGGTTAAAAAGGCACTATCAACTACGGTCACTCCAACTGTAAGAAAACGAGGTCGGAAAAAGAATTCCTGGATTTCTCAGATGGCAAATGCGCAACAACGTCTGGGGTTAACCACTGAAGCGATCCAGGACCGAGCTTTATGTAGACGCGTTCTGCGGTCTGCGACATTAGCCAACCCCATAAGCGGAGCAGCAGCGATGCAGTAAAAATGGGAAACTCGTTACGCATAAGTTCGTATAACGAGGAAAGGGTTAATAAAAGGATAAGAAGAAGAAGAAGAATCTACACACAAAATCGCGGCATCCCCAAACAACCGACTTTCAAATAGCTGAATATGACTCCAAGGTTTACATCAATAACTTGTTTTCAGAAAAGAGCAGACGAGAACAACCTGTCTCAACTCAATCTCCCTTTGCAACTGCCCTGACGTGGAACGCGTCAAAATGCATTCTCTTGGCATCAATCACTTACAAGATTAAATGGTCTTTGCTTCATAAGCCCTGAAAAATCTATGGCCCAACTACTCTTTTCCCAGTGGTATCACCATGGAAGAAGTGGTTTAAGCAAACATTAACGAATACTCAGCCTAAGCCAATTTGGCCGAAGTAAATTAAAGACAGCAGTGTTGAAACTTTAGCACAACTGCATAAGCAGTTAAGTTATAAGACTATCAAGAAACAAATACTATAGACTGTCATACCAGTTGTGCTCTATGGCACTTAGGCCCGGATGTGGCTGAAGGTAGACGAATATATCCTTTGTGATTTTAAATTCAGTATTCTTTAAGTGATTTCGAATACAGTTAGCAATGACGAGCTTTTAGAGGAAGCAACTTTAACAGCTGTAGAGAAAAGTGCTTATCTGTGGCATAAGATGTTTTTTTGTAAGCAATCCGTCTCTGCTCATTCTTTGTATACAGTCTACAGTGTGTTTATGTTCCCAGACCTTTTTGTCTAAATAAAAGTCAAAGATGACGATTTTCTAAATAAATTCGAAAGTTTATTTGAAAATAGTTTTGGTATATGTCCGGCACGGCTGTTTCGAACAAAGAGCATTCTAAAGATCTAATTTTCGACAGATTTTCTAGCAAATGTGCAAGCGCATGTTCGAACAAGAAGTGAGCCTTATTACTAAACAAAATTTTGCAGACCAGTTGAGTAAAAGCCCAATCACTTAACACCCGACCCAAAAAAATGGTTATTTATTTTTATTTTAAGTGGCGCTACAGTCCGGGATGGCCTGGGCCTCATTCATCAAGCGTCTGCAGTCAGCTCGATCCCTGGCTAGCTGCGTCCAGTTTCGCACTCTAGGTTGACTGAGGTCCCCTTCCATTTGCATGCGCCACCTGAAGGTTGGCCTTTCTCTAATGCGCTGTCCCTCGAGAGCGGATTCGAAGATTTTTCGGACCGGAGTATGACCCAGCCATCTCAGTCCTTTGATCTTCAATCTTCTGGTTACAGTCCGTAGAGTTCATTGTTGTATCACCTCCTCCATTCTCCTTCAATACAGACGGGACCGAAGATCGCTCGAAGATCTCTTTTTCAAGACCCTGACTTAGTCCTGGAAATCCATACCGGCCTGAGCTCCAAATATGTCGGAGTAGCCCGGATAAGGTCTTGTTTTGTTTTTCTGACACTAATCCTGATTTATGGCGCAGGAAACTCGTCATTTGTCGCCTTCACTTCGCAATCTCCAGTGAGATTCCCAGATGACGCCAAGGGGAGGCGTAAAGTAGGGCTTATTAGCAGAGCTGCAAGATGTTCGGCTGTAGAGGCTCATTCTCGTTATTTAAAGAATTAAAATCTTATAACCCATATTTTCTTCCGAAAGCACTGTCATTGTTCTTGTTGTTGTGTGAAAACCCAATAGCATACTAAGGAACGTCTTCTATATTGCAACACAAAAATTTTATTACTACAGATATTGCTGTAGTTGCTGTCATGAGTTCTCTGGATTTGCCTCACTGCAAAAACAGCAGTTTTGCCTACTAAAAACCTATTGATCTTAAAGTGAGCTCAAGAACCCATCACAAAACTTATCTTAGCTTTTGATCCTTCAGCAACTCGATGTTATGTAAGAAAATGTCGATATCTTTTCATAAAATTATCCACAGAATGGACAGACAAACTGCCATTGGAGTAGTACGCATTTGTTGTCTTCCCCGTTTTTAAGGCTTTAGAAATCGTATCTGTAATTGCAAAAAAAATAAATTGGATTAAGGAACTTCAAGTGCATAGAAAAAACTTATGTATAGCCGCCTTCCCCTACGAAGAGGAATGTACAGTTCCCACGATTCGTGACTGCTGAAATCTACTTTTAACTCTTTTTTTTAGTATGTGAGGATTGCAAAATTACCTTATATACAGACTGATTTCTTCTTCCTATCTAATGTGTTGTGTGTCTCATTATGCGGTTACCTTAGTTTCGCTAGCCAAAAGAACATCTGCGACTTGGTCTTTAAGCAACTTCACTCGATCCTCATCAGTAAATTTACATTCAACAGAAGGACTTTTTGGTTTCATTCTGTTTGCACCCATTTCGACTATAAGTATGCTCGGTCCAGAAGCAATGCGAAAACTGTCCCGCAACGGATCGCCATAATATCAGATGCAGCTTTTACAGCTCTTGGCGCTAAGGTCTGACAAGCAAACTTCACTTTTTGTGGCCATCCATCCTTTATCTTTACGTAGGTAATTTGAGGAGTGACAACTGGTGCTTCTGCTTGTGGATGGAGAGCAGAAGCAACTATAGCCTTTTGAACATTGATCTCCCAACTTTCTTCATTTAAAGTAATTTAAGGTGTGACTGCTTGTATTTGACTGAAAAGTGATGATTTACTTTAACTTTTTCTCTGGAACTGAAACGCAAGAGCCTGCCCTTGCCAGATGCTCCATCTCTTTCCAGATGGACTTGTGGTTCTTTACGCACTTAACCCATCGAGGTCGAATTTCGATGACCAACACGTTGTGCCCGAGCCTTTGCAACAAAAATATTTGAAAATGATTTCACTGTTCTTTAATTTTTCGCAGGAGTACAGGCCTCAAATACCGACCTACAGCCTACAGCCGAACCAGGAATTCTAGTTATGGAAAATGAATTTCTTCTACGAAAGGGAGCTCAACAGTGCAAGCTTATCTGGTACTAACCAACGCCACCTAGCATTGTTTGCATCCTTTTTAACTTGGGTATAAAGCCGATGAACTCCGTCGTGAACCTGCCAAAGCCTGCTTATTTTTTATTTACTTGCACCTCACCGTGTTGCAGTGTATCGCATGCCTACCCAAACTGAACAGTTCAACAATGAAAGTAATTATGGTCAACTTATGTACATAGTGACATGGCTGATTTCTATTTTGATAGGTCTTAATTGGCACCAGCATTTTCTTGACAACTTCCTGATGTTAGAATTTGGATTGCTGTTTATGCTGCTTTGGCCACTATAGATTCAGTTGTTTCTGATGCTATCCTTACTATGGATGCTGTTGTTTCTGCTGATATGGGCACTATGCATGCTATTGCTGTTGTTATGAGCTTTGCAATCTTCCTTCTCGCAATCCGTTTCACTCTTAGAGTAAGCTATCTTTGTTTTACTTTATGATTTCAACATCTTTCAATTGATAGGAAGATGATACTTATCAAAAGGGTAACACAAGTAAGAGTTGCTAATAAAAAGCAAGCTTAAATAGTTGTTCCTCAATATGCCGCACAGTAGTGCGAAACCATAATTTTCGCGAAAAGAATAATTTTAACTGCGGATCCCTTGCAAGATATTTCCACTTTTATGGTTTATATGGTATTGAGGAAGTGTATATACTTACTGCATTGATACAATCTGTAGTCCTCATTTCGGGCTTCCTGTGCCTCCTCGCTTAACATCCTTACCGGTAGTATCGCAGCTGAAATAATGGTAATGCCATAGGATCTTGTGCACAATCTTAGGCCTGTTATACCAACTATAATGTCCAAGTTTCTTAACAGTACTCCCCAAATTTGACTGGATCTACAGCAGCGCCACTGTTGATAGTGTCGAGGATAATTTCGAGGCGGCGAATCAGCTCTTCATTTACACCGGTTATACTATTGGTAGTTTTTGGATCTTGAAAGAATCGACGCGATGTGTTTCCATTGTTTGTGGTGCCCATTCCTTGTTTGACCACATCAACTTTCAAGGCCTTTATTAATCTGAATTTGTTTTGAATATCTTTCTTTGTGACATCCATAAGCAGCTTGGTTTCCGTTGTTGTTTTCCCTTGCTTAAACGTCAACCTATACACAATTTTCAAGACAAGCTCCATAAATTTGATACGCGCATGAAGAAAGGACAAACCAAGATGAAGTGCTTCGACAGATTCGGGGAGGTTTCTTAAAGCTTCATAATAATCCGTTTGTGAAAGTTTTGCCTTGCATATGGGACAAACTGCTGTGGATGGTGTATTAGTTACTGCCTGAGCAACCTTTCCGTCGATCATTGATAGAATCAATCCATGATGAATCCTGAAAGTTTTATCATGAAGAACAACAATTGTTTCAGTCTTGCTTCACCCTTTCAACTTCTTTCCGGATGGTTAACAGTCGTTACCTTTATGAGTTCGAATTTTAAAGCTCTGCATGATCTTGTTGACGCTGGCCTTGGATTTTACCAGTAAGTTAAGTCAGAGTTATTTTGTTAATAACCACCAAAGATACTACACAAGTGATGAACATACTTGCGTTAGAAAGCCCCATTTAGAAATTAAAACTTTCATAGCTGAAAGAATCGAATTGAATTCCAGTTTTAGTCATCAAAATCCTCCTCGTGGTATGGTCAAGCAATGATTGTAAGGGCATTTTCACCAAACTTTTAGAGACTTCTAAATTTTCAGGATAACACAGTACTTTAGCTTCCAAGACTTTTTGGTACGAAGGAAAAATGTCGAACTCCTCTTCTTTTGTCGATTTCCTCAAGATTTCGTACTGGTGCTGTGACAGTGATGCATCCAAAGCTTTCTCAAAGCTGTATCGTAAAAGCCTGTCCTTAAGGAGTCGGAATGACTTGGCAGCTGAGATAATTAGCTGCTCAGGAACGTTTTCTTTTAGATTTTTAGTTTTCATTTGGTGGCTTCTTAAACTAAACTCTTCAAAAGGCTTTGACGGGCGACCGCTTTCGCTAATTGTATATTTTATTTATAGAGCACGTATTTGTCAATCAAACCTCTTTATTTTTTCAATGAAACGCTCTTTGCTTCGATTTGCTGCTATCCAGGTTTAAATACCTTGCGTAAATAACTTTATATTTCCTCAAGGTGATCTGGTGTTAGATAAGGGAAATCAGTTTTCACTTTCTCCACGCACTTTACAATATCACGGTCACAGCTTAAAATTATTTCTACTATTTCAGAATAGGCCAAATGGAAATTTTTCATAGTGCGTTATATACCACCTTGATCAAAAAGTTCCCGGAATTTATTCAGAAAATTTTAAATACAAGTTTATTCATCTAAATCTATATTGTCCCTTTCTCGATCGACTCAACACACTTATGTATGCCAGCGCTTGATCCAATCCTCGAAACATTTTTTATATTCTGTTTTCGGTACGTCCATCAGTGCTTCTTGCGATTTTTCCATCACTTCCTCTCATCTGCTGAAACGCCTTCCCCGTAGTGGTTTTTTTAACTCGATTGAACAGAAAGAAGTCACAGGGAGCCAAATCATGTGAATTCGGTGGCTATTGGATGGTATTTGTTGCATTTTTCGTCAAAAAATTACGAATAATAATGGCACTGTGCAACGGTGCGTTATCATGGTGCAAAATCCACGAGTTTTCTGCCCACAATTCTGGTCTCTTTCGGCGAATTTCAAATGTCTCATAACGCTCAAATAATACTCTTTGTTTACTGTCTGGCCTTCTGGCAAAAATTCATGATGCACTTCACAGTTTTAATCCATGAAAACCGTGAGCATTGCCTTCTTTTTTGACTGAAAACGACGTGGTTTTTTTTGGTCTCAGCTCACTTGCCTGATGTCTGGATTGCGTATCGTCATAAAACCACGTCTCGTCTCCAGTAATGATCCTTTTGATGAATGTGGGATCGGATTCAGCCTCGCAAATCATCTCTTTTGCGACGTCAACACGGTCTCTTTTTTTGCATGAAATTGAGGTCTTTTGGCACCAAATTTGCTGTTACACGACGGAAACCCAAATCATTAACCAAAATGCCTTGGACGGATCCATAGACAATGTTCAAGTCCTCCGCTTTCCCTCTGATAACTTTCTTATTGACCGACATTTCTTTTACTTCATCAATGTTTTTGTCGGTTTTCGATGTCGATGGTCTGCCACTGCGTTCATCATCTTCGATTGACTCACGACCACTTTTGAACCGCTCGTGCCACTGGTAAACAAGCGTTTTCTGTAGAGAATCGTTGTCGAAACACTTTTCCAACATTTCTAACGTTTGCGCACCATTAAATCCGTTTTTTACGCAAAATTTAATACAAGTTCGTTGTTGCAAATTTAAATTCATTTCCAAAATTGTAAAAAATCGCCAACACACACAGAGATGTACTCTTGGCTACGTAACTTTCGCAAATGTCAAGCTATGACGCTAAGATTTAGAAAGAATATTAACAACAGATGTTTCAACTTAACAAAAAAAACAGAACTCAAATCGGAACAACGGGAGCGCCACACGGTGGAGATCAAAGTGGTATTAGTTCTCGTACTAGTTCGAGGAAACAATAGCGATCAAATAATCAAATTGCTTTGGAGAGAGGTATAGTGAGGTATAATCCATCTTGACTAGAACAGAGCAGACTTTTTAACAGTACCTATACTATTGAACTGTCAAGCGGGGGTTGATGAAAAAATGGAAATGGAAATGAAAATGGTAGTTGTGTAGGTAAGACTCTAAAAAACATTTTAAAAGAAGGAACAAAACGGAGGGGTGTGGAGCACGTTTGTTCTAATCTACTGAACTTTCACAAATTGATTTTGAGACCATTTACTTTCAAAATTCATAGCTGGTCGAAGAATAAGAAAATTAAAATTACGATAACGTTTACGTTTTCCTTAGAAATGCTGTAAAACGTATTTTAAATTTAAAATTTTAAAATTATTATCAAATTGTCGCGGAACAGATATTCGTGTCGATTATTGAATCCGACGGATGCACTGCGGAGGGAATGTATTCCAATTTTGAGTTGTTTGCCATTATTGAAAACGTACCCGATCCGCACTCCACATAAACTTTGACATTTTAGTTTCGCTGTAAACTTGTCGCGGATTACTCATATGCTCACGGCATTTACTAGTTTGTTTACGGTGTTTGTGTTGGCCACTTTCGACGTGATAATGAGCAGTAAAAAGTAAATCTAAAAAAAAACAACAGAAAACCGATTTCGCTTTATAAATTTTTTCTAGAAAACAAACAACAAACCGCCAACTGTTCAAGGCGATGGTGGACTTAATGAAGAAAGAGCCTGATATTGCCAAAGGCTTTACAAACTAAGCACCTGAGGATGTCCTTTTGTTTTTGGAAAAATTAAAAACTAAATTGAATTCCTTGGGACATCCTTTTAAAGAACTTTCAGAATGGAAAAAGGTTAATTTAAACCAAATCATCAAATGTTGCTAACTTCAATAGCTTTTCAGGTTTGGTCGGACTACAAATCGGCCTTGAGAAAGAAGTTCCTGGAACTATGTCCGTTCTCGGAACTAGTTCCAATCGTTACACATACTCCACCGAGCTTGGATACAAACGAGATTGAGTAAATTGAGTATGATGATTTGCAAGCAGCAGGGAAAAAAGTTGATCGTTTGCAAACATTTAACTCGTTTGGGAGAATCTGCATACATGTAGTTTACGCATGGAAGTATTTTTATTTGCAGGGGTATCCTGATTTCTATAAAACTTTAGTAGTAAATGATCCTGAGTATTGAAAAAATGCTTACAAACTGTTGGCTCGTTAGCGAGTATTCGAACAAATCACTACCTGCTTGTAAGCTCATGAGTCAGTTTGGAAACGAATATAGGGGTTCGATCTGGTTTACGAGTTTGATCAAGTTGGATAGCTATACTCGTAGGTTGTTGTAGATCACAAGATACACCATAGCATAAGTCCACTCTTTCCTGCAAAGCGAATATACGTGTAAATCGGCCTATTCTTCACACATGTATGTATTTGTCATTCAATATTCAATCTGTTCAACTTCAACTACGTAGTTCTGTGGACATGCATCACTCCATCTGTCCAAACATGTCTGTGGGACTACTTAAATCCGCAGACATGAACCTTTTTAAATTTTGATACATCGTTGGAACTAGTTCCATTCAAGAAAGGAACCGTTCCATGCACGTTCCGGCAAAGGAACGGTTTAGCACAACTCTATGACACACAACAACCAGGAGAAAAGAGCAACAAGTGGAGGACCAATTCAAGAAATCTTCGTCACGCCTCTGGAAGAAGAAGTAATTGAGCTTGTTTGATTAAAGGACTGTGTGCCAGGGGTACCTACCGCAAGTAATTTTGGTGTCCCAGTGAAACGAAAGCTTACAAGCTCTTTCAGTGAAAATGTACCCTCCAATGAAATACATCCGTGGTACCTGAAGTCAATGCAGCAAATTTGGACGATTTGTTCAATGCAATGACTAGGACACAAGGCCCTTCGCTGTATGCCCTAAAAATTGTTACATAATGGAACGACTTTAAAGCTGTCCCAACTGTTGTAATAAATGTAAATATAGTACTTCTCCATTCCATCGAAATGTGTTAACCAACTTTTAAGAATGCAAAGCCACTTAGTGTTTCAAACAATTTTAAAAAAGATTGCACATCTCAAACCACTGTGCGCCGTCCAAAAATAAAGACAAGTATTTGAGTATCGAGTTAAGACCAATTTTCATCTTCCATCTTCAAATTAAACTCAAGATTTACACGTTTCAAACGCTTCTTATTCAAATGTATGTTTTACTTCATTTTAACAATAGATTGTTTTGTTCTGAATTTTAGTGGTTTAGTGTGTTTTGATAATTATTAAAAACTAAAAAAAAAAACACTGTTTTTAAGGCTCAAAGTACAAAGAAACATTTTGTACAAAACTAAAATATAATCAATCAAATAAAATTTGCAAGGTTTCAAAAAACCATTCAACAAAATGATAACTTCAGATTCTTTAAAAAGGGGTCAGTTGTAGTAGTAGTTGCTAAAATAGTTAATCCTAGCCTGGCTAAGAAAATTGCTTAATAATAGAAATATTAGATTGATTGTTGAGATAGGAACAGGAGGAGCGACATTCTTGAATTAACCCCAATCTTCTTCTTCCTCCAAGGCAACCGGAGCACTATTTGATACAAAGTTGTTACTTGCCTAAAAATTAAAAGATAAAAAGAATCGAAATAGCTAAAAGTTATGAGAAAATGTAGTGCACTAACAACCTTAACATTACGGAAGTCCTTGCCGCCAAATTTGTTGGAAAAGCTTCCACCACCACCACCACCTCCTCCACTTGAATTTGATAAAAAGTCAGGCACTTCTTGATCGGCTAACTTAAGTATCTTGACCAAATCTGAAGCTAAAGCAGAATCTTGGTCAGGATCGAAAAAGCTAGTCGCTCTACCATCATTGCCCACACGGCCAGTTCGGCCAATACGATGTACGTATTCGTCAATACTTTTTGGCAAGTCGTAGTTAATAACGTGTGAAACATTCTTAATATCTGAATGGTTATGAAAACACCAAAATATGTAAACAAAAAATTCCATTGTGGTCGAACGTATGTAAAATATTTTTACCTAATCCCCTAGCTGCTACGGATGTAGCAATAAGTACTTTCATCTTGCCACACTTGAAGTCTTTCAAAGCCATCTCACGCTGACTTTGTAAGCGATCACCATGTATTGAAGTCGTAGGAAACTCTGTTTCCGAAAGTAATGATGCCAAGAAGTCAGCGCCACGCTTCGTTTCCACAAAGACAATTGTCCCGTCGGGGCCTTCATTGAGAATCTCCTACAAATACCCAAATGCCTTATCAATTTCAAAAACTTTTCTTTTATTGGAGAGATTTGAACTTACCAACAACTTGGCTCGCTTTTGGTACTTGGACACCTCGAAAATCCTTTGTTGTACATCAGTACATGCGCCACCAACAACTCCAATTGCAACGAAAATGTAATTATTCAAAAATTGTCCAGCCAAGCGTTGAATTTCGTCAGGGAATGTGGCCGAGAACATCAATGTTTGGCGCTCCTCCATCGGACGAATTGTTGGATGATTCATTATTTTGTTCACGGAGTCCATGAAACCCATGTCCAGCATCCGATCGGCTTCGTCTAATACGATAAAGCGTGTATCTTCAAAGGTTATGAAACCTTTTTCTACAAAATCAAGCAGACGTCCTGGGGTTGCAATGAGAATGTGACAGCCTTTCTATAATTTTTCAAAGAAGTTAATCAGTGACACCACAAGTGTCCTCCTGTGGGTACTTACGGCAATATTCTCTCCCTGGTGCTTAGACGATGTCCCACCGTAAACAATGCTTATCTTGAGGTATGACCCCAATGCAAACTTTCTTGCTTCATTGGCGATCTAAGAATTGAAAGGAGAAATAAAATTTAGCCAGATGACACAATTTAAAGTGAATTCCTTTACTTGAATACTCAGCTCCCTTGTTGGTGAGACAATCAAAGCATGGGGCTTGCCAATTGAGAGATCTGCTCCGTCTGACAGCAAACCATGGATGATGGGCAACAAAAAGGCAGCCTACGGACATTAAGTTAGTAGACAACTTTCTGCAACTTAATCAAATATTAACTTACAGTCTTGCCAGAGCCAGTCTGAGCGCATGCCATTAAATCTCGCTTGTCCAAAACGATTGGGATGGATGTCTTTTGTATTGGAGTCGGTATTTTGTACCCAGACTTTCGAACATTATCCAGAACCAAGCCTCTAAGTCCTGATTCTTCAAACGACGTAAACGCCGGTGGAGGGTTTTCTCCTGAGACCTAAAGAAGAAATGAATTTAAACTGAATTCAATATTCTTGCACTGCTTTCTCTGACCTTCACTGGAATCTTTTCGTACTTGTCGAAATTAATTCCAGTCGAGATGCCACTGTTGAAGATTTCATCTTCATTATCTGTTGGCTCTGGGGGAATATAGAATTCTCGTGCCTTTTGCGGTTCCCCTATAAGCCATTTTCAAATCAAAATAAGCAATAATCTTTGGAGGCCAAAATAAATTACCATCTCCATTGTTATCGCCTTTGTTATTGTTGAACTCGGAATTATAATCATTATCCCCACCGCGTCCACCTCTGCCACCGCCTCGGCCACCACGTCCACGTCCTCGGCCGCGTGTACCGCCACGACGATCTTCGCCACCATTGTAGTCTTCAGAACGAAACATTTTCATCTTGGAATTTTTGTTTAACAACAGAAGAAGCACGTCTAACACTTACCATTCGATCCTCCTTCAAAACTGTTATCGCCATTAAAGTTGCGTCTTCCTTCGCCATTGTAATTTCCTCTTCCTCTTCCTCTAGCTATCCAAACAAATGAAGTAAGAATTTTTGTTTTTATTAAATTATACAATTTTCAAATAAACATATATCTTACCACCGCCACGACCGCGTCCACGGCCTCTAGTTTGTCCATCTCCATAATTGTCACCATAACTACCTACTCTGCCGCCAAAACCATTCTCTGCTCTTTCGCCATTAGTATTGTCCCAGCCAGCGTCCTCGGCGTCATTGTTCGCCGCTTCAAAGCTCCCATTGGCATAGTCTCTACTCCCACCAAACGCTTTACCGGTACTCTGCTCCTAAATATTAATTTCCAATTAAAACTCCTTTCAAAGTCGATGACCAGATATCGGTCGCAATTTCGTTAAAAATTGGAATTAGAAATGTGCTTACCTCCTCTACGTCGTCCCACTCATCAGCCATTCCTACGGAAGAATAAAACATTTTTTTGGCGGATCAGCAAACTTAGGCTTGGATTTCAAACATTAAAAGCAAAAAAAAAAACAAAAACAAATTTATCTTTCCCAGTAGTTTGGAAACTTTACACCGCGCACACATTGGTGTTTTATCATCTCACGAAGGAAATGCGAGACCTTGGTTTAGGTTTTAAGCTTGTGTGAGATGTGATCTTGTTAGCATTTGTTTTTGTATTTCTCTTCCGCTCAGTTGGGAGGAAGAAAACGTACCCGTGGGTACCGGTAGATGATTTTTAGAGACACTTTGTGCAAACGTCAAAAAATATTCGCACATAGTATACAATTGTGGCGCTGCATATGGAACAACTTTGACACTCCGAAATGAGTGTGTTCGGAAATGCGACTTAGAAATCTGAAAGCCAGCCAAATGTGAATATAATTTAAAGATAAATTGATTGAAGTAAACTGGTTTTTGTAACCACATAGGGGGGCATTATTAATGTTGGACTTGGTTGTGTTGTACCCTTGAAATAGCCGTTTGTTAGGAAAACAGAGAATGTTCGCAAATTGAGTTTTTCAGCCATTAGCTTCCACTGTAAACCAATATTTTTCGGATAAAAGCCGTAGTTTCTACTGTCAAACAAGGAGACAAATTACATTCATTTAGCAAATGCGAAATAGCATTTGATATCAACTTGGCGATGACCAGTGTTGCAAGTGTTTCTACACATCAAATATTCTTATATTACCTGCAACATTGTCATAGATAGCACGCTGTCCCCACATCCCGATATTAACAAGGGAACTTGGAGAACTACTAATCAATCAACCAGGACATTGCTCCAGTATTATGGATGTTTCCAAACGTTTCGAGCACCGACTTTGTTGTAACCAAAGTACGGTAACCGATATCCTTAGCTTCAGAGAAAAAATAAGAGCAGGAGGACGAAGAAGGAGAATAAGATTCCGAAGTTTTACTGGAAGGTAGAGAAAAAAAAATTGAAGGATACAAACCCTGACGAATTAGACAGAACGTCAAGGTTTACAACTATAATTTCGAGGCTGTAAAGGACTTTATTCACTCTGGCTCTCATATAAATTCATCCAGCAACTCATTAATCGAAATAAAACAGAGAATTACTCTTCCCAATCGCTGATTATTGGGCCTAATAAGGCGGCAATTGACTAACAAAGCCATCTCTCGAACAACAAAAGTGATCCTATATATGGCCTTAATAATCCCAGTCCTACACTATAGCGCAAAGGCATGGACTTTATCAAAAATGGATGAGGATGCGTTGGGAGGAAAAATTCTCGGTGATTTTCAATCCCGTAAAGATGGTGAGTGGAGAAGGATATACAACGACGAAATGTACAGGCTGTACAGCGACTACGAATGTAAAGGCCAAAAGCGTGAAGGTCCACCGACCGACGCCAATGCTCTGGTCCGAAAAGTGTTCTTAATCGTTTTCATAGATTATGGTGGTGCTTTGCAAATGAATTCCTCTCTGTAGGACAGAATATCAATAAGAAAAACTACTTTTTCATTTTAAGACGTTTGCGTGGAGAAAATAGCAAGGCAATTCCTAGATTATACGATAATGTTCCATTCCCCCTAACCAATCGCCACTTAATTACCCTGGAAATTTGTGTGCTTTTTGCTATTTTACTGACTCAAAACACCGCTTCGGTAAACGCGTTTTAACAGCCACGACAAGATAATGGAGAAATGAATGAAAAAACGCACTGAACACAATACAGCACATCGAGTTCCAAAGACTTTACATATGTTGCAGTCAATGGAGATTCCTTTGAAGACGCCAACATCGATTTCAATGAATAAACATGATAAACATGTACAATACATTAATAGGCGAGTATTTTGTCGTTGCCGAATAATCAGTGGCAAGATTCGAGTGTTTCAATTGAATTAGTCCAGCTTGTCGGCTCTATAACTATCAAAAAAACTGAGGGAGGCTCAATGGGTCGGAAAGGTTATGGCGTCGGTTTTCTGGGATTGTTATAGGATTCTCTTCGTGGAATACCTTGAAAAAGGGAAAACCATCAACAGCGAGCATTACTGTGCATTATTGGAGCGATTGAAGGCCGAAATCGCTACAAAACGGCCTCACAGGAAGCATTGTTTTAGCAAAACAAATAAAAAACATTTAAAAACAAATCTTTTTTCATTCCCAAGGAGGTTACTTTTCACCCCACCTAGTATGCACCTAACTTCCGGGACTTCACAGAAACCAAGGTTTCCGAACAGCATTGGCTATTTTAAAAATAATAAGCAAGACATTGCGGACTGGTCTTTGATTTGCATTCCCTTTGAACGTGGCCAACTGATTCGGAGATCCTCGACTTTCTTAAGCTCAAAATCCTTCGGCTGGTATGATGTTCTGATACTTGATTGTTATGCATCGTTTAAAAATTGCAGTCAATTGAGTCTGTTCTATGGCTCGACTGAACTATGCAAGTTTAATCTGCGACAACATCACACAAGACGGCTACATCCGATTAACCTCAGCCTGCTCCTCAAACAAAAACTAAAGTGGCCACCAGTCTCTATATTCGGGTTGCCACGATACTAAAATCCCGTAGAATCAACCCGAATTTAGAGAACTCGAGATGCAGAAAGGAGATTTAGGACATGGAGTCCCTTATCTGGATACATGTAATGGCAAAGACCCCAATAAGATTTAACTCTTCGAGTTACCGGGGGCATTCTGACCATCCTGCTTTAGGGCGCAATCCTTTGAAGTGAAACAACTACTAGGACTGAAGAAAAGTTGGACCCGATGCAGACCAGCTAGGAGGTTGATCAACTATTCAAGCTCCTAGAGAATCGGATAATCGATCTTAGCTTAATTTTGGGATCAATTGAGACAGCATCCACAGCCGCATAGGTAAAAATTCTCGGCCTCATTCTGATTAATCTAGACATACCGAAGTAACGTCGCGACCGAAATAAATGTTGTTTTAGTAGCTGAAAACTTGTCCTTCTAATGCGGCCACTTTGACGAGAGTTTTCAAAAGCGATAAGTACCCGAATACACAAAAACCAAAATAGAGGAACTGGTTTTCTACATCATTTGGTCTTAAATGGGGACTAGCACGAACGTTATGGCCCACAAGAAAAGCTTAGGAATTTGTGCTCCTTCAAAACTGATGCAGTCTCTCCTAAGCCGCAATACAAATATGTTTTGCACTCCACGATGATCAGAGATCAAGGACTGTAACAAATTTGAATATACTTCGAAGGCTTATACGGTGACTTTATGCTGAGCATCAAGATGCAGAGCACCAGCTAACGAGAGCTGGTGAGTTTGTGAAATCGACTATAAATACTTTAGAGGACCTTCTTTCCACAAAAGTTTCATTGATCACGACCGATTGCAGGATCGATGAGACGGCCATGTGGCATATAGAGCAATGGACTATTCGTATTCAAAAGTTGCAAAAACGATAAGCTTGAGCCTGTTCGTTACCTAATATGTGACCCTCCAGACATATCCAAAAGAATACTGAAAACCTACTCTTTTTTTTTTTACAAAGCTGGAAGCGAAATGTGACGACGACGTAAACCACAGAGTGAGTGTGGGATGGATGAAATGGCGGGAAAATTCGGGAATCTTTTGCGACCGAAAATTTCCACTTAAATTAAAGGGGAAACTCTACACCACGGTTGTTAGACCAGCTCTTATATACGGTTCACAGTGCTGGACAATGAACGAAGCGTTTAAAAACAAAATGACGGCAGCGGAAATGAAAATGTTAAGGATGTCTAGTGGAGTCACTAAACGCGATTGTATTAGATCTACACGTATAAGAGGAAGTCTACATATAAAGAATTCGGTAACCGAACACCTTGAGGCGAATAGAATAAGCTGGTATTGCCACGTTCAAAGAAGATCTGCGGAAAATCCGGTTAAAAAGGCACTATCAACTACGGTCACTCCAAGTGTAAGAAAACGAGGTCGGAAAAAGAATTCCTGGATTTCTCAGATGGCAAATGCGCAACAACGCCTGGGGCTAACCACTGAAGCGATCCAGGACCGTGCATTATGTAGACACGTTCTGCGGTCTGCGACATTAGCCAACCCCATAAGCGGAGCAGCAGCGATGCAGTAAAAATGGGAAACTCGCTACGCATAAGTTCGTATAACGAGGAAAGGGTTAATAAAAGGATAAGAAGAAGAAGAGTAGATCCTATTGACCCTACCTTGGGGGAATGTAACAAGACGTACCGTGAGCAATAAATAATGGGATTAACAGGAACAGCCTCTAACGAGATTTAATTCAAAGACACATGGAGAAATCTTGATCGGAATACGACACGCCAGATGGATCACATTGTGATGGACAGAAGGCACTAACCCATGGGAAGTTAAGCAACTGATGAACGTTCCATAGTCCTACAATACCAGCAATCAAATACAAACACACAATGCAAACACATACAAAGGTTAATGTGAACACGCACAGAACAAACATTTATCCTAGAAAAAGAGGAGGAAGCTTCAAAGAAAAATTTCCAGAAAGTAAAGGCCACGAAAACCGAACCGAAGACTACAAGAACACCCGTTGAATGATAATCATCCACCACGGATAACGACCGTGTCAACAACCTTTCATCCGACCAAACCAAGGAAATCTAACTAGTCGAGCTGAGTGTTTAACGAGGCTCGTTCGGAGGTGGCAGATGTATTTCGTTTTTTATCGAATTCCTGCGAAACGGCTTGACCGATCTTGATGAAATTTGACACAAAGGTAGTGGACATGATAAGGCGTGCATATTTCTGAAACCAAAAAAATCCAACAAACCGCTGAGGAATTATCACCGAAAAAAATTTCAATATCGGATTTTTTCCTCAAATTTTGTTCAAAACAATTTTAGATGAGCCACCACTAAAAGCCATAGAGACGTCTGTGCTACCAAGTCTGTATGATGAACTCTTAAGCGGGGATGGATCGTTTTTTTGCGAATATGGCTAATATGCGTGCAAAAAATAAAACACAGCTGTTGACGCAAAACCTATGGACGCCTGGTGGTTTGTGTAACTGTACGATGGGAATTTTTGTTGACGTTGTCTACAAACGCGGTGAAATTGAGGATAAAGCTAATGATTTTCCTCGTTGTGTACTGATGCGATTCGACAACTACACCGGACCGAGCCTGTACGACGGACTTCTTCCTGTTGTTGCACAAGCTGTGAGTTTCAAAAAATCGCGTGAAACTTGCACACGAAAACAATTCCCTCTTCGTGTGGCTTACATTGGACAAGGCTGTAGTGGATATTGGCAACAGTGAATACAGTCTTGGTCTGACATATGTGGCATTGTCACGAGTGAAAACTTTAGATGGGCTAGTGCTTGAACCGTCATTTCCTAAAAAACGAATGCTCAGCCTCCGTATAAGACTGAAGAGAGCTCACCGAGAACTTGATATTAACAAATTGTTAAGACAAGATGATGGCCTTACACTGCATTTCGTAGTACTTCAAAAAAATTTACGACACTTCAAGGCAAGCATCACGGGCCAACTACTTTCACATGTTGCTGACATTGATATTGTCAATAAACACTGAGGCGACCCCATATAACATCTTAATAGTCCTTGCTCTCAGTGCCCAAGGGTGGACATTTCAATGAGGAGATCCTTAAGAATGAGAAAATGGTCCCGATTCCTACACCTAAGGTGGCCCGTAGTAGAGAAAAACCCCGCTTTATATGAAGCGCACAGGTACAGGGGGTATTCAACCATCTTCAAACTCGTAACCAAAGTTGACCAAACTCCACGCATATTGTAAAGGTACAGATAAGCATCGCCACTCAAAGTGAAATTCGTGACAGGATTGATCACGCTTCAATGAACACAATGTTAGGGCCCTACAACGTAAAGGATGACATACAGTTGAAAAGATTGCCCACAATTGCTGATAATTGTCTGATCGAGTCACGAAATCGAGAAATACCTGGGATTCAACACGATATTTAGGATAACATGTATTCAGTCCAGCTATATACGTACACATGTATAGACATACGATCCGAGTACACAACGATCGAGAGATACTTGTTGGGAGAGCGTACACAAATTCCTAAATCAAGGTCCGCCTGTTTGGATTGCAACACAAAAGAAGCCTCGCCAAAGGGTCCTCCTCAATAAGAAAGCCTGAAAAGTACGCCACGTGTTAACACCAGGAACACAACTGTCGTTTTGGTTCACATGGAATACTGATTCCCACTGAATTGAGATTCAATCGAATGCACCAAACTTATAAAGAAACATCATTTATCGATCTGTTTTCTAAATAATTTAACATAAATTAAGGAGTTATAATAAGGGCTACCTGAAACAAAGGAATAAACACCAACAAATTCTTACCAAGATGTTGTTTCTACGTCTCAAGTCTTGAATTCAATGAAAATCTAATTGGCACAGTCCGCACTTTCAAATTAACTGAATCAAAATTAAAGAATTCAATTCAAAACTAAAACGTTTAAATAAATATTTTAATAGACAAAGGAGGGCGAGCACGTTGGAGTCAGAAATTCAAATTGCATCTGCAAGACAGATAAAAATTAAAAAGAATGGCCGAACTGGTAACAATAACGGTACGTTGATGATTGGGAAAATAAAAGGGAAATTAGGGTGAATTAATAAATTCCATTTGACTCTGCTCATAAATGTATGCAAGATTTTGGATGTTGCTTTCATTGTGAATGAGTGACTGGACAGGAGTTTGATTTTCCGCAAAATTTTGAAAGTCCGTGATTTTCGAAATGAATTTTCGGACAGAAGGTACGTGTTCTTGAGGAGACAAATTTCGATCAAATGCCCACCAGGAAACTTCTTCTAATTCTAGAGTTTACAAGTAGATAATAAGGTAAGCTTGCACATTTTTTTTTAATAAAAGAACGGCTTGAAAACGTATTTGTCGGGTCACTGTTTCAATTCTGAAATTTATTTACTTCATTCACTTATTATCTACATTATGACAAAATTCTGAAATATTAGGATGCTGCACATTTAGTGTCGGATTTCGGGTTGATGTGAAGTTGGATGCGGTTTTCATAGTTAAAACCGCTGAAACAAACACACCCACAGCGTTATAGAATTTTATAGTAAATATTGTGGTATATATGTGATTAAATCAAGACCATATGCAGCAAGTATACAGAGTCCAACTGCGCAGCAGAGTCCAGAAGAGGGGAGAAACACTTCAGCAGTTGCAGGCCGATATTGAACGGTTGGCGCATTTATCTTATCCTAATGCCGGAGAAGACCTTATCAACGAGATGGCTGTAGAGGCATTTACCCAAGCGATTTAAAATAGGCAGTTGCAAATGGCTGTAAGAATGTATGGAAAACGAACCCTCCCTGAGGCCCTAGCATTTGCCCTGACGATGAAAGCTGCCGGCCAAGCATCTCAAGGAATCCACCGCGTGAGAGAAGTGACAGCCGTGGAATGCTCATGCCAACGAGCAGACGTCGTGGAGCGGAACAGTGTGCGTGGAGGACAAGTCCGTTGCTGGAACTGCAACAAAATAGGACATCTGCAGCGTCAGTGCTAGGCTCCACTTAAAGAACGCAGTTGTTCACAATGCACTGCTGGGAGGCATAACAAAGAAGCATGTAGCAGGAAAAACATCTATACTGCAAGCAGCGCATCATCAAGTTAACAGGCGGGAATACGTGTAAGGACCAACTTCGAGGGGCAGAAGTCGGTTTCTGGAATCGACGCCCCCAAGATCAAAATCCAAGACTCCCAAACAAAACGAAGTAAGAAGAGTACAGTGGAAGCCCTCATTGGCCAGAATAAATGCGTGGCCACCATTGACACCGGTGCCACCGCTTCCATTATAAGAAGCGACATCGCCCCTGATTCATGGCTGCACAATACCAGGAGCAACTGTCTGGAAACAGTAACATGAGCAACGGCGAAGGTGTATGGAGAGGTTCTTCTTGCGATCAAACTGGCGGGACTAAATTCGCCCACGTATTCCTAGTGGCCGATATACGCGACGAGTGCAGCATTGGACTTGACTTTATGAAGGCGTTTAATGTAGTGCTTGACACCGGAACTCATATACTTAAGTACAGGAACGTTGAGATTCCGATGGTGTACGGGAATGAGAATGCCGCATGCCTTAGGACAGTATTCAGTAACGACTACGACATACAGCACCGTAAGGGCACCCTTCACTCTAATGCGGATGCTCTGTCCCGGCGACCTTGCAAATCTGATTGCAAACATTGCGCACGACAAGAAGAAAAAGATGCGGTATCTACTCAACGACTAAGAACTGAGCCCACTGACGGTTGGAATGAAAGTGAAATGCGAAACGCCCAAAAAGAGTATCCGGATATCGAGCCAATACTCGCCTGGAAAGAACACGAAGAAAAACCAGATTGGCAGGAAATATCCAATAAAAGTCCCTAACTAAAGGCATACTGGGCACAGTGGGACTCGCTTCATGTTCAAGATTGTGTTTCGAGGGGAAAGTGGGAAAGCTCGGATGGAAAGACGTTTGTGATGCAGCTCGTTGTGCCAAGGTCGAGAGTCAGTGACCTGCTAAGGGAACTGCACGATGGAATATCCGGAGGTCACCTGGGAGTGAATAAGACGTTAGAAAAGGTGCGAGAACGTTTTTATTGGGTGTATGCCAAGGACGATGTCGAAAATTGGTGCAGAAAGTGTGTCACCTGCGCCGCCAGTAAAGACCCGAGGGTTAAAAATCACGGCAAAATGCAGCAATACAACGTTGGAGCGCTATTCGAGAGAATCGCAGGACCGTTTCCGAAAATGGAAATCGCTACATTGTTGTTGTTATGGATTATTTCAGCAAGTGGCCTGAGGCTTTTGCTATCCCTAACCAAGAAGCCAAAACCGTGATTGAGCAGATCGTTTACAACTGGGTGAGCAGATTCGGCGTACCGATGGAATTGCACTCGGAACAAGGGCGTAACTTCGAGTCTAAGATTTTCCAAGGGGTGTGCGAGCTACTGGGATTAAAAAGACGAGAACAACACCGCTCCACCCACAATCGGGCGGGATGGTAGAACGCTTCAACAGAACCTTGAATGAACACCTATCAAAGGTCGTTGATGTCAAGGCAACCACAACGGGATTCCAGGAAGGAGATCTAGTGTGGCTATATAACCCTCATAGACGGAAAGGCGTATCACCCAAATTACAGCAAGACTGGGAAGGACCATATAAAGTCGTAAAACGCATCAACGATGTTGTCTATCGCATTCAACGAGGAAGAGGCAAGATGAAAGTGGTTCATGTGGATCGAATACAACGCTATATTGGGCAGAATGTCGAAGAGTTTGTTCGGGACGAACACGTTTAAGAGGGGGATATTGTGGTATATATGTGATTAAATCAAGGATCCAGTGTTGCATAGTTTTAGGATCATACAAACTCTCCATGTTGGAGAGTTCAGTTATTTCCCCAGTTTCAAACCAGAAGTTACGAGAAAGAACTAGAACCCGACAAATGTGGTATAAATACAGGATGAGAAACTGCGGACGATAAGTTGATTTTTGGAAAGCGATGGAAAAGGACCTAAGTCTTACTAAGCGAAAGATAAGAGATTTGAATTGTGAAATAGAAGTGAAATTGTTTGTGAATTAATTTAAAATTGTATTTAAATAATAATAAATAGAGTGTTTTAGAAACAGAATAACGTTTTATCATTTCGAACCCTAGCCGAAATATTACAATATATTCGTCCGATTTGGATCATTAGCATCAATTCAGTTCTAGGGGTCAAATGTCCTGTCCTAACCAAACAGAAGAACACGGATGTCATCCAGAAAAACGATAACTTGTTCTTTATGAGTTTAAACTTTGCTGCAACGCAAAGAAGGCAGCCAAAGACATCAACAGTGAGTTTGGACCTTGCGGAGTAAGCAAAAGCACCCCACAGCGATAGTTCGGAATATTACGTCGAAAGTGAGCCACGCGAATACGCAGCACCCGCCATCAGCAACATTGGGCTGGGAGCTTTAATGGATTCTGACCTTCACCAAACTGTAATGGCCAAAACACATGTGCAGAAAATCAACTTGCAGTACCGCTAGAAGCTCTGCCCGTGAAACAGATGTGCAGATTTTTTTTAAGTCAATCCCATCGGTTGCTGTCATTTTACAGCTACTGTCACTTATGTGCGACACTGTCGATTGCAGCGAATTTAGAAATAGAGATGTGTTGCAGAACAGCGCTGCGTGCAGCATTTATATGCAGCTTTAAACATGTGTATTTTAATTTCACTGCACACAAAATTCTGCTCATGTGTCTTGGGCATAAGGGACACTGCAGCAAAAAAATTAGGTAAGCACTTTCATCTATTTCTCGTTACAAGCGCTTGAAAGAGTTAAAAAACGCGACAAATAGTTTCTGACTAGCTGACTGAGCAAAACATGATGGAGATTGACTGGAGATTTGCAGTTCTCTGCTTTCCTGCCAAAGATAGGATTTGTTTCTGCACATGCAAATGACATGTACTGAAAAGTGGGAATTCTACTACAATCGTCGCCGATCTGCAGAATAGCTAGACGCTGATGAGGCGTCGAAACTTATGCCGAGCCAGGTAAGATAATGGTGGCTATTTGATGGTTTTCTGCTGACATTATCCACTATTTCCTTTTGAGAAGTGGAGATACTATCAATGCAGAGGAGTATATACTTAAATTAGCTGGTGGAAATGCATCAAAAACTATCCGCTATGAGCCTTAATTGGTCAACAGAAATGGAGTGACACTGCTTGGTGACAACTTCCAACCACATCTACGGTCTAAAAATAACAAATTTGAATTGAAAACAATTCAGCAATGAAAAAGTCGACAAAAACGCTTTCGAAGAATTCCTTTAATCAAGAAATCTGGATATTTACAAATTTCTACATGCAATTTCATCACTTTTGTAAACGTTTAAAGGATAACGAAAACGGATCTGCGACTGGTACTTTCGGACCCTTAACGGGCTATGTGCAGCCGGGCAATTAGCAGAGGCTCTTGACTTCTATCTTCGAGATTTCACATCCATCCAACAAGTGCGGGATAAGACGGACATGAGGAGGATAGAAAATTAGAATATGGCGATTGCTAAAGGGAAACGAAACTGCGCTTATTCCTAAGCGGATTCGGATGCTTTCGACAAAAGAGCGAGCGTCTTATTACAACAGGCATGTAGGCTAATTCGATAACATAAGTTTTATTAAAGCACCCATGTTCCTTCGGAAGACAAGGTTGATCCCATTTAAGAATGTTTCCACGAGCTCCTCGACAAGACATTTAAGCAGTGAGAGGTGTCAACTTGGCGACATCCAGGTGCATATTTTCCTCTACGTGGTAATTGTCAGACAAAAATAGCAGCGCTATAAACAAGGAGGCGCATGAATTCCGCAGAAGAAAATCAACTGTGAAGAAAAAACCCCGGGACAAATGAGACCTTAACCAGGCTACTCTAACGGTAAGAATTTTCAAGACTACATAAGTCAGGGTCTTGGAAAAGATTTGGTGACAGATGAGCCCTTTATGGACCAAGCGCTTGCATTCCCGAACGGGTAACTGGCTTCGGTATAATCGATCCCTCGTCGTTAGAGTATACAAAATGGAACTGGTCCTCCGGGGTAACTACCCGGCATGGAAAAAAGATGAAGTTTACGAGGCAACAACAGGCCTTAGATACGGATGGATCTTATTTTGGCAACGTATGCACACGAAATAGGGACAATGAGCTTCCGATATGCACGTGGAATTTTAGGGATGCACCGGACAAAAAGCTGATAAAAAACTGCGATATATACTACGGCGATTTGCAACGACAGCAAAAGCAGCGCCTATTTGGATGTCGATTTGTTGTTGGAGCCGTACTTAGGCAAGAAGTCCTGAGTTTCTGACATTTGAACTAGCGCCTCGTAGCAATCCGCATCAAGGCTAAATTTGCCAACATCAGCCTGATATGCGCACACGCCCCCACAGAGGAGAAAGATGAAGACACCAAAGATGCCTTCTATGAGAACTTGAATAAGACCTACGAGCAATGCCCTAGCTATGACAACCAAATTGTCCTCGGCGATTTTAATGCAAAGCTAGGAAAGGAGGGTATCCTTAGGGCACCTCTGATAACGGATTGAGGCTAACCGAAATGTCTTCGAATCCGCTCCCGAAGGACAGCGCAGTAGAGAAGGACCGAGACGAACCGTTGCGCCCGAAAGTGGAAGAGGATCTCAGCAAGCTTAGCGTGCGAAACTGGAGGCAGCTAGCAAAGAACCGAGCTGGCTAGAGACGCTTGTTGACTGAACCATGTCCACCCGGGATTATAGCGCCACCTAAAGGAAGTCAGTAAAAAGAACGCGTAAAGGCAAGAAGACCCGTAGAGATGAAGAAGAAAACCATGTAGTAGAAAAGAAGTAAGACATAGAATGTTGGCCTGGAGAAACGCGGCAAAAGCGCATTTGAACAAAATTTTTCACTTGTTATATACGGTGTTATACTAAAAATGCTTAGATCACTAAGTTAATTTTTCAATGTTTTAGACGTGCGTGAAATATTCCAGATGACGTCGCTTGTAAACTCTGTGAATGACCAGATATTTTTGCAGCCTCTTCGACACAATCAAAACATACGAAGCCATGCCCAAGTTCCAGAAACTTATCATGTGTATGGGTAACGACAAATACGTTATGCTATTCCGAAAACATTAAATACACTCCCTCAAAACTTAAAAAACTTTAAACATGCACTTAACGTTCTCATTTATAAAATTATATAGTAAGTCACGCGTTTATCAATATTACTTCAAAATGAATTTATAATATTTTATAGGTAAACAACCATCTACAGATAAGCACTTTGCCTAGCGGGTAATAATAGTAATTGCATGAATTATTAAATACGGATCTTTTAAATTGAAAATTAAAATCACAGTCAATGCTGAGAATATGAAAACACTTTTTATCCGGACGGATATATCCGGACCTGACGGCTTGCCCGCCAAGGTATTCAAAGTTGCTTCTCAACATCGCATACCAGATCTTATCAGCTATATTGTGCGAGCGTCTGAAACCCTTAGTCAACAACCTGATTGGTCCCTATTAATGCGGTTTTAGACCAGGAAAATCCACAATCGACCTCTGACAGATCCCGGAATGAACTCAAGATGTCAAAATCGATACCCGCCATCTTTTCATCGATTTTAAGGGCGCATATGACATTTATAGAGACAAGGTATCCATCTCTAGTTTTTGCATCCATGCCAAGCTCGTCTGCCTGTGCATAATGACTCAACCAAAACTTTTGACGTAAAAAAAAGATTTTTAGACAAGGAAACGCGCTCTCACGTCACGAGACAACAGAGGAGCTACAATCATTCAAAAATCTGTGGGAGTGCTGGCGTACGCCAATGATGTCAACGTAATTGGAAGAATACATCTTGATGTCACCGCTGCGCATGCTAGTATTGAAACATAGGCTGCGAAAATGGGTTAAACGAAAAATGAGGCCAAAACTAACTACGTATATGCTGTCAATACGAAAATACAAACAATATTAACGAACAAGACAGAACGTCACAATCGACAACTATAATTTCGACATCAAGCTTTTATCTAAGCTTGGCTTTGCTTTAATTTCTGTCAACAACACCTCAGCAGAAATAAAACGAATCACTCTTTGTCAATCGCGGTTTCTTTGGGCAAATAAGGCAATTGAGCAGTAAGACCCTATGCCTATGCGAAAAAGACATCACAGTCCTTCTTAATGGAGCATGGACTCTATCGATGAAGATGAAGATACTCGTATTCTCAGTCGTTTCGAGCAAACAATTTTCAAAAATAATATATTTGGTCCCGTTTGCGTTAACGTGCTTTGGAAGAGGAGATTCAAGGACGAATCATAACATTTATATAGTGACATCGACCTAGTCAGAGATTGCGAATTAGTCATCTGAGCTGGCTAGAACATAAAGAGCAAATTAATAACAATAACTGGCCAAAGACTCTTTAAAAGATGGACAGCGAAGTAGAGGAAGATCTCACTTTAGGTGGAGTGTACAAGTAGCAAATAAACAAACTTAAAGTGTGCAACTAGAAACAGTTAGCTAAAGACCACGCTTTTTATCATATTTAAGGCATAGGCTCATTTGTACCACCACCTCAGTAGCTAGGTACGAGTAAGCTCATGAAAACAAATATTTTTTAGGTTATACATTTTTTTAAGTATGAATAAAAACGAGGAACAAAATAGATCGCAAAGCAGAACCCTGAGGAACGCCCACACTCAGAAACTGAATATCACTCCTAGTGTCCCGAAATTTTACTCTTTGAGTTCTAAATACATGAGAGATAGGATTTGAAGATAAATAGCAGTTTATTGACGCTAATGACATTGATGATTCATCAACTTCAACGAATATCTCGATGAGCTAGAAGAGAGCGAGTGTTCATTACGAGCTGTTTGGCCATTTGTTGAGAGATAGATGACAGATGACAGTCAGACAGTAGCATTGGAAGCAGCAATCTCCCACATAATGTGGCTTGTTCACTGTTAATGTCAAGGTAATTTCGTAAGATTTTTCACGTATGTTAGGGACTTCAGCAAAGGATGCATTTATTTTACTCTTTAATAAAAGATTTTCGTTGTAAAAGTAACTTAATTTGCTCGACAGGGGTCCCCGGTTTGGTATGTATATATTGTACATATGCCAGAAAAATGGCTACTCTTAGTCTTACTCATACTCATCCTCAAGTATGTATACTAAAATTATTGATTTTTGAGGCTTTATCAGTACCTTGGAGCTGAGTACCAGAATTATTTATCAGATAAACAAAGCATATGGTTATAAAATATTCCCGGTTAAAAACCTATTCTACTTTTTTGTCCCCTGCCGCTCTATCAAATGAGCAACATCTCTTAAATCACTACTCATTAAACTTATTTTTAATAAAATTCCCCTAATTAATTACTTAAAACGCGAAGGCTTTTCCTTTACATACGAATGTGGTAATTAGTTTATTATCGATGTATTTACCAACTCATCAAGGAGAAGAGGATTAAATGTCCTTACTTACGATTTGCCATTTATCGCCATATACTATACTACAATAGAAAAACTTAGTAAAGTTCCGTAAAACAGAGTATGTATATCCTCCCTTATTTTCCTCAAAGAAATCCATTAAAACTCTCCACGATTTGGGAAATCTTTTTTACGTGTTCCTGCCGAAACGGAGGGGACAATGAAAAACAACAGGGAGCTGGCATTTGTATTTCAAAAGGAAAATCCAACACAAAGTTTGCTTCTTCCTTTTATTTTTTAAATGGGGCAATACACAGCCTAAACTGAACAGAGTATCTGAAGACAGTAACGGCTGTTTTATAGCAATTTCCCAAGTAACATTCTAGTGGGAGTGGCAGGGTAAATGCCTTCAAAATGTTCCCCTCTCATTTTGGGCAGTTTTCCTTTATGATTTTCACTTTTACATTGTGCCTTGTGCCTTGTGCCTTTTGCCTACGGAAGGAGTTCATTGACCTCAAGACTGAGTGTAACTTTCGCTTTGCGATTTTTCCGATTTTCCTTGTTCATAGATGTAAGCTCAATTCTACTTGGGGGAGGAAAGGAAAGAACGGAAATTGAAAGTGAAAGGAAGGAAAACGTATATATAGTACTCGTAAAAAAAAAACATACAAAAACGAGAGTGAAAATGGAAACATGAAGATACGAATACAGCGAGTACCACTACTATGTGTTACGGAAGGAATGACCCTTTTCTTTAGTAGTATGTGTCGAATGTTAGGGGTTGGCATCATGGCATGACATGTAGCGACTTTTAGTGGGGTTCTACTTAAGGATATTAGATAGAAGAACGTCAAGATACATTCTTTTATGCATAAACAAGGAAATTCGGGGGGTTAGAAAGTTCACTGAAAAAGAAAGAAAGAAACACGAAATACAATGAATATGTTGTTGTTCTGCATATGAATAAGTGAAGAAAAGGACGAAAGAATATGATTTTCGATTTATATAGTAAGCCTAAACTTAGATCCACATTTTACAGATCAGCTTAAACTTGAGTTTAAATTTGTCAAACTTGGGTTTGATTCTCGGGCCATACCCAGAAAAACAGGAAAAATAATATCTGACGTCTGCTGTTGCTCTGCTGTTTTAAGTTGACAGAAACTGCACATGTCTCTGTCGAAATGACAAAAACGCCAAGATGGTAAACACGGAGAGTATTTGACTAGATCTTGATGCATATCGGTCTGTTGCGGCACAATTTGTTTTTGTCAGTCAAAGTCTGGTCTATTTCTCTTCACTGAGATCAACTGAAGTCTTAGGAGTGAAACAGTTTGCTTAACAGAAAGTGTCAAGGTAAATTCAGTCCAAAATATCCGTAAACAAAGTCAGCGTCAATGTGATTTGAATAAAAAGGCTACAACTGATGTTCTTCTGCTTTTAGAATTATCTTTTCTTCTGAGATCAGCTCTTTGGATTCTGTGGAGGGTTCTTTAACAGGTTTTTGTATTCCTTTTAAGGTGAGCAATCCTAAATAACCATGAGCGGAATTAGAAGCCGAAGTTACTGGAGGTATCAAATCCGCTAGTAAACTTGCCTTTGAAGCAACTGGTAAAGTAGGCCAAGTCGTGTTACTGACTAGATAATGCTGAAATGGCCACGCGAGACAAAGGAGCGAAAAACGAGACCATCAAAACCGGCAACTAGTTAGAAAAAATTAACCGACAAAACGAATGAAACGATATAACCAATATCTGCACTTTCAACAACCAACTACATTGTTGCAATCCGGAGATACTCTTACAACACTTAAAAAAGCCATATAGAAATTTATTGTTATTCTTAGCGGTTTTTCCTCAATAATCAACCTTCCCACGTACCAACCAACTCAGCATACCAGATACGGCGTCTGTAGTCTTTTGCATTAAATACTTTTGGGCAACTACAATAACAATAACAGTTGATTTTGATCTTTGGTTCTCTGAATGTGTATAAGTTAACGCTATTAGTCAGTTAGGTTGGTAGTTAGACATTCTGGAGATAAACTGCTTTGTAAATCGTTAGTCTGGGGAGACTTTTTACAGTGCAACGAGCTCTTATAAAACTACAAAGTTGGATGGGACGCCCTTACCTCACTTTGTCGAACACTTGAATTGAAACTTATCTGTGCGCTAAGACGAGTTGTAAGTCCGTTGTGATAACACTAAGTGGGATGGCTATTCCCTAGCCTCGCCTCCTCAAACCAAAGCGATTTCTTGAACAATTTTCCAGACTCGCTGATCCCCATTAGAGATCCATTAGATCTAGCGCTACTGCCTCAATTTACTGGCGCATTCTACGGCAGAGGAGTTGCAGAGGTAGAGTGTGAGAAATACTCAACTGCCTTTCAATGGCGCTGCGTCCCATTAATTGGAATTTTGAAGATATCTCTTCCCTTGGGATCAAGTATGTGCCATATTATTTCTGATTTCGCACAGTTTTCGATGAATCCATCTAAGACGGCTTGGAAAACATTTGAAAGTTCGTCATTTGTTTGGTATAGGACATTGTCAAACTCCCTACTATTTGTTCTTTGGGAACCGAGTCTGGCTAGTTCAATACCCAAAACCTCCAGAATCTGTGTTTTTTTCCCACTAGTTGAGAAATATTAACCCTATTTCGGTCTCTAGCGGTCTTTAACCAAGCTCAGATATGTTGCGATATCTGTTTAGAGCATTGGATTTAGGCAGATTTCTTCGTAGAATCAGATGACCGAAATCAATTGATGAGAGAGATATTGAGATGCAGTGCGAGCAAGATTGTATGTCTTACATTTAATACTTTTCATAAATGATTATCTTCCAGCCTGTGGCAAAACTTAGTCCACTGAGCATCCGAAGCAAATCTACCAGACACAAATAGAGTAAATGGAAAGTCAACGATTAAGAGGGCATTAACCAGTCAGTGATCCTTATATAGTCAGTCTGTTGGATTTCATCTTACAGCCTCTATACGACCGTGATGTGCGACCTTAAGTTGCATACTTTACCTTGAATCTACAGTCCTCTTGCACATATAGAGAGAAACTAGAGCTTTTTCATTTCTGCCTGAAATATTTTGTTTCCAGGTCAGTTTGTTGTCTACGATGAGGCCTAGCATGCTAGGTATATTTCTGCACTTGAGAGCCTCAATTGGATGATATTTAACTTAGATCAGATGGTGTAGGGTACTTTGATTTATCCGGTGAAATGAAGCAGTTTAATCCAAAGTCATAGCTATGCGAGAGTATATGATGCCATACAAGGAAGTGTTAGAGGGTATGTGTGGGTATTAAAGTTTAAGTCGTCTAATTTGGTAAGCAGACCATAGAGGATAATATACCATAGTAGAGAAGAAAGCACACTGCCTCTTGGAATACTCACCAATGTGGTTTCTTTCTTGTAGAACAATACCAAAAATTGCACTATCTGTTGAAATGAGCTACTGTTGGTCAAGCTGAAGACTAAGTCATATTTGGCCACTTCTTGCAGAGAATCAACGATCGGGGAGGAGTAGACGTTGTTTCAACCTTCCACGATATTGAGAAACTCTACGATTGTACTCGTATACCCCATGGCAGCGACTGATTTTTTAGTAGTAAGAGAGGACTTTGTCTACCTTAGATCCGCTATAAATTCAGACAATGACACCAGCCCTGAAATCAAACGAAATTATAAACCTTGCCTTGGCAATCGCTCCTTCTTTGGGGTAAGAAGGCGATTGACCACCAAAGCCCTCTTTCGAACATCAAAAGTTACCCTATATAGGCCCAGTATTGCTCTATGGCGCAGACGCATGGACATTAACTAAAGTGGATGAAGGTGTCCTTGGCTACTTCGAGTGATATTCGGTCCCGTCTGCAAAGACGGTGAGTTGTGGAGGAGATACAGCGATTAACTGTACGGACTGTACAGTCATATCGACTTAGCCAAAAGAGTGAAGATCCGACGACTAAGATGGCTGGGTAATGTAGAGCGGATGGACACCAACACTCCGGTCCGAAAAATCTTAAAATCCGCTCTGAAAGGATTCCGCAGTAGAGGAAGCCCTAGACTAAGATGGCGCACGTAAGTGGAATGGGACCTCAGCTAGCTTACAGTGCGAAACTGGAGGCCGATAGCAAAGGATCGAGCTGGCTGGAGACGCTTGTTGACTGAAGCCCAGGTTCACCCTAGACTATAGCGCGACCTAAAGTAAGTAAGTAAAAAAGAATGTAGTGCAGTCTGAACTGATAAACGTTATTGGCATGTATTCGTCAGTCTTCTGAAACTGAGACTGCACTTGATGAAACGATGACAAACCAAAATGTCTAAAAGACTCTGACTGTTGAGCTCATGGGCTGTTGCAGCTTTGACGTTACAATGGTTCAGCAAATATTTCATTTAAATATTTTTTGCCTCGTTTTCGGGTCTTGCTGCAATTTTGCACATCTTAAAATGATTAATGCTAATTTAACGTCGGTACTCGAAACTCGAGCCAACACTTGAACAAATATAAATTTCCTTTTCTCTGTATATATTTTTATTAAATTTATTATTATCATTTATGTGAAAACTTACAAAAAGCTTCTGTTGTTGTTATCTTATTTTTTTTATTTTTTTATTTTTTCTTTTCTGTAAAATACCACGCCTGTTGTAATAAGTTTATAAAAAGAAACTAAAAAACAGTAAACGGTTGACTCCAAATTAGACTTAATTCTGTAATCTATTATCAAGTAGTAGATTTTTATTAATTTACGTTATAAGAAAAATGTGTTTTTTTTTACTAATTCGAGTAGTGTTTACTTTTTTTATTTTTTTTTGCTTTTATTTGTTTATTTCTAGCAGTCTATGAAATTAGGTTATTCAGTTGTTTATCTGATTTTCTTTGTTTTTATTTTTGAATATAAAAATGTATTGTTTTATTACTCGTTCTGTTTTATTTTTTGCAAATGGTGATAATTTTTTTTTTTAATAGTGACACTTATTGTAAAATATAAAATTGAATATTGAACAAAAAAATCAATGAGTTCATAAAGCAAAATTTAAATAATACAAGTGATTCTGTTTGGGAGAGTGGTTAGTGTCCCTCTCTGCATGGCTCACTTTCACTGACGGTATCTCAACTGCCAGCAGTACTGTAAGTAGATTTTCTGCACATGTGTTTTGGGCATAACAGTGTCGAATTGTTTGCAGTCTATACGACAGATCGTCTCCGAGCTCTTTCGATGCATTGGTATATTTTCAGTTTTATAGGAACTCTTTCTTTTAGACTAGGAGTCGATACCACCTGTTAAGTGGCAGAATATATAAGGTACACTAGTATCAATCTGTAACTAAAGCAAGTTCTTTCGCATATTTCAAAGTATTTCTTCTGCACAGTAAAGGTGCGATCCCTCGGCGAATCGAAATACTCACGTCTGAGGCAAAAGTTTTCCGAGCATAAGCAATATGATTTTTTCAGGAAATAAACTAATTTTCGCATTATGGGACATCGGCACAATAACGGACAAAAGTTTCAAACTATTGTAGAAAACGTTTTACGGCAACTTAAAATCGATGCAAAATATGCGTTCAAGAAGGCAAATGGCGAAATGTCGAGAAGAGGTCTCGCTATTTGAGCTTGCAAACTAACAGATAAATTTTTAGGGAATCGAACAAAATAAAAACGAACTTGCTATAATCTACGGCTCAGCTTCTTCAGAACATCGTCAACGTATACAAAATGATCGAACAACTAATGGCAATTAAAGTGATAATTGAACACTAAAACAACAAAAACCGGCAGAAGTCGAGGAAACAGAATCGGACTACTTAAGCAAAACCTTTGATCGATAAATTCAATAGCAATTATCTTAAATTCTGTAACACAAGGGAAAAAATTAAGGCATACAATATGCAAAAAACAAAGTATACGCGGAAATATCGAAATCATCGTCTTAAACAAAAATTTTTTAGATGACAATCCAAGGGATTCAATAGTCGAAATATGTTATAGGTGACCAGGAGCACTTTCTTACTCGTAACAAAGAACTGTTTAATAAATAGGAAGACAACTCTGATGCCTAACTAAACTAAAATCGAAAATAAAAAAATATTGAGACGGGGTATTGCAACCTGTCTGGACCACATCCCTTCAAGAAATATAAGGGGTTAAATAGCTTGCGATTTTGTTTTTAAAAAAATGATGGGAAGCAACACTATGCCTAACACCAGTAGAGGAAGAGATTTCTTTTTTAGCCGTACAAAGACAAAGACAACGCACAAAATTGCAATGACTACTGATTGGTGGAAGTAATATCGCATCCAATAGACAGGGGACAAAGCAATATTATTGAACCAGTCGGCTTTGTGGAGGACGCGTTAACAGTATAATGCAGGTCAAAGTTAACTCATATCGATTGAGCGACATCGCCTCGCCGTGAAAGATCTGCCCAAAGTATTATCGATTTTGAAGAAGCGTTCGATAGAAGATAGAAAGATAGAAGGAGGAGAAAGGAAAGTTGTTGTGATGTAGTGTAGTGGTTTGAAACTCAGGTGTGTTTGGTTTCGTTATTGACAATTCCAGGGGTGGGAGTCCGAATAGGACGGAGTGTTTTTCTTCACTCGGAATGATTCAGGTTGTGAATTTTAACGGTTGTTTTGTGCTTGAAACTCTACAACAGCCAAATCTACATGTCAGTGTTATGCCTTCACACGCGGATTTTTCTGACTAAGTTCCAAAGTACACAATGAGTAGGATTCGAACCTTGAATGTCCGTGTGGGAAGCGATGGCTAGTACCACTACACCACGGCGACCCCCTAATGCCGCTAAGATCTCAAAATTTACCCGAGATGTAGATTTATAAGAATAACCACCGACACGAACAATGAAGTTAAAACAAAATCTGTCGGTTTTTTTAATCGAAGGGCAACATGTTCTATTACAGGAGCTTATTGACGCTTATTCGCTGAAAAAATCGTTGTCGTTAAAAAACGACTTGACAGTGCTGCGGTTTTATTTTAGTGACTGAATTAAGATGCTTAATGGATTTTCGTTTTCAAGACCGAAAAACCAAACTTCAACGATCTGTCTACGGAAATCACTGCCATAAAATGACAACCAGCAAAAGAGATAACACTTCAAAGTGTTTTGTTAAACAAAAAATCCCGTTTGCTCTTTACGACAATCTTGCTTCTTTTAAAAGCCTTTTACTGCTACTGGCGATTCTCAGAAAATACTGCATAAATTTTAGCGGATGATAATGATCGAATCCAAGATACTCTTGAAATACTGTGGCCAAAGAAAGATGTAGGCGCAGTTGATGACATGATCACAGAACAGTGACAGATCAGAGGTAGAAGAAATTCAGCTTGTTTTGATCAAGATGAATTAATCAAAGGTGATTGTAAGAATGCCCAAAATTCTAACTACGCCACTTTTTCGTTATTTATGGAAGTATCATCTGCACTTCGACTAATTTTTTTAGGCCTCTTCTTTGACAATTTGGTATATGTGTTCATGCACGGACATACCGAGACTGAAATGTTTTTCAGTTTTTTTTATATATGCTGCCATTTCGGTTCTATACCTGAAGACGAGGAACGCAAGATTGGGAAAGAATATAAAAAGTTGATTACTGTCAGCAAAAAAGATATATTGGATCAGAAAATAGTGTCGGAGATATGTCAGAACCTTGCGGCCAATCAGCATTTTTTAATTTCGAATCTATCAATCTTCAAACTGTCAAACCGTCTCGAATTTGATGTTCTAAACCGCATTGAAAAAATGATTCATTATTTAAAAAATTCTGCCAAAAGATTCGTATGCCGAACTCCTCGATTACTATTAAAATAACAGCTGTAACTTCTTGCCTACGCCAGATTTGTGTAGAGATTTCGTTGAGATGGACTGGACGAATGCTGTTTTCCATTTGTATGAAAAGGGCCCTTAAAAGGATTAATGAAAAGGCTAACGCAACACGTTGAAAGCGTCGAAGAACACCTTTTCAAAGTAAGGGAAGAAAAAGATAGGCCAGCTGATTTATAGTCAAATTCGAATTTTACACACCTTATAAAAGCGTTGTTGTCATTCCTGACTTGATGACTTCATCAGCGTAAAGACAAAACCAAACAGTGCAATTAGTTGGTGTTGTTGATTCTCATGAGACTTTCTCTGGAATTGCCTCACTTCAAAAACAGAACCCTTCCGTCCTAAGTCATAATCTCGTGGCTTTTATACAGGTGTAGGTTTATCTCAAAATGATATGGAAAGGCCAGATTGTTGCGATTGACTCCGTATTTGCAGTTCTGGATAATGCGCCATATCTTCTCTGACATCAGCTGTAGTCTCTTCTGTATGAACATTATGTTGACGCATTGCTGTTTTTGCGTCACGTGAAGTGTATGTGGTGCGAAATCAAACCACAATATGACAAATAGAGATATAGATAATTTGCTATAGGTTTAGCGAATTGAAGGTCTATTTTCGAAAAAAGCTTGGATTATCCTTCTGGTAAACTCTTATAAATTTCAAAGAACTGTAAAAAATTACAGAACGGTTTGAAATTTATCCCTATTCAAAAAGATCTGAAAGTCAAATTCAAACACCTCCTAGTGCAAAAAAATGAGGTCTCAGACATTAACAGCAGTCACAACTTTGCGTATAGTTGAGGAGAAATACCCGAAGATTTTCAAGCAAAGCGGATTGTTTCTGAATCCTCATAGCAGAAAAAATTAAAGTATATCCTTTTACAAGTAACAAAATTGTTCGGATACTGGTAAAAGTTTTGCCCGAACGCTTTTCCACTTAAAATCAAAGCAAATTAAACTGAAAAAAAAATAACTTAAGCAAACAATAAAAGAGTTAAGCAAAAGTGTATGATATAAACATTTTTTGTATGTATTGTATATTATGTATGGATTTTTATGTGATATAAAATATTATCATTAACATAAAATGAACTTAACATTAAAAATAAACTTACCAACTAAAACAATAATAAAAATTGATTTTCTTTTTTAAGTATGACAAGACAACTCAAGTTCAAAAGTTTAAACAAACAAAAAATAAAATTACAATAAAATATAATAAAATAACTAATTTTAACAAATAAACATACAGCAGTTATTAAATAACTTTTTCACTAAATCTAATAAATAATAAAAATAGATCTTCTTTAAATAAAAATAAAAAAAGAAGAAAAAAATTTTAAAAACTACAAATTACAATTAAATGTGTAGATGAAATATTTGTGAATATTTATACAAAGAATATGTTTCTAGTTACAAATCGTAACGCTTTCGATCCGAAAAAAATATTTCAATTAAATATGAAAATTTGCTCATTAGTTATTAACAAACAAATGGATGTTTTTTGTTTTTTGTTTTTTGTTTTTTCTTGTATCTAACAAACCTCTAGTTAATCGGGTCATACTTCTTGAGACAGTCTTTAATCTTGATCTTTGAAAACGAAAATGTTTCTTAGTTTTATCTTTTTCTCTTGTTTTTATAATAATTTTTGTTTTTGTTTTTTGTTTTTAGTTTTTTTTGAATAGAAGAAAAACTAGAAAATAAAATATTACAAGTATATTTGAATGAACGGAAAAATAAGGGAATAATGAAAAATTAAAAATCAGTACGGTTAATTGCGTTTCTCATTATTAATAAATGTCTTATTAATTAATTTCTTAATTCTTTTCATTTTAGTTACTTGTATCTTATAATATTCTTAATAGAATTGTAAATCGCGCGTAAAAACCTTCCTTTTTATTTTATTTTTTATTTTTTTTTCATCATTCTAACATTATTGGTAATTAATTAATTTTTGTTCTTTTATTTTAATAATAATAATTGGTAAAATTTTGCTAATAATACACGAACAATTATTTTATTACAATTCAGTTTTGTTTTCTTTTGTTTTTTATATTGTTTTAGAAGTTGTTTTGTTTGTTTTTCTCTCATTTAAATTATCTCTCTGGTTATTCTCCTAATTTAATTTAATTTATTTTCTTTCTTTTCTTCAAGGCTTTCAGTATAATTTTATTTATTTTTCTCACAAAGAAAGAAACACAAGAAAATTGGTGTTGAATATTTCCCTTTTTTTCTTTCCTGTTTTCCATTTTCTCCTTTTTTTTACAGTGATTCAAAGAATTTTCGTTTTCTCATGACGAATTTTCAAAAAACAAAAAAAAATATTATTTATATTTGCTTAGATTTTGGTTTCTTATTTTCTAAAAAAGATGTATATATATATTATATAAATATGTATTGACTAAATATAATTTATGGCATTCATTTGGTTTCATTTTGGATATTTTTTTTTGTTTTTTGTTTTTTGTTTTTTTCGTATCTTTTCTTATTTGTTGCTTAAATATTCTTACAAAAGTAGAAAATATTGTTTTGTTTTTTATTTATTTATTTTTTTATTTAAAAAAGAAATGGTGGTAATTTTGTTTTCCATTTTTAATTAGTTGTTTGTTTTTTTTTATTTTTAATCTTATTCAAGTCTTGTGTTACGCGGAAGGGTATTTTTTTTCAGAAAAAAAAAATCATTCGGTGTAAACAGTTGAAGATGTAGTTAAAAGGTTGTGGTCTAATTCTTCTTTTCTTTTTGTGTAAGAAACAAGTCAATTATAGGGTGACTGATGTTAATAATTGTTTCCACTGTTTATTTTTTTAACAGATTGGCTCTTAAATTTAACGAAAACCAAAAATTGTAATAATGAAACCAGAATTTGGATTGTGTGTAATTTCTTTCTAAAGCGAGTTTAGGCGCATGTTTGCCGGCATTGCTTCGTACCATTTACCATGTATCCTCTTGATTCAATACATCGATATCATAAAAACATATTTTGCCAAATAAACAATTTTCACTTATTTTCCGGCAATGTATAGTTCAATTCTTAAAAAGCACTTCAAGTCAACTCCAACACATACGGTCATGAAAAGACTGACGAATATCCAAGTCCTTACCTCGACGGAATTCTTGGGAATGTTTGCAATAAAAAATTGGCATTAGCAGAACCGATGAACAAAGTCAATGCAGAGAAAACTGCAATCAGCAACATTTTAGGATTAATTGAGGTTGTTGGCATAACATTTGGCCCGCGGATTGCTACTCAAACATTTCAATAGTATTTGGGCTCAATTTTCTTTGCTGCTACATATCTTACAATTTTCTGAGACGGAAAAAGAAAGTCTATACCATCCACTTGGTGTTAAGAAATTTATAAATAATCGCCCTGATGTGTACAAGAACGGCTGATCTTAAGATATCATATATTATCTCAGGGATTGACACTGCAAAAAGAACGTATAGAGCCCAATTTACTGAATACTTGAAACAATAACTTTGTTAGATGTACGACGTTCAATTGTTTCTTAAACCTTATTTCCTAAACAGAAACCACTGCTATCGAACGTGATTATCAAAAAATCTATTTGACCTCTATATTGTAAACAGCATCCAAAGCTTATAGATCCGGCAGTTTTGAACATCACTTATATCTTTTCTGGCCCCTATGGACCAATATTGACATAAAAGGACATCTAGAACAAGAAGTATACGGTCGGTGAATCTTTCTGAGCAAAACTGCGGACCCAGATTTCTTGCGTTTGATGGTCTTATTGCATTCACACAAGTCATACCTTCGTTTCCGACAGTCACCTTTTTTTGCTCAAATACGGACAATTCAGCACAAAGTTTGAAATGTCAAATGAACATGATCAAAACTTTTTTGTCATAACAAAGTTGTTGAATATGGAGTGACATGAAACTCGGAGGTTTTCCATGAGACAAATTTGTATCCAGCTCGAGTCACTATGTAGCGTTCAGCAACTTTTCAAAGAAAACCGTCGCACTGAAGCAGTAAATGCAAATTGTAACTTAGAGATGTCGATGGAGTTGCGCCTTCCAGAGGTACGCCTCTACATTTAGAGCACCTGTTTTCTTTCTTGTAAAGTTATTGCGAACAGAAGGTGTATAAATGAATTTAAACGATTGAGGCAATTCCTGCTGCATGCGAGGAATTATGAACAACTTTTTGATAATACATCGCACACTCGTTATCAAATGTTGAGGCTATTTAAATTATAACATTTATAAAAAGCAAATGAATTAAGACAAAATAAATTATATAAACTCAAAAAAGAAGTTCTTTTAGTTTGCTAATGCAGCAAAATTCATCAAGCAACCTGTTTTTAACCCTTTTTGGCACAGTTTGCTGCTGTTTATACAGTCTGTGTTAATTGTTTGTTTCTGTCTCTAAGACTGTGAAAAAAGGATTAAACCATTATTGTCAGAAACTTATTGAACAAATTTATACAGGGTGGTCCAAATTAAATCTATTGTGCTTAAAAGTTTTATGAAAATTCATAATGACCTACACCTAGTACCCAAAACGGGTTTGAATTTCATTTAGTCTGGCATTAATAAGTTAATATTTTTTAAGGAGCGGAGTGCAGAATTCGATCCGACGCCACCAAATATTCATTGCCTCCTTCCAATAAACAAACTTTGGGGTGTTATACGACGGGATTTAATGACGATCAATGTCCATTTAGACAATGACGTGCTAGTCAATGAGGCATCTCCAAAATATCGCCAAGTCGGATTTTAAAACCTGGTTTAAAGTTGTTTCCGTACAAGAATCAATTGCCTCAAGAATATTTAACCGAGATGTAAGATGTAAAAAAAACGATTACGATATGCCATTAGAGTTATACACCTAGTCGCAGATAATTTCATATTTTTGCACAACCTTATTATGACTGATGAACCACATTTCAATTTTAATTGATATTTTTGTCGAATTCGGAACGGAATATCTTTAGGCTTTACATCCTCAAAGTAACCGAAGTGAAGTCTTTGACTCATCAGCTGCCAAATAGTAATTTGGTAGCTATTCTGTAAAAATCAAGCTCTGATGCACAATAGCTCGCGTAAATTATCATATTATGGAGCAATGATCTTAAAAATTGAATGAAGCTCTTTTTTCTCAAACAAAACTTATGGAGTAATCCTACAAAAACTCTGCAATAAGAAAAAAATCACTAAAGTGACCGGCGTTGTTTTGTTGCTTTGAGATCCATTTTCCTTACTAAATACTTAAAATGGCTACCTTTTAAGGTAACCGTTTGCGTTAATGAGCTCATTGTTGGGGGGGTACAAGAAAAACACTTGCATGCGCTGAAAAAGAGCATCAAGAAGCAACATGGTTTGATGATATATCCAATAGACTTTAAGAGCCCCTATACAGATACAACCTGATAAATTTAATGAAATGCATCACATGTACTATAGGGAAAGCATTTTTCAGATCCAAAAAGATAACATTGAGCAATGGTGCTGCCAAAAAGAAAGAAACCGCGAACGGTTCCGATCAAATGATCTCCGTGGGACTATTCAATGACACAAACTTATCTTTCCGATAATAGATCAGAAAATATAAACAAGCATGGGGTTCGAGGTTAAATATTTTAATATAACAAACAACTAATTCAGAAAGAATCTGAGTTATATGCTTAGTTCAATGATCTAACACAGTTTTGTTATGAGAAACCGTAGTAAGAAGGTGTTGAAAACTGAACTTTGACTCAATAAGGCCAAATACATTTACAAAACTACACGAATTGATTGCACTAACATTTTCTTTGATCACACCCTGTTATTTATCGCACAAATCCAGGAAGATTTATTGAGACACATATGCAAAAGCATAGGCAATTGATAGCAGCATCCCATTAAGTATTCCAAAGCAAGCAGTACAACCCTGCCACACCTCACTTTTTACATCTTCAACTCGTAATCCTTTTCCTTTTTCTTTAAATCTTATAACATGAAATGATTATGATTGTATATATGAGATAAATCTAGAAACAAATCGATTTCTATTTCCAGTCTATGGATTGAATGCAAAATGACGTCATGACTGTTAACTTAATATATTGCGATTCTATGTTACCTTTTATCTTCTTCCTCTTTTACATCTTCTCTACTACTATTTGCTAAATTGTTTTTACTTTTTTTGTAGAAAAAAAAAAAAAACTCTTACGATGCCTTTGCGAACTGAATAACAGAACTCATTCGCATAACCTTTGGAACCTCAGCATTCGGAGATTGGTTGTCTTTGAGATAAAGCTTCCGTTTACGTGGTGGCAATGTCATAACATCACGATCGGCCATCATTGTAAATTCACTTTCTGGCGAGGAAGAACGTTCTGGTGATTCCGTTGAAGCCGGGCGTAGTGGTGATAAACCAGCACCAGCAATAGCTGCCTCTACTTGACGAACTATATCGCTATGTGGAAGGGAAGATCTAAAAAGGATAAATTTTAATATCAACTGATGGAAAGTCAGAATAGACTCAATGACTTACCGAAATTCAGCAACTGGTGCTGGAGCATAATAACTCTGTCGGAGTGTATTTGTTAACAATTCCCCCGTGTCGTTTGCACCTCGTGAACTCGAACCAGAACCAGAGCTATTTTCCCCAGAAACAACTCCTTTGGTGGCCTTCAGACTAACCTCCTCTAAAAGTACGCGACGACTTGCCAAAGATGCTGCTTCCAATAAAGCTGGGTTAATAGTTTGTCTACCCACAAATGGTGGCATCTCCATAATCTTGGTAGACTGATGTTGTTGGTCCTCAAGTGGTGAAGTTGATCGTGCTTGATACCTATGGTAGACATTGCTAAATGAGATCATTTCTTTTTCTCTAGATTGTTGTTGCTGCTGCTGCTGCTGCTGCTTATCGGAGACTTGTTGAATCTGATGCTTTTGGTTTCGATTTTGCTGCTGTTGGATTTCAGATTGCATTTCAGGTGGCATTTCATCTAGCGATGTATTACTACTGCCAGTGTTATTGGCACTACTGCTAGTGGAAATAGCAACGCCACTGTCGCGGCTCTGATCAGTCTCAAGAATAATTGATGATGAGGATGGAGAACTTGGTGATAATGGACCCTGTTTCACTGAAAGTGTACTCGGCGATGTGGGTTCTTGTTGATTACTTCCACTTGGATTTTCCTCATCGTCCGGCATTTCATTTGCATGTCCTTTGATGTGAGCTTCCATTTCTTTTTTACTCTTAAATGTCTCATCGCATATTGTGCACTTATAGCACTTGGACCCATAATGCTGCACACGATGCAGCTTAAGAACATGATTATAACCGAAATCCCGAAAGCATATATCACAATGATAAGGTTTTTCACCCGTATGCGTTCGGGAATGGACTTTTAACTGCTTCGAACAAGTAAATCCCTTACCACAGCCCTCCACTGGACATTTATAAGGTTTTTCGCCGGTATGCGTGCGCATATGTATAACAAGTTGGCCGGATTGGATAAAAGTCTTTCCACAAACTGAGCACTTATGAGGTCGTTCACCGGTATGAATGCGCATATGTCGGTGTAACTTGCCACTATGTTCGAATGCTCGACCGCAAACATCGCATTTGTAAGGGCGCTCCTTCGTATGAATTCGTCGATGGACTTGGAGGTTCTCCTTCACACTAAAAAGTTTGTGACAGAATTCACATTCAAAGGGTCTTTCACCCGTATGAGTCCGATAGTGACGAATCTATAATTTAGCGCAGAAAGTTCATAAATAAAATTGTGATTACCAAAAAAGAAAAACAAACCAAAACTTACCAGTCTAGCAGGCACAGCAAAAGTCTTCTGGCAAACATTACATTGATACGGATCACTTCCGTTTCCATTTGCCTTAATTTGTGGGGTTTTCGGTATACCCGCTGGAATCTCATTTACAGCCGAAATCATTGCAACACCACCGGCACCTTCAATTTTCGCATGCGATTTCGTATGACTTGTATGTGCACTTTTACTGCCGAATGTCATGCCACATTGGTCACATTTAAATTGTGGTTTAGCTGGTGAAGACTTCACGGATGATGATGATGTTTTACGAACATTACTTGTTGATTGTCCACTACTACTGGCAGTGTTTTGTGTCGTTGTAAAGATTGTTATGTTTTGGCCATCATGGATTTGAAAATTTTGGCTACCATGTGGGGTTATGAGAATTGTATCGCCATTAAGAGATGTTGTAGCAGGAACAACACCTCCTATTCCGCCTCCAATTCGACTTGTAATACTTGTTATAGGTTGTTGTACTACCATGTTGGGTTGATGGTAGATTTGTGTTTCACCATTGCCACTTGTGCTTGCTAAGGGGGAACAAAATTGTGATTGAGTTGATGGTTCAGTTTTCATTATTAGAGGTGTTGATGGGTAGTACACCATTGTATGGGGTTCTGTAAAAAAAAAAATTAAGAAAAATAAACAAATATAGAATTTATATAAAAAAATAAACAAAATTAAAGTTATACAATATATTGTAAAAGTTTGTAGGAACCATAGTGATTGTTAGTTAGGTCTTAGCCACATCCGATTCCAAGCTGAGTTGTTACACCGCAACTCTAACACTAATAGTGTCTCTAACTTATCAGAGCGTATACCATTTAAAGTGTCATATACTTATGTTGAGGAAGGCTTCTAAGGAAGTAAGCATCAAATAAGCATCGAGTCTTTTCAAGAAATTTAAGGGGCTAACTTACCAACCATTGGATCACAGCAACACTATGCTTTTAAAAATTATCTGCCAGAGGCAGCAGATACTACAGGTATGTTAGAAGCGTCAAAAATCACCAGAATCAAAAAATTGCCTGGACACCATTTAAGGAGGAGCTCAGCAAATTTATCATCGGTCCACCAAAAGTCAAAATAAAATAGAAGACAGAGAAAGCTTTACAGAACTTAAAGGAGGTGCTCGTCTTATATTCTCAAACTTTTGACGATCGCCTGTTCCATATTGGAGTATAGCGAATCCGTAAAAAACCCCAACTTAGCGAAGCACTTAAAACTAATTTAGAGGGAGGCTAGAATTGATACGAGGGCGGGTCAATAAGTCCGTGACTTTTTGAATTTCTGACCTCTTTACTGAAACAGCAACACTGCTCCTGTCAACAGGCATCTGTCAGTTGACTCCTGTCAAAATTTAAACTTGCTGCGTCAGTTAGTTTGTGTTTGACAGCTATTTTTATCAGACTACTCACTAATTTGAGGAGAAAATGGAAAAAAGTGAATTTCGTGTGCTTATTAAGCATTATTTCTTGCGAAAAAAAAACCATTACCGAGACCAAGGCTAAGCTTGATAAATACTATGGGGACTCTGCACCATCGATTTCAATGGTAAAAAAGTGGTTTACTGAATTTCGTTGTGGCCGTACAAGCACTGAAGATGCCGAACGTCCTGGACGCCCAGTTAAGGCCTCTACACCCGAAACAATCGAAAAAATTCACGATATGGTGTTGGCCGACCGAAGATTGAAAGTGCGAGAGATTGTGGAAGCCGTAGGGATCTCGCATGGCTCAGTGGTTTCAATTTTGAATGATCACTTGGGCATGAGAAAGCTTTCCGCAAGATGGGTGCCGCGTTTGCTCACAGTCGACCACAAGAGCAATCGTGTTGCCATGGTAAAAATCCATGAATTGGGCTATGAATTGCTCCCTCATCCACCCTCTTCTCCAGATTTGGCTCCGACTGACTACTTCTTGTTCCCAAACCTGAAGAAATGGCTTGGTGGAAAAAGATTTGACTCCAATGATGAAGTCATCTCGCAAACAAAGGCCTATTTTGAGGACCTCGACAAATCATTTTTTTTGGAAGGGATAAAAAAATTGGAGAAGCGTTGGACAAAGTGTATAGAGCTCAAGGGAGACTACGTTGAAAAATAAAATTATTTTTTTATCAAAAAATCTGTGTTTTAATCCAAAAGTCACGGACTTATTGACCCGCCCTCGTATCATCTGCAAAAATTGCAGAATGACATCCAGGAAGTGAAGGAAAGTCAGGTGTATAGATGTTGTAGAGAATGGGACCCAATACGGAGCCTTGAGGAACACCGGCAGGAATCCATTGGACATCGGATGAAGTCTGGTTCACAAATACCTTAAAACTTCTTGCCGTTAAGAAAGATTGGATGATTTTTATGAGGTACATAGGAAAATTAAATTGCAAGAGTTTATGGACAAGACCATTGTGCCATACAGTGTCAAATGCTTTTTCGACATCAAAGAGAACCATGCCAGTACTTTTGCCTTCTGAAAAGGAATCTAGAACGTGTTTTTTTATTCTGTAAACTTGATGTGAAGTACTATGATGTGAGCGAAAGCCGAATTGTTGTGCCGGTAAGACATTAGATTCTTCCAGATGAAGCATTAATTTATTTTTAATGACCTTTCCAAAACATTTACTAAGAGAACTTAGGAGACTTATGGGGCGATAATTTAAGGGATCATTCAAGGGCTTTCCTGGTTTAGGGATTGGGATAATTTTGGCACATTTCCAATCAGAGGGAAAGTAACCTATTTTGAGACATCCGTTAAAAATTTATTGCAAAATCTTAAGAGCCAACGTGGGAAGGTATTTAAGAAAGATGTTCCTAATTCCGTCAAATCCGACTGACTTACGAGTTCTTAGAGTAGTGACAATCGATTTAAATTCATCCAGACCAACCGTATCAGCGTCATAAGGCTGAGTTTGGATGTTTATCAGTCGTAAAGAACCTTCAACAATACTATCAGTAGCATTATTTACTGTACTCGAGATTTGGTGGTTCGAAAAAAATGTACTGGATAATATATTAGCTTTTTCTGAATTGGAGACAGCTTGTGCAGTGGAAGTTCTCAAGAAAGGAATAAACGTTCGCTTATTCTTAATAACTTTTACGATATTCCAAAAGGGTTTACTACATTTGTCTAAGTCTCTCAGTTTATGGTTCCACTCAATATTTTTAAACATTTGTATCTCCTGTCTAATTCTTGTAGTAAGATATCTGGTCGCATGTAAGTAATCTTCTATCCTAAGTTGCTGCCATTTCCTGCGTAGGCAGGAGAGTCTAATCTGACGTTTTCTTCGCCAAACACATGTCTCAAATGCATATCGTGACCAATCAGTCCTTTTGAAATCTTTGACCCGAGTGACACTGAAAATTGGTGACACTAATATAGAAAATTTTACTGGTAAGTGATCTGAACTGAGATCATTTACTGTTAGTGGTTGACTAATCAAACCTACTGTGTTGGTAATAAACAAGTCAAGAATGGATGGATTTGCTATAGCAGAAAGTGGGTAGTAACTTGGACTTGGTGAGGATAAAATTGAAATTGGATACCGAGACCTGAGCTCAGCTAATACATTCCCATAAGTATTTGCTCGAAGACAGTTCCAATCTCGATGACGGCAGTTAAGATCGCCACCGATAAGGAGCTGCCCGTTAATATTTATTAGTTTCCTCATATCGTTTTTTAAGGCTTCCCGTTGAAAAAAAAATAGAGTTTCTAGAACCTCCAGGAAAATATACTGCAAAGACTTATAAGCTACTACCATTACTAAAAGGTATTTCGATGGATGAGGGCATCAAATGCCCTATTGCTCACCGATTGCATGTCCAGAGTTATGCTACAAGGAGGCATATACTATTTTCTAATAACTCTAAAGAGAATCTTCACTAACACTGGCATATTACATACATACATATGAATGTACATGCATTTACACAAAAAATCGGAAAATAACTAAAGACCAATCAGTCTAACTACCTTCACGTTGAGTTTCTTGTGGAAATGAAACATTTGTCTAAGAAACAATACAACATTCGTTGGCATATCGGCTTTTCAGATCTTTTAATGTTCGCCTTTGATCAATGCGACTATGAACAATTGTCCTGTTTGTGTTTGATAATAGCTGATACGCCAAATATCTTTGGATAATACGAAACATACATTTGCAAAAATATTCTATTCCAGTAGGTAGAACATCGCAGTGGTTTTCGTTTTATACGGAGATTGCGCGGAAAATTCATTCTCGAAACTTCTAACCGCAATTTTAGAAATAACTCGAAATTCGTTCCCGAATTGCTCCCTATAGCAAAGACAAAGCTTAGCTTCGAAGTTCCGCAGGACAATTTGGAAATGGTCCCTTATGATGAAAATATGCGCAAAAAGGTCACTGTCGGTGACGAGTAGTGAATTTATTTCAAAAATCTCGAAAAAAAAAATCGATATTCCACGACCGAAAAAACACTCCAAATTCGGACTAAATTCAAGTCCGTTGTGTACCATAAATGTGTTCCGAGAGGACAGACAAGTTAGCTTCAAGTTCTGAAAAGATTGCCTGACGCAGTGATACGAAAACATTCGTATTTTTAAGAGAGTGGCGATGCCTTCTCCACCACGCACATCTTCTTCGACAGTCCTCTTGAAATATTTTTTAGCAAAATACAACATTACAGTCCCAGGGTAGACTATTGTTTAACTTTTATCCGTTCCCAAGATTAAAAATTCCAGTCAAAGGGCACCGATTCAGGAAGTTACAATGGATTTGCCAAATCTCAAAGCACAAAGAAATGACCAGTGTAGACTACACCATAAGCATACTATATGTGGAGCAGAATAGTTAAAAACAAATTGGGCACACATTATATGGATTAGAAAAAAGTAAGATGGTGCGCATGCATTGTTGAAGTTCAAGGTGTCGCACGCATTTAAGAATAAACCTTTTAAAAAATTGAAACGATATTTTAGTAGGTATATGTATATGATATGTCTAAACCTGCTTTCCAACGTAACTGCGTGAAATTTTATCAATCGTCATCAGCAATTCAAACGACATATCTGCAAACGAACTGACCTTAATCACAGCAGATCATCTAAATGTATTTTCTACCTACTCCCCATTGCTTAACGCTGTTCAATTGCGTCATAGAAGAAAAACTTCCACCTTATTGCTTACCACCCCAAAAGTGCGTCGTAATCATACGCATTCATCCCCCTGACACTCAATTGAAAATCCAGTTCCCTCAGCAAACCAAAGAATCTCCGTCAATGACACAAACAAAACAGGTCCTATCAACTTCTAAAAAACACACATACGACTACGCATTCGAATTGTACGATGTCAATGGTGTCAAAAAATATTCAACCCTTACAGCGAATATGATAAAAAACAAAAAAAAAAAAAATGAAAACGGGGAAAACCACTTTTCCTTTCAAACAAATGAAATATGGAAAACAAAAGGAACAACTTCAAATCCTACACCGAAAGTGAAGTGACAACCTACAACAAATACGGGTAAACGAGAGTATTATATGAGTATTAGCTTTTTTTTTCTAACTATGTTCCCTTCGGTACGCAAAAGTATCTGCGCATCACCACCCCAAGCCTCACTTCCAGAACAAAAAAAAAAAAAAAAACTTTTGAAATAAAATAAAAACGAAAGTAAGTTTCTTCTTATGTACGTCATATCAAACACGATAACGGCAACGTCCACGGATACGGATATGGATATGGATATAGATATAGAGGTACGAGTTAAGGTATCGAGTACTCGCAACCATGCACATGAATGGTGGTTGGGGATTGGTTTGGATTCGACTTCCACTTTGGGTTTCTATTTTTTGGTTTTCCACCCTTAAAATTACGTCGATGGGTGGTGGATTCGGTGGAAAAAACACTGAACTGAAAAGTTTCCATTCATCTTCTTCTCTCCCTCGAAAAAAGTTTTCTTACATTTTTAGTTTTCAACAAGACTGAAGACTAATGGATATGTATTAAACCTGTGGGTCTGTACGAACCTTTTTTAATTTTTGTTGTCGCTTTGATCTCCATCAAATCGGTGCCCGATTTTGAAAGAACATCCTTTATCCAATTCTGTTTATTACGCCAATTATCGCCATTACTCATTTTTAAACAAAAAAAAAATTAATAAATCTTTCGTTCTTCTGTTACTAATCCTTGTAGAGAGTAGAGAGTATAGAGAATTTCTTAAAAATCTAAGGAACAGTCTTTAACTTCAGTCCGTTGAGTTATTTAGGAGAAAGTCTTTTGATTTAATTATTTTTATTTTTATTTAATTTTAATTTTAATTTAAAAAAAAAAAATACGATTTAACTTATCTAAGTCCTTAAACTAATTTGTACGTTTCATATTGCAATCTTGAGGTAGTTCGTTTCGACACAATTCAAACAAAACAACACCGAAGTGGATGGTTTCTTATTTTTAAAATTTTGTACCCGTAAATCCTTTCGATTATAGACCGTGTACCCGAAATTGTTTTTTATTTTTATTTTATTTTGTATTTTTATAATTTTCACGTTTAACAGAAAAAAATTAAATTAAATGAAAAAAAGAAACAGAAACGGAGTAGAGAAATTTTGATAAGTTTGCCGAACGAGGGAGTCCACTGAACTGGTGGGTGAGTTCACCCAAAATTTCCTCCTTACTCTCTAGTGGCTAGAGAAGCACCAGAACTAAGAAGAACCAAGAAGAACCCCCTGAAAAGTGTGGTGTGCAAGTGTGTAAATGGAAGGAGAATAATAAAAAGAAAACACAACAATTTTTTCCTCTTCTTCCTCGTTCTCTGGGTCTATAATTTAGACGACGCACACTACGCAGTGCGTATGCTCTTTGTATGAATTGATAGAGGAGGAGGGGAAGCTACATAGAAGATAGATTTCCCTTGTGCGTATGTGTCACACATTTAAAGGTGAAGTAGAATGAGAAAGGGGAAATGAATTTCCCAAATGGTATCACACAAACACACACTACCAGTCGAGAAAGAGGAAAATTTTTGATAGGAGGTGAAGGATGAGTTTTTTTTTTTTTTGAAAACCACGGAACCCCTCATTCTTCCCCTTTTTTGTCTTTTTTTTTTTATAGTAAGAATAGAACTAAGTTTTGGCCTTCGTGTCGTTGTTTTGTTGTTTTTATCTAACTTTATTTTGCCTTATTTACTCGAATACATATCCCGTCGTTCAATAACATCGTCAGAGATACGACGTACGACCTAGCTCCGACGTATGAGGTACAAGTATGATTTAGGAGGAGACCTATACGTATCTATAAAATGCGTATATCCACTTCTAAACACGATTTGGAATTTACAAAAACAAAAAACAAAAAAACAACTAACACAAACATCACATCGTTTAGTCGAAGATGAGGTGCCAAAACACCGTTGATTTGTATTCAAATTGGTTAAAATTAAGCGTTAGAGGAGAATGCGATGTGTTGAATAAAAATAACGTTAGATAGGTTCTATGTATTGCCAAGGTTGTAGGCATCTAACTTTTGGTATGAGGTAGGGTATAAGGTACATGCAACATTGGGAAGTGGGTTTTCTTATTGGGATAGTTATAGATGAATTTTACGAGTATCGATAACTCGATGACTATGAGAGTTGACTGAGCGTGTCGTGATGTATGTTAACCTTTTGTACCTAAGTTTTGAATTTTTTTCTTCACAAATTTGTTTGCTTCATGATCACTTGAAGGACTCTCTTTATTTAAAAATTTTGCACGCAAATGCTTTTAAATATCTACTATTTGAGGGCTCTTAACCACGTAAAAGAATGAAAGGTGTCTGTACGTGGCAACAGCGATGCAAGAGAAGTGCGAGATTTTTTTAGAAGGCCAGCTCCACACAAATCAAGAAACTTGAAGGGGAACACTGAGGCAAAAAATTCAAAGTCAAAGAACAGCAGAAGTAGCGAAATCGATAAGGTAGCTCTTGAGTAGGAATAGTGGTAGTTTGAGCGCTCGTAGTAGCCGAAATATTTGACAGTTGACTGAGAATTATATTCAGATTTATCACATTATACGAGGGCGGGTCAATAAGTCCGTGACTTTTGGATTAAAACACAGATTTTTTGATAAAAAAATAATTTTATTTTTCAACGTAGTCTCCCTTGAGCTCTATACACTTTGTCCAACGCTTCTCCAATTTTTTTATCCCTTCCAAAAAAAATGATTTGTCGAGGTCCTCAAAATAGGCCTTTGTTTGCGAGATGACTTCATCATTGGAGTCAAATCTTTTTCCACCAAGCCCTTTCTTCAGGTTTGGGAACAAGAAGTAGTCACTCGGAGCCAAATCTGGAGAATAGGGTGGATGAGGGAGCAATTCATAGCCCAATTCATGGATTTTTGCCATGGCATCTGCACATGTGTTTGTGGTCGACTGTGAGCAAACGCGGCACCCATCTTGCGGAAAGCTTTCTCATGCCCAAGTGATCATTCAAAATTGAAACCACTGAGCCATGCGAGATCCCTACGGCTTCCACAATCTCTCGCACTTTCAATCTTCGGTCGGCCAACACCATATCGTGAATTTTTTCGATTGTTTCGGGTGTAGAGACCTCAACTGGGCGTCCAGGACGTTCGGCATCTTCAGTGCTTGTACGGCCACAACGAAATTCAGTAAACCACTTTTTTACCATTGAAATCGATGGTGCAGAGTCCCCATAGTATTTATCAAGCTTAGCCTTGGTCTCGGTAATGGTTTTTTTTTCGCAAGAAAAAATGCTTAATAAGCACACGAAATTCACTTTTTTCCATTTTCTCCTCAAATTAGTGAGTAGTCTGATAAAAATAGCTGTCAAACACAAACTAACTGACGCAGCAAGTTTAAATTTTGACAGGAGTCAACTGACAGATGCCTGTTGACAGGAGCAGTGTTGCTGTTTCAATAAAGAGGTCAGAAATTCAAAAAGTCACGGACTTATTGACCCGCCCTCGTATGTAAATAGACTTCGACTAGAAGAACGCTTCCGTATTACTTGAATTCTATGTGAGATGCATATGTAAAAAAACTACATTGCTTATTTCAGTGTTCAAAATTGATCAACTGATTTCTCTGGATAAAAAGAGTGTGCAAACAATAATATGACTTCCAAGAAGGCAATAGCACTGACGACCTTCTTGGGGATTTTGGGAACTTCCAAAAATCTGAAATAAGAGGGAAATTAGCGCACGGGTTGACTGAAGAAGAAAGAACATTTCCAGTAAAAACCAAGATTATTGTAGTTATGCAAAATTTTGCAAAATAGAGTCCCACAAGGTTCAAAACTAAGTCCTCACCTCTGCTTACCGTATACAAATAAAATGCTTCTGCGTTTGAAGAAAAACACTACGTTCGAATAGTGTTGCTTGTCATCTGTCAATAGGAGAAGCCACGGGGGTGATGCAAGACGGGTTTTACGAAGTCGGTAACATTAAACAATAGACTTATAATCAAAGCGTCACCCATCCTACTAAAGACTTTTGGGTGTGCCAGAAGGTGCAGGAACTGAAGCCATGAGACCATGGCTTGCGATTGAAGATCACGAACCTTAAAGTCGACTCTTATTTAAAACGAAAAGTCATCTTTATTGGCAAAGCTAAATTTTGGCTCAAAGGTTGTATGAACAAGCGAAGTGTCTGTTTCTGAAATGAGGAGAATCCAGTAGCGAATCATGAGGCTCAGTTACATCAACAAAGTGCACCGATCGAAGCTTATTTTTTAAAAAATAATTAGATCCATTGCAAGATGGCGTGCCTTAACAACGTTCTAGTTTGGCAGTAATTTAAGTGCTGACTAAACCCTTAATGCTGCTTGTTTGGCACTACAGAGCTAAAACTGGCCCTCTCACATTCTCGCATTCTTAAGAATATAATTCGCTAACATAAGGGGCGATGAAAAAAGAAGATGACCTTTCAACACATATTGGACGCATTGTAAAACCTTCAAAAGGAGAACATTTTCATTTTATACACTAGTAACAACCATCTTTTTTTTAAATTAAACTTAAGACTGTCTTATTATAAAAATGTATTTTTATGTTTACCCGATTGGAGACTCAAGTATATCCTACTCGATCGATTTCTTAATCGATTCTGGGAATTTTGTGTATCGACTTCTTATGTAGTCGATACCCTTGTATATTACTTAAGTGGGTGTTGGTTGACACAAAAAAGAAAAGGCAAAGTACCCTATGTTGACGATGCATTATTATTTATGTGCTGACATAGGATTGGGGTACCGAGTTTGTCGGCATATTTATGCGACAACAAACTCAGATTGGATTAGGTTGGGAGTTTGCGATCGATGCACTTGTTCTGATCGATCCACTTAATGTATTTTAATGTAAACACGTATATTATTTATGTGACAATTATTGCATTTACTTGGTATATTCGTATGATATATGGTACAGATATGCTTATCTATGTCCATATGAAATGCTTATCTGTTGAGCGCATTGTACTTCGACCCTACGAAAGCCTTCTCTTTGCGGTTGGTTAAATTCATGCAGCCAGTTTGGTATTCTGAGAAACCTATTTCTGACTGACGTAAACTTGGAACAACAGTTTGTTATACGACCGGCAGAGCCTTTCTCTCAACTCCTCTTATTACCCCGTAAAAAATGTCGCCAATGAGAAATTTAAAAATGCCAACTCGAATGTTCTAAAAAGCTAACTAAAAAGCAATGGCCACCAAGCAGGAACCACCCTATATACGAGGTCAAAAGCTTAGTTCACGGCTTGGCACATATCTGCAAAATAGAAAAGTCAATGTAGAAATTATTTTGAAAAAGAAAGGATTTCAAAAACCGTTAGGTCGATTGAAAGATCTCACTGCGAAAATGAGGCCCGTAAATTTAATTTTACCAGGAGGCAAAAACTAACATAAAAACCTAGTCCTCAGTAAAAAAAATTACAAACCACCTAGCTGAAAATGCGACGAAAACACCGCTATCACACACCATTCAATTCGGACGTAGACCGTAAAATCTGTAGTCTACCTGATCACACAAAAATACAACCAATCTGCGGGAGCTGAAAGTCTAAGCGCCGATCTTTTCACAGCTAAATTTTTTTATTCTAATTGTTGCTTGCTTTCGTCTCCTCATCAAATTCGCTAGATTGTGCTAGTTTTCGACAGAAAACGCTTACTTTCCCAAAAAAAAATTTTAAGTAACCGCACAGAGACCTTTCTAAATGTTTAGAATTATCTTTGTTCCATAATGCGACACTAGATGCCCAATATATCAAAATTTCGAACAGCTATTCGTGTATGCAAATACATACATAAAACATAGGACTGCCGGTCATGAAAGCTAAACAAAGTAACATACGTCATACATGTACTGCAATATCTTACGCGCAATATAACAATGGTTTCATGAATTGTTCGCAACAAGGTGTCTTATTGCCATATTGATTAAGGTGGTTATCGATCTCAATAGTTAAAACGTGTTCGAAAAAGGTTCTGTCTTAGCTGTATGGGGTCCATCGCTAACACTCTGCTCTAGGCGTGCTGATAAATCTCCCTAGCCTTGATATTCATCTACTGGGTTACTTACTAGTGCAGGAATATGGTTGGGTTTTCACGGATAGATTTAAAACAAATTTAGAATGCGGTGCGGAGCTACTTCTCTAAGATGGCAATGCTAGATTTCAGTCCCCTTCAATAAAACTTTCGTCTGTTTTCAGGCGGAGATATATGTGTACTTAATCCTGAAGACAATGAACTATATTTTAAGGAAACTGTGAAACGGTGAAACATTTGCGTCGCTAACGACAGCTATTCTGCTTCTAAAGCTTCGCAGAATTTTATCACGACTTCTAAGCTAGTTAAAGAATTACAGCGTTCTCTGAACAGAGTCTTTCCGTCTTTACATTAATAACAGTCTTATTTTAAGATCTGAAACAGAAAAAAAAAACACCCTCATTTTGCAATCGAAAATAATCATGTTCCGTTGGAGTAATCCACTTAAAGTATGGTCTGGCCTTCTTGCCCGATTGTGTAAGTGAATTTAATAGAAACGCCGCACTTCATTTAAGAATACATTTTTCCTTTTATAAAACCAATACATTAGGTTCTCGCTATTTGTCAATAGATGGCTCTAGTAGTTAGTGCTGATCGATTTTGATATAACCAAAACGGTATGAACTTAGACATAATGACAAACAAACCGTTTCAATTGATTTTGTTTACTTTTGGTTGTGTAAAAAGTCTGATTTTGTACCAAACAATCGTCAGTTGCGGCAAGTTTATATTTTCTTCTTTCATTCGAAGAAAACGGCGGCTGAGGCGCATAGAGAGCTCCAAAAAATTTAGAGATGCTGCGTTAAGTGAAACAAAAAGCCGTGATAGCTTCTGTCCGGTGATTTCGATTTTGACAACCGACCGCGTGAAGGAAGGCCAAAATCCTTCGAAGGCTCTGAATTGGAGGCATTGCTCGATGAGGATCCGTGCCAAACTTAAGAAGAGCTTGCTTCAGCATTTGGAGCTACCCGCTTAGCGATTGCATGCGTTGGGAATGATTCAAAAACTTGGGTTCCTTATGATTTGAATCCAGGAGACGTTGAACGTCGTTTTTTTGCCTGTAAACAACTACTCCAGCGACAATAAAGGAAGAGTTTTCTTCATCGCATCGTGACGGATGATGCAAAATGGATTCATTAAAGCAACTCAAAGAGAAGAAAGTCTTGAGGACTACCCGCGTATTTGGTGGGAGCATGTTGGGGTTATTCATCATGAACTGTTGAAACTCAGCGAAACCATCACTGGGGAAGGGTATCGACTTCAATTGATGCGATTGAGATTTTGACTGCGCCAAGACGAGCTGAGGCACAAAAAAGTAATTCCACAGCATTGCAATGCCCAAACCCGTTAAAACCTACATGGAAACGCTCAAATGAAGAGTCCTACCCAACCCGCCATATTCCCCAGATATTGCGCCATCCGATGATCACTTGATCTGTTCGATGGCACATAATCTAGCTGATCAGAAGTTCTGTTCATACGAAGACATCAAAAAATTTGACCGTCTCCTCCAAAGGCACAAAAAATGCTTAATCGATGTCGTGGTAATAGGGGTACAGAAAAATTGTGGTTAACCATTCTGGAATTTGTTTAGTAATTCAACGTTTCTTAGTCAAGAATAATTTTCTTTTGTTATCTTGTCATCAGTAGCGTTAAATGAGCCACTAAAGGCCGTTATGGATGCACATAAATTGCTAAATATCAACGAAACCGTTATTTTTTCGTTCATATGTAATACTTCTATTTGCACTCTCTCCATTCATTCCTGTGCTTTACACCCAAACTACACAATCCGACGTTCCAATCATAATAAGGGTCTATCACTCACCCTTAAATCACAGTGTGGCTCAAAAATAAAACCTCTTACTCCACTATCTTAAACATAAAAAAAAAACAGAAAGCTCTAAAAACTCTAAATTTATCACCAATTTATAAGTTGTAGGTTTTGCTTCTTTCTCTAGCCGTTTATTAGACTGTCTATTCTCCCCTTTCTTTTGACCGAAAAAATAACCAAAAATACAACAAAAACACAAGAAAGAAATAATAAAGTTCAATTATACTAAAAACATCAACAAACATACACGACGGCATACAATTTTATTCATGTATTTTAGAGCCTTAACACCATTTCTTTGGCTTTGGGGTCAATGTACACGCGCTACACTCAAAATCTACAAATCACTTCCATTTAGCTTCCAGCTTAGTGCTTTTTCCGCTCTCCACCGTTTGGCACCCGCTCGACCAGAATCGTTTCAGTTCATCCATCGAATTGATTATTATAGACAACATGCAGTACTATATTGAACCACACACATACGCATATGTTTTGTTGTTATTTAACTGTATATTCATGAAGAGAAAAAAATCATTTGGTCCACCATAAATTCGGCATATGTCAAAGTGACAGCAGCAGTCAAAAGAGAAATAGAAACGGAATGCAACTATCCGAACCAAGTTTGTTGCATCCCTAACACTAGTGTCAAAAGTGCGTGCATCTTCGAATTGAATAATCCGCCGCACAAGGCCAGCGGCCCTGTTAAGTGCTTTTGTACAGTCTTGGCTTTATTTTCGTCGTTTTTTTCTATTTTTTTTTTGTTTTTTTTGCTCTCTATCACCGTATCTACAAGCGTTCGGATTTGTATGAGAGATGAGCTTAGTCATATCTAGATTCATTGGTGTAGGTCGTTACACGATTCTTCAATTCACAATTGACTCTTCACCCTCTCTCTGTTAAACATGGGTAAGTCGCTTTTATTGTATTTCGCTTCCTGTATTAGGGCCGCAATAGATGTGCGTGTGACAGAAAGAATACGATTGCAAAAGTATCTACATTCTGTTCTCATATTGCGATTCAATTTTTGATGCGAAAGCTTTTGTTCTTTCAAAAAAAAAAAAAAACAAACATTTGACAAGTATGGGCAAATTCATCGCATACATATAGTATCGCTCACTCACCAATACACAACAGAATCAAACAAACACTACCAAAAGATCAAAAGTTTTGTCGAAAACCCAATGACGTCTCGCGGTGCCTCTATAGAAGGTTCAGTGCGCATAAACGCAAGTGTGCTGTACCGTTGTACATGTGCAAGTTGTATGCTGATGTAGATGTGCTCAACTCTACATAAGCTGACTGCTCGGAGAACTGTCAAAAGCAAATTCACTACCTCTGTCAGAATTGAATGCGTCGCCGCCACGTGTAGTTCAAGTTCAAGCCTCCACCGCTGTCGTCGCCTTCACCGTCTCAGTTCGATATACTCCGACAACTTATGGCTACGCTATTACGAGTGCGTTGTACTCCCATTCTACAATATGCATTTGTATTAGTTGTGTATGCAGCACGGCATGTGTTGATTACGAGTGTAGGTATATGTATAGTTATAAAATGTCAACAGAATTTCTAGAGTGAGAGAGGGAATCTGTCAGTATAGAAGGGGGCGCTGCTATAACTTGAATGCTTGCTTGCTGCCACAAGGTATTAGAGCTACAACACCAGTGATGCTTACACTTTTTAGGGTTGGGAATTGAATTCGATATCAGCTAGCAGCAGACGGTTGCAACTAAAAAAAAAAAAAAAACCAAAGCCAAAGAAAAAAAGATACAAAAAACTACAGTCGAGAGTTCATGGTTGACGTTTCTTCTCTCTATGTGTGGTACCTATTTAGTATGGTGTTTGTTAGCTTGGCTTTTCGGAATTAAGGGTTGTTTGATGCACGAGTAGAGTATGTATTGCAACTCCGAGATGCAAAAAAGGAAACAAGTCTTACGGGTGCAATTATCTTTTTTTAAATGCGACTTTCGATTATCTAATTGCAATTAAGTACTTACTGTCATTTGTCGGTCTGTCTCTGTTGGTATGTGCACACCTTTGTTGTTCAATTGCAATGGTAAACAGTAAATAGTGATGCACTTTAACGAAACATGCCTACAAATAGATAGATATTCTAATCGTACGTACCTACTGCGACTATTTGTATTTTAGACGTAGACTTCCTGGTTTTAAATCTAATGAACAATACGTACATAGGTACTCGTACCCGCACTTGCACTCGTACTCATGTCATAAATTAAAATGCATTATCACCACTAAACTCTAGTAGTTGAACGTCATTTATAGTGTGGCAGAAGGTGTTTTAAATGGCCCTACCGAGATGCCATAAAGAAAACTATAGACTTAGTTACAATATCTCCACCATTGGCACTCGTACACACTTCATATTGTGCAAACGTTTAAGTTTGTTCAAATTGAGGAAGTGTGTAGATAGGAATGGCTTATATCATAAAATCAAGGTTGTTGCGTTGAAGTTTTGAAAGTCTCTATTAGAACTCATTGAGGGGAAAAGTTTCTGACACAGTCAACAATATTTGTACTCAGTTATTATCGCTTGAATTACAGACAAGTGGGTAATAAAAGTGTGGACAGACCATTTAGAGAGTTATGTTGGTTATAATCCACAAAGGTCTGGGTCATAATCCATGGAATTATATTGACAACTTGCCATGAATTCAGGTGATCATTTTATTACAGAGAAATATACCCAAGAATTTGACATTAGAACTTAGATCCTTATTATTTGAAGCCATACGATGTGTTCAAAGCTGATATGGTTTGGACCAGATCTTCAGAGAGATTCATCCTTGCTCACTACTCTCTTACAAATGATCAGAGATCAATTAAAATGATTCTTCAGTAGTAATTTCCTATTCTAGGCTGCGGTTCACAAAACGGCCTAGTCAAAAGAGCAAAGTCCTGCCTGTTGACATACGAGTATTAGTCCTTCAAGGTGACAGGGATCACTGGGATCACTCGATAATCATCCTAATTCTATTGCAAATACTCGATTGTTGCCAAGTCAACTCTACCCTTTGTACGTTAATTTTACAGAAATGAGGTACTTGCACGCAGTTCATGAGCGTCCTATACCTGAGGTCTGATGCAAGGTAGACTAGATACTCGAAGAGATTTTGGTTTGCAGTATCACATCGCTAATGCCAAAGCGTAGGTTCTCGTTTCCTCGTTCCCGGGATGCACTTGTTTGGTCTGCTGGTATCTTGAACCAACAAGCCACATAAAGATATACTCATATGAAGCCCAACTGTCAAAAAGAGATCATTCTTAAATAAGCGCAAGTTTTCGAACAACGATTAAGGAATACTTGATCAGCAACTTTCCAATGTTAAGCTTCCTCAGTATATTTCGTTTCGTCTGGTTGCATACAAGGAATACATCATCTAATCGCCAAAATCCGTGTCGAAGAAAGTATTCCTGACGAATGGAAACTCAGTATTATTTGTCCGATTCTTACGAAAGGAGATACCCTGAACCGCACCAACTACAAGGAGATAAGTTTCCTTAACATTACATGTAAAATTCTATCTGCCGTATTATGTGAACACCAAACAGTCCGACCGGCCCCTATCAGTGTGGTCTAAGACCAGAAAAGTTCACCATGGATTAAATTCTCACATCACTTCAGATTTTGGAAAAAGGCCCAAGAGTTTCAAACCCCTCCTAATCGATTTCGAGGCGGTTTGTTGTCATATGATTTTTTCAACTTCGTTTAAGAAAGAATTGTGCGAAATTCACAAGTCAACTCCGGAAGCACCATCTTTCAAAAATCAATTCAGTTACTTACATACGCAGAAGACATTGACATAATAGGAAGAACACAGAAAGCTGTCAATGGAGCGGTTCCTACTGTTGAAACAGAAGCAGCAAAGATGGGTTTAGCTACAAACGAATGAAAACAAAGCATGTAACTATATGCTGTCAATAAAGAGAGATACAACATCGATGCCTACGACAATATTCAGCTACTACTTTGAGCTAGTAAAGGGCTTTATCTACCTTGGCTCCGATATTAACTCTAGGTAATCGCTGCTTCTTTTGTCTTAACAACCAAAAATATATTATATAAGACACTGATCATATCAATCCTGCTTTACGGAGCACGCGATTCAAAACCAAGGTTCCTCATGCAATTTTCAGCCCTGTTTGCATCAATGGTAAATATTGGAAACTTTTTAGCACCGATCTATACAAGCTGTACAGCACCAGAAAAGCGCATGGACATCAGTGTTCCAGTCTGGAGTTTTTTTATTCCAATCTAGAAGTAAAACGCTATAGAGGACCACTTCACTTTAGGTGGCGCTCACAAGTGGAGGGGAACCTCAGCCAACTTCGTGTGAACAACTGGTGGCAGATGGAGAAAGATTGCACTATTCAGCTAAGGTTCAGGTCCGCCCTAGACTGTACTGCTATCAATGTAAGTAAGGTTGGTTGGTGATTGGCCGCCTTATGAATGTTGAGGTCCGGAAATCTCATGCTTACTTCAATGACATTTCACCCCGGAGCGAAGACAATAAATCTAAGTTTGTTGTCAGACGTAATGCCATAAAGGCTTTATTTACCGAATGTCCAGCATAGAACGAACATCATGATGAGAACATTGAACGCCTGTCTTGGCGAAGACCTTATAAAAGACATAAAAGTCGCAGTGTCCATCGCTTCTACCTTATGTTAATGCCCGCGCGCATATTAAGTGATTCTTTCGAATTTAGCCTTGATGCAGCTCGATAACATGTAAATCCAATTTACTGCTACTTATCTTCAGGGTAGTAATCTCCAATAGAAAGTAGCCAAGCCGGCATATATTTATGGATAAGAATGCAATTTTTGACATGAAAACGATTTACCACAGGGAGCAGTGATTTGCCTGATCTTGGTTAACATTTCTTTTTCTCGACTCACGAACGTGAAGTAGTCAGATATACGGCATCTATTCACCAAATCTGGGAAGATGGTTGAAATTGTTCTGAGAAGGAGCACCCAAACTTAACAGTGCACAGAGTGCTTTTCAGCGTTACACTGGCAACAGCATGAATTTTTAAAAGATCATGAAACATATGTAGGTAAGCTTGTGAACAGGTATGTGCCGATGATTGGGGTCCAAATAACCTAAATAATATTAAAAAGGCTAACAGTTCAGAAGTCCTTGCACGTAATAGATTCGCTGATATAGAGTTGCTATCACAATCATCGATTGATGAGTTAGTGCATATTTAGACAGAGCTGGCGCTTTTTCATGTATTTCAACCTCGTGATCGCTGTGATAACCTTGTTTCGATTGAAAAATTTCATTGCTGACTGAGTTCTGGGCTGTCTTCAAACTATTTCCCTTCCTATCTCATGATTAATAACATGCTGCTATAACTTCAATTAAAGTGTGTCGACTGTCTTTGGATTTTCGACAATACTCCTGTTCGGGTCTTGAAGAGGACGGATTTCGGACCCGAAGCCAACTTCCAGTCGTTAAGCTATCCCATAGCTATCCCTGAGATAAACGCTGAAGTACTTTTTACTGACTTTACAAGTTGTTCGGATGTACGATAAATCCTTTTGACATGTATCTTTATCCTTCGATTCTTCATTGTGCAACTGTTTTTTTCCCAACTGCAGTTGATAGCCCAAAAGTGTCATGGATGCTTCCTTGACAATTGTAGTGCATATGAACCACTTTTATTGGCTCCTCAATTGAACGCCTTTGAGAAGTAGTTCCCAGAACCCATTAAAGTATTTCTTTATAGACTCTAAATCCCCGTCCAGGATTCGCTAGGGTCGGAATTTGGGCGGCTGAATGATGTAAGGAGGATGAGGAGGCATCTAGTAGTTAAACAGAAGACTGTAGTTCAAACAAATATCCATTCAGAAGAGACTGATTTAAAAATTCATATGAAACCTCAACGTAGTCATTCAAAACGCCGTATCGTTGAATTGAAACAATGTATCCACCTGACACAAAATGGCGTTCCAACCACAAAATCCCAGTGCATGGTAGGTACGAATAGGTTTTCACATTTCTTTATTTCTCTTTTGGGTAATCCTTCAAAGAAAACAAGCACAAAATCAAAAACAAAAAAAAAAGTTAAAAGAATGTCGCTTCAAAATACTAATACGACTACAGCATTACGAGCATGTTCGTACCTACCCCATTAAATTTTCAGTTTTTGATACTCGTATCAGGGCCAAGCTCTGAGTAATAATTTTGATATAACCATGTAGATACGTATATATGTATGCTACATGTGTTGTGTGCAAAGCACAGTCAAACATATACATATTTATATGCACTCAGTGCGCTGATGACTGCGTAAATTTGCGTATCTAATTCTGCTCGTTTTCTCATTCGGGAACAGACCTCGTATAACAATTTACTCGAATGTCGACAAGCGTGTCTACAGTATACAATATACCCGTACATATCTACAACCATTCCTGTTTGCAAGCACCTGGATCGTAACGAGATTTACGAAAAATATATATGTTCTGGCGTACGTGTAGATACTTCAGAACTGCAGGTGTGTGCAGAGTACGCTCGACGAAATGTGTGCTTGCGTGATTTGCGCCCACCTCCCCTAACTGCATCCAAGCTACAGCCAGTCTATACCAACATCCCTTGAATCTTGTTTTCCCTGTGTTGTCCTGTTGTTGTACATGGCTTGTTAGATTTAAGGCTTCCTGCTCTGTTCTAATGCCATGTACGTACATATGTACATATATCCAAATGTACCATTCAACATACAAGTATAACTACAGCATACACTCGCAGGCATCGCATGCATGTACCGGCAAAAATGAGTTCAAAAAAGCAGGCAACCGAAAGCACACTGGAGGTCATTCAAAGTCATTTGAATTTCATTGCCAAATGCCATTTTTTTTTGGGCACAAATGCTACTGCCATTGCCCCGCCATGCCGCGCGCGACTTTTTCAAATTCAAACACAAAAGCGTTGACGTTTTTTTCTTCTTGGTATTGTTTCTGCTAGTTGAATACTTGTGGCGGCTTTCGTCGATTTTACGTCGCTGTGGTGGTAGAGCGTCAAAAAAAATAAACAAAAACACAAAAAAAGGCCGAAAAAGATTTACGAAAAAAATCGTATTTCATTTCGTATTGCCGAAACGATGACGTTCAGCAAATTGGTTCCAACGCACACATTTGCGAGGTGATTTTTTGGGAGTGGTAGCGAATTCATTTTGTTTGCCAAAATTTTGCGACTGTGTTGGTAAATGTTTTTTTTTTCTTATTCCTCACATTTCTGCTATATTTTATATTGACTAATGAGCGTTTGGTTAAGATTGGTCAGTTCGTTTTTTTTTTTTGTGCGCTCGTCAGTTAATATGACTTTGGTGCAAAATGGCTTGCCGGTTGATAGAAGCGGCAGCGTCAGCGGCGTCTTGGTGGTTTGAAAAGAAAAAGGTTTTCATTTTATGATGAAGAGACTTTGGTGTTTACTTATTTGTTTTTATTTTCATTTAATTTCTTTCTTTATTTTGTTTGTTGCTTCTTTTTTTGATTCGATCCGGTTTGGAGGATTTTTGGGATTTTTATTAGTCTCTATTTTGGTATACAGGTGCATTTTGGAGATGGGTACGAGGAGTGAACTTTCATCTTTTGTTGCATGTTTTTAGATAGATCTTTTAAATATTTAACTCATTTAAACATCAAAGTGGATGAAACATACGAGAAGAGCAATTTAAGAAGATCTACAATAGCTCGAAGGCCAACATTTGGCAATCAATTTCAAACACCCAAACACCGGCATGGAACCTTTGCAAATATGCAAAACACCTGTTTAATTCTTAAGTCTTTCTCTCTACAAAATATTTTATTATATTGCTGAAGACCATCAATGTGAAGACTTTGGGTGCGATTAGCCGGGTAACTTTTGATTCAACATGCTCGATTACTTGCTCTGCCCTCGCGTTATGGTGCATGGTAATTGCACCCACATCCCCGTTACTAAAAACTGTACGGCTGTTTTGGCACTTAGTAAACCTCAAGTAAATCCAAAAAAACACTCTCAGATCACTCCGATCTAAAACTGGCTAGATACAGGCGTAACTCATGCGAAGCACAATTAGGTGTTTAGCAAAAGCGTACTTTGGGAAAGGAAAGTCGCTCACTTTTTTGAGACGTCGACTCGGGCAATTCTAAAGCAGATGAGAAACTCTCTTCTAAGCCTTCTTATTTCCCGTGGTCCCAATATGACAAAACTCTTGAACTAGTTAGGATTGCGTGTATCTCTAAAATAGCAACAAATATTCTTATGTTTACAAGACGTAGTAGGAAAATGCCTAATACAAGCGAGACTAGTCTTTAGCATCTGGTAAAACCAACAGACTCTTCCACCAGACAACCGACGCATAGGACATATGTAGTTTTGTCATAGCAATATGATCCTAAGTACACTCCTCAGTAAAAAGCCACACATCATGCTGAAAGATTCTTTATTCTGGTATAAAGCGAGTAGCACCTTAAAGTTTTCGACGTGGCATTTTAACCCTCAAAGACTCAGACTTATTGGATGATGATTAGCACTATGGACTGATAAGTCCACCTTCGAACAAGTGTTCACCCTACGACAGATCTTAGAAAATATATATCGGCATCCACCATCTATTTGTCGACTTCAAAGCGGCATGCGTGCATACAAAGCCATGTCCAGTCTGGACTTCAATGCCAAACTTGTTAGGTTGTACCGGCTTTCTGACCGGACACTGTCGAGACAAGAATCATTTGATGGTCATGGTCGGCATTTATTGTAAAATCCGGCATCATGGTTGAACTTTAATTATGAGGTAATCACAATAGGCCGCAGTGAGAAGGGCTTATTTCCCACCTCTTACATAATCAAAAAAAAAAATCTAGGTTGTACCGGGTGACAACAGAAAATTCTCGCAGCTCCATCAAGATGAGTACTGAATATACCATGAACTGCAATGTCAAGAAAGACGACGCGATGTTATGTTGTCTTGTTAACATCGCTTTAGAAAGATTAGTGTTTAACTCACTCGAGGTAGCTTAAGATTTAGTCTACGGCAGTTACACGCAACATCGATATCTGTGCAGAAATAAAAACCAGAATCACTCTTGTCAAGCGCTGTTTATGGGCTTAGTAGGTAAGTGAATAACAGAACCCTCTCTTGTGAGACCATCCCGGTCTTGCTCACGGGCGCAGACTCTTGGACCTTGGTGAAAGTGGATGAAGAAGCACTTGACCGTCTAAAGAAAAACATATTGCATGTGTTTTTCGGTCCTGTTTGTATTGACGGGGAATGGAATTGGCATTGAACCACGAACTATACAAGCTACACTGCGACATCGCTTTAGTCAGAGTTTTATGGGTTTGGCGGCTGAGATGCCTGGGCCATGTTGAGTAAATAAATGCCGAAGCATTAAAGGATCTTTGAGTCTGACCCCATTGGATGGTGTAGCAGAGAACGACCACAGGCAAGATACATGGATGCTGTTAAGACCTAGCCTCATCTCGAACTGTAGTACACCTATAATAAAAAAGTAAGTCTTCCTCTTGGGTCGGCTTTCAGAAGATTGACATTTAAGTCACCAAAGACGTGCTCATAAAATCATCTTTCTAAAAATGGCAGCACAACTTTTGACACATTTTCTGCGCGAAATATTCAAATTGAATTCGTCAAATCTTGTGCTCGAAGGACCAAAGAAACATCAACACATGTTTTGTGAAGCTAATAAAGGCAAATGCTCTTTGTAAGTCCATTAATTTAAATAAGAAATCTGTTTGCTTTCGATGCAGCTCAGGCATTTCCCGTAATTACGAGTCCATATTGTGCTTAATTATTTTATTCATAGTAATTTATCGCTTCCAAGTTGGAAGTGCCAATTCTTAGAAGAAAACCCAACATATTTCGTAATACACGTGTAAGGCATTAAATATCAATTTAGATTGTTTACTTCACTTGAAATGAAGCGATTTCGACGGTAGGGTCGAGCTTTGTAAATTCATTTTTAAAATGCTATTTTTCTTCTTACTCGTACTTAATTTCACTGCAAGTCATTCTATGGCACGTTATATCAATTCTTAACATTAGCATTTACTTCTTAGAAAAACCAAAGCGAACGTTGGTTTTTTTTTTTTTTTTTTGCAGTATCTACATATAGTTTTTGTGTACAGTACACAAATGTGTGAAAGTGTCAATAAAGTCAGGGTCGAACGATTAATCAATTCGATATGAATAAGCACTGACCTATAAGTTGTATATCTCAGATGAGAGAGGGTGAATTTGTTTTTTTTATTGTACTTCACGTAGATATAGTATTTATTTTTTTCTTAACCAGAACCAGATCGGCTATTCGTAAAATGTAAATTACTCAAAGGTAAGTGAACTTCATAAAATCGTTTTCTCCAAAAAGCATATCAACGAAATTCTTGACTTGTCCTACTTTTCTGAAAATAAAGTAAGAAAACGTTTTTTTTTTTTCTGTATACACATCCGTATTATATATAGCTAAATTCTGTATTAATAGTTCCACCTACCCTTTATTCATCAAAGATACAGAAATTCTAAATTTGTTGCTAATTAGTTTTTTTTTAAATGGAAAAAAAAAACGTTGATATTAATATTTTATGACTTGTGACGCTTGTTTCTCAAGATATGCGCTTTTGTTTATTTGTTTGTTCTGATAGTTCCAAGTATTTTTTTTTGTTTTTTATTTATTTAATTTTATTTGTTTGTTATATCTTTAGAGATAAGTGACAGCTATTTTTTTAATGACATAGTGTACATTTAATTTATTTTCTATAGACAGATATGGAGATAAAATTGTGTTATTTTAAGTTCAAGGGCAAATAAAAAAATAAATTGTTATTTCACATGTTTTCCAAAGAATCTTGCTGATGTAAAGTGATCTGTGGATTAGTTTTTCTGGGAAGAGAACGCAACGTGAAAAAAAATAGCAATGGTCGCCTCGTGATGTCTAACACTAGATCCTATTTTTTTTTTTTTTTTTTTGTATATCTTAAGCTTAGAATAATGGCAATCCAGAAATAAAATTGGCAACCTTAAGTCACCGGCGAGAGCACAGAAGATTCCATGTATCAGCTGAACTCATGCCATGAGAACTGAGGGATTGAAAACTATATACGATTTCCTTCTCCAAGATTTCTGCGTGATTAAATCAGTTTCATACCCAGGCCTCAACCTTTATAAGTAAATTAGGTTTATGCTCCAATATGGACTTTAGAATATTCCGTCATGAATTAAAAACACCATTCGCATGTATTTTTGCAAGCAGAGGGACATGGGGCAAGAACCAAACGGCAAAAGATTTAATCTACGTTTTCAGGGATGGATTAAAGATGAAGGCAGGAATTGCCGGAATCTTTCCCGATCAATTCAACTAAAAATGCTCACTTCGCCTGCCCGACTACATCAGTGTCTTCGAGGCTGATATATAAGTTGTAGCGGAAGTGGTCTTCAAAGAAGTATCAATCAACAAAAATGCAGACAAGTTAGCTTCAAAATAATCCTGTCCATTTTAGATTAAAGTATCAACACTTCACTCTGCAATCTTAGAGCGCAAGTGGAGGAAACGATACACTTCAAAGCCAATGAACAATCCTAAACTTTCGACACTTGTTTGATTACTCTTCGGACATAATTTTCTTGAGCGCATGCAGTTAAGCTGCGCCCTAGTAACCCTCCACATACCTCTGAAAACTATTTCTTGATTCATTTACATCTCTTTTCAGATCTTTTCAGGTTTGCGGATGAACAGCAAACAAAATTTGTTATTCCAATCCAATGTCCATTCTCTCCCCTTTATTACGAAGTTGAAGGACCATTGATCAATCTCTTTATAGCTCAAATCTTACTACTACTTTCCTTTTAATCTTATAAGTATTCTTTATTTGGTGATGGATTCTGAAAAGAAAAAACAGAAAAGAGTTTGTGGCGAAAGCTAACTCCCAGGTGATTATTAAGGAAATATCATCACCATTTGCAATTTCTAAAGATGGACGGTCCTTTGAGAATCTTCCCTGCATATATGTGTGTTTTACTTACGATGTAGATGCATGGTGTCTTAAAAGTCCCAACTGCATTGTTCTAACTCTTAAATAGGCCTCAGCTATATTACTTAAAGATTTCGAATCGAATTGCATGGTTTTAACCCCATTAAGGTCAAGCCCAACGTGAAACAATGATTAAACGGCTGAAATTATTGCACCAATTCAATTTTGTAAGGGATACGATCATTTGCCAAGTTGTGAATAGACAAGGACCGTACTCCTTTGTACGGCTGTAAGTTGACTGCAACTGATCGCAGAGTTAGGGGCCAATCAGATTATTGATGAAGGGTTTTAGATGCCGGCACTATATAGCAAGCAAGATCTTGTATCGAATGTTGAGGAGACAGCCAGAATAATGAGACTGCATTCACCAGACATACACTTTTATGCCTAGATCTGGGTAGTTGGTGTATGCTCTCCTCACAGTCATTCACAGCAATTGGGATTACGCTATTCCATTAGATGGAAGATTTTATGCAAGGATCTTGGTCTCTAAAGTTACAAAATAAAGCTCTTACAAGAACTGAAGCCGAACGATTTGCAACCGAGTCGAATTTTCGGTGGGCTTTAAAAAGCCGGATAGAGATCAGTTTTTTATCAAAAAATTGTCTTTAGCGACGAATCTTTTTTCTGGTTGAATATGGTTAAATGAAATCAAATCAAATGGTGCCCACCATCGTGCAATGACTTCGAATTTTTGTGTCTCAAATGCACGAGCTGAATCTGTTAGACATGTAATTCCAGTAAGACGACTCTACATGCCACACAGTACGCGAATTGGTGGACCTATTGAGAAATGAGTTCGGTGAGGAATTTTTCTCTCGTTTTGGACCGGCGAATTGGCCAGCTAGATCGTGCGATTTGATGCATTAAGACTATTTTTATGATGATACGTCAAATTATAAGTCCATGCCGATAAGTTAGGTCAATTGCAGCCTTGGAAGACAAGAGCCAATATGCTCGAAAATGTGACTCAAAATTGGGCTTTTCGTATAAACCACTTATTACATAGGTCAACATTTATATGAAATAATCTTTAAGAAGAAAATTGAGCAAGCATTGAGTAATAAACTCAAATAAAACTTTTATACACCCTCGCAATATTCCTGTGGTTTAAAATTCGCCCATTACTAGGAAATTAAGCTTTGATTGTCATCAGAGACTCGCATGTCGAGCGGATGTGACTTATCCGCATCCGAATGAGTCCTGTTTCTGTTTCCTATAACCACAACCATAGTATATATCACATTTTTTGATCCTCCTTATCCTCGGCCCATTCGATCGCATTTCCTGGAATGCGGTGATATCTGCGCGGTAGCAATCAAAGACCTCTGCTTATTTCAGGATCATCAACAGTGAATCCGTAAATATAGGTTTGTATGAGACTATTAGCTGCTTTGTCACCTTTTTTTAATCTCTTTCATATGGAGTTGTGAGCCCTTTGGCGGCGTAAGCAAGCCCTTGAAATTCCGGTGTTAAGCTTTTAAATTGCTATTTATGTGAATTACTTGAAGTCTCATGTTAAAGAGGATAGATCAGCAGTATTTGAAGCTTAGACAGATAGTATAAAGCCCAAGATGCCCGAAAAATTGGTCTAGTTTTGGACCTACTGAATCTTCTTCTTATCCTTTTATTAACCCTTTCCTTGTTATACGAACTTATGCGTAACGAGTTTCCCATTTTTACTGTATCACTGCTGCTCTGCTTATGGGGTTGGCTAATGTCGCAGACTGCAGAATGCGTGGTCCTGGATCGCTTCAGTGGTTAGCCATCTGAGAAATCCAGGAATTGTTTTTCCAACCTCCTTTTCTTATAGTGGACCTACTGAATAACCTTTAAAATAAAAGTATTCTCTTAGACCAAAAGCCAATATCATGTAGAATATATAAATACCGGAAAAAAAAACACCCCCTCGATAGTGCCCTTCAATAAGTTAACTTCAAGGTTCTTTTGAACACGATCGCCACAAATAATCTCATTACACAATTTCTAAACAATGTTTCTCATGACGTATGTCGGTTGTCGATAGCACGTCTCTATTATTTGCACACAAATTGCAAGTTCAATAGAGTGGAGCCAATAGCGTGACAGAGTGGAAGATAAAATAAAAAGAAGAAAGATAGAGCAAATTTGTATGAAAAAGGTCGGTCCTTACAAAAACCCCCTCTATGACTAATGGCTAATCCCCGGTCACTATTTCCTTCAAAATTTCGTAAAATAAATTTTAAATTTAAATTCTCAATTTCTTCTTAGAATCCATGACTCAACTTACCTATGTCTGTTGTTCTATGATTAATTGGATCCGAAATCTCGAAAAAAAAAAAAAATTAATTAAAACAAAAATATTAAGTCTATCCCCTGAGTCGATACGTAGATACAACTAGATGTGTAGAATTATGAATTTAATTATTTAACCGAATAAAACAAAACAAACAGGCGAGAAGAAAACGTTTAAGCACATTGGCCGTTGACAATTAACAGCTTCCAATCACCATCGCCATCACATAATCACTTAAAAATGTGTTTTAAACAATTAATTCTTTTTAAAGTAAAAATACAAAAAAGACCAATTCAACTATAAACAACACTGCAAATTGTTATTTCTTCTAATTTGTTTTGATGCTCTCTAATTTAAAATTCAGTCAAACAAAGACCAAAAAAAACGAATATTATGTATTCAGCAATAAAAAGAAGAAAAACAAAATTATAAAAAAAAAACACACAACTTGATGTAGGTATCACTATAAACAATATTGACCTAGGTTTAGGTTTTTTTTTCTATCTATCTCGCTGCTGCCGAGCAGGTAGGTATCTAATAATACAAAACAATTTTTGTTTTTCGATGCTTCTTCTACGGATTTTCTTATATTTTTCCCTTTTTTCCGTCTTGGGTTTTACTCTATTATCTACGCAGATATATTTTTTTGTTTTTAGTTTTCCCCAGTTTATGTAGAATATTGAAAATATGAATTTTTTTTAACAAAAAAAAAAAACGTTTTTTAATTTTTTTTCATAACTCGCGAACTTTTTTATGTGAATTTTATTTTTACTTTTTTTGAAAATCCACTTTTTCTCGATAAAAGGAAGAAAAAAAGATACTCTCAATCCCGATGTATACGTCACACACAGGTAAAAGCGCACCGCGAAGCCTATAATAACTACTGCTGGCGACGCGACCAATTGTTAGATTGTCAGTGAGAACTCTGTTTTCGATTTGAAGCTTTGAATTTTCTAAAAATCCAACAAATACTTTTGCAAAATAAAAAAAAACAACAATCTAACTCTACACATGTGTGATGTATTCTGACTATGCACTATAAACACACTCGTGTAGAACCACAGATACAATAAATATTAGAAAAAAAAAACCAAAATTGAATAGAAACGACGTTAAAATGAATAAAAAAAATAAATAAATAAAATTAAAACGTTTACGATTGCAAATCGAACGTCGCGTCGTCTTCGTTGTTCGTACGCTGCCGTATGCCTTACCTTGACAATGTATCTGAAAAACCGAACAATGTTGAGGAACGACACAAAAGCCAGCCGAACTTTGTTGTTGTGTTTTTGGTTATTTGCTTATTTATTTTGTTTTTTTTTTTTTTTTTAATTTCTCAAAGTTGTAGACTTTTTCAGCTAACGCCGACGACAACGGTTACAACTACAAGCTAACGTATCAAAAGAGCTGGGAAAAAAAAAACATCACATTGCCGTATGAATGTGTAGTATAAATTGTTTACGAAAATTCGCTATAGCCGGCCCGATCATCAATGAGTAGACCCAACACCGACACGGAAAGCCCGACATTGTACGAAAAGGTTCTATAGAAAGAAGCTTTAGAATAAAGTGTTCTTTTAAATGTGTATGTGAGGCGAGTGTGCAGTACAAGCTTCAATTCAATAACGCAAGCATCGTTCAGTTTCAAGATCCACGTGGAGGCAGAGCTAGAGTTTTCGACATCTAATACTGGAGGTAGTGCATAAGTTTTCAACGGCAACAGCCAATTTTTCAGATACAAATATACATTCATACATAGATACACACTTGTACATTGCCGCTACAGTTGGAATTAAAGAATTCTCTACAACAGTGTTACCATTAAGCACATTAGAAGTACTTAGATACTTTTTTCTTTCACAAGCACTTGGGTACTTTGTATCTATGGTTTTTATATATAGTATTTCGATGAAATACTTAGTTTTTGAATAAGTTAACTTTTAAGTTCTGGAAACCAAGTTTAGTTTTTTTTTTTCTGTTTGAACACAACCTTGTCCATAGTAGTCTTTGGATGTTGTTTGAAAAGGTGATAGAGTACCATCGCCAAATACCTGTGGTCTTATGCGGGGGTAGGCCGAATGTAATGCTTATATGAGAACCAGATGTCAATGGAAGCTCTTATGACCTAACGAAGACTCTGCTCCTGGACAACTCTCCTTTGATCATTTCTTTGTACCTATTCTGACCTGCGGCACACACAGCCTTTCGACCATACTAATTAGAAAGTTGTAAGAGGGCAAGGTTTAAAGTGCTGTACAAATACTTCACCCTCTTCACCGATTCTACCAAACATAGTACGTTGGCATGAAGGTTTCCGTATATCTTGCTTGGAAGGCACAGAAAAATTTGTTCAACTGGGAGTGGAATCTAATGTTGTCGTCTCCAGAAAAACACCAGCGCCGGTTTTTGGCTCATCAGTAAGGACCCAACTACATTTATTTCCTGACTCAAGTCCTGGCCGAAATCATGCCTGGACATATGGATTCGATTTCGCATTTCTTCCCGAGCCAAAGTTCTTGTGTCATTGCTTCAAATGCATGTGATTAAGACCAGAGTCAAAAGACAGCCGACCTAAGGTCATTAAAATTCCAGTGCGTGTTGTACCAAAGACCACTTCTTTTTGAATATATAAATATAAAAAAGAGGGTGATTCGCCAGTGCGTCTAGAACAGGCGTGCTATGAAAGCCCATATGCAGCCGGGGCAGATCATTCTTTTCAGTCAAGTTAAAGCGTCGGTGGCTTATTTTCATGGGAGCTTGTGTCACTAGACAAACCGCATATAGGATATAATTGGCTGAGTAGAAAGGGCCGAAGGCCAACAGCGCTTTAGAGGCTTAAAATGCAACATGTTTAGTCCACAGAAGTTTGTGATCCGAGATGACACCCAGATGCTTGGCTTCTTTTTTTTTAGTAAAGAGATCGACCTCTGTTTTAAGAGGACTGACTAAGAGCCCATTTCTTGTGGTCTGCACTTTACACCAGACAGTCACTTTACACGATCCAATAGACAGTACAGCTACATATGCATGACATAGACGTCAGAACTGGTGTTAGGCAGAGGGTTGACCAAAATTCACCATAGTAGTGGACATAGGACACCCCCTCGCGGACAATCCCTGTTTACCAACGCAGTCAGTGTGATATTCATCAGCAATGCTTAACTTCCCCGTCTCGTATTGTCTGCAAAAGTTGGATGACATCAGTGTAGATAAAAATGCCAAGCTCAATCAAAAACGCTTGGTTCTGGTGTTCTCAATAGTCTCCTCTAGGTCTTGTTCGATTAACTTTTCGCGGGGTCTTCCTCACGTTTGATGTATCTAGAGTCTGACATAAAGAGACAGGATACAACATTATTGGCAACCAGCTTAAGCCATAGTTTGTACGTATGTAAAATCGGGAGATGATTGCCTTTCGTGTTGTATTGGCTTCTGCCCCAAAAGTGTTTTGAGCAGCATTAGCATCGCAGTATAAAATAAGTGGACCCAGTGCCGACTTTGTGCCATTCTCAATTCGTTGGGGTTGTAAAGTGGGCCACTTTAAGATGGTTAGGTGATAGGATCAATCATATATTGGGTATATAATTTAATTCGTGCGTTTTTTTTTTCAAAATTTGAACGAACAACATGTACAATAATATTATTCAAAGTATTGCCCATCTGAAGCTATGACTTTTTCCCATCTTTCTGGCAATTTGTGGATCCCATCCCAAAAGAACTGCGCTGGCTTGGCAGCCAAGAATGAATCAAGCCAATTTTTGATATTCTGCTCTAATGTGCACCGTATTTCAGTGAGGGCGTTCTGCATCGACCGGAACAAATGGTAGTCAGAAGGGGCAAGGTCTGGGCTATAAGGCGGGTGGGGTAAGACATGCCATCCACTGTTTTCCAAATAGTTCTTAACCGGAATAGCAACGTGGGGCCGAGCGTAGTCATGATGGAAAATTATTACCTCGTGTCTGATCGCATATTCCGGGTGTTTTTCGGCTACTGCTCTCTTCAAACGGATTAATTGTGTTCGGTAGCGTTGTCCATTGATGGTTTCACCCGGTTTTAGCAGCTCATAATACAGCACACCCATCTGATCCCACCAAATACAGAGCATTACTTTCGCGCCATGGATATTCGTCTTTGCCGTTGATTTGGCTGGTTGGCCGGTTTGACATATGATTTTTTGCGCTTGGGGTTGTCGTAATGGATCCAATTTTCATCACCAGTAACAATCCGATGCAAAAATGAGTTCCTTTTGTGGCGTTCCAGCAGCATTTCGGACATGCAAAACCGCCTTTCGACGTCTCTCGGCTTGAGTTCATGTGGAATCCAATTTCCTTGCTTTTGAATATATCCTGCTGCTTTTAAACGTTTTGAAATGGCTGCTTGAGTGACACCCAAAGATTCTACGAGTTCTTCTTGACGTACAATGACAGTAGCTTTCCAAAGCATGTTCCAATGGAACAATAACAATGGAATAATACAAGTTACGCCATCTCTTAGCAAACCGCACGAAGTTATAGACCCAATATTTAATTGATATATTTCACAGGGTATAGCTGGTAACCCGTGAGGTCCAGCAGCTTAGTTTGATCTCATCTTGTATATTGCCATCCTTAATTCGTTTTGGTCAAACGGACGAAGGTTTTGCCTAATAACCGTCTAAGTTCAACGGTTTATTCTGTCTGACGTCAGGATTTTGAGCTTCGTCGCCGCTGCATATCGTCTGCAGAAGAAAGAAGAAATTTTACATATTCTCAGAGCCTGAAAACAAGGTTTCTATTCATGTTCGTAAAACTTCCTCCATATTTTCGATAGCGCTCCTCTCGCACATTAGGGTTATGTAAGCTAATTAAGCCTTAATGCAGATTGTCTTAAGACTCTTGGAAGGTCCTGCGTAATAAGTTAAAGATTTCTACCCTAAGTCTCCCGTGAATGAAAAATCCGCACCCGAAATAGCGCTGTTTATGTTCCCAATAGCAATTAGTATGTCACGATTTGCATTCTCCTTTAGCTCGGTCTATCCCATTTTGAATAACCCTTATAGGTATGTGCTTTATAAGAGTCAAGCGCCTCTGTTAATTGTTCGGCTACACGTGAGCTATTAAGTATCCGAAGATCTTATGTGCCGAGGTAGGCTAAGCTCTAGGCTACAAACTGAATTGTGTTGCTACTGATCCAATCCAAGTTTTAGCTAGAAATTTACCGGTCACTTGCGCCAGGATGCTAAGCAAAGCCATGTAAATTATCTCAAGAGTAGAAGTTTCGATGACGATAGTGCGATAGTTAGCTCATTGGACTATCACGCAGAGAGTCTGGGTTCGATTCCTGGCTGGGTCACCAACAATTTTTCAAATCGCCATCACCCTTTCGGCGGGCAATGGCAAACTCCCGAAAGTAAAATTGCCAACGAAAAAGCTTATAGGGAGTGCCGTTCGGACTCGGCGATAAACCGTAGGCCCCGCTCAGATGTGGCAAGAATTCCAACATGAGCAACACAAATGAGTGTCAAGAAGCTAGGCCATGGCCCATACCGGGCTGCCAGCGCCACAGTGTTTTTTTTTTTTACCTATGAATAGCAACAGGGAAGCACGCAACTATCGACCTATCTTCCATATGTACATACGTATGTTTTGTTTTGGGAAACTTTGAAAATTGTAATCGAATGATTTTCATACTTAAAAAGGCAGAACAATTTTAAATATTTGCATTTAAAGCCTTCGTTCGTGATTTTCCATGGATTTCGTTATCTACAATTTCACTGAAATTCAATCAACACCATTTAAACATCTTAAAATACAAAACAAACAAGCTCACACATACGAGTACGTATATAGTATGCATACTATACGTAGAGCGAAAAAAGCTTTTTTTTTACTGAAAAATGATAATGAGTTCAATGACTGTAGAGACATTTTTATCTTTCGGAGGTATGTAGGTAAATACATACGAATATGAACCTACATAATATGTACATACTAACAAGCGCTTAAGCTAGAACTGCAACACGTGTACGAGTATCTGTAATCTGTATAAACCCAGCAAATAAAAGACAAAATCAAAAATCCAATCAACAATAACAAAGCTCAATTTACAATTCACAGCCCAAAGATAGAATTCGGTATCATGTACGTTTTGTGCACGATGACGAATGGATGACAATCCAAAAATTTAGTTTCTTTGTATCTTTCTATTGGTAAAATTATTATCATCTATTTTGAAGTTGTTGTTTACTTGCTAATTGAAATTTGTTATTTATTTTTAAACAGATTTCACAAGCCTCCAACCAAACACCGTCGGACCGTGTCCTTGTCCTCAACAACTCAACAAGACTACGTTACGTACGACTATCACGGTGTATTAGCCTCAGCAACATTGTTTCAGAGACACGAGTTGTGTGTGATTAAATTTTATTTTCGTTGACTCATTTTGCACTTTTAAATGCACGAGTATGTACTCGCATGTACGTGTATAGATTAGACCGCAGTAGTAAAGGTTAGAGTACTGGTGTTAATTCCCTGCCTCAATGCACGCGCAGTTATTGTAAACATTTTTGCATTGCAAATTGGCCAGCAACCGAACGACCAACTCCTTATCAAACGTTGAAACATCCTTCTAGAGATACGAGTACGTCATTTCGTTTATGTGTGTTGCTTTGAAGTCGTGTTGGTAGTTGTGAGGTTATTGTGCATCTGATTTATGAAAACCTATTTGTGTTATGCAGAGGATTAGCTAAAAGTCAGAACGTTTAAGGGATATTTGAATGCAGCGCGTGTGCTACTAATTGATAATTACCTACGGGTAGCACATGCTATAATAGTATTTACGATACATAGTTGCTTAATCGCAATAGCATTACGTCTGAAACGAGTTTTATTATGTGGCCGTTTTGAATGAACATGACTTAATTTTGAAGCTTAAACGGAATGGAGTGTGTACTTAAGCCTAGTTATTTACATGAATATAATAAGTAAAGACTTTTGCTGATACTTCTAAAATATGTTTGTTAAACTCTTTTTATTTTTTACTTTGTTAAGCTAGCAGTTCGAGGTGGACCTGGGCCGCCTTTAATTGCGCACAACAAGTTAGCTTAAGTCGAGTTCTCTGCCTATTTGATACTTGCCGACGCTATTTATTAGCAGAAGTCTGGTAAAAATCAGGAGGACGTCCTCAATGGGTTTCTGACAATCACACCAGTGATATTTTTTTTTCTAATTAAGTGCCGCTCGACTGCCCAAAAGGTTTTGGAAAACTCGATTGGAAACGGTTCTAGGAGTGGAGCTTTCGATCTTAAGCTTCCTCACAATAATTTGTTCAGATTATCCTCATTCAAAATCTTGCTACTTAAGGAAGAAACCAAACCGTGGCGCTCATGGAATATATCCTATAAGGGGGAGGAGAAGGTTGAGTACATATCTACTAGTATATCCCGCTAGTTAATTTATCTAAATCTTACTCTAAAGTTGAATCCATATCAGCAGAAGTACTGATTTTGCTCCGTTTATGAATCACCCATCCCATCATACTTCTTGGATAGCCGAAATATTCGCTTTAAAGGGGTTCTGAGGCGTTTAGGTAGGTCCGGGTGACACACACACATCATGCACGAGTTTTCCGCCAGGATCGTCAGGCTCATCAGATTTATTAATCATGTTTACCAGGCTCAAAAGGTCTATCAAAGTCAATGGACTCATTTGACTTAACATGTTCTCCAGGAGCTTATTATACCTGGCCCATTAAGTAAAAGGGCGTTTATCAAGCCCTAGATTATCGAATAACTCTAGCCCTCGAATTCCATCCCTTAATCTCAAGACTGCAATTCTAGCCCTAGAATATCATGCCTTAACCTCAAGACCGCAATTCTAGGAATAGAATATCGTGCCTAAATCTCCAGACCGGAATTCAGGCCCCAGATTGTCGTGCCTAAATCTCAAGACCGTAATTCTAGCCCTAGAATTCAAAGCCTTAATCTCAAGACCGTAATTCTAGCCCTAGAAGTACTCCAGTCGCTCTATCGAAAATCACAAGACATGAGCCAACTTATTTAAGTAAATAGATGTGTAGATGTTATTTACCAATCCTGGACCAACAGGAAGTGTTTTATTTTGCGAATTTTCGAAATTCTAGCCCTAGCATGTCATTTATTTTTACGTAAATGTTGAGATAAAAGCACATGCGATTTCCTGTGCGGTTTCAAATTGCGATTGCTTTCTATGTTCCCTTGTCGCTGTCCACGCGAAAATGAGCATGTTGGCAATCACCAATATACACTTTACTTGATTGACCCAAAACCCAAACATTTTGATGTTGCCTCAAGCAGACACACAACGTATACGTGCCTCATGTTCACTAATACACTCTCACATGCCTTATGAGTCTTTGACCAGTGTACATACCGCTAATGATAGGCTACTACAGCTGATAGGGTATCCTGTGCTCCCTCCTCCTCTAAACGTCTTAAATGCAAACGGGACTAAAATCATTTTAAAAGTCTCACTTTCCCAACGACCAAGGATAGTTTCATTTACCATTGCCCATATTTTTGCGACATATCATGGATGACAGTTGCTAGTTTTCCTAACGATGAGTGAAATCAAACGTTATTGTCCTCCAGAAAGACACAGAACCACACTCTAAATTGAAGCCATTCGCGAAGACCTACATTCCTTTAGTACCAGGGGTTCTGGTGCCATTGCATCCGACGGCGGGTCCATGAGATCAAAGGGCAGTCGGCGTTAAGTCGTAAAAACTCCAGTGAGTGTTTTCTTTAAGATGCAGCCTGTGATTGAAAATTAAGTGAAGGGAAATTCATCTGTGATAGAAAAAGCCCCATACAACCACACGACAGATAATTCTTTGGAGTTCAATAAAAGTAGCAATTACGCTTGCTTCATCAGAAAATCGATGCCAAGTTGGCCTTACATTACATTACCGTGTAGATCCAGAGAAACCTCTCCGGTGACAAGCCCCATATCTTGTGAGAATGCTTCCTTTGAGTCTTGCGTTGCAACATTTCTAGTCCAAGGTATCCAGGATTATAAACAAACACATAACTTCGCTGGAGAAGGGGATATGGGGATATCTTCAAGCACAAGATGTCAGCTTCGTCCTGGTAAAGAGAACCATAGACGATGGTCGGTTACTTTTTGGGATATAAAGGAGGAAGTCTCGTGGTTATGGTGGTGTAGCTCTTATGTGGTATATGTCGCTTTTGATTTGTAACCTCTATTCGGCGTAGACTAGGCAGATCAAGCCCAGTTGGACGAGTCCAAGCTCAAGTAAAGGCCTGGGTATCGCCTGGCTAATCTCAGTGGACATCCATTCAGCCACAAATTTTGTACGATTGCTTATTATAAAGTGAAAACAATCTTAAACTTCTATCACAAATGCCTTAGAATTGTTTCACAGTGTCTGCGTTTCTATATTATTCAGTATCTGTACAATAGATCGACTTCCAAGTTCATTGGTTTCTAGAGTCGATTTGAGGGAACATAATTCCGAACCGGAATTATCTCGCCCTGCACTTTATTGAATTAGTGATGCAATGATCTCTGTAGATCAACCTTTGACCCGATGGTACGAGCGTGATTCCCATGATTTTTTTTTTCAACATACAGTAACTGCCATTGTGTAGCACGAATACACAAATATAAGTACGCGTGTACCACTACGTATACTTGTAAATATTGTCAAGTGTATCTCCTTTTTCTGATGACCAGAGTAATAACACATGATTATCAACAAAATATCGTTAAATTCGTCCCCCTGGCCAGCGCAGAGGGCTTTCCTCCGAGTGACCAATACAACAACATTCAGACTCGTTTTCAATGGACCACTTTTAAATTTATAGGGAGGAATAAATAATCTTACTCTTATCCCCTCTGTATGTCTCCCGGGTAAACAGATTCAGAGTCACTTGATTTTGACAAAAAAAAAAAAACATATTAAGTGCACCAAACAACACCACCCAACCCCAATCAAACCATATAAACTACCGCCAACAAAGTTACATACACCACGTTTCCGTTCCTTCTACTTCTAATAAAACGTAGAACACCCAAGTCATCCATGTCATTCAAGTCACTCATGACAAAAATTTCAAAAATAAAAAAATTACAAAAAAAAAATATCTACACCCGCTGTCCACACAACTACGATCGCCACAGACTATCTCATCGAATGTAAACCTATCCAAAGTGTTAAAAGTACAAAAAAAAACAACAAAAACGACAATAAACAAAAAACCAAAAAAAAAAAAACGAAAAAGACGAAAAAAGATCAACGAACGACACAAGGAGAAAGGCAACGAGAATTTTATTGTTGCATGTGCATGCAATAAAATTCTCTGAAAGTTTTCGACAGTTTCGCCTCAGTTTTCACTGGGCAACTATGAGGCACGAACGCATGAGGCGACGCTTCAGGTTTTGACAATGTCGAGCGGCACGTGTAGCAGAAACGCGGTCATCGAACTGTATCTCTATGTAGCGAGCAATGAGCAACGAGCAGAAAGACAGTCGTCGTCGCGTTCTCTTCCCTTGACTCCCTTCACAATGTACTGTGCATTTCGTTTCAAAAACAAACACACCAACACCGGCGCATTAGATCACATTACCAACACGTATAAGCAAGAGCAAATACATTTTCATATTTACAAGTCCATATATCGACTGGGGAAGAGATGCACGGGCAACAACCAGCAACATGCGCCGCTGCTAATGCCGTTCGTCGTCATTGTCGAACTCATGGTCGTCGCCGTTTTCATTGCAGCGTATTCAAGCAATAAGTGAGCGATGTGGGTTCATTCAGGGCGCGCGGAGGCAAGCAGTAGACGCTTGCATCCAAATTCAAATTCAGATTCGGAAACAGAATCAGATACTTTGGGTAATTTTGGTGGGGACGTATGCTCTCTTGGTTGGGGAAATTTTTAAATACAAGTAGTATAGTGAATGTATCGGGAAAAAGGAAATGGACTGAAAGGATTTTAGCGTTGGTCCAATTGATGACATAAATTAGTCTTGGTTCTCTAAATTTGGACACCAAATTCAGGCCCATTTTTTGTGGGTTGATTTTACATACATACATATGTATATGGGGTACCTATACCCTACGGCAGTTGAGCTGTAAGGTACCAAAATACTTATGACAGCGTGGTTAAAAGTTTACAGAGCGAATGTTATATAATGGGTTTTCCAATAAGGACTTGACAACTTTTTTTTTAAATAAAACGCAAACCATTTGAGATATTTTAAAAACTTTATTATCAGCTTGAAGTACAATCAAAATATTTATGAATGGAACTCGACTTCGTTCATATGGCCACCGCGGGCACGTTTGCAGCGGTCGATTCGTTGGACCCAATTTTGAATGGCTCGGCCATACATTTCGGCCGAAACGGCCGCTATTTCGCTTTCAATCTTGGCTCTGAGCTCTTCCAACGTTGTCGGCTGGTTGGCATAAACCAATGACTTAACACAGTCCCACAGAAAATAGTCAAGCGGCGTTAAATCGCACGAATGAGGCGGCCAATCGACTGGCCCATTTCTTGAGATAACACGCTAACCATTCTTACTCTTCAATAAATCGATTGAACCATGTGCTGTATGGCTTGTGGCACCATCTTGTTAAAACCACATGTCGTCCAAGTCCATATCTTCCGATTCGGGCCAAAAATAATCGGTAATCATGGCGCGATAACGCTGACCATTCACAGTAACGTGACAATCGTTATCGTCGACGAAAAAATATGGCCCAATAACGCCGCCAGCATGCAAACCGCACCAAACAGTTATTTTTTGTGGATGAAGTGGTGATTCATGAAGCACATGTGGATTTTCACCCGACCAATAACGCATATTTTGCTTATTGACGAACCCATTGAGCCAAAAATGAGCTTCGTCACTGAAGATGATTTTGCGATGAAATTCACCATCTTGACGCATCTTCTCCAGAACCCAATCGGAGAACGTACGTCGCTTCAAATGGTCCATCGGCTTCAATTCTTGAGTCAGCTTGATTTTGTATGGGTGTAAACCAAGATCCTTACGCAAAATACGCCATAATGTTGTCTGAGCGATGCCCAATTCTTGAGAACGCCGTGGAATTGACTGATTTGGATCGTTTGCTACGGACGCCTGAACGGCAGCGATATTTTCGACACTTCGACTAACCCGTTGTCTCACTGACACGGCAACATCACACAACGAATATGTAGACTCAAATTTTTGCACTAAACTTGTTATTGCCTGTCTACTAGGGCGAGAATTACGACCGAAAATTGGAATTAACGCTCTTAAAGTTGCAGTCACCGACTACGAATTATGGTAGAAAATTTTTATAATTTGCAGACGTTGCTCGTTCGTGTTCTTTACCATGATGAAAATGTTGAGTTTACTGAATAAATTGACAGTGACAGTTTGATGATTAGTGAAAGAGCGCGCTCACAAATTAAATTCAAAGTTGTCAAGTCCCTATTGGAAAACCCGATACATATCTTGTTGTTGACAAGCATGACATGGAAGCAGCGTAAATACATGCATCGGAGCGGAATATTCGACCTAAGAACATACATATATTGCAAAATGAGCTGCAGGGCAACTCATAGCCATAAGAGACACAAGTTGAACGGTCTTATGAATAAGCACAAGAAGAAGAATTTGAGCGCTAGATCGGTAGACCCATGATGCCGGCCGCAATATCCACTAAAAGTCCCCCTCCACAAGGATACTTGACTCCTGAACGTCAAGATAAAATCAACTCAGTAACTCCAAAGAGAGAATGGGAGGAGCATTAACGCTGGGCAAGCACCATTTCTGCAGACTTCCTCACCTCATAAACCAAGAGTGACTAAAAAACAGTGTTCCGCACTTAATTCCGGCCGTACAATAGCCCGCGAATTTATAAGACACAAATCCGATAGGCTTTTGTGCCTCAATTAAATCCTAAAAATATGAAAGTGTGTCTCTCAAAGTTTGGTCCAAATACCATAAACCCGCTTACAGTGTGAATTTTACTATGTTTTTAATTGGTAACAGTTCCAACGTCACCGAATGTAATAGCTGTAAGGCTCAAAATTCATATCTACTGTATAAAATTCTGAGAACTCAAGATTTCATTTGGACTCATACGAGTGTTGCACGAATTCCTGATGCCATTTTTTCGAAAATATGACCATCAGCACTAAAATATGCAGGAGAAATACTGGTTATGAAATATTGAGTTTAGAAATCGTATTGACAATATTTTCGCCGTGTGTTTGACAAGCAGTGAAAACAAGCGCGAATTTCTATATATTTTGTCCAGTTTCCTCTAGTTCCAGTTATTGTCTCACACATCTTTTTTAACAACTTAAAGACAATTTTTCTGCACCATCTTGCTGAAACCGCATCCATATCATTTAATTTAAACACAAAAAACTGCGTTCTCAAAGAAGATAGGTCCGATGATGCATCAACCCTAAAATCGATACCGAACATTTATATTGTACTATACGTTGTGGTTGCATTTGTTTCTCAGTAACGACTCGTAGATCGACAATTTCGAGGATCAGCTTAACCATAATGATGAAAATGAGCCTCATTGCTGAAGACGATTCTGTTTGAAAAATCAAGATCCACTCGTTTCATTTAAGACAATTCATTTAAGACAATTTCATTTTGTATGCATGAAACTGCAAATCTTTGGTTATTATACGCTGGACAGAGCTTCTCAACATCTCAAGTTTGCGGACACAGTGCCTAATTGAGGCTTCTGGACTCTAAGCAACACTCTGACGAACTGCGTTGATGTTTTGTGTTGAACAGCTTGTTGAAGGACGGCCAGAGTGTCTACGATCACTAATAATTTATCCAGTTTTTCAGAATTTTTAAATGATTTTCCATATTCCCACATTTATGGTATTTTACGAAAATTGCGAAATGTGACTGCCAAACTTTTATTAATTTTAAAATATTGCTCAAAACTGAAAACGCGTTTATTTTTCGTTAGTGCTCTATTTTCAACTGTCAGTGGTCACGATTCTTTTTTTTTAACACTCAAGGGGCTATTAGCACCCTAAAGATATTTGTAGCGAAGAAAGAAGGTGAGGTACCGATATATGCTAGTTTTAAGTGTTAGCATATTATAATAACTAGAAAATAAAGATGCTACTCCAGAAATGAGGTTCGGAAGTTTTACCAAAAGTTAAAAATAACATGCTACGGAAACAAACCACGAACCGAAGCCTGTAAAGGTGAACAAGGGAACATCGTTCTAGAATCGCAGTCGATGCTTAAGTCCAACAAAGCTGCTGGAGCGGATGGCCTAACTGCCGAGCTCTTCAAAGCGGCAGGCGATAACTTGGTATGGAGTATACACCAACTCATCTGTAAAATATGGTGGGATGAAAGTATGTCCGATGATTGGAACCTCAGCATTGTTTGTCCGATTCTCAAGAAAGGAGACCCTCTGAACTGCGCCAACTACAGAGGCATCAGTCTCCTTAACATCGCATATAAGATCTTATCCGCCGTATTGTGTGAACGCCTGAAGCCGTTCGTCAACAACCTGACAGGTCCATATCAGTGTGGCTTCAGGCCAGGAAAGTCCACTATCGACCAGATATTCACACTACGGCAAGTCTTGGAGAAGACCCATGAACTTCAAATCGATACCCACCACCTATTCATCGATTTTAAGGCCGCATATGACAGCATTTATAGAGACGAGCTATACAAAGCAATGTCTAGTTTTGGCATCCCTGACAAACTCGTCCGTCTGTACAGGATGACGATGGAGAATGCACACTGCTCCATCAAGATCGGTAAAGATCTCACCGAGACCTTTGATGTCCAGAAAAGATTTAGACAAGGTGATGCGTTGTCATGCGATTTTTTCAACATCGTACTTGAAAGAATAGTGCAAAACTCACGAGCAAACGCAAGAGGTACTATCTTTTAAAAGTCCGTCCAACCACTCGCATACGCCGACGATATTGACATAATAGGGAGAAAGCAGCTTTATGCCAGTGGCGCTTTCGTGAGTATTGAGACGGAAGCGGCGAAACTGGGCTTAGCGGTCAATGATGGCAAGACCAAGTATATGCTGTCAAGGAAAAAGGACAACCAACACCGACGTCTCGGGCAGAACGTCACCCTCGACAGATATAACTTTGAGGTAGTTTAGGACTTTGTCTACCTAGGCTCTGCTATAAATACAGACAACGACATCAGCGCTGAGATCAATCGAAAAATTACTTTTGCCAACCGCTGTTTCTTTGGACTAAGAAGGCAATTGAGTAGTAAAGTCCTCTCTCGGACAACAAAACTCACCCTTTATAAGATCTTAATAATCCCGGTCCTGCTCTATGGCGCAGAGGCATGGACATTATCAAAAATGGATGAGGGCGATCTTCGGTCCCGTCTCCATTGACAGTGAGTGGAAGAGGAGATACAACGACGAACTGTACGGACTGTATAGCGACATGGACCTAGCCAGAAGAGTGTGGATCCAAAGACTGAGAGCGTATGGACACCAATGCTCTGGTCCGAAAAGTCTTCGAATCCGCTTCCGAGGGACAGCGCAGTAGAGGAAGGCCAAAACTCAGGTGGCGCATGCAAGTGGAAGAGACCCTCAGCCAATTTAGCGTGCGAAACTGGAGGCAGCTAGCCAGGGATTGAGCTGGCTGGAGAATCTTGTTGACTGAGGCACAGGTCCACCCCGGACTGTAGCGCCACTTAAAATGAAATGGAAATGAATGACAATAAAGTCCTCGGTAAAGCAAAACATAAGCGAGTAGTTCAGCCTAGGAAAGAATCACGATATTGATGGGCATTCGGTTGAAAGTTTAAAAGAGGTGAAATTCTACAGGCAATTTCGGTGGAGTGCTGGTGGTGAAATAGCTATAGAACAAGGTGAGACACGAGACATTACGTCTGCGTTCGAGGGTGTAAATTTAGTGCGTAGTGTTTGCACTTTATATGATTTTTATTGGACAGTTTTAAATTTTATCTAGCAAGTGCAAATAAATCTTAGGAGTACCTGACCAGATGTGAGCATTAGAGAAACGTAGACATTTCATGTTAAATCGGGTTGACAACTAGAAATAGATATGGCCAGTCGTCATTTTCAGTCGACGTTTCAAATAGCTGTCATTTTGTAGAATCCAATCCCGATTGTATTTCAGCGAACGTCAACAATTCTTTCTGTACGTTTGAATCAATCTTTGAGTATCGAGAGACCCTATGAAGGTCGCCAACTCTCCGAAACCTGTCACATAATAACAGATAGTAATATACATTTTTGTGGTATGTTTCATTGTTCATTGGACATCAATTAATTGGCACCTTTACAGCCCGGTTAACCTATAATTGAACAAATATCCTCTATAGAAAAAATCTTACCGCAAGTAAGGTCTTATAGAAGGCGACGCACTATCATCCGACTTCCTTAGTTGAAAATACTTGAGAAAATTGTTCCCAGAAATATAATTTCTTAAAATTCTATGCAAAAACTTTGCATACGCCGATGACATTGACACCATTGGTAGAACGAAACGAGTTGTTACTGTTGCTTTTGAAAGAATGGAAATAGAAGCGAAAAATGTGAGTAAAGATGTTAATGAGACCGAAATGAAAAAAATGCGCACGCAAATTCAGGTAGTTAGTGATTACGTTTACCATGACTATGGCCTAACTCTGATAATGAGAACTCATTAGAAATCAAACTAAGATTTGCCCTTGTAAATAAATCACTGTTTCTTTAGAATAATGCGGCAATGAGGTAACATGGGCTTGTCAATATTGATTCTTAGTGAAAATTAGAAAGCAAGTAATTGAATTAACACTATCCAACACGTATGCTTACGAGCTGGTATATGGAAGTCAGATAGGAATAAAAAATCCCGACCTTGTTGAAGAATATGAATCCGGAAACCGGAAAATTCTAGGTGAAACACTTATATCGCTTAACTCTGCCAATGTTTCCTAGGTCTACCCTCATTACGGGATAATATTTTTACTTTCTGTCGAATAACGACTATGTGCATGTTCTGCCGAAACCACTCGGCTTCGGAATAATATATGGCTTTTCACTAAAGAGGGTCGTCTGGATCTACGTGGCTATGATACGACCAATTATATCTTATTCGTCAGTTGTCTGCTTTGACAAAAACGACTCACTGCTGTTTTTACCAAACCAAAGGGAGCCATCTGTCTCATCTGCATGGCTGTCTTTCCTCGCACGTTTGGTTTTGCTCCAGCAACACTAATGAACCTGCCTCCTTTTAATATTCATATCACCAGCTGCACTTTAAAATCAATATTTTGTTTAAAAAACGGTCATATGGACATCCCGTCTGATGCAAAAAAATAAAAAATACGAAATCGAGTTACCTTCTCCCCATGAATAGTTTTGGACAGCATCTGAGCCAAAAAAGCAATGTAATCGTGTCTTCACTGGGGACTGCAAAACCGATCTAGGATGCGTCGTTAACTAGCACATATTGTCCAAAACGAATCATAAACTATAATAATGTGCTTAGATCTGTAGCGATAGCCAATCTGACTTGTCTAAGGTCTTGTTGACCCCTTTTACCATTACCGAGAATGCAAAGCTTCTCTGAAATGAGTCGAAAGGCTGCTTGCTTGGGTCCAGGGTCACAAATGTATCGCGGTATCGAGGAATTTGCTAGGCAAGTCGCGGAGCACTGATAGTTGGTGTTTTTTTTTAACACAGAAAAAAATATTTCACGACATGCTTATAAAATGAGCGACATTCCTGGTGTTCTTCAGTGCGTTAGACTGCAGATAACTCATTTGTGCACACCACATTCTTACTAAGAAATTAAGTATGATAAATATAAGTGACACAAAATTTTGCTACGCTTGCGGAGCACTTAAACGGTTAGTGTCCAGCCTATATTCAAACCAGACTGCAAGTACTCAGTGTTGATGTGGTGGTTCCTAGAACTCTTGCCACTTTATCACTAAACCCTTTAGACGGCAGAAACTCTTGTAAAAGTTAAGAGTGAGATGAACTAATTCTTTGTTTGTGTATGGTGACAAAAAGTCTGCTCGACAGGTCTCCTTGGTGTCTGGTTGGTGTCAATACTTTCCAGACCTATTGTCTCTTGTGAAGCTCTGACTCAGCTCCTTGAAACCTTATAGATCAGACCTCCGAATAAGTCTAAAAAATTCTATATTGCAAGAGTAGTTCCGACGTCATGCGTTACCAGTTGATGTCATCAGCTAAATTCTTCTTCCAAGATATTTCCACATATTCATGTACCTCAGAAGGGCGGCCGTTTTAAACCAATAACTCGACATCTTTTGATAGGAAAACTTACTCTTACATTTAACACTTAATTTAGATTAGTGTATACCCTATCTAAATTGCAATCTGATATTACGGGTTATTGGTATTTCGTCGATTCGTTTTTGTGTTTCACAATTTTACGACTTAACGCTTAAAAAATTAAGTTCAGGTTGATTTGCAAAATATGCACAATTGCCATAACTTACGCTCTTTACACCTATACACTCGTGACACAAATAAAAAATTTATGGCATTTTTTTTTAAGAATTCACAATGTTTGAATACAGGTGTATATGATGTACATAAGTATATATCCCTTCCGTTTAGATAAAATTTAAATGAAAATAAAAAATAAATATATAAAAAAGTTCAATCTCCCATAATCACCTTGTCCTTGAGAATCTTGATACCTTTAATAACTTATCACTCACGTACATCAATACTTGTATATATGTTTATACGTAATTGAGGAATATACATACATATATATATATGTACATACATGCGGACCAATTTAAAGCTCACCTTATATTGTAGCACAAAGCAATACAGGTGTTCTGCGTCAGTGAAAGTTCTAATCTCAAGGAAAATGTTTTTAAAAAAATATACACATATACATATATATATTGTATGGAACTATAATAAAAACAAATTATCTTATCTTGATAGGAAATCGAATTCACTTAATAAATGAATGAACCAAGAGCAGTTTTCTTGACCATTCAATACCCTTTTGTCGACAATGGGTTTGTGTATTGCCAAGAAAGTATCTCAAACGAAACGGGCCAACGATAAGAAAATCTCAGCTATGCGAACATATAACATATTTTAATGCAAATTTTAAGAAATACTTAGCCACAAATTTGCAAAGGTATTTACGACACAACGAAACTATTTCACTCTTGCCTAGGTACTCGTGTAAACAGCAGATTAGCTATAGTAACACGCGCGAGCATCATTAGTACGAGTAGGTTAGGTTATTCTATAAAAGTATCTGTGTCCGTTCTCACTGTAGACTCTAGTGCCATTTTATTTCACTTGTTGTAAATACTTAGCAACACGTGTCGCAACGCAAATAAGAGTGCCCTTGACAGTCAGTCTTTGCCGCTGTCGCCTAATGTTCTTAGTCACCTTTTTTATCGTTTAAAAAATTGTTTAAAAATTATATAAGGATTTTTTTTTTCTCATTTTACTGCACAAAGTTGTATGTGGTAATTAAGGAAATAATTGCTTTTCTAGTGCTACACGCTGTTGTTGAGGTTGAAGTTTTTCTCGTTTCTTGTTTTGTTTTCGTAATTCTTGAATCTTGTTTTGCATGTTTCTTATTTACGAAGTCTTAATCAATTTACGTTTGCGGTAGCGATTAGTGGGATGTGATGATTTGCGCTGTTTTCCACTAGACAGGGGGTTTTCGCCAAATGCTTATTCCTTAATGAACATTTTGTCTTCTGGATGTATTTATATGAATGTTGTTGCATAAAGTAGTCAGATTCACTGTATGTTCCTGAAGAGTAAATTCAGATAAACATGCCTCCAAAATATATCTCCAACTATTTGATCAGTTGCCGTCTTCCAATTACTCACGTCGATTTGGTTAAAGTCCACATCCAACTGCGCTTCTAAAGTAAGGTCGTTCTTTAATTCGACGAACACTAGAATGGATTCGAAGGTCTTTCGAAATGGAGATCTAGTATCATCATATAGCCATCTTACTCGCCTTAGTTGGCTGCGGATCTACAATCTCAAACGCAGATAGGATTACAGAAAGCCTAGAAAATCTTTAGCTCACAGCAACCAAGAGCATTGTCCATATCTTGTGCCGTATTACACAACAGGCATGACGAGAATCTTTTAATTATAATGTCGTTTTCCTTCTTTAAAATAAGGCTGATCGATTGCCTTCTTAGCTCATAGAAACACCGGATGGCAATACGAGTATTCGTCAATTGATTTTCGAGTTAACTACAAAACTCGTAGAAACTATAGTACCCTATGACTATATTGTGAGTAAGGGTTCGGAGATGGCCTGCTTAAATTCAATATACAATAGTGATTCACTAACCTTCTGCATATCCCAAGACTTCGGGAAAACTAAACTACAGCTCGTTTCTATAAATGGCGTCATAAACATTTCTCAAAACGACGAAAAGGAGGTGGGCATCAATTTCACACTTTTAAGTGATCTCCATGGCCCTATAGTGTGAATATTTGTTAGAAGTTGGACGTACCCTTGGCGATGGCGATGGCGCGATAGTTAGCTCATTGGACTATCACGCAGAGAGTCTAGGTTCGATTCCTGGCTGGGTCACCAACAATTTTTCAAAATCGCCATCCCCTTTCGGCGGGCAATGGCAAACTCCCGAAAGTAAAATTGCCTACGAAAAAGCTTCTAAAGAGTGCCGTTCGGACTCGGCGATAAACCGTAGGCCCCACTCAGATGTGACAAAAATAACAACATGAGCAACACAAATGAGTTTCAAGAAGCTAGGCCATGGCCCATACCGGGCTGCCAGTGTTTTTTTTTTTTTGTTTGGACGTACCCTGTTTAAAATCGTACTGATATCACCTATCAGGTTGTTGACCATTAGTCTAAGACGTTCAAGTTCTTTTTTTTAGAACCCGACTGAGATTCCATTCTTCAAACATTTGACATTTCAACCAAATTTTATAAGTGAGCTGGTGCATGTTCCTCATCAGATAATTCTCTATAGAATTTAGAAGTTTATCTTAACCATTTGCAATGTGTGGACTTTTTTTTTGGATATTGTTATCACTACTCCGGTTTGCCTAACTTGATGGTTATTGTGAAGATCTTGGTCCAATTTCGTTGGACTGATGCATTCTTTCTACACCTAAGATTTCCTAAGCTCATTCCTACAGCAGTATCGTATATCGAATACTTTGTATTCGGTGCTGGTGGGAAATGCCAACGTTTGATCTTAGCTTTCATCCTCGCATGTAGTACTGTATTAGATAAATATTGTATCGTGGTGGCCGCAACTCCACTACCGATCAAGTCCGCAGCGGCAGGCCCTCCGATGCGGTTACAGAGGACAATGTTAAAAAAATACATGAAATGGTGTTGGCTGACCGGAAAGTGAAAGTGCGTGAGATAGCAGATACCACAAGGATTAGTACTGAGCGCACACGCCATATTTTGGGCAATAATCTGCAAATGAAAAAGTTATCCTGCCGCTGGGTGCCGCGCATGCTCGCTTCTGAAAAACACGAGCGCGAGAGCACTTCGAAAGAATGTTTGGACTTGCTGATGCGAAATCGGGCGGACTTTTGGCGTCGATTGGTAACTGTTGATGAAACCTGGATCCACTATTGTACACCAGAGAACAGAATGAGTGCTCGGCAATAGACTGAAGCCAGCACGAGTGCTCCGAAGCGGTCGAGGGAGGCTCAATGGGTCGGAAAGGTTATGGCGTCGGTTTTCTGGGATTGTCATGGCATACTCTTCGTGGACTACCTCGAAAAAGGAAAACCCATCAACAGCCAGTATTACTGTGCATTATTGGAGCGATTGAAGGCCGCAATCGTTGCAAAACGGCCTCACATGAAGCGAAAAAAATTTTGCAGACCTTCCGGAAAATTACTTTTCGGACGGGAAAATCGCCAAGATAAGTGTATCAAGCTAAAAGGGGACTATATTGAATAAAATAAAAAAAACATTCTAAAAAAATTTTTTTTTAATTCCCAAGGAGATTACTCTTCAGCTAGTAAAACAAAGGGCATAAGAGGCGGCATTTCAGGAGGCTTTCGTAACAGTATCGACATTGGTCTACCGAATTTGATGCTACTGCTACGGTAGTATGATTGAAGGAAACGCCGTCAACAAATGCTTTTGCAATTTTAGTTGTTCGATGTAATTATTTTCGGCCTTGATATTCGCATTAATCATCGAGTAAGAAAATTTGAACGTAAGCCGGGGAAGCACCAGGCTAATCTTCGCCGAATGCCACTTACGGAGCTAACTTTTACTAGAATGAGAGTATATCATTCGAGAGCTCTTCGTTCCTTATTGACATACATACATATAGAATATACATCAAAACTATCTCTGTTAGTAGTGGCAGTTTTGAAACTTTGCTTGTTTACATCATGAATGGCGGTCCAAAATTTACATCAGGTCCTTAAAAAAAAAACTATTGCTTGGACCTTATCAAGTAAATTTGAACTTTTCCGAGATATCTTTTTGACTTGGAATTGAGTTTTTTATCTAGTTGAAGTGGTTTTCTTATCTCTGAAAAGAGCAATGTTGTTGAGACCTGAGACCAGAATCGAATGATCGCTGGCCGCATGTCCATTTACATTTTTTATTTATCAACCCTCTTCCGTTTTTTGACAAAGCTATTCATAACGTAAGTTATATTGAATTTAGATTGCTGCAAGCACTTTTGCGTTTTCTGGCAGATAATGTGCATGTTGTCATTGATGCAAGTTGCAGAATTGGAGTATACAGGAATACAGTCTTAGAATGATAGAAATCATAGTTTTGCTTTAATAGTGATGTATAGCGTATATAGGCAGAAGTCTTTGGGCGGGCAACAGTCCTAAGCGATCGCCGAACTCGTTGTTAAAAAGACCATTCATCGACATTTACTCCCAATCTCTGCTTATTCTGGGTATGGAAACATTTTCACACCCCTCACTCATAATCATCGAATGTCAAAACTAATGATTCATATACGAGTACGCCTAGCTGTCCGATTGCTTTGTTTTTTAAAAACATTCGACTAGGAGGATGCCTACAGCACATTCTTTCGTCGTGAGTAAGTACTTAAAGATTAACGAAATTGAATATGATTAAATAAAAAAAATTTAGTGAATTGAGGGCGTGTATCATTAACAAGTCTAGAGACATTCACCGGCTTTCTGGATTTAATTTTGTGCCACTATGACGGAGTAGCAATGAACGAATTACTGCAGAACACTGACAGCCGACCAAGCATTTGAGACGTTCGTAGCTTAATCAATTCCTCATTAAAAAGTAAAACAGTTTAATCAGCTCTTGTCATGTGAATATTCTTATCTGGCAGATCTGGGTATAAATTCAGCTAAATGGTGACATGGTGACTGACAAGTCGTCCAATTAAGTAAAACTTCGCTGTCGTCTTCGACCATCTGATCTAGATATTCATTGTGTTGTAACGAAATTTTATATCATGACGCAAAGATAATAAGATAACGCTTTAACGTAATGAGTGGCCGCTGTCGGCAAAAGTGGATCGGAAGGCTCGATTTTGAATGTGGCGCTGATCGCAACAGTTTGTTATTTTTCCGTTCACTGTGTAAAACCTTCGAAAAGATCTCGGCCTTCATATACATATAAATTCCAGCTTGTCCAGGGACTAAGTCACGAGATTATTGCTTGCGACACGGGTTCATACAGTGGCCCATTGTATAACTATAACTAGCGATGCAGATACTTTGCCCCATCAAATAAATCTTAAGATATAGTTTGTTGCCAACAGTTTTTCTAACGAAAATTACTCTTCCTAACATTGTCATGCTCCAGAAAGGCACCAGCGCCGATTTTTTTGCCCATCCGTGAAGATTGTCTAAATTCCTGACTTTGCTTATTCTCTAGCCAAAGCCATTCCTGGACACGTAGAAAGGCGTTTGGTATATATTGCAACAGGAGTTTTAGTGTCATTGCAACAGACGGCAAATCCATTAGACTAAGGTTATAAGATAGCCGGGGTGGAGATCATCAAAACTCCAATGCGTGCTATACCAGACATCCTTTTTTTTTAAACCGAAGATTGCTTTGAAAGGACAGCCTATGACACTAACATCAAGGACAAGGGAGGCATTGATGAAGGCGTCGTCGGACTTATCACAGCCGTGTAGATTCAAAGACTCTTTTCCTAAGCTCCTTTAAACTGCCAAAAGGCCAAGTCATCTTACCGGGCTTAGTTTTATGTTTAGACCAGAGAAGTTCTAATCCTGGATGACAACCACATACTTCTCGTGAAGAGAAGAGGATTGATGAAAGCTCATTTCTAATACAAAAATCGCTAGTTATGTCTGCTTGAGTTCTAGGATAGACAATCGGTGAGCATGATCTAACCTATAGAACAGCTACATCATCTGCATACGCCTGAGCACAAAAACCAGAAATATTGAGTGTCACCAAAAATGGACCCAGAACTCGTCATTCTGAGCAATTCCTGATTCGTCTAGCCAAGTTATACATGCCGTAACGCGTTGCAGTTACTACCTAAATGAATATTTCTCCGAAAATGTGGACGATAGATCGATGGACGGATGTGGTTGAAACAAGATAGCACAGCATGATATTGCCGTCTCATCGTCCTTCTATTGCATTTCCGGTTTCTCCAGTCGAAATTGTTTCCTCCATGGCAGTCTTCATACGATTCTCCACCAATGAAAAGCATGTCCTCCTTTGGAAAGCTCATCAAAGGCGCGCTAAAGTTTTTCTTTCCAACTGATCAAAAAATAAAGTAAAATTTTTTAAAACTTTTAAAATCTTTATTTATTCTTCTAAATCTATTTCATCGTTTTCGTTACTCCGATACAATACACTTATGCCAATCCGCGAAACAATTGTTAAAGTCGATTTCCGGAATGACCTTCAAAGCGCACAGGGATTCAGTTATTATCTCCTCAATTGTGTCGAAAATCTGTCCCTGGAGCATGTGGGACGATATGAGTTTAATTTTTGGCGAAAAATTGACGCTCTTTTTTCAAAAAAATTAATGAGTGTGGAACCAAACGAGATTTGACCCTTTTCAAGCATAAAACATTTTTCAAAATTGTCTGGAATGATCCCAATGCAATGTTAGCAATATCAGAGAGGTCTCTAACTGTCAATTGACGATTTTTGAGCACCAAGTCTTTGTTTTTTTCAATTGTTCTTGGTAACCGTTCAGAGCGATATCTGTCTTCAACGCTTTCTCTGCCTTCTTTGAATTGTTTGTACACCGAACGCCTTCTGCAACATTCTCAACATTTATTCAGCAGAAATTTCGTTCTATAAGGAAAACGAAATGCAATTTCTTTGTTCAGCAAACGCTCTTAATTCGCTTTTTGCCGTTCACAAAATATGTGCACAACCATATAACATATGAAGATTTTGACATGAAATTTGACAGAGATATCAGTGACAGTACTACCAACTTAGGAAAAAAAATCGAAGAATTCCGTTCTTATTTTGTTCAATTCTGTAATAGGTTATACATTTTGTAATCTGTATTGCAAAGCGGAGCTGCTAGTTCGCAATTGTTGCTCGTCATTGTACCGATGTAACTCTTGATCCTTTAAAACAAAGGAAAAAAAATGTCTTGCTCCACAATTGAAGAGTTATTCATTGTATCACGCATCTAATACGTTGCCAGGCTTACTCTCCATAAGAACAATGGAAGCCTCAAGAATACTGACAACAGCTACGAAAATTTGTATTATGATTCTCCAGACTATAAAATAATATGAATTCAAGTCTATCAATTATAGTCCGCATCTTAAGTCCGCGATTTCTCCATAAATCTGGGCTTTATTTCTTCCTGAGTTATCCTTTCTGCTAAAATAATGTATTAACTTGAGCTAAGCAGCTTTGAAATGCTTATCTAACCTGAATAGGTATGTGATAACGTTCATACACAAGTATCTGCATCTATCGAAAAGTAAACAGGTCAGTCAATATGGAAACTTTGTCGCTATTACCAATCCACTGCCGAATAAATTTCCCTCTAATCAAATTAAATCAAAAGCAAAATTTATTGACCCATGCCACCAAATCGACCGACCGCTAGTAACGTATGAGTATCATAAAGTCAAATTCATCATCGTTGTTGTCGTTGTCGTTGCCGTTGTTGTCTCTCTTTGTTAGACTTGACGCACGACCAGCCTCAACATAAAACCAAACGACCACATACCGTTTTTATTTGGTCGGTATTGCTTGCGCGGCCTGTTGTTGCCAAAGGCAGTACAGGTTTATTCTCTTCTTTACATTTTTTGCAACCGCTTTTTCGTCGTTGATTTAGCTGTGCTTTTTTTCAACTAGGGTACAGTTATTCGTACGCATTTCTTACCTATTCCCGTGTGCTGTCGTATGGACGCGCAACCACTGTCAAACGATTTTTTTTGATTGTGTAGCGCGAAAGACATCTGTTGGTTTTGCAAAAAAAAAAAAAGTAAAGTCATCACACACAAATGTCCAAATAATTGGCAACATTCAAACATATTAACATGCATACTTCCATCAATATATGTACACACCTATGAAGCACACAAAGATATAAAATACAAATGAAAATGCGCACACAATTAATCATAAGAGAGGAAGCCAATTTTTTTGGCAACAAATGGCAAGCTTTCAATTTCGGGTGTTCTTTTCCATGTCTCTCACCTTATTGTCGTTTCGTTTCGCACATAAATGATATCCATCGGCTTGCAATAATTGCTTTGCAGCTGTTAACAAGTATCTAGAAAGATTCATATTTGCATAACGGGGAATCACCGGATATTTCTAAGAAATAACATTTCCAATGAATTTCCGGTTTACCATCTAAAAAGCTTTTGCCAATAAACACCGGTTGGTTGAAGAATGAGCTTGAATTCTGGAACAGCGACTGGAAATTGTTAAAGCTCATCTGGAAGGGTGTTTTGTGTTCGAATGGTATTTCTTTCTATCCACCCCTTTAGTGATGTACAAACCTATAAACATACAAAATTAAGGGAAAGGCAGACGGTTTCGGAAATAATTGATGGGTTGTGGGGAAACTTTGGGAGACAGATTGGCGGTACGAGTATGTATGTATGGTAGGCGGCTAGATACTACAACTTTTACTATCCTTATTCATTGTAAGGGTAGAATTAATGAAAGGAAACAAGTTCCTTAGGGGAATGAAAACATTTTTGAATGTGCGTAAATTACGATTACAGTAAGGTAGTGAAATGATGACACCGATAAGAATCACTGCAACGCCTTGCTTAACCGTGTGAGATATGAAAACAAATACAAACTGAGGGAACTTTCGGTTGTTCGCCGAAAACATCAGAAAAATGAGCCAACGGCCATTTAGAATAACATTCCAGCTGCCAGCTCTTTGACAAGACAAATATGCTTGCGGACTACACTTGAAAGAGTGCTCATATAGCAGTGAAAAACTTTAGGATCTTAATAAACTCATAAACACAATTCTGCTAATCCACTTGAAAGAGTGCTGGCACTTTTTTTTATTTTCCAAACCAACAGAGTAGAACTTAAGGCTTTTAAACACAGAGCTGTTTGTTGACGTTAATGTTAAACTTAGGCACGCAGGTATTATCCATGAACGACCTTTGCATGTCCGATACGGAACGATCTTCAATCGACCACATTGTCAATGGGCTTCCTCAAGAAAAACTATGGCAGATCTTGAAGAAACCCCATGACCTTCAGATCTATACACACCTACCACCTATTCATAGAGACAAGCTATACAGAGCAATGTCTAGTTTTGGTATTCCTGCCAAACTTGGCCGTAAAGAATGACCGAGACCTTTGATGCCAGAATAGAATTAAGACATTAAGGCGGCATGTCAATGGCCATATTGAACAAGGTTAATACGATTTTGCACGCAATATTAACTACCGTTGGCGCAGTTAAAACGTCCACCGAGGTATCCATTCATCGAGCATAATTTTGTCGCCTAGAATTGGGAAATCAATCGGTGTAAAGTTATCTTTCGCCACTCATATTATCTGCCAAAAGGGGCCGTATGGTCCGGCAGTTTTAATAAACTTCAATTTGGACAGTACCGATTTTCTTTCAGATTGAGTTGACGTAAGCCTTGCCTACGTGTTCAGCAGTTTGTTGTATCTGATAGAAAAATTCGTGTCATGATCGTCGTTTAATCGACTCCAGTAGTAGATTGACTTCCGATTTTTCGAAACTTCAAACTTTGTTCTTGAGGTACCACCATTTTGCTTTTTTTTTGCTATGCGATTGTCATGCTCTCGTCCGATTTCGTCTTTTTTCTTATTCATTTCGTAGAGTGCACAAGCCAATCTCGTCTGCTACTACGATCGATGACTGACAATCCCATAGCGTTCTGAAGGTCCCAACTTTCCTAGTATTTGACATCAACTCGGATTAATACCGTTTTGCAGCTATATGACTAATTATAGGCCCAATGGAATCAAATGAGACCGGTTGAAAATCTGTAATCGTAAGAGACCCTTAGAATTTTGGTCGATCGCATTTTCAATCAATCAAAAACAATCATACGTCCTTCGTAGAGCAACAATAAGGATGCTGTCAACATCAGAAAGGTGCTTCTGATACGAATGTTTTAAAAACCATAACCTTGGGTACTCTACGCACAAAAGAAGAAGAGAAGAGTAGGCACAGGTTTCTTGAAAAAAAGGAAAACGTTCGAAAGGCGAGCGATCGAGGAAACTGGAAAAGGACCGCGTCGCAAACTGACAGCAAATTCGGACCCAATTGTAGCTTGATTCTTGTGTCTATCGCAATCATCAGTGTAAGTGTCTCGCTTAACTTTTCTCTTGTTCTCAGTCCTTTTGTACCAGTCGTAATATTTCATTTGTAAATCTCAACGTTGTCTTCCTTTTTCATTTTGCGGGGTTGCCAAAAGTAACTTCTTCTTTAGGCGAGGATCTGGGTGGCTTCATAGTAGTTTTAACGAGGCCAGGTAGTTAACCCCATGCAAAAACCCTCTGACTTGTCCCGAAATCCTTATTGACCTCAGCTTCGGATGCGTTGCAGCAGCTTTTACAATATAACCAATGTCCCATGTTGCCGTTGTAGCCATCGTGAATTATTTGGGCCTTACGTTCTCTTCTTACGTAAAATCTGTTTTTTTTTTCAACTTAAAATGTAGCGCTTTTTTTTCTCGTGCTCAAAAAGAGGTAAGAAGAAACAATTGCCATACAGTCATACCACTAGGCATCGCCAAAGACAAAACTTATTTTCTGCAAAGTTTGTATCAGCAACATAAATCGGTGTTTGAACATTCTCATTCTTTGCAATTTTTCCAACCCTCTACTGTACTACACTCAACAATTCAAGTGCGTAAATTTTCATTATTGAGAAGGGTGCTGAATGATGGTGCTTTCTTTCACCCTCCAATTTCGTCATAAGTCCATTCAACAAAATAGCTGAAGTTCATGGCTGCCGGTAAAAGTTTTCCTCCCTTTCTTTTGTTGTTCTTTTTCACTTTTCACTATGACGACATGGGGTCGCTTTAGCTTTCTCCAATCACCCACCCCCAAAATATTTGTATGTTTCCCCCCTCGCAATGCTTAAAAAGAGGCAACAAAAGATACGAGTTTTAGGGAAATTTTTACATTTCCGTTTTGTGCTCTATATATTTTCTAGAACGATAGCTTTCTGTTGTTGTTATTGTTGTTGTTGTGGTTTTGGGTGGAGTTATACACAAAAATAAGATTCGCCGATGTGAAGTGAAGACGAAGCCCCCTCGCATTTTATTTATCATCTTCGTGTTGTGTTTTGTGTTGTTTGCTATAAACCTTGTATATAGTCCCTTTCCTTGTAAATAAGATGCATCTAGATACTTTTATTGAGAGAGAGTATTTAGCTATATGTAAGGTAGAAGGTTCATTGAACTTTTTAAGACGTAAACATGCGCATATCTTACGCATTTTCGTGCGTATATATGGATTAGGGTGAGGTAGTAGTTTTCAATTAAAATACGCCATTGCGGGAGAAATCGAGGTCTTGACGAACGAACTATTTGCTTCTGATTTTGCAAGTTTTCAAGAAGAAAACTTTATTGAATATTAATTTTGTTTGATTTAGCGGGTCTGTTGTTTGCCACCTTGACCGAGAGTTGGAAGAAAATTGCCATGGAAACAGTTCTATGGGGGTTATGTGAAGGCGTACCCCCTTATATCTCCTTATCCTTTCAATCGATTCCCATTCGAAATTGCCACTGAAAGTCTGGAGATTTTTACAGTTTTAAGCAAGTTCTAAGAACTTGCTTTCAAAACACCCGAATCAAATAAGCGTAACCCGGCGCTATAATGAATCACAGGTGGAAACTACAAACAAAGGTTGTCATGCTTAGAGTAATGTGGTTAATAAACCTCACTACGAAGTCAAGTTGTCTACAAAGTCTTATCCGTTAATATATACGCATTGTCGAGCACCTCGTAAAGTCCTCAACTAGAAAGACGTTTAAGCTCCAAGAATCCTACTTTTTTATTATGATCTTGCTCTCACTTCCATAACATATTCCAGGTCTGTTTTCTTCCTCGTTGACCCTACGAGCGGATTCAAAGACACCTCAGACTATGGCTAGAGATGTTGGGACTCACACGGTATACTTTCATTGAACATAGTTTACGAATACAAATGCTCCGTAACTATCGCTGCCTAAAAAAAGTATGCACGAAGTCCGTCGGCTTCTGCATTGATTAAGATATCGCTATTCAATTGTCGTCGATTGATCTTTTACATTGGAAAGTACATTCCACAAACGTTTGCCGAAGTAGTCCTTCAAACTGACTGACTGTGCCTCTACTTTTTTTGTCCCATTCTTTTTTCTGCATGATTCTATTCAGGTTTGTGTCCTTGTCAAGTTTTATCACACTTTGGAAGGACATCCGAACATCATTACTACAGAAGCACCTCCGCATGGCTTTGATCAACCGTCTCTTGTACTACTTTCTTCCCCGATCTGCCTTATTTTTCCTTTTGATTTTAAGTTCGCGAGCAATTCTTGTCCTTTTTAGTGCCGCCTTATACATATTTTAAGAGCTGTTCGTCAAACGAAGGGCTTCGATGTTGTAGACAGGTAGAATCTAACACATAAATTGGCGTATCTCTGATTGTATGCTGATGATGTTGTTACTAGCTTATCCCCATTCACATCTGACACCACAGCCTAGATATCCGAGTCGCTGCCTTATTCTCGAAACATCCAGAATACTGAAGTACTCCAACTCGAAATCGTACATCGTGATTCCGCTTTCAGGCCCACACTATCGTACTTCTCTGATATTAAAGTTCTCGGTTTTGCCATTACTGACAGGAGCCTGATGGAGCAGCGTGGACACCCATCAGCTTCCTAAATAGTCGAATGAACCTGACTCTGTACAGTTCGATGTCAAACGGGCATATGAAATCGATGAAGAAGTGGTGTGTATCGATTGTGAACTCCTAGCTAAAAGCCACATTGATGGAGGCCCTTCAGAACGTTAACAAAAGGCCTTAGATGTTCACATAATACGGAAGACAGGATTTTTTATACGACACTGAGGAGACTTATTCCCCTACAGTGGACGCAGTTTAGGGGATCTTCCTTTTTAGGTTCGGACAAACAATACCAATGTTCCATCCATCTGGCATCAGACTGTAGTTCTACTTCTTATTTATCTTCTAAATCTTAACAAATTTTCGGATTTTACAACTCTGGCATGTTCGTGTTCTTTCTTTTTTTCTGAAAAGCCTACTTTTATGCTTCCGAGAACTTGTCGTTCTTTTCTGCAGGGCCGTTCTTAGTTGATTCGTTATTTAATCAGGGATTGTTACGGATATCTGCAACCGTATCTTGCTACAATAAAACGATCGCAATATGATCAGTTTGGTTTACGGTTTTGTGATCTCGCCGCGTAGATCTCCCACTCCGAATTACGTCGCGATATTTTCGGATCTTTTCTAGTATAAACGCAACTTAATTATCAAGATACACCCCTAGACTTTATAAGTTAAACCTTCCGTTCGGAAACTTACTTTTTCTCTCGAATTACCAGTTGCATTCGTCCAGTAATCCGAAGCGTCTTAGCGCGGATGGTCGTGTTTTCCAAATTCATAATACCTATTGCCAAGCAGATAATTTACAAGTGCGGCAGATGGAGGAACGAAAATTCTCCCGAAACTTCCTACATCCAAGGGACTTTCCTACGACGCATTCCCTCTAAATTTGCAGATCCCCTTTAACCCACAAGGCAATTATTTTTCCACCCTTCATCGAGTCATATGTTCAAAAGCCCACAACATAACCGTCCCTTGAACGGAACACATTCCAAAACTTATTCTGAATTGAGTTACCCAAAAAGAAAACGAAAATAAATTATCTTTCTCTGTTTTCACACCCTCAATAACAAAGTTGCTGTGTACTCGCACTGTGTGTGACACAACAATCATGCGTATCTCGAACCAAAGCCAGCCAACATGAAAACATAATGAGGGTCAACGGCACGCACAATGCAGGAAAATTCGGCAATACGAGTACTCTCTAGTCTCTCGATTGTCAAGTGAAAGAGAAAAACAACAAGAAAAAGACCAAGCAAATATCTACAATACAAATTTCCCTTATCCATTAGATATTTCTTTCTTTATCCCAAATCACCTTATGTAATCGCATCCGGGAGATACAAAAGCGCGTTCACCCACAACAAGAAATTTGTTCTATTAACAACTAAAGTCAGAGGAAAGATGGAAAAGAAATTCCCAAAAAAAAAGGGGAATAGGGAAGTTTTCCCAAACTACGCATTAACCGTTAGACGGGGGAGGTCACTAACCGCTCGCAATGTTAATTTTTTTTACATACACGCACACTTAATTCGGATATTTATAAAAAAAGGGGAAATCACGCACTTGTCGGGGAAAGAGGCAACAAATATCCCATGGAAAAGTATGTGCTCGTTTATGCCCTACCATGGCATGCCATATCTGACCTATTTTTCTAATACAGCTATTTACCCTAGAGTTCATAGACCTTTGGCGGTTGTAGCGGTGGCGGTGGCGGTGGCAGTGGCATTTCAGATGGCGATGATGGTAAAGAAGTGATGATGGGCCGTTCTCTAGCTAAAGCGGCTACAACATGTCGCCGCTGGTAAAATCAGAAATCGTTTGAGCGGCATGTTCTTAAGTTTTTACTTGAGACGCACAGGGAATCAGGGATGGCCCTTGGACTTGGATGTGATTATGTAGCGTAACACGTGTGACTGGGGAAAAAAGAGTGTGCCGAACACATTGTGTTTGTTGTTGTACTCGTAGCCATACGAAAGGCTATAGTTAAGGGCCTGAATTGACTATGTCTAATATAGTAAAATTTCACCCGCATATGTATACATACATAGCTATGAATACGAGTAACAGTATTATTTAACGTTGGGGTTTCTTTTTTTTCACTTTCTTTGTGCTTTTATCGTCTTTCCTCCCTCTTGTTTGCTTTGGTCTGGTTAGCTTTGATTAAAAATAATTTTTTGAATTTGAACTACATCTCGGGCGGTGATATCGGCGATAGTAATCTGCTGGAGGTAGAGAATTTAAACAAAACAAAAGGGGTGGAACGCACCAAAGAGATTGGGGTTTTGGGGAAGATTTCCGGATTACTGTCACTGAATCAATGTTTAACTTGTATTATGTACATGATGTCAAGCTTATTCTGGACTCATACATATTGTAGATACTTACTTTGTTTAAATGAAAAAAAAAACAAATTCCTTAGTTACAAAGCCTTTATCAAATTCATCCAAATAGATTGTGTCTTTTAATAGGCATATCTTTTCTTTGTCGCAAGACAGCACTTAGAGAAAGAAAAAAATGTGACTTTCGTACATGAGTTTTATATGATCATAGGTGGCGCTACAGTTCGCAGTGAATCCGAGACTCAACTAACAACCCTATTCATTTAGCCTGATTATTAGTTAAGTTGCGCATTGCAAGACTTTGGAAAGATTGGCTGTCATATGCGGACGTAAAATCGATGAAAAGATGGTGGCTATCGATTTGGACTTCTCGAATTTTTTTCAGGATCTGTCGGAACTTTCCTGGCTTGAAACCTCACGGATAAGGACCAATTAGGTTGTTGGCGAAGGGTTTCAGTTTACTTTTTTTTGTGAATCGGGGTTACGATGCTGATATTGGATTCATCAGTTATACTATCTTCTGACAAAATCTGGGAAATGAGTTGACTCTTGACAAAGTCACTTCCAGTCTATTAATATCTCTGCCGGTAAGCCGTCAATTCCAGCTGTTTTGTTGGATTTAAGCTAGATAATACTATCCTTACTTCTTTATATTCAGGTGGACGAAAGGTTTAATTTCCGTGAGGCTTGCTCTCCGTTATACAATCTGTAGTAGAGACTTTTCCATATTTACAGAACCTTCGTCTCATGGCCTTCTTTTTACGTTTTGGTAAAACTTCCATATTTTACTTAGTTATGAAGCTCAAACTGTCAATATCTTCTGGGGAAGCCAATGTTCTTATCGTTGCTCGTAGAGCTCTCGAGCGGCTCTCGTTCTTAGTTGCAGCGCCGCTTTGCACGCTTTGGAATACGCAGGAAAGGCTCTGACTGTGTCTTATGATTGCTACTTTTCTACCTTATACTACCTACATATTTTCATAATAGTATGTACTTATTCGTTGCCGCGTTTGATTGAGTGTTAGTGCAAAAATGACATTAGAAAGTCGAATTACGAGGCAAATAAAGCCAGATTGCAGATCCTACAAAGATGAAAATGGACCGCTAGAAACAGAGACTCAGTTAGTGCTCAGAATGTCGAAAGATAGACAATTTTGCAAACTGTATATCGCCGATAATGGTCAAAATACCACTGTCAGGCAGAAAAAGAAGACGACAGAGAATTATGTCTATATGACCTAGATGAAGTTCAGGAAGCAGTATCGGAGCTAAGATCTAATAAAGCTGCTTATGCAGGCGATCTACCTGGTCAATTATTTTAAAGCATCTGGTAATGACCAGGTAGGGAACAGGTACCAGCTTATCTGTTAGATATGGTCACAGGAAGGCATAACTTATGCTTGAAATCTCAGCGTCGTTTTTCCATCGAAAAGAAGGAATATGGCAGCTCTACTCGCAGGGAAATGAGTCTCTTTAGCAGTCTATAAGACCTTATTTGCCACATTATGTGAGCAGCAATTCTTTGAAAATCTCCAGAGTTTCAGGTCGGCACTCACCATCTATTGCCGACTTCAAAGCAGCATATGACAGCGTACAAGCTATACAACTTTATGTCCAATTTTTGAATTCCCGCCAAACTCTTCAGGTTGTGCAATTCTCCTTGTTTCATTAAGGTCTGTATCAACCGAGAATATCAATATAACGAAATGTTTTAGAAGAGACTACGCGCTGTCTGGTGACCAGCCAGCAATTTCTAGCGCACGCGAACAACATTGATGTGATTGTCCCAACTATCAATAAAACTTTCGAGAGTATTTAGGAGGGACCGACCTTTAAAAGTAAAACAAAGTACATCCTGTCATCAAAAAAAGGACGTTCAACATTGATATCAGCGCAGAAATCAAACACAGAACTACTCTTGCCAATCGCTGTTTCCTTGCATTCAAGTGGCAATTGAGTTGGGCATTGTCGAAATCGAATGAAAAGCATTTGGCAATACGGCGTGTGATGATTCGGTACCGTTTTAATGAGAGGAGATTCTAAGAGTATAGCAACATTAGTGTAAACAGACTTTTACGTATGTAACGTCCAGCACTTGGTTGTAGTGTTGGAGGCAGCTGGCGAGAGATCATGCCACCAGTAAAGAGCTATTGTTGTATTCGATGTCATTTAATTTAAAGCAAACATCGTAGATTGTTGTATGCACACACTTATGTGTATAAGTGCTAAGAAAAAACACAGTCAGGATGCCAGTGAAGTCTTTTCTACTAAATGATTGAAGGAAAGTTGCAGACCTCCTAGAGATGCTGCCAAGAATTCGATTGGTCTGATAGCAACCTGGATAGTCACGCTATCTGTAGTTATAAGCCTATGAACACAACTCTAAATGGTAACCCTAACCGAAGACGTAGATATTTTGAACGCAAGTGTGGGTCCTTAAAAGCCTACAGATGCCGATGCCTCGCGTCTCCACCAGTGCTCCATAATATATTACATTGCTATCAGGATTGCCAATATCTGCACTGTCTAATGTTATTATTATCCAAAAAGACACCAGAGTCACATTCTTAATCGTTGACTGTGCCATCCGTAAAAACCCGACCTCATTATCTGACTTAAGTTCTCATTTCCGCGAGATTCTTGTACACAGGGGTACTGTCGGTATTGCATCAGATATTCTTTCTTGATACATCCGTATCATATGCACCTTGGCTGCGAGTTGTTACAGGTACAAGTTAACGTATGCAATAAATATGAAGAAAAGGATAGTGTCGACCATGAGAATATGAATTTGGTCGACGGGCTTATGATCAGATGAGCGCCATGTAAGGTAAGGGAACTATTTAAAAACTGTAGTAATATTTCTCCAAAAGCAAATAAGTTAAATTGATGTAGTTAAAGTGCTACCAATGATTTTTTGCTTTTCTATTGGGTACACCCTAAACAACTTTATTGGCATACACATTAGATTCTTTGCAGTTTTTTCGAGGAGCTCGAAGAACATGTTTCGTTATAGTCTTCTACTTCTTCTGTGACCGCATTTCAGGCTGATGTTGTTAAATAGTTCCCTATGTTGATCGTAATATGTCGTTCACTCAACGTAGACACTGCTGCCGTTCTCTGTAGCAATTTATACACCGTACTATACTTCATAGTTTTTTATTCTCCTTTGCTCAGCTTCAGACAAACAGATTATTCGAGACTCTTGATTGCTTTGGTACAGTAAAGTTTTACCATGTCATCAGGGCTTCAGGAATATGAAATTCTATTTCCGCCGGGGATTCTACCCACTCATGACTTTCGACTTTGCTTTGAAGTCGCTTTCTCAGTCCTACATCAAAACTTAAGATGTTAAGGATAAAATTCTCAAGGTATAAATTCTGAAGGTATAAATCGGCCTTGAATTCTTTCTACTCAGGTGTAATAAAAGAAAGAACATCGCCGAACCTAAATTAGGCAAACCAGAGCGCAATCCACCAGCAACACAAGAAAAAGATCGTCAAGTCTCGAGTAAAAATTCACTTTATTAGGCCAACCCTTCTAGTTTCTGACACAATAAAAGATTTACACATCTACGATTAAATTATTAATAAGGAATTTTAAAATTCAAACAAATCCCATCTCACTATAATTCTAATAGCCTCCACGTCCTGGTGGAGGAGCACCACGCATCATACCAGGTGGTGGACCTCTCATCGGTGGTGGTGCACCACGTCCCATATTCGCAGGCATTGGTGGCATACCAGGCATCATTCCCGGTGGCGGAGCGCCCATCATTGGATTTCTTGGCACACCACGGCCTAAAGGAGCCATATGTTGCTGTGATGGTCCACCAACGCCTCGTACTGGCCCTTGTAGACCGGCTGGAACAGATGAAATATTAACTGGCACACCACGACCAGTAGCACGTCCCATTCCAGGGCCAGGTGCAGCACCTGGAATTGGCACTCGTGGAAGTCCCTCCTCTGGTGGTGGTGGTCCTTCGACAGTCAGCGAAACAATGTTTTCTCCGCGCAGCAACACAAAACCCAGCACACGCTTTTCTTCTCTCTCCGGTAATTTGGTGTTCTTCGGCCGGATTTTCCTAAACTCCTCACAATCCCCCAAAATCAGATTCATATGTTTGTCGAATGCTTTGAAGGTTCCGATAAAGGTACGCGAGTCTTGAAGAACAATCCGCACCCGATAGTTCAGGTGCTGGATCATTTTATTGTTCTTGCCGATAGTCTGAAAATAAGATAGACGAATTCATTAATAAACCGTAATTTTTTGTCGAAATGCATGATTTGAATGAAACAATTTTGTGTAAAGGAAAACAAAACGTTTGCAGAACTTAACCTAACAAAACGACACTTTTAAAAGAGTTCTTCCTAGGATCTAAAGCATCAAAGTTCGTACATACCATTTTGGAATTTGTGTTCTAATATTCCAAATGACTAAGTAAATATAATTCTTTGATTTTTGCAGAAATAAATAGATTTTTACTAAATGCTAAAGAACCAACAGCACAAGCCCGCCGCCGACAGTGGATTTGGATAATCGAAATGCGTTCGCGATATGGATGGAGACGTCATTCGGCATTTTTGAAAAGTGATGCCATTCCTCAAAAAGTTTGAGACTATAACTTTTCTCTTCTCTTTGTGATTATAAATTAGTATATGTGTCAAAATCACTTTTGACCTAAGCACATTTGTGTACCTATATGTATACATGTATGCTTTATAAAGACTTTTTTGGCGATGGCTGATAGCCTTCAATCGTCTCTAGGTATGTAGGTAGGAATGGCGGGTTTAAGGTGAAAAACCCAATGAGCATTTGTGCTATATAGGACTACACATCCTGGACAGTTTATCTGCCGTTTCTTTACCTACAATGGCCCTGTTTTCTGGAATCTTCAAGATGGTAACGCTTGATTGGAAGCCAAGAAAATTCATTGAATTTTGTAATCATTTGACTAGTTTTAAGGATTTAGTAGCTAAATTAATAGCAACGACATTCGTCTTATGTTGGTAAATTTAATGAGATTAGACAGGGTGTGGGGGAATTTGTGAGATAAGCCACCAAATCGCTTTGTAGTGTCTCTAAAATCTTAGTGTGTCCGTAACGCAGTTGAATACTGTCAGACGGCCTGAACTACACTACACGCTGCTGTTTTTTTTTTTTTACAAATAAGAGAAGTAGGCTAGCAGTTAGGGATCAGACAGAATTGTTCACATTGCCTCACTAATATCAGTACAAACTGCTCTTATAATTTACTAAAACCATTATCTTATCCAGCGCTGGGCTAAAACGACGGCACTTCTTCCTTATATCAACATGCCTGGAGCATTTTTAGAATAAATATGAGATTGGAAGCACTTAAAGGTACCAACCGCTACCAGTTCAGTGTAGCCTTGTAGATGGTTTTTGTATGTTTTCCTACAACAAAACTGTCAAAAGTGTTGGCATTTGAGGGTATTTTCATTTGGGGCGTAAAGTTTCTTCATTTACCTTTTTTTCGTTCGCGAATTTTTTGAACAAATTTTGTGTAAATTACAAGCTCCCAATAAACCATTAACGTTGGCTAATCAAAATAAAAATATGGCTGCAGAAATTAAACCTGCGCTGCGTACCCAAAACGATCGCTTTAGCACAGTAAAGAAACCCGATTTGTTGAGCAAATTGGAAGGCAGCAACGATGACGTGAATGCGGCAATTTTGATTCCCGGAGAAAACGGAGTAATTAGCGTATCAGATGATAAGTAAGTTGAACGCTTGAACAATGCGCGAATAATCGCACAATTTCTATATATAGTGGATGCGATTGCTAAATGTTTTAATTGTATCCTTTTGTCTGTTATTGTAGAACAATCAGGGTGTGGCTGAAGAGAGATTCTGGCCAGTATTGGCCATCGATTTGCCAGTATATGCCATCTGGATGTACATCGTTATTTTATGCCGATGAGACTAGGCAATTGTATGTGGGACAAGAGAATGGCACTGTATCACAGTATACGCTGTCGGAGGACTGTAATCGCTTGTCCTTGGTACGTGATTACTTGGCACATCAGGCTCGTGTTGTTGGCGTGGTGTTTGCCAAATTACAATCGTGGATATTATCATGTGCTAAGGATAAATTTTTTGCATATCACTGCACAGAGACTGGACGTCGATTGGGTGGTTATACATTTGAAACGGCATGTACTGCGTTGCAGTGAGTTCTATTTGTTGGGAACATGAAGGGGTGCAGAGATATTGAATGCGTTTTGTTTTTTTAGGTTTGATGCTATGGCTAAATATGCTTTTATTGGTGACTATGCCGGGCAGATAACGATGTTGCGATTAGATGTACAGGGTTCGCAGTTAGTCACAACATTTAAGGGGCATACAGGTAAGGTTATTTTAAAAGTGATTTAATGCTTACACAAGCATATGGCTAATTTAGGAAGAGAAAGCGATAAATTGTCAACGACACCATATGTCATCAGAATGTTAAAATTTAAGTGAGTCACTGAGGCAGTTGTTTCGCTTGATGATCATTCTGCTTTGGTGTTTGTTTCTACAATTTATCTCTATTTGTTATTTATCTCTTTTCAATCGTAGAAGTGAGGTCAATTTCAAGGAACCATATAGCGTCAATCAATAATCTTAATTAATTTTGGGTTATAGTCATTGTTTCGTCTGTGACTGGAGATGTATGGCTTCCTTGGCTGTTTTCGGCAAAGCGTATTCCGTCTGCTCAATGTATGATCACAATTTCGATTTGCAGTTCTATTTCACTAATAGCATTCTGAAGAGTTTTCAATTTATCAGTATAAACCATAGTACTTACATATAGCTCGTAGCGCCATTCTGCTGGAATTGTATATTGTCCGGATCAAGTTGCCTCAGACTTGGAGAAAATATTAATAATTGCCACCACCGCGAAATAAGCACCTAACAGTACATTTTAGTGGCTGTAATTTAGGGCTAATGAGCCTGCATTTATTTTTTAAGAACCAAATAAGAGAACTCAAGTCACCAGCCATGGTCTCGTGGGTTTATTTGTTGATCCAGCTCGATCTTATACGAGTGTAGGCCGGGATGTTTTAGAAAAATTGTCTCCGTAGTGAATGGAAAACAGTTAAGCTGTTGCGATCCTCTGTTACACGATGACTCACGGCAACTACAGTTTGTTTTGTACATATTAGCCGTAAGAGTGATTTGGCATGGAAATGATCACAAAATGATGTTTAGCGAGTACAAGCGGGCGGTTACTTTACTTACTTTAGGTGGCGCTACAGTCCGAGGTGGACCTGGGCCTCAGTCAACAAGCTTCTCCAGCCAGCTCGATCCCTGGCTAGCTGCCACTTGAGACTTGGCCTTCCTCTACTGCGCTGTCCCTCGGGAGCGGATTCGAAGACTTTTCGGACCGAAGTATTGATGTCCATGCGCTCTACATGATCCAGCCATCTCAGTCTTTGGATCTTCACTCTTCTGGCTAGGTCCATGTCGCTGTACGGTCCATACAGTTCGTCGTTGTATCTCCTCCTCCACTCACTGTCAATGCAGACGGGACCGAAGACCGCCCGAAGAATTTTTCTCTCGAAGCAACCAAGAACACCCTCATCCATTTTTGATAATGTCCATGCCTCCAGGCGGGCGGTAAAAAAAAGAAACCTAATCATCTACGTTTAGCAAATTGAAATTTATTTTTAACTTACTTAAGTGTCTCTTCTGCCTAGACTTGGGCCTCAACTAGAAGCCTCATGTTTACCAGACATGTTTTCCTCTAACAATACCTTACAGATGGACTAGAGCATTTACCCAACCAGGTCATCTCCAGCTGCTGAAAACACCTCAGTAGGCAATCAGTCTTCGCCTTCAGATTTGTCCGATTTTATCTTCATTATTGCTATCGGAGCTCTTTGTCGTCTTTGTCTAAGATGATTGGTTCATTTTGTTTGAGAGCGGCATTTTGACCATTATACAGTCTGATGAACTAGTTTAACTATAACCTTAATACAAACTGCGACTCTACTCTTTCTTATCGAGATGTCTTTGCTCAGCTCTTCTGTTCTGCTCATAGAACTTACGAGATGCTTTCTTTTGATGCAGAGCAGGTCCATTGCTTCGGGATTGGCTTTATTATTATTAATATTAGAATCATGGGTGACTATAAAAAGGTTCCAATCGCTCTCTATCAGACCAGTCCTAAACTCGGATCAGATCAAGATCAAGTGGGGAGCTTAACCACACGGTGCGCCCTGTTAATCCTTTTCTTTTAGATCAGTTTCATATCTTAAGTTGTTTGTAGGCTCGAACTCTCTTCTGGGTAAAGGGTGAGACATATCTAAAATCTCCGCCAATCTAAGGACCGTAACACCCCGACTTAAGCCGCTGATCAAACTACAATTAAAACCCCCACTAGTCCCTTGACTAGCCACTGAAAGTCTTCAAAATGCCATTTATTCTCAGACTAGGTTTTTGTGTTATCTTCTCTATTGCAAAAATGAAGGAATGAAGAAGGTGAGATTTAGTTTTCAGATCTACCAACGGTCATATAAAATTGATTTTCCAGTAAATCCATTAGGATGGAAGGAATACAACGCAGAACATTTTCATTGGGGTTATCTATCTGCGTCAAGCTGGTGTTTTCACATGTCATTCCTAACATATTCATTTATTTATTTTTATTTAAAGGAGCTATTCGTTGTTTAAAATGGGTGGAAGCTGTGGCCCTTCTCTTCAGTGGATCTACGGATCAGTCTGTGATTGTTTGGGATGTCGGAGGTCGGCGCGGGACCGTTTACGAACTACAAGGACATAAGTAAGTGTGATATTTCCTGTTCGATATCAATTTTTTTGATTGTTTTTGTCTTCTTATAGCAACAAAGTAGCTGCACTGTCATATGCCAATCACACACAACAACTGATCAGTTGTGGCGAGGATTCTGTTGTTGTACTATGGGAAATGAACGCAATGCGTAAGGAAGTACCCGAATGGGTTGAATCCAATAACTGTCAACTATGCTCACGACCATTCTTTTGGAATTTCCGTTCAATGATGGATCAGAGACAAATCGGTAAGCCAGTTAGTCAATTGTTTAAATGTTGTTTCTTGTTAATCAAAATTTTCAGGGATAAGACAACATCATTGTCGTCATTGTGGTAAAGCTGTCTGTGACAATTGTTCATCGAATCGTATAAATATCCCCATTATGGGCTTTGAATTTGATGTACGAACTTGTGATCCATGTTTTAAACAATTGCAGACTGTTGAGTACGTTGTAATTTTGGGTATATTAAAAGCAAGTTGATAATGATTTTGTTATTTCAGACGGCCATCATTGGCATCTTTCCATGATGCTAAGCATTCTATAGTTTCCATTGATTTAGATGAAGATCGCAAGCGTTTATTGACCGTCGGTCAAGATAGAATTATCAAGATCTGGGATCTGTCCCCCATTTGGGCATAATATTCACCAAAAAGTGAGAGTTCATCATCTCAAGCGCCAACATCATCGACAGCACCATCATCACCGATCATCATCAATCAAAAAGATGAAACAGAGACCTTTTTTAAACGCCCAACGAATGACCAATATACGAATTGTAATCAAAACACCAGTAGTACACCAACAGGAACCATGACCACATCACCAGCGTCGTCCAAAATTACTACCACAACCACTATGACAACTGATTTTCCTTCGGTTTATTACCTTCAGAAGCGGAATAAGGTTTAAATGTTCGTTTTATCTGTTTGTTTCTTCTTTTCTAGATGAACTACTCGTAGTAGATGTTTCGGATTTCATTGCATTTCATCGTAGTTCGCACTTGAGTTTGTTGTGTAATATTAAATGTAATAACGAGAACTGACTGATTCAGAACTATTGCACGTAAATTGCTTAGGGAAAACATTTCCTTTTTTCTTTTTTCTTTTTTCCCTCCCCCTTTTATGTTCACTTTAAGCCAGTAACATAAGAGTGTACTCCTTTTTACAACACCAATATATGTAATTTGTTTTTAAGTTGCGTATTAAATTTAGGTAATTGTTCTATCATAGATGGGAGAAATATGGGAAACAGATTTGTTTTTACAAAGAGTACGTGTATTTAGTGTTTTTCATTTTTTTCATTAATTTACTCGTAACTTTGATCCCAATTTGTCCCTTTTAATAAATGAATGAAAGAGTAAAACTTTTAAACATATACACGATTACGTACGTGCATCTATTATACACTAAAACTAAAACACCTATTCATACTATTACTACTATTGTGTTATTTATCTCATATATATATTGTAAATAATTTATAAATTCAGAGAATGAGAAAATACATTAAATGTATGTTAGAAATGGATTGAAAAGGTTTTTTTTTTGTTAATTGTTTGAAAACAATGAACGCCATGCGCTTTCCTTTAGTTGAAAAGTGTTTTTACCTGGTCTCAATCTATGAGAATGCATTTTAAAATACTCAAAACTAACTTGTTTAACTTAAGCTGGGTTGTGTTCGGGAGAGTATTATTTTAACACTATGCACAGGGAAGTATCGTTAGCGCAGTGAGCAATCAGATAATGCAATTTTTTCACTCGAATTTGATGAGCTTTCAATAAGACAATCAAGGGAGCATATTGATACAGATACGTCAGAGAATTAAATTACGAAGACGAAGACTGTCATGTATGACACGATTTCGGAACGAGAAAATAAATAACAGTCCAGTCAAAATAGACATTTGACTTAGCCAAAATTCGCATAGAGCTGAAAATTTGCAGAGACGTTAAATACATCAATATAAATGAAATGTCAAAAATCCCCTTCGATCCTACTTCTGCAAAAAAAATTATTCAAGGTCAAAAATACATAATTAAGGTTTTTTTTCATTTTTCTCGAAAACGGTTAGTTTTATCGTGAAAATAAGTTAAACAAAAGTTGTAGATCATACAATTCTCTACCAAAATGATCCAGACACTTTTTCTCTTACGACTCATCATTCGTGAGATATCGCGGTTTTAATCATTAGAAAATTCATATTTTACATAATATGCACACATTTCCTCACCACCTATGAGGTAATGTACTTGGCGCATTTTTTTTAACGTGGTTTCCCCAGTAGGTATACTCCACGATCTATTGTAATAAAGAAAGTTTGATCAGATCGTATCCTATTGATTGAAAGAATGGTAATATTGCTAATGATCAAAGTGGAATGGGTTGTTTTCTTCTAAATGTTATTATATTAGATAATTGTCTAATTCTACTTCGACAATTATTTCTTCGTCTTCATTTTCATTTTCTTGCAGAATTTCTGTTCGCTGTTCTAAGAAAAGGGATGCATCAATTGTCTCTTCATTAATATCATAAATATTTTCATCTGTTGTATTTGTTTCAATATTGGAGCAAGTCTGACCCTGACAATTTATGCATACTGGCGAACAAAATAATCCCACAATTCTTACTACAATCCGTCTTGCATTTACAAAAAATAATATTAAGCAGTTTTTCTGGAGCAGGCGGGAGTAGAGCTTGAATTGGCTCCAAATAATTATCTGTTAATTTCCAACCCCATACTTCTGGGTCCAGCTCATTGCCTAGCCACACTTGAACTTGATAATACACACGATACAAGTGTTGAAAGGCAGAAGCAGATGTTGGAGGCAGACAAGACAACTGTACTGTTTTATTGTTCCATGCAGATTTTACAAACCTCAAATATCTATATTCGTCTATGGAATCAATTTTTTTTGGAGCGCCATACATTGCAAGAAGAAAACGAATTCCATTTGTAACGATGTCGTGTGGAGAAGAGTCAATCTTTGTAAATACTTCTGCACAATCAATTAAATCATTACGTTTTTCGAACAATTTAAATACTGATATTTTACCTCTTTTAAAAATTGCTGACGTAGTATCGCAACCAGTTATTGCATGTAAAAATAAAATATGAGCTTGACATTTCGGATATGCAGTCAGACTTTGGGATGAATATATTGTTGATTGTACTTGAGCTTTCTCAGGTTTCAAAAAGAAAATAATTTTATCGTTTGGAGTCCGTGCAGTCAATAATATCAACAAATCAACATCTTCCCCAACAACGACAGTTGTATTTGAACTTTTCCATTGTTCTATTGCTGTTTCAGTTATAAGGACATCAGCATCATTATCAGCTTGTTTTATTGGAATACCAGCAGCTGTAAGTTCTTCACATAACATTGAAATGAAACGAGACTTATTGTGAGTATTTGCAAGAAATTGTTGTTGGTTTGTTGGAACTTTCATAGATCGATCAAAAACGATATCAACAGATGAAGATGTTTTTGTAGTCCGACGACGTTGTTCTGCAGCTTTAATATTTTTCGTATGATTAATATAACCATCAAATACAATCGTTCTGTTATGACCAAAATGTCTTTGTACATACTGAACATATTTTTCAAAAATAATATGAAATGTTTCATCTCGATGCAGATAGCATTTGTGTTATCAATTTCGAAGTTTAAACATTCAAAGCAATTATAAAGAGCTGACTTCATAGTTTTACGCATTCCCACTTCATCAAAGAGTGATAATGGGTAAGGAGCTAATTCATATGCTAATTCTTATGTTCATTTATATTGACGTGTACAGGCTGCATTTTAGTGCATATTATGTAAAATATGAATTTTCTAATGATTAAAACCGCGATATCTCACGAATGATGAGTCATAAGAGAACAAGTGACTGGATCATTTTGGTAGAGAATTGTATGATTTACAACATTTGTTTAACCTATTTTCACGATAAAACTTACCGTTTTCGAGAAAAATGAAAAAAACCTTAATTATGTACTTTTGACCTTGAATAAATTTTTTTGCAGAAGTAGGATCGAAGGGGATTTTTGACATTTCATTTATATTGATGTATTTAACGTCTCTGCAAATTTTCAGCTCTATGCGAATTTTGTCTAAGTTATGACTTATTTTTGTCTATTTTGACTGGACTATAAACCAAGATGTAGCATTAAGGCCGAAAAATATGTCGAACAAGTTCGATAAAGAATACAATAATAGTACAAAAATGCTTCTCAATGTTTCAAAAGGCCGTATTCCAATAAAGAAATGCTTTGATATAAAGATTCTACTAAGAATGTAGTAAAAAACAAAAGGCAAACCTTTTAAGTGTGAGCTGAGTGCCTAGGTTTCAGACAAAATAAAGTGCAAAAGCAGCTGATTCATCCTGTTAAGTCATGTTAGTTAAAAGCAAAGGGCATTCATGCCTCAATTGTTATGTGCTGACATCATACACATGTGTGTTCACAGTTTTGTAAAAAAAATAACTGTTAATTGCTTTTTTTTTTACTTGCTATCAGTTGTGGAAACTCTGCAGCAGTTGTATTTAAGCCGTGACAAAATATAGTGCGCATTGTGTTTTGTGTGCGGTGTGCTGAAATATTTCCAAAAGTTTTCAAATTTTTCAGAACAGATCTTTACAATCAACAAAAAACTAAAAGGTAGAAGCATTAAATTAAAATTTAGAATTTAATTTTCAGTCCTAAGTTTTGTTTTATTTGGTTAAGGCTTTGGTATGAAATCGCTAACATCTGAAGTAAAGGAACTGCTGTCAATCTGTCAATGGACTGTCAATCTCTGAAGCAAGGAAGATCTGCCTTAACTTTGAACAACGAGGAACAGTCGCCAGTTTTAAAAGTTCCTGCGGAAGGAAGCGGAAGACTACTGCAACTGTTGACCGGAGAATTAAAATTGAGGCCCGGAAAAACCCGTTATCTTCGGCCAGGAGTAAAGAAGACTTGGAATTGAATATCACACCAAGGACGGTACAAAGGCGACTCCAGGAAAGTGGCTTAAAAAACTTTTTTCCGAACAAAAAGCATATGCTTCGTTTTATTAACATCAAAAAACGCCTCGCCTTCACAAGAAAGTTTTTACTAAAGCCGCCAACATTCTTGTAAAATGTAATTTGGTCCGACGAGTCCAAATTTGAATTGAAAAACCCTAAAACAAGAAAGCGAATTTGGTGCAAACCATCCGAAAGGCTAAGCCAAATGCGCATTCAAAAAACCGTGAAACACGGAGGAGAGGCGATAATGGTCTGGGGATGTTTCTCCTTTAGCAGCGTTGGAAATCTTGTCAAAATCGATACCAAAATGACGGGTCCAACGTACGTCAACATTATTAGGGAAAATTTAGCTTCTTCTGCCTCTAAAATGTCTTTGGGAAGTTATATTTTCCAACTAGATAACGATCCAAAGCATACGAGCAAATAATGTTGACGTATTGGAATGGCCACCTCAGTCCCCAGACGTGAACCCAATTGAGCACCTGTGGTCCATTTTGGATGACAGAATTCCACTGGATAAGCGGCGGAATTTAACATCTTTTAAAGAAAGCCTTCAAAATGAATGGGAGAAAACTCCAGGAGACATGTTAAAGAATCTGGTGTCCAACATGCCCAAGCGTCTTGCGGCAGTAATACAAAATAAAGGAGGAGGAGAGTTATTAATTTTTTTTTCATTTCTGAAGCTGAATTTTGAGAATTTGATTTGTTTTTGTTACTTTTTTTTGAATTTACACTTTATTTTGTCTTCTCACATGAATTTTCTTTTTTTTAATATTGCTGTACCTTTTTATTATTCAAATGAATTTTGTAAATAATTTAAATAGTTCAACAGTTATGAATAACAAAGTTTTGGAAAAAAAAAAAATAAAAAAATCCGCTTTGTAACGCTTTTACAACTAAGAAATGTTTCTGAGTTTGCTTTTGCAATTTATTTTGTCCGACAGTGTATGTAAAAAACAGATAGAGCACAGAATAGTGATTTTACCGGGATTAAGAAAATGTACCTTCACAATCAATAAACGAGCAACGAGTAGTAGAAGAACTTCTCCAAAGGGCATAAGCAAACAGTGGAGCTCCTACTGATGCACGCTTAAAGAGCATGTGCATGCTCGGGCAGTAGCATAATACTGGTCACGACGTATAGTAATTAAACATGTGACTTACTTGGTAATAACCTGAGGAAATTACTGATCCGCTGTTGTCGACCACGGCAAACTATTAAGGCATAAGGCCCTCTGGATTTGAACAAAGAATATTTAGACCTTTTACATTGGCTACGTGCAGCCGAACAATTAACAGAATCCCATGACTGATATCATGCAGATTCTGGTGGTAATAACTGCCAAAAGGGTATTCCAAAATCTTTCAACATCACCTCTGCTGCCAGCATCAAGTACCGAAGATGAGTGTGAAAGCTGTCAACATGCAATCAAAGGCACCGAAATTGATGTGGTATGTTTTACTCGACCACCACCAAGAAAGCCCTGGTTTGATGAAGGATGTCAGAAAGCACGAGTAGCCAAACAAAGAATGTACAGAACGATACTGGAACAGAAAGTTTTACTTTAGGAATTATGTAAGTAAGTTTTACCAAAAGGTAAAAGTCAGTACAGAAACCTGTAAAGATAAAGAAGGAAAGGTTGTAGTAGAGTCACAGTCGGTTCTGAGAATATGGAAAAATGTCTGCAAATTGTACAACAGCGACAAAGCTCAGTATCCTCAGTATCTTCGTATACTTTACCAAAGCGAAGCAAGGATAATTTCTAGACCTGACGGCTTACCGGCCGAGGTATTGGAAGATTATCCAAATAACTTTGTGCACAGAAACTCGAATTTATTTCTCAGATGTGATCTGAAGAGTGTATGCATGATAAATGGAGTTTCGTTTGCCCGCTCATTAAAAATAAGACCCTCAACTGCGCCAACTATACACGTATATGTCTCAATAGAAGATCTTATGTATCTGCCATATTGTGTCTACGTCTGAAAACCTGAACTTATTATTGTGGACTAAAGCTTCGCACTCCGTCAAGAAGTCGCATAAAACTCAAGAAGTCCATATCTATACCCAACATTTTTTTTTCCAATTTAAAGGCAGCATACGACAGCATTTATAGAGGTGAACTATACAGAGCTATGTCTAGTTTTGGTATCCTTGCCTCTTCTTCTTCTTATCCTTTTATTAGCTCTTTCCTCGTTATACGAACTTATGCGTAACGAGTTTCCCATTTTTACTGCATCGCTGCTGCTCCGCTTATGGGGTTGGCTAATGTCGCAGACCGCAGAACGCGTCTACATAATGCTCGGTCCTGGATCGCTTCAGTGGCAAGCCCCAGGCGTTGTTGCGCATTTGCCATCTGAGAAATCCAGGAATTCTTTTTCCGTCCTCGTTTTCTTACAGTTGGAGTGACCGTAGTTGATAGTGCCTTTTTAACCGGATTTTCCGCAGATCTTCTTTGAACGTGGCAATACCAGCTTATTCTATTCGCCTCAAGCTGTTCGGTTACCGAATTCTTTATATGTAAACTTCCTCTTATACGCGTAGATCTAATGCAATCGCGTTTAGTGACTCTATTAGACATTCTCAACATTTTCATTTCCGCTGCCGTCATTTTCTTTTTAAACGCTTCGTACATTGTCCAGCACTGTGAACCGTATATAAGAGCTGGTCTAACAACCGTGGTGTAGAGTTTCCCCTTTAATTTAAGTGGAAATTTTCGGTCGCAAAAGATTCCCGAATTTTCCCGCCATTTCATCCATCCCACACTCACTCTGTGGTTTACGTCGTCGTCATATTTCGCTTCCATGTTAACGATTGATCCTTAGTACTTAAAGATAGTGCTTTTCGGAAGAACTTGTCCGTCTAACATTATATCCGGAACAGGTTGCAACGGATGCGCAAATGGGCACGTCAAATGCTCCGTCTTTGAACGACTTATATTAAACCCGTTTCTCTCTAGCGCATTTCTCCATGAATCTTAGGCGTTCTGAAAATCTTCGACGTTATCGCTAAATATAACTGCGTCGTCAGCGAAGAGAATTGGCGTTACATTTGCTTCGCGCATGCAGTCTTTTAAAAGATAGTCGAATACTACGTTAAAGAGGAAAGGGCTAAGTACGCTTCTTAGATGCACTCCGACATTAACTGGAAATTCTCTCGTTAGTCCATCAGATCTTTTAACCGCAGTTTTCACGTTTCCGTACATGTCTTGTATTATTCTAACATACGTTTCCGGTACGTTTTGAGACCTCAGCGCGGCCCATATGGGATCCCTAGGCACTCGATCGAATGCTTTCTCGAGGTTGATAAATACCATGTGTAAGTCCTTAGACGAATCTCGGTGCTTTTCCATTATTATTCGTAGGCTTTGGATAGCGTCCACCGTCGATCTTCCTTCAACAAATCCACACTGGCTATTATGGAGCTTATTATGTTTTGGCATCCTTGCCAACTCTAGCGTTTATGCAGGTTTACGATGGAGAGTGCAGGTTTATGATAATGACAAAACTGAAAAGTTCAATGTCAGAAAAGAAACTAAACAGGGCGGTGCGTTGTCGTGTAATTTTTTCAACATTGTTTTTCAAAGAATTGTGCGAAACTCACAAGTCAACTCCAGAGGACCCATTTTTCAAAAATCTCTGTTAAGTTACTTACATAGGAAGACGGCATTAAATGAAGTGTTTGCGACTGTTAAAGCCAAAGAAAAAAGTATATGCTCTATATGCTGTCAACAAAGATCACACATCACCGACGCCTAAAATTGAAATTGCTAGGGCTTAGAAGGTAATTGAGTAGGGAAGCCCTCGCTCGGTAAGTTCAAAAGACTAAAATAGCCCCTATTTATCTCAGGTCTGCTTAACAGAACAAAGTTTAAAAAACCGTGTAATTTTTCTACAAAACTGTATGGGCTGTACAGCGACCTCGTCAGAAATACTCCAGTAATATCGATTGGGTAACAAGGTGGAGAGCCATCTTTATAAGTTACTTTTCTGTCGAAGCATATTGAAAGATTCTGATGTTACCCTATCGATAGAATTTCCACATTTTGCCTAAAAGAGCTCAGCTCAATAACCCAGCCATTTGTTTGGATGTTAGCAGTAGTTTTTTCTACCTGATGTTATAATACTTTCAACTAAGTCGAATCTTGTGTAATCACGATTCTTACACCTGTCCGCCTTATGTATACGCTTCATAAATAGTTTTCAATTATTTTGCTCTCAATGAAACCAGCATTTTTTTGTTGATGGTTTAATACGTATGTTTTAAATTATAGAACGTAAGAGCATGTGCAGGAAAATTGATTCAGATGAACATATATACATACAAAATGAGGTTTTAACAATATCGTTAGCTAATTTGATTTGCAATTTAATAACACTGTACAGGATTCATTTCGGAGGTGCTGTAGAGTTTCTATTCCTTCGTTTGAACATCAATGAAGAGATCTTGGTAAAGATCAGTTTTTCGATGGTGTGAAAACCATTTGTTAAAGTCTAATCGCAACAACAGCTGAGACAAGGGATTTCTAGGGGCTGCTTTCAGTTCTACCAGAAGATTTATCAATTGGTCCATTAGTTGAGCAAGGCTGCAATTAAGTGCAAAAAAAAAAAAACATTCGAGGGTATTCTCCAGAAACTGAATTAAGTCAACTTACTTTGAGTCCAGCTCTACTATTTCTTTTTCCTTTTCAGCTTTGCTCATAGTCTTGGACGTTATAACTGCGTGAAAATCTTGACACAGTTTGATCACCTCACGGAGAGTGTTGAAAATTGGATTCGTTGATTGGAGGGATCTGTTAAAATTCGGTTTAGTGAAATCCTCCTTTAAAGAAAAATAATAAAGAGTTTTTTTATATACACTTGTCATTTACGAGTATTAGCAACTCACATCGTTGATCAAAAAACACCAACTAAGAACGTTGGCCTGAAAGACAGTGTGTGCTCGTTGGATTTGCTCGAAATCCGCTCTATTCAATATGGTGTTCATTAAAATGCTAAATTGACCTAAACAAATGTATAAATGCTTAACAATTCAATTTATTTATTTAAAGTTACTTACTTTCCAAAACATCAACCTGAATGTAATACTGTAAGTTGTCCACGAAAAACATAAGCTGATTACGCAGATTCCTCCCCAAAGGGTTAACAAATTTGCCAACCCTTTCGCGTTGCAGATCATTAAGCCAGATCGAATGGATTCTGTATTGAACCCTTTTGACTAGCAAAAGAAAGCGAAACAGAAGATTATATCTTTCGATGACTATTGGAGAGAATAACAAATGCAGTGGCCAATTGATTTTGTATTGAAGGCGCATATTTTGACAGAAATTGAAATCACTTAGCGACTCATCAGTGGAGTTTAATTTGCCGACTTGTAGGCTGAACTGTTCTAATTCATCAGTAATACCGATGCCGTAGGCAGAAGTCTAAAAATAATAATTTCAAAATAATCTCTTAGGTTACATCAGGGAGTTGAAACCAACCTCAAAAGCCTTAACGATATCACGGATTTTATTTTCCTCATTTGAACCAGATTGAAACTCAAATGTCCTCTCAATGAATTTAAGAAACAGCTCTCCTCTGCCCAACAGGTAAAAGTCCTTAATCAGTTTCATTTGCTGCACTAAATCTGCCTGATTTACTGCTATCTCTGACAATCTAGTCGTTACGTATGACTTTATCTCTTCAATTACCCTCTCATAATGTGAGACGTTCAATTCGTTATCCATATGGAGCGCCTGGATTTTCTTAAAGAACAAGTGCTCGCTTTTATTCCAAAGCGACTCTTCCGATATAGATTTATTTCCTGCATCTATGTTCCAAGTTTCTGCGTTTTTATTAACTTTGTTTTTGTCCACTTTGAATATGAGAACAGTCTGTCCGATGAACAAAACCTTTTCAGCCCAACTAGCAGACAAATAGTGTGGAAGAAAATCAAAGCAAATTTCGTATCTCCAAATATCGGCATAAGTGCTTGCTGCATCCTAGATAGTGTGGACGGATTAAATGGGTTTTTTTTTTTTTAATTCAAAATGTTCGTTTTACTTACAGACAATGTTCTAATGGTGCTAGTAGCATGTTTGCCACTTCCAGATGAAGTACATCGTTCACTGCCCATGGTGCTATTGTTGTTACGAGATTCTGAGCATTGGATGAAAAACTCCCCATAAGTATCAATGATTTTGGCATACAGAATCCAGTGTGTTAATTGCTTAAGAAATACCACATTCACTGTTGATTGGATCCTACAGAATATACATATAAATACCGCACGGCATATGTTTAAGCCATGAATTGTCAGAGCAATGTTTGCTTACGTTTTAATGGCTTGATTTATCTTTCGATCGCCGTGAAGATTATTCTGATGCAAGTATTGCATTATAGAACAGCCGTGGAGTTTTTGAGCCCTAATTCCTCGAATCAACTTTTGCAAAAATAAAAACAGTGGCTGGAATGTATCGATTTTTTGATAAATGAACAACAACGACTGTGAGGGATTTTGCAGATAGCGTCGTTCAAGTTCTGCGATTTCTTCAAAATACGTTTTCAGCACAAGATCGATTCCGTTAGCAAAAGCCTTTAAATATAAACCATTTTGAAGGGGTTCTGTAAATACATTTCAAGCATTAGACTTAGATACTTTAAATAACATACTAAAGTTTACCATCTGTGTCGACTAAGGACGTATTAAAAGACTGATTATGGCTGGATCCATAGATTTTTGTGAATTTCGCTATATCACGATGTAAATTAATGATTTTTATTATGTCCTGAAGAATTTTCTTTTCGCCAGGATGAAGGAATGTAGACACAGCATCAGAAATCTACGGAGAAGTCTTCAAAGAGGAACCGACAGTGCAGTCATCGTACTTACCACAAATTCTTCGATAATTAATCTCTTTGCATGTGGATTGAGGAGGCAAATTAAAATATCGTGGATCATTTCGGAAAACACAAGAGCCTGAATTTATTTATATATGAAATTAAAATACTTTCAAAAATGTTTATTTTAAATTGAAAATAAAAAAACGACAACCACAACACAATCGGTAGACTGTCATGAACTGTCAATCGAAGAAATACTGGCTTTCAGTGTTGCCTGACCTCGATTTCGTTTATGTTTGACAATTATTTGATTAATTATTCAAACGAATATTACCAGCATTACTTTTGAGAATGATTAGTAGTTGATCTGTACGTTTGTACAGTTCCGAACGCACAATCCGCTATATCATTAAAAAGTTTGAAGCCCCATTTTCATTATTGGATAATACGCAACTTACTAGACCACATCTAGAACGTAGTGAAGAAAATGTAGCGGCGGTATAGGAGATTGTACGCGATGAATCGATTCGGCGCCATTCTCAAGAAATTGGCACATTTTGCGTGAGTATCTTCATTAGTAGCATACAAACTTCAATTCATGCAAGAACTGAAGCGGGCCGACCCTTCGAACCGCTTCCGTTTCAGTTGTCAATTTCTTGAACAACTTCAAGAAAATCAGCCCTTTTCTGCCGTAATGGTTACTTCAATAAGTAAAATAGCCATATTCGGGGTTGAAGAGCTGTCATTACATCTAGACAAAATAACGGTTTGGTATGGTTTCATCAGTCCATGTTTGTTCAAATTTGAGACCAGCCGGAACGTAGTTGAGAATGGCGATATCATTCTGAGGTTTTGGAAAAAGTATTTTTGTACACTGTATAAGGGAGATGACGAACCAGAACCTAGACCAACAATTCCGCCCACCCGACCTGGATGAAGCGATGATAGCAATATATAAGCTTAAGTCCCAAAAAGCTGCTGGAGCAGATATCCTGACTGACTTGGAAAGCAACATTCATCAACTTATCTCTAAAATTTGCCCGATCCTCTAAAAACGAAACCTTCTACACTGCGCCAACTATAGAGGCATCACTATTCTCAACTTCATATTCAAGATCATGTCAACAACTTGAATGGTCCATATCACGAAAGTCCACCATCTACCAACAGTAGTTAAGGACTTTGTCTACCTAGGCTCTGCTATTTACTCAGACAATGACACTAGCGCTGAGATCAAACAAAGAACAACCTTTCCCCTGCTTCTTTAGACTAGGAAGGCAATTAACTAGCAACAACAAAAATTTCCCTATATAACGCCTTAATGATCCCAGTCCTGCTCTATGGCGCGTAGGCATAGATATCATCCAAAAAGGGGTGAGGGTGCTCTTGGCTGCTTTGGGAATAAAATTATTTGGGTAATTTTCGGTTCCGTCTGCATAGACGGCGAGTGGAGGAGGAGATACAACGACGAATTGTACAAACTGTACAGCGACATGGACTTCACCAGAAAAGTGAAGGTCCAATGACTGAGATGGGTGGGTCATGAGGAGCGGATGGAAACCGAGGCTAAAGTGGCGCACACAAGCGGAAGGGGTCTTCCTCTTTTGGAGCTGGCAACAGACCGAGCTAGCTGGAGATGCTTGTTGACTGAGGCTCAAGTGCGCCCCGTATTGTAGCGCCACGTATAGTATAAAGACATCAATAAGAGGAGTTGACAATATATATGACAACATATATTCACGGATACGTTCACATGAATAGGGACAACCAGTGAAAATCGGTTTTTTAAACGACTAAAACTAGGAAAATTTTCCATCTATGTGACTTCATTTTTGCTTGAAATTGACGTTTGGGAAATATCAGAAGAGTACCGGAAATGACAAATAATTTTAAGTCTTAATCATAGTTGTTTTTTTTTTTTTTAAATATTACTTAGGAGGTATGGAGTCTGGATTTGTCATTCAATACGATTGGAACATATTTATAAACCAATACAGACTCTTTCAGTCAAAACTGCATGCCCTCGTGTCTTATCCTCTCCTTCGTCTGTATCCAAAGTGATTGAATACTGCCGTCATAGAGATTGCAGATGATTATCCGACGCAACGGAAAAACGGTTTACATAAGCTGAGCGATGCACAGATTTCGTCTGGGTTTTTGGGACTCGCTTACACTAGCGACTTTCTTTACCTCTCTTGTGGAACATGTCTTATTTTCTGTGCAATGCCTCATACCGATTCCGCCGGGCTTGCATCTCCCGTTGCTCTAAAGACATTGTCATCAACTAACGATTCGAATTTCTCTTTGGTCGGAAATTTTAAAGCTTGCTTGCTACATCTGCTAGAGACTCATTATGCTCGAGCTCACAGTCGGGTCTAAATTCAAACAGCCGGCAGTATTGTAAATAGTTCAAAGACAAACAAAAAAAACTAAACATGATGGATTAAGGTGTCGAGAACACGTAATGTTTTAGGTTGTTAAAATAGAAAATTGCTCATTCTTACACTCGTACTATATATAGATCTCCTCTCGAGAGCTCTTCATTTCGGACTGTAGAGAAAATCGATGATTTCTACAGGCGAGGCGTCTTCATTCAAGTTTTTCAAGTTCTTATTTCTTTCCTGAGAAGAGAATGTCCACCTAAATGCTCAACATTTTTGTTAATGGCTCCCAAATTCTTCCATAAAAGCTATTTCAACATTCATAGCCATTCTGCATTTATCTATCATAGATGATTGTTTATCCGGGTTAAGTGTCCATCGGTGCAGTATGCAATAAAGTGCCGCTTTTGCATGATGTTTTGTAAAGTATGATCGTGTGATATGGATGAGTTTAGTTTCTAGGTCTGAATTGTTGGTTCCAAATCCATATTCTTCACGGCAGTTTTTTTTTATTCATGTTTGCAATTCAATTAATCTATGTATTCTTTTAAATTCTATGTCTCCTAGATATTCCGTTTAGAGCTGGTTCAACGTTACCCTAAAACATCACATTGCTTGTGAAAAACCCTCGAACTCAGATTTGTAGATTTCTATTTACCAAGGGATCACTCTTTCGCTGTGCAGGAAAAGTGTCCGATAGCTTGTATGCTCAAATACATTTACTTCCATACCATGAGGTGAAGAGTATATCCGACCTATTTCTGCCGCACCGGTAGTTTCCAAATAAAGAACCCGACCATGCATACAGAAATACGTGTACGCTTCAGAATCATCTGACATAAAGCTAGTTAAGAACAGAAGTGATCCAAGAAGCAAATCATCACCTTTTTAATAATTAAGTATTCAATAGCACTTGCAGTACTTTTGAGCTAACTAATTTGATGACACACATACACAAAGTCCAAAGGTGACATAGCTTTGTTTTTCTAAAATGTTGCTTGCACCACTTCTGTAATAGAACGTGGAGAGGAAAGTAAAATTAACACCATCTACAACATCAAAATGACCATCTCTGTGACAATCAGCAATGCAAAACCAAACACACACTGAATGCGCTCCTTTCGCAAAATGTCACTCAAACACAAAGTAGAAGTGTCAAAAAAGCGCCAAGATGAGTGGCAAAATGACAACCGGCGTTTAAAACGAACGTTTTTATATTCCCAGTCAGAAAAGAATTCTTTTGCATTTATACATCCAGTAAAACATTTAGCTTTTCTATATTAAACGGTTTTTTTTTATTTACCAAATATTAAACTGTACAACATTAAGTGAAAGCAATAATATTAAAAAAAACCAATATGAATCAAACACAAATGATTGCACAAGCAGACTACCTGGACTATGCTGGCAACATGCTCGAACGGCATGACCTTCGAGACATTTCATCTCCTGGACTTTTAGAAGTAAATACCTAAAACTTTTTTGCCCATGATGCAGTGCCTTAAGGATGCTTCGTTTGTTTTCAGTTAACTGGTGTAAGTCAACATGGTATGGCCTCTGCCTCAGGTCTAAACGACTATGACTACGAGAATCTGTCAAAACTTTCCCTTGGACACAAGCAGTTGAATCAAATTACAACTGTGAATAAAATTCCTATTCCATCAGAAATTTTAGAACATTTTAAACGTGAGAAACATATTCGGGTGCAATCAGGGCTTGCTAAATGCTTTCTTTGCAGATATTAAATGCCACTGTATGATGGGTCTGTTTCCAGAGATTGGACGAGCATGGTTGACTATTGATTCGGAGATATATGTAAGCAAAACAAAAAGTTAATGTGTATGCATCTCCATCACTTAATAACTTTTTCAGATTTGGACATATGAACAAGCTAGAGATGTCGCTTACTATGATGGACTAAGTCACTTGATAGTTGGCGTTGGATTGGTCTGTCCAAAGGCAAAAGTTTTCATCGGGGATGTAAAATATTTGCTCGTTCTAGCTACAGCAACGGAAGTTATAGTTTTAGGTAAGACGCAATTAGTTTCGGTGCGATTTTCCTTATTGAATTGTTTTCAGGGGTGACATTTGGCGACTCAACCAAAACAATCTCATCGCCCAGTAGAAATATGCAAAGCGTAGCAACGTACGAAGAAATGCAACTTATGAACAAGCCTATATTTGTCCTCAGTACCGATAATGTAACTATCAATGTAATCCAAGGCAGTAATGATGGACGGATATTCCTTGGAGGACGAGATGGTTGTCTCTATGAGATTTACTATCAGGCAGAGTCAAGTTGGTTCGGCAAACGTTGCAAAAAAATTAACCATTCCCAAGGCATTGTGTCATACATGGTTCCGAGCTTTCTAAAAGTGTTTTCGGTAAATTGAATCACATTGACGTTGCGTTCAAAAAAAGGTTTTAAAAATATCTTTTATTTACATAAGGAAACCGATCCAATTGCCAATATTTCCATCGATAACAGTCGTCAATTGCTCTATGTGCTGACAGAGAAGGGTTCAATTGAAGCTTGGGATATGGGTCAAGACTGCAATTCAATGAGGCGTGTGGCAAAATTAAATCAAAATGAAATTGTTCACGCTTCTAGCAATATTATTAAGTACGAATTCGAATCAGACACTTATAATAGAGAAGTTTTAATTAATTCTTTGTTTAAGGACTGTGGATTCATCAGTGTTTAGGATTATAAAATCGATTTGCCCGCTCACAATAGACGACTGTCAGAACCTTCACCTTCTCGCAATTACCCAATCCGGGGTTCGTCTGTACTTCTCAACCACTCCACTGATTCAACCTTATTATCAACAGGAGCAAAGATATCAACAGCAGCAACAACAACAGCAACCTCAAAATCCGCCATTACCAACAGCTCAAGATCAGAGTAAACCTCAGGGTCTGTATTTGCTCCATGTACGTCTGCCACCTGGTTACACTCCAAATACCACCACCACCAAACCAAAACAGGTTCATTCCGCTCACTATAATGAAGGTATGTTTTTTTTGCCTATCTAAATTTTTCAAATACATTTTTTTTTTTGGTTCAGGAACCCTTCTTTTGGTATCCACTCCTCAACAAGATCAGGATATCCTTTGGTCGGTCAGTTCTGCTCCGTTTCCTAATCGACAATTTCTGACAGAGTCAACAACTGTCCTGCCTCTTGACGGAATAGTGTGGAGTTTAGCGGAAGTCAAGGATCGGTGTAGGGCAAAACTAAACTCAATTCTCCGTAATGCACAGAAACCAAAGAAGGTTGTGCTTTTGACAAATCAGGGAGCACATATTATTGCGATCCTTAAACCGGCTGATATTCTTCAGCAACTTCTTATCGCTTGCCATGGACCCCACCACGAAGCTGTGAAAGCATTCTTTCAAGTGCTGACTGAACGAGAAGCTTGCGCTACGAGTTTGCTTTTAGCCTGCTCTGAACTCTATCGAGGTACAGACCTTGCGATGTGGGCTGCCCAAGCATTTATGCTTTATGGTGGGGAGCCTGGTTTGCAAATGATGATGGCTGGTCCTGGGCAAAGGGGACAACATAATATGATGAACTCCCCTATGTATCCTTCTGATCGAGCTTCTCCTCAACTTTTCATGTCGACGCCAATGTCCATGAGGCCACTGCTTCATCAGAGCCCCATGCAACAATCGCAATATACCCTTAGTCCAAGTAAGATTGCATACATCTTTCTCTAGTTGTAGGTTAATTACATGTTTTTTTTTTCTTTACAACAGTTACCAACCAAACAACAGTGTACGGGTCATCGCTCCAACAGTCAATGCAACCGACAATCAATGATATGGCCAGCATAATCTATTCTGCGAAACATGATGGTCTCTATCTCTATGTAGCTCGACTGATTCGCCCAATATGGAAAAAGCATTGCCTTGACGCTAACCTATGCAGCACTTTGTCGCAGGAAGATTGTACGTTGATATTAGAAGATTTGTATGCGATAAAGGCATTCCTCGAGGCGAACTCTGTAAATGAGCTTTCATGTATAATGCGTCCGTATAGTACTCAGACTACAATAACCAATGGATTTAGTCATATTCTCCAAAACACAAACATAAACGATCAAAGGAATGCCAACGAACAGGCACAGGCGGAGGAAAAACGATCATTGACGGCTTTAAATTACTTTATCAGTAAGTTAATCTTAACTTCTCTTGCATATAGAACTTTACCTACTCTTGACTTTAGAGCATACTTGCGAAGTAATTGCGTTGTGGAAGATTCTCTGCGAACATCAGTTTCAAATTCTCATCCATCAACTTAATAAGGAACAACAGATTATTCTAGCTTCCTGCACATTTCGTGATCTCACTCTCACCCGGGCGGATTCATGTGCTCTTTTGATTGTCGCCCTCATCAATTCGTATTTGAAAGACAATGCTAGTGTAAGCTCCATCTCAACTAAGTTACGTGATGTCTGTCCCAATTTGTATCGCCACGAGGATGCAGTCTCATTTAAAGCAACAGAAATTCTTATGATGTCAAAGAATTGCAACGTGCCCGAAGAGAAGGCTGAAAAACTTCGAACTGCTCTGCAGCTTTGCAAAGATGCTGCACCAAATCTTCCTTTACAGAACATTTGTCAGCAGGTGAGCTTCATCAGTTGCAAAGACGACCTTTACAATGAATGTTTCCCTTTTTGTTTTAGTTCACTTTAGCGGGGTTCCATGAGGGCGTCATCGAATTGGCGGCTACATGTGCAGCCAAAATCGATCCAGAGGAATTTGCTATTCATTTTTATAATAGCGATGAGCCAGCGGATGATAGAGAAGGCTATACAGCCTATGCTGCAAGGTAAGTTATTTATAAAATCACCTTGTGATTTTCCGATAATTCATTCAATTTCTCTTGCAGAATGAATTGTTATAAAGAAGTACGATTGATGTTGGATCATGTCTATCAAACGATCTGTAACACGAGTGCGAACCAGGAGTTCGCACGTCCCGTATGTCCGGCAGACGACCAAAGTACAAATGCTCAAATTATGCGAATTGTGGCACTAGTTGTTCAGATAACAGACCCACTTTTGCACGTGTGTATTTATGAATGGCTTTTGTCGCACGATATGCTTTCAGAATTGTTGGCACTAGCTGAGCCATCTTTGGGAGAATTCCTTCGTCGCGCTGTGGTTAGGAATCCCGAAAACCTTAAGCTCATTGATTTGCTTTGGAAATACTACGAGAAAAACGGTCACCATTCTCAAGCAGCGAGAATCCTTGACAATTTAGCCACAACTCAGAGTGAAAATATTCCTTTGGTTCAAAGAATCGAGTATTTGGCTAGAGCAGTAATGTGCATGAGAAACGATGGTGTTGGTTACTCGATTACAAATGGAATTCTCCTCAAAGACTTAGAAGATAAGTTGGAAATAGCAAGAGTTCAAAAAGTCGTCTTAGATGCCTTATCCGCTCTGGCAATAGATAACAACACAGCAGCGAGAAAAGCTGTAGCAGATCTCAATTTTACGCTTTATGACATCACCCAATTGTATCAGAATTTCGCCGATCCATTTGATTTGTGGGAATGTAAGCTGACTATTTTAAATTGTTCACACCACAATGATCCACTGTTGATTGAATCGGTTTGGGGACAAATTTTAAACAATGCTGTAGAAGGACCTGGCAGCCAGCAGGAGAAATGCACAAGACTAATAGCAAAAGTTCAATCGTTGGTTAAGGAATTCGGAGAGTCTGGCCATTGTTTTCCTTTGGCGTTTTTAGTCCGAGAATTGGAAATCAAAGCATGCCAGTTGCGACTTAGTGAAGGTGCCATACCGGAGGCGTTAGTAAACATGGATTTGGATGTGGAGTTGCTTATGGATTACTATGCTAGGTGAGATTATAAGCGGTATTCCTCAATCAATTTTGTTTTGACATAATTCATTTGATAGAATGATTTCAATGAATGAACGTGTTTGGGCAAATGAAGGCAACGAATGGCATTTGGTTCAATCATCAATAGCGGTTGTGACTCTTTTAGCGAACAACGCCAGCTCCATTCCAACGAGATCAAAGTAAGTTAATATCATTTACTCATTTACTTGATTTATGAAAATTTTTGTGAATCATTTTCTTTCTACAGACGGCGAATAGTAGCAAAAGCTCAAGACATTGTATCGGCGTGTCTAAATTTGTGTTACCCAAAGCCGGGAACAGATCGACTACAGCATTCGCTCAAGGAACTCCAAAGTCGACTACAAAGGATTATTTAACATCGAACAGCACAATGGCGGTTGAATATGTATTTTGTTTGAGTTTTTAATTTAATTATTTTTTCTAAATGTATACTACTAGTTATTTTTTTTTTTGAATAAAATTTTAGCGTAATGGTTATTTCTTTTTGTTTTCGATGTTGCGTGATATATTAAGAGTTGAGTTGGTAAAGAGTTCAGGGTGATTTAGGGCATGTGTTTCTCAGCTTTATATTCTTTACTCCGCCGTTACATTTTGAAAGCCAAAATCGAGTTTTGCCTTTCGGAGATCTACACCATAGTTAGCCTTCCTCAATCGATCAGGGTAGCCTACTCGTCGGCTGGGTGAAGCATTTAGATCCCACTGCATGGAGTGATTTGCCTTCAGGAACCTTTACTGCAAAGTCCGCTACAATTTGAATGATAGTTGCTATACGATCATCGTTAATTCTCCATGTATCAGCTGTAAGCAATGTGCTGTTGCTCTTGAGCTTTCTGCCGACCCTCAGGGCTTTTCTATGTCTGATGAAAAAAAAACATTTCTCACAGTGCTGGTCAGACTGAAACTTTGTTGGTTTCTTCAGGACATCTTCGGGAAAAAACCCATCGGGAGAGAGGGTGCAAAAAGCTTTCTTCCCCTTAATCCTACTCGAAATGGATGTAGAAGTGCAGGTTTCTGTGGGTACCACTTTTCCCCGATTTTTTTTTCTTCTCTTGTCAGTTGTCAGAACTCTCAGATATAAAACATTAAGCAGCTGCGTCTCCAATTTTACCTACAGCCTCCGCGCCTTGCGATTTTCTTACGTTTTCTGATGAACTTTAGCCAAACAGGCTGATATTCTATCTATCGTTCCGTTTACAGTCATTGTGGCCGAAAGATTTAACAACTTCTGGCATAAATTGAATGGGGAAGAACACGAATGGATTATCGCTATTGCGAATACAAGCTGGAGTAAAATCGTGATGTCCACCTCCATGCTGGTTAACCATTTAACATTTCGTCTTCGTCGCTTACTTCGACTTCTCACCGGTGCTCTGTTTTTAGAACGTTGAACGTCTTTGACTTTTAAGGCTGCTTGCCCGGACAAACAACGGAATGAGGGGCATGCGCTGTTTTTGTTTTCTTTTTTCTAAGGAGCTGGGCTAGATGCTACCAAACAATCGCTTTGTTACACAGAAATAACAAAACACTTCTTGAATTTACTTCTAATATTACACTGAAAATGTAAAGGATTTGTGATATTAGCGAGTATTGACTCTATTGGTCAACAAAAATGTGTTTTGTTGGTTAGATAAGATTTCCTTTATTAACTAAAGTTCTGAAAGTCTAAAAACATTCGAAATCTAAATCAAAACATTTTAATATTGATTTGATTGGAAAGGCTTCATGTTGCGGACATAACAGAGTTAAAAACTGTGACCAAACCAAACATAAATAAGGCAATAGACAAACGAAGCGTTTTAAGTTCCGAATAAAATTAAACTATACAATACGAGTTTATAAATATATTTTGCGCTATATTAAAAAACGGAATAAATTTGTAGTACACGTCAAGATCTTTTTATACTCAGACCAATTGCAATTTGTTTGATTAAATTTGAATTCGCTTAATATCTTCCATACGAAAGTCCGTTCTAGAACAGAAGATTCAATTATCACCTCGATAGCAGGTTTAAAATAGAAATAAGCTACTCACCTTAGGGTTAAAATCGTTTTAACTTCATTTGGAGTTATCCGCCACGATGGCATATCACCAGTATTATCCGGACTCCAGTAGTCTGTTAGTTCGGAGATTTTTTCCAAATTTAAAAGCGTCGCAATCTGTGAAAGTCGTGTCATTTTATCCCGAACTGACCATGACGTTGCTCCCGTAAGATATGCCCCCAATGCACGTACTTCTTGGTCAAGAACAAGGCCACCAAGCTGACGGAAGTTGTCATTGTAATTATTATAGAAAACACGAAGCATGAAAAGTATTACTTACTCTGTTGAAAGTTGATTTTTTGACAGCTCTTTCCAGACGTATGGTTACTTCGCTGGCTAAAATACTAACTAAGGCATCATAGTTTCTGGCACTGAGAAGGTTTTTGAATGAATTCAAGAGACCATCGATTTGGACAATTAAGAATTGTACAAATGTCTCACCAGCTTCGTAAGATGCCAGTTCCTCCTATTGAAACAGAATTTAGCTGTATTACCAGCATTAACAATTTTCAAACCCACCTCGGACAAGTGATGATTGTAGTTAAGAAATTGATCCACCCATGGATTCAATCGTGGCTTTATTGCACTCGATCGCAATTGTTGCAGACCAAAGTCCACAACCGCTTTTAAGGAGTCACGAACGGCTTTCAATTCCGATATACAACTCTCAATGATCTGACGTTCGGTTTGTGTCATTCCTGGAAACGCGCCACTAATCTCTTCTTCCATGGTCTTCCACAAAGTCTCAATGTACTCAGTGGACATATCAGCATTATTCAGTTGAACAATGAAATTCATTCGTGCTTTCTCCGAATCACTAGACTGTAGTTTACCTTGTTGCAAGGAAGTTTGAATAGCATTATATGCCTGAGCCAGATCAATATAGCCAGATGGATATCCACTTTTTAATGGTCCTTTTAATGCATTCACAAAATCTCCATCTAAGCAAGTTGCCGCGTTGTTTATAACGGCACAGGTGCCATTTATCGACTGGGTCGTAAGCGAACGTCGAATGGATTTACGAATTATAAAGAAAACATCATCCACCATCGACGAGCATTGCTGGCCAACTTCGTAGGAATCCAAGGCAATAGCTTTGAGAACACTTTCCTCCATGAAATATCTAAACAACCAAATCATGTACAGGACTTTTTTACCTAAAGAGAAAAAACTAAACTCACTTTTCAAAAAGAAGATATAGTCCGAGCAGCTCCTGCATTTGACGACTCAAATCAGATTTCTTAACCATTTGTTCTAACTTCTCGATTTTTGGTTTGATTTCCTCATTTTTTGTCGTACTTGTTTCTATGTCAGCCTAAGGGAAAGCAAGGTTTATTAATTTCGGTTAAATGTTTCATCGATTCAACCTACCAATATCCGCCTCTTCATGAACCTGAAATACAATTCCGCTCTAGAATGCATCAAAGTAATTTCCACAATCACCGCATCAATGTCTTTGGGATTTAATTTATCCACAGATCCACTGCCAGATGGTTTCCTATAATGTCCCAGAGCTTGGGAGGTACTGCCACCGATCGGCCTTTGAACCTCATTTATTTGACTGGTCTTCCGTGCAATTTGTCTATTTTTGTTGAACTCCAAGACAAGGTTCTTTACTTCAGAGTCACATTCGCGTTGTAAGATTTCAAACATTTGCATTAAGTATCCTGGACCATAACAAGCATCGATAATAGGCTGATTCACTTCAACTACTCTAGCAAAGTTCTCCATCAGAGTAGTCAAAGTGTCTGCGAATGCAACTGGCAAACGTTTTTCAGCTTTTGCAATGTCTAGTGAGTTTCTAAGTTCCTTCTGTGATTTGGCAGCCAATTTCAAGCAAATGTAGCTAGAAAACTTCGATATGCCATCCGAATGCTTTCCGACGAGTGGAAAGAGCTTAAAGAATCTTTCTATCGATGCCAGGTCGTCCTTCTTTACAGCTTCGTCGAACTTCTTAAATATCAACTCTCTTACATTTTCTGTAGCTCCTTCTAACGTCTTCACAGCGTCACTCACAGAAGTCACAGAACCTTGGACGTCATCTGCTGTTCTTTGAAGCAAATTTTGATCCATAGACAAAAATCTCCCAATGTGACCAGCACATTTTTCGAAATCTTCTTCTCGAACGGCAGCAATTACTCCTTGCGAACAAAGTTGAAGATCAATCAAATCATGAACTCTCTGTTGACATTCGGAGGCACGACTTCTTGCCACATCTAGCCGGCGTACTTTAGCGCTAACCGATTCAGCTAGTTTAGCCGTATGAGTTATTTGTTCGTCAAGTTTCTTGGAGTCATTGGCGATAACTGATAAGCTGGACATTGCTCGTCCAATCCCACTCATTTTGGCCTCGATTATACATTGTTTTGAAAGTACCGCTTCGAGATTCGCATTGATTTCGGCCTAAGAACACATTCAAATCAAGGATAAGAAGGGAACTAATAAGGTGATTATTTACCTCTTTTTCTGTGATTAATCGGATTACATTATCAACATCGGCACACGATGAGATGCAAACCTCGCCCATTATGTCTTTTAGATCCATTTTGATAGAAAATTTAACTTAAAATTCACATTTATTTAGTTTTTTTTAAGGAAAATATGAAAATGTAAATCTGCCGACTTGTCAGTATTGAAGTGTCATGTTGGTGTTTGTTTTTTGTCAACAGCTGGGGAAGAAGGGATGTTGCCAGACTTAATCGTGTGTACAGTCGAAATAAAAAATGTGCGCAATGAATGTTAACTTTCAAATACTCGTACATATTCAAATTGTGAGAGTTTTAGGATTATACCTACAGTAATTTGTAGTTAAAGTTCGCACTAAGAAATCTTCTAAAGAATGATAAGACAGTCTTTCAATGTCCTACAAGCTGGGCAGTTAAGAAAGGTTTCATATCAGTCAACCTTATTTTTGTGAGTCTTAAAATTGTGAAAAGTATAGAAGTTTTAGTGTTTTATTTGCTTGATATACGTTGTTATACTTTGCATTGAGATTTTGTCACACACACTCTACAAAAACTAACGTATGGTACGAATAGAAGGAACTGATAACTGATGTGGGTAAAAGTGTCCTTAAACAATATTACCAATTTTGCGAAGAGAACCAACTGGTTCAGGTACTTAAGTTACCGCAGCTCACGGATTGGGCTGTTGGGTAATTTAAAATCGGCCGTATTCATATAAAGTCAAAACTTTCAAAACTGTCGTATTCGGCAATAAAATACGTGTTTAAGTCGTTTTGAGTTGGCTTAGTACTTGCTTAAGTATTTACTTAAAGATGCACAGCCCTAGATTATAAGGACACCCGATAAATGAATACATTATAGGTTCAAAAACTGAAGTGATTAAATGTCGAAAATTGAGCTTCCGACTTGAGCTAACAAAGCGTAAAATAAGTAATATTATGGAACTGTAAAAAATAAAAACAAAATTCGTGTAACCTTGGCAGCTGAACTTCTAGATAGGATCGTAAACTTAGGGTTACAAAATTGAACACGAAGCTATGAATACTGTTCTCAAAAAAAATAAAATATAAATTTTTATGGCGACTTTAATGGCTATTAATGGAGGAATTTCTATCGATGCCAATTCTAACATTTTCGTTGCCAGAGTCTTTACCGATTGCGTATCCTATACATGTCCTCTACAACCAACATCAAGTGTTGACGACCATCGGCTTATCCATTTCACTGGAACAACTAGATAGGCCGTGTGCTCTACGAGCGAAAAAAGGGGGATTTCTCAAAAAAGAAATAACGTGTGAAACGCGCGAGAAATAGGGAGGTACTACTCCAGGAACAATGTTCGGAATTTTTATTAAATAGTAAACGAACATGTCAAGGCAACAAGATCCGAATAGATGCTGATGAAGATGAACAACGGAACTTAGAGGAAACACCGTTGGTCCTTATGATATCGAAAACAATTTTTTGCACACTTTTGAACGACGAGGGCAACCTACCAGGAATGAACTATTCAACCTGTTTGGTGAAATCAAAAGATCATGATGGGCTATCTGCCGAAGTATTTAAGACAACGAAAGATAACTTGAAAGAGGGCATGCACCAACTTTTTTTCAAAATTTTGTCGGAAAAAGTATGAATGGACCTTAGCACAGTTTGAACGATTCACAAGAAAGGAGACCTCTTGCCAGCTTTATACGAGGGCGGGTCAATAAGTCCGTGACTTTTTGAATTTCTGACCTCTTTACTGAAACAGCAACACTGCTCCTGTCAACAGGCATCTGTCAGTTGACTCCTGTCAAAATTTAAACTTCTTGTGTCAGTTAGTTTGTGTTTGACAGCTATTTTTATCAGACTACTCACTAATTTGAGGAGAAAATGGAAAAAAGTGAATTTCGTGTGCTTATTATGCATTATTTCTTGCGAAAAAAAACCATTACCGAGACCAAGGCTAAGCTTGATAAATACTATGGGGACTCTGCACCATCGATTTCAATGGTAAAAAAGTGGTTAACTGAATTTCGTTGTGGCCGTACAAGCACTGAAGATGCCGAACGTCCTGGACGCCCAGTTGAGGTCTCTACACCCGAAACAATCGAAAAAATTCACAATATGGTGTTGGCCGACCGAAGATTGAAAGTGCGAGAGATTGTGGAAGCCGTAGGGATCTCGCATGGCTCAGTGGTTTCAATTTTGAATGATCACTTGGGCATGAGAAAGCTTTCCGCAAGATGGGTGCCGCGTTTGCTCACAATGCAAGGGTGCACACATGTGCAGTTGCCATGGCAAAAATCAATGAATTGGGCTATGAATTGCTCCCTCATCCACCCTATTCTCCAGATTTGGCTCCGAGCGACTACTTCTTGTTCCCAAACCTGAAGAAATGGCTTGGTGGAAAAAGATTTGACTCCAATGATGAAGTCATCTCGCAAACAAAGGCCTATTTTGAGAGCCTCGACAAATCATTTTTTTTGGAAGGGATAAAAAAATTGGAGAAGCGTTGGACAAAGTGTATAGAGCTCAAGGGAGACTACGTTGAAAAATAAAATTATTTTTTTATCAAAAAATCTGTGTTTTAATCCAAAAGTCACGGACTTACTGACCCGCCCTCGTATATACGGGCATCTGACTTCTTAACATCCTATCTGCCGTTTTGTGTATGATAAGATCTTATCAGTGCAGTTTTAGGTCAGAGAAGTCCACAATCTATCAAATATTTACAATACGACAGAACCTGGATAAAAACAACAAGTCCAAATCGATGCACCCATCGATTTTAATGCATGACAGTTTTTTTTTAGAGACGCATATGCATAAGACATTAACAGCTGTCACCGGTGCGTTCTCAAGTATTAAAACACAAGTGGGTGTTTAGCCCTAAATGAGAGCAACACTAAGTATATGTCACCGACAAGAACAGAAGAATCACACCGAAGAATCGAATAAACAGCAACGCTACAGACTGAAGCATCTTCGAATCCAGCTTGGAGGAAGACATAGGTGGCTTGGGTAAGTGGAAGGCAACTGAACTTAGTTGGAGGCAGTAAGCTATAGACCGCGCTTATTGGATACGTAATAAAAAAAGATTATAATCGTTGCTTAAATAACGCTGCAACAATTTAGCACTGACTTTTGCTGACAGTAGATTTCAAGGAGAAATTCGAGAAAAATTAACATTACTGATAAAAAGCAAAGGCAAGACTTTTAAACAACTTTTTCGCAAAAAGCGAAAGCAATAAAGCGCGTCTTAAGTTAGATTACGAATATTGTAAGAAAAATCCAAGAAAACGGTAGCTAGAGCGCGTGTGGTAGTAGTAGGGGCATTTTATCGAAAATATGGTAAAAGGATGAGCATTCAACTTATAAGCAGGCAATGGGTAATACAATAAGAGGAGATTAAATACCTTGACATTGGAAGAGGGGGTTTTTTACTCGTCTTTAAAAGGGCAAATGCAACAAGAATAATTGAAGTTGGAACCGACCGGTTTGCATAATAGACAGCAGGCATCTCAATATCGTTGCAGCTTTAGATGGTAGGCAAAAGCATTCGATTATGATTCCAGATATCTTTTGTGGATTTTGTCAAGATCTCAAAAGGTGTTTGAGCTGCATATGAGAACGAAAAGATATTTGTAGAACGTCATGATAGCGTCGAATTGACTTTGGAAATTAAAAAAAAAAAAAAAGTTTGAGAAAATTATGTATTCATGTTTAAATCAATTGTGAGCAAATTTAAATTTATTGAAATGGCAATGGCAAAAGTGATACACTAAAAACTTGTTTATCTGTAACGTAAGTATTAATTTCTCTTTTTAAAAAGCAACAAAACTTATTCAATAGATGTTCTATGTGTACGCAGCCATTAGTGAAGCACATTTTGATGTCCGAGTTCTTCACAATTTTATAATTTTGCTACTTGCTTATTTCTATTTTTGTTAAGCTCTTATCAGAAAAATATGATTTGACATATAGCAGTTTTACATTCTCTTATCGAATGCAAGTTACACCAACTAAATGACGAATACACACAAGGAGAATTTCCTCATATTTGGAAAAACTCCTCCATAACTCCGATCCACAAAAAAGGATCAAAGAGTGATATAACTAACTAACGACCCATCGCTTAATTCTTCCATATTCCCAAACTCTTCGAAGGTGTTTTGTAAGAAGCTTTAAGCTTCCAATGCAAATCAACTAATTACCCCAGACAATATGGCTACCTGAAGGGCGTATCAACTATCACAAATCTCGTTGAATTCGTATTCTTTGCCCTCTCAGCTCCAGAGAATTGTAATGAAGTCGGTGTAATTGCAACCGATTTTTAGCAAGGCCTTTGACAAAATATCCCATCGATTAATACTCTTGAAATTGTCTGCTCTCGGCTTTGAACCCATACTGTAAAAATGGATATCCTCTTACCTCGAAAACCTTTTTTTCAGTGTCCGTTTTATGCTAGCCTATTCGGTTTCATTTTTGTCCGCCTCTGGAGTTGCGCAAGCCAGTCATCTAGGTCCTTTCCTTTTTATATTAACCATAAACGACATCGATAGGATTATCAAACACTCGTCTGTCTCCCTTGACGCCGACGATACCAAATTTTTCAAAATCATTCCCTTACCCCATGATTTCCTCCTCTTACAACAGGACCTCGATAGTTTTTCGATCTGGTGTTTCAAAAATTACTTAGAACTTAATATTGCCAAATTCCAATCCATCACCTTTTCACGCTCTTAGAGTAGCGTGTTCATATCTCAAGAATCGAAAGCATTTATCGCCGCTTTCTTTTATATGCTCTTCGAGGTATGTCCTGAGAGCGATCCTTTTATTTTGCCCCCCTATCAAAACTCAACTTCTTAAATAAAAACTCTTGAGAAACGCAAAGATGCAGCCGGCTTTCTCTTCATTTACCGACTCCTTTGAGGTCACATTTTTTGCGCGACCCGTCAAATCTCTATCTCCCTCAACATTCATTCTCGTAATCTACGTACCCATAGTCTCTTTTATATACAACCCACCACACCTCCTATGGCGCGTAGGAACCAATCTCCTGTCTGCTACCTACGAAAGATCAACTCAACCTTAACGTGTTTGACTTTAATCGCACCACTCCGCCTTAAATCCGATCTCCTTCTCCACTCCGACCAGTTTAAGTTTAGTTTTATTTAGTTTAGGATTGTATACCTTGTATAAAGCTGAATAAATGGGGGCTTTAGCCTTCACCAAAATTAAATGCATAAGCAATCTGACCAATAAACATACAACAATTTTAAAATTTCAAATGTAAAAAATCCGAGTGCTATAGAATTTCATTGGATTCGAGAGGGTTTTAATTCCGGACTGAGACCAATGGTAGTCTTCGTATTTTTTTTGTGGTCGTCCAACTGAATGCACTTACAACGGTAATTTTGAAATTTTGTTTTAATCTATTTATAACATATTTCCTTGCAACAGAACTTTGTAGAACTCCGCTTAGAAAATCTTTTAATAAATCTGATTTCAATTCGTTGCTATATTTATCACGGGCCATTGACTTAAGGCTCATGTTAAGTTATTAAGTTAACTGGTCATTTTGTCACTACTCTTCATTCATTCAGCTGAGGAATTAATCCACATTAGGAAAGTACCGCTATTTTATCCTTCTATTATGAGGACTTACATTAATTGTTTATTTTGTCTGGCAAACTTACGTTTTACTTAATTTTGCTGTTTTTTGTAATTAAAGTATTGACATTTCTGTATCGTAGCTTAACGAATATCAATCATTACTTTTATTGTATTTCATAAAAAATTGAAACCAAATTTGTTTCTATTGTTTTGCAAGACACTGTATACGTGTATGTCAAAGTATTAGGTTGTTCGAATAGTTCTGCGTTTTTTTTCTTAGAAGTAGTATTTATCGTTTCAGAAAATCTCTGTGTATACCGTTATGAAATGTTTTTTTGTTTATTTTAATAGAGAATAACGGAAGATTTGCAGCGTGTATGAAGATTCGGCTATCAGCGCTGACACTTGTCAGAGTTGGTAAACACACTTTTGTTAAGGAAATATAGACCTTGCTGATGCAGTTTGCTTTGGACGTCCACCCACCACAGACGACGCCGCTGACAGGCATTTGACGACTGGAATTCCTCAGCAATTTAACATCGCCCATAAAAACGTTTCGTAGAGACTGAAAAGGCTTGAAATGTCGAAATGGTGGATGTTGCGGTTGCTCACGAACCCAGTAAAAAAAACATTATGCATCGCATAATGTTCTGTGAGTCTTTGTTGAGATGGAACTCGCTTAAGGTTTTCCTAAAAAAGAGTGGTTACGAGAGACGATTTGTATCCCATGATGCTCATGTTGAGCATTTGGTGAGATTGGCCAAATAGCCTCTACTTTGAGTTGCTTTCACGCAATCAGATAAAAAATGCCATTAATTATTGCTATCAGCTCGATACATTGAAGCAGTCAGTGGACGAAAAACGGTCAAAATTAGCGAACAGGATGGGTGTTGTTTTTTATCACGACAACGCCAGACCACACAGAGCTTAAGTGACAAAACAAAACTGAATTCATTTATAGCTGGGAAGTTATACAGCACCCACCGTACTCTCCAGGCCTTGCACCTTCTGACTACCATTTGTTCCGCTCCCTCCAAAATAATTTGAACGGAAGTTAATTAAATTTCGAAGATGAGATCAAAACGTACCTGGAAAAATTTTGTACCCATAAATCGGCTAACTTTAACAAAAGTGGCATTATGTCTCTTCCTGAACGTTGAAAGAAAGTTATAGACCATAATGGACAGTATCTGATTGATTAGATATACTCGTAAGCTTTTATACCAAAAATGTGTGTTTCACTTAAATGATAAAAAAAAAACGCAGAACTTATTGAACGACCTAATATAGCAAATGAGGAGACCGAGCTTAACGTTACCACAGCCAGAGCCGAAGAGCTATTGCGTCTTGTTCACTAAGCTCACTTGTTTTGTCAATACGACTTAATTGAAATCAAATTCGCCAAGAGATGGCTAATTTGCAAAGTATGTCAAAGAAACAAGACGTCATCTAATTTCAAAAGAAAAAATATTCGCATAGAAAAATGGCACATTCCATTTTGTCAGTTCATGATGGACACCAGAATATTTACCTTCTTATTTTGAACATTAAGAAATACCTAAACATACAAGTACCACTTTTGAATCAAAGATCCATAATAATTAAGAACCCATGTACATACTATATATGCGGGTACGAGTATATTTCCGGAATGATGTGTGATGTCATTGATTCTGAAATCATCCCCCTCTATTCGACGACAAAAGTTTAGTTTCATTTCTATTGGATAAATTAGTTGAAGAGTGTTATGTACACAAACTCGCTTATTATCTTGGCTTTTTAAAAAGATTGACAAATATTAAGAATATGTTGCCGAGCCTGCGCAGACATACATGATCACGGTTCTAAAGAAAGAAATAAGAATTTTCAAAGATCATTCTGTTCGTACCCATAGTACTCGTATGTATCATATATACGCAATAGTATGTATTTCCCCGTCCTTACAACTGGCCTCTGTTTTTTAAGTTTATGCAAACAATCGATGATTATACCTATATAGTATACATATTTGAGTAACAGTTAGTACTTGACTTAATTAGTCAGTACAGCCTAAGGCCCCTTCTCCACAGGTACGAGTATATAATATGAACACCTCCTGAAATTTCAAATCAATTTGAATATTTTATTAGCCATAGGAGCAATAAAACTAAAATGTCTTTGACCATTCAATTGCACTAACAATCTCTAAACAAGTCGTCAAGTGATGACCCAAAAACATGCTTCACACCCGACGAAAGCTGGTGACGACAAAATGACTAGCATAGCCAGCAGCAAGGTAAACTTCAACACCAAACCGGAGCTTAACTTCTCGGTAGGTAAACGTAACGAACATTTCTCCCGTCCCCCTTTCATAGACTTAAATAAATATTTAAATTAATCTAAAATAAGTTTTAACCGATTAGATGATTGACTCTGAGAGAATCACCTGTGCGCTGTGATGTACGAGTATCTATAGAAGCTACAAAGCTTATCATGTCTTAAATTTAAGTATTTCGGCAAATCATGTTCCTATACTCGAAAATGCTCGCAATCTCTATCTGCAGATTTAAACTCTACGAAGTCTTGTTGTCAGTATTCAAATTCTCACAATCTGAGAGAGAGATACGTACGTTTAATATAAAAATAAGTAGCGTTTCGGATAAAGCTTGCATTTGGCTAGGTAAACTTAACCGGTACGGATCGTTCTTGTGCGAAACAGCGAGTTCTTTCGGCGATACACCGTTATATGATTTTTAACTAATTTTACTATTTTTTTTTTTAAATTAAGTGAGCCAATAAATAGATTAATAAATTTTAATCATTTTCATAAAAGTGTGTATGGAGTGTGTTGTTCATTAAAAAATTATTACAAAAATTATTTAAAAAATTATATGGTTATAATAAAACAATGTGAACTATTTGTGTGAACATACGATATATCAATAATTAAAATATAAAAATATTGATCAACAACTAAGACAAAGAAAGCTGAAAATCAGGAGCATATAGCAGTTTTCATATAAGGAAGGAACAACTAAAATGTTGCCTAGAAAACCTCACTGGAATTGGCGGTTTAAATCACTATTCATTGTTTTCGTTGTCCTTGACACAGGTATTATTAGTTGAACACGTTTCTTTGGTTTATCGAATTGATTTTGATTTTTTCACTCTCCGTTTTATGTGTGCAACATATGGTAAATTGCATATTTATGATGTGTATTCTGATTTCTTCGTATTTCACCATTTAGGAGTTGTTTTGCCTTTTTTCTCGGTTTTTTTTCTTATTCACGATTGTTTTAATTTTTTATTTTTTCCTTTTTTTGTTTTGGCAACGTTGTGAATAAATTAAGAATCCGGAAACGTAATATTTTTTAAGTCCGTTGAGACTTGTCCGAATAAAGTGTGGGGGTAGGAAAAAGGTTGAATTTAAATATTGCACATACGCCTAGGATTTAATCGGTCTACGAGTAGATGGATGGATGAATTTTTGTGATGAAATATATTATTTAAACTTAAAAGAACAGTTGGTGTGTGAAAATGTAAACATAGTTTTGGATGGCTTGTAAAGATAGAAACATGGTGGATAGTATCTGTCTACAGAGTCCCATATTTTTTTATCTGTTACTTCTTTCATATTCATATGGCCATCAAATGTTTTGAACTGATATGCCCTACCGCCAAATTCATGGGGAAATGCGTATCTTAAGTGATAGCTTAAGCAAATTAGAAAGCTGATAAACGAGTTAGGTAACAGTGGCTGTTGGAAAAATCACCACACGGTCTATTGGCTCATCGCGGTGCCACATGGATCTGTGATCCTCCGGTTTTTGGAGCTTGTCTATATTGTACAGGTCGGTTTCCAATGTACAGGTCGGGTTCCAATAAAATTACTGTATCTTTTTTTTACACTTTCTGAAATATTAGGTTTTCAGTTTAGTTTTCTGTCAAAAATAAGTTGGTGATATTTGTCTATGCCGGAAACAACTAATTGATTGAGGGACGGTCTATGATTGGAAATCAGGCAACCATTGTCTGATTGAGAACTAGGATAACATTCATGCCGAACTCATCGGGGTTAAGCGTTCAGAGGCTAGTAGCTTTAAAAGCGTTTGTTTGTTTTTTTTTTAGCAATCAGTTATCCTCTGTATTTTATAACAATCATTAAGATTAAATTTTATATATCTGTGATTTTAAAAATAACGTTCAAAAGAAACTATCCAGTTCGTAATCATTCGACTGATTACAAGAGTAATATCTCATTACCAAAAGTGAAAATAAACCTCTTTAGTACGTGTCAGGACTGCCCTAAACAGTCTAATATATATGCGCACCTTCTAAGATCAGCCTTTCTAGGGTGTTGCCAGGGAGAGGGCCCACATAGTGGTGGCCAAGATATGCCGACGTCAACTTGTATATACCTTTTGCAGTTTGCAATCTAACAACGGCTATGTCGGAGTCATTTTGATTAAAAAGAAAAAGTAAATAAAGTCTACGTTTCACTAAAATACAAGACCTGATCTTACCTTTGCCATTTACGAGTATATACAGCGCAACATATTCAGGTGTCCAATGTCCATGACCGCAGCCTTCTGCAATCCATGATTCCTGTATAAGAGTGTTGTCTTCAGATATACGCAAAATGAGTGCAGCCGAGGCCTTTGTCAAGTAATGGAGATCAATCTAGAGAAACCGTATTATCAGTGCTACAATCGAACAGAAAAGGTCCGCTTCTGCCTAAAGGCTTATTTTTATCTTCTGATGGTATAGGAATTATATTTGATTGGTTATTGCTTTCCATTTTTGACAGGGTGTCAGAGGTAGAGACCGTCATCATTTGGGAAAGAATAGGGTCTTTGTTATCCATTTCAAGAAGGAAGATCGGCGTTTCGGGATTCAAACGGGTCACTCAAGGAATTTTTACAGATTTAACATTAAGAATATAAATAATATATAGGAAGCTACTTCAGATTTTGAAAAGTGCTTTGAAAAAAGATTGTTGGGCATTAATCGAAACACTAGCAGTGTTACTCCCATCGCTCTGTAGACCTCAAGGCGATGATTTGAAATTTGTTGGTTATTTTCAAGGGGCTATAGTTGACCTTCCGGGTCGGAAATGTGCTGGTATTTTATTAGTTTGATGACAAAAGATTTGAAATTTGCATACACTTGATTGCATAGATACTTACAATGACTCTGTTCTTCGTACAAATTTATTCATACTGAGCTGATTGCTAGGCCATCGTGCATTCTTTTCATCGTATCTCTGTAATAACTGCTTTAAATTGCATGAGAAAAACTTTATGTTTCTGGGCATAGTTCAGTGTATTTAGGAAAAAAAATCCGAGCATATTTTGGCTCATGATGTTATAAGATATAATCCATTTATATCCAAGGCAATATGTTTCTCTAAGTGTAACTGTTTTGCACGGTAAGAAAGTTTTAACGATCGCAAAACTTTCAACTTAAAGGACTAGTTACTTATTAATAACCTTAAAATGTATGTGAACTTCGGAATGAACATTGTGGGAGAGATACCAACAAACTTGGGTTCTAAAAATGATTTGTACAACTTTGGAAATTATTTTAGAGTATTACGTGTGATACGGTTGACAGTTTAATGACTGGATATTAAAATTTCTCTCATAAAATAAAATTGTATTATAATAATAAAGTTTAACTCAGTTTATGGTTTTCCAATACGAGTAAGACATTCTGCTAATATCGAATTTAAATGAGCTTACTGCTCATACGGGGTATTAATTCTGAGGAGGAATATGTGAAGCAGAGACTACTGTCGCTAACAGAAAAATTATGTCAGATACAGCACGGAGTCTTAAGGCTCGTCAACAATAAGATTTGCTCTGTTATAAAATTGAAAACGTTCAAAACTTGATTTGAACTCTCTGAAAGGTGATTTCTAGTTAATAAAAGAACAGCGATTACAACATAAGATGATGACTTGAAATATCAAGTGTATCTTGTTTTTTATGTTGCTTTGAAATCCTTCTTGATAGTCATTGAGCAATATTGGGGTCTCACTATCAGTATTTCTATGCTCTTTGAAAGACGAAAAGCGATGCCTGCTCGCCTAGCATTTCAAATTTTCAGCTATTGGGACACTTTAGTGATGTAAAGAGCCGAGATCGTGCTTGTTGTGCAAGTAGAACAAAGAATATTACTTCTATTGTTTGAAGTGTGGCCAAAAATGTAATAATTTTGTGGATCTCAGAGATTGGGCATACCACAAAGAACGTGACTTTAACCTCTTACTACAAAAGTCGATTGGTTCCATTTCATATTTGAATTTAAGTGTAGGAAAAGACATAACATGATTTGGAGGCTTTGAGCCAACATATTGGTCTCATCTTAGGAGGGTTGGGATAATAAGGTAGAATCTTCAACATTTTTGACTAGGGATCCACAATTTTGGCTACCTCTAGCCCTTTGTAGTTTGTCTGTTTGAGGAGTGGACCTGGGCTTAAGCCACCTAGTGTCTCCATCCAGTACTTTGTATTGTATGCAGTAATTGTTGGTGCCTTTATTTCACACAATTAAGAAGGATGTTGCAATCATTCCTTTCTTGCTTGCTTGCTTCATTAAAAAGTAATAATAATATTTTAAATCACGCTTGTTCAATAATTAGAAAAGCGACTATTACAAAAATCTTACTGAACTTTAATTGTATAATTTATGTTAAGTTGGTTGTTCATTAGCCTTAACTATCTATGGAATACCCCAGCCGAAAGGTGGTGCCAGCTTAATTTGGGAAAATTCCAAAATTTTGGGATTTTTCCTGCCATCTTATTGTGTTCATCTCTTTACTGGTGTGTGAGGTACGTTTATCCAAACATAAACATGGGAATTCCAACAACTAGATCTATGTACATTGGAAGTAATTATTTATTCGCACGCTTAATACCAATTTATGTTTATACTGAATATTGACCATTAGTTTACTATACAAGAGTGTGTCGGTATGTCAAGTATCCTGCGTTAACGACTTTAGTCTTTATGTGCCTGAAATACGAGTATATGTAGGCTAGTAGTGTCATTCGGAATTCCTTACACACACCTCTATCGAGCAATATGATTATCATCAATTGAATTAATTAAACAGCTCCAAGTAGAGTATTTTTATAGTCACAAAGATAACCTCGGAGACAATGAGTAGGTGTGTTTCACATGTGTTTCAATTTTATAGCTTTTACGTACGATGTTACTAATAGCAATGTTGCCCACTTACTTCAAGTCGGTATTCTAAGATGGATCAAATTTAAATACAAATGGATTTCAAGTCAATCTCAAACATAACTCATGACATGTACACATATCTTCTTTGTTTCGATCATGACACCTCTTAAAACTTTGTAAACAAACAAGCAAACAAAAAAACTGTCGCGTAAAATGTCGTAAAAAAAAAAAACAACGTATACAATTTTCAAAACAATAAACCGCCAATAATAACATCGTTCAAAAAAATTGTTGTTATTAACTGTCGGCCATTGGCAGGGTTTGAGTTGAATTAATAATAATAATAATAATAAAAAAAAAACAGCAAAATATCTGGATGTGATTCACTCATTCGGCTCAACAATGGAACACGAGTATGCAGTTTCCAATGTACGAGTATCTGCCTCTAATTGCTAATTTACCTAAGTCTTATTGGATTAGTGACATCTTAATCAATTTGATAACATAAATGTGGTCGTACGAGTACTACGATTGTAGGTGATTAAACAATCAAATGCGGATGTGAAGAAATTAAAAAACAGCAAGCTCACACCTTGCCGAGGCGACTATTTAATTTGCATTTTTATTAAACTGAATAATATACATATATTTGAGTTAACCGGCTGACGACTTTTTAGTCAAGATGAGTTCAGATTAAGATACAATTTAGATGAGTAACTCGATGGACAGTTTACAGTTCAAGTCTATATTTAAGATAACAAGAAGATATAAATTGTTTATTTTCGTATTGTTTGTGTCCTCTTTTTCGTTTGAAAATTCAAGCTTGCAAACGTGTTGTTGTGTTCGTAAGTCCGGTAGTTATTAAGCTCGTGTAGTATTTATGTTAATTTAATTGATTGCCCTTAAAGTCATACATACTCGTATCTTCTTTTATCATATGCTTATCATATTAACCTTTTCTTCTACTAATAAAACATCAGTTATTGACATTAATCAGGTTAACTGATGTGAAGTAGCTACTCGTAGTTTCAGAAAAACTGATATTTACCAGTTGTGTGAATTGTTAATGATTATGTGGATAAAATACAAATTATGGAGAGGGGAGGAAACAAATCACTGTTTGGGTTTATTTATTTTCAACTTTCCAGATTTGCCAAAGATCAACAAGAATTTTAATAAAACGTTAAATCGGTTACTGTCTAAGCAAAATAAATAAGTAGTTTTTGGTTGTAAGTTTTGGATTTTAGGTTTTTGTTTTCAAATTTCACGTGTTGGCTGATTTTAGTTCATTGACATAATAAGTTTAAAGGTGAATTAATGACTGACAAGAACTGCAATATTAGTTAGGAATTAGTCCACAGATTTTCGAGTTAAAAAGCACCTGTTTTGAAAGTGAGCAGGTATTGACTCATAAAATCTATTTTAAATTTATCATATTGAATAACAGATAAATTTTTAGTATATTCTTATATGGCAAAGTTTTAAGAGCCTTCAATCTATCTCTGAAATAAGCAAATCTGCATAGATAAATATGCAAATAATTACAATATTAATTTTAGTAGATATAGCACGTCTAAGTCAGATTAGGATAAAAGTTTTTCTCTCTTCCGAAATAGAGTTTGTTTGATTGTTTACTTCTTCTTACTAAGATGGCGCATCAATTCTGGGTGCATCTGAACCTCAAACAAAAGCCTCTGTAGTTAGTGCAATCTCTGGCTAACTACATCTTGCCGCGCACTTCAAGTCGGTAAAGGTTCCCTCGTTCGGTTGCTGTTTACCTAGGTTTAGCTGCCTCTTAAAGCGCTACCTGTAGATTAAGCGAACCCAGTCTTGGAATTAGTGGGAATTCCTAAAGTTATTTTTGATTTTAGGCAACTTTGACAGTTGCGGGAATTCCATAAAAACATGCCTTTAATTGCTTGTACAATCCGTGGTGATGAAATTCATCTCTTGACATATGCGCGCCACATAGCGTGAGGACTTTCTGTGCTTTTGTGTTACTATGGATATAAATCGAAGCTGAGCTGTAGAACTAGAACATGTAGAACAGATTGGTCGTTGCTTCATCCCTTTCTCGAATGACCTTCAAGGGTAATGGGACCATAAAGAGACGCATGGTTACATCATCCATGCCTTAGCTTCTACCCCAAACAGCAGAATTTGACCTTTAACAAGTATTGTATACCTGTGTCCTCATACTGAAATTGTTATTACAGCCGATTTCAGTATATGTACTCGTACATAGTGTGACAAATAATATTCCGGACTGGCGCTAGAAAATATAATCAAAACATAGTTTCTGTTTATTGTTTTGTCTTTTTGTTTGAAATATTCTCCTCAGCGATTTAACAAAGATTCAAATGCCTGCTATGGCTCATTTGCCAGTGTGGAAGGTGCTAAAACGATCGGAATGTTATCAAAAATCATCCATCATCAACTCCAATGTCGATTTTGGAAACACCAAACGGTGCCAGCTTTTTAGATCGTCATATTCGGATCAAATACCATGGATTCTGGTGAACGTAACTGTTTAACAAAGTGAAATGAATTCTGCAACATTGACCTTTTTATGTGTTTGTCATCCTCCAGCGTTTCTTTGCGGCCAAAAAAACCTTTATGCAATACGAAAACAATTGTTCTACTCAAACAATCATCACAGTATACTTTTTGCATCAATCGGAATGTTTCTGATGCATTTATAACAAGTTTTGCGTGAAATTCAGTGACCACTCTTTGTTTCATGTTAAAATTTCAACATCAAATGAAATGGTGTTCTGAGGAAATAATTTTTATAATTGTAAAATGTAAACCAAATGTCATGAAATTTTGACAGATAGTAGAGAAAGATGCTTTAAAATGCATGTTCGGACAAATAGTTGGCGCTCTTGGTTGATCAGATATGGCTCGTGTTCGGGACATTATTTACCACACTGTGTATTTCCAGACGAGCTGTCCTAAAAGCTTATTCTTCTAATTGTGCTATCAATCTATTACCGTTTCCTGTTTTGTGTTCAATATTACAAAAAAAATAGGCATTGCTCGCTGATTTTTCGAAGGAATTCGTAGAAACTGCCTTTTCTCTGGGCTCCCACCTAAGTTTATTCAGCCTAGTTGGAATCGAGGGTTCTTCCAGCAGGGCTGTGATATTGAAGGCCTTATATTATTTCTACTTAGTAAATGGTGGGCCATCTGTTGATAACTTTTTAGAAAGGCTATAAAAAAAACACAGTTCAATATTTTTCAACGATTGATGCTGTATTGAAAACATTAATATTCCGATTAATTATGGTCGTTCAAACTACAGTCCATCCTATCAACATAGTTTTTCAATACATTTTTGATGGTTTCGATTCCTAATTCGCGAATAGCTTGAACTAAATTGTTCTTAAGTGCCTAAATCGTCTCTGGATTATTCGCATTGATCTTTAATGACAACCCGCAAGAAAAAGTCCAAACTATAGCTCGCCCATGTCCAAATCCTCAATTTCTGGAAATAAAAAAAAGCTTACCATACCTCTGTAGAGCACTTCACTGACAGTAACGTTTCTTTGATTGCTGTCTTGGAAGAAGAATGGGTTAATAATGCCGCTACTACCAAAAACCACATCAAATAGTCACACATTTAGGATTCATTGGCTTCTGTATAGTTACGTATGCCCACATATGTCATTTTTGCTGGTTAACGTAGCCGCTGAGATGAAAATCCGTCTCATCTAAAAAGATAATTTTCTGAGAAAAATTGTCTTCCTATGCAAGGTGCTTTAGAGCCGAAACGGGGAAGTGATAACAATGCGAATACTATGAGATCTTTATGCGAAATTCTCCTCGGTATAGTGCCACTGATGTTCAGTTGCTGTGATTTTGGGTATAGGCGCACACTTTCGGCAACAGCTGCAGTATTTTTCTTTGAGCGCACACGATGAACAGGGGTTCGATTATCTATCTGCAAACCAGTCTCACCAATTTTCTTCATAAATTTAAGTACACCAGTTACAGTTAGGTGTATTATTTCGATCAAAACTTCTTTTTAAAATTTGCAATGTTTCGGCTACACAGCATTCACTTTGCGAGTAACTTTCCAATATTTTCCAATCGATCGTTTTAGCACAGCGAAAATATATGAATAATACTATCATATTTTGAGCGCTTAAGAACTGTCATTGGCAAAATGAGATATGATTCAACAAGACACTAATAAATAGCATATGCTTATGGCTTATCAAGGCGTTATTATTCATTTACCCTTTAAGACGAAGAAACAACGATTGTCAAGACTAATTCTTTCTTTGATTTCTGATGATATGTTTTTATCAGATTTAGTAGCGGATTACCAGATAAACTTAAGTTATAGCTGTTCTCCTCTTGTTGACAGCATATTCGTATTCACTTGGTTTTGTCTCATTCATGATGTAACCCATATTTGCTGCTTTTGCTCCAATATTTGAAAACGTACCAGTAACAGCTAGCTGAATTATGTCAATTATCATAATATCATCACCGTATGCAAGTTCTTGTGCCTCTGGTGTTGACTTACGAATTTTGCACAAGTTACATGACAGCGCTTCATGTTGCCTATATCCTTTTAACATGGCTCAGCAAACGCTCGTCACTTAAAATGCTTTCATATGCGACCTTAATTTTGACAGCAGTTCTTTGTAGGTATCAAAGACGCTTAGAACTAACATGGGCGTGAATTAGGCAAGATTGTATGCGCCCTGAACGAGGGTGATTTCAAAGTTTTTATGAAAGCGGATTTTTTTTTATTTTTAAAAAGCACTCGTATTGGTGGGAAGATCCTCTCGTTAAATGGAAACCATTATATTAGTTTTAGTTATTCCGTCAATGCAGACGAAGGTATAGGTACTCAATATATAGACGAACATTTTTCTAAATTCTTACGTCTCTTAATCAAGAAATAACGTTGCGGTAATTGTCGTTGGTACATATGTTATTGTGGAAATAGTTCGAAGAGTAGAGGGTTGGGAGGCAGGCTGTAAATTGACTTCAAATTTACAGCATGTTGAAGGGCAGTTTGTAGAAAGAGTTGAGTGGCGGCTTTTAATACCATAACGAGATAATTCTGAGATGTAATACAAGAAGGAGCACAGTACGCATATTCTAGCATTCCGGTCAGGTTTGATGAATTATAGCTGGAATTCAACTGCGGTGTTCCATGAATTTTGTTCGCTGTTGTTCGAATTTTCTCAGCAACATCGGCAATTATTTTAACTAGCTGTGAAATATTTTCTTATCGTATTATTTTGCAAATTAAATCGACACTTGGTTTTTAAAATTAGATTTTAGGATCGAAACGAAGAGATTTAAAAAAAATCTGTTAATATGGATAATACATTCGCCTTATGCTGGTTATCGTGAATCAAGTGAAAATTCAAAGTAAGGTAACGCTCATAATCTCTAATCGAGCCATGAGGAATGTTTCTAATACGACTTTCAAATCCCGCTTAGCTATCTCACACCCAGCGTTCCGTAGATAGTAAAGGTCTGATTTTGGGTGAATATAATTATTCGGTTTCAGAACTTGAAGGTGTCGCGGTGAAAAAGAAATGTAAGGCTTTCATAAAGTAAATCACATGTGGCAAGATAGAACGACATATTGCGGTTAAGGAACCAAGCGAAAAAAATGTCGCAAGCAAGTAAAATTTGTCATGGAGGAAACAGTTTCGAACTCAGCAGAAACCAGGAGCCGGAGTTGGAGAAGCAGTAAACAATTTTTGAAATACACATCTTTTTCATCGATTTGGTAAAAAGCATTCGATATAGTTCCCAAGGATCTTATATAGACGCCAAGACATCAAAAATATTGGGAATTCAGTTTTTCACTTGATTCGGTTCGGACTTGCACAAATAAGACTTGCAAAATGTCTTTTACTAGGTTGGGTGAAAAGTAACCTCCTTGGGAATGAAAAAAAAAAATTTTTTAAATGTTTTTATTTTTATTTTATTCAATATAGTCTCCTTTTAGCTTGATACACTTATTCCACAAGGTCTGCAAAATACTCCTCCGTGGCGTCGATGATTTCCTCGCGTGAGCTGAATTTTTTATTGATGAGCCATCTTTTGAGGTTTGGGAAGAGAAAATAGTCCGAGGGAGTCAAATCGAGCGAATACGGTAGATGCGACAGCAATTGGAGCCGTAAGTCATTGACTTTAGCCGTGGTGCGATACTTTTATGCGCTGGCGCATTGTCTTGCAAAAACAAAATTTTTTTTTCGCTTCATGTGAGGCCGTTTTCAAACGATTTCGGCCTTCAATCGCTCCAATAATGTACAGTAGTACTTGCTGTTGATGGTTTTTCCTTTTTTGAGGTAGTCTACGAGGAGTATGTCATGAAAATCCCAGAAAACCGACGTCATAACCTATCCGACCCATTGAACCTCCCTCGGCCGCTTCGGAGCACTCGTGATGGCTTCGGTCCATTGCCGGGCACTTATTCTGTTCTCTGGTGTATAATAGTGGATCCAGGTTTCATCAACAGTTACCAATCAACGCCAAAAGTCCACCCGATTCCGCATCAGCAAGTCCAAACACTCTTTCGAAGTGCTCTCGCGTTCGTGTTTTTGGTCAGGAGTGAACATGCGCGGCACCGAGCGGCGGGATAACTTTTTCATATGCAGAATATTACCCAAAATATGGCGTGTGCGCTCAGTACTAATCTTTGTGGTATCTGTTAGCTCGCGCACCTTCACTTTCCGGTCAGCCAACACCATTTCATGTATTTTTTTGACATTGTCCTCTGTAACTGAAACGGAGGGCCGTTGCCGCTGCGGACTAGATGGGTAGTGGAGTTGCGGCCACCACGAAACTCTCGAAACCAATATTTGACGGTGTAATCTGACGGAGCATAATATTTATCCAACTTTTCTTTTGTTTCTTACTCCTTTTGTCTCTCAAAAAAAATGTTTTATGAGAGAACGAAAATCGTTTTTGTTCATACTCAATATGATGCCAAACACGTCAACAACAATCAGCTGTCAAAACAAAACTAAAATCAGTATCGCACTGAAATTTGGCATGTCCGCCTAAATAGGAACGCACTTCAAGGCACCATAACCTTTTTTTGCAGTAGCAGCGCATTCTGGCGGCCAAGGACGTTACTTTTCACCCCACCTAGTATAGCACATATTTAAAGGTTACGTTATTACAAAATCAAAATATTAGAAACAATAAATATAAATTAATAAATAGGAAAGTAATAATATATGCTTATAATATATAAAGAAAAGAGAGAGAGAGTAAAAAAGAGAGGAAGAAAGAAAGGAAGCAATAGAGTAAATAAAAGAGTAAGAGGGATAACAAATTTAGGTGTTGTATTTACATGAGATGTCTTAAGGCAGAATTTTTAAAAGCCGATGCTCCCATCAACAACAGTTGCTTGCTGTTCAGGTATACTGGCTGTATTTCATCTATGTTGATAATACTTTAAACTATAAGTATGAGCTGCGATATCATTGGATTAAGATTGAGTTCATTACATAATGACTTGTTATATATTTGAGACAACTCTTCGTTTATTCTGATGAATAGATCCTCAACAAGTCTGCATTGAAATGGACTGCAGCATTTAAGCATGCTTTAGAACGGTCATCAATAAAAAGGCAGAATAACATTGGGTCAAGTATTGGCCCTTGAGGTACCCCTGCGGTTAAAGATCAGATATCAAAAGGATCGTTTTTAACAACCACTCCTTGTTGGCCATTGTGTAAATAACTAAAAACCGTTCGAACGACCTTTCACTGAAACCAAAATATAATTCAAATAAGGTCCGTTGAATTTTAATATGAATAAGATTTTCTATTTATTATTTCCACCGATAATAATGTTTTCAAAAACAACGGCGTTGGAGTCCTTATACGCAACTCTTAATAAATACTAGTAGATAAAAGCGTAGAAAACTAAGAGTTACAAATCAATATATTTATGTATAATCCTTTACGTGTTATCAGAATAGAATATAGAATTAATTAATACGGGGTGGGTTTAATGATGCGAAAACTCTGCAGTCTTTCTGATAGAAAATTGCGGATTGAACTTAATGGTTTGTTTATCGCGTTGACTGAATCAGCTGGTTTTGGAAAATTCAACGAAAGACGCTCAGAAAAAAACCCGAAAAAAACATCATCAAATTATTAGCTTCAGAAGTGATTAAAAATAGATCAGGTATATCCTGATGAATGCTACTAAGTGGGTCGAAGAGCTGCCTATACCGATTACCAATGCGTTTCGTACTTTAGACCAAGGAAATAGAATTATATTCATGTTTGAGAAAATGCAATTTCGAAAATCAACGACAAATTGTTGTCGAAATCGATATGCCGTATATGGAGGAAGCAGAGCAATATAATGCAAATCTAATTTATTTCTCAGCTTTATTTTGTTTAAATGATTAAAATTAATTTATTTACCACAATGCACAGGTATACATAAACACTTCTTATTTATTAATTTAATATAGTATAATTTAAAAAAAATGAACGCTAAAATTCAGCACGTTCTTAGTCATCTTATTTACATTTTCATTCAATTTATGCATTTCATCCCAAATGGCAACTATAACATTGGGATACCTTTATATTTCTTGTGATATTTTTTCTATATACGAGTACATACATATATATATATCTACGATATATTATAGCTAAATCTTAATCAAATTAGCATTTTGAAAATTAATTTAATAATTTACTTTGAGATTCGTTTTGTTTGTTACCGGTTTCATCCATTCACAAATAATATAAATTTTATGCCATCATCATAAAAACTCAACATAGATCCATGGTAACTTGTAGCACACCCACTACAAATATACAAATAAGAATATACAAATATATAAATTATATAATAAACATTAAATTTGCTTATAATGTTAAAGGTAGTTTAAATTATATCAGAGTTTGTATGAAATTTGATGCATTGGAAATGTTTTGTTTGTTGCATTTCCTAGGAGGGAAGATTTCCAGAAATTTCATTTCATTTTTAACTGAACAATATTGCTGCTAGGGTAAAGCTCTCAAAATTAAGATATCAGTCGGATCAGAAACACATAAAACACTTGTTATGTGCTTATTGTTTCTTTACTCCACGTGGCGTCCATCGCACTTTCTAGATTTCATTTTTATCCACCAGTTTTCATTATTTGTATTTTGTTTACTAAGGTCCTAAACAGCATATTTGTCTATTTCTATGATTGCCTATCGCTTGACGAGATCGGACCAATCCTTCAGAGGTTAGTGCCAATAGCCCAATAGGGGGCATAAAGCTACTATAAGTTCACTGGAATACACGTTGATCCGTTTTTTGACCTAAAAAAACTACTCGTAACATGGCATAAGGTGTATGTCGAAGCATACCTCACATCTAGTTATCGTTAGATTTGTCTCTGATGTGACCATATTCGGAGCTCCTCCGACAGAAACTCGAAAACTCTCGGCGGAGGGTGGGTAGGGTGGAGACTATCAGTCTTATGCTTAAAACGCGCTTTTCATATACCTATAATAAGATCACCTCCAGAGTCCATTACGCGTACTGCAAATGAGCTTGATAATGTTGGCGTTGTTTTTTTTTGCAGTTGCAGACTTTTCAATAGAGTTTTAATGTCGAATCAACTGTGACATTTAGCTGCCATTTATTTACCGGGACGATAACGATTTTTATTGAAACATTTTGGTCCCAATTCATGCGATTGAATACTCACAAATTACAATAACAAGAACGATAACTGTGCTTTCGAAAAAAAAATAAAGTGGCTGCGCAGGCTGGTGTTGAGGAGGATGCCAATTAATTGAATCGTACTCGCGCAATCCAACTTTGCTGCTGTTAATCTACTACATCTACTACTACATCTTGGTTTTGAAGCTTATAAGATCTAATTGGTACAAGAAGTCCGGGTGTCCATGTATTTCAGGCCCCTGCTCAGTTATCAAGGCCTCGCACATTAATTACATTGCCTAATAAAAAGCGGGAACAGAGCAAAACTGGAGTTTGATCGATAACATTTTAGACTCTATCGCCACTGAAGTTTGGTACGATTTCCCGGTCACAGGTCCACCGGTAGTTCACACCAGAACTTAAAATACGTTACTGTGGGAGTTAGGAACCCCGGTATTTCGGTCCGGGTCTGATTTGAAGAGGTAGGCCGCCTTATGGGAGCATAAGCCTAAAACGCAGTGAGATGGTGAGTTTTGACTCATACCAAGGGTGGAACCTGTGCCCTCAACACAATTGCCAATTGACGGATGGCGATGTCAAGTCGTATCCTTGCTCACATGAATGTATGGGTATCGCATGAAACAAAGGCCATTGCTATAGTTGTTCGCGTTTATCATAGAAACGTTCAGTCCATTTATTGTTTCGGATGTTCAGTGATTGGGCTTAAAACAAATTCGAAGTTGACCCAGTTTTTTAACACAAATTTTTTTTCAGTGGTGAGGCTAATTACTGGTTAAACTGCTACTTAAACAAGCAGAATTTCCTTATACAAATAAGCCAGGGCAATCCTCAAGAAGTGCAACAGATGCCATGAATGCGCACCTTATTTGTAGTTAATACTGTACTATAATATTTAATTTACTCTCTTGTCTGGCTTGTAAGTTCTTAGCATGTAAGCGTTGTTCAATAAAGTTAGTCCTCAGTTACCCGTTGGATTGAGTGTTTCACTACCCCTTTTACAGACACTAAAGTATCCAGGAAAAAATACCGCATGGGAAACGTCGGGGTCAGTACCGGTTCTTACACGTATTTTTTTTTACAAAAAATGAGACCAGAATACCAGTTACAGCGATGATCAATTATTATTTGTTCGCAAATTTGCATGACAAGAATGTGGAAGAACTCCGTTAATGTTCCGCCTCGTACTACCAATGAAAATTTCGATTTATATATTGAAAATACGATTTGGTAATAGAATCATTTCAAGAAATGGGCCGTTCTATGGCTCGTAACCAGAAGTATACTTTGGTATAACTCACACTAGAGTTTCGGTGAACTTGTTTTTTCTCTGGTCTTTGGTCTAACGCAAATGCATACTCAATTAAGCAGATAAATATAGTATAGATTCGACTTTTTTCTTATTATAATGGTCCGCACATTAAATCATAACCACTTTTAACATACATATTTGCGCACGGGTAAGCTAAATGTGAATAAGAAAGGAACATAGATACCAATGTCAATTGGTTTTAAATGTTTGCAAGTTATAATGGTTAGGAAATACAAATTTTGTAATGGAATTAAGGGTGAATTAGTGACCATTTGTAGCAAAAGGTGTGTAGAGTTGTGGATAGTAATGGCATCTTTCGAAAAAATAAGAACCCATGACTCCACCTCACTTGAAACCACTTTAAAATGTGACTTTCTTATCAAACTAGACTGCTTGTTGCATTTACATAGGATTTCGCCAGAGTTTTGTTAGCTCAGGTAGCCTCAAGTCGAAATCTTAACACTGGCTACCCGTTATTTTTTAAAAAAGATTTTTAAGATAATCAAACGTTGTGTATAATAGTGAATCAAACTGTTAAATATGACAAAAGGCAGACTGGAATTTTGTCAAAAATTAATTTAAACTTTATTTACATGTGTACACGTTTCCTAAATAGACCCTTATTTCCTATATTGAAGTCAAATCAGACATGATGAAGCCTGGATATTTCTGACATCGTTTGGATTTTCATTTTCAGCGATCTAAGTACCATTTGTGGATAATATCTTGATGTTAAAGCATTGCAATAGCTTTGATTAGAATCAGAACTAAATTCAAAACCAATCTGAGCCTGCTGTCCTCAGGCTTCACCGTTTCTTTCATTAAATAATCTTTTTTTTATTTATTTATTTCATGTTACCGGATTATACAATTAAGATCTTTGCTCTTTTACCAGTACATAAATCAGAATAAATTGAAAGCATAAAATTAAAAAGTTATAAAATAAAATATAATGAAAAATAGCAATATAAATTACTTGCTATCAGATATTGAATACATTATTTACTATAATAAGGTTGATTGCTTGTGCGCCAATTTGCCCTATAGATTTTAAAAATGGTTGAAAAGTGAATATCCAAAATTTCTTGTCCCTATCATACGCCTGATATCGTATGGCAACAAGCTCCACAGCCTAACAGCAAGTAAGAATTTAAACTACTTGCCCTGGAAGATCTAGTAAACTGCAGCTGAGTGTATATTTAATTCGGTTTCTTATGGTTGATTAAGTTTGCAAGAAATAAGCAGTTATGATAGTTCAATAATTGTTGAAGCTTGCACCCTAAGATTGATCGTCTTAACATGGAGATATGGCGTGAAAAGCAAGTTCTAATTTACGAAAAGAAAATGAGTCAAGAGAACTGTAGACTAAGCAGCAGTAGTTTTGCGGTACTAGTAGACCATTTACAAGTTTAAGACTAATGTTTATTGGAGTATAACGGGCAGAAGTCTAGAGCATACGCAAACATCGAATAAATATTTTCAACAAGTAGATTGATGTGATCACAGGCTGTAAAACGATTGTTCAAAATAATCCCAAGACTTTTTACGGTTTCGTAGGAACGAATCTTCTCTCTAAATCGGTAGTCATCTAGGTATTCCTCAACAATGCCAATGTTCTTGCCAATCGGTAACCAAAGAGGCTTTTGTGGATTAAGTTGAAGACCATGTATATCTTTCTTTCCAAGCGAAGAGATTGATAATTCTTATAGTGAACTATTGCGTCTGGAGAAACATCCAAGTCCAAGGCCTTGCTATACCATTGCACTTCTTCCAAACTCGGTTGAGAATAAGAATCTTTTTGAAGCGCATTTGCCTAGATAAATTCACTGTTTTTTTATTTAAGTTTTAGGTGGTTATGGGACCTGACGTCTCTTAAAAGTCACTGGCATTCCCTTTGTATCGTTTAGAAAATGCCGTCCATATAAGATCACTAAGGACTCACCCAGTAGATGTATTCACTGCCATAATGTTAAATAATATTAAATTTTCTAGAAATCGATCGCTTTCTAAATTCCTATTGCTTGCGATATAAGCTTCAGCAATTGATGAATGTTACAGTTTTTTGTGTCGCCTTTGCATTTATACGAGAAAGCTCCCTCTTGAAATGTTTATACCGGTTATACTCTCATCGTTTAATTGGAAATAATTATGTGTTATTTCAGAATTAGGATAGCGCGGTAGGTATAGTAAATAGATATGGCCCATTCACACCTGTATCATCGCAAAAGGTACAAGGTTCTTTTACTTGTTTGCACATATACACACAATAGTATACAAACATACAAACTGTTTTCATTAACAATGACAAAGTTCCTAAACTTGATATAGAATTTGCAAATTTTGTAAAGTAACATCCAACACAGATGTAGATAAATAAAATTATAAAGTAATTATCACTTTCTTATTGCATTTATTTTGTTTGCTTATTTGCTTTAATTTGAACATTTTTCGTATATGTATATATTTATTCCAAAATCAATTATTAATAGAAGTTTACCATTGATTTGACGACTTTAAGATCCGGGCATCCGGGTAGATAAATTTAACTTTTAACATTTTAAACAAATAAAGGCGAATGTACCATAGCAAAAACACCCTTATGTTAGTGAACAATGAAATGTTGGCGCAATTCAGTGCAAATTTATGTTTATCAGAATGGACGAGAGAGTAATTACGGACATCAGAACTTGATTTAAAATATTTTTATGGAATGGACCACTTACTTATGCTGAGAGAATCCCAGTTGGTCTTTAAGCAGTTTTCAACGGGAGGGTCTCTATGAAACCCAAATTAACCTATCCAACCAAAGAGGTAGCACATGTAAAAAAAAACGTTAAGTTAGTACGAGTTTATGGTTGATCAATTTTATATACATATTATCATAATTTGCCAGTATCTAATGTGACTGAATGAATAAATTGTAAAAACGTGTCGTCCACCTAATTACATAAGCGCCATTTAATTAATATTTCACCGATTATTAATTAGCGCCACTTCAAAATCTCACGCAGTTACTGGTATTCATATCTTTCAACAATAATCGATCCTCGTTTAGGCTCAACATGTTTCTCATATTTCTTAACGGAATTTCACTACAACCATGTTACACATCATGATGATAGGCTTAAGGCAGTTTAGTATCATATAAACGATCAGACCGAATCGATTGAATGAGGAACACGTTAACTTGAAAATATAGAATCTTTTTTCTGTTTTATTTCACATAAATTGTATCGATATATTTTATATAGATATCCGCAGATACATATAGACGTATTCTGATTAAAAACGAAATAAGGGTAATCCCAAGTAATTTACAATTCAATTTTATGAGTTTTGTGTGAAAAGACACACAGAAAACAAGTTTAGCTAAAGCGTAGCTTAGGAAGTCTCAGGCCACACATGTCATAATTCATTTCAATGTTTTGAAGAGGTGTCATGCGGTAGGCAAATCGGCGACATCAAAACAGTGTGACCAGACAGATTTAGGAAAAAAAAAATTTCGTATTCACTCGTAATCAACTCACACAGGTGTTAGGTTTCCGCCTCCACTGGTGCTTGTTATATACGAGGGCGGGTCAATAAGTCCGTGACTTTTTGAATTTCTGACCTCTTTACTGAAACAGCAACACTGCTTCTGAATTGGGCTATGAATTGCTCCCTCATCCACCCTATTCTCCAGATTTGGCTCCGAGCGACTACTTCTTGTTCCCAAACCTGAAGAAATGGCTTGGTGGAAAAAGATTTGACTCCAATGATGAAGTCATCTCGCAAACAAAGGCCTTTTTTGGACAAATCGACAAATCATTTTTTTTGGAAGGGATAAAAAAATTGGAGAAGCGTTGGACAAAGTGTATAGAGCTCAATGGAGACTACGTTGAAAAATAAAATTATTTTTTTATCAAAAAATCTGTGTTTTAATCCAAAAGTCACGGACTTATTGACCCGCCCTCGTACTATATGTTTCGTTTAAATTGATTGTTTTGAATTTTTGATGTCTTCGGCTGTGAGGGTGTTTGTGTAAAATATGTGTTTGACTTCATAACTTTCGCTTCCGAGACGTTAAATAAGAGTGTTAAAATAAAACTCGGTTTATGAGGTAGATTTTTGTATAGTAAAACTTGAGATTTAGTAGTTTGGTTTATTTCGTTTAAGCGGTCAATCGCAACGTGGTATAAATCATTCAGCTCCTCACAAAACATAATGTTGTCTCTGCCACTAAAGCAAATTTTAGCCATTATGGATTTATGGCACTTTTATTGTCAAAACCGAAAAAAATCATTTTCAGTTTGTTTGTTCATGACAACCTATGCAAGTCGGAATGAGCACATATTCAGTATTGCGAAATGTCTTGATCTCCTCAAGGGATGTAAGATGTATATACAGGTCATCCGCCAATAATCACATTGGTTCACGTGCTCCCAAAGGCTTCTCTGAATTTGTCAAAATGGATTCAAAAGTATGCGATGAAACTAAAGGATCCGCCAATATTATCCAGAATACGAGTATTAACCCACCAACACATTGTTGTTATGTCTCTTGCTTCACAGAAATTGTCAGTAAAATTCCGCCCTTTTACATCTTTAAGCGTAACAGCCGTGTTGCTATGAGTGATCATCAATACGATTATATCCTTAAGACCACTTTTGGACATACTCTGACATATCGTGATTCATTTATAAACCGTAAATCACGGTTATTGCAGTCTCTGTTGAACTCTTTATTTCCTAACCATTATAACATGCAAACATAGAAGATAAACCTATTACGTTCGCAATTTATGTCCTTGGGTTTTTCGTATAAATGCCAAAGATCATTCTTGCAAACCACTTTCACTTGGCCCAAGGCGCTTCTCTATTTTTTTTTTCATATTTTTCATCTCCAATCTCCATTATTCATATATTTCCTGTGCGCTCTCCTTGTAAGGTTTGTATTTTGCCTACATGGTTTTGGCGTCACAATTAATGAAATGACTAGTTCCATATTATGGTGTTCAGATGGAACCTTACGTAAGATGTGTTGTTACTAATGGTCTGGCTAATAATGTCACCAAAAGTCTTCTGTGTTTGACTCTGACAGCTTCGCACTTTCTGAAAGGTTTTAAGAAATTCATTCAAAAGGTTTATTCATTCGTCCAAGATATTTGACATAAGATTCCCTTTCATCTCATGATAAATTGCGGCAACATATCACGAATAAATACGATGCGTTTTTATCGGCATTATTGTAGTATTTCATTTTTATCTTTTCGCACCTTACATACTTGAATTCAATAGAATTGTTTGAATTCAAGAAGATAAGTTAAGCTTGCCGTTTAAATCACGGAGACCACTTTATTGTATGATTTTTACAGAAAATTAATTAAAATGTATTCAATGCGAAAGTGCTCTTTTCGGTCTGGTCACACGGCAACGGAATTTGAAAATTAAGATACAATATGACACTGACGGTAGATGATACCTCCCCGGTGACCAAACGGATCTTTTTTTCTTTATTTATTTATTGTTGTCGGTGTGGTTTGTGTATTTTAACGACTGAATTATTCACAGCTCGTTCATTCATTGATTCAAGAGATCCCAGACTATGAGGTGACTGTTTTAAAGCTGTGCACGTTGAAGGCAAAGAACAAGATTTCAGATTTCATCTTTCATCTTTTATTTGCATGAATAAATTTAAATACTGATTTGGTGGTACCTTGTTATTTTTTTTTTTTTTTAAATTTTTTTTTGTTCGTTCGTGAAATTCGTTTGTGAGATAATAAAATGATCAGCGGGTAGTCGCACCAGCGCCGGCAGTCATAAATATCACCTGGACCAAAGAAGTTAAGGGGGGTAGCGCTAAGAGCTGAATCGAATCTCGAATCGCATGAAACCCGGAGTTCATTCATTATGCATGTTGATGACCCTCACTTTGTTTCGCCTCCCCATTCACTATTTTTGCGTTGGATTTACTTTTGCCGATGATATTCTAAATCTTAGTAAGAGAATGGTCATTATATAATAGAGGCAATGGTACGACTTAGATGGTCATATACATACATACATATATACATACTCGTTTATTGTATCCGTACATCCGGATTGATAAAACAAAAGGCTAACACTAGGTGAAAGATAGAAACTATTATAGAAACTATGACTAGGAAAAGCATCATACAAATTATGGGAGATTTATGGCAATTATAAGTGTTTAGTTTTGTTATTAGTGGTGTATGGGATTCTCGTGCGACATGTTGATTATTTGTTGTCAGTTAGCATCAGTAATGGAATGTAGATTTTAAATTATAGTGCTATTGAAAATTAAAACGTGAGGAGTTCATTTAGAACAAAAGTTCAACTCTTCACAAGGAAGTGACTTGCAAATATACCTACTACAGTGATATCAATAAACTCTTTTATAAATAGGAATCAGTTTTAATTGCATGATTTTTTAGTTCCTCAATAAATATTTAAATCAGCAATGGTTTGGTACCCAATTCCAATGAGGTGTTAATTTTTTCTTGATGTATAAATTTGTTTGTTGACCAAAACTAAAGGTAATTGCAAAATAAATTCCACATTTCTTATATAAAAGAGACGGACGTGTGTTATGAATCGGTTTTTTTTTCGGAGTGAAAAATCGCCAAACACTTGGCTAAAATATGCTCACGACAATTTTTTCTATGCCTCTAATTCAATGAGAACATTCACAACTGATGGTTGTAAACAAATACTAAACAATGTTCTGTCTTTAAATTTAAAATTTTCGATTTATGAGGTTGGTACTCAAGTCGTGTTCTTCTGGGGCGGGGGATGTATTTACCCAAATAATAAGAAATACGAGGCCGGGTCAATAAGTCCGTGACTTTTTGAATTTCTGACCTCTTTACTGAAACAGCAACACTGCTCCTGTCAACAGGCATCTGTCAGTTGACTCCTGTCAAAATTTTAACTTGCTGCGTCAGTTAGTTTGTGTTTGACAGCTATTTTTATCAGACTACTCACTAATTTGAGGAGAAAATGGAAAAAAGTGAATTTCGTGTGCTTATTAAGCATTATTTCTTGCGAAAAAAAACCATTACCGAGACCAAGGCTAAGCTTGATAAATACTATGGGGACTCTGCACCATCGATTTCAATGGTAAAAAAGTGGTTTACTGAATTTCGTTGTGGCCGTACAAGCACTGAAGATGCCGAACGTCCTGGACGCCCAGTTGAGGTCTCTACACCCGAAACAATCGAAAAAATTCACGATATGGTGTTGGCCGACCGAAGATTGAAAGTGCGAGAGATTGTGGAAGCCGTAGGGATCTCGCATGGCTCAGTGGTTTCAATTTTGAATGATCACTTGGGCATGAGAAAGCTTTCCGCAAGATGGGTTCCGCGTTTGCTCACAGTCGACCACAAACGCAATCGTGTAACAACTTCACAGGAAGGTTTGTCGTTGTTTGATCGCAATATGGAGGAGTTTTTGCGCCGTTTTGTAACCGTGGACGAAACATGGATCCATCACAACACACCAGAGAACAAACAACAGTCAAAACAGTGGGTTTCTAAGGGTGAATCGGCGCCAAAGAAGGCCAAGGTGGGTTTGTCAGCCAATAAAGTTATGGCGACTGTTTTTTGGGATGCACGCTGGATAATCCACATTGACTACCTTCAAAAGGGAAGAACAATCAATGGGGAATATTATGCCAACTTATTGGACCGATTCAATGACGATTTGAAAAAAAAAAACGACCTCATTTGGCCAAGAAAAAAGTTCTTTTCCACCAAGACAATGCAAGGGTGCACACATGTGCAGTTGCCATGGCAAAAATCCATGAATTGGGCTATGAATTGCTCCCTCATCCACCCTATTCTCCAGATTTGGCTCCGAGCGACTACTTCTTGTTCCCAAACCTGAAGAAATGGCTTGGTGGAAAAAGATTTGACTCCAATGATGGCCAAACAAAGGCCTATTTTGAGGACCTCGACAAATCATTTTTTTTGGAAGGGATAAAAAAATTGGAGAAGCGTTGGATAAAGTGTATAGAGCTCAAGGGAGACTACGTTGAAAAATAAAATTATTTTTTTATCAAAAAATCTGTGTTTTAATCCAAAAGTCACGGACTTATTGACCCGCCCTCGTATCTTCTCAAAGTAGACTTGTTAATCAGAGACTTCGTAAGATTTATTTCATCTCAGGCTGGATAGATGCAACATCTCTCTGACGAAAGTGATGGGATTTCATAACCATTTGTGACAATGCCCATTGGGCCAAAAATGAGCCTCATCGCTAAACACAACTTTTCAATTAAATAGGGCATCAAATGCCCATTGATTTTGGGAGCATACACCGAAACTTAGACGCATTCAGCGTTAATTCTTGCACGTGCTGGAACTTGTAAGCGTACAATTTTCCATAAAGCTTACCGACAAAGATCAAGCTGTTCTGAACGACGTTGAATCATTCAATTTGGATCTTCTGCAACCCTGCTGTGAACGGATCCAATATACTCTTCTTATGCGCCGCGGTGGGACTAATTTTTCCAAAGAAAATGTTGTGCAAAAATTGTCAACAATATGGCTAATATCGGTCTCAGATGGTCGATTATGTCAGGTGTAATAACTGAGCAGAACCACACTTTCGGGAAATTTCTAAAATTTGACAACAATGTTGGAGCTTGTATGTCATAACGATAAAATTGCTATCGAAAAAAATGTCACTGACAAAATGTCGTTGACTGATATAAATGTCTGCAAGTTAGTACTGGGCTTAAAAAAACACTTTATAACCTCTAGGGTCCCAACATTTTGAAATGTGTAAAAGACGAAGAACTTGAACTTCGCAAAAATGGTGGGCTGGATTAATATTATATTGGAAAACAAAAACGGATGATTTTTGTCTATCCACTAAGAATGCTCGGACCCTCAACAGACTACATGCAGTCGAATGCTAAGTAGGGACTCTATTGAGCAACAAAGTAGATATTACTGCCTAAGAAATGGTTAGGGATGGACAACATTTACTCTTATGAAGGATTATGAAGGACCTGTTGAGAGAGCGAAGTACTTGCGTCTGTAGCGAGAGCCAGGCTGCATTTAGAGCCTTGGTCAATCATTTTAAAACTTCCAAGCTGGTGCGGAAATGGCAGTCGGAAGGCTGAATTTGCTATGTCTTTACTAGTTCCCAGGCCACGATGAAATCAGGGGAAATTAAATTGCCAATTAGCTTGCTGAGTAAGGGTGAGTGGAGAGTTTTTCATGACTTAAACCTATTTTAGGTCTGCTCGCGTCGTCCGTTAGGGGTTCCATTGACTGTTGGGTTTCATTTTAACATAACTCTAGATGGCATGAGTCTCCACGCTGCCGGCATACCAAAGGAATGCTTTCCGAAGTTTGTAAGATATCAGTGGTATTCCTCCTATTTTTCAGTAGGAAAGAGTGCTGAGCATAGATGATATAATGTCCTACGACGTTCGCTGTGAAAGTGATGATGACAACGCGAAGCACTATCTCTGTGGTTGTCCAGCCTTCGCTCGAATTAGGCTGCAAGTACTCAGCAGTTGAAGTTGTAAGTGCTGGCACTTCATAAGTTCAATGAACTAGTTCTTTATCTGAGTGCTCTGTCACACCTTCAAAGCAGATATAAATGGACTTGGTGTGTGCAATTAGGGGTGATTAACTCAAGATTGCGTTAAATAGAAAGAGCTGTTGATTTAGGCCTGTGTATATCTGGACTGCAATGCCCAACATCGCCTTAAAAGTGGATTATTCTCATAACCCCAGTTTTCGGGACAGCAGGATCCATAGAAAAGCTAAACACAATTGTGTTTAGATTTTGCCTATAAGAGGCCATTAAAGATCTGAATAGTGCCTTTTCCACGTGTTTTGAACTGTCATTAAAAACAACTTTGAAAATAGAATAGTCTTCATTAAAACAGAAATAGTGAACCGACCAAATCGGATAGTGTTACCAATAGATGGCTGAAGTCTTCAAAAGGTAAGACCTCATAAAACGGGATACACTTAGAATGTACTATGGATCCATTACGGAGGCACAAACGGAGGAACTTCAGCCTTCTAGTGGAGGCTTAGTGAGGAGGTGGTATTAAACTTTAGTACTCTATTAAAAGGCCGTAGAATCATTTCTTACTTACTTACTCCTATAGCCTACGTCTTCTATGGTTTTTTGAGGTAGAACCACATATCCTCTTACTATTGTACTCGGTTCCTGGCAATGTCTTTTAACCCCATTAAGCTCTTACCTTTGTACCATCTTTACAAAAAATTGTTTTTGTATTTAACCAGATTCTTCAGGATATGTTTTTCAGAGCGTGATATTTGTTATATTTGAGATCACATTACGGCTGTAGTCCCTAGCATGTAACAGAATAAACATAGCGTTTGAAAAATTAACTCTTAACTCCACTGTTTCTTTAGTTTTCGAGTAAAGTATGCTTACATCTAAAATGATGCCACGAGTGGTCAAAATAATACTTGAAATCGAAAGAAATTATCAACTTTCCCGACAATACCGTAATGCAAATGTCAAATGTCAGCAGCAAAGTCCAGGGGTACGAGATAGCTTATAGAGCTTCTTTAAATCCCCCCAATTCTTGTTGATAAAGAGCTCTGAAGAACATTGCTAATCACCACCGAAAATAACGATTAACACTCTACTCTACTTCGAAGGTTATGCTGGCAACAACTACCTACGGATACATATGTACGTATGTACACCACCTTGATCCCGAAATTTATTGAGAAAATTAAAAATACAAGTTTATTCTTCTACGACTAAATCTATATTGTCCCCTTCAAAGTAGTCCCCATCGACTGCTGGCATAAGTGTGCAGCCAGATTAATCCAATCCTCGAAACATTTTTTATATTCGGTTTTCGGTATGTCAATCAGTGCTTCCTGCAAACGCAAACGTCCCATAACGCCCAGATAATAGTCTTTGTTTACTGTCGGCCTTCTAGCAAAAATTCATGATGCACTACACCGTTGTAATCCATGAAAACCGTGAGCACTGCCTTCATTGGTCTCGGCTCATTTGGTGAACGCCATTCACTTGCCTGATGTCTGGATTGCGTGTCGTACTCATAAACCTACGTCTCGTCTCCAGTAATGATGAAATGAAAGTGGGATCGGATTCAGCCTCGCAAATCATCTCTTTTGCGACGTCACCACGGTCTCTTTTTTTGCATAAAATTGATGTCTTTTGGCAACAACTTTGCTGCTACACGACGAAAACCAAAACGTCTTGGACGGATCAAAAGGCAATGTTCAAGTCCTCCGCTATATTTCTGATTGTCAATTTGCGGTTATTGACCAACATTTCTTTTACTTCATCAATGTTTTCATCGGTTTTCGATGTCGATGCTCTGCCACTGCGTTTATCATCTTCGATTGACTCACGACTACTTTTGAACCGCTCGTGCCACTGGTGGACGACCGTTTGCTTTAGAGAATCGTTGCCGAAACACTTTTCCAACATTTCCAACGTTCGCGCACCATTAAATCCGTTGTTTACGCAAAATTTAATACAAGTTCGCTGTAGCAAATTTAAATTCATTTCTAAAATTGTAAAAAATCGCCAACACACACAGAGATAGATGTACTCTTGGCTACGTAACTTTTCCAATGTCAAGCTATGATGCTTAGATTTAGAGGGAATATCAACAAAAGATGTACCAACTTAACAAAAAACAGAACTCAAATCGGAAAAATGGGAGCGCCACACGGTGGTTATTCCGGGATCAAGGTAGTATATACATATGTAGGTACATGTCGGTTTTTCATTCTGTTTAATTCCCTTTCTCCGAAAATTGATCATCATTACTTTTCTTCATTCTCCAAGGAAGGTTCTGAAGTTCCAGACCTTTTTCACTAATAGAAACAGTAAGTGTGCGATCTTTTTTCTTTGCGTCTCTGACCTATAAGTCAAAACCGTTTCCTTTCGACAAGTTTGGAAAGACTGTTTAATTTGCATAACCGCAAACTTATTTTTAGGACCAACCCCCTTTCTAAGACGCAGTATATTCATTTATTGTTCTTATCATCATCTTTGAGTTGCTTTAATTTTTATTCAATGTAGATATGTAAATTTGATTAACTAAAGCAATGGATTTCCTTTTAAGCTTAAAATTTGATTATCTTAATGTGGGTGAGAATGCAAATAAATATTTGTTGGAAGGATAAGATGTAGGTTAAACAAAAAAGAATACGATTTGGACATTTTAGCCGATTTGTAAGGTGCTTGTCATAGATAGAAACATACGAGTCAAGCAAATTTAATTCAATATATCGATTGGTAATTAAGTAAGATGTCTTTGGCTATATTCTGTCAATGACACATTTTTTGCCTTTTGACATATGTTAGCTGTTAAGGGCTGACCAGAATTTGAATATGTATATGATATCGAACTGTCAAAAGTTGAATACATGTATAGCCGTAAGCGCCAACACAATGCGTATTTGTGTGAATATCTGATACGATATTCTGATTCACATCTGGTCAGCCCTTAAGTCTTACTTTGCTTTAGAAGCATATTGCGCGTATTTTTGTAAAAAGGTATTAGTTTGGCGTCAGTTTTCATATGGAGTGCAAAAACGAGCATTTTTGTAATATTTAACTTTTTTATTTCCGTAAAGGTATGAACGCAGCGCGGCGCAAGCTCTTAAAAGGTTACATAATTTGTATGATGAAGAATCCTTAAAAGGAAGACAGTGCTGGTATTGGTTTGACTAATTTCGTTCCGGAGACACTGAAAGATGATCAGGTCAACCAGGTGAGCTTGATGATGATCAAATCAAAGCCATAATCGTGTTGGATCGTCATGAAACTGTACGAGAGATAGCAAAAAGTTAAATGTGTCACATACAGCTATTGAGAAATATTTAAAACGTATGAATCTCGGTAAAAAGCTTGATACGAGTAGTTGGGTTTCACATGATTTGAAAGATATTCATTTTTGCATTTTCACCTTGGACGTAATAATTCCGACCCTTTTTTGAAACGAATCATCACTGGTGATAAAAAATGGACTTATGCCCAGTTTCACAGTGACAGTTTAAACTTTCGCCGTCGTTTAAAGTTCCGTTTAAGAATTTTTCAGTTTCACAGTGCTCGTTTAAACCAAAAGTTTAGTTTTACTCGACATTTAAGTTAAACGACTTCACTCTGCCGTTTAAACTTTCGTTTGACGTGTAGAACACTGAGACACGACCATTTTGATTTTTTTCTTTGTTAATTGTCATTTCATATGCTGTCAAACGAGTGCGCGTGCAACGAAATTTATTTATTTATTGAAAGATTAACATTCGGCAGCAAAATTTGTAGCATTGTTTCCCAACACATTGCGCTCTTAAAAGACAAATACATAAAATTTCCAACAACAGAAGACGAAAAAGTGCAGAATGTGAACGGATTTCATCAATTTGGAAGATTTCCTAGAGTGATTGCTGCATTTTTTTCAAACATAGCTTCCACAACTGCGTTTAGTTAACTGCAGGTTTATTTTGCACTGTGAAACTGAAAGAGCTTAACTAAAAGCTACTAAACTTAAGTTTAGGTTCAGTTAAACGTCCGTTTAAACTGTCACTGTGAAACTGGGCATTACAGTAACGTCAATCGAAAACGAATATGGTACGGGATTGATGAGCCAGCACCATCCATTTCGAAAGTTAATATCCACCGAAAGAAGATGTTGGTCTTCTTCTTAATTAGAGCAAAGTTGCAGGAACGTAACATACTTATTCTAAGCACGATCGTGTCGCAAGTTCTCAATTTGACAGTTGATCTCCTTTATCATCAGTCAAAGTTGAAATTTTGCATAAAGTCTATGGTTGGGTTTGAGTTTATTTCACTATTTTTGGGAAATTATTATAAAACCAGTTTATTTTAATAACAGTTGTTTCATTTTCAATGTAAGTTTATATTCTGCGGGAAATTTGGGTTTTTGCTTTGTTTTTGTTCATAAAAACACCGTAGTGAGCAAAAGCCGTATTGTTGCACAAAGTGAAGACGAACTTAATTTTTGGTCTGATGAACTGGATAAGGATCATACATTTGTTCCCCAGGAAAAAAGCTCATCAGGGAACGAATCTGACAATCCACCACCAAAAAAAAATTTGCCTCAGCTTATTGTCCCATCTCCTCTACCTCAGCCGTTTACTTCTCGAGGAATTTCAAGAGCCGCAGAGATGAAACCAGCAAAAGCTAATGTTATATAGAAAACAAAAACCTTAAGCTCAATCCAGATCAGATTAATTTTTAGACAACGAGGATATTCCAAATGAACTTCTGGAATTGGAGACGCTTTACCTGTTTTTTTCTTATTTTTTCACTAAAGAAATTGTTGATCTTATAAGGGAACAAAACAACATATATAGCGTACAAAAAGACCCAAGCAAACCGATAAATGCTGAAAGCTCAATGAACGCTTTTTAAAAGTGGCCCTGGAAAAATACTTGGCTGTAGGTAAGTAGATGTGCTCAACCAAGGCTCAAAGTATTCTAAAATAATACATGCCGGCAAATCCTCACAAATGGGCCTTCAAACTTAATTATTTTGTTAGGAGTAAATGGTTTTGGCTACAGGTTCGAGATATATAGTGGCCAAGAAAATATTATATGCGAAGGCGAACCACAATTGGGTGCTGCCTCAAATGTTGTGCGTTTAGCTATGCAAATACAAAACAATTGTAACTACAGGCTTTACTTCGATAACTTATCGAATTTTGGTATATGCTTTTGTTTTACCATCTTCTTGACATGATTATGGCTACTCTATCGCCGTGTCACCAAACAAACTTCGAGCGGAAGCAGCTAAAGCACTTTGCAAAATGGGCATTAAACAAAGGTCTACTAAAAGAACATTAAATGTTGAGCAAGATCTTCAGGAAAAAAAGTAGATAGCCTGCTCAGCATGCACCGCCTAAAGAAGTTCGACAGGACCAAACCAGCTGTTGCCCATTATGGGGTGAGAAGAGAATTCGTTGTAAAATGCTCAATTGTACTGGACGTTATGTGAAAAATGTAAAATAGGCTTATGCTACAACAAAGCAAACAATTGTTTCAAAGACTTTCATTGTAAAAATTAGAAGCTAAGGCGCAATGCTAAGGCGCAACATATGGTTTTTGTTAATAAATAAGAACAAAAAATTAATTATTATTTTTTTTGTAATTTTTTTCCTAGCTGTGTTTATATTTTGCGTCAATTTTCAAAATTTTAGCGAAAAATGAGTCTTTGCGCTAGGAAGGATTAATTTGGTGTTGGAAAGGGGTGGTGTATTTTGAACTATTTCCAAGGAATCAAACGAACAATTCGAATGTGTATGCCAACAACTGGACAGATTAAATACAGCGATAAACTAAATCCGCCAGAATTGGTTCATAGAAAAAATGTCACTTTTCACAAGGACAATGCTAGGCCACATACATCTTATGGCCACTCGCCAAAAATTATTGGAGCTTGGTTGGAAATTAATGTTACATCCCCCATATAGCCCTGGCTAAACTTTGCAAAACTCTTTGGATGGTAAAAAATTCAATGATGATGACGCTGTGAAATCGCACTTGGCTCATTTTGTTGCCCATAAAGATCAGAACTTTTACGAACGTGGAACTATGAAGTTGCCAGTGTGGTCTTGTGGTCGTTAATTCTCATGCGACTCGCTTTGGCCCTGACACCCCTCCAAGTCTTTTTGACTTGGTGGTTGTCTCGGACCATACAAACGTTCTACTTCAAGACCAATTGCCACTGGAAGGAGTTACAGACCATGATCTTTTGTTTTGTACATATGACATTGATTTCTCATCAAATCCCCTGCAGAACACCTTTCAATTTCGTGATTTCGCAGCAATAAATCATAACACCCTCCATCATCATGCGAGCCATCTACCATGGCATTCGTGTTACTTTGTATCGGACATTAATGATAAAGTAGAAATCGATCGGACCCTTATTAAAGATCTTTTTAATAAACATGTTCCTATTAAGACTGTCACAGTAAATGCCCATGGTTTACCACTGAGGTGCATAATTCTATCACTGACCAACCGTCAAATAAACTTTGGGCAAATTTACGTTCTATTGGGATAGGAAAGAGTCGTATACAAACTAAAATGCCAGATGCAGATGAGTTAATTGATCTCTTAACCCTAGTTGCAGTTCTTCGTTTTCACCGGAAAATCAACTTTTCTTTGTTGGATTACCGTTGTTGGAATTTGAAGTAATTACTGAATCGGATGTGATCTTAAAGGTTCGTGCTCTCAAATCTAACGCGATTGGTGAGGATGGAGTAGACTTGCGTTTAATCAAAATAATACTTCCCCATTTAATAAACTCATTAACTCATTTATATAATTTCTGCATTACATCTTCAACCTTCCCGGATTGTTGGAAAAAAGCAAGTCATCCCTGTGCCCAAAAAGAACAACCCCTTCTTAGTAACCGATTTCCGTCCAATAACTATCTTACCTTGTTTGTCCAAAATTTTCAAAAAAATTCATGCGAAACAAATTTCCAACCACCTCAATCGTTTCAATCTATTATCGACAGTGCATTCAGGTTTCCGATTTGGCCATAGCTGTTCTACAGCTATGATCAAATTACTTGACTATATTAAAATTCAATATGACAGAGAATATCTTTCATTGCTCTGCTTATTTGATTTCTCGGCCTTTGGCACCATCAGTCATGAGGTTCTTTGCACTAAACTGAAACTTTACTTTGGTATGAGTGATTCCTCGGTGTGCTTGATTAGGAATTACCTTACAAATCGTGTTCAAAGAGTTATTGCTAACTCAAAATGCTCTCAATCAAAAAATATAGTTTCTGGAGTTCACCAAGGTTCAGTTCTTGACCCAATTTTTTTCTGTCTTTTCATTAATGATTTACCGCAAGTGTGTCGAAATTCATATGTACATATGTATGCCGATGACGGTCCCTTTCTGCCACTGGTCATGTAAACCTAATTATAGCGCGTGTATATGCAGGATTGCGAAAGCTCTGGCTGTTTTCTAGTTTTACACCTGTTAGCATCAAACTGAGGTTGATAAAGTCCATTCTTCTGCCGATTGTTGATTATGCTATAGTTATCTACTGTACACAAGATTCTTTCTGCGAGCACAAATTACTTGTTGCTTTTGACGATATGGTTCGATATGTCTTTGGAGTAAGAAGATACGACCATATAACCCTTTACCATACGTATGTCCTTGGGTGTTCATTTTCTGATTTTTGGACATTAAGATGCTGTGTGTAATTAATACGTAAACAATCTTACTTTACTTTAGGTGGCGCTACAGTCCGGGGTGGACCTGGGCCTCAGTCAACAAGCTTCTCCAGCCAGCTCGATCCCTGGCTAGCTGCCTCCAGTTTCGCACGCTAAGTTGGCTGAGGTCCTCTTCCACTTGCGTGCGCCACCTGAGTCTTGGCCTTCCTCTACTGCGCTGTCCCTCGGGGGCGGATTCGAAGACTTTTCGGACCGGAGCATTGGTGTCCATGCGCTCTACATGACCCAGCCATCTCAGTCTTTGGATCTTCACTCTTCTGGCTAGGTCCATGTCGCTTTACAGTCCATACAGTTCGTCGTTGTATCTCCTCCTCCACTCACCGTCAATGCAGACGGGACCGAAGATCGCCCGAAGAATTTTTCTCTGAAAGCAACCAAGAACACCCTCATCCATTTTTGATAATGTCCATGCCTCTGCGCCATAGAGCAGGACCGGGATTATTAAAGTCTTATAAAGGGTGACTTTTGTTGTCCGAGAGAGGGCTTTGCTACTCAATTGCCTTCTTAACCCAAAGAAACAGCGGTTGGCAAGAGTTATTCTTCGCTTGATCTCAGCGCTGGTGTCGTTGTCTGTATTTATAGCGGAGCCTAGGTAGACAAAGTCCTTAACTACCTCAAAGTTATATCTGTCGAGGGTGACGTTCTGTCCGAGACGTCGGTGTTGGTTGTCCTTTTTGCTTGACAGCATATACTTGGTCTTGCCCTCATTGACCGCTAAACCCATTTTCGCCGCTTCCGTCTCAATAATCGCGAAAGCGCCACTGACATCACGCTGCTTCCTCCCGATTATGTCAATATCGTCGGCGTATGCGAGTAGTTGGACGGACTTTTGAAAGATAGTGCCTCTTGTGTTTGCTCGTGAGTTTTGCACTATTCTTTTAAGTACGATGTTGAAAAAATCGCATGACAGCGCATCGCCTTGTCTAAATCCTTTCTGGACATCAAAGGTCTCGGTGAGATCTTTACCGACCTTGATGGAGCAGCGTGCATTCTCCATCGTCATCCTGCACAGACGGACGAGTTTGGCAGGGATGCCAAAACTAGACATTGCTCTATATAGCTCGTCTCTATAGATGCTGTCATATGCGGCCTTAAAATCGATGAATAGGTGGTGGGTATCGATCTGAAGCTCATGGGTCTTCTCCAAGATCTGCCGTAGTGTGAATATCTGGTCGATGGTGGACTTTCCTGGCCTGAAGCCACACTGATATGGACCTATCAGGTTGTTGACGAACGGCTTCAGGCGTTCACACAATACGGCGGATAAGATCTTATATGCGATGTTAAGGAGACTGATGCCTCTGTAGTTGGCGCAGTTCAGAGGGTCTCCTTTCTTGAGAATTGGACACACAATGCTGAGGTTCCATTCATCGGGCATACTTTCGTCCGACCATATTTTACAGATGAGTTGGTGTATGCTCCTTACCAAGTCATCGATCGCCGCTTTGAAGAGCTCGGCAGTCATGCCATCCGCTCCAGCAGCTTTGTTGGACTTAAGCTTCGATATGGCTATCTTCACTTCATCCAGGTCACCACCGTATTTATTTGAAAAATTGAAATTTGTTCACTTCAACTTTCAATCTTATCTCGCCCTCTTATAAATATCTTAACTCGTCTCGCCTCTTCCTTGTTCATGTTTCTAGACTGTGGAATTCACTGCCTACCACCATTAAACAAGAAATATTAGCTAAGCAATTTAAATGTGCCATATTTGCACACTTTTCATTTTTGTAATCTATTCTTCTCTTCTTCTCTTTATTTCACCTTTCTTTTCAGCTTCCTGCTTTGCCCTCTTCTTCTCCCCCTATGCTTCCTCAATTTTCTCTTTCCTTTCTTCAGTATTAATAACGAATATTCTTTAAGTCAGTTTAAGATTTGTTACAAAACCTGTAAATTTAGTTTATACTTTCACTTAATGTTTTAATTTGGCTCATTTTTTGCATAAACCAATTTAATGTGGTAAACTAATTTGAATGGGCTTTCATGTACTATAAAAGACTTGTGTTCTTATTTGTACCTTGCCAAATAAAATTGAAAATTGAATTGAATTGAAATTGAAAGGTGACAAAAGGTCATCGAACAAAATGGAAAATATATCATTGATTCAAGTTTTTTCGTTGTATATATTTTATTTATGTGAAAAAATTGGCAATTACTTAACTGCCAACCCGTAGTATACAATGATAGGAGGATCGAAAGCCGCTTTAAGCTCTCTAGCAAAGGAAGGTGATTTAAGAAAGACATGTGGATGGGTTACCTCCCTTGATCTATAACATTTCAAGACTTAGGTGGAACATATTGTATAAAACTTTTAAAATATAAGTAAGTGTATTGCATCTGTTTTACGGATGTGGGGAAGGCAATAAACGTATTTATGGTTTGTAGTCGTAGCTAAGATGCAGGTATATTCTTGAATATAAAAAAAAACTCTCTTAGTTTGAACGTAAGTTGGAGCTCATTGAGTTCAGGTTCAGGTCACACGAAACGACACATGGGTAAATTTGATAGATAAGATTCAAAAGAAACTTTCATGTTCCCGAATCGGCTTTATGGCTGTCCTTTTTTATATTTCCTTACATGATTACTTTTCCTTATAAATAATGTTGATTTCTTTTCTGTAGCTCCGCAAGATGTGTACGCAGACATTAAGATAAAATGTTCCAATGTGGACGAGTTCTACTATTCAACACCAGAGTCACACTGTACATCATACTACAAGTGCGCTGCTCGAGGGCAACGTGTGATTAAAGAGTGTGGCGCTGGTTCCATGTTCGACTTTTATACACAAATATGCACTCGATCAACAGGTAAGAAGGATACATTTCAAATCTAAAACTTACGAACTGCGTACTTATTTCTTTTTTTTAATTCTAGGAGTTTGCTACGAGCCCATCTGCATTGGACGAACAAATGGAGTTTATCAAGACACTACTCATGCATGTCGTCGTGCATACACCTGCTTTTCAGGTCGTGTTTTAAGCATCGATAATTGTCCTCCAAAACACCTACACAACGGTCAGAGATGTGTTGCCCAAGATCTTGTGATGTGTGATCTTCCACAAAACACAGCCATTGGGTATCCATTTGCTGGTGACAAGCGATGCGTTGGAAAATCAGATGGTTTACATCCCATTAATAATTGCCGCGGATACATCAATTGCGAAAATGAAGAAGTTAAGGACGAGAAACGATGTTCAGAAGGATACCTCTTTAAAATAGAGAGTCAAATATGCACGCCAGAGCGCTACGTCACCCAATGCACTGTTGGAAATGAGTTCAGTAATGACTTAGTATGTAAGGATAAGAGCGATGGATTTCAGTCGGATCCTTCTTCTACGGATTGCTCAACATATATCATCTGTAAGGGCGGCAAGTTTGTGTCACAACAACAATGTGGGCAACAAGCCGCCTTCGATGGGGAGAACTGCGTTCCGAGCATTTTATTCACATGTCAACCTAGTGCCGAACTAAAGGTAAATCAGGATATCTGTCGCACAAAGCCTAATGGTTTCTACATAAGTCCACAATATGGCTGTTCAAGTTATGTTCGTTGTATGGGGGAACAAGCGGTCGAAATCAATCAGTGTCCAAATGGTCAGTACTTTGATCCTGAAGAACGAAACTGTGCCTTGGAAAAGTTCGTGGATCGTCGCAAATGCAATGAGATCGGATTATCTGAAGATTGCAGTGGCAAGCCAACAGACTTTTATCCCGATGCGAATTGCAAATCATACTTTCACTGTTCAAATGGATATAAAACTCAGTATAAGTGTTCAAATGGGAAACTTTTCAATGGTGAAAAATGTGTGCCAAAATCACAGTACTCTTGCGGCCAAGGAGTCGATGATTTTTGCCTTCATCGACAGGATGGCTATTACAAAGATGTTAATGGTGGATGTCGATCCTATCACTATTGTTCCAGTGGCCACAAAATCACTTACCTCTGTGCAGATGGGCATACATTCGATGGGCAGAAATGCGTTCGTTCCATCAGAACTAATCAATGTCGATCGGACTCCTTGTGCTATGGAAAATCAGACGGTTATCATGCGGATGTTCGGTCAAACTGCAGGAATTATGTCTACTGCAAGAATTACGAGAAAATTACTCAACTTACCTGCCGTGACAGTAATGTGTTTAATGGACAAAAATGTGTCAGTCCAAGTGAGCATGCTTGCCCGAGTTTATACAATCATCGTCAGTTGAATTGTATGCCCCGTCAGTGCTTGGAGCAACAATGCGCCAGTGATGGATTCTTTCCAGATATCGATTCGGGATGCAGGAAATATTTCTTTTGTATCGGAGGAAAGGCGTCATCGTTATCATGTGCGACTGGCAAACGATTTAATGGAGAGATATGCGTAACAGAGGACAAATTCACGTGTCCTGTGTATTGTGATACAACCTCTAGTATGGGGCCAATCAGCTGTCCACTAGGTGGATTCAAATAATTGTAGTATTTCCTACTAAAAGGAGCTAGTGCTTGTCTTTTGTGAAGAACATTTAAACTTTCAAACTCAATGTGAGTTTTACTATTTTTTTTTTTACTTAAGTTATATTAATAATAGGACCTGTATGTAGATAATTATGTTTGTGTATGTGTTAATAAATTAATTTAAATTAAAAGGAGAGTTGTTATGAATTGTTGAGAACAAGAAAAGATATATATACGTACAGGGATACGACGCTTTTTCTTCAGTAAGATTTTCTTCCTCTTGTTCGGTATTCTGCTTAAGAAACGTGTATCAAAAGAATTACACATTATTCTACTGCCGATAGCAATAATCATACCCGTCGTAGGGAAAGTCAAACCTGCTACTTTTCAAACATATTTATAACCGAGTCACCAAACGTATACAGCTTACAGTGTCTGCCTTAGTTTTCTGTTTCCCAAGAAGAGAAGTGAAGAGTACTATAAGGTAAGAATTACTATATACATATATCTGAGAACAGAAAATTCATCATTTCAGTCGCCGTAGGAATGGTCTGTTTTGGGTTAGGCTATTGTCGTTGCATAGTTGCATCATCGACGCAGTGGCGTAACTGAGTAAAATGGCGCCCATGACAAGTGTTGTAATTGGTCTGCATGCATTCTGTATGTGTATCTTTCTCGCCTTCGTTGATGCAAAAGCATCAATAATGATCAATAAAGATCGCTTCATCGATCTTGACTCATGGAGGCTCAAGATAGTTTAAAATCAATTTCATTTTACTAAACGATGTTTCACAGATAGCAATGGAAACCGTCATGGTTAATAATATTTGGATGGCGCTTCGAAGATTTGGAAAGACGCTCTCATCTCCATATTGCACGATGAATAACAGAACGTCTTCAGGTCGTGTTAGTTTGATGTTGGTCCTGGTGCTGATCATCATTCTGAAGTCTGAAATCTCGCCATAAAGCTGCTGACCAGCTGATGCCGGTACATAGTCCTCCGATGTCAAGTAGAAATCCAAACTTCAAGTCAGGGTCGTGTAAACGAATGAATCTATCATCCATTTCTGTATGAAGGCGATCGATTGTTTCCTTCATAGTTCGCTCGATTTCCTGTTTTTCTGTTAATCCGGCATCTCTCGTTGTTTCGCCAGCCATCCTCTTTCTTCATCATGTGGGTTTTTCGGTCTCAACCTCCCACTCTGATTCATTTACGTTTCTCTTTCATTGTAAAAATGATCTCTTAGACTATCCAGGTCCAAGGCGGCATCGTGGAAGTTCATCAGTCGAATCTTGCAATCTTTTCTGAACTCAGTCAATGCGAATAAGCACTCTGATCCAAAATCCAAGTAGAGTCAAAAAATCGGTTGTACAGTTGCTCGGCGTCACTTTTTGTGTCTACGGTCTCCGTGGCACCATCTATCAGTGCCTGAAGGACTTGCAGAACCTCGTCCATGTGCTTGTTTATGGGCTTCACAGCTTCCACCCTTGCACTCCATCTAGTTGTAGACTCCGATAGATACGCCACTGGATCGACGATATTTCGAGTCGAAGCGATGTTGGATAGACTGACTGACTGCTAATTGGCGTTTCTATTGAGCAATATCGAAGTGCATAAAAGAATCCGTGATCATCTTGCAATTGGTTTTAAGCCCATTTAGGGAAGGGCCATCCAATGGCTATGGAATCACCCGATTTTGTTTTTGAATTACTTTTTTGCTAAATAAAATAAAATGGTTTTGAGTGATGGACATCGGTATTTGGACCTTTACAATTTTTTTTCTGTTAAGTGGAAAAGATGATATTCGCCAAGTGGCTGCCGCCAGTGTTGATACACATTTGTACTCATTTTATCGCATTTTCCATGACATTCCGCAAGATTTCCGGTGATAACTGTTCGCATTCGTGGCGAATACTCTCCTTAAGGGCTGCGATTGTCTGAGGCGTGTTGGCATAAACCCGCGACTTCAAGTAGCCCCAAAGAAAGAAGTCTGGGATGGTTAAATCGGGCGATCTTGCTGGCCAAGTCAAATCACCAAAACGGGAGACTACGCGACCAGGAAACGCTTCCTTCACAATATCCATTGTGTGCGGTTGCACCCTCTTGTTCAAACCACATGTTCACCAAGCCCCGCTCATCCAATTCCGGCAGTAAGAAGTCGTTTATCATGGCCCTGTAGAGTTCGCCAGTAACACTGACCAATGCGGTCACTATGGCGTCCTAAAAAAAAAACGGCCCAATCATTCCTCCTGCGTGAACGCTACACCACACAGTGGATTTGAGTGGATGTAATGGCCCTTCATGCATCACACGTGGATTTTCAGTGCCCAGAAACGAAGATTTTGCTTATTAACGTAACCGCTTAAGTGGAAATGCGCCTCGTTGCTCATGTTGATTTTCGACACTCAATCTCTTCGTTGTTGAGATTGGGGATGGCTTAACAGCGGAGTACAGCGCTCCATTGCTTGTCTGTTTGTATTCTGCAGCTATCTAGTTCACAAATGTCAAATATGATTGACGCACGACGCCATTTGCAAAAATTATAACATCCTCCGATAGTATGATTAATTTTGCACCACCTTATAGCAATGAGGTTGAAGATATCACGTGCTAAGGCGTTAACCTTGTCGAAGCTTTATTATGAAGCGAGAACTCTCTCAATTATCTTCCTACACAGACAGATGAGATTGACTGAGTAAAGACGTTTCTCTATATATGGTAGCTAGTCTCTCATTCCATAAAAAGGTTGCGGATATCACGTTGAGATTTGTTTTTCGAAGGTCTGCCGAAATATAAATATCACAATCACCCAGATAATGACTTACCATATTGTTGATTTAGGGTTTCAATCCTCTATGTATCATATAATTGAGAATATTCCTAAGATTCGAGCAAACGTTGGTGAGATTCCATTCACAGGACATTTGCATTTTCATCCCGCCATGTTTATTAGATGAATAAATATAAATGAAGTTTTTTTTACAGTTTCAAGGCCTTTTGGGGTTGACAAAAGGCTTCTCATAGTTATGCAGAGTAAATCTCAAAGGCGATATTTAAAATATGGATGATTCTTTAGCTCATTTCCTGGCGTTCGTACAAACATTACCGAAACTCAATTGATTCGGAAAAGGCTGTCTTATCATTGGGTGATCAAATCGGGTGATAAGAGTATCTACTATTTAGCCTCACAATTCCATTCAAAATCTTGGTAAAGACTGTAAGTTAAATACTTAGTTTGGCTGTTTTGAAGGTTTTTGTTTAAGCTTTGCAACCTTTGACAATATTTCAGAACATCATTCTCGCAATCTTTTTCTTAGGTCTAGGCCTCGATGATCATATGACCTCAAGAACGCCTGCGCGCAATCTTTATCAGATTTTATCTATCTTCACTTGATACCTACCAAATGACCCCATTTTCTCCATTCCCCTAGTTTGCTTTGAGCGATTTGTGTAAATTTATAGCAGAGCCCATGTAGAGAAAGTCCTGAACTGCCTCAAAGTTATACCTGTCTCTCTATAGATGCTGTGCTGTCATATACGGCTTTAAAATCGAAAAATAGGTGGTGTATATCGATCTGAAGCTCATGGGTTTTCTCCAAGATCTGCCTGGCCCGAAACCACACTGATATAGACCTATCATGTTGTTGACGAACGGCTTCAGACTTTCACACAATACAGCAGATAAGATCTTGTATGCGATGTTAAGAAGACTGATACCTCTGTCTCCTGTCAGAAAGTCTTCTTTCTTGAGGATCGGACAAACAATGCTTAGGTTCCATTCATCGGGCATACTTTCATCGGACCATATTTAAGAGATGAGTTGTTGTATGCTTCTTACCAAGTCATCGCCTGCCGCTCTGAAGAGCTTCGTCAAGTCGTCCGCTCCAGCAGCTTTGTTGGACTTCAGCTTAGATATTGCTATCTTCACTTCATCCAGGTCGGGTGGACGTAATTGTTGGTCTCCATCGTCCAGGTTGAAAAATTCATTGTGCCTCTGTTTCGTCATCGCTGTTATACAGTCTACAGAAATAATCTTTCAAAATCCTCACGCGACTCTACTACGATATTCCATTGTTCGTCTCTACAGGCTTCGGTTTGGGTATGTGACCGTCGCATATTTTTTTTACCTTTTGGTAAAACTCTCTATATTACACTGGCGCCAACAAAAAATTGGGGACTCTTCCGATCGTACAACGCTTTGTTGTCATGTCCGTGATATCTGTACTCGTGGCATTGCAAGTCAGAAATTTCAGTTATCCAAACTACTGGCAGCTTTTCTTGCATCGATTGAAGCAGGGTATATGGGACTTAGTCAGAAAAATAAATCAAATTCGATCGTAGTTATTGCTGCATCGCAAAATATGGCTTCAGATATAGCCTTAGTAAACCCAACGAACAAATAATAAAAAATTTCTCAATCAAACAAAAGGTATAGAAACAATCGTCACAGTAAAAATAGGTTTTAATAAGGCCAACAATCTACAAAAACAACAGCACCAGCGTCTTTTGCAAGTGACTTTTCTAAACACCATCTTCTCCATCTACAATCATTTCTCCCGTGTTTATTCGTTCCAAATGCGCCTTCATAAGAATGCATTTTGTCAAGTGGCAGTTGCAGGGAATCGAATGTTCCACATTCTCAGCTTCTATCATCTCCACTTCTAGATTATATCGTCTCATATTCTCTTGATTTCGCCTCATTGTTATTCTAAATGCGATAGGTTCGTTCTGCTCCACTTCACAGCACGCATCTTCAGGTAAAACCACAACACATTGTTTCCAATGAGTTTCTGGAGATTCCGGGCCGGTCAACAAACTTACAGCATTCTCAAGGGACTGAGCTGGAAATCGGACCTCAAACCAAATACAAAAACCTTCGAATTGTCCTGGTTTTTCAATTGGCATGGAATATTCAAATTGGATTTCCTTCAATTCGTCCAGAGTGACTTCTCCCAAATTCATGTAATATATCACTGTACCTTCGGCTAGGAGGTCTTCTTTCTTTAAAGAACAAATTTCCGGTTTAGAAGATTTCTGTGCACGCAATTTGTTTGCAAAACTTGTCATTTTGATGCCGTCAACATTTTCATAATATTTATAAAGACTCGGAACAGAACATGGTGCGATGTGAAGAGTGGCTTCCTGTGGGAACATCAAACCGCCTTCTCTAAGGAAAACGTCTCTGGCATAGATTAGTGAGTCGAGCATACCTTCATGGAGCAGGTAAAAACCCATCCATTCAGAGACAATGATATCGACTTTTTCCATTGAAGAGGGAAGCACAAAGTCTTCAACTCTTGACCGAATCACCTTTACTACGGATGTAAGTTGGTTCTCAGCGATTACTTCGAGGGCTATTTTTGCCAAATTAGATGCTTCAATGGCGTATACAAGCTTGGCCCCTGCCTTAGCGCAGAAGGCAGACAAAATTCCAGTTCCTGCGCCTACATCCAACACAACTTTGTCCTTAAAGTAGTGCTTATTTTCGGAGATTGCCTTGCAATAAGCTTCTTGTCGTGGCCTGTCTTTAAGCATAAGATCGTGAATCTGCGAAGGTGTTGGTTGTTATTAGGTTGTCGGGTTTTGTAAAAAAAGCAAGACTTACTTCTAAGTTCTCATAGTCAGCAAAGTAGCGATCAGGGTCTAGGTCCATTTTTATTTAAAGTTTAAATAAACGCGCAGCAGCAATTCGAATGGCTCGGATATAAAAACACTTTTGTTGGAATAAGGTTATGTTTACCAGATTTCTGATTTGACATTTCCATTTGATCAACATTCAGCGTAGTGGTGCCAAACTATAATTTTTCTTGACTCGTGTAAACGATTCGTAGAAATAACGAGTAACGAGAAGACGATATGATAAATAAATCCCAATTAGAGTTTTACGCAATAAGTATGACTCAAAACTTATTCTTATTGATCTTAGTAACAATATTATGCTTAAAGGTTATTATTTCCTTAAATCAACTTAATTATCTACTTACAGATGAAGTGCATTACTAATGCTATACTAGGTATGTTTTTTTGGCTTAGTATCACCACTTATTTCTAAGATATTTATCGGCGTTAATACAGATAACAACAATGCTCTCCAGTTAAGTATGGTAAGGTTATCTAAGACTATTTAAGGCAGAGCTGGCGATTTTTTTAACAGTGTCCAGTCCTTTTCAAGATCTGCCGCAGGCTGAATATTTGATCGATGTATACTAATCGGATTGAAGATGAATGGTAACAGAACGTCGTGTAATATATCCATAAAAATCTTATAGGCAATGTTTTGAAGACTTATTCATCTATAGATAGGGCTGTCTAAATATTCTTCTTTCTTCGGGAATGGAAAGACGGTGTAGAAATTTCTCGCTTCTGGAATGCTTTACTCCTACTTTATCTTGATTAATTAGGGGGTTTGCAAGTCACTTTATGTATGTGGAAACTAAATGATTAACACTAAAAGGAACGACTTCTTACAATTTCCAAGAACCTGAATCCAGTGTCGAATGTGTTTTCAGACCAATGGCTCACATACGGCTTCTTTGGCCGGTCTTGCGCTAAGAACTCCTATCACAATTTAGGTGTTATAGCTGGAGCACTGAGCATACATATGTATCGTATATAAATGTAGTCTAGGAAATAATAGAACTCGTCTTTGATGCTGTCATTCTTATTCCCCATCGGCACATAAACGCACCTAACAAAAAAAAAAACAAATTATGTATCGTCAAAGAGATAATTTAACAAAATGAATCTAACATTGCGTAGTGTGAAATTTGGATGTGCTTTATAAAGGGTATATTATACGTGGTGGGCCCTCATCCTAATATGTTACTCTAGCCTTCCTCGGCAATATTTTGTTTATCTTAAACCGACCTATGATATCCTAAGTAGAATTAATGTCATTCAAGTTTAACAAAACTGTATGGAATTGTGAATGCTTTAGTTTATAAGCGCAACCAACTTCGCATCTGTTTCGAGAAAAAAAAAACTTTCTGACACTTTTGGCAGCGAGTTTTGCACAGCTGTAAAATTCGTGCGTCCTCTCCGCGAAAGGAGGGAAAGAACATTTTTTTTCAATTTACTAGGAATTCTCTGAATGCTCTTCAATATTTATTTTCCAATTCATAAGCTTTTTGCATTTTTTATTTTTCTAAATTAATCCCCTTCTGGTGAAGAGTTTCAATTGAGAAAAATTCTTTGTTTTTTCTTAAAAGATGTCCCAGTCACTTTCCAAGTCGAGCGTCAGTGATTTAAGGCAATTCCGGATGCAAAAAGCTTCAGAATCGGCCAAGACCGGTAACTTTTCAATTTTATCACTCACTTTCTGGAATTATGTAAGCACGTTTGTATTGTTTTAATTGCAGAACGTGTTCCGGGTAAGAAACGTATTCAAGTCCTTCCAGATAGTGATAGTGAAGGAACCGATGTAGCAAACACTCCGAAAAAAGCTAAAATTGATTTAACTGTTAAGGAGAAGGAGCATCGGTTCGCTGCAGCCGCAAAGATGTCCCCAAACTATGACACTATGGTAAGTTTTGGAGAACCAAAGACGACCTTTTTCAAATGATTTTTGTGTAGGATATACAAGATTCGCTGGTTCGAACCAATTGGGATGTGTCGGAATCAGTGCGGTATCTTAAGGAGCATGCCAAACCCAAGGCACCCCCTATAAGATTGATTACACAGGCAATTTCACCATCGCGGAATCAGGCTAAACCTTCGACAAATGGATCAACGCACAGCAATATAAGACGACCGGATAAACATCGGAATGCATCCTGTGATGATGATGATGAAGATGACGATTCTCGCGATGGGTATCACAGGCAGGGAAAGGAGCAGGTGTATGATAGTGATGAAAGCGACACGGAATCATCAAACACAATGACTAAACAAAGAAAATCTGTTTTTGATTTTCTAAACAAAGCGTCACTTATCGAATTGTTGAACATCAAAACATGTTCCGAGAGAAAGGCGACTGCGATCATCCAAATGAGACCGTTCACAACTTGGGCAGATCTTCGAAATAAGATGGAGTCTAACAAAGTATTGACTGGTGACATGTTAAACAATTGCCAGGAGTTGGTTAATAAACAAAGAAATATCGCTGAATTACTTACAAAGTGCAAGAAGCTGGTGAATCGTTTGGAAGCGGCTGTTGAAGCTGGAGCTGGCATAACTGAACAGCCGAAGATTTTAAATAATTCGTAAGCTCTTCGATTACTCAACAAATTCATTTCTCCTCTACTGAGTTTCTTCCTTTTTAGTTTTAAATTGGCGGACTACCAAATAATTGGACTTAACTGGTTGACAGTGATGCATAATCAAAAGATGAATGGGATTCTAGCCGATGAGATGGGACTGGGAAAGACAATTCAGGTTATTGCATTTCTGGCCTACCTCAAGGAAAACAATCAGGCGAAAGGTGCTCACTTGATTGTTGTTCCATCGTCGACGTTAGACAATTGGGAAACTGAGTTGCATAAATGGTGCCCTAGCTTGGTTGTCGAGAAGTATTATGGAAACCAAGAAGAGAGGAAGAGAATGAGAATTCGCTACGCCAAGGAAGGATTCAAGGGATTCGATGTTTTACTGACAACGTAAGAGAGGTCGTGCAAGTCCCTCGAATTTATTATGGTAGTTTTGCTTATTTTTTCTAGTTACCACCTCGTGGCTTCAAGTCCAGAAGAACGAAAGATGTTTCGTGTGTGTAAACTTCATTATGTGGTCTTTGACGAAGCTCACATGCTGAAGAACATGACCACAGCGAGATACTCCAACTTAATTACAATCAATGCGGAAATGAGAATTTTATTAACTGGAACACCTTTGCAAAATAACCTTTTGGAATTAATGTCCCTGCTATGCTTTGTCATGCCATCGTTTTTTGCTAAGAAAATTGAAGACATCAAATCCCTCTTTGTTAAGGTAAAACATTAACGATTAACAATTTTCACGGCAACATCTTATTCGGGCATGCTTTTAGAAAACCAAAACTGAAAACGAGGACACCTCAACATTTAACGAAAGTCAAGTAGATCGCGCCAAGAGAATAATGAGGCCGTTTGTTCTTAGGCGATTAAAAAAGGACGTTCTAAAGTACTTACCCAAGAAGCACGACTATATTGTGAGTGTTGTTTAGTCCGACACCGCCGTGCTGGCTTAAATTTGTGATTATTTTTGTATATATTTTCAGAACAAAGTTCCCATGTCGGCAGTACAAAAGGAATATTACAAAGAGCTTGTCGAATACTACACCAATCACAGAGGGGAAATCTATGGCACTGCTGAAGCCGCAGGTGCATCGATTATGATGGATATGCGCAAAGCTGCCAATCATCCGCTGCTAATGAGACATTATTTCAGTGACGAACGACTACGAAAATTTGCCAAACAGCTAGCCAGATGTACATCCTACAAAAAGCAAAACGAACAATATATCTTTGAAGAACTGGCTGTCCAATCAGATTTCCAAATTTGGCAACTCTGTGACAAGCATGTACGTTCACCAGCTCTGCCCTTTATTTGTCTTCTTGATTGTTTTTTACTCCTTTTTTTTAGGGTCTCAATGATGTAAAAATTCCAGATTCTCTAATCGTTGATTCTGGTAAATTCCAACATTTAGACAAACTCCTGCCTCAGCTTAAAGAAGAAGGCCATCGGGTTTTGATTTTCAGTCAATTCACAATGGTCTTGGACATTATCGAACGATACCTTGATATCAGAGGTCATGCATTCTTTCGTTTAGATGGTGCCACAGCAGTCGAAGAACGACAGGATATGATCGACGATTTTAACAAAGACTCAGAGATTTTTATATTTCTTCTGTCGACCAAGGCCGGTGGAGTTGGTATTAATTTAACTGCCGCTGATACTGCAATCATTCATGATATCGATTTTAATCCCTACAATGACAAACAAGCCGAAGATCGATGCCATCGTATGGGTCAAACCAAAGAAGTCAGTATATATAGACTGATATCGGAGGGCACCATCGAAGAGGGTATGCTAATGATAGCTCAGGAAAAATTAAAACTCGAGAAAGATATCCATTCCGAAGCCACAGATGTTCAAGAGCAAAAGTGTATGATTCGTTTACTAACGATGGCCCTTGGTTTGGGCGATAATAAAGATAGCGATGAAGAACCTGCACACACAGAGGTAGACATCAAAAATGAAAAGAGCGCGTAGAAATTAATTAATTATACATATTTGATGTTTCCGTTTGGTCGGGTCGTTATAATTGGAATTTATTTAAGAAAAAATTTTAACATACTTGTTCAGATACATATACATTGGTTAGGATTTAATTTAAGTGTTTCTTATATTTTTTTTAAAATAATTTTATAAAGATATTCAAATCGATATTTTTATTTTAAACTTTAAAGTCCTGTACACGCATCCAGTATAAACAGAACTTTAACGGCAACAGTCCAATATGATTTGTTTTTTGTTAAATATTTAATTTTAAACTTTTCATATTTAACAGTAAAGTAATAATTAAAACAATTAAATGCAAAGTAATATTAATTTATAAAGTATATACGAAGGAGAAGTGGTTTTGTTTTATTTGCTCTTAGTTTTCATTTTCTTTTTCTTATAAGACATTGAAATAAGTAATGTGCTTCTGATGCTACATTGCTACTGCTCCAATTGTGGAGGTGGCTAAATTTGCGGTGCTTAATACCATACTACAGGTCGCACTATTTAGAGTTTGATGATTTTTTTCATTTAAGTGGTGCAATTATTTTTCTTTCTCTTCCTCTTCGAACCTTTGTTCGATTCTGAGCCTCTATTACTTTTTAAAGGTTTACCACTACTCATTTAGGTGGCGCTAGAGTAGAGAGTAGAACGTGAGCCTCAATTAACCATTCTATCTAGTTAACCCTATCCTTAGCCAACTACCTTCAGTTATTACTATTGGTCTTGGATCGATTTGTACAGAAATTGGTTGACTTTTCGTCCATGAAAGTATCTTCCTCACAGAAAGATTTACAGGGTACAAGTGAATTTTTGTCTAACCAATGTTGGGGCATAATGTTGTCGCAGTCGATGTTCTCTGGAAGTATTACTATTGTATAGTTGCGTTGGAGAATAGTTGCGTTGAAAATCACTTGCGTGCTGAACATATTGAATATCCACTGCCGGGCGTTGCGAACAGCCCCAATTAAAGTAAATATTAACAGGGAATAATAACTTTGTAAGCTTTCTCCCTTATGGTTAAAACCCAACATGATAAAACCGGCAGCCATTGCACAACATGGGGTCATCATTTTATCTTTTCCTTTGTAGCACTCGTCTGGCACGTTAAATCTATACACAGCAACGTTTTATTCGTAAATTTAACATTTATTTAATTTCTCTCAATTTAGCAATCTAAAAATCATTGTGAGTATTGAATAATATTAATGAATTGTATGTTTACCTAAAGTATAAATAAAATTGTAGGTTTTGTAACTACCCATCAGAAAGCAGTAAATTGATTCCTTTTATTTTCTTGCCGCCATTTGGAGGTTCACAAAGTGTCTTAGTGTTTCGACCATTTCGACGTAACAAATTAAAAAACAACTTTGCAATCCTACGAAAGGAAATCCATTCATCGACCTATGAGTTGGGTCGAGAAAATACTGCCTAAAAAACGAAAATCACTGAAACAACCGCTAGTTCTTGAATCCAGGAAAATATGCCGATCGCCCGTGAAAACCCACTCATCATTCATCAGTCCTGGGGCCAAGACTCAGAAACTTAAAACGCATGTCACAGTCAAGTACGATATATGTAGTGGCGCAGCGAATTCAAGCAAGTACCACCTGTGTCTTAATGTCAAGCTTTCTGCATCAAAATTGACTACCAATGTTACAGACTCTATGGCCCAAATTCATTAGCGCCTCCTGCTTCCACACTGAAATCCAAACTGAATCTATCAATTGCCAGTTTCAAGGAAACAAAGGTAGAAGTATTTAGTGTTGTAAATTGTTCGGCTGTCCATCTCGTAGAAGAGAGTAGAACCATAGATAATATACTCGTACTTGGCTTAGGTAGCAAACCCAAAAGAATTACCAGCTTAACCACCACAAACAGGCCCTTGAATTTTAACCCCTCTAATAGTAGAAAGAATAACATCATAGAAGGGTTTGCCGCAAGTTAATGGACTATTTCGAAGCAACCAGCAGCCATCTCTCTCTTTCCTAATCACTGCCAACGTTGCGGAGAATCAAGCTGATACCCTTATAATAACAGGTGCCCAAATTTTATCACCATTCGGGAAACAGTGAACTGGGTCTAAAACATCATGCTGTTGCAAGTAAACAAAGGGTTCATGTTCCAGATGTATTCACTTAGAAAATAGGAAATGCTTACGCTACTTCAGGAACCTGAGTGATGAGAAACAACAGAAATCAGAAGCAGCTATTTTAAAGGTGATTGCTTACTTAGGAGGAGCGTCATAGAACTACATACAGTAGACAAAGATGTCTTCTGTCCACTTCGCAGATACCACGAAGCAAGCAGTGGTGCTGTCCCTCGGGGATGTATTCAAAGACTTTTCGGACCGGAGCATTGGCAGACACCGATCTACATTACCCAGCCATCTCAGTCATTCGATCTTCATCCTTCTGGCTATCTCGATGTCGCTGTAGAGTCCGAACAGTTGGTCGTTGTATCTCCTCCTCCAATCACTGTCAGTGCAGATGGGACCGAAAATCACTCGAAGAATTTTTCTCTTGAAGCAGTCAAGAGCACCCCCATCCATTTTTGATAATGTCCATGCCTCTGCGCCATAGAGCAGCACTGGGATTATTATGGCCTCATACAAGTTAACTTTTGTTGTTCAAGAGAGAGCTTTGATAGTCAATTGTATACTAAGACCTAAGAAGCAGCGATTGGTAACAGTTATTCTACGTTTGATCCCAGCGCTAGTGTCGCTGAATGTCCATCCTTACTACTTAAACTCAAATGAACTTTATGTTTTATTTATTTTATTATGCACTAAAGGGGTTAAGCACCTTTAAAATGCTTGCACACAACGCGGGCAAAGGAGGAAGAAAAGAGAAGTACAGAAAAACGCTGTTCTTAAATGTTTGAAAGTAACAATAAGCGAGTTTTACGGCTTAGAAAATTGTCACGATATAGGTACCTTACAATACGTCCGTAAGTGGTCTTGAAGGTATATTGATGAGCATTCATATTAAGACAGGTGTGACGGTTAAAAGTTTAAGGGGAGAGGGGGGGGGGGACTGCTAGAGGCATTGGTGGACCACTGGTGATGGAAAAAAGCACAAAAATATATTGTTACTTAACAAATCGAACTCGTTGACCCAAAATAGCTACTCAAATTCTGTTCTTAAGAGCATTTCTTTAAACATTGTGGACGTCTTAGCACATATCTTTAACCTTAGCGTGTATTGTGGTATTTTTCCGAACAGCCTTAAGGTTGCTGAGGTTAAACTCATTTTAAAAAAAACGTGACTCGAAGAATCTTAAAAATTATAGGCCTATTTCCCTCCTTCCGGTTTTCTCCAAACTGTTCGAGAAAGTAATTTAAGTCAGAATTTTCACCTTTCTAGAGTTTCTGAGCATCAATCAATACGGCTTTAGAGCGGGAAAGTCAACGGAAGATGCGCCTTTAAACTTTTGCAGTCATATCTATGAGAGTTTAAACAAGAGACACACTACTGCGCCACTTTTCATCGATATAACAAAGGCCTTTGACACAGTGGATCACGCACTGTTACTAAACAAACTTGAAGAAGCTGGCTTTAGAGGTTTAATGTTGAAATGGTTTGCTTCATACCTTAAGGATAGGAAGCAACGGGCTAAGATAGGTAACGTGCTTAGCGAGTGCCTGGATATTCCAATTGGTGTCCCACAGGGGTCTGTATTGGGTCCCATTTTATTTATAATATTGTATTTATCAACTCGATTTTTAGCCTTGATCTTAAGAGTAAAAAACTGGCTCTGCTGATGACATAGGATGTTATGAATGAAATTGTATCTGTTTTCAAGTATTTGGGTTTAAATATAGATAATAAACTGAATTAGAGTGTACATACCTCCCAATTAAAAAAGTATCTTCTATTAGCAACGTTTATTCTGTATCACCTCAGACAGTTCTGTTCTCGGAAGTTCCTTGAAATTATTTATTATGGTCTAGTATCTTCGCGAATAACCTGCAGCCCTTAATAATTGCGCAAAAACACATCCTAAGGATAATTTGGAAAAAAGACATCGTGATCACAGGTTTTGTCTCTTTTTCAATTTTAAGATAAGATTCAGGATCTAATGTTTATAGCTTTCGTAGTAACGAACGTCATTTGGCGTCAATTCCAGCACACACTTATCTTAGTTGCCCCACTCTTCTTTGCTAGGAATCTCCATAGAGAATCCTTTGTCGAAACATAAAGTTTTTCGAAGGCGGCCTGCTACCGCGCAGATCATGTCAAGTTCTGGTATTTCAGAGAGTAGGATCTTTAGGTCTTGGTGGTCTTGAAGAATTATTTTTTTTGGCTTATATCATATTTGTTGAGCTGAGTATAGCCACTTTGCTGATGAACAAGTGTAGGGGCGTCCTATTGTTGCTTCTATAGCATTTGTTGGGCAGGTCCGCAAGACTCTGAAAATGCCCAAACATGCAAGGCGTTGCACTCCTTTGAGCTTAGAAATGGCGGTCTTTTGTGTGATTTTAGTCCATCATACTACAGAGTCATATGTTAAGATGGGTCTTACCAGTGAGTGATCTTTGAAGATATCCCTCTTGAACTTCCGTAATGGCGACGGCAGGCCCATAAAGCATTAGTTGCTTTAGTTCTTTTATTGTTTAAGTGGGAGTTCCAATTTAGTCTTTTATCAAGGATTATTCCCAGATATTTGACTTTATCAGGGTACTCAACGATTGTGTCGTTAAGTGAAACTGAACCTAGGTTTAAGTTTCTTCTTCTACTGAAGGGAAATATGATAGTTTTGTTTTGATTGATAGAGAGATTCTCTACGGTTCACCAGTCTTGGACTATCCGAAGGACATTTTGTATGCGTGTAGTGATTTCGTTTGCTTTACTGCGGTTAATAATGATGACGAGGTCGCCGACATATCTAATTACAGCCTCTGGACAGCCTCTTATGGCTGATATGGATGCCGAGGTCGGTTCTGATGAAGTACAATAGTTATAACCCGGCTATCTAGCATCTCTTTGATCCAATTTATGGTCGGTTGGCCGATCTTTCTAAGGAGCAAAGCTTTTTATATGGAGTTATATCCAGCACCCTCTATGTCCAGAAAAGCGCAGAGTGCAACTTCCTTACTACGGAAGGAGCCTTTTATTTCTGCCGTCAATTTTAGTAGAGCTCCTTCTGTCGATTTGTCTTTCTTGCGCGTATTGGTACGGGTGCAGAGTCAACCTGTTTTCTATGCTTCCCGTAATGTGTACGTCCATAATTCTTTCCATTGTTTTTGTATGATTTAAGCAGCTCACTAGGTTTGTTGGCTGGTTTGTGGATAAATACTACATTTACCTCCCTCCACGTACATAATATGTAACCCCAGTTGAAGCTTGGGTAAGACAATCCGGGTAAGACCTTCCGTCGATCGCAACAGACCATGGGAAGTCGGTATTTCCTCTTTTCCGGTTGAACAAGGATTACATGCATTTGGGTGTTTTATCATCACTCACTGAATACAAAGCTTAGAATATCCTTTTAGACCGAATCAGTGTACTACCTTCTGGTCACGAAGTACCCGAAATTTCTTATTCAAACAAATCGTTATTGAGATCTGCCATCTGGCGCTCTAATATCAGTACTAAGTGGGGTGAAAAGTAGCCCCCTTGACCGCCAGAATGCGTTGCTACTGCAAAAAAAGTTATGGTGCCTTGAAGTCCGTTCATATTTAGGCAGACATGCCTAAAGTATTATTTTTTGAGAGGCAAAACGGCGAAGGAAACAAAAGAAAAGTTGGATAAATATTATGGGGCTAATGCTCCGTCAGATTTCGAGAGTTTCGTGGTGGCCGCAACTCCACTACCGATCAAGTCCGCAGCGGCAGGCCCTTCGATGCGGTTACAGAGGACAATGTCAAAAAAATACATGAAATGTTGACATGTTGGCTGACTGGGGAGTGAAGGTGCGCGAGCTAGCAGATACCACAAAGATTAGTACTGAGCGCACACGCTATATTTTGGGCAATATTCTGCATATTAAAAAGTTATCCTGCCGCTGGGTGCCGCGCATGCTCACTTCTGACCAAAAACACGAACGCGAGAGCACTTCGAAACAGTGTTTGGACTTGCTGATGCGGAATCGGGCGGACTTTTGTCGTCGATTGGTAACTGTTGATGAAACTTGGATCCACTATTACACACCAGAGAACAAAATGAGTGCCCGGCAATGGCCTGAAGCCGGCACGTGTGCTCCGAAGCCGCCGAGAGAGGCTCAATGGGTCGGAAAGGTTATGGCGTCGGTTTTCTGGGATTATCATGGCATACTCTTCGTGGACTACCTCGAAAAAGGAAAAACCATCAACAGCGTGTATTCCTGTGCATTATTGGAGCGATTGAAGGCGGAAATCGCTGCTAAACCGCCTCACATGAAGCGAACTAAAATTATATTTTTGCAAGAAAATGCGCCGGCGCATAAGAGCATCGCAACCAGGGTTAAAATCAATGACTTATGGCTCCAATTGCTGTCGCATCTACCGTATTCGCCCGATTTGACTCCCTCTGACTATTATCTCTTCCCAAACCTCAAAAGATGGCTCATCAATAAAAAATTCAGCTTACGCGAGGAAATCATTGACGCCACAGAGGAGTATTTTGCAGACCTTCCGGAAAATTACTTTTCGGACAGGATCAAGGAGTTGAAAAATAGCTGGAATAAGTGTATCAAGCTAAAAGGGGACTATATTGAATAAAATAAAAAAACATTTAAAAAAATTTTTTTTTTGATTCCCAAGGAGGTTACTTTTCACCCCACCTAGTATGACTGACGTAAACATAAAAAAAGTAAAGGAAATTGTCCTTACAGATCGTCGTGTGAGCATCAGAAAGATAGGAGCCGCCCTTTATGTTTCGTTCGGATCGGTACAGAGCGTCATGTGCTATGTTTTGGGCACGAAACGATTCGAAGCGCGGTTTGTGCCGAGATTGCTTAATTTGTTGCAGAAACAGCATCGTATTGATGTCGCTAAAGAAATACTTTCTTAGAGCCAACATTTTACTGATGGCATCATTACCAGTGATGAGACATGAACATGAGTTATCGGAATGGCGCTTCTCAGGCAAACCAAAACCCAAAAACCACTACAGATTCGATCCAAATCAAGGTTTTGTTGACCATGTTCTTCGATTGCCATAGTGTGGTCCACTTCGAATTTCTTATGCCAGGCCAGACAGTAAGTAAAGAATATTACGTGGGCGTTTGGAGCATTTGAGGGGAAGTATTTGTCGCAAGAGCCCAGAACTGTGGAGGAAGAACTCGTGGTTTCTTTACTCCGACAACGCATCGGTTTACACATCTCATTTTGTAGCCGATTATTTGATCAAAGGAACCTTCATACCATGCCGCAAGCTCCGTATTCATCGGACATGGCTCTTTGTGACATGTTTCTATTCCCAGGGCTCAAGTTTTGAGGCGATAAAGGAGAATTCGCAGAAGGAGCTGAAGGCGATTCCAAAATCCAAACACGAAAAGTGTTTTGAAGATTGTAGGAAGCGCTGGAATATATATATTGATTGCAATGGACGTTACTTTAAAGGGTGTAAAATGAGTATCGATAAATATTTAAAGCATTTTCATTAAAGAATTCCTGGTATTTTTGATCAGAAGGTATATGACATTAATGTCGTTATGGTAACTTACTTATCAGAGTTGTAAGGTTTGGATCCATACTAGCACGTACGTTTATATATTTTTTTAAATAGTTTTTTGATATGACTTTTGAGAAGGCCAGATAATAGATAAACATATATTCGTATACACTAAGGTAAATAAAATATAGATTAGAAAGCTTTTGAAGGCATATATGTAACATTACGTATACGAAATATTTACAATGCTATCTCTTTTTCAATAGCACCAAAAATAAACTAATAGCGCAACAGTACATAGTTAATCGAGGCCTAATTTTTTCAACTCACAAAATTTCGTTCGTATTGTCATTTTGTGCACATAAAGAGGGACCTACGGTTTTTTGTCATTTTCGAACGTCGAGAGAATGGGAGATCTTTTCGAGTCATACCTATATTGCCTGCCGAAGGAATAATGGCGCTAGAAGTTATTTCTTTTCTGTATTTTGTGGAGACGAAATCAGAGCTCAGTTCTATTCAGTAGAAGTGCACGAACTTCACAATAATGCGCCGCTGCTTCGTAACGCCCCCTTACTTATGACAATTTTTGAGTTTTGCTACTTAGAGGACTAAATTTCCAAAGCGTTTACAAATCAATGAGTTTTAAAATATAGTATGTTTAGGATGTACAGTGTACCTACGAGTACATACTATTGCATCTTTATGTATAACCACCTCACTGTCATTGTCTCGTAGTCATAATCAAAAAATACTTATTATTCAGTACGGGTACCTACCATTACATTTTCTTTACGCAATTTTCTCCTCATTTTCATATTACGCCGTGCTGGACGTCTATGTTAAAAATAAAGAAATAGAGAAAGGAAAAAAATATTAATTTTTCACTAAGAACATGTTGATAGTCGTTAGCCAGCATCCATTCGAATGATCTACGACGAAACCGTTTAAACGCTTTTTAGAGAGATACGAGTATATATGGATAGATACCTACTCAAAACTCGTGCATAAGCGTAGCTATAGTAGAACTACTGGGGTCACTCTCGTCTGACTAATAATCCAAGTATGAGTGTCCGTCACCGCGCTCTGCTGAACAATTAATAATAGAAATTATCCACTTCCTACATTCTGTCTTCCACTTGAGAATAGCTGGTTAAAGTAGCCATTTATCCATGAGTATACGAATATCTTTGGGATCTATCTTTTTTGATTTCCACAGCTAAGGCATATGTGTATAGTATAAGTATATTGTCTAAGTACTCGTATGTATTGCATATGAAAGAACAAAACGTTAGATAAACTATCTTACAACAGAAAGTTCACAGTAAAGTCAGCAAGTTCATTGGAAAAGTCAGATTTCTATGAAACATACAATTGTATCTACAACAGACGTACAATGTACATACATATGGTATATTGAAGTCGGTTTACAATAGTCAGTTTAGTTTGTCATTCTTTATAAATAAAAGTGAACTCTCAAAAGAGAGGTTTTAAGTAGATTTAGCAAAATAAAAAATTAAGAACGAAGTAAAACAAGCATTTCGATTACTCTCCTACTATCAGCTTGTCGTTTTGGCGATCATGTCACCATGACTCACGATCAGTGTCTGCGAAATTCCTAATTAAAAATTATATACGAGTATGTATACATATGCTTATATGGTATGTAGTATTGTAGATACTATGTACTTGGTTGGAGATAGAAAATAAATTTGTCAAGAACATGTTGAATGCCCTGAAAGAAGAGACAAAAACAAAAGCAATAACTTTATCAATGGGGAAGCATAGAGAGTCATGTATGAGCGAGCACTGAGAACCTCTTGCACGCGCAAGTCACTCAAAGTTTTGCAAGATAAAAGCGGTGAGGCGTTGAATTTAAAATTTGTTTTGCCAGATACTTCCCTACCCTATAGATAGAGTAGATACTTTATTTTGAAATTATGATGCGCGCGTCGGTGTTTATTTTAGCTCTCTGCTCTTTCTTACTTTTTGACAGAGTTGACACTTTATATTGTAGTTGAATTTATGATGTAACTATTAAGTGAACATATTGAACAGATTGTTATAGATTGAATTGATCGAAGTCAATTTTTAGATTTGTGTAACTTTCATAATAATTGAGAATTGTATTGCTATCTACTTCAAACCCAATCTGGTGAGTGATGTTAACTGCATTCAATTAAAATAACAGTTGGTGGATTTATTCTGAAGGGGGAATGGGTAAAACTTCTTTCTTAATGCCAAAATCTAAGACTTCAGCTATAACTTTCCTGTGCTAAGAAGTCCTCACTTCTTCTCATTAGCTGTCCAAACTTGGTGGCATCCGAACGATATAGGTGGAGGTCAATGTAATTTTCAAACAAAAACGAAAAAATGGTCATCATTCCATCTGAAAATCTGATTGACACCCATCTTCGACTTCTTTCCATGAAAGCTGTATGGATAGTTCAGTCAAAATCGGTCTCAATTCAATTTATGTCTAAGTGAAAGAAATAACGAGTATTATATGGTCGTCTTTTTGACATTTGTTCTCAACAGCACAGGCGAAAACTGATATTTGAGGCCTTTCCTTACATACTTCTCACAAGCAAAATGATAAGAGCAAAGCTCAGGTTAGGCAAATTGGTGTTCTGCGAAACAGAAGTTACTGAACTATTAAGGCTTTTAAAAGCAGACGGAAATTACTACTTTACATCTCTAGCTAGAGACAAAAGTGTAGTTTGCTCGTACACCGAATTGTAAATCTGTAAATAAATTGAACTGGAAACCAAACATCTAGCAAGGCGTTTACATTATGGTATAATAGTATGACAGTCAGCTCTGGATATTAATCACGGATGCCTAGATTGTAACCCCATTCTTTTGGACACCTATAGGAAGTAGCTATCTCTCATTACACCATTTTTGCAACAAGCCAATAGCCCATTCCAAAATCAAAAGAGGAATGTATGCCATTTACAGTTTTGTATGATTCTCAACCAATAAATCTCTTATCACTCTAAGATAGAGCGCCTCTTTTGGAATAGATTCGAACTGATAAATTCTTTACTTTCTAGCCAGGTCAATGTCGCTCTATAGCTTTTACAGTTCGTTTATATATCTTCTTGTCCAAAACTTTTCTCTCCTAACAACAAGAAACATTTCCTCCACTTTTTCATGTAAAGATATTACATATTTCTTACTTGGCTTTATAGTTTCTAGTTACAGTGATGGTCAATGGTGACTTTACGCTTGATCGCTGCGATGGTGTCATTTTTTGAAATCATAGCAGAGCACAGGTAGACAAAATAACTTCTGTGTAAACATACAATTTGTAAGGGATGCTAAAGATTGACACGGCTCTAAGTAGCTCGCCCATTAGTTGGCACAGACAAGAGAATATTGTTTTTTGATAGGATAGTTAATTCGACGACTTTTTAAATAGGATTCATGTTTGAATTTGCATTTTCAGATGTGTATACAGTCTACGTGCCCAGCCATGAGTAGCATAGAATACATTCAGACTGTGTGCTGAAATAAGAGGCATGGGCTGTCCGCATAAGTATCATCGGCGAGCAAAGAACCTTGCGAACGGCGGCCATCCAAATTGTCCTCCATTGTTTTTATATATTTTTTCACCCGTTTATAAACATTTTCGATAAATAAGAGTTCTTGATTGCCACAAAATCTGCACTCAAACTGAGGAACATTGAGAACTTTAAGGCTTAAATGTTGGAGATTCGAATTTACTTATAGCCTCTTAAAAACCTTCGACCTTACACCTACTAAAATTGACTTAAGAACCGATTTTCATAATATGGTTTCAGGTGGGATCAAATGGAATCATAAAAAACCCATTTACGTTTAATCCATTTCTTATTTTCCGGGAATAGCTCAGACCCTAATTCGACGAACTCCTAGGAGTGGAAGTCTTGTTTGAAGACATTTGCATACAAAATTTACGCGCCTCAAGGGAGTTATGATACCCTTTTACTGTTGCAGGGCGTGGGCGGAAAGATAGAAGGAGGAGAAAGGAAAGCATTGTTGTGATGTAGTGGTTTGAAACTCAGATATATTTGGTTTCGATATTGACTCTCCAGGGGCGGGAGTCCGAGTAGGACGGAGAGTTTTTCTTTACTCGGAATGATTCAGGTTATCAATTTTAACGGTTGTTTTGTGCTTGAAACTCTACAACAGCTAAATCTACATGCCAGTGTTATGACTTCGCACGCAGATTTTTCTGACTGAGTTCCAATTACACAAATGAAAAACTTGTCAAGAGTAGGATTCGAACCCTGACCCTCTGAGTGATGGCTAGTACCACTACACCACGGCCACCCGTCATGCTCCTTAGGACTCTTTCCGAGTTGATCGAAAACGGCATTTGTCCAGAAGAATGATGTTTCTTGTTTCCTTTTACAGAGCAATTGCCCACAAATGCTAATAAACTGTTAGTGCACGAAAGTTGTCAAAACTCGAAAACTTCTCAATGTTCGTCGATACGGTTTTTGTAATAATTTGATTGCATTTCTCATTACAAAGTGTAATTCAAGTCTACTGAAGTCTGAAAAGAAAGTTGCACTTGTAATTTCTAAGACTTAGATTGGCATAAAGGTCTTTTGTTGAAAATGGATGCATTTATTGACACCCTTAGACACCGACATAATTTGCCTTGTCAGTCGCTATTACCTAAATTTACTGGTAGAGAAATTGCTAGTAGCATTCCGTTTCTTCAAACCTTTAATCGTCATAACGGTCTCGCTGTGAATGGTCATTAATATACCCTCATATATTTAGCCGTCCACTGAAATATTGTGATACGTTCCTAGCTCGCTTGTGAAATGTCGCAGCGGGCCCTTAATTTGCTAGTCATATTAACAAAAACACTTAAGATCAACGTACCTACATCGGTATATTTATCTTTTTACGCTCTAAACTTACGTCTTTGGCGTTGGGTGCAACATTATTATTATGAAAAAATGCGTCCTTGATTTCAAACTGTCGGTAATGGTTAATTTCAGGAGTAAGGCAGAGTCAGTCAAACGATTGTCATTGGTAGAGAGCGCGAGTAGTGACTGCAAAACTAGGTGACATTATATGAGGAAGGGGCCTAAAAAGTTCAGGATATTAGGTTTTACTAAAACTTCAGTCCCTAGACTCACAATAAATCAACAAAATGCTATAAGGAAACACAAGGATTATTCAAGGATTGAGACTTGCTTTGGTACGCATTAGATTGCAATATGCACTCTAAGAGGGCCACTGGTATCATGAACCAACATTTAATCGAAGTTCAGATTAAACGAGAACTACTCCAACCTAATCTGGTTTAAAACTGAGTAAAATCGCACTCACCTTCAATGAAATGTGAATTCATCGGAAAGAGCCAACATTTTACACAAAATTTCGAGTATGCAAGTATATTAATTATTAATAAGTGGCATCACTGCCCAATACTCGCTCTCTGCCAATAATTACTTAATGTGTGAAGATCTCAAAATAATAATTATTCGCTCTGTGACTGTGTGTCCACATTTTTTTTCCACTACCCCAACAATCGATCGAGCAGAATTGAACTTATTCAGTCTATCTTTGATCGCCCGATGCTGTAACCGTACATTATAATTAAATTTAGGAAAAACAAAAAAGATAAAAAAATTTAAACAAAAAAAAAAAAAAAAACACAAATTCGAATTCTGAAAAGAAGATAAAAAACGGAAACGGAAAAAAGAAAATATTAAACAAAAAGAAAGAAAATTCTCCGAAACAAAAAACCAACGTATATCGAAACTAAAAATAAATTTTAATGGAAAGAAAGAATATATCAATTTTTTTGTTTGTTTTCATTTTTTTTTATATGAAAATCTTCGTTTAAATATTTCATCTTTCTTTTTTTATTTAGTAAATCATTTATTTCGCACCGCTCGTGTATCTTTTAATCTTCATTACAGCCGCTTTAGTTTTGTATTTTATTTTTCAAATTTTTATTTCGTGTGTTTTTTTTTTCTAAAAAGAAAAAAAGGAACATTTTTAGAGCCTCTCATCTATTATTAGTGCATTGTGTGTAAGATACGTATTTATAAGATACGAAATAAACGGAAGTCTCTACAAAAAACGAAATGCATCTTAACGGCCGTCACATATTCGAGTAGATTTTTAATTCAAACCGTTTTTTTGTTTGTTTGCCGTCACATAGTCGTACTTTAAGTGATTTTTACGCGAACATTATTCGTTTTTAACATAAGAAATATACATAAATCAGTCTTTCGAAGTATCTAAGTATCTAGATTTTAGACACTTATTTTCGGTTATATAAAAAAAAAAAATCATTGTGTGCCAAAAAAGAAAAAAAAGTAGTGAACTAACGAATACCATCGAGTGAAGAACAGAATTCATACATACATACATAGCCCAAATATATGTACATATACATATTTCTTATATCCCAGTATCTTGTGGATGCAAGAAATAATAAAATAATATTTTTGTGCCGAAAAACAACAAAACAAATCCAATCTATGGGTATATGACGCAAATCAGCGGAGTATACTCTAACAATAATCGTTTATAGTGGATAATTAATTAAATTTTCAAAAAAAAATAAAAATAAAATATAAATAAATAATCCCAGACGTAGGGTTTATCACAATTAAAGATAAAAAGAATAAAATATATTTTTTTTTGAATCAAAAAAAGGAGAAAAAAAAGAAATATATATCGACATCGACGAACGACGAATTACTCAACTGTGGTTGCTGCTCATTTCGATAATTCGCAACGCAGGAGTTCTGAAACTGAAAATATGAAAATAATCAACAATCGCTGAATTTGAACGGAATCAATTCGAAGAAAGGTAAAGTAAAGAATGGTATCTGCATTGCATCCGACATGCACTACTATAGTATCTATCTTTGTATAAATAATTAATTTGTATCTATTTTGAGTTTAAGTACATATTTGTGCTCTCTAAAGGGTGAACAATAAAGATGAAATGCCGAAAGAGTACTCATTGTATGAACAGTGATAGCACTTAATGGCAAAGAAACACCATTTAGGGGGCGAAACCGACTATCATTTGCTTATGATATCATGATATCGTTCTAAATCGCTTTTGCGGTCTGATTTTTGTATATTTTAATCCAACAGTGGGGTTTGAAAGTAGCACTAAACATCTGATTGAATATTTATGATGAAATACAATTAGTCTCATTAAGTTGCTTTGTTAATTGAGCACTTAAACTTCCAATGCATTTAACAGAAAAATAGCGCAATAAGAAGAATATCGCTGCCCCGTGATAAAGTCGTTTAGTAACTCAATGAAAGGCTTCTTTGTGCATTCGCGTATACTTACTTTCATTGATGAGGCTAAAAGTGGGGATACCATTTTTGCCAGCTCTCCTGTTGCACACACAAATTAAGCTAGGTCCCCTTTTACTTGTGTGTGCCACCTAAGACGCGGTTGTCCCAAAGTGCGTTATCTATCCTCGTTAAAGTCCAAAACTTATCGGGCCGGGACGCTGATGTTGTTGCACTATTAAAGCTGAGTTATCCAAGCTCTCTGTTAAGATCTCTTTTACTTTCTTCATATATGCAAAACCGATCCGAACCGGACCGAATATAACACTTCAATAAGCGTCTCTAGCTAGCTATCTTTTGGCTGCTGTCTCTAGTTTCACACGCTAAGTTAGCTGAGGTCCCCTTCCACTTGCGTTCGCTACCTAAGTCTCGGTCTTCCTCTACTGGGACAGCGGTCCTTCGGGTGTAAATTCGAAGACTTTTCGGACCGGAGCATTGGTGTCCATCCGCTCTACATGACACAGTCATCTCAGTCGTTGGATCACCACTTTTTTGGCTAGGTCATTGTCGCTGTACAGTCCTTATAGTTCGTCGTTGTATCTCCTCCTCCATTCACCGTCAATGTTGACAGGACTGAAGATTACTCGAAGAGCAACCAAGACCACCCTCATCTATTTTTAATAATGTCCATGCCTCTGCGCCATAGAGAAGGACTGGGATTATTAAGGTCTTATACAGGGAAAATTTTGTTGTTCGAAAGAAGGCTTTACTAGTCAATTGCCTTCTTAGCCCAAAGAAACAGTGATTGGCAAGAGTGGTTCTTCCAATGATTTCTGCGCTGTTGTCGTTGTTTAAGCTAATAGCACAGCCGAGGTAGATTAATTAGCTTATTTTTTCAAAGTTGTACCTGCATACGGTGATTTTTTGTCCTAGGCCTGATGCAGCGTGTCCCTTCCTTTGGAGAGCACATACTGTGTTTTCCTTCATTGACAGCTTAACTCATTACGCCGCCTTTGCTTCAGTAGCCGCAAACATTTTATTGATAGGTTGCTATATTTTACTCATAATGTCACTGTTGTCATTGTAAGTTACTGGAGATGAGTTGATGTATGCTGTTTTGGACAGCTCGGCAGTTAAGTCATTGCTTTAAATCAACTGCTTTATTAGCTACAATTTGGATATTTCTCTTTTGACTTTATCTTGGTCGGATGCATTAAAGAACTAACATAGATGGCATGCTCTACTTCGAAAATTATCATACAAACAGGACTATGTATATGTAATATGGATGACGTTTTCATATAAAACGTGAGGGGAATTCACATTGTTTGCAATTTATACGTATCCACGTTGGTTCAATTGTGGTCGGATGGACCGAAATATTATTTGTCCTCGCCGAGGTTAATTAGTTCATTCTTACTGCTTATGAATAAGGGTGTATTTAGCTCTGCTTGAAGTTTGACCATTATCTTAATGTGGAGTCAGTTTTTGCCACGTCAGCTATCTATCCTGGTGCCTAATTATTTGAATTGTAAACACTTCGAAGCCATAACTCATTTTAAAAAGATGTCATGAAATGTCGGGGTAAAAAAAAACGACGTTGCAGGTATTTGACCTTAGAACAACTTATTCGTACCCCTTTATATCTCTCTCTTTTTTAATTTACTAAAGTGGAGCTGCAGACTGGAGCGCATTCAGACCATAACAAACAAACTTCTTCGGGTAGCATAGCCTCTCGTCAGCATGTCGGGTTCGCTTTCCCTTTCTAGTTGCGATAAATTGTCGTGTCCATTCACTTTGCATGGTTAAGCCACTGTAGGCGTTGGGTCCGAAGTGACTCTGGTAAAATCTTCTTGTCTCTTTGTCGTCAATACAAACAGGACCGAAATCACACGCAGTATATTTATTTCGAAACGGGCAAGCTTGTTCTTCCGCTTTCAACGTGGTCCAAAACTCTGCACCATAAGGTAGGTCTGAATGCGAAGGGTGTTTTATAAAGCGAATTTGGTTCTGAGCCAATAGAAACAGCGAACTGCAACAGTAATTTTCTGTCTGAATTCTGCGCTGATGTTGTGGCTGCTTGTAAAGTGGACGAAAACCTCGAAGTTACAACTGACAGTGGTTACTTTTTGGCCAAATCGCTGATGACAGCATGTATTTTGCGTCGTCCTTCTTCGTAATTATAAGACCCGTTTTGGCCACTACTGCCCCAATACTCAAAAAACTTCATTGGCGACTAGCTGTGTTCATTCTCGTACGCAAGCTAATATACGGACCAAAGAAAGATCGTATCTCTTTGCCGATATGCATGTACTTTTCGTTGTAACTGCATTTTAAACATCGTGTTTCCGGTATACTCCAAGATCTTAGCACCATCTACTCGGCAACTAGCGCTATGAACTCATACAAAATTGTTCGTTTTAGACTACGGCCATTTCAAACGATCTTCATGTATTTTGTTATTTCCTCTGTGGGGTAACAACGCTTGAGAGGCTAATCTTTCTTTATTGCCATTTTCATCTCCTCGAACTATCTTATATTTTTCTTTAAATTCGTTTCACATATCTTGCGTGCTTAGTTCTTTCTCTTGGTGTCTTTCACTTTTAAGCCATTTTCAAAAATTAAATGACAAGAGTAGGCTCCTTACCCTGGTTATTCTTCGTTTTTTTCATGAGAGATATTAGTATATTTATATTCTCGTAAGATACAGTTGCTAATGGTTGGGGATGACAAAGATCCCTTCATATTCTTTTACATAAATGGTAATCTATCTGACTTTGGTCTTTACTGCTACTACTTGTCTCAAGAGCGGCTCTTGGTATTGCTTGCATGATACCAGTATATCTTCCCTCGCTGAGTTTCTACGTCTGAAACCAATTCTTTCATGGCAGTCTTCGTATTTGCAGTTTGATTCCTTGACGAGTTCGTGTAAATAAAATAAAAACAATTAAGTCTCTCGATGTTCTTTAAAAGCTAATCGAAGTTGTGCCAAAATCACTGCCTGTGATCAATGTCAACTTACAGTGCGTACGAGTATTTCATCTTTCAGATCACCTATCCTGATGATGGCCCTTCTGTCCCTTCCATAATGATATGCTTTCATTTGCAAGTCCTCAGTTAAGGGAATATATATTTTTAAGCATCATATTCCTCACTTCTGTAAGTCATCAAGCTCGGATATAAATATTTTGGTCCTGGATAAGTCTTCTGCCTTACAGAAGAAGTTATCGCCAAGTTGTCTAGGCTTTGACTTATAAGTTGCTAGATGCTTTGACCATGATGAATCCAGCAGTGTTTTTTTTTTGAATGCATTTAGTACTTAAGGTACTATGGGGCGTTAAAAACTGGACGAGACGTCAAAAGTGTAAGAACTAAAGTTTAGCTTTGTTGTGAATGCTGTAATCCGGAGTTGCCTGAAGATCAGGACTTCTAATCTTAGAGTCTTCTTTGATGACAAACTTACATACAAAAGGCACTGTCAATAGCAATCACCTGGTCGATGTCATAGTTTTTATCGTTTCTTTGATCCATAGCCATCCAATATTTTGGATGGGACTGATGCCCGTTTTTAGTGGCTTAGGGTCTTTGTTAGTTGTCCGGTTGCCTACAGTGAGTTAATATGCATTTTACGTGAATAGCGGAAAGTCGTTGGTCGGTTTTTGCTAAGACGTTGGTTTTAAAGTATTTTCATCCATTTTCGGGATGGATTCTATACTACGCGTCATAAATTGTAGTATTTTATTTGGTCGGGCGGTTAAATCCACAATCTGGAAGACCAGATCCCTAAGAAAATGGTGCTAGTAGCGAACTATGGGAGTTAAAAAGGTGCCGATGGTTCGCCGGATGCTCCTTAAACATCATCTCTTTCAGTATTCAGGTTTAATGTCGAACTATCCTCACATGGGCTGAGCTCCAGTTGTGTCGAAGTAGCTTAAATGGGCTTATCACTAGATCTTACTTTTACTGATTCCAGTTTGCGAGTTCCTCGTCTTTTTATACTTTGTCTGGATTATACACACTTATGAGTATGCAGCAAAGTTCACTAAGATGTGCTTGGGCAGCTCTAGGAATTCAGTTACGTTTGCACGGTCGCACTCAATATGCAGGAAAGTGGCAATGACTGTAGTCTTCAGCGACTCCATTTCAATTATCTCAGTCTGAGCTTGGGACCAGTTATGGTAGACTAGTCGGGTCCTATTATGTGCTCTCTATTATGAATAAGGTGTTTCTTCTATATTCAGAAACATGCGCTCCTGAAATAAAAATACAAATAAATCAAATAATAAACATTCCCCGACGGAGTTGGATGAGAAATTTAAAGGCAACTAAAGCCTTGAAAACGACTATATCAGGTTTCCAGATTGGTGATTGTACAATGCCCAGCACTGGCATCAGTTTTGAGTTACATTTAAGTATTTTCGATGACAAACCCCCCTCTGATGGCATCATTTAATAACTTTTTCAACTATTTCTGATTCTGTGCATTTCATATCACGTTTTCGGTTTTGTTATTATCGTTAACCGCAATCGATTAAAAAAGGTTGCTAAACAATGTATAGTCTGAAAAAAAAAACAAATGATGATCTTAATCAGGTTGTGACAAAGCGTACGTCAGCGTGGGAGCACTCGTATCTGCTGAAAATCTGGTTACTTTTCGATTAAGTTTGAAGGTCTTCAAGTGTCATAAAAATTCCAAATTAAAACAGCTCTCCGTATGATCTCTACGAATCTAAGTGCACGCGAAACTAGAAGATTGTTCACATCAAGAGCAATTAAATTTTTCCTAGAAGTCATTTGACATTTCTGACCCCCCGAAAAGCAAAAAGTTAAGATATGCGTTACAACGTTCAAACAACAGTGTAACATTTGTGGTCTCAACTATAATAAAACCTCAACCATATGCCCTGCATTTCATTTGCCGTAAAGTATGTATACACAAAAAAAAAAAATTAAAGAAAACAAATGGATAATTTGTTTGATAAATTGTTTAAACAAATTCACCTTCATAAGTGCGGATTAAAATATGTAGGTATATTCGAACGTCCAAGCATGAATTTAAATAAACACTTTCGTTGATTTTATTATTTAAGGTCAGCCTCAGAGTACTCGTCGCAATTCACAAGTGAACACACAAACAATCCAACAATTTCATTCATTGCAAACATTTATCGTCAAAATTGACACTGAGATTGCAAAGATACGAAGTACTCGTACAGTGCGATAAAACTCTACAGCGGAAGCTCAAAAAATATTCAAATATTTTACTGAATTAAAGAAAATAAGAAAAAAAAATATTAATAATTAAATAATGTTTTCAAAAAATTTTAATTTTCAGCCTACGTACGAAATATGGTAGATATCCATACAGTCGGATCGTATCTATTAAATACATACATTTCGATTCGATTCGATTCGAATGAAGTCATTTACTTGCAAATAAATTACGAATTCGCCTCATGCATCATCTATCTACTCGTACACCAGCGCTCCAAATTTGGTATCAAAATGCTCTTTATGAAATAATTTATTCCATGCGAGACCGAGAGTGTGAGCCGTATTTATAGTTGCGCGCTATAATTTTGAGTCATTTGCCGCCCAAATAGACTTCGGATCAGATCACGATTCAAAAGATAATTCGAAGTTAATTCCTTGTACAATTGTTATTATTTAATGGTTGGAACGAAGTTACTAAACAACGAACTCGAATATGCAAATCTGTTGTTTCTTAGATACCATAGATACTTGTACAATATACTCGTAGTATGGATACGTCAATACTGAAAGACATATACAGTCAATGCTGCCATTGTTCAGTTTTGAAGAATAGTATACACGAGTTTAGGAATTCAAATAGTTGTAGCAGTATTATATTTTGAAATACTCGTTACTGTACTGTATTTAGGACTATGACCGCTCCATTGTGACGCTGCCGTGTAAGGCGTTAATAGCTTTCTGATAAGTTAAAGTCGTTTCGAAGATCATTGAGAAAGTTAATTTAGTTTTCGATTGAGCCCAAGTCATCAAAATCTGGGGCGTTTCAGTTACCCGAACTAAGTCATACGGCAATGGTGCTGATTGCTGCGTGAGTCGAAAAGTATTTTGCGCACACAACGGGAATTAGACCTCAACCAGGTGGTAAAAGACCGCGCTGGTCAATGAGGTTTGTAGAGGTATAACCCTTCAATGTTCACACATAGCGTGGGCGAAGAAAATTGAGAGACAGGAAGAGAGATATACTTTGGTTTTGAATGTTTGCCGGTTATAATGGCAAAGAGTTCGCCAGGGAGTTTCATAAGCAAGTTGTTCTCCCGACAGTGGGCTTGAGGGTAAGCCGTTGAGCGTTTATAATGAGACGGATGCTACGGTTGAAAACATTTTTGGTAAAAATTACGATAAACCAAGATATGGAAAGGGGCATTACATCAGATATAGAGGATATCAGTTGTCATTGGAACGCTGCCGTTTCCATCCTATAGCCTAAAAGTGCGAGTCCCTGAACAAATATGAAAGTCAAATGGTATCATTAGAAGATAAATATATTGGATTAAAAGTTGCAGACAATAGATCATTAATTAAATGGGTGTCAAAGACAGAACTGGGTTCCGTTCTGTTTTGTGGATATCAACCGTAAATCCGTCTATGACAAGTTCAATTTAACGCTCTGAAAGGTAGTTATCAATCCATTTTAAAAGAGATTTCTCAATCTGTAATGCTCGAATTTTCTGTAAAAGAGACTGCTTTCAAACATTGACAAATACCTTTGAAATACAAGGGGCAACTACAATATTTTGCTTTTGCAAGATTGGTGTTACATGAATTATTCAGTTATTCAAAGAAAGAAGGGAAAATATAATAAAGTACTCGTAGCTACGGTATCACCATCCACCATGTCATCGGCGAGTAGTTTTGGGCGGTATCATCATCACTTTTACAGCAAACTTCAACTTCAAGATGAGATTCAGGCGCGTTTAAGTGAAAAGGCTTACGTAATAGTTGGGCCAACGTGAAAGAAAACCTGAGCAGAAGATGCGTTGATTGCGTTGATTAAAATTGTTTAGAGTACTAGACTACATAAGTATAAAAGTCAGATTCATCCCATATATTGTTCGATTTCTTGTAGGTGGCGACATGACATAATCGGGAGCGGTGTGTTGGCTGCAAAGTGTGCAACAAAAGATTTGCTTTTACATACCTAAAAGTTTATTTTGAATGAGCATTGATATGGAGCATGAGGCAGAGTTTCAAACGTTTATATCGAAAATATATTTTCTTGTTGTCAATTTTTTTTAACGTATTGCAATTTCTCAAAGTTCAGAAACACACTGTACTCATAGCTGCTTGAAAATTTCGGGTATCTTATGTCAGATATATCTTGTTAGATCGATAAAGAACAGTTCTTTACCTTTAACTCAATTTATGCAATGCCTTTTTCATCTGATGAGGCATTACATATAGTCAGTACGCATTCGAGAAAGCTGTCTAGGTAGTTAATCCAGGGAAATGCACCAATGGTGATCAGATCAGCGGTTTTCAAAATTCTGCTAAATATGATAATATGCCCCACACTTAGTGGCCTTATACTAAGGACTCATAGATGAGAATAGGACGAATTTAGGCTGTCCACATCCGAAGTACTATTATTTTGCAGTAACACTCCTTTAAACTTGAAGTGTTGTCACAGTTCGTTTCTAGTTTAACTTTTGATGTACTGGATTTGGTCGGGTATCATTGATTGACGACGTTTTCATACCCTGCTTCCATCTCGCTTTTTCACACTTTGAATCTACGCAAACCGAATTATAGCTCTAATTGAAAGTAATGCACGCAACTCAACCAGGCACATGGCAAAAATATGGCGCATCTCGAAATCTATCGCAGAATCGATACGATGTTTGGCTGCTGGACGATTTTAATGAAAGAGATTTATTTGATTATGTCTTCATCAGTGATTGCCCGCAAAAACGCAATGAAAGTGAATCATTGTTGACGGGCGATAAAAAGTGGATTCTTTACTACAACATGACAACATGGAATCTGGTCTTCATTTTAAGAAGGTTATACTCTGTATTTCGTAAGACTGGAAGGGAATTGTGTGTTGTGGGCTTTCCCGCTTACCCAAACCATTGATTCCGATAAGTACTGCTTGAAATTGGAAAGACTAAAGGATGCAATTAGCGAGAAACGTCCGGAGGGATGTCATGTTCCATCAAGACAACGCTAGACGGTATGTCTTTTCGCAGACCCTGAAAATGCAGACGTGGTGGCAAATAATGGTGCATACATAACTGATTAAAGTTGCCCCTAACTATAAATATTTTATCACTTATTGCAACTTAAATAAAATAGAATAGAATAGTAAAATAGAACGACGCCTAAATTCTTCCTTCATCGAGTTTGGATGAGCGGCTCTGTTCACCGATTTCACAATGGAATACTGTGATAGGTTTGACTGAATTATTATTGTTTTAATTTTTATTCTATTATTAAGAAGGGAAACTTAAATAGGTTTCACGTTGTTGAAGGGCACCCAACGGATAGCTATAGGTTTCAAGTAGTTAAAGACCTTGTAGACATATTTATTGGCTCGTAGGTCGGCAATTGATCAAAATTTACACTTAGGCTAAGCAAACCCAAATAGTCCAGATCGATCACCGCGTATGAGAGCACCTATACAGAGCCATGTCTAGTTTTCGCATACCTTCTAAGCTCGCCAGACCAAACGGTGATGGAGAACCCTCGGTCCAAAAATGCCGGAAGAAGTTTCAAAGTCAATATGGTGATGATGATGGCACACATTTTAAAGAATGTGGAATTACTTGCATACGATGATGAATTTGATTGTTTTAGCGAAACACTGCGAAGTGTCTATTCGCATTCGCATGAATTGAAACAGAAATTGTAAAATTGAGCCCAAAGCCGTGAATGTGCTGTCAACAAGACAACATCGTCGAATATGGGAAAATGCTATAAAAGACAACTCTGTTTACGAGTACCTCGACTTCGCTTTAATCACTGATTGCCTCATGATCTTTAAATGAAGAGTTATAGCTAGAAGAGAATTGAGTATTTATAAGACCATAATCGTTAAACTTGTGTTCTGTGACGCAAAAGCATGACGTTTCGGGGAGTCCGTTGAAGATATCCTTAGTCGTTTTGCCCGCAGGATTCTTCGAAAGATTTTTGGCCCTGTTTGCGTGGAGGAGCTTGTATAGGTAAATAGAAGGAGATTTCACAGGGATTCCTACGAGCTATGGTGGTGGCGATGGCGCGATGGTTAGCTCATTGGAGGGTGCGTGGGTCGATCCCCGGCATCACCAACAATTTTTCGAATCGTTATCATCCTTTCGGCGAGCAATGGCAAACTCCCGAAAGTAAAATTGCCTATAAAAAGGTTCTAAGGAGTGCCGTTCGGATTCGGCCATAAACTGTACGCCCCGCTCAGATATGACAAAAATGACAAAATGAGCAACACAAATGAGTGTCAAGAAGCTAGACCATGGCCCATACCGGGCTGCCAGTGCCACAGTGTTTGTTTGTTGTTCCTACGAGCTATATTGTTATTCCTGGCGTAGATTGGATTGTTTGGTGGGTTTTTGTATCCACCGTTGCGTTGTGTTTTGATGAGATAACAAAAAAAGGTCACAAAGTGCGATACTCTAAAATGCCAAACATGCAAAAATAAGTTACAAGAGAGTGATGATCAACATTCCTTAGGTTTATTGTAACGTTCCACACATAATTTTATCGGGTTTTCCAATAGGGACTTGACAACTTTGAATTTAATTTATGAACGCTCTCTTTCACTAATCATCAAACTGTCACTGTCAATTTATTAAGTAAACTCAACATTTTCATCATGGTAAAGTACACGAACGAGCAATGTCTGCAAATTATAAAAATTTTCTACCGACATTCGGAGTCGGTGACTGCAACTTTAAGAGCGTTAATTCCAATTTTCGGTCGTAATTCTCGCCCTAGCAGACAGGCAATAACAAGTTTGGTGCAAAAATTTGAGTGTACATATTCGTTGTGTGATGTTGCCGTATCAGTAAGACAACGGGTTGGTCGATGTGTCAAAAATATCGCTGCCGTTCAGGCGTCCGTAGCAAACGATCCAAATCAGTCAATTCCACGGCGTTCTCAAGAATTGGGCATCGCTCAGACCACATTATGGCGTATTTTGCGTAAGGATCTTGGTTTACACCCATACAAGATCAAGCTGACTCAAGAATTGAAGCCGATGGACCATTTGAAGCGACGTACGTTCTCCGATTGGGTTCTGGAGAAGATGCGCCAAGATGGTGAATTTCATCGCAAAATCATCTTCAGTTACGAAGCTCATTTTTGGCTAAATGGGTTCGTCAATAAGCAAAATATGCGTTATTGGTCGTGTGAAAATCCACATGTGCTTCATGAATCATCACTTCTCCACAAAAAATAACTGTTTGGTGCGGTTTTCATGCTGGCGGCGTTATTGGGCCATATTTTTTCATCGACGATAACGATTGTCACGTTACTGTGAATGGTCAGCGTTATCGCGCCATGACTACCGATTATTTTTGGCCCGAATTGGAAGATATGGACTTGGACGACATGTGGTTTCAACAGGATGGTGCCACAAGCCACACAGCACACGTTACAATCGATTTAGTGAAGAGTAAGTATGGTGAGCGTGTTATCTCAAGAAATGGGCCAGTCGATTGGCCGTATCATTCGTGCGATTTAACGCCGCTTGACTATTTTCTGTGGGACTATGTTAAGTCATTGGTTTATGCCAACCAGCCGACGACGTTGGAAGAGCTCAGAGCCAAGATTGAAAGCGAAATAGCGCCCGCTTCGGCCCGCGTTGGCCATATGAACGAAGTCGAGTTCCATTCATAAATGTTTTGATTGTACTTCAAGCCGATAATAAATATGAAAATGCAGGCCGATCTGCCTTCCTCAGATAGTTGTTTTTGCTTTCCGTCTAATACAGATAAAACATGTAGTAGAGTTATTTCAAACGACAGACTCCATTACATTTATCTAGTGTAATAATGGTATCTTTACGACTGTGGTTGTAAATTGTAATTGCATCGTTCATTGTGAATCATCTCATCTTAGAAGGTCTAACTTGAATTAGTCTTTTGAATCGTTTAAAAACTCCTATCGAAGTGAAAAACTACTTAAGCAGCTACGTCGATAGATTAGATACGTATATACAAAGTCTAAGTCGCATCTGGTTTTGCATTTTTGCAAATTGCCATTTGGAGAGCAGGTGCCAACTGATTTGTTGAAATAAATAAAAAAAAAAATGTTCAAATCAATTGTTAACTATGACGTGAGATTGGATAAAGCAAAAAGCGCGTTCGATCTTACAATGATGTCATAATGCACACCTACACAGCCTGAGACCGAAACTAGTTGGAATTTGTATGTACCGCAGTGGTAGTGCCGATTGTCAGTTGAACATGTTCAACATCTGACAGTTGTTTCGATTCGGAAGATACACAACTTGTTCAACTTGAGCAGTTTTGGTCTTCGTATTTGTTTGATGCTTACTGATGGCTGGCCTAAGCTGATTCATCTCTATTTGGATTTTGAATTTTTATTAGTTCGTTCATTTTTTTATTTTATTTATTTTGTATTTTTTCACTTTTACTCTTTTACAAGATGCAGTCTCCGGCCTCTAATTTGACGATGATTCAAGTGAATATTTGTTGAGATACAAGTACGAGTATACTCATTTCCGTTCTGTGGCGTTCCTTACTTTAATTATTTGCAATTATTTATTCATTTGGTTAAGGATGAGTTTCCCTTCTGATTGTGTCATTTCCTTTTTTCAAATATTAAACCGAAAAAGAATGCCTCATTCTGGGAATAGGGGCGAAGAGTACCAGAGAATACCTCCTTTAATTTGTCTCGAGATAGAATTTAATAGATTTGATTTAGAACAGAATTTTATGAGTTTTCACTTTGGGTGGGTAGATGCTCGTACATACAATACACATATTTCACAGTTCTGACATTAACGATACACTGTCAGAGGATTTTCCAAAATTTCCTTGTTGGCGATCAACTGGGTCGCGTGTTTTTTTTTTTTAATTTCGGTTTCGAATAGTTTGAAAATATTTACAAATTTTGAATTTTACATTCAAAGTTTCCGACTTTTATTTGTCTTTATTTATGGAATATAGTGTGTTGTTTGAGAGAGGGAATAAATTGTAAAATAATAACATATTGTAAGAAAGTTAAATTTTAAGAATAAGCGACGAAAGCACAGCTTATGTATATTCATGTGGAGAAGGAAGTAATGACTTCTTAAAATGCCAGATTCGTAAAAGTGGGTAGATCGCTTCAATAGTTTAATATTAGCTCGATAGATCATGCTATTATCGAATGAAAGTGCTGATTGAGCGCTTTAAGGCAGCCCCTTCTTCGGAATATTTAGGATCCATTGTGGCCACTCTTTAGTTGGTTTTATCCTACTTTTCTACCAACATCCATCAGGCCATGGTGGTGTACCTAGAAATTCGCGCATGGATATCAGTGCTTCACCAAAAGAATCATCAAAACTATTTCGGGGCAATGCAAAAAAAGAAGACTTTATGGAAGGCCAAGCAAATGGAAGGGGGTTTAAACAAAATTGTATAGAAAAGAATGTTGTTTGAGGCCTAAGACTACACTGGTTTGGAAAGCTGCGATCGAAAGTTAAAGTCAACTTACGCACTAACTTGCTTAGTAAGATCGGGGTAGACGTGCCCCTCGACTGACTATAGCTCGATTAACATATCTTAACCATTGGGCGATTTCTCTGTTAAAAATGCAGAATCAACGGATATTTGGCTAGTTAAGAACAGAAGTGATCCAAGAAGCACTTTGTCGTTATGGAGATAAATAACTTAGATCACATTTGCGCTAAGAATTCATGTCTTTAACACAATCTTAAAAAATAGGACTTTATTAGAAAAAGTTTTCAATAGCACATGCACATACATAAAGTCCGAAAATGGCATAGATCAGATTTTCTAAAATTATTGCTTGAAACACTTCTATTGTTTACTAGCCACTTGTCCAAGATCAAAAACACTGTGGCGCTGGCAGTCCGGTATGGGCCATGGCCTATATTCTTGACACTAATTTGTGTTGCTCATGTTGTCTTTTTTGTCACATCTGAGTGGGGCCTACAGTTTATCGCCGAGTCCGAATGGCACTCCTTAGAAGCTTTTTCGTAGGCAATTTTACTTTCGGGAGTTTGCCATTGCGCGCCGAAAGGGTGATGGCGATTTGAAAAATTGTTGGTGACCCAGCCAGGAATCGAACCCAGACTCTCTGCGTGATAGTCCGATGGGCTAACTATCGCGCCATCGCCATCACCACTTGTCACTTGTCCAAGATAGAGACGAATAAAACCCAAATTTAAAAAAAAAAATTATTTTGTATCTACATCTGTCATCTACAATTATTAACAATTTTAGTGACGGATACTCACAGCATGTCAAAACTATTAGGAAAATAACATTAAAACATGCATATCGCGCACTAGAACGTGATTTGTTTGGTGTTGACAATCCACCAAGTGAGCGTAATATTTTTTTATTTGGTGGACAAATTTTAACTGGGTCGGAAGCAGATTTGAAATTATCAGTTATTGTTCGTGCAGGCCATTCAACTAGAAGTATTGCTGCAGTACGTGAAAGTATGGGCGATACAAAGGACATTGACTCGACATTGTGTCCAAGATTTAAACTTCTCAGAGAAATTCTGTCTCAAAACAGGGATGTCAATTTACAATAGAAATCGTGGCATTTGACACCCGTGGACTTCTTTCGTTGGAGTTATCTCAAAAGCGAGATATATGCAAATAAGCGAGCAACAATTCAAGGCACTAGTATGGCAGGATGCCATCCTAAATTCAGGCAGACAGGTATATCTTCTGATTAAAAAGTACCCGGAATTTCCCATTTAAACGAACCGCGCTTGAGATATTATCAAAAGCTTTTTTGTTTAGGTTGGGACATCTGTATTCTGAGCGCCATTTTTCGGGAGATTTTGCGTGATAGCTTTATACACAACTCGGTGTTTGATGTGTTCTGCTAATTTCGCAATATCAAATTTAGTTGATCAAGGGATTGCCTGAAATTTTGTGTTTATAACAAAATATCATCTGCGGAAGCGTTGAAAATAATAACGGTAGCCTTCGGGAACTCATCAATGTCGAAAACACAAGTTTACGAGTGGTACAAAGAGTTTAAAGCCGCACTGTGGTTGATGATTTGCCTCGTTCCGGTCACCGATCCACCAGTATGACTGACGTAAACATCGAAGACGTAAAGAAATTTGTCTTCACAGACCGTTGTGTGAGTATCAGGGAGATAGAAGCCGATCTTGGTGTCTCATTCGGATCGGTACAGAGCGTCATGCACGATGTTTTGGGCATGAGACGAGTTGAAGCGCGGCTTCTGCCGAGAGTGCTGAATTTATTGCCCAATTTATTATTATTGGGTTGCATTGAGTTTATGAAAATGACATCGAAACTAATCAACAATTATCGGAATGGGGAGGAGTATTACGAGAGCGTATTAAAGCGTTCGAGGAAAAATTTTCGTCGCAGGAGGCCAGAACTGTGGAGAAACAACAACTCGTGGTTTCCTCACTGTAACAACGTTTACACATCTTATCTTGTGCTTGGTCAAAAACAACGTTCATACCGTTCCGTAAGCTCGGTATTCAACTAACATGGCTCCTTCTGCCTTTTTCCTATTTCTAGGACTCAATTTACCACTTCGCAGAAAGCGTTTTGAGACGACTGAGGCGATAAAGGAGAATTCGCAAAAGGGGCTGAAGGCGATTCCAACTTGTATATATTATATATCGTCCGACTATTCACAGGGAACACAAAATGGGTCAAAGAATCTTGAGTTTAAAATGACTGAGAATATCTTCATCCATGCTACTGGATTTCAGGCATTCACACAATTAATGCCTCTATAGTAGACGCAATGAAGAAGTTTCTTTTCCTTTGGAGCGAATAAATGAACAGTTGATGTGGCGGCAGGTAGGCCGTCCGGTCCCGAAGTCTTGTGCTTGCGGTTAAGTGTTGATATAACATTTGGTTTTTCCTTATAATGCTTATAAACCAGGGCGACAATATGGTCATTGATCTTCGTGAAGGTTTATAAGGTTATATTTATAGCATTGCGCAACCCAAGATTGAAGCCACTTAGCTTCTTTCCTAATCGTACATCGTAGAAGAAGTTCGAGGCATTGATAATTTTTATAGCAATCTTTGACGAATGTTAATAGTAAATTCTGTTACCAATATAAAAAAGTTGAATAATTACAGAAGGGCAAGTCGTGTCGACTATATCGACTTAGTTATTGATTATTTGGAAATTTTAACCCTGTTCTGTTGAGGAATAGAAAATTGTATCGTCTATATTCGTCTGCTGCTATGACACTGTCGGAATATAATAGATATGCCAAAGATCTCGAACTCTCTGACTTTCCAGCTCTCGGAAATGCTTGCTCGAAGTCATGCATCGAGGCTATTACAATTGAAGAGTTAGTTGAGCTTCGATTCTCAGGCTTTCTGTATGGTAGCGATAGGTTTTTGTCATGAATTCAAAAGAAGAACCAGTTAAAAGTGTAATCTTCATAATAAAGAATTATACAATATCACAAGGATATCGTACCGCATTTTTATTACTACTACCTCTATACAGCCTGAAGGAAATGTCAGTAGAAGCTATACCTAAGTATCCTCACTTCTTCCTCAAGTGTTTTGCGACACGTCTGCTTAGCGCATCTGTGCCCTCTTTGGTTGCATTGTATTGCGTATTTTGGTCTTTTTACTGGGGGGAAAGGTCTGCGGCGCGTATACTTTTTTTTACAATATTTAAAGAACTCAACACTCAAATGTGTATGAATACACTTATAATGCTTCAGCATGTGTTAAGTTTTTCTGCAAAATCAGATAGAGAGAGAAGAAAGATGTTTGGGCTATGTGGCATCCAAAATTTAATAGTAAGACCAAGTTATTAGTGAGAGCTGGCTTTTTGTCGTTTTCCATATATTTTACTTGATTTTTGTTGACTGAAAAAATGAATCTCTTTCGAGCACGGTTGGCATTCGAAGACTGAATCTTCCGATTTGGAAGCCAGTTCACTACCACTTGAACCACGGCTACCCACAATATGTATTTCTTATAAAGGACAAATGACTACTTAATTGTGTTCATCCATAAGACTCATTTTTGGCTCAAATAGTATGTAAATAAGTAAAATTGTCGAATTTGAAGCGAAAATAGTGAATGTGCGCGTGTTACAGCCAAGGTATTCGCTATAGAATCATGATTAATGACTTTTTCGTTTAGTGTAAGAGCTTCAAGCTTGGACGTATGGATTGCAATTGCTTTGGGACTTCCGCCTATTTATCAAGGCTTCGCCCATTAGTGACGTCTAATAATAAACAGAGGCAGAGAAAATACTATTCTAAACGTAAACATCTTCAAAATGTCGCCATAGGATAGGACTTCTAGTGGGAGCGTTACGGTAGTTGTGGTTTTAATCCTTGTTGTTTAGGTGGCGCTACAGTCCGGGGTGGACCTGGGCCTCAGTCAACAATCTTCTCTGGCCAGCTCGATCCCTGGCTAGCTGCCTCCAGTTTCGCACGCTAAGTTGGCTGAGGTCCTCTTCTACTTGCGTGCGCCACCTGAGTCTTGGACTTCCTCTACTGCGCTGTCCCTCGGGAGCGGATTCGAAGACTTTTCGGACCAGAGCATTGGTGTCCATGCGCTCTACATGACCCAGCCATCTCAGTCTTCACTCTTCTGGATAGGTCCATGTCGCTGTACAGTCCATACAGTTCGTCGTTATATCTTCTCCTTCACTCACCGTCAATGCAGACGGGACCGAAGATCGCCCGAAGAATTTTTCTCTCGACGCAACCAAGAGCACCCCCATCCATTTTTTGATAATGTCCATGCCTCTGCGCCATAGAGCAGGACCGGGACTATTAAGGTCTTATAAAGACTTTTGTTGTCTGAGAGAGGGCTTTGCTGCTCAATTGCCTGTTTAACCCAAAGAAACAACGGTTGGCAAGGGTTATTCCTCGCTTGATCTCAGCGCTGGTGTCGTTGTTTGTAGTTATAGCGGAGCCTAGGTAGACAAAGTCCTTAACTACCTCAAAGTTATATCTGTCGAGGGTGTTGTTCTGTCCGAGACGTCGGTGTTGGTTGTCCGTTTTGCTTGATAGCATATACTTAGTCTTGCCCTCATTGACCGCTAAACCCATTTACGCCGCTTCCGTCTCAATACTCGCGAAAGCGCCACTCACGCTGCTTTCTCCCGATTATGTCAATATCGTCGGCATATGCGAGTAGTTGGACGGACTTTTGAAAGATAGTGCCTCTTGCGTTTGCTCGTGAGTTTTGCACTATTCTTTCAAGTACGATGTTAAAAAAAACGGATGACAGCGCATCGCCTTGTCTAAATCCTTTCTGGACATCAAAGGTCTCGGTGAGATCTTTACCGACCATGATGGAGCAGCGTGCATTCTCCATCGTCATCCTGCACAGACGGACGAGTTTGGCAGGGATGCCAAAACTAGACATTGCTCTGTATAGATCGTCTCTATAGATGCTGTCATACGAGGCCTTAGAATCGATGAATAGGTGGTGTGTATCGATCTGAAGTTCATGGGTCTTCTCCAAGATCTGCCTAAGTGTGAATATCTGGTCGATGGTGGACTTTCCTGGCCTGAAGCCACACTGATATGGACCTATCAGGTTGTCGCCGAATGGCTTCAGGCGTTTACACAATACGGCGGATAAGATCTTATATGCAATGTTAAGGAGACTGATGCCTCTGTAGTTGGCGCAGTTCAGAGGGTCTCCCTTCTTGAGAATCGGACAAACAATGCTGAGGTTCCATTCATCGGGCATACTTTCGTCCGACCATATTTTACAGATGAGTTGGTGTATACTCCTTACCAAGTCATCGCCTGCTGTTTTGAAGAGCTCGGCAGTCAGGCCGTCCGCCCCAGCAGTTTTGTTGGACTTAAGCTTCGATATAGCTATCTTCACTTCATCCTGGTCGGGTGGACGGAATTGTTGGTCATCATCGTCCAAGTTGAAAGGTTGATTCTGCCTGACAGCGGGATTTGGTCCGTCATCGCCGTTATAGAGTCTGCAGAAATGGTCTTTCCAAATCCTCAGCATCGACTAAGATTCTACTACAATGTTCCCTTGTTCATCTCTTCAGGCTTCGGTTCGGGGTTTGTTTGCGCGGCATGTTATTTTTACCTTTTGGTAAAACTTCCGAACCTCATTTCTGGAGTAGCTTCTCTCAATTTCCTCGATCGCGCGCTTTTTCATGCTCTTTCTTTTTCCTCCTGAGAAGCCGGTGTTCGTCTCTCCTCTTCCGCTCATAGAGCTCATGAGCAGCTCTGCTCTTTTAAGCAGCGCCGCGTTATATGCATCTTGCTTAGCTGCATGTGCTTGCCGGCATTCATCATCGAACCAGGTGTTTCGTTGTGGTGGACGAGTGAAACCCAGCACATCAGAAGCGGCATCTCTGATGGCGTTTTGGCAGTGTTTCCAGTGGTCTTCGATGCTTGATGCTGGCGGCATTGGACCTCTTAAGAGATTAAGAGACACTCGATCCGAAAAGGACTTGGCGATCTCTTGCGATTGTAGCCGTCTGACGTCGAATTTTCTCACAGCATTAATTTTGTCTTGGCGTAGTCTGGGATATCCGCAACCGTACCTTGGCTACAACATGTTGGCTCCTCGGAACGTACGGACATCCATAATACTGCAGGAGTGTCTTGCGTCGATCGCAATGTGATCAATCTGGTTGACTGTTGATTGATCAGGAGTTTTCCAAGTCCCCTTGTGTATATCGAGATATGGGAACCGCGTGCTAGCCACGACAATGTTTCGCCCCGCCGCAAAGTCGATTAGCCTGAATCCGTTATCGTTATCGGTAGTTTCCGATTGTTCCACCAAAGATACCCTCTCCACCTAGCTTTGCATTAAAATCACCGAGGACAATTTTAATTTCATAGCTAGGGCATTGCTCGTAGGTCTTGTTAAGGCGCTCATAGAAGGCATCCTTAGTGCCGTCATCTTTCTCCTCTGTGAGGGCATGCGCGCATATAAGACTAGTTTTGGCTGCTTTTGCCCTCGATAGCAATTGCCGTAGTAGATATCGCAGTTTTTCTTTTTGTCCGGCCCATCCCACCGCATTTCTTGAATGGCGGTCATGTCTGCTTTGCAGCAGTCTAGGGCCTCCGCTAGTTGCTCGGCTGCACGTGGTCTATTAAGGGATCTAACATTCCACGTGCATATCCGAAGCTCATTGTCCCTAAATCGTTTGCGTGGGTTGTCAACAGTAGATCCGTCCATATCCGAGGCTTGTTGATGCTTCGTAACTTTATCTTTTTTAAATGGCCGGGCAGTTACCCCGGCGGCACAACCCCCAACCTGGAGGACCAGTTCCATTTTAAATGCCCCTAGGACGAGGGGTCGGTTACACCGAAGCCAGTAACCCGTTCCGGGATGTGAGCACTGTCGTTGGCTCATATAGGGCTCGTCCGGCACCATCTCTTTTCCAAGACCCTGACTAAGTCCTGGCAATCCTTTCCGGCCTGAGCTCCAAATATGTCGGAATAGCCCGGATAAGGTCTTGTTTTGTTTTTTTCCGACACTAATTCTGCTTTATGGCGCAGGAATCTCGCCATTTGCCCCCTTCACTTCGCAATCTCTAGTGAGATTCCCAGATGGCGCCGCGGGGAGACGTGAAGTAGGGCTTATTAGCAGAGCTGCACGATGTTCGGCTGCAGAGGCTCATTCTCGTCATTTAAAGAACCAGCATTTGTCGGAAGATGCTACTTCTACGAGGCCTTATACTAATCGTTGCCATCAGGCCTTAAGGGTTTAAATTGTTCCCTTAAAACAGTTCCGCTTTGTAATTTATTATACATGTAAGCAATGTCAAGGCATAACTTTACCCCCGTGAGTACACGGGCAATCAGTGAAATTAAGTCTACAAAACAGGAGTTCACTTTAAACACTAGAGACATCTGCACTTGCTGCGAATTCTAAAATAAGTTCTTGAATTGTTGCATAACGTTGTAAAAAAAAACAACATTGTTTTGATATATTCTATATTCTACTCTGATTACAGAGTCAAATTCTGGCACGGACCCCCTCTTAAGGACTTGCTTGATAAGAGCTTTTTGAAAAATATTCAATTTGCAGAATTCTAAAAAACAGCAGGCGTACTGCTAGAATCAAGTCATAATTTGATTCATTGAATATGTTGAAAAAAGAAAATCAAAAGATACTCTTGTAGCAATCAGAATAATAGACGCCTTCGAGTCAAAAAGTAATTTATTATAACTCTACGGGTTTGTCCGATTTCATTATGAAAAAGGCAAAATGACAGGTGTGAACTTTCGGGACTCAATTAGCAAACCAATCAACAATCATTCATTTTCAGGCTGCTATTATTATCAAGATTTATTACTCCAAATTGCGGCTGTCCATGTTACAGGTTTCAATAACCATTTATCTTGGCTAAGCTCAACATCATAAACCAAGTTTAATTTTCGACATTGTGATAGTAAGGTCAATGCGTTCTATTTACAATATTCTATCTAATAAGATCAGGCCACGTATCTGTTTAATTAAAGTTTTTTTTTCTTTTGTAATTTCAGATATCCGTTAAATTATATACATATACATAAATAGAATTTTAAGTTTATTATATGTAACTCAATTACTCATAGTTTTGTATTAAAGAAAGGAAAAACTAAAGCCCAGCGAAGTTAAAAGGGTAAAGAGAATAGAAACAACAAATTGTGATAAAAAAAAGTAGTCAATTTAATGACGTCATCTAACTCGTAATACATAAAGCAACAAAGTATTTATAACTTATATATATATTTTTTTTTGTACATAAATATTTATATGTAGAAGTGAGATATATTTAAATAAGAAACGGAAAATAAAAGATACATAACATAGTCATTAAGGATTCTCATACAAGTACTCACCATATTAATACCAAAGAATATAACCGATACCATCAAGCATTACAAATTACAAGTCAGGTGGAAGAGATACACCCATCACCATATCATTGAACAGATATTTTTCTAAAAAATAAGAAGAAATAAATTGATAAAATAGCAAAATGGCCGACAAAGTTGAGCAACAACAACAATCAGCACAAATCAATAATAACAATCAACGTAGTCATAAATCACCAGAATTTCAAATAACTGGAATGGTCCCTGGTGCTATAACAAGAGAAAGGAGCTTCGTAAGGACCAGCAATCATCAGGTAAGTTCGGAGTTTATAAAACTTTACCATTAGGCCATACTTTTTCTTCTCTTCTTAGTTGTTAAAATGTATGCAAACCAATGATTATATCTGGCATACTAACAAGCCGCTACTAGAGTTAGCTAAATTTGCCAACATTAGAATTTCTCTTCTATACTCGTAACGGCCGTTTCATTTTGTATCACTCCCTTACTAAGATCAAGATTTTGTTTATGCTTTTTCATTTACGCGATCGAATTATTTTTCTGCCGGTCTCTTCTTCGAACATCAGTTTGAAAAAAAAAGTTGGAAACACTCATGGTACTTACACTTAGTGGACGGCAAAGACTGTATAACTTATGCTCAAAATCACTTTTGGTAACCTAATCGGAATCAGTTCACAACTAGATCATATTGATGAAGCTCCAGGTGAACTGAATATTTTTGGTGTAGACTTAATACGAGCCTCATAATAAATGGTGGGCCATCTGTCTTATATTCTCGAATCACATGTTATTTTGACACTGACAGTTCAGATGCGTTCAACAAATTTTCGCGGTACGAAATTGACCGATTTAATCTTGAATGACGTTGGAAAATATTGCGAAGAGAATGCTGTGTTGCAGAAACAATGCGAATTTTGAAAAGAAGTAATACACCAACTGCAGCTGGTGTACGCAAATTTGTGAAAGAAGTTCGTAAGACAAGATTGCAGATTGATAACCGAATCAGTGTTCGTCCTGTGCGCTCAACGGAGAATATTGCAGCTAATGGCGAAAATGGAACAGTGGTTTTGGTGATGCACCACCCGGAATTTATTCAGAAAATTAAAAATACAAGTTTGTTCATCTAAATTTATATTGTCCCCTTTAAAGTAATCCCCATCGACTGCAACAGACTTATGCCAGCTCCTGATCCAATCCTCGAAACATTTTTTATATTTGGTTTTCGGTATGTCCATCAGTGCTTCCTGCGATTTTTCCATTACTTCCTCTCGGCTGCTGAAACGCGTTCCCGTAGTGGTTTTTTAACTCGATTGAACAGAAAGAAGTCACAGGGAGCCAAATCAGGTGAATTCGGCGGATATTGGATGGTATTTGTTACATTTTTCGTCAAAAAATAAAAATGGCACTGTGCGACAGTGCGTTATCATGGTGCAAAATCCACGAGTTTTCTGCCCACAATTCTGGTCTCTTTCGGCATATTGCTCCACGCAAAAGTCTCATAACGCCCAAATAATACTCTTTGTTTACTCTCTGGCCTTCTGGCAAAAATTCATGATGCACTACACCGTTGTAATCCATTAAAACCGTAAGCATTCCCTTCTTTTGACTCACGACCACTTTTGAACCGCTCGTGCCAATGGTAAACGACCGTTTTCTTTAGAGAATCGTTGCCGAAACACTTTTTCAACATTTTCAACGTTCGCGCACCATTAAATCCGTTTTTTACGCAAAATTTACTACAAGCTTAATACTCTTGGTTACGTAACTTTTGCAGATGTCAACAACAGATTACCAACTTAACAAAAACAGAACTCAAATCGGAACAATGATAGCGCAACACGGTGGTAATTTCAGGGACGTTCAGATCAAGGTGGTGTTTTGGCCTAGCTACTCGTGAAATAGGGCCCAAAACTTGCAAACATTAAGAAGAATTGGGTTGACAGGACAACCTTTTGCAAAGTCATCCGAGGCTGTCATTTGAAAAATTTAGGAAGGTTTTTCCTTTTGCAAATATTGAATAGTGTTTTGGATTTCTTTTTTTAAAGGTACCAACAGGATTATAAGACTTAAAAACTAACAAAACGACTTAAGTACTAGAAACCAAGAAAATGGTGGAAGAGAATTAGGATGAGGAGGGATCAGGTTTAAATTATAAATGGAGAGGTTTGAGTTGGCCTTTCGAAGCATTCGGAACCATAAGAGGCCACCGCACCTGGAGATAGAGGTGATAAGGAAAAGAAATGTTTTAATTTAAAAACAAAAATAAAATAGTATTGAAAACAAGATTAATGCAGATATGCCGATAGATAGCGGATAAATATCATTAATTTTTATCTACAAGGTTTAGAATGTAAAGTGAGAGCCCAGACTTTTCCTGTTCATTCATCTTTTTTTTTTGTAGATTGATTCTGTATTTGGTCATGTAGCCTTCACAGGCTTTTGGTGTTTCTTTTTCCTCTTTGGGGTTTCAGAGGATTCTTCTTCGAGTTGACTTAGATTAATTCGTGTGACGGCAATAAATTGTGTCTTCCTTCATAATTTTTGTCAAGGATTTCAAAAAATTCCCGCGTTGTGGTATCTCTTTCTTCCTTTCAAAAGAAGAAATCAGATTTGTTGCTGACATTTCATGTAACATATTTTCTCACAGAATCTGCTTTTTTTTCCTTTCTGCTGCAAATTTGGGCTTGACCCTTCCCCAATCCCGCCGAAAATAGTAATTCCACATCATGGTAATTTGACTTTTTCTCTTTCCTGAAAAAAATGTATAATAGTTCTTTTCAATTTTAAACATTGTACTCACATTTTCCCGCATATTAAACCGGCCTGCTCTTCTGTAGCTATTTTATTTTGGCTGCGAAATCTTCCCGACGTCGAGACGTAGGGAGATATCATAAGATTAAGGGGCCGTTCCAGGGCAGCACACGGAGAGCTTATCGGAGGAATTGATGTTGAATACCCTCGATACGAGAATGATAAAATCGGTGAAAGGGGACAAAGTTTGACTGGTATACTCAAGCAGGGGGCAAACTAAGGAAACAAAGAGAGATCTGACTATGTACGGGTTGAAAAATTCCTGCTCCACAAAAGACCGTAGTTATTATCTCTATTTGGTTGTGGTGAGGAACGAGGCCATTAAACATGCTTTTTGTTCTACCAGAAGAGTGATGAATTAGTTTTTGTTCTGAGTTCCGTCATAACAGAACTATTTTTGCGTTTATGTATAGGTGCCTGAACGCAGTCATGCCGCTTATGATAGCTTATGGAACTTTGAACACTACCTTGGCGTACTCCAACTTTAACTTCGAAATTTGTCTTATTTCATTCATCTTTTGTCTTAACAGCAACATACATATCTCGTATAATTCTTATATCCGAGTATGTAGGAGTCCTTTTCGGGCTCATTTTGAAATCTAGGTGCGTCCATACAAAGTCTATCGAACGCCTTTCGAAATCGAAGAAGGCGCTATATATATCTTTCGAAATTTTGTGATATTGTTGATATATTTTGAATTTAACACAAATTCGGGTTGACTGCCATGGATTTTCATATAATAATATTGAGTTGTCGCTTATCTAAAACATTTTTGAAAACTTTCATAGCATGCAACATTAATATCATCAATTGATTGCTGTTGCAGTTTTTCGTGACGCATCTACCTTTATTCAATGGAATTTGATTTTCCAACGCAGGATAGATATCCGATTGTCACTCGTCACTTTATTAAACAAAATTAAGAACCATTTAAATGAAAAGTTATTCGGCGTAACTGCATGCTCCTGTCCATTCTTTTAACTGTTCAACTAACTTTGAAATTCGTATAGCGGTTTCCTTGTTAAAATTGTCCCAAGTCTTCTTCAATATATGTCAGCAATTGTATCTTAAAAGTATTACATTTGCCAATATGTTTCAGCTGGGCTTATGCAGCTAGTTTATCCGAAGCTAGTTTAAAAAGCATAGCGCAAGTAGTCTTATAGAACTTTAGCGAAGATATTAAAAATGCCTTTCTTCGTATAGGTTAGTGGGACAAAATTCTTACCCCGAGTGACTGGCTCATTCTGTCTGGCAGAGCCATTTTGAACATTATTCTCGTAATGCAGTCTACAGAAGTAGTCTTTCTATTTTCTCAACGGCGACTCTGATAATAGGTGTCCATGTTCATTTGTATAGTCTATCAATTTTGCTGCTTTTCAATGTCAAACTTTGTTGATGTTGCTGGACTCTGTTATGCCAATGATGATCAGAGTTGATGCTTGATCCTCAGAAATTGCTGACATTCTGCTGGAAGTTAGTTGATTGATCGGTGTCAGTCCCAAGTGTTTTTGATGGATGTCTAAAAGATTACATCACCCTTTTAGGGTGACTTCCTTACCCAGACTTACGTTAAGATCTTTTAGGGAATTTTTTGTATCATTGCTGGGGCAACGTTCGGTCTGGAAGTTCTCTGTAGGTGTATGCTCGTCAGGCTTATTTATATATGTGAATTGAGTCGTGATACGCTAGTCTAAATACTGTAAGCTTATGACTGTCTTCCTTGAATACAAAACCCATGTCCGCCTTTTTCCGGCGCGTGGCATTGCAATTCTTGAATCGCGATAAAATTAAGGGCCTCTGCGAGTAATCAGAATGTGCAAAATCAGTGTACAAAACCGAAATTCAATGCCCTTAAAACGAGAAATTGGGTCGTCACAATTAAGGTTATTCATATCCGGAGCCTCTGAACGCCTTTTGTTTTTTGCACGATACAGAAATTAACTCCACACGTAAGTTGGTACCTGGTGGACCAGGGCCTTAGTAGAAACCCTTGGCAAAGGTATTGGATAAACAGTCAGATACCAGTAGTCTCGCTGAGGTTATGAAAGCCGCAGTTGGGATTTTCAGATTTCATTTCACCTCAACTACAGCGTCCAGAAACAAGAACTCGGTTTGAAATATAGAACATAGGAGGGATAAAAGAAAAAAAACGGGGATAATTTGTCAAACATTTTAGGCCTGATCCTTTCCGGGACTTATTTCTTTTGAAAGGAAGAGAAAGTATAAGCGAAACATGCACAGTAGATTGACCTCTTCTAATATTACTTACAGCTACCTTTTCTACCACAATTTGAACAATTTGTTTTTAAAAATATATTTTTCTTTATTTTCTAGAACATCAATAAGAGACGAAGTCTCGCCCTAAACATGCAGTCCGGCATTCAACCAGCTCAAATGAGGGCCAAACCTGCCATGGATATCTATCGGCCTCCAAGTAAGTACACCCAGATCCTTCTTCATAGTCTCCTCATCACAATATCTCCTTCTTTTCAAATTCACTACTAATTTTGGTGTTTTGTTCTGTTTCTTTTTTCCATGTATTTTTTTTTATCCCTACCGCCAACTGAACGCCATCTGTGTATTTGTGCACGCACTATCCACACATATCCTTCATTTCATTTATTTTTTGCGCATTTGCACTTACACTTTTCAAATATCCTAAACAAACACACAAAATGAAAAAAAAAAACAAAAAAAAACAACAACATTGTTTATTTGTTTTGTGTTTTTCTTCTTTTTTATTACATACAAAAAATACCTACTCACACACACACTATGACGTACTCAAACTTGTACTTGAACTTTAAAAATAAAAAATAAACAGACATACGACTCGATGGTAATTCCTTGAACAATAACAATAACACAAACAACAAATTGAATGTTCATGCCCAGGAATTCACCATGAATCGAGCTCAACAACAACAACAACAACAACAACCACAATTATCACCGGGCGATCTACACAATCCTCGGTATGATATTTTCCAAAGCAAACAAATTTAATTTTTCGATTTCGATTTTTCTCTTTTTTTGCGCACGCTGTTTGGCGTTTTGCTCTTCCAGAATTAAACTACAACTTACAACATTCTTCCAGTTCATCGATCGTTTTCCCATCTCAGGGCGGTGGTGGTAGCTTGTTGCAGCAAAAGTCCAGCATACATCAACAGATGCAAATGGCAGCAGCCGCAGCTGTAATGGCACGGAGGCATGCTGGATTATCAGTTGGTAGCATGCCCACAAAAGGGATGCATCCTGGACAGAGGGCAATTCTGGTGTCACATCCGATGCAGATTAATGGAATGGGTGGAATGAGTGTTCCATTACCGTCATCCCAGCTTCCATTGGTTAATTCGCCCTCAAGTGGGAATATCTTTCATGTGAGTTAAACTTCTGTTCACATCAATTTGAATGTTTAAATTGTTAACTGTTCTATTCTGGTCGTCTAGCAAACCGCAGGTTCTCAACGAGTTAAGTTTGCCGCCGAACCGCAAAAGCTTCACAATAATAGCGGTCACATGAAACTAAACAATCACATGAACAACGGTCAATACATAAACAATAACCACATCAACGGTGATGCGTACTCTAATCTGCTGAACTCAAATCCGCTTCAGAGATCAAAGTCACTGTCATCGGCTGATGCATTAACACGTGGCATTGCTGGTTTGGGACTAGCCTTGGGTAACGAAGTAACTGATATTGGGCAGTTTCCGCCGGATATACAGTCATTGATCGATACAGCTTTGGAGGATCCAAATCAACTGAATTCACGATGCTTAATGGAGTTGACTTCGCACTTTATTAAACGTGCCGTAGAGGGGAGGCGCTTCGCTCTTCCCATTTCAAGACTTTGCCTTACCATCATTGGCAAGGAACAAAAGGAAACTTTTTTGGAAGCTCTACTCAACACCTGCAGGCAATGGTATCAAGAAAGAGAGAAGGTATGTGGCAATATCTTTGAAATTATTCGTTCGAATACTCAATACAACTTTGTATATTTGAATAGCTCCTATACAATATTCAAGGAATGAAATCACCATCACGTGTCCGCTTTACAGCGTTCATGGCGTTCCTTACAGAAATGTTTTGTCAATTGAAGCGTCGTCAATTGCAACTTCGTACTCAGTGCGATGGTGCACCACCGCCACTTGTATTGCTTACCTTATTGGCCAAGTGTTGCGAAGACTGCGTCACGCCGCCTGTTAGATCATTGTCAGAGGTAAATTCTTACCCAAAAATTCATCTCAAAATTAAAATTTTTAAACGATTTTCATTTTTCTGTAGATTGAATGCTTATTCTTTGTCCTTACATGCATCGGAAGAGATTTGGAACAACAACTTCCCCAACAATTGGAGATTTTGCTGTCATTGGTGCGTGACGCTTTCTTAAATGCAAGCGATTCAGCCCCAGCTATTCGGCGAACTCTACTCCAATTAATCGAACTACAGGCATCGCATTGGCAGCTACCTGGCAATACGGTCCTCTATTACTATCCATCATCCAAATAGGACTGTAATCCTGAGGATATTTTTTAATCTAAATTTGGAATTTCATTTTTTCGTTTTATTATTTTGTCTTAATCATCATCATTCACTTCATTCATCACTTAGCATGATTAATCATTAATTTTGGACTTTTGAAAGCAAATGACGCATTTATTTCGGATGCATGCATACATTTTATTAATATAAATATTTAATTATCTCTTCTTTTCTAATTTATTTAACTGATTTTTTTTATTTTGTACTTTTTATTAGACATGTTTACTAACTGAAGAAAAACATACACACTTTAGTATTTAGTGAATAATAGCCCTTTTTTTAATTTTATTTTACCTTTACTATGCGTTTCCTCTTTGTTTTTTTTTTTAAGTTTCACAAAGTATTTACGTTTAAAGTGTATCGGAAATTCATTAACAAGAAAATAAAAGTATACTAGTCAAGTTGTAAACAAATTAAAATTGAAATAAATTACTTTTTTATTTGAAGCAGGAATTTCAATCAAATTTTGGAAATATCAATTCTTAAATGTATATTTGATTATATTTATTATTATTCAATATTAAAAAACACACCAACTATGTGCCAAGATTTTATTAAACAAATTCACCTTGTGGCTTTTGTTAAATTGTGGTTTTCTAAGCTTACTAGATTTCTTTTTATGTTGCGAGAATATTTCTCACTCATTCGACGAAAGATTTTTGAAAGGAAGAAAGATGTACAACCACACATCACATAATTTACCGAACATTTATTGAATTATTCCCTAGTTACGAAACCTTCAACACAAATCAAACAGATGAAATAGGACATGGAACTTACTGAATTCAACGAATTTAAAACTGACTACATCTAATCCACATCTTGTCAAATAGAAGATACATATGGGTCCATGGTCATATCCTCAATCCACCTAAGCACTTAATATCTACCTCCCAATATGACAACTATCTAAAAACTCTAAGAAATAGCTTTCTAGTGGAAGGCGACTTTAATACAAACCATTTAGATTGGGGCTCAAGATTTATCACTAAAAAAGGCAGAAGTTTACTACGAGTACTAAACAAACGTAAACATATCAGCACGTGAGAACCCACCTAATTGCCCACAAGAATGACGAAAAACCCTCACCTTATTGACTTCTGCATAGTCAAGAATATAAACATAGCCAATATTAATCATTCATCCATAGCCAATGAATACTCCTCACAACTCATAAAAGTAACTGAAACAACCAAGCTCTACAACTCGAAAACTGACTGAAACACTTTCCGACAGCACATAAATAATTGCCTACTTATCAACTAGATAAAAACACAAATACGAAAAATAGCAGCGAAAGAGAGAGAATCTTGCATCAAAAAAGAGATAAACAGCAAAAAAAGCTTCTGGTACGATCTTCTGACTGGTAAACTACTGAAGGAACTGCCGCAATTTGCCTTCATTTTCCTACAAAACCTCTCAACAGCATAGTCAGAGTAAAACGTTTTCCAAAACTTTGGAAAGTCGCAGACCTGATAGCTATGCCGAAGCCAGGGAGGGACGCTACTAAGACAGCTTCGTAAGCGGTCCCAAATCACCGATTCGGTTTCAGACTCAACTATCGAACAAATACACAGAGTGGCGAACAAGATATCAACCTCCATGGACTACCAACAATTCTTCGCATCAGTATTCCTCGACGTTGCTATAGTATTGGACTTAGTTTGGCATAAGAGGCTCATATCCAAGCTCAGCAACATCCGAAGGACTACTTGCTTACTTCTAAAAAGTTATTTAGAAAACTGATGTTTCTGCCTACGCTTCAAGAACCAACTGTCACAGATCCACCCGATCAAAGCTGGAGTACCCCAAGGTAGCATCTAAGGGCCCTCTTGCTCATCTTTAAGAGTATAATAAAACGACTATGGGCTTGCGGTATCCAAATCTGGAGAGCCTCCAAAAAAAACAAATCTAAACATAATTCAAAGACAACAAAAGAAGTTTCTAAGGACGATCATCAACGCTGAATGGTATATCTGTAACGATTAAATCCATCGTGATTTACAAGTAAACACTGTTGAATTAGAAATTAAAAAGATCGGCATGAGACACTTTATTCGATGCAGAAAGAAGAAAACTCAAAAGAAGAGGACCGACCCATCGACCTAGCGCTTTAAACATTATAGTATTATTATACGTGTTGTATTTAATGCATATTTTTTTACATGTATTATATGTCTTGGCCTTTGATATGTTAGCCGGTTCTTTTCTTTGCAATACTGTCCCGATTTTTCTATGATTTTTTTTGTGATTCAAATGCATTTACATTACTCTTAAGCTTTGCATTTTGTATACTACACACCATCAAGCATTCAAAAGAAAGGGCGACAACAGCTAGCAATTAAGGGCGCTCATAGTGAACAAAACCCCCACATTTCGGATAAATTAAAACTTATCTGTGCCTCAATTTTTGATAGAAAAGGTTATGTGAATTATAGGACATTGGTCCAAATCATTAAGTCGTTACTAATATTAAAGATAAACAATTTACTTGATGTCTTAGCCTGACAGGTGTAAATTTATTTAAGGAAATAAAAAACAAAATTTATTGGATCATTACAAAAGTTCGTGCCCGATTTGAAAATGAAACGCAAACGATTTCACTTTAAGGAACATAATTTTATTATTCAATTACATAGTCCTCGTTATCTTTTACAACTGTCTCCCAAGAAGCGTGTGGACTTCCTTTTCATAGAAACTTTGTGCCCTTCCTTAAAAAACGTCGTAAGGTAGTTTTCCACAGCTTCCACGGAACTACTCGTAAATTTCTTTCCATTCAAATCGTTTTGAAGGGATCGAAACGGATGAAAATCTTAAGGAGTAAGGTGGGTGCTGAAGGATTTCCCATTTTAACTCCCTTAGTTTTTACAGCGTTTGTTTTGCGACATGTGGCGTTATCATGATGGAATATGTTAAAATCGGACCATTTTCTTAAATTTTCTCATTAAGCCTAGGGAGTTGGTCACAATACTTATTCGCCGAGATTGTTTCGTCAGGCGAAAGAAACTCGAAAAAAAATTCAATCCAAACCCATCAAATACAGAAAACGGTAGCTTCAATGGATGCAAGTTAGTGTTTGGAACGGTTCTGCACCTTCACAGCTTCTTTCTGTCGCTCTTCTCGTCACCTGCTACGACTCGATCCAAAAAGGTTAGTTTTCATTGGTGTCTAAGCAGAGATATAGCCACGGAGACGCGGTTTACCTTATTTTTTTCCGTCAAAAAATGCCGTCCAGAACGGGGTTAATGGTCCAAATTCATAATAGCGTTTCAAAATCTATTAAACCTTTTTTCAACGGTCCTTAGACAGTGGAACGATCCAAATAAACGCGTTTTATGTATCTTGTTGCAGTTCCAACATTCACTCATTTTTGAAACTCGTGCATCACTACCATATATAGCGAAAGTTTAACTTTTCGGTCTCCGTTTTAGAATTGTTCATCAAAATATCACAATTTGACTTGACTCAACGAGGTGTTACGATAAAATGACTTCTGAGTCCACCGATCTACTGGTATACACTTATGTTCTTACAAAAAGCATAGCGCCCCGTTGTGTCATTAATAAACCGTCTACGATCTTCTTAAGTGGTAGGCACCAGGAAAGTCAGCATGGCATGATACCTTTCCGCCTTTACCGATTGTTCATTACAAAGTTCAAAAACGCATCCTACAACGGTTTTGGAACCATCCATGGAAAGCAACGCACATCACTGTAGCTATTTAAATGTCAAAGCGAACAAAGCCTAACAGCTGTTGCATCTTCTATGAGAGCTGTCATTGTAATTTTTAACTATTGACCTTTTGGACTAACGACGAATTCCAGGTAAAGTAGATTAGCAATACTCTCCTCTGAAGAGCTAAAAAAGTACGATTTGTTGTGATCCCTCCAGCCCCTTATTAAGTTTCATCTTTTGTTTTACGGCGTATATTTGATCAAACCTGAAATTAATATGAAAACATAATAATTGTAGCTTCTGATCAAAAAGTGCCCTAAATTTTCCATTCAAACAAACGGCTCTTGAGATATTGTCAAAAGCATTTTTTTTTTAGGCTAGTACATCTGTTATCTGCCGCTCAAATATCTGTATGGGCGCGATTTGTCAAAAGTTTTTGCATCATAGCTTAGTAAACAAGTCAGTGTTTGTTGTATTCTGCAAAATTCGCAATATCAAATTAAGTTGAGCAAAGAGTTTCCCTGAATTTCGTGCTTCTAACAAAATATCAACAATGTCGAAAACACTAGAGTTGCCAAGAGTTTAAATCATGTGAGAGTGCATTAGTAAATTCTGTTTGACGTTTCATATACACACATCATGTGTGAGGCTTCAATAATTCATTTCTACTTCAATTTTGAGGTGAAAGCACGTGCGGTGTCTTTTGCGATTCCAATTTAAATCAGTTTTTAAAAAAAAATATATAAAGAAAAATATGAGTAACACGGACGATTTTTGCATCGCTTCCGGATCCTTTTTTTTATAATTTTTAGGAGTGTTTTGTACTGATCATTTTTTCAACTACGGTTGCTATATTGTTTTTCTTTTACGTTGCACAACGCAGGTAGAAACCGATAAAATTCTAGAAATTTCAAAATTCAATTTTAATCCTCCATCTTCGAGAACATTGAACCCTTCCGGTGTCTGCCTGCGATGTTGTCTTGTCGCTGTGCGGGTGAAAATGAGAAAATGCATGATCAATCAGTCAATCACCAATATACACTATATCAAGCATGTCTACCGCATGTCTGCCTGATTGACGAAAAATCTAAACATTTTGATTTGCTTCAATCAGACACACAACGTTCACGTGTCTCATTTTCACTAATCCATTCTCACCTGTTTGATAAGACCAATGTACATACATATGCATATGCCGCTTAAAGTGGGCCGTACTGTACTTGATGATTTCCCTTGTCGCGGTCGTTTATGTATGACTGATGTAAGCATCGAAAAAGTTATGAAAATTGTGCTCGCAGATCGTCGTGTGAGCATCAGGGAGATAGTAGCCGATTTTGGTGTCTTGTTCAGATCGGTTCAGAGAATTACGAGTATGAACGATGTTTTGGACACGAGACGAGTTAAGTCGGCTTGTGCCGAGAGTGCTGAATTTGTTGCACAATAGAATCACATTGATTGAAGAAATGCTCAATTTGGGCCAAAATGTTATCGATGAAATCATGACAAGTGAAGAGACATGGGTCTATGATAATGACATCGAAACTTACCAACAACCATCGGAATGGCTCTTCTTAGATCAAAACCCAAAAAACCATGACAGACTTGATCCAAAATCAAGGATTTGTTGACCGTCTTCTTTGATTGCCGTGATGTGGTCCACCCCTAGTTTCTTCTGTTAGGCCAGACAGTAAATAAGGAGTGTTACGTAAGCGTAGTAAAGCACTTGAGAGAAAAATGTTCTTCGCAAGTAGCCAGAATTGTGGAGAAACAACTCGTGGTTTCTTTACCACGACAACGCATCGGCTCACACATCTCATCTTGTACGAGACTATTAAATCAAAAACGACGTTCATCCCCTTCCGCTAGCTCCTTATTCACCTGACATGACTTCTTGTGACTTTTTCCTATTTGACGACCTAAGTTACCACTTCGCGGAAAGCTTTTTGAGACGATAAAAGAGAATTTGCAGAAGGAGCTGAAGGCGATTCTGAAATCTGCCTATAAAAAGTCTTTTGAAGATTGGAGGAAGCTTTGGAATTTGTGTATTGCTTAAATGGAGATTGCTTTGAAGGGAATAAAATAAATACTCGTATCGATGAATAATTGAACCTTTTTCCATTTTTGAAGAGTTCCGGATACTGATACTGATACTGATCAAATAAGTGAGTGCAATGCATATGAAATTTCTTACACTTGGAATTAGAGCGATTGCTTTTCCAGAATTTTAATAGCATACCGAGCACGACTTTTAGTTTGCGAATGTAACTATCCACTTCCACTTTCTCAATTTTCTGCCTGGCATTGCTGAGTTGTGGTTAGAGACTTTCTTTCAGATGCATTGATTTTGAACTTTAGTCTGTTCGCCTCTGACTCCAAGTTGTTGTGGGTCCAATATTCTGTGTGAGGGCAGGCAAAAGTCATCAGCGTAGTCGATATGTTCAAAATATGATGTCGAAACCCATTCCAGCTTAAAATTTTCGGTATACATCATTAATAACTATGTGAATAGCAATGATTAAGAAAAATTCTTCTGACACTCAACCGTTGTGTACGACAGCTCAAAGGTGAATCTGTTTGAAGCACAGCTATTGTCTTCATGGTCTTAAATATGAAGGAAATCACGCTGATTGATGTGGAGCTCTTGTCCTTTTGAAATTTTTGGCATAGGGGCTTTCGTCACTATTCGGAACTCGGTATGCAAGTCAATGCCAGCCTAACAGTGAATATTCTCTGCAAAGTTGCTATCAAATTGTCTCTTACTTTTTGTAACGTAACTCGATAAACACCATTACTGCCAGTCGATGTCGAGCCACAGTGTTTCGATGACCATATATGCCAACACAATCGATGACAAATAATAACTAGAAGCTGTTCTGTTACTCAGAAAACTTGGTTTTGATTAGATTACTTCGAAAGTGAGGCTCAAGCTTGATATGAAAATTTTCGGCTTTTGACTCAATGTGACTATGTTACCAATTTGGCTGATTTGATTCATGCGAGGACTCCGGTCAGCCTGGTTTAATAGGATGTCTCGAATTTTTGGAAAAGTCCTCATAAAAGGCGCTTCTTAAAATCGAAATTAGATGCTTACATATATTGTTTATTTTCGACACAGTCTTGATACAAATTAGTCTTTATTGAACTATTTACAAATTCTTGGGTTTCTTTGTCCGGTTCACGGAGCTCCATCTAAAGGTGTTGTCTAAACGGGTTTTCATGGTTAACTATTCGTATCTGATTCTGAATTCGATATGCCTGTGGTCTGACATGATCGCAAGTTGTGCATTTGACACAATGCCAGCCAAAAGTTTCGAAGTAGGAAGGTATTATGCAAGCGTAAAATCAAAAGGCCGGTTGCACATAAATAAACAAGGGTGGTGTTGGAATGATGAGATGTAAATGACAGTAGTGAATAAAGGGAAAGCTTTTCAAGCATGCACTACTCGTAAAAATCGTGTGAATAATGCAAGCGACAAAATGCGTCCTTTGTAAAACTGTTAAACCCGTGCGATTGCCATAAAGTTATTATTTAAGAAATTTGGACTGATACGCTCATAAATGACAACAGGCGACAAACAGTTGAAAAAGTGTGGTAGACCGGAGAAAAACTTGGAAGAGATTTAATTGCTAAAATACAGGGTGCTCCAAAATGTATGTTATGACCCCATTTTCTACATCTCCATCTTTGGAATAAAATTAAAAAAAATGTATGCGTTTATTTTAATTTTATTTCGAAATGAGGAATGAAAAATGCGTCGATCTCTGCAGCGGTCACCATCCACAGCGATCCTTTGGCCACGCTGTGCTCAACAAAAAAAGTTCGAATGGTCCTCCTGCGTGAACAGCACACCATGCAGTGACTTTGAGTGGCTGTAATGGCTCTTCGTGGATTATTCACGAATTTTCTGTTGAGATTCGAAAGAGCGTGAGCGTTGGCTACCATAGACGCGATTTACGGTGAACACCCATCAGCTGATGGACTTTCTGCACTTTCAAGCCATCATCAAAATGCGCCTCAGTTACTTGCTTGGAATAATCGATTGCGTTATACGACGCCTGGCCGACATCGACGTAGCCGGTGTAACATCTTGAGCCACGGCAGTGGCAATCTCATCTTTTACTTCCCAAATATTTTAACCAAATCGACATTAATGACACTTTCCGATAGGGTCATATGGTTTGTCCCAACTAGTACTAATACTATTCCCTGGGCAGATTCTACAGGAGCAAATTTTGCACAATATGATGAGAAGCGATTGGATGGGTAACTACTGGAACGAGAGCGCTGTTTGTGCGCCGATTTTTGATCAAAAATGGCATGATCCATGTGCTTCACCCAACCTTTAAGTAGACATTGCACCCATTGATTGTTTTTCCTCCCTATTGAAAGGGGACATGAAAGGAAAGCATTTCGCTGATGTCGCTGAAGTAAAAAAAAGGACAGAGGACAAATTTGAAAAATGTTTCAGCAATTGCAGTGAAATGTACTTTAAAGGTTTTTTTTGTTCAAAAAATAAATTTCCAATAACCACCTTCCGGAACGAAGAGAAATTAATTTCAATAAAATTGCGTGACGTTCATACACTTTGAGCATGCATCCGGTCAAGCAACATTAAAACGGCTGGATATGCTTACCTTATACTTACAAAAGCAGCATAGCTTATACTAAGTAGCAGTTGAGCCTTTTGACAGTGAAAACACGCTCAAATTTAGCGAATAACAAAGCGCAGTGGACTGTGATGAATTGAAACGCAACGCTATTCAACAATACCGGATATGTTTAGTATCTTTTATACACACATATTTACGCACAACAAAAATTCATAGAAGGATCCGCTTTTCCATTATTAAATACTCATATTTGCAAAGCTACAAAACAAAAGAAGAAGAAAGATACAACCTCGATTTCCAAATGCTAATGTTGATCAAATTTTGAAGGATTTGAATCCAATTCCGGATCTACCCTTCGCTACTGTATACATAGAAACTACGACTACGTATTTCGGTTTAGTTTGGCCAAAATAATTTATCACAATGTGGACAAAAATCCTTCAGACAACAATTTTTTTATTTTTCCAAAAAATTCACCTTCTACGTATCGAACAGATTGGAGGTTATTTTAATTAACAAATAAATATAATCTAATAAGTCTTTCTCCTATCTAAACCAAGCCAAGCTTAGACTCCATAAATGGTCTGGCTCATTTGTTCGCCAGGTGCAAATCCCATAGGTGAAGCTGATTGAAAAGGCATCGGTGCAAATTGAATAAACTGAACTGGAACCGTTATTGGTTGCATATGAGATACAACTTGAGATGTTTCCGCTGGTTGTGGTTCATTATCGTCAACTGATATCTGAAACTGCTGATTTGGATGCCTACTATTCCCAATAGATATTGCATTCTGTTTACTTTGCGCCTCTTGCTGTTCCTGTTGATGGTGTTGCTGATGCTGATGATAGCCAAAGTTCTCGATTTGTTGTTGCATGAGTTGTGCTCGTATGTTACTTGAATGAGCAGCAGAGAGGTACTTTGGCTTGGTAATTGATGGATAGCCAGGTTGGTCATAGTGCTCATGACCACCACCATCACCACCACCGCCGCCACCACTATGCTCTGAGTGAATCTCATGGTAATGTGGTTGCTCTTTTATTTCATGGTGTTCTTCCTTTCCACCGTGATGTTCGGATGACCCGTATTTGTAAGGAGCATGAATGTAGACAGGAACTTTCTTCTCCACAGTTACTTGCTTTTCCACTTCGACTCTGTAGGGAACAGGCACCTTCCTTTCCACTGGATAGGGTACTGGTTTTTCGACTGGATATGGTATTTTCACTTCGACAGGATAGGGTACTGCTTTATATACTGGATACGGTTTCGGTACGTGGATAATTTTGTTTACGATCTTTTCCACTGGATAGGGTTTTGGAACTTGCACTATTTTCTCCACAATTTTCTCCACTGGCACATGCACATGAACGATTTTCTCAACGGGATAAGGAACTTTCACTTCGACTTTTTTCTCAATGTGTATTGGTTTTTCGACAATTTTTTCGACTGGATACGGCTTTGGGACGTGCACGATTTTCTCTACAGGAACATTGACAATTTTTTCGACGATTTTTTCTACTGGATAAGGCTTTGGAACGTGAACTATTTTTTCCACTGGGACATGTATAATCTTTTCAATGGGATAAGGCTCCTTTTTAATCACAGTCTTAACGTGGTTATGATGATGGTGATGGTGATGATGTTTTACCTTGATATTCTCCTCTTGAACCTCTTGACCTTCGTGATGATACTGAACCTCTTCGTGATGTGCTTCTTCTGGCACATGCACTTCAGACTCCTCTTTATGTTCCTCCTTGTGTTCAACATGTTCGTGAGTTTCTTCAAACGTATGATGGACTTTCTCTTCTTCTTTTTCCTCATGCTCCTGATGGTAATGGATTTTCGCAGGAACAATCCTAACTTTTTTAAAATGATTCATTGGTTTTACAAAGTGAATGTAGTGTTTAAGGCCTCGTTTGTCTCGGTTTGGATTCTCCGGCTCAAATTCAGGATCCACTTCCTCTATTTTATTTTGATGTTTACCTTCATCCAACTTAAGAGACTCTCGAGCCTTTTTAGTCCGTCGACAGGCTGTTTGTTCTACTACGACGAGGAAAAGTAGAGTAATGGGCTATAAAAGAAAAGTATACATGACTTAAATGTGACTCCTGAGGTATTTCACTTACCACAAGTTTCATTTTTGGAATATGTTTATCCTTTGCTGTGGTGTTCGTTCTTGATGTATCCCTTTGATAGTTCCAAAGCCGATGGTGTAAGACAATTAATGTAAACTCAAGCATATGCTATAATATTTATAAGCATGCAAGCTCTGCTGGAGATGGTAGTGGTAGCGGATAATATTTTGTTGTTTTTTCTTTTGACTTGCTTTCTCTACTATGAAAAGAAATTACAGTACAGTATAAGGAGGAAGAAGATGATAGCAAAAGTGTTAACTATCACCCACCAACGCAAGTAGAGGGAATTAACGATCGCGTGCTGAGCTGTTCTTCATGGCTATTAACATAACTGAAGATCATATTGAGTAGGAACGTTCGCTATATTAGAGGTCGTTGTTTCGGTACCTGGACATTATATCATACATTGTTATAGTACGAGTTTATATCTTCCTGGAAGGGGATATTTGGGGGAAGTAATTAATAAAATGCCGTGATACCAATACAATTTGGTGATGTACGACCGTATACTTTGCTTATGTTTACAACAAGTTAGTGTGTCTTATGTGTGAAACCTTTAAGCACATGCCTTACATCGTGTCAGAGTCATGGTGATGAGTATTAGATAAAAGTAATTACAACTGATTTGTGATTTAATCATACTTTTGAATGAATAGTGACGAATACAAATATACCTTAAACTGCATTTATGTAGATTAAAGATATTTGAATACACGCCAGGTGTTTTTAGAGAACTCCTTTAAAATCAGACACTAATGTCAGGTTTTAAGTGCAGGAAATCCATTTGCAATCTGAACGTTATAGTCATAGGCTTGATGGTTTATCACACGGTTGTTTGAAAAATGTAAGAAATTTTATGACTGTTGCATGTCAGTGAAATGAAAAGTCTATTATGTGTGTCGTAAAGGTACTATTCACTAATGCCACTTTAGGTTGATGGTAATTCGATGATAGTTAGTTTACTTTTCTCTGAAAAATTCACTCGGATGCGTACAAGTCGATTGAACAATGAGGAACTGAAGTTTCGGAAAGAAAATGATCGACATGCAGTGTGTTTTTGTTGTTTTTATTAAATTTAATATGTAATGAGCTATCAGAAGAGCCAAATTGAAATAGTTAACAATTTTGGAATCCAGGCACACAGCTTCCAGGTTATTATATTAAGATTTCTACCATGGGCAGCGTCATGGTTCTCTAAATCTTAGATCGGAATCGATATTTGAATATCCTCTTAACTGAAGCCGTGTTATCAATTCGCCAGATGTGGCTGAGTAAAAAAATTAGCTTCTCGCTTTGTGCAAATAGGGAGATGTAATGTTTGTAGTTTTCTAGCAAATCCAACAAACGGCATCTATGTGCTGTTAACTTGGAATTTCTTCAGAAATTGAAAAGGGACAATGACGAGTTTTCCTTCGCGAAATAGGACAAGTTTCCCTAGGTTTATGCTCTATTGAGTCACAGTTCTAGAGACGCTTGACGTGAAATACTCGATATAGACTGACCTATGTTTACAGCTTTTAACTTACGATTAGGGACAAAGCTTTGATCCCTTAAGATCCCTTAAATGCCAGTTGCTCCAAAAGAGCCAAAACATCGCGGAATAACTTGAACGTCTTAGAGGGGGTCAAATGAAATACTACTCTGAAAAACAACCAAGAGATTTGGTGTAGGACTGCTGCCTTACCGAAAAGCGGAATCTTTCTAGCCTGGAATGGACACAGTGGAAGGAAGACATCATCGGTTATATGAAAGTGTTATTTCAAAATTATTGAAAAATTTCGCACCCAATTCACCCTTTTGGATACTCCCACCCCAACAAGAACGAGCACGGTGCATTTAGTACAACATTGATGAATTTGACAGAACTTCACAGTATTAAAGAACTGCCTTGGCTCTGCAATGAATTCTGGAAACAACACCTGAGCAAAAATCAATGTGCTAATCGCTGTTTCTTTGACCTAAGAAGGTAGTTGGGTAGTAAGGCCCTATCCTGAAAAACTAGGGGGACTACATTAGACCTTGATCATCCCAGACCTATTTTTGGGCGCTGAAGCATGGACTCGACCAAAGCGGATGAAGATATCCTCAATCGTTTTGAAGAAAAACTCCTTCGATTTTTATTAAGTTGCACCACATGAAATGGCCGATTTTGAGGTAAAAATTTCAAAAGCCAATTTTTTTTTTTAAAACGTTAGCATCTATAACTTTTTTCCAACGTGATTCAAGATCGATTACACACGTTTTTTACACGTTTTTTATAGAAGGTTTAATTTTTGAAGCTATAAAATCTTCAAAGATTTTTATGGCCTCTGCTCGGATCGGATAGTCCGATGGGGAAACAGCAAGAAAATACGGTGGATTGGACCATGCCTATTTGCCAACGTAAGCATTTGGCTACATTTATCGTTTCCTCTGATTGAAAATATGAAAAGTGAATTGGTCTTTTCGATGTACAGCAGATTGTCACCATAACCTTTTTCTGGTTGAAGTTTTAGTTTGTTCTTCCGCATTCAACCACTGCCCAGATCTTTTACCGTTGATAAAAAATTCGCTTTTCATCACATGTGATTATACGGTGCAAAGTTTAGCGATGTACAGATTTCTAAGCGGCGAAATTTTTGTGACTTATTCAGTTCATGACGCATCCACTTTTCGAGTGTTGTTGTTACTTTTCCTATTTACATAAGATAGGTGTCGACTGACAATACAGGGGAGGTATTCTCATGTTCAGTGCAATGTCCCACATCGTTTTTGTTTGGTCCGGATCTATTGTTACTTCTAAAACAATGTCTTCAATTACCCTTTCTGGTTTGCCACTTGGTTCGTTTTCGAAAGGTAAGATCTCTCGAACGGAACTTAACAAATCAACGTCGAATGTTGCGTTCGTTTACAGCTACATCCTTAAATGCGTCATTAATGTTTTTGCTGCAAGAGACGCAGTTTGAATTCATAAAGAAAGAGAGTCCCAGTTTACGATGACAGGCTCTAGAGGAAAGGATTCAACATTGAACTATACGACCTAATCAACAAATTACGCATCAGTTGCTTAAGATGGCTAGGACACCATTGTTCCGGGATGCGGAGTTTTCGAAACTAAACCGAATTCAAAAGATGGAGACCTCAACTTGTGTGACCTTAACCGTTTTATAGTGCACAACTATCTAAGGCCCAGTTTGACCCTGAACTCCACCTAAGTAAATAAGTAATTCCAGTTTCTACATCCGAACAGCGTTTCAGCGTATACCAGCAAACCTTTTCAGTACACAGTTGGATCATTCTATAAGTATCAGAATTCCCGCCGCTATAAACACGCTTGTTTTCCGAATGTCTCACTGTTCTTTAGACAGCAGTTTTACCATGCGCAGCCCACACACGTGGCCCAGTCCATGGTCAATTTTGCAATCGACAGAGTTTAAATTTGGAATTGTGTAACTTAATCTTCAAAGAATTGCATTAATATAAAAGTGGCCTTATCATTTTTGTGAATTAAAAAATAATAATTACATAGATTTAGGGTTATGCTTACTTACTTACTTTAGGTGGCGCTACAGTCCGGGTGGACCTGGGCCTCAGTCAAAAAGCGTCTCAAACCAGCTCGATCCCCGAAAATCACTCGAACAATTTTCCTCTCAAAGCAGCCAAGAGAACCCTCATCCATTTTTGATAATGTCCATGCCTTTGCCCCATAGACCAGGACATATAAAGTAAGTTTTGTTGTTCGAGAAAGGGGTTTGCTAGTCAAGTGCCTTCTTAGTCCAAGGAAGCAGCAATTGGCAAGAGTTATTCTTCGTTTGGACTCAGCGCTGATGTCGTTGTCTGAATTTATAGCGTGCCTAGGTAAATAATCTTTAACTACCTCAAAGTTATACCTGCGGAAGATGACGTTTTGTCGGTGTTGAGTGTCATTTTTGCTCGACAGCATATACTTGGTCTTGCCCTCATTGACCGCTAAACCCATTTTCGTCGCTCCCATCCCAATACTCTTGAAAGCGTCACAGATATCATCCTCCTCCTTCCTTCCGATTTTGTCAATATTATCGGCGTATGCGAGTATTTGGACGCACTTCTGAAAGATTGTGCCACTTTTGCTTGAGCGTGAATTTGCACGACAGCGCATCGCCTAATCTTAATCCTTTTTTGATATCAAAGGACTCGGTGAGATCTTAACCAACCTTGATGGAGCTGAGCGGATGCTCCATCTTCATCCTGCACGGACGGACGAGTTGAAGCTCATAAGTTTGCTCCAAGATCTGCCGTAGTGTAAACATTTGGTCGATGGTGAACTTCCCTGGCCTGAAGCCACACCGATATGGACCTATCAGGTTGTCGCCGAATGGCTTCAGGCGTTCACACAAAACGCCAGATAAGATCTTGTATTCAATGTTAAGAAGACTGATTATTTTGCAGTCGGCGCAATTCAGAGGTTTTTCTTTCTTGAGGATCGCACAATTAATGCTGAGGTTCCATACATCGGGCATATTTTCGTCCAACCATATTTTACAGACGAGTTGGTGCATGTTCTTTACCAAGTCATCGCCTGTCGCTTTGAAGAGCTCGGCAACTAGACCGTCCGCACCAGCAGCTTTGTTGAACTTCAGGTTCGTTAATCGCTCTTCCGCCACCATCACTTTTCTAAGACCCTGACTTAGTCTTGGACATCCTTACCGGTCTGAGCTGTAAATATTCGGAGTGGCCCGGATAAGGACTCATTTGATGCAAGATTTTTTAGAATTTTACTGTGCAGGGGAAAAGGGATTATTATAGGGGAAGCCAACCAACCTTATCTTTAATTTTGAACAATGGGCTCATACTAGTAACACTATTTTGCCAAACACATTGTCTCGACAGTTTGCTTTTCAAAGCTCCTTAAAATTGAAATATACGTTTGTATGTGCTTTTCAATTTGCATTAAAAACCGATCATTCTTACTTCGTTTGGAACACAACGAGTTAAACAGGTTTTGGTGGCGTCACTGAATAGAAATCCGAGGCAAGAGATCAACGGTTAAAAGCTAAACTTCAACACTTTTTTCGCATTTATTTTATTATCCCTTTAAATGGTTTTATGTACATAACATATATGTAGGAGTGATAATGTATGTTTTTATTTTGTTTTTCCTTTATATAAACATTAAATGGTCTTTGTACTTCTTAGCGTGTATTCCCTTAACAACTAGACAAACAATTTTTTTTTTCTTGTAAAACTCCTTCGAATTTTTCATTTCACTTTGTTTTTCGATTACCCGTAATTGTTTTTGGCTTTTGTTATGCAAGCATAAACACATAACTGAATATTAATAAGTAATAGATTTGTTAAAAAAATAAATTAATAAAAGATAAAACTTAAAACTTAATAAGAAATATGAAAAAAAAAAATAATAATTAAAAAAACAACGTAAAGGAGAAGAAACTACTCCTGTTTTAAAACACCCATTTGCTCAAGAAGTCCTTGGAAACCGTCTGGCAGCCGCCCTTCATTTAGTTCCGCACTCCATAGTTTATACTAGAAACAAATGAATACATGAGAAAGAAAAAAATTAGAGATAGTTAGACTTACTCTATCTAGTTCAGACCGAAGAGCTAGTACTGCTTTCTCACGATCAGCAACGAGTTCCTCCAGATATTGGTAACGTAGTTTCTTACGAGCACGGCATTCACGAGCGCTTTGACGACTTCTCTCTTAAATAAGAAAAATTAAATTTATTTCAAGACAACACAACTAGTGAGGATTCTTACCAAGTTTGGCCTTTATATCAATTTTTTCGGTTGAAGCTTTACGGCCAGGTTTACGTCCACGTTTACCTCCCTCCTTGCGCTCCTCATATTAAATGTTTTGTATGAGATTAGTTTTATAAGATTAATTATATTTTTGAGTGAGTATAGAAAACTTTGCCTATATAAACTGGAAAAGCAAGATACATGATTCCAATGCTAGCTCTAATGATGGAGCCATAACATAAGAGTACGCTCTCGTTTCGCATCAGCAAGCGTGAGTACTTAATTTCGCTGCTTAATAACAACACCACGCTAAGTTACATTAAATGGTAAGTACGCCTCTTTTTGTGGACTATCTTGGCATATTTTAAAAAGCTTAAAGCCTTCCTAAAGCAAACACAAAACGACCCTGAATGCTTCAATTAAAAACGAAAGTCCGATAACTATACCTTCTCTTTCAAATATATATCAAACGTCTACTACTCATTCGTACCATGCATCTCATACTTTTATTGCTATCAACAATTTACTTCCTTTTTGGACCCTTTCTCTAATAATCTTTTGATTCTATATGTTCCGCAGAAAAGTAACAATCGCTTTATTATGGATAAGATGGAAAGTGTTAGTTTTAGGCGCACTCCTACCAACTTAGCCTCTGGTGTTCCTTAAGGCAGCTAGTTTGTTCCCCCTCTTTTCATCTTATCCACGAATAACCTTGCACGTTTGTATTCACTGGCGAAACATGTACCAGGAATCAAACCAATGATATTGGTGTCTTTTAAAAGGACCAATGTCTTATTCTATTGTTTTACAATTCTGTTGAACGGAATGGCACTGAAAAAAATTTAATTTTGAAGCAACCAACATACACAGTGTGGCAGACAATATCCCGGACAAGAGCCATATTTCTTTTCTTTTTTTTTTATAATTTACGTTGCCAGGGCACGGGCGGAAAGATAGAAGGAGGAAAAAGGAAAGCATTGTTGTGATGTAGTGGTTTGAAACTCAGGTATATTTGGTTTCGATATTGACATTCCAGGGGTGGGAGTCCGAATAGAAAGGAGTTTTTCTTCATTTGGAATGATTCAGGTTATAAATTTTAACGGTTTTTTTGGGCTTGAGACTCTATAACAGCCAAATCTACATGCAAGTGTTATGCCTTCACACGCAGATTTTCTGACTAAGTTCCTATTACATAAATGAAAAACTTGTCATGAGTAGGATTCAAACCTTGACACTCCGAGTGAGAAGCGACGGCTAGTACCACTACACCACGGCCACCCGTAATCTCGGGAACAAGGAGCGCCATCTATTTGTTCGAACATGCGTTTAAAGCTTAAATCTATCTGTACTATCTGTCAAAATTGCATGACACAAATGTGTCATTTAACAATTATAAGAATTATTTTACAAGACCATCTTTTCATTTGATATTTTCATTTTAACATGGAACAAAGAGCGGTCATTGAATTCCATGAAAAACTTGGTAAAATTGCATCAGAAACATTCCGATTGATGCAACAAGTTAACTGTGATGATTGCTTGAGTAGAACAGTTGTTTGGAGTGGCATAAACATTTTTTGCGCGGCAGAGACGCTGGAGGATGACAAACGGAGATTATTCGAACCACTCTTCACTAGTATTTCTGTAAAACAAATGTTGGTGTCTGTTGCACGATAATGCATGGAGTCACAAAGCACTCATTGTTCGTCAATTTCTAGTTCGAAATTAAGTGTGAGTTCGATCTTTTCAAAGTTCTTTTTATGTTAATTTTCTCGATTTTAGAGCACAATGGTGCCTTTCCATCAACATTTGGAGGAGATTCTGCCTCTACTTGAATGGGAAGACGAAGGGTATATTAGAGATCATGAGAAACCAAATGATAACATTGTGCAAGATGATATTATTTTGCCAAATTTGGCTCTGAAGCCCAACACTTATGGGAATCTGAAGAACTGGCTCTGACATTTTAATTTAATTAGTACAATTCAAGGATGCAACAAGAAATATTATCATAAATTGCGTCCTAACGTATTTTTCAAATTATTTTATATTGAAAGAAATTTTGGTTGTATTAACACAGAAATGATCAACAGTTTTACTTCAGCCTGATACAAGACCTACTAGTATCTTTGTTTATGATACTAAGGCATCGAGATTAAAACCTTTATTGGGGTTACAATTTAAACAAGGAGATAATCTCTAGACACTGAATTTCACAGAACGGGTTCAAAGTTTCGTAAACCAAGAAGAGTTAAGCGCACAATGTGTGCGTAATCTCTAATGAAACGACAAAACGAAAATGCCAGTAAAAAACAAAAGGCAAGTCTTCCAATCATATGCGGAAAAGTGTTACCATGATCATGCGTGAAGAGATATACGCATATAATCACGCGACAAACAGTAGAAGTAATGTAACGTAGAAACACAGGCAAATGATTAAACAGTTTTAAAATTGCAGCGCAAGAATATATCGAATATGAGCTGAAAACCCTAACGGAGACAGTAAAATTTGCAAAAGATGGAAGGAGTACTTTCACGTCTAATTAAATGACGAATTTTCGCGTAGTATATAACATGTATCATAACAACGTCTAGTTGGAACCAAACTTTTCTTAAGTCTACTACAACTAATTAAGCCCATACAATTTTACAACATGTAACCATAACGATCAGAATTGATATGATTGACAGGTTTTCCCTCGTCACCTGCAAAAAATAAGGCACAATTACTTCACCACACAAAACCTAGCTTAGATGGGTGGAGTGCAAACGATCATCGATAATCAAAAAAAATAAATGGTTCCCCTCAATCTCCGCACAATTCGTGTTATTGTTCGCTTATTTGGCCTTCTATCGACACTAACGATTCCACATAAATGTGAATATTTGGAGTACAAACAATGGAAATGGTAAAATTTCCTCAATCACAACTCTGTTTCCTCTGTACAATTTCAACATAATCACTGCAAATCGTGCCACCCCTGTCTTATTTACAAATAATTTTCTACTACGCAGTTAGTGATTCCAAGGAAAAATCCTTTTCTCAGCTCCTCAGAACTGTTTCCAACCAGAAACCCTTTGTATAACTCCTAATCGGAACTAATTCTAACAAGTCACCCCAAAATCACTTCACGTAGCGTCACTTCAAGGCATTCCAAGCTTAATTTGTACTTTTCAAAAGCAATTTAGCATACTTACAGATAAATTTGGTTCCTCCGACATGATCATATCATCGCCATCCATTATTAATTCTAAATTTATACTTTTTGACTTATTAAAAGGAAAATTGAGAAAAAATCACACGCGCTACACTGTTTACAAATTCACTTGGCGAAATTCGTTTGATGTTTGATGCTGCTCTTTGTTCAGCGCGCTTGTTGAATGACAAACAAATTCCGCGAGTGCGAATGAAATGGCAAACAAAAAAAGCTGGAGAAAAGCAACCCTTGTTTTGTAAATGGTTATATCAAATGCAGCCAACTTCGATATGGAATGTAGGCAAGGTAGTTAGTTTACTGGCAGTTAGTTGTTTGAATTTAATTAAAAGAGCAGTTGTTAAACGTGAAGGAAGGATTGCATATTTTCTCGAAATTAAAAAGTACCAATTAAATGGAAATGTTTTTTCTCCACTAATAAGTTTATATGTGGCAGCCGAGGGTTGAAAATGTCTCTTTATAAATATAATCCAGCACCCACTCATCGCAATGCTTTTCAAATAGTAGAAACTTCGAAAGGTCTTTAAAAGATTTTTTGTGGGAAAATAAACTCAGGAAACGCACAACTACGCCCGCAGAGTGCATAGTTTGTAACGACTATCTCCTCTTAATCAAAGCGAATCCTAGGCATGATCGGAGGATGGTGGGTCTTTGATCATCCACACACTAAACTGAGATTGTTTTTTCACAAGTAAGAAGAAGCTGAACGATAAGACATACACATAACTGGCAAACGATTAAATGACAACAACCTTCGGATCCGCGCTTTGAATATTCGAATTCTTAACAGTCCATATACAACAGTAGTCGTTGATTTCTCTCACGCAGACATCACCGCCATCCAGTAATTGCAATGGGATACTAAGGTGATAAGTGTTGAGAACAGAAACAGCGCACTTTAGATACGCGACAAATAGAAGCAAGTAGTCTTCAGCTTCCGAAACATCAGCGAGAGTATTATGACAATCCGCATCAATGCTAAATTTGTTAAATATGCCCTCATGTCCAGACAATCTTACAAAAGTCCCGCATTCGCGTTAAAGGGATTTAAAGAATACCTCTTGCCCATCGCTTGTTGACATGGATAAAGACAGAAGAGAGATGGTCCAACGACTGAGATGGCTGGATTATCAAGAGCAGATAGACATCAGCGCTTAGGTTCAAAAATTCCAGTAGTGGAAGGCCTCAACTCAGACGGCGCATGCAAGTGGACCGGGTCGTCAGTCAACTTAGTGTGCGAAACTGGAGCCAACTAGCCATCAAAGATATATGAGATGTAAGAGCGATGTCCCAAGTATGACTTTACCGATTTTAATGCCAGAGTACGAAAGGTTGACGTGGTAGGACAATTGGCAAGCAAAGCCTACACGACACTATGTCTGGCAACGGAGTTAGGCTTAGGTTTTGCGGCGGTACGAAATATTATTAAAGCGAGCTCACGGTTTTCCAATAACACACATGGCGGTCTCTGAATCTTGAAACGCTAAGTTAAATGGATCACTTTGCGATCGACGTAAGGAATGCCTCCAGTATTCTGGGTGTCTTTTGCTTTCGGGCAGCCGACAATGACACGGATCATAATCTTGTTTTATCCAAGATACGAATACGGATATCCCAAACATAGCAATAATTGATGTGCGGAGATATAAAGTAGAAAAGATGGAATCGCAAGAGACCGACAGAATCTGTGCCGAACAAGTATACCGAAATAGACCATCTAACATAGACGATGATAAGCAAAACGTCAGTCTACCTGGCCAAAACGAAGTATGGATAGCAATATTTAAGCTAAAATCCAACAAAGCAGTTGGACTTGACAGCATAACCGGTATTTTCAGCTGAAGGAAATGACTAACTCATCTCTCAGATCTGGTCAGAAGAGTTTATGTCTGATGATTGCTATTTCTACATAGTATGCCCGATTAACGAAATGCCAGACCGCATCAACTATGAGTCTCCTCACCATTGCGTACAAAATCTTATCTGCGGCGAACCAGGCAAAACGTTACATTCGAAGCCTTCAATTTCGGGATATAAGGGGCTTTGTCTACCTTCGCTCTGCTATAAAATCTACAAACATCAGCTTGGGAGAAATAAATTGAAAAATCACCCTTGCCAATCGCTCTTTTTTAGGGTTTAACAGGCAAATGGGTAGTCAAGCCACCCCATCCCGAAAAACTGCAAAGACTACATAAGGCCTTGATCATCGAATGTAGTGTAAGATATCCACACTCGTTTCGAGAGATTAATGGCTTCATAGTAGATTCAACTACGAATTAAACGACCTCTACCGCGACATCGTTCATGTCATCAGTCGCCGGAGATGGCTAGGATATGTAGAGAGAATGGATAACTATGCTCCTCCTTTCAATCAAACTCGGAGGGACAATGCAGAAGATAAAGACATCACTTTAGGTAGTTCGCACAAGTAGATGGAGAACCCAGTGCCGGAAAGGGATCTTAGTTGAGGCCCAGATTTCGTTTCCAGGCCTGGAGGCTTTGTATACACTTTTACCATGCTGACTTCGACACACATCCGGCACACATCGTCAAGGTGATTGAGAACAAAACTATTCTCTTTCCACATTCCTCGCTACTCCAAAGCAACTTTCACCAATCTACTGCCCTTAACAAATCAACAATCTTATTGGAAACCAACATGTAGGAGTGTTTCCCACATAGCCCTCCATTTATCGAACTCAAATCGAAAACCAATTCAATTACTAAATAACTGTTTTTGTTTTTATTATTTCGTCTTCTCCTCAGAAGAAATATTTATGTATAAATTATTCTCGTCTTTTCCACAATGAAAATACAAAAAATGCAAAATTAGAAATTACAAAAAAATTAAGGTGATCAATGCTAATCTCAATTTAATTGGTGTACGTCTGTGTGCTTGTGGAGAAAAGCGCAAGAGCACCACTGGCTAGACCCACGGAGAAAATGTAATTAACCGCCGGCGATGAGTTCTTCAAAATGAAGAAACTAATAAAAATGATGACGGCCAAGTAGAGAGCATTGTTGTAGAAGATTGAGTATGTGGTTGCCTCGAAGTCAGCCACTTCGTTCTTCTTCCACAGAATTCTCTCGTCTTTTTCCTTTTTGGTGATCTTCTTGTCGTCATTTAGTTGACGATTCATTTCACGGGTGACTGCGTCCTCTCGCTTCACGGCGATTTTGTGTTTCAAACTGAATTTAATGTTTTTGTAAGCCATGGCCATTAGATAAGTACTGGCACCAGTCATGAGAACGAAAAAGATTGCACTCGATAGGAGGTCCATGTTGTGGATGCGCCAGAAAAGCCCTAAAACATTTTGAGGAATGGTGGTCAATAACCTTTTTTATGTTTTTAATTTAACGTGTCACCGTTGTATGGTACTTACAAATTGGAATGGCAGATACGATGAAGGCATTGCCGTAGAAGATAGCTGATGACTTTGTAGAGACGTTACGGCTAAAATCCTGAAGCAGGAGTTCCTCTTCCTTTGTGAAACCAGATGATCCGACCTTTTGTGTCTTATTTTGACCCATTTTTGTATTTATTTATGTTATTTGAATTCAAAGTGAAAGTCTACGAGGAGACGATGAAGTGCGAATGTCCGCTTAACGGTGGCCGATGAAGGAAAATTGCCGACGACACGACGACAGAATATCGACAGTGGAATTGAAAAGAAATGTATATTTTTCGTGACGTGTAAGCTTGTCACCGACGAAAATGACAGATATACACAGTGACATCTAGGAGAGGGTATACAAAGTAATGATATGTTAAGGTGGAAGCTTGAAGAGATGTTTTCACCTTTTAGTTTTTATTGGAAGTTGTTTGTTTGAATTTTTCCTTTTTTCCGAAGTTTTCACGTTTATAATTTCTAAGGTTTGAGATTTTACCAAGTTACAAATTAATTATTGAAGAACGCTTTCTGTTTGAACAAAAAAAGATTTTTATTTATATTTGATGATGGCTTGGTCCAACATACTGGTGCCTGTTGGAGACTGTAAAGGCTTTTCCGAGTTGACAAACTCATATGGTTTTTTAATACTGCCTCATCTATTTATCCAAAGAAGATTATATGTTGTTCCGTATCCGAATTATTTTTCTCATAATTTCCATCACAACTAGTAGTTCCCCCTGATGTAAGTGTTTCATTTTGTTCTCCATCGGTAAGATTATCATCAGCTGATTTCTCGACTTGTAATTCTTGTACATACATATATAGAATCGGTACAACCCATCTCATCTGGGTCTCCAGCCACCTTGAACTTTTACCAGCTTCCTCCAGTTTCGCACGCTAAGTTGGCCACATACGTGCGCGACTTGAGTCTAGGTTTTGTTCTAATGCACTGTCCCTCGGGGGCGAATTCGATGACTTTTCAGATCGGAGCGTTGATGTCAACCCGCTCTACATGGCCCAGCCAGTCGTTGGATCTTCACCCTTCTGGCTAGGTCGAAAAGTCCGTATAGTCCGAACAGTCCATACAGTTCGTCGTTTACCTCAAGCATTCACTAACCATTAATGCAGACGGGACCGAAAATCGCTTGAAGAATTTTCCTCTCAAAGCAGCCCAGAACACCCTTTTCCATTTTTGATAATGTCCATGCCACTGCGCCATAGAGCAGGACTGGGATTACTTAGGTCTTATATAGGGCAACTTTGTTGTTCGAAAGAGGGCTTTGCTAGTCAGTTGCCTTCTTAGCCCAAACAAGCAGCGATTGGGAAGAGTTATTCTTCGTTTGATCTCAGAGCTATCGTTATACCCCAAATTTATACCTGTCGAAGGTGACGTTTTGTCCGACACGTCGTATATGCTTGTCAGCGTATACTTAGTCTTGTCTTCGTTGACCGCTAAACCCATTTTCGCCGCTTCCGTCCTAATTCTCGCGAAAACGCCACTGACGTTACACTCCTTTCTTCCGATTTTTTGATCGAATGAATCAGGAAAAAATTAAAAACCTTTGTGTAGAGAGCTTTAAAGAGAAAGAAAAAATAAAAAAGGCCTACCAAATAAAATTGAGACTCAAAAGTTACCGTATAATAGCGGGCTTAGTAATTCGTTGCTGTACACGCAAGATCCAACTCGAATTCCTTGCTATATTTAGTATATTTATGACATCTTCATTTATAAATGACAAAACTTTCATGAAACCTTTGCCAACGCCCTTCAGAGTTTGTTTTCTTTAAGCTTTATCAAGAAGCATGCGTTTTTAAACTTTCCAAAATTATCGGAAATCGTCATATGTTTCGTGACTATATTATCGATCCACCAGCTTCCTATCTTTATACAATTTTCCATGTTCTCATCGATGGACCCCACAGGAACGCATAAAAGATGGTCAGGCCTTTGGATTTATGAAGAATACAGACAAAGTTTGCAAGATAAAAGGAATATGCCAGGAAGCCAACAAAACTAGAACGGGGACCTGGAAATTTAATTACATACTCGTAGTTACCGTCCTTGCTTTGAACATGGAAAAATCATGTCCTCAGATTGATAAACGATCAAAACTTATCTTTCAACAAAACGAACTCGCCTATTTTACATGCGAAAGTCAGAATTTCTAAAATAATTTCAAGAATTGATAAGACAAGATAATTTCCAAGAATTGAGTACAAAAACGTCTGGATCGTTTGCTTAATTTACGAGATGTTATGAACCGAGCCATGAGTCTGCTTGAAAGATCGGTGCAAGGTACATTTTAAACGTAAGAGAACTGTTTTATCGTTATTTCGAAACAAAAACGATCGAGAAAAATGGAAAAAGTTAAAACGGGCCAAGGATGTGTACAGTGTTTCCTTAAATATGTGAAATTTGAATACCAACGAAAGCTAATGTAAAATATATTACAATGTCCGAAAGGTAGTATAAACTTTTAGACGTTCATTAAAAACATTGAGAATGTTGCCTTGTCCTTTATCTTAACGATCAAATATAGTGACATTTTTACCCAACATGGCCAATTTTTTGGTTGCGTTCTTCTAAGTTAGCTCACAGCTTCTAGATTGTAACATGTCTCTGTCTACACTTGGGTGTATTTAAGAACTAAATGTACAATAAAAGCGCTGAAACGTTCTACGCTGGAAAATACTCTTGCATCCGCTTTATCACCAATCCTACTCTTTACGACTTTGCTAAAAAAAAATCCTTCAGATAGTGAAATATTTCGATAGTCCGGTTTTGGTAGCAAAGCTGTTCTGCTGATTTGATGTCATATATCACCGAAAAGTGGAATTACGAGGGTTGTCTGAAAAGTTTCCAACCGAACAATGATACAAGACATTTTTTCTCAAATTTTTCTTTATTTTTCCACATAGTCTCCTTTTAACTCCACACACTTATCTTGGCGTTTTCCTCTGCAAAATAATTGTTCACGAAGGTGATTGCCTCCTCATTTGACGAAAATCTCTGTCCTCCGAGCGCAGTTTTAAGATGAGGGAACAAAAAGAAGTCGCTTGTTGCTAGATCTAGTGAATAAGGCGGATGGTCAAGCAGTTCAAACCGTAATTCATGGATTTTCGCCATGGTAACCGCTGAGGTGTGAGACGGTGCGTTGTCTTGGTGAAACAGGATTTTCTTTTTCTGCAAATGTTACCGTTTTTCCACAATTTCTGCCTTCAGCTTGGCAAGTAATGATGCGTAGTATACTCCTGTAATGGTTTTTCCCTTTTTGAAGATACTATCCCAAAAAACAGTCGCCATCACTTTCCCAGCCGAAAAAACAGTTTTTGTTTTTTTCTGGAGCCGGCTCGCCCATTGCAGTCCACTGTTTTGACTGAATTTTTGTTTCGGGCGTATAATGGTGTATCCAAGTTTTATCTACAGTAATTAATCGGCGCCAAAACTCGGATTAATTGCGCCTAAACTGATCAAACAGAGGGTTGGAACGAACGTAAGCAAACGTGGCACCCAACGCACGGACAGCTTTCTGATGCCTAAATTTTGATTTTATATATAACAAACACGTTCTTTGGACATTTTTATAACCTCTTCTATCTCTCTCACTTTAATTCGGCAGTCGTCTAACACCATTTATCATTAACTTTAGCAATGTTATCGTCAGTCAGTCAGTATCTTACGGCCATGTTTCAGCTGCGCAAAATTTCATTGTGGTAAATAATGGAGCAGAGTCCCCATACACAGAGTCTAATTCATTTTTTATTTGCGTAGGCGTATTGCCTTTCAAAAATAAGAATTTATAATAGCTCGATACTCAATTTTTTCCATTTTCACAAAAAACACTCACATCGACTCACTCAAACGACTGTCAACTAAAAACTGCGCATCCAAAATGACTGAAACTTCGGTAAGTAACTGTCAAACGATGCATAACTAGCATTCACTAGCTTTTATTGACGAGTGCCGCTGTCTTTACGTTACGGTCGGAAACTTTTCAGACAATCCTCGTATAGTGTATTTTAATCGAGGGAAAGCAAGATAGTTGCAGTTGATAGTTTTGTTGAAAAATCGTGCTTTTGGGGCCGACAAATATCTTCTTTAATGGATAAGAAATAATCTTTCAAAACATTTATTTATAGCCTGTGAACATTTAAAACCAACGTACATGCTTACATCGGCATCTTTCTTTTTTTACTTCGTAACTATCCTTGTCACGGTACTGTGCGCAGATATTTGGGGGGTGAGCAAAATCCCTTGAGCGCCACATTTAAAGTTAAATAAATTTGTGGATAAACGAATATTGAAAACATTATTAACTTTTTTATTAACAAAAAAGTGTAGTCCCAGTCACAAAAACAAAAATGAGTAAATTTTTTCCAGAAGTATGGCAAGCCTGCACAATTTTTTTTTTTCAAGTTTTTACTTAAGAAAAGAAAATATCCTCACCTAACCTTGTATTATCTGTTTGCCTGAACACCCTCCATTTCTAATCAAATGCAACAAGTTCGATTGAGCAGCAGCTGGGGGTATACAATGTTTTCCGTCAATTGAGAGTTGATTAGGCTTTGTGGAGGTGGTTGGTGCATTATTGAGTTGTGTCTTCTTTTTTTTTGTTTGTTTATTGAATTTGTCAATTTTATTTCGTGTATATCTTTGTTCATATCAATACTTTCCGTCGCCATAATACATTTGTAAGTGCACACTCTGATAGTTTTGTTTTTTATATGCAGTTTCATCATCGAATAAAAGATTTGGGGCTGTGTTCAAAGTCCAAATTGCCTTAAATTTATTTTTATTTTGATAATTTGTAGAGCTGCCACAATGAGGAACATGACATGGAACTACGCTAAGACTTTAAGCAGCATCTTGCCTGGAGTAAGACGGATGTCCTCGTCCTCAACACCACTGACCATTGTAAACGTTAACGAAAAGACTGGAGTAGCTGTACTGACTATGAATCGTTCGCCAGTGAATGGCCTGAATCTGGAGCTTCTCACCTCAATCAAGAATTCACTCAATGACATCGAAAACAACAAGAGTCGAGGAGTGATTCTCACTTCGGTAAGAACCTTAATTGGAATACATTTCCGGAAATTTACTTTGGTTTCTCCCTCTAGTCTGCAAAGACAATTTTCTCAGCTGGCCTGGACATTCTTGAAATGTATAAACCCGATCCAGAAAGATTGAAGAACTTCTGGACTACGCTACAAGATGTTTGGCTTAATCTTTATGGTTATGGTCTTCCAACTGCCGCTTTAATAAATGTAAGAATCACTAAACAGAAAGAAAAATAAGAAATGACATTTGAATTAATCTTATTCTAGGGCCATTCACCAGCTGGAGGCTGTCTGCTTGCAAGCTGTTGTGAGTATCGGGTCATGTTGCCCAACTACACTATCGGACTTAATGAGACAAAACTAGGAATTGTCGCTCCACAGTGGTTTATGGCTTCGTTTTTGAACATCCTCCCACGTAGAACTGCGGAACTGGCATTAACTCAGGGAAAACTATTCACGACTGATGAGGCACTACAAGCCGGTCTCATAGATGAAGTGGCAGCTAATGGAGAAGAAGCTCTGGCAAAGTGTGAACAATTTATTGCCTCATTCGCTAAGGTAAATCCTTTCGCAAGGGCGTTAACAAAGCAAAAATTCAGACACGCCGACTTGGAGCAGCTGGAGAACAATAGAGAACAGGATCTGCAGCAGTTTTTATTTCTTGTTAACCAACCAGGTGTACAAAAGCAACTTGGCGCCTACATGGAGGCGCTCAAAAAGAAGAAGTAGAACATAGTTCTAAAGCAAGACGAATTTTATATTCAATTTCTATCGATTACAAAGTGTAGAAAGGAACGGTGTGTTTTAATTTTTGAAAATATGCAAACAATTTGAAGGAGTTTGGAGCACCTTTATGGTGAACATTTTAATTGTAGTACAAACTAGACTACTTAACGATAAAACAAAGGGCAACTGCGTTTGATTGCAAATTGTGTGAGAGTCTATACACCACCTTTTCCACCTTCGTGGAAACTTAATGTAAACCATACAGATGCCGCTCATATTTAGTTGTTTTGTTTACAGCTGTAATGGGAACTTTTCTAAACAACCAATACATTTTTCTTGGAATAGGAGTTACGTTTAATGGAAGCATACACTGTTTTGAAACTCTTTAGATTCTTTGTTTATATAACTGGCGCGTGTTTGAGCCATTTTGTTTTCCCTTGCACACATGGTGGGCGAAGGAAATAAAGAACGATTTCGCTGTGCGTCGGTTGTAATGACTAGAAAAGCTAGGCAGAACATTTCATAAGCGAGCTGTATGTAGAGTTTACTCCTTCCTGTACTTGAAAGTAAACTATTGCTGTTGGCAGTTTCGATGTATCACTGGCAGTCAGAATAGTGATAGAATGAATGTGGGTCAATTGACTGGGCAAAATTGGCGTCATCTATCAAATGTTTTAAATCAACTGTAAACTGTTACTGAAGTTTACATAGTTTGAAAAGACTAAGATGTTTCTCAGCATTTTTGGCGACACCGAATATGTGGTCATTATAAGTAAGTTGTCATTGTCGTTGATACAGCTATCAAAGTGTCGTCGGTTCCGCCATTGGTAGATGGATAATGGTTTGGTGCTTACGTTTCTCTCATTAAAGTATGTTTTAGTCATTAAATTCCAATTAGTTGATGGTTTCATAATAAGTTATGCTTTTTGGATTTAATGACCATAACACGATCCCGTTTTCTTACTACAGCCCGGGGCACACTATGATTTATTCTGCAGATAGACACCAGGCTTACAGAAACTGAATCTGAAAGATCGTCGATGGTTGGGTGGTGTAGAAATAGGGTATGCACTAAGAAGTGTCGACCTAAGGAAACGCAGTGCTGCAACTGTTTCCACACATCAAATGTGCTCTAATAGCAACACTATAAACGGGACATCGGATGAATTCCGCAAAAATAAATCTACGCTGAAGTAAAATTCAAGAACAAGACAAATAAGACTTATCTCGGCTACTCTGACATATTTGGAACTCAAGCTGGAAGAATTTCTGAGACTAACTCTTAGAGAATAGATGATGACTGACCAAAGGCACCACTCACCTCCCCGAACGGGTTACTGGCTTCGGACTAACCGACCCCTCAGCCTTGGGGTATTTATAATGGAATTGGCCATTGGAATTGGAATACAGGGTGGGGATTGCGCGGCTGGGAAATGCAAAGTTATGAAGCAGAAACAATGCACGGATACAGATGAACCTAGTGTTGATAAGGAAAACGAACATTCGGATATGAACATGGAATGTTAGGAGGAGGGCATCTTTGCTAGTACTGTCGAATAGTATAGTCTGGACTACACCACTTTCGATAACGGATTTGGCCAATCGATTTTGCTCGGCGGGAAACATTATCGTAGTTGCACGCGGTTCCCGCATCTCAATATGCACTCCTTGTTTCGAGCAGCTAAAATCTCATGGTAGTCAAGATACGGTTGCAGATATCCCGAACATTACAAAGACAATCTAATACTGTGAAGAAGTTTAACGTCGGACGGCTAAAATCACAAGAGATCGAGTCTCCTTGAATTTCTTAAAAGGTCCTAAGCCGCCAGCATCAACTATTGAAGATCAGTGAAAACATTGCCAAAAAGTCATCTGAGAAACTGTATCTGTTGTGCTGGGTTTTACTCGGGCACCACAACGAAACTCTTAGTTTGACGACGACGAGTGATCCTTTTTGCCATATTGCGTGAATGCCTGAAGCCGTTCGTCAACACCCTGATGTTGATGGACATCAATGTTCCGGTCCGAAAAATCTTTGAATCTGAGGGACAGCGCAGTATAGCTAGATCGCGAATTGGGTGGCGCACTCTGGTAAAGTGAAGCTCAATCAACTTAGTGTGCGACACTGAAAGCAGATAGCATACGGGACTTGCTTACGGGACAATATACATATAAGACCTATAGGAAGAAGAAGGAAGCAAGATCGGCAAAGTTTTTTTTAATTTTAATAGAGTATTTGGTCGTTGCTGAGTTTGAGATATCCGTATTTGCTTCCGAACTCTAAGGTAGTAGATATTTGAGTCGCGTTTTGCTATTCCAAATAATAGGAAAGGAATGTTCTCCGTCTGCGTATTTTATCTAATTTTCAGACACAGGATCTGGAGATATTATAGCCTTTTGTGTACATTGAGACAACGTGCTTTAACGCGCTATTATGTATAATAGGCTCTTTACTCTAGTACTTTAGAAGTAACAAGATACGATGAAGCGTCAAAAAAGACAGAGCGTGAGAAGAAAGCTATCGATTAAATGAAAATGTGTTGAATTAGGAACAACGTTCGGAACAATATCAAAAGATATTATAATAATAATAAGACAAGAGCGTGTAAGTCAACTTGTAGATGTGGATTGAGGTCCGCTCTCAACCGCGTGTGCCACCTTGAGTAAGGTCTTTCTATACTGCGTGGCCCACTGGCATGGACACGCAATCCTTATTACCTAACCATCAATCAATGTGAGCGAAGCAGATACAAGTCCCTATAGTCCTTCGATATACCTTCTCCACTACAATCTGTCAATTTAAACTGAGCCTATTTTACTTCGATGCTCGAGATAGGTCTTTGCTGCTGGATTATCTTTTTGATGTCTAGAAACAGCACTAGACAAGGGCTATCCTTTGTTTGATTTCCGCGTTCATCTCTTCACTGGAATGCACTGCAGAAGTCAGGCTCGTAAGTTGCGCAATGTACTTTCAAGTACGATGTTTCTTCTGATAGCAAGTTTTCTCCCTCGACATCATGCAAAATCCAACGAGAAAACATGGCTCTGCATAGTTCATCTCTAAAGACACTATTATATGCCACCTTCAAATCGATGAAGAGGTGGCGGATATCGAATTGTTACTCTCAGATTATCTCGAAGATCTGCCGCAGAGTGAAAATTTGTTGGACAGTGGAATCGACAGACCTAAAACCCCACTGATGTGGACATATTAAGTTATTGGCCATTAGATGGAGCAGTTAAGGATGGTGGCCATTCCTCACACCGAAAATGTACAAATGAACTGGTGCATAATCCTTACCAGATCATTTGCTCCTCGGCTAAATAGACGGATCGAGAGGATTTGTTAGACTTAAGGTTGGGATAAAGATACCTTCGTTCGTTTTGTTTAGGTGGGCGTCCGGAATGGATGGCGTGTCGTATCTGACTGTATTATATTCGGCGTATTCCCTGTTTAACAGACTACGGATGTTGTGCTTTCAAATTTTTAGGACTGACTGCTTATTTACTACAATGTTCCCAAACAATTCCGAAACATTGCAAACAAAAATATACAAATCATAAAAGCCAATTATTACAAACAAAAATTCTTAAATGCACAACATGACCCTAGGAAAACAGGGATTGTTATAAATGAAATTTTCGGAATACAAACGAACATTTCAACAAATGTCAACGGTGAGTGCGATACTGTGGAAGAATTTGCGGATTAATTCGCAAACCAAGTACCAAACATTATGCATAAGTGCAATATTTAAACACAAAATTTTAGCCATGAGAACTTGCAAATACAAAAGAGTATATACGTCGAAGAAGCTAGCGAGGAAGCAATATTTAAAATCCCGAACAAAATAAACATCAATAAAGGACCTGGAGCAGATAACATTCGATCAGTTGATGTCAAAATGAACGCCGAAATTCTTACGTCTGTGGTACAAACCAAACGTAATCGCAGCCTGATATAAGGTTTTGTGCCAAAACTCATGAGAAACATCTATTATTCGTCCTATTTATAAAGGTGGCATCAAAAGCAAAGCAGAAAATTATAGACCAATCGCAATCATGTCAGTCGTAGAAAAGTGTTTGGAAGAAATAGTATTCAAACGCCTTAATACATTTATTAGCAAACACCAAATTTTACACCCAAATCAGTACGGATTTCAAAAAAGTAAAAGCACAGAAAAAGTTCTAGGAGAGTTCACGAATACAGTTAATGCAGGCCTGAATCGGAGCCATCACGTTCTTGTATTATTCATCGACTTCCGTAAAGCCTTCGACAATCTCAGTCAGGAAAAGCTTTTAAAAATCTTAAATAGAATTTGTGTAAGAGGATACTTGTCAAACTGGCTTAAAAACTACTTAACTGATAGGACAATTAAAGTTAAGGTATAAACAACTTTGAGTCAGGAAAACTAGTGTATATGGTGTTCCACAAGGTTCCAAACTGGGTCTCATTTTGTTCATTTTATATACTGAACTAATTAGATACAATACAGCCTAAGCATATGCAGACGATGAAGTCATCATAGTAAAACACAAACAATTAAACTCAGCAATATAAATACTGCAAGATCAATTTGATGATGTATCTAAGTGGTGTCATTATCAGTGCTACCAAAACAAAAGTGATGTGTATACGTCACCCTTTTAAGCGAGAACATATATTCAATATATATCACCGAAACGACTAGTGTCCATTGTCAGCCAAAAACAAGTCAATCGAAATTGTTGAAAAGTCTCGGAGTCATCATAGACGACCATCTTCTTTGGCGTGAACATATAAACACTTTACGTCTTCAATCAACAGCACTCTGTTTGACTTGGTTTATCTTATAAGATTTTCAAACTTCGAAGTTCTTAAACAAGTATACTGCTCCTTAGCAGAATTACGAATCCGATATGGGATCCTGGTATGGTGAAACGCCTCAAAAACACATCTAGACAAGATACTGAACCTACAACATCGTCTGATTAAACTGGTTAAACGTAATAATATCGTATGACTGCATTAGACCATTATATGATCAAAGAAGAAGAGCACTTGAGATGTTCGAAATCCCCACAACGTTTAACGTATGCAGGAACAGAGAACTTAGATTTATTATCCCGACGATACTAAACCAAATACCACAAAACTTAAAAAAATATTCGGAATTTCAAAAAAAGGAAGAAAGAAATTAAAAAAATATCTGCCAGAATTATTCTTTGTGAGATAGTAAACATCATAATTAACTCTTTACAGCATACTGTTGCATATCTGCATCATACACCTATATGTGCTCTCATATGAGAACAGAAACCGTTATCTATTTTATTTTTGTATTGTTCCCTCGGTGACTGTTTTTACGATCATTTTCAATTCCTGGAAATGGTGTGTGTAAAAGGTTTAACGCAAAAAATCAAAACCGAATGCAATAAAAGTGAACAGATCTTGTCTATTTTGTTTATTAAAAAGTGAAATAATTAAGTGTTTTAGTTCAAGTAAGTGAATTTTTTATTGTTTCTTATATATGCAGTTTGATATCTACATACAAATTATATGTGCAAATAGGTGTATTTTATATACGATGAATATATGCAACGTCATGCATTTACGGTATGTAAAACATGTTTTTTGGACATGAGAACTACGTACTTTATCTAGAGCCTTTTTCGTTTTCAGCATGCCGAAAATTTTGTCCGATAGGGAACTAGAACAAATTTTGGATCAATGGGTGGAGAGCCAGGATGATTTTGAGAGGAACGGTCCTCTTGTGCATATGTTAGATGCAGAAGATTTTGTTACAAACACAAGGCGGGACGCTATAGAAGAAGACGGAGATAATGAATTGGTGGACTTTGATAGTTTGCCTCTTCATATTTTGCAAAATAAACAAGAGAAATCCACTTCATCTGCATGCCAACGTGATTTTAAAAGGGAAATTACCGAAAATATAAACGTATTATATGGAAGCGTAAGAATTTCCAGTTTGATGAAAAGCTATACTCATTTAGAGGTATGGTTTCATTACCTGATGATGTTTTGCAACTTTCGACACCATTGAGTTATTTTAATTACTTTTTTTTCCGGTGAATTGATTGATAATATAGTTGCAGAATCAAATCTGTATTCTATTGAGATTACTCCAGAACGTCCTGCATTATTAACAAGCACCCACATAAGAAAGTATCTGGGAATATGCATTCTTATGTCCGTCATTTAAATTTCAAATATTCGGCGATATTGGGCTCCAATTACTGGTAATGACACAATATTAGGTAGCATGACAATCAATGAATTCGAAAGGATTCGCAGGTACTTTCATTTTAATAAGAATAGCGACATGTTGCCCAAAGACAGTCCAGATCACGACAGGCTGTACAAGATACGACCTATAGTTAATTATCTTACTAAACAATTTTTATGTATCCCCCGCGAAGAATGTTTCTTGATGAGCAGATATGTGCAACGAAGGCAAATAGCTACATAAAACAGTATATTCCTGCCAAGCCGCATAAGTGGGGATATAAATTATTTGTTTTAAGTGGTGTGTGGTGTCGGGATTTACTTATAATTTCGAAATCTATACCGGCAAGGAAGATTTTGATACAATTTTACCAACGGAGTCAAACTTAGGTGCATGTGCTAATGTTGTTATAAGATTGACTCGAAGTATACCAGTAAATGTTGGACATAAGCTTTATTTCGACAACTACTACACTACCGTTCCTTTGGTTGTCGAATTAGCAAAGAAAGGTATATACACTGTTGGAACTATTCGGCGCAACAGATTGACGAATTGCAAGCTTCCGGAAGATAAACAAATGTCCAAGGAACTTCGAGGAAAATCTTTTAAATTTTTCGCAAACATCGACAACATTGACATTTGCACGCTTTACTGGAGCCTGTAAACTTGTTGTCTACATTCGTCGGCGCACTGCCTATAGGAACTGTTAAAAGATACGATAGGGCCAAATCACAGTACCTTAACGTTGATTGTCCAAACATTGTAAGGCAATATAATAAACATATGGGTGGCGTTGACCTAACTGACAGTTTAATTGGACGAGGTAGAATTAAAATGAAATCCCGCAAATGGTACATGCGGATCTTTTACCATTTGGTCGATATCACTGTCGTAAACGCATGGATATTATACAAAAAAAAAATTGTGAGGTTCACAATGACTTCCCAATCAGTTTATCCGAATTTCGGATAGATTTAGGTGAATCTCTTTGCCGAAGTGGAACATCGCTTCAAAAAATACGAGGAAGGCCATTCGGCTCACCATCAGCTCTTCTTGAAGAACGCTAAAGGAAGTTTCCAAAGTCCCATGTTCCATCGACTGATATCGAAATCGGGCATTGGCCAATCTATATGGAGAAAAGACTACGATGCAAGCTACCAAATTGTAATGGCTACACATATGTAAAATGTGAAAAATGTGACACAGCCCTGTGTTTTAACAAAAGCAGTAATTGTTACAAGGATTTTCATTCTTAGGTTACAATGTACGCTTTTCTCAACTCTAATCTTTTGAAACTATTGTACGTATTTATAATTTGTTTTGAAAGTACAACTTGAAATAACTATGTAATACTCATACTCTGCGCATTTTCTACATTACACGCTCGACTGATGTACATATTTTTTTATTTTTTTTGAAAATGAATTATTATTTATGTTAATGCTTACTTACTTTAGGTGGCGCTACAGTCCGGGGTGGACATGGGCCTCAGTCAACAAGCTTCTCCAGCTAGCTCGATCCCTGGCTAGCTGTCTCCAGTTTCGCACGCTAAGTTGGCTGAGGTCCTCTTCCACTTGCGTGCGCCATCTGAGTCTTGGCCTTCCTCTACTGCGCTGTCCCTCGGGGGCGGATTCGAAGACTTTTCGGACCGGAGCATTGGTGTCCATGCGCTCTACATGATCCAGCCATCTCAGTCTTTGGATCTTCACTCTTCTGGCTAGGTCCATGTCGTTGTACAGTCCATACAGTTCGTCGTTGTATCTCCTCCTCCACTCACCGTCAATGCAGACGGGACCGAAGATCGCCCGAAGAATTTTTCTCTCGAAGCAACCAAGAACACCCTCATCCATTTTTGATAATGTCCATGCCTCTGCGCCATAGAGCAGGACCGGGATTATTAAAGTCTTATAAAGGGTGACTTTTGTTGTCCGAGAGAGGGCTTTGCTACTCAATTGCCTTCTTAACCCAAAGAAACAGCGGTTGGCAAGAGTTATTCTTCGCTTGATCTCAGCGCTGGTGTCGTTGTCTGTATTTATAGTGGAGTCTAGGTAGACAAAGTCCTTAACTACCTCAAAGTTATATCTGTCGAGGGTGAAGTTCTGTCTGAGACGTCGGTGTTGGTTGTCCTTTTTGCTTGACAGCATATACTTGGTCTTGACCTCATTGACCGCTAAACCCATTTTCGCCGCTTCCGTCTCAATACTCGCGAAACGCCACTGACATCACGCTGCTTTCTCCCGATTATGTCAATATCGTCGGCGTATGCGAGTAGTTGGACGGACTTTTGAAAGATAGTGCCTCTTGTGTTTGCTCGTGAGTTTTGCACTATTCTTTCAAGTACGATGTTGAAAAAATCGCATGACAGCGCATCGCCTTGTCTAAATCTTTTCTGGACATCAAAGGTCTCGGTGAGATCTTTACCGACCTTGATGGAGCAGCGTGCATTCTCCATCGTCATCCTGCACAGACGGACGAGTTTGGCAGGGATGCCAAAACTAGACATTGCTCTATATAGCCCGTCTCTATAGATGCTGTCATACGCGGACTTAAAATCGATGAATAGGTGGTGGGTATCGATCTGAAGCTCATGGGTCTTCTCCAAGATCTGCCGTAGTGTGAATATCTGGTCGATGGTGGACTTTCCTGGCCTGAAGCCACACTGATATGGACCTATCAGGTTGTTGACAAACGGCTTCAGGCGTTCACACAATACGGCGGATAAGATCTTATATGCGATGTTAAGGAGACTGATGCCTCTGTAGTTGGCGCAGTTCAGAGGGTCTCCTTTCTTGAGAATTGGACAAACAATGCTGAGGTTCCATTCATCGGGCATACTTTCGTCCGACCATATTTTACAGATGAGTTGGTGTATGCTCCTTACCAAGTCATCGCCTGCCGCTTTGAAGAGCTCGGCAGTCAGGCCATCCGCTCCAGCAGCTTTGTTGGACTTAAGCTTCGATATGGCTATCTTCACTTCATCCAGGTCGGGTGGACGGCATTGTTGGTCATCATCGTCCGAGTTGAAAGGTTGATTCTGTCTGACAGCGGTATTTGGTCCGTCATCGCCGTTATACAGTCTGCAGAAATGATCTTTCCAAATCCTCAGCATCGACTGCGATTCTACTACGATGTTCCCTTGTTCATCTCTACAGGCTTCGGTTCGGGGTTTGTTTCCGCGGCATGTTATTTTTACCTTTTGGTAAAACTTCCGAACCTCATTCCTGGAGTAGCATCTCTCAATTTCCTCGATCGCGCGCTTCTCATACTCTTTCTTCTTCCTCCTGAGAAGCCGGTGCTCGTCTCTCCTCTTCCGCTCATAGAGCTCATGAGCAGCTCTGGTCTTTCTTAGCAGCGCCGCGTTATATGCATCTTGCTTAGCTGCATGTGCTTGCCGGCATTCATCATCGAACCAGGGGTTTCGTTGTGGTGGACGAGTGAAACCCAGCACATCAGAAGCGGCATCTCTGATGGCGTTTTGGCAGTGTTTCCAATGGTCTTCGATGCTTGATGCTGGCGGCATTGGACCTCTTAAGAGATTAAGAGACACTCGATCGGAGAAGGACTTGGCGATCTCTCACAGCATTAGTTTGTCTTGGCGTAGTTTGGGATATCCGCTACAATATCCGTATCCGTACCTTCGCTACAATAAGGTAATGGTCCGAGTCGATGTTGGCTCCTCGGAACGTACGGACATCCATAATGCTGGAGGAGTGTCTTGCGTCGATCGCAATGTGATCAATCTGGTTGACTGTTGATTGATCAGGAGTTCTCCAAGTCCCCTTGTGTATGTCGAGATGTGGGAACCACATCACATAGCCACGACAATGTTTCGCCCCGCCGCAAAGTCGATTACCCTGAATCCGTTATCGAAGGTGGTGTTGTGCAGGCTATATTTTCCGATTGTTCCACCAAAGATACCTTCTCTTCCTAGCTTTGCATTAAAATCACCGAGGACAATTTTAATGTCATAGCTAGGGCATTGCTCGTAGGTCTTGTTGAGGAGCTCGTAGAAGGCATCCTTGGTGTCGTCATCTTTCTCCTCTGTGGGGGCATGCGAGCATATGAGGCTTATGTTTTCGAATTTAGCCTTGATGCGGATTGCTAAGAGGCGCTCGCTCACATGCTGGAAGCTGAGGACTTCTCGTCTTAGTCTGCCTCCGACAACAAATCCGCATCCAAATAAGCGCTGCTTTTGCCGTCGATAGCAATTGCCGTAGTAGATGTCGCAGTTTTTCATCTTCTTTTTGTCCGGCCCATCCCATCGCATTTCTTGGATGGCGGTTATGTCTGCTTTGCAGCAGTCTAGGGCCTCCGCTAGTTACTCGGCTGCACGTGGTCTATTAAGGGATCTAACATTCCACGTGCATATCCGAAGCTCATTGTCCTTAAATCGTTTGCGTGGGTTGCCAACAGTAGATCCGTCCATATCCGAGGCTTGTTGATGCTTCGTAACTTCTTGTTGTTTTTAAATGGCCGGGCAGTTACCCCGGCGGCACAACCCCCAACCTGGAGGACCAGTTCCACTTTGAGTGCCCCTAGGACGAGGGGTCGGTTACACCGAAGCCAGTAACCCGTTGCGGGATGTGAGCGCTGCCGTTGGCCCTTATAGGGCTCGTCCGCCACCATCTCTTTTCCAGGACCCTGACTAAGTCCTGGAAATCCTTTCCGGCCTGAGCTCCAAATATGTCGGAGTAGCCTGGATAAGGTCTTGTTTTGTTTTTCCGACACTAGTCCTGGTTAATGGCGCAGGAAACTCGCCATTTGCCCCCTTCACTTCGTAACCTCTAGTGAGATTCCCAGATGGCGCCACGGGGAGGCGTGAAGTAGGACTTATTAGCAGAGCTGCAAGATGTTCGGCTGCAGAGGCTCATTCTCGTGATTTAAGGAACCAGCACCTGTCGGAAGATGCTACTTCTACGAGGCCTAATACTAATCGTTGCCATGTTAATGCGTTTCTTTTAATTTGTATTATTGTATTTTTTTATTTTTGTATCAATGAATTTGCCCAATAAAATGATAAAAAAACGTTCTAGTTCGTTAAAAAACAATTTAGTTTTCATTTAAATAAATTCATATTTGTTTATATACCGTAAATGCATAGTGTTGCATATCTGCATCATACTGAAAATCTGGTTTTCCGGAAAAACTAATAGATCGATTTTTTTATATATTTTTTTTCGAGCTTAGATTATTTGTTCACATAACATATCTTTAATTCGTTAAAAATAAAAAAATCATGCATTCAAGGGTTAACTTCCACTATAATTATGCACTGAAGTTTTAAACTAAAATAAATATGTAAGCATTGTTCAAACATAAATATTAACTGAATCTTATTAATCACTTGTAAATTTAAATAATACTACTGTTTGTAACCGCCTACAGGTAAGCACTTTGCGTTGTTTGCAAACTATTGTAAATTGAAAGTGTTGTACAAATAAAGAATCTTTTGAAAATTGTAAGGCGCAAGCTAATGATTGCTTAAAATGAACAAAAATAAAGACTTCCATGCAAGGTTACACTACTATTTGAGACGACACCTACAGAATTCAAGTCTCTTCATAAATCTAAAGGCAGACCCATAATAGGCGAAAGGACCCGTACAACTTCGTATGTAAATTATTACAATTACTTTAACAAATTTTCCAATTTTAATCCGCACCGAATTAAAAGTTTTCACAAATGCAAAACACAAAAACAAAACAAATGACAACATGACCTGACAGATTGATACGTTTTCAAACGCCTATTATGGGCAATTTGTCCATTTGAAGTAACATAAAGAAACTTTTCATCCAGTTCTGACAGTAGCCTCAGTTTACTTTCGCCTATTATGGTTGAGCCTTAAGATGTAAATTAATACATCGTCCTGCAAATCCTCACTTGAAATACAAAGTAAAACTCAGAAGTGTATGCCTCGTCATTTGCGGGGAAAAAAATTTTGATTTGATTTTTCGTCTGCTGATCAGAAATCTGTAGTTCAACTCAATCTATCTGCATGAAATAACCTCTTGTCGATGTATCACAGCCAGTCAATCTCATCTGAAGGTTTACTGAGAGTTTGTAGTTAAAAGTGAGCCCAACTAGTGAACTTTGCATTTGTCAGCATTATCAGTCATCATGCGATAAGGGCTTTCAGTGAATTTGTTTACTAACACGACCGGAATATTAATCTTTTATGTTTCGCGTTTTGTTTATTTTTTTCCAACAGCAACAGCAGTAGATAGTACTCGTAAACGAATCAACGATTAGGGAACAAAAAGATCATGGTGACAAACGCCTGGAAATATGCTGAGTTTTTGAGGAGGTTGCGTATTAATATGCTGAGAAAGAGGCAAATACCGTCATACACAATTCAAAAGCGTTTTCAAAGTGACTTAACAATTTTGGATATAAACAATAAAACTGGAGTGGCTACGTTGACCATGAATCGCCCGCCAATAAATTCTCTAAATGGTGATTTGCTAATATCCATTCGGCGGGGCTTAGAAGAAGCACAGAGGAAGAACTCTCGTGGTCTCATCCTAACATCGGTAAGTGAATAACAGTTCTAAATTTCAATTTAATCACTGGTCTATTTTTAGTCCTTAAGAAGTGTGTTTTCAGCGGGTCTGGACATAACTGAACTCTATCGAGCAGACAGAGACCATTTACATTTCATCTTGAGTACAATGCATGATGTGACACTTTTGTTAAGTACTTTATCCACTCCAACGGTTGCACTCATCAACGTAATCCAATCTGAACATTTTCTCGTAACTTTGAAGGTTTTGAAATTTTTGTGATTTTTTTTTTTTTTTTTCAAAGGGTCACTCTCCAGCTGGAGGATGTGTGTTAGCCACAAGTTGCGACTACCGCATTATGCTGCCAAATTATACAATTGGACTTAATGAGACTGCACTAGGAATCGTTCCACCAAAGTGGGTAATTGCAAGTTATTTACGGGTGCTCCCTATTCGAGTTGCCGAATTAGCACTCACTAAAGGCAAACTATTTCTCACCGAAGAAGCATTTAAAGAAGGTCTCGTGGATGAAGTCGTTAGAGATAAGGAGCAGGGAATTGAAAGATGCGAATCTTTTCTCTCTAACTCCGAGAGTGTAAATCCATTAGCCCTAGCTCAGACCAAAGCAAAATTACGATTCAATGATTTGCTTGCAAACAGAAACGATGATATAAAATCTTTTGTGGACCATGTCATGACACCTCATACTCAAGAGTGTATAGGCGCGTACTTGGAGAGTTTGAAAAAAAGATCAAGAAAGTAACATAAGAATGTGAGAATGTGAATTTTCTTTAAATATATGTAAACTTATCAAATCAAATCATTTGTTGTCTTATTTCGGTCTGCAGAGCGTCAAATGTGTTTGTGATTTCTTGAAGGTACGAGTCGATTTCGAGAATTTTCGCACGATTTCGATCTAACTCTTCCCTAAAACGAGAGATATTTGTAGAAATTATGTAAACTTCAGATATTTGCGTACTTGTGCAGGCCCTTGATCAGTTCTGATATGAAGAGATTGGTTCGCATAACTAATCGATCCTCACGATCCTCGATTTTTCGGATATGATGATCTTTCATTCCGGTTGTCAGTTTCATAATAGCTTCCTTATCATTGAGGCAATTGCTTAGTCTTTCTGGAATTTCGTCAACTGTTTGGGATGCCAATTTTGACCCAATGTATTGTTGGACTAGATCCTTCAGGTGATCAGAGAAGTTGCTGGCAACGTCTCGAATTTGTGCAAAATAGGTTTCAGATTGTTCAACAAACTTGGACATCATTTCTTTCATATTCCGTTCGAAAAAGGACGTAGATTCCTAGAACCAAATTTAGATTAGAACTTTTGTAATTTTTGGGTTTTTGTTCATCGTTACCGTGATACTCTCGTTCAAGTGCAGTTCGTCACCGATGAGAATCTGCCAGACATCATTGGTCTTATCTTGGAAGTCGGAGGATAGTTCATCTAATTCCTTCGTATCAATTTCTTGATTTCGTTTTGATTGCCATTCCTTTAAACAAACTTTGGCTTTCTTAAATATCTCTTCCTTAACAATAAGATACTCATCAATAGCTCGATGTCCCGATTCTTGGGCTCTCAGTTGCCCTTCCTTTACACCGTTTGTATAGGACTTAATTTCATTTTTACGCTCTTCGAACTTATCAAGACCTAGTTTATAGATTTCTTGAGTAATGGTGAAAAAGTCTTTACGATACTCAGCCAATAGATCATCTACAGCATCACCGCCAACCTGAATTAGGGCACTTCCGTCATCATCACCCTCCCAAATGGAATCGTATAGTTGATGTTCGTTAAGATATTCAACAAAACTACTTGAAAGCCTAAGCTCATCATCAAGTTCTTTAGCTTGTCGGTTACGGAGTTGTATTTCTTCTTCCTCAGCTGTCTCTATGGCGCGGATTTCTCGTCTATAATTTAATTTGGTATTTTAATTGGTTACGTCTGAAAAGAAATAGAGGACCTCACCTAAATTTACCCTTTCCGGCTTCCCTGACATCATCATCAATGTACACATACTCGTAATATTCAACATTTGGCAAAATTGCAGCAATATAGATGGACAATGGGTAGCCCACTTTATTGCACACAGGATTGCCCTCCATGTTGAAAACTTTTAAATTTTTCAAAAACCTGATTCGTTCTATCTGAGAAGGATAAAATACATTAACAAAGGAAATGAAAGTTTGTTTAACTTACTCCTTTAAGTGATTGGATCCTGTTGTTTCCTAAACTAAAGATGATTAAATTTTCTAGGGCGTCGAAGCCTTCGATGTCGGTAATTAGATTGTTGAATAGACTGAGTACCTCAAGGTTCTTAAGTAAGACCAAATTTTCAATTTTCTCAATGAAATTGAATGATAAGTTTAGTTCCTTAAGGGCGGTGAGCATTTCGATGTTTTCGATTACTTCGATCTTGTTGCAGTTCAGACTTAGTTTTGTAAGGTTAGGCATCATCCAGAGGTGGTCAATGCGGAGAATATCTAAACGAATTACATTATATATCACTTTGACCTAAAAACCTGCTTTATATCTACGGGTATGGCACATTACTTATGAAACAAAAGTCTGCGTTCAATTTATAGGTGGTGATTGAGGAAAAGAAAGAGCACGAAAAGCATGCGGTCGACGAAATGGAGAAATGGTATGGCAGGAATGACGTTTGAAAATTCTATCAAAGAATTAAAAGAACATGCTACAAAGCCAGAACGGAAGCCTGGAAACCTTGTAATAGAATTGCAGTCGGTGCTTAAAATATGGAAAGACCACTTCTGCACTGTCAAGCAGAATGAACCATCAGCACTGGACGATGATAGCAGAGAGTTCCGTCCATCTGACCTAGACGAAGCTGAGAGCGCGATATCGAGACTATTTAAAGTAGCTGGAGATGACCTGGTTAGGAACATGCACCAGCTCATCTGCAAGATATGGTCAGAAGAAAGCATGCCCAATGAATAGAACCTCAGCATCGTTTGCCTAATCTACAAGAAAGGAGATCCCTTCGACTGCGCCAACTATAGGGGAATTAGTGTTCTGAACTTCGCCTACAAAATCTTCCCTGCCGTTTTGTGTAATCGCTTGAAACCGAGCATGAGCAGTCTGATAGGTCCATAGCAGCGTGGTTTCAGACCAGTCTACCATCGATCAAATATTCACCCTTCGGCATATCTTGGAAAAGACCCTTGAACTCCAGATCGACACCCACCACCTGTTTGTCGACTTTGAGGCCGCATTTGGAAGCGTGCATAGGGACGAGCTATATAATGCCGTGTTTAGTTCTGACATTCCAGCCAAACCCGTCAGATTGTGCAGGATGACAATGGAGAATACTCGCCGATCGATTAAGGTCGGTAACGAATTAACGGAGACCTTCAGTTTCAAAAAAGGTTTAAGACACGGCGACGCGCCTTCATGTGACTTTTTCAGCATCGCTTTAGAGAAATCGTGCAAAATTCACTGGCCAATAGAAGGGGAACAATTCCTTACAAGTCTTCCCAATTGCTTGTGTACGCAGATGACATCGACTATATTGTACGAAGACAGTGAGAGGTCTATGAGGCATTCGCAGATATCGAAGCGGAAACGGCTAAAATTGGTCTCACTGTAAATGAGGCAAAATCCAAGTATACAACTTGGTCAGAGTGTCACAATTGACAGCTATAACTTCCAGGCAGTAAAAGACTTTGTCTACCTTAACTCCGCAGTTACAAGTAGCAACGATAACAGTACTGACACCAGACGTAGAATAACTCTTTCCAACTGCGCTATTTTTTCGGGCTCAGGAGGCAATTGAGTAGCAGAGCCCTTTCTTGCAACACCAAACTGGCTTTATACACGACCTTAATCATCCCCGTCGTGCTCTATGGCGCAGAGACAGGGACACTGTTGAAAAACGATGAAGAAGCCCTTTGCGGTTTCGAGAGGAAAATTCAACGTGTTATCTTTTGTCCCGTTTGTATTGGTCAGCCGTCTCCGGATTCAACGTTTAAAATGGTTGGGACATGTAGAGCTTATGGACACCACAGCTCTGGCCCGATTAATCTTCAAATCCGAGCCACGGGGATTACGTAGCAGAGGACCGGCCGAATCCACAGGAGGCCTTCGTGTGCATCACCGATGGAAGGAGCAGGCGAAAAACCGAAAAAAGATTTTCGGACCTGCAGGTCGAATGTTTGACCTCGTGCAATTGAACAATAATCAGGGGTCCTTGACTGATATCGTGCAGATATCACCACTATCCGGGAACTGCGATGGGATGAGTTGAACAAAAAGATGATGAAAAAGTGTGAGATCTACAACAGGATCTACTACGCCATTTTAGGACTAGACATCTTTTGTAGGACAGTTGGTAAGCATAGCCTACATGCGGTCACAACTGAGCACGGATTTAAGCTTGCTGATTTCGCGGCGGTGCAAAATATCAATATAGCACGGTTTTCTCATCTCGATCTATAGTCCACAAGGACATATGATCCAGATCATGAAACGCTAAATTAAATTGATCACACAGTGATAGACAGAAGGCATGCCTTTGGTATTTAACATGTTGCAGCCAAGGTGCCAATGTGAATTTTCCAAGTGCCACAACAAAGTAGAACTACTGTCGAAATCTCTCAACTACTCTTTTGCCGCCAGAATCAAGTACCGATGATCAATGGCAACAGCCAACAAGCACAAGAAGCACGCGATTAAAGGTATTGATGGATTGTACTGTAACATACGGTAGCCTTACCAACATACCTATACATACATATTGTCACTAGATGATGTTAACGCCCATTTATCTGAAAATACTTATCTGATTGTGTCAAACGAACATGTGTTTGAAAGGTGACATGTCAGGCTACATTTTTTGTGAAGACAGCTGTGTAATTCGTTGCTCGTGTTAAAAGTTATACTGATATGAATATGAGTGAAATATCTGAAGAAATACGCTATGTAATGCTTTTTTACTATAAAAAAAGGAAAAACGCTACGAAAACATGCCGAAAAATTTGAGCAGTTTACTGTGAGAATGCTGTGAGTGAACTCCGGACGATGTAAAAGATGCACCTCTCACTGGTCGGCCTGTCACTGAAAAAGTCGATGACATTTTGAAACTGATGTAGCAAGACCGACACGGAAGCTGTCTGGAGATAGCGGAGGCACTAAACATCAACCGTAGGACAGTTTGGAATCATCCAAAAAGAACAGGCTACTCAAAGACGCACGATGTTTGAGTGCCAATTGAATTAACGAAAATAAATTTAATTGACCGAATAACCATCAGTGAAACGCTGCAGAAATGTAACGAAATGGAGCCATTTTTGAAGCGATTTATTAGGTACGGGCGATGAAAAATGGATTAAATATGAGAACATCCAATGCAAGCGATCATGGTCAAAGGCCGGTGACCGACTATAACCGACTTCAAAGCCTGGATTGATGACAAACAAGGTTATATTGAGTGTTTGGTGAGATTGGAAGGGAATTGTCTATTATGAGTTGCTGGAACGTGGCGAAACGGTCAATTCGATCCTCAGCTGTGTACAACTCGACCGTTTGAATGAAGCTATCAAGAAAGAGCGACCAAAATTGACCAACAGAAAGGGAGTTGTTTTCCGTCATGACAATGCTAGGCCACACACACCTTTGATGACCCGGAACAAATTGACAGAGCTTGGTTGGGAAGTTTTGGTGCATCCACCGTATAGCCCGGACCTTGCTTGCAGCCTCTGACTACCATTTGTTTCGATCTTTGCATAACTCTCTTGATGTTAAAAAATTGGCCGACCGAAGAGCTGGAAATCACTTGGCCAAGTTTTTCGCTGATCAACCACAGAAGTTCTAAACCGTTGGAATTATAAAGCTACTCGGAAAATGGCAAAAGGTCATAGATAATAATGGCCAACATGTACTTGATTGAAATTGATTTTGAATAAAGAAATTTTTTTTTCAAAAATGTACCAAAAAACCGCGGAGACTTCTTATATGACCTTACATAAAGAGTTTAGAGCGGAAGAATGGAAGTTTGTAGTTGAGCCACAGTCGGAGCTGAAAATACACTTTAGAACAAGTTCTTCGGCTGTATAACAGTTGAAAAAATATCAAAGCTGAAATCTAACAGAGCAGTTCCACCTGTCGGCTTATTGGCCGTGATATCCAAAACTGCTGGAAGTGACTTTGCGGTGAGCATAAACCAACTATTTTCTCAGATCTGGTCAGAGTAATGAATGGAGCAAAATAACCACTCATGGTAAAACTAAACGCTTGCTGAGGCATTATAAGTGTATTCATACCCACTTGAGTTAAGTTCTTAAAAAAAAAAAAAAAGCTAAAGGAGGCCCCTTACGTTGCGCCACCTATGGGAGGACAAGTCTTTTCAACATTGCAGTACATAATCGTACCTGCAATATTGTGTGAACCTCTGAAACCCTTTTCATTGACCCCAATTAGTGTGGCTTCATACTAGGAAAGTCCACAAACAACCAACTCACCATCTATTCATCGATTTTAAGGCCGCACATGACAGCATTCATAGAGACGACGTAGTTTTGATACCCCTGCCAATCTGTGCAGAACGACGATTGAGGACGCTGGGCTTCAATCTGCCACTAGGAGGAATCCCTTGGTTCGATATCGAATGCAGATGGCCAAACGTAGAAGAACAAGGGATGTTAAAAGTGGTCCCGCAGGCCTCGAAATATACGAGCTGAGAAGAAAGGTAGAAGAGGTGCTACAAGGTAATGAAACTTGGAAGTTTTACTAAAAAAATTAAACAAATGTGCCAGAGCTGTAATGCCTGAATGGAGAAGAAAACCTCATGTTTAAAATCGCGGTCGGTGCTGAAAATTCTGAAGGATCATTTTTGCATACTTTTAAACGGCGAAGACTAACAACATCCCACCGTTTGGCAAAATGAATCATTCAACCTGGACGAACGCAAACATCGATCAAAATGAAGTGAATAAAGATAGAGTCTAACAAAGTTGCTAGAACCGATGGCTTAACTGGCGAGTTATTGTATTTAAAGTAGCAAGTGATGATTAGTAGTTCATATCCAAAATCTAGGTTGACTAGAGTATGTGCGACGAATAGAACATTCCGATCCTAAAAAAGGAAAATCCCCTGAACTGTGCAAACTACAGTGGAATAAGTGCACCCAACTTCGCAAATAAAATTCTCTCACTATGGTGTTAGACCAGAGAAGTCCACCATAGATTAAATTTTCACATTACGGCCTACACGGGGAAAAAGCCAAGAAATTCCAAATCGATACGTACCACCTCCTCATCATTTATAAAGCGGCATATGATCCGGAATATGGAGATGAACCGGAATGAGTCATATCCAGTTTTGACTGCGCGGGATGATAATAGATACTGCACGCTGCTCCGTTAAGATTGATAATGAAAAACATGAAGACTTCAATATCAGAAAAGAACTTCTTTTTAAGTGATACGTTCTGTTCTGATTTTTCAACATTAATTTTGAAAGAATAGTGCGAAACCCAGAAGCAAACCCTACAGGCAACATTTTTCAAAAGTCTGATCAGATACTCGCATAGTCCGGTATTACATGGTGACTTGTGAGTCGTCGGGCAAAATTCCAATGACTCTTTTTAAGTTTTCCTCTCTCCTTGTTCGTTATTTTTCTAAATTGCTTTATTTCTATTCGTTCTTCATGAAGAGTGGTTAGCAAAAAAAACGGAAGAAATTTGTTGGTCAAAGGAACCAGGGAAAAATTCAAAAATTTTTTTGAGAGAGCGAATCGTTTGTGCTTAAAGCGAAAGAAGAAATAAAAGATAGTTGTCAAAAAGGGTCGTGTACTCAAAAGTCACCGTGTAATACCGGACATAAGCAAATGACATAAATATAATGGGAAGACCACAGTGAGATCTTAATGGATTACTTGGGTCTATTGAAGCAGAAGCGACAAGGATGGGTTTAGTGGTCAATAAAGGCATAAAGTAAATATATGCTGTTACGTCACCTCATCAATCTCGGCTCCGCTATCAACTTTGACAACGACACTAGCACGGACATCATACGAATAATCACTCTTGGTAATCGATGCTTCTTTAGGCTAAGCCCCTCTCTTGAGCAAGCAAAAAGATTATGTACAGGATCTGGATCAACTCAATTCTGCTAGGATGAAGAATCTTGGATACTGAGTATTGAAGATGGATGAAAGTTCTTTAGGGCGTTTCGAGAGAAAAGTTCTTCGAGTGTTTTTCGGTCCCGTTTGCTCGGGTTAGACGGATAGGACATCATAAGCGCATGGAAATCAATGTATCGCCTTGAAAAGTTTTCGACTCAAACTCAGAAATACAATGCAGTAGAGAACGATCACATTTTAGGTGGTAAGAGAGGTCGGAAAACCTTGTGTGGTGCAACTTGAGGTAACTCGCAAAAGACTGGTTATAAGAAATTAATTAATTATTTCGTTTAAAATAAATAAGATATGAGTTGTGTATATTCAACAAAGTATTTTGTAATTTGGAATTTAATTCTGCTTTACTCACTCAAAAATTCCAATCTTAGAATTGTAATATTTTCATAGCAAATCGGTTCCAATTGATGCAGTCTTAATGCCTCTCCTTTATATCCAGCTTCCAAGTAGGATTTTTCGATCATCTCCTTACTTATGACTCCAGGCTCCATCTCCGGACAAACAAACTCTCCTAAAGTGCCCATTTCCCGTCTTCTCAATACACTATCTCACTTTCAATTGTTCACAATATCCCACACTGCAATTAGGAACTTCCAAACTCCAGCTGGCTGGTGTCTTCCAGGTGCGTTTTTCACGTCGTCGTCGTCGTTGTCGACGTGTCTTTTTTTTCATTTTTGTGGTTTTTTGTTTTGTTTGGGTCACCGCGCACAGTCTTGGCCAAGTTACCATGGAAACGGTCGTTACAGAAACTTAGTGCGTAGGCTCTTAACTACAATACCACCCTGTCTGTCTGTCAGTGAGTCCTTCAGTCATACGTAAAAAAACAACTTGACCAGGTGCACAGTCAAAAACGCGGATTACTGATTGTGTTTTCTAAGTAATCCTTCCGTTTTCGTATCCTTTTGTTTTTAAATTGTTGCTAAATATATAAAACGATAAACGGATTTTAAAATATTTTTGAATTACATATTTTTATACGAAATTTAGTTAAAAAATCCTTGCAAAGGAACATAATATGGTAGAAGGAAGGATTCAAATAATCGAATTCGGAGTTAATTGCATCTAATCGATAGCTTCGTGTATAATACATTGAGTCGATGCATGACTGTCAGTTGTGTTTTGAGTTTCGGTTTTCATTTTCTGTCAGTAGACTCACTAACTTTTTTTAATGAGTCTGGATAAGAAATTGATTAGTGATTAAAAACGTTGTAAGTGTTAGACAACTTTGTGCGTGGCAATATACCCATAAGTCGTAACTGGGTCATGTAAGGATATTGGACTGCAGAATCGTAAAATAAACGGGGTTAATACGCGTTAATTATCTCATACCTGGTATGTCAAGTCGAGTATTGTGAGGTTAAATTGGTTTCCAACAGCTAAGACTGAGAGTGGTGGGGGTTGAAAACAAGGTTGTTTGTGTTTGCTAAAGGAAACACAGAAAAGGCTGATAAATTCCTTGAAGGGGTGGAATTTAAAATGTTATAGTAGTGTACCTTATTTGCTCGAAAAAAATTTCGACTTCAGAAAGTGAAAGGCTTCCTTTTGCAAAGGCAGAGGCCTTTTCAAATCGGAAGTTTGTGTAACTAGGTGTTTTTATTTTTGGGTCACAAAATATTGACCATTTTGTACAGGAAGCAGAAAGAACTATTTAAGGCTCTTGAAAATGCGACAAATATTTGCTCAAGGACATTTATTACTGGCTTCCTTGCTTGGAAATGCTTATTCGCTCATTTTATGGGTTCTTTAAATGCAAATCAAGAATTAGAATGGTTTTGTTATGAAATTATTAATTAAAATATTTTTTGAATGTCCTTGATTAAATCAAAAGGCAATAACCCTGAATGCTAATGATGTCTGCCCAAGGTTGGTTTGGCATCTGTTTTGTGAGTTTCTGACGCGGTTTTGAGAGGGTAGATGTCAGTGACTGTTGTTTTCCAAGGACGAATCCTCTGTATCAAATCAAAACTTTTAGGGCGATGAATGTAATTTATCACGATAGTTCTATTGGACTGTTGTTATCGTGAAAATTTATTCCTTCTCATTCTCACTGATAAGATTTCATATCCTTGCAGTACGTTTTTACATTTAGAGTTCAATTTTCAACGTCGAGTTATCATAGACATTTTCCGCTGTTCTCTGAAAGCCACTTCTGTTTTTTTCAACTAACCCATGTCTCATTACAAGATACTTGTTGTTACCTTCGACAGTGAGAGTGATTTTAAGAATCATCAAGGACAGATCAATGTTACTCTCATTTGCCTTAATCTTCTTAAACAAATTCTTCAAAATGGTAGCCTAGTCTGAACTTTCGATCATCAAAGTGTACTCGTTAACTCGGTTTCCCTTAAACCGGTGTGGATACCCATTTGTCACCTAAATATAAGATCCACTAGGTCTTTGCTAATTAGTGCTAAGAAGCTCAAGTTCTTTATCTTCGCAGATTCAAGACTGATTAAGCTGAGAGGTTACTAAGCTGGGGCCACAATCCGTAATAGACCTGGGACTCTACTAATAAATATCTCCAGGTAGCATGGCCTTTAAGGCGGAATTTCTTTGTATGAATCCTGATGTCCCTGGGGAAAGGAATGTAATACTTTCCAAGCGGGAAGTGTTGGATTTTATTCACCCTATATCTCTTGGTCGGAGAAAGTCTAATGATTCTCAACGATCTTTGATTAGTTCTTCCTAACTTCTATGCTATAGAGCAAGGCTGGGATAAAAAGAACCTGGTGTAGATGACTCTCTTGCCCGTGAGGGATACTATCTTTTCTTAGCTGTCTCCAGTTCTGTACACCAAGTTGGCTTCCCCTTTAATGCATTGTTTTTGTGGATTGGAGACGATAACTTTTTTGATCGGGGCCCTGCGTTATATGTGACATAGCAATCTTACGAGATCAGAATTGCTGTAAACTGTTCTCCGTTGATGCAAACGGGACCAGCAATAAACTTTTTTTTTTAAGCGTCGGAAAGCATTCTCTTCGCGTTTTTCAGTATCCTATGCACCATAGAAAAGGAATGCGATGATCATTGTCTTGTATAAAGTCTTTTAGGTTGTTCGAGAGAGGACTTTAGCATATTATACAACGCAATTGCTTTTTAAAGCCAAAGGAGTTATCTGGTTCGCAACTAAGTTGTTGTTAATAGATGACTCCAGCAGTAAGTGCTGGTGGATTTTGACATATTCAAAAAGTCATGAACCAAGCTTAGACACATAGTAAACAAACCGTTTTGACACATTAGTGATTTTGTTTTGGCGTGATATACTTTTGGTTGCGTGAAAATGTCTGATTTTGTGACAAATAATCGTCATTTGAGGGAAGCGTTGATTTTCTTCTTTCATTCGAAGAAAACGGTGGCGGAAGCGTATCGAGAGTTCCAAAAAGTTTACGGAGATGCTGCTCTAATTGAGACAACGTGTCGCGTTTGGTTCCGTCGCTGCAAAGACGGTGATTTTGATGTTGACGACCGTCCGCGTGAAGGAAGGCCAATACCCTTCAAAGACGCTGAATTGGAGGCGTTGCTCAATGAGAATCCGTGTCAAACGCAAGAAGAACTTGCTTCAGCATTAGGAGCTAAGCCAAGCTATTTCCAAGTGACTGCGAGAACTTTGTTGCACACGTAATAGTAGTTGATATCGGAGCAAAGGTAGATGACGTTCCTAACTATCTTAAAGCTACAGCTACCTATCGTCAGGTTTTGTCCTACGCCTCGATGTTTTGTGTTCCTCTTTATTGACATCATATACTTTGCCTTCTTCTTGCAAACGGTCAATTGACAGCTCGGTGTGTTCCTTCATTAACGAGTAATTGAACAGACTTTTGAAAGATAATACCTCTGGACTTGACTTTTTAATTTTCCACAAATCTTCTCAAAAAGCTGTCGCATCTTTTTTTTGTCGGTTTCTGACATAGAAGGTTCAAGATTTGTTCTTTTCGACCATCCCCATAGTCCAATGAGCTTGGCTACTACTCTTGTAGTTCGCCAAGAGGTGGGTTTCTTGAGGTTTCGCTAGGATCTAGCGTAATGTGAATATTTCGGCGATTGTCGACTTCTCATGTCTGCCAATTGAACTGGCAAGGGTATCAGTTACCTTATTTCCGAGGTCCTTTCGACAATGACACTACCTGTCTTCAGTATTATATGATGACTGTGTTGCTATTGTAGTGAAGAAGTTAAGGCACATGCGATTGTAGTCATTGAATCTCCTTAAAGAATATTTTGGTTGGTCTTGCATGCGATATCTGAAGCTTTTGGCTACTTAGGTACATCGGTATGTTCTACCGTCAATCATACTGAAAGAGTGTGTCAAATTCAATTTCTTCAATCTAGTCGATTGATTGATTGATTGAGTCTATTCCAAATCACCTTGTGAATATTGAGATATTGGAAATGCTTTAAGCCATTACAATTTTTGGCAATCCCATAAAGTCTTTATGTATAAATTAGAAAGCAGTACCACGAAACATGCTTCCGTTTCTAGCGTGGCATTAAAATAGTCTAAGATGTTGAAAGTTAGGAGCCGAACACTTCTGGCACTAATCGGACAAAATGAGTATATTTCTTGTTCTTGACCCACTTACATGTCAAAACAAAGAATCATTCACTCGAACTCATCTGCTGCCCGTCGTCCTTCTGATGTTCAGTTGTTTCAACTAGCCGATTGGTTGGTTCAATTTGGTTGGTCCAAAGTGGTTGGCTTGTGGATTAAAGACTTCACTCAGCCCCATAGAAAATAACCAAGTGGTGTCAAATTGCAAATTGATGACGGCTCGCCCTGAGATTACCCATTCGCCAGATTTCTAATTCACAATTTTGAGCGTTGCGTCGTTTGTTTGGCACGTAGCGTCATCTTGTTAGCTCGGTTATGTCGATATTGTCGAGTTCTTACTACAGAAAGTCGGTGAAAAGCGCCCTATACCTGAGACTATTGAGGGTAGCGGTGTTTCCTTCTTCCATTCCGCCATGCCACAAACCGCACAAAACAGTCAATCTTTTTGGATGCATTGATGCTTGGCCGAAAACTTGTGAATTGTGTTCGCTTCGATAATGGCAATTTTGCTTGTTGATATACTCTCAGAGCCAAAAATTGGTCTCTCCGCAGAAGATGATTTTATGGCTAAAATCTGGATCTCAGGCCAAAATTTCCAGCACGGAATTAGCGAACTCACGGCATTATCTATAGTCGTTCGGCTTCAATTCAAGTGTCAGCGCAATCTTATATGGATGTAGGCCCATATCCAACCGCAAAAAAGCCGGGTTGAGGCTCTGGCGATGCCCAATTCTTTTTCGATACTATGCTCTTTTTTATTCCGCACCAATAACTATGTGGTTTGTGGCTTATTATCCAAAAGAGTGTATAATCTTTCAAAAGCAAGATTATTCATTAACCTCAGTCTTATTTGCACCCTTTATTGAGGACATTTAACCAGGAGATATTCAATATATTGATATACTAATCAAAGCACTTCAGTTTGCCGATGGTATTGTGCTTCTAGTTCATTCCCCGAAAACGCTATTAATGGTGATTAACTGGCCGAATATTACAGCTTGTGGGACTTAATTTTCAAAATGGTGTTGGAGAAAACTGTCACAGCAAAAGATTATCCTTTAATTTGGATCAAATAGAAAACGTCAAGCAGAATAGTTATCTTGGTGTAAATTGCTTGTAAATCTTGTTCAAGAACTCGTAGAAACTAACCTAGGTGTCGTCATCTTTCTGGTAAATTTAACCTTGATATGGATTACAAGGTGCTCATTAACATGTCGGAAACTCAAAACTTCTTAGATGGCGATAATGTATGCTTTGCAACAGTCCGGAACATTCGCTACTTGTTTGGCTGCACTATTAGGGGACCTTACACTCCAGGTGCATACCAGAAGTTCGTTGTCCTTGATTCGTTTGTAGAGGTTGTCAATATTAAATTCGTCCGTATCTAAAGTTTGTTGCTGCTTCGTAATTTTCGGCATATTTCCCTTACATTGGCGTTGGTCCATTAAGGGATCATCCGCCACCATATCTTGCCCAAGACCCTTACTTAGTTTCGGAAATCTTAACCGGGCTGAGTTTCAAATACGTCGGATAAGTCGGGGTAAGGTTTAATTTTGGCTATTCTGGGATTTTACTACACCATTCATTCCATCTAGGGAATTCATTCGCTGTTAAAAGTGTTGCCATTTTTGTGTGTTGGTCAGCACTCTCGCTACAAGGTTTGGCAAGTTGGGTCCGGATAGACATTGACCTGTACCCGATGGTTACCAGTTCGATGTTAAACTAGCACAATTGAGTTGTAGAAACAGTTGCAATACTGGGTATTGCTAGGGTGACAACTTTTAGCGCAACCACCCTACTGCAGCATGTGGAATGCGAAATTCAAAAAACGTATTATAATTCTGGCAAATTCTAATCCTTAAATACTTATCCACTGGCAAGGAACCCATTTTAATTTCTGTCTGTGGAGAACCTATGTGCGTCTTTACCTAAAAATGGTATCTAGAGAGTGATTATCGGTGACCTCGACGGTGAAATTGATTTTCAATCAAAGTCATTGGCTATCCGTTTTTGTTTGTACTTATATCCGACAAGTAATAAGCAATCACGCTCTATTATTATCCTCACTTAACAAACCATTTATTTACTTTTCCTGTGTGAAGGTAATCATATCTATTCAACCCCTTTCTTAGAGATATTTTCCAAGAATTCCAATTGTCCTTCGTTCTGTAACATGCTAATGTTGGTTAATTTTAATAGTTGCTCGTACTCGCCTTTACAGTCATGAATATTAAATAGACCCCTGTGTTCTGAGAAAGGTCACATACACCAATCAACTGTTTCCTCAATTCAACAATTTTGTGTATTTTTATACAAAATTCATAAATGATAACGAAAAATTAGCCAACATTCTCTAAAACCGCATCGGACTTACACAGGGACGAAGAGAAGAAAAAGAAGAAAAAAACAGAAAGCCCTTCGTAGGGCACCGAAAAAAAAATCGAATATGAATCGATACATTACACTGAGTCAATTGGGCGACGGCACATACGGCACAGTTGTCCTCGGTCAACGAAAGGATACCGGCGAAAAGGTTGCCATCAAACGAATGAAACGAAAATACTATTCCTGGGAGGAGGCGATGAACTTACGTGAGGTCAAGGTGGGTATTGGAGTGATATACATATGTAGTTTTGTGAGAAAGCTCCCATGTGTTGTATCAGATTTTCAATTGTTTCGTCTGACCCTCGGTCCTTTGAACTAATTACAGTCACTGAAAAAACTGTCACACCCTAATATTGTCAAATTAAAAGAAGTAATTAGAGAGAACGATACTTTGTACTTTGTGTTCGAGTATATGAAGGAGAATTTGTATCAAATGATTAAGGATCGTGACACCCATTTGCCAGAGAATACGATAAAGAGTATACTATTCCAGGTGAGACTATTTTTGACAGTTAAAATGTGACAGTTGACAAGTGACATTTCATTATTTAAAGGTCCTAACTGGCCTGGCTTTTATGCATCGTCATGGATTTTTTCATCGTGATTTAAAACCTGAGAATCTCCTATGTTCAGGTCCGGAATTGATAAAAATTGCGGATTTTGGCCTTGCCAGGGAGATTCGATCTAGACCGCCATTTACAGATTATGTGTCAACGAGATGGTAAGTCATACAATTTTAAGAGTGATTTATCTGTACGTACACTTATTATTCTATAGGTATCGAGCTCCAGAAGTTCTCCTGCATTCAACTCATTACGGCAGTTCAATTGACCTCTGGGCAATCGGCTGCATTATGTCCGAGTTGTACACATTTCGACCGCTTTTTCCTGGAAGCAGTGAAGTCGATCAGCTGTTCAAAATTTGTTCCGTTCTAGGAACACCAGATAAGGTAAATATATTTGTATATAAATCTACGAATGTAATTACATTTTATTTTCGTAGAACGAATGGCCTGATGGACATCGTCTCGCTGCGACAATACACTTTCGCTTCCCCGATTGTGTCAGAGTACCTTTAAGCACTATTGTTACGCGAGCCAGCTCATCAGGATTGCAACTTCTCGAAGATTTTCTATACTACGATCCAGAAAGACGACCAACAGCGCAACAAAGCATTAAATATCCCTACTTCCATGCGGTTAAGCGAATATCTCCGAATGGTATAAATGGTGTCAAAAATATGAAATATGTCACCACAACAACGACATCAAATGTTCTTCCGACCATCAAACCTGACCATGTCAGTCTCAGCAACACCAACAAACAGGCCAACAATATAGCCAATAGCAATACCAGTCTAAGAAACATCGTAGAAAATAGCCACGCAGTTTTGGTACCGAAAATCAGTTACATAGCTGTCAATCCTGAATCTGTCAGGGGTGACAATGAATCAATAAAAAGTGGAACAGTTCGATATAGTACGATTATAGGACCATCTGATGATTTATTCCAGGGAGGTCTTACAAAGAGGGAGGAGAATCACGTTCCCACAGAGTCGATAAATGACATTTACCTCAATCGAAATATTTCACAACTTTTCGGTTTGACAAGTTACCATCCGAATGTGTCATTTCATTCGGCGAAGTCAATTCTTCCTAATGGAAACAACAATTCGAGAAAAAGTTTCTCAATCTATGACACTGTTAATATGAATGCAAAAAATACTAATATGCAGAAGATGAATGGTTTTTATCTGCAACGACAGGAGCCAGAGGAAAGTAAGGTGTATAACCTTTTTTCGAGAGCAAGCATCAAACAACAAGCTCCGTCGTTGTTAATACGAAATACATATGACAGGGGCATTGGAAATATCACCGGAATGGAGGAATTCCTTGACACATCAGAAACAGTCTCAGCAAAGAGTCGAGCTAGCATGGCAAATGGAAGAGCTGTCAATCCAAGTAGCCATCGAAGTGTGGTAGGTGGTTGGGATAACACAACAGCTGGCGATGATCTTGACACTATTTTAGGGTAAGTTAGGTAGTCCTATTTAAGTATTTTAAAAAAGTCTCCTGTCATTGGTTGCACGCACTAATCAAGGTCCAAAATCAAGTCGTCAGTGAAGTGTCGGAAAAATTCCAACGCAAAAGCCAGTCAACTATTGGAAGACCTTTTCGGTCATCTGTCAATGGATTCTGATGTTAGTGACCACAAATATTCAAACAATGTGCCATACAATAACAATACACAACACCAACAAATGTCAACTGGACGTAATTCAAGCCTGCCAAATGCTCGATCAAATGACAATTCATTTTCAACTGAATTGAAGGATAGTCTACAAGCCAATAATGGAAGTCGTACAGATTCTCTCTCAACGAATGGGTAAGAAATGAAAGTGGATTTTTGAACTTGCACTTAAATTCATGTTGTCATCTCATTGGTTTTTTTAATACGTTGTTATGTCGTTTTGTTTTATGTGTCAGTGATTTGTCAAAATGTGCTCAAGATCAAGAAGAAGATTTTCAATTTTGGCCAATCAGGTACTGTTGTTGCAGCGGATATACAAATTGAATATTTAGAACAAGAGTTGCGTAATGTCAAGTTTTATAATGTGCTTGAGTAGTTTTTGACTGTAGAGTGAGATGGCACTTGTCCAGTGAATTGGAATTTGCACATGTACGATTATAATAATATAATATGTCTGGCACTTTGTGTTGTGAGGTTATTGTGATGATGTGTCACTTTTGAGTCACTTTTTATGAGGTTTTCAGCTCGACGGTGAAAATATGGTCGAAATATCTGTAAAGGGGGGATGAAATAAAAGTTAGGTTACACCAACACTTTGTGACGTTGTGACGATGGCAAATTTGCAACGCTTTTTCCGTTTAGAATTAGCAAATATAAAAAAAGATTTTTTTTTAATGCTCCAGTAGTAGTATTCGTATGCTTCTTATCCTCAGGAGAAACAAACCTAGCAGCTGTAATTTATGTGGTCTACCCTCCCATCGAATGAGTAGAAGACACAACATTCTGGAACATATGTGCACTCTGTAAATTACTCAAAAGTAAAGTAAATAAAAAAAAAAAAAAAAAAATTATTTTATGGTAGAATGTTTAAGAAGTTTTCATTCGTTTCATTAAGTACACGTTTAACCCTTTGAACTTACCGTTAGTAGTTTGTATATTAGCACTCTCATTTGAAATCATACTTGTACCTTATACACAGGTTTAAACGCAACGCTTTTCGTATGCAATAAACTTAAACGAAACACCATATTCCAGAGAACCTTTGAAATCCGACTACAGCAATCCTGCATTCCCCTGGGATGAAACCAACAAAACCGAAGATGAAAAACTAACCGCATGGATGGTATCAGAAAATGGTAAGCAAAATACTTTATACCATATCTACGCATCTGAATGCTTCACAACTGTTAGAAATGCCATTTACATTTGGTTGTGTAAATTTCAGGATCACTTTTGGAGAAACAAAATGCCAACGGTTACATCAGCAAACATACTCGACCGGCAGGCTGGACTTCAAAGTACCTGAACAAATAAGATACGAATATGAGTAACTTTTAAGAAAAAGTAACTTTACCTCTGCCTGCTTTTCATTTTTCTGTGATATATCAAAAAAAATTATCTATAAATGTGACTTAGTATTTATCAAAGCCAATTTAAATGTTGTAAATAGAATAAATGTTAAATTTTCGAAATAGAATTAAGAAATGGAATTTGCTTACACACGTCTTGTAGCCGATCTTAGGGCTATACTTTCACCCCAAGTGGCGTGCTGTCGTCGCGCCGCCGCCGGTCGCATGACGATATGTGATGTCAGTCTCGGTTCTCGTCTGTGCGTTTCTTTAGGTTTCCCTTGCGCTTCTCTGAGCTTCTGTGGGATTGTGTCATTCATACGGCAAACCCTACTAAAGCCATTCAAATCGTAAAAAATAATAGTAATAAAAAAAGGGCATACACCGAAAGGGGTATCACTTTACATTTCCTTCTCGTAATTCTACTCAATTGCAACTGTGCCGATGACATTATCTAAGCTCTCTCTTTCTGTGGTGCAGCTTGAAGTGTATAAAAGGTAAAATCTCAACTCGAAATAGCATCATTCAGTCAATCACCATCCTTTAGTTAACATCACTAACCTAAAAGAGATCCATAACTAGGCAACCATGGTCTTTATGGTAAGTATTGTACAAATTAAAATCATCTCATTTTGGTATCTTATTTCGATATGTCTTTCCATAGAATGTAGTAATTTTTGTTGCTGCCTTAGCCTTTGCCAATGCTGGAATTTTACCACTTCAACAGCAGCTCATCGGTGAACAAGCACAATCGGTTATCCTTCAAGCAGGACCACATCCAGATGAATTGAGATCATCACCAGCTCAATATGAATTCCGGTATTCAGTTCATGATGTTGGCACTGGCGATATCAAAGATCAACAGGAAATCCGTGAGGGTGATCAAGTTCGTGGACGATACTCCCTCATCGAACCCGATGGTAATCGTCGTGTTGTAGAATATTCATCCGATCCATTGCTTGGTTTTAATGCTAATGTCCGACTTGAACCATCACCTTATCAACCACCAGTTACTTTGAATCGTCAGAATTTGGTATTAGCACAAGAATCTACACCAATTGACCAACTGGCTGCTCCATTGATCTCACAACAACAGGCTGGTTTGCATTAGACCGACTTCTACTATCTTTCATCATTTAGACAACTTTTTCTCTCTTAGAACTTTCTTATAATTGTTTTCTTTTTTCTTTTTCATTTTCTTCTGTCCATACTGTCAAAAGTCTGACATGACATCATTTTTTTTATAATCATTTTCTCTTACTTGTTATATTAATGAATTCTTTTTTTACCATCTTTTATATATATACATATATACTTTATTAATATTTGTATTATCTCGTATAAGAAAAAAAAAAAAAAAAAAAAACCGTTGTAGTAGAATTGATAGACTGGAGAAACAAGAACAAGAACAAATAGCACAATTTACTCGAAACTAACAAGAATTTCAAGGTTTTCTTTCTTTTTCTTTTCTGACAGATGTTTTTGGCAGATCAATAGTTGCTGATAAGGTTTTTGACAGTTTGGTTGAAAATATTTAAAAATTATCAGACAAAGGTTCGAAATGTCAAAGTTTGAAGTAAGATTTACCTGTCATGAACAGGTGATGAATGTTTACTTTTATAAAGTGTGACATTTCAATTGGAATGCACAAGTGTCAATTTTGGTTTAGCCTTCATATGACAATTTCCAAGGATTCCGCTGAGCAAGACTGCATTTCTTCCTTCCATATGATAGCACAATCAGCGCGTGCCATTATTGATTAATTTGCTTAGCAATGCTGCTGAAATTTGATCTTACCGGGCACCAAACTCAATTAAGACCTACCGATTTCCAATTAAAAAAACGTAGCTAAAATGTATCTACCTATACATTACATAATACGCAATAACAGGATTTAGAAATCAAGAATCATTTACACAACAGAGTTCTAGAAGCTGTTAATTTTAATGTGAGGTCGTCAAACGACACTTAAACCTGCCGAACAAGCTCGCTCGATCAATACTGTGTTAAACTAATGGATAAACGAATTCCAAGACACTTTACTCAAACCGCTGAATCCAATAGCACTGAACATATTATGCAAATTTCCCATGCTAGTATGCCGTGTGGTAGGTGGCATCTTTGAAGTCCAAAGTCGCACTATGATAAAACCATCGGCGTGCATAAGTTACAATGATGGAACATCACGTAGATTGACTAACGAAGTTTGTTTTTAAGGGTTCTTATGTGGTAGTTCCATGTAAAGTCGCAGTCAATGACGACATCTAAGCATTTATACGAGTAAGTTGATACGTTCTCTATAAATGTTTGCATTGGTCGTTTGCAAATTACCACCCGTTCTTGTGCAGACATTCAGTATTTATTTCGTGTGTGTTGGATGAATATGTATGGCTTTTGTTATCTTTGCGTTTATAACTAGACCATGATCATGGCACTAGGTTATAGTTGCGTTCAACTCATTTTGCCTGCGGTTATAACTCTCCACACATCTTTGGTTGAAAACTATTGTGTAAGCGTACCCCATAATGTGCTGAAGAACAAAGTAGAATATGATTCACAGAATATTTATTGTACAATATAATCTTGAATTTTATTTTTGAAGCATCGATTTTTACGAAATGAGTCAAAGTGTGTCTGATGCTTTTTTGAAATCTATGAACGAAACGATAGTCTTATGTTTACAGTTCAAACTGCTGTTTATTTAAGTGCTAAGATCTCATCGCCATGCCAGTAGATTATTTTCCCTCCGCATATGTAAAGACGCTTGTCTACGCCAATAAACCAGAAACAATTGAGCACTTGGGAGCCAATATTGGACACATTTTTGCCGAAATACAGCCTGATTTACTGTGAAGAGTGTGTGAAGATAGGACCTCCAGATTACGCCATGTACGAACCAGCAGCGGCGGCGGTTATACTCGTATGCTCGAATTAATATCCAAATATCCATATCTCCTGTTGTTCTGAATTTGCTTCACACCATAAATAGCAACCTCAAACCCATTGAGCCAAAAGTGCCGCTTTGAAGCTGTCCAATAGCCTAATCTCTGAACTCCCGTCGTAAATTCCACATATTGGAAGAATTAGGGAAAATTTATGCGATCGATCTAGAATTGATGCATCTAGACCTTTCGCTTTCACTCAATATAGCTTAAGTTGTTTCTATACCCTTTTTTTGATTCTCAGCATAACTAATGTAATAACTTTTATTAACAATTGTAAGGTTCGACCTAACGCCAATGCCCTCGCTTTTTCTTGAACATCGACGTTGAGCTGTTGTATAGTTATTGGATCATTTGCATACACCTCATCCTTAAGCTAGGTCAAAAAACAAACTGGTGCCGTAAGGTTAGGCGAACGTGGTAGCCAGTTGAAATTTGAAAATCGCGATATTAATCGATCGCCAAAAATTTTTCTCAGGAAAACAATAGTATAACTGGCTGTGCGAGCCGCGGCTCCATGTTGTTGCAACCACAATTCTGGATTGTTTTAGTTTGTTTGGTCCAATGATCCTATCTGAGGTTACTGCGCATACTGTGCATATAAATGAGTCCATTTGATGTTCAACAATCAACTACGCCTACTGGTGGAAGTTGCGGGGTCTTTCTCAGTAGCTGATCGCACCCGAACTGCATGAGGTCTTCTGGCACGCAGTCGATACAGATAGATTCTTATTGCTGAACACGCTGTACAAATCGATAAATTGTTGGAGTACTAGATGCATTTCGAACAGTAAAGATATGACGATATGATCTTTGTGCGAGAATAATCGAATGCCGCCTCTCAAAATAAAATTGAACAACTTTTGTTCTTTGCTCTGCGCTGAGTATATATCCATCATAGGTGTTCCAAGTTTTTCAAAACAAATTTTTGAAAAAAACAAATATAATTTGCACAATATACTTAAAAAAATATATTATTGAATAGTTAAACCACAGCCATATTTGAGTTTCATACTCGTGACAGAACCAAGTCATCGTCTGTCCAAGATGCAGCATGCATACCAGCACGGAATATCTACGAAACTGCGCTTCAATATACATATAGTGAGTAGAATTGAACATGCATTCCACAAGAACTTGTGCAGGTTGACGCCATGTGTAATTCGACAAGACAGCATATCGTAGACTGGTTAATAATATTGTAGTTTTGCGTTTCAACATCTACGGTCAGACATTATGCAGATGATATTTGTAGATCAATACAGCCCGGTATGGGCTATGGCCTAGCTTTTTGACAGTCATTTGTGTTGCTCATGTTGTTACTTTTTGTCACATCTGAGCGGAGCCTACGGTTTATCGCCGAGTCCGAACGGCACTCCTTAGAAGCTTTTTCGTAGGCAATTTTACTTTCGGGAATTTGACAAAGGGTGATGGCAATTTGAAAAATTGTTGATGACCCAGCCAGGAATCGAACCCAGACTCTCTGTGTGATAGTTCAATGAGCTAACTATCGCGCCATCGCCATCGCCGCGCTCGCTAGATCAATGCTGTGTTAAAATAATGGATAAACGAATTCCAAGCCACTTTACTCAAACAGCTGATTCCACTATTACTGAACATATGCAAATGATTGGTTTTTGGATGACATTTGTGGCAGATTGCACCGTTCTATTTTGACTGTTTGTTTACATAGCTCTCTAATCTAACAATACGTTTTTTTTTTTATCAGAATCGTCGTTAATGACTGTCGTTTTTGAAGCTCGGACACTTTCATTCCCAGCTTGCTTTAACCTAGGCTACTACGGACTTATACAGTAAACCAGCATTTTTGTTAGCCGAATGACAATTTGTGGATGCCACCGTAAAATAAACTGTTGCTCTTTCGAGGCCAACACCATGCCATTTCGTAGCAAGTGAAGCGCTGCTTAGGAAGTGCGTGTCCCATCGATGTTAAAAAGTTAATCGGATGGAGCCAGGTCTGATGAGTAAGCCGCATGTGAAAATATTTTCCAATTAAACGTCGCAATCGTTTGCTTGATCTGTTTCGTTGTGTGTGATGGTGCATTATGCCCTTATGTTGTCGATTTTGGTTCCAACTTTTTTCGTTTTTTACGCAAAGCTTGATTCAAATCGATCATTTGTTATCGGTAGCGTTCAGCATTAACAGTTTCGCCAGGTTTTAGCTGTTCTTAGAAGATTGGTTTGCCTGGAGTTACCGATGTTGTTTTACATCTAGGATTTCCAAAATATATCTATTTCTCAACGGCAGTCACAATTTGATGGAGCCTTGTCTTTCGAAGATATGGAGACAGCTTCTCGTGCCACACTTCACTGATTCGCGAGTTGTTGTTGCGTTCAAGCGTCATTCTCATCCGATAATGCTTGTAATTCATTCGTTGAACTTAAACGCTCTTCGTGTTTCCCATCAAAATCGCCACTTTTGGGGTTTCTTAAACCGCTCAAAGGACTGTGATTTTCCCAGAAGATGCTCACAATAAGCATCGACAAGTATTCGATGCGATTTTGCAGCAGTCTTCCTCAAATTGTAACACAAAATCAAAGCTGTCCGCAAATCCTAGTTTCCAGGGAGAAAATTCCATATGTTCAACGCTATAACAAAGTATGCTGTTGAATGAAATTTGTAGTATTGTGAGTTAAAAATCTGTGTCAATAGGATTAATCACACAGTTTAATGGTAGCAAATATTAAGGATGTCTTTTTAATCCAGTACTATGTAACTTCAAACATTTATATCTGTCAAACCAATTGTCAGATTGCAAACTGTCAGTGTCATTCCTATACAGTAGTCTTTGCAATTTTATTGTGATGACATACAAACAAACTTATAGAGCACTATATCCAACATAATTGGCTATCTGAGATTCGTCGTATTGTTGACAGTTTGCGTACTACATTTTCTTTGAAAGATGGAATGGGACCGAGACGGGTAAGACGAGTGATGTTGATCCAACGACGTTTACAATAGCTTGGTCTTTGTCATAATATTTTAAGGAACGCACAGATCTTGGTTCGAGGGCTTACAAAATTCAGTTTGTGCAAGAATTAAAGCCGAATGACTATTGTTTGCGTCGAAACTTCGTTGAATGGGCCCAAAATCATCTGGCATTGGATTCGCTATTTTATCGAAAAGCGGACTGGCGGACTTCAAGCCAACCCAGGCTGACATCACATTACCTAATTAGTTAGAATACTTACTCTTTTCATTAAAGTGAAAATCGTTGAAAAATATGGAAAAGTGTTCTTTATAGCTTTTTTGAAAAGATACTAACAGATGGCGCCACGCTTTAGTTGCTTGCCTAAGTGCACTTTTTGGAGAGACAAAAGCGTAGTATCCAAGAACTTCACCATGGCTCTAAACAAATGAATCGTCATCTGACGTAGACAGCTGTCATTTGACATGAACAGAGGCAGACGATTTGGCATACAAATAAATTTAGAGTAAAATAACCTTTAATTGACTTGAGAGTATTATACGCTATACGTACGAGTACATATGTACATTGGCACATTAATTGACTTAGGGGTTATTAAAGTAAAAATAAAAACAAAAAAATAAATCCATCATGGCGATCAAAGACATCCATTGGCATCCCTTTAGTAACTATATGAGACCCCTGAGCCGGAGAATGTGACATGGTTATCATAGTTAACATCAGAATGTCCCAAACCAATTGATTTTGGTGCTGATTGATACAGTGTCGAGATATGTGGCTGAGAGTAATGGACAATAGGTGAGGCTAACAGTTTGGTAGCAATCACTTTTCCTTGTTCTGGAACAGGTATCTTAATGTTGGTTGGCTCACGATGCACCAAAGCTTCAAATCCAGAATGATCATCTGCTCTGTATTGCACCAAACGACGATATCCATCGGAATCGATGAGCTCATAGCTGCCTTCTACCCTATCACCTTTCCGGATTTCTTTCTGAGCTTTGATGTCCCCAGTATGATGATCTTGAACCGAATACGAGAACTCATATTCCGCTGGGCTGTCTTCGTATTGAATTTCTTGCGACTTCAATAGCAATGGTTGACGGATTTCAATTGCAGCAGCGACAGCAATGGCAGAAATTACAAACACCAACTACAATAGACGTGGACAAAAATTAGAACCTTGTGGAAATTCATTTGTATCAGTTGTCAAAGTATTTACCTTAAGAGACATCTTACAGCTTCTTTGATTCTAGAGCAATAGAGGAGTAGAAGATACTAGAAGAAATCGATACAATTACCTAGGATTGACTAATTACTTCACGTAGCGCACTCCGAGCTTTTATACACAACATTTTGCCAGGAAATTAAATCCAGTATCGATCATAATTGGTACCTGTTATAAGGCTCACATCGCATAACCCCACTGCCACTCCAGATACATCAAACCTATCAATTATTTGTCAAATAGTCGTCCGCGCAAATTTTTGTTTTTCTCGTCATGAGAAATTTTCAATATTTTGCGAAATTTTCTACGCCTAAGTTGCACAATCTTGTAATGATACATTACATCGTTTGCTGGTTTTGTTTTTTTGTAATGGCGCGCAATATGCACAAACAGCACAAACGACAACACGCGCGGAATGCGTGTGTACCTTTTTGATGCAAACCAGAAAATGCTGATTTAATATTTTAGCCCAAATCAATGTTTTTCTTTTTTTTTGAAAATAGAAAAAAGTGTATCAAATCATCGAGAAGCAGAAATTTTATATTCAAAACAATTTATAATCGTCGAAAGAAAAGAGAAAAAAATGAAATTGATGAAAATACGCGCAGTTGATGGTAGTAGCCTGTTATAGGTATCTTGGGTGTCGGAAAGGCTTGTAGAGCAAGTTTGATGGTTCACATATTTTGCTTAACTCATGAAGTAGGTCAAAATTGCCAACCGTCAATTTAAAAATTACTACTAATCGAAAAACTTATCAGTAGACCATGGACGAGTGACGGCTTAATGCATGCCACTTGACTATGGCACGCTATTCACTTTAAAATTGCGACAAATTGTGGGATTGGAGAAGAAATTTTGATTAGATTAAAGATTTGAACTCATAATGTAGGGTTTAATGTAATGTAATAGCACAGAGTGATATTTGTAAAAAAAATCTTTACAATAGCTTGAACGATTGTTTTGAAGCGTTACTGATGCGGGCGGTACCATATTCCTGAAGACATCCATTGATCATAATTCTGGTTTTATCCTGGTGGCGCAATATATATCAACGTGAATGAACTCAAGAATCAAACAAAGGAATAAGTGTACATAAGCTACACTATGTTGAAGGATGAAGAAAAACATACCTTCAGTGCACTCAAATAATAGAAGTTGTATTTCTGATATCACTTCCGTATTGGAAGCCACAACATCTGATATATAGGGCTTTAGAGCTTTTAAATACTGCACTGGCGATGATTAAGAATGGAGTTTCTGCAATCTTCGAATAGAATGACACCATCAACGACGCATTTTATGACCTCCCAAACCGAACATATACCCAGTGGCTTATCAGCGACACCAAAATTATGCTAAGAGATCTTAATTCAGGGTTGGAAAACATAGCCTTCAAACCACTATGTCCGACAATTAAACTTGGTTTATAGAATCCGCAACGTTCCCCTTTTAGTAGCCAACACCTGTTTCCATATCGCAACATCCACAAGAGGAATTGTCAACCGTCAACCAGATTGATCACTGATTGATCAGGCACAATGGAGTTTAGAAAGACCCCAACAATTCGACGTTGAAAAGTTGCAATCCCAAAAGACTAATCGGGTTAAGTTCAATCAAAATCCTAGTCCTCACACGAGCCGTTACAGAAGCGCTGACATGAATAAAGCTCTGATTTGGAAATGAATGTACTAGATCTGCTCATGGGCTTCACGAGCAGATAAGAAGAAAAGTTTCTTCTAAAAAAGAAAGAGCGATAGAAGCGCTCGATCGAGAAAGTGGAGAGATGCTGCTGCGAGGATGACATTCGAAAGGATTAAGCGAACGGGTCAGTGTCAAAACGTTCAAATGTGAGCCTGAAAAGATGAACATGCTTTCAAGAGCCCACCGAATAACAGGGTCTTTCCACTAGGGCTTAAGTCGCTTTAAACAGGACATTTGTCATTTCAGTGCTGCTCTATTGCGCAAATGCTTAGATCTTGTCGGTCTACCTTTAAAAAAAATTGCTCGAGTAATCATTTTGCCAAGTACCTACTACTAATAGCAGTTCATAGTACCTCATTCGCCTTACGATGTCTCTTTTTTTCAATTGACATGAAACTTCCCTTTCAGCTACGGTTTTCTTTGTAAGAAATAATGTAATTAAACTGCCTGCAAATGGTGCTTACCTGGCACAAAATTCAATAATTTCAAGGCGACAAAGAACAAGTTTTTGTAAAGGTTGTATATTTTTTTCTTCGAACAGTGAATTTGACAGTTCCCAGTTGTTTTGAGGTCAGTTTGGCTTGTCAATTGATCATGAGTAGACTCATGTCGGGCAACGATTGCAAATTGTTTAAATTTGTTTTGAAAGGCATCGTTCAATTTGAGAACTCATCGGACTTTACGTGCACTTATGGTTTGCTTTCATACCGGAAATTTCATGCTTAAGGGCTCATAGACTTAATTGGGAATTAAGCCATAAGATCGAACCGTTGTGGTGACGGATAAGGCTGTTGCCTTCTTTATTTCGCTGGGCACCCGTGGCATATATCCAGTTTTGATAAAAAAAAAATTCTGGGTTAGTTGTTAGCAACTTGAAAAAAAAAACACTGTGGCGTTGGCAGCCCGGTATGGGCCGTGGCCTAGCTTCTTGACACTCATTTGTGTTGCTCATGTTGTCATTTTTGTCACATCTGAGCAGGGCCTACGGTTTATTGCCGAGTCCGAACGGCACTCCTTAGAAGCTTTTTCGTAGGCAATTTTACTTTCGGGAGTTTGCCATTGCCCGCCGAAAGGGTGATGGTGATTTGAAAAATTGTTGGTGACCCGCCATCGCAACTTGAACCCCTGATAAATAGGAAGAGCAGCCGTTATAGTGCAAGTTGCTCAATTCATTGATTAAAAGTCTCTATGGTTACAACATCTACTCTAGTTTCTTTTTCTTTTGTTTTGATGTAGAAAGGTGGGAACCTTGCATAGGCACCGATGGCTGTATTCCATTGATAGTACCGGATTCTCTACCCTCTCGGAACCACTGTGAAGTATTACTTCGCGAGGATCGGTGTAAGGCAGTTGCTATTTTGCTAATTAGTGCTAACATTCGCGTTATGTATGCGTTCTAGGCGTCTAAGATCGCAAAATCGCCCCGTCGCTTACCGGAATTCAGGTTTTTTCACTGGAGATCATATGGCTAACTATGTTTTCTACAGTCGGCCATTCGCCGAATTTATTCCGCAGCATCACTCTTTCAGTTTCATAACGCGGACAATGAAAAAACTCGTGTACTACGCTATCTGTGATATTATCGCATTGAGGGTAATATGGTATGGAATAGTCTCGTGCTTTCGTTCTTGATTCCGTCGTCGGAATCATAGAAAAGGACCCTGTCAGTGAAATAACTTGAAGGTACGCGTTGTACATGTTTACAAATATTTCTGGTCGAGTTCGCACGGCAGTTTTTAGCGCTCTGTTCGGTATTTTATCGTACACTCTGATATGTTCTTCACTTGTAATTACTGGGATTGGCGCATTATCGTTCTCATTTTGGTTGAAGAGCGTCCCATTTTCGTGGAGATGGAAAAGAGTTTCCACTCTTTTGCGAGTACGACGTAACATCGGACACGTGAGTTATTGCATTCGGGGACCTTTTAGTCTCATTGTATCAATGTTGTACACCTCACCCAATACATCTTCATTAAGTTGGTCGCAGAGGTCCCTAAAACATTGTCGCTTGCTGGCTTTGATTGCACGTTTCAGCCGAGTCCGTTCTTTTCTATATATTTCCCGTAGTTGTTGTGTTTTCGACATTCCGGGATTGCTGGTAGGTTCTTCGCGCTCGATGACATGTCGATCTAAGGTCCGCGATCTCGTGATTCAACCGATTTACTGATTGTCTGTTTAGACGACTATCACGTTACCAGTAGTCGCTCGTCTACCTCTATAATTTTAATGTAGCTAGGTTGCCTTTCTGGTCCTTAGCACCGAACTGAGTATTCTTGAAAAGGTACCGCAGGCAAATATTCCGGCTTTTCTTGTCACATCGGATATCCAGGTGCTTCCGTTTATGTTTTTGTACTGTTCGCAACGTCAAGTTTTAACTTGTGCATGGCTTGTTGCAGTAGATTTTGGACTGCTTCGCAATGAGTTAGGTTTAATTGAAAAATATTTATATTTTCAAAGATGCATTTTCTATCACCTTTTTGTATTATAGGCATCTCCTACTTCCCGCAATATGCCATGTTTCTCCGCCTGTCCCGGTTCAAAGGAAACACTTAGGTTCGATTGACATTCCTTTAGCTTGTGACAGATTTAACTACATCGAATGCACGTGGTTGATCGATCGCTGGAGCTTTTGCGCGCTCTTGCCAGGTGTCCAAATTTATGACATCTGCAACTGTTCTTCGGCGACATTTTTTTTCGTGTACGGCAGTAAACCCAACGAATTCGCACCTTTCCGATTTCCAGCAGCTTGTTCGCGGTTTCACCTAGAAAACTTAAGGTGCCAGTTTAGGTTCCACCGTAGGCTTTGCTCACACTTTTAATTGTTGACTTTGCTATTTCAAAGCCTGCTTCAAGGTTGTCCATTTAAGTAGATTTCTTCTCTCAACATCACTTCGTCTATGTCTTTGCACTCAAGCATGATCTCGTGGGTTAAGGCTGACACATAATCGTCTTCACCTAACGGCTCCTATATTCTTGTTTTGGATTCCGCGGTTGGAAAGCAAGAGATCTCTGCTTGGTGTTTTTCGGATACGGCTTATGTTCGTTTCCACATCTTTAAGAGTGAAATCCGATTTCAACTTTCTTAATAACAATAGCATTAGGACGAGGGGTTTTCTTGGGTTTCGTACCCTGTCTTCGGGTGCTAACCGCGATCTAACCTTCTGCTGAGTTTGTGTATACCGCGCTTAGATACGCTTTGAGTTCCGGGTTTTGTGTTTCTTAGCGATTCGCGTCGAAGCGCTTTGAGTAATCGAATCCGCTAAGCCTTTATCTCTACAGCTTTTTGTCCGTTTTTTCCTCGGGGTTGGAGCTTTGGACGGTTGCACTTCAAGTTTGCTGTTCACACCGTCACCCTCTCTCTTTTTTTTTGCTGGTCGGCCCTATTCGCTACTCGATTCAATTGCTGGAAACAGTTTATGAGACACATGTTTTTTTTTTGCATTTGATATCTTCCGCCGTTTGGGAGGAAGTCGTCCAAATTTCTTTGCACACATTTTGACTGAGACTCAAGACTTGTTTTTCCATTAACTATTAACTATTAACTTCTGTTTCAGCCTCTCTAAAACCGTCTTTATGAGGCTTCCCCTTTTTTTTTTTTCTCCGTGCACATCGTGCTTGTCTCTATAAAAATCATTAAGCGCATCGAACTTTAAACCCAGTTGTGACATTTTTACTCTCGTGGATGGTTCACCTTGGTGGTGCGTATCTAGAGAACTAGCAGTTTTCGTCAGGGAGGTCGATACCGATTGCGAGAGGGTGATCCCTTACAGAAGCCATCTTTCCGGGTGGTCGCGTAAAGCGTGAGCTCTTTTTAAACGGATTGGGTAATATTACCGTGTTCACTGAGTCTTTTCTTGCAGTATTAATACAATAATTACAACAGCCAAGTTAACCACAAAAGCCATATGGCCCCCTATCCGCGCCATGGGGACGCGCCCGAGGGGAGGCTGGTAAAACTCCAGACGGGCATCATCTACATCTACGCTAGGTCATATTAAGGTAATGTAGCTATACTGACTGTTGGATCGTGCCTAGTGATAGTGTTAGACCCATGAACGATCAACATTTGGGGCACTAGTATTTTTGCCAAAATTTGGCTTATCAAGTCTTCTGGAAAGAAAATTATACTTCTTTTAGAACGAGGAAGAACGGGGCGACATCGCCGTTCTGACAGTTTAAGGGAATTTTGTCAAGACAAGGCCCTTCTCATCGAAAAGGTTCTTTTGATATACACGGCTATGATTCGATTAATTTTAGTGGCGCTGTCGTTTTTTGGAAGACTTTAATCAACGATTTCACATCTCGTTAGAAACAACTTGCATTGTCTTTCAAGCAGAGATATACCCAATCCTGATTAAAATGAACCATGTTGTGGGCAATTACGTCTAGGTATATGCAAGCTGGCTTAATGCATTATTGAATTTATCACTATTTCCTAGATAGTTCGACAATTCAGAGCTACTCTGTCTGTCAGAAGCCTGAGTTCAATGAGTGTTGGACAAGGCAGACCAAATTTATGGTGCCCGACGGGACTGTCTCCCAGTGGGCAAGACTTCTTTCTGGCGTCGTTATAAAGCGCTCTGCCTTTCCTAAGAACTTAAGTGTGCTGGGAACAAGTGATACATCATACTGCAATGCTTACAGTAATGAGGAAATCGAGGAGTAGGTACTATCTCTTTGAGTGTTCGGCTACACTCTCGTCAGATCTTAGGTACTCTGTGCTATTGTGGTGAGTTTATGTCTGTAGGAACTTTATCACTCAAATGTGATTCCTCCAGTGAATTGAACATTCAAGGAGTATAATGGACTAATTATTTGCTGAGCGCTCTGCTCCGTAGAGTTTGACTTTCTTTTTCCTTGAAGATGCGTTTTTTTATAGTTGATCGGCATCTGGAAGTACTCGTTTGGCATTTAGTAACAAAATTTGAAATAATTGGATTTAATAGAGCCTTTATGATGTATCACACGATATGTAGGATGTAAAACCGGCAGTTCTTGTTCTTCCAGTTCCTATTTTCGGTTAATTTTGCATCACAGCAGCTGCTGGAGTGTGCGTGTATGCCCCCAACAAATGTCCTCGATGGTGATAACTTCCAATTGCAACATGGTCAATCTGTCACTGAGGCCATTACATAGATTCATTGGATGGTGATACGTCATTGACACGATGAATTGAAGATCATGGAACATTCTACGCTACCTAGAATTTCATTCAAGACATATCGTATGTGTAAATGGAGCAAATTTTAAATAAAAAGAATAATGCTGCGTGTGCATAAATGATTTTGCGGTTAAACTGCATACAATACGTGTTGAATATCAAGTATAAATGTCACTGATCTGCTTAGAATGCATACATTTCACAAACACTAAATAAAAGACCAACAAATGCGCAATTATAAGTCTCGGTCTACACCTCAAGAACCATAAAGACATAAAAACCTCAGATGAGCAACCAGGTGTGCTTCACAATATTACTATTTAAGCATACACCTCAAGATAGTTGATTGTACTTCGACTGAGAAGTAAGTGGTAAAAATGATAATGTAAACATTTGTTGCCACATTCGTTGCTGAGTTACAATTTTAAATGACATTTTCTCACGATCTGAAAGAAGATACTTCTGAGTTGTAATCTAATAATAAAATTAACAAACTTCAGAGAAAAACATCAAGCTATCAGGTGACAACAATTGCAGATTGATTCTATTTATATTGAGCTATGGAATCGTGCTCTATTTATTTGCCAAAGGTGAGTTGTTCAGCAGAATTTTCAGAAAATGTGCAGTAATGCATTTTAAATAATTTCTAGATGAGTGTCATATTTTTGGTGATTACTGTATCTCAACTTCAAGGACTTGAGCAGCGTGTTTTCCCAAGGTCGACAAATCCTTATCACAAAACGACGCCACCGGTTATTCCAGTACCTTATAACGCACCACCGCCTTACACGGACTATGGCTTAAATTTCCAAGGAGATCAGATGATGTCACCAAAAATTTCGAACTATGGTAGACAACAATCCAGGGCAAAACCACAGGAAAATGTACAGACCTATCACATAAAAATTCAAACCGATCCTTCATCAAGACCGAACATACCTAATCGATATGAATATCAGGAAAGGCATCCATCAGTCAGTGTTTCACAGCCACTTCAGCAAGGACCACCACAGGGTCCGAACTCCGGAATCAATGTAATTCCAATAGTGTTAGGCAATTCAATTAATAGACAACCCCAACCAATTCAACAAGTTAATTTGGAAGATTATCAAGATAGAGGCATGCATAGGGAGCAGCAACATTATAATGTTGTGAATGAAAGTCCTCAGCCAATAATACTGGAACAACCAAATGTCTATCAACCCCATAGAGAAGCTCAAAAACACGCTCAACACTATCATTTCGATGGTAAACCAGACTACACTAAACCCAACTACCCTCAAGGCTATGAAGTTTACGATAATGCTTCACCCAAAGAGATCACAATTAACCTACCAGCTTATGGTGGAGCTTCTCAAGATTACACCCACAGCCATGGAGAACAGGAAAATTTGGAGCAATATCAAGTGGTCAATGAAGGACCTGCAGCACATGTAGTGTCAGTGCCACCATCAGGTGGTATAACTAGCGTTGCTTATCCTGTACAAGGATATCAAAATGGTGCTCCTTACTATCCTGCCGGTGGTGATGATGTTGTTGAATATGTTAACAGTGGCTCCAGACAGCCTTATAGACAAGCTCAGAATGAAGTCTATAATTCATACGAACCGTCTTATATACAGAGCAGCCATAAACCGGACGCACAGTACGAGTACACTGTACGAAGGCCCTAGGCAAGGGTCTACTCGTACTCGTATGTCTAGAATAAGTTTTAATTTATTTATTTTAAGTGGAAATAAAATTGAAAATATTCAAAAAAAAACATTCTTTTGAATTATTCTTATTCACAAATGATGTGAGATAAAATCTTACCTTGGAGAAACTATAAGCTTTTAGGCAGATCTACAGTGCATTCCGGTTAATACTTCCAACTCCGCCTTACTTACTTAAATACGAGTATTCGACTATTGATTGCGATATGGACCCGAGTGATGTCTGGAGTGTCAAGTCCTGGCTGCCTAATTTGAGCATGAGCAACGCTTTCATTAGGAAAATGCTCTGCGGTGTCTCACATCAGTCATTACAACGGAGCTGATATTACTGAGGACCTTGATAAGAGCATTGTTAGCAGTAAGCAGTAAGCAGTCTGTAGTCATTCGATCTACAAGAAGATAAGCCTACTCAAATGGAAAACATAAGTGCGGACACAAATACACAAGGAGTAAAGAGAGGTACCGATGTACGTTGGTTTTGATTGTTTGAAGGTTGTAATGGCTAGGAAATAAAGAGCACGGCAGGGTATTCCATGAGCGGGTAGTTCAGCTTAGAAAAGAATCACAATATTTCAGGGTGCGTCCGAAAGTGGGCTTGAGACGGGTGTTACGGTTGGAGGTTTGAAGGGGCGGAATGCTAGTGGCAATTTGAGATTAGCACTGGTGGTGAAAATAGCGATAGAACAGGGTGAGACAGGAGAAATTACGTCGGTGGTCGAGGGTGTCAATCGACTAATATTGACATCACCCATAAGGTGCAAAGAAGTCTTAGGAGCACCTGACCAGATATAAACATTGTACTCCAATTTTGGGCGGGTGCAGCCTTATACATATATTGAAGCCAGATCAGAGGGGTGAAAAATTTTTTACATCGCTTCAGGAAACCAAGACATTTCGCAGCATTTTTGGCGACTTCGAATAGGTGGTCATTCCATCGTAAGTTGTCATTGACACATATACCGAGAATGGAAAATTTTTCGGTTTCGACGATGCAAGTGCCATTCATGGATAATGGCTGGGTATTTGAATTACGCTTTAGCAGCAACAGACAGCATTGTGTTTTGGTAGTTGATAGTTCCCCAATTGGTTATGCGGTTAATATCGGAATTTAATGAGCTTACGTACTCTGCCGTTCTTATTCTACAGCCGAAGAGCAGGACCGTGAGTTCGGGAAGGAATATGAAAAGCAGAGAGTACTGTCGTCAGCGAAGGAATAAATTGGATTAGAAGTAGCGGACAAGAGCCATGGACAAGCGTACCAGCATCTTTCAAGCAGAAATATGCGCCATAGAAAGATGCGTTCGAATCAATCTCGAAAAGAATTACAGAAACTGTAACATAGCAATAATGTCAGATAGTCAAGCAGCTATCAAAGCACTGGACTCCTTTGTCATTAAATCCAAACTTGTATGAGAAGACCTACAAAGTCTCAACAAAATGGGCAAGAAAAACAGGGTATCTGTTTGCTGGATACCAGACCATGTGAGCATCACTGGTAATAAAGCGGCGGACTCTTTAGGGAGAAAAGGGGCAGCAGAACCCTTCATAGGACCTGAACCATTCTGCGGGATAGGGGAACACATCCTACGCGAAGAATTCAGGAAATCGGAAAAGGAGAAAAGAGCTAGAACCTTTCGGTATCTCCAAGGTCTGAGAAAAACCAAAAAATCTTAGGAGATTACAATCTCAAAAGACTTAAAGCATGTATCAGTCTTAGCAAAAATAACCTACGCATCCTAACTGGTTTCCTAACGGGTCATTGTAAGCTCAGGGAACACCTACGGAAAATAGGAATATCTCTGCAGATTCTGCAATGATTCCACAAAAACTCCAGATCATATACTGGAATCTTGCGGGGAACTGACCCAAAAAAGGCTTACATATCTGGGAAAACACAAAATTCAAGGAAAGGATTTACCAACCACTGATCCACTGCTCATTCTCAGATTCGTAAAAGAAACTGGACTGGATGACTTGCTCTAAGTAGGTTTTCCTTGCCAAGGCCAACGCCAGAGCATAAACACTCCAACCTAATTCCCGATGAATTAAGCTGTGAGAGAACTCTGGAAGAGGGAGCAAACCTCTCCAAGGTATAAGTAGGGGGCACAATAGACCACAAGGTCGTAGTGCACTACACCCTATATATTATTATTATTAGCGGACAAGAGATCATTGATGAAGATTAAAAAGAGTGTCGGAGACAAACCGGAGCCCTGGGGCACACCAGCATTTATAATGTGAATATCAGACTTGACACCAAAACAACTTGATTTGAATGTTCCGAAAGGTAATTTCTAATCTATTAAAGAAGAAAGTCGTCGATCCTAAATGCACGCATTTTCGACAAAAGTGCCTGATGCCAAACTCTGTCAAATGCCTTGGAAATATCAAGTTCAACTACGAGTAATTCCTTTCGCCAGATTGATGTAAACTTTGGTTCCACTTCTCGGTGAGACATGCCATCAAATCACCTGTTGCTACGAAAACCGTACCGCCGATCATTAAAAAGTTTTCGTGTTTCGAGATATTTCATGAGCTGACGGTTTATCAACGTTTCCATCACCTTGGAAAGAAGAGACGCCAGTGCAATGGGTCTTTGAATTTCGCTTTGCGAATAACTTGTAGTTGGCTACAGGTCCAGATACTTTAGAAAACATTTGGACAACAACTATTGTGCAGTTAAAATTTTTGACGGGTCTTAGAGCCTCTGGAAAACCGTTAAGAAATCTTCTTCCAGAAGTTTTTAGAGCATCTTCGTCATACTTTTTGGATAGCCTCCAAGTCATTAAAACGTCCCACTTTCATGGAAGTCTCCAGCTAGATCTGGCGCGTAAGTTGGAAAGTGAGCGCAGAAACTAATTTTTCAGCAAAAAAAAACAAAAACAAAGGATGCACATGAACGTTATGGTGGGAACTTGCCGCATGCGTTTCTAAGGTGCCTTGCTTACTAACATTCAGTTTCTCGAACAACAAGAAGAAGGAATGGGAATGATGTCTGTCTCTTAGATCGTGACTATCACTTGAATACCAAATAGACCTTCGCCTCTTTAGCCCATCCTTTTAGTGCCTCTAGAAGAGGTCAGGTATTCATGTTAATATCAAGCAAAATCGCGCATTTGAATCAACAACTGCACCAATAGATGGGATTAATTAAATACAGCCGGATAGATCCTATACAGTCAGACAGTCAACAACGACTTGATTGTTTTTGACGTGATATTGCCCAAGGTGATATCTACAGCCTTCGAGGGGGATTGACACTACTGCATTTAGTGTCGAGCCAGATAGATACATCAGTTGAAACCTGAGTTTTGAAAGGATTTTTCTGAAAATCCATTTCTATGACGCCAGTTGACAATTTCTTTCACTTTACAGCTAACAGTCTTATACTTTTAGTCTGATGAGTGTCCTGATATCTTAGAAAAATCGCTTAGCTATTACTATTCGACGTTTTGCTGCGTGGAGATCCATACCTTGCGTTTTCCATGCCGCGGCTCTTTCACTGATTGCAAATGTTTCTTGATTTAGCTTACTCCTAAAATAGAGTTCCGCATTGTTTTCAGTTTGTTTTGTTTGGCGATTTCCAACTACCAGAACTGCTTTGCTTTTATTCAGTACAGGCAATGATGCAACAATCGTCCACTGCTAACGTTCTTGGGAATTGCTATCAACAGAGAAATAGGAGACAACTTCGGCTCTAATAGGTTGATCACTTTTAGTTGTTGTCACTTTGTCGGTTTTGTGGCTCTTTGGAAGCGTATTCAAATCTTGGGTTTTTTCGATCCAAGGCGTGAATAGGTGCAATCTGATATCAAAGGCCCATATATCTTGATAAACATGCTGAGCATTTCGGGCCCTCTTTTAATCAATCTATCGATGTCCTAGAAAGAGTTGCATAAGTAATAGGAACCAATTAATCAACTAACTCTTTAGTCAATGCCCCAATACGGGATGGCCGTGGTGTAGTGGTACTAGTCATCGCTCCTCACTCGGAGCGTCAAGGTTCGAATCCTACTCATGACAAGTTTTTCATTTGTGTAATTGGAACTCAGTCAGAAAAATCTGCGTGTGAAGTCATAATACTAACATGTAGATTTGGCTGTTGTAGAGCTTTAAGCATAAAACAACCGATAAAATCTATAACCTGAATCATTCCAAGTGAAGAAAAACTCTCCCTCCTATTCAGATCCCCACCCCTGGAAACCAAATATACCTGAGTTCCAAACCACTACATCACAACAATGCTTTCCTTTCTCCTCCTGCTATCTTCCGCCCGCGCCTTGGCAACAGTAAAAGGGTATCATAACCCCCTTGAGGCGCGCGTAAATTATAAAAAAAATTGGCGGAGAAGTTTACTAGCAGGTCGATTGGGGACTCCAAAATTCGTGCCTTGGTCCCGGCAATCAAAGAAACAGTAGCCGAAGTGGTAAGCGATTGGATAAATCCGAATAAAAACTACAATTAATTTTGTGTTGATCGAAATTTGGCGCCACATCTGAACAACCAAGCTACGCCATCGTATGTCCAGAGCCAAAATAAACAGTGGCTCCTGATTAATTGACATTGCAGACAGTAGTGCGGTAGAGTAATGTTCCCAAAAACAAAGATCCACAGCTAACATTTTTAGATGATCGAAACCTAACAACATTAGCCGTTCGAAGAGTAAGCATCTAGTAGAAGAGGAAGAGCACATTCTGTATCTTAGGTCAAGGAAGTCGAAGAGTCTTGCGATGGGAGCAACGTATAGAATTTCTATAGTAGATAGCTGGTTTATGATTTCAAGGCAGAAACGTACGGTCTGTAAAAGACTGAATCTGCACCCAAGGCTTGGTAATGTCAAAGTCGAACGAAGTAAATATTATCGGCTGTGGTGATTACATTGCTCATCCTAAGAACAAGACCGCTGAAAAACGCAGTCAAGTTATATGGGAGCATCATGCCTGGAACTGTCAAAACGTAAAAGCAATTTTTAGAAGCTGTGAGATAAACGTTGAACATCGTAAAAAAGGATCAGGAAGCACACCATCAAACCGAGCACAAATATCAAGTTCTGGGGAGTATTGATCTGAATACTCTTTGCCAGTATCAGCATTGTTGATACTCATGCGGAATTGATCCTTACATTTACATGTATATACATATCTGTTTCAGAAGAGACAGATGAATTTGGTGTAAGAAATTGCAGCGTTGACTGTACGTTACATCCGTAGTCGAATGCCTATTGATTTCGAAATCAAACAGTCAGCAGCTCTAGGCAGAAATTAGCTGAAATAATGAAAACTACAGTCTGGGCTTTACATGCAGTCTATAATGTCCAACATGCCATCAAATAATACCGCCAATTTCCACAAAACGGTAATGGCGTTGAGTACTTATATCGTGGATACCGATACAGGAGCAAAACAGATTCAGCAACTAAGCAGTCGAGGAGACGAAAGGACAGGATAAGCTTGATAAAAAGTGCAAACGCCTTTCTTATGAGTCCTTAAACCTGAAGAGAATCTCTATGATGCCAACATGAAGCCCAGAAATCTTTTAGCGGCATTGTCAACGGGCCACTAGAGTCGACGGTGCTGATAAACTAGATTTGAATCGATCCCCACCACAGAAACTCTGTAACTTGGAAGTGTTCGATTGAGGCCATGGGGAGTGTTGTGAATTCTACCAAAATGTTAAAAGAGGCTGCCAAGGACACAAACACTGCACAGAACTTCGTTAAGTTAAGGTCAGAAGAGTAAAAGCACAGCCTCAGTCGGTGATAAAAAAATTGAAAATATTACTTCTGGAGACTGGAGTTGGACTAGCTTTGCATTCTCAGGTGGTATAGACAATTCAACTCGAATGATAATAGACGATTAATTCATCAATCCTATCAAAAGGGGGTCCCCATTCCTATTCGCAGATGCGGTATTTGGAGAAGGGAGACGATGATGTCAACGTAATAGTTACTACCTTACTGTTGAAATTACTCTATACGTCCTTGATAAAGTTTGCTTGCGCTACAAATTTCTTAAGTTTTTTTTTGAGTATTGCACCAAAACTGAGTTCAAGTTTGTTGTTCTGTGATTGGCAAAATAAACCCGACATTCGACACAATAAAAATTAACAAAAAAGTCGTTTGTGACTTTTACCAAAACTAGTATACGTGATTATCATGTGAACGAAAAAATAATACATTCAGATGTAAAGCGGAAGATATTTTCATTGAAATCAAAGATTCGTGTACGATATCGTTAGTGTATGTGTTAGGCCATGACAACTATTTAAGTCAAGGCAGTCGATCTTATGGAATCTTTCTCTCACACGATGGCACTTGAGACGGAAATGATGGCATGATCATCCTACAATTCCCCAAAATTAATTCATAGCTATCAAATCATTCAGTATATCTTCAAACATATCATCTTTAGGCTTAAGTCAATGGAGGTAAAGTTCTAGATGAAACGAGAAGGGTCCTCTGCTCGAAGGACCAATGCGATTAGTGGATAGATCACTTGTGATCTCTTAGACGTGTCCAGAGTTCACTTTGTTGTTCAGAGAGCAACAACAAATGATCACACATCGATAAGCAAGTCCAACTGCGTTTTTACTTTCAGCACTCTTGATCATCCAAAGGTCAAGCTCTCTGATCAGACTGTGAAAGCAAGAAACATGATAAAAATATTTTTATTGGTTTTATCCAATATCTTTATCTGTAAGATATCAAAAAATCTGAATTATAAAAATAGCAACAACTATGTAAAAGCATACATAGGTGATTATGTATCGAACGTGATATAATGTGAAATCACTGTAGACAACGCAATCCGGAAGAAGGCACGTTTGACATATGATTGTTGGCATAAATCTATTAAATAGTTTCGTTACTCGGCTTAGAAGCATTTAACAAGACACATCATACTTTCAGTTTTAATTGTATAAACGTTTCGTATAAAATCGTTGATTTGCCACTCGGCAAGTTTAATGTTACTGCAACCTTGGTAGTCTGTAGAAGTCAGCGATATAGCAAATATCTAAAATGTTTCCGCTCCGGGTATGTTAAATAATTTTGGTCTTTTTTGCTCATTCTAATCGTAATTTTTGTTGTCTTATAGTTATCACTTTTAATAGCGCTAAATGTACTCTATTTTGGGTCGCAGAAAGTAAATGGCTTTTATGTCATTCCATATGGATTCGATAGTCCTTATGATCCATACCCGAATGAGCCAGCTCCTCCACCACTGACTATTCCGCCTTCAGAGCCGTTTACGGAACCGCCAACCGAACCACCCACTGATCCTTCAACAGAACCACCTACAGAACCTCCAACTGAAGCTCCAACAGAACCGCCAACAGAACCGCCAACAGAACCGCCAACAGAACCACCGACAGAACCGCCAACAGAACCACCAACTGAACCACCCACAGAACCGCCAACTGAACCACCCACAGAACCCCCAACTGAACCGCCATGTGAACCATCCACAGAACCACCAACAGAACCGCCAACAGAACCACCAACAGAACCACCAACTGAACCACCAACTGCACCTCCAACAGAACCACCAACAGAACCACCAACAGAACCGCCAACAGAACCCCCAACTGAACCCCCAACTGAACCGCCAACAGAACCACCAACAGAACCACCAACAGAACCAACAACTGAACCACCAACAGAACCACCAACTGAACCGCCAACAGAACCACCAACAGAACCCCCAACAGAACCTCCAACAGAACCCCCAACCGAACCAACAACTGAACCACCAACTGATCCCCCAACTGAACCACCAACAGAACCGCCAACAGAACCACCAACGGAATCTCCATGCATTTGTGAATGCCCTGAAGAACCAGCCCCATCTCCGATCAATTACTTCAATCAATTTAACCATTACTATCCGGAAATAGTAAATCCATCGCCTCCAGCTTCGACTTACAGCAACATATTCAGCATTCAAAATGCAGTCCCGAAATCTGGTATCACTTTTGAGACAGGTACACAGGTCTACAACAATGGAAGAATGACAATAAAAACGCTCAAATATCCTGCACCAAATCCGAATCCATATTCCTACCAGCAGTCCCTGCATTTGCATCAAAGTGCTCCAGTGCGTTCTGGCCCACCCTATCCGTCGGAACCTATCGGCAGAGTAACGTATCTGTCGGATCCTAATTATTCCGGAGTGCAATACGTTACCGGAAAATATCTTGGTAGTGGATCTTTTGCAAGCGCCTTTGCAACATCCTCTTATAATCCTTATTATGAACTTTTGAATTCCGGTATTCCCTGTGATGATTATCCTCAAGGATACTCTCCGCCAATTTATTCGTATCTTTCAGTGTAAATTTGGATGTGACGATTGTTATTTAAGGTTATTTATTGAATAAGAATTTGTATATAGTAAACGACGTTATGGTCTTTCATTTTTGATCGGTCATATGCTTTTTGCGAACTTGGTACGTCTATAATTCTTCAGAGATGAGAGTTAGAAAAGATCTGAGGAAGAACCAAACAAAGTGTCACTAGTTTTTTTTTGGGTGTTGCAGAAATAGGGTAGGCACTGAGAGATGTCAACCTGGCGATATCAAGTATTGCAACTATCTTCTACACATCAATTGTGTTTATAATACCTCCACATGGTAACCGCCGGGTACTGGTTAATGTTCATCCGGACTGGACCTGCTAAACTTATAAGTGCGAGTGCTTACCAGCAGACAAAAATAGCAGCACTGTAAACGGAAGAACGGATGGATTCCCCAAATGAAATCAACGGTGGAAACAATTCCGCAGACCTAACCGCCATGCATGATATGCGATCGAAAGGGCCGGGCAAAAAGAGTATGAAAAACTGCGACATGTACTATTGTTATCGACGGCAGAACCAGCGGCTATTTGGATGCGAGTTTGTTGTTGGAGGCAGACCTAAGCAAGATGTCTTGAGTCTCCGGCATGCGAACGAGCGCCTCGTAGCAATTCGCATCAAGGCTAAATTTGCCAACATTAGCTTGATATGCGGGCACGCCCCCACAGAGGAGAAAGATGACGACACTAAAGATGCCTTCTATAAGCTCTTGAACAAGACCTACGAGCAACGCCCTAGCTATGATATTAAATTTGTCCTCGGCGATTTTAATGCAACGCTAGGAAGACATAGCCCGCACGACACTACCTTCGATAATGGATTTAGGCTGATCGACTTTGCGGCGGGACGAAGCTAGCACGCAGCACACATCATTCAACCAGGATAATTATGACCAACAATTCCGTCCACCCGACCTGAATGAAGTGAAGATAGCAATATCTAAGTGAAGTCCAACAAAACTGCTTGAGCGGACCGCCTAACCGTCGAGCTCTTCAAAGCGGCAGGCGATGACTCCGCAAGGATCATACACCAACTCATCTCTAAAATATGGTCGAACGAAAGTATGTCCGATGAATAGAACCTCAGCATTGTTTGTCCAATCCTCAAGAAGGAGACCCCCCGAACTGCGCCAACTACAGAGGCATCAGTCTCCTTAACATCGCATACAAGATCTTATCAGTCGTATTGTGTGAACGCCTGTAGCCGTTCGTCAACAACCTGATAGGTCCATATCAGTGTGGCTTCATCCCAGGAAAGTCCACCAAGCAAAAACTCCAGACCACGCAGACTTCTTCTTTGCAAGAGGTGAAGCTCTTTAGCTACCTTACTTTAGAAAATTCCGAGGAATGTTTTGACCCGTTCCTTAGATCATTCACCAATTAGCGAGCGTGTAATAAAAAAATGAAGGAGTTTCTAGATCAACTACCAACCAAATGTTTTATTTATTTGACGTCTGAAGTTTTCTCCATACGGCCCAAAAATTGATATCGCGATATGTCCTCGAATTCTTGACAGATATTCTCTTTGAGGGCTTCAAGAGTCTGAGGCTTGTTGACATAGACTCCTGACTTCAAAAAACCCCACAAAAAGAAGTCTGGAACGGTTAAATCAGGCGATCTTGCCTGAAAGTGCTAATCGCCAAAACGAGAGATAAGGCGACCCGGAAATGCAGCCTTCAGAATTCCGGTTGTAGCTCGTGCAGTACGCGCCGTTGCTTCATCCTATTGGAACCACATATTTTCCGAGCCCAATTCATCCAATGGAGGAAGCAGAAAGTCGTTGAGCATGGTTCTGTAGCAGTAACTTTGAGCTAGTATAGTGACTCTTCTTGATTTTCGGTGCCCAGAAGCGATAATTTTGGCTATTCACAAATCCACAGAGATGTATATAGGCCTCGTCGTTCATGATGATTTTCGATGAAAAGTTATCTTCCTCGTGGACGAGATTTAGGATAGTTTGAGCTGATGTACTGATGATGCACTGATGCACTTTGTAAAGGGACATATTTTAATCTTTCACCTTAATTCTCTGTAAAGACAGCCGATTGATGCCCAAATGCGTAGGACATCGTCTGGTCGATATTCCGGGTCCTCTCCGACATCTTCAACCACAGCGGCGATGTTCTCAGCAGACTAGCTGCTCCGAGGACGGTCAGATCTGACAGCATTTCGTATTGTCCCTCACTCCTCTAGGCGAGCGGCTAAAAGCCGTAGTGTTTATCTAGTTGGTATTGGACAACCGGGAAATATGCGCCTACACCAAATGTCAAAGTAGAATTGACATTTGCCGCCATCTGCAAGAATTATAGCATCTTTCGATAGGATGATGACTCTTGCGCCACCCAGTACCTTCTGATCGAAAAGTGTCCGGAATTTCCCATTAAAACAAAGAGCGCTTGAGATATTGTCAAACGTTGTTTTTTGAGGTTGTTACATCTGTCATTTGGCTCTTAAATATCTGTTTGAGCACCATTTTTCGGGAGTTTTTGCCTGAGAGCTTCGTAAACAAATGAGAGTGTGTGTTGTGTTCTGCGGATGTAAAATTTAGTTAAGCAAAGAGTTTGCCCAAAATTGTGTGTTTTTAACAAAACATATGCACTATGCTTTGGGAATGAGACGAGTTAAGGCGCGGCTTGTGCCGAGAGTGCAGGATTTGTTGCAGAAGCAGCAATGCATTAAAATCTGTTCTTTGGGACAAAATGTTATATATGGCATTATTACCGAATATGACATTGAAACTAACCAAAAATTATCGGATTGGCGCTTTGCAGACGAGCGATGCAAGCCGTCGCCTTGTCTTAAACCTTTTTTGATATTACCAACTTTAATGGAGCAGCGAGTGTTCTCCATTGTCATCCTGCACAACCTAAGGAGTTTAGCAGGAATGTCAAAAGTAAACATGGTTTTATACAACTCGTTCCTGTGCACGCTGTCATGCACGGCTTGAAAGTCGAAAACAAGAGATGTTCAGAAGACTAGTTCGCCTATACCTAGTTGGCGCAGTCGAAGGGATCTCCTTTCTTGTGGAGTGAGCAAACGGTGCTGAGGTTCCATTCTTTGGGCATGCTTTCTTCTGACCATATCTTGCAGATGAGCTGGTGCATGTTTCTAACCAGGTCATCTGCAGCTGATTTAAATAGCTCAGCTGGAAGCCCGTCTGGGCTTTAGTCTCGATATCGCGCTCTCAACAGTCTGCAGAAGTGGTCTTTCCTTATTTTTAGCACCGACTGCGATTCTACTACTAGGTTTCCACTTTCTTACTTGCAGGCTTCCGTTCTGGCTTTGTTGCCCTGGCATGTTCTTTTTATTTTTTGATAGAATTTTCGATCGTCATTCCTGCCGTATCATCTCTGCATTTTTTTGACGTGCTTTTCGTGCTATTTCTTTTTTCTTCTAAGAAGTCTATATTCTCCCCTTCTTTTTTGTTCGTTAGCTCATGAGCAGCTCTCGTCCTGCGATGAAAAGCAGCTTTGTATGCCACTTGTTTGGCTGTATGCGCCTCCCTACATTCGTCATCGAACCAGAGGTTTCTTTGTGGTAGTGTTTTGAAAGAAATGATGTCAGATGCTGCTTCTCTGATGGCTCGTTGACTGCATTCAAATTGGTTTTCTATGGATTGTGTAGGGGGTCCCAGATTTTAAGACAGTTTGAGGGAAATGCGGTCGATTGCAGCTGTTCAACGTTGAAAGACAGTGATCTGACTCGAGTCTGTTGTGCTCGTGATATCTGCATCCATAACCTGCCACCAACAACGTAGGGTACGGAGTCTATGTTGACTTCTTGAAAGGTTCGGACATCAGGAAAGAAACCGTTTGATCCAGCTCAAAGGACAGGGCGCATTGGGTCTTAGGAAGTGCTTTTGGTAAAAATGCTACCTACTTAACGCGAATATTTTTAAAACTAAAACTACTTGATAAGGAAGGACCAGTAGAAGTTTTTTGTTTTTTTCTTTTTGCGTGGGAAGGTGGAAACCTTGCATAGGCACCAATGGTCCGACGTCCATTGGTACTGTCAGATTCTTACTGACTAAAACCACCTCCCGGGGAATCTTTCCGTTTATTCCGTCGCAGAACTACCGCTGAGTATTACTTCGCGAGGGACGGATTTGAGCTTTTTGCTTCGTCATGGGGTATTTAGCGAATTCGCGTTCCGTTGCTGTTCTAAATTCACAGCGTCCAATGATCTTCTTCAGGTGCTGGCCGTTCACCAAATATAGCTCTTTCGTTTGCATATCGCGCACTTTCACGAATTCAACTTGCCGTGTTTTCGTTTTACCCAACTTTCAATCCTTGGGATTAGTCGGTACGTCCATTTCCCTTTTTGGGACTCGTTCCATTGTTACTGCCACGCTTTTATACTGCGGCCTCTTTCGAATTTCTTCCCTTGATTTATGGATGGCTCGTTTTGCACGCGATTTTTATAAAGTCGTCTGGTTTCTAAAGCTAGGATATCAACTGTTACCTTAGAGGATAGTACCAATATCGCGTCGTGGGATACCGTTCGAAATACACTGCTAACTCGCAGTGCACATAATCTGTACACAGATTTGAATCCCTTCATGTGTGTCTATTTATTTGTAACGTCAGACCATAATTGTGCCCCGTACAGCTGTATGGAGGTTCTCAACTCTCGCAAGCATTAATCGTTTGCCTTGTTTCGGGCCGCCGATATTCGACATGAGTCTCGAAAGAACGCCTATCGCTTTTGACGATTTCTTGCAAGCGTATGCGAGGTTATGCTCTAAAAATTAAGCCGGGCATCAATCATCACTCTCAGATATTTTAAAAATGGTCTGGAAATAATTGTGTGCTCACCGACTTTTATAGTAATCGTCTCTAGCACCCTTCTACTCGTAATGAGAACGGATTCCGTTTTATGTTAAGCGAGGTCTAAACTCATATCGCGTAGCAAGTTTTTTATCAACCTATAATAGAGGCTTCCCTGGGGACTGGGAGTCGTAGAATGTCGTCATACATCCCGTTCCACAGTAAGGGACCTAACACTGATCCTTGGGGCACGCCCCCTGTCATTTAATATAATTTCGTCCCGTCGTCGGAGTCGTAGAGGAGCAACCTATCGGTAAAGTAGCTCCTGATCAATCTAAATATGTACTTCGGTACATTTAATCTTTCGAGGCATTGTAAAATACGCGACCACTTCGCCGAGTTTAAAGCTTTTTTCACGTCAAGTGTAAACACGGCGCAGTACTTTTTACTACCTCCTTTCCATCGTCTACCTTCTATGGCCGATTGGGCTTTGTCTTTTACGACTTTAATCGCGTCAACTGTCGATCGGCCCTTTCTAAAGCCGTACTGAAATTCGGCGAGTCCATCATTAGCTTCAATGATAGGTTGTAGTCTTTTGCATATAATTCGCTCTAATGTTTTGCCCATAGTGTCGAGCATACAGAGCGGCCGATAAGATGAGCGCTCCCCCAGTGGTTTATTTCTTTTTGGTAATAATACCAACCGTTGGTATTTCCATTGTTGCGGAAATATTCCCTCGCTTAAGCATGCATTATATATGCTAACAAAAACGTTTAGGCGGGCCTTCATCGCTATTTTTAAAGCCCTATATGGTATACCGTTTGGACCGGGGGCTTTCCGATCTTCTACCCTCACGATCGCAGCGGTGAGTTCATCGGTTATTAAGGCAGGAACGTGTTCACGTAGATCTCCGATCTCGCTTAGTAGAACTCCGTCATGTTGAGAGGGGAACAGAGTTTCTACGATTCTGCTGAAAAATAGCGGGCAAGTTGGTGCGGGTCTCTTAGGCGTTTTGAGCTTCGCGGCTATGATTTTGTACGCTTTACCCCATACATTTTCGTTCAATTGCGTACAAAGATCCTTAAAGCACTGTCTTTTGCTAGACTTAATAACGGATTTGAGTTCGGCGCGTGCTTCTTTATACGCTGTCCTCAATATCAAATGTCTATCCGTATTGCGTCTAGACCGTTGGCATTTTCTTCGTGCCTTAAGACAGGCTGATCGAAGTTGCTTAATGTCGTCGTTCCACCAATACGTTGGACGCCGGCGGTTTTGTGTCCCCGTTCGAGCCATTGATATATCGCAGGCAGCGTGCAGTTGTAGCGTTACTTGGCGTACGCGATTGCGTACACTAAGAGCTCCTCATCTAAGGTGTTTACGTTCCATTTCTCCTTGCTAGTTTGAGACTGAGTGTTTTGAGGTTGTGTAAGTCTATGGAGATCGATTATAATTGCGTTATGGTCACTATGGGTGTAATGATTGCTGCCAGGAATTGGCACTGATCTCTTCGATGCTAGCGGCATAAGAATCCTTAAAAGCTTAAATGAAACTCTATCGGAAAAGGCTATGGCTGTTATTACCGTTCGACGTCCTGTTCCTCACTACGGTTCGCTTATTATTTGTTCTAAGGGATATGCGCATTATTGGCTACTATTCGTATAGACAATGCTCCGTCTGACCAAATCGATGCTAAGTGCCCTACGATGATGGCAACATGATCGATTAGGTTGATCAGGAGTCAGTGAGATCCCTTTATTTATGGATATCAAGATGTGGATACCGTATGCTGGCTATTGTTGTGAATAAGCCTGTGTCCGCTTATGGAAGTGATGACGTATAGCATGTTCTTACCCATCGTATTATTGAAAATTACCTTTTCACCTTGTTTTGGGTTATAATGTTATGACCCACTTGCCTATGTAGCCTGAATGCCTAAGGATATAGTCGCGTTTATGATTTTACCAAGGACCACTATGGCTAGGTACTGCAATCACTACTTGATTGACTGACTATTGCACTGCGGATTGGGCAATCCAGATTACAGAACAGTAAGTAGTTGCTCACATTTCCACAGAACGTCTAAATTCCCCGAAAGAGGTTGTACATACATTTAAAAAACCCAAAAACCCTTGAACAACTGGTGGAAGATGGCAGACTGTCCAGAATTGAATCCATGTATGTGGTATCTTAAGAGTCATCATTAAATGCAAGGAGCTCCTTACACTATTATTTAATACTCGTAGAACATGTCAACGGTTTGTACTAGTCTGCCTCTTTTCAAACACTCCAGGACGGACTTCTTTTTGCTGAAGTAGCCAAAGGACCCAGTACAATGTTGGTTTTTCTATTCCTTGCACTTTATTAATTTTATAATTCGATATTTACAAAAGCATTTACTCATAGATATGTATGTAATGTATATAGGTATAATGGTGAAGAAGAAAAATTGAATACATTCCTTCTCTTGACATAGACAACTCGGGACCTCCTAAAAGCCCCTTTCTTATGTATATGTGATGATTCTCTTTTGTTTTGATGTGAATGTGTGTTATAAGTTGTATAAGTTGATTTGTGTTATAGTTGTTGTTGTTTTTTGTTTGACAAGCGTATCATGATTGGTAACATTGGTAAAAAGACGAGTTGCATCTGTTGATCCTAATGCGAGTAGGAATAGGCTGGAGCAGAAACTGATACATGCGCCAAGCTTGGTCCAGCTACTGCCAATTTTGAAATAAGTGGAGCACCAATATGCGCAACTGGAGCAATGGAATGAATTGGAGCAATCGAATGAATTGGTGAAATCGAATGAATTGGTGAAATTGAATGAATTGGAGCAATTGGAGCCAAGACCTTAGCAACTGGTGCGATAGCTTTCACGACCTTTTGTCCTAGAGGATCACGTCGGACGACTGCATTGAATCCATTATGCGCATCAGAAGTGTAGTCGACTGTTCGGAGATAACCATCGGCATCGATTAGACTGTATTGTCCTTGGACGATATCACCTTTGCGAGATTCAGTCTGACTCTTGACATCACCGGTGTGGTCATCACGAACTGAGTATGAGAAGTCATAATGCGCTGGAGCTTCAACTTCGACGGTTTTAACAAGAGGGGCGGCATAGTTCAATACTGGCTTAGCTATGAGTGCTGGTGCTCCATGGATAAGGGGTCCAGGTCCATGTGAAAGAAGTGGATATTCGATGGCTTTGACAATGCCAACAATAACAAGTAAACCAAAGAACTGTAACGAAAGAAAATGTGGTCATTTGAATGTGGTCAAATGATTTAAGGTGAGAACGTTCGGTTTAGGTCTTACTTTGAACATTTTGAGTTGAGTTAAAAGTTAGCTTCAGTTGCTTGAGTACTGGTTTTGGTTGTTGATGCACAAGACTCCTAAGGTGGACTACGATTTTCGTCAATTAGTCGGGCGACTTTTATACACGACCTAGCCGTTGGCTAAAGTGTATCATGGTATTCAGTATCCATGGAGTGGATTAGAGTGCATTTGTGCTCCAGTTAAAGGCACATGTGGGGGTATACCATGTACTCGTTAGGTACTTGTTAGAGTGTCTTTCTCTCTATCTTTGTCTTGGTTTTTGATCTGTGTAGTGCCAGTCTGGCTGGCCAGTACCTTTTTGTCTATCGTTGAAATTCATTGACGGAGATCCTAGAGTAGTTGATCACCTCCTATGTAGATTAGTGTGTGCCATGTGCTTCATGTATCTCTTCACCTTTCGCATTGTGAGTTCAATAGAGGTCTGGTTGTAAGTGAAGAAAACATAACCAAGACATGGGCACACCTTTTGCCCTGAGGCCGAAGTCGAAGGAGAGAGAAGGTGTGCGTGTTCCAAGGAAAAACCTGTACCTCAGAATGGGGTGGATGGTAAGTGTACCTACTTGTATTCCTTCTGGTGCTGGGTACTGGGTACTGGGGTTCCCTTTACGCTTGAAGATAGTATCCACAGCAATTATTACAAACTTCAACTTGATATGGTTTTAAATCTGCGGCTATGAAAAGCAGTCACCTTGTGCGCTATGTACTGGGTTGTACACTGAATTTGTCAGGTGGTAGTGGATTGCTTTCAATATGCGTGTCAAGCGGCGAGTGCGTGAAAGAGTTTTGAGAAAGAAATTCGATTACTGTTTAAGTGTGCCATTTGCCATTTACCATTTGATATTTAGATTCGAACAGAGAATGGCAGTTTGGGTGGAAGGTCTCGATTTTGATGGTAATAGTTGGGTTTAACCATTATTTTGAAATGCGAAATCGATTGAGAAGTGTTACAGCCTGGAGGTCAAGACTTTTGTAAATGAATAATAGAAGAGAAATAGTGAATTGGTTGATGCACGTGACGGAAGAATTATATAAAATTTCAAACATTATTGGGTCGAGAGTTACAATTTGCTGCGAGTATCAATTAATGTGTGCATCCTTATTGAGATGTGTCAAGATTTTCTAAGGAACAATGCTAAGTATCTAGTTTTTTGGATTGCTGTGAGATGGTTCAAGAAGATGCAATCTGTGTATACGGAGGTGTGAAAAAATAGGAAATTCTAAAACTTGATCATATGTGAAAAGATAGGTCAAAGAAATTCGTTTTTCTAGTCTGGCGTGTTACGAGGGTAGAAAACTGAATGCAAATTCCTGTAGACCATACAAATTATTAGAAGTTTGTATTGTAGAGGAAGAGTATCAACTTTAATTTGATTGTAAATGGGGCTCACTGGTTTTGAAAAAGCCTTTGGAAGAAAGTGCAGACGCAGTGTTTTACGTCACCCAGGGCCGCTATAATGTTAAATCAGCAAACAATTCTATGGTCCTGCTATTATTATTGGCCCGGGTCTACCCCGGACAACTTTATTTAACTTATTACCAAGCAAAAACTTAAGCCTAGGCTTAAAAACTAACAAAAACATTCTTAACCTAATGGGGCGAGGTAGAATATTAGTCGGGGGAGATGTTATGGGCGTGATATATTCAGCTAAATTGCATGTGGTAAAGGTACTCAAGTTAAAGAGACTCACAAAGTTCAGAAAAACGATAGTTAGTGAAGTCGGAATCAGATCGAGTTCTTAAGATATTGTGCCACAGCTAGTTTCTGTTAGTGCGGAGAGAGCGCAACTCCTTCTTATACTAAGGAGGAGCGGACATGCAGTCTTTTCGGAACTAATATGGAACCGATTGGGCAAAGCAGGAGAAAAAAGAGTATATAATTGACAAGGGCCGATAAAGGCGGTCTAGGGTGGAAAAAAGATGATCACTCCTATAAACGACACAGTTCTCCGAATCGGAAGTGAAGACTAGGTCGAGTTGTCTGTTCATTATATTGGGTATTCCACTAATCTGAAATAGTCTTGAGTGTGTTAGGCAATCCACCATCAATATTTCTATTTCAGATGACGAGTTATGAGAGACAAAATGAGACGAGTCGTCGGTAGGCGCCCACTTCAGGTGAGGAAGGTTGAAATCGCCTACTATAATAATACTATCTTCAGGTTGTGCTTCATCGGTCAAAAAATCTACTCCGTGAACTACAGGTCGATAAGACTCAATTGGTTGAGATGGGTGAATGTAACAACAAAGTATGTAAAGGCAGCGTTTGGGGAGTGTAATGCTGACACATACTAACTCAAAATTGTCGGTATGAGGAATGTCAACAGGAGTTGTATGAAAACAGTTTCTGATTGCTAGTAAAACGCCCCGGCGGAGATTTCAGAGCGCAGACCTCTTACATTTTGGTAGTAAATGGACAGGCATTTTGGACTGGAGGATACAGAATTCAGTTTGTTAGGAACTGTTATAGTTTTTAAAATTTGAACGGTTTAAGGTGATGTAGTAGCCCCAATAATAGACGATCGCTAGGCAAAGACGCAACCAACATGAATTGGAAATCGGAGACAATGAACTGCGAGGAACTTTATTCATTCGAAAAAAAAATCCAATTCGATGACGCTTTAGTATGGAGTGAACCATGATGTAGTCTCCACACAGTTTTTCTTGCCGTAGAGGTCTACGGTTTCCTTCTAGCTCCTTTTCATAGGCAAAAATAGTGGTGACATCAGAAGTAATCTGTTTTGCCATTTTGGTGTTTTGCCATTTTGTGTTTGAGATTGAACTCAGGCATAGTAATCAAGGAACTTAACCACAGTGTCACTTCTGTGGCAGATAAGCCCTGATACAATGGTGAACTCATGCCATTTCGCAGCATATGTCTCCAGCTAGGAAGACTTGTCCCATCGGGGTGCTGAGAATCATTCTGTCAAAAAAAAAGAAATTGTTTGTTTGTCGGACTTGGATTGCACTGGCAACAGTCTGGTATGGGCTAAATCCGGTTGTGTCTATTAAAAAATTTCTTTTCAGTATCCAAGACCTTTGGCAGACTCTGAACGAAAAGGATTACAGTTGTCTGTTCCATGCCTTTCGGCATATGAACGTACGTGAGAAATGTTTCCTGATTTTTGCTTAGTTTCCTAGAAAAGATACTGCACATAGTAGCGTCGAGTCCAGTATTTTGAATGTGAGTTGCCATTGTTAGCTTTTTTGATTGAGAGAAGTTGAAAAGTAAATAGCAGCTCCTTACCAATCTTCTCAATTAAGACCTTTGCTCACTCTAGAAATAGCCCAGCCCCTTATCAAAACACCCTGTGTGAAGAAACATTTAACAAACTAAGATCCTCGTTTTCCTATTCTTCTTATCTTTCTCTCTGGCAGCTACAATTACAAGAGATTTATGAGTTTCAATTGGATTGACTTCTGCTGACTTTTGACTATTCACCATCATTATTGAGGCAGCATAGTTTTCAGCAATCGATAAAGCCGTCAGTAGCAGAAGTACGAGTATACGCACCCGGCTATCTATTTAAGTGGAGTTTAAGCGTATTCGACTCTTTCCACTAGCAACTACAGTCTAAGCAGAACCGTAAAAATGTATTGCTTAATTGAACATTTCAGGGACCGAAACGGTACTTGCACAAACTTTCGGTTGTTTGGATGGGTGAATAGTGACCGATTTTACAAATGTTTTGAAGCAAGAAATTTAAGAGCGGCGCGGTACTGAAGCTTCAGAAGTGCTCGCTTCGGCTTTTCAGAAAACAAAAAAATATAGAAATGTTTTTTAGGGAATGATTTTTAAACATACTAACACAACTGAAAAAAAAAAAATAACCCCAAGGCGGAACTGACAAATGCGAAAGAATAAACATGATATTTGAGCAGCAGTCGATATCTTCTGCAGACCGTGCCACAGAAATGATGATGGAAATTCTGCTGCCAGGCAGGTGGAATCATTTACTCCGCACAATAACGATGAATGACTATGGTGGCGACACAGTTTGGACTTGGCAGTCAGTCAGCCCCTGAAGCCTCCAGCACTATCTCTCAGCAAGTTTGTTGAGCTTGTGGTTGTTTTCTACTAAGCCGTCCCTCGAGCTTGGACTTGAAGTCTCCTTGGGACTTTGTGGCGACCTACTACTTAATATGAACCAAACGTCTCGGACGTTGGACCCGGCTTACAAAAGTAATTTTTCCATATTCTCTTTCCGAGAAGCCTGCGCTCTTACATTCTTTTCTGCTCGTAGAATTTATGAGCAGATCCTGTCTTACAATGGATTCTCCTCATTCGGCTGTTTTTACCTGCTTACGTACATAAACAAACAAGACGCTTCTTTGTGGCGGTGCTTGAAAATCGATCACGTCAGCAGCAGCTTCGCTGATGCTAGTTGACAAGTTGACAGCATTTTCACTGGTTTTCTTTGGTTTGTAAATGGAGGTGTGGATTTAGAACGGGGCTTGAAAGAAACCCGATCAATAAAGGTCCATGAGGTTTCCTGCGATTGCAACTTTTCGACGTCAAACTTTGGTGTACTGATTTGAGTCCGCAATCATCTCATGACTGCATCTAAGTCGATGTTGGTCCGTCATAAAGTTCGGACATCCAGTTACTGGCTTAATAAATGTTGAAGCATGAAAACTCGTTGTTATGATATGGTCTGTTTTAGATTCCAAAACCTTAGTTTGTTAGACGTGATATTTTGCAAGCTGAATTTTCGGCTCAAAGATGGCTATTTTACACAATCTTACGTTTAACTGATTATATGCTCGGTCTAGGAGTTCATATTCGTAGAATTGACTTTTGATGCTGTCATTTTTATCCTCTGCATGGACCCAAATTAGGTTTATATTTTTAAATGTGGCCGCGATCAGGATTGCAACGTTTTCGTCTACATACCGAAAGTTAAAGACTTGTTGGCCTAGAAAAGCACATCTAGATCCAATTTAGCGCTGTCTGTTGTAATCGACACACATGCCGGTAATAGATAGTTTTGCGATTTCGATGATGTGGTGCCATTCGCTACGATAGCAGCAAAAAGCACTGAGTTTTGGTTGACAAGAGATCTTCAGTATTACGGATATTAAAAATAGTGTTGGAGATCGTACAGAGCCCTGGGGTACACCATCATTTATTTTGCGGATATCAAACTTGAGACCTTTCACGACAGTTTGAGTTGTTTGAATTACCTCCAAAGGAGTCTGACACCGAAATCTGTCAAATGGGTTTGAAATATCAAGTATGATACAACTATTTCGATTCGCTCTTTTTGGGATTGGGTGGACAAATGCAGTTTTTCAACTGCTCGGAAAGAGTCCTAAAGGATAAATGAAATAGCTTAAGCAAACTGACTTTGGAACACTGTAGTTTGCCTCAATTCATTGTCGTATTGGGATTTCACATACTACCTGGACTTTGATATTAATTCTGACAGTAACGCTAGTTTTTAAATGAAGAATAAATGTTGCGCTGTGTCTTGTGTTTATTTGAGCTAAGGAGTCTGTTATGCATAGACGATAAAATAACAGCAAATTGTTGAACAAGTTACAAAAAGACATTTTGCTAATTAGAAGAGCCTGAGCAATTGGCCAACGAAGGCATGAGGATATAGAGCATTTGAGCAAAGGCACTCTAGTTCAGACAAACTTGGCGTGGGTAGGAGAAGGCAGCTAATCCAAGGTCCAGCTACATTGATGGAGACCATAGTTAATTGAAAGATTGAAGATTGGGTGGAAAATTAGTTCAGCATGCTTCACGTTTGATTTCAAACGGTCGCAAAGGCTTGATCGCCCTCGAGAGATGGTATAGTAAGCTGCAATCTTGTTACTACTCTCTTTACTCTCCCTCATAGATAAGCATGCAAGAATAACTTGAAATCACAATGCATTTTCAGTTTATCTTAGTGCATTGGCATTTCTTGCCGACAGCCATGTCAACTTAACCCAACATTATATCCTTCAGTGTTCCCCACATATCATTTGTCTCTTTGCCGTTAGCGTACGATCACAACTCACTTAAAATTGCCATACAATTAATTAAGAAAAATTGTTTTCACCATAATTAATTGTAATATCATAAAATCAATTGAGAATTAATTTTCGATAATTCGATTACCCGATTCGATAGTCATTAGAAAAATTAGGTCATCGAACGCACTTTGAAGTTGTACAGAATGGTTGCCTAGTTGTTGTTGGTTGTTGTTTTGCTCTGCGCACTCCTTTATTGACATGAGTGTTATGTTAACTGGTTCTGTGTAGAGCAACTCTCGTTAAGCCTTGAATCGGGGAATCATTACGTGAAATGCCTGTCGAAGAATGGCAAGCAAACAAGAAAATAAAACAAAAAAAATCGTACAATACCTGTCAATTGAACAATTAATGTTCAAGTAGCTTTGTCACATAGGTACCAACTTGAAGTCACTCCACCCATTTCAATCTGTCAAATAGAAACGTTTGTCCTTTTGTGACACTGGCGAGCATTCACAAGCCTTAATCGGGCAAACTATCACCCGGTCGGTTGTGTGTCAAATACCTTTCATTTGAGTCAGGAAAAGATCATGTGGCTACATCACTAAAAGGACTTCTACTCGTAAATTAGAATGGGATGCGAGTACAAGTCAGACTTTAACTCTGACAAGGGCATTCAAATGAAATTCTGCCCTAAAAGCAATTTATCGTCAACTGATACCTTTGCATCGCTGGACTTACTCGTAGTTATTTACCAGACTTCGATGACTGTGTCTGGAAAATCTGGAATGACAACATGCGATCGCGATCGCGATCTCGATCAACGTCGTTTCGCAAGACGCACTTATGAGTTAGAATTATGCGTAACATAGCACAACCCACATTCGACATAAATTGGCGTGGCTGATCGCCACCAGAGAGTGCAATGGTTAATAAACTTGTTTCCATTATTTTTTTTATTATTATTTCGATTGCAATTTAGTGTAAGTAAAGTGTTGGGCCGTTTCTAATTAAGTATGAGTACGCGATCTGAAGCATTTATTCGTATTTATTGGCCGAGATGCAGTAGAGGTTTTTTTTTTGCCAGCTTTTGGGTTTGTGAATTTTGAAATGAATATTGAGAAACAACTTTTAAAATGTCGCAGAGTTGCATTTTACTTTGCATCGTTACAAACGAGTTGGATACAAAGTAGAAGGGTGGAGTAAGTGCTTGTAGGAGAGTTAAGTGCGAGTGAAGACAACAAGATAGAATAGACTATGGCTTCCGACTAAGTGATTTTGAAGGCGGTCAGACACTTGGTGATTAATGGGACAAGGTCTGCTAGACATCAAATCAGTAAATCAATGTGACTGTCACTGCTACAAGATGGATGTTCGAATTTCGGCCTAAATTTGTTACGAATCTGTCAAAAGCAGGACCTGCGTGTCCTTTTGAAATAGGGCAATTGAATTTGTTTATTATATTTATTATTGTTCAGACAAGAGCATTTTTCCAAATACTTTCGCAAATGTATCTGTGTCACTTTAAAGAGATTAGATTAACGGATGGGGAGTACTATCGCAGGCTTCTATGTTAGACCATAGTTACGTAGAGTTCAGTATCGAATATTGGGTCTCGACCTTGTTTAAGAGGGTAATTCGATGAAAACAGGAACTCAGCAGATCGGTCAATAATTTGCTTTATTTCAGAACAAAACAGAAAGTATAGCAAGCCATCCCAAATCTAACACTTATTGTTTCAAACTGACGTGTCCTGCGTAGTCACTTAAGACTAATTTAGAAGGAATCATTAGAGATCGAAACAAAGGAATACAATAGTTTTACTCGAGTGTCTCTTAGAATAGATTGAAACACTCGGTGAATGCCGAAGGTTAGTCCAGCTCTTCAATACAAACATATTATTCGGAATAGAAATACTCAGAACTAATGCCATACATGGTGCGTTTAAAAGACTTTCTGCCCAGGCAACCTGATCAGAATTGGGTCATAATCAGCTCCTATCGCTTAAGTTGTTAGTGAGTTAAATAACACATCCCGTCGTAGCTGGTATCTGTCATGGCTGTGTTAACAGATTAATTCTTTAATGGTCTCAAGCCACCTCATATCGATGGCACACACATATCGAGCATTTCAGATGTTTTACAAAAAGCTGTAGACGATTTGTTGTCGGATTGGTCGAGCTTTATGTGCGCAAAAAAATACTTTACACGAATGTATCCTCTGTCCAAGATGCAAAAGTTGGCTTCAAAATCAGGTTGGCAAAATTGAACTTTCCTTAAATAACAAGGGATATGCGTTTTGCATTTTTACCAATGTTGACGGTGACAATGTGTAAATTGCAAAGACAACACGGCCGGCTGAAAGGTAGCGCCCTGTCTCCACTGCTGTGGTTAATGTTAGTCGATTCACTGTCTAATGTTCTCAATGGTTCAAAAATCTATGGTCAGCTCTCTGGCGGATCAGGCCTAGTGACTCTACTCTAAACCTCAATTTCTAGACATGTTCGACGATTATTGTACTAGAAATGGGCTTTCAATCAATTCTATCAAAACTCAGGTGGTTCACCTTACGAGAAGAAGAAATAGCGTAGTGGAGTTTCAGACAGTATAATGGATCTTTCAGCATGAGACTTGTCGCCGAGGCAAATAACATATACCCCTTACGTCGATTGCTAGGGAAATATGCTCTGACGAGGGGGAGAGGTGTCTTTGTCTGTAGACACAGACCAAGCTGCTGTCTTGCTTGACCATTTCACCGCTTAGAAGTTAGTTTTCTAATCTTTTCTGTACACAGTCGAAAGGCTGAAGTCAGAGAATGTTTTTTGGGTTTCATGTCCCAATGCAATGGCGTGAAATGTGAAGTGAATGAAAAGTTAATCAAGACTCGAACCTGCGTTAGAACTGCCACATTAGAACCACTTATGCTCGGCTCAATGAGCACTCAATTATGTACTCGAGGTCTGCGACTAAGCCGATGGAAGTTCCCTTTACTGAGAGGGAATCGAAAAACTCAGCACGCCGCGGTAAGGTCAAGCTGGAATCCAAATAAAGTTTAGCTAATTAGTTGACTCGACTTAGTAGTCACAGCCTTACATATGGATTGTTAATCTAAAGGATAGTACTCGTCGCGAAATGCTATCTCACTATCAATTATCTCAACTAGCGTTGACACTGGGAACATAAAAGGGTTGGCTATTCTTGAAATCATTGTGATTTCTGTACGGGTTTTTAGGTGATCCTTAATCTGCAAACATTATTTAGACTAAGAACTGGTAGCTGCTTAGTATTCTGACGCTTGCGAAAACGAACAAAAACAGGGTGGTTTCAAAGTGTGGCACACTTTAGGAGCTCTTTTATTGCTAGTTCGGTCTATGGCAATTACGAATGGAATACAACATCTTTCATTTGACCACCGCGACTTCTGTTGCAAGCGACCATCCGAAGGTTAAAATTATCAATGACTTTTTGAAGAATACGAGTAAGTGGGTCAAAAGCCGCAATTTCAGTTAAGATGCTATGTTTGAGATCCTGAATTGTCGCTGGATTATTGGCATAGACCTTAACTCTTCAAATAACCCCACAGGAAGAAGTCTAAAGGTGGCAAATCGCATGATCTTGGAGGTCAATTAACTTCTCCTCTAACCGAAATAATGCGATCTTCAAATTTCGTACGCAATAAATTGATTGATTGATGGTTTGTGTGGGCATTGGCTCCATCCTATTGAAACCAGAGATCGTCTAGACCCAATATATTCAGCTTTGGAAAAAAAATAGGCGGTCCAACATGTTGCCTCTTCTTCGAACAAGTACGGGCCAACGATGATCTGCTTCCTACAGTGACTTTTTTGGGATACATGGAATTTTCATGATTCTTGTATGGGTTTTCAGGTCTCTAGAAATGTCAATCTTGTTTATTTACGTACCTATCAATCCAAAAATGGGCTTCATCGGAGAATTTCACATTCGATGACAAATTGTCCTGGCGATCCAACATCCAGTTAACAAATCGGCACATTGTAGATGGACATAAGTGAGGCACAATTGTTGACTTCGGCGACGAAACCAGTCAGGTGGTTTTGAACACTTTCGCTCTGATATTTGGTGATATTTTGGAGTTTACGTGCTGGCCGAGCATACTGATATAAAGTTTGACCCGATACCGAGCCAGTTTCTTCACAACGCTTCACCCTTGGGAGAATTCTGAACTCACTAGGGCGATTATGTTGACCGAAAATTTCACGAACTATAAGAAATGTTACTTTTACAGATCGCCCATTTTCGTAATAAGATTGAATAACAAAAATGTATTATTGTGTAGTTAACGACTTCATGACTAAAACTGCCAAAAATTGTATGACGTCTATTGAAAAGGTCAGCTACAATGAATTCGGAAAATGACAGTAATTGACAGCCAACATCCACATCATCTGTTGGCTCAACCTTTACAATAAAAAGATTATTGGACGACTTGTGTGGCACGCAGCTCCATCTAACTGGTATCATAGCTCGCCCAAGTCCAAATCCTCAATGTCTGTCTACAAAAAATTGACTGTCAGGCTTGAATAATAATTTGAGATCTACTATATGTGCTTAATTCTACTCAGCCTAGTGCGACTGGGGTTCAGTTGCTAAGATCTTTGACGCATTAGGGTTGCCTGGTTTAGGCGCAACAGCTGCAATATTGTCCGTTGAGAGCATAGGACAGACTATCGTACACCAGCTGCAGTTGGTGCATTATTTCGATCAAAATTTATTTTCAGAAGTAGCACTGTTTCGGTAACATAGCGTCCATTTTAGAAGTTACTTTGCAATATTTCCCAACGTTGTTTAATTATAAATCGATATATGTCATATTCTGAGCGCATTACAGCAATCAGTTTCAAAATGACATATGCTTCAAAAAGATACCAATAAATGACCCACCATTTATCAGGCACGAGGGCTCAGCTCACAGTTCATTCATAGAAATTGTGTAATAGAGGGTGGAGAACTTCAAATTAAAAGAAAACACCGTTAAATGTTTTTAATATCCATGACAGATTTTATGGCATTAATGCTTGAATATGATTTTCGGTGTGTTTGTTTGCTTGTCCGCACACCGTGAAGGTGCTAGTGTGGGACACTACTCACTAGACCTTACCTTCGCAAAGAAACATCGTCCCTGTCTTCGTCCGTCTGAATCGGCCCGACGGCGTAAGGCATATCTTAGTAGGCCGGGGGTAGCCTTTGGCTTAAAATCGTGGGCTAGTTAGCCCAGTTCTCGTATTTCGACATATTGTTGGCTTGTTAGGCCGACGACGGTCTCCTGTGTGTCTGTTCCATGTTCGAGTCCTCTCAGTTCGATCCACTTTTCCTCTGAGAGAGTCATTTCGTTGACAATACGAGTAACTTGCGCATGTGTTTGGACAGGATGAACAAACTGGGGAGGGTTCATATCCGAATTTGTGCAGATATTTTCTAAACGTCCTATGGGCGGTTAAAAACTGTGTGAAATTAAAATTTAGTTCTCCGATTGTTTAATTGGTATGTCCGTCTTCCTTTGGTGAAACTATCCCATCGATTCTGCAATTTTAGTACTGAAATATTTATTTCCTCTTTATGGATCTGGCCTAATGATCCATTGGGTAAACTTGAGCGTATCCTCGTATATACGCGTCTCATTTCCTCGGCCTTTATATCAATGGGCATCATACCAGCTAAGACGCTCGCTGCTTCCTCTGGGACGGTCCGAAAGGTGCTGATTTTTCTCAAATCGATTAGTGTATAAAGTAGCAAAATCTTTCTCCTAGATTCTTTTATTGACACTGCGCCCGTCCATACTAGAGACGCTACTGAGTATGACTGAACTAACTTCTTTCGATAGTAATAACCTGCGGATGTACCTGGGTCCTCCGATGTTTGGTATAAGTCTCGTCAGGGAGGATTGAGTGATCGATGTTTTTTTTCTCAACGTACTCTAGGTGAGCCTTTAATGCCGGCTTTGATTTTATTACCTGATCTCCTACGCGTACATGCATGTATTCAACGGGCTTGCGGCTGGTAATAGGAACTGCTTATATTTTATGTTCGGCTAAATTTAGGCCTGCTGCCTCTAGCCAACCTTCCTTTGATTAGGGAAATCGCTTCGTTTGTAGCCGATTCCACTTCGTGGATGTGCTTGGTCATGGTGGCGATGACTATATCATCCGCAAAGTCTGTTATCTTCACTTTTTTGGGTATTCGGAGCCTGGGAACAACATCACACATAATATTTCACAGCAAGGGGTCAAGTAAGGATTCTTGTTGCACACCTGATGTAATTTTGCAGAGCTAGGTACTCTCCTCTGTGTCGAAGCTTAGCTTTTTATCGCTTAAGTAGCTAGAAATGGCCATGAGGATATAGTTTGGTATGCCCATTCTGCAGAGAGCATTCATTATAAACGTCCAGTTCGCCGAAATAGAAGCAATTCTGATGTCGAATGTGTCGACTGCACAATACTTTTTTGTTCCGTATCGCCATCGACGTCCCTCGATCGCAGCGCTTGCTATTAGCAAGCAAGCAAGCCTGCAGTAAATTAACGATTTTCCCTATGGTATTCAGAAGGCAAGCGAGGCGATATGATGATCGATCTGCTGCAGGTTTATTACTTTTGGATAGAAGCACTAGACGTTGTAGTTTCCAGTGATCTGGGAATATCTGTAAGTAACTTCTGAGAAGATGTCTGATTTCGATGTAATTGCGGCTTTAAGGGCCCTGTTTGGAGTTCCATCCGGGCCTGGAGCTTTCCTGTCGCCAATCTTTTTGCTTGCCAACAGCACTTCATCTTCTGTAACGTCTGCAGATTCTATAACTACTAGTGAACGATTCGGAAATTTTCCTGGAAACAGTGCCTTCAATATATTTTTTAGCATTGCCGGGCATGTTAGTTGAGGTGCTCTATGTCCTTTGATCTTTGTTCCCTAAGGGTTTATATCGGCTTCGTCCAGCAGCTTTTTGAAGTATGTGGCCACCGTGGCTGGCTCATACAATGCGTAATCTATAGGTCCAATTTTCACACACTCTTCGCAGTAAATCAGGCAATATTTCGGCAATAAGGTGTCCAATATGGTCCATTTCTAGAAAATAATTGTTCGCCAAATGTTTCTTTCAGCTAATTAATTGTTTTGAGCGCTGTGTGGCATATGGCGTGGTGCAACATTAATGACTTTCAGTTTAGGCACGAAAAAGTAAGTAACCGTGTCTCTGTACCGCTTACCATTGTTTGTAACATTCTTACCATAACCATTTTTGAAGAAATGGACCAATGATTCCACTGGGCCATTAAGCCCACAAAACTGGATGTAATGTCGTTTCGACAATGGTTTATGGATTATCATCGCTCCAAATGTGGCAATTCTGCTGCCTCTAGCCAACCTTCCTTTGATTAGGGAAATCGCTTCGTTTGTAGCCGATTCCACTTCGTGGATGTGCTTGGTCATGGTGGCGATGACTATATCATCCGCAAAGTCTGTTATCTTCACGTTTTTGGGTATTCGGAGCCTGGGAACAGCATTACACATAATATTCCACAGCAAGGGGCCAAGTACGGATGCTTGTTGTACACCTGATGTAACTTTGTAGAGCTAGGTATTCTCGTCTGTGTCGAAACTTAGCTTTTTATTGCTTAAGTAGCTAGAAATGGCCCTGAAGATATAGTTTGGTATGCCCATTCTGCAGAGAGCATTCATTATAAACGTCCAGTTCGCCGAAATAGAAGCAATTCTGATGTCGAATGTGTCGACTGCACAATACTTTTTTGTTCCGTATCGCCATCGACGTCCCTCGATCGCAGCGCTTGCTATTAGCAAGCAAGCAAGCCTGCAGTAAATTAACGATTTTCCCTATGGTATTCAGAAGGCAAGCGAGGCGATATGATGATCGATCTGCTGCAGGTTTATTACTTTTGGATAGAAGCACTAGACGTTGTAGTTTCCAGTGATCTGGGAATATCTGTAAGTAACTTCTGAGAAGATGTCTGATTTCGATGTAATTGCGGCTTTAAGGGCCCTGTTTGGAGTTCCATCCGGGCCTGGAGCTTTCCTGTCGCCAATCTTTTTGCTTGCCAACAGCACTTCATCTTCTGTAACGTCTGCAGATTCTATAACTACTAGTGAACGATTCGGAAATTTTCCTGGAAACAGTGCCTTCAATATATTTTTTAGCATTGCCGGGCATGTTAGTTGAGGTGCTCTATGTCCTTTGATCTTTGTTCCCTAAGGGTTTATATCGGCTTCGTCCAGCAGCTTTTTGAAGTATGTGGCCACCGTGGCTGGCTCATACAATGCGTAATCTATAGGTCCAATTTTCACACACTCTTCGCAGTAAATCAGGCAATATTTCGGCAATAAGGTGTCCAATATGGTCCATTTCTAGAAAATAATTGTTCGCCAAATGTTTCTTTCAGCTAATTAATTGTTTTGAGCGCTGTGTGGCATATGGCGTGGTGCAACATTAATGACTTTCAGTTTAGGCACGAAAAAGTAAGTAACCGTGTCTCTGTACCGCTTACCATTGTTTGTAACATTCTTACCATAACCATTTTTGAAGAAATGGACCAATGATTCCACTGGGCCATTAAGCCCACAAAACTGGATGTAATGTCGTTTCGACAATGGTTTATGGATTATCATCGCTCCAAATGTGGCAATTCTGTTTGTCGACACCACTTAACTAAAGGTGTGCTTCATTACTGAATAAAATTTTTAAATGAAATTTAAAATTGTAGATCAATAGCAATGTTTACTTCGGCCCATTCGTCAAATGTACGGCTCGAACGATGATTGTGTGGCCTCAATTCCTGTACAAGTGGATGGCCTCAAGTCTAATTGTTGACCTCGATGAAGAATTGGCACATTTGGATCAACATCAGTATCAGTATTCTGGAGTATCCTAAGATTTTCACTTAAATGCCCCCCATTTTTCGGTTAAGAAAAATCGACATAACTACTACGTAATTTCGGGCTTAATCCATGGAATCAGCCTTAATGGTCCTCCATACACAGGTTCGTCTTTACAATTATTTTGAAAAGGGAGATTTTATGTCCTAGTATGTAATAATCAATCATGAAAATCCACTGCAAGTATACAAGCATCTTGTTTCGCAAATTGTCATATCACAGTCTTGAAGAAACATTTGCTTTATGTACTCGCACATTGAGACAGCCAACCGCTGACGTATAAAGCACTCGATACTTTATCTTGAAACATAGTGACAACAGTCGGTCTGCTGTGTCAAAAGCAAAATTGTTTCAGTCAAACTGATTGCCTTACCACGATTTGAGTTGTTTGGCGTTGTTTTACTGTGGCAATTTGCATTTGGCACATAACAAGTGACAAGTCCAACTGTTGTGACTATGTTGTATTCGTATGCGCAGGTAAAACATTGCCTCATAAGCTTTCTCAGAGGCATCAGAAAACTCGTGAATCTATGTTGAATGACACTTAAGGGATTGGGATATTCTTATACCAATAAGGCTTTTTAGCAAATATAGAAGACGTCTCAACGAGATATATAAATACAAAGCGGTGTTCCTGTTAGGTATTAGGATATATCCAGAAGGTTGAACTGATAGTGGTTGACCTATTTAACAAAACAAATCGGTTTCAGTCAAACAAACAAATGATTTGGTATTTTCACATAAACTACTGGACAAGATGCAGCATCTGTTAAAATTTCTTTAACATATTGGTCGTTAGGTATTTAAAGATTTTGAAAATTATTAAACGATTTGTGCCTTCGAGAAGTTGCGATATGAAAAAAAATGTCCCTTCTGCCAAAGTATTCTCTTCAGCCCCTACCAAGACTAATTTCCTATTGAAATCCAGCGCTGGGTCATGTTTAAGTGTCCAGAGTACAAACTTTAAAGGCTTGACCACACGTGACACACGTCTAATATTGCTAACATTTCCGTTTAAAAAACAAAACAAACCCAGCCAACATACTTCAGTTGTATCGCCATTGACAACAAACTAAGAGAACGTTTACCAAACCAATTCAAAAGAAAACCCCAAAAGATGAAAGATGTGTATCTCATTGAAAGTCAAATTGAATCTCCCCAACCTGAACAGCGTTTTGTTAACGTACCACGATCATAGCACGCGTCCAAATAAGAGTCCGATCCAGAGTCCTCAGCCTGACAGTGTTTGTTTCATTGATTTATGTGCTCACAAGACAAGTGTCGATCGCAAGCAAACTATGCCTTCCCCGAACACCAAACGTTGCTCGTCGGTTGTCCGTTGTCTGTTGTCAGTCGTCGTACTTACAATTTTTGTAAACGTCGTCGTCGTTGTCTATCCAATGAGACACTTTTTTTTTTCTTTCGTCTTCCGTTTCCAAACTCAGTGGAACCCCCCTACCATACCCATCGGTGAGCGTTTATACAAAGTGGAGCACTTCAAATATGGTGTCCCATAAAATTAACTAGGCAACCGATTCAATGAACGCTCCCCACTTACATACTCGCATATCCCAATACCCGTGCGCGACTATTTTGCATATCGAGTTTTGTTTCTGTTTTTTCTGATCTGTCTGCAGATTTCAGTGAGCTCCACACTTTGTTTACACTCGGTTTTGGCTTTTTTCCCCGTTTTGTTTGTCGCAACAGTGGGTGACCGACATTTATGACAGTTGTCTTCGGGGCAGAGCTCTACTTCTTCCACGGGGATCCTTTTAATTCCAACTACATCGCGTCGGCTTGCCCCAGTTTTGAACAGAAACACAGATATACAGTTCATGTATGCAAATTATTTATTACGGCAAATGTAATCGAAAACTCTCGCCAATATAATGAAATAACAAAATAACCAAACAGTGGCAATGACAAGCAACATACACATTACATAACCACAACGTTGTACTCGTAGTGTAACATAGATCCAGTTTTGCAAGGCGTTGCTGTTTTCATTCCAACAGAGTATGCTCCTCTTTCTTGGATACCCCTTTGGGGCAACCACTTGCACGATGAGGTCTTGTATTTTGTAGGCGAGATCGCAATAACTCCCGACGCAGCAAATGACTCTCGGTCTGCACGGTATCTATTAGCTGTTGAAAGAAATCAGAAATCTTCAACGAACTTGGTTGAATCTTCAAATTTCTACTTACACTCTCAGTAAAGACAGATCGTTCAAGGCTTTCAGAGTCTGGAAGACCATTACAACCACATTCGTCACATAACGACGAACTGGTTGATGATCGCCCACTCTGATCGTGTCGATGCTGGTGATCATCACTTTTCGTCTGGTGTTGATCATGTGAATGCGGATCCTTCTTCAGCTTGTTCAGCTCGTTTTTCAACCTTTCATTTTCGATTTCAAGAAAGTCGACCTACAAATACGAATACAAGGAGTGAGGATCATTTGAGGGAATACCGGAAGCAAGATCATCTCTTTCACTTACGCTTTCCAACTCAAATTCAAGTTCGTCGATTATGTCAAAGGCTTCATCGAGCGATCGTTGCAAGGTGGCGATTTTTTCTTGTTGCTGCTGCTGTTGTTGCTGTTGTTGCTGTTGCTCAACAGTGTTGTCATCAATGAGTACTATGAAAATGGGATACAAAAATTAAGTTTGATTGATTTGACTTTTAAAGTGGTTATGGGTGAGGTTGTTGTGGGTGTAGATACATAGATGGATGCAATGGTCGAGTGAATGGCAGTTGTAGCGGCTGATCGGAGGTGTGTTTTGGCAACAAAGACGCCGCAGTATTGTAACTATGGCAAACCTGCAAACATGATGCGGGTAAATGTGCGTTCAGGGATCAGTTATGAAAGATCGTGGGAAGTACGATTTAATGTAGAATGATACAACGGGCGTTTATTATCAATATGAAAGTTATATGACGATGACGTAGACCTTAGATTGAAACAATGACATCAAAGCGATTTAAGTGGTGGCCACCGAGTTGGTCTTGGCTTTCTCAGCTTATAACTTCTGGTGGTTGACAAAAAATCGCAACACTATCCGGGATGACGTAGCAACGAAAGGTGAACGAAGCGTGGATGAATTCACACGACCTAACCAACGGTGGTGTTCTTAGACATTTTGGCAGCTACCTTATATGACATACCTCAACATATTTGGGCTGTGCTCAGCATCCGGGAATTATATGGTAGAAAGAGCATGACATTCCAGGTCTGGTGGTTATTTAAGGGGTCAATTTCAGACAATGTTAAGGTCCACAGCTCAGCGAACTGCGAATACGTGCAAGCGTGCGTCCCACGACAATTTAAAGTCGAACATCAGTCAAATATGCCCTTCCCAGCAGAGCAGAAAGCCTATGATACCAAACACAGACTCTACGGATTCCTGTTGTAGACAAGTATGAGTAGTGCCCAAGGTATGATGTTGAAACTGTTTCTAGCGATCGTAACGCAAATCTAGGAAGAAAGGGCATTTTGGTGGTTGGCTGTCTTGGCTAATATGCTTTTCGCTCATCTCCGCTTGCGGATGTAAAAAAGTTTGACGTCGGGTGGCTTAAATGTCAAGAGATCGCCAGAAACTTTACTGATCGAGTGTACCTGAACCTCTCGCGGTTTTTAAACACCATGAGCGGCGGCGTCTCTGATGAATATTACAAATAAGCTTCTTTTTCGACGGGAAATGCGAAAAAGTTCATGCGTCCAAGCAAGAAACATACAAAGTTATGATGAATAGAAGGGCCAGAGCTGCTCGAGAGCTTCAAGATTCGAAAAGATGGGGAATCTTCTGCTTCTCAAAAGTAAAAGGAAGGATCACATTTGGGACGTAGTCGAGCAAATATAAATGCAAAAAGAATATGTCAGGCCTACTTAGGCCGATTCGAAGCATATAAAGACGCACAATGGATCACATAAGTAGAATCGGCTATAAAATCTGATCTGCTGCACAAAAATCTGATTGGCAAAGTAGGAGAGCCCGTCAAAGGGAAAATTTTTACAATACGACTAATCTTGGTGAAAAAAAATTTAAGGGCGTTGTGCACGACCTTTTTGTCGATCTCAAGGCAATATCTGATCTAAGTTTTCCTATCCAGCCCGTCCAATTGATCAGAAGGATTATAGATGATTACAAACAGCTTTGGGTGACCCTAATCACACCAGGTCTTGCTCTGTGATGCAGAAGCATGGACAGCGAAATTGACCTAGTCAGACGATAATAAACACAATGACTAAGATGGCATAATCACATGAAGTAGATAAATAACAGCGGTGTACGCTGGAGATTCTTCGAATCAATCGCGGAGAAAGTCCTTGAGTCAGTTAGGTGGAAAGGGACCCAAACCAACTCGGTGTACGTCAGCTTACGACTCAATAACAAGGTTGGCTGGTTGAGGCCATCCTAGACTGTAATGCCATCTAGAGTAACGCACATAAATTAAAGTGTAGTAAGTAAATTTGATTGCTATGTGTCATCTACTGCAAGCGGTATATTCACTAGACTATAGACAACTGATGGTATGAAGAGAAATTGCTTTAGACTGTAAGTTTCTAAAACTTATTTTAAGTAAACAGGAAATGTAGATTTGGGGACAGTGCGAAACTGTACAAAACCTGTTATAGATAAAAGGTTTTCTCCGATTCAGAAATAGGCATCACTGACGAATTCCGCACTTCCTCCAGGATTATTCAAAAAATTATGAAAAGGTTGTCAAGGGCAAGTGGCAGTTCTGAAATACTCCTTAGGGTGCTACCTATGGTTTGGGGGGTATATTTCTATGGCCAGAGGTGCATTTGTAGACTGCATCACTCGGCACTAAAATGGTTTCAAAAATTTCAAGGCCTTGACTGCAATTTAGTCCAGCAATTATGCCCGGTAATACACGAAGCTAAAAGACGGAGGGTTTAAAGGAAGTCAGTTTCGGGCAATAGCAATATCTTTATGAATATAAAATGCGGAAGTAGCATATGGAATGGCCTTAAAGCAGCTGCTTATAAATTCAAAAGGCATTGGCGAAAAAGAATTAAGTCCGCAGTCTTAAAGAAAACGAATTTCGCCTCATTTTCAGCGTTACGGGGTTGGGCTTCCCTAAAGAAACATATACACGGCCTTATCGCATCTGATTGTGTAGAACAAAAACATCTTATCACTATCGGATCCATCAACTTCTTCAACATACCCTTTCCTCGTAACTCTTCGAACGTTGACTTTTTCACCAGTCCCGGCAGCATTTTCTGGCGAGCAAATACTTCCTCCAGCGACTTGCATCGTTTTACCTTCTCCAAGTAAGCACTATGCAGTCTATTGTATTGGCTCTTTAGCCTTTCGAGACTCTCATACATCCTATCACGTTCGTCTTCTACAGCATGTAGTTTTAGTGTACTTTCGACACTCGTGTTCGACGTTGTTCTTTGTTCATTAGTCAGACGATTTAGCTTGTGGCGTAGAAGTGAGTTTTCCTCATTCAATCTGGTATTTTGAGAATTTACTGAAAAAGATCATTCTTTTATTAAGAAAAAAATGTTAAATAACAATTCATTCTGTGGCATACCAATGTCCAGTTGAATTTTTAATAATTTAACCGCCTCCGTTTCCGATTTCGAGTAGTAAGTTGCCATTGTTGTGTGGTTTGTTTGGACAGTCAGAATCGATACTGAGCTGCAGGTGGAACCGATAAAATGAAATAACAGTTGGCTATTCGTTATCAAAATAATATAGGTAATTGTAATTAAAGATAAGAGTTATCAATAGTTTCATTGAAACAATTCGGTGACAAGGGAAGTAGCAGCGACATCCATGGGAATGTGTTTAAAGTGTAAGTGTGCCTTTACTAAGTTGAGACACAAAATTTGGTTGTGGTATCTGTTAAAGGTGTTGTAGAGTTGGTGAGAAAATGATTTCTGCTACTTTGAGTGCCGCTGGTGTAGTAAAATTTCCCCGGAAATCGCATTGAAAGGAATAAGTACATACTTATTGGAGATCCATCCCTAAAGATTCTCCACAAGAGCCAGAAACCGTTACATTTTCTTATAGCTGCCTTGAATCTCTTGCTATTCCTCAATGAAGCCTCCGCCTGTTTACATACAATGCCTTGTAGTGACAAGTAGGCCTGGGAGTAAAAGACCCTACTGTTCTGAAAAGGGCTCGGGTGAAATTTTCAAAGGCGTCCAGACTAGACTGGATTATACTGAAAATGGTATTATACCCGAGGTCTTCTCGATCGCGGCCCGGGCACAAATTTTGAAATTAAAGAAACCGTTCGACCTAGGCGCTGATTCAGGAAATTCCGAGATAGTCTGACTCTGATAGATAGTTTCGGCTGGTCTTTCTACATTAAATTGGTTAGAAAGTACCGCGGATGACCAGGTTGTGAGGGTTAAACTAAAGTATAATAGATAGCTGTTTGGTCAAAGTGCTTGTCAGGGAAGGGGAAATTGGAATTAGGAATGCTTTTACGGAATACATTAAGTAAAGTTGGAGAAGAGACGTGTCATATGAGCACAATTGCAGATGTCATGACTCTCTAGGTTCCCGACAGACCAGGCGAAGGCTTCCCGGTGCCTCCAAGGGGTCAGATTGCATGCCGCTTAATGTCGCTGTGACGGGGCCCTACACTTTTGATTACCACTTAAATGTGGTGGGCTTATGTGATGCAACATCCTTCAATGCTTGCTGTGAAACTATTGACGACACTGCGAGGCACTAATTCTGTAAATATTCGGCTTACGCTCGCATCAGGCTACAGGTACTCGTCGTTGACTTGGTGAGTGCTGGTGCAATAGGCACTTTATCCTCTTTCATTGAAAAACTAAGAAATTCCCTTAAAAGGAATTTACAAGTCTTGCAATGGCCGACTGACTGAAAATAGAAAAAAGAAAGATGTCAATCAACTTTCTCCAAAATCTTCCATAGTGTGGTCTATGATGTACTTTCCTGGCCTAGAGTCACACAAATATGATTCACGTTGGTTTTCTCTACAGCTTTCAGCTCGGTTTTGAAAACCTTCACATGCTCCTTTTGCCGTTTGATGAAATGTTCATCGGTCAGTATGGCCATGTTTCTATAGATATTTTTCATGCTGGTGCTCATTCATTGATCTGCTCTTCGAATTGCCTTTGGCCTCTGAATACTCATTGTTTAACTGTATTTGATTGCTGGCATTATTTGGGACTTTGAGAAACCTCGCATGTCTGTGAAGTCTCTTTTAATGGTTTTCAGGCAACTGATTTTCTGTATTTGACGTCCTGGGCTTGGGATCTGCGGAGTAGTTGAGGCATATCTTACAATGATAGCCGTCTGTTGTAAGCATTTTTTTATGCAAGGTGGTGCAAAATTAATCATCTAATTTTGTCTTTTAATTACTTTTTTACTAAATAAAAATAAATGATTTTGAGTGATGGAAATCCACTTTTTGTTAAGTGGAAAAGATGATTTTCGCCAAGCGGCTGCTGCCGGTGTTGATACACATTTGTGTTCGTTTTATCGTATTTTCCATGACTTTCCAGCAAGATTTCCGGTGATAACTGTTCGCATTCCTGTCGAATATTCTCCTTAAAGGCTGCGATTGTCTGAAGCTTGTTGGCATAAGCCCGCGACTTCAAGTAGCCCCAAAAAAAGAAGTCTGGGATAGTTAAATCGGGCGATTTTACTGGCCATGCCAAATCGCCGAAACGGGAAGATGACGCGAGAAGGAAACGCTTCCTTCACAATATCCATTGTGGATCGTGCTGTGTGTGCGATTGCGCACCGTCTTGTTGAAACCACATATTCAACTAGCCTCCCTCATCCAATTCCGGCAGTAAGAAGTCGTTTATTATGGCCCTGTAGCGTTCGCTAGTAATAGCGACCCGACTCGAGGTTCAAATCCCAATGTTAGATCTGTTGGTCCTTTTTTTTGTTTTTTTTTTATTTCCTTCGGAACTGGTTTTGAAGCCCACATAGCAGGATCAAAATCGAACCATACGAATAATCACATACGATTGGGCTTAGCGGTCGTGGAAGATCGGAAGAGGTGGTCTGATGGTTCTGTCAGGTCGAAAAGAAAAAGGTTTACGGTAGTGGGTTGAGGCATAATTTTGGGGTTGGGATTGTGTAGATCAGAAAGGAAAGAGTCAGTCTGGGATAGATAGTCAAGTAATTCGGGTTACATTCGGAAGTATTATTGCATTGGAAAAAGTTAAAGAAAGCATTTCTTTGTTAAAAAAAAAAAAAAAAATGCGTAACAAAAAAAAAAACAAAAATTAAACGAAAAGAAACTGAGTTTTTCGATAGTGCCAAACGATAGAATTAAAGAAAAAGATAAAAGGAAGTGACTGAACTGTTCGCAAACACGCGGCAAGTGAAACGCAATAGTACAATCAATAGTTGGTTAAAAATTTCGTCCGTGATGCTCAAAAAAAATTAAATAAAGACAACGACTAGATCTAGACTAGAACTTTAAGTTAGTTATAGCGTGGGTTTAATAGTTGTATTTTTTTAAATTCTTATTCGTGAGAATCAGTTGGTTGCCACGGGAAAAGCGCGAATCCTTTATTCAGTCGCGATTCTGGATGTTGGAAGTGAAGTGGAAGAGTAATCGCGTGGCGCCCATATCTACCATCTAAGTTCACAACCATTCTTCAGAGTGGCCGGACACTCTTCCGTAGAAGGTCGTCTGAACCGGAGAATTCGACGGTAACACATGGCCCTGTAGCAATCGCCAGTAACAGTGACCGTATTGCCGATGGCGTCCTCAAAAAAATTCGGCTCAACCACTCCTCCCGTGTGAACGCCGCAACACACAGAGGCTTTGAGTGGATGTAATGGCTGTTCGTGCATCACACGCTGATTTTCAGTGCAATTTTCAGAAACAAAGATTTTGCTTATTGACGTAACAGCTTAAGTGGAAATGCGCCTCGTCGCTCATGATGATTTTTGGCACAAAATCGTCCTTTTCTTTGTTGAGATTGAGGATGGCTTGACAGTAATTCACACGCGACTGACGGTCAGGAGGCATTAACTGATGCACTGTTTGCACTTTGTATGGGAACATGTGTAAGTCTCTCACTAAAAAAAATGCCCAATTGCGTGGCCTGTTCGCCTGGTTGATGTTTCTTCATTTTCAGCAACATCGGCAGCCACAGCCGCGATATTCTCGGCCGAACGACCAGTCCGGTGGCGGCCACGCCCTGCATGGTCTCCCGTGATTCCAGTCTGTTCGAGTCCAGCAGCTAAGCGCAGGAATATTTGCCCAGTTGGCGCTACACGGTTAGGAAATCGACGTCGAAATTCGCGCTTGTCAAAAAAATTGACACAATTATTCCACGCTCTTGCGGAGTATAGCGCTCCATTGCTTGTCTATTTGTATACAGCTGCAGCTGCCTAGTTCACAAATGTCAAATATGATTGACATTTGAATGAAGTCACCCATTCTTTACAATAATATCACCAAACATGTCCCCTTTTTTCACACGCTGTGGTAGCCCAAACGAAAATTTAAACAACGTAGGTTCAGGAGTTCATAGAATCTATTTTTGGTGCTTTTAACCTTTTTTTTCTGGAGGCATGAGATCAAATATGGTCATTGTTGGAGAAGTTAGCCTTATTAGAAAGTTCCATTAGGTGAACATTCGCTTAAGTCTGGCGCAAATGATAGATCAGCATGCCATTCACCGCTGTTTTTTTTTCGGTAGCACTGGCCTTGGCGCATATCGCAGATCATCATCTTTTTGCACTTCTTTTTCTGATGGGACACGCATTGCAGTTTGTTTTGCATCAATCAAGGACCTCCATTCATACTCCGGCTGTACGCAATTCCAAAAATCGTTGTCCTCTTTTCGTTTATGTGGGCGGCTAGGCCCTTCAGCAACTTCTCAGATGAAAGTGGCTTGATAATTCTATCCAGTCCATATAAATGTGAGCTGTCGTAAAAGTAATAACGGCTCATCTGCTATATTAGGACCTAGTTGGCTTTATCGCCGAGGGCGATAGAAAAGCTCGTATACCCACCAAGTTAACTATTGACGCAACCGTCGATTCAATTGAGTGATCTTATCCGCCGTACACATTCTCCTTCTGAGCTTTCCGATACGCGGTTTTGTTTGCAAATATTAAGCAAGTCAAATTGGTTGAACGAAGATGGTATTTGGTTTCTACAGCTGACGTAGAATGACCCCAATTCTTGTGCTATCATATTTGCAGCATTTAGGCACAGCACTGGTCGATAATTTATTTGATAGTCCAACGCCCATGGCCCCGTAGAAAACTTAAAAATAAATAAATTGATATTCCGGTGTAAATTAAGACAGAGTCACTCAGCATTTTGTTCACAATTTTAATGTTTTCAATGTATCTTCTGCGAATCGAATCCAAACCTCTAGCAAAGTAATCGACGAACTTATTCACTTCCCAAGCCAGAGATAACACTAGAAACACATATCAGAAACGAGTATGAACCAGAGACCAATCTAATTTGGATTAGAAATTTCCTTTTGGAACGTTCAATCCAAGTTATCTTGGATGGTTTCAAGTCTGATATTCACAAAATAAATGCTGGTGTGCCCCAGGGCTCCGTTCTGTCTCCGACACTCTTTTTAATTTTCATCAATGATCTCTTGTCTGCTACTTCTAATCCAATTTACTCCTTTGCTGACGACAGTACTCTATGCTTTTCATATTCGTTCCCGAAATCACGTCCCTGCTCTTCGGCTGTAAAACGGGAACGGCAGCGTATGTTAAGCTCATTAAATTCCGATATAAACAGCATAATCAATTGGGGAACTACCAGCAGAGTGCAATTTAATGCTTCCAAAACACAATGCTGTCTGCTGTCGCTTAAGCGAAATTCAAATACCCAGCCATTATCCATGAATGGCACTAGCATCGTTGAAACCGAAAAACTTTCCATTCTCGGTATGTGTGTCAATGACAACTTACGTTGAAATGACCACCTATTCGAAGTCGCCAAAAATGCTGCGAAATGTCTTGTTTTCCTCAAGCGATGTAAGAAATATTTCACCCCCTCTGATCTGGCTTCAATATGTAAGGCTTTCATCCGCCCAAAACTGGAGTACAATTCTCACATCTGGTCAGGTGCTCCCAAGACTTCTTTGCGCCTACTAGATAGGATTCAAAACCGTGCGATAAAACTAATACGTGATGCTTATATTACACAGTCGATTAACACACTCGACCACCGACGCAATGTCTCCTGTCTCACCTTGTTCTATCGCTGTTTTCACCACCAGTGCTCCTCAGAAATTGCCAGTAGCATTCCGCCCCTTCAAACCTCCAACCGTAACACCCGTCTCGCTATGAATGCTCATCAGTACACCCTCAAGCCCACTTTCGGACGTACCCTGAAATATCGTGAACCTTTCCTAAGCCGAACAAGTCGTTAATACAATGCCCTACCACGTTCCTTATTTTCTAGCCATTACAACCTTCAAACATTTAAAACCAACGTACATCGGTACCTCTCTTTTCTCCCTCCCTAAATTTCCTTCGCCCGCGCTATGTGCAAATATTTTAAGGGTACATAATCCCTTGTGCGCGCGCAAATTACGAGATATATAAAAAAAAAACCACTGACAAGCCGTGAGAATTTTTTCAGGAAATCCAATTGTCTCTTTGTCTTTGAGATATTTTAAGAACCCGATTTTTAAGAACCCGATTTACTGGTGAACAAAAAGATTGAACTAACCATTGAAGCTAGATGGTAATAGTTATTCGTTTATTGGAAATGTATTGCAAAACTTTTTCAAAAAAGAAAAAAAACGGTAGGTCAACGAACGCAAGATGTATTTTTGAAAAAAAATCATTACAAAAGCACGTAGATATAGAGCAAGAGCATCGTAGCTTCCTCTTCAAACACAACCAGCATCCTCCTTAGCAACTAGGCAAAATATCACAGTTTGTTCTAAAAAACAAAAACAAACAAACATAAAATTCACTCTGAAACTTCCTCTGGATCCTTTCTAAACTTTTCAAATACAGAGATCTCAAGGTACAAGAAAAGAAACAATTCTCTGCCCCTTGTTCCTTGAAATTGAAAGCAATTGAATTGCTAAATCGTTATTATTCGCCAGCTTCTTGGCAAGGCAATAGCCATAAAACTATGTCCGTTCTTATAAGACGAACTACACCATTTCTTGGTACCTAAATAGGACTCAAATTTAAGGAAACTTTTTCCATTTCCAAACCCCCTTTCGATAGATTCCCCACCTTTCGAAATAAAAATCAGCGATTCCTTTGTGTTGTGGCAACAACAATTTCAAAATACTTAGATGAGTGTTCAACTGTCCATCTAAACCTATTTCAAGTTTGAAATTTGTTTTTTAACAACAACAACCAGGACAACAACAACATGGCTAGCAAACACATGATTCAACCATTTGGGGCACTATCGTAGGTAGTCACACATCCGTAGCCTGTTTTGAGTGCGCCTACAAAGTTGAAAGCAACATTCAACTCACATGAGACAAGCAAAAAGGACATTGCGGCACAGTGGAAAAGTACCTATAGAAAAGTAGAAAAGTGAAAAAGTGGGAAAGTGAGAGCAGCTTGTTCCATGAGATTAACACAAATCCAGTCGCTTGGAAATGTGCTACTAACGCTGTGAACGGATTCTACCAACCAAAAACGGATAAAATTCCACCAGCCGCAATGTTCCTACGTTCTCATGTACTACATATGCATGTATTCTCTAATGCTTGGTGTTGTATATCCTTTGGATACTCTACGGCTCTATCCAAATCCTTCCGGTGTGTGTGCTGTAGCTGTGAGTGGCTTTGCTTGGGCTCAAAGGGTTTCTCGGGGGTGGTGGTATACAATTCCCTAAACACGATAAAAGTGAGTTAATTTTTTAAGTAATTACGTATCCAAGGATATCTAAAAACAGTGCTCACTGGAGTGGGTAGATGGTGTGGTGATGTGATCCCACAGGTACCCCATATCAGGTGTGCCTAGGGCTTATTTGACAATAAACCGTGTCGTCCTTATTTATAACATTTTTTTAGCACAAATTTTGTTTTCTGTTGTTTTTTGTTGGTTTTTGCTACCATGCTCTCTGATGAGGTTCGTCCTTTTTTTCGCACTTTTGCCATTTTTCTGTCAGAGAGAATTATGTCGCCTCCCTTATGTATGTGCAGCTACCAAGTGTGCATAGTGCATGTGGCCATATGTGTAAAAGTCCTTGCTGCAGCGAAGGTGTGGAAAAAACTATTTGCGCGCGATTTTATTAGCGTTGTACGAGGAGAATACTCGGTAGAGTTTGCAGTAGAGTTGAGAAGAGTTTCACGTAGCCTTAGGGCTTCAATGTAAGGCACGGTTGGGTTGAGGTAAAAGTTATGATTCACACAGAGTTTGTTTTAGTGCAGATTTTCAGCAAAATAGGCAAAACAAAAAAACCATCAGGTAAAGAGATACAACTTAGATATTGTGTTTGGGAAAGTTGTTTGTTGTTATTGTTAATTAAAATAAGGGCGTTGAGAACATCTTGGGTACAAGCTCCTGATTTTGTTTCCCCGAAGAATAAGGTATGTGCGTTTTTTTTATTCGATAACTGTGTGAAAATAGAAAGCAAGTTTACATCATTTATCTATCTTCGTACGTAAGTCCATCGTGGGGCATGTTAGCAAGTCATTTGCTGAATCAAACCACGCAAATCCAACTGAATACTTAGATCTGCGCAAACACAGCTTTGTGATCTTCAGCACATACGCATGTTCCAGGCAAAGCAAAATACGGACGTTTGGCAGAGGAACGCTCAAGATGAAGTCACTGACGGCATCACGATATCAGGGGCAGATCTAGCAATCGCTTTATGTCAATTATTTTGAGATATTCAGAGCTTGGATTATATGAAAATTCTAGCATAGTTCGGAGCGAATAAACGGCAGCGTTTAAACCTTCATAGTGGGGTCAAGCGATTTATCTACGAAGTCGGACTTACTTCCCGTTGTTGTAAAGGAGCAAATGCCTTCGGATATGAATGGACCTAACAACTACTTTTTAGATATGCACGTGGAATGGTGCATAGACGATGCTATGAGATGGGCACCTAAGGAGGTATTGAAAAGTGTGACATTTACTTTGAAGGGGCAAGCAACGCCTGTTTGTCACCGGAGGACTCTAACCTTTCAGCGAATGCCCGACAATAATCAGCACTATAATCTTCGGTAACATACGAATTATCCAAAGATTTCTTCTAAATGTCCCTGTACCAGACTTATGTTCTAAGTACAACGTTAAGATCAGTCTTGGTAATGTTAGCATCTAAAGCGACTCACATGGAGTTCATAGTTGGACGCCGACAGCAGATATTAAACTGGATTCAGGTTATTCGACTAGCGAACTCATTTTCCCACAAATCAACATTCACAAAAGACACTGCCAGCAAACTAATAAAAAATAACTGCTGCCTTATGTACAGAAACTCTAGATTGGACAGAAATTCGACCTTAAACGAAGTTAATGGCTTACAGACCACAAAAATCATCATACTAAAATCGCTGTTCCAACTTTTCATCAATCCAACTCTTTTGTGAATATTTCCAAGTATATGTCCAGCCCGTCCCTAAAAAATTCAAATCTTCTTCTCTCTCCTCCTATATTTCTATCACACTTACGTTCCTTTTTTCCAAAGCTTATGAAAGTCTGAAGACACGATAACTTCTTAATGATCTGCGGTGTGGTAACAGGCCTGCTGTTGATTTGATGGCATGTCCCACCGAAAACTGTGCAAATCTACATCAATCTGCCCAAGGAAAGATTCTATATCTCAAAGGCGTTTGACAGAGTTTGGCATCCGGCTCTTTTCATGTCGTTGACGTTTTCAAGTCTAATATCCACAAACTAAATACTGACGTGCCGCAGGGCTCCATTCTGTCACTGACACTATTTTTTTTATTTTCATTAATGATATCTTAGCTGCTATTTCTAATCCAATATATTCTATTGCTGGCCACAGTACTTTTTGCCTTTCATATTTGTTCCCGCACTCACCTCTACCTCTACTCTTCGGTTGTAGAACGGGAATCCTAGCGAATGTTAAGCTAATTCTATTCCGATATTTATTCCATTACTAATTAAAGAACCAACAATTTCATTTTAAACATCCAGTCATAATTCATGAGTGGAATCTGTATGATTGAAACCGAAAAACCTTCCTTTCTCTTCAGTGTGCCAAAAGCGACCTACGTTGGAATGACCACATATTTGATGTCGTCGAAAATGTTGCCATGAGCGATGTAAGAAATACTTCACTCTATGTGATCTGGCCTCGATGTGAAGGACGTTTGTTCACCTAGCTCACATCTGGTAAGGACCTTCTAAGACCAATCCGCATCTATTAGTTGGGACTAAGAAACCAGCGAAAAACTCATAGATTCTGCTTAATCATGTTTTCCAGATGTTTTCACCACCAGTGCATCAATTTAAGTGCCGGCATCATTCCTTTGAAGATACTATGCAATATCGCAAGTTTTTCCTAAATCGTACAACTCACCTGTGGAATGTCCTGGCGGAATCTTTTTTCCTAGTCTCACCTACTGTCCGGGGTGGGCCTGAGCCTCAGTCAACAATCGTCTCCAGGCAGCTCGATCACTAGCTAGCTGCCTCCAATTTCGCACGCTAAGTCTGCTGAGGTCCCCTTCCACTTGCCTGCGTCACCTGAGTCTTGGTCTTCCTCTAATGCGCTGTCCCTCGGGAGCGGATTCGAAAACTTTTCGGAGCGGAGCATTGGTGTCCATAGACTCTACATGACCCAGCCATCTCAGTCTTTGGATCTTCACTCTTCTGGTTAGGTCGATGTCGCTGTACAGTCCGTAGAGTTCATGGTTGTATCTCCTGCTCCACACACCGTGAATGCAGACGGAATTTTTCTTTCGAAGCAACCAAGAACACCCTCATCCATTTTTGATAATGTCCATGCCTCTGCGCCATAGAGCAGGACGGGGATTATTAATGTCCTATATGTTGTTCTTTTGTTGTCCGAGAGAGGGCTTTGCTACTCAATTGCCTTCTTAGCCCAAAGAAACAGCGGTTGACAAGAGTTATTCTTCGTTTGATCTTAGATCTGGTGTCGGTGTCTGAGTTCGAAGCGGAACCTAGGTAGACAAAGTCCCTAACTACCTCAAAGTTATATCTGTCGAGGGTGACGTTCTGTCCCAGATGTCGGTGTTGGTTGTCCTTTTCGCTTGACAGCACATATTTGGTCTTGCCTTCGTTGACCGCTAAATCAATTAACGCCGCTTCCGTCTCAATACTCGCGAAACGCCACTGACATCACGCTGCTTTCTCCCGATTATGTCAATATCATTGGCGTATGCGAGTAGTTGAACGAACTTTTGAAAGATGGTGTCCCTTGTGTTTGCGCTTGAGTTTTGCACTATTCTTTCAAGTACGATGTTGAAAAAATCGCAAGACAGCGCATCGCCTTGTCTAAATCTTTTCTGGACATCAAAGTCTCGGTGATATCTTTACCGACCTTAATGGAGCAGCGTGCATTCTCCATCGTCATCCTGCATAGACGGACGAGTTTGGCAGGGATGCCGAGACTAGACATTGCTCTGTATAGTTCATCTCTATAGATGTTGTCATACGCGGTCTTAAAATCCATGAATAGGTGGTGTGTATCGATCTGAAGCTCATGGGTCTTCTCCAAGATCTGCCGTAGTGTGAATATTTGATCGATGGTGGACTTTCCTGGGCTGAAGCCACACTGATATGGACCTATCAGGTTGTTGACGAACGGCTTCAGGCGTTCACATAATACGGCGGATAAGATCTTATATGCGATGTTAGGGAGACTGATGCCTCTGTATTTGGCGCAGTTCAGAGGGTCTCTTTTCTTGAGAATCGGACAAACAATGCTGAAGTTCCATTCATCGGGCATACTTTCGTCCGATCATATTTTACAGATGAGTTAGTGTATGCTCCTTACCAAGTCATCGCTCCCGCTTTGAAGAGCTCGGCAGTCAGGCCGTCCGCCCCAGTAGTTTTGTTGGACTTAAACTTAGATATAGCTATCTTCACTTCGTCCAGGTCGGGTGGACGGAATTGTTGGTCATCATCGTCCAAGTTGAAAGGTTTTCCTGGTCATAACATAGAATTAACCATTAACCATTCAACTTGGCCGATGATCGATGGCAAATTATTCTAATTGTTGACCGAAAAGAGGTCTTGATAGCAATTTCTAGGTCAAATACCAATAAGACTGGTTCCGATAACTCTTGTGGAAAAAAATTCGGTCAAATCCGCAAGAACTGTGGTGATTGGTTTTTTCGTGCACAAAATTCAAGTGAAACCGGTGCTTCGTTGAGCATAAGTGGTAATAACTATATGAAAAGCCTGTTACAGTGGACGATACCGGTGCATCCTTAAGGATACCGCTTTCATCTCTCTTGTGTATCAAATTGTGAAGGCTGGCAATGCAAAAACTGTTTTGACCAACTTTGGAGGTACCTAAAGCATTCAATGTCGTCATTCAAACAGAGGCTTATGGACTATAGTAACTCCTAACTCCTAACTTCAACTTGGCTAAGCAAGCCTGTGCCATCTAATCCCTAAAGGCATCGCTTTCCGTTTTCCGAAGGTCCCAAACATGTCCCGTCGAAAGCTTGCTGGCGCTATTTGATTTCAGGCAGTGTAAAGGAGCTTTCAGCCAAACATGGGGCTCATTGCAGAGGAGGGTTCTCTAGATCTACACGGTTATTATATGTATGGCGGATAAGTTTCCTAAAAAAGATTTGTCTCTGGTGTACTCTAGACATACCCACTGATGAATATCCCTTCTCTTGATATTTATATCATGCGCTGCACGCTTATAGCCATCTTTCGTTTAAAGAAATGACACCACAACATTTCGCGCCAAAATCGGAGACAAAAAAATATGTATATGGGTCCTTATAGATTGCTCCAAACAGGTCCAGGATGCAGCGGTGGTATCTTTCTGCATATGTTACCCCTCATTAGGATAACTTAGACCTACGAGTATCTTCAAAGCGTAGATATATGCAACTGCCAAACCTGTGCTAAAACCGTTTCTGAGCCCTGACTGAACGCAGTCTTAAGGCTAAATCCACTGAGTCTTCTTTGGGTCTCAGTTTACAATGAAATGAAATCGCCGGTAAACTTGCTAGGAAAGGTTCAGAGAAGGTTCTTCTTCCTACAAATTATTTACAAATTTTAGTAAAAGGAACACAAAAGGACTGCAATCTTTGTCTTAGTGCTCTGTATAGAAAAAAGCAGAGAATTACCCTTTTGTTTGGAAAAAAAGTCCTTTAAATGATTTGTGATTTGACAGAAAGGACTTTTCAACTTTGTAAACAGAAGTTGGCCTCACACATATATTTACCAAGTTAATTTTCAATAAACTCTTAACCAGCCACGTCTGGATTTCCTAGAACCGACGTCCTTCTACCTCGAAAAATACACCCCATCTGTCACTGAAGTCCTCCCTCCCCAGGAAAAATAACCATATCATGCAATTACAATGGGAAAACTCATTGAACTTTCATAATGGATGTCATACATCCTTTTCTTCTCACAAAAAAAAAAATAAAAAAAAAATATTTGAAATAGAGAGAAGAAAAATTACTACAAAAAACAAAGTCATTATCTGATGCTTGTCTCCATGAAAGTGACTAACAAAACATTCCTATATCCCCTTCAACTTAAGCGCCATAACTCCCTTAAATCCTAACTCCAACCCCAACCCCAACCCCTATTCCAATTCCAACTCCAACCTTCGCTTATCGTCAAGCTCGTTAAGAATTCTAATTGATTCGCATTACCATTCACATTCTAATGATTCTCTGTATGCAAATTGCGTGAAATAAAAAAAAAAAATTAAAAAAGAACAAAAAAAACAACCGAAAACACACGAAACTGGAAAAGGAATCGGAGATGGAGCAGGAGTAGAAACAAGAGCCAAAGTAGGAGGCATCTTCAGCCGACAATGGGGAAAAGTTTACACACAAAAGCGTACGCCTCCTGCTTTCCTGCACGCGATGATAAACGATGATGTATCATCGTAACAATGAACTTTTCCTCCAAGTCCTTCTCGGCTACATTCTGCTTTATGTGGAACTCGAATCCTCTTCTGCGAATCCCATTTACCGTTTTTCTTCTTTGGCTATGGGTGGTGTCGTCTGTTTGTGTGTATGGTGTTTGAATTTCAGTTTCAGAAGCTTACAGCGGAACACTTCTCGAGACTTGGGACAAATAGGCCATGGCCATAAATTTTGCTGTTCCTTGTGATACAGAGGAATAAAAGGGGTCTAACTACCACCATTATCCTTCTCCTACTGCCATCAAGAACTATTGCAACTATTTTGAAATCAATTGAAAAATTATGGCTATTAGCTATGGTGAAAGTTTCCAACAAAGTTTTCACAAACACAGGCTCTCTCAGACACCGGATTTCCTTTATTTTTCGGAGAGGGGGGAGCTGGGTCCTCATGAATGGGCTATTGACTATGAATTGTGCAACAAAAGATGCATTTATGGTAAATTTTATGTATACACTCACGTTGCCACAAACAAATAAGGTTCCTCCTTACCTTGTCCTTATGTTAAGATGTCTACACCCCAAAGTCTCCGGTCTATACGACTGACTTTTCCGGCCTCTTCTGCCCAAAACTCCTTCAGAAGGAAGGAAGCAGTTCTGATTTACTACTCGATTGTCTCAATATTCCTTGTTATCGATATTTTACAAGTGTTTATTCGGGTTATCCTTAAAAAGTGTTTCTCCCACCTAGACACACACTACACTGTGTAGATACTGAACAGACATGGCTTGTGGGTTTGAACTCCGAAAAAGGACATTGTGTCATCGATGATTAAAAGAGATACATGTTTGTTGTTTAGTGTGCTTGGCCTTGTGTTTGTTGCTAGTTGTTCACTGTCTTGACAAATTCGATTTTCATTGCATAAATGACATGCGAGTTAAATTTGGAAATTGGGAAAAAAGGACAAGACAAAGTCAAGGAAGTGCACCAACTCGAAAGTATTTGTTTTTAATCTTTCCAAAGGCAAACACTTTTCGAGTACTCGAACTCGTACTCATTGTTCGAATAGGCTAAGCTCTATTCAATCCATCTATCTGTCTGTCTTTTTAGTTTGAGGTTAGTTTTGGTTAAGTTTGAGGATACGTACAAGTTCTTCTGCTATCTCGTTATCCTTCTATTGCAGTATCTCTGCTCTGGTGTATTTCTGGATATTTCTGGGTAAACGTTTTGTAGAAGGATTGTTGAAAGTTCCTTTCTAGAAAAGATTCCTTCGATTGATTTTAAATGAGGAAAATTCTTAGTGGCTGGACTTTTTGGGAATGGTGTTAGAGTGAGAATGGGTGTATGCCGAGAAGTTAAAGGATTTAGTTTTTGGTAAAGATCTTTCGACAAAGTAAAGTGAAGGGACTGGAATTAAATAAAACAATTTTGGTGAAAGTTTTTGAAGTTGACCCAATTTGTGTTCTTTTTTTTGTTTGCTTCTTCTGTTGAGCAGAATTTGTTTGTCGGTTGTAGTTTGCGGGAATTTGAACAGAGAAGATAATTTGGTAAGAGAATTTTGTTAGTTTCAGGATAAAAAAGGACTTGCAAGGAAGTGTAGAAGGTGTGGCAATGTCTGGTATGATTCTTTTCAAAAACAGTTAAGGTGTGCATGTAAAGCAATTGCTTGGAATATAGCACTCAATGAAAGAACCACCTTTACACACATACTTAGGTGATTAAGCATGGTTACCGGGCAGACTGTCACCACTTGCATACTCCAAGTTGACTTATATGCTTTTCGTTTTTTGGCCACAACAAAAGACAAGTATTTCTCTACGGAATTCTTCCTGAGGTGAAGTAACCGAAAACTCGAAGAATTTATTGTCCAAGGCTTGCCAGATTAAACAGGACCAGAGTCAAACCTATACGCCATGAAATAGGAGACGATACTGCTTTACTTGGGATATGCTAGGGGATTCTCTTTTTTTTGGATAGGGGAAACTATGCAAAAGTTTCAGCTTAACAAACAGGTTATTTCAGTCCGCCTGTTCTGCAACTGTTCCTGACTATCCTTTCTCATGTCTGCAGGTGACTTTTCGGGTCTTATTGCCTTGACAATTTCCTCGACATATTCCTTAGTAGTTGTGGCATCTGTGTATCCAATTTTAGATGAAGTGTCGCTTAAGAAATACTTTTCAGTGGTGCTACCAGATATCCCCGTTTCCTCATTTGGAGTGGAAATCAGCCGTTAGGGTAATTTCAGAACCGTGCTGGTCGTATTGCTGGGGCGCAAAGAGGACCGTGGTTGACTGCGCGTGGTCTGTAACAAAAGAAAATAGAAAAGGTGATTCGCCTCCTTATGCTTGACTATGTTTTGTTATGGAGCTAAGTTGCGCATCGCTCACTTGATTTAAAAGCAAGGCAATGCACCGAGTACAAAGTGGTGCTCACAGAATGAATAGCCAAAGTCGAAATACTATCAGGGGTGCAGATTTCTGCTGCACTGACTCATCTTAGTTACCAAGACCGTGAGGCACCAGGTTTTTGAACGGAAACAACGAACGAGGTCTGAATAGATTGACTGAGAGATACGCTTGCTACTGCCACAGATTTTGAAGAACCTGTACGATGGATGGCAACGATTAGTATTAGGCCTCATAGAAGTAGCATCTTCCGACAGGTGCTGGTTCTTTAAATAACGAGAATGAGCAGCCGAACATCTAGCAGCTCTTCTAATAAGCCCTACTTTACGCCTCCCGGTGGCGCCATCTGGGAATCTCACTGGAAATTGCGAAGTGAAGGGGACAAAGGGCGAGTTTCCTATGCCATTAATCAGGATTAGTGTCGGAAAAACAAAACAGCACCTTATCCGGGCTACTCCGACATATTTGGAGCTCAGGCCGGTAAGGATTTCCAGGACTTAGTCAGGGTCTTGGTAAAGAGATTTAGGTGGACGAACCCTATATGGGCCAATGGCAGCGCTCATATCCCGGAACGGGTTACTATCTTCGGTGTAACCGACCGACCCCTCGTCCTAGGGGCATTAAAAATGGAACTGGTCCTCCTGGTTGGGGGTTGTGCCGCCGGTTGACGGCCCGGCTATTTAAAAAAAAAACAAAGTTACGAAGCATCAAAAAGCCTCGCTTGTTAACTGTAAAGTAAGTAAAGTACAATGACTACATCCCGAAATAATACTCAACCAGTTCCAGCATGGATCAACGTCACGTGGGAAGTAAGAGTTTTCTGTCAATATTAGCTTTATAGAATGCTATCCTTCATATCAATATCCCAACTGGAGCTTTACCATTCAACAACAAACGCGCACGCAGTGGTGGGATCTACATTTATCTACACAACTAGGAATACGAAGTTCTGTATATGCTAAGCTAACATATCTATCTAAGAACGCGACTGCAAAGTCTACAGGACATCGTTTTAAGAAACCTAAAAAGGAGTAAGGATGGCTAAGTGTAGGTTTTGGCGTAATATCTGTTAAATTATCACCAGCAGAAAGATTAACCAACTACGAGCACAGATCAACCCAGACATGATCCTTGTGAAAATTTTCCAATCTTGACGGTATCTGTATTCTTAATTTGCAATTGAAAAATGCTCTTCGGGTTGCCATTGATATGCATTCTAGAAGAATGACACCACATCAAGGAATACCCCACGGGTGGGTGTGTAGTCTTTCCTCCGCTATATATCCGTGTCTTCATGGGGCTGATATATAATAAGAAAACACGGAATGTGGTAGTTTATGAAGACGCCATCGCTCTTTATGTGTTCGGAAAGCATCCACCGTCATTCTCTTGCATTCTTCACTACGTCGGTACATCCGATGAAAACGGAGCTGGTTATTTTCGCACGAAAAATCATATCACCCAAATTAAATGGCACCACCTTAAGCTACTCAAGAAGTACCCGCAACCTAGGCATGATATTTGAAACCAAACATAAGTGGAAATAAAAATTCCAAAGTGTGAAAAAGGTCTGATACAAACGGGCTGTATCGTAAAGAAAAGGTCTACAATCTTAAGTAATTAGGTCGCCACTTTGGTCTAACTTATAGCCGTTTCGTAGCCTTCACTAAATAGACGACGAAGTAGGCTATGGTCTGCTTGTAAAGGCTCTCTAAACTCTGCTCTGTTTGGGCCTTTGAACTTTTTTGGCTTCCAGTTTGAAATTATTTTTATTCTTAGGCTAGGAGACAGTTAACAATCTTTCTATATTTAGAAGTGACTTCAACGTTGACTTCAATCACCCGATTCCAGACATGAACAAAAAGATATAACGCAAAGGTCTTACTAAGTAAGTAGTTTGGTAAGTTTTTCTCCATCTTCACAAACGAAGATGCCCCACAAGTCACACTGTACTGTCTTTTAAGCTTAATATTCAGCTATTTGTCAGGCCAACGCTTCGTTTAGTCCGAATCTAATATCCCTGTCGGATTTTGAAATCTGAAAAAACTCTTCTTCTTATCCTTTTATTAACCCTTTCCTCGTTATACGAGTACAAACTTATGCGTATGCGTAACGAGTATCCCATTTTTTACTGCATCGCTGCAGCTCCGCTTATGGGGTTGGCTAATGTCGCAGACCGCAGAACGCGTCTACATACTGCTCGGTCTTGCATCACTTCAGTGGTGAGCTCCAGGCGTTGTTGCGGATTAGCCATCTGAGAAATTCAGGAATTCTTTTCCGTCCTCGTTTTCTTTGAGTTGGAGTGACCGTAGTTGATAGTGCCTTTTTAAGCGGATTTTCCGCAGATCTTCTGTGATCGTGGCAATACCAGCTTATTCTATTCGCCTCAAGCTGTTCAGTTACCGAGTTCTTTATATGAAGACTTCCTCATATACGCGTAGACCTAATGCAATCGCGTTTAGTGACTGTACTAAACATCCTTAACATTTTCATTTCCGCTGCCGTCATTTTGTTTTTAAACGCTTCGTACATTGTCCAGCACTGAGAACTGTACATAAGAGCTGGTCTAACAACCGTGGTGTAGAGTTTCCCCTTCAATTTAAGTGGAAATTTTCGGTCGCAAAATATTCCCGAATTTTTCTGCCATTTCATCCACCCCACACTCACTCTGTGGTTTACACCGTCGTCACATTTCGCTTCCATGTTAACGATTGATCCTAAGTACTTAAAGATAGTGCTTTTCGGAAGAACTATTCCGTCTTACATTATACCCGGAACAGGTCGCAACGGATGCGCAAATGGGCACGTCAAATGCTCCGTCTTTGAACGACTTATTTTAAGCCCGTCTCTGAAAAGACTGCCAAGCAGCAATCAGCCTCCTTAGCTTTAACATCATAGGTCCAAGAGTAGTTGGAGCTCATGATCACACTCTTTTGGGTTCCGGTAAAATATTCTTAGGAAAGTGCTGATAAACTTGTCAAACTCTGATCCGTTAAAATAAATTACAGGTAACTTGACGGCGTCATGCAAACGAATGACATTGTGTGTCACTAAAAGGCACAACTATTTCTGGCCGAGAGAAATCTTTGGCTAAACTCATCAGACATTCAATGAAAAATATGGGCTTGGAGGGCCTGAGCTTAGTAAGGGGTTGAGCAGACCCGTAATGCTGATATACTTTACATGAAAATTTGCGTATTAAACAGTAGCTTCACCTAATCCCTCAACCTCGTAGGAGGATTTCGTAAAGATCGGAGCTAAACTGTTGCAATTCGCTTTCGAAACTCAAGGTTCGCATTGTAGTGCCGAAATTTTAGGATTTTGAAAGTATTCACTGGCGAAAATGATGTCAAGTTAGATGTTCTTTAGAAGGATAGTAAGGATAATAGTAGTATTCTCCTTAATTTGAAAGACATAAATTGATTATCATTGCCTTCACTTACTTAGATTTCATCCTAAGAGTGACTAAAGATTTTTTTCAGTTTTTCAGTGTATTTCCTAGAAGTCGAACCCGAGACTCTGACGTAGTAACTGATGAGCTTACCACTTATCTACTGCCAAACGCTGCCTCTATAAATCAATACTCCAGTTGAGTCTCTCATTTCAAATATCAAAACCTAAACCGTATTCCATACATAATATTTTATCTGTGGGCCATCCTCTAAATCAAACCTGACTTAAACCTTTAACAAATTCAATTAGACCCTTCACTACACTCCATTTCAAGAGTAGTCAACCTTTAGCCACAATATTTCATCTCGAGAAAATTTCACAAAAAAACAAAAAAATCAGCATAGTGTCGATTCAAGAATTTTCAAAATTGCTTTACAAGGCACTGTTCATCGAAATAAAAAATTCCATTATTGCATAAATCCCACTATAAATGGTCCAGTTGTAGACCAGAGTCCATGACTTCTACCACGTCTGTCTTACTATCTTTAAGCAGCATAATGTATCGTGACTGAAATACATCGATTTAAGCCACCAGACATGGACCCGGAAAAAGCTGAAGATACCCTCACAAAAACCTTGAGTAACTAAGGACTAAAAGACCAAAAGTGCACTTTGCACTGACGACGAGGATGAGTATTGCTACGACTACAACTACGACGACATGCCCACCACACAAAAACCGAAACGAAAAATCTCCGAGTACAAATTTATTGCTCCTGTAAATTAAGGACGCCCCGTCGCACTGTGATGGTGAAATTTTGGCTTGCCTTGCATTTTCGCTATCTGAAATCGTGTATGGAACAGATACAGAAGTCTATTTGCCAATACAACCTCTGCACTTCGAGGAGTATACGAATACGAGTGTATGACTGCTCTCGGGGTTCACTAAGCTCTGTACGATGTACAGGGCAAAAGGACAACCTCCATTCAACTGACCCGAAGGTGGTCTAAGAGAATTCTGGTCAACCAATTTCACAGCTTGAGGAAGGGAAAAGTGCAAAAACAAAAATAAGAATATCTGCGGCAGGACATTCATTGTTATTATGTTACTATATTCGTAGAACCTCCTCCCTTGGTCGGCGCCGGTTTATGGAAATTTGGGCAATTTCGCATCACAAGCGCACACACTAGTGGGGTTCTTTATGAATACAAAAACTACGGGCGGTAATAAATGATGACTTAGAACTCATCTCACAACAGGTATTCTACTCAGGCACTTGACAAGCATCATAAAGTCTATACGTGTATACGTAGTTCTATTCGCATTCGACAGCGTAATATATGTAAGTGAAGGAATCATGGCCTACAAATCTTTCTGCAATCCACCTGGCACTCAAGTCATGCACATTTACTTAACGCCATTTAGTAATCCTTCCATTTTTGGACACTTGCGACATCCTTCAGTGAATCCTGGGTTATGACCTATTGCCTGGCTAGTCTGTATCACTTAGGAAGCATATACTCGTACACGTCTCTCCTTTCTCCGTCTGCTTGTGGATATGAGGATGTCCTGGCACAGATGTGTATAATATTTATATCATCCTCACAAGTTTCTGGAATTTTTCCAAAAAACATTTTGTCTGGATGAGGGGATGAAGTAAATTTGATAATTGCTTTCCTCCCACGGCTTGTGAAGGGTTGTTCCTGGAATTCGGCACTAGCCATGACCATGTGGACATATACGAGTAAAAATGCCGATAAGCATGAGAATATTTGTTGTTTATGAGTAACTTAAGTGACCAGTAACGTTTTCCACTCAAATTAGCTCAGAGTAATGAATCAGATTGAGAGATGTGCTACTTGCGCAGACTCACCATGGATTGGGTTTGCAGACATGGAGCAGGATGCTCTTAAGTACACGAAAGAAAGTAAGGGATCTCCTGGGAGCTTTTAGAGTATCGCAATTGAGTGAAATATCGCCACGTGGACATTGAGTTCGAAGGAGTTGTAAATGAGTGAGTTACGGGTAGTGAAAATGTATACAACCGAGGTGGATTCCGAACTCGCTATATTATTTTAGGACATTGCTTCGAAGCTGATTTCATAGAGTTAAGAGGTCAATGGTCAAAACTAGAAGGCGTGCTTGTGATTTTTACTAACTTGTCTTAGTAATACAACAAAATTGTATATCGTGAATGTGTAGTTGCAACCATATTCACGGGGCTCTCGGGAAGCTTTTATTTTTAAATTTGACTTTACTGGTTAAAAGAAGTTAATCTTCTCATTCTGTGAATACTGAATAGATCATTTCTGTTGCCGCGAAATGGTGTTCCAACAAAGTGGATAACCTATGGAAACTGTCCTAGGCAATGCAAATAATGTTGGCTACTTAACAGTTGCAGCAGCTAGAGATTAGAATTAAGCCTTGAATGAACTCGATATGGTTCAATCAGCCTGTTACACAATTTGCTTCCCCACACATTGACGTTGAAATTATGCTGAAAAACTCAGTGTTTCACGAAATGGGCGTTTCTTTCTGCTTAGGTACATATGTGGAAATTGTGGAAATAAGTGTATCGCTCCCTAGTAAATTGGTACACATAACTGCTGATTACCACGTGCTTCACAAGGAGTATTTCCCCATATTTGGAAAACCCCCTTCATAACCCTGATCCACAAAAAAGGATCAACGAAAGATATAACCAACTATAGACTCATCGCTTAACTCTCCCATATACCCAAACTCTTATATGAAGCCCTAAGCCTTCAACGTAAATCAATTATCTCCCTTAGACAGCATAGCTTCCTGAAGGGCAGATCAACCACCACAAATCTCATTGAATTCATATCCCTTGCCCTCTCAGCCCTAGAGAATGGTAATGAAGTCGATGTAATTGCAACCGACTTTAGCAAAACCCTCGATAAGATCTCCCATCGATTAAAACACTTTATTTGTTTGCCCTCGTCCTTGAATCCATATTGTTAAAATGGATATCCTCTTACCTTGAAAACCGTTTTTACAGTGTTCGTTTTAGGTCAGCCCATTCGGCTCCATTTTCGGCAACCTCTGGAGTTCCACAGGGCAGCAATTTAGGTCCTCTTCTTTTTATATTAACTTTAAACGATCTCGATAGGATCATCAAACACTCGTCTGTCTCCCTGTACGCCGACGATACCAAATTTTTCAAACGATTTCCCCACCCCATGACTCCTTCCGCCTTTTACAAGACCTTGATAGTTAAGTCGTAACTGAATTTGAAAGAGTAGCGAACGTTTTCAATTGTCATTTTGCAGAGACAAATAAGCTTGGCAAAGATCCTATAAAAAATGGTGGGGATCGATTTGGGCTTCTCGAGTTTTTCCAAAAATCTGTCAAATTGTAAGGATTTGGTCGATTGCGGTTTTTCCTCGACCAAGAGGGTTGTTGACGAAAAGTTTTAGACTGTTCCGTGCAAATTACTCGATGTGGCCGAGTCAATGTAGTGGACGTGTTTTAGTTTCATGGACCACATTCACATCTTGGTACAGCTCCTCCATTCGTCCTCCTCGCACACAGGACCAAAAATCCGCCGAAGTATTTTTCTTTCGAAGGAACCCAGTGTCAACTCTCCTTTCTTGCTTATCGTCCAGCACTCGGCGCCATAAAGCAGAACTGGCAGGATAAGGGTTTTGTAGAGCACACATTTCGTCCTTCGAGTTAGGAGTTTTGAACCCAATTGTTTGGACATGCCGAAGTAGCAACGATTTCCTAGGATAATTCTTCGCCGGGTCTCCACTAGGGTGTCATTCGTGGTGTTCATGTTTACTCCGTGGTAGGTGAACTCTTTAACTACCTCAAAATTATTGCTATCAATAGTGACGTTTTGTCCTAGGCGGTGGACAGATGCTTGTCTTGTCCTCATTTACTTCAAGGCCAACAGATTTCGTCTGTTCTTCAATCGCCGTGAACGCTTCTATCTTCTAGCAGCTGAGACCTGTTGGAGATAGTGCCTTCCGTGTTGACACCTGCCCTGCGCACTATCTGCTCCAGTACAAGATTGAGGAAGTCGCATGATAGTGCATCTCCTTGCCAAAATCCGGTGCATGTTTGCAATAGTTCGGAGGAAATGCTTCCAAACTGCACGTTGCAGCGCGTGTTTTGCTGGATCTGATTTGCTTTGTATAACAGCTGAATTGACGGAATCCCATTTGTGCGTGTATGCTAACTTAGTATGTAAGTGGCGGCGATACCCAAATAGCGTGGTAAGCTCGAAAAAAATGAAAACTAAATTGATACAGAAAGGAGCAAAATAAGAAGAATAACAGTAACGAGAGACGAGAACAGAAAAAAAGTAAAAAGAACACGAACCACAAAACTAAAGGAGAATACTAGAGGACGAGTAACGCAACAACGTTTAAACCAAAAACAAACAAAACTATATCATCCAACAGATATGACAGGAAGAACGATCAGTGATTATGGCGGAGACAACTTAGCCCTCCTTCACAGCTAGAAAGCGAGCGCGCATAGGCAAAAAAATCGAACCAACTGATTTATTCGATTTATACGATATTCTACTTCGAAAGTAATCGATAACGAAACTTAACCGTAAGCCTTCTTCCGCTTCTGCTTTGTAGTCGTTTTGCTCATGACACTTTTTTTTAACTTACGCGACCCCGTAGCTCTGACGCAGAGCTTGTTTAGATTGTTTAACCGGGGTCATTTTCATTGTCTTTTTTTTGTAAACCGGGCAAACAATACTGAGATTCCTTTCATTAGGCATACACCCTTCTGACCAGATCTGAGAAAAGAGCTGGTTTATGCTTCCCACAAAGTCACTTGCAGCAGGTTGGCAGCGATCAGGCCCAGCTCCTTTGTCGGATTTCAGCTAAGATATTGCTATCCTTACCTCATTTTGGCCATCACCTAAGTTAAATGGTGTATTTTGCATGACGGTGAGATTTTAGGCTTCTTTACCATTATACAGTCACGGCCGGCTAATACGATTCATTAGACATTATCGAGGAGCTCGTAGAAATAGGTAGTATGTCAGCGAATTTAGCCTTGATGCAGACTATCATCAGAACCCCGGTCCGGCTTTGGAAACTAAAGACTTTTTGCCTAGGTCTACCATATATCGCAAATTCGCATCCGAATAATCGTTGCTTATTTTCCAGATCTCAGAAAAAAACTCAAGAAGTCAAAATAGATACACACAATGTTTTATCCAACAGTCGAGCTGTCCAGGTTTGGTTCCGCCAAACTCGTGCAGAACGATGATTGAATCACACACAATCAAAAGGTAGCTAAGTTCCTTTTCTGAAGTACGAAAAGGTTATGGTGCCTTGAAGTCCGTTCATATCCAGGCAGACATGCCAAATTTCAGTGCGATACTGTCTTTGGTTTTGTTTTGACAGCTGATTGTTGTTGACGAGTTTGGTATCATGTTGAGTATGGACAAAAACGATTTTCATTCTCTCATAAAACATTATTTTTTTAGAGGCAAAACGGCGAAGGAAACAAAAGAAAAGTTGGATAAATATTATGGCGCTACTGCTCCGGCAGATTACACCGTCAAATGTTGGTTTCGAGAGTTTCGTGGTGGCCGCAACTCCACTACCAATCAAGTCCGCAGCGGCAGGCCTTCCGATGCGGTTACAGAGGACAATGTCAAAAAAACACATGAAACGGTGTTGACTGACCGGAAAGTGAAGGTGCGCGAGCTGGCAGATACCACAAAGATTAGTACTGAGTGCACACGCAATATTTTGGGCAATATTCTCCATATGATAAGGTTATCCTGCCGCTGGGTGCCGCGCATGCTCACTTCTGACCAAAAACACGAACGCGAGAGCACTTCGAAAGAGTGTTTGGACTTGCTGATGCGGAATCGGGCGGACTTTTGGCGTCGATTGGTAACTATTACACACCAGAGAACAGAATGAGTGCCCGGCAAAGGACTGAAGCCGGCACGAGTGCTCCGAAGCGGCCGAGGGAGGCTCAATGGGTCGGAAAGGTTATGGCGTCGGTTTTCTGGGATTTTCATGGCATACTCTTCGTGGACTACCTGGAACTAGGAAAAACCATCAACAGCGAGTATTACTGTGCATTATTGGAGCGATTGAAGGCCGAAATTGCTGCAAAACCGCCTCACAAAAAAAATTTGTTTTTGCAAGACATACGCCGGCGCATAAGAACATCGCAACCACAGCTAAAATCAATGACTTACGGCTCCAATTGCTGTCGCATCCACCGTATTCGCCTTATTTGGCTCCCTCGGGCTATTATCTCTTCCCAAACCTCAAAAGATGGCTCATCAATAAAAAATTCAGTTCACGCGAGGAGATCATCGACACCACGGAGAAATATTTTGCAGACCTTCCGGAAAATTACTTTTCGGATGGGATCAAGAAGTTGGAAAATAGCTGGAATAAGTGTATCAAGCTAAAATGCGAGTATATTGAATAAAATAAAAAAACATTTAAACATTTTTGTTTTCAATCCCAAGATCCAAAAAGAAAGTACTCAAGAAGTACTCCTTAGCTGATTACTGAGCTTAAGACAGGTTATACTAGACTCTATTGCAGCGAGCTGAACAGGGCCATGCCTAGTTTTGGTATAGTTGCCAAACTTATTGTTTTGTCCAGAATAACGATGAAGAACGCTTGCTTAGACAGGTTAATGCACACGGAAAACACAATTTTCTATAGGTCTGTGCATCTGCTTGCATATACTGAACCGCTCTTGATGCGTTTCCAATTATTGAAGCAGAAGTGGTGAAAGATGGTTATAGCGTGAATAAAAGCAGACCTTAGTACTGCCATCAGAAAGCGACGCAAGAATATCATAATAGAAGTTTGAAGTACGCAGCGATTTTGCCTACCTCGTCTTGTCATCTCATCAGAAATCCAACAAGGAGTTACATTTTCCCATCTTGGAGAAAAAAACACTTAATCATCTAACACCTGCTAAGGTAGACGGTTTGAGGACCTGCTAATTACCGCATAGCTTTGGAGAGAAGACAAAAAACTTCACTTTATGAGCTGCTCAGAGAAATCGGCCTATTTAAAGGAAGATTTTCAGTACGAGCACATATTTGTCCCCTTAGAGACTTTGATTCTTTTTCGAAGGTACGCGACGGGACCCATAAAGGGTACATCACATAGGTGCTACAACACAGCGGCTTCGGCACCAGACTTAAAGCAACATCTGCACCAAAATGAGATGAGAAGACGATGAGAAGACAAATCACTTATCAGACATAATGTCTGAAGAAACCGTAAACACACCGAGTGAAAATTTGAAAGAACATAAACCTCCAGGTGTGCAGTAAAAATCTGACAATAAAGAAAGCATGCTAACAGGTTCTATTTGGAACAGGAAACACAATGAAAAAGTTTCAAATGCATTCCATTTGCCATAACGATCTTATTCGGTGTACTTCTCCTAGGACTATATAGATCAAGTCCCAGCGAACATGCTCGTAAAACAGAGAGCCCTGAGAACCTTCTCCTGTTCTTGTCAAATTATATCTTCAATTACATACTCGCACTCCTGAACAAGAAAATCATTGCAAATCTCGAAAGTCCTTCTCTCCAGCTGGGAATATTAATGTTCTTCCTCACTTTATTTGTGCGCTCTTAATTTATGACAAATTCTAAAGGACTCCAATTCCCAGGACTCCATTTAATTATTACGATCTTAAACTGGAATTTCATTTCGTCGACTTGGCCGACTTTTACATTGTAACACAATTGCGTGTCATTGTCCTTCTTCTACAATTTGTTTTTTCCTTTTTTTTTTTGTTTTTTTGTCGGAGATGGGAATTTGTCTGAAATGAATTCAAGTTTGGAAGAGCGTTTCAAGAGTCAGACAAACAGATATTCAACGCTGTCAATGTGTATGAATAGGATACTCTGCAGGAGTGTTGTAATGATGATCGTAAATCTGTTTTATGGACAAAGGATGACATAAAAAAGTGAAGGCAAAGAGAAAACGAATCAAAGGTGATACATCGGCCCATGTGTTTTCATATAGGGGAGATCCTGGAATCTGGATAGAAGAAAGACGTGCGAAATACTCGTATGTATGTATAAAACTCGTATCTGCCAGTAGAAGGACTAAAGTGTGTCGAGAAACCAATGTGTTTCTTCGATGATGGGAGGGATGAAAATAGGATATATTACCCATATGATGGAGATATATGGGGACAACATTAATATGTATATCGATGAAAATTCTTAAGGTTATATCCAAGAGGTATAACGACGGACGTGTCGTCTTGAGTTTTGTAAGAACATTTTTAGTTTGTCCCTTTTTTGGTCATCCTTGCACAAAAGATGAATAGCATAGACATTCTACAGGCAGAATGGGTGGTAATGAAGAAATGAAAGCTTTGTGGTGTCTCATTTAATGGCTCATATATCTTTTGGTTAATTTACCAAAGAGATGGGTACTCACTAGAGAAGGAGTCCCATCTGCGGGAGGGTTGTGTATTTAGTAAGCTATTAACCAGGATGAGTTTGTGCCAGTATGTCTGCTTAGAGAATGGCGACTCTGTAGAATTGAGTTATAGTCTGCTGAAGGTCAGTTGGAGTGGGTGTCCCAAGATGTTTTAAATGGTTTAAAATGACATATTGGTTGGGTTTATTAATTTTACAGGAACAAGGAATTAGTAAAAAAGGTCAAGAACAGCATTGTTTCCTTCATTGATATTCGTGACTGTGATTTTTCGTTAAAAAAGTTCCTTTTTCAAAGGGAGTTTACTGTAGGGTTTGAAATTGAAATAAAACCCACACAAGTTGATCAAACGAGCAAACGTCGTGATATATTTCATCATTATCAGTGAAGTTCGAATATTGTCATTTGAATTGTATCCTGACTTGCCTTCAGTGTGGCTTTGTTGCTACAATAGAGCGTTGTCAATTATATAGAACTCTGTTTATAGTTAAAAAAATACAGATTCAAGCTTCAGATTTACATTCTGTTTAGTCCTTAAAATAATCCAAGATTCTTAAGTCGGGCACAAGGGAAAATGCCGTTTTCCATCTGCTCGGAAAGAGTCCTAAAGAGTAGGATTGATGGAAAAGCTTACGCAGTGGTTTTGCCAGCGTTGAAGAACAACTCTTCAGAAGAAGGGGAGATATACCATCTGGACCAGCGGATTTTTGAATGTTAAGATTTTTAAGTACTCTTGCTACTGGATTCGTTCCAATGAAGATTCGACGCACTCAAGTTTAGGCGCAGACAAAGCACAATCCGGAAGCGTTGAGCTAGGTGCAAAGCGTGCAGCAAGCAGATTGCCCTTGTCCAAAGAGCTGACAGCTGGAATGTCATTGTAAATGAGAGTTGGGATGGAGTATGAGGCAGAATTTCTAATTTTTTTGACGAACGACCAAACATTTTTACTACCTTTGGGACATTCTAGTATTTTTTGCCTCAAAGGCGTTGCTGTCAATCCTGGCTCGTTTAAACTTTTCCCGGTTTTCCACCTGTCGGGTTGGTCTTATAGGACGAAAAAACAAAACTCTCAACCTGAAAGCCTCTTTACAGCTCAAGTCGTACCACGCCTTTTCCTTTGGTCTGTTACTATTAATCCGGTCAGGGATAAAGGATCTCATTCAGCAAATTTAAACAACCAATTTAAATTCCTAAAGAAGGTGTTAAGTCCGCTCCAATTGGCTTTCTCGTATTGCCATACTGTTCTTTTAGGAATTTTTTCTCTAACTGTGTAGTCAATGAACGAGAATTTAGCTGATATGACACAATGGTCCGACGAGCCTAGAGGTGAGAGTACATCAACAGTGTACTTATCAGGGTGAGAGGTTAGAAACAAGTCCAGGGTGTTGGCGGTATGACTATCAACGCCTGGGATTCGCGTGGGCTTAAGTTGTTTTCCGTAGCGAAGATCTCAACACACTGTCCTTCGGGTATTGTCTGTCCAGAATGTCGAAGCCACCCAGAATTGTGTATATTGAAATCGCCCGTAATAACGATTTCAGTATGAGGATACAGGGATACAATTCTTTGTATGGAGTCAGACAGCTCATCAAACTCGTTAGAGGTTGAATTCCTGTCCAGTTAGGGGCTTCTGTGAATAAGGCAGTAGTGGATATCTTGCTTACGGAAAAGGAATTTTTACCATACGAAATTGAATTCCAGATTGGAATAGGGACTACATTGTGGTGGAGTTTGGTAAGTTACATCGCTACGCATGTAAATGGCGAGACCGCGATGAGAAAAAATGGCACTAGTTCGTAGCCAGGTAGCTTCAGATCAGAATGATCTGAGAGATGTGGGCGGGGATCTACCTGTGTTTCACTGAGTGCCAAAACAGCTGGTAGGCAGAAAAGTGATTACTTTTCAGCCCGCGAATATTAGCTATGTCCACTCTAAATTTCCGAGCAATAACAAGAAAAAGAACAAAAAAAAAAACAACACCGACTATGCGAAGCAAGGTTGCGAGGTGGAAATGTCAGCTCGGCTTACTGTGGCCAATAGAATGGTGCTTCACTTCTATTTATTTTACTAAGTGCTAGTCCATCTATTTATTGGAAATTTCTCTATTCTCCGCTGCTCATCCAACGTATTATAAAGGGTGGGCCATCTGTTAATTTATTTTTAAAAACTCCATAAATTGAACACTGTTCGATATTTTTAAACGATTGCTACTTCATTAAACACGCCGTAAAAAGAAGTGCGACGGCGTCAAATCGCAGCTCCGTGACGCCAAGCACCGTCACTAAAACGACTTATTTCACGACTAATGATCTTAGTATCCAAAATTATCAATTGCAAGCTGCTCTAGAGTCTATACACAGACGCTGGACACCAGCTGCAGTTGGTTTTGGCAACATCCACTTTGGGAGTTTTTTTTTTGCAATATTTCCCAATGAACATCATTATCATCTGGGTCCGGTCCGGGCCTCTTGCAGCAAGTAATTCCACCTATCCCGACCTGGGGCCGATCGCATTCAGTTTTGCACCCCATGGCTTCGGGCGTGCTGGTCTACGCCATCCTTCCATTGCAAGCGTGGTCTGTGTAGTTGCCTTCTTTCGTGAATTGTACCGCAAAGAACTTTCCGAGGGGGATCCTCATCGCTCAAATGAGCTTGGGGCGCAGCTCACCGGAGTTTACAGAGCTTTATTTTTGTCATTATATCTGCTTCAAGATATATTTTAAACAACTCATGGTTGTATCGTCTTACCTCACATATGAGGCCAACTAGTCTCCATAGGACTATCCTCTCGAACGCGGCTAAGAGGTCAGAGTGCCTTTGGCTAAGCAACCAAGTATCTGATCAATATGTAAGCACTAGCAAGACTAGAGTCTTGTACAGCAGCATTTTCGAATTCATGGTGAAGTTTCTGAATTTAAATAGCTTCTCAAGACTATAGTTGGTTTTTTTGGATTAAAGCAGCCGTCCGCGTATTTCTAGAAACCATGTTAGGATCGGCGGCTACTACTGAACCAAGGTAGTTAAAGGATTGCACTACTTCAAATTCAAGCTCCTCTACCTTGACTATTGTTGTTCTACCAACGTTTCTCGCAGATGAAGGCAAGATGTACTTACATCTTCATTAACGGGCAGCCCCAGGTTTTTTCCACCTGCTCAGTCTGGATGAAAGAGTTGTGTACAGCTTGTTCGCTTCGTCGGAGATGTCGATGTCATACGTGTAAGCCAGTAGTTGGGTGAACTTGGTGACGATTGTCCCTCTTCTAGATGTATTAGAGTCTCGGATTGCTTTGTCCAACACGAAGTTGAAGAGGAGGCAGGTCAGCCCATCCCCTTGTCGGAGTCCATTAAAGATCTTGACGGATTTGGACAGCAATCAGGCTACCTTAACTTGGCTTGAGAAGTTGGTAATGGTCAGCCTACATAATCTTGTTAATTTGTTTGGGATGTCGAACTCTCTCATGGCTTTATATAGTTCTACCCTGGCTATGCTATTGTAGGCGGCTTTACAGTTTATAAACATGTGGTACGTTGGAATGTTAAATTTTAGACATTTGATGATTTGAAATGTTGATTTGCCTGGTCTGAAGCCACATTGATATTTGCCGATTATGATTTCTGCGTATGGGGCTATCCGATCTTTTAGGATAAACGAGAATATCTCATAGGATGAACTCAACAATGTTATAACCCTATAATTGATGCACACTGTGATATCTCCTTTCTTGTGTATGGGACATATGAAGCCTTTTCGACAGTCTTCGGGCACCTCTTTATATTCCCATACGTGCACTATGATTTGATGTATTGCATGTTGGTCCTCCATTTTTGATCAGCTCGGCTGGTATACCATCAGCTCTTGAGGCTTTATTATATTTGAGTCGATTTATAGCTTTTTGTTCCTCAATTCCTCAATGCTTGATTGGCGGCTGCAGTATGAGGTTGACTTATTGCAATGATGGAGTCGTCGTTGCTTCCAATCGCTCTAGAATGCCTTTAGGATCGGTGATCAAATTTCCCTCACCGTCCTGACAGTATGTGCAGCTTCCACCCCTGGTGCGGACCTCGTTCTCTATTTCTTTCCATTTCACAGACTATATTATACTCTCAGGCTGCCTTTCGTTGTCTGTGAAACTTTTTTTCTTCTTTTCTGAGCCTTTTACATTCCGTTTCGCGTGCCCGCGTTCTTTGAGATTGCTTCATTGCTCGGTATGCTGCATTGCTGCATGCAGTATGCCGTGTTAATCCGAACCTGAGCAGCAGATGCAATGTGTCTTTTCTGGGCAATCTGCGCTCGGCACACCATACCAACGACCAAGTTCTTGGATACTGCCATTTCTACGACTCGTAGTCCATTGTCATTAGTGTTCTCATGCAAACTAAGGAACTCCTAATGTTATTCAAACATAAATCGATTCATTTCATATCGTGGAAATACTCGTATAATACTGCATAAGTGCTTACGGTATCAAACTCACATATGACTCACATATATGGCCCACCCTTTGTATCAGCATCCCTTCTTAGTTTTCCTTTGTGTGATGTAATCATAAAAATCGTATTACGATTGTCGGTCCGTCGACGTTTCGCTTCATCTTCTGCTTGTGGATTGTCGATGTGCTCTGTCTGATTTTTATCCAATTCCTCTACTGTTTTGGACGCACTCTAACCAGCGTGATCTTATCTATCAACTCAAGTACCAGAATTGAAGTCAGGCTCTGTTATAATACATTTTGTTTGCAAGTTCAAGAAGTGGACCCTGTTTCTAGCTTTTCGATATATATCGATTTTCTGGCTTCGAAATACGGCATCTGCTTAAAAACTTTTGCAAATCATAGTGCCGATGTTCCGGCATGCGGTTCATGTATTTCTGAAAATCATCAAATTCGGTGGGGAGCACCGAAAACTATTATATCATTCTCTGCCGCCAATGTGTACAGAAGTAGCACCCAGAAGGGGAATTTCCCGATAGGAGTTCACTTTCATGAAGTTCACTTTCATTTTAACTATGCTGCTTCGACATATTTGGATACCAGGTATTAAGGGGCTTCCAGGGTGTTGGAAAAAGTTGGTGGAGGATGAATTCTAAATGGGTCAACGGCAGCGCTCATATCCCAAAATTGGGTTATTGACACCGGAATATCCGGCCCGCTGTCCTAGGGTCAAAACAAGGGCCTGCCCCTCCAGGTTGGGGGTTGTGCCGTCGGCGTAACTTCCCGACCATGGAAAAAATATTTAGTTATGAGAGAGATGCAACCAGCCTCGGATAACGAACCTCCTCAAATGGCAACCAGATGAAAAGAAAAAATTGCGACATTTCTTATAGCTGAAACAAAAGACTGCATGTATTAGGATGTGGATTCGTCGTGGGAAATCGGCTTAGGACAAAAGTCATTGACTTCAAGTCGATAAGTGAACGCCTTTCTGTGATCCGCATCAAAGCTACTTTCCAAAACATAAGCCTAATATGTGCACACATCCCTACCGACGAGGCTGAAGATCCCATCAAGGAGGAGTTCTATGACCTCCTGGATGGAGCCTACGGAGCATTTCCGGAGTACGATGTAAAATTTGTACTCGATGACTTCAATGCTAAAGTCGGAAGGGAAAACATCTTTGGCGGGTTAGTTGGTAAGCACAGAATACACGAAACGACAACAGATAACGGCTACAGACTAATCGATTTTGCAGCAGCTCGTTATACGGTGATAAGAAGCACTAGGTTTCCAATACTAAGAATCCACACAGCAACTTTGCGCTCTCCAGACGATCGAACCGCCAACCAAATCGACCATGTGCTAATCAATGAGAAGTACGCATCCAACATCCTCGACGTGCACACATTCCGAGGGGCAAACGTCGACTCTGACCATTTTCTTGTCGCGGCTAAATTAAGAGCTCGACTGTCCAACGAGAAGAAGCTGCGAACCGCCCAGAAGAGGAAATTCGACGGATGTGTTGGACGCCTTACCACACCTGGAGTAGCCAGAGCCTACAGGGAGCGCCTGACAATGAGCCTCTCCTCTGTGCACTCACCTACCACAAAAGCCAACAATTAGTGGTGCCAGTATCGCGACATCATCAAAGAGGTAGCCGAAACCACTGTAGGGTACCAGCCACCCCAGAGAAAGAGGCTGTGGTATGATGTTGAATGCGTGTACAGGAAAAAGGTGATAGAAAATGCACACAAGGAAACGCTGCAGCGCAAAACAAGGGCAGCGAGAGAAGAATATCGAGCCAGGAGAAGGGAGGAAAAGAAGATCCTGCGTACAAAGAAGAGGGCTTACGCAGCTTCCCAGCTCAAGGAGATCGAAGAGTCGTGCGATCGTAATAACATCCGGAAGTTTCATAAAAAAGCCAAGCAACTGCCTGCTAGCTGCAAAACCGGAACGTAGGCTCTCGAGACAGCGAAGGAAACCTAGTCACCAAGGCGCAGGGAATAGTATATGTGTTTAAGCAGCATTTCCAGTAGCTTCTTAATGGGCATCATGTAGAGAGGGTGATAAGGCAGGAAGAGAACCCACGTCCAGACAATGAAGAGCCAGTTCCACCACCTAGTATAGAAGAAGTTGGCTTAGCTATAAAAAAGCTTAAGAACAACAACGCCGCAGGCTCTGATGCTTTACCAGTGGAGCTCTTTAAAAACTGTGGTGATGTTTTGGTAGGGATCACGCACAGAATCATCAACCAAGTATGGGTGGAAGGAAACATGCCCGATGACTGGACTATCAGCTCCACATGCCCCATCTACAAAAAAGGGGAAAGAAGAAGTTCACTTTCATGATATTGCACTTTCATATATTCTCTTTCCATCTGTGTTGCGTCGGTGTGCCTTAAGGTATGAATGCATATCCTTGGTATATAAATACATATATGATCGAACAAATGTAAGATTCAAGGTTTTATTTGAGTGAGCCACTTAGCAATGTGAACCGAAATTGAGTGTCCTAAGTGCTTTGATCAATCACAAAATAACTTTATTCTTGGAAGATACTCGTAAGTTAGAATGTCAAAGGGTCGATTATTTCATCTGTTAACATTTCGACCTCATTTGCTTGAATGCAGATTATGAAACCAGATAAACTACCACACGGACATGCGTTGGTTCACATAGTCCTTAGCATCCAACAAAATAATGTCAAATGTCAAGCGATTGCTTTAATAATGTTGCATATATCAAACGTCGGTCCACAAATGTACGTTCAGTTCGCAAGGCAATTTTGAAGATAAATGTTGAACAGGTACATACCTATACATAATCCTACAAAAGCCGCATAACTGTAAAGCGATGCTTTTAACTTTATTAAGCAACTAACCCGAACCTAGAATACACAAACAGACAAAATACATCTTCATTTCTTCATCTCACCATCGTCATCTACATCTATGAATGTACACGAGTACAAACGATGTTTAGCTGAAGTAAAGTCTTAAGTCCGTGTGCCACATCCACAGTTTTGGAATGAATGCTTGTGCGGTTAGTTTGGTCTCTCTATCTCCCCTGTTACGCAAGTTGTTGTGAAAGTCAAAAGTGTAAACAAGGTATATTACGGTATTAAGGTACCTCTTGGGTTTTTGGGTTAGTTTGGTTATGCTTTAGTAGGCCTTCCATTTACAAGAAGCAGCATACATTACATAGGCCTTTAGTCCATGCCCATACTTATTGGCACTTGTTTGCCAAGAACTCAGAACATCCTTCCAGATATTGGGTTGTTAAGGTGTATGCCACTCCTGATGGACTCTCTCATAGTTGTGATTGCTATTCCTTGAGATTACAAGGTACACAAAAGACTTGTTGTCTTTCATATCATCTTAGTTGTTCAACAAAAAGATATGGCAGCAGAACTAGGACCACTCGTACGAGTATCTCCTACAAAGTGAATTAAATGGTCTGCTTTGAGTTGTTGTTACTATTGTTGTCATAGACTTATCTGTAAATTATTGAAGAGAATATAACTTGTATTGGTAAATAGGGTTGAATGAAGTTGATTTGAGTTCGGAACTTAGTGCATGTATAAGTTCTTGTATCATAATTGAAAAGGAAGTCCTGAGAATGCTGTGAATCCTGTAAATGCAAGAAGGTGTTTGGAATTAATTAATTTGTAACTGAATGTTTAGGCAATTGTTTCAAGAAGAGTGTTGGTTAAAGTAACATGAGTAGAGACTAAGGTCAAGCGGGAATTTCCGAGAAACACATTTTAAATCACTTTAGAGTGGTTCAACGATAAGTGATTGAACGATAAGACATTTCCGACCAGAATCCAACATCCGGGATTGGAAACTAATTCAGTTTCGACATACAATTATACATTTTCGGATTTCAGGAATTAAATTCTTCAGTGTACAGGGATAGATCTATGGCAGATGAAGAAAAATGGACGTCGATTGCTATAATAAATTTTTGCTGTCAGAACAGAGAACCCATGTTTTGGGTTTTCTCTCGAAACAGATCACTCAGGCAAAGAACAAGTCTGTTGTACTCCTTTTCAGGAAATTGTCAGTTTTCGAGTAAGCACTGCAGCAATAAAGTGCTCCGTGGTGTTGTTCTCACATTCACAACAAGCGATGTTGTGTCACATATCACCCATCACACTTCAGTGCTTAGCAAAAATATGGTATAGTCTCCGGTCATGACGCCAGTAAGCAGCCTGCAGTCATTCCTGCTGAGAGGCAACAAGAAAGTCGTTGACCTCTTAGAGACGCCGAGAAGCATTCATTTTGTCTACCGGTAACCCAACTGTGAGTTGAAAGCTATAGCGGAGGACACAGGAGACCTAACTTACATATGTTCGTGTCCTGAAACACTCTTTTCTGAACCTTTGCTTAGGTAGTTCATCTATTTCCCGTGATTCCATTGCGACTTGGGATCCAGAAAAAATTAAGTGAATGTACCGTTTTGACCAAATTCAGTGAAGTGTTTCATTATCGAACTACCTTGGAAGTGGTTAAAGGACTTAGCAAGTCTCTAAACACTTCGTCTTCTCAACCGATTCTTCACAATGTAGTTAAGTGCCATAGTTCTCCTTCTAACGAGGAGAGAAATCTAACTTTGTCGTCCTTAAGAAAGGCACCAGCGTCACATCTTATATCGGTTTTGGAGTCATCCGTGGAGACCCGACTACAATCGTAGTCCTGGTTTGCCTGATTATAGTCTTACTACATCAGACGGCCAGCAAAGTTATGAAAACTCCAGAGTGTGTTGACTAAGCGATCACTTCCTGAAAATGGATTTTAACTGTTCAGACCATTATATGGGTATCAAAAGTGGTAAGATTCATCAATACGTCTAGTGCTAGTGAAAGACCCATGAAGGCGTTCTTTGAAGTCTGTTAAAAGAAGCAATTTCGTATTTTCGTAAGAGATTGTCCAATCAGCATCTAATATGATTGGCTTTTTAATAGACGTTCAAATCCAGAAGACCTTTCTTCCTGACAGACTCAATCTCCCACGACCCAGATAGAGAATAAGTTGTTTATACTTCTTTACACAAACAATTTTCTTTTGTTATAGATTGCTTGGATTCTCAGTCGTCCGTCAAAGTTAAGCGCTTTTTCAGAAGAAAGTACGAGTATACATACATGAAATCAGCAATCACTGCACTAGGCTCTTCTACGAGCTCTGAACTTTTATCATCACCCTTAAGATAATAGTTGGAAAAAGTTATTTTATAGACAGCTAGCATACATAATTTTTCAGCAAAAAAAGGTGTGGGTGAACCGCATCTGCTGAAGGACAATAAGATGTGGATTTCAAGATAATTGGTAAGAGTTCTTTAAAAGCCTTTATGACGTGCAGAGACGGCTTATAGAATATCGCAACTGTTTGTTTGGTTTCTTGTTTTAAAAGTGGCCGAAAGCGGTGTAACGGATTCGTAGAATTTAATTATGAAAGATTATTTGATGACATTCAATACTTGAAAATAGCTTCGTGCATATGTCCACCATACCTCGCACAGAGCGCATTTTAGAGATCTTATTTTCGAGCAACTGGGGGCGTATTTTGGGTATTACTCGAACAATGTGTTTCTTCAGAGTGTGAATCGTTGCTGGATCACCAGATAATCTAGTGACCCAACTTAGCCCCATAGCAAATAATCCAATGGCGTCAAATCGCAGGATCTTGGTGGCCAATTGGGAGTCAATTTCTGGAGATGATAACATTACCAATCACGTTTTCAATAAGACGATATTTTCGCTAATTGTTCTATCCATCCTTATCGAACCAAAGTTCATCAGCATGAATGCCACTCATTGTCTACTGTCCACTGACAGTAACTTGTGCTCTTGCCTAATTGTTAAGGAAATTAGGGCCGATGTCGCCACCTGTGTACAATTCACAACCTACGGTACGTTTTTCTAGATGCAATGGCATCTGGTGAAGTTCTCAAAGATTGTCCAAGGTCTTGTAAAGCTTAAACCAGAGACATTGTTTAACCATAAGAAAATAAAGTCAGGTAAGAGACGGGTTGTCCTTATGTGTGAAGTTCAATTTGTAGATTAGCATTTGCCGGTATTAAATTTGAAGCAACAAATCGAAAAGACCAATGAAGGTCTTCTGAAAAGTCATTGAGAAAAAAAGTAGTTTAAAAAATTGTATGTCATCAGCGTAAAGAGAGAGGAAGAAGTGTTTAATGATCTTCCTAAAATCGTTGATAAAAAGATTAAAGAGAAGGGGACCAATATGGCTGCCTTGTGGAACCCCATAGTAGGAAAGGAAAGAAACTCAAAGGCTGATCCAAACCGTACACTGTCGTATAGATTAAGAAAATATACATACTTTTATAAAAGGGTTTCAAAACCGGTGTGCAATCAATCCGAAGAAGAACAATTGACGAGAAATCTTAATAAAAGCGTTAGTGAAATCGGATGTGATAACATCGATTACTTGCCATTTCTAGGGTTGTGAGAGCAACAGACAAGAATTCAACTAGGTTTACGGTAGTTGATATGCCTTTGATAATGTCTAGGCGAACTAAAAGACTACTTACACTTTGAGCCGAAGGCTTTGTATTAAATGCATTCAAACAGCTTGGGTATATGAGAGAGTTTGACAATGGAACTCTAATTGACAACTTCTTTCCTTTATCCCATTCTGTGTATCGCGATGATAAAAACGTCTTACAATTTCTAAATGGAAAGTCTCCTCGGGATGGGTATAGAAGAAATTGGTTGGAATGGGGAAGCGAAAGGGCCGGGTAAAAATTTATCCTAAAGTTTTTGTAAATTTTCTTCATTAATAAATAGCAGAATCGAAATGAGTGAGAAAGGGACCAATAGATAAATTTGGTATGTCATTGTGTAAGAGAAAGTTATTGGCAAATGACTGTTTGAAATTTGTATCAAAAGAATGGAAGCTTTGTGAACTATAGGGAGAGCTGAAAATTTTGAATAATTAGAAGAAGTGTTGATGCGAGGTCCTGGTATAAAATGAGACACACATAACTCATTGTTATCCATTCCTGGTGCCTGGTAAAGATATAGTTACTCATTAATTATTTTATATACCACATTCCTGCAAGCCGTGTTCTTCGGAATATAAGGACAAGTTGGGTCAGCCGGACTAGACTACAAGAATGTAGTCAGCCAAATATGGAAATGAGAACTTATACAATATCTTATGTCTTTTCTTTCCATAGCTTGCATTTTCCTGAAAGGAAACATTTCGCTAGTTGATTGGATGAACTTACAAAGGTTAATCGAGGTTTTCCACTTGGCGAGTTTCTCTCTTTCCAATCTCTCTCTCTTTTCAGTCTATGACTTAGACCTTCCAATAAGGCGATGCGCTGAGTCCAGAGTGCTGAAAATAGGGACGTGTCAGCTAACCTTTTATTTTCCTCTGTTGCCTTGAGATCCAGCAGATGCCGAAGCAAAAGTAGCACCAGATGATGAGCATATACTTAAACCCCTGTGGTTATTTTGCAGATAACCCAAGAGTTTGTTGCGAAAAGCATTTCTCTCCGAAGATAGCTTTGCGCTCGGATGGAAAAGTTTCCTCATTTGGCTTAATCCGAAAATATATTTCAGCAGTTGTTCTCCTAAGCGCCTTTCAGTTTCGTTGGTTTATTTGTGGTTAACTTGCTCAAGACATCCAAACCCCATCTGCCAAGGCACCATACATTGCCGATGGACTTAATACCATCAAGTGATGCTGAGCTGTTGCTTTTGTTACTACTGGCATCAATTTCACCCGAGTGTCTTGGGGGAAAAGGTTATCAACGGAATGATTCCCATTCTTTGGGTTACAGTCGTGACAGTACAAGAGTACATTCAGATGGGGGGTTTCCACAGTGTAGAATGCGGCATTTACATCTCCGAGAGGTTGGATTGAAATGATTTCTTGCAACTCGATTGCAATAACTTTTTCAGTTTCATGTTTCGAGTAAATCTACCAACCGACTCTTAATTTATTCTAATTGTTAAGGAACCTATGGTTACCATTCAAAAGATCTTACATCTCCTGGGTTATTGTATGGATTGGCAGGGTTTGCTTTGGCCTCCAGAATTCATAATTTGGCCACAGTTAATATGGCATAACTACATATATTTATGTTGCTTGTATAGGTATAACTTTGAGTGCCGTCTAGGATTAACTTGGCCCCTTTGGAAACTCCTAGTCTAAGTCTTAATTCCGTGAGCTGATATAATAAAACAGTCCAAGTCTTTAAAAGCAATTCAAAGTCACGGAAGAAGAGATTAAGCCCCCATCAGATGCAGGAAATTCTAAAGCAATATCTATGGGTTCTAAATGAGAAGATATTGTCACGAATAGATACAATAAATGTTCGAAACTCAGTAGAGAAAATTAACTTACTCATTATCTTGAACATCGACATCAACATTTCAAAATTTATAAAGTGCCAAATTTTATAGTCCAAATGACTGCCATTAAATTCCTGTTCAAATTCATCGTCATCCTTAAATGCCAACTATTTAAAAATCGTTACACTAAATCACTTTAAGTCTAGCACGTTACAATCTACAAAACGGAAGTAGTTTCCTCCCCTCAGAAGAACAGAAAAAATAAAAACGAATTAACCACCCACGACGAACATGCTCATACTACCCACGTAAAAGTCTAACCCTCACATGACTAAACAAACTGAAGAAGAAAAGCGGAAGTTCGAATAGCAAATCGATCGGCAATTTCTCAAAAAAATTTCCATTTAATTCTCATAGTTTTGGCTATCCCATCCCCATTCCCATCCCATTCACATGAAAATCAGTCATTTTCAGCTGGAGATCTGCATCCTTTCCAAATAAAAATCTTCTAAATGGGATGTACTCGTACCATACATATATGAGTATACTCGTATGTATGTGACTTGAGTAAATGCGTTGCCGCTACCTATTCGCTTATGTGCACGTACTCGTATTCGTACGTTTAGAGACGCTCGCCTGATGCGCACCATTTATTCTGTCGCTGTAGGACGAGAATCGCTTTCGTTGAATTTTCCATAGAACTCCATTTGCTCCATCGTTACCCTCAAGGGTTGAGAAATCCGAAATCCAAAATCCATCTACGAGCCATTCATGGCGATCCAATCGCGCACTCTTTAGTTTGTACTTTCAGCCTTCAGTATGATATGAATTCTACCCTCTCTCTCTCTCTACTACCCCTAAACACAATGTATGTAATGTAACTCTCCAAAGTGAAACAATTCTTCGTGAAAGTCTTTCGAAAAAATTCTCACGTTGCAGCAATTTAGAAGTTTCCTTGCCATCGTTCGATCCCCCCTCGCAAGTATTGTACTTACTGCCAAGAAAAGCACGAACATAATGTACGAACCTGATTTTGTTCTGCATCCATTTGGATCTGTATCTGTACTGCATCCTTTCGATGTCCTTGGCATGTATTGTGTGTTAACTGCCACGAACAATGGCAGTGATATCCCATTTTGAATTTCTCGACACAAATATGGGAAAACACGGGATAAATATTTCGCTAAACATTTTCCCGAGGGTGCAAAATGGTGATTTCCACCCAAAATTGTAGGGAGCCAGGACATGTGATGTGAACATGGAGGCGAATGAGTGAAATGTTTACTAATTTTCGACTGTTGTTGACTTTAATGGTTATTACGAGTATGTTCATCATCGTCATCGGCGAATATCTCTACTAAAGATAGGATACCTCAACGGAGGTGGCTGTACGCGAATCAGCAAGTGATAGCGAAGAAGAGCACCGATTCAAATAATGAGAACGCGATTCGAGTTGCATTCGAATGAGACTGATACCGTCAATGGCTGCTTAAATAAAACTGCTGCATCATCACTATATCCGGATAGCAGTAGCAGTTCTGGATGGTGTGATTTTATGCCCTAATGCAGTCGATTTTTTTTTTTAAGTTGGGTAGATTTTGTGGAACTATTCTAGAAGCGAGGGTGGATTGAGGAGGATTTTTGACACTGTTTGCTTAACAAATTAAATTAATTAAAAAGCGTGTAGCTTAATTTGTTTTACTTACGGGGTTTCAAGTTAATTTGAATTAAAGGATGAGATCATATCATAATGACATAATATTGAAAATCATTGGTTTCCATGTTTGTAAGCGCACCGTAAGCCCTAGCTTTTCCTGAGGTCCCAGATCGCCATGCATTCAGTTGCAATATCAGCTTCTCGTCTGTTTTGGATGTCAAACATGTCAGTCAACTCGGTTGACTGTATGCCAAGCGATGATAATGTAATTCGCAATGCACAATTCAAATCTTGTAGATAAACTGGCCGCAGTTTTAAGTAGCTGGCGTTGTTTTGTTCAATCATGATTTTATGTGACTGTTAAGCGTTAAGATGAAGCTTCACAAAATTGGCTAGGGAAATTGTTTTCAATATGTACAGTCAAGGGTTTCATGTCAATGAAATGCATCTATGACATTAAAATTGTCCTCGGTGATTTTAATGCAAAGCTAGGAAGAGAGGGTATCTTTGGTGGAACAATCGGAAAATATAGCCTGCACAGCACCACCTCCGATTACGGATTCAGGCTAATCGACTTTGCGGGGCGAAACATTGTCGTGGCTAGCACGCGGTTCCCACATCACGACATACACAAGGGGACTTGGAGAACTCCTGATCAATCAACAGTCAACCAGATTGATCACATTGCGATCGACGCAAGACACTCCTCCAGCATTATGGATGTCCGTACGTTCCGAGGACCCAACATCGACCCGGACCATTACCTTGTTGTAGCCAAGGTACGGTTGCGGATATCCCAAACTACGCCAAGACAAACTAATGCTGTGAGAAAATTCGACGTCAGACGGCTACAATCGCAAGAGATCGCCAAGTCCTTTTCCGATCGAGTGTCTCTTAATCTCTTAGGAGGTCCAATGCCGCCAGCATCAAGCATCGAAGACCATTGGAAACACTGCCAAAACGCCATCAGAGATGCCGCTTCTGATGTGCTGGGTTTCACCCGTCCACCACAACGAAACCCCTGGTTCGATGATGAATGCCGGCAAGCACATGCAGCTAAGCAAGATGCATATAACGCGGCGCTGCTTAGAAAGACCAGAGCTGCTCATGAGCTCTATGAGCGGAAGAGGAGAGACGAATACCGGCTTCTCAGGAGGAAGAAGAACGAGCATGAGAAGTGCGCGATCGAGGAAATTGAGAGATGCTACTCCAGGAATGAGGTTCGGAAGTAAAAATAACATGCCGCGGAAACAAACCCCGAACCGAAGCCTGTAGAGATGAACAAGGGAACATCGTAATAGAATTGCAGTCGATGCTGAGGATTTGGAAAGATCATTTCTGCAGACTGTATAACGGCGATGATGGACCAAATATCGCTGTCAGGCAGAATCAACCTTCCAACCTGGACGATGATGACCAACAATTCCGTCCACCCGACCTGGACGAAGTGAAGTTAGCGATATCGAAGCTGAAGTCCAACAAAGCTGCTGGAGCGGATGGCCTGACTGCCGAGCTCTTCAAAGCAGCAGGCGATGACTTGGTAAGGAGCATACACCAACTCATCTGTAAAATATGGTCGGACGAAAGTATGCCCGATGAATGGAACCTCAGCATTGTTTGTCCAATTCTCAAGAAAGGAGACCCTCTGAACTGCGCCAACTACAGAGGCATCAGTCTCCTTAACATCGCATATAAGATCTTATCCGCCGTATTGTGTGAACGCCTGAAGCCGTTTGTCAACAACCTGATAGGTCCATATCAGTGTGGCTTCAGGCCAGGAAAGTCCACCATCGACCAGATATTCACACTACGGCAGATCCTGGAGAAGACCCATGAGCTTCAGATCGATACACACAACCTATTCATCGATTTTAAGGCCGCGTATGACAGCATCTATAGAGACGAGCTATACAGATCAATGTGTAGTTTTAAGTTTCCCTGCTAAACTCGTCCGTTTGTGCAGGATGACGATGGAGAATGTACGCTGGTCCAACAAAGTCGGTAAACATCTCACCGAGACATTTGATGTCAAGAAAGGATTAAGACAAGACGATGCGCTGTCATGCGATTTTTTCAACATCGTACACGAGCAAACACAAGAGGCACTATCTTTCAAAAGTCCGTCCAACTACTCGCATACGCCGACGATATTGACATAACCGGGAGAAAGCAGCGTGATGTCAGTGGCGCTTTCGCGGGCATTGAGACGAAAGCGGCGAAAATGGGTTAAGCGGTCAATGAGGGCAAGACCAAGTATATGCTGTCAAGCAAAAAGGACAACCAACACCGACGTCTCGGGCAGGACGTCACCCTCGACAGATATAACTTTGAGGTAGTTAAGGACTTTGTCTACCTAGGCTCCGCTATAAATACAGACAACGACACCAGCGCTGAGATCAAGCGAAGAATAACTCTTGCCAACCGCTGTTTCTTTGGGTTAAGAAGGCAATTGAGTAGCAAAGCCCTCTCTCGGACAACAAAAGTCACCCTTTATAAGAATTTAATAATCCCGGTCCTGCTCTATGGCGCAGAGGCATGGACTTTATCAAAAATGGTTGAGGGTGTTCTTGGTTGCTTCGAGAGAAAAATTCTTCGGGCAATCTTCGGTCCCGTCGGCATTGACGGTGAATGGAGGAGGAGATACAACGACGAACTGTATGGCCTGTATGGCGACATGGACCTAGCCAGAAGAGTGAGGATCCAAAGACTGAGATGGCTGGGTCATGTAGAGCGCATGGACACCAATGCTCCGGTCCGAAAAGTCTTCGAATCCGCCCCCGAGGGACAGCGCAGTAGAGGAAGGCCAAGGCTCAGGTGACGCACGCAAGTGGAAGAGGACCTCAGCCAACTTAGCGTGCGAAACTAGAGGCAGCTAGCCAAGGATCGAGCTGGCTGGAGAAGCTTGTTGACTGAGACCCAGGTCCACCCCGGACTGTAGCGCCACCTAAAGTAAGTAAGTAAGTGATGGCGGCTAAGCATCCTCTAATCCATCCTTAACTAAATAACTTCTCAATATTTTGTTCGTTTGCGGATTTGGTGTCGCCAACAAAAGCAGTATTGCTTTTTTAGAAGAGATTGGTCAAATTGCCACTAAAACATCAACTCTCCCACTGTGTCGCAATTTACAGATGAATGTGGAAAAATGCAAAAATATAAAGTTCGGTTGGATGTGGCGATGTTCAAAAAAAAGCTCTAAAAAAAAAGATGACAAAAATTGTAGGAAAACAATTAACCCATCTATCGGCACATTTTTCCATGGGCCTCAATGTCGGCTAGCGATTCGCGAGGTTCTTGCGATAATTATCTCTTTTGTGATCAAAATGCCTGTAAACACGGTTTTTCAGGCAAATTAATTAAATCCTAATTTACAACTTTATGTTTTTCTTTTTAAATATTGTTGTATATCATTTTCTTTAAATTAGCATTTAATCGCTTGACGCCACCATGACAGTAAAAATGAACGAAACAAATCTACTATAATAGATTACTTTAACTATTGTCGTGAAATAGCCGAAATTATATCGTCTCACGCTGATGTTAACATTGACTGCAAAGAAAAAACTGTACAAATCGACGAAACGTTTCTTACGAAAAGGAAACACCACAGAGGCCGTATTATTGAACAAATGACAATCGTGGTATTGGGGTTGTTTTGCAAAGAAGATAAGGTCGGGCGGTTCTTTAAAGTAAACACCAAATGTAAGGAAGATTTGTGGCCCTATATCCATAAATACGTTGACCTCAACAACAGTCGTATTTGCATCGACAGCGCGCGCCAGTATATACGAGGGCGGGTCAATAAGTCCGTGACTTTGGATTAAAACACAGATTTTTTGATAAAAAAATAATTTTATTTTTCAACGTAGTCTCCCTTAAGCTCTATACACTTTGTTCAACGCTTCTCCAATTTTTTTATCCCTTCCAAAAAAAATGATTTGTCGAGGTCCTCAAAATAGGCCTTTGTTTGCGAGATGACTTCATCATTGGAGTCAAATCTTTTTCCACCAAGCCATTTCTTCAGGTTTGGGAACAAGAAGTAGTCGCTCGGAGCCAAATCTGGAGAATAGGGTGGATGAGGGAGCAATTCATAGCCCAATTCATGGATTTTTGCCATGGCAACTGCACATGTGTGCACCCTTGCATTGTCTTGGTGGAGAAGAACTTTTTTCTTGGCCAAATGAGGTCGTTTTTTTTAAATCGTCATTGAATCGGTCCAATAAGTTGGCATAATATTCCCCATTGATTGTTCTTCCCTTTTGAAGGTAGTCAATGTGGATTATCCCGCGTGCATCCCAAAAAACAGTCGCCATAACTTTATTGGCTGACAAACCCACCTTGGCCTTCTTTGGCGCCGATTCACCCTTAGAAACCCACTGTTTTGACTGTTGTTTGTTCTTTGGTGTGTTGTGATGGATCCATGTTTCGTCCACGGTTACAAAACGGCGCAAAAACTCCTCCATATTGCGATTAAACAACGCCAAACCTTCCTGTGAAGTTGTTACACGATTGCGTTTGTGGTCGACTGTGAGCAAACGCGGCACCCATCTTGCGGAAAGCTTTCTCATGCCCAAGTGATCATTCAAAATTGAAACCACTGAGCCATGTGAGATCCCTACGGCTTCCACAATCTCTCGCACTTTCAATCTTCGGTCGGCCAACACCATATCGTGAATTTTTTCGATTGTTTCGGGTGTAGAGACCTCAACTGGGCGTCCAGGACGTTCGGCATCTTCAGTGCTTGTACGGCCACAACGAAATTCAGTAAACCACTTTTTTACCATTGAAATCGATGGTGCAGAGTCCCCATAGTATTTATCAAGCTTAGCCTTGGTCTCGGTAATGGTTTTTTTTCGCAAGAAATAATGCTTAATAAGCACACGAAATTCACTTTTTTCCATTTTCTCCTCAAATTAGTGAGTAGTCTGATAAAAATAGCTGTCAAACACAAACTAACTGACGCAGCAAGTTTAAATTTTGACAGGAGTCAACTGACAGATGCCTGTTGACAGGAGCAGTGTTGCTGTTTCAGTAAAGAGGTCAGAAATTCAAAAAGTCACGGACTTATTGACCCGCCCTTGTAGGTGTTGAAAAAATCTTCTCTAGTTCCACAACGCATGAAATTACGAACCACAGCAAAGGCGAATATGTTAACAATACCGATGCAACCAACACAATTAATGATCTGGAGAATCAGAACAAGCATCTGGAAAAACAATTTTATGCCGAAAACAACAGACCACCTTCATCAATATGTTGCACTTTTTTTATCGAAAATACTACGAAAAATATAAGGACGACTTGGGCTACCAAATTATGGAAGCTTTGCTGGACGTAAAAAAAAGGATACCCATGTTTTATCGATGGTAGAGGTCCACCGTTCACAGTGAGCACTTAGAAGGTATTTTACCGACAAAAAAACCTCGGCTTCTCACCATCAAAGACGAACTCAACGAACTCGACAGTAACACCAGTACGGACGATGATTTTATTGACGCGACTTACATACCTTTTTAATATGTACATTAAAAATCGACTTGACTACTTTTAACTAACTACTGACTTACTGACAAACTGACTGACTGAGACGCGGAATGTAATGCAATTCTATCTCCTCGTGGTGCACTCTGGGTAACGCTAAATGATTTGCTATACTTTACTTACAAAGATGATAGGTTCATCAACATTAATCCTTAAAGTGAGATCACCTTCAATACCAAAAAACAAAAATCTCATAAAAAAGTAATTTTGGTAATTTTCAATTTTCTCAAAAACTAGACGACATAAATCCATTCGGTTTTTTGTGTTCGAAATTGTGTTCAAAATTGATATAGGCATCGACCACGGGAATCCAATTTAACATTTCATTTCACAGTTTTGAAAAAAAATGGTCCAAACTTCATTTTTAAAATTTTTTTTATCACAATTTTGGGTTTGCATGCGAATTTCTTAAAAACTATTGATACGAATAATATAGTTGGAACTTAGGGTTGAACAATAGGTTTCTGACTTTCGAAACTGGTACAGTACTGTATTGTAAGTGTTGCCGTTGTTTTTTAATATTTTTTTTCCATTTTAAGTCATTTTTTAATAAAATTTCCCATACCTCCTAAATGGGGCGAGATAGACCCCCCTCCCATAGTAAAAAATGCTTATTGTTGACCCCTCTATATAAACCGTTATCAATTTTTGGCGTCAAAGTTATCGTACTCTCCCCCAAAATTGTTTTCCTGTGTCTTTAAGATCTTAGAGGGTGATGGTTGTGGTTTTGTTGTGGTGAGTTGTTGTTAGACATATTAACACTAGCTTTTAAGTAATTTTTTCCGGACTCAAAAGATGGACGAAAAGCGGAAAATAAAGTCTAAACACGATTAATTGATTAAAGTTTTTGATGGGGGACATCTGATTTACCGACCAAGAGCTATATTTGCGACTAGATAGTAAGCAGTGAATGTTGAAGCAGTCACTTTTTTATTAAAATGTATTCGACAGACCTAGAGGCTTAACTTTTGACGACACTCTAACAACAGTCTAGTTGATATTTAAACTCACTTCTTAGTTCACTCACATTTTACGTAGTCTAGGGTAATGAAATGATGATCTTTATGCAAACAGTTCCATAGACGTAATGACTGAGAAATGCGCATATTTCTTGAGTTACTTAATTAAATTTAGTAGATCTGACTACGTACTTGAAACAAAGAAGTAGGTATATACATATATTGGCAACGAACTCAGGTGAATTAAATCCTAAAATAATACGAACACCATAGGAGATATAAACAAACTCTGGTCGATTGTGAAGCTGGCGATCGGAGTGTTTCTTATTAGCTCGACGAGAAAAAGCTAATTTTTCTTGAATTTTCCGGTGAAAACAACTAAATTCTCAACCGTAAACAAATAAGTTACATCCAAACCAGGCACTCAGATACTTTTTCTGAAATCGATTACTATATCAGATTCACTACAACCAGTGTCATGAACTTTTCAATTTATTTTTCCAAATAGTTTAAAAATAGAATTTGCTTGTAACCGTCCACATGTGGCATCAGTCCAGATTTTTGCATGAGCCTTTAATCTTATCATTTCAGTGGGAGCTACAGTTTGCTAGTGATTTCGAATCATGGAAATAAATAAAAAATAAATAAATGGAGAAGACCTTTTCGTAGACGGAAAGTCTGAACTTTAGAGCGGCAGTTTTCATATTGTAGTTTCGATTATCGAAAGAGATTTTTTGAAAAAAATGTGTTTTTATTCAATATTTTCAAATCGCCACACGATCGCATTTTTCTATTATTTAAACAATTGCTTTGCCAGCAGATACATACTCGTAGGTATTTTTAGAATTTTCGTAACGATGTGGCAGAGTTGGTTGTGATGGGGAAATGTAAAGTAAAACAAAGCGTGAAATCAATTAAAAATGTAAAATCAGGATACGATTTGCAGAAATTTCATTAAAAAAAAAATAAGAAAAATAAATTTTCTCTCTCCTGGCAATGTCTTGGATGGTATCCTTCAGGTACTTCTAGTGCGCATGTCAAAAGTAAATGCCACCAATAACTAAATCCATCCACCATCCTGTCTGTATTATTATTTACTCTGCCAAAAAGCCAACAAACGCGGTCCGTTAAAGAAATTTTTCATCGTGTCCTTCTGGTGTGCTATGTGAAAATTTTGCACAAATCCTGGTTACTGCAAGTCTAAGACCTTAACCAGTTCACGAATGAAAAGTGCCAAAGTGAAGTGAAAGTGTTTTTAAGGACGGATACTTGTAAAATCGTAGACAAAAAATAGAACTTATACAACTAAACTGAAATCCATACTTTTTTTCACCACAATATAGTCTATGGAAGTGTGTGTAGTGCTTAGAGGAAAGTGCATGCCACCCACCCTTCAGTTTTCTCGCGCGTTGTCCAATTCCCACCCAGTGTCGTAGTCATAGTCATTTTCTTCGTCGTTGTCGTTGTCGTCGTCATCGCAGTCAGTCGGCCAGAACTGCCGTCACATAAAAATTGTGTTATTGATTTTTCCTGATTGTGTCGTTGTTGTTTTCCTTTTGCATTTCCGGCATTGAAATCGTAATTAGAGTCCCTGTTACCGTAGATACAGAGCATATTCGAATCGAGTGTACTGCATTCCCAACCGTACTCACATCCGTATCCGCATCAATTCGATATCCCAACAATGTGTGAGTGGTGAAACAGTCAACAAAATTACTCTCGAATTAGGGAGTGCATTCGATCGTCGGTGGCACAAATAAATTAAAAAAACTTCCCTCCGATATTTTCGAGTTCAAGGATTCTCATTGGAATAACAATAACAACAACAAGAGCTGTACCCTTCATCACAATTCTGATTGCATCAAGCCCACACATTCACATACTCATCTCCAATCTCGTCAGCATCACTCTCATCATCGTCGTCAACATCATCATCATCATCGAAAAGTTGCAATTTTTTCCGCCTGTGGGCAATTTTCAAGTGCAACCTCTTGACAGTAGCAGCAACAGCATCCTTGTGATCCTTAAGTGAAAGCATTCAGATTGTATTTGTGTGTGCGCGTATGTGTTCAGTGGCTTGTGTATGCGTGAAATGTCATCATGATGATACTATTGACATTTGTTAGTGTCAAGTAAATTGTGTGTGTTTTAATTAAAAACCCCCATCCAGTGGAAAATTTTTGTTGTGACACCGTTCAAGTGCTTACCGGGTGGTATCTGTAAGATTCAATCACAATTATGTACCTAAACCGGAGCCCCCCAAATCAACAGAGCTCATTATTGGGGGGCTCCAATGACAGTTTGGCAAAGTATAAAACAGGCTCATCGACGAAACTTCATGGTCAAATGTCTGGTTCGACAGTGTCATTGTATTCGAATTCTTCGACAGTCAACCTTACGGGTGGTGGTGGAAGTGGTGGAGGTGGAAATGGTAATTGCGGAGGTTCCCATCTGGGAGGTAATGTTCATCTTCATTCGCATTCGCGTGCCAAGCGGAATAAGAAGAATTCATGGGGCGCCAGGGAACGGGCTGGCATGAGTTTTCTTATAGTCATCGCGTTCTTCGCGGTTTTTGGGTTAATTATTCTGACAGAGGTGAGTATCTATCATGAAATGACATCTCTATTCCTTATGGTTTGGTTTTTGTTTTTATTTTGTTTTGGATTTTGTGTTTGTGTCGAATTTATAAGTAGATGTGAGTGTAACATATACTCGTACAAATTCAGTTTCGTTTAATTTAGACATGTAGATGTGTTTTAAGGACCTAGACTTTCTATATTTCCTTGTCTATGGTCTTTTGTTCATTATCCTGTTCTTAGAAGAGAAGGGGAAAGGGGTGGGTATAGAATTTCTAAAGTGCAGTCGCATATGAAGTGGGTTTGATGTTTTCTTTGTTGTCCTACTGTGTAATTGGTGTGAATTGCAGTATACAATTTCAACATCGTTATGTCTAGCGAATGCATTAGGTTTGGTTTGTTTTAAATTTCAAGGATGTGTCTGATCTAAAGTGCTGCAAGTCCTTAAAAAGCATTCGAAAATGTGAAGGTTGTTCTGTGTTTGAAGAATTATGTAAGAAGATGTGAAACTCGACGTAAGGGGTTAAGCCGTGCACCTGTAGTAGAGAGTAGAGGATTTTGTCGACAAAAGATTTCTTTGGAGTTGGAAAACAAGAGGGAAAAGTGCTGCAAGCAGCGTCTACCTTTGTGCAGAACACCTGCGTAAATTCTAGATCTTGGCGTGAATTAAAAATTTCCAACGAATGCCTTGCATAAGAAAAAGCTTTTGACGTATGGAACATGTCTTCCGCGTGATAGACTCCAGTTGGCTATAGGTAGAGGGTCTTGAATACGTGAGTTGTTACAAATTGCTGAGTTTAAAGTTTGGAATCTAAGACAAAAGATGCCGCATTACTTTTATTGCCACATTTTAGGCATTTTTAGATCTTTTTCGAAGTCTATTAGTTTCTGCCTAGTCCTTCAGCACAGATTTTGCGTATACTATACTTTGAGTTCTGTTCGTAGATTTTATCGACATTAGATAAAGAGTAGAGGTTGGTTGTTCAGAGGGTGCTTTTTTCAGTAGAGATTTCATGAGAGACTACGCATCCGTCGTGTTATATCGTATTGATATCGTATTTGCTAAATATTATTTGACACTTTATCATGGAAAGCCTTAGCCCGGCCACATCTAGCATGCTATGAAGAAAATATAGCGGCCGTTGCATTAAATGTACTCGGGGATGGATCGATTCAACGCCGTTCTCAATATATGACAGCTTGTCGTATACAGCAACTTTTTTTTTCACTTGAGGGTTTTGGCTGAAGCCGGCCCACTATCTGAATCGCCTCCACTTCAGTCGCTTCAACAAGGCCCACTATTTTCGACCAAACTTTTGTTCAGCGATGAGGGCGATTTTTGGCTTAATGGCTACGTCAATTAGCGAAATACCCATATTTGGGGTGCTGAACAACTGAGCTACCATTTCATCCAGTCAAAACAGCGATTTGGTATGGTTTATGGGATGGTAGAATCATCCTTCCTTATTTTTTCAAAACTAAGACCAACCGGAACTCGACTGTAAATGGCGCCCTTTTATCGCTCCATGATAAGGGACTGTTTGCAAACAAACTGTGGCTTTATTTCGAGAACGATTCAGAAAACAAACAATTTTTCGCTTTGGACCGGTGAATTGGCCGTCTAGATCATGTGACATCACTCCTCTAGACGTTTTTCCTATGGTGCCACGAAAAGTTCAAAGTCAGCGGGGATAAGTCAGCAGCGATTGAATAAACAGGTTAACATTAACATAAAAGATCGACATGTAAAAAAACTGACAAAAATAAGATCGTATTCAAAATATTTGATCATGAGAGATAACCTCGCAAGCCGAACTAGAGCGAAAATAGTTTAAATTTATGGGAAAGGGTTGCTACTAGTTTAATGCGACTGTTTGGACCCCATTTTCTTTTGTCTGCTCTTTGATCATCTCGACTCTTTTGATCGGTGCATCGCTGCTCAACTGATCGTTGCTCCCTGATTGCAGCTCCTTTGATTGGTGGTCTTTTGATCGCTGCTCCTTTGATTGCTCTTTCTTTCATCGCTGTATCTTTGATCGTTGTTCCTTTGATCGCTGCTCCGTTGATGGCTGCTCCGTTGATCACTGCTTCACTTATCGCTGTTCCTTTGATAGCGGTTTCTGTGATTACTGCCCCTTTGATCGCTCCTCCTTTGATCGCTGCTCCTTTGATCGCTACTCCTTTGATTGCTGCTCATTTGATCGCTGCTTTGTTGATCGCTGCCCCTTTGATCGCTGCTCCTTCGATCGCTGCTCTTTTGATCGGTGCTCCTTTGATCGGAAAAAAGAACTGAATTTAAACAAAAGCTAAAACAAAATGCCGAGACAGCTAAAAGTTGAAAGAGGTGATAGTTGACCGCTACTCTGAGGATAGCTTTGCTGCAATAGAAATCGAACACACTTTGTATTCTGCTAGTTTTACGACAAAAATGACTAAATCATATCCAGTTCGGTAGTTACTATATCGAAAAAGAGATCTAAAAATGCGTATAGTAGTTATATATTTATAAGAGCAAATAAATTTGGCTGTTTATGAGGTTCAGTATGGCTAGCAAGGTGTATGTATCAGCACATTGGAGCCCACGTAGAACGAATCGCAGGAACCTGATTTCATAAGTTTTCAAAGAAATCAAGTCAGTAAGTTGTTTATACCTAGCTCTGTGCTCGTAAATGTAATTGGATTCTATAGCTTGAAGGCTTAAGAATTCCTTAGACCATCGATTAAGAAAGCCGAAAGTCATGAAAACCGAATTAACTGTCTTATAAGATTTGAGAGACGAAGGAAAGTCCTATGGGAGATCGAAATTCTCTATGGGCAAGCTTTTGTTTGTAACCTGTGTTCCTATTTTATTCTCCTGGCCAGGTATCGGAACTTAGAATCAGCTTCAGTACCTCTCCTTATACCTTTTCTTTAACTTGTAAAAAGTCAGTGTGATTTCTTTATTCCATGCTCGCCTGTGGAGTTTGCATGCTAGCTTCGCTCCCTGTGGCTTCTTAATTATTTTCCTAACATTTCCTGCATTTGCTCATGGGCATTCGGTTTTACCCTAAAAGTTTCATTATGGGGCCGGTAAAAGTGTCACTATTATATATTTAATGTTCTGCGGGGTCTCGAGTAGATATTGAATTTCAAGTGGATAGAGACTAAAATGTGTAATATTCTTGCATCACATATTCGAATCCACGTCTCTATATTGGTTTCAATTAAAATGAATGTATTCTCTAAATTTTCGGGCAAGTGTTAGCCAATGAACTTCCCCTTTTATTGGGTTGTCCGGAAAGCTATGACGCATTTTCTATGTTTTTCAAAGATCATTTACTTACATTAAGTACAAAATCAATCAATAATATATTGCCCTCTTTGTTCGATGATCTTTTGCAATATTTCTGTAAGTTGCATAGTTTCTCGTTCATAGAACGACCTGTCTTTATCGGTGAAAAACTGAAGAAGGTGATGACTTACAGCCTTATCTGAACTGAAAGTTTTTCCACGCAATTAGTTTTGAAGAGCAAGAACAAGTATGGTGGGTATGGCAACACATCCCATCTAAACTCCAATAACTTTTGGCGGGTGGTCAAACTTGTGTATGGCCTCGCATTGTCGTGATGGAACACAACTCTTTTACGATTAATAGGCTCTGGACGTTTATGGATGAATGATTCGTTCAAACTGTCCACCAGTCGACAGTAAACGTCAGAGTTGATTCTTTGGTTCGTTGGTAGGAGCTGAAAAAACATGATGCCTTTGAAATCCCACCACACTGACAGCATAACCTTTATCTGAATAAGGTATTCTTTCGATCTCGTTTCAGGCTCTTTATCACGTTAAGTCCAAGACCGTTTGCGTACCACATTGTCGTTAACAATTCATATCTCATCACCAGTTATAAGTCGCTTCAAAAAAGGATCTTTTTCCTGACTGTTTATAAGCTTCGTCAAATGAACCTCCTTTAGTTCATTATGAACCAAAATATTCTAGCTTTTTTAGGTGGTCATGAACGCTTGAATGATGAATATTCAATGTTTCTGCAATCTCTCGTGTCGTGTTACGTGGGTTTGACTCAATCAATGTCTTCATTCCGTCGTCATTAACCTCGGTGGGCCTTCCTGACCGAGGAGCGTTCTTAAGCTAAAAATCACCCCGTTGCGATTAAAATTTACAATGACGTTTTCTTAGAGCATCGTCACCATAAATGTTATGCACCTTTTCACAAACTTCACTCACATTCTTCTCCTTATTGAAATAAAAGAGTAAACTATGGCAAAAATGTACGCATTTATCTTCCATTTTTAGTTTGTTGTAAAATCAGCAAAATACAATCAATCCCGCACAATTTTTGTTTTAAATGATGCATGAACTGTAAGCTGTCGAATATATATGCGCTAAATCTACTACCTTTAACAATAGACCAACGCCAACTCTTCTAGAAATCCGTCATGACTTTTCAGAAAACTCAATATAACCGTCATAACTTTGTATTAAGGGATCCCAAAATTTAGATGAGTTCAAAGTCGTCTTATTTACCCTTACAATAACATATATTTTAAGAACAACTTAACGCGGTGTCAGCATACAGCAGTTATGCAGTCGATATACTAGGTGGGGTGAAAAGTAACCTCCTTGGGAATGAAAAAATATTTTCTTAAAAAGTTTTTTTATTTTATTCAATAAAGTCCCCTTTTAGCTTGATACGCTTAATCCAGCGATTTCCCAACTGCTTGATCGTGTCCGAAAAGTAATTTCCCGGAAGGTCGTCAAAATACTCTTAAGTGGCGTCGATGGTTTCCTCGCGGGAGCTGAATTTTTTATTGATGAGCCATCTTTTGAGGTTTGGGAAGAGATAATAGTCCGGGGAGCCAAATCGGGTGAATACGGTGGATGCGACAGCAATTGGAGCCGTAAGTCATTGATTTTAGCCGTGGTTGCGATGCTCTTATGCGCCGGCGTATGTCTTGCAAAAACAAAATTTTTTTTCGCTTCATGTGAGGCGGTTTTGCAGCGATTTCGGCCTTCAATCGCTCCAATAATGCACAGTACTACTCACTGTTGATAGGTTTTTCCTATTTCGAGGTAGTCCACGAAGAGTATGCCATGACAATCCCAGAAAACCCACGCCATAACCTTTCCGACCCATTGAGCCTCCCTCGGCCGCTTCGGAGCACTCGTGCCGGCTTCAGTCCATTGCCGGGCACTCATTCTGTTCTCTGGTGTGTAATAGTTACCAATCGACGCCAAAAGTCCGCCCGATTCCGCATCAGCAAGTCCAAACACTCTTTCGAAGTGCTCTCGCGTTCGTGTTTTTGGTCAGAAGTGAGCATGCGCGCACCCAGCGGCAGGATAACCTTTTCATATGGAGAATATTGCCCAAAATATTGCGTGTGCACTCAGTAGTAATCTTTGTGGTATCTGCCAGCTCGCGCACCTTCACTTTCCGGTCAGCCAACACCATTTCATGTATTTTTTTTGACATTGTCCTCTGTAACCCCATCGGAGGGCCTGCCGCTGCGGACTTGATTGGTAGTGGAGTTGCGGCCACCACGAAACTCTCGAAACCAATATTTGACGGTGTAATCTAACGGAGCATTAGCCCCATATTTTTTATTCAACTTTTCTTTTGTTTTCTTCGCCATTCATTAAATCATTTGAAGACATTCAATGTACGAGTATGATAACGCTTTGCATCGAGTCTTGTCGAAAAATCATACGACGTCTAATTTGTCCAAGTCATTTTCCGGAGCTTAAACACAAACACACCTATGTAGATGCAACTTGAAGTTACATATTTTACTCTAAAATTAATTTTTATTTCTACACAACATTGCCCAAGCACGCATTCCTTTAATGACGTCCAATGAATTGGCACAATCCATTCTGCACCACCAGACATTGAATCACAACTTTTGACCTTAAATAGATACCAACCCAATATCCATATATGGCGCCAACTTTATTTTCAAGTACTAGTCCTTATAGTTGGAAATAAGCACCCTCCTTCCATTTCAATGGATTACAATAGAGCTCTTAAAAACATGTGCCCTTCACACAAGAGTATCGATTGACTTGCCACTTAACATCAACCACCTACCATTCACTTCACATGCATGAGTCCGGTCCATTGTTTATCAACTGGGTAAACACGATTAGAGTAATTTTCAACGCTCCATAAACAGCAGATCTTCTAATCACTGGGCAGGTCAAGAGCGATGTATACACCCATAGAATGAACGTCAACTCCTACCCCGCCTTGCTTTACTTACCGGATGGTGTAGTACGTATTTTATAAAATGAGAATAAGTACTTTTTTTTTGTTTGCCCTGCAGCAGCTTACCTCCATTAGAAAAGAGTGCGTTAGTCTAGCTAAGATTAAGGCATTCATTATGCAATGCTAATTAAAATTCTTTCTCTCTTTTTGATTCTCATCTTTTCTAATCCCTCGGTGTATGTCCAAGATTTGTGTAAGTACAGACACACTCCATCTTGACAAGTTCTACTAGCATTTGAATAATTAAATTTTAAGATTTTCTCCATCAAATTTAAATTAACTATCGCTTCCCTCTTTGTTTATTTTTACAATCATCCCATGGATACCAATGTGGACATAACATTGCAATGGATTGCAACGGCACCAAGCAGCTCTTCATGATCGATGAGAAGAGTCACGGTGGCATGGTTGTTCTGAGGCATGGAAATCTTGGCAGCCGTTTAGGTGATTCACTGCCAGATTATGATAATGTAAAGGTAAGAACTAAAGAAGAATTGAATTAAATTAGTTTTGAGTAGAAAATGGGTACAAAACAAAGACCAACCGAACGGAACGGATGGAATACGAGTACAAGTAAAGTGAATAGTTTAAGAGGGAACGAAGAATATCTCCTGGCTTTGTGGGGTAAAGAAAATTAAATTCTGTGGACGTTGTTCTTTCGTTTACTTGCTTGAATACTTTGGTAGTGGTATTCGATGTGGGAAAGATGGAGAACTTCTTTAACTCAAGGACATAAATTGGTTGCCTTCATTTAAATGAATTTTTATTGAAAATTATGTTGGTGTAGACGATGGAGCCGAATAATGGTGTGGGGTGGAGAACGTGACAGAAAAAGAGCAATGGCGAAGAGAATTAAGAAGTATTTATCGACTTTTAATAAGAAACTTACTCGTAGTTCCGGCTGACTTTTGTGTTAAAAGGGTTTGCTGTTGTTGGTCTGTTCTGTTCTGGGGGAAAAGTTTTTCTGGTAAATATAAGAAGCTTATAGTATTTTTGAGTATTCGAAGGAAAATTTCACGAAAATATATTTTTTTTATGTCACAGTAGAATTTTTAAAGGACCAACTGTAAGGGATTTGTTCAAAAGTATTAGGATTCGGATGTTACGTTTTGCACTTAAAGATATAATATTTCGGTAGACGTGAGCAAGATTTTCAACAATATGTAGTTTTTGTGTGACGAGGAAGTTTTTAAAAACCGATATATACATATGTATCTAAAGGGTGTATTTTTTTAGAGGTATACAAATTCAATATGAAATAAAACACTGAAGCTATGTCTGCTTTATCTAATAAATAATTTTATGTCGTTATTGCTTAAATATGATATCGGTCCACGGCAAGCTCAAATGAAGCGCAATCGTGAAGTCCAATTTTCGACAACTTTATCGAGCCAGTGGGGCCGTATACCAGCAGTAACATGGTGAATATTGACTTCCAAATCGTCCAACGTCTCTAGTTTATCGGCATAGAAAATTGACAAGAAAATAATCTAAAGGTGTGAGATCACAGGATCGTGGAGGTCAGTTCATTGGGCCATTACGCGAACGTATGCGCTCAGCAAATGTTTCCCGCAATAAATTGATGGTATCGCGCAGTGTGGCATGTTGTGCCATTTTGTTGAAACCAAAGCTTTGTCAGGTCAATGCAATTTAACTGAAGAACGAAGAAGTCAGAAATCATGTTTCTATAGCGCTCTCCATTGACTGTTACATTCTTGAAGGCAACGTCTTCAAAGAAATATGGACCGATGATTCCACCACCCCAGAAAGCACACCAAACAGTGAGTTTTAAATGGTTGTAAGGGCGTTTCGACAAATTCTTTTGAGATTTCTCCCTACTTCGGCAATTTGGCTTGTTTACATATCCATTTAACCAGAAATGGGCCTCATCGGAGAACAAACTTTTGCGTTGAAAATGAGGATCAAGCTCAATCATGTTTTCGGCCCTTTCAGCGAACATCCGACACGTTTAATAATCACGCGGCTTCAACTCGTGCATAAGCTAGATCTCATAAGCTTTTAAGCGAAGATCTTTCCGTAAAATCTTCCACAAAGTAGATGGGCATAGCTCTAATTGCTGTGCACGATGGTGAGTCGACTCATTCGAGTTCTCCTCAACACTGCGCTCCACAACGGCAATAACTTCTTCTGTTCGCACTGTTTTTTATCTTTGGAGATGCGTATTATTCACTACAGTGTACGTGGTGCGAAAACGATTCTTCGTGTTCTGAGCAACTTGCTTAGATGGACGATTATGTCGACCGTAAAATGAACGTAGCGCACAATAAGTTTGGCGAACCGAACCGTGGTTTTCAAAATAAGTTTACACAATTCATTATCTATCTATTCATCGTAAAATGGCAAAAAGTACTAACTGCAAATCAACTTTCAACTGTCAAATTGACAATCTATAAAAATAGTGTTGCCAATTTAAAAACGAAACCTCTAAAAAAATACACCCTTTATAAGTGGCAGCACCAGACCATATTTACTCGTATTCCACAGGGCCTTATTATTACTCCGTATTTCCATAATAGGAGACAGCAACTATTCGCAAAAGTCTTTGACTTGGCAGGTGAAAATATGAATTCACTATTCTGAATTGAAAACGAATGATTCCGGGCCAAATCAGCAATAAACCAGGAACAAAAACGAAGCGAACTTGCTCTGTAAGATTAGTGCTCGGTACTGGCTGAGTCTACATACATACTAGTAAGTAAAGAAGGTAGTTTTCACCAGCGGAAAGACTACAACGTCTGTAACGAACAAAAGACAAGCCATGCGAGAAGTACAGCGGAGATAACCCATCGATACAGTGCGTCTTAGAATAGGCTATGAATGTTGCAAAAGTAGTCGAATTAGCGGTAGTTAAAGCACTTGCGGTAGTGATAGAAGCATTGTATCGGGAATAAAACAGCTACTGTTCTATCCCAGGTGAAAAGCAGTAGAACAAATCCAACAAGATTTTGTATTTTTTTTTTACGGAGCACTACGGCCTGAATTATATATTGGGCCACAAACACAGTTCAAGATACCGTTGGAAGTAACTTAAGCTGGCACTATCCTCTAAGAAAGCTAGTTAATATTCTAATTTAGCCTCTGAAGTTGAGGGAGAATTCGTAATTATTTTGGAACGATGTCACAGCCCTTTAATGGGCGAACCTTGTTCTCTCAAGTTTTATTACTGAATACGTGAAGCATAAAAAAGGCTCTGGGCCTTCAATACGAGTACTTATGGGCCCTAAGAACCACCAGAGCTTGAGTATTCGAGTAGTGCAGCATTAATTTGGAGTCAGCTTAAATTGGTATCAGGGACTGAAAGTAAATGACCATATGCAGAGCAAACCACTCAGTAGCTGGTCACTGAACCAGTTGGAGGTAGAATCATCTCTAGTCGAGAGGTCCATTTTTGGATGAATGGCTATGTCAGCAAGCAAAATTGTCGCCATTTGGGGAGATAAAGATCTAAATAAGACCCATAAGTTGCATTGTTTTCTATAGATCTTAGTCCGGTGGGGTCACTGGCCCGTACTTCTTCCAAAATGAAGCTGGTGCCACCATATTTCGTTGCAGATTTCCTTTGAGTGTTTATGTGTCGCTTTGTCACATAAATTTTGTCCTTTGACTTGTAAATTGTCGAGGATAAGTGGCCACAAAAGACCTTTTGATGAACTGTAACTGATCTCTCGCCGATAGTAGTACTTATTCTACAGGTCTGAAAGAACGGGAGAGTTAATGGCAGTCTTAAGGCCGCATTGTGAGAGGCATGTTAAAAACACATATAACGCAATTCAAAGTTCATAGATAATGACAAAGAAAGATCGCGATGCTTCCTAGGATCTGCATATCACCTCTATTGCTTGATCGATTTCTCAAGGATCTTGTGTAGATTACGATAATGTATCTGGGGTGATTGTTTATTCAAAAATCGTGTCGTTCGTTGTATAATGTAGAATGTTTTTCTCGATACGAGTAGATAAGTTGTTAGTCCACTATGAAAACATTGGACGAGCACTGGAAGGCTAGCTTTAGCGCCAGCTTCTTCTGAAACCAAAGGCATTTCACTGAAAAAAAAATCATAATCAGCGAATTCTATGGAGCATTTCTGCAGACCTTCAGAGTGGTAACTGCCTGAGAATTCCATTCTGACGTCCCAAGTTAGCGAGCAAGTGCGCCAAAGAGTTCTTATTGTCTTCATCCAGGTCTTGCAGAAATCGTTTCGAGCAGTCTTCCTTCGTCTATCTTTCTGTTTTTAAACGGAAAACAAATGGATGATAGGCATGGTCGACAGTCCAAAGTCCATTTAACTGTGTTAGACTGTAGACCTAAGCAACATTGCGGAAAAGAAGATAAAACAGCGAATCATCCATTAAAATCTGCATAACTTATGCTCGTATCTTTCGCACAGTTTGCAGATATTTTGAAATAGTGCCAATCATCTAACCTCTTCAAGTTGTCGAATGTCAACGAAACAATCGTCATATCTACGGTGCGTTGCAGACTGTAACAAACTTTACCAACAAAAAAGTAAATAGCTTCGTGCCTGAGGAGATTGGACGACCATTGTAAAACTGTGCTAAGGTCCATTAAACAGTTCGGGGACCCCGAGAACGTGTCCATAGAGGCAGTTGTCGCTGTTCGGTTTAGATAAAATTACAAGTTCGTAGGTGCTTAAACGTTTTTTATTCTTTGGGTTAAGGATCGAATTACTGACACAATTCACGTGAACTTTCTTACATTTCAGGAGGACTATGATCTCTTAGATGGCAGCTTACTTATGAGTGATAATAAATTAGGAATCTTTCAATTTCGCGGTGACAATAAATTAAAAATCCACGGTAAGTTGCATTTGAATGGTGATTTAGTACCTTTGTCCATCCTTTTGGGGCGACCGAAACCTTTCCCAATGCCATTTCTTGATTAAAGATTGGCACTAGATACTAAACTCTTGTCATTTCAACCCTCTACTTACCACATAATTGCAGATCGCCAATCTATAGGCATTTCAAATGCATTAAATGACGACAATACCATTAACAACGAAGGTACTAATGGACGACAGATGGGTGGTGCTGCTGGTGGTGGTACTGGTGTTACAGGTACTGGAACAGGAAATGCTGGCATTAATAACGTTCAGGCAATACCATGGGGTAAAATGTTGCCAGAGAAAATCGAACAAACCCTTCCACATTATCCAATTGGAATGCGGCCAACTGATGGCTCTTGGCAAGTTGTCAATGGGACACGTTTTAAATTTTTTGTCTTCTCGGCATACTATGACCGACGGGATGGAGCTAAACTAGTACGAATTGTTGGAGCGACGAAAACTCGCGGTCCCGAAAGAGTATGGTGTCGCTTTTGGTATACATACCGTGATGCTAACAATCACACTAGATACAATTCAGCAACTGTGATGGCACGGGTTAAGGTGAGTACATAATGTCTGTTCAACAGAATTTAATCAATTTCAGAACAGATATCAATATCAAAACCACAACCACTAGGTATACCATACACTATTCGTATGTCGTGTTTTTTTTTTATCTTAAATAGGTAATTCGAGAGAATTGGAATCTCAAGTACAGTGCATGTTTTGTATTGTGTCCGCTGCGAACTGCTGAACTGGATGTCCCACAGTCAGTCAGTATCGTGAGTCGTTTACGAGCTCCACCGGGAAATATCTTACGAGTCCGGAATACAGATCAAGATGAAGACTTTGTAAATCGTACGTCATCGGCATCGGTATCGCCAGTGGACCAGATAGCCGATAAGATAGCTATCTGTGTTAAGCCATTCCATTTCAATTATGACCAGGCTTTGTATCTTATGGAGTATCTGGAATTCAACTCACTTCTGGGAGTATCCCATTTCACCTTTTACAATCATACTCTCGGCAACCATGCAACATGTGTGCTAAATCACTATATGGATGGAAGTATACCTGGAAATCTAACCGCAGCGGATGGAGACAAGCCAGAGTTTCTGGGAAAGGAAACCTCAACATCTACCGGTAGGTACCTTCATACATTATAGTATATTCTGAGGGTTGGATACTTGTACTCACTTTATTAAAGAGTAAAGCATCCTTATTATTACTACACCATATCTTATGTGTATATATACTCGTATACGTACCTTGTTTGGTGTGGTTCGTTTTTTGCTTTTGTCGATCTCTTTTGTTGGTTTATTTTTGCAGATACAAAAGGCCATGGCGCAAATATCACACGAAAATACGAAAGCACCTACGTTAAGCCTACCGTAACCATTTTACCGTGGGATTTGCGGATGCGTTCACAGAAGGAGATACGCACCGAGGGGTTGTTTGCGGCTTTAAATGATTGTTTGTATAGGAACATGTACAGATATAGATACCTGGCATTGGTGGATTTAGATGAGTTTATAATTCCACGGCATGGGGATACATTAAACGAATTAATTAGGTAAGTTTTGAGGCTTTTCGGATTGCGGTTATGTGGTTGCATTGTGGATTTCAAACCCCCAGTACAACGAAGAAAAAAATATAAATAAACATAAAAAACTTTTCTCCTGTTTAGTTGGTTAGATAAGCGGTACAAGAATCGGAATGCGGGTGCATACTCATTCCAGAATGCCTTTTTCTATTTGCAATTTCAAGACGATTCATGGTTGTACCAAACAAAGAGTGCAAATCAGAGATTGCGAGCGGCTTTAGTTACACAAAGGAAGACTAGAAGGTGAGTTTTGTGATATTTATTTGTTGGTTGATTTATTTATGAATATGTGACAGATGTGTGGATGGTTGATTGCGATGTAACATGCATTTAAAGAGCAGAAATTATTAATGAAACAAGTGTCTTGATGGCATTAAGTCGTATTTCCTCAAGAGGCTATCAATGGAATAAATAAAGATAGCGATGCGAAAACATTTATTTTAGTTTTCCAGAATCAATCTGATCTGATGAATGTCATTCTAGAGAAAAAGTTGTTGACCACTTTTTCAATTATTTGAAGCCGTATGTTCTTTATAACACGAATATAGGTAGAGTTGGCTTCCAATAGTCAATTGTTGTTGTTTTATCAATGTAGATTAGCGACCGTACACCAAAGAAAATAATCAAGAGGCGTCAAATGAAAAGGCCCATTACGCAAAATTATACGTTAATCGTGCTGTATGGCACGAAAGGACATCCTGCGGCAACTATATCTCCTCAATATTCCATTCAATTTGGGAACTAAAAAGTCATTAATTATGGCTCTATAGCAATTATCTATGGCCGTAACACGCTACACTACAAACCGCACCGAACGGTTTCGATGATCCCATGTGGATTATCTTCAGTCTAAATGCGACAATTTTGCTGGTTGACCTTCCCACTGAGCTAAAAATGAGCCCCATCATTGTGCACAATTCTTCAATTTACTCAATGCCGCGTTCGATCGTCATTCGGTTTAAATTTTTACAGGAGCTGGATTTTGAAAGCTTTAAAACCAAGATCTTTGTCAATAAAGGGGACGGAAGAAGACCAAGTTGAAGTGAATGACGGCGACTCGATAAATTTGGATCTTCTTCAACACTCTTCTGAACGCAAGCAATATTTTCGTCAGTACGTCCTTTTCTTATGCATCGTGGCGCCACTGCATCTTCCAAAGACACTGTTGAGCGAAGGCGGTCAAAAATACGACAACAAGCAGTCGTAGATGGTCGATTTTGTCAGGTGTATTAAGGTTTAAGTGCTCTGGTTTAACAGATATACCATAGATCTCTAAAGTAAGTACTGGGTTAAAACAAAATGTTTTACATATTCGGTCCTCCAAGTTAGTTTTTCTATTAGGAGTACTAATAAGTTTCCGCCATTTGACAAAGATTGGCCCCACAAGTAAGTAATGGTTGAAATTTGTAGGTATAGTACGTCATATCGTAAAGTTTGACAGTTGTCAACACCATAACTTTGAAGTATAAGGGATTTTGTATCAGCATTATATAAGTTCTTTCGTACGAAAATGTCGAGTTTTGAGTCGAATAAACGTCATTTACGGGAGCTTTTGATTTACTTCTTGACGGAGTATGTAGCGGAAGGCCGAAAGGGTATGCACACGATAAATTAAAAAGGAGGAATGATAGGAATGTTTAAAAAGCAAGGAAATTGGGTTCCGTATGAACTGGAGCCAAGAATTTTGCACATGTGGAATGCTGCTTACCAGGCATAAATGAAAGAATTTTTTGCATCTTATTGTGACTGGTGATGAAAAATGGATCCACTTCGATAGCCGTAAGAAGAGAAAACGTGGGGACTACGTAGCCATGGGTCAACATTGACAGCTAAACCGAATATTCATGGAACAAAACTTATGTTGTGAATTTGATGAGATCAGCTTGGTGTAATACGAGTTGCGCAAATTGAACGAAGCCATTCCTGGAGCTCTCTACCGTACATAATTGATGAGATTGAGCTGAGAACTCAAGAAAGAACGCGACTACGGCCAAATTATTCTCCTTCATGATAATGTTCGTATACATATATTTTTCGGCGCTGGTCAAAACCTATTTGGAAACACTCAACTGGGATGTCCTACTACAGCCGCGATGCGGTATCCTTATGCTGTCAGAAAAAAGGAAAATTAGATGATTAGTGATAGACAATATTTCCAATAAAACATCATGTACTGTTCTTCTACAATAAGTGTCCAATTTTCAACAAAAACTGTCTGAAACCTATTTGTACTGCTATACTAACTAACTGACACGGAAAGCGATAAAGTTTCCGGCTAGAAATGGAAACTGGCCTAGCTGGAACGTTAATATTCACTCTATACGTATTCGTATGTCCTAGCTATCTCTGTCGACTGATGCCAATTTTTCTTAGCAATTTTTCTTCGTACACGATTCTAAACTAAAAATCACTCGAAGATTCATGCATTGAAAACGAAAAAGAGGATCCTCATCAGGCCTCGTTAACGTCCATGCTATTGCGTCGTAGACCAAGATTGAGGTGATGGCAGTCTTATATAGACTCTCTTTAGTGTTCATTGATAACACAACTGGTGTCTTATGTCAAGGAGGCAGCGAGGTCAAGGTCAAGGTGTCGTAATGTAAAAATCAATATCTGCTTCAAACTTTGTCTTGAATGTGACATCAAAGCTGAGATTGTTAAATCTTTATTCTGAACACCAGTTATGGCTCCTTTAGATGCCGTCGGCGTAGTTTTGAATACATTGTTTCTTTTCAATCATGCAACTGAATGCTGTCAATGTATTCATCAGCCATTCTTACCTTCAACGAAATCAGCGAAGTAAGTTAATGTATGTAGGAGTGCTTTACAAAGGCGTAGACATTGGTATCAAAAACAAAATTTGCCAATTTGAAAAGCAATGGCTGAGAGTAGAATTTTGGTCATCCTCATCACTTAACAGCTTGCACAAGTGTGTTTTTCACATGCTCAATAATGAGTCCTTGTTGTTTGGTTGCATGTGCTTGCCTGTGGTAAGATAAAATTCAGCACAACTGCAGCGACATATTTCAAGATCTCTTGTTATTTATACCGATGATATTTTACACTTAACTCTGGTTGTAAGGATATTGACAAGAATTGAAGTTCAGCAAAGATTGCAGCGGGTTTACCACAAATTTTCTAGCAATATATCTCTCTTGTGGCGACTCTACATTTGCGTTATGAACATAAGCTTGCCTTGGTTTCAAGTCACAATGTAATCGCATGAAATACGAGTATATCACTAGCTAGTCAATGCTCAGAGAAAGAGTTCTTATGCCCTGACATCATGTAATGACTTCTTGTGAATTCGACTAGGGCCTCCATTAAAACGTGGGAATTTTCTAATCAAAAGCGTAGATAACTTTTCAGATTATAGGGAGACTAAGCCATGTGTTTCTGGATCAAAGGAAATTAGATATCACTGGAAAAAAAACTTTCACGGCACTGAAAGCTAGCCTGAACCAAAAACAGTATTTCACTTGAAATTTTTAAAGATACTGGAACTTCTGTTTTCGTATTGTCGACAGCGACTGGCTTTCAAGTCTACTTGAGAGACCCGAGAAACTGGCTGTATAAAAAAGGGATAACAAGTACAATTTCTCTTTTTTTTTATCATGTGTATCGTTTGAAGTTAATTGTGTATCAATGAAGGAAAGAGGCGCCAGTTACAGGACAATCAAGTTAATTCAATTATCCTAATTGAGGGTAAAAACCAGTTCCATGGCTCTGGCAGTCGGATTGGATTTATCGTTTGATTACACAAAAACAAACATAACCAACCACTCTCCATAATAATGTGTAATTTATGTACATATATCGATTTGCTTCTGCCTAGGACAATGGTACTGGTAACAAATATATCCAATCTGACGATCTAATAATTAACATTGACCAATCGCATGGAAAGTAACGTGTGACAGATATTGGCTGGTATTTCATATATTCAAGTTAACCGTTAGATAATGTCATGATATAAAATGTAATTTTATTTAATGACTTACTATGTCTGCTTTGTGTTCATTTATTTCTGTTTTTCTCTATTCCCTAGACGCTCGAAACTCCATCCACAAAAGCAACGCTCAAAATATATATGCCGCCCGGAAACCGTAGTCGAGGCTGGGAATCATTTTGTATGGGAATTCTCGCCGGGGAAAGGTTCATTAAATGTGCCACCAGATGCCGGTATATTACATCATTACAGGGTGAGTTCTAATGAATATAATTTTATTGTTTTAACTTAATACACTTGATGACGGAATGGTCGTTTAGATGGGTGTCATCCAATGTGCAAAAATTCTATTTTTTACAAATTCCCTTTTTTGAGTTCAATGAACTAACAATTCATCATGGCTGGGTTCATTCAACCTGTTAACACGTAGTTCTGAAACCAAGCACTTAAAATGTAAGAAGACACATGTAAGACAAACAAAATAAATAGCCATGGCATGCAAAGGTTTCATGAATCAAATGGTTAACTAAATAACTGCAAACGAAATTAGTCCTGAAAACATGTACGAGTACAACATCTAACTTCTAACATGTACATCACAAATATTTATCAATTTGACATCAGTTTAATGTCTCATTCAATATCGCTATATTTGTTGGGAGAAAAAAAATTATTTTCAGCACGCGAACACCAGCGGATACAACACAACAAGTTGTATCATTTGAGTGTTAAAATATTGTCAAGCTACTGTCACACGACACGTCAATTAAATGCATGCAACTGTCACTTTCTCAAAATCATAAACATTTGCCACCCACCCCCTTTTGAGTTTACGTTTCATTTTTACTTTCATTTTCGTTTTAGGTTTGTGAATTTGGCGGGAATGACTGCATCAAATCGCCATCTGTCGTCGATAGAACAGCAACAAGATATGTCAATCGTCTAGTTGAACGTGTCGAATCAGTTTACAATTATCTGAAGAAACCATGTGATTTACCAGATTTACCTCTCATCCCAGAAAAGCCACCTCCGGAACCAGTAAACGAACCGAAATACAAACCGATAATCCGCAAAGATGACAAGAATACCAAAGTACACCCGAAGTTGTCAAATCGAACAGGAAAGGATGAGCACAACGAAGCAAATACTGATGTTGAACAACCAACAGAAGGCACTACTGATAGAACAAACCCCGACCTGTCATTGGAGAATAAACGAAAAATCATTGTTTTCGAACAGGGCCCCAACGGTCAAACGCAAGTTAGAGTTAAATACGTTGACTAGTTGGACAGACTTTTTTCTGTTTTACGTGTTCTTTTGCAGCATTGCTTAGAGCTAGGCAAGTTTAAATGAATTCTTTTGTTTTTTTTTTTTTAAAAATCCTATTTTGTAATACTCTTGAAAAATAAAATTTAAAACAAATCACATCTGTAACAGTGCTATGTGCATGATGAGCTAGATAATTATCACACACATATCATGCGTTCAATCTCATGCCTCGATAGAAAAACACTAGAGCTCCTAGACATTTTAAAAAAAAAACAATTAAAACAGAGAATTTATGACAAAACAGAAAATATTTATAAAGCACACAATCATACAAATTGTTATAAGAAAATTGAATAGATAGCCGCAAAAACAAAGCAAAACTACATTTAACATTTAACAGAAGAATGTCCTTTTTTTCTATTTCTAAATCTATTTCGCTTATAAAGATACAAAAACAGAAAATGAATAAAATGAAGAATAAATAATTTACTAAAATAAACTTTAAAAATGATGTTTTCTTTAAAAAAATAAATTCTAATCTGCTGTAAGAAGTGTAGGGTAGATATTCATTATCTATCTTACTACACACACTTACAAAGCTTCCATGGACCGATTGGAAGGTGAAAGCAGATGCAACGTCGTTGCTGTGATCAACATGGAACCTCTTGGAACCCTCGCTAGCACCAAAGAACTGTTTTTGGGTTTCACACCACCAAGTCATGAGGAATTGAAAGACTAACAATTTTTTTTTTTTTTGCCGAATTAACTCTTATCAATACAGCTGGGTGACACAAATTTATGTATTTGTTGCAGACATAAATAACGTAACGAACGGAGAATTACCTCAATTGTCTGCAACCATCATGAGCAGTAGCCGATTCCAGAAAAGTGGGATTTATTGTACATTGGGATGCTTTTTTGTTTTTTTTTAATTTCTGACTCGCTAGTAGCGATAGAGAATCACTTCGACCTAAGAAGATCTTTTGTGCTGATTTGACGGAATTGAGTTAAGGCTAGTAGGGTTGCCTACCTTCCGAATGAAGTTAGCAAGGGGAATCCCTTGGTTCAGAGATGTCGAGTTAGATACCTGAAGAAGGTATCCCGTTGAGGGCTGAGCAGTCACATAAGATGTGTTGAGCTGTTTCTTCAACTTCAAGACAGAGTCGGCACTCCGCTGATATCTTAAACCTTATCTGTAAGGTATCCTACTAGGTTTCTGATATCATGCCGAATTAGATTCAAACATCTGTTGGCATTTTTGTTGAACGGTAAGATGACTCGTTTGGATTTTGACGGCTCTCAGCGCTTGATAGCTAGATTTACTGTTGTTTTAGAGGTGCAGCAAAAGGGTTCAAGTCCGTTGAAGGAGGTTTCTGAACATTTTCTGGCCAGTTCGTTTGCTTTTTCGTTTCCGTCGATACCCTCATGCCCAGGAACCCATCATAGCTTCGGCTTTCTCCTTGAGCTTAGTTTTTGGATGGTATCAAAACAGTACATCACTGATTTGTAGTTAATGATGTTCGATCTAAGGGCATTTATAGCTGTTTGACTGTCCGTGAACATATGGATGTTTGCACCTATGATACCAGGGTTGTATATTGGATTGATGCGTTCTTGAATGGCATGTATTCGGCTTGGAATGTACTAGGACTCTTACCCACAGCAATTGATATGTTTGTGTTTGGTCCGTGTATTCCAGCTTTCACTCCCGTTTCCCTTTTAGAGTCATCCATAATACCATCTTATGCCGTTTTGACTATTTGGTGGGTATATACTGCCCCACGCTTCTTTGGTGGGAATCTCTGTGGATAATCCTTATTGGTTCCATTATACAAGGGAAAAGGCGAAACTCGAGAATGCAACAACTACCGTTCAATCAAGCTTATGTCACACACAATGAAAATCGTCGAAAGAGTCTTAAACGAACGTCTTCGGCAAATAATAAAGCTCGACAATAGCCAGTGTAGATTTGTTGAAGGAAGATCGACGGTGGACGCTATCCAAAGCCTACGAATAATAATGGAAAAGCATTCGATCGAGTGCCTAGGGATCTCATATGGGCCGCGCTGAGGTCTCAAAACGTACCGGAAACGTATGTTAGAATAATACAAGACATGTACGGAAACGTGAAAACTGCGGTTAAAAGCTCTGCTGGACTAACGAGAGAATTTCCAGTTGATGTCGGAGTGCATCAAGGAAGCGTACTTAGCCCTTTCCTCTTTAACGGAGTACTCGACTATCTTTTAAAAAACTGCATGCGCGAACCAAATGTAACGCCAATTCTTTTCGCTGACGACGCAGTTATACTTAGCGATAACGTCGAAGATTTACAGAACGCCTTAGATTCATGGAGAAATGCGCTAGAGAGAAACGGGTTTAAAATAAGTCGTTCAAAGACGGAGCATTTGACGTGCCCATTTGTGCATCCGTTGCGACCTATTCCGGGTATAATGTAAGACGGAATAGTTCTTCCGAAAAGCACTATCTTTAAGTACTTAGGATCAATCGTTAACATGGAAGCGAAATGTGAAGACGACGTAAACCACAGAGTGAGTGTGGGATGGATGAAATGGCGGGAAAATTCGGGAATCTTTTGTGACCGAAAATTTCCACTTAAATTAAAGGGGAAACTCTATACCACGGTTGTAAGATCAGCTCTTATATACGGTTCACAGTGCTGGACAATGTACGAAGCGTTTAAAAACAAAATGACGGCAGCGGAAATGAAAATGTTAAGGATGTCTAGTGGAGTCACTAAACGCGATTGTATTAGATCTACGCGTATAAGAGGAAGTCTACATATAAAGAATTCGGTAACCGAACAGCTTGAGGCGAATAGAATAAGCTGGTATTGCCACGTTCAAAGAAGATCTGCGGAAAATCCGGTTAAAAAGGCACTATCAACTACGGTCACTCCAAGTGTAAGAAAACGAGGTCGGAAAAAGAATTCCTGGATTTCTCAGATGACAAATGCGCAACAACGCCTAGGGCTTACCACTGAAGCGATCCAGGACCGAGCATTATGTAGACGCGTTCTGCGGTCTACGACATTAGCCAACCCCATAAGCGGAGCAGCAGCGTTGCAGTAAAAATGGGAAAATCGTTACGCATAAGTTCGTATAAAGAGGAAAGGGTTAATAAAATGTTAAGAAGAAGAAGAAGAAGAAGAAAGCATAAAGTCTTTTGATCATGTCTCGCTTTGGTATAACAAAGAGACCTAAAGTCCGGGTGGTCTTAGAGATCCCGTCCTTTGGCTTGTACCATACTAGTTGAGCTGCGTAGAGTCACTTTGCTCAAGTTTAAGTGTACGGGTGTTAGTCCTATTATCGCTTCTATAGCTGCTGTTAGGCAGGTCCGAAAGGCTCCGGAGATGCCCAGTCATACTGAACGTTACACTTTTTTAAGCTTAGAAATGGCGGTTTCTGCGTGATTTAAGTCCACCACACTACAGAAGCATATGTAGTGTAGATCCGAGAGTGATCTTTGGTGATATCTCCCATGTTGTTCCTTTCATGCGATGGCAGGCCATTAAAGCCTTGGTTGCTTTAATTATTTCGTTATTTAGCTGAGAGTTCCAATCTAATTCCAAGTCTTTTATCCAGGGTAATTCCCAGATTACTCAACGAATATGCAGTCAAGTGAAACTGAACCTAGGTTTGAGTTTCTCCTTTTTGTGAAGGGGACTATGATAACCTTGTTTGAATTAATGGAGAGATGCTCTCTGGTGCCCCGGTGAAGGACTATCTTAAGGGAATTTTGCATGCGTGCAGTAAGTAAGTTGGCTTCTCTGCCGCTAATAATGATGACATGGTCATCGGCATAACCAATTATATTTTAGCCTTGGTTGCTTAATTTTTTGAGCAGTTCATCTATGACTAGGGACCAGAGGAGGTGTGAGAGTACACAGCCTCTAATGGCTAATACAGATCTCGAGATCGATCCTGATGAAGTAGTTATTACCCGGCTCTCTAGCATCACATCTCTGAATACTTTATAAGGCAGTAGCAAGTGTAACGTGAGATTTACTCATTTTCTGGGCAGCTATCCACAGAGTGGAATTTAATGCTTCCAAAACCCAATGCTGTCGTTAAAGCATACTATTAGCCAACAGAACTCCGGTACTGGCATCGTCGAAACCAAAAAGTACAACGTTCGTCAGAATGACCACATATTCGATGTCGCCAAAAATGCTGCGAGCAATGTAAAGAATATTTCCTCGTTCTAATCTGGACTCAAAATATAAAGCATTCATCCCCTTAAAACTAGAGATCACATTCGATCAGATGCCCTTAAGACCTCTTCAAAACCGTGCAATAAAACTTATACCAACATTACACAGTCAATTGACACCCTCAAACATCGACGTAATATCTCCTGTATCACCTTGTTTTATCTCTATTTTCACCACCACCGAAATTGCCGGTAGCAGCAAATCAGGCACATTTTTTTCAGACGAACTCTGAAATATCGTGATTCTCTCGTGAGCCGAACAACTCGCTTTTGAATAACCTTCAAACATTCTAAACCAACGTCCATAATTTAATAGGAACGCAAGCTGTAGTATATATAGTTGTAGAAAAAAAAAGTAATGTTAGACCAAAGGTACACCGAATTCATAAACAAATACAAGATCAAATGTTTGTCGAAAGAAACTTGGTTAAACAGTCAATGTCGGCCTAAACATAAAGCAAGCCCTGATGGTATTTTAACTCTTAACGGTGCTCTTCCCATATATTTTGAACTGACGACGGCCAAGAGGAACTTATGCAGATAGGTCGCCATATCAAAGGTTAAACACAGATCTGCAGAGATAGAGTAAGGAAACGAACAAGATTTTTAATAGACTACTTTAAATTGAATTGGGTAAGACTAGAATTATAATAAATGGACGTGTGTTTTGGTCCAACAGTAATTGGACCAGCTAAAGTTCCAATTCATCCAGCACCAGCAGGTGAATACAGTCACCTGATTTGGTTCCCTTGGACTTTTAAACTCAATTTTTTTTTGGCTGAGCATCGTTATCAAACCAATAATGACGTCATTACAGCTGTGAACAACTTCTTTGAAGGGGTACGGCCAGAGGCATTATACAGGAGCATGTCAGTTGGCTGGGCAATACGGACGTCACCTATAAGATTCATCGCATCCCATTAAGCAAGCGCACAGGGCTTTTAGAAGTACAGTTGTTGCTTTTACACAAGCAAACATCTATGTGTTTTAAAATATTAAATTTTACTCTATTGGTGGTAACCCAATTACTTATGGCATTAATATCAGAATTGAATAAGACTTACATACACTGTCCTTCCGGTTCTATAGCAAAGATCAGGGAAATGGGTTTGAGATGGGCCTATTTACTTATTAAAAGTGGCCCTTCCATCCTAGCTGGGTCTAGACCTCAATTAGCAACCCTCTCCAGCTAAAGCAATATCTCTTCCTCCAATCATACATTCCGTGATCTCCGTGATCGCCTACCCTACCTTACAAGCGGTCGAAATAAGAGTCGAAAACTTTTTAGGCTGAACTTGTAGAATCAATTCCCTAAGCATGAACCAGCCATTTCTATCGTTGGATCCTTAGACGTCTAGACAAATGTCGAGTCCATACAGTTCGAAGGTAAATCCTCTCCTTCATAACTAATATTCAAGCATTTATCTACATAATAGAGTGGGACCGGGATGATTAGAGTCTAGTATAAAGCCAGTTTGGTTGCCTCCCGATCCCAAAGAAATAGCATTTGACTAGAATAAATTTGCGTTGATATCCGCACCAATGTTGTTGCTGTTTGTAACTGCAGGGTCAACGTAGACCAAGTCCTTTATTACCAGTGACGTCCTGGCCAAGATGTCGGTAGTAAGCATCCTTCTTGATTTAACAACGTGTCTTGCCTCGCCCTCTCTATCGTCAAATCCATTAAGGATGAATCCGCTTAAATATTCACGGAAGCTTCATGGACAACTTCCTGAGTCAGCTTGCGGAACAATTTCTGAAGACTTATGCCTCTTAAAAAAGATTGTGGCCATTGTTGCATGAAGGCCCATCGCTTTGTCTAAAGCATTTATTGACGTTAATGGTCTCAATTAATTTATTCCCGACCTTGATGGAGCAGCGCGGATATTTAACAGTCATGCTGTAGAACGTAAAAAGTTTGACAGGGATGTGAAAACAAGGCATGGCGTTATATAACTCTTCCCTATTTACGCTGATACAGGTTTGAAATCCACAAATAGACGATGAGCTTTAATGGGATTTGTAGCAGATCGAATAATGCATAACTCGTCTATGGATCTGCCAGTTACAGCTTCTGACATACTCCCTTGTCTCAAGAGATGCAGTTGAGAGGGCTAGTGCTCAATTTGATGGATATAACATGGCCTGGTTACAACTTTGTGGGGTTGTATGAGTTCTCTCTTTTTTCAGTCCAATAATTTTCTGTCTTCTTACAATGACGATCTAGGAAGCGGAGGCAGATCTCAACCATCCTGCGTTGCTCCAACTGAAAGCGTCGCTAAGTCTGAGGTTGAGCAAATGGTCTCAAACCATACAAGTTTCATCAGTGGTTGTGCCCGTCGGCATAGATTCATACATTTCAAAACTGTTCTGTCGTTTGATATCCTCCTTAAATCCAGAGCAATTTATAAATGTATAACTCAATTTACTGTGAAACTAAATTTGAGCATTGACCGAGGGCTTTTATATTATATTCCAACACCTTCGACCCCATTTTTAGTTTCAAAAGTATCGTATTCCAACTGTCTGTCCACAAAATCACCCTTAAGGGTATCACAACCAGCCAACATCCGTATGTTAAAATATGGTAATTTCAAGTTTCACCAGTCGTCGTCACCCCTATCACATAACTATTACGCAAGACAAATCGAAAGGATATTATTTCCTCAGACAGTCATTTGGAGAGAAAATGACCTGTGGACACTTCCCAGCATTTTATGGTTTCCTTTTTCCACAAACCTGATAAAACTCTGTTTTTTTCATCCTCGTTTAAGCCGGACATAGTTAGGGTACTTATGAAACTTTTCTGTGACACAAAAAAAGTCCTTTTTACTCGGTAATTGCTTTCAAACACTATCCCTATTAATGGGGACGCACACACGGATGTTAAATCATTCATTAACAGGTTCACTGCTTGATGATGCCAACAGCAGTTCCTTGGAATAGACCATTGAGAAATATGAGTCCACCTCAGATTTTCCGGTCCTCAGCACCAGTGTAGAGTGCTTATTAGTTCATTACTGAAAGAGAAGCTCCATTTTACATCCTTTTGATATTTTTACACCCAAAGGATACACTCAAAAACCATACAATTTAAGTCTGTCCTGTCTATACAACCACATCCTTTAAGGAGCTTACCATTCGAAGAAAACAGAAAAAAGTTATGTGATTCACTCGTTTCTATTCGTATCCACAAAGTCCTTATACCTATAAGTTTTCGTATGTTTCCCATAAACGAGTACATACGAGTATGTGTAGAAGTTTATTTGTTATAATACACACATAGTGTAATGCATTTTGCGGTTAGAAAAAGGAGTATATTCAGCAGGACGAATGAATTTAATTACAGTCAGCTCAAGTCTAAGCACTGGTACACCAGTATAATTACTTGCTTGTTACTCCGTTTACTCGCTTTTATGTCAAGATTTTGGATTCTGAAAAGTGGCAACATGTAGTCCTGGTCATAGCAGTATCCTTTCGAGATTTTAGGTGTGAGTTAAATGAGAAAATTAAAACATTCTTGCAGTGCGCGGTTAAATGCTTAAGGAATCCTCAACGACCGACGACAAATTTAATTGTAATTAAATTTTGCTTCTCATGTATGCCCTATGGGGCTGCAACGATGAAGAGCTCACGAATTGGTCGTTGAAAAAAGGATAAGAGATCCTGTCTATCTGAAATAAGAGACTGTTGCGGTCCAATTATGAGCAAGGCCATGAAGCTTAAGTTTTGGAGATTTTTTTGTTCTACTTTAGACTTTTTTTAAGTAGGTATGTTGAATTTCTGGGATTGTTTTTATGAGGGTCTGTTGGTAGGACTTTAGTGCAGATGGTGATGATAGTGGAATTTTCTGGATAAGGCGCTGTCTTGTCAGAATTACGATTTGGTTGAAGTTCAAATTGGTGACAGGTTTAACAGAGCTAAGAAGGAGAATATTCTACCAGTCACGTTCTCTTTTCTTCTGTATGGTTGTGGAATTGGAAGTGTAAAAGAGCCCCTCACATGATGGGTTCTTATCAAACCAATTTGGAATCAACTGAAATTATACCCAAAATTACCTTAATCATTCATCGGGCGCCAGAGGAAAGGAAACAGTAGAAGAAACGAAGAAAGTCGCCAATCAAAATTGTCAAGATGATGGTATAAGGAAACCTGAGTAGAATGGACCTACTTCAAATATACTCGCAACAGGGAACCAAAATGATGTGGGTGATTAAAAAACTACATAAAAGAAAAAAAACAAGTCTCAGACAATCTGCTTTCCAGGTAGGCCCCTTTTCACGGCCAGTAACAATCTTAACAAGACTACTGTAGTCTTCATCCCCAAAGTCCAAATCACCTCAGACCTATTAGTCTATTATGTTTCTTTTGGAAAACTCTAGAATGATTAATAGATATCAAAACTTTTATCCATGGCTCACCAATAGGCATACTGTAAGGAAAAGTCGGTGGAAATACCACATCGAACGAAAGCTATTTTACCTATAGAGAGAGAGTATACAGTGGTCGCGTTCCTAGAATAGAAAGCGCTTTTAACAAAGCTGAAAGATATATAGGTGACTCACTTAGGAAGTTGATCAGTTTCATTCTAAAGAGCAGGATAATCAATTGCAAACTGGGAGGGGATATTTACCAAAAATACAGACAGGATAATCTGAACAGACCATCTCATTGAGCGGATTGCAATGGATTGGGAGTAAGCCCCCATAACTCTTGTATTCTTTTCTAGAAAATACAAAATTATGATCAAGACTTTCCCTCAATCAACGGTAACAGCTAAATCTTCACTAATACAGCGAAATATCTAGGTCTACTTTTCTAAACTGGAAACCTAACATTTATTCAAGAAAGTCAACTGCAGCAAACTAAGCAAAGTCCAAAAGTTGCCGTGTCTGGGCATAAGCGGAGCCTTACGTACTACTTCCTCGGCGGCACTGGATGTTCTGCTTCATTTGACACCCCTTGATATTTTCAATAGGTAGCAGAGCTATTCGACTTAAAGCAACAAGGCAGTGGCCACTGGCCACGCTAATATTCTTAAATTATTATAAATCACTGTGGCGTTTTTCAGGCAGAAATGTTTGTAATTAAGGGAGCCCTGTCCTGGCTGAAGAAAGACGTGCTATCTGCGAAGGATATTCGCGCCTTTTCAGATTGCCAAGCCGCTATCAGATCCTTGAATTCATTCTCGCTAAGCTCTAAAACCTAAAATTAGAACTTCTGTGACAATACTACCTTAAAAAAGGTATCCTCGGTATAACAATCGCTACGTGCAACCAAATTCCAAAGCTGGATACTAAGAGAAGAGCAAACCTTAGGTAGACTGTTTAGTCGCCATATCTGGTGACCAAGGAAATTTGGCCGAAGATGGATTTTAATAGGTCTAAATGTTGTGTGTCCTACTAGAAATTTGCTACAAGAGTTTAGTTCGGTAAGTCGTAAAATCTAGTAAACAGACTTGAATGTGGTGACTAGGTGTTGTGCGATTGTGGAAAACATGAGCAATGCTTACTGCTGTAACTATATTTTAATTGCGCTTATTTAACACCCTCGCGTCAGCAACATCCAACCAAGCCTGATTTGGTAAACTTCTAACCAGGAGTGCTGAGAAGAAGAACGTCATACAGGGGATAAATTTACGAGACTGGACTTCCTTATATGGGTTTAGGCGTTGTATTTTTAGAGAGAATTCCTTAGGACTGGAGAAAAATAGAGGTGATAAGGATTTTGTACAAATTAGCTTTGTATGGGCGGACGGAACATCTGACACCAATTGGCTTGGGAGTTTTAAAAAAAACCTGGCTCTCAAGTTTGAAAACCAACTACCTTCACGTGTTGAAAAACTGACTGTTACAAAATATGAATGAGTCTTGGATTAGGGAGGATTTCCTGTTAACGAACCAACAACAAAAAAAGAAAGGAGCATCGTTTGTTCGTATCTGCAGGTGGGTTGATTGGACATTGAACATACCACCACAAAAAGTTCCCGGAATTTATTCGGAAAATTAAAAATACAAGTTTATTCATCTAAATCTGTATCGTCCACTTCAAAGTAATCTCCATCGACTGCAACACACTCATGCCAGCGCTTGATCCAATCCTCGAAAGATTTTTTAAAATGCGGTTTTCGGTATGCCCTGCGATTTTTCCATTACTTCCTCTCGGCTGTTGAAACGCCTTCCCCGAAGTGGGTTTTTAACTCGATTGAACAGAAAGAAGTCACAGTGAGCCAAATCAGGCGAATTCGGTGGCTGTTGGATGGTACTCGTATTTATTGCATTTTTCGTCAAAAAATTGGGAATAATGATGGCACTTGTCGACGGTGCGTTATCATGGTGCAAAATCCACGAGTATTCTGCCTACAATTCTGGTCTCTTTCGGCGAATTCCTTCACGCAAACGTCTCATAACGCCCAAATAATACTCTTTGTTTACTCTCTGTTGGTTATTGACCAACATTTCTTTTACTTCATCAATGTTTTCGTCGGTTTTCGATGTCGATGGTCTGCAACTGCGTTCATCATCTTCGATTGACTCACGACTACTTTTGAACCGCTTGTGCCACTGTTAAACGACCGTTTTCTTTAGAGAATCGTTGCCGAAACACTTATCCAACATTTCCAACGTTCGCGCACTATTAAATACGCAAAATTAAATACGAATTCGTTGTTGCAAATTTAAATTCATTTCTAAAATTGTAAAAAATTGCCAGCACACACAGCGATAGATGGACTCTTGGCTACGTAACTTTTACAAATGTCAAGCTATGATGCTAAGATTTAGAGCGAATATCAATAACAGATGTACCAACTTAACAAAAAAACCAAATCGGAATAATGGGAGCGCCACATGGTGGTTTTTGATCAAGGTGGTATATCATGGCTATAATTTAGATATCACAACGAACTGAGGTTAGAGAGGTCGGGCCAAAGATGTCTGGAAAATAGTAAAATGTACTTAAGTGACTTATACAGAGTCTTTTTTGTGCAGGTTCGTTGCAAGTAAAAGGAAGTATGTAAGGAGATTTCAGTTTTTGGTATGCATTGTAGTAATCTACTTTAAGAAAAACTTGCAAACACTAGTTTGCGTTCTGGACCTAACAGAGTAAAAGATGATGGTCAGGAGAATTTTGCAAACTGTAATACGGCAGGGATATCCCACTTTCCGGAACAGGCAGAACGAATAATTCACCAAAAGCCCACTTGACTAAAGTGAAGTAAAGATTGCAACATCTACTATCAAAAGAGTGTTGGATTAAACTGTCATCATGCCGAACTATTAGCGGCAACTTGGTAGAGACAATACTATACAACTCATTATACACCAAATTTTTTTTGGTTTTTAACGCTTGCAATTGCGGAAACATCTCTCTCCTTAACATCATGTTCAAGATCTTGTCTGGTACATACATACGAGTATACTGTGAAAATGCTTGAAACCTCTTATCGACTATTAGACTGGCTCTGGCGGGGCGGCTATAAACTGCAATTGATAAAGCATTCATATGAGTAGTACATCAGCTTCTTGGGATGTCTTAATCGAAACCACCACATATTTATCGATTTTAGGGCTGCATATTACAGCATCATATAGAGAAGATTGGGTATACCTGCCAAACTCTTCATATTGTCTAGAATGACAATATATATATTCTATGTGGGTTCGTGTGCAATCTCAAAAAAAGGTTTGATACGAGCACCAACAAAGTGTTTTGACAAGGAATCCACTCTCATATAGTATGACTTCATTTACATCATACAAGTGTCATTTATTTCGTTGTTTCAAGTTGGTAGCGCTGGCATTTGACACCTGCCAAACTCAGCTGTCATTTGAAGTGTCATAATATTAGTTGAATGTTTGCCACTTACAATCATGGATCGCTTACAAATCGAACAACGCGTTAAAATTATTATAACTTTTAAAAAAGTGGTGATTCAAACGTAGACACTCTTCGCGCATTACGCGATGATTATGGTCGTCATAATCGACCGACTACGCAAGCAATCGGTAAATTTGTGAAGAAATTTAAAGAGAGAGGAAGCGTTACTGATGTCGTAAGGCTTGTGCATCATCGTAGTGCACGCTCGGACGAAAATATTGCTGCTGTAAGTGCAAGTGTTGCTGATGATCCAAATTTATCGATTTTCCACCGTTCGCAGCAATTGAACGTGTCGAACACCTCTTCTGGCATATTTTGCATTTGGATTTGCATCTCTTTCCTTATAAAGTTCAACTTACGCAACAATTGAAGCCTGCTGACCATTCACAACGCCGTAGATGAATGGGGAGGATTGGCACATTTCTCACTCGGTGGGTATGTAAACAAACAAAATTGCCGCATATGGAGCTCAGAAAAGCCACACGTGATCGAAGAGGTGCCGTTGCATTCAGACAAGGTGACTGTTTGGTGTGCTCTATGGTCGAAAAGTGTCATTGGTCCGTATTTTTTCGAAAATGCCAATAGGCGGACGGTTACAGTCAATTCGGAATGATATAGTCGAATGATAACCGATTTTTGTTGGCCGGCGATTGAAGATCATGACTTGGACGATATGTGGTTCCAAAAGACGGGGCAACAAGCCACACAACACGACCAATTATGCTTTATTGCGTGAGAATTGCACGTTTTGACGACGTCAATTGGCCACTTAGATCATACGATTTGATCCCATTAAATTTTTTTCTGTGGGGCTTCGCAAAAGACCGCGTTTACGCGAATAATCCCCGTACTCTCAACACATTAAAATCCAACATTACTCAAGTTATGGCTGACGAACCGCCCGAAATGTGCGAAAAAGTGGTTAACAATTACCTCAAAAGAATCGCATAACGCGAATCTTCCTGAGACGGCCATTTGAATGATATTCTTTCACACTTAATGGCAAAGTCCAAACTTTATAATGAATTTCACTCAAAACTCAACAGAAAATGAACAATTTTCCAAAAAATCTTTAATGCCCTGAACTGTCGGGCAATCTAAGCAAGTAAGTTACTGGTGTCCAATATACCAAAAAGTTCCCGGAATTCATTCAGAAAATTAAAAATACAAGTTTATTCATCTAAATCTATATTGTCCCCTTCAAAGTAATCCCCATCGAAATCCTCGAAACATTTTTTATATTCGGTTTTCGGTATGTCCATCAGTGCTTCCTGCGATTTTTCCATTACTTCCTCTTGGCTGCTGAAACGCGTTCCCCGTAGTGTTTTTTTTAGCTCGATTGAACAGAAAGAAGTCACAGGAAGCCAATCAGGTGAATTCGATGGCTGTTGGATGGTATTTGTTGCATTTTTCGTCAACAAATTACGAATAATGATGGCACTCTGCAACGGTGCGTTATCATGGTGCAAAATCCACGAGTTTTCTGTCCGTTGTAATCCATGAAAACCGTGAGCATTGCCTTCTTTTTTGACTGAAAACAACGTGGTTTTTTTGGTCTCGGCTCATTTGGTGAACGCCATTCACTTGCCTAATGTCTGGATTGCGTGTCATAATCATAAACCCACGTCTCGTCTCCAGTAATGATCCTTTTGATGAATGTGGGATCGGATTCAGCCTCGCAAATCATCTCGTTTGCGACGTCACCACGATTTCTTTTTTGCATTAAATTGAGGTCTTTTGGCACCAACTTTTCTGCTACACGACGGAAACCAAAACGTCTTGGACGAATCCATAGGTTTTCGATGTCGATGCTCTGCCACTGAGTTCATCATCTTCGATTAATTTTTACACAAACTTATCATCATACGCCGAATAACTCCGACACAATACAGGGAAATATAACACTTTTCTAAATATTTCGACCATTCAAGACTCCGTGAATTTATTTCGAAATCGAAGACTAAAGGCCAACTAACATTTTGGATCTGGTTTATATCAAGGATGACAAAGCTTTTCATCGATAACGACGCCCCCAAACGCTTTGCTAAATATTTGAATGATTTTGTCCCAAAAGCTCTCAGAAATTCCCAAAGTCCTTGCCATAAAAAGGATATTTTCCAACGCCGTTAGTTGTCGTGATTCTATAAAACACAACATTCTCTGTCAATTGAATATGAATATGCAGCGTTGAAATGAGGACATCTCTTGTCCCTGTTGTCTCTGACATTATTCAGATACGAGTAGTTAGAGGCACCTTCTAGCATTATGATTTCCTAAAAATCATAATCAACCCTTCAGAAGCTCTTTTTGACATACGAGTAGCTTTCGAAATACCCCTTAAAACACTTAACTCCTTTCAAAGTGTCGGTATTGAGACTTGTATCCATATCCTTTGCACAATAATCCTTAGTGTGATGTGTGCATACTCGTACACCGCTCACGGCTAACACTTTTGGAAAAATGGTTTGCCAACAAGAATCTTCAGAAAAGGGGCTGCAAACAAACGTGGGCCAATACGAACGACAAAATAAACCTCAAACAATACAAAAACAACAAAAATGAAGACAAAAGAATAAACAAAAAAAAAAGAGGAAACATTGTCAATCTGATTTTGAAAATAAATTGAGAAAATGAAATGATAAGCAGGGGAGGCCACAACCACCCATCACACAGATAGAACGGGAAGTTTAAGTACAGAAGATACGGTACGGATACCAGCAAAAATGCATGGCAATGGCAAATTCAAAGGCGACCAAGGATCTGTAGGGTAAGTAACCAAAAGGAATAAGGGAAGGAAAATATTGATAGAATTTCATGTTATTTCATGGGGATAAAATGCGGATAAAAATTGTGAATTGCGGGTTTATTGTGTCGTTTTAAAAAGGATAATGCTTTGCAATCTGCTAGTTCCATCTCGCTTTTGCATCGAGCTTGTCCTCTAAGGGGTCTTTTGCTTCGCCTGTCGTTCTTCAACAAGAGCCGACTAATCCTTTTGTTTTGCACTTTGTGGCACAAACAACGTTATTCCAATTGGAATCCTTGCAATTCTTGTTGTGTTTTGCTTCTGTCTTCCCTGTTCCTCGTTCGAAAATGATGCTTATCATTGTTTAAGGATGCGAGGAAGACGTTGACGGTTTTTTTTTTTCAAAAAAAAACAAAGACAGAGAGTTCAATTGATAATGTATTTTTTCCACATTCCGCGACTCTGACGACTGTAACAATATGACAGACAAGAAGTTCAGGATTTTGAGGTGTGATAGGGACTTATACGAATAAACTCATTTGAGTGTGATGAGTGGTGACTGTTTACAGTCATCTTGATATCATAATTCAAGATATGTGTAGTGTATGTATTATAGCACATGATTTTTGTCATGGTAAGGATTAACGATAATCCTGGCAGCGAGGAAAAAATTTTAATCCAGGCAGAAACTAAACCAAAACCGAAGAGAAAATCAGGTCAACATGGTTGATCCTCTCAGGCAGAGTGCGGATTTGGAGCACCACTCGCACGGATTTATTTTTGTGTATACGTACGAGTATGTGTAGTGTTGTGCGTATTTGTATTTGTTTGCTTGTGGTATTTTTGTCAGGCAAAGCCAAGCAAACGAACAGCAGGCAGCACTTGAAGTTGGTGCCCTTTGAGGTTTACGCTTCAACGATAGAGTTAATGGGGGTGAGTGTTTCGTGGATAATGGGTGGTTTGGTAGCTGAAGAAGGTTATGTGTGCAGCGCAGCGTGTATGCTGATGACATCATTTGACAAGAGAGGGAAAGGGACGAGCATCCACCATTGCTGGATTTGGAAATGTGTTTTTCGGGTAATGTTGACGGTGCTGGATGTTGATGATAGGTTCGTGGTTACCACGGTTAAGCTGGAGCTGGTCTATGTGGTAAACGATTCGTTACTGGCTGTCGTCGTACTTCACACAGGTTGGTAAGGCTTTAACATCGTATTTTTTCTGTTTTTTTTTTGTTTTTCCTTCTTCTACTGTCATAATAAATGTCAACTACGTTTAAGACTAGAAGCAGTTAGTTGGAATTTTATTTGTGGAGATTACATTTTCCGCTCTTTTTCTGTTCCTAGGTCAGCGATTTCAGAGTCTACTGAAAATGAAAGGATAAGATTAAATTGATGTCCTAGTTGTAAGGGATGTTGCTTACCGACAGATGGCTATAAAAGTTGTTCTTTTACAAAATCCAGTCCAAAATGACCTGTGAGAAGCTGACAGGAAATATCCTATAAAACATCAATACTAACACCCTGAGGGAGAGAGTATAACACGGTATTATTTCCATACCTACTGCAAAAAGATAACGATGTCAAGTGAGGCGCCAGCAAACAAAATAAAAAAAATGCCCTTGAGCTACGAAGCCTGATAGACTGAGAGATTTATCGATTCATCATCGTCATCATCATCACTTTATCCTGTTTCGATTAAATCAATCGTTATTTTTTCTCCCATTTCCGTTCTGTATTCAAAGATAGAAATGGATCTGTACTCCGTGGGGAGGAGTGTTTAAAAGAAAAATGGAGTTATTGGATAAAGTCAGCTTTTTTTCTGCCAGAAAAGTGCTCTTAATGTTCATAAATGCCAGAGCAAATCGAATGGCATGTAAATTGATCGAAGGATTGAGCAGGCCATTTGACAGGTCAGCAGAAGTGATGATAAGTACAGGATGCGGGTTCATTTTCGCCTTAAGTCAACCATGTCAAACCACATTTAAAGTGATAATACTACAGAAAGTGCCTTGAAAGTAGAGTCAACTACCAGGTAATCCGGGTTGATGTCATTTAGCCATGTTTTCAGCAAAATGTAAGTCAGATCTTAACCTAGAAATCTCTTCAAAGGAGCTCCAAGGTGATTGTATACTTTGCCTTGGTATACCCAGTGAGTATGGCATTGATTGGCGTGTTTTCTGTCTGCATTGGTATGGTGCATCTTGGTATACCTACTTATTGTTAAACTCTTTTAATGGTTCTTAGACCTTTGCAGATGATGGGCCTGTACAGTCTGTTCAATCATGTTTAGCAACTGTCTACTATGAAGGGTAGTCAGCTGTAGAAATCAACAACAACGAACGACCTTTAGGTCAATCCTTTTAAGACTGAGAATGTTATCTTTGTGAGTGATCTGCCTGAATCAGTGCTCTAAGGAATCGCCTTAGTCACTCAACGAAACTAAGTAGGTAAGTTGTGTGTTATTTGGATAACAAACATTTTTGGAATAAGCAAACCTTGAATGCGCTGTTAAATTTCTGGCATTGTAAAGGCGATTTCAGCAAAACATCAGGTTCTTTCGGACTACATGGTTATCCTAATACACAGCTTATTTCTACAATGTCACTAAAACTCGTGTTGCTGCAATACTCCGAAATCAACTTTTGCCTTCGTCCAAAGTTAGGAATTACACTCCGGCTAACACTTCCATCAGACTACTGCTACTCGGCGCTGATATCACGGAAACGCTTCCATATCCTTCTACCAAAGATTGATGAAGGAATTAAATGCAATTGTTTCTAGCCAGAGAGTAAATATTCAATCATTTTACATATCGCAGTTACCTTATGCGACTGATGTGCTCTTGTATTTTTTTCTCCAGAGCCCAAAGAAATATTTACCTAATAATTTTCTTCGGCTACGCGATATTGCCTCACATTCACACAGCATGTGTGTTATGATCTCGACCGCTCGTAGATCGCCATAGAATCTACAAATGTCTGTATCTTTCATTTTGAGTCTCTTTGCGTATTTCAGCAGGAGCAAGTGTCCTGTCAGGATTCTTATTAAAGTCCTAGCTTATCCCTGTTAAGTTTAATCAGCTTTCTACATCTTTTACCATCGAGAAGATGCCATAGAACCTTGGATAACCCATGTCCTTCCAGGTTCGACCACCTAACATTGGCAGTCTTTATTGACTTTTCCTCGATAGTGCTTCTTACTGTGAAGAGGGGTAGCTTAATGTTGTTGTCGAGCAGCCCTCCTCACCTTCCGTCCGCTTGTTCATTTCACTCTATTCCGCAGTGTCCTGGCACCTAGCACAGTCTCACCCGGTTCTGAATGCATAATGCTATGAGCATTGTGCGACAGCCTCTGACTGTATCAGACTGATGTCGGTTGATTCCATTGCCTTAAGAGCGGCCTAACTGTAGATATAGATAGCGATATCTCTATTGGAGACCGATCTCATCTGCTTCAGCTCAGCCGCCCTGAGGACAACTAGAACCTCTGATTGGAAGACACTACAAGTGTCACGCTTAGTTCTGGGTCTTTCGAGAAGATACGGAAACCCATTTCTTCCTCCAATACACTATAGCAGGTTTTGGGCCCAAATTTTTCCTACATTTCTTTTGCATAAAAAGAGCATTACCTTTACGCATTTTTAATTCCTTCCGCTACGTTGAGATTCCAATTCAGTTTTTTGTCCGAGAGCGACAAATCTACTCCGCTGAGTTTTAGGAGTGTGAATTGTGGTATCTTGTACTTTCTGGTAAAAATAACCAGTTCCGTTTTGGAGGGGTTGATATTGAGACCACAGCTGCTTGCCCAAGTGCTAATTGTCTTCAAGGCATGCTCCACTTAAAGCAAGCATTCTCACTTAAAGTATTTTCCCTGCACTATTATGATCACGCCATCTGCGTATGCCGTGACGCTAATACCCATTGAATTAAGCTTTGTAAGAATCTCGTTGATGACCTGCACCCACAAGAGTGGAGCTATGTCACTGACATTCTAGCCGAGCTTTGTCCAATAGAACAGTGAAATAAATTGCAAACCTAATTTCTTATCCCCTGTTCTATATTTGCGTCTACTAGATCACTTTTAATGCCACTGAACTTCACGTTATTAAAGGCTCTTTCTATATTCAGGAAGGCAGCCATCGCAAACACACCGGAGTGTAGACACCTTTCAATTTAGCCCACCACCTCATGTAGGGCGGTTTCTAAAGATTTGACTTTCATGTAAGCATACTGTGACTCGGTCTTTGAAAAGGGTTACACTTAGCTTAATTTCTGATGAGGTTTCATTTTTAATGGTAATAGCGGTGACAAGGTACACAGAATCCCAAACCACCCCAACGTGATAGCTGCATTTTGTGGAGTTTGGTAACAATCGACGGCGTTGTACGCTTTCGGTTGATAATAAAAATTACTTTGTTTTCCAGCCATTCAAAGCAATACTATTTATGTATGTGTGTCAGAGCTTTCCGTCGCTATAACTGTTGTAATACACATCCTCAAAACCAAAAAGGAGGTGGTGAACTACGTTCTAAAATTCTTGGACTTTCCAAGCACTTGGCAAGCAATACCCTCCATTGTCTTGTAAATAGTTAATAATTTATCAGACATACTTCCCTTGTACCAAAACTTAGACATGAGTTGATGTTAACTCTCTTGCTGTTACAAATAGCTCGACTTACAGGCTAGTTAAAAAAGTTGTTTGTACCTTACTTTAGGTATTGATGGCATAGTGGCAAGACGAGGGTTGCTTCGTCCCCTCTATTGAACAGTCAAAAGAACCGAAAAGAGTTTTCCATACCCTGTGCACTATTTGTGACTCGTACCTAATTTTTTTGAGTAGCACCTCTCAATTTTCTCGATGGCAACGTTTTCATCGATACTACGGGTTGTATAGGACTTGACGATCAACTACACGTCAATCGTTCTGGTGGATACGTTATGATTCGTTACGTTGAACGTTCAATCTCTTCGTAGTGCGATATATCGCCGTACTTGTTTCATCTGAGCTATCCGTGGATGTACAGTGCCTACAATTTGGCAGCAGTCCGGGCCTCAATTGGCTACTCGGATTTTTCGAACTTTTATAACGCTGGAGTGGTGGCTTACGTCAATTATAATTTGATGAATTTTGTTATGATCTGATATTCAGATCGCTGCCATTATTCCATATTATGATTGGGAAAAGGTATACTGAGTACTGCGGTTTCCTGCCGTTATTGACTGGAGTTGTTCAGGTTGGCGTAATTAGCCCTATTAAGATTAAAACTTCAAAAATACTCATAGGAAACAGGACTTAGACCATTGTCATATGAGAATGTAAGAGAAATGAAAGGGTGGTAACTATCCGAATGAAGATGTCTACTTTTTAAAATGACGCAGTTATTTGTATCAGTGACGAAGACTAGGTTGAGTTGTCTGCCAATGCTATTGGGGACAACACTTAATTTATAAAGAGCGCAGTTGATTAGGCAACCTCTGAAAAGATTTTCTTTATCAGAAGTATTGCAAGATTTGTTGCAGTAAAGAAGGTGTGGCCAGAAAGAGTCCATAGAAGGTTTGGTAGATTCAAAGTACCTTACAAAAGAACAACCTCGTTGGGATTAGCAGCAATAAAAACATATTCGATTACAATAACGTTGTCTAGATAGATCGTAACCTTGAATTGGTTGAGGGGTTGGTTGTTTTTCAATTATGTGAGCAGAGTGTGACTGTGCTATTCTTTCTTTCTATTAAAAGCGCCGTACCACAGGGCTCTACCCCTTTATGTGATAAATATACATATATGTAAAGCTTGCACTATACGCTGAAGACCTTTGCGCTCTACAAAATATGGCTCTAAAGAATGACCTCTGTCTTAGTCCTGAGAAATCCGCAACAATGTCATTTATAAAACATTTTTAGATTTATCTTACTTACTTACTTTAGATGACGCTACAGTCCGGGCTGGACCTGGGCCTCTGTCAACGAGCGTCTCCAGCTAGCTCGATCTTTTTGCTAGCTACCTTCGGCAAGTTGGCTAAAGTCCCGTTCCACTTGCGGATGGGGAGGGATTTTCTGACTTTTCGGACCGGAGCGCTCTAGATGACCCAGCCGTCTTAGTCGTTGGATCTTCACTCTTCTGGCTAGGTCGATGTCGTTGCACAGTCCGTACAGTTCGTCGTTGTATCTCCTTCTCCACTCACCGTCAATGTACGCGGGACCGAAGATCACTCGAAGATGCAGGCAAGAGCACCCTCATCCATTCTTGATAATGTCCATGCATCTGCGCCATAGACCAGGACTGTTTTTATAAAGGTCTTTATAGGGTAACTTTTGTTGTTCGAGAGAGGGCTTTGCTACACAATTGCCTTCTTAGCCCAAAGAAGCAGCTATTGAAGAAAGTTATTCTTCATTTGATCTCAGCGCTAGTTTCATTACCTGAATTGAAAGCGGAGCCTAGGTAGACAAAGTCCTTAAATGCCACTCACGTCGGTGTTGAGTGTTCTTTTTACTTGACAGCATATACATACTTGGGCTTGCCTCGTTGACTGCTGAGTCCATTTTCGCTGCTTCCATCTCAATACTCGCGAAAGCACATCATGCTGCTTTCTTCTGATTATGTCAATATCATCGGCGTATGCGAGTAATTAGACGAACCTTGAAAGATTGTGCCTCTTTTGTTTGCGCGTGAGTTTTGCACTATTCTTTTAAGTATAATGTTGAAGAAATCGGCCATTTAAAAAAAACAAGAAGTTACGAAGCATCAACAAGCCTCGGATATGGACGGATCTACTGTTGACAACCCACGCAAACGATTTAAGGCAAATGAGCTTCGGATATGCACGTGGAATGTTAGATCCCTTAATAGAACACGATCAGCCGAGTAACTAGCGGAGGCCCTAGACTGCTGCAAATAGCCATTCAAGAAATGCGATGGGATGGGTCGGACAAAAAGAAGATGAAAAACTGCGACATCTACTACGGCAATTGCTACCGACGGCTAAAGCAGCGCTTATTTGGATGCGGATTTGCTGTCGGAGGCAGACTAAGACAAGAAGTCCTCTGATTCCGGCATGTGAGCGAGCGCCTCGTAGCAATCCACATCTAGGCTAAATTCGCCAACATTAGCCTTATATGCCCTCACAGAGGAGAAAGATGATGACACCAAAGATGCCTTATATGAGCTCCTGAACAAGACCTACAAGCAATGCCCTAACTATGACAATTTTAAGGCAAAGCTTAGTTAATACTGTGAGGAATTTTGACGTCAGACGGCTACAATCGCAGGGGATCGCCAAATCCTTTTCCGATCGAGTGTTTCTTAATCTCTTAACAGGTCCCTTGCCGCCAGCAGCAAGCATCGAAGTAGCAAGACATCAGAGATGCCGCAACAGATGTACTGGGTTTCACTGGACCACCGCAACGAGATCCCTGGTTTGATGACGAATGCTATTAAGCACATGCAGCTAAGCAAGATGCATACAAAGCGGCTCTGCATAGGATGACTAGAGCCGCTCATAAACTCAATGAGCAGAAGTGGAGAGACGGACACCGGAGTAGTTGGACGGACGTTTGAAAGATAGTGCCTCTTGTGTTTGCTCGTAAGTTTTGCACTATTCTTTCAAGTACGATGTTGAAAAAATCGCATGACAGCGCATCGTCTTGTCTAAATCCTTTCTTCACATCAAATGTCTCGGTGAGATGTTTACCGACTTTGTTGGACCAGCGTACATTCTCCATCGTCATCCTGCACAAATGGACGAGTAAACATTGCTCTGTATAGCTCGTCTCTATAGATACTGTCATACGCGGCGATAAAATCGATGAATAGGTTGTGTGTATCGATCTGAAGTTCATGGGTATTCTCCAAGATCTGCCGTAGTGTGGATATTTAGTCGAATGTGGACTGTCCTGGCCTGAAGCCATATTGATATAGACCTAACAGGTTGTTGATGAAGGGCTTCAGGCATTTACACAAAACAGCAGATAAAATCTTGTATACGATGTTAAAAAGAATGATGCATCTGTAGTTGGTGCTGTTCAGAGGGTCTCATTTCTTGACGATCTGGCACACAATGCTCAGTTTCCACCCATCGGGCATATTTTCGTCCGACCATATTTTAAAGATGAGTTCGCATATGCTCCTTACCAAGGCATTGCCTGCCGCTTTGAAGAGTTCGGCAGTAATGGCGCATACTCCAGTAGCTTTGTTGGACTTTAGCTTAGATATTGCTATCTTCACTTTATCCAGGTAATTTATCAACCGTCCAGAATATCGAATTTGGAGAGAAAATCCGATCAAGTACGTTGAGCTTACAAAAAATCTGGGTAAATCTGGTAAACATTTAGGAGGCCCTTTAGTTGAAATACTCATTTTAGTGAACTCGCACTCTATGGCAACAATAATATTTCTCCCTCTTCTGTAAATTGGATTATAAATTCAGAGGAAATATGATTGTCGCATACAACAATATTAGAAAATATATATACAATCTTAATCATCAAGACCGCTGTTTTGAGTACTTCAAACAAATTCCGGCCGCTCTATTTTTAATATACATAGATTCGTTTAATTTTTCTGCTATACGAAGTAACACAAATTAGTCAAGCGGAATACCTTTCTAACAAATTATCTTTGTACAGTCATGCAACGCTTATCATGATCCAAACGAGATACTCCTGTCTGACATCCGAAGGGTCGTTCGACTTGGAAGTCGAAACGAAATTATCAACCAAAACAGCAGGTTAAAAAGAGGAGAACCTTGTGCTACTCCTCGCCGTATGACTAGCGATTCAGATAGTGGTAGGGCATTGCTTAGTCCTAAACTCATAACCGTTAAAGTGCCATAATCTGGTCATTTTTTTAGAGATCAAAAGAAAACAGTAATCTAACAATCTCCTCCAAGAGTCCTTTCGCTGTGAACCATCATTTATTTTGATATTTTTCTGGAAATATTGCTGAACCTATTATTATTACTATGCAGCTAGTGAGTTGTTGAAAGAAAATCAGCGTCCGCAGTGCTTTTGTATAATATCTATATCCAAGTAGTAAACCAAATTTAACTCGTTATGAGCCCATGGTTATTTCTTAAATGATTCCAAGGTCCTAAGAGTAAGTGTAGACAACCATCTGGTGGTTGATATTCACAAGAAAAATGAGCTCCTCTGTATCATATCAAGGCAACAGTTTAATCAATCCGAATACGTATGCATGCAGTTCATATGACCATCATTGTGACTCATGTAGAGATCCGCCAAGTTTTGGGTCTTTTTCCAAATTTTTGTAAAGAGCACGGTAATCCTTTCCTCGTTTTTTCTTTCAGATGCACCATCATTCATAAACTAGCTTCAAGTGCTTGTATTCTTCACTTGAACCTTGGAAATTTCCTATCAAGCTGCAAATACCTTCCAAACGTTTTTTTTTTGAAAGAAAATATTGAATACCACATAAGAAACGCTTAAAACCCTTCATCTCAATACCATGTGTTCACTATTCATCCATTGAAAAATGGCCCGTAGAAAGGCTCCATCCTACATACGAGTCGGATACTCCTAGCTCATCAAATTCTTTCACACAATAGCTAAGAACATACCTGATCCCACATTTAATTGCCTTTACGTTAACCTACTTTTGATATATGTACGTGTTATCCAGTTTCGTCCTATCCAGTGTATGGAAAATAAATAAAAAAAAAATGGAGAAAATATTTCAAAAGTCTACACAAGGATGTGAAGATATACAAAAACCACTTTTCAGTTTCCTCTCCTAGGACTCGGGCTTTTGTCGACTTTATTCGAGTTATTTCCGGACTATGATGCACAAAACAGCTTCCACTAGGAATACCCCGAATATATTTTGCATCAACAGTACTCGATACTACAAGTAGAATATCGCTTTGGAAAATCTCAGCCCAAACGCACATGACAAGGAATGTATGTTTATCGGGTATGAGAATAGATTTGATGTTGCCATTGTGGTACTGTATAGGTGCACTATACGAATGTGAGCCTTTTTCATTATCAGACAAGGTTTATAAGAGCTCTTAGTAGCCGCATTGAAGTTGGGTTTTGAGGGCATTATGTCCTTAAGACATTTGTGAGGACACTGCTCAGTCTTCCCTATCATCTGTTATGTTCCAAGTTGAGGCGGACCATTGGTGGACTTGCCGAGTTTTCATTTAACGAGGATTAATTCGATTTCGAATTCTGTCCATCTATGGTCTGAATGAATAAAAGAATGAAACTGGTTCTCGATGCAAGCTTATTTTCTTGTTGAAAGTTCACTTAAGTTCGTTAGTTTTGACGTGAAATGTTCAACCAGCTAAATAGCTTACATCCACACCATACCAACTATAAGGAGTACCTCCATATGAAGGGTTCAAACGACCTCCGTAACCTCATTATATAAGAATAATCTTGAAAGTCCACGTTTCTCGGTCTAATCTATCTCGTGACACTCTGTCGTTTTAATACTTGTAATCTTGCTTATCGACTGTTCACAGAAGATAGACATGAATCCATGATTAGGGGCTTAATCAAAGAAGGGCACAAATAACCCAAACGTTGGTGTAATCGAGAAATTATTAGTCACAGAGAACCCATTTTCGTAATAAGCCTCGTTTAAAGGTTTTCTATCAAACGTTACCACGAAAGCAGAGGAATTCGAAAACTTTATAGAAGAAGTCTAAAATAACAAAATGACTCCAACAATGCACAAGAGGATTGTGCTCATTCCTATAGGTAACATCATTGAGTAAGCCCATATGCAGTCTGTATAAAGTGAAGAAAGTGCTAGAAAATCACCTGAGGAAGACTGGACCAGTACACTAAAAGAGACAACAAAACAGGTGTTCAGACAACAGAATGGCTTTTGGTAAAAACATGAAAGATCGATCCCATCGACGTCAAAAATGTTTCCAACTTGTCAAAATATATATGTATACCTTTCCAAAAACGTTTCAAAAAATGTAAATACACAAGGCCAAGAACATTTAACTATCAGGAGAAGTTCCACAAGGGTAAATCCTAGGACCAATCTTTTGGAAAATATTCTATGATAGAGTATTGTCTGGTCTATTGGTCTGCACAATCCAAGAGGAGCAAACAATAATATAACGACATGGCTTCACACATCAGGTCTGGAACTGGCAGTTTACAAAACACAAATATAGTTCTTGCATTCAAGTTGGAGATCCCGACATCGAGTGAAAGCCCCACATTAAGTACTAAGGGGTGCTGTTGGACCATAGCAGGTCAATGTCTGTGAATGGTTGCAATCACATCGAGTCATTGGCACCATTTCATTGCTGACATCCAATAAAGATTTTCAACTCATATACACAGTGTGGTAAATAATATCCCGGACTTACTCTAGAAAATATAACATGAACACGATTTCTGTTTATATCTTCGTGTTTTTATTTGAAATATTCTCTTCTCGATTCAATATACTTTTTACAATACGATTCAATATCAATTCCAATGCCTGCTCTAGCTCATTTTGCGGAATTGCATCTAGGACCCGTGTCGAAGCTGCTTCAATAGTCGAAATGTTGTCAAATCAAGTGAATGCGGCGGATGATTTAATATATCCAATTAATTTCGAGCCAAAGTTTGACATACAATGAGTGCTGTGGGACTCGATGCATCATCTTGCAACAGAAACCAACTTTTTGAACCAAGATATTAGGGTCGGATACGATGGATTCTGATTCGAAGATTCTCTTTGTTGATGTTTAAGGCGTCTTCCATCATTCTCAGTGAAGCATTGCGCGATCCTCTGCAACAAAATCACGTACATAATTTTTGGATCATTTCAGGCGTCCGAACAGAAATTTGCCTTTCTCTGTGTGTTTGTCATACTCCAACGTCCTTCTGCCGCCCAAAAAACATGTATGTCACTCGAAAATAACTGTTTTCCTCAAACGGTACCTTTGTTGTATCGATCGGAATGATTCTGATGCATTTTTACCAAGTTTTGCGTGGAATTTAATTTAATTGACAGGTCTTTGTTCCATGTTAAAATTTCAGCATCAAATGAAAAGGCGTCCTGAAAAAATTTATTTTTTATAATTTTTATGTGTCAACCAATGTCATAAAATTTTGACAGATAGTAGAGAAAGAATCGGTCTTTGAAATGGACGTTCAGACAAATAGATGGCGCTCTTGGTTGCTGAGATATGGCTCGTGTCCGGAATATTATTTGCCACACTGTGTAGTTTTTAATATCGTCGAACTTGTGTAATTTTGTTGAGAAATTGCATTGAATGTTTATTGAAATTAACGGTGAGCATTCTCTCGATAAATCTCACTACACGGAGTATTTAAAAAAAAAAGTGAAGAAAGACACGAAGAACGTAGAAGACCACGGAACAAATAGAAAACAGCAAATTGAAAGCATATAGTAGTTGATGAGGAGAGCATTCAAATTCAACAACAACTCTCGCAGGTTAATTAAATATGACACGAGAAGCCGTCTCCATGTGTTTAAAAAAAATGGATAAGCTCCGAAATATGGGAAAACACGTGCTATTTGAACAGAATGAATGACGGTAGAACAACTGAAACACTACTTGCGAAATGTTGATCGGCAGATATAGACGAAAGTCATTTCTCCAATCAAATGTGGAAAAAACAACAGTTATTTTCTCATGGAATCAAAAAATTAACAGACAGATGGGAAATGGGAACAATGTATCGCTACATTTTAACATCCTTGGTCTCTGACCAAGCGGAAAGCGGACAACTCAGTAGGATAATTGCTGTAGAATTCTGTAGTAGCTTAAAGGTACGATCAGACGGTCATCCAAACTTGTCATCCGGATGACATGTTGACGTCAGAAAACTTTTGTAATTCGGTTGTCATCTGCGAGGCTGTTATCCGCTAGATGACACCCGATCACACAGTGTCATCCGTTCGGTGATCCGAGTGTCAGTTTGTCCCAAAATGAATGACACCCTTGCTTTGTCATCCGGTTGACATGCCTAGATGACAAAGCCGGATGACAGGCGATCGCACGAGTTGACACTAATGGCACGGATGACACTAATGACACTGATGACATTTGGTAATTAGTAGTTTGGGAAAAAAGAAAACCTCATTAAAATAAAAATAAGACAACAGAAAAAGTGTCGGAGGGAAAACAAAAGTTGTTATGATTAAAAAGTACTGTAAAAGAAAAAACATAATATTAAGTAAGTATTTTAGTGATACTTATCGTGCAAAAAAGTAAAAGGAATATTTTAATCTTTTTTTTCGACTAAAAGTAGTGTATGTTGAACCTGATATCCAATTTCTAGAACAAGATTCTCATCAAAAATATAAATACACCACTGTGTAGAACAACAAAATTACACCTAGAGAGTGAAAGATTTTCCTTAATCGGATAAGTGGTTCAGAAGCTATGTACATATAGTTTTAGTTCAAGTCTAAAGAATTTTTCGAATCTCCGTCAAAGTACGTATATTGAACATTGAACAAATAATCACCCTTATCTGGATTTCATTACGTGGTACTGAAAGTCTGAAAGTCTTGGCAAATGTGATGCGACCAGTTTACCGACCACACCATGCCGATCATCTTGCCTACGTGCTATATTTCCCAACACTGCAGTCGCCAAATTACGAAAGCTACCAGAATTGGAATTCGAGGACAACGATGGTGATGGCGATGCTATTGACGACGGCGTTTTCGCTGTTCCTTTCTTTCGCCTTTTTTTTCCGCACTGGTGTTGGTTGGACAATTTCGAGGGACGGTTCAGCGTTTGACAACTGCGTCAACTTATTTAAAATTGAGTAATTATCGTATGCATCCTCCTGAAAAACCAAAAACGAATATAGTAATGTATGAATGGATACATACATGAAAGCAGATCAATTGAAGAACGAGTACCTTCCAATTCTAATGTGGACGTCGATGGAAACGATTGTGACACTTCGGAAGACTCCATTTAAGACGCACCTCGATATCGTCAACACCCTCAATATGTAAATTGACTGCCACCTGTTTCCAGGAATCAATTCTGGAGTTCGGATATTTATTATCCTTCTGCCCACTATCCCAAAGAACAGGATTTATTTGAACAGCTGCAATTAAAGTAGACTCTATTTCACGGTCCCAGGAAAATAATATTTTTCTGCACTCTTTTTTCCGTGAAACCGTGGTTGTTTTATTTTTGGCCTCAATATTGGTTCACCGTCGTTGTCACTCACACTTTTATAACACAGAAAAAAAATTAACTTAACTTTTTCAATTATGCAAACGTGTCATCTGATGTTAGATTACAGTGTGGAAAATGAAGTAATGTCATCCATGGGGCTTTGTCATTCGGATGAGACGCTGTCAAAAAAAATTGGTCACCCAGTCCCAATAGCGATGACAAGCGGTCAACCAAATCAGTCATCTAGAAATCGTGTCATCTGGTATGTCATCCGGTTGACACGTTTAATGACATGCTGGATATCAGGCTACCACACGGGATGACCACGTCGTCAAAGTGACGTCAGGATGTCACCCGGATGACGAGTTTTGATGACCGTCTGATCGCACCTTAATACCAAACGTTGAACAACCCAGGAAGCATGTAACAATGCTGCTTGCTACGATCAGAAAAATGAGAAGAATAAACTGTGTGCACGAAGATTATCACTTGGAGTATACATATTGCGCATACCGAACGGTCGCTGCCGGTCTAAGGACGAAAACCCCAAAACGATGACCATCAGAAAAATTGCACAGATCGAGTGCCAAAATTGATTGGATACCTCAGCAAAGAGAGATTATATCTAGATACATGGTTTGGTAAGGTGGGGTTTGCGGGTTGATATAGTGTCTGGAGCCCAAAACACCCTATAACTCATCTCATTGTGGTCGCCGGGCAAAAAGAATTAGTTTACGGTTGCTTATTGCGATTTTTGCTTTCTTTCTCTCGTTGGTTTTGATTTCACCTCTATGACCAAACACTCAGCAGAGCTTACCCCGATGCTGAACAGAAAGTTCATTAAGCTCTTCACGACAGCACTTCACGAGCTTTAATTTAATACCGCTTGCAGCGATGGGCCTAATGGTAGTCTAGTTGTCAATGAAAATATGGTATAATATAATATAATAATATTGTCTTTGCATTTGTTGTCGCAGGTCAGACCGCTTCAGCTTCAGCCAACAACTCAGCTTGGAAGACTCTGCTGTGGTATGGCGTTATAAACTGCTGCCAACATAAATGAAGGTTTACTCACTTAGGTGAATTGTCGTCCTGCAAACTTGTTAATTAGTTCAACGCTGGGATAGAACATTAAGTTCAATGTCTCACCTTCCTTCTAGGTAAACAAAATAGTTTAGAATCCACAGAAGTATCTTATGTTAGGACTGGCACTCTTAATTCGAAAGTCAGTCTATGTAGCATTTACCTCAGAAGTGTGCTTTGAAGACACCTTTTGTAGTGATTTTGTGTTTCATTTTATTCCAGTGGCAACTCCAGTCGCACTCCTACCTCGAAAGCAATGACTTTTGATTTATATGCAAATATTTCCTCAAGCGTCCATACACTTGCCCTCATTCGTATTCATCCTTCTACGAACATAGGAGTACGGGTGCACACGAGTCAAGTATCATTCGTATGTACGAATGGAAGGACCCATCTCTCAGATGTAGGAATGAGTAAATTTATATTTCTTAACTGAGGAAGAGAATGCACTCCAAGTCGAACTTAATTTCCTACTCCCTGCTTCACATACTCGTATACCATATACCAGGACCGTCGTCATTGACACCGGAGTAGTTGTCAGAGTATGTCAAATACTCCTCCGATCGCCTCCCGATTCAGAAGTCGATAAGACTTGAACTACATTCCAAAAACAAGAACACAAAGGGAATGCTAATCGGTTTAAAAGGATAATAAGTAGAAATTTGAATACTCTTCAACTCCTCATTCCTAATCATTATTTTTATAGAAAGACCAACTCTTGTCAAAGTGGGGTATTAAAGAATATAAACCGTTTTCTGTTGTTGTCTTATTTATGGGAAAAAATAAATTCGAAACAATCAAATCATATTCAGGGGACAGAGGTGCCAAAGTGACAGTAACTGAATGGAAGCAACACACCAAACTGGTTTCATCGGAATCCATTGGTAATCGGATTATTAAACTGTAAACTCGGATTGTTTCCATGGAACATTGAGTCAACCAGAAACAAAGTTCATAGCTTCTGGTTACTTGCTAACAGTATACAAAAATATTTTTAAAACAAATTTTTGGCCACCGATATTCGTCGGACTGGGTTGAGGTGAAACTGTGAAATCCCTTTTGTTGGGAGGTTCGTCCTGACGTTGTGGGTTGTTGGCTGTTGGTTGTTATGTTTGGGAAATTGATTTATAATCGGGAAAAGTGTATTTTTTGTTGGCGATGCTGCTTCTGGAATTGTGTATCGGTGGTGGGGAATTTAAATTGAATTTAACTTTGTGGGCAAGGATGCATAAATCATGCGTGTTGCATAATAATTGACAGAAGGACAGGAGATTTTAATGGGAAAAGAATTCACTGAAAGCGGATGTTATTTTTCTCAGGATGGTAATCTGACAGGAAATATTCGAGGACTATATGGGGTAAAATTAATATATTCTTCAATTAATCTTGTTAGTGATAAAAAAAGGTTTAAGGGACACAAAGCCCGAGCAGACAGTTGTCGAAGATGAAAAATACTTTTACATCTTTTACTTCGACAACAGGGTATTGAACGATGAGGCTAATCCATGACCAATGCCAACCTGGCGATCCTTACTGAGGATAAAAACGAACTGTTTTTATGTAACTTTTACGTAGTAGCTAGCGGATACTGGTCTCCCCATTCAGACTTGGCTCGTATAACGAATAAACATCATTAAACCCTTAGCGAATTACTTGGCCATATAAGGAGGAGGATGAGAGGATTTGCGCGACGATCGTTTGGGAAAAGTAGCGCAATGTTTGATTTACCTCCCAGTGGTGATTCCCAGTATCAACATTAGTAAATCCTGAATCATCCTTTAAATCCTTACTCATTCAGGCTAAAATGGCAATGGCATGCTTAACCAACTATCAACTATGAAGAATTATACACAATGACGATAGTCGATACGTTTGCTCGGACACGGATTCACCGAGTATCAAGCCCGTTACCGATCGTCTATCGAAGATCCGATAAAAATTAAATTCGCCAACAAAAGGCTCATAAATTCCCACACCCTTCTTCTAGGAGCTGCCTGACAAAATTCTATAAGCATACACATGAAGTGTAAGTCGTCCTTGGCGATTTCAAAGGCAAGGAAGACATCTTTGTCTGACCAACAAACGGAAAATTAAATTGATCATAATTATTGTAATCAACGCAAGTCAATTCTCTAGTGTACTGGAACCACTTACCACTTGTTGCAGCCAAGAAATAGATGAGGATATCTGAACCATGGTAAGGAAGTTCAATATCGAACAGCTGAAACAGCAAAAGATCGCCAAGGTGTTTTCGGATCGAGTTTCCTCTCGAGGAGTCCGATGTCACCAAAACCACTGGCATCACTGCCAAGGAGCAATCAGAAAGGCCACCTCAAAAGTATTGACTTTCACCATCTTCCATCAAAGAAACCCCGGGATCAATGACGAATGCAGACAGTCATCTCTATGCGCAAGGCCAATTATCTTGCTGCTCGGAGTTTTGGATCACTTCTTCCACGCTTACTAAAATATTTTGACCTACTACTTTTTAGCATATGTACACCCACTCAAGAAACTTAAGGAGTAGATTCAACTGGAAAGTGTACTGTACAGTATTGCTTTTCCATATTGCTTCAGCCCCTGCTCTCGTCGTTCAATGGGAACGGCAGCATATTCGTAACTAAATGAAGAACAACCAACTTACGTACTTTAGGTGGCGGTAAAGTGCGGGGTTGACCTGGGCCTCAATTAACAAGCGTCTTCAGCCAGCTCGATCCTTTTCTATCTGTCTCCAGTTTCGCAAGGTAAGCTAGCTGAGGTCCCCTTCCACTTGCGTGCAACACCTGAGTCTCGGCCTTCCTCTACTGCGCTGTCCCTCGGGGGCAGATTCGAAGACTTTCCGGACCAGAGCATTGGTGTTCATCCGCTCTACATGACCCAGCCATCTTAGTCATTGGATCTTCACTCTTTTAGCTAGGTCGATGTCGCTGTACAGTCCATACAGTTCGTCGTTGTATCTCCTCCTTAACACACCGTCAATGTAGAAGGGGCCGAAAATCAATCGAAGAATTTTCCTCTCAAAGCAATCAAGAGCACTCTCATCCACTTTTGATAATTTTCATGCCTCTGCGCCATAGGGCAGGACTGGGTAACTTGAGTTGTTCGAGACAGGGTTTTACTAGCCAATTGCGTTCTAGCCCAAGGTAGCAACGATTGGCAAGAGTTACACTTCGTTTGATCTCAGCGCTGGTGTCGTTGTCTGAATTTATAGGCTTTAGGTTTTAGCTTTATCAGTCGAAGGTGACAGCATATACTTGGTCTTGCCCTCATCGCCGCTTCCATCTCAATACTCTGGTCAATGGTGGACTGTCCTGGCCTGAAGCGACACAGATATGGACCTATCAGGTTATTGACGAACGGCTTCAGGAGTTCACACAATACGGCAGATAAGATCTTGTATGCTAGGTTAAGGAGACTGATGCCTCTGTAATTGTCGCAGTTCAGAGGGTCTCCTTTCTTGAGAATCGGACAAACAACGCTGAGGTTCCATTCATCGGGCATACTTTCGTCCCACCATATTTTACAGATGAGTTGGTGTATGCTCCTTGCCATGTCATCGCCTGCCGCCTTGAAGAGCTCGGCAGTCAGGCTTCAGTTCGGGGATTGTATTCGTGGCATGATTTTCTCACCTTTTGGTAAAACATCCGAATCTTATTCCTGGAGCAGAATCTCTCAATTTCTTCGACCGCGCACTTCTAATGCTCTTTCTATTTCCTCCTGAGAAGCCGGTGTTCGTCTCTTCTCTTCTACTCGTAGAGCTCGTGAGCATCTATAGTCCTCCTATGCAGCGCCGCTTTGTATGCATCTTGCTTAGCTGCATGTGCTTGCCGGCATTCATTATCAAACCAGGGTTTTCGTTGTGGTAGTCGAGTGAAACCGAGTACATCAGTTGCGTCATCTCTGATGCCTTTTTGGCAGTCTTGCCACTGGTCTTCGACGCTTGAAGCTGGCGGCAAGGGACCTGTTAAGAGATTAAGAGTGACTCGATGGGAAAAAAAATTCGAAATTGCTCACAGTATTAGCTTGTCTTAGCGTTGTTCGGGATATCTGCAACCGTACCTTGCCTACAACAAGGTAATGGTCCGAGTCGATGTTGCCTCCTCGGAAAGTTCGGACATCCATTATCCTGAATCCGTTATCGGAGGTAGTTTCATGCAGGCTATACCCTCCGACATCGCTAGTGAAAATGCCCACTATTCCTAGCTTTGCCTTAAGATTGCCAAAGACAATTTTAATGTCATAGTTAGGGCATTGCCTGTAGGTAAGGCATCTTTGGTGTCATCATCTTTCTTCACTGTGGGTGCGTGCGCGCATATAAAGCTAATGTTGGTTTTGATGCGGATTGGTACAAGGCGCTCGTTCACATTCCGGAATCTCCAGCCTTCTTGCTTTAGTCTGTCTCCAACAACAAATTCGCAACCAAATAGGCGATACTTTTGCCATCGACAAGAATCGCCGTAGTAGATGTCGCAGTTTTTCGTTCGTTTTTTTGTCCGGCAAATTCCATCGTATTTCTTGGATGGCTATAATGTCTGCTTTACAGCTAGTTGTTCAGCTGCACGTGGCCTGTTAAGGGACCTAACATTCCACGTACATATCTGAAGTTCGTTGTCCTTAAATCGTTTGCATGGGTTGTCAGCAGTAGATCTGTCCGTACCCGAGGCTTGTTTATGTTTCGAAACTTTTTAATTGTTTTCCATGGCTGGGCAGTTACCCCGACGGTGGAGAACAACTAACGGAGTCGAATTTAATGCTTTTAAGATACAATGCAGTCTGGTACAGTTAAAGCGATATCCGAACACGCACCCATTATTCGTGAATGGCACTTTCGTCGTCTAAAAACTAAACTTGTATTCAATCGCAGTATCTATGTAAAAGATAACTTACGTGGGATGGAATGATATCAACATCCTGCCAAAAAATCTGCGACCTTAATATATCGAGCAATTGTTTATAATTGGAGAACAACATACATATCTGTTGCTGTATCTCTAGATATGACTGAAAACAGTGTTATAAAACTCAAAGGTGATGCTAATTTTATAAAGTTAATTGATCATCTCGAACACCGACAAATGTCCCCCAACCATACCTTGCTATATCGCTATCCCTAAGATTGCTCATCTCTGATATTCCTAAACCATTCAACTTGTTAATGCACTTTTTGACAAACTGTTTCCTGTCATTACAACTTTCGAACATTTAAGACCATCTTGCATCGCTGTCTCCATTTCTTTTGTTTGTCCTGTGCAAATATTTTAAGGGCAAGTGAAATATCCAGGCAGTATTGTACCTTCTCGCCCTAGTAGACAGGCAATAACAAGTTTAGTGCAAAAGTTTGAGTGTACATATTCGTTGTGTGATGTTGCCGTATCAGTGAGGCAACGGGTTGGTCGAAGTGTCGAAAATATCGCTGCCGTTCAGGCGTCCGTAGCAAACGATCTAAATCAGTCAATTCCACGGCGTTCTCAAAAATTGGGAATCGCTCAGACCACATTATGGCGTATTTTGCGTAAGGATCTTGGTTAACACCCATACAAGATTTGAAGCCGATGGACCATTTGAAGCGACGTACGTTCTCCGATTGGGTTCTGGAGAAGATGTGCCAAGATGGTGAATTTCATCGCAAAATCATCTTCAGTTACGAAGCTCATTTTTGGCTCAATTATTTCGTCTATAAGCAAAATATGCATTATTGGTCGGGTGAAAATCCACATGTACTTCATGAATCATCACTTCATCCACAAAAAATAACTGTTTGTTGCGGTTTGCATGCCGGCAGCGTTATTGGGACATATTTTTTCGTCGACGATAACGATCGTTACGTTACTGTGAATGGTCAGCGTTATCGCGCTATGATCACTAATTATTTTTCGCCCGAATTAGAAGATATGGACTTGGACGACATGTGATTTCAACAGGATGGTGCCATAAGCCACACAGCACACCTTACAATCGATTTATTGAAGAGTAAGTATGGTGAGCGTGTTATCTCAAGAAATGGGCCAGTCGATTGGCCGCCTCGTTCGTGCAATTTAACGCCGCTTGACTATTTTCTGTGGGGCTACGTTAAGTCACTGGTTTATGCCAACAAGCCGACGACGTTGGAAGAGCTCAGAGCCAACAGAGTCGTTGAAAATTGGGTCCAATGAATCGACCGCTGCAAACGTGCCCTGAACGAAGTCGAGTTTCATTCATAAATAAAATAAAATAATAAAATTTTTGAAATATCTCAATTGGTTTGTGTTTTATTTTAAAAAAAAAGTTGTGAAATCCTTATTGGAAAACCCTTTATTTCCATATTGATGACTACAGTGATTGTTGCTCAGGTGATGGTTGGCACACCTGGCAAGTAACTTATTAGACGGATGCAATTAAAAACTTATTTCATTCCCCTCTATTAGCTTACTGAAAAGAAACAAATAAAACGCAAAAACTTTCCAGGTTACAGGACTATTCTCTAATTGTCCACCTTTCTCGTTCCATTTAGAAAAAAAAAAATCAAAAATCCTTTCAAGAAAAAGAGAGAAAAACCCTTTCTGCATGAGCGGATAAAAACCGCATTTCAATGATCTATTCTCAATTTATTCCCTCCAGCACCAAGTTTACAAAAAAAAAAAAAAAACAACAAAAAATGAGAAAAAAAAAAACGGTAAAACTCGAATTGTAATTTCACGGAGCGAAAAGTTTTTTTCACAACTTCAATCCCAATATAGTTAGGACAACCCCTTGTGAACTCCTCCTGCCCTTCCGAACCATTTGATTTGTCCTACAATTGAAAATTAGTCACAATGACCGAGAAAAAAAAATGAAAATGAAAATCGACAAAAAAAACAAAAAAAAAAAAACTCAATGTGGGGTAGGGAGGCAAACAAAAAAATCAAATTTAAATTCAAATCCCTCTGCAGGACATGAATTTCCGGTGGCAGTAGAAAGGACCAAACGAAACGAAATACGAATAAAGAAAAACTCAACTCAGTCAGAGTCACAACCGAAGGATATTTATTTAATCCTCGTCTCCTTTCTGTTTTTTTTTTTTTTGCTTATTTTTCTTTTGATTTGCCTTTTCCTCGTGTCCTATCTTTCATTAGAAATTATCCCTCAACAGTAGGTGGGTTCTGTTCAATTCTTCTATCTATTTCAGGTCATATTCTGATTTCTTTTTCTGTTTCTTCCTTTTTCTTTTTAAATCAATTCAATTTGACCTGTTAACTTAATGAATATTAGAAATAATGAACACTGAGGGCGAGAAAAACTGCTGAAAGTGCTTTTTTTTTTCTCTTGTCCTCGCGCACACCCTATATGTCTGATGGTTCTGTTTTCTTTTATCGTTATGGAGAATCCGATTGTTTGGGAGTACTTCGTACTTGCACTCCGTGTGAATCAATGGGATCTTCGCCTTCTGTACTCAGTCTCCATTGTTGTGGATTTTTGTGCGTGCTTTTGGCATCAAACGGATAATGAGACACAAAACAAGGAGCCATCCTTTCTGCTAACCCAGATTCAAGAAGCAGCATGCATTAAAATAATGAACGTTAAGAACTCTCTACCTATCCACGTATGGTGATTTCTTAGTTTTCACTTGTCCCGATTGTAGTATATACGTATCTTTGTGTTGTTTGTGAGAACTTTTTAAATATAGAACCTCACTAGTCTATCTCTGAAAGAATAAAGGCAACTTTACCTAGGATGGTGGTGTTCTGCTTATTTGTGGAGACCTTTTGGATACAAGTTTCCAATTGAAATGAACTTGTATGGTAGTCCAATTTAATTGCACTAAACCCAGATGACTGCTGTGTATAGTAATGGAAATGCCAAGGAATCATTTGTTTTATGATCGAGTAGGTCAAAAAGGCAATTTTTGGCCGGCACAAGCTGAGCGTAGGAACTGGTCCCTTTTTGGTAAGAGCATTTAACCCATTGGGCATGGTATGTTATAATCGCCTCCAGAGGATAAGTAGAGCTCAAATGTCAGGTTGTGGGTGGAATGTAATTATGGTTCTGCCAAAACAAAAAATGACATATCTGCTCCGAATTCGAGGAAAATTAAGATTTGGGATACCGAGGGTGTTTTGCAAAAAGAAAACTGAATATTCAGACAGACGTCTAAGTACTAAAGGCATACTCTGGATTTGGGGGTGCTGAGATCTCGCAGGTACCTTCTTAGATTAAGTTTAATTATATAAAATGCCTGCCTACATGGAGCAGTCCCATTTATGGCACAGGCTCTTTGCCATACCATATAATCTTAATGTTGTTTGACCTACAAACTGGAGACGGAACGTTAACAAAGGTTGGAAACTCTCAGAGATCAAATAAAAAATTACTAACTCACTTTTTTGGTCGCCTTGTCGTGGCAGGACGATTTAAGAGACAAAGATCCTAGAGGATAAGCAGGGTTCAGGTGGTTAAATACAGAATTCAACTTCAGTCTATAGTCTAGAGGCATCAATTTAAATTTGGCAGATTTAGGCACTGTGCTAGGAGTTGATGTATTTTTTTAATTCATAATTGTTATTGGAGACTGCACCGCATTCGGTAATTTGAGCTTTTATGATCGAGATAGACAATCGAAGAGTCCCGACCTGAACTCCAACAAAACAGACAGGTGGCTGGGAAAAGTGATGTTTTTGAAGGGAAACCGAAAAAGTTGATCGGGCTCTAGAAAATGGACCATCTAAGAGACTACTGCATAAGGGATCGCTGACAATGAGATGAACACCTGAAAAAAACCTACAGTGCAGAGATACAGCATGTGGTGTTAAAGGCATGAATTTCACTCCACTAGCAGTGACAGACAGTTAAACAGATCGAGAAAAGTACAACCACTGTAATCGACCGACCTTTCGGAACTAAACTAAATCCTTTCTTCCGCCTCGAACAGATCCAAGGGAAGGAAAGTTTCTTTCGAAATTCCTTCGATGAATTTTCCAGAACAAGAAAATGGCCGGTGTTGTAACCATCAAAGTTGAATTTCCAGTCTACATCAATTGCACACAGCGGGCAAGAATATTAACTCATACAAACCAGCGGTGTTTAAACCATACGGGATGTTCCGATAAGGTTCACGCTTAAACTAACTGCAAACAACCCTGGTGAGGGGTACTCCTGCGTACAAGGTCCGTCTGAAGGTGGTGCTGCAGACAGCAATGGCTTTAGATCTTGTGGACAAAATTTGAATGTCACAGGAAAATTCGCTTCCATGAAAACTAAAATATTCCAAAGGGACAATAGAGGCTTACCCTTAAGCATGCCGCTATCTGTCCACTGACGCCTCGATATGGCAAGGCTGTAAATGTCAACAGCCTTACGGAAACTGATTAAAATTATTGCAATTTTTGACAGCTAGAGATCGGAATTCTTAGCGTAAAATGCTTTAGAAAATTCTGGAATAGCTAAACAAGTCTGCTAAAATTCCCCCTAGAGCCTGATGTGCGGCATTCTGTGACAGCAGACATATCGAAGGAAACAGCAGACGTATTGAATCGTCTTCATACCCAGCAATTGGGCTTTGACACTAATAAGTCGAACTCTCTCACAGGGAAACTAAGAATCAGATAGATATGAATGGCATTAATTTTAGGCCTGACTTACATCTTATAATGTATGGCTTGGAATGGTTTTATGTTCCGTTGCACATGCGCAGAATACTTGGTGGTCGGTAACAAACGCAACGTGAGAGTAAGAAAATTAGTGGTCGACTTAACTCTTCCAAAAAGCCATTCTTATTCGCTTACGTCTGGAGTGGACCTAAGCCTCAGTAACAGGGCTCTCTAGTTAGTGCGGTCTCTCCCTAACCTATCTTCAGTTGTGCACTCCAAGTTGGTTGAAGTCCCTTTGGACTTTCGAGGGAGGCGCGAGGTGGAGTAGATCCTGTTCCAATAATTGCGAACGCATTCAGTTATCTCAAAGTCATCAGCAATTGCAAGTAGTTACATTTACTGACTATTGAAAACTGTGCCCTTGGTGTTGACTGCGGGGTTTTGCACATGTTTCTTCCGAATATGATGTTGAAAACGTTATGACGGCGCATCACCTTGATTTAATTCGTTTTCGACATGAAATGTCTCGAATTTACATCAGCAGCGAGTGATCTCTATCGCCATCCTCCACAATCTGACTATGATAGTTTGACAAGGAAATCAAGGCTTAACAGGCCTCTATATATTTCGTCTCTTTGGATGCTATCATCAGCGATGAAAAGGTAGTCTACGAGTATATCGACTTCTTGGCTTTTTGCCATGATCCGCCAAACAAATCTTAGGAATAAGTTGGTACATAATCTCTACCAAGTCATCTTTCGCTGCCATAAATAGATCAGAGTGCTTCACTCAGCTTTGACCGGGTGGACTCATCTCTCGGTTTTCACCGTACAGGTTGAACGCATCATTCTGCCTGACAGTGGTATTTGGGTTGTTTTTGCTATTGAACTGTCGTTGAAGTGGTTTTTCTACATCGATTTTTTGTCTTGACAAGTACTTTCTACTGAAGTACCACCATCTGGTTTCTCGCTGGTACGCTTCTCATGCTCTTCTTCAGAGAAGTCAATGTTATTTCCCCCTTGTTTGCTCGTAGAGTTCGCTGGGCGCTTTCGTTCTTCCATACAGTGCAGATTTTTAGGCCAATTGTCCAACAGATTCCCGACTAGAAAATACTATCGGGCGCGTAACAAACTTTCATTGAAATAAGCCACATCGGAAAACTCAAATGCGTTGTCGAATTTCTGGCAGGTTTTTCCGCTGTGATAAGATCAGTTACATTCTAAACATAATTCGTCAGCATTGCTGTTAGATGTAATGTAATCGGGATGGACCGATGTGTCCAAGACTTTTCCAGGATATAACACCGATGGACTATTAGAGAGTAAGAGCGTTCGGTTTGTCATTAGAGAGGACATCATCATTCTGAGAAGACATATACGCAATTCTGGCTATAGACTATATCGTGAAGAATCGGTGAAAGGGGCTAAGTACCTGTGACTGCTATCACAGTTTGTCTTCTTGAACCTTCTCACCATTTCCAAACCAATTAAGGAATGCAAGGATTCTCTGATCGTATTCGTAAGGTTGGATCTATTTAGTCTTGCTTGGGTACCAGGTCACAATGGTATTGAGGGAAATGCAACACTTCTAATACTTCTCTGTAGAAAACACTGTTTACGTCATAGCTATAGGGACTTTACATTTCTGAGCACCTTTGTGTGTTAGAAGTAAATGGAGGAGAATTACCGGCATGTTAGCATCAAACTGCATGTACTCTGCCGTAAAAGTTTGCCATGAGTTTTAGAGAACAGCCTTTTACTTGAATGTTGTAGATAAAACAAGGAAATGTCCATGACATTCGTGACTAATTTCTCATTTCAAGAACTTTTAAGTTGTCAATAAACGACCATGACTAAATAATGAACTGAAACATGAAAAACGGGTTAATGATGCCTTATTTTAAAAAAACGAGTTCTTTAACCGAAACGGATAACTTTAGATTCCTTTAAGGAACACGGTTGTCCCGAAAAAGGAAGCCCATTTCGCTTATCTTTTTGTACCCAAGTGTACTCATTATGCGAGCACATATACTTCAGGCATGCATATCCTCCTTACTTTTCGTCTTCTTCCATTTTCTTTCAATTGCTTCTTATTTTTGTTCCACAACTTTGTACTTTGATTTCGTTGCCAAGTTTGATGGTTTCGAGTCATTTTTCGTAATGTTTGCTGGTGTCTTAACCACAAACTCAACCTCGGAGACGTCTCATGTGTCTGTCTACATTTCAAGGATCTTCACAGCTTAAATACTTACATCCGCACATTTAAGCGTCGATTTAAAAATAAGCTTTTCAAGGAAAAGAAAAAAAAAATTAAGCAGAACACAAAACGAAACTGAAAAAGGGATTAACCGTGTCGGGTAGGCAGACACGCGGATATTGGAAATAACTTTTGCTTCATTTGAGATACAAATTGGTTAGTGGATTGATGAAAGTCGTAAATGGCTTAAAGAACTTCTTTCTTAACAAAGTTCAGCCGATTCACCTGTTGAACATGGTAGCATGAGGTGTTACCTGAATAAATAAATCTGTATCCTGGATTAAGGCCAATTTACAGACGAATGTTAGATTCAGTGTGGAAAATGATTGAAGGAATGGGAAAGTCAAAATGCAGATATTAGCGCGTACGAGAGATGACTTTTATCGAAAGCTCTTGTTCGATTGATTAGTAAAGGTCATATTCGAGTTGCCAATTTTTCAGAAAAATACCATTTGAACTGCAATGACAGTTTGATATTTTTTAAAGGAAGAAAACTTTTTTTAAATGGCTGAGTATTGCAGACTTTTTAGTGGACAGTCCTGTCATCCCAAGCAAGATGAGAATAGGTTCGTGCATAATGACTAAAAGTACTTTTATTCTGTAGCCTTACAAGAGATGGAACCAGAAATTTGCCCATCTGTCGGTACAAAGGCAGACAGGATTCGTCGTTGGTCAGTTTTTGTTATAAATCCGATAAATGCTATAAAATCCGAGCGGTTCGGGTTCCTTAAGGGAATATTCAAAATGCTCTTAAGTCTTTAAATAAAATATATTCGTACTTACTTATCTAAGTCGATAAAGTATTGACTTATTGACCTACCTCGGCTGGGAACAGCGTTTCTCCTGTTTCCGTTTTCGTGACGTTTTTCGTTCGAAAATCTTATAAACACGAGATTTGGGGGAAGAAATAGCCGAAATGTCTAGACTACAAAAACTACGACACACGAATTCTAGAAACAAAATCAATTATTGTGTCAACAGGCAATACGGGTGTAAATGTAAAGCTCACTGTCTTTTGAGCTCAGATCAACAAATATTCCATTTTTCTTACTTAGGGTTTTTTTATTCAGTTTCCTAAATAATAAAGAACTTGTGTAAATCGAAGGTGGCAATATTGCATCCTTTTAAGTGTGTAACACTGATATAGATTCAACAAAGTTAAACTTAACGCTATCAATGCAGCTTCACTGTTTGTGAGATTTTAATGTATGTTGCGAGAATGGTACTTTCACATTTTTGGATAGCATAGAGTTCAGCGTGAAAAGCGTTGCGTTTGAATTTTTGATTCATCCGTATTCTTCATTACTTCAATTGCAGTTGTGGGGCAAGTTCACACAGCGCCGGAGACTATCAGTTTGCATTTTTGTGTTGAGGATAGTCCGCACGTCTTGCCAAATATGGGTCTACTACCCTATACGGTTAGTTCTTTTGTCTAGAATAGGAATCCTATCAAGACTAAGCTTTTTTCTGCGACCGAAGGGGTCAATTGATAGTTTTTCTTCAACACGCCAGTCTAACACCGTTTCCACATTTTGAGTTCAGTTCCAAATTTCCTTTGAATATTTACCTTTTACAATGGTGATTAAAGTGTGAGCTCGTATGCAAAATGCTCTTAAGATAGTCCTAGACGGGTGCACAATGGAGAACCTTACCATTAATCCAAACAAAGCTATAACAGTTCCCATTACTAGAAGAAGATACTTAAACCCAGGTTTAGTTTCACGTAATGAATCGATCTGGGAGTAATCCTTGATAAAAGGCTGAATTGGAACTCTCATTTAAACAATAAGATAACAAAAGCTACTAACGCTTTGTGAGCCTTTCGTAGCATGTATGGCAGCGTGTATGCGGGACCTCTCCAAAGATCATATGCTTTTGTAATATGGTGAACTTAAGTCACGCAAAAAATCGTCATCTTACAGCTCAAAGGAGTACAGCGTCAAGCATGTCTGGGCATTGACCTGCCACAAGGCTACAGTAGCACCAATAATAATACTTAGTCCCTATACTTTTTTATCAATAAAGTGCCTTTACGTAGCTCAGCAAGTGTGATACAAAACAAAGACCTGGGTTTTTACGATCAATCGGAACTAAAGATCTTGCTTTCGGAAGAACCAGAGCTTCACATGATCTGCGCGGTGACAGACCGCATTCAAATAACATAATGCTTCGAGAAAGGATTCTCCACTGAGATTCCCAGTATAAAAGCATGGGTCAGCAATAACTCACCAAGCAGCCAAAATGGCATACAGTGGTATACGAATGGTTCTAAAATGTTAACGGGAGTGGGAGTAAGTATACACGGACCAAACACAAATATATCAATTTCTATGGGAAAGAGTCCAAGCTGAGTTACACGTTATTCAAGAATGCGCTAACCTCATTTCTAACTCTGCTATCAAAGGGCCAAACATCCATATATTCACAGATAGTCAAGCAGCTATAAATGCCCTTAGCTCGCACATTTTTGACTTAAAATCAGTCATGCACTGCTTCAAAACCCTCCAAAAACTCAGCTCAAGGATCAAGACCCAACTTTGGCGAGTTCCTGGGCATGAGGGAATTGATGGTAATGAAAAGGCCGACGAACTGGCCAGAAAGGACTCAGACACTCCCTTTAACGGACCTGAACCCTTTGCTGCATCCCCAAAAGTGCTATAGACAGCTGGTAACACACAAAGTGCATCTCATGTTGGAAGCATACTCAAGGTCTAAGACAGGCTAAACGAGTCGTCCGGGGCTTCAATAAAAATGCCAATATTTGTCTAAATCTAAGTCGGCACGATATCAGAAACCTAGTAGGGTACCTTACAGGACATCATGATGTAGGATATCATCTCAACTAAATAAGACTAGTCGACTCTCCGGAGTGCCCGCTTTGTCTTGTAGAAGACAAAACAGCTGACCACATTTTATGTGACTGTCCAGCCCTTAACAGAATCCCTTCTTCGGGGAACAACTTGTCACCGCTGAACTAAGGGCTTCCCCTGCTGGTAGAGTTACTAACGCCACTTGGCGAGACAGAAGCTTTAAAAGAAAAAAACATGAGCATAACCTTTGTGGCTTTAATTTTCTAGTTTGACTTGTAATTAACTGATGACAAGTGAATCCGGTAGGCTGAAATAACTGCTCCTTGTGGACAGTCATTTTCCGCTTATAGGGTAATTATTGTTTTGCCAGAAGAAGTGGTTGGTTATTCTACAGCTCTAGGGCATCGCTCTAATCTTTAGAGCGTTGTTTCTAGATTTAATAGGACATCTTCCGTAGGTCATTCTCTCCTGTTGGCATATTGGCTTAGATTATACTCGTACTTACCTAAGAAACCGGGGGTTTCATTATGGTGGTCGAATAAAACTCTTAAGGGATTATGAGGATTTGGTGATTGTAGCTAGCAAATTATCTCACAGTACTAGATTTTCTTTGCGATGGTCGAGATATCCACAATCGCACCTTGGCTACAACAAGGTAATGATCCGAGTCGATATTGGCTCCTCGGAGCGTAAGTTTTTCAAAACCCCTTGTCTACATCGAGGTGCAGGAAGCTCGTGCTAGCTCCGGCAATGTTTCACCCTGCCGCAAAATCGATTAGACTATCGATGGTGGTTTCGCGTAAGAACTATACCTTGCGACAGTACTACCAAAGTTGCCCTCTCTTCCTAGCTTTGCATTAGAAATCCGAATCCAAATAGTTGCTGTTTTTTCCGTCGAAAACAATGTCGCAATGTTTATCCCATCCCATTTCTTGGATGTGGATAATATCTGGTCTTCAGCAGTCCAGGGCTTCCGCTGGTTGCTCGGCTATAGTTGGCGGAACAAGGGACCTAATATTCTATGTGTATATCCACAGTTCGTGGTCCTTGGATTGCTTTTGGGGTTGAGGTTGCGTGCAGTAGAATCCTTTGTAGTCAAGGCTTATTGCTGTTTTGTAAAATTCGCCTTTCTTCCATGGCCAAGCAGTTATTCGTGTAAAACACTTGCGAATAATATGGGTAGATGTGGATGTATATCAATTAAACAATAATTGGTTGCTTAATTCTATTACCGTTTCTTGTGTGGCGGGATTGTAAGACAAATCTGAGGAGATTCTCCTTGTGTTTGTGGCAAATGAAAAAGGTGAGAGAGTTAGAATGTGCGATCAGTACAATTTTTCGGCTTATTTGAAACATCAGTTCATAACATTTGCTGAGGTTCTGAGGTTTAGAGGGAACATTGAACAGAAACCTTACAACCGATTCTAAATTCCAGCCAGTTAGCTCTTAAGTGTAGGTTTTGAACACCAGTAGGTCTTAGTTGATGTAATCGTCGTAATAAATGTTGACTTAAAGAGCTCATTCGATGATTGCTCTTACGTTATATTTACAACAGCCCAGAAAATATATATTTACGCATTCATTCATACTCAAATTTATTTATTTCGACAAAGCTTTGCCCAGAGTTCTGAGTATAAAGACGAGCCATCGCTTCTTCTGTTTCCCCGAGTTGCTTAAGGATCCAGAATCCATTGGTTAATTTAACCGCAGATTTTCGGGAGAAGTTCTTCACAGTATGCATCTCTCGGAATTGGAACGGACTATGACAAACCCCAAATCATCCACTTGTCTATTCTGATGGACATAAACCCTTTCTTCTTCTTCCTTTAAGTGGCGCCACAATCCGGGGTGGACTTGGGCCTAAGTCAACAAGCGTCTCCAGCCAGCTCGATCCCTGGTTAGCTGTCTCCAGCTTCGCACGCTAAGTTGGCTGAGGTCCTCTTCCACTTGCGTGCGCCACCTGAGTCTTGGCCTTCCTCTACTGAGCTGTCCCTCGGGGGCGGATTCGAAGACTTTTCGGACCGGAGCATTGGTGTCCATGCGCTCTACATGACCCAGCCATCTCAGTCTTTGGATCCTCACTCTTCTGGCTAGGTCCATGTCGCTGTACAATCCGTACAGTTCGTCGTTGTATCTCCTCCCCCATTCACCGTCAATGCAGACGGGACCGAAGATCGCCCGAAGAATTTTTCTCTCGAAGCAACCAAGAACACCCTCATCCATTTTTGATAATGTCCATGCCTCTGCGCCATAGAGCCATAGAGGTTCTACTGTTTGCTTGACAGCATATACTTGGTCTTGCCCTCATTGACCGCTAAACCCATTTTCGCCGCATCCGTCTCAATATTCGCGAAAGCGCCACTGACATCACGCTGTTTTCTCCCGATTATGTCAATATCGTCGGCGTATGCGAGTAGTTGGACGGACTTTTGAAAGATAGTGCCTCTTGTGTTTGCTCGTGAGTCTTGCACTATTTTTTCAAGTACGATGTTGAAAAAATCGCATGCCAACGCATCGCCTTGTCTAAATCCTTTCTGGACATCAAAGGTCTCGGTGAGATCTTTACCGACCTTGATGGAGCTGCGTGCATTCTCCATCGTCATGCTGTACAGACGGAAGAGGATGATGAATAGGTGGTGTGTATCGATCTGAAGCTCATGGGTCTTCTCCAAGTTCTGCCGTAGTTCGAATATTTGATCGACTTTCCTGGCCTGAAGCGACACAGATATGGACCTATCAGGTTGTTCACACAATACGGCAGATAAGATCTTGTATGCGATGTTAAGGAGACTGATGCCTCTGTAATTGGCGCAGTTCAGAGGGTCTCCTTTCTTGAGAATCGGACAAACAATGCTGAGGTTCCATTCATCGGGCATACTTTCGTCCCACCATATTTTACAGATGAGTTGGTGTACGCTCCTTGCCATGTCATCGCCTGCCGCTTTGAAGAGCTCGGCAGTCAGGCCGTCCACTCCAGCAGCTTTGTTGGACTTAAGCTTAGATATAGCTATCTTCACTTCATCCAGGTCGGGTGGTCGGAATTGTTGGTCATCATCGTCCAGGTTGAAAGGTTGATTCGGTTGATTCTGCCTGACAGCGGTATTTGGTTCGTCATCGTCGTTATACAGTCTGCAGAAATGGTCTTTCCAAATCCTCAGTATCGACTGCGATTCTACTACGTTGTTCCCTTGTTCATCTCTAGAGGCTTCGGTTCGGGGTTTGTATCACAATCTTATCTAGCCATCGAAATCTAACAACCTTCAAACTTCTGAGTCACTGCTCAGTATCCATGCATCGACGCCTGTCGACAGAACCAGGAATAGAAGGTCGCAACTGCGTCTAATAAACTGAGTGAAATCCTCTATACCTATACTTTTTAACCATTTCACATCTAGACTGGGTATCTCAATTTGCTTCTTCTAAAAACCTTTTGGTCATTGACTCGGAAACCTTCCTGTCACGGCAAAGCAGCCAAGGACGCGAGAACTTCTTCAATTTGGTTGATGCCTCGACCATCTTAACATTCAATGGAGAAAGGCTCGCGTAAAGAAACTTTAAAGACTACGAAAACTTCAAACTATTTTTCTTCGATCCTTAAAGCTTAGCACCCCTTAGCGTTAGCTTATCTGTCTGTATAGTAAATCATAACCGTTCTATAAACAAAAATATCAAACGAGAAAAGTAGCAAAGGACTTTCAATATACTAGTAAGTGGCATCACTTCCATTTCCACCCCTAAAGTTTCCCATCAAATAATTTCCTTCTGAAAAGCTTCCAACTTACGGCAGTCACTAGATGAAAGCGAAAAATTTCTCCCAACGCCATTTTCTTTTCCAATATTTCCCACAAACACACAACACTACTGTTATCCTTCCAGGATATATTTTGAGAAATCTGAGAAATTTTCATCTGACATCGTCAGTCCTTTGGAAAACCTTGTTTCTCTCGCAAGCCGAGCAGATCCGAAAAAAAGGTTCATTGGTTATCCGCGAAAGGATATTCGAATCAAAAGTGTCAGGAATTTTATTTTTCAATCAATCAGGCTTGATTATTGAAATTATAGGTATACAAAAGAAGTGTGTGAAAATTTGAATTACTCTGTTGAGTGTCGTGGATATTGTGCCGCCTTCTAAGAAATCCCTTTATGTCAGTTGTTTAACAAATCCCTCGAAAGCCAATCGAGTTAACCAAATAAAGTGAGTAAATCTTGTTGTCTAACACAACTACAGGTGCAAAACAACCCATACCTGCAAAAGGCAATCTAATAAGAGAAATAAATACAAAAGTCAGCTTTGTCCTGATTTTCTTTTATTTTTATTCTTTTTTTTCTTTTGTTTATTCTAGTAGTGTCGGTCGTCCTTTTATGATAGAGTGTGCGAGAAAGTGTATGTTGTTCGGTTGCGATTTCCTGCCGCAGTAAAAAATCCTTAAACGAAAGAACAACAAAAATAAAATTCAAAAAAAAAAAGAAGAAGAAGAATAGAATCAATCTCTGTTGTGTGTTTGAAATTTAGAGTTAACGAGTCCTGGAGATTTGCTTTTGATGCAACCCATCAGCCACCCACTCAATCAAATGAAGTGTCACAAAGATAAAAATAAGAAAAAATAAATAAGGCAAAGGTGCGACATTGGTCCTTGTTGTCCACAAAATAAAACACACGATTTGTATTCGAAAAAGGACTCTCCCCTTAAACGAATGTGTTACTTTTAAATTGAACGACGCGTGTGAGTCCTTTTCTTAAGAATAAAAAGAAAATAAAATAAAAAGAAGCTAAGAAAATCCTTTAAATAATAAATTTGATAAAGTGTTTGGCCTGTCTTGCCATTGTCCCGCGAGCATAATTTATTTTTAAGAATCATCATCTACTATTTGTCAGGAGCGACCGTAATCGCCTTTTGCCACCTCCCCTCCCCCAAAATAACTTGAGTGAATTACGACTAAATTGAGTGAATTGCAGAATAGTGAGTTTGAGTTTGCAGTTTCGAGTTCAAATGATCACATCCGTGAGTTCATACAAAAGTGTGGTTAAGTGCGGTTACTGAGTTTCATTCAAAAAATAAAAAGAAATAAAAAATAGTTTTATCTAACTTTTCTTATAAGAAGAGCACATACGTTAGTCTGCATGTTCCAGTCAGGCCCCACTTTCATGCGCTCATCCACTTAAAAGTTTAATGGAGTTTACAACTTTGTTGTCCTTGTGACAAAGTTGGGCTTACACTTAAGTTGTTGGTTTATTTTTTCTGTTTCTGTTTTCACTTGCCGGTTTCGGTTTGTTGTCTGCGGTGGTGCACTGCAACTGAGTTATTGACGTGAATTAAAATTAATTAGATCAGACCGAAAAGGAAAACCTTACTAAAAGAAACCTCACAAAGGCGTGAAGATACCTAACACATCTCTTCATCGGAAGCAACCGGATCTACAGTACCCATCCGGTCTTAATAATAATAAAAAAATAAAAAAATAAAACAAAAAAGGACAACGCACGTTATCCTGAATCAGCGATAAAACTAAAACTAAGGTAAGCGCCGGTATACTATACATACGAGTATATGTACTATTGTATATGGTTACCGTACCTTTACCCTACCAAATAGGACATAATCGTACACACATTCACTTGTACACCTGATGCTATGCGGTAGGTATGGGTACGGTTTCATATTAAAATTTTACGAGTTGTACCGTTGTAAATATCTGCACATACATACATACAAGTATATATATAAATTTTGTGTTGGATAAATGGGTGCAGGGTTGGTTGGTATGGTATTGTCTGTGATGTTATGTAGTTTTATTGCGGCAAAGGAGTTGTTGCTGTTGCTGTTATTGTTGGTTGATGTTTTCGTTTTCGTTTTTTTTTTGTTGTCGGTGTCCTTTTATAGAGTTTTTCTCTCATTTTTAGTGGGTTCCGGTGATGACTTTGATTAACATTTTATCTACCTGCCACCTGCTTCTCCCTCACATCTCCCATCTTTTACTCTCTGTCTCTGGAAGGTGAGATGATAAAGATTTTCCATTTAATTTATGACTTTATTTTTCACTTGTAAGGAAGGCGTGGTGTTGTTTTTTTTTTCTTACATACTTGACCTAAACAGAAATAACAAAATACTATACCTAGTCAGGTAGGTATATGCCATACTTTCTTCATATGTCTACTATGTGGCCTCTTTCAAATGAGAATCATGCACCCTATGTCCTGGTGGGGGACATCATAAATCCCATACAGGATTAAGGAAAGGTAATTCTTGTGTGATAGGAGACTTAAAGTGAATGCTTCGGTTAGTTGTACAAAAACAAGGATATATGTACACATTAGAACTCTAACATAACATACTGCAAGGCATGGTTACATGGTTTGACCATAGATACTTACATGCAGACTTGTGCTCGCATTTGCATGATGAAAGCCTTGTTAGTTTGCTATAAAATGGTTTACCTTTTGCAAATTGCATTTAATCTTTTATTGTGTTGTGGACTTAAGAATATCTGATGACCTAGTCAGTTGGGTGGAATGTGTATTCCGTAAATTTGTAATGAATTAAAGAAAACCAAGAAGACTTAACAGCCATTGAATGGGTTGTACTCGTAATTTGATTTTGTATTTCAGTTAGGGGGGTTGGACGAAATCAATTTAGCGTTAGTGTAGAAGATTGTGGAGTTTTATGGGATTACATTCGATGTTGGGTTTGGCTTTGTAGTTGATATCCCTAAACTATGTAAAACATCCGAATTTCGAGTTTGATTGGTCGAACAAACGTAAATCTAAATCAGTAAGGCTTAAGGTAAAATCAGCTCAAGGGTAATTTTGGAGCCAGTGGGAATACCTGTACTCTGTGAATCTTCTTCCTCGGTTATAATTGCATCTAATTCTCCGACGCTTTATTTTGCACCACTCGGTTTTTATTTTAGCAGAAGGGAATGTAAAGAACTATTTCTCGTACCTGTGTTCCTTTTAGTGCAATTTCTTAGCTTTTCGTATAAAGATAATCAAACATTTCTGAGATAAAGTGCCTACAGTACCAGCATTCATTACATTAGCACTAAATACCTGCACTATGATACCCGGCGGAGTCTGGACATGCACAGGAATAGTGCTCTGCGATATTGTGGTCACGCTCACAGAAAGTCTCGCAGGATATTAAGTCACTTACATATGTCTACCACACTTAATGGCATTTTGCAACCCCAGTAGTATTCTGCACCTCCTCCAATTCTCCAATTGAGTAAAAAAGTCGCTGAATCCTAAGAGACTTCGGAAGACATTCGTTTGATTTGACGGCATTTTGAAGGATCATGTCATACGCAGTTATGTTGCTATAAAACCCAACCTTATCAACTGAGTTCTCGAGTCATTGCATCAGACGGCACATCCATAAAATCCGAAACAAAAGACATTTCGCATACAAAGGTATCAAAGATCCAAAATCTCCTTTTGTAAAACGGAAAATGGCTATCAGAATGAAGCTCATAGTGTGAATATCAAGGAGAACAGAATCAGTATTTTAAACTAAGGCTTAGGTACTCCACCTGATGCACAGCATATACAGTATTCGTCCTATTATAGACGTGTAGATCGAAAGGATCCTCCTCAATGATTAACCCTATGTGTCGTCGAAAACTCTTCTACAAAAAGCTTTGATGGTTTCGTAACGACGCATCTAATCCAGTTTGTTAAAAGGGTTTATACCCAAGTACTTTGTTTAGTTGCAAAACCAAACAGTGCTTCCCTTAAGCGCAAGATAAATCGACTTCGATGACGTATATGGCTGCCTGCGCCTCTAAGTAGAATGTCGCTAGGCATAATACGACAGTCAGTATTCCTTGCATCATGTGCCTGTAATTATCAACAACATGCACCACAAGAGTGAGGACACCATTACGCGGATAGTTTAAGTTAACTATCGGATTTACACATTGGGTACACTGGGCATCGACAATCAGGCGCCTATTCAACAGGATTGCTCTTAGTAACAAACATATTGATTCATCTACAATATCAACTTTGTCGCAACTCAAAATTTGGCGTTTTTGAGTTATGGGGTCACAAATTGCCCTAATGGGTGTCAGAAAATTGTGGAAAAACGTCGCAAGTGTAAGCGGATTCCCTGGTCGTAAATGAGCAGTAGCGTCGTTTGTTCTGTAAAACCTTATGCATTCGTTGCAAATTTTCAAACCGTTCTCCTGAAAGGTTGATGATTTGTGTTGTGACACTTTTCTATCAATGCTGCGATATTATCTGACCGAAGTACACATGCCATCGAAAATTGCGTCGACGGAGCACTTTCAATGTTGATGAAAAGGCAGAACGCGTATTCCTTCTGGTAAAGTGCGCCTTCAATTTTGTCCATCCAATTTAGAAGGTTGGTCTCACAGCAGGAGAATGTTGGAAAAATATTCTGAACGGTATACATATGTTCCATATTCCTGGACTTATAGTATTCGTTGGATAATATGGAAAATAAGTTCACAGAATGACGAATTTATGACATTTCATTAAGTAGCTTTTGTCTATGTTAACAAACTCTTGGTTCCAGAATTGCCCAAGCTTAGATTTCAAGAGTGACACCTCTGTTTTTTTCGGTATTTGTGTTCATAGAGTTGGGTGAAACATATAAAACCAAAGTTGAATTAATTCCACCTCGGTACTCAGACTAAGAGTTTGCTGATGTTTTTACATTTGTTTGATCGAATTGTTTCTCTTTTAGCACAGTCTTCGTTTTTCACCTGGAACTCGACCTTCTTTTTCTTTCGGAAGTGCATTTGTTAGAGGCCCCCTTTGAATATAAAATGAATCATCTTTCTTGTTGGTTGCGCCGCCGCGGATAGAAGATAATTTCGGAGGGGAATTTTCACACATTATGCTCTACATGAACTTTAATATAAAGGAAGTTAGACGTCCATTTTTGGTTTAGGTAGTGCTACAGTCGATCTGAGCATCCACGAATAGCTATTCTAATAAGCTCGATCTTGCGTTAGTCCTCACCAGAATGTCGAAGACATTCCAAGCCCGAGCGGTGCTGTTACTTTGCACTCCTGGAAGTTCTTGTGTCCTTTTGACTAGATCTAGTTTTGTACGATCTATGTATATCATACCTATGATGTCACATCAGCTTAAAAATCTACGAACAGATGTTGGGTATTGGTTTAAAGTTACAGGGTTTTTCCAAGACCTGCGCTAAGGTGATTTCAACAGATGATAATGGATTTACCAGACCCCAAAGACCTATCAGACTAAAATTTGCCTTCAAGCATTCGAATAGGACGTAGAAAAAATTTGGAACACGATTTTAAGAAAACTGGCACAATTCAGAGAGTCAAGTAAATGATGCTATCGTTTATTATCATTATCAACTTATCAACGATTATCAACTTAATCACTTAATCACTGCTGCTTTAGTTTTTGACACGTCTGCTCTTGCATCCTTGTTGGTCCTTGGTTGAGATATAGCTTTCCAGACATCTTCTTGCTGTCGAATCGTTTTTCACGTTGAATCCCCCACAGCAACGCTCTGCCAAAACTTGCAGCACCGATTGAGACTCTAGTACTATTTCGATCCCTATCTCTTTAATACAGTTTTAAACGTATTTCTTCAGTATTTGCGTCCTTGCCAACTTGTTCTCACATTATATCGATTTTTAGAAAATCATTACTTCACTGAGTCTACATGTGACACCAACGTTGACCCTTTTGGTAACGTTCGTACTGTATTTTAGCTCAAGCATTGCATTTCATCTAGCTGTGCTTCCCAAGTTTAGTGTACAGAGACCTGTACTACACCAGCTCACAATTAGAAAAACATTTCGCATCTTATTATATGTCATCAGGCTAACAAGGAATTCAGATAAAATTGACAATTACCTGCTGTCGAAAAAAACAGCCATGGGAATGCACCACGAGTCTGAACTGTTTAGTCAACTACAATTGCTTAATATATGTATGTAGGCTAGACTTAACTGTCACAAGTATATGACCACCTAGGGAAAATAGAACAACAAAGCAGAACATTTTCTCGGTAACTCTAGTCTATTTTCTTGTAAGGTGGCAGATACTTGCAGACAAGTCTTAACTTTTCTCTTCATCAGTAAACCTATTTCTTGAATTTTGTGTAAAATATAGTATTTAAAAAAAGTAGTCCTCTGTGCGACGTGACATCTAAGTTCTAAAAATTGTAACTTAAGGAATTTCTTAAAGGCTCACTTAAGCATTCTAGCCTGGGAGTGTGACAAACAAAAAACACTGTGGCGCTGGCAGCCCGGTATGGGCCATGGCCTAGCTTCTTGACACTCATTTGTGTTGCTCATGTTGTCTTTTTTGTCACATCTGAGCGGGGCCTACGTTTTATCGCTGAGTCCGAACGGCACTCCTTAGAAGCTTTTTCGTAGGCAATTTTACTTTCGGGAGTTTGCCATTGCCCGCCGAAAGGGTGATGGCGATTTGAAAAATTGTTGGTGACCCAGCCAGGAATCGAACCCAGACTGTCTGTGTGATAGTCCAATGAGCTAACTATCGCGCCATCGCTATCATCCATTAATCATTAACGAGTATTAATTTAAGTTTTGAGTATTTCCTAGAAGTAAATTTAAGGTTTCTGTCCAGTTTGATATAAAAACTGAGCTTTACCTTCGATTTAGTCCTTCGGGATTCTTCACTGACTATATTTTGGGGACATATCCCTAGTTTGACTGACTGGGTCTGTCTTGTTACGCAGGATAGGCGAACTGCTTTGCTGCTCTATACAGGAAAAAAAAATTTAGAAAATGATCAAGACACCTTTAGAGACATAGTAATAGTAAAGGTATAGAACGGTATGAATCGAAGACCTTTCACCACTTATACATGATGAGCAACTCGTGAAGTTCCCTGCAAATAGTACTTTGTTAGAATAGTTAGTCCCTGACAAATCAGTGTTCATGTTGTAACTCTTTCTATATAGAGAACTAAATCTAAATTTTATAAAAGCAGGAATTCTGCACTTCAATTCTAATTTGTGGCAAAACATTCGCCAATTCGGGATCAAATCAGTAAAAGCTTCGCTTTTAAACAATGTGAAACTTTCAGGACAGTCCTTTAAAAACCGAATCCAACTTTTCTCTTTTGTGTTGGTAATACAACATTAAGTGTCAAGTCAAATGGAGTGGACTCAGATAATTTCCACCCTAAGTTATTAGAATTCTACTTCCAGTTATCCTACATCAAACCACTCACTTTTTAAATACAAGTATAATAACTTCAACTGTTCCAGAACCCTGGAAAATTGCCAAAGTGCCACCTCTTTAAAAAACATTGAACCAAGTTGCTGAAGAATACCGTCCAATCACTATCTTGCCGGTTTTGAATTAGCTTTTTGAAACAGTAGTTAGCCAACAAATTAAAAATCATCTCGACGTTAGTAAAATGGTAACTAAATATTAGTCCGGCTTTCTTACAAAGTTTAGTTGTACCACGGAACTCATGAAATTTCGTAAAGACGTACGTTAAGTGACATGTTGAAATGAATTGTTTTTTCCACATTTTTTAAAAGCTTTCGATTGTGTTAACCATGCAATTTTGTTAAAAATAACCAAGACTGCATTTCCATTTCGACAGTTCGTTGTGTAAAATTATGTCCTCTTATTTAAGTAATAGATAGAAGCATAATTTTTAAAGGAAAAATGAAAAATCATCTCGCCTTCTTTTTTCTGCAGGCGTTCCTCAAGGTTCAGTTTTAGGACCCATTTTATTCATTATGCTTCATTAGTGATATTTCACAATACTTCATCATATAATAAGCTGACTATGTGCAGGTTTATACCCTGTTTCGAAAAACCCGTAGAATCAAGCAGTAGCGAATGTAAATCAAGAATTAATAAATATTTATAAGTGGTCTTCAGAAAACGGTCCTAGATTTTATCTCACTAAAACAAAAGCAATGGTCCTAAATGCGTGAAGAAATAAAGAAATTTTTCTTCATTTACGTCTTAATTACTCTCCCATAGAATATGTTAATATTGGGTGCCCAACTTTTGCGCATTTTTTGGTGAAAATGCAACTTTATTGTGAAAAAATGGTTAAAAATAAATCATTCAAAATATTGCCCATCGCTAGCTACAACTTTTTCCCATCTTTCTGGCAGAGTTCGAATACCCTTACGGTAAAAGTGTTCATTTTTTAAGGACATCCACGAATCAAGCTATTTTTAGATGTTTTCATATTAGCGGAACTGCTGATCAGCCAGACCATGTGCCATGGAACGGAACAAGTAATAATCGGAAGCGCAATATCTGCGGAATATGGCAGGTGGTGAAGGACTTCCCATTTGAGCGTTTCCAGATAGATTTTAACGGGTTTGATAACGTGAGGCCCAATGTTGGTCATGCTGTAGAATATCACTTTTTCGTGCCTCTGCTCGTATTGTGGTCGTTTTTCGGACAGTGCTGGGCTCAATTGCATAAGTTGAAGTCGATACCATTCCCCAGCAATGGTTTGGTTGGTTTTCAACAGTTCATAATAAATAACACCGATCTGGTCTCACCAAAAAAAAAACGCAGCACCAATATTCGGCCGAGTCGACAACACAGAATCACAATCAGGCAGTCCCCATTACTTTCTTCTCCTTGAGTTGCTGTAATGAATTCATTTTTCATCACCCGTCACGATGCGATGAAGAAAACTTTTCCTCTTTGCCGCTGGAGTAGTTGTTCACAGGCGAAAAACCGACGCTGGACGTATCTTGGTTTCAAATTATAAGGATTCTAAGTTCCTTGTTTTTGAATCATTCTCAATGATTGACATGCAATTGCTTGGAAATAGCTTGGCGGGTAAGTTCTAGTGCCGAAGCAAGTTCTTCTTTCGTTTGGCACGGATCCTCATCGAGCAATGCCTCCAATTCAGCGTTATCGAAGGATTTTGGCCTTCGTAAACGAGGACGGTCGTCAACATCGAAATCACCGTCTTTGAAGCGGCGGAACCAATCACGGGATTTTGATTCACTTAAATCAGCATCTCCGTAAACTTTATGGAGCTCTCGATGCGCTTCAACCGCCGTTTTCTTCACATGAAAAAAGAAAATCAACACTTCGCAGAAATGAAGTGAATTATTTTGCACAAAATCTGACATTTTCACCTAACCAAAAGCATACAACGCCAAAACAAAATCACAAGCGTGTCAAAACATTTGTTTACCATATGTCTAAGCTTGGTTCATGACGTTTTGGATATGTCAAATTCAACCAGCACTTACTGCTAGAGCCATCAAACTTAGTTGCTCACCTAATAATATGAAGAATCTTTTGGTTTATCTCAGTATTAATCTTAAATTTGAGAACGTTTATATAAACAAAACCGTATCCTCCGAGGACTAAGGTCCACTGCAAAATATCTTCCAAGTAAGGTTAAACTGAAGCTTGATAAGTGATTTATTCTCTCGACCATTCTTCACGGTTATGAAGTCTTTGCAAATGTAGATCATGAGTCTAGCAGACAGCTAACAGTTGCCTTTAGCATAAGAAGACATAAATATATTTCCGCATAAACTAAGCAAATAACAGGCTGTTCCTTAACTGGTCTTATGAGTACCATTCTATTACTGCTCAAGTTACATATGAACAAAGAAAAAGAATATCTCTATGAAAACATCAGATTTGGAAAAAATCAGAGAAACCTTAAATTATTGTACTTAGGTTCGAAAAATCTAAATACGTTTCGTCAATTTTTCGGTCATGGGATCCAGCTCTGGAACAACTTGACCCTAGATATCAAGCACACGGGCAACACAGTTTCTTTAAAAACCTTTTTGAACTCTCCCCCTGCTTATAAATCTATCTACATCCTATCTACATTCTCCATTCTGTCTTTCGCAGTTTAAATTTATGCATAGACGTAGACATTTAAGTTATTTTAATTATTAAAGAATTGAATTCATGTTATAAGCTTGTTCTATTTTTAAAAGATTATATATATCTTTTGGAACAAAGAATACAAATTAATAAATAAATGAAATGAAATGAAAAAAAAAGCCGCAGGTCAAGGCTTACAAATTATTGTGGTGAAGTTCATGAACAAGCAACATTTGGAAATTTTTATAAATTTCTACCAAAGTTCTGAGTCGATATATGGATAAATTCGAGTCATAGTCAACATATTTACTATTGAATGTCTGTGAAATAACGCATAATTCGAAATAGCGAAAATATCGTACGGCTACGATTTTGAGTGCTTCAGTTCAAAATGAGCCGATTCAGTTGATTTAACGCCATTGAGAATCTCTCCCTTTCCTATCCTTCATAAGGATCTTGGCCTACATCCTTACAAGATCAAATAAACTCAAGAACTGAAGCCTCTTGATGCAGAAGTTTGAAGAAAATCCTGAATTTCATCGAAAAATCATCTTCAGTAATGAAGGTCATTTTTGGGTTCATTAATAAGCAAAATATGGGTTATTAGACAGCAACAAACCCACATGTGTTTCAAGAGACTCTATAGAATCTACAAGAAGTGACTGCGTGGTCTGGATTTCATGCCGGAGGTGTGATTGGACCATATTTTCGTCATTGAAAGTAGAGTTCGCTATCGCGACATGTTGAAAGACTCTTTTTAGACAGAATTTCGTGGATTTGACTGAAGTGATATGTGGTTCCAAAAAGATGACGCCACCTGCCACACAGCTGGTTACTAACGGGGAAGTTCGGTAATCGTGTAATCTTGACGGCCAGCTCGCTCATGTGATTTAACGCCGTTGGATTTCTTTTATGGGATTACGTTGAGTCGCTGGCTTATGCCAAGAAGCCAACAACGAAATCGCCAACATTCTGGACAATATGTGTGGAAGAGCGGCGCATAATTGACTACAAAGAATCGATGGCGGCAAGCGTGCTCTCGGTGGTCATATGAACAAGATCGAATTCCATACTTAAATTTGACATGTGTGGGGGAAAGGGTGGGCCATCTATTGATATCTGTCTGAAAAGGCTATAAAAAACAATTCAATATCTTTCAACAATTTGTATTATATTTCAAAAAGAGTAGACCCCTTCTTAGCTATCATTATTCAAATGACTGCAGAGGCATAATTTCGCCCTTACTTCACAAACAGCTTGACCAATATTATGTGCAATAAATCACACTGAACAGTCGCACGTTCAGGGTGCATTAGCTTCCCTATGACTACGTGTAGATTTTCCTAAATTTTCTTGAACAATTTTGAGATGCTCTAAAGTGCAAACAGAGAAGCGGTAACGAAGTGGGTGGGCCTTCTTCTTCAATTCCTAAGTCAATGGGACGTTATAAGCATATAATCCGAGAACCCTATGCAAAATTCTCCTCAGTTGCTTAGATCTTTGGTACATTGAGGTTCTCGGGTTTAGGCGCACTCTTTCGGCAACAGTTGCACAAGACAAACTCGAGAATATGTTCGGCTTTCAATTTTCAAACCAGTCTCACCAACTTTCTTCATTTTGAAAGTAACTTTGCAATATTTCCAAACGTTATTCAAGCGTTAGTCAATAATAGCATAATAGCTGTCAGTGTCAAAATAACATTCAAAAACAAACCTATAGATGGCTTAGCTTTGAAAATGAAGGCAACAATCATACAAACGACTTATGTTCACTTAAAAAGAATCCACCCGGCAGTAGACTCAAGATCCATTGAAATGGCTTTTAAATACAATAGTATTATGCTTAAACTTATAATAAAATACAGTCAGTGGCGGAACGTCGGAATCCAGGGAGAGAAGGCATTCAATATACAGAAATATTTACGGCAAGCATAGGTCAATATTGCAACAGCTCAGAGTACATAGTTTTATATGTAAAGGACAACAATTCGAGGGACTTGATTGCCATTTGACTGTCAGTAAAGATAACGTAGTTTGAATTGGCGGAGAGTATCCGACCTTAGATATACGCCACTGAAATCCCATGCAATTTAATTTAGAGATCCACATTTGTAAAGTCCCAATTTTTTAGTAGTTTTACTAGAAGTAACTTGGCCGTATGTAAAATTGTGCCACCACGGGAGACAGGAACCTTTGAAACTTTATCGTCTCTCTGGTTAAAATCAGAATTGCGGGGATAGTCACTCGTCATACAGATGTGACACATGTCACTGGAGTTTCGTAGCCCTGAATGCACATAATGTACAATAGTTAGAAGCCTGCGCTGTTTTTTTCTAAGAAACACCATTCCTAGCAATGTCATGTCTACATGCGAGTATTAATACAATTTATATTTCCTTTCAAAACCTTTCAGACTTTAAATAGTCAATACTTCCACTATCTATATACATCCAGACATTTTTTTTTCTCAGCAATATTTCCATATGAATTATGTCAGAGCACATTACTGCGTGATATAGCATTTCTATGGCAAATTATCCCTGTCCTTATTTTATGGCCTGCCATAACAAATTGTTGCTACTGTCGGCACGCAAAGGATATTTCTATCCTTCGCGAAAAGCGATAACATTCAGAAGTACCCAGAAGCATGTGTAATTGCTTCTTGTTGTTATTTCTATAAGAGGGGATATGTTGTAATAATCACTGCCAACATGCCATACACGTCTGTTAAATAAAAGGCTGCAATGGTAAGTAGTTACAAGATGACAAGTGGCATTGAATCACAAAAAAAATTGAGAACTTCTGTCACTACCCAATGCTACGTCAAACGAAATGAAGAGGGAAAAAAATCCACTTTTCACACCGCAACAAATCTTAACCTAGTTGCAATTCGGAAAATTCCCAATAGCACTTCTTCAACCACAACAAAGAGATGGTAAACCTGGTTGCCGGCAATAGTGATGACAGTGGAAGGAGTGAAATTGTTCTTCACTGGTTTTGACAAGAGAAAAAGAACCCACAACTGTAGAGTGTGCGAAAACAATTCCATTACTCAACCTCTACTCAACCTCTGGACGTCGTCTCTTCTCGTCGTCATCCTCTTGGGTTGTTCACAAGGAATACAAATAATAAATAATTTAAATTATCCTCTTTCTTGCAGACATTCTATACCAAGGAACAAGAAGAAACAATCTAATAATATTCGCAAACAATGCACATAGTGGTTGTTTGCTTCTTCCTTTTGGCCAACAAGATGTTCCCAAATTAAATAATTAATTAATGATGCTATAAATTATGTACTTTCAACCCCTAAATACCTATCCCTAACACACCAACTTCATCATCAATCTTTTCCACAAATACCTCTACAAAATCGTAACCTTTCTACTCTTAACCTCTTCCTCACTAATCAACTGAGATATGGTATGTTGAGGTATCTGTGCGAATATTCATCAACTGAATGTGTTCATTATCAATTTCAAATAATGACCCAAGGATAATTCAAAATAATTCAACCCGGCCAAGTAATTACCATCGTCCTTTCTAACAGTGACACTGGCATAAAATCAAAAAAAAAAAAAAAACGAAAAACAAAAACCAAAAACCCATCCAAACACCTCTATTGCTGAACATCAAATTTAAATTACCTTTTTGCATATTAAATATCTAATTAATTTTGTACCGAAAAAATACGTAAACAAACCGTAAACATCAGCCATTGGCTACAGCAAAGGAATAAGCACCGAAGGAGGTTGTTTATAAAAAAATGAAAAAATAAAACACTGCCGCAGCCAGGGTGACCAGAAGTATGTTATTCTTTTAAGAAAGAAAGTATTGTTCCAGCTCTTCAGAGAATGGAATTAATCCCGTAGACCAAGAAGGAAAAGCACAAACTACTGATTCACTGATCTATAATACTTTGATCGTGTTTCAAGGTTTTCTAGTAACATGCTCAGGCACATAACAACATGCCGAGGACGTCAAATTTTATTTTCTGAACGAAGCAGTTTTAATCTGGTTAGTTTTTGATTTTGTCTACGTTCGGCTGTATTCAACTGTCGACTCCCTGACCAAGACCAAACGGTTCCCCAATACACCACACTACCACTACTAGAGCGCTTTGAAAATTTTATAAGACAAATCAACATTCATACTTATGAACCTCATAAGAACGGTTCTCGATGTTTTATCAATCTAACACATAAGGTCTTTTCCGAAGAGCTAAAACACAGAATTTTTCCTGTTCACCCAGAAAAAGGCGAATCTTCACCTCTATCTTCATTAGAGTTTAATCAAGACGTAGGGACACTGATAAATCGTTAGTTTATAAAATATCTCGACGAACGAGAACATCCCATAAAAGTAACAGGTCCAATGGTGATTTTATAGCGAAAGAAAGAAAGTTTCACTCAACATGACAGAGATTGGCACCATACTCTTTTTTCCGAAAATGTTGATATGCCCCAAGGCTCCATTTCCTCCACTACACTCTTTTAAAATGTCTACCACTTGAAGTCCAGTATATTTGGTAGCTTCGTCTATTTCTTCTGTTGGGGCGTGTGCGCATATTAGGCTTATGTTGGCGAATTTAGCCTTGATGCGGATTGTGATGAGACGTTCACTTACGTGTCGAAAGCTCAAGATTTCTTGCCTTAGCCTGCCGCGTATAACACATCCGCATCCAAATACTTAAGCGCTTTTTTTGCTCTTTGTAACAGTTACCGTAGTAAATATCACAGTTTTTCATCCTTCTTTTTGCCCGGCCCATCCCATCGCACTTTCTGGTTGGCGGTTATATCTTTGTAGCAGTCGAGGGCATCTGCTAGTTGTTCGGCTGCTCGTGGTCTGTTCAGGGTGCGAACATTCCATGTACAGATCCGAACGTCGTTTTATGTTTTTCGTTTACCGGGTCGTCAACATTAAATCCGTCCTTTTACGAGGCTTTTGTTTGATTCATAACATGGTAAATTTTTGATGTGGTTAGGTTATTAGCCTCACGCACAGGCTATAGAGACGAGCTATATAGAGCCATGTCCAGTTTTGACATCCAAACTCGTCCGCCTATGCAGGATGACAATGGAGAACTCTCGCTGCTCCATTAAGCTCCGTAATGACCTCACCGAAAACTTTGATGTCAAAAAACGAATTAGAAAAGGTGATGCATTATCATGCGATTTCTTTAACATCATTGTGGAAAGAATCGTGCGAACTAACACAAGAGGTGCGATCTTCCAGAAATCCCTTCAACTACTATCATATGCAAATGATGTAAACATAATTGGACGAGGACAGCGAGCTTCCGCGGGTTCTTTTGCGGATATAGAAACGAAAGCGGCCAAAATGGGTTTAGCGGTCAATGAAGGCAAAACAAAGTATTTGCTGTCAACGAAAAAGGACACAGAACACCGACGAATTGGACAGAACGTCACAATAGACAGCTATTACTTTGAGGTGGTAAGGGACTTTACCTACCTCGTCTCTGCAATTAACTCTGATAACAACATCCCATCGGTGATCAAACGAAGGATTGCTCTTGCCAATCGCTGTTTCTTTGGGCTTGGATGGCAATTGAGTAGTAAAGCCTTCTCCCAAATGTTTAAGGAGACACCTACAATAAACTCATCGTCTCAGTCCTGCTGTATGGAGCGGATGCATGGACCCTATCAAAAGCAGATAAAGACATCCTTGGTCGATTCGAAAGAAAAGTCCCTCGCAAGATTTTCGGTCTCGTTTGCGTTGACGGACTTTGAAGGAGAAGATCCAACTACGAATTGTACGAGCTGTGCAAAGGCATAGACCTAGTCAGGAGGTTTCGCATTAGACGTCTAAGGTGGCTAATATATGTAGAGCGAATGGACACCGACGCTTCGGTCCGCGGATTCTTTGAATCCAATCCGGTGGGACAACGCAGTAAAGGAAGACCTCGCCTTAGGTGGCGCGCACAAGTGGAAGATGACTTCAAACAACTTAGCGTGCGAAACTAAAGGCAGTTAGCCAAAGACCAGGCTAACTGGAGAGGAATATTGTTTGAGGCCCAGATTCACCCCAGAGTGTAGGGCCACCTAAGAAGAAGATATATTCCTCTGATGACCGTCGTACTCTCTGTTTTCCATAATTGTTCCCAGACTCGCGTCTCTGCTTTTCAGATATAAAACGGCCGCGCGGAACCACCAACCGAGAGCAACTTTATCCTTCTAAAACATAATGGTGAATGCTAAAGCCACGACCTTGAGATTATCAATGAATTGTACTTACATCATCGGAACTGAAAAAAACCTCTAATGCTCGATATGTGTTTTAATAGTAACTTACGTTGGGATCACCATATCTGTATATATGGACTTGATGTCGTCAAGAATGTTTTTTTAATGGCTAGGTTTCTCCAATCGAAAAGTCGAAAGGTGTCAAATCTGGAGATTTTGGAGGCCAGTCTATATAACCATTTTTGGACACCAAACAACATGAAAATTTAGGCTTAAAAAGGTTCATTATCTGCCACGTAGTATGGCTTAATGCGCCGTCTTGTTGAAATCAGAAGTTTTGTAATCCTTATTCGCGTATTTGCTATCAATCGTGGAGGAATAAAAAAAATGGACATCATTGATGATAAGAGCGACAATTTCGTTTTTTTACTCCACCAGAAAGAGGAAAATAAATCACGATATGCACAATGAAATAATACAACTGCTTAATTTTTTAATGCAAAGAGGCGCTATTTCGGCACGTTTTTTCGGTGTTCAATTAGTCATGGTTAAAATTGTGCTAAGTTGATGTTTCAAATCGTCCAAACTAAAGCCGATCAGTTGAGAATTGGCAAAGTTATTAAACATTCCTGTACCGAACCGTATTATCCACCCAATATTTATGTGGATATACCCACTACTGTCCAGGTGTTCCTAGTCCTAGATAAAATTGAAAATCGTCCGACAACACTCAGATGTGACACTAATCTTCCTTTGAAAATTGACATCCCCCAACATAACTACTTAGTTTAATTGCGTTTTTCGCCGCAAGTTCTTGGACGAAATTGCATTTCGATCACCCGTATTCCCATTAATGTTTATGAGTTTACCCTCCAGCCCATTTTGAGAAGCACTCTAAAATATATTGAATCTATCGTAAGCCGTACAATCGAAAAGATAATGTTCTACCGAGTGTCTTATTTCCTGGTCATTACAATCTGCAAACATTCAAAACCAAGGGGCACTAGTATCTCTCCTTTCTGTCTGACTTATACCTAACCTACGTTGTATAGGAGTACATGGGTAAATACTCGTAATTTCAGTCTATTGTGAATTAGACTGCCTTTTGCTATCGGTCTTTTCTTAATTTACGAGATGGACGGCCCTTTGGCTGGTTGGTTCTATCTGTTGTATTATTTTGTTAAGAAGGACGAAACAAACTGCCTAGTTGTCATGGTAAAAGCTGGTTCTCAATTGTTGTGACAAAAGCAGTACAGTATTAGAATACACTTGGTTAACGACGAAGTCTATAAGTAGGATATATAATAATGTGAAGTGAAGTGTGGGTTGAGTTGTAAATCCTTTCTTCAACTGAAATTCAATCTATCTCAAATTTATGTGTGATTCTTGAACGACTTAAAACGGGTGCCACTGCCCCTAATGTTTGTTCCGAGCAGTAAAGGTCTTTATTGCGATACAACTGAAACTGAACCTGTTAGCACATTAACTTACTCGTTAAATTTAGATTGGTGGTGTTGCACGGATATAGCGCGAAGAAAGTAATAACCTTACACTTAGTCTTCTCGACTTCCGACTCATTTAGAGCAAATATTTAAGGAAAAGAAAAGAAAACTCTTTTCGAACTATTGTAGTTCTCCGCTGTTCTTCTCTTCGGATTTGTTGAATTTTCTGAGAAAGAGGCAATCCTTAAAAGACAGTTCAACTTCATCGGATCTTTGGTGACTTTCTACTATGTCTTTGTTGGATTTTTATGGAGAATATGCTTAAACTTGAACCAGGTATTGAAACAATATTCGTACAGTACATATTGGGCTGCTGCGGTATTTTCAAGACAAAGTCGGTATATATCCAACCGCGCAATAAACAATGAACGACCAGTTAGGAAGTCGATTTGAATTTTGGCATTTCTTTCATCACTGTTGGATCTTCTTAAGTTTTTTTATTTTGATAAATAACTTGGCATATCTCTAACCAATATAGTTTATACGTTTCATTGTTTAAGAACACTTTTTATTTTATTTAAAAGTAGGTCACAAAAAAAAAACTTCAACTTCATTGATTGAGGTCTTTCGATGTCCTTGGACATTTTAAGTAACTTTATTTTGTGCAGCATAGCGCAAAAGGATTCGTTTACTGTTCATGGCTTGAGAGCTTTGAGAAGTACTTAGTTCTCGTATTTTAGTTTTTGAAATAGTAGTAGAATACCTTGGTACCGAAAACTCATAACGCCTAAGATATTTTCTAACTATCAGTGCACCAGTTTAACTGAGCCACTTTTTTAAACGATTTGAGAATCATTATTTTATAAATTGATAAATGTTGTGCACTTCCAGCACAACTTTCGGACAGCTGTTCATTGCATTCGTAATAACTTCACTTTTGAAACCCGGGTCAGGTACGAACAGGAGTAAGGATGATTTGGTAAGTCCAGAAGAATATTTAAGGTTTTCTCTTAACCATTTTAAATATGAGAAATGTAGAATGAATTGGTCAGGAATATGTAATACTCGTGTTTAAAACATATTAAGATCGCCCATACTACGGGCCATGTAATTATGTGATTTCTATCGTATTATGTGAAGGCAAACAGAAAAAATATCATTCACCCTCGAGATTTCAATGGTTTCCCCCGTTTTAAGTTTCTGGTCACTCTGACTGTAAATAAACAAATGGTCGGCTAAATGAGTTGCCATCAAGAGATCAACCTGTTCTCTTTCTAATTTTGTCCATAATTCATCTAGAAAGAAGGTGTTTTTAATACAAATTCGGCTTCCTTGCCACAATCGCACGACAACTTTGTCTTTATCGAATCTTGCAAAGAAAGGTGCTTCCCAGGGCATTTATTTATCTACATGCGATTTGTGCCGAGAAAGGAGAAAAAAATTAAGTCACGTGGCTTATGTATGATTCTTGTAACCCTCACAGCTGAATATAAGGGGCTCCTAAGAAGTCGTCCTACGATATGTTATCGTGATCATCGATTGATGATGGGAATTAAAACCTATGTCCTGTGCTTCTGCGTTTGGCTAAAATTATAATAATATCTAAGATTCTAACTCTTTCCTCAGGCAACGATAAATATTCGAAAGTGAAATCCTAGGCCTTTTAGAATTTGATGGGTGGCAGGAAAAAAATTACTCGAACGTTCCGTGACACCGGGTGGGTGGCCGTGGAAAACAACAATAATTCCAATAATACAAATATTTTAGTCTCACCACATAAGATGCCGCCCATGAACTGATATAGCCACAACGGCTAGATATAGGTGGACTCATCGAGGTAACTGTGAGACATCTAGACTGCTATAGGTAAAACTCAATGTTAAGTCATCAAGGGAGCTTTTTTACCTCGACACTCGGCAACCGAGTACCTATTTCTCAAATCGATTTTTGCTGGAGCTGTAGGAATGAAGTAAAATACGAACCGGTTGCATAGAAAGTGCGCACAGGACCTGCTTTCTTATGCATCAGAATTAAATTCTTAGGCGCTCGACACTCCTGAAATTCGATAATATTTGTTCTATGATGATCAACAAATTATCTACCTATAGTGCATAGCACTCCAGTCTCTCCCATGGTGCGCAACCAAGGCTTCAAACTGATCTAAGGTTCCTCTCCACTCCATTCTAACAAAACATGCGGTCAATGTTACTACAGCCAGATTCACATTTGGTAGTACCGATTCGCTGAATGGGTATCCCAAACGCTGAACTTTATATGTTTTTCAGTTCGAAACTTTTACTCGCCATTGTGCCGACGAAGTTAAAGCCTGCGGTAACGGAATTTCTCTACAAAACTCTCAAACCATCGAGCTCTTAGAGGAATATATCTATTGGCCATGGGATTTACATTATTATTATTTAGGTGGCGCTACAGTCCGGGGTTGACCTGGCCCTCAGTCAACAAGCTTCTCCAGCCAGCTCGATCCCTGGCTAGCTGCCTCCAGTTTCGTACGCTCAGTTGGGTGAGGTCCTCTTCCACTTGCCTGCGCCACCTGAGTCTTGGCCGTCCTCTACTGCGCTGTCCCTCGGAAGCGGATTCGAAGACTTTTCGGACCGGAGCATTGGTGTCCATACGCTCTACATGACCCAGCCACCTCAGTCTTTGGATCTTCACTCTTCTGTTAGATCCATGTCGATGTACAGTCCATACTGTTCGTAGTTGTATCTCCTCTTCCAGTCACCGTGAATGCAGACGGGACCGAAGATCGCCCTAAGTATTTTTCTCTCGAAGCAACCAAGAACACCCTTATCCATTTTTGATAATGTCCATGCCTCTGCGCCGTAGAGCAGGACCGGGATTATTAAGATCTTATAAAGGGTGACTTTTGTTGTCCGAGAGGGGGCTTTGCTACTCAATTGCCTTCTTACCCCAAAGAAGCAGCGGTTGGCAAGAATTATTCTTCGCTTGATCTCAGCGCTGGTGTCGTTGTCTGTATTTATAGCAGAGCCTAGGTAGACAAAGTCCTTAACTACCTCAAAGTTATATCTGTCGAGGGTGACGTTCTGCCCGGCGTTGGTTGTCCTTTTTGCTTGACAGCATATACTTGGTCTTGCCCTCATTGACCACTAAACCCATTTTCGCCGTTTCCGTCTCAATACTCGCGAAAGCGCGTGTAATAAAATAGTGTCCGGCGGATATTCCGCGGTGGAATTACTGTAAGCTCGTTATGAAGAAAAATCTGATTCAAGTTTCGAATATTCTTTCACTCTGGTCACCATGTGAACAACAAACTGCGAATGTAAAACGGTCAATTCACCTTTGCGTAAGCAATAAAAAAAAAAAAACAAACTCTGCCAGTGAATTCGGCAGAAGGAATGTAAAATTGAGTTTCGAAAAGGATGAAAAAAAGATATCCTTTCTACCACATCCTTTCGTCATTAATTAACGTCCATTTCCTCTTTTTGTTTTTTGTCGTTTATTCAGCGTGTCGCTTCGTATTTTCGTTTTAACACCGCGACCTCGGGTATATTTTTATTTCACCACTATACCTACGAGTATATTCCTATACCACTGCAAGTACTATCAAGGCCAACATCGAGAGCAAAGTGGTAATTAGCTGGGTGCTTAAATTAAGAACACGATTTAAAATTCGTTGCGTATTCTATCTACAAGTTGCAGAGGTTGGCATTTTCTCTTCTGTTTTTCGCAACCAAAAAAACTGCGGAAAAAATAAAGCAAAAACTCACAGTCAAAGGAAGAGGAAAAAAAACTCAAAACTAGGACAACTTCAGGGCAACTCTCTTCCTGTGTGATATGAACCCTCATTAACCCTTATCAGGACGAAAGAATCAATGAAAATGTTTCTACGACTTGGTTTTATTTTTTCTGTTTTAGTCGTCGGGATATACTCGTAACAACAATAAAATGGGGAAATAGGAAGAAGAGAGTGAAGAGAAATGAAAAAAAACCAACAACCAACTCAACTCAACCGCAAGCAGGAGTCATTGTCCTGTGGAATGTTTTTCTCACATGTACGACACGACATTGCACCCTTATACCCTTTCACCCCTTAAAAGCTAACAACGAGACCACCCTCTTTGTCCTACCTACCACTACTAAAGCGATGTCAGTATGTGATAAAAAGAAAATACAATAAAAATATAATAACTGAACGAGGATGAATAGAAATTATGATGACGGACCGAGCTAGTGAAAAAGGAGAGGGGAAAGAGCGAGAAACACAGCGGAAGAAGAAAAAAAAGGATATTTTGTTAAATGCAAAAGCATTTGTTTGATGCGGGGGCGTACGAGTATGGAAGGAAAGAGGAAGGAATAAGTTAAAGCCATCGCCATTATGTTGATCTTTCGATTTTATACTTATTGTAAGTTTGTGTGATTGAAGTGCGTGTGTATGATGATGAAAGTGTTCACGGGGACGAAGGATGGGAGAGAGAGTGAGAGAATCAGAGTTCAAATGTTGCGAAAGGTTAAGTGTTTATATTGTAGGAAAACAGGATGTCCTTTGTGATTTAGTCAAAGGGCGAATGATTTTTAGCCTTAAATTGACTTCCGAATTGGCTTGATGTGTTCGTTTTTTTATTTCGCTTATTCATGTTTCTATTCAAAAGAGAATGCAAACAATGGTGAGGGGGTACACGTGGTCTCCAAGTCAGTATTTGTTTTTATAAAACAAACATTAGAAAACTGGGTAAGAACTTTGCCACCTTGGATACCAAGAATATCCAGCGATGTCCACAGGGCTTAAAAAGTTTTCGTCTCGGTATTCTTAGAAGTGTTACTTATCTGTAATGGACCTCAGTCCATGAATGGAATTACACATGACATTGGTCAGACACAGTTTGTGATTTGAATTTGTCGAGTCCGGTGTGAGCTGAGAACTTAACAAATAAACTTCTCAAGTTAGCGTCTTAGACCAACTACCTCCGATTTGGGCCTCATTTAACGCCTCCTCTCGAACTTCCTCGTCCAATTTCCAACAACTAATACAGGACCAAAAATCACCCTTGAAACAGTCAAACATATCTTCTTTCCCGTACTAACCTGATGCCAATGAACGGAAATTTTGGCCTTCATTACCCAGGTTGATTCATTTGTTCCGGGATTTGTGTTGTCTCTGCTATTAAATTCTGAAACTTGTTTATCTATTGTACCTCTTTCTGTCTTACTTAAGACACAGTTTTTATTTTTGGTAACATTTACATCTCAAGCTTTTTTTTTTGGTAAAAAATACACCAAACATTTGCGCCTTGCAGTTTTGTGGACATAAATTGGCTGTGCTGTCTTTTGGGTTCTCTTTGGGCTATTTTCTTCTTCTGTATTGTAGGCACACTTTACATGCTCCTTTGAAACGAGCTTTCACAGGACTCATGTACGGAAAATAACCGGCATCTTATTAGGCGAAATTAAGAAAGATCCTTAAGGGATCAATCGATTTGATTTTCAGAACAAAAAACTTTCTAAACTTCCCAAAGGAGCTAGTGCTTCAAACCTCAGTAATAATTCCATCTTGTGTTCTTCTCTTGACTGAACACAGATTAGAATTGCTAAGGGCTTTAATCTTCATCAATTGCATAGGCAGACATCAGTAAATGGGAACATATCCATGGAGAACATTATTACGTGGATCTTTCATCGATTACATCTTGCAAGTCTCCTGCCGAGGTTAGTGTTGCACCGACTATACTGAGACGCCCTGGCAATCGTAAGGGATAGATTGACGGAGATATGGAAGCCCTGTCTTAAAAACGGCTTATTGGCTTATTCTTTTATTTTCATCACTCTCTCCACATTTTTAATCACTTTATCTGTAGGCCGCAAGCCACAAATAGGGGAACAACCTTAGAAACAGCATTAGATTAAGTGTTGTAGAAGAGATCTAAGAAACGAGGCTGTATCGCAATTAACGGCATCACAAAATATAAGATACCTTGTTTCAAACTAACCAAGATAGAGTCCTTGCAAAGTTTAAGGCTACACGAGTTCGAGGTCCATGAATTCTCTTTGGCTGATCATGACAAATTCTTCGTTATATTTCTATAATCTGAGGATAAAGTTAGGAAAGGTGCATTGCTCCTCACATGAAAGAGAGCTGTACAGAGAGATGATTTGATAAAAACCACTCACAATACAAGTTTTTAATTAAACTGTAATGCATAATTACATAGTGAAAGGGCTTAATAAAAAGGCTAAACAAGGGCAACTACTTACAAAAATCAGCGACACTTTAAAGTATGGTTAGCATTGGCACTATATTTTCTCTATATATCACTCCAGTGACAGCGTTTGACACTTTTCAACACTAATTCGCATTACTTTCTACTTGACTTACATACTATATAGAACTGTTATCAGCAGACAGAAGATTTGTGATCGGGACTCAATTAAAGCAGCCGAGTTGTGCGAAGTGCTTCTCTGGACTTAACATCGATTAATCCACGTCTACAGAAGGATGCGATACAATGAGATAGATAGCTTTAGCGAGTAATCACTAAGGGGGTCAGTACTCTTTATCAAACCACCGTTTTACTAAGCTTTGTATATGGCATATGAGACAAGCCGCTTTTATATGGGAAAATACATCAAAATGCCCATAGGGTTGCCCAAGCTCAGTGACCGCAATTCAACCACATGACTATAAAAGAACTTCTCAGACTTATTATATTGTAGTATTGGAGACGATATATTGAAACAGATGTCTTGCCAAGCATGTTTAACGGATGGGCCTTACCAGCAGATATTGCGACGATATCTCTCTCCTCCTATCTAAGTGGCAAACAAAAGGTAAGGTCTTAGGTTCATCACTAGGACATATAAACCTCAACATGACCACAAATTTCTGCAAACAAATTGGCTTTCTTAGAGAGCTTTGAGGTCTGCTCGTTCGACGAAAAAAACGAGATTCCTTAATGATATCGATTTTTCCAATTGATGCCTATTAACCTACGAAATTGTCTGTATAGCAATTCAACCCAGTAGCGTTGTCTTTACCCAGGCAGCGTACGGATTCATTTTCTAACAATCTTCCTTCTTTGGCGCCTTACAACCTTTATTCCAAATATGGCTTACAATAGATTTTACCGACGCAAATTAATCATGTTCATCGTATTCCTTGATGTGAATCTCCTAAATGTAAAGAAATACTACTGCATTCTTAGATAAAAGCGAAAACCTTGCCCCTTCCATTATCTAAGAAAAATAATTTAGCCGCGAACAACAATCTCCGACTTCTAGAGGGAATTTAGGAAGGTGTACGGTCCAACGAAATTCTTCTGAGATGCTCCAAAAGAGGAGGTTTCAAATATGTGAAAGGCCAAAGACTTTATATTATTTAGTTTTTGAATATTTGAAGCACTACCCCAAGTATAAGCAAGCAGATGTCGCAAGAAGCTTTCCAAATATTTTATTTTCTTTCGAAAGTACAGGGCCGCTAATATCGCTCATAATCACTAGGAAAAGAACGATGATAAAAAAAGCCACTTTGAACTTAGGTTCGGACTTCAAAAGCTTCTTATCTTCGATATGAATTTAGTCACAATTGGAGGAACATATTTACCCCAAAGTCAGTCCATCAAATTGTCCTTATCTGCTGGTTTAATGTTCATTCCGTCTTTCGAGGAAACCCGCAGTGTGGAAAGACTACCCAGGATATCATCTCGATTTGAGGGCCTTAATAGCAATTGCAACCCCTTCTATGCAGTGGAGCAGATTCAAGGGATTTCAGTATTTAAAATCCATCCAGATGGTTTAGCCATCTGGAGAATCCACTATATATTCGATCATTTTCTTATGTCCATACGTTTACTTCAATTGGATCTTACAATACCCTACAGATCCCTTCTTTTTACGTACGCTTTAAGTGAAAAATGCGTACAAAAAGAATTCCAAAGACATTTGCTGCATGATAATGCCCCATCTCACCGATCGAAACTCGGGACCGATTTTAAGGCTACAGATAGTATTTAAACTATCATTCACTCCCCGCATTCGACCGATTTTGCACCGTGCAACTTCTACCTTTTAGGTAAAATGAAAAAAAAAAAAACATTTTGTGCACGTAGAAGCCATCATAAGGCTTGTACCGACATACTGAAGGACATCTCGGCCGGCGATCTGAAATACTTAGTCGATGTACTAATCGCTGTATTGAGTCAGAGGGGGACTACTTTAAATGAATCGATTTTGCCAACGAAACGTTTGGTTCTTATTTTTAAAAAAATCCTTTCAACATTGAAAAGCACTTCGTGTATGCTCGTGGTCTTTTAGAGATGTATTATAGTTGGTCTTATGGAATGCTTGATGCTCAAACAATATGAACGGGGACTAGGCTAGAAAACAACAAATAGCTCACCATCATAGTTTCGGCCTCCAAACCGTGCATGTCCGTCAAATATTTGCGGTTTTATGGATTAGTAGGTACTCAAATTTGCTATCACTCTTGTTTACTCGTAAACTTATTTGTATGACGTTTATGGCCGCGATGGTGATCTCTTGGGTCCTTGTCATGTCACTGCATAGTTTCTTATTTGGTATCCAAGGAGTTTATTTCAGAAGAACGGGAGTTTTCACGACACTTAAAATCTCGAGGGTTTTAAATAGGAAGACTCACGTGCCAAGAATGAGGTAAGCAAGCAAAGTATGACATTAAAAGGCTATAAAAAACACTGTTCAAGCGATTGTTGCTTAATTGAAAATAGTAAACCTTCATTGGGCAGTAAGCAATCCTGTCAACCAAATTTTTTCAATGCATTTTCGATGGTGTCACCCCTCTTTCACGAATAGCTTAACAAAAATTGTCGTCAATTTCGAGCTGCACTCTCGAGAAACGATAGCAAAGCGTGTGGTTGTTTTGCCTCAATTCCTGAGTCAATTGGATCTTATAAGCGCAAATTGTTGGTGCAGTTTCAATATTCTCCGTAGAGCGCACAGGACGAATACAAGAATATATTCGGTTATCAATCAGCAAATCAATTTCACAGACTGGCTGAATTCTAAAACGCAGTAATTCTGTATTACTGCTGAATCAAGCGTTCTAAGACGCAAACGGACTACTATGATGCAATGCATACTTTATTGGAATGCATTGTGAACTCATCATCTGCGCAAACAAAAGCAAACAGAGCATCGTGAATGATTATGATGCAAATGTTTGGCATTTCAATTTGAACCGCGAAATAAATGGATTTATCGCCGGAGTCGTAAGTAAAATATTGCCAATTTTTCTTTGACTTGCAGTAATAAAAAATGGACGAATGACTCCATTAAATTATTGATGAGTACCAGAATGCAACTTGAACCCGATTTTCGCAACAAAAGAAGAAAAAAGAAGGTGCTGTGTGTCGTTCTGCAGGAAATCAAAGAAATTAGGCCAGAATTCTATTTTTCCGTGGATGAAATCACCAGAAAATTTTTAAACATGAAGACAAGTTACAAAGGATTAAGGACAGAAATTGCACGTCTGGAGAAGCGGCAAGATCGTGGGAGTTTTTTTTTGAAGACTTTGACAATCTGTACGGAGGAGTCAAATGAAAACAGCTTGGAATATTTTGAGGAAGTCAAAGACGATCCGGAGGCTTCTGAAGCGCGTAACCTTGGATTACCACACAATAAAAAAAAAGAAAACAAGCGAACTGACTTCATCGAGTCAGAAAACGCCAGACTCAAGGTCGATCAAGAAAGAGTGGAAGAAATGAGAGAGGTGAAAGGTCTCCTCAGTCAATTAATAAATTGAGTAAGTTGTTTGTTCTGTAAATAAAATAATAATCAAATTATAATTTTTTAATTGCCATTCAGATTTTTTGAAGTTCGAACCGTATACCTCGATGGCCTGACTACTTAATTACTAAACAAAGCAAATGTGAAATGAACTGCAATATTTTTTTTTATTTCTGAGTTTTTTTTATTTCGGATTAATTGTGTTCGGTAGCGTTGTCCATTGATGGTTTCACAAGGTTTTAGCAGCTCATAATACAGCACACCCATCCAAATACAGAGCATTACCTTCGCGCTATGGATATTCGGCTTTGAGGTTGATTTCGCTGGTTGGCCGGGTTTCACATATGATTTTTTGCGCTTGGCGTTGTCGTAATGGATCCATTTTTCATCCCCAGTAACAATTCGATGCAAAAATGACTTCCTTTTGTGGCGTTCCAGCAACGTTTCGGACATGCAAAACCGCCTTTCGACGTCTCTCGGCTTGAGTTTGTGTGGAACCCAATTTCCTTGCTTTTGAATACATCCAGCTGCTCTTAAACGTTTTGAAATGGCTGCTTGAGTGACACCCAAAGATTCTGCGAGCTCTTCTTGTGTTTGGCAATAATCTTGATAGAGTAATGCTTCCAGTTATTCATCTTCAAACTTTTTTGGCTGCCCAGGACGTTTATCGTCTTCCAAGCCAAAATCACCACTTTTAAATCGTGCAAATCACTTTGGCACGTTCGCTCAGCTAGCGCATATTCACCATAAACTTCCACCAAAATACGATGACTTTCGGCAGCAGTTTTCTTCATATTAAAGTAATGAAGAAGAACTCCCCGCAAAAACACTTTTTCAGGCACAAAGTTGGACATATCTGAGTGAAAAAAAATTATTCTTGTTTGCGCTTCAAATGAATGACATATACTGAGATGACGTACAAGTAGCAGTAGCTTTCCAACGCATGTTCCAATGGAATGGAATGGAATGTAATAATACAAGTTACGCCATCTCTTAGCAAACCGCACGAATTGAGTTATAGACCCAATATATTTAAACTTACCAGAAAACGTGCTTCTATTCATACGAAAATGACTAAAAAACACATCGTTTGGATAGGATTCTATAACTCTAAAATAATTTCTACACTTCGGTACATTTCCTTTTAATTGTTTAATTGAAGAAACCAAGATATTCTCTGAGTAAACTGCTTCCTTCTTAAATAACGAATTTGCTTAAACGTGTTGGCATTGTACGAACCAACATTGTTTATTTAGCTGTTAAAAAGTATGGCTGTCACTAATTGTTTAGACAGTATTGTTTGAAAGATTTTACGATAGTTCGCATCAAAGTCATTCCAAAACGTCAAAAATTGTAAAACATAACAAATGCAAAACAGCGCAAAAGCATTCATAGCCTGACATCAGTAAAGCAGTGTGCATTCACAATGCGAATTTTTTTGACGTTTTGGAACTCAGCCACTTTCTTCACAATCTTGCGTACACCAGCTGCAGTTGTTTGAAATTCGCACTGTTTCGACAAAACAGCCTCCACTTTGAAGGTAAATGTGCAATATTTTCCAACGATGTTCAAGTGTAGATAAGACGATACGTTTCGTACCGCGAAAACACAAATCCGAGTTTCTGTTAATTTTGAGTGCATTACAGCTGTAAGTGTCAAAATAACATCTTGTTCTAAAAGATACTAATAAATGGCCTACCATTTGCGTTGGTATTTACTGCTATGGATGGAGTCAAAAGAAATAAGTCGTCGGTAACTTAAAGTGCGTATTAACAAATGGAGAATCACAACGGTTGTTGGAACTACATCAACTGTAAAAAGTGAATTTATTTCTCTAAATGAATATTTGTACACAAAGCAGAAGAACGTCAATATTCTTCAGTAGGCGGCTCAAAGCTATGTCATTTAGACAGATTTGTGTATCTTTTTCTTTTATTTGTGTACATTTTGCACAACACCAAACAGAGAAGTTAAACAATTTTCACAAAACTACCCTTGCCATTACTACACACAAAAACACAAGCAGCCAGTCATGAAAGGGGTTTCCGAGGAACTCAACATGCCCCCTTTAAAATGTCTCAATGCAAAAAGCACTACAAAAAACACCTGCGTTACTCTTTAGATTTTCTTCGCCATTAACAACTGGAACAAAGTCACATTGAATTGTTCTAAAAATGAACCAAACCAAACTAGGTCAAGACAAGAATACTTTACCCTCAAAATCGTGTGACACTCCATGCAGGCAGTCACAAAAATTAATATCTACACGAACCGTGATTCGTTTAAGTATGCAGCATGCCTTTTTATCCTTGAAGATACGGCTACAGTTTCAGTACCACCGCCAGGGTCCAGTTTCAGGAATCTCATATATTATTTTAATAAAATTCCTTACTCGCCGTCATCCTCTTGCCAATGAGTGGCTACTAAATTTCTGTGGCGTTTGAATCCTGATCACGCGCCAACAATAAATAAATTCCATTCACTGTCAACCAAAAAAAAATGAACAATAAATTTGTGCGGTCGTCAAAGAACGAAATGTTAAAGAGAGGACCAAATGGGGATAGGGGGAGCTCTAAAAACCACCTTCATTTTATCCCACCCATTAGATGTACCACACTCTAGACAAACCATCTTCTATTCGTGCCTATCTTTATCCTTGGCGTTTATCATCAAACAGAAAGGGGATAACCAGAGGGCAGATAGAGACCAGGACGATCTCGCATATATCAGAGTAACGAGAACCGGAAAACAAACTAGACTACGTGATTGCGGTTACATTTCAGTTACTAACTATTATATGATTCCCGTTACGACATAAAATCTCCGCACATATTCGTACATATTCCTCACCACAAAGCTAACTTCTTCATACGTACGAGTAGCGTGTTTTTTGAGGATGGCTACTGATAATAAAAAAAAAAGGAAAAATAGGAAGCGGGAAAATCTAGTAGTTTAGATGCAATAGGAGTCGAATGTGGTTTTAAAGGAGTGTGGTGGTGATGGTGGTAAACGGTAGTAGAAGTGCAAGTGGAACGTCGTCGCATACCCACCACAAGTGTCACTCGAACCTCACGACACAAGAAATCGAGATTGAGTTGGATTCTTGTGTCGAGAGTCAGGTTCGGATTTCTGTTCTAAAAGAGGGTGAACAGCCAAAAAGCAAAGGCAAAAACTCAAAACTATCTCATATCGATGTGAATGAGAATGAGTATCCTTCCAAGCACCAAATTCACCATCACCACCCACATTTTGCCATGTCATATAATACACCGCACTTCGTGGTGTTGGTGAACACAAAAGCGGCTATAAAAAGTGTCAGAATATACGAGTACTTCTTAGTTGAGCGCCTGCTGGGTCACGCAGCTAAAGCTAAAGCTGAAGCTGGTGGCTGGTGGCTGGAGGTTGCAGTCCTCTTTTCGGATTTTCTTTTTTCCTTTGGATATGCCTTTTCTCCTTCTCTACCCTTAGCTCCTGTGTTTTGTTGTAATCTGCAGAGTTTTCGCACTCCAACCAACTTCTATGCAACGTGTGCCATCGGATAGAAGTCTATTGAAATGACAGGGGAAGTTATTTTCTCTGACACTGAATAGCTTGGGTGTGTGTTGAGAAAGATGACAACCATGACATGGTAGTATCAAGAGTGTGGCGTCTGCTTGTTGCCACAGTATTCCTCTATTGTCAGAGATTCTCTGACATTGTATACCTAGTCCTAGATGGTGTTGTCTTGTGCTAGAAAGGGCTTTTCAGTCGTTTCTATTCTATGAGCCCTTAGTTCTAGATCCTGAGCTCTAAGCCATCAACCCTCAACCCTCAAATGTTTGGTGCTTAGCCGTCCTCTTCGTCATTTAAAAAAATAAAAATAAAAAATCTTGTATATAACGTTGAGGTAGTTCTACTCGTTCTGTAGCTCCTGCTACTCATAGCAAAATTAAAGGACATCTTTCGGTGAAAAGGAACTTTACAATTAGGTACAATGTGGTTTAGTGTGAAAGAGGGAAATTGAAAGTTTTACTGTACAAAACTGTCAAATGAAGAATGTGTATGTTATTAAGGATGAACAAGGTGTAGTCGGATGTTAGAATACGAATATGAGTACGAGTACGAGTACGAGTAGATTAAAAGGGTAGTAGTTTGCTATGCCGAAAACGGAGCGCATTAAGGGACTTCTCATAAAATGAAACAATAAAGATACTTGTATGCTTTGAGAAAAGTTACGGAAAAAGTCGTGTTTTCCAAGGCCGGCCATAGAGAGTATTAAACTAAAAAAAGAACTTAGGAAAAGTTCAAAGTGATTATTATGATGAAGGAAGCAAAAGTTGTACAGTAGATTTGTATGGAAGTCAATGAATTGTTCCTTAAAAGATGGGAAACCCAGGAGGAGTGTGCTTGTAACAAGCACGTTTCTTGTTTTAAAATATTTCAAGGAGGAAAACACCCTGCTAAGTTCAATTTAGCTTTCTGAAGTTGAAAATGCGAAGACTTATATGTTTTCTAGAAAATTTCAGGGTTTTAAGGACTTGTGCTTGGTTCTTTGTGAATGTATTGATTCGATTTGAGGTCGATTATAGACCAGACACATTTATTGAAGCTTGTTATAAGGTCAAAGTACACTTGAATATCAGACTTAAGGCTAAAAAAAATTAACTTAACTACTCAAGGCACTCTACCTTTGCCATTTCTTAGGAAAATTTTATCGAGGTGCGTTTGGACGACGTTAATTTTCCGTAGCTTATTAGTTATTCATAATTTGTTCGATAAGTATTGAGTTAAAAGAGTGGCATGACCCTTAGATTGCGAGGGTTGTAGTCGAAGTAAAGAGGGGCTGCCAATGTTATCAGCTAGTATTTGATGGACAAACTACATGCCGGCAACTTTTCGGTGTAAAGAAAGGTGCTATAAGTCTGTGAGTTTCGGCCAATCTTTGTATTAACGGTGGTATATTTAGGTTATCAGTGCAGTGAAGAGCTCGTAAAGAAAATGTAAAAGGACTTAGTAGCATAGGGGTTGGGGAATTACAACATCAGTAATTGTTAGTATAAATAGTAAAGCACCAAAATGGCAACCTTTTGCTGCTCCAATTGTCGATCTTCTCACTAGGATTTAATTCACAAAATGATAACATGTAACATTTGTTTTGAAACCCTTGCTTAAATCGGTAGTAAGAATGCAGGAGGGCTTAGCAATGGGTCGATTGTTATAAATTTCGTCTTTACGGCCAGGTTATGGGAAGAGTTCCCTGGGATATCGAAAGCTAGGAGAGAAGTTGAATAAAATACGATGGGCAATCCATCTGAGCCAGTGAAATCGTCGTACTTAAGACCATAAATTGTTTTCCCTACTTGCTTCACCGTAACTCTCTATCGGCGAGTGCCAAAGATTTCACAAATAGTTGTAAGGAATGTAGTCAGCCACGGAGGCATCAGTGATGCAGGAGTAGGCGGCAGTGGCACGCTCGCAGTTGCTCAGCTGTAACTCGTCGGACGGGGTTGGTTCTTGCCACTACTCTTACATCACGGATGCCTATGAATGCAAATTAGGTTTTGACATTTGTGAGCAAACTGAATTAGTTTTTTTGCGACTACTATACTCCTGAAGAAAGTGAAATAATAGTTACGATGTATTTGATAAACAATTCCTCTGTGATTTTGGCGCAACATGCATTTCGTGCCCGTTTTCCTGGCCACCCGACTCTCATCGGTTATTCAATGTGATGCTTAGCCGTACGTCCTTTAGAGGCTGGAACAATACGTGACGAAGAAGACAAGAGAAAGTGAAGTATTTTCCTCAGCACGCATATTTATCCACAGTTAAGTATACTCTCGGCAATGAGTTTCAAAAAGGCAAGCCCACTAAATAGGACTTAAAATCCAGCTGCTGTTTTTATCCATTCCTTTTTCACTTTGGAAAAATGATTTACTTAGACAACCCCTCTATACGAATTAAGGACACCGAATGGTAGGTGCCTTAATATGCCGCGTGCAGCTGAACAATTAGCGGTTGCCCTTTACTGCTGCAAAGCATATATTACCTCCATTCAAGAAATGTGATGGGATGGACCGGGCAAAAAGAGGATGAAAAACTACGATATATACAACGGCAAAAGCAATGCTTATTTGGGTGCGGTGCTTATTTGTCGTAGGCAACAAGTCTTGAACTTCCAACATGTGAACGAGCGCCTCGTATACGTACGTACGCAATCCGTATCAAAGCTAAATTTGCCAACATAGGCCTTATATGCCCATACGCTCCAGCAGAGGAGAAAGATGACGGCATCAAAATAGCTTCAACAAGCCTTTGAACAAGACCTACGAACAATGGCCTGGGTATGATATTAAAAGCGTCCTCGGCGATTTTTATGCAAAGCTAGGAACTTTCATAGTACTGTCTGAAAATAAGGCCTGCACGACACCACCTACGATAACGAATTCAGGTATGTCCACTTAATTGCAGGGTGAAACATTGTCGTAACTAGCAGGCAGTTCCCCCATCTCGATACTCACAAGGGGATTTGGAGAACTCCAAATCAACCAACCGTCAACAAGATTGACCTCATTACAATCGACGCAAGACACTCCTCCAGTATCATGGATGTCTGAACGTTCCGAGGAGCCAACATCAACTCGGTACTGTTGCGGATATCCCAAACAACGACAAGACAAGGTAATATTGTGAGGAATTTCGACGTCAGACGGCTATAATCGCAAGAGATCGCCAAATACTTTTCCGATCAAATCTTTTTTATTCTCTTAAGAGGTCCACAAGCATCAAGCATCGAAGAACAGTGGCAGAACTGCCAAAAAGCCATCAAAGATGCTGCTTCTGATGTGCTGTGTTTTACGAGGATTGCCGGCAAGCATATGTAGTTTAGCAAGAGACACGTAAGCCGGCGCTGCAAAGGAAGACTGGAGCTGCTCACGAGCTGTATAAACAGAAGAGGAGAGCCGATCACCAGAAAAAGAAAGAGCATGAGAAGTGCGCGGTCGAGGAAATTGAAAAATGCTGCTCCAGGAATGGTATAAGGTAACAGACGATGGATATGACATTTCTTAGTAACGATCATGTATCATTGATTTCATATTTTAATATGTTTAGGATCATTCATGTGAATTTAAACACAAGTGGTTCTGAGACCTAAACGGCTTTATGGCGGCCAGGTGCACACCTATGATCGGGCGCCTTTCTCTCATATTTTTGTGTTCAATTTGGAGACATCAGGCAGGATTTCTGACATGAATGAGTGGAAAAATAATCAGATCGTCGATACAGATAAGCTGGCTTTCACACCGTTCCCTCTGTGGTGTACTTCGAGCCGACTGCAGGGATCCACTGCCGGAACCCTAAGATCTGAGCTTAGAGACGGCATTTAGTTTGAATTAGATTACCCGAAGCTCAATTGCTATATACTCGAGAAACCAGATAGTTGCAAAGGCTCCGCGCTTCGCCATAATCAGATCAAGAGTTGAGAAAACCTACATGAATCTCCTCACGAAATGTCAAGTGTCAAATCAATATACATACCCTATAAAAGGAAGCCAAAGGTCCCTTCACTCCAAGTTGACACGCATTCAGTATGACAATAAGTGGGGTGAGAACGTAAAAACAAGTGCACATTAGGTAAGGAAATAGTGCTCTCAAATACGGTGAATCAAAATCCAATATCTCAATTAAGGGCAATAAAAACTGGCTGCAAGCCAGACTTATTTCAATCGTCGAATTAAAAATCCTGTCCAAGAAGTAAGCATAATCAAATGTGAAGTAAAAGAGAACTCCGAACTCCACTTGGCAAGCAAAAGTGAGAATTCCAAGAATGTTACACCAAAAACTTTTAATTAACACCTATTCTCATCACTTAAGTCTTATCTGTAATAACTTCCCCCTCCAATCCGTAAAGTAACGTCCGTTTCATTCAATAGGAAAAGATGGAAACTTTTACCGGTTTCCTCAAAATCCACTCCTTCAACGTGATGTCGTTACTTTCAATTGAATCCTTCATACATGATTTTGAATTTTGATTAATGAAATAGTACATCCTAAAGTCAGCCTTACTGGCTTCTTCACAAGTTTCAAATTGCATACGACGTTATCTAAGCAGATGCAATCTTATCCCAAATTCATTTGCCCCTCCATTTCCTCTTCTTTCCTCATTAAACAAAGATAGTTGTTGTATAAGAAACAACCCACCCACTTCATTTCAGATCACACAGGACTATATCACGAAGGGATACAGTGAAGAGAATAAAAGAAAAAAGAAAAAGGAACAAAATTGGGTCGTTGACTTTTCTTCCTCTCCGATGTCGATGATTATTCAATAGTCAAAAAAGGAAATCGACCAAATTCATGTTCCATGAAAGAAGGAAGAAAAAGAAGAAACAGGGACATCAGGCTATTGAATTTAATTTTCTACCAAGGAAAATGTCCCAGTTAATTTCCAGCTCACTACCCTGCCCGTCGTATATTGGTCGATTCGTTTGCAAGCAAGTTTATCACAAGTTCCATGACGCCAAACTGTGTGGAAAATCGCAAACAAGGACACCAAAGCACTGTAAGTCCAACAAGGACTAAAAGATAAACTTTGATTTCGACAACGACAACGGCAACGACCGGGATGACTACGGACTACGGACTTCGACTCCAACTCAAACTCTAGGGCCGGCTTCGACTCTGACACCGACACCGACACACAAAAAAGAATAAACTGCAACTTGAGGGAATTTTTCGTTGTTTTTGCTTTTGTTTTTGTTGCGAGGACATGATTTAAGTCTGTTTCGAGGGTCCCTACCCGACATACTTTCGAAACTCTCTCTCTAGCCAAAACAATCTGCTAACACTTAATCCATTTATTTACACGCGTCTGAGAGGAGGCACATCATATACAGAACACACACTCAACGCACACGGGACGTATGAATTTTTTTTGTTTTAGTACTACAGTACGGAGACAGACTTCCTCATCCCAGCCCAACAAACAAATAGTCGGAGAAGCACGATGTGGACGAATTCTGGATCTACAAGGGAAGACAAAACAAAAAAAGGTTCGTGGTCGGTTGATGATTCTATGACCAAACAGAACTAAAATTTAATAAACCGACTCGCCATCCGCCAACAACAAAAAAAACTAAAACCCCTTTATGGGGCTGGGGATGGGAATGGGTTAACAGGCTGCGACTGGTGGTGAAGGTTAAAATAAAAGCGAACAAATAGAATGTTTTGTATTGAATGAATGTTGAATGTTGTACTGTACAGTGTACAGTGGAACGTTTTTCACGGAGACGAGGCGAAAAATAAGACGGTTGCTTGACTTGTTTATTTGTTATTCAATCAGGCCTTAATATCGCCACAGATTTGCGGGATATGTTGTCAAAAAATAATTAAAAAGATTGGGTAGAATATAGATTACTTTTAACCTTTTTATAACGGTCGATTAGGGAGCAGCAGAGTCCAATAAACGTCCGTGAGTTCGAAGTGTTTCTTAAGGGAAACTTACAGACTTTCTTTTCTACCACCTTATATGAGTATCTCCACTTAATCGCTTGGAACAGGCCAAGTTTTATCGTTGTCAGTTAAGTGAAAACAAACGAACAGCTTCTGAAGTTCTGCTGCCAACATACTCACACATATCTTCGCTAGGTACTGAAATAATAAAGGAGGAATTAGTCAAGGCTTGAACTTCTCCTAAGAAGACAGTGTTGCAGTGCCAACCTTGTTGTTTACGATCCAAAATTCTTGATTAGAACGATATTCTCACTTAAAAGGTAAAGTAGTGAAGTTATGAAAAGACGATGTAATTCCGAGTAACACCCTCGATTAAGGGCACTTCTAATCCACAAATGTCCAGCCTATATATGTATGTATGTGTTTAATGTATTTAAGAAATAATGTAGTTGCACATTAAGATTACAAAAATCTTATAAATTTGTACAATATTTAGGAAAGGTTGAGTATTTTACAATTAAAAAGAAATACAAATATAATAGAGATAATAGATATAAATAAATAAAAAGTTAAATTACTTGTGATCAATGGCCAAATGTGTAAGGAGTTGTTTTTTGATTTCTTTTGAAGATTTCTTATCTCTCTCAGTTCCATCGGAAGGGAGTTCCATAGGCGCGTGGAATAAACTAAGAACTGGCGTTCTGATGTTAAACAACAGTACGTTGGTTGGATTAGTACAAAGGTTCGCTGCGATACAGGAAACCTCAGCTTACTGTAAAGAAAGTCTGATTGTTGTTTTTGAATAATGTCGTAAATACAAGTCAATGAGAAGTATTGCAGTACATTTTCAAAGGAACATCGGAAAAATGTTTTTGCATACGACGAAACATGGTCGTATCTACGCAGGACATATATATATCGTGCAATATTATTGTAGACTACAATTTATTTCCTTTTTGACTTGTAGTCAAGTTTACCAAATAATTCACAACAGTTTAATAAAATTAGCAGTAGTAGAGATTTTGCAAGAAGTATTTTCGTTTTTGTTGGCGCATAGGCATGTGAAGCCTAGAGGAGATGGAAATAGCCATAAACTTTTCAAATTGTTGCAGTGATATGAACGTCCCATGATAATTTACGATTAAAGGTAATACTTAGATTTTGAAAAGACTCAACATATCCGATGTTTGAGTTCCCTAGCTGCAGCAATGGAAAAGAGGTCAGATCTATGTTATTTCGATAAATAACGAGGGCTTTTGATTTTCTCGGGTCTAGACAAAGGTTATTGCGCCCAGTTCAGGATATTACTAAGATCTTCATTTATTTTTACTGCCGTAGATACTACCAAACTAGTAGAACTTTTTATAAATAGTTGCACATCGTCTGCGTACATATGGACGCTACAGTGTTGTACAACATTAGGGAGCTCATTCACATATATTGAAAAAAGAATTGGCCCGAGTATAGACACTTGTGGTACACCAGTTGTCATCGATAACATTTAAGATGGTCGATCTCCAACGACTACGGATTGTTGTCTACCCGTTAGTTATGAATATACCAATTTTGCCGATAGGGTAGAAAAATTAAAATGGCTTTTAAGTGCGTGATTTACCGTATTTAAAGTTTTTGAGAAATCGTGAAGAGTTAAAATGGTGAGCTCATTTCGATCGAGACCATTTCGAATCCCATCAGTGATAAATAAGAGAGCGGTTTTGCAGCGTCGCTTTCTTCGAAAACCCGATTGACACAGATGTAGTTAAAATGGTATTGAAAATGTGTGTTATATATGGAATAATGGCTGGCAACGACAGTTTAATAAATTTAGCGTGTAAATCCATCTTACCCAGTTGCATTTGACTTAACTGACAATACCGCCTCCACGACATAAAGATCTGAGACCGTGAGAAAAGAAAAACTTTCTGAATTTTCTGCTGCCACAAGTGGATTCCTCAAACTTCAAAATTACATCAGATGAATCGAACGAAGGGCATGATATAAATATTCGGTTGAGTGCATTGCAATCCAAGTCATCTGGGAGCTCATGCTCTTGTTTGCAGCCTTACCTTTCTGCCCTCCAGAATAATTGTCCTCAGAGAGCATCGTGACATCTAAATTCCAGACATCCTACTTTAGATGAATTGATGGATCTCATTTCCCTTAATATTCGTATTATGAGCTGCAGTATTAAAGCCTTTCCTTTGAAAGAAATGAGGTTTGGCTACAAAACGCACTGGCAAATGCCACCTGACGCAATGACACCAGAACTCCTGCTGCAGAAAAAAAATACGAAGTTGACCCTTCCTGTGTCTGAGACTTGTTACAGTCAGTATCTAAGCCAGGAAAGGAATGCAGTCGAGTGTTGGTGAATGGCTCAAAGACCGATTTAAGGTGTGAAGCCGCGGTTTTTCTTGAGGACTACAACGTTTGATTTTACTCCTCGTTAGGAAGGCATGCGTCTGTTATCAAAGCGGAGATATACACAATCTTATTGGCAACGAGATATCTGGCTGTCAATTCTAACTATCGATACACTATGAAGAATATGTGTAGGAGATGAGCAATTCACATCTATATCCACGTTAAGAGACATGCTGTGTACCCTTATATGACTTCCAAGCTAGTTCAAATAAATCAAGACTTAACTGACCGAATGGGAAGCGTGAATTCTCTGAGTTTTGTCTTGATCCTGGGCTACAATGAGATCGTGCGAAATAAAATCCCCGATGATGAAAGCTCGGTGGAATCCTAAATGAGCGCTTTCATAAATAGTTTGGTCTCATTTGAGCATAACTATCCAGGTTTCTAGCAGACTCAACGATTGCTTCCTCATGTCCCTTAGAAGTAAGTGGTTTTCCTGGTGTCCAACAGTAGGAAAGAATACAGGCTGTTTAATGGGGTCGAAACGGGGGACTTAACTTTTCGAAAGCACAGAGTGTGCTGGACATAAGTGATACAACATCCTGCGACGCTTAGTGCGAAAGTGATGATGCAACGCGGTACAACCTCTGCGAATATCCGGCATTTTCCATAAGCCTAAAGACACTTTATCACTGAAGCGCATGTTTATCTTTCTTCAAAATACTGAGTATTTTGCAAGAAGTGCAATGGACTAGTTCTTCGTTGAAGTGCTGTGTTCTGACAAAAAAGAGATTGGGGTCGGTAGCTAGCTCTTATCGTTATAGTACTGCAGATATCGTATGAAGGTAGTATTACGATTTTGTTATTTGAAAGATTCGTGCGAAGGCGAATTTCACATCAAAATGATTAAGTTGCATCACCCTAGCGAGCTGTAGGCTTTTCTTGGGCACTTTCCTATGTCCTGTATTGGTTCTTTTTGAATTCTGAAATGATCAGAGGGCCATCTGAAGCTTCTTAAGAATTTGATAAAATTCTATGATCGCAATGTGGAAAGTATTCTATCTCCTGCGCAGGCCCTCTTTTCAATTCTAAAAGGAAGTGAGGCCTATCCGAAGCTCCCAACAAGTCTTGCCAGTGATTCCAAGGATGGTTCAGATGTCACATTATTATAACTCCAATGCTGTTCAATGTTCCCTTTGTTCTTCTTGTGGAAAAAGTTTCTTGCATTGTTGAAGGAACACTGAGGTTCTACACAGCGACGTCGTGGCACGTAATTTGATGTGTTTATACTTGGTACTCATATCTCCTTCGAATACATTCTGAAGGATATAGTATAATCTACATAATGTTATTCTCCTTAAGATGTTCGACTAGCAAATGATGATAATTTTGCTGCAACAGATTTTGTGGAAATAAATAAAAACGCCTATTCTTCTAGCATGTTTCCTTCAATCAATCAACCAGGCACCGACTTTATAGATGTCATACATCGCACAACCAAGTTATCAATGCTTCAAGGGCTTCGATTGCCACTTGCACCATATACTGTGTTAATCTGCGCATTAACATGATAGCGCTTGCTTCCACTAGCTTTGATTCTGGAATATAGCTACTCAGCGGCTTTGCGAGACTTTGAGGTAAATGTTGTTCAACCCTTACTGCTACTACTCCTGATGGTATGGCAGCCCAACAAAAATATGGCGAAGTTGAGTTTATACTTTGAATGTAGCGCATCAGTTATCAAAAATTCTTGGGTACCAGAAAACTTGTTAGTTGAGCAACTAAGTTCTGTTTCTTTTGATGAAAATGCAACTTTATTGGGAAAAAATGGTTACAAGTCAGTCATTCAAAGTATTGCCCATCGCTAGCTACAACTGTTTTCCCATTTATCTCTCAGAGCTCGAATACCGTTACGGTAAAAGTGTTCATTTTTGAAGATATCCACGAATCAAGCCACGAGCGGAACTGCTGATCAGCCAGACCATGCGCCATTGAACGGAACAAGTATTGATCGAAAGCGCAATATCTGGGAATATGGAGGGTGGGATATAACTTCCCATTTGAGCGTTTCCAAGTAAGTTTTTAAGGGTTTGGCAGCTTGAGGCCGAGCATTGTCATGCTGTAGAATCACTTTTTCGTGCCTCAGCTCGTATTGTGGCCGTTTTTCGCGTAGTGCTCGGCGCAATCGCATCAATTGAAGTTGATTCTGTTCCCCAATGATGGATTCGTTGGGTTTTAGCAACTCATAATAAATAATACCGATCTAGTCCCACCAAATAAACAGCATAACCTTCGCAGCGTGAATATGGTATATGGCCAAGCCGACGACGTAGAAGCATGACCGCGATGTCTCCATGACTTTTTATTTTTATTGTCTTTCTGTAAATAATGCATTTTTCATCACCCGTCACGATGCGATGAAGAAAACTCTTCCTTTTTGCCGCTGGAGCAGTAGTTTACAGGCGAAAAAACGGCGCTCAACGTACCTTGGCTTCAAATCATAAGAAACGCTAGTTCCTTGTTTTTGACTTATTACCATCGCATGCAATCTTTTGGAAATGCTGGAGCAAGCTCTTCTTGCATTTGGCACGGATCGTCATCGAGCAATGCCTCCAATTCAGTGTCGTCGAAGGTTTTTGGCCTTCGTTCACAAGGACAGTTGTCAACATCGAAATCACCGTCTTTGAAGCGAAACACTTCTCACAAAAAACAATTACTTGGCACAAAATCTGACATTTTCACCCAACCAAAAGTATGTGACGCCAAAACAAAATCAATAGTTTGTCAAAACCTTTGTTCACCATATGCCTAAGCTTGATTCATGACGTTTTGGATATGTCAAAATCGACCAGCACTTACTGCTGGGGCCATCTATTGACAAACAACGAGAACTATGTTGCGCACCTAATAAAATATTTAAGCACTTAGGCAGATCATGGAGATTGATTGATGAAGATCATCAATCGCTTCTATACTTTCAAGGCTCTTATGACGGAATTTGATTTTGTTGTGCTTTAGAAGTTTTGTAGGGCATTTAAGTAGTCTGCCACAGAAGATGGAGCCCCAGTTAAATAGCTGCTAAATTGTATCATAAGTTGATAGTAGCGCCTTTACATCTGTGTTAAGGTTAATGCTGAAGCAGGCATGCATTGCAAATAACAGAAGTCAAGCTGGTCAGAGTGTAGAAGGTAAAAAGTTCGGGATCTTATCTAGCCTACTGACAAAATCCGGTCCTGCGAGGTTATGATATATGTATGTCCTCTTCTACACAGACAAAGCTAGGAGAGTAAAGTTTATCAAGTCAAGGGTATTTGAAATCGGCGCCTGTAAGGCTCTTTCTGTCCCAGGAGGCTTATAACCATCTAAAAATCTACCATTTCTGGAGACGGATTGTTTGTTCTGGGATTAGAATAGGAGAGGACTAAATACTAGATTGAGCCAAACAAACAGTTCTAGAAGCTGATTCCTTAGTAGCACAATATAAGTTACATGTCATGTTCGAAAATCAAATTATTTTTGTTCTGGACGGGTCGAAGGGTTACAGGGAGCCCTCTTAGATCCTATGTTCTTGAAGTTTTTTCTTACCAAAAGACATTTTATTGATTGCAGAGAATGAAAACATTTTCCATGACATGGCTGAAACATTGTCAAGACCGCTAAAATGGCAGAATTTATTTAACCTTAATTGTACACCCTAGAAAGCATTATTCGATCCACTGTATGGTAGCGGCGGCTATTTAACAGAGTACCGAGTGAACCTTCTGGCGACTCTATGAAACGTGAAATGTGAGTTTTCGAAATGATGAAATCTGGATAGCTTCTTCTCCTTCCATCCTCCCAAGTCAAAATGCTGACTGAACTATTTGTAGGATATCCTGTTCGTGCTTTAGTGCATGCTGACATAATTGTAACAGACGAAAACACAACAAAAAAAAAAAACTCCGTCAGATATGTCAATGTGTCTACACCGGATATGCAACGCTTTGTACCCTTTTATAAATAAGTGTGTAATGTTTTCCCCTTGGAATTTTATATATTTAAAGCACCTTCATTCTGATGTCAAACCAGGAAAATTTGCCTAAAAATACTCTCCATGCACCCATCCATTGGTTGGCAGTCTCTTCATTTATGTGTATGTCAAGCCCATTGTAGTGGAAAAAAATGTCCTTTTTCCTTCTACTAGCAGTTGACTTGGGCCCGTTTTACTTCTCCTATACACCCACTGAGCGTTCTTTGGGAGTCGAAATTTATTAAAAGGATTACAAGGTAACTGAGAGTTGGTGGTTAGGAGTTCAGAGATGGAAGTAAGAATTGGTGGGGTATGAAATTCATTTAAACGCTCCTACTTTTGCCTGCTCTTTTAAATCCTTGGCCTGTGACATTATTTTCTGTACGAGGAATTCTATTTCAACAGAAATTCCATGGCTTGAACTTTGAGGAGAATGCCATTTTGCCATTCTGTGTGCATCCAATAAACAAGAGATTACAAGTGGTGCAGAAGAGGAGACGAAGACCAGGGTGAAATGAGTTTATAGAGGAGCCCTCTTAAGGATGACAATAAATAGAAATGTGTTTGATGTGGTTAATCGGTGGGGTGGTGTATGAGTATATCTGCTTGACATTTGAGAGAATGTATATGCGGTTTTGAATAGTAAGCCAAGTTGGTGAAGTGTTTCGCAGGGATTTTCCTAAGTTAGCTTAGGTAGTGAGGTTTGTCGAGAAGCAGATCAGGGCAAAGTTAACTTCTTAAGTGGTACGAGGAATTGTTCTAAGTCCATTGTGAGGGCTTATCATAAATTAAAAATGCCACTTGAACATGTTGGGGTGAAAGATTTACTCAATGGAGTCACTTAGGTCAGGACTTGCCTCTGATGTTGGGTGTTTACATAGACTTGTGATTGAAGTGTTTTTTTCCAACTCCATTGAGTAAATTGTAAGATTAATCTTTAAAGGGTTCCTTATGTTAATTTGCCGTAGTTTCTCTGATTAAATTTAAGCGCCGACCTGGGTGGCATTATGCCACCTCACACTTCCAATAGTCTTTACATATTTGCAGAGGAAGGTTGAGTAGGTTGAGTAGCCTCGAATCGTCGTCTATACATTGTCATCTTAACCAGAGTCAATGGCAAAAGTATGAATACCTTTTCGTATAATTCAGATTAATTTGGCGTGGTTTTATCTTTGTCACTTTTTGGCAACAACCGCGCTTGTTCGGGATTAAAAAAAACATATCCAACTCTGTACTCCTCTGGTATCCTTATATTAACTTATACAAGATTGTCTTCACTCTCATTAGCGTCTAAGGTGATGGTATTTGTACGGCCCCCTTAGATACCAGGAAGTTGTCGAAGGACAGCAGAAAAGCTCAGTTATCAATAGAAACGCAGCAATCTCAATGCAGATTGGGTCCTCAGTAATCCTCCTCTATACATTGCTTAACGTTTTTAAAGAAGATCCCATTTATCACAATCCTACTTTTGCTTAGACAATACTCAACGAATGCAGCCTCACAACGGCGTTCAAAGAATCCTTGCATACTCGATTGACTCTCGCTGAGAACGCAGATACTACGGTCACTCTACCTGTTTGTCATAATAAAGCTCAATGTGAAGCAGAACCGGATGGCAACGATTAGTATTAGGCCACGTAGAAGTAGCATCTTCCGATAGGTGCTGGTTCTTAAAATAACGAGAATGAGCCTCTGCAGCCGAACATCTTGCAGCTCTGCTAATAAGCCCTACTTCACGCTGCCTCGTAGCGCCATCTGGGAATATCATTGGAAATTGCAAAATTAAGGGAACAAATGGCGAGTTTCCTGCGCCATAAATCAGGATTAGTGTCGGAAAAACAAAACAAGACCTTATCCGGGCTACTCCGACATATTTGGAGCTCAGGCCAGAAAGGATTTCCAGGACTTAGTCAGGGTCTTGGAAAAGAGATGGTGGCGGACGAGCCCTATAAGGGCCAACGGCAGCGCTCACATCCCGGAACGGGTTACTGGCTTCGGTGTAACCGACCCCTCGTCCTAGGGGCATTAAAAATGGAACTGGTCCTCCAGGTTGGGGGTTGTGCCGCCGGGGTAACTGCCCGGCCATTTAAAAAAGCAGAATTTACGAAGCATCAACTAGCCTCGGATATGGACGGATCTACTGTTGACAACCCACGCAAACGATTTAAGGACAATGAGCTACGGGTATGCACGTGGAATGTTAGATGCCTTAATAGACCACGTGCAGCCGAGCAACTAGCGGAGATCCTAGACTGCTGCAAAGCAAACATAACCGCCATCCAGGAAATGCGATGGGATGGGCCGGACAAAAAGAAGATGAAAAACTGCGACATCTACTACGGCAACTGCTATCGACGGCAAAAGCAGCGCTTATTTGGATGCGGATTTGTTGTCGGCGGCAGACTAAGACAAGAAGTCCTCAGCTTCCGGCATGTGAGCGAGCGCCTCGTAGCAATCCGCATCAAGGCTAAATTCGCCAACATTAGCCACATATGCGCGCATGCCCCCACAGAGGAGAAAGATGACGACACCAAGAATGCCCTCTACGAGCTCCTTAACAATACCTACGAGCAATGCTCTAGCTATGGCATTAAAATTGTCCTCGGTGATTTTAATGCAAAGCTAGGAAGAGAGGGTACCTTTGGTGGAACAATCGGAAAATATAGCCTGCACAGCACCACCTCCGATAACGGATTCAGGCTAATCGACTTTGCGGCGGGGCGAAACATTGTCGTGGCTAGCACGCGGTTCCCACATCTCGACATTCACAAGAGGACTTGGAGATCTCCTGATCAATCAACAGTCAACCAGATTGATCACATTGCGGACAGCCTGACTACCGAGCTCTTCAAAGCGAGCGATGACTTGGTAAGGAGCATACATCAACTCATCTGTAAAACATGGTCGGACGAAAGTGTGTTCGATGAATGGAACCTCAGCATTTTTTGTCTGATTCTCAAGAAAGGAGACCCCCTGAACTGCGTCAAATACAGAGGCATCAGTCTCCTTGACATCGCATATAAGATCTTATCAGCCGTATTGTGTGAACGCCTGAAGTCGTTCGTCAACAACCTGATAGGTCCATATCAGTGTGGCTTCAGGCCAGGAAAGTCCACATTCGACTAAATATTCACACTACGGCAAATCTTGGAGAAGACCCATGAGCTTCAGATCGATACACACAACCTATTCATCGATTTTAAGGCCGCGTATGACAGCATCTATAGAGACGAGCTATACAGACCAATGTCTAGTTTTGGGTTTCCTTGCTAAGCTCGTCCGTCTGTGCAGGATGGCGATGGAGAATGCACGCTGCTCCATCAAGGTCGGTTAAGATCTCACCGAGACCTTTGATGTCCAGAAAGGATTTAGACAAGGCGATGCGCTGGCATGCGATTTTTTCAACATCATACTTGAAAGAATAGTGTAGAACTCATGAGCAAACACAAGAGGCACTATCTTTCAAAAGTCCGTCCAACTACTCGCATACGCCGACGATATTGACATATTCGGGAGAAAGCAGCGTAATGTCAGTGGCGCTTTCGCGGGTATTGTATCGTCTTACAAAAGAAATCGCCGATCTATAAGATCGTAGGTCTATAAGATAGAATTTAAGTAAACCTTTGGTTCAAGGGCAATCTCAAGTAGTCACACATTTTTTTTCACGTTCCGATTAAGATTCCCCACTTTCCATCTTGTCCTGAGTTAAGATAAAGCATTTTCGTTGCCAAATGCTGACAGCGTAGTCAATCGAATTGGAACAAGCGATGCTTAAAGACCAGAGGGGTTTATTGTGATAAAAGCCTTCCGACGGCAAACTTCTTCATGGGTACATGGGTATACACATGCAGATTCCAGGGACAAACGCGAACTTGAAACCGAGCGCTTTTTTCAATAGCTATGTCTTAGGCACTTGGTAAGTAGCAACTCAATCGTCGTTAAGGGTCCCAGATTTCTGTATGTTCTCAGCTCCTAACTTGAATGTGCCTCTTTCGAGACGGAAGCGTTCAAGTGGAAATTAAACGGTGAGTACCTTCCTGAAATGTCGGTACATTACTCATATTGTAACGTAAACACCACATGGCTAGAAGTTAAGCTCGGAGGCATTACAACATGTTTGGATCGCAAAACTCCATGCGTGTGAGTACCAAAGTCCGCCCTAAGACTTTATTATAACTTAAATTTCTTGTTTTACATTCTTTTTAATGTGCTCGATTAAAAACGCATGCTATCGGCATAACCATCGCCCATAACCCAGCAACGTCGTAAAATTTACACATAACCTCAACTCAGCGAACGACTACAACTACAATACAATAAACTTCACCAAACGAAAACAAAGCTCTTAATGCGTTTACGTTGCACTGACCACACAAAATTTAACCGAAAGAATTCTGTCCGTCCTAAAATAACCTCTAAAAAAACTAAATCGTCTTAAAAATCATAAACCCGAGCTTTATGTCCTCCTCGTGGAGGATAACCAACATTTTCCCCCATTCGGCCCTAGGGTCAACATCACAGAGTTACAATTCAACTTTACCCCCCATATACTCGTACACGTACTAGAATACATATATTCTTCTGTTAATAGCCCCGGGGCTATATAAATGCCACTTTATGACCTTACCAGTGCACAGCACGTCATTCTTTCTTACACCCCAAGTGACGTCCAAAAAATAAAAATAAAAATAAAAATCAACTACCGACAAGATGATGAAAAGTTCGCTAAACAAGCGAAAAACAGTAAAAATAAAATAAATAGCAGAAAATTGGTGCAAAATTGTTTACTTCACAACCAAAGTCGATATTTCATTAATAAATAACGCGCGCAAAAATTTATCAACAAACTTGACAGCTTGTCAACCTATTTGCTGAATAAAATCACGCTATTCATACCCAAACTGCTCTCACTCTGTCACCAACGTAAAGGAAGCAAGGAAAAAAAATGATTTTATTTTTATATTTGACAGCCGCAATCAATTGTCAAATTCAAATGACGCCAAGGGATTACACCATTACCCAGTTTGTTGCCTGCTAATCAAGTAAAGGGTTAAATCACACACAATTTCCTCTTCTTTTATCCCGTTCGTGCCGTGTCACCCTTTCGGCTATGGCCAACCATTTGCACAGCATTTTAGGATAAATTTAGTGTCATTTAGTTTACAAAGAAGGATTTATTAGTGCGGTAGGGCCGCAGCAGCACCACCAAAAAAAACCAAATACAGGATCTCCTTTCCAGGAAAAACACGAAAAGAAAAAAATCCTACAGAACCAGGAGAAAAAGAGAAGTTTTTCTTGTGTGTCAGTGTCATCCAGAACTGCCACCCCTACCTCATAATGGCGCGTTCTAAATAAATTGCATGATAGCCCAGATTAATGGGTCAGTTTATAGTCATAGCATATAAATTTTATTCGAAAATAAAAAGCAGCACCAAAGCAAAAAGCTATTTAATTTTTATACGGGGTATACGAACACAGCCCGGGTAAGCGAATGTTCCCTAAGTGAAGCACACATGCTGTGTTACCATTGCTGTCAGTTAGTGAATGTCGCATGCGAAATGGCGAAATGCTGCGAGCTGAATTGCTGAAATGACATTTGTTCGTAGAATAAAAACCGCTAGAATCGCCACTAGCGTTGGTAGAAGCACTGGCAATAGCTTCGGCGTGATATTTTTTCTTCTATACCTTCCTCTGCGCGCTTTTTATGCATTTTGTGGATATTTTATGAGATTTTTGTTGTTTCTTTTTTTAGCCCCCCCTTGGACATTTTGATGTCCTTCAAGAAAAAGAAAGCTGTTAACAAAGCACCAGAGACCGAGAGATAGAAAGAGATCGAAAGGGAATGAGCAAAAGCGAAAGCATCGTCTTTTATGAACGCAATAAATGTCCTTTTACGGTGACTTCAATTAATCCTGTCAAGGAAAGCGTTACGTTTCTATTTTATGGATGAGATTGTGTTAGAAACAGACGCGGGACACTGAGGGCGCAAAGGAACAATTTAATTGGCCAATTGGTTAATTTGAGACGATTTGGTGTGCTCTGGCATTCTGGTTGGACACACAAAATATTTGTACGTTACGTGTGCTCGATGCGGCATACTCGTAATAAAGGAGGAAGTGATGAAAAAGGTGCTTTAAGTGGTTTTATGGTAGTGTAGCTATAGAGGCCAGTGCTTAGGAGCTTCTTATTTGTACCGAACCCAGGAAATGTGTCTTTGAGAGGTTAATGGGGTTCGGAAGATTTGCTCCTATAGGTACATCCTTGTGGTCATATACATACCATACGTATGTAGGCTTCACTTAAGGTGGATTATAAGCTTTTGTTGGTAGTAAATTATTCAGTATTGGTACGAATAGTCACCCTGCGATCCGTCCGAATTGAGTCGATGGGTAATTTATGGAATTTTGCTCTATGTAATGACTGTTCATTTGAACGATTGTGGCATTATGTTGGCCTTAAATCAAGACAACACCTGCTGGAGAATAATGGTACACGTTTAGTGTGGTTTTGATGGATGCTATGCTAAAGGACACCAGTTGGACCAAACGTCTGACTATGTCTCTAAAAATTCTAACTCATGGCCTTTAGACGAGATTGACGTTACTACCAATGTATCTGGGAGATATTCACTATATAAATACTTTATGTGGCTTTTACAACACTTATGGAACCATCAATGAACACAAAATTCTCTTTCTACCTTTCTTAGGGTTCTGTCATTGTACTTAACTATGTTGCATCATCGGTACTAAATCGTTTTGGAAATTTTTATATGGGTTCTCGACCTGACAGCAGTCTGTGTTGACATGTCTCATGTATCTACTCTAATCGATCACGGACATGCCGTTTGCAATTGTAGGTCATGTTCCAGTTCAAGCGCTCTAGGAGCAGCTATAGCTTGTCTTGACTACATCAACGTCTTGATACAACTCACAGAGCTCCCGTTTGCATCTTCCTTTCGCATACGAAGAATTTTTCTCCCGAAAGTGTCCACTCCCTGTACTGCTTTTTTTGTAGCATTGGTAGGATCAATATTTTGTAGAGAATACATTCGTCCTCCTAGAACACCAAGTAGCATAGGTTTCTTATAGTAGGCCATCGCCGAATCTCCACTAGTTTGTCATTCGCGGTCGGGTCTCTATAGTTAACTAATTTGTTGAAGACAGTGTTCCAGCACTACGTTGCCGGAATCCAGTTCGTTCTATTGCACTGCGTGTTTTCTAGCGGCGCAGCTGGATAAGATTTGCCGCGTGATTCAGACCATTTCTTGTTGAGCCCAAGACGATGAATGCTATCATATGCAGCTTTGAAATTAATGCAGACATGGTTACTTTTGCTATGAAGTTCGTTGGTTTTTGGAGTGTGAAAACTTGGACCATCGTCAATTCGTTGGATGTGCCGACTAGTGTGTCACAGAAAGTCTTGAGAGACACGCCGTATTTGATCTTCGACGTTAAGGAAGGATATGTCTCGAAAGTTCTTGCAATCAACAGGATAGTCCGATAGTTCAGTCACAGAGCACGTTTAATCCGCCCATGTTTGGTTAACGATCACCTCATGTTAGAAAAGCCTCGCTGGTGAACCATTGAAGCCAATAGCCTTGTTCTTCACTTTTTCCATAATTGAGCGAAATTCTTCTTTACTAAGCGATGGAATGTCATCTTTATTGACTTGCAGCTGGTTCCCTTTTCCTATTGTTCTCTATTTATAAGCCGTATTGAGTAGCTGCGAAAAATGCTGCTTGGACACATCTTCTTCTCCCTACGCTTTGGTACCTACATTTCTTTCACTACTTCGAAGAGCATAAGAACTGCTGCCAGTCCAGAAACACATCTAAATGTTTTCCTTCTCCCAAGACTCTACGATGTCCTTGAGCTGGGAGTTTCCGTAAACTCTTTTCCTTCCACGAAAAATCTTTACCTGCCTTTTTCTGGCTAAGTGTACATACTAAGAATCTTTTAGGGTGGAAGCTGGCAGTCTTACTCTTCTATGAGGTCACGATATTGGTTCCACAGATTGTTGGCGTTCGTGAATAGTGAATGCACACAACGGACAATCTTTTAGATCATCACAGACGTTTTCTGTAGGCTCTGGTTACTCCAGTCGTGCTTAGGCTTTTATGAAAAGTTCTCCGCCTGACAATAAAAGACTGCAATTTGCAATTAAAAAACTATTTTATTTTTCTACAAAATCTTCCTTGACCTCAACGCACTTGGTCCAGCGTTTCTCTAACATTAGGTTTCCTTCCCGGAAGTGAGAGTCTGAAAGGCTGTGAGAATATTCATCTACGGCCCTCACAACTTCTTCATTGGATACGAAGCACTTCCCAGAAACAAATTTCCTCAAGTTCGGGAACAAATAGGAGCTTGGCGGTGCCAAATCAGGAGAATAGGGGAGATGGTCGAGAAAATTGTAGTTTTAACCTCGCCACCGCACACTTGAGTACAAGTGCATTGGCCTGGTGAAATTTTTTTTTTTCTCCAAGCCGGGCCTCTTCCCGCGAGTTTTGGCATCCAGTTGGTTAAGAAGGTCGGAATAATATTCGCCTGTAATTGTTCTGCCATTTTCAAGGCAATCAATTAACGATCCTTTTTGCATCCCACAACACGCTGGCCATGACCTTTCTGGCAGATGCGATGGACTTCGCATTCTTTGGAGCTGGCACCCACTGCTTCGTAGGCTGTTCCATTTCTGGCGTGTAGTCGTGGACCCATGTCTCATCCATGGTGAGAAATCGCAGCACACAATCGGTCCAAAGATTGCTGTGACAATCGTTTGCTTATTTGCTTTTGATCGCTATTCAGTAAATGCGGTACCCATCTTCCGCAGAGCTATTCCCAAGTTTTTGTGCAAGATGTTTCGTTCCCTTCCTTCCGATGTCCCAACAGCCCCACTATCTAACTAACCTTCACTCGCCCATCGTACAACTAGATGCACTTTTTCGATGGTTTTGGGTGTGGTTGTGGTTTTTGGCCTTTCTCCACGTGGATGATCTTCGAGGGACATGCGACCACTTTTAAATTCAATTTTCCACTTTTTAACGGTTGATATGGTAGGAGCAGAGTCCCCTTAACTGTTGTCAACTTTTGATGCATTTCCTTTGAGGTTAATCCATTCAAAACGAACAGTTTTATGACCGCATGATATTCAAGTTTATCCATTTTCGTTACTTAGGCGAACAAGTTGAAACTTATCATACGAACTATTGACACGTGCACCCAGGTAGGAAACATACATTTTAGCTGATTGAAACGCCTTCCAACAAGTTTTCACCTTGCCTTCGTAGTATTGAATTTACTTTATGTTTTATTGATTAGTCGAGCTCTCGATTTGGCAGTAGCAAGATACTAGTCGGAGCTGACGTTTGTCACTCTCAATGAGATTCAGAATGTTGAATGCGTTCCAAAACTATATTAGCACTTGTCTTGGAAGCCTAGTCCTGTATGTTTTAAAATTACAAGCTGCTAAAACCTAAACAGTAGGACGCTATTGTCGTGTGTGAATGCTGTGCATTCCAACTATTAAAGATGGTTTCTACCCATTTTGATATACGAGTTCTGCATCATACTTCCTTCCCGAGAAGCACCAGGGCTGTACTACAATGTTGTTACGTATATTTTAGGTGCATGCTATCATCCATTAAAATGTAGTATAAGAATATATTCATGGCAAAAAATCCAAGCTAATGACAACAAAAAAGGCAGCAGAATCTTTACCAATTGCAACAACACGGGCAACCATAGCCGTGTAAGCCACAGCGTCAACAACAGTTTAAACCAAATCAGTAGTCTTAGTCTCATTTGCAACAACAGAACAGTAGAAGTACAATCATACCAACAGCAGCAAAAACATAATCATCAACTACGACAGCTAAAACAACATGAGCTAAAATTGCAATAGCAAAAGCAACAAAAATAAAAAATAGCAACAACAGGAGAAACAGCAGAAACAACAATAACACCAGTGGAAGCAAAAGATAACACCTATTAACACTTTTAAAATGCGTTTTAATTTCAATATACTCAATTCTGGGTGGCTTCGACATTCCGGACAGACAACACCCGAAGGACGGTGTGTTGAGATCTTCGCTGCGGAAAACAACTTGACCCAGTTTGTAAATGAGCCCACGCGAATCCTAGACGTTGATAGTCATATCGCCAACACCCTGAACTTGTTTCTAACCTCTCACCCTGCTAAGTACACTGTTGATGTGCTCTCACCTCTAGGCTCGTCGGACCATTGTGTCATACCAGCTAAATTCTCGTACATTGACCACAAAGTTTGAGAAAAAAATTCCTAAAAGAACAGTATGGCAATACGAGAAAGCCAATTGGAGCGGACTTAACACCTTCTTCAGGAGTTGTAACTGATCGTTATGTTTCCTCTAACGACGTGGATGCCACTGCTAATATGATCACAGACAATATTCTCTTTGGAATGAAATCCTCACGCTCACCGGATAAAGAGTATCAGACCAAAAGAAAAGGCGTGGTACTACTCGAGCTGTAAAGAGGACGTCAGGTTGAAAGAAAGGTTTTTTCGGTCCTATAAGACCAGCCGACGGTAGGAAACTGGAAAAAATTTAAACGAGGAAGAACTGCAACGCCTTTCTAAGCGTGTGAAATTTATATACGACCAAAAACTGAGGCAAAAAATACTACAAGGTCCCAAAGGTAGTAAAAATTGTTGGTCGTTCGTCAAAAACATTAGAAATTCTGCCTCCACCTCCATCCCAACGCTCATTTACAATGACATTCCAGGTGTCAGCTCTTTGGACAGGGCCAATCTGCTAGCTGCGCACTTTGCGGCCAGCTCAATGCATCCGGAGTGTGCCTTATTTCCGCCTACACTTGAGTGCGTCGAATCTTCAATGGGACGAATCCACTTTCGCACCCGTATAGTGGCAAGAGTACTTAAAGATCTTAACATCCACAAATCCGCTGGTCCAGATGGTATATCTCTCCTTCTTTTGAAGAAGTGTTCTTCTACGCTGGCAAAACATTTGCATTAGCATTTGTCCAGTCCGTCTCTAAGAAAGGCGAATCTTCTTCTCTTTCCTCTCACAGACCCATTGCACTTACGTTCCTTCTTTCCAAGGTCATGGGAACGCTGATAAATCGTCAGCTCATGAAATATCTCGAAACACGAAAACTTCTTAATAACCAGCGGTACGGTTTTTGTAGCAACAGGTCCACTGGTGATTTGATGGCATGTCTCACCGAAAAGTGGAATCAAAGATTACATCAATCTGGCATCAGACTCTTTTGTCTCTTCTCTTCTTCAACGGATTAGAAATTTCCTTTCGGAACGTTCAATTCAAGTTGTCTTGGATGGTTTCAAGTCTGATATTCACAAAATAAATGCTGGTGTGCCCCAGGGCTCCGTTCTGTCTCCGACACTCTTTTTAATTTTCATCAATGATCTCTTGTCTGTTACTTCTAATCCAATTTATTTCTTTGCTGACGTCAGTACTCTCTGCTTTTCATATTCGTTCCCGGATTCACGTCCCTGCTCTTCGGCTGTAGAATGGGAACGGCATCGTATGTTAAGCTCATTGAATTCCGATATAAACAGCACAATCAATGTGGGAATTTAATGCTTCCAAAACACATTGCTGTCGCTTAAGTGAAATTCAAATACCCAGCCATTATCCATGAATGGCACTTGCATCGTTGAAACCGAAAAACTTTCCATTCTCGGTATGTGTGCCAATGACAAGTTACGTTGGAATGACCACCTATTCGAAGTCGTAAGAAATTTTTCACCCCCCTCTGATCTGGCTTCAATATATAAGGCTTTCATCCGCCGAAAATTGGAGTACAATTTTCACATCTGGTCAGGTTAGGAACACTTCTTTGCACCTACTAGATAGGATTCAGAACCATGCGATATAATACCATACCGTCGTGATGTCTCCTATCTTACCCTGTTCAGTCGCTATTTTCACCATCAGTGCTCCTCAGAAATTGCCAGTAGCATTCCACCCCTTCAAACCTCCAACTGTAACACCCGTCTCGCTATGAATGCTCATCAGTATACCCTCAAGCCCATTTTTGGACGTACCCTGAAATATCGTGATTCTTTCCTAAGCCGAACAACTCGTTCATGGAATGCCCTGCCGAGTTCTTTCTCTTTATTTCCTAGTCATTATAACCTCCAAACATTCAAGACCAACGTTCATCGGTACATCTCTTTCTATCCTCCGCGCGATGCCTGCGCTATGTGCAATCTGCAATCATTTTAAGGTTGCTAATAACCCCTTGAGCGCGCGCCAATAATAATAAAAAAAAAAGAAGTTTTTCATAGGTTCAATCTTTAAGCAATTGAGTATAGATAGGCATGCGATCAACTGCAAATTAGTGGAACCATTTGTACGGTCAAACAGCATCTGGGTGAGGAAGTGTGTTGCACAAATCAAAAATTGTTTTACAGAAGTTGATTACAAGAAGTCTTATCTGGCATGTTACGATATCTTGCTCCTTATCCAAGGCAAATGAATGTATAGGCATAGACCCAAGGGAAGCTGTTGATGATGACATCTCCTATGTAACCGAAGGCCACAGAAGTAGGTGGAGACTAGTAAAAAAAACAATTTTCGAAGAAGTGTACACGGAAGTTGGTGCCATCTGCCTGAAACCACGGCTTAGACAATCGTGTGTCTTCTTTCAAATCAATTATGAAAATATGGCAAATGATGGCTTCGCGGACATGATTGAGCTACCATCGAGCACGTGATTTAGCCAAAGCTACCCAAAGCGAGTCTATTCCAGGTATTGATAGATTAAGTGCTGTAATCTTCCTCACCGAGTGGCACAAACAACACAACCCTTAAGCAGGTTGATTTCCAAGAAATTACTCCTCCTAGCTGTTTGATCGACGACATAAACTCTTACGTTTTTAAGATTAGAAGAATATATACCATTCTTCCAGCTACGTTCGGAGAATATTAACCTTCCCGAGATACACAAAGGCTTGCCTAGTAAGAATTTTAAAAATGTTGTTTTTTGTGACGAAGACGTCAGTGTATGTGCCACCAGTGATTGGTTCTACACCCAAAGGATCCAACTAGCTATACGACTGCATCATTGTGGTGCATAAGCGCAGTCATTATAATTATTTTGAGCATCAGGCAAAGAGCTTATCAATATGGATTATAACAAAAGAAAGGACTGTACCTTGCGCCCAGCCTCTATAACCTGGAATCACCCATTGCTACCCAGTGAATTATTGTGCACTTGCATTGCTTTTCCTTAACTAACTGGATGTTTAGGACCTTTTGTATGGGCGTTTAAAACCAACATTGCACAAGGACATTGCGGACATAAATCTCCTCGGGAAAATCAATCAGGTCAATAGCTCTACAACTCCTGGCAAATGAGTGGTTATTTCACAGACACTTTTGCCAGGAATTTGACAAGTTTAACAGTCCAAGGCTAACAATGAAGATTGTCCAACAATTTGGCTTTAACTGGCCTATTATCCTTAAAACTATCGAGAATCGGAGTATCATATTTATTGGACTCTTTCATTACTTGAACTGATATCCGCTACAGTGTGGCAGTTTGCAGTTCCAAAGAAGTAGTTGAACCTCCAATAACAAGAGTCGATTTCGAACACCTATTTGAACCTATTTGAAGATGGTCAAGAGATAAGGGTAAATCATCTGATGGCCCATGACATTTGTACCCACCCGCAACTACTTGGGATACGTAAACATCTTGCATGCAACAACATAGGGATATGAGTCGACGTGTGCTTGTCGAGCAATTCATTCATGGCGGATATTAGACATTCCGGTTTATTTATTTAAAAGTGGATCGTCGGGAAGGAGATTTCCATGTACAAGTGTGCTCGTCGAGCATGCGATGAAACTCATATGCAGAGCATGATAATGTTTCCACACATTGTCAAGTCAAGCAATTTAAATTCGTTTCCAAAGGTGGATGTGTTATTGTTCCCAATCTTTGCATGGACGCCATGCTCTGCGAATTGTGATGTTTTGCTTCTATCACTTGAAAAAGACCCCAAAGGGTCAAATTACAAATAAGTAAAAGTTATTGATGGTAGCAGTCAGGCTCCTTAAATCCCCAAATTTGGGAATTTCTTTTCAATACCATTTTCACATTTTTTATTTTCGAGAGAAGAGTTCTTTGGTTAAGTTTGAGTTGTATTTGCAGTAATGAAGAGCAGACGTTTGAACAACGAACTGTATAGCAATGCCGAACTTGTCAAAAAAGCTCAAGTAACTTGGCTTATATGCCTAAGTACTCTGAACGCGGCTCGGATAGTCTTCGACTTTTTTCCATATGCGCACGCAAGTGTAGGACGATCTCAGCCAACTTCGGTTGCGTAATTGAATGCAGATAATAAAACAAGCATCTCGGACTTCTACTGATGAAGAGCAGTCTAAATTGCATTTTTATCAATTTTATAGAACTCTATCGGTAGTGACCGTGTATTTCGTCGTATTCCTCTCTAACATATAGTCGATCCATTACATGGATTCTCTTTTAAGCCCACCCATCGATTGGTAGGACATTTAAATTCAAATTACTCCTTCAAAATGTATTTCTTTCCGTACCACTTCGAAAGTTGTCCTAATGTCTTACAGACTTTACACCCTATCTATTCTATTCATTGTATCTCCTCTTTCTCATAATTTTCCCATTAAATAACCTCAATGCATTGGCTTTTGCCTTTCATTGGATGAAGATACACATAGGAAAAGTCGTATTTAATAATGTAAAGCACGTAGAAACCCCTATTGTCAGCACCTTTATCACCCATTATTACGTTCATTTTCATTTTCATTTTCATTTTCGTTTTCATCTGCCAGTTTCATCTGCCACCTTCATCCCCCATTATGACAGACCCTGTTCAGTTGAAATCACCCGCCTTATGTGAACATTTTTGCGCATCCCTCTCAAACTTTAATACCGCTGTTTCGCATTGAACAAATTCAAATCCGCGAACTTTGCACCAAGTCCCGTCTTGCAATTTTAAAGATGATAAATGTGCTACCCTTTAGATTTCTCTCTTCTTTGTTTTTTTTTTTTTTTAATAAAGAATCTCTGAAGCAAAAGAAATTGCGGCACCGAAGTTACAAAAAGGTCTATCACTTCGTATCGGTGGTGTTCGGAAAGTCTCGATTCTAAAAGTTTTTCGCTTGCAAAAGTCTTGTTCAAAAAGTCACCCCTGACGTTTGACCCCTGTCAAATTTCATTTGCCATCGCCTTACGCCTGTCAAACATTGGAATGTCCAGCAATTTTCTTTTCCCCACTTTTCTGGTCGTCCTTTTCAACTTTTCATTTGTTTGCATGTTTGTCTCTCCTTTTTAATTATTTTTCGTTTGTTCCTGCTGTTCGTACTACAGTAGTACTATATGTACTCGTAGAGCTGTCAAAGTTTTTCAAAACTTACGTAGCGGTAATGACTATTGATTCAGTGTTGGAGCTTAATGTCATGTCTAATGGGTGGCTTGTACGAACAGACACACTACATTGCGATTCCTTCTTCGGAATAGGAAATTGATTTCTAACCTCAAAAATAAGTCACTTACGAATACTCTGCAACGACACGCCACATAGGATTGTGCGGTGCTTGCTTGGTGACTTTCAAGATGAGTTTTCGTACGTTCGTACGTGTATTGAAAGAAAATTTACTGTTTATTGATTTTTCTACAGTCGATTTGCTCGTACGTGTGTGTGGTCGATTTAAGTGTGTGAGTGTGTTTGTTTGTAGATACAGCTCTGGTTTGTTCATTGTTTTTTATTTCGAACTGAGACGAAAACGACTATCCTTAAAGATTTTCATGCTTAGAAGGAGTCGAAGTAGGGCGCCCGTTTGCCAAAGCAAACAAGAGGCGATTGCCCTGAGGCGATGCCATCTTATAATTCTTTTTGTCCTCTATCCAACGAGGAGTTATTGGATGGTGTGGTGATGCGCTTGAATGTGTGAGTGTATGTTTTGTACAAAAAAAAAACATAAAAACAAATACTTTTATAAAAACGAGTCAGACATCGAGGTATAGGTGACTCCTTGCACGTGGTTAGAAGGAACATCTCCATTTGTAAAGTGAAAACAATGAGAGCCAGAGTCAGATTCGGAGCACTTTGGAATGAGAATGGACATGCGCAGAGATGGAAGGGAAATTTTTCATAGTAATTGAACGTTGTCAGGACATTAGTGGAATTTAAGTGATGGCTTGTGTTAAAATTTGACAGGAATTGCTTTAGTTTGGTGGAAAACTTCGGGCTCGTTGGTATGAAATTTATTTAGTGGAGTGGGTGCACTTTGAATGGAAGCATTCCGATACCAGGTAGCTTCTGGCATTTTTCGACTAAACTATGTCTTCTCGTCCTCATCACAGGCATTTCACAAGTTTCACCTTCGTGCAGATGAGGCATTCTATCTAAAATTGGTCTAAGCGAAATTGTAGTCTACCATCACCTGAAGAGTAGAGTTACGTTGTTTGTTTTACTTTGTTGAGCTCGCCTTCACTCAAGGGGATGCTTACCCGTCTCTCCAAATATGTAAGCAAATTATAGTCCTCCACGTTACCCCACATGTATTTCGTTCAGCACTGAAAGGCGCTAAGGTCCCAGGCCTTAACGGATGTACCTGTCCATTTGTTTAACTATTTTCTGGTCCCCATTTCAAGAGGTTTAAAAGTTGTCCTTCTGAGTAATCGATAAGTACCTTTGAAGAGCCTTAAGCTTCTGTGTGGAAGACCATATGAGCCAGAGAGTCTATGCCGTTGGGCAGATCGGAGAATTTGTTGCAATATCTCTTCCCCTAAAGCCCGCAAATGGTAACAAAATTATTTGAAGAATCTTGCGTTTGAAACGGTACTCGCATATGAGTTCCTCCACTAACCAGCAAGGTTTGAATGATTAGGGATGACAAGGCTCTTTTTGGACAAAAGAAACTTCGATTGGAAAGAGTATCTCAGCGTTTGCGAGTCCCGTGCAGCTATTTAAAGTTTCGTTCCAAAGAAATCACATGACAGTGGATGAGCTTGCCTTAACTCCTTTTTGATATAAGGGGTTCCGTGAGGTTGCATTCGACTTTTATGAAGTATCGTGCCTTCTCCATAGTTTTTTTGAGCAATCTGAAGAGTCTTACCGGAATGCCTATATACGCTTCCATATGCGACTATAAAATCGCTAACGAATTGGTGATTATAGATCTGGACTTGTTGGAGTTTTTATAGGAAACAGACTGTTTCTTCTGAGGGCCTTCTTTTCTGTAGATCGAACAAACAATACTCTTGCATCCTTTTCACCGACAAAATCTTGAAAATACCGTATAAAGCTAAGCGGGCATTGCGTCCGATCCGACAGCTTTGTTGTTCTTATATCTAGATATTCTATTTTTATTAAATTTCAGTCTTCAACAAACTTCTTCTGTGCGTTGCCATTCTAGATATACACAATCGAACTGACTACAATAAGATACATAGTTGTACGAGTCAAAGTACGGCCATAACGTCTACCTACGAGCATTTGATTTTTCTCCGTTTTCAACAAGGGACAGTCTCTTGTCGGTTTGTATATGCTGCTTTGTAAGCCTCGGCCCAAACGTCAATTATTTTTAAATCTTTGAAGGCCATCTTTCCCAACCACTGATACCGTTCTTTCTAAAACAGGCGCGCATTGCTGGCAACAATACTTTAAAAATCTTAAAAACGTTCGCTTGCCTGCGTAGAGTTAAACTTTTCCTCTGATGGCAAGTACTTATCCACAGTATATGTCACAATTCTTCATCTCAAGTTTTGTTTTGTGTGTTCGTGGGCACAACCGAATTTCTTTCTCCTTTTTTACGTTTGATTTAATATTTTAGAATGAAATTTGAACTCATTTAGAGCCCGAATCGGGATTCAGCATTGCGTCAGGCAGTGCTTTTTGAGATCCATCTCAAGAAATTCGTACGAGAACAGTATATAACACTTGAGAGCTCGAATTTGATAAGTTCGCTTGAAATTTATCACATCTCGTAGCATTCTCTCCTGGACGATTCTATAACTTTACGTTTGTGCGTGACTTTCAAAAGACTCGAAAAGCTAAACTACATCAATTTAATCGTCATAGCTCCGCACACTTAAAACACAATAATAGCAGAAAACACTCACTTAATGTCAAAGTGCACCTGAAACATGATTTTCAGGAGTCAAATCAGAAGTTTTTTTGTGGCGTATATTCTTGTTTTCGAATTTAACAGATGTATTGTGTTAATGGATTTCGTTTTCTAATTTAATTTATGTTTTATTCAAAACTTAACGTTTAAATTTCTTATAAAACGTCTCACAAATTTGAATCTAAAAATGAGAAAAATTCCCTTCTCGCATACAACCACAAACTTAACTCACATACTCTCTGAACAAACTCCACTGGCGAAGCATATCGATTGTCGGCAACACAGGCCGCTCGCTGTCAACTTCAGCTTCGAATTCGAAATCCAAAATGGCTTTTTCGCGTTAACGATACGACTAAACTCTCCGGTTTTAATCCGATTTTAAACGAATTTCCACTGAAATCAGCATAGATGTGTGTTTCAAAAAATAATTTAACCATAATCCATTACGTGTTAATTAATAAACCTCCAAAAATTGTCGAAAATTAATGAAAATCAGTGAAAATAAATCCCCGGTGGCTGCTGTCTACACAAACAACCACTGTCGTCCTACCACTGTTCGATGACACTTCTGACACTTTCAGTCCGCTTGCCGTTGCATCGATTGTTTACCCGAAGCCAAATTGCATAGCAAAAATTGTTCTTTTCATCAATTCCGTGGAGGAAAATCTATTTTTAACCAAAACAAAGTAGAATTAAAAAAAAAAAGAAAATTGTATTTACACTCAGATGATGATTTGAGCGAGCGCCTGGTCTGTGTTTACAAACAAATCGTCCTAGTGCGGCTGTCGCTGTCGTTGTCGTTGTCGGTGCATTGAACCTTCCCCCGTACTTGTGTAAGTGGTTTCCTTTGAGATTTTTCCAATTTTTCCTTGTTTATTGTGTCGATTTTCCAATTGCAAAAGAAGCGAATAAACAAAAGAGAAGCTAAAATCTTCTCGTCGTCGTGTTCGTGTTCTTGTTTTTTGTCGCGCGTTGTGTAGACAACATTGTGTGCAGTATTTTGTGTTGTGTGGCATACCCAGTGCGTAGGCGTTTCGGGTTGTTGTTGAAACCAGCATCCAAGCCGCAGGCATCACCATCATCATCAGCAGCATCGGCATCGGCATCGGCATCACCATAAACAACAAGCGACCGATGTAGTCATGGAGTCGTTCGGATTCAGATTTCTTTATCGTCACACTGTAGTGGCTGGTCAGCGTTTGTAGTTTATGGGGAAGAAATCCAGAAAACCTTCAGGTGAGTGTACAAGTACGAGTGTTTACCTCTCTCGGTCCCCTTTCGCAAATGATTTGTTATTTTGTTTTCGAGTTTGGCTCTTGGAGTTTGAGTTTGGTTTCTTGGCTTTCTAACCGAAGTGGACAGACCCAGACTGGCTTTGAGGTGAAAATTCCTATCTCGCCCACAACTCACAATACTATATGCTTGCAACTCAGCCAGTTCTCTATCGGACGATGTAATTGTGACGACTTTGATCGATCGAAAGGGGAAGCGGAGGTGAGTTGTTTGGTGATGTTAATTACTGAGCCAACATTTCGTGACCTTGCGTGCCTTTGGACATAGTAACCGCTTTCGTGGATCTGATAGCCGTGGAATGGGCGATCAATTAGCGTCGATGAATTATGTAAGAAAAAATTCGCAAATGGAAAGAGTACCTCTGGGGTAGCACGTAGGCGGGTTTTTTAATAGTTTACCTGGGTTTTCGATAGGTTCAGTTACCTTTTAACGATTGTAGAACGCAAACTTGTTTGTTCCTATCTATCTGGTGATTATCTTATTTAAGAGGGTGCGCTTAACTGGACCACCTTTGAGTGGTCTTCTTTACTTAGTGTTCGATGAGGGTGATTAGGGTAGAGGGAAGCCATATCCGGAATCTCATTTTATCTTTCCTAGAATTGGTGTTATTTACTGGTATGTATTGTGCGTTCCCATTCGAGCTCTAGAGTGTAACGATTGGTTTATGAGACGAGGGCTGAAGTTGATGGTTCGTAAACAGAAGCAAACGAAAGTGCAAATTCTCAGTATTGCTGAGATTGCTAGATCTTCGGAACAGTTTCAGAGATACATCATTCAGACGATTGTAGGAACTGAGAGCTCTGATATAGAAAACTGAACACTGTACGAGGGACAGACACGGTAAGTCTCTATAAATGCTTTCGTGGATTTTCCTGGTCTGAAACCATTTAGGGACCATTTAGGTTGGTTACTTTGGATTTTAGACGTTTACACAATATATGGGAGATAGTATCTTGTATCCGATGTTAAGGAGAGTATAGTTGGCCCAGTTGAGGTCGCCTCCCCTTTTGTGGACCCGCCAAACTGAGATTGCACATCTCGGGCATACACTCTTCTAATTAAATTTGAAAAATGAGTTTTTGTATGATTTCTACAAAGTTATTTCAAGCAGCCTGGAACTCCTCTTCTGATAGACTGTCAGGTCGAACTGTTTATATATTGCTGTCGTCCTTAGTTCATTCGGGTGGGCAGTGGATTGTAGACGAAAGTTTCGGGTACAATTGTCTAAATTGAAAGGTCTATTCTGCCTGACCATGATGTTGGGCTCCTTCGCTGTTAGATCGCCTGCAGAAATATTTTTTCCATATTCTCAGCACCGTCTGTGACTCTACTACTATACCAGGGTTCCTTCTTCAACTTTATAGGCTTCTGTAGGGCATTTCTTGCTTTTCACATTTCAGTGAAACTTCCGTACGCTATTTTTGGAGTACAGCGTCTGAAGAAGTCGATTTCGATCCTACAGCTGCCTAGCGCAGTTTTGTGCTTGTCTTGTTTAGCTGTATCACTTTGCCGGTATTCAATTGTTTTTTTGGTTCAGTGAAATCCAGCATACCAATTGCGTTTCGGTATTTGATGTTGGCGGCATAGGAGTTGCTGGTTGGGAAATCTGTCAAGTCAATATTGGTTGCCCTGATCGATCGGTTTTCAAAGCTTTAATGATCCAGATACCGCCATATTCCCTTGTGTATATTGAGATGAGGAAACCGTGTGCTTGCCACTATGGCTATATAGTGGATATTTTATTCCAACGCAAAGTCAATAGGCTTAAATCTGTTGCTAGACTTGGTGTAGCGTGGACTGTGCTACCAAAGATGTCCTTCTTTCCTATTCTGATGCCTATTATTGCTTATGTGCCTTGTCGAGTGGTGGTGATGGCGAGATGGTTAGCTCATTGGACTATCATGCAGAGGTTCCGTGGTTCGATCCCCGGCATCGCCAACAATTCTTCGAATAGTCATCGTTCTTTCGGCGGGCAATGGCAAACTCCCGAAAGTAAAATTGCCTATGAAAAAGCTTCTAAGGAGTGCTGTTCGGATTCGACACGACAGCTTGATGCTATTGTCCGGCCCATTCTCCATCGAACTTCCTGGATGGTGATATCTGCGTGATAGCAGTCTAGGATTTGTGCTAATTCATCGGTTGCATGAGGTAACATTTCCACTAGCTCATCACTTTTTCGTTAATCTCTTGACAAGTGACTCAGGAAAGCCTGTCTTTGGCATCTTGTTGTTGGTTTGAGATATTTGTATTAATTTCCAGACCAGAACACAGGATCTAATAGAGTGCTGTGAATGTGACAGCTCATCTTGTGAGATGTTGATTAATCAGAATACTCTCAGGGTATGCGCCTGATAAGACCTTCGCTATGGTATTGTTTAAAGCATCCCCAATATTGCATAAATCCACCAGGTCCGTAGAAAGGTAGCTACACGGAGTTTAATTCTGCTCTCAAAGAGCTCTGGACAGACGAGTCGCAAATCTCAACGATTAAGCTTAAGAAAATATGTCCTCTTCTTGCTTTTTGTCGAAGAAACTGTCGTAGATCTTGTGCTTGTGACGAGTTGAACACAGAGTGCATTATTTCATCGATGGCCTGATCCTTAATGCTTCTTTTTATCTGCTCCAACGCTGCTCAGAGTATTCGTGTGCCCAGTCACCCAGCAAAGGTTTGTCGTTTTGGGTCTGGTCATTTGTTCAAATCGAGCTTTGAAGCTCATACAGTCTTTGATCTGGTTACTATGGAGTCCAAGACGTAAATAGTTGCCCCGATATCATTTTCCGTCATTGGTGCGACCAGAACCAGCAGTTATTTATGGTTGGAGGACACTGCATTCAATTCTTTCTTAACCTAGCTTAAGTAGCGTCGTGGCTGTTGCTCTGATTGATCCAAGAAGTTAAATTTAAAATTATCGAAAGCGGGCTGGTGGTTGAATAATCTGAATAAAAGGCCACGGAAAACGAAAAGTGAGTTATAAATGTCTTGGGACGGAAGACGCTGCGGACGAATATGATTTTCGTTTTTAAGTTGGAAATGATCCAACAGTCAGATTGCCATACATCTGCCACTCTCTGGAACCAGCCCAAGAAGCGGTGCCCAGAACTTATAATCTTATCACTCGCGTTGCGACTTTAAGATGCATAGTTGTATTCAGAGAGGGACAGGTTTCTACTTACGCATATATACATATGTATATGTATTCATCGACTTCGAACTCCTATATGGCAACGTGCCTAGGTATGAACTGTACAACGTTATGCGTATATTTTTGACATCCCTGTCGAACCCGCCAGGTTGTGCTGGAATGAGTATGGAGAATTCTCCGTTGCTCCATTGAGGTCGGTCATAAATAAGCAAAGACCTTCTGTGTCAGTGTTTCTTTTATGAAAATGCCGTAGAAAAAATCATGCAAAAATCACTGGCCAACAAAAGGAGATTAATTGTTGTAAGTTTCCGCAATTACTTCGGTACGCCGATGACATTGTTGTCAGGGTTTCTGACGGTAAAAAGGCCAAAAAAAAATACATATATACTGTCACCACAAAATTTACGCCACTATTAGTGGTTATAACTTCGAAGTAGTTATGAACTCCATCTATTTCGGCTCTGCAGTTGCAATTATCAACGATATTAGAGGAGAATTACTCTTGCCAATCACTCTTTCTTTGGTCTTTCAGATGCAATTAAATAACAAAGGCCTTGCTTGAGAGAAGACCCTGAGCAGAACCTTTGACCTAGTCTGTATCAGGAGAGAGATACTGCGGGTGGTTCTTGGCCTGTTTATATTGATGACGAATGAAGTATGACGTTTAACCTTAACATCGATATCGGTCTATTCAGCATATGGGTCATGTTGAGCGACGCAACAGCTTCAGCCAGCTCCGAAGTATCTTCGAGTGTAACACTAGAACCGATGTACTGCACTTATCTGCATTTGCTTTTTGTTTTGTATAAGACTACATATTTGACAACAAATATGTGAGTCAAGTACTTAGTCACGAGCTTGGTTGCTGCGATAACAAATCTTAACTTCTGGGAAGCTTCAGGCTAGTAACAAAAGTCGCAAAAACTGTATAAGGCATCAGAATAGACAACAACTTTGAATAGGAAAATCACGAAACGCCTCATAATTGAAACTAGCGCTGAAGAATGTTTGTACACATTTTAACAGTTCAATTTGAATAAATCTTTGGTATGCCCCTGAAAAAGATTTCAACTTCATTAGTTACTCTCGCGTGAACATATTTAAGGAATTCAAATTATTCAAATGTTTGCATGTGACTGAACCCATCAAAGTGTATCTCAATAGAAGATTAATTAGCAGCTGTCGTTGAAATGTGTGGCAAATGTGCTCTCTTTCCTAGATAACCCCTGTTGTCGCATTACTGGTTTAGTTTCATTTTAAATTGCTCTATCGTCATCAGCAGTTTGCTATCTTTCCAATTAAAGAACCTGTACTCGTATTTGCTTTGCTAACAATTGTCAATATTTGCACAGATGACGTGCGAAGCTCTTGGAATGTGATAACAAAATTTTAGTATTATTGCCGTAGTAGTTGGGTTGTTAAAGGTCGATTTTCACGTTATGGATTTGAGTGGAAAAAACACCGGTCAAGTCGGTCATTTGAGAGTAATTGAAATGAAGTGTTACCCTACATACTTCACTGATGATTGGGATCATATAGCATAGGGAAGAGATGTTGTTTCTAAAGGTACCCTTTAGTTAGAGAAGGGGCATGAACAAAGCCTGAAATCAGTGGAATAAAGGAAGAGGCGAATCTGAAACATTTAATTGCTGTAGATATGAGAATATGCTTAGATTGAATCACCGAAAAACTCACAATGGAGCACCGTAAACCAGTCTTTCTACGAGCATAGACATAAAACGAAAACAATAGCCCGCAGAGTTAGGCTGAAAGGTAGAACTTGCTGCTTCAAATTCATTTGCATTTTTCCCTTGCCATAAACAGAGGGCCCTTGTTGTAATGTTTTTTTTTTTGTTTTATCTTAAAAATCACCCAAAAGTTGATTTCAAAAAATGTTCCCACAAATTACTAAGAAAAGAGAAAACTCCTACCTTTGTGCAGAGACTTCTGTTTAGACATATCTACAATATGTCTATGTGTTGCAACTAAAATCAGATTCCTTTCAAAGGAAAATTTGTTGCACTCAACGCCATGCCATTGCAAGCACCCATAATGGTAAGCTCTTAGTTAACCTTATAAACCAACCTACAAACAAGGTTTTGCTCTTTTCACCACACCCACCAGAACCAGGAGTGGGCGAACAATTTTCTCATTGTTTCTCAAAAAATTCTTCAATTTCTACACCTTCGTTCCGGGGCAAAACTGTGTACGAGTACTACATTTCTGCATTTGCATGCAAGGAATAAATTCATTCATTCTGTAGCCTCTCGAAACCATGTTTGGCATGCAACCATTTTTATTAAAAATCGAAAAACAAAAAAATATAAAGTTAAATTAAATTCCATAAAAATTCTACGTGCAACATTTATGGAAAAACAATTTTTATCTTTGGGGTCTTAGCAGACCTTGATAATGGTAGATACGTACCCTTCAAAGGGGGAAGGGTTGTTGGCAATTTTATTTTTTTTATTAATTCCGATAATTCGCTTCTTAAAATTGCTGTTGATTTACCTTATCTTCGTTTGAAAAGTCCGGTGAATTTACTTTCAAAATGAAATATCGTGTTGAGCTTAAACGATTTACAAAAATAGCACAGGTCACGTAGTTATACCACGAGTACATCGTGAATCACATTTGTTAATAAGCGTTGCTTTAGAGGTTTGTTTTCTTAAGTTTGCAACCGTTTTTTCAGCGACAGTCATTTCGACACAGATGACATAAACAGAATAGACGCATGCCTGCAAATTGTGAAAATTTATTTCGAAAATTGTGGTTCAAAATGCGAAACTTACAATGAGCTATGATCGACAGAATCGTCCATTATTCGAATGAGCATGGATCCTTTTCAAAACATGAATCCATATGAACGCTGCGCGCTGAACAAGCTCTTGCTGCTGTGCTAAATTCGACTGAGGAGGACCTGAATGAGTCGATTCGCCAACGCGCTTTTCACCTTTTGGAAGATTTTACCGAAGAATATTTAAACTACAAATTTATCTTGGTAGCCAAGAACATCCACAAATCAGTACTGAGACGACGTTACATCAACAAAAAGTCACTGTTTGTATGAGGGGATCAATTGTCCATATTTAAAAAAAAAAAAAACTATTTCAACCACAACGTTGGAGTCAGTGGAGAGCGGTATGTATCCATGATAAGTGACTTTTTCGTTCCCAAATTGAATGCCATTTATGTTGCCACACAGCGTGTTTATTCAATGAAGCACTTCTTGACTGCAGAATTTTGGGTAAAGGACCGGTAAATTCGCCTCCAAGATCGTGTGACTTAACATCTTTGGAGTATTTTCTGTTGGGAATATGTAAAGTTGCAATCCTCTAACCTTTACATCTTAACATGTTCGACGATGATTCACAATAAGTGGGCTTTTAGTCAGAACATAATATGCTGTCGTCTTTACGATAATGAGGAAGCTGGCTGCTATGTCTCATGTAGTGCTTACAGGCATCACAATCCGTCTTTCCAAAGATCTTATCCCCTTCAAAGTAATCCCCATCGACTGCAACACACTTATGCCAGCACTTGATCCAATCCTCCTCAAAACATTTTTTATATTCGGTTTTCGGTATGTCCATCAGTGCTTTCTGCGATTTTTTCATTACTTCCTCTCGGCTGCGGAAACGCGTGGTGGTTTTTTAACTCGATTGAACAGGGACCCACCCAAATCAGTTTAATTCGGTGGCTGTTGGATGGTATTTGATGCATTTTTCATCAAAAAATTACGAGTAATGATGGCAATGTTCGACGGTGCGTTATCATTGTGCAAAATCCACGAGTTTTCCGCCCACAATTCTGGTCCCTTTCGGCGAATTGCTTCACGCAAACGTCTTATAACGCCCAAATAATCCTCTTTGTTTACTGTCTGGCCTTGTGGTAAAAATTCATGATGCACTACACCGTTGTAATCCATGAAAACCGTGAGCATTGCCTTCTTTTTTAACTGGAAACGACGTAGTTTTTTGGTACCAGCTCATTTGGTGAACGCAATTAACTTGCCTGATGTCTGGATTGCGTGTCGTACTCATAAACCCAAGTCTCGTCTCCAGTAATGATCCTTTTGATGAATGCGAGATCGGATTCAGCCTCGCAAATCATCTCTTTTGCGACGTCAACACGGTCTCTTTTTTGCATGAAATTGAGGTCTTTTGGCACCAACTTTAACTAAAATTTTAACTTAAATGTCTTGGACGGAACCATAGGCAATGTTCAAGTCCTCCACTATCTCTCTGATGGTTAATTTGCGGTTATTGGCCAACATTTCTTTTACTTCATCAATGTTTTCGACGGTTTTCAATATCGATGGTCTGTCACTGCGGTCATCATCTTCGATTGACTCACGACCACTTTTTAACAGCTCGTGCCACTGGTAAATGACTGTTTTCTTTAGAGAATCGTTGCCGAAATACTTTTCCAACATTTCCAACAATTGCGCACCATTAAATCCGGTTTTTACGCAAAATTTAATACAAGTTCGTTGTTGCAAATTTAAATTCATTTCTAAAATTGTAAAAAATCGCCAAAACACACGCCAGATAGATGTACTCTTCGCTACGTAACTTTTGCAAATGTCAAGCTATGATTTAAATTTAGAGGGAATATCAACAACAAATGTACCAACTTAACAAAAAAAAAAAACAGAACTCAAATGGGAGCGCCACACGGTGGTTATTCCGGGATCAAGGTGGTATGTCATCTTGGATAGCAGACTTTTTTGGATTAAACTTGCAACATCGAAAACCTCGAAGTATCTGCCGACTTCCGGGCAGTGTAAATGATTTTTTAGCAAAATATGTTACTTATCGCAGACGAGGTACCCTGGGATCTACATACACGTCTATAATACGAGCAATTATATCCTTTGCTTCACTTGCCTGGTGGAATAAGTTTTCACAGAAATACCTTACCGCTTCTTTTGCAAGACCAACTCGCATAGGAATTTTAATGAACTTGCCCCCCGAGTGTATGTTGACTCTGCTGTTGTGGACACGGTGTCTAACGTAATAAGACGAGAACTCCTGTTGCTGCGAAAATATTGTCCTACCAATATAATTTCCTTTCTGTAAGTGCCTTTCAGTGCGTGAACTGTGAACATCACTTTTGAATAAGCTAAGATCTAAGATCAAAATCAGCAGTTGCCAATTTGGCTGCTATTCAAAAGCACTTGAATCGATCACAACTACTCGTGTTTCTTAACTCTCAAAGGTTGGAAGAAAACCATAGCGATTAGTCATGGTCTTGAAATTACTCTCCCTTGGGATCTTAAAAACAGGAAAATAAAAAGAAAATAGAAAGCCCGGAAAAGGAACACCTCCTAGGATTTTCTTTTGAAAATAGGGGCTAAATGGTCGAATTTGTCCATTGATGTGGGCCACATATGTATAGCAATTTCAGTACCCAAAGCTTGAGCCAACATCGACAGTGGACTTCATTGGCGATCTAGGTCCAAATCTTGACATCTATCTCATCTTCCTTTCAAACGTAAAACGTTTTTTTTTTTGACGACCTGCCAAAACAGAATTCTTTAGCTCCAGAGCTCTCACATCACTTGCCTTTTTTCTTACGTCTTTTGTGGCTGCAGTGGTTGCAAAACGGCGTACTACACACGTCTTTGTGGTTTGTCGAAACAATCTAAGTACTGACTTGGTGGTCCATACCGTCTTGTTCTATTACTGATGGAGCACTCACCATTTACACATCGATCAGCGTTTGGTCTTCCGTATAGGTATTACTTACTGATCCCCCGGATCAGGCAATGATTACTTGCCAATCACACATTAATCACGCACGATCACTCGACGATAACTCACCTATCACTCATCGATCACCTTTTGATCCCTCGTCGATTACTTAATCACTCAACGATCACTAAACAAACACACAATAATCGCACCTCGATCTCCTAGTGATCCATCGTTTTCCTATGGATCCCTCGATCTTCTATAGATCCCTCAAACCTTTATTGATCCATTACCTAACACTTATCAATCACTACTTCTACAAATTGACTTCATCAATTTTGGCATCGAACTCCAGACAGAATTCCCTCTTTAGCGTGTGTTACAGTTGTGTTAGGCTTATTGACTTAAAGTTGATGACATGCGATGTTAGCCTATTTCGCACGGCTAATCCAAAGTATCAAAAGTCTGCAATCTTTCATAGCTGGTATGAACTTATTAAAGGGGAAAGTTATGATATAATTGCTGAAGAATTAGCATTTTCGTCGGAAAGTGTGGTGGAAATATAAGTTACTACTTCCGTTCATCACTTAATAATGTGGATTTGAAGCCAAATGTCTAGCTTGGCAATTGAAAATACGCCACGATAGCCACCAACCGGATTCGTTAAGGTAATCATTCAACTCAGACTGTGAAAATCTAGGAATACTACCTGCCAAGTGATAATGAAGCCAATTAGAAGTTGGAAGCTTCAAAGAGCTATCAAAGCGAAAAGAGCCTCTTCAATGATTCATTAACCACAACTTACTTTAGAAAAAGATACAACTTTCGATTTCTGATTTAAATTTTTGGCGACGATGAGAACTAATCCTCTACGACATCACTGTCTCTATACTCATTTGCATGGCAGTACATTAAATACACCAAGAGTCAGACGAAAATTACTGGCCAGATTAAATGCTTAGATGTTCACAATTTTTTCTCTGAATTTTATAGCATCTATTGACTACCCTCAAAAAGCAAAAAAATAAAAATAAAATAACCAAAGAACCATCTACGAATTTCTATTTAAATAAAGTAAGACCTAATTCGATGTGAACTAACACCATTCGCATTTCTAAGTAAATCTTCCTTAAGCAGCCTCATTTCCAAGGCAAATTTAAGCGATGATCTCGCCCTTCAAAATCAAATAACAACACTCCAAAGCCATTTGGATTCAATTGCCGCCATGAGATTATATACGTGTATTTTCATTCCATTTTCTTAGAAGTACGAGTATGCATCTATAGACTTTCGCTCTACCCGACTATAAAGTGATCAGAAAAAAGCAAAGTTTTTGTCACAAAACAGAGGGAAAATACGAAATAAGAAACCAGAAAACAAGAAAACTGAAAACAAAACAACAACAAAAAAAATCACAAAGCAAGACTCCAACAATAATAATGAGATACAACTCCCGGGGGAAATTTTACCACGAAAACAGAGCGCAAAAAAAATAAAAGAAACAACTCGAAAAAAAAACCACCTCGTGCATTGTATGGAGGAGATGCAGGGGCGTTGGTAGACAAAATAAGAAAAACACCTCTTTCCACGATTTCTACTCTCACACGGGGGACAAATCTGTATGATAATAACGTCTGTCACATCATATAGACATCGGCGCGCGTACAAAATGAAAAAAAAAACAAACATAAAGACAACAACACGCCGAGCACACACCCATTACTCGTTTATTGATATTTATCGACGAGATACGTTAATGCAAACATCGAATAGCAAGTGTAGCACACATTTTCAGTGTAGGGCTGCCGCAGTACTTGATTCTCTACTAGCACGTCGGTTGTACACTTGTCAATCAAGTTTGGATGAATCCTACGAGTATACCTTATTTCATTATAATGGACGAAGACCTCCAAGAAATTAGAATTAGCTTATCAAAGTCCAACCATCAGCATGTGTGAGTATTTGTTAAGCATTTCGACGTTTTTGGTAGACTTTAGACTCTTTTTTTGCAATCTATTTATGCAACTTCACTCTTGACCATCATGTTGCTGACCCGAAATCCGTCTTTCTGATCACTGTAGGTCTTCCTCTACTGCCTTGTCCCTCCGGATTGTGATCGTAGACTTTTGAGGTTGACGTTCATTCGCTTAAATTGCGTCCGGGGTTCACCAGGACCTCAACTAATATGCCTCTTTATCTGGCGGAGTCTTTTGCCAGCTTTCTCAAGAAAGGTGTCTTTGCGCTTGTGTGCAAAATGAGGTCGGCCTACTATATACTAAGTTGTCCCTCTCGGTCGGATCTGAAAATTTGCAGGCCCCATAACTGGTATCCATGTTCACTGTAACCCAACTGTCTAAAACGTTGGTTGGGCCCCGCCCAATTATGAAGGCTTCGCCCATCAATGACGTTGTCTAATAAGAAACGGGGGCAGAGAAAAAATGAATTTATCAATAACATCTTCAGACTTTTCGCCACTGAAAGTTGCTATGATTTGTCCAGTTACAAGCTGCCGGTCATAGGTCTTGTTGAGCGGCAACACCACCGGTAGTCCATACCACGACTTACAACACGGTTTCATGGGAATCCCCTTTGGATTTCGGTCCGGGCTTGAACTTGCAAAGGTAGGCCCCCTTGTGGGAGCGTCACGGTGGCTGTGATTTACACCTAAAACGCAGGCACTGTGCCCTCAACACAGCTCCCCATTGGTATTTTCTCTAATGTTGGTAAGCGATAGCAAGGCCTACACCCTTGCTCCAATGGGTGTTTGAGCATGACTGGGGACCCACCAGACTTCGTTCGTACTGTGTTCGGTGGTCTTTTTGTTGCTTGTGCAACATTTAGGAATATTAGAGTGTGGTCGTCGACCTATCCTGGCCTTACTTGGCTACTTCCAAGTTTGTAGAACTGTATCTACGGATACATTACGGGTGCTTTTGGGTGCGCCTCCCATTGTCTTGATGGTGATACGTCCTGCTATCGCCCAAGATTAGAAAGGGACTCCCGTTGAGCAATGCAGATCAGAACGCCTCGACGGAGATGGAAGATCTTTGTCCCTTAGGGAACGTAAGCTCCTACTCTCCGAATGTGTCCGGTCTAGATGGTACTTTAGATGGGACATGAACGATAAAGGCACTGTTACTTGCAGCTTCATTTGGGACGTATCGCCCATGAGCAAGCTACCAGAGCTGAGTTTCAACATGCGTCTGTGCTTTCTGCTGACCGGGCATGCCTTCTTCAATGCATTTCTGCAAAGAGAAGCTTTTCCTTGAGAAATAGATGAATGTGTCCAGCATACTCGGATGTAAGGGATTTGCAAGCTTTTGGCATCACCTACGATGGTGTGGCCTGCGATTTCAGAAGAGTGAATTTCGAAAGAGCACATGAAATTTTCTATTGTAGACGACATAGATAGCTAGCTGGTGCCAAACAATAATAGTTTGAACAAACAGGCCGCCAGTTCTGGGCAGTAAGATGCCTAACTGGAAGTGACCGAAAGATTGCAAAGTTTGACCAGGAGCTATATTCTGCTGCCACGGGAGGTCAGGGGTCCCTGGTCTTGATGGCAATCTATATTTCTGATCTAGCCTAACCTAGGATTTGGCCCCCTTATGGGAATTTTGTGGTGGCTGTGGTTTATATCCAAAATTGCGAGAGATGTAGACCAAATTGACCCTAGACATCTCGTGGCTCAGCAGATGTTGTAGCTTGCTCTGTCATGTGCTGTACCATTTGATAGTTATGGAACTGATTGGTCTGTTCGATGTGGATTTGAACTGTAACCGGGTGCTATGACCCACAAAATGGCTGAGGTATTAGATAGGCCTCGAACCTTGTGGTGTTACTTGTATTACCCAAAGGGCGCTGATCAACGCATTGTTTTAATAATTCATGGGTTTCTGACGAGATTGACGAGATTGACGAGATTGTTAAAACGCGTCCATTGACGGAAATGACGGAAGCCTCCGAGAGCATTTTCATCTGCTTTTATCATGGTCCAATCCTATCTTTTTAAGCCGGACTGAGATAAAGTTTTTTTTATTGCTTTATACGATACGGCTTTACTACTCAATTGCCTGCTTATCCCAAAGAACAGCGATTACCAGTAGTAATTCTTTGTGCACTTCGGGCTCAATGGCCGGCAATGAGGTTTTCTTTTCCTATACAGTGGCTATTTTCCAAACACTTTCGACTTCTTGCTTGACCAAATGCAGCAATTTAGACTATTAGGAAGGAATTTAGGTAAAATTATGCCAAGTCACGGATCATGGTTCTTCGGCAAAAATCCGGATCTTTTTTCTTCTTCAATAGAGTCCTGCTAGTGAAAGTTCGACGTCTTCGATGACCGTTTGTCTTGCCGTCTTGCGTACATTCACAATATTTGCTTCATCTCTGACATTTTACTGTTGCACTGGCAAACAACATTATGAAGTGAGTCCGCGGATTCGAATTTGTCTACTTAACATTCAATTTTTCGCATGTTGGGGCGATTAACGCATTTTACTGATTTGACGGAAGATCGGATTCGAGGCATGCATTGAAGTATCAACTGACCACGGATTTGCATTACAAATAAGATAAGGTTGTTGAAGCATATACCTTTCCATGAATAAATAGTACACAATTTGGATCTTAAATATGGCATCTGTTAGCAGATAGTAAGATTAAGTCAAGAAAATTCCTATTTAAGAATTGGACACTTCTAATGAAATGAGAACAAAGCCTTTTACAATGACGTTCTAAATGATGTGAATCGTATAGACACTTGAAGTCTACTTGTTGAACTACCTCATATAGCCTAAATGTGTTAGCTGGAACGGACTATTTAGAATTGCTTCACCGAAATTTCTATACTCCCTTAAGACTGTTCAATTGTGCTCATAACAACCGCTATCAAATGGCAACCCTACCCCCAAAATTAACCAATGTATCGGCCTACGCTCCCTATTCATATTGTCGTCATCGTAGAGGGCACAAGAAAGAACGCCGCCTAAAACAAAATCTGAAGGCTCAACAGCAACACCAACAGCAACAGAAAACTGCCATGCCATACCACACCATGCCAGGAATGAGTATTTCATTAGGGAAATTTTGTTTATTGGATGGATAAACAATTTAGGAAATGTCTTGATTCGAGTTTTTCTTATGGTAAATGGATTTCACCTACTTTGCTCGTTCCCTTCCATTCGGCATTTTCTTACCGTTTATGGCATTATCGTCGCTTCAAATCCACTCATAAATGTCAATCCAATCAATGGGGTGATATGTGAAAAGAATTTGTTCTGCGAATTTTTTTTCTCTGCGAATTCAGTAAAGAAACACAGTGAACGCTGGAAAAAAGGTGTTGTTTCGGGGGGGATAGAGAAATTGAAAGAAGAAAAAAACACTTCAGTTACCACAAATTGACCCAATTATTCGATGAGAAAAAGAGAGATATTGCAAGTACGAGTACGACCACGACTACGACTACGGCTATAAGTACTAGTACTAGTACTAGTGAAAAGAGTTCGTTTCGACCCAATGACGACCTGGGTGGAGGATTGTAGCGATTAGAAGAAGGATTTGACAAGGTGGGAATGAGAGCAGCAGCACACCTTGTTGCTGATGCACAACATTTACACGCGACGACGACCATGATGACGGCAATGTCGAGTACGATGACGACGGTGTAGGAATTAATTGCATGCTTGTTAATGAGCGCGAATGAATGAAGTAGCAGTAGCACCAACGAGAAATGCTCTTGAATACACAAAATGGGTACGGATACGGATACCTACATATAGTATACATAAGAGTATGTACGAGTGTTCTGCAAAAGTAATGGGCCACTCTGGATATACGTACTGTGTATATTAGGTCAGGGAATAGAGTACCTACCAAAAGAGCGTCGAGAGGTGGTTGTTTTTTTTTCCAGAATAACATGCCTGGGTCACATGTTTTCCAGGGTGTCTACTCCAGTAAATTCTTTAACACCGGCTTGCTGTTTAAGAATTCACGGTCCGGGATAATTGGCTATTCACGCCACAAGTCGCATAATAAGTTGCCCCATGAATTATTTAATTTCCGTGCACTTGCGTTATAACTGCCAATAGCTTTGGCGCCACATATTTTTGTTTCCCCTCCTTCAAAGTGAATGGACATCAAACTCCGACAAAGGTACTCATATCGTGTTTGTGATAAAAAATTTAAATGTCGATGCTAAGGCTTTAACAAGATTGTAACAAAAATGCGGTAGGGTAGGAGGTCATTCAAGGCCATTGATGGTGTCAGTACTTGCATACTCATATGCAAAAAGTGTCAGAGCAATTCTATTGAACTGATGGGAGTGAGATTGTTTAATGTCATTTCAGACGTCATAAGACGGATTGTAGTTCTTGCAAGTTATCGTCGCATCTAGTGTGTAAAATTGCAAAAATTTGCCATGCAATTGTTTACATAATACACTCATTTTGTTCTTTTTGGAACCAAATTATTGCTGTTTCTGGTTTGATGCATGTAATCACTGCTCGATCTGCTCGCCAGTGATGCTTATGACATCGAGTAGTTATACAGACTTTTGGAGAACCACGCCTCTGTTGGTTGGTATGTTTCGCCCAATTTTCTAAAGTACAGCGTTAAAGAAGTCATATGACAGCAAAACACCCTATACGAGCCTATACAAATGTACAAATGTCGGGCCAAAGATGAGAGTAAAAAGATTATAGATGCTGGCTGCCTGCTCTAATCCCTAAACACTGAGAACACTGAATTGGTACTGTATGCTAACGATGTAGAAAACGGCGTCAACTTAGCTCATAGTGCAGAGATAGTGAATAGTAGAATTTATACCATTGATTTCGTCTTTCGGCCAAAGGTCTTACAGCAAAATACCTGGGAGTCATCCTAGGCGCAAAATTATCCTGGGACGCACAAATCAATCGTAAAGCAACATGGGTATCAAATCCCACTGATACCGCCGATGTTTGAAGAACCACACAAAGTTAATGCATATCCACATACATCCACATACTGGTCTAACGTCGAGTTAATAAAGAGACTAATGAATTTGCCATTTCCCGCCAAAGCTTGCAGAGGTTGGTAAACTAAAAATATTTTTTTCCGCTTTTCGATACATGGGTTGTGAATTGAACCCAGACTACTTTCGCAGTGGTCGACGGACTTACCATTGTTTTGCCCCCAATTATTGATGTGGCCAATGCATTGATAAAGTACTTCCTATCAGACAACAAGCTGCAGTATAACTTGGAACTTCTAAATGTCAATCGCAGGAAAATTATGTTCGTCGATAGGTCGGATGGCGATGGCGCGATAGTTAGCTCATTGGACTATCACGCAGAAAGTCTGGGTTCGATTCCTGGCTGTGTCACCAACAAATCGCCATTGTCACTATTCAAATCGCCATCACCCTTTCGGCGGGCAATGGCAAACTCGCGAAAGTAAAATTGCCTACGAAAAAGCTTCTAAGTAGTGCCGTTCGGACTTGGCGATAAACCGTAGGCCCCGCTCAGATGTGACAAAAATGACAACTTGAGCAGCGGAAATGAGTGTCAAGAAGCTACGCCATGGCCCATACCGGGCTGCCAGCGCCACAGTGTTTTTTTTATTGGCCCGATAGGAGAATGCAAAACTGTCAAAGATACTATAGGGGCTTCTACAGACACCAGAAGCAGTGTCTGTTTATGTTCGGATTTGTTGTAACCTAAGAAGGACTCAGGAACTTTCTGTTGATTAGTGACTGAGTTTTTCATCAACCATTTTATGCACTTTATAAAGCGTTGAACATCATTGTCATCAATTCCAAGAACCCGTCAGATGTGCCTCAACTAATGTGCTTGGTTCCACCCGAACGAACCCAAATGCCTGCAAGCGTTGTCTCACCCAAATGTAATGAAGTGAAGGTAGCAACATTTTAATTCAGATATAACACGACTGCCGCACCAGAACATAGCCCCGTGGCACCTAAATCGAATATGAACTGAACAAAAACAGAAGATGCTCAAAATATGATCAAAAATCAACTAAAACATGAACTTGTCACTGAAAAACATCGTAAAAGACTAGACGCCATTAAGAAAGTTGTATGCAAAAAGAATTACTTTTCTACTTCCCCACTTTGCTACTCGTAAATGGCACAATGTCGTACAAGTTCTTTGGCTACAAGTTCTTTATCCAAAAAGGACTCAATTTAACTAAATAATTTCTTCTATCGCAACGACATTATCCCAAGGCACAACTAGCTCATTCAATTTGTCAACTCAGAGAGAATTAGACCTTTTGATAACGTCGCATAATACTATTCATTCGTACTAACTTGACTCGAATTTCCACAAATCTATCCTTTAATTGGTCATGCTGTTTGAGTACTTGTAAATTTTAAAGCAGTCTCTTCCTTGCATCCCGTTTAATTGATTACAAATCCATCAGTACCCAATACCTACAAAAAAAAAAGGAAAAAGAAACAAACTGAACACACAAAATCGACTGTAAATCAATTCAAATGTCACAAAGAGATTTTGAAGTTTAGATAGGATACAACTAAGCTAAATGAGGATACCTATACTTTTAATGACAGGGCGATGAGGGGAAGCAATATATTTGATGTAGGTAGGAGAGGGAAACCTTCTAAAATACGTCAATACATTAAATTTTCAAAATGAATTACTTTAAATTGATGTTTTCCTCTTAAAACCAATAAGTATGCCATGGAGCAAAAATCTTTCCGAATACTGTATTCGTATCTGTACTAGTTCTCAGATTTTCGAAAGTACGGTACATCTCTGGGGATAATGGTGAAAAACAATCCATCTCAAGACCCTCGTTTCAATTAAATTTGAATTAATTTGGGGACGGCCGGCGTATTTACTAGGATACCTAACATACCTTCCTTTGCTGCTGCTATCGTATACTCGTATACCTTAAGAAAGAAAGAGTCCCTGGTTGTCTACGAGTATAGTAGGTATAATCAAAGGGATCATGTATACAACTTGAAACGAACATGGCCAGTGGTATCATGTTTACCACCACGTAACAACAGTATCATCAACAGCACCAATAGCACCCAATCCAACAACAAATACAGCAAAAGCAAGCCTCTTTGCCTGGGATTAGGATGTAAATTGAATTTTTGGGGTTAAATGTGACGCCTGAGAGAGAGTTTTCGTTTCTGGTTTGTTTTTTTTCTGCCCCCCTATCTTCTTTGAATTTTTTTTTCTGCATCGTACAACCCTCAGCTAAAAGGCCGCCGACAAGAGGAAATACCGAAAGACCGTTTTGGGAGGCGGTACATTAAGTGCCTTTCGGAAAATCCTTAACAGATAGCAGATGTTTAGTCCTTAATAATTTTTAATTTGCCTTTTGCGAAAATGGAAATTTTTAGGATGGCGAATTTTGGAGGTGATTTAGGGTAGTTATCTGTTGGCCTTGGAGATGGATGATGTTATTGGTGGTTAATTAGGGAATCAAATCAGAGCTTTGGAATTATATTTTTCAAGATAAGCATTTCGTATGCACAGTATGTGGTAGCGATGGTTGAAGATATAATTTTTGTTGACTTAGAGGAAAATTGATTTAATGGGCTTTTTGAGTTGTTTGAACCTGAGAAACCTTACCGTTTCTGTACCCAGAATTCCGGACTTGATACTAAAAAGTGGAGATTTTATTCTCAGAAAGAGATTGAGAGTCGAGAAAATCTTCGATGTTTGCAGGGTTTCATGCTTCCATGTGACTTTAGTGGGAGGACTTATTTCTCGGAATCCGGATTGGGGTACTGCATATTTATCTCCCATATCATTCCGTACTGCCGTCATCATCAAGGATGGTAGCCAAACTCATCGAAAACTGTAAATCCGCGAAGTTGGGACTCGTCATCGCCTAATTTAGTTTTAAAAACTGTTGATTGCAGTAGTAAAAGGGATTAATCTATTTTACTTTCGCTAAATTGACTACCTGAAAGCCGTGAGAGTAGGTTAGCGTAATGTCGAAAAAGTCAATAACCGTTCTTGATGAAGCTGCTCATAAAAAATTCCTCAAATACAGTAAAACTTTTGAATCAGACTTTTTTAAAGAAAACAAATTTCACCAGAACGATTTTTGGAAGCTGAAGAGTTTTGGCTTCAAAAGAGTTCCTAGTTCCATTGCCTGGAATTCATGTGTCAACAACTTCTAGAAAAGGAATTCCAGGAATGTGGAAACAGCTAAAAAACGAAAAATTCGAAACCTTACTAAGCTTAGAATAGAAGGAAAGTGTTATAAAGCCGAAGTCGTAAAACGGGTTGTTGAGTGTTCTCCTAAAATACTTAAAAAGCTTAAGAAACCCGAAACTCCGTATACGATCAAGCCCCATATACCCTTGAAGAGGTCCTAGCCCTTATAACCGATTTGAAACTGACAAAACCTTAATATAAGCAACTTCAAAAGCGCAAAAGAGGGAAATGCTAATATTTACCCAGCCTACGATACGCCAGCTTCGGTGGTGGCGATGGCGCGATGGTTAGCTCAATGGACTATCGCGCAGAAAGTCCGTGGTTCGATCACCGGCATCGCCAACAATTTTTCGAATCGTCATCACCCTTTCGGCTGCTAATGGCAAACTTCCGAAAGTAAAATTGCCTATGAAAAGCTTCTAAGGAGTGCCATTCGGATTCTGCGTTAAACCAGGCCCCGCTCAGATGTGACAAAAACGACAACATGAGCAACACAAATGAGTTTGAAGAAGCTAGGCCATAGCCCGGGCTGCCAGCGCCACAGTGGTTTTTTGTTTTTTCTACGATACAATTTTAGAAGTAAAATAAGAGTCTGATGGTAGTGGGGGGCACTCGTGTTATAACCAAAACTTTTTGGTAAATCCTGAGGCAAGTGATACTGATATTGTGCTAACATGCATAGTACCTGTAGAAATAAGTAAAGTTGGTTCTGGTACTGAAAATATCTGGATAAATTCAAGAACATCTTCTCCAAGATACTGCCGTCCAGTACGTTTCGAATTCGCAAAGGAAAATATTAGCGCGCGCTCAAGGGGTTATTTGCACCCTTAAAATGATTGCACACAGCGCGGGCGATGGAAAGTTAGGGAGGAAAGAAAGAGAGGTATCGATTTACGTTGGTCTTGAATGTTTGGAGGTTATAATGACTACGAAATAAACAATCACGATATTTCAGGGTTCGTCCGAAAGTGGGCTTGAGGGTGTACTGATGAGCACTCATAGCAAGACGTGTGTTACGGTTGGAGGTTTGAAGGGGCGGAATGCTACTGGCAATTTCTGAGGAGCACTGGCGGTGAAAATAGCGATAGAACAGTGTGAGACAGGAGACATTTCGTCGGTGTTCGAGGGTGTCAATCGATTGAGACAATATCAAGAGAGTTCAACCGTATGGAAGCTGAAATAAATTATCTAGTAACCACAAGGGTAACCTTAAACGACAAAAGTGGTTTAGTCAATCATTCTTTGTTGAAAACAATAGTAGATGGCAAAACATGTAATGCTGTTATGGAGAACCGGGCTAGTTCAGTTTGCTATATATGCGAGGCATATCCTAAGGAGATGAGCAATATTAAACTTTGCTTAAAAAAACCTTCTGACACCACTGCCCATTCATACAGCTTACAAAGTCTTCATGCACACATTCGATTAATGGAAGCACTGCTACATGTATCTTAAATAATTGAAAATGAAATCTGGCGGTAAAGAGGAGCTGACGAGAGAGAAACCAGCAGTTAAACATATTGGGTCTATAACTTAATTCGTGTGGTTTGCTAAGAGATGGCCTAACTTGTATTATTCCATCGTTATTATTGCTTTGGAACATGCGTTGGAAAGCTACTGTCATTGTACGTCATTTCAGTATATGTCATTCATTTCAAGCGTAAACAACAATAATTTTTTTTCCCATTTTGGATCCATTACGACAACCCCAAGCCGAATATCCATGGCGCGAAGGTAATGCTCTGTATTTGGTGGGATCAGATGGGTGTGTTGTATTATGAGCTGCTAAAAACGGGTGAAACCATCAATGGACAACGCAACCAAACACAATTAATCCGTTTGAAGAGAGCAGTAGCCGAATATGCGACCAGACACGACGCAATGATTTTCCATCATGACAACGCTCGGCCTCACGTTGCCATTCCGGTTAAGAACTATTTGGAAAACAGTGGATCGGAAGTCTTACCCCACCTGCCTTATAGCCCAGACCTTGCCCGTTCTGACTACCATTTGTTCCGGTCGATGCAGAACGCCCTCAATGAAATACGGTTCACATCAGAGCAGAATATCAAAAATTGGCTTGATTCATTATTGACTGCCAGGCCGGCGCAGTTCTTTTGGGATGGGATCCACAAATTGCCAGAAAGATGGGAAAAAGTCATAGCTTCAGATGGGCAATACTTTGAATAATACTATTGTACACGTTTTTCTTAAATAAACGTTCAAATTTTGAAAAAAAAACCGCACGAATTAAGTTATATACCCAATAGAAAAGAATTATTACAAAATGACCTTTGATCTGAATTGCGAATCATAGTAGATTTTCCGAAACATGGTGGAGGAAATACCAATAACGGCAACACGGCCCGACAATTTTTTAAGGATCCAGCAAAAGCTGTTGAAATAAAAGGTTTAAACCCGAAACTGGTAGAACATTTTTCAATTGTTTTAAAAACATTAACTTCAGGTTTTGCTGCACACGAACGTTTTCAGTCCCTGGATGAAAAGATATTGTAATTGGTACCTCAGATAGTGCGTACAATTAGAAGGTTAGATTTCATCGATTATAACATGACTAATATGGTTGCATAGCAGCTATAGTCCGTCTATAGTATCTTCTACAGTGTGGTGACTTTAGTATTGCTTCACTGTTAAGAGGATATCGAAGTAGCTATCTGTAATAACCACCGAGAAACTAGGTTTAAAAAGGGCAAGAGTAGTACCTGAATTGCATAATTGGGCTACCCCATTTCACTGCAGATATTCCTATTAAGTTTGTTCTTTGGCAGTTTTAAGGCGTTTTACCTGTTACCAAGCCGGTCCAAAACAGGCCATTGGACCATATGCTAAATCCGTTAAGCTGATATAGAAGCCAGGTCGACTAGCTCTCCCAATGACATAAATGGAAGGCTGTAAATAAAACCTCTCCATTCCTTGACTATAAGTAATCATACCTAGTATGCATGCGCAATTTTTTACGACTTCAGCACTACTCAGTCGCCATCGCGGCGTTGAAGAATGGGCACGTGTCATTAACTCTGGATATTCAAAAATAATATTTAAAATCTGGAAACCCTCTAGTATTGTCCCAATCAGTTTGTTCAACTTTCCATAGAGCCAACATATTTTTTGCTACCAAGTCCATATCTTCTTTACGAACCTGCGTGGAAATTTTCTTCAATATTTCTTTCCTATTTTTTCTGCTCGTAGAGCTCACTAAATCTGTTCATTTTTGCATGCTGCTCTGTGCATCCGCTGTTTTTCTTAACATTTCTGTTGTATTATTTTGATGGGTCGGTTGAAATCCAGCTCATAAGAGGAGGCCTTTTTGATTGCTTTTTAGCAGTGATGCCTTTAGTCTCTTGCTATTGTAGTCGTTTGACATTAAATTTCCTCACATTGGCTCTTTGGATATTTGCAGCGAATATCTTCATCTGCATCTTGGCTACACTGCCTTGATCGCAATGTGGTTGACGGTGTGTTGATTGGCACTCAGCTAGGTCCAGGGACAACATGTGGAAACCGTGTGTTGGATATAGTTACATAGTGTCCTGCCATGAAATCAATAGGTCCCTGTTCTTTTCTGGAGGTAATATAGCCAAGGCATTGCCTCCCGCCCGTGTTATCAAAGATGCCCGCCTTGCACCACTTTGTATTATAACCGGCAAAGACGATTTCCACATCATATTTTGGGTATTGCTCACAGTTTTTGTCGAGTAGTTTGTGGAAGCATTTTTTAGTAAGTTCGTTTGTCAGTGATGGTTTGTAAGACTTGTGAAGGTGAATTTGCCCTTTATGCCAATCATAATCAAGACTTCACTAACATGCCTGAAATTCAAGGCATTCTTTTAGAATCGTTTCTTTGTGATGCATAATAGCAGTCGCATGTGAGCACGCATAAAGAAGACGTCAAAGTCACTCATACATTTTGACACAGGTCAACAGAGCAATTTAATTTAAAATGAAAATCCCGTTGGCTGTTCTATACAACATTCAAATCTCCAATTAGCCACAAAGTAAAATCCAACTCGTTGCTGTCAAACAACGGCCCCAAGTTAATTTATCACACATTGGGCAATTTAATTATTAACATGTCTACTCGTATGACATGTTGACCCTTCGCGTAAAAATCTCCAGTGGTCCGCGTGATTAATCAAAATATTTTCAAAACACAAACAAGCTAAGTTAATTCTTGTTTACCAGTCAATTACATCAACAATTTATCCGGAATCCAATCTACCACTCATCTCAAGAAGTCATCAACTTAAATCCAAGTCTTACTATCGATGGCAGATACCAGAGACGGAGGGTCAAGACGCACACCAATGAATACCTTCTATCTAAATCGAAAAGAAATGACCAACTTTTATTCGAGTAGAGATGACACAGCAAATCAACCGGATGACAGTTTTTCTTCCACTTCTCCCACTACGTTAAGCGTTATAATTTAGCTCGATCGACTTAATTGAATCCGGCAAAACTCAATTAAAAGCAATTTTCTCTCACTGTATCTGAATATTTTTTTTATTTAAAAAGAAAATAAAAAAAAAACGCTTCCTTGCCTCGAGGGCAATTAAAAATGAAACAGCTCAACGTCCAACGACACCAACAACAAATGACATTGAGTAAAACTTTTGTTTTCTGAACAAAACTGAACTGACCTGAACTGAATTCAGCCACCTACACGCCACATTGGGTTCGGGTCTAGCTTCAAGCAACAATTTCAGTCAGCTCTGAACTCTTCTCTTCTATGCTGAGTCCGGTTTCTTCCGCCAATTCCACTGAATGGATGAACAAGAGAACGGACAAAACGGACGGAAAGTATCAATTCAGTGGATTATCCAATTAAGTGATCCAGATCCAACAACAGTTAAGTTAGACTCTGTTAAGATTCTTATTCAGCAATTTCATTTTTTTTTTGTTTTTTTTTTATGTTGTTTTGTCGTGTCCCTTTCGGCTGTGTTCAGCTCAGAGATGGTGGCGCTTGTTCGCTATGTCAGAAACAAATGCAAATTATTGACAGCGAAATGCAGGGGAGGAGTGGGTGCGTTCAGAGTTTGTCAATTTTTTTTTCTTTTTTCATTGCATACCTCCTTTTTCTGTTCCTCTTCGGTTTCGTTTTTTTCTGTTTATTTTTCCAGCTCTTTATTTTAATTAAAAAGTTTTTGGCAATTTTTACACCAACTTAAAAAAAAAACAGAAATAACAGTAAAAAGAAAAGAGAGAGAAAGAAAAAAAAATTGTAAAATTCAAACGCCAAAGGGGCATCAAATTTATTTTTCTCGCGCGTTCGCCTCTTTATAAAAGGATGATGAGTCCTTCGCTATAAAGTGGGCCTTCTTTTACTTCCCTACCCTCGCCATTCTGTCCTTTATTCAGAAACAGAAATAGAAACAAAAAAGAGAAAGAGAAAGAAAGACATTTTATCGTGGAACTTTTTGCCGGAGGAAACAATGATTAAAATTATTTAGCGCTGTGTACTTGTAATAACCATTTAGGGGCCCCTTGAAAGGATGATGATATTTTTTTTTGCCATCTTCACTCCCCTCTTTTCCGTTCTGTTTCAGATTTTTGTTGGTGATGAAAATTTGATTGTGTTTCGGACTTTCGAATAGATACGAATACACATAGATACAAAATATTTTTGGGGATGAGGGAAGGCGTATAGGTGGTTTGTTCTCGAAATTGGAAAATGGAAAAATGGTACTGAGTGTGTAGCAGTTAAATAATAAATTACCAATCAAGATACCGAACAAAATGAAACGAAATGAAAAGAAATGTTATAACGCGGGCTTGATGGTCTATACTACTACGCAGTAATTGTAATTAAAAACGATACCAGAGAGAAGTATCTTTGTCCTTGCTTTTGTCATGTTGCCTTTTGAGAACCATTCTAGTACAAGTATACCACCCCAACCTGAATTGAAGAAGATTTCGGCAACAACTAACTACGCCTACAGGACGTACGTACATATGTATAATCGTAAACATATTCGTTCATATATGGTATCTAAAAGCCAGAGAAAATGACAACGATGGTGATGATGAGGGTAAAAATGACACCCTTAACGTGGAAAGTCATAAATGAAATGCGACACACATATAGAAGTTATAGGGGTTCGTAGACAGATAACACATGTTAAGTATCTTCTTCTTGTATCGGTCTTAAATCTGTTCTCACTTTGACAGTTTATTGACAACCGCAGGATGACAGATAACGTGCTACCATCTAAAATGAGAATAAAAATAAAATCGTTTCAATAAAACGAGTTTCATTAAAATTTGTGTGTGTATTTCTTTTTTATTTATTGGAATCTTAACAATTTCAGTTTAAAAGGGTTTGGCAATGACACATAAAAGTCTTGGAATGAGCTTTTAAATGATAAACAGTCATTTGGGACACCATATTGTTGTACGGGGTTGTTTCGACTGTTAAATATTTATTGAATTTTGATGAATTTGGGAGAAGAAATTTAAATTCATGTTTTCTCATAACAGTTTATTAACTATCCGCAAATGCCAAGCATTTAATTCGAATAACATGTCCTTCATTATCGTGGCCTAACATTCAAAACCAACCATCTGCGGTATCTCATAATTTTTAAGTTTCATTAATGCGGTAGCGCAGGTCCGTTGGAGGTTTAGGTTTCCACGAACTGTTCTCCCTAGCCAGGTGGATTGTGTACATTTTCGCAGATTTTAGATTGAATGGCTGAAGTGAAGTTAGAAAATTGCTTGATGATTCGGCTGATATCCCTGCATTTTCACATCGTGTAAAGTTTCTTACTTTTTTGAATGCACCAGAGACTTAATGAAGCCGCAAAAAATTAAATTCCACGAGCGAATCGTCCATTAAACTGGGCTTTTTTTTTAGGAATAAGACGATCATTGAAATAACATCGTTGTGTTTCAAGTGACACCGTCTGGTTGAAACCAAATATCGTCCAAGCTTTCCAGTTCCAATTTATCGCAAAAAACGAAAATGTCGACATGCAGTCACAGGCAGGAGTTTACATTGAATGTAATCGACAGTCAGCTTAAGCTCGGTAAAGCACGCCCGATGACATTTTACATAAAAACCATACTATCGGTCTTTGTCATCGAACACTTTCGGTCTCAACGCGTGAGACCTTATACGGACCATCCATTCCGCCAAGACGTTTGAGAGATTTTCAGCTCTTGATTTTTTGCGATCTTAGCTTACTGTTTCGCGTCCAGGCTCAATACTCTCTGACTTTTGAGTTTTACATGCTCTACCAGACAGGTAACATTATTAAGCCGATTCGAGTTTTTTTCCGGACTCATGCGTTCATGATTGACCGCGAATTTTGAACAATTTTTTGTTGGAATTATATATTTCGATGGATTAATGGTCGCCAATCTGGTCCCACTTTGTGACTTTGCTCTGCAATAACACTTCTATCTAGAGGAATTTGCTTCATTTTGGATAGTTTAAAATTGTTTGACAAATGATCGTGAATAGATTCCTACTATGTAGAAGATTACGCGATTATGCTGTTCTATATAATCAACACACTGAGCTGACTATTCATGGTGTTATAGTGAAGTTTCATACCGCATACATCTGCTCTTTAGAAGTAACTTTAGCCGTTGGGTGTAAAAGTGTGAATGAAGATCCAAAATTGTCAACTTATGGTGCATCGCAACAGTTCTGTACGCTCACAGTGAAAATCTTGGGAAAGATCTCGGCTTACATTAGTAAAGACCTAGCTGGTGGTACGAGATTATGGCATCGCGGCCGCATTCCACAGTCGTTTTTATCTAAACTCAAATGCATCCCCAGAAGTTCACAGTTTTGTGTGGTATTCACGTTGGTGGCTTAATTGGTCAATGCCTTACTAACCTAATATAACCTTGGTGTATTACAAGCTTTCGTCGGATATCTGCGCTGCTATTTTTGCAAGGATTAATTGCGGAGCTGGTGGTGGCGATGGTGTGGTGGTAAGCTCATTGGACTATCAGGCAGAGGGTCCATGGTTCGATCCCCGGCATCACCAACAATTTTCCGAATCGTCATCCCCCTTTCGGCGGGAAATGGCAAACTCCCGAAAGTAAAATTGCGTATGAGAGAGTTTCTAAGGAGTGCCGTTCGAATTCGGCTATAAACCGTAGGCTCCGCCCAGATGTGACAAAAATGACAGAATGAGCCACACAAATGAGTGTCAAGAAGCTAGGCCATGACCCATACCGGGCTGCCAGCGCCACAGTGTTTGTTTTTTTTTTTTCTTAATTGCGGAGCTTAAGTAAATTTAACTTTCTTAATCTCCTGTAAGTGTTGGTGGTAATATTTTAAGAGTCCATCAACGAGTTTCCTAATTGAATTCATATTTGAACGCTTGTGCTGCCTCTGTAACATACGATGTTTTCTGCTTTCGGTTTGTTCGGTCAACTCAAATATATTATAGAAATAAGTGACTTTGATAGAAAACGTTATTAACCAGCTTATTAAAGGCCTACTTATTCTCTTGTTTTTTCTTCTTTATAAGCACTTCTCTATGTGAAGGTGAAATGAATCCCCAATAAGGTAAGGTCCTTGAAAGCTTCTCATAATCCCGCGCAAAATGAAATGTTTCACCCAATTCAATGAGAGAGGCAACTCAATGGTTCTTTCAAATTCCGTTTATTTTCGTGTGCTCATGCTTGAATCAACCTGCATCGGCATTCAAACTGAAACTATTTTCCGCAATTCACTGTTTTTGCATGCTTTCCTACCTCAAGGACTTCATTGCCATACCGGCAACCGCAACCATTTCCTCTTGCCACTGCAAGTCACCCCATCACTATCGTTATTCTATGCTGAAAATGTTTTCATTAACATTTTAAATATACCATTTGATGATTTGGTATGTGTGTCTATCTCGTTCTCTCCACCTATCTGCCTTTGCAGATGAATTCTATGCTAATTGCACAAATTCTCAGATTCCTTTAGATCCCATGTGGGTTCAGAAGCATCCAGTTCCAGTTCCACTATTATACATAGAATCCAGCACCGGCAACCAACCAAATGAGCCACTTTAAAATTATTAATGAACCCCAACACAAACTCTCGAAAACACACTAAAGGCACTCATCTAAGATTATTTCTCATTAAGCGCAGCAAAACACATCCAAAAAGTTTCCATTCAACAGAACGACAGTGTCTGCATTTGGGATCTGGATGTTACCTTGTACGAGTATGTGTGTATTTGGGGAAATAAAAAACAATTTTCTTCTATTGAGTCTCTGGAGGAGTCGATTTTCTAATTGGAGCTATTTTGACACGTAAACTTTGTAGTTTATCACCTTCAAATATACAACTACGTTAGTCGGACGGTCAAAATGGGATCAGTCTTGTTGGTTAAATTACAACAATAATTACTGGCTCAATTCTTTTCATTTTACAGCAATTTGTGTTGCCAATTACTGACTATCTCATACTTTATCAGTATGGGTAGATGTACTGTCTGAACTTTAGATTTGGTGAACGATCACATACGATAAGGGAGTGGTTTTTCTAAAAATTATGATGTGATCCTTGCTTTTGAGAGAGTAATTGCTGTAGTACTCAAAGCACTCCTCCGATAAGTAGTTTAGATCACTCGGTGGAATGTCAATGGTTCTGATCTTCCGGGTTATGGTTGTAGCTCAACAGGTGATCCAGCATCCAACTGCACAATAAAATGAGACCCTGACCGATACCGATGAGGGGGGAAAAGCTGGATACAAGCATCGTTAGTCATATGAAAAGATCCAGAGTCTACGGAGTGTTGTCAGTACCTACTTAATGCTACCCCACATCTGGGCCTTGGCCAAAAGGGGTCTCCAGCTAGCTCCATTTTTCTCCAGTTGCCTCCAGTCTAGCAGGTTTAGTTGCTTTAAGTCCTTTACTACATGCATGCGCCCATTAAATCGCAGTTTACCACAACTGCGCTGTTCTTCGGGGCCGGAATCAAAGTCTTTTCAAATCGAAGCATTAGTGACCATCCGCTTTACATGACCCAGCCATCTCAATCGTTGGATCTTCACTCTTCTGGCTAAGGAGATGTCACTGTACAGCCCATACAGTTTGTCTCCCCCTACACTCACGGGGACCGAAAATCACTCGAACGATTTTCCCCTGTAACCAGCCAAGAGTACTCTCATCCATTTTTGCTAATGTCCATGCCTCTGCGCCATAGAGCAGGACTGGGATTTTTAAGCTTATATAGGGTCACTTTTGTTGTTCGAGAGCCGCCTTTCCTAGTGAATTGCCTTCTTATCCCAAAGAAGCAGGAATTGGATAGAGTTATTCTTTATTTGATCTAAGTGCTGGTGTCGTTGTTGGAATTTATACCTGACAACGTACTTAAGTACCTCAAAGTTATATCTGTCGAGGGTGACGTTCTGTCCGAGACGTCGGTGTTGGGCGTCCTGTGACAGCATCTTGATCTTGCCTTCGCTAATGCTCCATGTTCATCGATTCCGTCTAAATATCCGCGAAAGCGTCACTGACACCACGCTGCTTTCTTCTTCTGTTGGCATGTGTATTTTGCACTATTCCTTCAAGAATAATGTTGAACAAATTACATGACAGCGTATCGTTTTGTCGAAATATTGAAGTTCTCGGTAAGATCTTCATCGACCTTGTTGGGGCATCGTGATTTCTCCATCGTCATCCTGCACAGACGGACGAGTTTGGCAGGGACATGTAGCTCATTTCCATAGATGCGCGGCCTTAAAATCCATGAATATGTGGTGTGTATCGATCTGCAGCGCATGGGTTTTTTTTCAAGATCTGAATATTTGGTCGATGGTGGACTTGACGAACGGCAGGTAAGGTCTTGTAGGTGTTTTTAAGAAGACTGATGCCCTGTACTTGACGCAGTTCAAAAGGTCTCCTTGCTCTTTCCAAATACTCAGCATCGAGTGAAAGCCTGATTATCTGCTATATTCATTTTTTTCACGGTTTCACAGAGAAAGTGATGAATTTGCCAAGGATATCGTCTACGATTTCATCGAAGCAGCATGTCCGTTCGTTGCACTTTTGCAAGGGACTGCTGAGCTTAAGATCCTTCCAACATCTTTGTCTTATACTGCCACCACCAGACTTCAAAGACTTTCCAATTGATGAGCTAGGTTTCATACGACTATTAGATAGAAGTTGTTGGTACAATGCGGTGACAACAACATGTGCTCCGAAGCACAAAATGTTCAAGTTGTTGCCAGCAAAGAATGGAACTGCTCGTGAACTTTACGGACAAACCAAAATCACGGATTGATTTTTAAATCGCTCGATTGCGACTATAGAGAAGTGCTACGGCGGAAATATTGTTCGGATGTTCTACTTGAACACACAAATAAGATCGGAATCTTTGAAGATGGGTCATTTGAAGGGGTGAAATTTGTAAACTGTTTACCACGATGATATGGCCGACCACCTGTTCTGAACTAGAACGGACTACTGGACACGGATGACAGATGACAGGACGATTAATATTTATTCTGCCTAACTAGTCAGGAAAAGATTTGGATAACATTCTTCAAACTATGATTAGTCAGTACACGAAGAATACGAAAATCCGTTCGTGGCAAATTAAAACTTTAAGAATCGTGATGCGCTATTGAAGTAGACTCATTAATCAGTTGCTGGAAACTATTTAATTGTGGTCATAGTTAAATACAGTGCTTTGAACTTTGACAATTTTTTTGTTTAAATCTTTGAAGCGGGACTTTTTCGACAGAATGAGTTGGTGCGTACTACGGGTCCCATTGTAACTTTTTTTTAAATGTAAGGCTATATGTGAATTCATCTGTACTCAATCAGATCTTCAGATGAAATAATTATGACCACTAACCCAGCAGTGAACAACTATATAAAGACTGCCTAGATAGTGTTAGATCTTAAGTTGATCTTGTACTTCAGACGGCTTTACAAGTCGGTGGTATTAGTTTTCAGCTGTCCTCAAACATTTCGTTTAGATACCCTCACATGTTACGAAGTTGAATACAACTGAACATGATGCAAGTTAACAGATACTGAAGTCTTCTCTTGTCTTAGACTATATATTTCTCAATACTTAATGTTCAATCGAAAAACAGTTCGAACTGTCTAACTTCGTTCATTGTAAAATACACCAAATCGGCTTCGAAAAACTTAAAAAACAATTACCGCACCTGCCTGGCTTTAACAGTGAATATTATTCTTCATGGACTATGATTGGTGAGGTGCACAACAATCATCGTACTGCCTATAAGCACCACAGTTTTGTTGCATCTGCTCCATCTAGTTAACGATTTTGTCTGGTCCCAACATTTGTACACTGCAACCAAACCGACTCAAAAGAACGTATACATAAACTTCTGAGAATTTTGATTAGAAATTCAATTCAAATTTGCACTTACCACCGCAGTTACTCGTACTCCAGCAAAGCATAACCTGAGACTCGAGCTCAGGTATGAATTAATTTTGACAATTCAGTATTCTACGAACCGAATGTCAAATTGAAGAGAGGCACGTCGGGGACGAAGTCTTTGTGGAGATTTAATTATTAATAATAAATGAGAGAAAGAAAAATATCACTCCATGCCGCACGTCAACACAACAAGGATTGTAATCAGTTCCGGCCCGGCAAGGTTTCGTCCTCATTCTTCTGTGGGGAAAATACTCCCCATCAAGGACTCTCATATTCTGTGGCATATCGCATGTGACATAGTGAGTCAGTTTTGCCGGCTTTGCCTGTCAAAGTGATGAGGACTGTGTGTCGTCCTCGTTGATTTTTTCCCTCTCATTTTGTTATCATCTTTCAAGGTTGTTAAGAAAAGAATGCATTGGGAAGAAAAGAAGAAAAACACCGAAAAAGAAGCTCGACACAAAATAGAAGAGCAAACAAAAAAGAATGTTTTTCTGATACGTACCTGTCAGAAGCAGTAAAGTGGTCGATTTTATTCTACTCGTAGTTCCAGCAGGGTGCCTAACAAAGTTTCTATTTATTATTTTATTTTTTATTTTTATTTTTTTTTCAAAAGGACGATCACAAGCATTGTCCCGAATCTTGAGTTCTGAACGACAAAATGGAATGACAAAACGATTTTTAAGGAGAAAATCATTCGAGTTCCTGGACTTGATGCTGTTATATCGTTTTTATTGGGAAAAATCTTCGGTACACAATCACATTTGATCAATCTTTTGTTCGAGTAGTTGTCGCGTTTCTCTGTCTGTCTGTCTGTCTATCTATCTGATGGCTAACGTAACTGACAAACAAGCACTTCTAGTCCTAGATGCTTTATTGTTCGCTTTACGAGAAAAAAAAAGGTGAATGGGAGAAAATGGTGTATCCTTGTCCTGAATACAGCCAGTTGTTGGAGCTAGGCTTGATGGCGTTGTTGGTTCTGGTGCTGGCACTGGTGTTGGTCAAGGGACGACCTACTTACTTCTTCACTCATTCTCGTAGTTTTTGTTGTTTCTGTGGGTCCTGGTCATGTGCAGTGCAGGGTGTTGGAGGTATAACTTGGATTCTATTTTGGTGTGTGATGGTGTTATCGTCACATTTTCCTTATTCAAATGACAGAGCAACATAATGGAATAATTGCTTTTGCTTGATGTTCATGATGATAATGTTGATGATGATGATGATGATGATGATGATGATTACGACAACGACGACGGCGATGGCAATGTTTAGCCTGATGGGTATCTTAAAAGCAAGGCAAATTGAAAAAAGAAATAGACAATTTGTTTCTGCTCCTCTTTGTCATTTTGTTTGGGGTGGGCACTTATTGAGCCAATGTTTCCAAAACACCTTTCACAAAGACGGGGTTGGTGGAGCAAATAGGGAGCAAGAGACGCTATAAAAAAAAAATAAAAAAATAAAAAGAAGGGACGAAAACAAAAAAAAGTAATTACGCATTGTGCTTAGGTGGTGGATATTTTTCGTTCCCTTGATGATTGACAGTGATTGCGTAATCCGAGGTGAATAGCCTCTTGGTAGCTTTACCAACCGGAATGGGGCTTTTTGTTTATTTAAACGTTTTGGGCAGATGAACCGTGTTACAGGAAATTGTGGGAAACTTTGAAGGTTTTATCGAGATTAAAAATGTACTGTTGTACGGGAAATTAGACGGAAAGTCAGTTTGTATGTTGCTCTCAACGGACATCAGGTGTGCTGATGTCTTTTTTTAAATTTTTAAAAATTAGATTCTTGTGTTTTTTAGTACTTAATCATGAAAAGGTCATACACAGTAGCTGGTAGCAACGAAGTTAAATGAACAATGCTGTCGAGATAGCATTGGCACCAGGGAAAAGTTGATCGGTTCTCAGTACTTAAGAAAGAATTTTCAATTAGAAATGAAATTATATGTACGTTCGTTACATAGGCTGATTGGGCTGGGTGTTTGTTTTATGAATGATAAATCTTGCTAACTTTCAAACCGTGCTGCTGACAAATAATCATGGATAGACTTATGCCATGGGAACGCTGGCCGTTTTAAAAATCAAAATGAATAGAAGATAATGTAATTTTGTGAATAAATTTCATACCATAAACACCTGTCACTGTGGACTTTATTTCACGGGATGCCCAAACATCTATGGGAGCAAAGATACGTCTTGCATCGGTCTCCGTCAATTCGTTTGATCGAAATTTGGAGCCCGTGTTGAGGTCTCAGATTCCATCCTTGGTATGAGTCGAGACGCATCTAAAACCTCCTATTGATCTTAGGGTCTCAGCATTTACAATTTGGCATTCTACGAGGGCGGGTCATTAAGTCCGTGACTTTTTGAATTTCTGACCTCTTTACTGAAACAGCAACACTGCTCCTGTCAACAGGCATCTGTCAGTTGACTCCTGTCAAAATTTAAACTTGCTGCGTCAGTTAGTTTGTGTTTGACAGTTATTTTTATCAGACTACTCACTAATTTGAGGAGAAAATGGAAAAAAGTGAATTTCGTGTGCTTATTAAGCATTATTTCTTGCGAAAAAAAAACATTACCGAGACCAAGGCTAAGCTTGATAAATACTATGGGGACTCTGCACCATCGATTTCAATGGTAAAAAAGTGGTTTAATGAATTTCGTTGTGGCCGTACAAGCACTGAAGATGCCGAACGTCCTGGACGCCCAGTTGAGGTCTCTACACCCGAAACAATCGAAAAAATTCACGATATGGTGTTGGCCGACCGAAGATTGAAAGTGCGAGCGATTGTGGAAGCCGTAGGGATCTCGCATGGCTCAGTGGTTTCAATTTTGAATGATCACTTGTGCATGAGAAAGCTTTCCGCAAGATGGGATGCTCACAGTCGACCACAAACGCAATCGTGTAACAACTTCACAGGAAGGTTTGGCGTTGTTCAATCGCAATATGGAGGAGTTTTTGTGCCGTTTTGTAACCGTGGACGAAACATGGATCCATCACAACACACCAGAGAACAAACAACAGTCAAAACAGTGGGTTTCTAAGGGTGAATCGGCGCCAAAGAAGGCCAAGGTGGGTTTGTCAGCCAATAAAGTTATGGCGACTGTTTTTTGGGATGCACGCGGGATAATCCACATTGACTACCTTCAAAAGGGAAGAACAATCAATGGGGAATATTATGCCAACTTATTGGACCGATTCAATGACGATTTGAAAAAAAAACGACCTCATTTGGCCAAGAAAAAAGTTCTTTTCCACCAAGACAATGCAAGGGTGCACACATGTGCAGTTGCCATGGCAAAATCCATGAATTGGGCTATGAATTGCTCCCTCATCCACCCTATTCTCCAGATTTGGCTCCGAGCGACTACTTCTTGTTCCCAAACCTGAAGAAATGGCTTGGTGGAAAAAGATTTGACTCCAATGATGAAGTCATCTCGCAAACAAACGCCTATTTTGAGGACCTCGACAAATCATTTTTTTTGGAAGGGATAAAAAAATTGGAGAAGCGTTGGACAAAGTGTATAGAGCTCAAGGGAGACTACGTTGAAAAATAAAATTATTTTTTTATCAAAAAATCTGTGTTTTAATCCAAAAGTCACGGACTTATTGACCCGCCCTCGTACATTGTGTTTTAAGTCCTTATTTGGACTACCGGTGGTCTTGCCACTCATCAAGGCCTGTGACCAGCAGCCTGTATATGGATAAATCTTAGCAAACTTCAGTGCCGTTAAAGTCTGATGCTAACGATAAGTCCAAGTTTTTTCTGCCTCCGCTTTTAATTAGACGACGCCATTAACAGGGAAAAAATTGATTAGGAAATGTCATTTACGTTTCGCTTCCGCTATAGTGAAAATTAGTGGAGTGAGGCAAATTTAGAAAAGATTCACGAGATTCAATTACACCATCAAAAGCACACTCTTCGATGTGGTGAGTCCTTTAAATAAGTAGGCCAGAGCTTGGCTAACATTACCTAACAGTGACCAGTGAATTTATATTCAAAAATATAAACAACATTGATCCGAACGATATATGTATGTGTATGGTTCCAGCACGACAAACCTGGGTGCTATACTGTTTATTGGCTCACTAAAGACACGATCCAATGGCAAGATTTTACCGCGAAATAAACCAGCGAGACTGGGACTTCAGGGATTTTCGTTTTGAGATGCGTAGTAGTTCAGTAAGTTTTGCGTTTTTTTAAGGGTTTTAGTAAAACACACATTTTTGGTATAAAGTTTATATTTAATCCGTCAGATATAGTCCATCAGGGTCTATTACTTTGTTCTAACTTTGTGTTCTGGAAGAGACATAATGGAAACTAAAGCAGTGTGTGGTCTGACGTTGATGTTGATGATGGAAAACAACGACGTTCCTGTTCGACAACTCTGGCCGGTTTTCTTCCACTGCCTGTCTTGAAGTCTCGACCTAAGAGCATTATTTAATGGCATTTACTGTTTGATTATGTGGAAGCAACTTGAAATAAAGGACACGTCGCCAATCCCACCAAATGCTCAACATGACCTTTTTTGGATGCAAAACTTGTTTACCGATCGATTGCGGTGTTTAACCTTGACCTCTTACGCCGAATGTTATTGAAACCACCCATTTTTTCGTTTCCCGTAACTCTTCTTTTCAGGAAAGCGTCAAGCGAGTTCCATCTCAACAAAGACTCACAGACCATTATGCGATTCATTTCATTTCGTTCACTGAGTTCGTGAGGACCCTAAACATTCACTTTTGGACATTCCAAGCCTTTTCAGTCTCTACAAAATAGTTATATGGGCGATGATAAAACGCTGAGCGATCTCTCGTGCCCTAAAATGCTTGTCAACGCTAATTTCAGCCAAGATTTAATCGTCGTTTGTGGTGGGTGGACGTCCGGAGCGAATAGCACCAGCAAGGTCTGTATTTCCTAAACGATGGCATGTTAACCAACGCTGACAAGTCTCAGCGGTTATAGTCTAATCTCCATACATAATGCAAATCTCGCATTGCGCCTCTGCCGCTTTGACAAGCAAAATATGTCGAAAATGCACTTTTTTAGGCTCCATGAAAAAAGAGAGATTTCCTGAAACTGTCAACACTTCTTCCATGAAAAAAACCGCAGAACTTATTGAACAACCCAATATGATACTCATTCATGGAAATTCCATTTTGTCTGATCATCTTCAATTTTTCGACAGTTTCATCTTTTTTCAGTTTTTCGTAGTTGTTCCGCAGTTTTTAAAATAGCCTGTTTGTCTTTGCCTCGATGTTAAACTTCTATTGCAACCATTTTTAACTGCCTTACCTTACTGTCATATTGGTCTTCTCGTTTCATGACTTCGTTTTTACATTGTAATAGCGACCCGCCCCGGCTTTGAACGGGTGTCATTTAGAAAACAAAAGACGTGAAAAATGTGAAGTACTGCCTTTGATTATAGAATTTCTTTGTTAACAATGTTTGCGGCAATCCAGAAGGCTGCATGCAACTGAGAAATTCTGTTGGCAATTCCCGGTCCAGCACAGTGTCTACAGAGTGATATGTTTCCGGCTGTGTATAGGTATTAATTTTATAGATAATCAAGTCGTTCACCTTAGCTACTTCATCGTTAGTAGGTGACAAAATAGCCCTCTCCATGAACCACGTTATATTCTTAGAACTTATATTATTAGTTCTGAATAAACGTCGTTGATTAATTCTTGAATATCGTTTCTCCCATTGTTTTGTGACATCTGTCCATTTCCTATTTTGAACAACAACTCTGAACAATCCCGGTTTTCGTCACTTTATTTTGAGTTCTAATCTATTCATACACACGGCCAGAGAAACGATCTTTTCAATGAAGCATTGATTTCATCAGCACGTGTCCCTCTTGCTGCCACTGGTAAGATTTGCTAAAAGTCACCAGAAAACAATATCTTGCATCCACCCATGGGTGAATCCGTATTGCGCAAATTGAAAACTTGTTCGACATGGTAGTTTCGTCGCAAACTATTAATGAACAGTCGCGTAATAATTTTCCAGTATAACATTGTTTTAAAATGCTACAAACAGTGCTTGTGTCCTCATTAGCGATTTTTAGTGGAAGTTTGAATGTAGAGAAACGAAATTTCGACTTGATTAATTTATATATAGCTCCAAAAATGTTCATACATAAAATTTAAATTAAATGACCAATAATTTAAAAAAAAAACGTTATCTTGAGTTTGGCCAAAAACGGCTTATTTGACTAAAAAAACTGCCAAAAATTGGCCAACAATTTTTTTAAACATAAAATTCTAATTTGCCGACCCCACAAACATAGAAAATGATGTTTGGCCTAAATCGGCTGAATCGTCCGAGAAATGGCCAAACTATTTATTTTGGCCACATACCATCGCCTTGACGTCCTTTATCTATAGCATGTTCGGAATCCAAAATTGGTTGGAAACTTTGAGAGTCTATTGTAGAGATGCTACGAATATTCGGCTACTATTCGCTATTCGGCTACTTTTTTCATATTCCGAACCAAATCATGAAAAAAACGCATAAATATTTCATAAAATTTATTAGTGGTAAATTACGATGAAAACAATTTTTTCAGCATTTTTTGATAGCAATCGATTTATCTAGAAAACGTTACTAATAATAATCAGTTCCTCAAAACAAATATCGAACTTCTAACACCCTAACAACGTTGGAAACCGATTAATGATTTAGGCGTGCCAGTGCAGTGGTATCTAGCACTGAATGAATAAGACCTTTGAGACAAAGTCGTGTGCCCTATTGAGGAATACGACTGAGCCATGAAAATCAGGAATTATCACTTAAAAAATCAAAAGTGACCTTCGTTTTACCTTGAAAATGGGTCTCAAGGTCAAACTCATAGTCACCATCTTAACTTCCCCCCTTTGTGACTTTTGTCTGAAACATTTTTCGCGATATCGCGTATTTGTCGAGTAATTTGGATGTCTCACGTTAAAAAACTTACCCTGTATAGACAACTACCAGGAGATGATCTTAGCTAGGATTCTGCTAGGCTTGGATACTGTTTTGCGTTTGCTGACCACCACTTGTAAGGGTCTGCTGTCCGATCCAGGCGAACAGTTTTCATGTAAAAATCAATTTCATTTGCAATTGAACTTTTCTGTTCCACATCTTCATCTGCGTGCATATTTTCTGAAGCGACTTCCTCAAAACAATTCCAGAAACTGTCATGTATAGCAATGGTTTTATCCTATTCATTGATATTTCTTTTCTTTCGAGACGGTTATGAATCATCATGACTGCTATTCTCATCACAACTCTTTCTCAGAGATTCTAAAGGAATTTTTTTAGCTGATTTTTTATTAAATGGTGCCATTTCGTCAAGCGCTTCGCGAACAACAATACACACTCAACAAATAATCCGTTTTCTTACATGACCAACTCGCAAATGAAACAAATGTACCCATGCCATAGTTACCGTATACACTTCAATGATGCAGGTCGGAACATGCCACCCGCAAAATCGACTAAGTGTTTGCCGAAAATTCGGCAGCCGGCTTCGGCCGTAAGGCCGGCAAAATCATTATTCGTGGCATCTCTAGTCTATAGCGAACAAACGTTTTTTGATGTTTCTTTTATATATGTATATAGATTTTTTTTTATATGGATAAAATCAGATGTTGACATAAGAAGTTATAACTCACGAACGCGTCGACCAACAAACGCTAAAAATGTGATCGAATTCGGTTTTATTCTTATTAAAGATGTCAAACTGGTATATTATCTAGTTTCTTGATGAAAAAATCGGTACTGACTTGCTAGTAGTTTCATTAACTCTCTTCTTTAGCGTTTTCCATAAATCTAGGTTGAATGGTCATCTATATAGGTTTGGTGTGTCACTATATTGTTGAAAATTATATGTTTAAAGACACCGGCTATTTGAAATTGTTTCATATTCGTCAACTGAGTCGTGCTACTGTTTTCAAATGCAATGAAAAAGTCCAAATGTGGTTCGATGAAGTTCTTCGCCGCCCTTAAGGCCGGAATGTTACAATTCCATGGATCTATGGAGAGATTTATACAGATTCAAATGACCATTTGATGTTAAGGAGGAATAAACCACATAACCAGGAAAAAAGCCGTGCCACATTAACAAAATTTCATACATGATTTCAACACTGTCTGCCTAGTCCTTCTTATTTGTACAGAGTACAGAATGTCATCATGAGGACACTTTCACAGATTTCGAAGTCCTCGTTAATGACGCTTACGTGTCTTGTATCGATTATTCTCAACTAACCGTATTCAGCACCAATTCACAAGAAAACTTCCTTCTTGTTGATTCTCAAAATTTCAAATCTCTATTCTAAAGAAGGTTTACACTTGTTGGATTCATTGCTCACTTAGGAAGAATGTTGTTGGCTCCACTCTCATTTTCCATTCAAAACTGAATCTGTTATTCATAAGAGAACTGAAAGCCACAAATTTCCGGTTGCATTTTCTACCACCCATTTACCAGGCGCAACAATTTTTTCCTTTTTGGTTTTGTTCTCTTTACATTTTATCTATTCTTAAAACACGGAAGAACAAAATTTACCCCTTAAGATAAGCTATGGAACGATACTACTCGTAGAAAAAAAGGTTTACAAGACACAAAAAGATATTCGTATAACAGTGGATCGTGCTTAAGCAGTAAGGTTGAAATGACAAAACCGTATAAATAAATGAAATTCTTGAAAATCTACGGAATGATATCATATATGCATATGCACTGGATAAAGAAAAGACATGGAGCAATCAGCAACCAAAAGAAAAACATTTCCGCTAACTAGACCAAGCGAATAGTTTTCCCAGAAATAAGAAGAAAAATATCTTCCTTTTATTTTTCACACAAATTACATATACTCATACATAGGAAACGAATACGAGTATCTACAATACAATAAGACACCAAGGACAAAATCAGGAAGACGAAGATCTTGTGTAGAAGGCAGAAGTTATTGCTTTATGGATTCAACTAAATTGCGCTCTATATCAATTGCAAGAGGCAAAACAAACGGATGAACGGAAAAATGCCACTACAAAGCTTTGGTAGGGAAACAGAGGGAGGCGTCAGAAACGATGTGTGGGTTTCAATTGAATTATTGGAACTGTCTTTTTTAAAGGGTTTTACCTTCTTTTTGCGCATTTTTCTTTATGCCATCTACTCGTTCATAGACGTGTACATCCAGTTTCTTTTTTTTCTGTTTTTGGGAGAAAATATATTGTGTGGGTGGTAAGAATAAGGTGATTGGGAGCTTTAAAAGCTGATGAGATTGTGAGATGATAATTCAAATAAATAATTGGAATCAATTAATTTTTATTTTTTTTTTTTGTGGAGCGTAGAGAGGACTAAATAACTCTTCAAAATCTGAGGAAGTTCTTCAAAGAGTTTGATTTTTTTTTCAATTTGTTCTAGGTGGGTTGATCACATCCTTCTGAGAATAAAGATTGGTTCTTAGAAAGGATACAGAATAGTCATTATTTATTTATTCTCTTATCTTCGATACCAAAAGAAGGATTTTTTAATTGTAGTCTTTACCTATTTTGATCGTTGGGTTTTTTCGCACGATTTATTAGCGGGCGATTATGGGACTTCAAATATCCGTGAAATGTTTGCATACGTCATGGCTGTTTATACGCTATAATAACTTCTAAATACAGTGGATAATGGAAGAGTCCGCTGATAATAGATGTCTCTCCCTTATAAATATCAGAATATGCCTGATGGCTGCAAGAACTATAATATGATACATCAAAGCGTAGGACTACAAGTACATCAAATTTGCGTGGTCTTTTTCGATGTAATTATGAGGATCGCATTGACATTACAAATAAATGGCAATGATAATTTTTCAACTGATTTTCAACAATGGGGTAAGCCACGAAAAGATTGAACCATCTTGTTCATAGGACTTACTAAGAATTGGCACTACAATTCAGTGCGAACATAGGTCTCAACTAAGAAGTGTCTCTTGTTAGTCGTCTTATCCTTAGATCACTGCTTCCAGTTACGTATTCTGAATTAATGTTCAAGGCTTTACGTTGATCTTCTTTTGTTCCGTTGCTACGCCCAAAATTCAGTGTCAATTGGTTCTCCCAGTCATTTTCGACATCTTAGCCTCCGGTTGTCTGAATCGCATCACACAGAGTAAATCAGCTTTAAAGAATCCGGTCTTTGGCTCAAGCGAAAATATAATACAGGTAGGTTGGCTTGGATTTTTGCAGCTGTCAGTAAATTGTCCCCTCCTTGTGAGATCGCCATCCCCGTTTTTCCTCGATATTGAAGGGGCGTTTGAGATCACAGATAGAGAAAATGAAAACTGAACCCAGGCTCAGTGAATCCCAATGGCATTACATTCCTATTCCTATTGGTTTTTTTGAAAGGCTCAAGTACTCGTATGTAGAACATACTTATCTGTTATAAAATTAGACAGGACAATCAATGCCCAATGGGTAAGCCATCACATATATCGTTTAATCATGAAACTATAGTGTATTGCCCAATTTTAGTGCACATACTAGTAATCGAACAATACTCTCAATTACTATGTTGACAATATTGCATAACTCTGGATTATCTTGTTGTAGGCTTTTGCTGACATCGAAGATCTCGGTGAAATTATTACCGATCCTCATGAATCAGTGAGATTTCTTAATGATCATTCTGCAGATCTTGACAAGCTTAGCAGCAATACCAAAATTGGTTATGACTTTCCTAAATGTTTTTTTTTTTGGATATACGTTGTCATAGGGGGCCTTAAAATGTAGGAAAACGTTATAGGTGTCGACTTGGGTCTTCTCCACGGCTGGCCGGATTAATCTGTCAGTTAAAGAAAGTTTCAGGGTATAAGTTAGTACAGCGCAGAAGGTCTCCTTTCTTCAGGGTCAGGGTTCATACTGCGCTGATGTTTCATTCATCTAGGCCACCAGTATGCCGACAGGTGTGGCGGTATTCTCACTCAACATGGATCAAGTTGAATGGTTCATTCTAATTGACGGCGAAACATTGATCGTCATCGCAGTTTAATAGAAATCGTTGTTCCGTATACTTTTAGGCTTCCGCTCGTACTTTCTCAATCTGCCATGTTTGGTTAACATTCTTGGTACATTTTCGAATGTGCTCCCTGTTGTGAAATTGCTCAATGTTCTCGATCTTGCGCCTTTTGCGCTTATTTTCTTTCTTTTCAGAAGCTGGGGCTCCTTCCACTTTTGCTTGTAGAGCCATTCATATTGCCTTCGCAGCGTTGCTATAAATGTATGCTTTACGCGTATCTTCCTCTACAGGTATCCCCGTGCGTTCATCGTCTCCACGGGTTTCACAATAGCGGTTGGGCCAATTCAAGCGCATTAGTGCCAACATCTCTGATGGCTTGTTACAAACACATTACAAGCAATTTAGTCTTTGGCATATGACATTGAGCAAGGCTAAGGGGTACTTAATAGGCAAAGTCCCTGGTGATTTCTTGCCACAATTTCTTTTTCTTAGCGGCGCATTTGGCCTTGACCACAATAAAATCGCGCTTTGCGCCGACTTCAATAAGTATAATTGATTTCGACAGGGCCATGAGGATTAATTAATAAAGAAAACGGCAGGTTTGCGTATAAATGTTGATATGCCGAAATTGTAGTTTTTTTTTTAATTCTATCAACCTTATTATGTTATACTACAAAAGATCTCTTTCTTTCAATGCCATATCAGATAGGACATGTGACTTGTAGAGGAGAATATAAAAAAAGTCTTTGGCGCCTTCGCTTTTCCCTAGTCCGTTCGCACATTTTGCACTGATGATGACTAATTAGGCCTAAATGCAGTTGGCACAAGGTGTTCATTCTTATGCATGTCGCTTATGTTTGTCTGTCTTTAAAAATCCCCATTCACTTTAGATGTGTAGTGTGACCATCAATCGACAGTGACCCCTCCTAAAGATAACGAGTGGCCTACACCGGTATCAGTTGCACTATACGTGGTTATGAGTGCTGCTGTTGACCCAATATGAGTTGCCACCATCTGTATTTCAAAAACCCTGACCGCTCCTATTAGGTTTGAATGTGTCAAAATAGTTTTTAAAAAGGGGAGTTCTTCCGCTGTTCCTGGAGTCCTGTCCCATGTTTGCAAATTTACCTTACATATGTAAGTCATGTGTACCTCCAAGGCTTCCAAATTTCCAAGGGCCATCACGAGGAGATAGTGTAAGCACCTGTTTAAAACTGTGTTCCACTGGCCTAGCCCATATCGTCGGCGTTCGGAAGTAACCCACTCAATCGTCGTCCAGTCCTCTCAACCTTCAACATTGTACGAGAGAATTGTTTGATAGGAAGGATCTTAACAATTTCGGATGCTCCACTTGTTTATTATGCTGGAGATTGTTTATGTCGAACTCATGTATCCGAAGGTGTTTCGTTTTTTTAAACTTCTGTATACGATCGAAAATAGCTGTTGTGTCGAGTAATTCAGTTGTGTAGCTTAAGAGTTACAGGGTCTCCAACAAATGAACCAATTACCAAGTGATGGTCAAAGTAAGCGTCTACTGCATTCCCAAACTTTGTTAATCCGATCACAGGACAGTTTTTCTATTGGAAAACGAGATTATACTGACTCGCTGATTTATATTAAGTGCAGATGCACCAACTTTTGCAGCCCTGGCTGTGGTGGAAAAATTTTGCACAACTTTTTGTGAAAAATAAAATCCGAGACATAATCAAGAAAGGAAAAGTAGGCACAATCACACTACAAACTACGAGTATATGCCAGTAAGTTAGTTGCTGCCTGCAAAGGACTTGGAGAAAAAGTAAAATTGTGGTGCAAAACAGGAAGATAAAGTCGAAAGATAGGAAAGTCAGGCATAAAAAGTACAAAAAAAAAATTAAAAATAAAATTCGAATAAACCTAAATGAAAACGGTACAAAGGACTTAAAACTTAATTGAAAAGCTTCTCTCCCATGCTTAGGCAGGAGATTTTCTCTGCTTTCTATTTGTAAGTAATTTATTTTTCTTCTTCTTTATTTCACGCAGTGGGCTACGGTGTATCCTCTTTCTTCTATTTTACTTTTCTATCTCTTGGTAATGATTATAATGGATGCATTGTTTAGAAACCGAAGTGGAAGAAGAGCCTTCTGCATGCGTACCCATAAACTAACTTCGGAATTCAAAACAAAAAAAGAAGAAGAAAAGAAAAGAAGAAAACAACGAAAGGAAAAAAAGTAAGGAAACCATCCCAGCGGAACGGAGAACGGAGCTAAATGGAGAATGGTGGGAGCTATAGGAAGCCTAGGCAAGGATCTCCGTCATTGCCATGCTCTCCTTTCTATTTTTCTTTGAAAACTCCTTCTGTTGTTCGTCGTATGCATCACAATGCGAATATACTATATGCAGTTGCCAAGAATTTTATTTCTTGCTTTGTTTGGGTTTGTCTATATGTGTATAGGTATGTGTTTGAGGTGGATAGTATAAGGACGAAAGTCATGAAATGCAATTGCATACAGGCGAAATATGGGGTGGTAAAGAGGGCTATTATATTAACGGCGTAATTTTTTTCTCTTCTCCTAACATTTCTTGTTTTCTGTTTTTATTTTTTATTTTTCTTTTCTTAGTTTTGTTTTGTATTCTTCTGCGAAGAGGAGGTTATTGTTTTCCTCCATCTAAAAGGAACGTCCTTTATTTATATAGCGTCTAATGCAGTGCAATTCTTATGCCACAAGCACACGTACGAGTACGAGGATTTCCATCGTTCCATCGTTCCATCTACTATCTACTATCCCACTATCAGCCCCTTTTATTGGAGTCGTTGCAGTGCATAGTTGCTCAGGCTTATTGCCTGTTCCACATCTACTTCTCCTTGTCCCCGGTGCATCTTTCTTTTTTGCGAAAAGTTTGTTTGTTACTCGCTTATATGTAACCTCTGTCGGGTGAAGTGTACTCGTATCCCATGTGGATAAGAGTACGAGGAAGGTGGTAGGGAAGGGATTAAACAAAGATAGGCAGAGCAGGGCTAATTTGTTTTCTCTCCGCGCCTTGTTGTATTTATTTTTTTAAATCCGTTTGCACGGGATTTGTTCTGTTTTTTAATTTTCATTCATTCCGGATGCTGCAAGAAGGGGTAACAGGAAGTAGATGATTCACTAGGCAAGCGGACTTGTAGGAAGTAATGGATCTACTAGGCAATTTTCTGCATGTGAGATCCTGTGAACTTAATACCATGCTTGTGTGTGACCTTTTTTTCATACGAATGTACGGAGGCCCTCCGCTGCACTTTCCCTCATGCCATTTCTGTTTTTATTTTTTTGTATTTTATTTTGAAGAACAGCAAAGCAGAAAGTGACAATATCCGGTAGACAGAATCTTGTGCAGAAAGGACGAGAGAGCAATGCATCATAGTTAACTGTTCATTTATGCTGACATAACAGATGTTAATTGTGTTTTTGTTGTTGCTCAGCTGTTTTATTTATTACACAAAGGTGTGTACTTTATGAAAAAATTACAAAAAAAAAAAAAACAAAAAAAAACGGAAACGACAAACTAAAATCAGGTCAGTAGAGGTGTAAAGAAAATTTAATAGAAGCATGTGTTGAGAAGTGAGGATTTTATAGCCATACATGTGTATCTCTTTTATTATATGGAGATTAAAGGGATAGTAAAGGATACACGCGCTAAAGGAGAATAATTACAGGAAAGCTTAACTTGGTGAAAGGATAGATATGAAGATACGAATAATGTGGACTACTCGTACAAGGGGAAAGTTCGTTGTTTGAGATAAGTTTTTGATTGCACTTTTGAAAGTGTTTGCTTAAGATGAACGGAAAAGTTGAGTTCATAAAGTGAGGAAGTCTGAGTTGAGCGTTACTGATCCTGGAGGGGGATTTATAACAAAAAGTTAACGTTTAAATGCTGCGATACATGCATCAGGATATTCCACTTGAATTGTTTAGAAAGTTTTTTTTTCTCAGTTTTGAATTTGAATTCTATTATCTATTGTATGCGTCTGATGGGTGAACACTGTGCTCGGACTTCTTGATACAAAATGGTTCGTGACATTCCAGCTTTATAGGCTATTTATGATGTTGATGGCGTAACTAACGAGAAAGATCTGTCACCAGAAGTTTTAAAGGTTCCTCAGTCTTGACCGGAATAGGTATATCCAAAAATCTTAGATTGATGCCTGACAAATTCGTAGATGACTTGTGGCTCTGGAAACAAATCGATTTCTACAATCGTTGTTATAACTCCGTGAATGAAAGTCGCCCGGCTTTGTAAAAGTTAAGCATGTCTAGTCCAGGGAATAATTGATAATTTGTTTTTCTTTTCATCATACCCTAGAGGGGTATCATAACTATTCTGTGTCTTTTAATTTGGTTTCATTTAAGACCAACAGCTTAACTAGAAGTTACATATTGAGCAATGCATGACAAAATATGGACTTCGCTACGAAAGACAGTTGTACTCGTATTGATGTAGAACTCTACTGTCGTTGTTCCTATCTTCGTTTGTTTCCACGGAATGGCAAAGAAGGACCTTGAGTCTGCTTTTGAAACTCCTGTCACTGAAGTTAAGTATAAATGTCTCTGTTTGCGCGACGACTAAAGAACCAGGAACTGGAAGGCAAACCTCTGCAGCATATCTTCTTCTTCTTCTCTGCAGCATATCATGTCTGTCCAATTTCGAACATCTGGTTCCCTATTACACTAATAACGCACTGAATAGTTTGGGGTCTGCCATCCTAAATCAAAGACCTGATATATACTTACAGAAATTTTGGTACAATGTCGTACCTCACTTCCTCATGCCACTCGACTTATCTCGGTTCTTAGTTAATGGCCTCCAATTACTTACTCCAAGTCGGTTGGGGGTCCCTTTAAATTCCAATAAGTTGCGGCGCAGAGCATTGGTGTCCATTCACTCTACATGTGGCCATCACAGGCCACTAATGCTCAGTTTTCTGACTGGCACAACCGAAGTGCCCCTTTCGATAGAGTCCATGCTTCAGCGCCATATAGTAGGACCGAAATAATCGAGGTCTTATATAGAGTCCCCTAAGTTGTTCGGGATATGTTTGGATTATATAATTTCCAATTAAGCTGATTTGAATTTACGATACAAAAACTATTTTTCATACTCCTAAAGCCAATCGACGAAATCTTCGATATAATTCTTTTCTTGCAATTGCGAGAACTATCAGGCCTGACGTGATCTAAGGTCGCCTTGTGCATCGACTATTCAGAGAGCTGTTAGTGATGATTTTGCACTTCTAGGTAGCTTTGTAGAGTATACAGTTTCTACTTTTTCAATGTACGTCAAGCATGGATTCTCACTTTCTATTTTAACCTCAATTTTTTCTACGAGTTAGCTTCGTGGACTTGCATCTTCCTACCCAACTATTTCATTTAATATTATTAAGTGCCTCCATATGCATGTATGAATCAATAAGGATAAACAAAGGCAAATTGAAGTGGTACGGTTTAGTAAGATTTTTGGTTATCCAAAAACTCAGAATCTTCTTGTAAGCTTATTCAGAGTAATCGATATCACCAGCAGCTAAAGACATTCTGATTGACATGCTCAGATAGGCAACATAACGATGAGTAATTGGTAAACAGTGTGTGTTAACCATAAATTATCATCTGCACGTTACGCAACGAAGACTTCATTTTATGTACCCAAGGCACGTTTATGCGTATCAAACTCATAAAAATGTATTCCTATACACCGCACCAGTTACACTTTCTTCAAAAACTCTCCAGATGTTTGGGAGATACACGCGTTCTTCCTGTGCTACCCCGTATCGTAAATTTTTACCATAAGTGCTCCAAAAAAGTAAAGAAGAAACTTTTATCTGTGTCCATCAATGTCGAACCAAAAAATCTAACATCTGCCGTACTGAACATCAAATCGAAATTACAATTTAATTATTCCCATCATCCTTGTTCTTACTTTGTGGATTCGTACCTTTACTGGACACCATCTCAACTATTCATCAATTATTGCCAATAAAGATAGAGCAAATCCTTCTTTGCTGTGTTCCTACATGCGTTGCATTTTGTTCCATTTAAGGCGCGCGAACACTCCTCACCTAAAGCAACTCGTCCGTTACCCGATTATCGCTCTTAAAATTAATTAATCTTCAATCGAAATTTGAATTCACGAAACCTAACACGATACGAGTATCCATCCATATCCTGTCTGCACGATTGCCATCACAGGCACTACTTGTAGCACCAGGACCAGGGAAAATGGGAGGTATCTGATTTCTCTGCAGTTCTAGCCTTGGTGGTATCTTTTTCACTTTCCCTGATGATTCCGTGCCTCTTAATCAAACGTCAACGATATTGAATCGAATTTCTTTGGGGAGAATTTATCCACCATGCTAAGGTTGGTTCTATCTGACGGATGGTGATGGCAGTTTGAATACGAGAGGATAGGATACGGATGCGAATACGTGTACGTATACGGGTGCTGTGCTTCAGTGTTTTTTTTTTCAAATTTGCGTACCAGAGTGTTCAGAGTTGCCATACTGATATATTGTAGATGTTGGCAGAAGGCTGTGTACAAGAATTGTACAAAAGGCTTAGACTATGTAGCTCACATTTTTTAGAAGTGATGAATATTGTGCGGTTAGAACAGTGATAGAGGTGATTACAACTTTTAAATAGCTACAGAGACTTGTTTTAATACCAGTTTGTATCCTCTTTCTCAAAGGTACACCCTTTATGTGTCCATGAAGTGCTACCGAACATGTAGAGTTAAGCAAGGAAATATAGTAGCAGAATTAGATGGTGTGAAGGAGTATTGAACAGACTGTTAGATAGTGCGGATGGTACGAATTCTTGTGCCAGGCACTATTTAACTTGTGCGATGAAAGTGAAGGCTTTCGTCCATTCGATCAAAACGTAGCTAACTTCTCCTATCAAACCTAATGGTTCAGACGGTCTACTCGCTGGGCTATTTCAAAATGTAGAGAGCATACATTAACTTATTCCCAAAATTTGTTTTGACAAATATATCGTTCGTCTGCTAAATAAGAAAGCAGACCGTAGATATACCGCATTGTGTAAAAACACGAACTATTGTCAGCGATCTGATTTGCTCCTATGATCATGGTTTTCAAGACTTGTGATTCCATAAATGACCCAATATTCATACTACGACAGATTGTAGAAATAACCCAAAGAATCCAGGTCGATACTCACCAATTCTTTACTGACTTCAGCGGGCATATGGGTGAATGATTTGAGAGTATGTATAGAGGGTCATATTAAGTATAGAGATCTCTGCAAAACTCGTCAGATTGTGCACAGTGATCTTACTCAGTAATGATCAGTGGAATCTTATTACAAGTTTTCTTGTCGAAAAATGATTTTGACAGGGTGGTGCCACCAGAGGCAAAATTTTCCAGAAGTCAGAAGACATATAGATAGCTGTCACGTTGCGACCGTTATACATATTGTCTCCCTCAGTTCTGATAGATATCGTTTTATTCAGAAAAAAGCGCATCAGTCGCCGGAGGAAGGAACCTCAATCATCCTGGAATGCGTAAGAGGAGGAGGCAGTTGATCGCAAAAACAACATTAACTGAAAAGGTTTATTGATTGAAACATCTTAGTGTGCACGCAACATCTAAAAACGCACACTTCGATGTATTTGTCACATCAGCAGTGAGTAGGAGCTGTTTGGCGGATGTTGATAAACATACAAGCTAAAGTATTTGCAGATGGTATTCCAACACTGCCAAATCAGCGATGCCTTACATTTGATGTATAATTTGTGTTGTAAAGAAGGTTAGGTTAGGTTAGGTTTAAGTGGCTGTTAAAAATCCAACCCACTTAGGCCTATTGGCTCATTGTGATGTCACGTGGATCTGTGATCCTCCTTCACCAGAAACCTTTTGGATCACTTAATAAAGCGTAGGAGGCTTTTAATGTCTATGTTGCTTAAGTCACTTAAGTCGTTGTGAAAGAAGGCCCCTAGGTGGAGATTTCTTCTTTGGGAGAGAGCTGGACATGTACTGAGGCGGTGAGGGATTGTCTCCTCTTCCTTCTCATCCATACAGCTTCTGCAAAAGTCGTTAGTAAACATGCCAAGCCTTCTTGCATGCTTACCTATGAGGCAGTGTCCGGTGATGACATCTTTAATGGCGCTAAGATGTTTTCTATTTAGAAGAATTAAACTCATGGAGCGGTTCAGACCTAGCTTTGGTCAGAATGGTTTGGTCGCTAACCATGTCGATCCAACCGCCCATCTATGGTTTGTTCTTCTATTAGCATCCAGCTTTATTTCTTGTTTGCACGTAGCGATAGGTATACCTATGTTTTCCTTTTCAGGTGTGATAGGTATAGTGGTTCCAATATTGGCAAGTTCGTCGGCCCTACAATTCCCTGGAATGTCTCTATGTCCAGGCACCCAGCAAAGGTGCATGTGTTCTTAAGAAAGAGCTGATGATTTTATTCGACGATAAAATAGATCTGTTCCGGCGGAATAGGAATTTGACCGAACTGATGCACTAAATTAACATGTTCGTTGAAAGCAAACTTGTGGGATCTTCTTCTCTAAAGAAGCGACGTCTTTTATTCCTTTTACTTTTTCACTTAGTTGACGCTATAGTCTGGGGTGGAACAAAGCCTCAGTTGACATGCCTTCCCACCTTGCGCAATAGAAGCTGACCAATTGAGTGCGCCATCTAAGATGTGGTTGACTTCTTCTGTGGTGTTAGTCTGGATTGAAGTCGAAGACTTTCCCGCCGCAGTATTTGTGTCTATGCTTTCAAGATGAGGTGGCTTTTTAAGCCGTGTAATCCGACGCTAAAGTAAATGAAAACCCCTAACTATTCTCCAAACCGACGGAAAATTACAATAATATTTCTTGTGTTGGCGATGGCGCGATAGTTAGCTCATTGGACTATCACGCAGAAAGTCTGGGTTCGATTCCTGGCTGGGTCACCAACAATTTTTTAAATCATCATAACCCTTTCGGCGGCCAATGGCAAACTCTCGAAAGTAAATTGCCTACGAAAAAGCTTCTAAGGACTGCCGTTCGGACTCGGCGATAAACCGTAGGCCCCGCTAAGATGTGACTAAAATGAAAACATGAGCAACACAAATGAGTGTCAAGAAGCTAGGTCAAGGCCCATAGTGGGCTGCCAGCACCATATTGTTGTTGTTGTTATTTCTTGTGTTGAAGCGCCCAAAGCATTTTCATCTGCTTTCGTGATTGTCCAAGTTTCTGGGTCGTATAGCAGGACTGAAATTATTAATTCTTCGGAATATTTCTGTTCTTCTAGTAGCTCATATCAAAAGTAGTAGAAAAAGTTCCTTTCTAAGTTATAGCTGCTAATAATAATGTTCTGTTCTAGGAGTCGATGTTGTGGGTCCCTGTTTATTAACTGCACATACTACGTTTTCATTGACCTCTTAAGCTGTCTTTGCAGCTTCTGCTTCAAGGGTCACTAACGCTCCATTGACTGCATGCTTTGCTCTTCCTATTTTATCAATATTTTATACACGAGCAAGTTACTGAATAGACGTTTGAAAAATGATGCGTCTGGAGGAGTTGGCTACGTATCTAGCCATAATCTGCTGCTTTGAACAGCACAATATTAAACTATCGGGCTTAGCAGGTTTGTCATACTGAAGCTCGGAAACGGTTGCCTTGACTTCATATTGGTCGGATGGTGGATAATGTTACCTCACATTGTTTAGGTTAAATGGTTTATTTTGCTTGACTGTAGAATACTTCGTCCTTGGAGAGTTTCGTTCAATTATTTTTCGAAACTTTTGAGGGTCAGCCTTCTGAAACTAACTCTCTAAGGCCTTGATCGTACGCCTCTCGTGCTCTTGCAGCTCACGACTGCTCCTCGGTATATATATTTTTACTATACTCGTATATTACCTGTTGGAAACAAGTACAGTGCGAATTCCTTGACTAATTTTAGCTGATTAACCTTGGTTTAAAAGTAGCACGAATTGGAGACATCAACATTTCTGCAAATTAAGATTTCCCTTTCTCAGGGGGTATTACCTATAAGTTAGGCCTGGTCTGACTTCTAGATATCCTGCTTCACCTACTTGTATACTCGGTATGTGAATTCAAATTCAAATACTACATAAAAAACAGAAAATAAATTCTTGAAAATCCCATCGACTTCGAATATGGTATCTTGAACACGTGTATTTGTCGTTAAATTTTCAAAAGAACGATGGCAACTGTGTTCTTCTGTGGGCAGACAAGATACATTAATAGTACATGTGTGCGTGTTTAGCTACTCATTTGAATCAGAAAGGATGTTTCAACTACCAACGCATCCAAGTATCATCCACTCGAGAATTAATGAATTGACTTGTTATTCAAGCCTCGATGGGGGGTAGGCACTAAGGCTGGTAAAGCTCTCCAGCTGTGGTGAAGAATCGGAAACTAGTAGTGTGAACCATTAAATTGAAGGAATTTGATTGATTAATAGTGACCTGTCATTTCGGTCGGAGAAAGAAAGAAGTAGAAACCAAGAGAAGCCCACAAACCACTCCATCACTTCCATCAATTCCATCACTCTTCGTCGCCACCTTTAACTTGACCAGATTCGGTAGTGTTCGGTCTTCCGTTTTAGCTGTTGATGGTCGTTGCCCATTGGATATTGCTGCTTCATTCCACTGAGTTTTATACAAACGAATTATGTGTGTACGGTGTTTTGTGTGCGTGCATCTTTATGTTCGTGTTGTTGAAGTTGAAAGCTGACGTTCAAGCTGTCCCCGGGAGGGCAGTTTTATTTTTGTATTTTCCACTTACCATGGTTGGTGGGTGGGTGTTCGCTTGATGGATGAAATTACTTTCCATTTAGGCGTTCCTCTACCCATCGACTCATAAACTTCTGCTGCTACTTTGTTGTGTTGCATGTGTGTTGATGTTTTTGTTAATTTTTTTCTTTATCCTCCCCTAACTCACACAAATAGCATATGTTAATCCTTTTTTGCTTTCTTTCATTGTCGCTTAATCCAGAAGCCTACAAAACGAACACGACAATTTACAGCAAAAATGTATAGTATATATAGATAGAGAACAGGAGGGATAGGAAAGAAGAGAAAATGGACAGGACCTTTGTATGGTTTTAATAATTGCCACGAGTAGAACAACCGGCAAAAAAAAGTCCTACGGAAGGCCAAACTATTTAAGGACAAAAAGCTGGGATAATGCAATAAATTTGTTATCCTGACAAATGTGTCGAATATATTACGGTATTTCCTCAATTTAAAATCAATTATATACCCACTCTGTCCCTGAGATGGTTCAGTTTACTTGTCCACTCCATTTTATTATTTCTCTTATTTTTTGTGTTCCCTCTTTATTCTTTTCAGTGGGAAATTAATGGCAGATGAAAAGATTATGTCACAAATAAGGGGGAAACCGACGGGGAGGCAACTTAATTTATGGTGACCTTCTACTCTGCCACGTGGTGGTGTCATTGGAAATGCTTTTGAGTGAATCAAATGGAAAACGAAGAAATTACATGAATGCTTTTCACTTCATTTTATTTCATCAGGAGGTTGGATTGCTGCAAGAAATTGCAGTCAATTTCAAGCTGCGGGCCTATGGATTGTTACGTACGCGACACGTGATTGGGCTATATATGAGACCCGCATTGCATGCATCTTTCTGCTATAGAATGGATGGCTGTTGTGACACTCAAGGCTATCCGAATCACATGCGAACTGGAGCGAGAATAATTACGTTTTCTGTAGTCCCCAGTCACTTATATCGCGGTATCGTGTCATTAAAAGGACATCTTTCTCAGATGCTTAACATCCATAGTGTTCATACTGTCAGCTTTCGTTGTGAAAATTAAATTTGTTTAAAGGAAATCGACAAACATGGAATTTTCAAGTTTCAGCTCCGTAGGCTTCTGTTAATTTATTACAATAAACTCTCTTCGAATCCGCTTTAGTTTTGTCTAAAAGACAATGGATTGGTCTTCTATTTTCGAAGACATGAAAACTCTGCCCATAGTCAAATTTGTTTTAGGAAGTTTGACAAGAGCTCTTCACTTAGATTGCTCACAAAACCAATGTGCTTCTCATTAGCTAAAGCTAATCTTCGCCGAACTTCCATATAAGTGTTATTTGCAAAGTCGGTGTTTACTTCAAAGCTGTCGATTATAGAGTTTTGTTTTTGTGCAATTTTACGATACTCAAAGGAGGTGCTTCATTAAGGAAACTTGGTCTTATCAGACAGCACGGGCTCCGACATAACGCTTCATAGCTTGTCACGAAAAATGCAATATGGGTAACAGCGGGCTTTAAGTCAATACCTATTGTAGGTGATGGGTATTGATTTGGAATTCCATAGTTTGTTACGCCGACAAAAAAAGGAAGGACAATTGGGCTCATATCCCATATTAAGTAGTCGGATCTTCTGAATTATCGCAGCTGTAAACGTCTCATTTCGTTAGTTTTGTAAATGATATCGCTATTCATAGATCTTGGTCAAGTAGATAGAATACTTGTTGTTCGTCCTTCTGTTTATTCTGCTTCATAATGAAATGTTGATCAACATAATCTTTAATATAAACATGACGTTGACTCTACTTTGATAGTTCTATCTAAATCTCAACATGGTTTTGTGTGTCTATCTGTATCTCTATATGGCTTTGCTTTAGTTGTATGTCCATAGCAAGTTCTATCTATATTTTTGTAAAAACTCATCATTTTTGGAGTTACATATACGTCTTCGTCTTTCTAAGATCTGGCGGATCGAAAAATTCTCGTCCTTCTCTTAAGCGCCGCCTCATGTTCCACTTGTTTAGCTGCATGGGTCACAAGCTCCAATCTGGACCGCAAAATACTTCAAAGTATTTTCGTTTATTTTGTAGGAATTGAATTTATATTGTCCATTCTGGTTCAATACCATTTAACATCTTTCTGGCAGTAGTGTGATTCCGCGCTCAGAAAATATTTGTAGAGACCAAAACAAATAATAATCAGAAGGTCCCAGATCTAGAGAACATGGCGAGTGTGGAAGTAGATGCCATCCAAGCTGTTGGCGAGTTACCAAACTTGTGTGAGATCTCAAATTATCTTGGTGGAACACTACAACTTTTCTATTGATCAATTCTGCCCTTTTTTGATTAAGTGTATGATTGAATTTTTTCAGCTGATGACCGTAGACTTCAAACAGATACAGTCCGTTTGATAAGATCGTATACGGCAGAACTCGTTTATGAAAACCGGTTTGGAAGTAGCATTTGCATTAGCAGATAAAAAAATACTTCTGCTAAGATGCTTTGAATAAAAAAATTTAAAGAGTGTTCAATTTTTGTCAGAGATGGAAGTATTTTAAAATGCAGTATTCTTGTGTACGCATCCAAAAGGACCGAAAATGTCATACGGAGCAGCTGCTAAATACATGAAAAAGTCAAAAGCATTTATTAGCAAGTGGGTGCACCGTTATTCCCAAGTTAAAAATGTGGATGATTTGCCGGATCGTGGGTCTACGCCCACAAAACAACAAAAAAACAGGACAAAATGATTCTACGCGTATTTGAAAAAAATCCTCTTCTATCGTTACGTGGAGGACAAGGGATTTTACGTAAAAGGGGTCTAAATGTGTGTTGTGCTACGATACGAAGACGTTTACTAGCCAATAATGTAAAATTTCGAAGCACAATAAGGAAACCACTACTGTCAAAAAAACACGTAGAAAAACGACTCAGTTGGGCCAAGGAGAATTTGGACAGAGATTGGAACAACGTTATTTTTTTCGGCTGAAGCTTCTTTTTGGGCATGGTCTCCTATCACTCATACCTGGTGTACACAATCCAATAAGTTAGTCCAGCGGACCGTCAAACACCCGGCAAAGGTGCACGTTTGGGAATCCTTCTCAAAACAAGGATTTGGCAATTTGTTCATGTTTACAAATAACTTAAACGCACCCAACATGGTCAAAATTTATAAGAAGGTTGGTGGTTTAAAAGAAGGAATGAGAATTGGTTACTACAAGAAGATAATGACCCGAAACATCGCAGTCGTTTGTGCAGTGCGTGGACACAAGAAAATGACGTCGATGTTTTAGATTGGCCATCACAGTCGCCGGATGCAAATCCCATTGAAAGTGTTTGGGCATTCATGAAGCTAAAGCTCCAAGGAAAGAAGATCTCGACGGTCAAACAATTATCACGAAAAATACGAGTTTTATGGAGATCTTTGTCTCAAGATTTTGCTATAAGATTTGTTAAAAATCATGCCTCGAAGATTCCAAGCAATTATTGATAATGGAGGAGAGTGGACAACATATTAATTGAAAAGCATTCAAGTAAATAAACAAAATAAACCAGTGCAATTGATTTTTTTTTTATTATTATAAGTTCTTCTTTAAATTTTGTCGTGTACGATGTTATCAAACAGACTGTATCATCACCTTTTGCTTTATGAATATCTGCTTTCGAAGTGCTTTGAGTCAGATCGTCTTTTTTACTCCATGATCTCTTACGTGAAGATGCGCCTCGAAAATGGATTATTTTCTTGACGTTTGAGAAGCAAATCAGAGTCATCAACGTGGCGACACGAATTTCTTTCCGTAAGAACATGTGGAAACCATATGTTAAGCCTTGAGATTAAATCTAGGCGTTTCAAATGATCATGGACGGTCGGAATCGATAAATATTATCTCTCAGACATCTCATGAGTTGTCATTCGCGGAAGGGTGGAACTTACTTATTTACTTAAAGTGGCGCTACAGTCCGGGGTGGACCTGGGGAAATATTTTTTTTAGTCTCATTTACCGTTAAACTAATTTTGGCAGCTTCTGTTTAAATACTGGGGTGAGCACCGGTTACAGCCCGCTGTGTTCTGCTAATTATCTCGATATTATTGGTGTACGCTTGTAGTAGTCTATTTTTCTGACGGCACGATGTTGGGCATCTTCGCCGTTTTACATTTGGTAAAAAAAAGAGAAGCCCATGTTCTTTTCATAGAGTGGGACTTTATTCCTCCACTGCCGTCGATTTCTTGTTTAGCTGAATGTGTTTGTTGAAATTCGTTACCAAACCAGGGATTTCTTGGTTGTAGCGGGTTAAAACTAGCACATCAGTTTCTGATAACACGTTGGCCGCGTTGCGACTGGTCTTCGGTACTTGATGCTGGCGGCAAAGGATTGTTTGAAGAGATATGGGCATTCTCATCTTGGCTGCAACAAGGTGATGATCCAAGGAACGTTCGAACGTCTAAAATACTGGCGCCATGCCTTACCTGTTTTGCCAATCTGATTTAGCATTTCATGATCCGAAGACCGCTATTTGCCCTTGTGTATGGAAAATTGAGATGCTCAACCCGTGAGCTGAATATAGCCCTTGTCTTCCATAGGGACATGAGTAACATATGTTTATGTTAAGAGACATTTTAAAAATGTAGGGCTTCTTTGAATTAAGTAGGAAACCGTGTTTCATTGAATCTTGTTTGTGTCTCAGGTCGCAATGGGATCGCGGAAATTCAGATTGCCGATATACTTGCAAGGCAAGATGCAAATGATAGTTTTAAAGGCCTCGAAACAGCGTTAGGGCTGATTGCGTCCTCAGTTAGTACATCTATTCGCCGTTGAGTTCCTTGTGACAATAAATACAAATGACATGATTCTTTAGGCCACCAGACGCAACAACGTTTTCCAAACTCTCTAAATGGTCGGCGATTTTAATATACTTAACAAAGGAAGTAAGCGTACTTGCATCGTAGAGATGTGCTATATCAAAGTGTGCTAGGCATAAGGGTCACATTATGTTGCGGTGTTTGCTATGAGACTGATAACAGCACCGCAGAATACATATCTTCATATGTGTCTCGTCCAAGTTCACATCAGGCTTATGTGGTGAGTGCTGATTTTATAAGCACTTTATCACAAGGTAAATTCACAAATCAATTCTTACTGAAAAGGTTGACATCCATACCAAATAATTCCTTCTCTGCCACCGAAATGAAGACTAATCGTTTAAGTGCTGGCAGTCTCTACTCGTGTCTTGCCGCAAGAACAGATCGAAGTCAATACCTTTAGTTGATGTGCTATACACCGTTTGCAAACCGAGTGAAGACGATAGAAGTAGACGGTAAGAACCTGTATGTCCAGCGGCTATTCGCGCTTTTCCTGCTCATTCGAGTCCGTTTAACAGAAAAAAATGACGAGGAAATTTCTCACTCCCCTTACGGTCACTTTTGAAAAGTGGTATGGAGTATGTATCATAATCAGTGTGCAGGCAAATAAAAACTTTTTAAGTTCAAAGGTTGAGCTAAGTTATCGGCCAATTTAACACATTTCCACAAATCAATCAACCAACAAAATTATACACGAATTTGTCCTTTTGATTGACAAGAACCGATGACCAAAGTCGTTAATGCTTCAATTAACACTATTTAACGCTGCATTAATTACATTTACACCACCTAAGTTCTCATGGCAATCAAACGAGCGCCACTACAATAAATTATTTCTCCAATTCCAGACCGAAAAGGTGTGAAAATAATCCAAAATCACTACCTAACACTACCAAATGTTGCCTAAGTCATAGGAGTACAACCAAGAGAATACATGCAAAACCCATTAGCTTAACCGCCGACACAAAGATACATTCCACAGCACGATGGTGCTAAACAATTTATTAGTCCGTGATTTACTCTCAAAGGCGTAATTAAATTACCGCTAATGTGGGTAAAAATATACCAACTTTTCTATGCATCATGTAGAGGAATGAGGCTCTCCCCAGAGAATTTAAGCCGCAGAAACTCTACCAGGGGTGGAGAATGTTGGAAAAGACCTCGCAATGATGTAAGTTAAGCGAAATTTACTCGCACTACTCGTACAATCACAAAAAAAAGAAAAAATTGAATAAATACAAGAAGCCGCATTAAACAAACTTCAAGCATCTTTAGGTGAGTAGATGGGGGAGGTACCTTGACGATCTTATACCATGTTCAAGATACAGCGTTGAGGGTAGGAAAAAAAAAAAAAAAAAAAAAAACACTTTAGCATTAGTTCACGGTGATATCTTTAGAGTGCAGCCCTGAAGCCTGCTTTCTTTTAAATGACATTTACAAAATAATCTTCACTCGATGAAGGGGAACATATTAAAAAAAAAAATAAGGACTGATACCAATGGAATACAATGGAAACGGAAACTGAAACATCTTCCACAAAGTTTTTCGGTCTTAGTTCTGGTTCTTCTACTTTTTCTGCTACTATAAATACTATCTGCAATACTGCTGTCGATATTTGAAGAGAATGCATCTGAATCAAGTGCGATGCTGTGGAGCAAGAAAAACGATTTCCGTTTAACCATACGAGTATTGCTTTTTCTTTTATTTGTATTGTATCGCCATCGTTTGCCTTCCTTTGCCATGCATCGTGTTGCTTGATGACGACATCAGTTGGGAGGACAACGACCAGTACTAGGACGACCAACTCCAGGTGAAAGTTTGCCCATTAGGGTGGAAAAGGCGAAAAGCTAGAAAATAGAAAAGACCTAAAGATCAAGAGCCAAAGCAAATGGAGGAAAAAAATGTTTTCGACTTTTATTTACTTATAAAGAGGGTCAATTCAGAGAGTTTTTCATCAAGCTCTTCATGCCATCAGCCCCTCTAGGTTTTGTTCGTCCTAGTTTTCTAGTTTTGCTTGGAATAAGGTATGTACGAGTACCTATTGACGTTGACTCACTCGAGGGCGAATGCTGCGAAACTTTAGATATGTTCAAATTGGTATTTGAAAATCAATTTTTAAACATGAAAGACGACAACTATACGATGATGATGAAGAAAAAAGACGTAGACGTAGGAAAAGTTTTATCAAACCGATAGCTTACTACGATGTGTACATACCTTGTCAAGTACCCACATAGGTTAACTAATTGCATTTTATTGGATAAAAGAGGATATTGTGCCATCAGGTGAGAGTAGTTGATTGAATGGCTTGAAGTTAGGGATACGAACCATAGCATTGGGTATGTATGTGGAAGAGGGCTTAGGAGGAGATATGATGGTTAAACATGTAAACAGGCAGTCAGGATTCAGCTCAAAGGCTCTTACCTAGTCTAAACAAATTTGAAGGGACCACTAACATTGATAATTTTGAGGATCAATATTGAAAACATACATAAATGGGCGCCCGAGTTTGTCTTAAAGTATTAAAAGGTCTTTCATAAAGCGCTTCCTATCTTTAAATTTAAATAAAGCAAAGTGTTTGCGAGAAATAATCGAAATTTGTTATTCGTTTGAAAGGCCTATCGATGTCATTATGTATGGAATATAACATCGTTCAAATAATGTCCGCTTCGGCTTCTCTGCGTGGCGTGCATCCGAAATGTCTAACGGGGTCAAATAGTACGATCTCGGTGGCCAGTTCACATCACCTCCACGTGAGATGAAAATTTGGTCTAGTTGAAACCACATGTCGTCAGTGCCCATATCATCGAATTCAGGCCGAAACAAGTTGGTAATCATCGACGTATAGCGCTCGCTGTTGACGGTGTTGGCCTTGTAAATGTCGTTCTCAAAGAAATATGAGAAATATGAGCCCAAAATCCGCACCAAACAGTGACTTTTTCGGTATGCATTTGACACTCTTGGATCTCATATAAATTGGTCTCGTCCCAAATTTAACAATTTTGTTTGTTGACGTACTCATTCGTGAAGAAATGGGCCTCATCGCTGAAGATGATTTTTCGAGGAAAATTAGGGTCCGTTTCCAAATGCTTCAGAGCCCATTCAGAGAACATACGTCGTTGTCTATGGCCGTTTACCTTCAGCTCCTAGGTCAGTTGAATTTTGTGTGGCTGCAGGCCCAAGTTAATTTCGCCAAGTTGTGGTCTGCGAAAGGCCGATTTCTTGTGAGCGACGCGAAGTCGACTGCCTCGGATTCTCCTGCAAATTCTCACTGACAGCAGCAATGTTTTCGGCAGATCTTGCGTTACGTCGACGTACGGTTGCTGGTTTATCGCTATCGAATAGTCCTCTCGTTAGGACGATTATGGCGACCGTAAAATGGAGGAAGCGCGCGGAACGTTGCCCGACCAGAACACCCATTTTGATAAAACAATTTCATAATGTTTACGTGTTGTTGAAAGCTATATCCCTCCATGGTGATTTTCAAAACAGACTGAATAAATGACAGCCAATTTGACAGATGTAGCTTCAACAATATGAGCGCTATTAACTGTCAAAGATCGAAAGTCCCTATTGAAAGACCAATAATAGTAGCTAGAAGGTCCATTTAGAAGTGGAAAGATGCAAACATTGTCTCTTATGAAAGTAATAAAAGCTGTACAGCTGACCAATGAGAAGCTCAAAGTCATGATACGGTCTGGAGAAATTGTTGATAGGTTCAGTGAGTATTAAATTCCAAATGAATGCATGGAATGTCAAGATGACAGATGTACACTGGTGACAGTATGACAGCTAACCAATACATTGAATGTTTGGTACGAATTAATGCACCTCTTCAAAATAGCTTGAACTAAAATCTAAATTTGATTCAGGTCAGCGGGAATGTGGTGGAAGTAATCTTGATTTTATAACAGGATCTACTTACAGTTAAAACTTTTGTCGCGTCTTATCATAAAAGATAAGTTGCTACGTTGTTGTTGTTTGGTGTTTCTCTCTTGCTTTACAAATTTTAATTTATTATTTCTTTACTAATTGTATCATATTTATTTTTCAATTTTAGGTGAGTCGGATGTGTGTAAAAGATTAGAAGGAAGTGATTCTCTATATCGGTCTTAAGGTAAATTTTGTAAAATTTGAAACAATATCGTCTCAGATTAACTTTCTTAAGTGATACCAGTGGGGGGCTACTTGCCGTGTCGTTTTCTAGACGTTTCGCCTTCGGATGACAGTTTTCAATTTTATGTCATTTACATCACAAGATTGGTGAAATGTCAATTCTCGAAATGCAGTTTGTTTTCACATCAATATTCGACGAGTAAGAGATGGGCCGAGCACGCAACTTATCTGGTCGAGGTTTAAAATTTTTAAATAATGAACAACGCTTGACTAAAATCCTCGAACCTATCAACGTTAGCAATGACACTTGAAAACATATTGTTCTGTTCTAACACTGGTGGGTATGAATACACTTATAATGCAAAAGCATATCTTAAGTTTCTTGAAAAATTAGACAGAGAGAGAAGAAAGGTGTGATTGTGTTCCATGGATGCCATCTTTGGTAGCACTTTGGAAGATATAGCCTGCATGACACCACCTCCGATAACTGATTCAGGCGAATCGACTTTGCGGCGGGACGAAACATTGTTGTAGCTAGCACGCTGTTCCCCCATCTCGATATTTACAAGGGGACTTGGAGAACTCCGATCAATCAACCGTCAAACAGATTGATCACATTGTAATCGACGCAAGACACTCCTCCAGTATCATGGATATTCGAGGAACCAACATCGACTCGGTTCTGTTACGGATATCCCGAACAACGCCAAGACAAGGTAATATTGTGCGGAATTTGGACGTCAGAAGGCTTCAATCGCTAGAGAGAGCCAAATCCTTTTCCGATCGTATCTTCCTTAATTTCTTAAGAGGTCCCTCGCCGCCGCCATCAAGCATCGAAGACCAGTGGCAACACTACCAAAATGCCATCAGATATGCCGCTACTGATGTGCTGGGTTTCACTCGACAACATGCACATGCAGCTAAGCAAATCACACGCAATGCGGCGCTGCAAAGAAAGACTAGAGCTGCTCACGAGCTCAACGAGCAAAAGAGGAGAGAAGAATATAGGCTTCTCAGGAGGAAAAAGAAAGAGCATAAGAAGACCGCAGTCGAGGAAATTGAGAGATGCTATTCCAGGAATGAGACTCGGAAGTCTTACCAAAAGGTAAAAAAAGCATGTCTAGGACACAAGACCCGAATCGCGAAGCCTGTGGAGACAAACAAGGGAACAGCATGGTAGAGTCGCCGTCGATGCTCAGAATCTGGAAAGACTATTTCGTAGACTGTATATTGGCGATGACAAACCAAATAGTGCTGTCAGGCAGAATGAATCTATCAACCTGAACGATGTAGACAAACAATTCCGTCCACCCGATCTAGATGAAGTGAAAATAGCAATATCTAAGCTCAAGTTTAACAAAGCTGCTGGAGCGGACGGCTTGATCGCTGAGTTCTTCAAATCGGCGACGATGACTTTGTAAGGAGCATACACTAACTCATCTCTAAAATATGGTCGGACGAAAGTATGCCCGATGAATGGAACCTCAGCATTGTTTGTCCGATTCTCAAGAAAGGGGTACCTTTGAACTGCGCCAATTACAGAGGCATCAGTCGCCTTTACATCTCATACAAGATCTTATCTGCCATATTCACACTATGGAGAAGACCCATGAGCTTCAGATCGATACACATCACCTATTTATCGATTTCAAGGCCGCGTACAACATCTATAGAGACGGGCTTTGCAGAGCAATGTCTAGTTTTCCCATCCCTAAGGACACTCAACACTGACGTCTCGGATAGAACGTCACCTCGGACAGGTATAACTTTGACACCAGCGCTGAGATCAAACGAAGAATAACTCTTGTCAATCGCTGCTTCTTTGGGCTAATAAAGCAACTGTCTAGTAAAGCCCTCCGTTGAACAACTAAAGTTACCCTATATAAGACCTTAATAATCCTAGTCCTGCTCTATGGCACAGAGGCATGCACATTATCAAAAAATTGATGAGGGTGCTCTTGGCTGCTTCGGGAGGAAAATTCTTCGAGTAATTTTCAGTCTCGTCTGCATTGACGGTGAGTGGAGCACGAAATATAATGACGAACTGTACGGACTGTACAGCGACATCGATACAGCCACAAGAATGACATGTAAAGCGGACGGACACCAACGCTCCGGACCGAAGGACCTCACCTCAGACGATGCCCACAAGTAGAAGGAGATCTAAGCCGACTTGGCTTAGTGCCAACTGGAAGCCATAAGCTGAAGACCCGGGTAACTGTAGAGGCCTATTAGTTGAGGCTCAAGTTAACCCCGCACTGTCGCGCTAGCTAAGCAAACAACTAAAAATTGTTGACCGATTTATATGTTTTCTCTTTAAAGCCTGGCTTCTTGGTTGTTACTTGGATTCCGCTTCACTGATTTTACGCTTCTAGAAATCAATTAAGGTTACTGGTTATAAAAAACAGTTCAACTTCATCTCAAACCATCAAGCTCTTCCAAAATAGTTTCAACCCTCCTCAATGTCAAATTTTATCGCTTTGTAAAAGTCACATTAAGTTTCTTGTCAAACACGGTCAACGTTGGCTCGTTGAATATCCCTCCTTCAGCATGTCCTCTATATGTGTCATATGATGTCGTAACTGTTATATAAAACAGGAAATACTCTTTGATTGATTTGATTAGATGCCGACCCCAGCAGCTATCCCAACATGAAAAACAACATTTTTAATCAGTGAAGGTCGCTTAAGGTCTATAAATTATAATTAAAAATGGTGATGACAGGGATAACGATAACGACAACAACAACAACTACAACTACAAAAGACTCCAAACCCAATTATATGTCACATAGGTAAATTGTAAATCCGCCTCATTAAATTCCAAGTAATATGGAACCTCTTGGCTAATCAACTTCGTTACGAGAGGAGGATTTCGTTTTACAACCTTTCGACACGCCTTTCCCCAACAACATGGGTTGGCATGAGTGTTATAGAACCACACATTCCTGTTCATCTTCTGTTTAATACGTTAAACTCATTTAATTCCATTAACAGAATCACTTATCACCATCATCATGAAGTTGGTTCCTTATTCTTCTCCTACTTCAAGTCCTCCTTCTTTCTGTTCAAAGGATATTTGTTTTTCTTTGCCAAAACAGCTACACACACGCATAAGAACTTTGTTCGCTCATAATTCTATTCGTTACACCACCCCTCAAGTCGACAACCATCACCTCCTGCTGTTATTAAAACAACATAAGTAAATCAACAGGAAGTACCTTCGCCATAAAACAAAAAAAAAAATAATAATAAAAAAATAAAATAAAAAAATTATAAATCAACAAATAAACAGATTTTAGCACGTCAGGAACGGAAGAGGAAACATATCCTAAGTGGGTCGCTGCTCTACAGTGGAGGGTCTTCAAAGTGGAGTTGTTAAATTGGATTTATATACATACATATATAAAAGAAGCAGAAAACAAGAAAATAAAAATCAGTCACTGGCTGTGTTTCAAATGGTTCTTAAATGGTTTTTAGGTCGATTTACGATTTATCAAGGCATGGAATAGCCATAAAACTGATTGGGCAGAGGTAAATAAAACGGCTATCCATTGTTTATTATACGTTCTTAATTGTTACTTGAGTGCTCGCTGCCAAATTATGAAATTACTGTAAACCTATTTAAGTGCAACAACTGTTGAAATGGCAACTTTTTAGCTGCTTAAATACTAAAGGGCGAAATTCTGTATTTTCACATTAATCACACAACAATTGAGCTTGAGTTGTTCCCCACCCTAAGGTATGGCCTGATCAGTGTTGGACCAAGACCAGTTACTGAAATAAGATGAAAACCTACAGTCGATTAGTCTTGCTTCCTAAGCAGCCAAAAAGCATTTTAAAACGCTAGGGGAAGAAATAAGTAAAATGTCGCATAAAATGGAAAGATGAGGATGGATCAATAAGTTCCCAATTGCTTGAATAGAATATAGTTCTTTCGCCAATAAAATAGTTCATTTATATTGGTTTGAAAAGAGAAAATAGTCGTTGGGGGCAATATCTGGAGAATGTGATGAGGGATGAAGGACCGATTCATAGCCCGATTCATAGCCCGATTCATAAAACCCCGCCATGCTGATTGAACACGTATTCACCGGTGCATTGTCTTGTGGGAAGAGCGCTTTCTTCATGGCCAGATTTCCTTCAAATCGTCAATAAATCAGTCCAGTAAGTTGGCAAAATATTGTTATTGCCATTGTTGTTTTGCTTTTGTGAAAACAATCGACGTGGATTAGGTCTTGCACATCCCAAGTTCAGAGATATATTGATCTACCCTCGTAGAACTTCAGGAAAAAAATTATACTTCCCGATATAGACAATAGAGACAGGGGGCAATACCACCTATACATATTGTGGAGTTCCAGAAGGATCGGTGTTTGGACCTATTCTTTCGAGCATTTTAAAATTTGAAATCCCAAATGAGGTAGGAATAAAAGGTTTTGTTGACGTTGTTGCGGTGCAGTGCAGTACAAGTGAACAATGACAGGAAAAAGACAGATAACCACCATCAGGAAAAGCTACCACCAAATTTTTTTAAGAAAATTCCCGTCTAGTAACGTAAAATTTGAATCGGATATTTAACTCCATACTTTTGCCGACCTATCGATCAAACAATCGATTTGGCTATGCGTCCGTATAAGATCTTGTCCATAAATTGAGCGCGGAATTATCTTGAATAATATTATAGTAACATCAGTCACATAAGAATGTAAGTGCCAACATCTTCCTACTCTCTCTGGCCAATTTTCCAGAAAATTTAACACATACTTATGCACTATAAATGTATTCATACTCACATGAGTTTTAAGTTCTTTAAAAATAAAATGTGGCAGTGACAACTCTTAACTCCTACATAAAAGAAATTAGTTCTGTTTACCGAATATGTGCGCTGCGGTCATTTTTGATGATGGCCAATGATGCTGTATATCATCGTGGAAATGCTACCAGTAAAATGTTGGCAAGTGAACTACAAAGTGCTTGGTATACCAGAAACCAAGACCACCAAGTTTCAGTCAAAGATATCAAACTGGAAAAATATTAGGGGAGCATAAGAGTAGAATAATCTTTGAACGAAACTTATATACAATTTCTAAAAATGTATGGAACAGCATCAAGAAGAAGGCATTTTCGACCGCATTCAGCTTCTAGCCAGCGTACATGGGTACCTTCGAGATTTTCTTAACAGGCTTAGACTCGATAAATCCTCTACCAGTTTGATTTGCGAGATCAAAGGCAACTCAGATCAAGCCCAAATGCCATCTTTTATAGAATATGGATATCAAACTGCAAAACCCGGTTATACTATAGGTAATATGTTTCGGTGGTTTTGCGGGAAAAAGTTGGGAAAGCCTGAACGCCCGCATACTGATATCTTGCAAATATCACACACTTTGCACTACATACACTTTATACCAACTATTAGCAAAGATTTGGGAAGCAATAGAAAAACAACCTCAACGCTGCTGGACGACTTTCTGTTAAATTATGTATACACTATTGCTGTTATACGAATACACTATTTTTTACATGTACTCAAAGATTCAAGATCTTTTCCGACTTGTATATCAACATTTTTCTTAATACGTTTTGATAGTTTTGAAGACACTCTTAGTTGAAGTGTTGTTGTCCATCAACTTGATGTAACCGAGCTCATATTTTAGGTGGCGCCCATCACCCTATTGGAAGACGCTATAATTTTCACAAATGGCGGCAAATGTTAATTCTACTTTGACATTTGTGAAGTAAACATACAAAATACACGCCAACAAGACATGAATCGGTATACTCGTAAAGAATGCGGAATAGTTGTTTCGATTTTTTTTTCGCGGAATTTCGATGGTGCTGACGTAGTGTGAATTTTGGCGCAGATTTCCCGGTCGTCCGACACCAACTGGGCAAACACTACGACGTTAAGCCGCTCGCCTAGAAGAGTATGGGACAACACGAAATGCATTCAGGTTTGACCGACCCAGCCATTCTGCTGAGAATGTCGCAGCTGTGGTTGAAGATGTCACAGAGGATCCAGAAGTATCGACCAGAAGACGTGCCACGCAATCGACGGTATCAATCGACCAATCGATCGACAATCGATCAATCGGTATTTACGGCGAATTTTGGTGAAATGCTCTACAAAATGGAGACAGTGCATCAACTGTACTCAAGCCATCCTGAATCTCGATCACGAGGGAGACAAGTTTTCATCGAAAACCATCATGAGCGACGAGGCTCATTTCCATGTCTGTGCATATGTGAATAAGCAAATATCCCACAAAGAGCCATTGCACTCGCTCAAAGTTAATGAATGGTGTGCTGTATACGCTGGAGGTGTCCTTACGTACTTTTTCGAAAACGATCCTCAGACTTTTGAAGCTCTCAAAGAGATTATCCGTCAAGAATGTGGGGACCTATTGCCGGAAGTTCCGGCAAGAGCGATGGGAAATGGCATACATCGGGCGCGAATAGTCATCAATTTTGGCGGCGCCCCTTAGACGATATAATTTTCCCGATATAATCGAAAAAAATTTCAAGACATCAAATAAAAATTTTCCGCAGCAAAGAACATCGTGTGACAACATTTGCGCTACCTTTTAGTAGCTCTATTGCATTTCACGTGTTTGGACCACATCCACTCCTTGTTGCAGATCGAAGAATTAGGTGCTGTTTGGTTTTTCGTACAAGACCTAGTATTTTTTAATATATTTCTCATGAATGGATTCTATAATATGTGAATCCTGGCAGAAGTGGAATGATCTTGGTTTAAGTAAGGAGCATTAAAACAAGTGTGTTCATTACTTATGTCCCAAAGCTGCCCACAGCAAGTTTTTTTAAATGGCGAAATGTTGACAAATGGTCAACATTAAGCCTCTCAGCAATCTCCTCAGTTGAAATCGTCGGGTTTTTGAATAAAGCTCGCCCAAGGCTGTCCAAAACGGTGTGGTTCGTCCAGGGTCATATTAACTTTCTAAAATTTACTAAACCACTTTTTAACGGTCCTTAGAGCAGGAGCATGATCCGAATAAACGCTCTGGTATACAACAAGCCCATTAAACACACAACAGTTGCGTCTATAGCAAACTTTCCAACACGTATAAAGTTCTGACAGCAACTTTTGCAATGCTCGAATATTTGATGATTGCATGGCTATGGTTATCTAAAAGATTCTGCGCAAGCGCTTATTAATCAAGTTAATGCAGACATATTAAAATGTCTCCACGTTAGGCTGTAGCGCTTGTAGATGACCCTCTGAATCAGGCGCTGTAAAAAAATAAAACGATTCAACGTTTACACTTCTGAGCGAATGGGAAAACATTATAAATAATCTTGCCACAAGCCACAAAACTTCCTGCTGTCATCTATTTTCACAGTAGCTGAATACTGCATGCTGAATCACCCATACATTTTCTATATGGATATGTTTCCATGGCACTGAGTTCGCATTCATATTAATTCTATAATAAGGACTCAGTTTGGCCTTCCTGACATCACAAAATTTCGTAAAACGACTTCTTGAGTATGCCTGTCTTGGGCCTCAAATCCCGCTGATAGGTGGGTACCGTTGAAATGGTGTTGGAGTTTCATTGGTAAGAAATGAATTAGTACATGCTCTCTACTCAATCCCCTCTTACTGTCTTAAGAAGCTTAGCTGATAGGCTATATTTGTTTCACTTGGGCAATGTGGCCGACAATTTTGACTTTTGTCAAGAAGTTCTGGAGTTTCCGGCCGATTGCCGGTCTGCAAGAGTGGTTTTTCTATATTCTCAGCACTGACTGCGATTTAATTATTATCAAATTCCCTTTCTCATTCCTACCGGCTTCTGCTCGGGTGTCGTTGACTTCTTGTTACTTTTTTGTAGTTTTACGTGGGTAGTAGCGTCTCTTCATTTCCCCGATCGCTCAGTTGATCTACCTTTCCTTCCAAAGGCTGTCTCATTTGCCTACGCTTTTCATCAAACCAAAGGCTTCTTGAGCGGTTAAGTTCGGAAAATGATTTGAACCATTTATGAGGGCGTTGATGACAGGTTTAGGGATACTCATTGACAATTGCAATTGCAGCTATGCAACGTTGAATCTCTAAGAGTATTTCTCCATTGTTGTGGGCTCTGAGTGTTACCTCCTAAACTTACCTTTACTGACGCTGGGTCACCAAAGCACTCTTTTCGTAGTAATAGAGGTGCCGAATAGGTATATTCCTCTTTTTACTGAAATGAGTTGTCTTACGTTCCTTTTCATGCCCTTGAAGGTAATCATTATGTACTACTTGCCTGGTGAGGCTAAATGCAATTTAGTAATTGTGGTCACTTAATCGAATTAAGGATTCTCACACAACACAAATGTAAGAGCTAAGCAGAAGTAGCCAATAATAGATAACTTCAAAATACTTTGATACTGTTTTTCCTTAGAAAAATCTGCAGCCATTATCTCATTGCAGATAAACTCGACAAACCAAGTCTAGTACAACCACTAAATTAAACCCGCTACTGTATGATTTACACAGAAACCCCATTTTTCAATTACCAAGCACATTCTCCCTCATTGCTTTTAGTGTTTTTCGTTTTTTACTTATTTTGTTTTTCCGTTTCTATTTATTTTGTTTTTTGTTTTAATTTACCCTACTACGTTTGGAGTACTAATTATCTACAAAACCACTCCTTCATTCCGCTCCTGCTACCAACGCTTAGCTATGGTCTACAACTATCTTTCTCTTTCTGTCTCTCTATCTACTCTCTTCACACGAATCGAAATAATATATTCACATGAAATTGCGCCAAGCAACTTAAATCATACATAATTTTAAATTACCTCCTGAAAATATCCGCATATAAGCTACCGCTATACGCAGCGAAAAAGTATAGAAGAAAATGATGTGAAAGAGAGGAAACAGGGAGGGAAAAAAGGAAAACGGAAATCGGAAGGACGACCATGGAATGGGGCGTCAGCGGTGCCGGGATAAACATTTGAATTGGCAACGAGCACGGCACGAATCTGCTATTTCCTTTCGGGCCGCAAATCTTTCTCTCACAGTTGAAACCGCACATAAAATCTCTCCGGTATAAGCAGAGAAAATTGGCAAAGGGAGGAAATGAAGATAAGTAAAAAAAAAATAGAAAAAAAAAGGAAATTTAAGAAAAAAATAAACGAAAAGAACGACACAAAGAAATACAAACGTGTCGAGTTTTTTCTTCTCCTTTCTGTACTATTGCCTCGCCTCTGCTACTGATTCTGATGCTCTTTACTTATTTTCTTTTCCATGCGGTGAAAGAAAGTTTACTGCAGACACATTGAATGGTTTGGACCAGTGTGGCCAGAGGGAGACACATATTCGGAATTGTTGTGAGGATTTTCTAGTCTTGTGTTCCGTATATTTCTTTTTTATGAGATGATGACAAAAGAATTCGAATTGGGTCAGCTACACGACTCATAACATAATTGATACCTTAAAACCGACCTCTTATATCTAGGAGACGCCACAATGAGCCTGTTACTCTATTTTCAGTGGAATAGTAGGTCCTTAATATTACAGTACACATGCAAACGAACAATGCAGGGATTCTAATCGATACACAAGTAATTTGATGAAACGAGTCAAATATAAGAAGAACCAAAAACTCCGATGTACACTACGGCGTTTGCTAACGAAAATAAGGCCGCGAGAACTGTTTTTATGAGCTCCTCTCCTAAGGAGATCCTTAGAATGGTTCTAAAATCGTCTCAGGCGATGGAAAGCTAATCTACTTTGGTTAGTTGGCACAACAGTCTAGATCAACTGCAACAGTCGAGTGCTTCTTCATGCACTTTTGACAATTTCCAAGTCGCTGTGCCATACAACAGGAATGATGAATATGAATGATGTATATAACTGGTTCAACGATAGCACAGCCGGATTCAGGCTTAACGACTTTACTTTGGGAAAATGTCATCATATCAAGCAGTGAAAGGCAGGTATACGCCAAGGTATAGGCCGATTAAGTGCTCTTAACTCCGTCTCGAAGCCCAAACTATCTGAGATAACGACTCTGATATACGAGTACATAGTTAATTTCAGCTGACAAGCGTTACGAAACTCGTGGTTTGACGCTGGTTCATATAGACAAATAGAAAGCGTATAGGCCGGCACTGCAAAAGAGGAGTTGTGTGGTTTGTGATCTCCATGATTTTAGATGAAAGTAAAAAATGACATGAGGCACCAAGAATTTTTTACATAAAGTAAAAAGACATACCAAGCCAACGAAGTATGAAGGAAAGTCTACAAGGACGAACAAGGACAGTGACAAAATTCGAAATTAGTGCTGAGGATAGGGAGAAATGTTTCTGCAGATCGTTAAACACCTATGGCGATCTACAAAGTCCGTCAACCAGACCTTGAGGTAGTAAGGATAGCCATAACAAAACTAGAACCTTACGAGACTGCTGGTTCTGGCGGCATAGCTTTCAACACAGCAGGAGATGACTTTTAGAAAAGTAGGCACCAAGTCATGTCAGAAGGAAACGACCTTAGCATTGTATGTCCGATCCTGAAGAAAATTTCTGAATATGTTCTGTGTTTTGGTGTGAACTTATGTATTTTGGCAGCATTAAACACAGGTAGCGGAACTATGCGGTACTCTAAGAGGAAGTTATACACGCAGTGTGCCCAGTGGCGTTGGGTTCTGGGCTCAAGAACTAGAACCTTAACCAAATGAGTTGCGAGAAAACGTGCTGCTCGCGTTTTTTTCAGCAAGCTAGCCTACCGGTAACACAATTAAGCTCAGAGTTCTGTCATCGGGACTTTTGTGGGTACCAATTCCTCCCCGTTGCTTCGTGTGTCAAAAACTTGAATCAAATTAGGCGAAATTAACTTTCTCTGGCCTCTTCTTATCCGAACTTATGCGTAACGAGTTTCCCATTTTTACTGCATCGCTGCTGCTCCGCTTATGGGGTTGGCTAATGTCGCAGACCGCAGAACGCGTCTACATACTGCTCGGTCCTCGATCGCTTCAGTGGTTAGCCCCAGGCGTTGTTGCGCATTTGCCATCTGAGAAATCCAGGAATTCTTTTTCCGACCTCGTTTTCTTACACTTGGAGTGACCGTAGTTGATAGTGCCTTTTTAACCGGATTTTCCGCAGATCTTCTTTGAACGTGGCAATACCAACTTATTCTATTCGCCTCAAGCTGTTCGGTTACCGAATTCTTTATATGTAGACTTCCTCTTATACGCGTAGATCTAATGCAATCGCGTTTATTGACTCCACTAGACATCCTTAACATTTTCATTTACGCTGTCGTAATTTTGTTTTTAAACGCTTCGTACATTGTCCAGCACTGTGAACCGTACATAAGAGCTAGTCTAACCACCGTGGTGTAGAGTTTCCCCTTTAATTCAAGTGGAAATTTTCGGTCGCAAAAAATTCCCGAATTTTCCCGCCATTTCATCCACCCCACACTTACTCTGTGGCTTAAGTCGTCGTCACATTTCGCTTCGATGTTAATGCTTGATCCTAAGAACTTAAAGATAGTACTTTCCGGAAGAACTATTCTGTCTAACATTATATCCGGAACAGGTCGCAACGGATGCGCAAATGGGCACGTCAAATGTTCCATCTTTGAACGACTTATTTTAAACCCGTTTCTCTCTAGTGCATTTTTTCATGAATCTAAGGCGTTTTGCAAATCTTCGACGTTATCGCTTAGTATAACTGCGTTGTCAGCGAAGAAAATTGGCGTTACATTTGCTTCGCGCATGCAGTCTTTTAAAAGATAATCGAATACGTTAAAGAGGAAAGGCTAAGTACGCTTCCTTGGTGCATACCGATATTAACCGGAAATTCTCTCGTTAGTCCAGCAGAGCTTTTAACCGCAGTTTTCACTTTCCCTGGCCAGTAACGATTTATACTTGATATACGCGAAAATCGAGGCAAAGGAAATTCAGTGAAGGAGATATCTTCTATTCTAAAGTGACGGTGCAAATTAAGAATTAAAATTACGCCATGTAGGAAAACACTCTTCAATTCCAAATTTATGAACGCTCCACCAGATTTGGCATCCCTGTTCTACAGGATGACTACGGAGAAAGCATACTTCGCGAGGTTGGGTGATGTTTTCCGAGACTTTCGATGTTGGAATGTTGAGAAAAGGCTTCAGACAAAGTGATTGATTGTCATGCGATTGAAAGTACTGTGTGGAACTCACAAACGCAACTTAAGTCACAATCTATTTGAACGGTTGAAAGGAACGCAAAAACTTGCTCTTTTAAAAACTGAAGCCGAATCGGCAAAGGTGTTCCTTATGGTCAATATAATGTTTCAAGAAAGGTCTCACAACGTCTGCAACTCGCAAAAAAGGGTCTTAATGGACAAGTGTAGATCCGCATTTGACAAGAGAAGCTCAAACTCAATTGAGCAGCAGATGTCACTTTCGGACAACCAAAATAGCATTCACTGAAACACTGCTGGTTCCTATGGTGTACTTATTGAGAAGGAAGGGGCGATAATTGGTTAAACGGACAACGAGGGCAAGATTAAGTACAGTCAAGCAAAAACAACACTCAACACCGACGTCTCGAACAAAACATCACCTTCGACAGATACAACTGTGAGGTAGTTAAGGACACCAGCGTTAAGAACGATCGATAAATAGCCCCTGTCAATTGCTGCTTCTTTGGACTAGGAAGGGAATTGACCAGCAAAGTCCTCTCTCAAACAGCGAAAGTGACCTTTTATAAGATTTTAATTATCCTAGTCCTGCTCTATGGAGCAGAATCATTAATAAAAAATGGATAAGGGTGTTCGAGTGATTTTAAGTCTCACCTGCATAGACGGTGAGTGGAAGAAGAGATACAATGACGAACTGTGTGGGCTGTACAGTGGCACAGACATATGCAGAAGAGTGAAGGTCCAACGACTAAGATGGGTGGGTCATGTAAAGCGGACACCAAAAACCTGGTCCAAAAAATCTTTGATCTCGACACCAAGGGACAGCGCAGTTAAAGAAAGCAGCATCCGCCGGCGAGCGAAACTGGGGTGCTGCTAGTTAAAGATCTGATGTAACTGGAGACACTTGTTGGTTAAGGCCTAGACACCCCGTACTGTAGTGCCACCATAAATAAGGTGCTTCGTGGTATCAAGAGAAAAGTATGAGTATGATTCTTTAAATGACTTACGCTCCTGTCTACATCGACAAATTTAGCTAAACTTGTCAAAATGCATCGATTGCTATGCCATATTAAGCTCGCATAGAACAGGGCTATTTGGGTATAAGTCAATATTATATAAAATTTGGTGTATTGATGTCTGAAATCGTTATACATAAACCAGATTAGGTTTTAAATTAAATTGCAAATCCCGTTCTGGTCACACTGATTAGGTAATTCAGAATCAAAGAATCCGACCAAAAACGAGGCAAACGAATGTGAACAGATATTTTCGGCTTTATTTGAAGTGAATCCTCAAGAACAAGCATAAGATGTGGGGAATGGATAATAGAAGAGAACAAGAGCATGAGACTACACTCTAAACTCGAAACTCATTCTTTAGCGACATTGCAGATGAAGAAGCACAATACCCGTTCATGCGACTACATACAAAAACCGAAGGAATAAAAAAATCGAAATAGATGGATGGATCATTTCATTTATTTTCCTTGAGAACTGAAAAAAGGACGAAATTTCTAAAGCTTAGGAAGAAAGTTAAAAGAATCTAAAGAAATACCCAGAGTGAAAAAAATATAAAAAAAAATACGACAAAAAACTGTTTAATGTTGACAACTTTTGAGCTTTCATCTTGGCCGTGCGTCGTCTGTTCGTCTGTTCGTTTGTGCCGCGCGATTGTACTCTCCTTCTTTGGCTTTAAAGTAATTTATTTCCATTTCTTCTTTTGAAGATGGTTTTTGTGTGTACTACACTAGTGGCTGCTTGTTTTCGGATTATAACATTTTCTCCGAATATCCTTTTAGAGTTTTTGTTTTATTTCATTTTGTTTTATACTCGTTTTTTTCTTCTTTGTTTTTTGATTTAAAGTTTAAGGAGAGGTAAACGTATTAGGTACGTTATTTGAATTTTTTTTTCTTAGTAAACGTTCCTAATAGATCCTACTTTGAGTTTTGATTTCATTGTAGATTCATTCGGTTTTTTTTTCTCTTTATCTTTGTGAAGAAGAAGAAAAAAATCGGCAAAAAGGGAAGCAGGAATTGAAATACATAAATAGCTGTATGGACGAGTCATGAACCAAAGCTAAGCTTAAAACTTCAACGATAATGATACAGAAAAGTTGTGATTTTTGTCAACTTAACAAGAGTTAAAAAAAAGGAGACAGAGCCTTGGCTTTTTGTGAGGATTTCATGAAAACTCAGAAGTTTATTATAAGACAGTGATTGGGACATTAAAAGGGACTTTTTTGAGGTCTGCGGTGAAAGATAATTTCAATTCAACTGCATCTGAGTCAGTGGTTGCTTTGAGGGATTATTCAACCTCTGTTGGTATGTCTACTAGGTTTTTCGAAAACAGGCCTTTTGTTCTCCTTTGTTTGACATAAGACGTGTCTGATTAAGGATGTCACGCCAATGGCTGTGGGCACAGCTACCTAAATAATCTATTTTGTTGATAAACTTGAAAATCACTCTGGAGATGTCTTGCGGCTTCTCAATCACTAAGATTGTTTTTATTAAAATTGGCAGTATCCCGATACATTTAAAAATCTTCTTTGTCGGGTAAGTAAGCGCTAAACACTTCTGTAAACTTCTCCCTTTCGGTAGTACATTAAAAGAATTTAAATGCTGATTAAAAAGAGCAGAGTTGTGTTGACATCATTTCCGACTATACACTGCTTTGCGTATGTGCGAAGTTTATTGGCAGTTCTTCGACATATGACCGTCATCCTCTTTGAAATAGTGGCCTCCGAACCTAAGCTCACCCTTTGTAGTGTGTAATACGTTTGTAACCTTTGGTCTATTGAAGATGGTTGCAGGAACTCTTTTCCAGACTCTCTTTTTCGCCTTGAACAATTGCCTCTATGTGCTGGACTGTTCCTGGTGTTGTTGGTAGTTGCAGTGAGCTCAGGTTCTCAGAAGCAAGGCCCCTAGTTCGAATCGGGAGTTGACCTGACCCTTATGATCATTCAAACGCGTTATGGAATTGTCTTTTAGCGCAAAGACCATATAGATAACATTTGTGCCTTTAACTTTTTGGGGAATGTGAGTCCAAGGGAATTAATCTTCTTCCACCACACCACATCCAGACGATGTGTGTTTTTGACTGTAATGAAAATGTGACTCAGCTCCAGGCTTCATTGAATTTTTGCTTTTACGTTGCTTTTTAATTTTCATTAAAAATCTGGTTCTTCATCCTTGGTTTCAATGACCATATTTTGGGAAATCGTATTGTTCCACGGGTTTATATTTATGAGAGATTATTTACCTACGATTTCCCGGAACTAGGGTGGATTTGCTCCAGCTATGGCTGTCTATATTCATTTGGCACCCTTTTTTGTTAATCAGCTCTAGTTGTGGTCGCCAAGTTTTCCTTATCTTTTTACTTGCGAACGTCCCTCGAGGCGATGTGTCTTTCTTTATCAAATTGTCTGCATGATCGATTCGAAAACTTTCCAGATATGAAGCATGTTCTAGGTTTCTAATCTTATGAAGTCGCCCCTTTTAGCTCGTTCAATGTTGCTCTGTTACCTTTACAGTACATTGTTGTACCTTTTTCTCCAAATCCGCTTGGTTTATCAAACCACTCTCATCCAACAGATATTTTATTCTGCTTTTCAATGAAGTTTATTGTCAGTCATACATCAGGCTGGGATAGTTAGGTCGTTCTTGGGAACATTCCCTTTGATTATCATATTGAGGGATTCATATGCAGCCCGTTACTTGGAATCAAAACTCTCGATGTTGTTATTTCTGACATTTATATAGCAAAGAGTCATCTCCATTGTTATCCTGTACAAGCAGACGAGTTACTAATGACACTGCTCAATAACTGATGTCTAATACAGCCTTAATATGGAACAATTTGAGTTTTTCTTAAAGATTCACCGTAAACCGAATGTCTGATCAATGGCAGATTAATATGGTCGGACGTTATACTGTCAGTTTTGTAAAGGGTAACTAGATAGCAATGATAGTTTTTTTAATTGTTATAATTCAGCAGGTTTGCCATTTCATCATGAAACGTGCACAAATTATAACGAAATATTATCGAAATTTCGGCTCAGTTGTAAATACGCAAAGTGAATTTCGTCGTGAGGTCGGTCGTCATTATTGTTTCAGTGTGCAGGCAAATCGTCGCACCCTGTAGAAGTTTGATCTTTAGTACACTCTTTTCGATCTTAAGCCACCAACTTGCCAGAGATTTGTGCGAATTTAAGAAAACATAGCCGCCGTAGCCAGTATTGAAGATGATCCATAAATGTCGATTCGACGACGACGACGTCGCTGAATTGAGAATCGCCAGAGAGTCAGCCCGGCTTGTTTTGCGGAGTTGGGCCTATATCCGTATAACGTTGTTCTGACGCAAAAATTGAAGTCGAACAATCATAGACAATGCCGTGAGTTCACTAATTGGTCGCTGATAATGTTGGCCGGAAATCCAGATTTTGGCCGAAAAATCATCTTCTCGGACGAGGCCCATTTTTGGCTCACGGGGTATGACAACAAGCAAAAATGCCGTTATTGGAGGGAACATAATCCACATGCGTTCGGCCAAGCATCAATGCCTTCACAAAAATTGAATTTGCTGCGGTTTATGGCATATGCCGCCATCAGAACTTTTTTCTTTAAAAATGAGGAAAGAGACAACGTTACCGTCAATGATCATATGGCGCTACATGCCATACAAACGAGGCAAGGAATGATTTGGCGACTGGGTCATCCCACGGCGAGCTTTCATCAATTGGCCGCAGCGATCATGTGATTTGACACCAGATGGGGTAACGTCAAGTCCTAAGTCTACGTAAAGAAGCCAATCACTTTGGCGAGCTCGACGCCAACATTCGACACGTTATTGCCGGAATACCGCCACACACATTGAACCGAGTCATCAAAGATTAATCCGACTGCTTGAAACACTGCCAGCGAAGCAAAGGTCGCCATTTGAGTTGTAAGAATGCTGATAGCACTGTGTTGTACTGCTGTAATCTACACAAGCATTAGAGTGCGGTACTCGGCGCTATCATTGAAGCCTTAAATTTATGGCAATTTTTCATTATTTGCTTGTTTCACTTTAAGTTGCACCCTCCCACAGAGAGATTCGTTTTATTCCCTGGTTTTTAATTTTTTTTTTTACACAACCATGCATTTACCTTGGTCCACATTTGCTTACGGGCATACGTGCTTGTATCATAATTATTTCACATACAAAAAAAAATCCAAGTTAATTGCATTTTACATGCGCAAAAACTCTGACATTAATTTCAGATATTTGTTTGAGCTTTAATTCTTTGGAAGCCATTCCAAAAAACGTCCACCTTCGTTGTTGTCATGCCTCAAGGTTGGTTTTCGTCCTTTTACTCGTACTCACATTCAATTCAATTTTTCATCTATATCCTCATATCCCCCCAAAAGTCCTCGTTGCCACTTTGTATCTTTTCATTCAAAATTTCCCTCTTCCTTCTTTAAATATCCCATCAAGTCTGGCAAAGTCTCTTATTATCCGACTTTTCCTTTTCCACTGTTTCCCGCCTCTGTCAAACCTTGTACGCCGTAAGTAAATTAACACTCAGCTAAATCTTACACACAACAATTATAAACACTAAAGAGCGAACGGCAGGAAAGATGTCGAAAAAGCAAAAAAAAAAAAAAAGGAAAAAAGAAGAATAACAAAAATAAAAGAAAATCCTTTTTCCGACATCCTCCGCAAATTAGGTCCAATTACATAGTAAACCAACTCTTCTCCCCCGGGTCTCTACACTTTCACCAAGTGTTCGTGCAACCTCTTCGTTTCTCTTCACATTTCTAGTAAGCCGTTTGGAGAATTGAATGAATTTTTATTTACAAATTGTCATCCCTTACATTTCACCGTGCATTCGTGTCGGTGGCGTTTCATAGAAGCAAACTTAAACCGGCCAGGATAAAAGCAGTAATGGTGGGTTGGTGGTTTTTGGTGATGGTACCCCCTAACATCATTGACTTTGCCTTAAATTCAGCCAACATGAAATAATTGGCCGGAAAATGGGTTTTCCATGTGCAAAGTGGAAAAAAAATTGTTCACAGATTAATTTCTTAAAAAATAAAAATAAAATAATTTGAAAACAAACATAATCTGTGTTGATATGATGGGTGGACATATACGAGTAGGCTGTGGTGGTAATTTTTATTTAACACGTACATTAATGCGTAAAGCATTCTGCATGCGTCTGTCCTTAAGCGCATTTTCCTTATTATATTGTTTTTCTGCGTTAATTTATATTGCTTTGACCTAAATAAATAGAAAAAAACGTAGCAACGCACTCAAAACATGTCCTAGATTAGATTGTTCACAGCGTTGCCGTTGTTGATTTGGTATTACCCTTAGGAATACCCAGACTTTGGGACTGTCTGTCGTTGAATGGTGACAGTTTGTTAATTGTTTTCAATTGTCAGTAAAAAACAAAATATTGGTATACCACAAGGTTGCGTTTTATCTCCAGCACTTTTGTATGAATGGAAAATGAAAAAGACGTTTTATCAGTCACGAGAATGCTCATTTAGTTAGAAAAATTTTTTAGGTCTTTAGGTCTTTTTGAACGCCTGGATACCAGCGCCCTGGCCCAAAAAAATATTGGACTCCAACTCAATGCAAATTAATCTTTTAAAATAATCAGATAAGATTGAATGATACAAGCGAAAGAGCAGTTGGCGACTGCCGATCACCATTCGGAGTTTGTAGGGAACATGCACCAGCTAATGGTCAGAGGAAAACATGACCAAAGCATGGAATTTCGGCATCTTTTGTCCGATCTACAGTAAAGGACACCATTTTGACTGTGTGTGGTATTGAGAAGTAAATTTTCTAAGTTCGTCTATAAAAGCCTTTCGTTTCTTCCGTTTTATGCAAGTCCTTACCAGTGTTCTTTCAGGCAAGGAATGCCTATCATCGATCATTACGGCAGATATTATAAAAGACCGGAGAATTTCAGTTCGACAAATACGACAAACAACAAATCCACGTATGACAGGGTGCAGAAGGATCTTTACAAACGCATACTACCTTGATCAAAAAGTTCCCGGAATAACCACCGTGTGGCGCTCCCATCGTTCCGACTTGAGTTCTGTTAAGTTGGTACATCTGTTGCTGATACTCCCTTTAAATCTTAGTGTCATATCTGTATCATATCTATATCTGTGTGTGTTGGCGATTTTTCCTTTACTTCCTTTCGGCTGCTGAAACGCGTTCCCCGTAGTGGTTTTCTAACTCAATTGAACAGAAAGAAGTCACAGGGAGCCAAATCAGGTCAATTCGGTGGCTGTTGGATGGTATTTGTTGCATTTTTCGTCAAAAAATTGCGAACAATGATGGCACTGTGCGACGTTGCGTTATCATGGTACAAAATTCACGAGTTTTCTGCCCACGATTCTGGTCTCTTTCGGCCAATTGCTTCACGCAAACGTCTCATAACGCACAAATAATACTCTTTGTTTACTGTCTGTTGGTTATTGACCAACATTTCTTTTACAATACTTCATCAATGTTTTCGTCGGTTTTCGATGTCGATGGTCTGCCACAGCGTTCATCATCTTCGATTGACTCACGAACACTTTTTAACCGCTCGTGCCAATGGTAAACGACCGTCTTCTTTAGAGGATCGTTGCCGAGACACTTTTCCAACATTTCCAACGATCGCGCACCATTAAATCCGTTTTTTACGCAAAATTTAATACAAGTTCGTTGTTGTAAATTGTAAAAAATCGCCAAACACAGATGTACTTTTGGCTACGTAACTTTTGCAAATGTCAAGCTATGACGCTAAGATTTAGAAAGAATATCAACAACAGATGTACAGAACTCAAATTGGAACAATGGGAGCGCCACACGGTGGTTATTCCGGGAACTTTTTGATCAAGGTAGTATCTAGTCTTGACAAGCCTACTTAGTTCGCTAGGTTGTAGAGGATTACAATGGAGAATTATCTCTGTTTCATTGAGGTCGGTAGCGAATAAGCCGATATCTTCGATTCCAAGACAAGGCAACGCGCTTTTAAATAACTCAATAAAAAAATTTTGAGAAGATCCTTTTTAACTTCGAGCAATTGCTTATGCGGTTTACATTGATGTGATTGAGTTTACACAGCGAGCCGTCAACGAAGATTTCTTAAGTATTTTGGCTGTAAGTAATCAGATATGAGGCGCACACCACCGAAGTCTTCTGCTTTAGCTCCACAATTACAAGCAACAACGACATCAGCATTGAAATCTGTCGCTAAATTACTCTTGTTAATCGCTGTTTCTTCTCTCTCGTCGGATTAGACTGGCCTTATACCTATACAAGACGTTTATCATCTCGGTTCTGCCTTATAGCGCAGAGATTTGAACGAGAAAGATACTGTGTGATTGTTAATCCCGTTCTTATTGACAGTGAATAAATGAAGAGATTTACCGTATCCAACGCTCAAGATGGCTGAGCCATATTGTCACTAAAGATGGCCCAAGCAAGTGAAAGGAGATCTTAACCTACTTAAAGTGCGGCACTGGAGGCATCTGGCAAGAGATCGTGCTGAGTGGAGAGGCCTGCTGGTTGAGGCCCAAGTTTACATTGGACTGTAGTGCCAACTAAGCACGTATGTAAGTAATTATCACTTGTTAGCGAGACCAGAGTTCGGCGCTTGGAACTTGAGGCTCTACTGATATCTCCCGTGCTCTAGCTACTGCTTTCTCTATTTTGCGCCATTCGTAGTCGTTCTTGAGACGGAAGACTGTCTTCATCCTGTGGCAAGTGGGCCTTAATAAATGGTTGTCCGGTCCATCCCATTTTAGTAGGTGGCAAGCAGACTCATGGCAACACTGACAACCATCATTGTAGTCATTTCAATGATTGTAAATTATTTTACCCTCGCATTCTGCTCATACAAATGCGTTAATGCGTCACCGCGCGCGAGGGTCCATCCGAGGCAGGTGATAATTTGACCAACGGTATTGAAAGGGCTTTTTTTTTTTCCACGTTAATTAAAATAAGTTTAGTGGAATAATTGTAATGATTGCTGGTGGCGTACGCATTGTCAAAACATGTAAACTGCTACCGACATCCGTTCTAATTAGCATGGATTTTTTTTTTTGATGTTCAAATTTGTTTTTATGAGTAATTCTGTGAATGATTTCTGAATGCATGGATAGTTAGATACCGTGGGAGATAGTTTTGTATGGAGTTTTTGTTTTAATTGATAATTGATGGAATGTTTATAATTTCAATTAAAGTTAAATGATGTAATGCAGTCGAATTGGTTTGTAAATGATATTTGATTTCATTCTCCTTTTTTTTTTTGCATTTCTCTTTACAGGTATGTGGAAAAAATTAACATTCACAAATTGGTTGATGATTAATGTGTATATTTGGTAAGCAATAAGATTGTGTTTTTTTATCGTTTATCTATAATTTTAGGAGCTATTGGAATGATGGTAGGTCGATAATTTTACCATTGTTTGGGCTACAAATTATGACACATATCACTTTGTTTAATAAATAAAAATGTCATTGATGTTTTTGACTCAACTTTTTAGGCAAACTTCTGTGACACCTCCTCTTGCAATCTGCTATATGTCGCGATTTGTGCATTTGCCATATTTTTTGTAATCAATGAGTGTCAGCGCAGTCCAAAACAAAAGCCAATCTTTTGCGATGACTGCAAGGAAATCACGACCATAGTTTTTGGCTTTAAAAATATGAACAGTGAAGTGTATTGAAGATTTATTCAATTCAATTCGAACCTTAGCTAACTAGCTCAAATAAACACCATTTAAAATCAAACGAAACTCTGCAAGATACATAGATGTTGTAGCTCTATTTGCAAACTTTTACTTATAATATTCAAACTATCGATAATTTAAATATTTCCTTTTCGGTATCTGTCTTCGGTCTGGCTTTATAAATTACATCGAAAACTACAGAGGTATTGGCAAACTTTCAAAGTCAAAGCCGAGTTTAGAACTCTTCCAGATGAGCAGTTTTGGAATTCTTTTGAAGTCAGAAATCAAATCGATTAAAGTGGGAAGCTCTTTGCCAATGTGGACACAGAAGTACACCTTCTGTTACAACTGGAACGATTATGACGGACGGTGTACATCAATGATAATTAATTTCACTTAAAAACAAGCACGAGGGTTCAAGATTATTTTCCCCGAAATTTGTGTTCATCTCACAATGGTTAAGCGACTTTAAATTTGCTTATGGCTTATGTGTGGCAAAAGACATCAACTCAAACAAATATCCTCCCGTGTCGTCCTCTTAAAAGGCGTTTGGCTTTGGTCTAAGTATCAAATTGAATTGATATTGAATTTTAAAAACTGTGGTTATCAAAGCATCTAAAAATTGACATGAACAATCACAGAACATTTAAACATTTTATTGGTTATCGTATGCGGATAATCTCAAAATAATTGCTGCAATAAAATTTTTAGATAATTGGAAGTGGGTCCAGGGGGGCCTTAGTATTTTTTCTGCTTGAGTCATTGGTATTTGTTTAAGATCGTAATATAAGAAAGTGGTGTCGTATATCTGTTACAAGAACCCAGCTATAACTGAGTTCAATTATTATATTAAAGACCTTAATAGGGGTTAACAAAATTAAAGATCTCGCTGTCTTCACTGATGCAAAAATAATCTTTGTGTCTCATGTCGAATACATAGTTGCGAAGGCCAATCCACTAATGGGTTTCATTAAAAGATATTTGAAGATGTCAAAATATAGATTTTCAGTTCAGAGTGGTTTTGGGTACTTAAAAGCATGTAGAAGTTCGATATTAACAGATTCTTGAACATCTTCCGCTGATTCGTCTAATTCGAGTTAATTCAATTAAGAGCTGTTTAAATCGTCAGCGAAATAAATTTGTAAAATCTTTAGTTACACCCGAAGCATCCCCACGACACTTTTATGTGTAGATACTATTAATCGTTGTGATATATCACGTCCAACACCTCCAAGTCTTTTTTTTAAATTTACTACAGACTAATTTCAATAAAATATACCTTTAATTAGTACTGGCTTGGCAACAAATTCACCGAAAAAAATGAGAGGAATGACGTCACCGGAGTAGTACACAATGACAACAAAGCGCTTCCTACTACTGAAGCCGTTTTCACAATAATATTACCTTGCAAATCTTTGAACGCAATTTTCTCGAAAACTTGTTTTGAGCCACTATGTCCACAAACCAAAATATCGCAGGCTTAAATGTAAAATAAAAAAAGGGCCATTGAATATTGAATGCTTTTGAATTACAAAATAACGTTCTTCTATCTGGTGAAAGCCATTGCCATTCCATATTTCATGATATGGGAAGATATTCTGCCACTCTCTTTTACTAAAAACTCAGCATTCCTAACATTATGATTGCCTAAAAATCCTCGTATTTTCTGTATTTCCTATACAGACAACCAAGGGGCTAGTTCTAAGCAAAATTTTCATCGATTTCATGAGTTCACTTAATTTAGAAAAATCCTTTTTTAAATACAAAAAGTTTTGACAGAATTTTTCAATAAACCAAATTTTATTTGTTAGGGTGGGATAATCACATTTCGTTGTGGAATAAGAGGTTCATATTAAACATTTGATTTACCACAAACAGAGTCACTTCTTTTTGGCCAATGCTTTACTTTATAGTGGTTTTTGGTGTCTGTACCATCCCACCAACAAAAAAACAACAATGTTGCCTAAATGAACAATTTTCAAATCAGAACACACTTTTGAGTCGTATTCCTTATTCTTATGCGTACGCAATAGGTATTGGCTGTAATACGGCTTTTAAGTTAATTTTTAAGCCATCAATAGAAAGCTTCCATTGGTTTTTGTCGCTAGGTACTCGTACAAATTTCTCTATTAGTTCAATAATATTGTTCCAAAAGCAAAGGGTTTGTAAAAAATTGGAAAAATGTCTTCTTGTTCAATTTAATTTGGTTGTTGCAGGGAGCGATTGGATTGTAAATACTCTGATTGTCTATTTAGCTCAATGTCTTGCTTGAAATATCAGGTTCAGGCGTCTGTTGGTAAAGGAACTGGGTATTTCCCATTGTAAGGGATTAATTTAGATATTGATTCTACATTTGGATACTTTTTCCGACTTTTTTTTAAAATACCTCTGGAATTAATAAACGCCTGTTTCACCTTGTCAGTTGGAACTTTTCCTTGAGACTTAAAAATATATTTTGCATAAACATAACACAAATTATTTGGGTCAATTACGACGGCCTCTTTTTTTCCATGCTTTTTAGAAAAAATCGCAGTAATTTACGAAATAATCCTTAAGTTAGAGGTCTATTAGGCAATGTTGGTAACAATTGAATAACAAGTACTTCAATACATGTAATATTATTTATGTTAGAAAAGTTGTGTCACAGTGTTATTTCTTAAAATGCGATGGAATTGTGAACCCTCTTATAGAACAAAATGTTAATAACTACGTATTGTGCCACTAAGAGCAGGCATATAGTCACATGACATCTCGTTTTCCGGCTCTGCACTTTTGTCTTTGTCACTAATTTATGTTAAATTCATCAATACTTTAAGAGCTATATACAAAAATAATATGGCGAACATTTGGGATAGAAACAACATATCGGAAGAGTTCCAAACAAGGTCTGGATGCATCCTCAGCACAGTTTTGTAGTAGAGTAGGGATAGGAACAAAAGTCCTTGCGCTGTTATTTGCAGATGATATGGCTTTACTTGCTGATTCTGTAGAAAGTAGCTATAATTCGTTTCGAAAACTAAAGTGTAAAATAATGATTTTCCGAGAAGGCGTAGGTAGGAACTGTTGAAGAGAAAAGTGGACGTATCTGGGGAAATAAATTGAAGTGGTGCGAAAATACAAGTACCTAGGAGTCTTGATTACTTCAGATACTTGAGCTTGAAATTAGCAGAAGTAAATCGAGGAGTATGATCAGATTGGAGTATTGCACTAACAACAAATGTATTTGACGCAACGCGAAGCAGAAAATATTTCGTGCAACTAAATCTTCCATTATGCTTTACGGACCGCAAAGATAGGGATACCGTACGTTCGAAGAGGTTGAAAAGCTCTTTCGCGCCCTTACGATAAGAGCATTTAAAATGCTGATCAGCACGCCCAACTAACATATCTTCATGCTCTACTTGGAGACACGTATGGCCCCCTTATGTACTATTTGGTTCGAGTCATGGCAATGAACGAAAACAGACTACCAAAAGTAATTTTATTGCAGATGCTATTGACCAAGGGAGTTTGGAGTCCATAGTTGAAAAAGTTTGTGTTTAATTGCGAGTACGACTTGCCCGATAACCCTAATGAGCAGTTGGTATTGATGAAAAATAAGTTGAACCTCCTTGTGGAAAAAACCGGTCGAAGGTTTTATGATGAATTTGTAAGCGAAGCTCAGGCATCGCCATATAGATTGTATTATAGCAGACTGAACCACCATCTGTCCGACAGGACTTACTTTTTAATAGGAAAACCCACAGATATGATTAACACCATTCCCTTAATTATATACAGTATCGCCCAGAACTTCCTATTATTTGTAATTTGCGCAACCGGAAAGACCTCGAAGAAATCCATCACTTTCTATCGGTATGTCCCATTCCTAAGGAGTTCCATATTAACAGCTTTTAAGCGAATAGACTCGAGTTGGAGTAAACGATAAAAATACCCAAGGGCGGCAGAGGCTGGGTTTCACTAAATATATAGATACACGACGAATGCTTGTACCATATAATGGATGAAAACTTCTTAAATCAACTTTTTATAAAAACCAAATTGTTTTGAATTTTAAAAAAATGCCAAAATGCTAGACGGCCTTCAAAAAAGACCATGAAATTGTCCATACCTTTGAATTAAAGGGTCGTATATCATTATATATTCGTAGTCTATAACATAAGTTGGTTTGTCGATGGAATAAACACTCTGGAAGAGTTTTAATCAGGATTAAAATATCCGCAGAATATCGTAAAGAATGAGACCTGGGAATCCATACGTTTCTTGCGTGATGACACAAACATTTACTTACTTACAGTCCAGAAAATCTTCGTTTCACAGTACACGCGAAATTAAGTCATAAAAAATATGAATAAAACTCAAGATGAAAAACATTTCACTTAGTCAGTCATTAAATCGCATTTCTTGTTATCTTAAATTGCAATTAAGACCTTTAATAGGGGTAAGTAAAAAAAAATATTACTCATTTTTGGATAGTTAACAGGTTTTGTTTATTTTTCGGCACTTAATGTTTATTATTCCCTTATACGAGGAGCACATAAATACGCCCTATTGCCTTATTTAACGATATTTCAAATATCACAACAAGAAATACATTTATCCCTATCAGGCAACCATTGCATTTGAAAAAATTTTTTTTTTAGACTGATAAAATTTATCTTAATCAGCACCGCACTGTATTGGAACGTTCATGCCCAATTCATAGTTGTCATGTGAGCGTGAGCTCTTATATGTGGTTCATGCTGCTGAGTTCAATCTTGACGCATAAAACCCAAGGGTTCTTGCTTGAGTATTCATCTGATGACAATTCTACAAGTATGCCAATACTGGTATCTTACATTACAGTAACGGTCGTCTTCATACGCTGACGACGTTCAGGAAAATACTTAAATATTTCAAGCGGGATTATGAAGTGCCTACGGAAAATTAACGGCGGTTCAAAGCACGATTTCCATAACCATTACAGATCCACCACGTACCACCCTTACATCAGCATTGGACACTTTTCTGCACCTAGTACCGCTTGATTTACAGATCAAAAAACTTAGTGGCAACAGTGCGATACGACTCACTAATTTGGGTGACTTCAAGAGCAGTAGCTTCGGACAGGCAACGGTCCTAGCGCAGCTACTGCCTGGCAATCCAATGCTTATGGATGACTTTGATATTCCGTATGATATGATGCAATAACCAAATCAAATGAAATTGCAATTTTCGCAGACGGTTCGAAAACAGAGAAAGGAATAGGTTCTGGTATCTTCTCACAAGACATAGAACTAAGAGTGTCTGCCGGACGCAAGCAGTGTCTTCCAATCAGAGGTTCTTGCTGTCCACAAGGCGGCTGAGCTATTGCAGATCTGGAAAATATCTTGCAATCTGCATCGAAAGCCAGGTCGCACTTAAGGCAATGGAATCGACCAACATCAATTCTGATATAGTCAGGGGATGTCGCAGAGTGCTTAAAGCATTTTGCAGTCAGAACCAGGTAACACTGTGCTGGGTGCCAGGACACTGCGGGATAGAGGAATATAAACAAGCGGATGAGCTTGCAAGAAGAGGAGGGCTACTCGATAAATGTGAGGTTGATTACATCGAACCACCCCTTTGCATAGTAAGGTGCACTATCGACGAAAAAATCATATGGGCTACCAACCTAAGTTGGTCAAGTCTTGAAGAACACAGGGTATCCAAAGCTCTCTGGCTACTTTTTGGCGGTAAGAGGGCACCGGAAGTTAATAAAATTGAACAGGGATAAGCTTAGCATAATAACAGAAATCCCGCTGAAACACACAAAGAAACTCAAATTGTCAGATGCGGATATTTGCAGATTCTGCGGCGATCTGCACGCTTTTAAGGATTTTTTAGATTCTGGAGCTGTTGAGGACATAAAACACATATTGTGTGCATGTGAGGCAACACGCGCAGCCGAAGCAAATTCTAAGAAAAATACTTTTTATACCAGAGGAAATAGACGGCATGAACTTCAAAGGCCGTTTTGGCTTTTGAAAAGAAATCGGATGTTTCAGCAGGCAGATTGTTTAGAGTTTTGCCATTTGAACATAAATTCAATTAGTTCCACGGAGATCGCGATGGAGCCGACACGCCTAGTGTTTGTGTGTTGGCATATCCGTCACGACTCTGTTTCAACCTAACCTAACCCAACGGTAGTCTTTTAAACTTACTGAGGAAACTATTTCGACGACTAAGACTTCAGAACACAGGGTTAGATTCTTAGTTTGTATCAAAGCTGATTATTAATTCATTTTATTTTAATTTTGTTACGGTAAATGATTTTGTCGTTCTCTGATCTGAGGATTTAAGGTTGTTCTTTCTGGTTGTGGAATAAGGAACCTCCAGATCTTGAATAATTTTTTCAATTTAATTAATTAATAAAATATATAATAATTATAAAAAATATAATAATTAGCCAAATTAAAAGGTTTCGCGAAAAATGTAAATACATTTCCTAAAACTCAGCACGTACTCGTACATCACCTACAACTTAAACAGGTGGCTTCTTCACTTCCAAAAATCTAATTTACTGCGATTGCAAATTAAGCCCTCTTTGAAATTTCAGAAGTCATAATCAAAACAATGCATCGAGTCGTCCTTATTCGAAAAAAAAAATAATCCAATTTCGAACAGCTGCTGCGTTCATAATCCAGAAGATCCGTAAACGGTCCAAACTTTGAGTTGGATTTGCACTCCCCGGATTGCTTACAATACTCAATTACGAATACTAAAACCCAAAACCAAACAATCAGACTTTTCCATGAATTGTATGCATGAGAATTGTGTACTTGTGTCCTGAACCCGGTAATATATCGACCTGTTCCGCTAATTAATTACCTTAAAAAACAAAATTGCTAAATACAATGAAAGTAAACAAACAATAACAAAACAACAGAAACAACGAAAACGTTGTTGATAGAGGGCAGAAAAAAACCTCTGCAATTGCACTTGAATTCATTAAAAATTCCTGAACTCTTAGCCAATTAATCAGCTGAGGGAATAAAAATGAAGTCCTGACTGTCAGGAGAACTACGACTACAGTGTGCTGGTTATGCACTCGTCGCTCACTAAATATTGTGTTAAGCGCCACCCGAAACAACGATACACCAACATAAAAGCACTTCCATTTCCAGCAGGATAGTCGTATACAGTCCCGGCCGGTCGGTGCTGCTCTCTTGGGGCACTTCAAATTACAACTCCCGATTATTCCAAAGTGCACACACATAATTCATTGTTGCATTTGTTAGCGAAGCTTAACACATCAGCAACGAGAATTGTGCAACAGTACTTTTTTGCTCGCCCTCTCACCACTATATCCTAACCCACAAACCCCTGTGTGATTTGGAAGCCATGCCACCCCAGCTACCACCCCTTCTGAGAAACATGAGTAACAACAATTTATTGCCAGGAGTTCTATTGCAGTGCAGCGTAGCGCAGCTTGTTGCAGCAATTATTTGGTGGGGACCTCGTAAAGATTCTTGTTTTTTTTTTTCTTCACAATCTGTTAATGGAGACGGGTAGGGTGGGTAGTTTAAAATGAGGAAATGAACATGAAGTTGTTATTTTTTTTCTTCTTTCTTTTGCACGTTGTGTTAGTCGAAATAGTCGCGCCTTCTTATTTCACACATTAATATTGAATCTGCCGTCGCTAGTGACATCATGTAAGTGTTAAACATGCAGCACTGCCTCCCCTTGGGAAGGGACGAAGAATAAGATGTTTTTGTATTTTGTTTTTGTTTCATTGGCCTTATCCTGTAGTTGTGCGTCGTCCGTGCCATGACAGTGTTGGCATGCCACCAGCCGCACGTTTTTAGTTTCCATCTTGAGAATATCTACTTAATGCTGCTTGACACACACAATCTGATCCAAGGGATAGACTATGTAACATGGGTTGTAGCAGTGAAAATTGAATTGAAAGTAGTTGTGTGAAAGGTGTCAAGGGGATAACATGCAGATACAGTTGGGGAGAAAAGTAACAAAGTTGGATCTGCCAATCGAGATCCATTTTCAAGAATTTAAGTGGCTCTTAAATCAGTTGTGTGATCTCTTCCAAATGTAGTTCACGCAAATCGATTGTCTTGGTTTAACTAAAACTCACGCGTGAGTAAGTCGATTACCTCATCAAAATTGTTGATTGATAGGAATCAGAACGTTAAACTTGGTGCTTAGGAGGGCTCACTTCAGCTTTTCGAAATAATCCGAGAGTAACTCGTTTATTTAACAAACTCTTGGTCCACATAGGGTCTCAATGTATTATACAGCAGTAATCAACCTCTTCGATCGGAATCCACCATAAGTTGGTCTTTTAAACGGAAGAATTGGTCTTCCTTATCTTTTCGAACGTGGAGGCTGGGATTTGAAGATCCTCTTGGCATTTTGTACTACATTCAAATCTTGATACAGCTCATTGTGTTGAGGATGTTGCCTTCAATTCATCGCCCTCGAGCCATGACCAAATATATGCCGAAGATTCTTCAAAACAATGCACTCGGGCACTCGGCATCGTAGATTGTGCATGAGTTTTTTGTCATAACTAGGCGCCTTTAAACCATTAAAACCAACGTCTTTAAAAGAGAGGTGCCATCTCAGAACCCTGTGGTTTACCTGTTTACCTGTTTTTCAGATTCATACACTACCGTACAAAAAAACAACCTGCGTGAAGGATTGACAGGGTTTTGCAAGATTTAATGGGGTTAAGTTCGTCAATTTCTACACTAGAGAGTCTAGGTTCGATTTACAGGTCCAACACTGGAATGTACTTTACCCCATAAGGCCCATCTCTCTCCATCTCAGCACAACAAAACTAACAAAACAGTGAGTGGAGAAAAATACAGTTGCCCTTGTCAACACCGGACTGTTGCTTTATTTTAAACAATAGAATCGGAAAGGATTATTCATTTACAATAGGAGTTCACTACTTTATCCATTACAATATATTCAAAGCGTAGACCTTGATTCAAACTGACAGGATGGTTCCATTACCGAAGCTTCAAATGAGCTGGTAACCGTCATCAGTCGTGGTAACGAATGAGGCCGTCAAATGCGCTGTTTCTTCCTTGATGGCTTCAGCTCTCCGAGAATTTCAGACTTCTTATACGTAGTTGCTTAATGAGCGCAAAACTGCTTCGCAATTCTTTCCTCCACCCAAGATGGAACGTAGAAGATCCTGCGAGGCTATGTTTCAAATCGGTGTTGCAGAACTGTACGGTCTCGACAGTAAGAAGTACGCGTTAAGAACTTTAATCAAAATTGAGAGCATGAGTATTTCAGGCAGACAACATGGTGTGGATGAATCACATGTGTGGCAATGCTGATGTATAGGACTCTGATTGCGGAGCTGAATGCGGTCGATTGTAAACAGCAAGCAAGCGTCCTGTCTACTCTGCTATGGTGCATATTCTTAAAATTACTAACGTCTACGCTAAGCCATATGCAATTAATATTGCTTTACTGAATGTTGGAACATGCCTAGAACTCATATTGATCAGAAAGTTTACAACCGATGGTTTCGGCTAGAATCTGAGCCAGGAAAACCTTCATCGATGGTTCCAAACCAATCTTAGATGCCGGGTTGTGTTTAACCCAGCGTTATATTTCATCCTCGTTAGGAAAATTCGCGTCTGTCTTCCAAGTGGAATTATGCGCAATCCCGAAATGGCAAAGAACTTTATTGTCATGACTCTGTAGAGAGTGAGAAGTATCTGCGACTGTAGCAACAGCCGACTTGTGCTTGAAACCTTGCCGAATTCATTCACCACTTCCTTTGAACGTATTTGGAAGACTTTCCTTAAAGGAGAGTTTCACAGAAGCTGAAACTGCGTTATGACTGTGCCCTTCTTAGAGTTTTGTTCGAACAAGTTGCAATAGATCAACGAATGGTTCCTTAATAGGATATGTAACAAAGAGAAGCAATTTTCCTGAATTATTAATCACATTGTACCCTTTTCCCTCAGCCCACTTTATTGGCAGCATCATGGTTGATTTTATGATCTTTAAAACTATAAAAGAATTGATTATTACAACAGACGGAGGATTTATTTTAATTGCCACTGTTCATCGAAGTGACAGTGCTGCCCTTTAACAGACACATATTCGTACTTATACTGAGTTCAGCATTATTAAATTTATAAAATGGTACTTCCATACGGGAACGGATGTCAGCAGAAGCATGAAAAATAAAGGAGGCGCTACTGATGTATCCTCAAAGAGGAGGGTAGAGGAAAAAAATAGTAGAGACCTCGGTAGTTGGCATTGAAGATGATGGTAGTCGTGTTAGTGCTAGTGCTAGGTGACGTAACACGTAACATTAAAAAATAGGACGAAGGATTTGATAGGATTTGAAGGAACATATTCCTCCCATATTCCCTCTTACTGGCAACATGCATGACATGTATTCATTCATGAATGCAAAAGAATATCTCGTTCCGCATAGTGTACGTATAAGTAATCCTTGCATTTTGAGCGCATCCACTAGGTATCCGCACTGCTGGAATGTATACCAGCGCATTGGTACTGATACTGGCACTGATATTCCTACTCTCCTGGGTTATTCATATAATCTAAGGACACATTAGCACTTGCTAATGGCAAGAAATTTGTTTTTGCAGAGGCCATGGATTGCAAGCCTCCACTGAACGCGGGTGGCAGCGCGTCCACAATTCATATGAACACCCAGCCGCGTTGTACGATATAACATTTGCCATACTAGTTGATCCTTTTCTTTTATTTTGCTACGAGTATATGGTATTCGTAGTTCTTTTAGTTTTCTGCTGAATCTGGGCTTCTTCTTTTGATCCTTTTTTGAATTGAGAAGAAAAGTTTCCACATTGAATAGCAGAATAAATTTACTGAATAGTGGTTCCATGTGTGGTGCTGGTGGTGATATACTGGTAGTAGTGTTGGGCCATGGTTATAATAGCCAATGCCAGTGCTAGTGCATTACAAGAGCAATGTAGCCAATTTAGCTTGTCCTGATGGATTACATGATTTTCTCTTAATGCCCGCCGGGATGTAATTTCTAGTAGCCGAAGCGAGTATGTGCAGCTGCATGGATTTGTTGAAAATTTCCTGTTGGATATAGAGGCAGTCACAGTGGCCAAATATGCATTAGTTTGCTGTGGCAACGGCGCGGGACAAACCCTACTTTGTAACACTTGAGTTTAGTGATATTCTAGAATGGGGAGAGAGTGAAGGTTCTCGTATTAGTGGTCATCAAATTGTGTTGAATGCTGGGATTGTAGGAGGTTTAATTTAAGTAAGTAAAGCAGCAGCTGAAAACTATACACTCTCCCGCCCATCTGTTTTGTTTTAATAAGATTAAGTTGATTGATGGGGTAGTTGAGTGGTGGTCATGGTTGTGTAACAAAGTTTCTTTTTTCAGAAAAGTTTCTCGTTTACAACCCTACAAATGAGTTTTAATTGGCTCAAATAACACCTAGAGTATTAGTTTCTTGGAAAGAGCTTACGGTTATGGGAAAGTTGTCATATTTTTAGATGCATCAAACGGCATTCTAAAACAGTATTAGGAATCGTAGGCAGAATATCTTCCTTTACAGATTAAGAATACTTCTGAGACTCTATATAAGTCTAAGTGTCCCATCCAAAACTTTAAAAAAGAATTCAAATTGTGGTACTAATAATAAAGTTCTTGTAGCTCTTGTTTTTGCCAGTCATTCTGTGTGGCCTTTCTCGATACCCCGTGGTTTTATAAGAAACATTTTTACAGCATTTAGTGTACCACAGTTTAAAGGTGATAAGTAGTCTATCACGATGAGTGGAGAAGCCTCCCTCTAAGTACGTAGTGCTAGTTGGCTAGTTTAGAAAAGTTAGTGCAACGATTACTCAAATAATATTAAGCCAGACTTGCCAGTTTGTGTCCAGCTATGCCAAAACTCTTTGTCCCAAAAGTACCTTGATCAGATAGACGAAATCGAAAAGGTGGGTCCTGCTAAACTTTAGTCCAATTTCGACGCCTGATTGCTTCAATTTTAATGTTGCCGTAGGAGCTGTTGGCAAATAAATTTTTTCAGATGCAAATAATCCAAGGAAATTAATAGAAAATAGATTCTTCATAGATCTTGCTAAGATAAACAATGATATCAGTATGAGTAATGGTGTTGTTTTATCCATTCGAATTTCCTTCTCTCATAATGATCGTTTAATAGGCACACACTTGTATACAAACAATGGGACTCGCAAGAAATCTCTTGCAGGGAATTTGTAAGGTCATAGAGTTAGAATTGGTTACCCTCTTCAGGTGCCGTGAAATAAGGCCAATTGCCAAGTGAAATAAGGGAAACTTGGCATTATTTCACTTTGCATTGCTTTTAATTTTGCTTACCCGGTATGAACCAATTACCGCCTATGAATTGATTAGATAAATCTAACTTAAAGGTTATAGGTATACTTTGATATATCCTTAGCGAAGCGACGAAGTCGCGTTAACGGCTAAACCTTGCGGAGAAAAGGGTTTAATCCTGTTAGCGAGCGAACCGAATTACACAATATTTATTGCAGGAATACTACTCGTACATCTGACGACAACCGGATAACTCATAGGCTTTAACCTCTTAAGAGCTCAATCTATGCAGCTGGGCCTTCGACAAATTTTTACACTGCGTAACTACTATACTGTGTTTTGAATTAATGAAACTAAATACCAAAATGATGCTGACCAAAATCCTGATCTTACCTACTCGGCTCTGTCTCACACTTGAGGCTTATATTCTATGTAATCTGGAGTTGTGTGTTACTCATTCTGGTATTTACCATTGAGCGTAGTGATGGGTGGTCTAAGGCAAAGAAGAATAACTTTGAAGATAATTGCCACTGCTTGCCTTAAACTAGCACATTATTGAATCCCTAGCGAACAGTAAAAGTTCACTCTATATCCAAAATCAGATGATAACATGCTTGAGAAGAATTTCGGATTAATCATTTTAAAGAGCATAGAGCATTAACCCTATTCATGTCTGAGATGCAACATGCCTATCAACGCAGAAGATCATGTAAGACTGCACTTTAAAAACTGATGAAGGCTTGGTAGACAAGAAGGAGTACGCATTAGGCGTTTTCATTAACATTGAGAGTACTTTCCACAACGGCGTATTCCAATCATTTGTCTGCAGATAAGACTAATACTAGTGAATATGGCCCATATTGTAGATGCTGAGTGCGGCCTTTGATAAAAGAGGGGAAAACAGTGGTGGCACAAATGTCTCATTAGTTCTAACTTCCTTTCTCAAACTTATGCAAATGATCTACTATATCTGTACGGTCTGTTGGAACATCTCCAGCATGTGTGCCTTAGGCACAGACTTCCGTACTGTAGTCAGTCCTTTCTCAAATCTGAGATTGTTCTTACACGAGATGGAGGAAGCTGGCTGGTCTGACTAAGTGAGAAAGTCTGAAATTCAAAATTTGACCACCCTGGCAGCATCTCGTTTTTTCTGTCGATAAATGAAAATTTTTTTATTGTCGAAAAAAAAACGATGCTATTTTATTAAGTAAGTCACACAGATTACGTAAATGTATAATTCGTTGATGAAAGATCTACTGTTTAAAATGATCACCATTCACATATCCAACCCAACGAAGCCAAGTATTTGGATGTCATAACAAACTTCTTTTAACTAACCATGTCGTGACAAATATTTTGAAAGCTCTTTCGAGCTTCTGGCATTGTAAATATAGTTGTTGGCAAGGCATTCATCTTAATACCATGAGATGCGATTAAACCAGAATTCCCATTCCTGCAAAACTTCGAAAACGACGGATGGCTCTAAAATCGATCTATGATCTGCGGCATTGTGCTCTTTTGAAGAACGGCAAAGAGAGGACTATGTCGCATCTGTTTTGTGAATAATCAGAAGATGGGTCTTAGTCTGAATTCACTGAGTCTTGTTTAAGTCGTAGATCGCAATGGAATCACCCAGAAATCAATCAGTTAAACAAGACTTAAGAGTAGAATGTTTTATGACTGGTTCCAGCCTTGCTAGATCTTTCACTGACAGTCAACAAAAGAAAAAAAAAAAACAACACTGTGGCGCTGGCAGCCTGGTATGGGCCATGGCCTAGCCTCTTGACACTCATTTGTGTTGCTCATGTTGTCATTTTTGTCACATCTGAGCGGGGCCTACGGTTTATCGCCGAGTCCGAACGGCACTCCTTAGAAGATTTTTCGTATCTAATTTTACTTTCGGGAGTTTGCCATTGCCCGCCGAAAGGGTAATGGCGACTTGAAAAATTGTTGATGACCCAGCCAGGAATCGAACCCAGACTGTCTGCGTGATAGTCCATTGAGCTAACTATCGCGCCATCGCCATCGCCACTGACAGTCGGCGTGTGAAAAACTGCAGATGTGATGACTCGCTGAGATGATGGCAGACTTAAAGTATTCTTTACGATGTCTCTACATCAGTGGGTTTAAATAATAAGTAAGTTATTTTGGACAAGGTAAGAGAACACAGTTGAGCATTATACCTTTTTACAGAAGGCGCGACGTAATGCCGTATATAACATACTTTGGCTGCGACACGCACGTTACCCTTTGATCAATTTTTAATTTTTTACAAAAAAAAGTGAGGCGCAGGTTTGTTTATAACACTTAGCACCGGAATGGTTGTAGACAAAACCTCTGATTAATTGGATGCCAAATACATTTCTCTTTAAGCGAATGTGGTTTTTAAGTTTGTTTAAGTTCAGAGGTCAGTGGTTGATAGAATTCACAAATAACAATTTAATCAACCCATCATCCACATTCTGTTGAGACCTTACATCCCACTACTATGGCGTGAATTATTTAATCAGATTTGAAAGCATTAAACTCTGGTGTAAAATTCAATGTCAGACGCTCAAGTGATACTGAGAATCCAAAATTCAAGTTCAAACTCTAGTACATTTCATATCCTCATCCTGTCATCTACATACCTAATTCAGTTACCCAAATCGGAAACAAATTTCCCTTTGTTAACGAATCATGTTTAATGTACTCATTTAATTTAAGCACGTAATTGGCTTAGACAACTTCCTAACCCATCTAACAAAAGCTAAATTGGATTCAACAACAAATAACAAAATCATCTCAAAAGGATACACTCTCCTATGTGATAGGTACGAGTATGTACTTCAATCTGAACAAAAGCTCACGTATCTTGTAGAATTCAATTCTAATGCATTTCCCAAAGCAAATTGTATAATTACAAAATGTTTTTGCTCATTTCTGTTGAAAAACCCGGAACCGATCCAACCGACCGACCGACCGACAGACCGACATTAAGAAAAACGACGACAAGACCCAAGACCATAAGACCAACAAACAGAATGTAGAACAGACTTAGCAAAATGCGAAAACGACTGAAAGAGGGAAGAAAAAAATTAGGAAAAATGGCAACATTCAATTCGTTCATCCTGGAATGAGGATACTTCAGTACGAGTAACTAGCACAATGATAGCAAGTGCACTGTAGAGTGCATTGAAAGGAGGTATTTAATCAAAAGGATAAATTGAGAAATCGAATAAAGAGGAAATTCAATTCAATCGATATAAGTCCTGCATTCGAAGTGAAAATAAAATTAATAAAATGAAATTAATAAAACAAAAGTAAAAACCTGAAACAAAAGTCAACAACAAGCAGAAGGATCAAAAGGACTTACAGAAGTAGAGTATTCGTACCTCGAAGCAGATGTTTGAGTATAACCACAGTCCTCAGATGCTGTACAGAGTCAGGGTGTCTGTTTCCGAGTCCCTGCATATTTTTGGAGTTCCTGCTTGTCCTCGAATCCCTGCCTGTTTTCGTATCCCTGTCTTTTCTCAAGTCCCTACTTGTACCCGAACTTTTGCCCACCCCACCTGCTGTTCCATCCCCAACATCCTTTTGTTGTCTCTGCAAGCCAATCACATAAACGCACATTGCTTTTGTTTAAATATCGATTCAACCGATTTATCCTGGACTCGACTGGAGAAAGGACATTGCTTGTTGGGGCTTTTTAAAGTGATTCGGAACCCAAAAGTTGGGTGACACTGGAATTTTGTGGTAAAAACAAGACCAGAACAGAGAAAGCAACACATACCTACACACACATAACCAATGTGTGGATTTGATTTTGGGGACATTTTTGTAGATAATTGATTCAATAATGCATTCGGACATCTATAAGAGATACAGGGAATCTAATAAATGAGATACGATATTAGACACCAAACATAAGACAAATGAGTATTAAAGTTGAGAATGCCAGCGGAGGCATTTTGAATTTTGCATCGAAACTGTCGTTAACTTATTTGGATTTCTTGAATGTGCTTGTGTAATCATACTAATTATGGTTGATGTTCAGAAGGAGGTATTAGATATACAGTTATCCTCCTTGATGATAGGCATAAATGAGGTATTAGACTAATTAGCGTAATATCATGATACGATTACACTTATCTGCTACTACTGCCTTTGGTTGGTGAAATTAGGAGCATAATGTACGAAAACGTCTATTTGTCGCATGTGTGTCTCAATCTCTACCGAGTGACATGTGACTCTATAAAATTCTAGGGATACATTTGAGGTGATTAAAATTTACTTTGCATGCTGTGGCAAGCGCTTAATTTAATTGACTTCGTGGTGAATCGACTTAACATAATATCTTACGCAATCACGATTCTATTGCTGTTACTTCTATGTGTCTATCCTGGAGTTTGCTACCTTCACACTTAAGGTATTATGTACAATACGATACGACTTTCACTATAACCCATACAGATGGGACTGTCAAGGTTAGAGCTCTCTTTTTACTAACAGCCTACTGGTACATTACCACGCAAACTGTTCACTTAAAAATGAAAGCGATAAGTAGCTCAAAGCAAACTTTAAACCTGAACTTGGACCGTAACTTTCGCCTTATTCATCGTATTAGTCGTTGTGGTCATTAACATTAAAATATGATTCCTCTGAAAGTTCTACAATCAGTTGTTTGAATCCGTCATTGTTATGGTAAGCACACCCTGTATCTTCTCTGTTCCTTAAATCTATGAAATACCGATTACTTGATACCACTTACTTTAGTTGGAGTTTTGGTCACTTTGAACTCAGTCAGCCTTAGCACCAATATTTTTGATATTTGATATTTCTTCCTTAGACTATGTACTCCATATCCATTTGCCTTGTTAATGAATACAAAATATAAAACGGCTTTCTTTGACGGATATGCACTCCAGAGATTAACTTGCTCTAAATAATCCCTGATAAAAAGTCACATGGTTTTTTATCCGTCTTCATTCATCCTTTCCACCGTCATTCATTTTGGCAGATTTCAAAGATCATCTGGTCACAGTCTTCAGCTCCTTTTGTTCGTAATGGCTTTGGACACAATTCATTTTACAAGTCAATCTTCTGTAACTGCCTTTGTAACAAAGCGATTTAGGCATAGGACCTGACACTGATACTTTCAAAGTCTCGCCCTGAGACAAAGTTCTCATTTACTTTTGTGGAGCTCTTACTTTTCGAACCGAATTTGGGAAGGCTCTTTGTATGGTTCATTCTCGGTTATAATTTTGTTTTGAAAGCATCAAATTCCACTTCGTTGGTAGTTCTCCAACAGGTTATGCTATTGATGTCCGAATTTAATGAGCTTTACATAGGCTGGACCTCCCGTTCTACGGCCGAAAAGCAAGGACGTGAGTCCCAGAAAGAATATGAAAAGCAGAGAGTACTGCCGCCAGCAAAGGAATATACATATTGGATTAGCAGTAGCTGACAAGAGATCATTCGTGAATAATAGAAAAAAGTGTCGGAGACAGAATGGAGCCCTGGGGCACAACAGCACTTATTTTGTAAATATCAGGCTTGAAACTATCTAAAACAACTTGGATTGTGTCTTATCCGTTGAAGAAGGGATCCTAAACTCTTTAAATCCCTCAAAAAATATCAAGTGCAACTACCTTGGTTTCACTTTTCGGTGAGACATGCTTTTAAATCATCAGTGGGCCTGCTACCACGACAACCGTACCTCAGAATTTCAGTAAATCGAGATATTTCATGAGCTTGCGGCTCTTCAGCGTTTCCTGACTTTGGACAGAAGGGCCGTAAATGCAATGAATCTGTAGATGAAGAAAGAGGGAGTCCTCAAGAGAACACCTGAAAAGGGGAGATATACCGTCTGGACCAGCGGATTTTTGTATGTTAAGACCTTTAAATATCTTGTTTAACTTTCTTTTTTAACTCAAAATCTCTGTGTCATTCTTATTCAATGAGAGCTATCAACGCTGCAGAATTTTTTTTTCTTATTGTGCTCTTCATACATTCAAAACCAATGTCAAATCTTTTGTCCCGCAAATTTAGTATCTGTTGTTGTTGTGTATTATGAATGTGAGAATATTTGTTTTGACGGAGTTAAAAGGGGAACTACTCGTACAAAGATGTACCTCCAGTTTCCACACTGTTTCATTACAGACATGAGTGGCATTAATCCCCTTTATTTTTCTTAGAAAGGTTCGCCCTCTGTAATTTTTTCTTTTTTTACGACACAGTAGGCTTGCAGTTGCCGCGGGCGAGGCTTCCTGGAGCCCGCATATTGGCTCTCACGTTTTGTCTGACTTAAGTGTTTAAATCGCGATTGCGGTCTCGTAATTTGGAGGTGTGTAACGAAGCTTCGAAAGTTGAGCAAGATCGTTCAAAACACCGAAGTCTTGCTAAGTTTGACTTCCTTACTAGTCCTCAGCACAAATCTATTCACATTGAGCCTGATTTCGGTTACCGGGGTTTTTCCTTGTGTTTTTTAAAATCTTTTTTGCTCCTTTTTTGGCGTACTCAGCCATGGTGTTCTTTTACTGTGCCTCACTTTTCTTTATGCGGAATTTTGCGATTGCATTTGCTTTCATTGGAATGACATCTAGGCTGTATGTGTCATTGTTGGCTATCCTTAGGTTGAGGTCTTCAAATAAAACAGCAATATTTCTATTATGTGTTGCATTATGGACAACTTGTAATGAGCTGTAGAGATCATATAAGGTGCTCAGTTCATTCTTGATTGGAATTTATCTTCCATTTTTCACTTACTCTGGTTTCTTGTTTATCTTTATTTGCCCAAAAATATTTTAGCCTCAGAAGAAAGGCACACATCGGTAGAATTCGTGTTATTGGTGACAACAGCCAGCACGGCAGATTCCTTAAAACGGCTAATTCAACATATTCAGAACTGAGGCATACAAATTTCTTAGACCAGCTTATAACAAAGGCTTTGCCCCAAAAATAATTCGAAATCGCCTGTTTGGGTGGTAGCATGACTCTTCTGTTATCTTGCATCCTTTCCTGTTTAGATTCAGGCTTAATACAATATGTTTGTTCTTCATAAATTCTTTGATATGTAGCCTTAAATTTTTGGGAGAGATTATAACGAAAAAAATTAAGTAATAACGCAACAGCTCGCTGGGTATCAATGTTTAGTCTCTTTGTACTGTATACCCTACAGCTAGAAACACTTATACTGAATATGCTCTACAAATACTCGTTTTCAATGATTTTTGTTTTAAATAGCTCCAGGTCGAAAGTGTCCTGATTATGTAAAGTGATTGGTCCTTGATGTCCAAAGGCAAAGAGCATACCTGAAGGGAATTAGTTTACATTTCTTCTTCTCTATTGAGTTTGGCATTGCTATTACACAATGGTATTAATGTGGAACAGATTAATTATTCAAATTCATAAAGCAATTGCTTGGGGAAACACTTGTTTACAACGAAGTTGCTTTTTTCCTATTTATTGAAGGCTTCATCAACCAATGCATAAAGGCCATGTATGTGCAGATTGAATATTTTATTAAATTCAAACGTTTGGAAAATGAAGATCTTAGCTGATACCAATTTCATATCTCTGAATTACATGAATCTGAAACATTTTTTAAAATGGTCTGTCTTAACTTTTCTTTCCGTGAAACTTTGATGACGAGTTGAAACTTGACGTACATTTTCCAACTTAAGTTAGTAAAATAAATGTAAAGAGATTCCTTCATATGAACTCCTATGGTTCACTGTTTCTTGGAAGAGTAACCTTTTCAGACTTTCAAGAATTCTTACCAATCTGTTACAGTCATCCAAAGGAGAGGAACCGACAAAACAGAAGTAACCCTCATGATTCTCTTGACATTAAGTGACATTAAGTTTTACTTTTTCTTATTTAACTACAAATGTTTCCTTGATTGCTCTCACTACCAGAATCTCATCCATCATCGCACACTGGAAAATAGATTTATTGGCTCACTTATACAACAACGATATCATACAGAGTTCACCTTCGGTTTTTACCAAAAGACCTCATTTCTTCTCTACAAAAATAAATTGATGGAAAACTCCTAAAGGACGCATTCAACTTTCATTATCAATCTTTAACTTTCGACAGGTTCGTTTGGTTGTTTTTTTTTTTTTATTATTTTTGGTTTTTTTCTCCACTACCCCATCTCCGGTAAAACTTTAGCATTTTCTCTATCTGCAAAACAATTGTAAAAGTTAAGAACCGTAAATGAAATAAGCGGGTGAAAGCTAAAGGACATTCTGAACGAAGAAAAAAAGAAAAAAAAAACAGAAAATCTTTATAAAAATCTGCTGATGTCATATTCCGTCGAAAGTTTATTTTTATTTCACACTTTACCCTACTTACGGGAGGGTTTGCGAAAAAAATCACACACATTCTCGGCAGTGTGGGTTGAGCCAGTGTAGCCACTTTTTACTTCTTTCAAAATGACTACATTGGTTGTGTGATATGAATAAGAATATACTTTGATTATATAGCGCATGGAATGGAATAATATCTTAAGAACTAGGAACTATTAATTATATTTTGTTGAATTTGCCTTCAGTAGAGGGTTTTGAAGGAATTAGGGTAATAGCATGACTCGCCCATTTAAATTGGATGTAAAGGCTTTATATCGAATTCATATTCAACTTTTTAATGGAATTTAAATTAACGTAAAAATATTGGAAATACTCAGAAGTGGTCATAAAGCCATCTAAGTGAGTGCCGTTCTAACGACCTGTTGCCATCGACATGGAAACCATAGCTTATTGCTCTAAAACCTCAATTTAGCAAGCGAAGATGACTTATATCTCTTTCAGACCTATTCGCTGCATTTAAACCAATCTATTGGGCTTAAGACGATTCGCTGCAAAGCTAATGGCAAAGAACTGGTAATTCCTGATATAAAAGGCAGGAAGACGACATTGCAATGAATATGCTTTACTAGACTGATTTCGAGCAAACATTCATCAAGCGTATCATTATTTGCGACGAGGCGTGAGTCTATGAGTATGAGACACACAAACCAAACATGAAGCGAGTGAATGTCGTGCTCCAAATAAGATTTTAGTAAAAAAAATGCGATGTTCACGGTGTTGTCTATCATGATTTTTTTCTCAAACTGTAGTGTATGGGCAAGAATTGTGAAAAGACAGTTTGTTAATTTTGCACCACGGGTTACGGGTTAGAGTTTTGAACAAGAAACCGTATTACAGTGGCTGTAAAATGGATGTCAAATGGTTTAAGAAACAAAGTGATGAATTGTCGGACATAAGGTCAAATCTTGAAGGCCGATCTCTTAAATCAAATCGTTAAGGGAAGTAGAAAATATGTGAACAGCTTGAACAGTGAAGAAATGCTCTTCGTCAGTACAGATTTAAGCAGATACGTCGCGAAATTGAGCTGCGTATACAAAGGCTACCATATAAGTTGCAATAATGGCCAAAAGGCATGGACTTTTCCTAATCGAATTATTTGTGAGAAAAAATAGATTAAACCAACCGAAAATCGGGATCATTTGGGAAAATAAACTTGCAGAACTTAATCTAGATAAAGGTCGGGCTAATCGATAACGGATTCAGGCTGATCGACTTTGCTGCGGGCAAAAAAAAAAATTCGAAGTTAGCACGCGGTTTCCACATATTAACATTCACAAGGAGACTTGGAGAACTTCTGACCAATCAACCGACAACCAGATTGACCACATGGCGATCGACACAAGACTATCCTCCAGTATTTATATGTGGAGAAGCGCGCGGTCGAGGAAATTGAAAGATGCTACTCTAGGAATGAGATTCAGAAGTCTTACCAAAAGGTAAAAAAATATAAGATGCCACGGACACAAACCCCAATCAAATATCGTTGGCATACAGAATAAACCTATCAACTTGGACGATGTAGACTAACAATACCGTCCATTCGATGAAGTGAAGCTAGCAATAAAGCTAACTGCCGAGCTCTTCAAAGTATCAGGCTATGATTTGGTAAGGAGCATAAACCAAAGTATGCCCGATGAATGGAACCTCAGCATTGTTTGTCCGATCCTCAAGAAAGGAGACCTTCTGAACTGCGCCAACTACAGTGGCATCAGTCCTCTTAACATTGCACACAAGATGTCATCTGCTGTTTTGTGCGAACGCCTAAAATCCTCGTCAAAAACCTGATAGGTCCATATCAGTGTGGCTTCAGGCCAGGAAAGTCAACCATCGATCAAATTTTCACACTACGGTAGATCGATACACACCATCTATTTATCGATTTTCAGGCCGCGTATGAAAGCATCGGCTATAAATTCAGACAACGACACCAGCGCTGAGATTAAACGAAGAATAACTCTTGCCAATCTTAGCCTAAGAAGGCAATCGACAAGCAAATCCCGCTCTCGGACAACAAAAGTCGCCCTTTATAAGACCTTAATAGTCCTCGTCCTGCTCTATGGCGCAGAGTCATGGTCATTATCAAAAACGGATGAGGGTGCTCTTGATTGTTTGGAGGGAAAAGTTTTGTGAGTGATTCGGTAGAGATACAACTACGAAATGTTTGGACTGTACAGCGACATCGACTTAGCCAGAAGAGTAAAGGTCTAACGTCTGAGATGTCTGGGTCATGTAGAGTAGATGGACACCTACGCTTCGGTCCGAAAAGTCTTCGAATCCGCCCCCCCGAGGGACAATGCAGAAGAGGAAGACCGAGACTCAGGTGGCGCACACAAGTGGAAGGGGACCTTAGCCTGCTTAGCGTGTGAATCTGGAGGCAGTTAGCAAGGGATCGAGCTGACTGGAGTCGTTTGTTGATTGAGGCCCAGGTCCACCCCGGAGTCTAACGCCACTTAAAGTAAGTAAGTCGGTCTGCCTACATTCAATGGCAAACAATGAATTGTGTTTGATTTACATCAGAATGGCTTGTTGACAACAATTCCAATTGTTTTCTTTGCTTTGTTTCTGGAGGCTAAGACATAGCCCCTCGGAAAATTCGGACATCGAAAATGCTGGAGCAGTGCCTGCCATCGCATTCCCTACACAGAAAAGCGTTAGGGTGCTCTAGCATGATTTTTGTGTTTTAGCAGGGGCATTGATCATATGTTTCGTATTTATCCTCTGTGGGGGCTGTATCGCACTTTTTGGATTGCGGTTTTATTTTGAGTCTATGCCCTTTAGAGCCTCAATGAGCTTTTGGGAAGCATGTGGTCTGTGAAGGGTGGTATCATTTCATTGTATCCGTCTGTATTCGAGTTTTCGGTCGAAGTAGCTCTGAGGTGGGTTGTGTACCAAGCAGCTCAGGCTGTCTAGAGTCGTGTATGCCGTAAGGTTCGTATTTAAGATTCCGTTCCTGGCATGTCCATCTGGACTTTAAGTGTATTTTAAAGGCAGCTGACGCATGCCACCCCTTTACTTGGTGATATATGGACTGCAGTTTGAACTATTCAGCTCTATATGGAAAAACCTGCCCTACTTCAGCTTTTTTTTGAAGTGGTATTAAAAACAGACTTTCCTTCTACTTTAATTGTGAGCAAATCAAAATCAAAAGTAAAATCTAATTTAGTTAACGTAAAAAACAGAAAACGTCCAGTTTGACGATTATAGAACAAAGTGGCTACACTGGTCGTTGCGTTCTTGTGTAAAATTTATTGAAGAATTTCAAAGGATATCATTTTTCTCACCCTCACTCTCTCTTTCTCTATCTCTTCTAATTCAATGAATTTCAACAATTTAATTTGAATGTAATTTCCAGGATCAGAAAAATCAGCAAAAGGAATAAAAAAAAAGAAAAAAAGGGAACCACTCAGGCACTCACAATGGCAAATTAGCATAAATGACACATATTCCTATATTTCTCCTGAATAGGTAGGGAATTCAGAACTCCGAATTCGAATCCCGTGTGATCCTTCGAGTATAGCCCATACACAAGCATATTGTGAACCAGAAATATTTTAGGAAACTCAAAAGAAAACCACATTAGGAGGACGAAAGGATTTTGTTTGGTGGTTTCCCTTTTTTTTTTTTTATATATATATATACCTACATATATCCTTCGGGTGGTTATAACCTTTTGGTCCTGTCGCGATACTGGGAGGTTGAGCCGGGCAGTAGTTTGCATTTAAATGGAATGGAATAATGTTTTTTATTTTTTTATTTTTGCTTTCGATAAAAGATTCTACGCACAGTCGAAGCGGATAATAGAGAACGTTTGTGGGTGGTAAATTGGAAGTAAAATTAGGGAATACTGTTGCGACGATTGTAAACCCTTCGTATCCTTTTATATTCGAAAATTGGTCGAACTATTGGAGAGTGAAGAGTGAAAAACGAGAAAATGGAAAAGAGTGATATGTTTCAATTAAGTTTCGGGGGTATCAAATTAGGTATCCTTGAATTAACTGAGACGATGACGAAAAACGACAACTAGGGACTGCGAATTAAGTTGAACCCCCTTTGGACTGCACATCTCTCTTTTCCTTTCGAATAATAAGCCGATTATGGACTTAGGAACATTCGTTTTGTCATGCTCCAGCCTTAAAATACTGAATTTTCTTATGGCTGAAAGGATATGATATCATATACAAATACGGATATGAATATGGCTATGGATACTCTATATCGTACATATACATACGAATATAGAGGGGTGCATGCTCTGTGGGGAAGACATAATCTGCCTTTTGACTATTTTTTGTATGACAATTTATTCCCGCCCCTAACGCTGGTGCTGCTGTTGCTACTGCTGCTGCCTCTACTGCTTACTGGTGGTCTCGACATTTGTGAATATGGAGCGGAAGGATATCCTCGTAAAAAGGGGTGCTAATACGGCAACGGATTTGTTTTTTTTTTTTTTTCTATCTTTTGCAGACTTTATTTTTTGTTCTTATCGAGAATAGAATGAATAGAGAGGAAAATGCACACACAAATAGATTGGGATACAGGCTATTTAGATCATTTTTTCTCAAAGACAATGGGGATGGTCTGGTGGCTCTGATGGCTCTGATGGCTCTGATGGCTTTGGTTTAGCATCAGGATGGGGTTTAAATTATTTCCTGCTAGTGTGGCGACACAATTGGGTTCCTTTGCCTTTGCTGGTGATGATGTCGGTGGCGATGACGATGACGATGACGATGACAGTGACTACAACGTCGACAGTGATTGTGACGATGATTTTGATGATGATGATGCTCTGTTGGTCTGTTTCTATTACCTATGTCACTGCCATCGAGTATTGCTTAGTAAGGGTCTTTTCCATTAAGGCACCCGGTTAAAGACTTCTAAAAGATCGAAGAAATATTCCACAAAATGACTCAATCTACTACTGTGTTGTGAGTCAGAGATGGAGAAAATCTTTTTCCGATTAACGTTCTTCCGGTTGTTCTTGGTAGCGTTGTAAGGATTTTCGATTATTATGTCATTTGTTCAACGAAACCGAAAAAAGGGAAAAAATAATCAATACCCAGCTCCTGAGAGAGTATTGGGAGTCGGATTAAGAGTTGATGGTGCCGAAATCGAAGTCGTATACCGATGAATTTAAGTAAACCCTTAGGAACACATGTTGTGAATTTTGGCTTGTGCCACGTTCGCACTTTTTTGTTATAGTGGCATGTTTATGCTTTTGCAAAAAAGAATATGAAGACCACAAGTGTTGGAAATTTGGATTGTACTATCGTTTGGGCAAAATTTAGGAGGCAATTTAAGAAGGAAAGGCAGTTCTCTACGAGTATTATGGGTTTGTGCTGAATACCTGGACTTGCGAAAGAAAACACCATTATGGGGATCAAGTGTTTTTATTTTATTTTTTTTTATTTTCTTTAGGTAAATCACTATGAAATAGATTCGAAAAGGAAAAAAAAAATGCCGATGTGGAGAGTTTTGTATAATGAAATGGCATTGATGGTTGGAATTCAGTTTTTTTCATAAAGCAATGTCGATCCTTACTCTGCAATGCCATACAGGTTTCTCATGCTCTATGAAATGATAACATGAGTATCTAAGTCGAATGGAATTCAGCTTACGACTAAATTGAAAAAGAACGGCGACAGATGACTCACATAACGTCTGAAAGTTCCTAGATCGGGTTAGAGTAAGTGGTGTTCATCAGTTTTTTAGTACAGTTCGATCGTAATGTAAAGTAGTTCCTTTTCGCTTGGCATCTAAATCACAGGCTTTTTGTAATACTCGTACGTCATCCTTCCGTAGTGGATTTGAAAATTCTCCAAGCTAAAGGGTGTCTAAATCAGTTACCAGATGCTTTTTTCCTGTTTGGTCTTTAGTGTTGTATCAAGACAAATATGCTCAATTGGCATTGCCATTTCATCACGGAAAGTCTTATCCTCGAACAACGCTTAGAAGTTATTCAATTTTGTTATCAAAATTCGGACTCTGTGAAAAATGTTTTTCTTGCCAATTAAGGTCGTCATAATCAACATACTGAGCAAGCAATTCAAGCCATGTTGATCAAATTTCCCACCAATTTCGGGCTATTGGACATAAAGTCACTTACCCGTATGCGTAAAGTGCGTATAGAGAAAAATATTGCTGCTGTATCCGCCAGTGTTAATGAAGACTGTGATTTGGCCTTTCGCTACCGTTTGCAGCAATTGCGATAGTGTTACTCGACTACATGGAAGATATTACGCCAGGTACTTGGTCTTAAACCTTACAAAATATATCTCTTGCAAGAACTGAAGCCAAACGACCTGTCACAGCATCCAATTTTCGGAAGCGTCCAGCCCGTACTTTTTCGAAGATGACAGTGAGAACAATGTTCCCTAAAATGGCCCTCGCTATCGTTTATTGATTTCGATTTTTTTTTTGTTGAAAATGCACGAGCTGAACGTGGTCGATATGTGGTTCCATCAAGAAGGCTCCATAGCACTACTTGAATCGATGGAGCGATTGAGAAATGATTTCGATGAGAAATTTATCTCTCGTTTAAGACCGGTGAATTGACCGTCTAGATCGTGCGATTTTACGGCCTTCGACTATTTTTTATGAGGATTTGTCAAATCACTCGTCTATGCCAATATATAAGCGTCAATTGCAACCTTGGAAGACAACATTATTAGCGGGATAATAGCCAAGTGAAAAAGTGGCTCAAAATTGGACTCTCCACTTTAAATGTAAACGTGGTCAACATTTACATGAAATAACCTTTACAAAGCAAATGGCATTGATTTATCAACTCAAATATACACTTTTGCATCTTTCCTTTTAGACAATTAAAAGCCAATTGTCCCTAGTATTCGTGGTCTCGAGCTAGGTCGAAATCGCTACACAGTACATATGCCCATATATCGGTTGTCTTCTGTCTGATTCATTGTATATACAGAACTTAGATTGGCATAATAAACACTAGACCTTCGTGTATATTTCCTGCGCCTTAAATCTCGATATGGCTGAAATTACTTCAGTCAATCGGAGGAGGACTGTATTACTCAATTTCCCTTGAGCTCAAAATGAAACCGTAAATGTCAAAATTAATTCTTAGTTTGATCTCTGGAGTCGTCAAAATTGAAAGCAGAGCCTGGGTTAAATCGATTTTAAGTTGAATTTCCTTTGTAGACACCATGTTCTTCGTTTTGCGCTCATTGGCTGCCAGGATCATCTTCGATTATGTCTACATCATCTGGATATTCAGAGGACTGTGCCTCTGATGTTAATGCGACAATTTTGCAATTCTTTTTTTTAACGACTATCTTTATATTGAACTGTTAGGGTTGAAGAATTGTTGGTTATCACCCTCGAAATTGAATGGTTTGCTTTGTATGGCAGCTGAATTTTGGTCCTTTATATTCGCAGCACTGATTGGATTTCAACTACTACTATATGTTTCACTTTGCAGACCTCGGTTCGGGTTTTGTGGCTTTAACATATTCCTTTTGTCCTTAGACAAAATTGACAATACTTATTTTGCAATAGCGTTACTCAATTGCCTCAATCACGCACTTTTCATTCTCCATTTTCATTATAAAAACCGTAGCTTATTGCTCGTAGCGTTCGCAAGCTGTTCTATGCAACACCGCTCTGTTTTTCTCCATACTAGCATTCTTTGTCGCGCTAATGGTGTTTTTGTGGCTTTCTATCAGCGCTTACAAGGTCTTCTGGAATTGATCTGGGGGCCTTTATATTTTGGGTGACATTCTATCTACAAAGGCTCAAGTGATTACTTGCAATTGAAGTCGTCGGATATCTAACTAAATCACAGGATTTTCTTGGGAATATCCGTATGCATAAACTGTTTGCAACAAGCTATTAATCCGAGTCAATGTTCGTCTATTAGTACCATCGGATATCATATAGGATATTTTGGGGATACTGAGGCGAAAGAGCACTTACCTACTTTGTCGTAAAGACTATAATTAGTAATCCGTTTTCGGGGAACGGATCGTGCCGCATATTCCTAACATCATTGCGAACCTTTTCCTTAATATTGCACCCATGACAGTTTTAAGGTCACGTCACACAATGCTCGCATGTTTTGTGTAGAATTTCGTATAAAATGTCTTAGGTGCCATCGCCCTTCTTTTCTGCGGAGCATGCCTTAATAAAAGGCTAATTTGTGCTTTTGCTGTCTTCAGCGATCTTTTTAGCAGTTACATCTGCTATCTAGCAGTATAGCAACAAATACAACACCAACGAAAGATTGACGCCGGTCAACCCATTACACACTCATAACTTATTTAGATAACGTCAAAATAATTCATGTGTAGTAGGCAGACATATATATATTTTTAAACAATATTTATTTATTTATTTACAAATTAAACTTTTTTTTTTCTTTTTACTATTCCAGGTAAGCCCGGCCTATAATTCGATAGGTATTTGAATCTTAGATACGTGGACTACCATTTGGTAGTGTGTCGGTAAATTTACACAATTTAAGCTCAAATTTGTTTAGTTCTTCGTCAATTGATCTAAGTGTTTATTGGCTGCTTTTGACAGTTTTTCTGGTAAGTCCCCTGTTCTTGGACATCTTTAAGTCCTTGTTTTGATCTAGTAAGGTTTGCTCTGACTAATCCCTTCTTTAAGTCTTAATTGATTTTGGTTCGGCTGTGGGATCTTGTTTCACCATTTGAAGTTGAAAAATATTTTGCAGGTGAAGTCAAGAAGGTGTGCCCAAAAACATGGAATCATGCTAACAAGTTATGAAATTGAAACTTATAATCATATTGGCAGATTCAGTTGTTTTTGTATTTGCCACAAAAGTTATCCGAATTAATGAGTTTAGAATCGATTTAGAATAGATTAAAAAACTAAGGCATTTAAAATGTTCTACCATGGAACGGGCAATGAACGAAACGGTGTTGGAATCGTTGTTGCAGCGGATCTTCTAAACAATATCATTGGTATTTTGAAAATAAGCGACCGTTTAATGAGTGTAAAACTCGTCATACACAATGAAACGTGGAACATTGTTAGCGCGTACGCTCCACAAAATGGATGCGACCAATCGGAAAAAGATACATTTTGGTCAGAGTTCGGTTATTTGCTTAGAAATATACCTATCGATGAGATGCTCTTCGTAGGCGGAGATTTAAATGGCCACGTCGGAGAAACAAATGTTGATTATGAGGACTGCCATGGTGGTAAAGGCTTTGGAACCAGAAATTCAGCTGGCGAAGACATCCTTGTAGCGTGTAGGGCTTACGGCTTAACCATCTTAAATACAATGTTTATTAAACATCAACGACATCTTATCACCTATAGCAGCGAAGGCCACGAAACGCAAATAGATTATCACCTCTGCAAAATGTCGATGAGAAACCGTGTTAAGGACTGTAAAGTAATACTTGGAGAATCGCTAGTAAGCCAACACCGTCTGCTCATTACAGAATTTTTCACAGCGGAACCACCGAAAACACGGGCATCGTTTGGAAAGCCAAAAATCCGGTGGTATAATCTATCGAAGGAACGAAGCGCAAGATTTATCGCACTGGCTAAAGAAGTACTTCAAAATATAAATGGTATAGCAGACTCACTAAGCCCGCAAGAAGTGTGGAACAGCATGCACGAGGAATGCATAACACTCGCAAAGTCCCATCTGGGGACTATATCGAAATACCATCACGTCGGCAAAGAAACATGGCGGTGGAATGACGAAACCAAACGAGCTGTGGCCGACAAGAAGAGTGCATTCCAAGCGTGGACAAAATGCGATCGGAGCGACGATATCGAAAAAGCTCGACTGGCTCTTGAATATGAGCGTCTTAAAAAGATCGCAAAGAAAGTCCTGGCTCGAACTCGAGCGGCAGAAGCGGAAAACCTGTACCAGGAGTTGGAACAAATATCCTCACGATCGGCGGATAGAAGACAAGCTATCCAAGAAGTTCAAACGTCGTACAGTACTCAAATGCCAAATATTTTTAAGCTCGCTGCACAGAGGAGAAAAAATTCAATGGAAATAACCTCGCCGAAATACATCAAAAACGCAGACGGTCGTTTACTAACAAATGAAAAGGAAATTTGTGACCGGTGGCTTGAATACTGCAAGGAGTTGCTTAACAAACAGTTTCCACGTGATATCGTGCCAACAGCTGGTCTATTCGAGGAGGAAGTTTCGGACTTTTCAATCGAAGAAATAAATAAAGCAATTGGAAAAATGAAGCGGGGGAAAGCGGTGGGACCAGACAGCATTCCATCAGAGTTTTGGTCGAAGATGGAGGGGATCGGCAGCGTTTGGCTATCGAAACTTTTAAATAAATTAAAATGTGGACAACCTATGCCGAATCAATGGAGAAGTAGCTTCTTGGTTCCATTATACAAAGGAAAAGGCGACACTCGAGAATGCAACAACTACCGTTCAATCAAGCTTATGTCACACACAATGAAAATCGTCGAAAGAGTCTTAAACGAACGTCTTCGGCAAATAATAAAGCTCGATAATAGCCAGTGTGGATTTGTTGAAGGAAGATCGACGGTGGACGCTATCCAAAGCCTACGAATAATAATGGAAAAGCACCGAGATTCGTCTAAGGATTTACACATGGTATTTATCGACCTCGAGAAAGCATCCGATCGAGTGCTCAGGGATCTCATATGGGCCGCGCTGAGGTCTCAAAACGTACCGGAAACGTATGTTAGAATAATACAAGACATGTACGGAAACGTGAAAACTGCGGTTAAAAGCCCTGCTGGACTAACGAGAGAATTTCCAGTTAATGTCGGAGTGCATCAAGGAAGCGTACTTAGCCCTTTCCTCTTTAACGTAGTATTCGACTATCTTTTAAAAGACTGCATGCGCGAAGCAAATGTAACGTCAATTCTCTTCGCTGACGACGCAGTAATACTTAGCGATAACGTCGAAGATTTACAGAATGCCTTAGATTCATGGAGAAATGCGCTAGAGAGAAATGGGTTTAAAATAAGTCGTTCAAAGACGGAGCATTTGACGTGCCCATTTGCGCATCCGTTGCGACCTGTTCCGGATATAATGTTAGACGGAATAGTTCTTCCGAAAAGCACTATCTTTAAGCGAAATTTGACGCCGACGTTAACCACAGAGTGAGTGTGGGATGGATGAAATGGCGGGAAAATTCGGGAATCTTTTGTTCACGAAAATTTCCACTTAAATTAAAGGGGAAACTCTACACCACGGTTGTTAGACCAGCTCTTATATACGGTTCACAGTGCTGGACAATGTACGAAGCGTTTAAAAACAAAATGACGGCAGCGGAAATGAAAATGTTAAGGATGTCTAGTGTAGTCACTAAACGCGATTGTATTAGATCCACGCGTATAAGAGGAAGTCTACATATAAAGAATTCGGTAACCGAACAGCTTGAGGCGAATAGAATAAGTTGGTATTGCCACGTTCAAAGAAGATCTGCGGAAAATCCGGTTAAAAAGGCACTATCAACTACGGTCACTCCAAGTGTAAGAAAACGAGGTCGGAAAAAGAATTCCTGGATTTCTCAGATGGCAAATGCGCAACAACGCCTGGGGCTTACCACTGAAGCGATCCAGGACCGAGCATTATGTAGACGCGTTCTGCGGTCTGCGACATTAGCCAACCCCATAAGCGGAGCAGCAGCGATGCAGTAAAAATGGGAAACTCGTTACGCACAAGTTCGTATAACGAGGAAAGGGTTAATAAAAGGATAAGAAGAAGAAGAAGAATCGATTTGGCCTCATCCTGGCTAAACGAAAAGAGGTGGTCCCTTACCTTGAATTTAAGAACTAGATTAACAGTACCTTCTGGACTCGAAATTCTTCGATGAAATAAAATTATTCATTTTATTCCCTTCAAACTAATCTTCATTGCAGACAATAAGCATATTCCAACCCTTCCTCCAATCTTTAAAACACTTTTCATAGGCCGATTTTGGAATCGCCTTCTGCTCGCTCCTTCTACGAATTCTCCTTTATCGTCTCAAAATGCTTTCCGCCAAGTGGTAACTTGCGACATTAATGCGATGCTGCTTCTGTAACAATTTCAGCACTCTTGGCACAAGCCGCGCTTTAACTCCTCTTATGCCCAAAACATTTCCATAATGCGCTGTAGAGCCCCAAACGAGACACCATACTGGTGGATGGGCGACCGGAATGAGTCAAATAATCAACCATAGTTTAGTCCGCTTTAAACTCTTTGTATAAATCTTACGCTTGTGTTTTCGACATTGTCGAGTCCCCGTAGGCTATTGTTAAGATTTTAAACGCTTCCGTACATGGTATTTTGTTAGAAATACCAAATTCCAGGCAAACTCTTTGACATTGCGAAAAACACAACAGACACTGACACTAGCGCTGTCTACATGGTTTTACGGACCGCTGGCTTGGGCTGCTGTAAGATTGTCACATTTCATTCCGATGTGGGTCTGAAGTTGGTGTTCGTCGTCTAAGTCTTCGCCTTACAACAATGCAGTATGTTTTGTTCAATGTCGATCCACCTAATCCTATGACAGGTCAATCAAGGGAGTCCGGTGAGTAGGCGGTAGAGATGGTAGAGGTCGACGATACGTTTCCCATAGATGCACAGAGGTAGCATACACTCATTCAATTCGATTGTTTCTTTCGTTAGCGTTAAAATTGTTCATCATAAGCAACCTCTTAACTTCCTCCGAATTCTTACCTTCAAAATTCAATATTCGTACGGTCTTTATAATATTAGCCTACTCTGCGCTTCTTGTGATAGGGCTAGTCCACGCCAGTTCCAATATGGTACCAGTAAGCTTGCGAGAATAGATGTCAATATGTCTTTCTTACACTGCTTGAACTCTCATAAGCTTATAGAATCTGAAGGAGGAGGGAAAAAATCTTGCCTTTAGAAAATCCTTTCTGATGATTCGAAGAGAGTCATTTTAGTTATGCGTTATTCGTATCCCGTAAGCAAATGTTGACTGTTCACTATTAGTCGGGTTTTTTCAGCATTCATTATCACTCCAAAGATGATTCAAAAACTCCGCAGAGCAGGACCTCTTTCTTAATATTCAGGTAAGCAAAACGCTTTGGAGTACCCTTGAGCAAGGCGTCCTCAATGTAGAAATGATCAACGCATGTCGCTTCTTTTCTCATTCAAGTTTTGTCATTAAGTTTTGAAGCGCAGTCTCATGAGGTTTTCTGCAGTCTGTTGCATCGAACACAGATAATGGATTAGCAAGGCAATTTTGATTATCGGAAGCCAACTCTGCTCTTTACATGGAGGTTGTCAGATTGAAGATCTGTTAAATGAAAGAGTTTCTTTGGCGATTTTTAGGTCCAAGGTCAGACGAAATCCAAGAGATGATTGGCTAGGATTCGGCAGACATAAATATTTTAGGCCATAATTCCTGGTTATCCTCCATTGTATCTAAAAAAAAATCATTCTGGAGAAGGAATCGTTCCATGTTCATGACACATTCCTATTCTGCACAATGTTGCTCGTGGCTACATTTCAGATTTCATTGGCTTTAGTTTTATGTGCCACAATATTGCCTTCAATCAACACACCCCCGCCCTAATTATACTTGCACCCGGTGCAACTAACTTTGACAAAATGACGTTAAATCTGTTCTATTTTCCAATTTGAATCTCGTATAACACTTTTATGTGCTATAATTCTAGCAGAACTTTGTCCCAAAAAATTTGCTATAAATGTATCCATCTACAGCTACTCTTGGTTCAAAAATTTGCTATCAATTTTCTTTGGGGTATTATTGATGTCGGCTTTTGAATACACAGTGAGTGCCTCGAATAGAATCACACGGTTCGTGTCTCTACTTACAAGAATTTCTTTATACCAATGCTAGTTCGAAATGTTTTTTTTTTTTATCTTAGACACCGATGCTTTGTATAACAGTGAAAATTTCCTGTTATTTTTCGGACACAATTCCATCCGAATTCCTTTTTCTGTGAGATAGGTGTTCCTAGTATTTAGACAATGCTGCTGCCTAAAATCCGAGAAAGGATAGACGTGTGCTCAACTGCCACTACATAGTTGCGAACTTTGAATTTGTTAAGGTAATGACAAATAATTAGCCTATTGTACACCTTGCTTGAACGGTTGCCTGCAATTTCTTAGTCTTTTCTAAAAAGATGACTAATCACTTTAATAATTAAGAGGCGTTCGAAATCAGCGTTCAGTACCTCCAGACTGATGTGAGCGTAGTCTGAAGGCTTACAAACGAAATTTCCCCTGGATTTTCCCATCTTTCTCATAGAAACGTGTTACGTATGTCTAGCATATTTGGTTGCTTGGCAGATTGCAAGCCTGCTTACTTTCCTTTTGAGTGACATCAGGACAATCGCTGGCTTCTTAATGATGTCGGTAAGCGTATGGTGTGTTTGGTCTGGCATTCTGGGTGGTATTGTCTCTATAGTTACCCTCAAACTAAATTTGATTGAACATGGAATCCCTGTTATTCCTTTCGTAAGTTAAAGTCTTAAGAAACTCCAATCTGTACTTCAACTCATAGGGTAAGCGGCGGTCCTATGAGCTAAATAAGACTCAGGAATTAAAGCCATCTGATTGCGTTCCGAGAAGAGATAATTCAGCAAGGCCTTTCGTCCGGCATTATCATAGCCCTGTTGATGATAAAACTTTTCGGTGACAAGCCCTATGTAGTTTTTGAAATGAGTTTAAAGAAATTTGTTATTCACAATGAAACCGTGACACCATGGAAGAATGGATGATGATCCTTAAAAACTTAGAAAGTCCGAGTCGTCAGCTTGCAACTTGTTGCAAATGGAACAATTTCAATTTTGAGAGAATTAACTGAATGTCTGTTTCTAGTTCATCATTTGCTGATCTTGTACGGGGCTGCCTACGTTTCAGAGCACGCAGTTGGTGGAAATTCTCAGCAGAAAATAAAGCCACATCATTGTCAGTTGCTTTATTTTCGACTCATGATTCTGGTTCTCCTTAGTTCCCTGCAGTTTCTTGGATGTTAGAGTCAATTGCAGGGACAAATGTGCATCATTATCTCTACCGTTGCTGTAGAATTTTACCTGAGAGCAGCTGTAATAATAAACAAGCCATGTTTCTCGTATCTTGGTTGATAGTTTTAAGTTCATAGTTTTGTTTGAAGCTGTCCTCCAAGTGGTTCAGCTAAAATGGATCTTACAACCGCAGTGTGCAGTTAATTTATGAATTTCTACCTGTGGCATAGTGATCATCTATTTACGGCGGGTTGCAGAATACCGCTTCGTGTGTTGGAAAATTTACCACATATTAGAAGAACACGTCTCAAACGCTTTTAACGGTCATTTCTTATTTTTTCCGAATAAGTCGTTTAGAATTCTATTTGGGAGTGTCCTTAGCGGTGGTGGTCCTTTTAAGCGGTTGACTTTTAAGGATAACCTCTTCACTTAAAAAGTAAAAAACTGCAGACTTGACATTTGACTCTGTGTAGAATTTTATTACCAAATAATACTTAAACTCTTATGCATCCCTTGACTTCATAAAATCGTCTTGAAGACCATCAGCGAATCCCGCAACACTTTGGATGGTTTTGTTGGACATAAACGACTGGCAAATGCATACAAATGACATTTTATGTTAATATTAACTTTGTACCTACACTCATACTTTTAAGGAATAAAGTTGTACCAGACCCCGTGCGCCGCCCATTCACATTAGACGAGAACACAGCCTACCTCAAGGTTGTACAGACTTAAAGAAAACTTTCTTGACTAGTTAAATAGGCCTGGCTAGCTTTTCAACATTTATAATCCTTATTTTGCATATCAACCTGCAACTTCTTATTTCAATGCGAAGCAGTGAAGAAGCAGAAAGCGCAGGAATTCAAATCACCATTAAATTAACATAAAAGCGATGACTTTCCTAGACTTTGTGACCTAAGTCTCCTATGAAATATGAATGAATGAGGTTATTCTCTGTTGGGTGTTGTGTTTCACCTTTAAAGAGGCTGGTGCTGGCTCTGGATGTATCCATCTCTGACAAATCAAACAAACAAAATGATTTTGATATGCCCTGTGTCTAGGCCAGAAATAGATCGTAGGAGTACAAAAGTATCAACATACTTCAACCCAACCAGCTGTTTGACGAAGGCAACCTAAACTCCCTTCAGAGGAGCGTTGATTACTCATGCTACTCAAAAAAAAGAAAAACGAAAAAAAGTTCCTTTAAAAAGTTTAGAGATACAAACGCTGAAGTTTGTGTACTGCGCTCCCCGAGGGGTTAATATAGAAATATGGGGTAGGTCCTTTGTATCTTTTGGAATGTAGCATGGATTTTAGTTTTTTTTGCTTCTCTTGTGTAAATAATCTACTACCTGCAGTTTTTCATGCAATTCCCAGGGGCTCCAAGTATGAGTGTGTAAGCGGGCGTGAGTGAGTTTTGTTGTGAATGCTGGGCATGTATCTCAACTTATCTTGAAGTTACTCGGTTGCTTTGGTTGTGTGTTTTGGTGTTGACCGACGTTCGCTATATTTTTTGACCATTTTCCTGTGTACTTTCCCTGAGGAGTTGAGGTTTTCTTTTTTCGCACACTTAAACCAATTACAAGAGTGGATATAGTACTCGTATAATGGGGTGTGGATGTTTCTTTGTGGTTAAATTCATTTTTATGACTGATACGAATATGTGTATCATTTAGATGCTGACGCGTTCGTGAGAAAATAAAAACAAAATGCAACGTCTGTACTTGGAGGGATGTGAATGTCGCAATACGACTATAAGAAAGGGCATGTAAGTATCTTTCTTTAAGAGTTTTTCCAGAAGATATTGTCGATTAAGCAGACTATTAAGTTAGGTTAGAGTGTTTTTTGTTGAGCAGCACTTAAACTAGTCGTTGGTCTTTCTGATACAACTGCACGGGAGGGCGATGTCCTAACTAATCCTACCAAGGAGACTTATTAATGAATATATCTGAATTATCAGATTTTAAAAGTGTTGACACTCTAGGGATTGCAAAGCAAAGCTGTTACAAAGGAAAAGCGCCGTAGATTCCTGAGATTTTCGAATGACCCGAACCTCAAGTGATCTTGTGCTACTTAGCCATCTTGATGGTGTCGAAATTAGGCATCTGACTGACTATAATACGTATATATATTGACCGCGGGTATTTATTCAGGCTGAAGCAAGCTGTGACTGGATGAATTGCAGACACTTCGGCTTAAAAGACCGAAAAATTGGTGTACGCAAAGGTCCCCAAAGACTATTTGTTACTTTCTTGAGTGTGGTCATTGAAGTCAATGTTGAACTCACTTTCAGATAACTAAGACTGCCGTTTTAAGACAGAGTCTTAAGGTATAAAATATAACAAAGTTAAAATAGTCGTTGAGGAGCATATGCTAGTGACGCTCGTACAGATATTTCTTTAATTTTTTTTTCCCTAATAGATTAACGTAGGTTCGTCTTCCTAGTCCACCCCAAAGTGAGAATAGGTCCTGCGACCGTGTTGTAGACTGTGAGTTAGAAATAGATCATCTGCGGATGTGGCCAATCCTCTGATGTATCAGGAGATCACATGAAAGCGAATCACCTTATCTAAACCTCTTTAACATCAACGATTTCGCTCTGTTTGCAACGACTTTTCTCTATCGGTGTGCTGAATAACCTGATTGACCAAGGAAGAGAAAATACAACAGCGAACTCTACAAATTGTTAATTGTTAGGAACCAATGTTCCGGTCCGAAGGGCCTGCGAATTCCACAAGGAGGAACATTGCAGTAAAAGAAGATCTCCCATTAATTAATTGCGTGTTCATATGAGAGGGGATCTCCACTATCTTGCGGCATGCAATAGCACTCAGTTTGCCAACAAAAGATATCATAGATTGTTTTCCTAGCAAATTAATTAGTGCTTCTCATGCAACAGTAGGAGCGATTTTTGATCTCTCGTTGTACAGATATAAAATATTTTTCCAGTCAAATTCTGCGCTGACTGTTCTGCTGTAGCGGCTCCTGGCTACGACCTCCACGCCAATTTGGGCCCCAGTGCTATATATATACAGAAAATTCTTCTTAGTTGAAGTCTCCATTCTGAGAATGAGATTTTACCCAGACATTAAACGTAATAAGAAACTTGATGGTCGATGGGTAAGATTCGGATTGAACGCAGAACCGTCAGATTTGGAAGACAATATACTACTATTTGAGCCACTGCCGCCCACAGCTGAAGCGAAATGAAAACCAATCAAAGCGACAAAAAACGCAAAAGTTGGCTGGCAAGGTTATGGCGTCCGTATAATTGTGCTCGCATTTGAAGGAAAAAAATCGCAAAAAAGCGACCCCAAATGAAGAAGCATAATTGCTCTTTTACCATGTTGGTCGCAACGACGGCAAAACTTTTTTATGAGGTAGACAATGTTTCTAAAATTAATTGGAAAATCATTGAAAAGTGTTGGGATCCTACATGCAAGTTATCTCTTACGATATTTAGGTATTATAGTTACCTGAACTCATCTTCTGGTGTCCTGTGCGTGGTCGATGGTTTTCTTTAAAGGTACATCATCCGAAACAGCGGAGACTTTCAGCCTGTTTTAGAATCGTTTCTTAGATCTGAACGTAATCTGTCGATGTGCTTATTCCAAATTAAATAACTGTCGATTATCCTAGATACTTATAGCTTTCAACGTTCTCGATCCTTTAATTGTAGCCGTCTTATCCATCTAGGCTCTTGATTTTTGTCCGTAAAGACAAAAACCATAGAGGTATGATATCACATGATCTAGGTGGCCAATTTACTTATCCAAAGCGTGCAATTAACTGCCCACTGAATCGTTCTTTCAATAAAACCACTGTTTCACGGGCCGTGTGGCAAGTTGCACCGTCTTGTGACAACAAAATATCCAGCCATTAAGCTAGAACAAAATTTTGATCGAAAACGTTGGATTTTCTTGGAGGTTTTCAACTGTCAAACGAATGAAACGGAGACGATTTAGAAGGTCGGATGGCTTCAGTTCTTGCACAAATTGAAATTTGTATGCTTTTAGACGAAGATCCTCGCGTAAAATACACCAAGTTGCCGCACACGACAAGCCAAGCTGTTGAGAATCCCTTATCATGGAATCATTTAACAGTTTTAAAAAACTGATTGTGCATTACCAATTTAGCTGTATGAAAATATCTATGTGGAACAAGAATTCATTGAAATTCATTTGTAAAAACTCGAAGTAAATGTAACGAATAAATAGTAAAGGTCTCAATATGGATCCCTGCGGAACTCCATACTTTAGTAATTTTTTTGTGTCTTAAATTTCCTGTTGCTTTTACAAAAAGCGTTCATAACTTTAAATAATCACGTAGACAGTTACTAAGGATACCCCGAATGCCGATATTTTTCATGAGTCCATAAAAAACACACGAATTCGATGATTCGGTTAAGGCTGTCAGGGATTCTATTATAAAGTTCACGAATTGTTTTCAACGAAGCTCATCAATCTAATTATCACACTTTGTCTGGACATTTTTCTATAACCCGAAGAATAGATATTGGTCTATATATTTTATTTCTTTTTTATAACATCCTAAAACTACTGTTGTGTTTTAAGAGCGTGAGGAATTTTGGATTGAATTTTAGATAATTTAAGGGGTTAGGTAGAGGGCGGAAAAATTGGCTTTTTAAGGATTTTTTTTTTCACAAACACAGTGCAAAATAGATCGGTATTACAGAAAAAAGTATTTTTTATACATATTAGTGACTGCATACAATAATTGTGCAGCGTTCTTGCGATGACGTCGCTGTTTTTCCTGTCGTTTTTGAATTATAATGAGCAAATGAATTTTTTTTGATTTTATAAAATAACTAAGAGAAGTATGAGGGCTTTTTTCGATATATTCATTTTAGGCCAAGTCACGCGCTTCCAAAGTGTAAAGTCAGATAATTTTCAATAACAAATGAACTATCCAATATAAAATAAAAATTCTGCGTACTTCCATTGACAATGTGTTTTTAAAGATATATTCAATATTTCAAGTGAATCGGTTAAAAATTATCTGAGTTATGTAGTAGAAAATCATGAATAATTTTGCAATACCTTCAATCTGCGATGTCTGCACCATACAATTGGCCTTTCAGATGTCCTGCTCCAATGGAGAAGTAGCTTCTTGGTTCCATTATACAAAGGAAAAGGCGACACTCGAGAATGCAACAACTACCGTTCAATCAAGCTTATGTCACACACAATGAAAATCGTCGAAAGAGTCTTAAACGAACGTCTTCGGCAAATAATAAAGCTCGATAATAGCCAGTGTGGATTTGTTGAAGGAAGATCGACGGTGGACGCTATCCAAAGCCTACGAATAATAATGGAAAAGCACCGAGATTCGTCTAAGGATTTACACATGGTATTTATCGACCTCGAGAAAGCATCCGATCGAGTGCCCAGGGATCTCATATGGGCCGCGCTGAGGTCTCAAAACGTACCGGAAACGTATGTTAGAATAATACAAGACATGTACGGAAACGTGAAAACTGCGGTTAAAAGCTCTGCTGGACTAACGAGAGAATTTCCAGTTAATGTCGGAGTGTATCAAGGAAGCGTACTTAGCCCTTTCCTCTTTAACGTAGTATTCGACTATCTTTTAAAAGACTGCATGCGCGAAGCAAATGTAACGTCAATTCTCTTCGCTGACGACGCAGTAATACTTAGCGATAACGTCGAAGATTTACAGAATGCCTTAGATTCATGGAGAAATGCGCTAGAGAGAAATGGGTTTAAAATAAGTCGTTCAAAAACGGAGCATTTGACGTGCCCATTTGCGCATCCGTTGCGACCTGTTCCGGATATAATGTTAGACGGAATAGTTCTTCCGAAAAGCACTATCTTTAAGTACTTAGGATCAATCGTTAACATGGAAGCGAAATGTGACGACGACGTAAACCACAGAGTGAGTGTGGGATGGATGAAATGGCGGGAAAATTCGGGAATCTTTTGCGACCGAAAATTTCCACTTAAATTAAAGGGGAAACTCTACACCACGGTTGTTAGACCAGCTCTTATATACGGTTCACAGTGCTGGACAATGTACGAAGCGTTTAAAAACAAAATGACGGCAGCGGAAATGAAAATGTTAAGGATGTCTAGTGGAGTCAATAAACGCGATTGCATTAGATCTACGCGTATAAGAGGAAGTCTACATATAAAGAATTCGGTAACCGAACAGCTTGAGGCGAATAGAATAAGTTGGTATTGCCACGTTCAAAGAAGATCTGCGGAAAATCCGGTTAAAAAGGCACTATCAACTACGGTCACTCCAACTGTAAGAAAACGAGGTCGGAAAAAGAATTCCTGGATTTCTCAGATGGCAAATGCGCAAAAACGTCTGGGGTTAACCACTGAAGCGATCCAGGACCGAGCATTATGTAGACGCGTTCTGCGGTCTGCGACATTAGCCAACCCCATAAGCGGAGCAGCAGCGATGCAGTAAAAATGGGAAACTCGTTACGCATTTCGTATAACGAGGAAAGGGTTAATAAAAGGATAAGAAGAATGAATGAACTCAAAAATCAAAGTATTGGCCATCGTTAGCTGTGATTTTTTCTCATTTTTCTTGCAAGTTTAGTTTTAAGTTTTAAATGCATTTTATTTTCTTAATCATTAACTCTTACATACATACATATATACCTTTATATATACTAATATGTACACATCTTTCTTAAATGCTAATCTAAAACTATGTGGCCGTGGTGTAGTGGTACTAGCCATCGCTTCTTACTCGGACATTCAAGGTTCAAATCCTATTAATGACAAGTTTTTCATTGTGTACTTGGAACTTAGTCAGAAAAATCTGCATAACACTGACATGTATATTTAGCTGTTGTAGAGTTGCAAGCACAAAATAACCGTTAAAATTCACAACCTGAATCATTCCGAGTGAAGAAAAACTCTCCGTCCTATTCGGACTCCCACCCCTGGAAAGTCAATATCGAAACCAAACACAACTGAGTTTCAAACCACTACATCACAACAACTTTCCTTTCTCCTCCTTCTATCTTTCCGCCCGCGCCTTGGAGACAGTAAAAGGGTATCATAAAACCCATCGCTATTTACAGAGCAAATAGAATGGTCAGCTCTGCCTCATTAGTAAGGCTGGTCCGTAATTGACGGAAATGACGACGAAACATCTTCCCCATCATTCAACCACCAGAAATGCTGGTGCTGCCGAACGACATCCCTCTTATCGCGATTTCCCACCGCCCTACTGAACCTAAGACGATCCGCCCTGCCGTGTGCGACGTCTCTGTTGTAGTTGAGTCGCCTGTCCCCAGCTGTCCGAGTGACATGGAAGATTAACGGGACCGCTGTTCTATCCTGGATCAACCCTATCTGATCAAGGTAGAGGAATGCTTCCGGTGGAACTAAGCCGTTAGAGCGCACACTCTCATGATAAAGGTAATTGAGACAGTAAGCCCCGGATATCAGGTTATTCGTCGAGGCCATTGCTCTTGCAATGTGCCTTCGAGTCAGCTTAATTACGAAGTTGTCCACTCGTATTAGGTTCGCCCTGTTGTAAAGGACCTCATTAGGATAAAAAATTTTGTACTCCGACTCTGGTGTTCTGTACAAGCGAAGACAAGCCCTAAGGCAAGACCTCTCAAACACCCGAATCTTTTTCATTAAGCTGCTCTCTACATTGAACCACACGGGACACCCAAATACCAGCATGGGCCTGATAAGGGCCATGTAGCAGATTTTTTTTACCCTCGCATCGAGTTGGCTGCTATAAAACAGCCTCTTTGTGGGGGCAAAAGCGCCTTTAGCAACATCTACATTTTTGTTAAAATACAGAAACTGATCTAGCCAGATCCCAAGGTATCTGACTACATTTCGGCAGGCAAAAGGCTGTCCGTGTTGTCCAATGATCGAGAACTTTCGCCAATTTTTTCTGGTGTCCCTAGAGGCTCTAGACAACGGCGTCCTAAAAAGAATGGTTTGCGACTTCTGAAAGTTGATTTTCAACTTCCAGTCATCGCAAAATCGTCTTATCTTATCGAAGTCACGCTGTAAGAGAGTTCTGTTCTGTACGCTATCAAGTCATCTGCGTACACAATTGTATGGGGAAGTGAACCTATCAAGTCGCTTGTATAAATGTTGAATAGGATCGGCGAATTGACCGCGTCTTGCTGAAGACCGTATTTAATTTGAAATATTCCAACAGAAGTTACATCACCATTTTTCACGATGAACTTTCTGTTGGTTAACATATTATAAAGAATGTACAAGAGTGGTTTACTGATCCCCAGACTAGCCAGCTTGTAAAAAAGACCCTCTAACCATACAGTGTCGAAAGCCTTCTCCCAGTCAACTAGGCAGGCACCAGTACATTGGTTTTTGCCTTTATTCCATTGGATATCGGGCACCAGCTTAGACGCGGCATGTGAGATAGCATGTCCTGACTTAAAACCGAACTGATTATCCGGAACTATATGTTTGTCCTCAACTCACCTAGTCAGAGCTCTATTGATTACTTTTTCGAACACCTTACTGATATTCGGAAGGAGACTTATCGACCGGAGATTCGCCGGATTGGATATATCCTTTCCCTTTTTGGGTTAGGTTGAACCACCGCCGTTTTCCAATGCGCTGGATAATGTGCATTATTCATTGCATTATTGAACAGGGTGGTATAAATGTCCACCGGTTCTAGAGGAAGATGTCGAAGCACGATATTCGGAACACCATCGGTCCCCACTGATTTCTTACTTCTGATTGTGTTGAAGATCTCATAGAGTTCTTCCTTCGAAATGAACGGGGCATTTTTCTTGCAAATGATGGATTCCGTGCCAATGCCACTATTCGTGTTTTAAGGCCAATTCTTCGCTTCCTCGTAAGAATGAAAGTGCTATTCCGAAAGTTCGTGCTGCATCGATCAAACAAGAAGTAATCGGAATGGGCCAAGTCTGGTAAATACGGCGGATGGGGCAAAACTTCCCAATTAATGTTGGCCAACAAGTTTTTAAACCTGGTTTACAACATGTGGACGACCATTGTTATGATGGAAAACAACTGACACAGCATAATCTTTTTTCCGTGGATATTGCGAACTTGTTGCGAGATCGATGGTTGCCTAAGTCTATCAATGATTTTTTTATAGTCCGGATTGTCGAAATAGGTCCACTTTTATTCGCCAGCATTTTCTCTTGTGCCGATCAAGCAACATTTCTGAAATTGGTGGCCTTCTGATGTCTTTTCCTTTAAATTGATATGGAAGACATTATCCTTCTTCTTGGGTCCGTCTTCTTTTGTTTAAGTCGAGTATTCATCTCATAATGTTTGCAATTCTGCATCTTCGAATTTTTTCTCTGGTCTTCCACGGTCTTGCTTCCACCTTTGAAATGTTAAAAAAAGTAACGTTCACAAGTCCTTTGAGTTAAAGCAAAATGACGGTTACGAAGCAACAACAAGCGTCGGATGCAGACTGATCTACTGTTGATAACACATGCAAATGAATTAAGAACAACGAGCTTCGGATATGCACGTGGAAAGTTAGGTACCCTAATAGCCACGTGCAGCCGAACAACTAGCGGAGGCCCTAGACTACTCTAAAAGAGACATTACCGCCATCCAAAAAATGGGATGGACAAAAAGATGATGTCTTCTACGGCGATTGTTATCGACGGCAAAAACAACACCTATTTGGAGGCAGACTTAGAGAAAAGTCTTGAGTTGTTGTGCTAGTGATAGTTTTCTATTCAATTGATTTCTGAAGAATTGGTGTTTCATAGGATTTATTTTAGCAGTTTGAGAAAGAAGGGCGGTAACTATTTTTTAGTAGTTTCAAAGTTGTTTGAACAGAATACTTGTCAGCAAACATGACAGTTGATTTACATAAATTCAGATTTAAAAAGGCTCAACAGATGTTAGTCATTTGAAGACAACTTGAACTTATGTTGACACCGATGCTAAGTATTGTCCCTTGAAGCGGCTCATAGAAACGGAATTTCTTAAGGAACCATTCGTTTCAAAAATGCATTTATAAGCAGGCCTAAAACTCGGTCACAATTCAAGTCTGCACTGATTTGGTTGTCAAAAAGACGCTGTTGACTGAAAAAATCACAAAAGTTTGCAAGTTAGAAAAAAAGTAAATTTTCAAAAATCTCGAAGGCTAATGATTTACAAATTATTTCGCAATATGTTAAGTGTACTCATGGGGATGTCGTTAATCATATGAATTCTCAATTTCACTTTTTCACTTGCTCTTGTGACGCTACCTTCCATTTTGTCGATTTGAGAAATGAACTTCAATCAATCGTTATTATTAAACACTAATAGACATTCGTTTTCCTATTCGTTGTCCTTTGGATGAAATATTTCATGTATTCCTGGCTTCGTAAAAATGTCACATTTCTCCTTCCATTCCGGTCGGGTAACATCTGTCAAATAAACGTGCACGTCGTCCTTGACAATTTCATAGCTCTTCACCTCTTTACCTTATTCCCATTCGTTTCTTATTCGTTTTATTCTCGTTTCTTATTTGGCTTTTCGTCATATTTGTCTTGTTTTGAATCGATTGGTGGATTTGTAGAAATTTATCAAAATGACAACAATATACGAGTTTCTATCAATGAGGTATAGAGATTAGTTTTGCTGTGGCGCCTTTCATACCTCTCTTTGTCACATCCAGCCGCGGCTAGCAGAAACTCCTGTGGACATCCTTTCATTGCATAGAGGTAAGATACAATGCCTGTCGTAGAGGTGGTAACTATGTAGCACCTAGAACATTGAGATTCATTTTCCAATCCGTACCAACCTTTTGTATGAGCTTTAAAAGCCCCTTAGTCGACAGAGTGACAGAATATGCATGAGAACGAGAATAGGGCAGCGATGCTTGTATAGTACGAGGTAAATCTTCGCAAAAGTGATTACTTGTTTGGGATTAATAAAAGGATTTCTGGTTGGAAAGTGCCATCTGTGGCGTAGTGCAACTTTGAAAAACCCAAACAAACACACGAGTACAGACGTCTGACATAGGGTCATAAATGTAGGAGGACCGATACGGATAAATTGGTGGCGGTAGGATCGTCTGTTGTTGTCAAGTGTGGGAGAATTTAAACGCACAGAGTTGGCTATCAGAGGTATGCAGATGATTTCTTTAACTGTGAGACTGTGTAGAGATATGTCGTAGACCACTTTAAGGGTCTTATGGCATCTAGCTATGTCGGTAGCAGAGGTGCTCCCAGCGTAGGCAACCAAGTTAAAAAAAGATGTTTCTAAAGGAATGGTGGGAGTCGTCGAGTTAAGTGATGAGCCACGTCAAATTATACAATTATACCACTTGATGAAGCAGGAGATAGCCAAAGCGCACACTCAAGCAAGGAAAGAAAGGTACCGATGTACTTTGGTTTTGAATGTTTGCATCTTACAATGACTAGGGAATAAAGAGAATTCACTAAGCGATTTCGATGGAGCACTGGTGCTGAGCAAAGCGATAGAATAAGGAAAAACAGGGGAGGGCGTCCGTGTTATACTTATTAGCATCACTTATGAGTCTTATCACACTATTTGAATCTTATCTGGAAGATGCACACCAGATGTAGCCATTGTGTCTCTGATAGAAATTCTGTATCTGCATTGCCAAATGCCAAATATTGTCTTGAAATTCGTTTAAAGAATGAGTTAAGGAGTGCCATCGAAAAAATTTACCCACAAAATTACAGAAAAATCACTCAAATTCTTCTTTTTTGTAATGCTGGGAGTGCTTCTATTGTTTTTAAATTTAATGTCACTTCTGTTAACATAATCAAAAGAGGGATCTGGTCGAGAAGCCGGTTTCATGAGCCTAAAAAGGTCACTAAGATTTTGAGCCTTCTTGAAAAAAATCCGAACATTTCTGAACGTAATTTGGCAAAAAAATCAGAATGTCCTAATTTTTTAATTCATAAAGTCAAGAGAAATACGGGCTTGAAAACATTGAAAGTCCAAAATGTTCTCGATCGGAACGCAAAACAACGGGCAAAACTTTTGCAATCAAATTTTTTGACCAAATTTTCATGCATTTTAATGAGCTATGAATCGTTTGTTTTTGCTCATTTCAACCAGCTTCCGGGGCAGGCATTCTATACCACCATAGGTAGAGGAAATGTTGAAGCAATGTTTCGAACCCATCCTAAAGTGAAATTTCCAAAAAAAATCCTTGTTTGGCAAGCAATTTGTTCTTGCGAAGTGGCGAAATTTATGCAAATGCGTGCCTGCAGAATCCCTTAAGGCATTTTAACAACAATCATCGAGAACTCCCCTTATATTGGCTTGATCTTGCGTCACGTCTTAATGGAATAAGAGCGATGGGTTCGTATGAGCTAAACAACGTTTCGGTGGTGCTCAGACAGGCCAATCCTCCGAATTCGCCAGAACTTAGGCCAATTGAAAGATATTGAGGCCTGGTCCAAAAATAGTTAAGGGTCACCAAAAAAGCTGTCAACACCCTGGAAGAAATTAAAAAATGTTGGAAAAATAGCTTTTAAAAGGTGACAGATGGGACCATAAATGATGGAAGGGTTCCCAAAAAAAATTTTTAAATAAAGATTGATTTTTTTTTTATTAATTTTTACAGATTTGGAGACATGAAATAAATACTCTTAATTTTTTTAAATTTCTTAAGTTCTATTTTTACTGTATTTCTTATTAATTTTCGGTGGGTAAGTTTGTTCGATGTTTAGGAAATTAGACTCCTTGAGCAACGGCGCTTCCCTTGGAAGGGTCAGTTTCTGTAACATCGCGTGCAAGATTTGCTTAAAAGATAATGATACTATGCCTACTTAAACCATCATCGATCAAATATTCACCAAACAGCAGGCCTTTCCAGAAACTTTAAGTCGATCGATCCGACAGCATTTATAGCTCCTTATGAGTTTTGTAGAACATCCCTGCCAAACGCGTCTGCCCTCGCATGATGACAATAGAGACCTCCTACTGAAAACCAGTCAAGTTTTGAGATTTAGTCTTTCAGCCTATCGAAAGAAGAGTAAGATTTTGTTTGTTTGGCATTATGGAATGACTCTATTTGACCATCATTCTTCTTCTTCTTCTTATCCTTTTATTAGCCCTTTCCTCGTTATACGAACTTATGCGTAACGAGTTTCCCATTTTTACTGCATCGCTGCTGCTCCGCTTATGGGGTTGGCTAATGTCGTAGACCGCAATACGCGTCTACATAATGCTCGGTCCTGGATCGCTTCAGTGGTTAGCCCCAGGCGTTGTTGCGCCTGTTTTCTTACATCATTGTGTTTGATAAAAAATAAAATGGGAAAAACTGCTTTATGCCACTTAGCATGTGACGAGGTCGCAGTGTTTTCATCGTTTTTCCATTGTGAGGATGAATGAAATCGTAATAAAAATGTGGGAACACATGGATATTTGGGTGAGTTTCAGCGAAAATGAATTACGAGTCTGCTTTATACTGTTCCCTGGTCATCCTTTTTCGTCCATTTTACATATACTATATGTAAAAGTGGACGAGGAGAATTATCCTTCACAAAATATTCTTTTATGAGAAAATTAAGTCGCATTACACTCAGAGCAATATATTATTTTATGTGCAACCATTTATTGGATTTTCCTTCAGTCTATGTTACAAAAACCACCCCTTGTTTTGAGTGTGGAACAAGTTAGATGTCGCCAGGTTGTCGGCTGAGTGAAAGTTAACTGCATAACTCGTTTATTGGTCCTTCGAGCCGAAGAAAGTTTGAAGATCTTTTGTTGAATATGATTACAGGGCATTAAACGTATTTCATCTACCAATGCGAGTGAATGTGGTGTGCTGATGTGTGTGAAGTCTGTTAGTTTGTCCTTAAATTGGTATAAAAAAAAAAATATCGACCTTGGCAGGAGGAGGACTCCCTTCAAGCAATTGCTAAATGCCAATGGGGAGAGAGACTTTCGGGCGGATACAAATAATTTACTAAGACCACCAGATGGTGGTAATGTGTGCAAAGAATTACTTCATATTTACTTTCGTTTGTTTTATTCATTTGAAGAATAAATAATAAGAACTGAGGGCACACAGAGAGTTAAAGAGAGAGAAAAACTTTTACTCAACTTCAAGTCATAAAGTCAATTACATGTTTTTCTGTTGGTTGAGTTGTGGAGTTTATAAAGCGACACATTAGAGCACTGTGTGTTGCCTTCTTGGCGGGCGAATCCGGAAATTTATTAGAATTTCTGTCTCCAGAGGAGTGAGTTATTTTATTCTAAATGAGATGCAAAGTAAAGTCAAGTTGTTCAAAAACTTTTGAATTTTTTTTTGAGATTGAGATTGTAGCAACCGTTTGAAAAGTTTGGAGCAGCAACAGATTTTTGATAAAAATAAAATTAAATAATGATTAACAAACATGCCACTTAGAAATTCCCTTCACTAAATGTCTATTTATTTTGTTCCTCTGACCTCTCGTAAGGCATGAGGTGTCAACAACATTTGCGTCCCACCGTGTTCGTCAAAATGTAGTCAAAATGTTTTAAATACGATGTCAGAGTCCCATGTTTCCTCCAGACAGACTGATTACTACAAGGATTACGAGAAGAAAAATGCATCGCTGCTGCATTCCGTTGTTAACTTTAATATCCCCATATCAATAGTAATATATTCTTAGGTCAACATAAGTCAAGACTGCTATAAGGAATGATCATTCTTTATATGAGCTTCCTCCTAGCACTCCTAAATTAATTCTTTAAAATTCTAAAATACAAGTAAACCTTACCCACGTACACGTTATCGTTTTTTTTTTATGTTTGTCTTATGCCTGACGAACCGAACTTTACGTACAAGCCTAACGAGCATCTAAACAGACTGAATTCTTCTCTCTTTTGAAGAACCAATCAAGCCTTACCTTAACGTTTATGTTTTTGATTTCCTGTCCAACAGCAAAACACACCTCTTACCAAAATACATGTATGGCATTCTTCAATAAATTTCAACGTTAATGAAAGGTTCAGTCAACCGTCAGATTTCACCACTATTCACTTTGAAGTATTGCTACCAGTCAACGTAGTCATCTCCAACCCCAATAGATTCCAATCAAAATCAAAAGCTACAGATACGATGTTAGTCTGACCACATAGACAACATTAACCACCATGGCTTTCCAAGCACGAACATACATTTATTGTCAACAGGAAGACTTTTTCTTGTGCCATCGTTGTCATCGTTGTCATAATCATCATCACCATCATCATCATCATCATCATCTTCATCATCATCATTATTATCATCGTCACTAGCAACATCGAATAGTCGACATAGTCAATCTAACGCATGAGTTACCTAGAAAATCATCAATCAATCGATTAATCAGTAAATCAAGTATGCGTACATGTGGAAAGGTGGTCATCTTTCAGTATCCTTGCAATTGTCTTTCATAATTTCTTCAATTTTCACCCACAGACGATGGATTGTAGTAAAAATAAACAAAATGTTTCTTAAAAGGGTAATGGAGGACCAAACACATTCGATTGCAAGTCCTGAAAATCGAGAAGATTTCAGGGGCAATAACGCCATCACCACTCGTTAAACGTTGGTACGAGTATATTCTACAGGGATATCAGTGTCCTGTACACTACGTCGTTGAAATTACACTCGTGTCAAAATCCATCAGTCTCTATAAAAGTTGGTCGTCCTGTTGTGAGATTTTAATGTTTAAACTCTCTGGAAACTATTATAACCGGTTACAAGTTGAAAGGATTTATTTTAATTAATAGTTGTTCTTGCAGGATAATATTTTATAGAGTACGTTCACTTACTGCACTCAGTTTGCTTTTTTCCAGGTACATTTTGAGAGCAAGAGTAGGGGTATTTTTTTTTAATCCATATCACCTTAGATACACGTTAGAGAAAATCTCTGTACGAATACGAGTAGCAGAGATTTAGAAAGTTTTGCTTGTTTTAGAGAGTTTTTCGTTTGTAAAAAGTAGAAGTTGTTAAAGTTCATCTATAAATTCGCTTCCGAAATTGAGTAGAGTACAATTTTGTAAAGTGGCGCCCTAGCATGGACCATGCCTCCAGGAGCATTTTTTTCATTATTTTGTTTTACACTACGCGTCTGGCCGTTCCGTCATCATTAGATCAGAACTCATTCGACGGATCTATCACGCCAACAGATTTTTAATTGACTTTTCGGATTACACCTGAGTGGTACAGAATATTTGTCTGTTTCACTGAAACATAGCAGTCACATTTCATCTCCATTTGAAGTAAAATTTGCGTGTCTGAGGTTTTACTGAAGAGACGGACTATTTTTAAATGAAATTGCTATCGACGTCGTATAGGATTCATTGACACTGCCTACCTCCTGAGGAGTTATACGACCAATAGTTGTGCGGGGGAAACTGAATTGTAACTGGAAAGACTGATTTAGTATATAATACTATAATAGTTTAGATTCTGGCCGAAGGTATTTCTGAGTGCAGATGAAGTCAACTCTGTTGAAGCGGCAATTCATTGAGTACAGTTGCGGTGAACGCTGGATCACCATCTTTGCTGGGATAACACGAAGCAATGAATAAAAAAAGGTAAGAGGTTGCTCGGGAGGACTACTATCAACCACCATTCCCACAGCTGTTTGCCTTGAAGAAAAAACGGATGCCTCGGAAAAATATTGAACCCGTGCGATCCTTTAAAACAAAGACATCAGTAGATTCTTGACCTCACTTACAAGGTGACTTAGAAAACAGCACCAAGTTGATTTCTTTTCTAAGTTGGCCAATTAAGCTAAACCCACAAACGGCAAAGCCAGGTTCACCTTCAACGATCATAAGTCGGTACAAGTCGTATTGTGGAATATCTCAGTTTTCAACTTTCGATATAGATATTTGGTATCTTTAAGCCACACGAGGTCGATAAGAGACTGGAATTCGCTTATTTAGAAAACGATTGATACTTTGAGTGACGCTTTAGTCAAATGTTGTTGAATATCCTTTAACAAGTTGAATAGAGCCAATTTCTAATTAGACAGATCATAGACAGTTTAAATGCCCCAAGACGATTATAGCCATGTAATTTACTCTCCATAATATTAGTTCTCATATCTATTAAATTAATCTAATTAACGTATCTGTAAGCCTCTATAGCATAATGATTGAAAGATAGATTTCAATAGTTTCTGATGAAATTCGTTAGGCAATGATTACGTTCTCATAACCTCAAAGTAGAGAATGGCCTGCACCATTAAGTAGTCTGACTTGGCTGTGTGTACACTCTCCAAGAATTGAAATTAATCCTAGCCCAGGGCATACCCAGCTTCCTTCCATTTAATGCATTTTCATAGAAAACAAGCAGCAACTGACAACTTTGAGTACTGGGAAACAATAAGAAATACAAGTACCTGACGCCCTTAAGATGAATGTGCCGTGAGCGTTCAGCGTAAATGCATCATTACCTTAGTATACCTACTCATTGAAGGAGTTGGCGATACGGCTTCTTATCTCAAACTTCTTCGCATCCTCCTGTATATTATGCATCCCTAATTGGAGTATACTATCCCATCGTAGATACATATCTGTACAGATACTATTATATTGTAGTGGCATAACAACAATGAGGGTTATAGTGTTCTTACTTTCATATGTTTTAAAGTACACCTATACTCCAATACGACGAGAGGATACCCTCAAGTACTCTGTAGTGGAATTGTTTATCCATAATAAATCAATTTTCTAACAGATAATTAGTCGCTGTTCGTTGTAAGTCACTGAAAAAGAATTTGTGTTTAGTTAGTGTGGAATCATTTCCCTTAACCCCGAACATTAACGACTTGGTTAATTAAAACGAAGAGCATTTGAGCACCACATTGACCGCTTAACAGTTGTTTTAAGTACTGGAAAATGGAGAGAAAAAGCACCGTAAACAGACTTATAACATCCCTTTGCCTTTATCGCTGTTGGGTAAGGACTTTTTAGTGGAGTACACAGAAGGGAAGAGAAAAAAAAGTCGTGGGGTGCTTCATCCACTCATTAATACACAAAGCTTATTTGTTTATTGAATTACTTTGGGGTAACCGCTGCTAATTTTCTTCTTGGGTTTAACAAAAAATTTTCCTGCGGCCTAAAGTTAATTCAATTAACTTTTCCCTTTTTTCAGGATTTTGATTATAAACCCAATTATGGTGGCAAAAAAAGCCCTCTACGCTTATTAAATGATGTGGAGTGTAATTAAACAGGAAATGGCGATAGTGGGAATGATTTTATACAGGACACCTCTAACGGTTGAGGATATGAATTTGTGTAATAGCTTGCATCAGGACGGATTCAAGTGTGTAAACGTTGATGTATGCTAGTTACCATTGCGTTCCCTGAATACTGAGAAACTTGCTTTGGTGGGCCATGTTTCCTGTGAATTTAAAGCCATCAGCCATTATTCCATCAATGACGTTGTCTAATTTTGGTGGGGGCAGAGAAAAACTTTTACGCCACTGAACATTGCTATGATTTGCCTGGTCATTGGTCTGGTTTAGTGCCAAGACCGCGGTAGTCCATACCGGACTTAGAACATGGTGCCGTGGTAGTCAGGAGAAAGAACCCCGGAGAACCCCGTATCTCGATCCAGACCTGACGTTACACGGTGGCTGTGGTTTAAACCTAAAACGCAGAGAGGGACACCTGCTGGTCTCACCGGATGTAGAATTGCAATAAGCACTGGGTGCTGCGATCCTTAGATCAGTAAGAGGGTTTAGATCGGCCTCGACTCATACCAAGAGTGGAACCTGCGCCCTCAATACCGATTCCGAACTGGTATCAAAGGAATTGACGGAGAGCGATGGCTAAGCATATCATTGTTCTCCATGACAGGTTTTCATGCACAAATACATGAGGCGTTCTGTCCAGCCATAGGCTCATCTACTAGGCTTTACTTGTGTTCTGAAGTTGGGCAACAGTTCGGGACGAATCTGCTCCCTACTACCTCTAGTAGAGGTCTAAAATTTGATTGAAGTTCTTTCTACTTTTCTGCTTTATAAAACTCGAAGATTCCTTGTAATTTTATCCTTGGAAAACCTCGGACACAAACGGGGCTTTTTATATAAAAAAAAACAGCACCATAAAGCACAGGATGTTTTCTTGTCTCCACTATGTTCTTCTATAGATCAATTGTTCTAATATCTACAGTCAGTCGGACAATAGATGCAGTGACTGTCGGACTTTAGCGACTTTTTACTATAAACCACTGGCAGTTGTAGACCTAATGAACTATTGCTAGACCTTTGGTTGCTATGCTCGATCGATCGGAAAAAGTTCATCAAAAGGAGGGTACTAATGTCGTTCCAAGATTGTGACGACTTCCTTTACAGTTGCAGTGATGAAAAGAAGATATTTTCTCTGCACTTGCGCTGCTATTATATTTCTCGTCGAGGGCAACAATAAGACGGCAACTTAACCGTTGTTGTCTACGATTGTTTTTGATGCAGGTGGAAATATTTCTACCTGCACCTCGTTTTGACCGACGAAGACTACATTGAACAGTTTTCTCTGCCAGCTTATTGTCGGTCTTCATCGCCATTGTACCGCACTCACAATTACTGGACACATCTAAAACTGTGCCTCGTTGTTCTGTTACCTTTTTTCAATCATTGAACCAGAGATTTCGGAAGAGGATCTGCGTTAATATTGATCGGGAATCTGCTGACTGTCCTGTAAGGCTAGCAACGCAACAATCAAGTTGGCAGCGTAGTGGCTGGTCTCCGGTAGAAGCGTGAGCACATCCTTACGCAGGAAGGCTGAAATTGCGAGTATATGCCCGACTTGTAGCTTAATTGAAGAAGAAATCAAAATGTGACGAACCGGCGTGAGATGTTTGGGTCTTTATTAGCCATTCATTAAAAAGGGATGAAAAACTAACGATTTGCCGTCAGAGGAAAGCTTAAAAAGGGTACGATTGGCATAAGGACTAAATTGGCCAACTGATCATCCGGGTCCTATTTTATGCCGCTTCTTCTTTGGGTTATTTTCGGCTTAGATTAGCTAGAAAAGTTTCCCAAAGATAGAGGGGACACTAAAGAAGGTAACCTCAGCCAACTAACGCCGCAAATGGAAGCAAAGACCATGCTAGCTGTATGAGATGTTGGGGAGGATGTTTTAGGCGGCGGTGATATCTTGTATTCAGCTGAGTTTGACTTTGCTAGTTGTGCTGGTGCCAATTTTCTGGGGTAGACATCATGCGTTTAGTAATTTAGTAGCAAATCTCCTTAAATCCGGATAGCCTTTAAGAAAATAAATCTTTTCGACGTAGTTATCTAGCATTTTCAACCAGCTCACGTCACATGTATGAATTTGTCAAAGATAAGACTCCAAAAATCGAAATTATTTCTGAAAATTTATGATCACACGGCAATGAGGGGAGGAAATTGATTTCATTCGAGGTTTCCATAAGGAACCACTTATATTCTTCGTAGCACCTAGTTGCAAATTGATAAAACCGAAAAAAATGCTAAAAAAAACGCCCTCATACATTTAACTCGTAAGGCACAGCGGACAATTGAAACATAATTTTCAGTCTCTTCCATGCCAAAACACAGCACTCTCTAGCTCTTAAAGCCATATGTGGATGCAAGAAAAGTCTTTTAAAAAAAAAATTTAAGAAATATATTTTGCGAGGTGTGAAGGATGCCAAAAGGCCCGCCGCGCACATACGACTACACCAGTTACATGACTGTGAATTCACTTTAGACTTCATCACTGAGCAATAAATTGCGCCGAGAATCTGTATCAACGCCAAGCCACCCAACTCCGGCTACGACGACTAGGACTACGACTGTGACGACGATGCATAGTAAGAGATATCCAATTGAAAAAAGGGCACAAACAAAAGACAGCAGTTCGCCCTGGGAGCTCCACATGTAGTTGAAGTGTAACCAAACAAAACGCGCCAAAAGAGCAGAAAAAAAAAAACAATTTACGGTAAAGTATCTACCACTTGCTTGTGCTGGCCCGGCCTGGCCTTGCCTTTCCATTTCCTGTGCTTGCCACACTCACTTTCCTATATTGAAACATAAATTTTTAATAATAGCTTCAACCCTGGGCTTCAGCTTCTGGTTCTACTTCAACTTCAACTTCAGCACCACCCTTACCGGCAATGCGGTGAGACCGCGAAAAGGGACGAACAAAAAAAATCATGAACCAAAGGTGGAAAGGACATTAGGTTAGGTATTAAGTTTTATTTATCGTTTAAATAAAAGATAATTTTGTCTTTTTTTTGTTTTGGTTCCACATTGGTGGTATCTGGTGGCAAGGATACTTCTTCTTTTGTTGCTTGAGATACAAAAACACCTTGGATGTCCTGCCTGAGAGTGAGCTGAGATGAGCTGATGCGGCACTGTCAGGTGATATCAGTTTATGTTGATGTTCTTCTCTTGGGATTTCCCTAGGGGCTGCTTTGCCATGCTCCTCTAGATGGTTGGGGAATGGTTTATTCGGTTTCGGCTGTTTGGGAGAGATTTTTGGTTAATGGCGGTAAACGGTAGAGACCTCTTGGACCATAGTGTGGCTTTGTGTGTACTTCGATCATAATGAGTGATGAATGGTTATGGATATTTTATCTGTTAGCAGTCCAGGGAGTAGCATTCATCCTGCAATGGGGTTTCACCAAGTCATCTTTAAGTTGGAAGGGATTTCTGTAAGCAGAATCCTAAGGACCATAAAAAAGGTGGTGTAAATTAACGAAGTGAAATGAGAACAAATGAATGTGAAACTTGGCGAATTAGTTGATAAAAAAAGGTTTAACGTTCGTCTGGGAAAATAATAACCGAATAATACAAAAAAGAATGCATGATGAATAGTATCTAGCCAAAGGTAATACCTTAACACAATGACAATGATGACAATGCTGTTCCGAGCAAAACTAGTTGCTTGAAGGTCCTTAGGAGAACGTATGACTGACCATCTCGGAACCATAATCTATAGAAACGTATGTATGTCAACGCACTCCATTGTGTTCGGATCTCTAAAACTAACTTGAGTTTCCTCCAACTCACCATAAAAGATAAAGATTCCTTTCCGACTGACCTGATTTTGAGCTCTTCTTTGTCTGTCTCTGACTTTGAATTGTTGGCTTTCTGATGCAGGCCCAATATCTTGTGTGAGGGAAGGTAAGCATGATGGCACAATCAATCTCATCTCTATGTTTCCTTCAGGAGGCAAATCCGCCCGGATTATGTCACAGATAACTAAAAAGAATAGCAGTGGTGAAGGAATGAATGAATACAATCTGTGTTCTAAGGTCAATACTTTCATCGATCCGCCTTCAACCGTTGCCACCCATGTCCTTTGGATTTTTCGCCTTCTACCATCTGATTGACCACCGACTGATGTAAAAACCTTTTTTAAGTGACACAGTGGTCGTCGAAGTTCTCAGGTTGGCTTACTTGGGAATCTCAGAGCCTTTCTGTGTTATACATGGGCATCCTTAGCAGGTTGGATTAGGTGGTGTTAACAGATGTTGTATGAACAGGTGTCCCTCTTCATTTCGATGTCATCTCCAATTCTAAAGTATCGGCCAGTGATAGACCGATTGATCTGATTGAATGTACGTTGTCGATAGGTCGAAATTCAACTGATCCTGTGTCAGCAATTGCGGTTGCAAAGTTAGCATTTCTTGTGTCCCCGCGCCCGTGTGGTCTTATTACATGTTTGAGCGTGGTGTTGCTGAAATCAGCGACCAATCTTTGTTAGACGTTGCATGGGTGGCTACTCTCAATATGCTACAGAAATCTTCAAGAGCTTAAAACTGATAAATTAGAGCTCTACCACTATTAGACTGCTGCTCGTCCGTTTTCCAAAGTAGACCAACAAGTTTTTGTCAAGATTAGCAGCCTCGTTGAATATTTTTGTCACTCACCTTTATTTTATGCCCAAAATGTCGGAAATGAAACGGTAGACAGAAGGATAAGTTGGTTCAACTAAACCAAGTCTAGAAAAATGTAACAGAAAACTTAAAAAACATTTTTTGAATTTTTTTCTTACCTAATCGTTAAATACAAATAATTTTCAATTTACCTTTACTTTATTTAATATAATAATATTTGTTTTCTATTTTTAGGTAAGTGAAGATCGAAATTGTCTCAAAAATTAGGGGGATTTGACTGTCTACATCCGTTTCAAGGTAAATGACAACATGAGCAACACAAATGAGTGTCAAGAAGCTAGGCTATGGCCCATACCGGGCTGCCAGCGCCATAGTGTTTTTTTTTTTGTATGATTTTTGTCCCATAGATACAGTGGCATTTCTGTCATTCACGATCGGTTTCGGTGTTTAACTACTCGTGCTTCTCGCGTGCTTTTTTCGCGTGATGTTGCCAAACAAATGTTTCATAGTTCACATCTTGATTCAGCATATACAATTTGTAGTTGTGACTTTTTTTCGAGTAACTCCAATATCACCCGGGTTATCTGCTATATGGTGTAGCAGTTTATCGTTACATGGTGTAGATGAATCAGCTTTTAAGATTTACCAAATCAGGGATTGACTGGCTGAACTTCAGAGGACAATTTCTATCCTTTGGGATCTTGAAATTTGTGATGATATCTTGTATTTCAATTTAAAATTCTTTGATCTTTTCCAGGATTGGTGAAAAGCTTCAGTTTTGCTACAATAGCTTCTTGGAGATCGGTGGCGGATGGCTTATGCAGTGAAATCTTAGTTCCGTACTTAAGGTTCCTTATCTTATTCATGTCAATCCTTATCTTGTTCCTGTTGCCGATTTCCTCAAGCTTTTTTTGTATTCTGGATTCTGAAACCGCTTTGAGGAGACTATGCTCCTAACTAGATCGAAAATACCTCCTCGTGGGTCAATGGACATTAGCCCTATGAAAGAATGTGACTCTTATTACATTACAGCAAGACACTTTTGCGCTTCGATCCTTGGCGATTCCGCAGCGGAAATATTTTGAGCAAACGTCGCATTTTATTCTTCCAGGTTTGCCTGTTTTATTTAGAATAAATATATTTTATATATATATTTTATATATATATTAGATTGTGCAAAATAAAGGATTTCAAAAAGATAACTAGGAGATTTAGTTTGTATAATTTTAAATAGTTTTAATATATTGCGGAAGTTTAAATACAGATTAAGATTCAGACCGTAAATTGAGGATGTAAAACTGGATACACTACTGTACCTAGGAATATTATAAATAAAACGGATACAATCATTAAACGCAACCTTTAGTCTATTCTTACAAACAGAGTCAAGACAAGGGAACACAGAACAATTAAACAAAACGTAAGGCATTATAAGCGTTTTAACTAATCTTGTTTTTACGAGGTGATGCAAGTAGTTCGTCGAGTATCGCAATCGGCGGAGTCCACTATAAACTTTTTTCAGGGTGTCTTTTACATCATCACAACATGTAAGTGAAGAGTTAATATGGTATTTAACAGAATTTACAACTTTAACGAGGTTGCCATCAAGGACAACAGGTGAAAAATCATTTGAACAAAAGTCATTATTTGAAAAAACAATGCAAACTGTCTTGTCGGGGTTCAACTTCAATTTGTTAGCTTTTGACCAGTTGGATATGTTATCAAGATCTTCATTCACTCTAGCAACACAGTCCTCTATAAGACCAATAAGATGCGAAAAATATATAATCACATCATCAGCGTACATGTGAATTTTGCAATTCTTAACAATACCTGGGATTTCATTGTTAAAAAGGGAGAACAGAAGTGGTCCCAGAACAGACCCTTGCGGAACGCCTTCGTGAATGATTTTAGAGTTTGAGTAGCCAAGCTCTGTGGCGACCGACTGTTCTCTTCCCCTTAGATAACAGCTTAGTAGCTTTGTGGACGAGTCTGAAAAATTAAAACTATTTTTAACCTTTGTTAGTAATAAAGAGTGACCAATACAGTCGAAGGCTTTGGAAAAGTCTAGAAGAACTGCTATACAGGTATCGTTACGATCTAAAGCAGATCGAATATCAGTAGTCACTTTTAGAACAGCAGATTCACAACTGTGTTTGCTTCGAAAACCGGATTGCCATTTCGATAGCTTATTATTATAACCCCGGAATTTATGTAATTGGAGATATAAAACCTTTTCAAAAGCTTTTGACAAAAAACACAAAATACTAATTGGTCTGTAGTCGGCAGGACATTTTGAACTAGTCTTTTTGGGTATAGGAATAATTTTAGCTTTTTTCCAACTATCTGGGAACTGGGAGCTGTATATACCGTAATTAAATATATGATGTATGTAGCAAATAACATGAGGTAGTATAAGCTTAAGAAATCGAGGTGATATACCATATATAGATATTGTCTACATTAAAAGGTTTCTTGTCCTACAAGCAGTCAGTGTTTTCCTGCCATCGATGGTTGATGACTCCAAAACGATACAAGAGTAAAAACTAAATGCGCAAGATATAAGGACAATAAATTCAACAAAAGGTAGCAAACATGAGTAGCGCAAAAACACTGCTCCTTGTTTCTACTAACAGACTGCAGAAAAATCATTACAAAAAAATTCTGGTGAACCAAAACAGAGTGACCAGCAAAGTAGTGCTGGGGTTCACAAATTCAGTCATCCCATAAACAATGCAGACACGTTAGCTTGGTGCCTAATCAAGGGAATATCTAGAATCATCTAACAGAATATTATTATCAAGAAATAGAAAGGTTATTCTTTTCAGGAGAGCATTGCACTGTGTTTTATCCCATCTTAATTTCTTAACTCCTTTTTTGCAGACTACTTTTGTCCCAAAGGATATGTTTTCTAGTTTCCATATTTTATAAACAAAAATTAATCGCCATTTAGACACATTATCTAGAATGTATTTTAAGCCTCACACATGAGAAAATGGTTTCATTGTTTTCGGTATACATATCCACAGATACGAGTTACCACCATCCGGTACCCGTAACAGGGTCTGTTACATTCGCCCTCTCGTGAGGGAGTTATTTCGGTGTAGGAAGCACTTTCATTTCAAGGAGGAGGGTGACGTTCTACTCTTTGGATGTGTGTAATTAAAAGTTTTGCCTTTGGAAATTTGTAATAGATTTTAATAAATAATTACTTTAGTTATTGTATATGTATGTGACAAGAGTAGTATGAAGGAGGGGTAGTCATCGTCTGTAGGTCGTCGTGATTTAATGTGCTTATGGTGGAGAGGAAAACTTTTCATAAGTGATATCCCACGTGTAAAGTGATGTATTGGAGGATGTAGTTAAATAAATTTTAAACGGTGTTCTTCTGTGAATGGTTTCGGAAAGGAGCCGGTAATGAGTGGAAAATTATTTTGAACAAATTTTGACAGTTGGTTAAATTGCATGATTTCTTGAGTTGTGTTTTTTTTTTTTTGTAAATCAAGCATCTCCGACATCTGGTAGATTAATTTTGGAAGATTCCCTTCCCATTCTTAAGCTGTTTCTTTTTTGTATTTACCGAATTCTTGTTCTACATACGAGTATATTGTAGTGCTTCAAGAATTGATTTTTATTTTTTCTGTTGACTTTATAACGAGGAGGAAGCCCAATACTTCGCGACTAGGTCAAATAGACCATTCAACCTAGATAATGATAGCAAACACTTTCGTACAGGAAAGTCCACAGTCAAGTCATATAGAGCAATGTCTAGCTTTGGCATCCCTACACGCTGCTCCTTCAAAGTCGGTAATGACTTAGGCAAGTACTTTGAAGTGTAAAAAAGGTTTTGAAACAAAATATCATCATTGCAAGGCTTTCGCGGAACCCACAAGCGAACACTGGAGGCGCAATCCTTATAGTCTCTGCAATGACTTGCGTAAGCCATTAATATCGACATAATTATGAGAACCCAACTGGCTGCCACCGGTGCGTTAGCTAGTATTGAAACCGAGGCTACCAAGATGGGTTTTGCAGTGAATGGGGGCAAAGTACAAAAAGTACTAAGCAGAGTTTTCCAATAAGAACTTGGCAGCTTTTTTTTTTAAATAAAAGGCAAACCATTTGAGATATTTCAAAAACTTTACTATCGGCTTTACTTCGTTCATATGGCCACCGCGTGCACGTTTGCAGCGGTCGATTCGTTGGACCCAATTTTCAACGACTCGGCCACACATTTCGGTCGAAACGGCCGCTATTTCGCGTTCAATGTTGGCTCTGAACTCTTCCAACGTCGTCGGCTTGTTGGCATAAACCAATGACCTAACGTAGCCACACAGAAAATAGTCAAGCGGCGTTAAATTGCACGAACGAGACGGCCAATCGACTGGCCCATTTCTTGAGATAACACGCTCACCATACTTACTCTTCAATAAATCGATTGTTACGTGTGCTGTGTAACTTGTAGCACCATCCTGTTGAAACTACATGTCGTCCCAGTCAAGATCCTTACGCAAAATACGCCATAATGTGGTCTGAGCGATGCCCAATTCTTGAGAACGCCGTGGAATTGATTGATTTGGATCATTTGCTACGGACGCCTTCGACACTTCGCCCAACCCGTTGTCTCACTGAGATGGCAACATCACACAACGAATATGTAGACTCTAATTTTTGCACTAAGCTTGTTATTGCCTGTCTACTAGGGCAAGAATTACAACCGAAAATTGGAATTAACGCTCTTAAAGTTGCAGTCACTGACTCCGAATTTCGGTAGAAAATTTTTATAATTTGCAGACGTTGCTCGTTCGTGTACTTTATGATGATGAAAATGTTGAGTTAACTGAATTAATTGACAGTGACAGTTTCATGATTAGTGAAAGAGTGCGTTCACAAATTAAATTCATAGTTGTCAAGTCCCTTTTGGGAAACCCGATGGCCGATATATGCTGTCGGCAAGAAAGGACATACAGCATCGCCGAAGTGGACAGATGCGGTCGACAGCAGAAATTTCAATGTAGTAAGAGATTTTGCCTACATTGGCTCTGCTACAATTTCTGCCAACAACACTTCACCAAATATAGAACGAAAAATCACTTCTACCACCCGCTGTTGAGCAGTAAATCCCTATCCCAAAACCCCAAAATACCTTGATCATCGCAGTTTTACTTTATGGCATCGATGAATGGACTCCATTGAAAGCGGATGAGGATATCCTCAGTCGTTTCGAGAGAAAAATCATTCGGGAAATATTCCGTCTCATCGACGATAAACTATACGAGCTGTTAGAAAACTGCTCATCAGTAGGCTGGGATGGCTGTCACATGTAGAAACTTGTCGGTCGATAGTCCTCTTCTTGGACTATAATGACCCTATTGGAAAGTCTCTAAGATTTTTAAAAAGGAGTCGAAAGTCAATCCATTTTTGATGGACAATTTGTTAGTAGTTTTGGCGTAGTGTGCATTTCGTGCCCGTTTTCTTGACTCTGTAGCCACTTGTCGTTCAATGTGGCGGTTTGTCGCACATCTCTTAAAGACTGGAACAACACGAGATCGAGCAAGCCTTGGAAGTCCTTTTATCTCTCGTTTGGTCGACATTATTAATGCCGCGGTTGAAGGTGTCACAGAAGCTCCACTTATATTGGCTAGACGAAGTGCCAATTGGTCATTTCATGCATGTCTCTGCGGCTCAATTTGGGGAGAGATTTAAAGATGTTTCCTTAAAAACGGAGACAGTCCATTTCTTGAGTTTTAATAACGAAGGGGACGATTTTAAGGCAACAATATTAATGAGTGACGAGATCCTTTTGCACCCATGCGGTCAAACAAAATTTGCGATTCTGAGGCACTAAGGGCCGTTTATCAACTCAAAGGCACTGCATAGTGTGCTATTTACAGTGGAGCAGTGACACACAACCGATGTGCCAAATCAAGCGTTTTCCGATTCTCATTTATCACTCTTTTGCTGGCACTGGACCGCAAAATCACCCAATTTGACCCCCTAGACTCTTTTTCTTTACGGTTGTCTAAAGCAATGGGTTGAATTAATTTTTTTTATTATTCTATTCAAAAGATATAGCTTAGGGAACATAAGGCCATACATTATAACCCACCTTGTACCTCTCCACTTTAAACTATTCATCAATCTGATTTTTCATGTCACAATATTCTAGCGCACAAGTGGGCCCATTCATTCAATTCCTTCTCCGGGTAATTTCTTAACTTAACCCTATTGCAATGTGTTCATCGATTGACATTTATGACACCCAGAACACAAATTATTCACATGACATACAGAAGCACAAAATGAAATATTGATTTGTGTACAAAATAATTGAATTGAAGTGTAGAAGGCGTGTGCGTTTAGCTGCAACCACCCCCCTGAAGGATGTACCCTTCATAATCCAAACAAGACAGCCACAACATAAACAAAAATAATTGCCCACCACTTACCCGCCCACCGTTCATATCATAGCTTTCAGTCAATTGACAGACGACAATTATTGTTCGACGATTATGAATAAGATAAGTGCGACGGGGGAGTGTTGTTATGTTCACTCTCTCAGTGTGAAATAGGGGGTTGCCAGATATGGGGTGTGTAAATATGACAATTGTTGTTTTGGGGCGTACAAATAACTTCAGATGAGCAATGAATTGCAAAATCGTATTTGCCGCAAGCGGAAAACATGTCGCAGGAGCGGAAGGATGTATGGAATGAATTAACATGAAGAAAAAAAAAATTTAACCCAAACATCAAAGGGGTGACTAATTATGCCACCATGCTCGACTAACTCAACCTGCACCACCTCATTCATCCATTCATTCGTTCAAGCGTCAAAGGGGAATAAAAAGGAAAACAACATGTCAAAAAGGGGATGGAAAATGCGCTTTAAATTGACACCGTTATGAAAAGTCAAATTCGTATACGAGTATGAGTGAGTATTGGTAATGTGGAGACAGAGCAGTGCCACTAACCTGAGGTAGTAGGCAGAGTAAATTGGTTTTGTTGTTGCCGTCGTCATCGACTATGTCCTTGTTGTCATTTACAATTTTAAAGAGCCCACCGTTGCTTTGCTGGATTGTATGAAGAAAATTTGTAAGGTGAGAGTAAAAAATACTTCAAAACAAACTAGTATTCGCATGAAGTCAACCTGATATCATCAAAGAAAGTCTGAAAGAGCGCAGATACATGGGAAGGGATGGGATTCTATTATCCCTTTCACACAGCCAAACAAAGAAGAACGGTCGATATGGTGACAGGTCTTAAGAAGCGACGGCTTCGAAAGGTCATACGTTTATGTACGAGTATGCATGGATGTACTCAAATGACGATTTCTGGGTAGCAAGTAACATATATACAGATGAGCGTATGTACTCGTAAGCACTGTGAAAAATTGTTTGGGTTATCCTTGCCCTTTTTTTCTTTGGCTCAAACTGCAATTTTCTTTTATGTTTCCTTCTTGTTCCATTTTTTTTTTGTTCTATTCTGTACTGTCCCATTCCATTTCTTTTTGAATGTGTAAATTGCATAGACGACATGAAGGTGTTACAATATATATGTAGGTGCCTCTGCAGTCCACCTTAAGATTGCGCTCGTGAAAGACCTCCCTTATCGTGCGATTTGTAGGTTCCTTTTAGGATTCGGTGCAACAAAAAAATAAATGTATACGAGTATATTCCACATGTATACAGGAGGTGTTCAAAATACTCATATGGGAGGTAAGTAAAAGTTGGTAACAATACTGCAGCAGAGGGTGTGTACTCGTATCTTTCTTCCTTTCCTTTTTAGCTTTCCAACTAGAAAATTTATTTGAGTTTGTTATATGAATGTCCCTCAAGCGGTACACTCGTATCATAAGCCCAGAGTGGGATGAATGCCCTGCTCTGCTGTATGACCATTTTTGATTGTAGGGTATTAATAAGTCGTTTATTCGTTTTTATTATGGTTGTCTGAGTTAACTCGGGGTAAAACTGCAATATGCATTTTTTATGGCAAGAAAAGGGTGTGCTTAACTGTTTTTACTCGCCCTTTCTCGGTCTTCTGTACGGTGAGTTCGGTTGCTGATTTTCGTTTTAGTTGGTCGCTTATGTTAGAGAAATTTAATTAAAGATTCATGAACTATATTTAACCTTAGGTGATAAAATACTGTCTAAGACGGTTGGATTTAGAAAGAAAACAACACCATCCGGCTAAGCCGTTAAAGGTTCAATTTTGTGGTAGCAGTGTAAGTCCTTTCTTGAATATAAGTTGAGTTGAAGATTTCTGTTCTGCTAGATTTTAGGGAATTTGGAGTGTTGGCATCTCATTTCGTATGCCAATCACTAGCTCCTCATGCTTTCAACTAACTAACAACTAACAATTAAAACTAAATAGTTTGACATTTAATCATACGAGGGCGGGTCAATAAGTCCGTGACTTTTGGATTAAAACACAGATTTTTTGATAAAAAAATAATTTTATTTTTCAACGTAGTCTCCCTTGAGCTTTATACACTTTGTCCAACGCTTCTCCAATTTTTTTATCCCTTCCAAAAAAAATGATTTGTCGAGGACCTCAAAATAGGCCTTTGTTTGCGAGATGACTTCATCATTGGAGTCAAATCATTTTCCACCAAGCCATTTCTTCAGGTTTGGGAACAAGAAGTAGTCGCTCGGAGCCAAATCTGGAGAATAGGGTGGATGAGGGAGCAATTCATAGCCCAATTCATGGATTTTTGCCATGGCAACTGCACATGTGTGTACCCTTGCATTGTCTTGGTGGAAAAGAACTTTTTTCTTGGCCAAATGAGGTCGTTTTTTTTTCAAAGCGTCATTGAATCGGTCCAATAAGTTGGCATAATATTCCCCATTGATTGTTCTTCCCTTTTGAAGGTAGTCAATGTGGATTATCCCGCGTGCATCCCAAAAAACAGTCGCCATAACTTTATTGGCTGACAAACCCACCTTGGCCTTCTTTGGCGCCGATTCACCCTTAGAAACCCACTGTTTTGACTGTTGTTTGTTCTCTGGTGTGTTGTGATGGATCCATGTTTCGTCCACTGTTACAAAACCTCGCAAAAACTCCTCCATATTGCGATTAAACAACGCCAAACCTTCCTGTGAAGTTGTTACACGATTGCGTTTGTGGTCGACTGTGATCAAACGCGGCACCCATCTTGCGGAAAGCTTTCTCATGCCCAAGTGATCATTCAAAATTGAAACCACTGAGCCATGCGAGATCCCTACGGCTTCCACAATCTCTCGCACTTTCAATCTTCGGTCGGCCAACACCATATCGTGAATTTTTTCGATTGTTTCGGGTGTAGAGACCTCAACTGGGCGTCCAGGACGTTCGGCATCTTCAGTGCTTGTACGGCCACAACGAAATTCCGTTAACCACTTTTTTACCATTGAAATCGATGGTGCAAAGTCCCCATAGTATTTATCAAGCTTAGCCTTGGTCTCGGTAAAGGTTTTTTTTTCGCAAGAAATAATGCTTAATAAGCACACGAAATTCACTTTTTTCCATTTTCTCCTCAAATGAGTGAGTAGTCTGATAAAAATAGCTGTTAAACACAAACTAACTGACGCAGCAAGTTTAAATTTTGACAGGAGTCAACTGACAGATGCCTGTTGACAGGAGCAGTGTTGCTGTTTCAGTAAAGAGGTCGGAAATTCAAAAAGTCACGGACTTATTGACCCGCCCTCGTATTCACTACTCAATAGGTAGTTGCCAACAATGTAGAGGAAAACTGTTTTATATTTAAACTTGCTTTAATAAAAACAAAAAACTAACGATTTAGAAGCGATTAATATATTTAATTGTGGTTTGCAATTGAAGACTAACAATTAATTTTCCTTTCAGAAGAAAGTGCAAAATGGGATGTATTTAGTTAAATTAGGCACAAATGAGTGACTAATTGATCGCGTTAGGATTGTTTTGTTTTTGAAAAAGGGCGTTCAAAGGAAGGCACTTCATAAGTTGTAAGTTTAAATCGGAGTATTTTAGAGTAAATCTTAAGCAATTGAAATAGTAGATTGCTTCACAAAATTTTATTGCATATAACTACGTGTTTTCAATTTTTTGAATAACCAGCATTCGATTCGCACATCTCGAAAACCATTAAGGAACGTGGCTATTTCCTGATCTTACATTCTGAATTTCGGAATTTTCCGAGAGGCCAACATCTACATCAGTATGGGAACGAATGGTTAAAATGACAGCGAAATGGTGAATGAATGAAACCATCAAAGTTTGACGTCGAAAAGCTGCATAGAGGAAGACTGGTGGAATCTTTGCCTGCCGCGATTTTGTCATTTGAATCGAAAGGCGAGAACTAAAAAGAAGGGAAAATCATAGTCTTCTTGGCGCGATATCTACCATCGAGGCACTTAACAAAGCTTCATCACAAAACGAACATTCTAGGGCTACTAAGCTAGAATGAAAGCCTGTAAAAATAAACCTGGACATGTACAAATGTTAGTAGTAGAGTGGCAGTCGTAACTGAGAATATAGAAAGATTACTTGTAGCCTCCACGCAATGGCGATGATAGACAAGATGCCGGTGTTAGTTAGAATAAACCTTTCACCCTGGATGAAGATGAGAGACAATTCCGTCCCCTGAAGTTGCGATTCTTGAAAATCGGTGTTTATTTGTGCTCAGGGAACAATAGTGTAATAGAGTCCCCTCTCGCCATACCAAATTGGCTTTATAAATGAGCCTTGTCATCCCTTGGCATCTTCCAATCAAACGTCTGTGATGGTAGGGATATGTTTAGCAAAAGGATGGCACAACTTCGTTTGAAAAAGCCTTCGTGTCTAACCCCCACGGCCGAAGTAGCAGACGGTGAGCGCATTTTAAGTTGCGTACGCAAGTGAAATTGGACATCAGCCAACTACCCGAAGAGGCTAAAGAGGGTTATTCTGCCAAGTATAGCCCTAATATAATATAAGAAAGTAAGTTAGTATGATATTTTCGCTTTGACGGCACTCGGTTGATGCTTCACCAATTAGTTTTTATCGGAATTCAGCAGACTTAACTTACACTGTCGTTACCGTTCCACACCCAAAGAGTATAATCTGGAAACGAACATGCAAAACAGTGAATACTGTCATCAGTCAAGGAATGTATTATATAAAAAGTCTCAGATAAGAGATCATTTAATAAAATTGAAAAGACTGTGGGACAGAGAACAGAAACCATAATCTTAGTCATCGCTCTTGTGATGTGCCTTCGAATCTTGTTTAGTCGAACCCGATTGTAAAGACTCTTGTGAGGGTAATTTGTTGCTCTGCACAGTGGAAAATAGTCGAATAAGGACCACAAATACTGAGGCTACTAAGTACCTAACTTTCCTTTTATTTTTTTCCAGTTATTTATTTATTTTTTTTGTTATATCCCTTTTAAATTTTCGCACTTCATCCGTACAGCCTTAAATCCTCTGAATAGGTCGGTCGTGAAATATCCAAGTCAGCCGATGTAGATATGTTAGAGAAAAAAGTTTCAATGGAAAACCTAATCGTCAACTACAATCTTTCCGGTAAAATAAAGTACCACAAGATTCACTATTCAGACCTGTTCTTTTAAAACGTCACTTAAATTTCTAACACATTCACTTTGACGTGACTTCCGCTATCTAATGATGAAAGAATAAAAACCTCAAATTCATCTGATCCCGTTTAAACTAATTTTGATACCGACTAACGGCAGCGATAGGAAACGACTGACCACAAATTACACTTTCCGCTCCTGTGACAAAGTCTATTAAAAAGGCACATACTCCTGTAATGATAAATGTTTTAGTGGGATCAAATCAACCGCTTGTCGGTTAGACAAAATCTAAATTATTTGATGCCATCATGGAAAAGTGTCAATGCATGTTGTTGTATCCCTCGAATAACGTTACATTTGTGTGTGATTGTAATGTAATTATACATTATCCCACTTTGGACATAACGCGCTTCATATAGAAAATTCTCACCAAACGACTTTTGAATGTACGAGTAGTATCTATAATTACTATTCAGTAGGCTATAGTGGTGTATTGTGGTTGGCTAGCTAGTTCAATGCATTTAGTGACTATCCTGTAACACATTCGATGCAAGTACCGTTACCATATTTCTAGCACGAGCTTATGTAATAGCCAACGACATAAACATACGCAAAAAAGGATAACGACATACTCGTAGTACGCATTTACATTTTCAATAAATGTCCCATGCATATCAGATTAGATTTCCCGAATGACGTAAATGTTGGTGTTTTCAGAAAGTACTGATCATGGGTTGAAGTTGGGGCGTCCTCCAAGTCGTTGGCTAGGATGTTATGTGTAGAAAGTGTCGCTGAGAATACACCGGAAAATGCAGTAGGAGTACTCGTAACAGTGACAGTAACAGTTTTGTATCTTTTGCAAGTTTAGTGATACTGAATAGTGGACAGAGAAGGTAAGTTTTAACAGTATGCCGGAAGTACTGTTGGTAATCGTTTTATCCATTTTTTGACGGCACATGAAATGCGGCTATTTGGAGTGCTGAGTTTTTCGATGTGACAGACATATGAAGTGGCAATTTGACAATGCGGAATGTTAAAGAATTCGCATGTTCGGTATTTTCGTTTGTTGGAGCTATTTTATTGCAGGATGGCATGACAGCGTATCGCGAGTATCTATTTGAGTGAATTTTTTCTTTAAATAAATGTGTACTTCAGATATTTCCTCGACAGAGACAAGTAATCATTAGTTGCTTACTCACAGGTGTTGATTTTACTGATCACTGTTGCAAAAATAAAATCAGCGTACTGTAGAGTATCTCAAGACATTATAATTTTTATGTCCAAAATGTGTGGGTTCGGGCACCAAATACTGTAATGTGCATGTATATATTCGAACAACAATCTGCAATTTCCGAATCTTCATATGCCTGAACAGCACCTTAACGCAAAGCCATCAGAAGCAAAGACATGAACATGCGCCTGGTGTTATATACTTGGATTTCCGCGAATGGATGTGGAATCTCATCAGATGCTATTGTATTACCTGCTTTGCTTCTAGGTTCGCATTTGTGCTTGCAAACATATCTCTGTCGATGCTGATTTTACTCTCTCTTTCACTATTGGCTCCACTATGGCTCCCTTCCAGTCGCAAAACTCCCATCGACGCAATTGTGCATTTGTATTGTTCGTCTGACGTCAGCCAGTCATCTGTTGCTGAAGCAGCTAGTGACTACTGTAACCAGAACTAGCTCGCCGAATTAAAAGCGTTCTTAACGTCCATTGTTATCAATGCACAATATTTTTCTAACCCACATATGTTTTGGTCTAGAGCTCCTCGTTTTCCTTCTCCCCCTCCTTTCCCACATTTTCACTCTCTCCTCTTGTCCTATTTTAAAAAATGCCGCCTTAGTTACCTTAAAGCCAGGCAGTACACAGTGAGTTCCGTGAAGGTTTTTCTTCTGAGAACCAGAGGAGTTCTATTTCATTTCTGCTACGTCTTGGTTGCTTTCAAGGACCCACCTTACAAGAAATACGAATAACAAGGAATATCTCGCAGATATTCTACGCAAGGTGTTTTTTTTTCCAGAAATGGATCATCTCTTCCCCCGTATTAATGCGATTTTAAAATAAAGTTAATAAGCCTGTTTTAATATTAATTATGAGCTGAAACGGGGTCGTATTTTAAAAACGCGATTCCCGGAGGTTACAAAAGATCCCTGTCGCTATTTTCTAATTTCAAGAATTGCTTATCGCATGCTGAATATAATATTTCAAAATATTTACCTGAAATTATAAATAAAAATTCTTAAATGAAACAAAGAATGGTTTCTGATTAATAGGAACCATAACATAAAAAAGCTATCTCCAGGAACGATCTTTTCTCGTCTGCTTTTGTTTGGTCAACAGAAGGTGAGAAAAAATTGGGATAATGGATTAACCAGAAATGCTATTCCTACTTTTTTATTTCAACTAGAATCCGGTAAATGGGTTGGGTTTTAAGTAAGCAAAGTCCATCGTAATGGTGTAGTGAGTTGATGAAGGACATTTGAAGGTGAGTTTCTATTCATTAAGTAAATGGCATCAGTGACATTGGAAGTAAGGTAATTTTATTTGAAGTATATTTGTTTAGAGAGGCACTTCGTAAATGAAAAAAAAAACACGGAAGAGATGATAATAAAGGGATGGATACATGCATAACAGAGGCATTCGGCGACAGAATCGGTAGCTGTATTTTAAATTTGTCAACGTATTGACATTTCTGCAATGACAACAGAGAGAAGTAGAAGTCGAGGAAGAGCAACAAATTACGTATTACAAGCTACGAAATCGGGCGGGTAAATGTTCCGAACTAGAGAACATAGAAGCACAACGAAAGATCGATATATCTAATTTATTTCGAGAAATAATGTAGCGAAATGTCCAAAAAGAGTGCCTAAAATCTATTATTAAAACCAAGCTGCACTCGTACAACTTCGCGGATAGCTTTGGCCGCGAAATTTGCGGTAATGGCTGAAAAATACTAGAAGCCGATAGGAATAATTATATCCGCAAGTATTGTAGTTTAACCATTCTTCCCGCTTTTGCAAAAGCTTGGCTCTGCATATAAATAACGATATAACGATGAGACAAAAATAGATCTTTACATAAAAAAGGCAGTACCACGAGATGAAAAGAAAATGGTAGCTAGTACGTTAATAGTTAGGCTATTGTGTGTGAACTTAGAAGATGAAGCCATACAATATAACAAGCGACATGCAATAAAAGAAGTAACCACCGAAGCACAGCCAAACGAGGCAAAAGTTTTAAGACTATGAGACTGAATGAATCCATTTACAAAGATTCGATCATTTAAATATAATAAAAACGACATCTTAGCTTAAACATCTTGACAACGCTGACGATGTTTGTTTACTTTCATATCGGATAATGGATCTCCACTTGATGGCCACAATCTAAAAACTGAGGCGAACAAATTAGGACTCGGAATAAACACAGCCAAAAAAACTCCCAGCAGTTCTAACATCCGGATCCAACTTAACATTGCCGGCTAGGAGGCTTGAAAATCGGTATTACTGTACGGGTGCAGTACCTAAAAAGTGGACACCATTAACACTCGAAAAAGGCAATGGATTGGACACACACTACGGAGCGAAGAAAGCTCAATTGCAAAGTTCGCCATGTAGTAGAATTTGCTCACCCAAGCATGCAAAATAGCGGGACCCCCTAGGTAAAAGTGGCGCAGGATAGTCGAGAAGGAATCGAGCTCTTTGGGAATGACTGTCCACTAGAAGTAGACTTTTAGTCAATCCTCTCAAAAGCTCTCAAAACTCCGGGTGTCATCCTGGATAGCAAACTTCTTTTGACCTAAACATGTCTTGTCGGAAAGGTAAAGTGGTTTTCGGGCATTAAAAGCCAAGAAATTTTGCCACCGAGAAGAATTCTACGGCTATGGCAAGACCTGCTTTAGATGCAGGAGAGATGAATCTCTCCAGAGTGATGAATCTCTCCAGAGTGATGAATCTCTCTAGAGTGATGAATCTCTCCAGAGTGATGATTGTATTTTACGTAATCACCTTTCGAGAAAAATTCAGTTCACGAAATATCCATGCATACAGGGCAAGAGTCGAGGCCGATCTAAAACCTCAAGCCGAACACGGAACCCAGTACTTTTTACAGCTCCTTATCGTGTAAACTACAAGTGGAAATCCCTTCGTGGGACTTTAGGTATAAATCACAGCCACCATGAAGCTTCTACCAAGTGGCCTACCCCTTTTTAGTTAGACCCAGACCGAAGTCCGGACGGCGGTTGTGATTGCCAGTGGTATTAAGTTTTAAGTCCTGGTAGGGTCTTCATCATGTCACACAGTACAACCCTATTACCGGCGGCTTATACTATAATGTAACTGACCAAATCGTATTAACCTTTGGTATCGACATCATGAAAATTTATACGAAAAGATCAGGATATTGCTCTGCCCCAGTATATAATTAGACAACGTCGTTGATGGGCGATGCCTTGTGGAACCCTTTCATAACGTCCACACTAATTTTAGAATGAAGGGCTTCTTTTAATGCCGCTGGATGATTGAATTCGCTGAGTCTTGTGTTTGGTCCTAGGTCATACTGGGTAGTTAGTTGTTGATTTCCTAGATACAGCTCGGAAAAAAGTTTCTTAGAATTCGAACCTTCATTAGGTTAGGACTATCAGTTGTAGTTGGATTTCTTGTGAGCAAAATTTTCCGACTACTCTTAGAAGTTAGAGAGTTGTATCCTGCCTTTTAGTGGAAAATACTGTTGGACATTTATTGGGGTTGTAGCATAGTACTACGTCTTTTCCGACCACCTATGTCTGTTAGGCATAAGTATCACAGTAAGAGGGGTGTCTGAAAAGTTTCCTACATAGTCTCCTCGTAACTCTACACACTTCGCCCAGCGATGCTCCCATCTCTCTAACCCGTCCAAATAGTACTTGGCGTTTTTCTCTGCAAAATAATTGTTCACGAAGGTGATTGCCTCTGTATTTGACGAAAATCTCTATCCTCCGAGCGCAGTTTTTAGATGAGGGAAGTCGCTTGGGGCTAGACCTGGTGAATGAGGGGGATGATCAAGCAGTTCAAACCGCAATTCATCGACTTTCGCCATGGCAAACGCTGAGGTGTGAGACAGAGCGTTGTCTTGGTGAAACAGGATTTTCTTTTTCTGCAAATGTGGCCGTTTTTCCGCAATTTCTGCCTTTAGCTTGGCAAGTAATGATGCGTAGTATGCTCCTGTAATGGTTTTTCCTGTTTGAAGATAATCGATTGAGATAACTCCTTAACTATCCCAAAAAACAGTCGCCACCACTTTCCCAGCCAAAGAAATAGTTTTTGCCCTCTTTTGACTGAATTTTTGTTTCGGGCGTATAATGGTGTATCCAAGTTTCATCTACATTAATTAATCGGCGCCAAAACTCGGATTTATTGCGCCTAAACTGCGCCAACAGAGCGTTGGAAATGTTCATTCGAACACGTTTTTGGTCTAACGTAAGCAAACGCGGCACCCAACGCGCGGGCAGCTTTCTCATGCCTAAATCTTGATTTAATATGTAACAAACACGTTCTTTGGACATTTTCATAACCTCTACTATCTCTCTCACTTTAATTCGGCGGTAATCTAACACCATTTGGTGAGCTAAAGCAATGTTATCGTCAGTGGTTGCAGTTTTTGGACGTCTCGAACGTTCCTCATCTCCCAAGCTCTTGCGGCCACGTTTAAATTCAGCTGACCAAAATTTCACTGTGGCAAATGATGGTGCAGAGTCCCCATACACAGAGTCCAACTCACTTATGATTTGCGTAGGCGTATTGCCTTTCAAAAACAAGAATTTAATAACAGCTCGATATTAATTTTTTTTCCATTTTCACAACAAAAATACTCGCATCGACTCACTCAAACGACTGTCAACTAAAAACTGCGCATCCAAAATAACAGAAACGTCGGTAGGTAACTGTCAAAAGATGCACAGCTAGCATCGTCACTAGCTTTTATTGACGAGTGCCGCTATCTTTACGTTGCGGTCGGAAACTTTTCAGACAACCCTCGTATTCTGCGAAATACTTCCTTTGTGAGTATCCGAAACCTCTTCGAGCCTCATGCGGGTGCGGGTACTGTAAGCACTTAATCGTAAGTAAGAGCACTTACAAAATGATATTTTACTTAGGCATATTGGCATTCATTCACCCAATCATACCGGGAAGAGCAAATTTAATTTTTTTGTTTTTCGTTATTCATAATTTGGGGAACGTTTTATAAAAGAAACATTTTAGGTCTCACTGGCGGGCGTCCGATAGGTTTCCAGTTCTGGGTTTAGAAAGGAGACGACTTTGACACAATTACGAATATTGATTCTATTTCAAGAATTGATTATTTTTTCTGAGAAGAACCTACATACCGTGCTGGTATGACTTTCCTTCAGATTCGACTGCCTTTGATTCTTTACATACCTACAAAATGAATAAAGTCAACAGAGGAATTTACATCACATCATTTAACTTTTACTCAAAAAATCCATTAAGGACAATAAACCACTTGAAAACACTGATTCTCATTTCAACCGTTCAAGTCCTTGGACGAGCTTAACTGAGCTCTGTTGCCAAAATCGTATTTTTTGAGGAATTTTTCTATTTTTCAGAATTTTTTTTTGTATCTGTGTGGCAGCAGCACTTTACTTCGTCCTCTAACGGGGTTTTCTTATTCCTTGACAAAATGATTAATGTTGTTCTTTTTATTTTTTGATTGTTGGTTGAAGGTGTTGTTTTTGTATTCATTACATCCTTGTACTCGTGGTTGTTGCTGTTTGTAGTATTTTTTTTGTGCTGAAGTAACTCTTTGTCGAAGAATGTTAAACAACGAGATTTAGCACCAGATCTACAGTAGTCTGTGTTAGAGAAAAATGCCTTAAATGCCATGTTTCATGCACAATTTTGTTATTCTTTCCCGTCGACCATTAGAGATGCTTTTCGTTTTTTTTTTTTTTTTTTTTTCTCCACAAACTTGTAAAGTAAGGGGGATGAAACACAAACAATTTATTTTGCCATTGTAGCGTTTTATTGTTATCCTAACACTTTATCTAGATGTGACATGACAGCGGTGCGAGCAAGGATACTGGATTCAAGGATTCCCTTGAAATTACTTTATGGGCAAATGGTAGCCCACTGACTGAATCTGTCTATGGTCTTTTCGTGGTGCTATTTCAACGTCTTCCCATTCTTTTGTGTGTCCTTTTTTTTTTTTTTGGTTTTTGTCTGTCTAAGCTCTAAGGTGTATGCACATTTTCCACGCCCTTAAGGCAAGGTGATAAATGAAGTGACTAAATCGTTTCTTCATCGTCGTGTTCGCCTTGGAGTCATCTAGTCCTAGTCCGTGGAATTTTGTGGGTTGAGAAAAAAAAAAAACGAAGGCACGTCCTTAAGGACTGTGTCTTGGCTTACAGGTGTTGCAAAGAAAAAGAGCAACAAAAAAATCCGAAAGTGGGTGGAAGTTTTTTCTTTGCCAAAATCTCAGTAGAGCCGAGAAGACAAGTGATTTATTTCTCAAATCATCTGCTTGGCGTGTTTGCATTTTTTTATTTTTGCGTTGTTTTTGTTGCTACTCTGAAAAAGAACCAAACAAATATTTTTATTTTCGTTTATTTTTTTCTGAAGGTTGTATTTGGCTTTTTTCAACTCTGACAGGTATCGCCTACGAAATTTTGAGGGGTTTTAATCAAATTTTGTTGATGTGTGGGGCATGACATCTAGCTCGGAGGGCATTTGTTAAAATACCTGGAATCAGGTAAAATACTCTGCGGGGATGTTTTATGTGCAAATAGAAATTTATTTATTAATAAGGCAAGCAGTACCCCCCTTTCGAGTTAGCTTTTGTGATTTTTCTTCTTTTTTTTTTTATATATATTTTGTTTGTTGGAGGGCAGAAAAATTGTATGAATTAATTTTTAGTATTTTGTTTTTGTGGCTTGGAATACAATTCAAGCCCAGCGGCAAGATTTATTCGTCTGGTTGAATTTTTTATTTTTTTTAATATACTTTGATCCACATTTTTATAACAGGCTTATAATCTGCAGTAGAATAAATCTGAAGAAACTTTTAAATGTAAAAAAATTATCATCGAAAATGGCTATATTGTTTTTTAAAATACTCCACATGAAAATGAATCTCCCGCCGTTTGTTAAGGAGGATTTGGCACGTCTTGAAAGACCCATACAGTCGACCGCTGTTTAGTTTCCTGCTTATATGCATAGATTCATGATTCGTTCAATATTTAATTCCATTGCTTGGTTGAGGTGCATTTTTCAAATCTCGGTACAAAACAAGAATAGCTCTCGTATGATAAACCCTTCTGAGCACGTGTACCATTAAAATTGTCAAACCTTGCGTTTCTACATCGGTATTGCTACATATATCTCAACTCTTAGGTGTATAGGTGTACTCGAGTCTTAAAATCTCTTTAAGATTGAGTCAGTCATGCAAGAGAGTAGATTCAGTATGTTCATCAGTGTTTGAATTCTCACCTACTGTCAAATTTTGGGACAGCGGCTCAAATTCGACGGAAATTTTGCGGTTGTTCAACTGCAATACAGAAGAGTTTTTATATCGTTTTATTGTATTGTATTTATTTATTTTGTTGGACGCAACATGGAAGAAACACTACACTCTGAATATTAAGCAGTGACAAATCAATCAAGGTGAATCTGCCGGTCAACAGTTTTTAAGTATCAACAATAAATCTTTAATTAGACAATGCACGTCAACACACGGGAATGTTCGCCTTGGTTCACGAATTAGAATACACATTGCTTTATCATCGGCCGCATTATTCGGTTGTGTACTGAAAACTATCTTTCAACAAAAAACGGCACGTACCTATACATTCACCCTCATATGACTGAGCGTTTATTTCGCCAAAACAAACATCCTCATTGTGGCACAAAAGAAAGAGAAAGTAGATAAATTACTTACTTTACTTACTGTAAGTTGCGCTACAGTCCGGGGTGGACCTGGGCCTCAGTCTACAAGCTTCTCCAGCCAGCTCGATCCCTGGCTAGCTGCCTCCAGTTTTGCACGCTAAGTTAGCTGGGGTCCCCTTCCACTTGCGTGCGCCACCTGTAGATACGAGTAGATTAAGTTAACTTAAAAGTATTGATCTGCTTGGACGGCGGACTACCATTAACCTCAGGGTCAAATGCTTAAATACCAAGATTAATTTGTACGATTTAAATGTGGTGTTGGCTCTGCAATACTCAGAAAGTAAATGTCGACGGTAAAAACAAGCTGCAAACTTTTGTAAATCTCTTTGATTTAGTGTCATTCTGCAAGTGCCATTACGAATCTGTTTCCAACAAACAATTTTTGAGACAATGGGCCAGACACGGAAATAGGCATTTACACATAACCGAAAATGCCGCTGGATTGATGACAAACCATGAATCTCGGCAATTAGGAAAAATTAGGGTGAATGGACTGCTATGAATCGAACACGATATCGAATGGTCGTGGTCGGTATCCTAAAATCCATTCTGCTGAGCTCGAAGAAATTAATGCGACTTTTTATCCTAATCGCTAAAATATCAAACAACCGCAATAAATTTATAAAAAGCGAATTCAAAAAATATTTAAAGTGGTACTCAGAGTCTGGTTGGTTTTGAATGTATGAAGAGCGAAATGGAGAACGAATAAAGTTCAGCATTGCCAAACAATTATTCAATTTGAATAAAACTATCTAAACAATTAGTCGTAAAAGAAAGTAAAATAACATTTTCAGTGTAGTCAATGACTGTATTCAAAGATAACTTTCTTTTAATTTTCAAAAATACCAAAAAATCTGTCATCGATTAGGTTTACTGTGTTCATTTTGGGTATTACTCTGAAACCTGTAAAGAGAGGATAAAGGTCGTAAGGGGTCGTCCAAGGCTTTTACCAAATTATTATAATAAGCTGTGAGTATCTACCGAATGATTTTGCTTTCGCATCTATTTGTCGCTTATTTCGCTTTAGTTTCAGATTTTTCGATAAAATTGTTTTTATTTATATAACATAATTACGTTTATTTCATCGTGTGCTAAATTGTATCTATACTAACGCTTATCATGTCTTGGTAGAGAAACAAGAACTATTTTCTTTCTACATCGACAACTGGGAAAAATGCGAATCTTAGAGCATTTCGCTCCTCGATAAATTCTTCTTTTATCATCATCTTCCGACAATATTCCTGACTTTTTTAGATTATAATGGTTTGGGACCTTCTAGTCCCTTTCACTTCGGCCTTTCGTTAACTGTTTTATGCTGTATGGTTCACAACATATTGGAAGAAATCGATGAACCTAGTCAATGAACGGCAAGAGATGCGTGAAGAAAAAATGTAGCGCAATCGTAAATAGATATCCGTGGTCTGAAAAGTGTTATGACAGCAAGTACAAGCTAGTAAGTCCACTGACTTGGGCTAAAGATCAGCTCGTGAAAATTTTTAAATTTGGAAACGAAAGATTTTCATATCAAAATTCAAATAAAATGAACTGATAGCAGTTTTCATCGAAAGATCGAGCTTGTTGGATAAGACAGCAATTCATAGGGTAACAATTGAACTTACAGACCACAATATGTGATACATCCGCTCGAGCGTTGATATTATTGACCTTCTTTCTCACAGCTGCTAAGAATTTGTCATTAGTTGAGGTTTTCGGATGAAAAAAAAAAAAACCAGAACCATCCCACGTATCGCTGTTTCCGCATTTAAGTCTTATTTCCTTAAAGACAAACTATTAGTTAAATGTCAGTCTGATAAAGGTATTCATAGACCGTGTTGAGTCTATATACATCTGTAAATAGCACTGCGATCTACTCAATTGGTGCACACGATCTAAAAGATCATGTCTTTTAAACAATTTGACGCAATGAATATCTACGTGGTCGTAAAACATTTTTTACTTCGATATCCATATTTTAATTTAAAAAAAAAGAGAACAATACAGAATCTGGGAAATATAAACGAATAGTAAAAATGATAGAGATTGTTAAATTTGAACATTACTGTGCCAGAGTCTAAGTTAAGGTACTATAAGGTTGGTGATTAATACCGTAATACCATACTCGAAAAGTCTTTCATTTTAGAACAAGGAACACACTAGTAGTCGCCTCAATAGCGCTTTGAAGCCACCCCATCATTATGAACCTAATTATACTCTATTTCATCCCGAAATCCTCCAATTTTATATCTCTCCCTAGGTAATCGTTCAATTTCATTTAAACCTACCACTTTAGAGAAAGAAAATAGAAAACTCCATACGACCGTAAAGAATAAACAATCAAATTATGCTACTAGAACATTTCCCATCTAAACATTGTTAGCCTCCGGAAAAACAAGAGAGACAAGCTGATTAGATTACCTTTTAAAATTGAAAAATAATTTTCCACTTCTCCGAAAGTGAAATTACATTTCACATTTGAAGTTGCCAAAGTAATATAATTTTTCTATACACTCTTATATACAATATATATTTTTTCTGTACCAAACTCAATATAAATACTAAAACCTACACGCACGAGTTTCTCTCTCTGCTTCTTATCATAATAATTTTGGTTATCTTACTCCCATTCTGCCGCAGAGAGATTAAAATTGATTTAAAAACAAAAAATATAAAAATATTTGAAGAAAAAATTGTTCACATCCTTCCGTTAAATTTAAAACGGACGAAAGATGGAAAAAAAAAAACTTTTCTCGGATATAATCAAATCATTATTTTTCTATACTCTCTGTATTCACCCCTGTGGGTATCACATACCCTAAGTACGGGTCTTCTTTTCTCCTGTATGATAAACCGTTCTCAATTTACAAAGAATCGAACCCTTCATGATTTTTGATAATTCCCTCTTGAAGTCCCTTTTCTCCTTTTTTGTTTTTTTAATATTTTGTTAAGGAAAGTTAAAAATAATAAAGGATCATGTGAGGAGAGTACGTGAAGTATATGTATTTAAACTCATTCACCTATCCATTGGTCTACTTAACGACTAGTTGTAGTCAGCGTAACCCAACCTTTTACGAGAGATGAAAATTAATAAAGATTCAGGAATCAGGGATGTAAGACCTTAAACAAAAAGCATATGTATGAAGGTACAGGTTAAGGTAACTTAAAGCAACATTTTTCTGTGCCATACTCGTATGTTTGGGTTTGTTACTAAGCAACTTGCTCTGAGATGATTAAAAAGAAAAAAAAGCTTAAATTCTAGAATACAAAACAATACAAAAAAACGGGAAGTCCTCCTTCCATATGTCAACGGGGATATCACATGCACTTAGTTGGGATCTTAGACTTATAAAGTTGGCTGGGATATATTAGGTATGTACATACTTGTATGTTTTGAAGTTGTCGGAGGTAAAGAGAATAACATTTGATACTTTTACAATGCCATTAATTCTGTAGAGGATGGATGCACGTCGCGAGATATTTGTTGGGAGTTCGTATACACATAAATGTTGGCATAGGGGGAAGTGATGTGTCTACAGAGATATCATAGCAATTGGAAAAGGTTTCTTTGAAAGAATTTTTGGAAAATAAATTTAAATAAAAATACCCGATATTTCATTTGGTTCTTAAAGATAATAAATATCAAATGAAAATGCCTGGCGACTACCTAGTATATCCTGTCAGACCAGTTGTTGAGCATCTATTCGCGCACCAGTGTCACCCAAAGCTTCAAATGTTGCTGATTTATCCACCTAAAAACAAGCAATTTAAGATATCCTAAGGAAACGAACATGGCGGGCAATTAGGAGGTCACAATCTTAAAACCAGCCTCCCGCCAAACTTTGATACTCGCAATATGGTAAAATATTATAAAATAACAGAGTGGAATTTAATGTTTCCAAAACAAAGTGCTTTTTGCTGCCACGAAAAGGAAATTGTACCACTCAGCCATTATCCACTTGCATCGTCGAAACCGAAAACTTTCCATTCTCGATATATCAGTCAATGACAATTTACGTTTAAATGGCCAAATATTTGATGCGATTAAAAATGCTGCGAAATGTCTTTGGGCATTTATCGGCCCAAAATTGTAGTACAATGCCCACATCTAGTAAGATTCATAGCCGTGCGGTAAAACTTAAAGGTGGCATCAACATTCTAAAGTCATTTGACACACTTGAAAACCAACGTAATATATCTTGCCTCACATTGTTCTACCGCTATTTTTACCACCAGTACTTCACCGAAACCGACAGAAGAATTCCGCCCTTTAAAACTTTTAATCGCAACACCCGTTTCGCTGTGAATGCACATCAGTATACCCACAAACGTACGGACGTAATCTAAAATATCATGAATCCTTACAACTCGCTCATGTAAAGCCCTACCGAGCTCCTTCTTTCTCCCTAAATTTCCTTCGCCCGCGCTATGTTCAGGGGTTAGGCCACTCAAGAGGCCGAAAAATTAGGCTATTTTTTGATTTTTAAAGAAATACTACAAAATAAATTGGGACTATCAGTGACTGTATACAATAATTTTTTGAAGCGGTTAATTTCAAAGTGGCGGCAGCGCAGCGTTTTTGCGATGAGGTCTCCGTTTTTGCAGGGTCCACGGCCTGACAAACAGCTTCTGTTTTTTTAGACTAGTTTGATACCTTAATACACTTCAATTGAAAGAGCTGGCTTATGTTTTTACTCAGCAAAACTATTTGTATAGCCTTAGCCTTTTGTCTTGAGCACCATGAATCTTCCCCAATCGGACATATATCGTCCCTCGTAAACTGTAAAAACTGTAAGACAAAGGAACAATATTTGTATAATACTCCCGCGATCAAGTGGGAATTGTCAAGCGGGTAGTCATCCTATGCTATGACTTTCGTCTCATAAGCATTCTTTTCTGATTTGTCAAAGGTTTTAAAGTTAATACCACCTTTGAATGCTCTTAACTCATCACATCAATCTGCATTTCGAACAGTTCATAGCTGCAATTATGTACTTACAATATCAGTTGACGATATCCGTTTAGTTTAGATGAAGCAAACGTAACCTTTCTTCGGATGCAAATGTCGCAGATCTCAAACTGATTTAGTGAGAGATACTAATGGAAATCATGTTTTTCTTCAACGGTGAGACTCTGTATTGGCGTTCCACAAGGGTTATTACTCGGACCATTACTCTTTGTTATTTTTTTAAATAATTTTTCATACATTTCCATGCATGTACCTTTACGCTTCTTTGTAATGAAGAATTGTATTTCTCGACTATGCAATTAATCGGCAATTCTGTAAGTCCATTACATGAGAACTTGGAGGCAATAAAAGTTAAGTCATTTTGTAATGATCATCAAATAGACCTAGCAAATCGCTAAGCAAAAGCTCAAGTTGCCACCCATTAAAGATTCTTTCACTACTGTCCTTAATCTTCTCTGAAATGTCTTACTGCCCTCAGATTCGAAAACGTTGATGCAACTTCTGTAAGTAATTTGCCATGTCTGTAGACTGTTGCCTGAAGTCATCCGCCGTACTGCTTAGTTCTGCCGTTTAGTTATTTCTTTCGGTACATAATAGTGTTTCTGTTTTCTCCTGTTGGTTTGTTTTTAAATCTAGTCCGTTAGAACAAACCTGTTATATGTATGTACATTTACCACAAAATTTAGAATAAACCCAACTTATAACTTTAGCCTTACTCTGCATATTGCCTTCCCTGGCATATTGCCTTCTCACACGTTTAACTTAACCAAATTCCTTAAATTTTAAATGAATAATATGCTTAACAAAACACATGTCGAAGTGATATGATAATTTTTATTGTTTAACTGCAAACGCATTTAATTTACCGACTCTATTCTGGGTATATTGTGCCTATTTATATCAAGCCCCTACTGCCATAGAAAGTTGAAATGATGGTGATTCAAACTTGAATATCAAACGTTAGCAGTTGAAAAAAATTCATATCATCAAAGTGCCTCTAATATGGTGTATCAGGCATATACTGGTTTACCTGAAAGAATCTTTTCGAATCCGGCTCGAAGGACCATTTTTTGTTTCTTCAAATATCATTCCATGCAGCATGTGTCGTGATAATTATTCAAAAATTGCCTCGCAACCTGGAGATACATTTTGGATTTCAAATATTTTAATGTTATGTTGTAGCATGGCCATATAAAGACAACATCTTTGAATAATAGTCATCTTCTACGGATTGTCTCATATTTTGGACCATATCACTGCCAAAATGGGATTGCTTTTCAGCCCCTCTCTATCATCCTACAAATGCACATAAATAATTCCCATATTCAAAAAAAGGGGATAATATACTTTGTTTTTTGTTTTGTTTTCTTTCGTTTCACCAAGGAAAACATACTTATCTACATCTGCTACCGATACCTTTGCCGTATGCTACATTTAAGATTGTCTTCTATAAATTTTGTTAAATATGTTCTCTTTCTTAAACAAAAAAAAAAAAAAAAACGAAGAAACGAAGAAGGAGAAGAAGTAGGAGAAAGAGAAATTCGTTTCGCTTTATGGATACGAATATGAATATGACTACGAACGAATATAAGTGTAAAGATAAATTTAAAACCAAATGAAATCTCATATTATCTGCATCGTCGGTTGTCATTCTGCTGGCCCCTTCCCATTTTTGTATCTTTTGTGTAGCTTGTAAAGGTACAATGTATTACGATGCTTCTTATGATGAAGAAATAACGATGATCGAGGTACAAAAAGAATGGCATAGTATAAGAAGATTACTTACAATTTTTCGTCACGTGTTTGCGTCATTGTCACACGTAGTTTAGTTATTCAAAAGATTTTCAAAAAAATACAAAAAAAATACAAGTCAAAGTCGTTCCCTAGTAAGGACGAACCGACGTGCCTGCCTGCGTATTTAGAGAAAACATACTTTTTTTTTCTATTCGCATTTTTTAAAGTATCTCGTACGTACAAATACTTCACCCTATTCCGTATGCATGTAAATGACTGATGCCCTTGTGCTTTCGTCTTTTCCATTCTCTCTCAATCCTCAATCTATATGCTTTCGCTTAGTTTTACAAGTTCTTGTTTTAGTTGGAGCTTAGAAGTTGTTTTGTTATAAGATGGGGTAAAACCCACTATACGAGTATTGTATTACATTCTACAACGCTAAGCTATTATTGAAAATTATATGTTCTAGGATGTTGTTTTCTCTCGCTAACGAAAACATAGTCAGCAAGACCCGACGGGCTTACTTTCAGAAGTATCCTATTGCCAGGCGCCATTTAGGTATGAAATTATAATTCTTAATCAAATTTTTGGTTAAAATTTCCGAAAAATACTGAACTAGATACGTTCACGAATTACCCATATTAGAACGCATTCAATCAGTTTTGAGTAGTAGTTTTATCTCTGGAAAAGTAATGTTTCTACCTAAGCCATCGTATTTTTTCGTTTGGCGTTTAATTAATCATGCGGTTCCATAAATCACTAAGTAAAAATTGGGGAACGAGAGTGAAGGGAAAGTTTCATATACGAGTAGAACATGTGACTTTAAACGGTTGGTAATTAACCCCGTCCTATTCTGTAGCGATGTGCAGTATTCAGTTGTGCGCACAAAGTCGCTTGCATAGTAATTTCTCGTTTTGTCTATTTTACGGTCTTTCTGTGATCTCACGGTCTAATGGTGCATTAAATGAGCATTATGCTTAGAGTTATTAATTGCACGGTTGCAACTAGCATCGGTGGATGTTGGCTACGACCTACTAGGACGGACATTCTCGGATAAGGGTAAAGGGTAGTTAGGGAAGAGTGAACAAAATGCATGTGTTTCGGTTTGTATTTTTTTTTTTTTAAATATAATTAGCGCTATGCTTGCTGTTAATTTTTTTTGTGCAAAGTACACATATGTGGACGATAGTTGGACTTTGACTTATACATTTTTGATTAGAAATTTTGAGAATTTACCATGAGTGGGTTTAAAACACAATACAAAGTGAAAGCTTTGAGATGATATGATTTTGATTGTTATAAATGTCTGCCATCACAAATTCAATCTGGTAGACTTTTATTAGACCGTTTGCACGATGGATTTCTGTACGTCAAGTGTGTATGTTCACTTCCACAGACGGAGCTGGCAGTGTTCTAGCCAACAAGACCGAAGAACCAATACTGAATTTGAGCACTAAAGTCTTGTATTCAGGGTTAAAGAAAACCAACTTAGTGCCGATAGGAAACTACTGAAATAGTTACAAGATTCAAGTGTTGCTTTTTTTTGTTGACTAAGTACACTTCATCAAGTAAGATTTTGCCAACAAGCATTCGGTCACCTCGCGTGTATTGTATGTATTGCCCATCTGAAGCTATGACTTTTTCCCATCTTTCTGGCAATTGGTGAATTCCATCCCAAAAGAACTGCGCCCGCTTGGCAGCCAAGAATGAATCAAGCCAATTTTTGATATTCTGCTCTGATGTGAGACGTATTTCAGTGAAGGCGTTCTGCATTGACCGGAACAAATGGTAGTCAGAAGGGACAAGGTCTGGGCTATAAGGCGGATGGGGTAAGATTTCCCATCCACTGTTTTCTAAATAGTTCTTAAACGGAATGGCAACGTGGGGCCGAGCGTTGTCATGGTGGCAAATTATTGCCTCGTGTCTAGTCGCATATTCCGGGAGTTTTTCGGCTACTGCTCTCTTCAAACGGATTAATTGTATCCGGTAGCGTTGTCCATTTATGGTTTCACCCGGTTTCTGATCCCACCAAATACAGAGCATTTCCTTTGCGCCATGGATATTCGGCTTTGCCGTTGATTTGGCTGGTTGGCCGGGTTTCGCATATGATTTTTTGCGCTTGGGGTTGTCGTAATGGATCCATTTTTTATCACCAGTAACAATCCGATGCAAAAATGACTTCCTTTTGTGGCATTCCAGCAGCATTTTGGACATGCAAAACCGCCTTTCGACGTCTCTCGGCTTGAGTTCATGTGGAACCCAATTTTATTGCTTTTGAATATATCCAGCTGCTTTTAAACATTTTGAAATGGCTGCTTGAGTAACACCTGAAGATTCTGCGAGCTCTTCTTGTGTTTGGCAACAATCATGATAGAGTAATGCTTCCAGTTCTTCATCTTCAAACTTTTTTGGCTGCCCAGGATGTTCATCGTCTTCTAAGCCAAAATCACCACTTTTAAATCGTGCAAACCACTTTTGGCACGTTTGCTCAGCTAGCTCATGTTCACCATAAATTTTCACCAAAATACGATGACTTTCGGCAGCAGTTTTCTTCATATTAAAGTAATGAAGAAGAACTCCCATTATTTGAATGAAAAAAAATTATTGTCGTTTACGCTTCAAATGAATGACATATACTGAAATGAAGTACAATGACAGTAGCTTTCCAACGCATGTTCCAATGGACTAATAACAATTGAATAATACAAGTAACGCCATCTCTTAGCAAACCTCGCGAATTAAGTTGTAGACCCAATAGGTAAACACCCTGTGCAAAGGGCCCAACACTTGCAACCACCATTCCTAAGAGCAGCAACTACTTTCTTTATCGTCTAAAACTCCAATATGACCAACAACTGAGACAAAAAATACAACAATTTTCCGAAGATAGTACAACTTTTTGCTTGTTCGTTAAAAACATTAGAAATACTGACTCATCCTTCATCTCAGCAGTCATTTGAGAGCATAATAACATCTCACCTATCTGCTCTTCGGCGAACAAAATCTAGTTGCAGTACACATTGTGACTAGCTCAACATTTGTAGTCTGAATCTTGTCTCAGCCTACAAAATTCTGTAGGATTCTACACATATCCCAATTTTTACTGTGTAGGTTGTTTTTTTGTCACCAAGATATGCCATAACCCACAGTTCGATTATCTGTATCCAAATTTTCTTTTCGTATTTGGTATTACAGATTAGTTTTTCACTGGATAAGAATCTACCTTTCGATTTGTTCAATTAAACCTGGACCATTCCAAAATTGATATCCACAAATAAGATGCTGGTATGCCTCAGGGTTCTCTGCTGTCCTCGACACTCGTATAATTTTTTATTAATGATCTCTTGTTTGCTACTTATATTTTAGTATATTTCTTCGTTCTCGGACTCATGTCGCTGCTCTTCGTGCAGAATGGGAATGACAATGGCAGGTCAAACTCATTATACTCAGATATTTTCCCTGAACCTGTTACATGGGATTCAAAACCGTGCGATAAAATTCATAGGGGATGATCATATGGATTGCAAAGTCCTCTGAAACCCTTGACATCGCCAAATTATCTTCGATCTTACCTTGTTATATTGCTACGGGTATTTTAATTACGAGTGTATCACATGGTATGACCATGTGATGAGCGAATATGAACGCAAAATTCATCAAAATAGTAAAAGCTGTTGTGGGCCAGTCACATTTCGAACTCTAGTATCATCAAAAGTAAAGTCTGGGTATGTAAATTTCTATTTACAGTTCACTGATCGGACCCTAAAATTTATTTTCCAAAAGTTCTATAATAAAACAGTGGAAGTGCTCAGCAGCGATTTATGGTTGTTAAAAGTAAATTTAATTTTGTTGAGATTAAGATCTTCGCAACTTTCATGGTAGCTTGCGACAATGCCTTCTAAAACGATTGGATTTGCCAGTAATGCAGATATTCGATCCTATTGTGACTGTTTCGTATTACGTTTTCCTATTGCCTTCTTGAGTCTCAGTGCCTCGTTATGACTCTAGTCTAATGGACACGCGGTGTGAAGCACTAACACAAGAACTAGTATTCGACTTTTGCTATCCCGGGCCATTTCTGCCATTCTAGGAATCTGAATCTGAGACAGGTAAAGACTCTTGTGCGGATGGCCATAGAAGTGATCTGGGGTATAGCGCTTGTATCTTTCTGGAGGATGAAAATTTTGGATCTCACTCCTCGCTAAAAAAAATTTGTGTCTATCTTCCAAACGGGTTAGTTTGGTTCCAAATGATTATTACCGTAGGTAGCATGACTATGGAGGATCGAAGACTGCTCGAAAGCATCGTAACGTAGAACTACCCTTAGGCACCTATGTGTGCTAGGCATAAGTAGAAACAATCTGTAACGCGAGTCCGGTCTTCGATCTTATTTGGATCACCAATTCGGTTTTAAAACGTGAGTACGTGTACTGAATGCACTAAGTCGCAGAAAGGTGATTCTTTCTATAAAAGACTAGGAAATTCCACTAAAAGCAACATGCAAGGAGTGCAAAGAGAACAACTATCCTTTGTTATCTTCAATAAGTATTTGGGATTTAATATCTTTGGTGTTTTTTATTATTATTGAATCGCAGTCTTAGAAACATTAATTTGTTAATCGGTGTTTCGAAGTTGTACTTCTTCTTTTGCTTACCGTCTATTTGTCGTTTATAAAGATACAAGACAACTTTTTGCTCCTCTGTGATATGGTCCGGGGTGCTGAAACAAAATATCTGTCATAAGTTATACGAACTCATTAAGGAGTTTTGTTTTAAAAATCCTTTTAATTTCCATCTCATAGTTATACGGCAGATACATTTTTGAATCTACTAGTTATCTTATACTCGTAAATATAAGACCAACATACAGAAGAGTATGAAGAAGCCAGATGCTATGCTCGTACAATTTCATGATTTCCCTCTATCCATACTAAAAAAAAACACCAATGAATTGAAATGATACGCAATCAGCATCCCCTGTAATTGGTTTGGGATCTAGAAATCCACAAGCAGACCATCCACAAAACTCCCAAACAAAGGAATATGTTTCCTTATATGGCTACCACTTATGCTGGAAGATGCAAAATTGTACCGAAAAGCTTAAGCAAACGTCTGAGACCAACACCAGTATCAGACCATGAAACAAAGCCGCCCTAAAAGCAATTAATATAACTTAACGAGTCCCGCTGGTCAATTCTACTGTGCGTACAAAGTGCACGTAACGGACAATATTTCCCAAACCGACTATCCAAACAGGCCCTTTTGACAAAGAACCAAAAAATTCATACGCTGACCAAGTCTAGTGCTGATGAAGCAGCAATCGAGATTCAAACCGTATTGGTGTAATAGTTCCGTCCAAACAAACGACGACGGCAACCAACCGATGCAGCAGGAGTAATAACAATGGCAGTCAATAAGTACCTCAAACAACGGTAACAGGGCTCCTTCTGCCTGAGGAGTTTATGTGCATAAAGGCAGCACTTTAGTCCGGTGTTCCTTACTTACTCGTACATGTATTCGTGCTCGTACTCCAACTCTTGTACCCTTGAAATGACGTCGGCTTTCGATTATTCTGGTTTACGGTCCTATTGCATACGATGGCACTTGATAATAGCCAAGGATTCCCCAGAGCCGCCATCGGATGTTCTCGAAGAAAAATATTGTTTTTTCTCTTTCCCGTCGCTCGTTTGGAAAAATTTCCAGTGGAATAGGACTTAAGACCGATTCCTTGTTGAAAGGAAGAGTTGACAGATTTTTGTGTACAGAGAGTTCTGTCCGCGAATTGCACTAATTAATTTATTTCGTCGTTGTCCGATTTCGGCCACAGATATTCTATTGTTTCGATTGCATCGTTAGTTTATGTGGGTTTCAACTGAGTGGGATGTATGAATTAGTTGGTCAAATGGATTGGCAATTTGTGTTCTGTGTTCTTCGCCTACATGAACAGACGTGCTATAGTCGGCAATTCCTCAAAAATTCAATTGAAGTTCAACTGAAAGTCGAATTAAATTTAACCGAAATTCAACTAAATTTCATTGGAAAACGATTTGCATTTTTGGTGAAAACATGATATTTCTTCGAACATAATTTGCATTTTCGGCTCGCAGATTTAATTTCAATTTTGCTCTTCTTCGTAGTACGTGAATGCCGCATGAAGAGGTCCTTAATTGTCCGATATTGGTAGTAGGAGCCATAAATAGAACAACCTATGGGCTACGAAGTATCTTGCGTTGCCCTGAATTCTTGTGCCGAGGTGGGTGTCTTACAGAAAAAGAAAAAGTTAGAAGATACACAATTTTGCTCTAAGTTTTCCATTGACGATTGGATGAACATCTTTCTTTGGTTTTTCCAACTTCTTAACTCCTGGGATCTTGGGATCATACTTCACCAAAAGTATACTCTTTTTCATGGCTAAGATGCTATTGATATTTTGTGAGATCAGGGTTGGGCTGATAACATTTGTTTTATAGTCCTAGAATTGTGAAGTGAAACAAATCAGTAGAATAAAAAGGGGAACGCTCTTCGAACCCCACAGGTAAATTCACAAAGTACATAAAAGACAAACAGAATGATTGATTTGAGCGGCTATAATATGTCTTCCAGCTTCTTAAGACAAGCTCCAGCATTTTGTTTAAATGCTTTTATAGATACATTCAACAGTGCCAGGAGAGCGCTCACCTCCAAGATCCACTCCGATAATTTTGGACGTGGGATTATAAGGTTTTCCTTGACATAGTAAGGTTCTTGATAAATAACAGATTTCCACTTACCAGATATCGCAGCTAAAGGAAACTTGGTTATAGGCATTTTTCTCCCACACAAGGCTCTTCTTAGCAACACGATTAACTCAGTGAAAATTATAGAGTACATCAGCAAATAAATAGACATATTCGTACCAATCAAGAGATCATCAATAATAATCTGAAAAAGTGTCGGAGACAGAATGGAACCCTGGGGCAGCCCAGCATTTGTTTTATAAAGGGTGTTTCTTTTAATTGGTTGAAAACTTTAAATAATAATACAAGACAGAAATATTGTTGGAACGTATTTTTTATTATTATAATCTGGTAGCTAATTTCATTTATTTATTTTTTAAATATGATTTCCGCCATATACCCGCTGCGGCTACGAGTTACATGGTCCATTCGATCAGTCCAATTTTACACATACTTTTTCCAATAATTCTGCCCGTATGGCATCAATGGTGACTTGAAGATTGGCTTCCAATGCTTCAAGAGTTGCTGGTTTGTCGGCACAAACCAATGACCTAACATATCCCAATGAAAAGTAATCGAGAGGCGTTAAGTCGCACGAACGAATGGGGTTAGTTAATAAGACCACTTCTGGAAATCAAGTTGACACCAAATCGATTTTGCAATAAATTGATGGTTAAGCACGCTATTTGGCAAGTTGCGCCGTCTTAACGGAACCAAATGTCGTCGATGTTTAGTTGATTAATTTTTGGAAGCAAAAAATCAGTCAGCATGGCTCGATAGCGCTCTCCATTCACAGTATAGGCGCTCCTCCCTCATTTCGAAAGATATAAGGACCGATGACGCCGCCATCGTGTAAACCGCACCAAACAGTCAATTTTAATGGATGTAATGGTGATTCGTTAACAGCTTGCGGATTGTCTTCACGAAAATGATCAATAACTGCACGAATTGCTTGCTCACTAGGCCGATTAAGTTGACCGTAAAATTGACGAAGTGCTCATGAACAGATTTATTTTCTTCAAAGTAAATTTCCACAATTAAGAAGCGTTGTTCTGGCGTTAAACGATTCGTGATGAATTGTCAAACCTTGCTGAAGAGAAATGTCAACACAGTTTGACATTGACAGCTGTCAAACCATAGACAACAACCATCGAAACTTCTCATGCAGCTAAAGAAACACCTTTTAGATATCAGCCTAAAACGTCCAAGACAACTTGAACGTTAACTTTCGAAAAGGTAAGTAGTTTCTTATCTATTAAAAAACAGATCTATGGATTCCAAATGCACACATTTTCCAAACAAAGGCTCGGTGCAAAACCTTGTATTAAATGGATGATATAAATTCTTTGGAAGTAGTCAGACCGCTCATCAAACCCGACGAAAGTAGAGTTGCTGCCCGTTTTGGTTCTTCTGTAAGTAAATCAGTAGTGAATTAATTAATTATGGATGGCCGTCCTTCCGATATTGCATTTGTGTTTAAAGACGATTCTTTCTTCATTTTGAAGTAACTGGTGTCAGGCGTTATGAGTATAAACTGCATTCAAACAACATCAAATTTATTTCTAAGGTGATTAAAAGTTGGGTATCTAAGACAAAATTTCATCCTCAAATACCTTTACTTTCTTGAAGTTTTGGACATGTACTGCCTTTCTTTTGAGATGTTTACTTTTGTTGAAATGCCATCTACTTGAGGTTCTGTTGCGTTTGTTTATCGGTCACTTCAAGTCCTTACCAATATCGATAAAATTTCGCCGTGGACATCCTGTCACTTCCACAAATAATTCTCCCTAAAATCTGTGAGAGATTTAGTTAATCACAAAATTGTATTAATTTTACGCGTCCTTTTTCTAGTGGTAATCTTTAGTCGTTCCTCCAAAATTTTTCCTACCCCACATGAGCCGATTTGAAACTCTATTAGCGTCAGATTAAGAACCTAATCTTGACTTCTTTTTTAATTGTGCAGAAAAAGAAAATCACCTCCGCACCATGGGGATTTTATCAAAGTATCCGACCATTACTAGGTAGCTAACCGCAATATTTGATGGATCTATTTTTTTAAACAGTTTTGAGCTTATTATCCCTCCAGTGATATCCTCTGCGTCTGCTACTTTAAAACACGATACGATTCTTTCGAATTTGTTTTCTTTTTAAGGTAGAGGGGGTTTGAAGAAAACTTTATGAGAAGAAAAGTTACTTGGGTTTGATGTCAATTTTTTTTCCGGCATCTCTGGCATCAAAATCTGTTGCAGCTTCCAAATTTGACTTCTGCAAGTAACAAAGGGCTGCTGAAAAATAAATAACCTATAGTCGGCATACCCATATCATTAGATGGGACGGGATTCTATGGAGAAATTCCATAAAAAAAACGGCCTCGATTTTCATATTTTTTTTAAGGAAGATAACCAAAAGAGGATTGAGAAATCTCGAAATGACAGGATGACTTTGAAAGTTTCTCTGATTTTTTTTTTCGCCTGTTGTATCTTCATTGGATTCTCCTGTTTTCTGTCTATTTTTTTTTTGGGTAGGATTTTAAATTTGTATCCCTTATCCTAGGTTAATTAGATTTAATCGTGTCATCGAAAAGTTTCAAAAGAACGAAAGCTGACTTTGTAGAGAAGAAGATGAATATGCCGGTGGGCATTTAAGTTGAAGAACAGGACACAAAAACTTTCTGCGAAGCAGGACACTAGAGGAAACATAGAATTACGGGCTTAAACAAAGTTGTGAAAGTGTTGATGCAAGTGTAAGTCGGAAATATTTTGCATTAAACTTCGGTCGATTTAACCAATAACGTTGAAGTGTTGTTGAAGCAGAATAGCCTTCAGGCACATCCTGTGATTAATGGAAGTGACTAATTTCGACTCTATTGTAGACTTGTCGAATGCTATTTAAAGAAGGATTGATTGATCTGTTTATGAGGTAACGTTTCCTAACTAACTATGACAATGCCTTTTGTCGAAATGTCCGAATCAAAAACCTCACAATCCACGTTGTACCTAAACCTCATTTTTAAGAATCATTCTAACGTCAGTATGATTTAATGTATCCTGTCAATAACTCATCACATAACTGACATATATTATCACTTAAATTTCAAGTATTACTTACGCTCGTCTCATAAATTTTATCTTGACAAATCTTGTAATGTTATTTCTTAGCTTCATTGTCATCAGGGCTGTTTTGCGGCTGTCACTCTTAATTCGATGTCATAGCCAAGGAAAAAAATAAGAAGAAGAAGATCTCCACAGATATTTACTTGCTAATCCGTGAAAGCTCAATTAGGATTACCCTTGATATAGTACCTTCAAGTAGGTCGCTGAAGCGAGTATACTCGTAGTCTCATTTGTACCCCCTAGATTTTAGGCGAAAGTTTAAGTCACAAAGATGACTGACATAGGAGGAGGGTGATGCGTACAATGAGAAAGACCAGCCATATAACGACCCCTCAGTCTTTGAAAAGAATATAAAATGGCACAACTGGATTGTAAAAATCTAATAAAATGTCCGACACTTCCTGTAGAATGAATTGTATCTCCGTCCGTTTCCTTCATCTGTTTGACAATAATCTGGGTGTGAGGATTATTGCTTAAAAAAAACTAGAAGATGAAAATAAAAGTGGCAAACAAGATTTGTTTGGTTTTCCTTTACTCTCGTCCTTCTCTATGGAACAGAAGATTAAGAATCCACTTAGTGTTGTTATGCTAGAGAAAATCTCTACCACCGCACATGTACAAGTACCAATACAATACGTAGATATTTTAATGGACAGCTCTCGTGTATCCAAATACCTGAAGGAAATCTACTTACCGGGGTTGAGAGAATCAAGATAGTTTTCCTCATGTTTACATAAGACGATGAACAATTTAGTGCAATGGGCTAGGATTTTCATTGGAGCTTTGAAGCAAATTGAGCAAACGAAATAAGTTCGGAATGGTTGTTGCTATCGTTTAAGTTGATTGCTTAAGTGAGTTAAAGTACATATGTACGTATTTAGTTGAAAATAATCATTCTCTTCATTTAGCGTGTAACTAGTAAAAGTAATAATCCTGGATACGGTTTGGCTTTTAAATGCCGTTTTCGATTGTGGAGACTTTTAGAAAAATAGTTGCTTTGGGGTGTATATCTAATGTTTTGGAAACTGGTCGTATTAAACTATAAAATGCTCTTTGCAAAGACAAGAATATTGCTACTCTAAATGAATCAAAATAGGTTGCGCAAATTAACATATTCTGAGGACTCCCTTGGGCCAGAGAAAAGCGAGGGGAACAACGTATTTTTCAGACATAAAGATGACGGCTTCTGCAGTTTCTGATACTAAGGGAAGCAAAGCCTTTGGCATCTGCGAATTTTGCAAACGAGGCAATTTCAGATAACCAACCACATAGGCCAAACACTGTAATAGTAAAAAATATAATTTCTGACATCGCAAAACTTTGAAGGCAAAAGGGGTACAACAAGTTAATCATTTTCAGCCAATGTAAATTATCGCTGAACAGTCCGTACAGTTTATCGTTGTATTTCGTCCTCCACTCACCATCATTGCAGACGGGACCGAAGATCATTCTATCATTTTTCTCTCAAAACAATCAAGAGCACCCTCATCCATTCCTCTGCGCCATAGAGCAGGACTGCGATTATTAATATCTTATGTAGGGTAACTTTTGTTGTTCGAGGGAGGGCCTTACTACTCAATTGCCTTCTTAGCCCAAAGAAGTAGCAATTGGCAAGAGTTATTCTTCGTTTGATATCAGCGCTGGTGTCATTGTCTGAATTCATAGCGGATGCCTAGGTAGACAAAGTCTTTAACTACCTAAAAGTTATACCTGTCGATGGTGACGTTCTGTCCGAGCCGTCGGTGCTCAGTGTCCTTTTTCCTTGACAGCATATACTTAGTCTTGCCCTCATTGTCCGCTAAACCAATGTTCGCCGCTTCCGTCTCGGCGTATGGGAGTAATTGGACGGACTTTTGAAAAATAGTGTCTTTTGTGTTTGCTCGCGAGTTTTGCACTATTCTTTCAAGTATGATGTTGAAAAAATCGCATAACAGCGCATCGCCTTGTCTAAATCCTTTCTGGACATCAAAGGTCTCGGTGAGATCTTTACCGACCTTGATGGAGCAGCGTGCATTCTCCATCGTCATCCTGCACAGAAGGATGAGTTTGGGATGGATGCCGAAACAAGATGTTGCTCTGTATAGATCGTCTCTATAGATGCTGTCATACGTGTCCTTTAAATCGTTAAATAGGTGGTGTGTATCGATCTGAAGCTCATGAAATTTCTCCAAGATCTGCCGTAGTGTAAATATTTGATTGACTTTCCTGGCCTGAATCCACATTGATATGAGCGTATCAGGTTTTTGACGAAGAGCTTCAGGCGTTCACACAAAACGGCATATAAGATCTTGTAAGGGATGTTAAGAAAACTGATGCCTCTGTAGCTGGCGCAGTTCAGAGGGTCTCTTTACTTGAGAATCGGATACGTTCCATTCATCCGGCATACTTGCGTCCGACCATATTTTAGAGATGAGTTGGTTTATGCGTCTGACCAAATCATCGCCTGCCGCATTGAAGAGCCAGACTGCCAGCCGTCCGATCCAGCAGCTTTGTTGGACTTCAACTTTTATATTGCTATCTTCACTTCATCCAGGTTGAGTTGACGGTATTGTTGGTCATCATCGTCCAGGTTGAAAGGTTGATTCTGCCTGACAGCTATACTTGTTTCATCATCGCCGTTATACAGGCTACAGAAATGATATTTCCAAATCCTCACCATCGACTGCGACTCTACTACCTACTACGTATGTTCTCTGGTTCGTCTCCACAGGCTTCGGATCATGGTTTGTGTCCGTGGCATGTTATTTTTTTTAACCTTTTGGTAAAACTTTCAACTCTCATTCCTGGAGTAGCCTCTCTTAGTTTCCTCGATTGCGTGCTTCTTATGCTCTTTCTTTTTCCCTGCCCCTCGGAACGTTCGGACACCAATAATACTGCAGGAGAATCTTGCACCACATGCATATCCGAAGTTCATTGTCATAAAATAGTTTGCATGGGTTGCCAACGGTAGATCCGTCTGTTTCCAAGGCTTGTTTATGTTTCGGAACCCAACCTAGAGGGCCAGGGCTATTTTTAATACCCTTAGGACGAGGGGTCAGTTAGATCGAACGCCAGTAATCCATTCTGGGATGTGGGTGCTGGATTTGGTCAAGTAAGGACCCTGCCTTAGTCTCGAAAATCCTTACCGGCCTGAGCACGAAATATGTCTGAGTAGCCCGGATAAGGTCTCATCTGGGATCAGCACTAGCACTTATGGAGCACTACTCAATGGAAAATATCATCGCGCTATGAGAGTATGTGCCTAGTTTAAAAAACGAATTCCACTAGTCCTACATATAAATCACATTTTTTTCGATTTCTGCCATGTTTTAGTGCTCAAAGGTGTTCTGACTCCGACTATTTTTGCTTGACGAAACCACTGGGTTGATGATGGTGCAACCGCAGAATTTGGCTTTTGCATTTAAGAGTTCGCTCAAGGATTCACAATACAGTGTTGTGTTTGAATCGAAAAGTGAAGACAACTGCAGGACGAATGAATTCAAACTCATTGTCGGCTAACTATGGAAAGTCCCCACGATAGGGATTAAGGGACCTCTTACATCTACCGATGTACGCTACTACACCTTGATGAGCTAGGAAGAGGTCGATTATTTCATATTATGATGTTTTCCTGAACAAGTGTTACGCAGTTATTTATGTTACAGAAGTGATCTTTGCTTGTGGAACAAGTATATACGAGTATACTTGTGAATAATGCTCTCGCCGTTGTATAGTGTTATAGGTCGCTAAATATATTGTTGACGTGCGAGAGCGGGAAAAGATTTCATAAAATCTGGGCAACAAAAAGAAAATACAAAAATGGTATGCCGAAACATCTCCTAATGGTGGTACGAATTTCAATAGCTTACCATTATTATATTCCAGTTAGTATAGTACACAGCCTACATACACACCTTTGATGTTTCGCTTAATGAGTAAGAATACAACACAGTCCATAATTATAACTCCAAAGCGGTCAAGCTTCATCGAGAGTGGTGTCAATTCTATGTATCTAAAGTCCTGTCACAAGTATAACTCCAAATGGAAAATTATTATACACATCCCTGCCCACAAAAACAAGAATTTAATCAAATCCTGGGACATAATCCACAAGAGAATCATATGTCAAAACAAATAAGGAAAATTCATATACAAATATGTGTACAAGTAAACTTTACAAAAATGTCTAGACATGTAATTTGACTGATTGGTATTGTGAAGGTGAAGGATCGTCATAGAAGCACTTCTGAGAGAACATTTCCCAAACGCAGAGCTAATGGAAGTCTCTAGCAGTGAATAAAAGGTGCCTCAAATAACAAAGGAACTGACCTGGTTTTCAAACAAGAGTTTCAAGAAATTATTGTTCCTTTTTCGTCCAAAAAAGATATCTCTTAGAACAAACAAATCTCCTTGCAGGATACATTTTTGATTTAAAAGAACATTCGATGGCTCTAGCAACAACCCACACATCTATGCTTGTAATCATTTGAAAATTTAATGCTTGAATATGCTTTCCTTTTAAAATACACCTTAAGGCACATTCAGTAATTTGTTTTTTTTTTTTTTTCTCTTTACTTCTTTTGAAACACAGAGCATGTCGAAATGCATGAGGATTCGATTTTCTACTAAACTGCAGTCGAGAATTTTCAAAGAAACAAGTTCCGCTTTAGACATTTGTCCATTTGATCCAAGGAAACTGTATTTTCTTGAAAAACTTTCTCTAAAGGACTAGTAGAAGGAAACTTTCGTTTTTTTTTCTTTATTTTTTTTTTTACTTCCTCTCAATGTGAATAGTTAACGATTTTGTTCCTCTTGAAGTTCGTTACATAAAACGAGTAGTGAAGGACTTCTTGTTGAAAATCTCCTTCGACCGTCTTATGATTTGAGCTATATCCATTACAACTCAGTTCGCAGATACAAACGAATTCTGAGTACGTAAGCAGATGTTAGGTCATTGAAATTGCTTTACGGATGCAGTTGGTGTGGAATTTTTCCCTTTCGAAATGCACTTTTGCTGATTCACGAGCATATTTCCCTTGAAACTTGCATAAAAACCTTTAAATTGTGAGGAATATACTCCTATACATTAAAGAGCATCATGAAATGACAGCGGAGATTACCTGAGACTGACGAGGAAAAGGTTTTCGTCAAATATGAGCAATTGAATTTTTCTAAATGACTATTTGCAAGAGCCGGTTTGATTAGATGCGAGTTCACATGATACATTCCCGATTAAAATATCTAAAAATTGCATCTTATTAGTTATCTTATGTCCTTTGTGGGTCTTATTTCCATCATTGCTCTTTATTTGGGTTTCCCTGTGTAATCGCTCTAATTCTGTTTTAACACGCCAGTTCAACGCACACATGACCCAGATTTTTCAAAATAACATCTCAACCCTCGAGATATTTTTAAAAAGACTGAAGAAGGCTTTTGGTTGAGTCAAACAGATCAGTTCTTTTGCAGAGAAAACTATTGAAATGGAAACTCAATTTATCCTGCACTATTGGCCTAACAGGTCTTTGATTATAAAGTAGATGAAGCTGTTCAGATAAGTGTCCCCATCAACTATTTCAAGCTGACTTCTAAAGCCAAGAGAAACTTCTTCAAATTCCTTATTCCATTGTTGAAGACGGATACTACTATTACCTAAGGAAACACGAAGACTCTTTATCGGGTAATTTAGGACTAAATTTAGGGGAAGATTTGAATCATTGCACTAGAACATAAGAACCAAGCCGACTATTTAGTAGTAGCACTTACACTAAGTCGAAACAAGAGGCTCTCTGTCTCATGTTTGAAACTAACTTCCAAGGTCTCATGTTTGAAACTACAAACGAGCTAAGGAAAATAACTCGTGGAAACTGGAATCTGCCACATGTGACGGATAAGGCCATCAAACACGATGCGACTCATTTTACTGGCTTCAAGTCGCTTGTCACCGATAGCGTATATCGCTTTATGCTAACCTGGCACTGGCATTCAACCAACTTGCGAACAGTAACCCTTGTACGGATAACCAGAAAAGATGGCCACGCCGTCGCCAGGAACTCCAGACCAATCAGCCTGACTTCTTTTTTGTAGAAGAGCATGGAGAAAATGCTCAAGCTCTTACCGATTTGTGAATAATTCCTCTGTCTAAGCTCCAACATACATGCAACTAACGCTGAAGATTTTACGAGACTTCGCGTCAAATCTTACCCTATACGCTTGACTTTTCCATCTTCTGGTTGAAAATAAATTCTTCTTTACTACAACACGGCTTCACGGATGGCTCCAATGTAAGATTTCACTTATCGTTAAGAAAAAGCTGAAATATACGCGATGTACTAGCGCACTTAAGCCTCAAACCTGCCTAACGAGTGCTTACATCCGTCAAAAAGGCTTCGATTGATAGTTGGGCTTCGTTTAGGAGCAACTGCTGATGGTTTGACTCTACAGGATGCTATCAGATATACGATTTTTTTTTGGACGTTTCCAATAGTTCAGCTACTTTCCTGGTGAATTTCAGTATGAAAGACTATAGTTTACGAGTGGAACAAGCCTTATGGTCTTTCTGATAAAAAAAAATCCCATCATGACCATGGGCTAAATTGTCAATATTGAAAATGTGAAAATTGTTTTATCTTCCATTTGGTCCTTCGAGCTGAATTTTCAAACTAGGTTTCGTTTAGTAAATAACAAATAACTTGCAAGGGGTTTATTAACAGCCAAAGACTGGGTATAAAAACCATTGACTACAACTCAGGCGATCCTTTGTTATTCATCATTTGGGCGCAAAGTTTCATATTAGGAGGCTCGAAGGACCATTTTTTTTTTGCTTCTCCCCCTTCTTTAGATATACTTTTATCATACAAAGTCTCTCTCTACAAACAACCATGTTGATTTAGATAATTAAATTAAATAACTTTCCTTGTCAAAAAATTAAGAGAAAAACACAACAACTTTATTATCAGCATTCTTTGCGAATACAACTTAATTTATTACATAGTTCAATTCCATTAGTATCTAAGTATCTTTATTGTAACTCATGGTAATCTACAAAACTGTTTGTCACTCTGTCTGTGACGAAGGAAACTAAAAATAAGAAAAATAAAAAAAATAAAACTTCTCCGCAACACCGAAGTAGAAAAGATGATATAAGGTAGAATTTTCTGCGCTGTTCATTTCCGGCACTTTATTTCCTCTGATCATTGGCATTCATACTACTTCCTTTCCTGTTTGTTGTAAAGCAATTCTGGATTGTAGTGAGGATAAACTAGAAATACCATTGGGCGAGCATCTTCTCATTTTTATTGCATCTTTATGGTTTCATTGTCATTTTAAATTACTGTAATGTATTTACTTGCTTCCTTGAGGGAAGATATGTCAAAAGGAAAAATGAATCCCGATCAAGTGATTCCTGAAAGGAGATAATTTTTATTTGATTAAAAGATAAGAAAATTTATTTTTCAAATTGTGTTCAAATGGATTTGAGAAAAAGGAAAAATGAAATCTAAATGAGTGCTGTGAAATAAGTTGATTTTTGTTAGTGGGTACTTATTTTTTAAAATTTGATTTCAGCTCTAGGCGGCTCTAAATCATTTCTATATTCCTCTGTTTATACAATTGAAATTGACATTAATACTTTGCATACATCTCATAGAAAAATCGTTTTAAAACAAGATGCGGACCAAACGGAGACTCTTGTGGCAGATAAGGTAACGCCTTGCTTACTCGGTCTCAATCGAACAGAAAGTACCACTGCTAAAGTAGCTGGGCGTGACAACAAAGGTTAGATGAACACCAATCCAGTACTACATTATAAATAGTTCAAGAAGAGGAAAATGTGTGTCCCCTTGTTGAGATAAGCCAAACCATGCTCTTTTGGGGAATATCATATATTCGTAGTTAATTGACTTGCGAGCTGAAGTACCATTAGAGGCAAAAGAATTAGACAGATTTGTACAGATTTATTGATAGTATGTTATAGCGATAAAAGCATCATATATAAAGTTTGGGTAATTCTGAATCGGTATTGACTATAGGGAAGCTATACACCTTCCTTCTGAGATACTTTGGATCGAATATAATTAGTTTGATCTTCTTTGAAGATTGTTAACGTTTGAATCTTTTCCTAAACAGAGCTGAAATGAATGGATTCTTGGGGAATATTATTCTGTCGAAATAATATATAAACGGGACTAAGTCAATAAAAACAACACAAATCAATGAATCATCAACATGGTGCCTCCTTCAAAATAGACTCGAAGCATATTTCGATATCGCCGTCAATGACTTTCATTTTACGTCTTGAACCGCCTCAAATCGGGTCCAACGAAGTTGCAATTCGACATTCGGAAATAGGAAAAAGTCAAAGGGTGCTATAGCTAACAAATAGGATCCTTGATCGATCGTCAAACGCTTCACAAGGCTTAACTAATATTGTTTATTTACTGTTTGACCCACCGGAGGAAATTTCAAGTGATCAACACCACGAAAATCGAAAGTAGTGTTCAGAACCGTCTCGGATGAGATCTGTTTTCAACAATTTCACGGCTCCCGTTGAAAGCTCTTTACCACTCAAACCCTATTGTTTTCGATATAACAGAGCTCCCGTATGCTTTCTCCAACACTTAAAACGCGTGCGAATAAGGTATTACAATTTTTTTTTTCCATAATAAAAATTAGCATACTCTGGCAGTATCCAGGGCAGATTGTCAACAACACGTAAGAAATACCAAAACCGAAGTATTTGGTTTCACGGCCTTAAGGCGGTGGTATATAAAAGACGAGAACTGCTCGGGGAGACTTACAGTAATATAAATAGGAGAGTCGTGCACTGCTCTCAATAGGTGAAGGATGAAAAGGCTATAGAAGCAGTCTCTCAAGGCAATTGAGAGATAAAAAAAAACAACGGATCAACGCTTAGTTTCTTTATTCACAGTATTGTTTGGCTTTTTATTTTATTCTTAAAAAAAAAAGCACCAACGTCTTTTTTTCAACTCTGGAGTTTTTACTTTCGTCAAAAGATTTTTTTTTTTTTCAATTTTTCAGTATAAAACGTAGGAATCGAACCCAGAATAATTGGTGTAGTATTCAAGGAACTTAACCACTAAGAAAAAAATTAATCAGTGGACTCAGTGCTACTCAAGAAATGTGTGTTCAAATGTCGCTTGGAATCGAGCTAAATCAACTGTTAGAACCTCCTGGTATGTAACTTAGTATCGGTTTCTGCACTCCATACAACATAGTATGCATGGCTTCTCAAACTAAAATGGTATGTCCGAAATCTGACCGGACTTGCGGTTTAATGACAAGTTGGCCGAAGCAATATTCAAGTTGTTGGCTCAATGGCTTGTGCATTGTAGGTCCAATGCTATGTTTGACTCAAGTGAAGAAAAACAAAAACGAACCTGGAAGTGTTGCAAGTGGGAATTCATTATACACGTGCACTACGCCTGTATCCATTTATGAAAGCAACCTTTACTGGAGCCAGATTGCAATTCACACGAAGAAGGAATATATTAGTACTGGATGAGCGACAAATCTGGAACACCAAAAATCATCCTTTCTGGCTTAGATTTATTCTACTATATCTTAAATGACAGCTTGTCTCTTAAACCAAAGTTAGCATAATCCCACCCATGATAGGATTCCACTACCATGTTCAGTTACCTAAAGCATCAACCCGCACAGCATGCAGGTCTTTTATACTTGCTCCACAAAAAATACATAAACAAATAATAAAAGAACTCCTTCCATTATTCAAAAGAATATTAATATTCAATCCCCAGTTTCTCGGCAATCTTCTGCTTATCATTTCAAATAAATAATACACAAGAAACCATAACAAATTGCTTCAGAAGGACTCCTTCGCAAGCTGAATCACCTACCTAACGAATACTGCAACCTTCTTCCTTTCGCCGCTGTAGTCGTCCTCGTCGTTGTCGCTGGAAAAACCACAAAACTACAAGACAACGCCAGCAAAACAATCAAAACTTGTGATACATTATAATTGTAAATTACAAAATTGTTCTTCCATCATAAACTGGCACACACAGGAACACCACTCTGCAGAAAAAAAAAGGAGCAAGGTCCTGTTAGATACAGTCATGGTAAGCAGAGTATACAGAGTATACCCCGGCTGCTCGGCTGTATGGGTTTGAAGTAAAAAAAAAACATCCCGGCACCTCCATTCTGTGTGCAAGTTCTATAGAAAATAACATCTCACTGTGTCTCTAATTCTTTCATCTGTTGTTGCAGAATGCGAAGCGAAGATGAAACGTTGAAAAAAATATATAAAAAAAAACCAAGCGAAGGCATCCTCACTTCCTGAAGGTAGCTCGCAATACTCCAAAACAATACAAAACACAAGCTTGGGATAAATGTCGCAGAGGCAGAGATTTAACACAAAACACTCTGCAAGGAGCAACGAATAGGAATATGAGCCAGCAGCCAAGCAGTAACAAAGATGTGTTGCAGTTGCAGTCTGTGCGATTGGGACCGACTTCCTACTCCAGCGCCCTATTGCCACATGAAATATGTATTAAAAATGAGTCGCGACGCTTTTGCAGTTGCTGAATAAACCAGAATAGTGCGCGCCCCACTGTTTCAATTAAGTTTCACAATTTTCCAATCTTTTTGTTTTTTTTTCTGCCTTGACTCCTACTCCTCCTACACACTAACCACCCCACAGTGACGTCCTTCGCAAAATTGTGGTACGAAATTTCTCTTTAACCACTTTCATGGCAGACGAGTACTCGTAAATTTTGCTTGTATGCGCATTCTGATTTTATGTGCGGTTTTAGCTGACTCATATGTATAGATGTATGCGTGCAATTTTCTATAGTCTTGGGTGGAAGGTGTAACATGTGTTTGCATACGCGTGTAGTTATTAGTTATAAGCTCAACTCAACTAAATGATGCTGCTGCTGGTGATGCTGCTGATGTACGCGGTAATTCAAGGATTTTTCAGTTAACCCTCGGTTTTGTGTTCTTAGCTTTCCTTGAAAGATGGTGCCGTTGGTTTTATCTCTTTGAATAGACTGGAGATAGACTAGATACGTAGGCAGGCATCCTAGTACGTATGTGCGAAGCGAATTCCCGTAGATTGTTGTTGCATCAAAGTAAGTGGCTATAACATGCCTGTGAAGAATGCCATTAGATAATGTTTGTGCAATTTAATGAGCCGGCATGGCAAATTAACATTCTTTGCTGCATAGGGGATGTCATAACCTTCGCGGTAAGAACAAAGGGCTTTTATATGCAAAAGGTGCATTTTAATCCATAAAGATGCAAATAAGGAGGGAGGGATAGAATTCTGTTAACTGGATGTTCTTGAGAAGTAAAAAAAGATTTCAAGTAACATAAAATTATTTAAGGACCCGCTTTGCTTACTAGCTAACCACTGCAGACATCTTTATCCTACAGGGTCTGAGTGAGCTGACTTTGTTAATGACATATGACAAAATCTGTTATGACTCTATTTATACACCAAGTCCTTAAAGAGTTCGCTTTAAACGTCGTGAAATTGAGTCTGATTGCATTATTTGTGTTCTCCAAGCATCTCTTGCCTTCAACTTCCTTTATATATTTCAAACCATATGGTGTGCTGAACAGTAGTAGTAAACTCAGGTCAAGTTCACTCTTGAACTCGCCACTCAAACCGAGGTTTTACATTCAAGTGTGCATGCATCAAGTGTGTTGTGCATTCTCTCAACATGTACTAGCCAGATTAGGATTTGGATAGAAATTTGTGGTTCTTTACTTTTTGATCATGCAGATCAGGAGCCCCAACAAATGGCGTAAAGGACAAAAAACAATCGAGATGTAGTCGCTACCCCGAATAAGGCTAAGGTAGTTCTTGCATTTACTACTTCTCGCTGTTCTTGTAATTTCGTTTAGAGACAGACCGCAAACATCGCTGAAAGGAATAAGCAAATGACGTTTAGAAAGACAAGGGAGGCAATCAGTGCTCTGCACTTCTACAAGATTGGAGTCAAATAGCATTGTGCCTTGACATTTATGTTGTAGAGATATAGAGAATTAGTTGACAACAAGCAACAGAGCAATGATATTTACTCAGATGTAAGTAAACTCCCTAACTTAAGTTGTTGTTGTTGTCAACAGTGACGTTTTGTCCTAGGCGGTGGAAAGATGCTGTATTGTTTGTTGACAACATGTACTTTGTTTTGTCCTCGTTTACTTTAAAGCCAACTCGTTTCGCCTGTTTTTCAATTGTCGTAACTGCTTCTATAACGGCACGCTGGGAGCGACCGATAATGTCGATATCGTCTGCATATCTCAGAAACTGGACGGATTTGTGGAAGATAGTACCTTCCGTGTTTTCACCTGCCCTACCAGTTCTAGATTGAAGTAGTCGCATGATAACGCATCTCCTTGCCGAAATCCGGTGCACGTTTGAAATAGTTCAGATGTACTGTTTCCAAACTGCACATTGCATCGCGTGTTTTCCAGCGTAAGGCGACACAATTGGATCAGTTTTGACGGGAGCCCGAATTCTGCCATCACATTGTAGACCTCATATCATATGCGGCTTTGAAGTCGGTGAAAAGATGGTCGCACTCTCGACTTGAAATTCGTTGGTCTTTTTCAGGATTTGTCTCAGTGTGAAAATTTTATCTATCGTCGATCTGCCAGGCCGGAGCCACATTGGTACGGGCAGAGTGTGTGTGTGTTGCAGAAAAGTTTGAGACGTTCACACATTACGTTCGATAGGATCTTATACGCGCCATTTAGCAGGGATATGCCTCTGTAGTTCGAAGAGGACATAGGATCGTCTGTTTTGTAGATGGGTCATATGGAGCTGATTGTCCAGTCATGGGCATGCTTTCATCCTCCCATACTTTGTTGATAGATTTGGTGCATGCAGCCTACCAAAACATCACCACCGTATTTGAAAAGCTCTGCTGGTAGTTCATCAGACCCGGCGGCCTTGTTATTCTTCAGCTTTTTGATAGCTGCTGGGCTTGAAGCCAGCTCCCAGTTGCTGGTTCCACAGATTGTTGGCGTTTGTTGGTGGTGAATGCACAGTGGAGAGTCGCTCGCTCAGGCGCTCACTGTAGCCTCTGCCTGCTCCATATGTGCTTAGGCGTCCAACGTGAAATTTCTTTTTCTGAGCGGTTCGTAGCTTTTTCTCGTTGAACAGTCGAGCTCTGAGTTTTGCTGCTACGAGGAAATGGTCAGGGTCGACTTTGGGCCTCTGAATGTTCGTACATTCAGGATGTTGGATGCGTCATCCTGCACAGGACCAAAAATTTGCTGAGCATCTCGTGCAAACTGGGTCCAAGAAGTGGCTGGCCCCGTACTGCTTTTTCAATCGCGAATATGAATGATGTGGTCGAGGACGTCCGAGAGATTCAACAAACATCGACGAGACAACGATGCACACAATTTAGGATCAGCAGATATTCGTTGCGGTGGATATTGGGTGAAAGGCCTGACTATGTTCCCTTATAAAGTGCAAACCGTTCACTAATTTCTTTCTATTGGCCGTTTAGTGAGTGTGACTTAGTCCTTAGGAAATGTAAAACCTGAGGCAAGAACAGTATGATTTCGTATCAACAATCATTATGAGCGATGAAGCCCATTTCCACTCATGTGGTTATGTGGATACACAAAAATTTGTTTATCTGGGGCACGAATAATCGACATGAAATGCACGAAAGGCCATTGCATCTCCTCAAGGTGACTGTTTGATGCGACATTTACAGTGAAAAGCTATCGGCCGACAGAACCACCGTGACAATAAATGGTGAACGAAAGTTACTGAAATTCGTCTCGAAAATTGTTTGTTCCAGGAAGTCAGAGAAACCGCTCACACATTTTGAGCATCGGTGGAGATTTTTAATCATCAATTTCCAGGCCGTGTGATCTCCAGTTGTTGCTAAATCTGACGGCATCTTTCTTCTTCCTTTGGGGTTTTTTTAAATCTAGCGTTTACGACAGCAAACCACAAAACTCGCAAGTCTTAAAAGCCAACTTTGATGAAGAAATCGCCAATTTGGAGCCAGATATATTGCAAGCCGTAAATACGTAAAACGAGCACAAATGTGCATTAACTCAGGAAGTGGTCATACAATTTTTTCAGCTTTATGTTATCAATTTAGCTGAAACATAGCCCAATTGTCTTGTGCGCCTACAAGAGTTGTTTTCGATGCCTGTATCTGTTACGATATCTGTTACATTAAACCGCACTCAATATTAAGGATCTCAAACCCAACAAGGAACCAACTTCGAGATCTTCTAACAAACTTGGACACCCAAGTCTCTTACAGCCTTCTAAACTAAGTACTGTCAAGAAATTCACTTGTTGATATGATCAATAGCTGCCCTCACATTCAACACTATAAGATTCCCTTTGTCGAATTGAAAATAATTGCGATTTGGAAGGGAAATGCAATATTGGGAAACTATGCTGATGAGGCTATAGTAAAATCTGCCAAATCTAGATCAGAAAAATTTTATATAACTTCTGAGACTTCAAATATGATCCCTTCTGATACCAAAGAATTTTATAACCAGACACTATATGATTGGTAACCTCGTTCAAGGGTTAAGCATTTGCAGAAAAGATAAAGAGATAACCTTCCAGATGCCACCAGCTTTTCTATGAGCTGTGAGTGATTTGGACACAGTGGACTTATCTTGATTGTGTGCACTTCAAACCAACCAACCTTGTTCAATTTTGTAAAAGTATTTTATATAAAAGATACGTGGGTAAGTTTCAAATGACGAAGAACCAAGTTTTATAAGGCATGTTTGAAATATTTGTGAGCGGAAAAGAAACCCATTTACTTTTCAAACTAAAATCGTTTTCTCATCCTTAGTGTTGATCTCCATCTATTCACTACCTTTCGCATGAGGTTATGATGCCTTTTGGGTTTGAATTCTTCTATTCTTTTACAGTCCGTTTGATAAGATCGTATACGGCAAAACTCGTTTATGAAAACCGGTTCGGAAGTGGCATTTGCATTAGCAGATAAAAAAATACTTCTGCTAAGATGCCTTGAATAAAAAAATTTAAAGAGTGTTTAATTTTTGTCAGTAACGGAAGTATTTTAAAATGGGTGTCGCGTCTGCATCACGTTATGAAGAGGTATTCCAAAGGACCGAAAATGTCACACGGAGCAGCTGCTTAATATATGAAAAAGTCAAAAGCATTTGTTAGCAAGTGGGTGCACCTTTATTCCCAAGTTAAAAATGTGGATGATTTGCCGGATGGCGATGGCGCGATAGTTAGCTCATTGGACTATCACGCAGACAGTCTGAGTTCGATTCCAGGCTGAGTCACCAACAATTTTTCAAATCGCCATCACCCTTTCGGCGGGCAATGGCAAACTCCCGAAAGTAAAACTGCCTACGAAAAAGCTTCTAAGGAGTGCCGTTCGGACTCGGCGATAAACCGTAGGCCCCGCTCAGATGTGACTAAAATGACAACATGAGCAACACAAATGAGTGTCAAGAAGCTAGGCCATGGCCCATACCGGGCTGCCAGCGCCACAGTGTTTGTTTTTTTTTTGATTTGCCGGATCGTGGGTCTACGCCCACAAAACAACAATAAAGCAGGACAAAATGATTCTACGCGTGTTTGAAAAAAATCCTCTTCTATCTTTACGTGGAGGACAAGGGATTTTACGTAAAAGGGGTCTAAATGTGTGTTGTGATACGATACAAAGACGTTTACTAGCCAATAATGTAAAATTTCGAAGAACCAGAAGATTATAATCCAAAACATCGCAGTCGTTTGTGCAGTGCATTGAAACAAGAAAATGACGTCGATGTTTAAGATTGGCCAACACAGTCGCCGGATGCAAATCCCATTGAAAATGTTTGGGCATTCATGAAGCTAAGGCTCCAAGGAAAGAAGACCTCGACGGTCAAACAATTATCACTAAAAATACGAGTTTTATGGAGATCTTTGTCTCAAGATTATGCTATAAGATTAGTAGAAAGCATGCCTCGAAGACTCCAAGCAATTATTGATAATGGAGGAGAGGGAACAACATATTAATTGAAAGCATTCAAGTAAATAAACAAAATAAACCAGTACAATTGATTTTTTTTTTATTTTAAGTTTTTCTTTAATTTTTGCCGTATACGATTTTATCAAACGGACTGTATCCCTCATATAACAACTTTTTCGATTCGTTGTATATATCGGGTTCTCGAATAGGGACTTGACAACTTTCACTAATCATCAAACTGTCACTGTCAATTTATTCAGTAAACTAAACATTTTCATTATGGTAACGAGCAACGTCTGCAAATTATAAAAATTTTCTACCGAAATTCGGAGTCGGTGACCGCAACTTGAGCGTTAATTCCAATTTTTGGTCGTAATTCTCGCCCTAGTAGACAGGCAGTAACAAATTTAGTGCAAAAATTTGAGTCTACATCGATCCAAATTAGTCAATTCCACAGCGTTCTCAAGAATTGGGCATCGCTCAGACCACATTATGGCGTATTTTGCGTAAGGATCTTGGTTTACACCCATAAAAGATCACGCTGACTCAAGAATTGAAGCCGACGGACCATTTGACGTATGTTCTCCGATTGGGTTCTAGAGAAGGTGCGCCAAGATGGTGAATTTCATCGCAAAATCATCTTCAGTGACGAAGCTCATTTTTGGCTTAACGGGTTCGTCGATAAGCAAAATATGCGTTATTGGTCGGGTGAAAATCCACATTCGCTTCATGAATCACCACTTCATCCACAAAAAATAACAGTTTGGTGCGGTTTGCTTGCCGGCGGTGTTATTGGGCCATATTTTTTGTCGACGATAACGATCGTCACGTTACTTTGAATGGTCAGCGTTATCGCGCCATGATCACCGATTATTTTTGGCCCGAATTGGAAGATATGGACTTGGACGCCATGTGGTTTCAACAGGATTTAGCCACAAGCCACACAGCACACGTTACAATCGATTTATTGAAGAGTAAGTAGTGTGAGCGTGTTATCTCAAGAAATGGGCCAGTCGATTGGCCGCCTTGTTCGTGCGATTTAACGCCGCTTGACTATTTTCTGTGGAGCTACGTTAAGTAAATGGTTTATGCCAACAACCCGACGACGTTGGAAGAGCTCAAAGCCAACATTGAACGCGAAATAGCGGCCGTAATGTATGGCCGAGTCGTTGAAAATTGGGTCCAACGAATCGACCGCTGCAAACATGTCCGCGGTGGCCATATGAACGAAGTCGAGTTCCATTCACAAATGTTTTTATTGTACTTCAAGCCGATAGTAAAGTTTTTGAAATATCTCAAATGGTTTGCGTTTTATTTAAAAAAAAAGTTTTCAAGTCCTTATTGGAAAACCCTTTACAAATACAAAAGCCTACAAATATCTATTCCATTTCTAATTTTCAATTTAATTTTTCTCTTTACAGATAGACATACATTGCAACAAACTGGCATCGATATTTCCCCATAAAAGTTAAGCGTAAGTATCTCAGAACCATTTCATTATTCCAAAAACCTTGAACACGATAAAAAAAAACCTATAAAAGCATTCGAATGCTATGTGTATCCCTCTAACAGCCAAGTATACGTTTTGCTTTTAAAAAGAAAAACTTTTTACCTTTTGTGTTTTTTTTTTGTTTTGTTTTTTTTTTTACTGATAAAGAAATCTACAGATACATTCCATTAGTTGTTACCTTTTATGTTTTCTCTTATCAGAACATTTCTGGTGCTCCTGGTAGGATCTAGTTTTATAGTCGAACGACTACAACTCGTATCGTCTATAGTACATGTTCCGTGATATACTGTGCTCTGCGTGCTGCACTATGTCGATATTAGTATAAGGTCGGTCGAGCAGGACTACTCTATATGATATCCATCCCAACAGCAATACCAGGAGCAGTAATGATTTTAATTAAAAAACTTTATTCGGAGGGTAACTCCGTTGGGCGTTCTCTTCTCCACTCGTTGGATATTATTTATATGAATTCTTCTTCTAACAACAAAAAACAAAACAAATAACAAAAATACTGTCTGAATCACAGTAGGAGTACCTATTGTATGAGAAATAACACAAAACAAACACAAGCAAACCTCATACACACTTTGGGTGCAATAAAAGAAACACTTGGATTCCTGTGCTTTAGTCGCAGAAATTCGCATATTTATTATCCTAGTGCATATCTAGCTGAATTAGCATGAGTATACGTATGTGTATGTATGGTTTTGTTTGCGTTTTGATTTGTATTTGTGTTGTGTTGTGTCTGTGCTATTATGTTTACCTTTTTACCTATTGCCCAAAGGAAGCCGAGAAACCAACATTAGCTTCATCTCTCCACTAAAACAACACTCAAATGACCAAACAATAAACAAAATAAAGCAAGCAAAATGCGTTACATGTGTACATACTCGTATTGTGTTTGAGCGAATAAATATATATCCACACTATACTATATATGGAATGAGAATGTAATAAAAACTTTTCCTTGGCTGTTATTATGCCATGTGTAGTTACACAACGAATTTTGCACAAATGTTACTAAACTTCCATGTAATTGACAATTGACTACGAATCGGGCTATCCTTGCCGTCCACCACAAAACACATGAGAAAATCAATATTTTGTGCCAATCATTGAGATGGGAGTTCTTATTTTTTTCTTTAAAAATTGTTGTAAATAGGTTTGTTCGAAATTGTGCATTGTCCGCTGGCTTGAAAATAATTGAATTCAACCTTCAAGACATTCGTGTAAACAAGGATCAATTTTTAAAGTTAGAACATACAAATTTAACTCCTTTTGATAATGTTGTTGTTTTCAGACTTCCATCCATTCAAAATTGTATTCAACACTTTTCAGCAAATTGCAATTATTCGAAGGTAACCCAAAAGGACTTTTAAAACAACACATCTTTTGTATATGTAATCAGAAAAAGAATTGGGAATACGTGTCAAAGGACCTTTACTCACGTTAGTTGGAATCCTTTTTATTTAGCCTTTCTTTCTTCTTTTATAGGAACGTGTTTTGTTTGGTTTAACTCTTCTGTGCTTGTTCGCTTCCAAGTCGTTAGTCTGTTAAACATTTCTTCTTCGTCGTATCCATTGAATGAAATAAATGAAAAGAAAGAAACCAAGGACATTGGTTACAACGAGAGTCAATATAGTAGGTGTAGGGAGCGCTTGTATATGTTTTTCTTTTTGTGGATACATCCAAGCACAACTACATCATTAGTAGTCCGTCAAATTGTTGTGCCTTGGCTTAAAGTTACGTGCGGCGCAGCTTTGATTATTTGACTTTAAGTAAGGTGAAGATGTAGGAAATACATAAATACATCTGTGATACGAATATCTGCATCCTCTTGGGTTTGGATTTTCTGTTTGATGATGTACCGTAGTTATTTCCTCACATCTCGGTTTTTTCTACAAATAACCATGATTAGTTAAATTATTGCGAAAGTTTTTGGTTGAGATGGGCGTTGTGAACAAAGGACATAATAGAGCTTTAGTCTTGGTGTTTTCGATAATAAAATAATATACTAAGATGTAAATGTCCAAATTGTACTTCAATTGAGTTCAAAACCTTACTTGCTTAATACAATGCTAGAGTTAAGGGAGGATCTGCGCATCTATCATCGGGTCTTTCCATTCAGAATGTCAACGAGTAGTTTTATGTCGTTTATCGCTTGATCACATCACTTAGTGGGAAACCAGAATGTTGTCGCTCATACGATCAATCAATCTTAGCTGTGTAAGCCAGTAATTTCGGACTTTTTTGAATATGCAGCGCATTGCGCTCTCTTTACCTTAAAACTCTGTTAACGGTAAGGCCGGAGTGTTTCGGTTAATTCGCTCATATTTGCTGCGTGTATAGCGGACTGTCGTATATTCTTCTACAAACTTGGCTTTGCACTGAGAAGGTAAGAATCTGAAGCCACGTACATACGAAGCAACATAAGAGGGTTTAATCGCCGACTAGAAATATTCACTTTGCTTCAATTTTATGCGGTTGAAAGTGTTGCGGAATGCAAGAAATTGTCCATCATTCGGCATTTGGAATAGTTTGGCTTTGTAGAAAATGCTGTGAAAAAGAAAAAGATTCAGCTGGTACAGGAACTAAAGCCACGAGACTTGGCTTGCAACGTAGTCGACCTTTATCTTAATCTAAAAATTGTGTTTCGTGACGCAGCATACTTTTGGCTCAATAAGTATGTGAACCGGCGGATTTGCCTTTCCTGGAGTGAGGGCCATTGGGAAGATGTCGGAAAGCCGTATGTTGATAAACTGCACATAAATCCGTTGGTCGGGATGGTGCATCTATTTTTCCGCCTTTTGGAGTAATATTATTCCCTAGTAGTAGAGCAGCTGGGTAAGTCTTTTCTTCAATCGTTCTCTATTCAAGAAGATAAAAAACAGGATCCCTGCAACATACTAGTCTATTTTTACTGTCAATTTGACACACTTTTTTTTCAAATAAGCTAAACTTCTAATAATTTTAGTGCTGTTGCTGGCGGCTACCGGGCCACTTTCTCGTCTAGTTTCCTAAAAAAAAAATTGTAGTCGCCAGAGGGCTCTGAAATATTGTAGAGTAGTTATTACATATCTGATGTTTGGTGTCAATTTGACCCAATGTGTTTTAACCTTCAAATAAGGTTCTTCGCGCCAGTGCTGTGAAACTTCGTCCGTCATTTCTTTATTATTCGATTGTGCAACCGTTTGCTGTGAATTACTCGTATTTTAGATTTTTTTGCAAAATGTCTGACTATGAGCGATTCTGCGAACAGTTTGTACGACAAATCGAAGACAGCGATGATCTGCCCGAATACTTGGAAGATGATACAGATTATTCACCAAGCGAGACTGAAAGTGATTCCGAAGATTTTAACAGTGACAACAGTGATGCTGATTTTATTGGACAAGAAATGCGTTTGGAAATCGCTGCTGAACCGTAAAACGCTCTCAAGTCGAAAAACAAGAAAATTCAGTATGTGCGAAATCCAATGCCACCATGCCCATCAGTCTCGACAATAGATTTCGCTTCTCGTCAAGGTTTGTTTTGAGTTTTTTGTTTAGGCGCTTTCAATTGAAATGTTCGCAGGGCAAACATCATTTGCGAAATCACGCATTAACAGTCCAGCGACTGCGTTTTTGCTTTTTATCGAGCCAGTCGAGAATGTTGTGGTACAAATGACCACACAAGCATGGCGTCACGTGGAAGGCGGTTGATGTGTCTGAAATGCGCGCCTGTGCGGTCGAAAAGCGGAGCAGCTGATGAGCTTTGGACTGCTAAGCATGGGCCACCAATTTTCGTAGCGACAATGTCACTTATTCGCTTTCGAGCCAATGGCTAATCGAGAAAATCGACGTAATGTTCAGCAGAGTCTACACAGTAAACTAGCGCCTATTCGCGATTTGTTCAATCTGTGGGTCCAGCGCTTGAAAGTTATGTATGTTCCTGGCAGTTTTCTGACCGTCGATGAGCAACTGCTGCCACTTCGTGGACGATGCAGTTTTCGACGCTTATCTTCTAAAGCTTATCTGAAGATGTAAAACGAACATGCCAGCTAAGAACAAGCTAAAAAGTCTGAACAGAAATCTTTATGGATTGAAAAGGAACCTCATAGAAAAACCACAGACAGTGCTGAAAATCTGGAATGATTATTTCTGCAGGCAATTAAACAGTGAAATGAATCATTCATCCTAGACGAAGAGAGGCAACATTTTCATCCAACTGATCAAAATGAACTCAGGAGAGCAATTTTCAAGCTCAAGGCTAACAAATCTACTGAATTGATGGTCTAACTAGCGAGCTCGTCTAGAATCTGAGTCTAAGAATCTTTGTCCAGCACTATTTGACCGATCTTAATGCAGTGACATGCCCTAAACTACAGCGGAATATAGCAGGAATCCTCAACGTTGCATAAAAAATCCTGTGTGCCGTATTATGTGATGGAGACCTACCATCAACAGCTTGTTTTTATACGAGAAAAGTCCACATAACGGCAGGCCTTGGGTCAAACTCAAATATTCCAAATTGCTACACACAACCTTTTCATAAATTAAAAAGCCGTATATGACAGTATTTATAGAGATGAACTATACAGGGTTAATGTCTAGTTTTGGCATCCATGCCAAGCTCATTCTAATATGCAGGCTGACAATGGAAAATGTACGCTGCACTGTCTAGTTTCGTAATGACAAAATTGAGACCTTCAAAATGAGTTAAAGAACGGGATGCGTTTCATCTCGCAATCCAACTCCATAGGTACCACAAGCGTGTTGAGTTACCCGAATATGCAAGCGACATTGACATAATGAAACGAACCCAGCAAGCTTGCAATGAAGCGTTTGGAACTATTGAAGCAATAGCGGTAAAGTGGGTTTAGCGGGCAATGAAGAAAAAACAAGTGAACATCGCCCACAAAGGGTATCGACCACTAAGACAAAACATATTAATAGGCAGCAACAAATTTAAGGTTTCGCTTTCAACTCCAGCAATGACATCAGCTTAAAAGGCGATTGAGCTATAAAGCTTCATCACGAACACCGAAAAAAACATAGTACAATAGAAGACACATGACTAGTTCTAGTCCTGCTTTACGCCATAGAAGCTTGAACACAATGAAAGCGAATGACTCTTTAAGAGAAAAGTTTGTCAGCTTATCTACGGCTTAGATGACTAAGTCACCTTGAACGCATTGACACCAATGCGTTCCGACCGATTAATAGGACCTCAGCCAACAACCAGGCAGTGTTAAGTACCAATAGTCCTCTCTTTTGCTTTGCTATTTGAAGTTGAAAGGAGCTCTCAACCTTCTCCTTTGTCATCAAACTACGGCTAATCTAAGACCTATATTGGTTTGCTTATTGAATGTCGCTACTATTCCACATTTCGGAAGTCAGAAGTTATCGCAGCTACATCAGTGTCATTTCCCATCTGCAGAGCCTTTTCAAAGTATTGTTAATCTGGTTTCTACTTTCTTAGTTAGATATTGGTATCATCATTTTAGTAGGCTGTTGCAGAATGTGTACATTGCTTCGTATTCTTCCTTGCCTAAGGTGCACCATTCGTCGCGTTTTAATGGTTTCATCTCTGTATCTTTTTTGCTTTATTACAGATGAAACGGAGATAGTTGTGTTTCCAACATTTGTTACAATGTATTTGTGCTAGCCACTCGAATTATAACTCCCAGTGAATGTTGGTTTTAAATAGTTGACTAATCGTTTGTTTCTTTAGTTCAAATTATTACAACGAATCTGATTTTACTTAACGTAAAGCCTCCTAATTGTAGATCTCAAGTTAACCTATCTTATAAACCCCAAATTATTTTATAAATCTGCATAGATATGTTTTTCATTCTGCGTAACCCCTCCTGAATTTGGTTTTGAAACAAATTCAAAGTCAAGCCCTTCAAAAAAAACAAATACTAAGGGGGTGCGAGTAACACAAGACAACAAAAAAAAAACAACGTAATGTTATTGATATTGAAATGGATTCAAAGCCCACAAGATATATCTGTGTACTCTTCCTCAACTCATACGCATGTTATATATTCCTACCCACTACGTCTCGTTCTTAATATTGTTTATACAACACGTGCAGTAACAGTAACACAGTAGCGGCAAATACGCTCAGAAATACAGTCTCGATTTCACCTGAAATGTATAACCCAACAAAAAACCATTCACCTGAAAGATACAAAAAGCAAGTTTGGCATGGAATGTGGCGCCAACCTAATGTGTATGTTAAGCAGAAATTCCATTTATAAAATATTCAAACGTAAATTTCTGTCTTCCTCTTCCTGAAACCCCTCGACCTTTAGATACTTCGTCAAAAATGAGAATTTTTTTTTTCTTTTCACTATGGATATGTACATGTTTCCTACAGGATTTGTATCTTCAATATCGTAACGTAACACAAAAAAAAAAAAAAAAATTAAAATGAAGATGAGAATCACATAAGATGAGCACGGGAAGACGACAACGGATGGTGATGATGACGACAGACAAGACGGAAGACGATGATAATAATGATGATGATGGAAATGATGTGTTTGCATGCGTTGAACGTTTATCGGTGGAAAAATTGTTAACTTTGAATGATTGACTCGCATATTGTAATCTTTTTCCTTAACAACAACAAATAAAAGGGGGACCACGCCACCAAAATATCTATCGTCTCCTTCAAAGAGACGATAAAGGTAAACACAAGATAAACCATTGAAATGGCAAAACGGATCCATTAAATATGTTCAATCATTGCGTAGTACGTCAAGAAAAAAATATCCATCGTCAACGCGTACAACATCACCTAAAATGGTTCCTTCAAGTTGTTCTTCATTTTTCACCATAAAAGCGGCAAGAAAACGATTGTAAAGAAGGGAGTCAAAGTTTTTGTGCTACGTGCATAGCATGCCTGTCAATCAACCCCTTTCAGTTGAAAACCTGTTTTGTTTTACTTAACGCAAAAAACATTGTAACTTTCGCGGGTTTGTATACTCATAGAGTTGCCAAGGGTTTACTATTCGCTCCTCTCGACCTTTGTGCCACAAAGTTGTTAAAATTAAGCCTGCTATGTGTAAGTATACATCTTAATTTGTTTTTTTGAGAAAGTATAGTCGACAACATTGTGCCCTGAGGCACACTATCATATGCTATTCAATGGAACCCATCTAGAATTATGCAATCTGGTATACTCGTATAGTCAGCATTGAAGACAATTTCTTTTTCAAACGAGAATTAGAATTCATGACGACTTTTTGAATAAATTCCAGCGGCAACTCTGTGTAGGCATTTCTGGTGGTTTACTTTACACATTCCCCTCTATTTTTGCCAAACTCAGTGTGACTTTTGAAGGTTTTCCTAAACTTCCGAGGTCTTTACACTTTCAAGGTGTTATACCATATCGTGAAAAACAAATTTACTTCAATTGGTGCGTGGAATTCTAAATTTCTTTCAAACCCAAGCTGTTACTCAAAATTCTTGACATATTTTTTCATTGCCTCAAATGCCAAAAGTCATCGGCAATAATGGAAGCAATTTTAAGTTGAACAAAAAAAAAAAAACAGAAGAAAAAACTAATCTCACGCCATTTGATTCAGCTGTAGATACACAGTAGATAAATTTTTGGTAATTTTTCAGATCATAAAAAAAACACAAAATGTTTACCACGTCATGTATCTGTGGTCCTTCGTTCTTTGAACCAGAAATAAGTACAAAGGTTGGAGCAACTGAATTTAAGGAATTTTCAACTAAACAACAAGAGAATACCAGCCAACTAGACAAACAGTGTACGCTAGTATGCATAGTATCACGAGTGAGTATCTGATGTTGTTGGCGAGATAAGGATATGTAACAAGGGTATTTAAAACATTTGTACAACTCAACTAAATTCAACTGCATCCATCTAGTTACCCTGAGCCTTGATCCTATATCCGTTTGTTTAGATACTCGTATATTTGTAAAGAACAAGGCGTTTATTCTGGTTTTCCGTTGCCATTACCTCTGGAGGATTCATTCATACATACTCGTACGTAGAGCCACTCGAAAATAGTTACATTGCGACCATATTAAATTACTTTGTCCAGTGTGCTCGTAGGTGCAGGTTCTCGTTGTAAGTCGTGTGGCCCCAATAGTCCATGGCACTTGCACTTGCACTTGCACCCAATAATACAATGAGCTGCACTCGCATGGATATACAAATGAACAAGAATACTTTTCTCTTGTCCATAGAGTGGGTCGTTGGGGGACAGTAGATGGATTTAATGGGTTTGAGTTTGGGGTTGATTCAAAGGTACTATCAACGAACCGAATGAAGGACGCTTGTATGCGTTTTGTAAGCACTTTCATTAAGTATGAACCAAGAACCCCTCTGGTGGATACAATGAGTTGACTGGGTGCCCTTTATCCGTATTCAGATAACCTTCTCTTATAGAATGGGAGTGATTGACTCTGTCCAGCCTTTACTCGGTGTCAAAAAGTATGTCTGTACATACGTGTACATATGTTTGTTTGTTGTTGAAATGCCGAGGAGTGAATGGAGGTTTAATGTTATTTCTCGATAGTTCGAATCGGAGACACAGGGCATTGATTCTTGAAATCATGCATTTCATTTGGTCGATGGATTGCTGGTCCATGGATTGAGTTTGTCTCTTCAATCTTTGTATTCGTATCTGACCCAAACCCTTGACTACTCGTGTGTCGATGCACATGTTTGCGAAATCAATTACAATGTCATTTTCCATTGATTATTTTCTTCACATTGAAACATTAATGGCAATGTAATTTATTGTTTGGAGGGTTGGGATATGAATATGATGATTTGCCTTTTATAGGAAAAAGCGCAAAATATTTGATCAATCGGTCGTCGAGCTAATGAAGTTTTAAAACGCTTTTGGGGGGCTGGACAATATTAATTTTGAATTTGCTTCAACAACAACAGTAACAGAAGAGTCTAGATATTGGTCAATGTAAAGGGCAATTACTACATATGTACTCGTAAATTAAAATTTCATTAGAATTCCCTTCATGTTTATACTTCGTCAATTCGGTTATCCTTCGCCAATTTAGTCAACCCCTTTACTCTGTTTAACATGAAAGAAGTGAAGAATTGTAAGAGGGTCCATGAGAGGGAGTATTAACAATTATAATGAATGGTAGTATACTATAGAACTTGGGATTGATAAATGAAAATCGAATCGAAATCGAATGGGTTATTGAAATGGAAATTTCATGGTGTGTGTAGTCTTGTTGTGTTGCTTGAATGGTTTGTGAGAAATTAGTTTTTAGTTGGGGGAGGTTTTCGAACGAAATTGAATGGAAATCAATGAGATTCGTAGGATCTGCAAGTTAGTAAATAGATCTGAGGAAATACAAATGTTTGCTTTTGATTTGCATTTAGAAAGGGGTGCACTCTGAAGACTTTAATTGTTGATTTCGGAAATAAATAATCAAAAGATACATGTAAAGGTCTCCATTTTTTAAGTCTAAGATTGATACCTTCGAAATAAATTAGTTAGCTTTACTGGTAGCTGGAATTTTAATTTGAAATATTGTGGCATCGAGCCATAGAAACCTCTTTGATCATCATCTATATGACAGCAATCTTTGTTTTTCTCCATCTTCGTCAAATTATTATGTTTCCTTTGAATCACTGCGGGATACGCATGAAACTGTAGCATGATGTAATTTAGTTTTCTTCAATTCTTTTTTGAATTCCGATTAACAAGTCTCTGACTGTCTTCGGCTTAGTAATTAAGAATGAAGTGACTTATTAGGTTTCCTAAATAATGCCTTTTCAAGGGGAGAAAGTGCTAAGTTCTGTTCATTTTCGATCGGTCTATCAGAAGAGATCGATATAGAAAGAAGATATTTGGTTTTATACCTTTGTCTTGTACGAACTGGGATAAGACAACGATTGGTTTTTACCCACAAGTGATGGGCTGTGTCACCGTCAGTTTATTGAACTCCAATGAACGATCAGTGTTAGCAAAGTTAGATTTTCACTACGTGACGTTACTCGCTCGTGTTCGAATGATTTGAGCATCGAGACTTCAGGCAATGATGTTTAAGCTGGTCATACAGTTGCGTGCTGTTTAATTGAGAGCTGCATCCCAAAAAGTAGCATCAAGCAGATCTTAGGCTACTTTCTGGGTTTTTAAGGTGCTTAAGAGAACTTGAGCTGGTGTAGAGTGATTTTTTGTTGGCAGTGGCTAAGGGTTTGCTTGTATGGATTCGGAGAGAGAATTTAAATACTGAATTTAAGATATCAACTTATTATAACTACTTTTCTGCCTTGTATACCACCTTGATCAGAAAGTTTGCGGAATAACCACCGTGTGGCGTTCCCATTGTTCCGATTTTAGTTCTGTTATTTTTTTGTTAAGTTGGTACATCTGTTGTTGATATTCCCTCTAAATTTTAGCGTCATAGCTAGACATTTGTAAAAGTAACGTAGCCAAGAGTACATCTATCTCTGTGTGTTTGGCAATATTTTTCAATTTACAACAACGAACTTTTGCGTAAAACCCGGATTTAATGGTGCGCGAACATTGGAAATGTTGGAAAAGTGTTTCGGCAACGATTCTCTAAAGGAAACGGCCGTTTGCCAGTGGCACGAGCGGTTCAAAAGTGGTCGTGAGTCAATCGAAGGTGGTGAACGCAGTGGCAGACCATCGACGTCGCAAACCTATGAAAACATTGATGAAGTAAAAGAAATGTTGGTGAATGACCAACTTGAACTTTCTGATCGACCGGCTTTTAGACTAAACATCCCCTGATTTACTTCTCCTGATAAGGTTTAGCTGCGTAGAAACAGTGCGAGTTATAAATTTCTAGTTGAGATGAAATTCCTCAAACAATACACTCTCACCTATCTTTAATCGCGGCACTAATCACATCTAATTTCCCACAGTTTGGAAAAAAGCAAAAGAACCAAACTTAAAAAAAACATAATCAAAGAATATAGATCGATATTTGTGCTATTTGTAATGGTTTCAACATCATTGCAGCAATTCGGATTTATGACAAATATTTTAAAAACATGCAACCTTTTTGACGGGCAGCAGCATAATCAAGAAACATGGGAATTGCAGTTAGCCAAGATGTAGACTTTGAGAAAGCCTTTGATTATCTTTGGCCCAAGGGCTTCGTGTGCAAACTTATTAAGCTCGACTTTTCAAGTGTCTTATTTGAATACTGTATAGTTTTTTTTTGCCAATATACTCGTATATACTCGAAGCTAATGAACACCCAATTCTGCATTTTTAATAATATTAGTCATACCACTTAAACGCTTAACGATTCCATCTTGCTCAACATGTTTCTTCCACAGATTCTTCTATGACTGAACCTAGACGAGTTGACTTCATATTGATCCAAGCAACAACTTTTTTTTAAGACAAGAACTCGGACTATACCCGTATTAGATCCAATTGGGTTGGGTAGATACTTAAACCAGGGAACCAGGCTCTTAAAAGGCTTGAAGCACAGTAGGGCAGCAATCAATTAATATTAATTTAAATTAATCAATTGATTTCATCTGAGATTGATTTTAATTTGTAATTCCAGTTAAATTAATCAGCAATTAAATTAATTGCAAGTTGATTGTTAATTGTTAGTTTTTAATCAAATTTGCAATTGAAATTTCGTCTTAACGTTTTCTCTCTTTTTAACGAGTAAAAGTACTAGCTGATCCACCCCGCTTCGGGCTCGGAAGTAGAAGAGAAATTTTAAAAATAATTCCGCACAATCCAAAGCGAAATTATTAGCGCTGAATTGTTTTGCTGAAGAAAGTGAAATCTTCGCTTTTTATTTATTGTAGCTACCCAGAGATCAAAGATGTTTCTTTAAATATAATACAACTTTGCCGTCCTTTGGACCTATCTTATAGAAAGAATGTTTTCTTATGCAACTAGGCTCAACTTGCCGAAATCGCATAGGTTATCTGACCAGATGTTTGAAAAGCGAGTAGTGGTTAAAGACAATTTAAATTTTAAGAAAAACTACGTGAAATACAATGGAACTAAGTAAAAGTAATAAATTTTGAATATGAATTAATGACTGTACAATTTGCATTTAATTGCTATTAACAATTGACGATTAAATACTTCAATTACTGAAACCACAATTAACAATTATTTAATTTAAGTCGACTTTGGCTTTATTGAAAAACCGTGTGTTGTGGGAATGCCACTCCTACCGATTCAGAAGTGCGATAAATCCAAAAACTTCTTCACGATGGTGGTATCATAAGTCTGGAGCAGCAGTCAATGGCCAATGTTACTGCACCGGAAATGTTACGTACTGAGGACTCTAATCAACGACTTCATTATCTTTATTGAATTTGAATTAATTCAATTACTTCTTGCTCAAAAGAGTGTCGTATAATCTAGCCGATGTAGTCATATGTATAAACAGATTGGCTCCATACCGCCTTGGTACGAATAAAAGTGCTAATTTTAAGTGTCGCATACACATAGTACAAGACAATCATCTTCGTTGCCTGTGACGATTCCACATCGTACATAGGTTCTTTCAGTGGTGTTGGAGGTACCTGACTAAGCCTTAAGCAATAGATCAAGGTATTTTATCTTTTCCGAAAGAGGCCTCCTTGGAGTTGAGATACATCGGGACTCCGTTAAGGTCTTTGAGGCTTCCAACTGGTTGAAACTGCAAAAGTATGTAGTTCCATTCAAATATATATTTAGATGCCTCTGGATCTGCAGTCCTTACCAGCCATGCGAATTCAACGAAACCCTTTTTTTTTTTTCGTTTGGTGAAAGAACCTGAACCTCACAAAGCACAGCCCACATTTTATCGTCGGGCAGTAATGCTATAATCACAGGTGTTATTTGAAATTTGGATGAACGTTGTTGGGGTTTGAGACTGTGAAATTTCATGGTACCCTCTAAATTATAAATACATTGAGCGATAAGAAAGTAATACCCTCATTAAAGGGACATTCGGTTCAGTTGAATGACAGACTCTCTACTGACAGTTTTCAACTTATTTGATTGAAAACCCTCATTTTCTCCTATCTCAGCATACAGATAGCAGCAGAGCAATGGACCTTTGCAAGCATTTCTACTGATCAATTAATTTTTCTTTCAAATAGTTGATGACCTTAGTATGTCCATCATTGTATGTCTGTGTCACCTTTTCCATTCTCGTTCGACTGGTTCCCCGTACCAGCACTTTAAAATCTCCATTATACCAAAAATACAAGTATCTCCCTCTAAAGAACTGATACGAAATTGTTCTATCTATCAAATGCCAGTTTCATTCACTTTCAAACGCATAGATAAACACGTTCTGTTTAATCTTTTGCGAATGAAACCCACATTTGACACCCGCATTATACAATCAACTTAAAGCGACACAAGACCAAAAAACACGAACACGAACAGAAAAGAAATCACAAAAGTTTCAAAAATCAAAGTCTTGTGCCTGGTGTTGTGTGATTTGATTTTCGAAAAATCTACCAATCTACCACCATCGACTGTTAAACTTTCTTTGATCAATAGAAATTGTCTTTCTACAAGGAATCCTTCGAAAATGTATCTACTCTCCCAGGGAGGACTACACATATACTCGTTCGACAAACGGCTAAAAACCAATGAAACTAGAGTATCTATTCGTATATATATACGTATACAAAACAAATGAAATTAAGCTCATTGACGCTTGGATGTGTATCTCTGGTATGTGATGGGAAATTTTAAGAAGTTTTTGGGATAGGTCCCAGCATCTACGTTAGTTTGGCTGTTCTGATCAATCGAAAATTCGTTTTTCATTTGGGCAAGGATATGATAAGGGTTTTTTTTTTCACTGAGAGACTGGGTGAGGGGATTGACTTGGTGGACATATACGGGCGAACTTGAACATTCAATCGCCCTGTGTCCTGCGTGATGTGCTTAATTGAATGAAAGAATTCAAATGGACGGAGGCATGTCCACAGAAAAGTTTTTAAAAACTTTTAGGGATGGCCCTTTCATAGAACTTGTATCTCTGTATGTGTTTTGGGGTAATCCATCGTTGTAATGTGTGTGCCCTTAAGTTGCCGCCTATTGCTTTGCTGATTTTTGATAAAGTTGTGATTCCTTTGGTTTCAGTTTTATTTTTTTATATTTTTTTCAAAGGTCGACCGGGATGTTGAGATAGTTTTTATATTGAAAGTTAGTACAAGCAGTGGTTTTGTGTGGGTTTGAAAGTTATCAGTACATGTGGGTTAACAAGTCCTGGTATCGGATTGGACAGAGGGCAGATAAGGAGTAAAAACTTTTAGAGATTCTTTTGTTTCTGTTTCTATTTGAACGTGCAAAAGACACGCCGAGTGACTTGTAATATTATCAAGATTCGAATCTAAGGATACAAATTCAGGGCCAATCACAATTCTCCCTTAACAATTAAGGAGTCCGATCATGTTAAGAAAGCTAAACAATAGTTTCAGCGCTTGGCTTTTAAACGAATTGATAAGGAATTTACAAATCAGAAAATAGGGGCAGTTTAGTTGACGTGCCTCAAGCGTTTATGGTAGATTCGACTATTTGTCTTATTAAACACCTCGGCCATAGATAACAGCGACCTAAAGGCTTTTTGGTAGTTGTGAACGAGAAGAATCTCGGCCGATGGTTTTGCTATCCACAAGGCGTAAAGAGAAACCTTAAAAAAAAAAATTCCTGTCATAGCTTCGATTGCAGGAAATGAAATTATGTATGCACCTTGTTGATGTTGGCGAAAGCAAAACGCGTGTTCATTTCGCTACAGTAAATAGGAATCCAGCAGTCGATTATTGATCGCCTTTGTTGACACGCTGTTGCTGAGTCAAACCACCCCTCTGCACGGTAAGGGGCACTTTAGAAGAAAATACAATAAAGGCCACCAGGATAAGGTGGTCGAATCTGGAAGGACATAGGGAATCCAAGTCTCTATGGTCACTTCTCGACGGTAACAGATTTATGAAGCTTATTAAGCTGAATAGGGACAAGCTTAGGACGCTAATAGGAATACTGGCAGGACATTGTCTACTGCTGAAACACGCAAAGAGACTAAAAGTCACAAATACAGACACTTGTAGATTATGCGGGGATCTACAAGCGGTTGAGGACATAACACACATACTGTGTGAATGTGAGGCAATATCGCGTAGCCGAAGGAAATTCTTAGGAAAATATTTCTCAAATTTGCATTTTTGAATATTTATTTTCAATTTCTCAGTGTTTTTACTTATTTTTCGATTTGGCCACCTATTGCCTTGATGATGACTACGAGTCGATCCATGAGCGAGAAGTATTTTGAGTGACTCCAGGCGAAGAGATGCTTTCACTGCGTCCGCACTAACATATTTTATTAGGTTGACCCTGGTTTTCAACACTCTTCAAACACAGAAGGGCATTCGATTTGCGTCTGGTGAATTAGCGAGCCAATGTTTGGCTGGAGATGCAGATCCTTGTTTTTCAGCCATTCTTGGCTCACTTTGACTTTCAGACATAATGCAGAGCCTTACATTCCGAATGAATTTAAGGGGATTTGATTCGGAAATTTTGTCTTCTGGATTCCGATTTTAGGAAATTTTTTTTTGGATTCAATCCGATCAACAGTTTGTAAGTGATTTGTAGTAAAAAAATAAACCGAAAAACTGATTTAACCGATTTGAAAGAAAAATCCAAGCAATTAAAAATGTTGTCGCGTAAATATTCTGTAAAACTAGTGAAAAAACTTAGTTTTTTAGGAGAAAACATAAATCATTGAATCAAAACACAACAATGTTGGATTTTATGTGGAGAAATGCTGATATAGCAATAGGTTTTACAAAAGGTGATAAAGTGGCTATTGAGGATCAGTGGAAACTACTAACGAAAAGCCTCCAGTAAAAATAACAAACGAGTGGAAAAGGCCCCTAATTATAATAAATATTGTACTATGCGGTGCTATCTCTAAAATATTTATTTTTTTTATCCTTGGAAGCCTTCTTTGGGTTTTACGATTTTGATGTGAGTGCCATCAACGCAACCGATTATGCTTGGTATGGCGAACTTCTCATAAAAGCTTTTTTTTTTATTTTTTCCATCGCTCCTCATCGGCAGTATGAAATTTTATCCATTTCTGGCACAACTTCCGCTCTAGAAGGCCCAGGGTTGTGATTATTATTTTCGAAATGTGCTTCTCCCGAAAGCAACGTTCGAGTCCATTCCCACCGATCGCTGAAAACCTCCCTCAGCAAGAAATCGCAGAGAAGTAGTCAATTGAAGTATCGGCGGAATGGACGACCGCTGAGCTACTGGTTCAACCTCCCTTAAAATCATTTGAAATGCATCCTTGTTTAGGCGGAACTGTGCTTTTAAACTTTTCGATAAAACAAATGTGCACTGCTTACGCAGAATCTTGTAATTTTAAAGGATTACTGTGGTCTTGCAAAATCTTTCGCTTTACTTTGTAATTTTCTTGAGCCTCGCTGCTAGATAACAATGCCAACGATACTCCTGAGCTCATTTTTCTCTGTTTTAACTTGAAAATAACACAGTTTCACCAAATACAAATAAATTTATTTGTCAGCACAATAAAAAAACAGCTGGTTCGAATTTAGCTGTCTATCGGATTCGAAATCAATTCCACTCGGATTTCAATTCCGATTCCGAAGCATTTCCGAAGTGGATTCTAGAACGAGCCCGATTGCTATTGAAACCGACTTGTTTAGTTGGTTGAGCATTAACAAAAGAATTGGTTTTCTACCTCTGCTGGAAGATGAATGCGAGCCAATGGTGTAACGGAAACAAGTCCAGTATTGGTGCAAAGATGCCAAAAGAACTACCATGCTCAACATTCTACGGATGCAAATATGCCAAAATTTAAAAACTAAATGATTCTTCGGCAGCTACATACCACCTGTCAATAGATTGCCAAATGCTAAATTGAATTTTGACCCGGAAATTCAAATTGTCGGAGATACTACTTAATGTTGCGAAAACACTCGTATTAATGTCAAGTTCCGGAAAGATTTTTGCTCACACCCGACAAAAAAATAACAACAACTACGATTGCTTGTATCCAAAACAATGACCCATCAATCATTTCTAACAAGGAGACCCGAGGATCCATAAATCCTGTCGCTGACATTTATTGCGGTATTTTTTTTTTGCCCTCTCATGCAATTATTTAACTACCCGCTGCAATGCAAAAATAAAAGAAAAAAAAAATAAAATTCCCTGATTTGATTTTAAAGGTCGAATGTATGTATTTTTTCTACTCTGCCGGGGATTCCCGCGCACAACTTTATCAAATTTCTATGACCATTGATGACATCAATTTTAGATTTCATTTGGTTGAGCCCACCAAAGTTGAACAAAAACAGAATAAAAAGTAAGGATATGACTAAGTGATGTTGGTATCCCATGTGACAGTTGAATGCGCCGCCTTTCCAAAAGGACACAACAGTCATAGAGAAAACAAACAAAAAATTATTTTAGTGGAGGCAATTAAAATGTTTGCACCTATACTAAGAGGGGGTCGCACAGAGGGAGGCCTACAAAAGGCCGGTCTGTTTTTTGTTTTTTTGTGTTTTACTCTCCTAGCAAAAGTAGCTGGCAGGCATTTTGCCAGAGAATTGTCCAATCTAAGTTGAACTTTTGTGGCTTGTATGTGTGCCGCAAACAAGTGTGAGCATATTTTTTGGCAACCTCTATTCGAATTTATACAAGTAATATTGGCAGAAGGGGTTCGAGGGTAACATTTTTGGCGAAATTTGTTAATTGGGCTTGATTGTATCTGCTTGGATGGGGAAACGAGTAAGTAGAATATTCGTAGGTAGGGTTAATGTCATACCATATGAGAAGGTTATAAAGGCAGCATTGGGCGATTTTTGGCAGTAATATCTCTTTGTAGATTAAAGAACATTTATTTTTGCTTTTATGCCAAAAATTGGAGTTTTGCTAAGTAATTACATGGGAAAGGTAGTAAATCTTGAGGCTTTAGTTAACTAACAGACCTGAAAATGTGAATAGTAGAATAGAGGTAGATACGAGTATAACCCATTAAAATACTTTGCATAAATGGTCTTAAGGTCGTTACTTCTTTCTATTCATATCAGCATTTAAGTCAGGTTTGTTTTGAATATGAATGAGGTGTGAGATATGTGTTTGCCAACGTAGCTTAGTCTGTTTTTAAGTGAATTTTAACAAAGGTTTGCCTGCGATTTCGATAATTCTTTTTTACGAGATTCAATTGTCAAAACGTGTCTAAGGTGTCATCGGTAAAATGAAGTTTCGACTTACTAATCCCACTAGCAACTCAGGTGATAGAACCATTTCTACAATCCCTGTATCGCCTTTCTTAATACATGTTTGTAAAGAACATAGGAACTGGATTGACATGTGAAAAAGGGCTTCATTTTTGAGGGAGAAATCTTTACCTTTGACAAAAAAAAGTTAAAAAAATGACTAATATGATGGAAAGGTAATCAGAGATTGTTTATTAGAGAGCACGGGAGACATATGTCTGGAGCTACGAAAATGTTATATAAGAGAGTCTTCAAGGGAAGAACATCTTGCCGAAACGATGAAATGTTTTGCCTAAGTCATTGAGGATTAAGGTGCACTCAGAGGTGTCAACGTAAATTCTGTATGTTGCTTGGTTATTTGGTAAATTTCGGGCTTTAAGTGGAAGTGGTCTTCGATGGGACAAAAAAGCAGCTTGCAAAAAATTCAATGTCTGAAGTCGAAGAAGAATTTATTTCTTTACCAATATTGTTCCTACTAGCAAGAAAATGCCGTTCTTGCAGCAGAAAGATTATGGATTCAAGAGGGACATAACAACTAACTGACTCTGTGGATATTCTATGCCTTATAACAATAAAGGGGTCTTAATTCGGGAAACGGTAATGGCTTCAGCTAATAACAAAACGTAGGCAGAAAGTAGATTTGTTTAGGGGTCAACCTGTGCCGGTAAAGCCGATAACACGATATTGCTGATTCCTACATAATTCGAAACATCACTTCTATTTGATGTTAACTTCATGCTTCTGGATAGTTGCAACTTACGCAGGCAACCTTAAATCAGAATATTGAAGGGTCGCACGACTATGTATATTATCGTTTGGAGACAAAACGTCTAAAATGTTGGTGTCGCAAAAGTCTGGTGTGGTCCTAGGTTAAGACTCTTCAGGCACTTTGTTGTCTGCCAATATGAAACAATTTTTTGGTGATTCTGAACGACGAAAGAATGAGAGCCTGTTGAAAAATAAGAAGGGTTCATTTCCCGCTCTTTGCCATTGTCAAGAGGGTAGTGAAGTTTAGTTATTGATCAACAGACTACGCTACTAGAAGAATACTTCCGTATCATTTAAACTTATTTTGAAAATCGGTCTTCAATTCGAAAAATTTGAGTTCGTTATAAATTTCGAACTGCATACGCTCAAATGTGATTGCTGTTCTGGAATTGGAAATTCGGCGTCGCTTGCAAGAACTTGGCCATTTTCTGTCCACTATGCGGAAGATTTATTGTAACAAAAAGATTTGAGTCTACAGTTCCAAGAGATCCATTTGGGGGTGAACTGAATCCAAGATGCAATAAGCTTTTGAAGAGCTCGAAGCCAATCCTTATTTTTACCGAAAAATTGTATTTGGTGATGACAGTCACTTTTGCCTAATTAGGTTTGTAATCAAGCAACATTGTCCACCCACAAAACTGCACTATTTGGTTGGTGGAATAGTCAATGCCGTCATCGGACACTAATCAATTATTATTTATTCGGAAATTTTGACGTTATATCATCAGAGCAGAATGGCGCTAAGTAGCAAGCAGCTCATGAAACAACTATAATACTAATGACTCGATTAAAATGGCATTATATCGCGACCAGTGAATTGGCCAACGATATCGTGCAATTTCAAGACATTGGGCTACTGGTTCTTTGGCCATGGAATCGCTTTGGGTGTAAACTGGTGAACCGTAAACGATTAAAGCATTAGTAGGTGATTTTCAGCATGTTGAAGTGTAACATAAACGCTCAAATGCTCAAGAGCGTGGCTCAAAACTAGACCGAAAAGATGCGTTTCGTTTTATACAGCCTGTCGATCCATATGACCTATGTTCTACTCAAAACACGATGTCATCAATGGTTGCCGTATATGATTAGACTTTATCGCGTCGTGAATATTGTTGATAATATTTTTTAAAGCATCAGACATTCAAAAACTCAAGAAAAAAAAAACTAAATAGCGCTGATTTAAGTGTTTTCACACCATTGGTGTGCCTTTTCAAGCATAAAAACAGCTGGAGAATCTGTTATGTGTGAAAAAATCAATCTTGTAGAATTATTCCACTGTTCAATACTTGTATGCCAAAGGTACCTAAAGCTATTTTATAATCAAAAACCATCAAAATAAAGTTAAAATTGATTTCTTTTTAACATCTATCCGTTCGTATTTAAGCGAAACGTGAATTTGTCTCTTTAGAAAAATAAACAAAATAATATGGACAGCTCATTTTGGGTGCAGTACAATTCCACGTTGTCTCTTGAGAGCAATTTTTAAATTTTATCACTTTGACTGCCACAAGGGAGTCATTTGGAACCTGCACTCTTTCACGCAAATTAGAGATGTCACTTTGTACAAGTGTGAAATAAGGAAAAAAGGCTGGATGTTGGCACATGACTTTTATTGGGCTACCGCAGATTAAGGATTTGGGTTCTGACAAGTCCAAATTATGATTCATTTACACGACCTATCTCTAAGTGTTCACAAATTATTGTCTTTTCTTTTTGTTGCTTAGTGGATCTGTTTCCAGAATAAGAATGGGTGGAACGTTGTTTTAATTTACAATATATATCCTTATTTTTTTATTGCTCCGGGTTTTACATTGTTCGTTATATTCACAAAGATACTCTATCACAATTATTGTATTATAGATATCTTGAAGCTTATGTAAGATTGCTAATATGATTGATCTGTTGCTTAGTTCCTTAAGAAACTGCCTTGAGGTGTCCGCCAAATTCTTTCTAATATAGTTAGTAGTCGGCCTTAAGTTCGAACTGCTGACTTTGGGATAATGAGACAGCTTTTTGAAATGGGGCTTACTGTAGAAAAGAAAATGGAATTTAAAATCTCCTTTAAGTACAAACTAAGATAGAACCCCGTAGAGGACCAAGAATCATTAGGGCGAACGTTGTAAAAAAAAATTTCACTAGAAATTGAGTTCAATGCCTCGGTCGCTAGCTAAACAGTTATCATGGAAGATAGCTGGCATAAAAGGTTCGTTTTTCGAGCGCAGTTAAGTGAAATCATCAGCGCCAGTATTGAACAAATATCTTATCGTCCGGTGAGACTACTATCAATCATTCTCGTAATATGTTAACGGGCTTCTAAATCCGAGCTGCAAATCCTTGTTACACCATCAATAATATTAAGATAACAACGTTTTACTTGTAAGTGACACTTAAAAATCAAATTAAAAATCTTTTCGCTACAACATAAATTTATACAAAAATATTTCAGCAGCTTGTGAAATCTTTTCGCTTAATGCATAAATTTTTAAATATAAAACTGTTCCCCGTTTCTTTATAATTATTGACGCGGTTGAACTGATTAGCATTGCAAAATCACTTTTCAACGAAACAAATCAACCGCTTCCATTTATTGTGATTCCTCCATGAATATATTTTAAAAAGTTAAAAACACCGAATTCAAAAAAAAAAACAGTCATTCTACCAAAAAAGACGTTTAATTTGCTGTACTCATAAAAATTAAAAAAAAAATAAATAAATAAAACTGAAAATAAACATCAGACTTTTACCTTCAAATCCTCGAATCCTTCCACATTGTCAACGTTCAATTCTCCGGACCAGCCAGCACAAATGTCAAATAAATGTTGCAGAATACAATTTTATCTTTTTTTATTTTTTGTATATTTTTTGCTCTTCATGTCGCACTAGAGAAACGCAAAACAATCACCGGGAAAATATTACTGCCATGAAATGTCACGTGTAATTAAGATTTTGCATATTTTTTTTTTTTTTTTTTGTGTGTCTGGTTATGCACGTCCAACTACATACTACTACCTCTAACCACTATCCAATCCCGCATAGACATTTTATGGAAGAGTCATTGAGGCTTCAGCTATTGCAATACCAAACTGCTCGGAATTTCACATCGATTTGTGTCATGATTGTTCTTGTATTGTTGGGCCTCTCGTCATCGTGGCAGAATAATAATTTGCAACCGCCAGGACTATACAATTTGTATATGATACGCACGACCTCTCTTATTTTTTTCAACCCCAACTCTGTTTTATAATTATCAGTGACACATGTTGAAAAACAAATATTAAATCTGAGAGCATGTTTTTTTTTTTGTATTTTTTTTTGCTACTCGTTCCCGCTCGTTTGCACTTTGCGTTTAGTCGCCGCATATCCATTGTTTTGTATCCTCCATTCAGGACGCACAAAGGATGAAATAACAAACCCACCATCCTATCTTGTATATTTACAAAAAAAATATATACAACACAACACGCACGCACACCGGAGGGAATGATTCAGATAAAAAGAAAACAATAACAAAATAATAATAAAACGCGCCAATTCTATCTCTGACTGTCCTTTTTCAGATAACACAAGGACCTTTCACAAGCTTACGTACAGTGAAATTTTATTTGGACTGGGAAAAACAGTGCGCTTTCATGCTAATGTTGATGCCCTTGCGATGCCTATCGAAAGGAAACTGAAAAAGCCGCAAAATTGTTCACATTGTGCCGGCGGAAGTCACTGAGTTAAAGGATTTTTATTTGCTTTTCTTAATTCACCAGACCATGATGGTGAAAGTGAATTTTTCTGTGGTGAAAAGAGAAGCTACACTTTTTTGAAATTGCTACTGAGTTATGCGCAGAAGTAGGGATACTTGGTAAATGTAATCACTGCGAGGACTTCTCTTGGGATTTCTGTAATAAGTTATCAGCTCAAGCTGAGTGGAATCTGGAAAATCAGTTACAACATCCATTTAGCCTTCAAGTGGCTCTTAAAATTGTGAAAAGCCTACCACTTTGATGTCCCCATTGGGTCAATCACCTTTAAGAGGATTTTTTTGTTTGTCTTTGCTTTCGATGATGCATTCGAAAATGTTCATTTTGTGCTCCTATTGTCTGGTATTACTTCATAACAAATTTTTGTATTTAAACATTTTTTCATTTATGTTCGTATCTTCATATCTATTTGAACAAAACTTGTAACACATATTCGGCTAAATTTCATTCAGGGAAAATTGTCTTTAGAATACAACAAGAGAGTAAATTATGGCCGGTAGTTGTTCCTACAAATTGTCTATATTATGATCTCAACTCGTGTTACTTATTTAAAACACGAAATTTGAAAGACATAGATTTTAAAAAAAAAAAAAAAAGTGAAGTATACGCCATGTAGGCCCAAAATATGATATTTGTTACAAGTATGGCTTACGGAACTGAGTTATTTTGCTTAGGTCTTACAAATTTATTGTTGAAGCCTGGTTCTTTGGTGCTTAGCCTCCATTTGTTCAGTTTAAACTGTAAGCAATATTTCCCGGAATTTTTGCATCCATTACTTAATACACTAGGCCTAAACACCGACCCTTGTGGGCCTCATTTTACTTCGTACAAAAGTCTTTTCGTCGCTAAAATTCAACATTTAGTTTTGTTTATGCTTTTTTTACTTCTTTTTATTTATTTTTATTTTTTTGTTCCTTTCATAATTTGCTCGAAGCATGTACACTCAAAATCCACTCAAAACCTCCTCAATCACCTGTTGGCAAGGAGAATTCGAAATTTCTGAAAAGCTTTTCTCATTTCTCTTTTTTAAGATAAGAGTTCTTCACTCTCTTCGCTGCAAATTTCCAATTCTCTATCAAAAAACATTAAAAGTAAAAAATTTACACTCAAGAGTAAAATAGGTTTAAGGCCTTTACCCTGCAACCAACTGCTCAAAGAGAGAAACTCCCCACAGGACCTTCTTCTACAAAGTATCTACAACTATATTGTATATCTAAGAATGCCACAACCATGGATACCCTTTTTTTTGTGTGCTCACATTATTTTTTCTCACCAAAAAGGTATACGATCCGCTCAGCTTTTTGGGACAAGTTAGTACATTTTCGGGATTTGCCAGGATGTAAAGGACTAAAGGAAATGGCACGGACTTTTTTTTCTCGCTTAACACTCTTGATAGAATTCTTTATTTCACAACTGCATTGCGATTCGCGATAATAACCCTCGTTTATACATTCGTAAAATAGTAGCGCAAGGATAACGATTATTATGATGACAGCAACAACAACCACACTATTTAGCACTATACCCGTAGGTGTTACAATGGGTTTTATCGAAAGAGCGGTTGTTTGTTAAGCCGTGCGTTCGAAATCATACCGTACCGTATCGTATCGTATCGTATCGTATCGTGTTTGTGTTGTTGCAGTTGCAATTGAAAGTAAACGTTGCGAGATTTTTTATTTTGTTTTTTCTGCCCAACCTCGAGTTCGGTTTCAATGATCTTCGAAATCCTTAAACAGGATTAAGTCGAGTTGAAAATTGCATTCCCAAACGAGCTTGTATTCGTATTTTGTTCGCGGATTTTTACTTGCGCTTCGGCCGATTTGTTACACGAATCCATCGTCCTTTCATCGCTCGTTAATCGGATAAAGTTTTGTGGAAAAGTGTTTCGAAAAAAAAAGTAAAAATCATTTATAAGATAAAAATTTGTGAAAAATCAAATTTTTTGAGTGCGTCAGAGGGCATTTATTGTCCAGGAAACGTAATGAGTGTTTATACTCGTAAATTGGAATACAACGTCCTACCACAACTATTGGAGTACTCGTATCTCTAAAGGAAAATTCATTATCTAAAACGGTTGTTACATCAACAAAATAGTAAAAAATATTAACATCCTCTTTTGATCAGGAAGTACATGCATTCATCAGGATAATTTAATAACTTTTATGCATATTCCGTTGCGCTGATGCTAATTTATTTTTTTGTTTTAATTTTTGAATTTTATTTTTGGGAATATGATTTTTATTGAGTTGCTGGTGATGACTGACATTTTTTTTTATTACTCTTACGTTAGCTGATAGATTTTTTCTGAATATTTTTTGGTGGTTTACGAGTATTTTGTGACTTTTTTTTGGGGTTACAGCTCAGTTCATGAGATAGGAGCATTATGTTGGTGAAGAGTAATAGGTTATGCACGGGGGAGCTTTCGGAAGGATATTATTTATTTATATTGTGGCGAGGATTACTCATACATGTTTAATGTGCTACAAGGGCATTAAAGGAAAATTTTTTTTTTGTTTTTATTTCTGCTGAGTTTCATACATAAAAATTTGTCGAGAAAAAATTTTATGATTTTGACTACATATGATGGAATTTTTTCATTTTTTTATTTTAGGAAATTCTTTTTCTATGATTTTTTTTGGTGTGGTTTGCGGAGATTGAATACTGCAAGTTCCTGTTTTTTTTTTCCTTTTTAAAGAAGTCAAAGATTAATTTGATCCTGGAATACATGTTTTTGCATAAGGTGCCGTACTCGTAGTGACAGTTTTTATAAATCTATCGAATTGAATTCAAAACTTTGTGGATTTGCTGCAGAAATCGGCGTTATCTTTGAATTTGTTATTCAAGCCCGCTGTGAATAACTAAACAAAAGAAAAAGTCTATGAACTTACATAAACATATTCGAAAGAAAGTATCCTAGACGGGTGGCATGAAGTTTTTGATTTTTTTAATAGTGAAAACGGATATCAGATTGTGATGCAAGAAGCTGCGCGGATAAATGAAAAACGACGTCTTTTCGGCTGACTTTATCTGTACTTGGGTTGTACTTTTTTCTGAAAAAACCTCAAACATTTTCGAGTTTATGTAAAACTATTTTCTACTACTCTACTCTACTTTTTTCTACTCGAAATCAACCCTGCCCATAATTCAATCTGTTTTAACTAGACGCAACTCAAATCTCCTGCAAAATGCAACGCAAGGGAATAGAACAAATATTTCAAGTGCAAATTTGAGGCAAATTACTTAGGAATTGTGATTACTTTCTTGATAAAACCAGGCGTACTTAGTACTCGACAAAAAGATTCTTCACCTTTCTCCTCCTACATACGTAGTTGTATCTCAAATATCCTTTTAAGCTATAAAATATTAAGGAAGAAGCATTCGATGTTGTTATTTTGGAGATGTCTGAGTTTGAATATATATTGAGGTGTTGGAGGATATATTAAAAAGGTATGCAAAAATGCATAGAAACCAGCTTTTTTTTCAATTTACTTTCAGAATGCCTAATGCAAATTTGTTCATTTAAATAGGTATTGTCGGCTTCAAAGTAAACCTGGTTGACTTCAACTGACTTGTGCTACTGTTCGATTCAGCCCTCAAAACATATCTGATCATTGAAGTTAAATATGGATCATGATTTATATGACATGATTTTGATATGTTTTCATTATCTTCTTCATTTTTCATTATCTCGTATTTTGATTTTGCCGAACAGTAACATGGTGTCAGACCAAGCAACTTTAGTAGCTGCTTTTGGTAGTTGTGTTTTTTTTTTTTTTTGATGAGAAATGCATGCGAAATCCACGAATTATACGTTCACTGTTGAGCAATGTTTGTGCTAAGTGACTCACATAAACATCTCATAATGGCCGAATAATAATCTTCAGCGCCAGTCGGGCACTTGGAGGGACATTCATGGTACACAACATCATTGTTATCCGTGAAAACAGTATCGTAACAGTAACAGTATTCTCCACTCTTGGCTTATTCCGAGAGTGCCACTCACTCGTTTGATATCAGGTTTGCGTGTCATACTCATTAACAAGCATCTTGTCATCAGTAATGATGCGTTTCATGAATATCCGGTGTTAATCAGCCTACTAAAGGATGCTTTTGCAATGCTTGGAATCTCTTCATTTTTGTGGAAAAAAGTCCTTTGTAAACGTGTACAATCGAGATTTTAATGGTCAAAAATGCCATGTTAAGAAGCTAAAATTTTGAAGAAATATCAGTGACAGTTTAAATTTAATTAATCAAACGAGAGCACTTCAGATTAGCCACTTCCGGAATTTATTGTGTGGGAAAACGCTTTATAATCCTTAAAAATCGTTCCTTGAGTAAATTGGATTAAGTTGCTACCTCGAGCAGGCTTATTTGAGCTAGAGCAGGCACGTGTTATAACATATTTTCTCAATATCCTTAATATAAAAACTATTCATTGCTTCGGAGCGGTATTGTATTATTTAAAGTCGAGCTGCCTGCTGATTTTTATTTCTTACGAATTCGGGAAATATTTGAAACTTTTACGGAAAATATGACCAAGTTAATGTTTTGTATTAAAAGATGGGGTTCAGAAGATACCGGCAAACATAGACTGCTGTCATCTTCCACTTCCGTGCGCCACCTAAGTTTCGGTCTACCTCTACTGCGCTGTCCCTCGGGGGTGGATTCGAAGATTTTCGGACCTTTTCGGTCGCTGTACAGTTCGTCGTTGTATCTACTCCTCCACTCACTGTCAATGCAGGCGGAACCGTAGATTAGTCGAAGAGTTTTTCTCTCCAAGCCTCTGTGCCATAGAACACTACTGGGATTATTAAGGTCTTATGTAGGGTAACTTTTGTTGTTCGAGAGACGAGCCTTCTTAGCCCAAAGAAGCACCGATTGGCAAGAGTGTTATTCTTCGTTTGATCTCAGCACTGGTATCGTTGTCTGAATTTATAGCGGAGCCTAGTCGATCGGATTTAATTTTGGCAAAGATATACTCTCACATGTGCCAGGTTTGATAAGGTTGTCGGTTTTACATTTTCCGTAACACGGGTACATCGTTGCCGCATTTTAGCACTCTCATTAAAAAAAATGAGTGAGTTTCTTCTCATGCTTGGCCCTTAGATTCAAGTATGGCTGTCAAAAATTTCTATGCTACAATAGTTTGGACTTGTTTGGATGGGATGCCCAGTGCTAGTTGTTCGAAGAATAAACGATTGACGGACAATTAGTTGACTCTGTCATTCCCTATTTAATCCTGACTGTGAAGCTGTTGTCGTTAATGAAGCAAACTACGGCGCCATGGCATCCACGTAAAAAGACTTTCTGAAATATTCACGCGCTAGTAGATCGTCCACTGGAAATCACGTAATTTCTGAACCATTACTGCGAATACGACTAATTCTGAACCACTTGGATCTATTGAAAATGCAAGTCTTTGTCTCATTTATGGAAGACAGTGCAATTACCCATGATGTAATATATATATGCCCTCTAACGTATTGTTGTTCAAATATAAATATAAGTAGGTTCTGTAGCATGCATTCAATCTTTTCTGAGAAGTGAAATTATGTAGAATGTGAAATAATTCTGCTTATTTTGGTTGGGACTCCATTTTATATGATCTCTTTTGCTACAAAGTTAGTTTAAGATGCCAGATGAGCCTCACTCAGGTGGATATTCTTTGTAGTTCCTTATTCAATGAAATATATCCTTATGGTGCATGGATCCAAGCATTCAGATAGCAGTTTTTCTGCTGTTTCACTGTATTTCTTTTTCAATTGAGTACCTATGGGTATCCAGGACGTCATCGTGGAGTAGGTTTGTTAAGGCAAATTTGAACCTTATGTCAGAATTTGTCGCATACATATACTTATAAGTTCAAAAAGCTATAAGGAGATCCGATCCGTTTGGCTTTGGATCCTCAATTGGATCCTAAATGGAATATCTGTTCGAAGAGTGAGGTATTCCCCATTAATGTCCATCTTTCAAATTAGCAGGTAACAGCTACATAAATTTATTACTAAATCCAGAATTGAAGTAAAATTGTTTGAAAAGCAAACCTTTGGTGAACCTTGATAGGTCAATTGGTTGCTCCTCAAGTTTTTGTTTTTATTATGACATTCTGTCTACTGAACAATGATAACGACAAGGTCATCCTAAACACAGAGATTAATTCCCAGCTTATTATATCTCTAACCTTATGTCATTTATCATAAAATTGTCCAGACATCTGCTTTTGTATAAGAAATATATAATAATACCCTACAACCCAATAACACGCAACTTAAGAGAATTTTTTTTTATTACAGTCCTCAGGGTAATAGCAAGCTAAAGATAAATACATGCAATTAAAGTGCTTGCAAGTCGCGACCATAAAATCATAATCCCTGACTTGGTTATTAAAGAAATTATCCAAGTCCTTAACAATTTTTATGCAAATTGAGTGTAAAATCGTGTGAATCAGTTAAGTTCCGTTTTAATCTTTTTGAAAAAATCGTTGACTGCTCGATTAGATACAAAGAGCTACAACGCAAGTATTCATTATTAACTAGCTCTCCTCATACTAAAATTCTAGTAGAAGTGGATAAAAGTGAATAGATAGTGCCATCGTAAAAAAGTCTCCCATCAAAAAAATCACATCGGTAGCAAGTTGTAGCAAAATAAATAGCCACTAACAACACTTGGAAGTATAAGTGGTTCTTTGCTGTTGAAACGGACTGTTATGAATGAGAACCATAGCCAGTAAAACTACTACTTGTAGTTTTTGTTGATGTCAAAGGATGGGAGACTGCAGGGCCCTTAAAAAAATGTTTTTTTCTGAATTGGTATTTGCACACTTTTTTATCCACTCTTGTCACTTGTTGAATATCCTGCTTGGACAAATCACCACCTATTCGTACACTGAGGGCTTTCAGTTATAGACAAATGCATCCTTTTGGGGTGGAGGGTTTCAGTAAGACCTTATCTATTGATAAAGTCTGTTCTGCCTATGAGCTTTTCAAGCTGTCAATAATCCAACTTCTCAGGGGCAGTTTGGATGGGCATATTTGCAGATTTCTTAAACACGCTAACAAAATGTACCCGCAAATGCGGCTCATTGTCCTCGGAGTTATCACAGTTTTTGATAGTTTTTAAATGGAAACCATGTCAAGGCTGTTTCTTAGCTGTTGTTTGGTCCGTGAGAAAACGTGGTTGTTTGAGTGTTGTAGTCCTGAAGTTGTCTAACAGTCTGATGTTAAACTAAGGCACTTACTGTTATGTCCTTCTTCTCGTTTTATACACACGTTGTGAATGAGAGACTGAATTTTCTACTTTTTAAAAGTTTCCCGAACGAGTACCACTTATTGCCAAAAGAAACAAAATCCGCAAAATGAAATTACTTTGTCCCAAGCCACTTTCGGTTTCGAATTTCATCCTCCTCAATGTAGAATGTTATATTTTGATCCGGCACATGACGGATAAATAAAAAATCTGGACACTGCCGAACATCAGAGCATATGTGTGGTTATCAATATCTAACGCAAGCCATAACAACAATTATAGGTTTTTATGTAGTTAATACGGAAGAAAATGATGCAGTACCCTTTTGCAATTGAATGCGATATGCACCGCCTCAAACAAGCTTTCCCCGAGAGCTTTAGGATTATTTAATTTTTGTACTCTTCTGAAGTGGATGAGAGGGATCCTCAAATATGTTTTGTCATTGGATGTCCTATCCAATTCTGCTATCTTGTAGTTTTTGGGTTCCGTATTAACAGGATCTACCTCATTCGTTGGAGAAATACGAAATAAGCAGAAAGTAGTCCAAGTTCTTCGAAGGATACTGTGTAAAACTTTGACCACCTGCCAATTCCATGTTGATTCTTTAGACGATCCTATTGACTCAACTATGTATTAGCTGTTTCTTCTTCTTTTGCAGCTACATTGTTGATTTAGTTACGCTTATTTTGAAGGCAGTCACAAGTTCGTTCCACCCTACTGCAGCCTTTGCTTCAGTTAGGACTCTTAGGCTCTTTCGCTTATTGTAGTCTATAGAAAGGCACCTGCTTATATCTTTATATTATGTTTCTGATTTTCTTCATCTCTTTCGCCTCTGAATCAACTTGCAGATATCTTCAGGAAGCCGCGTATCAGCAATCGGGTGTTGTTGTCGGTCGGTTGGTCCAAGTTAGGAATCTCTCAACAGTTGGAGTACGTTATTTCAAAGCGCTTACTATCAGATAGTGGCCCTCCATAAATTGCTCCTTTTTTCTTTTTAATCGACAGTAGTAAAGACTTCAGATCTATCACCGGATGATCACCTTGGTTTACCATTTGCCCAAGCTGGTTTTATGGTAAGGCTCCAGCTTCTATTTGCATCAATGGCCTGCAGTATGAGCTGTCTGAGTCAACCAGCTCTATGTTAGTCTTAGTCCAAGTCCTGAATCCTCTGGCCATAAATAATCCGTTATCATGCCTCCGCATCGCCCTCGATTTACTTTAGCATTTCTTGCACTATCGTTTTGATCGAAAATGGGCCAATAATGCGACACCAAATGGTCATATGCATTGGCTTCTCTATGATTATATGCGGATTTCCCAAGCCTCAAAACAGCAATAGAAATGCGACTCATTGTAGAGAATGATTTTTTGAGCAAAATTGTCGTAAATATCGAGCTGCTCTTGTGATCATTTTGCTTTAATTCTCAAGTCAATTGGGTCTTTTAAGCAAATAATCCGAGAACTTAATGCAAAATTCTCCTTAAGCTAGTGCGACTTATGTTTAATTGCTGAGATCTTTGCCGCATTGAGGTTTTCGGCTTTGGGTGCACACCTTCGGCAATAGCTGCAATTTCCATTGATCGCATAGGACAAACATGGGAATATGTTCGGTTATCAATCAGCCCACCAACCTCACGACCGTTCTTTACAAACTTGCATACACCAACTGCAGTTGGTGCACCGAAATCTCTTTTCAGTGTCCACTTTGGAAGTAATTTTGCAATATTTTTCACAGTTGTTTAAGCATAAATTGATCCTTTTCGTACCGCGGAAATCCAATATTGAGTTTTTGAAATTTTTTGGGCACATAAAAGCTGTCAGTGATTCAAAGAGATACCAACAGATGGCCCAACCTTTATAACTCATACAAAATTATTGAAGCGCTTTTGCTTACGAGTAATATCTTTTTAGGTTTAGCTTCATTTTCCCTTAATAAGATCTATAACGCCACAATCATTTACTTCGAACATTAGTGAATTCTCTTTCATCTCTGTTTTTAACTGCCCCCTAATAATAGCATCTCCGATGAAACCTAGCCAAATAAGTACAAACTCTTATTAATACCTGCTTGTTCTTTTATTTTAAAGCATCGAACGTTAATCCTATAATCATCAACTACAAAACAAACTTAATTGATATCAATAACAGAATAGACCCTACTATTAACTCATGTGGCATGCCAAAATAAATCGGCGTGCAATCGATATACGATATGAACGTCTGACTGATGATGTGATCAATTTTGGTGGCTACTTGATTAGGTATCATATATTTGCCAAGCGAACGCTTACATAGTTATTACTAATTTCCGACAAACTACTACGTTGTATAGCTTCATTCTAATTCAAAGGATATGCGTCAACACCTCATTGGAATCACTAATTCCGCCTTTGTTTAAGAAAACCCCTTTTAGATCGCATGAAATTCAATTAGGTGCATCTCAATTTCAAATTCATCTAATATAGGAGGCGGTGTAGGACTTCTCCTTGCTTTGGTAGGGCTCTGCCTTTAAAAAAAAAAATGCATCTTTCATTTAATTACCTTGAAATCCATTCTTTTAAGTCATTCCGTACTGTTCCACATTCGAGTTACATAAGAGTACAAGTACCTTCTGAAGTTTCAATCGATTTTTTCTCCATTTTACTTGGTGAAAATTCTGAAAACTCACCTGGTCCCGTTTTTGTTTTTTGTATTTTCCATTGGTATCGTCGTACATTTTGGATTATGCAAATAGCGCGCCACGAGAAATAGTGAAGTGCATCCTTGTCGGCGGTTGACGACGAAGGAGAATCTTGGTAAAGGAAGATAGAAAACGAAGTTCTGTCTCACGAGCAACCCATCTTAGTCTGTGAAAATTCAATGGGATAGGAGTACTTGTGTTCGTACGTATCTGAAGGATGGAAGGAAATGCACTGAAAGAAAAGTAGAAAAGTAGGAAAATAATAGTAGAAGTGCGTATTTTCTTTTCTCAACTTTTCAGTACAGTGGGAACCTGTCATAGGGGTTATAAATTTATCTAACAAACAAAGTTTCACCTAGGGGTTCTGAGGCGTTTTTTTTTTCGTATCCGGTAAATTTGGTTATGTTACAGCGAAAAGTGATTTTTTTTCTTTTAATTGGCGTTATATGAGCTAGGCTCGAGTTTTGTTATACATAGTTAGTGGCGTATAATAAGTTTTGCCTGATGAAGAACTATTTGCGGAAAGCAGAAAATAATGTGTGCTGTAACGAAGAAAGTTTTAATTTCTCATGAAGTTTGTTTGAAAGGATTTCTTTGAACTAAGACGGCTTCTGGCAATGGGTTTGTTACTTAGTTAGATGGCGTGTGATTAGTTGGTGAAGTGGCTGTTGGCAATAGTTCTTCAGTTTTTTTTTTTTGCCACATAACATAGTTCATAGTTCTTGCGGAGCTTGATTATGTCCTAAAAGCACTTTGGTTCTCTAAAACTTTACCAACGATGATAGAAAGTTTCCAACGAGAATTTTTTGTTTGAATTAATTGAATCTACTAAACATACTCGTCGTAAGTTGTCTCCTCTAATGAAACAACTTTTTAGGACTTCATATCTATCTTCCCATAAATAGTGTACTACAGATTTTCCTTGATCTTCATATCGTAAGCTTTTTACTCTAGAATTTGTCAGTGAATTAAACTTATAAATTTGTTGTTTTTAAGACAGTTTTCTACCTATATAGTTCCAAGAAGTCCTGGTTAATTTTTTAAGGACTGTCGCTGCTACATTAAGTAAGCAGCAATTATTTGCTTAACGTACAGATCTCTGTTGTACCTTCTCCTCAAAATTATTAACAACAAAATTATAACAACTTTGTGTATATATATCCGGATCTTATAAAGTTCATTCTTACATCATGAGGAGGAAGCTCTCATATAAGAATGATGTTTTTCTCAAATTTACTAATAAATTTTGGAAAAGTGATTTTTCTCTTGATTTTCAAGGAGAGTTCCCTCTCCTTGTGCACAAAAATGATAAGATAAACGACTTACCTATATTGGATGAAGGAACCTTAGTTCACACGTATATTTGTTCCGGTATGGCGGTACAGATTAGGATGAACCTATACATCAACCAGTTAACCTGTTTAGTTATTCCTTCTTTGGCTAGATGCTTCTAGTTACCGAACCTAAAATTTTGGAGGCCCCTTTCTTCCCATACGAGACACCTTATGCGAGGTCTGGTTTTACTCCGATATCACGATCACTCTACCTACATCAACCGGTTGACTGCTAACGTCCATGCCTCTGACTAGAATGATTATTGTCTTAACTTGTCCTTAAGTTTATTTAGACTAAAAAATGTAACTTTCTGTTTGATTCCTGATAATGTGTCAAATTCGTCGATGTCGTACCTTTTTTGACATTTATGTGTCGGTGAGATTGCATCTGATAGTTACTCCGTAACTCTGCACGAGGTCTGTGAAGAGCCACAGTGGGACAGTGGTATGGTACTGATGGTATCCGCGCGTGACCCTAGATTACCGCAGCCTATTTAAAGGTCCTCGTCTGTAAGTCGTCGGTAAGACACAGCTGAACTGCGCGTGTTCAAGAGAATCTTACTTGTTTTGGATTCGGGTGGAATCTTACAAAAAGGCACGTCGATGTAAAGAAAACCAACAAAGAAGTGATGTCTATCGATTTAGACTTTTTAGGTTTTTCTCAGTAATCTGCACTAGTTTGAGTGTGTGATTAATTGCGGATTTATACGTCCTAAAACCAAACTGATAGAGTCACTCAAATTGTTTCTGCCACACAATAGGCCAAACAAGATCTTATACTCAATGCGAAGCAAAATAAAAACACACAAGTTGGCGCAGTTTTGACGTTCTTCTTTATTTAGGGAACGCACTTATCATGCTTCTTATGGTTTCAATCGTAAGGCGTACTTTCCTCCAAACAAATCAGGGTAAAAGTTGCCGTAAACCCTCTCAACCTCAAGTTAGTGATGTCCGTCCGGTTCAGCCATTCGTATGCGTAAGTTTAGTCCTTGAGATATTCTTTTTACCGTTTAATAAATATTTTGAGCATCGTTCCTGGGGTATCATGTCTCTATTTCCTTGATAACTTGCTTTTTATGCTTCTTTTAAGCGAAGACAGTGTTCTCCCCTTTTTCTTTGCTTGTAAAACGCACGAATTGCAGTGTCCTCTCTGTGCTGCGCTGCTTCATAAGCGACGTTGCTTGCTTATTGTGTTTGTCTGAACACTTTGCTTCTGGCGACTCTTTAGCCTTGATGCCACTGATCTTTCGAACGTACTGCATGATGTATGGGCTTTGACACAAGACTGAGGGATAAGCTAGTGGCAAAAGTCTAATCATCTAATTTCACATTAGATGGAACTAGAACTCAGACTAATACTTATAATGCTGGAGTAGGCACTTGTTCCAATTGCAACATCATCATTTACTTGACTGCCTTATGAACCTCAAGGGAAGAAAATAAGCTTAAGTCCTGCAGGCGTAGTTTTTGATTGCTCTACTAAACATGTCATGCTTCCTAATTAAGTGTTGAAATCATCTGACATGGTTTTAATGTTAGTTTTGTCGTAGAGTTCTTCGGCATTTTTCTGTCCCGAATATCTACTGTGTGTTTCGTAGATCACAATGTGGTGTATTTGTCCATCTAATTGATAGTGTATTTGATGATTCTTATAACGAGTATGGTCACACTCTATTGAGACATCCAAGCTAAACGTCGAAAAAATCCGAACAAACTTAATCAACAAATGTGTCGAAGAATGTAATGCAATTGTGAGCAGAGTTGTGTCCGTCTCCAATTCGAACTATTTGATTCACTTAAACGTCCGCATTTATTGTCTGAATTGTACCCAGGTGTACATGCGCAGCGCTGTAACATTTATTTTCGAAAACTTATCAATGACGGTCTTATTTGGTTTCCCTGTGGTAGTCTGCATCTTTCTAAGTGATACTCCTCACTACAATGTTGTTTTCTATTGTATCTCGGACATTAACCCATGGTAAAAGACGTTATCTATTAAAAAGATATCTAGAGGATCCTTCGGCTTACCTAGGACTTCATTTATACTACGTCTAGAAATGTAAGGTCACTTTGAAACAGAAAACAAAGTAAAAGCGACCCCCAAAAATGTTTTCTTTTGTACGACGCTGTTCATATCCTTTTTACGAGTATTTTTCAGAAATAAAATAAAAAAACTAACCTCCGTCGCAAATACAAAGGACTATCGGTAATAGCAAATTGAATGATGGAACCAAATGAAAGGGATTCGTTTAGGTTAGTACCCTACGACCGGGCTTCGTATAGTTCTATGTGCAAATGCCAAACTTTCATCAGGCTCTTGGGTTGTGAAGTAGTTTATTTTCTTGCTTAATGCAACGTAAAGAACTCGGAGCGGAACCAGCTATAAAAAAAAGTAGCAAAAATAAAAGGATTTTCTTTCCCATAACATCCTCAATGAGTGAAAACGAAGTAATAGAGGAGCGGAATCCCCAAAACAGGACCATTTTCCATTTTGCACAATTGAAAATCCAATTGATTGACAAATATCTACGAGAAGTAACGAGACGTGGTGTGTGAACGAGTACGAAAGACGATAGTACGAGTAGTAGTTTGGCTTTTTCCTTTATTCTTATTTTCTTTTACCCCTTTTTGTGTTGGCCTGCCTTCATTGAAGATGACAATTTTGGGCGGCAGAGAAAGAATGAACCGAGAAACTGACGAATGTACCAATGCGGTTTTCCTTCGACAACTTTTGAAGTAGGAGAGAGTCCTTCGGGAATAGGTCCTCCACCGTGATTTCTTTTCTCTGTTTTGTCGAAACCTTTTTCTTGTGTAAATGTGTCAGTATTCGAAGTGAAAAGTGTTTGAAAATAGAATAGAGAATAGTGAGGAAAGCAATTTCTACCTTAAAGAATTGTTTCCAATTGTTGTTGTTTTTTTTTATTTATTTTATTTTTTATTTTTATTTGGTACGCTCAATTGTCCTTTATAACAAGGGGAGTGTCGAGAGTAGTGAATCGGCAGAAGAACGAGAGGACTCAACTGAATAGTGTTTGTTAGGTTGATGGTTAGTTAGAAAGTAAAGTGCCCAAATATTTTCCATTCATGGCCATTATGTCTGTGTGAATTGTGGGTGAAATTGGAGGGAAGGTCGAAAGTGATTTCGAATGAAATTGAGTAAGTGAACAAACCCTTTTTTTTCGTAGTGCAAAAAAAGGTGTGATTTTGAACATTAAAGAGAGAGTTTGGCATTTCCTTTTTGGCCAATGTGAATCAAGGAGAAATTGATTTAGAATTTAGTGATCCCTAGGGACGAGTGTGGATGGAAATGAAGACAATTTATTGATTTAAGTGAAAGTAGGGAGATTCGTAGTTCCATTGGTTTGACTCTTTCAGATACAGTAAAATGTGTTGATGGTTCGAAAACACCTTTGTTGATGCAGGTACAAACTTTTGTCTAGTTTTTCTTCTATTAAACTTTGTACTATTCAAGGCTTTCGAATTTTTCTATACTGCGTAGAAATTTGGTCACGAAGTAATGGGGCAGCGGAATATTAAGAATCCTCGACTATATCCACCCATCACATTTGACTTTCAGGAGTAAAAGTGGTGTACCGTAGGGCTTTCTATCGAGGCCTGCACTTTCTAATCGTGACACTCGAATCACAGATCATTCGTATCTTTCCGACACTAGATTGAGATGTAAGTCAGACAATTACGAGAAATGATTGCTAGTTTGATTCCTCCTAGATTTGGAAACGCTGTAGTTTGGTCAGTGATTTCCGCAGTTGCAAAAACTAGACAATAGCACGTCTCAATAAGCTATAAACATTTGAGACCAATAAACTCCTTTCTTCTTTACTTTCTGTTGGATTAAGGCTTTCATCAACGTCTGGACGTCATCTTGTCAGGAATATCTGGGCAACATTCCTGATGTTTTTGTAGAAGATGATAAAAACGAGATTTGAAAGATTTGAATCCGTATCTTGCCGAAAATGTTTATTTTGGCAAGCAGGACCTTCCATAGTCCGCTTATTCGAAATTGTACTCGAATGTTCTTTAATTTTGTTCAGAACTGCGCTTGTCGTTGAAGCGTATCTTCTACATATATTTGCCATTCTCGTGTTCCTTAGATGTGTACATAGAAAGGCAGAAGAGCCGTCAATGTATACCATTCCCCCTGATGCCCTTAATAGGCTTTGCAATATTTGTATATTAAAAGAGCACAAACCCTAAGTTCTAGTTTGGCTCCTACTACAATGGGCAATAGTCGAAATCATTGTATATTGTGATTCCATGAAGATGGGTCCTATCGTATGTTCCGAAGCTAAGGCTTTGGGGTAGTAGAAAATGCCTGACCTAGTTTGTAAGACATCAAGAAATCGACTTAACTCCATCAAATCGGTCCGACTGGAAAGCCTCCAGCTATTGTATGGTCTTAGCCGCAGACAGTCTTAGGCATGAAACTATTTTTCAGTTAATCCTCTCAAAACTAAGGTAACTTCCTTAACAAAAAAGGAAGGATGACTGGTCTAACTCATTTAGTGCTTAAAGGCATCGTGTCATGTCGAAAATATTTCAAGGCGTTGCTGACTTTTGCATGGCGTTTGTAATCAAGAAGGCGCTCTGCGTTTACTAGCCTCTATCGTATTCTGGTGAATGGAGATTTTTCTGGTTCCAGATTTCCCTTTAGTTGAATTCGAGTCATGAGCTCCACTCTCAAAGCCATATTTCGTTTTAAAAGAGACGTGGTATTTGGTTTTGTCACTCTGGTTTTATGAGTGGCGATTTGTCACCAGATCCCCTGTTGCCTCGAAAGTTCGAATCCATTCTGTGACCGGGAATGGTTTTTACCATAATCTGATTCCGCAAAATGTCGGTAAAGATCTCACCGAGACGTTTGATGTCCAGAAAGGATTTAGACAAGGCGATTTTTTCAACATCGTACTTGAAAGAGTAGTGCAAAACTCACGAGCAAACACAAGAGACACTATCTTTCAAAAGTCCCTCCAACTACTCGCATACGCCGACGATATTGACATAATCGGGAGAAAGCAGCGTGATGTCAGTGGCGCTTTCGCGAGTATTGAGCCGGAAGCGGCGAAAATTGGTTTAGCGGTCAATGAGGGCAAGACCAAGTATATGCTGTCAAGCAAAAACGACAACCAACACCGACGTCTTGGGTAGAACGTCACCCTCGATAGATATTACTTTGAGGTAGTTAAGGCCTTTGTCTTTCTAGGCTCTGCTATAAATACAGACAACGACACCAGCGCTGTGATCAAGCGAATAATAACTCTTGCCAACCGCTGTTTCTTTGGGCCAAGAAGGCAATTGAATTACAAAGCCCTCTCTCGGACAACAAAAGCCACCCTTTATAAGACCTTAATAATCCCGTAAGAGGACCTCAGTCAACTTAGCGTGCGAAACTGGAGGCAGCTAGCCAGGGATCGAGCTCGCTGGAGAAGCTTGTTGACAGAGGCAGGGGTCCACCCCGGACTGTCGTGCCACTTAAAGTAAGTAAGTAAGAACCCGCAAAAGAATGTATTTCGGTTTTACATGGGTGGTTCTTAGGATAAAGCAAGTTAAATTGCTCTCTTTAGCTCTTAACAAGTCCCAATCTGTCAGCATGAAACCGTCCGATGGCATCGTTTGAAGCTGCTCCCTGGAATTAGACTCTTAGTTGAAACTTAAAAGATCGCCTCATCGCCCTCAATTTTATATTTGCGATTGTTAAGCTTCAGACTTTTCTGCTCCTTTTGCTTTTTTTGCTGCTCCTGGTGCTATTTGTGGTTAAAGCGAAATATTTTCTTCAGGAATCCATTTTTAGCCATATCCTCCTTGCTTATAACCGACAAATTTCTTCAAATTTCACAGTCCACAGGTCTCTACTCACATCTGTTAATTGCTTTCGCTTTTAGGTTGAGAGCGCCCTTAATTGTAAAAAAAACCGAAATTTTGTGTGCTGAAATTAGGAAGATTAAACATAATACAACAAATGCGAGTAGCCATAATATGCTGGTGGCAAACATTTTCCTAATGGTTTCCCACAGAAGCCCAATGAACAGAGGTCAGGTCGCAATCTCCGTACTCCTATTTGTATGTCTGCCTGCCATGAGGAAGTTGGGGTACTTACATAAAATTTATTTTACCTACAAAGAGGGCCACATAGATTGTCATATGGAATTTTCTTCTTCTGCCTAGTTGAACTGAAACAAAACTTGACAATTATGATTTCAAAATAGAAGGGAAGTTAAGGTTACTAAAAAGATCGATTGCAATTATCATGATTGCTTCATCGGGCCATAGTCATAAAGAATGTTTTCATTACGAAGAGAAATGTTCTCCTCTTTCCCTATGCATTCCTTATTCCTTGCATCCCTCAATTATTTTAATGTTCTTCTCCTTAGGTATCATTTGGAAGTGGAGGCGGAAACTTACAAAAAAAACAAATAGTAAAAGGAAAACTTCATACCGAGATCGTATTTCTACCATTGCAGTTGTGGTGGGAAGTTGTTTATGGAAAATAGTAAATGGAAAATGGAAAATAAATACAACTGAAAAACAATAAACAAAAAAGGAAATTCCTAGAGGAACATGTTGCCTAGGAAAAATACTTTTGCTAGCAAATTTTCCAGTTGCCGGAGAGTCTCCTACGGCTGCACAGCCGAGTAAAACTTTATTATCTTACCAGGGAGTCTTCCAATTTTGTTGCACATCAGTTTGCGGGCTCTGCATCTACAAGTTTGCAATGCAGATAAAATTAAATAAATACACAATTAGGTGTAACAGAAGCGCATCATCACTGTGATTTTTCTGGAGCACAAGTATTTCAAAGATACAATGAAGTGAGAAACAGGGATGCTTCCTTCAGTTGGGAGTTCATGTTCGGTTCTGAGACTGATGTAGTGCGATGGTTCACTATTTCTCCGTAGGAATTATATTTTCAAATTTTATGCTGAGCAGTTTATGTTAAATTCTCAGATGGGATGAAACACTTTTAGATATGTATGCACTTGTAGTCGATTGAAATTGTTCGTAATGGATTCATGTAAATTTACAAGTCATTTACAAGTTGATCTGGTTAAGCTGTCTATTAAAAAAAAACCTTTAAATTTGGTGTAAATATCAAATTTTAAGTGTGAACTGTAGGGAAAAATTCTTTTGTATTTTACATTCTGTTTGTTTTCTTTTATTAATGGAATGGACTTTTGTTCTATTAGAAGTAAGGGACAGTTGCCCTTCGTGCAATGAGAATATTAGCACACACTTTAATTTTTTTTCGACCGAAGATGTTAGAGTCAACTTATTGCACCTAGTTTTTTTTTATTCAAAAAGTTTAGGTCCTCAGGGGGTTTCTTGAGGTATCCCTCTTGTTATTTGCAAGAAGAAAACATTTTAATGAAACCAAAGAAGGCGGATTGGTAGTAGCACATGGAGCACATAGCACAACGATTAGATCATACCAAATTTATAACAACATCATTCTTCTTTTTATTGATCTTTCAACCGCTCGTACGGTTCTTAGAACATATTTTTTAGGTTCTTAGAATGTATCATTACAAAATCTTAAATTTCTACTGGCGGAAAATACTCTTGGCCATCAAAATTTAGTATTTGTGCTTCCTTGATTGTAGAAGTGCAGGTACATCTTCACTTGCGCCTGAAACGAGGAAACTTTCTTATCCAAACCGCTCATATTGCAAATCAAATATAGAGTTAATATATATACAGGTTTAACTTTAGACCTAACCGATTGATGGCATACCATTCTTTTCTTCATCTGAGTCGATAGAGGAACCATGAGTGTGGTGTTGACATTTCTAAGGTCTCGAATTTTTCGGAGGCTTTCATACCTCTATTTGTCGAATGACTGGAAAAATCTATAACCCGTTTCTCTGTCCCGATTTACCTCTAACCATCTAAACAATGGGAAGTATGAATCGAACAGAGAATGGCACATTGCTTTCAACTTAATTTCCCTATGAATCCGCCACCACTAAAGACAGAAGTGATTCCAGGAATGGCACACACAGATGGTTAGGATGCTTGCGGGACCTGGTTGTCGATATATCAGACCATAGGTACATCGAATTCGTCGTTTTTAAATGGGGTTTTAATCCACTTAAGGATGAAGTTGTCATCTGTACAAGTAAATGAAGCTGTCCAATTTAACTATAGGTGACAAAAAATGAATAGTAACGTATTTATTAAGTCACTTAGAAAACAAAAACACGTCCGATTGCACGTTTCATTTGTCGATCCCCAATTAACACTTTTTCAACATTCGATTACGCTTTGTTGATCTAATTATAACATATTCAGATATATCATTCCCTCTTCTCTTGTAGATACCAAATCCAATTTGCAAACACCAAAATCTTCACAAAAAAAAGATACAAAAAAAAATTCAATTTGTCACTCCTACACGATTTTACCCTTTCGAAAGCAAATACAAAACGATATCGTATTTTTTTATTTACTATTGTTGTTTCTTTTGTTTTCCATATTATGTTCTGTGACTGTGAAGTATCTTTTCAAATATCCTTCCTATCAGCTTTTCATCGATTCAATATAAAAAACAATTGATTTTCATCATTCAACACTCGAAATCGAATCTCCGCCCTTCAGGCTCACTCGGTTCGATCTACGGAAAGAGTCCGAAAGGGAAAAAAATATGAAATACCTGCAATAATATGATTTCTCTTTCATCCTAGGATGTATAGGGAATATAGGTACATACTCGTAGATATAAAAAGACTGAAACAAAACAAAAAAAAATTAAAACCCCACTCAGACGGTTTTAGGATACCGAGTCCTCTGTTCCTCTCGAATTGCATTCTCAACATTTTGATGTGTGAAAAGTTCAAAAATATCCGTAATTGAATTTTTCGCTGCTCAAATTCATTTCAAAGGCTTGGGAAGGAAAAAAAAGGACACTTGAAAAACTCCCAAGTCCACTACATGAAAGGTGTCCTTCTGGATGCAAGCAAGTTGCAAACCTCGAATCAAGTTGAGTGTATTCGTGTACGCCTCGGTGTACTCAGCAATAACAATTTTTTTCATCGTCAAAGTCCAAATAGAATTGTGGGTTGGATGAGGAACTATCCCTGCTACTCCTACTCTACGTAGTTTTACAATTCTTACCCCTCAACGAGAACTTTTCTTCCCTGCACTTGATGATTATTTGATTTCGTGGCAACTAAAGGAAGAAGTGTGTGGGTTGAGTGAATGAAAATGCCGCATTCAAGTGCCAAAGTCGGACGCCGTCAACATCTCTCTGAAACGTATTGTTTGGACGGATGCAACTATGACTACACTCTACGGTTACGGCTCCGAATATTAACACTGAAGTACAGTATCTGTAGTGTATGATGGAAGTTTCAAGAGATGGCAGTCTATTATGAGTTATTTTTTAGCGAAGTTTCAGTGTATTTTTTTCTGTTTAAGCTTTTACCTTATGTACACCAGTTAACCGAAAACACTTTGACACGTAATCGCGTGAAGAATGGACAAAAGCGAAGCGTGAGTTTCATATTTATCCAACGTGTGTTACTAAGTACGCATACGAGTACGTCTGGCATAGTATAACACTATAGAGCTGTATCCGTATCCGGCTAAAAGCAGTATACCAAGAGAATGAGAGCTGGGATGCGAAACGGAGAAATGGATGGTGGTGTTCAGTGCTATCGTGTGTCTATTGTTTTGCCGTGTTAAGTGCAGGGATTAGATGGATACTTGAGCAGAACGAAGCGAGATCGAGTGCAGCTAGAGGATTTTAATTTTAACGAAGTGTCACACAAGTGCATTTAATGGGTGGAAAAGCTGTTGAACGAGATAAAATGAGAAAGGAAAATCGATATGGGTGGAGGCACTAGAAGGAAAAAAATGCAATTAAGAAAAGAAAAGTTTTTTCTAGTTGTCTCTTCTTTATTTTACCTTTTGTTACTTTGAGTTTTACAGAAAATGTACAGATGAAATTCTTGAATATGATAGGGTCTCGATGTCAGTGGGGCATGGATGCGTTGGGTTGTATTTTTGTTTTTGAAAGGGGAGATTTGTAAAATAGGTTCATAAACAGAGAAAAGGTCAGATGCATCAGGAGACATTGTTAGGCCCTCTAGAAAAAGATGTTGAGCTTTTTTGGAGTTCTTGCTCTTCTTGTTTCCCAAGATACTGAGTTTCATTGTTGAACTTGGTCCACTTGTAAGCCAATATACACCCATAGGGTCATTGAATATACCCCTTTGGCTTAAGCCTACAGCTTTTCAATTGACATTTAGCTAGGTTTCTGCAATATAAGGAGAGATCCTGCTTTATGTGGATCAAACATAAAACAAAATTTTGGGAGAGAGAAATTAGAAGCTTAACTACTTGATAGAATTGCATCTGTGGATCTCTCGACTTCTTCAGCCTTTCGAACCAATCAGACGTCATTCGGGCCAAAGTCACGACACTCCTACGGAACAAATTGCTTGCACTTAGCTGATATTGAAGTGCAAATTTCTTAATTCGACCCGGTCGTTGTCATTACCTCGAACTCTTGCATCTCATTTCTTTAGAGAAGTGCGTTCTTTTCATTTCTTTTTCGCTAGTAAAGGTCAGGAATCGTGCGAGTCCTACCTTGGAGCGCCGACTTAACGCCTTCGTTTTTGCACGCTCCACACTTGCACTTAATTTGTTTAAGGAACTAACATTCCACTGAGAATCGTACAGTACTGAGAATCGTTTACCTTTTTGGAGTACCGTATGCCATCAACACTGGTATTCTTTTACAAAAACTCTATAAAAAAAAAACTGACTACAGTATTGCTGCCAATGACCCAATCTAAGTTCTTTTGCCATTATCTCCACTTCAGAAACTCAGACACTTTGAGACTTGTGCTTTGAATACATCATAGTACCTACAAAACACATCAGGAAAAACTCAGACTGGATACAAGCCAATGGATGCGATACTGGCCCGTAAAATAAACAGTTGATGGAAGTTAGAAAAGTTGAACTACTGGCATAACTCATGTCTAAGGCTCTAAGTAGTTATAAGCCTTATCGCCCTTCAGGGCGCAAAAGGGGCAAACTTTTCTGATTGTTTTTGTATGTTTAAAGTTTTCTTTTTCCACCTTTTTTAGCTGTAAAAGTCGCGGTAGTTAATTTTTCAAAACAATTTGTTCTTTTCCACCCACTGTTAACGATACAACTGCTTCATTTTTGAAGAATTGAGGTCCAATTATCCCCCTTGACCGTAAGACAATAACCAAAGTTACGATTTCGGTTCCTCGCATTAATCGCATTATTTTCAAAAATTAAATTTCTGAGTCAATTGAACCATTCCTAGTCCTTCACGTCGAGTTAGAAGAATACTTTTATTTTCATTTAAATGCTTCAGCGAAATGTTCACCAATTCCAGGCTGGGTGCGACATTGTTATCGTGATTTCCTTCGTGGTTTGAGTATTTATATTTTGTGTCGGTTGGAACGATGACTTTTTTTTAATAGATGTCAAAAGTTTGGTCTGCTGGTTCGGAAAAACAACCACGCAGATATTCGGCCCTAGTACAACTGATTCGTGACCTATTATCTTCTATCGCCTTTCTCCAATTTTAAATATTTCTCACTTGGGTTGTCACTTTGTTCGTTCTTTTATACGGCTCCGGGATATTTTAAGTTCTTAGCATCGCCCAAATAAGATCTCTGAAAAATCTATCAAATGCCAATCTTTAAAAGCTTATCGATGTTTCTCCATCGAACACTGAATTTTCATACTCGTAGTATCCGACATTAGATTCACCGATTTGTAGCTGCTGCAATTTCTTGTGCCAACTTTGCCTTTAAACAGTGGCAACCACCCTCCACTGAATACGCACTCGCTCATCCTTTATCGTTTTACAAAAAATCGCGAGTTTCGACAACATCAGCTTTTGTAAAAATCTGTTGTTTCTTCTTCGTGCTCAATGGGATAGAACTACGCCGAAATTGTTCGTCTAAACGGTAAAACACTTTTTGTACTGATTGCAAAGCTAGTTGTTGCCCGTAAGTAGGTTTTCCTGTTCGTCTTAAATAAACATATTTCATCGATTGGATCTCTTGCAATATTTATTTCTTTGCGTTGCATTCTTGCAAATATTAGGTCGTTTATATGTTCTTCGCCAATGCATATATTCTTCTGGTTATCGATTGCTAAAGGTTGTGAAGGAAGGTCTTCTTCTAATGCCTAATAAAATACCTTTACCTCGACCGCAAGTATTAAATCCTTCTTCCTGGTTTGTCCCATTTGACAGCTATTCTTGCAAATTAAGAGCTTAGTACTGGCCTCTTTCCTTGTTTAAATTGTGCCAGTTTATTTTTACTCGGGTTTCGTTGATTATTCTCTGGATTTTCGACAAACAATTATTTGTTGGTGGTTCGATTGAGATCACTTTAGAATCTTAACCTTCTGCCCCTGAGTTTCTCATTCCGAAATTATTTTACCTCCATTGCCGTCTTAATATTCGTAGTTCGATTTTGTGACCTACCCGTTTTAAGTTAGCACCGACATAGTTACTCTTAATGTAAACTTGTATTTCATTGATTCATTATTATTTTTAATATGGAATTCCTTGTTGGTCAAGGGCTTATGTGAGAAAATGCCGACTCTATTAACTTTGCAGGAGTATGTCTTTAGAGAAATGTCCTGAAAAACTTGGTAGACATCCGGCGATTTACAGTCAGTTTTTTTAGAAAATAAATTGTTCATAGGTACGAGTATCATTTTGGTACCCTGAAAAAAGAGGATGCAATATTACAGTTTTTAAAAAATAAACAGAAAACTAATTTCCCTTTTAATTTCATTTTTCATTTACAGGAAAAAGATATTTATAAATTGTGTTAAAAAAAAATAAAATATTTTAATTTAGTGAATAATAGTGGAATATATCTGTAGAAAAAATCACGAAAAAAATATATATATCGTAGTGTAATGTTAGTTTAAATATAATAGAATATTTGTATAGTGATTTTTATAAATGAAAAAAAAATAAAAATAAAAAAATATATATAGAAGGTGTGAAAAATAAACAACCTCATCAAAGGAATAGAATATGGTTAAAATAAATAAATCATAACGTATACTTGGCTGCGAAAAAAAAAAAATCATGTCTAAACAAAACACCACAAATCCATTTAATCATAACCAATCCCTTGAAAAAAAAAATAATGAAAAAATAAAAATAATGTATTAAATCTGTCAGGTAATCCCACATAATTAACTCATTTCCTTTTCTCTTTATCTTTCCCCAAAAAACAACCACGAAACCCGCAACAAAAACCAACGCTTCGCATAAAATAAAAAAAAAAATATTTGAAATACAACATTACCGGCGTTTATTCGGAAATAAAATGATCTGAAAATAACAACGAAACGCTTTAACACGCTTTCTCTTCGCTATTTAATCATTTTAAACCAAACAAATCGATTGCCCGGAAAATATTCTACTTGAAAAATTCTCTCCCGATGACTGGCCATTGCTTGATGAATTATCACATCAATTGATCAAAAAAATCGATGACAAACAACAACTGGTTGTTTACATAAATTACTTCGTCGTCTTCAACTGCAATATCTTGGTTTACATTTCGCTTTTTCTTTTCGTTTTTTTTCTTTTTTATTTTCATTTAAACCAAACCGACCTATAATGATGATGATGACATCGCATTTACTGACCCATCTTGTTATAACTGATGATTTTCGACTCACAAAAATGTCACTAACGAATGACTGAACGCTGTAAATAATTAGACAGAAAACATTTTATCAAAAGTCAAATGAGAGAAAAATGAAGGCGACTTATTATCTGAGCGAAAAGTAAAACGCCTCTCAAATGAATACAAGAAACAAATTTAAAACGAATTTAATAAAATTTAAAAGCTAAAGAAAGCAGAAATTAAATTGAGAAATAATTTCGAAAATAAAGCGAAAAATATAGCGTGTGCTTAAACTGGGCGAAAACTTAACGAAAACTACAAAAATTCACTGATTGATTGAATTTTTCAGATTATTTTAAAATTTTTTTATATTTCGGTTCGTAAATAAATGATGGGGCTGCAAATGGCAGTACTGCCATCAGCTGCCAGTATTGTTGCAGTCATCACATTTTTATTGGTAATCCTTGGAACGCCTGACGTAATCGATGCAGTCCGTGAGTACATTTTTTTAATTTTTCTTCTTCTTACACTTGAAATCTATTTAAATTATTTTACTTATAAATAAAAAAAAGTGAATAAGAAGGAATACGTATAGAAGAAAAGAAAGAAGAAGATAAACTTCTTTTAGTTTGCTTGCTTGTTCATTTGGAAATTGTATTTAAATTTTTTATTCCCCCTGGACTTGGTCCTTTTTTTATGTTTTAAGGTACCCAGGTATAATTTTGTTCTTTGTTTCTTGATTCTTAAATTATTTTCATTTCTGTACTGCTTTAAAAAAATAAAATAAAAAAGAAACAGAACAGAAAAATGTAAATGAGGTAAATATAAGAGAATTGGGAGAAAAGGGGGAGATGATGATTACGCTTTCAATGGTAACTCCTCACCTAGAGTATGTTTTTTTTTTGCTCGTAGTTTTTTTTTTATTTATTTTTTGTTTGTTTTTTGTCTCTCGTTCGTTTTGGCATTTTTTTTTTGCCGTCCATTCACTTTATTCGCCCTAAGTGGGATTGTTTCATGGCGAACGGTACCAGACAGTGCCCTGGGATAGGTGAAATCAACGAAGTGGCATTACTAGAGATCATTCCTATTTTTAAACTAACAGAGCATAAAATTAAATTTCTTAATTAAACTTTAAGTTGGTCGTGGTTTCGTTTTAATATATTTATTCTTGGTTCGCAGAGTTGTTGTGCGTTTATTTCGAAACAACCAAATATAGGTCTCTGATTATTTCTCGAAGAAAATTGACTCCTAGTGAAACGTTATCCTGTTTTTGGAATTTTTTTTTAAATTCATAAAAAAAGTCACCGAAAACAATCTAAAAATGTTGAGACAGATAAGGCCGAACACCTTCAGATTGTTTTTACAGAAGGCCACTTATTCTAATACTTAATGTCGCTGTCAGGTTTAAGTAACGCTTATATGGATAAATTCTCAGGTTCATCTCACAGAGCCAAAGAAGCTAGGCCATAAGGTCAGGGATTAATTTTGATTAAAAAATCATTATTTATTATACAAAATGGTTTATGATGTAAAGTTTTGAGTACAAAAACATATATATCGCTCCTTTGGTTGTTTTTGACAATTCACATATTGTCGGTCCGATTTCGAGCAACCCATAAGAGCATCTGGGGTTATATACCAATAGTATGAGGAGTGTATGGTTCCAAGGCTGAATGATATATCATACATTATAGAGTTTTTATTTCATACCTTAGACTTAGACGCGGCCCCACATGAAGTAATAGGTTGGCCCAGTGGACAAGTTATTGATCCATTTTGTTGTTCAATCAAGTCCTCGGTAATTTAATGGTTTGTTGGTGGTATAACCGTAGCTTTTGGCCATATTTTTTAAAAAATAACCACTGGCCATTGTTCACTACAATTGACTGTTACACTAGTTTTTGTAAATATTAGGACGGATACTCCAGCCGTGCTCATTTGTTGAGCAAAGCCGAACCTTGTTACTATACAAGAAGTCTACTTGAAGCTGCTTAAAGGGCTTATCAAGAAATAAATTGTTTGTAGCTTTAGTTCTTCTATTAGCTAAGGTAGAACTTATAAAGTTGTAGCTGAAGATCTTTTCGTAAACTGTTACGGTCGAATTCACAACGAAAATTATCTCAAAAAAGAAACTGTCCTGGAATACTCAAAGCAAACCACTGATCCTATCAACCTAGGAGTTTCGGCATTGTGTTTAATAGTGATCATACAATAACGTAAAGCTGACCGCTGATCTATTGGATTAGCTATTTCTAGAGCGAAGCTATTGGGTTTAATGGTAAAATTATAAGTAAGACATATTGCATATTGTGCGTCACACAAATTTCAAAGATTTTTGACTTATCCTTTGACTTCCATTTAAGTTGCTTACTTAATGCAGTCTTAGGAAATTCTGTTTGTCGTTATCATCACGAAATTGTGCAATCATGTTCCGATTTTATATGTCTTCAGAAAGCGTCACGAAAATTTGAAACGATATTCTAAATCTCCAAATCTTTGTAAATTCGTATTGAGAAGCAGTTAATTCTACTGTTGTATTGTATGAAGTACTCATAATATTTCGCTTTTCCGTCACTGCCGTAATCTTAATTTCGTATTGAATACACGTCACGTAAAGTTCATTGGAATTCAGTGTTTGAGGGTAAAGTATTCAATAAAAATTTAAGTGTCATGTTAAGGCGACACTTTAATTTTAATTGATGCCGCTCGTTATACCATCTAACAGAATGTACACATAATTGTGTTCCGTGTTCCGTGAGGCTTCTCATCATTGGAAAAAAATCGACTTTCTGATTTTATGTCATATTTTCTTTTACCAAACTCCTGCCTTTCCAACTCCTACGTGACCATCTACAACAGCCCACTCAGCAATAATTTTAAAAATAAACTTTCAAAAACCTCAACAAACCCAAGTTATCTCTATCACTCTGTTAACAGCCTATAACCGGTACAAACCAAGTCTAACTAGCCATTTGCACCTGATATTAAATTCTTCTTCGAAATTTATATCACAATTTTGGTAGCTCCTGTGTACACCGGATACAGCATGTACCTTTCCAGTAAACCTTTTGCCAAAATAACCATGAAAACTCATTTAACTCCCTCTTCGGTTTACCTCTGCACAGCTGCTTTACCGCTCTTTCCCACCCAGTGGTCAAAATGAAATTTAATGGAAAATCTCATAAAATAATAACAAAGCAGAAAACATTAAAAAAAAAACACACACCCACACAAAAAAAGAGCCAAGTGCTTGACAAAAAAAAAAAACAAAAAACAAACAAAAATTATGAAGAAAAAAAAAAAACACTTATGATAATTGTGTGTGTAAAATTTACCCGTAAGCATCATTTTTTGTTTCCATTCATCCCTTACTTCACATGGTGCTCAGATCATACCGCCACCTCCGGGGGGTAAAAAGAAACCAATCCACCCAGAAAATTACGCCTCAAGGAGAAAGATTCCGGTGTTCGTTTTTACCATGGCCCCCACCGGGTTTTCGTACTCTCGAAAAATCAGTCTCTGAACCATTTGCTTTCTGGCATATTGGCAGAAGGTCGTGTTTTGTGTATTTTTTTGTTTTTTGTTTCTGCTCTCTCTTTTGGTTTAACCATTATCATTTTTGCCATGTCGTCTCCTGGCTGGTATTGCTTCCACCTGTGCCCAACCTGGAACAACATCATCTCGTCCTGATTCCTGGCTATTGGTAAGGGTAGCTTTCTTTCCTTCGGCTCTTCCACTCCTACTCTCCTACTGTGTGCCTTGAACTACCTCTCTATGTCCCGTCTGCTCCTGGTTATTGCTGTTTGTTGCGATGTGTGTTCGAGTATCTTCTATCTTCTATCTGGCATCTTATATTCCCGGGAAATTTTATTTTTCATTAGCATGTTTGCTGGTTGCTGTTTGCCGTTTGCCGTTTGCTTGGATATTTATAACGATGTTTGAATAGAGGGATGGCAGTTGTTGGATGGTTGTTTGATGGCTGCTGGAATGGATGTTTTTTTTCCTATGCAATTTTTGAGGTTATATCCTCGAACATAATATCACAATATAACACCTGGTAGCCAGGTAAAGATGGAATAGGTATTTGCCAAAAACAAAAGCAAAGTCAACCTCAGGATACCGACTTATTCGTAATTCTTGCCCTATATCCTGTGTCTTATGTGGTAGAAGGTATGCCCTATATGTATCCTCGTTTATCGTCTATTCGTAGCAATATATGAACTTAGCTTTAGCGTATATTATTGATATTCTTGCCTTTCTTCTGAAGTTTGAGTTTCGGGTTAGTTTTTAGTGTTTTTGGAAGTTGAAAGGTAGTTGTATCTAAAATTTGGAGCAAAATTCCATTTGCTGTTGGGTATGGAATGATGGGGTTGCTCAATATTTATGCGCTATAATTAAGTTATGAGTTCAGCTGTGCTCCGGTGAGGGACCATTAAATTTGTTAAATTATTAACAGGTTAGGTTGTGGATAGAATGGAAATGGAAGAAGCTGGAGGTTTTCCCTGTTTTTGATTAAAGGCAGACGGTTTTCGGTCTTTTAAAGTTGTTGATGGAATTTCAAGACTACGAATATCTTGAAATGTGAGAGTTCCATTCGATTTTCTGGATACCTTTGAATTATTGATGTGTCTCTGTTTCTTAAACAATCTTGAAAGTATGGTATTAAGTATGAAAATAACCCCTAACTGCCAGTCAGGACAGCAGCAGAAAAAAATACTGAATTGTCTTTGGTTTTTGATTTCTGTTTGTTTTAGTTAGTACTTATACTCCGTTGTCTTATAGAAGAACATTTGTGGTATCTTCGTTAATTTTTCTCCTTCTTTATTTTGTAGTTGCCAAACTTTGAGAAGTAATGACCGAGTTTTCATTTACTAGATACCAGTTCTCTTCGCATCCTATCATATCTTTAAGTTCGTCCGTAATCGACTTACAAAAATATATTTTTTGCCCGATTTTAGTTTAATGACAAGGACCCTTTTTTTTCTGTACTAATGGATGTTGTTTTGGTTATCTTTCCCTTAGATGCGTCACAAAAATATGAAATGTCGATGTTTAATTTCTTTTCTTCACACAGAAGAAAAGGTTTTTTATTTCCTTCAAGGGACGAGTGATCTTTGGACGTCGCAGTAGAATGCTCATAAAAGGGTGATATCGTTATTTTTTTTGTTACTGTAACTAAGTTTCGATTCACGAAACATTTTTTCTTTTATAAAATAAATGTGTTTTGCGCGTGTCTTTTAAATGCTATTACTTCTTATGTGCCACGGTGTGACATACATTCTTTAGCCTCGTTCGCGAACCTTGTACAGCCCGTTTTTATGTCCTCTCTTGCTGTATATTACGTTCGTATAGAAGATATAGATCAGTCGGCTGGTTTGTCCAGTCGTAGTCACAGCAGTAATGCACAATAGCCTTATAGTGAGATGCTTCTTCAGTATCAGTAGGTGTATTTAGCGTTAAGATCACCGCCCAAATTCTTTTAAATGAATTGAACATATTTTTAAAAATAAATTTTTCACAGATCCTTTTATATACATTCCTGCCTTTCAGCTTTTCCGATGGACGACAAACATGATAATCTATCTCCACAGCCCCATACCTCTCGAAGCAATCCCTTCTTTATATATATTTTGGACATTAAGCAAACGGCAATATCCTTTGCTGAAAAGTTCTCGGCCTGACATTGAAAAACTGCTATTTGCAGTTAAAAAATGATTTTATTTTTCTACATAATCTCCATTGATTTCAACGCATTTGGTTCAGCGTTCCTGTAACATCAGAATTCCCTCCCGGCAGTAAGAGTCTGGAAGACTGTGAAAATATTCATCTACGGCCCTCTCAACTTTTTCCAAGCGCTTCCAAGACACGAATTTCTTTAAGTTTGGGACCGGATGAAAGTCTTAGGGTGCCTATTCAGGTGAATAGGGGGGGAGGGGATTGCCGAGCAAATCGAACCCAAAATTCCGCATTTTTCCCATTGCCAACGGACCCTTGTGAACAGGTGCATTGTTCTAAGTAAAGATTACCGCTTTTCGCGAATTTGGCTGGTCAAGCATTTTGGAGTAATATTCGCCTGTAATTGTTCTGAACTTTCCGGCAGATGCGATCGAACCACCGAAAATTCCTGCGAAGAGCATTTGCGCATTAGGTTTTGATCGGCATTCAGCAAATGCGGCACCCCTCTTGCGCTGAGCTTTCGATATGTTCGGGTGTGGTTACGGTTTTGGGCCGTCCTTCACGTTGGTCATCTTCGAGGGATGTGCGACTACGTTGAATTTCAGCTGCCCACTTTTTTACAGTTAACATGGAAAATCAACATCAAAAATATTCAGAACTACACCTTTATTTATTGAGTTGATGTTTTTTAAAAAAAAAAATCTCTGTACTTCGTAGGTCAATTTCGGAGTTAAGTTTTATTTAATGAACTGCTTCTGTACTACAAATAACCACTTATGCACAATTTGAACCAAATCATATTCTCCAACAACTGTCAGCAAATAAACAAGCTCGGTAATTTTTTTTTATCGATTTCGTTCGATCGGAATATGAACAAAAAGGGAAAGAAACCCCACTGCTCTACTATCACCTCAGATAGTAATCACCCTCATCGTATGGAATTTTCCCTTCGCTCATTTAAGCGAATATAAAGTTCTCGTTTATTTATCGCGGGTACTTATCACGTCATATGCAGTCAGCAGCTTGTTTTTCAATTCACCTACCAATAGCTCCACCTCCTCCTCTCTCAACCCGATTAAATATATTGTTCAATTGAATGCTTCCTATCAGATACCTCAGTTCGGTTTTTATTTTTGTGTTCTTTTCTGGTTTCATTTGAAAAAAAAAAAAAATGAAAAGCCCCCCAGCTTTCACGCTCTAAAAATTGTTGAATAGGGTAGTCACCCACGAATATAACCTGTGTACCGGGTACCACCATCATATATTCGCATCCCCCACTTATAAAATTCGACGGCGCTTTAATCTTGAAAGGTTCTGCAATTAAATCGATGCTCGTTTCCGTTTTGAATATTTCTGTCTCTTGTAGTTCTTCACACAGGAAAATATTGTCGCACAGAGATGTTTTTTTTTCTTTTGTCGTTTTCTTTGTGGCACCATAAGAATATTCTGTACCTAAAACTACTGCCACTGCAGTTGCGTTCACTCAGAAGATAAGTTTAATTAGTTTCGAAGGAGAGTAAATAAAAGTTTATGGCTGGCAGCTCACAAAATGACTGTAATTCGTTTGTAATTAAAATTTTATTGTTTAGTTTAGTTTCGTTTCTATTTTGTTTTTTCCTTTTTTTTTCTTTCGTTTGTGTTTCAGGTTATCTAGGGTGTTTACCTATAGAGTTCTGTTTTTGTTGTTTTAATTGTTACAGAAACAGAAGTACAATTTGGCGGTGATTTGATATTTGAATTCTAGGATTGGAGTGGATTCCAGGGAAATGGCAAAAATTCTCATTGTAAAATTGCTTTTTGCAGCATTGAGTTGAATCTGACAAATTGTTTCATTTTACTTATTTTGATCCACAATAGACGTTGTAGCGTGATTTTGTTGGTCAAACATTGAAGGTTCAGATATTCACAATCATTCTGGTATAAATCATTGAAGCTTTAGTGAAAAATTCTCGTTGTTTAAGAATGGTGAAATGTGTCACGAAAACGTGAAACGACAAAGTTATTCAACTAAAATCGTATTTATAGCAAAAGCATTAACATATCTTGTTATGTAACGATTAAACCTGGCTCTAGTTAAATACAATCACTATCTTCTCATTCTCTGGATTGGTTTTGTAAATTCCGTTAATCTTGCTTCAAGTGTGGAACCCTGCTGCATTACGAATATTGGCCCCTATTTGTAATCTTTCCTTAAATTTCTGTCGAGTTTGAACTTATGGATAAATTTCTTGTTAAATCGACTACATTTTCCTCAATTTAACTATGATTCCTTCTGGATAAAACTAAAAGTCTTTAAACAATTCAATGTAAGTGTAAATTGTATGCTTAATTAGCCAAGGGGAGAATCAACTGTTGCTTGGTTTTTTTTTTATAAAAATGTTCATAAAAAACTTAGCCTTCGTCCTTGCATTTGAAGTAAGCTTTTTAACATATTACAAAAAAAAAAGCTTGTTGTGTTCCTCACCAGTTGCTTTGAATAGTTCTGCGCCAGGGCACCTGAACTTCTTCATATTGCTACTCGCATTTCGTAGTAATCATGTAAGTCACCGACCATTGAGGTGACACGGGGAGAGCGGAATTTACCTTTGAGTCGCATTGTATTTGGCATAGTAGTTGCCAGTTTTATATTTTTTAACTCTTGCAAATAACAAGTTTATCACCAAAAAGATTGCGTTGATATCCACAGTAATTCCTTACTATTACACCGTATTTACGGGATACGATGCCTGTAGAAGACCTTAAGCTCGATAAGTCCATAAATACCATACTTTACGAACTAGTTTGTTCACAAGCAAAAGTTGGAGAGCGTAGTGTAAATTTTTCTCTCGTTGCAGGATTTTTATTAGACAAGATTTTCCATTGCGCTTGGGAAAATATCATAAAGGTAAATTGTATTCTGATGCATGGCAGTTTAGTTCCAGGGAGATCTACTGTTTGCCTCAGCGAGTCTCCTTAAACCTAAAAGATCGATTATTGGTGGATTGGTTGAGCCTGAGCAGAGCCTCACAGAGTGAAGTGTTGTGTTGCTTGGTCATCTCGTTGAGAGTTGCGAATTTATGAAAATTGAAATAAGAAATCTAATCGCTGCTTGACCGTCTGTGTTCATTGCTTAATCGGATGCAGGTTTTGAAATCAAGCTGAAGCAAGCAGTGGCCTAATGAATAGCTGAGAATTCGCTTTAGAAGGTGGTATGTGAGCATACTGAAGAGTTTGTGTATCTTAAAATCAACGCTGTCTGGAAAGATGAATTGCGATGTCTCCATTCGTTTTTTTTCTGAGATCAGACGACTTTTTAGTTGTATTTTCGCTATGAAAATAAAGAAACCTTAACATCCAAAATTTGTTGCTAAATCGTCCCGAAAATATAAAACGCCGATATAAGAGGTTTTTTACGTTGTAAGTCTGTTCCTCATAAAAGCGAAGTAGCCTCAAGAACCAAAATTTATTGATACATCGTCACGAAAATGTGAAACGCCAACATGAGTGGTCTTTTTGCGTTGTAATTTTTTTTGAAGGAAAAACTCATTTAATATTTGAAATGACTTATAGCCGAAAAAGTCAGGTAAAATGTGATTGTGAAGCCATTAAGAAATCCTATAGTCTGTTAACTTGATTGGATGGACATCTTTAATTACTGATTCTTTTCAATTAAAGTATATTTCGTCTTCCGCCCTCAGGAAAATCAAACTTATACACACTCCTGGGAATTTTTTTTCGATAATAGCTTCTCATGAGATATCTTCTCGTCCTCAGCGATAAACTTTTCATTTACTTTACTTCGAAGATTATAAAAGAAATCGAAAATCCTCTTCAGAAACTTTCCTACCCTTTAGCAGATATGTAATTAATTCAAAAAGCACTTCAATTCAATTAATTAGCTCGATTCCCAGTTTGTGAATCAATAAAAAAAAAAAAACTAATAGAGAGTTTTCTGGTGTACTTCTTACGCATTTCTCAAAGGAGATGAAATTTTCATATTTCCACTGCCACTTGACTAACCCAGCTAAGTTTTTAAATAAACGAAAACAACCTCAACAGTACGAAAAGAATATAAGATGAAGGGGAGAAATTTAGCAAATGAGAAGAAAAAAATAATAATAATAATAAAGCAACGATCTGAGGTTCGGATGTTTTTGCTCCTGTTTGTATGTGTGTCAAAAAGAAAGTTTTATTTCCCTTGGAAAGTGGTAAAAGTTACCTAATTGAAATTTTAACTTTTTTTTTTCGTTTTTATTTCTTTTCTGCTTCCACTTAATACTCGGTAGTAGTTCTAAGTTGATTTTGTTCCTTGTTTCCAATGGTAAAGAAAAGAAGTATGGTATGACATCATTCCCCTCACGCTGAGTGAATGAGTGAAAGACCTACTTGATTTCGGCAACACACCTAAGAAAATCAGCCATAAGACACAGAAGGAAAATTCATAAAATAAATTTTTTACGAAAAAGAAATAAAAAAGAAAACTCGAAAATGTGAGAAATTTAAATATTTGTGTCTTAATGAATTTTCCTTTATCCAAAAAAGAAAAAAAGAAACTGAAAAGTTGCACAATCAAAGGATGAGGATTATTACCAGAGAAAAGATAGAATAAGGTTAGGTGGGTTCAGTATTCTTTTATAAATTTTGGATGGGTATTATTACAGTTCTTTTATGTGGAATACAGATGTTGGGCATTGTAGATGGATGCTCAAAATCAGTCTTAGGAATTGTTCGGGCAGGCAGACACTAGTCCATTACAGTAGTGGTAGTATTAGTAGTGCTGTGCAGTGGCGGGACAAGCCATCAAAAACAGACATTTGACCAACCAAGTGAAGCAGGATGGTTCTCGCCATTGGAAGGAAATAATGATTGAGTAATGGAAAAATTGAAATATTTTCTAGTACTCCGATAAGTTTATTTTTTGTCTGTTGAACACTTTATGATATTGCTATTATTCTACTCATGTTGGTACATTCGGTCTGTTTAAAATGCTCTCTCAAGTTCGTAGTTACAAGGAAACACAAAAATAAACGCGTCACGAAAATGTGAAACGTTTTCTTAGGAATTGTTCGAGCAGGCAGACACTAGTCCATTATAGTAGAATTACCAACAATAATGCAGTGACGGAACAAGGCATCAAAAAAGGCATCTGAACAACCGAGTGAAGCAGGACGGTTCTCCCTTGGAGGGCATTAATCATTGAGTAATGACAAAATATAAATATTTTCTACTACTCCGATAAGTTTTTTTTTATCTGTTGAGTATTTTATGATATTCGTCTATTCGTCTACTCATATTTGTAACTCCGGTCTTTTTAAAACGCTATTTCAAGTTCTTTGTTACAGTGAAAGACAAAAATAAACGCGTCACGAAAATGTGAAACGTCAATATGGTGCTGATAATATGAGTCTTATTTTCCACGTGCTGCCACGAATGGCTTCCTTTCAATTCGTCACAAAAAAATGAAACAAAATATAATTTTCAAAGAAGCAATCAAATCTAATATCATCAAAGACCTTTCCAAAAAAATCCCAACCATGCTGACGTGCTCTTCGAACAGTTTCAAATACAATATTAACAAGGTTCAAAAGCCTGATTTGTTGATGAGCCACATATCGCAATTTACTTGACCGTATGACCTTTAACCCTTTTCATTTAACATCAAATGTACCTTTATATCATATGAACATGGAAGTATACCAAATCGATAGTAGCATTGAATGGTTATAATTTTGGAATCTATCCCTTATGTTATGTGCAGAAAAGAAAACACAACAGAATCATCCGTTGCCCCCCAACCATCTCAATTTACCGTAAACGCCAAAAACATTCTCATCACAAACAACTGCAAAGTTAACCATGTATATAGTATATATATGTGTGTATGTTTGTTTATGTTTATTTTTGCCCAAAATTGCATACTTATTCAAATGTTATCCTTTCAACCATACGAAGGATATTTCATCCGACAAGGCACTCAAGAGGAATTTCCGAAATATAGTCTCTCTCTATACTCGACATTGTGCACTTTTCCTCAACACACTGTCAAAGATTGCATATTTTATTTTTTACTATAGCTTTTGTTGCTTTTTATTCTTTTACCTTCTGCCAGTGCCTTTGCCGATTTTTTTTGTTTGTGTTGAAAAAGGATAAATGCAATGCAAGATGTCAGCTCATAACAATATAGAGAGTATCACCAATGAAGCATAGTAAAAGTAGGAGGCAAACTCTACTCGTACACATACACTATTGATCTGTTTGAAGAAAAGGATGTTCATGGTCGTATGAAAAGTTATTTTCACTATGGCGTAAACTAATTTTGCATCACAAATTCACCTCCTTTCATATTGGGTTTCTTCATTCTCTCGTTTTTTTTCTTTTTTATATAAAACTTCTTGCCTAAGAGTTGGTATATTGTGAAGTGTTTTTGTCACTATCGGTTTTATGTCATATCCAAAGGGTATATTGTGTTTGATGCATAGGTTTGAACTCAGAAAATATAAGGGTTTGATGGATCCTAAAAGTTGTGACAATTAAATATTTTCATCTGTTGGTCCTCTACTTCCGAAAACTCCTGTTTAAGGTTGGACCTTTGGATGGACAACAGAACGCCGATTTCGGATGATGGAGTTGGTGCGTTTTCGTCGCGGAAGAGCACTTCTTTCCCTGTCAAATTATCAAATCGGTCAATTTATTTACTCCCAAAAGAAATCATAACCATGAAATGCACAGCCAATAGTATGACCTCTGCAACAAGTACAACAGTGAGGCTTTGGATTTATGTATCACAATACATGTCGGGCTTGATAGTGAACTGATAAGCATTCATAGAGAGACGGATTGTGGTTAAAGGTCTATAGGGGCGGAAATACATTCGCTTTTCCAATGAAGTACTGATGATGATCGTAGCAATAGAGGATATCAATTGTCTGTAAGCAATCTAACATGTTTTAGCATCATTCATGAGGCCTATCGCACGGTTTATAGTCTCATCCATCAGGATAAGAGAGGTATTGGGGGCGCCTAACCACATATGAATATTGTTTGCGTTTCCGTTATATGGCTGACGATCGGGTTCTGAAATCAACCAATATGAAAAGAAGAGGTACTGTCGTTAGCAAAATCATACATATATTATTTAAGCGGCAGACAAGAGGCTATTCATGAAAATTAAAAAAGTTTCGGAGACAGAACTGACCCCAGGGGCACACCACTGTCTGTTTTGTGTGTAGCAGACTTGAAATTGTGGAATACGATTTGAATTGAAAAAGAAGAAGAGATTTATCGATGCCAAATGCACACATTTTTGCCAAAAGAGCCTGAAATATCAAGTACAACTATCTTGCTTTCGCCAGATTGGTGTACGCTTTGAGATCACTTTTCAGTGAAACATGTCATCGATTTTGGTAAAGCGGACTGCTGGAGACATTCCAATAGTGGCCATTTTATATGAAAAAATTACAGTTTTGTGTGGTTTTTGTTGAGCCGTATTGCTGAGATGATATCGTTGAATGAGCAACAACCATGTTTACCAATTGCTTTGAGAACCAGTGGAAACTTAAAGACTTGGTGGGCACGTGGTTTTAATAGAACGGGCAACTTGCTGTACAAAACCAATACATTTTTTAAGCATGACGCTGGTAAGCCACAAATGTCAGACCAGCTTCTTTCAGCTCTCAATACCATTCAGCCAAGGGTTACCCTTACAGAAAATATTGGCGAGGTGAAACAAATCTTATATGAGAATCAAAAAATTTCTACAAAATTGATTGCGGAAATTTAAGTACTTTTCGTTAAGTTTTTGCGGTAGCATCACAACGGGCCAATGGCTCTAAGTGAGTGGTCATTCTACAGCATCCGCTCTAGCCTAACCTAACCATAGTCTTGCACCCATCTATTCTGAAATAATGTTTCAAAGATTTAGCACTCTGAATTGAATTTTCTGTAGCCCATCAATGGGTGCTGAGTTTCACGAAGCTCGTGTTCGTGTTCGTGTTCGCCCGGGGGCATGTTTTTGAATGGAACTCGTAAGACGCATGGTTTAAACAAAATTGGCTGACTCCGCATACCGCTAGAAACGCCATGAATTTTCTGCGTGAACATTTTCCACGAAAATTGATCAGCAGCTTTAAAGACGTTCTTTAGATCACCGAGATTTCCCGACTTAAAAAACTTAGAGTTAGATTATTCTCCGTATATTCTGTATAGTGCCGTTCTGGAAGATGCGAGGGCACTTTATAGACCACGAGTGTTTCTTAGAGCGTACTTTGGAACATCAATTACGACGGGAATTTCCTCTTCGTCAATGTCATCCAAAATTCTGGAAGTGGAACAACGTCCAAAGCGATGGTTAATAGGTTTTTGAGTTATCTTTTGTTTCCTCTTCAATCCGAACTCTCCGAATATTCGCTTCGAATTAAAGCTTCCGATATTGTAGCAGCAAAGGGAAGCTCGAACTTCAGATGAATCGCGCATCCTTGCAACCCGGCATTTCCTACTATTTACTAAACTACGATCGGGCCATTTGTTTTGAAATTTTTATAAGAAAAAAAAATTACATTACCAAATAAAATTTTTAGAGTGAAACAATTTTTTTTTCTGTCGAAAATCTTCTTATCCTTTTATTAACCCTTTCCTCGTTATACGAACTTATGCGTAACGAGTTTCCCATTTTTACTGCATCGCTGCTGCTCCGCTTATGGGGTTGGCTAATGTCGCAGACCGCAGAACGCGTCTACATAATGCTCGGTCCTGGATCGCTTCAGTGGTTAACCCCAGACGTTGTTGCGCATTTGCCATCTGAGAAATCCAGGAATTCTTTTTCCGACCTCGTTTTCTTACAGTTGGAGTGACCGTAGTTGATAGTGCCTTTTTAACCGGATTTTCCGCAGATCTTCTTTGAACGTGGCAATACCAACTTATTCTATTCGCCTCAAGCTGTTCGGTTACCGAATTCTTTATATGTAGACTTCCTCTTATACGGGTAGATCTAATACAATCGCGTTTAGTGACTCCACTAGACATCCTTAACATTTTCATTTCCGCTGCCGTCATTTTGTTTTTAAACGCTTCGTACATTGTCCAGCACTGTGAACCATATATAAGAGCTGGTCTAACAACCGTGGTGTAGAGTTTCCCCTTTAATTTAAGTGGAAATTTTCGGTCGCAAAAGATTCCCGAATTTTCCCGCCATTTCATCCATCCCACACTCACTCTGTGGTTTACGTCTTCGTCACATTTCGCTTCCATGTTAACGATTGATCCTAAGTACTTAAAGATAGTGCTTTTCGGAAGAACTATTCCGTCTAACATTATATCCGGAACAGGTCGCAATGGATGCGCAAATGGGCACGTCAAATGCTCCGTCTTTGAACGACTTATTTTAAACCCGTTTCTCTCTAGCGCATTTCTCCATGAATCTAAGGCGTTCTGTAAATCTTCGACGTTATCGCTAAGTATAACTGCGTCGTCAGCGAAGAGAATTGGCGTTACATTTACTTCGCGCATGCAGTCTTTTAAAAGATAGTCGAATACTACGTTAAAGAGGAAAGGGCTAAGTACGCTTCCTTGATGCACTCCGACATTAACTGGAAATTGTCTCGTTAGTCCAGCCGAGCTTTTAACCGCAGTTTTCACGTTTCCGTACATGTCTTGTATTATTCTAACATACGTTTCCGGTACGTTTTGAGACCTCAGCGCGGCCCATATGAGATCCCTAGGCACTCGATCGAATGCTTTCTCGAGGTCGATAAATACCATGTGTAAATCCTTAGACGAATCTCGGTGCTTTTCCATTATTATTCGTAAGCTTTGGATAGCGTCCACCGTCGATCTTCCTTCAACAAATCCACACTGGCTATTATCGAGCTTTATTATTTGCCGAAGACGTTCGTTTAAGACTCTTTCGACGATTTTCATTGTGTGCGACATAAGCTTGATTGAACGGTAGTTGTTGCATTCTCGAGTATCGCCTTTTCCTTTGTATAATGGAACCAAGAAGCTACTTCTCCATTGATTCGGCATAGGTTGTCCACATTTTAATTTATTTAAAAGTTTCGATAGCCAAACGCTGCCGATTCCCTCCATCTTCGACCAAAACTCTGATGGAATGCTGTCTGGTCCCGCCGCTTTCCTCGGCTTCATTTTTCCAATTGCTATACTTATTTCTTCGATTGAAAAGTCTGAAACTTCCTCCTCGAATAGACCAGCTGTCGGCACGATATCACGTGGAAACTGTTTGTTAAGCAACTCCTTGCAGTATTCAAGCCACCGGTCACAAATTTCCTTTTCATTTGTTAGTAAACGACCGTCTGCGTTTTTGATGTATTTCGGCGAGGTTATTTCCATTGAATTTTTTCTCCTCTGTGCAGCGAGCTTAAAAATACTTGGCATTTTGGTACTGTACGACGTTTGAACTTCTTGGATAGCTTGTCTTCTATCCGCCGATCGTGAGGTTATTTGTTCCAACTCCTGGTACAGGTTTTCCGCTGCAGCCGCTCGAGTTCGAGCCAGGACTTTCTTTGCGATCTTTTTAAGGCGCTCGTATTCAAGAGCCAGTCGAGCTTTTTCGATATCGTCGCTCCGATCGCATTTTGTCCACGCTTGGAATGCACTCTTCTTGTCGGCCACAGCTCGTTTGGTTTCGTCATTCCACCACCATGTTTCTTTGCCGACGTGATGGTATTTCGATATAGTCCCCAGATGGGACTTTGCGAGTGTTATGCATTCTTCGTGCATGCTGTTCCACATTTCTTGCGGGCTAAGTGAGTCTGCAATACCGTTTATATTGTGAAGTACTTCTTTAGCCAGTGCGATAAATCTTGCGCTTCGTTCCTTCGATAGATTATACCACCGGATTTTTGGCTTTCCAAACGATGCCCGTGTTTTCGGTGGTTCCGCTGTGAAAAATTCTGTAATGAGCAGACGGTGTTGGCTTATTAGCGATTCTCCAAGTATTACTTTACAGTCCTTAACACGGTTTCTCATCGACATTTTGCAGAGGTGATAATCTATTTGCGTTTCGTGGCCTCCACTGCTATAGGTGATAAGATGTCGTTGATGTTTAATAAACATTGTATTTAAGACGGTTAAGCCGTAAGCCCTACACGCTACAAGGATGTCTTCGCCAGCTGAATTTCTGGTTCCAAAGCCTTTACCGCCGTGGCAGTCCTCATAATCAACATTTGTTTCTCCGACGTGGCCATTTAAATCTCCGCCTACGAAGAGCATCTCATCCATAGGTATATTTCTAAGCAAATTACCGAACTCTGACCAAAATGTATCTTTTTCCGATTGGTCGCATCCATTTTGTGGAGCGTACGCGCTAACAATGTTCCACGTTTCATTGTGTATGACGAGTTTAACACTCATCAAGCGGTCGCTTATTTTCAAGATACCAACGATGTTGCTTAGAAGATCCGCTGCAATAACGATTCCAACACCGTTTCGTCCATTGACCGTTCCATGGTAGAACATCTTAAATGCCTTAGTTTTTAAATCTAGAAAACGCGCTTTATTTCCTGTATTACACCACTTCGTTTCCTGTACGCACAGGATTTGTAGAGTTCTGCGACGCATAATCGCTTCCAGTTCTAAACTTTTTGAGGTCATCGATCCCACGTTCCAACTTGCAAGCCGAAGTTTAGGAAAATATTTTGGAAACTTCATTTTGCCCGCCCCCGGAATCCGTCGGGCTCTGACACAAGCACTTCTGCTTGCTCTGGGATCACCCGAGTGCGTTGCAATCGTGGTGCCCAGCGGGGTAGTGCTATTAATTGCGATCATTTCCATGAAGTTTAAAGTTTGAGTGGTTTGACACTTGTATGCTCATTTCGAATTGATTGACTGTTCTTTTACCCCACCGGTAGTCTCCAGACGTGGGAACCCACTGATTGCATACAAACTTGTGGGAAAGTTTTAAGGTGTTAAAGTGTCACAGGCTCATTTTTGGTGTCATAGTTGCCTGTATATGATTTCTGTCGAAAATCATCACCCTTTATTTTTTTTTTTTTTTGTAAATTCGTAATTTTAAGTCGATAGTCAGGATAGTTTTTTTTTACTAAATGGTTTCGTGTATATAGGTGGAGTAACTGCCACAAGCGTTTCTCTTTTTATTCCCACTAAGTCCACTTTTGAGGAATATAACTGAGTACATCGTACTTGGAGATAAGTCTCACCTTACTGCAGTTCTTCATGTTGTGTTATTTTTTAGGCAAATTTCAACGCGAGGCATAAAAAATGCAACTTGCAATTTGGCAGATTGTTATTTGCCTTTTTTTGCTGTTTTGTTCGCCTAACCTCACCAATATGCTTAGGTTGGTTTATCCTGTTTATCCTTGAATAAGATAGGAAAACGTATGCAAAAAGTTTCTTTTCTTCCTTCTTCTATGAGTATTTGGAAAGTTATTCTTGGATATTGAGAGAAATGCCAAACGAAAACAGTGTTCCTTTTTTTTTTCTCTAAGATGTCCTTAAAAGTTTTTTCTACTGATTTTTGTTGGCCGCCTTTTTTATTTTTTTTCTTATTTTTATTTTTTGAGGGGTGACGCTAAAGTTTACTTAAAGTTTTTCTTTTGGAAAGTTTTTTGGTTCGTTTGCCGACAAGGACTTAAATATGTATGAAGAGAGTAGGTACCTTACCTTTTTTTTTTCTTGGACTTACTAATGCTCAATATGTCATGTTATCCATAAAGTTTTGAGGTAATTTTTATTTCCCCTAAAATACTCTCATACGTTGGTAGAATATATTTCTTGGCATACAATTTGATTAGTGATGAAGGTCAGATGCCAAAACTTTTGTCATGCTATAGTTGGGAATTTTTACAAAGTTTAAATACCTCGGCATGGTATTGAGATTTTTTTTTTCTTAGAAAGCCATATGGGGCAGATTTTTAGATTGGAGTTTTATGAACATATGTTTAAAAGATTCTTTTGGCTTCTTCATATTTGAAAATAAATCGTTCATTCAATTCAATAGGAAATTTGCGCCGTTTTGTAACCGTGGACGAAACATGAATCCATCACAACACACCAGAGAACAAACAACAGTCAAAACAGTGGGTTTCTAAGGGTGAATCGGCGCCAAAGAAGGCCAAGGTGGGTTTGTCAGCCAATAAAGTTATGGCGACTGTTTTTTGGGATGCACGCGGGATAATCCATATTGACTACCTTCAAAAGGGAAGAACAATCAATGGGGAATATTATGCCAACTTATTGGACCGATTCAATGACGATTTGAAAAAAAACGACCTCATTTGGCCAAGAAAAAAGTTCTTTTCCACCAAGACAATGCAAGGGTGCACACATGTGCAGTTGCCATGGCAAAAATCCATGAATTGGGCTATGAATTGCTCCCTCATCCGACTACTTCTTGTTCCCAAACCTGAAGAAATGGCTTGGTGGAAAAAGATTTGACTCCAATGAAGAATTCATCTCGCAAACAAAGGCCTATTTTGAGGACCTCGACAAATCATTTTTTTTGGAAGGGATAAAAAAATTGGAGAAGCGTTGGACAAAGTGTATAGAGCTCAAAAGAGACTACGTTGGAAAATAAAATTATTTTTTTATCAAAAAATCTGTGTTTTAATCCAAAAGTCACGGACTTATTGACCCGCCCTCGTACTCGTTCAGACAGCTCGGCAGTTAAGCCATCGGATCCAGTAACACTTAAGCTTAAAAACAGCTGTCCTGACTTCGTGACAGGTGGACGGAAATGTTGTGTGGCTTTGTCTAGGTCTGGGATACTCGTATTGTTTCCAGATTCTCGGTACCGATTGTTTCCTTTGCAGGTTTGGCATGCCCATTGTATTTTTCTGTAAAATTTCCGAAATTCATTCTTCTGGTTGTTTCACTCGAAGACCTCGACTGAGCACTTTCTATTTTCTGCGAAAAAAGATTAAGGCTTGGTGTTCAGCTCTCAAGTTCCAAATAAATTGCCGTTCTTCCTTAGTAAACAATGCATCACATGCAGCTAAGCGGTGTTACTTTATTGTGTAGAGTATGACTGTTGCCGCTGAGTATCTCATTCGAAAGCAATTACGCTGATACAAGCCTTTGTAGTCGTAATTCAATTACCCTATGAGTCCACATCTCCTCCCCTGATATTCTTTCTAAAAGCCCGTTTAAGTCGCGCCAAAATATTCCTTATCGTTATCGCCCACCGCTTGTTACTTTTATTCACTGCCAACTTAGGAAATTCACAGATGCCATTTGCTTTCACATCCAATAGAAAGGAACCAATGTCCTCTTGTCACAGGACTCCTTCGCAAATTATTTTCAAATCTCTCTTAGTTTAGACTTTCCAGTAATACGCATAGGACAGAAACATACCATTAAGATAGAACTACTACCACGCCAACAGTTGTTGGTACTCAAACTGGCTCTGAACGGCATGAAGCTTCATAAGTAAGAGCTTGCATTTTGTATTTTTATTTTCTGTATTTTGTGAGCATATTTCACATATGTAAGCATAGAAATATGTATTGGTATGTACATGAATATTTCCTACCCGGCGAACGAAAATTTTGCAAAGGGCTTCTAAATGCATTTCCGCTTATCAGCTATTTTGCAGTACCGGTAGCAGATGCAATGAGAAAGGATCAACCATTACACAGGTCCTCTCTGTATTTGCTATGTAACTCGTTTTTCCAGCGGTTAAAGACTCGCTAAGTGGTATTGATTGAGGATTTTACAAAACCACCCCTTCAATCCGAACCCTAAAGCTATGAGTTGTTTTGGTAGAAAGGAGAATAGGAAAATAATCCTGATTCACATGTAATTGGAATATGAACGAACGAGTGTGCTTCGGATAACTGAAGAAGGATTTGGGGCCATATTACCAAGTGAACTTTGCTTCGGATTTGGTTATGTAATCCCAATTGACGAGGTTGAGTTGATGTAAGGAATAAATGACAAATATAGGAAGTACAAAAAAAAATGTGGCGCCCAACGTAAGTCCATGACTTTTGATAAAAAAAAAAAAAATCATTATAGTGCTACGCCTTAGCAAAATCATTATGAAGACTCATCGAAGGAGGCCTTTTAATACAAAACATTAAAATTCATTACATGATGAGATTTCGCAACCACGATTTACATGTGGTAGAGGCATATATGTAAATGTATCAAAATGTCGCCCTACCTATGCCTGCAAGTATACATTGAGCTTTGTTTTGCCACTTAAAACGCAACATACATAGTTGATAATATTACCACCCAGTTTGTAGGGTAGATTGGGCGGTAGGTAGTAGCAAGTAAGGTAACTACCACATGCCACATACCACTTAACAAATACACCAACATCAACGACAAGTAACAGCCCTATCCCAGGTATATTTGCAGACAGCTAAGGATGGAGAAACAGCTGCAACAGCAGTCTCTCCTGAATTTAATTGCTTACGCTAGGAGAAGGTAAAACTGTTGTTATGCTACCAGCAACTCACCTCCATTTTCAGCACCACGACCACCATCACCAACAACAATGGTAACAGTTGTTATGTTGTAGGTTAATGTTTCAAATTTTTCGCAGTCGACTGAGTTAGAGATACACAAATATCGCAACGTTTCAACGAACACTTTTAGTCATCTGACCAGACACACAACCCATTGTAGACCTTCACTTTTGCCTAAATTCTTCCTTTCCCTTGCCCCTTTAACGTCATAAATACGTCAAGGATTGCATTAGTTTGTGCGATAGTACTTTCTCTGCATGTGGGTAGTTTATGTGAATATCGTTGGTAGTGGAAGTGGCAGCAATAGAATGAGAAAAAACATGAAGGCATTTTCTTTTATATGAGTTACTACAACGATTTCCAATACGCTCCGATGAACTGCATACGAGATGTACTCTTTGGGAGGGCACTTTCCATCAATAAACACGCGCGCGATATTTATACATAGCAAACATTCTAGAAACGACAGTATCTATCGGTATCTGCCCCACAATCTGTAGATGGATGTGGGTTGGTTTTTGTACATCATGATTGGGGTGTGCACTAAATGTCAGCATGTCAACGTTGCGAGCAAAACTACTGGTCAGTTGCTCCTGAAATGTTGTTTTAAAGGGCAGAAATTTCGAAAGCATTTGGGGAAAAGCAAAATGATGTCTAACACTTTTTACCTTTCACCCAACTACATATGAGTACACTTGTTTCACTGCCTTGCGGATATCTCTAACCCTACTTAGAAAACTTATTCAGAAAACTAAACAAAAAACTCTACATGCATTCAGTAAAAAAAAAAACAGAAAACAAAAGAAACAAAACCAAAAACCAACAGTACAGAGGATTCAAAATAGTAATTTAAACTTTTGCAATTTCAATGTTGGTGCAAACATACGCTCACCGCAAAATTACTCTTTATATCCGGCGCGCGGTCTCGTATCGCGACTTATCAGATACAAATCTACCCCCGATTACGTTGCTGAATGTAATTGAAATAAATTAACTCGAAGCGATAAAGGCAAAATAGGATGGGAACCAGTCTCTCTCGAAGTGATAGTGGTATGGGATTGTCTCAGTTTGGGGGGTGATTATACAAAGATGATGATTTTCATTTGCCCTCAGAAATTTAAATTACTTTTCGGCAGAACGACACTGAAAACCTTTACAGGCAGTGGCGCAGCGCGAATTCACTGCTATTCATAGTTTGTGTGTGAAAAGTACTAAAAAGCTTATCATCACCATCATCGACACGAAGCAGCGGAGTTCGCTCGCTTCACGGTCTCTGAGTGTGTGTATGTGGGAGGGTAGTTTGTCGTTTTAATCCTGGAAGAAATTGTAAAAGTTTTCCTTCAAAATGAGGAAGAATTCAAATTGAAAACCTCCTCTCTCGAAGGTGGATTAACCGAAAGAGAACTAAGACAGGTGTTCAAAATGAAATTAAAATACAAATCAGTAAAAATCACTTTTATTCGAGTTTTAAACGGAGTTTTGTGACATTGCGTCTATTATGCGATAATGATGTGATGTGATTGTGTTAAGTTATTTATTTTTTAATCGTACCGAAACTATTTCGAAACGCATCAAAGTTTGAAAATTTACAAATTCTAATTACACTGAAGGGAAGCGAGCAAATAATAAGTATCTGCTGCGATGATTTTCAAAAGATCCCGCAGTTTTTGAAACAACAAAAATGACATCTTTAACAACGGGACATCTCTTCATCAAACTGAACCTTGTTTGTATTGTTTCTTCTTCTTTTCATGAAGCCGATAAAACTTTCTTATTTTCAGCTAATTGATTCGATAGACAGTCCTTGAAGTTATCTGGCGTTGCAATATGTTGACCTTTGGCTTGGATATGCTTTATGAAAAATATTACTCTCCACAGATTTCTGGATTGCTTCCATCAATAGTATTCTGTATCCTGCTGCATGCACGCTTGAGCTAAACCCGAGAGAGTTTAGTTTTCCTTTAACAATCTGGCCCACCTTCAGTAATTGCAATTCAAAACTGCTCACCTAGAAGAGTACTTGATCAGCAACGTCAATGCAACATGAGTTTTCGTTGGCATTTAACATTTTTTTTTTAACACTTTTGCACTTTTTTGTAGCTTTTTGGCCACTTTTTATTTTGTTAAGTCTTGTCTATGTAAAGTTTGTAAAAATCTGAAAATTGTAGTAAAATGGCGCCCGACATGAGGTCGGACGCAGTTTTGGATAAAGAGTCTACTAAGATAATGGGTTGATATATTTACGAGTAAAGTATACTTTGTAAAGAATGAAACAAAATCGCGCTCAAATGTGTTTTGAAAGTGAACTTCTTTTTTGGCATTTTATATTGAAATATCGACCCAGACATGTGGTCTTTTCTTGCCTGATGTCCTTATACCCCTTTCAAGACATAATTAGATGCTTAGATACGAGGGCGGGTCAATAAGTCCGTGACTTTTTGAATTTCTGACCTCTTTACTGAAACAGCAACACTGCTCCTGTCAACAGGCATCTGTCAGTTGACTCCTGTCAAAATTTAAACTTGCTGCGTCAGTTAGTTTGTGTTTGACAGCTATTTTTATCAGACTACTCACTAATTTGAGGAGAAAATGGAAAAAAGTGAATTTCGTGTGCTTATTAAGCATTATTTCTTGCGAAAAAAAACCATTACCGAGACCAAGGCTAAGCTTGATAAATACTATGGGGACTCTGCACCATCGATTTCAATGGTAAAAAAGTGGTTGACTGAATTTCGTTGTGGCCGTACAAGCACTGAAGATGCCGAACGTCCTGGACGCCCAGTTGAGGTCTCTACACCCGAAACAATCGAAAAAATTCACGATATGGTGTTGGCCAACCGAAGATTGAAAGTGCGAGAGATTGTGGAAGCCGTAGGGATCTCGCATGGCTCAGTGGTTTCAATTTTGAATGATCACTTGGGCATGAGAAAGCTTTCCGCAAGATGGGTGCCGCGTTTGCTCACAGTCGACCACAAACGCATGTGCAGCTGCCATGGCAAAAATCCATGAATTGGGCTTTGAATTGCTCCCTCATCCACCCTATTCTCCAGATTTGGCTCCGAGCGACTACTTCTTGTTCCCAAACCTGAAGAAATGGCTTGGTGGAAAAAGATTTGACTCCAATGATGAAGTCATCTCGCAAACAAAGGCCTATTTTGAGGACCTCGACAAATCATTTTTTTTGGAAGGGATAAAAAAATTGGAGAAGCGTTGGACAAAGTGTATAGAGCTCATAGGAGACTACGTTGAAAAATAAAATTATTTTTTTATCAAAAAATCTGTGTTTTAATCCAAAAGTCACGGACTTATTGACCCGCCCTCGTATTTGATTCAATAATGTTCGAAAAGGATTCAACAAAAAATCACTGGTCAATGTATTTTTTTTGTTTAGATTCTTGTCTTTTGCCACCTCATGCATAGGACTATCCAATGGATAGGTTCAGATGGCACTCGAGTCTATTCGACTATGGCGCTGAGTTCGATGTGATTCTACCTTTCTGCTGATTGTCTGCTTAACTGCAACATTTCATAATCTGTTCTATTTGCTTAAAGCTTCACAGCTATTAGTTGTGTGAAATATCAACACGCTCTTGGTGGCAAACGCAATGGCCTTGCGCTGGGCGCCACTTTATTTACATTTTCTTTTTTTGTTCTCTTTTTGTGCTTCCTGGTTTTTTGCTTGCTATTACATTTGCAGAAGAAAAAAAAAATACAAAAAAAAACAACTAAAAATAGAACGCATTACCTTTAGTCTGAGTGTTAGCGTGTTTTCTTACCGAAGCGATGTTACTTTTTGCCCCTTCAAATAAATAGCGTGCAACCACTAAGCTTTACTATAAGGTTAACGGAAGGGAGGCAAAAGAAAAAAAGAACTCCAAAAGAGAGGAACTGTTTTTCTCAGTTGTTTTTTTGTTTTTTGTTTTCTGTTTTTAGTTTTCCCTGCAGGAACATTACGCCGTGAAGTGTTTACCCCAAATTTCCTTCGAGTTCTTCAGAGTTTTGACTTTTTTTTCTTCTCGGCTTATTTGTTGGTGTTGTTTTTGTTGGATTCCCCCCATTTTTTGTTAGGGCCTTTGATGAAGTTCTTTCATTTTGTATGAGCACCTGACGATTTGACTTGTCGATATTATTACTGTTAGCTTTTGTTATATGAATTCTCTATGAATTGTGTACATTAATGAAATTGAATTCTTTTTCTACAATTACATACAGAAAAGAGCGCATCTATGTGGTGTATTTGTGTGGTAGATATTTATGGCAAAAAAAATATCGCTTATGGTATGAAATTATAAATACATTGTCAGTATGTTCGTTTCGATTCAAATACTCATATTACGTTGGTTGATTTATGGACATATTATCCTTTAGTATTTGTTTATGTATTGCTTATAGTATGAGTATCTATGAAGTTCATTTTTGGATAATTGCAATGGCCTTCTCTGAATTATTAATCATAATTATTTTTGTTGTTTGTAGTTCTTTTTCTATTTTACCTAGTGTTTATTGTTGAAATACAATATTGAAATACTTACCGGGGATGGTAGATAGTCGGGTAATCAATTTGAAACGATTTTTGGTTTCAATTAATAAACCGAAACCCTTTAATTATATTGAATGAATTATTCTGTGCGATAAGTAGATAAGGGTCATTGATTTTGATTGAGTACATAGACTGACTGGACAAATTAGAAGTGCATATATTTTAGATTAAGTACGTGTACTGGTTGAATGGATGATACACATATGGTGTACTTAACTGATTTTAATAATAGTCCAGTCATGCTCACAAAAAAGCTGACTGCAAATATGAAATTAATTCTCTGGTATCATCGTCTTTTAATGATATGTATGTTCGGTACGGTTCGGGCATACATTTTACCCTAAAATTATTTTTCTATAAAAAAATATTTATGGACTTCCAAATATAGCATCCTAAAGCTGTGAATGTGAAATGTTTTGTCAAAGGATATGTAGGTGCGAATGTGTTACAAGAACCATAGATACTAGAGGTTTCTATAAATACATTTTTGGACGTACTTATCAGCTAATGGATGTGTCAATTTCTTAAATACAAAGCACTTTTAATGGTCAGAAGTGAGATGTGAAGAATGAGCATTACCTAAGCTCGAAGGGAATGCCATTGAGGTGGTTATAACCAAATCTGAATGACTATATTCGGATTTTGCTTACACTACTGACTTCAAAACGCAAAATTTACAACATTCTTTCCGTAAGCTTCACATTAAACGAGTCCATTGTACTCCATGTGCTCTTAATGCCAAGAATGTGCTGCTTCTCCCATCTAAGCACTTTCCGTAACCAAGACTTTTAAATTCGGGTAATCCATGCTTCTGCTTGGTACCTATAACGTATGTTCCATGACAAGCTATCTAGGTGTTGCCTTTTTAAAGCGCATGTCTTACCTAACCTAGGAAACTGCCAAGCCAAATGATTTTAATTTAGAAAACATTTACATATATTTTAAAAATAAAAATGACCTAGACTAAGTCTCCCATCATGCTGTATTGGGGATTACGATTTTTTGTCGAACATAAGGTGATAGGCTCCACTTCTGGAGGTTTGCCATTGCCTGTCAAGAGGATAGTGACGCGAGGAAAATTACTTTTTCTAGTTTCTTGTCTTGGCCGCCACGAAATCATTGCTCCCTAAGCTGTATTTATTTCCAATCCGATATTGTGTGCATCTCTGTCTACGTGAACTGTCATTTTTTTTGGAGTTCTCTTTGTCTGTATGACAGTATGCACGGTTAGATTAGGTTAGAGTAGTCGTCGTCAAGGTCCATTGTGATACCACTATATTAGCGCAGAAGAGCTTCTACTGGAACCATTGATATAACTTTACTTAAGTGACGAACAAAGATCAATTTGATCTGCATAGCGATTGCATTCAGATGCGTGCTAATCCAGGGTAGTTACAAGAATGCGGCATCGATTTCTTTTTTTCTTCATCGATACAGGTTTTGTAGAAATCGACTTGAGCAATGCTCAATCTTTGCTCATATCTTCCAATAGAACAGTGTATAAATTTATGACTTGAAAGATATGTATCTCTTCTCTTGAGGTTGATTAAATTTCTTGAATGGTAGGGGCCATATTAGTCTAGATGTTTCAAAGTTGATGAGATCATCTTTGAGTGAGAACAGAGTTTCTTAAGGGTTTGTTACTTTTTTGCGTAGCAGCAAGGAAACATTAATGAGCTCAAAGATTTAAGCTTTTGGATAAGATCCATGGAGATGCTTTGGTTGAACATCGAGCAGCGTAGTATTTAGGAAAGTACAGTTCCTTTCACAACACTTTGAATTGCGCATTTCTCAAACTGATATACAACAGATAAAATTCGACATTGTCGTTGGTTGCTTTAATGTAGTGAATAAATGTTTTCTCCTGTGCAACGCAAGCTCTATGGCTTTTGACATGCACGATAATTAGTTATCTAGGGCTAAGCCCCTAACGCAGCGTGTGTCAGTTCGGAGTTCTTTAGTTTTCAACAATATACTTGAAAACGAAAAGAATATGGTCTAAGGCCAGAACCTTGTGGAACTGTAGATTTTGTATGATTTTCTGCGCCGACCTTTTAAGCTACGTTTCTAAGAATACGAGTAGACTTCCATCTACAAATATTCAGGTTTTTATTATATTGATTTACCTAAAGTCTTACTCAATACCGAATGAATCGCATTTTTATGCATGAAGTTTACAGTTTTTTATTGAATTTAAATCAAATGCCGACACGCTTACTATTTTCAATCGATTGTGGTTTAACCCGGTAGTCTTTGCCTCAACAAGTCTTTATCTCAACTGATATAAAATACAACTTAAGCCAACCGTGTTCAATCTCACAACTCATGGTCCTAGTAATAGCAGTATATAAAACCATAACTTTTCACTTCAGAGCATCACATCCTCTAATACCTTCTTACTTCGACCAAAACCCTACCGTGTAACTTTTTTTGAGAGCCTATTAAGCAAGCGTTGACTTTCAACTCCACATAATGTCCCTCCGTAAATCATGTGATTCTATTTGCTTCATTTTTAATTACGAAGGGTTAGTTGCGCTGACATGATTAATTACTTCGACTAGAACGGTTTCACATTGTTTTCACACAGTTACCTTCCACAATTTATAATATCTAGGTACGAGTATATTGAGGTGAAAACCCCTCAAGTGAGATGCTTTACTTCGTCATTCCACGTGACTTAATGATTGAGTCATTCAACTTCAAGCACTTAAGCTACACTATAACCCTTACTTAAGTGTGCCTCAAGAAGAAGCACAACGAATTCCCTCATCATTCATAGCTGCCCGAAATTATGTGGTCTAAAAAATGAATCATTTCCTTGCCACATTTAGGCCGCGGGCGGTAGAGATTTTTATGGAAATCCAAGTTTCTGGTTGCTTTAAATTTCACCCTATTCATTTCAGCCAAAACTGGAGGATGAGTGAGGTCTTTTAAAAATAAAAAATAAAAATTAAAAAAAAGTCAAGTGCTGTTGCCATCATCGTTGGCCGTGTGTGAAGTAATTTCAATTTTTTGCTGTTGCAGCAGAAGGCAGCATTTAATTAGGGGTTACAAAACGAGTTGGGTTGTGTCCTGTTTTATATTTTTTGGATGAGGAAGGGCTTTATATCATTGAATCATCGGTATAATAGGGATGGAGAGCTGAAAAAAAAATTGGAGTGGACAAGTTCTGAACAGTCCTGAATTTCTGAAGGATTTTGTACAAATTTCTAGTGGACATTGTGTCGAGTCGAACTATTTTATTATATTTTAAGTACGAACATTATAGTAATATGTATTTTAAATGAGGTCAGTTGATATTGCATTTATGAAAAACCATTGAGTTTTCAAAAGCTAGGTTATGAAAAAGTGAGTAATGTGTCATGACTTGAATTTTTTGTAAAGGATGTGTTTTTAAGAGGTTCAGGCCCCGTTTTTTTTTTTTTAATAAAATACAAAAAAATTGTCGTGATGAGGGTTTATTAAATTCATTCAAAAGATTATTTCATGCCATTTTGTATTGAAAAATATCGGGATAAGCTAGTGATTTGCCGCTTTTCCCAACAAAATAATACGATTTTACCAAATCGCACAAGCTTGGTTATCAAGATATTAACCCAGAATTTTCTAGGCTGTGGATGGACAAAACCCAACCCAAAGACAGTGAATCGATAAATTTTGAGTCACAGCAGCGATATCTTTTTCCGAGCGCGCTGCCGTCATTCTTCTTGTTTGTGTATGTTTATCGAATGACGTGAGTTGGCCCGTTAAGTTGGTCAATCATGTCTACGATAAATTTCGCGAAGTTCTTTATAAGTTTCAATATCTATTCACAAGCCTGAAACTGAATACATAAGCCTAGTTAAGGGTGTTTTTTAAGAGCTTGAGAACTTTAAATAATAATACAAGACAGAAATATTGTTGGAATGAATTTTTTATTATTATTATAATTTAATTAATTTATTTTTTAAATATGATTTCCGGCATATGACCGCCGCGGCTACGAGTTACATGGTCCATTCGATCAGCCCAATTTGTCACTACTTTTTCCAATAAATTTGGCCGTATGGCATCAATGGTGGCTTGAATATTGGCTTGCAATGCTTCAACAGTTTCTGGTTTGTCGGTATAAACCAATGACTTGACATAGCCCCATGAAAAGTAATCGAGGCGTTAAGACGCACCAACGAGGGCACCAGTTGACAGGACCACTTCGCGGTCTTCTTGGATCCAAATAACGTCGATGTTTAGCTAATTAATTTTTGAAAAGAAAAAATCAGTCAGCATGGCTCGATAGCGCTTGCCATTCACCGTAACGGCAGCTCATTCCTCATTTCGAAAGAAATAAGGACCGATGATGCCACCAGCGTGTAAACCGCACCAAACAGTCAATTTTAATGGATGTAATGGTGATTCGTTAACAGCTTGAGCATTGTGTTCGCGCAATAACTGCACGAATTGCTTGCTCACTAGGCCGATTAGGCTCTATGAACTTTACGGACAGATTGATTTTGTAAATGTGCACAATTTGAAGCGTTGTTCTAGCGTTAAACAATTTATGATAAATTGCCAAACCTTATTGAATAGAAATGTCAACACAATTTGACATTGACAGCTGTCAAACCATAGACAACAACCATCGAAACTTCTCATGCAGCTAAAAAAACCACCTTTTATATTTTCTGTGAATATCGGGCAGTTCGCTGTATCTTTTCCTATGCAAGTACCACCTAAAAACAGTGCGATTTAGAATTTCCAACAACTTAAATCTTAAATTAATTTGGGCAATCGAAGCATCCTGGTAGAATTTTCGCAAGCACAGATTAGTGGTCCTAACGAAATCAATAACAGCAAGCGCATCGCAAAATGAATATTTGAATGGAGAGATTGATCAGTTTGAAAACAACCTGCGGAAACTGGCAAAAAGGGCTGAGTGAACTCTTCTGGATGTTGTCGAACAAGTTGTGTCGATGAGCACGAATCAACGAATCACCGCACTTTAAATATTGCTCAGCGTGCGAATGCGAGCAACCAATAGATTCTTCAAACAACTCTGCTACGAAAAACACCATGCCATTGAGACCACATACTGAATCTTGCAGAAAATCGTATAACAAACCATTTTCTGTTCGGTAATCATCTTAAGGGAAACTGTTAACGAGTGTTTCAAGAATAAGTGTTAAAATCTCAAGGTTCTATCTATAATCTTCTACGCTCTTCAACTCTAGTGTTGTGAATTAAGACTAACGTTGGAGGATTCTGGAGTGTGATGGACATCCATCCAAGGCCAAAGCATAATAGTTTAGTAAGAGGAGCCTATTCGCTGTCCAGTATAATTTCTAATTTCGTTTCTGAATACTTTTTTATTTTTTAATTTTGAGAGTGTATCCCTCGAGGTACCATAGTATTGCATGTTCCATGTGAGTCGATATCTCCTTCGATCATTCTTTAAAGTTGTCCCAGTAAAGAGTATCTAATATTGATATACCAGAACAGTGAATGGAGTTTTTGACATTTGGGCCCCTGCGCATTCGATTTTCGTTTATAGAATTGATTCGGCCAAAAATATATAGGATTATAAATATTTCTCATGTTAATAGATCTGGATAGAGAGAACGTACGTATATACAAATATTTGTATCTGTATTGAATTCCGCTTCTTGTTTAGAATTGCTGACAGTTTTTCTCTACGAAGAATGAGCGTACTTATGAATGGTCACTCCTATGCAAATCATCGTAAATTAACTCTCTGTTGAGGATCACTGCAGAGTCAACCAACTCCTCATGACCATGGGAATAAAACCTATCGTACACATACGAGAACAAAGAAACAGCAAAGCATATTATTTGCCACTGTAATTGCCCAAAGAGAATAAGTCTACCTCTTCTAGGTAAGCTCTAGCTGGAGGCAGAAGATACCCCTTGGGTGAAGAAAAACCTAACCTGAGAGCAGTGATCATTTTATCTAATCTAATTCTCTATAAATACCATCGAATGCATTTGTAAAATTAATGAGTTTTATGTGAGATTTTGATAAAACTTCTATGCACTACTCAACGATATTCGTAACGATCAACAGAGTGTCGCTGGAGGATGTGACACAGTTATTCTTTTGGCAACTGCAGTAAGCATAAGTCTTCCTTTTGTAAGGAAGCTTACTATCTATACCAGGATGAGCTTTTTGTGAATCGGAAATACTACTTATCACCTCGTTGTTATTGAGCGCCTCAATCACGGCTGGAGTAGCAAATATATGTACAACATCTCTATAATAGTCCACCCTTTGAAATAAGCTAGGATCTGCCATATCTTTCGTGTTAGTTCGTTGGCGAGGATAAGGTTGCCCTCTCACCCCCCCCATTGCTCTCAAGGATATTAAAAAATAAATCGCTCTGTAGTTTTTAATTATCGTACATGCATAATATACATACTCGTATATGTGAATACTTTAAATCCGTTCCCATTGCATGTCATTTTATTGCACACGTTAGTGCTTGACGAAGCTTTTTAGAAAAAGGTAATTATGTATGGTATTTCTTCTTACTTTAAGAACTGTTTAGTAATGCAATCAGGAAGTAATAATCGAGCTCAATTCAACCTCCTCCCAAACTAAAATAAAATAGAAATTCCCTCTATCCATGTGAGTTGTACTTTTCAGAGGTAAATCGAGAGTTACTCGTACCCGTAGTTACTGCAGCCAAAAGTTGTGTTTTTCTTTTTATGCAAAACGAGTTGCAGGGTACTTTTTCGTTTCAACGCTTTGTCTGAGTACTCAGTTAAGTGTATGTGGTAGTTTCAACTGCATCGTGTGCTCAAATATTATGGCCACTCCAAGCCAATAAACTTTAAAAAGAGTTAGCAATCACGAAAGCAAATTTTCACAACCACCACCAACGAAAGGAAAGTGACATAAAGATGGCTCCCTCTTATAACCATATGGGTACTCCAAACACATATGTACCTGTGATATTTCCTGGACGACTTTTCTGCATTTGCATTCGTTTTGAATTTTTTGTATCACCAAATGAATTCCTACTCTTATTCCGTATTGAGTGAGTGTTTAAAGTGTTATTAGTGCAAAGAAAAAAAAAGGAAACGAAAAATAAAAAGAGAAAACAAAGTTAACACGAACTCTAACGATTAACATGAGGTTCGTATACAATCTACGGATACAAGTATGAGGAGTATGAGTGTCCGTTACGAGCTGCTTAGAAAGTTTTTCCTTTCCACCAGTAATTATGTATACAAATTCATCTTCGTGGATTAATTACGCAATTGACGTTAGAGACCACCTAGCCCCTATCCACTATTCATCTAGTGCGATGCCTACACTCGAGGGCTTTTTAAAAATTTATGCAACAAAGGTTTTCATGTGCGTCTAGAAGGTTGCTTCTGACAAGCAGTCAGCAGGATACACTGTAGTTGAAGGTGGTACTTAAAGAAAAGTTTGCTTTTCTCTGATGGTGTTCGGTTCCATTGGCATCGTTGGCTTCTATAGAACGTTTTTCGTTCTTCGTTCATCGTCGATTGGTCTTTTGTTACGAACGTGTCAGTTCGAAAACTACATTCATATGTTGGATGGAAATAGTAAGGACTAAAGGGAAATTATGTAAGGGAAATTAGAGGGGTGATTTAGGAAACTCAGGAAAGTAATAGATATCTACTAATTTATTCCATCCCTGGTCGATTAGTTTTGAGATACTTTTGAGTCTTCATTTTTAATCTATCGATGGTTATACCTCATTCTACTCGTACGAGTATGCTTGTCGATCCTGTCTTGTGTGTTGATATGTTTGTTCTCGTTAATTGTACGAAAAGACTTTTGAGTGGTGGAGGTTAAAAAGTTTGGCTTCCTTATTTCTTGTATTCTTCTTCCTTTTGTTTTTTATCCGGTAAAAGTTTTCTCTGACGCCAAAGCATGTGGTACATGGTTTTTCTTCTATTTGTTCTTTTTTTTCTTCCTTTCAGTTTCTTTTACTTTTTCTTATAGGATTGTCAGGAATCCTGTGTACTTTCCTGTTGAATTATTGCGAGGATGAGTGAAGAGAATAGACACGATCAATAAATGTTGGGTCCCAAATGTTGTCTTGTTTAACAGTTTTGTTGTCTGCTTGTTTTCCTATCGGTTTTCCTAGGAGTCGTCGAAGGAGAGAAGATTTGTCTTTTTTTTTGTTTTTTCGTTCCGCATTCGACGTTTCTTCTACTTGTATTTCGTTTTTGTTTTGTGTGAGCAAGTAAATAGCTAAAACGATTTATTTACTCAATTTATAGATGTGTTAGCCTGGAGTTCTTTTCCAACTTTGTTCATGTGTTAACGCCTTTGAAATATCCCAAGGAGAAAAGAAATTTCTTGAGAATGTCCTTGTTAGAAGAGTCCTTGAATTATTTGGTGGGATAATAAATCTAAAAATGTAGCATATCCTGGGAAGTCAATATTTGAATAGCGAATGTGAGAGAAGGAAACATTTATAAGCTTCTTTCAACCATCGAATAACTCTTAAAGGAGAACGAAATTGTTTTGGTTTATGCTTCAGCGATGAATTAAGTTAAACTCATTCAATTAAATCTTTTATAGAAGTAAGTACCTAGCTATTGTAATCAGGAACATTATAACAGCACATAAAGAAATTAGATTAACTGACTGTGCAGTGGATTATACATCTCCACATGAGATCTTCCTTAGATAGAGCGCTTCACATGGTACTTGGAATACTATTAATCTCTTGATATACAGAACGTTCAGAAATCATTTTCAGCGAGGTTATATCCCACATATTTGGCGACCGATTAGGAAGTATACTAGGTAGATGTTCACATCTTACTTCGAGGAGGAGTGCTACTTCTAACGGGTGTCTGAAAACTCAGGCAATAAGTAATTTTGATGGAAATAAAAAAAAAAGTTGCAATTTTGTATTGATCCGTTCCGTATACAGTATATGGTTATGTAAATGATAGCATATCGGCTCTGCTGGTACGCAAGCACACTTTCGTCGAAGTTTTCACCGACAGTATTGCATAAATGTAGCTCATGTGTATGCCTAGTGCAGTAGACATGTAGATTTCAAAGGCTCAGCTTATTTGTTGTTCAAGGGCTGATCACAAAATTGATAGACCTGACACAAGTCTAGATCTACCAATAGAAGTGTAGAGCTAAAGAGGTACTTGTGAATAGGGTCATCTGGTCATCCGGCTCACCCAGTGCCAGATATGTAGCTCCAATTCAAATGAAAAATGTATTTACTTCTTAACTTTCTTGCTTGACAAAGTACATGACCTAGTCAGGCGATAGTATGAAGTCCAAATGGTGTTATCCTTGCTAATGCATACATATGTCACACCATTTTATGAGTTTGGACACTGCCACTAGAGATGGTCATTTGGATGTGCAGCTGGTGACTGCAGGAATCATGGTTGGCTTAAAACTTATCTCCATACAAGTTAAACATGATTCTCTGAACACTGATGTTTCCTATGCCAAACATGTGCTTCTCTAACTTAAAGATCCAAATGTTAAATGTCTTGCAAAATGTGCCTTCTTGTTGATTCTCTTATTTTCAAATTTATTGACACAAACCTAATTTTCCTGGGAAGACAGTAATTAAATCGAAAAGGTTACCGTTTCGCGAAGAATCAATAAACAATTGTAATCTGGCGAATTTCTCTTTAAAAAAAACAAGCTTCTTAATGGTGGGCCACCTGTTGGTTTCTTTTTGAATCATACGGTATTTTGTCACTGGCAGCTATTATGCGCTCAAAAAATTTCCAAAAAACTTAGTACCTACTGTATTCTCATGGTACGAAATTGTTAGATTTACGCCTTAACAACATTGGGAAATATTGCAAAGTTACTTCAAAAGTGGATGCTGTGTTGCCGAAACAGTATGAAATATGAAAATAAACTTCGGTCGAAGCAGTGCACCCAACTGCAGATGGTGTACGCAAGTTTGTGAAGGGAAAGCCGAAAACCTCTGAGCACTTGAAAATTGATTGCAATATCCTGAGGAGGATTTCGCATTAAAATCTCGGATTATTCGCTTGCAATATCCAATTCACTCAGGAATTGAAGCAAAATGGCCACCCGCTCTGTTATTGCCTTCTGTTTGGGCTTAGAGGGGTTGAAGATATTTTTCTTCGAATAATCATCTTTTTAAATAAGACGTATTTTTATCTCGGTGGTCACAAAAATGAGCAAACTTGGCGAATTTGAAATTTGAAAAACCTACACGTAGCCAGAGAAATGCCAATGCATCCCGAAAGTGTGACTGCTTAGTGTGGTTTTTGGAATGGCAGCATTATTGACCCATTTTTCTTCTAAGACCACAATATTCAATTGAGAGCACTACCGAGGCCGATATTTTATGGTAGGAATTGAGGTTTTGAATTTGGGCGAACAACAATTCCAGCGAGATAGGGCTAAGAGTCGCACTCGCCATCGAACACATAGTTCAATAATCGTGTATTCCGGTAATGTAGCTGACGCCGCTGAACTCTTTTGGGTAGCGTGCCATTAAAGAATCAAAGAACAATATTGTCCAAGCTATTCGTAAAAAAGGGGCCAGAACTATCGAGAATGTATTGAAAAATTGACAGGATAGCCTACTACCAAGCCAGCCGAGGCAGTGATTTAAATGTAATTATATTCCTTAATTAGTCGGAAGGTTTACTCAATATTTTTAAAATTAAAACCAAAAGATGGCCCACCCATTGTATCTGTCAGATCTTATGCTTCTTGGCTTTTGACAATCTTTTTTTTGTTTATAATGAAGCACTCAAATGTATATAGGTAGTCCTTTTACCACAGTTTCATTTTCACTATCAGTTTGATGTATACAAATCTGGGGGAAAAAAGGAGGAAAACACAAAACAAGAACATAGGTTGAGGAAGAACTAGAAAAAACCGTACACTTTCCATGGTGGTCCTTTTAAAATCCCTGAAGATAGGCGAAGAGGCAGAAAAAAGTATAAATTTCACACTTTGTTGAGCTGGTTGTCTCCGTTGTGTTGTCGGTTTGTTGAGTGTTGCACTGTGTTGTCCTGGCGCCTTCTTAATTTTTTTGTTTCATGTTTTCTGGTTGGTTCGTTGAAGGTGTTTGTTTTTCTTTTTTCTTTTTTGTAGCAACAGAAGTTGCCTTGCCATCTACTTTGTGTGGTTGACAAACGCGTTGTTATAGATTATTTTTTCTTTCTATGTGATCAGATTTTTGTTTTTGTTTTTTGTGTTGTGTTTCTGTAAGGCCACAAATGGCGGGCGCTGACGACACGGCATCAGTGTGGTTACGTGGTGTTTTCTTTTGCTTTCGTCGAGAATTGTGTTGCATCACAATAAATTTTCATTAGAGTGTGTTTTGAAGCGTAAGATTTGATGTTTTGCTGTCATCGTGTTTTGGTTTTTGTGGTTGCGTTGAGATAGCTGGTGTCAACAGTGCTGTGGTAAAACTCTTGGAAGGCGGTTTCTTTTATTCATGTCACCAAACAGTGGATAACACTTTTTTCTTTCGCTTGCAGGAGTCATTTTTTACTTACTTAAGTTGTGTCAATTTGAATTGACAATGGTATGAATTACAAATTGAGCTCTCTGTCAGTTCAAATGTCGGTGTCTTTAAGGAATACACACGCAAATGCTTGATAAATTCTTTCATTTATTTTTTACAAAGAAATTTATATTTAAAAAGTAAGTTGGTGATCCCATATCGAAGGAATAATTCTACGAAACTGCACTTTGGATTTCGGTTGAAGGCTTAATTGAAGAGGAATCTGCTGGAGCCCTTGTTGTTTTTGGAGCCGCTGTTGTTTTTGGAGCCTCTGTTGTTTTCGGAGCCGCTGTCGTTTTCGGAGCCGCTGTTGTTGATGCATTACGACTGAATTTCCTAAGTTCGTAGTTGAACTTATTTACCGACCTTACAGTGCAGGGATATTTGTCAAAACTTCTCCTTCCCATCGATGTGAATTTCGATCCATCCACTGAGAATTTCGCTGGCAAACTATTCATTTTAATAAGTTTTCTTCTGGCATCTCTGGAGCATGTTCTGAGTACATTACTCTCGGAACATTGTCCAATCTGATCAAGCAAATCAATTACTGCACCATAATAACCTTCAACAGAGTCTGCTGTTTTGTTCTGGAGGGTCTCTAATTCTCCAACAAAACCTTCCTTACATGCCTCCAGCTCAGCCTTGTGTGTGTTTACATACTTGTTAACAGTGTCAACATCCGTCTGTTTCAATCCATAGGTGGCTTTTTTGGCTGCCTTTCCAATTCTAACCTCATGATTTTGATTTGATTCGGTTAAGGCCGACTGAAAATTCCTAATCGACGAGACCATATTGTAGAGCAAGTTTTCAGATCTGTAACTAGTAGTGGATAATTTTTCACTGGCTTGCTTCAAAAAGCGCTCCCATTGCTTGTCGGATGTTTTTTCAGCTTCGGCATCCGTTTGAGTCTTAAATGAAGTGGTAAGAGCGCCTAGACTTTTAAGGTCGTTAAAAAGGTTTTCTTGACCATTGGTGGCAACTGAGATACCATCAGTGTTGATTGAAGATTTCTTCTTCATGTCAGATATGACAGTGCAAACCAAGGTATTGCCTGTGCCATCAGTGCAAAGCGTTGGGCTTTTCAAAGCCAATGTTAGACTGAGAACTGTTGTTAGAAATAGGAACACTACTTGGAACCTCATTTTGGATGACACTACTTGGAATAGCTGTAGGAAGTAGCCAATATATAGGGTCAAAACTATTTGCACAGATGATTGTGAACATGATTTTCACAATATTTACACAGTAATTAGTAAACTAACTGTTGGGAAGTTATCTTAATGAATAAGTCAAGTGGTTGGTAGTTTTTTTTTTCTTATCTGTCAAGTGGTAATTCAGGGATTGTTTCTGTTGTTTTATTTTCGTCCGAGGCAATCACCAGATGGGTTGTGGAATTCTATTGTATTTAATTTTTTTTTTTTGTATTTGTATGTAACTGATAGAAAATCTATATTGAGCCTTATAATCTCCCACAAAATAACCACAATTAACCCAGTCACTTTCGTTTAGCAGAGCATTTGTCATTTTAATGAATAAGACAGCAACAGCAATGTCCTATGGAACTGTGAATGTGAATAGAATACAAATCACTCAGCTATTTGTGCAAATGCCATCGTTAATCCCATTAAATCTCAATTACACTTTCTCATCTGGTGTAGATTTTGGCACTTACTTCAGCCCTAAGTTTCAGTCTTCTAACTTCAGCCTCTTGTCCTTTCAAAGTGAAAAATGAACTTTAATCAATCGTCATTATTAAACACTAATAGACATTCGTTTTTCTTCAAGAGTGTCTACAGAAAGCACAGATACGAACTGTGAAAGTAGCAATAGATACATGCACAATAGTGTTTGTCAGGGTAAGAGTGTCATATATCTTTTTTGCTCGTTTTGGCCGGGGTAACATCTGGTAAAGAATTTTCGGATTTTCCTATTCAATTTCCTCTTTCCTTTTTGTCAGAGAAAAAGCACTCGCGCGCTGGATGTTGTATTTGTTTTTTTGGTTACAATCGATTTGAAGAGATATCGCGCCAGGACATTACAAATAGGACTGAGAGAGAGGTGGTATTATGGTGGATTAAAGGAAATTTGTCAAAATGGATATATGCAAGGATGTTTGTATGTACCTATATCAATATGTTGATACGAATGCCGCATAATTTTCATATCCTGAGATATTCTGCGGAGAAAGGCTTTGGGTGTGTGTCAAACAGAAACATTTTCCCATTTGGTCGCAGTTGGGATGAATTATCGGAGAAGGTTTTGGCATATCTCGGTTATTGGTTCTGTACCGCTGCCTTTTTCAGAAGTGGGTTACCAAATGTGTTCAAAATTGGATGTTTTTATTGATAGACATCACTTGAGCGCTTTAAGTTAATTCCTTAGCTAATTAATACTTTCAATAGCACTAACGTCCAAGTTTAAGTTGCCCTACCTGTCTTTTCACCCGAGTGCTCAATGTTAGGCCAGGTCTTTCTTCACTGTAATGTTCAATCACCCTATCTCCTTCAATGAAATCGGAAGATACGTTAATTTCTCAACTTAGCGCCGAAATCAGTTGTTAAATTAACTGTCGGCCCTCTTAGTGGAGAACAAAATTCTTTGAAATATATGTAGTTTCAGTTGCCAATTGGAGGAACAAAATAGGCTCCGTTGTTTCATTGAGAAATATGAAAATTCCTCTTTAAATACGAGGCTACTTCTAAATTGATCGGAGGAGGGTGAGGTTTATTCATTTAAACTATTTTGCTGCCGATACATCCATGCTATTGCTCCAACGGCCTATTCTCACACTCTTAGGGGCTTAAGTATGAAGTCGTCTGGTATTACAGAGGTCATTCTCTGAGAGTCACGAAAAACTCAGAGCCAAAGTGGTTTCTATGACTAGTTAGTACAAGAATTCTGCATCACAATGGTATCAAAAAAGCTTGACATACCACAAGGTGGCCTTCTGTTCCATAACCTGACCAACGAATAGTTGCTTTTTCTATTGTACTTTAAGTTGCGAAACTTTGTAAACTTTGTAAATAATCCAGGAGACTAGCAAAATGGTACAGCCTGCTAATAACATAACAATTCCACCAAAACAAATACCGCGATTCCTAATTAAATCCCACAACATCTCCACGCAGATTTACTCTGTAGGAGTTTCGTCGCACTCATCCGCCCACCATTAGACAAGTTAATACCCTGTTCTACCTCGAAGCAACACCCCTTACAGTTCGATATTAGGAACTTTTGATGAGTTCAAAGTTGTGCCACAGTTCCATATCTCTGACCAAACACGAAACTTTCTCAACCACGCTGCTAGTTTTCGAAATTAAAATCGTCGCAATTTCGATGTCTCTCTGATGCCATTGTAGACTTTTAAATAGGACGCCCGTTGTAGAAGTTAAAAGGAGTCTTCCTTCAAAAAGGCATCTGAATGCTTAGCTAAGTTTTTCAAAATTGAAAATTTGGTCTCCTCTACGATTCATACTCTTACTCTAACTGCTGCTACTTCAGCAAAATATCCACATCAGGTTGTCGTTGTAGTCATCGTTATCGTCGTCTGAATATCTGAATGAGCAAAAATTTGTCTGTTTACTTGGACAGGAAAGTATAGTAGTGGGAGGAGAATGTCAACATGGTGTCCCTGAATCCTTGGCCTGACTCATGTACTCGTGCATGAGTTGAAAACTTCTCAAGTTTAAGCGGTTAGATTATTCAGATCTTTTAGGTAACTTGGGTCTGTGTATTGCGGTGGAGTTGGAATTATCCTTTTTGTGCTGCACCACATACACCACATTTTTGATGACAGTTTTTGTCACAAATTCTCTGTACACGAGAAGGTGGTTTTTGGGGAAAAGATGTCAGCACAGCGAACAAAATGACACTGACACAACTGATAGTTCAGGGTTTCAAGTTTTTTTTCTTTCTCTTCTTTCTTAATTGTCCTTTTAGGAGTTGGCAGCATACTTAGACACTGGCACCAGAGGATGAGGACGTTAAGAAGATTTTTATTTTTTCCTTTTTTCACAATTTTTTCAGTTTTGTGTAATTGCCGGATGTGAATAACTTTGAAAGTTCAAAAATGAGGAAAAATATTTCACCCGGTTTGCTTTTTCTGGCCTGACGTATAGTTAAACGAAGCATGCATCTTGTCAAAAGGATTCTACATATTTGGGAAAAAAAATGAAAGTATAGAAAAGTTTTTGTACGCTCAGTTCTAAAGGAAGACATATATATATCCATCCTTATTATAAGTGATGGACGGGGTTATTGTGGGGGTTGACCGCATTTTCGTGTGTTGAATTCCTCTTGATGTTCCTTTTCTTTATATTATTTGTTGTGCTGCTTTCATAGAAGAAAGGGTGCGTGTTTGCTCTCTCTCTTTAGTCGTCCTTTTTCTTCGTATGGCTTGTGTTTGGTTTTATTTTTGTGGACTCCTTTGATGAAGGTGTCTTTTGCGTGCACCGCAAAAGACAATCATGATAATGATGATGTTAATGAAGGAATTTCCAGAGTCACTTTTGTTAATCAAAAGGACTGAAAAGGATGAAAACGTTGATGAATACACGTCAGGCAATGTGGGAAGATACATGGATACACACTCGTTCGCACATAGTTGGTCGACTATGGTTGTCCTTTAAATTCCTTTTGCTAATGGCTGTTTGAGTTTTTGTCTGAAGTTCCTTTCTAACTCTTCAAATGAGGAAATGCTTTTAGGTAATCTTTTCCTATGAAGGCTTTGTGGATAATTAGCACTCTAAGTTGAAAGTTCTTGTGTTAGGAAATGTTATATTTTCGTCGGATAGGTCAAAGATATACCTAACAAATCAAAAAAGTAAAAAAAACTGAAACAAAAATTTAAGGTTTCTCTATACTCGTAGATCCTCAGTCTTTTTTAAAAGTATATGTTTGGATGTGTTTGATAGAAGTGTGGTAAAAAATCACATCATAGGAAAGATCAAAACGGTTTACGAAATCAGCGCTATACGAGTACTTCATGGTCTTAAATTGTGATGCACCTTTTGAATTTCTTTGACCTAAGCGATGCCTAGACCATTTGCACGCGATCATGTTCGGTTACCTGCACACCTTTCAATTTATAAGTGATTTTTCGGTATTCTTCTTAAATGTTTTGTGTAATTTGTTCATGCCATGCCTTAGGTTATGTTAGGTAAAACAGGGTATGCCATAAGACGCAGACACTAGGCACCAAAACGGGCCCATCGCGATCCCCTGTGGATCCAGTTAAAACCAACTCCAATTTGCAAAAACCAAACAAAACCCAAGAAGGCCTTTGAAATGCGTGCTGTCTATTTGCTCTAAGTTTTCAAAGAAATACGCGATATTGCCTTACATTCACACAGTATGTGTGATGTTCTCAACCGCTTGTAGATCCCCGCAGAATCTATAAGTGTCTGTAGTTGGGAGTTTTAGTCTCTTTGCGTGTTTCAGCAGTAGACAGTGCGCTATAAGCGTCCTATTAGCGTCCTAAGCTTATCCCTATTCAGCTTAATAAGCGTCTTAGATCTGTTACCGTCGAGATGTGGCCATAGAGCTTTTGATACCCTATGTCCTTCCAGATTCGACCACCTTTTGCTGGCGGCCTTTATGGTTTTTTCTTCAATAGTTCCTCTTACCGTGCAGAGGGGTGGGTTGACATCAGCAACCTCACTATTGTAGCCCTCCTCTTCTTGCAAGCTCGTCTGCTTGTTCATTTCCTTCTATATCGCAGTGTCCTGGCAGTCGGCACAGTCTCACCCTGTTCTGAACGCATAATGCTTTGAGCATTGTGCGACAGCCCCTGACGGGGTCAGAGTTGATGTTGGTTGACTCAATACCCTTAAGACCGACCTGGCTGTCGATGTAGATGGCGATATCTCTGCCGGATACCGATCTCACCTGCATCAGCTCAGCCGCCCTGAGGACAGCTGGAACCTCTGATTGGAATACACTAGTATTGTCCGGTAACCTTATGGACACTCTCAGTTCCGGATCCTCCGAGAAAATACCGCAACCTGTTCCTTCCTCTGTCTTCGAGCCATCTGTGGAAACTGCAATTTCGTTTGATCTAATCACTGCATTTTCTTGCCAGTCCTTCCTCTCCGGATATATTATATCATATAGAATGTCGAAATCGATTAAGAAGGGATTTCATCCGTGTAATGGTAGTTGCTCCTCCAGGATCGTCCCGTGTCTGAAGCTACTGCCTTTGAAAAGACCCAGATTAGTGAGTCGCATCGCACTAATGTCAGCAAGTTTTTTGATCTGTAAATAAAGCGGTGCTAGGTGCAGAAAAGTGTCCAATGCTGCCATGGGGGTGGTACGAAGCGCTCCTGTAATGGCTATTTGAACCGCCGCTAATTTTCCGTAGGTGACGACCTTATCTTAGTTGTTGCTTTCACCATGCTAGTGCGCCATATGTCAGTATGGGTCTCACCACTATCGTATATAGCCAGAACACCATAGCAGGTTTTAGACCTTAAATTTTTCCCACAGTTCTTTTGCATATGAAAAGAGCATCATATGCCGCTACGTTGAGATTCCAATTCAGTTTCTTATCTAGAATCACACCAAGATACTTCGCACTATCCGAGAAGGACAGATCCACCCCGCTGACTTTTGGCAGTGTGAATTGCGGTATCTTGTACTTTCTGGTAAAAAGAACCAGTTCCGTTTTAGAGGGATTGACATTGAGACCACAGCTGCATGCCCAAGTGCTGATCGCATGATAAATTTTTCCCACCACGCCCTACATGACGGTTTCCACGGATTTTCCCTTCATGCAGGCACGCTGTGACACGGTCAAAAAATGTCATGCCTTACGTTACTTTGAAATTGTCTTCCTGTTACTGCGATTGCCTCTAACATTGTCGTATAGTTTCTTTTAAAACATTTACTTGAGATAAAATTCTTCTTGAAGTCAATCAAGACGATCTGAGGGCATGTGGCAGTTATTCTCTTCGTACTGGTAGGGCTATGGCTCATTGAATTTTTATGCTTCGTTCTGACAGCCTAGGGCGTATAGATGCTATGGGGCATGTTGTGTAAAAAACCGAAAAACATTTGCGCGCCATCGTGTTCGGAATTCTGTAAGGCGTTTAAGTTTAATTGAAGTAAATGCATAAGATCTGAATTTTTCCTCGATTGCTCTTCTCTACGTAGAGCATAATTCGTGTACATTGGAATGAAAATATTTTTGCAAATATACGGTTTGGACAGAAGGTCTTTGAGATGTTGCGAGGATATCGATTTATGAAGGCCTGTAGCTTCGCTGTGACGGTGGATTTTCAGATAAAGTTACACGGAAACTACACAGAAAGCTGCTTACGAGTACTTTCTCGATTGCTGTCCGATTATTTTGAGTTGAACAGCATGAGTGCTGTGCAATAAAAATCCAAATATTTGGTGTCATTGTCCATCTCAGCCCTATGTACCTTGGTCCCGTAAACTTTAAGCTGGCTTTCCAAAGTAGGGAGTAAACCAATGTTTCTGGATGCGAGAGACTACTCACTACCATCTCCAAGCTCAAGAAACACTGCACACATTTTCTCTCAAATCAAGAGACTTTGTTCAAGGAGGACGTGAGACCGACCACGCAACAGAATTTGATAAATGAAAACTATCGATCTGGCTTCAATCCGTTGTTATTTGCTTCGGAGAAATAACAGCTGACCGCCATTTGTGTTTCCCGTTTTTGTTTTAAGTGCAAATGGCTCAACAGGCAATCCCTAGATGGTGCCTGCTACAGGTTAAAAGGTGTTTGGCCCATGAAACTCTTTTTCACTTTTCAAGAAATCAAATCTTCGTCTGAAGCGAGAAAAATACCATTTGAGTGGCAATCCTTTTCTGAGAGCATCAATTCCTACAACTGTATGGTAAACGCATTCCATAGCCCCTCAGAGCTGGAAAATTCTGTCAGTCAGTTTCTTAACATTGTGTTATCCAAGTTTCAAAGGGCTAAAAGGGCACGTTGCAACACTCATAACTTTTGCTTTTGCATTGGGTGGTCTTTACACTTTTTCTACGTAAATTTTCATTGACTTTGTGTTGAAAAAGTTTTTGTTTGGCTTTTTACATGCAGCACAACTATGGTGCAACATTAAGCAATTTTCTCATCGAAAACTTTTTCAACTGCGCAACAAAGTAATTTTTATGACTTCATCGTCTCGTGTCCTATACACAAATTACATGGGCGGTGAGTAATGAAGTTTTACGTTTAGCTACTTTTTTTTTATGTACATTTTGTTCTAAACTCTCTCTGTTAAAAGGAAACATTAGCAATGTTCACAAAAAAAAAAGAAAGGAAGAAAAGTCTCATACGGCCTCGAGAAATGACCCATACGTACGAGTATGTAGTATGTAGTTCTCAATGTCCCGCCCTCTTCATTGGTATTCCCTTACTATGCAATTACATAATGACCATTAAATTAACTTCAACCCACCCAGGTGGATAAAGTAGAAGGAGAGAACGTACAATACCCCCTACATTACCTGTCATACTACAACTGGACAATGAACTTCTATACAACTTAGTGTGGCAATTTGTATTCAAATAATAACACCTCTTCGAGCGACCAAAAACATCAAACACAACCATCAAGGAAGATGAATGGTGGTGGTGACCCATTCCCGTCATTTTAACCATTTTCACCAGTCTAACCATTCAGACGAAGCTAGCTATTCAGACCATTTCACTGGTCGGATAGCTACTTATCAGTAATTGGCCCTTTGAGGGTGGTTTTAAGTACCTCTAATGGTTGGTAAAATGGTCATGGTTTGGTGATAACAACCGTCGAAGGGCAATCACCGCAATAGCCCGCGTAAAATTCCACATGCCTACCATTTTCTGACATTACACTTTGAGACACATAACTAACTCTTAGTCCTGGGTACTCCAAAAAAAACGACTTTTGCTTACCAGGAACTACCTGGTGTTTCTTTTTTCTTACATACTCGTACTATATTTCGGACGGGGTGTGTTTCGTTTTCTATACACATTCGAAATAATTAATTTCGGTTACCTGACACTTGAGTGCCCTTAGAGTACTCCAACACGCGCGCGGTTTTTCTACTAAGCTGCCAAATGAATGTCAACCATGGGGTTGGTTATACTCATACTTAGAGTGGTGACGACATCACATGGGTGACTTGTTGGGCTATAGTGAAGCGACTTTTGCCAACCCTGACGAAAAGCTCGTATTCGTATTCGTATAGTGGCATACTTTTTAACTAAGAAATTCATAAGAGGGCAACACATATACCTACTTACATGCAGAGAGCTAGTGTTGATTGATGTTCTGTTGGCCTTGTTCTGTTTTTTTTTTTTTTTTTGTTCCTGTTTCGTTCGTCCTTTTCCTCTTCTTCATCATCATCATGGGGAAAATGAAAAAAATGGAAACATAAAATTGTTTACATAATTTATATGAAATATTGTCGGCGTTCATGCTAAATTACGCACTTAAGGCGGGGGTTAGACGTTAGAGGCAGAGCCTTGCTTTTATCTGTTCCTTTCGATAAAATAAATCTTCTGGATGAAAATGCGAGAGAAGCGATTGTGCCACCGACTTGTACTTAGGTGATAGTTGTATGAGTTTGTATAACATGAAATGGTGGTACGCTTTCGAAGCGATTATTTAAGTGGAACATTTGTTCCCTGCTCACAAATCGTAAATTAATAGATTTTTCACGAAGACGGCGTGGCATAAATTTACAGCCTGGTTGACCTTAAGTCCTGCCAAATAGCTTGTAGTGTAACACCTTATTTTGCCAGTCACGGAGGTCTTAGGGCACGTCATTCTGAAAAGAGAAATCTTTTAGTGAAAGTGGTATAAATTCGTCGATAAAAAAATTCAGTTACAGGGGGGAGGGGGTTACTTTTTAGAATCGGCATACCAAGGATACAAGATGGCTTAGAATGACTTAGTTAATGACCGATCAATTAAAGGCCTCTGCCAAAAACACAATCTTTTCGTCTAGGAGTCATTCTGAGGGTGCCTTCGACAACAGCCGGATAACACGGCGTAGACTGTCTCTACCTGGTCGACTCACCGTTTTACACTCCCGATATTTATTGCCAACTTTGATCAGGCACATGTGAATGATGTTGAGGTACTCCCTATTGGATCAGTAAGCGCAGCCAGCCCTAGTCATGGTCGACAATTGGGACACAAGAATTGGGTTTTCTACCAATCCCCTGTCCATTTTAGGAAAAACTGGAAGCTAACCGAACAATATTATAAAGAAAGGCTGGAGGGAACTGTAACGACAGCCGCGATTAAAGCCTTGCTGAACCTCCTTAATCGATGAGAATTTCTTTCCAATAGTAGGGTTTCATATGGCATGACATGACTTTTCAGAGCTAACTAATGCTTTCCAACTTTGCAACTTTCTATTGTTCCCACTAAGACGACTGCAGGTTGCCGCGTGGGACACACATTTCTCCACGGTTTTAACCTTGTACTTCGAAGAGGATCTGTATGCTTTGTCCAAGGGCCTTTTTATTAGACTTATTCTAAAGAATTGGACTGTGTGGAAAACTTCAAGGTAGTCCTCTTTTTTATAACTGAATTAATCTGCATCGTTCTATCGGTAATCCTTTAGTGTATCTATGATCGTACATCTATTTTTTAAGCTTATCTATCACTATTGAGCAAATTTCTCATTTATGAATGAATGAAACGTTAGTGGGGCTTGTTAGGTCATTAACCACATGTTTAAGAGAATACAAGCTCTGCCGTTAGTTATAAAGGTCAATCGAGCAGAAATTGTCTGTCCTATCCGTGTTTAAGGAATAACCAAAAATTGGTCTCTAGTTATTCAAAATTGTTATTCAATATAATTTGAAAGAGATGCAAAAAACAATTGACTTCGTTTATCCACTCGTCAATGCCTAATATGTACCACTGGCCACCGTCATTAGTCTCGTTCATATTCAATGCATCAAACGTGTCGTTCCAGATACTATTCTCCTCTCCAATATTCCGTCCTGTCTTCAAAGTTATGCAATTTGAAAATACAAAAAAATATACTCCTCTTATAGAGGAGTATATATGTATGTTTAAAACGCTGCAGGATATAACCCATATAAACACAGCATCCATGGTAAAACTTGATCTAATGTGCGTTATTGTCTGCTGCCTGCGACATGGACCATAACGGTGAGGACAGCCGGACAGCAGGACAACAACGACTATAACGACGTCGACGTTGCCGTCGACTTGAATTCAGGTTAGCATCAGCGGTTGCTTCTGACACCATTATCATCCACGACAACGAGAATGCCCCCATCAACCAATTGTTAGAAGCAAAAACGTGTAGGATATTAAGTTTTGCGGCCAGACGAGTATTTGTCTCTCCATCTCTGGTAACACTTCCTAACGTTGAGTCATATAGAAAGTAGGATGCCATAGTGCAGCTTTTCTGCTCCTAATTTATGAATTTATTGCGAATATTGCCGATGTGATGGTGGTATGAACGAAAACTTGGAAATGCAATTGTGTGAACAGAATTAATGGCTTCGTGCGGAAATTTTTTGATGCGAGCTTTTCTTTCCAATTGAGTCTATTTATTGGTTTGGATTTAGACGTTTTTGTTTTTGTTTAATTTGCACTGCCCGCAGAGTAATTTGTCTTGAATAGTCGGTACTCCTCAAGAAACCGTGTTGAGGCCTATATTTATTAATAAAATTCTTATAAACGATAATTTTCTTGCTAAGTACGAAGTTTTGGAGTCCTGTTAAATCGGAATGGCTTGTCTTTAAACATTTCATTACTGTTATGATTGTAGAGCATAATTTCCAGTTGAGTGGACAGTTCTACCCTTATCCAACGATAGAATTGAAATTGCATTTTTACAGACAATAAAGTTCACTATGTGTGATTTTTTTATTGAAGGACATTCCTTTTATTTAGTATTTTTCGCAGTGTAAAACGATCGTTAATTTGCTGTTTGATGGATGTAAGCAAAGCTTTGTTTCATAATTTCGTTTAATGTGAATTTACTCACAGTAAGTATAGCAATTTCTCATGGTTTAAACATAATGGTTGTGACACTTCGTTTTCGAAGAGAGCATGCAATACAGGGTATAGAATCCTGCGATGGAAACTGGGGGAAGTTGAACGAATTTATTAGTTTTTCTAATCACCCCACAAAATAGCACCAGCAACGACGCAGTGACCGTAATCATAAGCTGTCATAAAGTTCATAATAGTAGTGGTTTGGGTTCGATTTCTAAACCATACACCAAAAAATGGAAAAAAAATATTTTTGACTACCAACCTCCGAATGTGAAAACTTATAAATAAGTCACTTTCGCCTTTCTGAGCCAGAAAAAAACCGAAAGTTCCTTCTCTGTTTGGAAAATGGCAAGTCTTACTCTTGCTTTCCGATGCGAAAGAGCGAGCTTTAGATTATTAAAATATATTTTCCCTTCAAAGAATTTGGATATTCTCTCTTTGTCTTTCCTTTTCGTCAACGCTATTTTTGGGAGGGTTGGCTAGTGCCTATTTATACTGTCGTCATGTTTTTCATGAACAATAATCTTTTTATAATCTCTGAACCTGCCACCTTATCCTTGGCGTCTTCTTATTTTCTACCCAAGCTCGTAGTAGCACTTCTTTACGACTTCTTTTGGAGATGTCGATGTTCTTTCTTTCCAGTTTCTTCGAAGAGTTCGGCATTCTGTGCGCCTTCTGTTTCATTGTAGGTCTATATCAGCATATATACATACCATTCTATGGAGTTCTTTGTGGTGATCGAACTAAACTCATCATATCAATAGCGGCGTTTATGATACATAGCTACTCCGGTTGTTTCAGGAAAATCTGTCAGAAAGACTCTAACAGAATTTCGCTTTTCTAGTCGCTTAGTCAAATTTATTTGAAGTACTTCTTTGGTGTTTTAGCGTGCGGTATTTATTTGATACCCGAATTCAAATCTTACCGATCTCAACAAGTGAAAGTGCGCGTCAGTGTCCGCTTTGGAATCGCAATGTGATTGATCTCACTTAAGGACATTAAAGGGAATATTACGTAGTGCGATGTTATCAGAAGAGGTACCTTCACAAGCTTAATCTTGCAATAGAATATGTATTCTGTTGAAGCACAGCACAGCAAGCTTACATTTTTAAGATTGTGGCGTAGTAAACGAGCAGGGAAACAGTCTAACGAAAAACGGGGAATTTTTCAATAGATGGAAAAGCGGTTTTATCATGTTAACTAATTTCATCAAAGTTAACGAATTAGTTAAAAGAATGAGCCATGGCCATGGCGACTCCCCGCATCACATACTTTTCGAAGGGCGATAACCGAAAATGTTGGATTAAAATTTATCGGATTCGACTTAATTATGAGAGCCAATCGAATGCTTAGCGCGTTAAAGGAAAGTTTTCTTACTCCCCTGCATAAACCCAATGAAGCCTCTGGGAACAAATAATTGAAAAGGATCGCCACGATTCAAAAGACCTCTATATCGTCTTCAATTAAGTCTAAAATATTTTTCGGAGATGGTGCACTGAGAGATCAAAATGAGGAACAATTTATTAACGGAGTTAATAAGCCATAACTTAAAGTAGGAGAAAGCACTCGATATACGGCTGCCCACTCAGAAATCGGCCTCTTAAAAAACGGAAGTCGTAGATAGATCCTTTCACTTTGTTGTTCTGATTATAAAAGTGCCCTTCACAATAAGATTCATTTATCTGCTGAGCTGTCAGCTATTTTATCCCATTTTAAAGATACCCCCTTTTACTGCTTCTGTTGCTTTTTGGGTAAATTAAAAATACATTAAGAAAAAAAAAATCTCTCAACCCCGGAAACTTTTCTTGCCATTACTGCAGCTTAAGGTAACTTTCTCTCAGACCATTTATCCATCGTCAGTTCATAAAGTGCTTCAAAGGACGAGATACTTAACGAAAGGAAAAAGAAAAATCCCAAAATAAAAGAAAATGAAAAACTTAAAAAAGACCGAAGTAAAGGGTTTCAAAAATGTCTTAAATAATACATCAACCGCTTATAGCTTATAGACCATTTTGCCCCCGTCATTCTGTGGAATCCCACTTCAAATTCAATTAAACACAAACCACTCTGAATCTCTGTACCATTTTGAGAGGAACGAGGAAGGGAAAGCACCTCTTCTCTTCCCTTCGTGTATATTTATTTTACTCGTACTTGTGAAGCATTTCAATTATCCTTATCAAAAATCGATTGCGATATGCAAACGCGGCACTTATTTGGTTATTTGGTTGTTTGGCACGAGACAACGATACAACGATACAACGGCACCCAACAACAAATCACAAGAGTATCTCAGAGTTGATATCTGCGACTTTCGGAACAGTAATTTGACTGTCAACCAAAAACTCCATTTATACCGTCAAATTAAAAAGTTTTTTTTTTTTTTTATTATATTCTTTCGTTGTCACTTTACCTTATTCTACGAGCTCATAATACATCTGTTTCGTTTCTCGTGAAGGAGGGATCGAAAAAGAAAATGGGAACCCTATCATCTTATGGTTCTGCTTCAGCTGATGAAACAGATTTTCTGGTCGTCTTTGATATCGATATTTTGTTTTTTATTTTTACGTCTCGCACTTAGGTTTTTTTTTTATATATATTTTTGAAATTATGTATTCAAGAAGGGAAGCAGGAAACATTAATTTAAATGGCGCTGCTATATGCTGTAGGCGCCTTCAGGGATGATTTCAGAAAACTGATACGTATCTGTAAAGATGTGGATCCCGAGTATTCATCCCACATTTACTGTCTTCGATTTTTTTCTTTCGCTCTTACCAAGTAGATTGTGTGTGTATTTTTTTTTTTGTGAAATCTGCTGACTGTATCTCGCTGAGTTCCTATAGCAAAATTGCTTAATTTACAAAGTAAATTAAAAAAGTAGAAAAAAAAAGTCAGTTAGTCAGACAAGAGGGCGAAGAAATAAAATAAAACGAGAAATAACACTTCGTCGGATTCCTTTGGATAAAGAACTTCTTAAAACTGTATCGGCTACTTTATTTAAGAATTTGTTTCTTATCGTATTTTTTTTTTGTTCTTTTTACTAATATATCCATCTATACGCCGGCGATAGATGAAGGAAAGTGTATCTTCTTTCTGCCTGCAGCTTATAAAAAATGATACTTTTTAATTCATTAGTCTATTTTTGTTTTTGCAGTTCTTACTATTGTAATTTTTTTTTTAGAGAAAAAATGGCAAACGCATCAGAAACTTTTAAAAGCAATAATCAAAGAATACTTATCCTTTTTGTTTTTATTCACTTCATCGTGTTGTTCAGACTGTTTATTTCCTTTAGAAGAAATGCAACTTAATGAACTTGGCACTCTAATTGGGTGTTTGTTAGTTAGTTTTATAATATTTTTTATATATTTGTTACTTTTAAATCAATTTTACTGTTTCTTTAAAATTTATCTTCTTATAAAACAAACATGTTTTCAATTTGTTATCCTATAAGTGTGGATAAGTTTTTAATTCCAGCTTATTAGTAGTATAGTTTTGCAAGTTTTGTAAAGTTCTCGTTGATCATTTGATCTGAATCTATACTTCATACATCTGAATGAATACTTGGAGCACCACAGGGCTTACGCTAAGGGCCACTACTTTTTTGATATAAAAGGTGCTCATTTTAGCCAATATTAAATTTGATTGTAAACAAATCAGATAAGCGAGAAGGCCCTAGTGGCCTTTTGATATGTTGAATGCTTACAAATATTTTTATACTTGTGCTAGAAGCTTGATGCTTACTGTATTCTATAAAAAAAAACAATGCTAAAGCGATTAAAACTTATTACGAAACGATGCGTGCACTACATTTCGAGTTATTTCACTTTGAAGACGTTTAATACGGTAATTAGCGGCAAGGTCCCTAGGGACCTGCGAGTATTATAGAGAAGAGATTATGGAAAATTACGGACAAAAATATATATTGTATATACATAGGAATTGGGCAAGAAAATAATTTGTTTATGGTCCGTCTTCAAGTACCATCTTTATTTATGTCTTATGACCAATAAAATGATTAGGAGGAAATCAGTCGAACAGTCGAACCGCAAGCAGCATTATCGCTTCCATTGATGGTTATTCTACGAAAATTATTTATTGTTTTAATTCTTTGCATTTTGTCTAAAAGAAAAGGGTGAGCTTACGGGACTTGTTTTGGCCCGGTTATGTATCTCGAATTTTCCCCTACCTGTTTCGGTGCCATATGACAAATTATCCAGAAGGTGGAAATAGATGATGGTGAGTTCGATGAAGACCACGATGATGAGATAGAAAATCTTCGTGAAGAAGCTGCTACTGCCACTGCTGCCCGTCATCAGGCTGAGACTGATGCTGCCGAATTTATTTCCCAATATGTTACAAAGGTCCACCAACGAGTAGTCGCATTCGTCCTCATAATATTGTCGATTACACTTTACCATCTTTCGATCTCTAAGATATGGCTCACATCATCGTTCGAGAAACGAATCGCAATTCCAAATGCGAATTGAGCTGAAAGCCACGTAAAAAAAAATTAAGTAACAACACCAACACCAGGGCCTGTTCCTTCGTTTTTATCGCGTTCAATTCGGCCAGCTTGCCACTTATGTCGTGCGGAGTACAAAAGCAATAATGCGATTTATGCTGAACCTGAGTGCACTTTTATATCGGTGCCAGACCTGCACTGCTGCACTAGCTACACAGACAAAATAAATTTTTAATTAATATATAAACTACTTTACGTATAAATTTCTTGTCTAGTTTTTGTTAATCTGTCTACAATATACATTTTCGGACTGAAAACAACTATAAGTTAATAAACAAAACAATCAGGCACATCTGTATTATAATAATACCGTACATTTCTTGAAAAATTGTTCACAAATACTTGTAGGTCCCTATGGACATGTTGCTAATATATATAACGCTATCGAAGTTGTCACTGATCGGAGGTTTACAAAACCATTTAAAGGGTTTTCCAATAAGGACTTGACTTTAGGACTTTATGAATGGAACTCGACTTCGTTCATATGGCCACCGCGGGCACGTTTGCAGCGGTTGATTCGTTGGACCCAGTTTTCAACGACTCGGCCACACATTTTGGCCAATACGGCCGCTATTTCGCGTTCAATGTTGGCTCTGAACTCTTCCAGCGTCGTCGGCTTGTTGGCATAAACCAATGACTTAATGTAGGCCCACAGAAAATAGTCAAGCGGCGTGCACGAACGAGGCGGCCAATCGACTGGCCCATTTCTTGAGATAACACGCTCACCATACTTACTATTCAATAAATCGATTGTAACGTGTGCTGTGTGGCTTCTGGCACCATCCTGTTGAATCCACATGTCGTCCTAGTCCATATCTTCCAATTTGGGCCAAAAATAATCGGTGATCAGTGCGCGATAACGCCTGACCATTCACAGTAACGTGACGATCGTTATCGTCGATGAAAAAATATGGCCCAATAACGCCGCCGGCATGCAAACCGCACCAAACAGTTATTTTTTGTGGATGAAGTGGTGTCTTCAAATCACAAGAATTTGACCAATTTGACCATAACACGATAATTAGATTCATTTTTAAATAAAAAAAATAGTCCCATGATTCCACCAGCATGAGAATTACCTTCGCTCTAAATGCGACAGTTTTGCTAATTGATGTACATATTGAGCCAAAATTGAGAACCATTGACCTAAATTTTGACGCAAACAATGGTAATTCTGTTTCAATATTGACACAAACTAGATCTTGTATCTTAGTCTGCAAACCAAAATCTTTGGGTGAAATTTGTCATAGAGTGAACGGACAAAGACCAATTTGTTGTGAACGACGTCGAATCGATAAAATGGAATCTTCTTCAACATTATCCTAAACGGATGCGAAGCTCTGTTCCCTACGCACTTTTCTGATACACCTCGGTGACACTATACCTTCTAAAAGAAATAAAGTGCGAAAACGGACAACAATAAGGCGAATATCGCTTCCAGATAGTTGATAAGGTCCAGGATAGTATGATACAAGTACTCTATGAGTTTAGCGCACAAAACCATAATTTTGATATCAAATTTCTAAAATTTGGCAACGTTGTTGAAACTCAACCGTAATTTTTGTGAATGTAAAAGCGCTTCAAACATAAGTTCTTGAGTGCCTCATATTTTGCGTACTAATGCTTCCACGCAACGTAAATTAAGCTTCGTTGTTATCATGAAAAAGTGCCAAAAATCAGGTTCACCCTGCTGATGAAAGTGCAGAATGTGACGTTCTTTTAAGAAAAATCCTCAGTAACTGCAATTTTTTGAATTTTTGTTCGGTTTTAATAGATGTTAAATGGCAATCTTCTACTCACTTTTTCATCCAAATTAAAATACTTACTCTAAATAAACATCTTAAATCCATGGCGTCTTCCCTTAAAATTCCTTTGAGTACCTAATTCCAAATCTAGTTGTTTAAACCGACAGCAAAAAAAGAGGAGAAAACAACTTTCTTTTGTCCTCAATTTCGAAAAATTTTAAGATGAAGAGATTACTTCTCCAGCACATCTAGACAAAGAATCCTTTAAAGGAATTTCAGAAAAAGATGTGGAAAATTTCCATAATTCCACATTGTTGGCTTCTTTAAAGGAAAAAGAAAAAATAGCAAATACAAAAAAAAAACCCACCACCACCTCCTAAAAAAAGGCTCAGAATTTCTCACTTACCACTTTAACCTACCGACGACAGCGCTGCCACAGTTATTTCAATTTTTTCCTTCTTTCTATCCACATTCATGTCCTTTTTCTCAGCAATTAAATTTAAATCCTCAAATGGATTCCGCCTCCTTCCGTGTGGCATGGAACTATGGCTATGAGTATGTCTAGGGATAGGTACGGACCAGGACCAGCACCAGGAATATTACTAAAATACCCCATTGGCAGAAAGGCGAAAACGCAAGAAAAGGGGGAAAAGAAGCAAAATATTGTGGCAATCACTAAGTGGATCAGTTCCCTGTGTTTTCCTTTCCACTAGGATGTTATTTTTTTGCCAGCTCGTTTCTAAAGGTTTCCACTTTGTTTCTTTTTCTAATCAAAAGGACGAAACAAAGGCGGAGTAGGTACCTTCATATAGAGAAAAAGTTAAAAACGTATTGTCAGACACACGCACGTGAACCAAGCAGAAAGGAAAGGAAAGGAGTTTAAAGAAATAAATAATCTGTTCAATTTCAAAGCGGGCCTTCGCCTCAGTTGAACAAACAGAGCAACAGAAGAGAAAGAAGAAGAATATTGTCATTGCAAGGATCATACAGAAGAGAAATGGCCAAAGAAGAAAGTCAGTCGTCAGTTCATTCAGTTGGTTATTCCTTTTATTCTTTTTGTGATTGTTCTGTTCTGTTTCTGTGACACACATTTTTCATTACCCTTGAAACAATATTATCGTTTGGTAGACAATGAAGAGGATATTCCTTTTCCCTTTCCCGTCTTATTTTTGTTTTTCCCCGTTTTTGCTGCTTGCTTGCCCTTCTTTGAGTAATTTAAAACTGGGAGAATTTTTCTTTTATAGCCGAATCAGTAAAAATACAAACACCGCTCTACAATTTGTACTAAAGGACATCCACAAACGCACGAATCTGGATCACATAATGAAATTTTTTCTCTATTTGCATTGATGTGGCGTCTTCGTTCGTTTTGTGTCCGCCCTTTGTTTGCTCTTTATTTGCTCGGTCTTCTGTTTTTTCTTTTGTTAAGTCGCCGTTTCACTCTTCTCTGTCTGGCTTTTCATAGGTGTTGTCGTAGTCATTAGCTTTTTATCGAGTGCACATTCGTTAAATGCAGGGTCAAGCAAATAGATGACTTGACGCTTAACAACTTGACTCTTCATCACTTTCTTTTATTCTGCGTCTACACAAAGGGATGTTTCGCTGACGTGGTTGTCGAAATTCCAGCAATTATTGCCTCATCTATTTGTAGTGTTTTGTCTTGCGTCGGCAATATGAACCTGAACCCAAGATTGGGCCAGAGTTTTCCTGAAAACCTTTCTCCGGGAATTCGAAGTATCCTATTGCCACCGCGGGTCTTGTCTGTCTTTAACTGTCACATGTTTCGCTCTTAGGATTTCGCATATCGATCATGGGATTCTTTTGGTAATAATGTCAATACTTTCAATACTTACCACTGGTTGGTACATCCGTGGTTAGTTTGATTTTGGTCTACACACAATATGCATTAATTCCTTTTAATCGACGTCGTCCCATTTCATAATCTTGCAATGTCCGCGTCAATTGTGTAATTTTGAGCGGTGTTCGATTTCAATTGAATCTTTCGCAACGGATACCACAGTTTTCCGCCTTCTCGAACGTATGCTATATTAAGATAGTTCAGTTGCACCTCACCACCCAACCATTGGGCCATGGTGGTCTAATAGCATTCTTTACATACTTAATCACTGTCTTTCCTCAGTCAATAGCAATATTTCTCGGTGATTCGAAGCAGATGGCCACTGAATGTTTCCTTGCTGCAAGTGGTCTGCGCGACCTAAGATGGTCGAGGACACACTGTTAAATAGGAGGAAAGTTTACTCCATCCTTTGATACTGTTGTGTTTTGATTTGAAAACGTGATTTTCTGTATAGGCCGTTTTGATGAAGACACATTGCTCTAGGTGTTCCACAGAGATGACGTAGCCTGTTGTGGGTATCTGCTTCATCAGCCAATGTCAGGAAACTTTCTTATCATAGTTCTCCATACTTTTATTATAATATCACGACTAGCCTTGAGTTCAAACCTCGGCATCGTCTTCGCAAGTTCCCTTACCGCGGGGTTTATACGATATATTTGTTTGCACTTCTGCTGCCAATGAAGAAACAAGTAAATTTTTTAAAAATCATGAAGTCCTGCTACTTTTGTGTGTGTGTGAGGTAAAAAGTTAATAATGGTTGTGGTTAGTTTTTATCGGTGTATCCTACGAGTTTATTCTGGTTTGCGTCATCGTAGACCTAGTTACTGTTTGTGTTAAATAGGATCGTAGGGTGGTCTGGTTGCCCGGACTCATCACTGACATTGTCACTCGCACATAATTGGTGTTTATGTTATTTTGATCATTTTCTCTTTGAAATCCTGTTGACCTTAAATTAATGATTAAAATCCTTTCAACTTAAGTGCACGGCAGTTTTAATTAATCTTTGTGTAGAGTTAAATAGAATTTGGATTTGACACCATGCAACTGTGTGTATCGATTTACTGTAGCATGTCATTGTCAAATGTCCTTTACGGCTTCATTATCGAGTGCAATTTTTCAAATAAGAAGTCAGTTCAGATTTCCCAGAAAAGAAATTTTAATTCCCAAATGAAAAAAGAAAAAAGGACGAATCAGGAAGTTTTCATTTATATATTTTTCTATTCTCTTCGATTTTCCTTGCCAGTCCTTAGTACCGTTTTGTACAATATCACATCCTTAAGCACTTTCGTTTCTCTTTTTTAACACTCTTTTCGTCGACGTTTCTGTTGTTGCTACTTAGTTATAATCCAGATTCAATGTACACATTCTTAATAAAGGATTTACCAAGGATATCTTGAGTGAAATTGCTGTAGCCTGCCATAGTCCTTTGTGTCATTGTTTTAGATTTCTTCCTTTTTATCTTTTTTTTTATTTTTATTTGTTCTTTTTTGTTGGTGATGTTATAGGTGGTGATGGTGTTGTTTACCTTCTTAAGGGGTTTGGTGGTAAATGGGGAGTTATATGCAGAGGACTTACGCGGTTTCTGATTTTTGTGGGGACAAAAATTAGGAGAGGAAGGAGTAAGTGTGGCATTTACACCTCCATCTGTGATATAACCCACTTAATCAGTGAATGAAACGAGTGTGTGCGCCAACATTTTGTTCGCACGAACGGATGTTGGTTTTCGTTGGATTGGTTTTTTTTTTTTTAATTTTTTTGCCTTTCTCAGGAAATTCCTTTTTTTCCACTTTTGCTGGTGGATTAAGAAAAAGGATATCAAGAAATGGAGAGAAGTGAGGACGCTCCTTTGGTGTGCGTTCTTTATTTTGTTTTTTTTTTTTGTTTTTGGGGAATTGGAACAAATATTTAGAAAAAAGACGTCTCCTTCTGTTGTTTCTAATGAGTTTAAGAAGTTTGCTTTAATTTGAACCGGAATCCGAAGGCGGGAGTGGAGGAAAAGTTTTTCATTGTTTTTCGCCTTTCGTTTGTTTGTTTTTTTGTTCCCGAGTTGGAAAGTCATTGTGAGGGATTATGGCAATTTTAGAGAGCTGGTGCTAAGCCTGATTAAGGTGAAATTTACGGAGACTTGGGTTCTAATTTTTTTTCATTATTTTGAAAAAGGACGAATTTAAGAGAAATTTAATCGTGGGTAGTTGAGTGTTTGGTTTTTCATTGAAATAAAGTAAATTTTGATTAATTTGCAATGGTATGCAATGTTTTTCAGGTGGTTTGATTCGCTATTGCTTAGGTGAATACCAACATGAGCGATCAGGGGACAGCTCTTATCGTTCGCTTTTTGACACTGTATTGCCACTTAGACCATGCCTCCTTATTTTGTCTCCTTATAACTTACTTCTTAAAAGCCACAACATAAATATCAACCCCTTTCAAGTCAACAAAAGTTAGGTGGGTTTGTTACACTACAAGGTTCACTCAAAATTTGGGAGAATCTTTGTGCTGCCTATGTAAAGCTTTAACTTGGAATTTGTCCTCCACATCTGAAGAAAGGTCAGTTCCTATACTCAAATCTGAAAATAAATCTTTTCTTATAAAATATCTACTGTCGCAAGGAGATCGCTCTATATGTCTTCTTAGATATTTTGAGTACTTTTAGCAATACGGGATGCGATTCTAATCCAAAGAATGTGTCACTAAGAGTTAAGTCTTCTATACTTTACGCTACGTTTAAAAGCCGGTGAATGTAAATTGCTTAGCGCTAGGTATGATCCAAAGGTTCTTCACTAGGTGTAGTTTTAACATTCCGTCTTTGGTCAATCGCTATTGATGACTTCCAGAGAGTAGTCCATAATTAAAAAGCGGCGAGGTGTAATCAAGATCCCCTCAATACAGCTCGACAATCAAGCCTTCAACAATTTCCGCACGAACATCGACCACTTTTCTAATTTTTGCCTCACCATATGGGAGTTAATTTTCACGTCTGGGCAGGGAATACAGATATGTGTCATGTGTTTTTCATGAACGCCTGTCGTGAAGACTTAAGTTCACGGGATGCCCATACTTCCATCGGAGCAAGATTATGCCTTTCCATCGCAACGTACATTCGATTTTACCAGCGGAACTGCGTTGAGGGCACAGCTCCTTGGTATAAGTCGCTGCCTACCTAAAAACTCTTACTGATCTTAGGGTCTCAGCAGGGCTCCTAACTCACACGGTACCATGTTTTAAGACCTGGTATGGTCTGCCGGTGGTCTTTTCACTCAACAAGACCAAAGACCGGAAGGTTGTAACTGAACAAATCATAGCAACCAGCAGTGGCATGAAGGGGGCTACAGTCAGAAGGTGACAAATCCAATAATTGTGGTGGATAGTCTGTCAGACAGACTTTCTTTTCGGCATGAAACTAATATTTAATTGCTGCTGAATAATCCAGGGTATTGTCGAGCAGTGAAGAAAATATCGAGATAATAATGATCCACCAATTTTCTGTCAGAAGTTGTTACTTACTATTCGTACTGAAGTTGTATACCAGTCTGTTTGCCGTCGTTCATTCAGTCTAGCAAGCGTTTTAACACGTCCTGGTAGAGTTGCTGCTTACTGCTCTACGGGAACCTGCATGACTGCCTGTCGTTTGAAGTATGTGGCACTATATGTTTTTAAAAGTAGTTTAAATGTCATAATTGCTAATAATTAATTTAGAAATTGTGACCCACTCTTCCTTCAAATCGTCCGACACTCGCACACAACACCAAGTATCACGGTTTATGCCACTCATTCATGTTGAAAGAGTTCATATCACTTAGCTTAAGAGCTGAAATCATTTCCATATTAATGTTAAAAAAAAGTTGTATAACTGAAGTTGACTCAATTATTATACTTCTTCAAGGGGCTACAACCTTCCAGCTTTCTCTGACTCGAACTGACAACTTTGTCATACCAAACTTTCTCTCATGAGCGGTTGTTTATCTAAAGATTGGAGACGCGGACCTATTTGATAAATCGTGGCTGGGTGGCTGAATTTAAAGTCTTTTCAACGTTGTCAATCTTTTGCTCGATAGGCACTCGAATCCGGCTACTATACTATACTGGCATCTGGTCTTAAATGTGGTTTAACTGAAGGAAGGAAGACAGTGCTAAGGAGCTACAAAAAAATTGGTTTAATTGGAGTGACGATTCTTCCCGGATAGATGGGAAAATATCAGACTTAAAGCCGACTTCCGGGTGCTTTCTTATTCAATCTAGGTATGTTGATCCTTTTTCCGGACTAAGTCCCAAGTCCTTCTTTGCAACGCTGATTTGTGTGGCATTCTTTTTATTTCTATAGTGGGTTGCATACTCTAGGCGGAAACTTCAGGTCCCAATTTTATCTAACGTGTTTCGGTACCAACAATGTTTTTACCTTATTAACATTGCAGTCCTAAATTGTCTAAACACTAGAAACTTGCCATATTCGACATTCACATGGCTAAAACTGGAAACTTAATTCATATTGAAGGCACGACATCCATGGATTATCACTTGGTCAATTTGGTTTGCATTTTCATCTTGAGTTAGCTAAGCACCTTAGTGACTAAAATCTGAAGTTATTTATGGCGGGACTTTGTTATTCTTTAAACTCTACTTCGAGCTATACTCTCCGTGTTAAAAAAGAAGTTACGAAAATGTTCTCGACCTTGTGCTCGGAAGAAACTTCGTAGACCTTTTTCCAATTACTCGTAATAGATTATTTAGCTTCATCTTTGACATAACCCAATGCTCAGCGACTAACTCAGTAACATATATATATGCAGTTTTAAGTACTAAATGTAGCATTAAGTAATACTCTTCACTATAATCTAAGTTAATTCCAGTCTCATCCTTGGCAGAATTTTTAGCCCTAAAAAGCAATGAGAATACAAAGAATAGTTTGAATAATAAGGGAAATGTGTAGCTTCTAAAGGCACTAGCAGTTTGCCCCCAAATACTTTGTGAGAGGAAGATTTCAAGCTTTTCCTCAATTTTAAGTACAATAGGTTTGTTTTAAATTTGAATTTAAATTCAATGATGCAAGTGCCTTTGAGTTGTGTCCCTCCTCCTCATAGTCATAACATAAATTTGACTAAATAACGATTATGCAATAGATATTCAAAAATATTTTCGAAAACCCTCGTAGAGTTTATCTTAAAAAACCATCCGTTAAGTAGAATGAAAACCCAAACCCAATTACGTACTTCATTGAGTTTCTACAATTTTATTAATTTCATTCCCTTTTTCCACAACACAAACTCCTTAATCATATTTAAATGCAAACCTCCTTCACATCCAACTCCCCCATTCCCCCACTTGACATACATTTTCTTGTACTCCATAAACCATTCAAAGTTTTTCTGCACTCCATTCTCTTCTGAATGGTTGATGGGTCTTGTGTACAAATATGAAGGTTTTCAAAAAAAAAAAAAAAAAAATTAAGATTGCTATCCAGGTTTTCTGTTTTGGACAGACCTCATGAAGGAAATGTCTATTAAGTCATACCTCTCTCGGTAGCCCTGTGAATGGTATGTCATACACAAATCATATGTCCGTTCAAATCAAATCTTTTTTGATTTGCCATCAAAGATTGCAAATGGACAGGACATACATAAGTAGCTCCCACCATTCTGTTCGCCTGCTATCCGCTTATCCACTGGTCAGTTTGTCCGCTAGAACCATGTTCGACTAAAGTAAGACCTGGCTTTCTAAATACAAATACGCATTCACCCAAGGTAATCGTACCAACGTTTGCTGCTGGATTCCTGGTTGGGATTGGCTGTGGAGAGAGTCCTGAATGACCTATTTGCTAGGACGACTACCAAAATGTGGAGAAAAGGTGTAGGAAGGTATGTAGTAGCCTTGTTGTACACATCACTTTGCTACTTGCAAATGAAGCGAATCCAGCGTCCGAAAATTTCTAATTTCACGCAAGAACAATTTTTGAGGTTGAATTCACCGTCTCCTCTCTTCGAATGTATGTGTGTGGGTACTGTCGACTGTCGTATATTTTCTTGGCCCACCGCAGTCACAAGTGTAGCAGCAGAGAGTCAGAAACCCCTACAAACTCCAGACCATCCACATTCTCGCCTTACATATTGAAAGTGAGTTATTTTGCGGTGGTGGCTACATAGATACGATGGGTGATGGTAGGTAGAGTCATGGAAGCAAGCAGATTTTCCCAAGCATAAGTTATTATTACTGCCACAGAAATCATCCATTGCCTGGGCGAGGAAAAGTGAAGTAGGAATTTGAACTTGTGGAGATGGGGTTATACCGCAAGTAAAGTGATGCCATACATTCGAATATGGCAGCAGATGTTTCTCCAGGGTGGACAGTTTGTGGGATTTTATCACTTATTACTCTACCGCAGTGTGCACTTAAGGGGTGGACGTTAATAATGTATATCTTCTCGTACATAAGATAAAATATATGTAGAAATTCGTACATATGTGCACATTTATATATTCTTTCGAGTGATCTCTGGACAGGCATCGGACTGCGGGACGATAGACTGGAAACTCGACCTCAAGAATAAATTTAAAATTGGTAATGGCTTGGCTTACCACAATAAATTAAATTTACGTGAAAAGGTTTTTTTCTTTAAACAATTTTTGCCTTCCGTTCTTTTCTGTTCGGTTTTGTAAATTCATTTTAACGGTGGCGGAAATAAGGAGTGACACATCTGGGAATGGGTTTTCAATGGGCTTCACTCTGGTCGAATAATGAATTACGAGTAAATGCGGAAAATGTGTAATTACAAGATGGTGCTGGTGACTGATGACTGGTTACTGGTAACTGGTAACTGTTGACGGTTGACTTTTGACTGTTGAATGTTGTCTGATGAGTGATGACTGATGAGTGGTGGTTGAGGAAAAAACTTCCGGGTTGGAGATATCAAATTTAATCAACTCTGACGAAGAAGTAACAATTTTCAGTAGTCACATGAGTTTTCGAAGTGATTGAGTTTGTTAAAGCTGACGGAAATATTCATGCAGTTCCCTTGAAGTTAGGTTGAATTTTTTTTAAAATAAAATACTGCGTTCCGAACTCCTCTTTAACATTGGAAAAAAATTTTATTCCAAACTCTGCATTTTATCGTCATCATGGATTCTCATGTACAATAACGCCGTCCTTTTACTCAGTTGAATGCGTTTTCTAAGACGATATTTAGATCTAATATTGTTAAACGTCACTTTGTTTTTCTGTCATTGTTCGTTAGGCACATGTTCTGGCATGTAGTATAACAATATGCCATGGTCAATCGACTGGAGCTATTTCATGTATATTAAAAGAATGTAACATTAGTTACAGCAATCGGCAGCCGTTTCACTTTTTCGTGACGATTTTGCCTTTATAGGGTGCAACACAAACGCTGTCCTTTCAATGGTCATCCCCTATCACTTTATTGAACAACATTGCAAGTAATCCAAGATTTCCAATTCTACACATACTTTGGATCTATGTGATCCACTCTTACTTTACGCAACCTATTTATTTGCCGTTTGATATTCGTACGTAACATCTGAGGGAATGGTACCACGCGAGAATTTTTTAACGTTTATTTATGCGCAATAGCGTTCTCCCTTATGTTTCTTATTCTAGACTAACTCTATACCTTTCGATTTTTCCTGTATCCAGTCTCCCTGAAAGGTTTATTTTTTTTTCAATTACTGACATCTTCATCATAATGTGTTCTTATTTGAAACCGACCTTCAAAAACACCGAACAGAGTTTTTGAATAGCTCTTTCTTACTAAAAAAATCTTACACTCGCCGTTTTGGATTACTTCAGCATTGATGTTCATCTATCTGGGTTTCGTGTCGATTTCTGTAATATGTATATGTATAATTAACTGCTGCTTTGGCTTGAAAAATGTTTGTATTTAGTATAAGTATAAAACCACTAAGCAGTGCAATCGTACAAATCAACCCACTGTCATTTCAAAAATTAGAGAAAAATCACTCAAAAATTTTTTCGCTTCATGTGAGGCCGTTTTGCAGAGATTTCGGCCTTAAATCACTCCATCGCTTCGGAGTACTCGTGCCGGCTTCAGTCCAATGCCGGGCACTCATTCTGTTCTCGGGTGTGTAATAGTGGATCCAGATTTCATCAACAGTTACCAATCGACGCCAAAAGTCCGCCCGATTCCGCATCAGCAAGTCCAAACACTCTTTCGAAGGCACCCAGCGGCAGGATAACTTTCTCATATGCAGAATATTGCCCAAAAGATGTCGTGTGCGCTCAGTACTTATCTTTCCGGTCAGTCAACACCATTTCATGTATTTTTTTGACATTGTCTTCTGTAACCGCATCGGACGGCCTGCCGCGGTAGTGGAGATACGGCCACCATGAAACTCTCGAAACCAATATTTGGCCGTATAATCTGACGGAGCATTATCCCCGTAATATTTATCCAACTTTTCTTTTGTTTCCCTCGCCGTTTTGCCTCTCAAAAAATAATGTTTTATGAGAGAACGAAAATCGTTTTTGTCCATACTCAACATGATGCCAAACACGTCAACAACAATAAGCTGTCAAAACAAAACTAAAGACAGTATCGCACTGAAATTTGGCATATCTGCCTAAACATGAACGGACTTTAAGGCATCATAACCTTTTTTGAAGTAGCAGCGCATTCTGGCGGTCAAGGAGGTTACTTTTCACCCCACCTAGTAATTAACATGGAATCTGAATTGGATGTAAGAAAAAATATCATTAAGTGTCACTTAGAACACCCAGGGTGGACGTATTCGTATATAAAAATCGCAAAGGAACTAAAAGTCAATAGGAAAACAGTTGCTGCTGCTATTAAGAATTATAAAGAGAACCTGTCAGTTGAAAGAAAAGAGGGGTCTGATCGAAAAGCCGGTTTAATGAACCCAAAGAAGGTAACTAAGATTTTGCGCCTTCTTGAAAAAAATCCGAACATTTTTGAACGTAATTTGGCAAAAAAAACAGAATGTTCAATTTTTTTAGTGCATAAAGTGAAGAGAAATACGGGCTTGCAAACATACAAAGTTCAAAATGTTCCAGATCGGAAAGCCAAACAAAATTGTGATGCGAAACAACGGGCAAAACTTTTCCATTCAAATTTTTTGACCGAATTTTAATACATTCTAATGGACGATGAATCGTATGTTTTTGCTGATTTCAACCAGCTTCCGAGGCATGCATTCTATACCGCCAAAGGTAGACGAAATGTTGAAGCAATGTTTCGAACCCAACCTAAAGCGAAATTTCCAAAAAAATTCCTTGTTTGGCAAACATTTTGTTCTTGCGGGCTAAGAAGCTAAACTTTCATCACGACTGGCTCAATAAATGGCGAAATTTATGTAAATGATTGCCTGCAGAAGCGCTTAAGGCCTTGTAACAACAATCATCGAGAACTCCACTTGTTTTGGCCTGATCTTGCGTCATGTAACTATGGAAAGAGAGCGATGGATTGGTATGAGCTAAACAACGTTTCGGTGGTGCCCAGAGAGGCCAATCCTCCGAATTCGCCACAACTTAGGCCAATTGAAAGATATTGGGCCCTGGTCAAAAAAGAGTTAAGGGCCACCAAAAAACTGTCAACACCGTTGAAGAATTCAAAAATGTTGGGAAAATAGCTCTAAAAAGGTTATAGATGGGACCATAAAAACTCTGATGGAAGGTGTTCCTGAAATTTTTACAGATTTGAAGACATGAATTAGATACTTTAAATTTCTTTTAATTTTTCAAGTTCTATTTTTACTCTATTTTTTATTAATTTTCTGTGGGTAAATTTTTTCGATGGCACTCCTTAGTGGTGACTTGGTTAGTATATTTTCTCTGCCTGAGTTTCTTGTTCCGAATCTGTTTCTGGCATGACAGTCACTGTCCGTTCAAATTCGTCGTACCAAAATACTCTTATGCTTATCAAGTTTCGTAAGCCAACCAGTCGCTTATGTAAGAGCTAAGCTTTGAAGATGATACTAAGTTTGTTCTTTTATTCTATCATATCTGTCGTGCTGGTGTGCGTGAATATTTGCATTTATTTTATATTTTTCTGACCACGAATGCATTAGATGTTTACGCGCTTTAAGTGTTAAATTGCCTGAATATGATTTTCTCAAATTTCAGCCACAACGAACCATTAAACAGAAGTTTTCATACAAAAAGATTTAATTTGTTATTATTTTGATGAAATATTCCTTCTTGTTGATTCTCACATTTTCAAATGACCAACTCTAACTATTTTTTTATGGAATATTTCAAATTTCTATGTCACGAATTTTAAACATGCCACTGTATAAATTCTAAAATCAACTGTCGGTAGCAGGTGTTTTTTTCTGCAAAAATTCAATTCTGTGCGCAGATATGTAAATGAGATTCGACTCTCAAACTAATATTTCTTTTTTTCCAAATGAGAAATGCACAAATTTCCGCTGTATGAGTCAATTCATTTTACATCTGATAAATCAATTTTTTGTTGCCCCCTCTTCAAATAGAATTAATAGGATTGCCTTATCTAAAAAAAAATTGAACTTTTTTGTTGTTTTTTTGTAGCCAAAAAATTAGCCAAATTTGAGTTTGCCTATGTTTTTGTCAGACTCTATTTAAAATTTTTGAAATTGTAATTTATTAGTTCGTATCGATCAAACTGTCAATTGTGTTTTATTATTTATGAATTTGTGTTTTTTTAAAAATTTAATAAATTCAAATTTGTATTCCCCAATGAAAACCAATTATTGCTGCCTTAACTGGATTTTTGATTTAATATCATTAATTAAAGTATCGTTTTATTTATGTACGAATACGATGCAAACAGCTTTGTAGTTGTGTTTTCAATTTTCGAAAAAGTTCTACAATATTTCAAAATTTGTTCATCTACATTTACTTTGCTGTTTGGAGTGTTTCTTTTGTAACTAGTTACAGGGGCATTTAATGTTGACGGTTTGGTAGGAAAAGATAAACATGTTTGGGAATGAAAATATGTAAACATTTGTAATCAGTTTTAAATAAACCAATAAAACTGTTGTGTGTGTATTATAAAAATTAGGAATAAATATAATTTATTGTTAATAGATAACATGTAATTCGAATTGAAAGGTATTAATCCATCTATTTATTGATATAAAACTTTATTGATTTTTGCTATTCAACTTGACTTTTTATCAATGTGCCACAAGGGTACGATTTTCAACCGACCATTCACACAGTTTTGAACAGTTTGATTTTAATCAAAAAAATGTTCTGCTCAGGACAGGTACGAATGATGGTAAGTTCTATTAAATCAGCAGGTATATCACTTTCGGAAAAAGCCAGGTGAAACAAATCACAAAGCAAATACTGTTGTATCAGGGTATAGAATCTAAAAATAAAACATAAAACCTCCATTAGAAATGCTAATCTGGATAGCATTCGAATTTCAATTTTCATTTCTGCACGTTTTCATGTTTCACAAAAAAAATAACACAACAAATCAATTGCATTCCCTATTTGTTTTGTGTAGTAGCTACAGTAACTTTCCTGTTCGTATGCTCATTCTCCTTATCTTAACCTACTCAATACCTACTTCGAACGAGTATGTGTACATATGTAAGAGTATGATGGTGTAAATTGAAAAATACGCTCTCTTGCAATAAACAAACAGAGGAAGGAAATACCAGTGAAGGTTTGAGAAAACGAGGAAAAAATAAAAAAATAAACAGAAAACAACCCATCAACACTATACTGGTGGAAGGTACTAATCATACGTTACAACCACTAGGTGCTGCCATCAACATCACCATCGCCATCAACATCAACATCAACATCACCATATCACCATCAACCATCATCTAGGTAAACTACAAATTTTGTAGCCTTTTAAAACTATGTAGCTTCTGTAGCCCCTTTTAGTCTCGCTTACTTCTGTGGCATTTCAACAACCTTTCTTCCAACCATACCAAATAGAACTAAGAGACGCAATAGTAATGCCTAAACTATTATTATCCTGTCATTTGGTGCACATAAATTCTACAAAAGTCTGTATGTTGCAAAAGTGATGATATTGAATCGGGGTAGTTTCAGCAGAGAGGACGTCGACACACCACCCATACTCCCATCAAATCCAAATAGAATGATATCATCGAGGAACTAAGAAAGGATGGTAATGGTGGTTACAAACTTCTCCCAGTTTGTTGCAATGCAATTACTCGATAAGCGCAAAAGTCGAGGAAACAAGTGGTAATTACATCACAGAAGAACCTCTTAAACCGGAAATGCTTGTCTGTTTGCTCGTTTCTTTTAGTTTTACGCCTACAACCCCTAGTTCTGGTAGATTCTTCGACCTCGTTACGATCCTTGCATGAGAGTAATGAGAGGGTTCTAGTCGAAAAGAAGTTACACTTGCACTAGCATATTTATGAATTCATTTCCATGTTCACCAAAAGGAAGAACAAAAAGAAGAAGGATTACTTATATATGAGGATCCTGTTTCATAGGAATAGGCTCCCTATAGTGGTTTTGCTAAACTTCGCCTCCTTCGTTTGCTTAAATAGAAAATCACAGGATGTAGTGAGGTATGGATGTAAGGCACAACATTTCACCAATTACAGGTAATAATTTTCTTTTTCTGATTGTGTTTCCTAGTTTGTACATAGATGGTACGAAAGACTGTTAATAGGCTAGAAAACACTTAAGTGAATTTGCTAGAAAATACTGCCTAGTATCTACAGTATAAGTTCCTATTTTAGTGAAGAAAAGTTTGTTGTCTGATTTTGATTATCATAATTATGAGGATGAAGGCAGTGAAATTGGGCTGGAACATGCAGGGAATCAATGTCCTGAAATGAATATTTCAATACAACGGTCTCGGAGGAACATGCGGTAATGTCTTTTGTAATTGGTACCGCAGCACCTCATCTTCTTGAATCTGTTGAATAAACTGTACCTGAGGGAATCCTGGCTAAAGGACAGTCATAAGGGACGTGTTGGTCAGATACGTTGGTCATTGGTCATTGGTCATTGGTCATTGGTCATTTCATGTTAGTAATCTGCTCGGTGAAAAGCAAGACTGATATAACTTGATTGACTTGATGCAGAAGATAATCTTCGGGATCAGTTTATGACGTTCTCCCTTAGCTGGAGCTTGGACGGCTTGACTTTCTAATGCTGAGACGCCAAGTGACAAGAGTGTACTTTAAGGTGGTAGGTAGGTTTATTTTACGTAGTCCGGGATTCATCTTTTTTTTGTACAAAAAACGGGTCTCTTTTTGGTTTAGCGTTACACCTGCAGGCGAGGTCTTTCTTAATCGCTTTGCGGTCTATAAGCTATATCAATTCTGGTCTCCAAGATTTTTCAGAATGGAGTTTCTTCGACTCTTTTCACTCCTAAAAATCTCAGCCCTTTGTTATCGACAGCATATTACCTTGGGAACGTTGAGTAAGAGTCCTTGCGCCATTCTTTCTTAATTAATTCGCATTCAAATAGACACTAAATCTGTCCTGCCTACTAGTGTTAGTAAATATTATAAGCGATATTCGTTGGTACGGCGAGAGCTCTGTGCATCGCCCTACTTGATGCGCTGAAGTCCATCCAGCTGCACTTCCATTGATCCGAGTATTCGATTGCGTTTGCATTGTCAGACCTGCGACCGAATCGTTTAACTATAAGTCCGCAGTTTTTGCTCTCGAATGACAGACAACAGAGGACTGGTTGTCATCTTCAAATATTAAAGTGATTAGAGTCACTTTCAGAGCTGTGGTTTGTACGTATTATTTTCACACCAAAGTGACCTTTTAGTCTATTCAACATGGTCATGGTTGGTTTGGTCTGTCAAACATCGACGAATCCGAAATACCAGATTCTCATATTGAAATGTTCACTTAGCGACCACACTTAGGGGCATTCACCTACTTACCAGTGGCAACCCACTATCGTATTTTTATTTCTCTAAGTTATCACACTATTCAACCCCCAAAAGTAAACTCAAACTACAACACGAGTACAAGTATGATGATTTAGAAAAAGTAGATATGTACCAACAAAAAAAAGGGAATCAAGTATACAATTGAAGAGAAAAACTAAACTAGATTGAGGACACCAAAACAGGAGGAGGAACAAAACAACAACACTTACAACAAAAAAAAGATTTAAAAAAAAAAAGATTTAAAAAAAAAAAGAAAAATTCAAAAAATACACACAAAATGGAGAAAGAGTACACGGAGATATTAAAAAACTTTTTAATGGTGTAACCTTATCTTTTCGTTGTTAATATGCCAGAAGGAGGGCAGTCATAGCGAACAAAAACCCAAAGAGCAAAAAAAAAAAAAAAACAAACATCGAAAAGAATCACTATACACAAGGACGTGAAAATGTTTTGCAGTTTAAACTTCATGTTGTGTGAACGATGAGAAAAGTAAAAATGATCATAAAACCAGTTTATATAGATAATATTTTTGCAAAAATATTGGGTGACTCTTTAGAGCACTGTCCTTAACAGTTCATAACTGGTTTTCGAGTTCATTAATATTCAGAGTATTAGTGGAAGCTCTTACACGTCTTTGAGCTTAGAAGCACAGTAGAAAGTCAAATCAAAATGTCTTGAGTTATTAGTTTTATGTTCGTGTGCCTAAGGGTTTCATAGTATCTCCGATACTCTTTTCTCATGTCGTCAATTTTCGTTTTTGTTCTATAGATACTTTACTTTTAAGATAATAGCAAACAATAGCATACAAATCTTCAATTTCTCTTAAATAAAACAAAATCCATACTTAGAATTGCTTATTCTACCATAGTTTAAGTCGTTTCGGTAGATGTTGTGAAGTGATCCGGTCGGATTTCCTTAAGGTAAACTCGAAGAATTTGTTTGCTACTGGTCTATATTTTAAAGAAAAGAGTATATGCAGACTTTCGGCTCCAGAACGTTCTCATCTTTAAGAAAAACTCTTCTTTACAAATTTATTCCAATACCAGGTCTACCGAAAATTTCCTTATTTTTGACAGGATCACTTATATGTACATACATATGTCAAACTTATCCTCCACCCGATTTATAATCTAGCAATCCATCATTGAAAAAAGTCAAAAACCGTCTGACAATGTGGAGTGTAAGCGCAGATACAAAAACAAAAAGTGAAATCTCATTTTGAAAATAATTAAAAGTCTGCCACAATTCAACTTAATTGTCGTTCTTAACATAACCGCGAGAAAATGTCTCGAACAGGTATTTGCGATTTTTTTTGTTGTATGTAGAAGTTTCTTGTTTTTTTTTTTGTTGATGTAGCTGCTCCCTTCAAAACATTAAACCTCAATGAGTGTGCAATTAAAATGTTGAAATGTTCTTGTGAGCTCACATGCCAAAAACACACTCTTAACCAGTAGACAGCGTATCCCCTTGTATTCGCTACAAAACGACAGTAACAATGGAGTACTAAATTTTAAGCTTCTACGCGTCTTTTGTTTTAATTTGACATCCAGGACTTCTACCCTTTCTCCTTTTTCTTTTTGTTAGGCAAATGGGCTATGTTGTATGTGGCTAAGAAAATCATTACCGAATGGTAAGAATAAGAAAGATTTGTTCTCCGTCAGCGGTTTTATTTTTGTTTTATTTTCATGTTATATATATGTTTTATGCTCCGTGATGCCTTTTGAGTTATTACTTGTCAGAGTTGCGGAGTATCTGTTAGGTTTTCTTGTAATAATTGTGAGATTTAACTTATTTAAGAGAAGAGAACAATAGGAGATGTGTAGTAGATGCTGCAGGGTTAGAGGTTTTGTTTATACGATTTGTTTACAAAAGCCAAAAAGGTGAAGGAACCATAAATAGTAGAAAAACTCTTTTCATTGGGTCACTAGTATGACTGCTTAACTGCTGACTGAAATTACAGACATGTTACATAATGATTAGATAAGTTTTGAGGTGCATGACATGGTTAAAAACTCCATATGGCCGACGGTGTAAGAGGAGTGTACTGTGACTGCAACCTTCAGGCATGCAACGATATTTTTCGAGTAATAATATACCTTAATATTCAAGAATCGGGTTTCGCAATAGGGACTTTACAACTTTGAATTTAATTTGTGAACGTACTCTTTCACTAATCATCAAACTGTCACTGTCAATTTATTCAGTAAACTCAACATTTTCATCATGGTAAAGTACACGAACGAGCAACGTCTGCAAATTATAAAAATTTGCTACCGAAATTCGGAGTCGGTGACTGCAACTTTAAGAGCGTTAATTCCAGTTTTCGGTCATAATGCTCGCCCTAGTAGACAGGCAATAACAATTCTAGTGAAAAAATTTGATTCTACATATTCGTTGTGTGATGTTACCGTGTCAGTGAGACAACGGGTTGGTCAAAGTGTCGAAAATATCGCTGCCGTTCAGGCGTCCGTACCAAACGATCCAAATTAGTCAATTCCACGGCGTTCTGTGATCAGCGTTATCGCGCCATGATCACCGATTATTTTTGGCCGGAGTTGGAAGATATGGACTTGGACGACATGTGGTTTCAACAGGATGGTGCCACAAGCCACACAGCATACGTTAGAATTGATTTATTGAAGAGTAAGTATGGTGAGCGTGTTATTTCAAGAAATGGACCATTCGATTGGCCGCCTCGCTCGTGGGATTTAACGCCGCTTGACTATTTTCTGTGGAGCTACGTTAAGTAATTGGTTTATGCCAACAAGCCGGCGACGAGATCAGAACCAACAGTGAACGCGAAATAGCGGCCATTTCGGCCGAAATGTGTGGCCGAGTCGTTGAAAATTGGGTCCAACGAATCGACCGCTGCAAACGTGCCTGCGGTGGCCATATGAACGAAGTCGAGTTCCATTCATAAATGTTTTGATTGTATAATAAAGTTTCTGAAATATCTCAAACGGTTTGCATTTTATTTAAAAAAAGTGGTAAAGTCCCTATTGGAAAACCCTTTATATCGAGAATAATCCATGATTTTTTTCGCTGTAATATTTAATATCTTGACGAAGAATAGCAAAGAAATTGGTTTTTCAGTTCGATTGGTTCATAATCTTTTCTACATGATCACTTATATAGTCCACAGCATCCAACTGCTTTTTCTGGATTAAGGAACCAAAGTGGTATGTATATTTTGATTGATTGGTAAAAAGCTTTGTTGATTCATTTCTAAAATAATTGGTGACAATGCGCTTTCTTAAGAAAATTCAGTCTTATTCGCCAGCATCACCGAGCTGCCAATATTTGCAATACTGTGAAGTAAGTGCATATTAAGAAATTGCTTCGGCTGTAGAAAAATTGACAAACTACGCGAAATGCTAGTTTCCATTCCCCGAAGAAATGCGCATGCATCAAATGTTTGAGTGTGGTGTTATGGCACTTTTATACCCTTATTATGATCGTTCGAAACTTTCATCAGTGCATACTACTATGGTAGTGAACTGGTTTCCAAATCCGAAGGTTCGGTGTTCAAATCCCAGCCTTGCCCGAAAGACTTTTTCAGGCAAAAAATTAAAGTGAGACGTGTAGTTGACTAGAGCACAACATCAAGCCAGCTCTTTCTAAAAATTTAAGTGTCCCCATCAAATGCTAGATGCCACCCATGGATCAAAATAACCACTGAGCCCAAACATCTTGCTTCTCTCTCTCTCTCTCTCCGATTTTCCAAGAAAAATTAACACACGGCGAGGCTTTATATCCACTCATACCCACTTGAGTGTTAAGTTCTTTTCTATAAATATCTTTCGCATGTTATTTAGAATCTGACGCTGCCTCAGTGAAAGATTGACAGAAAGCTCTTGCTCGCTATCCTTTTAGCCCAATCTGATGGACTCCCTAGCCAGTTACCTTGTCTTGCAAGTTTTTGTGACTTTAATTCTAACTTCTATTCGTCACGCCTGTAGCCAAAGTTTACCATCTTCCTGGTTAGCAAAATATGTTATTTGTGTGAAAGCTGAGCTAGCTGTTATCTGTTCATCTGCTATTGGAAGTCACTTCGAAAAGTCATACAAAAATCAAATGGGCTAAAGAATATGAAAGACCCAAAACCACAACCGTGTGGTTCCCCGATTAAATCTATCACAACATTTCAGTGTACCACTCTAACTCTGTGGACTCACTCATAATCTCCTGACAGACCCAAAAATCACTCCACTTCCTATAATACACCCCGAAGGAACCATCATTTTCAATAAATCCGTCAAGTCACTTTGCACCATAACCCAACAAAAACAAAAAAAAAAACACTTCATCTGTAACCAATCGGATGTTCGAACTAGATTTCCTTGTTTTCAGAAAAACAAAAATAATAATAATAATAAACAATCTGACCCATATTTCCTTATTAAAGCATGTCGAGTACTCAATATACTCTTCTATTCACCCCACCCATCCTCTTACGAAAAAAAAAAACAAAAAAAACAAACAAGACCAACCCAAAACAATTCGTGTTGAAATCCCCAAAGCAAAAACCTAGACCGTGATTAGCCCACTTCAGCGTGCTCAACGGCTACCCCTATTCCTAACTCCTTTCTGCTACTTCATAATCCTTCTCGAGGATATTTTATAAACGAGATTATTTCCGATACCTATCATCACGCCTCGGGCAGAAAATAAGACAAAAAAAAAAACAACGAACTTTTATTAGTCCAAGCTAGGAGGAAAAGAAGTAGAAAAAGATGAAGAGAAGGCTTTTCTCTTTTCTTAGCTTCGTTCATCATCTGTATTTTGCCTTTGAGCTATAGCAGCACTAGCTTGGGCAGGAGAAAGAGAGCGTTTTTACTCCAAAGACAAGTGTGAAATGCTCTAGGATAGAAAAAGTACGGCACAAAAAAAAAAAAAAAAAACGAAAAGAGCAATGGACGCAAAGATTTTACAGGATGAGGCCTTAAGCCCGTACGACAACATCCGACTCTGAACCAGAAACAAGACCACCAAAAGCACCAGAAGCCAAGACAAGGCATCCTTGCTACAATCAGGAGAAATATTGAAGCAAGCGCGTTTTAGCCTTCCTTTAGGGGTTGAAACTAATTAGATTGTTTTCTCTTGATTTCGAAGACGAACCCCAATAGTCACAAAAGAGGAGAAGATGGAGGGTGCTAGTAGGCGATACGTATGGTCGGTATGGTATAAAACAATATTGACTTCCTTGCGAAATTGACTGGGTCTGGTATGGCCATGATGGCTACTCAGGAAGGATACACACGGCAAATGGCAATTTCAACTAATCAGTATTCCATGCACACAATCGAGACAACAATAAGCCAGCCAAGTAGAACAAGAGGACGCTTTAAATGCTAAATGTACGGAAAGTTATCTCTGTTATGGTATAGGTTCAGTTAGAAAAAAAAGGAAGAAAAACGAAGTACAACATAAACATCTTTGACGAATGAACAATGCGGAATGAGATCATGGATCACAACTAAAAAGATAAAAACAAAAATAAAAAAATTAAATATAACTTCTAAGTGACATTATGCTTGTAAATACCACGTTCGTATGGATGCCCTTAATCCCTCCTCATGAGGGACGAAAAGAAAAATATAATTTTAAAAAGCTTATACAACTGGAAAAGGGACACACATATGAAAATCATAAGGATCCGAGTATCCTAAGAATCCTCCTTAAGGATTAAATTTCATAAACGTTTAGTTTTTTTCGTTTTTCTCGTATCCGTTTTCTTTGCCGCATCGTTAGATTCATAAATATTAATAAATTTGACAGATATACGGACAGGAATACACAATATATCGGTGTTCATAACAAACCACATTAGCTTAGCCAGTTCTAACCACCCGCACTCCCCTGAAAAGTACAATATAATTTTCGTTCATGGGAGGATAGCAAAAAATACCTGCAGGATGCCTTCCCCCTGCTACTCCTGGTTCTCTTTCATCAGTTTTCTGTTTATTATTTTGTTGTTTTCCCTTCAGCACCAATCCGATTCATTGAAAATCATTTCACATCCTGTCAAAATACGTTCGGTGTTATTAGTGTTGTTTGTTGTTGGTTTGTCTTCTCACTTGTGACATATGAAATCCTTGTTTTGTGACACTCAGAGCATGAACAAAAAAAAAAAATACAAAAATTTGCAAATTGTTTTCCAGGGTTAAAAGATATTTCCTTCCTTCAATTTTCCTGGCTTTTTCACAGATTTCTTGAAATTGTCTTTCTTAGAAATTTTTCGGAATTGGAAATCCTTGCTCTTTCTCTATGAGAAATTTGGTTACAGAGGCCACAAGGCAAAGGATCTATCTATTTGTATCTATTCGAATCCTTTTGTCTGTATACAAGTACAATGTGTACAATAAGGAAAGCATTTCGTCGGCATCTTTACGAAACCGAGTACGTCTTATCCTTGTGTAAGCAAGAAATGAACTTCCGGCGGATGGATTCGGTATTCGCTCTTGTTGTTTGCAAAGTAGAAAAGGATATAGATAATAAAATCATTTCACATTGAAATTTTTCGACATGTGAAAGTTGAAGTGAACTTATATGGTAGAGTGGAGGATGTTCGAAATCCAAGAAACCCAAGTCAACCAGGATGACTTGAAAAAAAATATAAATTGATATTTGTAGCTCTGGTACTTCTGTCTTGTTTGCGGAGAAACAGTTGACAAGGAGGAACCATTGTGGACTCTTTCAAAATTTTGATACTACTCGTATGAACCCTAGTTTTCGTTTGCACGATGATTTATTACTTAGATGATGCTTTCTACAAGAAGCATGTTTGAGTTACGAGTGTTGTAGGTCAGGATTTATCCCGCATGTAAATTCCTCCAATCGGATATTGCTGACGTTATCAGCTACATTTTTTCCTGGTCATCGTCTATAATTTTATACTCTGATTGATTGGTGGTGCATGGTTCTCCGCTGCTTGAAGCAGTGATACAGTTCGTTTTGTTCTTGGATATTGTCGCAGTGCATTTCTAAGAGTAGAATCATTTGCGATCCCTTCCCAAATAAAGCGAAAGCCAACTGATTTACATAGATTCGATTTGTACTAAAGTTGTCACTACTCGTTTCTATATCTTGTCAAAAAATGTCAGTTAACGAAAATGAGGTTTGCCGCCGATCAATTATTTGATGCACCAAGTATTCATGTCGCAAGCTTTCTTTTTACTCAATCGTCTTTTTTGAGGGTAACGACTTCATAACTCATTGAATAAACTTACTATTTCAAGCGGGAAAATAAGCAAGCCTGTTAGCAATGCACCTATGGGGTTAAGATGGTATCGCAACGGTTCGCTGAAGAACTTGAGAGTGAAAGTTCAGAGGAGGACTTTTCAGAATTGCCAAGCTTTCACTTAGAAAGGTATAAGTGCGTTTTACGACATTACTATGCAAGTTGCAGGCAGAAAAACAGCTTAGGTGCTCCGTTCAAGGAATCCCATTCATAAATAATTTCATGCAATTTTTAGACAGAATGCCGCCTAGGTTAAGTAGGGTAAAGTAATGTTTAAGTTGCAGCAGACGGGGGCTTAAAAGTGATGCGGATCAGGTGAGAACAGCTTGACTTAGAGCTGTGACCATCCTTTTGGTCATTCTATTGACTTATTTTGAGAGTTGTCCGAGGCCTTTTCTTTTCCATCCTAGTGCTGAAGCCCGTGAAAAAATAGGTTGAAGTGAACGTCCTTTTAAGAGAACATAAAGTTCTCGTAAATTATTTTGTCTATGGGGAGATAGATAAATATGGTCGTATACTTGGAAAGTTTTTTTTTAAATCTGGGCGATTTAGATGGCGTTATAAGTGCTCCGTCAGTTTTACAGTTTATGTAGCCGAATGTACCCTAAATCGCTCTTGCTCCTTTCTGAGCTTTCTGAGCTATGACGGCAGTAAGTACAACGAGATTATCTTCTTTCGGAAATCTACCTAGTCATTGCTTATAGCATGTTTTATTCAACAGTCCTGGACTTCAATTGATATCGTGATCCCATATATTTTATGTTTATGGAACTCTACGTTGCTGCAGTCCTTACTTTTGCGGATCTACTCTTCAAAACTTCTTTATGGATTGGTGCCGTGTGGGCATTGTGAATAATTTTTGACGTTCTTATGCAGTTATTTTGTTCTGACCGCTGTATATGAAAGCTAATTCATCCTCTGTAGCAATTTTCGCTGCCCAGAAGCACATAATTCCCCCTGATTTATTTCCACTCCTGTGAGTATACTACTGCATAACCAAAGTTGGGTTCAGATGAGGTCAATAAATTCCAAGTGGCTAGTTATAATTTTTAAGGCACACCATGCAACTAACTTAGACATCTTGACACCCGATCGGCTGATGGTGGTCATTTGCACCATCTGCACGATAAGGGTACAGTTTTGAGTCGAGTCAACCTCGTCCCAATGATAATGATTGCCGAATACAATTTGCAAACATCTGATGTTATTTACTCATGTAATATATGAGGTATTCAGTGAGCTGGTTACTTCGAAGGCTTCTGTTCTTGATCTGTGTGATTACATTTGTCATTGTGCACAGAGCGAGGACATTTGTCCATTTTGACCTATTAGTATGTTCTGTTCTTTTCAAATGAGTGTAGACTTGGCTATGTCCGACTACCATTTACGTGGTGTTCAGTGTCAGTCAATACATAGCTTCTATATTCCAGAACAATGCATCGACAAATTTGTCCTCATAAAAGGTCTTCCTTTAGTCTCTCTTTAGATTCTGAGATGAATATTGCCTATTCATAATGACAAAGCTACAAGAGATTTATTTAATTTTTTCCTAAGGACCGAAGAATCTAGATATATTGTGCTGATTCTTTATTTTTCTTGCTTTAAGACATATTGCTTGTCTCCTGGTAATCATCCTCTTCTCTACGTCACTTTTTCTATTAAACATTAAGCTTTCTGTCAGATTTATATCATTCCCTACCCAATTGCCATTTTTACTTGTTTTTACTTTGTTAGATATATACGAGTGAAGTAGGATCCGACCCGTAGATATTTTTCGTATTTTCAATCAGAAAACGAAATCAACTGACTGACAGCTGAATCTATCTCTTGGTCCTTTCTTCTTTGCGTCTTGGCCCTTTCTTCTCGTCCATTTACTTTGTCGTTACATACGTCGAAGTGGAAGGTTCTTGCCTTCGTCAAGTTTGAGAGTCTATTGTTTTTTTTTTTTGTTTCTTGTATTTTGTTCTCTTGTCCTATTCTATCTGTTCATTCGTTCATTCGGTTAAGTCATTGATTTTCTTGTTTTTCGGATTCTTTATATTTTTTTTGTTTTGCCCCTTTTTTTTTGTTGTTGTTGATTCTTGAGAAAGGATAACGTAGGTACTCTGTTGAATGATTGATTTTTAAGGATTTAAGTTCTTTTGGAATGAAGAGATAGAAGTAGAAATTTGTTAAAACAGAAGGAAAGCGTTGTCTTGCTGTTGGAACGAGTCGTTTCGTTTAATTCAATTATTGAGTTACCTTTAGGAAATACATAAAATTCTGAGTTCTTAGTCCTTTTTTTAAGTGGTCTACTGCTAAAGAACTCCACTAGTAAATATTGAAAAAGAACGAAAGGTGTATCTTTCTTCTGTTGTTTGGGTAATTTGTGTGCTTTTAGAGTGAGTTTGTTGCTGAAGGGGAATTTACTTTAATCTAACAAGAGTCAAGACGTGCAAACGGATCTTTGAGAGTAAGTAATTTGAATTTGTGAAGGTTGGCAGGATTCATTCGAAGTGCTTCCGTCGAATTTTTCATCAAAATGACATTTAATCTATTAAAATAAGACCGACTCTTTATTTTTTACTTATACCAGAAGTAGCCATTCGAAATTAAGAAGAGAGAAGACCAATCAAAATTAAAGCTTAAGATATAATTCTTACAATTCTTACTTGCATACAGGGCTTATCTGTGTAAGTTAGAAACCACTTAGCTTAACCGTATTATACTTTTGCATCGTAACATGCAGAATCGATGTATTGGGTATATAACTTAATCCATGCGGTTTTTTTTTCAAAATTTGAACGTTTATTTAAGAAAAACATGTACAATACTATTATTCAAAGTATTGCCCATCTGAAGCTATGACTTTTTCCCATCTTTCTGTCGATTTGTGGATTCCATCCCAAAAGAACTGCGCCGGCTTGGCAGCCAAGAATGAATCAAGCCAATTTTTGATATTCTGCTCTGATGTGAACCGTATTTCAGTGAGGGCGTTCTGCATCGACCGGAACAAATGGTAGTCAGAAAAGGCAAGGTCTGCGCTATAAGGCGGGTGGGGTAAGACTTCCCATCCACTGTTTTCCAAATAGTTCTTATCCGGAATAGTACCGTGGGGCCGAGCGTTGTCATAATGGAAAATTATTGCCTCGTGTCTGGTCGCATATTCCGGGCGTTTTTCGGCTACTGCTCTCTTCAAACGGGTTAATTGTGTTCGGTTGTAAGTTGATGGTTTCACCCGGTTTTAGCAGCTCATAATACAGCACACCCATCTGATCCCACCAAATACAGAGCATTACCTTCGCGCCATAGATATTCGGCTTTGCCGTTGATTTTACTGGTTGGCCGGGTTTCACATATGATTTTTTGCGCTTGGGGTTGTCGTAATGGATCCATTTTTCATCACCAGTAACAATCCGATGCAAAAATTACTTCCTTTTGTGGCGTTCCAGCAGCATTTCGGACATGCAAAACCGCCTTTCGACGTCTCTCGGCTTGAGTTCATGTGGAACCCAATTTTATTGCTTTTGAATATATCCAGCTGCTTTTAAACGTTTTGAAATGGCTGCTTGAGTGACACCCAAAGATTCTGCGAGCTCTTCTTGTGTTTGGCAACAATCTTCATAGAGTAATGCTTCCAGTTCTTCATCTTCAAACTTTTTTGGCTGCCCAGGACGTTCATCGTCTTCCAAGCCAAAATCACCACTTTTAAATCGTGCAAACCACTTTTGGCACGTTCGCTTAGCTAGCGCATGTTTACCATAAACTTCCACCAAAATACGATGACTTTCGGCAGCAGTGTTCTTCATATTAAAGTCATGAAGAAGAACTCCCCGCAATAATACTTTTTCAGGCACAAAGTTCGACATACTTGAGTGAAAAAAAGTTATTGTTGTTTACGCTTCAAATGAATGATATATACTGAAATGACGTACAATGACAGTAGCTTTCCAACGCATGTTCCATTAGAATAATACAAGTTACGCCATCTCTTAGCAAACCGCACGAATTAAGTTATAGACACAATACACCTGACATATTTTCCTCATTTTAAAGTTTTAATCTGGATTTTAAAGATAATTCGGGCCGGAATATTTAAGACTGGAAATGACAATTTTCGTAAGATTTCCATCTGTCACTTGCGGAATATTCTATTACTGTTTGAACTACAATATTATATGTAAAAGTGTGCAGTAAAAATCCACCTGAATATCCAATATAATTTTGGAAGTTAAGAGGGAAGGTCTAACCATTCTTCCCTGCGGATCTCCTTGTAACTTCTATATAACAACCAGAAATGGTCGCATATATTACTTAAAAAGCTGGAAATTTTCGGTCGGTTTAAGCATGAATCATGTTGAATTGGTTGAATTGTGCCGAAAAGTAAATATTTCTACTGATTTGTTATACAGCCAACCCAAACTAATCATGTTTTTAACAGAAAAAGAGGACTTTATTGGCTTGTCAATCCCGTTAAAACAAGCTTGAGGATCTCAAAAAAAAAAACCTAAATGCGTTGTTCAATTTAAGAAGCAAAGTCAATTTGTGGGAATCAGCTCATTTCAGTTTATTTTTACCGACCCATAGAATTTAAATTGACCAAAAGTTTACTAACATTTTTGCATTTGTATAATCCGGTAGGCTTCCATAGTAGCTTTATAACTTTTTGGAAGAGTTTTCCCACGATGGTTGTTGATATGCTCAGCTTGAAGTTTATCGGTTTATCCACAAAAGTATGCGCCATTAGTTTCACCGATCGGAAGTTGTTACAGTTTTTCGTGTCGTACTTGCCTTTATACAGTTCAAGAAGAAAATTCTTTGGAGTGTCGCAATGCTAAATAATTGTACCCGAAACGTTAATTATTTCAATATTATTGTTCTCAGTTCAATTGTACATTTTCGTATTTAAAGAAAACTAAATTTATTATTCAGATCCTCCTTTAAAAAAAATAAACCTTCAGAGCGTATAAATTGAAGGTCACCTTAGATGAATGTTTGTCTTCTTGTTTGGTCGCAAATAAGTGAAAGATAAATGAATTATTTCCATTTTTAATCAGGCTTCGATTTATTTTATATCTTTTCAAAACCCTCACCGAACCGTTCATCATTTCTCAATTTTTAAATCGCCAAAACCAACACAACTATTGAAAAACGACCGCTCATCAATAACTCAAAATCAAACTACGAGAAATCTTCTTTCGATTTATCTGGCCTTCGTTTCCCGAGTATTTGGATTTGTCTCCCTGTTTTTGGTCGATTTTCGATTATTGAAAATGGAACAGCGGCACTTTCTGGCACTACTCGTAACTACTACCATACTTTTCGCTAAGCCCTACAATAAGAAGACCACAATATGTCGACCGGAAAAATGTACAAAAACTGATGGATATTAATGATTTGTCCTTGCGACCAATAATGAAAACACACAAGCCCATGGCAGACAGGAAGCCCCAGGACCAACCTAACTAACTACCAATATGGCGATTTCTTTTTTTTTTTTTTATACTCGATGAAAATCTAAATCTTCTTAAAGAAAACGACAAAAAAGGAATACAAAACAAACCATCTGCAAAATAAGAAATTTAAGGAGGACCAGGCAAAGAGAACCAATAGAAAATAAATAAATTGAATGCTCATAGGGATGGGATTAAGGAAACCATTTTCCAATACCAATGAAGAGAATGAAGAAGAAAAAAAAAGGAAAAAACAGGAAACTAGAATGATGACGGGACTTGTGGAGAATTATTGCCATTTCCTGGGATCGGCATAAACTACCAGCCAAACAAGTTCCACTGTTTCCGCTTTTGTATCTGTTGTATTATTTGTTATTGATGTAAACTGTCTGCTTTGTAACTAAAGGATCAGTTTTTCAGTGTTTAAGTGAATTTCCGTAACCCCATAATCCCAAGACCTTTTTTACAGCAACTTCTTTCACTCCACTCGTCTTTATCGAATCGGTTCGTTGAAACTTTGAATATTGCTGACATTGCTGGGATAGATAGCAAAAATAAAAAATAAAAAAAAGGGTTAGACTAGACGATTTTGTGTTTCCCATTCATGTGGTTCCTAATCGTTTTATATTAATCTTGTTTGTGCGCAATAATCACTTACAGATGGATGATTATCTATCAGTAACTGTTCATTTCCTCTCATCCTTATACTTTCTAATGGTAAATTATTCAAAAAGGCGCAAGATGGGTCAATATATTCTGGGAAAAAACAAAAAAACGAAAATTGGAACCACAAAGTTAGGAAAGCAAATTGGACTGCCAGAAGGTTCCACTTTTGAACCATTAGTCTTAGGCCCATTGCGCGAGTTGGCAGTTGCATTGTAGTGCATATGGAAGGTTATAGTCAAGAGAACTAAGCAAAAAGAGTAGATGTGCCAATATTTTTGATTATTTTTTTGTTAGCAACATGCTCTAAAGAAATGATATGGAATCCCACAAAGATGGCTTAGCTGGCCACTTGTATTTTGCTAGCCCATTCGAAATTTAACTGTAGAAAACTGACCTAATTGTTTGTCAACTATGTGTTATGTAAATTGTATCGCTGATATGAAGATTGGTTCATGACGTAAAGCGTAAGGTAACTAGTGTTATACATAATTGATGGGAACGATATTAGAGGGATATGATAAAAAAGAGATTTTAACGGCCATTACTTCAAAGATTTGACTACGATTCATCGGTATGAAAAACTGAAAAGAAGAACGTTATAGCGACAGAAGAAGATAACGCTTGCGGTGGCTTGCACCTGCTCCTTTGATTGCACGCGTTTTGTTAAGTACATCGTGTCGAGAACACCTCGTCTTAATTTGGCGTTTCTTCATTCCCAGTGTTTTCGATTTATGTTCATTTTGTTCTTGTTAACGGCGACCAATGATTCTACCTAAAAGGGTTATCGGTTATTATTGCTTGGCATACTTAGTAATGGCGTAATCTTCCTGCTGTGACCCCACGATTCACTCTGCGCAAAGCCATTCCAAATTAACGAGAGTGAGAGCGCTGAGTAGGTCATTCGCCAAAGGTATGGACTTAAGATTCGAATTTGATAAATTCCAAGGCTACTGCAATTTGAACTGTAAGTTTTTGTTTCTAGGTGGAGTTGCTCACTAAACTGTTAGTGAAATGCAAGATTTCTTAGTTATCGCGTGGCTCAACTATACTCTTTCGAACGAGTTCTTCTCATCACGGAGGAGTTTTTCGTAACTTCCAACTGGTGTTCTTGTTTTTTTTTTTTTTAACCAATTTCATCGTAGTCTATGAACTCGACAGCACTTCGGAAAAATAAGAACTCTGATTAAAAGTTTGGTAGCTATTGAAAGTCGCAACGCAGTGTCGATGCTTGTAAATGCAGATTCTATTCAAGACCATATCCTAGTGATCGATATGATGATCAAAATGTCAATCGTGAATTATAGGACTAGATTCCAATTGTGTACCGAACCAAAGATGTGAATGATTTGCTTCCTACTGATAGTGTGACGCAAACGTGAACGTCCCTCAAGTCATCATGTAGTTTCCTTAGAATAAGTTGTACTTGTATGTCCTTGAATAATAGAGAACCATAATTGGTCAGCTTAAAAGTATCAAGTTGCAACTCGTACTCGTATATACCTACTTTTCTCTAAAACGTATGTTTTAAAACTCTTGCGACCATGAGCTAAAATCTCATAAAAAGCACCCACATCCTGTTATTTAATGCTCCAAAACACTTACATACTCCAAGCACGCCATCCGAGATTCCTTATTTTATCCATTCGTCCAAGTTATTAGTCAGAAATTTTTTGTTTACTTCTTTCCGCAAAGAGTACTCTGTTTCGTTCAAGATTGACAGCAAGGATTTTCCTTCTACAAGTGTTTAGAGTGAAGATTATGATATTTTCAAAGCCAACGAACATAAGGATATGGTTGTAGAGGTCTTCCTTATAAACTGATACACATTTCGTCCTACGCATAACTAACAATATTTGTTTTTTTTTAGAGATAAGCTTCTCTGCTTTCTAGTGTTCCTTGAAAGTCACAAGGAATTTGTTCAAAGCCCAGGACAAAGAGAAAATGGGTTGGAGCATATAAAATGAATTTTCATACTCATACTCATTCTCCTATATTAGTTTGCTTTGTACAAGTATCTGTTTATGTCAATATGGTTGTAGGCCTACGTACGAGTACATGTTGCAATCATAAGATAATAATTACTCGTACCACATACTCGTACATACGAGTATATCTCAAAAGTATACAAAAAAGGATTTTAAAATTCTAACAAGGATAAGAAGAAGCATCATCCTTCCGGTTTATGGATTATTAAATTATATTTCATTCCAGAAGGGAATGAGTAAAGACATCCGAACATGATCTATGCCTAATCCGGACAAAGAATTTTGTCCAGGGGAAGGAAGAAAATTTCTTTTTCACATGAACAAACAATTCGAATATTAGATTCATGAAGAACTGGGTATAGATGCGAATTTAATAAAATATTGAAACCATCTATCGATTCAGAGATACAGATACAAGGCCCTAAAAAGGAACTAGAGCATAAAAATGAAAATAAAAAAATTTAGACAATTTTACTTAAAAGAAATTCAATTAAAATTAATCTCCAAATTCATCATGGACTCCTTTTTTATGATTTTTTTTTTTGTATTATGAAGATACATCCTTCTGATCCACCAACTTCACCTAACCAAGGTCTTTGTCAGTTTGATGACATTTCATCCAGAGATTGAGGGTAGTACATAAAATCCATGTGGACATACGGCTTTCCCAGCAACGAGAACGTACAGAAAGTGGAGGAAATTTATTGTTTTTGTTCATCAGCAGCACAAGAGGAACAACAAGGGCAAACAAAAATCGAAACCGGATACAAAAACGACAAAATAAACAAACTGGACAGAGCACAAAGATACAGAATTCAAAATTCTATAAATCTCTCAAATCGTTTTATCCTGTCCCAGTTTTTTATATTTTTTTTTTCAAAACTGTGTTGGCTTTTACGTCTTCTTGTAATGGAAAACTTTTTTTTTTTCTAAACTGTTTCGGTATGTCCTCAATCCCCATGTATTTTTCTCTTCCTATGTTGACTTGCATATTCCTGGTTTGAAAAATAAAAACGAGACAGAGAGAAATGACGGAATACGAAAAAAAAAAATAGGTGAAAAATATATCCATTCATCTATTCCGATTCCCTCGTATAAAAAGGATTAACAGCAGGAAAGGTACGATTTTACGAGAGTGTTCTGTTGTTTACATGTAAACCCAGGCAAAGGGATGAATCCAGAGACAAACCTATGTCAAAACTGCAAATGTTTACAAATCACAATTCCATTCGTCCAGCTGAAATACCCTATGTCCTGCGGGTTTTGCTGGAATTTCCATGTATGTCAACACAATTGATTGTTTTAATCGTGAGGTAATGGATTTGGTTGTAATCCTCTCATACATATCAACCGTTAGGTATTGTTTCGATAAATAAATGTCACAGCGTAGAAATGTTGTTTTGGAGAATTTTTTCTTTGTTCAGAATTTTAGTATTGTATTTTGGACAGAAAACAAGTGATTTGATTGTGATGTGTGTGAACGATTTGTTGAAACACATGGTATACCAGTAAACTGACATCCAACTCAGCGTGTCCTCAATGCAGTATCAAAATGGATAAACCTTTAGCATATTAGGACACACATTCCCGACGTCACTATTTGTTTTATCTTCTAGCTTCCACGCTATGATAATCATTATTGTATACACAAGTCTGTATCACAAAACTCAATATATTCTTGGTCCTAAATTCTTAAATATCGGTCGGATCAATTGGCACGGCTACTTGATCTTGAAAAATCGAATTTCGAATCAGATGTGAGGCATGACTTTGCTGTTGTTGGAAGCCAACTTGCAAACTGCATTTGGACTCAGACAGGATAAAAAGTAAAATAACCTGAATAGTGGCCAACTAAGAAAAAACCTGTAAATCACTTGTTCCATGGGAGTACGAAAAAGTAGATCACTTCAAATTAATTTAGAAAAAGCTAGAACCCTGTCCAGTTAAGGTTTATTGGAAATTTGGAAAGTGTTCCTCTTAGGTACTTCTATGAAAAACTGAGAAAAGTCCTTGGTCTCTGTCTGTTAGCTGAAACTCACTTTCCTATTAATCAAACCGTTGTAGTCGATCCTGAGGATTTCAAAAAATCATTTCTGTGGGATTGGAGGCCAACAATTTCGTTGGCGTCCCCACGACGTGGATGAAATGAAGGTAGCCATATCTCTAAGTCCAACCAGGCTGCTTGAGCGGACGACCTGACTGCTGACCTCTTTAAAGCGGTAGGCAATGACTTGGTAAGGACCATACATCAATTCATCTCTTAAATATGTTCGGACGAAAGTATGACTGGTGATTAAAACCTCAACATTTTTAGTCCTATCCTCGAACAAAGGAAACCCTCTGCAAACTACAGATGCATCAGTGTTCTTAGCACCGCATACAAGATTTTATCTGCTGTACTGTGTGAACCTCTAAAGCCGTTCGTCAGCAACCTGATTGGTCCATGTCAGTGTGGCTTCAGGCCAGGAAAGTCCACCATCGACCAAATATTCACACTAAGGCAGATCTTGGAGAAGACCCATGAGCTTCAGATCAATACACACCACCTATTCATCGATTTTAAGGCCGCGTCTGACAGCATCTATAGAGACGAGCTATACAGAGCAATGTCTAGTTTCGCCATCCCTGCCAATCTCATTCGTTTGGGCAGGATGACGATGGAAAATGCACGCCACTTCATCAATGTCGGTAAAGATCTCACCCAGAACTCTGATGTGAAAAAAGGATTTAGACAAGGCGATGCGCTGTCAACATCATACATGAAACAGCAAGAGGCACAATCTTTCAAAAGTCTGTCCAATTACTAGCCTACGTGGATGATATTGACGTTATCAGAAGAAAACAGCATGATGTCAGTGGTGCTTTCGCGAGTATTGAGAGAAAAGCGGTGAAAATGGGTTTAGCTTCAATGAAGGCAAGATCAAGTATATGCTGTCAAGCAAAAAGCATACTGAACTCCGACGTCTCGGACAAAACGTCACCTTTGACAGACATAACCTTGAGGTAGTTAAGGACTTTGTCTACCTAGCCTCCTCTATAAACTGAGATCAAACGAAAAATAACTCTTGCCAATCGCTGCGTATATAAGACCTTAAAAATTCCAGTCCTGTTCTATGGCGCAGAAGCATGGACGTTATGGAAAATGGATGACGGTGCTCCTGGCTTTTTTGAGAGGAAAATTCTTCGAGTGATTTTCGGTCCCGTCTGCCTTGACGTTGAGTGGAGGAGGAGATACAATGGCTAACTGTATGGACTGTACAGAGACATCGACATAGGCAGAAGAGTGAAGATGCAACGACTGAGATGGCTGGGTCATGTAAAGCGGACGGACACCACTGTTGCGGTCCGAAAAGTCTTCGAATCCGCCCCCGAGGATCTGCGCAGTAGAGGAAAACGGAGACTTAAGTGGCACACGCAAGTGAAAGGGAACTCAGCCAACTTAGCGTGCGAAACTGGAGGTAGCTAGCGATCGATCGAGCTGCTTGGAGACAGCCAGTCAATATCACTGTTGTGTCCTTTGAACCTCACCGTGCATATGATCCATTGTATCTTCCCCTTGATGAAATGAAAATTGTAAAGATGACAACTCCCTTATAAAGACTTAGAACCTTTATTTTTTTCCTTTTTGATCAAAGCACACGAACAGAGAACTAGTCATTGTATTCCTTATATAATATTTTTTCTGAGTTAAGAAGTTAGGGCTTCGGTGGTAAAGTGCCCACAATACCAGCATACACTAAAACAGGTCTGACCACTTGTAGTCTAATGCGAACTGCGGTGTCGTCTTCACTTTTATGGGAAGCATCACAGGATCTTGCGTCACTTATGCTCAGCACACTGAAATCATAAGCAAGAGGTTAGTGCCCCGTATTCACGCCCATAAGCAGTCTACAGTCTTTCCAGCTGAGGGACAAAAGAAAGTTCGCTGTCCTCGGGAAGCATTCGTTTGGCTTACTGTCAACTTGGAAAGTCATGGCTTCTGCATGTATGCCCATATGGAACCCAGTTTTCAGTAGTGAAAACTCTAGTCTTCAGTTCTGGAAAAATCTGCCCTAAGCCTTTCCCAGCAAATTCGTTGGCAATTTAATTTCCATTCATCCCATTGTGACTTGGAACCCAAAAAAGTCTCAGTAAATTTAACTTTCCGATTGCGTTAAGGTAGTCTTGCATTTTCAAACTGACTTTTCAAACTGACTTTTCAAACTTTCCACAAGAAAACCCTTAAGCGCAACTTGGCCTTCGCAGAGATGTTAATGTGAGCTATTTATGTATTGTAGATAGGGAAGAATAGAAAATGTAAATCTGATGCTATTCAGTACAAATAGAATAGGTACGAGAACACCACCCTTTGGCACCCCATATTTTGTTAATTATTCACCTAATAAAGTCTGACATATTTTGAAGATACGAGTACCTGCAAGCTTAATTCTTCCTCAGGTCTTTTATCCACTGAAATGAACATTATTTACAAAGGTAACAACATTTGAGAGCAACTAAATCACCTGAAGCTTCTTGGAAATTGTATTCTTAGCTTCCTAATTCGACTAATTGAGCTGTGAGCCTCAAAGCCTTCTAATAATTATATAATATCTTCTTGCATCGTTCCTTTGCGTATCAAATGCCAAACTTATTTATATACAAAATCGATTACATAAATTAGCAGACAATTTATCCTTTCATCTACCGGAGGCGGACTGATACAAAGGCTCAATTAAAAATCAATAAAATCACTGCCGGTGGCAAACCTCATTACGTCCTAACGTGGAATTATGCTTGCCACTCATAAAGGATAAGTGTGTCTCACTACGAGTACATACGAGTATGTAGATACATCCATACGAGTAACTTATAGTATCCTTGTGTTTACGTATGAATTTGAAGGGTTTGTTTATTTTGAATGAAAGGCGCGCGACATCCTTGCATATTTTAAATTCCGATCTCAAAGCGCCAAACTGTGTTTTTATTTTGGCATTTTTGTGTTGCTTTTTCGCCTCTTTAGTCTGTTGCTGTTATTTGGTACTGTTTCCTTTTAACTTGGCTTGAGAGTGTACACACTGGCAAAAGTTTATGTTAGATTATGGTACGTAGTAGGCATACCATCTGGTGGTGGTTATGGGATGAAGAATATGTGAGTGGAGTAAGCTACCGTCGGTCGTAGAGAATGGTAGTCAGGCAATAGCTTGCTTGTAAAGTGGTGTTGTTATTGTTTTTTTTTTACTCTTTTTTTTTTTTGTACATTCCTCTTTGCAGTTTCTGCTTTTCTTTTTGTGATTTTATAATGCACTCTACAGAAAAGGAAGTAAGAACAGGTTTGTAGGTGGGAGTGTATGCATTTTGATATGTAAACCTCCCTTTCTTCAACTCCTTTAAGGCGTAAAGAGACGAAGGGTTGAAAAACGCAGAACAACGAAAAGTTGAACTTTCCCTTTAAAAGGGAGTCAGGTCGTAGGTTTGTGTTGTAAAATAAGCAAACGGTGGGCGGAAAGATGAAGACTCCGTTTCATGATTTTTATCAGACCCTTTTTTCTTCAATTTTCCTTGCGCGATTTTTTCAGATATTTTTTTTTTATAAAGTTCTATGTGAATAGATGGTTCATCGCTATCAAAGTTGGGGTAAAAGTGAGAAATGGCAGCTTTTCCTTCCATTATGCTCCCATTTTTTTGTTGTTGTGTTGTTTCTTTTTTTTTTGTCATTTTGCTCTTTTCTGTTAACCTCTACTACATGTGCTACGAGTAGGACTACGGCAAAGGCTTTCTCATTTGTTTCATCTCGATGGTAGTTTGTTATTCGAGAACTAGGATGCAATGGCCTCATTAGAGACATGGAAGCAGCTTGAGGAAGGGGTACTCGTATTTCTTTTCTTTTGCAATGATGCTGAGAAATAAGAAAAGTTTTACTCCTTAGATAGAGATGATGGATTATGAGTTTTTAAAAAGAAAAACCGTTAGCACTTAGTTTTGAAATTTTGGTACTTAATTCGTTTTTTTCCTCAATTTTACGACAGCTTGTTGTTTTCTCTTTTCCAAAAAAAGTTGTAGGGGGTGAGAAATATAAGAAATATAAGGTATGTTAAAAATCGTTTAACTATTGTACTTCAAATCCAAATCATAGTCCTTGTTTGGGAAATCCAGATTACACTTTGCACTAAAGGAGCTAAGACCCATCTGTCGTACTTCTTTGAAGTTGAAAATGTCCACATCTGATGGCTTTACATCTTATGATTACTTGCCTTCTTTTAACCTACATGATCTGATAGAGTGAGCTAATTGATAAAGAAGGTAACGAAATGGGTCACAAAAATGAATCTTACAGGCCGTTATAAGACCTGCGTGTATCCAAATCTGTGGCTCAGCCATAAGCTTATCCTCCATGGCCTTTCCCAAGGAGAGTTGAGGAAGGACAAACTAGTAGGGAAAAAAATATCATCGCTGGTTTCATTTCATAATGCTGAATCCGGTCATGCAAATTTAAACAGATGTAGTTAAATAAGCTTCTTATGCTCTGTACAGGAGGAGGGTAGTAAAGGATGTTTCGACTGAAAAGCCCGTACTTCGGCAAATTTTGAGGTCAGTTTTTTCTGCTCATAATTACCGCGCAACCAAGGGTTCTGAACAGCCTTCAAATGTCTAGACTCAACGATGGGAAAGGAGAATTAGATAATTAAAAGGGATACAGGTTATGATGACTCGGAAATATAGAGTTTTTTTTTCGGCGAAAGAAACAATGACGATTTTTTGAGAGTACGTCCGAAAGTGGGTTTGACAATTTGCCAATTCCGTTGTTTTTCGACGGTGGCGCTTGAGTGTACTTGAAACGGTGTAAAGCAACTGTTCCATAAGGAAGTTTTTAGTTCATTGAAGAGCTTCATTGATACCCAACGCAAGCACTTTGTTCATTCTTATTGGATCTTGCCCTATTCTATCTGTATCGTCCCACTATTTGCTTGCCCCATAGCTGTTTGGGTTTCCATAGCTATTTTATAGCCTAACGGCACACATCGATTCTCTGTACCTTATTTCAGAAAAGACGTTTGTCTTTGTCAGTAAAATAATTGCTGTTTTGTTGCGATGAATTGAGAGCTCCAGATCCAAGAAGTTTATAACAGGGATATTACCAACATATCTAATAGTCTTATATCCATTGGTATTCAGGATTTGCACGAGGTTGTGGAACCCAAACGAAAAGACGGTACTCCACACTGAGGATTGTCCTCAATAAAAGTGATCTTGAGTGCCTTATGGCCTAGCTGCCTTTACTATCCTTAGGCTTAGCATGTTTGCTATCTATCTATGTTGTAAACGAGCGTTTTGGATTTGACTTTTTGATGAGCATATTGTTAGTCATGAAGGTCAATCAATTGTTCTTTAGTCTTAACCATGGAAGACGAAAGGCTTACGACTCTGTCGCATTTTGTACAATAGATTGGTTGCCACTCTTTGGTATGAAGATTACCTTAACTGCAAATCAGAAGAATAAATTTATTTAATATATTGCAGAGAAAAACAGAAAAAAAAAGAGTTGTAAAAACGTCTGCCTTTTTGTTTTTTTTTTTAAGACAAAAAATATAGCAGAAATGCTGTAGGAAACCATGCGTTTTTTTATAGGCAATTACTGCCAACAATTTAACCTCTAGGCCAATAGGACTTACAATACTCTACACGTCCTGGGCACCAATTATTGCGTTTATATGTGAAGACAATTTTAAACAATTTCCATCATAATCTGTGAAGGGAATTAATGTCCATTTCCTCTGTCTACATCTGCATAGACTTAACTTCTTCTTACTGCCCATAGCAGAGACTAAAATGAAACCTCTATCTCAATGTGTCAACTGAGCAGAAAAATTACGTGCTTAACTTGCCAGTGTTCCAATATGTCCTGTCCTCATGTCCTTTTTGTTTGCTAAACAAACATGAATCTGTCATGCAAAGCTAGCTACTTAAAGTACTTATGTACACACAACTATACGTGACTAATCCTTTATGGTCCTTTAAACTGTAATATTTTTCTTTCCAACTCTACCAACACGAAAGGAGAATTGGAAAATATGCAGAAGGAAAATAACTAAAACAAAAAAGGACGAAGCAGCTTGTCTACTGTCAATTCACATATACAATTTTCAACAGTATGTATCTATTTGGTTTTTTTTTTTTTTTTTTTGTCGAATCAGACATACGTTTTCAATCAACTGTCAATGTAAAGACTGTCTCCGGGCTTCTGGAAAATATGTATCTCACACTCTCATAGTTTTATAGAAAATAAAAGGATATCCGGAAAAAAATATTTTCCAGGTTATTCTGATTCTTTGCATAACTCCTTCAATAACCAGTATCTCCATCAATATGAAGGGTTCTCTGTGCACTGAAACAAATGCAAATCAGTTGGAAAAAAAGGAGAAACACACATCTCCTAGTAGTGTTTGCTTTTTTTACCTCCCTCAGTGTCTTTTTTTTTGTCAAAAAGACAAGAAAATCAAATGCAAATCAAAAATAAAAGACATATTGATGTGAAATTGAAGTGATTGCTTCGAGCAAAATGGCATGTGGCAAAGAAGCAAAACCCATCTACAATTTATATCTGTACATTAGATCAGAGTCATGAGGTGATATATTTGCACTAGAGATACAAGAAGAAATATTGAAACAAAGGGGAACAGATATGTTTGCACTCTTTCCATTTTAGATGATCAATATATTTACAGGTAATCCCTTTTTGGTCTGGCAGTAACTGTGCCTGCAGTAGGGTTTGTGGATTAAAAAGATAGGTTATATCACAAAACCCTGGATATTTTATTACATACTTTTACGATTGTGATGAAGTATGTTTTGAAAAATAAACTAAAGATGGGAGTTATGTTTATTCCTGTCCCTTTTCAATCGGATCCGTTTTCGAGTTACAATTACACCATAAACTCATCCCATGTTGCGGCCCTCTGTGTTTCCAATAATAAGAGCTTCCGGAGAGTTCAATTCCTTACAGGGTTAATACTATCATCATCGAATTTATACCATAGTAGAGAAAGAGGACCTCGTGTTGGGCGCCAAATTTTTATTTATTTACTTTTTTTTTGATTTTTTAAAAGATGCGTTTGTTAATTGTGAATCTTGAATTAAATAAGAAATACATTCGACTCTTTCTAATACGATGGCACTACGTCCTAGTGGTGGACCTGGCCTCAATCAATGTGCCTACACTTCCTCTTTTGCCCTTTTATTTGTTAATTGCTTCACTTTCTCACATCGCGGTGATGTTTTCCAATAAATTTTGTCAAAGCATTTTCTTCTCCAAACCACCAGACGTAGGTTCGCCGCTTCTGCACGCTATTTTATGCCGAAAATGTCTATATGTCATTCAAATAGGCGAATCTGACTCTGGCTTGTGAGTTTCGCACAATAATCTTACGTATGTTGTTCAGGAAACCGCTCGAAATAATTTTATAATTTTTCAGTCAGTCAGTTAAAAGTCGGGCGGTATATTCCGATTTGGTATTAAAAGGTCTTTTTCAAAATCCACTATAATTTAGAAATCTGGTCGATTGTGGAATTTTTCGAACAGAAGCCACACTGCTAACGATCAATCGGTTGGTTGACAAAAGCTTTTAGATTATTGCATGATCCTCTGAGAGAATATCTTGTGGATGAGGAGATTGTGGCTCTAAAATTGGCGCAGATAAGATAGTCTTCTTTTTCTTTTTAAAGGATCTGTCATTACAATTGGTCGGTTATGCTTTTGCTCGGTCATATTTTAGGGATAACAAGGGGTAGGGTTCTTACATGATCAACTCCCATTACCTCGGACAGCTTACTTGTAGATTCCTGTGTATTGAATAATTCGGAATAGCGATCGTCATCGTCTCTAAACCATCTGTAGAAAAGTTTTTTTTTCATATCCTCAGCACTGACTATTAGTCTGCCACAGGACTCCCTCTGGTTTGTCTTTGCAGACTTCGGTTTGACTTTTGTTGAGCTAGTAAGTTCATCCCAAAATTTCAAAAGGCTTTTCCTTCTATAACATTTATGAATTTGTTTGATCTTTTTTTCTTCCTATTGTACACGAGCCGTTTTGGTCTTTTACTTCTTTGCCTATGCAAACCAAGCCATTCATCGTGAAACCACGGGTTTTAGCAGTGATGGTCGAATGAAGTTAAGCATATCAGAGAGGACATTGAATGGCCGTTCCAGGATATATTGATAAGGTAGCAGCAAATGAAACAAATCTGCAAATGGTGACTTGTCTCGTTTTACTCAGTTATCGTTATATTTCTGCTAAGGTGTATGGTCCAAAACTTTTCGGTTTATAATTCATTTATAATCTCTTAGCTGTCTTAAACTCTTAGCTATTATTCTTCGAAATAGCTCCGTCTAGCCCCTCAATGAGTGTGATAGCGTAGGAGCAATGAAGAATCTTGCTGCCTTCTCTTTTTGTTAGAAGGGCGCTGCATCATAACTATCTATTCGGTTGGGCGTTTCTTTTTTTTTTTGTTGACTAACGAATTACTGTACAGCATTGCCATAAGGAGTTGTAATTACAATACATTTTTTAAAGGCCCCACGTTGGGCGCCAAATTTTTGTTCTGTGCACTTGAAATTTAAAAAAATGTCATTTAGGGTCCCCCTTGTTTTCAAATACATAAGAATACGTTTTAATTGATTTGCTTCGTCCGATATACGTTTTAGAAGGAAAACAACTTTGCAACACTTCCGCTTAGTTAGCCATAAATAACATTTACCTCATCAAAAGTTGGTGACCATATCTGGTGTGTGTCGTGTATCGTTTTCTCAAAAGCGATAAAGTGACAAATGTGTAAGGGCATTAGTACTATCACCAGGATTTCTCCCTTGCCCACAATCACCCTCATACTTATGAGAAGAAGGGGAAAAGTCGAAAACAACATGAGATGAGGAAATAAAATGATGTCAAATTAACTCGATTACTGTTAAAAGTTTTTGGCCTGCTCATTAATGTAATTTATCAGCAAAGGATTTCCTACTGAAAATGCCTTCAGTGTGTGTAGACAGGACTATATTCATTTGTGTGATTGTGTGTATGTGATTTATTTATCATAGTTAATATCTGAAGCATGAAGGAAACTCTAGACAGAAATTGACAAATGGCAAGGACATGAGGGTGTGTTATGCCTCAAGATTTGGGAGCCAAACTCTAATCTTTGTCATTTTTATTTATATTCATTTTTTTTTATTTTTTTTTTTTGTGGTAATTCATGTACCCGATGGAATTACAACTCAGAAGTTGGAAGAAAATATGTGACTACAATGAAAATTAGAAGCCCATGGTTGAGGAGGCATAGTCTTGTGTGTGATTATGAAAAAGAATAACCGGCCCCTATCAAGAAGTATCTGAACTTTTTTTTTTTTTTTTCTTAACATTGACGATAATTGTGAGTAATCATTTTCTTTTATGGTTTGGGATTATGTTTATGTTGGAAGGCGGTTGTGCATTATAGCTTAGAACATAAGCTCAGAAGGAGGGTTACACTTTCGTGTATACCCAAGCAAAGCAAGAAGTTTTGGTGAAATACAAATATTTCCATAGAGTGGGAGATGAAGAAATACGAGTAGTTGGAAAACTTCAATTTGAATTAGCTTTTTTGGCATTAAGCTGCAATTGCCTTGACAGCAATTGGTTTCTGTCATTTTTCTGAGCTGACGGTGTATTTTTTCCTCTCTTCAATGGTAGTCTTTTCCTACTACATGAATTTTACTATCATTTTATTTTATTATCATTTAGGCATGGGTATTTGCCTAGTCGCATGGTTACATAGTGAATTTTTGTAAATCAAATTCATCATCTCTGACTGGTGCTTGCAGCATCTGTCATACTAGCAACATATGTTTCTTTGTGCTACTAGTACTTGTCACTGCGAAAGAAGGCTCACTTATTGTTTGTACTAATCTGGTATTCCAAAGGAATTGCCTTTACCGCAGCGATAGGTTTAACAATTAACAAATATCAGAAAATACCAAAAAATATTATGAATTTTCTCATAATACCTGCATGAGTGTGAAGGATCTATCCTGCTCCCTGCTAAATGATGACAAGCTCATCTTCCTTCAAAGGATGCGTTAAGAAAATTCTTTTACGGATGGGGTACTTGCCTTTTATAGGGCCCATACACTACACAAACTGTCGCTACAGACATATATATTTTGTTGTTGCAAATATGTCTGTACTGACTGTCTGTGTAGTGTGTATCCATGTCGTCTGTTTGCAACGACGGTCTGAGCAAATACAAAATATTTTGAAATTTTCTTGGTCTGTGCAAACATGTTTGTGTAGTGTATGGCAAATTTTGCCATACCGGCGTGAAAATTCGATGAGGCAAGATGAACAAAGAGTGTGATAGGCAATTTTGGATTGAGTTCATCGAAATGTATAGAAGTTAACCGGTGCTGTGGTGCGTAAAAGACGCTGTCTGACAAACTGTTTGCGTAGTGTGTGGAGAAAGCATGTTTGTGTAGACACAGGTCTTTTTTTTTTTTTTTTTTTGGTTGCGTCCAAAGGATGTGTAATCTTCGAAAGATACTAGTTGCCCGTGCTACTAGCATGCACGATTCGCGGGATATGTTTCTCCGGTGCCTCGCGCCTCACGTACTAAACCACACCCTACCACTCTCCCCGCGGGACTGCCGTTAGGTATTACTTCGCGGGGCTGGTTAGCAACTCATGCTAAATCATCAACGTCAACGTCTGCCACTTCGGCCCTTCTTTGTCTTTCGGCTCTTCTTAGCTCATTTTGTACGCTCGTTATGTATGAACATATTTCCAGCCAGTCGTCTTCTGAGCTACGCTCTATGAGAAGCTGTGGAATGGGTAAGTTCACTCTTCCTCCTGAAAATCTTCTGCAGTGGAACATTACGTGCTCCGTATCCTCTTCTTCATCTGGGCATTCGGGGCATAGAGGCGAGCTATCGTGGCCGAATCTGTGAAGATAACTTCGATAGCCGCCGTGCCCGGACAGGAACTGCGTGAGGTATTAGTTGCAGTCCCCGCTTTTTCTTCTTGTCCAGACCTCGATGTTTGGGATCAGTTTGTGGGTCCATCTGCCTTTTGCCGTGTTATCCCACCGGACTTGCCACAGTGCTAGAGATGTTGCCCTTTCTTCTTCTTTTATCCTTTTTCTTATGATGGACTCTTGCCTGTTGACAGTTAGCCTAAGGTAGATCCTTTGCATTTCGTTAGCGAGAATGTCGATGGGAATCATTCCCGCAATAACGCAGGCTGCTTCGTCCGAAATTGTTCGGAATCCGCTTATTGTTCTTATTGCGCAGAGCCTGTATGCTGACGAGAGGTTCCTTCTTGTTTCCTTAGATGTAAGAGCCCCTGCCCAGACCGGTGCAGCGTATATCAGTATTGAGCTGACCACCCTGGATAACAGAATCCTTCTGGCGTATCCAGGTCCACCGATGTTTGGCATAATCCGGGAAAGAACTGCCTGCATTTGTGACGCCCTTTTGCTGGCGTACTGGATGTGCGTTTGAAAGCTTAACCTGTTGTCGAGCGTTACTCCTAGGTACATTAATGACCCCTTTGATCTAATTAGTTGGTTTCCAACACGGAAAGATGCATATTCCACAGTCTTTCGGCTGTTTATCAACACAGCCTCGGTCTTGTGGTCAGCTAGTTCTAGCCCTGCAGATTCTAGCCAATTCTTGATTCTGGCTACTGCTTCATCCGTAGCGGACTCTATCTCATGGATATGTTTGGCCACAGTAACCACAGCGATATCGTCAGCAAAGCCTATAACCTTAACTCCTTGTGGCAGCGTTAATCGGAGAACCCCGTCGTACATTATGTTCCACAAGAGGGGTCCAAGAACCGACCCTTGTGGTACTCCCGCGGTGGTGTTGTAGTACTTAACGCCATCGTCAGTATGGTATCTTAATTTCCTGTCGGTAAGGTAGTTTGCTACTATGTTTAGCAGGTAGTACGGTGTTTCCATTCTGACCAAGGATCTCCTAATGCATGACCAGCTTGCCGAACTGAAGGCATTTTTAACATCAAGGGTCACAACCGCGCAATATTTCTTCATTTCTTCAGGTCTATGCAGACGTGGCTGCGTAGTGTATGGGCCCTATTAATCTTCTAAGAGAATCACCTTTCGTTATGCATTGTATTCCAAAGCAACTTGAGAAACGCTGCTACATCCTTCGCTGAACAAGACTATTCCCTCTGGAACAACAAATTTTCATTGAGAGTGCATAAAGGACGATCATCTGAGTCTTAAAGGTATCACTGAGATTATTCAGATCATGTGAAAGTAAGTGATTTAATGCAGCTTTTCTCGTGGTAGTTTGGTTTCAAGATTTCCTGTTTTTGTTTCGCATCGAAATGTAGATTAAATTCATTTGTTAATAGATAGATAGATTTCCTCTTTAGAAATTCACTGGAATTTATTTGGCATAGGACACTATGTGTAGTTAGTGGTCATATCCAATGCAGTTTAGAAATCTCCCTTCTTGAAGCCCGAGCAAAAGATGTTGAGCATATATTCGACCTTATAAATCCTTATGAGTCCCACCCATGCTGTTTTTAATAATTGCGCAGGTAATTCGTCTGCTCCTACAGCCTGATTGGTCTATTAAGAACACACTTTCCTAGCTTTCCTTAATCGGGCGAAATTCTTTTCGTTCAACCCTAAGATGAGTGCTTGAAGTCGGCTCTCTTCGACAAACTTGAGCTTTTGCACTGAATGCTTACGAATGGTTTCGGTAGACTTTGCAAGGAAATGCTCTATTGATACGGATTGAAATAAGTCCTTTGGTCAAATTACTGGAGCTCAAAATTTCTTGTCTAAGTTGAGGTTGAAATACCATAGTATAGGTTTCTATTGCCTGGCCCATTCCATCGCAGTTCTTATATGAGAGTGGCAAGTGTTTTGTAGCTAGTTCGGGTTCGAAAAGTTGTTTTGTTTGCTGAGGTGTTCACTAATACGTCCATCCAAATCGGAGTCTGAAAGTTGCTTCACCGTAGTGTTTTTCGTGTTCGAACAATTAACCCGACGGAAGAATCTGGAGACCCAAAATTCTTGAAAGAAAGGAAAGTATGTAGCTAGTATCAGGTTTTGAGCGCTGCTTTTGGTTTACTTTCAACTATTCCAGAACCATCGCTATTTCGAAAACTTGGTAAGGTGGATTCCGAAAATTTTCCGAATTTGTCGAAGTAGCTGAATTCTCAATAAGGGCGGCATCAAACAGGAAGTCAGAAGATCTAAAAACTCCTGGGTCAGCGCAAGGGTCTTGGAAGTATGTTGCTTTCAGCCTTCAGAATCAATATACCCGTTCGCAGTCTATGAAGTTAAGGGTGCTATTTTGATGAAAGCAATGTCTAACCCAGGATTTATCACTATCTGTTAAATGTCTGGGCGACAAAGTTTACAAAACAAATACGAAGCGTTGTGACTTAGATTACATCCACAAACTGTTAAACAATTTATACGGACTCACAACGATGTCCCTATGTGTTCTATCTAAAACATCTGTGTCCAAGGTAAACCAGGTGGATGAAATCATTTACGCACGTTCTTCAAAACAGTTCAATGTCGCTTCTCAGATACTTTATTTTACTCGTACTTACACGAAAACTAATACATATGAGATTGTTTTCAGATCATCGAATCATCAGCTTACCCCACTCACAATCTCTTCTTCTTATGAACTTGAATCAATTTCCAATGAAATCCGATCAAAATTTTCCCATGAATTGTTTTCATTCGGAAGCAGATTACATCCAAGCAAAAAGATACCCGTATCCTCTTATAGTTGATTGACAGCAAAGTTAAGATACTTTTCACAAGTAATGTGGCATTGGTTATATCAAATCAATAGCTCGTGTAATAAATTGAAAAAATAAAAACAAAAAAATAAATGAAAAATAAATTTTTGTGGTAGAAAATATTTCTGTTACATTTTATTCCATCCTCGGCTTTACAAAAGCCAACATACTCTCGTAGTCCTGTGTATTCATAAGCTTTTAGGTTAAAATGCGCGTAATGAGTATGAAATGTATCTCAGTTGGAAATGTTCACTTTGAATGATGACATTAAATTAGCCTTTGACATGCCATCATCAATAAAATCGACAGCTCAAATGAGAATGGTGACAGTTTTTACCACCCCCGACTTAGGGAAGAACGAAGAAAAACAAAAAAACCTTAAATCCAACATCCGCCTAAGGGGCCTAAGTGTTATATCGTTACACAGTATGGAGGGTAAAGTTTGACATTGATTATGTTGCCGTCATATTAACGGGGGTAACTTTCGCTAACCACTCAAAAGTATCATTCCTTTCGAAAATGGATTTTTTTGTTTGCCATTTCTAGTATTAGGCCCATGACATCTGGTGGATCGTTTGGATTCGCTTTCGACATGGTACCCCATGTCAAGGCTCGTTTCTATAATAAACCACCAAATGCTCGAAATTTATGAGTTTGTTCTATGTCATAAGCAAAAGAACAAAAAAAACGAAGAAAAAAAAAAGAAGAGACATTTTCTTGCAACCTTGTCGTCTTGAAAAGGACAGACTGGCTGGATGCCGCCTTTCGTTGGCATCATCACCATCAATAAAAGATGGAGAATCAGTAAAACTGGGTGTCGTGCAGTAGGGGTGGTAGCTGACAAAAACTTTTATCATAAAACCGTATAACATAAGATGAAGGAAACGAACAACTTATATCGGGTTAGATACACTTTTTTTTTGTTGTTGCCTCTGTTAAATGGCACATACCCCCCCCCCCCCCCCCCCCCCAAACATACATTTAGAGTTAAGACCAAGTCAAACGCATGCAAGATTGTCGTTGTTGTCCTTACTAAATCCCCTCTCAGTTTGAGAAAGGTAGAACATTCCTTGCTTGAAAGAGGAAGTTTACTCAGTTTCAAGGGAATTTCATAGCTCTAGGGGCTTTACAATGTTGTGACCCATTTTCATCAACTACTTCATATTCGAACTAAAGACAGATGGGAGTTAGGTTTCGGACTTTCCCTTTTGATGGTAAAAGTCTTGGTGGTGTTGTTGGGGAAGATGCAACGCATGTCCAACTGTTGTATCTTCAAAGTTTCAAAACAAAATACTCGTATCTTCAAGAAGCACAAATGCTGTTGATAGGTTCTTTTGGCTCTCTGTTCACCCCTTTTTGTCAGATCAAATTTTCTGTGGTTACAAATGAGGGTTCAACTTAGTCTGCCAAATATGAGCATTTTTGTGTGTGAGTTTAGGTTCTTATAGAGTGATTTTCTATAGGGGTGAATGGTGAATATGAGTGCTTTTTGTGGTCATATTTTGTGGCTTTTTTGTGTGCAAATGAAGGGTTGGGTTATTATCTTAAGATTTTCTATAGAATATAATTTGATTCTGGGTATTAAGACTCTGAGAAGGGTTCACATGTGACGTCTTTCTTTTGTTCGAAGGGAGTTGGTAGAAAGAAGTTGAAGAAAACATAATGTGGTGGGCGACTTTATTAAATTTTGAAAAGTGAATAGCTAATTTGATGGTTTTATGAGTTATTAACAAAAGTTTAGCTCTTATGACGAGTGTGTTCGCCGGATTTTAGTTGTAATCCAAACTCAATGATTGTGCTAAATTTTTCGGGATTCAGAAGTCGATTGGGAAATCCGATTTGATCTGGCTGTTTAGAAGTTTCGACGAAATGCCGCACTATTTTGTTTACAATTCGATACTTTGAATGCCTATGATTATAACGAAGCGAAAAGAATGGGATTCTACTATTTTATCGATTTTGTCCATACCAGAACTATACAAATGTTAGCCGCTATGAGATTTAAGTCAGTTCCGGTGAAGCGCGCCATATGTTCGTGAATTCAACACGCGGATGAACCCGCATCCTTCTAACAAAATCGGTAAAATAGAACAGAATATCCACCGCATTCCCATCCGTTTTTTCATGCCTCATCAGCCTGCGGCAGAACTGAAACGAATAGGACCTCTTAGATACTTTTTACACTTGTTTCTGACTTTTAAAGTTTTGCAGATTTATAATATACTCTATTGTGTGTTGTCTATGGTGCCGTTTGTTGCACAAAGAGGGTAAATTACACTTACTGGCGCGCGTATAAGAAAGAAGGTTCCATAGGTTAATTGGCTGCCGGACATCCACAATCGGTTTTTTTTTCTCAGTTTTTCGATGTATTTCATATGAATCGAACCCATGTCTATGACGTTAAAGCCGACGAACTTAAGCCAAATGAAAGTCTTAGATTAACGAACTTTCTAAATTCATCAAAGACTTGCCGATGTCTGATTTACTTGACTCAAACTTGCGTTTTAGGTGCTCACATAGTACACTAGATAGGGCGTTGTACTCCCCTTGCAACTATTTCTATTGCATTTTCTTCAGTATGGACGGTCTTCCACCTTAAGGTGAGCCAAAGGATGCTATGATTTCGTTCGTATAAAAAACGTGTATTTCACACATAAGTAGATCTATAATATCATTCATATCAATCTCCACCGATCAAAGTCATTTGGTCTTATGCAGTCTTATTAAGGTTTAGTTTAGCTTTCCCCATTCAGATGAATGAATTGCAAAATGTTGTCGTTCAACAGTCTGCAGCAGTTATGTTCGTAAGTTGTCAGTTGCGACTATGTGTGTATTATTACGAGCCATTTTTATCTATTCATTCTTTTGTTCGGGATTTGTGTCCTTGTCATATTCGTTGGACTTTCTGAAAGACTGTTTGGACGTTAATTATGCGCTGCTTGTCTCCCCATTCATCTTCATGTCTCTGCGTGCCTTTCACAGGCTCGATTGATGCCATCGAGCTTTTTTCTTCTCTTGTCTGCTTCACTCGTTTTCGTTTTAACAAACTGATATTGGTCCCGTGTCTTTTGTTCTTAGTATTAACGGGCAGCAGTCGTTCTTTTTTGTCTTGAATGCCTCTTGTTTCAGTGCATGCACTTCATCATCTTCATCAAACCAGAGGTTTCGTTATGAAACAATGTGGCATCTCCGATGACCTGTCGACAATATCTTCATTTGTTTTCTGTGCTTGGTTCTGGTAACACTATACTCGTTCGACATGGAATTTTTTTACAGAATTTCTTCTGTGTTTTGGGTCGCGATGTCCGTATTCATATCCTGGGAAAAATCAGCGCCAAATGAAAACGAATTAATATTTAAACAATTTTTTTTTGTTTTTATTGGGTTATTCAGTGGCTACAAATCTTAGAACACTTAAGACGATGTGGCCACTCATCGATTACAAGACGCACTTCATGCATGGGGTAATTGTCCACTGCACGGATAAGGGCTCGCTTCAACGACTTAATATTTCAGTGTTGAGTAGAGTAAGCATGCCCTCTAATACGGTCCAAAACTTGTTATCCAACGGGTTGAGGTCTGGACCACCAGCTGGCTAATCATCCGTTGATTTGAAGTCCGGAACATTGGTTTTGAGCCACAGTTGAGTCGTTTTTGCTTTGTGAGCTGGAGCAGAGTCTTGCCGAAAAGTCCAAGGCTTGTTGTTGAATATTGATTGGTTGAGAGACTTCACAATGGGTTCCAAGACGGTCGATTGATATACTTTGGCCGATGTTTTCACTCCTTTCTCACAAAAATAGAGCTAAGTAACGTCATCGTAACACACTCACCACCATACCTTCTTCTGCTTATGCTTCTGGATGGATGCTTCTCTGGATGACCGTGCATACACACGATCGTTCTGCTTCTGTACGATTCTTCTACGGCGAAGATTTTCTCGTCAGTAAACAGAATTTGTCTGTGAGCGTTCTTCGCGTACCGGCTGAGTAGCGCTTTCGCCCTTCGCTTGCGTTTTTCCTTCAATGCGGCCGTGAGCAGGTGTCCAGTGTGTCGCTTGTACGCGCTGAGTCCTAAATCTTCTTTGATAATGCGATACATGGATTTCCCGCGACAAGATTTTCTGTTTTCGCAGCGGTTTTCAGTCGATTCGTTTCTTCCGGCTTTGATCGCTTTCGGAGTTCTCACAGTGCGCGGACGGCCGGATCTTTGACGGTCTCGTACTCCACCAGTATCCTCAAACAACTTCACAGCACGATACACAAAATTGCGGTCGTAACGTCCTAAAGATATCGCCTTTTTCCATGTTGCATTTAAGTAGGCCAACTACAAGAATACGATTTTCGATGTCGCTCCATTCCATGATTGTAAGCAATTAATGTCAAAAACTTTTAACGTCACAATGAAGCATAAATATCAACTGTCAAATCGCAAGCAATACAAAATGGATGCGTCCAGAGTTGCATTCGTAATTAGTGAGTTCAGTTGTATACCAGTATTTATGACTTGACTAGGTAATATCGTAGAAGTCGATGTTGGCTCCTTAAAACTTTCAGACATACAGAATACACAAGTTGTCCCTTCAATCGATCAAACTGTAAGCTAACTTACACTGGCGGTTTTAGGAAAACCTTGCATTCATATAGAAAATTTGATTCCGTAACAAATGTCTTCCTGTGATCGTGTCCTACTGCTCTCTTGTCCTCCTTCAGAGGTTTTTAACATCCTGCAAGACCTTCATATAGTATTCGTGGAAAATTGTCTATATTTGAAGCGCTTCAAAGTGAAAATGATAGTGCTTGTTCTGGTTACTATTCCGACGGTACAATCCCTAACTTGGGAAGCCAGATTACCAGAGACTTTATTTTGAACCAGGTAAGCTCATACAACCGTGATACACTTGCCTAAAATGGACTTCTAAACGGCAGATCTCGAGTCTTCATATCACGAAAAGTCTAAGTCTCTAGAAATCACAAAAGTGGGACTGATGGTATGGTCAGCAGCAGGTAGCTCTTTAATAAAGGTTGAAATTTTATCCTTTTTTGACGTACTCAAACTGCCCTAAATTATATAATGTTCAATTAAATTAAGTTAGAGCGCACGAGCCTTATTTATTTCAAATTTTAAACCAACTTTCACTCATTGGTTCTGTTAAATTTGTCCAATATGTTGCTTAACACACCCACTCGTCTGATTTAAACAGGCCTTTCGAAAAATAAAAACTGGAAAAATCTTTCCTTGAATTCAACCCTAAAGAACCTACCTATCTTCAACTTCAACTCTCATAATCATTCAATCGTCTGCCAAAATTCAATGTGAAAACAACTTTTAGCCACAAAAAAAAGATTGCCTCTCGATGTCTGCGTAGTAGTTAAGGCTTCGCCAAAGGCACACCTTTTCCTTTTCAATACGCACCCAGACACCCCCTCATTCTGGCTTTTATCAGTTTTACATTTTCTCTCATTTTTCCAGACTGCAAAACCCCCAAGTGCTATTTTTTCACACCATACCATTTCAATTCCAACACACGATGTTAAACATTCCAACGATTTTAGGAAAATATTTACAATGGCACTCCTTTTCTTCGGTCTGATTTAACCCTTCAAATTGTAAAAGGAAATTGGGACCACAGTTAGCTACAACGGCATTTCTTGAAAACAGCCAGATGTTTTCGGTGGAACTTTTTGGTCAACTGCATCCTCTTTGCCTTCGTTTTCTTCCATATTTCCATCCTATTTTCGGGACGGTTTATTTGTCTGGATATCGCTGGCAGATTGGAACACAAACTAGGCAGAATGTGAAAGTAATTACTTTACCCTTTCTGTGTGTTAGGTCCTTGCAAAAGAGTTTTGTTAATTTTCCACACAAGTTTTACAACTTAATGATGTGGCACAGCAAGGCAAGGATTCCATTTGTAGAAGGGGGCTAACCATGGAATGTTGTCGGAATGGTTGAATGGAAAGGAAAACTGTTTCACTATAGAAAAGGGTGCCTAGCCGACATGCACAGCCGCACCGAGAAATTAAAACGTTGCATTGGAAATGAATGCCCTTAAATTGGATGGTGACTTTCTCTCCAAGGCATTGCATTCTCTTCACTAAACAATGAGTTTCACGGTGTATGATCAGCCTCTTCTGCGTTTGCTTCAATTATATCGTATAATATATAAATCCAACCACAGGATGTCTTTGGAGTTATTTATTTATTAACCGTAAAATGACTTTTAGAAAAGTCTTAGTTGGGCAACCAAGCTGTGAAGATTCTCTAAATCAGGCATATCAGTCCTCTATCATCCGCGCTAGTTTGTTTCTGTCGTCTCGAACCAGCGACTGTGATTCGAAGATCCATTCGTTCGTTGTGACCGGACTAGTGCAAATACTTACTATGATGCAGCTACAGCACGAAATGGACCAGGACCTCCCCTAAAATACCTTTCAATTTGCTAAGATTTTCATCAGCTTCCGGCAGTTGCTCACATGAAGTTGACTGTGTTCCCTTTCTACCTGCATGAAGTCTACCGCGTTGTTTGAATTGGAACCGATAACTTCGATTGGAATCGATAACTTTCTTGGCCGATATACTGGTGTTTATGCGTTCAAGTTAACCTGGTCATCAAAGTCGGGTTTTAGAGTTTTTTGATGTGACGACCTCGCTTGCAGCCCACTTTCGCTTTCAAAAAGTCGCCCTAATTTTCGTTTTATGTCTGCGTTATAATCATGACTATGCTGATCATGATTCCCAAATACGAGACCAACAATTCCACAAAGATTCTCTCGAAACCGTGCAATATCCGCTCTGCTTTTGTATTAATCTTCCACAACTCGTCACCATATAACAGAACTGACAACATCAACGTTTTAAAAGTTTTAATCACTTCGAAGTTACTATTCTCACCCGTGGCGTTTTGTTCTAAGCGGTGGCCGGTATAGCTTACTGAGAACATGCACATGTTGTCATTATTCATTTCAAGGCCCAACTTGCCTTTTCTTCTTAAGAAGCATTCGAATACTCTTGATAGCGCGGGACTTTGGACACCTCTCAGTTGGCGTAGGCTCTTTTTTTTTTACTCAGGATCTTGTTTTCCGCTCTTCTTCGGGAACGATACACATCTCTCGCCGTTTTTGTAATTTCGTATTTTTTGTCACTGAGGGCTCGTTTTGGTGGTTACCTGAAGCTCACAGTGGTCTTGGTATCCTCTTTAGTCCAGGGCTCTTTGTAGGATCTATCTACTCCGGTCGTGCTATGGCTTTCAACGTTGATTTTCTTCTTCTGCGCAGTTTGTAGCTTTTCCTCATTGAATAGTCGATCACTGTACGAGTATTTGGCTGTAGCGAGAAATCGGTTGCCTATTTGGAATGATGGATGTGTGTCTCGTTCAAGTTCAAGCTTGTGGTCGATTTGGTTGAGATTCGACCATCTGAAGAGTGCCGGTCAATTTTCCATGCAATTTTTTTCATTACGAATGATTAGCTTTAGAAAGAAAGCTACAAAGATGAGTGTTTGGACCCACATTATTTAGACGAATGACATGTTTACGTACTTTTTTTATGAAAATAGATTCATCACTTTCATCGTCGTCAATTTTGTCTCACTACAATGTAAAGTATTCTTCCAGAAACACGTTCGTTCAACTTATCATATTTCAAGATTGAAATGCTTATTTGTAATATGCAAAAAAGGGAAGGATCCCTTCCTCTTCCAGCAAAAAAAACGAAAAAAAAGAGAAACCACACTAAAAGGGGTACTTTCCATGCTGATCCAGGTCCTCCCGTCTTTTAACCACAACAAGTGGCTTCGTATCTTACTCTACTACTCGACTACTGCTACCACTATTACTCTATACGAATACCTATCACTGGGATACTTCCTCAGTTTTGGAATTCCTTTTCGCTACTTTGGGATTCTTTAGGTGTTTTATTTTTTTTGGTTTTTTCTTCTTCCTCTTTTATTTTGTACAGTTAAAACCGCGAAGAATATTCAACAAAGTGAATGTATCTGAAAGTAGAGAGAAGGAATTTCCATAAATCCCAGGAAAGTATACGTATCTCTAGGTTCGGTTTGTTCGGGAAATGGATATAAAACCAGGTTGCCAAAAATGGATAGAAAAACGAATAAAAACGGGTAAAACCAGAAGAACGAAAGCTGGATAATCAGAAATCGAAAAAAAGAAAAGAAAAAAATTGTTACTGTGTAAGAGAGTAGAAGTCCTGGGCAATGCAGAGACTGGGAAAGCTACAATAAAAAAAAATAAAAATTTTACATTTCACAGGTGGCTGGCCGTGGATACTCAAATAAATTAAAATTTTACATCGAATTGAATTTTTTCTTTCTCTTCGTAGCACTCGAATCCGTCCCAGAATTGTAGGGACTGAGAGAGGAAAAAATAAAAAAAAACAAGACCCAAATCTACTCGTAGATGCGTTTTCACACGGCCCGAGCTGGTGCCCATGCCCAGCTCTACAACAGTCAGAAAGTATTAGGGGCCACCAAATGTCTCCCTAGAGTTTTTGATTTATGTTCGTGAAATTTTATGAGCCATCCAGGCAGTCGGTCTTGCTCCTCTTAGTTGGTTCTTGCCTCGACATGGACTGGTTATACTCGTATATATGTATCTACATAGTTTGGTATCCTTTTGTGGCTTTTAGCTCGAAGCTCTGAGGGATGATATTCAATTTTTTTTTCTACCCTCCTCCCAATCGTTTTTGGTTTTCGTCTGTATTTTTGTGGATATGAATTGCTTCCATTCGCCGCATTAGATATTTATAGAGACTCATTATTTTGTTGAACTTCATTCGCACAATTAGGCTTTCCTGTGTCGGTGGATGGATAGATGGATTGGGTAGGTGAAGATGGAAATTGCAAATTGGAAATAGGGAATTACCTATTACTTAGAGAGAGTCCTTAGAGGGTTATGTCCACCCGAAGAGAGAGAGAGAGAAAGAGAGAGTGAGAAATTGAAAATAAAGAGATCATACGTCATTTTCCTGGTGCCGCTGATGGTCATGAATCATTAATAGATGTGAATTTTAACCTTCTTTTTTTTTGCAGTAGCAGGACTTTGCAAGTTTTATGGCCTTTAGAGATTGATTGCTGGTGGTAACATAAATAATATTTGGCCTAAAAAAAAGTGAGCTAGTGGGATTTATAAATTGATTGTGACAGGACGAAAAATGTCGGCTTAATGGGACGTGGAATAGGAAATTTCCGTATAAAACGTACAATATAATCCGGCTAGGACTCAAGACCATTTCACATTTCTGTTTTTGTTTGAAAGTAAATTTTTCAAAATATATTTTTTTTAATTAAAAGAACTGGCACAATTGCTGCTCCCAGTGGACCTCCATATAAAATATGTAAATAAGTAAATTACATGTGTTGGATCATGGTGTCTGTTTCTGAATAAACTAAATAATGGAACGATTTTGTGGTGTCGAATTGGATTCCTGAAGGTTTTCTGTATCGCTAAATAGGTGTTGATACAGATTCATTTGCAAGCAAGTAAGATACCTTATTTCCTCTTTACAAGGACGAGACGGAATTTTAAAGGACTTACAAAAAAGTGCATTCTTTAAACAACATCGTTTTTAGTTAGAGAAAATATCTAAATTGTATCGGATTGAAAGTTAACTCTATAATGGGATAATTTTCCTCGCAGAGAGGTCCATCTAGACGGTTTTTATCTCATGACTTTCTCTAGAGCCTCAAGATTGTACTCTTTTAAGACAAGACAAGTCTTCTTGCCTTATTAGCAGGATATTTTTTCTATGTTGTGACGACGAGCATGTCTATCTATCAGGAAGTCAAGTTATTAAAGCAACAGCTAGTGTTGAACTTGGAGGAGTTCATCTGTTCTTGTAACGACCTCTTAGATTCTCAAAATGCCATGCTAGCAATGCATAGTCATACAAACCTCACTCTTAGACTCAATGTGGAATATCCCGATGATGGTTAATCACTAGTACTAGTGGTATCTTGCTAGTTTCTTCCGATAGCTCTAAGTGTGTTACATTTGTCGATAATATTTTCAAGAACCAAAGCAGAGAAAATGTAATTGCGACATCTTTTTGATGCCATGTTCCTGCAAAAATACGAAATTGACTTTCCCTATGCCCCTAAATGGTTTCCACCACACTCCAAGTCGGTCGCTTTAGAATCGACCTAGGATATGTCCTAGTAAGATAATAGGATGTGAAATTGCTTGTCAGGTCTCGAACCCTCGTTGAGACTGTATGCGCGTTCAACAAGAAGACTTCCAATGACGGGTTAAAAGAAGACAAATCGAATGTTTCCGACTTAGGAAAGAGCTCAGTTCGTGCTGTTCCAAAGGACGAAAGCTTGATAGATGTTCGAATTCGTTCAACCTACCAAACATAAAGCATTTTGCATCAGTGAAGTGTCTCGAGTTCTTCGTCGCAGGTTTTCAGAGATTTTTAAAAATATGATTTTACAATCGCTGATTTTGAGAGTTTGAACCAGAATTCTTAATCGACTTGTAAAGTACAATACTAAATTCAAACATTTATATGTGTCAAACCAATTGTCAGAGTGCATAGTTAAAGAGCTCTTGCACCATAAAGCACCAAACATAATCAACCATCTGATACCTTTTTCACCTTATTGTTTTCCGTTTTTGCACAACATTTTCTTTGAAAGATGCAGTGCCACTAAGACGCGTAAGAAGAGTGCGTATTGAAGAAAATAATGCATTCGTTCAGGAGAGTGTTGAAGAAAATCTAAATTTATCGATTCGACATCGTTCCACTTTATGGAAAATTTAACGCAAAGTTCTTGGCTTAAAACTTACGAAAAACTTTTATTTGTTTTGTTCAAAATCAAACTGAGTACGGACTTGAAAGAATGAGGTACATACGAAGTTGTCTATATCCGGGATTCGGCCGCCTCATTGTGATCGAGTTGTGGAACTGGTTCTTGATACTATTCATTACTCAAGGGTCCTTACATGTTTGGACATCTTACATAAATGCACATATTCCAACGATTTATTGAAATTTCAGAAAAAATGCTGGGCCAAGAGGGGAATCTGGCGGCATCCCACTTAAAAAGTATCAGTTGTCTGACATTGATTTCCAGGCATTACCACTAACAGATCAGAGTTTATATTCTATAAGTTATTGGGCTAACCCTTGGAGAAAGCTTCTAATAACTTTTTCGCCCAAAGGGTTGTACCTTTCTTTGCTGGAATTTCTTTGCAAATTTGTTCGATTTAATTTTTGGATTAAAATGGGCACACGGTGCGAACTTTCACGCCCCTTAACACATTGAGGCACTCGTTTGTTTTTTTTTTATATTTTCTCTTTTCTGCTTCATTACTCCTTTGAGGGTATCCTTTTTGCCACAATCTATTCAATTTGCTCCTCTCTCACTTCTATCATAACCCCTTTGCCACTTTTTTTTTATTTCAGTCTTTTTTTTCTTTATTTTTGCATTTTAATTAAAATCACCTTTTGCTTAAGTTTTGCGCTTTCGCGTGGATAATATTTTATTATTAAAACAAAAAACCGTATTCTTTGGTGTTTTCTTAATTCTTTTACCTCATTCCCTTGTGTTATTTCCTATTCTGTGCAATCTAAGTGGAAATTAGTCAAAGGGTTTTAAAAGGATATCCCCAAACACAAACCGGATGCTATGGGTATTACCTTTCGGTTGTAAAGGCAATAATGTGCTCATCGGCATATCTCATGAGTTTCGTATTTAAATTTCCGAGCATCACCCTTAAAAAATTTAGCGGAAGACTAAGTTGAGTTCGGCAAGATGAGGGTGTTCAGGGTGGAAAAACGAAAAAAAAGGGTATGCTAATTAATACGTGGAATATGAAAATTTTCATAAATATTAGTGTGGAGCTAGAAAAAAAACTAAAAAAAAAGGATCCTATTATGTCCACGCTCCTTTTGTACTGACCATTATTTCAGTCAGTTTTCTTCAAGCTTCTATAAGTCCCTCGTTTTTCTCAGGAATTCTCGGCTTTGCAGTTAAGACTTCTTACTATTCGCGTTTGAATTTCAGGAAAGTGTGTTGTGGGTGTAAGATGTAGGGTGTAGGGTGTTTTGGGTTTTTTTGTGAATTTAATTAAAAATACTTCAAAGCTGATTTGATTCGAAGAACGAAGATAAAGCAGCGTGTAGCACCGAATTTCAGTTAGAATTTTAGTGGCAATAGGGTGGCATGAATTTCGGTTCAACTTTCTGTTCGACTTTTTATAGGATTTTCGGTGAATGTCGGAGTAGTCGGATCCTTATGGATGGAGGATTTGGTAAAACGATGGAAGCAAATTTGTAATTAGAAAATTATTTTTAATATTTCCTCAGTGTGCGTACAAATTTTTGAATCACCATTTTAGTTTGGGTGAATTTTTAAACACTGTGGGTGGTAAGACGGTGCTGGTGATGGTGCTGGTGGTGGTGGGGGTTAGGGTGTTTCTGGGTGGATAAAGGGATTTATTAAATTTTTCTCCTTACAGAACCTGCGACGAGGAACGTTGTTAATTAATAATTAAATGCTTTTGAGGGACCTGGTGGAAAACAGTGGGTTTGTTTCGGTTCAATTCGGTTTGGTTTGTTGCTTTCTTTTTTTTCGGAAGAATAGGATTTATTTCACTTTCGTTCTTAGGGTAAATAGGGTTGAAACGGCAAGGAGAGAGTCATCGGGGGGAAATATAGTAGTACAAGTAAGGGAATTGAACATTTGTTTCAGCTCACGTTTATGGAATTAAGCTATCGAAGTGGCCGGGAGATGTAGCTGGGTATAAAAAGAAATATCTTCTTGAGCGGTCTATGAATAAATTAGTAAGATGAACTTAAAGATTCAGAGTAAGGAGGTCTTTAATGGAAGGCATGGCAAACTGGCAAACACAATCAGTTTTTTGTTACTTAATCTCGAGCATTTCTGTGCATTTTGTGTGTTTCAGAAGAAGTATTTAACAGTCAGCAGCAAGTTGAATACAAATGGTGAAAGGATTTTTGGTGAATGTGAGATGGACTTTTTGGGTGATAAATCTTGTTTGGTGAGGAGAATTTTTTATTCATTATTTCCCAGCATCTAAATATGATGACGATTTAGTTAGTTTGCTGGGAGTAATCCATGTTTAACTGCCCGAATTGTTTGTTTATTAAAATTAATGAAGAGTCTTTCATCTTGTACGGTAAATAGCCCAAACATTAAATAATAAGAAGATTAGAAACTTTAATCTCGTCTTGGCATAGGTAAAGACAGAATTTTACCCTACAACATACAAAATTCAAAAGTAGTGATACTAGAACCGACCCTTGTGGCACACCACCAATTTCTTGCGGACACTCTGACTTTTTTAGTGTAAGAAGCCTCAGAAGTTTATTATATGAAGAGCGAACATACCAGATTTTACTTCGACAAAAATGGGGGAACTTGGTATCGTTTCCAAGAATCAGTTAAAAATTCGTCGTGGCTGTACACGATAAACCCTATGGTGGTTTCGTGATATTAGATGATAGTATGATTGAAGATAATCATGCCATGACTGAAGAGGTAAATTATTTATCTCGAAATCATGCGACTTTCGAGATCCAACTAAGCGGGAAGAACGCTATTTTTTTCGGAAAACTGAAATCACACTCGACAACAAGCCAAATTTTACTGGTAATGCAGTCTCTTCAGTCAATGTTGGATACAAATCACGGACTGGAAAAACTGTTTCATTTTCTTTTGTACGTATGGTTGGACTCTATGAACGCTTTCACTAAACAAGTCGCTTCCTTCTCTGTCTTTTTTTCGTTGCAAAGCCGAGCACTTTGGTTACTGGTCCGCAAAGAGATTCCCCATACTGGCGTACAGTATCGGGATAAGCTGGTAAATTCGCGCGTTTTTTTTACAACAAATAATTATTGGATTACTATAAGTTGCCTACAGTACTAGCAACTGCCACATCAGCGTCTTTCACTTAGAGCCTAGGCCGGCCAATTTAAGGGGATGTCATCAGTCGTCGTGCGTTAAGAACCCAGTTGACAGTCTACAAGAACAGCTAAAATTCCGCTATTTGTATATCTTGGAAAGTGATGTTATCTTCAATTGTGTTTATGAATAAAACAGGTGCCAAATCATAGTCCTAAGGCAGATCTTGTGCCAAAAATTCTTCCTCTGAACCTATTCTAGGATTGGAATCCTATTGCTACCTTGAGTTCTGACATAACTGAATAAGGTTGGAGCTGGTCTTGAGTACAAAAGTGGAGACCCGCGACTTCGGGATCTAAGTTGCAAGAGAAGATTTTCTTGCTCGCAATAACGTGGTAATCTGGAGGAATATCTGAACAGAAGAATGTCTTCATAATGACAGGACTCATGTTTTAAAGTCGGCGTCTAGTCTGTTTTTTATTAATTAAATGTAACTCTAGGTAGCATTCAGTAGCCGTAATACATTAATTCTCAAGTATCCCGAGTATTGGGGAGGCATGCCTGCTTTTCCAAACTTGAGAAAAAAAACCCTTCTCCCAGCTGATGATATCTCCTCTCATATTTGGGCAAGGTAATCCCATCAAACGTCTTGGGTTCAGGTAAACTAATACTGGAAGTAGTGGTGAAGTTATCCTTTCTTAAAATACTCCCCACATCAAAAGTGTCCTTTTCTTTCTAAAATTACATAAAACTAGATTCAACTTTTCCCATATACATCTTACTTACCAATTTGTAATTCGATTCTTTTACCGCCAACCAATTGTTCCTCATCTCCAACCTAAATTAAACGACATATGCTACTCTACGCCCCAAAATACTTCTAATTAGATGTAACATCCTACATAGATTTTTGTCCTATACCGCCCCTTAGATCCTTTTTCACCACAAAGCCCTCCTAATTAACATCCGCCTACGTGTGTCAGTCACGAACCGCACAAAAATATTCATCTTGTAACATTTTACCATTAGGGTTCCATTGAATCTGGAAAAGAAAAAGAGAAAAAAAAATATACTTGACATCCGTTCGTATTCTCTACTCCTTCCTTGTTGACAATCAAACATCATTTGTAGGAAACGTAGATCAATTTCTGTTTCAACATCTTCATGAGTGTGTTTTTGCTTAATCATCACGAAGTTCGTTGTGAATTTTTCATTTCGCGAAATTCGAGTATGATGTGATTTCCATCTTCCATCTATCATTGCACAGTTCATAGAGAAGTAGGTTTTATATTCTTTCGATTATCCTTACGACAATGAAGTTTGTTTTTTTTTGTCAAACAAATTCAAAGGATTTCAGGAGTTTTTGAAATCAAATAGAGGAAAGATTGCAGTGAATAATGGTAATTTTCGATATGCTTACTTTGCCCCATCTGAAGTATCTCTTATCCTTCCAACTCGTACCTGTCACCATCAGCATTATTTTTTTACTATTTTTTTTTTTATTTAAATTATTTTCTCAATTTCACTTCGTCTTTTTGTTTACTCCTTTATCGGGGAGGAGCTCGTGTTCTGTATTTGAACCAGGTTAAGGGGAACGGAGTCGAGAAAAAGGCCAACAAATGTTTTGTCATCTTATCTGCTTAAAAGGATGACAAAAGCATTGATAGGTAGGGAGAGTAAGAACTATCAATCTAACGAATTTCAAGTTCTTGAATTAGCTTCATCGTTATTCATAACTAACCGCAAATCTCTTTGGGGTGGAAGGAGAAGGATTTCTCCTCATGATGTTGATTTTATCGTTCAAAGAGCCACTAGTTATGCTAATTAATCCTCATTTCCTTTGACTGAAAGTTAACTCTGTCGCATACCCTGTCAAAGCAATCCCTTTCGATGAACAGAGTAATGTGGAACTTAAAAAAATTGTACATCGTATTAATTCTTTGTTAGAGGGAGCTTATCGGGGATGTCCAAGGGACTTCTTGTAACTAAAAACAGAATCTGAGGATTTGAGACCAAAAATATATTCATATTGACATAGTCCTCTTTTTATTAGCAATTTGCTCTTCTTTAAACATATTATGGTTTTCCAAAACTTCTAGGTCAGTTCCAAACGAACCTAATGTCCCTAGAAATGTTGTCCTGCGTTGCCATGCAATGGTAGATTTCGCTCGATATTCTGTGCAGATTCAACTCTTTAGAGTCTGACGAGTAGACAAATTATTTGGCGATTTCCGTAGCTTGCAGCAGTAATAAATATTTCAAAGGCGATCAAACTGCGCTAAAACTTTGGTTCATGTCTCTTAAGAATTTTGCGCTCCTTGGTCTTTCTATGAGTTTTCTCTGTGTACCAGATACTGTCGTTTTTTTCTATTCTCATGTTTCCTTGATGGTCACATGACATTGAATCTAAGGTTCATCGGCGTTTATGGATGAAGGTGCCATTTGACACGATTCGTACTGATTCTCTTTTGCAGAACCCCTACATACTAGATAGGGTGAAAAGTAACCTCCTTGACCGCAAGAATGCATGCGCTGCTACTGCAAAAGGGTAACGGTGCCTTGAATTCCGTTCATATTTAGGCAGACATGCCAAATTTCAGTGCGATACTGTCTTTAGTTTTGTTTTGACAGCTGATTGTTGTTGACGTGTTTGGCATCATGTTGAGTATGGACAAAAACGATTTTCGTTCTCTCATAAAACATTATTTTTTGAGAGGCAAAACGGGGAAGGAAACAAAAGAAAAGTTGGATTAATGTTATGGGGCTAATGCTTCGTCAGATTACACCGTCAAATATTGGTTTCGAGAGTTTCATGGTGACCCCAACTCCACTACCGATCAAGTCCGCAGCGGCAGGCCCTCCGATGCGGTTACAAAGATTAGTACTGAGCACACACGCCATATTTTGGGCAATATTTTGCATATGAAAAAGTTATCCTGCCACTGGGTGCCGCGCATGCTCACTCCTGACCAAAAACACGAACCCGAGAGCATTTCGAAGAAGTGTTTGGACTTGCTGATGCGGAATCGGACGGACTTTTGGCGTCGATTGGTAGCTGTTGATGAAACCTGGATCCACTATTACACACCAGAGAACAGAATGAGTGCCCGGCAATGGACTGAAGCCGGCACGGGTGCTCCGAAGCGGCCGAGGGAGGCTCAATGGGTCGGAAAGGTTATGGCGTCGGTTTTCTGGAATTGTCATGGCATACTCTTCGTGGACTACCTCGAAAAAGGAAAAACCATCAACAGCGAGTATTATTGTGCATTATTGGAGCGATTGAAGGCCGAAATCGCTGCAAAACCGCCTCACATGAAGCAGAAAAAAAAAATTTATTTTTGCAAGACAATGCGCCGGCGCATAAGAGCATCGCAACCACGGCTAAAATCAATGAGGGACTATTATCTCTTCCCAAACCTCAAAAGATGGCTCATCAATAATAAATTCAGCTCACGCGAGGAAATCATCGACGCCACGGAGGAGTATTTTCCAGACCTTCCGGAAAATTACTTTGCTCGATAGTCAACAAACATGAACGCTGTGCTGGTTGGAACTGAACCTAGAGTTTTGTGCCGGAGAGATGTACCTAGCTGATTTCTGCTCCACACTTAAGTTGTTTATCAAATTTTTTATTGGGCTTCATTTGCTCGGTCTAGAATAAAACAGTTAAAGCGGATATCAGAAAATCTCTGCTGGAAGAACTAAGTAACCTTAAACTTAGCTATCTGAGACGATTTTGAGCTTCGCTGCTTTCTCAATCCTCTTTCTGACTAACTGCTATTTATTCAAATGGCCACTGGAAAAACGAATACTCAGTGGGTTTGGGATCCAACCAAATTTGTATAAGTACTCGTACTTCAATTAAAAATAATATAAAGTCACTATGAGTGAGGTGGTAAAAGATGGCACGTCCCCAGGTGCATGAACTTTTTCATGAATTTGGATATTTTAAGATGTACATACCACGGATTTGAAACTCATCAGATGTACCTTTCCTGTGCTTTCACCTCATTAAATACCAATCTCCCGTGGGTATCGTCTGGGCATCTCTTTCCAAAATTGTCTTTGCAATGACAGGCATCATATCTGACATCTTGGACATATATCAAAATCAAAATTCCAACAGTCTCTTAACCATCTGGTACATTACAATCCCGACAATATCTTCTTCTTCGACACGTGTCGATCGGAAGTCACATCGATAATTGATTGATGGATATCATTTCATTATTCGCATTGCTGTGGCACCACAGGGGGATAACGCCCATATAAACTGTGACAGCAGTCACCTCCTCCTCCAAAACAAATAATCATACCGTCCGTCACATTGCCATACAATTAAAGTGCCGAAATCCTATCAATTTATTCATTAAGCCTACTGTACAGCCAGGTCAGTGTTCCGTCCGATTCATTATCTATACTTCCACTCTAGGTTATCCCCTGCCCTACATTCGTCTCACTTGATGATCACCGTCATTATTCGGGTTATTAGTTTTTGAAATTTAAATTAAATTGATTCACCAAGGGTGGTCAAACTTCTGAATTGAGTATTCGAATAGATATCCACCGAGTGACAGAATAGAATCCAACAAATACTGTGGAAATTGTTTGCCAATCTATATTTTCCATGCGAAAAGTGTATTAAGATGCTCTGCCTGAACATTAATCATATTTATTAAAATTAATTGAAGGCTTATCCTTAGATGATTAGCTCTTTCCTATTATGTATGTGGTCAGTCTGGGGAGCCTCAACAAAACCAAACCAAAAAAAAATTAACAAAAATGGAAATATTGAAGAACAAAGATTGATTATTCATGCCTACCTCAAAGGTTCTGATTTTGGTGGTTCCCTTGGATGCCGGGATCCTTTTACCCGACAATCAGTCGAAACTGATTTCTTTCGGAATCCTTTTTCAAAAGCGATAGAGGGTGTCGTCCTCTTGTTTTTTCAATTTACTTAGAGAAGAGGTTTTTCGTTTTTCAAGACGTTCTAAGGAGAGAACAGAAAGCAAACTTGTGGTGTTAAGTTCAGAGGTGTTAAGTTAAAGAAGGACGGCGGTGGTGGACGGATGATATTATCAACGGTTTTGATTAATGTCCTCATTTGCAGTAAACGCTTGGCAAGGATATTTATCTTACAAAGGAGGATGTGTTGTTATTTTCTTTTGAGTGTTTACTTTTTCAAGCTTAGTCCTTGAGATTGTTGTTGATAGGAGAAATGAGCTTTAGTTCTTAGTTTCAAGTAGGGAGAGTGAAATTTTTTGTCACTGGTGTTGTTGGGGTGATTTTCTTCTTAATTTTTTTTTTCTTTTTCTTTTTCTTGTTCTGGACGACTGCCAAGTGTCCTGGCATTTTCTCTAATTTTGATTAATGACAGGGTTCCGTATGGTTACTGTCTTCACAACCGAACTGAGGGGATGTAATTTGGTTCGTATTCTGAGAGAGTGGCTCAAATACCTGATGCTTGGGTGATTGGCAGTTGATTGTTCTTTAAAGTGACCTTGGAGCAGGTAGTGTGAGAAAGTACTCTTAAGTGTGAGCACATTTGTCAGGATTTTTTTTTTCCTTCGAAAAAATGGACAAATGTATATTTAATTAGAGAATAGGGTGGCATTGTCATTGAAATGAAACAAGAATATACAGAAAGTTCCCCTAAATTCATAGAACAAACTGTAAGTTGGCCAAGTAATATAATATTCGTTAATACGTTGTTCGTTCAATAGTTGATACATGAAGTCCTTCTAATAGAAATTTTACAAGTGCCTATGGTGTTTTACGTGAACTCCTGTCTCCTGTCTATGGGAGACTTAATTTCACGGGATGCGCATACATCCATGAGGGTCAGGATGAGAAAATAGGGTGACAAGCTTCTGCAACTAAAATCTTTACATGAGAACTCTGCAGTAGACAACATACCAAGAAGTGCCGCAATCTCCAAGTGATGGACTTAGTGCTTAAGGGACTACTGTCTTATGCGAAAGTATGCTTCAATGGTTTTAAAGATGAAGGAAGGTAGATACTGTAGTAGTCCTCGCAAATGCCATAAAACCGGCTTCACTGGCAGTTGCTAGTCTCATAATCCCTTAACGAATCATCTAATACTTAATACGTCTGTTTTCTAAAACTCTCTAATTTTCTTCCTTTTACTCACCTCTATAGGTTTTGTAAAAGTCCTTAAATACCTTAGATATTCGTGCGATATGTTCTATCACTTTTCTTGTGGTTTGAAATAGACAAAAGTCGCACCAAGGTGCTAAAGGTGAGTTTCAGTATATATTCGAAATTAAACTCCACGTACCTTAAGAACGCCCTTAAAAATGTCGAGATGGGGTGGGTATGAGGCTCCTTCCTTAAGTGCCTTTTCCAACTAATAGTTCCCATTCACTAGCTATTGCAGTCAGTGGAGTGTGTCTTGATTCCTTTAATTTTTCGTAATTATGTTACCGGACGTCTTTGCCTCCAGGCATTAGCGCTCGAGCGATCATTGTCTATGTGCTTGTTTCACGTTGTAATATAGAAACTAGTCCAAATAATATTAAGGTAGAGGGTATTAATTCTTGCCTGCCGAGTCGTCGTCTGTAAGGTTGATGGAGCCGTTAGCCGGAGAGGTACAGTGGCATATCCTTGAGACTACCTATATGCTACGCCGGGGCGTTAAGTAGATTTTAATTGTTTTCATATAATTATTATAAGGTTTACCAACATGTCCTCGTTTTGGACCTTTTTTTTACTGCGATAAGCTTCGAATACAAACAACTTTTCCGATGCATTTAAAGGAGCTCGTTAACGCCTAATATACTCTTAGCCACAACCACTGAAATCAGCCTCCACCGAGACATGATTACCGATTTTTTATGACAAGAAATTAAGTATTAAGTATTTGAGCTTATGTGCTGCATAAGCCGTCCAACAAACGATTTATTGCATACTAAGTCCACTAATCGTGTAATCAGTCATTTTGGAGACGTTGCTTGGCAGCCACTGAGCTGCGATTTGACGCCGTTGGATTTTTTTTTTTTCGTGGAGTACCATTACAGATGGATGCTCTGATCGATTCAGACATTTAATAGCAAAATTTAGACGAGCTATATGTGAAATAAAAGCCGAAACTATCGAAGATGTATTGAAAAATTAGGAGGACAGTACGGCCAGTATTTTTAAAAGCCTTTTTAAAAATAAACCACCAGAGAACCCACTGCTTATATTGGATATGTATGTAGAAGTGCTTCGAGATTGAGCTCTTTGCGCCGATGAAAAGTAGTTTTGTTTCTTAATCAATTCTCGTACGAGTTTCCTTTGCTGGACCATTCTTTCAAGTCAGTCTTGAAGACAAGAAATAAGAGCCCAATTCAGACATTTCGCCATATTGACTGTAAACTAAAATTAAATCACAAATTCTGATAGGAAATGTATTTTTTAAAACTAGTAACCAGTTGTTCATCCTCCTCGGGCTAACAAAACACAGTAGGGACAAAACTTTGAAATGGAGTAGATTATAGTCAAGAACGACGGCAACGTAGTTTTAACAGGTTTGTTTTAAGAATATTAGTAGATCTTCTACAACTGAATTATCATTGAATTTAATATAAAAAATTAAATTGTTGATTTCTGAAATTCCAAATTTTGAACAAGCAAGCAAAAATGCATAGCTAGACGTAAAATATTAATTCCTAAATGAAAAAACATCCTCTAATCCCATATCCTTAATCCCAACCAAATTATAAAAAAAACAATTTTTAATACCCTAAAATATGTTTAAATAAATTAAAAATCCATGCCGCGCTTAATACAAAAAAAAAAACACAATTACAAAATAATGAAAATTCTCAAAAAATAAATATAATCAAAATCAAATTCTACATCGTCCCTGTACGTTCCAGATGCAAATTTTTCGGATTTTCCATATATTCAGTATTTGACACGTAAGTTATTTACAGAGAAAAAAAAAAGAAAAAATATTAGAAGCGATTTTAGCACATGTGCATCATCACGTGTAGCTGCATGCTGATATCTGTCACGTAATTGAGATTATAGGTGCACCAGAGACATAGAAAAATCCTCAGCATTTCACATCCTTTACATGGATTAATATGTCTACTTGCAAATATTTACGAATTTATCAGCCAAAAGCTCGCTAACATGAGAGCCATTACAATGACAAAGTAAAATGAATTTACTAATATCCTAAATCTGAAAAGGACCTTTCTCGTTTTCAATCCTTTTTTTCCAGATTTTTCTTCCAATTTTTTTTTATTGATTTTAGGAATTTGTTTGAAGGGCATGGATGGGATATCTACACATAACAATACAACAACCAGTCGACGGTTTTTTGTAGATTGACAGGTGGCATTTAACAATGGATATGCATAGGGCATAAAATATCGAAAGCGATGAGGTTGAGGGTAGGGAATTGAAATGATGGAGGTACGCACTCGTACACACCTTCAACCCTGTCTAGTACAAGCACGTTTCTGTCAATTGATTTTCTCTGTTGGAGAGCAATAAATTATTTAAAGTAATTTAATGTTTTTGATAAAAAAAATGATTGCGGTTTGCGCACGGATATGAATGAAAATGTTTCTTGTGCTGCGAAAAGATGAATAAAGGATTGAACTTTGGATTCAATTTGACAGAGACTCAGAAATCGTTTGTTTGTTTACAAGACGAGAAAGTACGAGTATGTAGTGTCATGAAACTTTTGATTGCTAGAAGTAGTTTTCGATATTCAAATTTGAAAGTATTCGAACATTCTAAGTACTAGACCGTGACTACAACGTTCTAGAATATAATTTAGTATCTTCACTTACAAATAAAACTGTCTCAATCGAATCTTTTTAAAGTCAAAACTATTCTAAATGCCGAATTTTTGATTTTATTGGATATGACTTGAATCTGAGTACAAAAAATAGATATTAACAATTAATTTGGTAAACAAATTATTTTCTCTTTGGATTTCGACTTCACTCCTGCTTTGAGAGCAACTTCAGTGAAGTTAAAATACTTCAAGGAGCTCCCGCTCTATCCCTCGTATTTCTAGTTTAACATACTGGTTTCTTACTGTTTGTTTTTTCTTTTTTTAAAAATTTCAAGTCTCTTTCTCTTTCTTCTCACAAACATTTGTGTCCCTGTTCTTCAAATCCATGGAAATGTTGAAGAACTGTCAGCTTAGGAAATATCTCAATGACGGGAAATATGTTTCCGCAGCAACAAGTCATCTGGTGATTTAATAGCATGTCTCACCGGAATGTTAACACCAATCTGGCTTAAGCAAGATATTTTCAATAGATATTTCTTAGGCATTTGGAAATTTAACAAATTTCTTCTTCAATGGATAAGAAATTGCCTTTTGCAACATTTAGTCCGAGCTGTTTTGAACGATTTCAAGTCTGAAATCTGCAAAATATATTTTGGTGTGCCCCAGGGTTCCGTTCTGTTTCCGACATTTTTTTTTTTTTAATTTTCATTACTTGTAATCAAATTTATTTCTTGACAGTACACTGCCAGGGCTTAGGAACCTGCTCTTCGAAGGTAGAAGGGGAACTGTGATGTATATTAAGATTATATCTTCTCGATAATAATATCATGAGGAGACAGCAAAAATGCTGTTGCGAAAGCAAAATTTAAACACCCAGCCATTTTACATGACAGTCTTTGCATCGCCTAAACCGGCAAACTTTCAGTTCTCAGTGTAAACAGTGATGCCAGTGACAATATCCATGGGAATGAATACGTATTCGATGGCGCTAAAATTACTGCGAACTGTCTAGGCTTCCTCAAGCGATGTAAGAAGTATGATATTTTTCCATTTCTGACGTAGGTAAATAGCATTTGTCCTCATCTTGTCAGGTGCTACCAAGCCCCTCTGCACTAAATAATTTGAATTCGAAACCGTGCACCAAAACTTCATTGCCAATACTGTCAATATTAAACACCAATAAAATGTCGCTTACCTTTCTATATTCTATTTTCCATTTTCATCATCAGGTCTCGTGTTGATTCCCCTCTTTAGTTAGTTTACTCTCAAGCCTACCCGCGATTGTACTTTATATCATAATGGAAGCCCTTGTGACTTCTTGTTTCCTAGCCCTTATAACCTCCAAACATTCAAAACTAGCTTTGGTATCCCTCTTCCTTCCCTCCGTAATAACGTCGCGGTTAAGGCAAAGTCTCTCTTACATCCATTTCCTTTCAAAACGATGGTGGTTACTCATTCAACAGGCTCTAGGTGTGTCTTGTCATAAAGACCAATCAGCCCTACGACCCAATGTGAAGGACAAGATTATTTAAAGTAAACTGGAAGCAGCTTACTTCGCGCTCGAAGTTTGTATGGGCTCGTATATAATGTAGTTTTCTAATGTCGTCAAACTCAAGATATTGTACAGCCAAATGTTTGACTACACAGTCATACAGTGATGTCCTGGAGAATTTTATTTTTCGACTCTCTGCCTTGAGATGTCCTTAATAATGAATATTGCTCGTATATCCCAATACTTTGCATATTTCTGCGAGGCATATGAATTTCAGCAAGCTTTGCTTAACTACTATCCGTTCTTTGTGTGATAATGTCCCTTCAAATCTTGACCTTGGTCTTCTTATGCCTCTAATCTTGTACCTTAGTTTCATCTGAAAATGTGTACTCGTAAGCACCTACGAGTGACGAAAGTCACATTTTTTGTTGGAACTAAAGAGATAAGTAAGTGCGAAAGCATCACCACCATAGATAGTATTTGAAAATTGTAATCATCCTCTTTAGCATAGTACTTAAACCATCTGGAGCAATTCCTAGTTAATGTGTACAAAGTAAGGGTCATCCGTCTTACCCGTGTGGCATCCCGTCGAAGAAGAATTTAAAGGAGTACACTAATGGAGTAGCTCTCCGTTTAGTCAAGTCACTGTCTGTTCTCTATATTTATATGGCTGGAAATTAGATATCGAGCTACTGATTCCAAAAAAAAAAAGTTGCCTAATGTATCCGTATAATACAAAACCGTACCTCCACCAATTTCAGATATCCTCAAAAATCTCCAGTGGCTTTGACTTTGTGTTTCGATTTCAACGTCGCTTTCTGTTTCTAGTATTCATAAGCCAAAAATTCACTTTGTTTCATATCTGCCCGCTTGGGATCTATCCTTCATACACAAACACATCCCTAAAATAGAATTCACTTCGAATTCGAATCTCGACTTGTGTGTCATCGGGCCAGAAACATTGTCATGTTTCGTGGCGTAAAGGTTGGGGGAATTGTTAAGTCCCATAACTTATTTCAAGGACACATTGTGTACCGAGCATGTAATTCGACGTGTTCTTTTGTTAACTGAGTTGACAACTCGTGACTGTCCGTATGAGTTATGTGATAGTATTCTGTGGTTCTCATGTTTATCACCCCTCTGGGAGTTTATCTACACTTTGTTGTCGTTCGTACATTGTTGTAACAGAGATACGTGTGTGTCTCTTATAGCTGATTCAACGATGGAGTTTACATATCCAGAATACATATTTGAAATATTAGTCCCTTCCTCTGGTGCACCTATGACTAAGACGAGAATCCAGTTTACCATCACCACATTATCTGAACTTCTCTAAATATTTCTAATTAATTTTACTAATTCCAGTTCACTTTGGTTTTCTATTCACAGATCCTCCAGAAATTATCAAGAAGCCACTAAACCAGGGTGTCCGAGTGGGTGGTGTTGCAAGCTTTTATTGTGCGGCTCGTGGTGATCCGCCACCATCGATAGTTTGGCGTAAAAATGGCAAGAAAGTCTCTGGTAAGTATGGGATTTCTTTCACCATCTCATTCGGTTATATGGGTCGAACGATATCTGTATCTGGTTGGTATTTTAGGTACACAAAGTCGATATACTGTGATTGAAACTGGTGGTGTATCAATTTTGCGAATTGAACCGGTACGTGCCGGACGTGATGATGCACCGTATGAATGTGTTGCGGAAAATGGCGTTGGTGATGCTGTATCAGCTGATGCAACGTTAACAGTTTACGAGGGTGAGTACAGTATCTGTAGATACATTTTGGTATTTTCTTTTAAACAAATTCTCTCCTCACGTGCATTTTGACGTTAAGTAACGAGTTAGGGAGTGCTAATAAAATTTAAGTTTCCCCTGCCTTAAAACTACGAGACTACAAAGATGACTACGAGCATGAGTGTGAGTATGTTGTGAGTTCCGCTCTCAGTTTCGGCGTTCGTACGTGTGAATTCAGCAAAACGGAACTGGAAGAGTTTTCACCAAATTAACTTTTAATTACAGCGTAGTCCTAAATATGAAGTTGTTCCCTTACATACTATACACCCTGACAGGCATTTATACTGGAACCGACATCGAGACACCGACAATGTCGAAACACTACACACAAGTAAAAGTGCAGATGATGAGTTTCCTTGAAATATAATTTTCGCGGAAAATATATTGAAGTTGCCTCTTGGAGTTTTAGTGGAACCTTTGTTGAATTTGTTTCTTTTGTTTTTCTTCTTTTGGCTCTGGCAATTCTGTCCGTACCGTTAGTTAGCGCGCAAATTTGAATAGGAGATAATTAGTGTTTCTAGGGTCTTGTTTTGTTTCTCTATCCTCTACGGTAAAAATGAAAGGGTGGCGGTTATATTACGGGTATACTGGAACCGAACCACTCTTATATTTATTATCCTTTGTAAATTTCTGTTTTTTTTTTGTTTTTTTTTTAACGCGCACCTGACTAGTATCCGCGTAGGGATGAGAGAAAAACTATCCATGAAAACTTGCAGAAAGTTCTAAAACTCAAAATTATCCCTAAAAACATCATATTCCGCTTGGTGGCGGCCCTGGAAAATTTAGAACACACTCAGAGCGGTGGCTTTAAAGAGGGAAGAGTATACGGATACGAATACGGATAAGGATACTAGGTACACCAGGTACTAGGTAATGATAAGGTAATTGTAATTTGTACGAGTACGAGACGGTGGTAAACGTTGGTGAAAAACTTGATTTATTGCGGCAGGAAAACGGTTAGTGGGAGGTCTAAATATTTCGTAGGTTATAGCACATGGTAACTAGCAGATCAACAGGAAAGTGTAATTTGTCTGCAAATTATATTCACGAGGCTAAATGACGGTGCAGATAGTTGTTGCCTGCTGTACTTTACGGATCTAATGCTTCGAGCAAATTAAATAGATGTAAATGAAGGGTTTTAATTGGATATGAGAATGTTTGTTGTTGTTTTGTTTTTTTGTTTTTTGTATTACCCTATTTTAATTGTAGTTTTAGCTGTTTAGTGGAGGTACATATGTATATGATGGTGATATTTAATTGCGATCCTTACGGAAATTCTGCTACAATTATAATCGGGTTATAGGTTTGTTCGGCTGCCGAGTTTGCTTCTATGTGGTGCTCAGTCTTTTATCTATTGCTGTTTGTAATTTTTAATGTAGCTTTCTAGTAGTGTGCAGCTCATGGCATTTATGAAGCTGCTCAGTGTCTTTAAGGGTTGAGTCAATACCTTAATTTCGAATGTTATTCTTATTTTTATTCTTTAATACAATAAATGAGAAAAGATTCCTACTAATGAGCTCGAAGTAGCGTGAAGTGTAGTAGTGTGTACTCTTACTTTTTTCCTTACTCAGGTGGTCCAGCAATTCATGCCTCACCTGGTCCTCAACCAATATGACCCTTCGAACACCTGCTTAGCGGCTTCTAATAGAGTATCTCATCCCAAGTTGGTTGAAATCCCTTCTTATTAGTTCGCAATACCTGAAGTTGAGACTATCGTTTCGGCGTTTGCCCTTGGTGATATAGGGTCATCCAATTCGTGGTCACAATTTAACATCCCCGTTTTTAATCACATACGTCAAACTGAACTGTCATCCAAGACAGTATATGTTTAGTTTAGGGCTTGATTCTACTTTTCGCGCATCAGGAGAAAGGAAAAATTAAAAGATTTGGTTCGGTTACACATGTTCTGAGAAATATTCATCATCAAAATGCACGCTCTATGGCTGCTGTTAGTGAAAATGTTGAAGAAGATACAAATCTTTCGATTTTTCACGGATATCATAGCGTTCGGGTTTGTCTTACGAGACACTTTATTTTGCTTTTGGATTTGCATCTACAACCTTATTTAGTTAGCTCACTCAAGAATTTGAGCCAGCTGAGCTGAAGAAACTCTTTATTAGAAAATGCATTAGAATTGGAGAGCCAGTTGATTACGGAATGTGTATATCAAACGCCAATTGGGTGCTTGAGCGTTAGCGTTTGGATGACCAATTTGCAGCGATGAGGCTCATTGTTCACTCGGTTGTTCCGTGAATAAACGAAATTGTCGCATATGGGGAAATGAAAGTTCACATGTAACAGTTGAAAGACCATTTCATCGACAGAAAGTTACTGTATGGTGTGCAATTGGTCTGGCGGTGTCATTGATCCATTCTTCTTCGAAAATGGGGAAGATGTTACCGTCACCGTTAATTCTCATCACTATAGCTAAATGCTTCCTGAATTTTGTTGGCCTCGAATCAAAGATATGGATGTGGAAGACATTTAGTTTCAACAAGACGGTTCCACATCTAACACAACACGAACTGTTTTTTACTTTATTGAGAGAAAACTCTACTGGACGAGTTATTTCGCCTCTTTGTGATGTGGACTGACCAACAAGATCGTGTGATTTGTCCCGTTGGATTTATTTTTGTAGAGCTATGCAGAATATTGTCTTTATGCATTCAATCCGCAAACTCTTGACGTTTTGAAAACGAATATTCGTCAAGTTATGACCGAGTTAGCAATGCTGACCAGGGCTCCAAACATTCCAATTGGTATAGCTCGTACAGTCCTTTAAGCAGCTTTTTTTCAACTCCTTGTCAATGCAAACAAATACAAATAACTTAATTTCCGACACGAAAGAACAAACCGTCTGCTTGACCTCCTTTTCTGAGCCTAAAAGAAACGTCGATCGGCAAAAGATTCTCTTTGAATTAAGCTTAAGTGACATTTTTCTATCACAAACTAATGCGGAGCTGTCACGCCATTTGACCTAGGCTGACGCCAAAAACTGAGAATTTAAATTTTTCGTAAGAGTTGCCTAAACGGTTGTTACGTATAGGACAACATTAGCTTCACACTTGAATTTATAATTCTCTCATAAACGTTTAGCTACACGATTGCTACACATTTTGTTGAAAAAAGTCGAGAGTCCGGCCAGACTGTATGCATCTGAAGGAACCCAACTGTAAGCAAAAGTTATAAGCCGATGTTCTTTGGCTGTAGTTCTCTTTATGAATGAAAAATTTTGGTTCTGCTTTTGGACTATGTTTATTTGAGGTCTAAAATTGTTTTCGGCCGCCGCCAGAATTGATCACCATTCTGGCCCGATTAATGGCATTTTCCATAACTTTCGGCGATAGGTTTCCGCATTCTTGGCGGAAGCGGATAAGGGCTTCAAGAGTATGAGCCTTATTGACATATTGACCGATGCAAATCGCCAAAACGAGAGATTAGGCGCCCCGGAAATGCGGCCGTCAGAATTTCAGTTGTGTTTCATGTAGTATGCGCCCTTGCTCCATCCTGTTGGAACCACATGTTCTCTAGTCCCAATTCATTCAATTGAGGAAGGAGGACGTCGTTGAGCATGGCTCTGTAGCGCTCGACGTCCACAGTATTCGTTTGGCCTGCGGTCCAGAAACGATAATTTTTCGTATTCACATATCCACGGAGATGGAAATGAGCCTTGTCGCTCATGATGATTTTCGACGAAAAGTTATCTCCCTTGTGGTCGAGATTCATGATGGCATGAGAGTAGCTTATACGCGCTTGGCGGTCAGCAGCTAACAGCTGATGCACAGTATGGGATTATCTTACAGTCTTTCGAAATTCACGCTTCGCCAACGCTTGTTGACGTGTATTTTTTTTACTTCATAAATGTCAAAGTAGAATTTACATTTGCCGCCATTCGCAAAAATTTTAAAATCTTCCGATAGGGTGATTAGTAGCCACCTAGTAGTTTTTTGAGTTGCTAAAACTCTCAGTTTCAAGCTTGAGACTCATATCCCAGGTAACCTTATCAGTATCGGCTGGTTCTCTTGCATATGGGCTGAGTAACACAACAAGCCCAAACTGGTAGTTGTCATGGGCTTTGGTAATGAATGAGACCATCAAATACGCTGGGGTTTTCTTTGATGGTCGGTCACTACAAGTAAGTATAGGCCACATTGGTATACATACCGACACCGTCAGCGTAGTGGTGATTCAGAGAATAATCATTCTGGCATTCTTCATATCTAAGACCATGAGAAAACCAGCAAAGCTTTATCTACACTGAACTTCCATGTGAATGCAACCTCTGTCCAAGATGCAACTTGCCTGCCAACCAGAGGGATTGTTTTGTTGTTTTAAAGTCTGTTGGATGAATTACTGACAAAAAGATCCACGCTGTGGACATTTTCATCGTTCTTGGGCACTTGTAACTCAATCAAAAAAACGGGGTGCAAACGAATCTTTAGTTTTTTTGGATAAGGGCCGTGAATAGAATCCTGATTGCGAATGCTGGCTGGGCCATTCGAGTCTACATGGCTATAATAAGGCCAATTATATGTTTCGGTTGTTTGGCAAGTTCTCATAGAAACAATTCACTGCTACTTTTACCGGACTCCGAACCATAGTATCCCTGTTCGGAGCCATGTGCCGTTCCAAAATAAGTGGTCTTGGTAAAGATGGTCCTCGACATTTTCAACTGCGCTGTGAAAATACGAAATTAACATTTTTGTGCTTGGGAATGGTGTCGGGCAGAACTCATGCCTTGAAAAGAATATATCAGCCTCTACGAATGGATTCAAAATTGATGTTGGCTGTAGCGGTAGTGTATATTTGAAAGACAATAAAACTTGTGTCGGTTTTTCAAGCAAATATATAAATTATACTGTGAACAATCAATGGATGAGGCAAAGAATCTGTGTCTGAAGCGCCAGGTAAGCTCCTCTTAAGGCCTAACCGAATCGTCTTACAACTTTCAATTTGGTTCAAAAATGCTAAACTTCTCTAAACGCAGTTGGGATGCTGATTCACTTGAGCTGATTCGGCTCTCAGGTAACAATGAGACCATGAACTTGATCAAGACAAGATTCAGAGGAGAATCTTCCAGGATCCGAAGCTATTCTAGGACAGCCTACTTCCTTGGTTGGAGCTTCTATTGAGAGTTGTTTTTTTTTTTGCGTGCAAAACTGCAGAAAGCTCTTCAAGATACAGATATACAAAATACATACTTTCCGACGTCTTTTTGAGATAGGCGTATTTTCTACTTTCTCATAGTAACCGATCTTTGAGATGTTGTGCCTGCTAGTACTATAGGGTCCTGGCGACTGATGCGCTTTCAGAAAAAGTTCGGTAAGTCGAACATACGAGGGCGGGTCAATAAGTCCGTGACTTTTTGAATTTCTGACCTCTTTACTGAAACAGCAACACTGCTCCTGTCAACAGGCATCTGTCAGTTGACTCCTGTCAAAATTTAAACTTGCTGCGTCAGTTAGTTTGTGTTTGACAGCTATTTTTATCAGACTCACTAATTTGAGGAGAAAATGGAAAAAAGTGAATTTCGTGTACTTATTAAGCATTATTTCTTGCGAAAAAAAACCATTACCGAGACCAAGGCTAAGCTTGATAAATACTATGGGGACTCTGCACCATCGATTTCAATGGTAAAACAGTGATTGACTGAATTTCGTTGTGGCCGTACAAGCACTGAAGATGCCGAACGTCCTGGACGCCCAGTTGAGGTCTCTACACCCGAAACAATCGAAAAAATTCACGATATGGTGTTGGCCGACCGAAGATTGAAAGTGCGAGAGATTGTGGAAGCCGTAGGGATCTCGCATGGCTCAGTGGTTTCAATTTTGAATGATCACTTGGGCATGAGAAAGCTTTCCGCAAGATGGGTGCCGCGTTTGCTCACAGTCGACCACAAACACATGTGCAGTTGCCATGGCAAAAATCCATGAATTGGGCTATGAATTGCTCCCTCATCCACCCTATTCTCTAGATTTGGCTCCGAGCGACTACTTCTTGTTCCCAAACCTGAAGAAATGGCTTGGTGGAAAAAGATTTGACTCCAATGATGAAGTCATCTCGCAAACAAAGGCCTATTTTGAGGACCTCGACAAATCATTTTTTTTGGAAGGGATAAAAAAATTGGACAAGCGTTGGACAAAGTGTATAGAGCTCAAGGGAGACTACGTTGAAAAATAAAATCATTTTTTTATCGTATAAGGAGTAGATTGAACGAGGAAACCTGCTGAAAGAACCATTGTGACGTGACATATGTATATATTAAATACTCGAAACAGGTACGAGACAGGTCGGGCAAGTACAGACGAGGCCGCAGCGATTCATCCCGGAATTCGCTCAATTTGACCACTTGTGAATGAGTGTGGTGTTCCATTGTCTCTGTAGGACAACACTTTTTTCATTGATGAACGCGACCGTGTTTCTGAATTTTCAATAATTTTCTACTGCCCTGTGCCCGTACTTAATTTCTTCAAATGGTCTATAAGGATAGTTTCCTTCGAATCCCAACAAATGGTAATCATGACTTTTTCAGCCCGTGGACATTTGTTGCCTTTTTCTCAACATATCCGCTTGGTAATGTCAAATTTTGTTTTCAATGCCAACTGTCTTTAAAAAATGAGGTTGATCCTGAATATTATTTCAGACAAAATTGACCCATGTGTCTCAAAGTTTTTTGTTGAACGACGTTAGTCAGTATGTATGTATCGCCCCTTTAAGTCTAAAAATAAACAAAAATCAACTCTCCATAACCTTCGCAACTGACTCCCATCATTAGACATTAATTAATTCAAAACCAACAAGAGTTTCAAATAAAAGTCTTCCTCGGCTAATTATCCGGCTATGTTCAAAAACCATAGTTTTTCAAGGACAGTAACAGTTGGCTTGTTTATATGTTCGAATAAACATAAAAAAAATGTTGTACAAAAACGTAAGTAAATGTCAGCTTATATCTTTTCGTTCAACATCGTTAACTAAAAGTAAAACTTCCTGATATTTGTCTAATTTTTCTCCACCAGTCCCTAGATTTTTGTTTTTCTCTTGCTTGAACATCCCGGTGACTACCCCCCAACTGGCATTAAAATTCAATTCAAAGCTTACGCTACATTTATTCGTATAACCCACACAAAGTCTTTTCAAAACCATTTGCATAATCAAAGCTTTGCAAATTATCCTTTAAAGTTGTAGATACTTTCGCACACATGCAGGTTTATGTGCAGTTTTGGGAAACCTAGAACGTTTAAGGATGCATGCATATGGTATTTCACCGTTCTTTACGAAAATATGTTGGAGCAAACTAAATAATTATCCTTTTGAGTGTTGTGTCACCGAGAAAAATATAAAGAACAACAAGCAGCAAGATAAAGGAACACCCTGACATACAATAAAATTGCAAGAATACGACATACCATACGCCTCCGCCACCGCCGTCAGAGTTCTGACAGAGAGAAATTGCAACTTTTATCCTTTCCGATAGGATTTTGAACGCTTTGGTTCCATTTTTTTTTTGTTTTGAATATCTGACGAACTTTGCCTGCGGACAACTCCCATGCATGTGAGCCCAGAGAAAGTTTATAGTTTGACTCTGTCACAGTCTTTTGGATGAAAGTCCAAAAATGATACGATAGGAGAATTTAAATTGAAATTAAGTCGCATTGTGTAGTGAAGTGATTTATTTTATGTGTCCGGTCCTAAGAGTTGATTGGGATGTGCAGTGTTTTTTTGGAAATACCGAAGAGATGGCCGGAAGATTGATGTTTAATAAAGTTTTGCGCTCATGTAGATAGCCTGGTGGAAAGTCTGAAATTTCCTCCAATATTCAGAATTTCAAAAGAATTTTTGTTGTTCACAAAATTTTGCAAAGAAATTAAAATGGATTGATTCGTTTTCATGTTTTTATTTCTCCTTTCATTCAAGGAACTTTTCTCCTTGAGCAACCATGATCATACTCAATTCATTTAGTCCATTCTTCGATAAAAAGTCACAGTTCGGTGTTGTTTATGGCCTGTGGGAACCATTGGTTAGTATTTCTTCAAAAGGAATCGCAGCCAAATCGCCACAGTCAGTAGAAAGCTTTAAATTCGAGCTTTGATTTTAACAATTCGGCGGATAATATCACAAAGACTCGCAATTTCTGAAAGGCAATATTTGATGAACTAATAATATCGCGTTTTGGACCTGGTTAACGTCAACAAGCAAGAGCAACACTCGCCATATTCTTAACGATATATGGTTCAAGTTTTAGAAAAAGTAAAGATTATACTTCTGGATTGCGCTTACCATAAGTTGATTCCGCCGCGGCGCTATTATCAAAAAATTGTATTTTTAGTAAGCTCCCCAGTACAGTCAGTACCACGACATTTATGTTTTTTTTTTTTCACTTCTATACCATATGCATGGCTTTGGTGCGGAGACACAACAATGTGTCTAAAAATGTGCTTAATCCAAAGCACTTGATGACCTCAAAACCATAGTTTCCTGTTGTGTCGTGCTCTTCTAGCTATTGAAGTGGCTCTTTTACGGCAATTCCTACACCGAAATGTCCGCATCGGTGACATTTGTAAGATGACTCTAGGCTTGCTGTTATCTTCAAACATCTGCTTACTAACCCTGTGCTTAAGCCCGACTATGATGGATGCTGGTGCTGTAACCACTTGCTCATACAATCATAGTTCTTCAACTTGAAGCTGTTGTATTTCTACCTTAATCTCTACTAAGTAAGACTTGTTCCATGATGTAAATCGAATCTAACCAAGTAGACCAGAAACAGAGTATGAAAATCTGATTTTCCGTATTTTATGCAATAGTGACAATTGGGATTCCACAAGGTGGCCATTTTACTGTCCTCAGTTTTCCAATGACTATAAATAAGCGATTTATCGATATTGTTTGCTGATGGAATCGGACCTTGAGGCCTTCTAGATTACAGAACTACTTTTTCTTCTAAGCTGACAAAACAATTACAAAATTTGCGTAAGCATTTGGGTTTGTTAGACGCTGGTCCATAAGGTTTTCTTTTTGTAAAACCAGTATTCATATTAAGTCTGATCACTTTATTAACAAGCCTAGAAGCAGATGGCATTACTTACATTCATATGAGTACCATCTCAACCAGCTAAATAAATAGGCCTTTTAAGTCACTATCCTCAATACCAATTCGTTTAGAATCCATCCATCTATCTCAATGTTTTCTATAGTACTGTAATTAGTGCTTTATACAAGTCCAATTTTTGAACCATGGTAACTAATGGCCGTTTTTTATTTTATATAAATGTTGATTACGACAAGGCGTGATGGTTAGCTCATTGTCCGCAGAGGGTCCGTGGTTCGATCCCCGGCATCACCAACAATTTTTCGAAACGTCATCACCCTTTCGGCGGGCAATGTCTACCTCCTGAAAGTAAAATTGCGTATGAAAAAGCTTTTAAACGAGTGCCGTTCGAATTTAGCGGTAAACCGTAGGCCCCGCTCGGATGTGACAAAAATGACAACATGAGCAACACAAAGGTGTCTCAAGAAGTTAGGCTATGGCCCATACCGGGCTGCCAGCGCCACAGTGTTTTTTTTTTGTTGATTACGACTACGTTTTAGGTTGTCCAAAGGGAGAGTCCAATTATGAGTCACTTTTTCAAGCATATTGTCTGGTATATCGCTAATAACACGAGAATCCCATAAAAAAAATAGTCTGAAAGCGTAAAATCGCACGTTATACTCGGCCAATTCAACAGTCCAAAATGACAGATAAATTGCTCACCGAACTCATTTCTCAATTAGTCTATCGATTGTAGTGCTAAGTGGCATGTAGCGCCGCCTTGCTGGAACCACAAGTCGACCAGGTTCAGCTCGCGCATTTTAAGCAATAAAATGTTTGAAAGCATTGAACGAAAGCAGACCCCATTTACTGTAACCTCGTTCGCATGATAATTTTTGAAAAAATTACCAAATATTGCATTTTCTGGGTGCATTGGCAGCTTTCGTATCGCCTGCGGTTACTCTTTGAACCAAATACAGCAGTTTTATTTATTTACGTACCCATTCAGCCATAAATGATTTTCGTCGCTGAAGACAATTTTTCGACAAACGCGGATCTTCCTCCAGCTGTTGTAAGGCCCATTTACGAAAATTCAACGCTGTGGCACGTCATTCGCCTTCAGGTTTTAGATCAAGATCCTTGCGTAAAATCTTCCACGTAGTCGAGTTACACAATCCGAATTGCTGCGAACGGCAATGAATGGACAATCACGCTCTTCGTTAACTCTGTCGGATACAGCAGCAATATTTTCATCTGCACTCACTGTACGTAGGTGACTTTATGTCCAATAACCCGAAATTGGTTGAAAATTTGGTCACTAAGGCTTGACTTGCATGCTCAGTAAATCGATTATAACGACCGTAAAATTGCTTAAGTGTGCGAAAATCATTTTTCACAGAATGCGAATTTTGATAATAAAATTCAATGATTTGTAATAATTCGTTATAAGTCTTGTGAAGTCATGATGAAATTGCAATACCAACTAAGCATGTTTGACTTTGATACATGCCACGATTCACGCGTGAGCTATCGAAAATAAAACACTGAAAAGCAAAACACCAAAAACATTATCCGCCAGTTGTCAATGGAGAATTGAGTCATCGGAACTGTTGGACATAAAAAAATCTACAAGACCTTGGTCTGAAAAACACAAGGTTGTCTATCCGATTGTAAATATTCAATCTTTAATGAGACATTATTCGAATGGGATTGGCCTAAGTTCATTTAAAGAATATTTTTATGGATGAGTTTCGAAAATACCCGTTAGAACATTGCTTTTAGGTCTTCCCAATGATCGTATATATATATATATATCTTCAGCAGTATAATTTCATTGCCTTCTAAAAGAATGGCCGGGCTAACGAGTATGCCTCTACTTTACAGGACTAAGAAAAAGAATCAGAGACAGGACAGAGCCCTGGGTCACACCCGCATTTATTTTATGAATATCACACTTGAAATCGTTCTTATCTACTTGAATTGAAGATTTCTTTGGAAAGAGCAAATGGCTTTCAAAGAAAAGCTTACGCTATACATCTTCCCTTCACATAAATGAAAAATATACAATTTGATCCAGCTTATCTTAGGACCTGCATATAGAATAAGTATAACGTATTCTTACTGCTTCGGAAGCTGACCACTCTAGCCCCTTGTAACATGTTGAGCTTGCACAAAATATTGAAATCATTTTTAATATCCACAGATGATAATGAAAAAGTCTCCACAAATTCATTAATCCTTTTCAATTCACTAGAACTTCCACCACTCCCTGTAAGCACTTAAAAAATGAAATATTAAAAGTTTTCTTAAATTAAAATGTGGCAAGTCACAAAAAGAAAAAGAAAAGGAAAAAAAAACACTATTGTGTTACCACCATCCACTCTTATCATCACCAGAATTGGACACTTAACTTCTGTAAACTATGCGACAGATTTTTGTGTCCTCTCAGCCGCCATGTTGCGGTGAATGAACCACAAAACACACAGAAAATAAAGAAAAATAAAAAAACCACCCTATAGCACTACGATATTATCGTAAAGTCATATTGAGAATGAAATTATAACGAAGGACTCCTTGAACCCCGTTATATACTCGTACTATTCGGGGTAGCAAAAAATAAGTTACAAAAAATTGGTGCCAGAATTAAACGCAAAATAATAAAACTTATGACTTCGCCGCCTCGTCCTTGGCTAGCGAAGTCATGACATTTTGTTTGCCTCTCTCTCTCTCTTCCTACCATCTCCATCTCATATTGTAATAAACATTTATTACAATGTTACTGTGTTGCGGTATTGGGTGGCAATCTATTTCTTCTTCATGGTTGCAGTAGACTATGTATGGATAGATTTGTAAAGGGTTGGTAACATGTATGTAGATACGAGTAGTGTTGCCAGAGATACAAGTAATAATTTATATAAAATTTTCAAATATTACAGATAGGATGAGTGCTCATAGTATAAGGACAGGGTTGGATTAAAAAGGGAGACCGAAGGAGTTATGAATTTCATTTTGGGACTGTGAATTGCTGGGAGAGATCTGCTAGAATCTAGCTCGAAGGACCATATTTTAATGGATTAAACGGATATACTGCCTAATGAAAAACCCTCTTTCTGCTTTAATTCCAGTGATAAATATTCGTTTGTAGAATCGTTTTAACTATGAGGTATTATTTTTTTGTGTTATTTCCCAACCTTTTCTACTTCCTTAGGTGCCGTGCTAAAGTTGACTACCGAAATAAAAAAGGTTTCTGTGTCTTGCACTTCCACTTTCAAAAGTGAAGTTTCCTGGTATTCTTTCTTTAAATCCTGTTGTCTCTTGTGTCTCATATTGCTCTTAAAGCTCAACTGTCCGTGAATCCCTTTCAACTATTCTGCTGTTATATCTATATGAGGGCGAGGGCTGTTCGGGAGCTAAGATAGGATTTAGCTAGTAGTTTCTTACATTTTTTTTTTCCCAGCAGCTTGACCCTAGTGCTGAAAACAATGTTGTTGTTTTTTCCTGATAAGGCTTAAGATGGTAGCTTTTAATTTCCTGATTTTGCTGTCCGCAAGTTCTATGCTTTTCGGTTTCTGTCCAGTTCCAAAACAAAAAACTTAAAATGGTTATATATTTGAATTAAGAATCCTGTATCTTGAGTTGTACACTTATTGCCTCGACATAAAAATCATCCGTAAACCTTATATGTAGGTGTATACAGCCGGAGTATCTCTTATCTTTTTAAGCGTTGATCTAATGCGTTCATACTGAGCTTTGCCGTCTCATTTTTAAACTCATTTTCAACCAAGAAACTGAAACGAACAAGACTTTTTCCATTATCTTGTCATAGCTGCGTCTTCTGGAGAACTCTATGGTAGTAGCGAGGCAATTCTATAGCCGTGTCGGTTTGCTGTTTTCCAAAGTGTGGATGTGTTTGCGCTTGTCGTGTTTACCATTACCAAGTAAAAATGATGGCTTTCCTTAGAAACTGCAATCTCTAGCATCGCTTCTGCCTGAACCCGACTTTGATTTACCTCATGACTTGAAAAATGTCGTTTGTCGAGACTCTAGTAATGTATCCAAATGTCACAGAACTTTTAAGAAAAGTACGGAAAAAAGTAAGCTTTCCATCTAGATGGTGTATCTTAGGCCACGTTGTAAAAATTTGAAAGTGAGAACGTTTTGGATATTATTTATGTTATGTTGTAGTTAAAGCTCTTTTCAAGGCATATATGATTCCTTTAGACTTTTCTAACTTCCAAAATTTCATAAAGTAGTTGCTCCAATTCCCACATGTCGAGTAACCTTTTGTGGAAAAGTGAAATGTGGTTGAAAGTTTACAAGAGAAAAGAGGATAAGGAAGGTTACTTCTTTGGTTTTTACTCACCCATAGACAGATTTTTCAAGGTATTTACCGTACTTAACCTCCACACTTGGACAAGAAACTAGTCATGAGAACCATACCTTAAATTCCAAGTGAATGAGATAGCTACGTTTGTTGTATTTTCCACCACCGTTGATGTTTCGATTAGTTAATACTTCCGACTAGCGTACTGTCTGATGATTTGCCGCTGCGTTCTTTTGCTGGTTTATCTGTAGCGCTTGAAATGTCACTCTAGAGCTTCTCTCGGTTTGATTTGTCTTACAAATTAGTTTTCAACCCAACGAATATTCGTATAGCTATCCAAAGACACCTCGTGGAGCTGTGTGTCGGCTAGGTACGAACAGGAACAAGGTTTGTTTAGGCCACCTTCGTGTGGATGGTAGTCCATTACTTTATCCTGTATGCTCGTAACGGTTCGCGAAACTTATATTTTTCGGCATAATATATTTGCTGACACTATTACTGGAATTTGTTATCTGAAAAACCCAAATTTGTTTACGTTAGGTGCTCGTAGTGGATTATTTGTCTTCGTACTCGTACGTATCTCATGAGCTAGAATAACTTTAGGGTAGCTATTCACTGTACTTCATCCCCATCATTGAAGGAAAATCAGCTCGAAGAGAACCTACCTGAAAAGACCTGTTTCGGCCACAACAATCGTGACACATTTATTATTTTAGGAAGCTCGTAGACAGTTTCTTGGACGGTATTGATTTTTTTCTTTTCAACCTCATCCCCAGACATTGATCGGATGTCGAGAAATCAAGATAAATTTGTTATTGATCATCTATTTCGACCAAAATGGTTCACATACCTTTCTTGTTGATTCTCGTCATTCTAAATGACTTGCTGATGTGTGTATCATAATTTTCTTCCGTTCAAATCGTGTTACACTCCTAAAATTGCAATCTTCCTCACCTCACAAAGGCTGTTATGCATGTTACATTATTTAACGCATACATTCTGTTGGCGAGACTATTTATCAATTGTCAGTCGTCAACTGTCACTATTTGAATTTTTATTTATTTTCGTGAACTCGTGTCATTAAAAACGGATTAGCCCGTTCATTTTCTCCAAGTTGAACAAACCATTTAAGAAATTAGAAAGGCAATCACATTTCTGCCCCCATGTACATAAACTCGTAGGTAGATACTTAAACTGTACTTCGACCATACCCACATTTCTCTTAATTAATTTTTTTTTCGCTTAAGAAAACCAGTCAATGGCCTACCAAATTGTTTCAAAACAATATCCGAAACGTTGCCGGACGAAAATTTGTATAACATCAACGTTAAATGCGTGTACATGGATTGATTTCATGTAATTAGTGATTATATTGCGTGCTATACAAACATAGCTATAGTGGACTGACTGCTACCACCGCGCCGGGAGGCTCATTAGTCATAAAGGTTTCGGTCAGTTAGTTGGTGTAGAATGCCGCAGGTCAGCCTTTGTGAATTTCGTACACTCCATGAAATATCTAACATTGTGATTATTTGCCATCTGTATGTTGTTACGTGTATATTTTGTGTGCTTAACGTGTTGGAAAGGTGCTTCGATTGACCCAAATTATGCCATTTAGTAGAAAAATGGATGTCACTGATTTTTATATAGATTTTACGTGAACAAGACAAGGGTTGGTCATTAGTGTATGTTCGTTTGAATTCAGAGGATATGGTTTACTGGGTTTCAGTTGTTTTTTTGTCTATTGAAATAGAAAAGAAAAAAAAATTAACCACTTTCGCTACTAATAAACATAAACACACACTTTGCAGGCCACACAGACCGGTTGTGCTAAAATTCTAAACCGAAAATTAGATTTATCGACATGAAATTGATTCGCGTAAATCTTTCATAAATCATCACACCACGGACAGTTGAATGCATCCGCTGGATGCATTATATATCAACACAACTGCCGTGAACAACAAAACAACCAATCGATCCTAAAAGGCCGTGTATCAGTGGGGCTCCAATGTACTTTCAATGGAAATTAACCATAAAATACTCATATTCGTATCTATCCACTTTAAGTTAGATTCCTACCGAACGTATGCATACTGGATGCCCTCCTATTTCTGTGCTGTACCCATGCCCATCTGGTTTCGTTATTCGATTGATTTAAATAAATTCCAGCGGTTAGTTTGGTTGCCCAAATACATTTAACCATCTCCACATTAAATGTTCTATTAATTTTCCTTTCTCTCGTATCTGTCCCCCTCTATGGTCCAGAAATTGCTGTGAAATGGTCACCCTCAACTCCACAAAACCCGAGGTAACCTCAACAGCCCCCACTGAAACTATGGCAAACGCACTCAACCCACCCAAGCGCAAACAGACTCAATTAACTCAAACTTGTAGGGTGGTGATTGTGTGCAGGCGCGCGTATATAAATATTTCGTTTGGTAGATTTTGAAAGGGGGGAAATGAGTGTCTATTTATCCATCTCGTGGAATGCAACCTTAACAAGGCCACGCTAAATGAATTTTGCTACGTTACACAGCATGCAAGTCAGGCGGCGCTATGAGCTTATAAATAATCAAGCGCGATTGAAATGACTTTTGTTGTTGCTGCTCTCAAACCCGAAACAGATGGAATTTAAAGAACGCCAAACGCGCAGATCCTGCTTGCCCTTCTCTGTCTGTGTTGTATTTGGACGCATTTTACTCGGTTTTGATTTTCAGAGGGGTTGCTGTTAAAAGCGTATTCTGCAACAGCTCCTGTGGCTGATATTTAAAACGTTCCCTCAGATCACCATCGAAGCGTAGCAGTATTTCATTTTTCACTTAATCGAAATAAATTGTCGAAAATATTTTTGTAATTCTGGTGTAGTGCAGATGCACATACTTTGAATATGCAAGTACACAGATACGATGGTGTAACAAATAGGGGAAGAACTGAGATATAGGGGGCTCGCAAGGTAAGTGGGTCGGGAGTGGTTTACGCTTTTGAATGTTTGCTTTAATATATTGAAATTAAACTTTATTGTTCAAATACCATGCTCGCATTTACTGAAAAGACGTTAATCCACTGAAAACGGAGCTATTCATCTATCCAATTAAGTTCCTATAATAAAACAAGAACTTTAAAGGTGATGCTCACATCCCTAGTTACTTAGAGGTGTTAGCAGTGGTTGGTTATCTTCTTAGTGACTCTAATTTAAGGTTATCTTAAAGACCAGTTCATTAGATTAAATAAGAGTGATCACATTTGGGGGGCACTAAGACCAGTTATAATGAGACTTGGATGCCCTGCGTACTCCTGAAACCGTAAAGATTTCTTTACCAATTTATCAAATTCGGTGATCTTTAGAGTAAAAAGTGTCACATTGAGTCCCGCATACCAATGGATGACAGAAAGCGGCAGTAGCACCTGAACCTTTGATTACCATCTCGTTCTGTGAAAAAAAATATCCGTTATAAACTGAGTCAGAGAAGTAAAAAGGTATTTCCATTTAAAAGCATCCCGGAGAAAACAATTGTGTCTCGATGAACACATTCATTAGCCAATAAATGCACCCACTTCAAATATTTGACAAGTGACAGGATAAAGATGTTGACGCGAGTTGTTCGCAATCATAAAATGGGACTCGCTCGAAAATCTTGTTGTCGTAATTGGCCTGCAGAAATGCGGATACGAAAAAGCCGAAATCTTTTAGAAGTTGCAGCCACTGAAAGTCAGACAAAATCGAGTGTATTTAAAGATACTGGAAGAATAGTCGACCATACAAAATTCGGTCGTCCGCGTATTGTCATCAAAGCCGTGGAGAATGTCAAAATCTGCTGTGCAAGCTGAAAATCATGTCTTGGGAGATGGATATCGGCAAAAGCAGCATGTAGCACATCTTAAAACATGATTTGGGGTTAAGTGCATACAAGGGACATACAGGCCGCATATTCACAGAAGCATTGAAACAGAAATATCACGTCTAAATCGAAAGCTTTGCTTCACCATTACGTGAATAGATGAATTAGATGAATTCTTTTTACTAACAAGAAAATTGTCACCGTTGAATAATCGTCCAACTAACAGAACGATAGTGTGCATTCCTTGTCATCACGACATGCGTCTGAATTCGTTGCGAGAGTTCAACGTGGCCACCACAACAGGAACCATTTTTGCGAGAAAAGTATTAAAACCTCGGCGAAAGTATATCAAACGGACGTTCTAACGTTGTGAAGCCACTAAACAAAACACGTAGAATCGTGCACTACTCGGCATCCAAATATTATGACCTTGAAGCATACCCTTGTCCGAACAGTGGGAAATATTCCAATGCGTGAGATGTGTTTCCAAATCGAAGAAAGGCCAGACCGACTTCGCCGTTGCTGGAAGGTAAATGTGGGGCCATTTGCAATAAGTTGTTCTATTATTTGCAGCCATTGAGTGCCCCAATGATTACATTTTTATAAGGCCAAAACCTTATGCCAAAGCATTTGCTAGTAAAAGGAAGAAGGTCAGTTTTAATTATTATGGATAGGCCGCTGGCACGTGGCTGAGCCAGTCACCAACAACACGCCGTTTTGATGCCCCAGTTACCGTAAGGTAAAACATTTCTGTCAAGCTTTAGGTTATTTCAGATGATCAAGGTCATTAAAAAGGTGCGATACCGCTACTCAGAGCCCCTAAGGCGTACCTCGGGGTTTGGATACAGTTACTAGATTGGCCCCTCATTAAAATTGAATATTTTTTTGTTTACGCATTAAAATAATCGCTTTACGGAGAAAATTTGACCTGTATTGATTTTATGATCAAGTGGATAGACACATTATGTGGTTCTTACCTTCAGAATGGAACCTAAGTACCTTTCTTGCCGCTTTAGGAGCATTTTCTGCGCTTTCACTTGCTGGTGCCCAATAATAAGATTACCTAACCGTAGGCTGAATTTGTCAGAATCTTAATGCTTCTCAATGAATCGATAGACTGTTTTCCTCTATCAAATCACCACAGCAGTCACAGCTTTAAAGATATAAAAAACCCTCTTTTTGGGAAGGGAGAAGATGAAGCATAAATTCGGCTCAAACGAATATCTTTCTCACAAAAACTATGGCTAAGTAAGGAAAAAACAAAATTCAACCAATTATTCGAAAGTGGGAGAAATGCACTGTGCGGGTTGTGTATCATAAGGTAGAAAGCCAACAAAGTCATCACGCTCCAGGAATATTCAATTTCTCACTATCGAAATTAGACATATTGGAACCAATGTCCCGTAAAAGAAGACAGTTTTACATACAGAAAACCTACATCTGTGACCCCATAGTTAGTTTTTTATTTATCAAATCGGCAACCTATTCACTTTCATTGACCTTGCTCAGGATGTTAGACCAAGTTGTCTTACAGGTTCGTCGCAAGCAGTTCTATTGGTGGACTACCCTCTTACTGAAAAATCTGAGTGTACGTGCACAGTGTGGTAAATAATATCCCGGGCTAATTTATCAAATATAATTAAAACACGATTTCTGGTTATTTTTCGGTGTTTTTATTCGAAATGTTCTCCTCCCGATTCAATATACTTGTTAAACTGATTCAATAGTGATTCAAATGCCGGCTCTATCTCATTTTACCGAAGTGCCTTCAGGCCCGTGCCAAATCTGCTTGAATGATCGGAAAGCTGTCAAAAGAACTTGCACGGTGCAAAATAAGGTGAATACGATGTATGATTTAACACAAACACTTGATTTCGAGTCGACAATTGACCAACAGAGACCAACTTTGCTTTGCCAAAATCCTCGTGTCGAAAAGTCTCTTTGCTGATGTTTAAGGCTTCCTATATCATTCTCAGTACTTTTTGGAGCATTTCAGATATGCGAATTGAATTTTTCCTTCCTGTGTGTTCCTGTCTTCCTCCAGCGTCTCTCTGCCATAAAAAAATACCTTTATGCCTGTCGAAAACAACCATTCTACTCAAACGATCATCACTGTACACTTGTTGTATTAATCGGAATGTTTCTGATGCATTTTTACCAAGTTTTGTGTGGAATTAAATGGCCACTCTTTGTTTCATGTTAAAATTTTATCATCAAATGTCGTGAAATTTCGACAGATAGTAGGGAATGATTCAGACTTTAAAATTCATGTTCGGTCCAAGAGATGGCGCTATTGCTGAGATATCGCTCGTGTCCTGGATATTTTTTGTCACACTGTGTAGAGCCTCTGGTTCAATGATATCATATCTCGCAGGTTAAACCATTACACAAGCGTTTTCATCTGTTTTATTTAATCTTTCCGAAAAAAATAATGTTTCTGTTTTTTTTATGTATGCCTTGCGACCCTCTAGAATGGTATTATACTTTCCTTACTGGTTACCCTGACCATATACATCATGTTCATTAGTTTACACAAAAATCTATCGTATTTCCTAGTCAGCGACAGATTAAATATTTAAGGTCAATTTGCATCGATATACTAGTATCTATGCCTTTCCTACCTGATACAACTTGAAACTTCCTAAACATCCTAAGATAAATTTCAACAAAAATCAGCCGAAAATATGCGAAGAATACAAGGTGGCGCAAAATTAATCATCCTATCGGTCGGTGGTGTTAGTGCAGCGCGAATTTCGAAGCCGATTTCCTAATCGTGTCGCACCAACTGGGCAAATATTCCGGCGCTTAGAAATCGACTCGAACAGACTGCAACCACAGGAGACCATGCTGGGCGTGGCCACCACCGGACAAGTCGTTTGGCCGAGAATATCGCGGCTGTGTTTGCCGATGTCGCTGCGAGCAAAGAAACATCAACCAGACGACGGAACACGCAATTTGTCATCACCAGATGGCCTCTCCAGCAAATTTTAGTGAAAGACTTACACATGTTCCCGTGCAGAGTGCAAACAGTGCATAAGTTAATGCCTCCTTACGGTCAGTCGCGTGTGAATTATTGTCAAGCCATTTTCAATCTCAACAACGAAGAGGACGATTTTGTGTCGAAAATCATCGTGAGCGACGAGGCGCATTTTCACTTAAGCGGTTACGTCAGTAAGCAAAATCTTCCTTTTTGGGGCACTGAAAATCCGCGTGTGATGCACGAAGATCCATTACATCAACCACATCGGCAATACGGCCACTGTTACTTGCGAATACTACAGGGCCATAATAAACGACTTCTTACTGCCGGAATTGGATGAACGGTGTTTGCTGAACATGTGGTTTCAATAAGACGGTCCAACCACACACACAGCACGAGCCATAATGGATATTGTGAAGAAAGCGTTTCCTGGTTGCGTAGTCTCCCGTTTTGGCGATTTGGCATGGCCAACAAGGTCGTCCCATTTAACCACCTCAGACTTCTTTTTTTGGGGCTACCTTAAGTCGCAGGTTTATGGCAACAAGCCTCTGACAATCGCAGCCTTTAAGGACCATATTTGAAAGGAATGCGAACAGATGATGATTAATTTTGCGCCACCTTATATAAAAAAAAAACAAAAGTTTAGAAATTACAATTTAATTTTCAAATTCCCCATTTTCAACCAAAACATCAAGGCAGCGTCCAATTTGATTAACATCTTATCGAGCTCAAGCCGGAATAATAACTTAATTAACTAAAATCTTTTCATTTGAAAAAAATTGATCCTTTGAGCCGGATTTAAAAAAATCTTCATTTTTTAACGTTGAAATCAAATCTTTAGCAAACATTTTCATGTTTTCAATAGCTTACAGTTTAATACATCTCCATTTCGTCGAAGAAATTTCGTAGACTTCAATTCATAAATTGGCCCTTACCTAGAGCTCCCACTATTTTCCATCCATCACCAGTTTAAGCATACAATTTGTGTCTCAACAATTGCATCGTCTCCTTTCCTTCGTTCTTTTTACAATATTTTCTTTTTTATTTTTTAAATCACGTGAAATGTATTATCCTTGCAACGTAGAAAAATTTTCCTGAATAACCAATACCCAGATATATAGTAAACGAAACCAATTTTCCTCTCACTCATCCTTCCGAAATTCACTCAGCATTAGACTGAGGAGTTATGGTTTTGGTTTGGGGTTGAATTGGGGTATGGACTTGGAGTTTTTATTTTGTACCAACTCAAGCGTATCTGGGAAAATATCTCAAATAGTAACACATATTAAATCTCTTAAATCAGAATTTTTAACTCACTTGAAGTAAACTGTAAGTATTCAGTCTGGGATGCAACGTTAAAGGAGGACTTTTGCCCTACAGGACAGAGAACATATCTCTCTACTGCGCTGGTATCCGGAAAATCACAAATGGGAATTTTGTTTATGCAAATGGTATAATGTGTTCGTGTATTTAGTTTGCTTATCCTGTTCTCTACTCTACGAGTATCTAAAATTCTTTTCTTTTTTTCTTATATTCCGTATTTATACCAGAAGGCGAAGGATGAAGAAGAATAAAAAAGGCAACCGAAAAGAAGAAAAAAAACGCTCAATCTTCATACTCGTATGTGTGCTATGCATTTTGTATATTTGTATATCCTTTTTAAAGTATCAAAGTGCTACTGCTGCTGCACACACATATTGTGGTGTAGTGTTAGCACTGATGCTCCCTCTAGAAGTTTTTTTTTTGTTTATTTTTTGCTCCTCTTTTTAGTAGCTACTTGGCATTTTCCTACCTGTTGGGAATTTTGATTAAAGATACTGAAGATACATTCACATAAACTACCACCCTTTTGGCAGAGGATGTACTACTATAGATGGCGACGATGATAAGTTGCAGTCGAATGAGTACGTACGCTTTCCTGGGGAATCAAAAAAAAAAAAAAAAAACACAAGAATCAAAATAAGAATTCCCAATCCCTTTAAGACTCCGACTTGGAGGTGTACTTTTTTTTTTCTTCAGCTTATATCCAGGTAGGTACTCGTATATCTTCAAACATTCACAAACGAGGGAGGTAGAGTTTTGCATATTTACCAAATGGATTTAGCAATAGGATTCGCGCCACCTGATGGGATGTGTATTAAAATTTCGTTTGTCTAGTTGTGGTCCTAGTCACAGTCACAGTTGCAGGCATATTCGTAGATAGTCATCATAGTCTCACATTCGTAGGTAGTCCCTGTAGAAGTTTTGAAGTTCTAACGTATTCACTTTGGGGATACAAAAAAAAAAGCAGATTGAGTCAGATAAAATATTCTCTGTTTTGCGTTTTGGGTATTTCTTTTGGATGGTAAGTAAAATCAAATTTCGATTTTCAGATTTGGAAAACATACAATTGGGACTTTGAGGTGGAGAGATTTCGAAATGGTTGCTTAAACATAAGGATTAGAGCAATCACTGGAAACTGGGATAGGATTCCTTTTTCGCCGTATATTCAAATTGGATTCAATACAAAGTGAAGTGGATCGTTTTGCATCTGTTTTACAGGGAGACCTTGAAGGAATGTGTGTTAACTGAAAATTGGGTTTCGAGCCGGATTATACTAGAAGATACGAGAATTTTGCAAGTGGTAATAATGGAACCTTACACCACTTGTTAAAGTTTCGATTGAGGTCTGACAAGAAATATTGTCGATTTTATTCCGCTCAACTAAATAGTGTTTCCAAAATATACTGGCAAGTAGGGAACTGAAAACTTCCGGTGGTTCTATGATTCCCCGCATTTCTTACTTTGTTAGTTGTCGCTATTATAATTGTATTAACATTATGGTGCTATGAAAATTGTGTAAATATGTCTGTTACAGACGACAGTCCATGCAATTAATTAGCCAACTATCGGTTGGCAAGTAATTGGCAATTTTTTCATATTTTTTTAATTTTTTTTTAAATACAACGAATAAAATTTGATCAATGATATACATTCCATTTTGTTCGAAGACCTTTTGCAATCTTTCTGGCGACTTCATAATTCCACGGTCATAGAACTTCTGGTCTTTATCAGCAAAGGGCTATTTCACAGCGTCAACATCATTGAAAGTTTAACCACCCAAAGAGTTTTGTAAAAATTAAAATTAATTTAAATCTGATGGAGCAAAGTCAGGGCGATATGGTGGATGTAACATTAATTCCCAACCAAGGCCCAATTATGTTTTGCGAGTGATCAAAGATGTATGTGCCCTAGCGTTGTCCTGGTGAAGAATGACACCTTTTCTATGGACTTATTGTGGCCGTTCGTTCGTTGACAGTACACATCCGAATCGATCGTTTTATTTTTCAAAATGCACCACACCTTACCAATCCCAGCAACTTGAGAGCAAAATCTTCTTTTGGTGAATAACAGCTTTCGAAGTGGATTGTGGTATCTCATCAAGCCTAAACCATCATATTATTCGATTGACGTTACTGTAAACAATCAATTTTTCATCGCCAGTGATGATTTTTTTCAAAAAAGGTTCGGATTCAATGCGTCTACTATACAAAACACAAGCGTAGCTGCGCTTTGTTAAATAAATTTCGTTCCCAAATATCAAGCTTTTTTTTAATCGCTGTACGTGACACATTTAACATTTTTACTATCTCTCGTACAGTGACATGACTATTCGAATCGATTATGGTTTTTATTTGATCATCATCAAGCTCATCTGGTCGACCAGATCGTTGCTCATCTTTCAGTGAAATAAAAAAGTAAAATATGACGAAAATGCTCGTTTTTGCACTCCATATTATTAAAAATTGTCAAACTAATACTTTTTCCCTAAAACATGCTCAATTTGCTTCTCAAGAAAAGTAAGACTGACAGCTAACCAATGTCAAAAGGAAGAAAATATGCCATTGACAGAAGTGATTGTAAAATATGACCAAAGACATCTATGTGGGAATCCGGCAATTACTTAGTTTGTCAACCTGAATTGGTTAAAAAAAAATCCAACTTCCAAAAATTTTTTTTGCTGTCATACAGTCAACAGCAGTCTGTATGACTTCTTTTGCATAGAAACAAACTTTATTGGGGTTCAAATCTATGTATTTACTATGCACCGCATCTTCTGACATAAGAATTGCCACGCTATTCCTGAAATTCTAAAATCACAACAACGAAGGCGAATATGAATTAGATTTTTGGAGAATAACGATGACTTAAGAATTTTTGAAAAATGCTCAAACTAATCAATTTCTAGCACGTATAGAATATCAAGTCAACAATTTCAAACCAACTTTAGACCCTGCTTTTGCAAAGTATAGCACAGGAAGGTATGAGAACTTTGGTGACTATATTGCTGATGTATTCTGCGATCTACCAGCTACGCGCTGACTTTTCTTCGGCCGGGTATCGCAAAATATACGTTCATGGTTGTTAGCTTTTGTTCAAGAAAAACCTCACAAACTTCTTAAAGTTGCTTGCAACGCTATCGATAGATATATGCAGACTTAAATAATCAAAACATCTGCCTTTGGATTTTCTCATTCTCATTTTGCCCCCATTCGCAGTGGGCAAAAAGACAGAGAGAATTTGCTATCCAAAAATAAAAGGCGGAAAGCTGAACCCTGGTACACACTACAAATTCCTTGTTTGTTCATGGACCCTATCCTGCTGTGTTGTTGCTTCTGCTGCACTGGGAAACTGCATAATCGTCTCGGCAATCACTAAAAGAGAGCATCAAGACCACTTGTTTACCATCTTCGACAAACTAAGTTGGTTGTCAAGTATTTCTTTCGATAGCCTAAGAAGACGTATAGTATTAACGGTACTTTTCTACATATTTGGGTTACGCCACAATTCGGGCTGAACCTAGGCCTCAACTGACAAGCCTCTTAAGTGAGTTCGGATTTAACTACAATAATTAACTCCAGAATTTGTTCGTGCCACATTAGAAAAGGTCTTCCGTTTGTGCATCGTCCCATCGCATTTAAAAAATCCGGGGGCCAGAGCATTTGTGTCCATTCGATCTACGTGATCTACCCATTGGAGACGACTAATGCCCAATTTTCTGACAAGAACTAAGACGCCGTAAAACTTATTTAGCCTGTCGTTCAATCTCCTCTAAACAGAAACAGCTCCGAATATTTTACAAAGAAAAAAATCGTCCTTCATCCGCTTTCGATAGACTCTATTCTTCAGCACCATAAAGTGAGACTTGTGTCAACAAGGCCTTATATAGAGTCTCCTTAGTTATTTAGGATAGGGCTACTAATGCCTTCGTAGCCCAAAAAGACAGAGATTGACAAGAGTAAGTTTTTGTTTAATTTCCTTTGAGATCAAAAAGTTCCCGGAATTTATCCAGAAAATTAAAAATAACAGTTTATTTATCTAAATCTATATTGTCCGCTTCAAAGTAATCCCCAGCGACTGCAACACACTTATGCCAGCGCTTGATCCAATCCTCGAAACATTTTTTATATTCGGTTTTCGGTATGTCCATCAGTGCTTCCTGCGATTTTTCCATTACTTCCACTCAGCTGCTGAAACGCGTTCCCCGAGCCAAATCAGGTGAATTCGGTGGCTGCTGGATGGTATTTGTTGCATTTTTCGTCAAAAAATTACAAATATTATAATGATGACACTGTGCTACGGTGCGTTATCATGGTGCAAAATCCACGAGTTTTCGGCCCACAATTCTGGTCTCTTTCGGCGAATTGCATCACGCAAACATCTCATAACGCCCAAATAATACTCTTTGTTTACTGTCTGGCCTTCTGGCGAAAATTCATGATGCACCGTTGTAATCCATGAAAACTGTGAGCATTGCCTTCTTTTTTGACTCAAAATGACGTGGTTTTGTTAGTCTCGGCTCATTTGGTGAACGCAATTCACTCACCTGATGTCTGATAAACCCACGTCTCGTCTCCAGTAATGATCCTTTCGATGAATGTAGAATCGGATTCAGCCTCGCAAATCAAATCTTTTGCGACGTGAACACGGTCTCTTTTTTCCATGAAATTTAGGTCTTTTGGCACCAACTTTGCTGCTACACGACGGAAACCCAAATCATAAACCAAAATGTCTTGGACGGATCCATAGGCAATTTTCAAGTCCTCCACTATCTCTCTGATGGTTAATTTGCGGTTATTGATCAACATTTCTTTAACTTCATCAATGTTTTCGTCGGTTTTCGATGTCGATGGTCTGTCACTGCGTTCATCATCTTTGATTGACTCACGACCACTTTTGATCCGCTCGTGCCACTGGTAAACGACCATTTTCTTTAGAGAATCGTTGCCGAAACACTTATCCAACATTTCCAACGTTCGCGCACCATTAAATCCATTTTTTACGCAAAATTTAATACTCCCAGAGATAGATGTAGTCTTGGCTACGTAACTTTTGCAAATGTCAAGCTATGACGCTAAGATTTAGAGGGAATATCAACAACAGATGTACCAATCTAACAAAAAAAAAGAACTCAAATCGGAACAATGGGAGTGCCGCACGGTGGGGAAGTTTTTGATCAATGTGGTACTCGTATTTTAAAATAAGCTAGTGCACTAAAAAATTGTGTAAGCATATTTCTATGCCGGCCAACAAATTTTGGCATATCTGTGTCCATATCTTCAGAATGTCCTGGCAATTTGACTACTTTTACTTTTAGGCTATGCATGACCATCTATCAAGTAGTAAAATCTGAGTTCTCTCGTGCTTCTTGCATAAGCATCACTGACGTGTAAACAACTTCTCCAACGATGTTTCCAAAAAGTTTAATCCATTTACTATGTATGTATAATGTACAGGCTTGTCAGATATGAAGATGACAATTCGCTACACTCAAACGGGAAGATAGTCAAAAACAAATAGAATCCAACGTTCAAATTTTCTCAACCAAATATTGAAGCAGCTTAAATATGACTGAAGGCGTTGGCACAGAAGTTTTCTGCGACGAGCCTGTATACACAAATCCTTCAGACTATGCACATACAATACAAGATCACACTTTGCAGGAGTATCTGGTACCTGCTTACAATGGATTTGCAACTGGTGCACTCAGACAATTCAACAAGGATCACTCCAACCTAACCTAACCAAACCGTCGAATGTACAATAGAACACTTTAACACTTTACTACTCGTACAAGATACAGCTGTTTGCGGGCTTGTTTAATGCATTTTGTTTAAAGAGCCTACGCACTTCCGTCATAAATATGCATGCCAGCCCGATGCACTCGTCGCAAAACAAGAGTCGTCCATGGATAGATTGGAGTAGCTACGATCCAAACCAAGAGTGAATTCTTTGGTCGTTTTCTGTTTTCATTTGCAAGAAAAGTCGTTTTTCTTTGTTGATTTCACTTTTTATGCTGTAAGCGTTACAAAGTTTATAGATCTCCTGAATAGGTCCTTCATAAGGTCTATTTCAATTCTTATTACCTGCTACTTAAGCGTTGTAAAATTTTATGAGTCATTACTTAAGAGAAAATGAACAGCTTCAGCCACATATTTCTTCCCATCAAATACCACGAATTCTATCCAATTTACAGCTGCATCAAATCCACCCTCAGATCGATACAGAAATCTAATGAACATCCCAATCTACGAGCATGATGCTGGCAAAAGGTTTGATTTTTCTTTTGTGATATCTCACCCTTCAAAAAGGCATTTTGTCTCCGTAAATTGATGAAGGAAATCAGATTATTTCCACCAGTTAAAATGGGAACACCACTCTTTCGTCTTTGGCCCGACAGTGAATTTCATAGTTCATAGCATAAAATTCTCTGGCAATATATTTTTTGAAATCCACTTATCCTACCTTCTGTGTATTGACCAGAATCAGAATCATCCCCGTCTATGGAGTAGTATATCAAATTACCTGATGGGATCTAACACTTGGTGTCGTGGTAACCTGCAGTATGGAGTTGCCCCTAGTGCTGCTGTATGAGCATAGTATGGTATACGTGGGTTCGCATCCTGACACCAATCGGACACTCGTGCCCGTGAAGACAGAATTCTCTTCGATTGTTTTCAATCAGGGTATTTACGGCTACCACCCCGGGTGTCCTAGGTGACGGCACATGGCTCTTCTCTAAAGTAAGAATGATACTCGTACCTACTCGTATCTATACTTATGCTCGTAAATCTTTTTTTTTTATTTTCTCCTTTTTTTCCGGTTCAGTTGTACTTCCTTTATCTTTTGGGATTTTTGATGGATTTTTGTGATTGACGTCTGGCGATGGGAAAATAAAAATTAAATTCAATCTCTGAGAGGTGATGGTGAATTGCAGGAAACGGATAATAGGTTTGATGTACGAGAAAAACAAAAGTTGATGGGATTTATCTCGAGGCATTTATCTTGAGTAGTGATGCCCGCATAGAATTCACAACTTTGTACTCGCGAAACATTGTTAATAGATTTTAAAAGCGAAGCTGCCGTAAGTAGATGCCCTGGTTCTTACAATCGCCCCAATGTATCTGTGGAGAATTAGTATCCCCATTAAGAGAATAATGTATGTATATACATACATATGTCTGCAGGCAACCAGCACTCCTGTTGATTTCAACCAGTTCAGTCAGTTTTGCTTGCGGCTTCAATTTACATTTTGAATTTCGTGACCATGACAACTTATAGGGTGAACCAACATTGGGTTTCATTTTAAATATTCATTAAAAATGCAACTTTTTTATGAAAAGTGGTAATATTTTTCTTTTACTCTTTAGGATAAACTCTGAGATTAGTAATTGAATACCATATCGGCCAAATGTTTGCCTAGGTTGTTGTTACGAATTGGCATTCTTCTAAAGAAAGTTTTCATCACGTTTACCCATAATTTCGGCTGTTTTTATCGAATAACAATTCTGATATTTTATTTGAGTGCATGAATCGTTGATAGTCTATATTTTAAGAAATCGTACATCAAAAAGAGCCTTTTGTTCATCAGTTATGTGGCACCTTCTTGTTGGAAATAAACATCGGCCATGGCGATTTCAGCCCCAAAACTCAAAATAATTTTGAGAAAAAAAATCATGACTTTCATTCATTCCCAGCACCTTATCAATGAAAATACGGCATTGTGCACTGTCCGCTGAGATGCATGTAGGCCTAAAACTTTATGTCAAATGCGATGCAAAGTGGTTGCAGATACGCCGTGATTCCTGTGATCATCACGAAATGGACACACCTAGGTTTTTAGTCACACTCTGTGCTACAGTAGCGTAGTATGAAGTTTTTACTATTTGAAAACGTTGTGCGAGTGTGTTTCAATCCAAAGTCAGCGCAATGATGGTTGCATAATGAAAGGTGAATAGTTGGATGGCCCTGTATAACTATTTTATGGATGTAATTGTCGTTCCTGCCTGCCACTTACTTGCCTAAATGGCGCTTAGTACAAGCTTGACCTTGGTCTCATCTAATAAACCTCGCCAGCTATCGGAGTCTTGCGTCAAAGATCTCTATTTTTATGCGGTCTAACTTTCAACGCGAGATTATGCTCTATGACATGACATGACATGTTGAGAGGTACTCAATGGAAGCAGACGACTCTGCATGTTGGAAAGTTAGTCGATATACATAAGCATTCGTGTTCGTGTCCTATCCATTAAAGTAGACTGATGCGCATATTTTACCAAGTCAATATGTCAACTCGTTGAGTTCGCTTTTTATCTCTTCCACCACAATCTTGGCTTTAAAATTAGCATGGAGATGTTCATAGAATAGAACTGGGATGATGAGAGTCTTACATAGAGACTTATTAGCATTTCTTGAAATTTCCTTTTCTGGCTAAAGAAAAAGTGATTGACAAGTCTAACTCTTGGTTTGATTTCTAACAAAACTTGATTTTAGGTTCTTAAGAACGATCCGGCTCGGCTGCACAACTTTTTAAATGATGTCATCGATGTCACATTACAACATCCTACTACATATCATCTTGTCTAAACATTTTTGTCGAACTTTGGCTGTCGAAAGTTAATGTAAGTTAGAGTTCTCTACCGTCGTAGTGCATAATCGCGATTTTGGCGGGGAGATGTCATTCTGTATGGCTATTCCCAACAGAGGCTTTCATCGATAATGGATAAGTGAGTATCGATATGGATGTTGTCTAACATTCGTGGTAGTGTGAATATTGGAAAATGATGTCGTTCACACAAAACGGCAGCCAATTTGAATGATTTGTTTGCTTGGAACACAGTCGGGCCTATAGAGCGTACAGAATCGATTGAGACTTCACTGCTCAATTTTCTTGGTCATCTCGACAAACTTGATTTGGTTTGTTGTTGTACTGAGACTCTTAACTTCTCAATAAGCTTTTGAGCTGTACCGTCATCATTATCGCTTTTCATGTAAATAACCCGGTGTTTATCTTGTTTGCTTGTTAAATAGAAGAGCTGAGAAGAGCTCGTCTGTCAATGGAACGCCGGGTAGGAGGCGAGCTCTTTTACTCCATATGCTTACTTACATTCTTCAAAAGAAAGAGCACATCAGCTCACCACATACGAATTATATAAATGGTTTGATATCAGATGAAAACAAATAGTTGTCCAGGTCAACAGTGGCCGTTCATAGGAGTCTCTTACGATATTTATTTTACTATCTTATGATTAGATAATTGCCATATTCCAATGCTTACATTCGTCTGATACAAGTCATTGGTATTGCCAGTGTTAGTAAATGTGTTTCATCTCAATTCCCTCTGTCGATCACATTGCTTTACTTATTTACTCTTCGATGGCTGCTCCAGCCATCCATTACCTGCTTTGATATTGAAGAAATACAAAATTAGCTTCTGACACTCTGCATCCAACTAAATAGAAAACGAATAAAAATCAGACTGTTGCTATGCCTCATCGTAGCTCTTCCAGCACAGTATAGTATCCTTTCCGATAGACACACCAGCTCTATTAAATGTATCTCAGTTTCTTTGAAATTTATTCCATCTTTACGACAGATAAAACGAAAGAAACGTATGCATACTCAACATATATTTGTTATGCACCTGAAAACCATGACACAGAAGCATACACGACTTTGTCCTTGTTTTCAAGAAATCGAATTCAATCGAATACCTTTTATAATTGATTGTGATGCTTCACCAGCTCCCATTCGGCACAAGTTCTTTACATGCAAATTAATTGCAAATTAGACCTTGCAAATTCAATCTGCCATTCAATCGAATAATGAACTCAATCATCGGTCTTGCCACCGTTGTTCGTAGAATACAATTCGTATTACTACTACACTTCGATGGTGATGATGTAGATGACAGTATTCATAATTTAAGCGACAACCTCTCATCGTTGCCCAAAAATTGTCATCGGTAGGTTCCGGAGCCGAGGATCTCCTCTTGAAATTCCACCCAAAACACTCAATTCGAGCTGAGCCATGACAATATAAACAAAAGTAATAAATTCAATCAAAGCTTACCTGGTAGCAGGTAGCATTCATCTACTGTTGTAGTTTCCGGAGTTAGGTCCATACCCGAATGCAATTTCGAATTCCGACTGGTATGCGCGGAAAGTGACATTTCACTTACGTGTGCAATGTATTCGACACACTGAACTCGCGTACCGTTAATTAATTGACAATTTACATCGAAGCAACGCACAACCATAAACAATCGAATGTGCACGCAAACAAAGGCCCATCATCCGTCAGATGGTTCTGGTGCTAGTGCAAGTGCTAGTGCCAATGCCGGTGCTGAAGTGAATTGAACCAGATGAGCAACTGCAGCAGCATACGGATGCAAATAAAGGCCACTACTCATAGATTCGAATGTGGAATGGGGATAAAACAATTCAAATGCCATCGACACACATCCTCGGCTCTGAAGAGGACCAATCAATGTGAATGTATCGAGTAATGTTAGCTTAACCCCCATAACCCGGACAGACTCTGTCAGGACACTCTGTTTTACTGGGTTTATTTTTAGTGTGATTTCCCATCCTAGTTGCCTAGTTGGTGGTGACAAAGTAGAAGGAGAACATAGGGATTAATCGTCATCGATAAATCACACCAGATCGCTTTAGTCAAATACATTTCGATGATAAACGACTTGTGCTGCCGTTGGTTGAGCAAAAATAAAAGTACTTTCGAGAGAGTATTGCATTAGTGAAGGACAGTACGAGTAGATAGAAAGATGAGGACTATTCATATCCATACAAACTGTCGTAGTGCTATGGAATATATTGAAATGAGGGTTTTCACTTTACGCACTGCGAGGATTAAACGGAAAAAGCATGGCACTCAGATGCCTCACATAATGTGGGAAGTGACAAATAATCCCGAAGAGCCGTACAAAATGTGAAAGATTCCATGACGGTGATGGAATATGGATGTCAATTGTTTGCAAAGGTTTCTTTAGAAAGGTGATTCCGAATCTCATATAAGGTGTTAAGAGGTGTTGGATCCAGATAGGACCTTAATACCACTCCTCAGAGTGGATGTACAATGCCTCTCAAGACTTTTCGTAGCATGCCCCCACCAGAATTTGAAATAAAAAAATCCATCTCCTTAAACAGTATTCGCAAAATTCGCATCCTTTCCATCATTGTTTGTGTATTCTTGAACTGTATCGATGGAAATCGATGAATAGTTGGTGTGTTACTCACAGGTTTTCTCCAGGATCAGCCTAAGAGTGTGATTATTTGGTGGATGGTAGACTTTCTTGTCCTCAAGCCACACTGATATGGACCTGTTGTTGTTGATCATGCAGATGATGTTACGTTTCCCCTCTTGTAGATCGAACAAAGAATGCTGTGGTTCCATTAATCGGACATACTTTCATCCGATCATATTTTACAGATCAGTTCGTGTATAGTATGCTCCTTATCAACTCATCGCCTGCCGCTTTGAAGGGCTCGGCAGTCAGGCCGTCCGCTATTGGACTTAGTTGCTGCTATATTCACTTTATCCAGATCGGGTGAACGAAACTATTGGTCTACATTGTCCAGGTTGAAAGGGTCATTCTAGGGATTTCATTGTGGAGGCCGAGTGAAACGCAGTACATCGGAAGCGGCAACTATGAAGTCGCAGATGCTATTTGATGCTGGCGAAACTAAACTTCTTAAGAAATACTTGATCGGAAAGAAATTTGGCGATCTTTGGCGATTTCAGCCATCTGCTATCGAAATTATTCAGAGCATTACCAACTTGCCTTAATGCTCCTTCGTACCTTTGCTACAACAAGGTAATGATCCGAATCGATGTTGGCTTTCTGGAACGTTCGATCATCCATTATACTAGAGCAGTATCTAGTGACTCGACGGTTGCAATTAGGTCAATCTCTTTGACAGTTGATTGGTCAGGAGTTCTGCAAGTCCCCTTGTGAATATCGAGATGTTGGAACCGCGTGCTAGCTACGACAATGTTTCGCCCCGCAGCAAAATCCATTTGCCTGAATCTTTCATCAGAGATGGTGTCATGCAGGCTGTACCTATAGAGTATTACCAAAGATGTTCTTCCTTCTTTGTATCATAGCTGAGGCTTTGCTCGTAGGATTTGTTCAAGAGCTCGTAGAATTTATCTTTGGTTTCGTCATCTTTCTCCTCTGTGGGATCTGCTATTCTTCTTCTTCTATTTCGAGAAGTATCTATGTATTGTCTCGGAAGCCTTCTATTTGTGCTTGGAATCCTTGACATGTTGCATTCATCTTTTGGTTAAACATCATTCCACTTATAGCACGTGCTGATTCTTGTTTCCTTCTCTTTGATTATATTCACCTAACACCGCTTGATTTACAGATCAAAAACTTGCTGGCAACAGTGCGATACCACTCACTATCGTCGTTCAAGAAGAGTAGCTTCGGACACTACGCGATCCTAGCGGAGCTTCTGCCAGTTTCCCCAGATGGCTCGAAAACAGAGGAAGGAACAGGTTCTGGTATCTTTTCAAAGAGTGTCTATAAGACTACCGGACACAAGTAGTGTCTTCTAATCAGAGGTTTTGGCTGTCGTCAGGGCGGCTAAGCTAATGCAGATGGGATTGGTACCCGGTAGAGATATCGCTATCTTCATCCACAGCCAGGCGGCTCTTGAGGTGATGGGGCCTGTCGCACAGTGCTGAAAGCGTTATGCATTCAGAACCGGGTGAGACTTTGCTGGGTGCCAAGACACTGCGGTATAGAGAAAAATAAACAAGCGGATGAGCTTGCAAGAAGAGGAGGGCTACTCGATAATAGAGATGTTGCCAACGTAAAACCACCCCTCTGCACATTAAGGGGCACTATCAAGCAAAAGACCATAAAGACTGTCAGCATAAGGTGGTCGAATCTTGAAGAACAGTGGGTATCCAAGGTACCTCTTGATGGTACACCTAAACAGGGATGAACTTAGGACAATAATAAGAATCCTGGCGGGACACTGTCTCCTGCTGGAACCCGCAAAGAAGCAATTTGAGTCAGATACAGACATTTGTACATTCTGGAGCGACCTGCAAGCGGTTGAGGGCAAAACACAATTACGAGGCAATATCGCGTAGTCCTAGGAAAATACTGTTTTGAAAATCAAGAGGAAATAGACTGCACGGATTTCAAACACCTTTTGTAAAGAAATGTGGTGTTTGCCATTTGAAGTTAAATTCAACTGGACCCCCAGGGATCGCGATGGACCCGTTTTGGTGCCTAGTGCTGTGTGATGACACATCTCTGTTTTAACCTAACCGAACCTAACCTATTATCTTATTCCGCCAGAAATACACTACTGAATTTAAAGCCAAATGTAGTGAACTGCAATGCTCTTTACTTCTGTCAAAACTGTCACAAAATGTGGCATTTAAGCACTGCCTTTCAGGCTCTCAAAAGTGAAAAGTTAACATTCACCACTCTCTGAGTTGCGGGCAAGAAAACTTTTTCTCTTCAGCACGTCTGATTCCAGTGACACCAACAACAGCACCAACAAATTCCCATTAAACTCCGTCTTTGCGCAACATAACCGTCAGCATTTTGTTTTTTTTTTTTTCTTTTTTGACAAACACCAAACAGGATCTTATTAAAATGTCGTTCTTTTGAAGATAACGAGCGAGTAGCACGACTCCAGAGACGAGAGTGAGTGTTGCAATTTGGATTTTGTTTTGCCCTTTTTTCGTTTGTTTGCTCCTTTGAGTCATGGTAACGCAACCGCGTGCTATTATCCTCCTCGGAGATATGACAACGCTTACGCGTGACAATCCGTCACGGTGCGTTTTACCATCACCCCGTACATACTCGCAGTTTGTACATGAATATACGTACTCGTACACCCGTTCGCTGGCATTTTATCGGAGCTACTCTTTATATTTAAGTTACTCGAATGTAAATTTCTGGCAAAAAATTCCTGCGGATCCTTTTCTCGTCTATTTATTGTTTGTTTTGTTTTGTTTCATTTAAATTCACATTTGTAACGCAGCGTAACGCGTACCATTGTCGTTGTGTTGTGTCGTCATCGTCGTTCTTTTCCAAACAACCGCACAAGTATTAAATGAAAAGAACAAACCTGCCAACGCAGACAGTAAGAGACAGAGCAAACAGCAACTGAAAGGACATGGGAAGGAAGGATTTCCACAAAAATGCAAAAAAAAAAACAAAACAAAATCACAAAATGAAAAACGTTGACAATTCTGCTTATTGTCACAACATTTCACGCCAGAGTGACTTTAGATTTGCAACTGGGAAGTCGGTATATTTGTTACCCTACCACACTCTGTTGTATATTTATGTTTGTGTCTATGGCTTTGACTCTGTCTATGGCTGTATCTATGGGCAATTCTTGGTCTGTATCCATGACATGACTCCCACGTTCTAGCTCTAACCATTGTGTAACAAAAGAACCCTTTAACAGGGTGGAAATGATGGTGGCCACATATATTTAGCCAGTTTACCAGTCTTTTTGTTTTTCCATCTCAATTCTTCATTCATTCACCAAAGGCAACTCTCCGCAGCATGTTTTAGTTGGGTTTTTCCTACCGTCTACAGTGCAGGCAAAAGGCAGTCAAAAGCGGGAACCGTCAGACAAGAGTAGAAAACTAACAGAAAAAAAAGAAAAAACAGAAAACAAAACCAATGCAGGGCAAAAAAAATTGCAGAGGAAAAATTAATATTATGGAAATTCATGGTGAAGGAACAAAAACATGACAGGAGGTGTTTTCTCCTTTCCCGTTATGACATATGATTATTGCACTTGCACGTCCGCTCATTCTAGACTGCATGTGTAACTCGTAGATACACGAAACTTGAATGGTGCACTTAGACATGGCGTCTGGGCACAGCCAGATCCCAGATATGGGATCTAGTTTTGGATTTTCGAGGAAATGCCATTGTCATTTGAAAGGGAATTGCTGAGAATCTTATTTATTTTTGTACAATTTGTGGGATGGCCTTAAGGACCTAGAGTCTTTGGGTTCTTTAGAGATTGAGTGACAATTCGCTTAACCAAAGCTTACATGTGTGATGCATTATCTGAGGACAATCCAATTATATTTCTCTTTTCTTTTTGAATTGAAAGTCATCTGCGAGAAATTTCTTGAGTTGAGGTTGACCCGAACGCAGATGTAATCCTTTTAATGTGCAATGTCGTAGCCAACTCGAGTAGCTTGACGTCTAAATTCAATTAGATCTAGAAACTGGCATTTTGTTGTGCAGTTTTTAAGGTCAGTTCCAACCTTACATGACTAAAAACTGAGGAAGACTTACACGAAGACCTGATCATGATAGATATATCGTTCGTTTTTCCACTTGTCAACAAATGTAGTTAACACAGGAGAACTTCAGCTTAAACTCATTTGAATGGAATGGACAGGCTTTGTGATTTTTGGCCTTCAGTTCTAAAAGAAGCAGGAAATGATGTTCCCAGCAACTTTGTCAAAGGGCATTCTTAGCGGCTTTTAGGAAGTCTAATGCAATGGAGATCATTTCAATACTGTCGCTCTGCTTCCCACTGTATGAGAAGGTTCGGTATGCCAGTCAGCTCCTTACTTCTGTTCAACTATTGAAAGTACTGGCTAGCGACATCAGAAGACTCCTTCAGAAAAAGGGAACCCAACCCACGGATGGGTTTCTTTTGGTTTTAACATCCCGTAGTCTGATAAGCTCATGTCTTAGCTGTATGGTTGTGTGGGGTAAGATTGACGGCTCGTACTGGCCGAATAAATCAGCCAAAATATTCACAAAATGGAAACCTTTCTTCCTTACAAATTATGTTTTAAAGGTGCAAAACAGATGCTTCTGAAACTCCGGTAGTCAGGATACGTGTATTTTTTCACACCTGCTCGGCGATCTTTATTAAGAAATTTCTAAAAAAGCTTCACACTCCGCCTATCAATTGTTTTTGCCGGCCTTCCTGGGCGTGAGTCATCTCTTCCTTTACGGCCTTCACGAAAGTAGCTAGCCCAATGGCATAGTTCTTATATGGAAGGACATGGTCAAACGTTTTATTGAATTGTCCTTTCCCAGATCAAACCTTTGGCTTAACAAACAACCTTTGCCTTCAGTGCTATCTATGTCCCTTAATAGCTTGTCTCTTCAAGATGGATTCAAAAACTTTTCGGGCCGGAATGTTAATGTTCGCATGTTTAACGCATCGTAGCTACGAATTCCGACTTTTCGGGCTATGTTAATGCTGCTCTATACGAGTATGCAGCTCACACTGATCATCGTGTTTTCTCTTCCAAATTCTATTTATGGAAACTGGGCCGAAAGCAACAAAGAAATGTTCACACTCAAAGCAACCGGGAATCGAAAACAATTTCTTTTCAATCAGCGGAAACAACCATTGGGAGGAATGAAGGCCAGGCTTAGGCTAGGAAAGAGATCCAACGCTATAAGCGTATACAACCTGGAACTTGTCAAGATATTCATATCAGTGCATTGGAAAAGAAATAATCCGAGCCAGTGTTTGCCCATTAAAATTGTTCGAACCAATCTCAATATTAAGTTGTAGGCCTCCCAGCCATTATGAAGCTTTCTTTGTCACATGGTCAACTACCCGGAAGTGGTGCTGTCGTTGGGGCTCTGTTATCCACTGAATTGTGGTTACATTGTTCAAGTCTTCAGTTGAAAATTTTTTTCAAAGATCCTCAGTCGATGCTTTGTATTCAAATAAAATAAATTGTTTCCGTTGTTTGCTGAAGACTATTTCTGTCAAAATTTCTGGCGACAAACTTCCCACTTCTTACTGGGGGTTTCTCCAAGGACCACCGGGGTCTCTTCCTCTTACGTATGCCTCTTCGTGCATTACTAGGTGGGTTGAAAAGTAACCTCCTTGGCCGCCAGAATGCACTGCTACTGCAAGGTTATGGTGCCGTGATACTGCGTTCATATTAATGCCAAATTTCAGTGCGGTACTGCCTTTAGCTTTATTTTGACAGCTGATTGTTGTTGACGTGTTTGGCATCATGTTGAGTATGGGCAAAAACGATTTTCGTTCTCTCATAAAAAATTATTTTTTGAGAGGCTACACGGCGAAGGAAACAAAAGAAAAGTTGGATAAATATTATAGGGCTAATGCTCCGTCAGATAACACCGCCGAATATTGGTTTCAATAGTTTCGTGGTGACCGCAACTCCACTACCGATCAAGTCCGCAGTGGCAGGCCCTCCGATGCGGTTACAGAGGACAATGTAAAAAAATACATGAAATGGTGTTGCCTGACCGGAAAGTGAAGGTGCGCGAGCTAGCAGATACCACAAAGATTAGTACTGAGTGCACACCCCATATTTTGGGCAATATTTTGCATATGAAAAAGTTATCTTTCCGCTGGTTGCCGCGCATGCTCACTTCTGACCAAAAACACGAACGCGAGGGCACATCGAAAGAGTGTTTGGACTTGCTGATGCGGAATCGGGCGGACTTTTGGCGTCGATTGGTAACTGTTGATGAAACCTGGATCCACTATTACACACCCGAGAACAGAATGAGTGCCCGACGTTGGACTGAAGCCGGCACGGGTGCTCCGAAGCGGCCGAGGGAGGCTCAATGGGTCGGAAAGGTTATGGCGTCGGTTTGCTGCGATTGTCATGGCATACTCTTCGTGGACTAGGGAAAAACATCAACAGCGAGTATTACTGTGCATTATTGGAGCGATTGAAGGTCGAAATCGCTGCAAAACGGATTCACAAGCGAAAAAAAATTTTGTTTTTGCAAAACAATGCGCCGGCGCATAAGAGCATCGCAACCACGGTTAAAATCAATGACTTACGTACGGCTTCAATTGCTGTCGCATCCACCGTATTCGCCCGATTTGGCTCCCTCGGACTATTATCTCTTCCCAAACCTCAAAAGATGGCTCATCAATAAAATATTCAGCTCACGCGAGGAAATCATCGACGCCACGGAGGAGTATTTTGCAGACCTTCCGGAAAATTACTTTTCAGACGGGATCCAGAAGTTGGAAAATCGCTGGAATAAGTGTATCGAGCTAAAAGGGGACTATATAACCTATATAACCAAGGAGGTTACTTTTCATACCACCTAGTATATGGCGACCTTTAGTCCCGCAAAGGTGATTATTTCGCTTGATTGCGTATCCTCATAGCTGAAAATATGCCGCATTGACTGTTTTCAGGCGAAAATCATCATTAGGCTGTAGTTTACATGTTTTTGACCATCTGCAAGCAACAGGTAATGCACTACATATTTGCATTTTGAAGGATAACATTTGCAATTGGAAGGTGATGATCTACAAGACCTGATTTGTCGCATATTGATTCACTTTCCCCGAGGCAAGTCCAACTAAAAAAAACAAAAAACCTGTGGCGCTGGCAGGCCGGTATGGGCCATGGCCCTTGACACTCCTTTGTGTTGCTCAATATGTCATTTTTGTCACATCTGAGTGGGGCTTACGGTATATAGCCGAGTCCGAACGTCACTCCTTAGAAGCTTTTTCGTAGGCAATTTTACTTTCGGGATTTTGCCATTGCCCGTCGAAAGGGTGAAGGCGATTCGAAAAATTGTTGGTGACCCAGCCTGGAATCAAACCCAGACTCCCTACGTGATACTACAATGAGCTAACTATCGCAACATCACCATTGCCAAGTCCAACTGGGTTCATAAAATAATCGACGATAATCCTTGAGGAATATACCGATACTTTCGTGAATCCCGTGTCTATTTTATTTTACAAATATTAAGTTCCGTTGACGTAAAGCTATGGTTACTAGAATGAAAGCATATACTCAATCAGTGTTCTATTCAACCACACAAGTCTCCATGAATAAGTTACTTAATCGTAGTTTCCAATGAAATAATCGCCCCTATTAAAAAATGACTTTGAACTACTAGTTTGATATTGTATCTGAGGCATAGTTTTTTTTACAGAGGCTAAGAGGGTTCTTCTCCAAGTATGATTATGAATAGCTCATATCGGTTTTGGTCTTCGTTCTCTGAACTACTAAAGTTATCTTCTTGATCGACCGATACAGACTCAATCGATTGATCTATGGGTTGGGACTCCTTACATTTCTTCAATTGAACGCCTCGTGTAGACAACAACTTTTCAAAGAAACTTCATCCTATGCGTACAATTCTCAAAGAGACCTCTTCCAAAGAGGGTATTTCTTGAAAGTGGTTTGTATTTGTTTGGAATTCTCTGATATATATCCTTCGTCATTTTAAGTTCTCAAAACTCCATTCAAAATACAAATTGCATCATCGTCCGCCTGTCCTTTTGAAAAAATATCTCCTTCACTTGCCTCTGATGATATTTCTTCTAGAAAATCCCACCATCACATCTCAATTTGTTGCAATTCCTTTGACTAATTATAAAAGGGAAGACAAAACAAAACCTCTTTGGCCACTTGAAATTCTAAACTCGTCTTCGTCTATTATTTGTTGCCTTCTTTTCTTAGTCCTATTTATTTATTTATTTATTTATTTTTTGTCCTGGGTGCGTAATGCAAACGAAAATGAATGAAGAAATAGGAATGCGAAATTAGGCCATTAAGATCTCTCCCGTCATTCTGGCAGACGATCCAGAAAACACCCTCTTGCTCATTAAGGACCAGAAAAATAAATAAAATTAAATAAAACCAAAACCAAAACCAAGTGCAAAAACGCAAAACGCAGGACAAAACAAATAAAAATAAAAAGAAGGAGAAAAAAGACAAAACCAAAGGAAATTCGTATGCAAATATTCCGCAAGGACTCGACACAATCCTGGAATGATAGCAGAGATGAATTAAAGAAAATACGGCTATCTGTACGTAACTGTGCTGTACTTTGGCCTTTAATTCTTTAATTAATTCGTTGGGAATTAAACGAAATTAAGGATATTAATGCCTGTGTCTGTGTCCATCAGTTAAGTGGGGAGCATAGCATTGCATTCAAAATAAAAATAAATGCAAACCCTTAACTACGCAGGAACAAGTAGAGAAGACTGCAATTAAAATAATTAAATTTTGTACATTATTTGTCCTAGTCGGAGTCCTTGACATGGTCGCGGTTCTGAACCTGATTCTGATTCTGATTGTAATCAACTACGTAGTTCTAATTACCATCTGAGCGAGAGAATAAAATTAGAATTATTGTTGTCGGCATTTAAAAGGATAACACGCTCCCTTAAGCAGTTCGGATAGGCTATCAAAATAATTAAAATCAAAGGAAAAGTGTGTTTGGGTTGAGGGAAGTTCAACTGTTTCAAAAGTCTAGTATGTTTTGGTTGCTGTTGTATCTTTGGTTTTAAAACAGTTTTACTGTTGCACTCACTGGCTGATTGGTAAACCTTTGAATTCAATTTTCATTTTCCCTCTAAGTTGTATCCTATTGATTCTCTCGTCAGTCCCTAGGATCATTTCAACTGCTTTAGTGAAAAAATAACTCGTTATCTTTCATTGTGCAAATTATTTTGAAGATAATAATGATAGCACATCGAGCTGATCCAAGATAACCGCCAGATGTCACCAAAGATGATGCTTCCTGTGTAGCATACGTTTAAGCACGTAGACTGCATATTCTGTCACTCTTACATTGCTACTTCACCGCTCGTAAGATTGGCTAAGTGTACTGCCCTCAGTCTTATCTACAATCTGTCTAAAACTTAGCAGCCGTTCGATTGTATAAGGTATTACTCACCGTTCGGTAGTTGTTACCAGTTTCCGTGACGCTTTTGCCTGTATACGGACACACGTCTAATCTATTTGCAACTGAAGACTCTGGTTATTTTGTTTGCTTATTTTCGGTATTGCAAATTGTGTGTTTCTTCTGGCAGTAAAGGAACTTACTTGTTGTCTTTACAAAGCCATAACTAATACGGAATTATTGACACGAAATGTCACAAAACTTTAGTCAGTATAGAATCAATTGTGCTACCTAACTAAGAACTAAACTCTTCCAATTTTCCGTTTGGAGTTTTAGCGTTCAGCATGCAAATTTACAGTCTTCAACTAATATGATGTTTTCTAAATAATCACTTAATACAGTAGTGGTGAGAAATCACAACCTTGTGGTATCCCACTTTGAAAGCATTTACATACATATAATTGTTGATTGTTGAAGAGTTTCTGTTTCCTTTAGTTGCGAAATTGGAAGTTTGTTTGTTGTACGTATACTTTGTCCAGGAAGCAAAGGTTTTGTTCTCAATATTTGGAGTGGAATGGAGTACCCAATGTGGGGTTTATTTAAATTAAATCTGTGTAGGCATAGCACAGCCGGAACGAAAAATATGGATATCTAATGAAACATGCTACACGCAGCTTCTAGCAGTCAATACAACATCGCTGCTAAACAAGTAAAGAAAGCCGCTAAAATAGACAAAAAACAGTCCCTGAAAAATTAGGCATGGCGGCAGAAACAAATCAACTTGAGAGAGTTATCCCCGATTTTAAAAAGTCTCGCAAATCGCAAGTGTAACAGGAACCAACCAGTCAAAGACCAAAAAAGGGCGACCTGAAACAATGCAGCGACTGAAAAGGAATAACTCTACTTAACGTTATATACAAGATACTTGCTACAATCATTCAAGGGAGACTTCAAAACAAAATCGAAGGAAATCTACGAGATGAACAGGCTGGCTTCCGCCCACATAGAAGCTGCGTAGACCAAGCCAACACTCTGCGCATACTAGTTGAGCAGTCTATAGAATGGAGTACACCTCTATGCCTGCTGTTCATCGATTTCCAGAAGGCCTTTGACACCATCAAAAGAGTTGCAATATGGAGAGCACTAAGTGAGAAAGGAGTACCCAAAAAAAAAATTAACATTATCAGGGTAATTTACGAAGATTCGAATCTCGCGGTACTGCATAATGGAATCATAAGTGACTTTTTCACTACAAATACAGGAGTAAAGCAAGGTTGCCCACTCTCACCTCAACTGTTCACAATTGTCCTGGATGTAATTATGAGGGAAGTCTGCGTACAGAGACGTGGAATAAGTTGGATTGTCACACGACAACTCGAGGACATAGACTATGCGGACGATATTTGTCTTCTATCACACTAGCTCAGTGACATCCAAGCTAAATTAGAACACCTCGCAAGATTAGCACGATGCGACGGATTGGAGATAAATATCCAGAAGATTAAGGGCATGAGGATCAACACCTGCAACAGAGAAGACATCACCTAGAAAGAAACCCCGTCGAAAATGTATCTAGGTAGAATAATAACAACAGACGGCGGCGCAGAAGCAGACGGTGATAACAGACTTCGAAAAGCAAGAGCAGCATTCGGCCAACTACGACCTATATGGAGGAGTTCCCAGATTTCCAGAAACATGAAGCTCAGAAAATTTAACTCATTTGTCAAGTCAGTACTGATATATGGCAGCGAAACCTGGTTGATTTCCAACAATATCATACAGAGATTTCACGTATTCATCAACAAATGTCTCCAAATGTCGAATATTCTGGCCAAACATCATCAGGAACGTGGATATATGGAAACGACAAGAGAGGAACCAATTGCGATACGGATTAAGAGACGCAAGTGGAAATGGATCGGTCATACCATCAGGAAAAAAAAGCCGACAGCATCACCAGAATGGCGTGAGAGTGGAACCCTCAAGGCAAAAGATCCAAAGGCCGTCCCAAGAACACCTGGAGACGAACGATACTTCTGGAACTAGGAAAACTCAACCTCACTTGGAACAGTGTAAAGATAACTGTAACCAACCGAGTCAAATGGAGATGCCAAGTGGAAGCCCTATGCTCTCAAGTGGAGTGACAAAAGGAAAAAAAAAACAAAAAAGTCAATTGGTTAGTATCCAGATCCGGAGAACGTCTACTATGAAATCTCTTATATATCATCGAAGACCATTGCTGAAAAGACTGTTCTCTCTCACATAGCCCAACGTTTCGGTCCTTCTAGTTCGAAAAACCCTGTTAATGCCTTACCAAAATGTATACGCAAACAATTTTTGAGATTAAAACTCACATGACATCGTTCCATCGTTGCATCGTTGCATACTGTATGCTCTTGCATGCTAAATCAAAGGTGACACTAGGGAGGAAAATCAGTTTATACCGGTTGGAGCTAGGAGTATGTGCAGCAGTTTTTTAGAGGCATTATCGACAACACCACCTGTTTGACTGACTTCACAGTCGTTTTGAACTGAATTGCCAAGAAGACCTGTAACTGGCGCTATTCCTATTGAACTTCAAAATCAAGCGAATGCAAGCCTTCAAGATAAATTGAGAAATGAAAGAAAGCTTATTTCCCAAAAAAGGTATTGCGTCGATGTGTTCACTATTTTCGTTTCAAGCTATTAGCCCCAAGCGCTTTCTCTTAAAAAAAAAACAGTACCAGATATGCAACTGGTGGCTTCAACGAATGCGATAACTCCTAGCTTCCTCTACTTCGGCGGTTTGTAAGAAACAATCATCAACGAGGATACATAAAAATTCCTTACATTTGAATTATTACTTCCACTTCGATATCCGAAAGCTCCGAGGACAATCCAGCCCCTAAGTTGTTTATAATGATTCAGCCCTAAATGCATTAGTGGAACTGAATTTAGCACGCATCTCTTATAAGAAACTTAAGACAATTCTCAGTTAGCACTTGAGATATTAACACGATTGTTACCCATAACGAGGCGCAAGATGAGAATATCCCCAATTTTACATTTAATGTTGGGATATCTACTCGGATGAAGCAAGATACAGCACATAGTCTTACCGTTTTGCGACACATGAAGAATGTATGACTTACGCTTCAGAGAAGATATCTTCCCGCCCAAAACAAAGTTGATAGTTAGTTAGCAAAATTCAGGGCGACTCTAGTCTAATGGTTAGGGCCTGCTTCACTGAAAACGGTTTTACCACTTTCTGGTACACTGGTTATGTTTGTTCAAAAGAACGAGAAGACTGGAGCACCAACTTTGATGGTAAAATAGTGTTGTAACTCCATTGACTGAGGTCGAAACATAAGTGGAACTGAGAATACCGGTAAACTAAGAGCTTAAGAAAATGCCTCAATCTTCGATTTAGAGCGACTGTCATTTTTCAAAAAACCGGACCTTGATCCTGAACCATAGGTGATTGAGGAGTCAGTATAGTCTGTGACTTAAGAATGTCTTGAATTTTTCTGAATCCTATTTGCTGTCTCACTTGATTAGCAAAGCCCTCTCTCGAACAACAAAGTTACCCTATATAAGACCTTTACAATCCCAGTCCTACTCTATGGCGCATAGGCATGGACATTATCAAAAATGGATGAGGATGCTCTTGGCTGCTTTGAGGGAAAAATTCTTCGAGGAATTTTTGGTCCCGTCTACATTGACGGTAAGTGGAGGAAAAGTTACAACGACGAACTGTGCGGACTGTACAGCAACATCGACCTAGCAAGAAGGGTCATGATCCAACGACTGAGATAGCGCGTCATGTAGAACGGATTGACACCAGCTATCCGGTCCGAAAAGTCCTCGAATTCACTCCCGAGGGACAGCACAGTAGAGGAACACCGAGACTCAGATGGCGCACGCAAATTGAAGGATCAGTCAGCTTAGCGTGAAACTGTAAACACCTAGCAAACGATTGAGCAGGCTAGAGACACTTTTTGACTGAGAGGTCACTCAGGACCGTAGCGCCACCTAAAGTAAGTGAGTAAGTATTTGCTGTCTCATATGCATGCAATGTTGTGAGACGACCAACACGAAACCAACAAATTGGAGATTCTATTGCAGTTTTTCTCAGATCTTGATCTTTTTTTGCGATATTCGATTAGAAATGTTCCAATAGTATCCTGCGTCAAGATAATTGGACAATGGTTTAATAGTTGGGTCATTCAAGTTGGCACCTGAATACTTCAAAGGCACATTCCTGGTCTCAGTGGGAACTTTTTTGAATTACTTAGGACAGAGATACACTGACCAAAGTACTTTGGCAGTGTACTTTGAACAATCTAAATAATTTTGATTGGTATAGTAGCACTTTAAGACGAAGTATAAAATAAATCATCTTGCAACACCTACGGGTAGGTAGTCGTTATGGAGTCTTCAAAGGTTCCATTCTAGGAATTCAACTGTTTATAGTGAATCATCGCAATATTGGATATTCCCCTCCATTTCTTTTTATTCTCATCTAAATGATTCAAGTTAAATGCTAAATAAGAAAATAAATATTCAAGCAAGCAGAGGTCCTTGCGATTTTAATGTTGATTTGGATTCTGGTCGTTGAATCGTTGCCCTGAACGTGCGGCTAATCACTATTATCATCGCCATCGCGAAAGAGAAATAAAATAAAAGTTATTGTTTTCGGTATTAAAAAGGATAACACGCTTCCTTAAACATCAAGTGGACCAGATAGACTATAAAAATAATTAAAATGATTTTAAAATCATTACCCCATGAATGGCGTCGCATAGAAGGAGGATGCAGGATGGAGGATGGCACACGAGCCGGATGTAAAACCAATTCTCTCTAGCTTGTCGGAAAAGGACCTCTTTCATCATTAAGTTGAGTGTATCTCTGCACAGGTCGTCGTCGTTGTTTTTTTTTTCCTCCCTCTCTCTTGCTCCTTTTTTTTTCATTCTACATTTTTATTTCCATTTTAGCACCTGAGAAAAACGTTTTTTTTTTTGTTTTGTAGGTGTGTTAAGGTTACGTAGGCTTCCTAGTGGCTTCGCTTTCTACTCCACTTGTTCATCCATGGCATAGGGATGGCATAAAGAAAAGAAATTGCCGGTGTTTCCTTTTGACAGGACACAATAAATATTCTCTGTCGCGTTCAGCACACCTCTTAGTCTATGTCGTATTTCTCTGTACTTACCTTTATTATAATTCTTTTACATACCACCTCGTTCCACTCTACCCCTTAGTACCATACTTATGGGGGTGTGTGTGTATTTTTAATGTGTGTACATGGAAATTTCACATATATTTCGTTTAGTGAACAAGGATATACTCGTACTTCTTTAGTAAGAACGTCCGATGCCGCGCCGACGACTATATGAATGAAGTATATCATTGGATGGTAAAATTTATGTAAGGCACACTGTTGTGATGTAGATTTATGCTATCAGTATCTTTGTTTAGGCTGAGGTTTAAGGGAGGTCATGGGGGAGATAAATAAAAAAAATCTAAAAAAGAAGCAGTCCTTTGGAGAACGATGAAGAGATTGTAATTTTTTGATACACATGTATCCTGTGGGGGCAAAAAGGAGATTTTTATCTATTTTTTTTTCTTTACATTTTTTTATTACAAAATCTGAGGTAACATTTGTTTGGTTCCATCTGTCTTCATATAAAGGTAAGCGCGTAAATATCTTCTATTGCTCATTTTTTTTTTCAGAGGTGTCAGTGTCAATAGGGGATTTAGAGATATTTTACCTTTTTTACATGTTTAATGAAATTACGAATGGTGACTCAATAATGTGGGTTGACATGGAATTCTTTTACGTAATTTATGGCGAAGAAATGGTTTAATGTAATGGGTGTTGCGCCACAGGTTTGTGGGGAATTTGTTTTAAAATCCAATAAGCTCTGTGAAGACTGATCAAAAGCTTGCAATAAACTCTTGATGGAAGCCGAGAAAAATAAAATGAATTGGAAAAGGGAATTCAATTTGAATTAAAAATCTTTATTCATTATGATGAATGATTCTGTTCATTACATTATGTTTTAAACACGACTTAAGGCATTTCTCAGCTGCCCTGGACGAAGGGCATCCTATCCGTTAATATAATTTAATCGCTTGATATAAGCTTTCAGGCTTTTGTTCAGATGCATGGCTTCTTCACAAATTCCTTGAACAGAAAGTAGGGCTCGTCACTTAACAGGAACTTCGGTCGCAAATTATGGTCCCATGATAGCTAGATCTAAGTCGAGTGTAGACCAAGATCTTAAGCTAAGACCTTACTTATGTCTAGTACCCTAATATTGTTCGGAAAAAGTTACCTAATCGTTACGGTGCCTGCAATGGGTCCACCCTTAGACAGAAGCTACGAGTCTTGTTGGTGTTTTTTTTTTTCGTGGGTAGGTAAAAACCTTCATAGTCGCCATCACATCATCATAGCAGGCACCATAAGCACAAACACCTGCTGCCGACCACAGTACCAAAGCAGTGCCAATCATAAGCATGGGCTCATGGTAGTGTGCGATTCCTACTCACTAAAAAACCGCCCATTTTCTTAAAAACTACGACTAAGTTACCTTAACAAGTAGTTCCATCTTCTGTAAAATGTTCACGTTTTTTAGATAGCCTTCCAGCGAAGGAACCTACTATTTCCGTTGATTCATACGGTTTGTCCTTACGACGCTAAGTCGAACGGTCTTATTCTACGTAGCCGACGCACAAGGTTGGCCTCGTCCAATGTCCGGATTGTTTCTGGGTTATAGTGATGTACGAGACGAGTACGAAAATTTCAAGCAGAGCTTGTTACTTCGTCTTTTACGGTAGCAAAACCTAGGTCACGGTGAATATCGCTATTCCTTATATACCATGGAGCGACCGTGGCAACTACTGCCTATTCATCCTGAGGTATATCTCTTGTCTACAGTAGGATTAGGCACGAACCAAAAACACTTCCTTTTGGCACGTGAATTTCGTTGAATTCTGAGTATTTAAACATATGTCTAACCCGAAACAGCCGGTTTTAAAGGTATAAATTTTCTATTTTGCATAATTTGTCAGGTAGGATTTGCCTTAACTTATACCTCAGGCGCTCGTGCCATACATTGTCGAAGGCTTGTGACAATAGAGCATATTTGCTCTTTTTCTAAGGCGTTTTCAATTTCATATGTGATCCGATATACCTGATCTATTGCTGAATGCTTGGCCCCAAAGCCGAACTTGTGATCCGGAATTAGTCGTCTCCCTTCACTTATACGTTTCAATCATTTAAGCATAAGAAATTCGAATTGTTCTGTACGATTTTTTGTCGTTAAGATTTTTCCCTGGTTTCGGAACCATTATAACTTCAGCGACTGGGAACGTATAAAAGTCTTATTGAAACATTTTTTTTTTTTTTTGAAGAAAAATGTTTGTCATATTTGAAGTTTACCATGCTAAAAACGATGGCATCGTCACAAATATTATTTTCTGTTTTAAAGTTTGTTGACTAGGGTTTGAACCCAAAATTTTTAATGTAGCTAGTGACGAATTCTACCACACAGGTCCCGATAAGACCTTTACCTTTATCTGTAGAATAAAAGAATGACCAGAGGGGGAGATTCAACCTGCTACAGAATTCTTCATCAGATGCTATATCTGATATCATTTGCTATCAGATCTGGCATCTTCAAATGTTCTACAGGCAACCTTTTGCATTGGGGGACTACCTATAGCCAATGTTTTATGACTATTTTAGAATTCGACCAATATTCAAGTAATTTCAGGTTAAATGTTCGCCTCCAACTCATCTTAAGTTTCTGGCCTGCTTTCGTGTACCAGAGACCGATTGTAGCCTCAGTGAAAACATTCAACATAGTGACTGGCCCATTTCAGGCCAATAAGACGATCCTCGAGCTTCGTCAAGTCGATTATGGTAAGTGGCATTTTCCTATCGGAGCTACTAATCTTTTAAGCCTTCCAGATGAAAAATTGGTTGGCATGAAGCTATACCAGTCTTCATTGCATAGAACCAACTCGCCGGGATCATCTCAGATCAAAACTGGTCCATTGAAGCCTTCGGTATGGAAACCGCGCCAATCACCCACTTCTTTCCAATACAATGGCTCCTGGTCCAATCCATACAGTTCATCATTGTATCTCCGCCTCCACTTGTATGTTTTCTTGTTCGTTTTTACAGGCTTCGGTTCGAGTATTGTTGTGGTAGAACTTTTTGTTTAGATTTTGGTAAAAATTCCTAATGTCATTCTTGAGCATCTCTCAACTTCCTCGTTTTCACGCTTGTCAAGCTCCTACTTTTTCTTTGTGAGAAGCGGGTGTCGATCTCCTCCTTAGATCGTTAAGCTTGTCAGCAATTGCAGTCATTCTATGCAAAATTCACGAAATTCTGGATCGTCTTAAAATTGGCTTTGAATAAATTCAGCGAAGATCCGTGCCAACCTCAATTCATATACAAATTGAATCCAATTAAGGATTATGCCAAGACCCTAACGACAAGGTCAAAAGTTGTGGATGAACAAAGCCAAAAGTTCTCCGCGTGCGAAGAAACTGGCAAAGTAGGGTCTTTAATAGCACTGACATCAACTTTTGCGATATTTCTTTCAGAACATGCTTATTTCTTTTCTGTTGTTGGCCTTATATCATTTAGCTTTTTGGACAAGGCCAAGGCACACTTTGCAGCCAGCTCAACGCTTCCGAATTGTGCTTTGTCTCCGCCGACACTTGAGTGCGTCGAATCTTCAATGCGACGAATCCACTTTTGCACGCCTGTTATTGCAGGAGTTCTTAAAGATCTTAACATTCACAAATCCGCTGGTCCAGATGGTATACCTCCCCTTCCTCTGAAGAGGCGTTCTTCAACGCTGGCAAAACCACTGCGTTAGCTTTTCCATCAATCCTACTCTTTAGGACTCTTTCTGAGCAGATGTAAAACAGCATTTGTCCAGCCCGTCCCTAAAAAAGTGATCTTCTCTCTCCTCTTATATACCCATTGCACTTACATACGTCCCTTCTTTCAAAGGTCATGGAAACGCTGATAAATCGACAGCTCATGAAATATCTCGAAACACGAAAACTTCTTAATGACCGGCAGTACGGTTTTGGAAGCAACAGGTCCACTGTTGATTTGAGGGCATGTCTCACCGAAAAGTGAAACCAAAGTATACATCAATCTGGCGAAAGCAAGATAGTTGCTCTTGATTTTTCTAAGGCATTTGACAAAGTTTGGCATCAGGCTCTTTTGTCGAAATTGCGTGCAATTGGGATCGATGACTCTCTTCTTCAATGGATTAGAAATTACCTTTCGGAACGTTCAAATGTTGTTGTTTTAGAAGAAGTCTGATTTTCACAAAATAGATGCTGGTGTGCCCCAGGGCTCCGTTCTATCTCCGACACTCTTTTTAATTTTCATTAATGATATCTTGTCTGTTACTTCTAATCTAATTTATTCCTTTGCTGACGGCAGTACTCTCTGCTTTTCATATTTGTTCCCGGACTCACGTCTCTGCTCTTCGGCTGTAGAACGGGAAAGGCAGCGTATGTTAAGCTCATTAAATTCCGATATAAACAGCATAACCAATTGGGGAACTACCAATAGGGTTTAATTTAATGCTCCCAAAACACAATGCTGTCTGCTGTCGCTTAAGCGAAATTCAAATACCCAGCCTTTATACATGAATGGCACTTGCATCGTTGAAACCGGAAAACTTTCCATTCTCGATATTTCATTGTCATTTGTTGTCATTGACACACAACTTACATTGGAATGACCACATATTCGAATTCGCCAGAAATGCTGCGAAATGTCTAGGTTTCCTTAAGCGTTGTACGAAATATTTCTCCCCCTCTGATCTGGCTTCAATATATAAGGCTTTGGAGTACAATGCTCATATCTGGTCAGGTGCTCCCAAGACTTCTTTGCGCCTACTAGATATGATTCAAAACCGTGCGATAAAACTAATAGGTGATGGTACAGTCGATTGACATCCTCGACCACCGACGTAATGTCTCTTACCTCACCTTGTTCTATCACTATTTGCCCCACCTGTGCCCCGCTGAAATTGCCAGTAGCATTCCGCCCCTTCAAACCTCCAACCGTAACACCCGTCTCCCTATGAATGCTCAACAGTACACTCTCAAGTCCACTTTCGGACGCACCCCTCGTGATTTTTTCCTAAGCCGAACAACCCGCTCATGGATGCCCTGCGCTCTTTATTTCCTTGCCATTACAACCTTAAAACATTTAAAACCAATGTACATCGGTACCTCTCTCTTCTCCTTCCCTAAATTTTCTTCGCCCGCGCTATGTGCAAACATTTCAAGTGTACACAAAATCCCTTGTGCGCGCGCCAATTATAAAAAAAGAAGCTATAAACTTGGCAACAAGTCGACAACAAATACGTTCAGATGTCCAATCATTTTGTCAAGAAAATCAACGAGTTTGCCCAACTGAAGACTGATTTCGGACATAATGTTCCGCGATTTAGTAACGTTATTGAGATGTAAATCTATCCATTATGACTTTCAAAAACAGCCAGATTGACAGTTTTCCCTATCGGAAACTGGGTTCATCTTCAGTAAACACCCTTTATCAAGTTGCTATCTAGAAATCATCGTGGTGCAAATCGAAGCATGGTTCTTTAGGATACTGTGTCTTATTATAGTGACTAGTCTTAGCTCTAGGAACGACTTCAATAGTTTGTCGAGAGAAGCAAATCTGAAATTGGCCTTTTATATTGAAGCCGTTTGAGCCCTGCAACAAAAAGAGTTTTCCTTGTTTTGAAGAAGCCTTATCCAAACAAATTGCCCTTTGTATGGGTATGGATCACTGTTCAAGACTGGATTTTTATAAAAAGAAAACAGAAAGTATTTAAATTTTTTTTTCTGTCCAGTATTCGGCGCAAATAAATGTACATACACACATATCTGCACAAAAGGAGACCTAGCATTATTATTAATGGCCAGTTTGTTTTGGATTTTGATGACTTTGACTTGTAATGAAAAAACTTCTTTACACTTCCTCCTGTAGACGTGTTAAGAGGCACATATTTATAAATAGAAATTTTATGAAGACCTTACGATTATGACTTCACGCAAACTGATTGTGACGAATAACTGCAATCAAAAAGGCTCCATATCCCCGTTCCTAATTTTAAATTCAATACTCTTCGAGTAATTTGATTTGAATCAGAGGTCATCATTTAAATCAAAGCCAGATGTCACGAATGCATGCCATTGTAAACACGCATGAACAACATAACACCAAAGTGGAGATGAAAGACAATAGTCCTTCTGGAATAATAGCCCGCCCAATAAATTCATAAATTCCAATCACCTTATCCTTTTGTAAGTCGATTAATTGTAATTATCACAATGCCGCAAGGTGTTTGGGCAAACACATGACAAGGTTCCTACGTCTACGAATACAAACACATGCTTACAATGCATTCCTTTTGTATCCGAAGATACGAAATAACTTGATTCACACTTTGGAATTTAGTTGATGGTTATCCTTAAATAGTGGTATCGTAGATATCGATTACATATTACAAGTACAAGTTTTAAGCTCTGATACACACTCGTGTTGGTAGACAAGATGGAGCAATTGTAGATGCCACCCCGTCCTAAAGGCAACAAAGAAAGTGAGTAATTAGTTTCAACTCTAGAATGCTGCAGTTGCAAAAGGGTGCTGGCAAGCTGTTTCCTTCCAATTTAAGTGTTCCTTCCTTTAAATGGCTGCCATCCGTTTTTATATATTTTTCTACTCTTATTATTTTTTTTTTCTACTCTTACTTGGCAATCCTTCCGTTTTCATTGTCCTGCCTAGGAGGAGAATGCAGTAAGTGTCTCCTAGTGTTGGCTAAAAGGATATGCACAGGGAGAGATTTCGAATGGAATTGCGCAATTATTCGGAATGTGTATGCTATGTGCTATGTGTGACATATAGGATCCGAAAAACAGGACACAGGACAGAGGAACCAAATGACGGGAGTTTATTAGAGTGCTCCTCTGTTAAGTTTGCCCGTGTATCTGGTAACTGTATGTCTGTAAGGTGCGGTTAAATTTTAACTTTATTACCCTCAGCTTTGATTGTGAATTTTAATGGAAACTGTGACGTTATGCGTCTGTCGCTCTTGGTGGTAATTCTGATGATTGCCATGTTTCCTACTGTGACTGTACTCATACTATTTCGTTTCTGCTGTTCGCTTCGGATGCTTCAATTTGTTTCTTCTTTTTTTATTTTTGTTCTTTTTGTCTTTGTGACACTCATCTTTTTTTTTGACAATCTTTCGATGGGTCTTACCAATGTTTTCAGTGAGTTGAGAAATAGGTGAACGAAATTATTTGCGGTGGTGATTTTATGAAATTCCCTTTGACTGTTGTTTTACGTTCTTCATTTTTATTGGACTCGATTGTGGGGGATAGTATTGATTAATCAATCGGAGTTTTTCGATAAAAGAAAAGTGTTATCTGAATTGAATTGGATTTATGTATAGAGTACAGTTGCTGTTAAAAACAGAATGGAAATGGAAGTACGATAAGGCCAATCATATATACAAAATTTCATTTTAATCGCTGCACGTCATGTGACTGGAGCTACGAATAAGACTATGACTTATATACATGGGTGTGAATACATATGTATTGCGTTGCTCATTTGGGATGTATTCCGAGTTATTTCGATCGATACATGAAGGAGAAATTTCGAGGAAAAATTGCCTCCGAAACCCAAATCTATGCAAGTGGACTCAAAGGCCCTATATCAAATTTGTGAGCCGAACTTACCACCCCTTTTTCATGTTTAGTTTATGGTTCGTAATTTTACAATATGGCTCGTTTAGCAGGCATTAAATGTGTTAAAATCGTGAAAACAAATTACAAAAATTGTGATTCTGTAGTAGGAACGTTACTCAATAAATTGTGCAACCGAGGCTATAATTTAATTGGTTATGGCGAAGACAGTCATTATTATTAGGGGCAGAGAAGCAAACGAAATCACCGCACGCTTGCAAAATTTCCTCAAGATAGTCCTAAATGGTGCACCGGAGAGAATCTCTCCATTAATTCAAACACAAGCCTATCATAGTTCCCTTGACTAGAAGGAGAAACTTAAGTTAAGTTTCACTTAACGACACAACCGTTGAGTATTCTGATGAGTTTAAATATCTACGACTAAACAATAAAATAACTAAAGCAACTAACTCTCTATGGGCCTGCCGTCGCACGTACGAAAGTACATGGGTGGAAATCTCCAAAGATCAGTCACTGGATCTTTACAACGATGGTCAGACCAATTAAAACATGTGCTTCTATAGTATGGTAGACTAAAGTCACGCTTAGGACCGCCATTTCAAAGGAGTGCAACATCTTGTATGTCTGGGCATTTCCGGGCCCTTTCGGACCTGCCCAACAGCAGCTATAGACGAAATAATAGGACGAACTCCCCTACACTTCTTTATCAGAAAAGTGTCTTTACGCAGCTCAGCAAGTATGATACAAACCAAAGAACTTGATTTTTACGACCAGCCGGACCTAAAGATCCTACTCTCTGAAATACTAGAACTTGTCATGGTCTACGCGGTAACAGACTGCCTTCAAGGGACATTAGATTTGACAAAGGATTCTCCACGGAAATTCCTAGTAAAGAAGCCAAAACGGCATAAATTGGTATACGGATAGCTCTAAAATGGAAACGGGAGTGGAAGCTGCAATACACGGACCAAATACTAGCATGTCATTTGCTGTGGGTAAAAGTCCTATTGTATTCCCAGCCGAACTACCCGTCATTAAAGAATGCGCCAAAATGATCTACAACTCTAGTATCAAGGGCGCAAACATCCATATATTCACGTATAGTCAAGCAGTTATAAATGCCCTTGGCTTGCACATAATTGACTCCAAATCAGTCATGTTCTGCCTCTAAACCGTTCGAAAAGTCAGCTCAAGGAACAAGACCAAATTATTGTGGGTTCCTGGGCATAAGGGGACTGACAAATACACTTCAACGAACCTGAACCGTTTTGCTGCATCTCTAAAACAGCAGTAAATATATCCATAAAATGCTGAAAGCACTCAAAATGCATCTCGTATTGATAGACTAGGTCTGAGACAGTCCAAACGAGCCATTATGTCCTTCAACAAAAAGGCCAACAGATGAATGAATCTAAGCCGGCACGATATCGAAAACCGGAGTGCCTACTTTGTCTTCAAGAAGACGAAACAGCTGAACACATCTTATGTGACTGCCCAGCCCTTAACAGAATTAGACGGAATATCTTCTCCAGGAAACAAATCGACTCCACGGATCTAAGGCACTCCCTGCTGGTAGAGTTACTAACTTCATTCGACTCTACTACGATGTTCCCTTGTTCGTCTGTATATGCTTCGGTTCGAAATTTGTGTCCGTGGCTTTGTTTTTGTTCCTTTTGGTAAAACATCTCTTTCAAAAGCACAAAATGGATGACCCTATATATTTTGTTACAACATTATATACATATTTAGTAATTTAAAATAATTTATATAATATTTTAAATATTGCTAAACCTTTTTTATTTTATTTTTTCGTTTTAGGTAAGTAACCGCAGGAAATCACCGAAGAAATCATCCGACACTCGTATATCATTCTATGTACAAACCTGCGAAAGTAAGATATATTCAAATTTCTCATACGTCCAATTTAGTCGATATACGACTAAGATCGTAAGGATTCATCCCTATGTATGTATGTATGTAAAACTCAATTTCGCCTGCACATGGATTTGAAGAATCATCATCCAAATATCATGTTACGAACGTCAAATTGTTGTTCATAATAGTTATACTCAAACGTCACGAAAATATGAAACCCCTTAAATTTCTTTTTTTTTCGGTTAAAAACAGTATCGGTGGTGGCGATGGCGCGATGGTTAGCTCATTGGACTTTCACGCAGATATTATTTAATTTTTTTTATTTTTTCCAATCTATTAACCATTAAATAGTGAAAATCGTCACGAATTTGTGAAACTTCTATATATCAGGCTATTTTGCTTTATTTTTCTATGCCTATCTTCTAGCTCTGAACTCCCCGAACTAGTTGGCTGGGATTCAAGTAATCTCTTGACTCAGCATCCTTGTTTAATTGTTCAATGTGGGTTAGTCCGTGTAGGTGGCACGTTTTGCCTCTCCGGTCACTCTTATATAGCTGGTAGAGCTTGCCGATGTGTCTTCTGCTTTTTTCGCCGTCCTCACAGACAAGTAGAATTATTCTTCCGAAAGATCCCTGTTGCCCCTGATGAGCTCCGCTATCTTAATCATCGTCCGGCATTTGAAAAGCACACTGGCGAGATCAAGCCTTTGCGGAGTATGATAATATCACTTCAGGTTGGGAGTTTGGACCTTCGTTGTTTGGAAAAGCCCAAAAAATTAAAGCTACATAAGGTAAGCCTAATTTACTTTGAAATGGTAATCGATTTCAAAATTCTGCCCGCAACGGCGTCCGAAGTATTGATTTTTGATCGTAATCATGAATCATGAAATTGTTACAAAGAATCCTTCTTAAATTTTCCACTAATATTCCCAGTAACAAAAGCATCTCCAACACGCTCAAATATCGAAAAAAAAACAGCATGGATCGAAAGAGAATTTAGTACGAATTCAATGCAAAAAGCGTCACGAAAATGTGAAACATGATAGTTTTGTTGCATATAAACTCAATGTGCTCTTGACATCTAATCATATTATCGAATTGAACAAAACAGCATTGTCTTTGAAACTGTGTATCCCCAGAACTCTTTTTACCAGGGAATGTCTTCACAGAGAAAACATAATTCTGAAATTTTAGAAATGCCCTTAAGTGTCTTAATTTAATTTTCTTTGAGATCTGTATATTTCTTTTTTTTCTGTGCAATTTTAATTATCCTTTTCTGCTCTTTGTTCTTTCGCAATTTTAATTTCAATCCCATTGTAACCGCGATGTAGCAGTACACCTAATATTTTTTACATCTTTTATTTCCCTCCATTGTCCTTCCCATATGTGTTGGCGGTGCGCGAGTCTATAACAGTTTCCAGTGGCATTGTGATAAATGTCCAGAGTGTTTTGCAATTCCTTTCAAATGAATCCGAGAAGCATAAAAAAAACTAGATTGGAAAAGGAAACTCCTAAAAATGCAAAAGTCTTACCACCATTTTATATATTTTTTTTTCTTTTAGCTCAAGCTCTATGTAACGTTTTAAATAGTACCCTTGAATGTAACCGGCTTTTGGCTTTCGGCGGCGCTCGGTTTTTCTCTTCCTCCACCAGCATTACATTGTGTGGGATAAGCATTTTTCAAATTGTCCTGCAATCGGACAGATCTAACTAATTCATGGAGATATGCAAATGTAATTAGTTGGAAGCCAATTCATTTCCTATCGTTCCCTTTCGCCCGCGTGCTTTACTTCACTACACTTCGCACTTCGTTGTGTTATACTTTTTTTATTTCTATTGCCACTGCTGTTTCAGTTGTAGTATGCAATTCCATGCCTTTACTGCTGGGTGTTCCCTTCTTCTCTGCATTTCTCTTCTTTCCATGTGCCTTGTTCATTTAATCCTTGTAGCTACAATTTTCATTGAAAAAATCGAATTTGCCCTCAGAATGTTCGTTATGTGTCAGTGGGAAAAAATTGAATCCTTTATCCTGGTCTTTTGATCCGGTGCTATCCGTACATGGACCGATTGTAATGAATTCTCCAGCAGAAAAAGGAAGACCTGTCAAGACTGAATACAAATCGTGATCTACCACACAATACTTGTACACCATGTGTGTGTGTGTGCTATGCCAGTGAATGATCGGTTTCTACGAGTATGTAGTCGGAATGTGCATTCGTCCTTGAGGGAGAATAAAGTGATGTTAAGACATATGTCGTTCATTAGGATTCCTGGAATTGACAATAGATTCTCTATTTTTCTATCGTCCTCGATTGGTCTTAATTTCTACTTCATTAATCTCATAGTTGCTCCTTCCCGCTGTCCATGTCCTCTCTCACCATCTGAGTAGTAGTCATTTGAAAACAATTATTTTCAAAACAACATACCCCGGCTGGCCGCACTCTATTTCACAAAATGAAATTTGCATGCCGCGGTTATGCCTTTGACTCTTACATTTGTTACAAAAGATACAGTTGAACTTAAAGGTGAAGCTGAAAAGAGAGATTGCGATAAAAACTTTCTTTCTCAAGTTCATATAGTGAATTTTTTAAAGGGACCTTTCGTGAAACTGATTACAAAACTTTTGAAAAGGGGCAATGATGATTGTGAAAGGAGGCAAACAACTTTTCTTGTGAGGACTTCTTCAAAACTAACTGGAAGTTCTTCGTACCTTGAGAGGAATTTTGCGCGTTTATGCCTATGCATTTCATGTGGTGAGAGGGGGCCAGGAAAAAAAGTTTATTTAGACTTTTTGCAGTGGCGGGATTTAATAAAAAGTGACCTCTTACTCTCTCTCTACTCGTGAACAAATAAAAAAAAAAGTCAAAGCAAAAGTAAGTTGTGTTCTTTCAAAAGTGGCCAGAGTGAGGAAACAAGTACAGGCGGAGCGACGAAGATTCTTCTAAATGGAAAAGGCCTAAGAGGTCGTAAAGTTTATAAGTGAGTTGACGATTATAAGAACAGATGCTCGTTAATTATAAATGGCAATTAAATTTTCAAAAAGGAAGAGTTTTGAAGGTTCTAGAAACCCTTGAAGGCTGATGATTGAATTAAGTTTCAAAAAAAAATGTCTTCGCTTGGACTGAGAAACGATGACTGTGGAGTAGAATTTCCCGAATCTTAAGAGTTCCGTCAAAAACAATTTTGTCATTAAGGTACTTTTTTCTGGTAGGCAGACATTTAATGACTGCTCCGATTCATTAAATTAAGCTTGTGAAGGATAGTGGAAAAGAGAAGAGAATGTTGCGACACCGAAATGGTTACGACGAGCCTATCATTGAAAAGGAGCAAACGATCAGCAAAGAAAACTCTCAATACTTCACTTTATCAGTTACACACTGATTTGCTAGTGTGCAACTTCAAAGGTTTAACAAATCTGCATGACATGATATTTGTGTCAGAGATTTGGATTAACGCTTTTGAAAAGGAAGACTTTTATCCCAATACTAATGATTCTTATGCCGCGGGAGGGGTGGGAGTGTTTGTGAAAGTTTCCTTTGAGCCAAGTGTTGTTTATTTTAGTTTCAAAAGTGCAGATGTTCTAAAAATCACTTGTACCATTTGTAATGTAATCTATTACTTGGTTTGTGTGTACAGACTTCAAAATATGCCTCTGCAAATATTTTTGGATTAATTTTCAGTTTTTTAAAGTAATGAATCAACTAACTAGACGTATCTCAAATACTTGTCTTGACCATGTACATATATGGTCACTGGATGAATGAGTTTCTTCTTTAATAAATAAAAGTGAAAAATAAACCACTTAATCTTGTTCTAAAAAGTCCTTAAATTCGTTTGTGTCAAAAGATTAATAAAGAAATTAGTATATGTCGTAACAGATACTTTGAAAACAAATTAAGAAGTGTAGAAGGGAACCTTAAAAAATAATGGAAAGCTGTTAACGTTAATGTTACAGATCCTGTAGTTGTTGCAAACGAGTTCAATCAATAATTTGCCTTAGCAGCACAGACGAATCCTTGCGATTGTATACTATAGGTAATAATACCCTTGGGTAATAGAAAAGAAAATATGACTTATCGACCAATTTCCTTACTATCTGCAATATCAAACATTTTTGAGAAAGCTGAAAAGTACAGAGTATTAAAATTTCTCAATAAGATAAACTTTTTAAGCGAGAATCAATTTTGCTTTAGGGAAAACCATTCCAACAAAGATGCTCTTTTGCCAATATATCTACAAGGGACTTGATGGCAAGGATTGCCATATATAGCGGACTTTTTGTAGACATAACCAAAGCTCTCGATATGGTACTCGTAGATAACAAAATACTTTTGGATAAATTATACTGTGTAGACTTTCGAGGCTTTATCATCGATTGATTTGCATCTTATCTTAGGAACAGAATGCAAAAAGTAAAAATTGGGAACATTCTTAGTGGTTCCAAGGCCATCAATCTAGGCGTTCCACATGGATCTGTCCTTGGTCCCTTACTGTTCTTAAAATACTCGAATGTTAAATCAATCTTCAGTGTTCCATTTGTGGGTAAGACTTTTGCTGATGATTTTGCGTTAGCGTTTGACTCAAATAATCTCTTTAGTTGCTAACATAAACCATGACGTCCATTTCTTAAGACTCTGTTAGTAGTGAATAGTAAAACTAAGTCTATGCACTTCAGTCTTACTGCTAAAGAGTCCCCGGAAGTTAACATTTTGTTCCATTCAACTAGTCGCAAATTCAGCTTGCTTAAATGTGGTTGTAATATCTCATACAATGAAAATATGTAATGGCTGTGATGCTAATTGTTCAAAATTGGAATAGTGAAGAACTTTAAGAACTTAGGTGTTGTAATTGATCAAAATTTAAGTTGTTGTGATCACATTTTTATTTCGAAACAATATTTGCTATCCACTCTGCGAAGTTTTTATCGGGCTTAGGAAGTACTGCGCCGCAAGCACTTTAAAAAATATTTATTTTGGGGCCTTCCATTCCAGATTGTAATATGGTATTAGCTGCTGGTGGGGTACTTACGCTAAAAGAATCAAACAACTAGCTGTTTTACAGAAATATGTTATGAGAAAATATGTTTTTCGCGAACACCTAAGAGCTATTTAATAGGTTGACAATTGTTTTTATTAGGGGTGGTTACTTGCTGAGTGCCATCAACGCCACCCATTGCCTTCGAAGCAATACTAGTTGCATGGTTACCATTCCATATTTTCGCACATCAAGCTTAAAAAACTTCTACTCAGATGTATCTTGAAAACTATTCAATACACTCTCAGAGAGTATTTAAATCATCAGAACTTTTTTAACTCAGATCTTACGAGATATTTAGAAGTAAAAATGCTTCGCAGCCTAACATCTCACACCTACATTGTGTACTTGGATAACTTGGAGCTACATGTCAATGTAGTACTCCTACAAGACCCAAAGGACAGACTAACTCTGCATCCACGCGTGGGTTTTCTTTACTTGATGCTCATATCAGGTGTAGAACTTTAGTCATCTTATGTTAGAGGAACAGTTTCGATGACCTCACTCGCTGACTGACGTAAAAATGCCGAAGATTATTATTGGCCCGGGTCTTCCCCGGACAAATTTATTTAGCGTATTAACGAGCAAAAACTTAACCTAGGCTTAGAAGGTCGTGACATATTTAAGTACAAGACTTCGGCGTAGTTTTTTGTTATACGCATTCTTGATATTGGTTCGAAGTGACCGTAATTAGTGTGGTGAGTTCGGATAAGGAGAAGTCGAACGATCTTAGATTACGGGAATTGGAAGTGAATTAAATATTTTGTGTTATCCTCAAGCAGTCGATATTTTCAGTCAATAACTTTTGGAAAAAAGTACATCAGCGACTTTAAAATACTTTTTCTTAGAGTATGCATGCTAATTAGTTTAAGCCTACTCCATAGGGGGGCAATTCATAACGATCGGCCCAAGGTAGACCATGAAGTGTAAAACGGGCAAACCTGCGTTAGACTCATTCAATTCATCAAATGAGGATTTGTTTAAAAGGCGACCAAACTTGGCTGCAATATTCCAGAAGAGGCCTTGCAAAAGTAATGTACAGATACCTTGTAACGTGAAGGGACTCGAAAGGCATTGAAATGTCTTTGGAAGTTCTCATGTCATCAGCGAAAATAGAAAGATTAGAGTTCGTTAAAACGTGATTTATATCGTTAATCGTTTGAATAAAGATGATTGGTCCGAGGTGGCTACCCTGAGGGGCACCAGATGTTACTTTAATGTGGATCGGATATTGGAGATCTGAAGATGACTCTGTATTCTCGGCCCTCTTAATAGGATTTGATCCATGCCACAAAAGGAGAGGAAAGCGATAAGTTGAAGGGAAATTTAATCGAACGCCTTGCTGAAATCGGTGGAAATTGAATCGACTTCATCACCGTCTTCTAAAGCACAAATCGTTCTAGAGAGGGTTAGTGGTGGTTGATTTACCTTTCATTAAACAGTGCTGATCTGTGCAGATAGATGGCTTACAGAACGGACGCAATTGTTGATAGATTATGCTTTCGAAAAGTTGGGTATGCAAGAGAGATTTCCTACGGGCCTATAATTATTGACTTACCTCCTTACTGTCTTCAAGACCTTGTTTGCCAACAGATCCGCCTTGGGCTTGTTTGGTGACAGTGTTCCGACTACTGCTTGGTCTCCTGTATTGTGGTGAATCCATGTTTCGTCCACGGTTAAAAAATAGTATGAAGACTCATACAGGCTGATGTAGAAAATTCGAAAAATGACGGAGTTATTGAAAAGTTTTCGTATTTCGTTTTCGGCACCTTAGCGGCGATCAAAGCCTTCTCAGCTCACCAACCACTTCCAAATGAAGTTAACAACAAAGTCTCGTCTGAGCTTCAAGTTACAATAAGATGGTTGGAAATGAATTTTTTGGCACATCGCAGAAGATGACTTTGTTGAGGTTACATAAGAATTTGAATTGGCAATTAAATTTCCCATTACTCCAACTGTAGGTAGATAGGTTAGTCAGTAAAAAAGTTACACTACAGTATAGTTGAAAATATTTGACGACCACAGTTAACTTATTCATTCGAGCACTCTATGTATTCTCCATCCACTGGAGGATAGTTTGGTTGGGGAAAATTAGAATAAATAAATCAACTGGATCTCAGCCATATCAAGAACGTCTAGAGCACATCTTTCTTCGTGAAGTGCATACAATTATGCTGGTGATCCAGCTCTCTTGTATAGTGTGCTTGTCCAATTGTAGTTGATAATAATGCCTTTGCCCTTGTTTGATTGATTGGAATATCAAGAAAGTCTAGGAACTTAAAACATCGTTAACTTATCCCACTACACGCATTGACTACATTATACACGATGTGTATCTAGTCGAACTTAGATCTTTCAATATCGCTCAAGCTGATCTGTAAAGACAGAGCCCATACGGGTCGACAGACCCAGTGTTTTCTAAAACCCGCTCTTGCTGTGCCTGTGCCCTTTCACTTCTGTTTACAAATTCGATTCTATCCTCCCACTGCACTCGTTAAATGAGTCCCACCTTTTTCTTATTCCGTATAACCTCATTTCACCCCTTTCCTGCATTTATCTTGTTGTTCTTAAAAACGAAAAAAAAAAATAGAAATACTCGTAATCATAAAATCACCCCGGTCAATCTTTCCACCCACAGTATGTACATTTTTTTAGTATCCTTGGTCCCTTTTCCTTATCAAGTTTAATGTCTTTTTTTGACATTCCTCTGTGCCAGAGTAAAACGAGACAATAACTCACTGTATATGCCGAAAGATACAAAACAGAAGTCCGAAGGATAATTTTCATTCGTGTTCAGTTCGTGTCCGTAACATTGGCACCTCTGTGCCTCTGTGTACAATACTCGTACACTATAGCGCACCAGCCAGTAAATGTTTTTTTTTTTTCTTTCTCTATACTCGTATAGATATGTATATACTCGTATTTTCTGTCGCTCGTGTTCGTATTTCTCCACTCTAGCCTGTAGATGGAGTCATCTTATCTTTAAGGTCCTTCTCACCCTGTACGAGAACGTAGTACTATAGTATGCTTTATGCGAAATAAAGTTTCGTAGCTTATGTTTCACAATTTTATCCTCATTTTCGGATGTCAACAAATTTAATAAAAGTTCCATGCTCCGATTCCTCGTCCCGTTTTATTTTATGTATCAATTTAAGGGAGGAGAAACGACACCTCACTTTAGTGACCCTGTTCCGTCCCCCCTTGGTTTAGTAAAGGAGGTTGTTAAGTTGGAAGAGAAGAAAACCTCATAAATCATAGTGCGAGGATAGTTTATTAGGCTTGGTTGTGTCCACTAAATTGATCCGTCGATAACGATCCAATAGTCGAAAATATAAAGAATCTATGGGTTTTGTTTTGCCGTTTCTTGTATCTCATGGAATTTTATTGCAAAAATTGATTTCAGCCCAGAAGAGGGTGTGGATAGATAGAGTGCCAAACTGACGGGCGTACTTAAATTCGTTTCAACATTAGTGAGCTCTTCGGTCTTGTTATTGGAAAATTCAATTCTATTTACAGAGACAAGATAGACGAAGCATGATAAGGCAAATTTTATGTTCCCTGACGAAAACATGTTGACGAATTCCTATGAAAAATCAACGAATGGAATATAAGAAAAAATGTGGAGTAGAAGAGCTTTCTAACGGATAACTAGCGTAGGCGAGTGATATCTTTGTGTTGATGAATTAGATATGAGGAAGACAAGGGCTTCAAGTATGTTTACACAAAAAGATTATTAAGTCACCGAAAGATTAAAGGGAACCTAGAAGTTCGTTAAGCGATGCCACATTCTTTAGAATTCTGTTAAATATGTTTTATTGCCCAACTCACTCTATTAGATGCGTTTGAAAACTCAAAAGTTTCCTGGACGACAAAGGTTTGAACCCCGTTGAACACCGATTATTTAGCTGTTGCGACAATTGCATTACAGTTCTTCACAATAGAAGCAATTTCGTGGCTAAGGATTCGATTCATTTTTTCTTGACCGGTTTTCTTGTAAAATTCCGCATTAAAGAGGGCAGTCGGCCTGAAGATCCTTACTTAAGTGGTCTCGTTGAAGGTAATATGTCGTCAAAAAAAAACTAAATAAGTGAAATTGACACAGGGTAGTCTTGATTATCTCAAGTTCTTCCAAATGTAACTACTTATCATCATCATATTTGACGTCAGTTTGACGTTTTAATCCACACGTGCTCAGAGTGTTTGGTCATGCGTTGTTTTTTTATAGAGCCATGCAGACTTCATATTACCCGAAAATTCGAATTAAATCATGAACATGATGATGATGATGGTTTTTTGTGATTTTTGAGCTACGTGTTTCGCTGGTTTTCCGAATTCAATCATGATCGTCGTTTGCTCCAGAAAGAATTTCGTTAAAATTGTCCAAAATCGAGTGTAGTGCCAGAAAACCTGAATAATATGCGGCGAGATCGTCACGTGACTTATCGTGAAGTTGAACCATGCTTGGGAATCGTCTGTTTCTTCGGAAAACCCAGACATGTCCCCAAAGTATCATTAGAGCAACGTAGAGCGGCTCGGTCGGCTCAACCAAGTGACTTTTTGAGCAATCGAAATATGAAATTTTTGGATTAACAATGATTAACTCACACATCAATAATAAATTGTGATTCAAACGCATGTTGTGGAGTTAACTCATTCGGAGTGGAAAACGCATGGAAAAGTTCAGGAGTAAAACACTGATTGTCTTGCAACAGCGCCATCTGGCTGAAACCTTACCTCTCCCAAAAACATATACCTAATTTTTCCCCATAAAAAATTAGTTATCATGCCTCAGTAGCACACTCTATTGACTGTAACGTTTCTTCTTCAATCCTCGTCTCAGAATAAAAATGGACCAAATATACCGCAACTACAAAAACTATCACGATACAGTCCCACATTCAGGATGCATTGGGTTCTCTATGACCTTGTGTTGATTTTCTGAGCCCCAAGTACGGCAATTTTGCTTACATACTGAGTCGCCAAGATCGACATGTGCCTCATGTGGTTGATTTTTTTTGAGTAAAATTGTGGTGATTCTGATCTTCAGTTGCTGATATCTTTTGAGTGTTGACATTCTAAGGCTTAGGCGCAGCTGCAATATTCTCCGTTATGAGCACTAGAATATGTTCGGTTATCAATCAGCAAATCAGTCTTACAAACTTGTGTACACCAGCTGCATTATTCCGAAATGAATTTTTTTTTTTTTCAAATTTGCACTTTTTCGGCAAGTAGATGCCGCCACTTTGTAAGTAACTTTGCAATAGTTCCCAACGTTTTTTTCAAACATAATTTGATCTACTTCGCACCACAAATTTTTGAGCGCCTAAGAGCTGTCATTGTCAAAATAGCATGTGACTCAAAAGGAAGCAACATATGGCGCACCCTTTATAACAATGACATTAACTAGTCCGTAGTCTTACTGACTGGACCTGATTAACATTTTTTTGTGTTTTTCCGGTGCAGAAACTAAATTTTGTAGAGAACAAATGAACCAGCGCTATTCAGGGCTTCATATCTTGTATTTGCTTTCCGATGGAGAGGTCCTGTGAATTTTTTTTTTAATATATCTCATGATCTGTAATGCAGACAATACTCAGGGTATTGAGCAGCTTTTGAATTGCATTCATAGGGGCCTTCGATACTCGTACTAGCTTTGAATCTTAACTCTGGTACCTTCTTTCCATCAAATGTTCCTCTCGATATATATGCTCATAACTCATTGCCAACAGGATTTCATGTAGTAGGGGTTTTTTTTTCTTTCTTGCAAATTCAAAGCTCTCTTCCCGAAATTTTTATCGGGTTTTCCAATAGGGACTTGACAACTTTGAATTTAATTTGTGAACACACTCTTTCACTAATCATCAAACTGTCACTGTCAATTTATTCAGTAAACTCAACATTTTCTTCAGTACACGAAAGAGGAACGTCTGCAGATTATAAAAATTTTCTACCGAAATTCGGAGTCGGTGACCGCAACTTTAAGAGCGTTAATTCTAATTTTCGGTCGTAATTTTCGCCCTAGTACACAGGCAATAATAAGTTTAGTGCAAAAATTTTAGTCTATTGTACATATTCGTTGTGCCGTATCAGTGGAACAACAGGTTGGTCGAAGTGTCGAAAATATCGCTGCCGTTCAGGCGTCCGTAGCAAACGATCCAAATCGGTCAATTCCACGGCGTTCTCAAGAATTGGGCATCGCTCAGACCACATTATGGCATATTTTGCGTAATTATCTTGGTTTATACCCATAAAAGATCAAGCTGACTCAAGAATTGAAGCCGATGGACAATTTGAAGCGACGTACGTTCTCCGATTGGCTTCTGGAGAAGAGGCGCCAAGATGGTGAATTTCATCGCAAAATCGATTGGCCGCCTCGTTCGTGCGATGTAACACCGCTTGACTATTTTCCGTGCGGCTACGTTAAGTCATTGGTTTATGCCAATAAGCCGACGACGATGGAAGAGTTGAAAGCCAACATTGAACGCTAAATAGCGGCCGAAATGTGTGGCCGTGTCGTTGAAAATTGAGTCCAACGAATCGACCGCTGCAAACGTGGCCACGGTGGCCATATGAACAAAGTCGAGTTCCATTCATAAATGTATATCATATAAATAGACATCATCGGCCATCTGAGCGTTTAAAGGAAAATATTGCTTCTGTGGGAAGTAGAATGCTGAAGCAGGATTGTCGTTTCTGGAAAGGGTGCTACGTACAAGAATTTCAGCTGTAGCAAATGCATTCAGAAAAATCTACCGTATGGTTCAGATCGTTGGCCGATGTCTTGGTCGATCCTTATTTCTTTAAATTTAGAGCCGAGATACAAGTTATTGTCAATAGACACTGGTACAGGAAGATTATTTGTCCACAAATTTGTAAACCATAATTGTGGGAGAACTGTGGTGCCAACAGAATAGCGCTCTAGCCCTTTGTACTATCGAAAACATCGCTTTATTGTAAAACCCGATTTGTCAATACTATAGTTACTTCACGAAAGAAATTGAACTTCAGGTAGGAAGATTAATACTCGTCAGTGAATCTAGAGCAGCGTTGGCCATGTGGGAAAAGCTCTTAAGCAGACGAAGCAAATCGTTGCTTGGTGGGAAAGCTCTTAAGCAGACGCAGCAAATCGTTGCTTGGCGTTTGGCTTATTATAATAGAAGAAAATTGATCCCTTAAAAAAAGTGTACACCAGGTAGAACCCCCTCTCTGACCAGTCCTATGTCTTGTCGACATCCGTCTGACATCTGCGTAATTATGTCATTTACACGTGCCTAGGCGTGTAGACCATCAAAAAATGTTGTGATTTTCTGCCTTATTATGCATGTTGCATCTAAAAAGAAGATATACCTATACACAACCAATCTCAACTATTCTCTATTTGTCTTTCAGCAAGAAGATAATTATGTTGAAGGACCTGAATGATTGACGATTTTCGGCATAAAATATACTATTTTTGATAGGGGTCCGGTTTGTTATAAGCCAGCGCTAGGCTTCCGTTGAAGATCTCATTCAAATTTAAAAGATACTCCATCTGTGAAAGACATCTTGAAGCCATCAAACGACATAAAGTAGTGTCATCATGCGGTATCATAACGACTTGTGTCTCAGTAAGCTGTTTTTTAGTTCCAGTTATATGAGTTGGTTGTGAGCTAATTTTGTCCAGGTAGTCTCAAGCAATAGCCGACGTTTTTTTCTTCTTGATTCAGTGTAGAAATCTTCCGATTTTCTGGGAGTTCTTTACATGACCCATTTGCCTGTTTAAATAAATTTGGCAAGTCTGCTGATTTCGTAAAAGTCGTCCTACGTAGGAGATATTCTTCCAAATTCGAATTTATTATTTTATTATATTTGCTTTATAGTAATTTGTTAAAGTTTCAGTTTAGTCTCGAAATAAGGTCGAATCTTGCCCCAAATTACGGCTTTAAGGTTCTAGCTTTTAATCACTTTTAGAATACTTGTTAATTAGGATTAAGTTAAGATTTCTTGTGAACGCATCCACAGTTGGTCATCCCAGGCTACAAACAAATCAAACGAATTCTTCCCAGCTTTGCTGGATGGCCTATAACGTATATTATTTAGGATCTTTCAGGAGAAGAGACTGCAGACTTATTTGGTTGACAGATTTGTCCATTTTTTGCTTGGGCCTTAAAATGTTTGTCTTTCCGAATTGCATGGAGCATTTTATGAGAGTTTATCGCGACAATAGAGGGCATTTTCTTAGTTGTTCTTGCCCTTTTTGCAGGCATTAAAGATGAATATTCTTTATGTTTTTTGAAAACGACTATTTTGGTTCTTTCTTTTCTGAATTGCAGATTCATTCGTCATAGTTATAATAGTGCTCTTTAGCGCTTTATTGTACACAGCTTGGCCCAGCGTCATCCTGTTGTGCAAATGTAAAGGCGGTTCCTGCCAAACTAAGGCGCGTAAATGGTCACGTCGACTTTGCTACGCTCAGAGCTATTATTGTCAGTGTCTGCCGTTCGTATTGTCTCCTCCATAAGTCTAGCCTGTCTCTCATATTTCCGTTCCAATCTCTCATCGACATGCCTTAAGCTATTCAGTTTTCTTCATTCTGCCACAAAAACAAGCGAAGAAGTAGAGCGAACAAGAAAACACATAAACGACGAAAAAAAAACCCAAACGTCAGCAAACAAGGCCAAGATGAACTATCTGAACTGTCACGAAGATAACCTTGTTAATATTATCCTGCCACAGCATCAACTAAATATCTGTGAATTATTTTTTTATATCCGAACCCCCAGACTCTACCCCTGTTTTCCACTTTTAGTTGGGTATGCTCGTATATCCTTGTCCATGTACTCCTATCCTTCTGTGTTCATATCGTGTTTCGGCATTTTCTTTTTATTTTCATTCCTCCCACCACAACAACTCCTTTCCATTTTTCTTACGTTTATTGAGTCCCGTTTCGGACATTTGGTCCTTTTTGGGTTCACCCTCACCCAATTTCTCCCAATACCACTGTTTCGACTTATTTTTGTGTGTGTCCTTGATTGTTATCATTCTTGAAGTCGCATTCATTTGTTACTTTATCAGAGAATATACTTTGGTACATATATATGTATGCACGTAGTCAAAGGCACACGAATAACCGAAGAGTGTATAGAGAAGATGATTGAGGATTGGCGCTTTTTCTTATTTTTCGCTTTTTTTTATGATTTTACTTCGCCCTCTTCTTATCGTGACATAAAATAAATTTTTGTTTTGGGACCTAAAGGGATGAAAGCAAAGCAAAATTGAGTGCACAGCAACGACAAGACAAACATTATTTCCTCTTAAGGATAAGCCAAAAACAGCAAAAAAAAAAACAAAACAACAAAAATACGATAAGCAAGTACAAAATGGAAAAAATAGGAAGCGAATAAAAAAATATTCACAACAGCAAAAAAAGACACTAAGCGAGACGAAGAAGAACGTGAAGACACCGATGATGGCCGAAATAAAAGGGTTAAATGAGCCAAGAAATAATTTGTGCTGATTATATCATCAAAAATGGGAGGGAGACCATTCTGTGTTCCTTCTCCCTACCATCCCCTGGTTAAGGTCCTTTTTTTTTTCCAAGCAAAACGTATTTAAGTCATTTGGTCAAAGGTTGCGGGAGGTATGAGTGAAGTGAATGCGGCAAATAATAGACAAGGGAATACAAACACAGAGACAGACGAAGGAAAGAACTATAAATGAAATCATCGTCGCAAATTGGCAACGACATAGGGAGCTAACAATTTTGTGTTATTCTGTTGTATGTTGCTAAATTGCCAAAATGATGTCGTACGCATTAGGAAAGGAAAATGAAGTGGGAGTGGACGTTGCCTTTGAAAGAAAATCAACTTTTTTTTGTGGAAGGAAATTATTTTTCTTTTCAAAGAGATATGCACGGAGCTAATGGAGATGTAGTGTGTTAATAGGTCTGAGGTTATTTCAGAAGGTCGTATGCAATCGAAAATTGTCTTCAAATCTAGAGCTTACATAGAAAATTGTCAATTAAGACTCGATGTGCTTAAGATGTGTCTGCCAGGTATTGATATGTTTAAGGATGTTTTTATTCAAGAATCGATCGGCAATGACAACGTCTGATTATCCCGTTCGCAACCAAGATAAAGTTGCTGTGGATTTCATCTACAAAACGAGCGGCACATACTCGGTGTTGCGTGAGCTTATTTATAATATATTTACTACGATTCGGCACTATCGTCACCACCTAAGGCAGTCGCCGAACTCATTGAATACTGTCATGTCTTTCGTCAGAATATTTTTTGGAATAGAGAATTCTAGACTCAATTCTTTGTCCCGGTTTGGTTGTCAACATTGTTTACACTAACTGACTTAAGTTGACGTATCCAGCCCTGAAAAATTCCTGCAGATCGGACGTTCCATGATGGGACGTGGATACGCATCGACTTTGTAGACTAAGTATGTCCGTTAAGACTAATTTAGATCAAGACCGAACACTACAAAATATAAGAAGCTTCTTCGGACTTCGGAAAGAACCTTGTACATATAAAAACTTTCCTAAAGCACCAGCAAGATTGCCAAAGTTATTGAAATGAACAAATGAGCTGGTTGGAGACACTTAGTTGTAGCCAAATCCTTCTGCTGACTGGACTGCTGAGTAAGCTGACTGGTCTGACTCATCGAGTGCCTTATGGAATCACCTACAAATCTAATTATTTGAATGTCTTTTTCGGTTATTATATCCCTTGAACTGAATATATTTTGTCGAAAACCTCTTAGCCTCTGTCAGATGTTTGGGAGTGTAAAGGATGAGAGTCCCTTAATTGTTTAGTATGGCTTTGGCCAATTATATCCTCTGTGGCGTTAGTTTTGTGGAGCAAAACTTTCTTAAAAGTCCCTACGTGACTGCTATTTTTGTGTAATAATATCAGGGAACCTTCTGTCTGGCGGATTTCCTACCACGCCTGGCTGTGCTTTTGACAAGCAGATGAATATTTGTGGTTTTGATATTCATAGCGCACCCAAAGCTATGGACATGATGTCACCTGAACTACTGTTGCTGCGAAATCGACGTTTCCTGTATATACCTACTCGTAATTTTGGCCAGAACCTCAATTGGAGAAGAAATCTGATTAAGTCAACTTAAATACAGTGCCCATTTCTCAAAACATGTCGAAGGTCGACAACATTAGATTTTACTCCTGTGTAGGAAATCTTACGTCTGTCTGGCAAGCGGAGATATACGCAATTCTGATGGCAACGAACTATGTTGCCGATAGCCAATGAAAGTCATCCTCGTCCACTTGCTAAGCCAAACTTCAAACTATTTTGAAAATGCAAGGCAGTCGGAAGCCCGAATCCACTGAGTCATGTGTGTGTCCCAAATCCCGAGGCTACAAATTGAAATAAATTCTCCTATGAATTTGATAGGCAAAGCTTAGAAAAGACTTTCTCAAGACTCAAACCTGCATTTGGACTGTTTTCTCAGTTTTTTTTTGTTTTTTTTTACAAGGGATTATGTACCCTTAAAATGTTTGCACGTAGCGCGGGCGAAGGACATTTAGGGAGGGAGAAAAGAGAGGTACCGATGTACGTTGGTTTTAAATGTTTGAAGGTTGTAATGGCAGTTGAGTTTTCCAGAGATGTGGACATAATTACAAATAACAGGGCTTTTTAGGTTTTTGGCAGACAAAGCGAATACTTCAACAACTTTCCTACTCTCCATCAATAAAAAAAGGATCTAGATTCTTTACATGAAAAGGCACTATCCCTTTACTAAGCCCTAAAGTGTCCACAATAGACACGAGATCCTGCGAGGCTTGCCGTAAGAGTAATGACAGCACTATTACTGTGCGTGCCCGGCTTAAGCTTTCATCATACTGCTTGTGCTCGGTGCTAATATGTTTGGTTGTTGGTTCTCTATGCACTTTTTCACAGAGAAATTTTAGGTCAGGCGGCGAAAACTGAAACTATTCAGATAGCTGTCAATATACATAAATTCCAGACAACATTGCTTATAGTAGAGCCAGCCCTTACTTGTTTTTTTATGACTTCAACGAGAAAGCAAAGCAAGAACTTGATTTCGGGCTTTGTTGTGGGGTCAGTAATCTCGTAACCAGTTCGATGGCACATTTGTTGCCACAGGATACAATTTTTTCTCAGAGCACTGAAGAACAGGTTCCCTGTTTAGTCGGCATTGATATGTTCTTCGCTTTAAAATACCACAGGAACGCTGCTGGATTTCTATTCATTTGGATCTGTGCTTGCTGTGTTATATAGGCTTATGAAGTTGTGCCAGTTTCCTGGCACCGTCACCCGACAGATTAAAAAGCATTCACAGCCTTCATAAGTCCTTAAATCGGATCCAAAAGCTTACTCACAACCCTTTGACAGCTAACACTGTTTAAATTTCATCCAGCAGTGTGGTAGAAATGTTCTGTCTAAAGTTTTAGTGAAAGGACGATTGAAATAGCCTATAGAACGCTTAAGAACCATAAAAAAAAAAATAAATACATAAAATCTGCTGATTAATAATTTTTCTGTACAACATGTACTAGTCTTCCGATTTTGATCGCATTTGTAGAGATGAGGTATTTGCGTCCTACTCTACGAGCTCCGTGCAGCTGAGACTTCTTATCTTTGCTTACCTTCCCCCAACGGTTCCAAATTTGTACTCTAAACGTCATTTTGTAACCTATTTTAAGGTGCTCGTTGCAAACAATATTCTAAGGACCTTCTCCAACTCTGTGCTCTGTCATCTTCACTTCACTAGTAAAAGATTATTTTTCCTCTTGAATTCAGTTTCGACTCATAATTTAGGCCTTTGTGAGCTTATCTGTGTAGAAGTTCTTCAAACGATATAACATCTTGGAACGTTTCAGTAAATTAAGTAGCACTCGTGGGCGTATGCTTAACATTTGTGGCCTTCTACTCGGTACTGGTGGCGTATGTGGAATTATTTCGTCATAGTGCTGCATATAAACGAAATATTTTCCAACATATTGAATGGAACTAGGTGGCGTATGTGCAACATTTTATTTATGCACCCTTTTAGGATTGACGTGTGGGAATTCCAACGAACGAAACTGACACATATAGAATTTTCTTAAGGCAATTTTGCTCGACATAAATGTATGTACAATAGCTTATACATGTGTAGATGGGTATATTATGCATTGTCATTGTTCAAAATGACAATTTTTTTAAAGTGAAGGATGTGTTTTCATTTAAAAATACCTAATCCTCCGTTTATTCCCTTGCGGCATGTTACAGAGATCCAAGAATCTAGTTTAATTAGTTTTTATAACTATCCCAGAGGGGAAAAATAAATCTAAATGCCACTCTTTAAGCTTCAAGAAACCAGAGGAAATGGTTGTCGTGAGTTGATGACAACGACCTCGATTCGTTCATATTTCTGAAGCCATGTCTTTGTCATAAAACTTTCCACCAAATTGCTCATTTAACACAACGTTACACCCAGACCACCATCGTCCACTTTGCATTTTGTTCCAATCGTTAGGTTTACCAACGCACCCTGTCATACTTGGTCGTGTCGTTTTAATATTTAAAAAAAAAAAAAAAAAAAAACGTTTTCCTGGACGCAATCATAATTTTGAGCAATTTCCCTACCGCGGGTCAATGGTGGGTACACCAATAGCTTAGTAAAACATCCCACCTCACGCATGACATTGCACTGTGAAACCGACCAAAGGACACGACATAACACAAAACAAAACCAGCCAAACAACAAACGCAACAATCCATGTATTAATTGCCTCGTAAATCTGCAACAAGACGAAAGCGGGACCACAAACAAAAAAAATAAAAAAACAAAATAGAAAAAGAGAGAAGGAAGAGAACAGAAAACAAATACGGTACTCAAAGGACAACAGGAACAGTGCTGATAAAATAATGTTCTGTATCATTAATTTCGAATTTAATATTGTATATCCTTCCAAGGATAATGGCTCTAGAGAAGCAGCTATTTCACCCCCATCCATCCTTTGGTAATAACTGAAACACAGCAGCTAATTCGATAATTTGTTGCAGATTATGGCCGAATTAGTCGGCAAAATTTATTGTCAAAACTTAAATAATCTTTTGTATGGTGATAGCCAAGGATATTTGGATCTAGATCGTTTGGCTTACACTAGACTGCTGGAGTATACGAGTACATAGGTGGTAGAAGGCGGTCGAGAAACCAAGGAAAAAAATATTACGATAACCCTGACAGTGGAGATTTATGAGAGCGTTAATAGCAATAGAGCTGTTGCTACTATACTCGTATACCTAACCAGTAGTAAACCATTCCATGCCAATCGAGTGCCAATGTCGTGTAAGACTTAGTCAGCCAACCAAACATCGGTCGACCACCTTTTATTTCGACATTTTGTCTTAGTAAGTGCGAGAAAGTTCCCCTTCAAGGATACACTGTTGTCGGTATCTTGTTTCTTGTTTCTTGTTCCGATTCCTGTTCCGCATGCCTTGTTGTCGTCGGTGAAGTTTTATTACCGAAAAAATTATTACTTTTGGTTTTAAGCCATCGTCAGAATAAGACAGCAGGGGAGGGTTATGGGGGCGGTTTCTATTGGCTTTGGATTTATTTTTATGGACGCATTGATGGTTTTGCTGATTTTATTGTCCAACGAAACAAGAGTAAAGAGACGCATTGAAGGAAGAGATAATGGTTATCACCAACGAGACGGAGGCTGGTTATGGAGTGCAAAAGTTCCTCAAATGACTGCAAATGGCAGCAAATGATTTGAGAATTGTACACCTCATCTGTTGTCTGTTGAAGTGGGGGTTGTTGCTTAGTCTTGAAGACAATGTTGGGTGTTTATTGTGATCAGTAGAATGGATGGTATATCGTTAGCAACAATCAAACGCAAGTCAATATTGCAGACGTGACAAGCAATGAATGTTTATCAATGATTGTTTCGTCATGTCATTTGGATGTCAACACGACGTGATTTAGGCCCCTGTTGATGGTAACCATACATCATATGGATTTCTTGGAACAAGACATGTGTTGAATTCCGGCAAGAAGAGGCTTGTGGCACATTTGGTTGTTAAGCTTCTGTGTTTTGCGCCGTTGATTTCTGAGTGACTTGTAAACATACCACAAAGAAGAGAGCCCCTTCTGTACATTACCATATTCAAAGTGACGGACACAGTAATTTTGCTCACTACAAGGCAATGCCGTTCTCAACTGCTCGATCAAGACTCCCGTCTGCCATAAGCGACATCAGAGTCCAAGACGAACAAGTTACCAGTTATCGGGAACAACTATCTTGAAAAAGTATTCAGTGATTCCTTCACAAATTCCGAAGGTATCATGGGACCGCCTTGGAAACCGGTCAATCTTGCAGTGCATGGACATTGGTCTTTGTACACATTTGCCTTTTACAAGACATTTTCCATACGCTGTCAGTTGGATCGATGTAAAATCAAACAGAATACGACAATGCGAAGACTGTGGGAGTTTCAATTCCTTGATTGTATGGTCTCCGCCCTAGGTTAGGTTAGGTAAGGTTTGAGTGGAGATTTCTTCTTTGGTAGAGAGCTGGACATGTACAGAGGGGGTGATGGATTGTCTCCTCTTCCTCCTCGTCCATGCAGTTTCTCCAAAAGTCGTTAGTAAACATACCAAGCCGTCTTACATGCTGACCTATGAGGCAAGGTTAGGTTTTCAGCTTAGTTTCCAGTCGAAAATTAGACCCCGACCTCTGATCCGTATCGCAGAAGACCAAGCTGTTACCATTGATTGAGGGAGGGTCTATGTGTTTCCTAGAGAAGAGGACAATATCGGTTTTATGAGGGTTTATTCTCAGTCCACAGCGATCTGCCCAGTTAGTTAATATATTAAGATTATTCTGCAGTAGCTCTTTGATCATATGAATATGTTTTCCTCAGACGACTATATAAACGACATCTGCATACGCAACCACCCTCTTCCAGGTATATCAGCAGTTCGTTAACCACTAAGTTCCGTAGAAGGGGTGAGAGGACATCGCCTTGCGGCTTACCTCTGCTGACCCCTCTTTTGACAAAGGTCCCACCCAGTTTGGAGTTGATAATTCTGCTCTTTAACATGAGATTGATAAAGTCCCCAAGTGGGTCATCTACCTTCAGAGCTGACAGCGCTGTCGTAATTGCGGATGTTTTGACGTTGTTGAAGGCGCCTTCTATGTCCAGGAAAGCTACCATAGTGTATTCTCTATAATGTAAGCCTCGTTCGATGTGGCTTGTTAGTGAGTGTAGAGCCGTTTCCACCGACTTTGCCTTATAGTAGGCATGTTGTTCCGTGGATAGGGTTAAAGCTAGATCTTATATGGATATCAATCAGTCGTTCTGGAGTTTTTAGAAGAAAAGACTAATAGGTCTTAGGCCCTTTGGGACAACATGAAAACATTTACCGCCTTTGGGAATGAACACTACGTTTACTTCTCTCCATGACATAGGTATGTGGGATAGTTCTACGCAGTACCTCATGATATTTTCAAGCGATGGCAAGATTATATCTCAGGATATTTGTAGCTCGGCTGGAATTATACCATCCGGCCCAGCAGACTTATATGGTTTGAAGCTATGCAGTACCCAAAGCAATTTGTCTCTTGTAATAAGGCCAGTAATATTTGTCGCAGCTGCAATAATTCTATTATGATTGTTGCTAGCCGTGAAAGGGGAGCTGCCTGGAAAATGAGTATCCAGTAGCAGGTTGAGTGATTCGTCACTAGAGGTCGTCCATAAGCCGTCGCTTTTTTTCAAAACAACTAGGCATCGAGGGACTCGTTGAGAGGATTTTTCTTAGTTGTGATGCCTCAGAAGCTTCAGTGATTTTGTCACAAAAAGACCTCCAGGATTCACGCTTTGCCGTCCTCAAGATCTTATTCTTGCGGAATTGTTAGCTGCGCTCCTTAAAACTCAAGTAGTCGGCCCAGAAATGCCTCTATTTGAGTGTGCTCACCACTTACTCATCTAAAGCTTTCCCAAGCTAAGCTTAACTTGATATTGTAGTGAGTACTTGATCTGTGGTTTGTTTCTAACCTATTTTAAATAGAGCTCATTATTTTCGCTGCTTTTTATGAGGAACTAGTTTTGTAAGCCCTGTAGCTGATGTATACTCCCATCGTTTTAATTCATCTGATTATTGTCAGTATAGACAGCCTACCACTGCAGGAAGATCTTGACAGATTTTGTACTTGGTGTCAGATGAATTTTCTTGAGCTTAACGTCAATAAGTGTCAGGCTATAACGTATTCCCGTAAGCGGCCCCCGACTTCACCTCGCTGCTATCTAATCTTTAATCTTCCTGTTCCCTTAGTGAATGAGTTGCGGGATTTAGGTGTTATCTGTGATAAGGAACTCAATTTCCGTTCTCACATTGATAATATAATAAAGAAAGCCAACTCTGCCCTCGGCTTCATCAAGCGCTGGTCTAAGGAGTTTTCCAATCCTTATGTTACTAAATCTCTTTACATAACCTTTGTTAGGCCTCTTCTTGAATATGCAAGCCAGGTGTGGTCACCCTACTACAGAACACACATTCTCCGAATAGAAGCTGTTCAACGCAGGTTTTTACGATTCGCTTTACGTGGTCTTTCCTGGGATGATAGCCAAAACTTACCACCTTATACTGATCGGCTGAAACTTATAAATTTACAACCCCTTTCTATACGTCGAAAAATTGCCGACATTCTCTTTATTCATCAAATTTTAGTTGGTAATATCGATTGTCCTTCCTTACTTCGACTTATTTCTTTTAATACAAACCCTCGCAATCTTAGGTCTGTGCCACTTTTCCGGCTAAATCTTCACCGAACGAATTACGGACACTTGGACCCAATGTCTAGAATGCTTCGTGAAGTTAACGATATTCTGCCTCTCTTCGACTACCATCTCACCAAACTCTCTCTTAAAAACACTCTTATTTCCACCTATGCCTCACATCCTAACTTTTTTTTAACCGCTCCCACCCTTTAGTTTTTATCTTTAGTTTTAAGTGAAAATTGTTAGTTCTAAGAATTAGCTTGCAATAAGCATTAATAAATCTGTCCGGGTTTGACCCGGGCCGCAAATAGACGATAACGAATAAAATGTTCTTCACATTTTACGAAAGGTCGGTTGGACTGAAAGCCTTTAACCCGTTCTGGGATATGAGTGCTGCCGTTGGTCCATTAAGGGCTCTTCCGACACCATCTCTTTTCCAAGACCCTGACTTAATCTCTCAAATCCTTACCGGCCTGATTTCTAAATATCCGACATAGCCCGGATAAGGTCTCATTTGTTTCGCGCTTATTTCCACAGTTGACTCCATCTGGGGAATTCATCCGCTGTCCCGTTTATAGTGCTACTGTTATTGTCTGCTAGTCAGCACTCGCACATATAAGTTTAGCAGGCCCAGTCCGGATGGACATTGACCAGTACCCAGCGGTTACCACGTGGAGATATTATAAGCATAATTGATGTGTAGAATATCGCGAGGTTGACATCTCTCAGTGCTTACCCTATTTGAACAACGCCCAACCACCATTCGTACGTTTACCACTTGGTAAATAGGACAGGGTCTAGGATTGACTCTTGAGGGACTCCATACATTATTCTTTCTTACTGCTTCAAGACCGCTTCTACTTATAGTGCAGAAAGAATGACTGAATTTTCGATTTCTTATATGAAAGAAGCAAAAAGTTGCCGTTTCCATGGTAATGGTGATACGCCTTATCAGATTGTTATTCAAATGTTAGTTGCAGTGCTTCTTTAATCAAATAAGCCGGTGTGAGAGTGTTTTTGGCGCATGCAACGACCAGGTCACTCTTTTGACAGTTCATAACGAAGTCCATTTGGCTGAGCCACTAATTGACTTTCTCATTCCTACGTCAAATGCCCCTCGGAATTATGTATCAATGTTTTTTTTTTTGTACGTAAATGAAAAACTCAGAAAAATAACTGCCTGTAGAACCGCTCTGTCAAAAAAGCCATCATTTCCTTTCGTGCTTTTTCAGGCACTTATCTCGTTGAGCATTTAATTATCTCTTCCTGTCCTCATATCCAGCCCGAATGTTGTCACAATTTTTTATTAAATTTCTTTTTATGATACACCACCTTTATGTGGAGCAAACACCAACTCCTGTCAGAGGATCATTTCAACATGAACCAGACATCCAGCAAGCAGTTATTGTCCTTCGTATCTCAGATTCCTAAAAGCAATCCTGTTGACCAAACGACATAAAAATATATTTTCCGGCTGTTACTCTTGTATTATATAAAAGTTGTGATTGTATTTTTCGTTGCACAAGGACTATATGTACATATGGCCAATTGAAAAAAATAAAATCAAAATCAACCCCTCACATGTTAATCCGTGCAACAAGAAGACCACACACGTACGCTGTTCAGCGACTACTCATTCCTTTAAAGGTCATATCACATGCCACAGCAACATGGCAAATAGTTTTCAATCCTTTTGGGCGGAACAGCATGAAAACAAAAAAAATGTACAGCGGAATTGTATCCTGTAATAATAATAATAGTAATTACATGTCCCGCTGGACACATTCACTGCAATTGAAGGGATTATCAATTTGGTTGGGTCGACTGGGGTTGATTTCCATTCTACAAATGCGAACGTGCTCGATAAATGAGTGTAAAGTTATAAAAAAAAAAAAATTAAAGAGACGGATTATATCCCAGGGAAATGAATAACTGAATTAAAAAAACAAAACAACAAGAAACAACTGCAAACAAAACAAAAATACAAACGACAGGATACATACGATTACGAGTACGAGTATACAGTGAGTCCTGTCGTTTTAAATTAACATGCACATGCGTGCATGTTAATTTTTCTATTAGATTTTTTTTTTTCATGAGATATAAATATATTCACCTAGATACAAATATCCACAGGCTACTATACAAAAACAAAAGAAGACAAAAACAACATTTTTTTTTGCTATTTTGTTCAATTATTTACTTATCTTGTTGCGCGATTATTTTGACAGGGTTCTGTCACCATATCCCGTGTCAGGGTAAGGGCAGAGAAGTGGTTTCAATTTTAATCCGCTCAGTGTAATCGCACGTTAAGCCAAATTAACCTAATTCATTAACTTATTCAGTGCACATTTACGCCGACGAGGGTAATGTTGAAATAAATAATTGGATTGGGTCAGGACTCGGGTATCAGGAGATGAAAAGTGTATGCTAGATACATGGATACGATTTTGTATTTTCGAATCAATGAAATTCAGGCAAAAGTTGTAGATACTTAATTGGAACTGAGAGAGAGCTCAGAAATGCACCAATGCACTAATTACCCACCAGTTGGGTCAAGTTACGTGTGATTGCTGTACCACGATGAGGCTAAACAAAAACAAGTATCCGCGGGTGAATAATTATGGTCATCGAATACGACTGATTGAATTTCAATACGAGTTCCATGTGTTTAAAAGATATCAATGGAATCAGACTGCTGAAAATTTTCACGAGTTGTATAGCTCACCGAGAAACCAATTGACAATATCTATGAACAAGTCCTCACGATTAGCTTAATATAGACTTAACGACTCGGTCTACTGGCGCAAGACTTCGCTTTCGAAATAACCTTCTGCCAGAGAAGTGCACACAAACCGAGAACTAGTCAATTGCGAAATATCTTATTCTATTGAAGAACGTTGAGTAATTGTTTGCGCCAATACTATCAGCGACCATAGTTTTTGCAACCTAACCGGACTTTAAGAAAGAAATTGCGTCGTCGTCACTCTTACACGCCACTATGTGATATAACTTACATGCCATATACGTACATAGCACACTTTCGTGTTTGGTCAGAACACGGTGCTCTGTGAAGCTGTAAACAATCAGTTTGCAGTCTTCGTGCCTTCATTTGTAGAATATGCAAAGAATCAGAATGGACCGTACAAATGCACATTTATCTTCCTTTGATGCCAGAAAGGTTCATCATTTTGAGGGCTTCGCTTTACTATTTCAGAGAAACTTGAGTTGTTTGGAACGACATAGGTGCAACTCGTGGGAAATGCTTAGAAAGTTAAAGCTACGCGAGGTTGCTTCAATAGTCTTTTCTTAACTTGGCGGTATATGAACTACTGACTGCTTCAAAACAGAGGGTTACGATGTGAATGCTACGAAGAGCACCCCTATTGCAAAGAAGAATTCCTTAAATATGATTCTCAACCACTATCCAGATAGGCAGACCGTTGTGGGTTGAGCGTATAGACTTACAAAACTGATGTTCTCTATGATATACAAAATTTTATAAAATTTTCCCATTGTAGCTGTCATAGCTGGCATAGAGACCAGTAACACGGAGAGGATCTTTTCAGGAAACGTACATACCATACTCCGCCACAATTCGATAACAACGTTCTAGTTACCAGTTCTTCCAAATCAGTCAGGGACAACGATATATTCCTGGTAGACATATCTACCTAATTTACATTGACAGGAGTGTGTTCCTAGGGAGATTAAGAGTTGGCAAGCCATCACAGGAGTATTGAAATCTCAAAACGAATTCAAACGCATGACGTGATGATAGATCATACCGGCGAAGTAAAGCTTTTGACTTTGTCTTACGTTTCTGTTTCTCTTGCTACCTTGCAGATCATCCTGAGGCATGATTATCTGCTTTCACAGCGGATTTCGAAGAATATGACTTTCCATGGCTTTGTTGACTTGTGTCATTCGCACTGTGCATGGACGGCCGGATTTTCCACTCACGACTATTCCCCCAGTATCCTCAAATAGCCTTACGGTATGAGACAGAATTTTAGTGGTCGCAATATCCAAAAGATGTCGCTCTTTTTTCAGGTCAATTAACCCCATTCCATGATTGCAAACAACTCACGTCAACAATTTTTTGCGCAGGAACTTTGGATACATTTTACTTTTGAAATTACCATCAATTTGGAGTGGGTCCATTCATTGGTTCTTAAGAATGAATGTGTTTATTTCGTGTACCACAACATTTGCTAGTACTAGGTGCACGGTACAGTTGAGGGTTGAAAAGGAAAACACAGTATTGACGGAGGATTTACATATTTTCTTGATAAGATGCCAAGCTGTAACCAAATCTTTTAAGTCAGTTTCTACGACAAAGTGCCCTAGATTGTCGAACATGTTTAAGGAGGCTGTATACCGAGGCATATGGGCATTTCTGTGTATTTCACTATCAGACCTACACTACCTTCTCTATCAGAAAAGACTGCATATAAGGACTACCATAGGAGTCAATATCTGATGCTTGGCGTCTTCGACCAATTTTTGCAAGAGGCTAATGGAGGAGACTGTCGTTTACTTTCTCTTAAAAATGAGAACTGTGTCCGAAAGTATTCTGCCAAAACTTCTTTTTACTTCTTGCAACAAATGGGAAGCAAACTTCGAGATATACGTGATCCTTTACAGAATTTTGAATCGATCTGATTGCGTTGGCTAATCTTCCCGAAAGCCGCATAAATGTATTCAATTCTGTAATACCACGTCAAAAGCTGATCGGATACTGAACTTTTTTTATTGCTAGTGTAAGCCGTATCTAAAAGATCCAATCGAGAATCTTGGAATTGTACTCGTTTTTACAAGTAAATTAAGTCCAATAACCTACATTACATCAGCCCTATAAACGATATAGGCAAACGGGTTTTCAAACCTCACTACTGTTGAAATGAAGAGATGAAACAACCCATTAAAGAAATGTTTGCTGTTTAAGGTGATTAAGTGAACAGCTTATAGTGCTCCAGGAATCTAGTCACAAGCCACACTCCATATTTAATGAAAAATTCCAAAGTACTTCCAACAACAAATGCAGATCAATTTCTGCGTCAATGACTGGGATAGTGATCCATCCCATCAAGCAAATGACCCTAATACCTTATGGGGTCTCTGTAGGTGAAATTCCAGAGACACACTGTCTACTTGGATGGAGGATTCCATCAAATACTAATCACCTATCCGCTCATCAGTAAACTAATTTTTTCTCAAGTTGCGCTCAATTATTACATTATAATACTACTCAGCTCAACCGGAATCCATGGAACGTAATTTAGTCCATATTACTCGTATCCGTTCATTTCGACCAACAAATGTTCGTCGTCCTTTTCGATTACGACTGATTGAATTTTAACAATAATTCTATTCAGTTCGTCGAAGCTCGGTGGCAGTCAGTCAGGTACGTTTTAAATGGAATTATCCCTGGAAAATGAAATTTAATTTAACTCGTTCCGACTGGTTAGGCGATTAACTTTTAAAAAAAGTCCCCGCCCTCACTTTCACCCCCATCCACTGTCTGCTTCATGCGACATAATTAATTATTTCGTACCAATTGACACACACAAATCGCATAAATTAATTTTTCATTTTCCACCTCTTCGAGTTCACTCAATTGGGAGCGAGTTCAAAAACAAAAAAAACAACAAATACCATAACACAGCAGAAAAATTGAAAATTAAAACTCACACGGCACTAACGGTTACCACAGGGTGATTCAAATGGTGGAGCAAAGCAAAAAAAAAAAAATGGTATTAAAAAATGGCATCCCAACGTGGAGAGATTTCACGCCGGGTTCAATATACTCGACAAAATCAACTTTTGTATCAATTAATTTGATTAAATTTCCAAAGTACCGGATAGAGGGGCTCCTCAACCTGCCACTTGCTGCAATTTTTAGCTTAATGAGTTTGTACACGGATATAGTGAAAAACAATTTTATTTTATTGTTTTTCTACAGTGGAGGTTAGAAAAATTTCGATGTCGATTGAAAATGAGGCGATGTGATACAGTAAAATACGAGTAGTAATGTTATGCATCAGATAGGTTCACTTTGCACCAGTTGGACATTGAATAGAGTAGCACAAATGTCTGAGGTGCCACTCACATATAGATTACTTCCGTAACCGCCACTAGTAATGCTTCCTGTGTTCGTAGGCCCGAAAACGCAGCCTACTTCTGAAATCCCACGGAGAAGCTAGAACTGAGATATTATCGCAAAATGAAACAGTTGGGATGACTGGGCGACTTATGCGATGTTTTAGACATGGTCGAGCTAACAACTTAAATCAAACGTGCGACAGATATACGAGGGCGGGTCAATAAGTCCGTGACTTTTTAAATTTCTGACTTCTTTACTGAAACAGCAACACTGCTCCTGTCAACAGTCATCTGTCAGTTGACTCCTGTCAAAATTTAAACTTGCTGCGTCAGTTAGTTTGTGTTTGACAGCTATTTTTATCAGACTACTCACTAATTTGAGGAGAAAATGGAAAAAAGTGAATTTCGTGTGCTTATTAAGCATTATTTCTTGCGAAAAAAAACCATTACCGAGACCAAGGCTAAGCTTGATAAATACTATGGGGACTCTGCACCATCGATTTCAATGGTAAAAAAGTGGTTGACTGAATTTCGTTGTGGCCGTACAAGCACTGAAGATGCCGAACGTCCTGGACGCCCAGTTGAGGTCTCTACACCCGAAACAATCGAAAAAATTCACGATATGGTGTTGGCCGACCGAAGATTGAAAGTGCGAGAGATTGTGGAAGCCGTAGGGATTTCGCATGGCTCAGTGGTTTCAATTTTGAATGATCACTTGGGCATGAGAAAACTTTCCGCAAGATGGGTGCCGCGTTTGCTCACAGTCGACCACAAACGCAATCGTGTAACAACTTCACAGGAAGGTTTGGCGTTGTTTAATCGCAATATGGAGGAGTTTTTGCGCCGTTTTGTAACCGTGGACGAAACATGGATCCATCACAACACACCAGAGAACAAACAACAGTCAAAACAGTGGGTTTCTAAGGGTGAATCGGCGCCAAAGAAGGCCAAGGTGGGTTTGTCAGCCAATAAAGTTATGGCGACTGTTTTTTCGGATGCACGCGGGATAATCCACATTGACTACCTTCAAAAGGGAAGAACAATCAATGGGGAATATTATGCCAACTTATTGGACCGATTGAATGACGATTTGAAAAAAAAACGACGTCATTTGGCCAAGAAAAAAGTTCTTTTCCACCAAGACAATGCAAGGGTGCACACATGTGCAGTTGCCATGGCAAAAATCCATGAATTGGGCTATGAATTGCTCCCTCATCTACCCTATTCTCCAGATTTGGCTCCGAGCGACTACTTCTTGTTCCCAAACCTAAAGAAATGGCTTGGTGGAAAAAGATTTGACTCCAATGATGAAGTCATCTCGCAAACAAAGGCCTATTTTGAGGACCTCGATAAATCATTTTTTTTGGAAGGGATAAAAAAATTGGAGAAGCGTTGGACAAAGTGTATAGAGCTCAAGGGAGACTACGTTGAAAAATAAAATTATTTTTTTATCAAAAAATCTGTGTTTTAATCCAAAAGTCACGGACTTATTGACCCGCCCTCGATTTCAAGCAGTGTAAGGTGCTTAGTATTTAATTAGTTAGTGCTGTGAACGTCCCCAACGAAAGGGGTGCTTTGAATTTTTTGAAATACACTTTTAGATATGATCTTCCTTAATCTGATACATTTAGAAATTCTCTTCCTCTATGTGTTTATGTGTAGTTTGTAATTGAAGTCTATTCTTCAATCGTCATTAATGTATTCTTTGAAGCAACTCAGGAACATATTTAAACCTGCATTGGCATCGCAGCTTCGACTGCTTGGACATCGTTTTTGTTAAATTTTTTTTATCATCACATGGCTAGATATATATGTAGGTAAACTCGCTAATAACATGAATGTGGCAGCCTGCCCCATGATTTACATATCTGCACAAAAAACAGAGACTTTCTGCCGGAGGTATCAATTAATGACATACTAGCGGGTTATAACAAAAAATCTGCATAAACTTTATTTCATCGTAGCTCAAAACATAATAATAAAACAGAAATAAACTATTTCATTTAGTATAACTATATTATTTTAATAAGAAAAAAGTCAGCATCCCGTCGTAATTTTGTCGCGATATATGAGAAAGCACGTTGTACACCATTAGTATCAACTTCCTTAAAGCACTCACGGATGCGATGCTTCAACTACTTCATATTTTAAGCCTTCCAGCCATCCCTATACACTAAAGCTTTAACTTCTCCAAAAAAAATTCTCAATCGGACAGCATTGTGGTAAGTTTGTTGGATTCTTCTCTTTAGGTACAAAGTCGATGTTTTTGTTTACCAAGAACTCCAATGTCGCCTTAGCATCATGAGAAGAAGCTTTGTCCGGCCAAAATACGTAGTCATTATTTTTATGATTCTTATTTATTGTATAAAAGGAATAAAAATGTTGTTCAAGCATTGACTAGTGTATATTTCTTGATTCATTACCAGGCCATTTGGTTTAAAGAATGGCTCAGAAATACCCTTCGCAGAAACTGCTATGTACTCGTACGGCATAACTTTGTGTTCAAATATTTTTTTTAAAATTATACTTTACACCAGAGGGAGTTGTCGAAAGATTGTTGGTGTAATAGACGTCGTTTCCCAGCATTTGTGGACCGCTGAGTGAAAAGTAACTATCTTCATCGAAAATGAATGAGTTTCCACGAAAATTGGTGCACATCCACCGACATTGCGATTTCACTTGCACATACTCTTCAGTGTATCCTGGACAGCGCTGTTTTTTTCTGGCCTTAATGTTAAGTCGGTTTAAAGTTTTACAAATATATGGCTGTGAGCAATTGAATTTTCTAGCTGCTTCTGTTTGACTTATGCAGTCTTTATTGTTAAATGCGGTTTTCAGCTTCCGAATATTCGGCTTTCTTCTAGAACCCAGTTTCCTTTCTATCTTCAGAGTACTTAAAATTGCATAAATTGTTCGGCTGGGCACGCCTTCCGCCATAAAATGCACACAAGTAAACTTTTTCCCTTTGCCTTCATGTTTTGTATAAGAAGTTACAATACGCTCGCGGAGGTGTTGCTGCTCCCTCGATGCCATTTTACGCCCTTTTAAAAGATGATACAATCAACTGCATTATTGCGTAATAACTACCAGCAATTTAAAGCTAAAATATTTTATTATTATTATTATTATTGTTTATTAAAACATAAAAAATTTATATCTTAATCTTTGATACAGCTCTAGCTACCAGGGCTATCGGCTAAAAAAGCTAAAATAATAAAACGGGGGGCCATTGAAATAAGTGCAGATTTTTACTTATAACCCGTTAGTTTTACAGCTTCTCCGGGTACATATCGTAGGAAAGGGTTACAACATACGGAGGGAAAGGTCCGTTAATCAAAAGGTTTTCTTACACGAAATGATTAGTAGATGTGATGTTTTAGTGGATAAGTTCGTCGATATTATCGTTGAGGGTCTGGGTTGGATTAGTCAACACACCGGGAAATATTTTCTGACACTACAAGCAAAAATCGCGATGGCGCGATAGTTAGCTTATTGGACTATCACGCAGAGAGTCTGGGTTCGATTCCTGGCTCGGTCACCAACAATTTTTCAAATCGCCATCACCCTTTCGGCAGGCAATGGTATTATTTTTTTTAAACCCAATAACAAAGATGTCGATAGATCATCAGAGATGCCGCCTTTGATGTGTTAGGTTTCGATCGATAATCACTCCAAAGATGATGGTTGCACACTGAAAAGGCGGCTGGTGCATGCATAGAAATGGAGTTCATACTTCATATAACGCGACTCTTAAGCAGCTCGTGAACTGTTCGAGAAAAAAAGGAAGGATCATGGGGAAATTAAGAGATGTTATTCTTATAGCAGATGAGATGTTCGGAAATTTTAACAAAAGAGACAAAAAAAGTATGAACGCACACCTGCCAAGACGTACAAGGGAATCTAGATTCGAATTCAGAAAAACCATTTTGCAGACTGTAAAAAGGTAATTGCGATCATTATTTTGCCATCAAGTAGAATTAACCCCTCATTCTGGACGCATTTTATATCTTATCTGCAACTTCGCATTCATCAACTTTTCAGTATCTTCTATTAAATCTTGTCTGCCTTATATGTATGTAATCGTCTTACACTTTTTGCCAATCAATTAATTTGACCTTATCTGAAAGGCTTTTCATCGACCAAATATTTATGAATCCTTGGAAAGACCTTTGCATTCCAATTTCTTTAAAGCTTGCATTTTGCGGTTTGTATCCATTGGATCCCTGCTAAATTTTCTGGCACTGAAGAGTGACCTTGCAGGAGACTATCAAGCGATTTCTTCCCATGTTGTTCTGAAAGTATTGTCCAAAACTTACAAGCTTAGCCCAGGGCATGAGCATGACTCAAAAGCCTGTTCCACTGTTACTCGTATTCTGTGCTGTTTTGTGACTTATAGCCCAATCGAATAGCAGAGCCTTCTTTTGAGAAACAGAAATAACCATCTATAACTTAGGCCTTCTCTTTGAAGCATAGGAATTGCCTTTTAAAGAAAAGTATAGGCCCGCGCTTGATCTTTTTGAAAGAGTGAAGAAATAGTTTTGACCGAGGACTTTAGGGGCTTTAGCACTAGGACCCCACTTTTCTTCATTAACGTCATTCGCTGGATGCTGAGCATAGTTGAGCTGTCCGAGTTTGTGGGGAACACCCACTTTCGCGTGGTCTCTAGAGAGTCATTTTTCAATAGGTGGGCGGGAATATTGTCTTTTCGACCTTGAATTAAAAAATGTCCTTATATCTTTGGGGGCTATGTGTGAATCTTTTACTATAAAGAGCACCGCAAGTTTGCTAAGTAGCCTTAATTTTAGGGGCGTGAAGTTTGGGATAGATTTATGACTAATGGTGACCACTCTGCTGGAAAAAGTTTACATCATAATTTTTTTTTTTTGAATTTAGCGTTTCCCTTTTCTGATTACGATCAAAATTCAAATGTATTTATGGCAAGTTTTGAAAGAAATTTGACCAGGAGCCAGAATACTCCCAACAGATACGCCTTTCAACTCTGGTTAGAACTTCCTCTACCTCGGTTTAAACAGAGTCCGTTGCTGTTCTTGATTGATGAGTGCAAAGGTTTAATTATTTGATTCTAAAAATGTCGATATAAAAGATTAAGCTATTGAGTTCGCTAAATTGTACTCGTATAACACTATGGCCTATCTCTTTGGTTCAATTTCCCACATGAATGTTAATGACGTACGTTCCCGGCCCCGAAAAAAATCTGTAGAACTGTGCTGTAGAGACTCATTATTGAGTTGTTTAAGCAAGAATGCAAACCAAAGTCTTAACTATTTCTTTGTTACGAGGTCATTTGCTACCCATGCTTGTGGTCTGTCGTATAGGAACAATTACCAATTTGCAGAGTCTATTTGTATCACTTTGAGAAATTCCATCCTACACCCAAATTTGAACCAAAAAACAAGTAGATTTTCTATTATGAATAAAAATGCTGTGCAGTCAAGTTATATTGGCTATTTAACCAAGATCAGGGGTCTAACGACTGTGACTGAGCCGAGGTTGGATTAATTGAAGGGTCGTGGTATTTCGGTTGATTTTTTTCGAATATAACAGAGCCGATACTTCGTCAATAGGGTCGTCCATCAAATCATCATCAAACTCTTTAACGCTGGCATACGTTTACATTTCTTCAACTTGCTTTTTGTCCACAGGATAGGTATGCAGATGCCACAACCAATCTGTTAGTTCCGCTGTAAAAATGGTAAAGTTGTTGCAGAAGCAAACGGTGAGCCAACAGCTAGTGTGGTAGGTTTTATTAAATTTAACACACTTTTATTGTTGAATTTTATTGATTAATTGATTAATAAAGTTGGATATATGGCAATTATGCATAGAACACAACATCGTTCATGTGACCAACACGGCTTCTGTTGCAAGCGGCCATCCCAAAGTCAAAATTATCAATGACTTTTTGAAGAATACGTGGGTCAATGGTCGCATTTTCAATTTGGATGCTATGTTTCAGATCCAGAATTGTCGCTGGGCTATTGGCATAGACCTTACTCAGGAAGAAGTATAAAGGTTTCAAATCGCATGACCTTGGAGGCCTCTTCTCCTCTAACCGAAATAATGCGGTCTTCAAATTTCAATTTGTTTGATTGAATAAATTGAAAATCAGAAGTCGTCCAGACCCAGTTCATTCAATAAAAAAAATTAGTTGGTCAACATATTGTGTTAACGTTCTCCATTCACTGTAACTCTCCCTTTAGCCTCATCTTCGAAAAAATGCGGGCCCATGATGCCATCAACCCATAATCCGCACCATACAGAGAGTTTTTTTTGGGATGCATTGGTTTTTCGTGGATCTCGAATCTTGCGGTCCCCAAAAATGACTTTGTTTATTTACGAAGTCATCCATCCAAAAATGGGCTTGATCGGAAAAGATCAAATTCGATGACAAATTGTGATGGCGATCAAATATCCAGTGCACAAGATGGCGATGTGGTAGATGGTCCAAAGGCTTCAATTCTTATGTAATTTGGATTTTTATAGACGTGCCTGGCTAGTTTTGAACACTTTCGCTCGCAGTGGCGTGTGCATTCTGGCGAGCATGCTGATATGGAGTTTGACCAGATACCGAACCAGTTTCTTCAAAACGTTTCACCATTGCACGAATTCCGAACTCACTAGAGCGATTATATTGTAGGAAAAAATTCACGAATTTTACGAAATGTAACTTTTACAAATCGCCCAATTTCGCAATTAAATTGAATAACAAGAATGCGTTGTTGCGTGGTAAACGACTCCATGACTTAAATTGCCAAAAATTGCATGACATACGCCAAAAAGATCAACCACAATGAATTCAGTAAATGTCTGTAATTGACAGCCAACATTCCCATCATCTGTTGGCTCATCCTTTACATGCATAATTCGCTAATTCCAAAGAGTTGATTTTATAAAATCCTGCTGAAGTAGTTTTAATTGCTGTTCATGGAAGCTTCGTGTCGCAAGCTAGGTATTCCATACAACAATACATTGTGAAAGGTGAGCCTCGAATGTGTCTTTTGGTTTGTACAAATCTTAGTCAGGAAACTAGGCAGACGGATGATTTAGTTCAAAGAGTTCAGCTCGTATTGCCAAGCTGGATTGGGATGTTCTGAAGCATTAAATAGGGAACACGAACTCCTTATTGGGATGTAGTGAACGTACAATTATGAAATGACCTTATAGTTGATTAACCACACTGGTTACTGAAGTGAATCGCAAACAGTGAGAGAAGCAAGACTCCTGGTCATAATTAAACTATTTATCATTTTTCACAATTCAAAAGGGACAGCTAATTCTGAGTTTAAGTCACAACCAAATGCGCATCTTTTTCTGCTTCAATTTGCTTCATTTATAAACCACAAAATTAACAACCCGAAATCCATTCAGAGCACATTTAAATCACACGCCCGATAGTTGTTGCAAATTCATTCCACTCACTTTCGGCTGCAACACCTTCCTACATCGTACAAATGCACACATTGCCAAGTCCAATATAAATCGACAATTTTGTCCAGACGCATTCCCTCTCAGTTTGGTTTCACTGGCACATACAGATTTACCCTTCTCTTCATCCATAAATTGACGGGATAAATGGGCAAACAAGATTCCCATCTTAAGCAGCTGTAAGTTCGTTCAGGATTACTAGCAAATAAGAACATACGACAACTACAACTAGAACGAGCACACTGACTAGCATGAGTACCTCTAGGTGAGGCTTTAGACCACTAAAACCACAGACACACTCACACACCATGTGCCTTAACGCTTCAATTCCCTCTTTGTCCAGATTGTGCCGTTTCGGCAATAGAAGCTAATTAAAAATTCGAATAAATAATGCAAAGGAGATTTGGGATATCCTTCGAATGTCCAATACTCAACCTAACACGGTGGATATTTCTCTCATCGACAAAGTTTAGGTAGGAGTCAGGAGGATTTGATCAGGATTCTGAATAGTTACCGTTTCGAGTTGGTTTCGAAACATCTTGTGGCATATAATGTTGGAATTATTATTATGTGCAGGGGCGCAATAAGCGATCGAACCAACAACATGAAGACTGGAGGGCTTTCGAAAAGTAGGATGCTCGGTGAAAGCGGCACGTACCTACCGACATCCTGTGTCCAGTATCAGGACCAAAATCCGAACAAGAGAACATGGCTGGCTATTTGGCATAAACATACTTGTTGTACATCTGTAGGTATTCCTGTATACGAGTATACGAGTTGCATGGCAAAACTTATCGAGGGAAAATACTGTATTTAGATGCGCAAAGAAGTTAATAGGAATAATCCTTTATATTGTTGTGAGTCTATCTGTCGGTCTCTGGTTTGCTGGCAAAGATGTATCTTCATTCGGACATAGTCAGAACTCTGGAGCTCTTTGTATCGATTTGTGATGCATGAATGTTGTTTCAAACTGGTGAAAGCTATTTTTCACCTTCTGCGCGTTGTATCCGCCTCAGTATCTGTAAAGGTATCCCTATCTATGCAGCAGTGTTCGTGCGTGTGGGCGAGTTTAGTATTTAATGGTACTCGTACACAGATGAAGGCGGCAATATTGCCGACATGTTGAGGAATTGCTGAATTCTTTAGAATGGAGATGTGCAAATATCATGCTAAACACTTGGGTAGCACGTGGGTATTTTTGCTTCTAAGGAGTGTGATGCCTGTGATAAGAATTTATTGAGGTGATTTAAATTTTCGAGCATACCAGTATAAATGAGAAATTTATGTTAAGCTAAAGCTGCTTAGAAACACTTTGAATGCCATTGCACGTTTAAGTATTGTTGATTGGTAGCTCCTAAATCACTTATGAAAGAAGTTTCCGAAAGAGATTTACCTAAAAGGGAGACTGTTCATCATATCCATCACACTGAATGGATATTTATAAAAGATGTTGCAGGGTTAATTGCAGTAAAGCAGGCCATTCGAGTGGGATTCAGAGTGGCATTTGGAAATATGAAATCATTTTGATATGAGGGCAAAGCAGTATATACTCGTATAAATGAGTTGAAGAAGCAACCCAGGATTTTCCTTAGAAGAGTAGAAAATGCATCATGGTCCAAGAATAGTTTCCAATCATTTTGTCTCACTTAACAGATAAAAGATAAAAGGTTCCTAGGAATCAAGAGAACATCATAATTGGTACAGAAGTATGTTTCTAGAGTATATAAGGCCGTTTGAGGATTAAGACGTAACGAGAAAAATATGCCTAAAGCTGTCATGGAACTTAAACTGAGGTGAACAAGATTCAATATACTGAAATAACTTCATTGAGACTGCCACCATAGTCATTCTAGTTAGTACTTTGTTGCAGTATATGTCTCATTTCCTTAAAAGAAGCAGAAGACACCATAGCGAATGAGAGCGAGTTCCTCAACGCACCTTTGGTCATATCAATCCCTAACAATGCACTTAGACAAAAACTGATGATTTTATGGATCTTGGCAGAAGGTTGGAGCATGTAAATGACTTGTATTTGTTTATGGTATGCAACTACCCTAGATTCACGGATTAATTTTGGTGATCATTAAGATTGAAATACTTTTATGTCTATTATTAGGCAGCTAGGAAGCAGCTAAAAAACAAATTCTTCGCCATTCTGTGGGGGTATATAAAAAGTGATTCTTTGAGATGTACTTTATCCAGTGTGGATTTCATGAGGGATCAACCGTGTGTCATGTCACACTGAGTGGTATTTTTGTTCCCAATTGCTTGACATTTCATCATGGAAAGATTTAGCTCGGCACAGCGTCTACCAATTATTCAGCTGTACTACGAAAATCTGCACTCCACGAGAAATGTGTTTCATGCGTTTAGTTCATATTATGTTCCACATAATCGGCCTACCGAACTCATAATTCGCTATATTATCGTAAAGTTTGAAGCGTCGTCAGCTAGCTCGATCTTTCGCTAGCTGCCTTTAGTTTCGCACGCTAAGTTGGGTAAAGTCCCCTTTCACTTGCATGCGCCACCTGAGTCTCGGTCTTCCCCTACTCACCGTCAATGCAGACGGACGAATTTTTCTCTCTAAGCAACCAAGAGCACCCCTTTTTTTGTCCGTTTTTGATAATGTCCATGACTTAAGGTCTTATATAAGGTAACTTTTGTTGTTCGAAAGAGGGCTTTACTATTTTTTCAATTGCATTCTTAGCCGACAGCAGTGATTGGCAAGAGCTATTCTTCGCTTGTCTGAATTCATAGCAAAGCCTAGGTAGACAAAGAACTTAACTGCCTCAAAGTTATAGCTGTCGAAGGTGATGTTCTGTCCGTGACTTTGGTCTTGAGTGTCCTTTTTACCTGACAGCATATACTTAGTCTCTCCCTCATTGAACGCTAAACCCATTTTCGCCACTTTCGTCTCAATATTTGCAAAGGCGCCACTGACTTCAGCGCTGATTTCTTCCAAATTTATCACTATCATCGGCGTATGCGAATAATTGGACCTTGTGTTTGCGTGAGAGTTTGCACTATTGTTTCAAGTACGATTTTAAAGGAATCGCATAACAGCGCATCGCCTTGCCTAATTCTTTTTTTGACATCAAAGGTCTCGGTGAGATCTTTACCGACCTTGATGGAGCAGCGTGCGTTCTCCATCTTCATATAGGATGATGATACAATTTGTGTACTCGTAAGTTGATAATTCGCGATCAAGTAAACCAAAGTAGTTTGCAGTGAAGAAAATATGGCCACCGCGGGCACGTTTGCAGCGGTCGATTCGTTGGACCCAATTTTCAACGACTCGGCCACACATTTCCACAGAGCTCTTCCAACGTCGTCGGTTTGTTGGCATAAACCAATGACTTAACGTAGCCCCACAGAAAATAGTCAAGCGGCGTTAAATCACACGAAGGAGGCGGTGAATCGACTGACCTATTCTTGAGATAACACGCTCCCCATACTTACTCTTCAATAAATCGATTGTAACGTATGCTGTGTGGCTTGTGGCACTATCCTGTTGATACCACATGTCGTCCAAGTCCAAATCTTCCAATTCGGGCCCAAAATAACCGGTGAACATGGTGCGATAACGTTGACCATTCACAGTAACGTGACGATCGTTATCGTCGACGAAAGAATATGGCCCAATAACGCCGCCGGCATGCAAACCGCACCAAGCAGTTATTTTTTGTGGATGAAGTGGTGATTCGTGAAGCACATGTGGATTTTAATCCGACCAATAACGCATATTTTGCTTATTGACGAAACCATTGAACCAGAAATGAGCTTCATCACTGAAGATGATTTAGCGATGAAATTCACCATCTTGGCGCATCTTCTCCAGAAGCCAATCGGAGAACGTACGTCGCTTCAAATGGTCCATCGGCTTCAATTCTTGAGTCAGCTTGATCTTGTATGGGTATAAACCAAGATCCTTACGCAAAATATGCCATAATGTGGTCTGAGCGATGCCCAATTCTTGAGAACGCCGTGGAATTGGCTGATTTGGATCGATGTAGACTCAAATATTTGCACTAAATTTGTTTTTGCCTGTCTACTAGGGCGAGAATTACGACCGAAAATTGGAATTAATGCTCTTAAAGTCGCGGTCACCGACTCCGAATTTCGGCAGAAAATTTTATAATTTGCAGACGTTCCTCGTTCGTGTACTGTACCATGATGAAAATGTTGAGGTTACTGAATAAATTGACAGTGACAGTTTGATGATTAGTGAAAGAGTGCGTTCACAAATAAAATTCAAAGTTGTCAAGTCCCTATTGGAAAACCCGGGCTGGTGGAATCATCGGTGGATATTTCTTTAAAACTGAGATCCGCCAAAACGTAAATGTCCGTTATTGTGCCATGATACCGGACCATATTCTGCCTTAAATTGAAGCCCTTATTCTTTCGCCATGACATTTGGTTTCAGCAAGACGGCGCCACTTGCCACACAGCCCGTGACACCATGGCGAGAACGATTTGCTGAACAGCTAGTTGTACCATTTGGATCAATAACTTAGCCGCCTAAATCATGTGATATCACACAGTCCACAGTCTTCATGGATAAGGTGGCTACGATTGAAGAATTGGAGGCCAACATTATTCGATTTACTCGTAATGCTCGAACACATCATCGAAAATTGGATCGTGGAATTGAACCATATTAGCCGCAGATACGTCTAAGATTCGAAAGAACTATAATGATAATGATTACCCGATAAAATTGAATTTCTTGGTTGTTTTTTTTTATTTTTGAATAAAGTACCTCGAAAAGAATCGCCCTTTGGAAAGCCTCACTAATGAAAGCGTGTAGTATGAGGGTTACACTTGTGATGAATTCCAATAGAACACATATGAATGCTAAGTTTTACTCCTACCGTACATACGGCTATCTGTGGCATATTTATAGAAATTCCAAGCCTCACTCTTATAATCGATGCTAGCCTGCTCGTGGTGATAGAAATCAACCAAAAGTCTCAACAGACATGAGTATGCCATGGTTGCATATAAAACTTTTTTTTATAAGTTTGGGTCGTAAAAGTCATCTAAAGTCTACTCAGATGCATTTCAGAAAAAAATCCTTTTTACCAATATTCTCCGGAAAATAAAGTCATAGCCTACTCTTGGTATTTAAAGTGGTATCTAAACTATCAGAAAACGTTAAATCCATATACTTGTTAGCGAACTCCTGAAATACCACCTTGATTCCGGAAATTCAGAAATTTTAAAATACAAGTTTATTCATCTAAATCTATATTGTCCCCTTCAAAGTAATCCCCATCGACTGCAACACACTTATGCCAGCGCTTGATCCAATCCTCGAAACATTTTTTAAAATGCGGTTTTCGGTATGCCCTGCGATTATTCCATTACTTCCTCTCGGCTGCTGAAACGCATTCCCCGTAGTGGTTTTTTAACTCGATTAAACAGAAAGAAGTAACAGGGAGCCAATTCAGGTGAATTCGGTGGCTGCTGGATGGTATTTGTTGCATTTTTGGTCAAAAAATTACGAATAATGATGGCACTGTGCGACGTTGCGTAATCATATTGCAAAATCCACAATTTTTCTGCCCACAATTCTGATGTCTTTCGGCGAATTGCTTCACGTAAACGTCTCATAACGCCCAAATAATACTTTTTGTTTACATGATGCACTACACCGTTGTAATCCATGACAACCGTGAGCATTGCCTCCTTTTTTTGACTGAAATCGACGTGTTTTTTTTGGTCTCGGCTCATTTGGTGAACGCCATTCACTTGCCTGATGTCTGGATTGGGTGTCGTCCTCATAAACCCACGTCTCGTCTCCAGTAATGATCCTTTTGATGAATGTGGTATCGGATTCAGCCTCTAAAATCATCTCTTTTGCGACGACAACACGGTCTGTTTTGTGCATGAAATTTAGGTCTTTTGGCACGACGGAAATCATTAACCAAAATGTCTTGGACGGATCCATAGGCAATGTTCTCCGCTATCTCTCTGATGGTTAATTTGCAGTTATTGACCAACATTTCTTTAACTTCATCAATGTTTTCATCGGTTTTCGATGTCGATGGTCTGCCACTGCGTTCATCATCTTCGATTGACTCACGACCGTTTTCTTTGGAGAACCGTTGCCGAAACACTTTTCCGTCATTTTCAACGTTCGCGCACCATTAAATCCGTTTTTTACGCAAAATTTAATACACACAGAGATAGATGTAGTCTTGGCTACGTAACTTTTGCAAATGTCAAGCTATGATGCTAAGATTTAGGAGGAATATCAACAACAGATGTACCAACTTAACAAGATGTAAAGGCTATGGTACGAGGGCGGGTCAATAAGTCCGTGACTTTTTGAATTTCTGACTTCTTTACTGAAACAGCAACACTGCTCCTGTCAACAGTCATCTGTCAGTTGACTCCTGTCAAAATTTAAACTTGCTGCGTCAGTTAGTTTGTGTTTGACAGCTATTTTTATCAGACTACTCACTAATTTGAGGAGAAAATGGAAAAAAGTGAATTTCGTGTGCTTATTAAGCATTATTTCTTGCGAAAAAAAACCATTACCGAGACCAAGGCTAAGCTTGATAAATACTATGGGGACTCTGCACCATCGATTTCAATGGTAAAAAAGTGGTTTACGGAATTTCGTTGTGGCCGTACAAGCACTGAAGATGCCAAACGTCCTGGACGCCCAGTTGAGGTCTCTACACCCGAAACAATCGAAAAAATTCACGATATGGTGTTGGCCGACCGAAGATTGAAAGTGCGAGAGATTGTGGAAGCCGTAGGGATCTCGCATGGCTCAGTGGTTTCAATTTTGAATGATCACTTGGGCATGAGAAAGCTTTCCGCAAGATGGGTGCCGCGTTTGCTCACAGTCGACCAGAAACGCATGTGCAGTTGCCATGGCAAAAATCCATGAATTGGGCTATGAATTGCTCCCTCATCCACCCTATTCTCCAGATTTGGCTCCGAGCGACTACTTCTTGTTCCCAAACCTGAAGAAATGGCTTGGTGGAAAAAGATTTGACTCCAATGATGAAGTCATCTCGCAAACAAAGGCCTATTTTGAGGACCTCGACAAATCATTTTTTTTGGAAGGGATAAAAAAATTGGAGAAGCGTTGGACAAAGTGTATAGAGCTCAAAGGAGACTACGTTGAAAAATAAAATTATTTTTTTATCAAAAAATCTGTGTTTTAATCCAAAAGTCACGGACTTATTGACCCGCCCTCGTAGTTTAGCAATAGAATGCCAAAAAGACTGCAAACAGTTATCAGACCGCAAATCAGAGAAAATGTCGAAATTAATCAACTACAAAGCAAGTGATTTGGGTTCGGTTCCCATGTATGTAATACACCAAAAATGTAGAAATTACTTCGCGTTCACACACCGGATAGAAAGTTACTTAATCTTCGAAAAAAAACAACATTTTCTCTGATCATTTTTCATAAAAAATTACAAACCATTTAAAGCAGAGTATCTCTGACAGCCCACACTCCTTAGGTAATCTTTTTTAATCCACACGAGCTTCCTTCAGAAAAAAATTAACAAAAAAAAACACCATATCCTTTCTTGTTCAAATAAATAGTCCTTTAATTCTCTCATACATACAAAATTCGTTCACTTCAAGGACTCATATGAGGGGAAAAAAAAACATCGAGATCTTCCTTCAACATCAAACGATGAGCTAAAAAATTCCATTAGCATTTATATGGATCTGTTAACAAAAAAATACGAACTTCAAAGGGCGGCAATCGATTAAAGTCGCCACCCCTTCAAACACATGTTGTAGGAGGAATGTCAAAAAAAAAACACACATACACACATAAACTACCACCCTTTGCCGCCCCATTTTAGTCCCGGAAATTGATCCTAATTTAATGTGTGTTCCATTTTTTACCTCCATTTCGACAAACACTTGACTTTATGAGTAATTTTTTAGAATTATCCTTGGCCTTTGAGAAGGGGGATAAATTAATAATGCTACCCGACACGGTGGAAAGAATAAAGAGAGGAAGGAGTCAGAAAAAATTAAAACATTTTTCACTATTTAAGGGAGTTGCTGCTGGAAGTTAACCAGCATCAGTATAACGTCTAGGATGGCAAGCACAACACACCAGGAGTAGAACTAGGACATACGAACAGTTTACTCGTCCCATAGCCAGCCATCAGCAGTTAGAAAAGATCGTCAGGCTAAAAGAAATAATAATTAAGTTGCTTATCTTCGTGCGGGCAGTGGGTGGCAAACATGAGTTACAATGCACAAGTACGAGTATGAGGACAATGGCTGCTGCTGCTGCCGATGCCTCTTATGCTCTGATGGCGCACAACAATGGATGGTCCTTTGCCTATTTAATACATACAGAAGCCGAGAAATAAGAGAAAAAAAAAATTAACGGCAACATATTTCCCACAAGGCGCAGCACTGTGGTGTGTACAGTGGGAATCTTGTCTTTTTCTACTCCCATCTCGTCTCTGTATGTGGCAATTAACCAAAATGGGATTCCATTAAAATTGCCCGCAGTGAACTTTCGCGTTACACACCATCATATGTGTTTCCACTTCTTCTTTAGAGAAATAACATATAGACAAATGTGTATGTGGATACAGAGTTCTGTAGGAGGTACGGGGTTGCCATTGCCAACATCACATCATATGTGGCCCTCAAAAATTGTAGAAAATTCAATTCAAGGATTTTGAAGAGGTTTTTTCTCGGGACTTGAATAACTCATGAAGTAACTCATTATCAGACTTACGAACATCCAGTTTTCTTAGCCTTATTACGGCCTACAAGTTTAGTATAAAAGGTTCCCACAAAAGTCCAATCGCAGCAAAGAAAAATTAAGGGTTTACGAACACTTGAGAACCCCAACCTGATTGTAGTATTTACCATATTTTAGTAAAAGAAGTACCATTGTGTCATCTCGGTGTGATGTGCGTCAATCGGTTGTTGTTCTATGGGCTATCTGGCCGATACCACATTAATGTTTCGGCATCATGATTGATTCTCCAGTGGTCGAGTCTGATCGAGTCTAGGAAAGTATTTTTCCATATAAAATTTCTAGCAACCTGTAACGATCCCAGAGGACTAGTGATAGTGTTGCGTTGGGTACCCGAATACGTGGCAGGTTATTTCTGTAGTGCTGAGCTCCACTTGACAAGAAAACGAACCCATTTGATGGTGTTGAAGGAACATCGGTTTTCCGGAAGATGTAGAAAAGCGCTAATGCAGACATGATATCCGGAAGCTTAACCAGAAATTTAGAAATAGAATCACAGTCAGCATTGAAAATCTTCAAGGATTTCTACCGCAGACTACTTAAACCAGTCAATCTGCAGGTTGAGTGTGCCTTTGCCGTAAAGCACTTTTGACTGAAATTTTGCCCATATGGTCAAGAAGAAAATTTAATATCGTCATGCAAACCAAGTACCATAAGGCTTCTGGGTCAGTTGAGCTCCCTGTCGGTTAAAGGGGTGTCAAAAGATGTGTCTAATAGTTGACGTGCCTGCCAAAATCATTCGTTTGTAAAGGATGACTCTGAAGACCTATCGCTACTACTAAAAAATGGTTTATAGTAATCATCAGCTCGTAGGAAGCGGTAAAAAAATGTTTGGAAGTCCTACATCCGCCGATAGTAAAACAGATGATGAAGAAAGGAAAGGAGATTCGTCAGTGACAACCGTTGTGTCTGAGCATCGCCTCTGCCTTTCTCAAACGTCGACAACAAAAAGACTTTACAAATTCATTCGGCTTTGTTCAAGGTCGAAGGGAAACTTCTTCAGCTGGTCGTCCAAAAGTTGAAAAATTGACTTCAACGCAGAGAAGAAATCCCGTCAAGCTCTGCTTCCAAAAGCTTCGAAGGCAGCAATGTCTTGTTTTACAGAACGATGACGGTGATCTACGAGTACAAGACTAATCACAATCCGCAGGTACAGACATATTCCAGAGCGGATAAGGCTTTCTCAGCTCCTTTGAACCAAAGATTCTTCCTAAGGTCTTCGGTTCAGTTGAAGACGTGCAGAGCAGGTTGTACAATGAAGAACTAGATGTCTAAACAAAGTAGAACGCAAAGATACCAGTCCTATTGCACGAAAGATCTGCATATCAACTTCTGTGGGACAATGATTTGAAGGAAAACCCTAGCTTACGTTGAAAAGAGAGTTAGAGGGAACCTCAATCAAGTCGGTGTATGTAACTGGAGGTCGATAGCTATTAATAGCAGGTCAATGGGATGCCACTGGTGAATTAACAGCAGAGCGTGCAAAGTTAAGTATAAGTTCACTTATAAGAAGCTAGGTCCCCTTTGCAAAAATTAAATTCCAAAGAAAGATACGTTATGTTAGCTGCTGTATGGTCTCTATAGATGGTAGCTTTGTGAAAACAAAATAAGCGACGAATGATAGAAATAATCTACGGTGCTGGAGCCCGGATCAGGTAACAAAGAAGGTGCCAAACAGCTTAAGAGCAGAATGAAACTCTTAATCTGAAAGAGGTCACTCGGGATCGTCTTCAACTTAAGCCCATGGCTCCTTAGGAGGCTGAAGAGAATAAGTCGGGAATTTATCTGAAGGCTGCTTTTCGAAATAAGATGGTATCAAAATTCCCCGCCAGAATGAGTGTGGGAATCTTTAAATCGCAAGTAAAGACCGAATGACTTTATTCACTGATGATTCTAAAAAGGCATCGGCATGGGGTCTGCGGTTTTACTGCGGTTTCAAACGCTAAAAGCTAATCACTTTTTCAGCATAAAAAAGGTCATTGGTTATTGAGAATGAGACCAAATACTATCTTCTCGGACACCATCCAACTCTTTATCCTCTGGTCTCCATGATAATCAGATCAGGGATTGAAGAAACCGTCGGGAATTTCCTAAATGAAATATCGAAACGAATTCTGGGGCAATATGCAGTGGCCACAGGCAATAAGAGACGAGATGAAATGCCGAAAAAAATGTCGGAACTGCGTACTTTACACTCCATTCTCTCTGTCAAACAGAACATCGGGAAAAAGGCCATTGATTACGAAGGCCCTTTGGCCTCCTTTCTGCAGGTCTTATATATGGTATGGCGCCAGCGACAACCACGCTGAAAGCTTGTACCATATGCATCACGATGTCTTCTGCAAAAGATGCAATTATGAAGAGGATAGAGCTTAATAAGGAACGTAGCCATCTAAATGATTTCAATGAACCCCTCTTCATAGCAATCCTTCTGTCATAATGTATGTTACCTTCTACAGATCAAAGCGAGTAGGATATTGTTGATCGAATGTAGATTGCATTCACCCCGAAGTGAAGCATTGTGAAGAAAAGCATGAAGGGAGAAGAAGGCAGCTTATTTTACTTGGTGTGCAGGAGACAGTAAGTTAGAGACAGTTTCCTGATTACTTGGACTGCCTGTTTCAAGTCTTCCGAGCGGGGCATGTATCTTCAAAGTTGAACTTTGTCTTTTTAATTCTCTGGCCATTCCTTAAAATAGCGGATCCCAGAGATGCAAGTTGTTTTATTACATTGAAGAAAGAAAGAAGGATAAATGTAAAGAACTTTGAAACCCTCAATTCTTAGGAATTTCGTTTCAAAAAGTATCAAAAAGCGGCTCCAAATCATCGCATTGGCAATCCTAATTGCACACACAGCCTGTCAGGATACAAAAACAAATATCCTGCCGAGCTTAATGAAATTATGAACATGTAAAAGTGGCACTTTAAGGCTGAGTGATGATGATGCTTAGCGGTTGAACACATATGTTTGGGTATAGTGGTCGTGGGCGCATTTTACCGAACGCGAAGTAAAATAAAATCAGACAAAGGCAGTATCTACATCAAGCACCTACTAGTCTGCCCTTACTCAGAGGATATGGAAAACAAATAAAGGAAGGAAAAAAAAACGACTTTAACTCATGTGGAAAAGATGAAAAATTTTAAATAATTCATTTGAAGTGTGTGTGGTTGTGTTTAGGATGCTTGCTTCCTCCATCTTCATGTCTAAGAGAAAAATGACTCACAGCCAACAACGACGAAGATGACGACGACGAGGACACCAAGGACAATTTAGACAGAAGGAAAGGCTTCTCTTCAAGAGAACGAACCTAATTAAATATTAATCCTCCTCATTTTGCGGTAATTAATCAGATTTATGATTTTAAAATTGCTTCTTCAGATACACACATCCGTAAGTAGTATAATAGGAGGAAATCATCTTAAAAGTCCTTGTTGATGTTTAATTTTCGGTCTCTACTTGACATGGGTAGTTGGCACATACTCGTATCTTGGGTAATTACATCAATCTGAGGTTTTACTTGTTTCAGGAATTTTCCAAATGGATTACATGTGCGATTAAATGGTTTTGGTTTTTTTTTATTAATTTTTCTGAAGACCTAAAGAAGTTAGAAGGTAATGGCAACTTTAAAAGTTGCCTCTGCATGCAATGGTAATTAAAGTTATTTGAATACATTAAGTCTCATGAAGTCCTCTATCGACAGTGGAGGAGTCCTAGTCATCCACATGTACTCGTTCAAGTGTTCACTGCAACACATACGTCATAAGTACAACACATTTTTCCATGGGTTTGTGTTACTTTATGACCAGAAGTATGTGACAGCGACCTCTATGTATGCAAATTCCATTTATTGTCGCTCAAAATTCGAGAACAACTCGGTAAATATTGACAGAAAAGAAATAAGGAAAAATAAGAAACAGACAAACAAGGACATTACAGGAAAAATTTACGAGCGCAATGGAAAATGACATTATTCCGATGAAAGGGATCACCATACGTACAGAAGGATTATAGTATGTTGCATTCGGATGGAAAGTTGAAAGGATAACAGTCCGTGGGTTATCTGTATGTTTAATGTTTTTTTTCTTTTCTTGGCACTTTGTTGAAAAAATAGTTCTGAACATGCCAACAATACTGCGAAAGACAAAAGTGGACAGACGAAGTTGGTAGGCAGACGTGATTGTATGATAGTACCAATGGTGACCCATTTTACAAGGTATCAACACACAATGATGAAACGTCGAACATCGTCAGATGGTGCACGTAGTATAATTGGTACTTTAACCTTGTATCGACTCTTTGCAGAGCTTTTAAGTACCTGGTAGCTAATTGTATTTGAAAATGTGTCGTTGAGTTAGAAAATAAAGGGATTCACAGGAGTCGCCATTTCACCCTCCTTCTCTTCTACTACGTGGCTACAGTAGAAGCCTAAATCGCAGGTTTAGCAAAGAGTCTTTCATTCGATATTAGGCATCAGCCTTGTAAGCCGCTTTCAATTTGCGATGACTTGTCGCGTAGGTATCTGCTCTAGGTTATGCTAGACGACTAACAATAAACAATTACTTAGAGATTGTTTAGGAACGGTGAGAAAGAAATCCATGCCCTTTGATTTTAACCACTACTACTTACTTAACGGGCTCCCGACCCGTGTAGTCTCTGCTTGAGACACTGCAGCCTTCAATCCTCTACGATCCCGGGAACGCTGCTTCCAGTTCTCCAGACCAAGCGCTCTGGCATCCGCAATGGCTGGGTCTTTGAAACGGAGATTCGGTCTTACTTGTCTTCTCGAACCTGGGGGCTGGGATTCGAAGATGCATTATTGTGCATTCGCTCGATGTGGCCGAGCCAATGTAATCGACGTGTTTTGGCTTTTTGGACTACATCCACACCTTGGTACAGCTCATCGAATTTGCGGTTGTATCTTCTCCTCCATTCGCCCTCGTCGCACACTGAACCAAAAATCCGCCGAAGTATTTTTCTTTCGAAGGAACCCAGTATCAGCTCTCCCTTCTTGCTTTTCGTCCAGCATTCGGCGACATAAAGCAGAACTGGTAGGATAAGGGTTTTGTAGAGCACACATTTCGTCCTTCGAGTTAGAAGTTTTGAACCCATTGGTTTGGCCAAACCGAAGTAGCAAGGGTTTCCTAGTGTAATTCTTCGCCGGATCTCCACTAGGGTGTCATTCGTGGAGCTTATCTTTACTCCGAGGTAGGCGAACCCCCTAACTACCTCGAAATGTTTGCTATCAATAGTGACGTTTTGTCTTAGGCGGTGGACAGATGCTTGATTTTTTGTTGTTAGCATGTACTTAGTCTCGTCCTCATTTACTTCAAGGCCAATGGATTTCGCCTGTTCTTCAATTGCCGTGAACGCTTCTATCACGGCACGCTGGGAGCGACCGATTATGTCAATATAGTCCGCATACCCTAGCAGCTGAATGGACCTGTTGAAGATAGTGCCTTCCGTGTTGGCAATTGCCAATCTAACCACTATCGTTACGTAATACATGCCGCTCATACATACATGAATTGCTCAAGGCTCTATCCGACCGTACGAAACAAACCAAGAGGACGATAAGGCGAAAGGCGTCTTGAAGACATGCATTAAATATGTTGGAAAATAAGTCCTACTGTATTTTAATCTATTATTTTGAATATCTATTTGGAACACCATCCAGTCCGAGGTATTTTCATGGCTCGAATAATTCTTCGCCATAATCAAAGGTATTGGAGTACTCTCGTCATAATTTTGACCAATCGTTGCCATATTTTTTAGGCGAAGAGGAAGGTCGTAACTTACATATTTGTCGCAACAGTACCACACAGTGGTAGGCATAAGAAGTCCTTTCTGTGTCATTGATAAGCTTTACCTCATAAATACATTTTAATAACATCGTAGGCAATGATCTCTAAAGCAACCAATATTAAGTATCCTAAGGTGATCCCACCACCTAACAATATTTATGTGAAAATAAGCTCAAAACCAGAGTATCAGTTGGTATCTAAGATCGTGTTAAGATTATGAAATGCCAAAGGGAATAAACTGCCCACAAGTTCAGCACTGCCAGCGTAAGAGAAGGCCCCGTAGGGCCTCGTTAGAATATTGGTCACATAAATTTCGGAGACTTTTTGGAGACGTCCGAATTCGTTTGGTTGGCGAACACGCTGAAGTGCCATTGAATTCGATTTGTCGATCCCAACAAATTTTATTCTTAAGAAACATCCTTCCTTGGGATTTCTTTATGGATAAAGCAAGATTTCACACGCTCCACCTATATATTAGTCATTAAAGAGGTCGTGTGCTAAGAAATACAAAGTTGCTTCAGCGCTGGAGGCTAAAATTCGACAGTTTCTTTACAGACATTCTGTTTACCGATCCCTTTGAGGCAGATTTTGTTTCCCAACACCAAGTTTTTTGTCATGGGCTTACTGGATTCTTTAAGCAGAAGTTGGGTCTCGAATAACATCATGGAGTAGGTGGTTGGGATGAGAAAAGTATTGTTATCCGTTCAACTTCTCCCATATGTTGGTGCGGACTTTAGAATTTGCTGTTGGTCCATCTCCTCCATTTGCCTTTTGAAACCAATTTCAATTAAAGTATTTTTGCTTCAAATGATCTACATATGCACCTCGCCTTCCAGCTGATCTTCCGGCATTCAGAATCTTAGAACTGACAAGATCAGGGTTCTGTTGCCATCCAACCAAGACCTGCGAAACTTCAAGTTACTTCTTGAAACCAAGGTAGCAACGATTTCATGGGGCCGGTCTTTGTCGAATCTCTACTAAGTCACTGTCCTTAAAGAGCCTCTCTGGGACCGAAAAATGATCAGAGTTTACATCTGCACCTCTTTAGAAGTGTACGTCCAATGTATTGAAGTGGCGCCTTCCATCGGTCACACGTGCTCCATTCTGTTGCTGTTTCGTCCATTTATAATATGTCGAGATAAGTGCCGCGAATTTTACTAACAGAACTCTATTATCTGTAGCCTCAGCTAGTCCACGTGCGTCAAACGTGATTAAACGCACCCAAAGTAAATTCTACAGAATTTATAAGACCCGAACATGTCACACCTAATTCCATCATCGGCTTCATCTTTGACTAGTGTTCTAAAAGTATCTCTCAGCCTCTTAAATCGTCCATAAGTATAACGATATTTATTTTCATGCAAGTGCCTTTTAATGTACGGATGTTCAGCTGTACATATATCGTCGGATTCTGTATACGTCCATCTGTGGCGATTAGGGTGAAAAAGAGTAGGAACGGGCTTTGAAAAAACTAGTCAAAATGTAACTAAACCTACCTTTTGGTGATCCGAGAAGTGCAACCTATGAGTGGAATATTACATGGAAATGGATCCGTAGAATCAGAACAGCCGGTTTTTACTCACTATCTTTAGCTGGCGCTATATTTCGAGGTGGACCTGAGCCCCAGTCAAAAGCGTCTCCAGTCAGCTCGATCTTTTGTCAGCGCTGGTGTCGCTGATAGTGAATCATGGGCAGACAAAGTACTTAACTACTTCAAAGTTATATCTGTCGTAGGTGACATTCTGTCCGAGACATCGATGTTGTCCTTTTTGCTTGACAGCATATATTTGGTATTGCCCTCGTTGACCGTTAAACGTATTTTTGCCGCTTCCGTCCCAATACTCCCACTGGCATCACAATTCCTTGTACCATCTCGTAAAAGAAACAACCTCTTCGCCGTCCAAGAGCTTTAAGAAAAATTTCTGAACTCCATTTCTACATTGTCCAGGGGAAATTCCATTTTACGTTTTTAATTGCGAAGTGCAGTTTCGTAAGGTTTTTCAATAAATGATGACCTCATCTGTTATAGTAAATGAAAGCATATTCTAATTCTTCTTCCAAAAAAATCTCCATCGTTAGCTTGCCGCACGAGTCCGTACTGAGACCGCTTCTATTCAATGCAAAGAGAAGATTTATTCTATGTTTTTAGGTATCTCCATGTTTGTGGAAGTAATTAAAGGACGTAGTAAGAAATTCAATTGCTACATCCATCGCTACAATCAATCAGCGAATACCTAGGAAAGAAAACTTTATTTTAGAGTCCGTGTTCAATGGGCATAGTAAAAAAAGTACCTCTTGGCTATCGGTGCCTTTAGATTTGTTAATTCGAAGCGAATTTCTTAAGTCATTCAACAGTAACTCATTCTGGTTAGATACATTCATATCTATATAGAGAAGATGTACCTGCATATCATTGTCACTAAGTGCTAACCACAAAGGACTGACTCCCAGTCTATGTACCTCCATAGCCAACCTGATTTCAACTCAAAGGATAAGAAACCCCAAGAAGATAAGTATTCTAAGCCTCGTGTAAATCCATATTTGCATTACCCTCTGAGTTTCAATTTAACCTCATTGTCGTCAAGTAAATCTATACATACACACACACGTACACATAAACAGCCAAGACAGTTTCTAAATGAGAAAGTGTGATGAATTTTTTAGTAGACAAGGATGTGTCTTGTCAAGACAGACTGATAGAAGATGCTGTTAATGACTATGGCGTTACTACGAACATATGTATCTATACAGAATGTCTTAGTATCTCTCTATTCGTTTGTGAAGCTTCTATATCAACCGATAAAATTTCACAGTATGAATTTTGTATGTGATACTCAAGAAGTCCTTTCATTCCTTTCCGTTTTCATTTCCTTTAACTGCAACAGCCCCTCATGCCCGCCCCCCAAACAATCTATTCAAAATCTCGTTCGCTCTATTCCAAATTGATTTCAATTTAACACATAAAAAGGATATCGTATGAAAGCTGTTTGTATTCGTAGTGTAGTTGTGTTTCCGCTGACTAAAAGTAGAAAATTCTACGTAGCTTTGATGTTTCTCCATCTATATGTACACTAGTCTCCACTCGTTAAGAGGTATTGTGGGGTCTTAAAATTTCCAGACAACAACTGGAGGCTTCATTTCGTTATCATTTCATTTAATGCTTCTTTAAGTGATGTTGTGAGTAGCACTAGTTGGTAGTTAGTTATCTGCGTCCCTCACCTTCTTTACTGTCTCTGCCTACGATATCTGGTAGAATATCCCTATTTTGGAGAAAGAAAATCCAGTTTCGCTACAGTATGAGATACTTATTTTGTATTACTGCAGGCGATGAGAGTTTGTTTTCCTGCTCCTGGTTATCGTCCTTCTGCTGGTGCTGCCTGCACCACCTAATAATCAGTGGAAAACGCATTTGTAGCGCATTTGGTGAAATTCGCTTCCGTCGCCGGTTAATTCCCCTCACTCTTCCCTGTTTCTCCTGTATTTTTTCTTTAAATTTTTTATTTTTTTTTGAAATTTCATTTTTATTAGTTAGACAGAATGCTGCCGGCGAGGCATTCGATGATAGGATAGGAATAGGAATAAGGATAGGGATAGGGATGGGGATAACAGATAAAACCATAAAAATACATGAAAACTGGATTACATTGGCAACCAGGATGGGAGACAGAGCGATGGATACTTTTAGCTGGTATAAATCCTTTAATAAATGGAAGGAGTATGTTGCTGGTTCCGTTTTTTGTTCAGCTCGTTGTTTTTTGGTTTTTTTCTTCCATTTTTATGCGCTGTGTCTTGTCGTTGTCAGTATTACTTATTCCTTATGCAGTGTGTTGCAGTGGAAAGTAATCTTTTTTTTGTCTCATTTAGCCTGAAGGGGAAAGGACATTCCTTGTTTGTCTAGCATTTGTATAAGATATGGGCAAAAATACTGCTCCGACTGGTCACCCCCTAGGGATATACATTTACAGAAACTACTGCTCGGAAAAGGATAATGAAATTTTACTACAAACCTGATTCGAATGCAGTGAATGAGTTGAGTTGGCTAAAGTACATAGAGGCAGGACAGGAGGAGGAAGAGAAATGATATGAAATTCTTTCAATCGGTTGGATATTGTTTTGAATGGGATCATTCGGGCGTTTTTGCTTCCTTTTGGCTATTTTGAAGCACTCTGAGACTGACACGAAAGGGGGGCAGGGAAAGTGTACTCCCTTTTTAGAAAAGCTTCCACAATATTTGCCAACTGGTTTAATCGTTTTGTTTTAAGTATGGATTTAGGGACTGCAGTGATGTTCCAATGAACAGTGGTTTTCGATTAAGTTTTATTTTCTTGAGGGATTTGTTCCTTTTTTTATGATCCGAAGAGTGCATTTTTCTAAGTTTCGAATGTGACTGTGAGTTTTTAAAATGTTATGGACTCCGGAAAGACGTGCAAGATTGGAGAGAACGAGTGTGGGTTTCGTGCGGCATGTTAATGTTGTTGTGGAGTTCCACACGGTTGTATGGTAGGGCCGGTATAGGTACATTGTTTTCTGGTTTGAACCAGGGGATGGTTGGAGCTATGACTATCGGTTAATTCTTCTGCTTGCTTCTGTAGCGATTAATGTTATTTAGGTTGACATGCTTTACTTCTTTCATCTTTATTAGACGTAGGGAGCTGCTGCAGTGGTAGCTGAAATGTAAGATTTCGGGTCCATTGATTCGACACTAAATGCTTTGTTCCGTACTCAGACAAGAAATAACACGGCTGATCCACCAGTTATTTTAAAATTCAACTCTGCTCAAGAGAGAAATCTCCTTCTGAGACCAGTGACAGAGTTTCGGAAAACAATGGAAGGCAACTTTGCCTGAATGACATCGGCCTGGAATCCTTATCAGTGTTTTATGTCAACGAAAGTCTCACCAAAAAAAATTGTATCTTGCTACAACAAGCAAGCATTACTGACGAAATCAGTGTTGGTAAAACGATCCTTGACATTACACCTAACGCAGTTGGATGGGATAATATCGTTCCCAAGTTCATAAAAATCCTGCTTCCAGTCATTCTCACTCATATAACCCATATTTTTAATTCAATACTCACAACTTCAACCTTCCCTGAAAGTTGGAAAATTGCTAAAGAGTTGTCAATTCGAAATTCTCCATCGCGCCCAGTTACTGACCCATTGCCATACTTCCATTTCTGAACAAAGTCTTTGAGACTGTCGTTAGTAAACAAATCAAACATGAGAAAAAGCGTTCATCTTGTCTTTTTGTTCCATCTGGTGTTCCCCAAGTATCCGTTTTAGGACCCCTACTCTTTATATGTTATATAAACGACTTAGCCGTGCGTGTTGTTAATTGTAAACGTCATATGTATGCAGATGATGTGCAGATTTATTCTGTTTTTCCCAAATCCCAAATTAAGCAAGCGACGATGTTGTAGCTCAATATTTTTTGTTGCTGTTGGGTATTTGGGGAGTAGAAGTAGCATAGGATACTGATTTCCTACATTTCGCTACGGTAACTGACGGCATAGTAGCTACGTTGATCACAACTTGCTGTAATGACAACCAGCTGACTCTTTTGCAGGTCTTGTGCTCATCGTGATGCCTATTACATGGGGATTAACACTGCAGAAATAAACAAATCATTCGCTTCTCTCGCTGAAGTTTAACAGTCAGTGTCTGTGAATAAAATCTTTGTCGTCGTTGCAAAAGGTTGCCTTTCAATCCCATCACAATGCCTTTGTCTGTATTTAAAGACAGAACGTTTTTTTATTTTGTCCTTAGTCAAGGTACTCTATCGTAGACTCTGGCTGAAGAAATCCTTTTACAGAGATTGATATTCTCTGGGCTTTTCCAAGAGTCCCCCGGGGAACACCAATATGCAAATACTCGCTGAAAACTTGTTCTTTCCTTCTTTAAACCATCTAACTTCGTTAGTGACCAAAGTGTTCAGCATGAAATGCAGTAATCAATCATTCTAACTCTAAGAAATGACCCGAGGATATGGGAAGATGTCAATGTTACGTGTTGAAGTATCTTTCGCAAACATTTTCAAATGCTTCTTCTTCACTACGTATTCTATTAAAGGTTTATGGGATGTTCTCCTTTTTTGCTTTCCAATTTATTAGGTTATCCTTGAACTTGCTTCACAAGACAATATATATCATAGTAGGTGGAAAGCCGCTGTTGCAGATACATATTTGTCGGATACATTTCACCCCGGTATATCTGTATTAGGCTTTGGATAGAGGAAAGACTTCTGACGTCAAATCAAAAGCATTTCTTCGACGTACGAGTACGTCAATAGAATAGACCAACATTTTAAAATAATTTTAAATTTAAGCTTGATGAGGCATGAGCCTTAAATCTTCTTCAAATTGAACATGCTGTTTCCCATTCTTTAAACCAAACACCGAACCTATTTCTGTATACATCTTGTCGATGGCTGGGTTTTCTTTCCCCGTTTCGAAGTACCTTTGTTTAGAACTATCCAGTGGTGTCTATCACCGACTCTTTGGCCTACTTAACCTAAGTTGCCTTTTCTTCTTCTCGCTTCTTAAGCTCCCCTCCCTGCCTTAGCCTCTATACTACCCTTGTAAGTGCATTTTTTTTCTCTGATATGTGCATAAGTGGACGACGCCTGCGCAACGAGGAACATCACACTCACCAGCATTTTGAAGGATCTGGCTGTTCTAAACTTACCAATGCTTTCAGCGTTGAATACATTTTCTCAGGTCATTTGCGGCTTCTCTTCGTTAGACTAACTTTTAGACTTTAAGTTTGCTTACCATAAGCTTAGGGTCGGAGTTGACGTTGGCTACTTCGAAGTGAAAAGAAGAAATATTCTGCAGACCTTATCCAGAAGATAACAGCATTCCCCCTGGTCTTCAGCCTGACCGTTGGTTGACACCGATGTCAGTAAACCAGTCGCTTGTGTTTGGGCTTTACTGTAGGCCCAATGAGGAAGGAATACATCGCCGAGGCGACGTCACTCATCACCCTTTCTATTGCAACCATAGTGGCATCGTCCAGGCTTCATCAGCTTATCAATTCCCTGTTCCCTTGATTTTGTAACAACAACAAGATTGTTCATCGCCGTTTTGTCGGCGATATTTTGATACCAAAATAGAACTCGGTGCTGGGGAATGGTAGTGGTGGCAAAAGAAGACAACATTGTCGCTATGTCGCAGCAGAAGAAATACTTAGCAGGTCTTACTTCAAAACCAAATGCCATCGAGTCGTGTTGACTTTCGTCTCCAGTCTACGCGAAGTGTTTGCTTAATTTTCGAAAGTTCTCCTCCTCAACGTTTACATCTTTGGCAAACTTAATTCAATGACGCGTTAAATAAAAAAATAGGCATCCTAAAAGGAGTCAACATCCCCAGAGCCTGAATTGATGTAAAAACAATAAATCACCTTCTATCCTACCACAAACTCCAAAACCCATTCTCGAATCGAACTATCACCTCCTGTCACCAACTTCTTCAGCTCTATTCAACATGGCGTAGCAGAAATTCCTTTGAAATGTCAAAAACAAAAACACAAGATAGATGGGGTTGGTATAACAAATGTATGTTCATGCCACCCCTCTTATCACCATTTTCACTCCGCAGGAGGGTGGTGATATTAAGGACTAGAACTAAAAGAAAAACCCACCATGATGCACTTCTCTAACGACAATTTAGTCAACCATATGTGTAGATACACATACCTTCACGTTCGTTTGTATGTAAAAAGAATAATAGAAACGGCAGTCTCAAAAAGCCATAAACTAAGATTCTCTCCTTTCCCTCCCCCGCCCCAACCCCCTCTACATCAGCCTCCCACTTCCATTAACAATCCAATTCTTGCAGATGCATCAGATTGAGCCAGAATACTCGTAGGTGGGGATTACTTTCCTATCCCGCATCAATTCGCCTTAGCGATTTTCAATAAATCGCATTTATCATGACCCAATACGAAGGAACAATACGAACACATGGTGGTCCTTATATAGCCCCATCTGTGAGTGAATGTGTGATGTCATTGGGATATGGGATTTGTATGCACTTTCTCGGTTGGTATGCCATTGTTTGGTATGCGAAGGTTCAAAGAAACTCTTGTAAGACGTCAATGAAAATGAGAACAGGAACGCTTATGGCACATAGAAAATAACAAGGAGCATGATTCCGTCGCGTCTCGTTCTCTCTGTCTTCCGTGTTACATCAAGCGAACATTGTTCGTGCATTGTTTAGAAATGCGGTGCATAGTGATGAAATTTCTATGAGAATTCGAATTCAAAGAGATCCAAGAATATCTGATAAAGAACCGGAAAACTTCTACAGATTCTGTGGGACGAGAACTTTCCATTTAATTGCGGTTTTAAAGATTCTCTAATGAACAGTAACGTGATGTGGGACTTACAATGGCTTGACTTGTTAAAAAAAAAGGGTATCTCCCTACAACCGCAGTAAGAGTTCAGTGGAATTTTGTATAATTGAGGAAGATAAGACATTAAGATGGTTCGTCTTTGATCCAAAAAACAAATCGGAACAATGTAGAGGAACAGTGATAAGAGGGTCTTGTAACCTCAAAAAGTGATATCAGCGAAGACTTTACCTGCGAGTATAGGTTTTAAGCGTAATGCGCACAGTGCAGGATATCACTACAAACAAAAAGATTTGTAGTTATTTCTATAATTCATTTAATGTTACCATAACTTCGGAAAAAGATTAACACCGTACATACCGTCATGGACTGTTGTTGTTTCTATTAAAGGAAGTTAAAAGAAGGTTTTAGTTATTTTGGAGGCTTTCAGGATTAAGGGCTCTTTGAGTTCTGTTATATCCTCGTTTTGATGTTTGTTCTATCACAGTTTCTAAAACCACTGCATTTGGTAGCCCGGATACCGATATTTCCTACAAAGTCTGACCATGTACGTCTTACTGAAGAATCGGTCCTTATCATGAACTTTGTGTAGAAAAGAGCAATACCAATTTTTCGGCGGAAATAAAGTCGACAGTGACGTCAAAAGTGGATTTACACTACAAGTTCAGAGCTAACGTCATACGTATAAGTTTTCTCTATGGCGTTTAGCTAACGAAGTCAGCCCTGGGTTTCCCGCACCATCATTTCGATTATTTCCTCTTTTGGAGAATAAGTTCTGACTGACCGACTCTGCATCAAGTTAGCTGCTCGACCTATAAAATTTCCACAAGTTTTAAAGCGAAAAACAGTGAGTGATTTTACGGTGTAAATACAGTGGAACAATTTCGGATTACAAGACTGCTAGTCAACGGAAAATCAAGCACATGACCGATTGTTAAACTACAATTAGCATCAAGGCAGCATTTTTCTAGTCTAAGACTTCTGTGAATTCATGCTTCAACAAATGTAAATTTGCCATAGGCTTGGCATTGCCGGATGCTTAGGTGATGATCTCATAAAAGGCTGAGATTTTATTTCAGGCCCTCAATTATAGTAGTCAGCAAACATACCCACTGGGCCACACCACCAACGCACCAAGCAACGTTGGTATATTTCCAATTGTTCTGAAAAAGTTAAAGATTAGCCCCTAGCAACTCTGACGGTAGTCTTCATTGCTAGACTAGCACTCTACCATACAGTGAACTCCTTGAGAACAGGGAGAGCTTTTAAAAATCGGCACAGATGACACTCACTGGCTAAGAACTTCAGATATGGTTCAACTTTATTAACCCAAAATTGAGGTGAGAACACAACCTCCGTCTAACGTACAATATGCACTGCAAGAAGATCTTGTGAGTCTATGCTTCGAGATATATGTTAGCGAATTTACAATTCTAAGGAAATAGGGTTAGGGGGGTGTCAAGTCCTCTGATATTCATGATATATACATTTGAAAACATCCTACAGATCGGGTCACTTTCTTCACGTGGCAACTTTCCTTGTTAACTTAAACGCACAGTAAGGCGCGATAGATTTAAACGCGTTTATCAACGGCCTGATGTGAAATGTTGAATAATTCACGCTAATCGGTCTTAAGGTCAAACTATGCAATCCACAGTTAGGCCACTTCCAAATGTCAAATCATTGGTAAGCATGAAGTTACTCATTGGCGAAGGTGAGGAATACATATCTTAAACATCTGTCAATTTGAAAGTCATGGAGCCCTTTATTTACTACTTACATTTGGGAGTGATCTCCGTAAACACTTCTTACGATTTCGGCTTAAACCACGGCTCTCACAAGGCGGCCTACCTCTTACATGTCAGCCAAGTCGATTTCCAGAGACTCCTAACTACCATTGTGTCAATTTCTGGTACTTTGGTCCTTCTACCAGTAAAACCTTTTTAAGTTTCAACATTTGTCCCTGAAAGTATTCAAAAACGCAGATGTTCAAATACTTAGTGCACATTCAAAATCTCATGTCAAAGTCAAGCAGCGCCGTGTGGCATATAAAAGTTTCCGGTTATTGAAAGGAACTGCCTAAGGACACAAGGATCCCCTTTGAAATACAATGTAAGCATAAAATATCATTTCAACAAAAGCCTTTACGATAGACCTCGCCTAACCAGAATTGACAATTTCTTGTTTGCTATAATACTCACATGACGTGAGTACGCTTCAATCTGACTTTATCCCGCTTGAGATATTTTTGTCACTTTACACATAAGACTTAGTGGTAAGCAGTAATGGTATCCCGCTAGAATGCGGCTCGCGCCGAATCTTTGCCGCATTTACTACAGGTTTTTTGTCGACGTTGTATTGATCTTCCGTTCTAGTTTCTAAGGATCGGTGTCGTTAAGCGGAATACAAGTTTTTGACGGCTGAGAAAAGAGAACACAATTGATACGTTGGTGCATTACACATCCAACTCTGAGGAAAGAAAAGCGACAATTCTGTTGAAAAATGACAGCAACTTCTGGGGCAGCTAAGAAGAATCCCCTCAACCAACCCAAAGATAACCAGCTGTTTGAAAAAAACCATGATAGGTGGCCTTCCACTTGCGTGCGCCACTTGAGTTTCGGTCTTCCCCTATTACGCTGTCCCTCTAGCTGGCTGATTCGAAGACTTTCCGGACCGAAACCTTTGGTGTTCATCTGCTTTACATGAACCAACCATCACAGTCGTTGGGTCTTCACCCTTCTTTCTAGGTGGATGTCGCTGCACAGTCCGTACAGTTCGTTGTTGTATCTCCTCTCCTCCTCCACGAAGAATTTTCCTCTCAAAGCAGCCAAGAGTACCCCCATCAGAGTCCGTGCCTCTGCGCCAAAGAGCAGGACTGGGATTATTAAGGTCTTTTACGAGTGTAGAGTCACTTTTGTTGTTTGAGAGAGGGTTTTTCTAGTCGATTGTCTTCTTTACCCAAAGAATTGTCTGAATTGACAGCGTAGCCTAGATGCCTAAAAGTTAAATCTATCGAGTATACCGTTCTGTCCGAGACATCGCTGCTGACTGTTCTTTCTGCTTGAGAGGATTTACTTTGCCCTCGTTGTCTGCTAAACCCATTATCGCCGCTTCCGTCTCAATACTCGCGAAAGCGCCACTGACATTGCTTTCTGACGATTATATCAATTTCATCGGCGAAAGCGAGTAATTGGACGGACTTTTGAAAAATTTCGCTCCTTGCGTTGATGCGTGAGTTTTGCACTATTCTTTCTAGTACGGTGTTGAAAACACAACACCTTGTCTAAATCCGTTTTGACATCAAAGCTCCCGGTGTGATTTTTACCAACCTTGGTGGAGCAGCGTACATCCTTTGTTTTGGTGGTCGAATGAAACCCAGTACATTATTAGCGTCATCTCTGACAACTTTTTGCCACTGGTCTTCGATGCTTGATACTAGCGGCAAGGGACCTCTTAATAGATTAGGTGAGACTCGATCTGGCGATCTCTTGTGATTGTAGCTGTCTGACGTCAAAATTCCTCACAATATAAGCTTATCTTGGTGTTGTTCGGGATATGAGCAACCGTACCTTGGCTACAACAATGTAATAGCCCGCGGAAGGAGTGCCTTGCATCGCGACTACACATTGGGGAAATAAACTATTTGGTCACTATGTACGTATGTATGTATGTATTATGTACGTTATGACCTAACCTTGGTCTCGCAAAGACCTTGATGTAATCACCCTCTTTGGTTTTTTCTGGGAGGAAGATGGCTTCATGGACGACAAGTTAATCCGGTGTTTGTTCAGATAAGCCTCTGAGAACCCTGTAGTGTGTTCCTCACGCAAATTTTGGCGATTAAAGAAGTATTCTTTGGCTGAAGAAAAGCCCGAGACCTACAAAGGATATCCGCTTCTATTCGAATAGTAAGGCTACTACTACTACTAGACTTTGTCACAGAAAATTCTAAAACCATCCTTAACTGCCGATCATCTCCCAGGAAGATAGTGAAGTAGTTTTACATATATGTTTGTGGGGTGCCGGGCCACAAGATATTCCGTGGAATTGTAGGCCCGACTTATTCGCAAAAATTGGAACCACCTTAAACTTGTATAACAATCGTTGCGTACAAACTGCAATTAAAGCTGGACCTATTAGACAAACAAGCATTATTCAAAATAGGAAATATTTTAGCACTATCATTGGTGTCGTCAAGTCATCACTGGACACTCTCTTATAGAGAAGCATCCAAGATGGCTTGGCGTTTTCACAAACGACGTCTGCAGAATTTGTATGGACGAGGAGGAGTAGAAGATAATCCTCCACCTACTCTGTACCTATACATGCCTGGGTTTCTCCAATAACTTAAGCGATCCAAACAATATAGACAGTCTCCTACGCTTCGTCAGAAATTCGAATTGTTTCCTAAGGTGACAGGATTAAAGATCCATTTAATATCACAATAGACCTCAGTTGGTTGGTCTATTGGCCTACTGTTACCTTAACTATCCTAGGTAGCATTGCACTAAGTTAGCTAAAGCCTTCCTAATTGGCATCGCAGTTATGGCACCGTGACACACTATTCAATAGTTTATCGTAAACGGCTGACTGTAGTTGTTGAGCAATGGAACTTCTCTGAAAAAATGTCTCGAGAACTAAAACTCGACAATTTGATGTGGAACAAAAAACTGATTTACGTCCAATGTGTGGTAAACAATTTGTTGCGTGAACTTCACTTTAACTAAGCATGTAAGCATAAATCATTCATAATCTCATTGCCCATTGGATTGCCCCAAATAACAACACCTAAAACCAAATGTCAATATTTCTTTGGGCCCGTTTTCGAAATCGGGTTTAATAAATAACCTTCGTAAAAAATTATCCCACTTTTTCATTCGCCCGAAACCGGGAGAAACTCTGAATCGGGAGAAGCTCCTGAAAGGGGTGCTTTGTTTTCGGAGTAAAAATTTGTTTGGGGTTGTTTCTTTTTTTTGAGGTGGGGGGTGGTTTAGTGCGGACCACAGTCTATCCAGGGACGATCAAGAGGAAGTGAGAAATATTTATGAAATGAATGAAAGTTAACTATTGCAGTTAGTGTCTCTCCCTATCCGGACAAAACATAGGCCCAGACTGTGAAGGCTGACAGGGAGGGAATATATCAATAACGAGCAATATGAATCGAAAAGTGATTTATGAGCAGCAATGGCTGAAACTGACCAAAACTTGTTATTTGTTGTGTGGAGTTTTGAGATATATTGGTCAGAGTCTGTTTTTTATTTCGATTGTTCTGTGGTGATTTCTAATAATTGCCGCTGTATGGGTATTGTTTGTTTTAGCGGAAGCATTAGGGAGGATTGTTCTTGGTTTCAGGGATTTTTGTTGAAAATCATTGTATTGATTGGAGAAAGGGTGGAATTTTTCTTTGGCAGTCAAATGAAAATGTCATTGTAACGATTACGTTTCAAAATTTGTAAATTACGTCGGAAGTATCTCGGTTATTGTCGTAGTAGCCCACTGATACCACAACAAGTGACAACAAAATGCAGAAAGAAAAACGGAAGTGTATAACATTCAGCCCCAACCCAAATAAGAATGAAGGCAAACTGGTCGCCGCCGGTTTACCAGGGTACATTACAGCAAGTTGGTCATGTGTCTCTAAGTGAGTGAAAGGCTAAGCACCCACGCAAACTGACGTCAGTTTAAATTGACTACCATCTGCACAGAATGAGCCCAGCACGACTAAGTGAAAATGGGTCACACACGCATTCTATGCCATCATCACCCAACGACGTCGGTACCATCATCATCATCCCCCAACACTCACTCGACCATCACCGGCAACTCTTTCTAGTCCTCGTCACTGGTCGGGGGTTAAAGTTAAAGGTCTGCGTACACGGAATGAAACATCCACATCACCATGTTGTAGCTCTCCCTTCTCTACTCGTATTTGTGCAAAGGTTGGGCAGGTAGGCGGGCAGGCCTCCATTCGGAATGGGAAGGCCGAAACGCTATTTAAGTAGTACTGTGAAACATATTTTGCATTATTACATGCTTTCGCGTTGCGATTATGGCAGGAGTGACGCGGCTGCTTCTAGCTACTTCAGTTCAGAGTAAATGAAAGTGTCTTCCAAACTATACCCAGGAGCAAAGAAGACCGCACAGCACCACCGAACAAAACAGAACAGAACAGTGCAGGACAAAGCTTCAAGGGTGAGCTTTTAGGGTAGGATACTGTTTGAAAAAGAAAATCGTAATTGTATCGCATAGCACGGAGTAAAACAACACTGGCTACATGCGGTTTTTATGGCAAGCTGTGGTTTTTCGCGGTGCTCGTTTATACTATCACAAACAGAAACTGGAAGCTTCTATCGGGTGGCAGTATTAAGGCACGCCGAACGGCATTAAAGGATGTACGTAATGCGAATTTGCATATCATGTCGATTTAAAGAATATGGTATTCGTGAGAGAGATTTTTTTTCCGCAAAAAAAAAATTAACTTCGGCGTAAAACCTTAAGATGTATGCCTCAAGCAGCAGCTGTCGCATGATTGAGGGATGGAGGTTTTATTTAATTTTTGAAAATAAAACTTTTCAGAGTTGAAAAATTAATGGTTTCGTGTCAACATTTTCTTTTTTTTTTTTGACTGGCACGTGTCTAAAATTTTAATTGTTTCACTCCCCTGTCTGGACTGGGCGGATGGACATATGTCACAAAGTTTAGCCGAGAGTAACACTGACCTCAAAGACAGAAAAATTTTGAAATTGGAGTCGTTGTCATTGACATGGGAAATTTTTCACGAGTTAATGATGTTGTTGTGACTGAAGTCAATGGCTGATGGAATCGCCTTCTGTGCTGTCAATCTTGGCTTCGCAAGCCCTCGTTCTTTGCCTACGATCTTTAATGTTCATCAGCGAATGAATATGACGTGTGGTTTGAGTTCATTGCACTTCAATAGCGTATCGCAGATTTTATAAGTCGTCTGTTAACCTTGCTTTTCAAACTCAGTATCAATATCGGCAGTACTCATATGCCTGTCTATCGTCGTGATAATATGAAGCTGTATCTTACTCGTTACTCTGCAAGTTCTTTGTGCATCTCTGCTTCTGCGTAAGGCCAAGCAAATAAAATTTCGATTCAAGCTGTTAACAACCTTTTTAAAATCCATGAAATGCCGATATAGCTATACAGGACCAATCCTTGATTGATGCATTACTGACCTGCGCGGTATTTATTTGGTCAACACTGAAAAATATCTTCCCTGATCTGCCCCGGAATTTTGTTTTTTGTCTTCAAGGCTAGAAAGTAGATCAATACTTTTCGCTGGACTTATGCTTTCACGGGCGGACAGAATTGGTGACCTTAAAAGAGCTGAACAATGTCCTAAGCCAGTAGTGAAAAATCTCGTAACTATTCAACATATTATCAGTTTTTATCTGAGGCAGTTACTCACAATTCTAGTCTTGTTAATTTCTTTTACGGTTGATACTCGTTGGCTTAAGGACTAACAGAATCTTGTCCTATTTTATTTTATGGCCCAAAATACTCTCCAACTACAGAAACATTTTAAAAGTGTCCTGCTCTTTAGTTGAAGTAACGTAGGTGGTCTGGTACTATACTTTGGCGTCCATAGACCGACATTCCATCAGAACAAATGTCGTTGGATAGACACTGAATTTTTTTTTCTCGACCACAAAATACAACCTTTTTGGATACTCACTCTGTCTCCGTGCGTTGAAATCTCGTATATTGGATAGTAGCTGATCGAAATTACAATGCTCGTTGTCATAAAGCTTTCCTCAAAGGCTGTGTCTTTCCTCATTCTATGAAATTGCCGAATATTGTTTAATCTTTTTCTGTTTCCCTTGCGTGTTTTGCATACCATCAATGAACTCTGCTAAGGAGAGTCAGATCTGATTGGAGGTCTAAAGTAGAGCTTATCACTATAGCTTCTTCTTCTTCCTCTTCTTGTCCCTTTATTTACCCTTTTCTCGTTATACGAACTTATGCGTAACGAGTTTCCCATTTTAACTGCATCGCTGCTGCTCCGCTTATGGGGTTGGCTAATGTCGCAAAACGCGACACTATCCTAAGTACTTAAAGATAGTGCTTTTCGGAAAAACTACTCCGTCTAACATTATATCCGGAACAGGTCGCAACGGGCAATGGGCACGTCAAATGTTCCGTCTTTGAACGATTTATTTTAAACCCGTTTCTTTCTAGCGCATTTTTCCATGAATCTAAGGCGTTCTGCAAATCTTCGATGTTATCGCTGCGTCGTCAGCGAAGAGAATTGGCGATACATTTGCCTCGCGCATGCAGGCTTTTAAAAGATAGTCGAGTCCTACGTTAAAGAGGAAAGGGCTAAGTACGCTTCCTTGGTGCACTCCGACATTAACTGGAAATTTTCTCCACCAGAGCTTTTAACCGCAGTTTTCACGTTTCCGAACATGTCTTGTGTGGCGATGGCGATGGCGTGATAGTTAGCTCATTGGACTATCACGCAGTGAGTCTAGGTTCGATTCCTGGCTGGGTCACCAACAATTTTTCAAATCACCATCACCCTTTGGGCGAGCAATAGCAAACTCCCGAAAGTAAAATTGCCTACGAAAAAACTTCTAAGGAGTGCCGTTCGGACTCGGCGATAAACCGTAGGCCCCGCTCAGATGTGACAAAAATGACAACATGAGCAACACAAATGAGTGTCAAGAAGCTAGGACATGGCCCATACCAGGCTGCCAGCGCCACAGTGTTTTTTTTTTTGTACATGTCTTGTATTATTCTAACATACGTTTCCGGTACGTTTTGAGACCTCAGCGCGGCCCATATGAGATCCCTAGGCACTCGATCGAATGCTTTCTCGAGGTCGATAAATACCATGTGTAAATCCTTAGACGAATCTCGGTGCTTTTCCATTATTATTCGTAGGCTTTGGATAGCGTCCACCGTCGATCTTCCTTCAACAAATCCACACTGGCTATTATCGAGCTTTATTATTTGCCGAAGACGTTCGTTTAAGACTCTTTCGACAATTTTCATTGTGTGTGACATAAGCTTGATTGAACGGTAGTTGTTGCATTCTCGAGTGTCGCCTTTTCCTTTGTATAACGGCACCAATAAGCTACTTCTCCATTGATTCGGCATCGGTTGTCCACATTTTAATTTATTCAAAAGTTTCGATAGCCATTCGCTGCCCATTACCTCCATCTTCGACCAAAATTCTGATGGAATGCTGTCTGGTCCCACCGCTTTCCCCCGCTTCTATTTATTTTTTTATATTTCTTTGTTTTCCGAAAGATGTAGACAAGTGTCATAAATAAAAATGACAAATGCCGAACGAGAATCTCTGCATTGATTTCCATCAAGTGCATACAAATTCACGACGGCAGAGCAATTCTACAATACTATGCCATCTCTGTGGATTATTTTACAGACTTCAGAAAATTTGCTCGGAATCAAGATTAAGCATTACCGCCAAATATCCATTACTTGAAAGAGTTATACCTTTATGTCTTTACTTGTGAGCGCCTTCCCTCAGACCTATATTTTCTCTTGTAAATCAGTTAAGTGCCAGGCTTACAGTACTTTGTATTTTTGTTAAAAAAAAAAGTCTGGCACTTTTCTAATAGGATCCGCGAATAATACCTGCTTTTATCACCAACCTGGTTTGAAAGGTGTATTTTTTTAACCACGCTCCCTGGAAGCCGTGGCCGGCGGCGGACAATAAACAGCATAATTTCCCTGTTTTCTGCTCTTCTGGTCGGCCTTAGTACTTTTCCTATCAAGTCCTTCATCACCTTCATAGGCCTACATCAGCGTAATGCATACGACCGGTATACAATCTCAAATTCTTCTTAAACCGCATATTGAGCAGTAACCAAGCCGTTAAAGCTACAATGAGCACGTTCTTATAGTTGTTTGGTTCCTTAGTTCTTTGGTGAGGTTATGCTTTTTGAACTCTAATATTTAAGGTTTCCTTGTCACATTCCCACTGTTTGCATTCCTAACAAAGTACATAACTATGTTTGAACATTACCCCCCTAAAGAGTCCAAGATTATGGAATGATTTCATACTACTAAAGCTTAAGCTTAACGAGACGAAGGTTCCGGTAAGCGCCCCTCTAAAGAGTTTATTTTATGAGCTTGAGAACTTGAAATAATAATACAAGACAGAAATATTGTTGGAATGAATTTTTTATTATTACTCGTACCTATATAATCTGGCATTTATTTTTTAAATATTATTTGCGGCATATGCTGCCCGCCGCGGTTACGAGTTACATGGTCCATTCGATCAGTCCAATTTTTCACTCCTTTTTCCAATAAATCTAGTCGTATGGCGTCAATGACGACTTGAATATTGGCTTCCAATGCTTCAAGAACTGCTGGTTTGTCGGCATAAACCAATGACTAAACATGGCCCATAAAATGTAATCGAGAGGCGTTAAGTCGCACGAACGAGGGGGCCAGTTAACAGGACCACTTCTGGAAATAAAGTTGACATCAAATTGATTTTGGAATAAATTGTTTGTTAAGCTCGCTGTATGGCAGGTTGCGCCGTCTTGTTGGAACCATATGTCGTTGATTAATTTTTGTCGAAAGACAAAGGCCAACAAGTTGCGAACGGCGACGAATCGACATTTCGGCGTCTTCTTCAACACTTCGCGCTACAGCAGCAATATTCTCTTCGGTACGCCCATTTCTTTGTCCTGTTGATGGTTTTGAATCGAGAAGAGTAAAATAAGTGCGAAAACGAACAATAACTGCACAAATTGCTTGCTCACTAGGCCCATTATGTTGACCGTAAAATTGACGAAGTCCTCTATGAACTTCACGAAAACAGGCTTATTTTTTTAATGTAAATTTCCACAATTTGGAAGCGTTGTTCTGGCGTTAAACGATTCATGATGAATAGCCAAATCTTATTGAACAGAAATGTCAACACAGTTTGACATTGACAGCTGTCAAACCATAGACAACAACCATCGAAACTTCTCATGCAGCTAAAAAAAAAAAAACACCTTTTAATAGGGACGAATTTCTTTATTCAATTTAAAGGGCAAACATTTTACCTTTTTAGCGGTTAGCTGTTACAAGCAGTATCTTTATGTTGTTGTGCGGAACTCAGCGTTATTCTCTTCCGACGTGCCAATATTGAAGAACTAGGGATGTAAATGTATGTGCCTCCCTGTCTATTTAAGTGTTCATTAACCAGACATTCTTCATTCGACCGAAAGGTTAGGTGGGAAACTTTTCTCTCAAATAATTGCTCTCTCGAAGTAACAGTTTTTAATATAGAAAATCTATAAAACAAAGTCTTTCTTTAACATCTATTTTGGTTGGAATAAAAATGTTCAAATACAGGGCCAAACATGGTCCCTAGTGGTATCGCCTGGTGAAATCAGCATTCTCTCTTTTAATAAGTGAAGGTGCTCCTTATTTCCAAGAGTACCATCGAAACTTAAATGAAGAGGTGCTATTCACGAGCAAGGGTTTCCGTTTGTGCAATACATACAATTAAAATATTTCTGACAAATCTTCTAATGATACTTAACTCCTTCTTGGTATGTTTTTTGGTTTGAAACTACAACTAAAAGTTCACCACAATACAATGTGGTTCACATCCTCTCTTACTTAACGAAATCCCATAAGGATCAACAGACAATAGTCCCTTTCGGCCTGATTTCCCGACTCAGTTAGTATGGGAACTCCACCAAAATAATCCGTTTCAGAAAGCTATTGCCAACAAATTACCACCCAATTACCAGTTCCCAAAGAACTCCACACCACTTAGGGGCAATTTTCCCCAAAAGTTCAAACTTCCAACTTGCAATTCCCATCCACCACATTGTCCACCACTGTCCAGTGTAAAATAAACACCACTGTAGTAAATCCCCATTTGATACACTTTGGGAAATTGCCCTTTTAAGTGACAACAATAACCCCAAAAGAGCCATCGACAAAGTGGGAAAAAAAAAAGAAATTGAAAAAGAAAAAAACAAAAACAGAGAAAAAACCGAAAAAGTAGCGGAATTGAAAGGAAAAAAAAACTTCCTGATTTATTGTGCCTTTAGCGAGGCAGTGGCAGTCGTCCCAATGAAATGTCTCACTCCACCATCCTATTGGGATAGCAAGTCAAGTGAATATCCTACAGGATATTCGTGCTTAAAGTGGCGCCTTTTGTTTTCCCAACTTTGTACAAGCGCCTTTATTTTTCTTTTTTTTTTACTTTTTGTGTCTTTGCCATGTGCTGCTTTACTATTTCCTGCTTCAGTCGGTCTCTTGTTTCTCGTTTAATGAAAAATGTCCCATTTACGGTGCAATTTTCATCCTTTTTCCGCTCTCAAGTCAGTCGTTTCGTCTGTTTATTGTATTATCCTCATAGACATGGTGTCTTGTTAAAACAAATTAAAAGGATAATACACTTCCTTATGCGAAATTATCACATGACTCAAGTCCTTTCTCAAGGGGTCGTCTCCAGAAACAAGTGAAGCACAATATCCCTACGATAACGATAGAAGAGCCTTTTGGCATACTTGAGGGTTTCAATGGAGAGAATTTTTTGAAGTACGAGTACTGTATCTGCCATCATCTACACAAAAAAAAAAAATTCTGTTTCAGGAAATATAATAATCAAACATTGGTTTTCTTCTTCTTTTTTTCTAGGTGACAAGACACCCCCAGGTTTCCCGGTAATTACTCAAGGACCCAGTACTCGAGTTATTGAAGTTGGACATACTGCCGTGATGCAGTGCAAGGCAATTGGCACACCAGAACCGACAATCTACTGGATCAAGAATCAGACAAAAGTCGATATGTCGAATTCTCGATACTCTATTAAAGAGGGTAAGTACAAAAGCCTTTACTCATACCATAGGAGGAATGTTTATAGATAATATCCTTTAAGTATCGTGTTGTCTCGTCTGTATCCTGGAACAGGATTTGTATACTCTTAGGAGCAATCTCTGCTGGAATTTTGGTGTGGAGGCCGTCCATTCATTCTTGTTTAATTATTAATCGAGTCACTTAGAGGCATAAGCGCCTCTCGAAAAGCTACGGAATCAGTAAAATGGGAATGTGCTGAGCTGAATTGGTGATGAAGTTCAATGGAGTCTTCGAAAGACAGACACGGTGTACTGTTGCGTCACATAGCCACATTAACGAACAACAGTGCGTTATAAAATTAAGTACCCCAAATGCGGCTGTCTCTGGTGTCGAACGACAAACGACAAGCGATAAAGATGGCAAAGTTACCATTTACATTTTGTATAGATGGCGATAATGGAAACTGTGGGATACTTTCTAACTAACGAAAGAAGACACATAATCCGGGTCGATTTTCCACTTTTTAGCCAGCAAATTTGTCAACGAGCAAAATATTGTCACCCAGTCCCGCATAATAACAATCATGAAAGATGAAAGCACTCATTTTTGACGAGAGAAAGGGATAGATGTTCTTATCTGTATATATATTCATAGGTCAACAGCAGCCTACAAGTGTGAATATTTGAAATTGAAATAAACGCGCATTGTATTCGTAGTTGGTTGGTTAGAGTTCCCACGGTACTTTGCATTTTGTTTTATCTTTTATGTATACAGATGCGATTGGGGGTTTTTGGGGGAATCTTTAAAGTCTTATTTGTAGCGATAATTGTTTGGAATTTATGGATGAGATTCCTGTGATCAGAGAACGACTAACTGGCAGAAATGTTTTTTTTTTTTTTTTTTTAAAGTTTTCCTCTCTGATTTTTGTTTACTGACTGTGGAATGTGAAATGTGAAATGTTTAAACAGATTTTGAACTTATTATGCAATTCGAAGGGCTTACTCTTTTTCTATGCAGGTGCCGCTCTAGCTAACATAAAACATGCAACAGCAACTTTAAGTGGTGCCTCATTATAATATTTTATTCTTCTGTTTAGTAGTCTAATTTTGGTGCCTACAATGTCATGCAACTAGTACGAGTATGATCACAATTACTATTCTCCTTGGAATGAGATCCTTCCTCCCACATCGGATGATCTGGCCGATCTACTAATTGCCCATTTTGCTGAAAATGTACTTGGTTTTTACAAATCTGGTGAAAGAAAATATTTCTACTGATATTTCAAAGGCATTTGACAGAGTTTGGGATTTTTTTTTGAAAAATTCGTGCGTTTCGGTTTCATGAATCTCTTTTTATAATGAAAATTTAGTTGAAGTTATCTTGGACGATTTCTAAAAAAAAATGCTGGTGTTACGCAGAGGTACGTTCTGTCCCCACAACTCTTTTTTAATTTTGAATTATTGATCTCTTCCAGTATTGTCCTTGGCAGTATTGGCAGTACATATTCGTTCCGGAATCACATCCTTGGATGTAGAAGTAAAATCGAAAACTTCTTATTCTCGGTGTTTTATTGTCAATGACAAGCTTTGCTGTAATCATCACATGTCCGATGTCATCAAAAACGCTTCGTAATGTCTAGGTTTGCTTAAGCAATAGAAAAATATTTTCCATTTCAAGTCTGGCGCAATATACTCGTAATAAGTGTTTCAACAAGAGGTGTAGAATTTGAAAGGGCTATTATTTTACAGCACACAGAGTGGGCTTAAGGTAACAAATGTAATTTATACAAAAAGCCACACAGTAAAATTAGAAATACAAGTCGCTGTATTTAATATTTTAGTTCTATCATGTCAAGAATGCAAATTTTGGACGTAATCGTGTGCCTTCTGAAATGCCTGTGTGGAACATAATCAACAAATTTCAAGTGTCGTGCTCAGTACAAAATGTTGAGACGCCGAAACGTGTTCTTCCTTGGCAATCAATGGAAAATATCCCCGCAGTAAAGGAATGTGTCGAAAACAACCCAAAGAGCTTAATTCCACGGCGTTCTCAGGAGCTTGATCGCTTCACAGCTGCAGTGGACTTAATTTTGACAAATTATTTAGTTTTCCATGCGTGTAAGGTCCAATTAACGCAAAGCGGGCGACCGCTAACAGAATCACACGTTATTCAAGAGTTGTCAATGCATCCTGAACGAAGCACAGTTAGAGGTGGTTTACGGACCGGGAAAGCTATGGTGTTAAATGGAGCGCGCTACTGAAACATTATACACAACTTTTCGTACCCGTACCTTGAGGATATGGAAACAGACGACTTCCAGTTTTAACAAGAGGGGGTACATACCGTACAAGTCGTGAAACAATCGTGGTATTTCCCACGAAGTTTTCTGTCGGGGTAACTTCGCATTTAAGAGACACCCATTGCCCGCCAAGACTTCTTTCTTTGAGACTATGCTAACTCTTCGCAAACAATTCCAACTCCGAAAACGAAAGCAAAAGCCACTATCAACCACGTACAGATGCAATATTGTGGGAGTGATTCAAAATTTTAAGAAATTAAATTTTTTATTCTACTCGATTAAAAAATCCTATACCTGTTGTTGAAACACCCTATATAAGGTATTTATCGGATCAAAATTGAGGTTAAACGCTAACATCTGGACAGGTGCTTCAACTATCTCTACATTTGCTAGGTAGGACTGCAAAACAGAACAGTTAGCGACAGAAATCATAGGTGTGACCAAATTTTCCCAATCAAGTTGCATACTTTCACCCCTATCTCCAATGAAATTGCCAGTAGCAATCTTCTGGTTGAAACTTTAACCGTAGTACACACCAATATATTGCCAGTATATTACGAGTAGCTCTTTCCATTACTCGTTTCTGTCCTCGATCCATCGTCAACTTTTCTGTGTCATCTTTACTGAAGTCGATCCGATCTTATTCTATGGGTTTCATTGCAACAGAGTAACCGATAAATACCAACTTTTTTCTGTGTATATGTATAAAATGATTTGTATCAGTTTTTTTTGACGTAATCTCATGTTGAGATACTCATTAGACAGGCTGATATAGGACTTTTCTTTTGATCACCGTTTACTTCCAAAGAGTGATGAAGTTCACGATTATTATTATTCTATTTTCCAGTGTCCAGCTGCGGCATTGAACTCAGGATCACTATCATAGCAGTCCTCTAACCACACCAGTGAACCGTGCTACGAGTACCACCGTTCTCATTTAGTTTAGACATATAAATTGTTAATCATCCTGAAGCTTCATAATTCAGAAATATCGGCATTGGATTTTGGTCTTTTAAGGAATGCTTATCGGTTTTCTTTCTTTTTACTTATAATTATTCGCCTATGAATGATGCTATCATTGCATACCATCTTATTCTTGAAACACCACGAGGTGCTCCGGAATCGTTATACCAACAACATCTATTGTTGATATTCCCTCTAAATCTTAGCATCATAGCTTGACATTTGCAAAAGTTACGTAGCCAAGAGTACATCTATCTCTGTGTGTGTTGGCGATTTTTCCATTACTTCCTCTCGGCTGCTAAAACGCGTTGTTCGCCGTGGTGGTTTCTTAACTCGATTGAACAGAAAGAAATCACAGTGAGCCAAATCAGGTGAATTTGGTGACTGTTGGATGGTATTTGTTGCATTTTTCGTCAAAAAATTATGAAAAATGATAGCACTGTGCGACGTTACATAATCATAGTGAATAATCCACGATTTTTCTGCCCACAATTCTGGTCGCTTTCGGCGAATTGCTTCACGCAAACGTCTCATAACGCCCAAATAATACTCTTTGTTTACTGTCTGTTGGGTATTGACCAACATTTCTTTTCGAAATGTTTTCTTCGGTTTTCGATGTCGATGGTCTGCCACTGCGTTCATCATCTTCGATTGACTCACGACCATTTTTGAACAGCTCGTGCCACTGGTAAACGACCGTTGTCGAAACACTTATCCAACATTTCCAACGTTCGCGCACCATTAAATCCGTTTTTTACACAAAATTGAATACAAGTTCGTTGTTGTAAATTGTAAAAAATCGCCAAACACACAGAGTTAGATGTTCTCTTGGCTACGTAACTTTTGCAAATGTCAAGCTATGATGCTAAGATTTAGAGGGAATATCAACAACAGATGTACAGAACTCAAATCGGGGCAATGGGAGCGCCATACGGTGGTTATTCCGGGAACTTTTTGATCGAGGTAGTAGTTGACTCAAATATCGCTCACTCAAATTACAACCTTCAACCTATTTCGCCCTTCTACATTTTCAATCGTAAAAACTGTCATTCAATGAAAGCTCGCCCTTACTTTACTTTGCCCACGCTGTGTCAACAATTTTATGATATTCCTAATTAGTCCCTTTCATTTCAAGAACAGGGTTCAGTAGATGTTCAGGAATATCTCTAACATCTAGAGCTTCTTTTTTATATCATGGTCATCAACACAATATGTACAAATTGACCAATAAATACTTTAATTCGTTGCCAATTGTTCAGTGCCACTTAAAAATAAAAGTACATCAGTCAGCACGGCCCCCTGTGGCACCTCATTTTATACTTCCTGACCAGCAGTTTACTGACGTTACAAAATCCATTACAAAATTTGTTTTATTAACGTAAAATGTCCCATGAAAATGTACTGCGAACTTTTTTAATTTACCCTCCTTCCGTCGCATTGTGTCTGTTCGTTTCTCCTGACTCTCCTACTCGTACTGTTGGTTTGTAGAAATGACAAAAGTGCGTTAATGTCATTTTGGTTACTTCGAACGTGAATTAAGCATTGTTATGTTGTTCACCTTTAAATCGGTTTTTATATCTTTTTTTTTTAGTCAAAAACAAAAAATGAATAAATAAATAAAATAATAAAATATCCAGAGCTTAATTATCTTCTGATTAAAATTCATTTCACGGTATTGAGTTTGGTAAAAATTCTTTCACTCCAGCCACTGCTGCTGCTGGTCTTGCCGCAGCTTCTGACGACCATGCCTTGGTCCTTTACACTTTTAATGGGATTATTAATTTAATAATAAAAATACTTTCATTTAAGCTCAAGGCGTGCAGGACGTGGCTTAAAACAAAACGAACAACAACCACACCGAGACCATGTGGGTGAAATACTATAAAAGGGATGCGGGTTAAAGTTGATGGGGAGATTGGAAAAATCATTGCATTAAGAGAGTTAGAACCAGTGTGGGGTGGAGCGGCAAATGAAAGTATGAAAACGGATACATTTTGCATTCAGTAAAAATTGAGATAATAAGAGAAAGAATAGACAGGCCAAGGTGGATGGAGGAGTTCAATTGATTAAGCCAAATGGAATGAAGTAGGGAGAGAAGAAAATAAAAAGGACGTCGAAGAGGGTTCTGGAGGAAATAATCCATTATGATCCACTTACGGCGATTGTTCGTTTAGGGAATGCCTTTGTGGTGGATCAGGAATATGTGATAGGCGGAGATGGGTTTTGTGGGGTCGACGGTAGTAGATAGAAAATACTCTCCTTTCATATGGCGGTGGGATATGTGTGTGTGCTTAGCTAATTCTGGGATGAGTTACTCCGTGACCACGACCACGACGACGACCACATGGAGAAAATGGTTCAATGAAATTATAAGGGTAAAAAGGTTAAATGCTAAATGAATACACAATGAATGGAGTTACCATCTGTGGTGTGTGCGCTTAGTTTTGTAGTCTGCCTTCCCCTCACAATGCGAAAGGGTTAAATTAAATAAACCGGAGATTTTATTTTTCCAACTGAATGCCTTTCTGGGTTTTCAGTCTTTTGTTTTGTCTTTGTCCTTTCAGTTTCCATACTTACTGAAAATCTGTACAAACTTACCAATGGTTACGTACGTAGGCGATTTGTCCCTCTAGGGGATTGTGTCTGTGTCGGTGTTTTACTCAGTTTTTGAATTATGACTGCAGCGCAGTTTCTGATGATAGTGGGCACGACAATTATGAACATTTCAAAAAGGTTATCTAAAAGTTTAAGTGCACAGTAAGAAGGATTTTAATTGCAGATAAACATGAAAGATTTTGAAAGGTTAAGGTCAGCATTTTATGTATTGTATAAAAGGTCGGAAGTTGACTCTTGAGACGAACATTCAGAACCTATTCATTGAGACTTAAATTTTGAAGCGACTTGGTGTTTATATGGAGTTTAAAGCTTCCAACATCATCTCTATTAGTATTGGTGTTCACAAGAAAATTGTGAGCTTACTTAGCAAACCTAGGTTCGATGCTTTACATAAATAATCTTCGACTCCTCAATTATGTTGAAATAATGTAGGAAAAAGCAAGAAGTTGTCGCGTAGCAGTTGATAAACTTTTTTTTTTTCCAATCCCTGGAAATCTACTAAAAAGTTTTTACCTTGGGGAATAAGAAATTGTGCTACTCCTGATAAGAATTTGACACAAGATGGCGACACCTTAACCGACTAGAATTGACGTGCTTTTACAAAATTTGCTCATCCAATCGCTGTTCTCATATCAGATTGATCGCTTAACGAATGACATCCAGAGCTTTGTTAACTCAGGTCTGTACTTGTTAAGGCACTATATCAACCACTCTGCCACAGTTAGTTTAGACTAGTGCTCGAAAATAACTCTTAACCATTTTTTTCATTTGGTTTCTCACCGAGAGAGATGCATTGGGCATTGACATTAAGGTCCGAGATATATTTAAATATTTTCACTTTTTCACTCTTTGCTTGAGAGCTATTTTTTAATTTCAAATATATCACTCCTCTGTTGACTTCTTTCATAAAAATTTAATGGAAATGATCATCGTAAAACCTCTTTCGTCTTTAATATATAGAATTCAATAATTGTATTTATTTTAAATATATTATAAATATAGAAGAACGCTTTAAACATGCGATGCCATAGCGTTAAAGGGTATTAAAAAGTATTTTAATATTTTAAGAATTTATTTTGACTAAAAGTTAACTCTCAAAGGTCTTAGGACTTAAGCTATACCTTTGCTCGCTTAAAATAAAATTCAAAGACGAAAATACTCTTTCGACAGTTACTTGCGTTGCCGGAACGCCGAGCACAACCATTGCGAGTTCAAAAACATCAGGAGATATTAGCTTTAATTTATGATAAAATGAAAGGATATCGGTATCTAATGGCAAACGTGGGTACTTTAATTGAAAATTTTCAACATCTGCGTATACTTTTGATAATATCTCGCTACTTCTATTTACGTCACTGCTTCGATTTGCTTCTAGTCCTTGTTCTTCAATGCTATCTAAATACAAGCTTAAAAGTGAGTCAGCTCCATCTGTCGATGTCGCATTAACTTGACTAGTTGAAGTAGTAGGGATATCATCACGGGGTGTTGCATTTGTTTCTTGAAGAGCTGAGCTCTACATGGAAAATATTATGAAGTTTGAATTAGATGAAATTTTTTGAGATCTTTGAGGACGAAATAAACAGAGAGGGCAAAACAAACACGAACAAAAGATGTAAGAAACAATTTTTAAATTCATATTCTATTTTGTACCTATTTCATGTTTAGTAAGAGTTTTTGTCAAGGAGTTTTGACTACTGGTCAAAATCACGATTAACCGAGGATCCAAAAAGATTGCACTCAACTTTGCGGCGCTTGCACTCCAGGAGCAAACCTTCACGTGTATTTAGAGAATCAAGTAAATTTTTTTTCAGGTCGTATGAGCTGTTCTCATAGTTCAATTTAAGCTCCATCCAAATTTAAAACAAAACACTTAAAATAAGTTGCTCTTATTGCATTTTAAGACTAGCGACCCATACCGGCCCTAAAGAATCAATATGCTCTCCTATGAATTCCCAATCTGTTGCTACTTGAATAATGTGTTGTTCGTCAAAAAATGATTTCGTTTCTTGTAACTTTTTGAGCATCAGATAGGTGGAATTCCATTTAGTGGAAACGTCAAGTGGAGGCATACATACATTTATCTGATTGGTTTAATTTGCGTCTATGTAAGAGGCAGAGTACAAGACATCGAAAATTGTTTTCAAATTATGCTACATACAGCAATTAAATAAATATTTTCAAAAATGTATTAACGAATATGTACGTATTTTTTGCAGTTCTTAAAATCTTTTAAAGTATGAAACGGATCGTATACCCTATCCCCTATCTCTTAACCCAGCCTTATAAATGTTGGCGTGGTGTAGTATAGTTAAAACTTGCTACTTAAATCATTCCTCCGAATTTCATTTTTCACTGACTGAACTTTTACTTCAACAAACTCAATCTCAATCCGGCATAGATGGGGTTAACTATTTCCCTAAACCCTTCACTGTCTAAATGTTTAAAAGGTCTTCCATCACTTGCTCACTTCCAAACATTTTTTTTATTTTCTTTTTAGGCACTTCGTCTATATTTTCGAGGCTGTTTCTAATTACTGTATTTTCCAATTTTTTTTTCTACGTCTTGTGTTGCTGCAAAGGTTTTGGCATAAGTGTATATTGTCGCCATTATATTACGCTGTTTGCTTTGAATTTTTATTTATAAGTTGTGACTTAAGCCTTGTAGTCCTATAGGTAGGTACACAAGGCTGTCCATATGAAGTCCCAATGTGTGTCCCAAAAAGCCTTCTGAAGTCGATAAAGAGCAGATGAAACGATACTTACACTTAATGCATTGCATTATTATTTTCAGGAAGGTATTCAGGGCGATGCGACATAGATACTTTCTTGAATCGCGCTTGTATTCGGTATGATGTCACGTATACTTCGTCAGTTTCATTTTACTGATTTTAGTAACCTTGCTGTAGTCTCATCTTAGCTCTAAGAAGGATTCTACAGCAAAGCTTTCAATGCCCGCCAACTATTTTACCCTTAAGACTCGCAGCTGCAGTCTGTATTGTCCTGGAATACGAGTGGAAGATGGATACACGCTCTAGTTTTCTGCATTTTATTGACGTAACATATAGGTGCAAAGCAGTGCTCACCGACGCGAGTACATTTCTCAGTTGAGATAGTTGCTGAATAAAACCAGACCACGGAGTCTGGCTGGGTGCTGATGTTGCACTGAAGTAGCTAGCAGTACTGACTGTCACTATTAAACTCCTAGAAAAACTGTGGCTGGAAACAATTTCTGTAATCGTTCTAATTGTGGGCCAATTTTAAACCAGGGTATCAGTTTCCCTTGAGGATTTTTGATTATCTGCTTTATGTGATCGAGTGCAACCCCCGTATAATATCTCTTCCTACTCGTACTACGACAACACTTTTACAGGTCGTAGAGTTTGCTGTTGTATCTCTTACTTCATTCCTTCTAGTTTCTAAAATTTTCCTCTGGAATAATCTTGAGATAGTCCTTTGAGGTGAGAGTTTGGATGACAGCTGTTTGACCAAATCGAAGTAGTGACAGTTTCGTAGATATTTCCTTCGTCGGATTTTAGCTGTGGGGTTTGTGTTTGTCTTGATTTTCATATTTTTTTACATTCGGTTTTAGACAATGTTGAAGGGATTCTTAGCCCGTCCAATTGCAGCGCTAATTCCAGCATTGTGGATATGCAAAATTGACTGAAGGGGACATTGATCTGGATCATTTTTCTGCATTCAATACGTTGCCAATGACTTATGTTACAACTCAAGAGCTGCAGTAGACTAAGCCGAACTATTAAATCGAAATAGAAAGTGAAAGCCAGTCTCAAAAAAGGTTTGGATGAAGTAGTATCGGGGTAACATTGAGTTTGTGAAAGCTGAAACTGGTGACCTTTTCTCATAACGATACACCGCACTTGGATTATTACCTAGTCAAGTCATAAATACTGGTACACAACTGAGCTCACTCATTACGAATGCAACATTTCGTATTGATTGCGATTTGACAGTTGATATTTATGCTTCATTGTGATATAAAAAGCTTTTGACATTAATTGCTGAAAATCATGGAATGGAGCGACATCGAAAATCGTATTGTTGTAGTTGGCCTACTTAAATGCAACATGGAAAAAGGCGATATCTTTGAGCGATCTTTGAAAGCGATCCACGCCGTGAAGAAACGAATCGACCGAAAACCGCTGCGTAAACAGAAAATCTTGTCGCGGGAAATTTCGCAAAAATCCATGACTCGCATTATCAAAGAAGATTTAGGACTCAGCGCGTACAAGCGACACACTGGACACCTGCTCACGGCCGCATTGATGGAAAAACGCAAGCGAAGATCGAAAGCTTTACTCAGCCGGTACGCGAAAAACGCTCACAGACAAATTCTGTTTACTAACGAGAAAATCTTCACCATAGGAGAATCGTTTAATAAGCAGAACGATCGTGTGTATGCTCGGTCATCCAGAGAAGCATCCCAACTCATCCCGAGGGCTCAAGGAGGCCACCATCTCGTGTCTGTATGGTCGGGAGTGTGCTACGATGGCGTTACTAAGCTCCATTTTTGCGAGAGAGGAGTGAAAACATCGGCCAAGGTATATCAATCGAACGTCTTGGAACCCATTATAACGTCTCTAAACCAATCAATACTCAACAACAAGCCATGGTCTTTCCAGCAAGACTCCGCTCCACATCACAAAACAAAAACGACTTATTTATTTCCTTCTCATTTGGCGCTGATTTTTCTGTGTACCAGTATTTATGAATTGACTAGGGAGTAATTTGTTTTCGGTTCTTCATAGTCCTTGAACTACGGACTTCGCGTCAATCATTTGAACATGGATCTTAACCAATTTGTTTGTTTCAAACCAGAACCCTTGTCGGTACACTGCCAGTCAATTCACTGGTGTCAATTCAAAAGTAAAACTATGACTCATGTATTAAGAAATTCAATAAAGACCTAAAAGAGCTGTAGAGGTACCCTACATACCCCCGGGCTTTCATTCGATTACCATCTGTTTGGCAATCTTCAAATCCATCCTCAGTATGTCGTAACAATTTATTACACCAAAGTATATTCATGACCTCTTCCAATCAACTAAACCCAATACCGGAAGCTGTTAGGGTCCACCACCAGCCATATGTATCCTCGTTCTCATAACAAATATGAGATGCCTCTTTATTTCTGCATCAAAAACATGGACTTCATAAAAATAAACTCCTCCACCACCAGTCATTTAGTACACTCGTAACAATGCATTTATCCATTCATCCATTGCCCCAGACACGTTTGAAACGACCCTAAACATTCTATTGAGCTTGTGGTTCTTGTCTGTCCCGGTTTGGTGGCTTCCGTTAACGAATACCATATCACCCTTCGAATGGAGTAATTTTGGCAAATCCTGCACCTTTCCCAGTTACGATTTAATTCGCCATTTAAATTGTACTTATCGTAAAAGTATATAGATTCCATTCCTACACAAATATCCTTTTGTTTATAAAAAAAAATACAAAAAAAAAAAAAAAACTAAAGGGCCAGAACCAAGTCAAGCACCTCCTTCGTAATCCTTAAAAGCTCCGGACTCATACTCGTAAACTGTTATGAACTTTTTGCAGACTCCTTAAAAAAATATTATTCCGCTCACAAAAGTCAAAAGATGATAGCGGCTCATCATCATCCTGGTCCCGGCGGCGGCAGCGATGTGATCTTTAGATTCTGTCAATAGACTACATTTTGACGCGCTGTAAAATGTGAAACCTGCAACAAAGCCACCAAACAAAGACGGGGCGGCCTCTTAATTTTGTGTGTATGTGTGCATTTATATTCCACAATCATAAATTTAATGCTTGTGACCATAAAAACCAAGCGCAGCAGTAGCAGCACCACCAGCAGGAACTCATAAAATCCCTTCTTCCAGTAGCAGGTGGAGCAGAAAGCAAGCGAAATCCTTTAGCCTGGCACTAATAATAAAAGTACGAGTAATGAAGCGTCAGGCTCGCTCGCGCCTTTGCCACAAATAATGAGCAAGAGCGGAAAATTTATTAATAAGGACACGTATGTGTCCTGGTGCATATTGTTGTTTGTTTTTTGTCTTGTTTTTGTTTTTTCGTTGTGTGCAAACCTGACTCTCGATTAATGGTTGGCATGGAGGGTAATAGTGAACTTGTAGTGGCATAATGGAAAGTGGCACACTAGCGCCATCTCTATGTATACAAGGAGTGGTAAAATGTGATAACAAAAGTGAATGCGAACGAACTCATAAATTATCTACGTGGTTCAGGATTTTTGCACACACACCTTTAGTACCAACTATGGACAATACGGACTTTGTCCTGTTTAAATAGCGAACCAGTACACCACAACCCCGGTTGGAGAACGAAGAACCCAATGTCCAAATGGACAGTATCGGGGCTTAAAAAACCCGCGCACTGCTGACCTTATATCTACGAGTATCTATCCGTATTGTGAGGCCCGGTGCACAACATATTTCGCTTCGAATGCAGGGCTACTAGGGTACCTACTCGTACCTACATATGTACGTTCGCATTTCTTCAAAAATGAATAAGCGAATCGTGGGAAAACAACAGACAGGCCGGACAATGCAGGGGGAACCACTATACATGCTCGTTTTTATATATATATTTATATACATATAGGTAGAGAAGGGTTAGTGGTGCGAAAAAAGCATTTAAATACCAACGGACACAAAAATAAAGAAGGATAAATGGCCCACCATAAAAAATTAATAGTCCATCGACAGTGCTAAATCATTTTAATGGCGAATCCTTGTGTACGAGTATACCAGTTAGTCTGTATATTTGGTGATTTTTTTTTTATAAATATCTTTTCTGCTTTGTTTGTTGTTTTTGTTACAATTTTTGTTACGATTTCGCTTCGGTTGGTGGAAAGTTTGGTTAGCCCGGTTTTTAAACTGGGTTGCGAAGACGGCTATGGTTTGATGGCGTTATGTGGTCCTTTTTTGTGATTTTTTTTTCTTTTTCTGATGAACAATAATGTGTTTCGAATTCTGGCGTTACACTGTTCAAATATTTATTTTGACATTTTCGGTGATATGGCTGAAAAACTGCTAAAGAGGAAGAGATTTGCAACATCGGTGGTGTTACCTAATTGCCGTGTGGTACCTCTATCAGTTTGAAGTTTCTTGTCACATGTTGAATAATGTCAACACCAACCACTATCTTATGCATTGAAGGTTTTAAGTTTTTTCCAGAAATGGAGTACGAAACCCACAACAATACGCGTATCTTGTGAGAATAGAAATATCTTTATGTGTTCTCTGGCCATAAAAGTGTTAAATATATTTAATTGACATCAGTAAAGCCTTTGACTCTTTCGATCATTCAATTCTTCTCGAAAAACTGAAGAAGTCTCTCGGGTTTTGTTTTGAAATTTGATTTGAAATAATGTTTCAACTTAAATCGGAACAGATGTGTTAAAGTCAATTAAATATGCTTCTGACATACCCTCAAGAGAACGGTTTAGGCCACTTTGACTTTTCAACATTAATAAACGACAGATGCAACCCTTTATTCCACGCAACGTTCGATGATGAAAAATTTATGCTTCTATGCTTTCCAGTTGCATTTGAACGCCACGATGTTTCTCGTTCAATTTGAAGCGGTACTTCTACTAAACATCATTCTGCGGACCCATTGCATGTATGTAACCCATTTCCAATATGAGGAAAGCGCTGTTGAACCATCAGCTCATGAGATACGTCGAAACACAAAAACACAACAATGATCGGCAGTTCGTAGCAAGAAGACCACTGGTGATTTGATGGAATATCTCACTGAGAAGTGGAATCAAAGCGTACATCAATCCAGAAAGAACAAGATCTTAATTTTCATTTATGATCTTTTGTTTGCTACTTGTAATCTTCGGCCGTGATTTTGGAATAGCAGCGTATTCTAAGCTCAAAGAATTCCGACATAAACAGCATGGGGATCCAGGAACAGAAAGGAATTGTATGCCTCCAAAAAAACACAATGACGTCCGCCTTCGTTAAAGCAATACCTATAGATGCAGCCATTATCCATGATTGGAACTTGCAATGTCGAAATCGACAAACTTTCTATTTTCAGTTTCTATGTCAATGACAACTTACATTGGAAAGCAACACATTAAGTCTTATCAAGTCTTAATTTGCCAAGATGAACCTTATACGCACGCTCGCCCTCACGGAGGAGAGAGGTGGGGACGCCAAAGATAGCTTCTGCGAGCTTTAAAACAAGGCCTACTAGCAGTGCTCTCTATGAAATGCAAATTCTCCTCGGCGATTTTAATGCAAAGTTAGGAAGAGAATTCAATAACGGATTCAGGTTTATCGACTTTGCGGAGGGACGAAATATTGCCGTAGCTCACGCGGTTCCCACATCTCGATATTCACAAGGGGACTTGGAGAACTCATAATCGATCAACCGTCAACCAGATTGACCACAATACGATCGACGCAAGACACACCTGTAGTATTATGGATGTCCGAACGTTCCGAGGAGCTAACATTGACTTGGACCATTACCTTGTTCTAGCCAAAGTACGATTGCGGATATCCCGAACAACGCCAAGACAAGCTAATACTGTGAGAATTTTCGATGTTAGACGGATTCAATCGCAAGAGATCGCCAAATCCTTTGCCGATCGAGTCTCTCCTAGTCTCTTATGAGGTCAATTGCCCCAGCATAAAGTATCGAACACAAACAACAACACTACCCATGTCATTCAGCAAGATGCCTGCAAAGAGGCGGTACGTAGAAGCTTAGAGCTGTTCATGAGCTTTTCAGGATGAAAAAGAAAAGGCATGAGGAGCTCGTGGTCAAACAAAGTTCAAAGATGCTGCTCCAGTAATGAGATTCGGAAGTTTTACCCAAAATTAAAAAAAACATGTAAAAACAAACCACGAACCTGTAGATGCGAACAACGGAACTTTCGCACGACGGCGAAATAATGTCCGATGATAGCATTGTTTGCCCGATTCTCAAGAAAAAAAACCGTTTGAACTTCGCCAACTCCAGAGGCAGCAGTCTTCTTAACATCGCCTACAGGATCTTGGAGAAAAACCATAAGCGCTTCAGATCGATACACACTATCTTACTACTTGCATATGACAGTTTTTATAGAGACGAGCTATACAGAACAATGTCTAGTTTTGGCATCCCTGCAAAGCTCGTGCATTTGCGCAGGATGGTGAAGTAGAATGGATGCTGCTCTATTAAATTCGGTAAAGAACTCAGCGACACCTTTGATGTAAGAAAAGAACGATGCGCTGTCACGCGTCAACGCAAGAGGCACAATCGTTCAACAGCCCGTCCAATTATTCTCATTCGCTGATGATATTGACATAATCGAAAGAAGTAGCGTAATGTCAGTGGTGCTTTCACGTATATTGAGGCAGAAGCGCCGAAAACGGGCTTAACGATCACTAAAGGCAAGATCAAGTGTATGCTGTCAAGCAGAAAGGACAGCCAACAGCGATGTCTCGGACAAAACGTTATCCTCGATAATTTTAACTTTGAGGTATCTAGGCTCCGCTTTCAATTCAGACAACAACCCCAGGGCTGAGATCAAACAATCCATAACTCTTGCCAGTCGCTGCTTTTTTGGGATAAGAATGCAATTGACTAGCAAACCCCCCCTCGATCAACAAAAGGCAAGTGTAAATAAGACCTTTATAATCCCTGTCCTGCTCTATGGCGCAGAGGTATTGACGTTATCAAAAATGGGTGAAGGTGCTCTTGGTTGCTTTAAGGGGGAAAATTTTGGAGTGATTTTCGGTCCCGTCTGCATTAACGATGAGTGGAGGAGGAAATACAACGACGAACTGTATGGGCTGTACAGCGACGTCAACCCAGCCGGAAGAGTGAAGGTCCAACAACTGGGATAGCTGGGTCATTTAAAGCAGATGAAAGGAGGTGAAAGGTGAAAGGAGACCTCAGCCAACTTAACGTGCGAAACTGGAAGCAGTTAGCGTAAGATCGAGCGAAGACGCTTGTTGACTGAGGCCCAGGATCACTACAAACTGTAGCAACTCCTAAAATAAATAAGTAAGACCTCATACCCGCTGTCGCCAAAATGCTGTAAAATATCAAGGATCCTAAGAAATATTTAAATATTTGATCCCCTCTGATCTGGTCTCAATATGCATATGTATAAGGCATTCGTTACCTCAAACGCCAACAAAACGTCTCCAACCTCACCCTGTTCAATCTTTTTTTTCACCAACTATGCTCCATTCCGCGGCTTTGGACCTTTAATCCTAACACCCGTCTCGCTACAAATGCTCAATTTACCCTCAAGCCCTTTTTGTTCACGTACCTTGAAATGTGGTCACGCTTCATTAGCCGTACAACTCGCTTTCCGAGCTTTTTATTTCCGTGCCATTATAATCTGCAAACATTCAAAACCAACTAACATCGGAATCTCTCTTTCTTCCTTCCCTAACTTATTCAAAATTCCTTGTGTGTGGCCCAATTATAAAATAAGGAACAATAGCACAGAATCGAGGCGAAGTCAATAAGGATTTAACTGGCCGAGGTATAATTGTAGATACAATAACTTATAACACGCTATACCTCGTACCAATTTCAAGACAATTGCTATTACACCAATCGAAATCATCGCACGCTCTCTCTCTCTCTCTCCAGTATGATGAAATGGGTAGTTTGAAAGCCACTTTCACTTGCTGGCCGTGTAGCCAAAACCATTTTCGCTAATTGAAGCCTCAGAAACCATTTGGTTCATTAGCAGTACATCGTTGCTAGTCGCCGTCAATATTGATTACTCATTTCCAATTCGGGTAACTAACAGCTACCACATTTGGTTGCGCTCTCTTCCCTCTATGTGCTGCATATTTTGTTGCTGGTCCTTTGACACCAGGAAATGTGAACAACCAAATACAAAAGGAAATGTTCACATCAACCGCGTCCACCACACTGTATAATATTTGCAACTACATTTAATGGTTCAACTGTCATTGCAAGTTACAAATTCCACAAACTACTCGTATGGTTCGTGTCATGGCTTAAGAACGCCATCGAGTTCAAATCATTTGCCACTAGACAATTTGGTTGCCAATCTTTCGAATTTTACTTGGCACAAGTTATATTAAATTTATTTATGCATCTCTTTCAAAGAGAGAAAACATATGTTTTTGAATGAAAGCAAAGTTGTATGGTAAAATTGAATATCCTACAAAAGTCAAGACAATTTCTTTGAAACTCCACTTGCACACATACGAATACGAGTATGCTCATTCCTTGGCGCACAATTTTTCCTTATTTATCTATGCGAAGGTCCTCTATCTCAATCATCCTTGTTCCATAGTAAATCTTAGGAATTTACGCCATCTAACGAGTGGATATGTGTGTTCGGTCGGTTTGCATAGTTCGAAGGCAACCGAGCCAAGACGACAGCTAGAAGGAGATAAATTCCAATTCACACGATGTTGCTGATGCTGAGTGTTGTTGTTTTAAGTTGTTAGACTGTTCGGATGGTAACTACGATGGCAGTGATGGTGGTGGCTTGTGGCCAAAAGTGTTGTATATTTCACTTTCTGTCATGAAGTGAATAACCAAGGACGATGGAGGCGGTAGTGGTGGCAATACCAATGGCTATGGGGACATAAGTGAGCAGCCAAGATGGAAGGAGGTCTATATGCTCGGGATTGGGCTAGTACATGAATTGTTTATTTTATTGCAGATACTGAAAGGTTGTGAAAGAGTAAAGCAATGCAGAGAGGAAATATGTGCGGCATTTGACATTAGAGAAACGATTTTGGAGCTTGGACGGAAGTTATGTCGGGGCCTGGGTGGATAACTGAATGATGCAGGAGATACGAGTACTTAGAAGTGCACCTGCGGTGGAAGAGCTTTAAGGGATTGCTACAGAAAATCTTTAAATAGATTTGTTGGTGGTCACATTCGAATTTTGAAGCAGCATTCTCAGAAATTTGTTCAAAATGTTCAATATAATGGTAGAATGTGTTGTAATAGAATATTGGGCAATACTGTGGAGTGTGGTAGGACTATCAGTCCTTGGCTCTTGCAAAGAGCCGAACAAATAACCATTTAACTGCCTTAGGGCTTAATACTACCAAAAGGCCTAAGCTTAGGTTTGGTTAAAACAGTGGTGTGCCAAACGTCACTCAAACACTAGCCACCAAAGCGGGCCCATCGCCACCAGGCCTTTCTTACACGTTTCTTTGCCAAAGTCCTCAGGCTTTGTTACACATCGCCCGTAGAAATAATCACTCCAACTGCAATAATCAATATTTTGGTCAAAAATTTGGTCAAATTTGAGAACCACCTGCTGCCATCACTTGAAAAATTAACGAACTGGTATCTTTCGTCAAATTCTGTCTTGAGAATGACTGAGGTTTTGAGTATGCTTTGTCTTTTTTGAAGTGGCATACCTTAAAGTGGCATCAGATACGTTTTAGGCAACTTCATTCATTTAAAAGGTGACTTTGACAGGTAAACAGTCGTTTCTAGTTTTCGTGACGCTGGCTGTTGAGAACTTAGGTTCTTTTTACCACACTGAGTACGAATTAAAGAGCAACTTCTTAATTTGCGGGATCGAATGCTACGCGGGGTCATTCTTTCTTAAAAGAAGATTTAGTGCGGACAAATCTGGCATCATTTTGAATGACTGAGCTTGTGAAGTTCGCATTTGTAACGCGAAATGCTTAAAGTTTTTGCTAAGAATTTTTGATTGCCTTACGAAGAGCTTTTGACAATCAACGGTCCAGTCCCATCCTAATACATTTTTGTAAGCCTTGGTCGGATATAGGTACGGAATTAGCTGAAACTTTATTCCGAGTTGATCGTGCAATTGTTCTTCCTAGTCATAGTACTGTGGTGGCTGTAGTTACTGGGAAAGAATTAATCCGACTTAAGCTAACTTATTTTGTAGTTCAACCAAAGCTGTACTGTGTCAAATAAACCAAGTGCCATTATCTATAGAAGAAACTCGCGCCTTACATTGCTATTAAAGATGGTAATTTTAAAGGATGCTCATTACATTCATACTTTTTATGAAAACTAGCATAAATTAGTACCTTTCAACTGGCGGATAACGAAAATAAAACCACGGATGTGCTCACAGAGCCATTAATTAGTCACGATCAAATAGAAAGTTCGTCCGCCGACGGACAGTCCCTACTTTTACTCCATCAACCAGGTACGCTAGTGATATTAGTTATTGCAAAGCCCTGTCAGATGTTTTCCTTTCAGATAAGAAGAACATTTTTGATGCCAAACTTGTCTAAAGCTAGGAATTTCATTTAATGTACCATAGTTGAAATGAAAACACCTCCGTACTGATTGGGAATCCAAGCTAATGTGAACAGAGTTGGTAGGCTTTATCGTGGTCATGTTTGTGTATCAGTTTAAACTTGATTCCACGGATTAACATTATAAAGAATTTGTTACGAATGTATTCGATAAACATTACACAGAACGTGAAATTGTGTTCTTGGGAGACGTAACCGCGGATACAGGTAATTTTAATGTACGTCTTTCAAACGGAGATATTCCTCGACCGCCTACATTAATCCTTTACAATACAGAAGACATTTTCCAAAGGAGGAGAGATTCTGGATAGATTTAGAGCCATCTGGAGAGAGTTGCCTTCTACAGCAGACTCCGTCTGTACCCGCGATTCTTCAATTACACGAAAACGATTCAATTATTCATCAATATTCACTTTATTCCCTTCAAAGTAATCTCCAGTGTAATCAATACAAACATATTCCAACGCTTCCTCCAATATTCAAAACACTTTTCATAGTCCGATTTTGGAATCGCCTTCAGTTCCTTCTGCGAATTCTCCTTTATCGCCTCGGTCGTCTTAAAACGCTTTCCGCGAAGTGGTAACTTTAGTCGTGTGAATAGAAAATAGTCACAGAGAGCCATGTCCAATGAATACGGAGCTTGCGAAACGGTATGATCGTTATTTTTGATGAAATAGTCGCCAAGATGAGATGTGTGAGTTGTTGCCTTGTCGAAGTGAAGAAACCTGGAATCGTTTCTCCACAATTCTGCCCTCTTGGCACGAACATTTTCTCTCAAACACTTTTATACGCTCACGTAATATTCCTTTTTTACCGTCTGGCTTGGTGCAAAAAATTCGGAGTGGACCACACCACGACAATCAAAGAAAAAAATCAACAATGCCATGATTTTGGTCGTGGTTTTTAGGGTTATGGTTCATCTGAGTAGCGCCTTTCCAACGTTAGTTGTTAGTTAGTTTCGATTTCATATCATAGGTCCGTGTCCGGCCACCGGTAATGTTTGCACAGACCGATGTTCAACTCGTCTTGATGATTTCCGAGGATGATTTTCTTAACTTTTTCGATCTAAATGTCAGTCATACTGGTGGATGGACGGCCGGAACGATGGAAATCATCATTCACCTACTTTGAACTCCTTGTACCACCCGTTCGCTTGTATTTTCGACAGTCTCGAAAATTCCAGGTAAGGTTTGATGGTTTTCTTGCAGAATCTGCTTCTTTAGGACTCTGTTCGATACTTCCCATTTCACAAGACAAGCCGTTGACAACACCACTCTTACAATTTGATTATTAGAATAGACCTAAACCGAATGATGCTAAGCTCCTCTGGTATTCGCTTCGGAGTTTATTAAAAATGTTGGTTGGGTCCTTTAGAACTTCGGCCGAGGAGACCACGAGTAGATTATCGAGCGAGTACCATCTTATGTATGTATAATCCTGCATGAGCTTCTCTGTACTCTGGCGCTTGCTTCAAAATCTCATCTTCTCAGAACCATCAGATGTTCGACTCTTAAACCTGTCCCGGAAAGGCGGCCAACAAATGAAACGGGCCACATTATATCCAAACCTCTGCGACGTCCACATTAGAAAGCTACTACTGTCAAACTTATTGTAGCTCCAAAAAGCTGTCGAAATGAAGCAAAACCTTGTCCATCACTTTTCAGAGTATTGGACTGCATTCCATGCTCAGAAAATTCTTGTACGTATCGGAATTTGTTCCTTATATCCATTAGTCCACGTAAGCTGAGCTGAAAACTTTTAAGCAACTTGTCCACATCCCTTAACCTGTCTCGCACCTCATATTCTTTTTTTTTCGAACACTTTCTCAAAATTAAACCTGTAAGCCCCCTCTCTAAATCCTCGACATGTCCATCAATTTAAATATCAGTGTAATTTGAAACTTTTCAAAAGTAACTTAAACAACGGATCAGTGAGTTTAAGGCTTTTACTCCCTCCTTACGAAAACTACCTCAAACGTATTACCAATTTCACACATCAATAAACACATTTTAAGGGCTTTTATAACTTTTTCAAACACCTCTTAATCTCTACCAGAGCTCTTGTCCACATCAATTACTTGCCCTGGTCTCCTCCATTATAACCTCACTTGAAACAATAAGTTCTTCCGACAGTGAAGAAAAAAAAAAATTGTGTACTGAAACCTCAAACCAAAAAGACCTCGAAGGCAACTTAAGAACTTTAATTCGCAACCACTGAAAAACAAGACAAACAAGAGTGTGAGCCCAAAAATCCATCGAACAAAGGATTACAGTTTGTTAAATAAACAGCAACTTACAGATACTCTCATACCCTGATGTGGAACTCAAATTCTTAGTTGTATAACTTAGGGCCTACCTACCCTGTACAACAGATAACCAAACTACAAAAGTTACTCCCAACAAAGATCAGTGGCAGCGGTTGGGAAAGGAAGGCAGACTTCAAACTTTTCTGCCGGTGTTAACTAGAAAAAGTTTGTGTTTGTTATTTTTTTTTTTTGTCTTATTTTGTAGACGAGCAATGGAGTTACCTCTGTCAGATTACGCAAATTAAAAAAAAAAAAAAAAAAAACCTACAGTACGACAAGAAGATACAAAAATACTCGTAGATACTTGTTCATCGTGCTTCAAACACTAAAGGAGTACGAATACACGGAATACGAGTACAATACCAAATACCCAACGACTATACCGAAAAACTGATTGTGATTAATAGTTCCCTAAAGCTGGCAATAGTAGGACTAGGACTACCACTAGAATTGGGACTACACCGACGGCAGCAGGACTACAATTTTTACTAAGCAAACAATTTTTATTAACTCTCTACACACTCGTTTAATGGCCATCCTCTTGGTATCTCTTTCCTGGGGATACATTTGTAGTATCTGATCCAGCTGAACCTACATTAGAAAATATGGTACGGTCATGGGCTGCAGACCAAAAACAAAAAAAACGAAAAAAACCGAAAATAACGAAAAATTGGACAAAAGACCCCCTCTGATGGTAAAGTCACGTAAAGAATCGTACAGCTTGCGTTGAAAGCGAAAAAGCGCTCGAAAAGAAAAATCTTTCGCCCGCAGAAGGTAGAACATGTCGGAACATACCATGAGATACTATCAGATACCATCAGATACCAATGTGAGAATTAAGATAGCAATTTATTCGTCGCAGATACGAATATTCAGCAATAGATACCCCCATTTGTGCTGCTGCATTGTCGGGGTATGCAGTCTGGAGTATTGCAAAATGCAAACTATGGCCAATGCCGATGATATATCTTTGCTTCATCGTTACCCTATTATTTCTCCGGAGATGTGTAGAACTACAAATTGGATTCGAACTACGAACTCGTAACTGAAGAAAGTATCAAAAAGTCACGTAGACCGTAAGAAATAGCCGTGAATAAATCTGCAATGTGAAGGCGTTTAAGTTGCGGTTTTAGATTGTGTAACCACTTTTGACAACCTACAACATTTCTTGTGTCTGAAGATGTAATCATTGAATGACAATGATAAGACCATTATTAAAGGGATAATGAAAAGAATGTAAACATAAAGATACAGTTAGTCAACATTTTCATCACTTAAAAATTTTATTTTTCCTTTTTTTTGTGCGGGCCATCTTCATGAATGATTACAGTGCAAGTATCTATAACTCTTCCTCTTCCAACATCATTCGAATTGAGTCATTCTTCTCCTTTCTCTGGTTTAGATGTTGCGTGCTTGGAATTTTCTATCTTAAAATTGTTCAATTTTCTGATAGTCCAGGAAATGAAAGGCGGTCTACGTTTTATTGGTTGCTCTCCCGGAGTATCTATGGGATCATCTAGAGTTTCTTGGGAATCATTGGAATGCAGGAAGTCTGGATTCCGGATATCAGTCACCGTTATATCTTTTGGTATCCATGTGAAACATGACTTTTGGTCTTTTCTCCGGTGGTTTTGTTGGCATCTTTCTCTGAAGTCGGTTTCGGTTTCTGATAGTAATGACGATGATCAAGTTGTAAGACAATTTTGAATGGTTTTTCGTATCCTCGTATCTGTGCTGGTTAAGCAGTTTTCTTTCAAGAGATGTGAATGGTTTTAAAATTTAAGAAAATCAGAAACTGAAAGCAGGGTGTTGGATAAACTTTAAACTGAATAATTGAATTTTGAATTCAAAAAAGTCATCGTATGTACAATTATTCGCATCGAATGATGGATCAAAAAAAAAACTGATTATAATTCGTCCATGTGACTTCTCAAACAGAGGACTTACTTAAGTTTTGGTTCGAATCTACTAAATTAGCATTTTTGGCTTCAGATTTTACACAGAAAGACACAATCTTAATCGACATAGCTTCTCACAAGGTTTTGTTAAAAAATATTGGAAGGACACCAAAGTCACAGAGAATGTCTTCGTTAGCCGATGTGGGAATACCCATTGATGTGCTTTCTGTTTGTGAATGAAATAAGCTCTTACGTTTGGGAATTTGGCCTGAAACTAAGCCTAGAAAATTTACATCAATCAAAACTAACTGATGTGCCACAAGTATCAATGTTAGGACCCCTGTTGGTTTTTTTTAAGAAATCGCAGCTACAGTCGTTGTCAATTGGTCTTTACTGCCTTAGACTGCAGCCAGATAGCAAGTGACAGTTCACGGTTGATTCTCCATTTAACACCAACAAGGGGAAAGATTTCATTACTAGTGTTCTACTGCAACATGTAAATATAGGCCTCACCTCTATCGTGCTTACGATTCTTATTAGTGACATCATTATTTATTAAAACAAAAAAAAAAGTAATTGCTGTAGGTCTGATGATGAACTCTAAGTCGCAACTTTTAAGAACTTAACCCATGGATCGAGGTGAACATCTTATGTCATTGCCCAAGCGATAAACGTTCAGATAAACGCCTTAAACCACAGACCATAAAAGTAGAATAAATCCACCTAAAAAAATTAGGAGACGTGCCCCAAAAATATCGAACCTATCTTCGTAACTCGACGCCATAACGTATGGTAAGACCGTACCCAGTAACTCCTCAAGAACTCGCAGTGTACTGCAGTTACCGATGGCCTTTCTTAGGTTTTGTGTTTGTCGAATTTTTGAAAATAGTGCAGAGATATGGACCAAGTTTTGCTTTAATCTCGAAAAAAAATTTTCTGAAACTATGGAAATGATATAAAAAGCCTCTGATGATGAATTCAACAAAACAAGAGCGGTTCAAAGAGGGGCCGCACATCCAGTTAAATTTTGAGGGCGTGGGACTTGACTGCGCGCGAGAGAGAATACGGTCTTGGCACTTCTAAATTTGTGCTTCAGCGATTCTTCCATTTCAGTCATTACGGGTCATGAATCTTGGATTTGTGGTTTTGATTGCGAAACAAAACATCAGTCTTCAAGTAGAAGCTTCAATCAAAACCACGGCAGAGAAAGTCCACGTTAAGATAACAGGCGCATTTTTGGGTGATCGGCCATTGGCACCTTCACTCCTGTTTAGTTTTTTTAAAACTCAAAATTACACAACTTCGCCAGCGTCTGTACAGTCCTAACGTATCCCCCTGCGACATTTGCATGTTTTCAGGATCGAAATTTCGTTTTAATGGGAGAAGCGCTTATATGGAAGTTGGTGTGTTTTGTTCAGTCAAATGGGCATTACTTCTATGGATGCAGCCAGTCATATTTTGTTAATTTCTTACATTCTCGGCACAGGAAACTGATGCTAGCTCCAGGGGCTACAGCAGTTGTACAAGTCGTTTACCCAACTACGTTACGAAGCTCACAAGCTCGAACTTTGACATCACGTCCAATAATTGTATTTTTAAATCTTCCCAATCGATACATAGCTATGCGGAGTCAAAGACAAGAACGACATCATTTGGCTTAAGTTTTACTGAAGAATATTCTTGATTATCGTAGAAGGATCTTAATTGTTGCAAATATTCGTCGCCCCACCGATTCCAAAGCATACGAGTACTAGTTTGCTTTAGGCATTGCGTCCAAAGCTGTTGTACGAGTACTAAATGTCACCTGAAGCAGTTACAGATTTATTTGGGGCAATAATACCACCGTAACTTTGTATGAAATATAGAGGTGTAAATGGGGACATATCTAAAGGCTTATTGCTAACGTAAGCAAGAGGTCCAACATTCATTAAGCCCTCTGCTTCTGCAATCACGGTTCATAATTGCTCAAATGCCAGTTTGGCCTTTTCAATAACCACCTTCAAGACATTTTTGGTCGTTTTTGTTAGTCTCTCTCAGAGCCCTGTCCATCATGGGACTCGCTCAACTATGGGTTTTTAACGCATACACTTGTTGGGACTCCTTGTGGTGCTTGATCGTTGTAATTAAGCTCTATAGCCGCTATTCTATGAGTTAAATAGTCATCTGAGTAAATTGTTGATGGACTGTGCTTGTGTTGATTTTTTTTTAAACGAGTTGCAGGGAAGGAGAGCCCATTTATCGCCATATCTTGATATTCGGTGATTTTTTCCATTTCCTTTTCCAGTTCATCAATCCTCAGAAGGTAAGACTTTCAAGAGCTGCAGTTAACCGTTGGGTCAATGCAACGATGTCCTCCTCAATAACGTCCAAGTCAGCTGCCAAATTCAATTGGGAATTGCTTGTCATCTGTTGACTGATCTACATGATACTCGATTAATGTTTCACTAAACTTCAATGTTTTATACCTAAGCTTTATTTTAAGGATTCCTTATGTTCCAACCCTTGGCTATCGACATTGGACACCGGTTGTTTCCTACAACATAATATTTTTTGAACAAAAACTGACCTTAAAACTTAAAATCAGAATATTTCCGAAGCTTTAAAGCACGGAGTACTCTAGGAAGTCAACTAGAAGCCAGTGTGGTTAATGTTTATGCTTTGCTGCGCATTTGATGGAGTGATCTAAGGATCCGTTTGCCGAGCATACAATTAAAAATTCGACTTGTTTCGGAATTGGGATCTATGAATTGTTGGTGTCCGAACTGTTGCATCAAAACTGGATTGCTGTCAAATCGAATTGTTGGCAGAAGACTGGGATATAGGAGTGTGAGTATGGGAAACACATTGTGCAATAGAATCTCCTTGGCGTGGAGTATATGGTATATCTACTAGTCGCACCCTACAATTGAACTCTGAGACAACCTCAAATATGTCGAAATCATTTTCAGATTTTCGTCAAGTCGTCAAGTGTCAGGATTTGCTAACACTAGCTCTCATTCTATTGTCAAGACCACATCCCTCATTAACTCATAAAACTAATATTTTTCCAAACTTTTTAATTTCATCTCTACTTTTCCCAAACAGTATCCAGTCAACCCTTTTCTTCATCCCTCAATCCCCCAATCCATGTAAAAATTATATTTAATTCGGGGCAAAAAAAATTCCATTCTCTGTCATTTTTTCTTAAAGTTTGTCCTGGCTTTCATTTCCCTTTTCCATTCGGTAGTCCTGAAAAAAAACATTCGTTCCTCTAAATTTTCAATTAAAACTTTTTATAGTATCCTAGAGCAGACCTTCACGACTTTCAATAAGTCCTGTAAAGTCGTCCTACAAAGTAAAGTAAGTAAAGTAAGTAAAGTTTACACTATCACACTTAAAGACACAGGATTCTCTGTAAGCGTGATTATATTCGTGTCCTTCCTGTACTGCAGCAACAAAAACTTAAAGCCAAAAAACCACTTGTTAAATTCTTTCATCGCTTTTCGTAACTCCCTTCTTGACATTTACTTGTGGTTCCACTTCCACTTTCACACCCTCTGTGTTCGCCATTAGTGGCGGAAGGATTTCCAATTAAAAATTCTTGCAATAAGTCAGAATGTTAAATTCTTAATGTACACACACCATCACCTATTCGGGCCATGTAAAAAAAAGGAATAAGTTCAAAAAACCAACACATAGTACTGGTAGTTCCTCAGAAATTGAAAACACGGTGCAAGGAAGAAAATTCTAAGGAAAATCAAGAAAAATTCCCGGCATTTGCTTAAAATCTTTTTTTCCGTTTTTCTTCTGCTGAGGAGTTGTAGTTAAACAACAACAACAAATACACTACACTTCTCAAAACTGTAAATACATCGTTTCCCCGGCGTTAAATATACAATTCGAAGGAATCGTTCTTTCAATTTTAGCAATTCTTACCTCTGCGCTTAAATTTTTCAAATATAAGGAAACAGCGTTGCCGTTGGATGAATTCAGACTCCTGTAGTAATCTAATCGAACAACTTTGTACTAGTTGACTTAAACACCGATAATGATTTTATTTGGGCCGTATCTCCAAAACGGTCTTTAAAAAGTTTACAAAAATTTGTGTGTTCGGCCGTCTTCTTCTTATCCTTTTATTAACCCTTTCCTCGTTATACGAACTTATGCGTAACGAGTTTCCCATTTTTACTGCATCGCTGCTGCTCCGCTTATGGGGTTGGCTAATGTCGCAGACCGCAGAACGCGTCTACATAATACTCGGTCCTGGATCGCTTCAGTGGTTAGCCCCAGGCGTTGTTGCGCATTTGCCATCTGAGAAATCAAGGAATTCTTTTTCCGACCTCGTTTTCTTACAGTTGGAGTGACCGTAGTTGATAGTGCCTTTCTAACCGGATTTTCCGCAGATCTTCTTTGAACGTGGCAATACCAGCTTATTCTATTCGCCTCAAGCTGTTCGGTTACCGAATTCTTTATATGTAGACTTCCTCTTATACGCGTAGATCTAATGCAATCGCGTTTAGTGACTCCACTAGACATCCTTAACATTTTCATTTCCGCTGCCGTCATTTTGTTTTTAAACGCTTCGTACATTGTCCAGCACTGTGAACCGTATATATAAGCTGGTCTAACAACCGTGGTGTAGAGTTTCCCCTTTAATTTAAGTGGAAATTTTCGGTCGCAAAAGATTCCCGAATTTTCCCGCCATTTCATCCATCCCACACTCACTCTGTGGTTTACGTCGTCGTCACATTTCGCTTCCATGTTAACGATTGATCCTAAGTACTTAAAGAAAGTGCTTTTCGGAAGAACTATTCCCTCTAACATTATATCCGGAACAGGTCGCAACGGATGCACAAATGGGCACGTCAAATGCTCCGTCTTTGAACGACTTATTTTAAGCCAGTTTCTCTCTAGCGCATTTCTCCATGTATCTAAGGCGTTCTGTAAATCTTCGACGTTATCGCTAAGTATAACTGCGTCATCAGCGAAGAGAATTGGCGTTACATTTGCTTCGCGCATGCAGTCTTTTAAAAGATAGTCGAATACTACGTTAAAGAGGAAAGGGCTAAGTACGCTTCCTTGATGCACTCCGACACTAACTGGAAATTCTCTCGTTAGTCCAGCAGAGCTTTTAACCGCAGTTTTCACGTTTCCGTACATGTCTTGTATTATTCTAACATACGTTTCCGGTACCTTTTGAGACCTCAGCGCGGCCCATATGAGATCCCTAGGTACTCGATCAAATGCTTTCTCGAGGTCGATAAATACCATTTGTAAATCCTTAGACGAATCTCGGTGCTTTTCCATTATTATTCGTAGGCTTTGGATAGCGTCCACCGTCGATCTTCCTTCGACAAATCCACACTGGCTATTATCGAGCTTTATTATTTGCCGAAGACGTTCGTTTAAGACTCTTTCGACGATTTTCATCGTGTGTGACATAAGCTTGATTGAACGGTAGTTGTTCCTTTGTATAGTGGAACCAAGAATCTACTTCTACATTGATTCGGCATAGGTTGTCCACATTTTAATTTATTTAAAAGTTTCGATAGCCAAACGCTGCCGATCCCCTCCATCTTCGACCAAAACTCTGATGGAATGCTGTCTGGTCCCGCCGCTTTCCCCCGCTTCATTTTTCCGATTGCTATACTTATTTCTTCGATTGAAAAGTCCGAAACTTCCTCGTCGAATAGACCAGCTGTCGGCACGATAACACGTGGAAACTGTTTGTTAAGCAACTCCTTGCAGTATTCAAGCCACCGATCACAAATTTCCTTTTCATTTGTTAGTAAACGACCGTCTGCGTTTTTGATGTATTTCGGCGAGGTTATTTCCATTGAATTTTTTCTCCTCTGTGCAGCGAGCTTAAAAATATTTGGCATTTTTGTATTGTACGACGTTTGAACTTCTTGGATAGCTTGTCTTCTATCTGCCGATCGTGAGGATATTTGTTCCAACTCCTGGTACAGAATTTCCGCTGCTGCCGCTCGAGTTCGAGCCAGGACTTTCTTTGCGATCTTTTTAAGACGCTCGTATTCAAGAGCCAGTCGAGCTTTTTCGATATCGTCGCTCCGATCGCATTTTGTCCACGCTTGGAATGCACTCTTCTTGTCGGCCACAGCTCGTTTGGTTTCGTCATTCCACCACCATGTTTCTTTGCCGACGTGATGGTATTTCGATATAGTCCCCAGATGGGACTTTGCGAGTGTTATGCATTCCTCGTGCATGCTGTTCCACATTTCTTGCGGGCTAAGTGAGTCTGCTATACCATTTATATTTTGAAGTACTTCTTTAGCCAGTGCGATAAATCTTGCGCTTCGTTTCTTCGATAGATTATGCCACCGGATTTTTGGCTTTCCAAACGATGCCCGTGTTTTCGGTGGTTCTGCCGTGGAAAATTCTGTAATGAGCAGACGGTGTTGGCTTTCTAGCGATTCTCCAAGTATTACTTTACAGTCCTTAACACGGTTTCTCATCGACATTTTGCAGAGGTGATAATCTATTTGCGTTTCGTGGCCTCCGCTGCTATAGGTGATAAGATGTCGTTGATGTTTAATAAACATTGTATTTAAGATGGTTAAGCCGTAAGCCCTACATGCTACAAGGATGTCTTCGTCAGCTGAATTTCTGGTTCCAAAGCCTTTATCGCCATGGCAGTCCTTATAATCAACATTTGTTTCTCCGACGTGGCCATTTAAATCTCCGCCTACGAAGAGCATCTCATCGATAGGTATATTTCTAAGCAAATTACCGAACTCTGACCAAAATTTATCTTTTTCCGATTAGTCGCATCCATTTTGTGGAGCGTACGCGCTAACAATGTTCCACGTTTCATTGTGTATGACAAGTTTTACACTCATCAAGCGGTCGCTTATTTTCAAGATACCAACGTTGTTGATTAGAAGATCCGCTGGAACAACGATTCCAACACCGTTTCGTCCATTGACCGTTCCATGGTAGAACATCTTAAATGCCTTAGTTTTTAAATCTAGAAAACGCGCTTTATTTCCTGTATTACACCACTTCGTTTCCTGTACACACAGGATTTGTAGAGTTCTGCGACGCATAATCGCTCCCAGTTCTAAACTTTTTGAGGTCATTGATCCGACGTTCCAACTTGCAAACCGAAGTTTAGGAAAATATTTTGGAAACTTCATTTTGCCCGCCCCCGGAATCCTTCGGGCTCTGACACAAGCACTTCTGCTTGCACTGGGATCACCCGAGTGCGTTGCAATCGTGGTGCCCAGCGGGGTAGTGCTATTAATTGCGATCATTTCCATGAAGTGTATCTAAAGTTTGAGTGGTTTGACACTTGTATGCTCATTTCGAATTGATTGACTGTTATTTTACCCCACCCGTAGTCTCCAGACGTGGGAACCCACTGATTACATATAAACTTGTGGGAAAGCTTTAAGGTGTTAAAGTGTCACAGGTTCATTTTTAGTGTCATAGTTGCCTGTATATGATTGGTGTCCCATTTAGTTGCCTCTTACGACAAGCTGGGACGCACTTTGGCACTTTTCTTTATCCGATGCCGCACGGATTTGTGTGTTCGGCCGTATAGAAGGCCTTTACGAAACGGCATTGAAGATATCTGAGAAAAGTTCAAAAACTCGAATCCGTAAGACATTTAGTACTTGTTAAGTACATTTTCCTGATAATCCTCAAAAATGACTCCAACTATGACGTTTTTGAGGAGATCTACGAAAATATTATTACTCCCTTTTCAAGCGAAACTGAAATGAAATTGGTGTTTAAATTCTTAAAGAAATTTTAGTACTTTTGTACTAAAACAGTGTTTCTTAGGAAAAACGAAGAAACTCTCAGCTGACTAGAGTAACGATTTTATATCGTATGAAACCTTATTCAAAGTCCGTTCATTTGAAATGTTAGTCCTTCAATACGAGTAGCTCTTTGAGCTCCTTTCTGATGTTTTTTTTTCTCTAGCGCAAACCATCGAGTGAAGCCCGTACTCATTGTACATCATGATGATAGGAAAGAAGGATGAAAGAGCACATAAAATTAAACTTCCTGGTGCACCCATAAAAATCAGAAAAGGATATTGAGATGGCTTTTGCCTTTTGCCTACCTCTAAACTTGATTTTTTTTTTTACACTTTTTTTTCTTGTCTGGCCATGCATCCGTCTCATAGTAAATCAGACTATAGGGATGGTAGGATGGACTTCTGTGTTCAAAATTTTTTTTCCTTCATATTTCTTTTAACTCACGTCCTACAGTTAGCGTATTTCAACTCAGTTCCTATCCTCGTCTTCGTCCTCGTCCATGTTGTGTCATTGGTGCATTTGGAAGAAGAAGAAATGATATCTGACAAGCCAGCAGCATCCTGACGTATAGAGTTGGACCAGAGGAAAACCTATAAAAAATGCTATAAGTTCCGGAATGGTTTAGAAGGGGAGGTAAATAACTTGAATAGCAGTACCAGACTATGTTGTATGGGGACAGAGAAGAGTACCACAACGATGCACAAGGCAGAGATACTGAAAAGTAAGATGAAATGGAGGTTTCCTTATTAATGATGGAATTATTCAAGTGAGATGTGCTTGAAGATGCAATTTTAAAGTTTTCTTCCTTCCTTTTCATCTTGGTTGTCTTTTTAGTCTTTCCAGTCTGTACTTTTTTATTTGTTGTGAGAGAAGAAGTTGACAATTTAAATGTGACTACAACTAATTGACAGATTGTGAGGAGTTATATGAGTTTGAAATGATAAACTGAAGTGTGCCATAGTTAAAAGCGAGAAGTTTAACCAAGGAGATAAGTGACATCAATGGAAGACGGACGATCCAATTTTTGTAAATTCAAAGACCGTGCCGTTGTTAAATTAATAACAAAAGATAAATCCTAATACCCCATTGAATTTGAAGTGCTTGTTCTTTTATATGGAAATATTATCACCTCGCATCTGAAAGGATTTATGTAATTAATTTCCTGAGCCTGAAGTGGATCTAACTCCATTATATCCTTCTCTAACGACCGCTTATAAGTATCTATGCCCCAGTTCCTTATCGATAATTCTACGTTTTCAAATGACCTTTGCCATTGTGTTATATAGTAGTGTTCAAGAGCATCTGGATTCGAATCACTGTCGAGCACTTTAAAACGGTGCCAGTTCAAATTAGGCATTCGACTTTACTTATTTACTGCGACTTTTTGTTACAACGAGTCTTAACACAACGTATTGAGGGGGAATGTGGCTTGATTATCAGCGAAAAACATTATATCGATGATTAACCTTCTTATTTTGGGTCATGATCATGTCATGGGTGATTTATTTACTAAATGAGCTCTCGAACTATTAAAGGACTTTTTCTAAAACTCATTCGTCATGGGGTTTCCCACTTAATCCAAAGGTACCGTCATTCAACTAGATTTAGATTGGATAACGCTCTTAGCTAGTCCACTAGTTTGACATCATCTTGGCTTTTTGAATAACATCTACATCACGATCTGCAGTTCTAAATTCTTCGCTCTTGCTCACAGGTTATGGTGCTCGGTCATATACTTTTCTTCTATATGGTTACAATCTCAACTCTGTATTTCTTCAAGAGCCAACTCTTCTAGATCTAGACCCTTCAATCCAATCAGATCATTGTCCGTCTTAATCGGAGATTTTGTTGTCTTTAAAGTGCTGCAATTTTCATTCATTGTCAATGCACTAGATGTCTTATGAAATACAAACTGCGGATGTTGTTCCTACCGTGATGCTTCTTAATGACCCTTGCCACTTTTTTTCTTCGGGTTTTGCTTTATTTGCTTCTTTCATCTCTGTACGTATGTATTGCTTCTCTGACTTTACTGCCATGTACTGCATTTTCGTATGTTTCATTTGCTCCTTGTTATTTTTTTAGGATTTACCTTCCAACTCAATAGTAAATATATTATCTTATTCCGTGATAGTGAGAAACTGAGTCCACTGCACGTTCATAGTTGAGATAAGCGATGGGTTCTCGCTATAGTTAGTTTGGTGAGGCGTCAGATGATCTGCTTTTTGCATATTATTTCGATGCGTTTTCAGCACTTGACTTAAATCACGAATTTTTCTTTCCCCTTTGGGCTGAAGTCTTATATTCCAGGAAACCGTGTCGGATCACATTTTGAACTCTGAAGTAATTAAAGCAGGACCACACCGAAATACGGATAAATTTCCCCAAATATAAGGTAAAATATGAGTTGTGCGTAGACCACCTGAGGTGGGGTTTTGCTCTGTTTCGTATTCCCTCATTGATCGATTCGAAGACCTTTCGATCTGAATGGTGGTGTCCATTTTTTTTCTACATTTCGCATATCTATCCGATGAAATCTGACTGTTTTAGCTGAGTCCATGTCGCTGTATGGGCTAGTTCTTGATGAAATTTTCTGATTCACTTTTCAAGAAAAGTATCAAGCACCTGTGCGCGGGAGAGGAACAGGAGAATTGCGATTTTTACCTGATTGTCTTATGAGTCCTTAAAAAACAGCAGGAATAATAATTATTAGCCTCCGCCCAATTATCATGGCTATTTCTATCAATGACGTTGTCTAATACAAAGCGGGAGCTTGACTTGAAGAGGAAGCCCCCTTGTTGGAGCGTCACGGTGGCTATGGTTCAAACCTAATACCTCTACCCGATGTAGAGTTGCAACAAGTACTGCGTGCTGAGTAAGAGGTTTTAGATGAGCCTCAACTCATACCATGGGTGGAACATGGGCCCTCAATACGGGTTGGTATCAAAGAAAATACCGGAGAGCGATGGCAGAGCGTATCCTTGCTCCTATGGATATATGGGCATCCCGTGAAATTAAGTCTTCACGACAGATGTTCACGTAAATCACGAGACGTTATGTCTATTATGACGTATTGTTCCATCCATCGATTTTGGAGAAATCGACAATCAAGTTAAGCAGCGGTGTCATAGCCAGCCTTAAAAAAATAAATTTTGAATTCAGCTATCTTTTCATTGGCCGATGTCGAATGGACAGAAGTATTGTCCATCATCGTTCTATGCGAATGTTTGTTTCTGTCTAGCAGCGGGATATTGATGGTAAAATAGTTCTCCTCAAGACTGAATGCAAACCGGTTACACATTTGTCGGTACAAACTGAGTTTATTTCCCTAGGATGTTTACCATTTAACATTTGCGAACGTATTTCCTTGACCCGTGGTGTGTGCTCTCCTATTTGCTTTTTGTTTCCCTGCATGCGCTAGTCGGCACTCATTTTCAAATTAGAACCTTCACTGTGGTGGTTACCCGGAATCTAACTCATCATTAGCGGCATATCTGACGTCTTGTTGGCGGCGCAGGACGTCGTATTTCAAGGATATTTCGTTTGCAAAGGCCCCCTTTAGTTTCTGGCAATTGCAGTATTTGCTATTTTAAGCTGCATGAGGGATTTCGGCATTTCGTTTTTTGGTATATTGATCAGAAGACAATATCTTCATTTTGAATGTAAAGATACGTGGATCCTATGGTTGCTACAGTGACGTGTGTGTATCTCCCTGAAGCCAAGTTGATAATACGTAGTTTCATGTAGTCTATGTTTAGCCACTGTTCTACGAAAGATGTTGTACGAGTAGCATTGGTAATCGTTTACCTTTTTCGAGTAGTATGCATCGCCAAAAGTGTATTCAATTGTATCCTAGACTGTTGATTTCGTTACCATATCCTACTAATCCTACTAATCCCACTAATATTATAAAGGCGAAAGTTTGTATGGATGCATATGAGGATGTTTGTTACCAAAAGACCTCAATTTCATGCAAAAATGAGACCGCGTTGACGTCGCAAAAGAGGTGATTTGCGAGACTGAATCCGATCCCACATTCATCAAAAGGATCATTACTGGAGACGAAACGTGGGCTTATGATTACGACATGCAATCCATATATCAGGCAAGTGAAAGGCGCTCACCAAATGATTCAAAAAAGAAGGCAATGCTCACGGTTCTCATGGATTACAACGGTGTAGTGCAACAAGAATTTTTGCCAGAAGGCCAGACAGTAAACAAAGAGTTTTATTTGGGCGTTATGAGACGTTTGCGTAAAGCAATTTGCCGAAAGAGACCAGAATTACGGGCAGAAAACTCGTGGATTTTGCACCATGATAACGCACCGTCGCACAGTGTCATCATAATTCGTAATTTTTTGACGAAAAATGCAACAAATACCATCCAACAGCCACCGAATTCACCTGATTTGGCTCCCTGTGACTTCTTTCTGTTCAATCGAGTTAAAAAACCACTACGGGGAATGCGTTTCAGCAGCCGAGAGGAAGTAATGGAAAAATAGCAGGAAACACTCATGGACATACCGAAAACGGAATATAAAAAATGTTTCGAGGATTGGATCATTGGCTTAAGTGTGTTGCAGTCGATGGGGACTACTTTGAAGGAGACAATATAGATTTAGATGAATAAACTTATATTTTGAATTTTCTGAACAAATTCCGGGAACTTTTTCAGCCGGAAAAAATTCATGCATTTTTCGAAGCCCAACCATAGAACCTATTTCAAACAGAATGTCATACCGCTGACCAAACAAAAAGTGAGCACTACAGTGGGTTGCATGCCAAATATTCGCACAAGCAAGTTGTACGTCAGACGTCCAACACATTTTTTTGGTGTATTTCGTATTTCATCGAACATCTTACGTACACATTCGATGCGACATTCTTGAAAATAAAAATACACTGGCAAACGCCTGCTATGCGAGCAAAAAGCCATTTATGACCAAATATTACAACGAGTTGAGCGTAGTGAAGGCGGCCTTTTTTTCCTCGATGCGCCGGGCCGAACAGGCAAAACTTTTTTGCTTAGTTTGTCTCTAGCAAAAATTCCTAGGGATCGTAACGATGCATTAGCTGGTATCGCCGCAACATTACTGAGCGGTGGACGGACGGCACACCCAGTTTTTAAATTACCTCTCAATTTGGCCAGCGAAAAAAGCCAACGTGCAACATCAGCAAGAGTGGCACCCGCGCCGCCCTGTTGCAACATTGTAAATTGATCGTGTGGGACGAATGCACTATGTCACACAAACGCGCCATTAAGGCGCTCGATCAGAGTCTACAAGACATACAAAGCAATCGAAAGTTAATGGGTCGTATGGTAGTGGTAGGAAGGCGATTTTAGACAGACCTTACCTGTTATCGAGGGAGCCACTGCAGCAGACGAAATTAACGCATGTCTGAAAGCATCATACCAATGGACCAAAGTTGAAATGCTTTATCTCACCACTAACATGCGAGTTCAGGCATTCAGCGATGTCGAGTCGGGAGGATATGCTCAAAAACTCATAGAAATTGGTGAAGGCCGCCTTGAAACTGACCAAGAAGGTATGGTTCGTTTCACACAAATAAATAAAAACATCTTGAACGAAATAACTACCGAAACATCAGTGTACAACTCCACTGACAAAGTCATGTCATCCGATGACACTACGAGCTATCGCGTTGAATTCCTAAACTCTTTGGAGTTATCCGGGGTGCCATCCCATAAGTTGGAATTAAAAGGAGGTATACCCGTTTTGTTATTGCGCAACTTAAATGCGTCAAGATAATGCAACGGTACTCGGTTGCGAATCACAGAACTAGGAAGGAATACTGTGAAGCCAAGGAAGACAATGCGCTTATACCACACCTCCCAATCGCACCAAATAACTTGTCATTTAATTTTAAGCGTCTTCAGTTAGCATTAAAAGTTACATTTGCATTGACTGTCAATAAATCACAGGGTCAAGCCTTAAAGGTAACAGAAATACATTTGGACACACCATGTTTTTCCCACGACCAGCTCTACGTAACATGCTCACGCGTTTCTACATCGCAAAATCTGCATGTTTATGCAGAACAAAAATAACTTTTAACGTATTTTATAGAAGTGTACTGCAGTAACTACCTATTATCATCAAAAATTCTCAGTTTCAATTTACATACATTATTTAGAACAAGGGCCTCTCAAAGTAACTCTGTCTGTCTATTACTTCTTCACGTCTAATTCAATTCAATTTTGATGAATTTTGATATAAACATAGATGGGACCTAGGAAAATAAAATAGCCTACTTGAAGTACTTATCCTGCGCAAACGAAGTCGCGGGCAAAGATACACCGATGAGTCTTAAGTACGCCCACATCCCATGAAGATACTTTCGATCTAACTTCAATTTTCAAGTACTTCTGTGAATAAATTGGGGTATCAGGGGTGAACCCAAACTCCCACCCACTACTGAGATGAGGCTAATAACTGCTTCTTAATTAACACACTGCTGATGCGAGTTCCTCATCCTGCGTACCTTTCTCGAACTTCTGTTTTTGAAATCGCATCCTCATATGATATGTTTTTCATTACACTCTAGTTTTGTAATAAATTCAAATCATCTCCTAGCCTAATGGGGAATACAGCCAGTTATGTTAAATCAGGTCATCCGGCAGCCTATGTCGTCAATATCACGTTCGTATCTATCACATAACACATCAGCAATTCGATGAAATTTCACATTTGTAAATTGGTACATGTTCATAGTCGAAGAACTGTTGCTACCTATGAACTGAAGCTGCTCCATATTTTCCACTTCCATGAAGATTAATGCAAGAGTCAACTCTCTCGGCACATTGATTTGCGAAAATTCTAATATTTCCAGATATAATCAACCCATCGTATCCGTCAGACATGTGTGTTCGGTTTTTTTTTTTTTTTTGTGCACATTCATTGCATTACTTGAAAGTATGTTGTGAAGCCGAATCAAATGTTGATAGTTAATCCCTTAATTGCCACTTCGTATTTCATCACCAATTCCATAACCAACTTCGTTCTCAACCCTATCAATTCAGAGTGCTGACAGTGTACTACATATCCGACATCATTGAACAACTGGTTAAATATGTTCGCCCTCGATAGGAAGTCGGATGATGTGATCAGATAGTTTATACACCACTTAAGTGGATTAAATATCCTTAAGCTCACCTTCATACCATCTGCGAGAACACACCTGTCGAAGGTTGTATTCGTCGGCTGTCAAGCGCAGGATTTCTATTTCTGCTTTCTTATCCACTCTTAAAGTATTTGTCGCCTTTCAGTGTGCTGGCTGCCATTTGAATTGGACGTTGACGCGCCAGAATGACCAGAGAATGTAATTAATGCGGATAATTAGGCCAATTTGTTATACAGACACTCTCTCTGGGGACTTGGAATAACGACAAAGAGACATATAAACCAGAACACAGTCCGACTTGTACAATGACACACCGTCGTAGTCGTAGTTGCACGAGTAGGCCATGAAATTGACACAACAACACCAGAGAAAGAAAAAGCGAATATTGTCATTATGTGTTGTCTGCTAATGACGTTAATATACAGCGTGGAGTCCAATACCAAGTTGTAGTGTATCCTTGAGTATATCCTTGACTGGTTATAGATGTTTTCTCGGTTGTAGTGTTTGGTGTTTATTTGGTGTTAGCTTCCCCCACTCTGAATGATGTCTATCTAATAAATTGTGCTGTTGACAGCCATTAGAGAAATTAACTCTGACGATAGCCTTTCAAAACATCACATTTCACTGACATACTTACAATGGCTTGCAAGGGTGGTTTCATCCGCTAGTCGGTGTGATTTTTGTTTCCATCATGTTAAATTGTAGCACCACTCTATAGGCGAACTCTCATTATTTTTTCTTCTTTTTTTTCTTCGACGATTGACAGACGACATGTCAATTTGAAAATCCTTGAAAAGTATGTCGTCGTTTCCTTTCGTTAACGTCACCCTTGATGCATGCTAAATAAACACGAGAGAGACGAGTAATATAGTCAAGGACGCTGTTGACAGGTTACTCGTATTTCTGCAGAGAATGAATTCCAAGGCTAAATCCTTAATTGCAGTCGTACATCTGGCTGCATAGTTAAATCCGCCGAGTGTTGCATTCGTATTCGTAGTTATGTGATAGATTTTTTGAAGATCTGCGATATGAATACAAGAGTTCATTGTCAGAGTTGTGGCTATACCATATATGAAATGGAATGACTACAGTGTTGAAATTGAAAAGATATTTGTTAGCGTAAAGTACTATACTCCCTAGGATAACAATGGTTTTTGACATTTTTATTTGAATGAATGCCTGTTCTATCCTAATAAAGGATACAAGGTGTATTTGAATCACATTTGAAATAATAGAAATTGGTGTAGTTTGATGCAGGACCAGCAACCCTTTTTCTGAAGGCTACAGAAAAAAAGCTTCACTAAATTTTAAGAGCTCTTTGCCGAGAATTCCCTTAGTAGACATCAGACAATCAGATATGGTTAAGTTCTTTGAGGCATAGGACATAGGCAATGCACCAAAATCAACAAATAAAAAAAATATAACCGGCTTCACGATGATAGCTCATAGTGTCAGATCAACTACCCTTCTAACAGAAGCCTTTTATAATTGACCGCCTGGACTTGCATCAACATTTTTCAACGATTTTGATAGTACATTCTTGAAATCTACGTGTAAGTACCTAAAAGTAATGCCACTCATTAAAGAACTTCAGTGGTAATGAGTCTAAAGAAAAAGTTCTCATTACGGCGAAACTCCGCCTCGCAGTGCCAACAAAAATTTTTCAACTTCTAATTAGAATGCTATGGGAATCCGAGGCCTTTCATACTCAGTGACAATCCCCATCTCTTCTCTCACTGCCCTCCCTATTTTATCTATACCTCACACAAGGGAAGTTTCCAAAAGTTTGGAAAACCTCTTTCATAATCGTGGTGCACCCAAAGGGATCATAGCATGAAATAACTAACTACCGTGAGAAACTTTCTCCTGCACCTTAAGACTTCTAGAGTCCCACAAGGATGCCATATAGGTCCCCCTCTATTCATTTTAACTAAAATATAAACGATCTTGAGACGCCGCCGTCTACAAACTAATTCTTCACCTGAAGACTATGCTCTCTTTTAAGACAACCGTGACAAGCTCTCCACTTGGTGTCTTAGTAATTGCTTAGAACTTGATGACTCCGGGACATGATCCATCAAGACATTACAGCTAAATCATCTGCATCGTCAGGCACCAAAGAATGGGAGACTATTTACTAGTCGAATGATAGTTTTCACTACCAAACGTTTAACTCGTCTACGCCAGGTTGTCTCCCACAGTAACATATGCCATCAAAGGTCGAATGTACCTCCGTTGTGAATAAAAATCCACAGAGCGTATTCTTTCATGTCGATTGCGTCTACAATCCTGCCACCTCGATTATTGGCGTTGGTAAGAATGGTGCATTTTTCACAGATTTGTGCACATAGCGACCTGCGATGTGGAGGAAATCGGACTCTCACTGTCCGCCAGGAAAAGCCACTGCCAGATTGCAGTGAAGATGGCCTGTACCTTTTTTTACAAATAGCCATCTAAGGAACCAACAGTGGGTCTTATGGTCTCATTTATCACCACAACCCATAACAGATACGAGCTACTCCTTGTAGCAACTCATGTTGCATCCAGCTTCGTTAATTAGAACTGATTTTGATTTTGTTAACTTTGACTTAACTGGTGGTTTCACGGACAATTCACGTCTTCTCGCAATAGTATTTGAAAGAGCCTCTCGTCGAAATTCGGTTCGTCGTCTTATATTTTATTTTTGTCTCGGTCTGTAACAATTCCGGTCTCCCTCGTTGTCGCTAGATCTACATTTCATGATGGAACTGGGCACAGTTGTTTCCCAGCAGTACACGGTAGTTTGAGGCGCTGATCAGGGCACCGTTTAGGTTCATCCTGTTGTATTTCTTTTGTTTCATTTGGGGAGAACCTAAATAGGCTGACATCCCCCTTCAATTTATTTTGAATTCGATGTACCATTTGTCTGACATGAAGACCTCCGATAGAACTTTCAAGTCCGTAATGTCCTTGGCTCACTTGTTATATAGCATTATGTCGAGACTTCTCTATTCTTTCATTCAAGAGTTTTGTACATGGAACACTTCACTGTAAGAGTTTCGTCTTCCATATCGAACCCCTCTGTTTGAATGCAGAGAATTTTTCTTCGTCTCCATAGCTCCCAGAGTTAATCAGCATAACTCATCGTAGCGTCGTTCAGACTTTTGTCATTGCCCAACCTTCCCAATTCGAAGCGTCGATGATAGTGGATGTTTTTATGATCTCTGACATCCAAATTCCTTCCACATGAACTCCAACTTTTCCTGGATACTCACCGGATTTATACAGACATCGTGATAGGAATAATCATAAACATAAAGTCGGTTTCTCATTTGCCGCAGCTCTTTTTTTTCAACTGCTCCATAGACAGTAGTCCTTCAGAGTGTGCTTCTTCTCGAACCCATTCAAACATTTCGGTTCCCCGGGCTAAGACATGTTGTAGAAAGAGCTGTTGTGGTCATCGGAATCAAGTGATCTTGCGACTACTGAGTCAAGATCTAAATCTTTGTTGGTTGAGGTCTGACGAATCCTTGTCCTGAAAGATAGAGCTAACTTAAGTTAGCGGTCGTTTTCGGATTGAATAAAACATCACCCCATCTGAAACCTCGATAGAAAGGTTCTTTGGTTTGCTTGTACTTAGCACCGTACCCACTGTGTTGCTTCAATTTTTCCATTTCGTAGATGTCCCTGTTGAAGAAGTCAGCTAGGTCAGAAAAGAGGTGTTTACTATTCATTCGTCTTGATGGTCCCGAACACGATGGTCAATCGTAGATTTATCCTTGTCGATGCCAGACTGATAAGGACCATTCGGTGATTTGCGTATATATGTACTAGGTGGGACGAAAAGTAACCTCATTGGGAATGAAAAACACTTTTTTTAAATGTTTTTTTATTTTATTCAATAAAGTCCCCTTTTAGCGTGATACACATATTCCAGCGATTTTCCAACTTCTTGATCCCGTCCGAAAAGTAATTTTCCGGAAGGTCCGCAAAATACTCCTCCGTGACGTCGATGAATTTTTATTGATGAGCCATCTTTTGAGATTTGGGAAGAGATAATAGTCCGAGGGAGCCAAATCGGGCGAATACGGTGGATGCGACAGCAATTAGAGCCGTAAGTCATTGATTGTAGCCGTGGTTGCGATGCTCTTATGCGCCGGCGCATTGTCTTGCAAAAACAAAATTTTTTTTCGCTTCATGTGAGGCCGTTTTACAGTGATTTCGGCCTTCAATCGCTCCAGTAATGCACAGTAATACTCACTGTTGACGGTTTTTCCTTTTTCGAGGTAGTTCACGAAGAGTATGCCACGACAATCCCAGAAAACCGACGCCATAACCCATTGAGCCTCCCTCGGCCGCTTCGGAGCACTCGTTCCGGCTTCAGTCTATTGCCGGGCACTCATTCTGTTCTCTGGTGTATAATAGTGGATCCAGGTTTTATCAACAGTTACCAATCGAGGCCAAAAATCCGTCCGATTCCGCATCAGCAAGTCCAAACACTCTTTCGAAGTGCTCTCGCGTTCGTGTTTTTGGTCAGGAGTGAGCATGCGCGGCACCCAGCGGCAGGATAACTTTTTCTTATACAGAATATTGCCCAAAATATGGCGTGTGCACTCAGTACTAATCTTTGTGGTATCTGCTAGCTCGCTCACCTTCACTTTCCGGTCAGCCAACACCATTTCACGTATTTTTTTTAACATTGTCCTCTGTAACTTGAGCGGACTTGACTTGAGGATTTGATCGGTAGTTGAGTTGCGGCTACCACGAAACTCTCGAAACCAATATTTGACTGTGTAATCTGACGGAGCATTAACCCCATAAAATTTATCCAACTTTTGTTTTGCTTCCTTCGCCGTTTTGCCTCTCAAAAAATAATGTTTTGTGAGAGAACGAAAATCGTTTTTGTCCATACTCAACATGTGTGTATGTTGCGGTGTATAATCCAATCTTAAACAGTGCAGCCTCTCACTCAATAGATGGTGATTGAATTTTTTTGAAGTAAAACAAAAAAATAAGTTAAATTTCGATCTTGTTGGGATAAAAGTTCAACGCCTACACCTCTTTAAACTTCAAAGATACTCGCCATTAAAATAAAATGCCCCAACGAATTCGATAAATAAAGGGAATTTCATGAATAGCTGCTGTGAAATCTGTTTAAATCCCAACAGCGATGAGGTTCCAAAGTACCGTCATATCATTCAACCCACAAACAACTCATCTCATAACCATTGCACGTCGAGGACATTATCATTTCATTGCCTCTTTGTCTGTTTTGTCTGTATATCTGTATATATATATGTCTAGTTGTAGAAATAACAGAAAAAAAAAGAGTAAACCGAATCGAGTATAATGGCCCTCAACTAACAAATCAAGTTGTAACCGCAATCCCGGGGAAACCCCAAAGTAAATTATCGTTAAAAAATGATTCTTCCCACAATATCCTTTCTCGATTGTACCCTTACCTATGTAATCTACCCACAAGCCACCATTCAGGACATTCCGACTTTCAGTATTCTAGCTATCCAATGGCTTATCCTCTCCACTCTCCTTGTCCATGGCTCTCTTGTGTGCTTATTTTCTATTTTTTTTTTTTTGTGTTTTTGATAGAACCTAAAATGACAGAAGGAGATCCAGGGAGATACCATAGAAATAGAAGAAACAGGAAAACGAACGAAAAGGTACACGTCTCGTACGAGGATGTCCGTGCCGTATTCGTATATTCGTATTGCGGGACAATTCCACAAATGCCCAACGGTGCAATATAGAAAACGATAATTTCCAACTTGAGGGGTTTGTTTACGATGGAACATAATCCACGGAGATTACCGAGGGTTAAAACAAAAATGGCTCCGCTTCCCACAAAAAAAAAACAACAAAAAAAACAGAAACCTAGAATACGAAATCGGTCAAGGGAGGTAAGAAATGACAAGGACTCCTCCTGAGTCGAATGGTATTCGGCTGGCCGCTTGGTTGTTTTTTTCTTCTTCCTTCATCTTCTTTGCATTTGCCTTCTTTAGATTCAGATCCTTTCAAGCAATTTTCCAATTGGGAATTAAAAAGGATTAAGTAGGTTCTAAACCCCTACTCATTGATACCTATAGGCCCACACACATCCTCCTACATCCGAAAGGAATCAGCTCCAAAAAGATCCCTCGGGAAATATGTATACCACACTCGTAGGACGTTTGAAGGCGCAATTCATTTTTTATTGAGAATAGACTCTGGATGACAAGTTAATCAAGGACTCATACCACCATATCCCTTCTTCTTCTTTTTTTTTCTTATTTTTTTTATCCATTATAAATTAACAGTACTCTAGGGGATAATGGTCGTAGGGACATTTTGCTTTTTACTGACTTTCTTTGCATCTCCAGGAGCAATCTTCTTTAATTGGGTTTTCAAACTATGAGAGATGAATCACATTGTTTCTATAATACTTGGAGGCGGATTCTGTTAGAAAGGACTTCCCATAGGGAGAACGATATGCTGATGACTTTATTGAACAATTAATTATTGTCCTGAATCTGTTTTCATCTTGGGGTGGGAGTTGAATATTTTTATTTTTTATTTTTTTTTTAATTAAAAAGTGAGTTGTTGGAAGACCACCCAAGCAGCCATCATTACCATCCCGTCATCTTGCAATCTGTTACGTATTTTTTTTTTAATAACTTATCAAAATAAGAACGAACTGCAGTGAAGATGTGGGCTAAGAAAAACGAACAATCCGTGGATAACAATAGAAAGACAGCAGCTCCTGATTGTGGCAGGAGTTGATAAAGTTTTTTTCCTTGTTCCTTTCGCTAATCAGTTTGAGATTTTTTTCTATTAAGTGCTCCAGCTAAGTATATACATATGTATGTATGCACCAGACAAAAAGATTCGAATTGAGTGGCTGTTAGATAGAAAAGCAGTAGTGGGTTGCAGTTGTCGGGAAAGGATAAGAAAGAATCCAATTAAAAAAGAAAGCGTGCCCCTGAAGAAGTAAGTTGTTAAGGATCAATTTTTTTCTTCTCTCTATCTCAAAAGTAGTGCTATTGGAAGGAAAACAAGGGGATTTAAGACAGATACCCGCTGTGCAAAATGACAAAAGCAACAAGATGTCAGAAAAGCACATGCAATAAGATGGAAGAGTTTTCTGTTTTGAATTTCCTTTTATTCGGTATCATCTGACGAAAGCTTGAATTAATGGATAGCAAATTCTAAATGTATAAAACACAAAGAGAGTAGACAATGCAAGTACATCTACGATATATGAAAAGAGTATGGTATTAGGAAATTCAAAGTTCATTGCCCATCACGTTTCTGACGAAGAGTCTGGGTATCAAGTGTAGATGAAAGGGTAATTTTTTTCTGATAAAGAAATATGTTACATGTATCCAAATCGGAGGGGTTAATGTATTCGAAATCTCTTTCGGACTACTTAGTTGACATGACTCGTCAATTTTAATATTACGCCAAAACGTCTTTAAACGTCATCACTACACACCGCCAAAATAAGAGGTTTTATACACATTTCCCGTTTAAGTCACTTGAGAAGTATCGCGTTGTCCTCCGGAATCTCTTCTGCATGCATTTTTGGATCTACAAATAGATTCTTTTCAGAAGATTCATACTTTGCACATTTCTTTTCAAAAGTCTCCTGGATTTTTTTTTGTCTAAAGGTCCATTGTACTCCCAGTAATTTCATTTTTATGAAAGTTATCAGTCTGTCGAAGAAATATACTTAAGTGTTGCAATGGTAAAGTGCCTACAGAACGACGACCTATCACGTCTTCGACGAGTAACTACAATGACAAGGCCGTGCTCCGCAGTGTTATACCTTGCACAGCCAGTGTCGCAGAATGTTGTATCACTTATACCTAGCACATTTAGATGCTAAGCGAAAGTTTAACTCGCCAGTAAGTAGTAGAACAGACGAGCCGCTGACCTCTAGAACACGTCAGGAAGTATTCATTTGATCTGCCAACAACCTGAAGAATCATGTCATCTGCACATGCCATGTATTCAAATAAAACTCAATTCTAAATTTACCGACGAGGCCCCAAAAGACCGTCTTCTGAGCCTTGCCGGTCAAGTTCATCGGCGACTTGTTTGTGAGTTGAAACTTTCTGATAGATATGACAGGTTGCCCCACACTGACCAACATTGCTTTCTATGTTTGCAAACACGAGTGACGATCTGTGACCTCGGCAAATTGCTTTCGTACATTTTTTTTTGATCGCTTTTGCTTTGCTTTTACAGCCTTAAAAACTTCTTAAATTCTGGTGCTAACATTATTTTTAGTCCTAACGGCAATCAAGGGGATGCTTTCTAAATTGGAAATTCTTTCAACTTTCCGTATCTCCTGCTCTGCAATGTTCAATTAAATTTTTGATTTAAGCGTTTGTACGACCAAATCATGAATCCAGTACATGAATCCACGTCGCAAGCTATGATCTCTAAGCTTAAGTTCCTGCACGAGCTGGATCTTTTCGCAAACTCTTCCACACAGTGGACAGGCAGAGACCACATTGTAGCGATCGACGATGCATTTACAATTCTGAAACTTCCGGCACAAATCCACTCAAAGCGTAGACTAGAACATCATGTAGAGTATATTGGGTCTGAAATTTGTTCAAAAGACAACAAACTAGTAGTTCAGGTGGTAGATGATGAAGAGCAAACAAACCACGAAGAAGATATTTCAAGATAAGTTTGAACGTCTTCTATATCGGAAGGGTTCTTTTAGTTTTACTCAACAATTTGGTGATTTCATCAAGAGATCTAAAGACAAATGTCAAAAACTGTCAAACGACAACAGGGGTTTAAAGTAGTCCCTATTGTAATATCACCGAATAGTTGGTGTTGCAGTTTTTCGTGTCGCTTTTGCCTTTATACAGCAGTGGCACAAGAAAAATCCTACTTCACCGGTTAGTCCTTTGATCGCATCTTATCATATTAATAAACAAAATCGCAATCTATTTCAATCCAACATCGATCTGTACTTTGGGAATATCTGTACCCAGTCCGATTACACCCGGCTTCGGCTTGTGTAAGTCTGCCGTTTCCTCTTTGTGGGCAACAACCAGGCCACATCTATTGCAAATTTCGTTAGTTCTATTAAGAAGGTGTCAATGGATTAGGCAATTTCATCTCATATGTGTATTTTCCTTATTCTTAAAAATACGAGCTCTTTTGTCCGTGCTGCACTTCTTCTTTATCTCTCTCGAATTAGCTCCGCTCTCTCACTCTGTCGATTGGATCGGACTTGTTTTCCCTTTATCCAGATCCTCGGGCCGCGTGAGTAGCATTTTCATTCTAAAACTGAATCAGAGATGGGTCATCAACTTGCTTACTTGTTTGAGTGGTGCCCCACAGTCCGAGGAGGCGGATCTCTTGACCTTACCTATCCAGATTGAATGGTTCATTCTTACATTGATTAGCTCCTTCAGAACATTGGTTAGTATCAAGTCACTTTACTTCACTTTAGCATCGCGGAACAACCAAAATAACAAATTGTCAAGAAACTTCCACCAACTATATGTTACAATGACATTTTGTCTTAAGTATCTACTCTTTTCCTATAAAATAAATTTTATCGAGCAATAGCTTGATTGGAAAAAGAGAGCATAAACTCTATCTTGTTTAATGACGAACTAAAAATACAATCCAATAAAAAAAAACAGAAACGAAGCGCCATCAGATCTTCGTGTCGTCCCACGCATAAAATAGATTTTTTTTTATTGAAATTCCAATCTAATTGTTGTGCCTCAAAAGGCGGGCCATTTAAACCGTTTAAACCTCTCGGTCATAAAATACCTACACAACAACCATTTTACAGCGCATAACAATTTTCTCTGCCCCTTCTCGATAAAGCTACAAATAAATCTCTTCGTCCTTGCCGCCTGTACACAAGCGGAAACGGTTGAATGAACTTGATGAAATATTGTAACTAATGCTGAAGCCAAAAATTGTTTACTCTTTGTACGCCTATATTGCCGCGTCGTCTTCAGTAAACTTCCTGTAAAACGAGGAAAGCAAAAAGGAAATTTAATTCCTGCAACAACTTTATATGAATTTTATGAGCTCACCTTTTGCAATAAAAACGCACGAAGAAAGGAACCATTTATTCATTTTTCGAACACCATAGAACATTTTGCATATACTCGTACCTATACACACATCCAACCCCTCAATCTATTCAGCTATTCAGCAACAGCAGCAATCTATTTCTATTCGCTTCCTTAATGAGCAGTATCCATAAAATAAAAATTCGTTATTCCCAGGAAACGAAGAAAAATTAACAAACAGATCCGGATACATAAAAATATCTACTCTTGGATTGATTTATAGATTCGAGTGCTTAAACAGTAGATAGAGGAGGTTTTATTTTGTTTTAACCGCAAAGTGACAAAAATATCAAAATGAATTTGAGCTGAATTTCAAAGATAGATTTTGGGCAGTCTCCAGATAAACTCTAGACCGATTCTGATGGATACCAGATTGATTAAGACAAAGCAATAAATATGGAATATCTAATTGAATATCGCGAACTGACGTGACATGAATTCTAATGTTTTTGTATCATTTGCTCTCGACGGACTCTCTGATTTAGGATATAGAATGGAACCCAATCCACGTGTTGGTCAATTTTTCCACAGTTCATTGGACGGCCCTTAAGGGGTTGGTATGTGTTTTATGACCCTTTTCGCACTTGGTTATGTTTGAATTCCTTCCGTGTTTAGGATTAAGAAAGTTTTATCCCTTTTTTTTATGATCATAGCTTTAGTTGGAAGGGAGTCTGACAATGATGGTGCCTGTGATGCAGTGTGAGAGAAACCCGTGCAAATACCAACGTTGTTTATATACAAAAGGACGATTCCCTGAGGGCGTATTTCTGGCCTCTCTGTGAAAAATTGTGACTGTACAAAGTGTGAATTGTGCCATTTACATGAAATACCGTTTCATGTCGGCAAATTGTAAATGTTAACTAAGTTTGTTCGTGTGATTAGTTTGTTTTTCGACATAAATTTGAATCAATTAAAGGTTCCATATGTCGTTAATTTAAAAAAAACTAACCATGACGAGAGCAGGAAAACTTTTAAATTGTTTTCGAATGTTAAAAGCAAGGGCCCAAAATTGCTCTCCTGTGGAAGTCCATTTAAAAGGGATTTTCTTTGTAAATTCGAATTGCATTCCATCCAACCAACTCTTTAAGGAAATGTTGAAGATAGTGCCTATAGCAACCCAAAAATTAGTACAGTTGGAGAAACTACAAGTTCTAGGTGGTATGAAACCAAGCAACAACCTGGTCCTTGAGACAATTCTGAATCCCAAACCATATAATGGGAACATGCGAAAGGGCGACTTGATTAGAAAGGAATGCCGATTGTAGAAACTCTAAAATAAAACCTTTTAAACCTGAGCTATTAATGGCTTAGCTGGGAGAAGCTTTTAGCCATAGATTCCTTTATCATCGACAACAGAAAAATAACAAGAAAACGCGTTACGAGGAAAACATGTCAGTACTTTTGTGATAACCAAGATGCCAATCGGCATCGTAACAACTTTAGAATGGACATCTAAATTGTTTCACAGCATTTTGAAGCTGTCATTTTGTGGTTTGGCTTCTTTTCTATTCCTAATCGTGAAAGAATGAGAAAAAGATTTGCAATAGCAAAAAACATTTTTTTTTTTCTTTCGCATAGTGGCGCATGAAACACACTGTGTATAATAGCTGACGAGCTTAAATACTTCGTTACGACGAACACATATAAAGCTTAACCCAGAGAACCCAGCCTAAGTCCCCACGTTGACCAGTTTCTGATATAAATTCCAATGAAGAAGTATTCCGGTGCCATTGAAAAAGATAAAAGACAATAGATTTCAGGAATGTCAGTAGTGACATATAATGAGGCCTTCCCAGATGTGCAAATGACTACTGTATAACTCGACAGTCCGTTCTTACTGACAAAACACTTCCAAAAGTATCTTCATGGGCCGAAGAACATAACACATCTTTTTGTAAATGATAATGAAATGGATCGGCCAGTAGCAGAGATTGTCTTGCCAGAGCATTTCGATTTTATATAATTTCAAGAGTTAAGACTATTACGCAACATCCCATAAACTACATTGAACAGAATAGTTAAGGTTTTGGAACTGTCATATTCTTTATTTTTGTCCTAAATATACTATCGAAATGAAGTTCGTTTTTCAGCAAGACATACATAACCACGTTTTCTTAATATAAAAAAGTATGGGACCAAAATAAGTTCCATGTGGCATTCCATTAAAAATCTATTTGTTTTCGAAATGTTTTTTTATTTCCTAAAATTTTTTACAGAAATTCTTCTATTCTGTCTCCGATAGCTCCTGTAAAAGATTATATGGCCCAAATGGCTCCCTTCCATATTTTGATATCATTTCGTGCATGTTTTGCTTTAGAACAATTCCACTCTGAATAATTCAATTATCTTTTATTTTTATTTGCAGGAGGTCTCCAAATTGAAAACAGCCGTGAAGAAGACCAAGGCAAATACGAATGTGTAGCCGAAAACTCTGTTGGCACCGAGCACTCAAAAGCCACCAGTCTCTATGTAAAAGTACGACGTGTTCCGCCAACATTTTCTCGGCCACCAGAGCAAATCAATGAAGTCATGTTAGGTGCCAATTTGAATTTATCCTGCACTGCAGTTGGATCACCGATGCCCCATGTCAAATGGATGAAAGGTAAGGCATCCCACCACCTGCAACCCACCATCTGGCAGACTCATTTTTTTGCCTTCTATTTTTTAGGAGCTCAAGACCTGACACCAGAAAATGAAATTCCAATTGGTCGTAATGTCCTTCAACTGACAAACATTCAACAGAGTTCGAACTACACATGCATAGCTGCATCATCGCTGGGTCAAATCGAAGCCGTAGCTATTGTCAAAGTGCAATGTAAGTCCTGGTCTAGAAGAAAAATCCTTTACCAATGAAATTTAACAACTTACGGATGTATCCCAGTATTACATGTTCCTTCTGAATTTTGGTTTTTTGTTTTTTCATAGCTCTTCCGACTGCACCCACAGATGTTCAAATCTCTGAAGTTACGGCGACATCTGTCCGCTTAGAATGGTCGTATAAAGGTCCAGAGGATCTGCAATATTACGTTATACAGTACAAACCCAAAAATGCTAATCAGGTAAGGATATCCCAGAGGACCAAATAGAAAATGTTTTTTTATTAAAAATCCTCGACGGCTATGAGATAAAACTATAAAAAGAATTTTAATTAGTTTCTTCTGGCGCCATCGTCGTCCGTCTAATCCGCAAAAAATATAAATTGAAACAATTAAAAAAAAAAAAAAAAAAAAAAACGGACCACGATGAACAGGAGGAAGGCCAGCAAGATGAATAAATTACGAATAAATCCGACAAGAGTCAGGAATTCATGAATGTAGAGCTTCTTTTTTATACAACTTCAATATCTACCATTTTTGATTTTATCCTTTTTAATTTTATTTTCTGTCTGTTGTAGGCATTCAGTGAAATTAGCGGAATTATAACAATGTTCTATGTTGTTCGAGCCTTGAGTCCTTACACCGAATACGAATTTTATGTGATTGCTGTGAATAATATTGGTCGGGGACCGCCATCAGTCCCGGCGACTTGCACCACCGGTGAGACTGGTAAGTTAAACAAAAAAGAAATATATACTAAAAAAAAATCTGTCTATATATAAATGGTTTGTTCTTTTTATTATCCTTCCATGCTAACGTTCTTTTAAACCGATGCGATCTGGTAACGAACAACGAACAGGAATTTTTGTACTACTCGTATTGTTTTAGTTTTTTGCATTTTTAGTTTTTGAGTTGTCTTAGTAGTTTTTTGTTTTAGAATTGAGAAGGAATTGTGAGTCGTGATTTTTTTGTACTTAAATTAGTGATTAGAGCTTCTGAACTCCTACTACAATCACGACTCATGAAAACGTTCTCTTAGTGAACATTTTCAACACTCTTCTATAATATTAATTTCCTTGTTATTTTCTCTTTTATCTTTCACAACATGCATATCCTTTGTAGGTGACTTTACATTTGGAGGAGCAAGTAAGTATCTTTCTAAGTTTCACACGTATTTTCATTCAAATACTCGTAGTATCTGTTGTATTCAACCCTATCTTGTGGTTTTAAACTAAAGTATTCCTTGTTCTGTGTCTCTTTTGTATTGCCTGAGTTTTCATCTGCTGCGTTCAAAATCGAAAGCGATAAGGATAATTGACTCAATAAAAGTTTTTAAGCAAGCGTTACACACATAACAATACAAACATAAGTGTCTATAGAATATTTTAGCAAACAAAAGCAAAAATAATACAACAACGTACAACGAACGTCATGTTTGTCCAATTTAAAGATGTGCACGCTTCGTATCTCCACTGGTGAGTTTTGTGTCTGCCGGAAAGTGGATCTGTCCAAATGTGAATCGGTCTGGCTTGGTAGAGTGTCATCTAAGTATGGTCTTGCTTGAGTGGGGTGCTGCCTTAGTATGGGTCTGCCCATATGTGTAGTTCCCATCGGAATGCAGGTCACTACTTCGTGCCAAGTTTCTGCATCGAGCTACCTTCTTTCCCACTGCTACTTCCCTCAGTTGGTTGATACTTCGTACTTCAACTCCTTGGAAAACCGAATCTACACGATTCGAATCGAATTTCTAGTGGAAACAATAGTAAAACGATCTTTGGAATGATTAGATATGGGCCATCATACTAATACGGTATCCGTTTTTAAGATGCCTTTTGTGGGATTGCGATTGGCATTGGGATTAGGATTGCTTCGCAATGGCACTGGGAATGTGAATGGCAATGGGTTCCTTAGTATGGCATCATTATTTGGAATTTTTGAAAAGCTATTTCTACAATGGTTTCTACTGCTGCTCATATGGTAAGAGTAAATGCTCTTTCCCGAATGACGATTTAACTTCTGAGCACGATTCCATTCGTGGGTACAGATGTCCTGCACGGGGAATGGCTTTGTGCTTGTACTTTGAAAATTTCAGTATTTTTTATTTTTTATTTTTGGCAATTTTAAAGCTAAAGGGAAATGATAGAAACTGATAGAATTCTATGAAATCTTTAAATATAGTAATTGGCAGTAAAATGATAGAAGATACGACAGACCTTCAACCACGAGGGCTATCTTACTATTGTTTGTGTTGGGGGGGTTGACTTTTCAATTGTACATTTTGAAGGTAGTGAAATTCAGTAAAAATTATTACAACTTGACCCGTATATTTAGATCGGTTTGTATATGGTGGGATGCCATTATTAGTTGTACTTGCATTAAGGGAAGACAGCGCTTTTCTCCCTACTAAGCTTTCTCTTGAAGCCTCCGAGTGTAACCTTCAACTAACTTCGAATATTTTTAAGTGTTAACCTCAATAATTCTGAACTTACAACTTGAAATTAGGAAAGAATTTAATAGACCAATGAAAATTTGAAATATTCTGAGTCACTTAGTTTGATGAGAATCAATAAGAACGAATAGTGAACATCATTTCAAAATTTACAGACTCCATAAACTAGGTCGTTCCATTCATTTCCTGTGGCAGATGGAGTAGAAAAATGTAGCTGATAGTTAGTTAGAAAATCAAAAATGCGAAATCGATACGAACAGGGTGAATACAACGCATGAATTTCGGTTTTGAATATGAAATTTTGAGTATTTAACAGACTACGTGCTGCCGAACATCTCACGGAGGCCCTAGATTCCTGTAAAGTAAACACTGTTTTTTTTGTCTGTTTTGTCGGAACAGAGCATTTAAGCAAAGAACTAGTATCTTGCATATAGAGCAGATAAGGGCCGGGCAAAAAGCGGATGATGGCGACTGCTTTAAAAAAGGAGTATGACGCTAATTTGATTGTGGATTTGCTATGAGCAAAACTAAGGCAAACAGTTTTAACGCCTCATAATAATCCAAATTAAGATCAAATTCGATAATACTCGTATATGCCTTAGTTGCGACCATATCCCTTTGGAGAAGTATGATGACAGCATCAAAGATAAATTCGATGACTTTCTTTATCGAAGTATGCTAAATGCCGAAGCTAAAATACTAAAATTATGCTAGCAGCCCTAAATGCAAGGCCTAGTAAGACATATGTTTTCGAGCGATCTGCATAGAACCACGTCCTGAAACGGATTTTTTTTTTATTTATAATTTGTGCGCGCACAAGGGATTTTGTGTACCCTTAAAATGTTTGCATATAGCTCGGGCGAAGGAAATTTAGGGAGGGAGAAAAGAGAGGTACCGATGTAAGTTGGTCTTAAATGTCTGAATATTGTAATGGCTAGGAAATACAGAGCTCGTCAGGGCATTCCATAAGCGAGTTGTTCGGCTTAGGAAAGAATCACGATATTTTAGGGCACGTCCGAAAGTGGAGTTTAGGGTGTACTGATGAGCATTCATATCGAGACGGGTGCTACGTTTGTAGGTTTGAAGGGGCGGAATGCTACTGGCAATTTCTGAGGAGCACTGGTGGTGAAAATAGCGATAGAACAGGGTGAGATAGGAGACATTACGTCGGTGGTCGAGAATCCTATCTAGTGGGCGCAAAGAAGTTTTGGGAGCACCTGACCAAATGTGAGCATTGTACTTCAATTTTGGGCGGATGAAAGCCTTATATATTGAAGGTAGATCAGAGGAGGTGAAATATTTCTTACATCGCTTAAGGAAACCTAGAAATTTCGCTGCATTTTTGGCGACTTCAAATACGTAAATTGTCATTGACACACATACTGAGAATGGAAAGTTTTTCACTCAAGGATAAAGGCAGGGTACTTGAATTTCGCTTAAGCGACAGCACACAGCATTGTGTTTGGAAGCATTAAATTTCACTCTGTTGTTAGTTCCCCAATTGGTTATGCTGTTTATATCGTAATTTAATGAGCTTAACATACGCTGCCGCTCCCGTTCAACAGCCGAAGAGCAGGGACGTGATTTCGGGAACGAATATGAAAAGCAGAGAGTACTGTCGTCAGCAAAGGAGTAAATTGGATTATCAGTAGCAGACAAGAGATCATTGATGAGAATTGAAAAGAGTGTCGGAGACAGAACGGAGCCCTGGGGCACACCAGCATTTATTTTGTGAATATTAGACTTGAAACCAAGACAACTTGAATTGAACATTCCGAAAGGTAATTTCTAATCCATTGAAGAAGAGAGTTATCGATCCCAATTGATGCCAAACTCTGTCAAATGCCTTAGAAATATCAAGTGCAACTTTCTTGCTTTCGCCAGGTTGATGTTAACGTTGGTTCCACTTTTCGGTGAGACATGCCATCAAATGGCCATCATAATGACCTGTTGCTAAAGAAAGCCGTACTGCCGGTCATTAAGAAGTTTTCTTGTTTCGAGATATTTCATGAGCTGACGATTTATCAGCGTTACCATGACCTTGGAAAGTAGGGACGTATGTAAGTGCAATGGGTCTATAAGAGAAGAGAGAAGAAGATTCGCTTTTTTTAGGGACGGGCCGGACAAATGCTGTTTTCCATCTGCTCGGAAAGAGTCCTAAAGAGTAGGATTGATGGAAAAGCTAACGCAGTGGTTTTGTCAGCGTTGAAGAACACCTCTTCAGAGGAAGGGCAGATATACCATCTGGACCAGCAGATTTGTGAGCGTTAAGATCTTTAAGTACTCTTGCTACTACACGAGTGCGAAAGTGGATTCGTCCCATTGAAGATTCGACGCACTCAAGTGTAGGCGGAGACAAAGCACAATCTGGAAGCGTTGAGCTGGTCGCACAGTGTGCAGCAAGCAGATTAGCTTTGTCCAAAGAGCTGACAGCTGGAATGTCATCGTAAATGAGCGTTGGGATGGAGGAAAGGCAGAATTTCTAATGTTTTTGACGAACGACCAACAATTTGCACTACCTTTGGGACATTGTAGTATTTTTTGCCTCAGATTTTGGTCGTATATAAATTTGACACGCTTTAGAAAGATGTTGCAGTCATTCCTGGCTCGTTTGAGTTTTTTCCGGTTTTCCTCTGTGGAATTGGTCTTATAGGAGCAAAAAAACATTTCTCTCAACCTGACTGCCTCCTTACAGCTCGAGTCGTACCGCGCCTTTCTTTTCCTTTGGTCTGATACTCTTTATCCGGTGAGGGATAAAGGATCTCATTCCAAAGTGTCTGTGATCATATCAGAAGCGGCATCCACGTCGTTATCGAGGAAATATAACGACCAGTTAAAATTCCTAAAGAAGGTGTTAAGTCCGCTCCAATTGGCTTTCTCGTATTGTTATACTGTTCTTTTAGGAATTTTTTCTCTAACTGTGTGGTCAATGTACGAGAATTTAGCTGATATGACACAATGGTCCGACGTACTTATCGGGGTGAGAGGTAAGAAACAAGTCCAGGGTGTTGGCGGTATGACTATCAACGTCTGGGATTCGCTTGGGCTCATTTACAAGTTGGGTCACGTTGTTTTCCGCGGCTAAGATCTCAACACACCGTCCTTCGGGTGTTGTCTGTCCAGAATGTCGAAGCCTCCCAGAATTGTGTAAATAGAAATCGCCCGTAATAACGATTTCAGTATGAGGATGCAGGGATACAATTCATTGTATGGAGTCAGACATCGCATCAAACTCGTTAAAGGTCGAGTCTAGTTTGGGGCTTCTGTAAATAAAGCAGTGGTGGATAATTTGCTTATGGAGATGGAATTTTAACCACATGAAATTGAATTCCGGATTAGAACAACGACTCCATTGTGGTGGAGTTTGGTAAGCTACATCACTATGCACGTAGACGGCGAGGCCGCGGTGAGAGAAGAATAATGACACTAGTTCGTAGCCAGATAGCTTCAGATCAGAGTGATCTGAGAGGTGTGGGCGGGGGTCTACCTGCGTTTCACTTAGTGCCAAAACAGCTGGTATGTATTTACAGACGTGGACGTACGCAGAAAAATGATTACATTATAGCCCGCGAATATTTGCTATGTCCACTCTGAATTTCTGAGCCATTAAAAAAAAACACAAACACCGACGATGCCAAGCGAGGCTGCGAAGTGAAAACCTTGTCGTTGGTTTACTGAAGCAAATTGTTGTAGGTGTTATCCCCTTACAACAATATGAGACAGTGCACCAACAAAATTGTCATTCACAAGTGTTTTTTTGTTTTTTTTTTTTCACTCTTTTCTACGAGAGCACACGCGCACGTATTAGGTGGGAAGGGGGAAGTAGTGATTTTTTTTATTCACTGGAAACGGCGACGATTTAAATATCGTGCGTGCCCGGCGGAGGTCGACTCGGATTCAGGTTTTTGGAATATCCAACAGGCCTTAGTGTTTTAGTAGCCATCAAAAGGTTTACATATTTCAACATCCATAAAAGGACTTAGCTGTCCTTTTACCCATCTGCACCCAACCTAATTGATTAAATATTTGCGAGTCACTCCTCCAGCATGCTGAACGTCCGGGCTTTCCGAAGATTTGTACGAGTCAAATAAAATTACCAAAGTTCGGACCAGTGCTGCTCATATGCTCTACGAGCAAAAAATAACAAAAGATCACAAGCTTTTAAAAGAGGAAAAGACTGAGCACAAAAAGTGTGCTAACGAGATAATGGAGAGATATGACTGCAGGAATGATGTTCAAAAGTTTTATTAGCCAATACAAAGAACATGCCAGGGGTAATAAAGCCAAATTGCAAGCCTGCAAAGATGATCGGACCACTAGAAGTGGAGTCGCAATAAGCGCTGAGAATTTGAAACGACTTCTTTGGCAGACTGTATAATGTCGATGTTGGTTGGTCAAAATACCATTGTCCAACAAAATAAACCATTTCCCCTGGACGAAGCCGACAAGGAATTCAATGCTAAATCTTAATTAAGCCGGTACCGCAGCTGTTTTCTGGACATTTAAGAGCAGATGGAGATGACATGGTTGGGAACATGCACCAGTTCATAATTTACTTATAAGGAAACATTGCCCGAAGCATGGAATATTAGTATCGTTTGTCAGATACACGGGAAAGTATTATGTGAGCGCCTGAAACCCCTTATGAACATTTCAGTTGGTCTACGCCAGAACGAATAACTTTATTCACACTTTCATGGTTGCGCTATCTTGCTATTATCAAAAGCTGATGAAGAGGCAATTGGCAGTTTCGAAGGAAAGATTTGTGATTTTCGGTCGAGTTTGTAATGACAGAGAATTAAGGAGGGGGTTCAAGCTTTAATTACACTGGTTGTACAACAATTTCGGTGTAGTCAGTCATCTACAGATCTTAGTCAAATGAATGATTAAATGAATGAGAGACTTAAAGTCGAACCTAGTGGCACGAGGCGTCAAATGAGCACGCCATTGAAGGAGACCTCAACTTACATGGAGTACCGCGCTGCAGGCAGTTGACGAGAGATTATGTAAGCTGGATGAGTTTGTTGTTTGAAACCCAGTTTTCCCTCAGGAATATAGCGCCACCTTAATTAATAAATAAGCCTTGTGGGATGCGTTTTCTTCTTAGAAGCATTTTTCCTCCTATACTTAAATTTTAGCACCACTCAACTGTTTTCTCCAATCAATCCCGTGACTATTCTGTCATGTGTTCTTGCCTAATGACTATCCATGTTCTATGCAACTAATGGCGCTGCATTTTTCTCGAATCAAAAAGTGCTAGAGGATCGTAGAATCATAACTCTACTTCAATTGCTTTACTTTGAATTCCCTATTGCTGTAATTTTTACCGGAGAATGTGATGCTTATTGTGGCATGAGTTACATCAACATGACGATATAAAGCCATTTCAAAGTGCTTCTTCTACTCTTTATCCCTTGATCGCAAGGAGGCAGCCTCATCCAAAGTAAAGAACTGTCTAACATCTTTAACTTCAGCAATCGAGAGTAGCTAATTATCAGCTTGTTGGTTGGTTTTTCTATGGAAAGCTGTGCTTGTCAAGTCCTTTGTTAGGGGGTTCTTCTTTCATATTTAAGCGACATAGGGATTCGAGTTTGCAGTCAATGGAAAATTCCTTCAGTGTCACATTTAAAAACAATTTTCACAGCATCCCAATGATCTTGGACAGCCGACGGGATCAAAACTGACCTTGGTAAAGGTAGCACTTTAGTCGTTATTGTGTTAAGAGATCCTCGTAGCATCTGAATATTCTTACGTTGTCGTGAGATCTTCGATCTGTAGTAGTTCTTAGTTGAGGTGTATCTATCATATCATAGTGATTCCGCTTAATCCAGACATCTACTCCTCATCTATTTTAGACATCCAGACAGTTGTGATCGCGCTTGTCCGGTTGAAGCAATGGGTGAAGGAATACTTGTTTTATGTTCATCTCCATTGAGATTATTACTACTAAGTAAATATAGTTACCTCCATACCATACCAGTACCTTATTCAACTTTAAGGATGCCCTACCAATTGAACGATATACTCAGTCTTGAATCTATGTTTCTGTAGAATGTCAAACTTCTATTTTCATGAAAATCCATCACAGCCTACAAAATAAAACACATCCGAAGGGTAGTATACGCCTGCACATAAGTGGGTGGTGAATACTCACCTTCCCTGGTTATAGTATATGTACTCGTATATATTGACAAAGCTAACACGTACAGTTGTTCCTGCTGCCACCTAAGTAAATATCAGTCACACTGTATACACTGAAACTATCTATTGTTGCAAAATCAACAAAAACACATTTTCTTGCCATCAGCTGGCACATTTTGAGAGCTAGATACAAAGAACCATCCTACAATAACAACAACAATTCGGTATTTGTTGCTGAATGTATTTTTATTTTATTTTTGTGAAATTTAATGCGCCATTGTTCCGCTTATATTTTGATTCATTATAACTCAGACTCTCTTCACGCAGAAAACATTTGAAACCATGCAATGAAATATTCCCTTGAACCAATCCTCCGACGCCATCCTTTTAGTCAAGACTCGAACGGCAACTTCAGATCCGACTTTATTAAATTAATTGCTTATTAAAGCACTTGAATAGCTATGGTGGTGGTGGTGGTGATGAAGGTGTTGAGGTTGATGGGTACGTACAGAGAAGGAGGTATGTTAAATGGTGGTGTCGATGACGGAACCAAAGTATTCGAGAGAAGGTTGGCGTTGAAAAGCTACGAAATTAATGTGAAACAACATCCTTGAAGCAGCCACTTTCTTCCTTCCTACCACTTCGTTCACCCTTCTTCGCATCCCTCATACCCCCCGTGTGTCTGTCTGTATTCGTTCGATGCACCAAAGTATTCGATTAACGAATAAACATTACACATCGTTAGAAAGCTCTTAATCCACCACTTCCTCCTTCAATTCCCTGCCGAAGTCTCACCGGAGCTGCTCCACATTCTGATGATTCCCGATTCCGTGATAAAACCTCAAAATGTTAAGCTAGATGTTTTCCCTGGTTTTTCTCTTTGTTCACCTCCTCGTGGTGTAGCTCAGAAGTTCTTAATGTTCGCAGGCTCTTACAGGAACAGGGGACTGGATAAGAATGTAAAGTGGTATGCAAGTATAGGCAAGGGTAAGGGTGGTAAAAGTTATAGAATCCATGCATATCCAATATATTAAGAGGAAAGGATTATTCGAATTTGCCTTTAAAGCAAAACAATTTTACCATTCTGACGATGATGGTGATGATGATTATGTTGGTGTGGCGTAGTGTACGATGGTATTAAGAGGGATACCAGTAGATGGGAGTAGATCGTAGGTGGTAGTGAAGTTCGCTTTCAATTTACACTCGGGAAATGTTTAAGTTAAGTTTTTGAAACTCAAGCCAACTTCTTGATTGCGAGGCTATTATCGAGGCAAAAGCTACACAACGGAACAGAACAAGAAAAACCAGATGAAGAGAGGAAGTAAAGTACAGGATTTGCGCCATCTAATGATGAAAAGAGGAAAAGTTTCGATGACGGAAAATTTCCCAAGCCAACTTTTAGTGTTGTTTTTTTTCTTATTTTATTTTTGTTCGGTATTTTTTTGTTAAATTTAATTGCCAATCAATTGAAGTGAGTAGAAGACCACGATGACGATGAAGATGCGGATTATGAAAATCTAGATGCAACTGAAAGATGATTTTCAATGGATTCAGGTTGCTTACTTTGCTGTGCTTATGGTGATTAGTTAGCAGTTCGACCAGTTTAGTTTGGATAACCGATTAAATGTGAAGAACTTTGGGATATCTAGATCGTTGAAGAGTAGTTTTTAAATTAAACTCTACGTCGGTAGGGACTTTTAATAATCTCAATAACCGGTGGCGCAATTGACGGTAAGGTACTCCTCACGACTTTGAGTGCTTTGGTTGAAAGCTTAGAAATCCTCCTAAATCCTCTGGCATTACCATCGACTTTTGTCTTGGTTGAATTCAAGAGGAATTTATCTGCTTTTCGATAAGTAAGTTTTTACAAAACGCCAAGTAGTACATAATTTAGAACGTAATTAGCAAAAGAATCCATATAAATGGCCGTCTACCAAACGCATCAAAAATGGGAGATGGCGGGTACACTCTAGAGCTCCTTGACTATGTAATTGTGTACACCGGATATCCCCGAGTGAAATATCCATCTTCTAAAACGATGCCATTCACCCAGTGCCCCAAGATCATTTCGCAGATTTAAATCATAGTTCCGTAAGCAGACATTGACGTTTTGAAAGATACGAGAGCAGAATGGATATACTCGAACTCGTATTTTTTGGTTCTGGTCCTTGCAATTCCTCAAGAAGGCCTTAACTTCAAATCCCTGGAAATTACGTAAAAAAGTCATAAAGCTTGCTCGATAAATGAGTGGTTTTTGACGCATCGATATTCTATCCTCAGTTCTACAGAAAATTAAACAATTATGGTATTTCCTTGCGTCTATGAGCATGGTCAGAGTAGCACTGTTGTGGGTCTATAAGTAAAGAAAGCTACATAAAAACACTTGCAACGGCTCAACGCATTGATATAATAATGAGGCTCAAAACTCAATGCCAGTCAAAATTAACAAGTCGATGGAAGTTAATCCAACTGAAATCCACCAGCATTGCGTCGCAATTAATAAGCCGAAGTAAAAGTGGTTGGCAAGGCAGGATCCTGTACCCTGTCTGGTTCTATAGTCAAAGGTTGTGCGGGCCTAATGACAAGTTATAGATTTTGTAGTTATGTCGCAAACCCAAAAATGTTCTGGTCAAAAGGTACTGACCTTAGCAAGATTGATGCGAAATTCCGAAGACCGTTCATCTAGAGCCGAAAGCTAGGGTAAGTTTGCAGTTCATCACGTTCATGCATGCAATGGTTGATTTCGAACCAACCTAATACTCACTTCAGCCTCCCTTTTGCCGCATGACCTAAATTCACCCTAAAACTGCATTAGCACTACCTTACTGTTCCCATTTACTTGAAACTCCGCGACAGTAACTAGTAAGCTCGTTTCTCAATCTAAAATACACCCATGCAAAATATCCCGAAAGATACCCATCGATAAACTTCTATTCAGAGCTCCCATAGCGACTGTTTGATCTGATGTTACATCCTGCTGATAACCAGGATAAGTCTTAAAAATACACAGCCAGCGCAGCTTTTCTGCGTGTCAACATATATCTACGTGTAAGGAGACCAAGTCTCGTCCATTTACCGACTTTGCTTAGGCGGCCAAGATTCCTTATTCGTCCTCTTAACTCAACATCGCAGAAACGATACCTTCAGTCCTGATTATCAAGCCCATTCGTACACAAACAGCTATTATTGTTGATGCACTTTATAATATTCAGGGCAATAATCACATCTGAATTATGCTTCAACTGCCATTAAATGTAGATATGCGTTAATCGTGTCTAACAGCTGGTTAAGATAATAATTCTGTTTACCCACGGGCTTACCACCAGTCAGTGTGTCCACCTTCCAACAACCTCGTCAGCCCATTCTTGCTGCCAACACGTCAATGTTTTATTTCACCTGTCGCTATATTGTTCAGATTTCGTGGGCAGAAATTTATCTCTGAGCTTCCGAGACAGTAACATGACGGACGATGCCGCAATCACCATTCGACAATACTCGTAAGACCCTGCGGTAAGTCCAAGCAATCTCAAGTGACCTGACGTATTGTACCGGGCTGAGTCGCTATTGGAGACCGCGTCTCATAATATCATATCAATATTAAATCCGGCAAATTGGAAAAGTTCCTGGCCGCTAAGATTCCCTTCGAAATCGGCAGTGTTGGATATACAACACGAGCCAAATCAGGAGAATTCGGTGACTGTTGGATGGTATTTGTTGCATTTTTCGTCAAAAAATTACGAATAATGATGCAACTGTGCAACGGTGCGTTATCATGGTGCAAAATGCACGAGTTTTCTGCCCACAATTCTGGTCTCTTTCGGCAAATTGCTTCACGAAAACGTCTCATAACGCCCAAATAAAATCGTTGTTTACTGTCTGGCCTTCTGACAAAAATTCATGATGCACTACATCGTTGTAATCCATGAGAACCGTGAGCATTGCCTTCTTTTTTGACTCATTTGGTGAACGCCATTCACTTGCCTGATGTCTGGATTGCGTGTCGTAATCATAACCCCACGTCTCGTCTCCAGTAATGATCCATTTGATGAATGTGGGATCGGATTCAGCCTCGCAAATCATCTCTTTTGCGACGTCAACACGGTCTCTTTTTTGCATGAAATTGAGGTCTTTTGGCACTAACTTTGCTGCTACACGACGGAAAACCAAATCATTAACCAAAATGTCTGGGACGGATTCATAGGCAATATTCAAGTCCTCCGCTATCTCTCTGATGGTTTATTTGCGGTTATTGACCAACATTTCTTTGACTTCATCAATGTTTTCGTCGATTTTCGATGTCGATGGTCTGTCACTGCGTTCATCATCTTCGATTGACTCACGACCACTTTTGAACAGCTCGTGCCACTGGTAAACGACTCTTTTCCAACATTTACAACGTTCACACACTATTAAATCCGTTTTTTACGCAAAATTCGCAAGCTCGTTGTTGCAAATTTAAATTCATTTGTAAAATTGTAAAAAATCGCCAACACGCACAGAGATAGATGTACTTTTGGCTACGTAACTTTTGCAAATGTCAAGTCTTAGCCCCATGACTTAGAGGGAATATCAACAACAGATGTACCAACTTAAAAAAAAAAACAGAGATCAAATCGGAACAATGGGAGCGCCACACGGTTATTCCGGAAACTTTTTGATCAAGGGGGTATTCCATCGGCTCTACGCAGTCTCTTTTCTGTTAATTAATAATATGATAAGTGGATTTCCTCAAAAGTGATATTCTAGCAGAAGATCGAGGTCGTCCACGTTTGGCTTGGCAAAGGCATCATAACTTTACAGTTTAATCAGATCTCCTAATAGACATTAGAAAAGCCTATTTCGTATTCCCATTAAGGCTCTTGTCTGTACTTTTGCTTCAATCGGTAAGATTTGCCCCAAACGAGAGGTCTTGACTTTGCAGCTAGAAAACTTTTAGAAGCCAAACTGCAAAAGTAACGGCACGCTGCCTGTTGTAGCTAAAATACCAAAAATAATCCGATAACAAATGAAAAAGCAACCAACTTTGAGGACCACTCTACCAGCAGGTTTCCGTTTTGTATGCTCCCTTTTCGACCACTTCAACATTTTCCGGATCATCTTTGGCAGTTCATTGAAAATCGATCGCTGTTTCATCTCTTGTTCATTCAGTCTTTGAATCCCCCTTTGGAGTTGAAATCTTCTATCAAATCTTCGTACGATGGTTCACAATGTCACATTCTACACAAAGAAAGGCTGCCTGATGAGCTAAAAGATGGAGTACCGCAAGGCTGCATTTTAACACCAATATTGTTCTCAGTACTAATCAGCGATGGGCTTCGTGCTTCGCTAATAGTTACTCAAATATCTAATAATCCTAGCGAAGTTTGCCTAGTCTCTAAAAATGGACTTCTACTAAATGGCAGCATCTCCAGAGGGAACCAAGAATAGTTATGCTGAAAATGAATGCCCAGATAATGGAGTACTGTCTCGACCGATGCTGGGTCACCTGAACATAGTCCCTCTCACTGACAAGCGGCGTTTGGACATTTTTCGAAAATATAGTTGGAGCGTTGGATGGATAGTGCTGTTTTATGGTTGCACGACTTGAGTAGTGATCCTCAAAATCAAAAAGGAGATTCATACGATTATAAGCAGGTGCCAACTCAATATTTTCTGTCCCTATAGAATACAATATTTGATCTGTTTTATGACTCTTAAAGTATTCTTCAAGAGTATTCTTGTGAGAGTTTTAATGGATCAAAATCAAAATTTCATCAAGCGTTTTATTGACTATCTTGGCGTCGTGCGTATACGTATTAGACACCTTAGTCCATCCTCCCATTTTGATGTGAAGTCAGTAGCAGATTTTCCTTTGAAATTCTAAAATTTTTGAAAAACACCCTTCGTACATTGATCACCGCCTTCTTTGTCCGTGGGGTTATTACTCAATTAGCTGTGTAACCATTAAGTTACTGCAATCGTTCCAACGATTGTACTATTAAGTATAACCCTTAATTGCCGTTGAATTGCACAAACATATGTACGTAGCGAGCACTATTGTTTCGAAGTCGAAATCAACTGGTTTGGAATGTACGTTTTCAGAAGCTTACCCCAAACGAAAGTATGTATGTCAAAACTCTAGGCCACCCCCTACTTTCTTCGAGTGCTTAACTCATGTGAAATTGTTTCACTGTTTTGACATGGATTTCATGTCCTCTCGCGAAAAGGAAAAACATTAACTTGACCTGCTTAAAGAGTTTTCACTTTATTCCATTGTTTAAAGTTTTGGTTTTTATTCGTGCTGTGGAAATTACCTCCAACAATGGGCCACGCAAAGGCACAGGTATGCCGAAAACTTAACCTATAAAATGCGTTCTAGTGAAAGAAGAACAGAAAATTGCATTAAATTACAGCGTCACTACTTTTAGATCATCCACCCACCCTCACTATGAAAGGGGTTAAGACGATTATTTCATGACGATGCCATTTCACTCTACAACCACTTGACTGGTGAAGGAAGCAACACCACAAATGGGTTTGGTGGTGCATCTAACTGCACGTAACCTACCCTAATGCATGCCATATTATATGAACATTCAAACTCGTATGCATGTACTCGTATGGTATGTGAGTACATGCGTGCATGGTAGCCTGTACTTCCTGTAGGAAAAGTCCTTGGGCTTATGAATGGTACGTGTGGCTCTGTACTTGCATACTCATCATACCATTCAATTCACACACATACACTTGGCCTTAATGGCCAATCGATAATTGCATTTCGTTTAAGAACGAAGGATAGTCCATGAAGGCCAGTAGCAGTCAGTACAGCCTCACTCCGTAAGACAACCAATACATGGACAAATACTACAAATCTGAATTGAATGGAAAAGTTTAAGCATTAAGGACACCAAAGAGTGAGAGATTGTGTGAAACTTTATGCATGCATGCTAGCCGAGTATGTAATTTCTGATGTAGTCATAGTTTAATGGTGGAAGCCAGCCCATTAAACAAAGTATTGGCTTGCAGGGAACGGCAATGGCAACAAATACATGTAAGCGGTGGCAAAAGGAACTCATTGGAGATAAATCGTAAATGGAAACTTTGGCTGGAAGAAAAGTTTCTTTGGAGTTATTGGCTTGAACGTGAGCAGTTTGGTTGTATTTGTTTGGTTGAAAGGAAGATCTCATTGACTGAATAGGCAGTTTGATCTTTCAGTGGAAAACATTTAAGGCTACCGAGCTCTGAATATGAATGAAGGAATATATTAGAGAATAGAAAAGCTATTATTGTCTTTCTTTTCAAAGGCTTTTTGAGGTCTGAAAGTGCAGATGGGGTATTTTTTAAAAAGCCATAAAACTGAATTCAATTTTGTCTCAAATCATATTATGTGTGTATTTTATGAATTATGTTATATTTGCCCAAAGTGTCAAAGACAGTTGAGCCTCGCAATATCAATCTATCTTCACCTATCTTGTCTGAACCTAGAGTTAGAATGGTGTGCAATAATCCAAATACAACTTCGTCCTCCCTTAAGCACAATGCAATGGATATTACAATAATGTGGCAGGAGCAAAAATGCTAACCTAATAATAATTCTTCATTATCCTTCTCCTGAATACAAATATATTGATGGCGCAACAGTGCACTGTCTGCCCTTTTACTCACTGTACAGAGTCATTCATTTCGTAGTTTCAAGTTGGTAACGCTGGCATTTGACACCTGCCAAACTCAGCTGTCACTTGAAGTGTCATAATATTAGTTGAATATTTGCCATTTACAATTATGGATCGCTTACAAACCGAACAATGCGTTAAAATTATTAAAACTTACTACAAAAGTGGTGATTTATACGTAGCCACTTTTCACGCATTATGCGATGATTATGGTCGTAATAATCGACCAATGTTTTGAAGAGGGTGGAGCCGTACAGCCGAAAATATTGCTGCTGTAAGTGCAAGTGTTGCTGATGATCCGAATTTATCGATTTCCCGGCGTTCGCGTCAATTGAACGTGTCGTACACCTCATTATGGCGTATTTTGCATTTGGATTTGCATCTGTATCCTTATACAGTTCAACTCACGCAACAATTGAAACCTGCTGACCATTCACAACGCCGCAGATACGCATCTTGGTTGTTGGAACAACAGACAATAACCACAGATTTTCCGAACAAAATTTTCTTCAGTGATAGGGCACATTTCTCACTCGGTGGGTATGTAAATAAACAAAATTGCCCCATATGGGGCTCAGAAAACCCACAAGTGATCGAAGAGGTGCCGTTGCATCCAGACATAGTGACACCTTTCTTCGAAGATTCCAATGGGCGGACGGTTACAGTCAACTCGAAGCGATATGGTCGAATGAGAACCGATATTTTTTGGCCGGCGATTGAAGATCATGACTTGGACGATATGTGGTTCCAACAAGACGGGGCAATAAGCCACACAACACGACCAATTATGGCTTCATTGCGTGAAAAGTTTCCTGGTCGCGTAATTTCACGTTTTGGCAACGTCAATTGGCCACCAAGATCATGCGATTTGACATCGTTCGATTTTTTTCTGTGGGACTACGTAAAACACCGAGTTTACGCGAATAATCCCCGAACTCTGGACGTATTAAGAACCCAACATTACCCAAGTTATGGCCGAGATACCGCCTGAAATGTGCGAAAAAGTGGTTAAAAATTACCTCAAAAGAATCGCATGCTGTGAATCTTCCCGAGGCGTCCATTTGAATGATTTTGTTTTTCACACTTAATGGCAAAGTCCAAACTTTATAATGAATTCAAATTTTCATCAAAAATGTATCGATGTGTGTGTTTTATTTAGGTTTACTTTCGAAATCGAAAAATGGATGACCCTTTATTTTTGAACTTGTCACTATTGTTCCCAACGGGGGCCCATGGTTATGTTCGGACTACAAACGGGAAGGAGAGACTTCCTCATAGTAATTCTGTGTTTCGGTATATAATTCGGGAATCGAACCCAAACTCGAGCGTAGTAGTCGAAGAACTTAAAATTCGTGTTCTGGTAACTAACAATCAACTTCGTTTCTGCATTCATATACAAAAATTCTAGCCATTTTCTGTGAATTGCAGGTGTTTCATTTAGAACCTTTTTTTGTTCAGGACTAAATTGAGTGTTCTTCCTGTTTTACAAGTGAGTTTAAAAGGGTTACATTAAAAGATCACAGCCACGATCTACATATTCAAGTCCAGAATAAACACTTAACTTAGTCTTATCTGATAGAAATACTTTAGAGATCACCAGATTGGCCGTCTTATCGACAGTTTATATTTAAGATCAAAGGTACGTAGGAGTTGGGGGAAATCTTTCAAATAGATTTGTATTATAATAGAATGATTTGAACTGAAGCCCACCTACTGTTTCCTCAAATTATTTAGGACTCTAAACTGGACTCTTACAGAAGATAGTGTGGCTGTTCTGCTAAACAATTCAATTGCCTTAAGCTTGGTTCAGAAATACAAAGAGAAACAGAAATACGAGTACTTCTTTAGTCAGTCGGGAGACCGAATTCCATCGATTTTTGCGCCGTCCCAGGAGGCAATCGTCAGGGCCTTATACTGACTTTTGGATTTCACATGAGCCATGACTGTCAAGGATGTAGACAAACCAAAAACTACACATTCTTTGTTGGTTTCATAATGGAACGCCACCCTCATACGCTTCACATGACTGACACTAAACTTAACGAAACCAAACCAATTTTGTCGGATCCTTCGCTCAAATTGGATGAAATGATAGGTGTGAGTTCTTATCACTGAACCTATAACGCATCTTTCGGCGAAGGCTGAGAAACTTTATCAAAAGGAACATATTAAGAATACAAGTTCAAGGTCTGAGGTCTCAAATCCAACGCCTCCATCCGTAGACAAATCTGGATTTTAGGGAATTTTTGGGACAAAGCCCCAAAGTGCAAGTGGGTAGGGTTATCCATTTTTGGGGTCCGAAAATAAATGCAAATAAAATACATGTTTGATAAAGATTTCGATCAGATTTTTATTTCAATATATTGTTTGGAAATTGCCATTATTAATGAAGTATTACATCATTTGGATGTCCTCAATGGGAGTTCCTGATTTCGATGTCTTTTCGACACATATCGGGCAATAACTTGGCCATAACTTGACGAATATTTGTTTCCAAAGCGTCAAGAGCTTGCGGATTGCGTGGATTAGCATGGTCTTTTGAAAAGCCCGACAAGAAGAAATTCTTGGGGAACAAATCACACGTCTTGGTCGCCTGTCGCGAATAACTTGTCCAGGAAATTGTTCTTGCAATATAGCCAAACTAAGTAGTGTTGTGTGAGGTATGTCACCGTCTTGTTGAAACCAGATGCCTTCTACATCTACATCATCGATTTGAGGTGAAAAATATTTGCCTATACCAATGAGAAATGACAGTAACGGTTACACCTTCTTCATTTTCGAAGAAATATGGACAACTGACACCACCAGACGGAATTGCACACAATACAATCAAAGTCACATTTAGTGACTTTTTATGGATGCAATAGTCTTTCGACCGTTACATGTGGAGTTTCACTTCTCCGTCTGTCACAATTTTGTTTGTTAACGTTACCGAGTGAAAAATTAGCCTCGTTGAAGAAAATGTTGTGTCCATACAAACGCTGATGTTCAAGCACCTAATCGACGTATGTTCCACGCCTTCCGTGGTCACCTGGCTTCAATTCTTGGATAAGTTGAACTTTGTAAGGTTGTAGATGCAGATCCAAATGCAAAATTCGCCATAATGTGCCGTAAGAGAAGCCCAAAAACTGTCCACGCAGTGAAATCGAAAGAATTGTATCTTCTTCAACACTTTTACTAGCAACAGCCATATTTTCTGTTGAACGTGCATGCTGATGATGAATAGCACTTAAGACATCTGTAACAGAGCCGATCTGTTAGAATTTTTTTTACAGTTTTGAAAAGAGTATTCTCAGGTGGACGATTATGTTGACTTCAATCTGCTCGTAATGCGCTAAACGTACCTACCACAGAATGACTGTTTTTGTAGTTTTCACAATTTAAACACGGTCAGCAATTGTTAAACGATCCATATTGTAAAATTTTGAACCATAAACTAAACATATCGAGTCTCAAATCCAGATCACGACCCTATATTTTGAATAAATAGTAGGGTCTTAACTAACATCTTACCGCTGAGAATCTTTGCATTGAAAATTGGGATAAAGGATACAAAACTCACACTATTGTGGTGATTCCTATAAAGAACGGAATCGGCTGCTGTTTGGGTGTGGATTTACCATTTGAGAAAGGCAAACGTAAGAATGCTTAAACTTCAGGCATATGAGCAAACGCCGGATAGCAATCCGCATCTAGAAGTCTATATCGTATACAGATACGTTAATGGCATCACAAATTATCAGAACGATGTTGCAGAGTATTGCTTTCACAGATTTATCGACCAAGCCTCATGAGAAATCCTAAGCAGGACGTCAAGATTTACCTTGCTAACTTCAAGTAACGAAGGGTGTTACCTTTAACTGCATAGGTAAGACACACTAGTTTCGAAAATGGATTCCAAATGGTTGACTTTGCGGCAAAACGAAGTACTATAATTGCTAGTACATGTTTCCTACAGCTTAACATCTATAAAGGGATATGCCAGTCCTCTCATCAAAAATACCTCAACCGAATTGATCATATTACGTTCAATGCAAAACACAGCTCTAGATGTTCAATGGTTTCGAGGAGCCAACATCGACTCCGAACACTATTTTCTTATAGCAAAGTGGGAATTAACCAGATACAATCGTAGGAGACTACCATAGACTTTTTTGGCTGAGTATCCCCAGAACGTTCTATACAGCAGTGTCAACGACATTGTTATCAAATCATTGGTGGCACCGCGCCTCTCGTTACGGACTTCACCTAGCTACCTTAACTGGAATAGTTTCGGCGCTGGCATGCAGCGAAACAAGAGATTTACAATATGGCACTACTAAGACGGGCTGGAGCTGCTCACTACTTCCATAAGCCGAAGAAACGGGAGAAACATGGACTCTTCAGACAGAAAACCAGGAACCCTTCGATCGAGGCTATTGAGGGGGGGCTTCTGCCGAAATGATGTTGTGAAGTTCTACTAAAACAGAAGAATTTGCCAAGGATGAATACGTAATACAAATAGTAGAGTTGCTATCTGACTAAGCATTTTAAAACATTACTTCTACAACTAACATTCACCTGACAGGCAGAATAAGTCATTAAACTTGAAGAAGACCGCAAACAACTTCGCCCACCCGGCCAAGAAGAGTTTGGAGTAGAATCATCTAAATTAAAGACTAACAAGGCTGCAGAAGACAAAGAACTAGGTGGGATTATCAATCAACATTGGCCTCATCGGCCTTCTATTGGGCCCGGTAGCTGGAAAAGGTTGTGGAAATGAACACACATCAAAATGTCTTTCCTATTATTCCATAGCCACGTGTGCTAAACAAAGTCCTCGCATATATTAGGGCGGATTTCGTTTAGAGTAAATAAAGACTCAAAGTTCAACATCACAATACTACCGAAAATATTCGAAACTACCATACAATGGAATATTCATAGCAGAAAAGACACATCGCCTCTACAGTACTAGCTTTTCGGATGTCTATTCTATAGCCTTCACTTAAATAAGTTTTCTTAAATTATGGAAAGTAGAATTATTTTGTGATAAATGTAATAGATACGGGTTCTATAGGTATCAAAATTAAAAATACTAATTATATTATGTATATATTATGAGTGTCACAACACAACTGCCGCATGACTATCCCGAAAATCGACAGGAAAATCTGCCCAAAATTTGTTATTTGTTCATTTTGGAGTATATGGTATGTGTAATTTCGGTTCTACCCAAAATCTATTTGAACAACAGCAACAACATCAGTAGGAGACCAGAGAATGGGTAACGAGTTGTAGCAATCCACTATCTGTTCATATTTATTCCCGTGAGATAAATAGCTATTTCTAACATTGCCACTCTACTCGGTATCCTTGGGCAAACAAACAGATACATTGGACAAATAAATTTGTCTAATAGAAACGATACTTTTACCCGGTAAGCCTTTCAAACACCACCCCATACCGTCCTAACCGACTGCAAAATAACTCTATTCATAGTTACAAAATCAATTAAACGCATTACAGATGCAAATGTTCTCCTGGCAGCACTGCAATACTCGTACCAATCGGAACACTATCCTCAGCCTCAAACCCCAAAGAAAATGAGAGGCAAATTGAAAACCAAACAAAACGAACTTGCATCTATTATAGGATTTACATATGTCAGTGCGAAAATGTATCTTTATTCAGATGAATTTGCTGCTTCTAATGGCAATTTTACATATGTATATACCATATGTACTCGTATATACTTACAAGGATGAGTGTCTCTTTTTTTTAATTTTCCGGCATCATGCGTAACAACTGCGACTATCTATATTAATTACTCGTATTGTTGTTGGTTTGTTATTTTGTTTGTTTGCATTCTGTCCCAGCTGGTGCATTTGCTGAAAAATTATTTCGAATTATTCGAATTTGACGAATTTATACGCGGATTGCCGCTTAATAGATACCCAAATACGGGCGATACTTGTTTTTGATTGTGAAATTCGTTCGTTGGTGGTGGAAGGTGGTGCTCAGCTTCAAGCCACTCTGATGATGAAACATAAATAAACGCAGCCAATTGCACATCGGAAATTTCTACTCAAATCCGCATTTAATATGCGTTCAGGTCCTTTACCACGCGCAGAAATACGGAATTCGGATGGAAGTGCCTAAACCAGATGGAATTGAATGGATGCTTGTCAGACATTTCCAGATGAAATAGACGGATTAGCATGGTTTAAATTGTGATTTGATTGAGATGTGCTTATATGGAGGGAATTTGAAGTGATATTAAGCAGCTGAGATACCTGGTGTTGACATGAAACTATCCACAGTAAAACTAAGCATGGATGAAGGGCTATTCAATCGGCCGATACAAACGTTAGTTTGTGAGTGATGTCCACATTGTTCAATACACATAAATAGTACATACGTATATAACATATGTAGGTGCTGTCCCGCAACTGAAAGTTTGCGCATGAATGAGTCAAAAATTGGTAGATTTCGAAAGATGCACGAGGACCTCGATAAACAAATTTCTGATGCAGTCTCTATGAAACTATCAAGTTATTAGCTAGTTTTGAAATAAGTGATCAAATAAGGCGAATTATCGAGTTGGGTAACTACCTAGTCAGTAATTTTTTTTTTAAATGTTGGTCGTAACTTGGGCTAACATGATTCATTCTGAAGTTCGAATTTTCGATTACGGGGTCCACACTACGAGGGGCTTTTGACCAATGACTCCCCGGTTCACCGAATCGTTCTATGGTTGACTGTGTGGCAAGTGGGGCCGTCTTGTTGGAGTTAAATGTCGTCAAGACCAAGCAAAAAGTCCATTTTAATGTCGCGATAACGGCGTCCATTCATTGTTACATTTCGGCCAGCCTCAGTTTTGAAGAAATATGGAGCGATGATTCTACCAATTCATAAACCACACCTAACCGGTGTTTTGTACAGATGAAATGGCAGCTATAAAACCTCTTCGAATTGCTTGCCACCCCAAATACGGCCCTTTTTACGTTTGATGTAGCCATTAAGCCAAAAATAGGCCTCATCGCTGTATGTATGTAGGGAGGGTATATAGTCGGAATTTTATATTTCCTGCATAAGAGGCGATGGCGATAGCGCGATACTTAGCTCATTGCACTATCACGCAGAGAGTCTGGGTTCAATTCCTGGCTGGGTCATCAACAATTTTTCAAATCGCCATCACCATTTCGGCGGGCAATGGCAAACTCCCGAAACGAAAAAATTGCCTTCGAAAAAGCTTCTGAGGAGTGCCGTTCGGACTCGGCGATAAACCGTAGGCCCCGCTCAGATGTGCCAAAAATGAAAACATGAGCAACACAAATGAGTGTCTAAAAGCTAGGCCATGGCCCACACGGGGCTGCCAGCGCCACAGTGTGTGTGTGTGTGTGTGTGTGTGTGTGTGTGTGTGTGTGTGTGTGTGTGTGTGTGTGTGTGTGTGTGTGTGTAACAGAAGACCCTTTCGGTCAAACAAAAAGTTAAATCGATGCAACTCTTCTGGACAATCTGAGCAGGAAACATTTTTATGGATTACTTTCTTATACTAACTGCTTTCTTATTAACTACTTGGCGAAAGCAACGAGAAAACGGACTGAATCAGCCAATTTTCTTCAGCAAAGCTGTGGGAAATAAACGAAATTGGATTCAGCAGGGAACGAGCATAACATACACGAAGTACTCGTTTATGATGTCAACCAGAAAGGACACCTAACACACAGGATCAGAACGTCACCCTTGACAAATATAATTTGTAGGTAGTTCAGCGAAGCCAACGCTCTGGTACGAAAAATCTTGGAATCCGCCCCCAAGAAATAGCACAGTAGAGGTAGACCGCTACTCAAGTGGGAAACTGAAGGCAACTATCGAAAGATCGAGTTGGCTGAAGACGCCTGTTGGTCTTAAGCGCCATCTTAAGTAAATAAGTAAGTATCCAGGTAGATACCGCAGATACTACGGAAAGACTTGCTTAGCAAGGTGGAGTGAACCTTCTAAACTTTCTGTGACTCTTAGGCTTAAGAGATTTATAAAATGCCACCTGATATATAAATACTTTCGAGCTATGTACACTTGCCATTTGGTGTTTCTTAAGCGAGGTTTCTTTAGAGTTTCAAAGAACAAACAAGTTATGAAATCGTACTACAGCTGTTAGTCTGGGAGATTGCTATCCTTCACTATACGAGTATCTCTTAGTAATAAACAACATAATAATTAACTTCCTACTGAGTTCGACCACATTTCCGGAAAATCAAGCCTAATATCTTGAAAGTGTAATTCCCTCTCGTTTCCTTTTTGAATTGAATCAATGGAAGGACATTAAACTCCTTGTTATACGAGATTCAAAAATCAGAAAGAAGACCAAATATTTTTGTTACACAAAAACTAAAATGTAAATTTTCCTTCTATATTCACTCTTACTACGTATGTATGACTTTTACTACATTTACTTACAATTTTCGTTGTTTTCTTTAATATTTTCTAGAAATGGAAAGCGCACCAAGGAATGTACAAGTCAGACCATTAAGCTCATCGACAATGGTCATTACTTGGGAACCACCTGAGACACCGAATGGACAAGTGACTGTAAGTATTCAAGTATGAGTTTCCCCATTAAAATAACAGGAAACAAAACCAGCCCTTAACCCTGAATCCTTCCACCTTTATCATCCCCGGAATCCCTATGTCAGAACCTCTATTTCTCCGTTCATTCTCTATATTCGATTGAAATTTATACAATGATCCCATTAAATTTCTATACTACTACTCGTACAATGTTATTATTATTACTCCGGGTATCCATGGTTCGATTCAACCACTATTTTCTATACAACAATTGTATCTGAAGAAGTATGAGGGTGTTTTGTATGTAGGATCGGCTTCCTTTTTCCAAATGATTATACATACAATTGTCCGGGATGTGTGGTCCTTTTGAACTCTGGATTGTACGTACATTCTCGTGTATTCCAAACACAGATCTGAAGGTGAATTGGAATCAAGTTGTTCACTATTGTGGAATAGTCAGAGTTCGATAAAACTTGAGATTTTCCGACCATGGATTTGAGTGTCTATCTGTCGGTTTGACTGTCTGCCGGTCATGGATGTATGAATTTACGTTTTATTTTTTTTATTTCTCCTTCTTCTCAATTTGTTGCCTTCTATTGTGTATTATTGAATTTTCAATGAATACTGAAGAGCAGTAGATGGCAATACAATTTCTTCGTTACCTAAATTTTTGTATTTTTTTTTTTCTTGTGTCATTCTTCCTTTTCTATTCGTCCTTTGAATGGGAAAAGGATAAAATAATCAGAGAAAGAATGGTAAAATGACAACTGATGTGACATTGTCGATGGCAAATAAAACGGTTACTGTGGTTCTAACACAACTAATGATTTGATGTCATTTAACCGTTTGACAGGTGAAGACCGAAGTGTAGAATCAATGTGATAAGAAATTGAGGTAAATGGTGTGTAAATGGACTTATTTGATCGGCTTTTTCGGATGTGTCTTTCCTTTGTAGTTTTTTGATTTATGATATTTAAATCTTATTTGCTTATTACAACAAAGATAAAGCATGACAATTTGGAACCTTGTGGTGATCCACGTGATTCAAGTATGATGACAACTGATTGAATCGTGCTCTTTTTACAAGATTGATTTGATCCTTGGGACTTAAAGTACAAGTCACATTTTGTTTTTCTCCGGTTCTTCTGCAGTTGTTTTCTTCGACGTATGAATTCCTTAACAGGGCTCTTATGTACATATTTTCGTGACCTGCTCGTTGCTTGAATTTGATTTAGAAGTTATGGCCTAGTTATGGTCTAGTCATCGTGATATTCCGAAGTACCTTACCTATCCGTTGTTCCGTTTTTCGTACCGTGAATGACATCGTCTAGGGTATCTTTGGACATAAAGAACACAGTAAATAGGTATTTTGTTTCTCACAAATATATAAGAAAAAATACTTTTGGCGGATCCGTGGTCATAAAGGTATTGATGGCAATGGAATAGCCGACGAACTAGCTAGAAGTGCTTCTGTTGATTCTTTCATCGGTTCTGAGCCGTTCTATAATACATATTCCATATATAGCAATAATGAGTTGGGAGACCAAAATCTGTACATCTCATTGAAAATACATCCTCTAATATAATTTAAAAGCGATAATCTGAGAATGCTAATTTGATTCCAAGCCGAGCACTACAATCAACCCTATTGCCTTCACAAAATGGCTCTCATTCAGGAAACTGGAAAACGATGAAACTACGGAAGACATTTTATGTGAATATATGACTCTAATTGCCTTGGAGAAATGTTAATCCTCGGGAAAATTCCCAAATGTCCACCAAAGTGATTTTCGATTTCATCGAAAGAATTGATTCTCGCTTGGCTTCTTAACACTCAGTTTGTGGTACAAAATTTATTTTCATTTTAAGTGTCTGATATTGGGTTTTCTTTAGGGATAAGTTCGTCAGACTTTTTCATAAGAACGTTCTTAACCCTCCGATTAGAGACAGCTCCGATAGCGTTATATTAGCAAAACAAGGTCCATAGGGACCTACAGTCCGTTTGATAAGATCGTATACGGCAAAACTCGCTTGTGAAAACCGGTTTGGAAGTGTCACTTGCATTAGCAGATAAAAAAGATGCTAAGATGCTTTGAATAAAAAAATTTAAAGAGGGTCCAATTTTTGTCAGAGACGGAAGTATTTTAAAATGAGTGTCGCGTTTGCATCACGTTATGAAGCAGTATTCTTGTGCATAAACAAAAGGACCGAAAATGTCATACGAAGCAGTTGCTAAATACATGAAAAAGTCAAAAGCATTTGTTAGCAAGTGGGTGCACCGTTATTCCCAAGTTAAAAATGTGGATGATTTGCCGGATCGTGGGTCACCGCCAAAAACAACAAAAAAGCAGGACAAAATGATTCTACGCGTGTTTAAAAAAAATCCTCTTCTATCGTTACGTGGAGGACAAGGGATTTTACGTAAAAGGGGTCTAAATGTGTGTTGTGATACGATACGAAGACGTTTACTAGCCAATAATGTAAAATTTCGAAGCACAATAAATAAACCACTACTGTCAAAAAAAACACGTAGAAAAACCACTCAGTAGGGCCAAGGAGAATTTGGACAGAGATTGGAACAACGTTATTTTTTCAGTTGAAGCTTATTTTCGGGCATGGTCTCCTATCACTCATACCTGGTGTACACAAACCAATAAATTAATCCAGCGGACCGTCAAACACCCGGCAAAGGTGCACGTTTGGGGATGCTTCTCAAAACAAGGATTTGGCAATTTGTTCATGTTTACAAATAACTTAAACGCACCCAACATGGTCGAAATTTATAAGAAGGCTTTATTACCATCTGCCCGAAGGCGGTTTAAAAGAAGGAATGAGAATTGAGAAACATCGCAGTCGTTTGTGCAGTGCGTGGAAACAAGAAAATGACGTCGATGTTTTAGACTGGACATCACAGTCGCCGGATGCAAATCCCATTGGAAATATTTGGGCATTCATGAAGCTAAAGCTCCAAGGAAAGAAGATCTCGACGGTCAAACAGTTATCACGAAAAATACGAGTTTTATGGAGATCTTTGTCTCATGATTATGCTAAAAGATGAGTAGAAAGCATGCCTCGAAGACTCCAAGCAATTATTGATAATGGAGGAGAGTGGACAATATATTAATTGAAAAAAGAAAATAAACAAAATAAACCAGTACAATTGATTTTTTTATTATTATTATAAGTTCTTCTTTAATTTTTGTCGTATACGACTGTACAAGGATCCATGTATGTACAATTTTTCAAGAAATGTACGGTATTATCATTATGCAGCTGTGCCTGATGTATATTGTAGAGAGAAATAACAGAAAATAAACATGAAATTTATAGGTAAAGTAATTTATATATTAATTAACTATTTATTTTGTCTGTGTAGCTAGTGCAGCAGTGCAGGGCAGTCTTGTCACCGATATAAAAGTGCTGAGAGTTCAGCATAAACCGCATTATTGCATCAACAACAATACGCTCGAGTTTTCCACTGGCTTTTGTACTCCGCACGACATAAGTGCCATGATGGCCGATTTGAACGTGGTACAAACGAAGGAACAGGTCCTAGTGTTGGTGTTGTTACTTAATTTTTTTTACATGGCATTCCATTCAACTTACCACAACATCAAATGTCCTTCCATAGTATTTCGAATTTTGGGATAGCACATTATTCTTAGATTTGTGGCTCGTTCTTCAATGTTTGAAATTTCCAATTGTCTCGTCACGATTTCGAAAATAATAGTCGTTTGTCCGATTTTTGGACTGGATTAATAATTTCATCGTATGTAATGATTAAGGCAAATGGAGCAATATCGATCATATTCCACCATAAATCATACCTTTCTAATCACACAACTACCATACTTTTATTCCGTACTTGACTGGCTTAAATGGAATGTATTGTGTGAAACGTGCCCGTCCTCGATAAGAAAAAAAGTTGTTCCTCCACAGTCATCGAATCGTACGGATTATAAGCTGCTGCCATATTAGCCTCTAACATAAGCCATATATCATCAATAGCAGCACTTTTGCTAATGTTTTGCTCTCCGGCCTTGTTATCGCATTATCAAAGAGTGGCTTCACATATTGGAGCATGAGTTGAGCCCCATAGTTCCTTAGCAAGCTCGCTGTTTGATTTACACATTCCAGAATACAAAATGATAGCCAAAACGCAGTAAACGCTCTTATAGTCAACACTTTATTTTGTTTCTGCTATGCTAGATTTGCTTCATTCCATATAGCTGTTATCTGCTCGGCTTTGCGATTCGTTTGCCGAACAATGATGTAAGCTATATCTTCGGTGACTAGAGATCGAAAGATGGTGAATGGATCATGAACCAAGTTTTTTAATGCCCCTGGCTTGCTTCTAGTGTAATCGACAATATAATGAGGACGAATGCGACTACTCGTTGGTGGATCTTTGTACCATTTTGTTCCATTTTTGGAAATAAAAAGGGCAGCATCAGTCTCAGCTTAATGACGGGCAGCAGTGGCAGCTTCTTCACGAAGCTTTACTATCTCTTCATTATGATCTTCCTCGAACTCATCATCATCCATTTCCACATTCACTTGGCTTTCGATATCGGACACATCAATAGCACCTTCTGGATAATTTGGCCTATGGCACCCAAAGCAGGCAGGGGAAAATTCGAGATGCATGACCAGGCCAAAACAAATCCTGTAAGCTCACCCTTTTTTTTTTTGATAAAATGCAAAAAATGAAAACAATAAATAATTTTCGTAGAAAAACCATCAGCGGATGCGCTAATGCTGCTTGCGGTTCGACTGTTCGACTGTTCGACTGATTTCCTCCTAATCATTTTATTGGTCATACGACATAGTTGAGAATGCTATATGAAGAAGGACCATAAAAGAATTATTTTCTTGCCCAATTCCTATGTATATATATCCTTGTTAACCCTTCTCCCTTATTTTCGATAATCTCTTCTCTATAATACACGCAGGTCCCTAGGGACCCTGTCGCTAATTAACGTAGTAAATGTCTTCGAAATGAAAAAAACTCGAAATGTAGTACACGTATCGTTTCGGAATAATTTTTAATCGCTTTAGCATTGTTTTCTTATGAAATACAGTAAGCATCAAGCTTCTAGCACTTGTGTAAAAATATTTGTAAGCATTCAAAAAATCAAAAGGTCCCTAGGGACCTTCTCGCTAATTGGAGGGTTAATAGTATGCTCATTCCTTTTACTGCATTGAAAAATGGCTCATCTAAAGGAGACATATTTATTTGACGTCACCTGTTCAAACAGATTTCAAGCATTTCTTATTACTTTGACATCACCGACTATCTGGAATTGTGCGCGTCTCTCAAAATTCGTTTTTCTCTGAATAATTTTTTTTCGAATCAAGAACCGCGTAGTCATATTCTTCTAAGAAGCGATACGCTTCATCGTAAGGATTCTCTTCGTTCATTGGTTATCCACTTAAGCCATTAATTTGTGCACCGACTCTTTTACAGCCCTGTAGTATAACCTCTGTTATATAAGGTCGACGGATTCATCTAGGAGTTGACTGTAACCGTAATATGTTTACCCAATATTTATTAATATTAAATTTACCATTTTTGTTTTTTTTTTCGCTCATCCTATTTTTTAAATAAACAGGCACGATGTCCGAAAAGGATAACAAAAAGAAGATACCGTACATAGAAAAAGAACAATTTATCCAACGGTCATTTCTGCAGTCATTGCCTTCATTTCACAATTCACTGAGTTGAGATACTGGATAGATACTGTGAGAGAAAAACACTTTTTGATCTGTCGATATGTGTCCGCTAATAGTCGTGTGTAGTCTATCTGACCTTCGGTTTCAACAAAGTTTTCACCAGTCTTCAGTGGTCGTTCAGAGTTGGGTACCCAAATCTGCTTATGTTTATCGCCTACCTAGTTTGATTTTCCCTGCCTATCTTAAGGCAGAATCTGTGTTGGGATATTGTTACACCAACAACTAAGTTGACAATGTATAAATCGACAAAACGATAGTTTCTTTTTTTTTTTGTCTTAGCGGCTAGGTATGATCGAGGTCCTTTCAGTCACTAGCTTCGCTTTAAAATCTACAACTCAATAGAATCCTCAATCCAAGCTCCGTTGCAGATTTTTGTTCTTAAAAGGTCTTCTTCGTACTGTTTAAGTTTTAAGCTGAATTTCGAGTTTCAGGTGGCACTTGGCGCTCACCACCATCCTACCTACCTAAGCTGAAGTCTTTTCAGGGTTCCGTACGTCCGAATGAAAAACGGATCCCTTATAGGATCACTCGTGTGTCTATCTTTCCGTCTGTCACTGCCAATTTACTCCGAATCTACTGGACCGATAAAGTCAAAATTTGGTATATGGTATATGTATTTCTGTGACCCAAAAACGGACACATTGCGGAAATAAATGAATTTTGAACATGGTGGTCATTTTTAGGGGGCAAATTAGGAAAAAAAAATATTTGCAAACTGTATCATGTGACATATCAAATAAAACGGCTTTTTGTATTGGTCTCAAATACATATTTTTTTTTTAATTTTTAAATAAATACGAGTAGTTATAAAGTAATTAAAGAAAATAGATATCCGTCACTCCTGGTCAAGATAATAACAAGAAGGATCACTCCCTCTTTGAGTGAATAAATCCATTCAGTGTAGAAAAAACCAACAACAACATCTCATTAGATCAAATAGCGCAGATCTAATGCTTTGGTTGAAATTTCAAAACACATTTAATTTAGCCTGAACTAGAATGAATACAATAGTCTACCCGTCTTACTTACTTACTTGCGATCCAGGGATTTTTGTAAGTAATTTTTCTCCCTCCCGAGAGTGCAAAAGGCTGTAGAATTTTTACGAGCAAAGTGGAAACAGCCTGATCTCCTGCCTTTATATCCGTTCGTGATTGGCTGCAGCCCAGAGATTATTCACTATGAGTAACTGCGTGTATATGATTGCCATTGTTCTTTTTATGATTACTGGGTGTTTCGAGAAAACTTATTTACTTTTTAGAAAGCCTTCTTAAAAAGAAAAATGCTGAAAAAATATTTAGTATAATGAGTTTTTTGTAAAGTTAAGCTATCTATTTATTTATCTGAAAATGTTATTAACAAATGTGATTGATTAAATTAAACGACACACTTAGAAAGAATGTATAAATAATATAAAATAGTAGTATTCAACTTTTCTTCTTTCGATAAATCCAAAGCAATATAATTTGTTTAATAAAATGGAAATCAGCATACGGAACCCTCTCCATGCGAGGTTTACTCGCACTTGTCCGTTTTTTTTTACCTGCGCTGTCCCTTTGGATAGAAAATGAACACTTTTTAGAAGGTGGAGCAAATATGCAATAGCTTTACATGTTGACACCATTTCAGGCCGCTGATGTACACTTTTCTGATCCAAACCTCAAAAAATGCAAAAGAGGCTGATATTCAGTCGAAGAATCTTCACTCATCTTTATTCCACATAATCTGGTGGACTTGGCAATTATATTAAAACTAGAAATGACCCTGTAGAGCCCATCTCTAAAGATCCTAAAACGTGGCCTTATTTCTATCTGGTCTGCTTAGGCCTTTTGGGCCTAAAACTGCAGCGATATCATCTCACGCGATACTAAGGAACCGAATGACTCTATAGTTTGCACAGCTCGAAGGGTCTCCTTTCTTGTGAATCTGCTAAAGGATCATCTGGCCCCATTCATTAAGCACACTCTCCCCCAACAAAACTTTAAATATGACTTGGTGTATTGTCTCTACTAGTCAACTCCCACTAGCTGTTATAGCTTGCTTGATATGCAGTCCTGTAATATTCATGTTTAGATACTGATATATTCACGAAAGTTTAAGTTGTTCGTGAAGGCCAAAATCTTGAATGGAAATTGGCAGTAGTACAAGTCAAGCTTTTAATTGGCAGTTCGATTAATCATTCACATTATATAGCTCGTATGTTTTGTCCAGAAGCTGAAGCTTGTTAAACTATTCTTTTTTAGTGGCTCAGACAAAATTTCTCTATAATACGAGTAATTTGAAATTTATCTTGTTGTGCTGTTATATTTCAAATCAAGATATATGTCCACTTGATCAGCATTCAGTCAGTGCTTTCAAACCAGAAGAGACACTTCATAATAAGTGTCATTCTGCAGGTTGTCCGAGCAATGGGAATTCAAATCATATTCAGAAATTGTTGATAGATTGCACGGCAATATATGATAATTGCACAGACTAGTCTCCCCTTTTGCTTGTCAACATTGTTTCCAATCATTCATATCTACATACCTACCCAATTCAGTCATATTTTATTTTCTTCCCCTTTTAGATACATAAATTTACTACTATAACTGAGTTCCAATAAGCTAGATTATCTACAGCAATCCCTCATGGAATTTGTCACACCAGGCATCTTAGTTTTCAATCAATATGTCAATTTCATTTCATGTCACCATCATCGTCGTTGTCGTTATTTGCCACAAACAACCTTCTATATTTCTCTTCTGCCGCTTCATACCAAAAGAGTCTGCCTTATCCGAAGTGGCATCATTAGCCGCATAATTCCTATTTCAAATATTTTCGTTTTCGAAAACCAATATGAATATTGACAGTTATTCTTAGATACCCTGTACAGCTATGTCAATAGATACATAGGTTTAACCTTAGCTCCATCCAATGGAAGACTAATACTTGTAAACCTCAACTAACATACTAGTACTCGTAGTACGAGTATATTGTATCCAATTGACGGCTACAACGCCCCCGTAAAACCTAATCAATCTCTATAACATCCCTCCTCACGCCCACCCTATGTTTTGAATAATTTATTTCATATTTTCTTACATCATGTATCTTGTATCTGATGTGTGTGTTTCTTGTTTCTTGTTTCTTTTGATAAACAGGGCTACAAAGTGTATTACACAACTAATTCCAACCAACCTGAGGCATCTTGGGACTCTCAAATGGTTGACAATAGTGAATTGACAACAATATCTGAATTGACGCCGCATGCTATTTACACGGTACGTGTACAGGCGTTTACATCCATGGGTGCCGGTCCGATGTCCACTCCAGTGCAGGTGAAAACACAACAAGGTGAGTTTTGTTCGGTTAATTTTTTGTTGAATCCCAATGGGTCGACTTGGGACTCCTTTTTGAATTTTAAATAAGACCAAGGGGGTGCATACATATGTACATATTCAAACTGAAGGCACAAGGAACGAACTTTTATCTATTTCATATGCAGATTTTCAGATACCTATCCAAGGAATGTAGATCCTTAAGCCAAGGAAAATCTGAATCGTTCATATACATAAGTGCATACTTATTTGGGAATTGGTTAACAGGGATAGAAATAAATTTATTGCATAATTTAAGGCAAAAGTAGTGTAGTTACTTGTTAAATTTACTTGCAAAGAGAACGGTCATTCAAGGTAGAAGCTGGTAATTTAGAACTTTGATCACGTTTAGCCTTTGAGGGGACGTTTTGTTTCGATAATTTTCGGTAAAAACTTTACACAGAAATTGTAAATGTTGTTTTAAGAACGGAAACGATAAATAAACGGTACATGGGTGATAAAGTTTATAGAAAATTTGTTTGACAAGGGAACGTTTATCTTATCTGGTATTTCGTGTAAGGAGGTGAAAAAGCTCCCTTTCTGCTAGACTTGCTTCTAAGGCCCAAGAAATAGTGACTGGATAAGCGGATCGGTGGTATTTTTGTCGTTGATATGAGCGATCGATAATTTCTAAAGTTGCGGTGAGCAGGGCTGCCCTGAAAGAGGGTGGTATGACACAATAGTAAATTGTGTAAATTATCAAATCGTGTAACGTGTGAATTGACTCGACGTCATTGTTGACCTTATAAGCTTGCTACTCGTCTTGTTGATGATCAGTTTCTTATCATAAATATTCTGCTTAATGCAAAATTAACAAATGGTTAACGTAATGTTAAAAGTGTGTTAAAATGGGGCATAAGGTCTGAAATCATTATATCGGTTTGGCCTCTGGCTATCTGTTGTCTGACTGTATCCTCCATTCTCCATAGATACAAACTGAACTGGTAACCAAGACGAAATCTGCATTGGTGTCGTTGTTTACAATGCTGCGGCTTCATTTGTCAGCTACACTTTCATCGACACATATTTGTGAGATGAGTTAATCTATGCTCTGTATCCAATTAACACCTCGGCATTAAAGGCACCGACTCCAGCGCCTTTATACGACTACCGTTTGAAAATGGCTGAATGGTTTCTTTGTTGGAGCGGGTTGACACTCAGTACATCAGAGGCTTTTTTTCTGACTCGCTTGAAGTGACAGAGAAGCACTACAACCTAAGAAGAACTTGTTTGCTGATTTGTCAGAATTGAGTTTAGGCTAGTAGGTAAGGCTGTTCTGGCCAGTTCGTCTGCCTTTTCTTATCTGTCAATGCCCTCATGCCCAGGAACCCACCATAGTTTGGTCTTGTTCCTTGAGCTTAGATTTTGGAGGGTATTGAAGCAGTACATGACTGATTTGGTGTCAGTGATGTGCGAGCTATGGTCATTTATATCTGCTTGGCTGTCCGTGAATATATCGACTCTTGACCATGCCATTATGTCTAGTTCTGGTATGTCAGAGAGTAGGATCTTTAGGTCTGTGTATTCGAGAAGATCCAGTTCTTTGGCTTGTACCATACTAAACTTTAGTGATGAACAAGTGTAGGGGTGTTTGTCGTATTATTGCTTCTATAGCCGCTGTTAGGTAGGTCCTAAAGGCTCCGGATATACCCAGGCATGCTAAACGTTGCACTTTTTTATGCTTAGTAATGCCGGCCTTTGAAGTAGTTTTAGTCCACCATACTACAGAAGCATATGTTAGGATGGGTCATACCATTATTGTATAGATCCAGAGAGTGATCTTTGCCGACGGCAGGCACATAAAGCGTTGTTTGCTTTAGTTATTTTGCTATTTAGGTGAGAGTTCCAATTAGGACTTTTATCCAGGATTACTCCCTAATATTTGACTTCATCAGAGTACTCAACGGTTGTGTCGTTGAATAGAACTAAACCTAGGTTTTTTGTGAAGGGGACTATGATAGCCTTGTTTGGATTAATGGAGAGATTCTCTCTGGTGCACCAGTCTAAGACTATCAGAGGCATATCTCTGATTTCCCTTGGGTAATGGTGCCACTAATCTATTATGACCGATGCTGGAAAGATCGCTCTGTATCCAGTTATAACTTGCTGCTTTAAACACCTCGGCACTTAAGGCACCGATTCCAGTGCCTTTAAACGACTAGCGTTTGAATATGGCTTGAGCGGATTGACATTCAGTACATCAGAGGCATATCTCTAATTTCTCGTCGGCAGTGAAGTCACTAATCTTTTAAGACCAATGCTGTAAACGTCGAATTCCTTGAGAGTTAATTGAAATTCAATCGAAAAAGGCCTGGCGTTCTCTTGGTAGTGTAGTTATTTGACATTGAAAGTCTTCACAATGGTTTAATTGCTTTGGGCTGTTACGTATATTGGCTTCGTATGCTCACTATGACAAGATGATGCTCGAATTGTTCAGATATCCATTCAGATGAGTACCTTGTGTCGATCACAGACTAGTTATTGATCAGGAGTCAGCAAGGTGACTTTATAAATGTCAAGATGTAGAAACCATTTTATGTTAGTAAAAACAGTCACAGGAATCCACTTCTTTTTCCTTACCAAATAGGGCCGTATCTTTGTCAATTTCCTAAAATATCAGTTAAATAATTCACTGTTGTACAGCCCTGTGATCGTACTTGCTCTCTTCTAATGGTCCACAAGGATTATATCCTTCGAATGCCAATGAAACGTAGCCATGGCTTTTCCACCCTTTGGAACCATCCCTGCCTTTTCTGGAGCAGTTGCGCTTCTCGTTGAATCATTTACCCGCCGTTTCGCGTTATAGATGGTAATGCACCGGGTGCACTGCTCCAGTTCCTGATACTATGCTTACTAAATGGGGTGAAAAGTAACCTCCTTGGGAATTTTTTTTTTTAATTAACTCAATATAGTCCAGCGATTTTCCAACTTCTTGATCCCGTCCGAAACGTTATTCGAGGATTTCCTCGCGTGAGGTGAGATAATAGTCCAAGGGAGCCAAATCGGGCGAATACGGTTTATGCGACAGCAATTGGAGCCGTAAGTCATTGATTTTAGCCGTGGTTGCGATGCTCTTATGCGCCGGCGCATTGTTTTGCAAAAACAAAATTTTTTTTCGCTTGTGAGTCCGTTTTGCAGCGATTTCGGCGTTCAATCACTCCAATAATGCACAGTAATACTCGCTGTTGATGGTTTTTCCTTTTTCCGAGGTAGTCCACAAAGAGTATGCCATGACAATCCCAGAAAACCGACGCCATAACCTTTCCGACCCATTGAGCCTCCCCCGGCCACTCCGGAGTACTCGTGCCGGCTTCAGTCCATTGCCAGGCACTCATTCTGTTCTCTAGTGTGTAATAGTGGATCCAGGTTTCATCAGCAGTTACCAATCGACGCCAAAAGTCCTCCCGATTCCGCATCAGCAAGTCCAAACACTCTTTCGAAGTGCTCTCGCGTTCGTGTTTTTGGTCAGGAGTGAGCATGCGTGGCACCCAGCGGCAGGATAACTTTTTCATGTGCAGAATATTGCCCAAAATATGGCGTGTGCGCTCAGTACTAATCTTTGTGGTATCTGCCAGCTCGCGCACGTTTACTTTCCGGTCAGCCAATACCATTTCATGTGTTTTTTTGACATTGTCCTCTGCAACCGCATCGTAGGGCCTGCCGCTGTGGACTTGAACGGTAGTGGAGTTGCTGCCACCACGAAACTCTCGAAACCAATATTTGACGGTGTAATCTGACGGAGCATTAGCCCCATAATATTTATCCAACTTTTCTTTTGTTTCCTTTGCCGTTTTGCCTCTCAAAAAATAATGTTTTATGAGCGACCGAAAATCGTTTTTGTCCATACTCAAAATGATGCCAAACACGTCGACAACAATCAGCTGTCAAAACAAAACTAAAGACAGTATCGCACTGAAATTTGGCATGTCTGCCTAAATATGAACGGACTTCAAGGCACCATAAACTTTTTTGCAGTAGCAGCGCATTCTGGCGGTCAAGGAGGTTATAAATAGCGTATCTTCGAGTAGTATAGTAGGATCCTGCATTAGTTTAGAATATCTTTACCCGCTAAGTTTCTCGTTCTGGAACAGTCTCCTCTGCACCAGTCTTCGTATTTGTTGTACTGACGAAAAGCAGCCCCCCTTTTATGTATCAGATAGCTTCCTTTAAAATTATGTTAATTCCTCTGTCAACTCGTCTCATGTTCTCTGTTGATGTTTTTTTTTTTACTCCATTTCGGTTTCGATTCGCAAGCTAAACATACGCTGAGTAACTGAATAGCCATTCCGTAATATAACTCCTTCCTAGAATGTTCATAACAATAATGAATTTAAATTTAACCCCACCAAGAAATTCATCGTTATCTCGCTGGCCAAGCAGAAACTTGCTGACGTTTTAAAATCGCTGGCATAATGTAGATTCTTCCTTATCCCTATTTGCGTCACAAATATTCGAGAATGCGAACATGATAAAAAAAAAAAAAATAAATATTGTAAGTGGGAACGTGATCAATACGACAATTACTCAAGAGAATCCGAACTTCAGAATTCTCCTCACAGCGGTAATTACTTTTAGGGAGAAATTTTATTTAATTTTTTGTTCTGCTGCTTCAAACCATTGCCTATGAGAGTCTACCTTACGCGCAAAAGATAATCGCCCGATGCTGCGTTTAAGTGACACAATTTACACAAAAATGGCTACATTTCCTTTTCGTCCCTATTTGCCTCTGTTGGCCTCCTCATCTGTTCGGCTGTTGGTTCCGCATTCGCGCGCGGATTCGCTTCGGTGATGATTATGTTCCATTGTAAACGAAAACGAGTCCTTTTTCCTCCTATTATGGGCGGTGAATGTTGAGATAGTATGTAGTCCGAGATGGGCGAAGGACAAGAAGTAAATTACATTAATTAAGGCTGATTCACAGCTATAAATCTGTCAGGGCTATGAGTATTTTTTTTTTTTTTTTTTTTTCGTGAGTGGGGAGGAGGGTTATCTTGTATTAAATTGCAGGCCATGTTGAAAGTGCACGCGGTAGGCTCGTCGATAAAAAAAAATTTGTAGTAATGGCAATTATTGATTAAATTTGTTTAAATGCGTCCTACGAGATCTGTGTATGTGAAACGATAAAAGTCCAGTTTGTAGCCCTGTCATGACACACCCTGTGTATATGTATGGTATTTTTGAATTGTATTATGTATATTTAAACGAAAATGATTTCATTTCCGATTGCCATGTTGCTGAATTGAATTTATGTGTTTTTTCCTTTACTGATTTTTTTTTCTTATATCTGTTTTTGTTCTCTACGATTTCTATTCAATTTCCGCAATCATCATCAATAATATCATCATCATTGGGGAATGGAACTTGGACTCCAATTCAAACTCAAACTTGGATTGGGATATCATCACCGGCATGGTTATTATCGTTGAATGTTACATCAACATTCAATCAACACCTTGGCGTAATGACATACGATGACGTGTGCAATGTGAACACATATGGTTGGAAAATCGTCAGGTGTCCCATCACAGCCCAGTAATTTCCGGGCAACCGATATCGGTGAGACCGCAGTAACACTGCAGTGGTCAAAACCGACACATTCCAGTGAAAATATTGTTCACTACGAGCTGTACTGGAATGATACATATGCAAATCAGGATCATCACAAGTAAGTTGATTTTCAATTTAAATATGAAAAATAAAAAATTATAGTTTTTTGTTTTTTTTTTTTGAATTTAAGAGATTGAAAGATTGTTATAATCCACAGGCAGAATGTTGAGTTATATTTTTAAAAACTTCCTTCACAAGGATTTCATTTTTAGTCTTTAGAATCTTTGAAGCGCTACTAAGGTATATTTGGCTTCTTTTTTTTTAGATCCCTCTTTACGTTTGGAGATTATTTCAACTTTTCATTAAATATAAATCATAGGCACTGAACATCGAACACCTCATTCATGATACTTTGTACCGTTTTTTTTTAACTCTACACAGTCGTATGTATCGGCAAGGCAAGGCCATAATTCAGTGCTTTACTCCTTTTGATACTTTCTTTTACAGCCTCCACGGAGACTTGTTTTTATACAGCTGTTTTGTAGTGAGACTCATTTAAGAAGAAAAAATATAAAAAATTCTCACTTCATAATACCGAACCCCTCAAAATGAATTGTAATCCTTCCCTTAGAATCAATGAACGGCCAAGTTAGAGGAGTGGCTGCCATATACGGACTCATTGGTCTAAAAACAACATGGACAAGTTGTTGGCATGTGTTGTCAAGGGTTTACAAAATATCGTACATAAGTTTCACTTTTTTACAATCAGTGGTCTCTTGGAAGACAGAGTGGCAGAGGTTCCACAGGGAACCATTCTTAGACCTTCTCTTTTCACACTTCAAAACAACGAGCTTCTCAAATTTGTAGAGCTAATGACTTTAACTCTTTTCTAAAATTCAATGAACAGAAAATGGAATGAATAGATGACCCACACGAATTTACTGTACCGGCGACGACAAGCTATTGACATTGATTTTCAATAACTTATAGGCTTACTTTAGAGGATTTCCATCAATGAAGATTTTGCAAGCGACACTAGGGTTCTATGCCTTTACATACTAGTCCGGGATTGTTATGGAGGGCTTACAAATATATATCCTGTTTCACTACTTGGTCTTGACAATATTCTTAAGTTGTTGAAGACGTTGTCACCTTAAAAAGGTTTTGAAAACTCGATCAAAAAAGGCTATAACTATAGTATGTAAAAAAAAAAAAAAAAAAAACACTGTGGCGCTGGCAGCCCAGTATGGGCCATGGCCTAGCTTCTTGACACTCATTTGTGTTGCTCATGTTGTCATTTTTGTCACATCTGAGCGGGTCCTACGGTTTATCGCCGAATCCGAACGGCACTCCTTAGACGCTTTTTCGTAGGCAATTTTTCTTTCGGGAGTTTGCCATTGCCCGCCGAAAGGGTGATGGCGATTTGAAAAATTGTTGGTGACCCAGCCAGGAATCGAACCCAGACTGTCTGCGTGATAGTCCAATGAGCTAACTATCGTGCCATCGCCATCGCCACTATAGTATGTAGCTGTCTAATATATTCTCATAAGTACTTTTGATGGTTTGAAGACTAAAATATCCCCAATCGTATCTTCTTTTCAACAAGATATCGATCCATTCGGGCATTCGAACAACCGTAAAGATGAAGTTGTTCAATGCATAAACCTTTATGTAATCTGGTTGACAGTTTGCAGATGTCGCAGTCGTAGAGATTAGGCTGTTGAAATGTTTTCACTTCTACCAGAGAAAACCAACTGCAGAACCGTATTTCAACATCCCCACACCTCATATGGACATATTAAGGTCATTTGCCATTTGCGGCAGTTTCCAAAACCGTTCGGTATTTTTAGCAGACTCAATTAGCGTTTTAATTATTAATTCTCCGAGATTTCATCTTGCAGCAGATGTATAGTGTTCGCTATCTTCAGCCCTTAAGCCCCTGCAAAAATCGTTATAAGTTGAGCCAAGTCATAAATATCAGTTTTCAAATCATGCTGTAAACTTAAATGCTGGCTTGAACTTACACTCAATTTAGATGATCACGTTGCAGGTTACCCTAACTGGTGTTCATATAGATCGAGTAAATATTAAGGGCAGTGCCACTTATTTCAAACTAATGACCTTGCAGTTTCGATCAACCTTTCGGTTTTTAAGTAGGGAGAAGATACCAGTTTTCAACTTGTTTCCCATTTCGACTATTCTTGACAATTATCAACATTATTAAAACCCATTTTAATGTTTGTGTACCTATTTGGCTATCAATATAAAATCTCTAAAATTACCAACATTTTCACCTGAAACATGCCACAATTTGTTAACATTTTAGGTGATTTTCGTCTTAATTTAATGGCTGATAATAGTCTAGAAACTAGCCCTACTGTAAGACCCGTGGTTTTCTAAACCGCCATCTACTAGTTCACACCATTGATGTCTAAATGGAAAAAGTCAAATATTATCCCTAGTGCAGCAGTGAGGTTAGATGACTCCGCGGATACACAAGAAGGCCTATTTTCACACTTTTTTTAAGGGTACACATTTGGTCTCGTTAATCATCGCTACGTCAAATCTTACGAGTCCTTATCAGTAGTAAATTATTCGTGAAATGTGAATTTTTTAGGTGCAAGCTCCCATTTATTGTTGAAATATTAGTTTTGGACAAAAAATTCTTCTGCTTTCCCGCACCAAATATTCGATTTTTAGTTTAGTTTAGTTTAGTTCGCGGTCTGGAATAACGTCCAGGCATTGGTTGTGTCTGTTTCTCATTATTTACGCGTGGTTTCACAGCATAAAAGGGTTGATGATGTCGACGCCTGCTGATTTTGCTCAGAATTCAACCATTCGAAGGACACCATCAAGGAAGCCAAAAAGAACTTAAACTTGTGATTAGTGATGAAAGGTGTTGTTTTCAATATTATCCAGAAAACAAGTGCCGATTGGAAGACGACAGATTATCCACAACCCAAAAACATTCCTTTGAGGAAATTAGAAGTAAGACAATGTTGTATTGCTTTTGCCATTCTATAGACATTGTCGTTTCATTAGGCAAAACAGTTACTGCAATTCTATCTAGTTGTTTTGAAACATTTAGAGCATCATATTCTGCCATGAAGCATAATACGCAATCGCGCAATGACCGATTTGTTGGCTAAAAGTCGCATTTTAACCGCTAACCGATTCCCTTAACTCGCCTGATTTTCAATTCCAAAATATCTGTACCGATGTTCTGAAGGATTTTGCGACCGATACTGCTTTCAGACCGTGCAAATCACCGTATTCAGTCGGATGGGACCATCTTGCATTAAATTTATTTTTTTTGCCAAAAAAGAATGTTTTCTGTTCAAATTTAAAAAAAAAATTCTGTTTATTTTGGCCTTACATTGTACGTGAAGTCTTTTCTTCGTTATAATTTATTTAATGTTTTGCCAAAGATGGGATTGGATTTCGTACTTGAACTCAGTAAGTTGGAATGGTGGAAGAGAATGGCGATTTCATTGTAAAGTCTAAGTATTGGCTTCTTCTTAACTTGCCAGTTTGTGCCTGTTACAGTTGTTAAACGTCTTCTTTATTAACTTCCTGACGTTGATAAGGTTTTATTTCTACCATAATGTTTGCTTATAAACTTATGCTTTTCGAGAGTCTATACCACTGGTACAATTAAGGTATGACAGCGTGCCTTTACTTTATCAATAGCTCCATTGTCACTTACTAAGTTTGCTGAGGCTACTTTCCAATTGAGCACGCCCCTTATGGGTCCTTCGGATTGGATTTTAAGACATTTCGGGTAAGAGAATCGGTAGTGTTCATTCGCTTAACATGTTCCTATTGTAATAGCCAATAATTTCCAGCGCTTCTGTCAAGGGCAGTGTCGCTGTATGCCCTATAGAGTTTGTTGCTAAGTCTTCCCCAAATTTCATTGATGCTGATAAGGATCATGAATCTGCTTCATATTTAAGAACTGGAACTCCAAGGGTTATTTACAGGACTTTCGTCGTTGTTTGTGAAAGTGACTTATTTGTGAGCTGCATTTTTTAGTCATAAAAGAACAATTGACAAAATTAGAGTTGAAATAGGAAAGTCTTTTACCGAATCAATGGTAAAGCTCGCCGGTTTTTTCAGATGATATTCAGACTTTCGTAATAATCTGAGCTTGTGGTATTTGCCAATCCTTTTTCGTCATCAAATAGGTCGATGATGTCACTGTCTATATTTTCAGGGATGGACAACTTGACCTTCTATAGACGGCTCTTTAAATGCTGAAGTTTCTGACAGCTGAATTTTGGTCGTATTCGCCGTCAAATAGTCTGAATAATAATTTTTAACACAGACTGTGACTTTATTTTATTTCTTATTTCTGCATGATTCCGTTCGGTGTTTGCCTCCTTGGCAAACTTTTTTCATTCTTATTTTCTGAAAAGCCAATTTTTCTTCCGATTCCGAGTGAAACCCAGTTTTTAAATAATTGTACATTTGCATATGCGTGCATTTGCCGGTGAATTTCCATTATCGCTCTCACTTAATGGTTTGCTGACCTGCTTAGTATTGGCAGCATACGATTTCTCTAAAGAGTTTGGAAAAGGCTTTAACGGTCTTTCCACGTCAATTTTCTTTAAAAATACTTCTTAGACGTTTTGTCATTTAAAACATTTACACTCGCATCCTAGCTACAACGAGGCAGTAATTTGAGTAGATGTTGGCTTCTTAAAAATATGAGACATCCAGAATGTTACAGCTGTGTATTGCGCCGATTGTTATGCGACGTCGTCTTTGAGTCATTGCTTAAAAGTCTGATATTTGAGAAAGTCGTGATTTTCATTTGTGTAAGCTTGAATGCGTATGAAGCCTCTGTTGGAATCTATCCTTGATGTCTGAAGCGCAAGGCTTCTTGTTGAAGTTTTGCTCTGATGACAAATCTGAACCCAGAGTCACCGTTTTTAAATGTTTCTTTAGGACTATCGCACTAGGACTACTTCTGGTGGAAGCATTGTATCGGTTTAGTGCCCAAAGCCTTTTGTCCATTTTGCATTCGCTGAGCTCGTCAATTGCATTTCTATCCATACCTGGGGCTATTTGTTTGCTTCAATAACAATTGACGTGTTCAGGCAGCTAATTCAACGGCACAATCACCAATCTGGACAGCCAAATCCTTCTAGGAATATTCCCAGTAGCTCACTATGGGGGCTTAAGAATTTTAAAATCAGGTATTGAAGACACTTAGTCTTTTCCACAAGCAGTCTTACAATGCTGGCAAATAAGTCCACCTGAAGCATATTCTACTACATGCTGTTACGGGGAAGCCAAGTACTCGTTGTCCTGTTTTACCTTTATTCTTTTCAACTCTTAGTCCTTTAACTTAGTAAATCCTTTGCTGTAAAAATCACCTTTTTTTTGCAGGCGTATTTCGAATACAGAATCGTATACACTTGATGGTTTGTATCCTGACACGTTATACTACATTTGGCTGGCGGCACGTTCTCAACGTGGAGAAGGAGCTACCACACCACCAATACCCGTCCGAACAAAACAATATGGTAAGATTTGCATATTTTTCTCTAAACCTTTTTTTTTGAAACCCAAAAACGAACGAAAAATATCCTTTCGCTTAGTACTTAGTTATAAATTAAGATCTACTCAAAAAAAAAAAAAAATAAATAAATAAAAAACATTGTATACTTTAACTTCTGCTATAGCTTATCGAAATCTAGAGTTGAAGTAGTCGTGTAGATTTTTTTTATATTTACAAAGAAAAAAAAAATCACATTACAACCTCTCCTACCAAATCCATTCAATTGGTGTGCTTTTATGTCCTTTGTGTCCCACAGTGAACATTCAAGCCAAAAGAAAAAATCCCAATCTCTTTAAATAAGCTGCGTGGAAACAGGTAATCAAAGCCATACCCTTTTAATCCTTTGACTCCACAAAATAAAAATCAAAAAAATCACAAAAGCACCGAAAATAAAGGGAGAGTGGAACAAAACGGGAAAATACTTCCGTTTGGTGTGAAACTTGATGAAAAAAACATACGAAAAAAAGAATACAAAAATTCACATCTTTTTTGGGGTAAAAAGGGTGGGGTTGAGTCATTTTTTTTTAACACAAAGCTATGTGTAAGAGATTGTTTTTTTAGTACATGAATTTTCACGGCGTTAAAATTCATAGTGTGAAGCGGTCTTATTTTGTTTTTTTTTTGTTTTTGTTAGCTTTTTCCTTCTGTGCATCTATACTATAGTGTGTCCCGTCCAGTGAGCCTTTGTTTCCGTTTTGTTTTTGTTTTTTTCTTATCTTTTCACCATCACCCAGGACATACAGGCTACTATACATATTTTTTTGATTCCTCACACACAATTAATATTCAAAAAAAAAATTCATTTCCAAAAATAAAAACAAACAAAATAGAAAGTATTTTGAAATTTTTTTCTAAAAACCAGAAACAAAATGTGCAAACCATAATTACATTAAGTAGAATTATTCATTCCTTTTAGAGGTAATTTATCTAGTCGTAGTCTAGTCCTTTGCTTTTACAGTGGTTTCTAGAAGCGACAGGACGAGAATAAAAGCAGATGAAAATGATGGACAGGACTTCAGGAGTTGCGACTAAAAAAGTGGTAGAATGCTTGGATGTTGTAAAAGTCTTTTATAAAAAAGGAATTTTTTTTGTTGGGTAAATTCTTTAATAAAAATGAGGACAAATTCAACAGAAACGGTTAGTAAAGTTATGATGGAGGCAGAAAGATAGTTTCGTATTTAAAATGCTGTGTTAGGAATGTCTTAAAGCAATAGCCTTTCGCCGAGTGGATTCAAAGTGGCAGAAAGAAACGACTATTCGGGAGAATATAGTATAGTGGGTGTTCTGTTTTCTTCTTTTTAAGTAAATAAAAATGGAATACTTTTCAGTTCTACTGCTATTAAATAATAACCTTGTCTCGAACAGCTTCGGCACTTGGACGATAAGTTGTTTCTATGGAGAGTTCCATTTAATATAGTGCTACTTACTTTGGAAACCAATTTCCTTGAAAGTATCGTGTCATAGCTTCTTTGGCTATTTTAGTGCTTCTTCTTATTCTCTTCTACCTAGATTAAGTAAACTTTAAGTCCTTCTCTATAGCGTAAAGTTTAAGCAGAACTGAAGAGGAAGCTGAACGAAAATATATTAAATCGCTATGTCCTTAGCCTCATTCAACAAGAAATCCATGTTGGCCACTTCTAATTCTTTATTTTTACAAGTCAACGATTAAATTTCATTTTAAAATATTTTGATACCAAGAACATGGTCTTATCCATCTTGATGCAGATGATTAATTTTTCTATTGAACCCAGAACTAGATAATGCTCTTAGAGTATGAAAGCTGGGTCTTGTTAGCTAAAAAAGACCTTCCTTACAGGTTCTGACATTCGTTCCCACACCTTCTTTCGATCACGTGGATAAGAGGTGCTTAGCAAAAGCGTAGTGCTGCGGTGCGAAGATCGTAGGCAGTATAACATTCTAAAGGGCCATGTGATTTGCAGTTAGCCTCATATAGTATAGTCCTGGATACACATCACAATTTGTGTTAAATTGGCAGGAGCCGATAAGTGAACAAAATCAGACATAGACACACTTCCGGCAGGTAATAGATAATCGAAAGGAAATCGTATATCGGTGATACATATTTTCTGCCTTAAGTTATGGCTTACCTAAAGGACGTAGAGCTGTACTGCTTAAGCTGTTACAGTGACAAATGATATGCTCCGCTGTTTCTTCTTTCTAGTTGAACATGCGACAAATGTTGTCTGGCGCAATTTCCGTAGTCATGAGGTCATTTTTGACTCAGTTAGGAGTCCGATTACTGCGTGTACCATCCGATTACTGCGTGTATCATCCGATTACTGCGTGTACCATCCGATTACTGCGTGTATCGGACCCCTAGGAACTTCTAGGAGTTGTTTTTTTTCTCTTGAGGGAAAGGGTTGTTTAAAAGTTGTTGGCTTGCTGTTGCCCTCAATTTCTGTCCAATAATGGAGTGCCTTCAATTTTAGCTAGCTTTTAATATAACATTGTTGGACCTAACCCGCAAAATGGTCTTAGCAACATGAATGCTGAGACTGAAACTTTCCTTTTCAATTCGTCTGCTCTTTCATTACAGCCATCACAGCCACTGTTACCTGGCATCCAGATCAATTGGTCTCTATTGGTGCTGGCTAGTTTTATGAGTGATTTAATGCAGTCGCAGACAATTTTTGAGTTCGACTCAAAGGCATTCATTGAAAGCAGGGCCTTGGAAGATCTGTTTAAGATCTCTCTAATGCTCTCTCTCTCTTTATCTCTTTATTGCATGTATCTCAGGTTGAAATACAAATATTCTACTCTCCATACTTGCGTAGTTTCTACGTATACGTCTGCTCAAAATCTTATTTAGATCGATTTTTTCCATCCAACCCACAGTCGCATCTCCGGCCCCCGTTCTTCGGTAAGCTATTCCCATGTGGAGCTGTTCGTTTAGAATACGGTTTAGCTAGGGAGCATTGAGTAAAACAGTAACTGATTTAACATTGCGGATTAGAATGCTCACGTCAAGTTTGATAGCTAATTCGAGAAGGAACAGTCAACTTACTGCACCTCCCTTAGAGCAGGGTTACGTACTGCGCAAGATATTAATTTCAAGACACAATCCATCTGAAACAACCGCATCATCTACTGAAGATTCACAGTCCTATGTTCTTTGCTCTCCTCTGACAAGGCATATCAAGTGTTCTTGAAGTGACATCTCCACTGTTGTTTTTTTTTTGGAAATGTTAAGGCTTACGCTTGTGCAAATTTCTGCATTTTGAACCTTTAAGCACATCGATAACCTTGTCAAGAATGACTTTAATTCGCAGTGCGGTCCATATTACTTAACGATTTATGCTACCGAAAGTCTTCTTTAAGTCAAGAAGAGGCAAGGTCGGGACTTGTAATTGGCTTATTGCTCTGTTATTACCTGCAAAATCTTTTCGTGGAGAAGGATCAATGGAAGAATTCTGCGTTATCTTCAATATTTTTTTGAACTTGGCCGGAGGAGCAAACAAGTGGCCATATTTTTTTGGTGTAATACACTTCTTTTTAGCCCCTTCCTATTACGGGTGTTTTTGAAACTCTGTTCTTATTCAGAAAATATCACCACACATACCGTCAGTACCTTGAAGGATCTTTACTATGGCCATTTCCAGATATTTTTTGTTGCCTCCTATTACAACATTAAGCAAAATTTTGGCACACTCTTTCCAGCGTTTGGAGCTCTATCTCACAAATAAGGGTATTGCCTTCAAGCCCACACGAATTACACCCTAGAGGAAATAACCGAGTGTCAGTCGCATTATCGATGGCCAAATTACTGGCCCATATTACGACCAATGTACCCGTTGAATCGAAAGTCAATGATTAAACGAACAGTTAAGCATGTACTGACCATCCTGTCGGAACCACGTATAGTCCAGATCGATTTTATTCGTGTATTTTCAAAAATACAATATGGTCAAAGCCCTGAAAATTGATTGTAACACGATCTCCGGACCCACACCCAATGGTGCACTTTCGTGGAAGTAATTGAGTCTCATGAATTTCTTTACGATATCACTTACTCCGAAACGTAAATTTATCTTTTCACAAAACCATTGAGCGAAAAGTGGACCTCATAAAAAGGCATTATTTTTCCAGGGAAATAAGACTCGACTTCAACTGAGAAAAACTCCAATAACTTTCGTCGAAACCCATATAGTGGACAGACAATAGCCAAGCTAATGCGATCGACACCAACTACAAAATTTTGAATTTTCCTCCACACTGTCTCACAGCGGCTACAATTGCATCTTTACACTAATAATATTGACGTTTTATAGACTTTGCCTCAGTGGTAGATTTTTCTATTGAAAAGGCACTATATTAACCACTTATGTATCTCAATTTCATATATAAGTAATTACGTTTCCTTCAGCGTGCAGATGTTCCATAAGTGACCTTCAATCTCTGTGCATTGGCTCGAGACCCTCATTTTGAAGCCCAAAAACACAAACAACACGGCGTGAACATTGCCTTACAATAGATTCACGCCTTCGGTCGAGCAAACAAATAGGAAAACTTACACTATTAAACCCTTGTCCACCTACGTGGCTTTTCTTGTATTTTATTGGAGGTCCACGCTGTATCTCCTAATTCAGCAAATGATTAAAAGGGAAAGGTTTACATAAAAGGAATAATAAACGCCAGAGAACTAAGTTCTCAAATCGATTGCTGCAGGCTTTAGTCAAGAACTTAGGTGATTCTACGAAGGAATCAAACAGAAACTAGTGGAGCGTACTGCTATTCATGTGATGACCTATTACACATAATCTTTCAATCAATTTTGCCCTGCAGGTCGGACCTAATTAAATAATTCCACATGCCATCTTTGAATTGTTTATTTGTCAACGGCTTTTAAAAACCACTCACCATAGCACATGACCACAGTAACACAAATATAATTACTTTAATTAATGCTCCTTTGTCAATCAAGCTCTGAGAATATTTTATTTTAATTATTAAACAAAACTTCAACTCCATCAAATTGTTAAGTGTAAATTAAAAAATCGAAAAATGTATTTTTTAAAACAAATAAATAAATAAATAAATAAATATGAATCATCAGGAATTCAAATGTATTTTGTTTTGGAAATGGATTTTATTTTTGTAATTGTAAAAATTCGTATTTACATTAGTTCGTTCGGAAAAAAGATTGAAAACCAAAAAAAAACATCAAAAAATGAGGAAAAGATACATAATATTTTAATTAATAAAATTATAATGAAAAAACAACACCACCACATCCACATATCACAGCAATTTAAAAGAACAAAAACAAAGTACAAAATTAAGGTACATAACTCATCCATACATATGTACTCGTACATGTGTGTACGAGTAAATACAAAACAAACATATGAATATACTCGCATAAGTAGGAAAACAGAAACTTGTAATTACTCAAGCAAACAAATGATTGTTTTTAGACATAAAACGAATGAATACACGTACATCATGTATCCTTGCTCATTCTACTGCGGCGGGTACGGTACGAATTCACTCAATCACTCACCTTTTTAAAAAAAAAAAAAAAACATACAACTGTATACATACATATGTACATATACTCGTATACTCTTATCTTGAGTCGTTAAAAAAAAAACTAAAAACAACAATTCATTTAGATGAACACCAAAGTACAACGAAGCAAATTTACTCGTCGTATCCATCAAAATTCCACAAATTTTTATATTTAATTTCGTTCCTAACTCCTTTTTGGCATTACAAGTATGCCTACAAATTAGTCCTTTTCACCTTCTTATTTTTTTTGTTTTCCATTTTGTTAATGTTTATTTTTTCCGCGTAAAACGCCCTCCTCAAAGTGAAGAACAATTCGATTATGATCATTAAGTTGATTAATTTAAAAAAAATAACAAACTACAGGGTGTACATCATTCCACAACGTGAATTCCAACACAGAAAGGTTAACAGTTAATTAAAAAAAATCATTCCACTTCTTTTTGTTTTTCATTACAAATTGATTGGCGCGAGTATTTTTGCAAATCAAATTCCATAACTGAGAGTTTGTTGTTATTTTATTAAAAACATTTTGTTATTTTTTAAATCCTTTTTTTTACAATCGGGGGTATAAATTACACTTTGTGGTAAGAAGCAACGAACGAAAGGGTGGGCGACAATAATGATTTTATTATAAAAAAAAAAAATTATATAAAAAATTTGTATAATCTGTTGAGTATTGAAATCAATTTCAATATTGAAAGTGTGCTTGGTGGCGTGTGTTTGTTATTGTGTGTGAAAAAGTTATTTAAGTCTAACGTAGTTTTATCCTTTGTCTATCAATAAAAATGACTAAATAGGGTCTTTAAGCAGTAGAAAGAGGCAAATAGTTTCATTTTTCTTTTTTATTTGATAAGTGGCGCCCAACAGTGGCTTAATTTAGTTTTTCTGTTTAATGGGGGGAAAGAGTATTTTAAAATGTTATCGAAAGTACGCCGTTGTTTTTTTATTATTTTGGAACAGTGGCCGATGTAAAGAGAAAAAAGAAATACGAAACTATTTCCCTTTTAGATTGAATACTTTCATCAGTATCTTAAATAACTAAATTGCATGCCTATCTATATTTTGTAAATATAAATTGTATCTATAGAATTTAAATTTTGATCCTTTTAATCAAAATAATTAATTCTGCACATATGCACCTTTGCACTCATGCACAAGTAGCACTATGCAACCCCAGCACACACCTGCTTTTTTATGTCTTCTTTGGGTTTTCTTCTCTCATTATTATTTCATCATTTTGTTGGTTCAGATTTTTTTTTATTTAAATTGTTCTATACAAAGTATGTGTAATTTAATTTTAAAATGGAGCATGAAAATGATAAGAGGAAAATAAAAATCCTGAAAATCCTGAAAATCCGTGAATGGATTTTAATTAATTTAATAATTCCATGCATGAGTAGTGAATGAAGACGATGAATCAGTAGTGACTACGAATGCATGACTACGGCAGTGACGAGGATGAACCTCTATCTATGTCCTTCAATAAGAATGTGTTCCTTGTTTTATAGCTTTTCCCATTGTCTTGAGTTTTTTTTTTTTTTTTTTTGTGAAGACTTGAATGGTTTTTATTTTTAGTACTCGTTGCATGAGGTTTTACTTTTTTTTTTATAACAAATATTATTATATACGAATTGTGTTAATTATTATATGCACGTATATAATTTTTTTTATTGCCTGCAGTCAAATTAATATTTTTTTCTGCATATTGTGTGAATAAATTTTTATTATTTATTTTTAAGGTGATGTGTCGCTTGTGTGTCGTTTTTTTTTATTTAATTTGGGCTGGCTCGAATTGAAAAATTAATTAAAAATCGCTTGAAAAATTTGTCAATTTGAATTCTTTTATTTTGTTTTGTTTCATTGTTTGGTGTCGCACGTTTAACAAGTATTTTTTTCATTTTCTGTTGTTGAGGGGTAGTGGTAGAACGATTAACAAAAAATAAACAAAAAGGAGGATTGTCTTTTTATTTTTCCTTTATTATGGGATCAGAGAGGGAAAGTTTATTTATTTATTTTTTAAGGAAAAAAATGTATCTCCGAGTGTATGGCATATCAGTTGTGAAATCGACTACTTTGTTGTATGGCATTCACTAGTTAATAAACAATTTTCGATTTTATTTTATAGAGAGAAAGCATTTTGTTTTCGATTTGTTGTAGTTAATCGATTTTTTATCTTTCAGTATTCATTGAGAGGCTTTTGTTGTTTTATTTTATTTATTTGTTTATTATCCTTGACCTGGTAAGAATGGTGCAAGGATTCGTTTTTATATTTTAATTGATTTTATCTGTATTGGGGAAGCAGATATGCGACAGTTTAAATTATATGCTTACCTTAATATACACAGAATTTTAGTTATTTTCTTGAAGGGGAGATATTTTGTTTATTATTCTTTTATTTTGTACATTGGTTTGTTGTTTGTTTTTGATTTTTTCATTCACCTGAAATAAGTTTATTACTCCTTAGCCATTGGTTACAGCAGACCTTAACACAAACATTTTTGTATACATCACTCTCATATGCGAGTTCTGCCGATTTATTATAGTTGTAGTTCTTCTTACAATTTCAACACCAAATCTATTCTGTTGCCTACCGCAACAACACACTCATCTTTCAGCCTTCTTGATCTCAGACCAGTGTGTATCCAGTGTGTAACACCCAGCTTTCTGGGCTCATTGCTTCCCTTATGTCGGCACACCAAAAATATAATGACATTCTTATTTGGACTTTAAATTGCACTCATATGAAAGCATAACCTTCTTTTTTCCAAGATCACAGAAACACTAACTGAATGTCAAGCTCATGAAATATCCCAAGATACAAAAACTTCTCAATGACTGACAATGGGGTTTTCGTGATGGACGTAGATTACATACGCTGATAACAATTGCGCTAAACATCAATAAAGCTAACCCGCAGAAAAGTCTGCTTACAAATAATCCACTTTTCATAACTCGATAAGTGCCAGGTAAATTCATGATGGCCTTATTCTTTTTCCCCCTTCTCTTTTTATAATTAGCCATTGAAATATGTAATGTGTGGAACTGCATCTAATTTTGTATAGTATATTTCCCCCATGTTTCTGCATCACTACAAATCCAAATGCTGTCTTTGATTGTTAAAAAGAATGAATAATGTATCATCCATGAATGGCGCTTGCATCTTTGAAATCAAAAAATTGTATCCTTTGATCCCCAAAGGGGTTAGGAAAGACTTTATCTACTCTGGATAAAGAACAAAATATAAAGCATTTGTTTGTTCTGACTCAGAGTACTCTTTATCTGCCATATAGAACTCCTTGCCTTATCTCGTTCTATTACTATTTTCTCCGCCGGTGTTCTGACGATATTGGTAGTAACATTCTGACAATTCTGACCTTCATTCCTAATTCCCATCCTGTAATGTATTCTCATCGGCTTTTTGGACGTACTTTAAAATGTCGTGAATGCCCTTTTAAGCTCTTTGTATCCCAGTCATTAGAACCGGCAAACATTCAAAACCAACGTACAATGGTATCCTTCTAATGTGCAAATAATTAAACGGTATTCATAACACTGCAATAGGGGACTAACTATAAAAGGAAAACGAATCCGTATTTTTTCAGTTTGTAGAGCGTGCGGCTGTTCTTAACATTCGACATTTTTGACTTAGCATTCACCATTTCGCGTCGTAAAGCAGAATTTAGTTTCATAGAGTTTTTCTTCATTGGATCTTCATTGAGGTATCATCTGCATGGTTGGTGAACTCCTTAGGAACCCTTCAGTTATACTATGTATCGCACGAAATCTTAGACCTTAACGATAAGCTACTGACATTGTATTCGACAGATTGTGTCAAAGTCCCGTTTTAAATTAACAACTCTATTTGTTACATCATTTGAACAGTTCCGGAAAGGAGCTTCTTAGTTTCCAGCATGTCAGGTGGTCTCTAGCGAGTAATTTTTGTGGATTCTTAGAACCCCAGATGGAGATGGATTATGTATGTCTGCAACTTGTGGATATTGTTTCTATTATAGGAATCTTCAATTTCAAGTATTTTTTTTCCTTCACCTCGCTTGGTAATCAATCTATTCTTGCTGGCTTAGTTTTTCGTTGCAGTGCCTTGTTGGGTACCTCTTCCTCACTCCATCTCGATTGTATGTTGCTCGATTACTTAGACTTCCATCAAACCTGCCGGAACCTGTCTGTGTGCAACTACAGAAAGAATTTGGTCCAACTTAAAAATTCTTTATTAAGTAACGCCTTAAACTACTTTTTCCTTTCCAGTAGGAACCTCGGCTCATCATCAATGTATTTCGGCGATTGAATCTTCTCTGAGTTGCACCTTTGCTACTCCGCAATCTTAAAAATATAACCTCAACGCCAATGATACTACGTTGTGTTTCTTTTATTTGTGCACTGTCTATAGACTGCCCGGTACCTCTGTTGATGCTCTGCCATTATGTGTGTTCTAGTCTTTTTCAAGATGCCGTGCACTATTTCCGCTGTACTTAGTCCAATTTTGAAAAACGTGTTTCTTAATTTATTTGAAACGGCTTTTTACAGGCTTCCAAATTTGAGGTTGTTTTTTACTACTCCTACACTATTTACACTGTACTAGGTTGTTCAACGAAAAAAGTTTCAAGTCCGATGCAAAAAAAAGATGCTGATGTACTACAGGCCTCCTTTTTAACACCTACACACTTTTTCATGACGAACATTTTTACTGTATAAGGCCAAAATTTTACTTATCGGCTAGATACATAGGTTGCAAACCGGGGGATTTAATTGTTTAGTAGTGCAAGTATTGGCACCCTCCAGAATCGCACTATTTTAAATACCAGTGCCCCAAATCAAACCACTGCTGAAATCTTCTGTCGTTTACCGTCATTTTTTTCTGATCGTTCAACTGTCGCGTATTTTTTTTAACTAGAACAGGAGTTTTGAAATATATTGCTGCGCTTCTAATTTTACTAATAAAACTCCTTCCCTTTACTTTTGGCTTTTCTAAGCAATTTGTTTAAATTTGACGCCCGGAGCTGGCTTCTTTCCTTGTTTAGCAAGCGATATGATTCTTCGAAATTACTCCAAAAATGTTTTATGTAAAAGTCAACATCGATGCAAAACTTCCGTAAATTGAACTCACCCATCCATTTGAAAAAATAATAATACCAATTCATATGGGTAAAAATTAATTTTCTCATTTTTAATAAGTTTTCAAATATATGACTGTTTTTTTATTTATTTTCATAACTAATTAATTATTTATATGTATAACAAAAATGGTTTATGCAAGGAGTGGAAATTTTATTAAAAAAATGAAATGTATCTTCCAATATAGAGAATTGTCTACGTACTTATAAATTTTCTGTATAATTTTGTATGTGCGAACATTTTTTAAACATCTCTAGTTCTTAACTGTTGTGACACTATGAAAACCAAAAATTATATATTTATTCGCTCAATTACCTTTTTTTTTTTAAATCTATTTTCTTTATCTAAATGTTTCTGCATACAACTGCATGTTTTGCATTAAATTTCGAAAAATCAAAAGCAAGAACAATATTTGTATTATATTTTAAGTAGTAAAACATTTTAATTAATAAAAAAAAAAATCAAAACAAAGAAACAAATGTAAACAGTTTCTGTTTTTTCGTTCGCGAAAAAGATACTTGTACTCGTACCTAACTCGTACCTAATAGGTTTATTTGAATTTTATTTTCAGTTTAAATTTTTTTTTAACAAAATTCTCTTGCATAAACCATTGGTAAATTAATTTAATTCATTTTTTTTTTATTGTGGTTTAATTTGTTTTCATTTATTCAATTTTTTGTTTATTCATTTTTCTTTTTCCCCGAAATCTTGTTTGGTTAAAAAAAAAAAAAAACTATGTGTGTATTTATTAACAAAAAAAACAACATACATCTTTTCGGAACCAAAAAACTAAAATTTCATTGCGAAATGCGACAAAAAAAAAACCACAACAACCAAATTCGAATATTATAGTGCCAGGTGCTCCACCGGGAAATATAACAGCTGAAGCAACCAGTCCAACGACAATCGCTGTATCTTGGCTACCACCGCCCGTAGAACGTTCCAACGGACGGATTGTCTATTACAAAGTGTTCTTTGTTGAGTTTGGTCGTTCTGATAGTGAGGCTACAAAAACTACTCTTAATGCTAGCAGTATCGTCTTGGATGAACTGAAACCATGGACGGAATATAAAATATGGGTTCTGGCTGGTACATCGGTCGGTGATGGGCCAAGATCACATCCGATTATTATACGAACGCTTGAAGATGGTATGTATTTCTATAAACAAAAAAAAATATATTTTTTTTAAAAATCTTACAACATATAACTAACTAATCATAAATTTTCTTTTTCTTTAATTTTAAGTTGATTTTTAAAACTTATTTATTTATTTATTAAATTCTTATTATTTTATATTGCTGAAACAAAATCGCAAAAAAAAAGATATTTTTGATTTTTGAAAAATTCTCCCTAAACAGACTGCTGGATGCCGCAATTTTTGGCAAAGGATCTGCATTTTTGTTTATAGAAATTGAAATTAAATATTTTTATTTTTAAAGCTAATCGTAAGCCGATGGCAAGTGATTTTTGAAGTCATCTGGCTGGGATTAACGTGCAATGTTTTGCATTTTTTTTACTTTTGGATATTTTATCTCTCGATATGATTATTATAGATGTTGTGTTTTTTTTCTAAATGAATTTGTTATACAAGAATGAGTTTTAGTTTAATTTAATTTTTTGTTTTGTTTTAAAACAACTTTTCTACTACTAAACAGCACATTGTCTTCGAAACCTTAGAATTTCTTGGGTATTTGCAAGACTCGGGAATCGGATCCTATAAAACCTGTCCTCTAAAGCTTCCAGTGATCTTTTACCTGTAAAAGGAAAAACTTCCAAGTTATTGCCTACAGTCAAAAATAAATAAATAATTAATTTATGGCGTAACAGTTCGGTTTGGACCACTCCATTCCGCTGTGTTGTATTATAAATACAGGGACAATTTGTATAGACTTCCAGCATAATTTTTTTTTTTTAAATCGCTAACATAGCCTGCTTAAAAATTAGTGATTTTGGGGAGGCTAATTCGAATACAGAGAGTCCGTCGTTAGTGAACTTTATCACTGTCATTCGTCGCCACCTGTAGTCGACTGTGAATGTGTGTTCAATCACCGATCATTCTTTAGAGGTATCTATTGCAATGAGTTTGTTTTCGTAAAGCTGAGGACCTGTGTCTATAAAGTCTTGAACAATATAACATAAACAATCGAAACTCTTGAGTATTAAAGGTTTTAACTTTACTCAGCACAAACCCTTATATTTCCTAATAAAGGTACGAAAAATCTTTCAAACCGTGGTAACTTTTATTGGGCCCGTACAACTGAGCTAAGTTTTGCAAACCAACACTAGAGCATCTCAACACCACGACTTTATAAGGCGAATTCCTTGGTTTTTGCAAAGCCAAAGTTCTCTTATTATAAACGATTATGGAGAGCGAGATCTTCATCTAAGTAAAGATTTATAAAAAGAGAATGCTTGGGCAGGTTCTTGTTTGGGACGCAATTCCGATGTATGAAAGTTTAAAAGCCGTAATTAGTGCTTATGTCTATTATTATGATATTTGCTCATTCAGTCGTTTTATCCAATATTTAGAAACACGCACCGCTGCAATATTCCATAAGTCATTATATCGGTGCAAATTCTAGGGCCTGATCACACAAATTTAAGGGGCATTGGGTTAGAATTACAACTCTAAACTTACGTGAATCCAGGTCTTAAATAATGTCCCTTTAATTTTAACGCTATTGTTTTATTGCGAGGTTACCAGTTCTTTAATCTTAAGCCCATCATCTAGCACCAGAAGTATAAACTATGCAGATCACTGAATACTCTACATTCACCGCTCACATTTAAAGAGTCCTTTTGGCTGACGAGGGTATGCTGGACATCATCGCCATTATACAGGAGGCAGCAGTATTCCAGCACCAACTATAACCCTTTGAGTGTTATGTTCCTGTACTTCTTATAAATTCTTTTACGGAGAAGCTGAAGTTCCCCTGATCTGCTTTGCTCAAAGAGTTTGTGAGTAGTTGTTTTACTCTGGTCTTCCACCTTCTACGTCTCCTCGTCGGCTTCTTCATTGAACTTGGAGATTAAATATTATGACCATGTGAAACGAAGCAAATTAAATCGGCATTTCCGATGAATTTCTGGCAATGTTGCCACTGATCTTTTGCACCTGAAATGGAAAAGTTTTTAGATACTGAATCTCGCAGTTCAAAACTAATTTTCGTCACAATAATGTTTTAATGTCTTGTGATTTGTGATATCCGCATTTGAACCTCAGTATTAGTTCGAGTCGGTGTTAAGTCGTGGAACGTTCAGCTTCAGATGTATGTAGCTTGTGTTAATCAAAGAATATGACGGAAAATTGACAATTCACTATTTTATTTGGCAAACGTGCCTATATGACATTTTGACATTGATCAATTTATTGTATTGTATTCAGAATAATCAATAAATTTACTTGCCGATTGGACTCGGACATCATGCAAATTGACATCTCCCGATTATTTTTCTTGGGGCCACCTGATACATTTCAAATAACCCTGTGATTTTGTCACTGAACTACTTCTAATGAGGCTATGTATAGCCTTTGGTGTATGCTAATCATTCCTAAATGTTCAATGGCTTAAACCCGGATTGGAAAAAATGCGCCTCCTTGAAAACATCAAAGAAAGAAGTTTGCCCAAGACATACTCGTAATATTTTTCATTCAGACTCATTTCTTGTTTCTACTTTATAAAGAAAGAGTTACATATCCCTTAAAAAAGTACCATCTATACAGAGGTATGAGCGCATATTAGGCTCAGATTGATGCATTAAACCTTTATGAGTATTTCAATCAAGTTTGGAGATCATGGCCTGATACTTAAGGTTTCTAAATTGTCCTTGATGTTCACTATCACTAAAATTACTAATTGGGTGTGCCTCTACCCCACGTATCATCGTTTGTATGAATCCTTCATCGTATTTTGTCCTTCTTGGGTGACAGTAATATCTTGAATCAGTTTAAGGAATTTAGTAATTGTCAGTCGTATCACAACCCTGCAAAAGACAACGATAGTAGCAGTATCCCACAATGGGATATAAGCGTTGCCGATTTGTTTGCCAAGAACTCCATTGCGATCTCTATTTTAACATTAGGGTCACTAATCACAAAACTACTACATGGTATACCTGTATACACTCAAGTACATAAGTCAGTGGGAAAACCATCTGTTAACCTCTGGTATAAGGATTCGCATAGTCAAACTCAGCAAACTACCTTATTCAATTAGTTTAGTGGCTTACGATTGCCGTCCACCGTTCAGAAGTAGTTATGAATCCGTTGCCGATGATGACTGAGGACAAGTCAATTTTTATCCATCAATTGGGTTTGAAAGGTGTCACTACAAATCTGGTGGCAAAGGACCTGAATTTCCTGCAAAAACAAAAACTGCACCTTGACATTCTAAAAGGCACCATTGCTAAAACATTTTCTTAAAAGTGTTGTGCTGTTGTTTTAGTTTCAACACAAAATTTGGAAGTTCGATGCCGAGGTTTTGTATCCATTTTAAAAATTCCCGAGAAAACAAAATTCGATGTGGTCCAAAAGTTGTACATGTACATACTACGAGTACTTTGATCAAAAAGTCCACCGTGTGGTGCTCCCATTGCTCCGAATTGAGTTCTGTTTTTGTTAAGTTGGTACATCTGTTGTTGATATTCCCTCTTAATCTTAGCCACATAACTTGCCTTTTGCAAAAGTTACATAGCCAAGAGTACATCTATCTCTGTGTGTGTTGTTTTGATGCCATAATCTGGTGTAGATTTTAAGCAGAGTCATATAAACACAAAAAATATGAATCAGTCCAATGAGTGCGCCACACATTGACTTATCCAGGAATATTTTGAAAAGGATGGTGCTTATGGTGATCGTGGGTTCCGCGGTTGACCTCTTTGTTTTCTAAACGAGATTGGGAATGGGTTTTTAGGATCTTACTGGTCTTGGAGTACAACCAATCTGTCCTAACTTGTCGTCAGCTTTAAACGGAGTATCTTCGAATTTTTGGAAATACTCAAAGCCGCTCTATATACGTGTGATCCTCTCCTAAAACATAAATGGTTGTACAATACCTATACATTTGTGTTAATCAAGCGATTCCTCTTAACAGATAATTTTTGAATGGAAAAGTTGTTATTAATTTTCTTTTTCATTTTGAATTTTAGATTTTTTATTTTAATTTTCCTTTTTAGATTAAAAATATATATTTCAATATGAAAGACAAAAAATATATTTCAATATTTTTGTATGTTTAATGTTTGGGCAAATAAACCACTCGCACTTCATTTATTTTCCTTTTAATATACTCGTATATATTGCATTTTCTTTAATTTTTTTTTTCTCTCCAATTCTTTTTTGATTTTTGTGGAAAAAAAAAAACATTTTCCCTTTTTGGTTTTGTTACAATTGCACATTGTATAATACTATATATTTGGGCCCTAACCCTTTTCCCAATCCTCACGAAAATTGGCACAATATGCACTTGAAATCGGATAAAAGTAAATTTAAAGAAAAAAAAATACAATTTTTGAAAATGTTTTATGTATTTCTATATACAAATATAATTAAAAAAGAAAACCTACAAACATATATAATGAATTTTTTTGAAATGCACTATTTTTGTGGTATTTTGTAAAGAGAGCACAAAATAATTATATATATTATATATTTACATGGAAATGTTATAGACTTTGTTTTTTGATTTTTAACAAGTTTTTATTTCAAATAAGGGATTTTTTAAATACAAATCCCTGTTTTTGCACACATTTTTTTTCAAAAAATATACAAGTATTGAATTTTTTGATTTTTGAAGCACTAAATATATATTTTTGTTTTTTATTCGTAAAACTGTGCCCGTTATAAAGGAAACCTTTTTATTTAACAAATGTATACAGATTTTTCAAATTAGTTTTCTGTTTATATTTTTGTTAAATATTGCCGAATGTTTTTAATACTTTTATATTTGTTTCGTTTTTATTTTAAAATTGTTTTGTTTGTTTGTTTTTTTTTTTTTTGTTATGTGATTATGATAAATTAATCTTAATCTGTACTCTAACACTATTAATATTTGCATGAAGAAAGAAATCTATTTTTGTGTAATCTTATTTAAATTAAACAATTTTTTTTATAAGAAAATCTCTTTTTTTTAAACGTTTTCGCCAACAAAAAACGAAATTGAACGAAAAAACAGAAAATGTTACATTTTTGTTAAGGAAAAAAAAACTTTACACACTATTTTTGAGAATTGTGTTTGGAAACGCAATAATGATGTGTTTGTTCTTTTTTTAATATTTTTTTCATATACAACTTTTTGTTAGTTTTTGTGTTAAGCAAATTTTGTAGAAATATTTCTTGGAATTGCAAAAAAAGAAAAAAAATTAAATTCAGCAAGAAAAGAACATTTAATTTGCTCGTTTATTTTTCTTTAAATATTTTTATCTCCATAATGAAAAATATATAAAAAAAAATTAATTGATTTATTTTTTATGTTTTAAATGGAACTATGAATGTAGTTTTCATCTTCAGTGCACAATTGATCTATTTTCTGTTTTTCTATTGGTTTCATATTTTTTTAAAAATATATTTATGCATTTAAACTAGTTTTAAGCACAGCTCGTATGTTTCGCACACATTTGTTTATTTAGTTATTATTATTATTTATTTTTTTCATTTTTTAAATGTGAAAGTGAACATCAATTATTTCTCTTTTTAGGAAAACTACATAATATTTATATTTATATATATTTAAAATTTCTTATAGCACAAGATTTATATGTATTTGCACTATATGTACATAATGTCCATAGCACAGTGTTTTAAGCACTAGGCACATGTGTAGGAAATAGTTTTTAACAAATCAGTTGAAAAACATAAATATTAGGTACAAGCGACAAATATTTAATTTAATAACAATGCACTTTATGCAAGTTAATATTCTTATGTTATTTTTACGGAGCTGTTGATACCCTATTGACAGATTAGACGTGCCGGATAATAAAACTAGTAATTAGAGAACCTGTATTAATTCACTTATATAATTTTTGTAAGGACTTACGATATTTTTAAAATTCGTCACTTCAAATATATAACCTGCTTTTCGTCGAAATTGCCTAATCAAACATGCCCAGTAAGACTGCCATTCGTATGTTTACATTTCTGAAGTATCCAAAAAAAAACTCCTCGTCCGATCTAAAAAAAATTTTTCCTGCTAGTCGCATATTGGGGAACATAAACCAGGTCGGGCGTATACGTAATGAAAGAAATTTAGCCACGTTGATTATGGACGAACAAGCTGTGCGTAGTCGTTTACTATCGATTATTTCTTCCAAATTTCATGGTCATTCTACTTGATTGGACATTTTGAGCTGAAGAAATGCATTACCTTGATTGTCGCTTCATCTCGTTCCTTAAGTAAATGGATTCGGGTGTCATCCACGATGACGACTTAACGCAAAAACCCCTACCGATTTCGACTAAAAAAAACTCCAAAAATGCTTCGAAGTTGACAGCTGTATACTTTTGTTATCCTTTGTAAGCAATTTCCGACCTAAGAACTACTCTACAACCTGTTAAAAAGACCAAAAGTTTGCTGTTGTCGTTTGCATTCAAGTTATCAAGTTAATTTTTCCCTTGGCATCTTCTTTAAACCTCACCTTGAACTTGAGCCTCTATTCAACATAACAATTCAGCTGATTTGCTCATATTGAGGCATTTACGGATGTATACTGTCCTGGTGCGCTCCAATATCGAATTCTTTGGCTTTTCATCCTTCACAGTTAACTCTCATAACAAGCTTCATAGATTTATACATACTGGTATAAGTTCTCTGGAAATTTTATCAAATGCTAAGCTAAACATAATTCTTAATCTACATGTCTTTCGACATTACTTGCAGTACATTTTTATTTATTACATTAATTTAAAACTATAACAAAACATCGAGCAAAGTTTTTTTTACTACTCCTACACATATTTTTCGTCATAGATACATCATATTCATCTTGCGGATAGTTCTTTCACTTGACCCTTTACCTTGCTTACACTATGCCAGTTTATTTGCTCGACTGACAGACCTCATTGGTTTCTTCGTGAGTGCCAATTTTGCATTTATTTCTTCAACGTAGTTAATTGATTTTTGAAGTCCTTCTTACTAATTTTACGACCTGACTTTACCTTGTTTGCATTATTTCCTCGTCTGGTTTTTTCACTTGAAGTTCCGACAGCAAGGCAATATATTTGAAGATTGTTTTCTTTTAAATTAGCATTAATAAAAGTATTTCCTCTCTTGATTTTCTTTAAAAGCTCATTAAAGCATCAGTCCGTTCCACCTTGTTGATGACTATAGAGGTTCAAACCAAAAAGGTTCAGCAAATTTATAGAACTAAGAATAACAGCATGATATTATAATTTATACATTTAACTTTCTGTCTGAAAGTTGGGGCTTTTTTTAACTTAAAAAACATGCTAGGATTGTAAACACTTTTATATATTTATTTTAACTTTAAACTAGTAATCGTTATTGAAAGAATTGTCGCTTAAAAAAATGTACCTAATATTTATATAAATAATATATAGAGAACACGAAGTAATTGAAAAACGAAGAATTTGAAGTAAGATAAACCTAGCACAGATAACCATAAAAAGATCACCAACAGCACCTTCTGCAGCTCCTTTATTTTGAATTTTTTTTCTTTCGCTTAAGTAAAATGAAGAGTTAAAAATAAATAATAAAAAATAAAAAAAAACATTATATTTGCACAGGAACCAACCTTAGCACGTAACTATTTTATTTTTATTTCTTTAATTATTCTTTATATATAAAAAAAAAATTGTTTATTTAATTTGTTTCCACCAGCACACAACTTGCACATTAATATAATACTCCAGTATACAATCACTGTCAAATAGCGCACATTTAAATATCTCTGTCTATATAGCAAATTGCAAGTAAAAAAAGAGCACCTTATGTATATTTATAAATTAAAAAAAATATATACATATATAAAAAAAAACACATTGTTTCAAGTAAGACAAAAAAAAATCCTATTCCACACATTTAGAAGTCTTCCTTAAATCACAAAAAAGAAACAAATGCTATTCTACCTTATCCTTGTATTGTATTTGTCATAATATGTGTAAAAAAAAATTATAATCATACCATTGCAATTCTTCCTTGTCATTTTCAAAAGATAATTACATTCGACAGAAGAATGTGACGTACAAAAAAATTAGAAGAAGCACAGCTGTATTCACAAATATGCCCGGTGCATAGAGTTTTTCAGTATTTCATATATTTTATTTTTTTTTCTCTTCTCTTCCCTTTGCTTGAGGATTTTGAATCCTATTCTACACCACAGCATCATAAAGCCATCATGGGTTTTTTTTAATATTTTTTTTTTGGTTTTCTGCCTCAAGTGTATAACTTGCACAATTTTGTTATTTAAATTACAAGGATCAAGTATACACTGCACAACCCTAATGCTCCTATTCGCACTTTTAGTACTACTACAATCCTACCCACATACCCATCATAAATAGTCATCTCCACATTTTGTTTGTATATATTGCACACCTAGATTACGTGCACAAGTACAGTTGCAGATATACTATGTATGAATGTTAAAAAAAAAAAATTTTAACAAAAATAAACAACCATGTAGGGAAGAAAGGATGAAGGATTGTGTGAATTGTGTGTTTGGAGATAATGATGTCGGGGAGTCACCATTATAAGGAAAAATAAAATAAAAACTCAGAAAAGAAAAAATGAAATGCCAGTAACGATGTGTGTACCGCATCGCAATTAAATCCTTTTTGAGAGGAATGTCTTCAATCCACACCCATGGCTAGAACCTAGGCAACTTCGCCACCAGAGTGCAACCACGGAGGTTATGTCCTCGTACTTCTGTTACCAGCGAGCTTCGTATCCTTCACACAAAAGAATTCCTTTCTCTACATGCACAAGTAAGCACATTCGTTGGCAAAAGTTTTCGGACACTGCTTGACAATATTGAATATGAGAATATGATTTTAGTTTACTATTGTAGAGAGCTGTTTGTCTATTTATTTTTACCAATTGATCCACGATTTATGATCCACGGATCTACGGATCTTTACAGCAAATATATGTACACATTCTTGACACTTGAATTGTTTTGCCTTAGTTACGCCGAACCAACACATGCAAATTGGACAAATTTATTTTAAAAATCGTAGGTCAGTGCCTGAATTTAATTTTACTGTCAAAATAAATGTATTCTGATAAATCATGGATTGTTTCCACAAAACGGCAAACTCTTATTAATAATTCTGGCATTCACCTTAGAAACTTCTTTCCACCGAAGAAGCTGTTGCTTCTTTGAGCGTAGTGTTAAGAAAACCCGTGTGGAGCTATTTCTACCTGAACAAAATAAAAGACCTAGCTTCTCCAAAGTTGAAGGAGTTTAAATATCGCGTGCGTCGTAATTTCGGGTAATGGTCCAACACCAACATTGCTCTTGATGCTCTTTTCACGACACATTTTTTCGGTGAAAGGCATCCTTTTAATTCAATGGCTAAAAGTGCGTTATCATGCCGTGGTAATGAGTGCCATTCACAATTATGTTTCGGTCAGTCTCAGTTTTGAAGAAATATGGACCGATGATTCCATTCACCCAAAAACCAGCCCTTGAACTTCTTTGGGGATGCTCCGCGACCCAGATATGGCTTTTTTTTGCTTTTTCCTTTTGCTTCTGGCTTATGCCAGAATTGAGCCTCATCGCTGAACAAAATTTTAGTCAAAAGCAGTGTATCTTCTTGAAGCTTTTTAAGGCTTCACCGACCGCAATGGAAACAATTCGGAGGTCTACCCGATTCAGTTCTTGCACATTTTGTATGCTTTTTCTCAACATCTTCACGTAAAACACGGCAATTTGTTGCACACGACAAGCCACGCTGTTCAGAACGGTGCTGAATCGATTCGTCATTACCACGGTACCATTTTTATACGGAAATGTGGTCTATTTGGTCGCGTATTATTCAATATTGAAAATTCGATTTTAAATTTTTCGATGGTATAGCGAATTCTGCGTTGCTTTAAGCGCACGAAAGACATTTCTCGAAGATCGCTTATTTTCCTTAAAGAGCTAAATAGTTTGTAGACGCTGTACCAGGTTAAATCTTTTCATGATAAAATGTCGAACAATACTGAAAAAGTATCACTTACTGTTACACAACACATGCGTGATCTCTCATGAAACTCCCACTGGCAAAAGTACCTCAAAAACAATTACCCTTCAAATAGCATTCGCAAGCAGCTTCTATTTGAAGGCTGTTTTTTTAAACCCAGTTATTCAAATACGGAATTTCTTTTGAATTTCTGCCAATATGGCCAATGTCTTTCTGGGATGGATACTCGTATAATACAGTCTGTTTGATAACATCGTACACGAAAAAAATTAAAGAACTTATAATAATAATAAAAAATCAATTGTACTGGTTTATTTTGTTTATTTACTTGAATGCTTTTCAATTAATATGTTGTCTACTCTCCTCCATTATCAATAATTGCTTGGAGTCTTCGAGGCATGCTTTCTACTAATCTTATAGCATAATCTTGAGACAAAGATCTCCATAAAACTCGTATTTTTCGTGATAATTGTTTGACCGTCGAGATCTTCTTTCCTTGAAGCTTTAGCTTCATGAATGCCCAAACATTTTCAATGGGATTTGCATCCGGCGACTGTGATGGCCATTCTAAAACATCGATGTAATTTTCTTGTTTCCACGCACTGCACAAACGACTGCGATGTTTTTCAATTCTCATTCCTTCTTTTAAACCACCTTTGGGCAGATGGTAATAAAGCCTTCTTATAAATTTCGACCATGTTGGGTGCGTTTAAGTTATTTGTAAACATGAACAAATTGCCAAATCCTTGTTTTGAGAAGCATCCCCAAACGTGCACCTTTGCCGGGTGTTTGACGGTCCGCTGGATTAATTTATTGGATTGTGTACACCAGGTATGAGTGATAGGAGACCATGCCCAAAAAGAAGCTTCATCCGAAAAAATAACGTTGTTCCAATCTCTGTGCAAATTCTCCTTGGCCCAACTCAGTCGTTTTTCTACGTGTGACAGTAGTGGTTTATTTATTGTGCTTCGAAATTTTACATTATTGGCTAGTAAACGTCTTCGTATCGTATCACAACACACATTTAGACCCCTTTTACGTAAAATCCCTTGTCCTCCACCTAACGATAGAAGACGATTTTTTTTCCAACACGCGCAGAATCATTTTGTCCTGCTTTTTTGTTGTTTTTGGCGTAGATCCACGATCCACTTGCACCCACTTGCTAACCAATGCTTTTGACTTTTTCATGTATTTAGCAGCTGCTCCGTATGACATTTTCGGTCCTTTTGGATGCGTGCCCAAGAATACTGCTTCATAACGTGATGCAAACGCGATACTCATTTTAAAATACGAGTACTTCCGTCTCTGACAAAAATTGAACACTCTTTAATTTGTTTTATTCAAAGCATCTTAGCAGATATTTTTTTATCTGCTTATGCAAATGCCACTTCCAAACCGGTTTTCATAAACGAGTTTTGCCGTATACGATCTTATCAAACGGACTGTATTTGGGGAGGTTTTGCAAGACTCGGCAAAGTTTTACTGACAATTTTACTCTTAGTCTCCTGCAATTGATGCTGGCATCATAGGAGAACTAGAAAATTGTATTATACTGTTCAACAGGAGCTATATCAGTCTGTTTGATTTCCAGCCCCTTAACCTCATAGTTTCCCCACAACAACGTCGAGATATCGCCATCGATACGAAAGGACAATTATCCTTGTCACTGTTGGTTCGTCGCAACTACGGATATTCTGATTGTTGGAGTTGGATCTTCCGTCGATTGGATTTCACTTGATGTTTGGTCAGGTGTCTCTTATCTCGCTTCGATTGACATTTCCTTGGTGTCGTGGACACTGTATTTTCCAACTGTTCCTCAAATATGCCTAATCTTCCTAACTTGTCTTCCAGATTACGAAAGGCAATCTAAACATTGTCCTTCGAAAATTGCATAGATGTCAGTTAAAGGTGTACATAGAATCAATCAAGAAATAAGTCGTCCTTCCACTATTTGGAAGCAGGAGATCATATAAGTCCTAAAGAGAGTTCCTCCTCATATGCCAAGTCTGCATACAAATAAAGCCTGTTCTTTTTGGATTGGGCTTCCACTAATTGTTTGCTTGCTTTTGGAATGCCCAACGTTTTTGTCATTTTGTCATAATACTCGTAAATCCAATCTAATCCTATTTACTGTTCAGTTTGGAAGGGTTGATTGGTAAAATCCCAGTTTTAACATGCCTTTTTCTATACTCTCAATTTTCGTGGTTGGTTAAATGAATAACTCTCTTAACTTATAATTTTCACCTCATCCATTCGAATTCCAACGCCAAAACGTCTGCTCTTTGGCTTTCTTGAACCAAAATTATTCACTGAAAATCCCTCAGCGTTTAATGTTTACAGACATTTGCTAAGCTACTATAGTGAAAAGAAACCGATTCTAGGCCTGTCTCCTGGGCAAGACCACCCTGGCAGCCTTACGTATGAGTTCTATTGCTCGGTGAAATAATTGAGTGAAAAGTTTTTCTAATTCTTATCACAATAAATACAATTTTTAACATTAGTTCCTAAAAAAACGATTATGTCCTTCCCAAGCATTTCTGTGAACTTATGTAATGCTCATGCCTTACAGAAATGTCATAACCACTTTATGACAAGCCTGACTAACTGACAGTTATCTACATTTTGGATATTCACTCGTCAAATGGAATTGTGATTTTTCAATTTCGATTTCGATGTTACATTCGTCAGATTGGATCTGTCAGTCGCAGAGCTTCTGTAGAAAGAATACAGTTTCCTATCTGTTTTAAATGCACTTGGCATGCAATCTATCGAAATGTCATGAGTATCGCTTACGTCCGAACTTAGACTAACGAATTCCGATTGCTGATCGTTGTAATTACGTAACTTTCTTCAACTTTTTTTACTACTCATATCAATATGTGTATCGCTGATCAGAACCTTCATGCCTTCAACAAATATTCAGCAGTTTTTACGAGTTCACTTCACAAACAGAATTGCAAACATCTCAAATGTCGAAATTTAAAAAAAAAACCTAAACTTCACATCCCCTCTGGCAACACTGGTAAGCACTCTTTGATAAAAGTTTTCCAACACCACCTGAATTCATTTGTTTGTGGTTAAAATTGTCTAGGGTTGTTGTACCCTAATTCTATCGCTTGTTGTGTCTGGTTACAGGAGACAATTTCATCGTCATTAAATTTTCGAAAGCAAAAAACAATAGCTGAATGTACTCGTATCCTGCACACATACTTAATTACAGTTTGTGAGGAATGTGCTTTGTATATTTATATCCGGTTCTTGTTCTTATTGTATTTGAATGGGCCACAATGCCACCGTCACTGCGACCTTTTTCTTCTTCTTTTTTTTGTGTCCACTTGCAGCGTGTTTCTTTTGTGGTAGTACTAAAATAAGGACGAACATTGAAGTAAGTTAACAAGGTTTTGATCGTCCATACATCGTGCATCGTACGTCATCGTATTATATGAAATGATGTGCAGAGATGCAGATGTATTCATAGATACATTTCTATTCCTTCTTTAGTGTTTGTGCTAACTTAGTGGGTGGAATGAGGTTGAAATGCAAATTCGTGCATTTGGTTTAGGTTTTCTCTTCTTTTGTTCGGAAGGGAGTTGAATAAAGTGACTGTTGTCATAAGGCATGTTTGGCTCTTGACCTTTTTTGAACAGTTTTGATGTTGGTATCAGCTTGTTTAGAATATTTTTCTGTGCTTCTCTGGGATACTATATTTTGAAAAGCACAGCGCTATTTGTTATATGGAAGAGTATGTATCTTCTGTTTTTTTATTTTTTATTATGGTGACTCGTTTGAATTGTTGAAAGTGTGTGTTTAGAATGATAAATGTTGGATTTGAAAATTATATGGAAATGAGTGATTAAGTGTTTGGGACAAAGTGAATAAGATAATCGTCATTTAAAGGTGCTCTTTGAATAAACAACAAAAAATTGTACAAATTTCCAACACACAGACCATTGTAACAAGACATTTCTTTTTTTGTTTTTTTTTTATTATTTTTTTTCGAATTGTTTAATTTTTTTTTAGGAAACCATATCGACTTATCTTGCAATCTACCACTATTGTAAAGCAAAAATTAGGTCTACTGAATAAGTAGACACTGCGAATGGCAATTCGAACAACTTTTGTCTGTTTTCTCTATCTGTTTTAACTGGTAATCCAAAATAATTTACAAAAATATCTTTCTGCTCTTGCTCATTTCCCCACTCTTCTTAGTGGTGCTGTATGTAAGACGGCTATATAAATTAATTACAGAATGAGGGAAACATATTTCTTCATGTTTATCTTAGGTGACGTCAGTCCCTTCACTAGTTTGAAAATGTTGCTAAAAGATCTCGGCCTACCCCCGTATAAGATTCAGCTGATGGAGGAATTAAATCCAGATGTTCATGGCTTGTGACGGGATTTCAAAAATTGAGGTCTTGAGAAGCTTCATACTTCTTTCGAAAAATCATGTTTAATGACGCGGATGACTGTTGGTCCATAAGTTTGTAGACAAGCAGAATTTCCGTTTTTGAAATTAGACAGATCCAGAAGAGACTTACGTGTATGAACCTCAATTACTTCCACAAAATGTATTCTTTGGTGTGGTATTTCCACTATTAAATGCCACCATTAGTTCATGTTTTTAAAAAAGTGAGACCAGAGATCGTTTTACATTAAATGGCCACCGCTATCGGATAATGACCAGTGATTTTTTTTTTTCGAAAATATGTACTATAAGGATCTGAACGATAAGTGATTCCAGTTCTTTGAAATCATTGACTTACAGACAACTCGATTCATAGACAAATTTATTTGATGAAATAGGCCACCGAGAACGTGCGATTTGATTACACCCCATCACCCCCTGTGGGATTATGTTAAGCTCTTGGTGTACCCTCAGGCAATATTAATCGTCTTATTGGTGAAATAGAGACTTAAATTTTCGACGACTGACTTTATATTGTACCAACAGGATGCTTTTCTTCAAAGAAGCCCGGTAAACGAAGGCAAACACTCTTCTTGTTTTGAATCGTTTCCCAGCTTCATTAGGGGTTTAGTCATCACCTTCATAGCAAGCATCGCAGCACGTAGTACCCCATGTAGTGCCACGTCACGATTCTAGTAAACAGCCTCTAGGTCAGTAACCCTTTCGAGATGTCGGAAAGCATTCGTTTGATCTGCCTGCAATCTTTAGAGTCATGCCATCTGCAGTTGTGTTTATATGAAACCCAACTATCAATGGAAGCCTGAACTGAGGTTAGGGGTAGATCTTACGCGGGTCATGAAAAATACCCCTCTGAGCCTTGCCTGGTCAGTTCATAGGCCTATTCATTTGTCGTGTTTCCATCGTGACCTCTCTTTATGACCTCCCAGTAATTTCAACTTTCCGATTGTGCAATGATGTCTTGCATTCTATCACTATTATGAAAGTCGTAAGAGTGGAAACAGAACGCCGTCCGCGGACGGCCCTTGTTTACTCCCCTCAATCATCTATTAGCCACAAATAGCATCCGTTATCAGTATCCTATTTACCTGCTTTGCTTTTATATGCTAGTGATTCTTCTACGACTAGTTGTCTAGCCAAGATTCACATGCTGCTAGCGCATATTCCTTCTTGTCGAGTACGCCTTCAATTCCCCCTACTAGCTTTCGAAATGCCCTCTCTCAAAATCATTCAAGTTGGTAAGTGTGTTGCTTCGCAGACAGGTTGCATTCGCAAAGAAATTTTGCCCCCATGGAACCATACAGACATCCTTCGCTGGAGCTTCCAATATACGAGTATGTGTATATGTTGTAATTGCAGGCACCTGCTACAATTCATGTTCATTCTTCTTCTTAAGCGTCTCATTCAAGTTGTGCTTTGCAAAAGCTTTTTCTTGAGCTAGCTTCAATACGAAGAAAAATGCCCAAATACCCAACATTTCTGGGTCATTCATCACCTCCGCCTCATACGTCTTCCTAATACTCATTTCCAATGGCACTGCAGTTGTCAACTATTTGAAAAGGACAATTTGCTTGTGCACTCTTCGTTTTCATCCTGGGCCGTAGAATCTTTATCTTGCTATTTTTGACGGCTACAAGTCCGACATTAACCAATTATTTTCTGGTGTCCCTCAGGTTTCTACTTTGTTTACGACACCTTTCAATTTTAGCTATTTATTAGTATCTTGTTCCGTTGGATTGAGCATTTTATTACCAGTCTAATTTACCAACTTATATATGTTGAATAATAACATCATCGATGCTGCAAGAATTCCTATTAAATGTCGATGTAGAAAACTTAAGTACAATTCGTTTGTTTGGTTCCTTTAGTCATCACCCTGGTTCAATTGATGAACTCCAACACCAACTTACTGGTCTTGTTCTATCCCTATTTTCATCAAAAGTCCTCGGAAGAAATCCCTTAGAGCATTCCATCCGTCTTCGGACTTACTCTTGCAAGGTATACCAGTCATTCCTAGCTTTTGAAATGCTCTACCTTCATCTTAATTTGCTAGTCATTGAAACAGCAGACATTCAAGATTATCGGGCATCGTTTCTCTGAGCTCTCCTTCACCAATTTCAATTTCTGTCGCACTGTGGGAAATCATTTTAAAGGTGTTAGTTATTCCGACATGATTTTTGAACTAAGAACCAGGACATTTTCTAGTGTACGAGTAAACTTGTTGGCACTTATGTTAGCTGTCATTTATTTTGTCATTTGTCTTTTATTTATTTGTCATATTTCTGTTATCTTCCGGTGATATTGGTAATTGGTAATTGAAGGAAATTGATATGACCTATGGGTATACCAGATTTACGGCCCGACCTTATGACCATTAGGTCTACATCATGATTGTCCACACCACACATCTATCGCAAAATAATCTTCGGCCATGAATCGAGGCTTAGACTGCTCTTCTGTCGTGTCACAATCAAGAGCAATTTTTAGACGTATAAGAGATGAAAAATGATTCGCCACCAATGGCTAAGTACAGAAGAAAGAACAACACAACATCCCAGATCAGACCAGACTATCACCGCAGAAGTCTACTATCAACTGCAATGAAGATAAAAGTCGGCAGTAGATTAAAAACCGGTAGGTCTGGTTAATCGGAGAGATGTTCTATTCCGGCAGGATACCCCTTGCCCCTCAGCTTAGAGTTACAGGAGTTCAGGTGGCAACAAATGATGCTACCGCCTTATTCTCCTCCAGATATACCACCTTCAGATTTCCACCGAAGCCTACAAAAAAATAATAAAATAATATGTATATCTCGGGTTGTCCAAGAGACTCTTGGGGTATTTTTTTCAGTCATCCTTCAGTAAGTTTAGAGCTGCAGTAATCTTCGCCACTAATTTTAAGCAGTTTTCACTGGCATTGAAAAGTAATCAATCAATCTTTCTTTTATTTCTCACTCTTTGTTCAGGAGATTCATTGTTTGACCCTTTTTAACCTTTTTTAATTGCCAAACCTGCTTCCCGACCCTGTTCCTTTGGGGCCCCTCCAGTTTATTTAGTCTATCTTGAGGTTTTGGCATATTCACAGCATCAGATATTCGACAATGTCCTTTGGTTTCATTTAGGACTTAAACTCGTTCATTGCCATTTTCGAAATTTTTGAGGCATTGACCAGCCCAATTGGCAGTCGCCATACCCCCCTTGTCAGTTTCAAAAATGTCCCATCTTCTTCCACTACGGTCTCAATGTACCTTAACGATAGAATCAATACCGTGAGAAATAAATGACAGGTAACTTCGTTTTTAAAATTAAACCATTTTCGAAAGCCCTCGCAGTGTCTAATCTCTTTAGACTTTTTTATAGATAAAGAAAAAACAGGAAAGCATAAACTATGTACTTCCAAAACTTTATAAATCAACGTGCCAATTTTTTTTGTTCGTAATTTTTTATTTAAATTTTTTTTTTTATTTTTTTTTTGTAATTCTTACCCAAAATTTTTCTGTCTTAATTTTCTACAACTGCGAGTGGGCCATTTTTAAAAAGAAGAAATTTTTAACTGACAATCAATCTACATGAACGAAAATTTCTCTTTTTTTATTTTTTTCTCGGTATAATTCTGGTAAATGGCCGCTCAATATTCTGATAAATAAAATTAATTCTAACTCAAAATCATAATCTGTCTCCTAACTAAATAAAAAAAAACTTCAAAATTTTGACTTTTGTGCGTACGAATAAAATTAAAAAAAAATAATAATGAAACGCATTTTTTGAATATAACCCAAATGGGAAAATATAACGAAATGATGTAGAAAAAAAGAGTGAGTACCTTAGATGATTTTTTTTCGAAAAAAAAAATACAAATTTTGGTGTGAATTGTTTTGTATTTTGTCTCACGTTTTTTGTTTTAATTTTTTGATCAATAAATTCGAAAATTCGAAAAGCATAAATCATGTGACTATGCATTTGAAAATCGAAAATTTTTTGTATGTTCTGAAATATAATATTTTTGTTACTGTGTGCGTGCGAATTTTTGGTAGTGTTAAGTAAGCAAAATAATTATTTATATATATATCTATTTTTTTGACTCGAAAATTTGTGCTGTTAGATAGTGTTTTTTTATAAAAAAAAAACAGCATACAACGTCAAGTTGTTAAAGAATTTGTTGAAAATTTTGTTGTAGTTCGTGTGGAACAAATTTCAATGTAAAGTGGTGTATTTTTTTTTTTAAATTAAAGAAAATTAATATATTTCGTTATAACAGATTATGGGCTGACACAAAACATTTTTGTATATTAAAAAATAACTTTGCCCTTGAATAGCTCTAAATGCACTTTAAGTGCACGAACACGTTTAAAGTTTTTAGGAAAGTAGTACCGAGAGAGAAAGGAAGATTATTGAAGAACCCTAATTTCCACAAAAATACAATATACTCGTATAACGTCGTATCTATGAGTAGCGAAAATTACTTCTTTTGTATCAGCTATCACTTAGTTTCATTCCATTTAGTTTATCTTTCACAGGGCCAATGCTTCAGAGACTGATCATCTACAAAAATGAACAAATTTGACTATTGTCGTTGACTTAACGAAGTTATAGGTGTCCTTAATAGTTACGGTTAGCCCTACTAAACAGCAGGTTTAAGTGAAAACGTAAATTTTCTCTTTACGGCCTGCGCTTTTTCAGTCTTCAAGAGATTCTTATTGGCATGACAAAAACTTATCAAAAAGCCACTAAATAGATGAATTTGCCTTTTTCCGAAAAAAATTCTCAATTTTAATTTCAATCGATAGAAGGAGGAGGAGAATGCCACTTGTAATTAGAACTATATCACAGATGAGCTTTTCTCCACATTTCCACACAATTGCAGCTTTACTTCTTTGACAACAGCACGATTGTTGGCTTTGAGTGCTTCAATTGACAGAGTAGTGTTAACACAAACTTTCCGCAAACCCGCGAATAAAATTGTAATGCCATGATAAATCCCATGATCTCGGCGGCCAATTTTGATTGAAATTGTGAAAATATACTTTCAGGACACTTGTCTCATAAAAACACAATAGTTTCGCAACTTGTATTGCACGAAGCGAAGTGTTGGCTATAAACATGACATACTTCCACTAAGTATTATATTTATAAGTGGCGACCATATAAATCCAATAATCACTGTTCGATTGCTCAATTCTTTCACTGTAACAACAACACCTACTTAATTTTTGAACGAATAACGTCGAATGATTTTTGAATAACCGCATCAAACTATAACAAGTTGTGCGTAGAGACGCATCCAGATAATCAATTTTGGATATTCTAAGCGGCAAATTTGCTATCTGATGTTTTAATCAATTACAACACCCGATTTGCAGAATTAAAACTCTTCTGATGGCCGGCAGGTTTAAGTTCTTATGTCATTGGAACCTTATAATCCTTCTGCAAAATTCAGTTCATTTTTTTGTGATAATAAATTCGTGAAATCGTCAAACCTGAGTTTTCAGCCACTTTATACTTCTGAACCAATAATGTCAGTTGCCCCCGTATATCTTGTCCCAATACCTTAATTTGACAACTGGTGGACGAGAAAATCCTTTAGCTGCTTTGTTGTAGATGTAGATGTTGTAGCGAAATTTTCGTTGTTTGAATAACTTGTACAAAGTTGTGATACGAGGGCGGGTCAATAAGTCCGTGACTTTTGGATTACGAGTATTAGGAATATTTGACAGTACTATGGAGTCATCAAAGTTGTCCTAAAAATTGTATTCTTATCTTGTGACTTAAAAGACCCACATTTGTAGATCTTGAGAAGTTTTTGTACCCCAGTCAAGATAAAGCTATCTGTAATCAACTAAATAAACACGCACTTCTGTATAAAGCACATCCGAGCCATTCGGCTCTATCAAAAATTTGGTATATCGAGACACAATAAGGAGCGCTTTCTCCACTATTCTAGAATATAGTCATCAATGCCAAATGTAGAATTATTCGGGATAAGTGGAGACCCTTGCCCATGTTTTGGTGTCTAGGAAATATCTGGAGGTACTTTTTGGTTTTGGGATCTAATTTACACAACGTAAATTTACCATTCTGACTGGGCTATGTAGTCATAACGTTGATCTGTCGAGGATTACACTATTTCTTGCCATTTCCCTTATATTTCTTGGAATATAACAAGGTTGATTTTGGTTGCAGTTCTGTAACTGACTATTATAATTTCGTTGCAAATTCTGGTTTTAACATCTCCACTCAATAATGACTAATGATAGATACATAAAACCTTCTTTCTTTTTTTCTGTTTCTAGTCCAGTGTACTTCTTGTAAGTTCCTTTTAATGGAGTCTTTCGGGCTTTCAAGGAAAGCACTTCAGTGATAAAGTGAGTGCAGTACTCATACTAGCATCAATCACACTAACGCCGAGTAGTTGCAGCCTGATGTGAATATAGGCTGGACGTTCAAAAGTAAGTGCTCCATGTAAACACGAGCATGTATCTTTCAATTACTTTTTTCCAATACTGTGATATGCAACCTCTAGTGTTATGGAAATGTTCATTGTATTAACATATAAAGAAGAAAGCTGCTCTTGTGCACCTTTTTTTAGGAGTTTTGAAAAGGTTTTAGATTTGAATCTCTTACTATTTCGTTTTCGTTGCCTGCGAAGTAATTGTTCAGTCGACAATCTGCAAATCTTCCCTCTTTCTTCAACATAATCTCGATTAGATTACAGTGCTTCTTGTAAAGAATTGTATGCTATAGCGGGCATCATTCAAACTTTGATTATTGTTACTCAACGATTTCTATGAACTTTTTATTAATACTCGTATCTCCTTTGTATCTTGGACTTTACCTATACCAGTGGTTGGGTATGCAAGATAACTTAATTTTTCAATGAATATTTGATATTTATTAAATGTTTCCAAGAAAGCAATTCCTTGCAGATAGATAGACCAGTGTTTTTTGTTTTGTTTTATTTGAAAGCCCATAATCTATAAAAGTGATCCGAAATTCAAGCAAACATACATATCTACTCGAACCTATTCGCGAAAATACTCCCATACTACGAGTACCTTGTGACAGAAATAAGTTCCGCACGAATTTTTTTATAAATTAATTTTTTAGTCCGCTTTAAACCTATGAAAAAGCAAGACTACCTTTTTTGTCTTAGCTGAAAGTGTTATTTTTGAAAAACTATTTTTGAAATATTTTTACGATAATACAGAAATGTTTTTTGTCTGGGAATTTTTTTTCCTAAACCTTTTTTTGTATTTCTGAAATGCGACCCGGAAAATGGATTCATTTTTTTTTTCCTTTCATTTTTTTCTTCAATGCGTTAACTAATCTTTAACCAATTTTTGCATCTATGGATTATAAATATTTATAAAAAAACTATTTTGTTTATTGTCTAAACGAGAAAATAAAAAAAAATAAACAAACCTTTTTGAATGCATTCCATTTTTGAAAGAGAAGATATTTTATGGACGTGGATTTTTTTGTATCTTTCCTACTCCATTTTTTTTGTAAAAGAGTATATATATTTTTTTTCGTTGTGTATTTCCCTTTCTTCCAAAGTTAAAAGGAGACAGGTATGTTCTCTCCTATTCAGAAAAAAAACAGAGTTTATAATAACGAGGGGTTCAAAAACAAATTTATTTTGGGAAAAAAAAAGTTTTGCATCGTTCTGAGATGTGGTGATGTTGTTTTGTTATTTTCCTCTTTATCTTTAAATTACAAAAAATTCTTTTCATGAATATCTCTATTTTTTTTGTTATTAATTAGAATCTATCTATAGTAAGTATAAAGGGTATAGGTATTTATAAACATCCAGAGAGTATCTCTAAACCGCTAAGCTTCTTGTAAGTCTTTTTTTTTATGAAATAATATAACCAATCGGTAGTCGCAGGCAATAAGAATTAAACCGATAGAGTGTAAAAAATCAACAAAAAATAAAACATACGAGATACGATATTAAGTTGTTAACCTTTATTTTTATACGCTAGACGAATTAATAAATTCGGAAATCCTTAAGCTTAGTGTAATTCTTCTATGTGTAGAGCTTTTAACTATTGTTGTCAGTTGTGATCTCGATTTTCTAAAGTATTTCTCTTTCTTCTCGATGAAAATAATTAGTGCCTGGAGATCCTCAAGAAGTTCAAGCGACTCCGTTAAATTCTACATCGATTCATGTGAATTGGAAGCCCCCATTGGAAAAGGACCGCAATGGCATCATTCGTGGTTATCACATACATGTTCAGGAGCTAAGAGAAGAGGTAAGTACACCTTTAAATTTGTCTTAAGACTGAGACTAATCGACCCTAGGTTTAAACTTATGATTTTATTAGCTCGAAAATCAATATTCGGTTCTTATTTTCAGTATCTGTCAGTTATTGTAAAACCTTGATTTAGTTCATGTTTTTAAGACTAGTTGGTACTGATATGGTCGCAAACACTATTCTCTTTGGAGTGAAGTCCTTCATCTGGATTGGAGGAATTATAATAAAATTAAATGATAAGATGTGGTGCACTTAGAATAAAGGAATTATTTTTTGAGTCCTATCAAACCAGACCGATGGAGGAACATCGAAAAATTGGCAAAGCTAAAGCGAACCAGAAGTGAATACAAACTCCTTTTTAAACGATTGAAATTTCAACACAACCAAAAACTAAGGCAGAAAATACTATTTTCTGAAGGGTGGTAGACATTTTAAGGTGTTTGTCAAAATATAAAGAATTCTGCCTCATCGTCCTTGTCAACGCTCATTTACTATGCCATTCCAGCTGACAGCTCTTTGGACAAGAACAAACTTCATTGCTAAATCAACGTTCCTATATTGTCTCCGCGCACAACGAAGCTCGCCGAATATTTAATGAAACCGGTCTACGCAAGTGCGAGAGTAGTATTAAGAGCTCTTAAAGTTGTTAACATTCACAAACCTGCTGATCCGGAAATGATTTTTTTTTTAGAATGGCAAAACAAATCAGAACAAAACTTATTAATTCATTTTCAACAGAGTACTCAGACTCCTCAATACGAATTTTCGATCAATCTTAAAACCTCTGGAATGCGTTTGATAAATCTTCTTACGGAATATTTCGCAGCATGCTCGCTAGATTTCGTTGAATACGCTCACCAAATTGGTCTCCTTCGAGAGTTGCTTAAATTTCTGCATTAATATGCAGCTGCTCAGATAACATTCTAACCAGCTTGCGGATTGGCAGACACAGAAATGTGTTCAACTTTCTAGTCTACGAGCGGATGCCCTCCTCTCCGATTATTTTCAAACCTTGCAAATCTTTCAAATACCTTACATCTATTCCAGCACTAATCACTATAGACAGTTTTATAAGATATTTCTGAATTTTAAATAAAATTTAATTGCAATTATTTGCACCATTCTGGAAAACGTGGCACGACAAAAGAAACACACGCACTTATAATATGAGGTGCGCAGCTAAGTTCTCGCTGTTTGTCAATAGATGGCTCCAGCAGTTAGTGCTGGTCTGTTTTGACACATTAGTGATTTTGTTTTGGCGTCATGTACTTTTATTTGTGTGAAAATGTGTGATTTTGTGTCAAATAATGGTCATTTGCGGGAAGTGTCGTGATTGGTTCCGTCGCTTCAAAGACTGTGATTTCGATGTTGATAACCGTCCGCGTGAAGGAAGGCCAAAATCCTTTGAAGACGCTGAATTGGAGGCATTGCTTTATTAGGATCCGTGCCAAATGCAAGAAGAGCTTGCTTCAGCAGTAGGCGTTACTCGCCAAGCCATTTTCAAGCGATTGCATGCGTTGGGAATGATTCAAAAACAAGGAACTTGGGTTCCTTATGATTTTAAGCCAAGGGACGTTGAGCATCGTTAGCGGCAAACAAGCAAGGGACAGGTGATGAACAATGGATTCATTACAACAACTTACAGAGAAGAAAGTCATGGCGACTTTCCGGTCATGCTTCTACGTCGTCGGCTCGGCCGAATATTCACCATGTCGGTGTTTTTATTATGAACTGTTGAAACTCAACCATCAATGAGGAACTGTTTCGACTTCAATTGATGCGATTGAGCCGAGCACTGCGCGAAAAATTGCCACAATTCGAGCAGAGGCACGAAAAACTGATCCTAGAGCATGACAACGCTCGACCTCGTGTTTCCAAACCCATTAATACCCACCTGAAAACGCACAAATGGGGAGTCCTACCTCACCCGCCATATTCCCCAGATATTGCGTCGACCGATTATTACTTGTTCCATTCGATGGCACATGGTCTTGCGGAACAACAGTTCCGCTCGTATGAAGAGTTTAAAAAAATGACTTGATTTGTGGATAGCTTCAAAAGATGAACACTTTTATCGTAACGGTATTCGAGCCCTGCCAGAAAGATGTAAAAAAGTTGTAGCTAGCGATGGGCAATACTTTGAATGATTCACTTGCAATCATTTTTTCACAATAAAGTTGAATTTTCTTTAAAAAAAAAAAAAAAACAGAACAGTTGCACACCTAATAATTAAGAAAATTTAGTTCCTAATGAATCTTGGCAAATTGTTAGTCTTTTGTTCTCATAAAATTATAAAGAACTTAGGCTTTCATTGTTTTCATTTTGACATTATTTGAAGATACCAACATAACATTTTCTAAAACCTTTAGCAATCTTCAAGTTCTCGAGAAATTTAATTAGAGATTCGAGAAAAATTTGAAGCTTATTTATTATTTTCACAAATTTTCAAAAATACTTTCATTGAATGCTCCACTATCCCCTGGTCACCCATATTCAATTGCAAGGAAAGTTTTCGTCTACTACGTCTTGAAAATTTTTGTTATATTGATTATAACTGGCACACTCTGAGCCAGCAGCTTGAGTTGGCGCTGTATACATATACGTTTCCCGTCTACGCGTTCTAAACAATTTGGAAATTGCCACATTTCCTCAAAACTCCTTGCAATATCGAGAAATTCCCGCATACTAAACTCCTCCGTATATTGTAAATGAGAACAAGCACATTTCGTATGTCCTGGCACACTTCTGTGATTATTTTTTCGATTCTTGAATGCCCCAAATGAATTTGAGAATTCACAAGATTCTACAGTAAGCAGCCATCATTAGTATCGGCAGGAAACAAAAGAACAAAAAATACGCTACATTATGACAGCCACGCCAGTTTTGAAAGGTGATACTCGTATACCCGATTTTAGAAGCATTTAAGCCTGTTACTATTAAGAAGAAACTGGCTGCAGCTTGTATTGCCAGTATTGTCAGCAAGCCAATTACTGCATATATTTAGGCAAAATTAAACACAAATTACAATGAAGACCCAAACCTAACATTTTTTTAAAGTTTGCTGTCAGATATAAACAAATCGGTATCGGGTCAGACTCCAAATCATCATGCTCAGCCAGCACGTATACGCCAAAATATCACCACTGTGAGCGAAAGTGAAAACCAGCCAGCACCTCAATTCATCGCCAAAGTCAACAATTGGGCCTCACTTATGACACTTTACGGCGAATTTTCAAACTTGATCTTCATTTGCACGCGTATAAAAACGAAATTACACAACAATTGAAGCCTTTGGACCATCTACGACATCGCCGATTTGTTAACTGGATGTTGAATCGCCAGGACAATTTCTCTTCCAATTTGATCTTTTCCATTGAAGCCTATTTTTAATGGATGGCTACGTAAATAAATAATTCTGGGGACCGGATTATGGATTTGCGGCATCATTGGCTCGTACTTTTTCGAAGATAAGGCTGGAGTGACGGCTACTCTGAATGCACAACGTTACTGCAGCATGTTTATGTTGACAGGCTAAATTTTCCAAAATTGAATGAATTGGGTCTGGACGATCCCTGGTTTCCACAGGATGGTTCTACCGCCCTCAATCAATCAAAATATCGCTTACGAGATTTGAAGATCGCATTATTGCGGTTAGAGGAGAAGTTGATTGGCCTCCAAGACCATGCGATTTGACAACTTTAGAGTTTTTGATGTGAAATTGCGGCCATTGAACCACTTATTCTTCAAAAAGTGATCGATTATTTTGAGCTTCGAATGATCGATTGCAATAGAAGCCGTATTGGTCACATGAACAATGTTGTGTTCCAGTCATAATTGCCGTAGACCGAACTTTATTAATCAATAAAATTCTACATTGATTTCACAATAAATATGTGTTTAATTAAATGAAGATTTCCACAATAGCTATTGGCTCGTCCTTTATTAAGTTTGAATGATTTATAACAAGAGCGAAAAAGGAGTCTACAATAATTCACCAAATCAGGTGAATTCGGTGGCTGTTGGATGATATTTGTTGCATTTTTCGTCAAAAAATTACGAATAATGATTGCACTGTACGACGGTGCGTTATCATGGTGCAAAATCCACGAGTTTTCTGCCCACAATTCTGGTCTCTTTTGGCGAATTGCTTCACGCAAACGTCTCATAACGCTCAAATAATACTCCTTGCTTACTGTCTGTTGGTTATTGACTTACATTTTTTTTACTTCATCAATGTTTTCGTCGGTTTTCGTTTTCGATGGTCTGCCATCATCTTTGATTGACTCACGACCACTTTTGAACCGCTCGTGCCACTGGTAAACGACCGTTTTCTTTAGAGAATCGTTGCCGAAACCGTACCATTAAAACCGTTTTTTACGCAAAATTAAATACAAGTTCGTTGTTGCAAATTTAAATTCATTTCTAAAATTGTAAAAAATCGCCAACACACACAGAGATAGATGTACTCTTGGCTACTTAACTTTTGCAAATGTCAAGCAAATGTGAACCTAAGATTTAGAGGGAATATCAACAACATATGTACTAACTTAACAAAAAAAAAACAGAAATCAAATCGGAACAATGGGAGCGCCACACGGTGGCTATTCCGGGAACTTTCTAATCATGGTAGTATGTTGGAACAACAGTAATATCTTAGTTCAAATCTGAAACTATCTCAAACGCATCTGATATTCGCTGCTCTTCAGTAGCAGAAAATTATAAATCATGGCTTATCCTTGCTCCATTTTTTGTGGATTACGAACTTTCATATTCGATTTGGTAATATTTAAGTGTGGTCCAGCCTTACTAATTTTGTATTAATCAGTGAAATTTATAAAAATTTTACTTTAACACTTCTTTTTCTCTTTCAGGGCAAGGGCTTCCTTAATGAACCATTGAAATTCGATATCGTCGATGCCTTAGAATATAATGTGACTGGCCTGCAGCCGGACACGAAGTATTCGATACAAGTAGCTGCTCTCACCCGTAAAGGTGACGGTGATCGAAGTGCAGCAGTAGTAGTTAAAACTCCCGGAGGTGTCCCAGTTAGACCGACGGTTAGTTTGAAAATTCTTGAACGTGATCCAACTGTTTCGATAGAACTTGAATGGGAACGACCAGCTCAAACATATGGCGAACTAAGGGGTTATCGCTTACGATGGGGCATTAAAGATCAACCACTCAGAGAGGATATCCTACAAGGTCCCGGAATAACAAGAAAGAAATTCACAGATCTCGAACGAGGAGTGGAATATGAATTCAGAGTGGCTGGTAGTAATCACATCGGAATCGGACAGGAAACAGTGAAAATTCTACAAACACCTGAAGGTCTACCATCAGCACCGCCCTCGAATATATCTCTGCGATTCCAGACACCTGATGTGGTATGCATCACATGGGATCCACCAACGCGGGAGCACCGAAATGGGCAGATTACAAAATTTGATGTGCAATTCCACAAAAAAATTGATCATGGTCTTGGGTCGGAAAGAAACATGACAGTGCGCAAGGCTGTTTTTACTAATCTGGAGGAAAATACGGAGTACATCTTCCGAGTTCGGGCGTATACCAAGCAAGGAGCTGGGCCATTCAGTCAAAAGATTGTCGTCGAAACGGAGAGAGACATGGGTCGAGCCCCAATGTCAGTACAGGCTGTTGCTACTTCAGATCAAACTGCAGAAATCTGGTGGGAACCAGTCCCGTCGCGAGGCAAGCTTTTAGGGTATAAAATATTCTATACGATGACCGCTGTAGAGGACCTAGATGAGTGGCAAACAAAAACTGTTGGTTTAACTGAGTCAGCGGATTTAGTGAATTTAGAGAAATTTGCACAATATGCTGTAGCCATTGCTGCAAGATTTAAGTCTGGCTTGGGTAGACTGAGTGAAAAAGTCACTGTAAAAATAAAGCCAGAAGACGTTCCATTGAACCTCAGAGCCCACGATGTAAGCACTCATTCAATGACGCTTAGCTGGTCACCGCCAATTCGTTTGAATCCTGTAAATTACAAAGTCTCCTTTGACGCCATGAAAGTATTTGTTGACTCTCAAGGCTTCTCTCAGACCCAAATTGTGACAAAACGAGAATTCATACTGAAGCAAAGTATTCGCACATATACAATCAACGAACTGTCACCATTCACAACGTATAATGTGAACGTGAGCGCCATGCCTGCAGACTATTCATACAAACCTCCCACCAAAATCACCGTGACAACTCAAATGGCTGCCCCACAACCTATGGTCAAGCCTGACTTTTACGGTGTTGTGAATGGAGAGGAGATTTTAGTCATCTTACCCCAAGCCTCTGAAGAATACGGACCTATTTCTCACTACTACCTCGTGGTCGTCCCCGAAGACAAGTCAAATCTCCATAAAAATCCAGATCAGTTTCTTACAGACGATCTTATCCCTGGTAGAAATAAACCGGAACGTCCCAACTCCCCATACATTGCAGCGAAATTCCCCCAACGATCAATTCCGTTCACTTTCCACCTAGGATCTGGTGACGATTATCACAACTTCACCAATCGTAAACTCGAACGGGACAAGCGATATCGTATCTTCGTCCGGGCTGTCGTCGACACACCTCAAAAACATTTGTATACCTCAAGTCCGTTTTCAGAATTTCTGTCATTGGACATGCGAGAAGCACCGCCTGGCGAACGACCACATCGACCAGATCCCAACTGGCCTTCGGAACCAGAGGTATCCGTTAATCGAAATAGTGATGAACCAGGAATGTTGTGGGTAGTACTTCCAGTTTTAGCAGCGCTTTTACTCTCAATGGTATTCGTGATTGTGTATATAATAAAACGTCGTCGACAACCTTGTAAGACTCCGGATCAAGCAGCGGTAACAAGACCACTTATGGCTGCAGATTTAGGTGCCGGACCAGCACCAAGTGACCCAGTAGATATGCGTCGTTTAAACTTCCAAACCCCAGGCATGATAAGCCATCCTCCAATACCAATTTCAGAGTTCGCTAATCATATTGAACGTCTGAAAGCAAATGACAATCAGAAATTCTCCCAGGAATACGAAAGCATCGAGCCGGGCCAACAGTTTACCTGGGATAATTCCAATTACGAATATAATAAGAGTAAAAACCGATACGCAAACGTTACAGCGTACGATCATAGCCGAGTACAGTTGCCTCTACTGGACGGTGTCCTTGGAGCGGACTACATTAATGCAAACTACTGTGATGGATATCGAAAACACAATGCGTACGTGGCAACTCAGGGTCCTCTACAAGAAACATTTGCCGATTTTTGGCGAATGTGTTGGGAGCTTAAGACAACAACAATTGTCATGATGACACGCCTTGAAGAACGCACCCGTATTAAATGTGATCAATACTGGCCAATGCGTGGTACCGAAACATACGGTCAAATGTTTGTCACAATCACCGAGACCCAAGAATTGGCGACTTATAGCATTCGAACGTTCCAAATTTGCCGACAAGGCTTCAACGAACGTCGTGAAATCAAACAATTGCAGTTTACAGCTTGGCCAGATCATGGAGTACCCGATCATCCAGCTCCATTCTTACAGTTCCTACGTCGCTGCCGATCATTGACACCTCCCGAATCAGGACCCGTTGTGGTTCATTGTTCTGCTGGAGTAGGTCGAACCGGTTGCTATATTGTCATCGATTCCATGTTGGAGCGCATGAAACATGAAAAAATAATAGATATCTACGGTCATGTAACCTGTCTTCGTGCCCAGCGTAATTACATGGTACAGACTGAGGACCAATACATATTTATTCATGATGCCATACTGGAAGCCATCATTTGTGGGAATACCGAAGTTCCGGCTAGAAATTTGCACACTCACTTGCAGAAGTTAGTCCTCACTGAACCCGGCGAGAATATAACTGGAATGGAAATTGAATTTAAGAAACTCTCCAATGTTAAGGTTGACTCTTCGAAATTTGTTACTGCTAATCTGCCATGCAACAAGCATAAGAATCGATTGGTGCATATTCTTCCATACGAATCTAGTCGAGTTTATTTGACTCCAATTCATGGCATCGAAGGAAGTGATTATATAAATGCCAGTTTTATTGATGGCTATCGGTATAGATCAGCATATATTGCTGCTCAAGGGCCGTTGCAAGATACAGCAGAAGACTTTTGGCGAATGCTGTGGGAACATAATTCGACTATTGTTGTGATGTTAACCAAACTTAAAGAAATGGGAAGGGTAAGTATTAGGGTTGCTATTGACCTGGAATTATTTTAAAGCTCTTATTTCCCTGTTGTAGGAAAAATGCTTCCAGTATTGGCCACATGAGAGATCGGTACGATATCAGTATTACGTTGTGGATCCTATTGCCGAATACAATATGCCACAATACAAGTTGCGTGAATTTAAGGTAAGCAAGACTATATTTCACAAACTCTTTATTTTTTTTTCATTGGTTGGGATTCTGACTAGTCCTCGTTTATGTCGCGTTAATCTTCATTATCATAACAGGAATTTTATTCGTCGACTCTCTTTCAAGACTTATTGCTGATGATGCTAGTGATTTCCTTTATCCTTTCACGGTAAATTTTTGTTTTTCGTCTCCTTAAAACTCCACTAAGAAGTAAGACTTCTTTTTTGTTGATCAGACGAGGACTTTCTTCGTTAAAGTAGCTACTGAAAACATTTATTTGTGTGAATGAACAACCACATATATGACAAGTATTTGGTTGCTGCATTCATAAAGTACGAAATGAACGAAAAGTTGCATCAACGTATTTCCTCTGTGATTTAGTTCTATTCCCGTCACCAAAATTAAAAGCCGCATTCGTAAAGCATTATTATTCTGGAGTGATGATCTAATCATTTGCAGCGATGGTAAAGCTCAGAACCTTTTCAAAAAATTGCCATTGCAACATAAGAGGGAGTCATCACCTGGTCTCTGAACCATCGTCTTACTTGCCCTTTCAATTTTTGATGTCAAACCATAACAATATCGAGCGAAGTCCAAGAAAACCGAACCTAAAGGAGGTGCATAATAAATAAATTTGAAAATAGTAGAACCTTCTTTATTTCCGAGCAATGCCGTTCGGAAAATATTTTAAGTGACATGTATTTCCAAGACAAACTCCGGTAGATTGGCCGTTTTATATTGGATCGCAGATCTGCAACGACTACTTAAGGAAACCAGCCACTTACCGTGCACTCGTTTGGAGAAAGGATAGATGAGGCCATGAGTCCTTTGATAATTTCAAGTGATCTAGCACCGATAGCTTATATCCAGTTATGCTGCAAAAGGGTGTAAGCTAGCAGCTACCGAGAGAATCCTCATCCTAGGTTTGTCACTATCTTACATAATGTACCTCTAGCGAACAGTGACAGAAGACTTTATATTAAAAAGCGTTAGACCCACCAATCAGAATTTATCCCTCGTAAATCTCACTGAGAAAATATTTGAGTTTGATGTCCACTTAAAGTGAAAGCATGTGCTTTCACGACTTTGGAGGTGATTCCAAAAACGTTGCTTTCTGCTTTCGAAACTCATAGTTTTTTGTTATAAATACTGACTGTCGGCAGTTTGCCTTCAAGGGGTCATCCTGCTTCAACAGTTTTATATTCTTAGCGGATGTTGGCTCTAAATTGTATACAAAGTTCTATCCAAAGACATCGCACGCGTCACAAGCAGGTACAATGCAATAATGCAATTTAGCTTATCACTTTCTGAATGGCTCCAGGCTTATCAGTCTTACAATCAACCTAGTGCACGTCTCGGGTCAAATTAATTTCCTATACGTCTCAATTTGTTGAGGCTTCAATAAATGTAAGTTCATTTTCCTTTGTTCGTTGTTACTGAGTCCAATATTTGGAGTATACGTTCAGAGTTTTTTTTGTTCATACGTATATCGTTTCTAGATGTGGCGATGGATAAAAACAACTAACAACAAACCCAGTTTTACTATATTTAATGTCCTTTCTGGTTCAGCTATTTTAGAAACTAGTCAGCTTTTCAATAAACACAAAAAACATTTATTCACTTGAATAATTTTTCGTTGTTTTTTTTTTTCTAGGTAACTGACGCTCGTGATGGTTCTTCACGCACCGTACGCCAATTCCAATTTATCGATTGGCCCGAACAGGGAGTACCCAAATCTGGTGAAGGCTTCATTGATTTCATCGGTCAAGTGCACAAAACCAAGGAGCAATTCGGTCAGGATGGTCCAATAACAGTGCACTGTAGTGCTGGTGTTGGTCGAACTGGTGTATTTATAACCTTAAGTATTGTACTGGAACGAATGCAATACGAAGGTGTGCTAGACGTTTTCCAAACGGTGCGTATTTTGAGAGCTCAACGGCCTGCTATGGTGCAAACAGAGGTTAGTATTCTTATTACCTTATTACTCATAGGGTTTTTTAAAAAATTATAATTTCTTTCTCTTCTGTTTTAGGATCAGTATCATTTCTGTTATCGTGCTGCCCTCGAATATTTGGGTTCATTCGACAACTACACAAACTAAATCCGATTCTTTACTTTCATTGTTACGAGTACATAGTAACGTTCGATATTTGTACTTTGTATCGGATGAGATCGGTACGAGAAAGGATATCGTATTTAATCAACTGCCGGTGACTAATGTTATAAAATAAATTTTTAATTTTAAAGAATCTCATTAAAAAAAAAAAAAGTAAGCAGTCTCTGTATTTGTTTGAGAAAATTCAGACTTAAAAATTATATCCTTTGTGCTCTTGAATAAGGAAAAAAACATACATAAACTCAAACACACAGCCACTTAACACTTAGTCTACGTCTTAGAAATGTCTTTTATGTTTTAATGTACTAAAAGACTGTTATACATTAATTTAAGTATCTACTAGAGAACAAATTTTCAATTGAGAAGTAACTTAACATTTAAGTCTTAGTGATTAGTTGTTAAAGTTGATTTTATAGAAATTTTTTTCTAGATTTAAACTTATAGAGGGATAATTTAGTTGAATTATGGAGAGTGATGTGATAAGTTTTAGTTTTACTCATTATATTATTCATTTTCAGAGTTTCCGGTCCATTTTTGTGTTTAGATTTTAAGTTTATACATATTACCATTTTATATCCAACCATAAACTTTAATTAGAATGGTTCTAAAAAATTGTGAGAAATTGAAAATTCGAAAGGTTTCCAAGGTTTTGGTTGTGAAATCTGAACTGTAGACTAAGTCCTGGATTGTGCAATGTACATAACAAATATGTAATATGTTCTGACTTAGTATGCAGATAACCGAAAGCATGAATTATGCGATTTTAAAGAGAACATAACATTAGGAATTCGTTTCACTTTTAAAGTCAAATTTTTTTTTTCGAATGAAATTGCAATGTCCAACTAAAGACTACGTATGATATACTGTTTATTTTTACCGCCTTTCTATCGGAAAATATTTTTCATTCCTCTGAGACCCGAAGCGTTCAATTTGGTTTTTTTTATTAACACAGGGCAGCTATTAAAATTGAACTTGGTATAGCCATGTCAAATTTTAACGTAGAATATACCAAATTGGAAACTACTGCCAAAGGGCCATCTTCTTGGTCTTTTAACACTGTAATTCCATAGTCATGTGACTTGGAAAATGTGCTTAAATTGTAGGTGTCTGACTATGGTCTGTTGTACATTTTTCACAACATCTGTGATTTAAGTTTACCAAAGCCTCTTTTGATGGTATACAGTACACATTCCGACAAATTAATAAGGTCAAACCTTCACTTGGTTTATTCATATCATCGCTTAATTAGAAGAACACCCAGTTTTATTAGCGAGAAAGTTGATAATGTTGGAGTATTCAACCTTTATTTCCTTCTTAAAGGTGTACAGCGCTTTATCTTGACAAATTGTTCAAATCTGTCGAAATTCAATCTATTGAAAAGGAGATTGGTTGCCAACTCGACAAGATTTGGTGGAATCCTAGTTCAAAGACAGACTTAACTACTCTTGAACCTGATCTTGAAGAGTCTTTTATATCTTCGATACGAGTACTGTGTCACAGTTACAGTACTGTGCTACACAGAGTTGTAGCAAAACCCTATCCTGCAGAACTTTTTGTCGCCCGATTCTTGTACCCAGAGGGTACATGTAAACCTTCTAATAAACCGATTAGATGGGTGGTAATCAACGTATTTTATCATTGACTCTCCTATTGAATAAATAGGTATGAAACACAGAGACATTATTCTTGGTGAGAAGGTCATCCACGCTTCCATTGGAGATCACCAACCTTTATCAAATACAGTCAATATAATCTGTCGCTTAGATTTTAACAATGTCCAGTCAAAAATTGAATTCCAATGAAATATTTTAACTGTGTGGACTGTTGCTTAAGCTAATAAGCATATACAAAATTGAAGTTCATTTTTACAATGGCCTTTCAAAAATTTATACGAGATTTAAGTTGTTAATCTCATTTGCCTATTTATTCCTTTTTAACAGAACTGATTCTGACCATTGTTTACGATGGAATAAACTACTTCCATTTTACTACTTCTCGCTATCTTACGTCTTTTAGAAGAAAGTTCATCATCTTCCGTGAAGGTTGAAGCATGTGCAAAAACTTCTGCTAACCATGGAACATCGTAAGGCAGGTTTGCTATTTCGATATCGTAATTTGTAAGATTACCTGGCTCTGACGGCATTAATACCATATCATATTTCACCCCTTTTTTTAATGCTGCAAAACGGAGGCTATAGTTTCGTCGGCGGGTTTGAACGGCATGTACTGAAGTAGAATTAAATTGTCATTAACTAAATGCTTTACCAGATCCCTCATTTTCTACTGCAACCAATTGTGTTAGCCGTGTTAAAGTATTCTGAGGTGTTCTAAGGACCTTATACAGGTCAAGTTGCTACCATATAAAAATGAATTATGTTCCATTGTTTACAATACTTTATTGAGTTTGTATGATTATATTTTGATTTGAATTTTAATACATATCAAGTTGTGTGATTGAAACTCTTTATCAGGAGCAATATTAGTTAATTATGCAAACGCGGAGAGAGCTTAGAATTGTTTTTTCTAACGAATAACGAATAAATGAAATCAAAAGTCTTTAAGAATATTGTCAATTGTCTAGAAATTCAAGTCAGTTAAGCCATTCCATTTTTATTTATTTAGACTTAGAATAGGCAGCTTATTTTTTTTTATTCTTTTTGCTTTTGTATGTCCATTTTTGTTAATTTTTCTATTTTTGTATGACGTTTCAACTAAATTATCCAAAAAAAAAAAACAGAAAAAAAACAAATAATTAAGAAAATGATTGTGAAAAATTAAGAAGATGAAAATTGAAAAATTTTCATTCGCATTTCATTTGTTTAAGTTTTTGTCTACAAATCGTGCGCATGTGTGAATTATTTTTATTACAATAGAAACTTTTATATTTTTTGTACTTAGTTATTTTATTTTTTATTTTTTTGTTTAATTATTATTTCTACTTTTTTACGAACAGACTCAGCTCAATATGTATTTAATCAATCTAAAGTTTATAGTTACAATAGAAATGTTAAATTTGAAATAGAGAAAGAAACAAGAAAACTGTAAAATATACACCAATGCTGTAAAAATAAAATAAATCTTAAGATATCTGTAAAGAAAGGAAACTGTTAAAATGAAAACATTGATGAAACTTGTACACACGTATATATGAAGAAGGCATTTATTAGATAATAATTTTTTTATACAAATAATTGTGATGGAAAATGAGTTTACAATCTGTTGAAGAACTTTTAGGCAGTGATCTAGTGCTTAATTTTGATTCAGATAAAATTTACTCTTCGTTTAATATGATGATCGAATTAATGAGAAGCTCAGAGTTAGTCTAGAGGAAGGACTCCAGCGTACAGTGCCAATAATTTATTTGTTACGTTGCCGACTTGTAGAGAAGGTATTTCTTCATGATAGAAAGTAATCATAATTATTATTTCAGTTTTTCCCCAACCAAGTTTGAATGAATTGTTGCCTTATTTGATTTTCAGTGAGAAAGGAAATTTTGCTGATCAGTTTTCATCACGTTTTCTATTGGACTCTTTGAAGAAGATCAATCATATGAGCAGTGTTCATTTGACCATGAAGAATTAAGATAACTAGATTGTGGATTGACGGGTTGAGATGGTTGCGTGTACCTCATCACTGCGGTCAGAGATGTTATTATGATATTCATGATTTTAGATTTTGAGAAACGCTGATTGTTTTTTTACGTGAATTGGGCTTTTTGGTTGTTGATATCAAACTTAAAAAAGACATGTACTTACATTAAGGATACCAGAGCTATGTATGTCATGAGTTGATCGCAAAGTATTCAGTCTGGTTGACGGTATTTTTATCAGGTGTCTGTTGAAGTAATTGTGAGATAGCTGTGACGACTGAGAATTAGATTATGTATTAATAATTATATAATAATTATATTATGCCGATCATGGCGGATTTAATCGATAACAATAAAAAATAAGGCAACCGCTTCGGCTTTGGAAACTGATACGTGAATTAAAAGAAGGAATTTTGAACTTTAAGTATTTTATACAGAAAACCTTGAAACTAATTTTGTATGTGAAAATAGCTATTATTTATGCTTCTTAACACCAGTCAGGCAATAATCAGTTTCACTGCTTAATGATCGAACAGATTGTAAACTTGAATTCTTATCAAACAATTGGAATCATGCAATAGTTGATCTTACTCACAGGAACAAATGAATATAAATAAGTGTTAATTTGTTAAGCTTTTAAGATTTAAGAATTTGTTTTAATAATTCCCTTAGAATTGGAAAGAATTTTTTGTTTAGTCTACAACGAATCATCATATCATTTGAATAAAAGAGATTTTGTTTGGAAAATTTCTTGAAAATCATTTAACCAAAAAAGAAAGACTTTTAAGGTGTAGCAAGGTAAAGAATCAGAAAGACTTTAAAAGGAAAAATATTGTATTTGCTTGCTGATTTTTAATAATTTCTGCCTCTCTAAAATTGAAAACGATAAAACAAGGTTTATGAAAAAAGGACAAATTATCCGTAAGTGAAGAAATGCAAGGCATTCACAATACATCTTGCCCATAATGTCTTTTATAACGACATCGGATTTGTGTCTGTGTTTATGCTGGACAGGGATTCGGTTTCCGGCACTGTAGGGGTTTTTATGAGATCGTTTGGTTAAGACCAGATATTCACATATCTGTTATTTCCAGCGACCCATTTTGGTCAGGTTAACAGCTTTCTTGGCTGTTATCTTTCTTGTTACGTTACGCTTTTTCTCCTTAACAACGGTATTCTCGGAGTTGCGAATTTCAGAAGTCTTCCACCAAGATTTTCAGTATTGATTATGAGTTTGTTACATATTCACAATTACCAGGTAAATAAATCTGAATTTTTGTACAAAAAATATATGTTTATTGTATGAGAATGATTAAAAATATGGTATTTGAGGTATTACTCATTGCTGGGCTTACATCTTTCCCACCTTTATGACAATATAGAAATGCAAAGTCAAAATAACTGTTGCCCTTCTAAGGCAAACCAGTCATCGAGCATTTTTCGAATATTTTCGAAGAAAGTGAAGCGCTGCTCAGCAAATACGTAGTATTCGGACGAAGCCAAATCTGTCTTGACTACTTTTGCTGTGTCTGATTGGGCGTTATCATGAAGAAAAGTCTCTGTGTTACCTTTTTTGATATTCTGGTGGTTCTCTTGTCATCAGCGTTCAGTTTTATAGATTTCGCCGATCTTTCCCATGGCTTTCAAAGGTATACAGGCGGCTTCTCGTGTTAAATGTCTCATTCTCGTCCAACAATGTTTGGAATTTTATGTCTTAAAAATTCTTCACTGGTCTCCACGATCTTTGTTTCTCACGTCAAAATCTACAAAATCGCTACTACGCACGATGATTTACCATAAGCTTCACCAAGCATTCGATGCGATTCTTCAATAGTTTACTTCAAATGGTAGCAGAAAATCAATGCTGTCCGCATTTCCAGACACAAAATTTGTCATTTCGGACGCTATTACATGCTGTTGTATGAAACTTGTGTTGTTGTGGAAATGGCGCTAATGACGAAGTTTGATAGAAGCATTCTTACAGACCTGGTAAATTCTTTCCATAGTCTTTCTTTCTTTCTTTTTCTTCTATAGATTGTGTTTAAATGACAATTTTCAGTTGAAAAGTTACAAAATGTAAGTGGTCGAAGATAGGCTTTTTTTGTCAATATTTCCCGAATGTGCTTGCTTTTATCATTGCCTGTCCTTTATTGAAAATAATTCACTGATTAGCCCGATGAATGAATATCCTATCTCGATAACAAATGAAAAATTTCTCCAACACACTCATGCGAGCTTTTTGTATACTGTAAAAAGTTAATGTTTTTTTTGTGGTTTTATCCCTCAAAGAAATAGTTTGTGTAACCGAACTATTGATATTTGTTCCAAAGGGCGAATCCTTTGTGTAACAAAAGTGTTTTTTTATGAAAAATTTGTAATGAATTCAAAAACCTCTTATTCAATCCTTTTCTATCTTTCATTTCATTCTAATTTAATATCTATTGAATAATCAGATAAATTAACCTTTCAACAAAAAACTACAAAATCCAAAACTATCAGCTAGCAAATGTATGCCTCTCGTATTTTACAAAGTAAAGAACAAACCCCACAACAAACAAAACTAATCATTTTATTTAGTGTAAAGAACATTTTTATACTTCTTCTATGAAAAAAAAAAACGATAAATAAATGAAAATGCGGAAATAAAAATCTGCAAAGAACCTATCGTAGTTGAACGATTAAATATTATAACTTGTAAATTACAACTGCGCTTATAAAATAAAAAAAAAAACTTGTTAAACCATATAAAAATCCCTAGGCGTAGCTCCTTAAAAAAAAGATGAAAAAAAAAATCAAAACTATGAGGAAAATCCCTAAGAACAACCACAACTAAAATTTATATTATACACTCGATAGAAAGCTTTATAAAATGAAAACAAAAAAAATTAGTAAAAAAAACAAATTCTACAATTGGATGCAAAAAATAAAAAAATTAAAAAAAAAACAAATCCTAGATGAAACAATTGATAAAAAAAAATAAAAAATAAACCAGAATGTGTAGGTATAATAACAAAGATATTCTAACCAATTAAATTTAAACGAAAAAAAAGAGAGATTATGTAAAACTAAAAAGAAATTTAAATAAAATAAAAAATAGAAAAGCATAGAATTAACATATAAAGTACATAAATACATATATTTACTAACATTAACTAGAAGTACATAGTTGCATATATAAAGACAAAATTATATAGATACGAGTATATATAAATATAAAAAATATATATATTTTAAGAGAATTTGCACGTAAACAAATAGCGAGTAAATTCGAGAAAGAAAACAAAAAATAATAATTAAAATTAAATAAAATTAAACAAGAAATCAATTGAGGAACAGAAATTGATAAGTAAAAACAATGTGTAAGAAAACTTAGTTTTTAGGCGTGTAAGATATTTAATGAAACAAAATAAGATAAACTCACTTCAAAATTAGTTTTATCAATTTTGATTTTTGTTTTCTGTTTTTAAATTAAGTTTTAGTTATTTGTGTAAGGGAAATCATATGAAAACAAAATAACGATTATTATAGGTATATTATAATGATGAGCAAAACATATTTTCATTTGAAATAACAGAAAACGGAAAAAGAAGAAAATATATAATGAAAACAAAATAAATATTGAAATGGTGTTTTTATTTCTTTTTGTTTTGGTGGCTCTTTCAACTCATAAATGAGCATCGTTGACCCCCCGTCTTATTATCATAACCACTCTTTCTTTCATTAATCGTTGAAATACGAGTACGTAACGTGTGTGAGCATATCCATCTTATATTACATATTTCTTTCATATATCTGCATTGCGTTTTCTCCTCTTGAGGAGTTGGCCTAATTTGTGAGAAATATTTTACATTCAAGACCTGCTCACTCACACATCAGCAAGAGTTTGCAGCCCAAGATGCAGTTAGGACAGCCATTTACAAACTTCGATTTAACGACGCTGCTTGGCTCGACTCACTGCCGAGTTGTTTAAAGCAGAAGGTAATGATTGAATACGAAGCATATATCAGTTTATTTCTGAAATCTGAGTCGACGAACGAAAGCCCATCATTTTTTGCCCGCTCATGAATTGTACCATCTACAGGGGAATAAGTCTCTCCAAAATTATATCTATATATATATATATTATTAAATATTTTGTGAATGCCTAAGGCCCTTCGTAAACAGTCTAACCGGGCAATTTTAGCGTGGTTTAACCCCAGGAGTGTCCATTATAGATAAAATTTTGACATTACGGCAGATATTAAACATAAAACTCAAGTCAACTCCAGAGGCACCAGATTTCAAAAATCTGTTCAATTACCGACTTCGATAACGCCACCACCGCGGCGTCGAAGACTACAAAGAATCACTTACTCCCTCTTTGAAATTAGAGGACAATTGTTAGCCCTTTATCGGCTAACCAAAAAGACTGACGAAAGCGGATAAAAAATATTATTTAGGACTTCTAGAGAACAGTTCTTTGATAAATTTTCAATTTTCGATCCAACAATGAATTGTACGGGCTGTACAACTATGCCGATCACGTCAAGAAAGCTCGGATCACCAGGCTTAGATGGGTAAGTTAACTTTAGCACATGCACACTAGGGTCCCGGTTAGCTATAACTTTCACGCTTAGATCAATGTAGTGAGAGTATCCAGAGGAACAATGCCCTGCTTTTAAGAACGCCGATTGATCGCCGACCTAATTTACTGACTTATACCTAAGTGTAGCTCTTAATAATATCTGACGTCGATTCAAATTCTTTCACTAAATGCTTAATTGTTAACTGTGTATGTTGGCTGTCAATTACTTACTTACTTACTTTAGGTGGCGCTACAGTCCGGGGCGGATCTGGGCCTCAGTCAACAAGCTTCTCCAGGCAGCTCGATCCCTGGCTAGCTGCCTCCAGTTTCGCGCGCTAAGTTGGCTGAGGTCCTCTTCCACTTGCGTGCGCCACCTGAGTCTTGGCCTTCCTCTACTGCGCTGTCCCTCGGGAGCGGATTCGAAGACTTTTCGGACCGGAGCATTGGTGTCCATGCGCTCTACATGACCCAGGCATCTCAGTCTTTAGATCTTAACTCTTCTGGCTAGGTCCATGTCGCTGTACAGTCCATACAGTTCGTCGTTGTATCTCCTCCTCCACTCACCGTCAATGCAGACGGGACCGAAGATCGCACGAAGAATTTTTCTCTCGAAGCAACCAAGAAAACCCTTATCCATTTTTTATTATTAAAGTCTTATAAAGGGTGACATTTGTTGTCGGAGAGAGGGGTTTGCTACTCAATTGCCTTCTTAACCCAAAGAAACAGCGGTTGGCAAGAGTTATTTTTCGCTTGATCTCAGCGCTGGTGTCGTTGTCTGTATTTATAGCGGAGCCTAGGTAGGCAAAGTCTTTAACTACCTCAAAGTTATATCTGTCGAGGGTGACGTTCTGTCCGAGACGTCGGTGTTGGTTGTCCTTTTTGCTTGACAGCATATACTTGGTCTTGCCCTCATTGACCGCTAAACCCATTTTCGCCGCCTCCGTCTCAATACTCGCGAAAGCGCCACTGACAGCACGCTGCTTTCTTCCGATTATGTCAATATCGTCGGCGTATGCGAGTAGTTGGACCGACTTTTGAAAGATAGTGCCTCTTGTGTTGGCTTGTGAGTTTTGCACTATTCTTTCAAGTACGATGTTGAAAAAATCGCATGACGGCGCATCGCCTTGTCTAAATCCTTTCTGGACATCAAAGGTCTCTGTGAGATCTTTACCGACCTTGATGGAGGAGCGTGCATCCTCCATCGTCATCCTGCACAGACGGACGAGTTTGGCAGGGATGCCGAAACTAGACATTGCTCTATATAGCTCGTCTCTATAGATGCTGTCGTACGCGGCCTTAAAATCGATAAATAGGTGGTGGGTATCGATCTGAAGCTCATGGGTCTTCTCCAAGATCTGCCGTAGTGTGAATATGTGGTCGATGGTTGACTTTCCTGGCCTGAAGCCACACTGATATGGACCTATCAGGGTGTTGACGAACGGCTTCAGGCGTTCACACAATACGGCGGATAAGATCTTATAAGCGATGTTAAGGAGACTGATGTCTCTGTAGTTGGCGCAGTTCATAGGGTCTCCTTTCTTGAGAATCGGACAAACAATGCTGAGGTTCCATTCATCGGGCATACTTTCGTCCGAACATTTTTGAGTTGAGTGAACATCAGATGAGTTGGTGTATGCTCCTTAACAAGTCATCGCCTGCCGCTTTGAAGAGCTCGGCAGTCAGGCCAACCGCTCCAGCAGCTTTGTTGGACTTAAGCTTCGATATGGCTATCTTCACTTCATCCAGGTCGGGTGGACGGAATTGTTGGTCATCATCGTCCAGGTTGAAAGGTTGATTCTGCCTAACAGCGGTATTTGGTCCGTCATCGCCGTTATACAGTCCAAATCCTCAGCATCAACTGCGATTCTACTACGATGTTCCCTTGTTCATCTCTACAGGCTTCGGTTCGGGGTTTGTTTCCGCTGCATGTTATTTTTACCTTTTGGTAAAACTTCCGAACCTCATTTCTGGAGTAGCATCTCTCAATTTCCTTGATCGCGCGCTTCTCATGCTCTTTCGTCTTCCTCCTGAGAAGCCGGTGCTCGTCTCTCCTCTTCCGCTCATAGAGCTCATGAGCAGCTCTGGTCTTTCTAAGCAGCGCCGCGTTATACGCATCTTGCTTAGCTGCATGTGCTTGTCGGCATTCATCATCGAACCAGGGGTTTCGTTGTGGTGAACGAGTGAAACCCAGCACATCAGAAGCGGCATCTCTGATGGCGTTTTGCCAGTGTTTCCAATGGTCTTCGATACTTGATGCTGGCGGCATTGGACCTCTTAAGAGATTAAGAGACACTCGATCGGAAAAGGCCTTGGCGATCTCTTGCGATTGTAGCCGTCTGACGTCGAATTTTCTCACAGCATTAGTTTGTCTTGGCGTAGTTTGGGATATCCGCAACCGTACCTTGGCTACAACAAGGTAATGGTCCGAGTCGATGTTGGCTCCTCGGAACGTACGGACATCCATAACACTGGAGGAGTGTCTTCCGTCGATCGCAATGTGATCAATCTGGTTGACTGTTGATTGATCAGGAGTTCTCCAAGTCCCCTTGTGTATGTCGAGATGTGGGAACCGCGTGCTAGCCACGACAATGTTTCGCCTCGCCGCAAAGTCGATTAGCCTGAATCCGTTATCGGAGGTGGTGTTGTGCAGGCTATATTTTCCGATTGTTCCACCAAAGATACCCTCTCTTCCTAGCTTTGCATTAAAATCACCGAGGACAATTTTAATGTCATAGCTAGGGCATTGCTCGTAGGTCTTGTTAAGGAGCTCGTAGAAGGCATCCTTGGTGTCGTCATCTTTCTCCTCTGTGGGGGCATGCGCGCATATGAAGCTAATGTTGGCGAATTTAGCCTTGATGCGAATTGCTACGAGGCGCTCGCTCACATGCCGGAAGCTGAGGACTTCTTGTCTTAGTCTGCCTCCGACAACAAATCCGCACCCAAATAAGCGCTGCTTTTGCCGTCGATAGCAATTGCCGTAGTAGATGTTGCAGTTTTTCATCTTCTTTTTGTCCGACCCATCCCATCGCATTTCTTGGATGGCGGTTATGTCTGCTTTGCAGCAGTCTAGGGCCTCCGCTAGTTGCTCGGCTGCACGTGGACTATTAAGGGATCTAACATTCCACGTGCATATCCGAAGCTCATTGTCCTTAAATCGATTGCGTGGGTTGTCAACAGTAGATCCGTCCATATCCGAGGCTTGTTGATGCTTCGTAACTTAATTTTTTTAAATGGCCGGGCAGTTACCCCGGCGGCACAACCCCCAACCTGGAGGACCAGTTCCATTTTGAGTGCCCCTAGGACGAGGGGTCGGTTACACCGAAGCCAGTAACCCGTTCCGGGATGTGAGCGCTGCCGTTGGCCCTTATAGGGCTCGTCCGCCACCATCTCTTTTCCAAGACCCTGACTAAGTCCTGCAAATCCGTTCCGGCATGAGCTCCAAATATGTCGGAGTAGCCCGGATAAGGTCTTGTTTTGTTTTTCCGACACTAATCCTGGTTAATGGCGCAGGAAACTCGCCATTTGCCCCCTTCACTTCGCAACCTCTAGTGAGATTCCCAGATGGCGCCACGGGGAGGCGTGAAGTAGGGCTTATTTGCAGAGCTGCAAGATGTTCGGCTACAGAGGCTCATTCTCGTCATTTAAGGAACCAGTACCTGTCGGAAGATGCTACTTCTACGAGCCCTTATACTAATCATTGCCATCCAAGCCATCAATTAATCATTTTATTAATAATCGCATTTTTAAGGTTAGAGGAGGAGTTGATTGGCAAAAAGGTCATGCGATTTGACACCTTTAGAACTTTTTCTTTGGGGTTATTTGAAGAGTAATGCCTATAGTAATAACCCAACGACAATTCAGGATCTCAAAAATAACATCCACACTGAAATTGCGGCTATTGCCCCCTTTATTCTTCAAAAAGTCACGACAGAAGTCGTGATAGTCATTGGAACGATGGTGTATTTCATCCATAGTTGCCATAGACCGATCTTTATTAATCAATAAAATTCTACATTGACTTCACAATAAATATGTGTTTACTTTAATGAAAACTTCAACACTAGCTGTTGGCTTACTCTTTGTAATAAAAAAAACCTTTAAGTTAAAGGGGCATTTTTCTGTCTGAGCATATTGCGGGATTTAAATTATTCAGCTGTATTACGAAAATCAGGGCTCTACGAGGAATGTTTTTTGTGCGCTTAGAACAACTTTTGGTCCACATAATCAGCCTACCAAACAATTCGTTCTATCACCAAAAAGTTTGAAACCCTATTTTATTTATTGGATAATACACGACTAAATATATCACATCTAGCACGTAGTGAAGAAAATATGGCGGCGGTAGCGGAAAGTGTAAGCGATGATCATGATAAGTCGATTCGGCGCCGTTCTCAACATCTTGGCGTATTTAAGGAATGTATCATACATTCCTTTCTTGCTAAAACTGAAGCTGGCCGACTTTCCTAATAGTCTCCGTTTCAGCTTGAAAAGCTTCATGAAGTTTCACTGTTTTCGACCAAAATGTTCAGCGATAAAGCCATTTTCAGGCTTAATGACTACGTTAATAAATAAAATAACCTTATGAAGGTTCAGGATGCTATACGTCTAGACAAAACAACATTTTGGTGTGGTAAATGGTCTGGTATATTCATCGGTCTTTATTTTTTTTTTAAACAGATGGCGGGCAGCGTAAGTGCGAACGGGACCCATTATGGCGACAGGATAACGAACTACGAGTATTTGCTGCCTAAAAATGAAGCCCGTGGTCTTGATGAGATTTAGTTCCATCCAATAAGCCGACGCGACTTGCCACATAGCTCTTAAAACAATAGTTTTTATTGCGAGAACGATTCGGTGAAAAGCTTGTCATACCCTTTTGACCGCCTAGGTCATGTAACAGTGTGATGTCAAAATATTTATAGATAAAAGATTTCCTATCAAAATGTAAATTCAAATGAAACATACTTGTGTTCCTCTTTTTTATACAGTCTTACACCTTAACGATTTAAACTGAAATGATATGGGCAATGATTTGCGCATCTGTTGCGACCTGTTCCGGATATAATGTTAGACGGAACAGATCTTCCGAAAAGCACTATCTTTAAGTACTTAGGATCAATCGTTAACATGAAAACGAAATGTGACGACGACGTAAACCACAGAGTGGGTGTGGGATGAATGAAATGGCGGGAAAATTCGGGAATCTTTTGCGACCGAAAATTTCGACTTAAATTAAAGGGGAAACTCTACACCACGGTTGTTAGACCAGCTCTTGTATACGGTTCACAGTGCTGGACAATGTACGGCAGCGGAAATGATTTTAAGGATGTCTAGTGGAGTCACTAAACGCGATTGCATTAGATCTACGCGTATAAGAGGAAGTCTACATATAACGAATTCGGTATCCGAACAGCTTGAGGCGAATAGAATAAGCTGGTATTGCCACGTTCAAAGAAGATCTGCGGAAAATCCGGTTAGAAAGGCACTATCAACTACGGTCACTCCAACTGTAAGAAAACGAGGTCGGAAAAAGAATTCATGGATTTCTCAGATGGCAAATGCGCAACAACACCTGGGGCTAACCACTGAAGCGATCCAGGACCGAGTATTATGTAGACGCGTTCTGCGGTCTGCGACATTAGCCAACCCCATAAGCGGAGCAGCAGCGATGCAGTAAAAATGGGAAACTCGTTACGCATAAGTTCGTATAACGAGGAAAGGGTTAATAAAAGGATAAGAAGATGGGCAAAACCATTTCCGGTCCTTCAGAGCTTAACTTTAAAGCTTGTTCAGATAGATTTTCGTGGATTCCTCCCATTCAAAATGACTAATACTTCGGATCGGAGTCTGAATTCGATGTACCTATTATCTGATGTACATTATGTATACTATATACGAGTAGAAACTCAAAATGTCCTTTCCAGCCGGTAATATTTTTAGTGTACCTGTTGGATAGCATTCAGTCGATTACTAGCTGCAGACTTAGAATGTAGAAGGTTAATTTGGGAATGAAATGAGAGATCTCACACTAACGTCTATGGCAATCAAGAGCCTCATACAGTGCAGTGTATTGATGAGAAATGGAGGGAACCAAAAGAACTTAAACGTGAAAAGCTTTTCGAATGGTCATAGTTGAATAAGTAAATACCTCAAATCAGATACTAATACACTTTTTAATGAGGTACCACATAGAATTGGACGCCATCACTCTATTATGATAACTCAGGTGCGCCCTTTTACTACACACATTTATGGTACCGGGAAACTAAAATACCCTTTAGTTTGTTGGTAATTTAGGAACTATTTCGACCCAGAAATGGAAGTTATTTGTTAATTTTAGCAAACATCTATTGTAGCCCGTTGAAGACCTGAGAAGTCGACACGACAGTAGGTGTATCTATCTACATACCTTTGTAGGGCTTCACCGCTGGAGGCCTTGTTGGCCTTTATTTATACATTATAAAGATCATAGCAGGAAATTATATCAGAACTTCACAATAGTGTAAAAGTATTTATAGGACAGTATGGTAGTCCATATTCTAAGTGACTGTGAAGAGTTATTGAATGCATACCAACCGACCAATACAAATACTTCAACTGTGACTCCAAGCTGCGGCAAGACCAATACCACCAATGGTAATCAATGCATGCGAAAACTAAAATTTCTCCGAAAAAATGAATAGAGGGGTATCTTTGGCTTGCAGAAGAAGCTCGCGTTGTCCTTCGGCCATCGTGAAAATATAAATAAAGATAATCGCAGGCACAATCAAAATATAGAGGGACTCAGCTCTCTTTATCGAACAATTGGCTTTTCTTCACAGTTTTCCTATATATGCCGAAAAACAATGAGTTCAGCAAGAAATTGTGAAATCTATAGATAATAATATACCATTACTAGATGACTCAAAGCTAAAGCGCCGAAGTACATTATGTTTATGGAACATGACTGAAGACCAGACACATTTTAAGGAGCAAAGATAACTCCATTGTCGCCCTTAGCAGACCTAGCACAGACGAATGATGTAAGACCTTTTTTGGAGTGGTTAAAAAGCCAACAAAACTATGCAATATTTTGTGAAAAAAAAAACACCATTTAAATTCAAGGTCTTACTCTATAATGTAGTTGAACATACGCATCACTGGGTGCGAAAAGTAACAGTATCTTATTGAGCTACTTCTCATTGCAAATGTTTTCATATCAAGAGATGGATTAGATAGATTATCCATTAGAAAATCAATCATATAAAAAAATTCACCCTCCTTTCGAGTTCTCAGACAGCGGTTTCACAGTGCTGAAACGACAAATACCCCATTGGTATGTCTTAAGTTAGTTTAATCCCCAACAAAAGGAATTTAAATCTTCTTAAGAATTTTCCCAAGAAATAAAGTGTATAAAAGACGGCCTGTGAGACTTGCCACAAGTCATTTAGTTTTGGTGTTTCCCTCAAAAGATACAAGTGAATCGAAGTGATATTTTGAAAGAAAATGTGTAACTCCATCAAGCGGTTGCAGTAATGGTTCCAGACAATAATGCTCGCATGATAATCCGTCCACTAGCGTATTCCGACTTTTTCAATCAGTAAAATAATGGAAAACATTTTAAGTGCTTATTTTATAATTTTTCTTTTAAAATAGCACTGGCAATGACATCAGATACTTAGGATGGAACATCCCGATCGAATCCCTTCACATGGTTCATCCATATTGGCGAGGATTCCAAGCTCCAGCTTCATATCAGCATGCGATATTTTTCATCATCTATTTGATGCTGTTTGTGATGTCCGTGTTTGGCAATGGCATGGTCCTTTGGATATTTTCAACGTAGGTTCATTGCTTTCACTTGCTTCCTACAGTTGATATGATAATGAGTATCGTGGTGTGATATCTCTATATTTCTTATATCTAGATCGAAATCTCTACGGACTCCATCGAACTTACTGATTGTGAACCTAGCCATATTCGATCTGTTAATGGTGGAAAACTCAGTGTCATTTTTGGTGAATACCGTTGCTGAACGTGTTATGGGTGATGAAATGGCGTGCAATATTTATGCCTGCGCTGGAGGCATTGCCGGAGTTGGTGCCTCTATAACGAATGCAATGATTGCCTTTGACAGATACAAGTAAGTTTGTTGTCCAAATATTATTTCTGATTAAGAAAATGTCTTTCTGTAGAACAATTTCAAGCCCGATTGATGGACGTTTGAACTTCTTTCAAGTTAGCTTGCTAGTTCTCTTTACATGGTTTTGGACACTACCCTTCAATATCATGCCACTGCTTGGGATTTGGGGACGCTTTATGCCTGGTAAGTTTCTTAATTATTTGGGGATAATGTAATTTATAGCTATTTTAGAGGGCTATCTGACTACATGCTCCTTTGACTACTTGACTAATGATGATGAAACTAGAAATTTTAGTTTTGCGATCTTTGTTTGGGCATATTGCATTCCAATGGTTATTATATGCACATTCTATGGCAAGTTGTTCTTCCATGTAAGTTTTTGATTGATTTCCCTCTTTAACATATGATAACTATCCATCATACACCATAAATGATTGACTTTAGGTACGAGCTCATGAGAAAATGCTTCAGGATCAAGCAAAAAAAATGAACGTTAAATCTCTGTCAGCCAATCCAGCGGCAACAAGTGTTGAATTACGCATTGCTAAGGCAGCCTTTACTATTTATTTTCTATTTGTATGCGCCTGGACACCATACTCTCTAGTCGCACTAATTGGAGCCTTCGGAAATAGGTAATAGTAAGGTTAACAATCTTAGAAATATTTGAATTTTCGTCCTTTTAGAAATCTCATTACACCATTTACATCAATGCTACCTGCAATGGCATCGAAAACTGTGTCTTGCATTGATCCTTGGATATACGCCGCCAGTCACCCAAAGTATCGATTAGAACTTGAGAAACGTGTGCCATGGCTGGGTATAACCGAAAAGAATGCGTCACATGAGACTGACGGTAAATCGACTACCAGTGATGTGGAAGCAACAAGTTGAAGACCGCATTTAAATAATGATATATGTATCCTTAAAAACAAAAAACGAAGCAATGAGTTCTAAAAATTCACAAAAATCAAAAAAAAAAAATCTAGTATCTATGAAGTTAAGCAATAAATTTGAGCATTCGAGAAGGAGGTGTTAATTTCCGTCTGTTAAGGACTAGCAAGACTAAAAACTTATTCCATCATATTTCTTGTAAGTTAATTTGAATGAAATGTTTTCTAAGAAAGATGAACACCTGTGGACTTATACGTTTGTAAGCAAGCAGGCAGAGGTCATCAGCTCCACCAAAAGCACCGCAGGATGTTGTATCATTTTACCCAGTACACTTAAGTGCTTAATAAAAGTGTAATGAAAAGGTACGATGCCATTCAGCAGCCTACTTTCCAACCGAGAGTCACCAGGAAAGCGGCTGACCTCTTTGAGACGTAGGGAAGAATTTTTTTAGGCTGTCGGCAACCATCATACCATCTGTTCATATGAAATCCAACTGTCCTAGTTCGGGTCCTAAAAACTTCCTCCCTGAGCGTGATCCCATCGTGATTTGGGATCCAGATAAGACAAGACTGCGTTCAGAAAAGTCTTGTATCCTCGAACTAGCTTGGCAAACTCTAAAGTCCTAAGCGCGGCTTGGCTGTTTATTCATTCTTCACATTCTTCAAACTCTTCAGTTTTTTTTTACTTTATGAAGAGATCTAGTGCAAGGAATAATGTCCTTAACTACTGATTCTACTGAAATAACCTTAAGGTAAACTCCACTTAAACGATGTTATTTTTCTGCATTTCTAGATCGTTGAAGCTGCCTTCTTGACGGCTGGTGTAGGTGTAGGCCAAAATATTGAATTACAATTTTCACATACTAGATACATACAAAAAAATACTAGATAGAATTAGAAACAGTGCGATAGAACTCAACGATGAAGCCAATTGACACGATTAAACACCGAGGTAATGTCTCCTATCTCATCTTGTTTTATAGTCATTTTCACCACAAATGTTCTCCTAAAATTTCCAGTAGCATTCCGTTATACCTGTCTCGCTATGAAGCTCATCAGTATACCCTCAAGGGTACTTTCAGACATACTCTAAGGTGTCGTGCATGTTTCCCAAGCCGATGAGACATGCCTCCAAAACCAAATCATCAGTGCAACTGTTGCTATGGAAATCGTGCAGGGCTATTGAGTTTTCGTGTTTCAAGGTATTTTATAGACGGACGTTTAGTAAGCGTTTGCATACAATACCAAGTTACGGGCCCTATTTCTGGTGATCTTGTGTCTTTGTAATACGTTTTCTAGTTTGAAATTTCAACCGTCATTGTGTTGACTTTCATTTGCTAGGCTCTGTCACGAATATTTCTATTCTACGATTTACTGGAGTTGTGAACTCATATACGCTTGCTTCCATAATGCCGTCTTAAATAAAAGTCTCATTAGGTGATTATGCGGCTCAGGGTCCCCTTTGGAGTTTTAGTTTAGCTGCGTTTGAGAGCAAGTAGCCTTTGCCACTACCTATATCCGGGGTAAGCAATAAGCAGAATCATCGCATGTGGCCCCCTCTACTTTAAATTAATTTTTAGAAACTTCTGCTTCAATACAATACAAAATAATTTTCATTTATGCTTCACAACTTTAGGCAACCTAAACACTCTTTATTATTTTCAAAAAAAAAAACCATCATCTCAAGAATTTTTCCAACTGATTGCTTCCAGAACTCCCCAATGGGCCTCGATTCTTCAACATATTAGCTAGCTGCAGCAATGAATTTTGTTTTTGTGTCTTTGAAACCACCTTCTCAACCTTTCCCTTTTGAGGTTGTAGCTTTTGTTGCTTGGTCTTTTTCTTCTTCTTCGAATTGCTCAAAATTTGACTAGGAATTGGTTTAACATCAATCGGTTGTGTAAGTTTAAGTCCCGCCGACTTGTCCTTAACTTTCTTCTTTTTCTTCGTTTTTATTGGAATCTCTTCTGCTACCTCTGGTTCATCTTTAATTTTAGTTTTCATCGGCTTTAGCAGCGGTTGCAATAGCTTCTTTTGGCAAAACTCACATGTAATCTCCTGCAAGGACATTTTTAGATTTAAACCTTTCACAACCATCACCTCCATCATACCACACTAGTAGAGATCCTCTTCTTCAACCACTTGGCTCTTGTTTTTTGCTTCTTGGTGAGAGTTTTTGGATTGTTAGTTAGATTGTCGACTAGTCTCTGTGCCTTCTGAGAGCGAAAACGTTGTGGTTTCAATGCCAAAGAGAATTCACCCTGTGACCACATGGAGGAACACTTTGGACACATAACAGATGAAGAGAATTTAGCTGCAGGCAGTTGTACATCTCGGCGGCCGATTTTTTTGCAAGTTGTTCTGTAAATATTGGAATTTACTTATTAAAAAAAATTGCTGGAAATCAATTGAAAACTTACAAGTAGTAGGAGCGCAGAAGTTTGTTTGTGTGATTTTCAGGTGGCAGGGCGTTGGCTAGGTCCCAGTAAAGTTTAAGTGCCAACTCCCCAGAGGTCTGCTTAGGTTCCATTTAGGAAATGTGGTTTTGTCTTTGAAATTCTGGTGGTTTGCTGGACGTTGCTTTATGTTGTTTACAATTTTCTATTTGTTTTGATACACGTGCGACGGATGATCTGACAGTCAGCTGATAAGGGAGAGAATTTAAATGAAACTGTAGATGGGCATGTAAGTATTTTCTCTTATACCGTTGAGAAGCAATTCAAAATGGGTATAATAAGCCAAATATAATTACGTTGCGCATTGAAGAATAAAATATGGTTTTTTGAATGTTATAAAAATGTTTTTACTTACGTAAAGTAGTCTTATCTACTTTGGAAAGAAATGAGGATTACGTGCTCGCAGAATTGAGGATTTTGTGGAATGCTTGCGATGTAATCAATTAGTTGCAGATTATGACAGCGCAGAGAAGCTATGAGCAAAGTGATAAGAAAACGTTCCTTCCATGATTCTATGATTGCTAGGTTCTTACTTTACTTACTTTAGGTGGCGCTACAGTCCGGGGTGGACCTGGGCCTCAATCAACAAGCGTCTCCATCTAGTTCGATCTGGTGCTAGCTGTCTCCAGTTTCGAACGCTAAGTTGGCTAAGGTCGCCTTCCACCTGCGTGCGCCACTTGAGTCTCGGTCTTCCTCTACTGCGCTGTCCCTCGGGGGCGGATGCGAAGACTTCACGGACTGGAGCATTGGTGTTCATCCGCTCTACGTGACCCAGCCATCTTAGTCGTTGGAACTTCACTATTCTGGCTAGGTCGATGTCGGTGTAGAGTCTATACAGTTCGTCGTTGTGTCTCCTCCTGCATTCGCCGTCAATGCAGATGGGACCGAAAATCACTCGAAGAATTTTCCTCTCAAAGCAGCCAAGAGCACCCTCATCCATTTTTGATATTGTCCATGCCTCTGCGCCATAGAGCAGGACTGGGACTATTAAGGTCTTATATAGGATTGTTCGAGAGGGCTTTACCAGTCAATTATCTTCTTACCCCAAAGAAGCAGCGATTTGCAAGAGTTATTCTTCGTTTGATCTCATCTGGTGTCGTTGTCTGAATTCATAGCGGAGCCTAGGTAGACAAACTACCTCAAATTTATACCTATTGAAGGTGACGTTCTGTCCGAAACGTTTTTGTTCAGTGTCCTTTCTTTTTCTTCGATAGCATATACTTAGTCTGGCCCTCATTGACCGATAAACCCATTTTCGCCGCATCCGTCTTAATACTTGCAAAGGCGCTACTGACATCACGCTGCTTTCTTCCAATTATGTCAATATCATCGGCGTATGCAAGTAATTAGACGGACTTTTTGTGCTTCTTGTGTTTGCGCGTGAATCTTGCGCTATTCTTTCAAGTATGATTTTAAAGAAATCGCATGACAGCGCATCGCCTTGTCTTAATCCTTTCTAGACATCAAAGGTCTCGGTGAGATCTTTACCCACCTTGATGGAGCAGCGTGCATTCTCCATTGTCATCCTGCACAGACGGGTGAGTTTGGCAGGGATCCCAAAACTAGATATTGCCCTGTATAGCTCGTCTCTATAGATGCTATCATACGCGGCCTTAAAATCACATCCATTATGTTTTGTGCATCAGTAACAAGCAAACTGCTTTCACCGTATGTGGTGTATAAGGCAACCCACCTGTGGGAATCCTGGATCCAAGGTGTTCCACCAAGAACCCGATACAATTGTAGAGAGTTTGACGCAATCATTTTCAAATACTGGTTCTTTAATAGTTTTATACCTGAAACCACCCAGTTTAAGAAAGAGATTGATGTAATGGGGGATAATTTGGCAAGCCACTTTTCAGTGGGATTAATACTCGTACAAGCTGCAAAACAAAACATCAAATTTATATGCTTCCCGAAGAATTCCGCTCACATTTGTCAGCCACTTGATGCCTAACCGCTGTCAAAAGAAAAGTTACCATCTTTATTAAAATACTAAACCGATTTGCTGTGTAACGAACGTAGTGTTTCGGAAAACCTTGTGTCGGGGTTTAAAAACTGTGGAATCGCACATTTTAGCCCGTCGGAAGTACTAACCAACACAATTTCAACAGCCAGTCTATTGGTTTTAAAAACGATGTGCCAAGCCGATGGAGATTCGCCGATTTGTAAGAAAAGGTGTAAAATAAATGTGGAGCCTGGCAAAAGTATAAATACAGAAGCAATGCTGGGGGCAAAATGTTCCTCCAGCAATCAAGTCAGCATTGCCTGAAGAAACGACGAAAGAGGACGATGATCGGAAATAAGACGGCGAACAGAAAGAACACGACTGTTGATATACGAGGGCGGGTCAATAAGTCCGTGACTTTTGGATTAAAACACAGATTTTTTGATAAAAAAATAATTTTATTTTTCAACGTAGTCTCCCTTGAGCTCTATACACTTTGTCCAACGCTTCTCCAATTTTTTTATCCCTTCCAAAAAAAATGATTTGTCGAGGTGCTCAAAATAGGCCTTTGTTTGCGAGATGACTTCATCATTGGAGTCAAATCTTTTTCCACCAAGCCATTTCTTCAGGTTTGGGAACAAGAAGTAGTCGCTCGGAGCCAAATCTGGAGAATAGGGTGGATGAGGGGGCAATTCATAGCCCAATTCATGGATTTTTGCCATGGCAACTAACTGACGCAGCAAGTTTAAATTTTGACAGGAGTCAACTGACAGATGCCTGTTGACAGGAGCAGTGTTGCTGTTTCAGTAAAGAGGTCAGAAATTCAAAAAGTCACGGACTTATTGACCCGCCCTCGTATTATTTGCGTTATTTTACGCAAATAGGGACTAAGGCGTATGCTGTTACTTTGTTTTGTTTAAAGTTTCCATCTATAAATTTGTTTTGCTAGCCTAACATGCTATCTACCAACATGTATGAGCTCAAAGTTAGCCAAGCCCAAGGCGAAGATTGACAACCCAGATTTTGTTTAAAAATTAAACTATAATCTAACTCAGATTTTATTACCAAAATTCTGAAGAATTATAAAAGCCCCCTGGTACAATGTAAAAATAATTAGAGTAACTAAAGATATGAAGGATAAAGTGATTTGAAAATGAAAAACGGTCAATGTTAGGCCAGTTGGTGGTAAACTACGCAAAAAATCGAACAAGTTAAAAACAGTTATGAAGGATTATTCATAAGAACGTTATTTTGTTCAGCATTCAAAACTATTCGAAATCTTTAAATGAGAAGATTTAAATATTTTTTAACAAAAGACCCGCTGTAAGAACGAACATTTAAAAAAAAAACATAAAAATCGGTCTAGCTTTGGATTTTGATCGCTAAAAAAACCAGGTGACCGTGAAAGTGTATAATTACCAAATTTCAACTGATAGCAATTGCTCGTAATCGTGCATAGTGAAACACAACACCATCTGCCTTCTTTAATACCTAGAACCTACTTGTTTAATTTTTATGGCACGATCATAAAACCGATGGGTCAAGCTGCAGTAACGATAGAATTTATAAACAACGTACACATACGTATGTATTTAGAAGATAAGATAAGATTTCTAGGTAAAGGAAAGGTATAAAAGGAAATTTTGTTTAGAAATAAAATCAGAGTTTAACCAAGATTTGTAAGTGTTAACAATGTAAAAACTCATAATATCATTCGGTTATATTCATCCCAATTACGTTTGCCGAAGGCCGAAAACTACTCGAGTCGTTTGTCAGGTCGTCTCGATTCCGTAGTTTATCCGACCGACAAAACGTGTAGATACTAGATTTTTCGATAGCCGGCACATACGTCCGATATTACACGGTGACTTTTGAGTAATGATCACACAAGTGCAAAGGGAAAGAAGATGAGATAGATAGATAGATACGAGGGCGGGTCAACAAGTCCGTGACTTTTTGAATTTCTGATCTCTTTACTGAAACAGCAACACTGCTCCTGTCAACAGGCATCTGTCAGTTGACTCCTGTCAAAATTTAAACTTGCTGCGTCAGTTAGTTTGTGTTTGACAGCTATTTTTATCAGACTACTCACTAATTTGAGGAGAAAATGGAAAAAAGTGAATTTCGTGTGCTTATTAAGCATTATTTCTTGCGAAAAAAAACCATTACCGAGACCAAGGCTAAGCTTGATAAATACTATGGGGACTCTGCACCATCGATTTCAATGGTAAAAAAGTGGTTTACTGAATTTCGTTGTGGCCGTACAAGCACTGAAGATGCCGAACGTCCTGGACGCCCAGTTGAGGTCTCTACACCCGGAACAATCGAAAAAATTCACGATATGGTGTTGGCCGACCGAAGATTGAAAGTGCGAGAGATTGTGGAAGCCGTAGGGATCTCGCATGGCTCAGTGGTTTCAATTTTGAATGATCACTTGGGCATGAGAAAGCTTTCCGCAAGATGGGTGCCGCGTTTGCTCACAGTCTACCACAAACACATGTGCAGTTGCCATGGCAAAAATCCATGAATTGGGCTATGAATTGCTCCCTCATCCAGCCTATTCTCCAGATTTGGCTCCGAGCGACTACTTCTTGTTCCCAAACCTGAAGAAATGGCTTGGTGGAAAAAGATTTGACTCCAATGATGAAGTCATCTCGCAAACAAAGGCCTATTTTGAGGACCTCGACAAATCATTTTTTTTGGAAGGGATAAAAAAATTGGAGAAGCGTTGGACAAAGTGTATAGAGCTCAAGGGAGACTACGTTGAAAAATAAAATTATTTTTTTATCAAAAAATCTGTGTTTTAATCCAAAAGTCACGGACTTATTGACCCGCCCTCGTAGATAGATTTTTGGTCAAAAGAATCGGGGAAAAATTCAAAACTTTTGTTAAGAGAGCGAAAGAAGAAATAAAAGGGAGCTGTCAAAATGAGTCGTGTACTCAAAAGTCACCTTGTAATAGCACGTGCCTCACAGAATAGAAAATAAAAAGAGAACTGTCAAAAAGAGTCATGACCCAAAAGTCACCGTGTAAAACTGGACTATGTTTTTGTTTTTGACATATGTAAATATATGGTCTTCAATATGTGAATGTGTGAACTGCCTGCGGATATAACGGATTAAAAAAGTAGAAGACACACCTACTTTTCGCTCATTTCCGTCATATCCATTGCTTATGGCCCTGCTCCCACAACAAAGTGTATATCTAACTGTCAATCGACGCAGCAGACGCAACGGGCCGGGGCCTTTAAGAGTATATTGTTTTCTGCAAAAGGTGAACAAAATAAGGAAGTAAGACGAAAAAAACATAAATACGAAGGAAACAGAATTTTACGTGTAAGTAGAAAAACGTTGCGAGCAAAGTCAAATGCCTTTAATTTTCCAGACATGAAGTATGTTATGAAAGATATTTAAAACAGAAACAAACTACTGCCAGTCGTTTATCTTTTTATTCACGGCTCAAGTCGCATATATCCGCCAGCCATCTGCCAAACGGAATAGCAGTTGAAGTCGAAAATTTGTTTTATTTTATTACAAAATACAAATGTGGAATGTTCCGGGTCTGTCGAAATCAAGTCGATCGACAAACGTAATTGGGGTGATGATTATAAAGCTGGGTTTCCAGTTGTTCATTTGAACTTGATAAATGACGTGTTCTTGTGTCACTTACAAAATTGGCAAGTGGAAATGACGAAAGACTGCTGGTCATTGAACAAAGAGCGCTTGTCCATTGTAGCAAAGAATTTAAACTTCTTGTGCATATAGCTGAGTTGTCAAACAAAATGTCACTTTGTCTTAAATTGACTGTGAAAATTCATTGCCATTCTTTTCAATTGTTTGTCAATGAAAAGATACATTTTGTCACACGAAGGTAGGTAAATTCACTTTTTTCCAAACCAGTGTCTGACTGGGAGCATTGGAGAGAACGTCTCGATCCCCTTTCAGTCGTAAAAAAATGTATGGTCTTGACAAGTAAAGGATACCAACAAATGTTTATAGAGGTTTTTCTTCTTAACAGTCCCGATTGAAGCGTTTGTCTCAAACTGACTTATAATACAACTTTTTGGTCGAAGTACTCACCGTAATCGGCGGATCAGTACCCCATTACCACAACCTTTGGGTGTCATAGCGTTATCGCGATTTCCCTAATAGCTTGTGACTGCATTTAAGTCCTAATGCGGCGCTACGATAACTCCTTTCAAATATATACGAGGGAGGGTCAATACAACGAAATTCAGTAAACCACTTTTTTACCATTGAAATCGATGGTGCAGAGTCCCCATAGTATTTATCAAGCTTAGCCTTGGTCTCGGTAATGGTTTTTTTTCGCAAGAAATAATGCTTAATAAGCACACGAAATTCACTTTTTTCCATTTTCTCCTCAAATTAGTGAGTAGTCTGATAAAAATAGCTGTCAAACAAAAACTAACTGACGCAGCAAGTTTAAATTTTGACAGGAGTCAACTGACAGATGCCTGTTGACAGGAGCAGTGTTGCTGTTTCAGTAAAGAGCTCAGAAATTTAAAAAGTCACGGACTTATTGACCCGCCCTCGTATAATGTGTTTAACTGCTGGGTGTAGAAAACGGATAATGTAGACACTTGAATCACAAATGAAGAGAAGGCTTTTCAGACTTGTAGATTTGCTGCTTTGATAGAATCTCGCATGTTAGAACTCCATTTTTCCAAATCCGTGAAGATGATTTGATCTTTCTAAACTTTGCAATGTTTCTCAAACCTTATGTCATGTTTTCCATAGATTTCTATAATATTTTATTGCTTGCAACGTTATGACGCTGCAGTTTGCGGTGGAACAAAGTTGTTTACAATAGCGAACATGTATTGTCTGAGGTCCCTTTCTACTGGTCGCCCTCTACTACATTGCCGCTGATGGTTGGAGCTCAAAACTTTCCAGGCTAAGACGCTGGTGTGCATGTGCTCATAGTGACTTAGTCATCCAACCCGGGGTATACACGCTTTTTTGGGGAGATCGGCATCGCTGAACAACCCTTGCAGCGCGTGGTTGAAATAACTTCTCCAATATAGTTTGACGCAAATCTGGACGATTTGACGATTTGGTTGTCTTTTAAGCCCAAAGACGCAGCGATTAGCAAAAGTGATCCTACACATGATTTCGACGCCGTACTGCTGTCGTTATCGGAGTTGATAACCGAGCTGAGGTAGATAAAATTTCTTATTCCCTCAAAGTTGTAGCCGTCTATCGTGGCGTTTTGTCCTTGACGTCAACGTTGTGTGTCTCTTTTTGGCAAATAGAAATTGCTTTTCCTTTTTAACCGCTTAAACCATTTTTGCCTTATCTGCTTCAATGATCGCAAGCGCTCCATTAAGAGCTCGCTAGTTTCTTAAGATTATGCCAATATCGTCCATATATGCGAGAAATGGTTGACTTGTGATTTTCGCAGACTTCTTTTAATCACATGACAACGCACCCCCCTCCCCCCGTTTAAGTCCTTGGTTGGTAATGGAGAATGCATTCTTCATTTTCATCCTCGTAAGACCCTAGTTTGAAATGGAAATCCGTAGTAGGTGGTCCCATGCGGGAATGTCACGCAAAAAAGTTAGTCCGGAATTACACGGTGGCTTTTGAATCATGACTCTTTTTGGCAGTTCTCTTTTAATTTTCTATTCTGTGAGGCGCGTGCTATGACACGGTGACTTTTGAGTACACGACTCTTTTTGACAACTCTCTTTTATTTCTTCTTTCGCTTTAAGCACAAACGATTCACTCTCTCAAAAAAATTTTTTGAATTTTTCTCTGATTCCTTTGACCAAAAAATTTCTTTGGTTTTTTTTGCGAACCAGCCTCCATGAAGAACGAGTCATTGAAAGTCATTGAAATTTTGCCCGACGACTCACAAGGTTGGTGATTTTTTATCTCATCTTCTTTCTCTTTTGCACTTGTGTGAGTCGTGACTCAAAAGTCACCGTGTAATACCGGACTTACTTCCTCATCAAACAATTTCTACCAGTTCAAATATTTCACTAATCTGACCTCGAAAACATAGCTGAACCTAAAAAAATGTATCTTCTATCCAATGAATTAGTAATTTTGTGTTAAGAATTCTTTAATCATTTCGTAAATAAGATTACACAGCAAAACTGAAACTCAGGCGACATATTACCGACGATTCATTCTACCACGACGCCATCTATACATCAGATCTGTAGTTACATTAGGAACATTCAAAACGCACCCCAGGTCATTTGTTTTTGTTTTTGTTTTGCCCCTCTATCTAACCAAAATCGCTTGTCTGTTGACTCAGAAGCAAAACTTCTGCTGATACAATTCGTCTACTATTTCATCACTTAAAAACCAAAACTGCAACTGATTCCGCTCTCAGTGATTTGCAAAAATTGAAGCAGCCCAGAACGTTCCCGAACTTTTTAGAGCCACCGTCAATTGATATAAAAACTCCAGCCCAAGTCTAAACCCACAGCATTCGTCTACGCAAATTCTTTCGCAACAAGCCCAGCAGCAACGCTGAACAAAGCAAATAAAACAAGAAAATCGAGTGAACAGTAATAGTGATAGTGAAAAAAAGAAAAATACAATAACTTAGAAAAGGAAAATGTCTGCTTTAAAAATTGTTTTCGTAGCCGGGGAGAGGCAAATCGTCCTTTATGCCACCGGAATGAAGCAAATGTGGCAAGTGGAGTCCCATGTCTTGGAGCGCCTTGGCAAGGAGGAGCGTTTGAAATTGGATACTGCAACCTTTCGCAAATATTGGATTGGTGAGTAATCGAACTAGAATTAGTTATGAATTATAAACAGTGACTCAGCTCAGATAATTTATAGAAAAAAAAGTCGCCTGCGATAAGAGATATGATTTGGCAATTGTAATTGTTATTATTTTGATCCATGTTATCAGCGCGGGGTGTTTTTTTTTTATTGGCTTCGCTAATATCAGCTGTTACAAAGGGGGAATTCTTCGACCATTTTATTGCTGCGCATTTTGCGTTTATGTATTTTTGTTGGAGTTTGCAAACCTCACACCCCACCGCATCTTAATCAGAAGAAAAAGAAAAGAAAAAAACAACATCAACATTGCGGCGTTGTCAGATATCACATTTATGCCCTGAAATTGAAGCAGACTATTCAAATTTATTTCACAATTTGAAATTGTTAATTTGTGCTTTTTGTAGATGTTGTTCTCATGTTTTATGGAGTGTTAAATTTTCCTCTTGGGGGCAACAGCGTTTTCTGGACAGAAGATTTGTCCAGCGGCTTAATTTTTCTGTAGAAATTGTTCGGCTGTGTTGAAGTTATCAAAAATTTATTTGCTCGCTTACGATCCGAATAAAATCGAGACACAAAACGTTTGCAAACGTTGGGTTTCGCATTACTTACACAATAGTGTGCAATTGGTTGCGATTGGGTTTCGCAGATTTATCTTCCATGCAGAGCTCTCTGCAGTTTGTCAGTCTAACAAAGGAAAAGACGATAAGCAATATACTTAAATCAGGTTTCGTTCTTTGTCCGTGGAGTTGATGTGCAGAAATTTGCGTTTTTAGAGTTATAGAGTTTGTTTTTAAAACAATGACGCCATGGATTGCGTTTGAATCAAAAATCTTTATTCATTTTAAAGAATGTTCCATGCCAATTCTGTTTGAACACAACTTGCTGCATGTTACTTCTGCTTTTTTCGACGAAGCTCTTCTTACCGGTCTCATCTAAGGTCAGTCTTTGAGTATGTTGACTCTCTTTTTCACCAATTAATATTGGGTTTCAAGTTCCGAATGGGGTGCGGTGTTTAGATTACGATAAGATTAGATTTGAATTTTATTCAAAGAAAACTCATACGAATTTAAAATGTTTATGTTTCTTTCGGTTTATATTTGTTGTCTACAGGCTTTCATGGGAAAAGTATAAACTGGTCTGAAGTGTACGTCCCATCTTAGTTCTACTCATAACTTGGCTTAACTCTACCACATACAAGTATGAATAAGAATTGCGTATGAGCTGCTCTTAGAATCGAATAGAGCACATCCTCTCTCGCTTTACTTTACTTTAGTATCTTCTATTCTGCGACTGCTTGGCTTCGGAAAAACTTTTGTTATAGAGGTGATGTCTTGGATAATGTTAAATTTGCTTCTTAGATATGATTGACGCTTATGCGTAAGCTGATATCCCATTCTGACCCTAGCTCTTTCCATCCCTTGACAGTGCGGTCGTTCATCCTTCATGCCTTCGCCTTAACTTTTTCTATATGGTAACAGGTGCATTTTGATATTTCTATAAATATAACTTTCTCCGGATGCAATGCACAAAAGACCCCATAAAAATCAGTTAACGTCAAATGCACTATCACGGTGACCAATTTACTGGTTCGATCCTTTCTTGGTCAGTGGTGTTTTGCGAAGTTGGTATGTATTGCATACATCTTGTTGAAACGACATATCGTTCGGATCAATGTTGATCATATTTTCGAAGAAATCTTTAATTATTGTCTGGTAACGTTTGTCATAATTCTCTTCTGGATCTGTGTCACCCTTGAAACAGCAAATTTTCTTACTCACAAACTTATTGAGGCAAAAGAGAAATTAGGATTGATTTCAGCAACCAAGTCTGAGAACCCACTTCACAAGCTGTGGTCTCGAGACTTTGATCTGCAAGCATGATCTTATTTTTTTTCAAAATTTTCCGTAAAATGGCCAAACTTTTGTGATCGACGATAATTTCGGATTCTCCAACACACTTTCGGCTCCAGGTTTTTTTGTACGCACACTACACTGACCCATTTTTGTATTGTAGAATAAATGTGCAAGTCATAAATACTGGTATACAGGAAAATCAACGCCTAATAAAAACGAATTGATATTCAAACAATTTTTTTTTGTTTGTATTGGGTTATTCAGTGGCTACAAATCTTAGAACAACATTTTCGAAATTACTTCCATTTGCCTTCCAGCACGACTTAAGACGATGTGGCCACTCATCGATTGCGAGACGCACTTCATGCATGGGGAAATTGTCCACTGCACGGACAAGGGCTCGCTTCAACGACTCAATATTTGAGGGTCGAGTGGAGCAAGCCATGCCCTCTAATACGGACAAAAACTTGTAATCCAACGGGTTGAGGTCTGGACTAACAGCTGGCCAATCATCCGTTGATATGAAGTCCGGAACGTTGTTGTTTTTGAGCGCAGTTGAGTCGTTTTTGCTTTGTGAGCTGGAGCAGAGTCTTGGTGGAAAGTGCATGGCTTGTTGTTGAATATTGATTGGTTGAGAGACTTCACAATGGTTTCCAAGACGGTCGATTGATATACTTTGGCCGATGTTTTCACTCCTTTCTCGCAAAAATGGAGCTGAGAAACGCCATCGTAGCACACTCCCCACCATACCATTACAGACGCGGGATGGTGGCCTCTTTGAACCCTCGGGATGTGTTGGATGCTTCTCTGGATGACCTAGTATACACACAATCGTTCTGCTTATTGAACGATTTTTTTTACGGTAAAGATTTTCTCGTCAGTAAACAGAATTTGTCTGTGAGCGTTTTTCGCGTACCGGCTGAGTAACGCTTTCGATCTTCGCTTCCGTTTTTTCTTCAATGCGGCCGTGAGCAGGTGTCCAATGTGTCGTTTGTACGCGCTGAGTCCTAAATCTTCTTTGATAATGTGAGACATGGATTTTTTAACAAATTTGCATTTCCCGATTTTCAACTCCAGAAGATTTTCTGTTTTCCCAGCGGTTTTCGGTCGATTCGTTTCTTCACGGCTTTGATCGCTTTCGGAATTCTCACAGTGCGCGGGCGGCCGGATCTTTGACGGTCACGTACTCCGCCAGTATCCTCAAACAACTTCACAGCACGATACACAAAATTGCGAGTGATTTCAAGTGGTCGCAACGTCCTAAAGTATTGCATTTTTTTATGTTGCATTTAAGTATGCCAACTAAAACAATACGATTTTCGATGTCGCCCCATTCCATGATTGAAAGCAATTAATGTCAAAAACTTTTTGCGTCACAATAAAGCATAAATATCAACTGTCAAATCGCAATCAATACGAAATGGATGCGCCCAGTGTTGCATTCGTAATGAGTGAGTTCAGTTGAGTACCAGTATTTATGACATGACTAGGTACAATACGATGAGTTACTTCGGGGTGAATAGAACAAAAATTACATGAGTAAAGATGAAAGGAATAGAATATGCTTTAGCCGGGTGTTTTAGGACAATTTGCTTTCGAACTTGTGCCCAAAAAGTCTTTAGGTAAGGTCTACTAACGAAATTTACCCACGATGATATCTAGGGACACTATTAAATAGTCAATGACAAGAACTTACTAACGTAGCGCTGCAGTTTGCAATGAACCAGAGCCTTAACTGACAATTTTCCCCAGTTAGCCCAATTATCAGCTAACATTCTCCATTACCGCGTTCAATGTCAGTTGAGGTCCGTTTCTACTTCTACCAAAGTGAGCCCTTTCCCTACTGCATTGTCTCCAGGTGATGAATATCTTCATTGTCTTTGATAGAGTTCATGCTTTGGGCACCAGCAGGACCCATACCCCTTAGATTTTCGGTATATAGCCTTAGTACACAATTGAGTGCTTTGTTTTGTTGCTGCTTAGGTCCACCACCATATTAATTAAGAGCAGTTTACTTAAATTGAATTCTTTTTCATTTTCAGATGAAGAAGGCGATCGTGTAGAGATTATGAATGACTTTGATTTTGAGTTCTTCCTCAAGCGCGGCGGACATAAAACACCAAAAATCTACTTTGAAGCCATCTATTCATCGAATGTTCCCGAACAGCCTCAACCAAGCACCGGGTCGGCTCAATTTCAAGCAGAAAATTTAAGTATTCATTCTGGAGTTGAATGTGATATTTGCAAGGTGGAACCAATTGTTGGTTTTCGTTACAAGTGTTTGCAGTGCCCCAACTTTGATTTATGCTTGAAATGCGAAGCTGATATGAAGCATCCAGACCATACAATGCTTCGTATACCAAACTCTGATTCGGGTCTATGGAAAGCTTGTCTGTTCAATCGCCGTCAGAAGAAATATGCCGCAGCAGCAGCGGCAGCAGGAGCGGCCCCGAGTGCAGGTTTTTGTGGTGAAGCACCAAAAGCTGAAGGAAAGTCTCGTCATCATCGTCATCATCGTCGTCATTGTGCTGGCGCAACAGGAGCTGCAGGAATATTTTCAAATTTATACGACATGATGCAGGATTTGGCTGAAGGTGGTGTTATAGCACCGGATTCTCCAGCTGCAGAGACTGTAGAAAAGCAGCAGCAGCAACAACAACAACAGGCAGCAACAGCTCCACCACAAGAACAAGCTTCAACTTCAGATGCTGGGGCTGGCAATACTACACAATCCAAGGAGACTAACACCTCTCCTGATCGTTCCGCAAAGTCGGGTGAAGCTGCTGCTGGAACAAAAGTTCCTACTACACCATCCCTTGAGAACATACAGAATTTTATAGATCCACACTTTATGAAGGCTGGCATCCAGATTTTGAACAACTTTAGTGAGATGTTTGGTAAAATTTTGGATCCCGCTGTTGTTGGAAAAGATAATAGAAATGGAAATCCAAGTGCAAGCCGTTCTAGCTCTGCAGCTCCGTCTGTAGTTAATATTGATTTAACTGGTCCAAGCAATTCGGCAACACCACCACCAACAGCTGCTGGTACACCCCAGGAAATTCCCGGAACAAAGGAAGCTTCCGCCGCTGGCTCAGGAACTGTAACACCAATGGAAACTGAAGTTGCCCAGCCACCATCTCCACCAACAAGTGCACCACGTTCACGCAATTCTCAAAGCGAGGAGAATGATTGGACAATGATTGACAATACTGTAGCTACATCAACCACAGGCGAAGATACAGATGTCGCAGCTAAGGCGTTCGCAGCAAGTAACGCTGCTTTCGCTGCAGCAGCTGCTGCTGACACTACAGCAAGAGCAGCGGCTGCATCTGTTGCAGCTGCCACTCCACAATTCGATTTTGCTCAACTGAGCCAACAATTACAGTCACATATTGAGAACGAAATGAAGCAATTTTCTCAAGCTACCAACGCTCCAACCTCACAAAATTCAATTTCAACTTCGACTGTATCAAGCACACTTACTTCAACCCCTTCGTTTACTGTACCGATTTCCACTCCATTCCCTATTCTTACATCAGTCCCAGCCCCAGCTCCAGTCCCAGTCCCAGCTCCAGTCTCAGCTCCAGTTACAGCTCCAAATCCAGCTCTAGCTCCCGTTGTAGCACCAAACGCAGCTCCAGCTCACACAGCCAATACCGAAACACGTGCAGTTGCTGTCTTTCACGCAGGTAATACAATTGTTGTTGATATTTGCTTTAGACATGAGTTAAATTTCTTCCTTTCTATAGATCCCCACATTAATAGTGCTGTGCACGCAATGATGGCTATGGGCTTTAGCAACGAAGGCGCTATGCTGACTCAACTATTGGAATCTGTTAATGGAAGCATTCCTTTAGCTTTGGATCTTATGTCAGCTGCCCAACGCAATTAAGAAGTAAATCAATTAACCAACAGGAGAGAGTTGAGAAGCAGAGAACCCAATTTTAGATTTTAGTTGACTCCTCAAACATTTTGTTCTTAAACGAACCATATGCATATAGCGTATGTCTATTATAATCGATAGTTAAGTAAGAAGTCGTCCTGCAATTGCGGACACCCTACATAGTTATTCACTGAAATGTATCTATGGATTTATGCGTGAAATAAATTTCTTTTTTTTTCTTGTTTAAATGACAGAGTTCTTTGATTTGGGAGTTTTATAGAAGTTTTTTTTAGAGGAATTTTACATATTCGACGTTAACTGGTACCATGCTGGCCGTTTTGATATTTCTCATAAAATCAGGGAGCCTGATTGAGCTGCGTATATCTAATTAAACTCGCTTCAGAATCTGCGTATTTCCTAAGATAATTGGGATCCATCTGCTTACGTGGCGGATTTTTAAAGCGAATCTTGGATGTATAGATTCAGAGTAGTCTTTAGCCCACCCACTTTCTTCCAAAGGCATGAATAGGTAGAAAACATTTGCTAGGTTATTTACTTTTGCACTTTCTGCCAGCTACAGAGTTATACATATATTATTGTATATTATAGAAATATTCCTTAAATTACTGCTGGAATCCAATGGCTGCTATTGATTTTCGTAATGTTTTCTACCCGTTTTCACGGAAATTTCTATGTCAATTCGGTTGGTGTATTTAATGACGGTTTAACGCTTAAGTGTGAGTACCTGCAGTACCAGCATCACATCAGCTCCGACTATCTGCATGGAGTCCTGAGTCGTGAGCGTGGAATCATCATCAGCCTAACAACATATACCGCAGGATGTTGTGACAGTTATACTCAGCACACCACGGTGCTTAGAAAAGCACAGCGCCCATTACGATGGTATTACAGTACATTTGATTAGCATTTGGATTGCGTCTATCTCCGCTGACTGGGGAGTAAAAACTAAATTGTCTTTCTCCAGAAAAATAACCGCATTGCATCCTAAATCTGTGAAGAACCGACGTTCCCAGTGCCGTGGATGCATCAAACACCATATCCGTCGATCCGTTGACGGAAGATGTTTCCCATAAAATCCGTCACATACATATGTTGGCATAATATACCCGATGACGTTTTGTTATTGCTGCGATAAAAAATAAACCAACTTTATCCGTCGACGTTCATATATCCGTTGGTTATGGATCACCATTCCATTTAGAATGTGTCTATTCTACGTAGCTGTCAGTTAAAACCGAAGTAGCAAATGGTTTCTATTGGCCGAGGCCTTAAGTCGTGAGTCAAAAAACAACCAGGTGTTTGATCTCAAAACCGTCCCTATCCGTGACCATAACCAATGGTAGTATCAGCTACGGAGGATTGTGTAACCTAGCCCACTTGCATTGGTAAGAGCCGGTTGTAAGCCAACTCTGATCAGGCTACCTTAAAAGTGGGATTGACCCCTACCAGTCCGGTTTAAGATTCAAAAAGTCCAGAATCAACGAAAGAGCCTTAAAAAACCTAACAAGTCAGAATTGAGACACATTACCATTTTAAGGCCGTACATGATAGGATCATGTACCGCAGCCGAACATCTTGCAGCTCTGCTAATAAGCCCTACTTCACGCCTCCCCGTGGCGCCATCTGGGAATCTCACTAGAGATTGCGAAGTGAATAGGGCAAATGGCGAGTTTCCTGGGCCATAAACCAGGGTTAGTGTCGGAGAAACAAAACAAGAACTTATCCGGCCTACTCCGACATATTTGGAGCTCAGGCCGGTAAGGATTTCCAGGACTTAGTCAGGGTCTTGGAAAAGAGAAGGTGGCGGACGAGTCCTATATGGGCCAACGGTAGCGCTCACATCCCGGAACGGGTTACTGGCTTCGGTGTAACCGACCCCTCGTCCTAGGGGCATTAAAAATGGAACTGGTCCTCCAGGTTGGGGGTTGTTCCGCCGGGTAACTGCCCGGCCATTTAAAAAAAGCATAAGTTACGAAGCATCAACAAGCCTCGGATATGGACGGATCTACTGTTGCAACCCACGCAAACGATTTAAGGACAATGAGCTTCGGATATGCACGTGAAATGTTAGATCCCTTAATAGACCACGTGCAGCCGAGCAACCAGCGGAGGCCCTAGACTGCTGCAAAGCAGACATAACCGCCATCCAAGAAATGCGATGGGATGGGCAAAAGCAGCGCTTATTTGGATGCGGATTTGTTGTCGGAGGCAGACTAAGACAAGAAGTCCTCAGCTTCCGGCATGTTAGCGAGCGCCTCGTAGCAATCCGCATCAAGGCTAAATTCGCCAACATTAGCCTTATATGCGCGCATGCCCCCACAGAGGAGAAAGATGACGACACCAAGGATGCCTTCTACGAGCTCCTTAACAAGACCTACGAGCAATGCCCTAGCTATGACATTAAAATTGTCCTCGGTGATTTTAATGCAAAGCTAGGAAGAGAGGGTATCTTTGGTGGAACAATCGGAAAATATAGCCTGCACAACACCACCTCCGATAACGGATTCAGGATAATCGACTTTGCGGCGGGGCGAAACATTGTCGTGGCTAGCACGCGGTTCCCACATCTCGACATACACAAGGGGACTTGGAGAACTCCTGATCAATCAACAGTCAACCAGATTGATCACATTGCGATCGACGGAAGACACTCCTCCAATGTTATGGATGTCCGTACGTTCCGAAGAGCCAACATCGACTCGGACCATTACCTTGTTGTAGCCAAGGTACGGTTGCGGATATCCCAAACTACGCCAAGACAAACTAATGCTGTGAGAAAATTCGACGTCAGACGGCTACAATCGCAAGAGATCGCCAAGTCCTTTTCCGATCGAGTGTCTCTTAATCACTTAAGAGGTCCAATGCCGCCAGCATCAAGCATCGAAGACCATTGGAAACACTGCCAAAACGCCATCAGAGATGCCGCTTCTGATGTGCTGGATTTCACTCGTCCACCACAATGAAACCCCTGGTTCGATGATGAATGCCGGCAAGCATATGCAGCTAAGCAAGATGCATATAACGCGGCGCTGGAGCGGATGGCCTGACTGCCGAGCTCTTCAAAGCGGCAGGCGATGACTTGGTAAGGAGTATACACCAACTCATCTCAAAAATATGATCGGACGAAAGTATGCCCGATGAATGGAACCTCAGCATTGTTTGTCCGATTCTCAAGAAAGGAGACCCTCTGAACCGCACCAACTACAGAGGCATCAGTCTCCTTAACATCGCTTATAAGATTGTGTGAACGCCTGAAGCCGTTCGCCAACAACCTGATAGGTCCATATCAGTGTGGCTTCAGGCCAGGAAAGTCCACCATCGACCAGATATTCACACTACGGCAGATCTTGGAGAATACCCATGAGCTTCAGATCGATACACACCACCTATTCATCGATTTTAAGGCCGCGTATGACAGCATCTATAGAGGCGAGCTATACAGAGCAATGTCTAGTTTCGGCATCCCTGCCAAACTCGTCCGTCTGTGCAGGATGACGATCTCACAGAGAGCTTTGATGTCCAGAAAGGATTTAGACAAGGCGATGCGCTGTCATGCAATTTTTTCAACATCGTACTTGAAAGAATAGTGCAAAACTCACGAGCAAACACAAGGGGCACTATCTTTCAAAAGTCCGTCCAACTAGTCGCATACGCCGACGATATTGACATAATCGGGAGAAAGCAGCGTGATGTCAGTGGCGCTTTCGCGAGTATTGAGACGGAAGCGGCGAAAATGGGCTTAGCGGTCAATGAGGGCAAGACCATTGACTGTCAAGCAAAAAGGACAACCAACACCGACGTCTCGGGAAGAACGTCACCCTCGACAGATATAACTTTGAGGTAGTTAAGGACTTTGTCTACCTAGGCTCTGCTATAAACACAGACAACGACACCAGCACTGAGATCAAGCGAAGAATAACTCTTGCCAACCGCTGTTTCTTTGGGCTAAGAAGGCAATTGACTAGCAAAGCCCTCTCGGACAACAAAAGTCACCCTGATGAATCTATCGACCAGTCTTGCCTTAGAATCATGGATAACATCAGAGATACACAGCTTCCTCCAGCGGTCATTTCAGACTGTTCTAGTGCATCTAATGTACTAAATATCAGCCAAAATTGGATTGAAACTGACAATACTACGATTTTTCCAACTACACTTTGTGTTAATAGAGCTCCCAACCCTCTGACATATATTAGAGATTTCTCTCTACCTAACCTCCAAAATAATAGTTCGCAAATTTCTCCTTCACAGTTTCCTTCTCCCGAATCTCGTTTTCATAATGAGCGAATAGTAAATACCATACCTCGGTAAATTTTCGATACGCCAAAACGATTAAAGATTGATAAGAGCTACATATAACTTGGAGAAAAACGTTGGCATGCAATTGCAAAATAAGCCAGTCGATGTAAAAACTTTTGAAAATATGCAACTTTTTCATAAGGCAAATGCACATTGGATGAATGACGAAAAAGATTTGTGTCTGAAGTTTTTTTTTATAAGTCTCCCTTATTATATTCCCACATGGTGAGCTCGAGATTTAGTTTATCATCTATAAGCACAATCTATCGATGACATTCTTCCTTAAGTTTACCGGCCGGTTTTTCAAACCAAATGATTAATATTTTAAAGAGCAAGGTAGAAACGATGTCAAGCATAGAGAAAAGGTGCGTATTAATTTTTAATGAAATGACAATCAAACCTGAACTTGATTACAACATTAAAAATGACATAGTATACGGCTTTTTTGACTTCGGGGAGCTGGGTAGACGCGCCACTGTAGCCTCCAAAGTAATGGTTTTTACTCCTAGGGGAATAAATAAAAATTGGAAGCAAACCACATCTTATTATATAGGATACCCGAAAGGTGATGAAATTGCTGAAATATTAAAATTAACAATATCAAAAACTTTAGAGTGTGGTCTGAAGTTATTTCTGTGTGTTGTGACCAAGGCAGCATTAATAGAAGAGCTAACAAATAACTTGGGACAAACGAAAACAAGCATTTTTTCGATATTGAAAATCAACGAATTTTTCCTACCCTCACTTATTCAAAAGTGTGCGAAATTGTTTGCTTAAAAATGCAATTATAATATCTGAAGATATTGTTTCATGGGGAATCCTTGTCAAACTTTTTATAGAGGATTCCAAGAACATCTTTCAAGTGTGCTTTAAGCTAACCAAGAGTCATATAAACCCGAACAACTGAACTAAAAAATTGTCAGTGAAATTGGCTACCCAATGTCAGCAAATTGTTTTAAAACTAAAGCCGACAAGAAGATTGCTGCCTTAACGGCAGCATTTTTAAGCAAAATTAATGATACTCGTATTTTCGATAACTTAAACAGTTACAGTTTATATACAAGCAACCCTAGTCGACACCTATTTCACTACATAGCGAGACTCTGCAGTCCATTAAAACGGCTAGGCAGTGGATATCGTTATGGGAATCTACCGAAAAGATGAAAAAGCCATATTGCTTTGGCGGGTTACTACAAACTTTACTTGCTATAGAACTAATATTGGAAAAACTTATAAATGACCAGCAGTTCCTTCTAATTGCACACATCTTAATACTGATGTTGCAGAAAATTTATTTTCAATGGCGCGATCATATAGGGGATAATACGAACGGAACCCTTCAGCCTACAGATTTATTCGTAATTTGAAGCAAATTTTTTTCAAAAATTTAAAGTCGCCAGAAAATTCAAGTCATGAAGATTCTGAGCCTGAGTCGTTATTGCACGAAGCTGATTGCGAAGATCTTAAGTGTGATGACAATGAAAAATTCCACACTGAAGCTCCAGTGGAAGATCATTTAATGGGAATTGATATTCTGAGCAGTATCGAATACCATACTAATATTGTTAGTGGTTTTTGTGAAAGTGGAAAAAATTGAGTATCGAGCTGTTATTAAATTCTTGTTTTTAAAAGGCAATACGCCTACGCAAATCAAAAATGAGTTGGACTCTGTGTATGGGGACTCTGCACCATCATATACCACAGTGAAATTTTGGGCAACTGAATTTAAACGTGGCCGTAAGAGCTTGGGAGAAGATGAACGTTCGGGACGTCCAAAAACTGCAACCACTGACGATAACATTGCTTAAGTTCACCAAATGGTGTTAGACGACCGCCGAATTAAAGTGAGAGAGATAGTAGAGGCTATGAAAATGTCCAAAAAACGTGTTTGTTACATGTTAAATCAAGATTTAGGCATGAGAAAGGTGTGCGTGCGTTGGGTGCCGCGTTTGCTTACGTTAGACCAAAAAGTGTTCGAATGAACATTTCCAACGCTCTGTTGGCGCAGTTTAGGCGCAATAAATCCGAGTTTTGGCGCCGATTAATTATTGTAGATGAAACTTGGATACACCATTATACGCCCGAAACAAAAGTTCAGTCAAAACAGTGGTCTGCAAAGGGCGAGCCGGCTAAAAAAATGTTTTTTTTCGGCTGGGAAAGTGATGGCGACTGTTTTTTGGGATAGTTAAGGAGTTATCTTAATTGATTATTTTCAAAAAGGAAAAACCATTGCAGGAGCATACGACGCATCATTTCTTGCTGAAGGCAGAAATTGCAGAAAAACGGCCACGTTTGGAGAACAAGAAAAACCTGTTTCACCAAGACAACACCTCAGCGCTTGCCATGGCGAAAACCCATGAATTACGGTTTGAACTGCTTGACCATCCACCTTATTCACCAGATCTAGCCCCAAGCGACTTCTTTTTGTGCACTCATATAAAAACTGCGCTCGGAGAACAGAGATTTTCGTCAAATGAGGAGCAATCACCTTCGTGAACAATTATTTTGCAGAGAAAAACGCCAAGTACTATTTGGACGGGTTAGAGAGATGGGAGCGTCGTTGGGAGAAGTGTGTAGAGTAGAAAAATAAAAAAAAATTTTGAGAAAAAATGCCTTGTATCATTGTTCGGTCGGAAACTTTCAGAGAACTCTCGTAAATGAAATGTTATTTTGTTTTCGAGTAAAATCATTATTGGTCTTTCATTTTATCGTAAGCGCTACAAACTTTTCACAAATTTGAGAGCATGACAACGAAAATATCGCAAACGACAAAAACTGCTTTGAGAAAAATATCTCAATTAATGTCATCGAATTCTATTGGCCCAAACATGATTAAAACCATAAATCGCGCTTTTGCTTATACGAGTAATTTCAGTAAAAAACGTTTCCTGTAAAATTAATCATTTGTTGCTAACGATAATTTTGCGGAAAGGGCTCCAAATATTAAAATCTGATAAAGGCTGTCATTGTCATATACATATGTTCTAAGACACAGTTCTCGCCGTTTAACCAGTTTCTTTACTCATTTTCTTGGCAAAGTCATCCACTCAGTTGCGTAACAGGTAGATTAAAAATCTGATTGGGAATGAAAACCAAAAACAGGTTTTGTTTACTTTTTTGCACTCATCCTGTCATTTTAACTCTATTCGCAGAGAGTAATAACATCTTTCTTTGCTCGCGGGAAATGAGAGCTCGCCACCTAGGCGGTCAAAGTGGATACCAAAAAATATCGCTTGATGATAGTACTACTAGTTTCATATTCAATGCTTCTGCTCAGATTTCAGATGCTGTAGGCCAGCGTTTCCTCTTTTAAATAACTCTTATATTCTCTTATTGTGACCAAATGTCTTACCGTCCGTTTCTTTTCATGAATAATGCCCAATTCATTGAAAGGTTTCTTCTTCTTCCTCTTCTTCTTATGCTTTTTGTTTTACTATTTTAAGTTAATATGAAAAATAAAGAAATTAATGAACACAACTAGAAGAAGAACGGAAAAAAGTATAATAAAGGAATCTGTCAGAATGACAGTAACAAGAAAAGAATAAACCGAGGCGCGTTCATGAATGCTGTGCGTGATACATGTTTCATGACTTATATTTCAACACTTTATTAACCCTTTCCTCGTTATACGAACTTATACGTAACGCGTTTCCCATTTTTACTGCATCGCTACTGCTCCGCTTATGGGGTTGGCTAATGTCGCAGACCGCAGACCGCAGAACGCGTCTACATAATGCTCGGTCCTGGATCGCTTCAGGCGGTATTGTGCATTTGCTATATGAGAAATGCAGGAATTTTTTTTGCGACCTCGTTTTCTTACAATTGGAGTGATCGTAGTTGATAGTGCCTTTTTTGCCGGATTTTCCGCAGATCATCTTTGATCGTGGCAATACCACCTCATTTTATTCGCCTCAAGCTGTTCGGTTACCGAATTCTTTATGTGTAGACTGCGTGACTCCACTAGACATCCTTAACATTTTCATTTCCGCTGCCGTCATTTTGTTTTTAAATGCTTCTTACATTAAAACGTATAACCGTAGATTAAACCTTATTGTACGAAATTTTTAAATTCCTTGAGAGAAATGTTTTCTTTGTGCAATGTAGTTATTGCGCATCGTATTTCTATTGCCAATTTTAAATCGAAAATAATAGTCATTCATCTTGAGCTTTTTTCGCAAGCAGTGACATTATAACATCATGCGAATGTATCGATGACGATGGTTGCTCGTAAAATAACTCATTTATTATTTTATTAACTTCCTGATAGGGGCGCACGTTAAGTGGCTTTTTAAGTTATTAAAAAAAAATATGTACAAAATAAAATCAATTTTTTTTTAAAAAATAAGCAAGTCTTTCGAAACGATTGCAGTATTAATGGAAATACTCGTATATTAACATACCACACTTTTAAGGAAAATTTGAATATAATCGAGCCAAAAATTATTGAGAACTGTGAAGTTTTCTTCCAAATCACTTTTTGTTCGTATTCAACTCTTTCTTTTACTGCAGAAAGGGAAATAAAACCACCAACGACACTTTTCTTATTTGCATCAGATTTACCAGTCAGGGTTAATCTGTTCTTGTCCAATTTTGGATTGACTTGTCCTAAATTCTAGTAGAATATGGAATATCAAAAACCATTGACTCATCAGTCGCACTCATTTCAACTTAGCAGGATTTCATAGGATCAAAGCAATTTCAGCTCAAATTTTTGATTGACCCCAAACTTTTACCCGGTAAACTAAGATTGGGCGACCTCTATGAAGCAAAACATGAAATTCCAGAAATAATAGTACATCTTTTTACCTTTCTAACATGGGGAATGTACTTTCGAATCCAGAAGATTTTACTGACTCCGAAATGAGCAATTTTCAGTTTCGAAAAATAAAACTAGCACGGACATATAATTTCGAATATGAAATGTTCAGAAAAGTTTAAGAATGTGATAAATTTGGTTTGTGGCTAAATAATGAATGCAGTATAGGATTACTCCGAAAATAGCTAAACGAATTATTTTGTAGATTGAGAAACACCAGGTTCTGGCCTTGGGGATACAGAAGGAACTCTGGGAATTCACTTTGAGGGCTAATTATTTAAAGTGCACGGCGGCGTCGTAGTTATGAGCCGATAAAAACGCCTTTCATGAAGTGGAATAGACCGGACAGAAAGAGGATAAAAAATGTTAATTCACATTTCTTTCAAGACCTCCAGTTTAGATTTATCATAAAAAAGCGTTATCTCGGAATAAGAGCGGATGGAAACATCCCGATTTTTTTCCATGTTCAGCAAAAGTTCAACCTGCATCATGTTCATTTGGCTTTCGCTCTTGGACCTTCGTTTTTTTGCCTTTTGGAATTTGCGAAATAATATTAAATACAATATAACCTCCATATCTCCTTTTTTTAAAGGCATTTATTTGTCCAAATTTGGAGTAGATAAAATGTCCATTTTAAGTCAGATGACTTGAGATGATTACAAGATATATTTCATTTGTGAAGCCAATAATGCTGGTTTTGAAACCTTTTTCAGCTACGTAAGTGACTCGTCTTGCCTTAATTTATCAGTACGAGTACTTGTAGCACAGGTGGTCCCTGGATGCCGACGAAGTAAGTGTGTGGTAGATTCGTTTACGTCTGATTTTTCCCAACTTGTGGATTTGCGCTGCAGGTTCGTGAGTCTCGTACTTACAGTGTGATTACCTAACAGGTTGTGACCGGTTAAAATCCTTCCTACATTTTAATAGCTACGAGATTCTTCGAGAGTGTTACTAAGTGCTGGCAAATGTAGACGTTGTACCCTGTTATACGTAAAGTAATATTTATTACACGAGTAGTCTGTCCAACATAAATTGGCAGTACAGATAGGTATTGCTTCATCACCGCTTGTTGTTGTGCCTTGTTGTTGTTAAGGTGGCGCTACAGTCCGGGGTGGACCTGGGCCTCAGTCAAAAAGCTTCTCCAGCCAGCTCGATCCCTGGCTAGCTGCCTCCAGTTTCGCACGCTAAGTTGGCTGAGGTCCTCTTCCACTTGCGTGCGTCACCTGAGTCTTGGCCTTCCTCTACTGCGCTGTCCCTCGGGAGCGGATTCGAAGACTTTTCGGACCGGAGCATTGGTGTCCATGCGCTCTACATGACCCAGCCATCGCAGTCTTTGGATCTTCACTCTTCTGGCTAGATCCATGTCGCTGTACAGTCCATAAAGTTCGTTGTTGTATCTCCTCCTCCACTCGCCGTCGCCCGAAGAACTTTTCTCTCGAAGAAACCAAGAACACCCTCATCCATTTTTGATAATGTCCATGCCTCTGCGCCATAGAGCAGGACCGGGATTATTAAGGTCTTATAAAGGATGACTTTTGTTGTCCGAGAGACGGCTTTGCTGCTCAATTGCCTTCTTAGCCCAAAGAAACAGCGGTTGGCAAGAGTTATTCTTGGCTTGATCTAAGCGCTGGTGTCGTTGTCTGTATTTATAGCGGAGCCTAGGTAGACAAAGTCCTTAACTACCTCAGAGTTATATCTGTCGAGGGTGACGTTCTGTCCGAGACGTCGGTGTTGGTTGTCCTTTTTGCTTGACAGCATATACTTGGTCTTACCCTCATTGACCGCTAAACCCATTTTCGCCGCTTACGTCTCAATACTCGCGAAAGCGCCACTGACATCACGCTGCTTTCTCCCGATTATGTCAATATCGTCGGCGTATGCGACTAGTTGGACGGATTTTTGAAAGATAGTGCCCCTTGTGTTTGCTCGTGAGTTTTGCAATATTATTTCAAGTACGATGTTGAAAAAATTGCATGACAGCGCATCGCCTTGTCTAAATCCTTTCTGGACATCAAAGGTCTCTGTGAGATCTTTACCGACCTTGATGGAGCAGCGTCCATTCTCCATCGTCATCCGGCACAGACGGACAAGTTTGGCAGGGATGCCAAAACTAGACATTGCTCTATATAGCTCGTCTCTATAGATGCTGTCGTACGCGGCCTTAAAATCGATAAATAGGTGGTGGGTATCGATCTGAAGCTCATGGGTCTCCTCCAAGATCTGCCGTAGTGTGAATATCTGGTCGATGGTGGACTTTCCTGGCCTGAAGCAACACTGATATGGACCTATCAGGTTCTTTCGTTCACACAATACGGCGGATAAGATCTTATATGCGATGTTAAGGAGACTGATGCCTCTGTAGTTGGCGCAGTTCAGAGGGTCTCCTTTCTTGAGAATCGGACAAACAATGCTGAGGTTCCACTCATCGGGCATACTTCTGTCCGACCATATTTTACAGATGATTTGTTGTGCCTTAGCATCCAAATAATCCGGACGTTATTTCGATTGTTAAGAACCATTAGCTCTGAGCGTACAATGTTTTTGAAGTGACGTGGAAGCTGGTGACTTAACGGCCGCTTGACTATAAATGGATATATTCTTGTGTGGTAAAATATATATGTAAGTGATCTGGCTGCTTAGTAAATAGAAAATATTGTTGTTTAGTCAGTACTGCAGTGGTTTGGCATTTCCAAGAATATTTCGGCCAGTGGTTTCCTGAATGCTGGACAAACTCTTCTTTTGGCGAATAATGACAATTTTTTTTTCTGGAATTACCCGAAGCCCACAAGAGTTAACCCATTTCGAAGGGCTTTTTAGGCTGCTTTCCAATATATTGCAGTCATCAGCGTGAGCTTTGTTTTTTATTAGCGAATTCTTATATTTTCCTGTAAGTCGGTTATGAGCAGTATTCGTCATATTAAGAGAACATAACCTAAGAATGGCAGATGAATGGAACATCATCAATGCTTGTCTGATTGTCAAGAAAGGGGACTTTCTTAACTGCCCCAACTACAGAAGCATCAGCCTTCTTAACAACGGCTTAAAGTTGACAGCAATTATAGAGACAAGATACTCGTATATAGAGACATGCCTAGTTTTGGCAAGATAGTGATAGAGAACGTACTTCATCAAGGTCGGTTAAGACCTCGCCTAGACCTTTGATATCATTCGTGAAAACTTATGTGTAAACGCAAGACGCAGAATCTTTCAATAGTCCGTCCAATTACTCACATACTCCTATGATGTCAGTGGCGCTTTCTCAAGTATTGAGACGGAAGCGTCGAAAATGGGTTTAGCGGTAAATGAGGGTAAGACCAAGTATATGCTGTCAAGCAAAAAGGACAATCAACACCGACGTCTCGGGCAGAACGTCACCCTCGACAGATATAACTTTGAGGTAGTTAAGGACTTTGTCTACCTAGGCTCCGCTACAAACTCAGACAATGACACCCCTGCTGAATTCAAACGATAAATAACTCTTACCAATCGCTATTCCTTTGGGCTAAGAAGTCAGTTGACTAGCAGAGCCCTCTCTCGAACAACCAAAGTTATCCTAAAGAAGACCTTAATAATCCCAGTCCTGCTCTGTGGTGCAGAAGTATGGATATTATCAAAATATCCAATGGATGAGAGTACTCTTGGCTGCTTCGAGTGATTTTCTGTCCCGTCTGCATAGACGGTAAGTATAGGAGGAGATGCAACGAAGATCAGTACGGACTGTACAGTGGCATCGAATTATCCAGAAGTGTGAAGGTCCAATGAGTGAGATCGGATGGACACCAATACTCCGGTCCGAAAGTTCTTAGTCAACATTTAGGATGGAAATTACATTAACCTTTCTCCACGCCTTTTCCCTCTCTTAGCTTTCAGAATACATGTTAACAAGCACTGCTCTGAAATTGGAGTGTGTATCAAGATGCCAGAATACCATCCATATTTGCTGATTTGCAATCGTCGCTTAAGGGAACGGTCTAGCCTAACCTCAGTTGCATTTCCAATCTTGAACATAGCTAAGCATGTTTTCAACAGCAGTTCCAGGGTATCTACGCGGAGATTGAACCGCCTTTTGTTGTTTTTCTGCAAGAGCGAGGTTGCTGAAAATTCTTTGCACCCAATTTATTTAAGTCGGTTGCACAAATTCGTGACGACGACGTAAACCACAGAGTGAGTGTGGGATGGATGAAATGGCGGGAAAATTCGGGAATATTTTGCGACCGAAAATTTCCACTTAAATTAAAGGGTAAACTCTACACCACGGTTGTTAGACCAGCTCTTATATACGGTTCACAGTGCTGGACAATGTACGAAGCGTTTAAAAACAAAATGACGGCAGCGGAAATGAAAATGTTAAGGATGTCTAGTGGAGTCACTAAACGCGATTGCATTAGATCTACGCGTATAAGAGGAAGTCTACATATAAAGAATTCGGTAACCGAACTTGAGGCGAATAGAATAAGCTGGTATTGCCATGTTCAAAGAAGATCTGCGGAAAATCCGGTTAAAAAGGCGCTATCAACTACGGTCACTTCAACTGTAGGAAAACGAGGTCGGAAAAAGAATTCCTGGATTTCTCAGATGGCAAATGCGTAACAACGCCTGGGGCTAAACCTGGGGCTTGAAACCAGGTTTTTCGGATACTTGCCAAAAGGCGATGGAAATTGTATCACCGGTTCATTTGATTATGATGTCAAGTACCATCACAACTCAGGTTATTACAGATGAATTCGTTCACTTTAAGGGGTTGACTTTGGCAATACTTTTTTTGAATTGAAAATATTAAAAGATCTAAGTTAAGCTAAGGTCCGATCTAACACCGCAGAAAGAAGGATATACAGTTGAGAGTTATGCGCAAGACATGTCAGTTGTAATCACGGGACATTACTTCTGAGAAGACATTGTTGCAAGGCCTTGGAATGAACATAGTTTGTGATCTTCTTATGGAGTTACAAGATCGTACACATAGGTTTCCTAAGTGTTTATAGCTAGTTTTAGGCCGACATTGGCAGGATGTTCTAAATTATTAAGAAATAAAAATGAATGAATGTAAAGTCTGACTTTGAAGCAAAGCCTTGCGCTCAGTTATTTAACTTTCTGAGAAAGTTGTACAAGGCACCTCTGAACCCAGTCAAAAAAGGGAATTTTCTTAAGGAATATGAAATGAATTAAGCCTTGCCCAGGATCTAAAGTAAATCTTATCTGAGTCTGAAGTCTAGCGTCGTGGTTCTCGGGTTCTCACAACTTATCACTCTACTAAGAAATAAAGACTACAAGCACCTGACCGGAAAAATGTCATCATCATATTCGTACCAGCATTAAAGGTGACATCAAAAACACCAAAAGAGAATCTGAGACTCTCGTGCGATTTCTCATTATCCACTTGCGTCTTATTTCAAGGGGGCATAGCGTATACCAATATAGGAGTATGAGACGCAATACGGCTTTACGTTCTCTTACTACATTTCACCAATTTCGACTTCGTTTTCGAATTGAGAATTTGATCACTGAAGTCCACTTCCACTTTGCGCTGAAGTGCTATCTTAGCAAGTGAAAATGATCCCGAAATTGCTCTGTATAAGAGTGTTGAAGATTCTAGATACACAGCACTTGGCTATTTACGAGCACGTATACTCGTAAATCTTGAGCCACATTGGCTCCGGATGTTTGAGACATCTTCTTAGAAGTACGTTAGTTAAGATTCGGTAACTTTTTCAACGATGACACATTACGTACTCGTACTTTCTAGTGCTTTCATGCATTCTCAACTTGTGCCCAATTTGTTCATCCCCCTTCGGTGGCTTTCCTTTTCAAACTATTGTACTTCAAAGGAACTTTCTCATAATTTATTCATATAATGCAATTTAAGTACGTCTCCGATTCGCCGCTAACTCCTTGCAATTATCCTGTTAATCTTCTCCTACTCCTCGGCGGCTGCTCTAGGGTGGTGTATATCCTTCCATTTAAACAAAAAGATATCACCTCATTAATTTACCGAGAAAGTTCATTTAAATACTGAAAACGGAGACTATCCACCCTTAACTGGGAAAGTCAAGAAGATTTCCATCCTTGTGCTTTTATTTGAGATAGGCCAAGGACATAGTCGTAGGTGCAGGAATAGCAACCCGAGCAAATCCTGGTTAGTGGGTGGAAATTTATTGGAATGTAAACTTTTTAAATGAAATTTACTTTGCGCATCCTTTTTGCAGTTGCACAGGGGCAAATTTGCAGCACCTTAACAAAACGAATAGTAGAACAAATGGCGTGCGTAGGAAATTCCCTTTCTGTTGTATAGTCACTTCCATTTACGGGCGACGAACAACAGGAACAGGAAAGAGTCCAGAAACTTCTTCAAAGAATTCGCCAGATTCACGGGAATTGCGAGAAATTTTACTTATTTGCATAAATCTTTGTATTTTTCGGGAAAACGGCTTCAGATTCAACATCAGCTTCAGCCTTGGCTTCGGTTGTTGATGTTGTTGCACGGATTCGTCTCTAGCCCTGAGGGTGGTAATCTCAGTTGTCGAGTAAAAGAAATCCTTTTTACCAGTACCGACGACGGTGTAAGTTATGTTCTGTATTTGGCTTTGAGGAGACAGAATTGTAAGCAGCCGAACAGCGAGGGTCCCGCGGCGTATGTACCACAATCGTGACATAAATTTTTGATGTAATTAGATAGGAGGTTGGAGTGGGAGTTGGCTTTGACGTTGAAATGAGTGCAGTTGCCTGAAACTATGAATGAAACGGATTTTTTTTTCATTTTCTTATTTTCTTCTACAAGCTATGAAGTTGTCCTTTTGATGCATTTCCTGATCTAAGTATAGGTGCAGAGAGAGAGAGTGAAGCAATTAGGAAAAACAACTTTGATGATGTGGTTGAACAGTGGCAAAAAGGACCTGAATGGACTAAGTGGAAGTTGCAAGTGGAGATTTACACTTTGGAAAGTTATGGTTGGCGTAAGTACTGAATAGAGTTGTAGTGAGGTTCTTGAAATAGTTTAATTTCTAACGAAGATGTAGAAGTAATTTCTGAGGGTTAACAAAGGTCTTCACCCTTTAAGTTATTTTATCTTCGCAAGGGAAATCCTTTTAACGTTGACTCCCAACATTGTATGCTACTAATAACCTTTTTTTGGGAGGAAGGTTGAAATTAACACTGCCCTCAGTTCGAGACTCTCACAAATTGAAAAAGCTTTATAATGGGCCTATCTACTCAGGTGCATGGCAGCCTTTATTAAACCAACTTCCAACTAATTGAAATTAACTTTGAAGTTGACCTGTCTCCTTTCCCCTGTCCCCTGCCCCCTGTTTCCAAACGAGAACAATGGAAATAAATGCGAAGTCATTATTTGTGAGCCCATCTTTAGTTTCAGTCATTGACGCAAAGGTCTTCTCTGACAACCTCTATTACACAAACTTCAGCTAACCCACATATTATACCACCTGCCGAAGTTTCGGCGTCCACTAGGCTGCTTCTTCTCTCTAGTATTTACGTGTCGTATCAAAGACCGCACGCCATCTGCACTGAAAAATCTGGGATATCCTGGTTCAGTTCCAAAATCAGCGATCAAAACGTTAGTTGTTTTCATAACTTTAGGGTTCTGGGTTCAAGTTCAACCAAAGAAGGGGAGGACTGACTCCTTTGAGATCACTTACTAACTTCGGCATTATAGTCGCAGTTGAACGCTGAGTACTAGTTAGTGCTGTGGTTGGCTAAGTAGATCCACTCACGGCCAACCTAAGATAGGTGGTATCTAGCAACTAAGCCGAGATCTTTGTCTATTTCATTGCCTTAGTGGGTTGGTATTGAAGAATATTCGAAATTAATGTCCATTCGACCTGGCCATTTTTGAACAAATCGATGCTGCTGTATAAATTTAAGTGTTTGTTGTTTAATCTAGCCTTCAAAGCCCGTTAACAGAAAAAAGGATGCAAATTACTCGAAGAATGTTGCCTGTTGTCCGACACCAACTGGGTAAACACTACGATGTTTAACCGCTTGCCGTTAAGAGTATGGAACAACACGAGATGCTGGGCCAGCCGATCTGCTGAGAATATCCCAGCTGCGGTTGAAGATGTCGTAGAGGACTCCGGAGTATCGAGTCGACGAATCGACGTGCCACGCAATTGGGCTTCAATCGGCGGTGTTTACGCCGCGTGTCAAACCGACTACTGTGAAAGCGTGCGCTACAGAGCCATGCCCGACGACTTTCTTTTTTCTCAATTGGATGAATTGGGACTGCAGAAGATGTGAATGAAGCAACGGCCCATACTACACGAGCCACAACCGAAATTCTGAGGCGACATTTCCGGGTCGCCAAATTTCTTGTTTTGGAGAATTACAATGGCCGGCAGGATCGCCTGATTTAATCACTCAAGACTTCTTTTTGTGAGTTTTTGTGAAGTCACGAGTTTATGTCAACAAGCCTCAGACTCTTGAAGCCCTAAAAGAGATATCCGTCAAGAATGCGAGGCCCTATCGCCGTAAGTTCTGTCAAGAGTAATGGAAAATGCCAGAAATCGGACCCGAAAGGTCATCAATTCTTGCGTCGGCCACTAAGCCGATATCATTTTCTCGATTTAATGGAAAACAAATTTAAGACATCAAGTAAACATAATCTAAAAGTTGAACCAAAGTTTTTTATTCATTAAAAAACATGACAGCCCTAAAACATTGGATGACAACCCTTGCGTCACCTTATACTTCGTCATCGCTCGCAGCCTTGTTGGCCTAGCAGGTGGAAGATTAGTCCTTTTATGGTAACAGTTAAGTGATCTACTCGGTATTGCAGCGGAATTTGACACATTTTCATCGTGTACTTGCAGAAGTTAGTTTTCCATGTCTTCTCTATTGACGATGAATGAACTAGTAAATTTTCTTACTGATCCCTACAGACCGTGATCCGAGTCTACATAATCCACTTGGAATATTCGGACCTCTATAATTCCGGCGTAGTGCTGTTTTATAACTGGGTGTCTTTGTTCCTTTATGATATTCTGCCTTGCTGTAGACCATATTATCCAGTGTCTGCATTCAGAAAAATTGCAGGGTACATGCAGCGGAAGAACTGACAACTAGCATCCTCCAAAAGAGGATGAAAAACTGCGACATTTATTATGGTGATTGTTATCAACGGCAAAAATCGTTCGATTTAGATACATACAAAATCTTAGAGCAGTGCCTTAGCAAGCATAGGAAGAGAAGACACCTCAGATAATGGAGTCAGACTAATCGACTTTGCGGGGGCGAAACATTGTAGTAGTTAGCGCGCAACCGAATATTCATTGGGGACTTGCAGATCTCTTGATCAATCAACTGACAATCAAATTAACCACACTGCAGTCGACGCAAGCAACTCCTCTAGTATCATGGTTGTTCGAACGTTCGAAGAATCCAACATCTCGATTCGGACCAGTATCTCGTTATAGTGCGGTTGCGGATATGTCCTATAAATGGAATGGTATTTTTTGTCCGATCCTCAAGAAAGGCGACCCTCTGCACTAAGTCAACCTGATTGGTCAAAATCACTGTGGTACTAGGCCAGGTAAGGGACTTCACCTCCCACGGCTCTGCTATTATCTCTGGTAACAACTTCTCATCGGAGATCAAACGAAGGATTACTCTTGCCAATCGCTGTTTCTTTGAGCTTGGAAGGCAATTGAGTAGTAAAGCCCTCTTCCGAATGTCTAAGGAGACACTCTACAATAAACTCATCGTCACAGTCCTGCTGTATGGAGCGGTCCCGTTTGCGTTGACGGACTTTGTAGGAGAAGATTAAACGACGAATTTTACGAGCTGTACAGCGGCGTAGACCTAGTCAGGAGGCTTCGCATTGGACGTCTAAGGTGGCTAAGATATGTAGAGCGAATGGACACCGACGCTTCCGCCCGCAGAGTCTTTGAATCTAATCCGGTGGTACCACGGAGTAAAGAAAGACCTCGACTTAGGTGGCGCACACAAGTGGAAGATGACCTCAAAAAACTTGTATTGCTAAACTTGAGGCAGACCAGGCTAACTGGAGAGGAATATTTTCCGAGGCCCAGGTCCACCCCGGACTGTAGGCCCACCTAAGAAGAAGATTAGACCAGGAAAGTCTACCATAAACCAAATGCACATGCGGGGTAGATCTTGGAAAAAAAACCGCTGTTATGGTTCTTATTTCTTTAATATTATTCTTGAAGGAATAGTGCAAAACTCAAGTGCCCACACAAAAGGTAAAACCTTTTTAAAGTCCGTCTTGTGCAAGTAAGATAGTAAGCTTCAGTTCTACCGAAGACGTCATTGTTTCCTAAATTTTCATAAAACTCCTTAAACCGATTTAATCGTTATACTAAAGCATTGCTTGTTCGCTTGTAATTTTAGTCAAACGGCTCGTAGAAATGTTTTTAGGTAGCATTATCTATTTTTGCTGTGGAGCCATTAGATTAATGTTTATTAATGGCGAATTAAAACTTAGTGTGGACTATTACATTACATTCTCTCGGGCTGTCGCTTACAACAGATTCGCATTCTAATATACTTCTTCTGTTCTCTTAAGTATTATAGTAACTACAGCAATTGATAAAGTTCTTCATTTTGCTTTTATTCTATCTATCCCACATCGTTCTCCTGATGGCGGTTATATTTGTTTTTGTGTTGATCCTTGAATCTGGCCTTGGCTCTTGGTTGCTTTTAAACGGTGGGGCCTTTACGTAGTTGACCCTTCAATACAAGCAAACCCTCAACCTTGAGAGCTATTTCCGGAATCCTTCAGGTAAAAGAAAACAGATATTTTGAAGTCAATATTGTACAGTATACAAGCATTAGGGTTGAAACATTTAACATTCATTCAATACCATCTGTACCTTGTATTAATATGAAAATCCTTACTAAACAGATATCCAAATTTGTCAAAGTATTTGTACGAGTATAATGAATTTTCCTTAGTAACTGATGACGCTCGTTCATCAAGCAAAGTAGTCCCGCGACTGTCTTGTTTTTGAGGTTACCTCATTTCCATCCTCAAATTACAGCGCAGCTTTTTTTCCCGTGCTTCCTGCGATTTTTCCATTACTTCCTCTCGGCTGCTGAAACGCATTCCCCGAGCCAAGTCAGGTGAATTCGGTGGCTGTTGGATGGTATTTGTTGCATTTTTCGTCAAAAAATTACGAATAATGAGGGCACGGCGCGTTGTCATGGAGCAAAATTTACGAGTTTTCTGCCCACAATTCTGGTCTCCTTCGGCGAATTGCTTCACGCAAACGTCTCATAACGCCTAAATAATACTCTTTGTTTACTTTCTGGCCTTCTGGCAAAAATTCACGATGCACTACACCGTTGTAATCCATGAAAACCGTGAGCATTGCCTTCTTTTCTTTGACTGAAAACGACGTGGTTTTTTTGGTCCGGCTCATTTGGTGAACGCCATTCACTTGCCTGACGTCTGGATTGCGTGTCGTCTTCAGTAATGATCCTTTTGATGAATGTGGGATCGGATTCAGCCTCGCAAATCATCTCTTTTGCGACGTCAACACGGTCTCTTTTTTGCATGGAATTGAGGTTTTTTGGCACCAACTTTGCTGCTACACGACGGAAACCCAAATCATTAACTAAAATGTCTTGGACGGATCCATAGGCAAAGTTCAAGTCCTCCGCTATCTCTCTGATGGTTAATTAGCGGTTATTGACCAACATTTCTTTTACTTCATCAATGTTTTCGTCGGTTTTCGATGTCGATGGTCTGCCACTGCGTTCATCATCTTCGATTGACTCACGACCACTTTTGAACCGCTCGTGCCACTGGTAAACGACCGTTTTCTTTAGAGAATCGTTGCCGAAACACTTCTCAAACATTTCCAACGTTCGCGCACCATTAAATCCGTTTTTTAAACAAAATCTAATAAAAGTTCGTTGTTGCAAATTTAAATTCATTTCTAAAATTGTAAAAAATCGCCAACACACACAGGGATAGATGTACTCTTGGCTACGTAACTTTTTCAAATGTCAAGCTAAGATGCTAAGATTTAGAGGGAACATCAACAACAGATGTACCAACTTAACAAAACAGAACTCAAATCGGAACAATGGGAGCGCCACATGGTGGTTTTTGATCAAACTAAATTTAATCTAAAAATGGGAAAGCGAGAAAGTTCAGGTTGGGAGGGTTGTATAATGAGGCCGTTTCTGAGGTTACTTCTGCTACAATCAAAATCGAAATATATAGGAAATAATCTATCTGTATTAGCATACGATACATGGTTCCTTGAAACCATATGTCGTTCGGCGATAATTAAGTCAAAAAGGTGGAACATGCTTCAAATTGAGTAAAAGTGAGTGAAAAAATGAGGTATCGACAGATTTCCAACGTTTTTCCAAAGAAAGTCAACCGATCAGTTTGAGTTGATCAACAAAGAGGAGTAAGATGTAATGAACAGTCCATGGGAGCCTTCGCACGAGTCTGCTTTTTCTATCTCCGATACGCAAAATGTGATTTTCATAAATAGGCGACCATACCTGGCTAAAAAACTCGAGAATGGGCATAACAAAGGTGAAGTTAATAGGGTTTGCTACATAAGGGTCTTCGAATTCATTATACATATCACTAAATTAGGAACCTATCAAGATCATCTTGTTAAGGTTGAGATTCATAAAAGTTAGGAAAATGTCAATAGATGTTCATATTATCGGCATAGACAGACATAGACTTTTACAACATATTTTTTAGTCCAAATTAAAAGTATTGGACAAAGATAACTGCCTTGTGGAACCCAAAGTGGCTTTAATCGACTCAGATGAATGAGAACAAAAATTGACTTGGAAGTGGACGGTTGTTGAGTCAAAAGACATATTAGAGTAGACGAATATCTATCCGAATTTTTTAGGATCAGGGATGCATGATTATTTGGGGATGCAAAATTATTAGTGCCTCGTCAATCAGCCATGAATTGTGATTTGAGTTATTTCTTATAGGTTGATGTGGTATACTTAAGGCCGCTGATACCGGAAGAGTTAAAAAAGTTTTCTGCCGTTAAGGTTAGGGAATATAAATAGGGCGATAGAATCAATTAAAGCTGCCCCAAAGACATTGCAAAATATTTAAATTGGTCAGGTTTTATCGAAAGTCTTGAGTGGTGTGGAGAGGGTAACTAGGTGCGGTAATGTGTGTTCTGTTTCACAAAGCTTATGACTCTGCATCAATTATCGGTTTAGATCCTGGAAACTCCCCAGATTCTTTCTATAAAAGCACATGTCCATAATATATCAATATAGATTGACACACCTTCCTTTGACAATACCTTTCGAATTTCATTGCAATTTTTGAAAAATAACCTCAAATACATCAGACACAGTTAAAGTGCTCGCAAAATTTCATGTAACATGCCTGAATGCACCTGGGGCACAGAACCCAGTCTCTCCAATAGCACATTCACACACGCGGCAATTGGTGAAATAAAAATTGCATCCAGGACCTTGCATCCACCATTAAATACAGGACATCAATAAAATTCATTACTACATACGAAGATACTTTTTTGTCTATATGTATACTCGAATGTTACACGAAACATATAGATATTTTAATTCCAATACGACGGATGGGGAATAAGGTTAGGCCATGGAGTATGGTCTCTGTTCGGTTAATTTAATTACCCCATGTTCGGAATTAATGCAACAGATGTTCGATTTTGCCAGGACCTCCAGTTTAAATCTTTAAAATTGCTGAATTTCAACCAAAAATGCATCCGAAAAACGTTTTGAAAAAAAACGTGCGATACGAGAACGAGTATTCGTAATTGTCAATCGACTGCCATCTACACCTGACAATACGTACTAATTGCATGGATATGCCAGTTACTGTTGTAACCAATTTTGCTTAAAGGTACTATCATGGTATGGCCATAAAATATAACTTACACTGGGCGAGATACAGTGTTCCGTTGTCTCTTATTCTGTGTGCTGTATCGGGGACTCCGGATATCATGGTATCAAAAATCGGAATTTACCAGGACATTGCATGACTTTTTGTGTTCAATGAAGAGACAGGAACAGGATAAAACAACTCGTGTAGGGGTGCACATCTTCTCGTCTACTCGTCTACTCGTCTACTCGTTTACTCGTCTACTAGTATGCCTGGCATTGATAAATTACTAGAGATATTGTTGTCCTTTCGCGCCTTTTCCACGTAAAAGCATCGACCACGTCATTCGGTCGTACACTTTCCTGTTTTTTTTTCTCTTTTTTATATGAACATGGATGGGTGGATGTTGATGTTGGTGGTATTGTCTATACGAGACTACCTTTAATCAGAGCTAAAGTATTTATTGTATACATACGTGCTGTGGATAAAAGGTGGCGTCCCGGGATTGATTACCATTCTCTCCGGCAGTCGTTGAAGCAAAGGATAGTCAAAGGAGAGCATGCACAAGGTATAGTGTAGTCAGGTGGAGTCATGGCAGCAAAAGTAGATAGGTAGGATGTCCTGGATGCAGTCATAGTAACTATGGTAGCGGGTGGAGATTATTTTCGGCCTATCCAAGGGTAACGTAATATAAACTGCATGCAAGAGATGCACTTAAATGGAACAGGAAGAGATTTAAATTTTGCGTTTAGCTAGATGGACGTAAAGTTGGGGTAGTCCGATGTTGAGGCAGACACGAGTGGGATGTATATTTAGTTCGATATTGAGTGCGATGGTGAGTGAATTTTGTTTACACATTGAGAATGCTGAATGCACATTAATGACTGCAAGTGTTGGGAATGGGTTAATATTTAATAGCGAAGCAGAGGACGAGAGTTAGTCTAGCATGCTGGATTTGCAAAGAGCTTGTGGTCAGGTGTTTTAGATGAAACTTGAGTGGCTCTTTACAAGGTAGTTTATAGTCAGTCTACTAGAAAAGTAAAACAATTTATTGATCGTTTGGTGGAGATTGGCTGTGGTTTACTTTAGTGAACCCCTTAAGTGCTATTATGATTCTTACAGTATTGTTTATACTTACCCAATAAGCCATATAATGGTGTATCATTAGGGTTGTGTAAGGAACCAGGAATTTTGGGCATACAATCACTCAAACACCCAAGAACCTACGAAATTGTTGTGTCATACCTTATATACCACAGGTCATTAAATCTGCCCTCATAAATATCAATATTTCAAACATCTTGGATGTTCAAAATTCAATTTAAAAATTCTTATATAGAACTCGGTGGATAAAAAGATGAGAGGTTTCTAATAATGGAGGGAGTGAGCAACTTATAATGGGAATGTACGCACATGCATATGTAGGATACTTAGTTAGGTTAGAAAAATTCCAGTACTCACTTCAGAAGAGGGTCCTTTCTATAATTAAAAACGGTTTAACCAGAAAATACTCAAGAGAAGACGCAATATTAGTTGCAGAAATACTGGGTTACAACTTTTTTCCTAATTAAAGTGGTGCCAGGGACATATTCAGTTTATAGCTCACAGGGAAGTTTGACCTATTATGACCATTTTTACGGCTTATTCGAAAAGTATCTGTCTGAGAAATTGTAGTTTTTTAACAACAATTCCAGGTATAGAGTGTCATCTGTGGAAGCCTTAACCATAGACATAGAGTTTGGTCTTCATAGTCATGTGAAATCGAAGAATAGAGCATTCAGTAAAGAATTTGTTCGTTCTATTCTTTGCATGTTATTTTGGTGGAATCTATCAGTATTTTATACAAAGTAAAGTCAAGGCTTCAATGATAGATATAGTATAGTAACAGCACCATGTATCTGCAGTAAATTGCGGGCATTTACAGAGATAGTGTTCGGCGGTGTTGTCATAATTTCCACAGGAAGCGTAGCAGGATTTTATGTTATTTATACATTAGACATTTAGGTGCTTAAAAATGACAAAATACTTCTTTATATCGCAAATAAGCAGTAAATTTCGTACTGAGGGCATCCTCCTTTTTCTCGTTGTTTCTCCTCTTCCTCTTCCCTCTCTTTATTTTTGCCGAATAGCTATGCTCAGCTATTTCCCTAGACATTGGAACTAAGTGGAAAACTGCGAGAAGCAATGTCTCAATGGAGTGTTGGGACGAAGGAGGAAGGTTTTATGGGTACAATCCTAACCTGATTATACCCCGATCTAGCAATCTATTATAAATCGCCGCCCCAAACAAAGCTAAGTATCAGTGGTAGTGCCACTTTACCCCGGGTCCCTACTTGCTTCGGTCGATCGGCGTTCCGATTTGGGGCAATGGGGACAGACCAATAGCGGGTCTTTCCTTACAACTATGTATTTTGTTTCTCGTTTAGTTTGTTAATGTTGTGGGCCTTTCTGCCGCCTGGTCTTTGCCAGTTTGTTATTGTCTTTATTACTTTGTTGATATTATTAATATTGATGTAAATGTAAATTGATGTAAATTATGTTATTTGTGTTGTTGTTATAGTTAATGTTTACTATTATTCTTTTTGCTTTATACGTGCGTATGTTTCCCACGTTGAAGGCTATCTCATAACTTGGCCGTCTGCCTACAGCCTCTGCTGCTCCCTTGGTGCTCCGTCGGTGGGGTGCTAATTTAAAAAGGGGTCGTCGTCCCTTCACCCATCGAACCAGACTTTGAATGTTGATACGACGTTGTGATGTGTCTTAATATGTTGGCCGTCCGCCTGCACACCACCGTCGCTCCTCCGTTGCTTCCTCGTTGTGGGTGTAGCTATCAAGGAGATCGTCATCTCTTCCCCCTTGGACATTTTTAAGTTAGCATTCACATCGGTTACGAGATGTGATGCTTCTTGTCCCCACATCGATGGCAAGATGTGGGATTCCTCAAGCCTTTGTAATACTTGGCCTTCGTTGGGGCGTAATCTCCGGGAATCGTCCTCCCCCATCCGTCATCATCTAGAAAGGGCCGTCCGATGATCTTGGTGAACCTCCTGTTGCACCCTGGGCTCCTGGTTCGTTGTGAGTCTACCTACCGTCCTTAGGGCTTCACCGACCGAACCACCTCGTTCCTCCTATGAGGGTAAAATTAGCCCGTAAACCTATGTGAGTCCCTTTTCGAGGTCTGTGGTCGGTGAGCCAATGGCTGATGGAATCTTGGCTGCCCCCCACCTCCGCCAGAGCTCGGTCTTCCCACTCAATGGAATGAGAGAACGACGGGATATGAAAAAGGAAGAGGGTAAATCTTGTTTCGGGAAAACTTACCGCAACAGGTGGATAGTAATGTTAGTGCTGTCATGCTAGTAACATAAGTGTCCAACTATCAGCGCAATATAATATAATCAGCGACGTGGGGAGGTTCGGATCCTTAGAAACTTTTTGACGAGCCGATGTTATTCCTGGGATTACTTGGCACCGAAACAACACTTAGTGAATTCGTCTTTCCGAATACGCCGGAATGGACACAATACCTGTTTTCCCAATCCAGAAATTTTTCATAATATAGTTTTATCAGGATTGCGTATATTTCCGTTTGAGAGATAGGCACGAGAATTGAAATCGAATGTTTTCATCGAGACACAATCACTAAATCCTTGACTGGGTTTGAAACCATCCGTAAAGATTTAACTTTTTTCCATTCTTTCCCATACATCTCGAATCTTTTTTATTTGGGCCCTGGTTACCTACTTGCTCGACTATCCATTTTGTATCCATCAGCTTATTTGGTCTTGGATTTTAAAAATCCTACGATTGTTGATTTCCGATCGGTATATTCAACCCACTGTGGAAGCATAAAAGTTTTCTTCAATTTAGGAAATTTTGCATTTAGTTGCGAGTTTTCTTTCAATGTCTGCCTTTCACGATGATAACCAAGTCGTCGATTTATTGAGTTTTTAATTTACAACATAGTCCTTCTGCACAAGATGTAAGTCCTTCTTGTCGGCAATTGACAATCCCATCAACTGGTTAGAACACCTGAATAGACTAATCGATGTTCTTCTTCGATCATATTTAAGCATCCACTGAATTTTCGGACAAATATTCCAAGAGCCTCGTCTTTAGCTCCCTGATAAAGAATGCCTGAATTGAGTTCGTAAAAATCGGAGTCTTGAAGTAATGAAATTTATACCTTTGACTCATGTATTCCGCCTTTTCTACTCATTTCAATTTTGTATCAGATTATGTACTATCGTACTCCTTTAGATCGGTACGGAGCGTTATGAATGATGTTTTTGGCATGAGATGAGTTGAAGTGCGTCCTGAGCCGAGAGTGCTGAATTCGTTGGAGAACCAGCATCGCATTGATGTCAGTAAAGAAATATTTTCTTTGGGTCAAAATGTTATCGATAGCAAATTACAAATAATCATCGGAATGGCGCACCTCAGATGACCCAACACCCAAAAATCCACGACAAAGTCGATCAAAAATCAAGGCTTTGTTGACCGTTTTCTTGGATTGCTTGGATTGGAGTGCTGTTGTTCACTCCGAATTTCTTCTGTCAGCCCAGGCAGTAAATAAGGAGTATTGCGTGAGCGTTTGAGGGAAAATGTTCATCGCAACAGGCCAGAATTGTGGAGAAACAACTCCTGGTTTCTTCACCACGACATCGCACCGTGGCTCCGTATTCACCTGACATGGCTCCTTGTGAGTCTTTCCTCTTCTACTTTGCGGAAAACGTTTTGAGATGATCGAGGCGATTAAGAACAATTCGCCGAAGGAGCTGAGGGTGATTCCAAAATCGGCATATGAAAAGTGTTTTGAAGATTGGATGACGCGTTGGAAAATGTGTATTGCTTGCAATGAAGATTACTTTGAAGGGAATAAAATGAATGTCGATGAATAATTGAACCGTTTACGTTTAATTGAAGAATTACGGGTTCTTTTTGATAAGAGGGTATTTTTCCTCAAAGTCTGGGCTCTAAGCGTCTGCATAGACCTATTTATTCTCTCAAGGTTCAAATAATAACTAATATGAGGAAATTTTTATGTAGGGAAAACTTAACGATTTGTTAGAAAGCAGTAAAAGAATTCCAGGCGAGAGACCGAAACATAAGTTGACAACAAGAACGACAGAAAAAATCGGTTTTTTAAAGATCGATTTCAGGACTGAGTCTTCACAGCTGTGATTAGTATCTGGATAACTACATAAAAGTGGCTTAAGAGCTATTATTTGTTTATCAAGCAATTTCCCACTTTTTTAATCTATCCCTGCATTCCTTAAGCTCTCGGTTAGATTTGAAAGGAAATCACCCCAAATTCAATGTAACGGAAGTGCATGTTATAAAATCACTCCCCACCTGACTAATGCCACCCTCGCTCACGTGTAATTATCTACTTAACACAACGTAATCATGTCAAGCTAACATTCCGACATTAACACTCTTATCCTGGTGTTGCACACTTCATCTATGAAGTACGAATATGTTGGCAGTTAACAACCTCTCAGCTAGAGCAAGCCCATTGCACAGGGACACACGTGCAACCTATTACACCCTGTAAATGATCATCCCGCATTAATGCCACCTCCGGTGCACGGAAAGAGGCGTATTCCACCACTAGCGGCAATAAACCTGATTTATTGGAGTTTTAAATGAAATTCGTGCTTGCAACGGCGAAATTCCAATACTGCAAGGTGTGAGGCACATGACATCATGGCATGCTACCACCTCATGTGTGATGAGTTCATTCTACGAGTATGTCGCATCCTGAAAACATGGATTCGCTTTTGAAAATCCTACTTTTCACTTCTATTCATCCCACAAAAGTCGAAGCATTTCACAGTAGCTAGATCTGCATTTCTTAGAACCGCTTTTTATGGAAATTGTCAAAGTTTTCCTAACAAACTTGGATAGCTACCCTTTTAAAAGTTACCCCGTTTATGGAGTCCACCCTATGGAATCAACTCCCCGAAAACTACCCCCTTTGGAGCACGAGCATTTAAAAAGCAAAGTGCGAATCTTCAAATGAAATACAAAGTCATTGGTTATTCGTTCATGTGTAGATGTGTTGGGACATCACGTCTAACCTTGCCGAAGCTACCTCTTCCAAGTTGAAAAGTTTAGGAAAGATATCTGCGAATGGAAAAGTCAGACAGAAAAGTCGCTCTTTTTAACTGAGTGTTCTTGGGAATGTTATCTTTTTTTTGCTGTTTCTCTTTTCCCTTTTATGTTAGTCCTGTCGAGATATTTAAGAATGGAACAAAGAGGGGTGGAGAAGTGAAGGGAGAAACAAAGTTTTTATTTAAACTTTCAAAACGTATTTTATTGAACTTTTAAAATTGTATTAAGGATGTTTATTTTCTAGTTTTAAGGAGGTACAACTCACAGAGTTCTTTGCATCCTTTTGGGAGACCTTAAAAGAGATTGTTAAGTAAGTGGCACGATCATTGGAGTGGTGACTCATCCTTTACAAATGCACATATATCTTGGCATGACGGGATAGAGAAAAAGGCAATTATGTTGAAAGCGATTAATAAATACTACAGAACGAGGCATCTTCCGTCGCTTATATAAGGCCCTCTAGCGTTAAATTACAGCGCCCAAGAAGGGCATACGCCCAATTTGGGAATGTTGCTGCATTAAGTAGATGGCTCCCAGCGAACAGTAAAACAGTAAGTAATTGGTATCAACAGCTACGCTAAGGAGATTACTACCTGGAAAGTACCATCGCGGATCCCAATATCAGGGAAAAGGGCTAAGTAAACCATCGAAAATCGGAATTGAGTGTGAGGTCTTGACCGTATTGATTACTCTTCAAACAGCAAAGGAACAAATGGACACGCTTTGAGAAGTACAGCGGCAAGGCCGTCAATACACCGCCTATGCCTAGAACAAAATAGAAGAGCCGAAAAAAGGTCTTTAGCTGAACAGTGCCCTCGCCAAGTGATTTGAGTTGTTATGATCTGCAGCGACTACGTAAGGCAACTAGAAAGCTTCTTAAAAAGCCTTTTAGGAGTAACTTGGTGAAAGACTGAAATCTGTATAGACCGAAACAAATAGAATGAAAGACGCCAATTCGTATTTTGAAGAGTGCCTCTGATGTTGTAAGGGCTTTTATCAAAAGATGTCGTTTCGTTTGTTAAAGCATGATTTGAGGCATGTTATAGTACAGTGTATCTTGTATGCGATATCAGGTTAAGATGCTTCCGTAGTTGGCGGAGTCAAAGGACTGCTAAGGGGCCTATCTTTTGGATTAGATTTGTATTATTTATCGGACAGCCGAATCATGTTCGGTAATTTTAGTTCCTTCTATTTTCCTGGATTCTCTGTTAGACATAGTTACCTGCAATTTATTTTAATCTGTGCGTTATGCCTCACAGTTTAATATCAGGACAGCGTGTAGGTTAGTAATTCAAAAAAACCATCAAAAAAGCTAGATTTGCTTCCATGGAACACAACATGTCTTAGCTTTGATTTTCATGCCCACCATCGTGAAGATGTCTCCGTTCTTTGCATCATATTATTTTGTAGAAATCCCGAGCAGCTTTAGGTCTATATTGCAGTAATGCTATGGAAAGATTAGAAATTGTAACTCTTTGTGTATCCATTGTGGTCACAGTTGTGTGGGCTATTCACAGATGGAAAGGTTTTTTTTCATTTTTTGTTTTCAGACACAACAATGGAGAGAGATTAGTCGAATTATGTCAAACATTTCAACTAGCAATCGGCGGCACCATCTTTCCCCACAAAAATATACACAAGTACACCTGGACGTCACCAGGAGGCCGCGCACGCAATCAGATCGACCACATATGCGTAAACAGAAGATAGCGTAGCTCGTTAACTGATGTCAAAAACAGACGAGGCGCAGATATCAGCAGCGAACTCCAACTCATCACTGGTGACTTTAAGATCAAGTTGAGAGCACAAAGTACAATCAGATATAGAAGAAGAAGACGTGTAAACCTCCAACAACTCCAAAGTGTACCTACAAGAAATAAACTAGTGAACAACCTAATAGAGAAGACATCAAACATACATCTCGAAGAAAGGAACTAAAGCGGCAGCTAATCAACAACGCAGCTACTAGCAGTCAATACAACATCGCTGCCAAACAAGTTAAGAAAGCCGCTAAAGCGTGCTACTAGCAAACTCAAAGATGAAGGGGACATTTCGATGAAATTAGCAATACCGTAGATGACAATAACGAAACAAGGCATGAAGAAAATGAAACAAACAGCCACACAGACAACAACTTAAGAATATCGTGTGAAGCACTCAGTGTCAATGAGATGAAGGAGGCTATAATAAAAATGAAGTGTAACAAAGCAGCAGCCGAATTGCAACATGCTGACAGCAGAACATCTATACCCTCACATCAGAAAGACTACCCTCATCTTGGAAGAAAGGCATAATCATGAAATTACCAAAGGAGGGCGACCTGAAAGAATGCAGCAACCGAAAAGGAATAACTCCACTTAACTACATATACAAGATACTTGCAACAATCATTCAAGGGAGACTTCGAAACAAAATTGAAGGAAATCTACGAGGTGAACAGGCTGACTTCCGCCCACATAGAAGCTGCGTAGACCAACCCAACACTCTGCGCATAATAGTTGAGCAGTCTATAGAATGGTGTACACCTCTCCAGACACCATCAAAAACCTTATAACATGAAGAGCACTAAGTACCCAAAAAAAAATTGACATCATCAGAGCACTGTACGAAGATTTGGACCCCGCAGTACTACATAATGGAATCATCAGTGACTCTTTCACTACAAATAAAGGAGTTAATATGATGCCCCACTCTTACCTGAACTGTTCACAATTGTCCTGGATGTAATTATGAGAGAAGTCTGCGCGCAGAGACGTGGAATAACTTGGAGTCTCACACGACAACTCGAGGACTTAGACTATGCGGACGATATTTATCTTGTATCACACAAGCTCAGTGACATCCAAGCTAAATTAAAACACATTAAAACATCGGATTGGAGATAAATATCCAGAAGACTAAGGCCATGAGGATCACCACCTGCTACATAGGAGACATTACCATCGAAGGAAACCCCGTCGAATGTGTAGATAGCTTCTGCTATCTAGGTAGTATAATAACAATAGACGGCGGCGCAGAAACAGACGTTGATAACGAAAAGCAAAAGCAACATTCGGTCAATTACAACCTATATGGAGGAGTTCCCAGATTTCCTGAAACAGGAAGCTCAGAATATTCAACTCATGTGTCAAGTTATATGGCAACGAAACCTTGTTGATTTTTAACAATATCATACAGAGACTTCAGGTATTCATCAACAAATGTCTCCGTACCATATGTCGAATATTCTGGCAAAACATCATTAGGAACGTGGATCTGTTGGAAATAACAAGAGAGGAACCAATTGCGTCGCAGATTAAGAGACGCAAATGGAAATGGATCGGACATACCATCAGAAAAAAGCCGACAGCATCAACAGAATGGCGTTAGAGTGGAACCCTCAAGGCAAAAGATCCAGAGGCCGTCCCAAGAATACCTGGAGACGATTGATACTCCTGGAACTAGGAAAACTCAACCTCACTTGAAACAGTGTAAAAAAAACTGTAACCAACCGAGTGAGATGGAGATGCCAAGTGGAAGCCCTATGCTCCCAAGTGGAGTGACAAAAGGAAACAAAAAATCTCCATGTCTGTCGCCTTCGTGAAGATAACTATCGCGTCGTCTACTATCGGGGTTTTGTTCCATGCAACTTTGTTTGGGAAGACGTGGGAGAATAGTATTTCAATGCCATTAAAGGGTGGAACGTAGTCCGTACTTAGGCATACTTATAGTTCATTCGATAAGTTCATACCTTGGGGTTGATCTCAAGTGTATTCGCCGATGGTTCTAAGAGTGTAGTTCAGAATAAAAATTTTTGCAGGAAGCACTTGGTGATGGATACAAAACAATCGATTGATCGCATTCCGCCTTTGGTGCTGTAGTATATTTAATAACGACTAAGGCTCTCATAAGGGTTGAAAACACTACCCGTTGAAATCTAAATGGAGTTGAAATGATCTTTAGAATTGTGTTACCTAGTGTCTCATAGATGGCGCTACCGCTAGGCACACATATTAGTAAATTCAATAGTGGCAAGGTGACTGATACCTTTTTTATTTTTTGTAAGGCTGTTGGTCGTAGGCAAGTAGTCTTAAATTTAGCTTTCTGCAAATATGGTCTCACGCAGCATCACTTTGCTACTTTTACAACTCGGCATTCTTAATTGAACCAACTTCTGTGTGGAATTTTCGATTATAGATTCTGGGATACACAACTGTACACAAATGGCCGTGTGATTGTTCAAAATACGGCCTATAAGCTTATATAAATAAAAACGCTGATTAGAGGACTAAATCATCGAAAGTACTTGAGATCGACGTTCCTTTCATCAAAAGTCATGATCCGAATATAATGATGAAATGATGAGATTGTTAAGTACTGTCGTAAATTTTGAGATTAGGAAATTGCATTCGAAGTATGGCACGAGTATTGCAAACTATCAAAATCACAATGCCTCGAACGACAGCCAGAATCCAAGGCAATTACTCACCATAGAGATTGCCCTTCCGCTACCCCATCCAATTCGATAGCTTGCTTAACTTTTAATACATAACCTCGTCCGCATCTCGTATGAAAAATCCCTTTTATTGATTGACTTAACCAGCAATTTCTCAACTAAATTCCTGTTAATTTCATTCCATTTATCCAAAATGTTCATTCACATAATCAACAAAATTTCCGTCGTCTGTGGGGCCTGTCTAAACTAAATTATTCCATCCACGAATGCTAATGAACTCATCACTTGCACATTATAACCATGACTCTGTCTACCATGTCTATTTGCTTTGCTCAACCTCTGCAATTTAGGACTTTAATCAAATCGAATTCGCAAAATGTTCGTGGATACAATGCAGTTCAGAAGAGTAAATGCTTGCATACCGGAATGCCTACGAAATGCCCAATGGAATGCACTTCCTCGATAATAAGAGTACCACACCCAGCAACACTATTCGTAGGTATGGTCCTGCACATGTGATATGTCAACCGAATTCATGCCTGATAGATTGCTGCTGAGAGTTTCTAATTATAATTGTTGCCTTAATCGAGACAAGAAGTGAACTAAAGTGGAACTACTCGTATGTATGCACGAGTATGTACGAGTACATTTAGCATCAAACGGACGCACTATTATTCCGCCATGGCATAGCACCCTCACTTTTCCAACTGACTCTTTAGCACGTTCGAAATACACACGAGTATACAGTGCCATGCTTCGACCAGAAGAAGGATTTGGATTTGGGGCGAGAGACAAGTAAAAAAATTCGTCCTTAATTAAAGTACGATGCCAAAGAGTGCCCATGCCCAGGGAAATGATTGCGATTTCGAAAGGACATCTCACATTTCTGAAGTGGTAAGAGTACATGCATACATATATGTAAGTACAGTGCGTTCTGCCCCCAGGGTCGATTGTTAAGACCCATACTACACACTATTTCGAATACTACTCGAATACTGCTTTTGACAGTTCAATTGCTTTCGATTGAGTTACACAGAATTGTGTACGCAAAGTGGAACTCCTTTTTAATTAGTTCAATTTTAAGCCATTGTGTGTCGTTGCGACAAGGATATTCTCTCCAAGAACAAAAACATTTCTCTTTAACAGCCTCTCCTTCCGGTTCCTGTCGCCGACGGACAAATATACTCATATACATGCATATGTTCAAATATAAACATGGCGATTGAAAAATTTGTGTTTATGGTGGTTGAAGTGGTGAATTCGATTGTAAACTGGTTGATTGTGGACACGAAAAAAAAAAACAAAACAGAACATCCTGCCACATTTCAATGAAGGACCAAAAATGAGGAGGGATATATCCGTACATTCCTATAAACTTGTGTTTGTTTTCCTGTTCTATTATCTCTGCTGTTGGTGGGGCAAAAAGGCGGCTTTGAGCCGACAATTTATGGGTTGATGTGTTGTTGGGGAGAGGGTAAAATGTAAACAAATGATAGAGAATGTGAGAACTGCAAAAAAAAAACAATATCAAGGATTTTGTCAAAATAATGGCTATTTCGAGGTATCTCCTTCCCAATCTACTCTACGCCATTCTTCTTTCGGCTTTCGAATTTCGCCTTTTACCATTGAATGCTTTTAAAATTGGGGATTGCAGCGTCAGTTTTGATTAACAATTTTCATTTTTTGAGCTTGGGAAATTGAAGAGATTTAAAATTTGGCAAAAGTAAAACAAAAAAGTTTGTAGATTTCGAGAAGGTCAGACAAAGTGGCTAAGGTTACAATGTCACTGTGGTTTGGATATAATTTTCACGTTATTTTCGAACATTTTGAAAAAGTTTCAGGAAAAGCTTAGCGCAGCGGCAGAATTGGAGAAACGACAAGTCTGTCATGACAATGCACTACGAATTGAGAGTGAGTTATCAGGATGTTCCAACTTTGTACAGATAACAAGTAACTGAAGAGCTCGAATTTGTTTCTTCGCAATATAAGGCGAAAACTCACGGAGAAAATTCTGGCCAGTGCAGTAATACTGTGTGATGCACGGGTCCAACTCCGGATAGCACATAGAAGTAATTCTATAAAGCAGGGCAGATCCCAGATCGAACTTCCCTGTACAACTTTGGATAGCATGCACTTTTTCGTAAGGCTTAGGTTAAGCGATCATGTAACAGCGATCTCTTTGTGTCTTTCCACAACATGCAGAGTAATGCATATCGGGCATAAACACAGTGCGTAGAAGTAATCCTTCGAAATTTTCAAAGTCGTCTGTGATTCTTTTAGTGCGTAACCAGGTTTTGATTCGCTCATTTGTCTGATGCCGATAATTACATACTCTAGGGAAGGAACTGGGGTTCGAGAGGTAAGTCTCCCCAGTTAGTACTGCTTCCCTAAGACTCCCTTTCTCATATTGGAAACTACACCTTTCTCCTTAAACGAGATCTTCTTCACTTGCGTTATAACTATTCGCTTGAAATCTGATGAGATTCACTATCATATAAAAGTCAATGTTAGAGCCGAGGTAGACAAAATCCCCAACTACTTGAAAGTTATAGCTGCTATTTGTGAGGTTCTATTATAGTTAAACATTTGAGAGGTTGAGATGTTCAAGGAAGTCCACTCGACCAAATATTCACATGAGCTTCAGATGGATACACACCACCTATTTATCGATTTTAAAGCCATGTATGACACCATCTATAGAGACGAGCTATACAGAGGATGAAGTTTTGCCATCCCTCCCAAACTCGTCCGTCTGTAATGGAGCAGGTCGGTAAAGACCTCATCGAGGCGTTTGCTGCTATGTGTTTTCCTCAACATCATACTTGAATAGTGCAAAACTCATGAGCAAACACGAGAGGCACAATCATTCAAAAGTCCGTCCAATTACTCGCATACGCCGAACATAATCGGAAGAAAGCAAACTGATGTCAGGACATACAACGACGAACTCTAGGAATTGTACAGCGACATGGACCTAGACAGAAGGGTGAAGATCCAACGACTAAGATGACTGGGCCATGTAAAGCGAATGAACACCAATGCTCCGGTTCGAAAAGTCTTTTGAATCTGCCCCCGAGAGACGGCGGAGTAGATAAAGACTAAGACTCAGGTGACGCACGCAAGTGGAAGAGTACCTCAGCCAACTTAGCGTGCGAAACTGGAGGCAGCTAGCCAGGGATCGAGCTGGCTAGAAACGCTTGTTGACTGAGGCCCAGGTCCATCCCAGACTATAGCGCCACCTAAAGTAAGTAAGTATTTAGGAGAACTGCTGAACTGCAGGTGAACGAGGTTTTTGTCGATCATCATCCACATTTTGAGCACCATCTTGTTACTCAAATATAAATTCCCTTTCTTCTGCTTGTGTGCTTGTATTCGATAGCTGTGAACTTTTCACGTTTTGTCAGATCTTTATTTTTGCAGGAGCACTTCTTCATCAGCTCGATCGGGCGCTTCTTAAGTTCTTTCTTCTTTTTGTTATTAGAAACTGTCCATCTGGAAATAGATTTTGGAAGCAAGTCTCGTTATTCTTCGCAGCGCCGTCTCTTAGACCTCTAATTTCGCTGCATTTGCCTATAGAAATTAGAAATTGTTTTAGTATGGGCTTCGCTGGGAAAGCCATGCCAAACCTAACACATCAGTTGTATCGTATGACTTTTTGACAGTGCCGTTAATGGTCTTCTGAGGTTGATGCTGACAGAAAGATTGTAACAGTCCTCTGTGATTGTAGCCGGTCGTCGTATAATTTTTTCATAATACTTTTACGATGTTCTATCATTATACTCGTAGGGAGGATATTGGCATTCGCATCATACGTATGTATGTTATGTACATAAACTCCAACTATCTAACGAGTCTGTGTTCATATTAATTATTTGGAATGTTCGGACATCGAAGTCGTTCGGCATACAATAGTTCCCTAACCCAACTAGATTTTGGCTTTTTCCTCTGTAGATTACTAAACCAGTTGCTCACCCTTCTTTCATTTAGTTCATTTCACCGGACAGACGATAGTGGTGTTTCTGCTTATAAATGTTGCTTACTGAGTTACCTGCTTCATATAAAATTAGATTTTCCTATGTATGGCTTGAGGTTAGGGTATTTACATCAAGCTTGTAATTTTGGTTTTCACTGTCTGAATCATCGACCTGACTATCTAGATCAAAACAAAGTACATTTTGTTGTATAAAAGATAAACGACGCTAAACGTTTGACTCGTGTCCTAGTTAGCTCTACCCAGTGCAATAAAAGTACTTCCCCGTAATTTCTTTAATTACTTTTCTTAAAACAAAGGACCTAAAAAACCACGTAGATATCACCTAACTCCATTTCTTTACCTGTCTTCTCACTGAATTCGCTGAAAAAATTTGTCAAAGACCGCTCGTCGGGATAACAAGAAATTCCCTGGCTTCACTTTAATTTTTACGATTAATTTCCCTTAGGAATATTTTCCCCGCCCCCATTAACTTCCTTTGACTTTTTTTCCTATCTTAAGAAGGTACGAGTACGATTACCTGCGAATCAATGCGGCATTTAATTAAATTTCGAAAAAGAAAGTACCAACCAACCGACAAAAGAGGACAAAACGGAGAGCAACGAATCAATAATCAATTACTTTTGTTGTAAATAGGATTAACTAGAGATGAGTGGGGAAGAGACAGACCACCAGGAGGCACGAATGATGAAGACTTGCTTTTGCAAAATTCAAACTCATCAGTTGCAGCTTACGTAGACCTAGAGTTACCATTACGAATACCTAGAGCTTCCCCCCAGTACTCTTTAGTATGATATCCATCATCTATTTCCATGTTGCATGAATATTGGCATTGGCAAGAGAAATTAAGAGGAAAGGTGTAGAAGGACTACTGGACATAGAGTTGGAAAATTGTTTCTGAAGAGTGGAACATTTTATGCTTTCATAAACAGTCAATTTGCAGGCGTTGCATAGACAAAACACAAAACATAACCTTGCCTCTTAACTTAACGATTTTATGCAATTACGTCATATACAGAGATGTGTAGATAGAGATTCTATGTTACGTTTGTTGACAGAGTGATTGACAGATCAGACGACAAGATATTGAGTGGTCCCTGTCAGCTAGGGAAGCTAAACGATGACAAGTCATTCAAATGTAAGGGTTGATTTGATTTTAGAGAAATAGAAATAGTACGACGTCACGTGTGGATTATGCATATGAAAGGAAGCTCTTGGGGTTTTTTGGTAGGATTTTGGAGATTATTGCGAACTTAAATACGTCAATGGTATTGGCTTTGATGTTTTGTGGCGCTAATCTCCAGGGTGTATAAAAAAAAATTTCGACAGGATGAGAGTGGGCTCCAAACATGGATACATGACATAGTCAAAGAAAGCTAAGGTAATGAAGTACAATAGAAGGCATTTGGGTGCTTTGGAATCCTAGTGATTTTCAAAGAGTGAATAAATGATTTGATGTAACGCATTCCAAAAGCTGAAGTCTTAGGATACTGCCCACACTGGTACGAAGTATTCAAAATAAAGAAGATGTGTATGTATCACTGATATTTACTCCTACTTCAGGAGAAAATGGAGATGTACCAAATGTCAACTGACGGGGAATTGCATTTAAAGGCATTAGGAGGAAGTTTAACACTGTTGCTACGATTAAACTCCATCACACTGACAGGGGGTTGGTCAGGGTGCTCTGAAAGCCAACCCTTTAGCCAATTCTAGAATACTACAAAAAAAAATTACCATGGAGTAAGGTGCATTCTCCATCGTCATCCATCCATCGTGCACAGACGGACGAGTTTGCCAGGGATGCCAAAACTAGACATTGCTCTGTATAGCTCGTCTCTATAGATCCTGTCATATGCGGCCTTAAAATCGATGAATAGGTGATGTGTATCGATCTGAAGCTCATGGGTCTTCTCCAAGATCTGCCGTAATGTGAATATCTGGTCGATGGTGGACTCTCCTGGCCTGAAGCCACACTTATATGGACCTATCAGGTTGTTGACGAACGGCTTCAGGCGTTCATACAATATTGCAGATAAGATCTTGTATGCGATGTTAAGGAGTTCAGAGGGTCTCCTTTCTTGAGAATCGAACAAACAATGCTGAGGTTCCATTCATCGGGCATACTTTCGTCCGACCATATTTTACAGATTAGTTGGTTTATGCTCCTTGCCAAGTAATCGTCTGCTGTTTTGAAGAGCTCGGCAGTCAGGCCGTCCGCTCCAGCAGCTTTGTTGGACTTAAGCTTCGATATAGCTATCTTCACTTCATCCAGGCCGGGTGGACGGAATTGTTGGTCATCATCGTCCAAGTTGAAAGGTTGATTTTGGCAGTGTTTCCAATGGTCTTCGATACTTGATGCTGGCGGCATTGGACCTTTTAAGAGATTAAGAGACACTCGATCGGAAAAGGCCTTGGCGATCTCTTGCGATTATAGTCGTCTGACGTCGAAATTCCTTGCAGCATTAGCTTGCCTTGGCATAGTTTGGGATATCCGCAAACTTACCTTGGCTACAACAAGGTAATGGTCCGAGTCGATGTTGGCTCCTCGTAACGTACGGACATCCATAATACTGGAGGATTGTCTTGCGTCGATCGCAATGTGATCAGTCTTGTTGACTGTTGATTGATCAGGAGTTCTCCAAGTCCCCTTGTGTATAACGAGATGTCGGAACCGCGTGCTAGTTACTACAATGTTTCGCCCCACCTCAGAGTCTATTAGCCTGAATCCGTTATCGGAAATGGTGTCGTGTAGGCTATATTTTCCGATCGTTCTACCAAAGATATCCCCTCTTCCTAGCTTTGCATAAAAATCACCGAGGACAATTTTGATGTCAAAGCTAGGGCATTGCTCGTAGGTCTTGTTAAGGAGCTCATAGAAGGCATCTTTGGTGTCTTCATCTTTCTCCTCTGTGGGGGCGTGCGTGCATATCAAGCTAGCCTTGATGCGAATTGCTACGAGGCGCTCGTATATGTGCCAGAAACTCAAGACTTCTTGCCTAAGTCTGCCTCCAACAACAAATCCGCATACAAATAAGCGCTGCTTTTGCCGTCGATAGCAATTGCCGTAGTAGATATCGCAGTTTTTCATCTTTTTTTTGTCCGGCCCATCCCATCCCATTTCTTGGCTGCACGTGGTCTATTAAGGGATCTAACATTCCACTTGCATATTCGAAGCTCATTGTCCTTAAATCGTTTGCGTGAGTTGTCAACAGTAGATCCGTCCATATCCGAGGCTTGCTGATGCTTCGTAACTTATGTTTTTTTAAATGGTCGGGTAGCTACCCCGGCGGCACAACCCCCAACCTGGAGGAGCAGTTCCGTTTTTAATGTCCCTAGGACGAGGGGTCGGTTACACCGAAGCCAGTAACCCGTTCCGGGATGTGAGCTCTGCTATTGGCCCATATAGGGCTCGTCCGCCACCATCTCTTCTTCAAGACCCTGACTAAGTCCTAGAAAACTGTACCGGCCTGAGGTCCAATTATGTCGGGGTAGTCCGGATAAGGTCTTGTTTTGTTTTTCCGACACTAATCCTGATTTATGGCGCAGGAAACTCGCCATTTGCCCCGTTCTCCTAGCAATCTCTAGTGAGATTCTCAGATGGCGCCACGGGGAGGCGTGAAGTATGGCTTATTAGCAGAGCTGCAAGATGTTCGGCTGCAGAGGCTCATTCTTTTCATTTTAAGAACCAGCACCTGTCGGAAGATGCTACTTCTACGAGGCCTTGTGCTAATGATTGCCATCCAACTAAATCAAATCAATCGAGAGATATTTCATCGAGTTTCATATTCAATCAGTTTAAGGTCCATGGAGCTTGTTTTCAACTAACTGTCTTCGTAAATGTCGAAATATTTCCTTCACTCCACAAAATATTACCGTAATATCCGTTGATACATATAAAAATAGTGAACGTTAATTAAATTACTCGAAAGTCAAGGTTCAACTTTATAAATACACATTTCCTCTTTTAGTTAAGTTATACGCGCGTTATAATGTAAATGTACACATATACACTCATATCTATAGAGGGTTATGGCTAATCTATTCTGCCGTTCTTTATCTTCAAGCCCGCCTTTGTTAGGATATGTTTATAAGTCCTTCCCCGATCCATTAAAATGATAACGTTCAAAATTCAAAAGTGCAACTTTATTCAGAAAAGGGAAACGCTCCAGTTAAACCCTTTCAATATTTCCTCTCATAAATCTGCAAAAGGAAGAAGATGTTATTATATTTTAACGACATCAATAAATCAAAGATCCTATTAAACGATTACACACAGCGTGATGCAAAAATGTGGCAAGTGGCCCATTGATTTCTTTCGAATAAATTTCCTTATTGCACTCTAGATGGCTGCTGTTGACAGAGATGCTATATTTGGTATAAGACAAATATTATCTTTTAAGTTCGAGTGTAAATCATTTTGTTGGATGAGGTTTTGTAGGGTCAAATTATGATAAAAGTGTTTACTTTGGAACCTATACACATGACTGATGCTGTTCATTATGCTGTTGTTTATTAATTAGGGATTTTGATCATTCCATCGTGCCTGTGCCTTTAAGATTAGCCGGGTATCGTAGGATCCTTCATAGTTCTTTGTTGAAACTTTTCTTTTCATGCGGTCAATGTATCTGAACTATTGTTATTCGCGAAAACTGGCATAAATAACTAAATCACCTGCCTAATAGAACATCTGAATATATATTTATTTAGTAATTTAAGTAAAATTCGTTTTAGTAACTCGAAAATTGGAAAGCTGCAGATTGTTGGGATATTATGTATATATATATAAGTTTGTTACTGAAATCTAATAATGTTTTGGGCTCTATAATATGTATAGGTAATGGGTTTTCCAATAAGGACTTGACAACTTTTTTTTTTTAAATAAAATGCAAGCCATTTGAGATATTTCGGTCGATTCGCTGGACCCAATTTTCAACGACTCGGCCACACATTTCGTCCGAAACGGCCGCTATTTCGCGTTCTATGTTGGCTCTGAGCTCTTCCAACGTCGTCGGCTTGTTGGCATAAACCAATGACTTAACGTAGCCCCACGGAAAATAGATAAGCGGCGTTAAATTGCTTGGCCAATTTTTTGAGATAACACGCTCACCGTACTTACTCTTCAATAAATCGATTGTAACGTGTGCTGTGTGGCTTGTTGTACCATCCTATTGAAACCACATCTCGTCCAGGTCCATGTCTTCCAATTCGAGCCAAAAATAATCGGTGATCATGGCGCGATAACGATGACCATTCACAGCAACGTGACGATCGTTATCGTCGACGAAAAAGTATGGCCCAATAATGCCGGCGGCATGCAAACCGCAGCAAACAGTTATTTTTTGTGGGTGAAGTGGTGATTCATGAAGCACATGTAGATTTTCACCAGACCAATAGCACATATTTTGCTTATTGACGAACCAATTGAGCCAAAAATGAGCTTCGTCAGTGAAGATGATTTTGCGATGAAATTCACCATCTTGGCGCATCTTCTCCAGAACCCAATCGGAGAACGTACGTCGCTTCAAATGGTCCATCGGCTTCAATTCTTGAGTCAGCCTGATCTAGTATGGGTGTAAACCAAGATCCTTACGCAAAATACGCCATAATGTGGTCTGAGCGATGCCCAATTCTTGAGAACGCCGTGGAATTGACTGATTTGGATCGATGCAGACTCAAATATTTACACTAAACTTGTTATTGCCTGTCTACTAGGGCGAGAATTACGACCGAAAATTGGAATTAACGCTCTTAAAGTTTCAGTCACCGATTCCGAATTTCGGTAAAAATTTTTTTATAATTTGCAGACGTTGCTCGTTCGTGTACTTTACCATGATGAAAATGTTGAGTTTACTAGAAAAATTGACAGTGACAGTTTAATGATTAGCGGAAGTGTACGTTTAAATTCAAAGTTGTGAAGTCCCTATTGGAAAACCCGAAACATAAATATTTAACCCTTATATGTGGGAAGAAAAAAAAACGCCTTAAGCCGTGTGACGGGGAACCCTGGTACCTTCTTTTAAGTTTATAACAGAAGCTTTCATATTTTGCTTTAAATGACATCGAAATGTAAGAATTTGTTTATTTTAGATCATAACACCTTTTTTTCTTTTGAATCCCGTCCAAAAAAAAAAAAAAAACAGAAACGTATTCAAAAATTCGCTGAAAAATCAAAGCATGCATTTCATAAACGACAACGAAAAAGGTTATTTGCAATGATAGTTTGGTTTTGTCGCGTTTTGTTTTTATAATTGTAACGGTTAGCGCAATCGAAGCAAACGAAAATACACTTCGACGTAAATGTTGGTAATTTCAGGCATTATTTTAGTCATTCCACTTACTTATAAAACTTAAATTGGAAATGGATATTGCCAGAACAAGTTCGAGTGCAAGAGATTCTGAAGAAATTCGAAATTTGCTATGTGAAGATTCAAGCGACGAAAATGATTTCTGTGCATCAGATGGAGGAGACAATTTCTTTTCAGCTGCAGATGAAGTTGAAGTTTCGGACGTTGAATCGGGAGTCTACATTGAATATGAACCAGAATTATGTGATTCGGATAACAGCGCAGAAGAAGAAGAAGACAACCTTTCCGAACTAATGGGAAAAGATGGAACTCGCTGGCAGGCAGATCAATTTCCCGAATGTCAAATATCAGGGCGAAATATTGTCCGTCAACGAGGTGCTTTGATACAAATGAAAACAAACGGACCGTTTTGAATGTTACTTCGGTTCATAAGATTTGATAACTATGTTACTCGTTACGGTTACTGTTAGCAACAAACAAAGCTACTGCTAATTGCGACGTTTGTACTATGTTGCTCTCTAATTCGGATAAAAGCTATTAGCCCAATAAGCGCACAACAGTCGATTAGCAATTGCTTAGATATCGAGGATGTACTCGCTTTACCCGATACATGCCATCAAAGTCGCAAAAATATGGAATAACAATATTTTGGACCTGCGATTCTTCAAACTCTTATCCACTTAACGCACAAATTTATACCGAGAAGAGTGTTGAGCCTTGTTGGCAAATATAAGAACTCTGGCGGAAATGTAACATCTGACAATTTCTCTACGTCTATGCAATTAAATCACGTGCTGAATTCTTGGAATATGTCACTAGTTGAAACAGTGCGAAAATATATATTCGTTTCTTCCAGCGAATATGCAGCCTCACAAGAATCGAGCCGTTTTTTCAACAAACTTTTCATATCACAAAGAAGCAACGATATGTTCCTACGTGCCAAAGAACAAAAAGGAAGTTGTAATGCTTTCTTCTATGCACGTGTCGCCGAAGGTGGAAGCAATCAAACTGCGAATCCCGAAATTATAACCTATTATAATAAAATGAAAGGTGGCGTTAATAACATGGGCAAGTTGTTGGGCAAATATACCTGTAAACACAAAACGAAAAGGTGGCCATTGGCTTTTTTTTATAACATGGTTGACATTTCTTCTTTGGCATCGTACATTGTATGAAACACAACCCCACCTGTACCACCACTGATCGGAGACGAAAGTTTCTAAAGGACCGAAGCCTGTAATTGTGCAAATCAAATGTCGAAGACAGAGCAAGAATTCAAATCAAATTGTTCATTGTTCTGCAATACAAGACATTCTTGGACGTAATCTACAGTCATCTGGATTTCCTAGAGCTTCAACTTCACAAGAATGAGATACTGGTGGTAGTACTGCAGTCGTGGGAAGTTGCTGTATTTGTAGAGACCAGAAAAACAAGCAACGCAAAACCAGAAAAAGTTGCTACATCTGCACTCAATCGATTTGCGATCAACATTCGATTACTCAATCACAGTGTAATTCATATCACTAAATCTGTATAAAAAAAAAAACTTTTTTCTGAAAAAAATATAACACCAAATTTGAATTCCATGCAATACTCTGTAGAAATGTTTCAAAATCATTTCGTTTGGTGTGACAAGTGTACCCTGATGATTTTTTTTAAAGTAAAAGAGTTGTTTTTAAGTGGCATATACGTTGTTTAGGCGGCAGAGAGACGTTGGAGGATGAAAAGTTCACAGGAATGGCCAATGCGCGGTTCGATATTGATTTTCACTCCACAGAGGTATAATAATCCGAAGATGCTACTTTGGCGCCTGAGTCGTTTCTAAACTGGGCCATCAGCCACTCTATTCCGCGTCATGAGTCGTATATCACTTTGAATCCCATTTGTAAGAAAAAGCTATAAAAACAATACTTTCAGGTTTAAGGACCCCAGCCGATCAGAGCACGCATATCAAATTCAATGCAATTACTTTTACTGTGAAGTTTTTTCTTTCTATTGTAAAAGTTGTCTGAGTCATGCCTACGTTTATGTACGCTCTGATGCATTATCTCAATATTTTGGACTTGGTTTTTACTGCATTGTCATGACCACCAACCCTCTATCTCTTGAGTCATAAACTCCAGAAGTCAATGAAATCTCAACGAGCCATAATGAATCACAAATTCAATCGCTCTTCACTAAATGCAACAATTTTTGAGGGGAAAAATTTGCAACTATTGACTGTACCCCACTTATAAATATTTCTTCATTGTATCCATCCAGTCTGCACACAAAATCTGTTTCATCCCTTAAACATCCAATTCCAACCCCTGTGCGTGACGTCACATCTACCAGGGGAAATTCCATTTCTACCCCTAATTTCTGCATTAGAACATTCCAACTCTAAATGGGCCCACATCTCATCGCCAGGCAAGACTTATGCAACTAGTGTCTTTGGTTGCACACTACTTCAACTTCATATACCGGTAGGCAAGAGTACACCGGAAGGTCAATTTATTAAGTCAACGACTTCTCACACAAATTACGTCTCCAATTATTGTGCACCCCTTTTTGTTGCATTTATCATAAATATTTATGGCCATGTTTCCAGAAGGGATGGAGGCACAGCTCCAACTGGTTGAACTGCGCCTAACCTAATTAACACATGGACTCGTGTTAATTACTTCTCGAGTTAGGCGCATCGAAGAACAACAATTCCCTGTAAGCATTTACATGTAACGACTTCGGACTGTGGTAGTCATTTTTGAAAAGCAACGAAACATTACATGACTATGTTAAAAGCAACGAATGGCAGTTGCTCACATGACAACGGCGACGTCGATGTCGATGTTGTTGGCAAAACGCAACAACCCTCTTGGGGTTGTTTAACTGATTTATTGTAGCTTCAAATGCAATTGCTTATATAGGAAGTGCCTGGTTAGAGTATTCGTAGATGAAGTAGTGCCATGGAATGCGGTTCAAATGGATTTATCCAACGCCAACGACTCATGGGGAGTACAGTTTATTTAGAAGCACTTGTGTAATGTTAAAAATGGGGTTGGAACAGCAGTGACGCATAAAGGGTGACAAAAAGTACGAGGACTCTGGTGGAAATTAAAAAAAATTCGAATCCTTCCATAATGTGAAAATTTTTAGTTCTCCGATGACCGAGATTCAATTTAAGGTGAGGCTCCTGTCCCTATAAGAAAATTTATTGGAACCGGCTGCTCGTCGTTTTGAGAGGATGTACCTTTTTGTTTTTGGTAAATAGCTAAGCAGGGTAGTGTTCTCTCCACCCTCATTGTTTTAATCTTAAACAAGCAGAGTTCGATATTAACTTTAAACAGCGTTTTGTCTTGAACTGAGGGCATCTATAAGTAGAAACCCTTTTACCCATTCAAATGGCGTATTCATCTTCCAGTGTTCGATCGACCAACTTTTTATTTTTCTTGCTAAGACGACTATGCAATTGTCAAGATCGAGATAGCCTTGACTATATAGGTATCATCTTTGGTTAAGTAGACGAGTTTGTCTATAGCTACTCCTTAAGACCCATTGGTTTTCCATCAGTTTATCTGAAATCTTTAGCATTATCAAGGCAGACATGATAGCACCAGGACCAGTATAAAAGCTTCACAAGACGAACCATCAGAACAAAACAAGAACAGTCCACACATTGGGGACATATCAATCGATGCACACCGTAAGTCAATAAACTATTTGCACTTCAAGAAGGGGGAGTTTGTAAACCGTAGAAACCTACGAAATATGTAAATGCAGTATTTGGGTACTAAGCAAATTAATACTCACTGAAAGCTCTCTCTTTTAACGTGACTTTGGTGCAAAGTGGAATGGTGTTAGCTCTACTTCAAGGAGGAGCTACCATTCGGGTTCTTATAACACAGTGACGTTAACGAGCGAGCTTGTCGTTTTGTCCAAAAGACACCCATCATAAGCACATCGAAGGGTTCCGAAGTAGTCATCTATTATAGAGAACGATTGTTCTCTCAAATACCTGGCATTTTATCCTTCTGAAAATTCAGAGGAGTAAGCGCACCTTGAGTGATAATCTTGCAGGTCCAGCTACCGTTCTTTCACGTCAAGGTCTCGGAAACGATGTTTTCAAGCGTGAGTAACAGTCACAGCCAGTCCCTTAAGAATTGTCTCCGTTGATACCATCTTCCGCAAACGAAAAATCTTTCCTCGGCGGTATCGTTTACCCCAAGACAATAACCCTATCTGGAAGACACTTTCACCACCATGCGGTAGAGATATTTTTTGAACTGCACGTGTCCGGAGAGAAGCTTGGTAAGGTATTAATTCATCTCATCATGAGTTAACTTCGGCTAAGGGCCCAGCACGGATATGAGTCGGTGTGCCCATCTACACACAACCTCCTCATTCCAGTGCGGCTAGTGTGGTAAGTTTATTCGTCCTGAAACTCGATGACTTACACTGACGTAAGATGCTTCGGAGATCCCATATCGACAGCGTATCCGTCCGCACTTCTACGCTGTCTAGCAATATAGAGTTGGAAAACAGCAAAGTTAAGACCCAAACGGGCTGCTAACATTGGGCATCAGCCTAAGCAATGCAATTGCCACCTTCATGGCTCCTCAAAGTGAGTACTGAGTTGAACTATCCTGAGGTAGTGAATTACCACTCTTGCGGGGGTCACTGCACCCGCGATATTCATGGCTAAGTTCCCCCGAACCATCGTTGCCTGCTGCCACTACCATCTCTCTTTTTATTTAGCCACTAGCTCAAAACAACACTGTGCCTGGTCTCCTTACGAGATGGGAAGTGGGAAATCATCTGCAAAGCCTATTCCGGATATATGTATGTATTTCTGAGCACGGAAGCACGGAGATGGGGGACCAGTGCCGAGCTCCAGCCTACATTTTTGGACTAGACGAACTGTTTTATCTACTTAATTTCGATAGCTGTAGAAATCTGATAGCTGCCATCAGAGGGCTAGTCTCCAAGCTGACCACCTGCCCACCGACTCCTTGCAGTTAAAATCTCCAAAGCCCGAGCAGGAAGGATTGAACATGTAGTATTTGCCGAGGAAAATTTCCACATACATACACACGACTTTAAAAAAGGGATTGAAGTGTGCTGTGCACTATGTAATTCGCACAGCTCGATCTGAGTATCTGAATATTTTTTGACACTGCCCAAATCTCTTAGCTAAGCTGAAGTTGGATATCAGCGTCTTCTCTTAAGCTGAAGCAGCTAAGAAATCTGTGAAGTGGGCCATGACAAATTTAAAAACAAAAATTCTCTCCTCTTTTTTTGACCGAGATGTCTAGTTCATAACTTTTATTGAGTTACTGGATGGCAAGATAATCTGGGAATCTGTACAGCCAATGAACTTGCGAAAAGTGGCGTTATCCTGGATATCTTTTTTAAATTAAAAATATGATTCGATAGACGTAAATCAGAGCTAAAATGTGCTGCTATAGACAAGGTAAATCAAAGCACGAGTACTCACAAGATACAATCTGTAATTTAACCAAACAGTTATGGATTGAGCTGGTACAAAGATAAACAAATACGAGTAGTTTTGGAGATGCATCTAATTCATCTGCCATGCCAATAGACCTCCGTTCCTTCGAGGTCCCTGTACCTGCGCCAGTCAATTGATTCTTCTTAGGTTAGCAACTTGACAGTGGTTCAATTTGTCGAACATTATTCCAGAGGTCTGGGTTCAAGTTCCAAGTTATACACTGAAAAATAGAAACAAAACATTTTGCAGTTGCACTTACTAACAGAGCATAAAAGTATCTTTTATAGTATTACTTAAACGAACAGATGTAGAATTAGTCTTGTAGATAGAGTGTTGGTGTAGATGTTTAAAGAGACATTTTAAACTCTAGCATACTGGGGATATGACTCCCTGATTGATTAGTTCAAGAACTTTAAGTTATTTGCTATACTCGAAAAGTTCACCAAAAATGCTTTTCGTTTTGATTTTAAAATTGAATTTCCAGAATGAAGCCTTGTTATTTACCGCATAAACCAGGATTTAAACATTCATCAAACATTTCCCAGATTCCAATGGTTTCCGCCAAATTATTATCTGCTAATTACGCAACTCCATTCAGTGGAATCCCATGGTAACCAAGACGAATTCTTTTATCACCTTCCGGTGACAAATTAGCAAACGCAGTGGTTGCTCTATGAATACCTAAACCACAAAGCCTTTCTCCTTCTGGAATTTATTGTACCCGAACAGAACGAAGGCACAAAATGAGGATGAAATGCTTGTAAACAAATTTCCATCTACGAACCACAACATCCTACCACAGGCGTGTTCCGCATCCTATTTTTCGGGAACTTCATTTCAAGAACTTCCTTATCCTCCATGCCTATGCGTGGCAGCCAACCAACCACCACCACCATCACCAGCCAAGTTTATGCTGAGCATTCCGTACTCTAGGGATGAGTTATACCAGAGTGATAAAGGATTCAAGGAGAAGAGATAGAGAGGGACAGAGAAGTGTATGTAAGAGACTTCATACTCCATTTAAGGGTTCCGTTTTCGTGTTTAAAGTTGGGGATGCGAGGGAATTGATCTCGTGCACATACTACTGACACTTTTGGCGGCAAATAAGAGGAAAATAAACGATATTACGGTAATTTTTCAAACCATGACAAGTACGAGTAAGTGTATAAACTCGGTGGCAAGATGATGTTCGGCATGAGGTTAATGGGTTACGGGTAACGGGTGGTCGTATACTCGTATTAGACGATGGTTTATGAATTTTAGAAACTTTTGACTTTTGGTATAAATGAGTAGGCAGCTTGAAGTGTTTGTGATTGACGTTGTCAATGGTTTTGATGGGGTATTGTCGGTAGAGGTAGGAGAGGATCGTATGCTACTTGCTGAACAATGTCACAGATGTATTACTTAACTGATTAGATGTAATAAATTTACTTAAAGTAGATGTGCGGGGTGGGGGTGCGAGATGATAAATACTTTGTTACAAAGGCCTATTCTTAAACTGTTAATATAGGTACATACTACAAAAAGAGATGATTCATCCATTCGTAAAGTTAATGTCAGCTTAAAATCTTTGAAGATACTCCGTATATTTACATATTTTGTCGCAGTTAATGATCTTGAGGTGGGTTGGAGTACCTTTTCGCAAATTGAATGACCTTTGAGGTAGAAAACGAACCTAACGAGTGGTTCTTAAATTCCATTGTTGGTGTAAATGAATAGAAAACCATGCTTAAAAAGGCAAGACTGAGGCTGAGATTAAAGGGCTCAACAAACGCGCAATCCCTTTTTACAAGGCGCGCGTAGAGGCTTTAGTCTTTCTTATTGCGAAACTAGAGGGCAGTCGCTGACCTCTTAAAGACGTCAGGAAGCATTTAAATGGTCTGGGATGGGCCGGCCAAAAAGAAGATGAAAAACTGCGACATCTATTACAGCAATTGCTATCGACGGCAAAAGCAGCGCTTATTTGGATGCGGATTTGTTGTCGGAGGCAGACTAAGACAAGAAATCATAAGCTACCGGCGTGTGAGTGAGCGCCTCGTAGCAATCCGCATCAAGGCTAAATTCGTCAACATTAGCCTTATATGCGCGCATGCCCCCACAGAGGAGAAAGATGAAGACACCAAGGATGCCTTCTATGAGCTCCTTAACAAGACCTGCAAGCAATGTCCTAGCTATGACATTAAAACTGTCTTCGGTGATTTTAATGCAAAGCTAGGAAGAGAGGGTATCTTTGGTAGAACAATCGGAAAATATAGCCTGCACAACACCACCTCCGATAACGGATTCAAGCTAATCGACTTTGCGGCGGGGCGAAACATTGTCGTGGCTAGCACGCGGTTCCCACATCTCGACATACACAAGGGGACTTGGAGAACTCCTGATCAATCAACAGTCAACCAGATTGATCACGTTGCGATCGACGCAAGACACTCCTCCAATATTATGGATGTCCGTATGTTCCAAGGAGCCAACATCTACTCGGACCATTACCTTGTTGTAGCCAAGGTATGGTTGCGGATATCCCGAACAACGCCAAAACAAGCTAATTTTGTGAGGAATTTCGACGTCAGACGGCTACAATCGCAAGAGATTGCCAAATCCTTTTCCGATGGAGTGTCTTTAATCTCTTAAGAGGCCCAATGCCGCCAGCACCAAACATCGAAGACCATTGGAAACAGTGCCAAAATGCCATCAGAGATGCCGCTTCTTATGTGCTGGGTTTCACTCGTTCACCACAACGAAACCCTTGGTTCGATGATGAATGCCGGCAAGCACATGCAGCTAAGCAAGATGCACATAACGCGGCGCTGCTTAGAAGGACCAGAGCTGCTCATGAGCTCTATGAGCGGAAGAGGAGAGACGAACACCGGCTTCTCAGGAGGAAGAAGAAAGAGCATGAGAAGCGTGCGATCGAGGAAATTGAGAGATGCTACTCCAGGAATGAGGTTCGGAAGTTTTACCAAAAGGTTAAAATAACGTGTCACGGAAACAAACCCCGATTCGAAGCCTGTAGAAATGAACAAGGGAACATCATAGTAGAATCGCAGTCGATGCTGAGGATTAGGAACGACCATTTCTGTGGACTGAACAACAGCGATGACGAACCAAATACCGCTGTCACGCAAAATCAACCGAACCAACCTTTCAACCTGGACGATGATGACCAACAATTCCGTCCACCCGACCTGGATGAAGTGAAGATAGCTATATCGAAGCTCAAGTCCAACAAAGCTGCTGGAGCGGACGGCCTGACTGCCGAGCTCTTTCTTCAAAGCGACAGGCGATGACTTGGTAAGGAGCATAAACCAACTCATCTGTGAAATATGGTCGGACGAAAGTATGCCCGATGAATGGAACCTCAGCATTGTTTGTCCGATTCTCAAAAAAGAAGACCCCCTGAACTGCGCCAACTGCAGAGGCATCGATCTCCTTAACATCGCATACAAGATCTTATCTGCCGTATTATGTGAACGCCTGAAGCCGTTCGTCAACAACCTAATAGGTCCATATCAGTGTGGCTTCAGGCCAGGAAAGTCCACCATCGACCAAATATTCACACTACGGAAGATCCTGGAGAAGACCCATGAGCTTCAGATCGATACATACCACCTACTCATCGCTTTTAAGGCCGCGTATGAGAGCATCTATAGAGACGAGCTATACAGAGCTGTATATTTAGTTTTGGCATCCCTGCCAAGCCCGTCCGTCTGTGCAGGATGACGATAGAGAATGCACGCTGCTCCATCAAGGTCGGTAAAGATCTCACCGAGACCTTTGATGTCCAGAAAAGATTTAGACAAGGCGATGCGCTGTCATACGATTTTTTCAACATCGAACTTGAAAGAATAGTGCAAAACTCACGAGCAAACACAAGAGGCACTATCTTTCAGAAGTCTGCCCAGTTATTAGCATACGCCGATGATATTGACATAATTGGAAGAAAGCAGCGTGACGTTAGTGGTGCTTTCGCGAGTATAGAGACGGAAGCGGCGAAAATGGCCTTAGCGGTCAATGAGGGCAAGACCAAGTATATGCTGTCAAGCAAAAAGGACAACACCGACGTCTCGGACAGCTCGTCACCCTCGACAGATATAACTTTGAGGTAGTTAAGGACTTTGTCTACCTAGGCTCTGCTATAAATACAGACAACGACACCAGCGCTGGGATTAAGCTAAGAATAACTCTTGCCAACCGCTGTTTCTTTGGGCTAAGAAGGCAATTGAGGGACCTAAAAGAGAACAGATTCTTCTATCTCTCCTGTTTCGTTCTTATTTCAGGCGATGTATTGATAGGCTTGTCGTGCTCCTTCTTTAAGCATGCCCTATTGATTTTTCGACGATTTCTTCGTTCTATTAGGTCGAGACCTATTAGCCGATTCTGAATTCGGTGTACGTCTGACTTTCATTAGTATTTTCCAGTCGATTTTCATTTTAGGGTACCTGCTAGTTACGAGTACCATTAAGTCGATTACTTTCTGTCTTACATTTGTTAGAAATATTTGTTGGGAACCAGATCAGACGATAGTGTGTGTAATACAGGAAACAATCAATCCTCTCACGTTGGATTCAGTAGTACCTCTTAAAGTATTTTGAGCATTCGCATCAATCGAATTATCCAATGAGTCCTTGTACCGCCTTTTGTGAAGGAGGTATTGTAGGAAAAACAAAACAAAAATGACAAAAATGCCAAAAGTTTTCATGGTTCCTGCTCGAATAGGTGAGATTTTGTATTGAACATGGAGTAGAAGACTTGGGAAGTTGAAGGCTGAAGGCTTAATAGATAAGTGTACTTGGGACTCTGCTTATAAGTCCAATATCTAAATTTCATTTGCCCTTCAGATCTATAATTTCTTATTGCTTCGGTCTAAAAACTACTGATGAAGTGACTGATGACATTGACATCCAATTTTCTACAATACATATAGTATAAGTACTCCTCTTCTCGATACGACAAAAGAATCAATAGAAGGTCATTAACTTCCTATAAAACTAAGCTTTCCCTAATCTCGTTGAATATGTACATAAATAACCGGCTATTAGTTAGGATACACATTTAATAGGTTCAATGTCCCTGTCCCTACCTGGTTCAATATAATTGCTTGTAAATCTTTTATGTCTCAATTTTAAACTCCCTACAAATACCTGCACAACACAACCTATCTATGTATCTAAGGCAAGGCTGCAAAAATTGCACTCTACTCCATTCGATGGGCTACAACATTAAAAACACTCGTCGAAGCAACTGGCCAATTTCGCACAATTATCCTTCACATAACCAATATTCGAGCACCATAATCATATTCTAGACAAATATCAGAGTGCACTATCCGACCATTCCAAGTCCCTATCACGGACATGAATACTGTTGCGAGCACCCCCTAAGGAATAAGTAATTTTGTTGTTAACCCATCTACTTCAGTCTACTGAAGTCTACAAAGTTTACTCCTTATGCTGTCGTTTTATATGCCAACGACTTGGCTAAGTGTACACCTGCGTATCGTTGTCATCAATGTGTTGTAAAAACATAAAAATAAAACTAAAAATGCGAATATGGTAGCTGGACTCATACTTCGAAGCCATTCCTATTATGTGTATCCAGGGATAAACTTGACAAAATAAACTTTACTAACAATGACACTATGCGTATTACAGTGCTCAACTTTGTCTGATATCCTGTTGAGCGCCAACATACCTATAGTTCTTTGTTTCCGTTTGTGTGTCATGGCTTGCCAGATGATAGGTTTAATGTCACAGAAAGGAAGAATCCCTGTCTCTCTAATTAAAAATCAATAAAAGCGACAATTTATCCGAAATGTCCCATTTCCCTCAGATTTTCAAGTTTTACCTTCTTTTGATGATGAAAATTTCTTATGTGTTACCGTTATCTTGGGTGTGCCATTTAAATGAAATTTACGACTAGCGTCACCGTCATTTGTGACGCTATTTGCATTCGATAGACGCAAACAATGTGATGTGTCACAAAGAAAAATGCGCGCAAATAGAAGACTTGTAGACATTCGTACGTATCAAGTTCCGTACCATTCACGTTCAGACATTCAAATTTCTTTCTCAAGTTTCTGTGTCCCATTTTAATAGAAAGAACGAAAATCGAAATTAAATTCGCCTTAAGGAAGTAAAGAGGACAACCGACAAAGAAGAATGAGTGTATGATTGAAAATGTGTTTTGTCGTCCCATGTTGGGCGCCAATTTTCTTTTTTACTCAAAAAATACTTGCCCCCTTATTTCGTATTGACATTTGTATGTATCCAGTTTCCCTGAGGTTTGTTATCAACTGGATATTGACGAAACATTTTTCGTCTTTTATTTAGGGCGAAGAATGAGACCAGCCAGGCATAGTCGTGAAGATTAGGTAAGTAGGGAGGGTGGCTCACAAAGAGGGCATTCTTTATATCTTTCTCATTTTATTTGTCGAACTTTTATTGATGGGGATTTGTTGATGTCTCAACATCTCAACATCTTAACATAGACAGAATACAGTGCAGTGACTTAGATAGAAGAGGGATTTTTAGGGGTAAACAAAATCCGGGCTATTTGAAAACTTTTAGAGAGTTGGTAGAAAACATGAATTGGGAAAGATTTCTCTTGATAAGCTGTCTGATAGAGGAGGGATGTTATGATTGATTTTAGTTTGCTGTTAGGTTGAAGTTTTATTGGGGAATAGGCGCCAGTCCGGAAGTTTAAAAATATTCAATTTTATTTTGTTTTGATGACCTTAAGTGAATTATTGGAATATTGTGTTAATAAAGTTGAGGCAATTTTTTATTGTTAAGAAATGACGTAGTCTCAACCAGGGTAGCGTGGCTGCCTCCTCAAGCCCGGCAAGTAATTTCCTGTTTTCTTACTCTCAGTTTCAAGAGATTGGCAATTTTATATTCTCTAAACTGGTCATTCTGTTTTCATTGACTTTTAAGTTTTCGAAGACACCTTTGTGTGGATGACTTAAACTGCACAGCCAATGTACAATAAATCATATCCCTCTGGTCCACATTCGTTTCTTAGAAGAGCTACATAGGTTCTTGAATGTGTTAGACCACTAGTCCAACAAGTTGTACCTGAAGCCTGATGCGAACGTAAGCTTAATATTCAGAAGACGTATTTCTTTATTCTAAAAGAGAGCATAATAGGATGTTGTGCGACTGCATCCCTTACTCTCACCGAGTATACAGGTATAAAGCAGGTTAGCATTATGAGAAACTCTTCTTTTTTGCTTGTCCAGCAATATCATTGAAGATTGCATTATTTTCGATCAATTTGTGAACTTAGACTAAAATGAGTATTTCAATCACTAGTTAGCGAATTCAACCTTATGAATGCGTTCACAGACGTGTTTTTCTATCGAACTAGTTTCAAAGCAGCAAGAGGCTATAACTATTGATTAAGTGCATCCTAGATATCACTATACTCGCAGGTACTTCCTCCTATTCACCGCACTAGATGAACTTTATCAGCCAGTTTTCTTCTTCTTATAAAGAGAACATCCTCAATGTTAAAGGACTTATAGATGTCGGGGTCTTAGAGGAGACTATTGCTAAGCAGGAACCAAGAGACGGAATAGGTACATAACCTGCAAAGCGCAATTGCTCGAACACTTAAGAGCGTTATAGAGTGAGTAAACTAGCAAAAATGATAGCAGTGGGGACAGAACACAGCCTTGTGCGTGACTTCTGTTCACTCACGTTATCACATATTGGACGCAGTCAGCATCCAAAGACATCAGCAAAGGCTTAATCCATAAAACTAGATATTCTTTTACACCCTGTTTTGTAGTAGAGTTACATGTGGCGTCAATGTTGTTGAAAATGCCCAGCTCGTTCTTCTTCTTATCGAATGCGCCTTCAATTCTGCCCAAATGTTGGATCTCTATCTCGCAGGATTTTTCACGTTGTGAGCATGGAATGCATCTTAGACAAAGATGACATATTTAGCTTGATGGGCCCCTAGTTCTTGGTGAGCGATTTTCGATACTGTTCGCCAGGGATGGGGTATGTATGGCTTTGATAGGCAAGTGACTACTGGTAAAGATCCTCTTTTGAACTGCCACCGGCAGTTATGCCGAGTGTTTCAATTGAAAAGAGGAGGAAGGAAAGAACCTAGTGCAAACGGGGAAATAATAACACAAACTTCCGACGTGTCATCGAAATTCATATCCTCGATATCTGCAGTCACAAGGGTAAAGGCCGATACTAATCGACTTCTTATACTGTCCGCCATTAATCCAGCAGGATATTTTGCAAGCCATAGTGAAGTTGCATGAAAATTGACTGTTGTTTTGGAAGTTTTCTTTGGATTACCTTGAATTGCACTAAAACAAGATCACAACCTCTCTGCAGATAGAATTTCTCCCTAGAATTGCACAGGTGTAGCCAGGTTTAACACCGCTGCATCACATAATCTATTGACTAATAAGTGACCATTTATTTCTTAAGGAACATAGATGAAACAAGCATTATAGACAACATAAAGTTAAAACTGCTATAGAGTTGAACTCGAACACTTCTACCACTGGATGGATCCACTATTACACACAAGAGAACAGAATGAGTGCCCGGCAATGGACTGAAGCCGGCACGAGTGCTCCGAAGCGACCGAGGGAGGATCAATGGGTCGGAAATGTTATGGCGTCGGTTTTCTGGAATTATCATTGCATACTCTTCGTGGACTACATTGAAAAAGGAAAAACCATCAACAGCGAGTATTACTGTGCATTATTGGAGCGACTGAAGGCCGAAATCTCTGCAAAACGGCCTCACATGAAGCGAAAAAAAATGTTGTTTTTGCAAGACAATGCGCTGGCGCATAAGAGCATCGCAACTATGGCTAAGATCAATGACTTACGGCTCCAATTGCTGTCACATCCACCGTAAAGAAGAAGTTGATATCTCCTGAGATTTTCCTCAATGGCATTTTCGGTGGCGGGTGAAGTTTCGCAGAGTGACTTTTAATAAGCAGTTACAGCAAATATAAGGACTAAAATTCAATACCAGGACAAGCCATGCAAAAGTTGACTTAAAAACTCGAAGCCGAATCTCGAAAACTAGAACTTCATGGATTTACACTAACGTCAGTAACTAACAACGTAAACCTGGTTTACCTGGCCATGAAGTGACATCATATAAGTAAGTAAGTAAGAAACGGTTTGCAAGTGACGAAAGTCCCTTCCATGTTTATAACTTATCCCCAAAAGAGCAGACTCTAGTTTTGTAGATGTGATAGACATGGTATGGAGCTGATATTCTCTGTTCATTTCTGAAGTATCTCATGCAGGGTAGATAGATCCACTAGGTTTAACTGGCTCTTAAAGTGGAGTTGTTTATGTTACGAGTGCTAACATTTGGCTGTATCTGATACACCCTTCTTGTACTGCAAAGAGTAGAGACTAGATAGATCGGCTTAGTATTATCATAAGGAACTTTGATCACCCTTTACCCTGACGGTATTTAGTAAAACCTTATAGATATAAGATTCCAATATGTTGAATGCATCTTACAAAGCGTTAGACGTCCTGCCGCCGTTGATTCTGTTAGGGGAATTTGCTTACAGAACGTCTTTTGTCTTACGGATTCTTGCTAGACTTGTCTTAAGAGACATAAAGGCAGCCTTGAGGAACAAAGGACAGCTGGATTGAGGCTTAGCAAGATTCTAAAAGCTGGACTAAGAAGGAGAACTTGTCAATGTAGAATATTAGTATTATGAATGAAATTCTGGCAATGTCTTCGTCTTTTCTTCATTGTAATAAACCTAGATGTTGTAAGTAAGTAGGCCCTTCTCTTCTCATGCAGTGTGACACAGAGGCGAAATTTGACTCTGTAAAGGGTCCAGTTTGAGGTTTCGTTCCATATTACTCTGCATAAGGTAGATTTTCGTAAGCAAAGTGATTACATTACTATACTCACTAACTGGTGCTAATATAAATGACTCTTCAGGTCAAACAGCCAAGATTCCTCGGTAAACAATTTACCGTCAGTCCATTTCATCAAGGATAGGGATAAGAGTGTTGGTTGGTAATGAGAATCACTCATGTCTTGGTGGAAGTTGTTACCAGGATACAGAGGGTGGGTAATGTAATTTTTCAATCAAGAGAACGAAGAGGGTGGCAAGTCAGTTAAATGAATGGAATTATGGAACATTTGGGCCAAAGAAGTACTTGTAAAAGAACTTACTTAAAGCCATTCAAAATATTTTAGAAAATAATTCAAGTACTAACAACTTTCCAATGGCCCTATTACCCGCTGTAAAATTGGATCAAGAACCCATTACTTCTTGACCATTGTGCGAACATCTGTAATCTCCAAGCTACAAATTCGTTTGCATTGCCAAAAGGATTCCAAACTAAGTTTTCCCATTTATTCGTCAAAATCTTTGCTTTGCACAACTAAGGTTATAACCACAGTCAATCATAAAATACTAGTTAAAGGAACAATATCACTATACAGAGCACCTAATCCTTGCATCAGATGAGTTCTTCTTCTCTCCACTCAGTCTTCTTCTTTTTCTATGCTATAGTTGAAGTGAACTTTTTCTTATCTTTCTCCGTTGAAGGTAAGGTACGGAGGAATAGAATAAGATGGGGAAAAAATCCATTTCAAGTACACCAAGATTTAAGAAAAAAAAATTCTTTAAAGGACTTATCCTCCCAAGGAGTTGCTCCAACGTTCATACATACACGGACACTCTGAGATTGAGAGTTAGTCTTCCTTCTAGAGACGTGCTATTTAATTGGAGGTTCACTTACACTACCATTTCACGTCGTGTAGTAGTTTCATGTTACCCAGCTCCCAAAGATTGATGAATGTTAGGGAAGAAAAAAAAATAAAAAGAGCCACACAATCCTTAATATTTTAAAATAGCACAACACAATGCAAAATTTTTGCATAAAGGAAACATAATTTACCCTGTAATGGCTACCGGCTGAATAGAGCCACAGTAAGGGTAACAGAGAAAGAGAGGGAGAGAGGGGGATAGGAAAATCCTTTTACCGGCTACCCTTGGCGGATGTGAGTATAAAAAAAAGGATAAATGTGTGCTAGCACCATCTCCAGCTCTAGCCTCAGCCATTTTCAGTTATAGTGGAGACTGTTGCTTCAGTTTAATATGAGGATTTGCTTTTATGATATCGCAAAAGCGTATTTAATGGATGCAGTAGATGTGAAGGGATGCATACGGAACGATGGAGCTATTGCATTGTACAAATATGCATACGAAAGAGCCCTTAAGATTGCAATCGGAAGTGAGAGGAAATGAGCATTTTGTTCAATGTTAGTGTTTGTATGCAATACAGAGGAGGCTCTTCACAGAAATATGGGGTAATTGCACTCAAAGGATGGTGTTAATGGTGAGCATTTTAATTTGCAGGATTTCTTTTTGATATTTAATACAGATCTGAAAGTTCAAGTGGGCTTATGCTATTGATCCATTTGCAAACATGAGGCATTCATCTCCCAATATACACATACTGAATCTAGCTTAAATTCTTTAGTCTTACAACCCTGTCATTGCATGCTTTAGTCTTCTTTAAATTTACTCATATGGTATCCTCGTAAATCAGTCAGTTTCCCCTTCTTCCTGAGTAGAACACGAGTTTATATAGGCTACTCACCACAGAGGACGACCTACCACCATAAAAAAGATGTACACTTCCCCTCTATACGTTCGTGTATAAAATGAATGGACAAGGACACCTCATAACCTTTACCAACACAACCCTTATTCTATAAAAATGACGAGAGCGTAAAATTTAAAATTCGATACACTTACAGCGGATAAATGTATAAGCGCGGTTGAATGTTACTATTCTTGTGTTGGTATATATGTAACGTCGTCATAAAGGACTATTTAAATCGATAGCTAACAATAAACGAATATGGACCTCGTAAAGGGGGATACCATAAAGGTTATGGTGGGGAGAAATACAATTTATGAAAATGGTAAAAATTGCAGTAATTTTTGGTAGCCATCCAGAAATGGGAGAAGGAACAACATCTGCCAGTGGATGTCGCCAAATATTCGTTGTACGTAGTCTGGTTGAATCCTAAACTCATCTCACCAGAGCAATCGGTTTCTAATTTTCCACACCATTAAGTCGTATTAGCCCCTCAGAGCTCAGCCGAGCAGATTGAAGTGGAGCAAGGCAGACAAATCTCCATTTCCCATCATAGTCCCGTTACGATTCCTTGCACACTGCCTGGAATCCATTAATTCGACTTCGAGTTCATTCGTTTTTCGTCTCCCATTTTCGGATATACAACTCAGCGGGCCGGCTGTATCTGTGTCTTTCTAACCTCTGATTTCAATGATGGGAAATTATGCCATCGATAGAGGATCCTTTCGGTGTCCTATGTAGTGTGGTTCTGTATTCCTGTAGTTGTATGTATATGTTTGTTCCACCCATCGTATTCTACCCTTTCAATCCTTCTCTGTGTCGATGTGGCTGTGATTGCAAAATAATTTATGACTTGAACTTTTCTCGTTTTGAAGCAATTTTCGTCGTTGGCAATTGGGTGGGTGAGAAAGCCAAACAGGACTCCAGAGGATAAAACCAAATCTGCTGTAGTTTTGTTACAGTGTTATCGTTGAGGCCACTAATCCGGATATCGAGGAATTCCGAATAACAGAATCAAAGATAGGGGAAAGGACAAATTAAATATTGACACAAACAGTGGTAGGGATTTGACAATGCCGAAAGTGTGTGTACGAGACGAGGAACTTGATAATGTGGACAAATAATACATCCTACCCGGCATGGAGGGTTACATCGAGGAGCGAGCTGAACTGTGGGAGTGAAACTAAAGGATTTGCCGAGGAAATGGAAATCGTGAATAACATTTTTATTGGGGTTAGACATGGGTAATCGATAGGGACAAGGGGTGATATTGTTTACTAGGATCTTGTTGATTTGATGTAGATGGGGATTTAAAGGACTAATTACGGAAAGTTTAAGATTACCAGTGTAAAAATGGTATAAACTGGAAAGATAGAAACGTAAAGGGATTCGAGAGGATTTATTTGGGGGGATGTGTCATATAGTGTGGATGAGACTTTCAATGGGTTGTAAAAGTTTGATGGCTTTGTTAGTAAATAGAAAGACAACGATGAAGGTTTATTATGACCCACTTTCATAATTTATGCCAACCTCAGCCTAAAATGTAAACAAAAAATAAAATAAATAAACGCTGTGGCTACATTTAGCTTTGAGAAATTTTGCTCATTGGCCCTCAAATATTTTTTTTATCGAATTTTAATCTTGAGATCAGATGGCTCTGCCATATGGAGTGGCTATGAAACCCAGACCAATAAACTTCTCATTGAGCACTGTTTCGGTCAGATCGTTGATATTTATTTGATCTTCCAAAAGGTTCCTGGAATGACCACCGTGTGGCGCCCCCATTAACCATCAGCGAGATAGCGGAGAACTGTAATATTATCTTTGGATCTTTCCAAGACATTTTGGCCAATGATTTGGGTTTCCATCGTGTAGCAGCAAAGTTAGTGTCAAAAGACGTAAATTTCATGCAAAAAAGAGACCGTGTTGACGTCGCAAAAGAGATGATTTGCGAGGCTGAATCCGATCCTACATTCATCAAAAGGATCATTACTGAAGACGACACGCAATCCAGACATCAGGCAAGTGAATGGCGTTCACCAAATGAGCCAGACCAAAAAAACCACGTCGTTTTCAGTCAAAAAAGAAGGCAATGCTCACGGTTTTCATGGATTACAACGGTGTAGTGCATCACGAATTTTTGCCAGAAGGCCAGACAGTAAACAAAGAGTATTATTTGGGCATTATGAGACGTTTGCATGGAGCAATTCGCCGAAAGAGACCAGAATTGTGGGCAGAAAACTCGTGGATTTTGCACTATGATAACGCACCGTGCCATCGTTATTCGTAATTTTTTGACGAAAAATGCAACAAATACCGTCCAACAGCCACCGAATTCACCTGATTTGGCTCCCTGTGACTTCTTTTTGTTCAATCGAGTTAAAAAAAAACAACTGCGGGGAACGCGTTTCGGCAGCCGAGAGGAAGTAATGGAAAAATCGCAGGAAGCACTGATGGACATACCGAAAACCGAATATAAAAAATGTTTCGATGATTGGATCAAGCGCTGGCATAAGTGTGTTGCTGTCGATGGGAATTGCTTTGAAGGGGACAATATAGATTTAGATAAATAAACTTGTATAATTCCGGGAACTTTTTGATCAATGACATTCGACTTGTGTGCGCCATGCAAGGTGAGATTCTGCGCTTAGTCCTCCTCTCTCTGACGTTGAACGGGTAACTTTCCCAACTGTGGCTTCGTTGCCCCCCAAACCCATCTTTTATGGTATGTCGCTTGGATTTTCTTATTATGTCGATGTCGTCTGCATTCCTGAGTTACTGAGGTCTTTGAAGCATGGTGGAGTTTTCTGACCTAAAATCACACAAATGAAGGATGGTTGACTGTTGACGAGGGATCCTAGGTGTTCACATAATAAAGAAGACAGGATTCAATATGTGATATCGGAGAGACTTATTCATCTGTAGTTAGTTCCGTTGGGGGATCTCCCTTCTTCAGGATCGGCATAACATTGTTGAAGTTTCGTTCGCCGATCTTACTTTTGCTGGCTGGATGCTGGCATATGTGTCAATAAAATCTATAAAGAGAGGGTGGGTATCGACTTGAGCTTCTTTCTTTTTCTTAAATCTAAGGTGGTGTAAAAATTTGATCAATTGTGGACCTATCAGGTTTACAACCCAGCTGAAAGGGCCAAGCTGATTGTTGTAAAAAGACTTTGCTCACGGTGTTTAGAGCGCTGATGTTTCTAAGGCTTGCGCAGTTTAGAAGCCTACCTTTCTTGTGAATTAAACAAAAAGTGAAGACTTCTCCGCTACTTTGAATAGCTCGGCTTGGCAGTGTTCTTATTCATAAAATTAAATATTGCTCTCTTCTTCATTTTGATGTAGATGAGAATGGACTTAATTCGTTGTACGTTCCGGTTGACAGCAGAATTAGAATCTCGATTCAAGTACATAGCGCCGAATATGATTGTACTATTTAATGTACTTTCATTTTAACAGGTCATCGCTGGAGTTCTTGGGTCTTGTCGTTGTGGCAAGATTGTGGTTCTTGGATTAGCATTTCACCAATTCCAAGTACGCGAACATCTCTTTTCAGTAAATAAGTCAATATTCCCTTCTCCTTTTGTCTCTCTTTGCGCCATTCTTGTTTTACTATGAAGCCCCACATCGCAGGTGACTTATTTTTCATACATGTGCTATACTGAATTTTTCATCCCGCAAGATTTTCTGTGCGTGAGTGCGTAAAACCAACAATAGCAACGTTTCCAACAGTCTCCTTAGATCGATTCCACTTTTCTTCATTACTTTCTGTACAATAGGTTGCCGTGGAGTTAAAGTATGGACGGTCGACAAAGGTTATATTACGGTGAAGCCGATTAGTAAAATAACTTGCCTGGTTCTGAAAATTAGATATATATAAAGCTGGTGAATTATACGAGTATCTACCCTCTATACGCTGATACTCTCAAGTATTCTTCAATATGCCTTAGACTCACCCTCCTCTTAAATAACTCGCGTAAATGACATCTCCTAAGCCAAATTACATTCCTCATGAATAACATTTTTCATGGAGTATCAGATAGCTATACCTTTACCTAGGGAGCTTACACCTTATCGGCTAACATCAAACTATTACCCAGCATTACTGCAGCGTTAAGATCCTCTATAGCAGCGGCTTACTAAGGAAGGGAAAAGAAGGTATACTCGTATTTTTGCCGGAGCAGAGGGTATGGATCTGATGTAATTCCTTTGCAATTGCTCTACTGAGGCTCATCAGAATTCAGTTCCTAGGCTGATACAATTTTGAAGATCAAAATTATTACTAGCTGTCAGAAAATCTCAGGAAATCTCTTAACGGAGACCACTCTCCTATATCCTATCCTAACGTGAACAATGATTCGTTAATAAAATGAAGTCTTTGGTTTGGGGTCATATCTACATACTTAGTTTTGCAGTTATTGAAACCGCTCGGGGTGTTAAAGACGGAACAAGGAATTCTGACTTGCGGTCACCACTCATAAGTCCATCTTTGTACACAATAAACGAACATCATTCAGGAAGTTATTAAAAATGTCACGTTTAATCCGGATACGAGTACTCGTATATACATGTATTGTACGGAGAACATGATATCATCTTGGCACCAGAACCAATGAACAATGCTATATCCAGAAAACATACACCAGAATTTTTCAGGTTGTTCCTTTCGTTAGAAAAGTACTCCGTTCCTCTGGACTTCCTCACCGCCAAACTCAATAAATTAGTTCAATTCTGATCCGCTTTTAGAAGTTTGAAATTTAAATCCATGTCCTTTCAATTATTTTCCGATTACTCCTTCTAACATATTCCCCAATTAGTTAACAAATTCAAGTGTGTGCATGTATTTAACGTATCCCTAAGAGTATCTGTGAATATGTGGATCAGCAAAATTCCAGTGAAAACACTCCTCAGACCCTAAGGCACTCTTGAGTCTTTTGTTTTCGGCTGACTGCTAACTGAGCTTAGCAAATGCATAAATACATAGACGTGTTCAGGTCCTTAATTACCCTTGAGTTGAGTTAAGTCCATGTTGGGATGTGTGTAAATGTATGTGTATCCAGTCGAATGGATTGCTTTAATTACGATCCAGAGAAATATTCCTTCTAATCGGATAAATTTAACTTACATAGGTGGCGGAGGGGTTGTGGCAGGAGGTGTGAGTGTAAAAGTTCTTAGCAAACACTTATTCGTGTAAGCAGCCCACCCGGAAGAAATATGTAGAACGAAGTAAGAGGATAAGAGGACATCTTTAAGGAAGATGAGCACTCACACCTTCTTGTCAAGGATAACGATGCCATGCTCTAACAAATGTCGATAGAAATGTTAGAATTTGAATTTCACTCTCAGATTTGTCCTTCTAATGTTTTGCTAACGAATACGAGTGCAAGTCAGTGTATCTATTGTACGATGGTAGTGCTGAAGAGATTCTTGTCACTATTAGCATAGAACAATTGAATTTTGATTACTCTTCCAAACACAAGGCATGTAACGGAGGTGCGCTTTCTAACATTGACAACCAGCTGATACTTAAATAACTTGCTTCGGTTGAACTTTAAACCAAATATTCCCCCTCCCATCGACAACGACAATTCAATTTCATTTAGTGTTATTCGAAGACGCAGCAGATAGAGATGAAGCTGAAACTGAAACTAACAGGAACAAGGATAGAAAAAATAAGAAATTCCTTTGGAAAGAAGAAAGAATCTAATCAAACGGATAAAGGATGTCAAATTGAAACATTCTCTTAAGGCAAGTTGAATGTTTGCTCACAAAGAAAAAAAACCAAGAAGACGACGTTTCCCGCCGCCCTGTTCCCAATCCAAATAATAGGAAAACAAAAACAAAAGACCAGTGGCATTAGATCCTAGCCTAGGTTTATTAAATTCTATCCAATTACATCCCGAAAATCCTTTTTATCCTGCAGGCAAATAAAATCAGGAATAAAAATCCCAGCAAAACAAAAACAGATACCCCATGGCTGCGCCCTTAGATTCTTTTTTGTTTTTTTTATTTTTATTTTTTTCTGTTGTTACTTCTGGTCTCCTACTCCTTCGGGTACCACACTGATCCCAACTGACTCCTGTGCAAGGACAGAAAGTCAACTGATAAGCCCAGCAATGTCACATCAACGAATCCTTTAGTTGTAGTGGAGGAGAGTTTGAATGCAAAAACCGACTGTGCTCCAACCACCCAAAAAACAGGATGTCGGGGGAGGTTTAATAGGATTTTGGAATTCCTTTCAAGTCTGCGACTATTCGTTTATATACGAGTATACGAATATACCGACTAAATCAGGACGAAAAAAAAACTCCACAGTCACCTTATATTATTGGGGTTTTACGAATACCTTTCTGCCACAGTGTGGAACGTTGATCTTTGGGAACTGTTTGTCACCTATTCCACGAGAGGATGTGGATAGGAACGAGGAAAAGGTGAAGGTCCTTTTCATGTTCACTGTTAAGTGAGGGAGTGTCAACACGATATTAAATAAAATGGAAAACGTTTCATAATTTATTTGCTCGAGGGGTGGCGCTACCCCTAACTCACTGTATACTATAGTACAATCCGCATTCTATGAAGTGCGAACCAGCTGGTGGATGGAATTTTAATACAAGGACGAGTATGGGGACGATTGAGAGCGGGGATTGTTTTAATGTAATACGATTCGTGGGTCTGACACGATGATGGTGTCGGTAGGAAACGGAAAATTTTGAATTTTTCATTTGGTGGTTGGAATATTGTCACCACTGTGATTTATATTTCATGAATTCCGAGCCAGTAATTCGCGTGACTTTGGGGGAAGTGAATAGCTTTGAGCTGTTAAGGTAAATGTTTGATTTTGCGGGAGTATCCCATTAAGAACGAGAACACACAGGATGGAGGTTTACTTGGGTAAATGACTTGACAGACTTGGAGTTTCGGTGCCTTTTTATCTCATGATTTATATTTGACAAAATCCAATTTGTTGACTTCTAAAAGCTGAAAATTGCTTGCCTTTTTGACTTATTTTCGAAGGAAAAATCTAAGATTGACATGAGATTCGATAAAAAATATTGTAAAACCATTTGGCACTTTAAATAGTATTTGTTCGTCGCTGTAGCTTACAAGTTTTTTAGTTTAATGAAGCGTCCTCCAATCTTTGAAGATGTGGCCGATTTTAATCCACATCGCAGACGAGTAGCAGCCGCTTGATACAGGAATTGGCCGGAAATTCAAAGAAGAAGTGCTACACGGTGTTATCATTACTTTTATAGTGTCGTATGATGTTCATGGTCTGCCGGTATCCTAGAAAGTCATGCTTGAGTTCATGAATTTCTCCCTTTCAACAAGTTAGAGAGTACGGATCAGATTCTGAATCCGATGTCTGTTTGGTCTGACATGGAAGCTTATAAAGGAATTCTCTAGTACCTTTCGGATCGAGCTTGCGGTGCTTATAATTTATGATATTGATAACCCATCTACTAGTCCCGTAGACCATACAAATGTCAGCTTAATCGGCCACTAGTGAAACTGCGGCCTTCGTGGCTATAATTCGACGGAAAAGGTGACCCATCGAACGTATCGCAAGTCAGGATTTAAAATTTTGTATTGCTGAGCAATAACTCATTTTCACCAAGAACGTTCAAAAGGCTTTTACAAAAGAGGACAAATCACAGTGAGTTTCAATCCAATCACTGAAGTATTATAGTACATCCACTTTGGATACTTTGAATGAAGACAATGTGTATACCTCAATTAAGGTGAATACCCAGGCCTATTTAGGGAAGGTAATGCTGATCTCTCCGATTGTCACTGTTCAGTGAAAGTACTTCTTGACCTTGTTCATACGAGGGCGGGTCAATAAGTCCGTGACTTTTTGAATTTCTGACCTCTTTACTGAAACAGCAACACTGCTCCTGTCAACAGGCATCTGTCAGTTGACTCCTGTCAAAATTTAAACTTGCTGCGTCAGTTAGTTTGTGTTTGACAGCTATTTTTATCAGACTACTCACTAATTTGAGGAGAAAATGGAAAAAAGTGAATTTCGTGTGCTTATTAAGCATTATTTCTTGCGAAAAAAAACCATTACCGAGACCAAGGCTAAGCTTGATAAATACTATGGGGACTCTGCACCATCGATTTCAATGGTTAAAAAAGTGGTTTACTGAATTTCGTTGTGGCCGTACAAGCACTGAAGATGCCGAACGTCCAGGACGCCCAGTTGAGGTCTCTACACCCGAAACAATCGAAAAAATTCACGATATGGTGTTGGCCGACCGAAGATTGAAAATGCGAGAGATTGTGGAAGCCGTAGGGATCTCGCATGGCTCAGTGGTTTCAATTTTGAATGATCACTTGGGCATGAGAAAGCTTTCCGCAAGATGGGTGCCGCGTTTGCTCACAGTCGACCACAAACGCAATCGTGTAACAACTTCACTGGAAGGTTTGGCGTTGTTTAATCGCAATATGGAGGAGTTTTTGCGCCGTTTTGTAACCGTGGACGAAACATGGATCCATCACAATACACCAGAGAACAAACAACAGTCAAAACAGTGGGTTTCTAAGGGTGAATCGGCGCCAAAGAAGGCCAAGGTGGGTTTGTCAGCCAATAAAGTTATGGCGATGCACGCGGGATAATCCACATTGACTACCTTCAAAAGGGAAGAACAATCAATGGGGAATATTATGCCAACTTATTGGACCGATTCAATGACGATTTGAAAAAAAAACGACCTCATTTGGCCAAGAAAAAAGTTCTTTTCCACCAAGACAATGCAAGGGTGCACACATGTGCAGTTGCCATGGCAAAAATCCATGAATGGGCTATGAATTGCTCCCTCATCCACCCTATTCTCCAGATTTGGCTCCGAGCGACTACTTCTTGTTCACAAACCTGAAGAAATGGCTTGGTGCAAAAAGATTTGACTCCAATGATGAAGTCATCTCGCAAACAAAGGCCTATTTTGAGGACCTCGACAAATCATTTTTTTTGGAAGGGATAAAAAAATTGGACAAGCGTTGGACAAAGTGTATAGAGCTCAAGGGAGACTACGTTGAAAAATAAAATTATTTTTTTATCAAAAAATCTGTGTTTTAATCCAAAAGTCACGGACTTATTGACCCGCCCTCGTATATCGGATGTATGTGAGCAGTCTTATCTTGTTTTGAAGAGTCAATATGTGCACACTGATGCCGTGTTACTCGTACGTGAACTCTTCGGTAAATTAAAAAAACAAGAACAATTCGCAAGATCAAGATGCCTCACCACCGTCAGCCGATGATTCCTATCCAGACTAAAGAAAATCTTTGGCAAAACGGCGATTACAACGTTGTGGTATTAAACATTAAACATGTATTAAGTTAGAGCTTTGAATAAGGTTGAATGCAAATCACCGACCAAGAAACAATCGATCAAAGCAGATCTTTACACCAGCAGTTCATTAGAAGTGGAAGCCGATGCTTTCGGAGATAATTGCTTGCCAGCGGAAAACTAATGAATAAAGAAGCGAATGAAGGCTTTACATATCGTGTCAGCTCCGATATTCAACCTAGTCAGAGGAACTAGATTCTTTGTCGATGGCAGTCTTACGACACAAATGAAGAAACACACAAGTCTCAGGGAGCTTAAATTCAATCAGTCGTTCATCGATCTCCGCGGAGAATTGACTTGTTTCGGCTTGTTTTGTTTCAAATAGTGAACCAAACATTAAGTGTACAACCGTATTAGAGACAAATTTCCCAAGTCATTTGGTAGCCTGGTGGTAGTGGCAGTGAACTGGGGAAGCTGTGGTCGTGGGTTCGACTCCTCAAAAAACCATTGTCCTTCTTTATTCTTACAAGTGTTTTTTTTTTTTTTTTTTTTTTTAAAGACATTAGAACAGTATAAAATAAAAAAAAAAGTGCGATCGAACGATGAGTGGCAGCGAGCGGTCCGCTATGTCAATAGCGGGATTAGATGATGGCGCGATGTCATCGGATAATCAGGCCGTTAAGCCAGCTCAAAAGAAGACACCGTCAATAACAACAACAAAAACAGCAACGTCGGTAATTACGATTAAGAGGAGGAGGGTGTTGAAACCAACTCCAAACTTAACAAAGCCCCCTTCCCTTTCAACCTCTACCAAAAAGCTGCCGGGTAGAGCAAGGGAAGAGGCGCCAACAACGACAAAGAGGGCGGCAGCTGGTAAAGATGATTACCCATACGTGGCTGTTGGTGGAGAAGGCCACTTTATGAATAAAAATACCTTCGCATCTCTGGCTGCTTCTGAGTCAGATGACGAAGAGGAGGAGGTTGAAGCTCTTAACAACAGCATTAAAGAGCTTCAACAAAAAGTACAAACAATAAAGGCCAAACAAATGGCAAGAAGAGAGAAGGAGCAACATCAACAGCTCTTTAGCTCTCAGCAACAAAAAAATACCAGCGAGGCTAAACAACAACAAAAGAGTCATACAGAACACCAACAACAAAAAACAGCACAAATTCAAACGAGCAAACAAATGCAGCCAAAACAAAAAAGTCAATTTGACCAAAATAACAAAGAACACCAACAACAACATAAACAACCACAACAGCAACAACAACAACAGCAGCAGCAACAACAGCGAAAGCAGCAACTTCAACAGCAACAGCAACAACAACGAGCTAAACAAAGGATACCCCCGATCAATACTTACAAACTGGAATTAAAAGAAACCATTGATCTGTGTAAGTCGGCCATAGGCAATAATTTTTTTATCAAAAGATTAAGTAATGATAGGCATGCGATCCACTGCAACACAGTGGAACGCTATAATAAAATAAAAAGCTTGTTAAAGGATTCGACGACGGAATTCTTCTCCTTCACCCCGAAGGGGGAAAAGCTGCAAACAATGCTGCTGAGGGGGATTGAACCGTCAACTGATCCGGAGGAGCTCCTCGCACTGTTCAAAGAGAAAGAGTGCGAAGAGCTCAAGTTCGTAGGGGTCAAGCCGTTCACCACAGCTAGAGCCAAAAGGGAGAAACGGAAACTACCGTTCTTCCTGGTTCAGCTTACTCCCGAAAGCAAACTGGATGGTCTAAGGAATATCAAAGTCCTAGACTACCAGGTTGTACACTGGGAAAAAGTAAAACGGAGCGATAACATTTTGCAATGTGTTCGCTGCCAAAGGTTCGGGCACGCCGCGTCGAACTGCGAAATGCAGCCTCGATGCGTCAAGTGCGGTAAGAACCACAAATCAGAAGAATGCCCTCTGGGTGTGGATGGAGCGTCGGAAAAAAGTCAACTCTCTTGCGTTTTATGTAAGAATACGGGACACACCGCAAATTATCGGGGTTGTCCTAAATTCCAGTACATAAAAAGAGTAAATCTGGCTCGGCAGCAAAAGGTGGAAGTTAAGCGTCCACCTGTTCAAATACAAACACCAGCCGTTACTCCCCAAGTTACCTACGCCCAAATGGCGGCAGGTAGGGGGAATACGGCACAGCAAGCGAAGGTTGCTTCTCAGGCCCCAGCGCCTAGAGCACCGGAACCGGCAACTGACATTCTAGCTATCTTGCTCTCTATCCAGGGGCAGATGGCTCAGTTTCAACGTCAGATTATTGAACAAGCTGCGCGCGTGGATCAAATCTACGCGCTTCTGCCGAGCCTAACGCGCCTCCAGTCGTAATGGGTACGTACATGGCGGAGCAAACCCTGAAGGTCCTTGCAGTGAATGTTAATTCACTGATTAGGATTGAGCGAAGAGCCACACTGTTCAAGTTGCTTAAAGACCAAACCCCTGATGTGCTTTTGGTTAGCGAAACTAAGCTAAGCAAAAGACACAAAATGAGGCACAAAAGGTACAAAATTATGCGAAGAAATCGACCCAACTCCATACAAGGAGGAGGCGTTGCAATCTTCGTAAGGAAAGGCATACATTTTAAAAGAATTTACAGTCGTGTAGTACGTAGGTTTCAGGTGCTTGAAGCATGCATCGTGTATATCCCTCTCCGTAGTGGAAAGCGGTTATACATGGTGTCTGTTTATGCACCTACGGCTACTCAATCCACCCTATTTATCTCAGAGCTCGAAACGCTTTTTCGATTTCTGAGACTGGAATTGGAGGAAAACTACTTCATTATCGGCGGAGATTTCAACGCCAAACATAGCGATTGGGGAAATAATACACCAAACACTAGAGGGAACCTACTATTCAATTGGTGGGGTCAACACAGTGTGATGTATAGACTCGGCCTTAAGGCGACGGATAGTCCGTCGTTTCCCAGACACGGCTCCTATTTGGATCTCCTGTTGTTCGACACACGAATACAACTGACAGGTACGAACCAACAAACTGTAAACTGTCTTCGCACTTTTGTGTATGACAGTGACCATTGCGGTCTTAGTACCGAAATAACCGTTCCGAACGAAAATGTGGAATTGGATGAGTATGTTCAAAGGCATTCCTACAACTATAGTAGAGTGCGTTGGACACACTTGACAAGAGCACTCTCCTCGAATTCGCTCTACCCACCGTCCGAGAGAAATCTGTCAAACGAGGAGATTGACAGGTATCTAAAACTAATGGACGAGACAATTAAACGGACTATGGACAAAACGATACCTCGGTATCAACACACTGACAACGAAGACTTATTCCGCAATGCAACTATTGACGCACTTCACCGACATAAAAGTAGACTACTCTCAAGACTGAAGACCTTGTACAGACAGTTTACTGACAGACACAACCCGGAGATTTTGACATTAAAGTCGTCGATCAAAAACCTCCAAACATTAATTAAAGAAAATTACAGGGCTTCTGTAAGTTTGTATTGGAACAACAAAATTCGGGCTGTAAATACCAACAACCCGAATATGTTCCCGCAAATAAATAAAATTTTTCGGAGGAAAGATCAAGACGACCTTTCATGTCTTAAAATCGCCCGAACGACTGCCAATGAACGCATACTTTCAACAGCAGGCATAGATCCAAATGAGGCTATTGATGATGACAACTTCTTTGTAATCGAAGATCCGCAGGAGAAGGTCGAGGCTATAGGAGCGACTTTCCAGGAAGTGTACAAGGCGAATGACACCATTGGCCCAAACCACGACTTGGAAAATCGAGTCCTTTTGCACAATTTCTATCTTCGAAATGAAATAGTGAACTGGCGAATCGAGAACTCGGGTTTCACCCAGTTCAGTGACGAGAACATGGCAAATAATGTCATCGCCAATGAAAGGGAGCAGCCCCCGTTCATTTCGAAGGAAGAGCTTCTAACGATCTTCGATACAATTAGAAGTAAGAAATCAGTGGGAACCGATGGAATACCGAACATTGTGCTTCGTCATCTCCCACTAGAAGCGGTGGACATTTACACCACCCTGTTTAACAATGCAATGAATAATGCACATTATCCAGCGCATTGGAAAACTGCGGTGGTACATCCCATCCCCAAAAGGGATAAGGACACCTCCAATCCGGCGAATCTCCGGTCGATCAGTCTCCTTCCAAACATCAGTAAGGTTTTCGAAAAAGTCATCAATAGAGTCCTGGCTAAGTGGGTTGAGGACAGAAATATAGTTCCGGATAATCAATTCGGTTTCAAGGCGGGGCATGACGTTATTCATGCCGCGTCTAAACTGGTTTCTGATATCCAATGGAACAAAGCCAAGAAACAATGCACGGGTGCCTGCCTGATTGACTTGGAGAAGGCCTTCGATACCGTATGGTTAGAGGGACTCTTCTACAAGCTAGACAGGCTAGGTATTAGTAAGCCACTGCTGTATATTCTTTTCAATATGCTCACCGATAGACAGTTCATCGTGAAGAATGGCGATGTGACTTTTACTGGTACATTCAACATTAAAAACGGTCTGCAACAAGGTGCGGTCAACTCGCCAATCCTTTTCAACATTTACACAAGCGATCTGATAGGTTCACTTCACCATGCCATAGCGTACGCGGACGACTTAATCGCGTACAGATCAGGTCCAAAGATTGAGGTTATAAACATTCTTTTGCAACGTGACTTCGATCAAATTAAACAATATTGCGACGACTGGAAGTTGAAGATCAACTTTCAGAAGTCGGAAACCATTCTTTTTAGGACGCCTTTGTCTGGGGCCTCTGCGGATACCAGAAAGAATTGGCGAAAGTTTCAGATCGTTGGACAACACGGACAACCACTTGCATGTCGAAATGTAGTCAGATACCTTGGGATCTGGCTAGATCAATATCTATATTTTAACAAACATATAGATGTTGCTCTGGCCAGAGCCAAAGGTGCTTTTGCCCTTACAAAGAGACTGTTTTATAACAGGCAACTCGATGCGAGGGTAAAGGTGATCTCCTACATGGCCCTTATTCGGCCTATGCTTGTATTTGGTTGTCCCGTGTGGTTCAACGTGAGAGCAAATCTTTTGGAAAAGATTCGGGTGTTTGAGAGGGCTTGCCTTAGGGCTTGTCTTCGCCTATACAGAACACCAGAGTCTGAGTACATAAAATTCTATCGCAATGAGGTCTTGTACAATAGGGCTAACCTAATAAGAGTGGACAATTTTGTTATTAAGTTGACTCGAAGGCACATTGCAAGAGCAATGACCTCGTCGAATAACCTGATCTCTGGGGCTTACTACCCCAATTATATGTATCACGAGAGAGTTCGCTTTGACGGCTTTATTCCTCCAGAAGCGTTCCTCTACCTCGACATGAAAGGTCTGATCCAGGATAGATTAGCGGTGCCGTTAATCTTCCATGTTGCTCGAACAGCTGCGGAGAGGCGACTTAACTACGATAGAGACGTCGCATACGGCAATGCGGAGCGTCTCCGGTTCAGTAGGGCGGTAGGGAAACGCGATATGAGGGATGTTGCTCGGCAGCACCAACAATTTTGGTGGCTTGTTGAAGGAGCGGAATCTACGTCGTCGAATTCCTCTAGCACTAGTTAGCTTCGTTAAGGAGCAGGGTCGGCAGCCTAATTTTCTAGCCATGGCCGACTTACATAGATTTAGGTAGGAATAGGATAGTTTTAAGGGGGTAATAAAAAAAAAAAAAAAAAAAATGTATATATATATACAAAAAATAAAAATACAAGAAAAAAAAAAAAAAAATTATAAAACAACAAAGAGATGGGTAACCTTCGGGTAACTTCTTCCCACAAAAAAAATATGATACCTAAATGATAAGATAATTTTAAGTAGCTTAAGTAGCCTAAGTAGATTAAGAATAATGTTAAGGTAGTTCTTAAGTTTTAGTTTTAAGTTTTAAAATAAGATAAAAAAAAAGTCACTTTACTAAGTTTTTGTAACTAAATTATTTTCTTAGTTTTAATTATGTTTCAAACAAAATAATATCAAAATCAAATGTACGAAACGTCGAAAGACAAATTTTAATTGTTAGGTTTAACTTAGAGTGTCCGCATGGGGCCAGTAAGTTAGAATAAGATAATTTTAAGTTAATTAAGCTAATTTTTAAGCATTTTTTTGTCTAGCATGTAAGAGTTTTTGAATTTAATTAAATAAAAATGCATATTAAATGAAATGAAAATGAGCTTAAATTCAACAAATGCGCCAAGTCCGACTAATTGTGAAAAACCAATCACGTCGTCCTGGCCTCGATATTTCTATCAATCAGAAACACATCAATTTGTACGTCGTGGCCATGGGCAAGCATGTCGCGGTTTCAGACTAACTGCCATCAGTTGCGCATTTTAATATGATTGAGGTCCTCTTACGTTTGTGCCACCTAAGAAGATATCTCCTCTACTTAGTGGGAATCGAGGACTCTTCGGGTTGCAGCGTTAATGTATCAGGTCATATAAAAAGTTTTCCCTGTTTTTTGGTACATTTTTGAAAAAAAAAGTTTCTTTATTCTAAATCAATTTCAATCAATTACATATGTTAATTATTATCTATGTCCTTTTGCCAATTTCCGGATATTTTCATAATTCCATCGGTGTAGAACTTCTGTGGTTTATCAGCGAAAAACTTGGCCAAGTGATTTTCGGCGGTCGGCCAATTTCTTACCATTAACAGAGTTTTTGTAGAGACCGAAACGAAAAGTAATCAGACGGTGCAAGATCCGGGCTATGCGGTGGATGTATAAAAACTTTCCAACCAAGCTCCGTCAATTTGTTCCGGGTCATCAAAGATTTGTGTGGCCCAGCATTGTCATGATGGAAGACAACTCCCTTTCTGTTGGTCAATTCTTGTCGCTCTTTCTTGATAGCTTCATTCAAACGGTTGAGTTGTGCACAGTGGGGGATCGAATTGACTGTTACCCCACGTTCTAGCACCTCATAATAGACAATTCCCTTCTAAACCAAACACCAACAAACACTCAACATAACTTTGTTTGCCGTCAATCCAGGCTTTGAAGTCGTTTGTGATCGGTCACCGCCTTTGACCACGATTGCTTGCGTTGGATATTCTCGTTTTTAATCCATATTTCATCCCCCGTAATGAATCGCTTCAAAAATGGTTCCATTTCGTTACATTTCAGCAGCGTTTCACTGACGGTAATTCGGTCAATTAAATTTCTTTGTGTTAATTCATGTGGCACCCAAACATCGAACTTCTAAGGGTAGCCTGCTCGTTTTAGATGATTATACAGTTGATATTTATAGCCTACACTATATCCAGACAGCTTCCGTGCCGATCTTGCTTCAAAATTCAAAATCAGTTGCAAAATTTCATCAACTTTTTCAGTGACAGGTCAACCAGTGCGAGGTGCATTTTTTATATCGAAATTTCCGGAACGGAATCGAACAAGCAACTACTGGTTCACTCATAGCATTCTTACAGAAAACTACACAAATTTGTCGGCATATTTTTGCAGCATTTTTCCCTTCTGTCTTCGCGAAAAATGTAGCCTCACATGTCACCTTTCAAATATATGTACGTTTGACACAATCAGATTAGTGTTTCCAGATAAATAGACACCAACACCATCTAGTGACAAAAAACCGGGGAGACTTTTTATACGACCATATATTGGGTACATCTACATCACTTTCTTGTGAAAAGGTCAGCTTACCGCTAAATCTCCTCCAAACGTCCAAACGTTCAAGGATACCTTCATTCGCCTTCGCTAACGTCCAGTCTTCAACACCATTTAGCAAGACAAGGATGATCAGGGTCTTATTTAGACCCTTCTTAGTGTTTCTTGACGAGGCCTTATGTCCCAATACCTGGGAATGCGAATATGTTCTGCGAATACCATCATCTTCGGCGAGTAACAATTCAGAATTTTGCAAAATCATGCCTTTGGTGTCTTATGTGGCCTTAAAATCGACAAGAAGGTGGTGAATTCTAAAAGATCACAATATCTTCTGTAATGAGAAAATTTGATTTATGTGGACTTTGCTGCTCTAAAACTACACTTAAAGGTCCCGATCAGACTGCCAGAAGGCCTTAACATAATATGACAGGCAGGATCTTATATTGTCTTTTGAGAGGATCTCCCTTCTTTAAGATTAGACAAACAATGCCGATGTTTCAATCGTTGAGCATACTTTCGTCTGACCTAGATTTTGGAAAATGAGTCAATCACAACTAGCTGTTTTAGACAATTCGGAAGTTTCACTATCGGGTCTAGCAGAGCCGAGCTCTGTAGAGAGCCTCTGTTCTCACGAGTCTTCCTCGTTCCATCGTTATTTGCTGAAGGGGCCCTCTGAATATCCGCAGTTTTTTAAAATGTTCCTGTCTGTTCATCGAACCAGAGGCTTATTAGGCGATCTCTCTGATTACATTTTTTTTTTGGCAATAATACCACTGATCACAGACCAGAGCTGCTCATGAGCTCATGAGTGGAAGAGGAGAGACGAACATCGGCTTCTTAGGAGGAAGAAGAAAGAGCATGAGAAGCGCGCGATCGAAGAAATTGAGAGTTGCTACTCCAGGAATGAGGTTCGGAAGTTTTACCAAAAGGTAAAAATAACATGCCACGGAAACAAACCCCGAACTGAAGCCTGTAGAGATGAACAAGGGAACATCGTAGTAGAATCACAGTCGATGCTTAGGATTTGGAAAGACCATTTCTGCAGACTGTATAACGGCGATGTCGAACCAAATACCGCTGTCAGGCAGAATCAACCTCTCAACCTGGACGATGATGATACACAATTCCGTCCACCCGTCCTGGATGAAGTGAAGCTAGCTATATAGAAGCTTAAGTCCAACAAAGCTGCTGGAGAGGATGGTGGCAGGCGATGACTCCACCAACTCATCTGTAAACTATGGTCGGACGAAAGTATGCCCGATGAATGGAACCTCAGCATTGTTTGTCCGATTCTCAAGAAAAGAGACCCTCTGGACTGCGCCGACTATAAAGGCATCAGTCTCCTTAACATCGCATATAAGATCTTATCCGCCGTATTGTGTGAACGTCTGAAGCCGTTCGTCAACACCCTGATAGTTCCATATCAGTGTAGCTTCAGACCAGGAAAGTTCACTATCGACCAGATATTCACACAACGGCAGATCTTGGAGAAGACCCATGAGCTTCAGATCGATACACACCACCTATTTATCGATTTTAAGGCCGCGTATGACAGCATCTATAGAGACGAGCTTTACAGAGCTATGTCTTGTTTTGGCATCCCTGCCAAACTCGTCCGTCTGTGCAGGATGACGATGGAGAATGCTCGCTGCTCCACCAAGGTCGGTAAAGATCTCACCGAGACCTTTGATGTCCAGAAAGGATTTAGACAAGGCGATGCGGTGTCATGCGATTTTTCAACATCGTACTTGAAAGAATAGTGCAAAACTCACGAGCAAACACAAGAGGCACTATCTTTCAAAAGTCCGTCCAACTACTCGCATAAGCCGACGATATTGACATAATCGGGAGAAAGCAGCGTGATGTCAGTGGCGCTTTCGCGAGTATTGAGACGGAAGCGGCGAAAATGGACTTTAATAATCTCGGTCCTGCTCTATGGCGCAGAGGCATGGGCATTATCAAAAATGGATGAGGGTGTTCTTGGTTGCTTCGAGAGAAAAATTTTTGGGGCCATCTTCGGTCCCATCTGCATTGACGGTGAGTGGAGGAGGAAATACAACGACGAACTGTATGGACTGTACAGCGACATGGACTTAGACAGAAGAGTGAAGATCCAAACACTGAGATGGCTGGGTCATGTAGAGCGCATGGACACCAATGCTCCGGTCCGAAAAGTCTTCGAATCCGCTCCCGAGGGACAGCACAGTAGAGGAAGGCCCAGACTCAGGTGGCGCATGCAAGTGGAAGAGGACTTCAGCCAACTTAGCGTGCGAAACTGGAGGCAGCTAGCCAGGGATCGAGCTGACTGGAGAAGCTTGTTGACTGAGGCCCAGGTCCACCCCGGACTGTAGCGCCACTTAAAGCAGAAGCAAAGCAGGCCACTGATCTTCATCGTTTGATGGTGCTGGTAACTAAGGCCTCAAAGACGGCTCGATCGACCTGGTCCTGGTAGTTCCTTGTGATTGTAACCGTTTGACGTTGAATTCCTCCACAGTGAATTGCTGGCCTTGAACTACTACGAATATCCGGATCAGTATCTTGGCTACAACATGATAACTGTGCAAGTTGATGTTGGGTGGTCAGAACGTTCAAATACCTAGGGCACTGGAGGAGTGTCTTGAGTCGATAGCAATATGATTAATTTGGTTGACAGTTTGTTGATGACCGTGTGCTGGGTGGTTTTATAACGTCCCGTAACAAAATCAATAAGCCTCGGAGCTGATGTTCGTATGGCTTCTGATCATCTTACCAAAGAAGCTCCCATGCCAATCCTGGCATTAAACTCGACATAGAGCAACTTTACGTCATATTTAAAACAATGGCCGACAGTTTTGTCGAGGAACTCGCAGAAGCTGTGTTTTGCTAAGTTCTTGTAAGCTCGGATCGATGTCAGGCGTTTAACTTAAGATTCAAACTCAAGATTGAGTGTTTCTCTGATAGCCCTGAAATTAAGATGTGACTGGTGTTCCCGTCTCACCAGTTTTTTGCTTTGCAGCACTCGAGGCTCTCGACTAGTTGTTTGGCTCTAAGTGGTCTGTAAAGGGTACGAACATTTCGAAGATCGTTGTCTTTTAATCGTTTGTTAATAGTGAATACGTCATAATCTACGGCTTTTAGCTAGTTCTTCATATTTTTGTCTCTTTGATATTGAATTATAAGCTATGAATTTGACTAGTGAAGTCAGTAGTATGCTACTGTGCCAGTACACACTTGCAATTTCAGCCTGCACGTACATATGAGGATTTTCCTCTGGCATGTAAGGCAAGCACTTAATTGCTTCGTTACAGGACAGTCAGCAGTTTGTGGACCAATCGTCAAGCAGATCCGCTTTTGACCTAACACGTTAGAGTTTAACCGCATACAAAAACGAAACATGCAGCAAAGATTCTGAAAACACACCTGCAAAGCACCTCCATTTCGTGGTAGAAAAAATGTCTGGTAAATCGAAACTTTGGTTTGTAGTGAGAAAGAATCTCATACGACTATGAGCACGTGCTTCGATCCACACAGTGCACATAGCAGATTTTTACCTTCCCTTAGCGGAAAATAATATCTCTTGTTGTAACGTATGGAACGCCTATGAATACGTCTCAAAAGAACACTCAATTCTTATCCCCCAAATTTCCCAGCTATTGCAACAGAGTTATCGACCTTAAATCAGAAATGAGAAGGACTCAGCCTCTAGCAGAACCATTTACATTACCAGAATGGATATTTCAGTAGCTATATACAAGTGATTGAAGAAATGGGGATATACCAACTTCAACAGAATTTCCCTAAAACCATCCCAACTCATAAACATCTTTAAAAGTCAACCCCCAATACAATTTCTCCAACTCAACACCATTACATCCTTTTGACAACTGTCCTACGTGATTGTCTGGTTTTCTTAAGACGTGACCGTGGAGACAACGAGCAAAACGCCTGTTTGTGCCAAAAATGTATCAACTGACTCCTCATCGTCACCCACAAAATGACACCATCACCGAACCTGCCTCGCCACCGTTGTGGCACATTAAACAAATTAAATTTGTTTTCATCTCCAATGCTCTACCACATACCTAACAAAAGGATTTCCACATTTTACATTACCCCAAACCCTGCCTTTCGTCCTTTTGTTGGCTATAAAACCCACTTACCTGTAAAACAGTGTCACATTATATTCATCTGTACCCTCGCAGGAGTTAATACCCCGGAAATGTCACATATAACACACTCGAGCAATAAAAATGCCAACAAACAATTGAACTGAAAAACAAATAAGCAACTCGAGTAAGACAGGCGACAGAACAGAAAACAGAAAAACACAACAGTACAACACAACACAATTCAACACAATGCTACGAGTATGTGAAGGCGGGTGTATTCCTAAGGATGACAGGAAGAAGGAAGGCGAAAATAATTGTCAAACAAAGTTCAATACCTATCAGACGGAAATTTTATGTTTCTGGTTTCTGAGTTCCATCGTCAGGACTACCCCCCTTTTAAGTGTTTATTTTCTGCTAAAATGAAACCACTCCAACTAATTGGCAAGCCATTCTCATAAACACACACAGCCAAAACACACAAGAACCTCGCTTGAGTCCTGAAGGATTCATGTGAATTTCATTACCATCAAGCAGACGTTTCGTTAAGGGTTAGAGAAGGGGTGAGTGAATTACATCGTGTCGTTCCTATAACTGCAACTTAGTTAAATGACCCATAAATAAGTGCTGTTCAAAAAAAAAAAATAAAAATAAAAAAATACACTTCTCTTACTCTATTCCTATTTGCTTTGAACATAAAAGGACAAACCGAACACTACACGATGAACTCGGGAACCTAGGAACCACTTTTCGGGAAACGATCCTAAAACTTAATTCAATTGCTTCTTCATTCACCAGGATCATCATACTTACCAGCATTTTGTCTGTATCCTACCCTATCGTTGTTATCCTTATTCACTATAATCTACACCGTCATACCAGAGAACAATGCCAAAAAAGGATTTCGTCAAAATGAAGTAATAAATTCGTTCAGGAATTCGACACAGTTCCAACTCAGCCCGCAGACACCAGAAATTTACCGACTTCATTTCGAATTCAGTAGAAGACGAATGATCCGACCCAGTCTAATAGTCATTTGAATAAAATAAACGGTTATTTGCCAGGACTCACCCTTCTCTATATTCGGGAATCGGTGTGCTTGTATTGTAGTTGAAGGAAGTTAAACGGCATTGGTGGGAGTTGTGCCTCTAAGTGGAGTGCGGTTATCATGCTTTTGGCTGAAGGAGTTTATAAATTTTCTTTTGAATCATTCAAATCGAGTAGAAGATTTGAAATAAATTCCTACCTCCATTGCTTCCAAACATGGGGGTAGGAAGTTGTCAATGTTACGTGATCAGCTGTAAATTATGGCTGACAAAAGGAAGACTTAGGGATGGAGGAAGCGGGGCCAAGAAGAGCGATTTCAGCTGTAATGGATCAGGAGGAAAGTTTTCTCTTGAACAAGTTACCAGCTCTGCGAATACAAGGTTCTGTACTGAAGCCATTAATGGCATTTCAAAGTGAAATCCTTTTTATGGCTAAGGCACGGATGTCTGTGTTTAGTTATTCTTGATTTAAGAGTTCATTGTAACCCGAAAAAAAAATTAATGCTCGTATAGGATAAGACTATCAAATTTGAAGACGATCTGTCGGATATCAGCTTGCGGTCGTTGGCCAAGAGCCGCAAACACAGAGGACAATGCCTCTGATTGACAGCCAATAGAGGTGGCCAAAGCGATCTTTGTCAAATTCATTCGAACCACAGGCTTCTCTGGTCATAAGAAGTGCGATGTGCTGAGCAATATAACCTCCCAGCTGTGGTTTGAAGTTGGGCTTCTGGAAACCCCTTCAATTTACATCTCGAAGTACTCCATTTAAAAACCTCGTAATGTGCATCATTAGACCCCCAAAAACTTGTATCGGACAACAGTTTAAAGATGTGCAGAGGGAGTTTCAAGGGTTTTAGGGAATGTACAAGCATCATCTGTGCGTCGTTCTCGATAATGTAAATTTTCGTTTTGCCGCACAAAAAACGAGGTGATGCTGGAAAAAGTATTCTGTTACTTACTAACTTAGGTGGCGATCGGTGTGAACCCGGACCTCAAGTTTTGTTTTATTTTTGGTTTTTTTCCATCAGACACTATTAGGATCACGAGCGTGTGCTCATAGTAGTGTTAGATTCTTACTCACTAAAAAACACCTCCCTTCGATAATTAGGTTTGATACCGCAACTACATAAGTAAAACTTATCAAGCAGCTTTCTGTATTATTAATATGCCCGTTTAACCGGATCTTATGTTTTCTCGCGAAGTTTATTGTTTTATCATCGGCATAAGTAACTCCAAGGTCACGATGCAGGTCATTATTATTTATAAAACACAGTGCATGTACAATTTCTCGTAGGACTTTATTTTCAAATGTTTGTAAGCTACTAATATTTGTTTTCTTGGTACAACCCCAGATTTGTAATGGGGTTTCCAATAAGGACTTGACAACTTTTTTTTAAAATAAAACGCAAGCCATTTGAAATATTTCAAAAACTTTATTATCGGCTTGAAGTACAATCAAAACATTTATGAATGGAACTCGACTTCGTTCATATGGCCACCGAGGGCACGTTTGCAGCGGTCGATTCGTTGGACCCAATTTTCAAATAATCGACCACATATTTCGGCCGGAACGGCCGCTATTTCGCGTTCAATGTTGGCTCTGAACTCTTCCAGCGTCGTCGGCTTGTTGGCATAACCCAATGACTTAACGTAGCCCCACAGAAAATAGATAAGCGGCGTTAAATTGCACGAACGAGGCGGCCAATCGACTGGCCCATTTCTTGAGATAACACGCTCACCATACTTACTCTTCAATAAATCGATTGTAACGTGTGCTGTGTGGCTTGTGGCACCATCCTGTTGAAACCACATGTCGTCCAAGTCCATATCTTACAATTCGGTCCAAAAATAATCGGTAATCATGGCGCGATAACGCTGACCATTCACAGTAACGTGACGATCGTTATCGTCGACGAAAAAATATGGCCCAATAACGCCGCCGGCGTGCAAACCGCACCAAACAGTTATTTTTTGTGGATGAAGTGGTGATTCATGAAGCACATGTAGATTTTCACCAGACCAATACCGCATAGTTTGCTTATTGACGAACCCATTGGACCAAAAATGAGCTTCGTCACTGAGGATGATTTTGGGATGAAATTCACCATCTTGGCGCTTCTCCTCCAGAACCCGATCGGAGAACGTACGTCGCCTCAAATGGTCCATTCTTCAATTATTGAATCAGCGTGATCTTGTATGGGTGTAAACCAAGATCCTTACGCAAAATACGCCATAATGTGGTCTGAGCGATGCCCAATTCTTGAGAACGCCTCGGATTTCACTGATTTAGATCGTTTGCTACGGAAGCCTGTACGGCAGCGATATTTTCGACAGTTCGACCAACCCGTTGTCTCACTGATACGGCAACATCACACAACGAATATATAGACTCAAATTTTTGCACTTTACTTGTTATTGCCTGTCTACTAGGGCGAAAATTACAACCGAAAATTGGAATTAACGCTCTTAAAGTTGCCGTCACCGAGCACGTATTTCGGTAGAAAATTTTTATAATTTGCAGACGTTGCTCGTTCGTGTACTTTACCATGATAAAAATGTTGAGTTTACTGAATAAATTGACAGTGACAGTTTGATGATTTGTGAAAGAGTGCGTTCACAAATTAAATTCAAAGTTGTCAAGTCCCTATTGGAAAACCCGAAATAATTAGTACACACCGGTTTTAGCACCTGGTCATATAAAAGCAACTTGTTTTCTACGCTAAGCTTGGAATATTTACCAAATAGCCAGTACATTTCTCTGTATCTAGCTTCTAGTTCTTTACGTTTCTTTTTGAAGTGCGTCTTGCATTTGAGCTTTGCATCGATTGGCAAGCCAAAATATTTCGCCTCATTAGCAAAAGGAATACAGATCGAGCTTATGAGGGTGGGTAGGTGACTTATTTTTCTGTAAGTAAAGTTTACTTGCACAGATTTACTTGTACACCGGCCAATATATCTTTGAACTGAGATACATCATTTCTGTATCTAACACGAACAATTCCATTTTCTAAGTATCTTGATCAATATTTTGCAAAGTTTCGATGGCAAAAATTGCCCTAATTTGAACTTTAAACCTTCGTGCCAAACCTTGTCATAGGCTTGTGAGACGTCAAGAAATACGCTTGAGCAAATCCTTTTCTCTTCCAGAGCTTTTCCAATTACGTCGATAATTCTATGCACCTGGTCAATAGTCGAATGCTTAATCCGAAATCCAAACTGATGGTTGGGGATAAGATTATTGTAAAGTTATCAGAAACCCTTTCTGATATATTACCTATAGTATAGTGTGCTAGTGTTTGCCCATCAAAGGGCTTAAAAGTTTCTTCTAGATAATCCGCGAAGTTATCAGCTTTCTCCGTATCCTTCTTCGCCCATTCGTTGTTATCCATTTTAATTGGTGGACCTCGAGTTTTGGGCCATTTAAAGCCTTTAAATGCTGTCCAGAACGAGTAATTGGTTACTTTTCCTGCCCTCAAGTTTTCGACACACGTATTTAGGTACTACGCAATTTTTGTGGTTCTTTAGATTCTCCTTGAGCAGATTACAAAGTTTAGTTAGACGTCTTTTATCCTGCGGAGCTCGAGTAAATTGCCATTTCTTGCGTGCTTTCCTCTTTTTCCTTAACATTTCTTTTATCTCTGGCGGGTAATTTGTGCTATTTTTTGCCGTTTTTTGTCGTTGGACGATTTCCGCGAAGGACTAAACTTCAATTTCAGGGTCAAGTTGTGATCTTATTGAGACGTTTAATTCCACGTTTTTTTCGATTTCTTTCCCGAATCCTTCCCAATTGGTATTTCTTCCAGTTAGTCGAAGTGGTACTTGTCTTTTAATGAGCGTGTCACTCATTGTCAGTATGACTGGAGAATGGTCGGAGGAAAGATCGAAGCTTTCATCAACTTTAATATAATTTTTAGAGATTCCTAAATCGTATTTGACGAATTGAATTGACGAAAAAATCGTCAAGACTTACCCGTCGAATGAAAGTCACAGTCGTGTTCCATATCAGCGGTGTTGAAGGATCTGACAACCATTTTAACGAAGCTTCATTCAATAATTTTTCAACAACAAACAAACTCCATGTTCCCCCAAAATACCGAAATACATCAGATGTTCCAGATATTATTAACCCAAAAGAAATCCTTTGCAAAACATTTTTTTAAATGGTTCGTCACCTACTTAATTGCCTTCCCTTACACACTTATCCCACTCTTAGCGTGAAATTTTCAATTAAACCTTCAACTTAATCTGTGTCACAATAAATTAAAATCTAATATTCTTTCCCTACCCCTACCACCATCCAATTCTTTAACAAGAAACCCATTTCACACTCGAATCCTTTCATAATTCAAAAAAGAAAAAATAAAAAAATGTTTTTGCCCTGCCAAAGGCAATAAAATTAAAACAAAAATCTGCCGAAAGCAAGGATAATTGGGGCTGCCATTGGTGCTGTCCCCCCTAAAGCACTTTGTTTTCTCCTTTCTCATCTATTTTTCCTTAATCACGCCATTAATTTAAATTATAAAAAAAAAAAATGAAAAGGAAACTCCTACCAAGTTCTGACAAAAAAACCCACCTTCCGCGGTTCCTTTTTCTATAAAAAAAAACTTTCCTTGATCCGGTTTTTTAAATGGCAGAAAACTCCCTTCAAAAGCACACGCACTTCCGAGAAACTTTAATTAAAATTACACAAAACAAAGCTAACTTTCAGGACTCGAAATAAAATATCAAGTCCTTTCCGCAAGAACTTTACCGCCTTGAAGAGAAAAAAATTGTGAAAGGGATTGTGAAAGTTTTGACTTTTTGTCTATGATTTTCTGAATGTATTCACATGGTACTCCAAGGAAACGGCTATCCTTAATCCAGAGCTGACGGGATGATGACAAAATAAACCTAATATCAACGCATCGCTCGTCTTAATGCAATTAAATGGCGATTTAAGGGTCGAATCAGCATAAGCGGAAGTTGTTGTATCCTTGCTTGGCCCTATCGCCAAATTGCTGTCTAATTAAATGAAACTACTCGTACACAAGCACATAAATTGGTATATATACATAGGTATGAGCATTTGCCTAAATAAGGAAGCGTTAGATACATCTACCCTAAATATGACTGTGATTCGCCAGGTGAAAATGGATAAAAAGGACTTTCGCATCCACACATGTACACGTAACGAGGATCCGTTTAAGGAAGTATTTTTATTTGTACAAGAATCCTGCTCCACAGTTCCTTTATCAAAGTGGTGTTGCCATGCAACACACGAAGATGAACAACAAAATGTATCCATAAGTAGCTGTGTGATGAAATTTCATTTAATTGGTACAAAAGCACAAAAATAATGATGAGATGATGATTAGAATGACGGCGGATGTTGTAAACGTGGATAGGGATGAGAATGCACGCACACATACTCATATACCAGCAGACGTAGAATACCGATTGCAAAAATGATTGTAACTGGGCGACTGTGCAAATAGGTGAATCCTAATATGATACGGTAGGGCAATCCAACGATACAGTCGAGGGTGGCAGCAAGAGCTTGCCAATTTGTTTCGAGTATCATAAAGCAGCTTAAGTTGATCCTTTGAATAATTATGGAGTAATTATTCAGATTGTTCAGTTTGATTGCAATGGAGGGATTTTTAGGGAATTTACGTTTGCTTTGATCCTGGAATCGGATAATGTGTAATGAGATTTTGTAAATGAAACGCTCGGTGGTGGCTTGATTTGATTAGATTAGAATGTGAGTAAGAATGTGAGCACTGAGGAATGTGGCTACATAGGAAGTCATAACAATAGTCAGTCTGCTTGCTTAAACTATTGTCCGTCTATCATCCTGATTCATTTTTGTTATTCTGTTTGATATAATCGTGTGGATTCTAAGATCTTTTGAACTGAAACTTTGTCAGAGGTTTTTTTTTGCGATGTGCCGAGAGTGACTACGTATGTTCCTGGCAAAGTACTGGATTTATGCCAAAGGTCTGCCGCATCATCTGACGGAAAAAAAAGCTGGACGCGTCTCCGTGGCCGCATCTATGCTTAGACACCATGAAAACGAATCTTTTTTGCATCAAGTCGTGACAAATGACGAGAAATGAATTATGCGCAACAACTTGGAACAAAGAAGGAACTGGACACAACTACGTGAGCTTGCAGAACCCGTGGCAATAGTTGGATTGCATCGAATGCAGATACTGTTATTTGTCTGGTGGGATTCCAGGGGTACAATCTTTTGTTTCTTTCAACTTGCGAAACAATAACGGCGAATAAACTTAATAAGCTAGTTCAAGAAAACCGCCCAATTTTGGCTAATCAAAAAGGTGCCTTCTTCCATCATCACACACAAACACACTGTGGTGCTGGCAGTCCGATATGGGCCATGGCCTAGCTTCTTGACACTCATTTGTGTTGCTCATGTTGTCATTTTTGTCACATCTGAGCGGGGCCAAGGGTTTATCGTCGAATCCAATTTTACCTTCGGGATTTGCCATTGCCCGCCGAAAGCGTGATGATAATTCGAAAAATTGTTGGCGATGCCGGGGATCGAACCGCGGACCCTCTGCGTGATAGTCTTATGAGCTAACCATCGCGCCATCCTCCTGAAGGAGTTAGAATGGGAAATACTTCAGCACTCCTCAGAGCACAGATTTTAATCTGTTTCGGTCCCTTCAGAACGGTTTCCATGGAACAAAATTTCTCTACGCCGAATATTTCGAAAACAACGTTAAGACATTGTTTGGAGGAAAATCACGCAGTTTCTATAAAAGAGGAATCCACAAACATGCAAAACGTTTTGAAACAGTTGCAGAAAATAACAAGGGCTATATGATTAATTTATAAAATTGTTTTTTTTTAAAGTGTAGTCAGGCAGCAACTTTTGCAATGATCTAATACAATACGGAGTTTTTGGTGGAGGAACTCATAAGATGGATTCAACAACACCTTCACATGCAGATCTAGTGATGACCTTATATAAACTGTTTCGATGTATTCGGAGCTCAAATCTAGAGGTTTTCTCGGCATCTAGCTTAATCCGATTGTATTAGAAACCTGTCAATGGCAGCGCTCAAAGACGCATAGCCGCGATTATCAATGGACTTACTCTTGACTATTTCAGCAAATAGGAAACAGAAAATAAGTTTTGCTCATACAGATAAAATATTCGGACCCTTTACAATTCCACAATTAGCAGAAAAATCGTATTATAAAGCAGTTTAGCTGGTTTGTGCTTCTACAATGTGGCGCAAAAATAATCATCCAATTTTGTCTCTTCTCTTCTCTACATCTATAAAAGAGAACACATTTTTCTGTTTGTCCGCGAGTAGGGAGTAGGCACATAACGGTACCTCAACAATATATATATCAATCGATTTGTCGTGAGTAGCGGTATTACATAGGATGGCTTTTAGTTTCCTAAGTCCGTTATTAGGCCGTTTTTATGATTTTTTAACTAAAAAAACGCATTTTTTATGGTTTACACACATATTACTACAAAATGGCTGAACAGATTTGAATATGACCAAATCGAATATTTTTCGATTAGTACATTTCCTGGTGAAAAGATTGATGTATCAATCATTATTCTGTGATTCTTATAACGGATAACGCATTCACAGATATGCGTAGGTCATTGCCATCAACAGCTCACCAGTGGAGTGCGTGCATATCCATGTTCGTCAAACAACATTTGTTTCTTCTCTCTTCTTTCTTTGGACTATTGTAGGTTTCTTGTGTTATTATTTGTCTAATTAAATTAAGTGTGTCCCATATCTCACGCAAAATTTGAATTGTACGCTATTTAATATCACAGTGATGAAAATGGACAAAAAGAAAACAATGTGACAGCTGACATTTCGGGGTTAGTAAAAATAGAGCGCTACATACAGTCCGTTTGATAAGATCGTATACGGCAAAAAATTAAAGAAGAACTTATAATAATAAAAAAAAATCAATTGTACTGGTTTATTTTGTTTATTTACTTGATTGCTTTTCAATTAATATGTTGTCCACTTTCCTGCATTATCAATAATTGCTTGGAGATTGCAAGTCATGCTTTCTACTAATCTTATAGCATAATCTTGAGACAAAGATCTCCATAAAACTCGTATTTTTCGTGATAATTGTTTGACCGTCGAGATCTTCTTTCCTTGGAGCTTTAGCTTCATGAATGCCCAAACATTTCAAAGGGAATTGCATCCGGCGACTGTGATGGCCAATCTAAAAAATCGACGTCATTTTCTTGTTTCCACACACTGCACAAACGACTGCGATGTTTCGGGTCATTATCTTCTTGCAGTAACCAATTCTCATTCCGTTTTCTAACCAACCAACCAACTTTTGGACAGATGGTAATAAGGCCTTCTTATAAATGTTGACCATGTTGGGTGCATTTAGACCCCTTTTACGTAAAATCCCTTGTCCTCCACGTAACGATAGAAGAGGATTTTTTTCAAACACGCGTAGAATCATTTTATGCTGCTTTTTTGTTGTTTTTGGCGTAGACCAACGATCAGGCAAATCATCCACATTTTTAACTTGGGAATAACGGTGCACGCACTTGCTAATAAATGCTTTTGACTTTTTCATGTATTTAGCAGCTGCTCCGTATGACATTTTCGGTCCTTTTGGATGCATGCACAAGAATACTGCTTCATAACGTGATGCAAACGCAGCACTCATTTTAAAATACTTCCGTCTCTGACAAAAATTGAACACTCTTTAATTTTTTTTATTCAAAGCATCTTAGCAGAAGTATTTTTTTATTTGCTAATACAAATGCCACTTTCAAACCGGTTTTCATAAACGAGTTTTGCCGTATACGATCTTATCAAACGGACTGTATATACGAAAGAACAAAGCATTTTCATTGTTGTGCAATATTATAAAAATAATGAAAGTTTGTCAGCTACAGTCGAACAAAATCATCATCAGTGAAGAAGCTCATTTTCATCTTGATGGCTACGTTAGTCGTCAAAATTGTCGCATTTGGGGTTCAGAAAACCCACGAGTAATTGTTGAGAAACAAATGCATTCACAACGCGTGACTGTTTGGTGTGAATTTTTGGCTGGTCAGGCAGTAACAATTAATGATGTTCGTTATCGTGACATGATGACCCAGTTTTTAGTGCCTAATTTACAAAAATTGTATCTGAAAGTTGGGGTAAATGGACCAGCGCACACTAGACTATTTTTATCCCGGGATACAATGTTGTACAACGTTGCCACATGTACAATGTTGAGTGGCAGAAACGTGGGCGGCCACATGTCCATCTGCCGGTATGGTTAGTGAACAGAATCAGGCCGGATCAAACAAGAGATTCCAGTTGAGTAGTTCATCCCAACAACAGTGAATGTTTTCACTTGAGAATACTACTTCACATTGTAAAGGGCCCATCTTACAAGGAGTAACTAATAACAATACCTATAAAGCAGCATGGAAAGTGACGAGTCTTTTGGAAGACGACTCTTAGTGGGACAACACATTAACGGAAGCAACTATTTGCCTATTTGCAGTTCATCGAGAACATTAAGGTATTTGTTTGTCATTATTACAGCGTTTTGCCAAGTGATCGATATTGTATCTCTCTGGACCAAGTATTAGCAAAATATGGCAGAAGATATACTGAATCGACGACGGCGAGAATTAATGTCAGATTATGTCCAATATGATCAACATATTTTTGATGAAGCGTTGTATAGGGAAGTAAAAGAACTTTGGGGTAAATCCATTTCGTATTTTAGACTGCTGATGACTACAAATATACGCAAAAGAAATTTCCTACGATCAATTTAAACTGTTAAAACAAATTGTAGCTCAACATGAACATCGAATGAATATATATTAAAAAAAGTATACAATGCGGTATTAACATCAGTTAACAGAAACGAACAAAAGTTTAATTTTCTTGATGCTCCTGGAGGTACAGGAAAACATTTTTTATCAACTTGCTCCTTGGATAAGTAAGATCTACTGGCAAAATTGCATTATCTGTAGCATTAGCCAGAATTGTTGCTACATTTTGGAAGTAGGCCGAACTGCTCCTGCAATATTCAAACTTCCGCTAACAATTGCTACTGAGGACACTAGCACTGTTTGTAGCAGTACAAAATAAAGTAATACTGGAAAATTAATACGTGGCGATGAAATCAATGGTTCATTGAATAGATCTCTTCTCTGGCCGTGTGTGAATAGATAAGAATTCAAAATAAATATGAGATTGTCGTTGTCAGCACACGAAAACCGGGATTTTTCAGAGTTGTTGCTCGAAATAAGAAATGGACAGAAGCTACAAAACAATGGGAGATAATCAACCTAGATAATCAAAACCGTTTAATTTTTATCCAGAAATTAATATTAAAGGTTCAGAGACTTTGGTTCAAGGAGAGAGTTATTTTGTCACCTACTAACAATCAATTAGATAAACTGAAAGACTTGATTATTTCTAAAATTAATACACAGGCGCAAACCTATCTCTGTAGACACCGTGCTGGACCAGGAAGAGACTGTACATTTCCTAACAGAATTTCTCAATTGCTTGGAGCTTTCTGGATTGGCCCCACATAAATTGGTCTTAAAAGAAGGGTGTTGCGGGCTTAGACCTAAGCGTTGAGTGGTTTTCCCATGAACAGCTATACGTAGCTCTTTCGCGCATCGCACAAAAAAATTTGTTCGTATTGAGTAATCAAAAGTCAGCCGCAAACATTGTTTATAAAGAAATTATGTAATCAAAGGCAGTACTTCACATTCTTCACGTCTTTTGTTTTCTTAGTTACACCCGTGCGAAGCCGGGGCGGGTCACTAGTTTTGTAATAAAAAAAAAAATTTTTGAGTGATAGAGATCTTTTTTTGGACATTTACAATTTGTTCTGTAATGTGGAAAAGATGATATCCGCTAAGTGGCTGCCGCCAGTGTTGATACACATTTGTGCCCGTTTTATCGCATTTCCCATGACCGCAAGTTTCCAGTGATAACTGTTCGCATTCCCGTCGAATATTCTCCTTAAGGCCTGCGATTGTCTGAGGCTTGTTGGCATAAGCCCGCGACCATGCCAAATCGCCAAAACGGGAGATTACGCGACCAGGAAACGCTTCTTTCACAATATCGATTGTGGCTCGTGCTGTGCGTGCGGTTGCACCGTCTTGTTGAAACCACATGTTCACCAATCCTAGCTCATATAATTCCGATAGTAAGAAGTCGTTTATTATGCCCCTGTAGCCTTCGCCAGTAACAGTGACCGTATTGCCGATGGCGTCCTCAATTACTCCCAATTACTCCTTCCGCATGAAGTCCGCACCACAAAGTGGCTTTGAGGGGATGTAGTGGCTCTTCGTGCACATGCGGATTATCAGTGCTTGCTTATTGACGTAACTGCTAAAGTCGAAATGGGCCTCGTCGCTCAGGATGATTTTCGACACGCTTCGTATATAGCGCTCCATTGCTTATCTGTTTGTATTCTGCAGTTATCCAGTTCACAAATGTTAAATATGATAGACGTACGACGCCATTTGCAAAAATTATAACATCTTCCGAGAGGATGATTAATTTTGCGCCACCTTGTACATGGTCTTTGATTAGGCATATAAGCAATGACCTAACCACGACATTAAGATCGTCTTTATTGATTTTAGTGCAACTTTTAGTTTGGCACAAGTTTTTCTCATCTTTACATTCACGAAAGTTGTCCACCATTGCATTACGTTGCGATCGACGGAAGGCACAGCTTTACTGAACTGGATATCTACTATAAGAATAGAGAAACCAACATCGACTTGAACTACTATTTTCGTATGCCCAAGATGCGAATATAAATATCTTGGACGACAGGATACCGAAGAAGTATTATGAGCAAGGTTGGATGTGTTACGTTTGACTCTACCACTACAATAAAATCTCTGGTTTGTGTCATCAAGAGCATTTAGCAAAACAGAAACGTACAAGACAGCGATGGAAATAAGGATGGAAACTGCTCAAGGAGTCTTTGGACAAAAAAAACGGCGGTTCTTCGAAATAAAAATAAAGAAAAGGAGAAGCGATCGATTAAAGCCATAAGGTATTGTTAATGATGTTCAAAACTTTAAAAAACGTCAAGGACAAAAGGCGGCTGAAATAGGGCTTTCATGGTTGGTTGGACGAAGTTGTTTCAAATCGTCTTCCATTTTGAAGGGTTCATTCCGCATGAAAATAGAATGTTGATCATATTTACCTCTAAACGGCGATATCTAACATAAAGCCAATATGCCTGCAGGCCGATTTTCTAAAGAAACCTTTAAAGCAGCCGCTGGGATTGAGTTGTCGAGGAGTATACCTATGTCAACTCATCTGCAAAGACACAGGAAAGTGTCCTCGTCGCGAGCATCCAAACTGTGCAAGGTATGGACAAAATATTTTCCTAAATATTATAAGATCTAACCGTTTTATGAGCACCTGAACAGACACTGGGTAGAACCTAATCAGTCCAGAGCGATACTTATAACCTCTTGAGCATCTGTATAGACGATCTTGATATATTCTGAACCATGCCTAGCCTGGGAATAGCAGCTAAACTCGTTAGATTGTGCAGAATTATACCACCGAGGCATTTGATGTTAGAAAATCATCATACTTCAAGGGCAAGCCGAATACTATAGCCCAGGTTCATCGCTAACGGAAGCAGTGACTGGTAGAGGAAATTTAAGAGAAATGTTTGAGTATAGACGTGATTTGCAAAGAAGTAACCTTGGCAAAGTTAGTTTAGTATAAATCTGTAAGGACAAGCCTAGAAAGAAGTTTGATGTACATAACACACAAACTCCACTCCGGTTGGTAGATTACCAGACTTTCTTCCGTAGGAAGCTCGTACATATTCTATATGCTGCTTGTAACCGACTTGTAGTCTCTACATCTCAGGATTGCTCTCATCTTATCTTTGAAAATGCAGCGAAAATGTACCAAGTTGGAAAATTTTATTGTTATTTCGTTTGCATAGTGAATCAATGTTCAGAACTAAATTAAAGTACTTCTTTCAATTCTTTCAATTCTTTCAATTCCCTAGCTAGTCCTCATCCGAAATGAACAGAAAGTTATTTTTCACTGTCGTTGCAAGCTGCCTAGAATCAGTTAGTTCTTTAGTATTTCAATCAGTCGTATTTCTCAGTGTACGTTTGCAATTTTCAGTGACTCGTTTAGGTATTGTGATACAACTCCTGTGATATGGATATCTTAGATCCTTCATTCTTAAATAAGTCTGGATTGTTCAGAAGCTACGTCTTGTTAGAATCATTTTCGTGTGTTTATTAAGCTGCCAGATGACTCTTTTTAGTCCAAACTTCGTTATCGTGTGATTTCTGGCAAGGCCTTGCGATTGGATATGCTGATTTACATATCTGAAACCGACGAGTTGGTCACTTTCTTTCCGCTCTCCGATCATATGTGTGAGGGTTCGAAAACCATTTAGGTCTTCCATGGGGAAGACGATATATTTATTCAATATAACCTTGCTGACGATGTAAATGGCTACAAAGAATCGTTGTCTAAGAAAATTCATTCTTCATGCTGTTGCCTTGAAAGGTATCGAACGGAGTCTGAATGAACGGTTGCTGGAGCCGTGTAGGGTATATTTTGCCATCATCTCTATTCAATTTATTTTCGGGCTTCGAGAACGTAATCTAGGCCACAGAAAGTTTGGAGACTTGGGCTTGTTCTTTCATTAAATGCTGGGTTCCCCAACCTAAAGCTGACGCCCCTCTTCTTAACCTAAATTTGGATCAACGTGTTCACATGTTAATATCACGCAAAGGCACAATTTTCTTGGCCTAACTCTTAACACGTATGTACAAAGGAGGAAGATAAAGACTTCAGAAGATTTTAAAGCATTGGACCATAACTCATTCGACTTTTCAGAGCAGTAATCTTAGAGTTTATCTCCAGTTGTCGCCAAAATACTATCAAAAAATTCTTAAGACCCTGGAGGTTCCTTCCAAATACTTCACACCACTTCACAAATTGGGTTGAGTCCACAAGCAATAGGCACTATACTGATATAGGCATCTGGATCTTTAATCCCCATGTTATAGGTTTGATCTTGAATATCTGCTCATGATTACTGTTCATAAAGTCAAAGTTCAAGGAATTTAATTCCGCTGACAATGAAGTAGTGCTTTAGCTTACTGCAGATGGTCCTTGCTAGTCGATACGAGTATGTTGTTTATCATATGAAAAAAGCAACTTCTAAAAATTGACTTCAACCTCTCACATCCTTTATGAATTTTTACTGGAAAATTACAAACTTTCAAATAAATAAATTATCCTGCTGCATAATTACCCAACGCAACGTCAGCCGGGTGTGTGTTTGGAAATTTTCAAAAAACATTAATGAAGAACTCACCCCATCTATTGAGCCCCTGTCCAGTCGGCACCCTCTAACGCGTTGTAATAAATTCCGTTTTAATATAAATTTATAAATTACACATCCGGGAATTGCGTTCTCGGAAAATTTTTGCACAAAACTCACTAGCTCTCTAATAAATTCCCTCAACGAGAACCATCCGTCTGCAGTATGCTTCCACCTCCCTTCATCGGTTTGGGGTACATAATATCAACAAAAAAAAAAAAAAAAAAAAAAAGAGGCAACTCACAACCTCCCTGAACTCGAAAGTTTTTTTTAGAATACAACTCCCAACCGGGCAATCTTTTGTTCCTCCAGTGCTGCTGCAGTAGTAGCCCAAAATTGCAATTGGGACGTTGGAGTACCGAAATATGGCGAATCCTGTTAGGGACAAGTCATGTCCCCAAATAAACTTTTACTTAGGGTGAGTGGAAGCTGATGTTTGAGAGTTTCAGTAGGCAAATGGCATCACAATGTAACACAGTATCTCTATATTGCGTGGTTATCGGTAGGAATATTTCCCACAAAGGACACTCTCTTTCGCTGGGATCAATTGTTCCAGTTTTCGCTGGCTTCGGTTTTAAATTAATTGACTTACAGGGAGTATCTACCTACGAGCATGTGGCATGTGCCGTATAGACGGCAGCCAGTGCAAGGACCTCAATATCCTGTGATTGATTTCCTTGTCATTCCCCAGCTTGGATTGGAAGAAAAGAAAAACACAAAACACGGAACAACACATCAAAATGAATGAGTGTGATTCGAAAGGACGTGCCCTCGTGTGTGTGGTAGAGAATAGAAAACGGAAAACGGAAAGTGGAGAACTCTAAACATGAAAACTTGTCCATTACGATTTTCCTCATCACCACCATGCTACAAATGAAATCAAAAGAAAACGAACACGAACCCCAACACGAACAAACTAAGAAAAGCAAAAAAAAACAAAAAAGGAAAAAGCACAAACTTTTCCTGACACTTTCTTTAGTGAGCGCGAGCTACTCGTAAGTTGCCTTTCGGTCTCCTATCGAGTGGAGGTACATGAGTGTCCTCCCAGACCTAATTCTTCTTCCATGCCCAGACTATCGCTCCATATCCAGACCCCTGTTCTGTGTCCATACTCAAAGACATGGACATAGAACATCCGCTCTCGTACACAGATGAACAATTTGCAGGAAGTTTCGGGGGCAATGGTATCCTTAATGATGATCTTATTAAAAAGTTCATAGAAGTTTTGCAATTTCTTAATTCGGTTAATTATTTTATATTTGCTTGAGAAGCGGGCCAGTCTGGGTCCAGCCAAGGGTACGAGAAAGATTAGTGGTGTGAAATTCTTTTCTCACTGGAATTTCCTTTCTTTTGTTGAAGTTCTCCCAGGATGAAGAAGCTGGACGTAGGTACTCTGTTGGGAGGGTAATTATATTGAGAGCTGAAAAAAATAGGATTACAGAGAAGGGATCGCTGTTTTTGATAGGTGAATGGGTTTTAGGACAGCATTTTGATTAAAGTAGACAACATTTTAAAAGTTCTTTAGATATATACGTTGGGCCAAGTCAACTAAAGTTAATTCGTGATGTGATACTTGTGCTTAAGGCGTTATTGACATAAGTTTGTTTCGGGTGGATTAAGGTTATTTGATGAAATAGCTTCTCTTTGGAAGTTGGCAAATAACTATTCCGCCGGAAAACTAATTACAATAATGACATCAGACAAAATGATGCATAATGTGATCTTTCTGAAAAGGACTTTTCATTTCATTAAGGAAATGGTTTATCTAAATAGTTTCCCCTTATAGCGTAATGTTATGTAAAATTGGATCATAACCCCCTCGCGGTACTTACTAGATGTTTTACTAACGCCCGACGACTTATTGCAGTGGAGCTGTGACAGTCTCGGCAACAGAAAAAAAACCTTGCTCGACAGTCTCAGATACATCAAAGTGTAATCTGTGCTACCCACTGTGCTGTGCCGCTTGCCATTTTAGAATAGTAGCATTCTTTTCTGTCTCCCAAATTTTGATTCTACACAGTTCGTAATAGTAATAGTTGGTCAGGAGTGTAACTACTTAGCATCTCTGGACATGTAAGTCGAAAAATTCTGCGAAGAGTATGAAAAATGTAAGCAGATGGTACTGGATAAGTCCGGAACGATGAAAGTCTTTTCTCAGCAATAGAGACCATCATAGATAAATGTATTCATACAGCATTTCCAGGGCAAGACAACAAAGAACATTTTTAAGTAGTTTCCCCCTATAGGCGTAACGACTCTGACACTTTTATTAAGATGTTGATGTTGAATAACACCCTGCGAACAATAGCAGTTAAAGCGTAGGATCAGAAAAGATGACTACACTCTCGCCAATAGTTTCAGACCTATCAGTCTGGTAATCTTCATGTTGAAGAGGATGGTAAGAATGGCCGAGCTTCATGTGCGAAAAACTACTCTACGAATATACCCTCTGTCTAAGATGTAACTCGCCTTTCAACGTGAAAGATCTTGCGAGAATGCGTTTTAAAATCTCTTGCACGAATTGTTGGTACATTTGACAAGAGGGAATACGCGCGGGACATTTTCCTCCACTTTGAGGGTGCTAATATCTGCAACTAGGTCTGTCAACACACTGTAGTCGAATCATTAGTTTTGTGAATAAAATCAATACTAGTGAATGGGACTAAGAAGTCGTCGCCTGACACCACTGCTTAGGTGCATGTTGGTTGACCCATTTAACAAACTTTCAAACACCAGAGTTCTTGTTTGTGTAAAAGGACAAAATGGACTTTCAATTTGTTCAGGAATGGTGTCGGTCAGAGTCTGAGTCAGGAAAGAAATGTAGTTGGGTCTTTAAGGTTGGCTCCATAACTTTTCAAGTATGCGGAGCTTGTGTTCTTTGTTTTTTTTTTATTTTCAAACACTTTCTCCTCCTAGATCTATCCACTTTTCCCAACATTCCTGTCAATTTTAAAGGATTTAAAAGAAAATACGATTTCTCATTTCTGCCTTATGATCGATCTTTTCAATGGTGATGACTCGAAAGAAAAACTCTTATTCGAAATTGATAGCCCCAACCGCCTATTGTCTACCGTGAGCAATCGTGATAACTATCAACCCAATAGCACCCCGTGCTCAACTGCTCATGTAAAGTTGATCCAAGTTCCAAATGAAGCCTCCCTACCTCGGCACTATCTTTCGGCAAGGATCATATCCTTCGGACTGCTGTAAAAAATCATATTAATACAACGTTATTCCTGGAAACCACATTAATGAGAAAACGACTAGTCGTCATAAAGTCCTTCAGGTTCCAATTTCAGGCATAGAATAGTCCGTTATCATGGCGCGATAATTCACGTTCCAGCCAGTCATAGTTTTGAAGAACTATGAATCGGCGATTTCATAATAATAAACCGTTTTTTTATTAAAATATAAAGGCTGCTCTTGAACCTTTTGAGGTTGCTCAACACCCCAAATATGACAATTTTGCTTATCAACGTACCCGTAAATTAAAACTAGGCCACATAACTGAATAAAAAGTTGGGCGAAAACATTTGATCTTCTTGTGTTTTCAAACCAAGATGCTCACGTTAAATACGCCATATTGTTGCACACGGCAATCCAAGCTGTTGAGAACGCTGACAAATCGATTCATCATGGTCGTCGCGTACACTCTGTGCTACCGCCCTTATATTTACTTCACTACGTGCTAAATTTAGTCTAATTGGTCGCATATTTTCAAACAAAGATAATAATTGCCTTTCAAACTTTTCGATGATATAGCTTATTGTGTGTTTGGTAGGCCGATTAGGTGCAAGAAACACATTCCTCGTAGAACGCTGGTCTTCAAGATAAAGCTGAATGATTTGTAGACGATGTATCTAAATAACTCTTACCTTCATGACATGCCAAGCAATGCTGAACAAAAATACTACATCAGTGTAACACGTCGCATACATGATCTCTTATTAAATTCCAACTGAATCACCCGATCTGTAGGAGAACCTGGTGTTATTTGTACTATTTAAAAGATATGGAACGATACTTTGTTAATTATAACTAGTTACCATCTTAGAAGCATTATTGGATATCTAGGGCCTCATATGCAGAAGGAAGAAGGAAGGAGCCCGGATCTGAGAGAAAATTTATGCGATATATTCGTAAGCTGGACATTTTTGGAGTAAGTGGGATCAGGTGGTCAAATCACGCCACTCACCCTCTAAAACAGGTTAATACATTCATTATATACACTGGTAAGCAGAAACGTTGATCGGCCACGGATAACGAAACAGATCAGTCATATGTGTAATCAGTCGGCGTTTTAGAAACTGCATCCAAAATGTGCGTAACAACGTGGAGCAGACATAAATATTGGGATAGAGCATCATCTAATGGCAGTTACTCCTAAAGTACACAGGTGTAATACCGACAAACTTCAGGCATTGAAAGGGTATGAAAAATGTTTGTACCACCTGGGGAAGACACCGCCCCCAGATGAAGCCAAAAAGGCGTATTACTTATTGCAGTTACGACTCTTTGTTTAGATAGATCATCTACACATGACTACATGACTATTTGGCAGAAGTGCTAAGCCTTAAGCATATAACGAATCAATCCTTAAACAGATGAGCGTTCGAAAATAACAAAATCACTTTCAGTAAAACGGACACCTACATCCGCCATCAGATGCTTAAAGAAAACAATTTAGATGGAATAGGTAGTACACCGGAGTAAAGCAATCATACAGTCATCCATAAAGACGACATGAGAAACAGAAGTCCTTCCCGAAGATTGAAGGAATAGAATAACTGTCGAACTACGAAGAAAGCAAAGCAAAAACACATTGGTTTAACATCCAAAAAGAGCGAAACTCTTAAGATTTTGTTAACCAAATCTCAACTCTAGCTTTTGTTCAAAGACTACCCCGAATTCTTTAATAAAACAAAACCGGTTCAATTATTAATAGATGCTCATATTATTCCCTTCCAACGCTTCCCCCAATTTTAAGAAACACTTTTCATAGGCCGATTTTGGAATCACCTTCAGCTCCTTCTGGGAATTCTTCATTATTGCCTCAATGGTCTCAAAACGCTTCCTGCAAAGTGGTAACTTGAGTCCTGGGAATAGGAAAAAGTCACAATTCACCATGTCTGGTGAATACGGAACCATTTTTGGTGTCTTAGGAACGGAATGAACGATGTTTTTGATCTAATAGTCTCATACCAGATGAGATGTGTGAGCCGGTGCCTTGTAGTGGTGAAGAAACCTGGAGTTGTTTCTCCACAATTCTGGCCTCTTGCGACGAACTTTTACCCTCAAATGCTTTATATAGTACGCTCACGTTATACTCCTAATTTACTGTTTGACCCGGCGAAAGGAATAAGGAGTGGACCACACCAGGGCAATAAAAGAAAACAGTTTATAAAGCCTTGGGCATGTCCAATCGCCACTTTGGCCCAAAAAAAGCATTTGTTTAGCGACATCGATGTATTACTTTCTGCAATAAATTCAGCACTCTCGGTACAAGTCGCGGTTCAAATTGTCTTACGCCCAAAACATAGTGCAAAGCACTCTGTACCTACTTGTACGAGACACCAAGATCATGCCGTTTTTTTTTCTTTTTATAATTTGCCCTCGCGCAAGGGATTTTGTACCCTTAAAATTTTGCACATATTGCGTGCGAAGGAAATTTAGAGAGGTACCGATGTACGTTGGTTTTAAATGTTGGAAGGTTGTAATGGCTAGGAAATAAAGAGCTCGGCAGGGCATTCAATGAGTGAGTTGTACGGCTGAGGAAAGAATCACGATATTTCAGGTTGCGTCCGAAAATGGGTTTGATGATGACGTTTGAAGGAGCGGAATGTAACTGGCAATTTCTGTGGAGCACTGGTGGTGAAAATAGCGATAAAGCAAGGTAGGGCAGGAGACATTGCGTCGGTGGTCGATCGTGTCAATCGACTGTGTAATATTTACATCTCCTATAAATTTATTTGCACGGTTTTGGAACCTATCTAGTAAGTTTAAAGAAGTCTTAGGAGTAACTGACCAGATATGAGCATTGTACTACAATTTTGGCCGGATGAAAGCCTTATACTCTTATATTGAAGCCAGATCAGGAGACTGAAAATTTCTGAAAAATTCCTTACATCGCTTGAGGAAACCTTAACATTTCGCCGCGACTTCGAATATGTGATCATTTCAACGTAAGTTGTCATTGACACACAGACCGAGAATGGAAAGTTTTTCGGTTTCAACGATGCAAGTGCCATTCATGGATAATGGCTGGGTATTTGAATCACACTTTAGGGACAGCAGACAGCATTGTGTTTTGGAAGCATTAAATTCCACTGTATTTTAATGAGCTTAATATACGCTGCCGTTCCCGTGCTACGGCCGAAGAGCAGGGTCGTGAGTTCGGGACCGAATATGAAAACCAGAGAGTACTGTCGTCAGCAAAGAAATATATCGGATTAGAAGTAGCAGACAAGAGATCATTGATGAATATTAAAAAGAGTGTTGGAGATAGAACGGAACCCTAGGGTACACCAGCATTTATTTTGTGAATATCAGACTTGAAACCATCCAATACAACTTAATTGAATGTTCCGAAAGGCAGTTTCTAATCCACGATTTGTCAGCGATTCCATGACCTTGGAAAGATGGGACGTAAGTGCAATGGGTCTATAAGAAAAGAAAGAAGAAGATTCCCTTTTTTTAGGGACGGGCCGGACAAAAGCTGTTTCCATCTGTTCGGGAAGAGTCCTAAAGAGTAGGATTGATGGAAAAGCTTACGCCGTGGTTTTGCCAGCGTTGAAGAACACTTCTTCAGAAGAAGAGTAGGTATACCATCTAGACCAGCGGATTTTTGAATGTTAGAATCTTTAAGTACCCTTGCTACTACACGAGTGCACAAATGGATTTGTCCCATTGAAGATTCGGCGCGCTCAAGTACAGGCGGAGGTATAGCACAATCTGAAAGCGTTGAGTTGGCCGCAAAGTGTGCAGCAGTATGACTAAAAACGTCCTTGATTCGCTTGGGCTCATTCACAAGCTGGGACAAGTTGTTTTCCACAGCGAAGATCCCAACTCACCGTCCTTCGGGTGTTGCCTATCCAGAGTGATGTTCACACGAAGATCTGCGGGGATGATTTTCTTAACTTTTCAATGTTTACGTCAGTCATACTGGTGGATTGACGAGACGACGATACAAATCATCAACCACAGTGCTCGGCCGCTTGTGTTTTCGACATTGTCGAGTCTCCGTACGCTTCTGCACATGATATTTTGATCGAAATACAAAATTTCAGGCAAACTCTTTGCTCAACTAAATTTGACATTGCGAAATTCGGAGAACAAAGCAAATACTGACTTGTTAACAAAGCTGTCACGCAAAAACTCCCGACAAATGGCGCCAGATGACACATGTACCAACTTAAAAAAGCAAAAACTTTTCACAATATCTCAAGCGCGGTTTGTTTGAATGAGAAATTTCGAGTACTTCTTGACCAGAAGGTATATTATCAGATAGTTAGTAGAGAAAGCGAAGTTCTTTATTAAGGCTATTTGGTCCTGGCAGATGATGGCTAGTAAGGTTCGTAAAGCAATGAGGCATTCAGTATGCGGCCTTTATCTCATTAGCTTGGGGTGGGGGGGGGGGGGGATCTACTGCTGCTTTCTGCTTAACGACAGAGATATGACAAACACTTCCCACTCAAAGAACAATAGACTCTCTGATGTACTAGAAGACACATTTAACAAGTTCGCCAATCCACATTTTTGATACAAATTAGGAAATCCTTGGTTAACTGATAACCTCCGCAGACAGAATTTAGGCTTAACTTCATCTCTATCTGAATGGCATAGGTACATTAAGGAAAATTAGAATAAAAATTTGTACTTGCTTCAGTTGACGAGTTTTTGGTGAGAGGAGACTGAATATCATAATCTCTATGTGACAGATGCTGTACCGATCGATTGACTGAAATTGGGCATTGTATTGACTAAAGCGACGATTTTTTCGGGTAATTTGATAAAGCAAACAAAACTGAAAACTTCTCCGACAAATTGTGATGGGCATATACTCGTCCCTATACTCGTATATGAAATGATCCTTTATCTAGTAATTAATCAAACATTTAAGGATTCCACGACTATCTAGTTTGATTATCTTTAAAATCGTTTCTTAGGTGAAATCTTGAAGTAGAAGCATCTGCAAGTCAACTCAGCTCAAGCAACTCAAGACCTTGAAGAATGGAATTTAATATTATTCCGAATTTTACCTCCTCTGTTGCAAAATGAAATTCCTTGTACGCTATCGCTTACGACAGACTCTATTTACCATTTACCCTGACAACAAAGTCTCCCCAAAAAAATGAAAAATATTCTGCAATCTGAACTCCATTCAGTCATCCAAGGACCAAAAGCAGCTCATAAATCAAAACGAATAGCGAAATCACCGAATGCGCATTCCACCATCGGTACGAATATACGAGTATTGTTCTAACGCCAGCAAACAGTAAATCTTCCTTAAAGCGAAACGAACGACGTATGGAGGATGAAGATGAGGAGCAAGATTTAACCAACACCCCTCAAATGTTACTGCTGTGGGTGAAGAAATATGAGAAATATGATTTTCCCTGTGCATATTGTTGAATACATATTCTTTCCATCGAAATTGAAATCCTTTTTCCTTGACTCGTTGGATCTTTGAACTTTGAGTAGAAAGATTAACTGCACTTGGCAATAATATGCAAATGTTTCCCTTCGTTCTTACGATACGAGTGCCGGCCAAGGGGTCAAGTGAATTTGTAGCTCCCAGAAGGAGAGTCCTAGGAAATGTCCTTCAAGAAATCAAATAGCCCACTGTGACGATCAGAGAAAAAGGCCAAAGTTGTTCTTGTTTCAGTCTTCATCATGGTCCTTCATCGTTGTCCTGGTCCATTTGATTGTCATGGAAATCGCACGTCATAACGCACATACCATACGTAGGTATGTGCGAGTATGAAAGCTTCAATACTAATGGAGTGGAAATAAATCTCCTAAGAAGACCTTCAGCGGATTCGATGGACCCAGAAGACATGAGGGACATGAAGGAAGAGGTCTTTTGTTTGCTTTGACTAAATGGGAGATGGAAATTTTATTTAAGAGGGATCAGCTTAGGGCACCTGTTATTAAATCTCCATCATTCCTGGCACATAGATCATCTTTGTCTAGACACTGAATAGAGATAGTTGTGCATGTGGTGTATCTATGAATGTTCCTTATGCTTTCCGCTAGGGTGCAGAACCAGATTCGGTAGTCAATATAATTTCGTTGTCATGGGATATCATCAAATGAAACCACATCAAAAGGATGTGATTCCGGGGGTTGTTTTGGGAGAGCAAAGAAAACCTTTTAGGACATGTTGACATTGTGCAATATTGTACATGAAAAGCTTGGGAAAGGACATATACGTTTATCGTCTATAGTACTAGATACCATTGTGGAGGCGATTATCTGTGGGTAGGAAGGAAAATGTGATGGATGCGGGGCAAAGAACAAGCTGAAACATTTTAGAGCGAAAGGTTTTTTATGATGTTTCGTGAATTTTGTTGTCTGTCCAGTTTGTCCAATGTGTGCGAGTCCATTATCCTTTTTCACCTACTAAAAGGAGAAATGATGTTGTTGCAGTCACAAGGATAAGTAGGTAAGGAACATGTGCGTTTTGAGAGGAAAAGTGCACGTTTTAGGAGTTTTATAGTGATTGGAATAGAGAATATTTAATGGAACAAGAAACTAAGTGGAGTCAGTTTTGTGATTTTAATATGTTGAATCCAGTAGCATAGTAAAAATGCCAGCAAGTCACGTGGAAAATTTTAGGAGAATATTTGTGCTAAGAAGCACCTGCTCATGGAAGAAGCTGTTTGTTGCTAAGTGTTTTCGCGTAAATGGTTTTTTACCTCCGGATCGAGTCACTTAATAGAAGGGCAGAGCGGAGGTTGCGATATTTTAATTTTTTTTTCATCTTACAATGTACTGGGTCATTTAGCATTAGAACTTTCAACTAATCAAATGGGAGTGACAATTGAAGAGATCGAAGCTCGAATGACACCTCTTTCCTCGCTTGAATAAAATTGTTCGCTAATTGCCAGCGTTTAAGCAAGCCAAAGAGGTTGACAAAGATTCCCAGATTTTCAGCACCGACTTCGACAATAATACTTCTATTTCTATTCTCATAGTGCATTCTGTTTGAAGTTTGTGTCCTAGACATATCCTTTTAACATAGAGCTCATAGAGCTCTTTGGAATCGCAGGGGCCCAAAATTGCTATAAAGTAGACATAATCGCCATTCAAGAAGTGCGATGGGGATAAAAACTTCTACCTATACATCTACTAGGGCGATCGTTACACAGAAGGGAGGCTTTTTAGATTTGTGTCAAAGACAAATTCATGGAAATATAAGGCCGATATGCATTAGTATGCCTACAGGGGATAAGCTCAGTTCCACAGATATGATACCAACATTTTGCCAAGAGATTCAAAAGCAAGACTGGGTGAGAAAGGCGGCTTTGAGCCAATTACCGGAAGACAGAGCCTGCATTGCATCACGTCTGACAATGGATTCAATAGACTCAGGCTAGTAAGCATTGCGTCTCGTGTTTTGTGTGAACACCTGTCATGAACACTTAAGTTCCCATGCATCCATGGGAGCAAGGATATGGCTTGCCATCGCTGTCCGTCAATTCCTCTGATACCAATTTGGAACTGTGTTGAGGGCACTTCTTACTGATCTTAGGGTGTCAGCACTTAGTACTTATTGCAACTTACATCGGATGACAACAGCAGGTGCACCCTCGCTGCGTTTTAGGTTTAAAACACAGCCACCGTGACGCTCTACAAGCTAGGCCCGGACCGAAGTCTGGGGGTCTCCTTACTCCCACGGTACCGTGCTTTAAGTCCTGGTATGAACTATCGGTGGTCTTGTCACTCAACAAGGCCGATGACTAGTAGCTTGTAACTGGATAGCAACCATCAGTGGCGTAAAAGTTTGATGATGTTATAGATCCATAAGTCCAGTTTTGCTCTACCCCCGATTTTTAGTAGACAACGTCATTGATGGAAGAAGCCTTGATAATTGAGCGAGGCCCAGGCTAGCAAAGCGCTTCACATATCACCAATTGCAAAGGGACTTGGCTATCACCTGATCGGTTAGCCGTTACTAAGATTGATCATATTTCGATCAATGCCAGACATTCCACCAGCATTCGCGATGTGTGATAATCTCAATGAGCCAACATCAGCTTGGACACCTTCCTGCATATAGATTACGTGCGAATAACTGATTGAATTCTTGATTCGAGCCGGAGAGCTAAGCGTTCAGCAAATGCAGTAGTTACCTCGACTGTTTGGATTTTTCAAACAAAATGTCGTTTCTAAGAAGTGAATGCAGAATGCGTTTAAGTTGGTAATGACCTAACCGAAACCTTTGATGTTAAAAAGCGGGCTGCCAAAATCGGTTTAGCGGTACATGAATACAGAACCAAGCATATGATTTCATATAGAAGAGACACTTAACATCGACAAATTGGACAGAATGTAACAGTGGATATGTAAAATATATTTTCAAGGTTGTTCGGGGACTTTGTCTACCTTGAATCTGTTATGAATTTTACCAACACTAACTCTGCAGAAATATAATGAAGAATCATTCTTGCTTCTTCTTCTTCTTCTTATCCTTTTATTAACCCTTTCCTCGTTATACGAACTTATGCGTAACGAGTATCCCATTTTTACTGCATCGCTGCTGCTCCACTTATGGGGATGGCTAATGGCGAAGACCGCAGAACGCGTCTACATACTGCTCGGTCCTGGATCGCTTCAGTGCATTTGCCATCTGAGAAATCCAAGAATTCTTTTTCCGACTTCGTTTTCTTATAGTTGGAGTGACCGTAGTTGATAGTGCTTTTTTAACCGGATTTTCCGAAGATCTTCTTTGAACGTGACAAAACCAGCTTATTCTCTTCGCCTCAAGCTGTTCGGTTACCGAATTCTTTATATGTAGACTTCCTCTTATACCCGTAGATCTAATGCAATCGCGTTTAGTGACTCCACTAGACATCCTTAACATTTTCATTTCCGCTGCCGTCATTTTGTTTTTAAACGCTTCGTACATTGTCCAGCACTGTGAACCGTATATAAGAGCTGGTCTAACAACCGTGGTGTAGAGTTCCCCCATTAATTTAAGTGGAAATTTTCGGTCGCAAAAGATTCCCGAATTTTCCCGCCATTTCATCCATCCCACACTCACTCCGTGGTTTACGTCGTCGTCACATTTCGCTTCCATGTTAACGATTGATCTTAAGTACTTAAAGATAGTGCTTTTCGGAAGAACTATTCCGTCTAACATTATATCCGGAACAGGTCGCAACGGATGCGCAAATGGGCACGTCAAATGCTCCGTCTTTGAACGACTTATTTTAAGCCCGTTTCTCTCTAGCGCATTTCTCCATGAATCTAAGGCGTTCTGTAAATCTTCGACGTTATCGCTAAGTATAACTGCGTCGTCAGCGAAGAGAATTGGCGTTGAATTTGCTTCGCGCATGCAGTCTTTTAAAAGATAGTCGAATACTACGTTAAAGAGGAAAGGGCTAAGTACGCTTCCCTGATGCACTCCGACATTAACTGGAAATTCTCTCGTTAGTCCGGCAGAGCTTTCAACCGCAGTTTTCACGTTTCCGTACATGTCTTGTATTATTCTAACATACGTTTCCGATACGTTTTGAGACCTCAGCGCGGCCCATATGAGATCCCTAGGCACTCGATCGAATGCTTTCTCGAGGTCGATAAATACCATGTGTAAATCCTTAGACGAATCTCGGTGCTTTTCCATTATTATTCGTAGGCTTTGGATAGCGTCCACCGTCGATCTTCCTTCAACAAATCCACACTGGCTATTATAGAGCTTTATTATTTGCCGAAGACGTTCGTTTAAGACTCGTTGAGAATCATTCTTGCCAATAGTCCATTTTTTTTGGCGACAAAAAATGGACTCTGTCGAAAGCGGATTAAGATATCCTAAGTCGTTTTGAGAGAAAAATCCTTTGATAGATGTTCGATCCCGTTTGCGTTGACGAGTTTTGAAGAAGTTATATCAACGACAGACTATTCGAGCTGTACAGCCACATCGTCCAAGTGAGAAAATTGCGCATCAGTCGCCGGAGACAGCTTAGACATCCATCTTGTACTAGAACTTATTTTGGCACACGGTTTTGGCTAATAAACTAAAAACGAATGAACTTTGTTTTATGTTTATTGGGGCACTACAAATTGTAGAATCGATTGCAGTTCGCACCTTATGCAATGGACAATTTTGGACTGCTTGAATAATTTCGTGCTTCAAGGACTCAATATTTGGATGTCAAGAACTGCAAGCCATAGATTCCAGATCGGATTATAGTTTGTAGTCAAATGGCCTGAGTTACTAGGTGCCCAATCATCCATGCAAATAAAATTCGAAACGTGGGTTTGGTGCCATTTGTGAGTCGTTTTTGTCTTATGAGTTGAAGCGGGGTCTTGCTCAAAGGTCTACGCCTTCCACCTGTTTAGAAACGGGCAGGAAAGTCCGGCATCGGTTAAATATTTAAACTATGTCAGATCTTGGAAAGATCCACGAATTTTAGATCGACACACTTCATCTATTTGTCGACTTCAAGTGCGCATAGGGACGAGCTATACTATGTCCTTTCAAAAACAATCCGACAAAAGAGCGTGTCCGTTATCGTGATGAAGTTGCCAACTGTCATTTGTCGGCGAGTCCGGCCACTAACGTCTCAATGAGGAGAACTTCTGAGTAGCGCTACTTGGTGTGGTAGTGCAGTAGTAGTACTTTGCTTTTTCAAGCATCGAGGATTTTGCACGCTTCCATTGTGATAATTAAGAATGCACCCTAAGTGAACCTTCTGTCGCACAAACTTGGTTGGTTTTGGCATCAAGAAAGTTTTCAGACAATATGAGCTGCTGTCATGTGACTTCTTTACCATCGCCCTAGAAGGAATCGCGGCTGAAAAACGTGCAGTCTATCAAGCTTAAATGAGTATTAGAGCGGAACTGGCAAAACCACCTAATTATCAAGGCTTCTTCCATCAATGAAGTTGTCTAATAAAAAGTGGGGGTAGAGCAAAACTGGACTTATCATAAACATCATCAGATCTTTACGGCACTGATGGTTCTATGATTTATCTAGCTGCTGGTGGCAAGACCTCCGATAGTCCATACCAGGACTTAAGACACGTTACCATGGGAGTTAGGAGCCCCCTTGCCTTCAGTCCGGGCCTAAATTGTTGAGGTAGGCCCCCTTGTGCCCTTGTTGGAGCATCACGGTGGCTGTGGTTTAAACCTAAGGCGCAGGGAGGGTGGCCCTGTTAGGGATCATACCTGGAGTGGAGTGGCTATGAGTGCTAGGTACTGAGACCCTAAGATCAGTAAGAGGTTTTAGGTTGGCCTCGACTCATACCAAGGGTGGAGCTGTGCCCTCAGCCAGTTCCGCATTGGTAAAATCTAGTGCAGGTTGCGATGGCAAGGCATATTATTGCTCCCATTGATATATGCGTACCCGTAGACTGAAGTCACCATGACAGGCGTTCACCAAAAAACAGAAGACACACCTGTGCGAGCAGTTAACTGCGCGTACATCGATCTCGTCAGGCGTCTGCGTATCTAAATGTCTGAGAGGGAGTAACTGCAGTCGGCTTTTTTTGTTCACTCGATAAAGCCAAATGATGCTCTGCTTGTTTTTTAAAATTCGTGTAGTGTAGCTAACTAACTCCGCAACTCTGTTCTGTACACCTCCTGTGTGACTACATGTACAAGTACTAGTTGGCATTTATCTTTAAACTTTTGGTTTCGGCTCAGGTTTGTTTCACGCCAGATGCACGAAGTTTGCTGTAGAAGTAAATATGAGTTCATTTTCTGAAAGTTTCTCCGTCTGTCATCCCTATTTCGACATTCTGTCTACATGCCGAAGAATCTTCAGCTAACATAACTACAACTCCTAATATGTATGTTAAGTCATTGAAGCCTAAAAGATGCATCGCAGTGACTTGTGACATTCGCTCAGCTGCATCTAAAGTATTTAATCCGTCGCAACTTATCATTTTATTTACGAACACTATCTATCTATTGGGAGCCTTTAGTATGGTCTCCGCATGTTTTCTGCAGCTTGACGGGGCCTTAATTTTATCTTCGGTTCGACTGATATTCTAGTTCATCAGTTTACCACAATGAGACCGTCAGTTGAGAGGATTATAGGAATCTCTGAATACATTGAGATCCAAGAAAGTATGTCCTTCATAGAGTCTGTCCCATATAGCCTCGTTCGCAACAGTCGTGGGACTCAATAAATAGCAGAAATAAGAAATCATAGTTGTCGGTCGTTACTATCCCCTTCTTCAAACAAACATCTACTCTAGATACCATGAGTTTATAAAAGGTTTTATTTTAGTAAAAAAAAAAGTATAGAGACTGACAAAACTACACTTTCTCTTGCTGCCAGAACACGTTGGTCTATAAATTGTATCTGAGTGATTTATGACAAAATTATTTGTATTATCTCCAAACCTGAGCGCTTTACGGTAAACTTCTTGCCAAGTTCCTTATCACTCTAAAGCTCCTTTAAGCCATAAATAGTAGTTAGTATCTTCCGGAAATCTCCTTCTACAGTTCCACTTTATCAACTTCCAAGTCGCACATCATTTAAGGACTTTACCAAATCTTGCCGTCAACTAAGTCAAAAGAGAAAAAGAAATCTTAACTTCACTCTACGTCCACTTCCCAAAAGTTAAACAAAACCACTCAGGTTAGTCACCACTGTTGAACAACAACCTTCAGGTCTTGTTGTTTGTTTTTGTGGACCGGATATTATAAAGCTTCGTCTTCCTCAATCAAAGGACTGTGACTTTTTGAAAAGCGTCCCCAGTGATTCGAGGAATTCTTCCCCATTATTGCATTTTCGTCGAAAGAAAAGAAAGCAAACAAAACCAGAAGCAGCCAAAAATAAATACAAAACCAAAGAATGAGACTAAAAAAGAAACATCAAAGGTACAGCGGTACACAGTCTCAAATCCGCCTTAAGCACCGAAACACGCAACAACAACTGGAATCCAATATAAAAGTACGAGTTTACGAGTATCTCGACCTCCTTGGCCACCCCCATCTCCGGCAGGAATACGAATCGGGGGGGCTACTACCCAGAGCAACTGTAACTACAAAGGAACAACCAAACAAGATTCAGGGTGTAGATGCCAATTGAATTGTGAAAAGCCATTTTATCATGACCAGGACGACTGTCGCAACCACCAAATTCTCTCCTAACCGTCTTCTCCTTTCCTACCCCCAAAACGAAGCAGAACCATTCAAGTGGAAGGCGGTTGTAAGCCGATGCTGGGAATAATAGACGTCGACCAAACATAACATATGTTGTTCCGACAGTGGTAACCCTGTTGGTGAAGGTGGTGGTTACTTGATCTTCTACATCCACCCACGTCAAGTTTCCTTGACGATAAATCATAATTCCTTAGACCTGAGTACGCGGAGGGCGACTCTGTTGCATATGCATAACAAACACACTCACTGTGAGGGTTTCATGTTCGTAAGATTACCTTCGCATTGAGTTGCGTTTTCGTTTTCAGGTTCATTGGAGCGAAGTAATGAGAAATCATAGATTTTTGGCACCCCATCGCAACGGAAATCTATTCAATTATGTAACCTATCCCAACTTTCAATCCCCTCCATCCTTTGGAGCTATACAAAACAAACAAGCAAAAAGTCCGCGCCCATGGGTTTTAAAGTTGCTAACAGTCATGCCCTACAGAGAAACCTAAACAGCAAACGTCTCTCCATCCAAGTTTGTGCAGTCGTATGTGTTTCAAATTTGACTGTTACCTCCTAACCCTCACTAGTACGAGGCTGATGAAACTTGGGGGAGAATTTCAGGAATACTCGTAGAACTTCTGCATTCTATGACCAGTTCCAGTTGAGCGCAAACATCCTGTTGCGGCGGATGCCTGGCCAATTTACCGCAATTCATTTCTAGCCGTTTTGTATTTTAAGGGCATTTGATTGCCCGGTAGCCACCTCCGACGCCGCCGGGAGAAGGGTATGAAATAGGAATATAGTCCTGGTTACCGCCAATGGCCGGCAATAGGAACCAACTGAATACAATTGGCTTCAGATTGCATATTAGTGGTTGTACAAGGACAATAAGGATGGAGGCATTGAGAGACAAATAACCAGTGCGCGTCGTTGTTATTTTGTTGTAATTTACCGGGTTATTAGTTTGGACAATATGGGCGACTTCCTGTTTCCTGGAGATTCTATCCAAAGACTACATCGCGGAAATAAAAATAAATCTCTACCGTGCCCTAGACCACTTCGGAGAGATGGTAAATTTACATTTTTAATTGTGGTTCAGCGAGGGGAGATTTGATAGGGAGCCAATGCAATTCAGTGTTTTGTTCCCAGCCATTGGAGGTATGACGACATTGTAATTCATTGTGAGGTTCTGTGGGAAGTAAATAATAGCGGAGCTACAAGTTGGTGGTAGCTACATGATACTAACATTACGAATATTGCCTACCTTGGGCGGTTGCAATTTACTGATGACTTTGGAAAACATTACTGGCTACCTTAAGATATGGTGTTTGGTGTTGTACTGGCATAAATATTTTAAAAAGGAAGTGGAGGCCAACTTCCTTGACAAGGTAAAATGTGAACAAAAGAGTTGTAAGTAGAGAACCAAGTGGAATTCCATTTTACAATTGTAATTGTTTGGGGTGCATAAACTCATTATAAACAATTTTGAAGAGCTTTACTTAATGAAATCCTGTCCCCATAAGACTTTCTGTAGTAGAAAGAGAAATTAACCGCTAAACTGCAGTTGCAGGAACCATGCATGGCACCGTAAAGTAGTCAAGAGTTAAGCTAATATAAAAGCTACTCTGTACGATTATGATTGGAGTATGCAACTAGTTTTGTGAAGACATAATTTTCTATGGGCAATTTTCAAGCTATTTTTTTGTTAACGACCGCATCACCACCATAAGGACTAGGACCTGAAGGAATTTCAGAGGTGATCATACAATTTACTTACTCGTCAGTTGGCACAAGTTTGGTGAATCTAAATTAGAAAATCTGAACCCTTGTTTGAACAACGATAAACCTGGTAATAGCATTCGAAATTCATGGTACAAACCGATATGATAATGCGATACAATGCGGTCAATTCGAGACAGAGCAGTTCTCTTAATGGCGTTGTTAGAGGTTGATTCAGGAGTAAACTACCTTTATTTGTTTCGAAACAGAGCACATTGCTGAAGAATTAGTTCAGTGTCGTTCTTGTATTAGAATTTGCTTGGCTTTCATAGAAAGATGAGTAAGCCCTTCAGTATGCCTACAATACAAGCACTCATCACATCAGTGCTAAGTACCTGCAGTCTGAACCGGTCATAGACAGGAAACTCACAGAGATAGCTCTCCGCAATGTCATCATGATACTTACAGAAAGCGTCGTAGGATTTTGAATCAATTATGGGTAGGGACTTGAAGTAATTAGTTTGCAGTATTTCCCACTGATGAACAGAAGGAAGCCCATTGAACTTTTAGACACGTGTCCTGTGAAACTCTTCTCTGAATCTTTCCCACTAAATTAATCAGCAATCTCGTTTTTTGTGGTCTTACCATTGCAATTGATCCAAACAAGACTCAGTGAATCACCTTTTCAACTGCATGTAGAGAAGTCTTGCATTCTCGAGCTAGTTTCGAAGTGACGACAGCGTTTAGCAAGACGTTAAATGCTTCTTAGGTGTACCTCCAGGAGTAGATACTGCTTCCTCTTCACTGATTCTTTACATTGTAGGGTAGCTCAAGTCCAAAGAGACACCAGCAATGATTTCTATATATGTAGATCGATTTGGAAGCCTTTTCTTGCCTGGGAGGCATAGAGAGAAACGAGTTCGTAATTAAGTAGGAACAGAAGCTGTGAAGTCAGTGCATCGGGTAGCATTTTCTTAAGATCTTACAAGGTCATCACAGCTTCTTTAAGAGTGGATCAAGAATGGCTTATACCCCAGATGGGAGACGCTCCGAACAATACCAAGTACAGGCCTACCAATCCTTTTAATATCACATATAATGCTCTACCTACTGAATTGCTGTCAATGACAGTGTTATATCTTAGGGACACAGATCTGTGTCATTTTAGATCTGACCTTCCCACAAAACTGCAATGAGAACTGCATCTGTAAGTATCGGAAGCCGGTATGATTAGGAACTCCTTACTTTTAGTTCTGGTACAGCTAAGCAAGAAGCTTTTATTGTTTTATCAAGATCGGCACTTGGACAGATTTGGACTTGAGACCAAAGTGCTCTAATTACACTTTGCTATAGGTAGATTTCGGAAGAAGTCTGCTTTGGTTTTTTAGTGCATATCTATAATGAAAATCTAGGGCCTTGTGATCTGCTTAGCTATCATTGAGTTTATTGAAGAGTAACACTCATGATGTATTAGGTGCCCAACTATGTTCAATAAATGGCTCTAGCAGTAAGTGCTGGTCGATTTTGACATACCCAAAAGGTCATGAATCAATCAAAGATCATATATAGTACATTTGGTTGTGTGAAAATGTATGATTTTGTGCCAAATAATCGTCATTTGCGGGAGGTTGAGCGTCGTTTTTTCGCCTGTGAACAACTGCTCCAGCGGCAAAAAAGGAAGTGTTTTCTTCATCGCATCTTGACGGGTGGTGAAAAATAGATCTATTACAGCAACTCAAACAATATTCACGCTTCGAGGATATGCTGTGTATTTGGTGCGACCAGGGGTATAGTTCACCAAATTACAAGAACAATTACAAATTTGAATTTGTTGATTACATTTACAAATTTGTTTACTGATTTTCAGTTTCACAAACTACAAACTTAACTCCAACAAATTTGTTAAACAGAGAAAAAAATTAAGGGAAATTGCATTTGTTATTTATAAATACAAAAAAAAAAACCGTTTCACCATCTTCCTTGCAAAGTTGTAAGCAACAACTGTTTGTAACCTCTCTACCTGATAAAAACAAGCACAAAAATGAATAAGCAGAACAAAATTTTCATCGCCGGTTTAATTCGTGACAAGAGAAATGTTTCATTCGGCAAATTTTCTGATACCATTACACATAATGTTAAAGTTAGCGAGTGGCAAAAGATTTTCAACAACTTGAAATCTAATGGAATTTTAATAGATAAGGATTGGAAATACCTTAGAGATGTCGTGTGCCAAAATTTTAGACGAAAAACTGTAGTAAGTCAAAAACATTGTATAAAGGGTGAGTTTCACAAGATGCAAAAAAAGGCTGAGGAGAAAAAAAAATTATTTAAAAGTGGATAACAAATTTTAAAAATCGACAAACTAAAGTAATAAAGTATTCAATTCTATTTACTCGTAATTCTTAAATTAATTCGTTTAATAAATAGTTTTTGAGAAAAGAAATTTCAAAGTCGATTTTTTTTAAATATTGAAAGAACTTGATTTTATAAACTAATTTAAGAACTGAATATTAGCTTTCAAAAACACTTCACTATACGTGTTTTTTTTTGATTTTTAAAATTTGTTATCCACCCTCCAATGCAATTTAAGGCCAAAGTCGACAACAGTAAAAAAAAAACAGGGGTGGCTGTTGGCCCGCAGTCGAAATTGACGGGTCTAGACAATATCATGATCGACATTGTGGGCAAAGATTCGCCTACTATCAAAGGAATTGAAGATGAGCAACAAAGATGATTCTTTGGAACAATCAAATTTGAGCACCAATGACAACGGAAAGACGTAAGTCTAGAAATTACATGCTTGATTTTTTAGTTTGATTATATTATTAAATTATGAACAATGTGCATACATACTTTTTTTCTTCATAACAGATCACAAACGTAAGCGCCAAAACCTGACCGAAAAAGAAAAACGCAACAACAATATGACGATGCCTTATTGTCTCTCTTAGGAAAAGAAGGTTAGAGCTGGAGATTTTTAATCTTCAGTTAGATGCTCTTAAAAAGGAAAAAGAAATAGGGTTACCACGAAATCACTTCACCACAGACATTGACAAAGAATACCCAATTTCAAAGAGTAATGAGTGCAGAGAAAATGAAAGTGGAGGTGAGATCATTATTGGACGTTCTTGTCACAGGTGTCATCAGCCAATCTTTTAACGGATATCCCGTATCCCCAAGTAAAACGCAGTACGGAAAAGGCCGGAATTCGTTTTCAATTGTTGAAAATAACGGGCTTCTTCGAAGTACTCGCGCATCGTGAACACTACCGGGCCAATTAACTTTTCGCATTATAAAATCTATAGTGGGGACCGCAAACCAACAAACAATAAATTGAGTGATTTCCATGTCTATCTACATACGCTGATTCGTGCATGGCAGCGATCCCGTGATACTGTCCACCATTTCCAAGCCAATGTAAAGCTGTAAGAAATTGCTGTGTCGGTGTCAGTGAAAAGTTTTTTTAAGACTCATTTGCAATCCTAGGTCCAATTTGTCTTATTATCTCCTCTGCCTTTACACGTTTTAACCGAAACTTTTCGTTGAAAACAATAGAATCTGAAATTTCATAGTTGATTCGCGGACAATATATTTTTCTTGGTCTGTTAAGCACAAAATCTTTACTTATATCACTATCGGTGCTACTATGCCTTCGACGTAAGGACATTTTTAGGTTTGAAATGCGATTTCTTTCGAAAAATACAAATTGTTATTAAATTGACACACGGTCTTTCTATCGTAAGAAATTTTCAGCAACTGAACAAATTTGAAAAATTTCTTGATTTCGTGAAGCACAAACTTACAAAAAAATACGAATTGTAACAAATTTGTACTTGTTAGCAACAAAGAAAATTATCTTTTGGTGAAACGGAAATAATGAAATTTCTACAAATTTCCCTTTGTAAACTACAACTACAATTTTGTAGCACAAATATTCTGTAAAATAGAATAAATCGATTTTTCTATTGGGTCTATAATTTAATTCGTGCAGTTTGCTAAGAGATGGCGTAACTTGTATTATTCCACTGTTTTTATTGAAGATTGTTGCCAAACACAAGAAGAGCTCGCAGAATCTTTGGGTGTCACTCAAGCAGCCATTTCAAAACGTTTAAAAGCAGCTGGATATATTCAAAAGGAAGGAAATTGGGCTCCACATGAACTCAAGCTGAGAGACGTCGAAAGGCTGCTGGAACCATTACGACAACCCCAAGCGCAAAAAAATCATATGTGAAACCCGGCCAACTAGCCAAATCAACGGCAAAGCCGAATATCTATGGCGCGAAGGTAATGCTCTGTATTTGGTGGGATCAGATGGGTGTGCTGTATTATGAGCTGCTAAAACCGGGTGATACCATCAATGGACAACGCTACCGAACACAATTAATCCGTTTGAAGAGAGCAGTAGCCGAAAACCGCCCGGATTATGCGACCAGACACGAGGCAATAATTTTCCACCATGACAACGCTCAGCCCCACGTTGCCATTCCGTTTAAGAACTATTTAGAAAACAGTGGATGGGAAGTCTTACCCCACCCGCCTTATAGCCCAGACCTTGCCCCTTTTGACTACCATTTGTTCCGGTCAATGCAGAACGCCCTCACTGAAATACGGTTCACATCAGAGCAGAATATCAAGAATTCGCTTGATTCATTCTTGGCTGCCAAGCCGGCGCAGTTCTTTTGGGACGGAATCCACAAATTGCCAGAAAGTTGGGAAAAAGTCATAGCTTCAGATGGGCATTACTTTGAATAATGCTATTGTACATGTTTTTCTTAAATAAACGTTCAAATTTTGAAAAAAAAAAACCGCACGAATTAAGTTATATACCCATACCCATACAAATTTGTTGAAAAAGTGCTTGTAAATTACAATTTGTAAGTTAGCGAAATAGGCCACAGGTCGGTATTATTTATTATGAACTATTGAAATCCAACGAAGCCATCACTGTGGAACGGTATCGAATTCAATCGATGCGATTGAGTCGAGCGCTACGCCAAAAACATCCACAATACGAACAGAGCATACAACGCATGGTCTCACGTTGCCAAACCCTTTAAAACCTACCTGGAAACGCTCAAATGGGATAATCCTTTTTGTCTGCGAAATTCGTAGCAAAAATTTTCATTACGACGGATTCTCTGATAGTTCTTTTGGGGCTCTCATAAGCCTAAAGTACCTAAATAGGTAGTCTAGTCTGATCTAGGGTCAAAGATCACACAGAGAATATTTCGTAGCACTCAAGAATGACTACGTCCGCTCTGGAGGCATCGTATGAGTACAACAAGACGTGTGACTCACTTCCATCTTAGCACACAACAACACCGGTTGAAAAGAGTGGTTGGCACAGTTTAGGTGATTTGCTTTATATTGATGCAGATATACGATACTGATGGATGCTTCTTCCTAAATCATTTCTTCCAGCTTTTGAGAGCTGATTGGGTTCTGGAGACTTGTTCGATTTGAGTTGAAAGATAACCAGGCTACGTTTTTGTTGGTCCGATGGATGGTAGTTTTCAGTTTTCATCTCGGTTTAATGGAGCGTCGAGAATTACAGTGGAATGATCCCCCAAGCGTAGTAGAATTTCTTATTCGCATCGACTTAGAGTTTTTGAACTCCTTCCATTGCGCCGGAGAAGCTTGTATTCTGGACTTTTTTTCTACCGTGCCAACAACGTTTTTCTTCTACGTCGTTATCATTAAACTTTGATGTGGTTTCCTGGAGTGACTTCGTCTAATTCTCTGCAATCGATGGTGATGATTCGGAATTTTGAGAGACATGTTACGCTTTGCCCTTGAATCGGCGCACATTTAAAGAATTCGCATTCAAAAATGCAACACCACTCCTTTTAATTGTCATGTGGTCTATATCAAAAGGTAAGCATTTGTTTGCATTGGAATTGTATTAGGCTTTAAATTTCCAAGAAATATTTGGGAGCACATGATCTCATTGCATGCCAAGTACACAGCCGTCAGTCGTTATGATTGTCTTTAAAACTATCCCAATGCTTGTTAACAATAAGTTAAATCTTATCCGATGCTTCACATCATCATAGCAGAGAGTTATCTTTCGCATAGGTGACATTTATATTCCATAGTAAGTTCAATCCCTTGTCGTAAGGTTTTGACTACGCCTACAACGACATCCTTTCACACAGCACAAAGCCCACAAAACACCTATAAGGATGCTCTTTTCATGATCTCAGTGCCTTGTCACTAAATCAACAGTTCTTCTCATTTTCTAAGTATCTGTCATTCATTGAAAATAGCAACAACAACTCCAATTAAATACCATCCCTTGTCCGTCTCCAACTCAAGTAGGGCGCTTATTCTACTTCAGTTTTCGCAGCCTTTTTTATGGCCACCTCATATAATTTAATGAAGCAATTCAAATCGCAATAAAATGGCATTTTTCTCCTCTTCCTCTCTCGTGCAGTTATTGCGAGCACGAACGTTAAATATGGATACTCCATAACTGACTGCCATCTACCTGCCCTACCACCTGTTTAACATAAATATCCCCCAACAGCTCGACAAGCTCACGTAGGGTCCTTAATGGAAGTGAAAGAAATAAACACTAAATCCCTCATCTAAAAGTCCACCTAACTCACCTCTAAGACCAACCGATAATCCTTTGCTTCTGGCAATTTACCAGTTCTTTTCCATAAGCTCTACATACAGTACCTGTGTCTGTCTGTATGTCCGTTCATGAGTTTGTATGTTTGCTGTGGAGTTTTGTGTGTCAGTTTAAGTGATATTTTCACAAGTAATAAACGACTTAAAACGAAGCTCGTCATTTCGACTTTGTTTTCGCATCCAGAGAGAGCAGTAGACTTGAGGAGACCCAGTAGACCACCACCGCCGTCGTCGCCGCCGGGGGTTTAAGAGTTAAAATTGCACCTTGGCACGCTTTGGCTTCGCGTCGTTGCTGGCTAATTCATTTTCCACACGGCTTACGGCTAGAAGCTTTCATTTTACAATTTAACTGTCACGCCAACTGGCAAAATGTCAGAATTTTCTTTTCATTTCATCCTTTTCTTTCCAATTCCCGCTGCGTGCAACTCAAATAAAAGGAAAAAACAGAAAAAGAAAAACTCACCCCCTATTCATGGGAGCTGTATGGGGTGGCCGTGGAGTGGTAGTTATTACCATATCTTGACGGGTGATTATTTCATAATAACTTGCGTATTATCGTTTTGCATGAATGTACTGCATTGCCTTTGTTAGTGTGGTTGTTATTGCTCCTGTTGTTGCTGGTGGTGGTACTTTAAGAATCCGTGAATCATAATCGGTCTCCACACTCCACCCCCAAACATTTAAATGTTGGTAAGTGTGCCCAGACTGAATTAGGATTTCTTTGTTGCAGAGTCTCAGTGAAGTCTTAATCACCGCGTGATAAATTTTTCCTGTAATTCGTTAGTTTGAAATAGGGACGCAAAGACAGTAGTAGGCCAACCAGTGCTAGTTCACTTATCAATGAGCAAGAGCATTACTTGAGCACCTTGTAGCCCTGGCTTAGGGTTCTCCACGGCTTCGTCATTGCTGTTTTCTAAGACAGTGAAATGAAAGGAAGGAATGGCCAGCCACAAAATGAACCTAAGATACGGGCTAGGACTTTGTCGACGACTTTATCTTAGCGAGTTATAATAATTGCTGGATTTTTCGGCACGAAGGTGGCAAGGGTACCATCATCGAACGTAATAAGTGGTGTCAACCTAGCGAAGCCAAAGATGAAACATCTCTATAGCAAGCATACGGTTTCACCATTTCAATATACACAAAGGGAAATGGGTGTCTCTGGGTCATGAAACGCTGAAGCAAGTTGATCACATTCCAGTAGACATAGGGCACGCCTCCATGCTTTCAATGTCCAAACGCTCTGGATAGCCAACAACCACCTTGTTGCGAATGCGGATTTCCCAAATGCTACAACAATGAAAAATCCCGGCAAGCACCTGAAGCTAAACAAGAAGCGCACAAGGCGGTGCAGCAAAACAGAACGAGAACAGCTCCTGTGCTCTATGAGCAGAAGAAAAGAGAAGAGCATCGGCTGCTCCACAAGAAGATAAATGAGCACGAGAATCTTGCGATCAAAGATATCAAGAGGTTGTACTTCAGGTATAGAATAAAGAATTCGTACAACAAGGACCAGAGAACGTATTAAGGTTCGAGCACTCGAACAGAAACCTTTACAGATAGAGAAGGTATCATGTAGTAGAATCGCAGTCAGTGCTGAGAATATGGAAATAATTTTTCATCAGGTTGTATAAAGTAGGCAAAGCCCAACTTTTCGCCGTCTAGCAAAATGTGCAATTCTCGATCCATAAAAAGGGACACCCCCTCTACAATGCCAAATATTTTTAAGCTCGCTGCACAGAGGAGAAAAAATTCAATGGAAATAACCTCGCCGAAATACATCAAAAACGCAGACGGTCGCCTATTAACAAATGAAAAGGAAATTTGTGACCGGTGGCTTGAATACTGCAAGGAGTTGCTTAACAAACAGTTTCCACGTGATATCGTGCCGACAGCTGGTCTATTCGAGGAGGAAGTTTCGGACTTTTCAATCGAAGAAATAAGTATAGCAATTGGAAAAATGAAGCCGGGGAAAGCGGCGGGACCAGACAGCATTCCATCAGAGTTTTGGTTGAAGATGGAGGGGATCGGCAGCGTTTGGCTATCGAAACTTTTAAATAAATTAAAATGTGGACAACCTATGCCGAATCAATGGAGAAGTAGCTTCTTGGTTCCATTATGCAAAGGAAAAGGCGACACTCGAGAATGCAACAACTACCGTTCAATCAAGCTTATGTCACACACAATGAAAATCGTCGGAATAAATAATAAAATAAATAATAAAGCTCGATAATAGCCAGCGTGGATTTGTTGAAGGAAGATCGACGGTGGACGCTATCCAAAGCCTACGAATAATAATGGAAAAGCACCGAGATTCGTCTAAGGATTTACACATGGTATTTATCGACCTCGAGAAAGCATTCGATCGAGTGCCTAGGGATCTCATATGGGCCGCGCTGAGGTCTCAAAACGTACCGGAAACGTATGTTAGAATAATACAAGACATGTACGGAAACGTGAAAACTGCGGTTAAAAGCTCTGCTGGACTAACGAGAGAATTTCCAGTTAATGTCGGAGTGCATCAAGGAAGCGTACTTAGCCCTTTCCTCTTTAACGTAGTACTCGACTATCTTTTAAAAGACTGCATGCGCGAACCAAATGTAACGCCGATTCTCTTCGCTGACGACGCAGTTATACTTAGCGATAACGTCGAAGATTTACAGAACGCCTTAGATTCATGGAGAAATGCGCTAGAGAGAAACGGGTTTAAAATAAGTCGTTCAAAGACGGAGCATTTGACGTGCCCATTTGCGCATCCGTTGCGACCTGTTCCGGATATAATGTTAGACGGAATAGTTCTTCCGAAAAGCACAATCTTTAAGTACTTAGGATCAATCGTTAACATGGAAGCGAAATGTGACGACGACGTAAACCACAGAGTGAGTGTGGGATGGATGAAATGGCGGGAAAATTCGGGAATCTTTTGCGACCGAAAATTTCCACTTAAATTAAAGGGGAAACTCTACACCACGGTTGTTAGACCAGCTCTTATATACGGTTCACAGTGCTGGACAATGTACGAAGCGTTTAAAAACAAAATGACGGCAGCGAAAATGAAAATGTTAAGGATGTCTAGTGGAGTCACTAAACGCGATTGTATTAGATCTACGGGTATAAGAGGAAGTCTACATATAAAGAATTCGGTAACCGAACAGCTTGAGGCGAAGAGAATAAGCTGGTATTGCCACGTTCAAAGAAGATCTGCGGAAAATCCGGTTAAAAAGGCACTATCAACTACGGTCACTCCAACTGTAAGAAAACGAGGTCGGAAAAAAAATTCCTGGATTTCTCAGATGGCAAATGCGCAACAACGCTTGGAGCTTACCACTGAAGCGATCCAGGACCGAGCATTATGTAGACGCGTTCTGCGGTCTGCGACATTAGCCAACCCCATAAGCGGAGCAGCAGCGATGCAGTAAAAATGGGAAACTCGTTACGCATAAGTTCGTATAACGAGGAAAGGGTTAATAAAAGGATAAGAAGAAGAAAAAGGGACACCCCCTCGACTTTCCCAACTATAGAGGTAAAGGAGCTCTCAACATCGGATGCGAGATCTTATCCACCGTCTGACATTCACAAAGTCTGAAACCCTTCGTGAACAAGTTTCCCGGCCCCCATTAGTGCGGTTTCAGACCAGAAAAGAAAGTATTGGACCAAATCATCAAATTGGACCGACCGCTTGAAACCCTTCCAGGGAAGTCGAGGCGGCCATTTGAATGATGTGCTACCCCATACATTTATAGCCTGAACGTAGCTTCAAAATAAATCCACAATCAACTTTATATTTTATCTTTCTTTCTTATCTGGTCCCACTATAAAAAGAAATATATATCGACTGTTCTGAGGTTTCTTTACAACAATCACAGTAAGTGCGCGCATGCCCCCACAGAGGAGAAAGATGACGACACCAAGGATTTCTTCTATGAGCTACTTAACAAGACCTACGAGAAATGCCCTAGCTATGACATTAAAATTGTCCTCGGCGATTCTAATGCAAAGCTGGGAAGTAAGGGCATCTTGGGCAGTACTGTCAGTAGATATAGCCTGCACCTCCGATAACGGATTCAGGCTTATCAACTTTGTGGCGGGACAAATCAATTTCGTAGATAGCACGCGGTTCCCACATCTCGATATTGCGATCGACGCAGGATGCTCTTCCGGTATTATGAATGTCCGAAAGTTCCGAGGAGCCAACATATATTCGGACTATTAGCTCGTTGTAGCCAATGTATGGTTGCGGATATCCCGAACAACGCCACGACAAGCTGTGAGAAATTTCGACGTCAGACGGCTACAATCGCAAGGGATCGCCAAATTCTTTTTCGATCGACTCTCTCGTCTCTTGCCGCCAGCATCAAGCATCTAAGACCAATGGCAACTTTGCCAAGCAGCCATCAAAGATGCCGCTACTGATATGCTAGGTTTCACTCAACCCCGACAACGAAACCTCTTGTTTGATTACTTATGCCGGCAAGCACATGGAGCTAAGCAAGATACATACAATGCGGTGCTGCAAAGCCGCTCACGAGTTCTATGAGCAGAAGAGAAGAAACGAACACCGGTTTCTGAGAAGGAAAAGGAAAGAGCATGAGAAGCACGGTCGAAAAAATTGAGAGGTGCTTCTCCAAGAAAGGAAAAACAAACATGACACGGGCACAAGCTCCGAGCTGAAGCCTTTAGAGACGAACAAGAGAACATCATAGTAGAGTCGCAGTCGACTCTGAGAATCTGAAAAGATCATTTCGCTATACTGTATAAGGGTGATGACGAAACAAATACCGCTGACAGACAGAATGAACCTTTCAACCTGCACGAGGTACGAGTAGACCAAAAATTACATTCACCCTAGTCGGGGATGAAGTGAAGATAGCAATATCTTAGCTGAAGTCCAACAAAGCTGTTGGAGCGGACGGGCTAACTGACGAGCTCTTCAAAGCGAAAAGCGATGACTAGGTAATGAGCATACACCAACTCATTTGTAAAAGATGTTCGGACGAAAGTATGCCCGATGAATTGAACCTCAGCATTGTTTGTCCGATTCTCAAGAAAGAAGACCTTCTGAACTGCGCCAAATATAGGGACGACATTGCTCTTAACACCGCAGACAACATCTTAAATGCTACTTTGTGTGAAGGCCTGAAGCCGTTCGTCAACAATCTGATAGGTCCATATAAGCGTGATTTTAGGCCAGGAAAGTCCACCATCGACCAAATATTCACACTACGACAGATCTTGGAGAAGACCCATGAGCTTCAGATCGATACACACCACCTATTCATCGATTTAAAGGCCGCGTATGACAGTATCTATAGAGACGAGCTATACAGAGTAATGTCTAGTTTTGACATCCCTGCCAAACTCGTCCGTCTGTGCAGGATGACGATGGAGAATGCACGCTGCTCCATCAAGGTTGACAAAGATCTCACCGAGACCTTTGATGTCCAGAAAGGATTTAGACATGGCGATGCGCTTCCATGCGATTTTTTCAACATCGTACTTGAAAGAATAGTGCAAAACTCACGAGCAAACACAAGAGGCACTATCTTTCAAAAGTCCGTCCAACTACTCGCATACGGCGACGATATTGACATAATCGGGGGAAAGCAGCGTGATGACAGTGGCGCTTGCGAGTATTGAGACGAAAATGGGTTTAGCGCGTCAACGAGGGTAAGGCCAAGTTTATGCTTTTCGGAATTGGACATTGGACTTACTACATTGTAACGGGTGATTCAATGGCCAGCCCCAACCGATGCACGATGGTTAGCTAATTGGACTATCACGCAGAGGGTCTGTGGTTCGATCGAAGAATTCTGGGTCACTTCGGGGAGTCTTAAGAAATATGTTGGTTGGGATGACCAAGAGTTTTATCTTGGCTACAGTCGCGAAGATGACTGGTAAATAGCGGCTATTCTATCGTTTATGCTTCATTACCTGATTTTACAACATTCCCTGACATGTAACGTACTAGGTTTCAAGTTTCAGCTGATCTTTTCTCCATGAAAATTCACTCATGGATAACATTCCGCTAATTTAAGTTACGTTGGAGCAAAATTCTTTAAATTGTTAAGACCTTACAACTGCACCTTTTAAGGTTAAACTTAAAGTAAAATATTTTTTATGTAAAACGATTGGTCACACTGACAGTGTGCCCAAACCTACTCGTACATATTCCACTGGGAGTTTGGGAATTTTGAATTTAACCAATTTTTTCCCTTCGTTTGGCAGGTTGTCGGATTGTTGTTGGTTTGTTGGGTTTGTGTTGCCTGTTGGTCTTTGATACGCTTTCACATGCGAACCGTAAAAAGGGAATTTATTATTATCAAGCTCATTCGTTTGGAATACGAGAAGAAAGGAACAACAACAGGAGAAGAAAAAATAATAACACGCAAGATTTTTTTTTGTTTTTTTTTTTTGACATATTTTTGGAGTTTTTGTATTTTTTCTTCTTATTTTGTCTTTTAAGGATTCATGCAGTTTTAATGCCAGATAAAAGCAAGGGCACTTTGTGTGTATGTGAGCATAGATAAAGTGAAAACTGCGAGGTGCTATTTTATTATGTGTGCCGTGAAGGTTAATCTTTATGAATCGCTATTGAAAGGATCGATCAGGAGACAGTGATGATGATGACTTGTTCGGGGGAAGAGGATTCATATCCATTATTAAGTGAAACAGGGGGAAGTCTGTTTTGCTAGTGACTTTGATTCTGTCATTATTTATTCAGGAAACGGAAATGTGGGACAATTTCGGCATACGAGTATCTATACGTATGACGACATAGTTTAAACATAAATAGACTGGTAATTTGGGACTTTCTTGGCCTTCCTTCTTCATTATATAGGTAGACTAGCAGGCGATTTCAGTGTATAAGTTCAAGAAGCTTCTGATGAGGAAACCTTTATGGCTCGACGCGAGGTCTTTAAAAACGTATCGTTCCTGCTTTCCATATATGACAAAATATAAAACACCTTCAATGTTTTGTCAGGAGATCATCGTCAGGATTGAGATTAAGTATGCAGGCAACATAGCACCTTTCGTTCAACACTACTGAACAAGACAATGAAAGGCCACCGATTATGAATTGTCAAGCGAGGAGAATGTCTAGCAAGCACATATGTATGATAAGAAAATGTAGTGAAAACCCTGACAAGCACGTTTGCTTTTCTTCAATTTTCTTTCACGTGAATCCAAGGATAATGGTAGTAGCAAGAGAAACAACGGCTGCGGCAGTCGGTAGCGACAACGTCTGCAATTCAATTGAATTGAACATCACAGAACTACCTCACACATGAGCATAAGTACGTATGGTCATATAAAATAGGATGTGTACACGAGTTCAAATGGAGAAGATCTAGTCGCATCCTGCCAGATGAACAGGAAACGTATAATGTACACCCGAACACACGGTCTATGATTTGTGGCGGAATATCCTTCCACTTGAATTAGTTCCTCTCGACTGGAATCAAAGTTGAAGACAGCGCAAGTTGAAGGTACAACTGCATATAAAGAAAAATATCTCTGTGCATCGGTAGAGCTTTTATAATGTTGCCTGCAGTCATGTGAGTACTCGTATGTCTGCTGATTTAACAAATATCGCGTGCGTTCAAGACGACAATGAAGATACGTGATGACACACAACGCACACAGTTTGCTTCTTCCTTACCTAGTATAAAGAGTTTCCTTCCAGCAATTCATCCTTTCACTGTACTGCCAAAACTTCGGATGACATGAGCGGAACTCCTTCTGGCTGTGAGTTTTATTGAAGGCTTCTTCGAAGGAGTATGACTGTATTAAGTTGCTGCTACCTTTAGTGGTCTGTAGATTTCTTTTTATTTTATTTATTCTTATCGAAGACTAAGTGTATGACTTCAACTAATGGATGATTGGGAGAGGTGTGCTTCGCATCCTTTTACGTTCGGTATTTGCCGAAGGAATCGGAATCAATTTGTTTTGAGTTTTGGAGACGAATAAAAACATCAGCGATCAGCAAATTTGTGAAAATAGTTCTTTTTTCTTAACTGGGAGACTATCAATTTACTGCAGTTAGCGATGCCTCATGTTAGATGAAGGAAACATCCTGGGAATCCTGTAAATATTTAAAGAAGGGCTTTAAAAATAGAAAAGAGACTTTCAGAGGCAGACACTGATTGAATCGAAATCGAGGTTTGGCATGACAAAAATGACAGTGATATTGTTTATGAGACTAGTTTAAACGGAGACGCTCATCAAACTACCGGGGAAAGCCGACTATGCGAATACTGTACTGCCTATAGGTTTATACAGAAATTATTATTCAGATAGCAGTGTTACTTTGTAGCAATACGTTTATGCATACATATGCCATCATGTTTTAAGCTCCTCGGCATGAAGTGCTTGAAAGGCTTACTGACTTTGTCAGAGGAATAAAAGAAAGCTGAGAAATACTGCACTGGAATGTATACCTATACTATGTGGTATCCACAAAGAACCGTCATGAGATAAAGCCCATAATAACGGACAAACTTTCAACGTTCGAACACAGTGTACGATATGTGGAAGATTTTGGTCAGAGTACCATCGATTAATGGCTTGGAATCTGGTAGATCCAGATCTCGAGAAGTTTCTAATAGCCCCAGCGACAAACTGTTTAGCAAAATCAAAGCAATGGGTTCTTCAATGATTGACTCCAACAACAAAACGTGTAGTTCCATCAACTCATTAATTGTTCCTTTCAAATTGTCTTCTCTTGGCTTTGACGCCATATTATCAAAATTGACATTTTCTTATCTGGAAAACCATTATTAGCCTAGCCACTTCTGGTGTCCCACAAGGCGGACATCTAGGTCCCCTTCTTTTTACTTTAACAATAACCGATATTGATAGTATTATTTAACACTGTTCTTTATGCATTTACGCTGAGGACACCAAGCTCTTTAAAGCGATTTCTTCTCCCCATGTATACAGACATAAGAAGAAAAAATTGGCTTCAAATGCCAATCTATCTATGCCTTATTTTCTGCACGACCGACCCATACCACAGGTTTAATCCCGTCTCGACCTTTGACTGATGTACGATAGAAAATAAGACTTTCGCACGCATATTGATGAGACACTCCTTAAAGCCAACTCTTCACCTGGTTTTATAAAATGATGGTCCAAAGAATTTGTCAATCCCTATGTGACCAGGTCCCTTTATATTACCTTTGCCAGACCTCTTCTCGAATATGCCATCCAGCCATGGCCCCCCTTTCAGCGAGTATATTCAGCCCCGTTTTCATTGATTTGCTTTTTTAGGCCTACCCTGGGATGTCTTTCTTATTTTACCATCCTATTGAGACCGCCTTAAATATCTTCACTTGAACACTTACATATATGCTTTTCATCTTATTAATTTACTTTAGGTGGCTCTACAGTCCGGGGTGGACCTAGGCCTCAATCAACAAGTATCTCCAGCTAGCCCGATCTTTTGCTAGTTGCCTCCAGTTTCGCACGCTAAGTTGGCTGAGGTCCCCTTCCACTTTCGTGCGAAGACTTTTCGGACCAGAGCATTGGTTTTCACTCCCTCTATACCACTCAGACATAGTAGTCGTTGGATTTTCACTTTTCCGGCTGGCATACAGTTCGTCGTTGTATCTTCTCCTCCACTCACCGTAGACAAAGTCCTTTACTACCTCAAAGTAAGGGTGACGTTCTGTCCTAGAAGTCGGTGTTTTGCTTGACAGCATATACTTAGTCTTGCCCTCATTGACAGCTAAATTCATTTTCGCCGCTTCCATTTCCATACTTGCAAAGGCGCCATTGACATCACGCTGCTTTCTTCCGATTATGTCAATATCGTCGACGTATGCGAGTAATTAGATGGACTTTTGAAAGATAGTGCCTCTTGTGAGTTTTGCACTATTCTTTAAAGTACGATGTTGAAAAATCGCATGACAGCGCATCGCCTTGTTTAAATCCTTTCTGGACATCAAAGGTCAGCCTGCATTCTCCATCGCTATTCTGCACAGACGGACGAAGAGATGCCGAAACTAGACATTGATCTGTACAGCTCGTCTCTATAGATACTGTCATACGCGGCCTTAAAATCGATGAATAGGTGGTGTGTATCGATCTGAAGCTCATGGGTCTTCTCCAAGATCTGCCGTAGTGTGAATATCTGGTCGATGGTGGACTTTCCTGGCGGATAAGATCTTATATCCGATGTTAAGGAGACTGATGCCTCTGTAGTTGGCGCAGTTCAGAGGGTCTCCTTTCTTGAGAATCGGACAAACAATGCTGAGGTTCCATTCATCGGGCATACTTTCGTCCGACCATATTTTACAGATGAGTTGGTGTATGCTTCTTACCAAGACATCGCCTACCGCGGTGACTACCTCGGCAGTCAGGTCATTCGCTCCAGCAGCTTTGTTGGACTTAGGCTTAGATAGCGTGCAGGTCGGGTAGACGGAAATGTTAGTTTTCATCATCCAGGTCAAAAGGTCAATTCTGCCTGACAGTGGTATTTGTTTTATCGTCGCCGTTATACAGTCTACAGAAATGATCTTTCCAGATTCCCAGCATCGACGATGTTCTCTTGTTCGTCTCTACAGGCTTTGGTTCTGGGCTTGTGTCCGGGGTTTTTTTTTTACCTTTGGGTAAAACTTCCGAATCTCATTCCTGGAGTAGCATCTCTCAATTTCCTCGACCGCGCTCTTCTCATTCTCTTTCTTTTTCCTCGATCGGTAAATGATCTTGCGGTCTCTTGCGATTGAAGCCGTCCGACGTCGAAATTTCTCACAGTATTAGCTTGTCTTGGCGTTGTTGGGGATATCCGTAACCGTACCTTGGCTACAACAAGGTAAGGGTCCAATTCGATGTTGGCTCTTTGGAACGTTCGGACATCCATAGTACTGGAGCAGTGGCTTGCGTCAATCTGGTTGACGGTTGATTGATCGGGAGATCTCCAAGTCCCCTTGGGAATATCGAGATGTGGGAACCGCGTGCTAGCTACGACAATGTTTCTTCCCGCCACAAAGTCGATTAGCCTGAATCCGTTATCGAAGGTGGTATTGGGCAGGCTGTATCTTCTGACAGTCCTACCAAAGATGCCCTCTCTTCGAAGCTTTGCAGTAAAATCGCAGAGGACGATTTTAATGTCATAAATGGGCATTGGGGGCATGCGCGCATATTTGACAAAATTTAGCCTTAATGCGGATTGCTACGAGGCGCTCGGAAACTCAAGACTTCTTGCCTAGGTCTGCCTCCAACAACAGATCCGCATCCAAATAGGCTTTTGTCGTCGTTAACAATCGCCGTAGTAGATATCGCACTTTTTCATCCTCGCAATTCTTGGATGGCGGTTATGTGTGCTAGTTGTTCGGCTGCACGTGGGCTGTTAAGGGACCTAACATTCCACTCGCATACCCGAAGTACGTTGTCCTTAATTCGTTTGCATATGTTGTCAACAGTAGATCCGCCTACGCTATTTCTACAGCACCAAGCCACCCTTCTTCATTTCTACAACTTCTCATCATTCCTTCTTAAAACAATGGAAAGATTTATCCAAAGATTTTACAGCGCTCGTACTGCAATGTCGAATCAGTTAAAGTCGCTATGCAATCAACAGTAGACCTAATTGACCAATTCTTTGACATTGAGGATAACTTCAACAATGGAACAAATGGAACGTGTTTCATTGAATTAGCACTTATACGAGTGGCGGGCTTTAAATCTTTGAACTCGGTCATGATAAAGTCGATAAAATTTCGCCCAAAAATTGTCTTGAATGATTAGCTTCTCTAGTGGCATGGACATTGTTTTAGTTTCTGTGGATATTGGAACGCTATCTTCTTTATGTAAATTCATGCTCAAGTCAGATGCGATAGATAAGTACAACAAAAGGTGATCTGAATACACAATCTACAATCTGATAAGGCCTGCTGGACTCGAGTTGTCATGCGAGTCTCCATTATTTGAAATATTCACATAAAAGCATCGTTGTGGACGTCATCACAGGCAGGCGCCCCAGTAGACTAGGGCTTTTTTTAAATGATTCTTGTAAGAGCCTAGTTAGTACACAGCTCGAACAGAGACGCCGCACACCTGTAATTCGTCAACATGTAGTCTACAAAAGCAAGTGTTGAGAGTTCACTTCACTATATCATAGCGAATGTGGTCATCTAGATCGCATACATTGCTTCAAGGATCAAGTTCATTGCTATGCTCTTGCAATGTGACCAGAAGTTAAGGATCAATATTTAGATGGAGTAAACCCTTCTGCTTCAAACGCCTTTATCTGGGGCCTAAGTGATTCCAGAAAGAATCGAGATACATTTTCGGTAGTAGTACAGAACGGGAAGTTACTCGTACATACTTACTTACCGAAATAAAGACAGATAACTAGGGACCTCATATTGGAAACGATTCGGGTGTTTGATAAAGCTTGCCTTAGGGCTGGCCTTCGCTTATATGGGGCACTAGAACACTTAGTTTACAGACATTTAAAGTACCACCATACCGTGCTCGTCAGCAACTTATAACCTGTATTAGGTACTTCTTACGATGACCCTAAGAAGTTGTCCCCCATTATAAGTGTGCTGCATTTAATCCACGAAGTCCACTCGCCTACAAAGGGAGACTGCATGGAAGAACAAAAGCGGCCAGTGAGCTCTACTAGTAAAGGACATAATTGAATGAGTCCTGTTTGGATCCTAGCTCCCAATGGGATCATGACAAATAAAATCACCAATTAATTAAGCATGTCTCTCAAACCAATCTTAGAACTGGCTACATCCTCGGTTATGGCTTCCATTTGCTTGTATTTGCATAGTATAGGGAACAGCAACTCGGTCCCCAGAGGCAATACCCCAGGCAATACACAGCCAGCTTAATACGCAGTAGTCTACGCAATAACAAATTGAGTTGTTACCTTAACTACTAGAAAGTCATCCTCCATTGTAAAAGGACACTTTTTTTTATCTTATCCGCTTTCCGTCAACCCAAAGACTGCAGTTCAATTTGAAGGTAATTACCCCAAGAAAACTACGAGAGCACTCCCCGCTGACACGATGATTGACAGGCAAATAATCAAGTCATTGTTTTCCCGGGGACTAATGAGACCTACTTACCTAAATAAAATGTTAATTCTGCAACTCATAAGTAGTTCAACCACTAAACTGCCTAGACATGGGCCATCCAATCGATTTAACTGTTTCAAAAACATTGGAGAGCTCGTTAAATAGTGTTTCATCTTCTAGATCCGAGGAAACTGACCTCCATAAGCTCCTTACAAGTTTTTGTACTCGAAATAGTATCCACGGTATTAATAATTTTCTTCGTGAATCCAGTGGCATCTACGAAAGGTAACTACGAAGTAACTTTCAATGTCAATCCTGTCTATGAAATCCTCCTGTTCCAGATCTGTTTGGTTTTTCGGTTTGACCTTGACAATCATAGGCATGTCTTACGTCAGTTTAATCATTGGCCACCGATACGCTGAGAATAAGTTCCAAACTGTCGTAGACACCACCACCTTTCCGATATATGAAATCCCATTCCCAACTATCACCATTTGCAACAATAATCGGCTGAATTGGAAGCGCCTCGAGCAGGCTAAATTCAAATTTTTATCCCGAAATGCAAGCAATGAGGAGGAGGACTTGTTTGATAGATTCATAGCCTCATTTGATGGAATCACATTTGGACAATTTGCTTTGTTTAAAAATATCAGCAATTATCCCTTAGAGGTTCTCAATAGTGTTAACTTCACCAATGTGTTTGCATACATGACTTGGACGTGTGAGGAGATTCTCAGTAATTGCCGTTGGATGGGCAAGAAGTTCAACTGTTGTGAATTGTTTAATCAACAAAAGAGCGAACTTGGACTTTGCTACTCATTTAATGGGATTCAGTCGAAAGAGACTATAAGGAAGGCTAAAGTGGATCAATTCTATCCTCTGCACACTTCAAATTATGGACCTAAGAGTGGACTTGAAGTTAGAGTAACCATCCGACCAGAGGACCATGTTCCAGGCAGTCCACTTGAAAAGGGAATAATTGTAAGTTGAAATAAGGCCTTAAAATGGGAGGAATCCTACATGTGTCCCATGTTGTAGGTGATGGTTCACGAGCAGCTAGTTTGGCAGAGGGATGGCTTGTTCATCCACTGGAATACGGAAACTTCGATTGATATAGATCCTGTCATATTTTTCTATGACAAACAGACTCGAGGACAGTCTTCTAGCTTGAGAAAGTGCGTTTTCGATGTGAGTACGATTGTGAAGTGTCTCTTGTATCTGATACCCAAATTGCACTCTGTCCTTGTTCGCCTTCACTCCCTTAGAACAACAATATAACTGTTAGATCCAACCCCAATTTTCACCTTTCACTTAAGATATCTATCGGCTTCAACAAATAACTTAAGTTCAATGATAGGGTCCACTCCTTCGAATATAAATCTCTCGTCACTATAATTGACACGAAACAAATTATCAGGTGTTAACTCCAATGGGAATCCCCCAAACCCATTCACTCACAAATCAGTCTCATTAGGAGTGATTTCGTGGTTCATTAGTCGCATATCCTCGTTGCTCTGTTCAGTAATGGGCTACCGAGCACAGATGCATGCCTTAAGTGCTCTCAACGGTCATTTGATAATCGAGAAATCCAGGAAACCATACGAGGATGATTCCAAGCAGCTGATTAATACCTTCTGCACTCGCAACAGTGTCCATGGGGTGAACAATTTCCTTCGACAGTCCATTGGAATCTACGAGAGGTAAGAGAGTTATTTTTTTTCCTGTGAGAGATGAAGTCGTTTTAGCATTCTTGTTATAGATTGACTTGGCTTTTAGTTCTAACACTAACCATAATGGGAATGATATATGTTAGTGTGATTTTGTCCCGTCAGTATCGTGAAAGGAAGTTCCAAACTGTCGTTGATAGTACAAAATATCCGGTGTATGAGATTTTATTCCCCACCATCACCATCTGTAATAGGAATCGTCTGAATTGGAGGCGTCTAGAAGAGGCCAAAACCAAGTTTCTTCCAATGGAGGAGGACAACTACAAATTGGAGCTCTTCGCAAAGTTTATAGCCTGCTTTGACGAGATTGACTTTGGAAACTTTGATTCATTTGAAAACGTGCAAGATGAACGTTTAAAGATTTTAAATGACGTGAACTTCACAAATGTCTTCGCCTTCATGACCTGGACTTGTGAGGAGATGTTCGGCGATTGCAAGTGGAGGGATGAGGAATTCAACTGTTGTGACATGTTTCATCCGTCAAAAAGTGAACATGGACTTTGTTATACCTTCAATGGCATACAAGGGGAGGCTTCAAAAAACAAGGCTAAAACTGACCCATTCTATCCTCTACATAACTCAAACTATGGACCTGCGAGCGCTCTTAAGGTCAAAGTTTTCATAAGACCGGCAGATCATGTGCCGAATAGTCTACAGGACAAGGGTCTTATTGTAAGTCTTTTCTTTGTATTTGTTTGATTAGGAAAGAATCTTTTCGATTGCTCTTGTAGGTAATGATCCATGAGCTCTTAGTTTGGCAAAGTGATTCATTCGTTGTACCATGGAATACGGAGACTTCAATTGAAGTCGATCCGGTCATTTATTTCCATGACAATGATACCCGAGGACTCTCATCTAGTCTGAGGCAATGTGTCTATGATGTGAGTATAGGTTGTGCCATTCTTTTGTCCCACTCAAAACCCTGAAATCCAAAGCAACTCCCTATCGAGTTGTTGTAGTTTAAACAGCCCTCTTAAATAAAATAGTCTCCTGCACCACCTCTTCAGCAAATCCCCAATTATTTCCGGATTTCCATTCAATTGGTATCGCCTCTGCTTTGTTTTTCATGCAAATGACCTCCTTCAGGATGAACGTAATAGCGACGACTTCAAATCCATACCAGGCTACGTGTACATGCTTGAGAATTGCTTCTCTCAATGCCATCAAGAGCACCTGATGCGCTACTGTAATTGTACTCTGGATCTTCTGTATCCCCCAGGTAAGTACCTTGTCCACTTGTTATTGATTTTCAAAGTCTATTTTCAGTCTCTTACTAGGTGACTTCCCCCCCTGTCAAGCATCTGATTTTCAATGCATCTACCGGCATCGTGGTAAGTCATAAGCTGCTTACGTTTTATCAGTCAGATTCTATCGTTCCTTTCTCTCTGTGCTTTTCCTAAAATCCTCACTCTGGTGGCAACCTTCACCTGGCCAAACAGATGACTTCCGCTATACAAAACGTAAAGGTGAAGAGAACTATGTCTTCAACCAGCACGAGGGTATGACGTGCAAATGTTTCCGGAACTGTTACTCGCTAAATTATATCTCTGAAGTACGTCCAAGCTACTTGCCGGCAAATATCCTTGGCAATTTGTCCTACGTAGATCTAGATGTACATTATCGCTTCGATTCGATTATGCTGTACAGGACAAGTTTGGTATTTGGGTGGGTGGATCTAATGGGTAAGAGGTTGCCGACGACATGAATCCATGAATCTTTGAAATTAGAAAAGTTTTTCTTTTTAAATGAAAACATTTTGGAATTTGTTGTTGCGTATATTTTTCTAGTATCCTTTGGAGGGATTGCTGGTCTTTTCTTGGGATGCTCTCTAATTAGCGCAGTGGAAATTCTTTACTTTCTTGGCGTTGACATTCCAAAATTCGTCTATCGACGTTTGAGAGATAATTGGCAGCAACGTGCACTAAAAGTTGTGAATCCATACCACAATCATCAGCATCATCCATGGGCTGCTGGTGGAGCAGTGGGAGGTGGATACCCGGGGTATAAAAATCCAAGGATATTTCAAGTAGAAAATGTTTTAGGGCGAAAATTCAAATAAATAACGGAGCAGGGAGTGAGTAGATGAGATGGGATTTTGTATCTGCTTTTCATTATTTGTTGTAAATATTGCTAACCAGTTTTAAGGACTATGCTGGCCACATAGTAATTGGCTTAAGGAGAGGTTCCCTGTCAAGGGTAACAGTCTAATAGCTATTTGAAAAGGAAATGGGAGTGTGCTCTTGACGCACACATAAGGAAGCCGCAGTTGTTAAACAAGGCTCGTTATATGGTTTTACTGCGATCCAAATTATTTATTTAATTATTTAAGCCTGCGCTTGATTGCCTTAACATAAATATGAAGGGTGTGCTAGGGAAAGATTAGCAGCGCTTTATTTATACGTCTGCTACTTTGTGGTGTTTGATAAAGGATTAGAATAGCAGAAGTTCAAGAAATCCAACGACGGGTATATACAGAGTGCGGGTTCGCTAAGAAATGAGAAAAGTTGACCGCAAGCGAACACCTTGTAACTCTGTAAAAAAATCCCATTTCGCGCCTATCTTATATTTTTTAAGAAATTGCAAAATTGCCTAAGAAATAAGGGTAGGCACTGAGAGATGTCAGTTCTGTGATATCCAATGGTGCAACTATCTTCTACACATCAATTGTGCTTATAATACCTCCACGTGGTAACCGCCGGTTGTTGGTCAATGTCCATCTGGAAGCGACTTGCTCAACTTATAAGTGCGAGTGCGAGTGCGGACCAGCGGACAAAAATAGTAGCACTATAAACGGGATTTCACATTGAAATTGTCCTCGGCGATTTTAATCCAAAGCTGGGAAAAGAGGGCATCTTTGGTAGTATTGGCAAGCACATGCAGCTAGGCGAGATGCATACATGATACATACATGACACATGAGCAGAAGAGGAGAGACGAACACCGGCTTTTCAGGAGAAAAAGATTGAGCATGAGAAGCTCCAGGAATCCTCACCTTTACCAAACCTCATTCCTGGAGTAGCATCTCTCAATCGCGCGCTTCTCATGCTCTTTCTTCTTCCTCCTGAGAAGCTGGTGTTCGTCTCTCCTCTTCCGCTCATAGAGCTCATGAGCAGCTCTGGTCTTTTTATGCAGTGCCGCATTGCGTGCTTTTGCTTAGCTGCATGTGCTTGCCGGCATTTGTCATCGAACCAGGGGTTTCGTTGTGGTGGACGAGTGAAACCCAGCATATAAGAAGCGGCATCTCTGATGGCGTTTTGATAGTGTTTCCAGTGGTCTTCGATGCTTGATGCTGGCGGCATTGGACCTCTTAAGAGATTAAGAGACACTCGATCGGAAAAGGACTTGGCGATCTCTTGCGATTGTAGCCGCCTGACGTCGAAATTTCTCACAGTATTAGCTTGTCTTGGCGTTGTTGGGGATATCCGTAACCGTACCTTGGCTACAACAAGGTAATGGTCCAATTCGATGTTGGCTCTTTGGAACGTTCGGACATCCATAGTACTGGAGGAGTGGCTTGCGTCAATCTGGTTGACTGTTGATTGATCAGGAGTTCTCCAAGTCCCCTTGTGTATGTCGAGATGTGGGAACCGCGTGCTAGCCACGACAATGATTCGCCCCGCCTCAAAGTCGATTAGCCTGAATCCGTTATCGGAGGTGGTGCTGTGCAGGCTATATGTTCCGATTTTTCCACCAAAGATACCCTCTCTTCCTAGCTTTGCATTAAAATCACCGAGGACAATTTTTTTTTTAAATGGCCGGGCAGTTACCCCGGCGGCACAACCCCCAACCATTCCATTTTTAATGCCCCTAGGCCATGGGTCGGTTACACTGAAGCCAGTAACCCGTTCCGGGATGTGAGCGCTGCCATTGGCCAATATAGGGCTCGTCCGCCACCATCTCTTTCCAAGACCCTGACTAAGTAAAGGAAATCCTTACCGGCCTGAGCTCCAAATATGTCGGAGTAGTCCGGATAAGGTCTTGTTTTGTTTCTCCGACACTTACCCTGATTTATGGCGCAGGAAACTCGCCATTTGCCCCCTTCACTTCGCAATCTCTAGTGAGATTCCCAGATGGCTCCACGGGGAAGCGTGAAGTAGGACTTATTAGCAGAGCTGCAAGATGTTCGGCTGCAGAGGCTCATTCTCGTCATTTAAGGAACCAGCACCTGTCGGAAGATGCTACTTCTACGAGGCCTTATACTAATCGTTGGCATCCATTTGTTTTTCAGTCAATAAAAAAAAAGGTTGACAACAACAAGCCAGCTTTCACTAACAATTTAGTCCCCCCATTAAATGTTGGATGCCACCCATGCCATGGAGCAAAATAACCACTGATCCTAAACATCTTTCTTCTCTCTCTGTCCAATTTTCCAAAAACCTTAACACATGCTGAGGCATTATAAGTGTATTCATACCGTCCTGACTGTTAAGTTCTTAAATACAAAATGAGCGAACATTTTCTGACAGAGATTTGACATAGAGTGCTGAGAGAGTGGTGACGTCAAGAAACCTTTTTTCCTTTTCTCGGTATTACTGCCTCGATTGAACCCAAATCCGTGGGGTTATGACTGAATGAAATTTCTGACTGCTTTTGTTTTTTTAGTTTATGAATTTTCAAGGATATTTATATCTGGCTTTTACCCTTTTCAGCGAACTCTTTTATTTTCAGGCGAAGTTGGAACCTAACATTTAGTTCATTACTATAGATGTCGTTTATTCCCATCGTCCTTATGATCAACTTGACCTACTGGAGGCTTCGTACTACTTTGTTGTCCGCTCTACTCCTGATGAGTCTAATGAATTAATCTAGCAAATCAGCACCATTTTTCACTTAAATCCCTGACAGTTTCTATTTTCATATCAAGCCTGACGGAGTCTTTTTCGGTAGTTTCTCCTGTAAGGCTGGTGTGTCATTTCTTAGTCTGATAGAGAGGTATGTGGATATGATTTGTTGTTTTTTTTTTTTGTTTTGTTGGATGACGATAAGAAGTGCCACTTTACACAGTCAATGTCTTTTTCAACGTCATCCTCAAAGTTTACAGGCCAGCCTTTACTAAGCCATTAAAGGACTGCACAGAGTACCATTGAATAATTAGGCTACTTTCATTGGAATTCAGATCTATGGGTATGTTGGAGCCGGCCAAAAGAAACTCGAGAGTGGAAGTAAGTCGTTGATTGAAGCTGCAATTAGTTAGTTCCCATTGGACTTGTCAAGTATTCATAAAGGTCAAGTCTCTCGAAACTGGTTGAAACAAAATGTATCAGGAGTAGAGCGATAGTCCGAAGTTTATTACATTGGTGGCAATGCTCTCCTACTACGAATAGCACAACCAACAACAGTCAACAATGTTGACGATATTTTTTTATATTTGTCAGCAAAAATAAGAATAAATTTCTGGATGTAGTCCTCATCCCCTTAGATATGCCTACGAGTAAGTGCTAACGTCTTCTAAGGCTGGGCGTATGTTTGTAGGCTTATGTGGAACCGTTCAAATTAACCTTATATTCCCCTAGGAAATGTCAGGAGGCAGAAAAAAGGGCAGCCTCCTCTTCAATTATTCATGAGTGCGAGTATAGGAAAATTTGACACATACTACCGTTCGCCTGACATCCATGTCTTTGACAACGACAATTTGGGGTGCCAATTACTGTGTCATGTTGGAAACTCCATTATCCTAGAATGAGAAATTCTATATTTCTTCTTTGTCAGGATACCAAGGAGCACTACCTTCAAATCGATTGCATTCCATGCATATGCCAATGGCAGCCGAAGCATACTGTTCATACTGTCCACTGGGCTTCAAATTGACAAAACAAAAAAACAAAAATCAAAAAATATGCAAAGGAGGTATTTTTTCCCCTCAAAGGATCCATCTTCTCATATTCTTCCTCAGATGTGGTGTTGGTGGTGATGATTCCTTGGTGCAGTTCTATTTGTTCTTTAGTCTTGAACTTGGCAGACCGAAAGAGAGCTGCTTTTTGGTGCAGACTTATGTGTGTGTACAACTTGACAAGTCTAAGGGGTTCTCTGTTTTTGAAGGACATGCCTTCTATTCACTTCCCCCGTCTTCCATGTGGCAAGAGGAAAGGACTCTATGGTTTAGTAGACCAATAAGAAGAAACAGAAAAAGAAGAAGAACTTTTGCTTGAACATAGAGTGTTTATTTGTTTGCCTTGAATGACGGGACTACGACTATAAACTTTAGTTGGTTCCAAAACTTTGGCAAGTTGTTTTTTGTTCATTTTCTTATTTTTTTGATGAAAGACAGTACTTTGTTTTAAGAGCGTGCCAAAGCTGTGTTTTCCGAGCAGAGATGTTTTCTATTTTTGTTTTTGTGTGTTTATGGTTGTGTGGTGGCTTTGATTACATTTAAGGACGTGGTTTTCTGGATTCCTGGTTTTCGGTGGTCTCTACTCTGTTTCTTCGATTTATTTTTTGTATACGAAACAAAATACTTCATTTGAAGGCGTGCGTACTTGTTGAAAGAGAGTATGATTGCAAGTGGAAGAAATGGATGGAAAAAAAGCTCTTGAAGAACTAATGACAAAGATAAACAGGAAGGAAGTTGCCATATTTTTCTTGCAAACACTTGAATTTGTAATGAAAAGAGTGACAAAGTTTGTGTTGCTTTTTTCAACAGGATTTCAAGATTTATCCTTACAGCAGATAGTAGAAGTTATAAAACGGCAGATGTGAATTTGGGTAGTTCTTACAGTGAAGTGTTACTGTTACACAAGCTTACAGGGGACGAAAAAACATTCAGCTGTCGAAGCAGTTGTCCCAGGAATGATGATTTGCTACATTTTAACGCCTTTCAGTCTATCACAAGCCCATTGGGATGCACCGGAATATGGAATATTCTGCTCATATAGTCCTCAAGCTCTTAACATGGTTTTTTGGTTTCGGTTTGGTTGTATGACAAAGAAAACGTAGCTACAATTTTAGATTTCATTAAGACAAAAAGTCTTAACTTTCGAATGGTGAGTCGTTGTTGTCGGTCTCAACTTGTACATACAACCCCAATCAAAAAGTTCCCGAAAATTATTCAACAAATTAAAAATACAATAGATCTATATTGTCCCCTTTAAAGTTATCCCCATCGACTGCAACATACTTATGCCAGCGCTTGATCCAATCCTCGAAACATTTTTTATACTCGATTTTCGGAATGCCCATCAGTGCTTCCCGCGACTTTCCATTACTTCCCCTAGCCAAATCAGGTGAATTCGGTGGCTGTTGGATGGTATTTGTTGCATTTTTCGTCAAAAAATTACGAATAATGATGGCACTGTGCGACGGTGCGTTATCATGGAGCAAAATTTACGAGTTTTCTGCCCACAATTCTGGTCTCTTTCGGCGATTTGCTTCACGCAAACGTCTCATAATGCCCAAATAATACTCTTTGTTTACTGTCTGTTGGTTATTGACCAGCATTTCTTTTACTTCATCAATGTTTTCGTCGGTTTTCGATGTCGATGGTCTACCACTGCGTTCATCATCTTTGATTGACTCACGACCACTTTTGAACCGCTCGTGCCACTGGTAAACGACCGTTTTCTTTAGAGAATCGTTGCCGAAACACTTCTCCAACATTTCCAACGTTCGCGTACCATTAAATCTGTTTTTTACGCAAAATCTAATACTAATTTTCTAAAATTGTAAAAAATCGCCAACACACACAGAGATAGATGTACCCTTAATTACGTATCAACTTAACAAAAAAAACAGAACTCAAATCGGAACAATGGGAGCGCCACACGGTGATTATTCCGGGATCAATGTAGTATGCCCTTTAAATCTCTCAACAAAAACGTTTGGGTCCGAGGGTAAACTTCATGTGCGATAAATTAATCAGGGATTCTGAGAGAAGTGCGGTATACGTTGAGTCTGCGTGATTTCAGTTTAATTTTCTACCTTGGAGAACTGCAATGAGCCCTCGACATTTTCAGTTAGAGATATCCTTCTGCAGCTCTATTACAAGACAAGCAGGCAACCTAGACAACCTACCTACCGTCTGCCCCTAGATCATAGTTGTGAGACAAGTTCTCGCTTGAGATTAAGACATTTTGTTGCCTCCAGTCTAAACAGGAATATAATTAACCCAACCAGCTACCAATGAAGCATCACTGATTGAGTTACGACCTTCTCTGAAGGTCCATCTGTTATCTTAAATCTTCTTCAGCATGCAATTGACTCTACCCTTGAGCTGAAAATTACTTAAACATGGAAAGAGCTAAATGTTGAATATGCCAGTCTACTTAAACTGCATCGCGGCCTTTACCAAAAACCAATTTGAACTATTTAGAAAGTGAGCTCGACGTTGACTTAAATCACGTGTTCCTTATAAAGTCAGTACCCAGCTTCACTGTGCCTTAAATCAGCCAGAGACATTAACATTCTCTAAGAAAGTCGACATATTCTGAATTTAGAGGACAAAAACGATAACCCTAAAGCAATTACGAAGGCTGGCTTTACTTTTTCATCAGGACTAACGAGAATCTGATGATTGCCTCGTCCCAAAATCTTTTTGTAGATATTTTGCTCTGTGAAAATTGTTTTTGTGGTAATAAATGCTGGTTATTACTAGTCTGGTATATGGCTACAAGTCGCCAACTCTTTGGAAAACAATGGGAAGGGAGCATGACTGTACGAGTACATCTCTGAAAGTCTCAAGCTAACTTTCCTTTCTTTCTCTTGTATTTGTAAGGTGAGATCTATCTCTATCCCAGAGGGACAGGGTTAGTTCTGAAAACATTGGCGTCCACTCGTTGTCGATAGAGTCCATGCTTCAGCACCATAAAACAGGACTAGGATGATCAAGATCATTTATAGAGTCTTCTTAGGGATAGAGCCTTACTTCTCAATTCCCTTCTTTGCACACTAAAACCGCAATTAACACGGGTAATTCTTCATTGGGAGAATGAACAGCAAAGCCAAGATGTTAAAATTCCCTCACTAACTTGAAATTAGAGCTGTTATGGCTCGCGAAAAATTGTACTACCAAAAAACTTTGACGAATACTTATTAGAGCGATTGTTGAATAAAACGTTCTTTGAGAATGTTTTTGTAAGCTGGAATCCATCTTTGAGCACAAACTACAAATTGCTTTCAATTACGCAGTAAGATACAGTTGTAGTAATCGAAGATATTCTAGTAATCGGAGATATAAATGTGAGGCAGAAACTAGGAACTGATTGAGATGCACGGTTCAAGAGTATATGAGGGCAAAAATTCAAACATGTAATCTGTGGAATTCACTGTCTTTGGTTTTATCAACCTGAAAGATGTAGACCAACAGTTCCGCCCAGCCGAACCTGACGAAGTGAAGATAAACATACCTAAGCTAAAATCGAACAAAGCTGCTGCTCCGGCACGAATGATTGACGAGCTTTTCAAAGTAATATGCGATGACTTGGTAGGGAATAATACACCAACTCATCTATAAAATATTGTCGGATGAATGAAACCTCAGCCTTGTTTGTGTGATCCTCAAAAAAGGAGACCCTCTGAACTTATTCAACTACAGAGCCTTCAGTTTTCATTAACATCGCACTTATCTGCCTGAAGCTGTTCGTCAACAACTTGATTAATCCATATCAGTGTGGCTTCAGGCCAAATATTCACACAGATCTTTAAAAAACCCATGAGCTTCACATCGATACACACCAATTATTAATCGACATTAAGGGCGCGTGTGAGAGCATCTTTAGAGACGAGCTATATAGATCAATGTCTAGTTTTGACATCCCTGCCAAACTCGTCCGTTGCATGCTGCTCGATCAGGGTTAGTAAAGATCTCATCAAGACATTTGATGTCAAAAGATAATTTAGACGAGGCGATGTGCTGTCAAGCGATTTCTTCAACATCATACTTAAAAGAAAAATGCAAAACTCACGCGCTAAAACTAGAGGCACAATCTTTCAAATGTCCGTCCAATTACTCGCATACGCCGTCGATATTGGATGAAAGCAGCGTGATGTCAGCGGCACTTTTGCGAGCTTAATAATCCCAATCCCAGTCTATGGAGTAGAGGCATGGACATGATCATGTATAGATGGTGAGTGGAGAAGGAAGCAGATACCACGACTAACTGTACTGTACGCTGTGCAGTCCACCGACTGCGACTTACCCAGAAGATTGAATGTCCAATTGCTGAGATGCCTGGCTCAAGTATAGTGGATGGACACCAACGCTCCGGTCCAAAAGGCGAAGCTGGAGGCTTCAAATCCTCTTTACATTTCCTTTCCTCTCTTTTATTTCGATCCTGAAAGTAAATTTAAAAAAAATTTTATTAAATTAGTAAAATACTTTAGGTCAACATAACGTCGGTGAGCTGTTCATCCTTGCTTACAAATATTAGTTGAAAACCCAAGGACACTGGCTTTTTGGCGCTTATGCGGCCATCTATTGAGAAAATGTTACCATTACTCGTAGTTGTAGTAGATTATTTGGGTTTCTAAAAAAACTGCTATACCTCTGTTTCCTTTTATTACTTTTCAGAACCATATTCGAATGAACTTTGAACAGAAAAACGGTTAAAACTGTAACGGAAACGGGAAATATTTTCAGGGATGTTCCAGCGGCGAATTCGAGGGATAATCCCCTTTCAAAAGCTAAGAGCTGGATTGGTTGCTACACTCGAAAACATCAATTTTTAGTTGTTGTCCTCCAATGTATAAGTCTACTTATTCAAAGCTTAATACCCGAGTGTTGTAGACAAGCTAGCGAACAGAACAGCTGTCATCATGTCATCTGTCACTTACTATGCGTTTAAGCACTTGTTATATTTTATATACATTCTTAATGCATATAGTATGACTGGTGGTACTGGGAAAAATTGCAAAATAAAAAAGTCCGTATAGAATAGGAGTTTAAAAGATTTGAACAATATGACGACTTTCCCACGGAGTACCAGAATACTCCAACGAAACTCAAATTTCCTGAATAAGGAGCAGAGAAATGGAGGGAGTAGGGAGTAGCTGGATCAGACCAATTTTTTGTTTTCATCTGATTTCGTAATTGTATTTATTTGCCGTTGAGTTGGTGTCGTGCGGAAGAATGATTTGTAATTCTTAAAGCGCCTACACATACACATGGGCCAATTTCGGACCCAATTTCCGATTGCAACTTGCAACCAGCCTCATGTGAAGGGCAGTTGGGCTTCCATTAAACCAAATCCGCATATTGGCTCGGGCAATATCGGCGTTCACATTGCATCGGGTTTTCCAATAGAGACTTGACAACTTTGAATTTAATTTGTGAACGCACTCTTTCACTAATCATCAAACTGTCACTGTCAATTTATTCAGTAAACTCAACATTTTCATCATGGTAAAGTACACGAACGAGCAACGTCTGCAAATTATAAAAAAATTTCTACCGAAATTCGTGCTCGGTGACTGCAACTTTAAGAGCGTTAATTCCAATTTTCGGTTGTAATTCTCGCCCTAGTAGACAAGCAATAACAAGTTGATTGCAAAAATTTGAGTCTACATATTCGTTGTGTGATGTTGCCGTATCAGTGAGACAACGGGTTGGTCGAACTATCGAAAATATCGCTGCCGTTCAGGCGTCCGTAGCAAGCAATCCAAATCAGTCAATTCCACGGCGTTCTCAAGAATTAGGCATCGCTCAGACCACATTATGGCGTATTTTGCGTAAGGATCTTGGTTTACACCCATACAAGATCACGCTGATTCAATAATTGAAGAATGGACCATTTGAGGCGACGTACGTTCTCCGATCGGGTTCTGGAGGAGAAGCGCCAAGATGGTGCATTTCATCGCAAAATCATCTTCAGTGACGAAGCTAATTTTTGGCTCAATGGGTTCGTCAATAAGCAAACGATGCGTTATTGGTCGGGTGAAAATCTACATGTGCTTCATGAATCACCACTTCATCCACAAAAAATAACTGTTCGGTGCGGTTTGCATGCCGGCGGCATTATTGGGCCATATTTTTTCGTCGACGATAACAATCGTCACGTTGCTGTGAATGGTCATGGTTATCGCGCCATGATCACCGATTATTTTTGGCCCGAATTGGAAGACATGGACCTGGACGAGATGTGGTTTCAATAGGATGTTGCCACAAGCCACACAGCACACGTTACAATCGATTTATTGAAGAGTAAGTATGGTGAGCGTGTTATCTCATGAAATGGGCCAGTCGATTGGCCGCCTCGTTCGTGCTATTTAACGCCGCTTGACTATTTTCTATTGGGCTACGTTAAGTCATTGGTTTATGCCAACAAGCCGACGACGTTGGAAGAGCTCAGAGCTAACATTGAACGCAAAATAGCTGCCGTTTCGCCCGAAATGTGTGGCCGATTGTTTGAAAATTGGGTCCAACGAATCGACCGCTGCAAACGTATCCGCGGTGGCCATATGAACAAAGTCGAGTTCCATTCATAAATGTTTTGATTGTACTTCAAGCCGATAAAAAAGTTTTTGAAATATCTCAAATGGTGTGCATTTTATTTAAAAAAAAAAGTTGTCAAGTCTTTATTGGAAAATCCTTTACAACAAATCCTTCGACTGGGTCTTTTGACTTCGTCGGATAGACCAAAATGAACTAGGTCGTACAATGTGCACGCTCTTTCGAGCATACTTCTTTCGAGCATTTTTCATTTTCGTGTATGATTGCAACGAGTGAGCATCGGCGCGCAAGAAAGGAATTTATGTCCATTTGAGGTAAGAAGTGTGTTTTTTCTCTATTTCTCTTCATTCTCCAATATTTTATTTATCGCCCTTCCATGTTCATGCCTCGAAATTACCCTTACGAATGAAGTCTGACCAGCGTGTTGTATATAATATGAACGCAAGGCAGTTATTGGTCGTCGGACCCGGTCGGCCACAATTCCACCCTAATTATTCATTGAATAAAGATTTGTTGCAGATCCTAGATTATCCTGGCAAATTGGGATGTTTGTAGAGTCGCGCACAATTTATCCCCACTCAAACTGGAAATTGTGTGTACCAATTGCCCCGTGTGTAAGCGCTTTAAAACTAGACATGAGAACCACTTCTGTACGCAGTAAGTGACGAACTAAGGAAATTAGGAATGAAGGCAGAAACAGAAATGTAAAAAATTGGCTGCGGACAATCGTGACGTGTAGAAGTACAATAACACACACACACACACACTGTGGCGCTGGCAACCCGGTATGGGCCATGGCCTAGCTTCTTGGCACTCATTTGTGTTGCTCATGTTGTCATTTTTGTCACATCTGAGCGGGGCCTACGGTTTATCGCCGAGTCCGAACGGCACTCCTTAGAAGCTTTTTCGTAGGCAATTTTACTTTCGGGAGTTTGCCATTGCCCGCCGAAAGAGTGATGGCGATTTGAAAAATTGTTGGTGACCCAGCCAGGAATCGAATCTAGACTGTCTGCGTGATAGTCCAATAAGCTAACTATCGCGCCATCGCCATCGCCTAGAAGTACAATACGAGCCCAAAAAAGAAATTACAAAAATCGACCTGAGTCTTCTAGCACCGTGTAAATGTCGTCTATACCTAAGTATATAGTATAATGGGTGATTTTTTAAATGTTTGGTTTTTAATTGTCAGCAAAAAAATTAGGAAAATTGCAAAAGTGTATACCTACAATTTTTATTTGAGTTGAGAAATCAATACTTGCCATTTACGTTTAAAGATTATTTCGTTAAATGTTGACCACGACTACATTTCAAGCGGTCCATACAGACGGTCCAATTTTGAATCCCTTATTCGAGCATATTGGGTGGTATCTCGCTAATAACACGTATAATGGCTTATAAAGGCGTCAAATCGCGCAATAGCGGGTGCCATCGACGACAACATTGTTTTCACGGTCATCTTTGAAAAAATACAGGCCAATGATTCCCCGGACCATAAACCGCAACAAACAGTGCATGGGCAGCTCTGGTATTGCTTAAGGTTGCTCATTGGACTAAACACGGCAATTTTGTTTCTCAACATAGCCATTTAATCAGAAATGAGCTTTTCGATAAGAAATAGGATCTTCTTCAAACTTTTCTAAGCCCCACTTGCACGAGGTGTATTCTATAAGGTTTTAGACCAAAATCATTGCGTTAAATCTTCCATGGTGTCGAGTAAGACAGTTGCTGTGAACGACGACGCATGGACAAATCACGGTCTTCATTAACACGGGCAGATACGACTGCAATATTTTCCTTCGCTCGCACTTTACGCATAGGGTAGGTGGCTTGATGTCCAAAAACGTAAAATTTGGTCTTTATAGCTTGAATTGCTAGTAGGTGGATTATGACGACCGTAAAGTGGTGGAAAAATATTTTAAACAGAAAACGAAGTTTGATAATAAGATACAAAAATTTGTAAGCGTTGTTAGGGTGAAAGTCTTTTCATAATCAAATGGCAATGCTTGATTTGATTTGACACATGTCACAAATCACACGTGAGGTGTCGAAAAAACAACACTGAAAAACCAAATAGTAAAAAAAAATCACTCGGTTCATAATGGTAAATGTATATACAATAGATTTAGGGAGAAGTAGCAGTTAGAGAAGGTAGCTTTGCTGAACTCCAATAAGGGTTTGAACGCCACCCGCTTTGGTTTGTTGTTAGTTATTTAAGAGAAGTAAGTCTGGTGTTTTAGCATTCAAGTCTATTCTGTCGTGTTGATAAGCTCAGAAATGTATTTCTCCACACCCTCAAGTACCTATTTTCTTACAAGGCAATGAAAAAAGTTATTATTCCCTTTTAAGACGCTCCACTATATTTGCCATATATGTATGTATGTATTTAGTAGCACAAGTTTCCTCAGGTCTTAGGTTGATGTAGTATTTGTAATTAAAGGCAAATGTTGAGTGTCCACAATTGCTTATTGTCTTAGAAGGCTTTTATAACTCTTCAAAAAATGTATTCTAGCTCTATCCTCTATGCCGTCTTATGACAGGATAGAAAATTGTGACGACTGCTATGGAGATTAGAGTCTCGCGTGGCAATTAATCGGGAGCTGGTGGCTGTCCTATAACTTAGTTCCGTAACTCAACTATCAAAGCTTTGCCCATTAATGACGTGGTCTTATTGAAAGCGGCGGCCGAGCAAAGCTGAAGTTATCAATAACATTTTCAGATCATAGATGTTCTTGAGTGGCAAAACCATCGGTAGTCAAAACCAAGACTGAAGACAGCGTATTGTGGGAATCAGAAGACTCCTGGATTTTGGTCCAAGCCGGCCTTGAAAAGGTACGCGCCCTTGCGGTGGATGTGGTTTAAACCTAAAACACAGGTCGGCTTGTCTAACCCGATGTAGAGTTGCAATACGTACTGACTGCTGAGAGGTTTTAGATGGGCCTTGACTCATATCAACGGTTGAACCTGTGCCCCCAACATGGTCATCCAAGGAATCAACAGATTGAGATTGCAAGGCGTTTCCTTGATCCAGTTGCTGTATAGGCAACTCGTGAAATAATGTCCACTGCGACATGTGTTCACGTTATCCACAAAGATTTTTTGTCTTATGTATAACTTGGATTGGGCCAGAAATACAGCAATCAAGTGCGTAAAAATTAATTAAGCTGATCTATATATAATAGAAAGATATTTAATAATGTATCAAGCGGCTGTGTAGGTTGTGCGGTATATCAGTTAATTATATAAACTAAACTAATCTAAAGTGCTTGCTATACCTCCCGGTGTTGCTGCCCGGTATTATCTTTCGAAATTTCATTCTGTGAGGCTTATGCTATTTCACGCTTGGTTTGTCTCATAAGTGTCTGTGTAATCGCATGTTCCCATATACGTGCATATGCGTCCATATGTTGATTGCTATGATTGATGGTTCTTACTTTACTCTTTTCTCATGCTTCTAATTTCACAGCTGTCTTTTATTTTTTCTTATAGTTTACAGCTCTCTTAGTAAACGTTTTAAATTCAGTCAGCAGTCACCTCCTTGTTGTCACAAAGAGTCATCGAATTTCTGCTCCACGACTCACAAGGTTGCTGATTTTGTACCTATCTAGTCTAGGCTAAAGACCCACCGTGCAAGCCTATGTTTGGCCGGTAACACAATACTGGCTCAAGCCGTCATCTTTTTCTTCAAGTGTCGCTACAGTCCGGGGTGGACCTGGGCCTCAGTCAACAACCGTCTCAAGCCAGCTCGATCCCTGTCTAGCTGCCTCCAGTTTCGCACGCTAAGTTGGCTGAGGTCCCCTTTTACTTGCGTGCGCTACCTGAGTCTTGGCCTTCCTCTACTGCGCTGTGCCTCGGGAGCGGATTCGAAGACTTTTCGGACCGGAGCATTGGTGTCCATATGCTGAACTGTTAGAACCTAGTAAAATGATTACTAACAAAATAAGCAGCTGAACACCCACCGACTTGTTTTTTAGATTTGGTCAGAAGAATGAATGCCTAACGAATGGAATCTCAGTATCGTTTACTTGTTCCAATAAAATAAGGAGGATAGTTATATCGTAATAGCGAGAGCAAGATCTTATCTTCCATCCTGAAAAATTGTGCGAAACTTACAGGCGAATATCAGAGGCACGATATTTTAAAGTTTGTGCAACTACTAGGGTACTCCGATGATATCGATACTCCACCGTCCAGTAAAAATCTATCAAATGGGGAAATTGAGAGGTATCCAAACCTAATGGACGAGAAAATTCAAAGAACAATGGACAAAGCGATACCTCGATATCAACACACTGACGACAATGACCTATTCCGCAATTGACGAACTATTGACGAACTGCACCGACATAAAAGTATACATAAAAGCGGTCAAGACTACAAACCTTGTGTAGACAGTTCACTGACAGACATAAGCCGTAGGGCATGACATTAATCAAAAGACTCGAACTGTTATTAAGAGAGAATTACGGGGCATCTGTATTCTGTATTGGAACAACGAAATTCGGGCTGTAAGCAACCAGCATCCAGCAACTCATATATTGGGTCTATAACTTAATTCGTGCGGTTTGCTAAGAGATGGCGTTACTTGTATTATTCCATTGTCATTATTCCTTTGGAACATGCGTTGGAAAGCTACTGTCATTGTACGTCATTTCAGTATATGTCATTGATTTGAAGCGTAAACAACAATTAATTTTCTACACTCAAATGTGTCGAACTTTGTGCCTGAAAAAGTGTTTTTGCGGGGAGTTCTTCTTCATTACTTTAATATGAAGAAAACTGCTACCGAAAGTCATCGTATTTTGGTGTAAGTTTATGGTGAACATAAGCTAGCTGAGCGAACGTGCCAAAAGTGGTTTGTACGATTTAAAAGTGGTGATTTTGGCTTGGAAGACGTTGAACGTCCTGGGCAGCCAAAAAAGTTTGAAGATGAATAACTGGAAGCATTACTCTATGAAGATTGTTGCCAAACACAAGAAGAGCTCGCAGAATCTTTGGGTGTCACTCAAGCAGCCATTTCAAAATGTTTAAAAGCAGCTGGATATATTCAAAAGCAAGGAAATTGGGTTCCACATGAATTCAGGCCGAGAGACGTCGAAAGGCGGTTTTGCTTGTCCGAAATGCTGCTGGAACGCCACAAAAGGAAGTCATTTTTGCATCGGATTGTTACTGGTGATGAAAAATGGATCCATTACGACAACAGCAAGCGCAAAAAATCATATGTGAAACCCGGCCAACCAGCCAAAACAACGGCAAAGCCGAATATCAATGGCGCAAAGGTAATGCTCTGTATTTGGTGGGATCAGATGGGTGTGCTGTATTATGAGCTACTAAAACTGGGTGAAACCATCAATGGACAACGCTACCGAACACAATTAATCCATTTGAAGAGAGCAGTAGCCGAAAAACGCCCGGAATATGCGACCAGACACGAGGCAATAATTTTCCATCATGACAACGCTCGGCCCCACGTTGCTATTCCGGTTAAGAACTTTGTGGAAAACAGTGGATGGGAAGTCTTACCCCACCCGCCTTATAGTCCAGACCTTGCCCCTTCTGACTACCATTTGTTCCGGTCGATGCAGAACGCCCTCACTCAAATACGGTTCACATCAGAGCATCAAAGCAGAATATCAAAAATTGGCTTGATTCATTCTTGGCTGCCAAACCGGCGCAGTTCTTTTGGGATGGGATCCACAAATTGCCAGAACGATGGGAAAAAGACATAGCTTCAGATGGGCAATACTTTGAATAATACTATTGTGCATGTTTTTCTTAAATAAACGTTCAAATTAAAAAAAAAAACCTCACCAACCACTCAAATCAGCTTAGAGCACCCTCATCCATTTTTGATAATGAGCCAAGGTAGACAAAGTCATTAATTACATCAAAGTTATTTCTGTCAAGGATAACGTTCTGAACGAGTCGTCGGTATCCTTTCTGGAAAACATCATATGCTTCTTTTGTTTCCTCCTGAGAAGCCGGCTTTCGCCTCTCTTCTTCTGCTCGTAGAGCTTTAAGCAGCTCTGGGCCTTATATGTAGAGTCGCTTTGTATGCATATTATGGTGGAAAACCTCGTAAGAGATAAACGGAGACTCAACCGTTCGACGTCAAATTTTCTTACAGTATTAGCTTGTCTTTGCGCTGTTCAAGATATTTCCAACCGCACCTTGGCTACAACAGGGTTATGCTCGGAACATTCGGACATGCATTATACTGGAAAAATGCTTTGCGTCGATCGTAATGTGATCAGTCTGGTTGACGGTTGATTATTCAGAAGTTTTCCAAGTCCCCTTACAAAAATTGAGCTGAAGGAACTACGTGCTGGTTAAGACAATATTTCGCCCCACCGTGAAGTCGATTAGCCTGAATCTATTATTGGAGTTGGTGTCTTGCAGGCTATACCTTTCAACAGTACTACCAAATATGCCCTCGCTTGCATTGAATTAGTCGAGGATGACTTAAATGGCATAGCTAGGGCGCGTAGATCTTGTTCGACAGTTTGTAGAAGCTATCTTTGATAACGCCACCTTTCTCTTCTCTGGGGATGTTCACGCATATAAGGCAAATGTTGTTATATTTCTAAATTTATTCTTGATACGAATTTTCGTGACGAGTTCGTTCACATGCCGGCAACTCAAGACTTCTTGCCTAAGTCTGTCCCCAACAATAAATCCACATCCGAAACTCATTTCCCTTAATTCGCTTGCAGGCGTTATCAACAGTAAATCCAGGCTTATATCTGCTTCGTAACTTATGTCTTTTTTTCATGGCCGAGCAATTACCCCAGGGACACTACCCCAACCTGGAGAAAAAGTTCCATTTTACCCGATCGGGGATATGAACCTGTCTTGAAAACATCATTTTACAATATGGCTGTACAGCCATGGGGGCAAAGCTTACCTACATTAGAGATAATACCAATGCGGAACTGTATTAAGGGCGCAATTCCACCCTTGGTATGAGTCAAAGCCTACCTAAAACCCCTTACTGATCTTCGGGTCTCAGCACCCAATACTTGTTGCAACTCAACATCGGGTAGACCAGCAGGTGCACCCTTTCTTCGTTTTAGTTGTAAACCACAGCCACCGCGACGCTCCCACAAGGGGCCTACCGGTACAAGATAGGCCCTGACCGAAGACCGGGGGTTTCTAACTCCTAGAGTACCGTGTTTTTAGTCCTGGTATGGACTACCGGTGGTCTTGCCACTCAACAAGACCTTTGACCGGCAGCTTGTAATTGGACGAATCGTAGCAACCATCAGTGACGTAAAAGTCTGTCCAGTTTTGCTCTACCCCGGCCTTTTATTATTCAACGCTATTGATGGAAGAAACCTTGAAAATTGGGAGGGGACCCATCTAATATGATCAGCGACGAATAAAGGACCATGTACGGTGTCCCACAAGGGTCTTAGCTTGGACCAATTTAAATATTTCTCATAAATAATGTATTCCGGCTGGGCCTTACAAAATCATCAACATTTGCATTTGTTGATGATATCACCATTGTGATGAAGCATTTAAACCTTAGGGAGGAACTTGACATGATTTCACTATGGTGTCACAACAACGGTTCATTGATAACTGCTAGTTAGACCACAATGATGCCATCTCCAAATCAAATAGTAGCTGTATTGGTCGTGTATCAGAGGACTTAAAGTTGTCCATCAACAAGAAGATACCAGGGCATAGAGGTTGCTAAAACAATTTGATACCTCGGAATCATCATCGGTGACCATTATACTTGATAAATTAATAAATAAAACTTGTAGAAACGCCCCCAAAACCCATTTCGACATCATCTTGAACATTCCATTCCAGAAGTAGTAAGTCTTTTGCCTACATTAGTGCTGGGCTTTGCTTACACGTATATACTTCCTTGCTTTGCTTTAAACCACTATCAGCCCAAGTGGAGCTGTACTAGGCCTTAGCTCAAGTCTTGGTTCGTCTAGGTGGTTCATTTATCTTTGAGGCTTTGGAAAGGAAAGTAGTTATACTAGGAAAAGTTTAACCAACTTTCAATGCAACTCAATAGGCGCTTAGGCGTATTGTTCTGTTCTTAGAAGGCATTGGTGGTTTGCCGTTTAAAAGGGTCAACCAATGTCGATTTTCCTGGCCTAATGATGCCTCCTCAGCTCTGTCCTATTCTCTTACAAGGCACACCAACCGACAGTGAAACGTTTGACTACTGGCCTTGACTCAATAGAATCAAGCTATTCACTTAAGCTCTATAACCATTATTACATTTGAGATGCTAATAGTTTAATTGAACGATTTGGCGTAGTCTTGAGGGTTCATCTAATGTTTGTTAATTTTATATGTAAACGTAGAAGTTTGGTTTTTCCTCCGATAGCATATTTACCAGAAAATTTAAGAGAGAATGGCATTATTCAAATACCCAAACCCTGAAAACATTATTTTCTTAAGATTTTGCCATAAAATATCACCAAGTTTCCACTATTTTTCATCCAATCTATTCTCAGACGAACTATTGTGCAATATCTCTCCAATTATATAACACTGCCTTACCGTTGTGATATCCTTTACATCCACCATTGTTACAATCCACACTGCAGGGACAAAAAAGTCATCCATAGGGGTAGTTCAGAAGTTATAGGACGCATAGATGTGTCTCTGCTCGAGTGGAGAGATGTAATCCTGCCACTTGGGTTTGGTATCCAGATACGTAATACCATCGGAAGCCATCTTCTGGAAATGATAGCAACTACTGAAAATGCAAATTTGATGCGGGCAACCAACACAGGTGTTGTGCTGGTGTTGTGGCAGACCTTCCTTCTCGTACAAGAATAACAACATGCAGCACCAACTAATCTCCCTGGGTAAATCTGCCCTCTGGCGAAACTGATTTAGTTTACGAGTTTGTAACAAATCAAACAGTTTGCAAACGTAACAATTATTGTTATCCCTTTGCTTTGCCTCTCTCTGTCGATGGTGTAGAATTGTCATAGTCGTAAGGAAACCGATTTGTAGCAGCATCATGTCCTTGTAATCGATTTGACCGCCATAACATCACAGTTCCAAATGATTTTCCAGTTGAACAGTCATCTGCAAACTCTTGTCATAATAATCCTCTACAACATGCCATAAGGATCATTGTGCCACAGCAAGACTTGTCTCTATCTTTACCCTTCACCATCCATCTGACCACTTCAGGACCACGCTCCTCAAATCCTTTGTCGTGAAACTGGAAGGAGCAGAAGAGCTTATTCGCTGGCAGTCAAATTTCTAAAGCGAAAGTGGTGTGTAATCAGTTTATTGGGACAAAGTTTTGTCATTTGTGTGTCTTCCCGGGTTTCGTTGGGTTGTTTCTGTTTCAGGGGGTTGTGTCTTCTCAAGTAGTATGGCCTTAACCCCCAGTCTAAACAGCTTCTATCTAAATAGCTAGGGATGGAGAGGAAGGAACAAGGGGTTACTGAGATTGAATCGATTCATTGCCTGCTGCCACTATCGTTCTTGTTGATTTTGTTGATTTGGTTGATGGATGCTTTAGGTCTTCTGGTCGATGGTCAAAATCTGTTTGTTGTTTACTTGGTTTTGTGGAAAGTTTTAAGGGGATGGTGGCAAATAGTGGGTAGATGGTCGACAAAAGAAAGGGGGGTAAGGTCATGGTAAAACAGTACCAATTACACTTAACTGGATTTGTTGTTGAGTTTTGTATTATTCTCTTTGTGGGTAATTGTCATTTAGTTATCAGTTTAAGGAGCCTTAAGATTTATTTATTAAAGTGGTTGAGTATAGGAATTGGATAGATAGTGGATAAATATCAGGATGTGTTGAGTAACTAGTGAAGCCAACTATTTGCCGAGTATTCAAGAAGGACACTCGTTTGGAAGAAGACATAAGAGCTCAGCTCTTTGGCCTATCTTGACCATCATTTGATGCTGATACTTAGTGAAAGTTTGTATTTTGAACCAAGCTCGTGACTTGAGAGCTAAAAGCGCGAACAAAATGAATAAACGAGGCAGGGTGGTTTTTGTAGTTTTTTTTGAGTGGCATTCCGTTTTTCATAGGAGAAACAGATAGATCTGCGATCTGTGACCTGATAATGTCAATTGCGATGAGACTCATTTATTGTCGATATAGTGAAAGGGGCACATACAGATCGATTACATTATGTGTATTCGCTGGAATACAGCTATCTTTGAACATTGGCATGGTAAAAAACTTACGAAGGCCTTCACAAGCTAGTCGAAAGATGATACGAAGCTGTACAGTGACTTGGTCTTAAGCCCAGAAATGTGAGAGTTCAGAGTCTGGAAGCCATTTTGCCGCCTTGATGCAGGTCATTGCCCAATAATACATTTTATAGTTAGATCTCCAGCAATATAGAGAATATGAAGAGGTCCTGGAGATCTGGAGAAGAATTTTGAATTGATTTGCGAAGTAAGACCGCGACTATTTATGTATAGCGTTGATGTCCATTTCTTAAGTACCTGAATCGTCTATAAGCTGCTCATATGTATTATTTCCGAGCACCGAATACGGCAATTTTGCTTGTTCACGTACGCGCCGAAATGGAAATGCCCCTCGCCTGAAAATTCTTTGACCAAAAATATCGTCAATTTTGAGTTGACATATATGCGAGAAAAGCAATAACGAAGCAGGTGGTCGTTTTGCTGAAATACCTGAGTCAATTGGACCTTGTGACCAAATAATCAGGAATCTTTGTGAACAATTCCCCTTAGGCTACTGCGACTGATGTTCAGTTGCAGAAATCTTTGGAGTGGCTTAGGCCTGCAATCAATCTGCAAACCAGGAACTCGGGAATTTTCTTCACAAACTTGCGTACAGCAGCTGTAGTTGGTGGATTATTTCGACCGGAACTTCTTTTCAATATTCGCTCTGTTTCGGCAACACCATATCCACTTTGGAAGTAACTTTGTAATATTTCCTAACGTTGTTGAACCGTAACCCAATAATATAGTACTGTTTTCCTGGCCGCCTGGCGATGGCGATACAACAATTTTTCAAATCGCATTCATCCTTTCGGCGGGCAATGGCAAACTCCCGAAAGTTACATTACCTACGAAAAGGCTTCTAAGGAGTGCCATTCGGACTCGGCGATAAACCGTAGGCCCCACTCAGATGTGACAAAAATGACAGCATGAGCAACACAAATGAGTGTCAAGAAGCTAGGCCATGGCCCATACCGGTCTGCCAGCGCCACAGTGTTTTTTGTTTTTTGTTTATTTTTTCCTGGCCGCCTGGCTCTCACTAGTTGTTCAATGCGACTTTTAGAGACACAGGACCCAGCAACTCATGGAAGCAACTCGTACCTCTCGTTCGGCCGAGAATAATGCTGCCGTATCTGAAGATGGCGTAAAGGTTCCTTGGACGTGCCACGCGATTGGCCGTTCCACGTACGTCCCCACGGCGCATTTTGGTTAAAGACTAGAATATGTTTCCTTTCAAAGTGCAGACAGTCCATCAGCTGTCAGGTGCTGACCGTAAATCTGGTCGAACATACGCTCACGTCCTCCTGAATCTCAATAACGAAGTGGACAATTTTGTGTCAAAAATAAATATATTTCCGTCTTTGTGAACAAACAAAATTTGAGGTTCGGGAGCAGTGAAAATTCGCGGGTAATGGAAGAAGAGTCATAACATCCACTCAAAGTCATTACATAGTGTGTATTGGACCAATTGTTTTTTAGAACAGGCCACAAGGTCACTGTTGGTTCTATGGAGTTATTTAAGGACACAGGCTTACGCGAACAAGCCAAAAGCCCTAGAGTGGAGAACCAAACATCCGAAAGTAAATCTGAAGTTAAAGCAACAGACAATGAGATTCCTGGAAGATAATATGAAGTCCCCGAAATGGGCTAAGCCCAATGCATGGCCGAGCTATACAGAGACAACTCGGTGTGAACTATGGCTTGCTGTGACGGACTTTGGGAATGTTAGCTGTCGGTATTTCCCTGGGATTGTTTGATTAAAAAAGCCTAGATCAAAGGAATTTTCGAAAGAATTCAAACTCCACATCTTACGCGCAATCGTATCTAAGAAGCAAGAAATTGGACTCCACGGATAAGGCGTCGAATGAGTTAATCAAGTTTCCAAGTTCTGGAAATCTAGGGAGGTTGGGAACGAGCACTCTAAACTTTAGGGCAGATTTTAAGAAATACTAAGGCCAAACTTTGTACAGGGTCATTTATTTCGTAGTTTCAAGTTGGTAGCGCTGGCATTTGACACCTGCCAAACTCAGCTGTCATTTGAAGTGTCATAATATTAGTTGAATGTTTGCCATATACAGTAATGGATAGCTTACAAATCGAACAACGCGCTATAATTATTAAATCTTACTACAAAAGTGATGATTCAAACGTAGCCACTTTTCGCGCATTACGCGATGATTATGGTCGTCATAATCGACCGATCACTAAAATTGTGAAGAAATTTGAAGAGAGTGGAAGCGTTACTGCTTCCTCGCTCAGTCGAAAATATTGCTACTGTAAGTGCAAGTGTTGCTGATGATCCGAATTTATCGATTTTCCGGCGTTCGTAGCGATTTTACGTGTCGTACACCTCACTATGACGAATTTTGCATTTTGGATTTGCATCTCCATCCTTATAAAGTTACACTTACGCAACAGTTGAAGCCTGCTGACCATTCACAACGCCGTAGATAGATACCGTAGGTAGATACTTCTTGGGTGTTGGAAAAACAGGCAATAAACACAGATTTTTCGATCAACATTTTCATCAGTGATGAGGCACATTTCTCACTCGGTTGATACGTAAACTAATAGAATTGTCACATTTGGGGCTCAGAAAAGCCACAAGTGATTGAAGAGGTGCCGTTGTATCCAGACAAAGTGACTGTTTGGTGTGCCCTATGGCCGAAAGGTGACATTGGTCCGTATTTCTTCGAAGATGCCAATGGGCATAGGGTTACAGTCAATTCGGAGCGATATAGTCAAATGATAACGACTCTTTCTGGCCGGCGATTGAAGATCATAGCTTGGACGATATGTGGTTTTAACAAGACGGAGCAACAAGCCAAACAACACGACCAATTATGGCTTTACTGCGTGAGAAGTTTCCTGGTTTATTGGCCATCAAGATCGTGCGATTTGACACCGTTTGACTTTTTTTTGTGGGGCCAGACCAAAGACCGTGTTTACGCGAATAATCCCCGAACTCCAGATGCATTAAAAACCAACATTGCTCAGGTTATGACCGAGATACCGCCCGAAATGTGTGAAAATGTGGTTAAGAATTACCTCAATCTTCCCGAGGCGGCCATTTAAATGATGTATCAATGTGTGTGTTTTATTTAGCTTTACTTTCGAAATCGAAAAATGAATGAGCCTTTATAAATATTATCCATGTCTGGAAGAAAACAAAACCCGATCGCCTTAAAACTTCTTTAACTGACATCAAGATCTCGGTTAAGGAGAAAGATATTAAAAACATGTTCAGCCTCACCACGGTATCAGAAACGTAAAAGAGAATGAAAAGGCCAACCTGCTGGGGAAAACACCCGCAGCGTTATCGCTTCGCTGTTTGGCTAAGAGCAGTTCGAAACTGACGAAAATTCTTCTTTATCTTGACGCCGTTGGACTTTTGTTTTGTGAGGTGCCATTTGCTCAATTGTTCGCACGAGTAGGCCCAGAAAGGTTAGTCAAGCATAGGCTGGCCCCCCAAATCGGACTTAGAAAATTGTTTTTTGCAGATATTTCCTAGTTTTTTGAGGGTGGGCTGACAACCTAAAATTTGTTGCTTTCGGGGTAGCTAGGGTTAGGTCAGGTTAGAGTGGCTGTTGGAAAAGGACCAACGCACTTAGGCATATTGGCCCGTTGTGATGCTTCTTGTATATGTGATTCGCCTACTTAAGAAACCATTTTGAGCTTCTGACGGAGCGTAGGAGACTTTTGACATCTGTATAGCTTAAAGAAGGCTCCTAAATGAGGTTTTCTTTTTTGCGAAAGAGCTGGAAATGTACAAAGAAGATGGGGGGTAGTCTCCTTGTCCTCCTCGTTCATGCAGCTTCTTCAGAGGTTGTTTGTAAACATGGAAAGCCTTCCTGCACGTTTACTTAAAAGACAGTGTCCAGTGATGATACTTGAGATGGCGTTGAGATGTTTTCTTTTTGAAGAATCAAACTCTTAGAGCAATTCAGATCTAGTGTTGGCCAGATTTGTTTGGTTGCTGGTCAAGTTGACCCAACCGTCCACCTAAGGTTTTTTCTGCTAAGACCATCCAGCTTGATTTCTTGTTTATGCGAAACGATTGGTATACAATCCTTGCAACACCACCACCAACCCCACTATCGGTCTTTGAATGGATTTAGTTGTCATCCAAGAGGGCATTTCCCTTCAACAAGGATCTGGAGGGAATGCTTACTTGGAAGCTCTTGTTAAACTATTGTTTGCGAATGGTATAGTCGATGTTTTCTGGTAGGATTCCTTGTTCGTTAATAATATTTGCGTGACCAAAATGTTTATTTGCCCACTGTGAAGTTGTTTTAAGGCGAATAACTGCGTTGGCGGCTACTTGTCTGCTATAAATGTCTAGGAGTGTCAAGTGGAGCAAAATGTCCAGAGCACCGGAAAGAGAAGTACGTAGGGCTCCTCTTATGCCCACACATGCTGTTCTTTGGACTTTATTTAGCTTCATGCAGTTGATTGTTTGTTTAATGCTGCCGAGTATCGGTTTTATAACCGAGACATATTGCCAATGGGAATTGCGAGGTTGGATGCCCTATTTGCTTCCGATGGTTTTTTGCTAGTTTATAAAGCTACTGAGACTTTCCCTACTCTTTCTTGAATATAAGGTTTTCAGCTTAGTTTCCTGTCGAAAATTAGACCCATATACGAGGGCGAGTCAATAAGTCCGTGACTTTTGGATTAAAACACAGATTTTTTGATAAAAAAATAATTTTATTTTTCAACGTAGTCTCCCTTGAGCTCTATACACTTTGTCCAACGCATCTCCAATTTTTTTATCCCTTCCAAAAAAAATGATTTGTCGAGGTCCTCAAAATAGGCCTTTGTTTGCGAGATGACTTCATCATTGGAGTCAAATCTTTTTCCACCAAGCCATTTCTTCAGGTTTGGGAACAAGAAGTAGTCGCTCGGAGCCAAATCTGGTGAATAGGGTGGATGAGGGAGCAATTCATAGCCCAATTCATGGATTTTTGCCATGGCAACTGCACATGTGTTTGTGGTCGACTGTGAGCAAACGCGGCACCCATCTTGCGGAAAGCTTTCTCATGCCCAAGTGATCATTCAAAATTGAAACCACTGAGCCATGCGAGATCCCTACGGCTTCCACAATCTCTCGCACTTTCAATCTTCGGTCGGCCAACACCATATCGTGAATTTTTTCGATTGTTTCGGGTGTAGAGACCTCAACTGGGCGTCCAGGACGTTCGGCATCTTCAGTGCTTGTACGGCCACAACGAAATTCAGTAAACCACTTTTTTACCATTGAAATCGATGGTGCAGAGTCCCCATAGTATTTATCAAGCTTAGCCTTGGTCTCGGTAATGGTTTTTTTTCGCAAGAAATAATGCTTAATAAGCACACGAAAATCACTTTTTTCCATTTTCTCCTCAAATTAGTGAGTAGTCTGATAAAAATAGCTGTCAAACACAAACTAACTGACGCAGCAAGTTTAAATTTTGACAGGAGTCAACTGACAGATGCCTGTTGACAGGAGCAGTGTTGCTGTTTCAGTAAAGAGGTCAGAAATTCAAAAAGTCACGGACTTATTGACCAGCCCTCGTATTTCGCTGCGTCAGAGAAGACCAAGCTAGTACCATTGATTGACACGCTCAACGTGTTAGGTGTTGAGATTATACTATAGGAGCTCTTTAATAGTATAAAGATGTTTTCCTGAGACGGCAACGTCACCCGCATACGCATAAGCAGTTTGTTGACCACTAAGTTCCAGATATGGGGTGAAAGGACACCTCTTTGCGGCGTACTTCTACTGACACATCTTTTAATAGAAGAGCCACTCAGCTTGAAGTTTATTATCCTGTTCCTTAGCACAAGACTGGTCAACACCCAAAATGAGTTATCTACCTTTGAGTTGACGTTATGTAGCTGGTTAATGAATATAGAGCCATTTTCAATGACATTCCTTTACAGTAGGCAAGTGTTGTGCCGTGGATAGAAGTTTAGTTTTAGGACTAGATCGTATATGGATATCAAACAATCGGTACAGAGTTTTTAGAAGGAAAGACGATAGACTGATAAGTCTGAGGTCCTTTAGGGATACATGAGAGCATTTCCCCGTTTTGGTAATGAAGACTACATTACCTTTTTTCCATGAAAGAGGAATGTGCGTTAGTTCTACGCAGTACCTAATGATATTCTCAATGATGGTGGGATTATATCAGAGGACCTTTGAAGCTCGGTAGGTATTATACCGTCCATCTCAGTAGACTTGTATGGTTTGAAGTTATGCGGCACAAAGCAGTTTGTCTATTGTGACAAGACATCAATTCTTGCCGCGGCTGTAGTAATCCTGTTGATGTTTTTGTGGCCATCAATGGGGAGCTATCTGGAAAGTGGGTATACAGAAGCATGTGAGTGATAAGCCACTAGAGGTTGCCTAAGAGCTGTGGCTATTTTTCAAGCAGCTAGACATCAAAGGACTTTTGGAGGGAATTTTTCTTAGGCTCGATGCCTTAGGATTGACATTTTGCTAAATCGGGATGAATAAATTTCCCCATAATTGCCCTTAATGTGCTTGCACTGACATCTTAATTGAACTTGGTGGACAGTTTTCCTAATTAACTTTTAGCTTCGTGAAAACGTTCTTAATATGCACAGCACTGGGAAGCCATGATAGTCATTTGGAGGATAAAACGAATTTGACTATCAAACAGAAGCAGCATACGAGTACTTGCAACCAACATTACGAGTACCTAAGTGATGCTAAATTATCAAACCTAAATTGGGAGTAATTAAAAGATATACTGCGGCTAATCTGTTTGTCGTATTGTGCTGGAACATTCGTTCTTTCTACTTTTACAGTATTTACGTATCGGGAGAACATTAGTTCCTCATAATCGATGATCCTCCTTTCTGGATTAAATCAGTGATAATATTGTAACTAGAAACACACAAATCTAATAAATTTAATTGGCTGTCAACCTTAATAATTCAGCCCAAAACCCATTAAAATTGCATGCAATTCCATGTCCATTGACCTCGAACATTACACCCTTGACACCAAAACCACTTTATAGTATGACAGTGTGTCTAGTTAAAAAACCCTCAATCGAATCGGCGGCCCTTTTTGAAATTCTCATTTTTTTTCGTAATTTAATCCATTGGTTTTGACATTAAAAATCAGCTTAAATCAGCGTTTAATAAGGCTGTCTACTTGCCTACAAACCCGACACGTGTATTGAATATTTTATCCTACAAATCCCTCAAAATGCAGCTCAACTCAATGTGATTCTGGCTTTCAGGAGCATCCCAGACAAGGTAACAGCAATAGAACCGAAAATCGGAATCAGTCCAGCTTAGCAGGCCAAAGCCCCGTCCAACCACCAATAATCTAATTAACAAATCGAAAAGAGCACACCGCAGCAGTGTTGAAAAATAAAATCACACACCCACCTTTGGGTACACTTGCAAAAAGAAAAACAAAAAAAAGAAACCCAAAACCAGCACTCCAAAAACTGGACAGGCCCATAACTGGAAAACAGATAAAAACCAAATTTCAAAAATTAAATAAAGTGCCATTCGAGTACTGTGAATGTATTGTATTTATGTAGTATCGGCTTCGGCATCTATCTACCGGCTTTTGGTACACATTCGCGATTTTCACTCAACACTTTGCGGGGAAAATAATGAAAATTTTGCGGGATTTGTATAATTTCAACCATTTTCTGGTCGACCGGCCGACCGATGACGCGACATTACGTAGCAAAATTGAATCATTTGCGTTTTGAATTGATTAAAGAGGGATAAGTTAGGGGTTCGTTAGGGGTTAGTTTGCTGTTGAATGCAGGATTCAAAGGTAGATGATATGCGTTATACCATCACTCTCTCGGTTTATTTTATTACGAAAATGTGCCCGTGATTAAGTGAAACAATTTACACGCGGGCTTTCAGAGCTTTCTGAGCTGAAATTTGTTCTGTACCATTCTCACTTGCATAATTGGTTTACTCCGATGTTTGTTCATCAAAGCCAGGGGCTTACCGATTTTATGTGAATTGGACGCTTTAAACTGCAGTCGGTTTGATGAACTATGTTGTGGGCTTAGAAATGATAAACCCGATATCGTGTTTTGTAATAGTTTAGGGGCGGATTAACAGTGATATCGAAGCTGGAAAGCTGTGGGGCAAAGCAGACTATTATTTCAAAAGCTTGATCTGTTGAGAGGTTAGAAAATCTGCTTTGGTTTTAAGTATTTCAAATAGAGTTGGGGTTGGTACAGTAAGCGATCTCTTCTCCGAATAAAGCCGATTTGAAAGTCCACAACATACCAGTGACCAACTTTAGTTAAACCGAGTAGAAGACTGCTTTTCAATGTAGAAGCTGGTTTCTAAAATAGCAACTCAGAGCTAGCTTAATGATGTTTTTAAGGATAAGAACCTGATACGTGTCATACACCAAAATCAAATAACATACAGACTGGCTTGCTTTTATATTTTTATATCGGCTGTTTAAGGAAACATCTATTGATTAGGATGGACAATGGACATATTCGCTAAAAATGGTCTGTATCTTAAGTTTGTAGTTGTATCATCTGTATTTGCCAGGCTCTCCCGAATTAATTGTTCATTGTGGCAGTGACAGGAACCAAGCAATTCAATGGCCCGCACTCAGCTTAGGGAGATCATATTTCTCAACAATTCTTAACCTGTCGTCGCCTGCCATACATGGCATTAAATCCAAATATATATCTTGTTATGCTGCATCCTTCTTTGAAATTAGACTAGAAGGAGTTAAAGTAATAACACTAAGACGATGGACCAATGTCTGTTGCTCCCTGTCTAAATTAGACTAAGGTCGCGGTCATGTTTCTGAATGGAATAACCACTCGTGACACCGATTCTTTGCCAATCGCTACAACAATATAAGATTTGTCGTTGACAAAATCGCTAAAAATAATTCGGACCACCATTTTCCTTAGCTCGTCGAGTTAGATAAATATGAGCCACCTAGTACTTTCTGACAGTCTGTCGAAGTCTTGTCGATTTCTCTATTCTTAGTGTTGAGATCTTCGCTGCGGAAAACAACTTAACCCAGCTTGTAAATGAGCCCACGCGAATCTCAGGCGTTTATAGTCATACTGCCAACACCCTGGACTTGTTTCTAACCTCTCTCACTGATAAGTACACTGTTGATGTGCTCTCACCTCTAGGCTCGTCGGACCAGTGTGTCATATCCGCTAAATTCTCGTACACTGACCACACAGTTAGAGAAAAAATTCCTAAAAGAACAGTATGGCAACACCTTCTTTAGGAATATTAACTTTTAACTGGTCTATATGTTTCCTCGATAACGACGTGGATGCAACTGCTGATACGATCACAAACACTTTTCTTTTTGGAATTAGATCATTTACCCCTCACCGGATAAAGACTATCAGACCAAAGGAAAAGGCGTGGTACGACTCGAGCTGTAAGGAGGCTGTCAGGTTGGGAGAAATGTTTTTTTCGGTCCTTTAAGTCCAACCACACAGAGGAAAACCGGGAAAAATTCAAACGAGCCTGTAATGACTGCAACGCCTTTCTTAAGCGTGTGAAATTTTTAAAGGACCAAAAACTGAGGCAAAAAATACTACAATATCCCAAAGGTAGTAAAAATTGTTGGTCGTTCGTCAACAACATTAGAAATTTCGCCTCATCCTCCATCACAACGCTCATTTACAATGACATTTCAGCTGTCAGCTCTTTGGACAAAGCCAATCTGATTGCTGCACACTTTACGGTCAGCTCTATGCTTCTAGATTATGCTTTGTCCCCGCCTATACTTGAATGCGTCGAATCCACTTTCGCACTCGTGTAGTAGCAAGAGTACTTACAGCTCTTAACGCTCAAATATCCGCTGGTCCAGATAGTATATCTCCCCTTCTTCTGAAGAGGTCTTCTTCTACGCTGGCAAAACCACTGCGTAAGCTTTTCCATCAAACCTACTTTTTAGGAATCTTTTCGAGCAGATGGAAAACAGCATTTGTCCAGTCTGTCCCTAAAAAAAGGCAAATCTTCTTCTCTCTCCTCCTACAGACTCATTGCATTCATGTCCCTTCTTTTCAAGGTCATGGAATCGCTGATAAACCCTCAGCTCATGAAATATCTCGAAACACAAAAACTTCTTAATGGCCGGCAGTACGGTTTTCGTAGCAACTGGTAAACTGGTTTGATGGCATGTCTCCCCGAAAAGTGAAACCAAAGTCTTCATCAATCTGGTGAAAGCAAGATAGTTGCACCTGATATTTCTAAGGCTCTTTTGTTGAAAATGCGCGCAATTGGGATTGACGACTCACTTCTTCAATGGATTAGAAATTACCTTTCTGAACGTTCAATTCAAGTTGTCTTGGATGGTTTCAAGTCTGATATTCACAAAATAAATGCTGGTGTGCCTCAGGGCTCTGGTCTGTCCCCGATACTCTTTTTATTATTTATCTATGTTTTCTTGCCTGCTACTTCTAATCCGATATATTCCAACAGTACTCTCTGCTGTTCATATTCGTTCCAAGACTCACGTCCCTGCTTTCGGCTGTAGAACGAGAACGGCAGCGTATGTTAAGAGTATTAAATTCCGATATTAACAGCATAGCCAGTTAGGGAACAACTAACAGAGTGGAATTTAATGCTTACAAAACACAATGCTGTCTGCTGTCACCAAAGCGAAATTCAAACACCCAGCCATAGTCCATGAATGGCACTTGCATCGTTGAAACCGAAAAACTTTCCATTCTCGGTATGTGTGCCAATGACAACTTACGTTGGAATGACCACATATTCGAAGTCGCCAATAATGCTGCGAAATGTCTAGGTTTCCTTAAGCGATGTAAGAAATATTTCACCCCCTCTGATCTGGCTTCAATATATAAGGCTTTCATCCGGCCAAAATTGGAGTACAATGCTCACATATGGTTAGGTGCTCCCAAGACTTCTTTGCGCCTACTAGGTAGGATTCAAAACCGTGCGATAAAACTAATAGCTGATGCTTATATTACACAGTCGATTGACACCCTCGACCACCAACGTAATGTCTCCTGTCTCACCCTGTTTTATCGCTATTTTCACCACCAGTGCTCCTCAGAAATTGCCAGTAGCATTCCGCCCTGCTATGAATGCTCATCAGTACAGCCTCAAGCCCACTTTGAGACGTAACCTAAAATATCGTAATTCTTTCCTAAGCCATACAACCCATTCATGGAATGCCCTACCGAGCTCTTTATTTCCTAGTCATTATAACCTCCAAACATTCAAGACCAACGTACATCGGTACCTCTCTTTCCATTGCCCGCACTGTGTGCAATCATTTAAAGGGTACTAATAACCCCTTGAGCGCGCGCTAATTATAAAAATAAAATATTAAGAAAAAGTTCAACCATTGAGGATCCAGTTGGTCTTGAACGTTGTTATCTGTATGATGTACTATTCCCAACAAAAAACAGTTAATTAATTTTATCGTGTTCGTGCATTTCGAGAAATGTAGACCTTCAACTCCTTGGTTTCAACCGGTTTATCCATGTAAGCATTGAACTTTATTTAGCCCCAAAGGAAAAAGTCTAGAGGTGTGATGAGACGATTTAGCAAGGACGACCGACCTCCATAAATTCGCCCCAGAGCGCAATTAATGTGGATTACAGAGAAGAGGGAGCGGTTTATCTAAAAACGTAGATTGGTTACAATAGAGTGTCGTTAAGGTAAATGGGCGCTAGTAGTTCAGTGTTATGAAGTTTTTTTCGGATTTTAAAATCAGCTGGACTTTGCTGGGTTGAGGGTTTAAGAATTACGAAGCGACCATTGGTTCGCTGCGGATAGAACCTCATTCAATCTGCAAAAAAGATCCTCAACTAGACCTATAATTCAGGTCTAGATAAGTATATTTGCGCAACATCAGCATAGAAGTGAAGACTGGGGTTTGAGCAAATTATAGGGAGGTCATTAATAAATATGCAAAGCAATCTTGAACCAATTATTGAGCCCTGAGGTACTCCTGCATGTATACTCCTAATATGAGAGGATTTGTCTTCAACCACAACCCTTCGACAGTGATTACTTAAGTAATTAGTAATGAGACGCGCCGAACTTTCAATAAATCCAAAATACCTTCTTACACCCACCCGAAATTCAGCATTTCGGACAAATTCAACATTTCAGCCGAAATGCTCCATAATACAATTTCCAGCATTTCGAAATGTTGAATTTCAGCGAAATGCTGCATTTCGTCTCTGCATTTAGAAGGTTGTCAAATCCAACAAACCTTTTTGATCATTCCGCACGTTATAGCGCTTACAAAAACAACTTTTAAAGAAGTCAGCCGTTCCAATATTTATAATCAGTAACGACAATGTGCCTCAAGCAAAAATAGGATTAAAGAGGGGGAAGTGGGAGACAGAAGCTGTCATATAAATGTTTTTCGTTTAGTGTAAACGGTGAAATGAAATTCGAAAATTTCATTTCGAAATGTTGAATTTCGGGTCGGTGCAAACGTGTCAAAAGGTTCTGAAAAGCCAAGGAAGAAATTCAAGTCAAAGCTGATTTAGAATTTTAACCATAGCTGTGGAGCAACTATGGTTAGCTCGAATACCAGACTGGACCGAAAGAAGAAGCTTTAGATGATCTCAATGACTCGAAATTTGCTTGAAACGGTTTATGAATACAGTTCATAAAATGTTCATATTCTGCACGTATAGTATATTGATTATCAAGTTGTAGAAGGGCTCGGGTAGTTGCAGGAGAGCATTTAACCAGCGCTACAGCATATGCCGGGTGTCTCCTCCTTCCACATGAGAGCATTGCACCACCGTCACTTGTTGGTCATGGCACCCAAACCCACGGTGCTGTCGCATTCATACTCTGTATCGATATCATACGAATTGCCGGGGTACTCGTAAGCCTTGATCTTTCAAAAAGGTCGTTTCCTTTCTACTTGTCTTCCCGAACTAAATATAGAGCGTTATCTTCCGACAATAGTGATTTGGCCTTACAGTGGATGTTACGCATGATCCTTTACGATCGGGATTGTCAAAATATATCGCTAGTCATAATTCGTAAGCGAGATCCTTTCCTTTTGTACCTGGTGATCAGCGTTTCTCAAGTGATTTTTTTGTTCTCCTGCCGCCTTTCGTTCATTGGAACCTATTTTCCGTTTTCTTCTATTTTTTAATACGCTCCCGACCCGTGAAGAGTCTCTGCCTGAGATATTGCAGCCTCTCATTCTCTGCGACCTCGGGCTCTCTGCTTCCGGTTGTCCAGACCAAGATCTCTGGCAACCACGATGAATCTCTTGGCTTGAGCATTATTGCCTACCATATTTGCTCGATGTGGCCGAGCCAATGTAGTGGATGAGTTTTAAATTTTTGGACTACATCCACATTTCAGAACAGCTCGTAGAGTTCGCGGTTGTATCTTCTCCTCCATACGGGATCAAACATCCGCCGATCTCAACTTGTTAAAGATAGTGGCTTTCGTATTGATACTTGCCCTGTGCACTATTTACTCGAAAACAAGATTGAAGAAATCACATGACAGCGCATCTCCTTACCGAAATGCTTGAAACAATTTGCAAGAGCTGCTCATTGCACCTCGTGTTTTCCAGTCTTATGCGATACAATTGGATCAATTTTGTTAGGATGCCGAGTTCGACCATCGTCATGTAGAGTTCGAGGCGATGAATGGTATCATATGCAGCTTTAAAGTCAATGTAAAGGTGTAACTCTCGACTCTCGAGCCGGACATTAACATAATACGTTTGATATAATCTTATATGCGGCATTAAGCAGGTATACCCGTCGATAGTTTTTGCAGGACATAGGAACTATTTTAGGTATTGGTACCGGTTCTTCATTGACTGAACGTTGGTTCACTTCCTCTCCCTCTTTATAGGTCTATTTAGCAGCTGCTGGAAATAATTCTTAAATACTTTTGCTGTTCCCTGTGCTTTAGTGTTTAGGTTTTCAACAATATTTCGAAGAGCCTACGTTCCGGCCTGAACGACTTTCTTGTAAAACATTCGAATGTTGTTTCGATCGCGAAACTCATCGATTTCCTTGAGCTGGGAGACTGTGTATGTCTTTTTCTTTCCACGCAGTATTTTCTTCACTTCCCTTCTTCTGGTTCGATAATCTTCATCGCTGCCCTGGTTTTGCATTTCAGCGTTTGCAGATGTGCACGCTCTGTCACCACTTTCCGGTTAACGCACTTATCTTCATACCACGGGCTCTTTATCTTTTTCTTTCTCTTTTCTCAGAAGCTCTCTGAAGACTCTGGCTACTCCAGTCTTGCTAAGACGTCCAACATTGAGTTTATTTTTCTGGATAGTTTCTTGAATTAAGCAGCAACAAGAAAATGGTCATAGTCGAAGTTTACTCCCCGGAATGTATGCATGTTTTGAATGCCTCGCATAAATTAAGAAATCGTCGATTTTGTTGCCGGTTCGACGATCTGAAGAGCGTCACGTGGCTTTGTGGATCTTAAGCCTTGGAAACCTAGTGCTACTTATTACCGTGTCAAGGGATGCCACAAAGTCGATAAATCGGAAGCTGTTGTCTGTAGTCATGTTGTGGAGGCTGTGCTTACTAATCAATTCGCCATAGATGTTTTCCTTTCCGATTTTGGTATCGAGTCTCTCGAACACGATTTTCACATCGTACTCCAGACAGACTCCATCCAGGGGATCATAAAACTCCTCCGCTTCGTCTAGAGGGACATGCGCACATATTAGGCAGAATGTTGTAGGATGTGGAGTAGAGCCAGGCTTATCGACTTAAAATCCATTACTTTAGGTGATTTTCCACTACGAATCCGAACCCTAACATATGCATCCTTTTGTGGCAACTGTAATAAATATCACAGTGTTGGTGTGGGTCATGGATCCGATAGGAATATAACCTCTCTATTAATTTCAAAGCCGCTTATTATAGCGTTTATAGAGACTATCTTTACAAAGCCATTTCTAGCTTTGGCATTCTTCCCAGTAAATTAGCTCGGATCGCATAAGCACTAGCGCTCCAGATAGGAAATTTATCGACTCTATCCCAACGAGACGAGGCCGCTGAGAACGACTTCATTTTAGATGGCACAAATAAGTGAAATGTTACCTCAGCCAATGTCGTTTGCATAGCTGGGGGCAGCTGTGCAGGATGTTAGCAAGTAATAGTTGAAAGAAAGTGATTCTAGGGAGTTAAAGGGCTTCTGTATCACGTTTTTCTATAACCAAAATATGACCTCTTCCGTTAGTATTATTTCCACCTGAGACACGCTAGAATGATCAAAAAGACAGGGAATTGGGAGACCTTTTATCAGTCGGTTTAAATTCTCCCCACAGTATGACCTCAAATGGATGGTGATTTGAAAGTTTTTGTTTATCTATTACTGGGATTGGAATAACCTAAGTTTCCTGGAAGGTTTCTGAATGCACGTATTATTTAGTCTTATAGCATGAACAGTTCTCTTTCTCAGTAATTGTTAGTCTGAATGAAGTTCACAGCTGCATGGGCAAAGATATAACGAATAGTTGGTCGAAGATGAAATTTCCCGACAAGAATGAGAGAACTTCTTAGGGCCTTAGACTGCGTTGCAAATACCTGTGGCCTTTTGCGGAGCTTCAATGAAAAACAAACAGACAAACACTTCCCGTTGTTTTTACAAAGTCTACGGCATTCATGTTTCTTAAAAATAAGGGTTGCGTAAGGCTTCACTCACATCATTGTGCCGGGTTAAAGATACTACTTTTTGTGCAGTTCGTTGTGAGATTGATGACTATGCTATGCTACACAGCCTTTATATGATCTTGCTTAAAGGGGCCTAAGTATCTATGAGTATAGTAGGACTCCATCAGAGTATAGCGATGATAATCACGTAGATGCTATCCACACTTCTCTCTAACGAAATTTATAAAAAAATTTACTCGGAAAGTAGAAAAAAAAAAAAATTAAACTTCTGTCAGCTCCTTAGGCGAAAGATTGCGTATTTTCGGCGAAGCGGGTCTGCCTGCAGACGCGTTGGTTCATCATCGGACGGGCTAATGAATTTGTTGAAGTAACACCTTTCGCACATCTTGATGTAATGCTTCGGACAGTTGCACTAAACACATTTCGCACACAGTGCGGACGCTTTTCCAAGGAACGCATCGCTGCAGTTTGTTCTGAAAATAAATGAAAAGGGATAAAGAGAAGAGAATTACATGAATGGATGTACCAAACAAAAGAAATCTTTGCTTATCATCTGTTCACTGGCATGAGGAGTTGTCGAAGGAGGAATCGATCAATTTCATCGCTTCCAAAGTCTATTTTTTCAACGGAAACTTATGTCGATCCTTGAAATGTGGTGTTATTAGCTCTAAGGCTAGCTCCTTCAAAAAATGTTGCGTTTGTCGGAAGGCCGTGGGTGCCACAATGGATGACACAGTTTAAACAATCGAAAAGCACAGAATGCTCCCATATCAATCATGTTATAAAACACGCAGATAAGCCAACGATTGCACTTTCGTTTGCACGAAGAGCCAAAAATCATTTGGTCGAACGTATAGACTCCACCCTTGAACCTGGTATAGTCTAAGATTACAACAGGATTCTTTGTTCTCGAGTTCGAGTCTGGTGATCTTCGATGTGTAGCTAGTGAGCTGACATTCATCAGAGAAGCAGGACACCGATGCGAATTTGCCACGTTGTTTAGCTTGGGCAGCTGATGAAAATGGAACAGGAACTTCGCGTTTATTGGTTCGAATTCTGCCAACTATTTTGGTATTGTAATTTGTCCATAGATCTTTTCCTAGGGAGTAGCTCGTCAAAAAGTTATCCATCGTTATGTTGGCACCATTATTCAGCCAACAATTTACCAGACAAATCACCAATTGTTTGGCGATGCCAGTTGAACGTGCATCATTTGGTTGTGTGCCAAGATATATTTTGCCAAATAGCAGAAAACTAGTGGGAGCATCAACGATCCAATTTATTTTGATCCCATATTTTCCTGATTTCGATGAAATAGTATCTTGTCTGATCATACATCGAGTTCAAAGTAAGATTGTTTATAAAAAGCGTCGAAATATGCCGCAATGGTGCCAGCTTATCACTTTGCAAACGAAACCCTCTGGTGCGGCTATCATCAAACCGTAAATATCTACATATCTGCTCGAACCTTTTCAATGACATTGTCGCTCGATAAATAGGTATGTGATCCATGGCAAACAAATCCTTAGCCTCAACCAAACTCGATTTTTCTGCACCTGCGTAAATAATAAAACCGATAAAAGCGTACAATTCGTTGACTGGCGGCATTTTTTTTTTGGATTTGGTAAAGCTGCATTTGTATTCTTAGCTCGTCGGGCCTTTTGATTCGTGGCCAATAAAATTTCTTCTTCCATTGAAGTCGTCAGAATGGTCCTAAATGCGTCCTTTTTATTTTCAAACGTCGTTATACAGAAAGGAATAGTAGATTTTCGATTAGCAGCCAGAGTATCGGTTCGTGCTTTTTCAGTGACGGGCTGGCATTGAACACCAAACTGTGCGGCCACCGCCACCTTGACCCAAATATTGTTTCCCACGATTGACACCGATTGCTTGTGCAGGCTCATCCACCAACTCACCAAGTACATTCATCATCTTCAGAACAAATCGATATTATGTATTCTCTCTTCAATTTTATTTCTTTTAATAAAAGGGTTACCCCAAGGTTCCATCTTTACATCAGTGTTGTTTTTTCAGTGAATTTTTTGGTTCACCAAGACTCGATTAGAATGTTTGAACATCACAAAAGGTCACAAAATTTGTTTTTTTTTCGGTGGGTAGGTGTGAAAATCTTCATAGACATTATGCAACCGTTGCTCATAGTAGTGTGAGATTCGTACTCACTAAAAATACGCTACCCTTCTTAACGACTACAACTAAGTTACCTTATCAAGTAGTTTCCGTTTCAAGTAATATACGCGGTAGCTTTCCAGCAAAAGCACCTGCTAGTACCGCTATTATATGCGGATAGTCCTTATCGCGCCAGATCGAATGGTCTCATTCTTTGTAATCGACGCACTAAGTTTGTCTCTCCCAGAATTTGGAGTATTTTATTATTACAATGACCATGAAAACGAATACGGAGTTTGCGAGCAAAGTTCTTAATTTCGTCCTCGACGGTAACTATTCCTAAGTCTCTGTAGATATCACTGTTTCTGATATACCATGGGGCGTTCCGGATTTGTCTTAGAACTTTGTTTTAATAGCTTTGAAGAATATTTCGGTTGGCTGGTTTAGTACAACCCCAAAGTTGTATTCAGTACGTCCAAACAGGTTTAAGCACTTGCTTATAGATGAGCATTTTGTAATGTATGCTTAACTTGGAATGTCTTCCTAGTAGCCAGTACATTTGTCTGAATTTATTTTCAAGTTCATTGCGTTTCTTCTTAACATGCGGCTTCCATTTCAGTTTAACACCTAATGTCATCCCAAGATACTTTACTTCATTTGCATATGGTATTTTTACCGAGTTAATGAAAATGGGAATGGTGTTTATTTTCCGGTAAGCAAAATTAACATGAGTAGATTTGGTCTCGTTGAGAACAATTCGCCATATCTTGGTCCACTCGCAGATTATATCCAAAGCCGTTTGTAAGTTTCTGGTAGCTAACTTGACTGAAGTATCTGTAGCTAGTATCGCCGTGTCGTTCGCGAACGCGGCTACTATGGTACCTGATTCTTCCGGTATGTATAGGGTAAAAACAATACCGGGCCAAGTACACTTCCTTGCGGAACTTCAGCAGCGATCTCTTTAAATTCCGAGTATTCGGTGCCATATTTAACACGAAAAACTCTGTTTTCCAGGTACGATTTCAGAATCGTATGCAGCTCTCTCGGAAGAACCTGAATTAGCTTAAAATTTAAGCCTTCATGCCATACCTTATCGAAGGCTTGAGACACGTTAAGAAACGCGCTAGAATATATCTTTTTTACCTCTAAGGCTTTCTCAATTTCATTCGTAATTCTAAAAACCTGGTCAATTGTGGAGTGCTTAGTTCTAAAACCGAATTGATGTTCAGGAATTAGACGTCTCTCTTCAATGATCGGTTGCAAGCGCTTAAATAGGAGTTTTTCAGATATTTTAGATATTATCGGCAGAAGCGATATCGGTCTGTAGGACTTTTTTTCATTTAGAGATTTGCCTGGTTTCGGGACCATTATAACTTCGGCAACTTTCCATTGGCTTGGAACGTTTAATAATCTTAGCGCGGTATTTATAAGTTGGAGCAGCTTGATCAAGGCTTTCTTTGGCAACTCCTTGAGAATTTGACTAGTTATGAAATCATAACCAGGGGCTTTGTTATTTTTCAATTTTTTAATTGCTCTGTAAAGTTCTCGTAGGGATACTGTTTTTATTCTAAAATTGTCCGGTGCCGTAATTATATAATTACAACCTTCTGTTGACGCCTGTCCAAGAAAAGGCTTAAACGTTTCTTCTAGGTGCTTGGCAAATAGATCCGCCTTCTCTTTATCTCCTTTTGCCCATTCGCCATTATTTTTTCTTATGCGAAGAAATTGCATTTGAGGCTTTTTGATTCCTTTCATGGCTTTCCAGAGGGAGTAATTTGAATTTCTTTCGGCAGTCTGACCTTCGAGATATGTAGAGATATTCCGATTTTTGTAATCTCGTATTGCTTCTTTCAATTTGTTGCATTTAAGTTTGTTTTATGCTGGGGAGCACGGGATTGTTGCCATCTTTTGCGCGCTCTCCACTTTTCTCCAGTTCTTTTATTTCCGGCGGATATTTTATTTCACTACTTGCTTTCTCTTTTCTCCTAGTTGGAGTGTTGTTCCAGGTAGCCTCCTGCAGGACTGTCGACTTCGTCTTCTATTTCGTTTTGTGTGTTTAGCGACACGTTTAGAACAATATGTTCATTGCAGTAGTTTCTAAAACCGTCCCAGTTAGTCTTGTTGTTAGTAAATTTAGGCGTCACTTCTTTTTTAATTAAGGGTATGCTTGGTGTCAAAATGACTGGTGAGTGATCTGAGGAGAGATCATAACTTTCCTCGATGTTTGTAGGAATTTTGACTGCTCCCTTTGTGATAAAGAAGTCTACAAGATCGGAGGTCTTTGTTATATCCGAAGGCCAATATGTTGGTTTTCCTGTCGAAAAAAAAGTCAACTTTACATTGCATTCCGGTTTCATAGAGTTGTCTGCCTTTCGTTGTATTACATCTTGAGCTACAGAAGGTATGTTTCGAAACAAAAGGTCACAAATGTTGCTTTCCTGTCTCCCAAATATGAACAGAGTTGGTCGAGGAACGATTATTTGGCGGCAATCTGGTGGACCGAAGGAGTCGTTATTTAGTGAATATTAGAAAAATTGTCATGTTGCATTTAAATCAATTCTGCCCCAAAGAACGGCTCGGATCATTGAACTTTGGTCTCCAATTTATAAACAAAATCCCTTGTCGTTTATAAAAGAAATCAATCGGCAAGGCTACTTTGCCTCAAAGGCACACACAAATCCTAAATTCACTCCATCAACATTGTCAAACCTTCTCATACGGCGAATTATTGTAAACAAAAAGGAATTTCTAAGCAATTACAACCCCTAGGTTAATAAAAGTCCGCACTCGACGTATTTTTTTAGTCTGTCTTTTTTTATGGAAGGGGCAAACCCTATTTTTAGTTAACCAACCTCATCCCACACCCTTAAGTTACGGAATAATAAATTTTCTATGATTTTTTCAGTGGCTGCTGAAAATTGGAACAACTGTGTCGATTTTTTTTTTGTCAATCTATTGGTCGTCATCGTCCCTTCACTGATTTTACAGTCAATCTGCGTTATAACCATCATCGTCATAGTCATCGGCCAGGACTAACACCACAGGACCAACAGCATGACATTCATTAGGGTTGAACGTGAAGGACTAACCCCTCTCTAAATTAATAAGGGTGCATGTGAGTGTATCTCTATCACATCCTTTTGTCCCGTCCATTAACTATTAATTTCTGGTGATGAAAAATTTGATTCGCCAAACCTGGAGTCCCGCTGTCCAACAGAATATCACTGGCACTGGCACTGGCACTGGCTTCGATGTTTCGTTTCATTTTTCTATTTCTTTTTGTTTTTGGTAACTTTTTGCGTTAGATTCGTGAAAAATTCATTGAATCTGAGCGATGAAGGGGTTCAGGTTCGGGTTCGGCTTCGGGTTCGGGCTCGACCGTGAATCCCTTTTTCGGAACTACGACTTTGTTGGCCTTTCGTTACTTGGTGTCACAAAAACGGCCTTTGACAAGGTAATTGGGGTTTTGTAGTCTACTTGGATGATTGCCTTACGCGAACAGTATAGTCTATAGCATCAGGATTTGTACGGCAGCGGCGACAGAGTTAAAGTCGTCAGAACAGGGGGTCGAATTCAAGTGTTCGTTATTTTTTAATGGAGGGACATGCCCGCGAGTCTAGTTTTCGCTTCAATGAATGATGAGAGTGTACTTAATGCTAATTATGTTCTGGTTAGTGTTTTTCTTCTTTTTCTGTTTTTTTTTTGTCATCCACCAACCCTCTACTGGATGATGAGTTTTATGTGCCAACAGGGTGACAGATTGTCAGAGGGTTGAGACTAATATTAATTTTTTTTTTAGATATTGAGCTTAAGCAATACATTGAACCAGGATGTGTTCATAAAACCGGGAGAAGATTTTTTTTTCTGTTTTGATTGCCTTGTTAAAAAATTTTACTCGAGTTACCGTTTTATATGTAGGTAGGTTGCCAATTTTTTTTCAGTGTTACAGTGTCGCTCTGTGCAATAATGAAAGTTTTAATTTAATCTCTTTTTTTGTGTCGGCCTACAGTAAGCTGTCGTTTATTTATTTTAATTATGAAAATTAATTACTGCAATGAGGTTATCCCGGGCAAAGAGCGGATCATTTTTTTTTTGTCTTTATTTTTGAATATTTAAACCGGTGTACGATGATTTATGGTGAATTTCAAAGGAATTTGTTCATTTATAAATGCGGTTAGGTGGAATGGAATTTTTTGTATTTAATAATGAAGGAGTAGGTTGATATGTGTTTGTTCGTGTGACAAAAAGGGCGATTCCAAAACCCGAGTTTTTGTCTATCAAAGAATAGTACGGGACTGTAACACGAGCATATTTTGGTGTTTATTGATTCACAAACAAAGTAGTACCAGACGGCTGATAAAATCTTCTCGGTTAAGCAAGTGATAAAGGATCACTATCGATTTAAAAGTTGCTTTCACTTCCATTTACTTCATAGTTAAGATTTGCTAGCATCCAAATGGTAGGATAGCTCATTTAGGAGGACCATTAGAAGCCCCATGTTCTTAAAATTGTTGTTTGACCGAATTTTGATCGCAAATCTGTCTTCTCTAAAGATGCGATTCAGACTCGTCTGATTCTTAACCTTCTACTACAAGCATTATGATAAAAAGAAAATAACTACAAATAAATTTGCTTTTTATTGAAAAAACCAAAACCTTCGCCATATATGACCAATTGTGCAGTTAGCAATTTTTAAAATCAAAGAAAAATTCAGGAAAGGCTACCTGAGTCTTTGCCTTCCTCTACTGTGCTGTCCCTCGGGAGCGGATTCGAAGAATTTTCGGATCGAAGCATTGGTGTCCATGCGCTCTACATGACCCAGCCATCTCAGTCTTTGGATCCTCACTCTTCTGGCTAGGTCCATGTCGCTGTACAGTCCGTACAGTTCGTCGTTGTATCTCCTCCTCCACTCACCGTCAATGCAGACGGGACCGAAGATCGCCCGAAGAATTTTTCTCTCGAAGCAACCAAGAACACCCTCATCCATTTTTGATAATGTCCATGCCTCTGCGCCATAGAGCAGGACCGAGATTATTAAAGTCTTATAAAGGGTGACTTTTGTTGTCCGAGAGACGGCTTTGCTGCTCAATTGCCTTCTTAGCCCAAAGAAACAGCGGTTGGCAAGAGTTATTCTTCGATTGATCTCAGCGCTGGTGTCGATTTCTGTATTTATAGCAGAGCCTAGGTAGACAAAGTCCTTAACTACCTCAAAGTTATATCTGTCGAGGGTGACGTTCTGCCCGAGACGTCGGCGTTGGTTGTCCTTTTTGCTTGACAGCATATACTTGGTCTTGCCCTCATTGACCGCTAAACCCATTTTCGCCGCTTCCGTCTCAATACTCGCGAAAGCGCCACTGACATCACGCTGTTTTCTCCCGATTATGTCAGTATTATCGGCGTATGCGAATAATTAGACGGACTTTTGGGAGATAGTGCCTCTTGTGTTTGCTCATGAGTTTTGCACTATTCTTTCAAGTACGATGTTGAAAAAATCGCATGAAAGCGCATCGCCTTGTCTAAATCCTTTCTGGACAACAAAGGTCTCGGTGAGATCTTTACCGACCTTGATAGAGCAGCGTGCATTCTCCATCGTCATCCTGCACAGACGGACGAGTTTGGCAGGGATGCCGAAACTAGACATTGCTCTGTACAGCTCGTCTCTATAGATGCTGTCATACGCGGCCTTAAAATCGATAAAAAGGTGGTGTGTATCGATATCAAGCTCTTGAGTTTTCTCCAAGATCTGCCGTAGTGTGAATATCTGGTCGATGGTGGACTTTCCTTCACAATACGGCAGATAAGATCTTATATGCGATGTTAAGGAGACTGATGCCTCTGTAGTTGGCGCAGTTCAAGGGGTCTCCTTTCTTGAGAATCGGACAAACAATGCTGAGGTTCCATTCATCGGGCATACTTTCGTCCGACCATATTTTACAGATGAGTTAGTGTATGCTCCATACCAAGTCATCGCCTGCCGCTTTGAAGAGCTCGGCAGTCAGGCCGTCCGCTCCAACAGCTTTGTTGGACTTAAGCTTCGATATATCTATCTTCACTTCATCCAGGTCGGTTGGACGGAATTGTTGGTCATCATCGTCCAGGTTGAAAGGATGATTTGGTTGATTCTGCCTGACAGCGGTATTTGGTTCGTCATCCCCGTCATACAGTCTGCAGAAATGGTCTTTCCAAAACCTTAGCATCGATTGCGCTTCTACCACGATGTTCCCTTGTTCATCTCTACAGGCTTCGGCTCGGGGCTTGTGTCCGTGGCATGTTACTTTTACCTTTTGGTAAAACTTCCGAACCTCATTCCTGAAGTAGCATTTCTTCTTCCTGCTGAGAAGCCAGTGTTCGTCTCTCCTCTTCTGCTCATAGAGCTCGTGATCAGCTCTCATATTTTTCTGAAGTGCCGCATTGCATGCTTTGCACTTGCCGGTATTCATCATCGAAAAAAGGGTTTCGCTGTGGTGGACGAGTGAAACCCAGTACATCCGAAGTGGCCTCTCTGATGGCGTTTTGGTAGTGTTTCCAGTAGTCATTGATGGTTGATGCTGGCGGTATTGGACCTCTTAACGAAATAAGAGACACTCGATCGGAAAATTACTTGGCGGTCTCTTGCGATTGAGCCGTCTGACGTCGAATTAGTTTGGCGTAGTTTGGGATATCCGCAAACGTACCTTGGCTACAACAATCACCGAGGACAATTTTAATGTCATAGCTAGGGCATTGCTCCTAGGAGCACACAGAAGGCATCCTTGGTGTCGTCATCTTTCTCTTCTGTGCGCACATATCAGGCTAATGTTGGCGAATTTAGCATTGGTATGGATAGCTACGAGGCGGTCGCTCTTATGCCGGAAACTGAAGACTTCTTGCTGTTTTTGCCGGCGATAACAATCGCCGTAGTAGATGTCGCAGTTTTTCATCCGCTTTTTGTACGACCCATCCCATCGCATTTCTTGGGCCGGCGATAGTTGTTCGGCTGCACGTGGTCTATTAAGGGACCTAATATTGCACGTGCATGTCTGAAGCTCATTGTCCTTAAATCGTTTGCGAGAGTTGTCAACAGTAGATCCGTCCATATCCGAGGCTTGTTAGTGGTTCGTAACTTATGTTTGCTTCTTAAATGGCCGGACAGTTACCCCGGCGGCCCAACCCTCAACCTGGAGGGCCAGTTTTATTTTTAATGCTCCTAGGACGAGTGGTTACACCGAAGCCAGTAAGCTGTTCCGAGATATGAGGGCTGCCGTTGGCCCATACAGGGCTCTTCCGTCATCTTCTCTTTTCCAAGAACTTGAATTGGTCTTGGAAATGCTTACCGGCCTGAGCTCCAAATATCCATACGCAGGAGGAATTTGGGAGAGGATGGTTCGATGTTTAAAAACAGTTTTGTCATATACATTTAAAGAAAGGGCTCCGCAATTGGAAGTGCTTCAAAGTTTGCTCATCGAGGCGGAAAATCTAGTGAACTCCCAGCCTCTAACACATATACCAGTTCAGTCAATTGAAACAGAACCGCTGACTCCGAACCTCTTCCTATTGGGCTGCCCAAGCTACATTCAAACTCTACCCGTCAATGAAAACAAATGCCTTCGTAAGCAATGGCATATACGAGTACTTCAACATTTAAACCATCTGGAGAAGATGGGTCTTAGAATATCTTACCATGCTAACGCGGAGGCCTAAGTGGCATAAACTATCTGTGCCTATGGATGTTGGAGATGTCGTCATTGTATGTGATGAAAACGAAAACCGGGGTGAGTGTAAACGTGGAAAGATAATTGACGTGTTTCCCGCGCTGGATGGGCAGGGGCGGTCAGCTCTTGTGAAAACATCTTCCGGAGACATCAGGCGGCCAGTGTCTAAGTTCGAAAAGCCAGACGTGAAGAAGGAGTGAGTCTCGTTCATCGATTCACGGAGGGTGGAATGTTTCCGCCCTAAGAATATCTGTTCAATCATGACTCTCCACTGTCCAACAAAGAATGTAGAAAAAGGGGTTTTGATGGATTAGTTCTTTGGTTTAGCAAGTTGAAAAGTGCAGCTTATTACCAGATGTGCGCCCTGGAATTTAACTTTCTATTAGTCCCTCTAGCAGAATTGATGGCAGGGCTTATGCTTAAGAATAGTGTCTCCTTAAGCAAGACGAAATCGACGATCAGAAGTTTAAAGAAACTTTTAAGGAGAGAGCACTGCAGTGTTAACTACAAGCTCTGCCTTATAAAAAATAGTCTTAAGTCTCAATTTGGAATACCCACTGCAATCATTGTGCATAGAGGCACCTTTTATGTGTCTGGGTACTCTGACAACAACAGTTTTTTTTTATCAATTCAAGAAGAATGCCAACTCAGTTAACTTTTACATGTACAAAAGGTTAAGGTAATACATCAAGATAACAAACGCATGTACTTATTTTAACAATCCAAGGCTACCCAAATTTCAAGACGTTAATATAGACTATTATGATTACCCTAAATTTCCTTGGCAATAAGGAACTCTAACCAACAATTTGGATCAAATTTCTTTCAATCTATTCAACAGCAGTCGAGTTAAAATTTTGGGAAACCAGATGCCACATGAAGTACTTACCGTTCCCACATGTGACCTTCTAAAGCAATCTTTCAATTTACGAAAAAAGAAAATCAAACTCAACTACATTACCACGTCCAACTAACCGAACGAGCAAATAAAATTAGCACAAAGAAGAGAGTGTCTCCCAAATCGCATGGTGTATCCTTAGTTTTGACTACAGCGACGATGATGACGATGCTATCCAAACAACTAACATGATATTCTGCATCCATTATAAAGTTACCAACTTAAGGGTAACTTCTTTGCTACGAATACTATAGGTATGAGTACATACTACTTCTGCTGGTGGTTGATACTGCTACTGCTACTGCTGTAGCTGCTGGCTTTAGCTTCAACTCTCTCCCGGTTACCTTTCCTTATAAAACTCATTAGTCACGTTCTTTCTCTATAAGTCGTGCATCACATTGAAGTATAAAGAAGACGACTAAAGTAAAAATGCAGCGAAATTCTATGTATCTCCGAATTTCAGGTATCTCCGAAGGACAACCTTACCATTTAAACAAGTCAACAAAGTCAGTCAGCCATCAAGTCATTCAGACAGCCAGCATTTGACATTTCTGTGGCTGCTTGACGACATGTGAACGTTACAGAGCTTCCAAATAAGATGACGACTAGTGATAGGATGTAGAAGATGATCCTAGCTTCTGGTTGTCCCGCAGTACCCTACTTATACCCAGCCATTTCTTTTGGCGTTCTGGTTCATGTAACATCCAAATTAGAATATTGGTTGTGGTTCAAGGTATGTGCGCTCACTTTGCTCTCTACGGGCTTATCCAAGTGAGAATTTCTACAAAAACGTGATGATGGTACGTATGAATGTGTGTGGACTTAAAGTGAAGACAAGTGCTTCTGGAAGTTCTCTTACCGCATGACACACAGTCAGAAATGAAAAACAATAAACAAATCAAAAGGACGAAAAGAGAGAAGCGGTTGAAGTGTCCTTGTGAAAGGATGGATACGCAATTTTAGATCAAGTTTCCGATTGTTGAAAATAGGATGATACACGATACATTTAAAGTGGAATAGGTCCGTTGTGCTCCGACTCTTGCGGAAAAAATACAGAAAAAATGACATTGGAGGCATTCAAACGGCATATTGTATCGAAAAAATTTCTCTACGGCGGCGTCGCTATGACCTAATAAGCACTTAAATCTGCTGAATTGGCTGTTTAGTTGAAATTCATGACGGTATCATTTCGAAGTGCAGTGTCTAACACTTACTCGGTAGCAGCTTATCAATTATTTTGACTAATAAGGTTCCGCAATGGTTGGAGTAGATGCCTAGATCTGAGGTTATCACTTTGACCACATCGTTGGTTGCGTACAATGACTTGACCATGTTTCAAAATTCCTCAGAGTACTGGTAATACTAAGACATATTACTCGTTGAGCTTTAAACAATAAATTTTGGGCTGGAATTTTTCTTCAAAGTAGGCACCGAAAGATGCAAACATAGTACTGACGTGTATAGCCAATGCATTGTAGGCCTCATGCAAAATCTGCCGGCTTTTTTTCAGGAGTACCAAATTGCACTTAATCCCGAATAATGCAGTTCGTGATACCAAAAGAGGATGAAGTTCATATAAGCAGCGAATAATGCAGGGAACGATATTTTTGCTGTAGAAAAGCTCTGTCTTCCTTCCTAGAGGTACTCGTATGTTGCGACTTTGTCCGTCTTTTGAAATCAAAGTCGTTCTGCCATTATGGAGCTATTTGGATTAGAGACACTTTGGCTTCTTGTCACTGATAGAATCTAGGGTCAGAGAAAGGCATGCGACCAACAGCTTGAGAAATTTTCCTTCTCATTCCTGATTCATAAGAAAATTAGGTAGAAGGCGTGCTTTAAGCGGATCTCATCTAGTCTAGAAGATTGAAGTGATTTGTAAAGGAAAGGAGCTGTGTTAAGACTCATCTAAAGCTAAGCGCGTGGAATTTTTATTTCTTACTATGCACCAAGGGTTTTATACTCTTAAACTGAGATTAACTTCATTCTTGTTGCTTTACAGGACATTCGCTCAATGAACAGTGCCTGATCAATATGGACGACGTCGATGATTGATTTCAGTATAACTTCAAAATTTGAGATGCGACACTAATTTCTATCTAACCACTATGTTCTCTTAACTTTGTTCGCACTGTAGGATTACATTCTTCTGGGCCGGAAGAAGTTCCAAAATCTGTGAAAAAGACGCCGACCTCGAAAAAGGCCTGACTCTTCCCGCAAATAAAAACTAGACCACCGACGACCACTTTTGTGCGAATAACATGTTGGCATTAGTGAGACAAATGGTCATAAACTGCAATAAGTTCTGGTTCAATCTCTACGTCATACACAGGAAAAACGTTTTTCCGACTTGACCACCATTTCAGAAAGCGATAACCAACCTCCAACAAATAATCTTGTTTATACGGAAAAGTATGTCCACATGGTGGCGATGGCGCAATGGTTAGCTCGTTGGACTATCACACAGAGGGTCCGTGGTTCGATCCCCTGTATTACCAAGAATTTTTCGAATCGTCATCACTCTTTCGGCGGGCAATGGCAAACTCTCGAAAGTAAAATTGCCTATGAAAAAGCCTCTAAGGTGTGCAAAAGCATTCGCATTCGGCGATAAACCGAATAATCCCGCTCAGATGTGACAAAAATGACAACATGAGCAATACAAAAGAGTGTCAAGAAGCTAGGCCATGGCCCACACCGACTGCCACAGTGTTTTTTTTTTTTTATGTCCATTGGCCACATTACCGTGCGAAATGGCAAATCATATTGAGTCGAACGTTTGCAAGTATTCTAGCCATTGCCATAGAAGGTTGCGCTGCACTTTCGGGTGACTTTTGTTGCCAAGTGATGCCAATTTCTGTGTGGCTCCAATTCTTAGGCCAAACAGAGAGCTACTTGTTCATAACGCCTTGTTTAGCTAAATTTACCTGAGAGCAGTTAGCAAAAACTAGCAACGTCCAGAGCTAGTTTCGCTCGACCCTTAAAGCTACAAGCGATATAGATTTAACAAGGATTTCCTTGTAAAGTTCTACCCTCATTTTATTGTGTGGTTTTTTGAATACAGTAAGACATAGTGGGCTCAACAGATGTGAGAAAAGGAAGGCCGCCGATAGAATGACCTCTATTCCATCATACGAGACTTTCTTCAAATCGGAGTTGATCAAGTTCTGTGACAAAATTCACACTAAAATAAGCCAATGTACTCGTAAGTTGTGCAGAGTTATTCTAAGAATCTTAGTGGCTTAGGGCCTTCAGGTCCAATATTCTGAGTGCAACAGGCAGACTTTATTACTAAAGTGAAGTACAAGATATGACATTTTCCCCATGCCGAGCTGCCCGGTTGACATCTTTGATTAGCACACCAAATGGCAATAGCAAGAGAATGTAATCTTAGCGCTGTGTGCTTCAAAATTCTTTAAAACCTTATCGTTGTGTTAGACATGATTTTAACAGCCATCACAGTCATCCTTAGAGCGATTACTTTTTCTGGAACACCACTTCTAGAGAAGGCTATCCATATACCATTTTCGTTCAAGATGTGGAAGATCTGATGAACGTCAAAGGTGGTGAGATTTGTGAATATGCTTGCTTTTTGCTGCGAGAAATTCAGCAGAGCTTGAGCCCGAACCGCTATTTTCTAGTAGATACATATGTAAAGGGTGGTTTTTGAAACCCGTCCTTACTTCAGACATTTATAGCTGTCAAACCAATTGTCGGATTGCAAACTGTCTGTCAGTTTCAGTTTTATTCGGTATTCTTGCAATTTTTCGCTGATGACATGCTTCAACAACGTTGTCAAATTTTAGTAATTTGGTTCTAAAATTATGAGTATGTGCGCCAAAACTATTGAACACTTGCTCTATTTTCGACCTGACACCGTGGAAAACAATACAGGTTCAGACACAAGCCACACTCTTCGGATATGAACGGATACAATGTTGACGACCCCAGCAAACTTAAAAAGGACAACGAATTTCGTCTCTGCCGAATGTAAGGGATGTAAGATCGCGTGCACCAGAACACCTCGCGGAGGCTATAAAACAGATATTACCCCTATCTAGACGAAAGACGGATGAAAACCTGCGACATTCACTACAGCGACTGCTACAAAGAAAGAGGACAGCGCTTATTTGGATGCCGATTTGTTATCCGGGGCAGACTTTGGCAAATTGTCTTATACTAACGTCATGTGAGCGAGAGTCACGTAACAATCCGCATCAAGGTCATATTCGGGAACATCAGCCTACCGAAGAAAAGGATGACAATATCAAAGACGAGTTCTATGATTTCCCAGACAGAAAATATGCTCAATGCCCCAGCTATGATGCCAAAATTGTTCTTGGAGACCTAAATGCTAAGCTGGGCTAAGAAGCTGTCTTTGAGCGCCTCATTAGAAAATAAAGTCTGCACGACACCACATCCGAAAAGAGACTCAGATTTTCGACTTCGTAACGGGATGAAATCTCATAGCATTAAACACGCGGTTCTCACACTTCAACATTCATAAAGCAGATTGGCGGTCTCCGGACCAATCAACCGTCAACCAGATTGACCACAATGTGATCAACGCAAGACACTCCTTCAAGATCCTTGATGTCCGAAACTTCCGGGGAGGCAACATATGTAGACTCGGATGACTACCTTGTTGCAGCCAGAATACAGAATCGGATATCACAAGCACAGAAGCGTCGAGTTAGACCACCTTTTTTCGAAGTTGAAAAGCTTGAATCGCAAGAAACCGCTAGAATCTTTGTAGATCGCGTTTCTCTCAAATTCCGGGACCCCCTATACAATCCATAAAAAAGCACAATGACGTTATTACTTTCAAACCACCAACACAAAGAAACTAATGCAGCCAAACAAAGGTTATACAAAGTTGCTCTACATGGCATGGCGAGAGCGAGGAAATGGAGAGACGGTACGCTAGGAATGTAGTTCGAAAATTCTATCAAAAGATAAAGAAACCATGCCCGCGCAAAGAAGTCAGAACGAAAGCCCGCAAGGTCGGAAACGGAAACCTAGTAGTAAAATCGCAATCGACCACTTACGCAGACTGTATAAAGGCGACAACGACCATAATTTCACTGTCAGAAAGAAAGAACTATCAACATTGGACGATGATATCAAGCTACTGGCCCAGACAGGCTTGCAGCCGAGCCAATGAATAGAATCTCAGCATCGTTTGTCCAATACACAAAAAAAAAATAGATACCTTCCACTGCGCCAACTATAGGAGAATCAGTCTCCTGAACATCGCCTACAGTATCTTCTCTGCCGTTTTGCAATATAGCCTGAAACCGATCATGAGCAGCCTGATAGATCCATATCAGGGTAGTTTCAGCGCTGGGAAATCTACCATCGATCAAATATTCACACTTTGACAGATCTTAGAAAAAAACTCGACTTTGAAGGCGCATATGGCAAAGTGATATTGGTATTCCTGCCAAACTCGTCGGGTTGCGCAGGGTGATAATGGAGAATACTCGCCGCTCTATTAAGGACGGTTTTTAGGCAATAAAGAATCTTGCAGATAACATCAACGTTCTTGGACGAAGACAGCAGGTCGTCAATGGGACACGCTGTCATCAAAAAAGGACTTTGCTACGTAATTGACGGAATTGAAGATTATTTGGACCGGAGCTGTGGTACTCATTCGCTCTACATGGGCCAGCCATTTTAGGCGTTGAATCCGTAGATTACAAGAGTTTTTCTACGTCATATTTTCGTTCTGTTATCGTTGCTACTTGTAACTGTGGAGCCAAGGTAGACGGTGTCTTTAACAATTCGCCGCCTTAAAGCTTTGCTATTTCCAATGAAATGGAAGCTCAACGGTAAGACAGTGTAGTACGAAATAGCAGTAGTAGTGTAGGTGATCATCTTCAGAGGCGTCATCTCGGAATTGAACGTCTGACTATCCTATCTTGCTCAAATAATATGGCAAACCATGCTGACCTTGGGAGTATTTCTCTAATTATTAGTTTTCCTATTAAAGCAAGGTATTAAGGTTGGCAACGTGGAAAAGTCTCCTGATAATCTTTACCGCCGAGCCCGATTGAAATAAAGACGTACATGCCTCTTTCCATACCTCTTAGCGGCTTTATTATATCACTTTAACCTTTTAACCAACAAAATTTCTCACATGTCTTCCAAACCTTAAGTGTTATCTTCTTCAATGAACAAAGTTCAATCGGACAATCAGACGACGTCTGCATAGAACAAATTCCATGTCTTGGGGAAACCAACTCTCAAGGACAGCTCTATCAGTTACCTGGTTAACCCACAATGCCAATTAAATGAGCCATCCTATGTTCGAAACAAAACATCAAAGACGTTGGCATTTACCAGTCAACTTTCTAAACATCGTGATAGTTTAACGAAAACAACTTCTCGGAGTTTGCACGTCCATCTTACACACACAATTCTAGGATTCATCGTGCATCTTTCGTGTCCCTTCGTCTACTTAATTATTCTACATTCATTCGTTTGTCTGCTCCTCATGTCTGTTGCACAATTTTACTTATTCTGTTGTTAGGATACCATCATTCAGTTCTCAGTCAGTGAGTTAACTTGGCTTGGCTCAATTGGCAATCGCCTAGTCGGTTTCCACCTTGAACCGAAGACACAACCTATCATTGCAAGCACGAGGTATCGTTTTTCTTCTGCGGAAAGCCAATGAAAAACTTTTAACCAGCCAATGTAGCATTTAGCAGACATAGTAGTTCAGTTTAAGTCAAAATATCTTTAGGTACGAGTAGATAAAGTCCTATCTCCTACTAACCCTTCTTTCTACTTTAGAAGCATCACCCTTAGACCGAACCCCTTCCAATCACAAACTCCAGAGAAGACGATAATCAACATGCAATAAAGTTTGGGTTTTTCTTTTCAGGACTCCTTCGGGTTCGGTTTCGGTTTCCACCCCCTGATGTCTCTTCCTCGAACCTCTAGTCTGGCATGAGTCCTTTCGTGGGAGGTTGCAGGGATGCAGAGTACGTAATATGTGCAGGTGGGGTAAGGTTTGGCGTTTATTTCCGGAAGTTTGCCCTGTCACGAAGTTTTCTTTTTCTCTTTGTGGTGGGCATGGAAAATTTCTGATAGATACGAGCATGTGAACACTGTATCGTTTTTCTTTTTCAGTGTCTACAAAAGGCAAATCCCAACTAAACTAAAGCCTGATGAAGACGGTGATGACGATGACAACACGACAGTGAAGAGCAGAAAGAGGCAGCCAAATGAGAAAGCAAGTGCTATAGTTATGTCAGGATAAATCCGTCGGTGGCAAGAATAAAAAATAGGAGAAATCGCTACTCATGCTTCTATCGCGTAAGTCTCTTACATCACATTCTTCACCAAGCGAGGCAAAGTCAGGACAGCTATATGTAGATGTAAAGGTCGATCTATAGTCGATCCTGGTGCATAGAACTTATCCTATTATGGATGATTCCTAGAGGATTCATATTTCCATTAGACATTTTGGGTAGAGCGATGATGCACTTTTAAAGTGATGGGATGTGGTCGTGTGCGTGCTGCTGCAGAATCCTTTTTTCACATTTTCATTTATTTTATCGAATTTTCGAAGACGCCCGTGATTTTGTTTGGAATATTTGTGTTAAACTTTTTTTTTTGTTTTTTGCATTGTGAAGGGGTGATTTCGTTCCTTTTAGATTGGTGGAAGGAAAGTATCTTAAGCATTGTAAGGGTGTAGAGCATTTTCGTCAGTTGATCGATCAACTTCTTGTTGACTTTATTGTAAGTGCTTCTCTGATGGAAGTAGTTTTAATGGCTTAAGATGGCGGTGAGTGTAAAAGTATAAGCGACAAATGGCGGCAGTGAGAGACTGAAACCATTTAAAAATTCATTGAGGTACATACATACATACCTACATGCTTAAATGAAAGTTCAGAAATAGGCTATCAGAGCTATCAGAGCTAATTGATTTACATCCTGTGGGTTGGGGATCTTTAGTTCTAAGTTCCTAACTACTTAGTACACTGCAATCATACGAATAACTGACAGAATTTAAAATTTAACCCGTATATCACAGTGCTTCTAGTGTTAGAATCGATGTATATAGCTTCGTTGATGGGATCAAGTATCTAAGATCTAAACCGGAACCGGTTTGCTGCAAGAGGTTATTTGATTTCATTGGACTAAGAGATTTCAGACCACTGTAGTTGAAAAGACTGATAACTTGTCTTTTTGTGCCGGACTTGTATTAAAAAATCATATAGTAAAAGAAGCTCACAAACTCTTTTTCTAAATTGACTAAGATCAAGGTATGACATATGACAAGTGTCTTCAACGCATGGTAAGTGACAGGCGACATGACAACATATTATCTGTTCGTTTGTTTGTTTACAATACAACATCTCCCCTCCTGATTTATTATACCTAGGTACGAGGGCGGGTTAATAAGTCCGTGACTTTTTGAATTCCTGACCTCTTTACTGAAACAGCAACACTGCTTCTGTCAACAGGCATCTGTCAGTTGACTCGCCCAGTTGAGGTCTCTACACCCGAAACAATCGAAAAAATTCACGATATGGTGTTGGCCGACCGAAGATTGAAAGTGCGAGAGATTGTGGAAGCCGTAGGGATCTCGCATGGCTCAGTGGTTTCAATTTTGAATGATCACTTGGGCATGAGAAAGCTTTCCGCAAGATGGGTGCCGCGTTTGCTCACGGTCGACCACAAACGCATGTGCAGTTGCCATGGCAAAAATCCATGAATTGGGCTATGAATTGCTCCCTCATCCACCCTATTCTCCAGATTTGGCTCCGAGCGACTACTTCTTGTTCCCAAACCTGAAGAAATGGCTTGGTGGAAAAAGATTTGACTCCAATGATGAAGTCATCTCGCAAACAAATGCCTATTTTGAGGACCTCGACAAATCATTTTTTTTGGAAGGGATAAAAAAATTGGAGAAGCGTTGGACAAAGTGTATAGAGCTCAAGGAGGACTACGTTGAAAAATAAAATTTTTTTTTTATCAAAAAATCTGTGTTTTAATCCAAAAGTCACGGACTTATTGACCCGCCCTCGTATGAATACTTCTCTCCGACCTCAAGACGTTTAAGTGGAACGCGATTCCGACAGGGGCTTTAGGAATGCTCTGTTCCGAGACTCCTGCAGTCCGTCTGTTTTCCACTACTATGTCGATTTGACATTGAATGATCTTCTCGAATTTTAAGATTGCTTAGTAAGGCTGTAGGCTAATTTTTTCGAATATCGTCAAACAAATTTCTCAAGCTTTCGTTTTCATAAACGACCCTCTCGCCTATTTTTGCATCACTTTTCTGAAACTGAGAAAGGAAATTACAGCCACCCTAATCTGCTAACCCATGCCTAGGTCGCAGTTTTTTTTAATGTCGTCTTCAGATCCTATTTCATACTCGGATCGCGTACAACACGGAATTTTCCAATTTTCTTGAGCATAATCCTTAATAGTCACAGGAGGGTTCAGAGTTGTGGAAATTCTGTGCTTATATTGAATCATCGGACTAAAACTCTCTCTTGAGAGTCCCATATTTATGGTTAAATTGGTTCTACATTCGAATCCTTTGAAGAATTTCGCCTGATGACGGTCTAAGTAATTCGAGTGATATTTTTATTTTACGCCCTATCATGGCCTCAATTGACTGAGCATTTGTTGTGGATCGGTAGCTCTGAAGCGAGGTTTTAAGTGCACTTCTTCTTATCTGCTCCTTTTCAAGCATTTTCGTCCCGCGCTTGAATATGTCCACCAACTTTTCTGGTTCCCTCTTTGACTGCGGGTGAAGGGGTGCAGTTTCTTATGCATTGGTTTCCCCCTGCGGCGCAAAAATTGGGGAATTTACCAGAGGTAAGTTGAGTGCCATCCGACACCTACTGCCGTATATTGATAAGGAGGGTGTTTTGCGTGTCAGTGGTCGCATCGACGCAGCCAGCTGGCTTCCACACGAGCCACCCAATCACGCGTTCACTGAACTGGTTGTATCACATCATCACTGCAGGATGAAACACTAAAACGTTGAAGCTACAATCTCCGAAATTCGCCGTATCTATTGGATTCCTCGCCTAAGACAAATCCTGCGGAAGATGATCGTCATATGTTCAATATGCAAGATAATACGAGTTAAGCCCACTGCTCCTGTGATGGGTCCACTGCCCGAGGACTGTCTGGCGCCCTTTGTGAGACCATTTTCTTACGTTGGCTTTGACTATTTTGGCTCACTTTTAGTCACAATCGGTTGCCGCAAAGAGAAGAGATGGGTGGTATTATTTATAGGCTTTGTTGTTCGAGCCATTCACCTTGAAGTAGCTTGTGATCTATCGACGGATGCGTGCATTTTAACCATCCGCAACTTCATAAACCGCCGAGGAGTGCCCGTGCGGATTCGCAGCGACAATGGCAATGTTCGAGTGCGATCGGATCTAAGATGAACTGTCATCCAAAAGCGTTAAATGAGTATTCAACTGTCCTAGCAACCCATCAGAAGGGGGTGTATGGGATCGTATGGTCCAGTGCGTAAAAAAGGTGCTGCGTCACACGTTGAAGGAAGTTGCACCTCGTGAATATACGCTACAGTGCCTGATAATCGAAGCCGAACCTCTGACTCATCTACCGATATCTGTGGACCAGGAGAGGAGCCGCTTATGCCGAATCACTTCCTTTTGGGATCATCAAACTCTGCCCAAACACCCAGTTCAAGTGGACCATTTAAAAAGCTGTGCAGTCTGCCAAAGCAATGGCGAATTGCTCGGCAAATGAGAGACAGGTTTTGGAAGCGCTGAATTGGGGAATACTTACCTACTTTGACTCGGCGAGCCAAGTGGTGCCAGAAGTCGGAACCGTTGAAGGAAGGTGACCTTGTCTTTATTTGCGATACGAACACTACGGGAAAACAGTGGTGCCGAGGAAGGGTGGACCGAGTCTACAAGGAATCAGATGGTGTAGTGAGACGAGCTGATGTTCGCACGAAAACTGGAATATTGCGCCATCCCGTTTCCAAGTAAGCCGTTCTTAGCACAGATGTAAGTGAATCGGATTGATTCACGGGGGTGGGGATGTTAATGAACGCTTTATGTCAAACGAACAGAATTCATTCGCCACCTACTTTACAAAAGCTGAACTGATAAATGACTAGCAGTCACACTCTCACCGCAGTTTGTACTCCTCTACGTTTGAACATAATCTTTTCTAGATCATTCTGATCTTGGAAGGGAAAGGAGAAGTGCAAACTGCGGTAAGTAAATCTATTATATACGTATATCTTTCTCATGTATTTCTCTACTTAGAAATTAAATATCCAAAGCTCATCAATACGTTGCAAATTATTCAATAATTTGGCGGATATTAATTTCAACAATACAAGACAGAAATATTGTTGGAATGAATTTTTAAATTATTATAATCTGCTAGATAATTGTATGACATATGCTTGATGCGGCTACGAGTTACATGGTCCATTCGATCAGTCCAATTTTTCACTACTTTTCCTAATAAATCTGGCCGCATGGCGTCAATGTTGGCTTGAATATTGGCTTCCAATGCTTCAAGAGTCGCTGCTTTGTCGGCATAAACCAATGATTTAACATAGCCCCATAAAAAGTAATCGAGAGTCGTTCAGTCGCACGAACGAGGGGGCCAGTTAACATGACCACTTCTGGAAATAAAGTTGACACCAAATTGATTTTGCAATAAATTGATGTTTAGGCGCGTTGTATGGCAAGTTGCGCCGTCTTGTTGGAACCAAATGTCTTCGATGTTTAGCTGATTAATTTTTGGAAACAAAAATTCGATTGTACTGTCCCTTCACCGTAACGGCAGCTTCTTCCTCATTTCGAAAAAAACAAGGACCGATGATGCCGGCAGCGTGTAAACAGTCCATTTATGGATGTAATGGTGATTCGTTAACAGTTTGTTGATGATTTTGAATCGAGAAGAGTCAAACTAGTGCGAAAACGCTGAATGACTATACGAATTGCAAACTCACTAGGCTGATTATGTTGACCGTAAAATTGACGAAATGCTCTATGAACTTCACGAACAGATTTATTATTTTCAAACTAAATTTTCACAATTTGGAAGCGTTGTTCTGGCGTTAAATAATTCATGATAAATTGTCAAGCTTCACTGAACAGAAATTTCAACGAAGTTTGACATTGACAGCTGTCAAACCATAGACAACAACCATCGAAACTTCTCATGCAGCTAAAAACAACACCTTTTGGATCCGTTCTATGTGGCGGCCGGAATGTTGATCACAATCTTCGCTTAATAATACGCAGAATTGATTCTTCCATATCTGTAGTACAGAAGTTCTCCTTAGTCGTGCCTTCATCGTCAGGCGACTTCTCTGATGATTTGTTGGGAGGATATCAAGCCAGGTTTAGACACATTTATTTTCGAAGGTCTTCCGGTTTCTCAACTTAACTTCGCACTTTTAGGTATTGATATCGGAATGGGGACATATTGTTTCATTTGGTGAACATTGGGTTTTCCAGAGAGGCTTCTGTTCGATAAGCAAAATATCTAATCTGTTGTGGACTTTTTAGCAAGTTCCATTTCACAAACCTATCCCACTTGATTCTTCTATAGAAATAGAGCAAAATTATTTCCATTTGGACATGAAGTCCTATATCCACAAATGAATGCACCCCACGAAATCTAGTTCCTTCAGCAAACACAGTTGATACACTTTAGCTTGTTTTTTCAACCCCGAAAGGGATGACGACTTTTTGTCTTTGTTTGCTGGATTTCTATATCTAAATCAGGTCACCACTCTTACAAGCCTTTAGGCGAACAACAAGTGGAAAACAAAAATTCCCCCACTCAATACACACTTCCACTAAACTGTCAGCAAAAAGCTTCGAGGTTGGAACGCACTACTTTTTGTGTGTACCCGTCCACCTTCATGCTTGAATAAATTCCGAAAATCGTTTTCAAAACGTTCACTCGCAAATCTAGTTCATTAAAAATAAAAATAGAAGAGAGCTAAACAGAGGAATACCCCAAAAACACTAAATTCAAAAGGATTCCTAAGCCATGCATGCCACTCGTCATCATCATCATCATCGTTGTGCGCTCCCTCTGCCTCGACACATATCCAGGAAAAGAGAGACAGAGAGAGAGAATACCTAAACAAACGAGGTCCAGATCAATGGGGGTAAAAGTTGACAGCACACAAAGTCTGCTACCACCACATCAAACACCACCGCACTACTATAAATATCACTATCACTATTGTGCAACTCGTTTATAGAACTGCGGCTAAAAGTCGACTTCATTCGGTCATACCGAGAACACAGAATCTGCCATCATCAACCAACAGCTCATCGTCCCTGCGGACCTCATGGTCCTTATCAAGACTCATACCACCACTTAGACGTCTGCTCCATTCCCGCCTAATGCACGCAAATTTAATTATGCAAGCAACCACTAACTAGAGTGGTATTTGTTTTTCGATTTGCAGCTCTTTGTGTGGAATGTTGCAACCAGAACAAGGACTCCTACACACGTTTCTGAGGGGTGAGGTTGTTAGTATCCAGTATCCGGTATCCAGTATTCAGTGTTTAGTATCTAATATCCCCCGGCGCACCGGCGGGTAACATATTCTATGAGTACCGGCTCCTCGAACAGTATTTCAGAACTCGTTAGATGTGTTAGATGGACCAAATGGGCCAGTTGCAACAAATGGGCTTGATAGCTTAGATGGGGTTGGATGGGGTTGAATGGGTTGATTGGTGCAAGTTACTATGCTGATATTCTCGATATAAGCAGCATTTATTATGTCGCAAAATAGTTCGCAATGCTGCAGGAATGCTATGTGTTGTTGCAATGGAAAATGATGCGTACAGAGGATATATTGTACACTGAAGTGGGTGCTATGCTGCAAGTCAAAATATTTTGCCAACAAAAGCCGACGGATATTTTAGGCTGTTATTTGTGAAGGCATTTCACCAATGAAAGCTAGTGGGTATAAAATCGAAAACAGGCTGAAGAATGATCTTTTTTTCCTGCCGCAAGGTGACATGTGATTCACTATGTATTCCATGGCTGTTCAGCTTAAGTACTCCAACATCCAATCACTGAAAAATCAACGAGAAAGCGTTCTTCCGAATTTTTCCCCAGAAACTTGCTCTTGGCTATGAAGGTCAAAAGCACCTTTGGCTCTGTCCCGATATAGACATTCATTTGGCCAGATCCCAAGGTATCGACATTTCGTACATTTCAGTAAATGGCAGCGTGGGCCTGTAAGTTTTTCATCTTTCACTAACTCTTTCTGGTGTGGCTTGACACTTGATCGTAAAGTGGATCCTGTAGCATTTACCTTCTCCTGTGGATACTCCATTGCTTCAGTAAAAACTTTCAGAGGCCTTGTAATATATGTCGGGACAGTGTGTCTTTTTTTCTTTTTTTGCTTGGGAAGGTGGAAACCTTGCATAGGCACCAATGGTCCAACGTCTATTGGTAGTTCCATTTATTCCCCTGCGGAACTATTGCTAAGTATTACTTTGCGAGGGACGGATTTAAGCTTCTGCTTCGTCACAGGGTGCTTCGCGAACTCCCGCTCCGCTGTTTTAAATTCCTTGGATCGCAAATTATTCGTACTGCTGCATGGTTCACAGCAGCCCAAAGATCTTCAGATTTCAACACATATTGAACTATGTTTTCCGGTGTTGGCCGTTCGCCAAATTCTTCACACAATATAGCTCTTTCGTTTGCATATCGAGCACATTCGAAGAAAACGTGCTCCACGTTCCCTACCGCGTTTACGCAGCGAGGATAGGACGCACTCGAATCACGGTTTCGCTTGAATAGATATTTCCGGAATCAATCGTGACCCGTCAAGAACTGTGTAAGATAGTAATTCAGTTCGCCGTGTTTTCATTTTACCCAACTTTCAATCCTTGGGATTAGTCGGTTCGTCCATCTCCCTTTTTTGGACTCGTTCCATTGTTCTTGCCACGCTTCAATACTGCGGCCTCTTTCGAATTTCTTCGCTTGATTTATGGATAGCCCGATTTGCACGCGATTTTCATGATGTTTCGGGCCGCCGGTATTCGGCATGAGTCTCGAAAGAACGCCTATCGCTTTCGACGATTTCTTGCAAGCATATGCGAGGTAATGCTTGAAATTAAGCCGAACATAAATCATAACTCCCTGGTAGTTTATAAATGGGCTGGAAATAATTGTGTGCTCTTGACTTTGCCTCTTATAGTCTCTAGCACCCTTCTACTCGTAATGAGAACGGATTCTGTTCTATGTTCCGCGATCTCTTAACTCATATCGCGTAGCCAGTTTTTTATCAGTGCTATTGCTCCGTTGCAATACAACTCGAATTCTTCAAGTCGTTTCGCCACGACTACAACAGCAATATCGTCCCCGAAACCTATAGTGGCGGCTTCCCTGAGTCGTAGGATGTCGTCATATATCACGTTCCACCTAATACTGATCCTTGGGGCACGCTCCCTAAAATTTTATATAATTTCGTCCCGTGGTCGGAGTCGTAGAGGAGCAACCTATCGGTAAAGTAGCTCCTGATCAATCTTAATGTGTACTTCGGTACATTTAATCTTTCGATGCATAATAAAATACGCGACCAGTTCGCCGAGTTAAAAGCATTTTTCACGTCAAGTATAACAACGGCGCAGTACTTTTTACTGCCTCCTTTCATCTACCTTATATGGCCGATTGGGCTTTGTCTATTACGACTTTAATTGCGTCGATTGTCGATCGGCCCTTTCTAAAGCCGTACTAATATTCCGCGAGTTAATCATTGGCTTCAATGATAGGCTGTTATCTGTTGCATATAATTCGATCTAATATTTTGCCCATAGTGTCGAGCATACAGAGAGGCCGATAAGATGAGGGCTCCTCATACCGTTGGTATTTCCATTGTTCCGGAAATATTCCCTCGCACAAGCATGCATTGTACATGCTAAGGAAAACGTCTAGGCGGGCCTTCATCGCTATTTTTAAAGCCCTATTTGGTATGCCGTCTGGACCAGGAGCTTTTCGATCTTCTACCCTCTCGATTGCTGCGGTGAGTTCATCGGTTGTTCCGCAGTTTCGTTGGGAACTCTTATGTCTGAATAAAGACATCAAGGGCCTTGCTTAAAGACAATTTTAATGGTGCGGCCTTTCGTCAAACTGCATGGATCTTTATGGTATATCTCTGCCATGTAACTACTCATTACGATTGGAGCTGCACTAAACTCCGCAGCATTGAGTGGACCATATGTCAATAAATAGAGAGCAAGATAGCCGGCCAGCCAAGTGCCGGTTCTGGTACTCTAGGCGTTGCGCCTTCAGAAGTAACCCTCGTTTGCTGAACTGTATTTATCCCTCATGACTTCATTTGGATGTAGGCAACATGGAAAGTAACGGCTGCTGTTTGTATTTGAAAAGATGGGCAAATAATCTTCACTTTCTACCGCCGTGTCAGATTTACTATTTTTTACTATTGTATAGGTAATTTAGGGCAACTTCGGTGCCCTGTGTTGCGCGCAGGATAGTTTCCCTTATCCGGACGCATTGTTCTCACCTAAGCCGCATTCTATGCACTTTCGGTTGTTTCCATAGTTTGCTATTTGAAGCTTCTGCTTCTCTCTGGCGGTGATGAAAGGCTTGACTCTTCCGTATTCGACATCTTTCCACTTTTTCCCTTAAGCAGCTCTTCCATGTCCTTAGACCTCAACAGCATAATTTGCTTTCCACCGTTCGGGTTAAGGCGAACAACTCCATCGGTGAATCCCTTAAAAAAACTAAATTTGTGATGGCACTGCACTGTATTAGAGTGGATCGCATTCCTATATTGACTTACATAGTTATGTAATAAAAACATTACAGCCTGTGGTTAACTTACACAGTGTCCTTCAACTCAGTTGTTGATTGTTTGCACATTCAGATTAGTGGTCTTCTGGCTGTTGTTTTTGTTTCTACTGTAGTTGCTGTTGTTGGTGGTGTTACAGCCGCTGTTATTGTTGTGGCTGTTGTGTATACTTCTGTTATTTTTGGATTTGTTTTTTTCAACTTTTGTGGCTGTTTCTGTTTTACTTTGTCCATTTGTTGTTGCTATTGTTGATGACTTAGAAACTGCTCCTGTTGTTGCTTTACCTGATGTTTGAAGCTTTGTTTTTGCCTCTTATATCTCAACGTTGCTTACTCCAGCTGCCTGATGCTAATATTCAGAGTTTGATTTTACCCTCTTCGTCGTCTGAGTCTGAGGCAGAAGGAGATGAGAGGCTACTGTTGCCTCCTTCTTCCCCATCAGATATATGGACATAAGCATTCATCATTGTCCGAATCCTTACTCATTTGTTAGCAGATTTTTGTAGAATTTTATAAAGAGAATTGCTTGACTAGGTTAGAAGACTTTGCCGTTCCCTACATTCCCGCTTTTTGAATGCTGCAGTTCTTGGCATCTCCTCAAATGACATCTGTAGCAACTGTGTGCTGCAGAAATTGATTTTTGCTGCGCAACTAGGTTCTTGCTGCTTTTTTTGGTGCAACTTTTAGATGTCATATGAGCGGACCTTCTGATCAGCCAGACCATGTGGCATCGAACGGAACAAGTAGTAATTGGACGGCGCAAAATCTGGGGAATATGGCGGGTATAGTAGGACTTCCCATTTGAGCATTTCCGGGTAGGTTTTTATGGCTTTGGCAACGGGAGGCCGAGCGTTGTCATACTGTAGAAACACTTTTTCGTGCTATTGCTCGTATTGTGGCAGTTCGCACCGGCTCAGTTGCATCAGTAGAAGTCGATACCGTTCCTCAGTGACGGTTTCGATGGATTTCAACAGTTTATACCTGGTTCCACGAAATGCAGAGCAGAGTGAACATTCAGCTGAGCCGAGGACCTAGGAGCACAAACCCCGCAGTTCTCATGACTTTCTTCTTGTTGAGTTGTTGTAATGAATTTATTTTGCCTCACACGTCATGATGCGGTGAAGGAAACCCTTCAACGTCCTTTGGCTTCAAATCATAAAAAATCCAAGTTCCATGTTTTGAATCATTCCCAATGCATGCAATCGCTTGGAAATGGCTTGGCGGGTAACTCCTAATGCTGACGTAAGCTCTTCTTGCATTTGGTACGGATCCCCATCGAGAAATGCCTCAAATTCAGCGTTTTCGAAGGATTTTGGCCTTCCTTCGGTATCAATCACGGCACTTTGTTTCACTAAGAGCAGCATCTCTGTAAACTTTTTGGAGCTTTCGATGCGCTTTAGCTGCCGTTTTCTTCGAATGAAGGAAGAAAATCAACACTTCCCGCAAATGACGATTATTTGGCACAAAACCAGACATTTTCACCTAACCAAGAGTATATGACGCCAAAACAAAATCACTGTTGTGTGAAAACGATTTGTTTACCATATGTCTAAGCTTGGTTCATGACGCAACTTAGTTGCGCACTAATACTTTTTTCCTAGCTTTAAGGTTTTATTTTTTTCTGCGTGACCAAAATAGACAATGACTCGGTGGTAAAACAATGGCCTTCTTATGTCCTAAATGTACCTATCCATCAAGTAGCCACACCAACCAAGGTGTCATTTAGAAGTCAATATCCATGCACTGGATCTACACAGCGATCGTTAAACTACTTCTTACTTATGGTATAGCCATTTGGGGCCCACATTGGAAAGTCAGACCAATATCAATGCAACGGGCTGCCTGTTAACATAATCATCAATCATCAATGACGCTTGGGGGTCTTTCTCAGGTCATCAGTCGTCGGCAGAGTTGTCTTCTCTGAGGACCTTTGCAAACACTATACTATACGATCTTCAAACCCACTATGCCTTAGGATCAGCTTGAATGGAGTACCATCGTCTCCTTTTCCGATTTCCTGAATTCTTCGCTTAGGGTGTGTTCCCTTATCCCGCAGAATGGTTCCGGTCCTTTAAAGGGTTCTGCTGCGGCTTTTCTCGCTAGAGAGTCCGTCGCCTCGTTACCAATGATGCCCACATGGCCTGGTATCCAGTAGACAGATACTCTATTTTTCTTGCCCAATTTGTTGAGACTTTGTAGGCATTCCGATACAAGTATGGATTTAATTACAAAGGAGTCTACGAGTACTTTATCATGTGGTTGCTCAGTCCATAGATAGTGGCTTCATCGCTCCATTCTTTCTTGTTGCTGAGCTTCGTTAAGAAATGCTTTTCAAAGTTGTATTTCCTAATGCTGTCGTCTCTTGGAATAGCCAAGAGTGGAAGTTTGTCGTACTTACACTTGCGCATTGGAAGACCTGCGCAACAGTTGAATTTTCCTCACAAATGTTAGTGCTGCAGGGACGCACTGCAATTTCATAATGCAAACCCTAGGTAGTTACGACCTCCGGGATCTTCTTAATGATCTCCGACCTTAACAAAGATGTATATCAAACAATTTGTTTTGGATCCAGGTGATGCTAAGACAAGACTCTCTTATTGTTATAACAAAAAACTTGCAACTGGTTTATCCCAACCCAACCTTTCCTTTATCTATTTGGTTTAATCAGAGTCTAAGAGATAACCATCCGACTTCTACTTAAAGTTTAGGCCGCCAACATGCTCTATACTACCGATTTTGGGCCGTTAATTTTTTGAGGTAATTTTTAACCACTTTTTCGCACATTTCGGGCGGTATCTCGCCCATAACTTGAGTAATGTTGATTCTTAATGTGTCTAGAGTTCGGGGATTATTTGCGTAAACACAGTCTTTTGCGTAGCCCCACAGAAAAAAGTCGAACGGTGTCAAATCGCATGATCTTGTTGGCCAACTGACGTCGCCAAAACGTCAAATTATGCGACCAGGAAGCTTCTCACGCAATAAAGCTATAATTGGTCGTGTTGTACGGCTTGTTGGTCCGTCTGTTGGAACCACATATCGTCCAAGTCACGATATTCAATCGCCGGTGAAAAAAAAAATCGGTTACCATTCGACCATATCGCTCCGAATTGACTGTAACCGTCCGCCCATTAGCATCTCCGAAGAAATACGGACCAATGACACTTTTAGACCATAGAGCACACCAAACAGTCACTTTGTCTGGATGCAACGGCACTTCTTCGATCACTTGTAGGTTTTCTGAGCTCCATATGCGGCAATTTTGTTTGTTTACATACCCACCGAGTGAGAAATGTGCCTCATCACTGATGAAAATGTTGTTCGAAAAATCTGTGTTTATCGCCTATTGTTCCAACACCCAAGAAGCGTATCTACGGCGTTGTGAATGGTCAGCAGGCTTCAAATATAAGTTGCGTAAGTTGAACTTTATAAGGATGGAGATGCAAATCCAAATGCAAAATACGCCATAGTGAGGTGTACGACACGTTCAATTGCTGCGAACGCCGGGAAATCGATAAATTCGGATCATCAGCAACACTTGCACTTACAGCAGCAATATTTCCGACTGAGCGTGCATTACGATGATGCACGTTACGACATCAGTAACGCTTCCACTTTCTTCAAATTTCTTCACAATTTTAGCGATTGCTTGCGTAGTCGGTCGATTATGACGACCATAATCATCGCGTTATGCGCGAAAAGTGGCTACGTTTGAATCACCACTTTTGTAGTAAGTCTTAATAATTTTAGCGCGTTGTTCGATTTGTAAGCTATCCATTACTGTAAATGGCAAACATTCAACTAATATTATGACACTTCAAATGACAGCTGAGTTTGGCAGGTGTCAAATGCCAGCGTTACCAACTTGAAACTACAAATGAATGAGTAGAGTGCTAAATGTGGCTTACAACATTTCCTAAAAGAAGGCATTATACGCGCTGCTAAGCACCATTAGAGAAATGAAACAGTATGCCAGACGGCCACTACCTCCCTGGATACCGAACCCTAATTGGCTTATTAGAAATGTACTATAGATGTTCTTCTAGACTTGCTATCTAGGAGTAATGTAAGAGATCCATTACTATTAAGTTAAATCATCTCAATAGCGAATTCGCTGAAAAATTCAAAATCCCGCTCCAAGGACCACAAATTTATAAAGATAGCAATCATCAAATTTTTTGTGAATTATCCTTCAATACACCTTCACTTGATGATAAAATCAAAACTAACCTCAAAGTTTAAATTGGAATTTCTTATCTTTCACAAATGTATAGAGTGCTGGTGGCAGTTCTCCAAAAAACAGTAGCGATTAGAGAGTGGTCCTGCAAATAGGTACTACTCATGGCGACAACAAACAGCCGGCGGAATCTTGCCCTCAAGAACTTCACCTAATTAACCTGAACTACTATACGTTTCATTATAAATTAATATTGTTAAAGGAAACTGCAAACAAACTTACTAACTAGTACAATGAAATGGAATGGTAAAAGATGGAAGGGCATTTTGTACGTGGTAAAACAAAATTAACTCAAACTCTGGCCACTCTCACAACAGCTAAACGTAAAAGAATTCCCGTTCGGGCACACAAAATATACACAAATAGTAAAAAAGGACACACAAGCCCGCAGGATATGAAGCTAATTTTCCAAGGATTGAAAATATCCCTAGAGAAAAGCCAACACTAGCGCCAAGGAGTACGAAGAGAAGTAACTTCTCTACAATGACTACAACTACTACGAGGAGGACTGCGACAACGACAACAAAGACCACGACACGATGACGATGAGGACGGCGACGTGTGTCCGATATGATAGCAGCTGGTGTGGAGCGGTTAACCTTGCACGTTACCCATTGGGGTGGAAAGCCAAGACTCCTGAACGACGAACCAATTTCCTGTGCCATTCAGCAACACATCTACATCTACATCCAAAAGCAAACACAATCACATCTGTCTTGCGTTTGGGTTACCTACGAGTACTTGCTTACGGTTTCTGTTTTTTAAAGTTTTTCATGTGCTCGCCAGCGGCAGAATTGCTTGCTGAATTAGAGTCTTATTTTGTTTTCAGGATCAAGGTAACGACATTCGGTGAGATGACTCCTGTAGTCCTGTCGCCTGTGCCAACCATAATACAATACGACTACACGTAGCCGTTGTCACAACAACACGGTTACAAGGTGCCACAATGACAAAACGACGCACTGACTGTGGCAGTGACACCTTATCTTTATTTTGTGCAGCGTTTTATCTCTGTAAGCATCCTGAACTTTGTCCATAGTGTTTCGTTGTGTTCTTGCTGTTTCTATTGAGGGTGGCAACTAGAAGATGCTCGTAGCTTGTTTTCTGCTTGACTGGGATGTTATGGTCGCGTCCATAATATAGGCCTAAGGACACGATGCTGACTGTTGCTGCTGGAAGTCGGTGATTCTATTTTTATTTTTTTTCTTCTGTTCATTCTTTTGGGTGGTCCAAACGTTTTTATGATTATTACATTTTTTTTTTATGGAAAAAGGCACTTTTCGCCGCAGGATGACACGACTTCTTGCTGTGCATCCTCTCTTTGGTTTTGGGTTTATTTTTTTTTTTATTCTTTGACGCTGTTTAGCAAACAAATTTGCGTTTTGGTGCCGCTTAAATATGGCAATAAACGTGACTTGACATACTAATCTGAGAGTTAAAATAAAAGCGGTGGTACCTACCCTACTCCTGTGGATCTGGATCTCATGCTTGAGTTGGAAATTTTTGTTTTTTTTTTAATTTCTTTGAAATGGGAGCGGGATGTGTTTTTTTTTTAATTCTTTTTTATTCGGGAATTTTTGTAGCCACAAGCGATGGTGTGATACCATCAAACAAATTTAACACTATTGGCGGTCGGTGTTGTTTTTTCTTTTCGGTCGACGAGGGTTTGGTGGGGTGTGGGGTTGTTTCGGGGAATATCCTCGGGACAATATTTACCCAATTTTCTAATAAGGCAAACGCGCAAATAAAATTTACTTAAGAATTATTCTTGAAAGAAAATGAATGAGGTTGTGGCCTTGGAGAGGAGGATGAGGACTAGGACGGTGGACATTATCTCGGGGTTGACTGTTGTGCTAGCATTGGAAGGGATTTTTCGTGATTTCATCAGGGCAACTGGGTGGATTTCTACGTTGATTAGGAACAGTTTACCTGAGGTGGGTAATTATTTTGAGTGCTATCAAGGAAGTAGTTTGTTTTTGGTTCTTTTTAGAAACAATACAACAAAAAAATAAAAATAAAAATAAGCAAACGAAACATTATTCCGAGGAGCGAATGCATAGTTCATCACTGACTAGTTTATTTTAGTAGTAGTGGGACAAGGTTTGTGATGCAAAGGCTAAATTAGTAAACTAAACTACATAGTTGCTCATGTACCGCAGGAGGAGTAGGACGATATACTGTTTTAATGAGCTCCTTGACAAAACCTACTAGAAACGATATATCTAGGTATGACATGAAAATCGTTCTTGAGATTTGCGAGTTCTGTGAGCAGAAAAGAAGTGGGGTGCATCGGTCCCACAGAAGAAAAAAGAAAGAGCACAGGCAGCCTTCAATCAAGGCCTTCGAGAGGTATAGGTTTAAGAAAAAAGTTCAGAAGCGTTAGCAAAACAAGCAAAACATTCAAAAGCTGTAAGCCCCGATAGAAATCTATAAAAATAGAGAAGGAGAACAACCAGTAGAGCCATAGTCGGCTTAAAGAATCTGAATAGATCATTTCTGCAGATCATTTCACCCCACCCTCAGAGAGAGTGAGGGATGATAACAAACTACATTTTCGCCCACCTAAACAAGACGAAGACAGGACAGCAATTTGTAATCCAAAGTCCAGCAAAGCTGCTGCACCCGATGGCTTAACTGCCGAACTACTCGTATTTAGTCCAACAGCTGATGGTAGGGAGAATACAGTAGTTCATTTCTGAGATCTCGGTCGGCCGACGAACGCTCGAATGGAACCTTAGCATTGTTGGTCTTATCGTTAAGCAGAGTCCCTGAAAATCTTATATAAAAACCTATCTATAGATGCTTTGATAACAGCCTCGGCAAACCTCTATCAGTATGGCTTTGAAAAGATGCGTTTCAAAAGTTCCAAGTTGATGCAGAAAGTCGCATGTCTAGTTTTGGCAAGTGTAATGTTGTCAATAAAAAGGGACACACAATATCGATGCATAGCATAAAACATCACGACCGCCAGCTCCAACTTTGAGGTAGTATGGGACTTTATCTACGTGGGCTCCGCTTTGTACATCAATAGCGACACAAGCATCGAAATCATGGGTCGAGCTAGACTTAATCAGTAGGTAATCGCTGTTTCTTTGTGCCTAGAAAGCAATTTGGAGGTAAATCCCTTTTGAGCAATCAAAAGACATTATATGTTAGAAAATATTTACCATTCCAGTCTGACTCAACAGCACAGAAGCTAGGTCGCTGTTAAAAGTGGATAAAAGCTGGGGACGCTCCAAAACAAAGCTTTTCGTTCTTTGAGAAATATAGAGACGTCTTCAAGCTAACAAATTGAAAGTGCCAACCATTCATCAATAAAGTGCGAGTATCCAGTAAAATTTTCGCATTCTGGTCAGGAAGCCCAACATTTATCACCATTGACCTGATGAAAAGTAGAACACACTTATATCAGAGAGACTTCCATCAATTGCTAGAAGCAGACAGCTTAGCAAGGCATCTATCTGATAAGAAAAACGCATTCGGTTCCTACCTCAGACTGTATCTTAATAAAAAGAAGACGAACTTTGGATGAAATGCCCTAAACCCACTGTATGTGGGTAACAGTATTACTACCTTCCAACTACAATACTTAGCCATATCTTCCAGCTGTATCTGCTGATTCGTTGCAGGACAGACAGATTCGTCAGTCTTTTGATGATGTCCTATATTTCCTCGCCAATTCTTAAGAATAAAGCTACTTTCAGACAGAAGATGCGTTTGAACCGTGAACGGTTCAGATGTTATCCATTCTTGTCGTTGCATAGGAATATAAAAAAGGTATTTATTGTAAACACGACCAACCTAAACGACTCCTTAAAATGTCTTCATGCCCCTTGGTCAATTTCGAATTCACAAGAACTTTAGTGTCTCAATTTATTTTAACCCTGAACCACGAACACAGAGTTATTTTCATCTACTGAAACGTGTTGCTAGTAAGTAAACTCATCTCAAGGCTTCATACTGCGGTTAGAGACTTACAAAAAGTCGAACGAGATCTGTACATTTCACGCAACTCTTGATTTTGCCAAATTTTGGAGAGAAGAAAGAAACAGTCTTGTTGTAGCTTTCAATAATTACTCTAACCGGGGGCCTATCAATCTGTTGATCACTGTTGACTGTAGCTATTCCGGGTTCGATTTAGTTCTTGCTGCACTCATTTATACAATAGCGACTGACTTCGTGCAAGATACGTAGTTTGATTCCTTTATTGGCCTTCTGTTTCCGCTCCCCACTACATACACATAGGGTCTTGCTAACAAACCCCTTCTTTGGCGAATACCTTTAAATAAACTATTTTGAAATTCCGTACGTACCCCATAAAGGATTTAGAGTTCTTAGCTACAGAAAGGAAAGGAATTTGCTTCTCCAACTCCTTCTACGTCGGAGATGGTGGCAGTCAATGACGGCATATAGTACTGGCTGCATCTGTTTTATTGAGCTGTTTTTTGTTCTTATCTTATGAGTTCATTCTATTTTTGATTTCACGACCGTAGATGTATACTATAGAGTCCACTTTCTACCCTCTGTATTGGCGTTAGACCGTTTTATTCCTGAGAGTCATTCTTCATTTTTAATCTTTCGGATAGTATTCAAAATAATCTTTAGTTCCTAATAGTCCCTAAACACTTCCAGTTACAAATACGCACAGTCAGGGTACTAGTGGTAGTAGCCTGATTTCTAAGATTTTACCACTTTTAAGTTGGTACACAAGGTTTGTATATCCCTTTAAATTTTTATTCTATAAAAGTCCACCTCAGTGCGTCGACTGAAAGAAGGTCTTATCGGTGTCGAATCCTGCCTTTCTGGAGCAGCGGTCTTCATCGCACTATGGCGGAAGGGTCTGTCAGGCATGTCAAAACAATTCCTAGCTTTATATAGTTTGTATTTATAAATAACATATTGCATGCGACATGTAATGATGAAAATATGTAAAGTTTCTCTTTGGGCTTTCTAGATTTTCTTCAGAATACTGGCTGACTGACAATATAGTGTGTTTTGCAAAGGCTCCGACACTATTATCACTGTTATTCAAGATGTGCGATGGGATAAATCAGGCAAAAGAAGGATGGAAAACTGTAGCATATGCTTTGGTTATTGCTATAGAGAAAAGAAGCAGCGGCTTTTTGGATATAGAATTGCTTCAAAAGGCAACCAAGAAAACAAAGCCCCCACAGTAAAACAGGAAGACCTTGCCAAAGATTGCATCTACAGCTTTCTAGACGAGATTTATGATCAATGTTCTAAAAGTCGTCTTTGGCTATTTTAACGCCACGTCCAAATCGCAGGTCACCAAAGCATACATTTTTCATACCTCAAAATCCACAGAAGGACCCGAAAGTCCTCTTCAAAACACCGTTAACCAGCCGTCAACATCACATCATTAACCGTCAATATCTAAGAAATATTCAGAAAAAATTTACGCCGAACTATTAGAATTATTAGACACTGCTAGAGCCTATTCTGATCAAGCTATGAAAATGTCTTTAAGAAGTCGGAGTTATCAGCAAGGGTTTAGAGATGCTGTATGTTGTGGTAAGTGTGAACTGAAAACCACAATGAAACCCTTGGTTTGACGAAGAGGGTCGAGGACCAAAGAAATAAAGTTGCCATTCAAAAATAATATCGACAACATCCTTGTCCACCCGACGAAGAAGAGCTCTGGATAGAACATTTTTATAATTGATGCGCGCACAACGGATTTTGTGCCTCCTTCAAAATGATTGCACATAGCGCGGGCGAAGGAAATAAATAGAAAAGGAAAAGAGAGATACCGTGGTACGTTGTTTTTGAATGTTCGAAGGTTGTAATGACTGGATTCATGATTCTTCAAAATATGTCCGAAAGTGGGCTTGAAGGCAGAACAATGTGAGGCTAGAGAAATTTGGTCGATGTTGAAGTTTGTCAAATGACTGTGCAATATTGGTGTCACCTATGAGCTTAATCGCACGGTTTTTAATCTTATGCTCTATAAGTGCAAATGTGGGAATTGTACTCCACTTTTAAGCGGTTAAATGCCTTTAATATTACGGCCAGATTAGAAGGGGGAAAATATTTTCTACATCTATAAGAAACCTAGACATTCCGTAGCATTTCTGACGACTCGAATATGTGGTTATTTAAACGTAAGTTATCATTGACACACATGGAGAATGAAGAGCTTTTCGGTTTCGCTTTAGGCACAGCAGTCAGCATTGTGCTTTGGAAACATTAAATTCCACTTTGTTGTTAGTTCCCTACTTGACCAAGCTGATCATATCGGAATCTATCAAGCCAAGCATACGCCAATTCTTCAGCTGAAGAGCAGGGACGCGATTTGGAAAACGAATATAAAAAGCCGAGAGTATTGTGGTCAGCAAGAAGTTTTCGTGCTTCAAGATATTTCAAAAACTGACAATTTATAAGCGTTTTCATGACCTCGGAAAGAAGGGACATACCTTAATGCAATGGGCCTGTCGACAGGAAAAGCACCTAATACAAGAATCTACAACAGTACGGCACAACATCAAGCTACTACCTTGAGGCAGTAAAAGGCTTCTTCTACCGCAGCGTTAAAAGAAGAATCAATTTTGCTAATACCTTTACCTTTGGACTCAGAAAGCGACTGAAAAATACATATATTCCTCTTACAAACACTTAAGTAGCTTGTAAGGGACGTTTATCCTCCCAGTCGGTCTATACGTACCTATGTATATGACTTCGGTGGGGTATTCGAACTCGTGAAAGAACATAAAACAAAGATCAGTATGGAATAGGTTTATTTACACGACATTGAGCTGATTAAAAGGGCTGTAATTCATCGGCCTGAATGACTAGGACATGTTGAGCGAACTAATATTACCACTCCGGCCCGAAGTTCGCTCAATTCATTCCCGAGGAACAACGCGGTAAATTGAGTTTCTTTGACTTTCCACTGTTGTCACTAGTGCAAATCTCTTCAAGTTGTTATCTTCTCGACAACAAAAAAGGATATGTAGTCTGCCTTGATAGGATACTTGGCATCGCCGTTCTACCATCTGTCAATGGGCTTATCTTTAAAATTGACAGGGGTCGGAACAATGTCTCCATGTTGTAATAATAGACAATCCAAAGGGCTGATAGGGTAGGCGAAAGCAAATGCAGGCTAAATAGGTAAACTGCGAGCATGAATGACTGACACTTTTGCCTCATGCTTTCTACTTTTCCTTCTCTTTTGAATCCCCTTAAGATTACTATACTATACATAGATACCATATATGTACCTTCTATCTTGTTTATTTTAATTTGTCACCATGGTATTGACTCACAGTAGTCAACAAGTAGGTAACCTTTTAATCTTTTTGACTTATATTCGTGACCTTTGTGTACTTATATGTTTCAGCAAAACAACACTTATTTTAGTGTCGCCTCCTTTCATTACAACAGACAACTACCAAACAGTAGTTGTCCGAGAGACAAATACAACAAGCCGAAGTCAAACAGCATTGGGGTGTTTACAAGTGTTATTAGCCAAATTGTATTGTAACAAGAGTTCAAAACAAAACGACAGCTAATAACGCTTAAGCTCACATATCAACCGAATGGGAGTTTTTAAATCCTCCAAAGCGCCTGCAGTAAGGATTCTTGTCATTCATCATTTTCATTTCTTCACAAATCCACCCTGGGGACCAATGTCTTCTTTTCACTTCAAACAACAACACAATAACACGAGCAACAAAATATTCCAAAGACAAAAAAAAGACAAAAAAATAACAGAAAAGCAGAGAAACGAAACGACAACAAAGATGTCAAGATGTCCCTTCGGTGTTTTGCTTTTCTGTCTGTATAACCAAAAATCTGGTGACATATGTGAGGTGTTCATCTGTTGATCCACATATCTAACCAACCTGTCATCTGATATTTCCAATCAAATGGAATTAAATAACAAGATAAGACTACGATTACGACAACGACTACGACTAGAAGAAGCACCAGGACTAGTGTTCATCTGCAGAAACAGATCCAGAACTACCAAAGGGTACGTAGTTAAGGAAGACAAGAGAGAGGAGAGATACTCGTATTGCTCTAAACTTACATAGCATAGGTGAAAAGGAAAAGCAGAAAATGTTAATTTAACAACAAGTGTCACAAGCAATGAACATCTCTTGCCCATCGGTGAGTTCCTATTTTAAGATAGACGGCATCTGCAAAATTCTCCTCAATACACTTTCAACTATAGATAGGTACTTGTACGTATGTATAAGGATAAACTATCCCTGAGGACAGCTTCAGATTATAGCTTTCATATTCGTATTCGTATTCGAGTTCGTGTTTGATTTTACTTTTCCTATAGCCGTGTAGTTGTACGCCAACTCAATATTCTCTTCCTGATTGCTTCTACTAGCTTCAGATATAGACTTGTAGACGCCACTTGCCACTTGCCCCTTGCCCATTATCATTTTGATTTTTTCGTTTCTAAAATTGGTTCTCAAAAGACCCATAGCGAAACATGCCACAAGAATTGTAACCTTCTTCGTAATGGCGTCATTTAATTCAACGACTCTTCGTCTGTCTATGCGAGGGCGCTGGTAAAATCACTGTCAAGGACTTTCCCTACAGGTGGTAAAATCCTGCGGATAACCACATGGACTACTACCACTACCGCAGCCGATGGTGTTATGTTAATAGCAACATTAACAAGAAAATCCGTGGGATAGACGTGATACGTTTACCTAATCGTGCAGGAGTACCCTTTGTCGACGTGAAAATGCTCGTCGTCACAGCAAGGTTACATCTACTCATAGAATATGCGATTCACCTTATCGAGTAGAAAGTAGAAACCCCTTTTACAAACGCTTAAGATTGTTCTAGACAACTCCACGTTATACTGACTGCATCCTTTCATGTGTACGAATACGAAAACCTTTATGGATTCATACGACTAGGCATATGTATACTCGTATTTGTGTGTGGGGGGAAAGACATTTATCCTTCTGCAGAACCTTGTTAGATTTTTCCAATGTTTGCTGTGCGATGTTAATTAATTTCCCTCTGTAGCCAAGTCGGGCTTTAGCTTATGGTGAAAAGAAGTAATCGTACCTTCCCGTAGAAGCGTGTGAACCATCTCCTAAACTCAACCTTCTCCAAAACTCGTACAAGTATGTCAACCGAAGAGGTGAAAGTAACTTGTTGTAATAAAAGGGTTTTCGTAGTCTTCGCTGTTCGGGTGGTGTTCACTAGGTGTTTCCTTTAACGGTGTTTTCATTAAATAATTTTATGGTGTCTATTATCAACTTAAGTGTGTGCTAAGTGTGGTCTGGTTGGGTGGTGTTAACGACGACGGAATGGCGAACACTGCTCTGAAGGTGGCGAGGCCAAGGAAACTTGATACATTCCACATAGTATCTCCAAGTTGTATGTATGTACAACTCAACCACTGTTGGAGCGGAACTTAAATAGCTGTGTGGGTAGAAATAATCGTTTTCATTAAAACTGAGGTTATGGTTGAAGTCAATTAGCCGCAAATGTAATGACGGCACTTGCCGTCGCTATTAACATTTTCCATTGCCATTGCGAGTTTCAATCCGACTGGCTTCTTTACCTGGTGCCCTTAGATACCTACTCCTTGTCTCGACTACCTCATTTCCCTGGTGAAGAGCATGGCTTATGTTTAATTCGTTGGTAATCGTAGTTTTAGTGGCGTGTTAGATGGAGTAGATGTCTATTTGCAGATTATGAACAAGGCTAGACATAAGGGTGCCTATTTGCCTGTCAGTTGGAATGATGGAAAATTAGTGCAAATTAGTTTTAAGAAGTGCTGTTTGGTTACCTTTAGTTGAATAGATAAAATGTAGGATGAAAGAAATGGTTTATGGTTGAGAGATATTTTGAAGGCCGTGGTTGGGTTTTCCTCATGAATAACCATATGGTTAAGGAACCCCGTTCCCTTACCCCACGAGGGATGCGAATTATGAGGATTTGAGTGGAGGGCAGCCATTAGAGTGAATGGAATGTTGTTTTCTCTTCATTGATCTTTCCATTACAGGCAATTGAATGCATTGCTCAATGATAAACTGCAAGGTATTGATATGGTTTATGAGAAAGGATCCAATTCGATAGTTAACCTGTCTCACGTAAGCGCAAACAATTACCTCTCCAGTGGCCAAGTCATCCTCATGATCCAATCCATGAAGATTAGTAGGCCTTGGTTACCATGTTTTTCTCATAAAATTGTCAGAACTGTAGTAGGTTTTTTACCTTCCGAATGAAGTTAATAACTCTAGCAACAGGGGCGGAATCCCTTAGTTCAGTGATGTCGAGATGTTCCTGAAAAAGGCCATCCGTCTGATGCCGTTGGGGGTTGGGCAGTCTCATAATATGTGTTCAGCAGAGAAACGACTAGTCCTATTTCGTTGAGGTCATATCTTAAGCCGTGATGTCCTGGAAGTTACCCGCATGAATTTCGGCGCAGATTTCCCAGTCGTCCGACATCAACTGAGCAAATACTACGACGTCAAGCCGCTCGCCGAGAAGAGTATGGGACAACACGAAATGCTGCCAGGTCTGGCCGGCCCCGAAACACAAGTTTTGCTGAGAATATAGCAGCTGTGGTTGAAGATGTCGCAGAGCACCCCGGAGTATCGACCATACGCCATGCCACGCAATTGAGCATCAATCAGCGGGCTTTATAGATAATTTTGGTGAAGGAATGTAAGATGTTCCCTTATAAAGTGCATCAGCTGTTAGCTGTGAACCGCCAAGCGCGTGTAACCTACGCTCAAGCCATTCTAAATCTTGACCACGTGGGACACAACTTTTCATCGAAATCCATCATGAACGACGAGGCCTTTTTCCATCTTTGTGGATATGTAAACAAGCAAAATAAACGCTTCTGGGGCACCGAAAACCCACGTATAACTCTTGAATAGCCATTACCCCCGCCTTAAATTACTGATGGTGTTCCTCTTACGCTGGGGGCTTCATGGGGATATATTTTTCCGAAAACTCCGTGGGCGAAACGACAACCGCGAACCATGCTCAACGACTTTCTCCTTCCTCCATTGGATGAATTAGTACTGGAGAATATGTAGTTCCAGCAGGATGGAGCAACGGCGCATAATGTACGAGCCACAGCCGAAATTCTGAGGGCTGCGTTTCCAGGTCGCCTAATCTCTCGTTTCGATGATTTTCACTGGCCATCAAGTTCACCTAATTTAATCGTTCCAGACTTCTTTTTGTGAGGTTTTTCAAAGTCACGAGTCTATGTCAACAAAACTCAGACTATTAAAGCCCCCAAGGAGAATAGCCATCAAGAATACGAGGTCCTATAAGCCGGATCCCGAATAGCTATCAATTCTATCGGCGACCACTTATCCGATATCATTTTCTCGACTTAATGGAAAAAAGCTAAAACATCAAACAAACATAATCCAAAAGCAGAATCAAAATTTTTCATTCATAAGAAAATTATAGCCAAAGAACATCGAGTGACAACTTTTGCACTACCTTGTATATTGTAAGGAATCGGTTGAGAGCAAGAAGAATCGGCGCCTGAAGCGACAGACAAGCTGGGCTAAATTCACTAAGCTTGCTCGAGTTCCACGTTCCAGGATAAATAAAGGCGGTAGGACTACGAACACGTCAGGCCGCATGAACCCGGCGGTGACGTGGTGGGTGCTGGTGTGATGTTGAAGATATCGCATGCCAGTGCATCGCCCATAACCCATTTTTGACATCAAAGGTCTCGGTGAGATGTTTACCGACAATTATGGAGCGTGCATTCTTTATCGTCACCCTGCACATACGGACGAGTTTGGCAGGGATGCCGAAACTAGACACTGCTCTGTATAGCCGTCTCTATAGATGCTGTCATACGCGGCTTTAAAATCGATGAATAGGTGGTGTGTATCGATCTGAAGCTCATGGGTCTTCTCCAAGATCGTAGTGTGAGTATTTGGTCGATGGTGGAGTTTCCTTGCCTAAGGCCACACTGATATGGACTTACCAGGTTGTTGACGAACGGTTTCAATAATACGGCAGATAAGATCTTGCATAGGTTAAGAAGCCTGATGCCTCTGTAGTTGGCGCAGCTCAGAGGGTCTCCTTTCTTGAGGATCGGACAAACAATGCTGCAGTTCTATTCATCAGGCGTACTTTCGTCCGAACATATTTTAGAGATTAATTGGTGTGTGCTCATTACAAAGCTATCACCTGCCGCTTTAAGGAGGTCGGTGGTCAGGCCGTCCGCTCCAGTAGCTTTGTTGGACTTCAGTTTATGTATTGCTATCTTCACTTCATCCAGGTCAGGTGGACGGAATTGTTGGTCTACGTCGTCCAAGATGAGACGTTCATTCTGCCTGACAGCGGTATTTGTTTCATTAACGACGTAAGGCAGACTGCGACTTTACTACAATGTTCCTTTGTTCCTCTCTACAGGCTTCTGTTCGCGGCTTGATTCCGTGGCATGTTTGGTAAAACTTCCGAATTTCATTCATTTGCCGCATTGCGTGCGTTTTGCTTAGCTTCATGTGTTTGCCGGCATTCATCATCAATCCAGGGGTTTCGTTGTGGAGGTCGAGTGAAACGCAGTACATCAATAGCGGCGTCTCTGATAGCTCTTTGGCAGTGTTGCCATGGTCTTCGACGCTTGATGTTGGCCGCAAGGGACCTCTTAAGAGATTAAAGAGACTCGATCAGAAAAGGTGACCTCTGGCGATTGTAGCCGACTGTCGTCGAAATTTCTCACAATATTAGCTTACTCAGGATTTCTGCAACAAGGTAATGGTTTGAGTCAATATTGGCTCCTCGGAACGTTCGGACATCCACAATACTAGAGGAATATCTTTCGTCGAACGCAATGTGGTCAATCTGGTTGACGGTCCCCAGGTGTTCTTCAAGTCCCCTTGTGAATATCGAGATGGTGGTCCCGTCGCAAAGTCAATTAGCTTGAAACTGTTATCGGAGGTGGTGTCGTGCAGGCTGTATCTTCCGACAGTGCTTCTAAAGATGCCACCTCTTCCTAGTTTTGCATTGAAATTGGTGAGGACAATTTTAATGTCATAGCTAAGGCGTTGCTCGTAGGTTTTGTTTAACAGCTCACAGAAGGCATCTTTGGTATCGTCATCTTTCTCCTCTGTGGGGGCGTTTGCGCATATTGCCATGGGGCGCTCATTCACATGCCGGAAACTCAAGACTTTTTCCCGAAGTCTGCCTACATCAACAAATCCGCATCCAAATAGTCGCTGCTTTTGCCGTCGATAACAATCGACGAAGTAGATGTCGCAGTTTTTCATACTCGTTTTGTCCGGACTACTTAATCGCATTTCTTGGATGGCGGTAATGTCTGCTTTTCAGCAGTCTAGGGCGTCCGCTAGTTGTTCGGCTATAAGCGACCGAACATTCCACGTGCATATCCGAGGTTCGTTGTCCTTTAAACGTTTGCATGGGTGAGCAGTGTATCCGTCTGTATTCGAGGCTTGTTTATGTTTCCGATTTTTTTAATTTTTTCCCATAGCCGGGTAGTTATCCCGGCGGTACAACCCCCAACCTTTAGGTCCGTTTCATTTTTGATACCCGTAGGACGAGGGATGGGTTAGCCCGAAAGCCAGTAACCCATGTGATGTGAGTGCCGCCATTGGTCCATTAAGGGCTCTTTCGCCACCATCTCCTTTCCAAGACCTCGACTTGTATTGCCTTTATTGGATCAACAGAGGTCTTTGGAAAGTTGACCTAAAAGACACCAACTGTTGTACAATAGACTCTGCAACGCGTCCTGGAAACGTGGTACCGACTTAAAATTGTAGAATGCGGGCGATCAATATTGTTTATTAGGATTTACCATATGGGAGCAACTATAAAATTGTCACCAGAGTAGCTTCAACACAGCTCTGTATTGGCCTGCGATAGAATCCAGTTCAGAAAAAATAGTTACCCGTATGAAAACTCATTTCACCCTCTCGCAAATGAGTCAACAAATTTTAATAACCCATAAAGGTCGCTGTTCCTTATTTTTCCAAATTTTATTTAAAAAAAAAAACAAAACTGTCAAATTTCAAATATAACTCCCCACAGTAGTGAGATCCATTTTTTCGAGAATTTTAATGTGAAAACTTGTTTGGAGACAAAACAGGAAGACAAACCGAATTTTCATTTTCATTTTGATTTTCACTTTAATGGGTCTGTTGTTGTGCCCTTTTTACTCATATTTGGCTTTCGTTTTGTGCAAAACAACACACAACATTGGTAAACAGGAATAAAAATGAAATGAACAAAGAAAAAAATAGAAAAACTGCACTTTTATGGCACTTTTAACTGCCAGGATATTCACAGGATACCTAGTCCCTTGTCCCAGTCTCTAGCTCTCCCTTGTGTAGCTACAGCGATGTGACGGACTATAACAGAATTGAAAAACAAAAGTTAATTGAATCGTTATAAATACGTCAACTTGTCCATTCGGAGGGCAAATCAACGTTTTTAGGTTTACTCAGGTTAAATTACACGCCGTGTTGATTTTTTTTTTTTTTTTGTAGGGGGACTTTAAGTCGCGGACAGGTCTTTGGGAAGGGTGGCTTTGTTTGGGGGTGAGTAGGAGCCAGATTTGAACGTAAGGCATCGGGTATGTCAATCTGAAATTCACGGCGCTACAACTCGTATTGTCATTTACATTTTAAATTTGATTGTTTGTATTTATTTGGTAAATTGCGCTCTCAGATATCTCTGTTTGGTTAATCTAAATGTTCAATAGGAGTACAGTGGACTAAATGCAGCACATCATGCATTGACTTACAGAATAGGATGTTTAATGGTTGTCCAGTTGGTGCCAGTATTGCAATTGACAACCACGAATTTCAGCTTAATTAAGAAGCGTAAGGAATCTAGGCCCTTGGAGGGGAGGCCAACATCTGCTTTTAACCAAATCCAAGCGACAACCATGACAATATTGGAATGCCCCTGAAATATTTTCGATTCTATAGCTCCTGAGGTGAACTATGATCTTAAGGAGTCTTGAAGGTCGAACTAAAACAGTTTTGATAATGCTTTCTCTGTGACTACGTAGGAACAATTCAATATTCATCTGGAAGCTTTTAATCTAGTAAAAGTAAAATAGGTTAAGTATTGTACGATTAGGGAAGGCACTTATAAATTTTATCCTGAAGATTCCCAGTGCTGTAGCAATAATTACACATCAATCGGGCTTACTGTACCTCATTGTTATAGTGCGTAGGTACTAGTTTCGTCCAATCGAACTTATCTTGCCAAACTAGTACCACTTTGACATTTTTTCGGAACTGTAACTGTCCTAAGGCTGGTAAGAACAGATACAGACAGATCGGATGGCGTATTTGAATCCTAAAACTTAAACATGGCAGCCCGGTATAAACCATGGCCAAGCTTCTTGACACTTATTTGTGTTGCTCATCTTGTCATTTTTGTCACATCTGAGCGGGGCCTACGGTTTATCGAAGAATCCGAACGGCACTTCTTAGAAGTTTTTTTTAGAGAAATTTTTACATTCGGGAGTTTGCCATTGCCCGCCGAAAGGGTGATGACGATTCGAACAATAGTTGGCGATGATGAAGATCAACCCACAGTCCCTCTGCGTGATGGTCTAATGAGCTAACCATTGCGCCATCACCACCACCTGAGGATATATGTATCTATTAGATTGCCGAATTTTTCGTAAGGACAAGAAGTCACCAGCTCTCGGCACGCGAGCAAAAGCCTTATAATAATAATCAACATCTAGGCAAAATTCGCCAATATCTGTTTGATATATGTACGCCAATACCTACACGGGGTAGAGTTTCATGATAAAACACACGCGCAATGTCCACATGCTCCTAGGGGAATGTGACTTCAAATTGCACATGGTTTCCTCATCTGATCATCAAATTTCGGCCAAATTAAATATGTTGCAATCAACGCAAGGTACTCGCCAAGTTTTGAGCTCTCGAACATCCTTCGCTGGCTAAAAAGACTTACTTGAAGCAAGGCCTAATTGGAACCTAGTACTTCTACGGTTAACTTAGATGTCATAACGAAAATTAAATATTGTGAGGAGATTAAACTTTGAACGACTGTCATAAATATTTCATGTATTGCATCCCATGCAGCATCAGGATGTGAACACCAATGGTATCGATGGCGCAAGACCAACGTAACATTTGGATTTCATTGTGCAAATTCGTTATGAAACAAAGCCACACAGAAATATGAAAGCGGCTTATGAGCCCTACAAGTAAGAAGGGAGGGGAATCATTGGCATATCCAGAGGAAAAAAAGAAGAATACGACCTAGGGAATAAAGAATAGCTAGTCCTGGAAGAATATATATATACACCAACGTCTGGAAAGAGACCTAAGGAGATGAACAAACTATTTTTATAGTTAAGTCACAGTCAGTGCTGATGTACATGTTAATCCGAGTAGACTAGGCGATAAAAGCCAGGATTTCTGTCCACGTATCTAAAATAAATTAAAAAAGGAAAAACCTTAATTTTATTGAACTCCTGTGGTCGTCCTTCTGGCGGACGGTAAAGCAGAATTAAATGAATTTTTGTAGACAAAATAAGACTGCTGACCACCAAATTTTAGAATTACTTGAGGTAGCAGTGGATCAACAGGTTCGATTCAAAAGAAATGAGAGAAGAAGGAATGAACTTCACCATCTATGGTAAAGAGATATCGGTCTCCGTACACGATCTTGTCTACGGTATTGTGTGAACGAACGAAACAAATTGTCATCAATCTGATTAGCCCCTATCACCTGGTTAGGGTGATATTAAGACGCCATTTGTCGGCATTAGTAGAGCTGTAGGCATATTTGACCAACTCACCAGATTATGCAGAATTGCTGTAAAAAAGTTTCATTGCTTCTTATAGGTCGACAGAAATCCCGGTGACACCTTTTATGTTCAAAAGCGGTTTAGAAACGATGATGTGCAAATTATCAAATGTCTTAGAAGCCCTAAAAATGGGCTTGGTTGTGAATAAGTGGCGAAACCGATTATCAGCTGTAAACATGAAAATACGAAAAGTTTTGACTTAGTTACTTGTTTAGGTGCTACAGGTCAAGATGGATCTGTGCCTCAACTTACAAGGTTTCCCAGTTAGCCTGGTCAGTTGCTCACTGCAAGTCGGCTTAGGTCCGCCTCTACTTGTGCGTGCGGTCTTCCCCTAGTGCGTTGTCCCTTCGGGTTACATTTGAGGTCTCTGCAAGCTAGATTTTTGGTGTATAGTACATTCGCTCTACATGTCCTAGCCATCTTATGTATTTGATGTGAAATTTTGTGACTAGGTCACTGTACATCTCGTATAGTTACTCGTTGAAACTTCTCCTCCAAACACCGTGAACTCAAACGAGATCGAATTATTTATCGAAGATTATATACGAAGTATATCTTCACCAGCTTTCGGTAGAATCCATGCTTCAGCTGCATAAAGTACAACTGGGATGATGAACGTCTTTTATGTTGTCTCCTTAGCAATTTCGGATAGGGCATTTCCGCTCAAGAAACAGCGATTGGCCAGAGGTTTTTTGTTCTTTTTCTGCTCTGCAGCACAGCCAAGGAAAACAAGACCCTTACAACCTCCAAACTATAGCTGTCGTTGATGTTGTATGTCCCTTCTTGTTGACAGCATATACCTACAATAGATTTGCCTTCATTTTCTCATTTTGGCAACTTCTGTTTTAATACTAGTTAACGCTTACAATAAAATCTCGCTCATATGCCTCTTGTGCTCGACATGCTCAACATGACACCGTCACCGTCGCCTCGTTACTTTGTCACCTTCTTTAAGACCCTTTTTGACATCAAAGGCTTGGATTAAGTCGTTACTGACTTTGACGACACAGACGGACAAACTTTGCAGGAATACTAAACGTAGACACCTTTCCATATAGCCCGTCTCTAATAATACCATATAAGGTCATATATGGCCTTAAAATCGATGAAGTGATGGTGGATATCTATTCGGACTTCTTGAATTTTTTCGAGGATCTGCTGAAATGTAAAGATTTGGTAAACTGAGAACTTTCCTGGCTTGCTATGTGAAGCAGAAGTGTAGGCGTAAGCAAATCCGAATGATGTTGCCCTTGGTCTTGGATTTTCGGTTGCGTTGACGAGCTTTGGAGGAAGAATTATGAAGCTGAGCTCTACGAGCAATACAGAGACATCAGCCTGCCCATGAAAGTGCATCGTTTTTACCAAGAATAGCTGAAACTAAAGGTGTACACCCCGGCCTGAAGAATATTTGATTTCTTCCCATAAGCACATATCTTAGTAGATACTCGTAGTGACAGATAAAAAAGCTCACATGAGGTGGGTGTTCTTCTAAACGAACCAGAGCCACGTTTAGATCACTTTTGATCTAACACCATGCTAGCCTGTGGGAAAGCATCTCTAAAAAAACAGCTCAATTCTGACAAAACCAAAAATCATATTTCCGTATTTCCTTCACATCCACCAAAGAACCTGGTGCCCCGTGATCGAAATACGCATGACGCAACCTTAATCTCCGTTCTCTGATATTACCAAACTCTCCAATCAGTCAATGTTGGCGCAATGTCATCCTACCCACACATAAGTCTGCCATATGGTTGTAATCCAAAATAATTCGACTTTGGGCGATGGTTAATTAAGAAAAATAGAGCCTTCCCTGACGGACTCGTCCATAATCCAATATTGTCAGAAAGTCATGAGGTTTTTTTATCGACAAATCTTCAAATAAAGATTACCGACAGGGGCATACAGTGAAGAGGGAAGACTACTGGTTTAAAACGACCCTGCAAGGAAGGATGAGATTTGTTTGCGAGTCTTAAAGGAAGGACCGAGAGAAAAGTGCTTGAGAAAAGGTATTGCTGAAGGGAAAACGCCGAGAAAAAGCCAAAGTGACAGTAATTCCGTCCACAGAATCAAGTAGACACTCTCCCTGTCGAGCCATCTAAAACAGCGCAAGTAGATTTCGTTAACAGCCTTCACTAATTTTTTTTATAAAATATTTTCGAATAATGACGAAGTAAATACATCATATGACTATCAAGAACAGAAACAATCTCCCGTCCAGATCACTGTGAGGATTTCTCATCCACTGATGGTCAATCTGAAAAAAAAAAAAAATGAAAACTCGGGATAGAACTACTGCACAGTTCTATTATCCAAGCTGGGGCTGATTTATCAACAGCGCCTCAACAAATCAACAAACGGAGTCAATTCTCTGAATTCAGATGACTGAACAGAGAATCATTTGTTCATACAACCAAGCCAGCGAATTAAGTCAGCCGTCAGCCTTTCAAGGCCTAACAAATGTTTTTGACCTACAGGTATGACATAGGCAAATTGGTTGTAAATATTCATGGCGACGGGGCCCATCACTCTGATTCTCGTACTTCATAAATATTTTAATATTTAACAAAAAATAAAAAAACACCCACGCAATCTCTGCAGTTTATTTGATTTGAATTAATCCCAAAACAAAAATTTTATGCAAAAAGTTGAATCCACAAGCTTGAAAGCCGTAACACCATCTGCATCTGTACCACCACCTGTGTGCCGTGTTTTATATTTAACAGCACATCCCAACCGACATTCGACATTCATAAATTGCAAATGTGCAACATTCGCCGGTTATTGACTGCATCCGCTGTTTCCGGTTAAATCGAATCTACAAAATTTCCTACACCTCATCTACTCAAACAGTACAATGTCACAGTCGGGCTCAGCCACACAATCATACGTACCACATACTAGTACTCATAAAAAAGGAGTGGAATAAAAAAATATTAATTACTGTAATTGTATCCTTAAAAATAAAATATTTAATGTCGCCACAAAAATTTCATTTGTTAACCTCTTCGGGCTTGTGATAAACACAGTATGTATGGCCAACCGACTGAATTATCTCCCTGTCCAGGGTAAATAGACCATAGACATGGTCTATGGTTGTTGCTCTCACATCTGACAGATCGATAGATGTTCATAGATACCAGTAGATACTCGCACGCATTAAAACGAATATTCCTATCCATGACATGATAATCCGATTCTGTCGGCTGTGTGGCAGGAAATGTGAAATCCTATTATCCTGCCATCACACAATCAAATTGCAGAGAAATTTTTTTATTTTTATTTTTTTGATTTCAGGATCTAATCTAAAAGATTTGGTAATTGCTTTCGTGCAGCATATCTGTAACTTCTTCGCCTGGCAGCTTCTCCAGAAAGGAAAACAAAATAACCAAAACAAAAGATGAACCCTCGTCCTTTATTGTGAGTTCTCTTTTTTTTGCAACGATAAGAATTATAATTAATTTTGGATAATCCGACTTCTCCATTCGGGAGCACGGAAAGGTGACTGTCATGATTAACGCAGAGTCTGTGCAAGAGTACTGAACCAGATACAAGAACTCTTAGAACTCTGGGAACTCTGGGAACTCGCCTAACAGTCCAAACTCTCAAGCCGAACTGTGAAGAGAAAGAATCATTTTCAAAAATGACAGGCAACAGCTTGTGCAATACAACCCCAACCTATAAAAGGGGGTGGCATCGGTGGTTTAAAAAGGATACTGGATATGGTTAACTTATTCTTCACACAGCTTAAGGAGTAACTTTTCAGAATGAGTGAAATGTTTGACTTTAGGTTAAACGAGAGCAAAGCAAAGTCGAAGTGGTGATTTTGCATTAAAATTTCGATCTATGTATCTGTTATTCCGTAAGGTTCTATAGGTTTTCCGAATAATTAAAATGTTGCGTAGGGAGGTTAAGGAAGAAATTGCCAAATGCAATCGAGCTAATTAAACTTCTTTCACAACTGTTTAGATTTTCTAATCAGTATTTGAGGGACTCTGCACATTTATATCTGCAACAGTAAAAATTCAGTCCTTACGTTTCAGTGGTTGAAGAATTGAGATCTAAAAAATGGAGTTCACTCAGGGCTCCCATTCGAAGGGAAAGTAATGGGAAATATGTATGAGTCTTATGCAAGCTATGTGCACAGCCAGCTTAAGCCTTTTACACTTCAAAATCGTTGATCAAAATCCATCAATTTGTCCGTATATATCCGAAGGATGTAGCAATACCAGCGCGGTAGCAAAACACGCGAAACCAACGGTATCCCTTAGCGGCGCGACAAGCTTACATCAACCCTTAATTTGCAGAGCCAGCACACGTCATGACACCACCCACAAGGCAACCCAATCGCATGGGATACAACCAGCACAGCGACTGGCAAGCCAGAATACCGCTTTACGAGGCGCAACGAAGAGCACACAAAGAAGAAAAGCCGATAACGTTCGACTATTCTTTCACCACTCATGAATGCACACCGGACGAGACGATGACAACGGGACCTGCGACCGAGATCCGTGCAATCTTCTGTGGCTTGGTGCAAAACGTCATGCAAGCAGAGCTACGACCAGAGCGGTTAAGTTAAATCTTCCCACCAGAGCGGTGGGGCATCTTTTCACTTTGTATCAGTCTGCGAGCTAGACCAGTCGTGCAAAAATACAATCCACAGAAAAATAAATAATTTCAAATAAAAGTGCATTTTGGTTTCTATCCTTTGAGTTATAAAACAATCATCATGTGACTTATCGCGAAGTTGGGGCATGCTTGGGCATTATTTCCACTCGCATACATTTATTATTGCATGCATCTTTGATTGACTTAAAGATTTTTTCATATTGGATGCGGCATAAATTGAAAATCGCCCAAAAAGTAACTCATTTCCATTTACCTCAAGAAATGTTGAAAAAATTCGTTCGTCAAGACCAAGATTAGGAAATATCTAAACGTGTTCCATAGTAAAGGAAAATCATTCTAGGAAATCATGAAGATTGTTAAATAGTGAGGGAGATAAAAGCTATAAGTACTGTGCAATATCTCCAAATATGACCCCTAGTTGACCAAGTAACAATCGCTACATTCTAAAGTCACCACGTTTGTATCTCAGTTTTTGTTAACTCTTAAGCATCTATGTCACAACAATGCAACAAAGAAAGGAAAGGAATCTTTTGTTCCAACTTGGAACCGCCTTATCACTATTTCATTCTCCATTTGGGTCCTTAGAACCCCATGACAGAAAGGAAAAAACTCATCTCTCAGCCTAAAAGACCATTAAGCAAGCACCGAACGGTTACAGGCTGTCTTTTCATTCCGAAACCAGGTATTTCATCTTGCCGATAACTTGGAGTGGTTAGCACAGCAAAGATCTAGGCAGCTGACAGTGCACCCACTTTTGTTATATATCTTAAACGCGCCACTATTAAGCTCGGTACTTTTTCTTACACAACCAATCTATGTCTAAGCGGGAGGATCGCTCTACTTCCACTTTTTTTTCCCTTTATTACTAACTGGCCCAAAGCATCCCCTATCCTCCATGCGCCCTCGCAACTTAACACCAGGTGTATAATGGATAGGCGTTAGTACCAGCAGAAGGCGGACCCCTAAAGCAGTCGTTTTTTTCGTGGTTATATGCGATATTTTTAAACGAAGTAGTTATTCACCTTACTATGACATCGCTCGACACATGGGCACAGCACAAGCACGAGTGGGTGTGCCGACTTGCTCACAATCTCCTTATGTACTTCCTTCTTCTGAAGCAACGCACCAACGAGCGTCGGTATAAGACAACTTCGGCCACTTCTGACGTCAACCCATTCTATCTCCGTAACTCTGTTGTGCAGTACTCGATCCTGCAAACAGCTTCTTCTTATCCTTTTATTAACCCTTTCCTCGTTATACGAACTTATGCATAACGAGTTTCCCATTTTTACTGCATCGCTGCTGCTCCGCTTATGGGGTTGGCTAATGTCGCAGACTGCAGAACGCGTCTATATAATGCTCGGTCCTGGATCGCTTCAGTGGTAAGCCCCAGGCGTTGTTGCGCATTTGCCATCTGAGAAATCCAGGAATTTTTTTCCGACCACGTTTTCTTACAGTTGGAGTGACCGTAGTTGCTAGTGCTTTTTTAACCGGATTTTCCGAAGATCTTCTTTGAACGTGACAAAACCAGCTTATTCTCTTCGCCTAAAGCTGTTCGGTTACCGAATTCTTTATATGTAGACTTCCTCTTATACCCGTAGATCTAATGCAATCGCGTTTAGTGACTCCACTAGACATCCTTAACATTTTCATTTCCGCTGCCGTCATTTTGTTTTTAAACGCTTCGTACATTGTCCAGCACTGTGAACCGTATATAAGAGCTGGTCTAACAACCGTGGTGTAGAGTTTCCCCTTCAATTTAAGTGGAAATTTTCGGTCGCAAAAGATTCCCGAATTTTTCCGCCATTTCATCCACCCCTCACTCACTCTGTGGTTTACGTCGTCGTCACATTTCGCTTCCATGTTAACGATTGATCCTAAGTACTTAAAGATAGCGCTTTTCGGAAGAACTATCCCGTCTAACATTATATCCGGAACAGGTCGCAACGGATGCGCAAATGGGCACGTCAAATGCTCCGTCTTTGAACGACTTATTTTAAACCCGTTTCTCTCTAGCGCATTTCTCCATGAATCTAAGGCGTTCTGTAAATCTTCGACGTTATCGCTAAGTATAACTGCGTCGTCAGCGAAGAGAATTGGCTTTACATTTGCTTCGCGCATGCAGTCTTTTAAAAGATAGTCGAATACTACATTAAAGAGGAAAGGGCTAAGTACGCTTCCTTGATGCACTCCGACATTAACTGGAAATTCTCTCGTTAGTCCAGCAGAGCTTTTAACCGCAGTTTTCACGTTTCCGTACATGTCTTGTATTATTCTAACATACGTTTCCGGTACTTTTTGAGACCTCAGCGCGGCCCATATGAGATCCCTAGGCACTCGATCGAACCGTCGATCTTCCTTCAACAAATCCGCACTGGCTATTAACGAGCTTTATTATTTGCCGAAGACGTTCGTTTAAGACTCTTTCGACGATTTTCATTGTGTGTGTCATAAGCTTGATTGAACGGTAGTTGTTGCATTCTCGAGTGTCGCCTTTTCCTTTGTATAATGGAACCAAGAAGCTACTTCTCCATTGATTCGGCATAGGTTGTCCACATTTTAATTTATTTAAAAGTTTCGATAGCCAAACGCTACCGATCATTTTTGCAATTGCTATACTTATTTCTTCGATTGAAAAGTCCGAAACTTCCTCGTCGAATAGACCAGCTGTCGGCACGATATCACGTGGAAACTGTTTGTTAAGCAACTCCTTGCAGTGTTCAAGCCACCGGTCACAAATTTCCTTTTCATTTGTTAGTAAGCGACCGTCTGCGTTTTTGATGTATTTCGGCGAGGTTATTTCCATTGAATTTTTTCTCCTCTGTGCAGCGAGCTTAAAAATATTTGGCATTTTAGTACTGTACGACGTTTGAACTTCTTGGATAGCTTGTCTTCTATCCGCCGATCGTGAGGATATTTGTTCCAACTCCTGGTACAGGTTTTCCGCTTCTGCCGCTCGAGTTCGAGCCAGGACTTTCTTTGCGATCTTTTTAAGACGCTCGTATTCAAGAACCAGTAGAGCTTTTTCGATATCGTCGCTCCGATCGCATTTTGTCCACGCTTGGAATGCACTCTTCTTGTCGGCCACAGCTCGTTTGGTTTCGTCATTCCACCACCATGTTTCTTTGCCGACGTGATGGTATTTCGATATAGTCCCCAGATGGGACTTTGCGAGTGTTATGCATTCCTCGTGCATGCTGTTCCACATTTCTTGCGGGCTAAGTGAGTCTGCTATACCATTTATATTTTGAAGTACTTCTTTAGCCAGTGCGATAAATCTTGCGCTTCGTTCCCTCGATAGATTATACCACCGGATTTTTGGCTTTCCAAACGATGCCCGTGTTTTCGGTGGTTCTGCCGTGGAAAATTCTGTAATGAGCAGACGGTGTTGGCTTTCTAGCGATTCTCCAAGTATTACTTTACAGTCCTTAACACGGTTTCTCATCGACATTTTGCAGAGGTGATAATCTATTTGCGTTTCGTGGCCTCCGCTGCAGGAGGTGATAAGATGTCGTTGATGTTTAATAAACATTGTATTTAAGACGGTTAAGCCGTAAGCCATACACGCTACAAGGATGTCTTCGCCAGCTGAATTTCTGGTTCCAAAGCCTTTACCGCCGTGGCAGTCCTCATAATCAACATTTGTTTCTCGATCCTGCAAACAGCTATCCTGTGTATTTCTAAGGTAGTTCGGTACACTCTATTGCCTCAAGGCCTTTCGGATGTAAGACAATCTTGCTCTTGATAAGATAATCAGGACGACGCGACGTCATTCTTCGTCTTGTGAAATGCTTGTCCAAACTGCTTCATGCTCCCAAGAACATCACAAACCGATAACAACTTGGCTTGGCTTTTGTTATACCTTAAGTGGCTTATAGGGTATGCACGAGTTGGACAATTCTTTGACAGAAGGTGGAGCTTCTTGGATACGCAGTTAGAAGCCTTCCTTTTTGGTAGTAGCTACTAGCCACAAGAACCGTCGATCTGCAGCTCCAACACGCTACCTGTCTGACCTTTACAACTGCGTCAAAGCCATCGGTGTTAAGCTTCTGAAACTTACTATGGTTCACCGAACCGCACGTAGATTTCAGATAACTTGACTCGTGACCGGAAAGTCGAAATACTTAAGGAACTAAGGGGTTCTCATGTATGCGCTTCAATTGCAACCAATAACTAATCTCTTATTCTTCTTCCGCAAACTAAAACCATGATTCGATTCGGATTCCAATCCATAGCCCTAAGAGTTAACAAAAAAATGATGAGCTGGATGCTAATAAACAGGCTCCTTCTCCTTTATTTTAAACAGAAAACACAGCCTTAGGTACTGGAGCATCGAACTCCTGTCTTGAAATTGAAATCCACTACCAAGTTGATATTTAACCCCGGCTTTCTCCCTGGTTACAGCCAAGAAAAGGTGGAACTGAAAGTTGGAAGGCTAAAAACTGCACTTGTCATCGGGTACGAAACTAACGCACGACACACGGTATGGGATAGTTCCGACACTAATGACAGAGCTGAGCCACTTTTTGATAATTAAAATATTATTAGTACTTATTTCATTGTTTGCAATGTTGGCAATGAGCCCCATACACAACATTCTTGCCTCCGACAACATCACTCAGATGGAACCTTTCGAACCTTTAACATTTTTTTCCTCTGAAGTCTCACTTGTAAACCGTGTACCGGGCTATAACAACCTTACAAGGGATATCGCTACCGCATCTAAAATTATTATAAAAGTCTGATGTCAAGAAACAAGCTGTTCTGCAGTGGACTCTGAACATTTGCTTGTTACAGCTAAATTCAGAGCCGCCTTGTCTCACCGTCAGAAAAAAGAAAACTGAATGTTAGACGCCTTAAGCCGACTGGGGTAGCATGAGTTAGAGGCTCTTCTCTGTGCTCTCGCCACCCACAAACGCTTATACTCGTATATTGTGGAAACAGTATCGCGAATTAAGGAGGTAGCTGAGACCATAGTAGGCTACCAGTCACCCCAGATAAAGAGCCTGTAAATGATGAGTGCCTTGGCCGGAAACACATTTGCAAACGTTGCATCGTAAAACTAGGGCAGCGTGGAAAGGGTATCGAACCAGAAGAAGGAAGAGAGAAAAATCCTGCCTAGAAGAAGAGGACATCCACAGCTTAAGAAAATGAAGGAAAGGAAGAGTTTCGCGATCTACTTGTAAACAACATCCGAATATTTTTCTGGCAATAAAGTCACATGGCGGCTGACTTTCAGCCTGAAACGAAGGCTCTTCGAAATAGCAAAAAAAAACCTAGACACTAGATCGCAGATAAGATAGTAGAAAGATTTAAGAAGCATTTCTAACAGCTGCTAAATGGGTCTTATAAAGAGGAAGTGTTTGGGTAAGAAGAGAACCCACGTCCAGTCAATGAAGAACCGGTACAACCACCCAGTATTGAATAGGTCAGCCTAGCTATTAATAAGTTAGACAAAAACATCATCAACAATCCGTCCTACCAGAAAGGTGATTATATGTCCTGCAAGAACTATCGAGGCATATATCTGCTAAACGTCGCGTATTAGATTCGACCCAACGTACAATGTAAACGTCTAAAGTTCTGTAACATATTAATCGGCAGGTACCATTGTTGCTTCCGGCACAGTATATCGACGATATACTAAATTTTCATACTGAGGTAAGACCTGGAACGAATTTCAAGTTGAAACTTATCACATTTTCATTGACTTTAAAGACGCATATGAAATCATTCATCGTCTGGAGCCCTGCATGACGATGGGCGAATTCGGGATTCCGACAAAACTGATCCAATTGTGTCGCATGACACTGGAAAACACGAGGTGCAATGTGCACTTTTGGAAAGGCTCTTCCGGGCTGTTTTAAGCATGCACCGTATTTTGGTAAGGAAATGCGCTATCATGTGATTTCTTCAATCTTGTTCTGGATCAGATAGTACGCAGGGCACGTGTCAAGCAGAAGCCTATATCATCAACAGATCTGTCCAAATACTGGGGTGGACGATATCAATATCATCGACTGCTCCCATTGTGCTGAAATAGAGACTTCCAAGGCGATTGAAGAACAGGCGAAGTTGGTAGGCATTACAGTAAATGAGGACAAGACGAGATAGCATAAAGCTATCAATCAAAAAAGAACCATCTGTCTATAATTTAGGACAAAGTCCTACTGTTGGTAGCAACAACTTCGACTTAGTCAAGTTCTAGTTCTAGTTCTACCTCGTAGTGAACACTAACGAGTGACACCTTAGGAGGTCCGAAGAGGAATTATCCTGGGAAACCGCTGCTACTACGAATATAGGAGAAGCTCGGCCACATCGAGCGATTAAACAAAACTGCTGCATCCAAGAGAATTTTCAATTCTCAGCACTTGGTAGGAAGGTGGAACCTCCGTTTTGAAGATCAAGCTATTGCGGATGCCAGACCGCTTTGTCTGGAGAACTGAAAGCAGAATCTCATTGCATTGTCTCATTGAAGGACTCTTCGCGGGTGGGAAGCCTAAGTGGTTTGGTTTTACCAACAGCCACCATTACATTATCTATCATACATAAAACCAGTGCAATGGAGAATTCAAGAAATCAACATGCTCGTACACCACAGAGTGTCAATTTTGAAAGCCGCTAGTAGCGGTAGAAATCGTCTACCTGACTCTATTGATTCGTCTGAGATATTTATTGAAATTAAGTAAAATCAAATGCCGATCAATTACTCACACGCTTCACCTTTAATGGCCTTTTCCTGTTCTCAGGTCGCAGAAAATCATAAATAACCAATTTCACCAGAATGAAACGAGCCGGAGCTGAGAGTTAAGTTCACGGCTACTTGGTTGCCTGGAAATGGTAATATTTTTTGTTGTTTTTTCTTTCCTCAATTTAAATTGCACACAATCAATAACATTTAATCCTTGTGGCATTATTCCCATCACGATCATCATTATCATCAGACGGAGCGGTCTGACATTAAATCAATTTGACGGTTATCAACCCGCTCCATCATCGTCGTTGGTTGTTGGTTGTTGGTTTTTCGCCATTGCCGGTCATCCGCCGTGTCAAGGTTTTTTTTTATTTTTTATTTCTTTTAAATTCACTTGAGTTTATGGATGTTTATGTGCATGGGTTTGTGGTGGGGCAACATGACCACACAATGGTCAACTTTTGTCCCGGAAACCGCAGATACATTTGTTATTATTTCAGACTCCCGACTGGGTGGGGGGGGGGGGGATACGTACCACAATAAACCACCATTCCGTGAATATCGGTAGACCGTGGGTAAGCAACCAGCCTGGCACTGCCTCTCTAGGTTAAAGGATTGTTATTTAAAATAATTTAACCGTTGCTCACATAAAGGAAAACGATACAACCCAAAATAACAACCCCAAACAAGTAAAGGCTCATACGAATACAACTAAAAAAAAATTGATAATGCAACTGCAACAACATAAGCAACGAACCAACTTACCTTTCATCCGCCACTGGTTGCACTGGGAAACGGATACGAATAGATACCTCTATCCATATTCGTATATCCGGCCGAGTGACAGTGACTGCACTGCCACAGACTACGAGTATGTATCTGTGGCATATTTCTAGGAAATAATTGTGGGCCACATTTAATGGTTTTTTTTTGTTTTGTTCATTCGAATCACCCGCACTCACTTGTTTCAGTAAAAAGGATGATGAGGCGAAATTTCATATCGAGACTCTGGTGTTAAGTATCAGCTCGTTATTTTTAATAAATTAAAATGCACACTGTAGTTACTGTTGTTGTTACAGTCTTTGCTGTTTTTGTTGTTGTTGTTGAAGAGGATGATTCTGGCGGTTGGTGGTTGAAATTGTTCTGGCGATTTTTGGTTGGTTGCGTTGCGCCGAATCCCTCTTGGCAGGGCTTTGCTTTATTTTTTCCCATCCCCCTCTTCAAACGAAAGCGAATTTTCCGCCGATGTAAAACAAAATTTCATAAAAAAAAAGAAGCTGACTCAGGAAAATTGCTCAGGCAGTTCCATCCACACAGTCCACCTGGAATACACCCGAGGCAGAGGCAGAGAAAATGAAGATTAAAATTGAAAACTCACCGTGAATTAATCGAATGCTCAGCATTTTTTGCCATCCGGGATTTTCTTCCCTTTGGCAGCCACGGGGCTATGACTACAGGGCTATTGGGCCGCAATCCAACTTTGTATCTTTTAACGATTAATTATCTGACACTAGTAGAAATACAGCGATGTAAGTGCGACTATGACTACAGGGACTATCTGACAAGCTCTAAGGGGTCGGTGTGTCCCTTTACATATATGTTGCTCTCAAAGAGAACCATGAATCTCTGCATAAGTGTAAAAATCAATTAATTACTTAATATTGTCGAATGGTATTCGAAAAAAAAAAATTAAAACTGATTGTGGACCAAAAGGACGATAAGGACTTTGAAGACTCTGCTATGGTGTTTATTTCTTATTTTGTATCCCCTGTTGTTTAATTAATTCATATTAAATACTCGGACGTTGCTTTTCGTTGTAAAGTGTGAAGGAACGAATTTACTAATAAAATTAATTGGCTTTACATGGAGTAAACGGGCAGCTCGTAACCCTCAGAACGGGCCATGAGAGCATTCAAAAAAATCGGCAAGGAAATACGATTTCTTGAAAGCAATGTAAGGGCTGTTAATCGTTTTTTTCTCTTTGAAGTATTCACAGTTCCTTGCTATTAATATTATGTTCAGATATCCAGTGCTGCAATTGTGTATACACATCTTGTCATTGTGCTTATCTTCCTTCAAGTGTTAGCCATCGGATCCTAGCAGACCTATTTGGCTTCGACTTGCCAAACTTTTAAGCGCAAATGCTGGCCAGCACATAAAAATAGCGGCACTATAAACGGGACAGCGGACGAATTTCCAAGTTGGAATCAATGGTGAAGAAAATTCCCGGAACAAATGAGACTTTAGTCGGGCTACTCCGACATATTTTGGGCTCAGCCCATTTTCTGAAAAAAAGTGAGGAGCTGGTGGCGTTTGAGACCTCCGCCGGGTAACTGCTGGGCCATGGAAAAAAATTAAAGTTAAGAAGCAACAACAAGTCTCAGATACGGATGGACCTGCTGCTGACAACGCATACAAACGAATTAAGGACAACGAACTTCGGATATGCACGTGAAATGTTCGGTTCCTTAATATGCCATGAGCAGCCGAACAACTAGCGGAGGCCCTAGACTGATGTAAAGCAGACCTAACCGCCATCCAAGAAATGCAAGTGAAAGGGCCGGGCAGAAAGAGTATGAAAAACTGCGACATATACTAAGGCGATGATTTTCGACGGCAAAAACAGTGCCTATTTGGATGCGGATTTGTTGTTGGAGGCAGATTTAGGCAAGAAGTATTGAGTTTCCGGCATGTGAACGAGCGCCTCATTGCAATCCGCGTCGAGGCTAAATTTGCCAACATAAATCTGATATATATGCAATCTCCCACAGAGGAGAAAGATGAAGAAACCAAGGATGCCTTCTATGAGCTCTGGAACAAGACCTGCGAGCTATGACATTAAAATTGTCCGGATTCAGGCTTATCGACTTTGCGGAGGGACGAAACATTGTAGAAGCTAGCACGCGGTTCCCGAATCTCGATATTCACAAGGGGACTTAGAGATATCCTGTCCACCACATTGATCACATTGCGATCGACGCAACACACTCATCTAGTATTATGGATGTCCGTACGTTCCGAGGAGCCAACATCGACTCGGACCATTACCTTTTTGTAAGGTACGGTTGTGGATATGCCAATCTACGGCAAGACAAACTAATGCTGTGAGAAAATTCGACGTCAGACGGCTATAATCGCAAGAGATCGCCAAGTCTCTTAACCCTTTAAGAGGTTCAATACCGCCAGCATAAAGCATCGAAGAACACTGGAAACACTGCCAAAACGCCATCAGAGGTGCCGCTTCTGATGTGCTGACTTTTACTCGTCCACCACAACGAAACCCCTGGTTCGATGATGAATGCCGGCAAGCACATGCAGCTTAGCAAGATGCATAAAAAGCGGCGCTACTTAGGAGGACTAGAGATACTCACGAGTTCTATTAGCAGAAGAGGAGAGACGAACACCGGTTTCTCAGTAGGAAAACGTAGCAGCATGACAAGCGAGCGGTTGAGGGAATTGAGAGATGCGACTCTAGGAGTGAGATTCACAAATTTTACCAAAATGTGAATAAAATATGCCACGGACACTCCGAACCGAAGCCTGTAGAGGCGAACAAGGAACATCGTAGTAGAGTCACAGTCGCTGCTGAGGATTTCGAAAGAGAGTTCCTGTAGACTCTGTAACAGCGATGACGAAACAAATACCTTTCAACATGGATGATGTAAGCCAACAATTCCGTCCGCCTGACCTGGATGAGCCAAGATCTACGGCATGCACACCTACGATGCACACCATGTATTTATCGATTTTAAGGTAGCATCTCTAGAGACGAGCTATACAGAGCAATGTCTAGTTTCGCCAAACTCGTCCGTCTGTGCAGGATGACGATGGAGAATGCACGCTGCTCCATCAAGGTCGGTAAAGATCTCACCGAGACCTTTGTTGTCCAGAAAGGATTTAGACAAGGCGATGCGCTGTCATGCGATTTTTTCAACATCGTTCTTGAAAGAGTTGTGCAAAACTCACGAGTCCAACTACTCGCATATGCCGACGATATTGACATAATCGGGAGAAAGCAGCGTGATGTCAGTGGCGCTTTCGCGAGTATTGAGACAGAGTCGGCGAAAATGGGTTTAGCTGTCAATGAGGGCAAGACGAAGTATATGTTGTCACGCAAAAAGGACAACCAATACCGATGTCTCGGACAGAACGTCACCTTTGACAGGTATAAGTTTGAGGTAGTAAAGGACTTTGTTTACCTAGGCTCTGCTATAAATACAGACAACGACACCAGCGCTGAGATCAAACCAAGAATAACTCTTGCCATCCGCTTTTTTTTTTGGGCTAAGAAGGCAATTGAGTAGCAAAGAACTCTCTCGGACAACAAAAACCACCCTTTAAAAGACCTTAATAATCACGGTCCTGCTCTATGGCTCGGAGGCATGGACATTGTCAAAAATGGATGAGGATGTTCTTGGTTGCTTAGAGAAAAAATTCTTCGGGCGATCTTCGGTCCCATATGCATTGGAGGAGGAGATTCAACGACGAACTGTAAGGACTGAACAGCGACATGGACCCAGCCAGAAAAGTGGGGATCCAAAGACTGAGATGGCTGGGTCATGTAGAGCGGTGCACACCATCACTCCGGTCTGAAAAGTTTCCGAATCCTTCCTTGATGGACAGCGTTTTAGAAGAAGACCGAAACTCATCAGGTGGCTCACGCCAGGGGAAGCGGAACTCAGCCAGCTTAGTATGCGAAACTGGAGATAGCAAGCAAAAGATACAGCTGCCTGGAGACTTTTGTTGGCTGAGGCTCAGGTTCACTCCGGACTGAAGCGCCACCTAAAGTAAATTAGTCTTACTTAGATGGTGCCACAGTCCAAGTTGTCCAAGACCTCAACTAACATGATTTGTCTTGAAATTTTTCCGGGCTATACAGTTCGTACTCCCACAAGTTTACTCTTCTCGTACTCGTGTTCATTTTTGAAGGGCTGCTCTGAACAATATTTAACTGATTTTCCAAATTTACCTGTCTGCAATCATCATCGAACACGATATTTCTTTATTGGGCTAAAATCCAGTAAGCTAGAAGCAACCTCTGTGATTACACTTTGCCAGTGATGCCACTGATCTTCTAAGTACTATAATAACAGTATAAGATTACTCGGGAGGTTTGGGAAAACTTGTGTCCCTTGTGTCTTGCAGTTGTAGCCTTTCGACATTTGACTTGCTCACAATTGTTTGGGGCCCTGGGCTGGTACGAATATCCTCATTTGATTAAAATCCGAAGTAAAAGTCCGATTCGATGTTAGCTGCTCGCAATATTGGGACATCACAAATACTGGAGGAGCTCCTTGTGTTGATCAGAATTTATTTTTATTTTTAGCTACTTTCATGGGCTTTCAGAGTTAGATGCTGCTCTATTTACTAATATAACTACAAGGTCCAACTAAACGATCAAATACCAATCAACGCGGAATGTGAACTGTTATAAACGGACTTTGCGGAAAAATTCTTAGCTACATCCCCTTCTACACCTTGCGAATAAAATATATTCACCTTGCGGCGGATCCAGCGGAAAATCAACGAATCTCAAGTCAAATATCCACCATAAGGTTATGATGACATATATGGAGCCCTGGTTAGGATCTACAAAAGAAGAAAAAAAACGCTTGGTGGCGCAATTCGACTACTACTCGTTGATTATAACACATCACTTTAGAGGCTTAAGGCAGCGCCACATTGGCTATAGGAATTAAGACAGAACTGAGTTTTACATCCTTCCTTCGATGAAACCTCACAATACCAATTTGTTCACTTTAGGTATCGGATTTCAGAGTTCCGGTCTGCTCGATAGTGATTGCAATTTGCCAAGGCAAATCTCTGATTTTTAAGCCATTTTTCATTAAAATTAGATATGAAATGCAAATCTCTCTCAAACAAGTGTAGTTTCTAAGACACTTAAAAATAAAAAATTCGAACTTCCTAAATTAAAATGTCTTCAGGTCCGCTCTGCAGTCCTAAAACAATTTCTTTCGTTACATAAACACAGCATTCAAATCAAAAGATACAGCACATATGCCACTATCGATGTGATTGATTCCGTTCCAGATAAATCAAGTGTAAGTCACTAAATGTTGAGACAACAAAGGAAAACCAATTTTCGTTCTTCCCTTATAAACCGAAATGAAGGTCTGTCAATAATTTTATCACCACCTTCTTCATATTAGATTTCCTCCGAACAACCTGTACAGCGTCTTCTGCCACAACAAAACCATCACCTTACCACCTCACCACCACCGCACCCAAGCTTCCAATTAATTTAACATTTATCTTTTCGATTTTGGTAAATGTTGCCAAAAATAACTCTCCAAACTGGTAGGCCCGTTTTCTTCATTTCACATGAGGTATCTAGAGATCCGAAGGCACTCTTAATGGGAATTTTTGCTGCAGCATCCTTGGCATTCACCATGTTCAAGTACAATCCAGCACCCACTCAGGGAGTCAACATCGACAGGCATCCTCCAAAATTGACTGAAGTGATGATATCTACAAAATGAAATCGCATAAATTTTATTCGTACCGAAGAGTGTGTTGTAACAGGAAAATCAAAAAGGAACTCTGTTTCGTCGACGAGGTAGTAGTGGGAAAGGTATGGGTGTAAAACTTCCCGCCACTAACTTTAAACAGGGAACCATTCTCAGTTCAGGTTTCTGTAAACGTGCCATGAACTGCTGTTTTCCTAAATGCGTCTTTAATCATGGATGGATGTAAACAGATTTTCTCAGCCGCAGATATTTTTCCGATATCCTCCGGCATGTTTATAGTGAATGCTTATGCAAGGAACGTTTGAAACATCGTGACGGAGTTGCCATCTAAAAAGATGAGAAAGTGCCCGCAAGAGCTTTCATAGAGCTACTTTGGGGCGAGTCCGATCAAGGTTGATGTCCTACGAGGTTGCAACTAACTTAGCCAGAATTTCATCGCTTATATGACAAGAGCCGAAGAATTTAAGAATAAAGGGAATCTTACTACGTTGCGAGCCTAATTATAACATATAAAGCCGTAGTGTAGTATTGTCTTATTTGGCAATATTGTTGATTAAATATTAATGCGTCTCCATAAGGTTTAACGTGCCCAAGCCCTCTTAGTACTTCTGCTCATTTACCTGTAATTTTAGCTCTTGTTCGTTAAAGCACTCTGGAGTTCTGCAAAATATTCACGTTTCCTCATTCGAAACGATAATAGATGTACCTTTCAACGTGAACGGTGAAAATTGAGAGATCCATCCACAAAAATTGAGTGAATTTGGCAATGTTCAAGCTGAAGTTAATAAGGTTGTTTGCCCCGTCAATTTACATGACAAACTATGTAGAGCAGCAGAAGATGATTTGGCAGAAAGTGTGAACCAACTGATTTCGAAAATATAGTTATGCACTGGAATGAAACTGCGCCAATTATAAACGCATTAATCTCATTAAAATCACGTAATGTATCTAAGCTGCGGACTTGTATAAGGGCCTAAACCCATTTTTCAACCAATCGACCAAGTAATTACACAGAAGTTTAAATCGTTATGCTCTACCTATCTTTTGTCATTGACTATAAGGCGCATATGACACCATCCATAGAGGCGAGCTATACAGAGTCATATCAAGCCTAGATATCCCTACCAAAATCGTCAGATTGTCCAAAATGACGATGTAGAACACTCACTGCTCCGTGGAGGCCGAAAAGAAATCTCTGTGAGCCTTTGTTTTCAAAATAAGGATGAAATATCATGTAATTTCTGTAGGTCCATAGTCAAAGCCTCAGGCACAATTTTGGCGCAACTAAAGATTAACTTTGAAGGCGTGTTGGTTTAGGACTAGTTCCACTTCGTACTTAGTAACTTTTAGAAAGAGTACGAACATTTTAAATTTGTTTACACAGAGAGGATAGAATTTTTCAAAGCATCTGTAACAAATGTTCACAATAGGATTTTTCAGTAATAATATTGAAGCTAATTTGATCCCTTGTGGCATACCAACAATTTTTAGTTTTCTTCTATTTCGTATGACTACATCTGTCTCGTTGCTATTTTAAACATCGATCTTGGTATTTTAATACACAAAAGTCTAAGATTTTATATATAGTACTATAAATTACCGCTTGTCAACACTAGGTTTAAAAGCTGTCTGCACAACTTTCCAGTAATTTGTCTGGTAAGGGGATACCATAAATTTGTTTTATCTTGTTTAAACTCAATTAAATGAATAGAAGAGATGCCATAGACTGTTAGCGATTAATGGAGCAGTAAGTTATTCAATCAGCAACAAGTTCCAGGCACAGATTTGCTATCAAATTTTAGAATCAGGGCCGAAGAAACGATGTTAAGACACCGAAACAGCTTTAACTGCTTTAAAACAAAATGCCATGAGTTGTCGACATGTTATAATAGGAATTGTAGGAGACTAGAGAACATGTTAACTACTTTGCGTATTAAAGTTCTGTCAGACGAGGATTTTCCTTTAAGCCACAGGCTTTTATCCAACACACTTTATCACGCCATCCTACTTTCAACATTTCCTATTTCTGTTAATAACTTAACCTTTAAGTGAGTGATAGTGATAGTATTATTATTATTATTAGATAACATGGTATGTACATTAAGACATAGGTCTCTTATAGTACTTAGGCTAGATAGTTAAAATAAGAACTTAATTAGATGTTTCAATTCACAAGATATGTAATATTTTAAAAGTAAAAACAATTCATAAGATTACTGAAATAAGCGAGGTTAACATTTCTAAAAACATAATTTAAAAGAAAGAAAAAAAAGAATAGAAAAGAAAGGAAAGTCAACGAAGATGAAAAGTAAGAAGTAGGAGAAAGAGGAATTAAATATAAATTAATCTTTATTGTTGCTGAATAGAAAAATGCCTAAATATTGAAGTTTTAAAGCTTGCGGCATTGCTAATACCATTGATATTCAAGGGCAGAGAGTTCCATAACCTCACGGCGTGAATGAAAAACAATCTTGATGAGTTGAGATATTTAAATTTTGGTAAGTTTATATTTTGTGTTCTGCGAGAAGAAAACTCAAGCTTGCAAAACAGATAATTTGGCGTTTTTGCCATTATAAGTTTGTGTAAGAATATACAATTTCTTGCATGCATGTATTGTACTAAAGTGCAACCCAATAAACCTTTCACATAGACCGATATCCGATTGTATCTGCGTAGTCCATGAATGTATCTAACTGCACCATTGAAGGCTACCTGTAACTTATTACGTGACAACGAATCCATGCTACTAAAAACAACATCGGCATATATTATTATGGGAAGTACTCGTATAAGGGCTTGGACTAGCTTCCGTCGAGTTTCAAAGGGTGTGAAGCTTGCAGCCAACCACAGTCTACGCAAACAACCATAAATGCGAACAATGACGTAGTTTATGTGGTTGTTGCAGGACAGATTGCGGTTTATTACGAATCCAAGGCTAGTAGCCGACTCCACTATCGCCAATTTCGATTCCGATATGCATATATTTGGCACCAGACTCAGTTCGAAATTGCTTTTTGATATAGGTAGAACCTGACACTTAGAAGGATTTAGCAGCAGCCCGTGTTTGTCTGCCCAGTCATTAATCGCTGACAAATCCCTGTTTAAACAAAAAACTAATTCGTCAAGCCGATTCATAGGCGTAGACATGTACAATTGAACGTCATCGGCGTACATATGCATACGAGTGTTAACAGATACCAATGGCAAATCGTTGACAAACATGGAAAATAAAATCGGCCCAAGTATGGAACCTTGAGGAACACCTTGTTATCAGGGCAAAACAGAGAAAATCCTTCCACCAACAACGACCCTTTGAAATCGGTTCGACAAGTAGCTTTGCAAAAGTTTAACAGCTCTTTCACCAAACCCGAAAACGTATTTAAGCTTCCATAAAAGAATTTTGTGATTCACTTTGTCAAAAGCTTTCGAAAAATCGAGAAAGCAAAGTAAAGTCACGAGCCCTTTGTCATAGTCTTGCCTTACATCATCCAAAATTTTCACCATTGCCGATTGACAACTATGTCCTTCTCGAAAGCCTGACTGAGAAGAAGTCAATAGAGAGTTGAAGGATAAGTGGCATTTGATCTGGCGGGATAAGACTCTCTCAAATACTTTTGATAGGCATGGGAGAATGCTATTGGCCTAAAATCGTTAACAGATCGTTAACACCCAAGTCGATTTTTTGGCAATCGGAATAACCCGTGCATGTTTCTAAGCCTGGGGAAAGGTAGATGTCATGATACATGAGTTGATTATGTGGGTTATATGGCTTACAATACTGGGTAAAATTATTTTTAGAAATTTGACTGGCATACCATCTTCACCGATTGCATTTGACTTAATGGAGGCAATGATTGAAATCACATCAGTCTCAGTTGATACCTCAAAATCGACTTGCCTTTGCACTAATGTAAAGGTGTTTGGATGAAAATCAAACATACCACCAGCCACTGCATTGTCAACAAAATATGCATTTAGCTCATTTGGATTTAACGAACAGTTATCATTCCCTCCTTTGCTAACACCAATTTGCCGAAGGTTCCTCCACAGTTCCTTTGGAGGCAAAGACATACTAAGTTTAGAGGAATAGTAATTTCATTTCGAATCACGCACAATGCTAGTGGCTGTATTACGAGCGTTTTTATAAGCGACCCAATTAAAAGAAGAACGATTTCGCTTCCATTTGCTGTAAAGCTTATTCCTGATTTTTAGCGCAGTAAATCAAGGGAAAGTTTTATTGCAAACAAAAACAGTCTTAACAGGCACAAAATCTTCATAGAGTTTGGTAACACATAACTGAAAACTATTAATTTGTTCATTTGGATCTGGACTCTGTCTACAAAGAAACCAGGGAGTCGTTGTTTGTGCTGCAACTTGCAGAGCATTGATGTTACTCGTAATAGATTTAAGATCTTTAAATTCAAAGATCTTAGACTTATTGATATGAGAAAAATTAATATCGTACGTGCAAAGCAACATATCATGATCAGAAACACCACCTAGGCAAATTTGGTCAAATAGAAGAACTGCTGATTGATCAGAAACAAGACCAACATCAAGAAAACTCGGTGGTGCATCTGTACGAAAACAAGTTGGATAGGACGTGTTTACAACATAAAGACCACTCGAAGAGGCATGATCCACCAATTGGCGCGACCGAGAATCGTTGTTTAATAATTTGGCGTTAAAATCTCCTAATACAATAATATTAACATATCTGGGTGAGAACTCTGACAGAGCAGAAAAAAGTGGTTCACATGAAAATCTCCGGTTAGGGTTATAACAACAAGAAACCAAACATTTAACACTTCCATCATGAACCTCAGCAATAATGTATTCAACATCAGTGCCGACAGATTTTACTTATACATCACATTTTAAAGACAACTTGCAATAAATTGCCATTGCTCCGCCTATTGTAGAGGTTATTCTGTCGTTTCGATATAATTCGTAACCCTCAATATCGTACACAAAGTTTTCAAACTTGGGTTTAAACCAAGTTTCGTTAACACAGATCACGTCTATGTTTGAATTTGTAAACAAATAGCGAAAGTAGTCACGCTTACACTGGTTAAGACTTCGAGCGTTTATATGACATACATTGCAACCATTCTTGTATCTCGACAGAACATTTAACAGATTTAAAATACTGTTGTTGTCCTCACAATCGTCAGCAAAGGAATACATTGGATAGGAATAGAACATCAACGAAAATGAGAAAGAGTGTCGGAGACAAAATTTAACCCTGTGGCATGCCAGCAAATACTGCTTTCTATATACCCTGAAAGAATTCTGAGGAATAGAGTTTATCAAAAGCCTTCTGAAGTGGTTTGGACAACTTGGAACAGCACCTTTTCGAAACAAGGGGATCTAGACGGATTTATGCATTTACACAAATCAAATCTGGTTGATATACGAGTGTGAAGACGAATTCGTTCTAAAGAATGTTCGACATGGTCTTTTTAAGTTGAAGACATGACACATTTTGAATACTTATGGATCATGATTTGGGCAGAATTTCTCCATTCGCATATAAGACAGAAAACCTTAAGTGAACATAATTTGGCTTTCTCCTATAGGCATCCTGTTATGTAAGTTAAATCTTCGCTTGGAAGTCAATACGATATCCTTAATTTTCCCGAACCTTTAAGAAACTAGAACACAACCCAATATGTCTTAAGCGTATGTCTCATTTTGAACTCCCTGAACGATCTATCTTAGGCTAAACAAATGTCTTAATTACTGTATGAAAAATATTCTGATTCTACAGCATAGCTAACAACAAATGAGGAGCTGTGTTTGCTTGCGGTGAAGGCAAATGACAGATGGCTAATGGTGGAAATTCAATGTGTCGAGAACGTCAAGTATTATCATGGTGGATACAGACGGAAACATTTTTGGGCGACATCTAGGTGCTGGCACGTGAATCCGATTTTTGTGTTTGAAACTCTCTCATGAAGACACAACACTTCCCTAGACCCAGTCTAAAAGACAGCTATTCACGATAACCAAAGGAAACTAAACTGGGTACTAGTCGAAGACACGCAGGAAAATGTCATCACCATACCGAATACGGGAATGAACAGCGAATTGATCTAGTCTGACCTGAAATACGTCTCTCAAATCGAAGCCGACCAATGCCTTGGCGGTACACCTGAAAATTAAGAAATGTTTAAAGAGCAAATAAAAGGTTTTTTTTTCTCTGTATGAGAAGTTTCGATGGTTGTTGTCTATGGTTTGACAGCTGTCAATGTGGAACTGTGTTGACATTTCTGTTCAGTAAGGTTTCGCAATTCATCATGAATCATTTTACGGCAGAACAACGCTTCCAAGTTGTGGAAATTTCGTTTAAAAAAAAATTAATCAGTTCGTGAAGTTCATAGAGCATTGCGTCAATTTTACGGTCAACATAATTGGCCATGCTGACTGATTTTTTGTTTCCAAAAATTAATCAGCTAAACATCGACGACATTTGGTTCCAACAAGACGACGCAACTTGCCAATCAAATTTTCCGTCTTCAAATCAATTGGAAGGGTAGCATTCAGTAAAACAAATCTCCACGTCACACTTATCGAGAAACCACAAAGGTTTATATGACATTTTATGCGATTAGTCGGCGGTTCAGAGAACGGCTTCCATAGCCATTACAGGAGCGCTCCGTTCCACCCCTACGGCAGCATTGGACACCTTCCTACACCTGACACCGCTTGATTTACAGATAAAAAAAACTTGCTGGCAACAGTGCGATTCGACTCAATAATCTGGGTCTTTTCAAAAGAAGTAGCTTCGGACACGGCAAGATCCTGGAAGAGCGGATGAAATCCCTTCCTTAATGATATATTATATCCGGAGAGGAAGGAATGGCAAGAAAATGCAGTGCCAAGATCAAACGAAATTGCAGTTTTCACAGATGGCTCGAAGACGGAGGAAGGAACAGGTTCCGGTATCTTCTCTTCTCGGAAGTGTCCATAAGGCTACCGGACACTAGTAGTGTCTTCCAATCAGAGGTTCTTGCTGTCCTCAGGGCGACTGAGCTGATGTAGATGAGATCGGTATCCGGCAGCGATATCGCTATCTACATCGACAGCCAGGCCGCTCTTAAGGCAATGGAGTCAATCAACATCTGACACAGTCAGGGGCTCAAAGCATTATGCGTTCAAAACAGGGTGAGACTATGCTGGGTGCCAGGACACTGCGGTATAGAAGGAAATGAACAACCAGACGAGCTTGCAAGAAGAGGAGGGCTACTCGACACTAGTGAGGTTGCTGATGTCAAACCACCCCTCTGCACAGTAAGGGGCACTATTGAAGAAAAAATCATAAAGGCCGCCAGCATAAGGTGGTTGAAACTGGAAGGACATAGGGTTTCAAAGGCTCTATGGCCACTTCTCAACGGTAACAGATCTAGGAAGCTTATTAAGCTAAATAGGGATAAGCCTGGGACGCTAATAGGAATACTAACAGGACACTGTCTGCTGCTGAAATACGCAAAGAGACTAAAACTGACAAATACAGACACTTATATATTCTGCGGGAAACTATCTGCAAGCGGTTGAGGACATAACACACATTTCAAAGGCCTTTTTGGCTTTTGTAGAGAAATTAGGTACTTTAATAGGGAAAAAGTTTAGGTTTTCTGCGAATTGGAGTTGGTTTAAACTGAACCCACAGAGTGTCTAGTGTCTGTGTCTTATGGCACATCCTAGTTTTCCTAACCTAACCTTATGCGATTAGTGGCCTGTCTCAGGATCTGGGCATTTCCGTATTCAAGATGTACTTGTCCCAACAATAAGTTAGAAAACTTCTATCTTCTTCTATTCTTTATACCAGCCTATTTCCCTAGCAAACCTGTACTCTCTCCTCCACCAAGACCAGTGCCGTAGGCTACGAAATGAAACAGAAACGAACAAAACACCAACAAATTCAAGCGTAACAAAAGGTGACCTATCAGATCTTATCGACTTTCCAAAAGTCCTCTAATAAGGTTATGTTCAATTTGGAAAGGAACTATAAACGTATCAGAGTACATGACCGAAGTAATCCGAATCGTCCGATTCGGCTTTAAAAGGGCCACAATATTCAACGTTCCTGCAAGGTTCCATTCTTGGTCCAAGGCGACTAGACACTGCAAATGAGTTCAAGTAGAAGAACATAACTGTCAGTGAGACGTTGCAAGAGCTGAGTCTTACGGATCAAATGAGGACCCTAGTGGACATTTTCGTTGCCTGTTTAATACTCGTATTTGTCTATGCTGGTCACCGTCGGATTCAGTCATTCAAGGCAGTGTCCTTATTTTCATGCCTTCCAGCATGACGCACTGTCTCTGTAAAGCCAATGTACTAATAAGCTTAACTGTGAGTATCTTCTAGTGACTAGAAAGTTGAACATCGCAGTATTGAATTCAATGTTAGGAAGATAGTTCTACTAAATTAGTATGATTGAGTTCCTACTCGGAAGACTAATCCTTGCTTGAGGCAGGGTTTACATATGACTCTCTAGCATGTTGCCTATGGGCTCGCCGTAATAGTAAGATGCATGTTATGTGTGCGTGTGTCTCAATCATTGGGACATATTGGATTCTTCGGTTATGGCCACCATCTTCCATGGTAAGGTATGTTACGTTTGCATTGAAGTCGTTGACAACCTGCAATTCAGAAGAATCTGTAGTTATGCGAATGAGGTGTCCTCAAGGCGGCGCAAGGTATTTAGCGGGTGGTTTCGGTTTTAATAGATACGTTGGACAGTCAATCACTGCTTACGTATGGCCAAAGGACTCCGAGGTTTACCTACAAAATCAGATTCTTCCTTGCTACCCCTAGTTAGAGTTTCATGGTGACTCTTAATAAACTCAAATCGTAGAAAAATCGAGTCGATGAAAGTTGATTCACTATAAGCTGTAGCCGGTTAAGTTATTGGCAGTATAATGCTAGGCAATAATCAGTCGTCTAATCATTATGGAGTTCCACTCGAACCAAATGGCAAGTTCATGTTAAAATGTCTCACCTTTCTTGGTCTTGCTTCTGTTTACCCTTCTAATAATAAAATGGTTGTAAATGGATCTGCAATTTCACTCTATTGTTCCCGATGGCTCTATTGGCCACCTAACCACCGCAACGGCAACTCAATACCTTGGGCAAAGATATATGCATATCCTTGCAAGGCTTTTCAGATCTCCGAGTTCTCTTCTTCGTGCGTGATATTTGACTGCTGATTCAAGTTCGATATGCAGATTCCTTTTTTTTATCACTTTACTACTTACATGTACTACTCCTGACGTTCTCGTCCTTATTTCGTTGCTTTTATGAATATTAACAAGTACCGCATTGCCAAATGCACATTTCGTTACTTTGGCTATGTTCGTATCCTATATCCGTATCTGTGTCGTATGTGAGCGGAGGTATGTTCTAGAGACGTTTGAAAAGATTTACTGCATGCGAGGATGCAAAGTAAGCAACATACGGACACGGTCGGTGATACAGGGCTGAGGGAGAACGTAAAGACTGTGTTGGAGGTAGAATATTATACTATATATAGGGAACAATATGAAGGCAAGAATGTTTTCCTTTTTAAATTGAAAAGGGATACAGGGAATTAGTTTCTTTTTATTTATACTTTGGCTGTGAAAGAAGAAAACGATGACAAACAAAGCGGCAGCATCAAATTTCACTTGACTTTTTTTGCCTCTTCCTGTTTTATTTTATTTGTGATAGATTGTGTAAGGAAGGAATCCATTAGAGAGGAGGCACACTTTCTGCCTCATTGTCGTGAATGAACAATGAATATTTTCATGTATAATATTTTGCCAGAAGTCAAGTCAGAGTTAAAAGCCTGTTCTGTCTAATTGAAGTATCCGTAAGAAATTTGAATGTAAACCCAGCAGCGGTCGGATGTCGCCGTAAAGCAAGGCAAATTGTAAGTGAATTGACGAATTTGGAAAGATTTTTGCGCAGATGATGGGGACACGTCTAGCTTGAAAATCATTGACAAATTGAAGATGTATTTGCATACTTGGTGACACGAGCGGGCAAATGTGTGTCAGTTGTTGATGTATTTTTGGAGTGAGAAATGTTTTGGTGGTTCTTATTACTAGCCAACGGATGAGGTTAACCCAAAAACGTTAAGTTACCCAATAAGAGTCTTGAGACTTTCTTCCTACATACAACTTCTTTCGCTTCCATGACAGGAATATTGCAACAAGTTCCACGGGCTCCAATTTAAGGTCATGATGAAGAGTCGAACCTCGATGATCCTTAAGACTCTTTTCTGAAGCGTCTGGATCCGTTTTCGGTTCGACATTGCAGCTATTCCCCAAATCTGAACTCCGTAGCTCCAAGTCAATACAATGATGGCCTCATATACCTTCCTTTTACATAGCAGCGGTAGTTTTGAATTGCGGCATAGCATCCAGTTAAGCCGCGCAAGCTTGAACTTGCAATTTGAACGAGTTGCCATAATATGCGATTTGAAGGTCAGTCGCTTGTCTAGGATGTCGCTTAGATATTAGCTTCTTGATCTAGCTGCAGCGACATATTATTGATCCGGACTGGAGGCACTTGTCCTTTGCATAACGTGTAGCAGATGTTGTTGCATTTGTTGGATTTCAGCTTAATGTTCCACCTGCGAGCTCAGTTCTCAAGCAGGTTGAGATACGTCTGTACACCATCAGTTGCCCGATTCTCGCATGGCGTCGAATAAAAAAAGCAGATGTCATCAGTGTATGATGCGAGTAGTGCCTTTTCTCTAGGGATGGTCGTGATGGCTTCTCCAGAATTTGTTGAAACGTCAGCCGTAAATAGGCAGTAAAAGAATGGTCCAAGTACTCTTCCTTGTGGCACACCAGCTTTTATTGTATAGGTAGTTGAGATGGAACCTCTCACTTTTACTTGAAACTGGCGCTTGTTTAGATATGAACAGAAAAGAAGATAGAAGGGGCGGGTAGACTTCTTTTGATTTTAACTAAGAGACCCTTGTGCCAGACCGGGTCGAATGCCTGTTGGACATCAAGAAATACGCCGTTGCAGTACTCCTTATCGCCTTGAGGATGTGATTTATCACTCTGTGGACTTGTTCAATGGCACCATGCCCTTCCCGAAATCCAAATTGCTGATCCGGCAAAACATTTTTTAGGTCTACAACCATGGACATCCTCTCAAAGTGCGAAGGGAGGAGGCTAATTGGAGGGCATGCCTCTGGGTCATCCTGTGGCTTGCCAGGTTTATGAATCATGTGGATCCGCGCCAGTTTCCAGCTAGAAGGATAGTACTGCATTCTGATTATAGCATTAAATATTAATACTATAAATAAAATCGCACGTTTAGGCAGAACTTTTAGGGTGGCGTGGCATATCTTATCATGCCCCGGAGCTATTTTCTTTGGCAGAATCCTGACTACCTCAATTACCTATTCTACTCTTATTGGTGTTATCTGCCAGTCCAACTGTAGCGACGCATCAAGTTTTTTCTCAGTCAGCAAAACCTCCTCTTCACCAGCCATGTTGAAATTTTGGAATCTACCCTCTAGGTGTACTGCAAACGTTTCAGCATGCTGTTCGTCAGTTTTACAAAACTCACCAGAGCAGTGGTCCTGATTGGCATAAGTCGCTGCGGTTGTCTCTTCAAGGACCTAGTAGCTTTCCACAGAGAGTATCCAGAGTCGACTGTGTAATCCATGGTTTCGAGTTTACCCTCAAAATATTTATTTCTCTGACTCTTAAGGGCCACCTTCAGCTCTCGGCTAGTATGTTGCCATAATGCTTTGTCCTCTAGTGATTGGGTGCGAATATATCTTCGTCTTTGCTGCCTTTTAAGTCTCATCAAGTCCCTCGTCTCACTATTTAGGCAAAAGAGTGTGTGAGACGTGTTTTAGTGTCGCTACTGTCTGACAAAGCTGCTGCAAGCTGGATTACATATAACTTTAAGAGTCAGGCAATCTTGGGATATACGATCCATGTCCAGATCATAAACTCAACCGTTAAGCCTTTTTATTGGGAGTTAAAAACGTTCATTACATTACTCAGTATTTGATTCTATATTCGAGTCTTGTTCACATGTTATTGCACGTAGATTCTCCGATCCATTGTCCAAGAAGCAGCATTTCTGCTGCTGCCTTATATCCTGCGGAGACGATGCTTCATCTTGTTCTTTGCCTCGCAAGATCCATTTTTTTTATACTGAATTGTTGTGATACGCTGGTCTGCACCATCCTCCATTAAATCAGGGTGAAATGCAACAATGCATCGACAGATCCTTGGCATCGATACGTACTACTGAGCTTAAGCACTTAATGCAAGTTGAAAGGGAATTGATGTGACCGTCAAAGGTTTTTGAATGCAGCCGTTCAACACAGAAACTTCTGCCCGTTATGGAGATGTAGGATATGGTCCGACTCTTCACTGGGCGCTTGAAATGTCCAGACATCTACATGCTCTTTTAGGCTACAAAACCATGTGTTTGCTATGATGATATTTGGCAACGTAGCAAATTCAAATAACCTTAATCCATTTCCAGATATGGTGTCCAGTATTGATGAACTCGAAAAACTTATTTCGTTCTATTTCAAGACTAATTCTGATTGTTATTTTGATTGTGGATTGTTTTTATGCGTTGCTTGCTGGAAGCTTAAGATAAGGCTTTTCGTTTAAAGTCAGCAAAAAGTCGTAGATACCTTTGTGCAGAAAATAATGCTACCAACAACGTAGTAGATGGAGCTATAAAATCTTTCCGCACGTCTGACTGTTGCCTTTTTTCTTATGCCTTTGAAAATCTTCATATACACTATGTGCCCTTAGTAGTTTAAACGACACCTCCCTTCTAACAACGACTACGTCCACTCATCCCTACTATGACTCATCGTAGTTAATGAGCTGCTGATTATTTTCTCAGAAATGATGGTTTCTACGTCCAAAGATATGCAGATGACATTGCTATCCTAATCAGAGGTAAATTCGAAGACACCATCTCGGATTGCCTCCAGAGGGCTCTGAATCTAGTTGCTGAATGGTGCACCAATGTTGGCCTCAAAGTCAATCGCAAGAAAAGCACCATAGTTGCTTTAACTAACAGAAGAAGGCGAGATAGACTCAGAAATGCCACTCTCTTTGGTCAAACAATAGACTTCGCAACGGAAGTCAAATATCTAGGAACCATATTGGATGAAAAACTTACGTGCAACACTCATCTCTCTAAGACTATCGACAAGGCCAGGACCTAACTATGGAATAGCAAAAGTCTGTTGGCATAAAGCAACGCAGAGGCCAACACAGGCTTATCTAAAAAAAAATAATGGAGAGGCTAGCATGTATCTGAACGACTGCTGCTATGCACCAACAGCTGCGCAGGAGGTTATCCTCAACATCCCACCACTTCATCTGGAACTCATAAAAGAAACAATGATATATGCCTACATGCTCATCTCAGAAGATGAAACAAGCTCCAAGCTAGTTCATTCTGCAGTCCTACATGGATTCAGGAAAACCGATCTACTTGGAATATACTGAATATACAAATGACTACCATGTACAACTTTCGGCAGAACTTCAGCGTTACATTTCCAGAACATCTTAACTGGGAACAGGAAAAGCCAACATTTGCTGAGGACTCACATGTATGGTACACAGATGGATCCAAAACAAATGAAGGAGTTAAAGCCGGGGTATACAGTCCTCGCACAAAAACATCCAGTATGGATATAAGCAGCTCCGTATATCAGGCAGAAATTCAGGCAATAGAGCTCTGCATCCGGGAGAATCTAAGCAGAAATGAAAAAAAACAAAAACATTTAAATTAAATCAAAATTGGTCTGGGATTGACTTCAACTCCTACTACTATTGTTGCTAATTCCGCGAATTTAAATAACTATTCATACTAACAAAGGTGCCGGGCTACCGGCAACCAAATCAAACTCAAAGAAGAACGAACATCGAAAGCAAAAAAAACCCACAACCACACGGATGGTGGTTGGTAAGCGAATGAAGAGTAATGCGAAAAATAGCATGGGAGCCCAAGAGAGGATCGCAAAAAAAAAAAACGGAATTGAAACAAGCAGCTGGTTCAAGCTGCACTCACCGGCACCAAAGGGGTTGCTCACACCAAAAAAAATTTAATATGTCTTATAAGTAAGGCAGCGGTCACGGGAAGGCCCACGATTCCGTACGATCACTAAGTAGATACCTTAGATGACTCAATTGGGGGCGACGGGGTCGCGAATGTTTAACAGTACCGGCCAAAGGGGTACGGGGTTTAGCAAAGTAAGGCGGTAAGGAGAATTACGGGGTCGCGCACAAAATTATCAATAAATCCCAGCTCGGGGGAATGTCGCACCGTAATGTCACTCTATATATGAAAATGGCAAAAGGGGTTCTTATCGTTTTTTTTTCCTTTTTCATTCCGGTTCGCTCCTGTCTAACGTCGGGGTTGGTGAGGGGGTTGGATACTTCCCGTCACAGTCATAGGGTAGTTGAGGTTGCGTTGTCGGGTTATTTGTGTTCGTCGTTTCTTGGAGTCTTTCCTGCTCCGGGTTGCAGTGGAATTTTGTTTTGTTGGTCTTTCTCTTTGTGCGTTGTGTAATTTTTCTTGTTCTGCTTCGTCTTGGTTCTGGTTTCTGTCGTTTTTGTTTTATCGCTGTTTGCTTTTGTTTTTGCTGTTTGTCCGGTCTCCTTTTCCTTTTTTGTATTTTTTTTGTCTCCTTAGTTTTCGTTTTTTTTTTTATTCCTTTTTTTTGTTCGGCCCTCTCCGCTAAGACGGCTAGTTATTAATTGAACTAGCCGCGCATTACGGCTAGTCCCCACTCACACATCTCACACACCCACACATTCATACGTACTTCCACTATTTCAGCTGCCGGAGCAAAGGGAATCACTTCCAGAGCTCCAACAGCTTCTCCTTGCGGAACCACCCAATCGCACCAGTCGATGTTTTGTAAAGTTTGTCGTGTTTGTTTTGTCTGTCGAGTGACTGCTTGAGTCCATATCGCACCCTCGGACCCGGGACACTTTTGGGGGACAAATAAGGGGAGCTCAACTATTGACCACCATGTAGAGAGGAAAACTTTCCCAAGACTGCATTTAAAAGGGGGGCCGTAAGTCTCCTTGCAGACAAAAAAATAGGGGTGATGATCGTGGGGAATTGTGGGCTTTCTTTACAATTTTCTTTTCTTCAATTTGGGGGTGTTTGGGGGTTTTACAATTTAGAGCCGTTGAACAAACAATATAACTATTTATGGTGGGCTCTCGGCCATTACTGGTGGTATCGACATCTCGGAGCATCGGTAGAGGGCAACAAAGGGGCAGACCGTCCGTCTGCAAGAGTCTCCAGGCCGTTCGCCTGGCTTTATCCGGGGTACCTAGATGGTCATCTCTGGAGCGGTAGGCAGAGCGAGGGAACTGGACCCAAAGGATCCAGTGAATCCCACCTGTACCATGGCATCCAGAGAATGACGGGAAGAAAAGAGCGTGGAGGAGGGCAAAGGAGTGAACAGACTACAAAGGACTATAGGGAGTGGAGGATTTTTGGGGCGTGATTTGCACGCAACACTATTTGCAGCAAAAAATAAAGTCATAGTGGGTATGAAGGCAATGAAAAAGCAGACGAACTAGCCAGAAAAGGATCCGCATCTCAATTCATGATGCCAAGACCATTCGGCGGGCTATCAACAAAAACCATAAAAGGGTATATCAAAACTTGGCTAGAGGAAAAGAAGCTACATTTCTGAAGGGAAACCGAAGGAAACAGGAAAGCCAAAAACTTTATGCCAAACAGTTGCCACAAAAACACGAAACAAGTACTACAACTACGTAGAAGTCAGATTCGTCTAATCACAGGTTTTCTCACATGGCATTGCCAGAGGTCCATTTTCAGCAGCAGTGATCCGAGATATACTATATCACCTCCCCTACCGATCTAATCTAAGTCCACTTAAAAATTTTGTCGAAAACTCGATAGAGCTTTACAGGTTTTAACTCGACTAACTTATTTGTTGTTGATATAGCCGTTTCGTCTGCGAACGTATCTAACACAGGGCCGTCTTCTGCGGCATATTTCAAGTGTAAAATAAGAACAAAACCGGACCAAGAACACTTGCTTGTTGTACTCCGGCAGCGATTTCCTCAAATTCGGAGTATTCCGATCCGTGTTTAACACGGAATAGTCTTTTTGCGAGATTGGGTTCTAAAATCTCATATAATTGTTTTGAAAGAATCTGTCTTACCTTAAACTTCAGGCCTGCATGCAATACCTTATCGAAGGCTTGAGAGTCATACAGAAAAAGACTGGGATATATATTTTTCTCCTCTAACGTTTTCTCTTGTTGGTTTTGTTATTCTATAAACCTGGTCAATTCTGGAATGCCGTCTTTTCCTTGTCTTCTTTTGCTCATTCGCCATTCTGCTTATTTATCGGTAGCGATTGCATTTTTTATTCCTCTTATAGCTTTCCATAGTAATTAATTCAAACCTTTATCGGAGGTCAAGCTTTCAAGATACGTAGGTATAGATCTCTCGATTTTTGAAATCTTTGATTGCTTTCTTACGTTCGTTACACAGATGATTTTAAGAAGTTTTGTGCAAGGGATCTCTGAATTGTTGCCACCTTTTGCCACCATTCAGTGGGTTTTCTCGTCGAAATGAAGTCAACATTAAATTGCATGCCGGATTCGTAAAGTAGTCTGCCTTTGGTTAAATCGCATCTTGAACTTTGAAAATTCTATTTCGACTTAAAAGTACCACCAACAATAAAATTGGCTCCATGTGAGTCCGAAAGATTTATTAAATCGGTCTTTTCTTGTTTGTATCGCGGTGGACAATAAATAGACGCGATATTGTAGTACGAGTGCTTATTTTTTACGCGAACTATAATTTTATTTAAAGTTGTTCGACACAGTATTTGACGAATAAGGAAAATCCGCCCACTCTTTCTCCTCTAGAAATTAAATTGGATTGATTTCATCAACAGGCCTCAAAGTGAAAGCTTCCAATATGTTCGCTGCCGGAATGTTCGGTTCAGTCTTGCTCTATGGCGCAGACGCATTCACAGTTTCGAAAATGGATGGATGAGTGATATTCGGTCCCTTCTGCATTGAGGGTAAGTGTAGGAGGAGATACAACGACGGTATGGACTGTAGAGCGATATCGACCTAGCCAGAAGAGTGAAGATCCAACGGTTATGATGGCTGGGTCATGTAGAGCGGATAAACACCAATGCTCCGGTCCAAAAGGTCTTTGAATCCACCCCCGAGAGACAGTGTAGTAGAGGAAGACCGAGACTCATCGGGAGCACGCAAATGCAAATGGAAAGGGGCGTAGCAAAGCAAAGGATAGAGCTGGCTGGAGACGCTTGTTGACTGAGGCCCAGATCGACCCAGACTGTAGCGCCACTTAGAATAAGTAAGTAAGTGATGTCAACTATATACTGTTCATAGAGAGCAGGAATGTCGGGCTAGTCGCCCATAATTACAGTAGGATATCGGTTTGGGTTTCTTCTGAATTTGTTCATTACTTGCGCAAGTACGCTTTGATATTTTCTTAGGAGGAATAACCTAGAATGTATGATCCTCCAAGGCATCACTTATCTCAGCGATGCATAAGGGAATATGTAACATGAAAATCTGATGCTTATTGCGAAACACCTGGTTACTTTAGTTCCCTCGTCTCTCGGCATAATCCGTCATCATCTTCCATAGTTTCCTTTGTGACTCTGTTCATCCTGTCATCACAGACTTATGAATGGAGGACATTTTATTCATTAATGCGCCCTGCAACATAAACTTTACCAACTTTGAGATAGTAAAGCGCTATACTTATTGCCTGGGAATGTGATTGCTGATAAGTATTGTAGATTGGTTAGTCCTGGAACTTGCCCCACCAGCGACCATCTTTATTATTTTTTTTTTATTTCCTGAAGGTGCTTGAAGGTACTCATCTGTTATGACTTGATCCTTTTTCTACACCTCTAATTCTAACTTAAGAACGATGTAGGCAGCTTCATTCTTGCCAATCACACACAAGATGAAAAAAGATTTAGCGACAAACGATTGTTCCTAAGCTAGATGCCTTACAGAGCTGAGACGCCGCTATTTGGAGCGCAGTAGGTATGGGGAAAGGACGGTTTTTCCTTATGAACTCGATATCCTCAGATAAAGCATTTATAAAACCATCTACACCGGAAAGACCTTTCGTTATTTATCTTTCCTTTCGGCGAAAGAGGTAGAAGTATTGTACTTCAGTGTACATACAGGATTCTGCTTGCCCAATCTGAGAGAATATGGGGCGCAGCAAACATGATCAAAAATATCTGAAGGGATATCGCAGTTTCTTGTTTAAGTTAGTTAGGCTCACGCTCAAGTTCCAGCCTAGGTTCGGGTTCCTCGTATGTTAAAACATAAGCAACTCTGGATTATCAGGTATTGAGATCCACAGATTTACCCAACATCACCGCAAAATAATAGACCTCTTCGTTGGCCGATCTTGAAGACGGATTATTGAGTTGGATTGACTTGACATAAGGCATTGCCAATTAGGTTTTCAACTACATTGGCAACAGCAGTAATCTCACGAATTTGTCGATCCTATTTGGTGATATGTTTTCCAGATATAAGGGCAAATTCTAGTGTTGACAGGGTAATGAGTCCTGAATCAATTTTATCACTTCATGAAGGTGTGCAATAAAGATGGAGATACGGTACAAGCTGTTACATACCTATATAATAATGTAATAGGGCAAGCAAATGTAAAAGAGCAGTTGAAAGATGGAACCATAACTTCCCTAGATAATCTATCTTCCATTAGTTGGTTTAAAAAGAAAAAATAGAAAATTTGCCAAGGAACTGATGCATATGATACGAACTTAAAATAAAGTCTCCTTGAATCGAAACCAAATGTGGCTTCATGTAACATTTGGAAATACTTTTCCAAGCATCCATGTACCCAAGTACTCGTTCCGTACAAAGGACAAAGTTATTCCTTGTACTCTTGCACCCAATCAGGAAATTGATTTCGTTTCGTTTTGTACCTCCTCTTTTTCATATAAATATGCAAAAGTCCTGCTCCCCATCAAGTACAGGAGTTACTAAAAAAAACAAAACCTTTTTCCAACATATTTTTTCCTTTTGAAAATATGATTTACAAATATCCACAACAGTCAGACAGGTACAGCAACAGCAACTGTGGCAGCAAAAAATTCAAACTTACACTCCTTGTGACAACCGTAGTAGTTTTGTCAATAAATCCTAAAAAAATATTTACGAGGCCAACTGCACCTGCAAGAAACCTCCCTTTTGAGGCAGTAAAAACAGCAGCCTCTGTATCAAAGGGAGTATTGAAAAGAACATCAGTAGCATCTGAGTAGGAGTAGAAGCAACTACTCGCAATACCAGCAAAGTGCAAGTTAAAGAAAACTCCATTGAGATCTTGCTGAGTTCCTATTCTCGAAAACTTAATCTCCTACACAAACATCCACACAAATGGGCTAAAATGTATACACCCGGAAAAACAGCATCCAGCATTTGTTGTTGTATCATTCCTTATGCGACATCGACAGTTTTCATAGAGCTGACAGAGACTCCAGACTCCAGTCCCTAGTAGACTGTAGCCTCCCGACTTTCGACTTCAACTCCGACTTTACCTATCTTCTCGGTCCTTGTTTATCCCCAAAGGTATCATACAACTTTAACCTGAATATACTCATCCAAGTAGTAGGTAACCACTCTGCTGTGTGCTCCTCTCCAAGGACCACACACACATACACTCGGAGAACCCAAAAAATGACTTTAGGGTACAATTAACTTAATTTGAGTGAAGCATGGTAAAGTTTCTTGCTCTTGCTTCTGGTCTTGCCCTTGATCCTACAGTTTCTTTCTCTATTCCTCCTTTAGCTGGTCTATATCTATTGTAAATGATTTTACGGCTTAAAAATGACTTCTTGCCTTTTGTTCTGGAGTCCAGGGGTTTGCGTTTGCATTTGCATTACATCTTGCAACCCTGTGTGCGGCTGTTGAGTGACTTTATTCCCTCATTCTCTCAAACATCCCCTCGTACATGTGGTTCCTTGTGGGAGGGACAGATTTACTGTAGCATCAGGTAAAACATATGAAACCCCGGATTGCTAATTTAATTATGCATTATGCGATGCAATGCGAATGTACAATTCGATTATATCACCGACTGGTTGGGAAAGGGTGGTTGAAGGAAGATTTATGGAAGTTCAAATTGTTTTGGGGGCTATGCAATGCCACATGAGGTTTCCACAATCCTTCTGAGAGTTTCTCGGATTTTAAAATAAATTCACGCCGAAATTAAACAATTTTGTCGGTTTTAGTCGGCAGGATTATCTGGGCTTTGCTCTGGGTATAAAAGACATAAGGTTGTGCTGTAATGGAAACTTCATTAGCAGCCTTGAACTTTTTTGCTGGTGTGCTAGTTTGAGTAATTTCTTACAAAACCCGATAAGGATGCTCCCTTAAGCGATTCGGGAAGTGGATCTATGTTGAAGACATAGCAAGATGACATGGGAGGAGAATTTTTTTCCTCTACCTTTTTCTGATCCTTTTTGTTCCACTTTCTTTTGCTTAAGATGTTGGACAAAGTTTTTTTTTCTCTACCTTACCTATCTCTTGAGCTTTTTGGGTCTTCATAATAACCCTAGACCTAATTTAATGGAATCAAAACCGTAAATTCTTCTTACTTTGATCTAATGCGAAGAATTCCAAAGAAAATAAAAAAAGGAAAAGATTGAGAGTTATGTCCTTGCGGGGGAGGAAAAAGAAGTGGTACGTGGGAAGCAGTAGTGGCCTTGTGGTAGGAAACGTAATTTCAAGCCATACTCTGGCATTGCCATAGGCCTTTGGGATACAAAATTCGTGTCATATCGTCGAATGGAAGGCTTACTTTAAGAAATAGTAATACCCGTGCATCTCTTCGTTATGGATTTTCCATTTTTACCATAACTTTCGATCTTCTACTACCGATTTCTGGGTTCACAAATGCAATCGAGCAAGGACATCGCATAAAATTGGATCGACTTGGCAGCTGGCAAGAGTGTTGTTTCCTGTTCGGGAATATTGTTGATTGACTGCTGAATCACTATGTATCCCATGAGTTACTTCATTGATGATTATTACAATTTTGAACTTAAGAATGGAAGCATATATCAAAAACAAACTTTAGTCCATCTAATCTTAGATATAAGTTAGCATGTATTCTGCCAACGTTTTCTAAGGCAACTTTGAGATGTGAAGGAAATATTCGATTATCCTTTATTACGAGTAGTACCTGATCCTCAGAAGTGGCGTATTTTGAACACAACCTACCCCCTAACTCAAGCTGATTATAACTTGACTGTCCTTTACTTAAAGTAAAATGAATAGTGACGGAATTCGAGGACAGATGATTCTCCACTTAGCTTATCTACATCGATAATCGCTTTCAAGAACCTCAATGGTCAGCGAAATCGTTGCTATTTATTCGTCAGTGGAGGCTAATACCCAGTGGAAACCGATTCCTTCTACTAAATAGTCCCCGTTGGTAGCTTATCTTTAGTCAAGTCTAACGCTCATTCTAGAAAGTTCCCGATCCAAGGCACAGCCTAGAAACAAAAACTTACAGTGCCCCAAGTAGATTCCACCGCATGGACACCGGAGGACAACCATATTTCCTCGAAAATCCGCATCATGGGACAACCGACCCATATGCCAAAGCAAAGCCATATATGTGTCACAAACCACGCACGCATTGTAAACCGATTGTATCCGAAGACAAAACAGACCACTAGAGTTCGGGGCCATGCTAAGAAAGTACAACATTATGACTGATTCTAACCTTTTCGAGAAACGGCTTCTACACAAAGTTCACGAAAAGACGCGAAGACTTTCACTGGAAAAATTATCAGCGGCTAAAATAGAAATTCGCTACCTTCTGGAGCAAGGCACATGTACAATAGGCCATCGAAAAGCTGTTGGGCGTCGCCACTACATATGGTCAAAAAGATAAATGGACAGTGGAGACTCTTCGTTGATAACCGCGCTTTAAACGCGAAACATTGCCATAAAGATGAATTATTTTGCACGCACTAGATTGGACAACACCATCTGCACACCTGCAAGATTTTCAGAACACTCGATATGCTAAGAGCATACCATCAAATTCCAGTAGAGCCAAGGGACATTGAGAAAACTGCAGTCTGCACACAGTTCGGATTGTTAGAATTCACACATATGATGGAAGGACTTCGAAACGCAGCGCAGACCTTCCAGCTATTCATCGATGAAGTTCTCGGAAATTTCGAAATCGTTTTCCTTATGCGTCGGAGGACGTGAGCACTCGTCTAAAACACCTAGAAGCTGTTCTCAAGAGGTTGCAGAAAGTAGGCTTAGTGATCAACATCTCCAAAAGCGTATTCCCACTCCAAAAGCTCGCAGTAAATTTTCTGCGACACCGAATCGACTCAGAAGGAATTTGCCTACTTGCAGAAAAGTTTGAATCAATCCTAAACTATAAGCAACCAGTAAACGACCTCCGACGATTCCTCGGAATGACGAAATTTTATAGGCGGTTCGAAACCCAAAGCTGGGCAGTACCAGATCTCTCTTTACTACCTACCCAACGAACAACGCCAAGATAAGCTAATCTTGTGAGGAATTTCGACGTCAGACGGCTATAATCGCAAGAGATCGCGAAGACCTTTTCCGATCGAGTTTCCCTTAATCTTTTAAGAGGTCCCTTGCCGCCAGCATCAAGCATCGAAGACCAGTGGCAACACTACCAGAAGACCATCAGAGATACCGCTTCTGATGTGCTGCGTTTCACTCGACCACCAAAGCGAAACCCCTGATTTTATGACGAATACTAGCTAGCGCATGCTGCTAACCAAAAAGCAAGCAATGCAGCACTGTAAAAAAAACTAGAGCTACTCACGAGCTCTATGAGCAGAAGACGAGAGACGAACACCGGCTTCCCAGGAGGAAAAGGAAAGGGCATGAGAAGCTCGCGGTCGATGAAATCAAGAGATGCTACTCCAGGAATGAGATTCAGAAGTTTTACCAAAAGGTACAAAAAACATGCCATGGACATAAGCCCTGAGCCCACGCCTGTAGAGACGAACAGGGAGCATCGTAGTAGAGTCGCAGTCCATGCTGAAGATTTGAAAAGATCATTTCTGTAGACTGTATAACGGCGCTGACGAAACAAATACAACTGTCAGGCAAAATGAGCCATATAATTTGGACGATGTAGACCAAAAGTCACGTCCACCCGACCTGGATGAGGGGAAGATAGCAATATTTAATCTGAGGTCCAACAAAGCTGCTGGAGCGGACGGCCTAATCACCGAGCTCTTTTTAAGCAGCAGGCAATGACTTTGTTTTGAGCATACACCAACTCACATCTAAAATATGGTCGGACGAAAGTACGCCTGATGAATGGAACCTCAGCATTGTTTGCCCGATCCTCAAGTAATGAGAACCTTTGAACTGCTCCAACTAAACAGGTATCAGTCTACTTAATAATCCCAGTCCGGCTTATGGCGCAGAGGCATGGACATTATCAAAAATGGATGAGGGTGCTCTTGGCTGCTTCGAGAGGAAAATTCTTCATGCGATTTTCAGTCCCGTCTGGATTGACGGTGAGTGGAGGAGGAGATACAAAGACGAACTGTATGGAATTACCAGGTGGGGTGAAAAGTAACCTCATTCACCGCCAGAATGCGCTGCTACTACAAAAAAGGTTATGGTGCCTTGAAGTCTGTTCATATCTAGGCAGACATGCCAAATTTCAGTGCGACACTGTCTTTAGTTTTGTTTTGACAGCTGATTGTTGTTGACGTGTTTGGCATCGTGTTGAGTATGGACAAAAAAAATTTTCGTTTTCTCGTAAAACGTTATTTTTTGAAAGGCAAAATGGCGAAAGAAACAAAAAAAAAGTTGGAGTGTTTGGACTTGCTGATGCGGAACCGGGCGTATTTTGGCGTCGATTGGTAACTACTGATGAAATTTGGATCCACTATTACACACCAGAGAACAGAATGAGTGCCCGGCAAGGCAATGGACTGAAACCGGCACGAGTGCTCCGAAGCGGCCTTGGGAGGCTCAATGGGTCGGAAAGGTTAGGGCGTCGGTTTTCTGAGATTTTCATAGCATGCTCTTCGTGGGCTACCTCGAAAAAGGAAAAACCATCAACAACGAGTATTACTGTGCAATATTGGAGCGATTGAAGGCCGCAATTGCTGCAAAACGGCCTCACATGAAGTGAAAAATTTTTTTTTTGCAAGACAATGCGCCGGCGCATAAGAGCATCGCTACCACTGCTAAAATTAATGACTTACGGCTCCAATTGCTGTCGCATCCACCGTATTCGCCCGATTTGGCTCCCTCGGACTATTATCTCTTCCCAAACCTCAAAACATGTACTATCGAAAAAAAATTCAGCTCACGCGAGGAAATCATCGACGCCACGGAGGAGTATTTTGCAGATCTTCCGGAAAATTACTTTTCGGACGGAAAGAAGAAGTTGGAAAATCGCTGGAATAAGTGTATCAAGCTTAAAGGGAACTATATTGAATAAAATAAAAAAACATTTAAAAAATTTTTTTTTTTCATTTCCAAGTAGGTTACTTTTCACCCCACCTAGTACAGCGACATCGACTTAGCCAGAGCAGTGAAGAGTAGGCTGGCTGAGAGAGACTTCGAATCCGCCTCCGAGGGACAGCGTCGTAGAGGAAGACCGAGACTCAGGAGGGAGCTAGCACAAGATCGAGATAGCTGTTGATTGAAGCCAAGGTTCGTTCCGGACTGAAGCGACACCTAAGGTAATTAAGTAAAATACCGAGTTGTCCTTAAGGATTATCTTAGTCATATGTAAGCGGAAGTTGAGCTCCCTATCACACAAAATACCATCACATTGGAATTGAACAGAGGAGATACGTTGGTTGTTGAGAAGGTAGAGTCGGAAAGGAGATTGATGCCGCTTATGTGAAAAGGTGATGGATTTTTGGCGATATTACTCGTTAGTTAGAAATAATATTTGAGGAACCAGGTAAAAAACTATCAAGGTCTTGTTAAGGAAGGAAGGAGTCATGGCGTGAGGAAATTTTGGTATTGTTAGCGTAAAGGCAGACAGACGAGAATCCTATCGAGATCGTTTATTGTTAATATTAAAAGAAGAGGACTTAGATGGCTGCCTGGTAAAACTCCAGAGTGGGCTAGAAATGGAGCTGAATGAGCTGACCTTAAACAAACACTGGAGAAACATTAACCAGGTAAGAGGATATCCATTTTAACAGTACGGGTTCAAAGCCAAGAGTAGACAATTTGAAGAGTATTAATCGATGGGGGATTTTAGGGAAGGCCTTGTTAAAATCGGTTGCAATTACATCGACTTCATTACCTTTCTCTAGGCCTGAGAGGAGGATACGAATTTACCGAGATTTGTAGTGGTTGACCTGCCTTTCAGGAACCCATGTTGTCAAGGGGAAATAAGTGCTTTGTTTGAAAGCTTAGAATTTCATACAAAATGCTTTCAAAGAGTTTGAGTATATAGGAGAGTTAAGCGATGGGGCAAAAGTTGGGTACATCATTTTTTGAACCCCTTTTGTGGATCGGGGTTATGAAGGAGGTTTTTCAAATCGGAGGAAATTCTCCCTGTGAAAGGGATGGACGAAAGGTATTAGAAAGGGAAAACATTTTTTTAAGATATATGGCAAGGGGACCATCTGGACCGCCTTCGTTATTAAGTTGGCATAACTTAATAAATGCTGGTATGGCATACGTTGAACTTTATTTTTTACTGAAAGCAAATGTTGATTGGAGAGATCATTGTCTCCTTCGATGTACTTACTGCCCAGTCGTTTGCAGATGATGTTTTCATATACTTTCGTAGTAAGGATTGAGTCTGTATTTTTCGTCAAGCGTGGCAGAGATATCAGAGATCGAATCAAAAATGGAAAGAGACTTTCTTGTAAAAGAAGCAAAAGTATTATCTCGAAAATTGAAAGTGGTTAAATTGACGTTGATAAGTACATTGCTTAGTAAGTTTAAACTCAAAAAACAAAATCTCAAGCCATTTTCATTAGTTTTTGCAAAAAAAAAAGCGTTAGGATCAATTTTGAAAGAATGTGATTGCCATCTAAAGTCCAGAAAATAGAAGTCTTTGAAGATTGTTGAGTCCGCAACAAGACAGCGATGAAGAGAAAATCTGTAAAACCTTCTCATTAGCGCGAATCCATTCCAGTTTTAGTACTAGGAAATCACTCAAAATAACCGCGAATTTCCACGAATCGACATGAAATGTTTGAAACGAATCTACACATTGGTGATAACTTCAGGTTGCTGGTAAACGCGAAAGTATTATTTTAGAGCAAGAACACACTATTTATTGCAAAGAGCCGCAATTGCCGTTTCTATATGCATAAGAGGCCATGCCAGTACAAAAACTCGAAAAATCCCGCCACAAAAGTAAAACCAGAGTTTCCTTAAGAAATATATCAACTAATTGTCTCTTAATTAAGAAATCTATGCACATGGCGTCGTTTATGAGTTTGGTTAGAGTTTTTTGATAAAAAAAAAAACTCAGAGTTGGTCAGCAATGAAACAATCCTACTTTAAGTGATTGGATTTAGAGAAGCAACAAGTCCGCGGGTCTTAATACCTGCAGATTTACAACACTTTTTGCCTTGAACCTTATTCGACTGTCGGTTATCTATGGTTCAGTAGTGTCCGATCTTTATTCACAGTTGAAAACAAGAACAATCTGCTTCTTAGTTTGCTGATACTCGTTGAATTTTAGTGCGAAATTATCTATGCTAACACCTCTCCTCTAGTACAATGTAGGGCAAAAGTAATATCATAATGTGAATTGGCCGGCATTTTGTTCTTCTTCTTCTTATCCTTTTATTAACCCTTTCCTCGTTATACGAACTTATGCGTAACGAGTTTCCCATTTTTACTGCATCGCTGCTGCTCCGCTTATGGGGTTGGCTAATGTCGTAGACCGCAGAATGCGTCTACATAAAGCTCGGTCCTGGATCGCTTCAGTGGTTAACCCCAGACGTTGTTGCGCATTTGCCATCTGAGAAATCCAGGAATTCTTTTTCCGACCTCGTTTTCTTACAGTTGGAGTGACCGTAGTTGATAGTGCCTTTTTAACCGGATTTTCCGCAGATCTTCTTTGAACGTGGCAATACCAACTTATTCTATTCGCCTCAAGCTGTTCGGTTACCGAATTCTTTATATGTAGACTTCCTCTTATACGCGTAGATCTAATGCAATCGCGTTTAGTGACTCCACTAGACATCCTTAACATTTTCATTTCCGCTGCCGTCATTTTGTTTTTAAACGCTTCGTACATTGTCCAGCACTGTGAACCGTATATAAGAGCTGGTCTAACAACCGTGGTGTAGAGTTTCCCCTTTAATTTAAGTGGAAATTTTCGGTCGCAAAAGATTCCCGAATTTTCCCGCCATTTCATCCATCCCACACTAACTCTGTGGTTTACGTCGTCGTCACATTTCGCTTCCATGTTAACGATTGATCCTAAGTACTTAAAGATAGTGCTTTTCGGTAGAACTATTCCGTCTAACATTATATCCGGAACAGGTCGCAACGGATGCGCAAATGGGCACGTCAAATGCTCCGTCTTTGAACGACTTATTTTAAACCCGTTTCTCTCTAGCGCATTTCTCCATGAATCTAAGGCGTTCTGTAAATCTTCGACGTTATCGCTAAGTATAACTGCGTCGTCAGCGAAGAGAATTGGCGTTACGTTTGCTTCGCGCATGCAGTCTTTTAAAAGATAGTCGAATACTACGTTAAAGAGGAAAGGGCTAAGTACGCTTCCTTGATGCACTCCGACATTAACTGGAAATTCTCTCGTTAGTCCAGCAGGGCTTTTAACCGCAGTTTTCACGTTTCCGTACATGTCTTGTATTATTCTAACATACGTTTCCGGTACGTTTTGAGACCTCAGCGCGGCCCATATGAGATCCCTAGGCACTCGATCGAATGCTTTCTCAAGGTCGATAAATACCATGTGTAAATCCTTAGACGAATCTCGGTGCTTTTCCATTATTATTCGTAGGCTTTGGATAGCGTCCACCGTCGATCTTCCTTCAACAAATCCACACTGGCTATTATCGAGCTTTATTATTTGCCGAAGACGTTCGTTTAAGACTCTTTCGACGATTTTCATTGTGTGTGACATAAGCTTGATTGAACGGTAGTTGTTGCATTCTCGAGTGTCGCCTTTTCCTTTGTATAATGGAACCAAGAAGCTACTTCTCCATTGATTCGGCATAGGTTGTCCACATTTTAATTTATTTAAAAGTTTCGATAGCCAAACGCTGCCGATTCCCTCCATCTTCAACCAAAACTCTGATGGAATGCTGTCTGGTCCCGCCGCTTTGCCCCGCTTCATTTTTCCAATTGCTATACTTATTTCGTCGATTGAAAAGTCCGAAACTTCCTCCTCGAATAGACCAGCTGTCGGCACGATATCACGTGGAAACTGTTTGTTAAGCAACTCCTTGCAGTATTCAAGCCACCGGTCACAAATTTCCTTTTCATTTGTTAATAGGCGACCGTCTGCGTTTTTGATGTATTTCGGCGAGGTTATTTCCATTGAATTTTTTCTCCTCTGTGCAGCGAGCTTAAAAATATTTGGCATTTTAGTACTGTACGACGTTTGAACTTCTTGGATAGCTTGTCTTCTATCCGCCGATCGTGAGGATATTTGTTCCAACTCCTGGTACAGGTTTTCCGCTTCTGCCGCTCGAGTTCGAGCCAGGACTTTCTTTGCGATCTTTTTAAGACGCTCGTATTCAAGAGCCAGTCGAGCTTTTTCGATATCGTCGCTCCGATCGCATTTTGTCCACGCTTGGAATGCACTCTTCTTATCGGCCACAGCTCGTTTGGTTTCGTCATTCCACCACCATGTTTCTTTGCCGACGTAATGGTATTTCGATATAGTCCCCAGATGGGACTTTGCGAGTGTTATGCATTCCTCGTGCATGCTGTTCCACATTTCTTGCGGGCTAAGTGAGTCTGCTATACCATTTATATTTTGAAGTACTTCTTTAGCCAGTGCGATAAATCTTGCGCTTCGTTCCTGCGATAAATTATACCACCGGATTTTTGGCTTTCCAAACGATGCCCGTGTTTTCGGTGGTTCCGCTGTGAAAAATTCTGTAATGAGCAGACGGTGTTGGCTTACTAGCGATTCTCCAAGTATTACTTTACAGTCCTTAACACGGTTTCTCATCGATATTTTGCAGAGGTGATAATCTATTTGCGTTTCGTGGCCTCCGCTGCTATAGGTGATAAGATGTCGTTGATGTTTAATAAACATTGTATTTAAGACGGTTAAGCCGTACGCCGGCATTTTGTTGAAAGTGAAAAATATTCTCTTTCAGTATTAGCTCTCAAGACTGGCAAGGTTTGTGTGGTTGTGTTCAAAGCCTAGAAAAAAAGTCTAGTAGGTCAGATCTGGCAATCTAGTCGGCCAGATCAAATCCCCATAATAGGAAATCATACGACATGGGAAGTGGTGACTCTAAATCTTCAGCGTTGCCTGTGTTGTGTCCTGCTGGAACCAACAATGCTCAAAACCTTATACAGCAACTTGAAGTAAAAGAAAAACTCGTTAAACATCTGTTTGTAGCGGTCGCCAGTTACGGTTGCGGTGGTGCCGTCGGTGTCCTCAAAAAGATAAGTGCCAATCACTTTTTCACACCAAATGGCTAAAGTGACTCAACAGTCAATTTGAGGGGATGCTCTTCGTAGATTTCATGTGGATTCTCTGTCCCCCAAAAATGAAAATTGCATTTATTCACATAACCACTTCATTTCTATATGAACTTAGATTCGATTTCACCCTCTTCTTGTACCAGGTTTAACAGCAATAAGTTAACCTCACGTGACGGTCAGCAGATAGCAATTTGTAAACATTTTTCGGTCTTACACCAAAATACGACGAAACGATCGTCTGCTGATGCCAAAGTATGTGCATCGTTGCCTCATCAATATTTGAGGACTCTCATTCCGACGTCGTCGGCTACAGCACTAATGCTCTCAATCGAACGAGCAATATGCGGCCGTCCACCTCTTACGACATCTCTAGTGGATCCAATTTGCTCAGCCAAATGTTTAATTGTTCGCTAACATGGTGCACGACGACGAGGAAAATGATGATGAAATTCACACTGCATATATACCATATACAATAGACAGGAAATTATTTAAAGACGAAGTAACAATAATTCCGTTTCCTACAGGTGCTAGATTGCTTGTTGCCAAGAATATAAATGTCAAAGTACAATGGCAATTGACGCCATTTGCAAAAAATATGGCATATTCTCACGAAGATATTACTTTTGCCAAATCTTGTAGTAGCCGATACTTAGCTCCTGCAGGTAGCTGATCTGGTAACAGGTTTCAATGGTAATCGATCCTCACTTGCTGCTGATCCTTACCAGTAGTCGATCTTCAGTTTTATAACAGTTCTTCCTTAGCGATAGCTGATCCTTAGTACTGAATGATTTTCGTTCATGACTGATTTTCAGGGCAAGCTGATCCGTGAATCTAAATGAGTCTTACTGGTACCTGATCTTGTAATGTAGCCGATCTCTAATTGATCTTTTATGCAGTTTTAATATGAACAACAAAACATTCATGGTTTATTCAAGATAGAAGCTAATAAAGATAATCAGTGCGAACTGAGGTCTACCTAAGAAACATTGAATCCTCAGATGACAGAAATCGATCTTCAGCGATACAAACAAATCGTTCAGATGGAGTTACTCTCAGGCTAATGGTCTCTGTTTCTGTGTTTGTTCTCTTGTCAGGTATCTTTAGTGAATGGTAGATCGTTTCATGTATGGCTCTAAATTATTCTTCCCACTTATTCAGACAGAGCAGGTTGACAGGTGATCATATATATAGAATTTGTAACAAACTATTGCATGGACTTCTGGCATTGTTGTCTTAGAAGCTTACAGTACTATGTTTCGAAATTGAACTCGAATTTGACCTCATTAGGGTGAGGCAGCGACCGAGCATATGAATTCATCAGTTGATAAATAACTTCCGTGGGAATGTCCCACATTACTTTTTTGTCATACAAGACCTACTTCCAATAGATTCTAGCCGCTGCCAACTTAAGGAAAAATACAAATTATTCCTGCTTTCACTCTTTACGAGCGCCAACCTTTTCAATAATACATTACAAGCTCTTTGCCAAAACATAAATCCATACTCCTTTCGACCGACTGGAATGCTTTTCCAGAATGAGTTCAAAAAGTCCTTAACCTCTATTTCTTCGTTTAAGTGATTGAAGAACAATTCCACAGCGTTGCTCTGGAATCAATTTGTTTGTCTACAAGTAAGCACTCACTAATTGTTTTGACGCGGTGTGGTTTAAAGCCATTTGTCCCGTGACTAGTTAACTTTGCTCCTAAGGCAGGACATAAATAAACCCAACGTCCAGTGAGCCGTACACCCAACCAACCGACCTAAAAGTGAGTCGCAGCATTTTTCAAATCCTGCAATATGTCAGAAGTTTGCAAGCATTTTAAACAGTTCCTTTTTTCCCTATCCTCTTTCTTGCGTCCGTGTCGGGCGTTGTTTTTTCTATATTTTGTGGCTCTGATTCAATGTTCTGACTTCGGGACGTTCATGTTGAAAAGCGAGAGGACTTTGTAGTCGCCACCAACGTTGCCATAGCCATCACCAGTGCCACCAACGACGACGGCCAAAACTTGGCTACAATGTGGTGCTACATTTCACCCCCAACTTGAAATATCCTTCGGGGGGTATAACCAGCAACAACAGAAGAAAAAAAATTCGAAAGCCGGGAAATTTCTTGCTTCCAGCCATGGTGTCTGCGTGTTTGGTACTTTTAAGCAATCAAATGAGGATAACTAGTGTCCCGGATGGTAGTGTTGGTATATATGTTGCAGCCTTAACCGCATACTGGAACTATCACTCCACCAGTACAGGATAGCAAGGAATCCTTTTCGTTAAGTGGGCGTATGTCCGGGCATTGTTGGCGGCATAATCTTTTGGCCTTATTCGAATCCTAACTGGGCTCTGGTATTCCCATTTCACGTCAGCAATACCCCGGTCCACTGTTGTTTGTTTAAGTTAAAAGTTGTGGCAGTTTTCCCGGCTGCAAAGAATGAAAAAAAAATCAGAGTAATTGGACTGTGGCGGCAACTCGGAAAAGAGCAGCAAGTTTAGGAAGGGACGAAGTAAAACTCAGCTTAACATAGTGGGTTGAGGGAAAAGTCGGCTAAAAAACACCACAATGAAATTTTCTTAAATGATTTGAAGGTTTCCAGGGGGGTTTCGTAGAATATAGGGCTTAGTGAAGTGGAATAAAGATTGAGATAGGGATGCGACGAGTAGTTAAAAGCGAGAAAACTGACGAAGAGGATGCAAAAAATCATGCAAAGCAATTGAATGGAAATAGTTGGAGAGCACTGTACTTAGGGAAAGATTTCCCTTTTTCATTTTGTATTTTGTATTTTTTATTTAAGATACATTTGCATAAAAGGGTTGATACTTTTGCCCCTGTTTAATGAAAGTACTTGCTAATAGTTTTTGAAGAGTGCAGCGTGACTTCAAAATATGGAACGGCTTACTTTAAATGTGTACCTATACACTTACAAAGGGGTCGATTTTTTCCCAGTCTAAAGACGAGGAAAGAATGTCGTCCTTCAGAAACGTTTGTTTCGAAAAAGTCATCTTTAATAGACCCGAAGAGGTCAGTTCACTGACTCTTTTATTTCCATTCATTTGACCAATTTGGATTTGTATCCACAGGACTCTTAGAACTGCTCTTCTCACTACTCCTATTGGCCTTTTTTTTACTGAGCATAAGTCCCAAATTTTCGTAGAGTTGATATCTATTGTAAAAGAAACATTGTCCTTTAGGCAACGAAAGTTTTTTTTTCCACGCTTAGGGAAATTCAGGTTAAAGGCGCCTGCCTGACAGCTGTTGGCTAAAACCTGCGAAAATTGTAAAATCCTGTTAGCGAGCAAAACGAGCCACCAACCTCTAAGTTGAATTAAGTAAATTTTTTGGGGTGGGTTACTCACTTCGCCGGCTGATAGGATTTCAACCTTTCCTCCGCAGGATTCGTCCCAATGAAGTGGTACATAAGTCCCACGTATACATATATATGGCCTACTCCGGACCATACATCGCACTCCAGCGTCAATCACTAGTATTTCAAATTACCATGCAGAACAAGGAAATCTTCGTGCCTACCCAGCCGCTTTAACCAGATTCCAGGGTAGCTGAGTTCGAGGGTATGGGAAAAACAACTCCGCCTTGACGACAACTTTCGTCGCCTAAGCAAGAGAAAACAGCAATTCGTACAGCCAGAGCTGACAGAAAAATAAGTCGACCACTTCCATTCGTTTCTACAAACGAGGTAGACATGTAGCTCTGTATGGAAAAATTTAATACAAAACTGAGCAGCTACACGACAAAATGACCCAGCTGCCTCACCTTCCTCCTCAACTTTTCGGATAGCTTGAGTGTCTAGATATCGTAACGCAGTCCAAATGTCTGAGATAAAGCATTATATATCTGACATCAGACAACAGAAGTTTCCGTAACAAGAAAAGACTAGTAGATCAACGACCCCCGTCACGAATATATTAACCCATGAAACATTCGCTTGCTCTACGAAGATAGAGATCCAAAGCAGCAAGGCGATGCCTGTCCAAATATAAAGCAGACATAGCAGTTCTAAGAAAGATAATACGGACATGGAATAGTATTGTATTGCACAAAAAGGATAATACGTCTTATCGTATAAAACAATGGGATAATAGTTCGAATATAGCGGGAAGCCAATACCCCGAATCATTAACTTGTTGGTATAAACCCCTGAACGTGGATTGTTCCACGGTCATCAGCCCGCAACTTGGTCGTATCGTCGGAGAGACATTCATGGAAGGAGTGTTATGCTTTGTTGTTTTCGACCGCACAATTATCACTATAGGAAGTAGTGTCACTAATGTCTACCACATTCTAGTAATTCGCAAAGTAAAGTACCCGCCAAGTAACAGCCTCTTAGCTTTCCTACTGAACTACAGCAGGTCAACAGGAATGCTGCTTACTAGAACTCGGCACCTTGCAATTTCCTAAAAATCTTTCCGTTCCTTCAAAAAAACAAAACATATCATGATTTTCGAAGTGTACCACCAATATAAGCTTTAGCTGTACCTCTCTAGCTCCGGAGCGAAGGGAATCATTCATTTGGTCTGCCGGCGACCTGGACAGTAATACCATCTGCAGTTATGGTCATATAAAACCCAACCCGTGGTAGTTAGGAGTCCTAACACAAGTTCGGATTCCGAAAACTTCCCTTTTTTATATCCCGTGATCCAATTTTGACCTCATGCTCAAACAAAGCTCAGTGAATTAAGACTTTCAACTGTGTTCAGAGAAGCCTTCCATTCTCGAAGTATCTTGGAAATTATTTGGGAGTGCAGCAAGGCATTAAGATATAAACGCTTTGCCAACTCTAACGATTCTTCAAAATATAGTTTGTTACAACCAGGAAAATTTTGTTAGCGACTAGGGCAATCCAACACTGTCGCCCCCTAGAAGACACCTCATTCTAAATCGGTCCTGGAGATATCCGTAAAATCCTGACTACACATCTTCGTGTCGAGACCGGGGTATTGTCATTATACCAGACACCATATCCGTGATACCACAGTTCAAAGACAGTGTACCCTTAAGGTCAAAAACATTTCAGTGCTTTTGTACCGAAGACCACTTTGGATGTCTTTAAAAATGCAACCTATGACAAGAATATCAAAGGAAGGGAGATTCATCAGTTCATCTGGAGCAAGATCAGGTATGCTAGCGAGCCTCTTTGCAGTCGAGATAGACAGTTTCATGCAATTTAGTCAAATCAGCTGTGATGTGTTCTTATGAAAACTTGTTCCACATGAAAATAAACGCATGGAAAATAATTGGCTTATCATATCGGCGTAGATTCAAAGCCCCATGAGGCAGACCAGTCAGCATCCATCTTCTCATTAAGGAAACAACATCAGTTTTGAGAGAATTGATCAAAAGGTTAACTAATCCACGAATTGTCGATCACATCTAGGACCTACTTAGGTGCAAGGTTTTACTTTCTCCGATCTGTTGCTATTTTCTGGTGCCGCTGGAGGATTGAACCTAATTTTTCCAGATTTTCGTAGAATGGCACATGAGAGTTATCAGAATCACAAATCAACTCTTTATTTGGAGGGTGCTTTGTTGAATTTGTCAGTTGGGATCACCAGTAACTCTGCCTCACAATAGTGGATTTTCAGCTGGAGAAGTATCAATTGGAGTAACTTTGATTCAATTAACTATACTACTTATAGTTTGGGCGTGTTTGGCGCTTAATTTGTAGACCTCTTATCTGGGCACTTTTCAAAACATTAGGAGCCGTAACCTTAGTCTTCTTGCCACCAAACGGCAGTCAAAGAATGTAGGAAACCGCACTTAGTTAGAAAGAGCATTTTAAGCCGTAGTGTCTTTGCTCACGTGGGTTCCCTTTGCTTTCGACTTCAGGGGATGAATGCCACGGAATACAAATGCTTCACATCTGTGCCTTTGTTGCTGTTTTATGCTAGTACCATTCTAAGGAATTCAAAGCTGTTTGGGGATGTCTGTTGGTCCTTGTGCTTCTCGGTTCTCAGTTCATTTGGAAGCTATTTCTTTTCCTCTGAAGTATCTTCTTCATAAGAATCCGCTTTTTTTATGAGACTAAGGCATTTGTATAAATTGGTACTTTTTATGAGAGCGTGCTTAGATTGACCTTAAGACCCATTTCTAAAGGCTCTACATATATAAGAAGTTGCATAATTGCTATGCAAGTTCCATAGTTGCAATATTGTGAGCAAGATGTGTGGGAAGTCACAAGCATTCTGCTCTATTCTATCTGTGACTTTTGCGATATGAAAAAATTAGATGATCTTTCCTCCGAGTTTATGAAAGTCGAAAGTTCTCTTCAATATGATTCAAAAATGTAGGTATGATGTATACAAATTGTACTTGTCGACGCCATAGCTCATTGTGGGATACCTAACTTCAGCAATCTTTAACTATTTGATGTTTGATTTGCTTTGTAGCCAATTATTTACCAAAAGTTACTCATACAGGATGCATGTCTTCCATTGATTCCCTCTTTAAAGCCAGACTTCCACCGCTTGGTGTGCCATTGGTCTTCCTTAAAACCAAAACCAACAAGTAGGTACTTGAATTCCCATTTCCAAATGTCAATTGGAAAATTTGATCTCCTCCACCGTAGACAATAGTATCTATCTATCTTCATACATAACATATGCATATAACATATACGAATCTATCCCTCTTTTCGTTCACCAGATACAGCAGACGTCTTCAGAAAACCAATTCACAGTCATGTATTACCATGTGGACATAGGATTCAACTCCTGGGATTATGACAGTTCTTCTCGTCGAACGTCGAGGAGGAGCGAACAAACGAACAAACAAAGACGAAACTTTGGATGCAGTCGGTTCCGGTGGCAAAACGAGGTCATCAGACCGCAAACCCACATAAACATATTCATATACCTACTCCTACGCCATCCCCCAAAACCACAAAACGTATTATAAACCTTTCGGAATCGCATGACTTGAGGTTGCATGTGGTTGGCAAATTTGGATTAGCACAGACTTGTGAGCTGGCCTTTTCAGGGTTGTGCCCGTAAGTATGTTATTCGTACTCGTATCTACGACTGTCTGCTCTTTGTTTTTGTCTGAGCAGAAGCCAGAGGCCCATACCTGATTATTGCTGGCTGCCGGATCTAGGAGCAAAAATCGTAATATTACTGAAATAATTGAACTTGCAGGATGGAACTACATAGAAATCCGAACTGGTGCTTGGGTCATGTTGAACTGATGCTGAACGTCTGTTGTGTATCCTACGCAAATAGTCAAATAAATTTGCGCCACAGATACACTCAGACGAAAGACGTAGAGGAAGAGTGAAGTGTTAAATGTGAAAATCGAGTCATATCTAGTGCATCTACCTTTATTTGGGAAATTTGAAGCACCATTTCTGTCACCGTCGGCGCCTGAAGGTCTACTCGCCGTTTTGAATTTTCCACATGAACTTTCCACAAGTCTGGGTATGCCGGTTTGGAGTCTTGTTTTTGTCTGTAGTTCGGTTTCGCCAGGGGTTATGTTTTCATTCGTTGGAGAATATTTTGGCAGCAATTCACATTAACAATTCGGTCTCTGTGTTTTTCGGGTACCTAGTTGAAAGACGTAGTGTAGCTGAGGTTTTCGAACAAAACGAATTGAGTAGTTAATAAAATGCTCCAACACTAAATAGCTTGTAACTAATCCTTTCGCAATATGATCCTTTGAATGGGATTTAATGAGTCTTAAATGCTTTGGGGTAATAACATATTCAGTCTTATTTGCCAGAGTGAATTTACATGAGGCAATGAACGTCAGTGGTAGAAGGTCTTAGGTATTTCTCCTAAATGTATGTTATATAAGGAAAATAGAAAATGGTAAGCTGCAAAGGCTTTAGAAGCTTCCTTAAAAGCATCGACTTCTAGAGGAGCACAGTTTGCTCCCTGCAGCAGAAATTGTTGATTGGACGAAGTGTGCTAATGGTGGTGCTAAAAGATAGAGTAAGAAAGGGAATATGTCCCTTCTGAGCTACTTAAATTCAGACACTTTGTGTAAAGATGCAATCAGTATGCTTTCGAATGAGTAATGTGTACCATCTGTTAGCACAACAGTAGCCGTAAGTTCTGTGAACATGTCACAAAAATCTACTAGTTACATTAAACGTAGACCTTCCGAGAGGAGAAGGTTCACGCAAGCATTCAAGCAAGGCATTCAAGGGAACGTGCTCTAGAGGTTACAATTGAAAAAACCAAAAAAATGCCGAACAGAGGCCAAACGAAGTCGATCCCTGAACAGAGTCCGAACATAAAATGCTACAGTCAACAAGCTTCCATATTGGAATATACTGGGCCGTGTCAGGCTGACTGTAATCCTAAAAGATGCAGCAGAGGTGATAATCAAACGAACCGCACATGGAACCCCGAGTATAGCCGTTAACCATAATGATTTCAATTAAGGTTTTGCAGGGAAACCTACATCGTACTAAAGGTGCCCTGAAAAGTTTTAACCAACGATGCGCAGAAGATAACATCACTCTAGGTCTAATCAAAGAATCGTGGGCCAGTATAATGACGAAATAAAATATCTTATCATTCCAAGTTATAACACCGGAGGTCTGGTGTCAGCTTCAAGAATTCGTGTGCACTTCAGCCTATATCCGCGAAAACGCAGATGCGATCCCTCTTATTCCTATACAGGACCTGATCAAATTGTGAACCGACTCACTGCATTCATTTCTACAGTCTATTTGGGAAGCAAATGAGGTAGCGCATCAATTAAATGTATGTTCCATGATGGAACCCTCAGCTTGAACAGCTGCTTAAAATGGTGAGAAATTTTTTTAATAAATCCAAATACATCGGTGATTGGGACGTATATAAGGCCGCTTAAACGAACTTATATTAGAAGTTGAGAAGATCCACGAGAGCTTCCTGAAGAAAAAGTTTGCCAGAAATCAAGCAGGAAACCGGAAAATCTCCACATCTTCCGGTGAGACTAAAATTTCTGTCTCAACCGTTAAAGGCTGGCCGCAAGAATGTTTTCTCTCTCCGCGCTTGTGGTTCTAATCATTGGCGATCTACTATAAAAACTTAGTAATCTCGGCTATCAGGCAATAGGATATGTGAAAAGTAAAGACCCTGGAGTTGGAGACGTTTCCTATAAGGTGAAGTGGGGCCTGCTCTAAAGATAGTAAACTACTGGTCACTCAATGAACCCCAGTCAACCTATATTTTTCCTTTAATCGTATAACGTACAGAAATTGTGTACTTCAACGAAGCTAAATAAACTAAATTGGAATTCATCGCCTCCTGAATGCACACATGTCCTACAGCAGTCACTGAGCCATTCATTGATTTAACGCCATCTTTTCATCTTTTTATAAAAAAAATAGCAGTCAGACTCCAACAAACAGGAAAGACTAGTCAGATCACATGGATCAAATTAACCATCTCTCCTAAATCCCAGAGCTTGACATGATCTGCGCGGTGGTTCGAAGTGTCATTTCAACCAAATGTATCGAATGGTATTTTCATCTTGTCTGCATCGAGCCAAATGACGGTTACACTTAAGAAGAACCAAGGCGGGAACTAGTTTATCAATTACGGGAAAAAATTTGTCAAGACAGTGTCTAGGATTAAGTCAAACCAACTTATAATAGATAACCTTAGTAAATTGAAAACTTATTTATTTTCTTTAAGTGGCGCTACAGTCCGGGGTGGACCTGGGCCTCAGTTAACAACCGTCTCCAGCTAGTTCGATCTTCTACTGAGGTTCCCTTCCACTTGCGTACGCCACCTGAGTCTTGGCCTTCCTCTACTGCGCTGTCCCTCGGGAGAGGATTCGAAGACTTTTCGGACCAGAGCATTGGTGTCCACACGCTCTACATGACCCAGCCATCTCAGTCTTTGGATCCTCACTCTTCTGGCTAGGTCCATGTCGCTATACAGTCCGTACAGTTCGTCGTTGTATCTCCTCCTCCACTCACTGTCAATGCAGACGGGACCGAAGATCGCCCGAAGAATTTTTCTCTCGAAGCAACCAAGAACACCCTCATCCATTTTTGATAATGTCCATGCCTCTCTGCCATATAGCAGGATTGGATATTAACGTCTTATATAGGTTGACTTCTGTTGTTAGACAGAGGCCTTTGCAAGGCAATTGCCTTCTTAGTCCCAAGAAGCAGCGACTTGCAAGAGTTATTCTTCGTTTTTCTGAGTTGATAGAGTCAAGGTAGATATATCTGGTAGTTGAGTTATATCGGTGTAGGGTGTCCTTCGTGTACTTCGTTTTTCCTTCGTTGACCACTTAATCTAGGCATCCATTAAGGCGATCGGTCTTTGTAGCACTATAAAAGGATTCCAATCAGTTCCCTCGCAGGTGAGGTTATTCTCTTTACGAGAAGGACAAATCTGATTGAACAGACTTATCTAGTGACAAAAGGCATCGCAATCCATTTCTGCCGTATCTGTGTGTTGGTCAACTGCAATGGCTAGCCAATGAAAAGGATGTTTTCAAGGTCTGTGGTATGTAGACCGAAAATCAGTCTACAGAGAACAATGTTCCACGCAGTAAATTTTTGAACACTCGTAGCTAAACAAGTCTGTGCCATGAATCGTTCCATGACTTTAAGACTTGTGTGATCTTTTGGATTTCGGGCAACTTATGCAAACGGAGGATGTGTTGATGCATTTTCATACCAACAACAGTGGATTAGAAACTGAAAAGTGGAAAATGCTTCCTCACAGAGGAAACAAAAATGAAGAAAACAAGGACAGCTCTTCTATTGTTGTGGGTTAGGACAAAGCTTTTGCCGAGGACATTAAATCTTAGTATTACCCACGATATCTGAGTCAGAGTCAGATATAGACGAGTTCTTACGTTCTTCTATCCGACTTATGTCTACATCAGGAATTTACAGACAGAATACGCTTGGGGCCCATTAGAGGAGTACAACTGACTAATGTATTGTTCCAACAAGCAGAAATTAGATTGTTTGCTCTTCTTCCTATCCTTGTATTAACCCTTTCCTTGCTATGTGAACTTATGTGTAACGAGTTTCCCATTTTTACGGCATCGCTGCTGCTCCGCTTATGGGGTTGACTAATGTCGCAGACCGCAGAACGTGTCTACACACTGCTCGGTCCTGGATCGCTTCAGTGATTAGCCCCAGGCTGAGGAATCCAGGAATTCTTTTTCCAATCTCGTTTTCTTACATTTCACTTTCATGTTAACGATTGATCCTATGTACTTAAAGATAGTGCTTTTCAGAAGAGCTATTCCGTCTAACAATATATCCGGAACAGGTCGCAACGGATGCGCAAATGGGCACGTCAAATGCTCCGTCTTTGAACGACTTATTTTAAACCCGTTTCTCTCTAGCGCATTTCTCCATGAATCTAAGGCATTCTGTAAATCTTCGACGTTATCACTAAGTATAACTGCATCGTCAGCGAAGAGAATTGGCGTTACGTTTGCTTCGCGCATGCAGTCTTTTAAAAGATAGTCGAATACTACGTTAAAGAGGAAAGGGCTAAGTACGCTTCCTTGATGCACTCCGACATTAACTGGAAATTCTCTCGTTAGTCCAGCAGAGCTTTTAACCGCAGTTTTCACGTTTCCGTACATGTCTTGTATTATTCTAACATACGTTTCCGGTACTTTTTGAGACCTCAACCCGGCCCATGTGAGATCCCTAGGCACTCGATCGAATGCTTTCTCGAGGTCGATTAATACCATGTGTTAGTTCTTAGGCGAATCTCGGTGCTTTTTCATTATTATTCGTAGGTTTTGGATAGCGTCCACCGTCGATCTTCCTTCAACAAATCCGCACTGGATATTATCGAGCTTTATTATTTGCCGAAGACGTTCGTTTAAGACTCTTTCGACGATTTTCATTGTGTGTGACATAAGTTTGATTGAACGGTAGTTGTTGCATTCTCGAGTGTCGCCTTTTCCTTTGTATAATGGAACCAAGAAGCTACCTATCCATTCATTCGGCATAGGTTGTCCACATTTTAATTTATTTAAAAGTTTCGATAGCCATTCTCTGCCGATACCCTCCATCTTCTACTAAAACTCTGATGGAATACTGTCTGGTCCTGCGGCTTTCCCCCGCTTCATTTTTCCGATTGCTATACTTATTTCTTCGATTGAAAAGTCCGAAACTTCCTCCTCGAATAGCCCAGCTGTCGGCACGATATTACGTGGAAACTGTTTGTTAAGCAACTCCTTGCAGTATTCAAGCCACCGGTTACAAATTTCGTCTTCATTTGTTAGTAAGCGACCGTCTGCATTTTGATTTGAACTTGTTGTATAGCTTGTCTTCTATCTGCCGATCGTTAGGATATGTGTTCCAACTCCTGGTACAGGTTTTCCGCTGCTGCTGCTCGAGTTCGACCCAGGACTTTCTTTACGATCTTTTTAAGACGCTTTTTCGACATTCGCTTGAAATGCATTCTTCTTGTCGGCCACAGCTCGGTTGGTTTCGTCATTCCACCACCATGTTTCTTTGCCGACGTGATGGTATCTCGATATAGTCCCTAGAAGAGACATTTGCGAGTGTTATGCATTCCTCGTGCATGCTGTTCCACATTTCTTGCGGGCTAAGTGAGTCTGCAATACCGTTTATACACGATGCCCGTGTTTTCGGTGGTTCCACTGTGAAAAATTCTGTAATGAGCAGATTGTTTGTTGTTTATCTAATTGGTGTCCTTATTTGAGTTTACAGCGAAATCCGCGCAGATAAAATATTTTAACAACAATTTAGCTTCTTTGTGGCATCCTATCAGTATATGGCCAGTATAGTTGATTGTATTTTCTTTTACATGGAACTAAAATTGCAATAATGACAGCAAGAGCAGGTCGTTAGTTGAACAAATCTGTGGATGATAGCGTAACCATACTAGAAGCCACACTAATAAGGATTAGGGATGAGGTCTCAACAGTTCATAGATCCCTCTGCAGCTGGAGTTTAGTTCCTCTTTAACATCAGTCATAAGTCCTCGTTTCCCATCCCGAACATATAGTATATAATAGATGTAACTCTTTTGTACCTCCATTGCATTCCGATAGACAATCTCATCATGATTGGGAATATGTTTATGAATGCAAACGCAGACATGATTTTTTAACAGCCCTTGATCCGTCAAATAGCCGATTATATGAAGTATTTTCCAGACGCACTTGGGTTAAATCTTAAGAGTCCACCTGGACAGGTCTGTTTGTTCAGCTCCTTAGGTGAAAGCAGATTTATATCTTAGACCATCATTATGAGAGAAAATTATAAAGAATTTCATCTCGTTTAATCGTCCTCTCGACATCTTAAATCCTTACGACATTGTTGATCCTCCAAGTTCATAACAGTTCGTATTCTCTCTTTTGATTCCGATGCCACTTCATTTATTCTCAAGAAAACTCCATCCTTGTCCATTCCAATCATTAGAAAAGGATAAATTAGCTTCTCACCTAAATCCTTAGATCGGATTACTTTATTCAATGGAAATGCTAAAGCTCCTTGATGCACTCAAAAAAAATTTATAATGCACCCAAACATAAACAAATCTACAAACATCCTCCTGCACAAAGAAGATATTTAAATTCCCTTCCAATTAAGTCAGTCTGAAGAGTTGCACTCAACAACACAGAGAAGAGGACAGATCCTTGGTGAAAAGCGTGATTCATCTGAAACTTCACTCCATCTCTAATGGAATCTACCTTGAACTCTATGAAAAAATCTTCCCATTCCTGAAGTGATATGGAACCAAAGGTACTAGAGTTCCACTCCTAATGGAACTCTAAAGGCTGGAATAGAGGGAAAAGAAGATGGAAAAAGTGGAAATACTCGTACCATATTTCTCAGGACAAGCTCTGAACTTGACCCGCTTTGTTAGCGCTTTCGCATGGTTTGCATTTGCTAATGTAATTCACTTAAAGTATCTATTAAATTATTTTTTTTCCAGTTCACCCTTACCCTCTGTTAGATATGTTCATACACATACGAATAGGTACAACTTCACCTACACATCTATGTACATAGTCGTAGGCACCAACGTCAGCTTAGTGCCCTCGGAATATTGTGTATCCTGGCATGCCAGGACTATGTTTGCTGTTTGCTTGCATGACTGTGAATGCATCTGGAAAATTTCTTTAGAACTTTGGGAATGAGACTCTTGGGAAAACCCATTTGAAGTATTGTGGGTGTTTATTTGTGTGCGTTGCATTGTGTTGCAAATAGTAAGAACTTTATGGTCGGCCTACGAGTAGTAATGAAGAGGTGGCCTACTACTGACGATGGTTGGTCTACGTAGATGAACTTGCATAACAATTTATTGTTGAATAAGTCAACTTAGAAAGGGGGACGCAAGTCACCGACTTTTGTGCGACACAATTTCTTGATTTATCCAAAGGTATGAAACAATATGTGAAAACTGAGTAACAAAAGAGGAAATGAAGAGAAATGTTTAGCGGAAATATGAGTAACATGCGGTGAAATTGTTTACAAAAGGAATTTTTTCTTTTTTGTTCTTTAAGAAAAACACAGTCCTACCCTGACCTCTTAGATTTAAGGTAAGTTTATGACCTTTAGCATTGTAGAACAGTGAAACGAATGGGATTGACTTACACTCTCCCACCTTCCTGTGGGACTTATGTTATTCACTGTCCTGTGTACTTCATTCTTCTCCCTTTTTGCTGAAAAATCTCCTTGGATCCTGGCTGAAAAAGTGGATTTTATTGTATTCAATGTCAAACAGCATTGCGTTTTTGAAATAGAACAATATTTTCTGGGGAAAATATAAATGTAGTCAAGTCAGGCATAGAAGTTATTGCCCCAAGCATCCAGCGTATAGTATAAAATGACCCATAGCTGTTGCAGTTATTACTGTCTTGCTTTAGATACCCCAAGATAGGTGACCAAAATAGCGTTCAACGACTTTTTTTTGTTACCAAAAATTTTACTCGTCTCGTCACGCTGTTGAGGCTTAAGTGAAAACTAATTAGCCAGACTTTTTTTTATGGGACTCATCGTCATACGCTCCATAGAAGCTCAGCTTTCAGCATGACGTGGAATGGAAAAGAATGGTGCACTATGTACACTTCCAACAATTCCTTCTCCCTACACACTTCCTTGTGAAAGTACCACACTGAGCTTTATTCATGATTCGTGTGGTTTTTTTTTCAAAATTTGAACGTTTATTTAAGAAAAGCATGTACAATAGTATTTTTCAAAGTATTGCTCATCTGAAGCTATGACATTTTCCCATCTTTCTGGCAATTTGTGGATCCCATCTTAAAAGAACTGCGCCGGCTTGGCAGCCAAGAATGAATCAAGCCAATTATCGATATTCTGCTCTTATGCTCTGATGTGAACCGTATTTCAGTGAGGGCGTTCTGCATCGACCGGAGCAAATGGTAGTCAGAAGGGGCAAGGTCTGGGCTATAAGGCGGGTGGATTAAGACTTCACATCCACTGTTTTCCAAATAGTTCTTAACCGGAATAGCAACGTTGGGCCGAGCGTTGTCATGATGGACAATTATTGCCTCGTGTCTGGTCGCATATTCCGGGCGTTTTTCGGCTACTGCTCTCTTCAAACGGATCAATTGTGTTTGGTAGCGTTGTCCATTGATGGTTTCACCCGATTTTAGAAGCTCGTAATACAGCAAACCCATCTGATCCCACCAAATACAGAGAATTACCTTCGCGCCATGGATATTCGGCTTTGCCGTTGATTTGGCTGGTTGGCCGGGTTTCACATATGATTTTTTGCGCTTGGGGCTGTCGTAATGGATCCATTTTTCATCACCAGTAACAATCCGATGCAAAAATGACTTCCTTTTGTGGCGTTCAAGCAGCATTTCGGACATGCAAAACCGCCTTTCGACATCTCTCGGCTCGAGTTCATTGGAACCCAATTTCCTTGCTTTTGAATACATCCAGCTGCTTTTAAACGTTTTGAAATGGCTGCTTGAATGACACCCAAAGATTCTACGAGCTCTTCTTGTGTTTGGCAACAATTTTCATAGAGTAATGCTCCCAGTTCTTCGTCTTCAAACTTTTTTGGCTGACCAGGACGTTCATCGTCTTTCAAGCCAAAATCACCACTTTTAAATCGTGCAAACCACTTTTGGCACGTTCGCTCAGCTAGCGCATGTTCACCATAAACTTCCACTAAAATACGATGACTTTCGGCAGCAGTTTTCCTCATATTAAAGTAATGAAGAAGAACTCCCCGCAAAAACACTTTTTCAGGCACAAAGTTCGACATATTTGAGTGAAGAAAATTAATTGTTGTTTACGCTTCAAATCAATGACATATACTGAAATGACGTACAATGACAGTAGCTTTCCAACGCATGTTCCAATGGAATAATACAAGTTACGCCATCTCTTAGCAAATCGCACGAATTAAATTATAGACCCAATAGTTATACTTTATATTAAAAAAGGTAGAAATCAAAAGCGACCGGCCTGCACAATGGTTCAAATTCTGCTCTGTTGTTACTCTACTTGCTTGCTGGATTTTAAAAGAAGGTAACGGTCTTCGTTCCGTTTGGCGATGGATGATTTTACTGTTCTGTCGTCTTGTGGGTATGAATTGTTTGCGTCCTCTACGTAGTTATGTGTTTGTGTTATGTATAAGTTTGTCGTACATTCGGTAGGGTAATCTTTGCGTTGGTCTGGCTACCTGTCCAACATAAATAAAACACGTCTTCTGTGGTATTACACTTTCAGGAACAAAGAAAAGACGTACGATGGCAAATCTGGTGAATACGGTAGATGATTTAATACACACACTTGATTACGAGCCAAAATATGACGAACAATGAGTGCTGTGTGACTCGGTGCATTATCGTGCAACAGAGACCAAACTTTGTTTTTCCCAAATCTTCGTAAAGAAAAGTTTGAATGTTTGATGGCCTCTTCCATCATTCTCAGTGAAGCGTTACGGTCTTCTGGATCAAAATCACGAACCTTTTGGATCATTTCAGGCATCCGAACTGAAATTAGCCTTGCTGTGTATTTGTCATCCTCCAGCGTCTCTCTGCTGCCCAAAAAACCCTAATGCCACTTGAATAGAACTGTTTTACATAAACATTCGTCACGGTACATTTGCTGCATCAATCGGAATATTTCTGATACATTTTTACCAAATGTTGCTTTGAGTTTAATGACCCTATCTGTTCCATGTTAAAATGTCAACATCAAATAAAATGCATTTGACAGATAGAAAGATTCAAGCTTTAAATCGTATGTACAGACAAATGTATGGCGCTTGTGATTGCCGAGACATGGTTCGTGTCCGGGATATTATGTGCCATACTGTAGATTTTATTCAAATTACATCGTCGAGAAGGCATGTAAATACTGTTTTATAGTTTGGTGAGGCAAGATTCCCCCTAATCCGACTTTTTGCACGGAGCACGAAACGTATGCCTTCCTTTAACCCTTCTCTTTTACCCGGTCTGGGTATGCCAATGGTGATAAAGGAGCTTATGGTGGAAGGTTAAGTCTATTTTGGAGAGAAAATTTTGTAACAGATTGATTCGTTGTCTGCCCTTTGAGTCTTTCACGTTCGACACGAGACACAAAAATGCAAATGGAATGAATAGAAGTTAAATCAAGGTGACCGATCGCTATTGATATGAGTCAATGAGTACGTTGCTATCTCCGTCCAAAAAGTTCAAAAAAACTTCAGAAATGGTATAGTGCAAAAACGACCTAAAGAAAGTTCCGGAGATAAGCAGGGGCAATTTCATAGTCATGATAGTAGCCTCGTATGACGATGAGAGGAAATCTTTACTAGAACCAAGTTATGAGTCTTGGAATGGAGTGAAATCCTTCATAGGAATAGGGGTTTAAGCTTGTTCACTTCCCGACCAATTATTCTGGCTCCAGTGGGCTTTCAGATAGAGGCCAAACTTCCATTTAAGTTAGTACCTGACCTGACTATCAAAGGCGGCAAGATTACCATGAGGGGGACAAAAACCCTCTTATGTCTGGCTTAGGGGGCATCCACTTTCGTACGACAATGAACACAGAAACATCTGACTCAAAGGTAGAAGAGCTCTAAACAAATCCAAGTTCAGTGGGTAACTGCATTTTTACGACGGGTGGAGCGCTGCAAATTAACCTTAAAGCCTAGTTTTTGCAAAAATCGTATGCCTTCTGGATCCATTTTGACAGGACATCTCCAACCATACGAATGTGCTTGCTTTTGTTAGCTTCTCGCCTTTCTCTGTCGTCGCTTTAAATAAAATCGTACACCGCCTTTCCTACACAGCCGTAGAAAGCTTCGAATTTTTTTTCGATGATTACATCTATATCCTGAAAAGAGATCAATGTCCCGTAGGTATCGCACCTTTATATCATGCTGAACATGGATAGGATGCTTATTTTGTAGCGGTGACAGTGTCCAAGACCACTAAGACCAAAATTTTAAAATGGAAAGTGCAATCTTTGGACTTACCGTCAGCGGAATCAAGGTGCAGTTCAAAGACAAAATAATACTTCCTTCTTCTAACCTTTGCCTCACAGACAACATTGGCAACATCGTCAAGTGCAACATTCTCACTTAGCGGTAGAGGTAATGGATCTGAGCTTCCGTCAACAAGCGTCCCCAGCCAACTCGATCATTTGCTAGCTGCCTCCAGATTCGCATCCGCACTAAATAACCCAACCATTTTGGTCGTTGGATCTTCCCTCTTAAGTCGATGTCACTGTACAGTCCGTACAGTTCGTCGTTTTATCTCCTCCTCCACTCACACAAAAACGTTTCCTCTCAAATCAGCTTTTCTAGTTTATTGTCTTTGTAGCCCAAATAAGAAGAGATTTTCAAGAGTTTTTCTCTGTTTGATCTCCGTATGAATGGCGTTGTCTGAGTTGATCGCGAAATCTAGGTAGGCAAAGTCCTTAACTAACTCAAAGTTATATCTGTCGAAGGTGACGTTCTGTCCGAAACGTCGGTGTTACGTGTCCTTTTTGCTTGACAGCATATATTTGGTCTTGCCCTCAATGACCGCCATACCCATTTTTGCCGCTTCCGTCTTAATACTTGCAAAGGCGCTACAGCTCGTCTCTACAGATGCTGCCATACGCGGCTCATGGGTTTTCTCCAAAACTATCCGTGTGAATATTTGGTCGAAGGTTCACTTTCCTGGCCTGGAGCCACACTGATATGGACCTATCAGGTTGTTGAAGAACGGCTTAAGGCATTCACACAATACGGCAGATAAGATTGATGCCTCTGTAGTGGAGGTAATACTTTTGTTGAGAGTCTCTTTTGTCCTTTCGGACAAACAATGCTCTGGCTCCATATAATCTGGGCAAAAGGATGCACAACTTAACGTAATTCTGTCGAAGTGAGGATGAAAATGAGATTTTTATTTGATTCTTTCTCACTTACAAAGCAAGATCAAAGCTTCGAGTAGTGACGTTCTCCAGGCACAAGACCGAACCAGTGTACATTCCCATTGTCCTAAGGAGAAATAAAGAAATATCTGTATCTTCTATAATTTATGGCGCCTGAAAAAAATAAACATACCGCCCATAAAATGTCGCTTAAAACTTTTAACCAGTGAATCTATCAGCAGATTCATCAGTACCGCGTTGCTGCAGCCTGCTACTATCATACAATTACAACGAAAGGGCCCTGACAAGTTGCCCACTCTTGGAGAAAAAGTAGTAAGACACACACACGTAAGCTGGATTCTTTTTCCTTGAAAACCTTCGTTTCCATCCCTTCGGACCTTTTCCTTCTTAACAGTTGATCTTTCAAAATCCTAAGAGATTGATGGACAGCCATGTGCGCATCAGCCATCGGTGCACTTTCTCAGTATCTTGGAAGGAAAACATAAATAGGTACCACGGACTGTCAGAGGCCCTAAGAAGAACCCAGCAGAGCAGGCGGGCGGGCTACAAAAGCGCAAGGAAAGCGCTATAGGTCTTATTTCTTTTGCAAGGGTCCAACAAGAAATAGACGACCCTTGTCCCAAATGTTGTTTTGTCTCCCGTAATGGATAGTCTCCAGCCTTAAGTAGAGCTAAGGCATCCGCTCCGTGACTGCAGCTCCCGACCGCTTCACCATTTGACCCGGTCCTTCTCCATTACGTCCGTTGTCTCTTTGGAGAAGCACATTAGCGGGTAGAATTGGTTTGTTTTTGAACCCTGTCTTTCCGCTTTTATGCTTGCCGGAAGGGACAACTAATAGGTCGGCAAGAAGGCAGAGACAGGAGTCTCGATCAGGGCGACCACTTCTTGGCTGACCGTAGAGCCCGAAAAAAAAAAGTAGAAAGAAGACAAGTCAAAGAAAAAAAACCTTATAGAAGGTTATATAGTGAAAAAAAGAACAAACAGCGAGTCAAAAAAAAAAAACAGAAAGGTTATAGAAAAATTGTGGAGAGTCTCAAGGAAGGGAAAACAGGACAGGACAGGGAAGTAACAAGGAATAGCATGGACGAGGAAGGAAGACGGAGAGTAGCAACAGCAAAGATAGGTACTTTTCCTGATTTTTGTAGTGAAATCCCGGTAGGCATTCGACCGCGTTAAACAAAAAAATAAAAACGAAGGAAAATGGGACCCGCAGCCCGCTAAACATACAACTTTCGATCGTTCGGGAAGACGAACGAAGACTACCGGCAGACCGGCTACCAATTTGTAGATTTAAAATTTGTTTTATTCGGGAAAGAAAAAAAAAAAAAGAACTTTGCAACAATTTTCCTTCCATATTAAAAGTTTCGGACCCAGGATTGAATCTGGTGGAATACCACTTGCCTTCATTTAACTCATTTTGGGCCTAGAGCAGGATTTGTTATAATTTATTCTTCGGGCCTATACCTAGGATCATGTTAGAGATTCCTAAGACATAAGAGTTGCTTTTTGTGAAACAAATTGGGTAAGATTTGCGTATCTCACTTATTTGTATTACAACAGCCCTAGGAGCTTCTAAAAATCTGTATTTATGAAGATTTGGTTCTGATTGTTATCTGCTAAATCAGATATTTTGTTTACATTATTCGTCTCCATGGGCAATCCATCTATTTCAATCGACTCACTTAAACCATTGGCCTGGACAAGATCTATCATTAAACCACCTTCCAACTCTGACAAATCCTTTGAACCATATGTGTTCAGTCTTTTATCATAGTCTCCGTATCAGTACTCATCTTTATTCATATATTCAAATAGGCACCATCATAATACCAACAACAGGTCAAGGCTTTAGATAAAACCAAATAGGATATCTCCATAAAGCCATTGGTCCGCAACCCCTCAAAAACAAGCAACCACTACCAAAAGATAGAAAATATAAAGAAATACCAAAAAACCCCATCGTTAGTAATAATAAAAATCCGATTAAATTACCCATGACCTGGTCATGCATGGGAATTGCAGTCCTCTCTCGTTCCTTCTAGTTCAGCAACAAAACCTCAAAAACCAACCAAAAACTCAAACTCAAATTCAAACTCAAAACCACTAGTCGTGCTCCGAGCTTGTGTAATTCGAACCACCACCCCGTTAGCATAGGACAAACAGAAAGCAAAAGAAGTCAAAAAAATCCTGTCAATGAAGCCAATAAATGTAAACACACACAAACAACAACACGGTCGTCTGGGCCGACCTAGCAAGCAGGCCAGTCCCTGGCAGAGGGTCCTGGGAGATAAAGAGGACATCATCGTTGAAGTTGGAGCGGAATCTTGTGAAATCTGAAAATTGTACACAGAGCAGGAGGAAAATCCTTCCTTCCTGGGCGAGATTTTGGAAACCCTCCCCAAATGATTGTGCTGATTGTACTATTCTCATATGCACAGGCACACATACGAGTAGTTCAAAACCTGAATTCTTGATTATACGAGCACTCGTACACTCTCTCTCAGGTAAGGACTCCAGTCTAGGATGATGACGATAAGATGCGGTATAAATGGGCGCACTGGGGGTTGAAGATTTGACTGGATGATGGTGGTGGTGGTGGTGAAGTATAAGCACTTGCTGCACAGGTGCATATAAACACAAACCGAAATAAAATATAAACACAAACACAACACACACCAGTCAGCAAGGATACAAATGCACAAGGTCGCTACACAAATAATCTCATCGAGTCCGCAGGATGAGAATCGACAATAAGGGATGGGATTCTCCGGAACCAAGGAGCTTTCGGAATCGGAAACTTGAAACCATTCAAGTCGAGGTGAATGTGAAGATTATTATCCTTAAACTTGTGTGTGTCCTTTTGGGGATAATTTTACTGTGGAAAATTTCCGTTTTTGATTTCTCGTTGGACATTAAGGTGGATTGAAATAGGAAGTCGAAATTCAAGATACATTTTATGCCCTATTAATGGAATTTAAAATGTCCTCTCCGAAAAGAACACGTTTTTTTATTTACGTTCAATTTTTTTATTTTTATTTTTTGAATTTCTTACGGTGAGTTAGACTACAATGTGTGTTCACAAATATCAGTATGCCAAGGTTCCATGGGACTATGACTATGGCTATGACTTGGACTTGGACTTGGTCTTGGACTTGGTCTTGGACTACGACTGCGACAACGACTTTGATTTCGTCTTCGATTGTTGGAGTGGAGACAATTGAAGAGTTTTAAATTGAATCAAATGGACCCCAGAGGATGTTGTTTCTCATGCAAAATGCTTTTGTTGTTGTAGTTAAATATACATGTACATACACATCACATCAATTGGGAAATCAATTCAAGTGTATTTCAAAGTAGAAGGATGTAGGTACTCGAACGTAACCGAAGTTCAATTGATGTCACGTAGCAATTGTTGAAAGAAAGTGCATCAGTGCACACCATCTGACAGATACTCTTGGATTCTCACTTTGAAGTTTCGGATGTTGAGATATTTAGAGATACTAAGATAGATCAACGTTCAGTTTACTCCATGAAATTGGTTGATCTTTCCCAAAGTGAACTCATCGGTAGGCTGTGGGAATGATGTATAGAATCTATTTTGGACGATCTGTCGTTTTTGTTTGTGGCTTACATTTGAGGATGCAATTATTGGTTTAGTTGGGGCTTCTATCTGAGGGAGTCGTGTAAGTGTAAGCAATTAAGTTGTTGCAGGGAGTGATTAAAGGAGAAGATTTACCATCTGTTTTGTTAGGCGGTTTGTGTTTCTTTGATTTAATAGCGGCAAGCAAATGAGGTGATTAGCTTGAGGGAGGTAATTAACTGCATCCATTTGTCGGTTTCCATTTGTGGATGTAGTAAAAGGAAACCGCCAGGGGTATCAAATGACCGATGGAGTTATTACAGAATGATGGGGTGGCTAAGTGAAATTGTCGCTGTGAGCTTACTGGGAAGCTGATGCGCGGAAATGAGAAGACTCTAAAATTGGCATATGAATCTTATGTGATTAAGTGGCTGTTTCCGTTTGACACTGATGACAGACTTTCTGCATTTGAATTGAGTTAAGTGAATATTCTCACATATTGCAAGTTGCAGAATGTCGTTAGCTATTGTCCTCTGAATTTCTCCGGATCGATTGAGCTCACCATGGTCCGGTGTGGGCCAAGGTCTCCAATAGATATGTTCTTGTCATGGCGTGCACAGTGAACGGGATCTAAGGTGTTTTGCGCACTCTGAATTGCCAGGGATTGAGCGCTTTTCATATGCAGAGAACTCCATTGTTGGAGCAATCGAAGAACTATTTTTCCTGCTATTTGTGTATCAAGATATTGATGTACGAGGGCGGGTCAATAAGTCCGTGACTTTTGGATTAAAACACAGATTTTTTGATAAAAAAATAATTTTATTTTTCAACGTAGTCTCCCTTGAGCTCTATACACTTTGTCCAACGCTTCTCCAGTTTTTTTATCCCTTCCAAAAAAAAATGATTTGTCTAGGTCCTCAAAATAGGCCTTTGTTTGCGAGATGACTTCATCATTGGAGTCAAATCTTTTTCCACCAAGCCATTTCTTCAGGTTTGGGAACAAGAAGTAGTCGCTCGGAGCCAAATCTGGAGAATAGGGTGGATGAGGGAGCAATTCATAGCCCAATTCATGGATTTTTGCCATGGCAACTGCACATGTGTTTGTGGTCGACTGTGAGCAAACGCGGCACCGATCTTGCGGAAAGCTTTCTCATGCCCAAGTGATCATTCAAACTTGAAACCACTGAGCCATGCGAGATCCCTACGGCTTCCACAATCTCTCGCACTTTCAATCTTCGGTCGGCCAACACCATATCGTGAATTTTTTCGATTGTTTCGGGTGTAGAGACCTCAACTGGGCGTCCAGGACGTTCGGCATCTTCAGTGCTTGTACGGCCACAACGAAATTCAGTAAACCACTTTTTTACCATTGAAATCGATGGTGCAGAGTCCACTTCCAATCTTCGGTCGGCCAACACCATATCGTGAATTTTTTCGATTGTTTCGGGTGTAGAGACCTCAACTGGGCGTCCAGGACGTTCGGCATCTTCAGTGCTTGTACGGCCACAACGAAATTCAGTAAACCACTTTTTTACCATTGAAATCGATGGTGCAGAGTCCCCATAGTATTTATCAAGCTTATAGCCTTGGTCTCGGTAATGGTTTTTTTTCGCAAGAAATAATGCTTAATAAGCACACGAAATTCACTTTTTTCCATTTTCTCCTCAAATTAGTGAGTAGTCTGGTAAAAATAGCTGTCAAACACAAACTTACTGACGCAGCAAGTTTAAATTTTGACAGGAGTCAACTGACAGATGCCTGTTGACAGGAGCAGTGTTGCTGTTTCAGTAAAGAGGTCAGAAATTCAAAAAGTCACGGACTTATTGACCCGCCCTCGTATCATAGTTCCGAAACTGTGAAGTCCTAACGTGAGCCAGGAAAAAATCCAATTAATACGGCAATTGCAATGTTGTGTAGTGTACGTTTGGAAGCGGATTTTTCATTGGAAACTAACTTCAGGATAATGTCATGTTCTTTGAAGATAAAAACGGACAACTTGTAACAATTCGTATCAGTACTCAATTTGCTTATATCAGACTTATCTGTAGACAAGAGAGAGAGATGTTACCATCAAGGCTCTTAAGAACTCCTGGAGCGAATCTATGATGCAAAATCTGTCGGTACTCGGCGAATAGGAATAAGAAAGAAGAACACCTTTGGTAGTGCGATGAATATGCTCAGTCCGTATGACATCATACCTAAAAACAGACACACCCTGACTTTGAAAGTAGATGGAATATTGTCAAGACATCCTGTATCTTCGAACCGGATACTTGGCGTAAGGTAAGAATGCGGATAGCGAACAGTAGAGCGTTGGAAAACTACAGCGTGACGGTATAATGCTCAGATTCTAAAAGATCGCTAGTATCCTTGCCAAACGCGTCTTCCTCAAATTCGTTCACATTTCTTAATTAAAAGCGCTCGTATAAACGCACCAGCCGAGGAGAGAAGCTAAATACATATTTCTCCGAAGGAAAAGTAGGGCGTTTGAAAATCAGTAGGTCTAAGACGTCAAAAAATGCTGCGACCGCTTGGACAAAACCATGTAGGAACAGCAATATCCAAATCTAAATGCAACAAAAAAAATGAAGTTGACGGCCTACTGGCTGAACTTTTTAAAGTTAGAGGAAATGATCATGTGAGAATAAGTATGCTTATACTCATCTGTTTAATTTTATTAGAGGAAAGAATGTCCGATGAATTCAGTCTGTTGATCATAAACAAAAGACACCCCTTGAGCTGCGTTTACTTCAAGAGTCTTAGCCAAATAAATATGGCAGGTCATTGCAGCCCTATTATTTGAAGATATAGCTGAACTACGAAATCAATCTGGTTAGAAGGCTTCGTCCTCAGGGATTAAGATGACTTACTTAAAATGAGCGGCTAGATACCAGTTTTTAGGTGAAAAGGTTCTAATTCATCGCAGTTGTGGAATTAACTACCTCGGATGGGGCAAGATGAACACCATCATCAGTACTGGTAGGTATCTAATTCTATGATACGCACATGAAGATGATAAGTATGGCGCCTATACCATAATGAGTGCATCCATCAACTTAAAGCCTAACGCAGCTATCGTGGTCGTGATGGGAAGAGCCTAGGATACATAAGAAATGACATCGTCGGATGGTTTGTTGGGTTTTCGCGGCGTCAAACAGCTGGTTATTTAAGAGGCACCGATTGACCACGAGGACTGCTACAGTATCAGCTATATCTTGACTGGTCGACTACGGTAATCGAACAGGATCGATATGTTTGCCATTCGACGCCCCAAAATTCCATCTAGGCTTTTCGTAATAACCGTGGAGCTTATATCGAGTTAGAGAGCGATCGCTATCAAATGGAACCCATTTTACGTAGAATGGTGTTTTCAAATTCGACGCAGACACCACTATCCCTAGAAGGCAAATGACAAAACACATGGCAGACACAGCACTTAATGCACGGATTGCATTAGCTTCAGTAGTGGGGGAATCGGAAAGATCATGTACCCCAAGGGTAACACGAGTACTGCCAACAAAGCAGAACAAATAGGATCGTTCACATGTAGTTTCACAAGAGCTTCTACTATCTAATAAAAGAATCAATCTGATGACGGAGATACTTTGCATTTCTTTACCAAATCGGCAACAACAATTTGAGTATTAGATGATTAAGGCTTTCACAGAAACAAATACATTCCCTCCCACAACTCTGAAATACGTCGTTGGTAAGGGCCTTGCAAAAGACCAAGCAGTAAGCATAGATGGCATTCGGATGGAACTCTTCCTCTAGGATTGGAAAATAAGATTGTCTTCTTGATTTGAGTTATTATCGGAATCCTGAGCCTGGTATACCGGAGAAATAAGTCGCTGTGATGAAGGCTTCTTATGATAGCATTAACATAGGTTAATGTCATGTCATTCCCAAGATACGGAGTCAGAGGAAATAGTAGTTCGCAGCGTATTAAGATGGAGTTGCGTTGTTTCGCCACTGTCATACCTTATGCTAATAATTGATGAGATCCTAGCAGCTCCACTTGAACGAAACTTAAGACAGAAATGGAATGTCATCATTTCCAAAATACGTTGAGTAAGATGGCAATGATATGCCTTTTTGGCTGGAGCTAAATAGCCTACAACTTAAAATAGAGTCAAAGAAAATAGGGCTTACAGTATGGATTAAACAAAGGCCAATATGCTAAATTTTACATTGCCGGACAACAGATCGGGAAAGAATTGTTGCCTAAAAATATGGTAGTATCGAAAGTCGAGGAGAAATCCAGAATTTGCGGATGACTTAGAGGAAACGCATATTCGTACCAAAATTCCGAATATGATGGAGCGCAGGCATTCTTACAGCTTTATGCCCCACAAGGTCTCAGAGGATCTAGGTATGTAAGTAAATACTCTCTGATCTTGTACAGAGAAGTAATTAATTGAGAAAAAAAATTGTAGATTTTCCGAGATTAGTCGGTTTATTTTGGATGAACAGTGGTGTTCAAAATAATAGGGAAAGAGAAAAACTGAATAATTTTCAGCGATTATAGAAAATATTTTGAATCTACTCGTAGTATCTGACTATTATTCTTCGTTCATTTGAACACATCACATTGAAAATGTTTCGCTTAATATTCTTTTAGATTTCGTATACATATTTCATTTTTTCACTATAAGATTGAAATTACTTCTAAATATAGGTACTGTTCAAAATAATAAGGAAATTCAAAGTAAAAACTCGATTTTCAAAAAAGGAATAAAATAAATGTAACTCGGATGAAGATTTTAGTCATAATTTCGATCATAATGGACAGCAGCCAGCTCCAATAATGGCATCCATGAATCATGCAGTGTTCGTCTAGACCGAGCTGTAATCGTCGCTCGCTTGTTTCAGACGAACGAGCTTCAACCGTGCGTGATCGTTGAAATTGAAGTCTTTGCTCACGTCGCTCGCTTGTTTCAGACGAACAGATCAAAAAATAAACATTTTCGATTGTAACTCATCAATCAGGTGTCCGATCAATATATTTGTGGCTTTTATAAAGTTTTACATAAAAAAAAAAAAAAATGGTACTAAAACCTTTTTTACAGAATTCTGAACAAAGTTACCAAAGACATCAGTGCTCTGTCTCTTACCATTTAAGAGTCTATAAAGGACAAACAAACAAACAAACATTGATTTTTATTTATGGAGATAAGTCCATTGTACATTGGGATTGCGTTACAGTACATTAGTATCCGGAGTGACCGGTCTTAACCTTCAGTACAGCTTTTATTCGACGTGACATAGTCTCAATAAGTTTCTGGCACTTACTTAGGGGAATGGCGTTCCAATGTTCTTGAATTGCGCTCCCTAGCTGAGTTTTATTATTGAACGTTTTTGTAGCCAATGATTTCTTCAGTTTGGCCCACAAATTTTCGATCGGATTAAGATCGGGAGACTGAGAAGGCCATGGTAATACCGACACTTGATGGTCCCTCAACTAAGCATCCACTAATTTCGATGAGTGCTACCCACAATTTTTTGTTGTAGTAAAGTTGACAATATTTTTTAAGCTACTCAAGACCTTGCACTCAGAACGGACTACATATAGGTCTTAAAATCTTAAAATCAGTCTCCTGTATCGCTGATTCTCGAGTTTTTCAACACGTCTATCGTATCAACCAAATATAATATAGCCAACAAATACTAAGCCATAGAAGCCATTTCTGAACGGCGCGGCAATAAAAAGAGAGACCTAACCATAGGCAGTCGTTTTGACTTCGAAAGTTTTCCAGGTTTTCCGTATTTTCGGGGAATTGCTTGCAAATCGAACTCAGGCCATCTGGTATAGTAGTCGATGATCAGAATTCACCACATCTGCCCCAATAAAACTGCCACTTGAAGCAAAATTTTCGAGGAAGAAAATATTTCACTCATGTTAATAGTGTCGCTTAAGCATACAGCAACGAGACTATTTAAGCTGCGCTAACTGCAGAGAGATCATTGTCATGTCCATTGTCATGGGCATGTTGTCCTCAGCATATGGTAACATCACATCCTTTAAGATATCACGATAAGTTTCCTTAGTCATGATGTCTTTTATTTGGAAAATGGGTCCAACACCAAAGCAAGAAAAACAGCCCCACACCATGACGCTCCAGCTCCCAAGGTTTTGATATTTTTTTTTTTTTTGTGAATCGGAATTGAAGGTCTTTTCCCTGAGGCCCCCTAACATTTCGTCCACTGTTCGAATCAATTAAATTTATTTTTGTTTCATCACTCCAGAGAATGTTTCGAAACATCTCTTCAGAATGATTCCTGAAACTTAAACCGAACTCTCTCCTTGCTTTGATATTCCTTTTACCAAGTTAGGGAACTTTGCGAGCTATCCTTCCTGGTAGCTGATTTTGCAGCAATCTTCTCCGGACCGTTGGGGCATTGACTATGTTGTTAAATTTCACAGCAATTGGTCTTGATGACATAAAGGGATTCCTTTTGGCTAGTATCACAATACGGGAATCATCAGAGGGGGTCGTTTTTTTTTTGGTCTACTTCTTGTTTCTTGCGACGACGTTCTGGAAAGCGCATTGAAAACAAAATGTACCGATCTTCCCAACGCGTTTGCAATAAATTTTAGAGTTTTCCCCTTTTGTCTGTGACATTTAATAATCCGGCTTTCTTCTTCACTACAATGCTCAACGGCCTATTTCTAACATTTATTTGTGAACGCACTCTCTTACTAATCATCAAACTGTCACAGTCAATTTATTTAGTGAACTCAACATTTTCATCATGGTAAAGTACACGAACGAGCAACATCTGCAAATTATAAAAATTTTCTACCGAAATTCGGAGTCGGTGACTGCAACTTTAAGAGCGTTAATTCCAATTTTCGGTCGTAATTCTCGCCCTAGTAGAAAGGCAATAACAAGTTTAGTGCAAAAATTTGAGTCTACATAATCGTTGTGTGATGTCGCCGTGTCAGTGAGACAACGGGTTGGTCGAAGTATCGAAAATATCGCTGCCGTTCAGGCGTCCGTAGCAAACGATCCAAATCAGTCAATTCCACAGCGTTCTCAAGAATTGGGCATCGCTCAGACCACATTATGGCGTTTTTTGCGTAAGGATCTTGGTTTACACCCATACAAGATCAAGCTAACTCAAGAATTGAAGCCGATGGACCATTTGAAGCGACGTACGTTCTCCGATTGGATTCTAGAGAAAATGCGCCAAGATGATGAGCGTGTTATCTCAAGAAATGGGCCAGTCGATCGTCCGCCTCATTCGGCCGATTTAATTCCGCTGCATGAATGATTGACTGACATTATGTGCGGATACAGGAATGACAATGCAATTGTTTAAATAACGGTGCCACTTACTGTTACAAAAAGATGGCAAAAACGATTAAACAAGCGAAAAGGTACATAATGAGTGATCTTCCCTATTATTTTGAACAGCACTGTATATGCAACCTGCTAAAAACCCTCATAACCCATGACACACGCTTGATCTGCTTGATCTCACGTCCGTAGAAAAATAAAAAATTTAAAAATGAGCCACAATTCGATACAGTTTTTTTTTTAATAAATTTATTTCACCTTTTCTGTTTCACTGTTTATTTTATTTATAATTTTACTTTAACTTTTATACAATTGTTTATTTTTAAATTTACAATTTGTTTATTTATTTGTTGTTTTTTTTTTTATTTCATGTTAAACATAACATACCTTATCGCTTAGTCACTTTTACACGCTAGTCCTGCTTTGGTTTTATTTTCATTTTTGTATGGTGATTTTTTAAGTGTTTTTTTAGTTTAAGTTTTATTTTTTGTTCTTAAATTAACAATCAGTGTTTAGTTTTATTTAATTCTCTGTTTATGTCCTGTGAGAAAGGAGGAGTATACAATCTAGGTGATTTACATTATGTTTGCCCATAAATAGCTTTTTTTTCAATTGTGTAGCAAGGGATATTCGTTTGAGTATAACAGCTGTTCTTGACTTTATTTTTTATTCAACTAAAATCAAAATGTGCGCTTTGCTTTGTGGTTTTTCTTTCTGTTTTATTTGAGAATGTCCTGCTAGTGAAAATAAAAATAATACCTAGATTCATTGTTGCTTAGATGTTTTATAACTTTGTTCTCTCAGAATTGTGTTATTTGCTATATTTATCGTTGTGTTTCGTTTTCGACTTATTGTTGGAAGTTCTTCTTTTTTCTGGTGTTCATATTGTAGAATTCGGCTCTTTTTTCAATTTTAAGTAAAAGTGCGAGTTTTCATTGTGTATAGTATAATATGATTTTCAATTAAATAGATACAATTATTTATGTATGTATATATGAAAACGAACAAAAATAAAATAATAGTAAAATGTGTTGTTTTTTTTTCCTATTTATTTATTAGTTTTTTTGTTTTTTCTTATATTAACAATTTACAGTAATATTTTGATATTTTCTTTCAATTTCAGCATTGCGAATTATTTTTGGAATAAGTAGTTTATTTTTTATTTGAAATATTGTATGGGCAGAGAGGAAAATAAGAAAAGGAGACGATTTAAAAATTATAACGCAAAACTTTATAACTTCAGGAAGTTTAACAAAGTCAACTGCTCCTTCCACTCAACGAATAATAAGAAAAAAATCAAGCTAAGTAAATAATTTTATCAAGTCCACCGGATCGGCCCTAAAATGACTATAGTGGACGTCGAATTTTTACGGATCGGGCTGTATTAAAGGTGGAAGAAGATCGGGAATATTTCCGAGAAATTATCCCGAGTAACGAAGTACATTTCTTGGTAAAAACAGTCGCATTTGTTCAAGCAAACAGTAGAAGGCCAATGCAGCATTTTTATGCGAAAAAATTGACTATTAGATGTATTCCCTCCGTGAAGATGCCGGCGATTCGGTTACAATCATTAGCGATGGGTATAGTTCAATATAAACCAATAATATGGAGATAAATTATAACTGGAAGACTTAAATGAAGCGTCCACTTGTAACACAGCGTGTGCCGTAATCACATTATTGTAGCCGGAGTTCTGTGATGGTATTTTCGCCAGAATTTGTACTGTCAGCTGACTGTCGATTATTCGATTAAGCACTTTTATGCTCTTTTCCTCAGGACAACATTAAGTTTTTGACAAAAAATGCTGGAGTAGCTGCCAAATGCGAAAGAGTTTTGTAAAATTAAGTCAAGTTCATCAACGAACAGCGTTTGGAATTATTCAGAATTACTACCCAAAATCTGAGTCGGTGGTCGTAACTTTAAGAGCGTTCAGTCCAATTTTCGGCTGGAATAATCGTCCCACCAAACAGGATGTGCGTGCTAAAGTGGATAAATTAGAGTCAACAAATTCACTACTGTGCCAGTGAGATTACACAAAAAAATGTGTTGCTCATGTTGTCATTTTTAGTCACATCTGAGCGGGGACTACGGTTTATCGCCGAGTCCGAACGGCACTCCTTAGAAGCTTTTTCGTAGGCAATTTTACTTTCGGGAGTTTGCCATTGCCCGCCGAAAGGGTGATGGCGATTTGAAAAACTGTTGGTGACCCAGCCAGGAATCGAACCCAGACTGTCTGCGTGATAGTCCAATGAGCTAACTATCGCGCCATCGCCATCGCCAGTGAGATTACACACCTCAGTTTAAAAATGAACCAAATCAATTGATTGCACATCATTCACATGAACTGGGCATCTCTCGGTCCACATTGTGCGGAATTTTATATAAAAATCTTCGCATATACCTTTATAAGATCAAGTTAACTCAAGACGTCAAGACTCTTGATCCTATTAGGGGCTCTGCAAACTTTTGAAGAAAATCCTGAATTTCATCGAAAAATCATCTTCAGCGAACAAGCTCGTCTATGTATGATTTAATGACTTTCAGTAAGCAAAATATGCGTTATTGGGCAGCAACATACCCAGTTTTTCAATAGACTCCATTGCATCCAAAAAGTAACCATGTGATGTGGATTTTATGCCGAAGGTGTAATTGGCCCGCATTTCTTCGTCAATAAAAATGATCGCCATGTTTCGGTGAATAGAGTTCGCTATTTTGCCATGTTGGAAAACTATTTTTGTCCTAAATTTGATGGGCTTGACTTCAGTGGTATATGGTTCTAACAAGATGATGTCACAAGCTGGACAAACAATTGATCTAGTGAAGGATAAGTTCGGTAATCATGTTATCTCTAAAATGTCAAATATTTGGTTTATGTTAACCAGCCAAGAATGTAGGAGGAGCTCAGAAACATTAACAAAAGCGAAATTGCGAATGTTGCGGCAGATACCACCTTGATTCCCGGGATAACAACCATATAGCGCTCCCATTGTTCCGATTTGAGTTCTGTTTTTTAAGATGATGTAAGATGGTACATCTGTTGTTAATATTCCCTCTAAATCTTAGCATCATAGCTTGAAATTTGTGAGAGTTACGTAGCCAAGAGTACATCTATCTCTGTGTGTGTTGGTGATTTTTTACAATTTTAGAAATTAATTTAAATTTGCAACAATGAACTTGTATTAAATTTTGCGTAAAAAACGGATTTAATGGTGCGCGAAAGTTGGAAATGTTGGAAAAGTGTTTCGGCAACGATTCTCTAAAGAAAACGGTCGTTTACCAGTGGAGCGAGCGGCTCAAAAGTGGTCGTGAGTCAATCGAAGATGATGAACGCAATGGCAGACCATCGACATCGAAAACCGACGAAAACATTGATGAAGTAAAAGAAATGTTGGTCAATAACCGCAAATTAACCATCAGAGATATAGCGGAGGACTTGAACATTGCCTATGGATCCGTCGAAGACATTTTGGCCAATGATTTGGGTTTCCGTCGTGTAGCAGCAAAGTTAGTGCCAAAAGACCTCAATTTCATGCAAAAAACAGACAGTGTTGACGTCGCAAAAGAGATGATTTTCGAGGCTAAATCCGATCCCATATTCAGCAAAAGGATCATTACTGAAGACGACACGCAATCCAGACATCAGGCAAGTGAATGGCGTTCACCAAATGAGCCAGACCAAAAAAACAACGTCGTTTTCAGTGAAAAAAGAAGGCAATGCTCACGGTTTTCATGGATTACAACAGTGTAGTGCATCACGAATTTTTGCCAGAAGGTCAGACAGTAAACAAAGAGTATTATTTGGGCGTTATAAGACGTTTGCGTGAAGCAATTCGATGAAAGAGACCAGAATTGTGGGCAGAAAACTCGTGGATTTTGCACCATGATAACGCACCGTCGCACAGTGCCGTCATTATTCGTTATTCTTTGACGAAAAATGCAACAAATACCATCCAACAGCCACTGAATTCACCTGATTCGGCTCCCTGTGACTTCTTTCTGTTCAATCGAGTTAAAAAACCACTACGGGGAATGCGTTTCAGCAGCCGAGAGGAAGTAATGGAAAAATCGCAGGAAGCACCGATGGACATACCGAAAACCGATTATAAAAAATGTTTCGAGGATTGGATCAAGCGATGGCAAAGTGTGTTGCAGTCGATGGGGATGACTTTGAAGGGGGCAATATAGATTTAGATGAACAAACTTGTATTTTTCATTTTCAAGGTATGTGTGAAAGAATGTTTGAAATTTGGCTCCAAACAATTATCGTTATAGTTTTGGGTACCTGTCTTGCTCTCCGTTCTGTAAAGTACATATAGATATATGTAACTCTTTTTAGGCATAAGTTTTACACCTGTTAAAAAAATAGTTATATTATACTTAATTGCTGCCTATAATAAAAAAATATAAAAAAATAAAAAAATAAAATAAAAAAAAGAGTAAAACTTTTACTTCACAAAAAAAAATATTTCAGATGGTCAAACAGCAGCCAACTTGACGAAATGGGTTAATATCCTCACAGTTTTCTTGTTTGACTACTTTGACAGCCCTTTTTCTGTTTTCTATCTGTTCTACGAGTATCATTTACGGAGGGCTGTTATAGCTTTATGTATTGAATACCAACTGTTATATAGATCATGCAGGCAGAGCGCTGAGTCAATTCCGACTTCTGAAAGTTTCCTGGGGATCAGACTCTCAAATGTAGGATTACTGACGAATCATCTGATTATTTTCACAAATCTCGTGACTGACTGCGGCTACTCTCAACTAACCTGATAGAAGATAAAAAACTTTCCTAGAGATTGGAAATTTTCTGTAAAAAAACATACAAAAAGTAAAATGGGCTAGTTCTTCGTATCTGAGCTCTATTGCGACAGAAAAAAAAAAGAAATGAGGCGAGTATATCAGCTTCTTTCTCAAATTGCAAGCCCAATTTTACAAAATCTTGGCAAAAACTAGCAGCAGCAATCGTCAGAATTGGGACATCTAGCACCTTGTAGGTACCGGCTTTTTTCTCAGAACTCGTATTTGAGTTGGAAGCTGCAAAACCTTTTCTCCGGATCATCAGTTAAGAAGATCAGGGGCATAGTTAAGAATACCACAGCGACTACATATTTTCCTACTTAAACATTTCACAATACCACACAGAGTGTAATAATAAACAAGATTTTCTATAACGACAAGAGATAACTATAGTGATAAGAATAGTGATAACTATCAGTGCAAACCTTCAGCCATTGGTTGTATTTTTAATATTAAAAGCGAAACCTTGTAAGTCTGTGAACATCCGAATATGAGAAACAAATACTCATATTACTGTCGTTAGCAAAGAGTCTTTTCTGGATTGTAACAAAAAAAAAAAAAAAAAAAAACACTGTGGCGCTGGCAGCCCCGTATGGTCCATGGCCTAGCTTCTTGACACTCATTTGTGTTGCTCATGTTTGTCATTTTTGTTACATCTGAGCGGGGCCTACGGTTTATCGCCGAGTCCGAACGGCACTCCTTAGAAGCTCTTTCGTAGGCAATTTTACTTTCGGGAGTTTGCCATTGCCCGCCGAAAGGATGATGGCGATTTGAAAAATTGTTAGTGACCCAGCCTGGAATCGAACCCAGACTCTCTGCGTGATAGTCCAATGAGCTAACTATCACGCCATCGCCATCGCCTCTGGATTGTAACAGACTTTAAAAATATAGCAGACAGTATAGAGTCCTGGACGACACCATACTTTCAATTTATCGAAAAGTTATTTCCAACTTACCAACTGAAGACTAGTTTCATCTATCAAAAATGGGTCTATAAGAAGAGTAACACAACGTTTGGCTTTATTTTTTTGGATGGGCTGGAAAGAGTCGATAAAGTTCCCTTATGAACAGTGATCAGATCTTAAAATGTATTCGAGGCGTACGAAAGATGAGTTTAACTCGGCAACAATTACGGAATTTAAAGTTAAAGACAAAGTGCACAATACAAGGTCCGTTTATTTCGATGGTCATTGTGCTTAAATTCTTGCACGTGCTTGATCTTGTAAGCCTTCAAACCAAGATTTTTGGGTAACATTTTCAATAAAGCGGACGGATAACGGCCAAACTGCGGAGATCGAAGTCGAATCAACTGACTGTCGATTATTCGATTAAGCACTTTTATGCTCTTTTCCTCAGGACAACATTAAGTTTTTGACAAAAAATGAATTTAAGGCGACATCTGACGTGAAATTGCTGGAGTAGCTGCCAAATGCGAAAGAGTTTTGTAAAATTGAGTCAAGTTCATCAACGAACAGCGTCTGGAATTATTCAGAATTACTACCCAAAATCTGAGTCGATGGTCGTAACTTTAAGAGCGTTCAGTCCAATTTTCGGCTTGAATAATCGTCCCACCAAACAGGATGTGCGTGCTAAAGTGGATAAATTAGAGTCAACAAATTCACTACTGTGCCAGTGAGATTACACACCGATCAAAGTACCGAAAATATCGCAGCCGTTAGTGCCTCAGTTTAAAAATGAACCAAATCAATTGATTGCACATCATTCACATGAACTGGGCATCTCTCGGTCCACATTGTGCGGAATTTTATATTAAAATCTTCGCATATACCTTTATAAGATCAAATTTACTCAAGACGTCAAGACTCTTGATCCTATTAGGGGCTCTGCAAACTTTTGAAGAAAATCCTGAATTTCATCGAAAAATCATCTTCAGCGAACAAGCTCGTCTATGTACTCGTATGATTTAATGACTTTCAGTAAGCAAAATATGCGTTATTGGGCAGCAACATACCCAGTTTTTCAATAGACTCCATTGCATCCAAAAAGTAACCATGTGATGTGGATTTTATGCCGAAGGTGTAATTGGCCCGCATTTCTTCGTCAATAAAAATGATCGCCATGTTTCGGTGAATAGAGTTCGCTATTTTGCCATGTTGGAAAACTATTTTTGTCCTAAATTTGATGGGCTTGACTTCAGTGGTATATGGTTCTAACAAGATGATGTCACAAGCTGGACAAACAATTGATCTAGTGAAGGATAAGTTCGGTAATCATGTTATCTCTAAAATGTCAAATATTTGGTTTATGTTAACCAGCCAAGAATGTAGGAGGAGCTCAGAAACATTAACAAAAGCGAAATTGCGAATGTTGCGGCAGATACCACCTTGATTCCCGGGATAACAACCATATAGCGCTCCCATTGTTCCGATTTGAGTTCTGTTTTTTAAGATGATGTAAGATGGTACATCTGTTGTTAATATTCCCTCTAAATCTTAGCATCATAGCTTGAAATTTGTGAGAGTTACGTAGCCAAGAGTACATCTATCTCTGTGTGTGTTGGTGATTTTTTACAATTTTAGAAATTAATTTAAATTTGCAACAATGAACTTGTATTAAATTTTGCGTAAAAAACGGATTTAATGGTGCGCGAAAGTTGGAAATGTTGGAAAAGTGTTTCGGCAACGATTCTCTAAAGAAAACGGTCGTTTACCAGTGGAGCGAGCGGCTCAAAAGTGGTCGTGAGTCAATCGAAGATGATGAACGCAATGGCAGACCATCGACATCGAAAACCGACGAAAACATTGATGAAGTAAAAGAAATGTTGGTCAATAACCGCAAATTAACCATCAGAGATATAGCGGAGGACTTGAACATTGCCTATGGATCCGTCGAAGACATTTTGGCCAATGATTTGGGTTTCCGTCGTGTAGCAGCAAAGTTAGTGCCAAAAGACCTCAATTTCATGCAAAAAACAGACAGTGTTGACGTCGCAAAAGAGATGATTTTCGAGGCTAAATCCGATCCCATATTCAGCAAAAGGATCATTACTGAAGACGACACGCAATCCAGACATCAGGCAAGTGAATGGCGTTCACCAAATGAGCCAGACCAAAAAAACAACGTCGTTTTCAGTGAAAAAAGAAGGCAATGCTCACGGTTTTCATGGATTACAACAGTGTAGTGCATCACGAATTTTTGCCAGAAGGTCAGACAGTAAACAAAGAGTATTATTTGGGCGTTAAAAGACGTTTGCGTGAAGCAATTCGGCGAAAGAAACCAGAATTGTGGGCAGAAAACTCGTGGATTTTGCACCATGATAACGCACCGTCGCACAGTGCCGTCATTATTCGTTATTCTTTGACGAAAAATGCAACAAATACCATCCAACAGCCACCGAATTCACCTGATTCGGCTCCCTGTGACTTCTTTCTGTTCAATCGAGTTAAAAAACCACTACGGGGAATGCGTTTCAGCAGCCGATACCGTTTATTTCGATGGTCATTGTGCTTAAATTCTTGCACGTGCTTGATCTTGTAAGCCTTCAAACCAAGATTTTTGGGTAACATTTTCAATAAAGCGGACGGATAACGGCCAAACTGCGGAGATCGAAGTCGAATCGAAAAATTTCGACCTTCTTAATATGCATTCATTTTATACCTCCCGGTGGCACCGCATCTTTCAAAGAAAATGATCAACAATATGGCGAATCGCGATCTCAACTGGGCGATTACATCAGGTGTTTATATGATGCAAGTGCTCCACAAATTTGGATGACAGAATCATATTTTTAGAACCTAATATCTAAAATAACATTGTTGAAGCACGTATGTCATCACGATGAATGATGAATTACTAATACTATGGCATATTTGCATATATTACTTATAATTAATCGTCCCGGTTGATCTTGGCCTAGGTGTTATCCACTTCAGGCAGAAGAACTTTAACTAGGTTCGACCAAGCACATGCTTATGAAAAAAAAATTAAATAAAGTTGTAAATAATGAAAAATACCTTATTTTCCTCTCTGTCTATATTCGAAATTCTCTACTTCATATCTCCACTTATCAAATGCACATAATTAACGTATTTTTGTATATGTTTTAATTTTTGTTTGTTTTAATTTATTTACATAACATGTTGCAACATTGGTATAAAATATTCTACAGTATGTTGTATATATATATAAATACTCGTACTTTATATATAATTTACTTCTTTTTTGTATTTTACTTATTTAATACTTTTTATAGGCATTTATTTAATTTTTTTATTTTTTTTTTTAAATAACTTTTACACTTAGTTTCTTATGAGTAATTTAGCTTTTATGTTTTTTTTTTAATTTCTTATATATTGTTTTATTTGTTAAAACTTAAAAAAAAAACAAAATAATAATCTCAGGCTTCCATGTGTCTATATAATATATATATATATATATGTGTATATAAATATTTCTTTTCCTTTCATTTTTTATTAAATGTATTTTATGCGAATTTTTTTTGTTTTTTTTTTTTAAATTAAATTTAATCTGGGGGTTAATTTTGAAGTTTAGAACAAAAACTTTGTAAATTTCTAATGACTATAAGCTGCACTATAACCAATATGGTGGCAGGCAATAAACAACTTAGGCTGTCTAGTTTTGTTGGATAGAGGTTTGATATCCTCGTCGCTGAGCCTTTATCCTGGGACCAGTCATAACCTTTTGGATTATCACCGGTTAGTTTCTGTTCAGATTTATCTATTTCATTGAGGTTTGATTGATATTTTGAACCGGCTAAATTTAAAAAAAAAAATGAGCAAAACGATTTGTTGGATTTGAGGCATTGTAGGATTAAGGATGTGAGTGCAGATAGAGTGGGTACTTACCTTTATCTACAACGACTATTGAATTTGTTGGAATTTCCCCATAGCTAGGGGTGTTGAAACCGAATTTTGTCGTAGTTGTAGTTACACGCCGAAGTGTTGTCGTCGTTGGTGGTGGTATTGTTGTTGGGGGAGTTGATGCTGAAATAGAAAAAAATATATTTTATTGGAATACCGGCAAGTACAAGGCAAAGTCTGAGCCTGGGGCTTTCCAAAATCTATGAAATTGTTTACGTAAAAGGAAGATATATGGAAGCAGGTTAATAGAAATGAGCTCAGATGGCTTAACCCTTTATCAGCCGTAGGCCATATAGCAAAACATAGAAACATATCAGTCATCAGACGGATTAAGTTATATACTTATCTGATACATCCTTAGCTACACCGGGAAAGCAGAAAATTAGTCAGAAACGGGTTTATTCTAAGGACAGCTTTAACGTACTTTAAAATATATATTTTTCAAACTGAAAAATGGAAAAAATTCGGCTGAAACTTTTTTCTCAGAAATTCATTTGATAATCTCAATTCCGTAGCTTAAAGTGTGGCAAAAAAATTTGTCAATTCTACTTCGATCTCAGAAATAGAATATATCACAAACTTTTAGGAATTTTGGGCCATAAATATCGACAGTATCGCAACTTTGCGTCTTGATTATTGTTTGGTGCGAACTTTGGGCAAGGGGCATTATTGGACCCTATCGTGAATTGAATCCACCACCGATCAATGGATTGTTGACCGAAACTTGATACTCGTAGTATTGATGTGGATGCTGTCCATTTACGAAAATACAGCGCTTCATGGCACAGAATTTGAAAAACCATTGCTGTTTTGAGAAACTTGACTATCCTGTACAGAAGCCTCTAGATTCCTTCGATATTACTAATTGAATCTTCTAATAATTTAGTGGATTTAGACTTTCGGGGCACTTGAAATCCTTTTCCCTTTTGGAGGAAATCGATGTTAATTATGCAGCGTACATATAAAAAGAAATGTCTAATGACCTTAACCTTTTTCACTGCCGAACCGCCCAGAGAAGCCCAGTTTTTCGATCGCTGCTTGAACTCTAGAGCCATGTTTCATTTAGGATTATAAAACGGCGCAAAAACTTGGCCGAATTGCGGTCACGAAACACCAAACACTAATTTCAAAAAAGCTAGAATTCAAATTTAAAATTCTGGAGACGCAAAACACCAAATTCAATAAGATACAGTCCGTCAAAGAGAGCCTGAATGACGACCAACCTAATAGCGGAAAACGAGACAGCTATGAAGAAATCTTTTTCACATTAAAGTCGCAGCCATTGAAACAATTAGAATCAGCAAAAACTGTCTGAAAATTTCAGGAAATAATTCAACCGGGCATCGCTTCCACCTCAAAAAATTACACTTGCCCTCGTTTACAGGTGCACCAACCAAGTGGATGTATTTCTTTGATATGTTCGCATTGCCGGCTCACAATAATAAGGACCTCAAAAATATCGAAAAATTCCAATATCTTATCTTAGATGGTGCGTACAAGATTTAGCAAGCATGGTAATTAAGTCAAACTTAGGAGAAGGCCATCGAATTATTAAAAGCACGTTATGACAACAAGATCTTCTTGTTCCAATTCCACATTCAAAAAATCTTCAAGCTTCGCACCATAAGAAGACCAACTAGTCGGAGAGTTGGATTCAACATCAGTGTCTACTGCGTTCGATTTTGACTGTCCTATATGAGATAAGGGGCCTTGATCGCATTTATTTAACAAAGTTGACGCCAGTGAAGGCGATTGTATTGCAACGGCAATATTAAGTTTGGACAGTAAGTCTGGAATTAGGATAGTTGCCCGCGCTCTGTTGGATACCTGATTGAAGCTGAATTTTATAATGGAGCACGTTACAAAGCGCCTACACTTGATATGAAGTCGCAACTACCTCAACATTGCTGGTATTTAACTTACTCACTTTAGGAGGCGCTAAAGTCCGGGGTGGACCTGGGCCTCGGTCAACAAGCGTCTCCAGCCAGCTCGATCCCTGGCTAGCTGCCTTCAGTTTCGCACGCTTAGTTGGCTGAGGTCCCCTTATACTTGCGTGCGCAAGCTGACTCTTGGCCCTCCTTTACTGCTCTGTCCCTCGGAAGCGGATTCGAAGACTTCTCGGACCGGAGCATTGGTGTCCAACCGCTTTACATGACCCAGCCATCTCAGTCTTTGGATCTTCACTCTTCGCTTGATCTCAGCGCTGGTGTCGTTGTCTGTATTTATAAAGAGCCTAGGTAGACAAAGTCCTTAACTACCTCAAAGTTATATCTGTCGAAGGTGACGTTCTGCTCGAGACGTCGGTGTTGGTTGTCCTTTTTGCTTGACAGCATATACTTGGTCTTGCCCTCATTGACCGCTAAATCCATTTTCGCCGCTTCCGTCTCAATACTCGCGAAAGCGCCACTGACATCACGCTGTTTTCTCCCGATTATGTCAATATCGTCGGCGTATGCGAGTAGTTGGTCGGACTTTTGAAAGATAGTGCCTCTTGTGTTTGCTCGTGAGTTTTGCACTATTCTTTCAAGTACGATGTTGAAAAAATCGCATGACAGCGCATCGCCTTGTCTAAATCCTTTCTGGACATCAAAGGTCTCGGTGAGGTCTTTACCGACCTTGATGGAGCCGCGTGCATTCTTTATCGTCAGCCTGCACAGACGGACGAGTTTGGCAGGGATCCCGAAACAAGACATTGCTCTGTATAGCTCGTGTCTATAGATGCTGTCATACGCGGCCTTCAAATCGATGAAAAGGTGGTGTGTATCGATCTGAAGCTCATGGGTCTTCTCCAAGATCTGCCGTATTGTGAATATCTGGTCGATGGTGGACTTTCCTGGCCTGAAGCCACACTGATATGGACCTATCAGGTCGTTGACGAACGGCTTCAGGCGTTCACACAATACGGCAGATAAGATCTTGCATTCGATGTTAAGCAGACTGATGCCTCTGCAATTGGCGCAGTTCAGAGGGTCTCCTTGCATGAGAATCGAACATTGCTGGTATCGGATAATCGAAAAACGTCGCTTATCATCAGAGCACAAATCATAGCGACTACTGCACGCTGCTGTGTGTAGTCATACTCCATAAAATTACTCTAGTATTGTACTAGAGTACAACACCCTATCGGGTGACGTAAACAAAGACGAATTACACGTCAGCAAGACATGAATCGCTATACTCCAAAAACACGTGAAATAATTATTACGATTTTGTTGCTGAATAATTCGTCGGTGATGTTGGCAAATGGGTAAACACTACGACATTTAGCCGCTCGCCTAAGAGAGTATGGGACAACACAAGATGCTGCCAGGTCTGGCCGGCCACGAGGCAACCGTTCTACTGAGAATATCGCAGCTGTGGTTGAAGATGTCGCAGAGGACCGAGGAATCTTGCCAAGACGACATGCGACGTAATTGGGCACCAATCAGCGGTAATTTCATTCATAATAAGAAATCACACCCAAATAACATCGGATGACAACTATTGCAACACCTTCTACAACCACATAACTACATGGACCCGACCTGGTGGAAGATTCGGCAAAATCTGCGTGATTGGAGGAAGAATCTATTTCAACTTTCTACAAGTGGGGCAAATTAGGGTTGGGAATAGCTTGCCGCCTATTCATTGCTTAGAAACGGTTGGTATCCATTGAGCATAAAATATTTCATTCTCAATCTTAAACGCAGTTGTCAAAGACATCTTCGATGATGTATTCAACGTCTGGAAGGCTCTTTAATTCAACAAATGACATAGCCAATAGAAACACAGATGTTCAGGTGTACAATTGTACATACAGAGTTTTTGTCTTGTTTTAGATCCGAATATAGGAATAGACAACGCCATGAAATAAAGTCTTGCTATTGCTAAGATAATAAGGAACCTTTAAATCACTAGCCAATAACTCACCTAGTATTTTTTCAGTAGAAGATACAAGACACCACATGTCGAAAGCTAGAATCCGCTGATCTTTCATTTTACATGAAAGACCTATGTCTTAAGTTGAGAATGCAATCACTGGCATTTAACTCGCCATAACCACAGTAGTTTTGCTTGCTACGAACGCAATAGGACATGTCTGGCAAAGTTCGGTTACATATCTTTGAAAATGTCAGACTAAAGATGTATATAGATCTCGGAATCGGATGAAGGATACCTATCAATTCAGTACTTGACACCTTTTTTGGAGGACGACCTTCGCTTGCAGAGACGTAAGTAATACTCATGACTTGTAGAATTAAAAAATAACACGTTGGCGCCGCCTTACTATGCTCAACGGCTAGCTCAGTTCGCTATGAACTTATTTCCTAGTTTAGTTAAATTGACCGAAATATTTAGGGCCAAAGCCGCAATAGGATGACAAGAAACTGGGCACGAACTTATTAGGATTGCTTCAGTCCTTGGTCAAGCTTTCTATCCACAGTTCGTAGTCATAATTCTGGATGATGGTTGTAAACAAACCTAACGTATGCTTCTTCACGTCTCCAAAAAGTCTATGGCGTTCTAACTGGCTTCTAGTTGAAAACGCGCTCTATTGCCCTAGGCATAAGAAACACGCATCAGTACTTGCCTTATGCAAGTATCTTCCTATTTATGTACTCTTAAATGTTATAGGAGCTTTTTTATCTAATAGATATTCGAACTGAAAAACAATTGACTAGTTGTTGGCTGAGTGCTACATACCGAAGACGTCTAACCCACAGGGCTAGCCTCTACTAAATAAAACCCCCCTCTTGTTGATTCTCACAAATTTTGAATGTGAACAACTGCCAGAAAAAAAAAACTGATGTGCCTTATTCTACACGTCCTCCATCAACCACAATCAAATTAAGGCATTTCAACGATCACTCAATTCACAGAAGACTATCTACCGTCTCCACTCACCGAATAATAATTTAACAGTCCATCAATTCAGCTGTAAAAATCATGACATTCCATCGACAAATTCAACATCAACTAATTCAAAACAAATCCCTACCTAAAGGACACCCAACAATTCGAGACATAACTTCGATAGAGAGAAGGCAACAACACCAGAAAAGGAGAAAAAAAAGAAGAAAAGAAGGAAACTTCCCTTCCAATTTGGAGGGAACATAACCAACCGCTGCCGCCTCCCCTATTTATCCCAAATAAACCGAAATAAACCCAAATAAAGTCTCTCTGCTAAAAAGTGTCGAAATCCCAGCAAATAGATAAATCTTGCTCACACCCAATCTTTACCGACTATCGACTATCCATACGGATCGGGGACCGGCTCCCCTAGCTTGTCGTCTGTAGCTATTTTTTTGGTTCGTTGCCATCAGGACACCACTAGGACATCACCAGCGTGGTGTCAATTGTGGTAAAGTGCCACTAGAAACACCTACCCAATAGCATAGGGAGGTACAGGGTATAGTGGGTCTGATGCCACCATAAGCAGCGGTGTGATGAAACGAAAGAGTCTGCGGATAGCTCCTGGCAATTTAAGTGATGCTTTTGTGTATTAGCGTGTATCTACTCTGTATCTTTGTATATGTATCTGTATGGGTGCGCAATGAAAGTTCAATGAGTTCCTTTGTCGATATTTATCTCTGCCCTCAATAAAGTCTTTCTCTCCATTCTGGATAACTTTACTAGCCGTGGGTCGAACGAAGATTCTTCTTACTTGTATTCGATGGCATCTGGGCATCTGAGCTTCTACTGGTGGATTATTGACGACAATTTGTGGTAATTTATGGGCTTTTTGTGGCCTTAGCGACGATTTTAACTTTCCAAAGAGGCTGGCCGTAAAGTGAATGACTTTTATTTCTTATTTTCTGTTTTTTTCTTTTCTTTTTTTTTTATATTTCTGTTGCTGTACTATCCTGGTTTACCGTTAACGTTGACAAGGAAACATGAAAGGAAATGGCTAAGTAGAGATGCTCTTTATCCTTTTTTTTTGTGGTGTATTTGGGTGTGACACATGTATGTTAGGGAATAAGGATCACACACATACACACATATACATAACCCAGAGGATGTGTGCGGTTTTATGAGGAAGAGAGAGAGATTTTGTTTAGCGAAATGGCCATGTAATGAGGATATTGTCCTGCAAAAGGCAATTTGCTGTGACTTTGTTGAAGATGATATAAAGGGTGCGCTTCATAAAGACGAAGAGGCTTTTACACTCGTAAGCAATTTTCCAATTACAGTTACTTTTGTGTGAATAGTGTTCTGGTCACAGTGAAGTGGTTGTCTAATTGTATAGGGTCAAGGTCGGAAGTTTTTTATATGATTTCCAAATGGCTATTGTCCAGGGTTCAATTGGAATCACAAGTAAGTGGCGTTTAAGCTTAGGAGATTTCCAATTTATAAATATTTCCGTGTGTGAAAATTCACACTTAAAGCTGCTTCGGAATCTGGGAATCTTTAATTTGAACGAAGGTTTAGAGATGGTAAAAGGTTCCATTTACTAGCTGCTAGCTTAAAGCAATATCGTTCAGGCTTCATTATTGAGAAGGCGGTAATTAAATAAACAACTAAAGAGGGAATTCATGTAAAGGGAGTAGTTAATGCCTCAGTTTTACAGCTCTGACGGATTTTTCGTCGACCTCCAATAGGAGATGGCAAACTCACATGAGTATGGGTTCTCTTTATCTCAATAGCCACCAGCAGTCGCAACTTACAATCAAGAAACAAAAACCGGGTTTTTAATTTCAGATTTTTAAGAGCAACTCAATAACGATATCGGAGGCAAGCAAATGTGCCTAGTCAAGTCATATATACTGGTACACAACTGAACTCACTCATTACGAATGCAACACTGGGCGCATCCATTTCGTATTGATTTCGATTTGACAGTTGATATTTATGCTTCATTGTGACGTAAAAAGTTGTCATGGAATGGGGCGACATCGAAAATCGTATTGTCGTAGTTGGCCTACTTAAATGCAACATGGAAAAAGAAGATATCTTTACGACGTTGCGACCGGTTGGAATCACTCGCAATTTTGTGTATCATACTGTGAAGTTGTTTGAGGATACTGGTAGAGCACGAGACCGTCAAAGATCCGACCGGTGAGAACTCCGAAAACGATCAAGGCCGTGAGGAAACGAATCGACCGAAAACCGCTGCGAAAACAGAAAATCTTGCCGCGCGAAATGAAAATTAAAATTTCACAAAAATCCATGTCTCGCATTATCAAAGAAGATTTAGGACTCAGCGCGTACAAGCGACACACTGGACACCTGCTCACGGCCGCATTGAAGGAAAAACGCAAGCGAAAATCGAAAGCGTTACTCAGCCGGCACGCCAAGAACGCTCACAGACAAATTCAGTTTACTGACGAGAAAATCTTCATCGTAGAAGAATCGTTCAATAAGCAGAACGATCGTGTGTATGCTCGGTCATCCAGAGAAGCATCCCAACCGATCACGAGGGTTCAAAGAGACCACCATCCCGCGTCTGTAATGGTATGGTGGGGAGTATGCTACGATGGCGTTACCAAGCTCCATTTTTGCGACAAAGGAGTGAAAACATCGGCCAAAGTATATCAATCGACCGTCTTGGAACCTATTGTGAAGTCTCTCAATCAATCAATATTAAACAACAAGCTATGGACTTTCCAGCAAGACTCTGCTCCAGCTCACAAAGCAAAAACGACTCAACTGTGGCTCAAAAACAACGTTCCGGACTTCATATCAACGGATGGTTGGCCAGCTGGTAGTCCAGACCTCAACCCGTTGGATAACAAGTAGTTTTGGTCCGTATTAGAGGGCATGGCTTACTCTACTCGACATTCGAATATTGATTCGTTGAAGCGAGCCCTTGTCCGTGCATAAAGTGCGTCCCGCAATCGATGAGTGGCCACATCGTCTTAAGTCGTGCTGGAAGGCAAATGGAAGTCATTTCGAATAAGTTGTTCTAAGATTTGTAGCCATTGAATAACCCAAAAAAAAACAAACAACAATTTTTTTAAATATTAATTCGTTTTCATTTGGCGCTGATTTTTCTGTGTACCAGTATTTATGACTTGACGTACATATAAGTACGAAAAGTTGTTGAGGCCCTCTTTCTTTACAATAAAAAAATAAATTTGATCCATTGATTCACTTATGAGTTTCTAATAGCGCACGGATACCTGTGATGATGCGCAATGAATTACTCGTATTTGACTCTTGTAAGAGTTTTGTGAGCAAAAGGTATTTCACTGCCAAGGCAAAAGGAATGTCCAAACATTGTGAATCCCTAGGTTTTATTTTGCGAAATGTCTAAAAGTAAATTAATAACGTAAGGGAGAGATAGATACCGACTCAAGTTGGTTTTAAATGTTTGTAGGTTATAATGACTGGGAAATAGAAAGCCTGCTAGGACAAACCATAAGCTAGTTGTATGTCCTTGTAAAGAAACATGCTATCTCAGAGTACGTATGAATTGGTGGAAATCTACTTGACAAATTAACTGGATCACGAGTTCTAAAAATTACAATAGAATCAGGTAAAGCAAAGTCTTAACATCGGTTTTGGAGGTAAGTAAAGTGTGGGCAGCCTGTAAGTTTCCGCGGAGATTTCGCTTCAATGATAGAAGAAAACAGAGCTGGGTCCGATACAAACTGAGAAGTTTCAAAATATTGATTTCTGTTTCTATGATTTTACTTCATACCGGGCATAGGTCCCACCCAACCGGACTTGACTTAACGAAGTTATAAATAGGGTTAACAATGATGACCCGCCACCGGGCTAGACGCAGTGGTAAATGGGAAGTATATTAAAATACACTCACCATGTACAACCAAGAAATTATAAGGGCCAAGAGGGAATCGTTGAGAAGGTTTGGTCATACAATCAACGACATTCAAAGTTATGTAATGTCAGTAATGATGACTTTTATGTTCAAGGATATGCAGATGACATAGCATATACAATTTCGGATCGCCTCCAGAAGTCTCTGATCCAAAACCGTAGTTGGAATCACAAAAAGAAGAAACAAGGGAGAATAAGAAATGCTACACTCTTTGGTGAGAAAATATACTTCTCAACGGAATTAAAGTATGTAGGAACCATTCTGGCTTAAAAAAAAACGTGCATGAAACACTCTCTTTTACCAGGCTATCGACAAGGCCGGGATCTAGCTATGGGTCAGCAAAAGTCTATTTGGTAAAAATTGAGGACTTTACCACACAATGACACTGTGGATGAACACGGCAATAACGAGACGTATGCAGTCGCCGTTTGGTGCTATAAGGCAACGCAGGGGTCAGCAGAGCCTAAACTCAACAAAATACAGAGACTACAAAGTCGGAAAACACCTAACACACAAATGTCTATCACGATATCACTTCCGACACAAGTTTAAGGTTACATTTCCAGACCGCCTAAACTGGGAACAGAACAAACCAATGTTTGCCATGGATTCACATGTATGCTACATAGACGGAGCATACGGTCCTCATTTTAAAGCATCTCCATATGCTGGTATGGACACAACCAGCTCTGTATTTCAGGGTGAAATCCGTGCAATATAGCTTTGCATTCAGGAGAATCTAAACTGATCTAAAACAAACAAAAACATTTACATTCTCTCCGATAGGGGGGCAGCCCTACTTGCAACTAAAGCCTGTGAAATGACATTAAAACTGGTCTAGAATTATCTTCAACTACTGGCCACTACAAACAAAGTCCATTTGATTTGGGTGACAAACTAGGATCCGCATCTCAATTCATGATACCAAAACCATTCTGTGGGCCACCAATATCAGTGGAAAAGAAACTCCATTTCTGAAAGGGAACCTAAAAAACAGTTGGGAAGGCAACAACTTTATGCCAACCAATTCCCACAAAACAAAGAAACAACTACTACAATTGACTAGATGTCAGATTGGACTGATCACAGGTTTGCTCACAGAGCACTACTGTGTCAAAAAAAAACACCTGACAATACCTGCAGTATGTGCAACGAGGGCGTAAAAACAGCAGAACACATGCTATATCACTGCAATTGTTTAATTAAAGCACGTCAACGTTACTTACATAGGTAAATTCTACTTTGAAGTAGCGGACATAGTTGCCAGGTCACCCAAAGAGTCAGACGCCTCTCTAACAAATTGCGACGTCATATCGAGCTGTAAATGGAGATTCTCACAGAAGGCCTACTTGTGGCCGCATTGATCTGGGATTCATTATACCACCTACCTCTACAATCTAATCTAATCTAAGTGTCCTGAAGTAGAGATGTGGCTCTGAAATATCAGGCCTGTTTACTACAGAAAGAGTTTTGAAAGTCTTAAAAAAGCCCTAACCATTACGAGGCGATCAAAGGCAGCGGTGGAGTATGAACTCACTGTGGACGACTCTGTAAAACGAAAAAAGGACGATCAATTTCGCATCTCTACATAGAAAACCCTAAACTGGCCACATGTGCCCGAACCAGTAGTGGAAACCAAATTTTAATATGAAGCAGATATTAACGCTATTCAGAAAGCACCATGCGATTACCTGGCAAAATAAGGATAAAAACTTGTGACTCATGTGACACGGTGACTGCTGAAGAATAAAGCATCGGTTTGGGTGACAATTTGTGGAAGACGCAGGGTTTGTGATGCTCTCGATTCAATATACCCATCCAATAATATACAAAAGATACTAGATTATTTTAAATAGACAATTTAGACTCTATGAACTGTCAAGTTACAAATATTTCTGATGTTACAACGCTAGGAAGGAATTAGACCTTGAATAGCTGAAATCTGTGTCAAGATACCTCCAGAAATACAGAAAGTGTTCGACTGGGTTTTACTTTACCACCCCTGGCATGACGAATAGATAACAAAACTATTTGCCAACAATGTGGTAGATAGGAGAAGAATAGCCGTTCGCTCACTCTATGAGCACCATGGGAACAAAAGACCATGGAAAAGAAGAAATATTACACTTGAAAACTACGCCCGGATAATTTGCCTAAAAGTAAAGAAAATACAAAAACATGCCAAGGATCAGGACACGAACAGAAACCTATGACGATGAGTAGGGAAATTTAATAGCAGAGCCACAGTCGGTATCAAGGACAGATAAGCAACTATGCTGTTAGTAGTCTATTCTCCGATCCAAATCCTTCTATTAGGCAGAGGTAACCAATCAACTTAGGCTATGAAAATAAAAATTTCCGCCTCCCTAGAAAACGAATATCATCATAGCAATATCTATACTTATATGTGCATACTAGATGCGTCCCAAAGTAAACAGGCCTTTTTAAAACTAAACACATCAATAAGTGTTTTTGCAAAACCAATTTAATTTATTCAAAATAGTCCTCTTCTGACTCAATACAGCAATGGCCCCTTCCACTCTACACTCTGGCGCTTGATTTCTGGACCATATTGAAAGTACTCGTATTACGTTTCATCACCGTCATATCACAATGTTGTAAAGGAAGTTTTTATTTATTTTGTTGACCTCCTTGATAATGTCCTTCGAATGTTAGATTGTCGGCAAGTTCTGGTCGTCAGCCAATTTTTACACCAATGACACAAACCTACTTTGAAACGTACCTTGTAACTTGGCGGACTCACTTCTAAGAAGTGGTAGGTGAAGAATGGGGAATCAATGAAACCTCAGCATCATTTCCTCTTTCTTAAATAAAGAAGATCCTGCAAAATGTCTCATTCTCCTTAAGCTCGAGTAGACTATAAGGTCTTGCAGTATTTTGTGAAAGCTTGAAATAATTTTCCAACGATCTAATTAACCGCCATTAGTGCTGTTTTCGGCCTTCTTAGTCCATAATTTTGTTAATTCTTCAGACTCCAGAAAAGTTCAGATCGATGCACACCACCTTATTATCGTTTTCAAAGATATAATCGCAGAAAGCTATACAAAACGATCTCTTGTTTTCTAGATCCCTGCTAAAATTGTGGCGATTTACATTGTATTAAAGTCGGAAGCAGGCTCACAGAGCAAACCTTTGTAGTAAGGGATTTTGTCATCATTAGTTATAGTAGTATCAGCAGAAGAAACCTGACTTCAGAAATGAATATGAGTTGCAGAAAGTGTTGTCGTCAAAAACTAAATACTACCTTGATCAAAAAGTTCCCGGAATAACTATTGTGTGGCGCTCCCATTGTTCCGATTTGACTTCTGTTTTTTTGTTAAGTTGGTACATCTGTTGTTGAATTGATATTCCCTCTAAATCTTAGCGTCATAGCTTGACATTTGCAAAAGTTACGTAGCCAGGAGTACATTTACCTCTGTGTGTGTTGGCGATTTTTCCATTACTTCCTCTCGGCTGCTGAAACGCGTTCCCCGTAGTGGTTTTTTAATTCGATTGAACAGAAAGAAGTCACAGGGAGCCGAATCAGGTGAATTCGGTGGCTGTTGGATGGTATTTGTTGCATTTTTCGTCAAAGAATAACGAATAATGACGGCACTGTGCGACTGTGCGTTATCATGGTGCAAAATCCACGAGTTTTCTGCCCACAATTTTGATCTCTTTCGGCGAATTGCTTCACGCAAACGTCTCATTACGCCCAAATAATACTCTTTGTTTAGTGTCTGACCATCTGGCAAAAATTCATGATGCACTACACCGTTGTAATCCATGAAAACCGTGAGCATTGCCTTCTTTTTTGACTGAAAACGACGTATTTTTTTTGGTCTCGGCTCATTTGGTGAATCACTTGCCTGATGTCTGGATTGTGTTTCTTACTCATAAACCCACGTCTCGTCTCCAGTAATAATCCTTTCAATGAATGTGGAATCGGATTCAGCCTCGAAAATCATCTCTTTGGCGACGTCAACACGGTCTGTTTTTTTGCATGAAATTGAGGTCTTTTGGCACTAACTTTGCTGCTACACGACGGAAACCCAAATCATTGGCCAAAATGTCTTCGACGGATCCATAGGCAATGTTCAATTCCTCCGCACCATTAAATCCGTTTTATTCAAAATTTAATACAAGTTCGCTGTTGTAAATTGTAAAAAATCGCCAACACACACAGAGATAGATGTACTCTTGGCTACGTAACTTTTGCAACTGTCAAGCTATGATGCTAAGAAAAAAAATTCATAATGGCAGCGCCACACGGTGGTTATTCCGGGAACTTTTTGATATAGGTATCAAGATATCATTTATGAAAAAAAAAGTGTAAAACACAGAGCGGAGCCTTGTGGCACTCCATTTATTTTGTGAGTATTTTGCATTCATTATTGCCTATAGATAGCACGCAAGATTTTCGTAATGACAATTCTGCGATCCAGGGGTAGGGCCAGTTTTCAGCTACGTAGCTTCCTTCACAAACTCAGAGTGTTGTTCTTGTAACTTGACTTAAATGTTCTTGATCCAGAACGGAGGGAATCGCTCGAATTTTTCCCTCGATTCCCCGTTGTTCCTTGTTTTTGTACTGTTCATTGCAGCATCTACTGTAAGTAGACGTTTGTGAATGATGGCGACATATCATAGTATTCATGCTAAGACAACTATTGTAGCGTCCAATTAGTAAAGACGTGCTGTAGTACTTAATATTTTGGTATTCATTTTGTCCATGACCAACAGCCAATATTCAGAGGCGGTATTTCCAAGACAGAAAGGGAGTTAACTAAACATATTCAAAGTTTCGAGGATCTATTTCTTTGGCTTGCTGCTTATGTTCTGGGCATCTACAATTCCTGACGCTGACCCTCCCAATAATAACCCATTCTCAGCTTTTTTTAAATTTGCTCTTGACTGTCCTCATACTGGGAAAAGGGTTCATTCTTTCACCTTTCTTGACACTGCGATGAATCACGCCGCACACCTCTTTTGATATTAACACATTAATTCAATAATTCTTTAGATCCTTTAGCTATACAACCGTTTGATGATTTGCTGGGCACTTTACGGCCATCTTCTTACTAATTTCTTTGTTGACGAACACGATATTTGAACTACAGTGTGTTGGAAATTCTTGTTTTCTGTATGAATGCTACATAAGAATGTGACTTAACCTAGTACCGATATCAACGTATGCTTGTTGAAGATTTTTCGGCTATCGGCCGAAGGTAGATGAATCTGGATCGACACCAAGTGTTCTTGCAGGTTTAACGTTTGTGAAATTACCATAATAAACTTTCCAGCCCGAGATTCCAATTTGAAAAGAACCGCAGATATACGCTCCCAAAGAAGCACCTTCTATTTTAAACTTCTGCTCATCTACGATTCGATTTCGTTGATTTGAATGCTGCCCGTGTCATGGTCGAAGCATTCCTTGTCACTCACTAAACCTCTTCCCTGGTCATAATAGTATTTGTATTCATCCAGCTATGACACGATTTGCTTCAATTTGAAAGCTAAACCGCATTTTTGTACAAACAGGATCCTTCAAAATGTTCTAATTATCTCATAAAAGTCGCATCCCTACCCAAAATGATACAACTGCTATAACTGTCCCTTCTCACCCGTCTAAAGCAAACATTCATTGTTTACCCTACTGCCACTATCAGGACTATCAGGAGTCATTAATATTTAAATTGTCATCGAACAAATATCCCCTACATAACTGCAAGGATATTTGCCAATTTTTGACATTTAAATCGCTTCCCTTCCACCAATGGTCTTGTCATAATATTTTTCCACATTCCACACTACAGATGCAACCATTTCTGCCGGACTGACGTGTGTTTGTAAATTGTAATGTCCTGCACCAAAAATGGTCACTTATTCTGCTGCTATGACTGTTCTGCTGTTGCTTCTGCTGCCCATATTGGAAATATGAGACCGAAATTTGGAAACCGAACACAATATGAGTATGAATAACATGAACTTGATCAGAGGCAACCATTATTGTATCCAAAATCTGCCAAATTGCCTTCTCCCGCAGCAGGGTGGTGACAATGGTGGTTCATTGTTTTAATGGAGTCAGATGGTAGGTCGACGAGTCAGAGTTCAGACAGAGAGCCTACTCCAACTCGTACTTAACACAAAAAGGGGTAACAAAATATTTTAATGTGACACTTACTGTAGAGTTTAATGGTGCCATCCATTTCACCACGAGGATTTTTGGCGACACACTTATAGCTGCCGTAATCACTTTTTTGAACATTCGTTATAGTTAGCCGCATGGTGGCCTTATATGATGGTACTCCGGGTATGGTTTCTGTCCTGAAATTAAACCAAAAACAAAAACAAAATAACCAACCAAAACCCCCATACAAGGGTTGATTTAGAATTATTGGTTCTACAGAGGTATATTGGTATCTACAGATACGAATACTATCCTCGTGTAGAGATCTAGGGATACTTACTTGTACTTGCTGGATTCGGTGATCATTTGGTCATTTTCTCGGGTCCAATAATTGAGTGATGTGGGATTAGCCTCGATGAAACACTCTAAGGTTATGTTGAAGTACATCGGTACACCGACTAACTGATGTGGTATCCATACCATCGGAGAGACTAAGGGTTAGAAATTTGATTAGACATTGTGCACCATACGAATACATAACGATGAAAATTGCATTGAACATTGAAAGGGGTTACAGGATAGTGTTCCATAGACGTTTAGACTACGTTTGAGGTTATAATGACAAAAGAGGACTAAAGGAACTATCCCGATTAGAAGGTTCGGATGTCTACATACGAGTATGTGTATTTTTGACCAAAAATTAAACGAATACTCACAGTCTACACTGACTTTAATGCGTTTCGATACACTGGGAGGTACTCCATTCGATGCTATGCAAAGGTATGCACCCATGTGCAGACGGGATATACGTTCCAGCTCCAGAGCTTCACCTTCCATGTCATTTACTAGATGATAGAAAAAGGACAACAAAAAAATAACGAGAGACCCGATGTTGTGTTGGTTTAACTAAATTAAATTTCTAGATACTTACTCTCCATGGTTTTGTTTATAACAATTTTATTACCATCATCTCGTTTCCATTTGATTGATGGCTCCGGGCTACCTTTGGCCTTACAACGTAGAGTCACATTGTCACCCTCACGTACAATGACATCGCTTGAGGTAAGAGAATCATCGATGTTCGGAGGAACTGCAAAACAACAAAAAACCAAAAACCAAACAAGAAAACATGAGTATGAGGGAAATGTCAGAGACTTGTTAATGCGTGGTAAGTAGACATGTGTGAGAGGAGCTTAAACAAACAAGTAGCTAGAGTTACAGGCAATGGACGGTAGGTAAATGACCAGAGATAGGACACTGCTTCGATGGTAACATTCTTAAATTGAACTTTGTCATCTTTTACCGACGCTTATGACAGGACTGCTGAATTTATTCTCTAAATTACCAGTTGGGTCAGTAACATCTGAAGAGTCAAAGGGTGTCTTATGGTTCTACTGGTAATTTTTCGTTACTTTTGAAAGAGACCCTTTCTTTAGAGATAAGAATTTCTACATTTTTTCCGAACTGTGTTAGCGGTAGTCTCTTCAGCAGATCGTTAATATACTACTACTACAAATTCGCACTTCTCTCAGCTGGATGATACTGCCAAACAAAGATGACTAGAATCGCCTCCGAGCAACAGAAAAACTCGAGTTAGCTGCCAGGTGGACAAGGTGATGTTTGGTCAAGTATCTAAATGGCTATCACTAAAGAATTATAGTTAATTAACATTATCGTCCGATGGGAGAGGTCAGCGATAAATAATCGTATCTGACAGGTGACGGGTTTTTCTGACATTGGATAGGAACATCCAAAGTAAAACTACAGCTACAGCTCGAAGGTAAGGAAGTTACATCGACATTCCCGGAGGTCTGTTAGCAATTTCCAATAAATGTTGATTCGTTTAGTTAGCAATGCAGGTCAGGCCTGATATTAAGCTTTACTCTACATATGACTCGGTGCGTTGGATCAGTACATTCCTTCTGAGATTTCGAAGAGAAAATGACACACGACTAGCCCCCTAAATCACAAACAATCCTTAGAAGAACAAAGACAGATCCGAAAATCAGCACTTGTCTGCTGACAGATAAATTAGTGATTAATTTTAACTATCATATACAATACTAAAAACGATCTGTTTATGGATTTGAGAAACCCCTTTCGACCCATGAAAAGGAAGCCCTAAGAACCCCAGATTTGTATAACTAGAGAGACAGTTCACGCGATACAAGATGGGCATCTTTGGGTTAACTTAAGATAGTCTAACGCATGTAAGTTCCATTCCTACCCAAATTCTACAAGGTAACCAAGAGAGAAAAGTTATGAGTGATTAAATAGATTTTAATTGTTAATTGAAGTTGAGAAAGAAGGTTTAAAATTCAAGTAAGGATGCGATATAGCGCTTAATAGCTCAAGCATCGAAGACGCATTGTTTGACAGTTCCAGCAAACATTGAACCAGATGGACCACATTCCGATTGGCCCACGATTTAGAAGTTGCATTTGCCATTACCGGCAGAAACAAGTGAAGAGCAGATATCTGGACGCAATCATCATTTTATGATAATTTAATACCACCTTCGTATTGTAACGTGGAGCTATTAACAAAGGCAAATCGGCCAGAGTGGTCACAGGTAGATGATCTGAGGACACATAACCCAGTGCGAAAGCAGATACTCTCTGTTTCTTCCGAGACTTAAATTCCCACTTCCCAGATAATATGATCAGAACCAGCACTGAAGCTGAAAATGAGTTGAGTACTAGCATTCGCCATAGGTTGCTTCTGTCATCGGTTGCGGTGACGGATGAGGCCATCAAAATCGCTCTTTGATGGTGTTAAGTCGCCCTGCATCAATAGCATACATCCAGTTTTACTACGAAAAGGTAAAAACCAGCTGCTGGCAATTCTAAGGAGCATCCTAACTGACACGGGCTTTATACCAAAAATCGGAAAGGGGGACTTCTCTCTCGCCAAGAGCATATTGGTGAGCATGGAAGAAGAGTCGGGCGTCATGTATGTTGAGTAAAAGGAAGGTTATGCGATACAGCGCTTCAAAATCTGGAGCAGCTGATGGACATTATCATTGACATCTAGGGTGCCGGTTAGATAATATGGCGTCGTTTCAGTTTCAGAAGTTTCCTGGATGAACGCAGTGCTGGTGAATAGGAACCTGATTGTGAATGCTGACTTTGGCTAATATGTGATGTGGGGTTTTAACCGGAGTGTTCTCTCTCCTCTACTGTGGTCGATTTTTTGCACTCTAAATCGTTGCAAAGTCTAATCTCAAATATATGCAAATGATGTAGCTCTACTGTGTGTTGGATAATGCTTAACGACTGTTTGCTCTCAAGTGTAAGCAGCTCTAAATTTGACCGTCGGTTGGTGCTCTACAAATAAAATTTTAGCCGAAAACCTTAAACCTTGAATTAGAAAACCTTAAAAATTAGGTTTTCTCTTAACGATATAGAGAAAGCTGACTGTTGTGATTTGTCCAGCGTTCAACTGCTTTAACATCAGTTTCACTAAAGAAATTGATTATGAGACTAAACAGGTAACTTTGAAAACCTTTATAATGCCATCGACTTTCGGACAGCTCATCATTTTTCTTCGTCTTGTTTGGGGATGCCCTTTCAAAGCCAACTTTCGTTTAAGAAGAAGGCTTTGGTACAATATGAACTGGAGTTTACATACTTTCCTCGCCGGCTCTCTTTTACGTATGGAGCAATGGCACTAAAACTCCTGAGCTGTAAGACCGCATAATCAAAATGAATTTAGTCCGATCTTTACGGATATAGGAGGCAAACCTGGTGTATTTCAGAATGACAGCAACGTATGACTTCATTATAAAGTAGGAAAACTTGCATCTCTCCCTTAAGCGCAGATAAACGCAATACTGAGCTCGATTGTATTGAATAATCTTAGCCGGAGGCCTTTAATTTTCTGACCCCTCTAACCACTTCTAAAATAGTTCCAAAATGTTCTTAAAGCTTTCGAAAGCTTAAACCCTGGTAAAACCCTGAAGAAAGGTATTGTGGCTGAATCCTCTGGGCAAGAGTTGAAGGAGTCTTTATCATAACCAAGAATTGAAACTTGTTCTATCCTCACATGCATACTCTGCTTCTATTGAAAGTTGCATTTTATGTGGGCGTAGCGGCAAATAGGTCACTCTCCAGCATGCAGATAGACCGAACGATACCTAGAGGTTTGCTTTTTTATAGTATGGATCGTTTAACAATCGCTGAACGTGTTAAAATTGTGAAAATAGAATAGCTCTATTGCAGATATTTTAGAGCGTATCCATCATCGCTCTACCAATATATGGCTGCTGTTAGTAAAAGTATTGAAGATGATTCGAATCTTTCGATCTCAGGGCAAGCACAGCATTTGAGCTTATCTCACTGCACAATAAGACGTTTCTTGTATTTGAATTTGCATTTACATCCTCACAAAGTTCAATTCACTCAAGAATTGCAGCTAGCTGACCGTGAAATGCGTAAAATATACGTCGATTGGGTGCTTGAACGTCAGCTTTTGGTTAACCAATTTTCATAAAAAAATTTCTTCAGGGATGAGGCTCATTTTTCACTCAGTGGATACGTTAATAAAAAAGATTGTTGCATACGAGACAGTAAAAATCCACATGTATCCAACTGTCGAGAGACCATTGCATCCATAAAATGTCACTGCATGGTGTGCGATTTCATCTGGTAGATAATTCTTCGAAAATGAGGAAGATGTATACATTGCCGTCATCGTCAATTCTCATCGCTATAGCCAAATGTTAACCGAATTTTTTTAAACATGTGGTTTCAACGAGACATCATCACATCTCACACAATAAAACCTTTTTTGACTTTATTGCAGGAAACATTTCCCAGACGAGTTATTACGTGATGATGTCAACTGGGCACCAAAATCGTATGAATTGTCGCCGTTGGATTTCTTTTTGAGGGACTGTACAAAAGATTATATCCATGCACACGATCCGCTTTTAGCACTTTGAAAAAGAAAATATGTGTCAAGTTATATGTCTCCAAAAGTCATCGAAAATTACCTTGTCAGAATGAAGTCCTCCGAGAACTTCAATGTAAGACGTTTGAATGATTTTATATTCCATTCAAAATGGCAAGATCCATACAATATATTGAAATAAAAATCTGATCGAAATCTAAGCCACAAATGTGTGAAATTGAAGTTTACTTTCGGAACAACAAAATGGATGACCAGTAAAAAGCCCATTCAAGGACTTATTTGTTGTGTTTTTTCTGTTCCGACAAAGAAAACTGTACAGTGTGACAAATAATATCACGGACTGGGTCTAGAAAACACGAATTCTGTTTATTTTTCGGTGTTTTTATGTGAAATATTCTCCTCTCCTCCCGACTCAATACACTTGTTACAGCGATTCAATAGTGTTTCAAATGCCAGCTCTAGCTCATTTTGCGGAATTGCCTCCAGGACCCTTGTCGAAGCTGCTTGAATGATCGAAATGTCACCAAAACAGCATCCTTTCAGCTTCAGTTTCAATTTCAGGAACAAAGAGAAGTCTCACAGTGCCAAATAAGGTGAACGAACAATGAGTGCTGTGTGACTCGGTGCATCATCGTGCAACAGAGATCAACTTTGTTTTTCCTAAATTCACGTGAAGAGGTCGATGTTTTCATTCTCATTTCGGGAGTTCAAATTGAAATTGCCCTTCCTCTGTGCTTGTCATCCTCCAGCGTCTCTCTGCCGACAAAAAAACGTATATGTCGCTCGAAGACAACTATTTTACCCAAACAATCATCCCAATACACTTGATTTATCGTGAAATGAAACGGTCAACCAAATATCATGAAAGTTTGAAAGATAGTCGAGGAAGATTCAAGCTTTAAAATGCATATTCGGACAAATAAATGGCCGTCTTAATTGCTGATATATGGCATGTGTCCGGTATATTATTTGACACACTGTGTACAATTCCGACTGATCCCAAAATCTCGAAGTGCGTTTTAAATTCAAGAACAATTCCCGCCATAGAACTGACAAAGTCAGCAGCCGTAAGAGGGAATGGCGGATCTGCGGGAAAATATCTGTGCAGCCCTTATAGGGGTAAATTGCGACAACTTCAGCAAAAAAGAATGTTGTATCTAAAGCTTATGATGTTGCGTGGAGACAGGCAGTGGACCGTAGTGCAAGATAGGCTAAAAATACGGTAAATTGGTGCAACAGATGAAGCATTTTTGCTATAGCCACGGACCTCTCGACAGGACACAGCTCAAAACAACATCGCGTGGATATACTAAGGCCCCATTTGGTGATATTGAATTGGGGTGAGTTTAAAATATTGAGGAAGCAATTTGCGATTACCTATGTAAGCCCGTCTAGATTGTAGTCCTACGGTGTTGAATGGCTACGGTATGAATTCACAAATACGTTCCGACCCCCTAAGAAGTTTAAGGGTCTCGACTGTGATTTGAGCTCAATTCAAGCTAGATAAGCCATCAACTAAATGAGTGTTTTGGACCAACTAAAGGTGCACCATCCTATTTTTGCCTCCTTTCTTTGTGATAATAAGCGATGTCATTAGAGCAGAACTGTGTGAAGCAGGCAAATCCAATCGACATTGACAAATTATCTGAACTTTAAAGACATCTGCATGGTTTGGCATACTGGCAGGGACCTTTGTGAGGTGTCCGACAACTTAGATACCGAAACAAACAGAATAAAAGTTAAAATAAATGTAATCAAAGCGCTAAACTTTTCCAAGGTCTTTCACTCAAGTTGACAGTTTTTCTTATTTTGTCTCGATTGACGGCGGCATTGAGTTTGATATGAGCAGTAGACCCGGGAAGGCAAAAGTTGCTGCACCAGCACAAGGTTGTGATTGTTTTGCCCCAACGTTGATTCAATTATTCTTTCTGTATATTTTGGTAGTACTTGGAAAGAAGTCTTCAAAGAAAAAAAGCTGCAGACCTTCATGGAAATTTGTTTTGAAATTTCATTGCAATTATCAGAAGTTTATAAAAGCCACGTCGATCGTCACCCTTGGGTACTTAAAGGACTCTTACATTTTTTTCCGAGTATTTAAATTATATTTTCTCTCTTCTGATGCAGTAGGTTGCCCTTCATCTTTAGTCGACCTTTAAAAGTTTTATAAAAACAATTTTCACTTGCCACAAGCATGCACCATTACCAAATAAGTTCTGACAAGTCTTTTTCAAAAAAAAAACACCCCACATCGTGACGCATTCATTCAGCAAAAAAAAAAAAAAAAAAACAGAAGAAAAAAATCAAAAAAGAACAGCAACCTCGAAAGCTTGGTTGTCTAACTTTTCGGCAGTAATGGCATTTTTGTTGTTCAAAAACACTAGAGGGACATACAGAGGACGTAGGTAACCCATATTTTCTCGGTGAAAGTTTTTTAACCCCCCGAAAACATAAACAACAGCTTACACTTGCACCCCGCCCTGGACAAATAAACCCATAGATACATAGATACGGAGTCATATGAATGCATACGTTTCAGAGTAACAAAACAATAGCAATGCATCTCATTAAATCAGCCTACGAGTGTCCTTCCGCTTTGCACCTCAGCTCAGGATTCTATTCGTATGCTCCAAATAGGAACTGCATTTAATTCTCTGCATAATGTGCCCCTAGAGAGGGAGGGAGAAGGTGCTACGAATGGTAGCAACCAACTATTCGTGGCACTTCCATCAGCAATATAAATGCGCACATATATACCTATAGATATTTTTAATTTCATTGCCCGAACATAATGAGGCAATTTATTAAATTCAATTATCCTGATGACAATAAAACAGTGAGGTCCTGCTGTCTCTGCTATTTCAGCTCTGAAAAATCCAGTGGCTTTGGCTGGTTGTTGCTGGTGTCGATGTTGTCATTGTTGTCGTTGTTGTCGTCAGATCGACCCATGGATACAGGGTAGATACCTACAACACAATGAAAATTGTTTCCTAAATCACGAATTCACAATCAAATTACGTTTCTCTAGCCATTAGTTGTCCTTTTTTGGGGTCTCCTGCAAATCACATTTGTTATGGTTTATACAATTCCAACAACACCGGATCTACGAGTACGTACCTCCCAGAACTACTCAACCTGGAACTAGGAGAGCTAAACACTGAGGTACAACGACCATAGTAACATCAACTTGCATTTCACATTTACTCTGCACTTCAGATGGGAAAAGCTTCCATGTCGGTATTTTCTGTTTTTTTTTTTTTTTTTTTTTTTTTTTCGGGACTCCTGAGTCCTGTTTGAATTAAAGAGCCTTGGCGAAAAGTGAGAAGAAGGGTTAGGAGCTAAGTAAAATATGAGAACGACATACGATGGTCATCGGAGTTGTGCGCCACCGCTACTACCGCTGCCACCACTGTCGTCACAATTTATTAGTCTCCTCGAACAAAAGTTTGGATAAATGTTAAACGGGCCGGCAGTCCGATGACTGTGGCTTAAGTTAGCCCAGAAAAAGAAAGGGGAAAGGACGTCGTAACGCGGTTTCACCTTTAGGGTTAGACAAACGAACGGAAGGACATACGAACGCGGATAGACATTCCACAAGGCATTTCGCACATGAACATTTTGCGCAGCAACAGTTTGAGCCGTCTCTGCTTAATCCTTGCGATGTAGAGGAGACTTTTCAACTCTACTTTTTTTTCTTTTTTTTTGTTTGTTTATTTTTTCATGTTGGTTGTTTGCAAATGTCGCATACGGTCAACAGAAAATTCTACTGTCGGTCGTCCTTTACAGAAATCCTTTCACACAGATTTTCCTCAGTTTTTTTGCACTGTTTTTTTCTGTAGCCGTCACTGTGTAAAGGACAACCGAATCAGAAGTTGAACAACACTGAAAACACCACCAACAACACACATATGTCAGTTTTGCGGAGAAAATCTGTGTAAAAATTTCTGACTATGTCCATCCACCGGGATATGTCTTTTAATGGGAGAGATGTGACGATGTCACGTGTATGGGGAGTAGTCGACAAAAAAAATTTCTCATATATTGTGCGGAGTAAGTTGACCACTAGAGAGGAATGGGTTAATGGTTGGTCGCGCGCTGGGACATTTGACGGGGGATTTAATAATTTATCGCGTGCTTCAGGATAGCTCAAGCTGACATTTGGTTTCGTTTTGAGACAGTCTAATTGGAGGAAAGGACGTGTGCGTTGTGAACATTTAGATTTGTGAGATTCAGACGACATACGAGTATCTTTCAGAGGAGCATATCCACGAAATTAGGTTGCATTCAGCAATTGCCTTAGACTGAGTTTTTGAAAGAATTTTGGAAGCAGGACTCTTTTAAATCTCAGAGAGAAAGAATTTATCAGCTGATCAGGTCTTTTAAGCTGGCTCAAGTGTGGGAAAAGATATTAAAAGTTATCTATTCGTTACACAAAGGCAGAGCTCTTAGAAATTTATGATAAATGGCGCCCAACGTGAGGCTAATTGTTTAAATTAGTCCCAAAAAGACTCAATTATTTCTTGCCAACTTTATTAGCCAGCTAAGCAACAATGAAAAGACTACTACCTGTGGTCCTAGGACTTATTTTTGGAAAGTAGGGTGTATAGAATGGCAACTCAAGACCCTTCATTTCTTATCGTTTATCTCCCCACAATATCTCCGGGATTTCGCAGAATTATTGAAAATCGTTTCACTTCATAGAGGACTCGGATCTATCTCTGGGGTGAAACACAGTTCTTGGAAATTATTCCCAACAAGAGTTCCAAATGTGTTGGCACTGAAACTGACTACGAGAAAATGCAGAGCTACGATTGTTTGGATTAAAGCCTTGGACTATCGACTGCTGGAAACAGCCAGAACGAGTTTCTCAATATTTTGACCCGGAGCACACAATACCTATTAGTGTCATTTTGGGATTGATACATATACTCATAATACTTCAACATATATTGGGTGCCGAACTATTGCGTATTAAGCGAACTTGATGTTGTTCGTTGGACGTGGAATCCACTACGATTCTATGCCATGAAAGCTCTTAAAAAGAATTTGGGTGTGGCCGTGGTGTAATGGTACAAGCCATCGCTTCTCACTCGGACGGTCAAGGTTCGAATCCTACTCATGACAAGTTTTTCATTGTGTACTTGGAACTTAGTCAGAAAAATCTGCGTGTGAAGGCATAACACTGACATGTAGATTTCGCTGTTGTGGAGTTTCAAGCACAAAACAAACGTTAATATTTATAAACTGAATCATTCCGAGTGAAGAAAAACTCTCCGTCCTATTCGGACTCCCACCCTTGGAAAAGTCAATACCGAAACCAAACACACCTGAGTTTCAAACCACTACATCACAACAACTTTCCTTTCTCCTCCTTCTATCTTTCCGCCCGCGCCCTGATGACAGTAAAAGGGTATCATAAAACCCCTTGAGGCGCGCGTAAATTATGAAAAAAAAAAAAAAAATTCTCTGGCCACTGTCACTATATGCGATTGGACAAGCGCAGCGAAGTAAAAATAAAGCTTTCGTAAGTATTGAGGCAGAGGCGTTACGGATAACGAGGGAAAAATTAAGTATTCATACATGTTGTCATCAAAAGAAGCACACCAACGGCAACTTGCCCATACGTCATCATTTGCGTCAATCACTTTGAAGTGGTTAAGGGCTTTGTCTACCATGGCTCAGCAGTTACAACGACCAGCGATATCACTCGCAGAATAGCCTGTCAATCGCTGTTTCGTTAGGCTCAGGAGGCAATTGAGTTACCGAGCCTTCTGTCGTAAGAACCATCTGGCTTTATTCAAACACCCTTACCATTGAGGTCATTCAGGATGCATAGCCTTGAACCTTCGTGTAATCTTCGGTGTTGGTTGTATAAACTATAACTCGTAGCAGGATTGTGTAGTGACATCGGTCTAATAAAGCCTCTAAAAACCATGTAAAGAAAATGGACAACACACTCTCGGTTGACGCCCACAAGTGAAAGGGGCTACAATAAAGTTGAAGTGCGGCACTGGAAGCAGCTGGTAAGTGGTTGTGCTAGCTGCAGAGGGATGAAGCGCCACCTAATACAATACAAACAAATAATCGATACCTCCCGAACTTTTTCGAGAACACAAGAGTCTCCTTCCATTCACCCACTTACGAGTATGTCGATGATGTTGATATTGTCAGTAGAAACGGTGGGAAAGTCAGACTTCAAAATGACCGCATCAGGTAAGACAAGTGTTAAATACATAATTGTGCCTGTCGACATCCAAACTTTGGATGTGATCGAGAATTTCGCTTCTCTTGGATTCAGATCCAAAGAAGTAAATCTTGCCAACATGTGTTACTTAGGGCTTAGCAGGCAATCGAAAATCAGAAGCGCTCCGTCGACAAAAAAGAAATGACGCAGATAAATATTCCCAAAGATCGACGATTCAACCTGCGAATGCGCCTAATACCATGTTGAACGTATCAATTATTTCGAGGTTGACTGACGCTAAGTAGGTCATAATGTTTCTACCGATGTAAGCGTGTCCACCTCTAATCTGAAATACTCTCAATTTGGTTTTGGAATTAGTTTTTAAGGCAGCTAATCACCATCAGCAGTTATGAAAGATTGGAATATCTATGTGGGTATAGACAAAGAAGGGTTCGGACCTACAAGGCTTTGGACTATGGAATGGCAGTGGTAAGCGATTTATCAATTTAAAAAATCCAAATTGCCTGATTATATATGACCATCCCGTCTGCTCCAAAGTCAGTCATATATTCGACCAAACAAACATCCTTTTGTCAGCAATGTGTTGGATGTGTCGCCTTAACTCATTGTGGTGGCAGGCTTAGGAGCAGTTTATAAGTTAATAGCCTGCCTTTAGGAGATCCCGAAGTCAAGAAGCTATTGACTTTGCCTTTCCTTACTCCTTTCAATGACGTCTAGTCCCAAATATGGGCACTTTTGTTATAATTATTTCGCCATATAGCAGTAGTGCTTCCTCATCAATGCTTATAACTGATTTCTAGGCATGTAAGCCCGTAACACTGTCCACTTTAGGTAAGCAATCGGTGATAGAACACCTCATGGAAATGTGATGCAGTCTCCTACTACTTTGGTAATCTGAGAATCAACATGAAGGCACAACAAGCCAACGACGGGAATCAGTAAGCCACTTATGCCGACAGTACCATGAGGTTGAAGCAAGTGGCAACATTCTGAAGTACGCCAATGGCACGGCATTTCAGCGTTCAACGGAATGCAAAATACCAGTTCTAGCTCCTTAAACAGCGTCAAAACCGCTTTCTTAGTGAAAAACAGCGAGGTACAAATTCAACTGCCAGGAAGAAGGAACCATTTGTGGAAGATAAGATGTCTGATCACTTTCAACGATCGAAGTCGAATGCGTAGTGTCAGGGCGAGTGAACAAGACATCCGATATATCTTAAGAGATGATTGCTTTCAAGATGAAGTCGTTACTCGAAAACGGAGATGCTAGACGGTACCAACAAGTCTATAAGAGATCTTGGGAGCAAAGATTCAATATCTACACCTCTTGCCTAAGAGTCAGCATTAGCTTGTAGACCTTGGATGCTGAGGTTTTTAAGGTCTAGCTTGTGTATAAAGGTTAAGCCATCTGTTGCTGTCATATTTTCACACATCCGCTCAAAAACTTTAGAAAAACTCCGTATTAGGTGCGCAACTAAGCTCTCGCTGTTTGTCAATAGATGGCTCCAGCAGATAGTGCTGGTCGATTTTGACATATCCAAAACGTCGTGGCCTAAGCTTAGACATATGGTAAACAAACTGTTTTGACACATAAGTGACTTTGCTTTGGCGTCTTATACTTTTGGTTTTGTGAAAATGTCTGATTTTGTGCCAAATAGTAGTCATTTGCGGGAAGTGTTGATTTTCTTCTTTCATTCGAAGAAAACGGCGGCTGAAGCGCATCGAGAGCTTCAAAAAGTTTACAGAGATGCTGCTCTAAGTGAAACAGATTGCCGTGATTGGTTCAGTCGCTTCAAACACGGTGATTTTTGATGTTGATGGCCGTCCGCGTGAAGGAAGGCCAAAGTCCTTTCAAGACGCTGAATTGGAGGCATTGCACGATGAGGAGAAGAGCTTGCTTTAGCATAAGGAGCTACCCGGAGCTACCCGCCAATCCATTTCCAAGCGATTGCTTGCATTGGGAATGATTCGAAAACATTGGGTTCCTTATGATTCGGAGCCAAGGGACGTTCAATATGGATTCATTAAAGCAACTCAAAGAGAAGAAAGTCATGGGGACTGCCCGCTGCGAAGGTTATGCTGTGGTGTGGTCGGTGTTATTTGTTGTGAACTGTTCAAACTCAACGAAACCATTACTGGGGAACGGTATCGACTTCAATTGATTCGATTGAGCCGAGCACTGCGCGAAAAATGGCCACAATACTAGCAGAGGCACGAAAAAGTGGTGCTACAGTATGACAACGCTCGCTCAGTTATTGCGCCGTCCGATTGCTACTTGTTCCGTTCGATGGCACATGGTCTGGCTGATCAGCAGTTCCGCTCATATGAAGACATCTAAAAATGGTTTGATTCGTGGATAGCTTCAAAATATGAACACGTTTACCATAAGGGTATTCGAGCTCTGCCAGAAAGATGGGAAAAAGTTGCAGAGGTTCTAGTTTTTACGTAAATTTTGCCTATAAGAAGCATGAGTATCTTACTTTTAATTGAGGACAAACCCATGTCCATTAACGTGACCTCTATGCCTTCTCATTGGAATAACAAAGTCAATCCAATGATGTTATCAACAATTCACAAAATCTGCCACAACTCCAAGTTCATCTTTCAAAATCCTTAAAACTAAGCCACTGAAGTGAACAAGATGTGGCCACAAACCAATCTAACTATCTCAGATTCCCTTTGCATAATTCAAAAAAACTCCAAAACCAATATGAAAAACCAAGAACCAAGAACCATTGCGACATACGCAAACCGCAACCGCAACTGCAACCGCAAATCAAATTCTTTGATTTCGAAGAAAAAAAAAATATTTCTTTACTGTGTTCATGTTCTACATTTCATCTTACACATGAACTTCCTGGAGGAAAAATCACGAGACTCTGTGCACCGGGCTTAACCCAGCTCCGAATAACCCAAGGATTGCAATAGTAAAATAAACCAAAAGGAAGACAAGACACGCCAATGTCACTTCAAGAAATTTCGATTTCCTTCCTTTGATTTGCACTACAACTTTCTCTCTGTCTCAGTTCCGCTGGCCCTCACTGGATCTAATACTCTCGTATCCTTTTGCAATTTTCCTAACAAAAGCGATTGCACAGTGCATAGTCAGTTTGAATGGCAAGAAGGGTAATAGGGAGTATCGAGCCGTTCCAAGCAACCCTTTCGAAATGCAATCCCCACCCAACCATTCTACGTCTACGAGTATATGGCTGCTGGAATATGTACATATGTATGTTACTTATTGAAGAGTAATATCCTCTTACACGAGGACGACAGATATCGAACAGCGGGAATCTTGAAGCTTCTGATGTGGCATCCACAGCTACAGTGCTACGACGTCTCATTTGTTATTCTGCTCTCGATTATAATCAAAAGTTATCCCAAGACTCTAAGTAAATGTGTATGTATATGTCTGTGTGCGTTTATTCGAGAAGAAAAAAAGAACGAACGACAACGACAACGACGACATGAATGAAAGAAGTCACAGGAGGTGGTAAACTGGTGGCTAACAATATGTTGCCTCTATGTTATATTTTATTAACGCTTCTGATGTCCTAAGACATTATCCCTCATCTGGTGCGACGACTAGCTTCGACAAGGACATCATCCCATCAGCAGTGACCACTAGCCACAAATACCCGCGGCAAGCTGAAGCTACCCCTCAACCATCTAATCACACAATCACCCAACCACCTCCACCAATCCATGGCAAATGTAGATCCTAATTAAATGGACAAAGTTAAGAAGTGTCAAAGAATTTTTTTTTCCCCACTCCTCGGACCGCTTTTTGCTGGCGAGAGTAATATGTCAAGTCATCATGATGGTTCTGTTTAAGGAGGGGACAGGACGGACTACAAGTAGAAGGCTAGCGAAACGCACGCCATAAAACTTGCTTCGTCGTCGCTGGAATTAAATGATAACGATACTTTGCGGTGCTGTTTCTTATTACTTTTGCGGGCAGCGGCGGCGGCGGCGGCGGGCTACGAAAAATATGTGTTTGCAATTTTTGATGTGGGCGATTGGTTAAGAAAACCAGGAACAACGGGGTTGAATACCACTGAGTCCCTTTAGCCAGAAGCATGTACTCGTAGAACGGGTAAAATGGGGCACAAATGATTAGTTATCAGGGAATGTCATCGATTGGCCATTTAATGGCCATGATCTTTTAGAATTGCCGTCCTGCAAGGATAAAGTGTTCTTTGTGATTCTTTGACCGATAAGATCAGCAATGGAGAGCAATTGAGCGCTCTAAATGGGATACTTTAGGGATAAACGTGTGTGTAAATCTATTGAGACTTGTGGCGACGAGTGGCATTGCCGACGATGACAATGTACGGATAAACGCAGGCTTATGGGATATTTGTTGTGAAGTTGCACAAAGTGGCTACTGACTGTCATTGGATGGCTGGCTTATGTGAAGCTTGAATGGAAGTTTTTTTTTTATGTGCAAGTGATAAGAGCTCCAGACAGAGGATATGAATTCAATGAGTGAGGGGAAAATCCTTTATTTCAGTGCTGGTGGCCGTAGTTGATTGGAATATTTAACATAGACAGTGTAATTCTTGGCCTTGAAAATCCATCGGTTCCAAATTATTGTAATGGCACTTAATGTAGAGACATATTTGGAAGCCCAGTCCATACGTATATATGTCGTATAGAACCTTACAAATATCAGTTTTCGGCGTAATGCCTGTAGTGCAGTCATTCTGACGGGACGTTGTTGGTTTGTGGTAGGAATAGATCTTTTTCTAAAAACACTTCGTTTTGGGTGAGCTAGAACAATGAACTCTTCGTCTAATGTGGCGCTGTCTACTACCTCTCGCAATAAAGGGATCATCATCGTAGGAAGAAAGCATTTTCATATTTGGCGACGTGACTTACCTGCATGACGCCATGTAGGGTCATCAACAAAATTGCATTATACACACATCTGGTCAAAAGGTAGAGGAAAGGATGCTCAAATCGCCAAAATGCCGATTAAACCAGATCTGACAGCATAAATAATGAGCTACCACGTGAGCAAGGTTTCAAACAACAACTAGTGACCGGGTTGAACTGCTTTTGATAAGCAGATAAATGTCGGTACAAAATATGAAAGGAGTACATCACAAAACAATTGCTAGCTTAGGTTTGATATTTCCTACCGAACTTCTTTAGAGATTCCATTGAGCATCGTGTCCCACATCATAAGCTGTGACTTACATATATCTGACCGCATGAACCTCTACTTGGCTAAAACTTCTCTCCACTATCACTGTTCTGTCGCAATTCTAAACCGCTTGCTAAGGAGTTTTTCGAATTTTTCATGAATATTCACGGTTTCAGTACCAACATGCATAACATTTGTCACCACAGCATATATGGTTTCAGGGCTTTCTTTTTTTAAACTCTGTTCCTATGTTTAGCTAGGAATAATTTGAAGTCATCCAATGATCTCTGGGTAGGAGTTTTTGTATCCATTGTCCCTAAATTGGGAAGTTCTTAGTGACGCTATTCTTAATGCAGAGTATTTCAGTCCCGTGTATAAACTTAACATGACTCTCTAACGTATATATCTGTCGATGAGTAGCAACAATAAGATAATTCAGAATACCCATACCTATTGCTACTGCGTGGATCGAAAAATAATTAAATTTTGGGAAGTGGTGCAGGCATACTTTTAATTTAACCTCAAGGGAGTCATTTAAGATTCTTGGTGATCGTACGGAATCGTGGCCTTCCGTAGACCGCTGCCTTAACTTTCGCTGATGATTTTTTTTTTTGATGTGAGCAACCACTTTGGTGCCACGATCGTATTGTTGTCGATCTCTGTTTAAATATTCGAGTATGTGCACGGCCTTTTTTATCAAACAAAAAAAATGTTGGCAACAAAAATTGGGTGGCGTCCACTTGGCATTGTGTTCAAGTACGAGTACCTTTTTCCGAACCACCCCCGTGCTGAGCAGCCGGTGTCCGCAGCTTGAACCAGCTGCTTTTTACAATTCCGGTTTTTTTGCGATTTTCTTTTGGACCTCGCGGATTTTGCAACAAAGTATTCCCAACTTGTACGTAATCAGATAACCGATTCACTTGCCTCTGCATATGAAAACAGATTCTTTTCTGAAATCAGTCAGATGCAGTCCTATCCTCAGGGTCTAAGAGCCAATCGAGTAATAAGACAAGCAATTGCAGAAGTTCCTCTATTGTTAAAATTAAATGGCTGCGCGTGTTTTTTTTATGACATAGTCTCCGGTGATAATGTTGGTGAGTTTAAAAAAATCTTTGCAATTGGTGACTTGGCGTTGTCAAACTTGCTACTATTCAATTGTTCCTAGAAATCTAACTTTTGATTGGTTCGCTGCGACACAGTTTACTTCGTCGTCTAAGTGTCCTGGAACCCTAGAGGGTGTAATCGTAGATGAAAGTCGTGCGGCATAACTGAAACTTCGACCTGAAGGGCAATGAAGTGCAGAATTTACCAAAGGAAAATCCTGTGCCAAATTGCATAGTCAAAGTGCAGCGAAAAATCGCGAATTGGTATTACCTCTCCGCCCCAAAAAGTCTTGTATTGCTACCCGAATAGACAAGGTAGAAGCGGTACACTTAGCTTTCGGTGGCATGCACATATGTAGGAAACCTTATCTTGTAGTGGCTAACTGAAAGCGATTATACAAAGACCTCAGTAACTGGAGAGGTTTATTAGTTAAATTCTTGCTCCCTCCAGACAATCTATTGCTATTTAGGAATAAAAATCGGCGTCGATGGCACTAAAGGCTTCACTGGCATCACGCTGCTTAATTCCGTCGCTTTTTTGCAGTCTTGCCACTGGTTTTCGACCATTCGGTTCGGAGGTAATGGTCTGAGTCTATGTTGGCTGCCCGGAACGTTCGGACATCTATAATACTGGAAGAGTGTCTTGCGTCGATATCAATGTCGATTAGCCTGAATCCGTTTTCACAGGGGGTGTGGCGCTGGCAGTACCATTCGTAAGTACTATCAGAAATGCCCTCTGTTCCTAGCCTTGCATTAAAATCGCCGAGGACAGTTAAAATATCATAGCTAGGACATTGTTTGTAGTCTTATTCAAGAGCTCGTAGAAGCCTTATTTGGTGTCTTAATCTTTTTCATCTGCGGGAGGGGTTTGAGCGTATATAAGACTAGTGTTGACTAATTTAGCCCTGATACGGATTGCTACCAGGCGCTCGATCACATGAACAATTCTACCCTCAGTCTGTCAAATAGGCGTTGCTCTTGCCGTAGGTAAAAATCGACGTTGTAGGTGTAGTAGTTTTTCAAGCTCTTTTTGTCCGGACCATCGTATTGCATCTTTTGTCGAAGGGCATGCTTTCATCCAACCAAATTTTGTAATGAAGCATTTCTTTACTCTGGGACACCATATCAAATGACGGTTGATCGGCAGCTCCACCTTGACAATACTCGTATATTGTCAAGTAATTTTTTTATTTGGAAATTGATCATGAACGTCTAAGTCCAGTCCGAGCCCATCGTTCCGCCTGATATCAGAAAGTTTGTCTTTCCGCCATTGAGTCTCCCATTAGTTTGAATTCAAAAGTGTCCCTCTTAGGTTTCGTTAGCTATCTCGTGAGGTCCTGTTCGCCCTTTGTCTTCTTGTTACTTTTGAGCTAAACTTCCGAATATTATATCTACTACAGCAGTCCTCTAGCCCTTTAAAAGCGAACTTTTTATGTTCTTTTTTCTAGATGTCTAGTTTTGCAACATTTAGTTACCAGCATAAAGGACGGTTTTCGTTGTATGGACACAAAAAAGGCTGCATTTTAATGGCAACATTCGTGGTGGCCTGTTGGTAGTTTTCATGATTTTGGCAACCAACGTCAAATTTTATCAATACAGTGTGGCCGCCGGGGTAACTGCCCGGCCGTGGAAAAAGTTCCGAAACTGGAGAATGCACACTGCTCTATAGAGGTCGGTAGAGATCTTACTAAGAACTTTGATGTCAAAAAAGGATTTAGACAAGTCGATGCACTGTCATGCGATTTTTTCAACATCATACTTGAAAGAATAGTGCACAACTCACGCGCAAACACAAGAGGCACATTCTTTCAAAAGTCCGTCTAATGACTTGGATACGCCGATGATATTGACATAATCCGAAAAAGCTGCGTAATGTCAGTGGCGCTTTCGCGGGTATTGAGACGGAGGCAGCGAAAATGGGTTTAGCGGTCAATGAGGGCAAGACCAAGTATATGTTGTCAAGCAAAAAGGACAACCAACACCGACGTCTCGGGCAGAACGTCACTCTCGACAGATATAACTTTGGGGTAGTAAAGGACTTTGTCTACCTAGGCTCTGCTATAAATACAGACAACGACATCAGCGCTGAGATAAAGCGAAGAATAACTCTTGCCAACCGCTGTTTCTTTGGGTTAAGAAGGCAATTAAGTAGCAAAGCCCTCTCTCGGACAACAAAAGTTACCCTTTATAAGACCTTAATAATCCCAGTCCTGCTCTATGGAGAGGAAAATTCTTCGAGTGATTTTTGGTCCCATCTGCATTGAGGATGAGTGGAGGAAAAGATGCAACGCCGAACAGCATAGACTGTACAACGACATCGGCCTAGCCAGAAGAGTGAAAATCTAACGACTGAGATAGCTGGGTCATGAAGAGCGGGTGGACACTACCACTCTGATCTGAAAAGTTCCCGGATTCGCCCCGAAGGGACTGAGACTCAGTTGGCCCACGCAAGCGGAAGGAGACCTCAGCCAACTTAGCGTGCGAAACTGGAGGCAGCTAGCAAAAGATCGGGCTATTTGGAGACGCTTGTTGACTGAGGCCCAGGTCAACCCCGGACTGTAGCGCCACCTAAAGTAAGTAAGTAGATGTGGCGTTAGTGTTATATCTGGTATCTCTGGGAGTTAATTTTCTAAGTCTGTGTTTGCGGTTTCCCTCCTAAATACGTTTGCATTGAATTCTAATGAATTCTCGTTGAAAACTGCATCTGACTATATCCAAGCGTGATCAGTTTCTATTCCGTCTGATAAGTTCGATGGTAGATGTCACAATTCGTTGTTGAGGTTCGTTTTATATCTGCTGATAGGCTCCACTCGTTATTTGCTATGTGAAACGTTATTTTCCCAAAAAGCCACAAGAACCTGCACCGTCAACAGCTTTAAACGGAGATGCCCTTGTGACTTGCGATGATGCCACGCTCCTCTTGACCCCAAGGAATAAGGGTATGATTTTGTATAAAATATTCGATTAACTGAAAAGAAACTGGCTGCAGAAATGCAGGTTTCTCTATTGGGAAAATACCCAGTCCAAAGGCTTCTTCCCATTTTTGCAACCTACGTGAAAAGACCGTTGCTCTTTCTCACCCTAGATGCCCTAACGATACAATATTGAATTGTTCATTTAAATTATTTATATTCACAGATTGTTCACTGAAAGTAAAGTTCATTCCCCATTTTCTTTTAAATTAATGAGAAAGTCAACGAGCCGTTTTTGCACGGCTCCATCCCAAAGATACCTAACCGAAACAAGTAAAATATCCTCGGCAAATTAAAAAATCCAAATGCTCATGCAACCGGATTATAACCTCGTACAAAACATATTTTTGGCAACAATGCCAACAAATTACAAAACTTTGACAAAGTTCCCCTTCCTGGTTGTCCAGAGTAGCTGTAGGTATATGTTTTCTATGTACACAACCCACGTGTATCTATACAACAAAACATTCTCGAAATCCTTGTTTGCTTCACCCTAGTGTCGTTGTCATCGTCGTCGTCGCCTGTGCAAAAATCCACCCCAAAACTGCATTCCAATATGGCTAATGGTATGCACGGCAAGTAGGCAAAAACGTTGTAAATAGCTGAAAACATTGACAACAAATGAGGTAATCACGTTATCCTTTTTGTCAGAGCCAGAGTGTAGTAAAGTCATTCTCTGGAAGGGAGAAGAAAAATTCGAAAAAAAAAATCCAAAAACAAATCCAGCCGAAAGAGGGTGGGAAAAAAAAACATCATCAAACGCTTTCTGACCACCTTCAATTGGATTTAAATGCCGGCTGGCAGGCCGTCGTTCCGTTTATCCTTTGACTTTGAGTGTCGGCTAAAGGCTGTAATCGCCATATCAGACAAAGGCTCTCTGTACTAAACCATTTTGCAGATAATCCTCACATTGTCCTTTAACACACACATACTCGAACGTACATACGTTCGAAAAGGGGGAAGAAAAAAGGTAAACAAGAAATAAAACGTCTGTAATCGGTTTTATTAGAAAAGTTTTCGGCCAAACGAAGTCGTGACGACAGGACAACAGACGGCACGGCACGGTACGGTACGCTCTCCAAAGTGGTGGTCTAATGTTATTGGCCCTCTCATCATGTCCTTTGTGGCAATTCAAAGTTTTCTCCTCTTTCTTTCGGCTTCGACTTCGACTTCGGCTTCAGTTTCGGTTTAGGTTTCTATGTCTGTTTTAGTCTCAATTTCAGTATCAGTATCTCTTTTAGTGTCTTTAGGGGTGGACAATCGTGTATGTTTGAAACATTAATCACCCCTCGTTAACTTCAGTGTTCGGTAAATCTTTTATGTGACAATCTACCCAAGAGCAGGAGTAACAAACTAGTTTGAAGGCAATGCGGTGATGCTGATGCTACTACTTCTAAATACGTACAGATATGCCCTGGCCATCTCAAAACGAAGATTGAGGCATCCAGAGACAATTCGCTTGAAGTTGATATGGTACGAGTATGTCCGTCCCCCCTAATATTGACTTTCAATCTTCTCACAAATACACAGTCACACACATTAAGTTTAAATACGACCAGATATTTAGATAGACAGACATGTCTGTATTCGAAGTAGAACTTACCGACAACTTTGACAAAACCGTATTGCGTCTTTGCTGTCACTGTATTAATTTGACACATATAACGACCTCGGTCCTCCTCTTGGACATTATTGATATGCAGGAACCATGTTCGATGTTTGTCGTGCTTATCATGTGTCACACTAATGCGTGGATTACGTGTGATCACATGATTGTGTACAGTAAGGATTGCTGACTGTTCGAAATGCATCCACGCCACCTGAGACAAGGAATAGAAATAAAAAAAAAAAGAATTCGAATGAAAAAAATTGGTCACAAAAGGTGGTAAAGATGGAGATGGGAATGGGGATGAAGATGAGGATGACGAGTCAGTAGGAAAAGTCTAAGGAAGGAGCATATGTTAGTTTGTTGTAGAAGATATCTGGAGCGGAAAACTATCGCCAAGACATCTGGGTTTTTGGGAGCAAATGGGTGATAGGAAAGTGTTCAGAATGTTTAATCAGGATGAAGACATAGTTGAAAATTGAAAGAAAAATGATGACCAAGCAACGAGGACGATTTTATGCTTCGATTCCCTCGTTCCTTTTCAAAATTTTCAAGACGATTTGATTGAGAAATGCAAGTACAAGATGAATTTCTGTCTGCAAATACTGCAAATACTGGTCTTCATACATAGACTAGTTAAGTATATAGTGGCGGTCCTTACAAGAACTCTGCTTACATGCCCCGTGCATAACAAATAAGTCTTTTCTACTTCAACCTGTTTCATTGTACTACTCGAAGCACTGTCTGAAGATGACTATATCTCATCCGAAGTGCGCTTTAACTCACAGACCAGAGCTGAGTCTAAACTATTTTAAGCTGACTACTGATTATGATTACTACTTCTTACTGGACAGTTTAGAGACAGTGGTTATCTCTCATCAGGAGGCACAGCACATCATGAAGCGCATTCACTGTCTAAAACCATGTAAGATGGTGTTTTAAGTTTTCTTAAGAGACATAGGCGAACCAGGCAATGATTAGCCCCTACCAGGAAGCTATTGTTGTTGTCCTAGCAGTTGAAGGAAACTTTGGGTAAATCAAGTTTACCATCGAGAATGAATCTTCAAGAATAGGGTAATGCACGTTGAAGCCTAAACGTGGGTAGATAGAACCAGACTCCAAAGAATTGTTTTACTTGCCTGAGTGGGAGCTCTCACTAGCAAGCTTGATATGAGTATTTTGCTGAATGTCCTTCGTCTTGAAATTGATTTCATGGATTGCATGCGCAAAGCCATCTTCTGATTAAGAAGCCAGTTTTAGAACAAGCCCTTCTGAACTATTGAGACACTATTGAAATTTACATGATTTCTCCGGGACCCATGCTGACTAGCTTTGGGAACGACGGCGCACTGGTCGTAATGGCGAGATCCCGTGAGGAGACAACGGAAATGGTTGTCTTCACTAGTCTTCGATGGATTGGCGTAGCCTTCCGTATGGATGTCGCGGGTGCAGAATTTCGCTCGAGCCCGTTTCTTCGCTATTTTGGAATGTGGATCGATGAGAGGCTTACTTTTAGAGAGTATTTCTAAGTGTGGCTGATAAAGCTACAAAGGCAGCAGTAGCAATGTTTAGGCTCAGACTCAATGTTGGTTGCCCGAGAGGGATCAAAAGAAGGATATCAGCGTCGGTGTCGCCAAATGATCTGTCGAGATGGGTTCTTCGAAAGCAACTTACCTCGGTACAAGGCGTAGGGACTCGTGTGTTACTTGCCCGGAAATGTAAGAAAAAATATCTATCCCCGGATTCTGAATAAAATAGAGACAGGAGAAGTAGATCCTTGGCGTGCTGATAGCAGGAATAGGATAACGAGGTTTACGGCCAGACTCATACTGGTGCTAAGCTTGTGGCTGAAAAAAAATAATATTTAGACGTAGTCGAAGGACAAAGGCCAACAAGTTGAGAACGGCGACGAATCGACATTTCGAGGTCTTTTTCAACACTTCGCGCTACAACACACGATGTTAAGTTGCGAGAACGTATGGAGAGCCGTGGGTAACTACGCTCAGTCTGTAATAAACAAAACAAGGCAAAGAACAGGCGGTAGATGGGTCTGTGCCTCCATTCATTTCGTTGATAAGGAGCCATGCTGCGTTTAGGTTGCCAGCAAAACACCGAAACGACTGAATGGGAGGTCTGAATACGGGCTCACTAGTAAGAGACAAGGGTACTCCTTGGGGTGCTTGCGGTGGGTGGTTTTCAGACTCAAAGCCGAGCTTCCTCGTTGCTGTCGCGGGGCTTTAAAGCTCAGAACGGTGGCTCTCCTCTGAAGTAATGTTAACGCGGTTTCAGGGCGGATTAAAGCCATGCACGAGTCTCACTATACGGTGAGTCTCTATGGTATCCATAAAAAACACGACTGTCATTTAAATCAACTTAGATTCAGTCTTTGGAGGGAAAATATTTAGAGCATTTATGCTCATATGCAACACAACTGTCAATAGTAGCCCTAACCGGGGACGCAGGTAATCCTTGCGCAGGTTCGACACCTGACAAACCTTGGCTTGAGTCTTACTAAATATGTTCACCTTTCATCATATCTTTCCTATGATCCCATTGTTCCCGATACTCAAACAAGACTCAGGGAATACAGCCTTCCCACGGCGTTTAGTGGAGTCTGGCCTTTTCGAGAAGTTTGGATGTCGTGAAAGGGTATAGCAAGGTTTTAAGTACAAATTGTCTGTTGCTACATATGCAAAGGCTTCGCCTCTCTCAGAGGTGTTCTCAACGAGGTGTTGAATCAAACGTCAACTCCAGAGAAACACCAGGTACGGATACGATTTCAGAACAGGTCCTGACGTGCTAGAAAAAATCACCATCCAGCCGGGTGATCTTTGGACTCTGATAAAAGCTGTCGTGACGTATCTTCGTGAAAACTTATTCCTCCCAATAACAGACACATACGATTAAATTGGCATTATATAGTAGTAGCCACTTAGATCCAAAGGACACTCCTCAGTGACAAGCCCCACTTCGTCCCAAAAGCTCATTTATACTGCCATAAGGTTGACAGAACCGGCGCCTTGAGTCAAACCAGAAAACTGCTCCGTGCCGTGAAGGCGAGGTTTGACAAAAATTTCCGGTACACCAATCTTCGATGACATCTAGGACTTGTCTGGCAAACCAAGATGTCTGATGGTCACCTTTCCAGACAATGCTTGGAAACGCTCTTTAGGAGTTTTCATGTCTTTGGTCAGAGCTTTTTTTTATGAGGTAACTTTGCTCTTATTATCGAAAAAAATGCTTAAGTACTCCTTTCTGTCGAACAGAGTCTGACCCGTCTCACTTTAACCAACGACAGAGCTCAGGCTCTCGTATTGGGCTACTGGAACTACCCTTCAAACGATCGGGCCTTAATACTGTGTATCGCCATCTGATTAGTTGGTCGACTAGCAAAACAGCAAAAACAGCCTTGAATATGAAAGAGCTTCCTATTCAGGACCACACCAAACGAAAAAGGGTCAACGTTGAGCAGGCACTGAGCCGTTACAAAGCAGAAATCACTTACCGCGGAACTGCAACAGAATGGATCGGAAAAAATGCTGGATGGAGAACTGTGACATGTATTATGGTTGTTGCTACAGAAAGCAGATGCTTCTTTAATTGCTTCTACGAGCTTTACGACTACACTTATAAGCAATGAGCTAAACACAAGGTTGGGTTTGTCGTTGGCTATATAATCGCTGACTTGGGAAAAGAGAGCATCACCAGCTCTAAAAATAGGTAAAAGCTAATCGACTTGGCAGCAAGGGTACTGTCATCATAGTTAGCATACTTTCCTTACTCCAAATTGCAGTCACTTGGTCAAAAAATCATGGAAATTATGAAATTGGATTGTCCAAACTTTCCAAGGGCCTAACATCGACTCAGAACACAACATTTTTGTAGCCAGGATATGAATATCAATACCACAGAAGCATTGGAAGTGCTATGAAGAAACTTAATGTCGAACGACAATACTCTGTTAGAGCTGTTTCTGGTTATGTCTCCAAAAACAGGTAGGTTTCTCTTATGCCTCAAGCGACAAGCGCAAAAGACCAGAGGACGATGTTGATGGCGGTTTCAAGCTACGTTTCTTACGAAATTGAACTCCTTTGATTGACGAAGACGGGCGTTTATCGCATGTCGCGAAACAAGTGGGCTACAAGCCGGCGGCGCTGGAAAGAAGGACGACAGCTAGAACATTTCGAGCTAATGAGCACGACCACTACACATGGTGGTGTCTTCGAATCCGTATCGGAGGCTGAAGACAATTTGCACAAGATCAGGCTAAATGAAAAGGACTGCTGGCTAAGCTCTAAAATCCAAGAAACAGTGATCAACTGTCATAGCAACTTACAACGCTTTAATTGTTTAATGGCTGCTCTCAGGGCTACTACCTTTCCGACTCACTTCCATGAATCCTATTCCCAGAAAGGGAAACATATAAGCATTATCTATGGTACATACGAGTTTCATTTATCCACAGATTCTAGGAAACTTTGGAGCCATGGAAACCATTATCATCCTGCAAGCACACACAGTCTAACATATGTACTTTAGCATGGGCCAAATGCAAAATCCCAGAGAAATCAATTTCTCGGCATGCAGCTCACAAAATCGTATGCATATGTATAGCTACCATTACTCTACGACTACATATGATTACTCGAACTCCCCCTCGCTCGGTCCTTGCCTTTCATTGGACTTATAATTACAAATGCGTGAGCACGTCGCAAACATGTCCTCTGGGGTTGATTTGGCTGATTAGTCCTGGGTTTTCCTTTCATTTTCAAATATTTGCACTCACTCCTCTAGATTCGTACTTCGGTTGCCAAGTCTACAAAGCCCCACAGCTTAAAACAACTCCTTCGAGGTATGAGAGATAAGAAACACACAACAATGGAGTTTGTTTCACATAAACGAACGGACTATTTGCCTCCGGTTAGCCCGACATTTGGTTGGGAAATTTTGAATCCTACGACACGGAGATCGCATATTTTTCTTCCTTCAAAGGATGTCACCCGGCACGGCAGGAGTAGGTAATAAAAGGAAAAAAAAAACGATAATTCCAACCAACCCAGCCCCTTCGCCAAATTAGGGATGATTTTTTAAAATGCATCACCACTTGGCTTATGTACACACTTCAGCCAAGCCCAGACCATGGAGCCTTTTTAAGTCACCTCACGGTGCGGTATTTGCCGCGCGTTTTACGAATATCCGTATTCTGCAACGTATCGTATGCCGGCCGTGTGCCGGCAGTAGCTCCTTGTTTTTTTTTTTTTTTTTTTGAATTCTGGTCCTGGGAAGATGAGCCCTGATGACGATGTTGATGGCGATGCCCATCATCAAATTTAAGCGCCATTTTACAGCTTTAATTATCCTCTTCAGGAGAAGAATGAGTGGAGCCGCCTGAAGGACGATGCAACGAATGGTGAGTGGCTTTTTTGTTAGTCGGTCGATGAAAAAGAGGAAAAATAGGGAGTAACGAAGGGAAAAGGATAATTTCCCAATTACACGGATGAAAAAGTAAACTTACACCATTGGATACACAAAAATGGAAAAAAAAAATCAAAGAGAGTGACAGAAGGATATAAGACGAGCCAAGGGATCCCGGAATGGTGATGTTGACGATGAAAATCTCATCTGTGTGGCCTAATTAATTTCATTAAAACCGTTTACCCTGTCGCGAGATCTATCGTTAGCCAGAGTAGAAAGAGACGGAAAAATGAAACCACACACAGGATGGCTTGCATCCATCAGGATGACTTTTTGCGCAACTTCCTTTGAAGGCATTTAAGCGGCACAAATGTGATTTGCGGTATAGAAAGCAACTGACTGGCTAACTAGAAAATAGAGGAAATTGACATAAAATAGCAAAATTGAGGATGCGACAATTTAATTTAAGGAATTCTTTCCGACAGAGTCATCACAGATTGTGGCTGAAGCTAAGTGAAAATTGAAAATGTTCAAAGCAAACAGGACGAAATAAGAGGAGTAGGTCAATGTAAAGCTCTTTAGTTCTTTTTCTTCAGTAGCTGAAGTGAATCATATTCGTGACAATTTAATTTGTTTGGAGTTATTTCTTTCAGGATCTACTCGTACTATCGACTGAGACTTACTTCTCAATATTGGCATGGCAAATAGACGGATGCACCATATTTTCCCAACCGAACTCCTGCAACTGTGTGCAGGTGTATAAAGGTGATCGTAGTCTTGATGGAAACCCCCCTTCGATTGCTCAAGAGCTGACTTTAATATAAACAGCTGTTGAGGGTAGACTTTTGCGTTTATGGTATGGTTACGCGGCAGCACCCCAAAATGTTTTTTTTCTTTTTAACTAGCACGCGCTATTAGCACCCATAAAATGTTTGCACACAGCGCGAGCGATAAAAGGCTAAGGAGAAAAAAACGAGAGGTGCCCATGTACGTTGGTTTTGAATGTTTGCAGGTTATAATGACTAGACACAGCATTTCATAAGCGAGTTGGTCAGCTTAGAGAAGAATCATGATATTTTGGAATACGGCCGAAAGTAGACTTGAGGGTGTACTGATGAGGATTCAAAGCGGCTAATTGAAGGGCAATAAGGTTTTGTGGTGGAAATAGGGAATACGAGACGTTACGTCGGTGTTCAAGCGTAAAATATTGACGTCATCAAGAAGGTCTTCAAGAACCTGATCAAATGTGGGCATTGCACTCCAATTTTGAGGCCAGATAAGACATAAGATATGTGGTCTTTCTAACGAATGTTGTCATGACATAGCGATGATGTAACTGCCATTCTTAGATAGTAGCTAAACATTTCAATTTTAAGTTGGTTAAAGCAGACAGTATTGTGCTTTGGAAGTATTAAATTTCACTTCGTTGACACTTCCCCACTTGATTATACTCTTAACAGCCGAATTGAGTGATACTCTGTCATACTAGTGTCAGAGATCAAGAACGTGAGTCAACAAGGGAATATTTTAAATACGGAGTAGCAGACAAGAAATCATTAATAGATTAAAAAGAGCCTGGGAAACAGAATGGAGCCCTGCAACACATCAGCATTTATTTTGTGAATATCAGGCTTGAAACCATCCGAGACAGCTTAAATTGAACGTTCTGAAAGGTTATTTCTAATCCCTTGAAGATGAAAGTCGTCGATCCCAAATGCACGCAATAATATTATTGGAAAATCTTACGCAGTGGTTTTGCCGGAGTTGAAGAACCAGGGTTAAAGTGAATTCATCCAACTGAAAATTCGACGCACCCAACTATAGGCGCAAACAACGCACAATCTGGAAGTGTTGAACTGGCCGAAAAGTGTTCATCAAAAATATTTGCGTTGTCTAAAGAGCTGACAGCTGGAATGTCATTATAAATGAGCGTTAGGACGGAAATTGAGGCGGAATTTCTAATAGTTTTGACAAGCAACCAAACATTTTTAAAAGATTTGAGACTTTCCAGTATTTTTTGGCCCAGTTTTTGGTCGTATTGAAATTCTAAACGATCACTCGTTTCTATCGAGTTGGACTTGTAGAACCGAACAAATATTTCTTCAACCCTGACAGCCGTTTTATCAGACCTTTCTTTGAGCTGATATTCTTAATTCGATTGGGGAAAAGGAATTTCATTCCAAAAATAAATAGTATTTGTGATCATATCAGCAGCGCCATGTGTTTAGTCCGCTCTAATTAGACTTTAGCTGATATGACACAAAGGTTCGACGAGCTAAGAAGGGAACAGCACATCAAGGGTGTAACTTATCAGTGTGAGAAGTAAGAAATAAGTCCACGGTGTTGGCGGTATAGCTATCAATCCCTAGTATTTGCGTGCGCTCATCTATAAAATGAGTTAAGTGGTTTTCCGCATCGAAGACCTCAACACACCATTTCTCGCGTATTGTCTGTACAGAATGTCATTTTAGTAAGGGGATACAGGTATACAATTGTTTTTAAGCGGGTAAGACTATCTTTGGGATGTGGTTCTGTCAAAAAACGACGTAAACAAGGCGATGCGATGTCATTTGATTGTTTTTGAAACAATGTTGAAAGAACTGTGCTTAACTCGCAAGTCAACTTTGGAGGCTTCATAATAGAAAGAACACATCGGCTCCAATATCAACTTAGACAATGACATCAGCGCGGAAATCTTGCTAATCACAACTTTTTTTGCCTTAGAAGGCAAATGGATAGTAAAGACCTCTCCCGAGTAATCATCTGGACAAAATACTTATCATCCCAATCCTGTTTAAGACCGCAGAAGCTTAGACAAGTGGATGAAATTGCTCTCAAGTGCTGCGATTTACGAATGAAGGAGACCTTTCAACATTGAACTGTATGGACTGTAAAGCAATCCCGACCACGTCAAAAAGCTCGGATAACCCGGCTTTGTTGGGCAGGTCACCTTGAGCACATGACACCATCGTCTCAACCCGAAAATTGTCCGACTCCAACGTAGGGGAGCACATCTTAGTTTGGCACGCAAATGAAAGGCAACCTCACCCATGTTCTTGTGAAAAACTAAAGGGAGCTGGCAAAAGACCGCGCTAGCTGCAGAGGCATGTTACTCTAGGCCCCGATCTAACCAGACTGTATTTTAGTAAATGGCGCTTGATTTTCAAATAAGACGCCCATATTGCAATTCTGTTTCAATATTAGAGTTAAAGCGACGCAACTTTTCCATAGTGATGTAAGCGTTGCTTTTTCGGTTCACTGCTACTAATCCGAACACAACTTTTGTCTTCTCGATTTTGCTACCCAAATCAGGTTTGGGAAAACTATCGGCCTTGTCAACTTTCAGTTTAATAATATTAAGAAGAGTGAAAGAGTTTGAAAGGCTGAGCGCTTTGGTCTAACGCGCAATCATCTTAAGTCGTATTGTACTTATTTTCGATTTGTGAAAGTGTATAATCGATGCAAGAGAGGACAGATATTATCAGCCTCTATATGTTGCAATAGTCCGATCAGACAATGCAGTGCGAATCGTGCCATGGAAAACAAAAATGCCTGCATAAAATACGACATTTCGCACCTTCGGTTGTTTACTGCAGAGCAGCGATTAATTGTTCAGGAAACCTTTTAAAAAACCACAGGCGGGAGAGGCCTTTACTCTCGACGAATCGTACTAAAATAATTCTCAACATTTTTATAAGATCGGCTTGTTCTAAATCAAAATTCGAACCGAGATGTGCCCTCAGTCTGCAAACCCATGACACATTACTCAAGTTGCTAAAGGAGCGGTACGTACTTTCTAGTAAAGCTAAAATTGCTGTTATTGTATTTCAACTTTAACTGAGATACGCTTGAACTAACCGACTTTTCTGATGATGGGCATGCGTTCTGTCTTTAACCGACAAACGAATTGTTTCTGCTTCTTAGCTGATTGCAATGTGGTCTCTGACGCGATCTTCGCTGCCTATCAGAGAGTTTCGTCAAACGTCACTTCAAGAGCCAAATCGGGCAAATACGGTGGATGCGACAGCAATGCCGGCGCATTGTCTTGCAGAAAAAAAATTTCGACTTCAATCGCTTCAATAATGCACAGTAATACTCGCTGTTGATGGTTTTTCCTTTTTTGAGGTAGTCCAAGAAGAGTGTGTCATGACAATCCCAGAAAACCGACGCCAAAACCTTTCCGACCAATTGAACCTCCCTCGGCCGCTTCGGAGCACTCGTGCTGGCTTCAGTCCATTCTCTGGTGTGTAATAGTGGATCCAGGTTTCATCAACGGCTACCAATCGACGCCAAAAGTCCGCCCGATTCAGCATCAGCAAGTCCAAATTATCTTTCGAAGTGCTCTCGCGTTCGTGTTTTTGGTCAGGAGTGAGCATGCGCGGCACCCAGCGGCAGGATAACTTTCTCATATGCAGAATATTGCCCAAAATATGGCGTGTGTGCTCAGTACTAATCTATGTGGTATCTGCTAGTTCGCGCACCTTGACTTTCCGGTCAGCCAACACCATTTCATGTATTTTTTTGACATTGTTCTCTATGACCGCATCGGAGGGCATGCCGCTGCGGACTTGATCGGTAGTGGAATTGCGGCCACCACGAAACTCTCGAAACCAATATTTGATGGTGTAATCTGACGGAGCATTAGCCCCGTAATATTTATCCAACTTTTCTTTTGTTTCCTTCGCCGTTTTGCCTTTCAAAAAATAACGTTTTACGAAAGAACGAAAATCGTTTTTGTCCATACTCAACATGATGCCAAAGACGTCAACAACAATCAGCTGTCAAATAAAACTAAAGACAGTATCACACTGAAATTTGGCATGTCTGCCTAAATATGAACGGGCTTCAAGGCACCATAAAAAATGCTTTTGCAATAGCAGCGCATTCTGACGGTCAAGGAGGTTACTTTTCACCCCACCTAGTGAATTGATTTTTTTTAATTCAATGGACGATGCCCGACATCGTACACAGAAGGAGCCAGACGAGAGCCGTCCACGGGTTTTAACAAAACCTTCCTTTGAGCTATCATCTGAAGATTAGCGGTACCTGCAACCGAAAAATAGAAATCATCAGAGATGATCCCATGCATGCAAGTACATATCGTATGTGCTCTACCCGGAGACCACGACCGAGATGTCGTGTCGATGAGCGTGGCACACATAAGAGCCGATACGATGACAGGAAGAATTTCGTTTTACCTTCACTTTGTTCTCGTTCTTCCACCAGTGCGGAGTGCATCAAAAGCAAAATAATGTGCAAAATAAATATCTTTTTTTTTTAGTATTGATTAAATTAAATTAAAAGTGTGTTTAACTTACGAGCTAGGCGTTCCCTAACACCTCGAAATGCATTCTTTTATCAGCGCGCATCCCACAGACTCTTTATTTGACCAATAACTTTGTGTAACGTGTGGTAACCGGTCATATACAACAACCCCGAAAATGTTTTTACTTCACTAATTCATGTAACGAATGATGGACAATTGTTGGCCGCAGCATATTGGTTGATGGAAGGGACCGAAAGGTTCAACACCTCGTCATCGATAAACATTTTCCAAAACTGAATAGGATTCATGACACCAATCTGTTCATACAATGTTTTGTATGAAGTCTAGTGCCCCCAAGACCATTTTGGTTTCATTCTTTTATCGATCCGGGAACGCTTCTGTGCCTTCCTTGATTTCGGTATTGTTTTACGGCCATGACCACTAGACGTTGATGCCACCGGCGTATCATGTTCTTCTTTGGCATCCGTATCATCATCCTCACAGCCCGATAGAATGTGTTCGTTTGTATCATCGTTAACTCATTCAATTTCGAATTGCCCAGCAATCTGACGAGGCAGCATCGGCGGCATCGGATGGCGTTATGATAATGTTAGCGGCGTCTGCGTGTTGGCCAAAGTTCTCACTCCCATCAATATTTCTATCAGACCAATTATCAAGAATAGCTTGCATCATTCCAACGAAGGTGGCCATGATGAACGGTAAATAAAATGACAAAAAATTGGCAAATAAAGGCGCGTATTCACACTAGCGCTTCAACACAGAAGTTCACGATATTTTTCGGGTTTTTTTTTAGAGTAAAAGTGAAAACATCACATCAATGACTGTCGGGTATTTAAATCTCCACGTCATATCTCAGGTGTGTGCGCGGGTAATTGTTTTATATATATAAACTTCTACGGTCCTCAGAGCACAAACTATATTTCAAAATTTCATTAAAATCGTACGAGTCGATTTATGAGCGCCCTCTAATGGGTTAAGGTCAGCAGATTATTTGTCCATATCCGAGACGCTTTACTGCGTTTTGGAGCTGATTTAATCGTCTTCTATTCCGGTTCCATGGGAGACAGCCACTTGACACTTAACCTATTTTATGGCGTATGAAGCTCGCCATACCTTCACTATAGTACGAGTATATTCGGAAATTTTACTACCATTACAAGATTCAATTCTGATCTATTCTCTTTGATAAATGCTCAATCACCTCAGTTTTAGTTCATGTCTTAAAGATCAGGGCTCTTCAAATCATCGCTTTTTCGACCACTGCTTTCTCGTTTGCTTTCGAGTTCATGACAAAAATATTTCAAATGTTTGGATGGTTTCACTACCGTAAGTAGTGTAGTAAGTCCGAAAAATTAATGGATAAAACGAGTTGGGTTAAAGAATGTTTTTAGAACTGCGAAATGGCGAAAGTTTGAATGGCAGTCATAAGGCTACCTGCTTGTCAGCTCTGCGACTATTATGAATAGAATGAGGGTAAATTGTTTTTGCCGCTCAACAGAAACAGCAGAATACAATAATGTATCTAAAGTCGCCTCTCGACGACTTGTACCTTCTTGGTTTAAACTTTTTCCTTTCAATTCAAGCGCTTCTTCACAGTCTTCTAATGGTCAAAGGACAACGCATCTGCTACCTCCATATACATATCCCTCCTCCATCTCTCATAATGTCTAATATTTATTTCCCTTCTCACGTATTTTTTCGTTGGACTTTTTTTTGTTTTTCGTTGCTGTCGCTAAACGTCATCGTCTCATCACATACTGTCATCGTAGCGAATGTTGTAGTCGTCATCTTCGCTGTTGTCGACACAAGCCACCGACAAGTGAATTGATGATGGCATCCAAAACAACACACGACATGTTGACAAAATGAATAAAAGTCAAACACAACATTAACATTCCTGCTCCATCCGCATACATACGGATACTCTGTCTTCCAGTTCGGTTCTGCTCTGCTTCTACTCTGTTTTGCTCATGATGCAGTAGTCACATGTCATGTACGTGCTATGCCATATAATCCTTAATCGATTCATAGGGTGTTTGGTGTTCAAGAAAAAGGATTCCCAGCCTTACAAAAGGACTACAACAAAAATAATACAATACAATGAATCTTTCGCACTACTTGAACGTTTACAAGCATTCGACTTCGGTTTGGGATCGAAAGAAGAAGTGCTGTTCCAATACCAGAGAACGAGTAAAGAAGGGCACTTCAACTTCTAAGCTAAGCTAAGTGATATTATAGATTCTCACACTGTTTTACCCCATCTCACGAAAAGGATTCGATGAAAAAGTGTTGAACATTAATTTCGTAAGGGCCCGCTCTCCAGCTCTCTAGATCGAGCACCCAAATCAGCCTGTCTTAATGCAAAACAGTGTCCTTGCAACCCTCTCTATTCTCAGGTTTAATTTAGAAAAAAATTCCTCGTTCCTTGCATCTGAAAGTTCTCTGTCTCCAACCACCTCAATTCGGGTGGTCCTTTGCGTCTTAGCTGATAGAAAAAATCGTTCGTAAAAGATAGTGAAACGCTTAACCATTTAAAGGACATTCGCTTCGTTTTATTGTTGTTGTTTGTGAATTTGTTAAGGCGCGCTCTACACACCGCTTAGTACTCGTTCTCTCACTGTGTCTGTCTGTCTGTCTGGGGTTTTGGGTTTGACTTGAGAGTTGGAAGATATTCTTCCTTTTTTTGCTGTTTGGTACGACTTTGTCGCATTAGACTAGAAGAAGAAGATACGGGTGAGAAAGCTTATCGGACAGGACATCAAAAGAGAATCCTTCTATTTTTTTCTTTTTTTTTTGGTGGGTATACGGATGAGGATATATGTACGTACTTTCGTCCTCGTACGAGAGTATCAATGTTTGTGTATTGTCATCACCGACCCTCCCCCACTACGAAGTAGGTGGTAATTGAGAATGGCGTGTCTAAGTTAAGAAGGCAAATCAACAAGGAGGCGAAGTCATTAATTTCAGTTGATGGAAGTTTGTTTTCTTTTTTTTGTCCCTTTTCAGTGGGTTGAGGGGTATCTAGAATTCCTATGTGTTTTTTTTTTTGCATTTTTGCTTTTGCTTTTGGGGAAATGTGTTTGGCGAAATCTTTGAATTGAATTTTATTACCAGCCAAAGGGGGTGAGAAATTAGATTTGCCGAGGCAATTTGCATTAGGAAAACTGTAATAGATGGGGCCAAAAGGATAACAATCCTAAGTAGGGTATTACCAGTCAGTTGAGTGGTACGAGAAGGGATGCGAAATTTGTGAGATTTTGAAGGTGAAAGTGGAGATTTTAAGTTTAAATTGCATCGAACAAGGGGACAGAGATTGCTATTTAAGAAGTTAAATGGTCAAAGGGATGTCCTGGTATGGGTTGTAGGAAGTTAGGGTGAAGTCTTTGAAATCTGCTTAAACACATGAATCAAGAAATGGGAAAACTTAGCTCCAAAATAAATGCTTCTTTAAAATAAGACGCATTAGAACCAAAACTAGCTTCGAACACGGTCAATATTACTAATTTACCGTCTGAAATAAGAACAACGCCTTTTCGCCTAAAATTTTGAGATCCTTAACAAGGCACTTACAGTCGGTCAATCAGCAGAGTCCAATGACCGATGTGAAGTAATTCTCATTCATGTACAGGAAATACCCTATAATATCTCGGGCGAAGAAGAAAAATTCTGACATTTACGCGGCAGATCTGATTATCAATGTAGAAGTGGCTTACATTTGGACTACAGCGGACTACAGCGGAGTACGGTCTTCGACTTCCGGTATTTGAAGGACATTTTTTCACATTTCAGCGAATTCATTTCTCCATCGGTTCGCGTGCTATGTGTAATGTAGCGCCGTCTTCTTGAAACAATATGTCGTCAGGTTCAGCTCGTGGATATCGGCAAAAATTATTCGAAATCATTGAACGATAGCAGGCGCTATTAACGGTAGCCATCGTTCTCACGCTCATTTTTGATAAATACCGCAGTTTTGTGTATTAACATACCCATTCAACCAGATTTGAGCTTCGTCGCTGATGACAATTTTTCAATAAAAAACCGTTCTTCCTCCAGATTCTCTAAGGCCCACTCACCGAAAATTCGATGCTGTGGGATGTCATTTGGCTTCAGTTCTTGCACGTAAGGTTGTAGACCAAGATACTTGCCTAAAATCTTCCACATAGTCGAAAAACACACGTGTCTCCGCGAACGGCGACGAATAGACAAATTACGGTCTTCATTAACACTGCCAGATACAGCAGCAATATCTTAATTCTACGCATACGGGTAGGTGGCTTGGTGCGAAATTTTGTCACTATGGCTTGCTCAGTAGTTCGATTATGACGACCGTAAAATGGTCGAAATGCGCTAAAACCATTTTCCACCGACCTCAAATTTTTCTAATAAAATTCAATAATTTGTAAGCGTTGTTCGGGTGTAAGTCTTTCCATGATGAAATAGCAATACTCACTGTCAGAAATCACCCGCCAGTTCTTCAGGCACAATGGTATTCGCTTGGCCTGTCTGCTCCTAGGAGAGTTTGGGCAACTGCAAATGTACTTACGAGAAATCCAATTTTCAATAAACACAAGTAGTCCTCACACAAAATGCTAGACACTGAAAAGTCCTAGGATCCAGCAAATTAATAAGCCCAGTCAGCCTTCTGATTCGATCAAGAGTTAAGGGATCCGTGCAATTAGTAGTAAAATTGTGACAATGCCATAGACGTACCTAAGCTGTTGCTACCGACACAGATGTTCTTCTTCTATTCATGTGTATTATCTTCACCGAAAGGACAAGCATACAATTACAATACATTAGTTAGATATTCGACATTCCCTGTTGGCTTAAGATACGAGTATATCCAAATTCAATTTGAAAACGAGAAATTTTTCCTTTTTTCTGTAGTATCAACTGAAGTTCGAATTCATTTACATTTAAGGGATCTCTAACAAGATAGGATCCAAAAGACTGTTGAACTAGCAATTGTCCAACTTAGAATAGGAATAACAACCGACTTAGGTGACGCTACAGTTCAGAGTGAACCCAGGCCTTTACCAACAAGGCTCTCCAGCAAGCACGATCTCTCATGGCCTTAAATTCGGTCGTTTTCAATTGCGCCATCTCTCGGGGTTGGACTTTTAGACTATTTGGGCTGGAGTTTTGGCATTCTCTTAATATTTGCCAACCATTTGAGACGTTGGATCCGTAGACGGCTGACTAGACCAGTTTACTTTGCAGCTCGTACAGTTTGAGGTTGAACCTACTTCTCCATTCACCGCCGATTCAAATCGAACCGAAAATCACGCACAGTAATTTTTCTTACGAAACGGCCAAAATCTTCTTCATCTGCTTCATCTGATTATGAGAGTCCTGTACAAAGCCAATTTGCCCTTTTGAGATAAGGCTCGGTTACACTTGAACCAAAGGACATAGCCGTTGGTAAAAGTAATTCTGCGTCTGATTTCTGTGCATCTGTCGTTATTGCATGTAACTGCGGGACCAGGGCAGACTAAGTCCTAACAATCTCGAAGTTAAATTTGCCAATTGTGACGACCGGCCTATGATAACAGCATGTACAAGTACTTAGCCCTGCATTCGTTCCATCTCAATACTCGCTTAAGTTTCGTTGATGGCTCGTTGTGTTCGTCCCATTCATTCGATTTCATCCGCGTTCCCATTTAATTGAACTTAGTTGGCAAGTAGGCTTTGCAACATTCCTTCTAGGATGATGGCAGCTCACCGTCTTGTCTTCCATCGGTCTTGACATAAACGTTGTCAGTTTAGGGACTATCAACCTAAATGAAGAAGCAAGAACCCTCGATAATCATCCTACACAACCTTATGAGATTGGCAGGGATGTCGAAACTAGTCTTGGCGTTGTAACGGGTGAGCCAACAGCTAGTGTGGAAGTCAATGACCGCAATTTCAGTTTGAATGTCATGTTTGAGATCCTGAATTGTCGATTGGGTTATTGGCATAGACCTTACTCTTCAAATAACCACACAGCAAGAAGTGTAAAGGTGTCAAATCGCATGAACTTTCAGGCCAATCAACTTCTCCTCACAACGAAATAATGCGATCTTCAGATTTCGTACGCAATAAGTTGATTGATTGATGGCTTCTATGGGCGGTTGAGACCAGAGATCGTCCAGATTTTGGAAAAAAGCCATTGCGGTAACGTAACTGTATCTGTAACGTTCCCTGTAACTGTCTCTCTAGCTTCATCTTCGAAAAAGTACGGGCCAATGATGCCGCCAATCCATAATCCGCACCAAAACCGTGACTTTGTTGGAATGCATTGGTTCTTCCTGAATCGTGTATGGGTTTCCCCGTCCCCAGAAACGACAATTTTGTTTATTTACGTACCCATCCATCGGAAAAGATCAAATTCGATGACAAATTGTCCTGGCGATCCAAAATCCAGTTATCACATCGGTGACGTCGTAGATCTTCCAGAGACTTCAACTATTGTGTAATTTGGATTTTTCAGGCGTGCAAATGGCAAAGTGCCTTAGTGCCATGAGACCCAATTGTTGACTTTGACTACGAATTGAGGTGCCTGGCTGGTTTTAAACACTTTCGCTTACAGCGGTGATGTGTTGGCATGTACGTGCTGGCCGAGTATAATGATATGGAGTTTGAACCCATACCGAACCAGTTTCTTCAAAACGCTTCACCACTGTACGAATTCCGGGCAGCTATTGACACCCAACATCCACACCATCTGTTGCTCACCCTTTATATGTACTCGTATATCATCCCTATGCACGCAGTAATATGCGGTTCTGAGTTCGACAATTAGAGCGTAGTTCTCAATTTGATATTCCCGGTTATTTTCTAAAATCTGCCGTAGTGTGAACTTTTCTGGTCTAAAATTGCTCTGATATAGACCAACCAGGTCAGCCGAAAAGTTCTAATGCGCGATATTGGAGAGACTTATTGCTCTATAGTTGCCGCATTCAAAAGCCTTTATAGTCTTGTGGATCGTAATAGAAGGAATTTTTCACACCTTGTCGAAAGCTTCCTTACTCTTTCGAAAAAGTGGGGGAGGTTTGGGAGTTTTCTGCGCTACATGCTTTGGGCAAAAATGCTTGTTATCTAAATAAAACGCAGATACTGGTTTGTCGAAGGCGAGGGACTGACTCATGGGCTATTACTAGAGCAGAAACCTGCTTAGCCTAATTGTCTTGCCAATTCAATTATACCTCTGTTTGACTAAGCCTAAACTTTATAACTTTTGGGATCACAATCATAAAATTGATTAACATACACCATTTCTGTGGAAACAAGATGCCAATTTGTGATGAACCTGTTATCATATTTGTACCATCAGTATCTACTTGTATCTTTCCTACACAGTGCTGCCTCGATAAGCTGCGTACGCCGTCTTAAGTTGCATTGTCGATGGCACTTTATGTCGATAAAAATTCTTAATGCCTTACTGACTGCTGATGTGTTTTCACTGATAGACTTAAACTAAGCCTCTCCTTCCGCCTTCCTAATCACTGTAGCACATTCCAAGCGGAATTTATGGAAAATAAGGAAGTCCTTCCGACAGTCAGGCTGCCATCGAATCCCTGGACTCATGTTCTTTTAATTCAAAGACAGTTTTCATCTCTCATGGAGATGGCAGAGCAGTTCGACATTTACCTATATTGGGTTCCGGGACATATAGATAACCGACAACTTCTGCAGGAGCTGCATGTACGAAGAGGAGGAGGAGACAATCCTACGCCTCCTTTGCACATGTCCAGCTCTCTTCCAAAGAAGAAAACTTCACCCAGGAGCCTTCTTCTACAACCACTTAAACGACTTAAGCAATGCAGACATCAAAAGTCTCCTACGCTTCGTCAAAAGCCCAAAATGATTTCTTGTGTAGGAAGATCGAAGATCCACGCGGCATCGCAGCGGGCCAACAGGCCTAAGTGGGTTAATTTTCCAACAGCCACTCAAACCTTACCAAACCTATCGACTACACGTTTTATTCTACAGATTAGATTTTAAGGTGCAGTTTCTCGATGTCGTTTTTATTGATATGCATGTTTCTGGTCATGTTATACAAAAATGAAGATTTACCAATCTACCAATGGACTTCAAACAAGGCAGTCTAGTAGGTGTAAGCTCCTTAGGAGTAGTTTGCTGCGTAGGGCAGTATCGGGCCGGCAATGAACAACTTTTTCAGAAGTGGCAGCAATTGGAAAATACATTTTCACAAAATATCTGTTATTTGACTGCTTTTGCTCACTACAGGCATTAAAATGACAAACAAAAGTCGATACCCTGCCGATATTCCCGACTATCAAAACTGCCGGAATGCTTCCAATAAACGAATATTGCCTGCCCTTAGTGTGCATAGATTTCATGGTCAATATACTCTTACCTTTCCTCAGCTTATTTCAAAGATCATTAAAGGAAGGACAGGCAATGCTTCTTTCTCATCCGCCCCTTCTCATCTTCACATACCCATTTTGGTGTGAAACAATTTCCAACAAAGTTCGAACTCCAGCTGATTTCATTGTTTTTCTCGCCTTCAACCTCTTCTCCATAATCGATAGCTTTAATCCACCTCGAAATCCATAAACTGACCAAAAGATCTGTTGAAATACCAAAAAACCAACTCTCCATCGACTATCTAATCCTTCACCAACAGAACCCCAGGCATTCGCTGAACTTTCATTGTTGCCCTTGCTTATTCTGTTTATCTTTTGGACTTTTTCCTCCAACAAACTTCTTGGATTCATCGATAAAAAAAAAAATATGGAAGAAGGAAAAACCGATCTAAATAATAATACGAGCCGGAGGAATATCCAAACATCCTGACGGAACAGTGTGGATTACGCACAACCTTAGTTCTGAATCGGTCTTTCTGTACGAGTATACTTCAACCCTTGGGTGGGAACTTTTGTTTACATTCAAGTGTTTGTCTTGTTCTTTTTATTGGCAAGAGGAACAAGATATCCTGCTGGTTTGCAGTTCGAGTTGATTCTCATATTCTCTTCGTATATTCGTAATCGTATGTGTGCGTATGTTATGCTTCCGCCTGTCAGGTAGTACAAGCAGCATATATGGTATTTCCCATCGCACACATACTCACAGAATTCAAAACATATGAGAATTTGAATTCGGTAGTTCGGAAAACACTGGCTCGAGGCGTATGGTATTTTTCGAAAACTCCTCGCCGCCGCCAACACTGGTGGTGTTGATGGTTTGATGTTCTGGTTCTGGTTCTGGTGCTGGCTGTGTTTCTATATCTGGTAGTACAAGCGATACTTCTCTGGTTTCTCCAGATTTGTAATTCCACAAAGGTTGTCGCCTTTAAGCCAACTGAGATTAACTGTACGTATACCATAACGTAAGACGACTAAAACCTCCGGAGCGGCGGTAGAGAAAGTCAGACGGCAATGGCAAATCCACATGGCATCACCAGTATAAGGTCGTATGTGCACACATCTTCATCTATTCTATGGGGGTAGATAAGGACGTGCAGTGCATAATCAAAGATGCGAATGGGTGGGCGAAAGAAACTTCCCATCTGCCAAAATTGGTTAATTAATGCCTTGTTAGGGGTTAGAGTCTTGAGGGGTGCCAACCATCACTAATAAGGAAAAATAATCATAAGGATAAGGATATGTGTATTAAGGGTAGATGGCATCTGGAGGGGATACCAAGTCAGTTGCTAAATATGAGAGTGGACTGGGGTGTTATGTGTTATAATAATGAATTCACTTACCTTGTATGAGCCCAAATTTTTGACAGAGCACGCCAGTTTGACATTCCTTCCGGCTGGCACTGTGATGTTCTCTATCACATCTGTGAATTCGGGATCTTCCGTCACAACTGGAACGAGAGACAAGAAATAAGAAATTGGATAAAAAGAGACAACTAATTAATAAATCAGTTATATACATATGTACATAGATATAAGTGTTTCTTTCATGGAAGGTTATACGTACATACGTTCTGTGAGTGATGGTCGGTAAATGGTGACTAGGAGTCGGATAGGTGGAAGAAGAAAATTAATTAGGGGATGCTTCTATGTTGTACTGTTAATATCAATTATTTTGAATATTCAAACGGAAATTCACTGGTTGTCTAGGCATTTAGATTTCTGGGGAATTTCTTTTCCCATTCCCCCAACACCCTATCTACAAATAAAAAGGAAGAAGAAAAAAAAAATAACGCCCCGCGTTATTGATGACTTTCTTCCGTGATTCATTGGTTTCGCACGTAATTATTTACGAGGGAAATTTTTCGACGACCCAGAAGATGGGAAAAAAAAAGATTTCGAGGTTAGTAACGTGGAAAGAATTCCAATAGGCCGTATCTAATTAGGGATACGGATGGAATGATTCCAATTGTGTCATTGTTGTCAGCTTGATGTAAGGTAGATTTTTTTTTTTTCTTTTTTGTAAAATAGCTGAACGAATGAGGCTTATTTGTAACCTAGACTCAAGAAGAATTCTTTGTATTTTGACCATCTTTCAGCGAAGCAACAGGAGGATGGTGGTTATGACAATGGATTGGAGAGTGAGTATCTAATGATTAAATAAGGGAATATAAAGTTGATAAGGTTTTCGAGGTGAACAGGACTCAATTGATTAGGGGTGTTAAGATTGATTCCCGGCAACAATTACCGTTGCCCCGAATCAAAAATAACTTTGGAACCAACTGTTCCAACCCGGGTTCGAATCACCTCCAGGTAGCGCTTTGATGGCAGCTAAACCTGGGAAACAAAATCACAAAAAAAAAAACGTTGAGCGCGCGTGAGTCTCCCTACCGTCCTTAGGGCTTCACCGACCGAACCACCTCGTCCTCCTCTGCGGAGATAACCGCCCGTGAACCTATGCGGGTCCTTTCCGAGGTCTGTGGTCGGTGGGCCAATGGCTGATGGGACCATGGCTGCCCTCCACCTCCGCCAGAGCTCGGTCTTCCCACTCAAAGAAAAGAGGGAACGAAGGGAGAAGCACAAGGAAGAGGGTAAACCTTGTTGCGGGAAAAATTTACCGCAACAGGGGCAGACTGTAGGATTAACAAAAATTCTTGATGGTTTCCTCGGTCGAGACGGAAGATAATAGGTAATTTTCAGCCGCTTTTTGCTTTGACAACTTGAATGAGAAGCTCATAATCTGGTATTCCCAGATGGTCCCTTTATCAGCCATCTAAATGTACTGCATACGAGAGTAGAAAAATACTCGGCAATGAATTTAACGCAAAAGGTTTGCCCAGATCTACTATAGTTCAAATATATAGCCCTCATTTATGCGTTATTCAATAAAATAATTTACTGTTCCGCATCCCTTAATTTGTCGGTGAGATCTCAAATTTCAATTTTTTCTGCATACGCGAACAATCGACAGCTATCCCCTTCCAAAAGTGTAAACTGTTTGTTGTGTCTTACTACCTTCTACTCACTTAGACCTTCATTCCACTATCGTGCTTCATGTAAAGATGGATATGTGCCTAGTTTAGCGAGTGCACCTCAGCGATCACATTCCTGCAAAGAGTTACTGGCTTCGGTCTAACTGAGCTCTCATCCTAGCTGATCTTACTGTCATTCAAGATATGCAATGGAATGGGCCGGACAAAAAGAGTCTAAAAAACCGCGGCTCTAATACGTCGATTGTTGAAGACAGACTTAGGCAATAAATCTTGAGTTTCCAGCATGTGAACGAGCGCATAGTAGCTATCCGGACGTTTCGAGAAACTAACATCGACTCGGACCATTACCTTGTTGTAGCCAAGGTACGTTTGCGGATATCCCGACAAGCGCTAAGACGAGCTAATTCTGTGACGAATTTCGACGTCAGACGGCTAAAATAGCAAGAGCTTGCCAAATCCTTTCGATCGAGTCTCTTTTAATCTATTAAGAGGTCCCTTGCCGCCAGAATCAAACATCGAAGCCCTGTGGCAACACTGAAAAAAAAAAACAATTACTCGATCACCACAACGAAACTCCTTGTTTGATGACAAGTGCCGGCAACCAGCGAAGCAAGATGCATAGAAGGCGGCAGTGCAGAGAAGGGCTAGAACTGCTTACGAGCTCGAGCAGAGCAGAGGAGAGAAAAACACCGGCTTCTCAGGAGAAAAAGAAGGAACATGAAAAGTGGGCGGTCGAGGAAATTGAGAGATGTTACTCCGGGAATGAGATTCGGAAGTTTAACCAAAAAAACATGACACGGACACAAACCCCCAGCTGAAGCATGTTTGGCATCCCTGGCAAACCCGTCCGTCTGTGCAGGATGACGATGGGGAATGCACGCTGCTCCATCAAGGTCGGTAAAGATCTCACTTTCAGCATCGTACTTGAAAGAATAATGCAAAATTCACGGGCAAACACAAGAGACACAATATTTCAAAAGTCCGTCTAATTACTCGCATACGCCGACGATATTGACATAATCGGGAGAAAGCAGCGTGATGTCAGTAGCGCTTTCGCGAGTATTGAAACGGAAGCGGCGAAAATGAGTTTAGCGGTCAATGAGGGCAAGACCAAGTATATACTGTCAAGCAAAAAGGACAACCAACACCGACGTCTCGGGCAGAATGTCACCTTGGACAGATATAACTTTGAGGTAGTTAAGGACTTTGTCTACCTAGGCCCCGCTATGAATTCAGATAACGACACCAGTGCTGAGATCAAACGAAGAATAAGCCTTGCCAATCGCCGCCTCTTCGAGTTGCAATTGCAATTCTCTCGAACAACAAAAGTGACCCTAAAGTCCCAGTCTTGCTCCATGGGGCAGGGGCATACACTTTATCAAAAATGGATGAGGGTGCTCTGCATAGACGGTGAGCTGAGAAGTATAAACAACGAGGAACTGTATGGACTGCACAGCGACATCGACTTAGCAAGAATAGTGAACGCCTATAGACTGAGATGGCTGAGTGATGATGAGCGGATGGACTCCAAAGTTCATGTCCGAAAAGTCCTCGAAAGCACCCCCGAGGGACAAAGCTCTTGAGGAAAATCGCTACTCAGATTGCGCACCTCAGCCCACTTAGCGCGCAAAACTGTAGGATCGAAGGATTGATCTGTCTGTAGACGCTTGTTGGCTGAAGACCCTGTCTACCCCGGACTGTAGTGCTACCTAAAGTAAAGTAAGTCCGGCAAGAGAATACACAACGGTGTACTTAACAGTCTAAGGAGTGAAAAAAAGACCTGCGTGTTAGGGGGATTGTTATTGACATCAGCTCATATGTAGTATCTGTAGCAGCTGGCTCAAATAAAACGCAATCTAAACGTTAAATTTCTGATAACTTTTTCCAGCAGCTGGGGCCATACGCGAACATTGACAAAGTCGCAATGAGCGTTGGTTGTCAAACCGTCCCTCATCTTTATTTATGGTAAACTAACGACTTTACACAGAATATAATTCAACATAAGATCCAAGGAGGAGGCCAATGCCCAGGTTCATATGATCATCGAGTGTTCCGTTTGGTAAATTGGTTGAAACAACCGTCCACTGAATGTACGGTGGATCTTGTGATATCGCACAGGATCTTGTTATATCTTAAAACAAAATCTTTCTGCAAAGTCCTCCATAGTGTGGATTAACACAGCTCCTGATGGCGAATCGACTCACTTGGATCCTCTTCGCCTTGGGTGGCTTTGTCATGTAAGTTAGACATACGTTCATAGTGTTCGGAGCCAAAAGTATTTCAAATAAAGTCTGCAAAATCTTTACAAGGAAAAGAAAATTCTACGTTCCAGAGAAGACAACGACCTTCGGGATTGTTTTTCTATTTTCAGTCTCCAGCCAGAGTTATGTTAATTACTCAATTCCACTTCAATTTCAGACTTTCTGTCACTTCACTCCCATTTTCCTTGAAGAAATTCCCCAAATTCCATTCGTATCCATACGAATACTCATTCTAAGTTCTATCCCAAAGTCACTTGCCATATCATGTCTCCAAATTTAAACAATCCCAATCTTTTCAGGATGAGGAGGGGATGGCTCCTACAACTTCTCTTCCTTCTGTCATTTGTTAAAAACCAAAAAAAAAAACAATCACCCATAATTCATCGATCCCTATTCATATGTTTGTCTTTGGGCCATGGCTGTATATTTGTGTGTGCTATTGTAGTATATCTATTTTGAAATGGAAAACTCACAAACAAATCAATTTCCAGAGAATCGAATCGTAACATGGTACTCATAACACATCGCAGACAGATCAAGAGACAACGACGTCGAAGGCATCCCATAAACAATTAGCAACTTCTCCAACGGTAGCGTTTGGGTGGATGTCAACTTTTATGGGCGCCCTCGTGATTTTTCCCATTTTCATTCCCATTATCTTTTCCCCTATCCCCACTGTTGTCCCGATTCCCAATCAGATAGAATCATTTCCATTGTTCGACAAAGGGAAACTCACGCTGATGTTTGTTTTTTTTCTTCATGGTTTCTAGGAAAGGTATGAGTCCCTGTGCCTGTCAGAGAAATTAAGGGATGATGATTAGAGGCATAGGCAAAAACAAATGCAAGAATTAGTGTGTAAAGAAAAAAATGTGTATTTCAGAACAACAATACATACATACATACTCGTAGATACAATGGAGACAGTCTACTCGTGCTGTTCCAGCTCTCATACGCCCATTAAATGCTCGATTATTTATTGTTTATGTCACTGGCTACTAATAGATACAAACGCCATTTCACATCTCACACAAATAGGTACTCAATGCTCATGGATGCTCATAATGCTAAGTGTTGTGTTATTCTTTTGGTGCTTAGTGGTGCTTTTGGAAGCGAGAAAATCCAGGCAAGATCGACATCATGGGCGGGAGACTGGTATGGTACGTAATAAGATGTTTACGAGGAGAGAAATTAAAAGGTGCTAACAGGAAACACTTTACATCGGAAGTAGGAGCACATCTGTTGGTCCTCCATTTTGGTCCCCAGTGTCCCAGTGTAAATTGAAGTACTCGTATATTGGAAAGCTTTTCAAAAGTCAGATGTGAGATTTGGGGATACCAAGTGATAGCAAGTGATCGTGTTTGGTTTATTTGTGGATGAAAGTGAAAGCCAAAGCCAAGGCTATTGACCTGGTTGGTACGAACTGCATTTGATTAAGTGGTTTATGAGAGATTGCTTATACTTGTCATCATCAAGGCGTTGTAAACGCGAAGGTCTTGCATTGTCAACACCAACTCATCTTTTTGGACAAGGTAGGTAAACCACGTTGGATTAAATTTGTTTAAATCATCGTCACACAATGCCTTTTTGGTCTTCTGTTAATCCTATTTTTGTATCTTCAACCCGTGAACTTCTTGCACATCATAGGCTCTCCAGAACAAATACCTGTCACCACGTGCAGTGCAGTTTCTTAAAATATGTTCAAGGCTTTTTCTACTTTGGTTAAGATCAGCAGAGCTGTAAATGCAGTTCAACTATCGGAGACGTATTTTTTCGCTCATCCAAAATATTATAGACTAGCACTTGTCTAATAGCAATGGGACCGTCTTCGCTCTTTGTGGTTTGTCGGGTCGCGGAATAGTTAAATCAACTGCAAAAAGAAGCACTTAACATAGGGGCAACCTTTAGATCCTGGTAAATACCCTCATCTTCCTTAACCAAAACCACTCTCTTATACTTCCTAGAGTCTTCAGATTAGCGAAATACCCAGCACTGATTGAAAATCATATTGGTTTACGGCCTATTTACCTCCAATTCTGTTAACCGTACAAAAGAGACGTTTCACTCTAAGAATGTTGCCCTACTGAAGCTATTTTCTTGCTAACATTATCTCAGCTGCATTTATTGATATGATGAAGTCTCGTAGCCTTTGGCTCCAATACTGCAAAAAAGCCACCCAATTCGTATCGTTTTTTCAAGTGGTGTGACGTTCAGTATCAGTTCAAAAGCTTACTTCATCTGCTGCTATCGTGCAGCGCTCTTCCTAAGTCGGTAACCATATCATGGTGGCGTAGCCATTGTCAATTGCAATTTTGAGCACACTGTTCGTGAAAGTACGTAGCAAGTACTCGTACAGACATATGATATGCCACAAAGTGTTGTAACTTGACAAGTTAACGTTAATTTTAAATCTCTTGAAACATCAGTTGTCCTTGTAGTATCTCCAGAACTTCTGGGACAGATTTGCTGGCAGTTACCATAGCACTTATACCACGATCGCGTGCGGAATTTGATAACACACATAAGTGCATGTAACCCTGCTGGCTTTTTGGTCAATGCAAACACCCCGTGTTCTTTTCTAGTTTGAGAATATAGTCTGATTTTAAGAAACTTATTCCGGGGTTTGGACTTCAGCACCTCCTCCACTAGAAGGATTAATTTTTGATAATTGGGAAGGAAGCATTTAAATCCAAATAAAACATCTAGATTATACATCATGTAAGCAACTTGTGTGTCATCTCTCTGACAGTCTTTCTTAAACAGCGATGCCTGTGAGTGAGCACTTTTCAAGACCATACATTTCCAACACCTTCATAAGGGCACCTCATTTTCTGGATCACGCTAAATCAAATTTATCACATTGCAATTAACGTAAGGCATGCCTTTAATGTTCAAGGGTGAACTTTCCGGATAGCCAACATTGATTGGGTCACCACCTTCCTGCAGTTAAGATACGCAGTTAAGATTTTCCAAGGTCCACAACAAAGAAAAACTACTGCGAGAGGATAAAACGTAGAACAGTTTCAATCAAAACCGCCAGAATTTTAATCAAACGCGTATCCTGAAATCTCTCAGCAATTCTTGTGCCGACAGCATCTGGAATCAAAGACCAGTAGAAACGCTCCTAAGAGAAACCAAGAAGAAATCCCAAAGCAGCTGAACTTGATAACAAGTCAACAATGGATGCAGCATCCTCCAAAAGTGGGCTGTCACCTGTGCATTCGGTAGTATTGAAAAAGAAGCTTCCGAAATAGATTAAGCGGTATAAGCATGGTCAACAGCTATTATTTCGAGATAGTACCTTGTCCATGCTATAAATTCTGCGAGCAATACCTCAGCAGAAATATAACGAAGAATCACTCTTGCCAATAGATGTTTCTTTTTGCTAAGCAGGCAATTGACTAGCGATGTCTTATCCCCAAAACCTAAGGGGACTCATGGTCAATACAGTCCTACTTCGCGGCGCTGGAGCATGCGCTCTATCGAAAGGGCATGAGGTTGTCCTTAGTAGTTTGATGTTGTCAGGGCCTGGAAAAGAAGATTTAACGATAAACTATACAGCAGCATCGACTTAGTTTGGACACTTCGATTTTGTCCCCTGAAATAATTCGGACATGTACAGCAAACAGACACAAAATCTTAGGCCTCCAAAGTCTAACCCGTAGGGACAACAAAGTAGAGAAACACCACATCTTTGATGCCACGCACAAGTAGAAGTGTCCTAAGCCGTCTTGGAATGCGAAACTTGAAGCAGCTAAGTAAATAACAAGCTAACTGGAGGGGCTTCCTAATTAAGATTCACTTCGAACTGTAGGTCTACCCAAGTTATTGAGTAACCTCAGTCTGTAAAAGTCTCCAATGAAACATGCAGACTGAATTTAAATGCGTTTTGTATTATTTCATCTACAACTTTTTCAATAACTTAGGAAGGGCAGTATTAGGTAGGTTTTTCTATTTTACCCAGCTTTGTTGAACATTCTATCGAAGTTCTGGAAAATTCCGTCTTCTCACCTACCAAGACTTGTTCTCAACCTATTTGATTTCCTCTTACTGGGGCGTTCTTGACCTTCTCTTGCCTCTCTTGCCTTCTTCCTTCAGAGAAGGATTTGTCATTCAAACCTCTTTATTGCAACAATATGCTGTATGCGCCTTCCAGCTCGGGTACGGGACATACTTGTTGCCCAATCGACCTCTAACCTTCAAGTCTCTTTATCCCACAGTGGTTATAGCTCTTACCAAAATACCCAAACAGTTCCAGTGAACTGTCAGGAAATATACATTTTTTAATCTTCAACATGTACGCAATGTAAGCGCTGCCAAGGCTTCAATCATACGCAGACTTATTGCCAAAAAGAACCGCGTTGCGTAAAATGTGCCGGTAAACACCTCTCAGAAGAGTGCTTAAGAGTACCTAAGTAATGCACTTCCACCGTTTTGCATAAATTGCCAAGGGAAGCACCCTGCAAACTATCGCGGATATGAAGTGGCGAAAGAACTTAAAAAAAAAACGCTTAAAAAACCTTACGTCCCAACCCAAAAGCAACTACAAATAAACCAAATATTGCTAAAGAACAGGCAGTGAAAGAAAGAAAATCCGTCTTGGTAAAGTCGAAGGATATATAAAAAAAGATCGCAAAACGAAAAGCCGCCACCGATTGACGCGCTAACGTATGCACAAGCTGCGTCGCAAGGAAATAAAAAAAAGCGGTGCTGCGCCAGATCTAGTGGCACACGTTTCTCCCTGATTCTCACTATTCTTGAGGAGCAAAGCAAAACAAATAAATTTTTAGTTGAAAAATTGAGCATTCGATTTCAAGCATGAATATGAAACAAGTGCTTAAAATATTGACGTGGAACGCAAACGGCCTTTTTAAAAAAACTCGACGAACTGGAAGTGTTCTTTCAAAAAGCCAACATTGACATTTGCTTGATTTCCGAAACTCACTTGAAGAAAGAACCTCGTGTGGAACCAAAGGGATACTGTGCTTATCAAGCATACCACCCATCAAAAAATGCCAGAGGCGGATCCTCATTGTTCATTAAAGATTGTATTGAGCACTCTATAAATATGAAGATTAAATGCGATGCAACGCAGTTAAGTTCGCTTCGCGTAAAATTAACCACCTGCACTAAAACATTGCATCCATTTATTGTCCTCCACGATGCAAGCTAGAAAAGAATGACTTTATAGGTATCTTTGATTCACTTGGACCGAATTTTATAATTTGTGTTGACTTTAATTCGAAACACACTTTCTGGAGCTCAAGATGTAATACAACGAAAGGCAAACAACTCTATGAAGCCGGTATGCAATGTAAAGTTGACTTTTTCTCAACAGGAAAACCAACATATTGGCCTTCGGATATAACAAAGACCTCCGATGTTGTAGACTTCTTTGTCACAAAGGGAGCAGTCAAAATTCCTACAAACATCGAGGAAAGTTATGATCACTCACCAGTCATTTTGACACTAAGCATACCCTTAATTAAGAAAGAGATGGCAACAATCCCGTGCTCCCCAGCATAAAACAAACTTAAACCACTTATGCAACAAATTGAAAGAAGCAATACGAGATAGCAAAAATCGGAATATTTCTACATATCTCGAAGGTCTGACTGCCGAAAGAAGTTCAAATTGCCCCCTCTGCCTCTGGAAAGCCATGAAAGGAATCAAAAAGCCTCAAATGCAATTTCTTCGCATAAGAAAAAATAATGGCGAATGGGCAAAAGGAGATAAAGAGAAGGCGGATCTATTTGCCGAGCACCTAGAAGAAACGTTTAAGCCTTTTGATCGACAGGCGTCAACAGAAGGTTCTAATTATAGCCCCTGGTTATGATTTAATAACTGGTCAAATTCTCAAGGAGTTGCCAAAGAAAGCCCTGATCAAACTGCTCCAACTTATAAACGCCGCGCTAAGATTATTAAACTTTCCAAGCCAATGGAAAGTTGCCGAAGTTATAATGGTCCCGAAACCAGGCAAATCTCTAAATTAAAAAAAAGTCCTATAGACCGATATCACTTGTGCCGATAATATCTAAAATATTTGAAAAACTCCTATTTAAGCGCTTGCAACCGATCATTGAAGAGAGGCGTCTAATTCCTGATCATCAATTCGGTTTTAGAACTAAGCACTCCACAATTGACCAGGTTCTTAGCATTACGAATGAAATTGAGAAAGCCTTAGAGGGGAAAAAGATATATTCTAGCGTGTTTCTTAACGTGTCTCAAGCCTTCGATAAGGTATGGCATGAAGACTTAAACTTTAAGCTAATTCAGGTTCTTCCGAGAAAGCTGCATACGATTCTGAAATCGTACCTGGAAAACAGAGTTTTTCGTGTTAAATATGGCACCGAATACTCGGAATTTAAAGAGATCGCTGCTGGAGTTCCGCAAGGAAGTGTACTTGGCCCGGTATTGTTTTTACTCTATACCAGAAAAGTATAAAAGTCGTACGTACAGCGATTTAGAAGCCCTGACGTAGTCCTAAAGCCTTGTTGTCTCAAATTTTTCGCTCATCAGGTACCTTGTTCTAGGGCACTAGTCCGTCACTCTCAGTGTTTACAGATTCCTTGGTCCTTGAAATACCCACTAATTGGTCTTTTCGTTATAGGAGCAATACCCCATATCAACCTACAACGCATCTATTGTGGACATCCACATCCACAATCCCATGAGGTCTTTAAGCTCGTGCTCTTTGGGAATTATTCTTGCCAGTAAGTCTTCCTTTAATCGCCTCCGAACTCGTCTCTCGCTACTGAAGAATACCATATTCCACTTCCCCTATCTTCATATTCCACATGAATCACTGCTGCTTACTTACTTACTTTAGGTGGCGCTACGATGTTGAAAAAATCGCATGACAGCGCATCGCCTTGTCTAAATCCTTTCTGGACATCAAAGGTCTCGGTGAGATCTTTACCGACCTTGATGGAGCAGCGTGCATTCTCCATCGTCATCCTGCACAGACGGACGAGTTTGGCAGGAATGCCAAAACTAGACATTGCTTTATATAGCTCGTCTCTATAGATGCTGTCATACGCGGCCCTAAAATCGATGAATAGGTGGTGGGTATCGATCTGAAGCTCATGGGTCTTCTCCAAGATCTGCCGTAGTGTTAATATCTAGTCGATGGTGGACTTTCCTGTCCTGGAGCCACACTGCTATGGACCTATCAGGTTGTTGACGAACGGCTTCAGGCGTTCACACAAAACGGCGGATAAGATATTATATGCGATGTTAAGGCGACTGATGTCTCTGTAGTTGGCACAGTTCAGGGAGTCTCCTTTCTTGAGAATCGGACAAACAATGCTGAGGTTCCATTCATCGGGCATCCGACCATATTTTACAGATGAGTTGGTGTATGCTCCTTACGAAGTCATAGCCTGCCGCTTTCAAGAGCTCGGCAGTCAGGCCATCCGCTCCAGCAGCTTTGTTGGACTTAAGCTTCGATATAGCTATCTTCACTTCATCCAAGTCGGGTGGACGGAATTGTTGGTCATAATCGTCCAAGTTGAAAAGTTGATTCTGCCTGACATCGGTATTTGGTCCGTCATCGCCGTTGTACAGTCTGCAGAAATGGTCTTTCCAAATCCTCAGCATTGACTGCGATTCTACTACGATGCGCCCTTGTTCATCTCTACAGGCTTCGGTTCGGGGTTTGTTTCCGCGGCATGTTATTTTTACCTTTTGGTACGAACCTCATTCCTGGAGTAGCATCACTCAATTTCCTCGATCGCACGCTTCTCATGCTCTTTCTTCTTCCTCCTGAGAAGCCGGTTTTCGTCTCTCCTCTTCCGCTCATAGAACTCATGACATCATGACATCTCTGATGGCGTTTTGGCAGTGTTTCCAATGGTCTTCGATGCTTGATGCTGGCGGCATTGGACCTCTTAAGAGATTAAGAGACACACGATCGGAAAAGGACTTGGCGATCTCTTGCGATTGTAGCCGTCTGACGTCGAATTTTCTCACAGCATTAGTTTGTCTTGGCGTAGTTTGGGATATCCGCAACCGTACCTTGGCTACAACAAGGTAATGGTCCATGTCGATGTTGGCTCCACGGAACGTACGGACATCCATAATACTGGAGGAGTGTCTTGCGTCGATCGCAATGTGATCAATCTGGTTGACTGTTGATTGATCAGGAGTTCTTCAGGTCCCCTTGTGTATGTTGGGATGTGGGAACCGCGTGCTAGCCACGACAATGTTTCGCCCCTCCGCAAAGTCGATTAGTCTGAATCCGTTAACGGAGGTGGTGCTGTGCAGGCTATATTTTCCGATTGTTCCACCAAAGATACCCTCTCTTCCCAGCTTTACATTAAAATCACCGAGGACATATAAGGCTAATGTTGGCGAATTTAGCCTTGATGCGGATCGCTACGAGGCGCTCGCTCACATGCCGGAAGCTGAGGACTTCTTGTCTTAGTCTGCTGCTTAGATACACAAATAACCTGAAGTTCTTAAATCGCAACTGGGAGTAGACGTAGGTCCACTAGATTTGTCGAATTTACGGAACCTGACTTCCATTGACGAAAGGCTCAGTGGTCTACTAGTAAAAGGTAGTTGGCGCATGATTTCAGCTTCAGAAATATCCAAATTCTCTTTTAAAGAAAACCCATAGGAACGCCCAACCAACTACTGAAATCAACCTAATGATACTTTCTAAATGAATCTGTACTTTCCTCCTGGAATCATAAACTTTGTCTCAAAATCTCCACTTTAATCCCACACATTTTGTGCCAGGTCAATACCTCCTTTCATTGTGTGCCCTCGAGTGTCTACACCTCTCTCAAACTGTCGAATTTTATCTTTATTTCTCCTGTATCTCATATTAGGATTTACTCCCTTGAAATATTAATAACAAGCAATGAATCGTCCAATAATCCCTCCTCAACCTTGACCTCTTCCAGCCCTTGGCGACACATCATCCATCATAACCAAAGCCCCCTATCTGACCACAAAAACCAAGGCAATATCCACTCTATCATTAGCCAAAGGTTCTTGTTCTATGAAGAAAAAATAAAAAATAAACAAGGACCTAGATACAAATTTATTAACTTATTCAAATCTCTTCGTGACATTTATCTCATCCTGTAATTACGAACAGTAGGACAGCTACCCTCTTGTCCCCTTAACCAAACCAAAAATTCAAAATTCCTTCCTTTTGCCGAGTAAATCCCCTCGAAAGTCAATTTTAAATGGCATCGCGGCGAAACATTATGTTTTGCCTTTTGTTCCCGACTCAGGCCACCAATCCCCCTTCTGTTTAGTTCTCGATGGGACTTTTGCGGAGAGAAGTTTCAATGGGGCAGAACGAGTAGATGATAATGATTTTGACCCGTAGATCCTCTCTAATGGTGAACCCAAACAAATAAATCGAGACTTACGGTGGCAGCGGAAAGTCGAAAGTAGAAGGCGAAAAGCACCAGCCGAACCAGATGACGCTAATTAATTACCTCTAAATGAAGTTGTCTTGCTTGGAGGGTTGAAACTTCTGCGAGGCACGGTACAGGGATGTTAATTCCATTCGAGGAGTGAAGAATTAACAGAAAGAAAAAAAACTCGAAAATCGGTGTCATGATGAGTTGCGATTCGATGAAGTAGACGTTCCTGGTTCGTGCCCATCGTAAATCTATCGAGACGGCGCTATTTTAAAACGAAAAATGGAAACTGAGCAACGGTTACGGGTAGTACAGGGCGGCTGATTGCCAAAGGCAGATACAACGTAAAGTCTGGCATTTGAATGGATTGAAAGCGTGTGTGTTCTGTCTACATCTGCAAAGGGTACAACTTGGATTTGCATTGAACCTGAGAACAGCACTCGCATTTGCTGTGGAGTTGATAAATGAATATCGTATTCATATAGTCAGTACCTATATGACGATACATCAGGATTCAGTAGTGAGAGCTGAATCCAAGCTGCCGTCAGAGATAAGTGAGTAAGTTATTTAATTCCTTTAGTCGTCTAGTTTTTCTTTTTTTCATTACGTGTATCTCAAGCGCATAGCGATGAATCTGTGATGTACTCGTACATACATACGAGTATATGCTACATACATAAGGTGCTTAGTCAAATTGGTTCTGGCGAATAGAAGAAGAATCTGGAATCTGGTGGATTCTTCTTGGAACTTCTTGTGAGGGCAAGCACATACAAACACATTGCAATCAAAGGCGACAAGAGGATTGGATTGTGCTCAAGCAGTAGCGGAACGCTTGGTATTTTGTCACAATTAATTTATCGTTAAATTCTACGCCGGGATTAATCCAAAACAAAGTGTTGAAGGCTGTTGGACAGAATTCAGAAAACAAAGTGAAAAACAGAAGAGCAAATGCTCGGAGCTTCCCTGAGAACCAGGAATTTCTTCTCCGAACGACATAAATGAATTTTTACTTCCTTTGACTAAATTTAGTGAAGATTTGTGGAAATTGACTAATGATTGACAGCTCCTGAAGGACTGGTTGCCACCCATGTGAGCTTCTTTCGAATTTTGAGTTTATTCCTGGAATTTAACTGATCTACCGTGATCTGGGAAATCAATAGTACCAGCCTCGTAGGATAAAATGAGGAAGATGCCTCTGGAAATGTTGGAAGTTTTCGTTGAAGCCGTACAATTTAAAGAACACAATCTACTCTAGGAATTCACTTGGAGCTCAAGACATTAGAACCAATGTGATAGTATATTCATGACCAGATTTCAGAGTAAAAAGTTTTTTTTTTTTTTGTTTTTTTTATAATTTACGCGCGCCTCATGGGGTTTATGATACCCTTTTACTGTTGCCTGGGCGCGGGCGGAAAGATAGAAAGAGGAGAAAGGAAAGCATTGTTGTGATGTAGTGGTTTGAAACTCAGGTATGTTTGGTTTCGATATTGACTCTCCAGAGGTAGGAGTCCGAATAGGACGGAGAGATTTTCTTCACTCGGAATGATTCAGTTTATAAATGTTAACGGTTGTTTTGTTCTTGAAACTCCACAACAGCGAAATCTACATGTCAGTGTTATGCCTTCACCGCAGATTTTTCTGACTGACTTCCAATAACACAATGAAAAACTTGTCATGAGTAGGATTCGAACTTTTGTTAGCATACAACACTAAACCCAGACAAGTCTCCCGAATGAAGACGTCAAGAATGACTTATTGGTTACATGGTCGTAGTGATGAGGATTCTCAAAGTTGGTGCAGATATCTACACTGTATCAGTGGCACATCAACGATGCCCACCTAGATAGACCACCTAGCGATAAGACAATACTTAAGGAGTTGACTTTGATGATCGAAGCAAACTTGAGGTTAACAGTGGCACTGAGTTGCACAACCTGATGATCTCTTCAATACGATTTCACACTGCATCTGTCAATGACTTACAATCTACGGATGCCTTCAGTAAGCCAATAACTTAAAAATGTTTCCGATACACGCATAGTCAACCAAATCAATATGGTCAGCCAATTCCTAGTAAAAGGAAAGGAAAGTGGAGTCCTGTCCGTGAGTAGATCGATAGCTTTAATAACGAAAGGCTTTCCAAAGGAAATGGGGTACTGACGATAGGTAAAATTATCGTCTATCAAGGCATTGAAATTAAGCACTAATCGAGGTAAGTCGCAAAATAGTATTTCATAAATATTAGTACCTTATATCAATATGTCGACTCTTTTGAGATAAACTGGCCTCTTCTAGATAGTCGTGGTGTCTGCTTTCAAAACAGCAGAATATAAATGCACCACCCACTCAAGTCGGTAGCTAAATATCGGTCTAGGGGCGAAGTTGACCAGCATAATTGATTACAATGCTATGGAAACGGTCATGATAAGGAGCTACAGCAAACCTATGATATTACAGACGATAACATTCATACCATTCATAAAATAAAACCAAATATGAAAGATATCAAATGCTAACGTTGAAGATATCCAATTTATTTCGGCACTGCACCCTAAAAGAACAATTGTGCCAACAAAGTCGGTTTAAGGTGTCATACAAGCTTTATATTTCCTTTTACACTTGAGAATTATTTTTGAGGATATACTTTGCAGTTCCTCAGCCACTAAGATTACGCTAAGAAGCTAATGCCATTGTGTATGCCATACTGGATTTCTTCTGACAAGTCAAAAAAAAAACTTGAATCAAGGGACTCAGATCCAAGGTCTATGATGTCATCTACAAAAGACTCGACATACATATACGTCAGATGGTAGTATACCACGTGGTATCTCCGCCAGTTGAACCCACACATATAATGATGACAAGGCCGAGTGTCTTACTCTTGGAATGTGGCGCCAATTTAAAACACTCCTTTTAGAGGGTAGGCCATCTGTTGGTATCTTTTTGAATCATGTATTATTTTGATACTGACAGTTTCTATGCTCTAAAAAATAATTTCGCGGTACGAAAGGGATCATTTTACGCTTAAACCACGTCGGGAAATATTGTGTACAAATTTCGAGATTAAATTTCGATCGAAATAATGCTTCAACTGCAGCTGGTATACACAAGTGTGTGAAGAAATTTCGTGAGACTGGTTTGCTGATTCTTGCTCTACGGGGAATATTGCAGCAGTTACTGAAAGTTTGGCGATGGCGCGATGATTAGCTCATTGGACTATCACGCAGATAGTCTGGGTTCGATTCCTGGCTGGGTCAACAAAAATTTTTCAAATCGCCATCACCCTGTCGGCAGGCAATGGCAAGCTCCTGAAAGTTAAAACATTACCTACGAAAAGGCTTCTAAGGAGTGCCGTTCGGACTCGACGATCAACCGTAGGCCCCGCTCAGATGAGACGAAAATGACAACATGAGCAACACAAGTGAGTGTCAAAAAGCAAGGCCATGGCCCATACCGGGCTGACAGCGTCACAGTGTTTTGTTTTTTGTTAACTGAAAGTTTGTGGCTAAACCCGAGAACCTTAAAGCGCCAAGAATCTCACCAACTGAACATTGATGGCCTGAGGAGAATTTTGGATCAAGTCTTCGGATCATACGCTTACAACGTCAAACTGACTCAAGGATTGAAGCAAAATGACCGGCACTTTGTTATCGCTTCTCTGTATGGTCTTTAGAGCAGCTCGCAGTTGACATTAATTTTACTCAAAAAATAATATTTCAGATGAGCCGCATTTCCATCTAGGTGGCGCTACGTAAATAAGCAAATTAGCTGTATTTTGAGCTCAGACAATTTATCAGAAAATTGAGGATTTGCACTTGAACAAGATGAAGCTATATGCCCAAGAAGCCGTTCTACACTCGATTTGCACATTCAGTTAAATAAACGTGCTATCAGTGGTTTTGGTTATGTTTCTTGGCTGCCACGGAGCAACAATTTGACGTTGTGCGTTGCTACTAAAGACCGATGCTGTGCGAACAATCCAGATGCAATTTAGGCACTCAAGAACAATATTGTTCCAGTTAGTCGCGAAATAGAGGCCCAAATCATCAGCAAAAAATCTTGAAGGTAAGATTAAAAAGATGACTCAGTGCTAGGTTTTTCAACCAAAAACATGTGAGAAGTAGTCACGTAGCCAATCTATTGTGTCGTCTTGAGCAAGAATGCAAGTTATCTGCTACCATTGCATCGTTGGCCGCTGGTATACAGCTTTTAGAAAGTAAATTTGTCGGTGCAACAGTTCAGATTCGACTTCGGTCCATTCTACCAAAATCTTTGAGTGAATGAGAGGCTTTTTGCATTCATATTCACGGGTTTTCCATTGCGTACAGTGTCAGAAACGAATTTTTAGTTTTTCTGTAAATTGTCTGGGAATCGAACCCAGACCTCTTTATCACCAGACGACGACCAACGAACACTTGATAAGTGCCTTAACTGTGTGTATAAGAGCAAAAAAATCTTGATACCCGTCTTTCGGGTTTGAATGATACAATGCGGTTTTTGGCTTTACTTTCGGAGGATAGATTCATCCCTCTGTTTACCATAAGCCAATTTGATTTCACCATTTCCCCAATGGTTTTAGGAGTTCTCTCTGGTTTTACCTCCGAATAATGCAACATACAACACCGTTTATATATAGAGTTAAACAAATCTATCCCGACAGACGTCACATGGCATCAAATTCATCATTTCGTACGTCACGTGGGACCATTTGTATTTTACGGTCTCCCCTCATCTAATATTTCCATTCGCGCGATCAACTTTCGCAATCCTCTATGAATCCCGTGCAAACATAGTGCATCATCATCAATCGGACATGAGACATGACCCATCAATACACTTGTGAAGCATCCATCCTGCATGTCCGTAATTTTGCGGCAATCCCTTTTGGAAAAAAAAAATAAAAATTAAATACAAATACCGAGTGCCGGTACCACGTCGTACAAATAAATTCTTCGTCAACAGCCGACCAGGACAAATCGCAGAACTCATCCGAAAAACCGCATGCAAATAATTACCATAGATACTACCGGGGTGGGGAACAGGAATACTTGTACATTCTGGTACTCACGAATTCCATTACGCGAAGCCTCCCCTGACAACACGCATTATTCCTACGTGCAGCGTGGAATTTGTCGCTACGTTTCGACGACTTTCGGCGACAGCTGTGTCCCGGTCCCGATACCGAAAAATTGCCACCAAAGCGGGACACTTTTTAAGTTCCTGCTGCAGTTTTCAGTAGTCCCCAGTTGAATGTCAATCGAATAGTAGTGGCAGTGTCAGCTTGGCGTCATGCAGTGCAACGTCACTAAAACTGAATAAGAGCATCGTGTGTCGCCGGGTCATGATGCTACCGTATATCCATATGCATGGAGTCGCAATACCTCAAGGGGAAACTATTTTTGGACGACTCCCCCCAGACGGTGAAGTATCTTTTTTTTTCTTTTTTTTTTCGTCATTTTGTATGTTGGTTCTCAACTAAAGCCACTTCGCCGTCGTTCATTGTCGATGTCATCTTGGGAGGGTGGAGTGGCAGCACTGTAAGTCCTTCTTCCGTCGAATGACTGGAGCACAGGAGTACGGGCATCGTTCGTCGGGTGCCGGGTAACAGATCAAGAGTTTGTTTGTTTTGCGCTTCGCTTTTGTGTGTGGATTATCTCTAGAGAAGACTCCCTTCTAGAAAATTTTATTTACGACACAAAACAACTTTTCGTTTGCTTTGTACTCCTAGTAGAAAGCGGGCACGAGCATTTGGTTCGGAACTTAAAAGATGGAAGAAGGAGGAGGAGGATCAGGAGATGAACTCGGGATAGGGATGACTTGAGAGTACCAGAATTGACGGTGATTATCGGTATCAACTGGGCGATAGTGGGGGTAGGTCATAAGGAAGATTTATTCTGTTTTCAATGTTTATCCGACGAATGATGCTTTACGGTTGTGCGCATTGAACTTTTTTTTTTTTACTTCGTTCTTATTTCGCCCCTGCCTTTCTTATTGAAGAAAAGAACGATATTTCAATTAGATTTGGAGCCAGAAAAGTGGGGGCTTTGACTTGACTGCGACTGCAACTGTAGTAAACACCAGCTGCCCTATACATAGGAGTTCTGTTCCTTTTTATTTAGCTCAGCTGCAGGGCGCGAGTGTTGCACTTTTGTTCTTCTTTTTTTGACAGAATGGTATTCACAAAAATTATAAAAAAAAAACAATGTCAGCTGAAACATTTGCTTGCTCCATGTTAAAGCAGAACTGTTTGTTTGTGAGGATATCTACATAGGTGTTCCGCTTTTGTGTTCACTTCTTTTCTTTTCTTTTTCCCCCTCGATTCACAACAATGACGGCTGCATACGGAAGATGATTTTGTTTATTTTGCGTCAAAAATTATGAGATTCAATCGATGACAGAAATGTCAGTGTGATGACAGGTGGCAATTAATGATTTTGACAGGAAGCAATTGTTTTGTACTTACTCTTAAACGTGAGGGTGTTCGATTTGTGTGTGCTATTTATATGTGCACCCAGAAATGTAAACAAATTGGAGTTTACGTTGAAAATAAACAAGCAGCGTTTTGAGTATAGGTACAGGATGTTAAATGTGTCTTTCCTCAAGGAAAATGTATTGAGCTTAGCAGGAAGTCCGTTCAATATCAACTTAATATATCTAAAATTGTTTAATCTGTTTATTTGTTACACCGAGAGAGAACTATTTCCTTTCCGCCTGTCTTTTTCAGGGCTTTTATGGAATCTATAAAGGTTACTCTATAAAAATAGGTCTTCTTATATTTTATGCTTGTCCGAATATAATATGTATCCCATTGTTGATTCCAGCACTTTGTTCTTCGATTTACATATCTGCTTAGCCGTACAGATTTGTATTCTATTTTAGAGGATCCAAACCATGATAATCAATTGATATTTCGCCTTCTCCACTGACATTTCCTCTTTTGTATTGTATTATAATGTCTATAGGACCCTGACCAATTTTCTCATGGAACTTTAACTTGGAAATGCGATTTAACATCCAAATTGTAAAGATGTTCTGCAGAAACTTATTCGAATACCTACGTTTCCGAGTCCTTGTCGTAATGTATTTTCATTTGATAAAGAAACATCGCGTCAGGAATAATGGAAACTCAAGTGGTGAAGTCGAATAAAGGCAAAGAAAAATCATTTGTCAATGGATATGACTATCATTTTCGTTTCCAAAATAAAAAAAACAGAATTTAGATGTTGTTGTGCAAAACGTAGAGTTAATTTGTGTAAAAGTGCAATCATTACAAAAAAAACACAAATGAAAATCACGAGCTACATGTGTCTCCCTTAGATCATAATCATGACCCTTCCGCACATAAACTGCAAATTTCCAAGGTTAATAATAGCTTAAAAGAAGTGGCAAGTTCTACGTCTTTGCGTCCGTCTCAGATTCTAAAGGAAACTATAGTTGGATGTTAACGAGAATGTCGCAAAACGTGCGCAAAAAATTAAAGTGGTACGTACTCGCCGACAAGATACAACTACAATTGAACCAAAAGACTTAAATTTAATAAATATTCCCGAGTTAAAGTTTGTTGAGGGAGAACTATTTGTTTTCAGTAAGAAGTCTTTTGGAAAAAATTAATATTTTGGGAGCAATTACCTCACTGAAGGCATTAGAACAAGCTCAATGCTGGCTAATGAATGGGAAATTTCATGTTGTTCCGACTATTAAGCGGCAGTTACGAGTATTTAGCATACACGGCCTTATGAGTGGACACGTAGTGCCTCTGGTCTTTTGCCTTATGAGTAAAAAAAACTTTGCAGGCCTCCCCTGATTTCTTTTATGAGTTATTTTACTTGGCCGCTGAAAGACATTTTCATTTTAATCCGCAAGTGATTATTTCTGACTTTGAGAAAACTATTTCTTGTGCAGCAAAGCCCTATTTTCCATCTACCCAATTTAAAGATTGTTTATTCCATTTTGGCCAAATTAGCCTGGCATTTGTACCATCCGAGGAAATACCAGCTTATTATTTGGAATTAATTAGAAATTTCGAGATGGCAACGATTAGTATAAGGCCTCGTAGAAGTAGCATCTTCCGACAGCTGCTGGTTGTTTAAATGACGAGAATGAGCCTCTGCAGCCGAACATCTTGCAGCTCTGCTAATAAACCAGGATTAGTGTCGGGAAAACAAAACAAGGCCTTATCCGGGCTACTCCGACATATTTGGAGCTCAGGCCGGAAAGGATTTCCAGGACTTAGTCAGGGTCTTGGAAAAGAGATGTTGGCGGACGAGTCCTATATGGGCCAACGGCAGCGCTCATATCCCGGAACGGGTTACTGGCTTCGGTGCAACCGACTCCTCGTCCTAGGGGCATTAAAAATGGAACTGGTCCTCTAGGTTGGGGGTTGTTCCGCCGGGGTAACTGCCCGGCCATTTAAAAAAAGTATAAGTTACGAAGCATCAACAAGCCTCGGATATGGATGGATCTACTGTTGCAACCCACGCAAACGATTTAAGGACAATGAGCTTCGGATATGCACGTGGAATGTTAGATCCCTTAATAGACCACGTGCAGCCGAGCAACTAGCGGAGGCCCTGGACTGTTGCACAGCAGATATAACCGCCATCCAAGAAATGCGATGGGATGGGCCGGACAAAAAGAAGATGAAAAACTGCGACATCAACTACGGCAATTGCTATCGACGGCATAAGCAGCGCTTATTTGGATGCGGATTTGTTGTCGGAGGCAGACTAAGACAAGAAGTCCTCAGCTTCCGGCATGTGAGCGAGCGCCTCGTAGCAATCCGCATCAAGGCTAAATTTGCCAACATTAGCCTCATATGCGTGCATGCTCCCACTGAGGAGAAAGATGACGACACCAAGGATGCCTTCTACGAGCTCCTTAACAAGACCTACGAGCAATACACCTCCGATAACGGATTCAGGCTAATCGACTTTGCAGCGGGGCGAAACATTCTCGTCAACCAGATTGATCACATTGCGATCGACTCAAAACACTCCTCCAGTATTATGAATGTCCGTACGTTCCGAGGAGCCAACATCGACTCGGACCATTACCTTGTTGTAGCCAAGGTACGGTTGCGGATATCCCAAACTACGCCAAGACAAACTAATGCTGTGAGAAAATTCGACGTCAGACGGCTACAATCGCAAGAGATCGCCAAATTCTTTTTCGATCGACTCTCTGTTAATCTCTTAAGAGGTCTCTTGCTGCCAGCATCAAGCATCGAAGACCATTGGAAACACTGCCAAAACGCCATCAGAGATGCCGCTTCTGAAGTACTGGGTTTCACTCGTCCACCACAACGAAACTCCTGGTTCGATGATGAATGCCGGCAAGCACATGCAGCTAAGCAAAAAGCACGCGATGCGGCACTGCAAAAAAAAGACCAAAGCTGCTCATGAGCTCTATGAGCGGAAGAGGAGATACGAACACCGGCTTCTCAGGAGGAAGAAGAAAGAGCATGAGAAGCGCGCAATCGAGGAAATTGAGAGGTGCTACTCCAGGAAAGAGGTTCGGAAGTTTTACCAAAAGGTAAAAATAACATGCCGCGGAAACAAACCCCGAACCGAAGCCTGTAGAGATCAACAAGGGAACATCGTAGTAGAATCGCAGTTGATGCTGAGGATTTGGAAAGATCATTTCTGCAGACTGTATAACGGCGATGACGGACCAAATACCGCTGTCAGGCAGAATCAACCTTTCAACTTGGACGATGATGACCAACAATTCCGTCTACCCGACCTGGATGAAGTGAAGATAGCTATATCGAAGCTTAAGTCCAACAAAGCTGCTGGTGCGGATGGCCTGACTGCCGAGCTCTTGAAAGCGGCAGGCGATGACTTGGTAAGGAGCATACACCAACTCATCTGTAAAATATGGTCGGACGAAAGTATGCCCGATGAATGGAACCTCAGCATTGTTTGTCCGATTCTCAAGAAAGGAGGCCCTCTGAAGTGCGCCAACTACAGAGGCATCAGTCCCCTTAACATCGGATACAAGTTCTTATCTGCCGTATTGTGTGAACGCCTGAAGCCGTTCGTCCATATCAGTGTCGCTAGGTTTCTATCAGGCCAGGAAAGTCCACCATCGACCAAATATTCACAATACGGCAGATCTTGGAGAAAACCCATGAACTTCAGATCGATACACACCACCTATTCATCGATTTTGAGGCCGCATGACAGCATCTCTGAGACGAGCTATACCTTCCAAACTCGTCCGTCTGTGCAAGATGACGATGGAGAATGCACGCTGCTCCATCAAGGTCGGTAAAGATCTCACCGAGACCTTTGATGTCCAAAAAGGATTTAGACAAGGCGATGCGCTTTCATGCGATTTTTTCAACATCGTACTTGAAAGAATAGTGCAAAACTCACGAGCAAACACAAGAGGCACTATCTATCCAACTACTCGCATACGCTGACGATATTGACATAATCGGAAGAAAGCAGCGTGATGTCAGTGGCGCTTTCGCGAGTATTGAGACGGAAGCGGCGAAAATGGGTTTTGCGGTCAATGAGGGCAAGACCAAGTATATGCTGTCAAGCAAAAAGGACAATCAACACCGACGTCTCGGGCAGAACGTCACCCTCGACAGATATAACTTTGAGGTAGTTAAGGACTTTGTCTACCTAGGCTCCGCTATAACTACAAACAACGACACCAGCGCTGAGATCAAGCGAAGAATAACTCTTGCCAACCGCTGTTTCTTTGGGTTAAGAAGGCAATTGAGTAGCAAAGCCATCTCCCGGATAATAAAAGTCACCCTTTATAAGACCTTAATAATCCCGGTCCTGCTCTAAATGGATGAGGGTGTTCTTGGTTGCTTCGAGAGAAAAATTCTTCGGGCGATCTTCGGTCCCGTCTGCATTGGCGGTGAGTGGAGGAGGAGATACAACGACGAACTGTACGGATTGTACAGCGACAAGAACCTAGCCAGAAGAGTGAAGATCCAAAGACTGAGATGGCTGGGTCATGTAGAGCGCATGGACACCAACGCTCCAATCCGAAAAGTCTTCGGATCCGCTCCCAACGGACAGCGCAGTAAAGGAAGGCCAAGACTCAGGTGGCGCACGCAAGTGGAGGAGGACCTCAGCCAACTTAGCGTGCGAAACTGGAGGCAGCTAGCCAGGGATCGAGCTGGCTGGAGAAGCTTGTTGACTGAGGCCCAGGTCCACCCCCGGACTGTAGCGCCACCTAAAGTAAGTACGTAAGTAAGATGATAGACTAATAGATCTGAAGTCTTTTGGGAAGACATGAGAGCATTCACCGGGATGGGATGATTGGGATGAGAACTACAATACATTGACTTCTCTCCATGACAGGGAAATGTGAGTCATTTCTAATATCGGAGGACCATTGTAGCTCGGCGGTCCCGGGCATAGATAGAACCAATGTTGAAAAGCTGTACACCTGCTCCTAGTAGCCTGGTTATTAAGGCTGTAATTAGTAGAAAATTGTGTTCGCTAATGTTTTTTGGACTCAGTTGAGTCGCGGCAGTACGCCTGCACGTAGAAGCGCCCGAAGACGCAATCTGGATGGTGAGAATTTGAGGATGATGGTAAACGGCGCAGGTTGCAGGGCACTCCTATTAGAGTCATTATCATTATGCAACAGTTGCCAGGTGCTGGTTGCTGGTACTGAAAAAGCTGAGGAAATTGTTGATCTTTTATTGAACAACGAGGGAATTGATAGAAAAAGATTGGAATAGAAGCTCAATGTACTAATGCACTTTCAATGTACTACTGTCTGAGTGCTCTGTTCCGGCTATATTTTTGACGGAAAAAGTTGTCATTACAGTTTGTGTCACTGTTGAATGCTCGAAACAAATGCAACCAAAATCAGGGGAGACGGGCATATAGCTAAATCACCAGCCTAACCCACTGCTGGAAGAGAGAACGAAGTCCTTGCGGCCTCCTAAGCTAATCAACATTCGTTATAGACATGAGTCTATAAATTTCAGTTGGTTATATACGTAGTATCCAACAAATTCGCTGCCTTACTCCTTTTGGTATTTAGCCTTACACAGATCAATTTGCGAACCAGAATACCCCCCCTTTCCAATAAAACAACGACTACCACCCAACTCTGCAAAATTTGCCATATCCTCAATTTGGCAACAAACGCGTGCGCCTATAAATTTCTGTCGTTGGTCATCCACAGTCAACGACAAACAAACAACAAGGCCAATGGAAGAATCGCTAACGTTTGAATGGAAAATTGATTTCAAATTAAAGGAGACGGTCGTATCCCCAATTGTATCCTCTAACCAAACCCCAACTCCATATTTGTGTAATAAAGTCATCATATTTTCAACCTTCCTATCTTCTGGTTTCACTGCCCAGTAAAGGATAAAACTGAACGACAAAATATGATAATAAACAGAACCGTAAATACTCCTTTGCCGGTCATCGAGCACACCGCATTAGGTGTGGGGGGGGGGGGGCAGCGATTGAAGGGTGACCAGGATACCCTCAAAACGATGATACCAACTACAAGCTACGAGATCCTTTTAATACAAAGCGCTATGGTGTTGGTTCAAAGGGAGAAATAAGGGATGTTAAGCTCCAGTAAGGCCACTGACCGACACGACAAGAATACTAAAAATTATAACTACTGAGACGTTCCCGATATCTGGTACTGGTGCTGGTGCTGGTGCTGGTCCTGCTACTGGTTTCGGTTCTCGTTCTCATTCTCGTTCTCAATTCGTTTGGATCTTTGATTTTCCACTCATTGAGGGAGGAGGACGGGAGCTTGGGTAGGATTTCGATGATGGATAAAGATAAGAATGACCACAAAACCAAACGAAACAAAGATGACAATGATTGCGGTGATGGTGGAGGTGATGGCAGCGGAAGCAGCAGTAGTGACTGTTACAATGGTAAGACATGATGGGGCATAACAATCAGGGAAGTCCTCCGAAGGATGGCGACGACCACAACTACAACAACGGCAGCGAATTATGATTCAGTCGTGTGGATTTTCATTTTTTTTTTTTTTTTTGAATTTATTGCCTTACGTGAACGGACAGAGTTTTGTATTGCTTTGGTCTGTTCTCCAGTTCTATCGCTTGGTCTTTGTTTTTTTTTTTTTTTTCATTTTTATTTATTTCTTTCTTTATTCTTTCATTGGGCGCTTCCATTTCCTGAGCGATTTCTTGAATCCTTTTCTATTCATCCATTGCAGACGAAAGGAGTATTTTTTTCGCTGCAGTTTTTATTCACATCCCCTGTCTCATGAGGCCTGCGTCTCTTCCTCTCCCCCTCCCCCCCCCCCCCACCAACTTAATCGACCCTTTCTTTGTTTTAGGAAAGTGAACAACTTTTAACTTTGCGCCGCGGCTAGAAGTAGTTTCTTTATTTTTCCACTCTCCTCTTTCATTCATTCTGCTTCTTTGGGAGAAAAGAAAAAGTTTTCTTTTAAAATTCATTTAGTAATTCTTTCTTTTCTTTTCTTTTTTTTCTAGTCTCCTGACTGTACTATGTGGCGTCCGGTGTGGCAGTGGCAGTGGCGGTGACCGCATACGTACGTGTGGGGGTGCTGTGTAAGAGGTGAAAAAAGTTCGCACACCGGTTCGTAACGCGGATACTTTGTTAAATTAAATTTGACCAAGTCCTGCGGAAAATACGAAGAAAGTTGAATTCAGAAAAAAAAAATTCGTCCTTCCTTCCATGTTAGAAACGATAACAAAAGAAAGACGAACGAACAAGCGAAAGCAAAGCAAACACAAAATACAAAAAAAAAACACAATCGTGGTCCAGCCGTTCCTTTTAAAGGCTGGAGACATTCATGTACAATACTTGAGGGTCAGTATATTCGTACATATTTCCTAGCCTCTGAGTCTCGTTCCCTTAATGACATATCCAGTATTCTGCTCACAGGTCATCGTTTAAAGTTTTTTTTCTTTCCCTCAATTCTTTTGAAGGAAACCATCTGAGGGTGAACCTGACACAGAGCACAGAGAACGACCAGAAACCAACTGGAGACCGGTGACAGGAGTCAATTGGGACAGGAATGGAAAAAGTTCATCATTTGAAAGTTTTCATCAAAAGTGGATGGAGCTCGAGAATGGATAAGAGGGTGGCCCTATTCCATGCACGGGCATAGGGATCCTTTTCAAAATCAATTGGTCATAAGAGGTTATACTTGAAATGAATGGCAAGTGGTCTAAGTGTTTACTCATTTGTTGGAGAATATACTTTTGCAATTAGTGAGAATTGTGAAATGAATGATTTTCATTTCAAATTTGGATTCGAGAAAGCCGCCTTCGCAAGACTGCGAGTATTAATCTGTTGAGCAAGTGGTTTGTTTTTGTTTTTGTTTCAATTTGCTTTCTTAATTAAGGAACAAATATCCCTTGAAACAGCAAAACTTTCGGTCGAATTAAGACTTGAGATGAATTCTCTCACAGAAATGAAGATGAATGAAGAAATGAACCGTGGAAAACAAAAAATGGTTCAGAGACAACCACACGCCTCGGATACGGACGGATATAATGTTGAGGACCCCAGCAAACTCAAAAATGACATCGAATTTCGGCTCTGCAAATGTAATGTAAGATCCCTTAACAGACTGCGTGGAGCCGAACAGTTCGCCGAGGCCCTAGACTGCCGTAAAGCATCCCATCCTGCGATGGGATGGGTTAGACAAAAAACGGATGAAAAACTGCGACATTTACTACGGTGACTGCTACAAACAGAGAAGACAGCGCTTATTTGGAAGCGGCTTTGTTATCGGGAGCAGACTTAGGCAAAGTGTCTTAAGCTTCCATCATGTGAGCAAACTCCTCATAACAATCCGCATCGAGACTAAATTCGGGAACATGGGCCTTATTTGTGTACACGGCCCTCCAGAAGAAAAGGATGACGAGTTCAAGCACGAGTTCTATGACCTCCTCAACAGAACATATGCTCAACGCCCCAACTACGAGTATGACACCAAAATTGTTCTAGGAGACCTGAATGCTAAGCTGAGCAAAGAAGTCGTCTTTGAGCGATTCATTGGGAAACAAAGCCTGCATGCCACCACATACGAAAACGGACTCAGGATTTTAGACTCTGTAATGGGACGCAACCTCATAGTAGCCAGCACGTAGTTTCCACATCCCAACATTCAAAAACCGGTTGATTGATCAACCAGATCGAGAACATTGCCATCGACGCCAGGTACTCCTCCAACATTCTTGATGTCTGAACCTTCCGAGGAGCCAACATAAACTCGGATCACTACCTTGCTGCAGCCAGGATACGAATGTGGATATCACGAGCACAACAGAGTCGAGTCAGACTACCCAATCGCAAGAGATCACTAGAATCTTTGTCGACCGCGTTTCCCTCAAAAACTTTCAAAATCCGGATCCCCCTACATTATCCATAGAACACCAATGGGAGTGCTGTCAACGAACCATCAGAAAGGCAGCATCTGGCATAATTGATTGCAAATCGCAACTACAAGGAAACCTATGGTTCCATGACGAATGTAGGAGGGGCATGCAACCAAACAAGAGGCATATAAAGCTGCTCGGCATCGCAGGACGAGACCTGCTCGTACGTTCTACGAACAGAAAAGAAGGGGAGAACATAGACTTCTTAGAAGAAAGAGCACGAGAAGCACGCTGTCGAGGATATGGAGGAATGGTATGGCAGAAATGACGTTCGAAAATTCTTTCGAAGAATTAAAAGAACATGTCAGAGCTACAGAACCAGCCTGTAAGGACGAAAATGGAAACGTTGTATGTAGTAGAATCCCAGTCGCTGCTGAAAATATGAAAAGACTAGGTACTTCTGCAGACGGTATAACGACGACGACGAACATAATTCCGCTGTCAGGCAGAACGACTCAGCAATACTGGGGGAATCCCGTTTAACAAAGCCACTGGCACAGACGGGCTTCCAGCTGATCTATTTAAAACAGTTGGAGATGACCTGGTTAGGAATATCCACCAGCTCATCTGCAAGATACGGTCAGAAGAAATCATGCCCTATGAATGGAACCTCAGCATCGTTTGCCCAATCCACTAGAAAGGAGTTTCCTTCGCCTGCGTCAACTATAATAGAATTAGTCTCCCGAACATCGCCTACAAAATCGACGTTAATGAGGCATTCACAGCTATCGAAGGGAAAGTGGCTTAAATTAGTCTCACGGTATGAGGCAAAAACCAGGCATATGCTGTCATCAAAAAAGTACTCCCAGCATCGACAACTTGGTTAGAGAGTGTCACAAATGACAGCTACAACTTCAAGCTAATTAAAGACTTCCACAACCTTGGCTCCGCCTAGGAAATAAGAACAACTCTTGCCAACCCCTTTTTTGGGCTCATACAAGACCTTGATCATCCCCGTCTTACTTTATAGTGCCGCTTTGATTGACAGGGAATGAAGGAGGAGATTTAACCACGAACTGTACGGGCTGTACAACGACATGGGCTTGGGCAAATAAAAGAAGATTAAAAATTTTCAATTCAATTTATCGGACTAACTAGAAGACAACGCTAAGAGTAAGAGTTCCGTCCCGGTCCCGACGTAAAAGCAGAATGAATTTTTGGATCAGCTGCATAATGTAAGAAATAGTGCATATCGGATACTTAAAGCTGATGAGTGAATTAATTCGTCTCGAGGGTGACATGGTAGCTATTCATGTAAGCGATGGTTCAATTACGAGACACTTTCAATTGAATTAGGTATCGGTATTATGGGCAACATTCTTTACGGTATCCAACGTCCCTTGAAATACCCCAACGAGTCATATAACTTCAATATCATAACAAAGGGTAATCCATAAGAATTCAATCCACTCAACATGAAAATTGGATCACCCAATACCGGAGGCGATTTGTACGAAAACACTCCCGTCAAGGACAAGACGTTTGATGGACACCGCACCGAGGGAATAGTTCGTTATATTGCACCAGCTGGCAACTACAGTGTCGAGACGTTGGTTTGGCAATCGAATGTGATAGAGAGATCACCATCACAGCATCTCACAAGGTTTATACGTTTAGTCACTGAGAAGTTCCCAGCTTAGGAGCTATTTTTCTCTGGTCAACATGTACTGGATTTGCCGTTGCCCTGTGTCCAAAGTGGTTCCATAACCATTCCCAGTTGTGGTGAAACAACATCTCAGAAGTCTTTTTCAAATATTCCAATGCAGATGTCATCACCTTCTTCGATTGAGAGAAGGTTGAAAGGAATTGTCTGAAGTACTACGTAGTTACCCAGAGTTGTTAGTTGATTTCAACTTCGGTGGTATCGCCGAATCATTTATAAATTGTTCTGCTCTTTTTACATATCTAGGAACCCTGTCGCTGTCATTAACACTGGTATACAACATATTCATGAGAGCTGGTTCTTCCTTATGTTGATCTGAGGCTCTTCGGAAAATTTCAGCGCTGGTGTCGTTGTCTGAATTTATTGCGGAGTCTAGGTAGACAAAGTCCTTAACTACCTAAAAGTTTTTTTTGTCGACGGAGACGTCGGTGTTGGTTGTCCTTTTTGCCTGACAGGATATACTTAGTCTTGTCCTCGTTGACCACTAAACCCATTTTCGCGGCTTCCGTCTCAATACTCGCGAAAGCGCAATTGATATCACACTACTTTCTTCCGATTTTGTCAATATCATCGGCGTACGTGAGTAATTGGACGGACTTCTGAGATATTGTGCCTCCTGCCGCATGAGGTTTTTCAAGAATGATATCAAAGAAATCGCATGACAGCGCATCGCCTTGTCTAAATCCTTTTTTGGCATCAAAGGTCTCGGTGAGATCTTTATCGACGTTGAAGGAGCAGCGTGCGTTCTTCATTGTCATTCTGGACAGACAGACGAGTTCGGCAGGGGTGCCAAAACTAGATGTTGCTGTGTATAGCTCGTATCTATAGATGCTGTCATACACGGCCTTAAAATCAATGAATATGTGGTGTGTATCGATCTGAACCTCATGGGTCTTCTCCAAGATCTGCCGTAGTGTGAATTTGTTCGATGGTGAACTTTCCTGGCCTGAAGCCACACTGATATGGACCTACTAGGTTGTTGACGAAGGGCTTCAGGCGTTTACATAAAACAGCAGATAATATATTGTATGCGACGCTAAGAAGTCTGATTCCTTTGTAGTTGGCGCGGTTCAAAGGGTCTTCTTTCTTGAGGATCGGACAAACAATGCTGAGGTTCCATTCATCGGGCATACTTTCGTCCGACCATATTTTAGAGATGAGTTTGCTCGGCTGGACGGAATTGTTGGTCTACATCATCCAGAACACAAGGTTCATTCTGCCTGACAGCGGTATTTGTTTCGTCATCACCGTTATACAGTCTTTAGAAATTGGGTCGCTATGATTTGTCCAGTAACAAGCTGCCGGTTATAGGTCTTGTTGAGTGGCAAGACCACCGGTAGTCCATACCAGGGCTTAAAACACGGTACCGTGAGAGTTAGGAGCCCCCCGGATTTCGGTCCGGGCCTAACTTATTGAGGTAGGCCCCCTTGTTGGAGCGTCACGGTGGCTGTAGTTTAAACCTAAATCGCAGGGAGGGTGACCCTGCTAGGGTTCAATACCCGGAGTGGAATGGCTATAGGTGCTGGGTACTGAGACCCTAAGATCAGTAAGACGTTTTGGGTGGGCCTCAACTCATACAAGGGTGGATTTGTACCCTCAACACATTTCCGCATTAATATTATTTTGTTAAGTAGCAAATAAGCGATGGCAAGGCCTTTCCTTGCTCCCATGGATGTATGGGCATCCCGTGAGATTAAGTCTTTACGACAGGTACTCACGAAAATAATAAGACGTTCTACAGAAATGATCTTTCCAAATCCTCAGCATCGACTCTGACTCTACTGCAATGTTTCCTTCTTCTTCTCTACAGGCTGCGGTTCGAGATTTGTGTCCGTAGCATGTTTTTTTTACATTTTGGTAAAACTTCTGAATCTCATTCCTGGAGAAGCATCTCTAAATTTCCTCGGCCGCGCGTTTCTCATGCTTTTTCTTTTTCTTCCGGTGTTCGTCTCTCCTCTTCTTCTCATACATCTGATGAACAGCACTAGTCTTTCATTGCAGCGCCGCGCTGTGTGCTTCTGGCGTAGCTGCATGTGCTTGCCGCCATTCGTTATCAAACCAGGGGTTTCGTTGTGGTGGTCGAGTGAAACCCAGCATACCAGAAGCGAAACTTTGATGGCTTTTTGGCACTGTTGCCCCTGGTATTCAATGTTTGATGCTGATTATGGGAGACTCGATAGGAAAAGGATTTGACGATCTCTTGCGATTGTTGTCGTCTGACGTCGAAAATCCTTACGATATTAGCTTGTCTTGGCGTTTTTCGGAATATCCAAAACCGTACCTACAAGTTAATGGTTCGAGTCGATATTGGCTCCTCGAAACGTTCGGCCATATATAACACTGGAGGAATGTCTTGCGTTGATCGCAATGTGGTCGATCTTGTTGACGGTTAATTCATCAGGAGCTCTCCAAATCCCCTTGTGAATATCGAGATGGGGGAACTGCGTGCCAGCTACTACAATGTTTCGTCCCGAAAAGTAGATTAGCTTGGTGGCAAATACTACTCGAAATTTAAGTGTTTTCACATGTAGGTGCCCTTTTGGAGCAGTTCTAGTACTGTCTTACGCACCTCTCGTAGTGCTGTGATATCAGCATACAAGGAATATATCCAGCTTTGTATAAGGAATCAACATTTCTATGCAGTTTGTTGGCAATACAGGCGCGTATCCTTAAATCGTGGTTCACAATATATTTAAGGGAGCAGTCATCAGAAGTAGTGTAGCGAATTTAACAGCCACTGCAGGAGGATTTAAGTCATTGTTATGCAGGAAAAGTTTCACCTGGTAAGAAATACAATAACTAAATGGTATCCACTGTCTTTCGAGAAGATTCCCGTTCTTCTGCATTCCACTCCAATGATGTTGGCTGTCAAAGCTTCCCCATAACTGCCTCTGATTTGACGACCCTTTTTGTCGAATCCACCATAATTGGGATTCCCAAAAAAATCACTCTTTTAGCAGTCCTAATCCATTTCGAACTTCATAAATACATATTCCCCTTGAAGCTGATCTTTACGGAAATTATCTCACTAACCAAATGCTGAACACTGCCAAGTCTTCATTTTTCAATGTCACAAGCATTACAACTCTTAAGTTTCAAGAAAACAGCCTCAAGAGACAATCTACCAAAAAAGAGATCTTTTCAGAACGACAGCAAACCACATTCAACCAAATTTTGTATTCAGTTTCTAGTTGTCCATCCGTCCCTATGACCGCCCTCAAATCGAACCGTCTTGTCTATAAATTAATACTCTGCTTCTGTTACCAATTCTAGCTATTTAGGTCATCTCCATATGGTCGGTCATACGAATAAGAGCCTGTCAAAACAAAAAGAAGATTCCAAATGATAATAAAAAAAAAGCAACACTTCACGCCACCCCATACGTACAAATTGCAAAGTAATGGCCGAGAAGAAACTACACCAACGTCAAAGGATCCAACAAAATGCAAAAAGAATTGAAGACCAAAAAAAAAAACACAAAAAATGGAAAAGCAAAAAAATATGTAGAAAAGTCCTTTAAGGGGGGGGGCGTCATTGGCGACGGCTTGCTAAAACAAAAAAAATGATAGGACTGAACATAGGGAGGAAAAGGGAGACGAATTTCAGCCTCCAGGGATGAAACACGATATCATATCCAATTCCATTGCCATTCTCAGTCCCAGTTCCTCTCCCCATCTATCTGCATACGGATTTTGTCTACCCTTCCACAGTGTTTCATGGTGGAGTTCCTTTGGTTTAGTGAGCCTTTGTGTGTGAATGTAAAGATGAATGTTTGATATGTCTGTTACAGTTTTAACGATTTTTTTCTTCAATTTTTTTCCCCCCTGTAACTGTTAGTGGTTTTTTATTTTTGAAATAAAAAAAAATAAAAAAACACACAAAAGCCGTCCGAAATGCCTGCTGTTGCGTGTTGGTAGTTTTGAAATTCCTCACTACGGAATTCAGATTGTTTTTTGGGTGATTTTGGGGGACGACCGACGTGTACTCATATGTGTACGAATATCTTTTGCCTTTCTTTCTGTGTGTTTACATCATTTTTATGGAAAATTTGACACTTGGAGTAATATTTTCAACAATCGTGACTGACGGACAGAATGACATTGAAGAATGACTCTGTGATGTACTTGTATTCGTACTCGTACTCGTATCATGGAAGGTGTTGAGGGCGATGTCCTTCTTGGCTAATACCATTCGAAATATGTATGTTACGACTTGGAAAGACCTTGAGCTCTATTTGTCTAGGGTTCCTGGATAAGGGAGGTATTCCATCATTTAGACTTAATTTTTTGATACCATTTCAGAAGATCCTTAACGTGATCAAAAGTTCAAATCTAGAAGACAGTACTTTATTTATATAGTCCAATGACCAGCCTTCTGTTTTTGAAATCTATCCACAGACACATTGCTTACATAAAACACTTCATCTCGAGTGAAAGTTGCAGCACAATATTTCGAAATACCTACTCGTACATACTCGGTATCTGTTCTAAGTACTACAACGTACAAATACTTCACAGCCCAGACCGCTCCATAGGAGGGTAATTACGTAAAGTTCGCTGCCACCAAAAAGATCCACCACCACCAATAATAGGCGTCATGTCAGCACGGGTAATTAAAAATTTTCCATAACCAATGTATCATTGGGAAATCGATTTTAAAAGCCTGTTGCGAATAATTTAGGGCACCCTCTTGACTTTCAATTAAATCACTTCAATAAAACAAAAATCGGTTACGAGCATGCTCGAGTATGTAGGACCAGCTCGCCGGCCGGGAGGCTTCCATAGATGAATAAATTTATTTAGTCCACGGAATTTTATGACTAAAAACCGTGAAACTATGAGTGAAAAACATCACGCATCAATCCACTAAAATCAGTTGTTTCGACTCATTGCTCTGCTGCTTTGTTAGAAAACAGTGCTCATGTCATGTCATAAACAGAAAATTCCTCCTCGGTATGTGGCTATTTTTGGATTTTATTTATTAGCCGGAATATGACACGCATGTACGAGTAGAGATAGCTCCTTTAATGGACTTTGAGAGCCTAGGGTGATTATGATATGAGTACCTACTCGTAAGATAAACAAAGTAAATGTTTTTGGGAACAACAGTTGCGTAACGACAAAACTACAAATTAAAAAAAACTCGAACGTGCACTTACGCCATGTAAGTGCAAAGAACTCTTTATCAGGTGGAAAAATTAAGATGACTGTACGTATTGAAACAAACCAGACTAAAGGGTGTTTTACCGTAAGGACAATTATACCACTCTGTTGTAACGATCCATTTTTGTCGTCTGTTGTTAAAAAGTAGTGGCCCAAAAGAGCACTCTTGTGGCATAGCATATTTTAGGCTTTGTTTTGCCATATTACCTGATGAACAGTGTGATATAAATACAGCTTCATTCATTTCGTCGTTTCAAGTTGGTAACGCTGGCATTTGACACCTGCCAAACTCAGCTGTCATTTGAAGTGTCATAATATTAGTTGAATGTTTGCATTTACAATAATGGATCGCTTACAAATCGAACAACGCGTTAAAATTATTAAAACTTACTACAAAAGTGGTGATTCAAACGTAGCCACTTTTCGCGCATTACGCGATGATTATGGTCGTCATAATCGACCGACTACGCAAGCAATCGGTAAAATTGTGAAGAAATTTGAAGAGAGTGGAAGCGTTACTGATGTCGTAAGGCCTGTGCGTCATCGTAATGCACACTCAGTCGAAAATATTGCTGCTGTATGTGCAAGTGTTGCGAATGATCCGAATTTATCGATTTCTCGGCGTTCGCAGCAATTGAACGTGTCATACACCTCACTGTGGCGTATTTTGCATTTGGATTTGCATCTCCATCCTTATAAAGTTCAACTTACGCAACAATTGAAGTCTACTGATCATTCACAACGCCGTAGATACGCTTCTTGAGTGTTGGACAAACAGGCATTAAGCATCGATTTTTCTAAGAACATTTTCTTCGATTATGAGGCACATTTCTGTCTCGGTGGGTATGTAAACAAACAAAACTGGCCGGCGATTGAAGATGATGACTTGGACGATATGTGGTTTCAACAAGATGTGGCAACAAGCCATACCAATTAAAGCTTTATTGCGTGAGAAGTTTCCACCACCAAGATCATGCGATTTGACACCATTCGATTTTTTTCTGTGTGGCTACGCAAAAGACAGTATCTACATGAATATCCCCGAACTCTAGACGCATCAAAAACCAACATTACTCAAGTTATGGCCGAGATACCGCCCGGAATGTGCGAAAAAGTGGTTAAAAATTACCTCAAAAGCTTTAGACAACTTGAGGCTCAACGCTTTATGGATTCCTACAAGAGTCTGCTCAAGCTTTCCGAAATAGTCAGCTTGAAGACCCTGCCTCCCTTTTTTCGACACCGAAATAACGAGTTCTTAGGCTAACGCTTATTCAAGTTGTGGACAATTTTTCACATGAACATGATGAAAGCTGTAACTAACGTATTCTACAACTTATAGACTTGCGCAGCGATTAGGGGAGAGACCGGTCACTGTCTTATAATTTGGATTGGGCCAGTAGGGCAAAAATCAACTTCGTAGCGTAGTGCTTGCTCCACCTTCCAGTGATGGTCCCCGGTTAAAGCATGAATAAGTCCTTACTCATGCTGGTGTGTGCTCGAGCAATTGCATTATCTACTGTCGTGTGCCGTGTTAGGGCTCACAAAATTCGGAGGAGAAACAGAACAGCTTATAGCGTATAATGACAAATTCACCGTTGACGACCCTGCCAAATGATAAAAAGCCAACTATCTTCGGATCTGTACCGGAAATATTCGGACCTTTCAGAAGCCACGTGCAGATGGACAAAAAGCGGAGATCAACGGCTGTTACAAAGTAGATATAAATGCAGTAGAGGATGACCTAGGGAATAAGTCTTGAGGTTCAGGCATGTTAGCGAACGCCTGATGACGATTCATATAAAGAAAAAAATCGCCAATATATATACAAGCCCCATAAACACCCATGCTTCGAACAGTAGATGGAAAGCCTTTCCTACGGGCAATGCTCTAAGTATCACTTGCAAGCTCAAATGCGGCCTCTGCTATTAAAACATGAAGCTCGGCATGGAGGGTTTCTTTGGTTATACTGTGGGGAAGTACAACCTCTATCACATCACCTCCGAAAACCGTCATAAGTTTACTGATTCTGCAGCAGGCCGTGCTATAAGTATGGCTGGAGCACGTTTTCTATACCTTGGGATCCATACATAATCCTGGCTGACTCCTGTTCAACCAGCCAACCAAACTGAGTGAATTGCAATCGACGCAAGGCACTCCTCCAGTTGCTTGGATGTGCGAACGTCCCGAGGAGCTAACATCGATTCGAGCATTATCATGTTGTAGCCAAGCCCAAAGCCAGCGAATTATTGTGAGCAAGTTTAACCTCGAACCGATGCAAACTGAAGAAATCGTCAGTACTTTTTCCAATGGGGTCTTCCTTAATTTATCGAAAAGTCAGAACCGGTGGCATTACTGCAAGAAGCAATCAGAGATGCCGCCTCTGATGCATTTGGTTTCAACTCGTCCCCCAAAACAAAAACTCGATAACCAGTGCAGAAAAAGATTGCGGCCTTGCGGTGGAAGCGAACATCATACCACCGTCAGTCAGAATGAACCATTCAACCTGGATGAAGTCAGAAAACATTTCCGTCCACCCGACCAAATCGAAAAAAGGGCAGAAATTTTCAACTAATATCTAATAGACCTGCTGAATGTCATGGTTTAACGGCTGGGCTATTACAACAGCGGCAGATAATTGTTGGATACCGAAAATACTCGTACATCAACTCAACTCCAAATTTCGGGGCGACGAAAGTACACCCGACGAATGAAACTGTTTTTTCAATCCTTGAGGACAGAGATACCATACGCTGGCATCGAATATGTGAACGTCTAAGAGCCCTCCTAGAGAGTCTGATTGGCCCCTTTCAGTGTGGGTTTAGGTCAGGAAAGTCCGCCATAATTCTTTATCGATTTTAAAGTAGACTATGCAAGATGACGATGGAGAATGCACCCTCTCCGTCAAGGTCGATAATATTAGTCGCGCCTTTGATGTCGAGAATTTCCATAGCTTTTTCATTGACACTAAGAATGTTTGTGTGACACTAGGGCAGGCCTCACAAGTCATGCCTTAAAGGGTACATTAAGGCTCCCTTTAAACAAGCGCTAATTTTTATTATACAATCACTCTCTAAGCCATCTAAGAGCTGAACTCTTTGACTCTTGCTTTGATCCCAGATTGTATTGGGATCGCGGGAAATGAGAACATGGATGAACGTGCTAGACAAGAAGACGACTTCTAAGGATCAGTTCCTAATATTGGTTCCTCTGTGAGGGTTTTTTGAAGCCCCCTTATAATAATAACTTTGGGTTATATGACTCTCCAGAACTCTGGTAGACCAAAAAAATGCAACTTGACTCTGCCAGTACTCTGAAAGGTAACAAGCAACAGGCAACCGGCTCTAAACACTGTTCATCTGCCTTCCTAGAGGCATTGAGGAATACGTTTTATTTCATTGGGTTAGTAGGCGAAGTTATGCAAGTCATTTTAAGATATCAATGAAGCAATACTTTCAACGGATAAGTGGTTGGATACCTGAAACCCCTTTTCGAGGACAACTGTCTTCTAAAGGGTTTTCCAATAAGGACTTGACAACTTTTTTTTAAATAAAACGCAAACCATTTGAGATATTTCAAAAACTTTATTATCGGCTTGAAGTACAATCAAAACATTTATGAATGGAGCTCGACTTCGTTCATATGGCCACCGCGGGCACGTTTGGAGCAGTCGATTCGTTGGACCCAATTTTCAACGACTCGGCCACACATTTCGGCCGAAACGTCGTCGGCTTGTTGGCATAAACCAATGACTTAACGTAGCCCCACAGAAAACAGTCACCCATTGAGCCAAAAATGAGCTTCGTCATTGAAGATGATTTTGCGATGAAATTCATCATCTTGGCGCATCTTCTTCAGAACCCAAATGGGGAACGTACGTCGCTTCAAATGGTCCATCGGCTTCAATTCTTGAGTCAGCTTGATCTTGTATGGGTGTAAACCAAGATCCTTACGCAAAATACGCCATAATGTGGTCTGAGCGATGCCCAATTCTTGAGAACGCAGTGGAATCGACTGATTTGGATCGTTTGCTACGGACGCCTGAACGGCAGCGATATTTTCGACACTTCGACCAACCCGTTGTCTCACTGACACGGCAACATCACAAAACGAATATTTTTGCACTAAACTTGTTATTGCCTGTCTTATAGGGCGAGAATTACGACCGAAAATTGGAATTAAGTTCCAGTCACTGACTCCGAATTTCGGTAGAAAATTTTTATAATTTGCAAATGTTGCTCGTTCGTGTACTTTACCATGATGAAAATGTTGAATTTACTGAATAAATTGACAGTGACAGTTTGATGAGTAGTGAAAGAGTGCGTTCACAAATTAAATTCAAAGTCGTCAAGTTCCTGTTGGAAAAACCGATATAAGAATTTTATGCTGCACGAAAGCCGATGACAAAGACATCTTCGGGACCAACGCTGCGTTATCCAGAGTTACAAAAAATCACGTGCAATGAGGCTAGTTATAAAGTAGGGCGAGACCAAGTATTTTTGCAAGCAACTTAAGAGTTTCGGACAACACCTTACTATTGGTTGAACGAGGATGAATGAAAAAACAACAAGGCACTGACCAAACGCGATTGTTGCTTTTACATATCGTCATCGCGCACAAGGCAGAGCAGCAACATTTTACAGAAGGTTTAAACTGATTGAAGAAGAATCGCATTAATAATTGGAAGAAATATTGTGCATTCATACATAACCTCTTTTGGCAGATATATCTGGGCCTTTACAGCCCTATGAAAGTTAGGTAATGTACAATGGGAGATAATGGTTCAAAAATCGTACCAGATGACCTAAATAAATGATAGATACGTACCAACTACCAACATTGACTATTTATTCAGCTTCCAGTACAACTTATTACTGTTCAACATCTACAAGTTTCTTTTGAATCGTATCACACATATGTGAACATTAACTCATCCCTGGGGTACAAGTTAAAAAACCAAAACTCGCACTCATTCGTCTGATGAATAATTCACCCACCACAACTTCGAGGCCCTCACAACCCTACTGCATGAAGCCATCACCTAATTATATTACCAAAAAATGTTCAAAGTTACAAAAATCCAATTTAAATTCAAATTAATCACATGTGTACACATAGGACGGTCTCAAATTACACATATCACCCCTGTAGCGCCATTCAGACACTTAAAAATGCCGCGTTTTTGTTCTCTGTTAAAAATTCAACCCTTCAGACTTTAGATACTTTTGTCATAAGGTGACAGTTAAAACCGAAAATGAATGTCAAATGTTTCACAAATTAAAAACCACTCATGCTCCTGAAATGAGTCCTTGCACAAAGAACCCCCAAAAAAAAAAGCGGTAACTCAACCAGCAATGTCCTTCCATGCGTCTTGTTCTCGTGGACCCTTTAGTACGACCCCTGAAGTCATTTCACACAATAAACTCGTACTTTCGCTTCATGTGTACAATTTGACGGTCTTTAGATAGTAGTCGGCACGTTACTCATTACATCCACAAATCAAGAGGTGGTACACAATTGAAGGGATAAAAATAAAAATGTATATCATAAAAAGGATCTGCCCCTTCGGGTTAGGTATGGCCTTCCTCGTCCGTTGTCGTTTGCCTTAAATGACAAAATAAAATTTTGCGACACAACATACATAGCCATCATGGGCAAACAGCAGGCATCGGGCAGACTATAATCATCATAAAGCAAACCTCATATGAATTATTGAAAGGGGATGCTACCCACAAATAAAAATATAGAAAATAACAAAATACCCACGCACGCAGAGGGTAAAATTCGAGTGCGATGAATCCTTGCTGCAAGGTAAGACAATTTACCAAAAAGCGAGGACGAAATGATTTTTTAATGCAACACTCGTGACACACAACACAACATAAATGTTGTGCGCGCCCTCGAAAATATTTTAAGACTCTGTGGCTGTCATCTATCCGTAGTTTGTACCACCACCCCAATCGGGGTGGAATACAAGTACTCGTAAGTACCGCTGCAGAGGTGGGCGTACTACAAGAAAGTTGCTATTGCCATCCTGAGGTAGCAAATTGTTGATACAACAGAATTTCATGGATACCATTCTGCAAATGCATTCATGCCTAGAGTTTTTCCACACTCATACATCCTCAAAACAAATCACCCTTTCGGTTTTTACCATGGAACCACGGAAGAAGCCAAGACTTGGGGGATGAAAATAAATTAACTTATAAAAATCAAGAAGGGGTTTCAAGTAGGTATGCAAAGAACAGCGGGCGGGTGGTAGGTCGCGCTTTGAATTTTTTCTCTATATATACTCGTATTCAAGCGAAGGTTATACCCTTCTACTCGTAGATGTGTGAGTTTGTCGGTCTGAGGTGCCTTTGTTACTTCATTAACAGTAATTTGTGAATGTTATTTCATTAACAGAGTACAAGTATTCGTTGTAGCAAAAGTACAAAACAACGATGATGGCACAAATGAAGGAAGATTCCGGCAGGCGGCAGGCGGCAGGAAACGTTTTCTGTTTAAATTGGTATCATGGTAGAGTTAGCGCCTTCGTCAAAGAACAACAGGAAATAGCGCCTTCATTTTTATTCACCATCTATCGCACTCCACCCCAACCTTGATCCGAAAGGAATTGCGTTGCCACTTGGATATTCTCCTGTTGTTCCTGTTATTCCTTGTACGGAATTATTTTTTAATTTTTAATTTTAATTACTCGAATGAGATGGAAGCGTGCAAGTAGGGATTTGCAAAATAAAACACTAACGCAACGAAAGGGTTTATTCTGTGGTTTTGATTTTTTTTTTCTTTTTTTATTGTTTGTATCCTTCTAGTTTGTTGAGGAGGTGAAATTTCGGAAAGAGACTTTGTATCTACGAAATGTAGAAGGTATGGAAACTGGTCGAATACCACAGGGGAAGGAACTCAAACGAAAGTGAGGGTTTTTTGCTGGAGCAACTCTGCTTCTTGAGGCACAATGACTAACTTCGAAAACGAAATATTTTGACAGTGAAAACAATGACTTTCTCCATCGTAGATTGCCCTTAAAAACGGAAGTGAGTGCAAGTGTATCTACAACCTAACAAGTCAAGATTTATTTGTTCTTTTATTAACCGTTGAGAAAGGAGTATGTTTTCTGTACGATTCTGCGTAAGCAAGTCGTCTTTAAGCAGGTCCTCGGCTATGATTGTAACCCTTTAATAACGAGCCTACGGTCTTAACATCTGCAAAATCACTCCTCTAATCAACTTTCGTCAACCCACATACACTATTCCAACAGATACTCAAACTTCTCAAGGAACTCCTTCCTGTATCCTGTACTACAACGTCGTAAAGTATGATTCTGAAAATTCGACGTTGAAAAGCTGCACTTGTAAGAGTTCCCTAAAGCCCGGGTTTTCCTCAAGCTTATTGAAAATCCTAGCTCCTATATGCAAACCGTAAAATACCAATGAGAATGTTGTCAAAGAAGTACCAGAAAAGCTGCTTCTGATGTGATCACCACAAAAAAAACTTCCAGTTCGTCAACAAATGTAGGCAAGTACAAGGAGTCAAACAAGAAGCACATAGACGGGAGCTGCCCACGAGATCTAAGGAAAAACGTTCGAAAATTTTATCAGAAAATAAGAAAAAGAATATACACACCTCTCCTAGAAAGACAGAACTCAAGCCTGCAAAGATGAATATAGGCAAGGAACTGAAGCCGGTGTTGCGACTATGGAGAGACTGCCTCTGCTTCTGCAGACTGTTTAACGGCAATTAAGGTCAAAATACGCTTATTAGACAGAACGAACCATTCATCCTTAACGAAGACGACAGAGAATTCCATCCGCTTGACATGAAAGAAGATGAGATAGCAATATCGGAGTCAAGTAGAACAGCCGCCGCAGATGGACTGTCTTCTGAGATGTCTGGATGCACCAGCTCATCTGCAAGATATGATCAGAGGAAAGCACGCGTGGTGTATAGAATCCCAGGAATGTTCGTCTGATCCAGAAGAACAGAGACAATTTTGGCTGCTCTCTTATATAGAGGAATAAGTCTCCCAAACATTGCCAATAAGATTTCTTCCGTCGTATTATGTGAGGGTCTGAAACCGCTCTTGAACAATTTGGTTGGCCTATATGAGTGCGATTTCAGGCCAGAATAGTCCACCACGAACAAATATTCAAACTGCAGCTGACCATGCGTAAGAACCGGAGAATACAGATCGACTCTCGCCACCTTTTTTTAATGACTTCACAGCCGCATATGACAGCATGCGTAGATACGAGGTATAGATTTGATATCGTTGACAAATTCGTTAGGCTGCGTAGGATGGTTTACGTAAGCCGGTAAAAAATGACCAAAGCCTTTAATTTCAAGGAAAGTTTAAAACAAGACGATTCGGTGTCATGAAACTTCTATAACTTCAACCCACAAGGAATCGTGCTATTGTACTCGTAGTATACATGGATCACATAGATGCGATTGGACAAGCCTAGCGAGAAGAATAAAGCTTCATTTTATATCAAGAAAGGATTTCTGACTGCTTGGCACCGTTGTTAGTTATTAGCCACTTGAAGGTGGCTAAGAACTTTGTCTACTTTCGCTCCGTAGTTACAAGTAGCAATGGCACCACCGCAGAAATAAGACGCAGAGTTACTCAAATCAATAGCTCAGAAGGCAATTAAGTAACAGAGGCTTCTCTTAAGACCAAGCTGGGTTTTCATTATTAAGGACCTTAATGTCCCGGTCCTACTTTATAGGGCAGAGTCTCGGAGTCTGTCGCAACCAATTGGTGCGTGATTTTCGGTCCTGCTTGTACTGATGGGGAATGGATGTGTTCCACCACGAACTGTACAGACGCCACCGGTCTACATATGTGATGGGTCAGCCATATTGAAGGAATGGACACTACAGCTCAGACCCAAAGTGTCTTCGATTCTAGTTTCGAGGAAAAACGCAGCAGAAGACTATCGCATTTAAGAAGGCCGCCTAAACCGACTTGAGTGAGACACTGGAGGCAGTTAGCAGGAGACCGTGCTACCAAGAGAAGCTTGTAGGTTGAGGACGGACTGCAGTACCACCAGGACCAATTATCAAGGCTTCGCCAATCAATGACGTTGTCTAATAGAAAACGGGGGTAGAGAAAAACTCGACTCACTTTTAACATCACCTTTAGCAAGATCATCGATGGTCATACCAGGACTTAAAACACGGTACCGTGGGAGTAAGTAGCCCGTCGGACTTCTGTCCGGGCCTAACTTTTTGAGGAAGGTCCCGTTGTCCCCTTGTGGAACCGTCACGGTGGCTGTGGTTTAAACCTAAAACGGTGGAAGAGTGCAGTTGCTATTCTCACCCGATGTAGAGTTGCAACAAGTACTGGGCGCTGAGACCCTAAGATCAGTAAGAGGTTTTAGGTAGAATTCGACTCATACCAAGGGTGGAACTGTGCCCTCAACAATGTTCCGCATTGGTATAATCTAATGTAGATTGCGATTGCAAGGCGTATCCTTGCTCCCATGGATGTATGGGCATCCCATGACCTTAAGTCTCCACGACAGGCGTTCACGAAAGACACAAGACACATCTGTTGCGCCACCTGGGCCCCCACCCAATTATCAAGGCTTCGACTCAACCTAAAGATAACATCTTCAGACCTTAACGCCACTGAAGGTAGCTACGATTTGTCTAGTTAAAAGCTGCCGGTCATAGGTTGTTGAGTTGCAGGATCACCGAAAATCCATATCAGGACTTAAAATGCAATACCGTGGGAGTCAGAAGCCCCCCGATTTTTATCAAGGTCTGACTTAAAGATGTAGTTTCCCTTGTAGAATGTCTCGGTCGGTGGCTGTATTTTAAATCTAAAAGGCCGGAAGGGTGTACCTGCTGGTCTCATCTGATGTTGAGTTTGAAAAAGTACTGCTGCGACTCTAAGACCAGTAAGAGGTTTTAGATGGGCCTTGCTCCCATGAATGTATGGGCATCCCATGAAATTAAGTCCAACGAGACAGGTATTCACGAAAACCACAGGAGACGTGCTATTTTCTTAAGATTATTTCAGATAAATGTTGACTATGACAACGCTCCGTATGGGAAATCCAATTTTAAGACATTTTTCGAGCATATTGGCTGGAATCTAGCTGCAATTAATCATGGGTTACCGGCATAGATGAGTAATTTGATGTATACCCATTTAAAATCGTTTAAATTCATCGGCCCAAAACGAGAGATAAATTGCTCAATTTCTCAATTGGTCCATCGATTCGCGTGCTATGTGACATGTAACGCCGTCTTGCTGGAACCACAATTCGACCAAGTTCAACTCACGGATTTTGGGCAAAAAAACTCGAAATCATTGAACAATAGCAGACACCATTGACTGTAACGTTGTTCTCACAGGCATCTTTGAAAAAGTATGGGCCAACGATTCCACCGATCAATCAGCCGCATCAGACAGTGCAGCTCTTATATTGGTTTTGATTATTTACTATACATACCGATTCAACCAGAAATAATGATCTTCAAAGCTGAACCCCATTTGTTCGATAAAAAAAGCTGATCTGCCGTCAGTTTTTCTATGGCTCACTCACCAAGAATTCGACGCTGTGGCAGGTCGTTCGGCTTAAGTTCTTGCACGAGCTATATTTTGTAAAGTTTTAGACCAACATTCTTGCGTAAAATTTTCCACGTAATCGAGTAACACAATCCCAATTAATGCGAAATGCTACGAATGAGCAAATCGTCCTATTAATCAACACTGGTGGATGCAACAGCAATATTTTCCTCTGAACACAGCCTACTTAGACGAGTTAGTGACTTGATGTCCAAAAGCGTGAAAATGGTACGAAATTTGATCACTATGGCTTGAATTGCTTGCTCAGTAGGTCGATTATGACGACCGTAAAATGGTTGAAATGCGCAAAAACCATTTTCCACCGATCTCAAATTTTTCTAACAAAATTCAATAATTTGTAAGCGTTGTTCGGGTGTAAGTCTTTCCATGATGAAATAGCAATACTCACTCAGCATGTTTGATTTTGACATCTGTCATGAATCACGCGTGAGCTGTCAGAAATAGAACACTGAAAAATCAAATCAAAAAAATGAATTTTATGGGAAGTATGATGCATCAGTGCATTTAAAGCAGGCCAATCGTCCTGAGATCTGCCCTCGTTCAACCAAGTCAGGCTGGTCTTTGAAATTATGTATTAACGGGAAACATAATTCCACCATACAACAGACATATAGGATGAAAATGATCCTATCATATTCATGAAGATTAACAGCAGTATCCCCGAGAACAAGCCTCATTGCTTTGCCGAAACCCACTTAAGCCGCCAGGAAGCCTACAGCTCCTTCGAAGTTTTCCACTCGTAATCTTAATTGTTGACTTTATTACAAAAACGGATTTTGGGATTAGACAAGTCGGTCTAGTATAAAAAGTATTAAAAGTATTAAGCCTATTTCTAGTACACAGACAGTACAATAGAGTACACAGTGGCTAGGTTTGATTTGAGCGTAGAATTGAAAAGCTAGGTTTTGCATATTTTTACAAAAAATGATTTTCCTTTTTTAGAACTACTCGCCAAAAACTACAGAATTTTAGTCCTCCGTGATAAGTTCTGTTTCAGATGCACTAGATGAGTCTCTTTTCACTCTGCTACAACTCGCACTAAAGATTTAACAGAATTACGCACCGACTCTTTCTGACTAAGGATCTAAGTTAGGAAAGGAATTTAGGTGAGTCTTTACGGTGGGCTACAATATCAGCCAGGAATAATGCCTCAGAATTTTCTTAGGACCTAACAAAACAAGACTTACAGATACAGACGCAGTCCGAATGACCACGAACTATACTCGTACATTGCAAAATAGAGGTAGAAACTGCAAGGTATCAGCAAAATCAAACTTAATGCATTCCTAGGCACTGCTTCTGTTGTATACCAAAACAAACAGAGCGTGAAGTTAAATGTGATGGAATGTCAAAAATTGGGACTGCCAGTTGAGTGCTGGGCTGTCAGAAATAAAGAAATTTTAAAATGGATTCTCTTTTAATTATTTCTCTATTGTGGCGACGAGGTATGTTAAAAAAAAGAGAAGAACATCGTGCGTGCAATGGATAAAGATCAGTTTGCAGCTTTTCTTAAGCAACAGCAAGAAATTTTAAAACATCAGCAGGAATTCGTAAAATCTTTCCTGGAGGGCTCATTTAACAACAGTTCAACTGCAACATGCACAACAATTAAATCTTCATCTGAGAAGATAATGGAGACAAATGGTAAAAGCATTTCTACCTATGACCCAGAGATTGGTAATACTTTTGGTGAGTGGTACAGCCGCCATGAGAATGTGTTCGAAGTAGATGGCAAGGAATTGGAAGACTCAGCAAAAGTAAGATTAGTGCTACGTAAATTGGATGAAACCACATACTAAATAATCTTTACGCTAATCTAATTCTACCAAAAAAAACATACATACAACATACAACTGTTTAAAATTGGAGAAAAAAAATAGCGACGACTTTCAAACTGACGCAGAAACTGTCAACAAGCTTTGCGAAAGTTTTGAAATCACTTCGATTACGGCGGATAAATTTAAATACCTTATGCTTGTGCATGGTTGGACAAACACTAATGGTTTAGACATTCGAACGAGATTGTTGGCGAAATTGGAAGCTGATGAAAAGGACCCCAAGCTAACTCTCACAGATTTGGCCAGTGAATGCGAACGAATCCTCCTGTTAAAACATGATGTGGCACTTGTTGAAGGCCGCACCGTGGACACTGAAGTTAATATGATCCGGCAACAAAACAAATCGAAAAGTTCCAGAGAACTCAAAAGTCCATGTTGGTTTTGTGGAGGGATGCACTATGCAGATAAGTGCCGATCTAAAAACCATAATTGTGCTGATTGCGGACGATCGGGATACAAGGAGGGTTTTTGTGACAGCCATAAAACTCGTAATAACAAAAAGGGAAGCTATAAACAACAAAATCGTTCAAAAATAAATAAGAAATTAGAATTAAAAAGTATATTCTCAGTTTCAAAAGTTTGCCAGGTTTGTAGGAAATACATTTGCATCCGAATAAATGGTTTTCCTGTGCAGATGCAGATCGAGACGGCGTCTGACACCACCATAATATCCAAAGATATTTGGCAACAACTGGGAAGGCCAAAAGTTTAACCAACAACCCGCTAGGAATGCTAGTGGGCAGCCACTTATTTTGATGGGTAAATTAAACTGTCACATGTCTTTTGGCGGCAAGCAAATTGAAGGAAGGAAACTCAACATATTGGGCATCGACTGCATGGAGGCTTTTTGATGTTCCTATTAACAACATTTGTTCGAAGAAAGAACAGGAAGTACCGGATTTACCACAAAAAATACAATAGGCCGTAGAGGAAATAAAGTTAACATATGCAGATTTGTTTGACGAATCAATTGGGTTGTGCACTAAAGCTGAAGCAGAGTTACATTTTAAACCGAGGTCTACTCCTTGTTTTAGGCCAAAGCGACCAGTTCCATACGCGTCGATGCCAGCAATAGACGACGAGCTTCAACGTCGGGAACAGCAAGGCATTATTAAAAGATTCGAGTATGCACCATGGGCAGCGCCAATTGTTTTTGTTCGGAGGTCTAATGGTTATCTGTAGATCTGTGGCGATTACTCAACAGGGCTAAACAGTTCACTGGAATCAAATGAATTCCCACTTCCATTACCATAGGGTATGTATGTCACGCTCGCAGGAGGTAAATACTTCCCAAAATCGATTTGTCTAAAGCGTATTTGCAGATCAAGGTCAAAGAAGATTCACAACCACTTTTAACGATTAATACATGTCGAGGTCTTTTTCAGTACCTACGCTTACCGTTCAGTGTTAAGTCAGGACCAAGGATATTTCAACAAATTATGACTACGATGCTGGCCGGGATAAACAGTGCGGGATGTTATCTTGATGACATATTCATGGTGGCAATAACGATGAAGGAACACCGACAAAGACTTCATGAAGTGTTGCAGCGCATAAAAGAGTGGGGATTCCATTTCAAGCATGAAAAGTGCTCATTTTTTCAAACAAGTTTAAAATACGAGTACCTTGGCTTCATAGTGGATCAAACGGGGCGCCGGAACCCAGAAACACCACGTACGTGCATTTTTGGGTATGATCAATTTTTATTCGCAATTAATACCAAATATGTGTGAAATTCGTTCCCCATTGGACAAATGGGGGATATTGGAATATCTTCAATCAGAACTCATTCTGGCACACTTTGATCCAACCATGGAGCCGGGCGCATATGCGTCAAAAGCTTTAACCAAAACTGAGCAAAACTACAACCAATCGGAAAAGGATGCCTTGGCATAGGTGTATGCTTAAAAAACTTTCATCGGCTTATTTATGGAAGAAGATTCATTCTTCGGACAGACTATCAACCGCTTATATCAATTTTCGGATCCAAAAAAGGTATACATACCTGTTTACACAGCACATACTCGTAGATTACAACGATGGGCACTCACTCTTCCTGCATATGATTTTGGCATTAAATACATCAATACATCGAAATTCTGATATGCGTATGCGCTATCTAGATTAATAAATCGACAAGCTTCAGATCGAGATGAGGAGTTTATCATAGAATTTTATCAGACATAATTGAAAAATTACCGGTAACGTTCTCGTCCGTGAAAAAACAAACGGAACTCGATACACTTTTAAAAGAGGTAAGAAATTATATTCGAACAGAATGGCCAACACAAATAAAGAACGTTAATCTTAAAATCTCTCGTTACAGAGACAAGACCTTAAGCAGCTGCATTCCGGGCACCCAAGAATATTTCGTATGAAAGCATTGGCACGCAGTTACGTGTATTGACCAAATATCGACAAGGATATAGAGCAGGTCGTTCGAGAATGTGCTGCGTGTGCAACAGTGGCCTCAGCACTATTAAAGGCGCCATTGGCATCATGGCCCTTATCCACCAAATCGTGGTCACGAATTCACCTTGACTTTGCTGGACCTTTCAAGCAGAAGATGTATTTGATACTATTCGACTCCTATTCAAAGTGGCCTGAGATTTTCTGTATTCGGTTCACTTTATCAGCCGCGTCAATCGAAGTCTTAACAGAGGTGTTTGCAAGATTTGGACTCCCAGACGTAGTGGAATTAGACAACGGTACTCAATTTGCATCAAGCGAATTTGCGGAGTTTTGTGCATATTCGAACTCCACCTTTTCACAGTGCAGTATTATCGCTCTACACCAAATGCAGAAGTTACCGAGAGCATCACTCCAGCTGAAGCTAAGCTAGGAAAAATAATGAAAGTACCACTTGACCTATTTCACCCTCCATCTTATGAAGCTCCGGAAAAATATGTGCAAATGGAAAACAAGTTCAATCAAATTCATCGTACTAAAAATAAAGAACTTGAAGCGAATGAAGAAGTCTACGCGCGAAACTAAGTAAATAGCCAACCACCTTGGTTACCTGCTGCTATTTTGAAGAAGATTGGAACTGTCATGTACGGTGTTTTGGTGGGCAGAAAGACGTGGCGACGACATTTAAACCAACTCAAAAGAAGAACAACAAGTACGAATTTTTACCTTTTATTCGAGTTTCAGGAAGAAGATCATATTCGTAGAACCCCACCAGTCCGACTGACCAAATAATTAGAACACACCAAGATGCTGATCAGAAGGTGGAGACGAGAAACCATCCTGCCAGAAATCGGTTCCCACAAAAAAAAAAACTGGATTTATCTAAAGAATTCGCTGGACGATACATGGAGCGAACTTAAGGGGGAGATGTTGTATACCAAAACAAACAGAGTGTGAAGTTAAATGTGATGGGATGTCAAAAGTTGGGACTGCCAGTTGAGCGCTGGGCTGTCAGAAATAAAGACATTTTAAAACAGATTCTCCTTAAATTATTTCTCATCCCGAAGATACAGCACAGCTTCTATATAGCTTGAAAATGCAAGGGGTTTCTTGGTTTGCTGAAAATGAAATTGTCGATGAATACTTACGATATGAACCCTACTTGCGTCCCCAGTGGGCACCAGCGTCACTCTCGCTTTCCTTGGGCTTAAAAGACTTAAACAATTTTCCAGCATCTAAAAAGGGTACTCTGTCTTAACTAAAGACCTAAGTATACTAGTCGTAAGTGACTAGTTCCGTGAGGGCAGTGATGAAACACGGAGCACTTCTTACTAAGCAATATGCGCTACACGCACATGTGGTTAAAGCTGTCTTCGTAATGACTTGATTTCGAAAGCAAGCACTCTTTTTCGACAAAAGATCGATATAAATTATAGTACATAGACTTCTGCGATAAGTAATTTTACGTTTTTGTTTGAAACGAGCCTGCCTCTTATGCTCAAACCATGCCATCAGTTAATTGCCTTCTTTGTAAGTCATCAGCCAGGATGGGTTCAAATCGAAGATGTATTTCTGAGTGTGGTCGTTAGGAACTTTGTCCGCGCTCCTGGCAAGCAACAAAATGTGGTCTGCCCTTTAAATAGTCATTAGAGTTGAATAACAGAAGAGGGAGGCATTATGTACCAGATCTGTGTTTTGTGTGTTCAGCTTTGGATATCCCTTTCTTGCAGTTGCTCTCAAATCATGCAATTTCGAATTCGGAAGGAAAATTCGAATGAATAGACAGCGGCTTAAAAAATCGTTGTGTCAGAATAAAACAGGCTTATTGAACTAATATCAGATACACAGCAATTTGAAATGTATTTTTTTTTTAGTCAAGCAGCAATATCAGCAAAGGAAGTCCTGTTCCTTATTTGGGTTAACCAGAGTGATATACATTTCTTTTGCATCCGCTTGCCTACCCGACAGACTATGGTAAGCCCTGCAAACTCATTCGTCTGAAACATTCAGAAAAAATAAAGTCGCCAAGTTAACCAACCCTTTGCTGTCGTTAAATAAGAAAATCAATATTCGCGTGACCTGCATTTTCCCCTTGAAAATACAAAAATACAAGCCAAACTCGCTCAAAAACTAAACCACTTGAAGCGAAGCGAACTTCCTCTTTAGTCCACTTGTGCCACAAAATCAAAATCTGAAATCAGAGTAAACATCTAACGAGTTTGTAGCTTTAAAAGTAGTTCACAAAGCGACTTTGCATTCAAAGAAATATATTACCCTCCTCCTAAACTATCGATTACTCTAGTCACTCTCAGTACACCCACAATCAGCACCTAGTTGGCCAGCTCCTACATCCTTCGTCCAAATTTAAGGAATTTTTCAATTCTGATATTGAGTAAGGACGAAAAAAAAAATGAAATAACCTCCAAAAGGATATACAAATCAAAATGCATCCTTTATTCCATTAGAAAGTGAATGCTACTCCACACAGAATTCATTTGCTGTGTTCTGTAAGCCAAAAGAGTCTCCACCGAACTTAGGAGGTGGCGAAGACTGAGGGCTCCAGCAGGACCACTAGGGGTAGTCAGCAAAAAGGAAAAAAAAAAGAAAAAAAATTTCTTAAACAAAGAAGCCAACTTGCACATGTTGAATGTAATAATTATTTTTCATCCGGAGCTTTGCAATTCTTTTTCTTTAATCCATTCCCCCATCTGGAGTCCTTGTTGGGTGGTGGCAGGACTGGTAGTAGACCCGGTAGCTCCTTAAAGTGTGCGGTGTTTTTACAGTTATAAACGAGCCACCTAAGAGGCTTGGAACGACACACCATATCACATTCAGAGAACCTCAACACTCCACCAGTCACCAGTTGGAGGGTTGTTAAAAAAAATGACTGCACTCAAAGCAAATAGCAAACTGTTGTACATACAGCTCTGCTACTGAAGCTGGTGAGGTAGCTGAGCGAGCTACTACTACAGAACTGTTGCAGCAACAGCAGGAGTTCCAGCTATTCGTATACCAACCAAAGGAAATGTCCATGTGAGAAATGGTATTTTTATGCTGGGGCGATTTTTTCTCGCATCTTTTTTATCCTCCTGATACTCGGTACTCTCTATGTCTCGAGCAATGGTCCGGACTATTTCGCATGTTGTTGCAAAAAAAAAAGAGAAAAAATCTAAAATCGAATCGAACGAGGAGGAGTAGTAGCAATAGTAAAAGCCGGAGCTAAAGCTGAAGCTGGAGAAGCGCAATTCCTGCTTCGGGAAAGAAATATATGTTGAACATTGAGGTAACCCCCAACGGGGGTTAGATCCAGGGCTGAAAAAAAAGCTGTCCTGTATGCTCAAAACCTTGCATATCAAGGACGATATTACCATATCCACTCTAGATTGCCCCGAACCGAGAATCCCCGTCGGTTGGGCATTGCTGATGATGGTGTGTACAAATATAACCTCTGTACAAGGATTACACATATATAGCTCACAGGTCTTTTATCACGCCAGGATCTGCTGTTGCCGCTGCCGCTACCACTATATAGTTGCCACTACCATTGCGAGCCATTGCCATTACCATCGGTACTGCGAAATTGCGTTGCGATGCCAACGTATTTGTACGAATACGTGGAGTACTATGAATGTGTAAATCTGAATTTAGGGATAGCCATGGCATGGATGTGCTCCGGACTAAGCTTTGCATTTTTTTTTTCCTCCCTTCAATTGGGGAATCGTGCGTTTGTTGTTGCATTTTTCTGTTTCTGTTTCTGTTTCTGTATCCGTTTCTGTTTTTTTCAGTCAATGCCCGGTCCGTCCTTGGGTGCCATACATTTTGAAAGCCATTGCACAGCAGCTTTTGAGAGTTACGGTACATTGAGGTTAAAATTCAAGGATGGCGTTACATTTTTAAGTATTAATTGGCGGTGGCATAGTTGGATAGGAATTTTTGTCCAGTTTCATTCTCTATCACTGTTTGTGAATCCCCTCGATGGCGGCAGAACTTGTTGAATGTCAGCTAAATGCTTTGCATGCAATAGTTTGCGGATTTTAACTGCAACAAATAAAAAACCTGCCACAAACCTATTCTTCGTCTAGGGAAAACGTTCTGCGGATACACAAAATCGCAGAGCCAATCATTTGTGATATTTTTTATTTTTTTTTTTGAAAATCGGAGGAGTTAATTGGGCCAATGTGGATTATGTTCATGGCTTTGGTTGGCTATTTCGTGCCGAGTTTTTTAGATTTCCTTCAAATCATTTGGGGTGAATCTGCTGAGTTGTGTTTCAATGAGGAGTTTAGACTTACACGTTGGATTGAGAAACATAACCTCTATAAGGTTTTTAGGGAATTTCAGCTAGTTTTAGTGCTTTTTCAGTTGATCTGTTCAATTATTTCTGGTATCGGTTGAAGGATTTATCAAAGCGAGCGCATCTCTGGTCTCCAATGTGTGATATGGTTATTCCATTCATCTCTTACATATTACTTCTTATGTGTTTCCTTAGAATTTTCCATTCCATTTTCATTTGTCTCCAGCACACCAGCGTGTAGCCGCGTTAAAAGTGTCCGGTAAATTGTTGTTTATGCCTTTGAATCTGCACTTATACTCACATGAACCGACAGAACTAACTGAGTAAACAGACAGCCCTAACGTAGGTTTGGATCCTGAAACACTCTTTTCCGATTTCGCTCCGTAAAACGTGCATTCCCAAACCAACTCGGAAGGGTCAAAAATGCTCAATAAAATAGATAGGCCACAATCGATACTTCAAAAAATTGTCCTTAGTATTGCGTATATCTCTGCCAAACTGACCCAAGTTTCCTAAAGAGTTCGATTTTGGAGCTAAAGATGAAAACTTTCCTTTCCTTACGCAGATTCTTACCCAACCTACAGAACCTCCATTCGCAGCAACAGGAATCTTAGTGACATTGGATCAGATACACTGGCGTACTGCCACAATGTTCAGCGGTGCAGTGTTCTTCAAAAGCAATTCAATTGACTTTAACATCAAGTACAAATACTCATATAACACTTCAACTGGAATCACTCAAGACACAGCTAAGGAGACTCCTCTGGCTGGTTGATAAAGCTCTCTAACAGGAATTGGGAGCACAAATTCCTTATATTTAGATATAGATTGAATCAACTTAGTGGAACAGCATTTGGCTGTGGAGTACCTTAGCAAACTCCGGTCCTGAGATATTTGAATGCATCCAAAGCAATAAACTTCATATGATTGTGTATTCATCTTGATTTGTACACAAATGCAGAATTACACAAGAAGACCTTCAGAGTATCTAGAATTTAAGAACAAACTCTCGCTGGCCTAATATCCTGCAGGATAAGAAATCAAGAGAAATTGATGTGAACAAGTTCGATAGTGACATCAAGTCTTTCAAATCGGCGCTGTGGCAAGTGAGTACTAGTACAGCTTCTGCTTCAGGGACCCCATGCACTAGAGAAAGAAAAATACGGGTGACAATAGACATCTACGATTAAAATGCAAAAACAGGACTTGCAAAGAGGAAAATCACCCGGTATGAAATCACTCAATGAATCTGATGGCACTTGCACTAAGTCCAAAGCATGTACTTTCCATCTCATGTTTGAGACTCAATTCCCAGCTCACTTAATCGGCACAAGCCCAAAATCAGCTTCTATTAGTGAGCTAATCGCACTCAAATCGTTTGTCACCGACGGCATATACCCAGTTATGCTACAAAAAGGTACATCTTCGCCAAGAGCTTCAGTCCTATGAGTCTTCCTTCATGTTGAGGAGCATGGAGAGAATGCTTCATGTGCGCAAAATCGCTTTGCTTATGCATGGTACATACGAACGTTGTATGAAAAGTTTCCGACTGCAACGTAAAGATGGCGGCACTCGTCAATAAAAGCTGTTGAATGCTAGTTGTGCATTTTCTGACACTTACTTACCGAAGTTTCATTCATTTTGGACGCGCAGTTTTTAGTTGACAGTCGTTTGAGTGAGTCGATGTGAGTGTTTTTTTGTGAAAATGGAAAAAAATCAGTATCGAGCTGTTATTAAATTCTTGTTTTTGAAAGGCAATACGCTTACGCAAATCAAAAATGAGTTTGACTCTGTGAATGGGGACTCTGCACCATCATTTACCACAGTGAAATTTTGGGCACTGAATTTAAACGTGGGCCTAAGAGCTTGGGAGATGATGAACGTTCGAGACGTCCAAAAACTGCAACCACTGACGATAACATTGCTAAAGTTCACCAAATGGTGTTAGACGGCCGCCGAATGAAAGTGAGAGAGATAGTAGAGGTTATGAAAATGTCCAAAGAAGCTATTTGTTACATATCAAAGATTTAGGCATGAGAAAGCTGTCCGCGCGTTGGGTGCCTCGTTTGCTTACGTAAGACCAAAAACGCGTTCGAATGAACATTTACAACGCTCTGTTGGCGCAGTTTAGACGCAATAAATCCGAGTTTTGGTGCCGATTAATTACTGTAGATGAAACTTAGATACACCTTCATACGCCCGAAACAAAAATTCAGTCAAACCAGTGGACTGCAAAGGGCCCGTCGGCTCCAAAATCAGCAAAAACTGTTTTTTTCGGAAAAACCATTACAGGAGCATACTACGCATCATTACTTGCCAAGCTGAAGGCAGAAATTGCGGAAAAACGGCCACATTTGCAGAGAAAGAAAATCCTGTTTCACCAAGACAGGGCATCGCCTCACACCTCAGCAGTTGCCAAAGCGAAAATCCATGAATTACGGTTTGAACTGCTTAACCATCCGCTTTATTCACCAGATCTAGCACCAAGCGACTTCTTTTTGTTCCCTCATCTAAAAACTGCGCTCGGAGGACAGAGATTTTTGTCAAACGAGGAGGCAATCATCTTCGTGAACAATTATTTTGCAGAGAAAAACGCCAAATACTATTTGGACGGGTTAGAGAGATGAGAGCATCGCTGGGAGAAGTGTGTAGAGTTAGAAGGAGAATATGTAGAAAAATAAAAAATAAAATTGTCTTGTATCATTGTTCGATCGGAAACTTTTCAGACAACCCTCGTATATCCTGTGATATTGCACTTCAAAATCTAATGATCTGAATTGAACGTACACACGGCATGAAAAGATACTCGCTAAGAGACATTAAAATTGAAGATATTTTTGACAACGCATCTATTGACTGCCGTTTGTTGTGTGCCAGCGACACGAATTCCTAATTTTGCGGATAAAAGCAAAGCCCAAGTCCACTAATTGTGGATGTTAACTGGGCTGAATATGCAATGGCAGGAGTAAACAGGACTTGTTCCCAAGGCGACGTCCATCTACTATATCTACTCTCTTTAGTTCTGACGTCAATGCTCAACCATATACATATATAGATGATGAAGCTATTTTGTCCGTGGAATTGTGTATACTCTAAGTCATAGGCACCCTCAGACCTGATCGACAATTGGCGTACTAGATGTAATCTTTCATTCAATCCTCTCAACCTGACGTTGTTTCCCCTACGAGAAGGAGGAAGTTGACTGGTCTGACTAATCTTATCTTAGAGCAATACCATCGAGTTCTTTGAACCAAGGATGTCGCGTCGAAAACCTTAAAAGGGTTGTTGACCGTTTAGGAGTGCAAAAAAGCCGTCCAAAAGATATGGGACTTGTCACCAAAGAGCGTTCTTTGGAAGTACTCGTACATGGCTTTGATAAGTGTTATATCCAATGCGTCGATTGTCTGCTGGAAGAAGTTATCACTGCTGCTTTTACTGGAGTTCAAAGATCAATCAGTCTCGGTTACATTGGGCTTTTATCTCGCACGCCCTGCTCAGCTCTAGACTCACTTGAATGAGTATCATTATTGCCTGGGCTGTCAAAGTCATCTTCCATCTAAAGAGATTTGGTCGTTGGTACAGCACCCACTAAAGTTTTGATGACCTTCGGCGCCGACTTCTCATGTACACATGCTTGAAGCAATGACACCAGGTCGATATTTCTTGAAGCCTGGAATATTTTTGCCCAGAATCTGAGCCAGGAGTGGAATATAGACGGGTCTTCACGGATGGCTCCAAAACCTATTTAGAATTCGGCGACGACGAACTATGTATAATGTGGTGAGACCGTACAGAAGCCTCTTACGACTTCCAAGCCAGTTGGAGAATGCAATACGATGTCCGACTCTTTTTTAAGCAACTGGATAGAAATGTACCACCAAAGATGTTGACGGAATTACCTTTATCTGTTTAAAGGGCATCTATACTTGTGCAACAGGAAAGAACGGCAACAACAATCCAAATTAAATATAGATTCGAAATCGCGTTGTTGCGCGTAAAATGATATCGTTATCAGCAGCCAGTTATATACCTCATTTCAGTATTATCAAGCAACTGTACCTCTAATATTCAGCATATTCCACCCGGAGCAAAAATGCAGTCAAATACAGCAATGCAACTACAAAATGCTGCACCACAACGGTAGCCACAGTTTGGTTCTGATAATAAATGTTAAAATCACAGAGGGACATACAAATACAATACATACAATAAGTCCTTTAAAGCATAACAAGGCCTGGCCGGGAGGTCTTGAGAAGAAGCACGTTAGACCATCTGCCTACCGAGACAGAAGCATGAAAATTACAACCACCCGCGGCTGTTGAGGGAATACGGTATAAATGATGTTTGAAAATACAATAACAAGATGGAAAGGACGTGTTGGGTTATAGATCCCACATGGAAGCCTGAAGTCATGGCCGAGCAAATTTGACTGCAAAATCACAAATCAATCTGGGTCAAGCTTGTTAGGTAGGTATTCGTATGTAGGTTTTCCAGTTGGTCTCAACCCGCTGTAAAGTTGCAAAAAGTACTAAGTGCCGTGACTCTGAGATGGGTCAGAGGTTTTAAGTCGGCCTCGACTCATGCCAAGGGTGGAACCTATGATGTCAACACGGGTTCCGAGTTGGAACAAAGGACCCCCATTGCATGTATTCGCATCGATTGAAATTGTGTCTCTTCAGACAGGAGGTTACAGAGGCAGTTGTAACCCTGCTTAGCATTATCTTTCGTAGATATCGCCTTTATAACGTTTATGGCCAAGGGATAGGTTGCTGCAGTTTAAATTTTCAGAGTTCCTCGTTCCGTGTTGAGCCTTAAAGAATCTTCAAAATGCCCTACTTATGCCTCTTCTTCCCACCAAATAATTCACTCTCTCGATGAGAACAGATATCTCTGCATTTCAATGTTTTTGAGTCGATGGAGGTATCGAGCTCCCACTTGAATCTACTCTTTCCAACAGATTTTGTTCAATTGTTGGTGCACCAAGGTATTCTTTAGTCAGTCGGTGTCTCTTAGCGAGAAACGCGGAATGTTTGAATTGGTATAAACATATCACCTTACGCAAAGAGTTTCGTAACAATACCGTGGGGCAAATTCTACTGAAACTAGCAATCAAGTCTACAAAATAAGTGACAATGCAGACATCTGCAATCTGCAATTAAGCAGCAGGTAGGAATTTGTTGCTTATTAGGAGCTTCCATGATGAAGCTTCGAGTATTTCTACATTCAAATTCAGTTTCCCTACTCGGCATTGAACCTTGCAGCAACAAAGAAAAACCGACGCGACGGTCCTTTAAGTTCCTCTAAACAACTTCATCAGCCTTGAAAATATCTACATACCTTCCTACTTCTTCCTTGTGCTCGTTAATTTATTCCCTCCTACAAGAACAATTAGTGACTTTAGCGCCGCCGCTTTGTGCCGTGTCCCTTGTGGTACACTATATAAAACAATCTTGACATCACTCAACCTCATTAGTATCTCATTTAGTGCAACATTCATTCCACTTAACACTTTACGCTCCATACGTTCCCGAAACATTTATTAATCCCAATTAATCATCATAACACTTAAGACAGATACGCACACGTACAACCAAGATACTATAAGTATACAGATTCAGTCATTAGAATAGAAGCAGCAGCGGCAGAAACACGCGACAACTAACCCCTACGTGTTGTACCTACTCGTAGTATGCTCGTTTTCTCGTTTGCTTGACTGCTCTCCGACATTATTAACACTCGAAAGGAAGCAGCAGCAACATACACTAAAGGGAAGTAGATGTACAGTCGTACCAAAGCAAGTGAGAAGGGGTGGAAAGAAAGTGTCATGAAATAAATTGTCAATCAAACAGAACTCACACTACAAACGTTACTCAAACGAAATTGAATACCATGGTGTGTGGTGTGCTTTAACTTCAAGTGTTTGCTTCTACAGTTCGGCTCGGTGTCGTTTGAAAGGACACCCCTCCCTTTAGTTCGATTTGTTTCTATTGCCACTGAATTCCAACCGACAGGGATAATTGGTAACTCTTTACTTACCGAACATAAGAGACACCTTAGAACCTGTAGACAGAATCATCACCATCACCAACTTAAGCCTTGTCTCGTTTGAGAAAAAGCGGAAAGGACTAACGAGTCTCAGCTTATTGTAGAAGAAAAGTGAAATTCCAACAAGGATTCCTCATTTATCATTTCATTAGTAAGGTGTTGTTTGTCGATTTTATTTTTTCCGACTTCCCTGTGGTAGAGGGTGGTGTCAGGGTCTACTTGTTTAAGGAAACCCCGTTAAACCAAAAAGTAAAAAAATATAAAAAACCGATCCTTGATAGAGGATGAGATTCGGAGATTTCGTCTCTTATTTTTCCATTTTTCGAAATTTTTTTATTTTTTTTGTATTCAACTGACATCCTGACATCCGACACCCGATTCCCAATGTAACCATTTGTAGCCGAGCTGTTGGTGTAGTAACTCAAACTCACTCCCTCGGCGAGTGTGAAGCACCCTTAAACAATCGTTTTGTTGGCTTTGTTTTGTTTTGTTGTTTTTTTTTTTCAGTTGGAGGGGTTTCTGTTGTATTTTTTCTGCCTCGTTTTGATGTATTTTTAGAAGTGTGTACAATGTGATTGGTTAGATGAGGGGTAATTTAACACCCAGGATACCGCAACAATTTGATTAGACGGAGCAGAGTGACGTGAGACGTCACTTGAAAAAAAAAACACACAACAAAAAAAATATTAAACCGTGGATGGGGAAGGAAAATGACAGGCAGACGGACGTACAAGGAACGTGAAATTGTTTGTGGTAGTTTGGTTTTTATTTGATTTTCCCTGCCCTAAAGATTGATGAGTCACAAGCAGATGGTAGAGCTTGGAAACATTTGTTGCCAGAGTTTGAGGTAGAATTTAAGGGTGGTAATTTCAGGAGTGATTTGCAGGGTTGTCACGTGGGTTGTCCATAAAACCCTTTAGTTAAGGGGCTTTTTGTAAGGTACTTTTGGAAGGTAAGAAGAAGGAAGTTCAAAGTGGTTTTAATTCAGTCTTGATTTTAGTAGGTACCTATCTTAAGGACCAATGATGGCGGTCGTTAAGTTTTGCCTCAGTTAACCTTGTTTGGAAGAGTTTCGAGAGGGGTGGACCTAATGGCTATGACACGGAGAGCTGAGAAACTCCAAACAATAAGGCTACCGTAGGTGAAATCAATTCGAAATCGAAGTACTTGTCAACAGAAAGAACAGACAAGGAGATTTTCAAAAACATTATCCCTCATGCAGCGGATAGGTACGTAGCATACGTTTGTTATCTTACTTACTTATTTTTCTCGATAGGCAAAGTTGGAACGAAAAGACACAAGCGGCCAATCAACTGTCGAATTCTTTGTATAAGGATGCCACCGAGCATAAAAGTTTCGCGATGTTAACTAAGACTAGCAATCAAGTCTACTAAGTGCCAATGCGGACTACACATTTCTCGTGGCATGCAGGCTTTAGAGTCAAACATCCTAAGATTCGGGAACAACCCATGTGAGTCGTCGAACTTAGTGCCAATCGTTAAATGGTTAAAAGTGTGGAGATGAACCAAAGTGGTGCAAAGTGACGGCAACTTCTTCCGAAGGAGTGAGTGCTAAAAGCAACACATTGGGGGAAGTGACACCCTACAAAAATCTAGGAATTAAAACTGCTCCCCTACGTCCCGAACATGGCCAAGAGAAAGACAGTTTATGTCACTTTCTCTGTGGACGGATTTTCTTCCACCGACACGACGCAGTTCAGATTGAGGAAAATCGAATGAAGCGTCCAAGCCCATATACAAAAATAAAACCGTCGTTGGTACGAAAATGGCTGGCGATTCGAATCGCCGACAGCCCTAGATGTGATCGACGATAAGTGAACTAGAAATAGGCCTTCACTAAATCCTCTATAACTAAAGTTATTCTATTAACGAGAAGGAGGAGGCGGACTGGTTTGACTAATCTCATTTTAGAGGCATCACCATCGAGTTCTGTGTGTGATTCTTGGTAAAAAAAAACTTGAACTAAGCATGTCACGTCGAAGGCCTTCAACTCGCTATCGCCCCTCCGACGGTGTAAAGAGTTTTCTGCGAGACATGGTGAGGGCCCATTGAATCTACATGGCTGAGATAAGGCCAAATATATTCTATGCATCAGTTGTCTGCTAGAACAAGTTGTCACTTCTGCTTTTCTAGACTTAAAAGAACGGTTTGTCTCGGCTGCATAGGGGTTTTCCTTAGCATGCCAGTTCTGCTCTAGATTTAATGCTGAATTGCCATCCCCTTGACATTCATATCATGGGCTGCATTCTTAACACCATCTGCAGTTTAAAAAGAACTGATTCTGTTTTGATTCAACTCTTGTTGACTTGCCGTCTGATGCAATTCCTGAGCTCGGCTTTCCCTGTGTATAGGAATGGTTTCGGCCAGAATGTGGCCTAGCAAAGTAGTAAAGGAACTTGTTTACGGTTAGAAGTTTTGCTTTCCGCTTTTCGTCGCGCGTTGATTGTCCTTTGGTTCCTGGGTAATTCTTGTTGTTGCACAAACAGTCTAGGGTATCATCCCGCGAGCCTATGACTCCACAGTCCCTGCAAGGGTAGTTGTAGACAGTTAAGCTCTGCTTCTTAAGACAATTTTTCTTGTTCTGGATTTGCTGGATTCTGGCCATCATTTTCTTGAGGTCTTGATGGTTACAAGGTTTCTGAACCTTTCAATGGCTTTCGTTTGTTTTTTTTACTTCACTCGTACAAGCTGGCGCAAAGGTTGTCACCCAATGTTCTTTGCCTGTAATCCTTTTTATGAATGAAAAACTTTGATTCTCCTTTGGGATAAAGTTTATTAGATGCCTTAAATTTTTTTCTATTTCGTCTAGAAAATGATATCGACTAAGTGGCCGCCGCCAAAATTGATAACCAATCGGGCTCGATTTATGGCATTTTCCGTCACTCTTGCCAGAACTTCCGGCTTTAGGTTCTCGCATTCTTGACGGATATCCCCTTTGAAATCTTCAAGATTCTGACGCTTGTTTACATAGACTCGTGACTTTAAAAAATCAGGCTGCTACGGCGACGGCGGCGTGCCGCTTTGGATCGCGTTGATTATTTTAAATAATATTGAATTTATGTTCATATCTTCCTATGCCGAATGAGGTATGTATCTCACACAGCTATTATAGGCAACATTCAGCTTTCGGCAATAGAATAGGCAGGATGTATGATTTTACAAGCGTTAACTTAACTTTTGTGGGAAGATAGTTAGAGGTTGGACTGAGTCCTCTAAGGGCTCCGTAAACTTTCAATGCAGTTTTTGTTGTAATATGAGCTCTCCAGGTTAATTGTTGGCTCTATTCAATATATTCTATAACTTAATTCGTGAGGTTTGATAAGAGATGGCGTAACTTGTATTATTCCATTGTTATTATTCCATTGGAACAAGCGTTGGAAAGCTACTGTCATTGTACGTCGTTTCGGTATATGTCGTTCATTTGAATCGTAAACAACAATAATTTTTTTCCACTCAAATTTGTCGAACTTTGTGCCTGAAAAAGTGTTTTTGCGGGGAGTTCTTCTTCATTACTTTAATATGAAGAAAACTGCTGCCGAAAGTCATCGTATTTTGGTGGAAGTTGTTGGTGAACATACGCTAGCTGAGCGAACGTGCCAAAAGTAGTTTGCGCGATTTAAAAGTGGTAATTTTGGCTTGGAAGACGATGAACGTCCTGGGCAGCCAAAAAAGTTTGAAGATGAAGAACTGGGAGCATTACTCTATGAAGATTGTTGCCAAACACAAGAAGAACTCGCAGAATCTTTGGGTGTCACTCAGGCCGCCATTTCAAAATGTTTAAAAGCTGCTGGATACTCGTATATACAAAAGCAAGGAAATCGGGTTTCACATGAACTCAAGCCGAGAGACGTCGAAAGGCGGTTATGCATGTCCGAAATGCTGCTGGAACGCCACAAATGGAAATCATTTTTGCATCGGATTGTTGCTGGTGATGAAAAATGGATCCATTACGACAACCTTAAGCGCAAAAAATCATATGTGACACCCGGCCAACCAGCCAAATCAACGGCAAAGCCGAATATCCATGGCGCGAAGGTAATGCTCTGTATTTGGTGGGATCAGATGGGTGGGCAGTAGCCGAAAAACGCCCAGAATATGCGACCAGACACGAGGCAATAATTTTCCATCATGACAACGCTCGGCCCCGGTGGCCTTGCTGTGACCGGTGGCTTGAATACTGCAAGGAGTTGCTTAACAAACAGTTTCCACGTGATATCGTGCCGACAGCTGGTCTATTCGAGGAGGAAGTTTCGGACTTTTCAATCGAAGAAATAAGTATAGCAATTGGAAAATGAAGCGGGGAAAAGCCGCACGACCAGACAGTATTCCATCAGAGTTTTAGTAGAAGATGGACGGAATCGGCAGCGAATGGCTATCAAAGTTTGTAAATAAATTAAAATGTGGACAACCTATGCCGAATGAATAAATAAGTAGCTTCTTGGTTCCATTATACAAAGGAAAAAGCGACACTCGAGAAAGCAACAACTACCGTTCAATCAAGCTGATGTCACACACTACGAAAGTCGTAGAAAGAGTCTCAAACGAACGTCTTCGGCAAATAATAAAGTTCGATAAAAGCCAGTGTGGATTTGTTGAAGGAAGATCGACGGTGGACGCTATCCAAAGCTTACGAATAATAATGGAAAAGCACCGAGATTCGTCTAAGGATTTGCACATGGTATTTATCGACCTCGAGAAAGCATTCGATCGAGTGCCTAGGGATCTCATATGGGCCGGGCTGAGGTCTCAAAAAGTACCGGAAACGTATGTTAGAATAATGCAAGACATGTACGGAAACGTGAAAACTGCGGTTAAAAGCTCTGCTGGACTAACGAGAGAATTTCCAGTTAATGTCGGAGTGCATCAAGGAAGCGTACTTAGCCCTTTCCTCTTTAACGTAGTATTCGACTATCTTTTAAAAGACTGCATGCGCGAAGCAAATGTAACGCCAATTCTCTTCGCTGACGATGCAGTTATACTTAGCGATAACGTCGAAGATTTACAGAACGCCTTAGATTCATGGAGAAATGCGCTAGAGAGAAACGGGTTTAAAATAAGTCGTTCAAAGACGGAGCATTTGACGTGCCCATTTGCGCATCCGTTGCGACCTGTTCCGGATATAATGTGAGACGGAATAGTTCTTCCGAAAAGCACTATCTTTAAGTACTTAGGATCAATCGTTAACATGGAAGCGAAATGTGGCGACGACGTAAACCACAGAGTTAGTGTGGGATGGATGAAATGGCGGGAAAATTCGGGAATATTTTGCGACCGAAAATTTCCTCTTAAATTAAAGGGGAAACTCTACACCACGGTTGTTAGACCAGCTCTTATATACGGTTCACAGTGCTGGACAATGTACGAAGCGTTTAAAAACAAAATGACGGCAGCGGAAATGGAAATGTTAAGGATGTCTAGTGGAGTCACTAAACGCGATTGCATTAGATCTACGCGTATAAGAGGAAGTCTACATATAAAGAATTCGGTAACCGAACAGCTTGAGGCGAATAGAATAAGTTGGTATTGCCACGTTCAAAGAAGATCTGCGGAAAATCCGGTTAAAAAGGCACTATCAACTACGGTCACTCCAACTGTAAGAAAACGAGGTCGGAAAAAAAATTCCTGGATTTCTCAGATAGCAAATGCGCAACAACGCCTGGGGCTTACCACTGAAGCGATCCAGGACCGAGCATTATGTAGACGCGTTCTGCGGTCTGCGACATTAGCCAACCCTATAAGCGGAGCAGCAGCGATGCAGTAAAAATGGGAAACTCGTTACGCATAGGTTCGTATAACGAGGAAAGGGTTAATAAAAGGATAAGAAGAAGAAGACAACGCTCGGCCCCACGTTGATATTCCGGTTAAGAACTATTTGGAAAACAGTGGATGGGAAGTTTTACCCCACCCGCCTTATAGCCCAGACCTTGCCCCTTCTGACTACCATTTGTTCCGGTCGATGCAGAACGGCCTCACTGAAATACGGTTCACATCAGAGCATAAGAGCAGAATATCAAAAATTGGCTTGATTCATTCTTGGCTGCCAAGCCGGCGCAGTCATAGCTTCAGATGGGCAATACTTTGAATAATACTATTGTACATGCTTTTCTTAAATAAACGTTCAAATTTTGAAAAAAAAAACCGCACGAATTAAGTTATATACCCAATATATGACGTTTATAATTCACAAGACGCACGGCTAAGTAGTTTAAATAACATATAAAAAGTAGGGGTCCTAAAACGGATCCTTGGGGAACACCTAATGGAACAAAAATACAAGATGAACGCTTTTTCTCATGACACACATACTGTGACTGATTACTTAGGTATGACGACACCAAATTACATAGAGACCGGTCAAACGAGAATTGGGTCCGAATTGCCATGACTAGTATTTTATGGTCAACACAATCAAATGTCTTGGAAAAGTCTAAAAACACAATTAGTCCTAATATTTTGTGGTCTAAGCCCTCACGCAGATCTTCGCAAACCTTAGGTAAGGCTATGGTGCAATTATGCTTAGCACGAAAACCCGGCTGACCGTTTGTAATAATAGGTCGATAAGCCTTTTTTCATTTTGCAGAGTCGTGAACAGTGAAGTGAGCTTGGCTTAGGCCTAAACGATGAAATTCAACCTACGAGAGTGTTCGATCGCAGCACCTTGATCCGAGGTGAATATGAAGAAAATCGTTTCTTCGGTTGTCATATCGAAGCTGACTTTCCAGTGTCAAAAAATGCAATAGACAACTGGGCCTCAGCAGAAACCCCTAATGATTACTCTTGCATAAGTCAAGCAATTTACAAGGTAAAAAAGGACTGGAAGGAAGGAATGGATTAAGTGGATACTCCTTGGACGAGAAACTTTTCAACTTTTCAAGGAAAAACCTCCCCAGATTCCTTCATAAGATACCTAACTTGATAAGCATAATATAAACTGAGATGTTATTATCCACCTGTCATATAAACAGCTAGGGGTAGAGGCCTTATGAAAGCCTCGAAAACCTACTAGACCCCATTTTTGAGAAAGGAAAAGTTAAAAACCAGAAATACCTGCCAATTCACCTGTAAAACATCAAGTCCAGTTCATTACCTTCTCCAAAAGTCAAGATACGACCGACGGTGCCCTCTCAGTCTCTGAACATTTCACTTTCAAAACAATGCAACGCACCCTCAACCATGACACTCCTGGTTCATGTTCGATTTATTTTTATTTTTTTTGTGTTTTAAGCATTTTTTGCAAGGACTCACCTCACATCTGCCTGAACTTTAAGAGGGCGTATGTTGAGGCCTGAGGGTAACCATCACACACATCCACACAATTACATAATTCACAATGGAAATTTATGCGGATGCAAATTTAAAATCATAAAATGGGAAAATTTATATCACGTGTGCATCATCAACTACTCATTCTCGTGTGCTCCTCCTTCCTCTCCTTGTCGTCCTGCCATTTTCATATTTCTCACAGCAAAAAACAAGAGAGAACCGAGAAATATAAAAACAAAAAAATTATGCGATTCCAGAAAAAGTGAACTGAGAAGACAAAAAAGCAAAAATAAAAAATAATCGTAACAGAAACATTTTCTGCTCCTTTTGTTTCAGGACGTTTGGTTTAAACAACCTCCTGCGGTGAAAGTGGAGCACACCACAATAACAGTGCCAGTGGACTGGTTTTTTGTTTTATTTTCTTTTCTTTCCTATTCTACTACCCCTCCCTTCTGTTCCATTCACGGATCTAAGGCAATAAAAGGAGCGAATCACATTTGCATTGTAAAACATCAAGTAAACTGTCATACCAAACAATTTCCGGAAGTGGTTTACCTTAACTGATGGCGTAAATAAAGCAGTGGCAACCTTGAACCGGCTTAAATCGCTTAAAAGCCATTAAAGCAGCAATACCAACTCTCAAACACATACTGCTGTATTGTAGATACCCGTACAATGGTATGCCGTTAAAGTGTGCCATAGCAAACGGAAAGAGCAATAGGAAAACAAAACGACCCGCCGACCAACTGAAGACAACGACACGGAAGGACAGCCAAGTTGTACTCAACTTTCCCGTCGACGTAGTGGGGTGGCTCTGGCTAATAGCCGTGTTGTTGCTCTTTTTTAAACGTGGAATTACATTAAAGCGTATCAACGTCATCCTTAGAAGAGATGACAATCGCGACAACAAGGCTTGTGCTTCAGCAAAACAAAACCAACAGAAAAAAAAAAACAAAACAGAGATAGGAATACTTCCGTCATGGTGAGAGATGAATGAAGAATGACATTGGCCATACGCTTAGACCCCTTTCGACTGTGGAAGACTGAAACCCAAAGGGTCTGTAGATTAGGACAGTTCGATTCGATACAAGTGCTATGCTGATTCAACGTCAACATTCTTGGTAATCCTTACTCGTTTCCACTTACCCCACACTCATTACATGTTACTCGTTGCTCGTTACTCCATCCGTCGTTGTCGTCCTCTTGCCGATTAGTTTATAGGAAATAAAGGAAATGATCCTTAAATTATGGCTTTGTTTACCCGGGCGCGAAACAATTCCTTCGCTTTTGCTTTAGCTTGGCTGTTGCTGTTGCTGTCGATTTTGCTTCTGCTTTTCCGATTTTCTATCCGATTTTCTCGACACTGTTTATTTTCGAGACTTTTATCATCTCTTCTCTTTTCCTCTTGTCAATCGACCGACTGAAGGGTAAGTTTGTTGCGTGGGTAGGGTAAGAATTGTGCGAGTTGTTTATACCGTGCAGACAAATGGCAGACGGTCTAACAGATTTTCAGTTTTAAGAGTTTTTCCTTCCCTTTTTCGTTTTCCATCTCCCGTTGTACGCGTCCTTAATGTTGGAAAATGATTTTGAGTGAGAATTGAAGGAAATTCAATAAACAAGCGAATAACGAAGTTAGAAACCTTATTTGGGCCGTGTAATACGTTATTTCACGATAGTGCGGCACGCGGCTTTCATTTTTGCCATCAATTTTGGTTCGGCTAGGAAGTGTTAACAACTGACAGGGAAGTCAGCCTTAAACAGAAACGGAAGGATTAATTTGCTACTGATGATTAGATGGGAAATTGTTGGTTGTGGTAGTTATAGAAGGACGAGTCGGTGGTAAGTTGGAACTTCCTTGGGCGCCGGGTTGGGGTCAACGGCAAATCTGACTCAAGTCAGAGTTTCTTTTATTCAATGCTGTGACCTTTCAGATTAAGTCCTTAGGTAATTGGCCTATTGGCCATGGTGAGAATAGAATAATTTATTTTTAATTTTTAGCGCGAATATGGAAGCGAAATGTGACGATCACGTTAAGCACAGAGTAAATGTTGGCTGGGTTATAGGCGAGTGAACTCGGACTCTTTTGTGACTGGAAATTTCCACTTAAATTGAAAGCAAGACTCTGCACAAAGGTTGTTCCACCAGCTCTTACATATGGGTTGCAGTGTTGAACAATGTAAGAAACATATAAGAGCGAAATGACTGAGTCGACTGCAGTTACAAAATGCGATTGCATTTGATCTATACATATCAGAGGAAGCCTACATTTAAAAAAATCAGTAAGAGAATAAGCTGGTTTTGTCATGTGCAGAGCAGACCGCTGGAAAACCCAGTTTAAAAGACCTCGTCAATACGGTAGATTCAACCACAAGAAACGAAGAAGAAAACAGAACTCTTGGAGTACTCAGATGGCAAAAGTTCAACGGCGGCGCTTGAGCCTAGCAATCGAAACAATATAGGACTGTGCGGTATGCAGATGCATTTTGCCATCGGCGACTTTAGCCAACCCCATAAATGGAGCAGCAGCGATGGGAAACTCGTTATGCATAAGTTCGTATAACGAGGAAATGTAAAAGGAAAAGAAGAAGAAGGACTCTGGAAATTGTGAACATTCGGACTTACTCCGGTAACGGAGCACTATTGCCAAAACAAAAATACTGGAGTAGCATCGCGGCCAAACAGCCTCTTTTAACTGAAGTCGTACCAAACCTTTTTTTGCTGAATTTTTAGTCTACGAGGGCGGGTCAATAAGTCCGTGACTTTTGGATTAAAACACAGATTTTTTGATAAAAAAATAATTTTATTTTTCAACGTAGTCTCCCTTGAGCTCTATACACTTTGTCCAACGCTTCTCCAATTTTTTTATCCCTTCCAAAAAAAATGATTTGTCGAGGTCCTCAAAATAGGCCTTTGTTTGCGAGATGACTTCATCATTGGAGTCAAATCTTTTTCCATCAAGCCATTTCTTCAGGTTTGGGAACAAGAAGTAGTCGCTCGGAGCCAAATCTGGAGAATAGGGTGGATGAGGGAGCAATTCATAGCCCAATTCATGGATTTTTGCCATGGCAACTGCACATGTGTTTGTGGTCGACTGTGAGCAAACGCTGCACCCATCTTGCGGAAAGCTTTCTCATGCCCAAGTGATCATTCAAAATTGAAACCACTGAGCCATGCGAGATCCCTACGGCTTCCACAATCTCTCGCACTTTCAATCTTCGGTCGGCCAACACCATATCGTGAATTTTTTCGATTGTTTCGGGTGTAGAGACCTCAACTGGGCGTTCAGGACGTTCGGCATCTTCAGTGCTTGTACGGCCACAACGAAATTCAGTAAACCACTTTTTTACCATTGAAATCGATGGTGCAGAGTCCCCATAGTATTTATCAAGCTTAGCCTTGGTCTCGGTAATGATTTTTTTTCGCAAGAAATAATGCTTTATAAGCACACGAAATTCACTTTTTTCCATTTTCTCCTCAAATTAGTGAGTAGTCTGATAAAAATAGCTGTCAAACACAAACTAACTGACGCAGCAAGTTTAAATTTTGACAGGAGTCAACTGACAGATGCCTGTTGACAGGAGCAGTGTTGCTGTTTCAGTAAAGAGGTCAGATATTCAAAAAGTCACGGACTTATTGACCCGTATATCATATGTGGCGATGGCGATGGCGCGATATTTAGCTAATTGGACTATCACGCAGATAGTCTGGGTTCGATTCCTGGCTGGGTCACCAACAATTTTTCAAATCGCCATCACCCTTTCGGCGGGCAATGGCAAACTCCCGAAAGTAAAATTGCCTACGAAAAAGCTTCTAAGGAGTGCCGTTCGGACTCGGCGATAAACCGTAGGCCCCGCTCAGATGTGACAAAAATGACAACACGAGCAACACAAATGAGTGTCAAGAAGCTAGGTCATGGCCCATACCGGGCTGCCAGCGCCACAGTGTTTTGTGTCGAATCTCATTCCAAAGTGTCGTATCAACAGTGGCATCCATGTGCCATGGTTAAAAAAATGATTTTCCCGTCCTACAAGACCAACACGACAGAGAACGTCTTTCTTAAGCGCGTGAAATTTGAAAACAACCAAAACTATGGAAACAAATACTGCAATGTCTCAAACGCTCATTTTTAATGACATTCCCGCTGCCAGTTCTTTGCAGCCAGTTAAACATTTTCAGATTGCGCATTGTCTACATTTGAATGCGTCGAATGTTCAGTGTGATGGCAAGATAATTACACTTGGCATGTGTAACGCATTTGACATTACTTTTCGGAACGCTACATTCAAGTTGTCTTCGATAGTTTGAAGTCAGATATTCACAAAATAAATGCGGGGTTCCCAAGGGCTCCGTTCTGACAACGACACTCTTCTTAATCTTCATAAATGATCTCTTCTCTGCTAGTTCTAATCTAATATATTTCTTTGCTGTCGACGGTAAAACGTAGCCTTTCATATTTGTTCCTGGTCTCACGTTCCTGGTCTTTCGCTGTAGAACGAGAACGCAGCAGTTTGTCGGCCGGCTACATCTTTTAGTCAATAGTCTGCATTTGAATAAGCTTGAAAAACTAATAAGCAACTCCCGACTAAACAGGCGAAAAAGGACTTTTGCAAATCTATGTAAAACTACTTTTGCAGTTATTAGAGCGAATGTTATGACTTTGTCCAGGCTGAAGTATGGCTTAAAACCGAACGGCTTTCTTACGATCCGGTTTATATGAAGTAATAAAGAGTGGTTAATTTAGAGGTACTTTCTCCAGTTTGGATTTCATGAGGTATCACGCATGCAATCATTAAAAGGCTTATTTTCTACAAATTATTCACTAAATTACAAAGATTAGCATTCTACGAGGAATGTGTTTCATGCAACTTAATCGCTCTACCGAACGCACAATTCATTAAAACTCCAAGTTTCAATTTTCAATACTGGATACTACGCGACCAAATAGACCAGATAGCAAGGTTGCGGAAATTGTATGCGATAACCGTGTTGCATCGATTCGGTGCTATTCTGAACAGGTATATTTCGGTGGCGGAGCATGTCCTAGAGGTATAAAAGCTGCCGTTACATCCAGACAGAACAAAGGTTTAGTGTGGGTTATGGGCTGGAGGAATCATCGGCCCATATTTTTTTTCAGAACTGAGGCCGGCAGGAACGTAACCGTGTTGACCCTTATCGCAGACGAAATTTAAGTCCGTAGTCTAACCGACTTTTGGCTCTAATAAGACATCGCCACTGTGTTAAGTTGAGGTCTACAATTTTATTGAAGTTTTCTCTACTTTTCTGCTTAATCTTGTTCTCCAAAGGACTTTTCATTTCATTTCATTTTCTTAATGTGTAGATGCTGTGAATATCAGATTCTAGCGACTGTTTACTATAAACCATTGGCAGTCCTAGACCTCATCAACAATTGCTGCTAGTGGGCTTTCAGTCAATCCTCACAAAACTGAGGTAACTCTTGTTACAAGGAAAAAGCTGAGTAACTCCAATCTCATTCTATCCTAACATCACTTATTTGGTGGAAAAAGTGCACAGAAATGGCTTCAACTAGAATCTCAGCCAGGAATCGCAGCAATCTAGGATGCGGCGGTGGCGCGTTTGTGGTTGGTATTTATCACCCTAACCAAATGCTCATTAAGGAAAGAAAAGAGCTGGATTGCTAACTATCACCACTTTTTGCGATGCATGCCGTAAGAGCGATGAAAGCACCGTGGAGTATTTCTTCTGCCATTCCCACAGCGAAAGCAACCACTTCTTTGATTAACCGCGGAGAGACGTCATGATATCCTCATGCATCCCATTTGGCTGGTTGTCAATTAAAGGTGTATGGCCTATATGCACACATAAATATAGGTTTAAAGTTGGGCAAGTCAAATATCACTGTACCACGTCCTTTTAGGGCACTTTTTCTCCCATGACACTTTGAGGGTTATTGATAGCGCCAATAACGCTTGTAACTCCCTACGCCTCGTTTCAAGTCGATTCTTCCTTAACTCTCCTCCGCCACGTCTGTTATTCATGTAACCAATTCACTTCCAATTTATATGCTTACTTATGACTACTGATGCGGTGCTGTGCATTTGAAATACGGTTTGCCCAGGAAACTTTCAGAGTGATACAAAGATATGCATAAAGCCGTAGACAAATTTATTGGACACCCTGTTTTTTCATATTGTTTCTGCAACAAATTCAGCACTCTCGCCATAAACCGCTCTTCTTGTACATCCTATCCCTGATTTGGGAATATTGGTTTGGTTTTAGGCCGGGCCATGACACTATTCATGCTACTATTGAATAAATTAAGAACCAGTGTACGGGTGCCTGTCTGGTTGACTTTTAGGAGGTGGTGATTTCTCCGATACTTTTTAACATTTGTGTAACAAATGGTTACACACTCGTCCACCACAACGAAATCCCTGGTTCGATGTTGAATGCCGGCAAGCACATGCAGCTAAGCAAGATGCATATAAAGCGGCGCTGCTTAGAAGGACCAGAGCTGCTCATAAGCTCTATGAGCGGAAGAGGAGAGACGAACACCGGCTTCCCAGAAGGAAGAAGAAAGAGCATGAGAAGCGCGAGGTCGAGGAAATTGAGAGATGCTACTCCAGGAATGAAATTCGGAAGTTTTACCAAAAGGTACAAAAAACATGCCATGGACATAAGCCCTGAGCCGACGCCTGTAAAGACGAACAGGGAACATCGTAGTAGAATCGCAGTCGATGCTGAGGATTTGGAAAGAAATGAGTCCCTCTGAACTGTGCCAACTACAAAGGCATCAGTCTTCTTAAAATCGCATACAAGATCTTATCTGCCTTAAGCTATTCGTCAACAACTTGATAGGCCCATGTCAGTGTGGTTTCAGACCAGGAAAGTCTACAATCGAAGAAATGTTTACACTACGGCAGATCTCAGAGAAAGCTCAAGAGCTTCAAATCGATACCCACCACCTATTCATCGATTTTAAGGCCGCGTATGACAGCATCTATAGAGACGAGCTATACAGAGCAATGTCTACTTTCGGCATCCCTGCCAAACTGGTCCGTTTGTGCAGGATGACGATGAAGAATGCACGCTGCTACATCAAGGTCGGTAAAGTTCTCACCGAGACCTTTAATGTCCAGAAGGGATTTAGACAAGGCGATGCGCTGTCATGCTATTTCTGCAACATCGAACTTGAAAGAATACTGCAAAACTCACGAGCAATCACAAGAGGCACTATCTTTCAAAAGTCCGTCCAACTACTCGCATACACCGACGATATTGACATAATCGGGAGAAAGCAGCGTGATGTCAGTGGCGCTTTCGCGAGTTTTGACGCGGAAGCTGCGAAAATGGTTTGGCGATCAATGAGGGCAAGACCAAGTATATGCTGTCAAGCAAAGAGGACACTGAAGAACACCTTCGAGGTAATTAAGGAATTTGTCTACCTAGGCTCTGCTATAAATACAGACAACGACACCGGCGCTGAGACCAAGCGAAGAATAACTCTTGCCAACTGCTGTTTGTTTGGGTTAAGAAGGCAATTGAGTAGCAAAGCCCTCTCTCGGAAAACAAAAGTCACCCTTTATAAGACGTTAATAATCCCGGTCCTGCTCTATGGCGCAGAGGCATGGACATTATCAAAAATGGATGAGGGTGTTCTTGGTTGCTTCGAGAGAAAAATTCTTCGGGTGATCTTCGGCCCCGTCTGCATTGACGGTGAGTGGAGGAGGAGATACAACGACGAACTGTACGGAGTGTACAGCGACATGGGCCTAGCCAGAAGACTGAGATGGCTGGGTCATGTAGAGCGCATGGACACCAATGCTCTGGTCCGAAAAGTCTTCGAATCCGCTCCCGAGGGACAGCGCAGTAAAGGAAGGCCAAGACTCAGGTGGCGCACGCAAGTGGAAGAGGACCTCAGCCAACTTAGCGTGCGAAACTGGAGACAGCTAGCTAGGGATTGAGCTGGCTGGAGAAACTTGTTGACTGAGGCCCAGGTACACCACGGACTGTAGCGCCACTTAAAGTAAGTAAAGTCCTTGAGCTAAGTTTTAGGAGGGTTCTGTAGCAGTACATGATTGATATAAAGTCAAAGATATGCGAGCTAAGGACATTTATAGCTGCTTGACTACCAAAGTTGTAGATAAGGTTGGCGCATTCGTGTATCTCGGATTGAAATACACTAGGACTCTTTCTCAAAGCAATTGATATGTTTGTGTTTGGCCGCATATACCAGCTTTCTCTTAATTAATTAATAATGACAGACTTAATTAAACAATGTTCGCCGGCAAGGCTTTGCCATTTTCTCTAAATTTAGTTTCAGCTCGGAAAACGAAAACCGCTCACCTGTGTAAGCCACCCATGTTCCGAGGTCAATATCATTGGACTATTTGGACAGTTAAAAATCCAGAACTTAATCCTGGGTCCGTTTTACCAGGCAAAGGCGGCTCTACTTCATACAATAATATTGCGTTTTTGAAACGGGGGCTTGTGGAAGCAGCAGACCATTTCTGCATGCGTGTGGTGTGAGCTGCGATCGATGTTTGTTCAGAGTTCTCATGGATTTCACGTTGTGCAGCTTTTAGAACATTAGAACGTTAAAAATATTTAGAACAGAAGCTTAGGACAATCTAAGAACGGACATGAGGTAATCTTATGGCAACAAAGTATGTTTAGTTTGTTTTACTTTTACAGTATCTTTCCAGTGAGCCTGGTATACCAACATTAAACACTTTCCGCCCAATCCGTACCTCTCAAGAAGACACGCAAGACTCTCAATCATTGTAGTTCAAGATTGCAAGGTCTGATGTCAACGAAGACAACGATAAAATCAACAAGGGCATACGCATCCTTTGAACTACGAGTATATGCGCACAATGAAAGATATGTGTATCAACGTAACGTCGTCCAAGATGTTCTTGTTCAACTCATAAAATCAAATAAATACTTCAAAGACAACCCCGACAGACTTTATGAGTGAAAACTGACACTTTTTGCATTAATATGTATGTATAAACGAGCACCAGAAGGAGCCCAAAGGACATTTTCTAATTATTTCAGATTTTATTAACTCCTTTTATGACTCATAAAATACAAAAATGAATAGGTTTTGTGGATTCCCCAGACATTAATCCGACAGACACACTATTCTAGACAGATAATTCGACTTATCTTCTGTCATATATCAACGCGGACAAACCTTCCAGGAAGGATCCTATCTGACTCTTCAAATATGTTAACGAAATCGATTTCAATCTTATTTTTTTGTGTTTAGATTAGGGCACAATTAAAAGAACACAAAAGCGAAACTAATAACCAATCGAAGGCCATAAGTCATAAATTGAACTTCAATTTTTGTTTCCATTACAAATCGGAGTCACAACGCTGTGGTGTGGTATCAGAACTCCAATCCAACAAAAATGACAGACACTCTTCTGCATCGTTGCGAGAGCGAAACCCCATTAAAAAGTCATTAAACCGCCTTGCTCGCCCCCTAAAGTGTAAAAATCAAAATGACATCGTAAAGTATAAAGGAACGCTGTCCCGAATTCAACTCACCCTCTGAGGATATTCTTTGAGAAGTTAAAAAAAAAAATCTCGATTCCCCCTTTTCTATTTTATTTATTTTTTTTTTTTTTTTGCAATTTTGCTTAACCAATAAAATTCAAATTAGAAAAAGTTCGGTCCCTTAGTCGTAATTAATTCCATAAAATATGCGCTACTACCACCAGAGTGTATATGATAGTATAGATATAAGAGAATATTCTGTAATAAAGTACTTACCGTTATTGGCAATAATTCCATTTGATGCGGATACTGCGGAACCAAGTGCACCACCAGAACCGCCATTGACACTGTTGCTCATCGATGATGACGACGTCGAATCACTCGAAACTACAAAAACTGTCGTGAAAAACACGCCGAGTGTTATGTAGAATGACGCCATCTGTGCTGTCATTGCTTGCAATCGTTTTGGTCAGAAATGTTGATCCAAAAAATTTTCTGAATTTTTAGTTTGTCCGTTAATTTAAACTTCCACTTCCAGATGAGATGTGAACGTAAAGGTAAATGTTTCGTTTTCGCCCGTAGAGAATATATGGTATTTGCACACGTTTCTGACGTGTTTTTGGATCAATTGTGTTCTGAACCGTTTTTCTGACGTTTTCCTAAAAGTTTTTCCTTTGTTTTCACTTTTCACTGATGGAAATTTGCTGATTTGAAAAATTTTAATTGTTCTGGCCAGTGCTGTGTTATATTTTCCTGTTTTGATGTGCAGTGACCCTTGTTATTGAAAAATGTTCATTTTCGCTGTGCATGTCCTTGTTTTTTGGTCCTTTTTTGATCCTATGGAATAATGAAAAAAAAAAAAAAAAAATTGAAAATGAAAATTGTGAGTGAATAACTGAAGGAAGGATGGAAATAATTAAAGGATTTCATTTTACAATTTGTTGCCCATTTAATCGGATTATGTGTGAGAGATGGCAAAAATAGTGAAACGGAGGAGACTGCACGATGGGACCGGCAACGAAGTGGAGCAAAAGAATCAAGAGAATGCAACAGATACTCGTACTAGGTGTTGATATGGATGCAGATACATATGTGGTTATGGCCATGCTATCGAATATGCAGTGTCCTCGAGCGAGATAATGAATTATTTGCTCATCAGAGTTGTTATTTTCGGCCCAAACGAGGATATTCCCTGGTTTTCACTCCTTTTTTTGTTTTCTTGTTGTTTTTTTTCTCTGTTTTTGTTTTCACTGAGGGTCAAATTGATTGATGTGTCGAAAAATTGAATTCGAAGTGGTTTTTGTGTTTGTATGAAGGCTGGACAGGTTGTGTGTGTGTGTGACTTAATTGTCCTTTTGTTGAAATTTAATGCGACGCGGTTTTTACGGATTAACAACTTTTTAAATTCTCACTCCCTTACTTCCAATGTTGCAAATACGGAAGGGGGGTAATTATTTGGAAAAGGAATTACTGAAAGTGAGAAGGTAAATGGTAGCATTTAAATGAGAAAGGCAAATGGTAATTTGAGGAAAATTAATGTGATTGCGAGGGAAAGTTCGAGGTGGAAATTTGTAGGGGAGAAGAGGGACATATCTGTTAAATTAGTCGACTGGACACATCATTACACCTTAATGTCCTATGACGTTTTAAAGTCTAGCGACGAGAATTTTTAAGGAAAGCGTCACAGGTAAAAGAAGGTTCGTACAGTGGAAAAGAGGCTGGATTTATTATCAGCCACTAAGGTGTGAAGTAGTAACTTCAGTATCGTTCCAATTTAAGCATGCGTTCTGCCGCAGCAAGAACTGGGTGTGAAGCACTGTTACCTCTGTTCTCAAATTGCTAGTAACAAGTACGAGTATTTTGTCAATCACAAAATGGAATAAAGAAGGCGCTTAATACCTACAGTTCCACAGACGATTACAACTTTTTGAACAGCGATCTGCTTAATGGTTATACGCCGAAAATGAAGGTCAAAACTGTAGAAACTCCTTTATTCATAAAATCATTACGTGAGGCTACACTTCTGGGCCTTAACCTACAAGTTTATTCGATTCTCGCCAGCTGTCTCCAGTGCCACACTACAAGTTGGTTGGGATCCTCTTCCCATTGCGCAACTCTATATGAAGTCATCCCCGGCATCGTTGTACATCGGGGAAAGAATCAAAAAAATTATTGGATAGAGCTGTTTGTCTTATGTCCTCAACATAGCTCAGCCATCTCAAGCGTTCGATCCGTAAACAGCTAACTAAACAAATTTCTCTATATGGCTTGAATCCGTTCTTCCACTACCCCATCAATATAAATGAGGTTCAAGCCAATTTGGTCTTGCCAGGGATGGCTTTGAAACTTAGATACTCACAAAATACGGCAAAGATGTTGAGGAGTCTTATTCCTCTATAGCTACCGCAGTCGAAGGGGTCCCTTTTCTTATGAATTAAATGATGCTGAGATACAATAATGCGGGCATGCTTTCCCCTGACCACACCTTATAAATAAACTGGTACATGGTTCCATCCAGATCATCTACAAAGACCTACTAAGCAGTCCGCTTGTGCCAAGAGCTTTATTAGACGATGGTGCTACCTTGAGTTCATTCTCAGTACCTAAAATGACTCTGCTACTAGTTGCCTAGGGTCTTGGTATGTTAATTTTTTTGTCCGAAAAAACTTTTAGACGTCATTCCTGCAGTAACACCTCGGCATTTACTGTGTTGCGTGTTTTTCGTGCTCTTTCTTTGTCTTTCCAAGAGGCTTGTACTTCTCCTTTCAGGTTTTCTAAGAATCTATTGGCAAATATGATGTTATGCAGCTATAATTTCCAATGATCCGCTCAAAGACGGCTTCTTTACACAGTTATGCATTAAGATCTCCTATCACAATTTTGGTCTCATCACTGCGGCATTGTATTCTGTCGTATTTGATTTTGGCATTTATTTATTTGGATAACGAACTGTTCCACAGCAGGTGTGTAAGGGAGGTACGCTCTCGGTTGCTCGGGTTCCACGTTGGGCGCCATTTGAAGGGAGTATAGTAGGCCACGAAGGCATCCATGATACGGGAGTAGACGGCAATGGCACGCTGGAAGTTGTTCGGCTGTCTACTACTGCATCATGGATGCCTCTGTAGCCTACTGGACTTCCTTACAATGGCGCCCAATATGGGGCCCTGATCCACGACAGTGAGATTAAGAGCCTTATATTCTAAGAACTGAGTTAACCGGGCTAGCTGCCCGATAGTTCTAGTTCTTAAAAGCCGTTTGCTAAGGTCATCCACACTATATCCGCCCGAATCCGAAAATATTGGGTGTTTAAGAAGTGTTTATATTTTGAGCGGTGAGTTGGTCACCAATATGTGTAACCATGAGTTTAGATCGTCAGGTTCTTAATAAAATCCTTTGACAAAAGGTCTGGATATACAGTATGGGTTCAGCAGATTGCTGACATTTTGAAAACTTCCGTTGGCCTAATCAAGTTTCCTGCCCTATCGCCTCTGTGAGTTGCCTTTAGACCTGAATACGTTAAAGTAGCTTTAAGGGGTGCCTGTACCAAGCAACTCAAACTGACTATTTCCGTTGATGCCGCGGTTTATCGAATGTCTTGACGTTTCAACGGCCCACTATTGTATCATGCCCACTATCTGTAGAAATAATAGCTCATTAATTTCATTAAAAGACTTTCGTTTTTCTGACTCATCTAGGTCAGTGAAATACAATCACCTTCAAGCCTTTTCATTGATTTCTCGCCCTTGCAGCCGCTTGATCCCTAAATCAGAGATATAGTTCACGTTGGATGTAGTCAACGGTCCCGGTATTCTCAGCAAGACCCAGGAACTGGATGGACTTTTTAATGAAAGTGCCTTCTAAGTTAACACTGGTACTTTTTCCATCCCACGGTATAACTGGATCGATGTTGACTATGTTCCAAGTTAAAACTTTGCCTTACATCATTGTTTACCTATCTGGCTTTCATTCTTTCCACATTACATTTCCTTTTCTCTTTCTTGGCTTCTGGATAGCAATGACCAGCATTAGGCCTCTAAAGAGTAACGTCTTCCAACTGCCAAACCAGTCTATGAGACGAAATCTAAATGAAACGCGATTACTAGGACAGTGCTCTTCCTCTTTTTGTTAATACATTTCTTTGCTCGGAGAAGGATGAATCAAGTGCTCGTTGCCCTTATGGGAGCGGTGCCAAAGGCATTCATTGTGGACTTAAGTATTTGTTTTATACATGCCGCATCATATTTAATTTAAATTAACTGGGGCCAAGATGTTACCTCAGTCATTGTGATGTTACCTCTTAAAATAGTAAATTGGAGTCTTGTCTTCTATCGAGATAGTGAATCTCGTTGACGTTTAGACCATCTTAAGCTGGGTTTGAAGAGATCATCTAAAATGAATTCCAAAATTACTTTCTCTATTAAATTAAAGCAACAACGAAAGTATCCACATGTTGTGATATACATTTCCAGCTTCGCATCATCGAAATTTCTTCTCAAATTCTGAAGGCTGAACCCTGTCTGTTCGGCCTTTCTCTCCTTAACCTTAACTTTTAGAAATATCTAATTTCCCTCGAATGGCAAAGTCCAAGGACACAAACTGCACCTCAGTCGGATAACTTTCATTTTCTTTTCATTTCGTCGCGAATCCTTGCACTAATTATCGTATCCCGTCACGGAAAGACAGGAACAACACAAAACTTTTGCGCTCATTAGAAAAACCTACAAAGTGTTTTCCCTCGCTTTTTCAATTTGAAATCCATTACAACAATGCTTAAAGGACATACAACACAATACCATCCCATCTTTTACGTGTTTGTTGTTCCAATTTAACCCTTTTCAAGCAGTATAATGACTTAGATGAATGTAATCAAGGAAACAAACGCACGTTACGTTGCACGGATGACAGGTCTCAATTAGTGCAAAAGACGACCGGTCTAAGTTGTCGTTAAGTCTACCAAAAACCAAACCAAGTCATGTAGACTCGACTTGCCTCAGTCTATACGAGGAGGGTTCTGGTTTCATTCTCAATTCTTTGTTATCCTTTTAATGCAAAACGAATGTCGTCGGGGAGGAAAGGAAATGCACCTCGAGGATAATAATTTAAGGATTTACATTTTCGATGAATAAAAAAATCACAGCGTGCTACTCATGGTCGTAGTATATTGTACTCGTACATCCCCTACCATCATCTACCACCCATAACCGTTGATCATTATTTATCCTTACAATGCATTTCCATTTGCATACGTACGAGTATTACGAATACGGAAATGAAGTATTGAGTAAGAATATCCTGGAGTGGTAGAGGAAAATCCAAAGATAACCACGACTTTACTATAACATAGAAGAAGGTATCAGTCAGCGTAGCCGTCGGACGCAGGGATACGATTGAGTATCTTTTACTACCTCAGAGTGAAGAAAGTACAAATTAATAGATACATAGAAAAAGATACTTTTGAAAATTGAGAGCGATGTCCAAGACATGGCATCATCAGATTCACGCATTGGTGCCATTCTTTGGGGAGTAGAATTGTCAGTAAAGAGTAAGGGCCCTAGACAAGTTTCCTGTAGTACACCACTAAACAGCGGAAAATGTTCATGACTTTTCGAGCGCCTACAATGTAAAGCTTCTGACAATGAATGCGTTCTAACTTGAATCGTCCTTTTTCAAGCAAATAAAATCGATGCTAGGACAGCGATGTAGTTCAGAATGATACTATTTCAATTCAGTGAAATAATCTTTCGCCGGAGTCAAAAAGTATCAAAGGACTATGCTAGTGACATGAACGACAACACTGACAAACACATATGAGAATCAGTATTCATATGCAACAAGAGTAGTAAGGATACATTTGGCCAAAAATAAGTGATTTCTGGAGGCGGAAGGGAGTCAAAAGATAGTGGTAATAATTTGTAAACCATGCGCCGTACCTCGCAGTCGTCCTCTTTTTAAGTAAAAATGTTAAAATTTTCATTGTTTCAAGGACTCCTCTCCTCTTCAATGACGATGACGATAGTTTCAACTTCTACAAAGTGCTACTACGAAGACTGTGAAAGACTCCGACACACGGTAAGAATGTCGTCAGCAAAGATGAAAAGATAGAAAACTTGGTTTATGTGTCGCGAGAAACCCGCGAGTTATTGACTGGTTTTTCGCTTCCAGATAAAAAAAAAAAAAAAACCCAACCCAGTTTTCGTCTTCATCCTTTCCACTTCAAACTGTTAGTATAATCTTCGTAACACCGAACAGTTGTTTCTACAAATGAATATTTAAAATGTGTACTACTGCTATCATGGTTACGGCAGGATGGAATTTTACTCTTATGTATTTTTCAAGTTGAAAGGATAACAGTTTTTAAAGGATTGCAGTTAACCCGAGGAAACAAAAAGACACCGAAGCTGCAAATACAAATACAAATACGACTACGACTCTGACTGTGATGACGACTCACGACATGACATCCTATAGCAAGACATGAAACCGAGAGTTAGGAGGAGTACTCTTGTACTCGCATCCGTAACTGGTAGAAAATTTGATGTAGCGAACAAATTTGATCTTAGCGGGAAAATAAAAATAAAAGTGACACTTAGAGAGAGGTTTTGCCTTGAGGTTATAGAAAGAGGTTAAGGATGAGGAAAAAAAAATTGGATTAACCACCACAAACATAGAGAAATACTCGTAGGTAAATTTATAAGAAAGGCAAAGTCTGTCTTATTGAAACGTACAACGATGTTCACTGGTGCTAGATGAAAAAGGATTTTTTTTCTTAAAAATTCAATGATTTTCTCAGCTCACTATGAACCTAATGGTTCTGAGTTTGATTTTAAAGTGAAGCAATTTGGGGAGAGATGGTGAAACTGATCCAGTTATATAATCTGCATCCTTCTGCCCTAATTGCAAAGTTGCGTTTTCCTAAAATTCAATAAATTAGTGTAAAGTTACTCCGTAGCTGATATTGAGTGCGAGCTTAAAACGGAACCTGAAAATGTTGGTCTAAACAGTATATGGCTTTATATATTAAAACCTTCTCTATATGACAAAGAACCATCTGGTCATCTAGTCAATTCGATATCAAATATTAAGTTAATTACAATTTCAACTAATTTATTCAATCGTGATTGATTTTGTGCCAACTAAATACTTAAAATTAATTATCAATCCTTTAGAACCATATTATTCTTAGTTGAATTAAGTGATTAACGCAAGTTGTTAGAAAGAGTAATTGAACTAACAATTAACAACTAATTTAGTTATTCGAATCTGACGATTGACAATTAAAAATCTACATTTTCTATAATTCTACTGAATGCCGGAATAATTGAATGATGTTGATAGAAAGAATTATCCGGGCTACTCCGACGTATTTGGAGCTCGGGCCGGAAAGGATTTCCAGGACTTAGTCAGGGTCTTCGAAAAAAGATGGTGGCGGAGGAGCCCTATAAGGGCCAACGGCAGCGCTCACAACCCGGAACGGGTTACTGACTTCGGTGTAACCGACCCCTCGTTCTAGGGGCACTCAAAATGGAACTGGTCCTCCAGGTTGGGGGTTGTGCCGCCGGGATAACTGCCCGGCCATTTAAAAAAAAACTAAGTTACGAAGCATTGACAAGCCTCGGATATGGACGGATCTACTGTTGACAACCCACGCAAACGATTTAAGGACAATGAGCTTCGGATATGCACGTGGAATGTTAGATCCCTTAATAGACAACGCGCAGCCGAGCAACTAGCGGAGGTCCCAGACTGCTGCAAAGCAGACATAACCGCCATCCAAGAAATGCGATGGGATGGGCCGGACAAAAAGAAGATGAAAAACTGCGACATCTACTACGGCAATTGCTATCGAAGGCAAAAGCAGCGCTTATTTGGATGCGGATTTGTTGTCGGAGGCAGACTAAGACAAGAAGTCCTCAGCTTCCGGCATGTGAGCGAGCGTCTCGTAGCAATTCGCATCAAGGCTAAATTCGCCAATATTAGCCTCATATGCGCGCATGCCCCCACAGAGGAGAAAGATGACGACACCAAGGATGCCTTCTACGAGCTCCTTAACAAGACCTACGAGCAATGCCCTAGCTATGACATTAAAATTGTCCTCGGTGATTTTAATGCAAGGCTGGGAAGAGAGGGTATCTTTGGTGGAACAATCGGAAAATATAGCCTGCACAACACCACCTCCGATAACGGATTCAGGCTAATCGACTTTGCGGCGGGGCGAAACATTGTCGTGGCTAGCACGCGGTTCCCACATCTCGACATACACAAGGGGACTTGGAGAACTCCTGATCAATCAACAGTCAACCAGATTGATCACATTGCGATCGACGCAAGACACTCCTCCAGCATTATGGATGTCCGTACGTTCCGAGGAGCCAACATCGACTCGGACCATTACCTTGTTGTAGCCAAGGTACGGTTGCGGATATCCCAAACTACGCCAAGACAAACTAATGCTGTGAGAAAATTCGACGTCAGACGGCTACAATCGCAAGAGATCGCCAAGTCCTTTTCCGATCGAGTGTCTCTTAATCTCTTAAGAGGTCCAATGCCGCCAGCATCAAGCATCGAAGACCATTGGAAACACTGCCAAAACGCCATCAGAGATGCCGCTTCTGATATGCTGGGTTTCACTCGTCCACCACAACGAAACCCCTGGTTCGATGATGAATGCCGGCAAGCACATGCAGCTAAGCAAGATGCATATAACGCGGCGCTGCTTGGAAAGACCAGAGCTGCTCATGAGCTCTATGAGCGGAAGAGGAGAGACGAGCACCGGCTTCTCAGGAGGAAGAAGAAAGAGCATGAGAAGCGCGCGATCGAGGAAATTGAGAGATGCTACTCCAGGAATGAGGTTCGGAAGTGTTACCAAAAGGTAAAAATAACATGCCACGGAAAAAAACCCCGAACCGAAGCCTGTAGAGATGAACAAGGGAACATCGTAGTAGAATCGCAGTCAATGCTGAGGATTTGGAAAGATCATTTCTGCAGACTGTATAACGGCGATGACGGACCAAATACCGCTGTCAGGCAGAATCAACCTTTCAACTTGGACGATGATGACCAACAATTCCGTCCACCCAACCTGGGTGAAGTGAAGATAGCTATATCGAAGTTTAAGTCCAACAAAGCTGCTGGAGCGGATGGCCTGATTGCCGAGCTCTTCAAAGCGGCAGGCGATGACTTCGTTAGGAGCATACACCAACTCATCTGTTAAATATGGTCGGACAAAAGTATGCCCGATGAATGGAACCTCAGCATTGTTTGTCCGATTCTCAAGAAAGGAGACCCTCTGAACTGCGCCAACTACAGAGGTATCAGTCTCCTTAACATCGCATTTAAGATTTTATCTGCCGTATTGTGTGAACGCCTGAAGCCGTTCGTCAACAACCTGATAGGTCCATATCAGTGTGGCTTCAGGCCAGGAAAGTCCACCATCGACCAGATATTCACACTACGGCAGATCTTGGAGAAGACCCATGAGCTTCAGATCGATACCCACCACCTATTCATCGATTTTAAGGCCGCGTATGACAGCATCTATAGAGACGAGCTACGGGTATATAGAGCAATGTCTAGTTTTGGCATCCCTGCCAAACTCGTCCGTCTGTGCAGGATTACGATGGAGAATGCACGCTGCTCCATCAATGTCGGTAAAGATCTCACCGAGACCTTTGATGTCCAGAAAGGATTTAGACAAGGCGATGCGCTGTCATGCGATTTTTTTAACATCGTACTTGGGAGAATAGTGCAAAACTCACGAGCAAACGCAAGAGGCACTATCTTTCAAAAGTCACTCCAACTACTCGCATACGCCGACGATATTGACATAATCGGGAGAAAGCAGCGTGATGTCAGTGGCGCTTTCGCGAGTATTGAGAAGGAAGCGGCGAAAATGGGTTTAGCGGTCAATGAGGGCAAGACCAAGTATATGCTCTCAAGCAAAAAGGACAACCAACACCGACGTCTCGGGCAGAACGTCACCCTCGACAGATATAACTTTGAGGTAGTTAAGGACTTTGTCTACCTAGGCTCCGCTATAAATACAGACAACGACACCAGCGCTGAGATCAAGCGAAGAATAACTCTTGCCAACCGCTGTTTCTTTGGGTTAAGAAGGCAATTGAGTAGCAAAGCCCTCTCTCGGACAACAAAAGTCATCCTTTATAAGACTTTAATAATCCCGGTCCTGCTCTATGGCGCAGAGGCATGGACATTATCAAAAACGGATGAGGGTGTTCTTGGTTGCTTCGAGAGAAAAATTCTTCTGGCGATCTTCGGTCCCGTCTGCATTGACGGTGAGTGGAGGAGAGGATACAACGACGAACTGTATGGACCGTACAGCGACATGGACCCAGCCAGAAGACTGAGATGGCTGGGTCATGTAGAGCGCATGGACACCAATACTCCGGTCCGAAAAGTCTTCGAATCCGCTACCGAGGGACAGCGCAGTAGAGGAAGGCCAAGACTCAGGTGGCGCACGCAAGTGGAAGAGGACCTCAGCCAACTTAGCGTGCGAAACTGGAGGCAGCTAGCCAGGGATCGAGCTGGCTGGAGAAGCTTGTTGGCTGAGGCCCAGGTCCACCCCGGACTGTAGCGCCACCTAAAGTAAGTAAGTGATAGAAATAGATATTTGATAATTTCAATTACAATTGAATTAATTAACACTTGATTGATTATTTACAGTTGTAACTCAATTGTCTTAGTAATTTTCTTAGTTATATTGATAGTAATGAATTTCATGAAAGGATCAATGGCTTGGTAATGCCGGTTTCATTTCAGCACTTCATTTTTTGAGAAATTATAACTTGCGCTTAATCGAGCTAATAGATAGGTGTCGATTCGGTAAAAATAAGATGTTTTGTCGGATGCTTATCACAAGCCACGTAGTTGTGTAAGATTTAGTAAAGGAGGTTTTGATGTCCATTTACTAAGTGCTCATGGTTTTATTAACTCATCAATTCCGCGGATCTGACAAAATATACTCTTCGTGGTACCGGTGGTGGCGATGGCGTGATGGTTAGCACATTGGACTATCACGCAGATGGTCCGTGGTTCGATCCCCGGCATCGTCGACAATTTTTCGAATCGTCGTCACTCTTTAGGCGGGCAATGGCAAACTCCCGAAAGTAAAATTGCCTATGAAAAAGTTTCTTAGAGTGCCGTTCGGATTCGGCAATAAACCGTAGGCCCCGCTCAGATGTGAGAAAAATTACAACATAAGCAACACAAATGAGTGTCAAGAAGTTAGGCCATGACTCATACCGGGCTGCCAGCGCCACAGTCTTTGTTTGATACCGGCACTATAAAAGTAGCTGATTGTACATCTGTCAAAGGCATAGGGGTGTTTAGAAAATGATGCTAAAGAAGATCTCTGATTTTACCAATATAGTGCAGGAAAGCAGAATGAGATGAGAAGCGAAGCTATCTGTAATTTTCCTAATGGCTAATGGCTTGTAGAACAAAGATCAATGTACCAGGGTAAATATCTAGATTCTGCTTAGAGAAATTCATTTCCGAAGTCATATCTTCAAAGCCATGTCACAGTCAAACTGGCTCATTCCGGAACATATCTTCTGGTATTGGCAAGTTTTTTATAATGCGATTGGTGATTGAGACTGTCCAGCGATTAGGATAACACAAACAATCAGTATCGAAATATTTGCATCTATATTGAACCTTGTGGCGATATTCTTAGCTTAGCAAAAGTCGCCAAAGACATTATAGAAGATCTACTTAGAGTCTTATTCCGACGATACATAACGCCTGAATAAGCGTAGTTTAATACGGCATAAATGATCCGGCAGCGATTTCAAAGACTCCAAAAGTTGTGGCTCTTGTTTCTTATATTGAAATCTGCCTCTCATAACATGCTGATTAATTAACTGGCAGCTTAAAAAGGTCCTCAATATATGTTCGATGTCCGAGGGCACTCAGTGCAAACTTCTTCACGTACCCAGACGATTAAGTAAAGAAGAATTGTAAATTAATTAGCGACTTACTAGATATCGTTTTGGTAGTAATATCTTTGTTGAAAAAGATACCAGAGCACCGTTTTGGGTTGAATCATCGTTTATTTCCATGCAAACAGGTTTGAGAACTTTGAATTGAAATAAAGCACAGAAAAATATTTGTACGATAATATCCATGAAATTAGCTTTGTTTGACAGATAATTTTATGACATTAATGTCTAAATATGATTTTGGGCAGGCTGACTTAATATTTTTATACACTCTTCGCATGAAATCAGGGTGTATTTTGACAATAACGCGCCGAATGTTGGCTTTCAAGTACTCATTTGTCTCTGGTTTATCGGCGTAGACGTGCAACCAAGAATAAATATTCTTATGGGGTCAAATTGCAGAACGAGGTGACCATTAGACAGGTCCCTTTCATGACATTAATCGTTCGTCAAATGTTTCTTTCAATAAATCAATTGTATCGCAGGCTGTGTGGCACAAAGTTAGTAATCATGTCTCTGTACCGCTCACGGTTGACTGTAACGTTCGGATCTGAAACTTTTTCTGGATATAATCGAGTTACGACAATGGCTTATTGACATACCCATTTAACTAAGAATATGCTACATCACGGAAAAAAATTTTCAAATGAAATTGTGCGTCAATAACAATGTTTCTTTCGGCCGATTCACCAAATGTACGGCGTGAACGATGAATATGCGACTTTAATTCCTGTACAACTTTAGTCTTGTGAGCACGTTAACCAAGATCTTTAAGCAAAATTTTCCATTAACTGGATGGACGCAACTTTAATTGTTGACCACAATGACGAATTGACACATTTGGATCGCACTGTACGACGTCTTACGGGATGCGTATTATCTTTTCGAGCAAACGTATTGCGAAAACGATCCACAGTTTCTCGGATTAATCACTTTGATAGGCGATTATAAGCACCACATAATGCACGTAATGTCCGATGAGTTTCTCGAATTGAACGATGTTTCCTTAAAATAAATTTGAACTATTTGAAAACATTGCTCCAGCGTGAGTCTATTTATGATGAATTTCCAAACCAAGCTTAACTCAAAATAACCGCGAACTGTCAAATCGGCTGTCACAGAAGAAAATAGTGTTGCCAATTAAAAGTGTTCCGCATCTAAAAAAAAACAACACTTTTTATCTGTGAGTATAGATTTCAACAATGTGTTACTACTAAACCAATATTCTCAACTTTGTTAGTGCCTTCCATATTCCATCGAACTCTTTTTTTCAAATTAATGAAGACGATGTGCAGATGATTCGAAGCATCTCCATGTTGCTCCATCTTATTCGTAAATTTTAAATCGCATTAACCACATAGTGTTAAGTAATATTGCGTTGTCAATTGTCATTCTTCCGAGGGTAGTTGATTCAGCTCGACTTCACTTTCTTTTACTGCTTTGTTAGCTCTGGCTTCCGTTAAACCTGAATTTATTTTTTTTTTAACGCCAGACGAAGAAATTGTACTTCCCAGAAATGTTTCTTTTATGTAAGGCGGCATTAAAGTACTCTTGGGAACTACATATTGCAAACTTCGTGGTTCCCGTTAGGGGGCTTCCATGATCTTGATCAATATGTTTCGGGGATTGAATCTCTTCTGAGGGTTTTGTTCTTTTTCACCGCAAGCTTAAAAATATTAGATGGTTGCACATTTTCTCCTGTTTTTCGTATGTCTAAAAGTTGCGCGTGTACAGCGTCTTATTCTCGATACAAAGTCTCCGAGACGAAAGGAGTGAAGTATTTTTTTAGTGGATTGGCAGTATTGTTATTTAACATGAAACGATAACCAATTTTAAACCTCAAGGTTCATTCACAGCTTAGTGAACAGCAAATATTCGCGAATTTTGACATTTCATTATCAGTTGAATCCCAGGGACCTACGAACAACACAAAAGAAAACAGGAGAATTTCGAGGTTAAGTTTGCGAGAGTGTTTTGGTCGTGCGAATATAAACTGGGTTCCACATTTGTGGAATGCAAGTTTGACAGGTTGTAAGGAGCGTTTGCTTACTTCGCCGATTTCTACGACTTGAATTTGAAGTTTTTTTTATTAACTCACAGAAAAATTAAGCTCTGTGCTTTTGGAATAGTAAAATTTTCCCTTAAAAATCGGATTCATACATTCAAGGATCACATAGATGCCTGAATCGAAAGGTCGGCATAATGGAGGCTATAAAATGAACAATTTTTACGGCATTATTTCGGCAACGTAAAATCGATATAATAAATACGAAAACTGCATAAACGCACTCGAAGTAATAAATCAAGTGCGTCACACGGTTAAGCGGCACATATACCTAATTATTTAACAAGACCTGGACTTAGCTACGTACTCTAGTGGCGGACATCAAGTCCTGATTAGGAAGATTACCATCTATGAAGAACTAACACGAAACAGTTCTTAACTGATGCTAAGCGAAGCAATTCTAATAAAAGCCAGATTTTTCCTGTCAGACCTTTCGTGAAGAAAACAGAGATATACCAATAAGGACCGACATCGATCTGGAAAATTAAGTAGACACAACTTAAACAAGGGGATAAGCAAGCTCTGACAGCTAATTTACGAGAATGTTTCCAAAATCCCATAAACCAGGATGAAAAAATAAATGTGAAAGGGAACTGAGACAACTTCAGAGATAAACGTAGGACTTGTGTAACAACTGAACTTCCCAAGGCCAAATCCACAAAGCGAGTCTTGAGTGAGACTGCAGGCATTGCGAAAAAAAATTCGGGAATAAGAAAACGTACGTCTTCAACCAGAAGACATTGTTAAAGTTCCGTCGAAATCGACCAGACGACGCGCCGTGCAATTGGTAAAAGACTTGAAGACAATTTCTTACAAAGAGCAAAAAGTCCATCAGCTAATGTCTATTGACCGTGAATTGCGTCTAACTTACGCTCAGACCCTCATGAATCTTAACAACAATCTGGATGGTTTTGCGTCAAAAATAATCATGAGTGACGAAGCTCATTTTCACCTAAAATATGTGAATACGTAAAAAAACAAAATGAGCAGATCTGAATCTGATATGATCTGAAACCATAATGAATTTATAATTTATCAATTGGATGAATTGGGACTGGAGGACATGTTGTTCCAGCAGGATGGACCAACTGGGTATACCACACGAGCCACATCCGACAATTTAAGGCAGGCGATTTGCAATGACTCATAGGATCACTCTAGATTTTTTTTACAGGGTTATTTAAAGTTCCAGGCTTATATTAACAAGCCACAAACTCTGCCAGGCTTTAAGGAGAATATCCGCCAAGAAGTGAAGAACCTATTGTGTGAAACTCGGAAGAAAACCACGGAAAAGGCCATGAAAAGAGCCCAAAAAGAAATTAACAATGGCAGCGGCCACTTAAGCGATATCATTTTCAAAATGTGGTGCTAGTGTCAAACATTCACGCAGTGCACAAAGTGAAATTATTAATCTTTATGGCAGTCAATGCGGCTTCGTGAGAGGCATCCTAAGTTTGGCGAGAAAAACGGAAAGAATTTAATGGTGCCTCGAAAGATTTGATTATCGTCGTCATCGATTTAAAATACGCGTTCGATAGAGTCCACAAATATATTTTGGGAACGCATATAGAAAGTTACACGAGAAGTACGACGACGTTAAGACAAAAATGAAATACACTACACTGACTAGTCCAAAGGACTTATTCTTTTTTCAAAGAGAATTGCAACGAGGTGACAGATAACTCGTAGAATTTGGATAAGGGAGTATAACGATCACTCTAAAACAGTCGTCCAAAGACCAAATATTTGCAGTGCAACTTGTTCGACCTTTTAAACTCCAACTCCTGATGTTTATTTAGAGGGTTAATGCATCCATGTGCTCGAGCTTAATCATGAACTAGCAGGAAATTAAAGTCGAATATTCTCCCTGAGGGCTGCGATTGTCTGAGGCTGACCGTATTGCCGATGGCGTCCTCAAAAAAATACGGCTCAATCACTCCTCCCACGTGAACGCCGCACCGCACAGGCTTTGCGTGGATGTAATGACTCTTCACACGCGGAGTTTTTCAGTGTGGAAAGTGGAAATACGCCTCATCGCTCATTATGATTTTCGACACAAAATCATCCTCTTCGTTGTTGAGATTAAGGATGGCTTAACAGTAATTCACACGCGACTGACGGTCAGAAGGTATTAAATACACTTTGTACGGGAACATGTGTAAGTCTTTCACTAAAATTCGCTGTAGGGTCCATCTGGTGATGCCCAATTGCCTGGCCCGTCGTCTGGTTGATGTTTCTTGGTTCTAAGCGCTAAGCGCTGGTATGTTTGCCCAGTTGGCGCGACACGGTTAGGAAATCGACGTCGAAATTCACGCTGCGCTTACACCACCGACCGATTATTGGTCAAAAAAAATCGACACAATCATTCCAAGCTCTTGGGGAGTATAGCGCTCCATTGCTTGTCTGTTTGTATACTGCAGCTGTCTTGGTCACAAATGTCAAATATGATTGACGCCATTTGCAAAAATTATAACATCTTCCTATAGGATGATTAATTTGCGCCACCTTGTACAATTTAGGGGAGAACAACGTTTGGTAATAATCCAAAGTAACTTCCATAGTGGATGCGGTGTTGCCGAAATGAATTTGAGAATAGATTTCGGCCAAGGATCTTAGCAATTGGACTTCAGTCGCAATAGCCTTAGGAGAATTTTGCATTAAGTTCTCAGATTATTCGCTTATTAGTTCTTATTGACTCAGAAACTCAAGCCAAATGACCAACTTCCTCGTTATCGCTTCTCTGTTTGCTCTTTGGAGCACTTCGAAATTGATGACAATTTTGCTCGAAAAATTATGTCTTTGGCGCTCGGGAAATCTATCCAGAAATTGGGGATTCGAAGCTATTGTGCCAGCAAGTTTAGGCTACGTGCTTCACAAGTGGCTTAAACGTCACGAAATATCTGCAGTCAGTCCGGCATTGTATTTAGTCACTGAACTGCATACATACTCGTGTTGCCATCTTGTACAGAGTTCCATACCGAGAGTGGAGCGCCCCAATATCTCTCCGAAAAGGATCTACGACTTGATTCCCTATTATCTACTTGAATTTGGAAAACTTTACATTACTTTCGGACAAGTGCAATTGCTGCCTAAAGTCTGTGCATGAAGGAAATTTTTTTTTTATATTTTACAGTGTAAGGCGTAAATCGAACCCAGATATTGATTAGAAGTGGATGAGCTTAACTAGTATTTAATTCCGTCGGGGACTTAAGAAGAAGACTTAATTTTATGTCCTCCATATTTTGGAGAACTACGGACTCGTTATCCATCTTTAAAATCTGAAATTTGAAATCAGTTGAAACTCAGACAATTAATTGAACACATTCGTACCTTAAAGGGACACCCTTGGCCTCATGTGTATTTTATTCAATTAATTCTCAATTCGACATGTCAAAAACTTCCAAATACAAAACTGCACCGAATCAAGAAGAACTAAGAATACCCAACAGATACTAGATGTCAAATGGCTTAAGGGAATTTCCACGAAGAACCATAATTTCAAAGAAAACCCACCAAGTTTACGTTTCCATCTCCATCTCCTTCTCCCACTCACATACTGTAGCTACTTAAAATTCTTCATCACGTTCACTAAATGCAAACATTATATCGAACTCTGCTCTCAGATTTAAGTAGAATTAGCGCAGCAGTCTACTTTGATATTGCCCTGCTGAAAAAAGAAAAAAAAAAATTGGAAAACTTTCCCCCATATGTAGCACATTTGAAAATACTGCTGTTTCTTCAGTTTATGGGATAATTGGAGATTATTTTCTCTTCTCCAATCTCTCTTGACTTAGGAAATCTTTCTTTCTACGAAACCGAAGGAAGTTGTTTTGCAATTTACCACGACGAAGGTCAAAAACTCTTGGATTATGCTCAAAGACACGTTTTTCCTTGCACCACCTACTTGTATAACATTGTATCCAAATACCTAACCATCCACCTACCTTCTTGGCAACAAATCTCTTTTTAATGGTATACCACTTGGCCGGTAAACACTAACCTACGATAACAGCAGGAAATATAAAATACAGATACAATTCTTCTTAGTGTAGATAGTGAATGCCTGTGTTCACAATAAACCGAGTCTCCAATAGTAATCCGCGTACAATAGATTTCCAATTAATGTAAAAATTTTATTCATGGTAACAGAAGAGGAGGTGGTAATCTATGTACATGAGCCTACTCTACCTACCCACTAGACTAGAAAGCCAGAGAAGAAAATGTTAGGACAAAGGAATTTTTTTTTAAACAAGACGTCCAGTGTACCTGTCAATTTGTACATAAATATTTCTGATTTAAACAAGGCTTGTTAGTATTGAAATGATTAATTCCACCCACTTCAACCCACTTTGTACCCAATCCACTTACACTGATAATATTTCACTCTTTCATATCATTCAATCAGTTGTCACATAAATTTATTAATCCATTTGTTTTCCGATTGCTTGAAGCGCAATTAATTAACAAACAACCCCCTACCCCTTCACTTACTTCGTGCACATAACAAATAAAAAAAAAATGTAAAATGAAACAATAACCGACCGAGATATAGATATGAGTGAGTATAAAACGGCAGGGACAATCAAAAAACGGACAGCCCAAACGGCAGGATGGAATCGGTCTCTCTATTATTGGCGATTAATTACCATGTTATTATTTTTTGTATTTTTATTTGACTTCACTGATTCATAAGCAAACCAAAAAGTACAAAAAAAAAAAACTTCTACGAGTACAACACCGAAGCACTTCAAGTTACTGGCGAATCATTCGTGCCGTGCGTCGACTTGAGTGGCTCACTTTAGATTTCTGCAAATTCGCGTCCAAACAACACCGAAAGGTAACGTAAATTTCCACTACTACATCTGCCGTCGCGTAACACAAATTCAATGCATTCCACATGCGATCGCTGAAGGATAAATTTAAAAAAAAAAAATATATAACGAAACTATCCAACTTTTCAACTCAAGTGGAGTATGTACAACACGTGCGATATATGTTAACCGACAGACCGACAAACACTCCAACATCCAATTGTGTAGACGACCGATATGGCACTAACGCGCTGGGCTAACCGAACAACAGAAATCTCATAGCTTCACATTTCACATTTCACGTTTCACAATTCACATCTACGATGAGTACACCACATCCGAATACCAACCGAATCGCGTATCCCGTATCCGACCGAAAAGCCGAAACGTTTTCACATCTTTGAGATACAAAGTGAATGGGATTTAGCCCCAACAAAAAAAAAAACAAAAACAAAAAAAAACCCGAGATACACTGTTGTGTTGATGTTGCTTGCATAGGCAGTGGCAAGTACCATGGCAGTAGTACCAAACCAATATCAAGGGATGGTTTTAGATGTTCTCTGTTTCCTAGGCTCTATTTTCATATACCCGTACGGCGTACTATACTTCAGCAACTATTCCCTTCGTTTTTGAAGAGAGAGACTTGCTTAACAGGCTACCACTACGGCATCATCATCATCATAACAATCAACATCAACATCTGCAGGCTTGTCGTCATCTTCATCATCATCAACATCAACATCAACATTAGCATCAGCAACTTTAACTTCAACTTAAGCATCCTTGGTCCATGGAGCCATCACACAACAAAGTATGTACCACCAACCGCATCAGATACAAACTGCAAGAGTCACAGATACACTGTCTCGTCATCGGATGTTGGGCAGCAAAAGTCATGTGTCATGTTGATGGTAACCAGATTCATGTTGAGACGATTAAGTGCCGGCTGTTAACTACATAAATAACAGCGCACAACCAGATTTATCAGATTCACTTGTTTAAGGGATGAAAGAGAGAAGACTTCTGAAGAGATTCTCTGACATTATGCGAATGCAGGTGCTCCATAAGAGGTCAAGATGTGCAGATTTAGTTTTCATTGCTGTTGGAGATAGTGTACGAGTAAGTCAGAAATAATGCGTCATCATTGAGGTGAATCAGTGATTTGCAACCAGCTGCATCTATACTTCAAGCTTGTTGTTTTCTCTAATAAAGCATTGATTGGGTTGGAGCATTGCGAGACAGGTAATTTTACTAACCTCCACTTGTAAAATATCGTTCGGTATGGTTCGAAATTTATATGCGGTAACTAAAGTTGTTGTTACTATCATGTTGGTTGAGGTCTGGCGTCGAAGTCGGGTCTTAGCCACCCCGTTGTGTAGTTGTATCAAACGAGTTGTCCAGATTGTTCTACGGTCGCAAAAAAAAAATGAAATGTTGTTGGTATCCTCGTGTGGGCCTTTGTATTCACATTCATCCAAAGGTCGTCAACAATAAGACGAAGCATTCTGCATTCACTACCTTTCACTCTTTTGAGTTGCCAGGGATTCTGCAGAGCTTAACTTTATGTTTAGTTCAATGAGGGTTAAGGTGTTCCGTGACAGCGTTGGCTTGTACAGCGATGTGAGCTTGAATGACTCTGCTCGGATTAACAAGGCTCGGATTATTGGAAACGCACTTTGCATTACATCGTTGAGCTGATTTAAACTTTAAAACATTTTTTTGTGACGTATTGCATGTAGAGATATTCTATAAAAGGAGCTGACCAAGGACTGTTTACAAATCTGTTCTTAGCCTTGTACCCCTGAAGGTAGATATGTTCAAATATACAGTTCTCTCCGCACGCTGCCTTAAGTTGAGATTGCTTTGATACAGACTTGTGCTTATATCAGACAACTTTGGGTTTCCATGTCAGCTTTTTCAGAATATACGCCTGTAGGCTTAGAAGGCGATCAATGTTTCCAGTTGGAGGGCCTGTTCCACTATTAATGTGTGGTTGGTGTCAGGTAAGTCAGTACCGAGTTTCCTCCGATATTTTAAAAATTTCTGCTTATTAAGGATGTGCTTCTGATGTTAAGGAACCCATCAAGAAGTCATCCAGGATAAGCTCTTCTCCTGAATAAATTCTTTGAATTTTGTCTAGGACTTCATGTAGGGCCATTTTCCTTATTTCTTCTTCTGTACTAGAGGCTACATCTACTGATTGCTTCAGAGGTCTAACCACGACTTTTCGCGTCAAGTTTTCTACTTGATCCTCTAAAATTAAGTCGAAAAAAATGTCAGATAATCTACTCGTACTCATGTTCAAAACAAAGATAAAAGTTGATAAATGATGTGTTTTCCACGTCCTCTCGAAATAGCCAAAACATTCTTAGGGCTACATGACAGTGTGACCTTTGTACGAGTACGTGCTAGAATTTTAACTCTAGTTTTGTGGACATGCCGTCTGATGTAATCTCCGAATTCTTCAGTACTTAAAAAAAGCTTAAATTTTAATACTAGCCAGGAAAGGAGCGTAGGGGTTCTTAAGGTAAAACTATTTGTCTTCCTATTGGACGCGAGCAAGATTTAAGTTGCAATCAGGTAAAAATGGTCAGGCCTTTTTCAAACTAGTTCCAATGCCTCAGTATCTTGGCTTATATGCAACAGTTGAATCGTAAAAAATGAGATTGTCGATTCCCTTGCTATGTAAGACTCATAGAATCTAAATCTGCATTGGGGCATAGTGCTTACATTGAGTGTTGGATTTTTCCCTAAGTATGACCTATAGGTCTCATGACCCTCCAAGGGGCTCCTCTATGAAATCAACGACATTCTTACAGAATCTCGACATAAAAACACTGCGGGCTGTATACCGACATCTTAACGGGCCACAGTGGTGTCGACGATCAACTAATTGTTTTGGATATGTATAATATCGATTCAGAATGGTGAAAGATTGTATCCCTCTAAAAAGTTTTTCACGCCAGACATTACAACAATGTGTTTAAGCTCGTGTACCGCCTAACTGGCCGGGAAATTTCCTTACACCTAAACTCATTACTAAGAGTTGCCTGATTGAATTTGAATATCACTCCCTGGACTTAGATGAGAATCTGGAGTCGGCTTTTAATTTACCATCAAGAATCGGATCATCCGTAAAGACAAGCAGATGTTAAGCGGAGAAACTAGACGTCCTCATTAAGAGTTTTTCGATACATTTTTGTTCGTAGCGTCAGTAGACATACAGAGTTCGCTGAATTGATTTTTAAAAAAACGAAATCAATCAAACCGTTTACTGGTAACATTTGACTTTCAAGAGGAACCAATTTGGGAGGCTGTCACATGCTTTTCAATGAATGAATAGGTCAAGTTCCCAAGTCTTTTCCAAAAACATTCAAATAAAGTAGTAATTAGCGTTGAGATGCTCAGAGATTGATTGAAGATACCACAAAAATGCCAGGGCTGCCGACATCTAATTGACATCTAATTGACAATGGCTGTACTCCATATAATCCTTGTCATTGCCTATAGTAAGAAGATACCAATCCGGTATGGTGTTGCAAATAACACATGACTTGTCGATATACAGGTACCTTAAGCCAGGACGTAATAGTCTCGTCAAGTTGAAAACAATTCATCAAAAAATGCTGCAGCCCTACCCTATTTAGCTGCGACCACATGCACAAGAATATCATCCCTTTGGCCTTTGAAATTCCAATTTAAGTCCCGCAGTTGCCTCAGAAGACTTTAAACTCAAAAAACATGGCCTTCTGGACTTTTTCCTTAATTTGCTAGGATGATCAAAGAACGTATTTTGATTATTCCCTGACTTGTACCTGATACTATTGAACAATGATTCTGTAGCCTTACAACTGATTGTAAACTAACTGAGGAAGGAAGACAACCTCCTATGTTATGATCTGACTTAGTTCTGTTCTTGGGGGTATTGGGTTGTCCATACGTTGTCTTCTTATTCTATTAATTAAGAATTTTTTTCTGAATTTGAGGAGCTAACTTATTAGCACTTTAGTAATGTCCTTAGGGATCAGAAAAAAGTCACACAGCCCCACATTTCAAAACTTTTGTACCATAGCCAGACCTTTCAAAGCTATTTTTCATTTAAAATGGAGTGGTTTTTGGTACAACGCGCACTGGAGTTTTGATGACTTTGTGCGCTGACAATTTTTCCTGTGGTATTCCGCCCATCTGATGCAATAACACCAGAAGTCACGTTGCTGCAAAAATTTGAAATCGACAATACCTGTCCATAGGACCCATCTAAACTGGGACGGTGGTGTGTTGTAACAAAATTTCTTTTCACTTTGCGTTAGAAAAACTTGTGTCGTTCTTCTATTTGGACAGATACAATATGTATGCAACCCTGATCTCAATGAAGTTTATCTGTAGAAACTGTAGCAAGAGCTAAATTGCACTAAGGGTCATATGATACCACTATTTACTTCCAAGCTAGTTCGGCAAGGCTTTTTTAACGCAGTCAGAAAGTTGAATGCATTGAAGGTTCCAGGTCACAACGGAGTCATGAAAAATGAAATCTCCGATGAACTTGCGAGACAGGATCAAGAGGTCTGCTAAAAGTCAGCAACTATCCTGTTGTCCCTTAAATACAGGAATCGCGATAGGGCGCCACGTTTATACACATAAATGTACTCGGCAACCTGCGGCGCTTACTGTGAAAGTAATGACAATCAGTTTTGCACACCACAATGGTTTTTACCTCCTCCATATAATGAAGTCACCCTTTACTTCAATGTCTCTAATGTATAGAAATCAATCATATTTTTAGCTGGAACATTACTTTAGCGTTATTGCGGCATGCGATGTAGAGTTCTCTGTTGTACCTTCTCTCCCATATCTCATAAACGTAAGAATTACTTAAAAATTTTTTTCATTTAAAACGGTGGGAATTATTTTGATGATACTTTCGTAACGTATTCGCTTTTGTACGTCATACAGCAGAACTGTGATGATGAGAGCTACAGTCGATAGATTTGGACCTTCTTTAATACATTTACCAACAGCAGCCTTATTTTTTTGGAGGGTACATTTCGATGATGGATAGGTGTTCAAACATCTGCAGCAGAGCCAGTCTCTTCGAATTCCTTTACAGTTTTGCCTATAGTGCGCTAAGATGGACGATCATGTCGACCATAATCTACTCGTAATGCACGGAACGTAATTACTACAGAACCACTATTTTTGTCGCATTCTTTTACAATTTTTACACTTTCAGTGGTTAACAATCGATCCATTTTGCGAAATGTTAAACAACAAACTCGACATACTATATACGGTACCGGATGACAGTTCTTTTTGGAATATGAAATGAGATTGAAACAGGGATGTCAAATCCTTATTACGAATTCGATGACTCTATATTTTGACACTAAAAGCTATTATTGGCAAACCCTGTCTTATATTTTCGCGGCACGAAATAGATCGATTTACGCAGCGCTGAGAAATATTCCAAAGTTACTTCTGTAGTGGATGTTGTGTTGCCTAAATATCGCGAATTTTGAAAAGAAATTTCAGTCAAAATAATGCACCTGCTGTTCTCAAGTTTGTGAAGAAAGTTCACAAGACGGGTTTGCTGATTGACAAACGAACATATTACCATGTTCGTCCTGCTATTGCCGAAAGTGTGCGCCTAAATCCGAAAATTTCAACTCGGCAAAGATCTCAGCATCTGAACATCAGTCGCAATAGCCTGAAAAAATTTAATTTTGCATAAAGATCTCCGATTATACTTAAGGTCCAATTGACTCATGGATTGAAGCAAAGTGACCACCCGCTTCGTTATCGCATCTCTGTTTTTCGAAATTGATGAAAATGTTGCTGAAAAAATCATCTTTCAGCTGATGTTCATTTCCATCCCGGCGGTTATGTTTAATAGCAGAATTGCCGTATTTTGGGGTCGGTAAATCCACACGTAGCCATAGAGGACCCAGTAGATCCTGATCGTGTGTCTGTGTCGTGTGGTGTTTGGAGTGGCAACATTATTCTTCCATTTTTCTTCCAACGTGACAATTGAAGAAGTATTTCAGGCAATGTTGAATGCTATCGAGGCATAATAACCGAATTTTTATGCCACATAAGCCGTCTTTACTTTAGATGGCGCTACAGTCCGGGGTGGACCTGGGCCTCAGTCAACAAGCTTCTCCAGCCAGCTCGATCCCTGGCTAGCTGCCTCCAGTTTCGCACGCTAAGTTGGCTGAGGTCCTCTCCCACTTGCGTGCGCCACCTGAGTCTTGGCCTTCCTCTACTGCGCTGTCCCTCGGGAGCGGATTCGAAGACTTTTCGGACCGGAGCAATGGTGTCCATGCGCTCTACATGACCCAGCCATCTCAGTTTTTGGATCCTCACTCTTCTGGCTAAGTCCATGTGGCTGTACAGTCCGTACAGTTCGTGTTTGTATTTCCTCCTCCACTCACCGTCAATGCAGATGGGACTGAAGATCGCCCGAAGAATTTTTCTCTCGAAGCAACCAAGAACACCCTCATCCGTTTTTGATAATGTCCATGCCTCTGCGGCATAGAGCAGGACCGGGATTATTAACGTCTTATAAAGGGTGACTTTTGTTGTCCGAGAGAGGGCTTTGCTACTCAATTGCCTTCTTAGCCCAAAGAAACAGCGGTTGGCAAGAGTTATTCTTCGCTTGATCTCAGCGCTGGTGTCGTTGTCTGTATTTATAGCAGAGCCTAGGTAGACAAAGTCCTTAACTACCTCAAAGTTATATCTGTCTAAGGTGACGTTCTGCCCGAGACGTCGGTGTTGGTTGTCCTTTTTGCTTGACAGCATATACTTGGTCTTGCCCTCATTGACCGCTAAACCCATTTTCGCCGCTTCCGTCTCAATACTCGCGAAAGCGCCACTGATATCACGCTGCTTTCTCCCGATTATGTCAATATCGTCGGCGTATGCGAGTAGTTGGACGGACTTTTGAAAGATAGTGCCTCTTGTGATTGCTCTTGAGTTTTGCAGTATTCTTTCAAGTACGATGTTGAAAAAATCGCACGACAGCGCATCGCCTTGTCTAAATCCTTTCTGGACATCAAAGGTCTCGGTGAGATCTTTACCGACCTTGATGGAGCAGCGTGCATTCTCTATCGTCATCCTGCACAGACGGACGGGCTTGGCAGGGATGCCAAAACTAGATATTCATTGCTCTGTATAGCTCGTCTCTATAGATGCTCTCATACGCGGCCTTAAAAGCGATGAGTAGGTGGTATGTATCGATCTGAAGCTCATGGGTCTTCTCCAGGATCTTCCGTAGTGTGAATATTTGGTCGATGGTGGACTTTCCTGCCGTCTAACAATCTATTTATTGCACACTGAGTTCAATAGTCATGTAATTAGTCGCTTCGGTTATGCTGCTTGGCTACTACGAAGTTGCGATTTCACGCCGTTGGTTGGGTTTTGTTTAGTGGGGTACCCCATTAAAGATCGATGCTATGCGAACAATCCAGAGACCATTCAGGCACTTAACAACAATATTGGTCAAGCTATTCGTGAAGTACAAACAGAATCATCAAAAATTATTGACAGAGGTACAAAACTTGGACATTGCTTTGTATCGTTTCGTCTCTGTGTATAAGCATTTGGTCGTGGAAAAAATATCGGCGCTAATCCTCCCAGAAAGGTGCCAATTACATTGTTGACAACTAGTTTGAGGCAATCAGACAAACATTACTACCTATATTGTTGTGATGTTAAGAAGACTGATACACCCAAATGGCCCTGGTTTTTGTTTTTTTTTGTATTCGACAATATTGTGGTTATATTTAATAGGCATACCTTCTCGACCAAATCAAGGATTTGGGGTATCTGACTGACACTTTTGGTAAAGCTTTCGAATATGGTTCTTAGATAGCTCCCTTACATGGTTACTGGAGCACTTTATCAAAGCAGTTCTGACGTCTTTTATGATTTTTCGGAATTTATGCCTCTAAGCTATAGTAGGTACCAGATGCTGGTTTCATGAATTGAACATGTTAAGTGTTTGAAGGATACAAGAGCGGTAAAAGTTTTGGCAGTTGGTTTCTGTAATGTCATAAGCCCATTTCAATTAAATAATGATCTATATATACATTTGTCAATGTTACTGAGACTTTTATGATTATCCTTTTCGCAGGGTCGTCATTTACATAAATCAATTCAAATTCTGAGCTCAGTTCCTTCCGACAACCTATACTTGTCCTGAGAAATGCTTATTGATGCCAGCCTCTTCCTTGACATATTTCTTGAAGATGTAAAGAAAGCAAATCAGTCTCATCTATATTTGATTAAAGAAATCGAAATACATCAACAAATTTCCCTATATATTGGGAAATTTGTAGGGGAAATTCAAATAATTCAATTTGCTCTTTAATTCAATGTTTATTCTCTTTCATTATTTGAAGAGAACCTCATTTTCAATAGAAAACCAGTTCAATTTGAAAGCAAGTAAAAATGAAAATGAATTGACTTCACTTCCTCCAGATTATGGTTGTAAGAAATGTTGGGGCCATGACAAAAATTATTTCAAATTGTCTTGTATTTAATTGACACTACTTTTTATTGAATTCGAATCATTCTTAAGCGGCATATACATTGGTCAAATTTTCATCAAGCATGTCAGAGTGGATTAGTGAAATGAGACACGTATACGTTGTGTGTCTGCTTGAAGCAAAATCAAATTGTTTGGAATTTTTGTCAATCAGGTAGACATGCTTGATTGACTGATTGATCATGCATTTGCTCATTTTGCTTGGACAGCGACAAGACAACATCGTAGGCAGACAGCGGAAGTTTTTTTTTAAAGGGTTTAATGTGTTAGAAAATGGAGGATAAAAATGTTATTTTGGAATTCCTACAAGTTTATCGTTGTGCAACATAAAAGCGACGGTTATTTAAAAATTTGTATAATTTTGAGTGTTATCATTTGAAGAAGTTGATCATATGCCTGCCTCCTCGTTCATGCACAGGAAATTTACGAAATCAATCGGTGAACTTAATTTAAGCTCATTCAGGAGATTTTCTTCCACACCCGTTTCTTCCGAAACTTTTTACTTTTCTTCATTAATGCTAGCGCTAGTCCCAAAGCGATCGTCCAAAAACAGCAATCGTTCGTGTCACTCATATTTTCTTTACAAAAAAAAAACGATTTCAGTTGAAATCGCTCAAGAAACCGCATATGCTTTAACCTCAAAATTAAATTAAAAATGAATGGTTGAAGACTCATGCTTAATGTGTGGATATACGAGGTGTGATCAAAAAGTAAGGTGACTTTTTAAATTTCGCGCGCTCAGTACACTCTAACTCAAAATGTTTTTGTTGTTGTGTTGGTTCACTTGTCACGATCATATGTTTATAGTTTTAACCATATAGCAGTTGTTGTTTTTATGTGAGAGGCATAAAAGTTGGACGTGTTTTGTTTACTAGGCGATTTTTTGTGGTTAAAAGTAATGGAGCAGAGAGTTTGTATTAATTTTTGCGTAAAAAATGGTATTAAGTGCTCAGAAACTCTTGAAATGTTGACAGTAGCGTACGGACAGTCAATTTTAAGCAAAAAAAATGTTTATAAGTGGTATAAATTATTCCAAGAGGGCCGAGAAAATGTTAATGATGAACCTCGCTCCGGACGACCTAGCACGTCAAACACAGACGAAAATGTTAAAAAAGTTAAAGAAATTGTGTTGAAAAATCGTCGAATCACGATTAGGGAAATAGCGGATGATCTTGGCTTATCGTTTGGCTCAAGCCAATCAATTTTAACGGATGTTTTGGGTATGAAACATGTGTCATCGAAATTCGTTCCAAAATTGCTTAATTTTGATCAAAAGCAGCATCGCATGAACATTGCCCAAGACATGTTAAACAACGTCAATGATGATCCTGATCTGCTCAAAAGGGTTATAACTGGCCCCCTGCGACTTTTTTCTCTTTCCAAAGTTGAAAATGCCCATGAAAGGACGAAGATTTGCAACGATTGAGGAGATCAAGGCTGCATCGCTGGAGAAGCTCAAGGCAATACCAAAAAGTGCGTTTCAGAAGTGCTTTGACGACTGGAAAAAGCGCTGGCACAAGTGCATTGTATCAGAGGGGGATTATTTTGAAGGGGATAAAATAAATTTGGATGATTAAATAAATAAAATGGCGATGGCGCGATAGTTAGCTCATTGGACTATCACGCAGACAGTCTGGGTTCGATTCCTGGCTGGGTCACCAACAGTTTTCAAATCGCCATCACCCTTTCGGCGGGCAATGGCAAACTCCCGAAAGTAAAATTGCCTACGAAAAAGCTTCTAAGGCCGTTCGGACTCGGCGATAAACCGTAGGCCCCGTTAGGTCGTTGAAATTCTGTTCTTTCTCACTCCAGGGTTGCACAGGATTTCTTAAAAATCTGGATTTATCATTGTGTTGGTTTTTTTTTCAATGTGTGTGTTGTTAGAAAATCATTTTGCGTTTATTCTGTAATTGAACGTCATCAGCGACGGAGGTCAAGTGGAAAAAATCATAAAAAGATGCTGAAAAAGCAAACAGACAAAACAAAATGAGATATTGGTACATATGTGGACAAATCCATTTTTATTAACCTCATCGAGATTTATGGCGTAAAACAATATTTTGAGCAATAAGGTGATGGGTATTGGGTATTTTCACCCTCAAAATTTAATCAATAAAGATTTGTTGCAGGTAGAATTACATGATTGAAGATGAAAAGAAAATTTAAATGCATGTGATTCACATTTTTGTTTTTCCATAGCAGCGACATGACTCGTACGAAATCCTACATTGGACTGGTAAATTAGCCTGTGTGTACGCGCTTTTAATTGAACAAAAAAAAAGCCTAAATGATCAGCAAAATCCACCTGCACTGAGAATTTCAAAATTTACACCCTAAAAGTGATAGGAAATCGTTTAAAAGAAGAGAATCCTAAAATGAGACAGAAGAAAATCTGAAGAAGAAAGCAACACACAAAATTTCTCAAATTTTAGAATCTTCGTAAATTGCGGGCAAAATTTCGGAAATTTCGGCTGCTAGTAGACCGACAACAGACTACAAATTTCCTCTCTCGTGTGCATGTACTCAACACATGTAAATATTTCTAGTTTCAATTGCGTGTGTGAACGTTAGGTAACTCGGTCTCTCGTGTACAGATGCACATCCAGGTTCTTAAGAAATCCTGTGTAACCCTTGGGCCAATGAACCCAAATATACAGGCCCTGAACTTTAAATTGGCAACGCTATTTTCTGTGACAGCCGATTTGACAGTTCTCAGTTTGGTTTGATAAATAGATTCACACTGATGCAACTTTTGCAAAAGTTCAAATGTATTTTAAGAAAACATGGTTTAATTCGAGAAACTCATCGCGCATTACGTGCATTTTATTGTGCCCATCAAAGCGATTAATTCGAGAAACTATGGATCGTCTTCGCAATACGTTTACTCTAAACAGTAAAACGCTCCCGTAAGACGTCGTACAGTTCGCACACAACAAGCGATTGATGGTATGCAGCATAGTGTTGATGATGATCCAAATGTATCAATTCGTCGCCGTGGTTAACAATTAAACTTGTGTCCATCACTGGCACAATGGTTCCACAATTTCATTTGGAAATTTTATTCAGTAATGAAGCACTTTTTTGGTTAAATCGCTATGTCAATACACATTCAGAAAAAGACATAGTTTGGTGCGCTCTATTGGCCGGTGGATTCATTGATCCGTATATTTTGAAAAACGATTATGGTCAGAACGTTGAAGTCAACAGTGAGAGGTGCAAAGACATAATTAAGAGTTTCTGCCGCCGTAGTGATTAGTTCTCTCACCTTTTCAACAACCGAAGAGTCCACAGGTGGAATATTCAATAATAGACATAGAAGCGACAGCACGAAACTAGTGATTATCGAGTTCCCGAGAGATGCCGCCTTTCTCTAATAAAGCGGCTTACATCACTTTTGTAAAGGCCGAGATTGTGTTATGGAAAAGACACAAATCAAGTATCCGAACTGGATACGCCTGCATCAGCTATGACAGTGGTCTGGGAATTTTAAGGAAAAGTCTGCACTCCATTTAACTCGACTTTTAAGACTTGGAGAACTCCTGATCAATCAACAGTCAACCAGATTGATCACATTGCGATCGACGCAAGACACTCCTCCAGCATTATGGATGTCCGTACGTTCCGAGGAGCCAAAATCGTCTCGGACCATTACCTTGTTGTAACCAAGGTACGGTTGCGGATATCCCAAACTACGCCAAGACAAACTAATGCTGTGAGAAAATTCGACGTCAGACGGCTACAATCGCAAGAGATTGCCAAGTCCTTTTCCGATCGAGTGTCTCTTAATCTCTTAAGAGGTCCAATGCCGCCAGCATCAAGCATCGAAGACCATTGGAAACACTGCAAAAACGCCATCAGAGATGCCGCTTCTGATGTGCTGGGTTTCACTCGTCCACCACAACGAAACCCCTGGTTCGATGATGAATGCCGGCAAGCACATGCAGCTAAGCAAGATGCATATAACGCGGCGCTGGTTAGAAAGACAAGAGCTGCTCATGAGCTCTATGAGCGGAAGAGGAGAGACGAGCACCGGCTTCTCAGGAGGAAGAAGAAAGAGCATGAGAAGCGCGCGATCGAGGAAATTGAGAGATGCTACTCCAGGAATGAGGTTCGGAAGTTTTACCAAAAGGTAAAAATAACATGCCGCGGAAACAAACCCCGAACCGAAGCCTGTAGAGATGAACAAGGGAACATCGTAGTAGAATCGCAGTCGATGCTGAGGATTTGGAAAGATCATTTCTGCAGACTGTATAACGGCGATGACGGACCAAATACCGCTGTCAGGCAGATGATTCTACCTGGACGATGATGACCAACAATACCGTCCACCCGACCTGGATGAAGTGAAGATAGCCATATCGAAGCTTAAGTCCAACAAAGCTGCTGGAGCGGATGGCCTGACTGCCGAGCTCTTCAAAGCGGCAAACGATAACTTGGTAAGGAGCATACACCAATTCATCTGTAAAATATGGTCGAACGAAAGTTTGCCCGATGAATGGAACCTCAGCATTGTTTGTCCAATTCTCAAGAAAGGAGACCCTCTGAACTGCGCCAACTACAGAGGCATCAGTCTCCTTAACATCGCATATAAGATTTTATCTGCCGTATTGTGTGAACGCCTGAAGCCGTTTGTCAACAACCTGATATGTCTATATCAGTGTGGCTTCAGGCCAGGAAAGTCCACCATCGACCAGATATTCACACTACGGCAGATCTTGGAGAAGACCTATGAGCTTCAGATCGATACCCACCACATATTCATCGATTTTAAGGGTGCGTATGACAGCATCTATAGAGACGAGCTATATAGAGCAATGTCTAGTTTCGGCATCCCTGCCAAACTCGTCCGTCTGTGCAGGATGACGATGGGGAAAGATCAAGGTCGGTAAAGATCTCACCGAGACCTTTGATGTCCAGAAAGGATTTAGACAAGGCGATGCGCTGTCATGCGATTTTTTCAACATCGTACTTGAAAGAATAGTGCAAAACTCACGAGCAAACACAAGAGGCACTATCTTTCAAAAATCCGTCCAACTACTCGCATACGCCGACGATATTGACATAATCGGGAGAAAACAGCGTGATGTTAGTGGCGCTTTCGCGAGTATTGAGACGGAAGCGGCGAAAATGGGTTTAGCGCTCAATGAGGGCAAGACCAAGTATATGCTGTCAAGCAAAAAGGACAACCAACACAGACGTCTCGGACAGAACGTCACCCTCGACAGATATAACTTTGAGGTAGTTAAGGACTTTGTCTACCTAGGCTCCGCTATAAATACAAACAACGACACCAGCGCTGAGATCAAGCGAAGAATAACTCTTGCCAACCGCTGTTTCTTTGGGTTAAGAAGGCAATTGAGTAGCAAAGCCCTCTCTCGGACAACAAAAGTCACCCTTTATAAGACTTTAATAATCCCGATCCTGCTCTATGCCGCAGAGGCATGGACATTATCAAAAACGGATGAGGGTGTTCTTGGTTGCTTCGAGAGAAAAATTCTTCGGGCGATCTTCGGTCCGGTCTGCATTGACGGTGAGTGGAGGAGGAGATACAACGACGAACTGTACGGATTGTACAGCGACAAGGACCTAGCCAGAAGAGTGAAGATCCAAAGACTGAGATGGCTGGGTCATGTAGAGCGCATGGACACCAATGCTTCGGTCCGAAAAGTCTTCGAATCCGCCCCCGAGGGACAGCGCAGTAGAGGAAGGCCAAGACTCAGGTGGCGCACGCAACTGGAAGAGGATCTCAGCCAACTTAGCGTGCGAAACTGGAGGCAGCTAGCCAGGGATCGACCTGGCTGGAGAAGCTTGTTGACTGAGGCCCAGGTCCACCCCGGACTGTAGCGCCACCTAAAGTAAGTAAGTAAGATATGATGGTCTCATTCAGGAAGATTTTCCATACGTATCTTTTACGAATATCTACAACAGATTTGCTTGACTTGTAGAATTATTGTCTTGGGAGGTTTTGTTATACTCGTAACCCACTGTCTTTTTCGTAACAAATCAACCAGATGAAGATGCTCCAAATCGTCTTCTCCATTGAGCTAAGGTCGAAATAATCGTATACAAGTGAAGCATTTCTCTGGATCTATACCTTCAAAATGGTAAATTCGCATTTAACTCACTATAGAACTCTGACCAAGCCTGGTGTAGAACCTAGAAAACTTCAAAATACAATCCCCAACGAATTTAACTTTTGATTTCAGCGGTATCTCTACTCCTCACTCGTTCGTCTTCATTGTTTTTCAAGTAATGAATTTCAAAATTTCACTTAAAATGACAAAATTTCCCTATTTCCCCTTATGAGAGCTTTTGTTGGGGAAATTTCCCATTTCCCCGACTCATTAAAAGCCTTTTCTCCTTCTTCGAAAACCCCTCTTGGGCAGCTTTTTGAATAATACACAAAAATAAATCACATTCGAAAAGAAAGAAAAAAGTGGGGTAAAGCCGGCAGCCGACAACCGGCAAATGATATGTACACACAAATAAATGCAAGGACTATGAATAAAAGGAAAAAAAAGCAAAAAGGAATTCTGCCTACAAAAAGCTATCCTCGCACTGTGGTGATGATTATATGGGAAATGAGTATGCGTCGTGTGGTGAAGAGGAAAACTCAGTGGGAAATGGGATATGTATGCTGGGGGGGATGAGGATGCTCCAAAAACACATGTTAGTGGGGGATGAAAGTTCAATCAGCTGACCAATGACATGCCTGTAAAGTATCTTTTGGTTAGGTCCGCTCGTCGCTATGGTGGGGGGAAAGTGATTTAGAGAAAATAACACACACAGTTGGATGACTGATTTAGAATTATACTTAATTGTTGGTGTTGTATGACGGCACCCTAAGACTGTGTGGGTGCTTTGTAGGGTGGTAGTTGTGTTGAAAGTTTTTTTTTTTTGTACACCGACGGTTGTTTTTACTTTTTATTTCTGAGCCATGTGCATATTTACATATGTATGTGCATATATGAGGGAAGACATTTACTTGTCTGTTGTACTTTAGAAGAAGTAGCTTATGAAAGGAACCAAAGAAGGTGGTTATTGGAATGGATTATTTCTACTCGTTTAACTTCTTCCTTCAACACTAGTTGGGCGTAAGAAGAGAAGGTTTCATTCGTAGGTATCCAATCTAACAATCACGCCTGGACTTCCTTTTTTAGTCATCTCACTGATGTGTATGGTTATTATGTTTGTAGATATTGTCCTTCTCCTTGTGAAATATCGGGACGATGCACGAATAAAAATTTAAGGAACTACGCTTACTGCCTCTATCTGGCTTTATCGAATAACCCGAAGGACCCTTAAACACTACCCTGGACGTTCGTCAGGTATTTATCGCGCTTATAACATGGGTTGCTAACTCAGCCATATGGCATATCATTGTAGTTGCGCTAAAGTTCTGTGAAACAATTGCGAAAGCCGAATTAGTTGAAGTGCTTCTACCTGTACTTTACCGAGCTGAAGTGTTGGTATGCATCCGTTCATCTACATCCACCTAAGATAGTGAATTCTGATTTCTTTTAAACCTATATCGCGTGCACACGCTGTTCAGTTCTTGCTTAAATCTTTGCCGACCAATGGCTTGATGTCATGGGCTTTGTGTCACGAACTCTTAAATGTTTGCCATTTTGATTGCCCGCTAATTAGTCGCCATCTTACCTCGCAAAAACAGGGATTGACAAGAGGTATTCTTCATTGTACATATTAATCACAGAGTAGTAGCCCTTGATAACAATCGAAGTTATTCCTAACCGTGGATACTTTGTTTTGCAATCATGAGGCATCACGGTGGCTGTCGTTTAAATCTAAAACGAAGGGAGGTTGGACCTGCTTGTCTCAGGCGATGTAGAGTTGCAATAAGTACTGGGTGCTGAGACCCTAAGATCAGTAAGAGGTTTTAGATGGGCCTCGTATCATACAAAGGGCGGAACCTCTGCCCTCAGCACGGGTTCCGAATTGGTATCAAAGTAATTAACGGAGAGCCATGGGAGGGCGTATCCTTGCTGTTTACACAACTTGTGTTCACAAGTTCTATGTATCCATAATGTCTGCACTGTCCACTTAGTGCAGTTGTTGTGAAGTGTTTTAAAAGATTGTAGCTCATACTTTCAACAAAAAAAAAATGTTTGAAAAATCTCATGACGATGAATCGTCTTGAAGTAAAGTTTCTTTGACATCAAAGGTCCTACGACCCTCACCGACCACCAAATTTTCTCCATGGTCATCCCGTAGTAAAATTCGATTCGACAAATTGATTAAAGATGCCAGAATCATACGTGGCTTTGTATTTCTATTTATCTGATATTTTCGATCCAATCTTGATGTCAAGTCGCCCCTTCTGCCTCTACTAGCTTGGCTTTACTTGACATCACTTTGGCCGAATTAACATAAAACTATGATTTCACGGTCCATCTTTCCAGTTCTTTCTACATTTTGGCAAGGTTACCGATTATAATTCATGACGAGCACTTTTCCATATCCTTGATTGCACTCTTCCCATGACGATATTTTTTCGAAGAAACCGATATTCTTTGCTTGCAAAGCACACAAGCAACTTTGTCCCTTCAAAGGAGCGCATTTTTTTCTGTATTTGCTCGTTATTTGTAGACGTCTATAAAACTGGAGAAGTCCCTGGTGTCAACCGCATTGTCGACTTGGTTGGCAGCTATGTGACAAAGTGACAGCCGAGATCTTTGTGGGGAGGTACTGAAGAGTGGACCCCGTAAAACGTTTTAAAACCCAGTGTGGTGCATCTCAGATGCATCACAAAAGGTAGAATGCTCCATTAAGCCGGTACGGAACACAATTTTGGCTTCCATGCGATGGACAGACTGACACACTGGCCGAGTGATACCACATTCGATTTCGATTTTATATCGGTTTCTTCGTTTCGAAAGGAATATCTAACAATTTCATAAAAGTCGATGCATGCTTTGACCTTTGCTCTGACCATTTTCCAGTCTTTTTGACAATTAAAAACCAAAAACCAGTAAGGCTAACTAGCAGAAATACTAATTGAGAAGGCTGCAAGAGAGAAATTGAACAAAAAATAGAATTCACCTTATCATTTAAAAGACCCTATGAACTGGAAGTCGAGGCCGATCACTTCGTTAAAATAGTTAAATATGTCGAGTGGCATAATACAAAAGAAGTAAGTAACGGTCTATATTATCCGCCGGAGATAAAGGGAAAAAAAGTAAAGATTGTAGAAAATGGCAACAAAGTCGTGTTCCGCAGCATTAACCCCGTTTGAATAACCTGTGTTAAGGGAATCAAATTATTCGCTTTGGAAAGCATTGAACGGAACGATAAAAACTATCACCTCGAATGGGCGAAGGGAGATAAGAAGAAAGCGGAAATCTTCGCTTCCCATTTCTAAGATACCTTCATGCCTTTCTACAGTCAAGCACATGCCCATAATATCAGCTATTTGGAAAGAGCGCTATGATAATTGCAACGCTTAAGGAACTTATCCGTGAAATAAAAAAAAAACTGAAACCAAAGAAAGCTCCGGGCTATGACTTAATAGCCGGAGAAGTCTTTAAAATGCTGCCTAGAAAAGTATTGAGTAAGCTTCTTTACATAATTAATGCCGAACTGAAGCTACAATACGTTCCGAGTCTGTGGAAAGTTGCTGAGTTCATAATGGTCCTAAAACCAGGAAAACCTTCGAATGACATGAACTGTTATAGACCGATTTCATTTTTCCCAATTTTATCGAAAATCTTTGAGAGAATAATTTTAAGACGTTTACTCCCAATCATCGACGGAAAAAATCTCATTCATAATTGCCAGTTTGGGTTCAGGAGTAAGCATTCTACTGTTAATCAGGTGCATCTAAACGCCGATGTAATTGAGAAAGCTTTAGAGAGTATTCGGCAAGTCTTGCCACGGACCTATTATATACAATATACTGACAAAGTATCTCGAGATTAAAAGTTTTAGTGTCAGACTCGATGGCGAAATATCGCTTTTTAAAGAGATCCTAGCCAGGGTGCCTCAAAGAAGTATTTTCGGCCAACTTCTGTATATCCTTTATACTAGAGTCTTACCACAAGAAGAGGGAACCGCTCTAGCTACATTTCCCGATGACAATGCTACCTTGATCAGAAAGTTCCCACCTTGTGGCGCTCCCATTGTTCCGATTTGAGTTCTGTTTTTTTTTTTTGTTAAATTGGTACGTCTGTTGTTTATATTCTCTGTGTGTTGGCGATTTTTTACAATTTTGGAAATGAATTCAAATTAACAACAACGAACTTGTTTTAAATTTTGGGTAAAAACGGATTTAATGGTGCGCGAACGTTAGAAATGTTGGAAAAGTGTTTCGGCAACGATTCTCTAAAGAAAACGGTCGTTTACCAGTGGTACGAACGGTGCCACGAAATGGAGATGTTGTCAAAGGCTTGGTTTGTTTGATTAGTACATCTGTCATCTGACGGGAGTTTTAGTCTGATAGCTTTGTATACAAGTCAGTGTTTGTTCTGCTAAACTCGCAGTTTCAAATTTTGTTGAGCAACGAGTTTACCTGAAATTGTGTGTTTCTAACAAAATTAAAAAAGCACAAGCGTCCGAATGGTACAAAGAGTTTAAAGCGGGACGTATTGAGGGTGATGATTTACCTCGTTGCGGTCGATCATCCACCAGTATGAATGACGTAAGCATAGAAAATGTGAAAAAAATTGTCCTCGCATATCGTCGTGTGAGCACCAGGGAGACAACACTCGATCTTGGTGTTTCGTTCGGATCGGTACAGAGAGTTACGCAGGATATTTTTGGCATGAGTTTAAAAGGGGCTTATGCCGAGAGTGCTGAATTTGTGGCAGAAACGGCATCGTATTGATATTGCTAAAGAAATGATTTCTTGAGGCCAAAATGTTATCGATGGCACTATTACCGGTGACGAGACATGGGTCTATGAATATGACATTGAAACTAACCAACAATCATCGGAATGGCGCTTCTCAGACAAGCCACAACCCAAAAAAGCGTATTAAAGCGTTTGCAAGCAAATGTTCGTATCAAGAACCCAGAATTGTGGAGAAACTATTCATGGTTTCTTCAACACGACATCGGCTCACAAATCTCAACTCACAAAAAACACCGTTCATACCGTTCCGCAAACTCTGTTTTAACCTGACGCGGCTTCTTCTGTCTTTTTCCTATTTCCACGACTTAAGCTACTACTTCCTGGAAAAACCGTTTTGAGACGATTGAGGCGATAAAGGAGAATTTGCACAAGGAGCTGAAGGCGATTCAAAAATCGACCTATGAAAAGTGTGTTAAAGATTGGGGGAAGTGTTGTATAGGTAGTGTGTGTATTGCTTACAATGGAGATTAATTTGAAGGAAATAATGTGAATATCGATGAATAATTGAACGGTTTTCATTTTATTGATGAATTCCAGATGTGTATTGATCAGAAGGTACACCGACACCTGGGAATCCCTCTTGTCGGAAACGAAACCCAAAATCTTCGCAAGAAAACACAAAATCCCAATAAATGGACATATTAACTATACAGTCCCACAAGTTTTGAACAAGTGAAATATCTTCCGCCGTCTCCAAAGGACCAAACATTTGGACCCAACCCTATAAAATGAATCCGCATTGAACAGCAGAACTGCTTGATAAGTCGCTAAAATATTTGGCATCCCTGCCAAACTCATCCATCTGTGCAGAATGACGGTGGAGAATGCACGCTGCTCCATCAAGGTTGGTAAAGATCTCACCGAGACATTTGATGCCAAAAAAGAATTTATACAGGGCGATGCACAGTTATGATATTTCTTTTATAAGATTCTTGAAAAACCTCATGCGGCAAGAGGCACAATATCTCGTCCAATTACTCGCATACGCTGATGATATTGACAAAATCAGAAGAAAGCTGCGTGTTATCAGTGGCGCTTCCGCGAGTATTGAGGAGGAAGCGGCGTAAATAGGTTTAGCGATCAATGAGGACAAGACCAAGCCGTCTTGGACTGAACGTCACCCTCGACAGAGGCAGTTAGGTATTTAGTAGACCTAGACTCCGCTTTCAATTAAGATAACGACGACACCAGAACTCCGGTCCGAAAAATTATCGAATTCGCCCCCCCCTGGGATAACGCAGTAGAGGAAACTTGAGGCGGCTAGAAAAAGATCGAGCTGGCTGGAGCTGCTGGTTGACTGAGGCCCAGGTCCACCCCGGACTGTAGCGCCATTTGAAGTAAGTAATGGAACTTGATGAGTCGAAATTTAGTTGCGGTAGAATAAACATTAATTTAATATCGCAAGGAGGTGTTTACAGTGGGAAAGAATCTCACACTACTATGAACACGCACTTGCAATCCCCATAGAGTCTCGCCAGAGAAAACACCTTATACTATGCTAAGGGTCAGTCATTTTCAATAGAGTAGAAATGTAGTTCCGCTCCTGTCTTCCGGCTCAAAACTTGTGCTTGGCAAGTGGAGTTCGGATGAACAAGACAAGAAGGAGCTCAATTTATGTGTAATTATTGTTACAATACTGAGTATAACCAGTTTGACGCCGATCTAACCAAGCTCAGTACAATTCAATTGGAGATTTCCTAACTTTTCGTTTAGCATATTTTGGCCTTGGATTTGCATCCTCATAATAATAGAGTCAAGCTTGCATATGCTGTCATGTTGGTTAGATAATATGCAATTTATGACAAACGACGTATGTATAAGACCATCCATTACCATCAGGAATGTATTTTTCTCCACTTGCAAGACCTTTTTGTTCTCTTTAAAGACACTCACACATTTCATTGATTGTGGCCCTGATTTTTGCCGAAACGTGTATTGAATGAGTAATGGGAATATCAACTTTCGCAGTAACCGAATTTCTGGTATCATTACGTCAGCGAATGTTCACGAGACCGGAGTCAAAAGTCGGTTGGCATTTTCCAATATGGATCGATTAATAATTGCGAAAAGTGTTAAAACTGTGAAACCTTACTTGTGTTTCTGTAGTACATACGTGTCGCGCATTACGAGCAGAATATGGTCGACATAGTCCTCCAAGTGAGCGTACTATAGGCGGAACTATAAAAAATTCCAAAGGACTAACTCTGTTACAGATGTTTTAAGGCTTATCTATCACCGAAATGTACGCTCTTCAGAAAATATGGATGCTGTTAGTGAAAGTGTTGAAGAACCAAATTTAATGATGGATAGATAGCACAGCGATTGGGCTTGTCTTAAAGGGCATTATGGCGTATTTGGGATTCGGATTTGCATCTATCCTTATAAAGTTATACTCACTCAGGAATGCGTAGAATATGCGCCGATTGTGTGCTTGAACTTCAGAGTGACACAACATTTTCTTCAGCGATGAGGCTCATTTTTCCCTCACTGAAATCTACATCATGAATATGTTTCATTTGAATTTATTTTCAAAAGCATTAAATGGATGACGCTGTACAGATGTAAAAGCGAGGAAGATTCATGAGGCAGAACCAACGGTTGGGGGAAAAAAATCTTTGTAGTCAGCCATACAGTTCTCTGAAACATAGAAGTATTATCATTCAACCGAACAACCGACGCATAAGATAGAATTGGTATTACATTATCAGTAACACGCCCCATGTCCCGCCGAAAGCTTACGTTGGGTTAGGTAAGAGTGGGTATTGGAAAAAAACTAACTCACTTAGGGCTATTAGAAATGTGGAACTATGATCGTCGTGATCTTGCAACCATTAGGAGCTTTTGACGAAACGTCTACATTGCTTAGATGGTTGGTGTCATTGTAGAAGAATGCTCCTAAGTGTAGTTTTCTTCTTTGGGAGAGATTTGGACATGTACAAGGACCATCTCCTCCTTTTCTATGCAACTTTTGCAGAAGTCGTTTGTAAACATGCCAAGCCTTCTTGCATGATTGCCTACAAAAAAGACAATGTCCAGTGATGACATCTATGATAGCGCTGAGATGTTTTCTGTTTAGAAAGATCGAACTTTAAGAGCGATTTAGATACAGCTTTGTTCAGATTTACTTAGTCGCTACGCATGTCGACCCAATAGTCCACCTAACGCTTGTTCTTCTGTTAGGATCCAGCTCGTGCTGAAAGTATACCGATGATACCTTTTTAAGATAGCATGGGTAAAGTTGTTCCAATTTTAGCAAGTTCGTCGGCCCTACAGATCCCTGGAATATTTTTATGCCACAGCATCCAACTTGAGTAAATGTTTAACCGCTCTACACTAAATTCAAGTAGCTAATAGCGACTTGACTACCGGAAAAGATGCGAATAATCTTTGCAGAAATTGCATTTTTCTTCAATCGGGATAGTGGTCTCTTGCCAAAATTTCCGCCAGCAACATGCACCAGTGACACAACGCTTATTTCTTGAGGAAAAATTATCCATTGCGTCCAGAGCTGCTTGTATTTAACTCGTTATACCTTTTGTTTGCTATTGAAACACTCTCTAGCCATCCACTGAAGCAGCGGCAGACCAGTGGAAATTTTTATAACCGCACTATGAAACATGCACTAGAACTCGAAAATCATATAGAAGTGTTTGCTAAATAGGAATTCTTGGAAGCGCCAGAACCATACCTAACCCTATATTGGTTCCTTTCCGAGATCTGTGGTCGGTAGGCCAATAGCTGATGAGACCGTGGCCGCCCTCCACCCTCGCCAGAGCTCGGTCTTCCCACTCAAAGAAAATAGGGACCGAAAGGGTATGTACCTATACAAGAAAGAGGGTAAACTTTGTTGCAGAAAAATTTACTGCAACACCCTAGACTGTTGAGACAAAGAAATTGTCGTCAACACTTAGAATACTAGATGGTACATCTGGGTTGTGTGACTCAATCAATTTTTATTTTTTGTAAACTATTATCTACATCTTCATAGACTTAAAGACTGACAATGAAATCACTCATTTCCAGATCAATATGCAACAAAATTATTTATCAGTATTATCAGCAAGAAAAGTCTCTTCTTGCTACTTCCAGCCTGAAACTGTACGACCCTCTTTGTTATAGTCGACGGACAATTCCTTTACCTCTGAACATGATATAGGGCCGGCATAAGTGTCCTACAACCTCTATCCAACTTTACATACATTTTTCTGGCATCTTTCTATCAACTTCGCTCTTAATTCTATTCCATCAGCACGAAATAAATAAAATTGAAATTGAAGAAAATTTACCAACTTTTGGGACAACTTAGACCAAAAAAATCAGTATTGAGTTAAGCTGACATAGTATCGACTTTCAATCATCATCACCCTGTTATAACCGAAACCTCACAAACGCTACTCACCACAGTGTACAGTTACTGGTTTTGTAAATTAAATTGCAAGCTGATGTCAAAGCAAACTTCTTTTTTCTTGCCACCCACGTAACATTCACCACAAAAACAACAACATCCCTCTCGACCGTCAAAACATTGCCACTTCGCATGCGTCCAAAAAGTCACGCTCTTACATTGCTGCCACCTGCATATGGTTACTACTGACAGATGTCTATTCATTCTTTGTCTTCGAATCAGCTGGCATTCTATCTGTCAAACGAATTATTTTCCAATTCATTCACTCCATTATCACAGTACCCAGTTTGCAGTCGATTTTTTGTTTTTGTTGTTTCTGACTATAAGTCAACCCCCAAAGAGGCAGTGGTTTAAGGACGAAAACAAATAATCACATCATTGTCTGGGAAGACGAAAAATCCCAACTCCAAATTAACTTTTTTAAACATATCCTCAAGGAGTCAATTGATGGCGTTCTACAACAACTGAAGATGTCACAATCTCTTGGATACGTTTTGTAACAGATTGCACATCTCAGCTTGGATAACTCATTGAGGGGATGCCCGAAAATGGACCCACTGTCAAGTTGTAATGGATTTGCGGCTGGATAAAAGCTCAAACATACCCGTATCACCACCTATACCATTACTACCATTAGCATCAGCCCCAATACCACTGTCGCCACTACTTAGGACGTCCGTGAGAATGGGAGCCTGCATGGGTCGTTGCATTGTCGAGAAGAGTTCGTGCCTAAAACGGTGAGTATCCCGGCAGCACTCCACAGCTTCTTGGAATTCTCTGATTTAATCGATATGCACGTTTAACAACATCCTTACTGCTTAAGTTTTCTCCGTTTTTCTTTTGATGCATCCTGCTGTGTTCCTATCCTGGACCTAAACTTTATGAAACCATTATTTTGCCATTTTGCCCCTTCCCTTTGCTGGTTTTGCGGTGTTGAAATGGTCCGCTGAAAGCCCCATCCAATTTAATTAGAGAAAAAATTGAAACTGGAGCACAAGTGGCTTTTGTCTTACATACCACGAGTATGTACATACATCGCACTAATGCTGTCGTTGTTGTTTTAATTAAGTTAAATGCGGTTGAGAGGAGCACACCGTCTCCCATACGTTTGGCTCCACTATCAATTTCCAATCCAACCTAACAAACAACCCCCAATAACCCTCACTCACATCATCGCTTTTGACCGTCTTGAGCATCCTTGAACTTATTTTTTTTTATTTTTTTTTTTTCGTTCGCACTTGTTCTTTTTTCTGCCTTTGCTGATGCAGATTATTTGTTTCTTTATTTTTTCTTTCACCCTTTTTGAATTCGATATTCAACCCGTCCCATTCCCCCCCAAATAGATGGCGTTCAACAGATGAACACGAGACTGAACTGATGACGGACGAAGAAGAAGGCACAACGCAGAGAAGAAAGAAAAAAGAACGAAAATTCATATTTAGGATAATTAAGTTTAAACGAAAGGTGAGTGCTTTTAGGCTATCGCCAAGGATAGGCTCTCCTTGATGATGTAATTCAAGTAAATAACGTCTCTTATATTTGCATCCATTTATCTGTTTTTTGTCCGGGGAACGAATTTTCTGAGTCTTATGCGTGCGTAGGACCGACACTCATAGAGACAGTGCTCCACGGTGACGTCAGCGCTTTCACATGAAACGTCGCAGGATATTGAGTGACTTACTCGTATGCCAAGCAGACGTAGATGCTTACCATGCATGCATATCCCGTCACAGCGGTAATAGATGGCCCACAATCTTTCCTACACACAGAGACACCAGCAACGCCGCTGAGCTCTCAAAGACATGGAAAAGAATTCATTTTGCCTACCAACAACCTGAAGGCTCATGCCATCAGCAGCTTATTATAAGCCCAACTGTCAGTTCTTAAGCTAGGTTAGGTCCGAAAAAGCTCTCTTTTAAGCCTTGTCCAGCAGGTGCAATGACAATTTCATTTCTCGCGATCCAATTCTGACCTAGGACCCATTCAGGACTTAGTTAATTCAGCTTCTCGATTGCGTTCACAAAAGTCTTGCATTCTCGAACTAGCCTAGATGTCGTGACGAGGCGTTCAGCGAGCCCCTTCAATGATTCTTCACAATATATTTTATTGTAATCAATGCCCTTGTCTCCGCTTGGAAGGCACGCACTGATATTCCTAACGTTGTCGTCTTCCAGAAAGTCACCAGCGTCGCAGCGTTGATTTTGTGTTGAATCCATTCGTGAAAACCCGACTAAAATAATTCGAAGCAAATCGAAATCGACTGCACACTTTCGCAGCAACAAGAGCTGTGGTGTCATTGGATCATTGGGCATGTTCGTCCGAAAACAGTCGGCGTAAAACGGAAAACCGCCTTGCAGCCGAGGTAGACCGTTGTACGGAGTCTGCTAAAAGCAGCAGCGACGTATTTTCATGAAAGCTTGTTTTACCGGACAACCTACGAAGAACATATACGAACTGACCTCATCATAGCCGACCCTGCTCGATGATAAACCCCTTGTCTTGCTGGCTTAGTTTTTGGATATAGGTCTTTAGCCCTACGTTACTCAGCTTTAGAAGTCTCTGGTGAAGGTTCATAACTCCGGGGTGAAAGCAGGTAGACGTCGTCGATGTTGTCTAAGTGTTTGTTTTACAACTTCCATGCGATAGAGTTGCGCAGAAAGCATGCACAGTGTGGCAAATAATTTCCCGGACTGGTTCTAGAAAACATAACTAAAACACGATTTCTGTTTATTTTTCAATGCACTCGCTACAGCCCGTGTCGTAGCTGCTTGAATGATCAGAATGTCATCAAAAGAACAAGAATACGGTGGATGATTTTAAGCACACAATTCATTTCTAGGCAGTGCGACTCGGTGCATTGTCGTACAACAGGGACCAACATTGTGGATCGCGATATTCGGGTCAAATACGATGGATTCTGGCTAAAAAAAACGCTTCAAAACTTCAAGATAGTATGCGGCAGTAACTGTTTCACTATTTGGAATAAATTCTTTGTTTATAATTCCTTCCCTATCGAAGAATATGATGAGAGTTGTCCTCATTTTTGAAGGAACGTTTCATATTTTCTTAAGCTGTGGTGAATTGTTTGACTTCCATTCCGCGTTGACGCTTGGTTTCTGGTTCGCATTAGAAACACCATCTTTCACCACCAGTTACTATTGTTTGGATCATTTCTTGAGTCCGGGATGACGTGCCTGAGATACCAGACTCTCATAAATTTGTTACCATCTTTCAATGTGTGTGTAACAAATTTTGCACAGACCTTCAATATTCAGATGGTTCAAATATTCTCTTTGTCTTAAAACCCTTTTCCACTATTCTTAGTGAAGTATAGCGGCCTTCCGCAACAAAATTACGTATATTTTAGGTATTAGTCATCCTCCAGCGACTCTCTGCCGCCAAAAACCTTTACGGAACTCGAAAAGAACTGTTCTACTCAAATAATCATCACAGCATCTTTGTTGCATCAATCGGAATGATTCTGATCCATTTTTACCAAGTTTTGTGTTAAATTACAATAAATAGCCGCTCTTTGTTCCATGTTAAAATTTCAACACCAAATGATGAGGTGTTCTGGAAAATAGTTCTGTTAATTCCTAAATGCCAACCAAATGTCATATTTTATTTTGACAGATAATAGAGAAAGATCCAAACTTTAAAACGCATGTTTGAACAAATAGATGGTTGGTATCTGGATTGCTGAGATATAGTTCGTGTCCGGGATATTACTTACCACACTGTGTCTTTGTCTTAAAATCGCAAAGATGATTTTATGCTGAAAATTCATCAATTACGGAAATATTCTCAAAAGAAGATAGCATTTGCAACCCTTAAATATCCTTCGCACACCAAACCTCAAGTTCTGAGGGACTTTGCCGTTCAAATGAATGTACGTTCGCAGGATGAATATGGGAAGACAATAAAACATTTACTCGTCAATATGATTGCTTCTCCTTCTTCTTTTAACTATAGTTCAAATAAGTAACACGAAAGGCTACATCTTACACTATAACCCTCTTTATTTCGAATTAGCTCGTAAGATCGTACTCCAATGATCTAAATACTTATGTTACGGTCCCTTCCTGGAGCCTCAGCTAAAATTAATGCCTGATGCATCGTTTTCATTCCTCATTCAGAAGTGAAACCTATGAATCGTTCAGCACATTTCCAACTACCAAAGTCTTCCCGGAATGGTATGCTTCTTATAAGACCAAGTTTTGCCAAACCCTATCGAATAGGGTATCGAAGTTCGAAAAACAGCGATTCAGATAAACGGCCTTAGTATGGCTTATTCAAGAACCACTACCTTCCCGCTCCTTTATAAGCTGACAATTATTAAAAACTATCTGTCGACCTGTCATGTTGTTGTTAAAGAAACCGCTATCATAAGCAAAAAAAATCATTCCAGACTCGTCATTCTCCTGCTTAAGTGAAAACAGCCATACAACAAAAAGCAACGGACCATGCACGCCACCTTGGTGTACGTACTCCAAGTTAATCTTATTCATCAGCGCATTAAACTTTTATCTAATCAACTGAATATCAGTTCCGCTAGACAGAGGAGAATTTTTCATATAGATCTCGGGCTATTCGCTTACAGGACCCAATTGATTCTGAAATTAAAGAAAATGACCGCTCGTTGTTGGGGTCTTAGAGCAGCTCGAAACTGACCATAATTTTGTTCATAAACTCATCTTTTCAGATGAAGCGCATTTCCATAATACCGGCTACGTAAACAAGGAATATTGTCGTTTTTGGGGTCGGTAAATCCACAAGTAGTCATAGAGAACCTAGTGCATCCACATCGTCCGACTGCTTGGTGTGGTTGTTGGAATGTCGGCATTGTTGGCGCATTTTTGTCCCATGACGATAATGAGAGAATGGTTACAGTTAATTGAGAGCGCTATCGTGTAATCACTCGTGTTGGTGATGTTGCTTAGCCCCCACGGAGCTGCAATTTGACGCCTTTGGACTTTTTGTTTTTGTGGGGTGACATTCAAGACCGATACTATGAGAGCAAAAAGGGCCGAAATCATCGAAAATATATTGAAAAACTGGGTTGACAAGATGGCCTACTGCCAAGTCAGCCGAGGTAGTCATGGGACGTGACACTGTTTCATTTTTTCGTGTCGTTATTGCATTTACGCAGTGGAACAAGAAAGCTACCCACTGTGTAGGCATCCGGTCTTCTCTCATCATCCATTCCAGCTGCACTGGCGGTGTTCATTTTATCGCTCAGCTAATCGCAAAATCTGTCATTTCCTCCTTATTCGCAATTATCCAAGATCAAAACGTAAGTACAATACTCGCAACTTCTTGTACATGATCTGAATGAATCGAGGATTGCTTTTGTAAATTTTCGACTTGAGGTATCCCTATGAAATTGCCAGTAGCATTCCGTCCCTTCAACCGTAACACCCGTCTCGTTATGAATCCTCATCAGTACACCCTCAAGTCCACTTTCGGACGTACCCTGAAATATCTTTATTTATGAACCCTGCCGAGCTCTTTATTCCCTAGTCATTATAACCTCCAAACATTCAAGGCCAACGAACACCGGTACCTCTCTTTCTTTTCTCCCTAATTTTCCATCGCTCGCGGTGTGTGCAATCATTTTCAGGGTGCTAATAACCCCTTGAGTGCGCGCCAAGCATAAAAAAAAGGTCCCATGGTGTGTGCACCTTAGCCTTACGATGTACTGGTATCATCCTTACGTATGGCATCAACGCCCACAGCATGACATTTTTTGAGAGTTTTTATCACTGTTTCAATCTCTGTGTTGTTGGGGCCAGGAGGTATTCTGGAATTTTCTGTTTCAAAGTGCTCATTCATTTTTAGAACCATCGTACTACCGTCTAGATTGTGATTGGATCATCCGTTCTCCGATAGACTCCTGAGTTGTTCGTAAGATACTCTATAAGTTTTATTTGCGCTGTGAAATTTCAATATGTGTCGGAATGTACTTTCATACTTTCCTTGGAAAACATTTCTAATGCTGCTTAGACCAGACATGATTCACGAATTCCCTGTCTGGACTAGATAAACAGCTCAAGATTTAAGTGGATGCTTATCTGGGATGTTGTGGATGAATTCGTTTCCGTTTTAGTAACATCTGTTTCAGCGACTAAACATTGTGGCCGGTTGAGGCGATGGCGTGATGGTTAGCTCATTGGACTATCACGCAGAGGGTCCGTGGTTCGATCCCCGGCTTTGCCAACAATTTTTCGAATCGTCATCACCCTTTCGGCGGGCAATGGAAAACTCCCGAAAATAAAACTGCCTATGAAAAAGCTTGTGAGGAGTGCCGTTCGGATTCGGCGATTAACCGCAGGCCCCGCTCAGACAAAAATGACAAACATGAGCAACACAAATGAGTGTCAAAAGCCTAGGCCATGGCCCACACTGGGCTGGCAGCGCCACAATGTTTTTTTTTTATTTGTATGTTATTTGCATAACGAGATATGCTCCACATATCCTGTATAACTTTGGATCAACTGAAATGTTCACTATTCCAGCCGTGCGTCGTGTGAATAGCTGAACAATCTGCCGTCTTGATACTGCTAGTTTTATTTAATCAACTTTGCCAAGAAGTAGAATAAGTACTTATTAGACTGATGATTAAGTATCTTTCGTTTTGGTCGCAAACTCTCTAACAGCTCCTGATTTTCGGTGCAAAACTTTTACCATGCCATATTCAATCTTTGACTTTTTTTTTATTTTTTAGAATCGGAAGCAATTTCTGGATAAGTTCATGGAAAATCAGGACTTGAACTACTCAAGGTTAAGCAGAGCACCGACAGCTGAATTGTAATTGCATTCGCATTAAAGTTCTTTCTAAAAATAAATAAATATTTATCACTTTCTCTTGCAGAACGGACATACAACTACAAAGCCTTGACGCTCAGAATCTTTTAGTATCCGCCGCTAAAGACATCAATACGACGAATACCTTTATACCGACGGCATCATCTCGAACTAGTTCCTCTCTCGACTTGGAATGGGAACATGAATACGGCCAACATCGGGTACTCTCTCGATCTTGGCTATTCATTGATGGTGCTGCAACCGATGATGCCCGAGCAGATGATGGTGAAACTAGTGACGATAACAAACCTCTCTTCAATTCACCACCTTCTGATGAAAGACGTCTGCAAGAAGAACTATTACCTAAAGAACAACAGCAAATCCGAAATGTTGGTGGACAATTTTTAGTGGCCAAAAGTAATTCAAATCTACAACAACAACCGAACTTTACACGTACCTCATCGCGAACAAGTTGGTCGCATATTTCCACACCAGAATCCCTCGAATGGGACATCGATGAGGAACAACGTAATCAAATGCATCTGGAGGATGATAATCTGGATCACGAAACCCTGGAATTGTTGCATCAAATCGAGATGCTTAAGAATAAGGTACTCAACGAGACTGGAGATGGCCTGGAGGAAATCGAATTTCCCAGCAACGGTGAGAGTGGAGATAGTTGATTGAATCGATTTGATGAAAATACTCGTATGTCTGGGGTAAAATGACTTCTGGCTTGATAACTGTATATTTTTTTTTCGAACATTTTTATACAAAAATCCTTTCTTAATTACTATCCTTTGCTATGCCGTCCAATTTTTATGAAGTAGTTCAAACAGCTTGTTTCTTTAGTAAGGAAATGGGAGATGTTTTTTTTCCAAATCGCGAAGACCATTGAATATGTAGATTCTTATCTTATCACTGAATCGCAGATTTTATATAGTAAACAATAGTTTGAAGCTTTTTGCTAGCCGCATTGAATTCAGTAGTGTCTCGGTATTAATATGGTGACAAAGGCTAGTTGCAAAAGTGTAGAAACGTGGAGCCTCCTTATGTGAACACTACCCTCTGAAAGCAAATCAATACACTCTGGTGGTAGTATTTTCCTCGCAGTCAAAAACTGACCCAAAGATCATTGTTTGGACGATTCTCTTACTCTTCTCTTACCGACTCTGAACACTATTCGAATTGATTTTTCAAGGCCACTGGCGTACCGAACCACGCATTCCTCTTGAATTGATCTCCACTTCTTTTTTTATTTGGAAACATGCAATTGTCACACAAATTTGGTGAATAAGTCGAATCGACTGCCGAGTCACCTAGCGAGTCAGCGAGATTTAAAGCGGGCGAAGCAATAAACACTGATTCTGCAAGAATCCGTGACTCTGTTTTACTATTATTCACGAACCCAATTACTTACTCAGAAGTCTCGTGATACCTTAAGTGACAAAACTTCTTCTCACTCCCACAACTGACTCCCACGGTACCGTGTTTTAAGGCCGGTTGACTTGCCACTCAACAAAATCTGTGACCAGCACTGTATTGCTTATGTATTTTTATAACAATTTATCTGCTGCATGCTGCAGTTTTTCTGTGTTCAATGGCGTTGTGCATAGAATTTTCAAATATTGAAATGCAGCTATGTGTGATGATTTTCTTATTTAAAAGGTTTCCACCAGCAAAACTGCAACCTTTTACCTTTCTTTGCTCCATTAATTACAGGCCAAGTTCGTCAAGTACTGCACTAGAAATCTGGGTTTGAATTCCAGGCCATACACTGTTTAACAGAAAAGATAATTTTTATTGTCAAATGAAACTAAAAACATCCTCCTCTAAAAACCTGAAGCCTATTTTCGTAGATGTCTTGAATATTAGCGCTGCTTGACGGACCAAATATCCGCCGTCATACTTTCCTTTTTTGAAGGTACCAGGTATCTGTTCTGCCCTCCTGTTTGTTTTTTAACAGGGACGATGATAACTATGTGGTCTAGGTGGTAGCGTGAACTGGATTAGTGAAAAAAATTCAAACTATACTTCTTCAGATTCGAATTTTAGATACATATGTACGTAGTTTCGACGCAAAATTTTTAATCTGCGTGTCATCCGGATTTGCTTGGTGGAGACAGATCAATATTGGGATTCTAAGCTCGGCCATGGTCTTATAGATTTTCATTTAATGTATACGTTGATGCGCTATTATATGGCTAAGTTACAGGACTTAAAGGCAAGACATTTGATAAAAAAAATGTCTCTTCTTACCACACGTATCTGCTCGCTTGATTTGCAGACCTTAGTACCGCTCTTTTTGAGATCACAATGTTAGTAAGGCCAATAAGTTACCGTATCTTTTTAAAATGAAATTTTCCGATTAACTTGGCTGAGGATATATACGCCTACATTGCAATTTTACCTTGTACTCCGTGGATTGTATAATATTGATATTCGTATGTTGAAGCAAGATTCGCGTCACTCTATCGTTTGTAGTGTGATATTGTCCATTCAATTAGTTCCGTTGTTTAGATATTTCTCGTGACGCTTTTGCCTTCCAACGTCGATGAAGCTACGGTTCGCGGTCGACCAGGGCTTTAGCTAACATGCCTATAAGAAGTAATTTTTTGTCACAAAGCTCCCCTTGCACATACAGTTGGCTGAGGTTCGCTTTCACTCTCGTTGGTTTCCATGCGTTTAAGGTGACCTAACCACCTAAGTTATGTTATCTGAACTTTTTTTTAAAGAGATTGGCATCGATGTATACCCTGTACCATTTGCTGCTATAACGTCTTTTCAATCTCTATTGATGCAGACGAGATAATTCGACCAGTTAAGATTACTTGAAAGCGCTCACAAGCATTTTCGTTCGCGTTCATCAGTTTTCAAGGCTTATTTGCCCTTAATTTGGGCTGGAATGCTAAGTCTTGTACTAGGTTGTATCACATGAAATGTCGCAACCTTTAGGTAAACATTCAAAAGCCAATATTATTGTTTGTAATTAATATATTCAGTATAAATATGTTCAGTTACGAGTAGCATCTAGAACTTTTTTCCAACGTGTTCGTTTTTTATAGAAGGATTGATTTCTGAACGCTTTAAGTCTTCAAAAGTTTTGATGACATTTGCTTGGTTTCGGAATACCTTCAGACTGAGGAAAACGTGATAGTCCGTTGGAGAAACATCTGGAGAGTAGAGAGTGGATGCGGAAGGATTTCAAATCCGACTGTAGCAGTTTTTGCACCATTGCGCGTGATGTATAGGGGTCTACAATTGTCATTTAACTGGATCGAAAGATGCCTGTTTGCCAACGTAGATTGCTTTTCAGCCAAGTTCGCATGCAATATATCGATTTCCATATCGTTTCCTCTGGTTGAATAAATGACAAGTTAATTGTACCTTTCGATGTCCACCAAAATGTCATAATAAACTTTACTTAGTGAAGATCTAGTTTGGGGCTGTGTTTTGTTTTTTCTTCTTCATCTAACCACTGCTCAGATCTTTTACGGTTGTCGTACAAAATTATCATCACACGTGATTATAGTATATGGTGCAAAACCGGTGAATTTTGGGGCCTTAAGCTCAGAGATGCAAAGATTTCTTAGTGGCGTGCTTTTCGAGTGCTTTTACTTCGCCTTTTAGAGATATGTGTCGACTTATTGTCATGCTGGCATCTACAATTACATTGTCGTCTATTATTATTTCTGGTTTCTGGTGGTTCGTTTTCGACCCAAGATCTTCCACAAGGAACTTAGTAAGCTAACGTCGAATATTGCATTATTTTACCACGATATCCTTAAATGCGTCACTAATGTTTTTCGCTGCCCGAGATGCATTATGTCCCAGTTTAAATTCATAAAGAAAGAGTCCAGAGTTTCCAAAGAGATTTTAAAAAAAAACACATAACAACCCATCGTCTTACTTAAGTCATTTTTCGACTTTAAACATCTCGGCTATTACTGACTATGACAGCGCAGCGTAGTTTTCAATGGTCACCCTGAATAGGCGTAAACGCAGAGATGCAAAAAATAAACATTGCCTTGTTCAACTCATCTCTAAAGATGCTGTCATATCCGGCTTTAAAATTTGTGGAGAGGCAGCGTATATCGATTTCGAATTCTTGGGTTGTTTTCCTAGATCTGGTGTGATGTAAAAATTTGATCTATGGTGGACTTCTTGACCTTAAACAAAGAAGTGACTTACGTGTTCACATAAAAGACTGGATTTTATATGCGATGTTGAGGAGACTAATTCTCCTGTATTTCGGAGCATCTCCCTTCTGTAGGATTACACAAACAATACAGACGACAGCACAATACCAATATTTCCAATATCTCAAATATAGCAGTTGAAGCGTGAGCGTGATGATGGTTATATATTAGATCCTTCGTAATATATGAAATTTGTGTAATTGTCATCCGAAAAACAAAATTTTCGACCATTTTTTCAAGCTCTTATGCCCGTATGTCCTTAATAATACGAACAATGATGGCTTCTAATGCGTCTATTGGTGATAGTTTGTTAATTTAGACAAGAGACTTTACGTATCCCCAAAGAAAATAATCGGCACCAAACTATAAAATCTTGATGGAAACTTATGCGTTCTTTGAATAAATTCATTGCTTCGTTTGCTCTATGGCGCATGTAGTGCCATCTTGCGGGAAACACATCTCTTTCACATTCATGTTATTCAATCGGAGGACGAAAGAGTTATTAATCATGGCCATGTACGGAATACCCTTGACCGTAACACGCTGATTAGCTTAATTTTTTAATAAGCGTGGTCCGATGACTCCACTAGCCCACAGACTGCATCGAACTGGGTATACTCGTATTTCGGGACGTAACATCGATTTGATAGTTATATTTGGATTATTTTGGGTCCAAATGCGATGATTTGACATACCTATTGAGCCTTCACTACGAAATTTCTATGCAAACAATTACCATTCAATTCTTGCACGAGCTAGATCCTGTAAACCTTCAAATAAAGATCCTTGCGTAAAATTTTCCATAAAATGAATGGCGAGACAGAGTTGCTGTGAACGACGTCGAATCGATTAAATTAGATCTTCTTCAATGTCTCTTCAGAACGCACCCTTCTTATAAATCTCGATGCCACTGTATCTTTCAAAGAAAATGTTGTGGGAAAACATTCAACAATATCGAGAATAGGGGTCACAGGTGGTCGACTATGTTGGGTGGAATATGGCGCAGGTCCTTTTTAAGTTTAGCGTATAGAACCATAATTTTGGCATGAAATTTGTAGAATTCAACAACTTTGTTGAAGCATGTATGCCATCACGATAAAATTGCAAAGACTACTCTGAATAAAAATGACACTGACAGTTTGCAAACTGACAATTGATTTGACAGATATAAATGCTTGAAGTTAGTATAAAATCTTCATCTATCTCATGCCTTATAAGATGGAAATATTTCTTAAGTAAATGTTCCACAGTTCTCCATTCTTCTTTTGTCCGGACACACGTCTTGAACGGGGGTATAATTATCTTTATAGAAGTCGAGGGTCTCCACTATTTTTAGACTGCACGTTGTCTGTTCAAGATTCAAACATTCCAGCCTTAGAATCGTCGTTATTTTTTTTTTAATTTTGCAGGATCATCTACCGCAGATTCATGATGTGATGCGAGTCATTCACCGCAGGTCCTCCTTTTGAAGTTGAGGCACTTCTGACAGCGAAATACCGGTATAGTATAGTGATTCCTTTTTTCTCTTGCTCAAAATCCGCACTTACGGTGTACCGGTGTGAAGTGAGCATTTTATTGTGAAAATTAAACACTAAATTTCAAGTCAAAGTATTGGCCATTGCTAGCTACACATTTTTCCCATCTTTCAGGCAATTTATGTATTCCACGCCAATAAAACTGTTCGTCTTTTGAAGCAAACCAAAAAGTCACCCAATTTTCGACTTCCTCCTGGGATTTGAAGTGCTGGTCAACTAATGCGTGTCCCATCGATGAAAACAAATGGTAGTCGGAAGGAGCCAGGTCTGGTGAATACGGCGGGTGGGGTAGCAGCTCCCAGCCAAGTGCCATTTTTCATCGCCAGTAACAATTCGATGCAAAACTGATTATGTATCGTGTCTTTAAAGCAAAATTCCAAAAGTGGTTTTTCGGTTTTCCATCTGTCTTTCACTCAATTTATGTGGCACCCATTTTCCAGACTTTTGGATTTTTCCTATAGCTTTCAAACGATCAGAAATAGTTTGTTGTACAACATTTGACATTTCTGCCATTTGTTTCTGACTCAAAGTGTCATCTTCATCCAATATTGTTTGCAATTCGGCGTCTTCCACGTTCTTCATTTCTCACATCAAAATCGTTATCTGTGAACCGTTGAAACCATCTTTTGCATGTTGCTTCTGATAGAGCATGATCACCATGTGCCTCGACAAGCATTCGATGCGACTCTGCAGCACTTTTCTTCAAATGAAAACACAAAATTAATGCTCTCCGCAAGTTATCAGTTTCTGGTACGAAATTCGACATTTTTAACACGATAAAAAAATATGATGAAAATGATTTGATGTATACTAAATATGTTTGACAGGTGTCATAGCAACCAAACAAAAAAAAAACAATTAAGGCCCGTTCACAATAAGTGTTCCCTATCGAGACATTTGTATTTTGACGTTCACTTCATACCGGTGCACCTGTTATATGTTTGGTAGGTACCTGGATGGAACCAGTACCCAACGACCACCGGGAGCAAACAAAAAGTCATAATTGCAGCACTGGTATTGCCAGGTTAACGCCGCTTAGTTTCTATTCTTATCGTACATACCCAAGAAAACAAACAGTGTTTGTCGGGATATTTTAGCTTTCTCATCTACCTCTCTGATTTAACGATAACGAATGACAGGCCTTCTAGGCTCTTAATTATATCTTTTGTCGGTTTTTGTTAATCCCTGTCCATCTAAGCAAACTAGTCTTGTTATTTTTAATGGACAGATTCCAGAACCTTATGTTGTTTTCGAACGCTCTGTTTAGTCCCATTTAAGTCGGCTCACAGGATGAGCATCATTAGACCGACAAATAACGTAAAATAGCGCTCTAAAATCTTCGGCTTTTAATTCACTCTTCCCAATTGAAAGACTTTATCTCAAAAATTGTTTTTATTTACCTGATCCGGATACATGCAAATTCATGTTGCAACATTTTGTTGTCAAACTTTTTTTCAAAGCTTAAACATTATTATTTCGTATTTTGAGTTCAATTTTCTGTTCCAAACCAAAAACAAAAAAAAAAACAGTTGTAAATATTTTTACATCCTTAGATGGCCTACAAACTCATATCAGAGTTTGTTAGCCACCTCAATAAGCACATAAATTAATTAAAAAAAATAAATTAAATTTTTAAATAAAGTGCCTAGAATAAGAAAGCTACAAGAAATGCAAAAGTATATACAAAAATTTTTAAAATAAAACACAAACACAAAGAAACATGTTATTTTACATAATAAGCCGTTAAAAAACAAAAACAAAATATATTTTTGCCTGTTGTCAAGTTTTACGTTTTAACAGAGAAATATCTTTTAAAGAAATTTAAAGAAACCCTTCTTCCAAAATTTTAAGAGAGAAAAAAAAATCATATTTAGTAAGAATGTTGACGAAATAGAATTATAAGGAAATTGTAATTCTAAGAAGTGTAATTTTTAGTAAAGAAAGAAAGTCTAAGTGTAGCTCAATCTGAGTCTACAAAATATCAAAGAATACAGAGAAATTTATTTTATCTTAATAAAAAAGTTAAAAAAAAAAAAAAATAAATAAATAAATTGGATATCTAGTGACCCACCCATTTAAATAGTATCTTTGAATAGAATCTAACTTTGTCTAGTCGTTAATTGTTCTTATTGCCTAGACCTTAGACATATCTCCTGTTTATTTAAAAAGAAATAAAATATATCGCAGTATCTCATCAAAAATCACACGCAAATTTCGGTGAGAGTATTTTTTTTTATAGAATGTAGGAACAGTTTTAAAAAAAATATAACAGAAGGCTTCGAATAGTAACACACTATTTGTTTTTATTGTTTTTTTTATTCACTACTTATTTGGCTTAAATGAGTATTAGATAAATTTGATCGATTTATAAGTTTCGTTAAATTATCATAAATTAAAGGAAGAAACCAAAAACTGAATTTCATAGCAAAAAGACAAACAGAAAATCATAAATATTTTGTATATACAAATTACGTATTCATATTTAATAAATAAAAATAAATATTTGAAAAATGTTTTGAATTGAGAGAATTATTAGTCTTTTGGATGTAGTAAGTCAAGTTGACCTCATACAGGCAAGCCATACCTAGTCTCTGCTGAGTATCTTTGAAATCCAATTCTTGTCAAGATTTGCTTAGAAGTAGCAACTTTACAAACTGAGAATAGTTGCTCATTTTTTAAGGCAGCACTCTTGCTCCTCAGTGTATTGACGTTGATTTACTTTTATTCTTGAATGGATATTAAACTGCTATGAAGTCCACATAAAAATAAACTCATCTCATTTGTGATTGATTGAAGATTTTAAATAATAAGAGCGCGTTCGAGGGATTATTAGCACCCTTGAAAATGGTTGGACCCAGGACGGGCGATAGAAATTTATCGAGGACAGAAAAAAAGGTACCGATGTACGTTGGTTTTGAAAGGTTTTGGGTTATAATGACTAAGAAATAAATACAACCGCAGGCCATTCCATAAGCGAATTTATTGGCTTAGGAAAGAATCACGATATTTCAGATTACGTCCGAAATTGTGCTTAAGGGGGTGTTGTGATGAGCATCATATCCGGATGCGACAAGGTTTTATATCATATGCAATTGTATAATAAAACAATGGGTTTGCTTTGGTATGATTTATTTCAATGTTTATTTTCATCTTTTCAGAGTATTTAAATAGAAGATTGTTTTTAAAAATATATTTTTACCATTAATTTATTTTCAATTTTTTTAGTTTTCGTTGGACATATTTCTAAGATTGTTCATTTCTATTAATACGTCATTGTTGCACGGTCGCGTGCATGTCAATCTACTACAATCTAGTTTTTCCACAAGGAGACCTTCTAGTAACTTAACCAGCAAAGACGAGTTTTTGGGCCTAAACAGACAACGGTATGGTCGGCAGTGCTACCCTGCATTCTGTGAACTGTGCAAGCCCAGCATTATATAATTGGCTATGGTTGAGTTCATAATTGCAACATTATTACTCCAGCACTGAATAAAATATTCTCTCTATGTACTTATTTATGAACAGAAATATTGCTGAAGGTTTGCACCAGGTCAGTATTATCAAAAACGTGTAGGGCTTACGGCTTAACCGTCTTAAATACAATGTTTATTAAACATCAACGACATCTTATCACCTATAGCAGGGCTAAGGGGGATAAGGGAAAAGCGGAGGTTTTTGCCGACTATCTTCAAGAAATTTTCAAGCCCTCCGACGGCCCGACACTGGCACCCGGCACCAATTCTTTAGAAATATCATATAGTAATTTTGTAATGACAAATGCAACTCTTGCTGAAATCAAAACTGTAATAAGGAAATTAAAACCAAAGAAGGCTCCGGGGTATGACCTTATTACCGGAGAAGTTCTGAAAATGCTACCCCAAAAAGCACTTATAAAGCTCTTACACATTATTAACGCGGCTATGAGGCTTGAATACGTGCCAAGCCAGTGGAAAGTTGCAGAAGTCATTATGGTACTAAAACCAGGAAAACCTCCAAACGATAAAAAATCATACAGACCTATTTCTCTTCTACCGATCCTGTCGAAAATCTTTGAGAGGATTTTGCTAAAACGTCTTCTCCCAATTATCGAAAACCAAAATCTTATTCCCAGCCATCAATTTGGATTTCGGACTAAGCATTCAACAATTGATCAGGTGCATAGAATTACTGATGTAATTGAAAGATCCCTGGAAGAAAAAAAGATTTGTTCGAGCGTATTTCTTGACGTCTCACAAGCTTTTGACAAAGTATGGCATGAAGGTTTGAAGTTCAAACTGCGACGAATTTTGCCATTAAAGCTTTATAATATATTGACAAGCTATTTTGAAAATAGAATTTTTCGCGTTCGATACGGAAATGATGTTTCGAAATTTAAAGATATCCTAGCCGGAGTACCGCAGGGAAGCGTACTGGGCCCACTTTTGTACCTTTTATATACAAGAGATATACCACACGTCGAGGATACTGTTCTCGCTACTTTTGCTGACGACACCGCTATCTTAGCGGTTGGAGAATCAATAGAAGACTCAACGGCGAAACTCCAGACTGCTTTAAATAAAGTCTACGAGTGGACAAAGATCTGGCGAATTACCCTTAATGAGACAAAATCTGTACATGTTGACTTCACCTACAGAAAGATAAATCACTTGCCCATTTCTATAAACTCGGTGTGTATCCCCTTTGCAAACGAGGCTAAGTATTTGGGAATGACACTTGACGCGAAGCTTAAATGGAAAACGCATGTTAGAAAGAAACGAAAAGAACTAGAGGCCAAATACAGAGAAATGTACTGGCTACTTGGTAAACATTCCAAGCTAAGCTTAGAAAACAAGCTGCTTCTTTATAAGCAAGTGCTAAAGCCGGTGTGGACCTATGGTATACAACTCTGGGGTTGTACTAAGAAATCAAATGTAAATATAATACAAACTTTTGAAAATAAAGTGCTACGACAATCTGTGCGTGCCCCATGGTTTATAAGAAATAATGACCTGCATCGAGACCTCGGAGTTCCTTTCGTGGAAGATGAAGTCAGGAACTGCGCACGAAAACATAAAGTCCGGTTAAGCGGCCATATCAACAATACAGTCCTAGAAGTCTTGGACGAACGAAACATACTACGCCGTCTTCAACGAACTAAACCGTTGGACCTTGCGCGATAAATTGAAACCGCATTAAGAAAGCGGAATATGTAGGGTCTTCCATTGGAAAGTGTCCTATCAAACGTGACTAACTTATGAAATAAAAACTGCTTGATAAGTTCTACTTAGTTGCGGTATTAAAATCAACAATGAAGGGAGGTGTTTTTAGTGAGTAAGAATCTCACACTACTATGAGCACGCGCTTCTGATCCTCATAGTGTCTGATGGAAGATTTTCACCTGCCCTCGCCGGAAAAAACAAAAAAAAAAAAAAAAAAAAACCTATAGCAGCGGAGGCCACGAAACGCAAATAGATTATCACCTATGCAAAATGTCGATGAGAGACCGTGTTAAGGACTGTAAAGTAAAACTTGGAGAATCGCTAGTAGGCCAACACCGTTTGCTCATTACGGAATTTTTCACAGCGGAACCACCGAAAACACGGGCATCGTTTCGAAAGCCAAAAATCCGGTGGTATAATCTATCGAAGGAACGAAGCGCAAGATTTATCGCACTGGCTAAAGAAGTACTTCACAATATAAACGGTATCGCAGACTCACTTAGCCCTCAAGAAATGTGGAACAGCATACACGAGGAATGCATAACACTCGCAAAGTCCCATCTGGGGACTATATCGAAATACCATCACGTCGGCAAAGAAACATGGTGGTGGAATGACGAAACCAAACGAGCTGTGGCCGACAAGAAGAGTGCATTCCAAGCGTGGACAAAATGCGATCGGAGCGACGATATCGAAAAAGCTCGACTGGCTCTTGAATACGAGCGTCTTAAAAAGATCGCAAAAAAAGTCCTGGCTCGAACTCGAGCGGCAGAAGCGGAAAACCTGTACCAGGAGTTGGAACAAATATCCTCACGATCGGCGGATAGAAGACAAGCTATCCAAGAAGTTCAAACGTCGTACAGTACTAAAATGCCAAATATTTTTAAGCTCGCTGCACAGAGGAGAAAAAATTCAATGGAAATAACCTCGTTGAAATACATCAAAAACGCAGACGGTCGCTTACTAACAAATGAAAAGGAAATTTGTGACCGGTGGCTTGAACACTGCAAGGAGTTGCTTAACAAACAGTTTCCACATGATATCGTGCCGACAGCTGGTCTATTCGAGGAGGAAGTTTCGGACTTTTCAATCCAAGAAATAAGTATAGCAATTGCAAAAATGAAGCGGGGGAAAGCGGCGGGACCAGATAGCATTCCATCAGAGTTTTGGTCGAAGATGGAGGGGATCGGTAGCGTTTGGCTATCGAAACTTTTAAATTAATTAAAATGTGGACAACCTATGCCGAATCAATGGAGAAGTAGCTTCTTGGTTCCATTACACAATGAAAATCGTCGAAAGAGTCTTAAACGAACGTCTTCGGCAAATAATAAAGTTCGATAAAAGCCAGTGTGGATTTGTTGAAGGAAGATCGACGGTGGAAGCTATCCAAAGCCTACGAATAATAATGGAAAAGCACCGAGATTCGTCTAAGGATTTACACATGGTATTAACGACCTCGAGAAAGCATTCGATTGAGTGCCTAGGGATCTCATATGGGCCGCGCTGAGGTCTCAAAACGTACCGGAAACGTATGTTAGAATAATACAAGACATGTACGGAAACGTGAAAAGTGCGGTTAAAAGCTCTGCTGGACTAACGAGAGAATTTCCAGTTAATGTCGGAGTGCATCAAGGAAGCGTACTTAGCCCTTTCCTCTTTAACTTAGTATTCGACTATCTTTTAAAAGACTGCATGCGCGAAGCAAATGTAACGCCAATTCTCTTCGCTGACGACGCAGTTATACTTAGCGATAAAGTCGAAGATTTACAGAACGCCTTAGATTCATGGAGAAATGCGCTAGAGAGAAACGGGTTTAAAATAAGTCGTTCAAAGACGGAGCATTTGACGTGCCCATTTGCGCATCCGTTGCGACCTGTTCCGGATATAATGTTAGATGGAATAGTTCTTCCGAAAAGCACTATCTTTAAGTACTTAGGATCAATCGTTAACATGGAAGCGAAATGTGACGACGACGTACACCACAGAGTGAGTGTGGGATGGATGAAATGGCGGGAAAATTCGGGAATCTTTTGCGACCGAAAATTTCCACTTAAATTAAAGGGGAAACTCTACACCACGGTTGTTAGACCAGCTCTTATATACGGTTCACAGTGCTGGACAATGTACGAAGCGTTTAAAAACAAACTGACGGCAGCGGAAATGAAAATGTTAAGGATGTCTAGTGGAGTCACTAAACGCGATTGCATTAGATCTACGCGTATAAGAGGAAGTCTACATATAAAGAATTCGATAGCCGAACAGCTTGAGGCGAATAGAATAAGCTAGTATTGCCACGTTCAAAGAAGATCTGCGGAAAATCCAGTTAAAAAGGGCACTATCAACTACGGTCACTCCAACTGTAAGAAAACGAGGTCGGAAAAAGAATTCCTGGATTTCTCAGATGGCAAATGCGCAACAACGCCTGGGGCTTACCACTGAAACGATCCAGGACCGAGCATTATGTAGACGCGTTCTGCGGTCTGCGACATTAGCCAACCCCATAAGCGGATCAGCAGCGATGCAGTAAAAATGGGAAACTCGTTACGCATAAGTTCGTATAACGAGGAAAGGGTTAATAAAAGGATAAGAAGAAGAAGTATTATTATCAAAAACGTATTCATAAATGCTACATAAGTATGCGATGCAAACGGTGTTTTTGTGACGTTTCATTGTATCGCTACACGAAATATTATTTCTGCCGCTTGGCTTGCTTTTTACTTTTAAGTTCTGAAATTTACTCGATATGTCTTCTTTGGTGAAAGGGATTTCATCTCAACGAAAACTTTTCCTCAAATCACAGATTTCTTCTTTCTTCCAGCTGTGAAATCCGGTTCCATCCTTAGTCTTATTGAAATTAATAATTTTGTGTCTGCATCAGACCAAATTTATTGATCACATATATTTCTATAATAAAATAAAACATGTTGGATAACAAAAATATCAATATATTTTAACAAATATATTCTCTTTAAATTTTTTACTCACGTGTTTTCGTTCGTCATATTTCTCTGCAATCCTGCAACAAAACAAAAATCACTTCGAAGTTGATCGTAGTTTGACTGTCACATTGCTTTTATGAACGCAGTTACCGACTGCTGTCATGCAAAGGTAATGCAGCTTATTTACATTTATGAACGCAAATCTTGCAGGACTACCGCAGTGCGACGTTTTTGAACTCGTTCAGCATTGCCGTGACTATATCTTGCCGAAAAATGCACAAAATTGGCTTCAGTAATGACGGTTATCGGGAATTCCTTGGGAAATATTTTTCTCTCGGAATTTTTCTGCTCCCGGGAACACGATCCTACTATCGGGAATTCCTCGGGGAATGTTTTTCCTTGGGAACAAGTTTTACCAACATGCAAACGATAAATAAGTATTCGAACTTTATTTTCGAAGTATTTGACAAATGATTTAGAGTACACAACAAAGGAATTTTGTTGTGTTTTATTTGGTAATAGGTGAAAAAGTATTTTATAATGCAAAGAATATCAGTTTTAATATTAATGGATGAAATGGAGCAAAGGCAACGATGTAAGCAGAGATCGTTAAGGCGAAGTTTAAGGGATCATTCAAATCCATTAGAACTGCCACAACCACTGTAAGTATACAAATTTGATAGCACAAATAATTATATCTTTATATTTATTTGTTCCGCAGATTTCATCGTTACTATAGAGTAAATAAGCCATTGTTTATACATTCAATTAATATGTTGTCCGATTTCTTGCCTCAAGCTAAGAAACCAATCGCCGTTCCTCCTATTGTTAAACTAAGTGCATGCTTGCGTTTCTTTGCCGAAGGTGGGTACCAGACGGGAGTAGGAAAAGACCATGAGGTTGGGTTGGCTCAATCTTCATTTTCGGAAGTCCTGTCTAATGTGTTGCATTTTTTCGAAAGCAAAATTTGCCCGATTTGGATCAGAATGCAGATAAATGAAGAAGAAAAAAGGAAAACTACTTTGATTTTTTATAAAAAGGATAAAGTGCCTGGACTAATAGGTTGCATAGATGGCACTCATGTCAAAATAATTGCTCCACCAACAAACAAACACTTATATTATAATAGAAAAGGATATTACAGTTTAAACGTCTTACTTGTAAGTTGTTTTCTTGTTTTGTTTTCGTTTAACTTAAAACCACCTAGGTTTGCGACAATGAGATGAAGATACGATTTGTAGATGCTACTCACCCTGGAGCATGTCATGATTCGTTTGTTCGGAAGGTGAGTAAACTGCGATATAAAAATATTTAAATGGTGAAAGAAATTCTTCGCTATTGGGTAAGAACTTTTAGTTTTATCGATTATTGTCCTTATTCAATAAACCTTTTAACAGGCGATGCTGGATATCCTTTGGAGCCGTGGCTGTTGACACCTCATAGAGCAATAGAAGAAGGTTCGTCGGAAGCAAAATTCAATAAAGCCCATACTCGATGCCAGAATGTAATTGAAAGGACGAATGGGGTGCTTAAGGGAAGATGGAGGTGTCTGATCGATGCAAGAGAACTTCACTACCTTCCAAAAAAGGCAATTCAAATAATCAACGCCTGCTGCGCCCTTCACAACATGTGTATTCATTTTAAAAGCGACTTTCCGATTGCAAAATCAATCAAGTACTGAAATTATAGATGAAGATAATTCCAGTAACACAATCAATAGAGATGAGGACTTCGTTACAACAGATTCAGAGCTCTATCGGTAAGCAAAGCGAATAAGAAGAGAAATAGAAAATATATATATATTTTTTGTAATGTAAATAAATAAATAAATAAATTTCATTTCATTTTATTCTAAAAACAGATAACAAATACTCGTAAAATAAAGATGTACAAAAAAAAAATTAAGAAAAAAATAACATTCATTATAAGAAAAAGGAACTCTAAAAAAGAATATGTTTGCTAATAGTTTTTTACTTTTGCCTCTTCAATTTCAATTAAACGTCTTCTGAATTCAAGCTTCGCTTCAAGTTCCTGCCTCCTCATTTTTTCCATTCCAATGTTGTGCCTTTTGGTTTCCTCATTAGCTTTGTCAATCTACCCGTTAATATTTTGTAAAGTTGATTCTATCGCTTCATGATGTTGTTTCATTGATAAGATGGCGTCATCAATCTTATTGCAAAGCTCTCTTTGAATTTCAATTTCTTTTTCCAAAACGGCTTGTGTTGACATTCCCTTTTGTCGGTCTTTTGTTAAACGAGGAGCTTCAATTCTATTTTTCTGGATAAACGTTACTGATTCTTCCTGTTCAACGTGTTTTTCTTGTTGCTCCTCTGGTTCTGATGAATTGATAAACATTCTCATCAAATGATTTGTCCTTTAGAGCATTATTGGATGTGGATAAAATTTTGATTTTCAACAACGTCTAGCTTCCTCTTTTTGCTACATGAAGGTAACCCGAAAGTAGAAGCATCTGGACAGCCTTCAACTGATTCTCCGAATGCACAAATCCTTATTACTGTGTCCTCCTTCTTCTTCTTATCCTTTTATTAACCCTTTCCTCGTTATACGAACTTATGCGTAACGAGTTTCCCATTTTTACTGCATCGCTGCTGCTCCGCTTATGGGGTTGGCTAATGCCGCAGACCGCAGAACGCGTCTACATAATGCTCGGTCCTTGATCGCTTCAGTGGTAAGCCCCAAGCGTTGTTGCGCATTTGCCATCTGAGAAATCCAGGAATTCTTTTTCCGACCTCGTTTTCTTACAGTTGGAGTGACCGTAGTTGATAGTGCCTTTTTAACCGGATTTTCCGCAGATCTTCTTTGAACGTGGCAATACCAACTTATTCTATTCGCCTCAAGCTGTTCGGTTACCGAATTCTTTATATGTAGACTTCCTCTTATACGCGTAGATCTAATGCAATCGCGTTTAGTGACTCCACTAGACATCCTTAACATTTTCATTTCCGCTGCCGTCAGTTTGTTTTTAAACGCTTCGTACATTGTCCAGCACTGTGAACCGTATATAAGAGCTGGTCTAACAACCGTGGTGTAGAGTTTCCCCTTTAATTTAAGTGGAAATTTTCGGTCGCAAAAGATTCCCGAATTTTCCCGCCATTTCATCCACCCCTCACTCACTCTGTGGTTTACGTCGTCGTCACATTTCGCTTCCATGTTAACGATTGATCCTAAGTACTTAAAGATCGTGCTTTTCGGAAGAACTATTCCGTCTAACATTATATCCGGAACAGGTCGCAACGGATGCGCAAATGGGCACGTCAAATGCTCCCTCCGTCTTTGAACGACTTATTTTAAACCCCTTTCTCTCTAGCGCATTTCTCCATGGATCTAAGGCGTTCTGTAAATCTTCGACTTTATCGCTAAGTATAACTGCGTCATCAGCGAAGAGAATTGGCGTTACATTTGCTTCGCGCATGCAGTCTTTTAAAAGATAGTCGAATACTACGTTAAAGAGGAAACGGCATCCTTGATGCACTCCGACATTAACTGGAAATTCTCTCGTTAGTCCGGCAAAGCTTTTAACCGCAGTTTTCACGTTTCCGTACATGTCTTGTATTATTCTAACGACGAACTAAATTTATATTCTTTGTTGGGGCCCCCACCAGTTGTTTTTTTTTTGTTTCACATTTTCAGATATTTTTCTTTCCACATATTTTTTTTTATCAAGCCAAGCCTGAAAATTACAACATTTTTTACTTACTTTTTTTCCATTCAGCAACAGATTTCGTTGGTGGACCCAAACAGTTAAGTACTTCTTCAACAGTTTTCCAAAATTTGTTGACATCTTCCTTTTGTCGATTAGTTGTGAATCTATTGGTGATATCTTTGTTTTTTTCCATTAAATTAATTAAAATTTCCATTTGCTTCGCATTTGATGAATTCGACCTTAAATAAACAAACTTTTTAATTTAAATATTTTTTGTAATGAATAACTTACATTGCAGTTTCTGTTTTAAATTCCGATAACCAAATGACAGGGAAATAATTCGAGGAAAAAACATAAAATTTCCCATAATAAAAGAGTTGCCGATAGGTATTTTTTCCCGCGGAGTTTTTCCCTAATTTCGAAAAAAGTTCCCGATACCAATTTATCGAATATGGGAAAAATTCCATGGGAAAAAGAATTCCCGATAACCGTCAATGTGTACACCATCTTTACATCCGTACATTTGTGCTCTCCGAAGCTGGGCCATATGGTCTATGTCTAGTGGCACCATTCAATTGACTTTTGGACATACATGCGAGGGCGGGTCAATAAGTCCGTGACTTTTTGAATTTCTGACCTCTTTACTGAAACAGCAACACTGCTCCTGTCAACAGGCATCTGTCAGTTGACTCCTGTCAAAATTTAAACTTGCTGCGTCAGTTAGTTTGTGTTTGACAGCTATTTTTATCAGACTACTCACTAATTTGAGGAGAAAATGGAAAAAAGTGAATTTCGTGTGCTTATTAAGCATTATTTCTTGCGAAAAAAACCATTACCGAGACCAAGGCTAAGCTTGATAAATACTATGGGGACTCTGCACCATCGATTTCAATGGTAAAAAAGTGGTTTACTGAATTTCGTTGTGGCCGTACAAGCACTGAAGATGCCGAACGTCCTGGACGCCCAGTTGAGGTCTCTACACCCGAAACAATCGAAAAAATTCACGATATGGTGTTGGCCGACCGAAGATTGAAAGTGCGAGAGATTGTGGAAGCCGTAGGGATCTCGCATGGCTCAGTGGTTTCAATTTTGAATGATCACTTGGGCATGAGAAAGATTTCCGCAAGATGGGTGCCGCGTTTGCTCACAGTCGACCACAAACGCAATCGTGTAACAACTTCACAGGAAGGTTTGGCGTTGTTTAATCGCAATATGGAGGAGTTTTTGCGCCGTTTTGTAACCGTGGACGAAACATGGATCCATCACAACACACCAGAGAACAAACAACAGTCAAAACAGTGGGTTTCTAAGGGTGAATCGGCGCCAAAGAAGGCCAAGGTGGGTTTGTCAGCCAATAAAGTTATGGCGACTGTTTTTTGGGATGCACGCGGGATAATCCACATTGACTACCTTCAAAAGGGAAGAACAATCAATGGGGAATATTATGCCAACTTATTGGACCGATTCAATGACGATTTGGAAAAAAAAAACGACCTCATTTGGCCAAGAAAAAAGTTCTTTTTCACCAAGACAATGCAAGGGTGCACACATGTGCAGTTGCCATGGCAAAAATCCATGAATTGGGCTATGAATTGCTCCCTCATCCACCCTATTCTCCAGATTTGGCTCCGAGCGACTACTTCTTGTTCCCAAACCTGAAGAAATGGCTTGGTGGAAAAAGATTTGACTCCAATGATGAAGTCATCTCGCAAACAAAGGCCTATTTTGAGGACCTCGACAAATCATTTTTTTTGGAAGGGATAAAAAAATTGGAGAAACGTTGGACAAAGTGTATAGAGCTCAAGGGAGACTACGTTGAAAAATAAAATTATTTTTTTATCAAAAAATCTGTGTTTTAATCCAAAAGTCACGGACTTATTGACCCGCCCTCGTATCACTGTTTGATATGATGTCGAAAGGTTCTTTAAACTTTTGAGACATGGTGTTTTCCAAAGTAAAAACGACTTTATTATTTTTGGCTTAAATTAATTTCATTTATTTATATAAAAAAAAAGAAACAAAATATTTCTCGATGACTATAAGAGTTTCGTTGATTTAAATACTCGTATTCCTTATTCGATTTTTAGTTTTTATTTTATTAACATCAGCAAATGGGCAACGGTCTTAATGTAGAATTAATAAAATTAAAAAATAAAAAATAAAAACATGTTAAGGGTTCTTATGAGTATTTAGAAAATAAAATGTGAGTATTCAATTCATGCAGTCTCCTTAACCGAACCATGACTTTGCCGATGTCTTAATCTTGCCCCAAACTGTTTTTGGTTGATCTGTTACCGATTCAGCATTGACAATCTATGAAAGAAAAACGTTATTGTGAATGTCAAAGTAACATATTTGATGTTCTTACCGTTTCTTCTGCTGCTTGACCATCAATTTGGGAACCGCTTTGCGAGGATGCACTCGAACTGGAACTCGAACTGGAACTCGAACTGCCGCCTGCCAATTGAACTGCTTCTAAGTTCTCATTTTGAACTTGCTGTTGGTCAAGGTCTAATTCAATCTGTTGCTGTTGGCCTATATCTTCGATTTTCTCACTCTTCTGTGTATCACTGTAGGAATTCCAGTCTTCAACTTGGACTTGTTGCTGTCCCAAATCGTCTTCTTGATCGTTCTGTGTTTGAGAATCGATTAGCATTTTACCACTAAATGGACCACGACCATGGGAATAACGATTTTGGTAGCCATGACCTTGTGTTGGCTCTGGTGCAGGAACATCAACGGGAACAGTGAAGCTGTATTCCTTTTTACTATGAATGCGCTCGGATTCAGTTCGTTCGTCATGTCCACGGTGTGGTGGTCCACGTCCGAAGGGAGGACCTGGTGGTGGTGGAAGATAATGTTGTGGTCCATATCCATGACCAGGACCTCCATGTGGTGGCCCATGGCGGTGTGGCCAACGTCCATGTTGACCATGGCCTGGCCTTTCAGGAACCTGCACCATTGGTGCATTGTGATCCCAGGAGCTACCTATGCTTGGCTCGGATTCTTCGAATTCCTCTTGGTATAATTGTGGTGGCTGATCACCACGATCCTTGCTTATTGTCTCATTTCGTTTGCCTGATACTGAAGTATGTGTTTCTAATTCGATTCCTCCATAACCACCCTCATTGAAACCCAAGTCGATTAGGTCTTGAGATAACAAATACAATTTTCTTCGCCATTTGTCTAACTTCAGTCCAGATAAGCCAGTTCGAGTTCGGAGAGCATTAAGACGAGCCTCTTCAGCTGCAATCCAAATTTGAATTTCACTTTCAGAAAGAGCACCTTGATGGGCTGCAAATTCAAGTCGTTGAATTTCGCCTCTTCTGAAATCTTCCAAGTGATTAAGTGTAATCTTGTAATGTTTGGCAATCTCTTCAAGCCTTTCCATCTCCTGGGCTTGCCATTCTTTGAGAATCTCATATGGAATGCGATATATTGACGCAATCGAGACTAGACGATCGCGTTTCTGCCATTTCTTAAGATCCTTTAGAGCGAAGTTTTGGTGACGAATCAAACCGTAGAGACGATCAAGTTCACGGCGTTGCCATTCTTCAAGGTGCTTTAGTGTCAGAATTTCCAAGACACCTTCATCTTTCATATTTTGTAGTTCATGCAGTTGGAATGCCTTTAGCTCTTCCAGAGATACTTCATAATGGGAAGTTAAGTTTGCATTGAAGTTCGTATCGGAGGTCAAGAAAGTGATAAGTTCTTCCATTGTTATGGTCACTTTAACGGGTATTGCACGTAATCGTTTCTTTTCCAAGATTTGCCAGGCAGTGAGACTATCGTATCCAGGTTTCCTTAGGAAACCTAAGTTACTTAAACGATCGAGTTCCTTGCGTTGCCATTCGATGAGTTCCTCAATTGTGATGTGATATTGGGCAGCAAGACGACCCAACGCATCACGATCTCTAGTCAATTGTTGCAGGAGTTCTTCAATAGTAATATCCTGTTGTTTGATGGTCAAATAGATTCGCTCTTTTTCACGTTTCTGCCAATCTGTTAAATTCTCGCTGTAAATCTTCTTTTGTTGGAGTAACTTTTGTAACTCAATGCGATACCATTCCTTAATCTGATCAATTGTAATGCGATATTGATTGGCCAGTTGTTGCAAATGAGCTGTGTCATCACGGAGCTTTCTCTCGAGTTCTTCGATGGAGAAATTACTTTCTAACAATAGCTGTAGAATGTATTGCTGCTCTCCATTCTGCCATTGTGGTACTTGCTGAATTTCATCTTCCCCTTCTGAAATGAGCTTCAATCCAGCAAGACGCTGAACCTCTTGACGAAGGAACTGAATGATCTCATCTACTGATATCTGATAGTGATTGGCGACATTTTCCAGACGCTGTTGATCTTCAGAAAGGTGCTTTTCGAAGTTCTTCAGTGTGACAAGGTTAGTTTGAGTCAAGGCAATAAGATATTCACGTTCATGTTGCTGCCATTGTTTTAATTCACCGTTGGATACGGGCTTGATAATTTTTTTAGCATCATTGATGATCCATTCTTCAATTTCTTCGACAGTGATGTGGTACTGATAAGCCAATTGTTGAAGTCGAGCACGATCGGCTTGAAGTTTCTGTCTTAATTCCTCAATAGTAAGATCATTTTGCTTGATCAGCAGAAGATAACGATCGCGTTCGTTCTGTTGCCATACTGTGAGTTGACCGGGCTTGATAAGTTTCTTGCCTTCGTTGATTATCCATTCTTCTACTTCTTCAACTGTTACATGGTATTGGTTGGCCAATTGTTGCAAACGCGCACGATCAGCATTAAGTTTTTGCCTGAGCTCCTCAATGGTAAGATCGTTTTGCTTAATTAGTAAAAGAAGACGAACTCGCTCATTGAGTTGCCAATCGGTAAGTGGGGCAGAGTGTGTGACCTTCCTGCCTTCGTTAACTATCCATTCTTCGATTTCTTCGATGGTGACGTGGTACTGGGAAGCCAATTGTTGAAGGCGAGCACGATCGGCTTGAAGTTTCTGTCTTAATTCCTCAATAGTAAGATCATTTTGCTTGATCAGCGGAAGATAACGATCGCGTTCGTTCTGTTGCCATACTGTGAGTTGACCGGGCTCGATAAGTTTCTTGCCTTCGTTGACTATCCATTCTTCTACTTCTTCAACTGTTACATGGTATTGGTTGGCCAATTGTTGCAAACGCGCACGATCAGCATTAAGTTTTTGCCTGAGCTCCTCAATGGTAAGATCGTTTTGCTTAATTAGTAAAAGAAGACGAACTCGTTCATTGAGTTGCCAATCGGTAAGTGGAGCAGAGTGTGTGACCTTCCTGCCTTCGTTAACTATCCATTCTTCGATTTCTTCGATGGTGACGTGGTACTGGGAAGCCAATTGTTGAAGACGAGCACGATCGTCTTGAAGTTTCTGTCTTAATTCCTCAATAGTAAGATCATTTTGCTTGATCAGCGGAAGATAACGATCGCGTTCGTTCTGTTGCCATACTGTGAGTTGACCGGGCTTGATAAGTTTCTTGCCTTCATTGACAATCCATTCTTCAACTTCTTCAACAGTTACATGGTATTGGTAAGCCAATTGTTGCAAACGCGCACGATCAGCATTAAGTTTTTGCCTGAGCTCCTCAATGGTAAGATCGTTTTGCTTAATTAGTAAAAGAAGACGAACTCGTTCATTGAGTTGCCAATCGGTAAGTGGAGCAGAGTGTGTGACCTTCCTGCCTTCGTTAACAATCCATTCTTCGATTTCTTCGATGGTGACGTGGTACTGAGAAGCCAATTGTTGAAGGCGAGCACGATCGGCTTGAAGTTTCTGTCTTAATTCCTCAATAGTAAGATCATTTTGCTTGATCAGCAGAAGATAACGATCGCGTTCGTTCTGTTGCCATACTTTGAGTTGAACTGGCTTGATTAGTTTCTTGCCTTCATTGACAATCCATTCTTCAACTTCTTCAACAGTTACATGGTATTGGTAAGCCAATTGCTGCAAACGAGGACGATCGGCTTTTAGTTTTTGCCTAAGCTCCTCGATAGTAAGATCATTTTGTTTAATTATCTGCAGCAAGCGATCATGTTCGTTTCTCTGCCACTCATTAAGTTGAATAGGCTTGATAAGTCGGTTTCCTTCCTTCCTTATCCATTCTTCAATTTCTTCAATCGCAACATGATATCGCTGTGCTACTTGTTGTAAGCGGTAGCGATTTGATTTGAGTTGAGCTTCCAATTCGTCGATTGTAAGACCATGAGGTTGCTGTATTTGCTGCAAGATCCATTGACGTTCAGTCTTCTGCCATTCTTTCAAAGGCTGTGGTTTAATTACACGTCTACCCTCATTCCTTAACCATTCTTCGATAACTTCGACAGTAGTTTGGTAGTTCCATGCCAACTCTTCAAGACGGCTACGATCATCCTGTATTTCTTGGTCCCAATCTTCAATAGTTAGATCTGGGCGTTGTTTGATTTCTTGTCGGAGCCTTTCAAGTTCATTCAGTTGCCATAGAGTTAGTGATTCTGGCTTTATCCATTTCTCCCCCTCTTTCCTGATCCATTCCTCGACTTCATTTACGGTGACATGATATTGCCAGGCCAATTGTTGAAGACGATTGCGATCAGATTTCAACTGCTCCTCCCATTGTTCGATTGTAAGACCTGGTTGCTGTTTGATTTGCTCTCGAATACGTTCGAGTTCATTTGTTTGCCAAACTGTCAATGCTTCAGGCTTGATTTGACGGTTACCTTCTTTCAAAATCCACTCTTCAACCTCCTCCACCGTAACATGGTACTGCAAGGCCAATTGTTGCAACCTGTTGTGATCTTTTTTGAGTTGCTCCTTGAGTTCGTCAATAGTTAAGTTATTCTGTTTGATTAAATCTTGAATCCGTAAACGTTCTACCCTCTGCCAGTCCTTCAGGTCTCCAATAATGCCTTGGTTTTCGAGGCGTTCGGCTTCCCTTTTTATCCACTCTTCAATTTCTTGAACAGAAACATGATATTGAATTGCCAAGGCTTCCAATCGCTTGCGATCATTGATCAGTTTTCGTTCAAATTCATCTGAAGTAAGTTTGCTTTGCTGCTTTGCGAGCTGAAGTAAGCGATCACGTTCGGTATTTTGCCAGGCGGCCAACTTTTCAATTTCTAATTTGCCTTCATCTCTAAGGCGTTGTACTTCTTTTTTGATCCAGGCTTCAATGTCAGCTACTTGGATATGATGTTGCCAAGCAAGTTGCTGAAGTTGGTTTCTGTCAGCTTTCAGTTGATTTTCAACTTCTTCTGCAGTCAAATTGTTGTTTTGAAGGATGAGCTGTTGAATCCGAAGTCTTTCATTCTTCTGCCAGTCTGTGAGGTTTACAATATGAAGTTCACCCTGATTTCGCAACCTTTGAGCTTCTTTTCTAATCCATTCCTCTACTTCTTCTAATTGAATATGATATTGCAAAGCCAGTTGTTGTAGGCGGTTGTGATCAGCCTTAAGTTGCTTTTCGACTTCTTCCACACTCAAATGTGCCTGTTGTTGAATAAGATGCTGAAGGCGATCACGTTCTCCTAATTGCCAGGAAGTAAGATTTTCAATATGCAGTTTTCCTTGATCACGAAGACGTTGGATTTCCTTTCTAATCCATTCCTCTACATCTTTTACTTCCACATGATATTGATAGGCCAAACCCTGCAAGCGAGACCTGTCATTTTGTAGTTTCTGTTCCAATTCAGCGGCAGTAAGATCACTTTGTTGCTGAACAAAAACCAACAGGCGATCACGCTCTTTTCGTTGCCAATCGGTTAAATTCTCAATCTGTAATTTTCCTTGATTCTTCATTCTTTCTAGCTCTTTATGAATCCATTCCTCGATTTCCTTGACATGGACATTGTTCTGTGTAGCAAGATCTTGCAAACGCCTTCGATCAGCCCTGAGTTTCTTCTCGATTTCATCAACGGAGGATCCGCTTTGCTGTTGGGCAATTAAAGCGTTCAAACGATCACGCTCAGCCAGTTGCCAGTTGGTAAGTTGTTCAATTTGGACAAGTCCTTGGTTTTGCAGGCGTTGTATCTCCTTTTTGATCCATTCTTCGATTTCTTGCACTTGAACTTTGTATTGCTGAGCAACGCCGGCGAGATGAGCACGATCATTTTTCAAGCGCTCCTCCAATTCATCAAGAGTCCACTGATCGTGTTCTGGTCCTGGTCCCTGTTCCTGCACAATTGAAAGTAAATGTTCACGTTCAACTTCCTGCCATTGAGTTAGAGGTGCATTAGGTTTGATAAGTCCAAGAATTTCAAGACGGTTGCCTTCGTTTTTAACCCATTCTTCGACCTCCTCGATCTCAACGTGATGTTGCATGGCCAATTGTTGAAGATAAGCGCGATCAGCCTTGAGTTTCTGAGTGAACTCGTCGATCGTCAAGTCATTGTGGTTAACCAGTTTCATCAATCTTTCCCTTTCAATCTTTTGCCAATCCTTAAGGTTTGCGGTATCGGCCAGAGCTTGGTTCTGAAGACGTAAAACCTCGTTCTTAAGCCACTCTTCGATTTCTTCAACACGTACTGAATATTGATGAGCCAATGCGTAGATATGCACATGATCAGATTTGATCTTCTTCTCCAATTCGTCGATCGAGAGTTCGTTGTGATGAAGAAGAGTTAACAAGCGTTCACGTTCAATTTTCTGCCATTCGGTGAGTTTTTCTTGCTCGATCAGACCCAAATTCTGAAGACGTTCAGATTCTTTACGCAGCCACGATTCGATGTCCTTCAATTCAACGTGGTATTGTGTTGCCAATTGTTGAAGGCGGTTTCTATCGTTCAGTAACAGCTTTTCAAAGTCCTCTACACTCAATTTGTTGCCTTGAACAAATACCAGAAGCTTTTGTCTTTCTGTCTTTTGCCATTCCTCGAGATCCTCCTTCTTAACGAGACCTTGACTCTGCAAACGAAGCAATTCTTTTTTCAACCAATCTTCGATTTCTTCTACGCGAATTTGATATGTCTGGGCTAAGCCATAAAGCCGAGTTTGATCATTTTTGATCTTGTTTTGCAAGTCCTCAATAGTGACCTCATTATTCTGCACGATCGCTTGAAGACGATCTCGCTCCTGCTTTTGCCATTGGGTTAAGTTCTTTTGCACATCAGAGAAAACGCCTTCGTTCTTTAGACGTTGGGCTTCTTCTTTTAACCATTTTTCGATCTCCTCAACCTGAACTTGGTACATTGATGACAATTGCTGTAGTCTGGCACGATCATTACCAATTTTAGCTTCATACTCTTCGATGGTCAGATCGTTCTTCTTTATAATAGCCAACATACGGTCACGTTCCTGTTGTTGCCATACTTGTAATTCATTTTGAAGATTCACCTTTCCAACTTCATGAAGTCGATCAAGTTCGGATCGCTGCCATTTCTCAAGATCTTCCAAACTAATGTGATACTTTTGGGCCAACCCTGTCAAGTAGTTACGATCTTGTTTCATCTTCTGTTCCAGTTCTTCAACCGTGAAATTATGATGACGAATGATATCCTCCAAGCGAGATCTCTCCGATAGTTGCCAGTCAGTGATCCTTTTCATTTCTTCCTGTTGTTTGTTTATGACATCCGTAAGACGGCTCAACTCACTCTTGTAGAACTTTTCCAAGTCCCCGACATTGAGGCGATACTGTTCCGATAGATCCTTGTAGCGATCCTGATCATGACGAATTTGTTCTTTCAACTGATCAACGGTAATGTTATGTTGGAGCAAAATATTATTCAAACGGTCGCTTTCTTGGCGTTTGAAGTATACCAATTTGTTGCCGATTTCCGTATTTTGACTATTGAAGATCATATAAAGACGTTCAAGTTCCTGACGTTGATACTCTTTGAGTTCCTCAATACTAATTCGGTACTGGCGGGCAAGAACATTAAGTTTCTGGAGATTTTCTCTCTGCCACCGTTCGAGTTCTTCACGAGTAATTCCATTTTGATGAATTAACCAGTCAAGTCGTCCACGTTCGCTCTTTTGCCATTCAGTTAGATCAGGGTTCCTGGTGTTGTATTGATTAACGAGGATCTTGTAGCGTTCCAATTCTTGTCTTTGCCAATCTTGAATTTCTTCTAAAGATTTATTGGAGCGATAGGCAAGGGCACTGAGACGATCTTCTTGATTCCTTTGCCATTCTTCTAATTCACGAATAGTAATCGCTCCTTTCTGGAATAACCAAAAGAGTCTTTCACGTTCTTCTCTCTTCCATAAGTCATCTTTGGTCCACTGGACACTTCCAAAAGGCACATTGGAGTTGTACACCAATATTCCATTATCCCAGACAGATTCACTTTTGCTTCCAGTCACAATGGGCACACCATCTGGGCCAGTAATGATGGTGCGATTGTACTTTTTGATCGTCACAGTATGACCAGGAATCAGATATTGATTGACATTTCCGAAAGTGTCCACCTGATCTCCCCCTTCGACTGGTATAACAACTGAAGGAGTGTAGGCATTTTGATTCATTCCTACGACCAAACTGTCATCAACTGTCACTTCGGGAGAGTAGTTTGGAACACCAATTTCCTGCTTACTAAGGTGATCGTAAATTCTGTGTTCTTGATTATTAACAAATGGCCGAGAAATCACGGGTCCTTGAGAGACATACAACGGAACAGTGGTATGGGTGGTGGTTCTATTTACACGAACTGTTGTAACAGTCGGATTATTGAAAGGGCCACTACGGATTACACCAGATGTGAAGTTTTTGTTGGTGATATAGGTTTGCCCATTAACAACCTTAACTTCGGTGGGATAGTTCACAGTCTGTACTTGGTCGAGCTTGCTTAAATCAGTTCCTCCTATTTGGGGGGCAATCGGCTCATACAACTCGACTTGGTGCTGTTGATTATCCACATAATCCGACCCTTCAACCAGTTTCTCTAGTGCCGTTGCAGCCTGAGATTCAAAGTAGTTTGGTTGAGCAACAACTCCATAATTAACTCGACCAAGTTGCATATCGGAAATGATTTGATCCGAAATCTGTCGGCAAAGAGAATCCAGTTCTTCCTTGCTTTTACCAATGGAGTTAACAACAGAATCTGGAAAGGTTTCAGTTCACTTTTATGAGAAAATAACAACAAATGAAAAGAGTACTTACCACCCCATGTTTGAGTGGTGTACCGTCCAGAATATCCTCCACCCCTTGATCTCGCATTGTAGTCCTGTCTCAATCGATCTGCCACTTTTCGAACTGTGTCTATATTTGCATAAGCCCATGGTGATAAATTGCAGCAATTTCCGGGTGATGATGAACTCGAACTCGAGATGCTACTTCTTGAATAAGCACTGTAAGCATTGCTCCAGCTAACTGTGCAAAGCACTGCCAGAGCAAGGACAAAGGACTTCATTACGGAAGTACCCTGAAAAAATACGAAAAAAAAAATTCTTTTTAAACTATCAGGTGCCCGAGCAACTTCAACACTCTGCCGCTTCTACTTTTCGATTGTGCTCCAAGACATGATAAGAGATCTTTATATAGAAAAGATCTGCCAGAAACCGTAGTCAATTTAATGGCAGCTAGGGTAGTTCAGAAGGCCATCCAGTGATATAGATAACACGTAATCAATTAAATTGTCTTCTTATTTTTTTCTTCTCTTGACATGGAATGCCGTCTACGTTCAGAATAATAAAAATCCAAAAGATAAAGATTTTGTGACAGGGTGGCGATTTTAAGAATTTTACTTGTTTTGGCAAACAGAGCAGGGAAATTGCGATTGGCTATTGGCGATTGTAATTTTTGTCGCAAATAAGTTGTTCAACATTTCCTGGAAGTGTTGTGATAGATGAAAATCTTTGCTCAATGTCGAATTTTTGGATTTTCCGTGGCGTACTGAAATCATAGTCTGTGACGGAGTTCTAGGATACTCACGCAGCAATAAAATACTGACTGCGTGCTGATCGACACCAAGAAGAGTATTTCTAAGGCTAGTAAATTCTAATCCATTGCTCGATACTTCATGGCTGAACTACTAGTTCCTGCTCCGTGAGTTAATGAAAAGAAACCGACGTATCTTTATGACATCTTTGTATCAGTTTTCGAGATTTCTGTTGATGAACAATCTCCTACAGGACCAAAAAAGGTAGACTCACACCGAATTTTCATTTTCAACAGTCAATGACAGGGTGGTTTGTAATTTAGAAGCCATTTTATTGGAACAACGCGCTCCTCTATTAAATAGTGTGCCTTCAGAGCTATATATACATATATTGAAATCCCTGCTTCGAAATTATGAAGAGGAACGCTATCAAGTCTGTTCAAGGATCAGGGTTAACTATGTCGATAATCGACAAATGTCTACCACGTTTCAACTTTCGGCCCAACTTCAGGGTTACATTTTCAGAACGTCTTTACTGGGAACAGGAAAAAAACCAACATTTGCTGAGGACTCATATGTATGGCACACAGATGAATCCAAAACAAATGAAGGAGTTGGAGCCATACATGGCAGTATGGATGTAAGCAGAACCGTATTTCAGGCAGAAATTCACGCAAAAGAGCTCTGCATCCGGGGGAATCTTAATTTAATAAACCAAAAACTTTACCTTCTCTCTGGTAGCAAAGCAGCCTTACTTGCAATTATTGCCTTTGAAATTAAATCAAAGCTGGTCTGGGATTACCTTCAATTCCCACTCCTACGAGTACTGGCCACGACAAATACTGAAAAATCAGACGAACTAGCCATAAAAAGGATCCGCATCTCAGTTCATGATGCCAAGACCATTCTTTGGGCTTCAAATAAAAACCATGAAAGGATATATTAAGACATTTCTGAAGGGAAACTGAAGGAAACAGATAAGCCAACAACTTTATGTCAAACAGTTGCCACAAAAAAACGAAGCACCTGCTACAACTAAGTAGAAGTCAGATTCGTCTAATCACAGGTTTTCTCACATGGCATTGCCGTGCAGATTGCAGATTGTGCAACGAGGAAGTGGAAACAGCAGAACATATATGCAATAGTTTAGACAAAAGACGTCAGCCTTTCCAAGATAAATTTTACCTCGAAACGGTGGACAGCCAGTTCACCTAAAGACTTAGCTGCTTTTTTAACAAACTCTGGCATCATAAATGAGCTCTAAATGGAGGACATCACAATAGGCCCATCTGCGGCCGCAGTGATCTGGGACATACTATACCCTTCCCAATCCAATCTAATCTCTAATGTCGATGCATTGAATTCTGAAAAAAAAAATCGCGGCCATCGGATCAATTGAAGCAAATGGTTCTTTGGGTGAAATATGGGTATGCACGCCTCACAAGATCAACGATCACAATGATCGCTGATTAAATCTAACAATAATCACCCTGATGTTAGATGAATCACCTCTTGGGATCGTCTGATGCCACAAAGGAGACTATAAATAATTTTGTCTAACTCTTTCCTACATCATCAATTGCCAAATAAAACCTGTCAAACTGACACGAAAAACTGCAAACAAACAATTTACGATATTTATACATTTTTTAAACAAAAAAAAAGAAAAAATGTATCACTCTCGTGCCATGTCATAAAAGTGACTATCGCTGAAAGGTGGGCAAAGGTGTCAGAGTTTAAAATGAACAAAAACTATTTTTCACCCGGTCTCTCGAAATTTATTCATTTTAGAATTTTTTTTTAAAATAAATCGTATCCCCAAACGCACGCGACACATCAACGATGCATTTAGAAAACCAGAGAGATGTTTTTAGTTTTGAAAAACTTCTTGTTTTTTTTTTAGTCACTGAAGTGAGGGCTATTTTTGAACTAGAAAATGCATGAGTGTTACACTAAGGCTTTTGAGTATTTTTGTCAAATCATAGAATCCAAATAGAGTGCTCGAAATTTGGTGAAGTTTTTAGAAAATATCTATATCTCAGAACTGAAGAAACTATTTCTGATGCTGACTTTATGGGAACATGATGAAAGATATGACATTAAACGAATCAGAATTCAAGTCTGTTTTTTTTTTTCTTAGTTTTCATATCAATTTAATTTGAGCTCATAAAACGAACAAGTAAAAATAACAAGACAGTTGATAAGAGACAACCTTGATGCACCCCAAAGTATTGTAGCTATCTTGCGAAAATATTTTTTCAGAATTTTTTTTTTGCAAAAGAGATGATAACGCATTTGGGACGCGCAAATTTAATCAGTTGTGGTGCAAACTTTTCAAATAAGAGGTCAATTATAATATGCAAACTAATTATGATTATGGACAGTGATGTCAGTTGGAGTTGTGTAATCGAGCATACTCATGGTAGGTTTCTTAATTTCGTCAGATTTAAAGAAAGTTTTATGTTTTTTAGGTCAATGAACTTCAGTTTCGGCTTTTTCTTAAATTATAAATCAGGAGCAGAATCTCGCATTAAGTCACCGAGAGTAAGTTCGAGTGCAAGTTCGAGTGGTGGACGTTATCAACAGGAACTATAAGTCATAGTTGAAGCATAGAAAAGATATTAATTTTTATTGAGACTTAAGAGTCACTGGTTTTAAAAGTCTTCTACCACGCTACAGTTGCCTACTTAACAATCATTCTGACAACAAATTGGTTGTGGCGTACCTAATGGACCAACGGTAGCGCCCGATCAAAAGTGGAACTGGCGCTCCAGGTTGGAGTTTGTGTCGCCGGCCATGGAAAAAAGACGATGGGTTACGAAGCAACAATAAGCCTCGAATACGGAGAGATGTACTGTTGCAATCTACATGTAAACGAATTAAGGACAACGAATTACGGATATGCAGCCGAACAACTCGCAGAGGCCCTAGACATGCCAAGCAGCAATTGTCCCTATTAAGCGATGGGTTGGGGTAGACAAAAAGAGAATGAGATTCTGCGATATTTACTACGGCGATTGTTATCGACGGCAAGAGCAGCGCATATTTGGTTGCGGTTTTGTAGCTAGAGGCAGTCTTAGGTAAAAACTCTTAAGTTTCTGGGATGTGAACAAGCGCCTCGTATCAATCCGTTGCAAGGCTAAATTTTCGAACATTTGATGACACCAAAGATAGCTTATACAAGCTCTTGAACAAGACCAACGAGTAATGCCCTAGCTAAAACATTACAATTGTCCTTGGCGATTTTAATGCAAAGCTAGGAAAGAAGATTGTACAGTTTGCACGACACCACCTCCGATAACAGATTTATGGTAATAGACTAGCACGTGGTTCACACATCTCGATACCAACAAGGGGACTTGGAGAACTCTTGATCAATCAACCGTCAACCAGACTGATAACAATGCGATAGACGCAAGACACTACTCCAGTATTATGGTTGTCCGAACGTTCCGAGGAGCCAACATCGACTCGGACCATAACTTTGATTTACCAAGGTACAGATGCTGATATCCCGAACAGCGCAAAGGCAAGCTAGTGCTGTGAGGAATTTTGACGTAAGACGGCTACAATTTCAAGAGAACGCCAAATCGTTTTCCGATCGAGTCTATCTTAATCTCTTAAGATGTCCACTTCCGCCAGCATCCAGTATTGAAGACCAGCAACGCGCTGCCAAAAGGCATCACACATGCCGCTTCACTCGACTACAAAGCACACCCTTTTTTTCGTAACGAATTCCGACCGTCACATGCAGCTAAGGAAAATGCATATAAAATGGTGCTGCGTTAAAGGATTAGATCTCCTCACAAGCTCTATGAACTTTTGAGGAGAGATGAACACCGGCTTCTCAGGATCAAAAAGAAGGAGCGTGAGAAACGTGCGGTCGAGAAAATTGAGAAATTTTATTCCAGGAACGAAATTTGGAAGTTTCACCAAAAGTTAAAAAAAAAAAAACATGCCACAGACACAAGCTTGTAGAGACGAATAAGGGAACATCGTATTAGAGTCGCGGTCGATGCTCAGGATTTGGAAAGAGCATTTCTGTAGATTGTTTAACGGCGATGACGAACCAAATACCGCTGTCAGGAACAACGAAAATGTCAAGCTGGAGGATAAGTACCAAGAATTCCGTCTACCCGGCCTGGATGATGTGAAAATAGCCATGTCTATACCTAAGTCCAACAAAGCTGCTGGAGCAGATGGCTTGACTGCCGAGCTTTAAAATGTTGTCGAGCGAAAGAATGCCCGATGAATGGAACCTCAGCATTGTTTGTCCGGTCCTCAAGAAAGGAGACCATCTAAACTGCGCCAACTACAGAGGCAACAGTCTTCTCAACATCACAGACAAGATCTTGTCTTCCGTATTGTGTGAATGCCTCAAGCCAAAAGTCCACCATCGATCGTTACGGCAGATTTTGAAGAAAACCCATGAGCTTAGTTGTGCTACCTAGGTTTGGTTTAATGGATTCAAAATCCCTAACTCAAAAAACGAAATTAATGCTCTGCAAAACATTGATCTTACTCTCTACTCTATGAAGTCAAATATAGGACAACAAGCAGGGAAACAGAGCAGATTTGGAACAATTTCGAGAAAATAATACTTTTCCGAATAGAGAAGGCCGAATGAAGGGAAAGTTCTCATAGAAAACCGCCAACTGCATGAGCTGTATCAAGATAAGGATATAGTCCGAAAAGCTAAAACACGTCGACTACACGAGCTTGGCCACATCGAGCGAATGGGCAATCATACTCCAGCAAAATGGGTCTTCGAATCACAGCCACCAGATTCGCGGCGATACGGAAGACTGAACCTCGGTTTGAAGGACCAAGCCGTTGCGGATACCAGAGCGCTTGGGTTAGATAACTGGGACCAGCTCACCCAGAATTGAAGAGAGTGAAAGGCTTCTGTGTCTCAGGCAGAGACCTTTCACGGATCGGGAGCCTGTAAAGTAAGTCAATTAGGGCTTGAATAAACCTCTGTCAAATCTGAGGTAAATTATGCAAAAAAATTTCATGCTACACTTGTGTAAAATTCTGCTGGTGCACGAACTTCATCTATTGTATGAGACTGGAGCGTGCAATCACGGTCTAAGCAGTTTGAAGTCAGCTTCGAAAAATCGTGTACATTAGCTCGTCCCATTTTTGTTGCAACAAGGTTGTGAACGAGCAGAATAGCCCACAAAAATGCACTACTTAGTGTAGTCTCATCGCGAAGGGCTATTTCGAATCATTCTCAAAAATGAGGCAAAAGTTGTTGCTAAAGTCAATGGACAAGGTTCCCGGACAAAGATCTGTGGTGATTTGTCCGAAAACACATGATAGGTTGTCCCTCCCTATGGGCCATATATGAAACCTTTGGCTTACTAAGAATTTGATACAACTACAACACTATATACATATATGTACATACTATAGCGAAATGAAGCAGAGAGATGAGATCGAAATCGTGCGATTTAATGCCACTCCATTACTTCTTGTGGGGCTATGTATAGTATGTGATGTATCCTGATAAGCCCCAAGCTTTTCAGCCAGTAAAAAGTGTATTTTACGTAAGAAAGAGGCCCGATTGCTCAAAATAGTGTTCCTAACTTGTTCTGCTTCGTCGAAAACAGCTAAAAAAAAGCCTAAACTCGAGTTCAAAACATGATTTCATGAACTATTCTTCGAAACGCATAAAATGCATTGATTTAAACTCACTTATTGTTGTCATTATTCAAGACAAACTCTCTATACCTCAAAAAAAACAACACCCTTTGCCAAAAATCCGAAAGAATCTACACTGGAGGCTATGCCCATAGTCATTCTTTACAGCATTCGAATTTATTTTAGAAATAATTGCATTCAAGAGAATGCTAATAAGAGCCTACACTTCTCGCATTTATTTCCAGGCACTAAAGTAAGCTCAAAGGACAATAGAATCTTGACTCTAGAACGCACAACAGAAACACAAAAACTCTTCCCAAAAACTCTGTCAACTTTAAACAAAAAAATTTACTAAAATAGCAAAGCTAACATAAAATGTAAATATCTTTCAATTACCCACGAATTAGATAGGAAAAATAAAAATCTGAGTATCGAAATGCAATATTTTATCCAAACCTAGACCAGATTTAGAATTTCTGACCCACACATGTTTTCCACAATTATTCACAGAGAAAAATATATTTTTTGTTTTGAAAGCATTAAAAATCGAATGCACCAATTATTCAATTTTCTGATAACAGACTTAATTGGAGTACATAACCGATAAGACCATTTCGAATTGCAATCTATTTTCAGATTCATCTCATTCGAGCACATGTCTTGCACAAAGTTTTCAATAAGAAAGAATTTATAAAAAAAAATTGTAAACTCACTTTAAGCACTTTTCATTTAAATCCACTTAACAATCGTAACAGTCTTTTAACACCGATGTACGAGTATCTCAAAGTCTCTCATGCGAGTTAATGGAGAACTTTGAGTCGAAAGATACGAGTAATTATAAAAAAAAAATATACAAAAATAAATCAAATCTATCTGCGAGATACTTTTGTTTGGATGGTTTTTTTTAGTTGTGAACCGATCGGATTAGATGCAAGCGGCGAACTGACTGGATGTGTAGAAATGTTTTGGAACTTAAATAAAACTTTCTGGCCAAAGTCTGTGGTGATGTTGGTGATGATGCGACATACGACATGGATCTCGCCTGTGCTTTCAGATTGAATTTCTATTTTATTTGTTTTTTTTTTTACGATTCTCTGGAATCAGAAACCAGATTAGATGGGGTTGTGCTCCGTGCGGATGGGTGAGTGGCTAGCTGTAGCACATTCGAACTGTGTAATACTCGTAGCTCTTACTCACTATGCAGTTTAAAAGAAAGGAAGTCATGTTTCTATTTTTTTTATTTTTTTTTTGGTGGAGGGACGTCATGAATCTTATGGGTATTCTCATGAATCTTCTCATCAAGGTACTCCCTATGCACTGTGGTTCCTCAAATGTGAAGGACAAGTTGTGAGTAAGTAAAGGTAGACAAGTCAGAGCAACTGAATACTGCAATATGCATAAAGCGGGGGTATTTTTGGATACAATTTTTTGAACAAGTTTTATTTCGGATGAAATGAAAGATTTATTGAATTCAGTTCATTGCCAGAGTTATTTGTTCAGATGAGAGGGAGAAGATTAACTTTGACTTAGGTGACAACAAATTGTGATGAGCTTTGTAGGGAAGAAGTGTGTCGTCTTTTCTTGAAATTCCCGTCATATTCTTTTTTTCGTTTTTGTTTTTGTTTTTACTAGCATGTTAATTAAAAAAAAATTTCTTGCTGTCAATTAAAATCAGTTTATGTGAAGGTTTTTTTTTTCAAATAAATTAAAAGTCTTTACTGGTTCTAAATGATTTAATTAACCAACTTATCTTTAATGATGACCATATAACCTTTATAACTCCGTCGTAGACGAACCCAAGCTGGTTAGAGGAAAGAAGAGGGCTTAAGACAATGGCTATTCCATTTTGTAAACAAACAATAAAAGAATTTAAACCACAGGATAAGTAATAAAAGTTGAAAACAAATGAATAAGGGTACCTAAAGACGCATACAACTACAAAGAGTGAACTTGCGGCCTGTATCCGATAAAGTCAAGGCACAATTGAACTGAATATGGCTTTAGCAGAGTTGCTCTTGCATAGCTTCCTAATAATATAATCTCAAATTCAGCACCAAAAAAGATTGCATGCCTGACAGAGAAGAAGGTTTATTTTAAACAGCACCCAGTACTGGTTGCCAAATTCGAGCGTAGGCCTAACATTCACAAGCAAAGTGTTCGTCACTCTTAACTTATCGTCACTGGAGGTTATTTATGTCGCATCTAGCCCACTGAGATTTTTTTTATAATTGGAGCGCGCTTAAGGGGCTTCGCGTTTCTTAAAATGTTTGCACACAGTGCGAATGGTGGTAAATTAGGGATGAAAGGAAGGGAACTACCGATGTACATTGGTTTTGAATGTTTGCAGGTTATAATGACTAAGAAATAAAGAGATCAGCAGGACATTTCATAAGCGAGCTGTACGATTTAGGAAGAATCACTATATTTTAAATTGCATGCAAAAGTTCAGCAGCATTGAAGGTTTAAAGGGGCGAAATGCCACTGTCAATTTCGATGGATCACTGGTGGTGAAAATAGCTATAAGACAAGGTGAGACAGGAGACATTATGTCGGTGTAATATTGGCGTCGCCTATGAGCTTTAAATCCTTTTTAGAAAGTACAAAGAGGTCTTAGGGGCAACTAACTCAATGGGAGCTTTTACCCAAACGGATATGCTAAATTGTAGTGCCACCAATGGTTAGTTCCAGCTGTCAATGGAAGTCATAATTGAAGTTGTAAGCAGTCCCAAATCGGGTTTAAATTTTGAGAAGTTTTACTCTTAGCAAGTTTTTAGGCAATCCGGTCGTATTTTTAGATAGAACCAACACATTTGCGTAAAAAAATTGTTGCATTCTCGAGCTAGCCTGGTCGTGATAAGAAGGATCAACAAGCCTTACAATTTGGGTCACAAACGCAGATACTTGCCCCCTTTTTCTATTGTTCACAATATAGGTCATCACCAGTAGAATTGGTTAACAAATTTCTCAGATAGATGCTGAAGGCAACATTGAAGATCCGACATCTATCCCATCAGCAGATCCTGGATAGAACCAGAAGCACTAGTCGTAAATTACGTTGAGGTGTGTCTGTGTTATTGGTCAGAGATTATCCTGCAGACGATACAGGATACTATGTCCGATACACTATTTCCGATTGTAGACATAAGAACTATTTAGATCACTTAGCAGGGACTTAATTTTGACCTCTCTTACTAGTTGCATAACTTTAGTCAACAAATCCAGACCATGTTGCCTCTCGGATTTCCAAATGCCATCAAAAGCTTCTTTGTGGAAAGCAGCCTCAGTGTCGATGACCTATTCCTTTTTGTCAAGTAGTTGTACGAGGACAAAGTGAAAGCTGTCGGCCTGATGCAGAGATGGAATTCCAATTAATCATTTGCTGAATGTAGGTTAAAAGCAAAAGCGCAAACTATTTTCGCTGCAATTAAAGATTGGGCCAAAGGCCCAGTTCAATAGAGATCCGACCGATGGCCATGGATAAGACATGGGTCCACCACTACACGCCAGAAATGCAACAGCAGATGAAACAGTGGATGGAAGATGGTGGTTTGATGATAAAGAAAGCAAAGTTCATCGCATCTACGAGAAATGTCATGGCCAGTGTGTTTTGGGATGCGAAAGGTATCCTGTTAATTAATTACCTTGAAAAGGCAGAACAATTACAGGCGAATTTTACTCCAACCTTCCTGGCTAGCTGGATGCCCAAAATTGTCTAAAAGAGGCCTGGCTTGAAGAAAAAAAAAATCATCTATCACCAGGACAATGCACCTGTACACAGGGGTGTGTTGGCGATTGGAAAACTGCGTTATTTGAGGTACGATTTGCCCGGCCATCCCATCCCTTTTCTCCTGATTTTGCACCCTCAGGCTTCCATATGTTCCCAAACTTGAAGAAAGTTGTTTCTGGGAAGTGCTTGGCATCTAATTGAGAGCGCTGTAGATGAATATTTTCACAGCCTTCCAGACTCTCACTTCCGGGATGAAATACTGATGTAAGAGAAACGCTCAACCAAGTGTGTTGAAGTCAGAGGAGATTATGTAGAAAAATAAAATCATTTTTTAGCTGAAAAGCGCAGTCCTTCATTGTGCGGCCCGGAACTTTTCACCTTATCCTCGTAAATACAATTTTACTCACTATATTTTGAAGCGTAGTCTCATAAGATCTTTCGCATTATTTTCCATTAATGAAGCAATTTTGCTTCGTTCAAGTCCAATTTTTCTCTTCATGATCTTCAGCAAGAATGAAGTTTGACTGAAGGTTATTAGTAGGCGGGCAGTCATCTTGGCCGATTTTTAGAATAAAGGCTTTTCCTGATGTTCACCAGTGTAGACCTCCTTGCAATTACCTGGGCTACGTCGTTTCTAAGGGAGTAGTAAAACAGGTTTGACGTTAAGGAACATCCAATTGAAGTGACTGATGTTCATAGCATCTGACCAGAGACTGGTCTCACTGGAAGTCTGAAGGCCCTGGAACTCGGTTCCAGTCTCACTTGTACAGGTAGCCCTGCTTTTGCTATCGTCATAATGGCAATTCTTAAAATCTAAGTCGTATGGAGGATTTTCTGACTGCCATTGGAATTTTCTGTCCTCCGATGGTTGCTCGTGTACGTCAATTCCAGGTTGGCAGTGAAAATTTCTTCAAAATTGGCAGCACCTGATCCACTGAAAATATGTCATCGATTTGCCGCGACTTGAAGCCATCAAATGGTATAGAAGTGTAAAAAATTGCTCCAGTCACCACAACACCCGATCTTAAATTCATCTATGGCCACCTTGAGCAGCCTGCTGGTTTAACCGGAACGCGCGATCTGTGAGAGTTTTTCTTGCCAAATCATGTCAGCTTTAAATGTTTAGTCAACGTTTAAGTTATTCCTCGGATCCCTCCTATTCGGCAAGATGTGGATTTACACTCTTTATGTAGGTGTATGCAAATTTTTCGCAACCAAACTTCCCATTTGAATATTTTATATTTTGGAACAACATATGTATGTTTACTAGCATTTCCTTAGTGAATCAGCTTAAAAAATAGCCCACCAGTTGAAAATATCGTCAAACTAATGGCCATACGGCAGCATTGGACACCTTACTGCACCTAACACCTTATTGCTGTGCGATATGACTCTTCACTTCAAGAGCAGTAGCTTCGAACACGGCACGATTCTAGTCGAGCTGCTGCCAGGCAATCCAATTTTAACCAATGAAATTTCTTCCTTGATCGATCTCGACATTCCGCATGACATAATCTATCCATAGAGGAAGGACTGGCAAAAAAATGCAGTAATCAGGCCAAATAAAATTGCAATTTTCACAGAAGAAGGATCAGGTTCTGGTAACTTATCAGAACACCTAGAACTAAGAGTATATTTAAGACTACCGGACACAAGTAGTGTCTTCCAATCAGAGGTTCTGGCTGTCCTCAGGGCGGCTGAACTGATTCAGATGAGATTCGGTATTTGACAGAGATATCGCTATCTACATTAAGACAGCCAGGCCACTCTTAAGGCAATGGAATTGAATAACATCAACTCTCATAGATTTTGGGGCTGTCGCACAATACTCAAAGCAGTATGCATTCAGAACCGGGTGAGACTGTGCTGGGTGCTAGGACACTGCGGTATAGAGGGAAATGAACAAGCTGATGAGCTTGCAAGAAGAGGAGGACTACTCCATAATAGTGAGGTTGCTAACATCAAACCACTCCTCTGCATAGAAAGGGGCACAATCGAGGATAAAACAATAAGTACTGCTAACCTAAGATGGTCGACCTTGAAGGGTATTCAAGGCTCTATGGCCAGTTCTTCACGGTAAAAGGTCAGGGAGTTAATAAAATTAAACAGGGATAAGCTTAGGACAATAATCCTGACAGGACACTATCTCCTACTGAAACACGCAAAGAGACTCAAATTGGCAGAACGGGGTTGAGGTCATATAACACATATTGTGTGCATGTGAGGCAATCACGAGTTGCAGATTCTTAGGAAAACACTTTTTTAAAAATCTAGAGGAAATAGATCGAACGAATTTATAATGCCTTCTTGTCTTTTGTAAGGAAATTGGGTGTTTTGCCTGGGAGATTGTATAGGCTTTTGCCCTTTGAAGATAAATTCAACTAGTTGCACAGATTCTGATTTTGACGATACCCGAAAATGACGCATTAGACATTTAGATGACCAGAGTACCAGCTTGTGAAAGACTTTCTCCAACAAGGTACTGCATCTATTCAGAGATTCCAGAGACCCAAGTAAACCAATCTCAATCTCCGAAATTTATTAACACTTTAGCACCCCCAATCATCCGAAACATTCTGTGAAAGTATTTCCCCCGCAAAAGCAAAAACACATCATCCTCACCGACAACATGCTCGTAGGCTAATGCAAATACGGTCATCGAAATTATATTTGCCAACAAAAATTCATTGAGAACTTTCATGATATCATTTCGTATTACTGTTTCTTTAATTAGGATCAGACTTCTCAATTACTCAGAAGATTTGAATAAATAAAAAAATATTTACAAACGATGCCTGTGAGTTATTGTGTACATTCACAAGCTTATGTTAAGACTAACTTGCAACAAATTAAATTCTCACATTTCTAAAGTAATCCTCGAAAAACAGGTTATCTTGGCTTTTGAAGTAGGTATGGGTGGAATTTGTTTTTACTCATTTTGGTTAAGGGGTGTTGCAAAGATCGTTGACTTTAATCTTGGTTTACACTAACTTAGGTCCTGGATGAACTTGGTTATAAAGCATCATAAAACTTGGGTTTAACAAGATCTTTCATTAATAGCCCTCAGCTACCCGTTAAATACTGCTTAACGATGGGTAGAACATTTCTGATCAAATATAACAAATGAACGTTAATGTCTAGCTACTACTGTTCCACTCAAGGGTGTTAAGAGATCTCCTTTCTTGAGGACGGGATCAACTTTCTATTCGTTGTTCTCGTATATCTTCATCTTGCTTCGAATACATATTTTCTAATCTACCGAATCCTTTTGTGGTTAAGGCATTTCTTGAAAGTTGTCTCACAGCTGGATGTTCATCATCTGAATCTGAAAATAGCTTTTATCAACAAAAACACCTTCCATGACTCGCTATGGTTCAAAGTTGACTCAGATAACTATTGCCAAAGTGATACTAATAATGTCAACAAATTCAACGTTGAAAAGCTTTAGTTGCAAGAAACTGGCACAAATTTTATGTACCTTCAAGTTTCTTCATTTGCTGCCAACAACAAGATCAGTAAACTATAGGAAAAATTGTCTACAATGTGCTGCGTCTTACCACAAACAAGATACCAGTCATGAGTACTGCAAGCAGAAAAGGAAGGTTGAACATAAGCAATTGGGATGTGTTACTTCAGAAATAAGGTTCGAAAGCCTTACTAACAGGCAACGGAAACATGTTAAGGCTATAAATACCAAACTGAAGCCGGTATAATTGTAATATAAGTATGCGAATATATTCGTAGCATCACAGAGCCATGTTTTCGTTTCGTTTTCGCATCTTTGTCTAATTCTTTCGACTGTACAGGCTAATTATGAAGAATTTTTCAACTTCATCCCTGAAATAATTGTATCTCGTACAAGGCCCAAAACGCGACTCTTTCAAAAGCCTATACAATTACTCGCTATTGCAGACAAACTTGGTATTATTCAGAAAACTCGGCGCATTTCTACGCATGGAATCAGCGTATTGAAAAGAAGGAGCCAAGTCAACAAGACTGATCTAACAACGCCGGCCACAGTAATTTTTATGTAGTCTAGGACTTTGTCTACCTAAATATGTATGCTTGGTTACAAATTTTTACAAATCAGCAATTATTAGGATTAAGAAAGTCCTCTACATAGCAACTGAAATGACCTTATGTAAGACCCTGGTCATTACTGCTCTTTGTTGCAGATTTAATCCATAGCGAATGATGTAATCTTTGGTCATATTTGGTCCAATTGGTGTAGGCGGTGAGTAAACAGCCAAAACAAACGTCGAAAGTAAGGAGTGATAGAGCAACATGGATTTGACCATAAGAATCCGAAAACCCAATAGCTTAGATAGTTAGGATATCTAAAACGAACACCAGGTGAACAGATATGTCTCATGGACAGGTGTTCACTGTCTATGAAGACTTGATCTCACGGGACGCTCATCCATCTTGTTGCAACTCTACATCGCGTGAAACTAGCAGGTGCACTCACCCTGCGTTTTAAGTTTAAACCACTGCTACCGTGACGGTCAAACAAGGGGCCTATCTCTACAAATCAAGCCCTGACCGATATCCGGATGAGTTCTGACTCACACGGTACCGTGTTTTAAGTCCTGGAATGGACTACAGGTGGTCTTGCCACACAACAAGACCTATGATCAGCAACTTGAAACTGGACAAATCATAGCAACCTTCATTGGCGTAAAAGTCTGAAGATGTTATTGATAAGTACAGTTTTGCCCTACTCCTGCATTTTATTAGACAACGTCATTGATGGAAGAAGCCTTGATAAGTGGGCGGGTGTCCACCAGATGCACAATGCAGTAGAAGAAGATCCTATCTTAAGTGAACCATAAGCAAAAAAAAGACTTATGCCAACTTAGCGCGCGTAACTAGAAGCGGCCGATCGATAGTTGTGCCATAGTTGACTTAAGCCCTCTTTCTTCTTTAGGAAAAAGTTCCGAACTAAGGCTGATATGACTAAACGTTTTACTTGTTCCAACGATAGTACAAGACTAAACCAATATGGGTAATTCCACGAAACGAAAACGTTCTTGTTCCTATGAAAACAGATAAAAGTCATCTTTTCAACATGATGTCCATTAGTTGAAATTTGTTTAAATGATCTAACTACCGAATATATCAAGGTGGCTTAAGTCGTCATAATCCAACCTTTTGTCAATTGAATTGTTCACGACGGATGTGGTATTTCTTTGAAAAGTCCACTTCCTGCCTCATTTTAATTAATTTTGTGGAGTTAAACTCAAGTAACTCTGTTTTGACATGTTGGAATGTTTGGCTAAATTTAGTCAGAGGATAAGCCCAATATGTTCCAATATCCGCTCGAATCTGGTAGTTAACTTCGTACAACTTGGTTCCAATCCAATCTGTTATCGACAAAATAACAGAAGTGCTTCTTCTTTATCAATGCTAAGTTCACAATTCCGTTTGAATCATTTCTGGGAAATCAAAATTACATTGTGTTGAAAGCCACAAACCAAACTACAGCATCCTATGACACAGGAATTAATTCTCGTAAATTAATCATAACAACGGCACTGGTCTACATGCTCGTACTTTGTCCAAATTTAAATGCAATTAGTTTCCCATTACACCATTGTTCCAAGTGAGTGCTGACTGATCTAGTCATAAATGTCTCGAGACTATGATTCACTACCACCTACTGGTGTCCACTGTACTCAGTTAACACGAGATTCAAAGTAAAAACAAAAAATCCAAAACTATTACAGATGACAGCAACGCTATTTGTATTCGTAAACCCGATTTCGATTCAATGAATGAAATAAAATTTATTACAATCTGCGATCTTTTCATGGTGACCTCAGACAGACACCTTCGTCATAAAGATACATACGTACGTACTCACAGTGGTTGTCTTCAGTTAAAAAGGTTTCTTACGTGTTTTGAGTTTTCGGATTTTTTCTCTAGGCCATCGTTCAAATGATTCATAAATTAATAAGCTCTGTATTCAGCTCATATTTTATAGAGAGGTGGTCCTTGATAGAGGGCTTTCCAAGAACGGCCACCGGTATACGGGAACATGTATATTTTTGGTTTTTTTCTTTTTTTTTGGTACAAGAAAAATTCCCAACCACAGCCGAATTATTAAAAGTATCTACAACCTTTCAATTAACTCTATCAATATGCGAGAATGGCATGGGAAGAGAAAATACAGTAAACGATTTGGATGGTGAATTATTTAATTAGCACATGCATTAATAAATATTAGATAAGCTCTCTCGCTTCTTAGAATCACGACTAACCTTACAAGTACGGGTATATTTTTTTTTAAAAAAATATAAATTTATGAATTTAGTCTGTGGAACCGGAAAAAAATAAATATTGTTTAGAAACTGGTGGCTGTTAGTGACTGATAAGATTCGTTGTAACTTTTAATCACTGATTAAAATGCGCGCCAATATTTCAGTCCGACTGACGACGATTCTGATGTTTTGAACTTAACTATGTAACAGAGTGTTATTTTGAGAGATTTGTTTAATTTTTTTGTTGTAGCAATCGATTATGAGGTTCAACAGATCCATGTGCAAAAGTGTTTTGTTGACATTGATTGGAATTTCCTTGTTTAGAGAAGATTTTGGTAAGATTAGTCGGCTTGAGCTGTGTAAACAAAGAATATGAAAAACAAACAAAAGTTATTGTTAAATCAACTATTGTAGGGAATCACACGAGTCAGAAAATATGTTTTAACATCGGCTTTACCTCTCTTGATCTATCTGGGACTACGAAGGTTATCCTGTCTGATACAGCTCCTCTAAATTCTGTTGCATGCAAGCCTGTTTTCGGAAACATACTATACAGTTTGATATATAAACGTCAATCATTCTCTATTCGACTTGTATTTCAATTTCTGCTTGGTATTGCCGCATAAAAAAGAACACGAACAACGCTGCAGTATTTACATCAAAATACTGTAAAATGTTTGTGTGAATTCAAAGCTTACTTACTTTACTCTAGGCGGCGCTACAGTCCGCGGTAGACCTGGGTCTCAATCAACAACCGTCTCCAGGCCGCACGATGTTTTGCTGGCTGCCTCAAGTTTCGCATGCTAAGTTGGCTGAAGTCCCCGTCTAATTGCGTGCGCTACCTTAGTCTCGGTCTTCCTCGAAGACTTTTCGGACCCGAGCGTTGTTTTCCACCCCCTTTACATGACCCAGCCATCTCGGTAGTTGGATCTTCACTTCCTCTGGCTACGTCGATGTCGCTGTAGAGTCCATACATTTCATCCTTGTATCTCCTCCTCCACTCACCATTTATGCAGACGGGACCGAAAATCACTTATAGAATTTTCCTCCCAAAGCAGCCAAGAGCACCCTCATCCATATTTGGTAACATCTATGCCTCTATGCGATAGCGCAGGATTGGGATTATAAAGCTCTTATTTATTGTAACTTTTGTTGCTTAACTACCTCAAAGTTATATCAGGAGATTTCGGTGTTGAGTGTCTTTTTTGCTTGACAGCATATACTCTGTCTTGCCCTTGTTGACAGCTAAACCCATTTGCGCCGCTTAAATCCCAATATTTGCAAAAGCGACACTGGCATCACGCTGCTTTCTTCCAATTATGTCTGCGTATGTGAGTAATTGGACGGCTTTTTGTCTCTTGTGTTTGCGCTTGAGTTTTGCACTGTTTTAAGTACGATGGTGAAGAAACCGCATGACAGCGCATCGCCTTGGTGTCGTTGAGATCTTAACCGACCTTGCTGGAGCAGCGTGCATCCTCTATCGTTATCCTGCACAGACGGACGGGCTTGGCTGCGATGCCGAAGTTAGACAGTGCTGGATGCTGTCGTACGCGGCCTTAAAATAGATAAATAGGTGGTTTGTATTGATCTTAAGCTCATGGGTTTTCTCCAAGATCTGCGGTATTGTGAATAGTTGGTCGATGGTGGACTTTCCTGAAGCCACACTGATATGGACCTATCAGGTTGTTGAGGAAGGTCGCCAGGCGTTCACACAATACGACAGATAAGGTCTTGCAAGCGATGTTAAGAAGACTGGTGCCTCTGTAGTTGGCCCCGATCAAGGTTAAGAACCTATTTTCTTCAATACAATCGCTTTGTTGAAAATCGCAATAAAGTAGCAATTTCAAATTCAATAGCTTTTATTAATCACTTTAACTTTATATGCTTTTTAAATTTAGTTTAGAACTGACTTCACCTCGGTTCAACGACGGTATTTACACTTCCTGCCATCTTTCTACAACATACTGAATTAGCTAGGTTTCCACACGTCTTTCCATATTACTGGAACTTTCGATATCAGATGTCAAATGGCTTCCATCATTCCTACATTGGATAATGGCGCTGTTCATCAGAAGAGGTTGTTACAATAAAAATGACAACGAGATGAAAAATTTGACAGGATTTGTCAACAATCTTTCATTGATGACAAGGATGTGGAATGACTTTATTTGACAGTGAACAAAGTTTTTGTGTTTTACACTATATTCGTAAAGGTGCGATCAGACGGTCATCCAATCTCGTCATCCGGATGACATCCTAACGTCACTATGACGTAGAATTTGTCCTAAAGTGGTTAGCCCGTGTGATCGCCTGTCATCCGGCATGTCATTAAACGTGTCAACCAGATGACACGATTCTATGTCATCCAGATGACTGATTTGGTTGACCGTGTGATTGCTTGACATCGCTATTGGGAATGGATGACCAAATTTTTTTGACAGCGTGTCATCCAAATGACAAGGCCCCATGGATGACATTACTTGATTTTCCTCATTATCATCTACCATCGTGTCATCCGATTGTCATGTCATCCGAGTTTTGAAAAAGTTAAGTTAATCTGGTTTCTGGGTTATAAAAAATGAGTGACAACGACGGTGGAGCCGATGTTGAAGCTAGAAATAAAAAAACCCACGGTTTCAGGAAAAAAAGTGCCGAAAATATTATTTTTCTGGGACCGTGAAACAGAGTCTGCTTTATTTGCAGCTGTGCAAATAAATCCTTTCCTTTGGGATAGTGGGCGGAAGGATTATAAAAATCCGAAGTCCAAAATTGATTCCTAGAAACAGGTGGCGGTCAATTTGAATATTGAGGGTGTTGACGATGCCGAGGTGCGTCTTATGTAAATGGCAATCACTTCGCAGCTATTTTAAAGCCCATTTGGACAAATTTCGAGCCAGAAAATCAGGCCAAGGGTAAGGCGAAATTGCGAAAGCATCGTTGCCTCATCTGAGTGAAATGATGTTCTTGGAGTCTTCCGAAGTGACACAATCGTTTCCATTGACGTCCACATTAGAATTGGTAGGTACTCGTTCTTTAGTTGATCTGCTTTCATGTAAGTATACATTCACACATTACTATATTCGTTTGTTGTTTTTCAGGAGGATGCGTACGATGATTGCTCAATTTTAAATGAGTTGACGCAGTTGTCAAACTCTCAACCGTCCCTCGAAGCTGTCCAACCAACACCAGTGCACTTTATTCCAACTTTTATACGTTTTTCTCTGACACTTTTTCTGTTGTTTTATTTTTATTTTACTGACGTTTTCGTTTTTCGCAAACAACTAATTACAAATTGTCATCAGTGTCATTAGTGTCATCCGTGCCATTAGTGTCATCTCGTGTGATTGCCTGTCATCCAGGCATGTCAACCGGATGACAAAGCAAGCATGTCATCCATTTTGCGACAAGCTGACACTCGGATGACCGAACCGAACGACAACCGAATTACAAAAGTTCTCTGACGTCAGCTTGTCATCCGGATGACAAGTTTGGATGACCGTCTGATCGTACCTTAACACGTTGCAATGATATCGGAAGCAGTGCAAAGCATTATGGTTCCGGTTCAAAACGGATTGCCATTGGACCCGCAGCAGCTCAAAAAGTAAAGAGGTTAATTGAATCCATAACAGGCGCAAAGGCGATGCCTAAAGAGCGGACTTACGCATTTGTCCGATGCTGGAAATGAGCTTCAGGTCAGTTCTCAGAAGTTGCACGATCTCAACGATAAGCAAAAGAAGCAGCGTTTGGAAAGAGCGAACGATCTGAAGGCATGCGCTTTCCGAAAATAAAATTTCAGCACTTGGATGGCAACCAGATCCCAAAAGTGGCTTTCCGCAGTGTCTGCCTAAAGTCGCAGTTTACTACTACGCTTAGCCCTTAATATTAAGTTTAAAGCACTTCAGTATAGTATAGAGTGAAGGAAGCCCTCGAATACAGCCAATGAGAACTCACGTTCACGTAAGACTCGGAAGCCAGAATGGCTGAATACCAACATTCTGCACTTAATTTCAGGTGAATAATTCCTTACTTATTCCCAGTCACAAATCAGATTAAGTTATGCATTTGGAGTGTGGTAGATACCCAAATCAGTACTTAAACAAAATGTCAAAGTGAACGCGCTTCATGTTTTCCGACCTCGTTCTTTTCGTTTTTCGAACTTCGCCTGGTAGTACGGAAATCAGAGATTTCTTAACCTCGTGGTATACCCGTGGACCAATACGGCTAAAACAAGGGTGAAGTCTTCTTACACAAAAAAACATCGATGGACCAAATGTCGAAACTGCAAAGATGTTTTCATTTGTTAAAAGGAATACGTAGAACGGGAGGCAGTATGTTCGAAAACATTCCCTGGTTTCTCATTAACCTTAAGCATCGAGTCAAAAGATTCGAAGAGAACCAGTTGCAAAATGATAATCCCTGCCAATCCTTAGTATTTTAAAAAGGGGGTCTATTTAGCTGTATACACCCAGCAATTCGGGCTCAGCACAGTAGATAGGACTGCCCCAGTGTGAATTTTTTTGACAAAAACTTTAAGAATCACTTTGAAGAGTAGCGACATCTGTTGGCAAAGTCCCTATTAATCTTACGTTTTAGAAAGTAGCAAGGTCTTAGGTACTTAACTGATGGAATAACTATGTAGATACCATACCGCTTGGTCTAATCCCAAAAAAATCTCTGTCTGAATGTGGATTATATGCGTAATTGTAGCATTTACTTACTATACTTTAGGTGGCGCTACAGTTCGGGGTGGACCTGAGCCTCAGTCAACAAGCTTCTCCAACTAGCTCGATCTTTTTCTAACTGCCTCCAGTTTTAACACGCTAAGTTGGGTGAGGTCCCCTTCCACTTGCTTGCGCCATCTGAGTCTCGGTCTTCCTCTACTGCGCTGTCCCTCGGGGCTAGATACAAAGACTTTTCGAACTAGAGCATTGCATTGGTGTTCATCTCTACATGACCCACCTATCTCAGTCGTTGGATCTTCACTCTTCTCCCTAGGTCATTGTCGCTGTACAGTTCGTCATTGTATCTCCTCCTCCATTCACCGTCAAGGCAGACGGGACCGAAGATCACTCGAAGAATTTTCCTCTTAAAGCAACTGAGAGCATCCATTTTTGATAAAGTCCATGCAACTGCGCCATAGAGCTGGACTGGGATTATTAAGGTTATATATATTGTAGCATTTAAGAAATTGAAAAGTCATTTATACATTATACCTGTTCTTCTGGTGTCTACTAGGGTATTTTTTCACCACACCTAATTAATTTGAATAGAACAAACAGCTATTTTATAAGGTCACCAGGGTTATAAATTTAGCCTTCAATATCATATTCACACAGACATTCATGTTTTTTAAAGAGCTAGCAGGTTGACACACAGTAAACACCTCTAACCACATCCCAGTAAGCATAACTTCACGACTCCTAAACTCTTCAGGCAGACACCGCAACCCAAAAATGTTGAAAACTACACTCTACGTGATCAACGTTAATATTATGCCTCGCAAAGACGTGACATATCCCTGAATTCAGCTCCTTACCTCAAGGAATTATCAGACACATTCCATATATCACGGAGCCATTAGAAGCTTGCATTGTAACCGCATCAATTTTCCATTACCGTTCCCGACTGAGAATCCCCAGTACCTAATTGTCAAAGCCAATACGAAATGACGTAATGAGAAACAAATGGCCTTGGCAAAGCAAAAACATCAATTTGTCACAAATTTGTGTACGAAATCAAACTTTAGTGCGATGGTCAATCTCGATAACATTTTGGAGTTGGTACTTCTGTATGTACACACTACAAATCTTCTAAACGGCGTTTGTCAAATAAAGTTGTTAAAATCACGACAAATTTATCATGACACTATCGTAAATCATTTGTAAACGAATAGCTCTACTAACCCTAACGACATTAGTTGATATTTATTCTCTTGCCAACTGGTTCTGATTATGAAGTTGACTCATTGTCTGATTGATGCTTCTTGAATAAGTTAACAATTATTTGCTTACTAATTAGCTGAAGTCGTTTTAGAGGGAACAAAGTGATCGAATCTTTTAAAGAGGCAACAGAACTAGTTCTGGACAAATCTTTGTCATAGCGGAAATTGAAACAACATTCCTCAGCTGATAATAACGCAAATCCGCATCCAAACATTGCGTTTTGTTTATTTTGTTTTCTGTGACTGCCATACAAAATCTATCAAATTGGCTTACACCATTGATCAAAACAATTCATAACCAAATCAACTGTCATCTATCATCTGTCAGATCTGTCAGACAGACGGAGTGCATTTGTATTCCCATGACATGAATTGACTTATGAAAAATAAATAAATACACTCATATTCACCCGACTGATACACAGACTGTACGCGTCCGTAGGCGGTCAGTACACAGTCAAACAACTCTCGTCTAATTCGATTTTTCTGCCGCCTGACATATGGTGGGTTTGCCATTTCAAGTTTAATGTCATACAACCTGAATCAAATGTGCAACACTTGAATATGGATGAGCAACATCTTAGTCTTACGAGTATGTGCGATACAAGTCTACGCAATCCCAACCGCATTCAAAACAATCACGGCAATTGCTAAATTTAGAACTTAGGTAATTTCAAAATATAACCTCGAGCATGTAATACCGCTCAAGTGAAACTTTGAAGTGTCATTGCATTGACTTGAGTACGTTGACAGTTCGAGACACCTCCTATTGGTTTGTCCATAGAAAAGTCCAAGCCCACAACTAGAAAGTAGACAAGAACAGAACAGCATTGGAAATGTGGGGGGATTTGATTCAATGGGACATATTAGTCATAATCGATGTATGTATGGTTGGCACAATATCCATGACGTTTTGATGATGTGTGTTGGTCATTTAGAATGTCAATGATAACAACCGGTGATCCGCAAGGTAGCGGCCATAATAATTTCTAAGGCGGATCTTGTTGTTGGTTAATCAATTCCGTTAAGTGTTATTGTTTACTTGATATTTATTACGATGCTCAAAGATCTCTAAGTACGAGTATGTGGGTTTGAGCAAATTAGATGCTAATCTTGGGTTTATCCAGAAGTTTTGCGGCTTTTTTTTTATTGAAACAGAACTTGAATAATCTGTCAAAGGAAACGGTGTTATGTCATTGTTCTTAAATTATAATTTAATTGGCATGTGAAAGTTGGGTATGCTCGGTGTGAAAAATTTGAAGGTCCCTTTCTCATCATAATTCATCTCATGAGTAAACGCGCAAACAATTATAGTAGTAAAGGTGCTCTGTTTACATCTCTGTGTACAGAAACTGTGGTTGCATAGTCTTGGATGAACAACATGTCACTTCGCCGTTTGCAAGTTTTATTCTATTCCTCACAAATATATTTGCACTTTTACTTACTTTAGGTGGTGATGTAGTCTGGGGTTGGCCTGGGCCCCAGTCAAGAAGCGTCTCCAACTAGCTCGATATTTTGCTAGCTGCCTCCAGTTTCGCACGCTAAGTTGGCTTCCACTTGCGTGCGCCACCTGAGTCTCGGTCTTCCTCTAATGTGCTGTCCCTCGGTGGCGGATTCGAAGACTTTTCGGACCTGAGCGTTGTTGTATTCTCTCTACATGAACCAGCGATCTTAGTCGTTGGATCTTCACTCTTCTGACTAGGTCCATGTCGCTGTACAGTCCGTACAGTTCGTCGTTGTTGTCTGAATTCATAGCGGAACCTAGGTAGACAAAGTCCTTAACTACCTCAAAGTTATATCCGTCAAGAGTGACGTTCTGCCCGATACGTCGGGCCGCTAAACCCATTTTCGCCGCCTCTGTCTCAATACTCGCGAATACTCCCGATTATGTCAATATCATCGGCGTATGCGAGTAGTTGGACGGACTTTTGAAACTTTAGAAAGAAAGAAAGTGCCTCTTGTGTTTGCTCGTGAGTTTTGCACTACTCTTTCAAGTACGATGTTGAAAAAATCGCATGACAGCGTATCGCCTTGTCGCAATCCTTTCTGGACATCAAAGGTCTCGGTGAGATCTTTACCAACCTTGATGGAGCAGTGTGCATTCTCTATCGTCATCCTGCACAGACGGATGAGCTTGGCGGGGATGCCAAAGTTAGACATTGCTCTGTATAGCTCGTCTATATAGATGCTGTCATACGCGGCCTTAAAACCGATGAATAGGTGGTGTGTATCGATCTGAAGCTCATGGGTCTTCTGCAAGATTTGCCGTAGTGTGAATATCTGGTCGATGGTGGACTTACTTGGCCTGAAGCCACACTGATATGGACCTATCAGGTTGTTGACGAACGGCTTCAGGCGTTCACACAATACGGCGGATAAGATCTTATATGCGATGTTAAGGAGACTGATACCTCTGTAGTTGGCGCAGCTCAGAGGGTCTCCTTTCTTGAGAATCGGACAAACAATGATGAGGTTCCATTCATCAGGCATACTTTCGTCCTACCATATTTTACAGATGAGTTGGTGTATGCTCCTTACCAAGTCATCGCCTTCCGCTTTAAAGAGCTCGGCAGTCAGGCCATCCGCTCCAGCAGCTTTGTTGGACTTAAGCTTCGATATAGCTATCTTCACTTCATCCAGGTCGGGTGGACGGAATTGTTGGTCATCATCGTCCAAGTTGAAAGGTTGATTCTGCCTGACAGCGGTATTTGGTTCGTTATCGCCGTTATACAGTCTGCAGAAATGGTCTTTTCAAATCCTCAGCATCGACTGCGATTCTACTACGATGTTCCCTTGTTCATCTATACAGGCTTCGGTTCGGGGTTTGTTTCCGTGGCATGTTATTATTTTTACCTTTTTGCGGTGCCGCATTGCGTGCTTTTTGCTTAGCTGCATGTGCTTGCCGGCATTCATCATCGAACCAGGGCTTTCGATGTGATGGACGAGCGAAACCCAGCACATCAGAAGCGTTTTGGCAGTGTTTCCAATGGTCTTTGGATCGGAAAAGGACTGGGCGATCTCATGCGATTGTAGCCGTCTAACGTCGAATTTTCTCACAGCATTACTTTGTCTTGGCGTAGTTTGGGATATCCGCAACCGTACCTTGACTATAACAAGGTAATGGTCCGAGTCGATGTTGGCTCTTCGGAACGTACGGACATTCATAATACTGGAGGAGTATCTTGCGTCGATCGCAATGTGATCAATCTGGTTGACTATTGATTGATCAGGAGTTCTCCAAGTCCCCTTGTGTATGTCGAGATGTGGGAACCGCGTGCTAGCCACGACAATGTTTCGGTGGAGGTGGTGTTGTGTAGGCTATATTTTGCGATTGTTCCATCAAAGATAGCTTTGCATTAAAATCACCGAGGACAATTTTAATGTCATAGCAAGGGCATTGCTCGTAGGTCTTGTTAAGTAGCTCGTAGAAGGTATCCTTGGTGTCGTCATCTTTCTCCTCTGTGGGGGCATGCGCGCATATAAGGCTTATGTTGGCGAATTTAGCCTTGATGCGGATTGCTACGAGGCGCTCGCTCACATGCCGGAAGCTGAGGACTTCTTGTCTTAGTCTGCCTCCGACAACAAATCCGCATCCAAATAAGCGCTGCTTTTGCCGTCGATAGCAATTGCCGTAGTAGATGTCGCAGTTTTTCATCTTCTTTTTGTCCGGCCCATCCCATCGCATTTCTTGGATGGCGGTTATGTCTGCTTTGCAGCAGTCTAGGGCCTCCGCTAGTTGCTTGGCTGCACTTGGTCTATTAAGGGATCTAACATTCCACGTGCATATCCGAAGCTCATAGTCCTTAAATCGTTTGCGTGGGTTGTCAACAGTAGATCCGTCCATATCCGAGGCTTGTTAATGCTTCTCAACCTATGTTTTTTTTTTTAAATGGCCGGACAACTACCCCGGCGGCACAACCCCCAACTTGGAGGACCAGTTCCATTTTTAATGCCCATAGGACGAGGGTTCAGTTGCACCGAAACCAGTAACCAGTTCCGGGATGTGAGCGCTGCCGTTAGATGGGGCTACGTTCAAGGCGTAAGCATGTGCGATGATGAGGAGACTGTTAGCGCAGATCAGAACTCTTATTTCCTTAGAATCAGCCTCCTGCTGCTGGCAGTTAAGCCATCGGCTCAGGAGCATTTTGGACTTAATTTTCAAAATTGCTGTCCTGACTTCATTTTGGTCGGGTTGATGGAAATGTTGTCAATCTTCGTTTATGATGTTTCTTTAACCATCCTAGCAGATTCTTGTCCGGCTTAACAGAGTTGGCACGTTTGTTTAAAAGTTTGGAAGAACTTTCAAACTTCTTTCTTCGGGAGACACATTTTCAACGCGTCGTACTTTTTCGTTTTGATGAACATTCCCTTGTTTTCTACTAGTTAAACTCGTGAGCCCCTCTCGCTTTTTTCTGAAGAGTCACTCTATATACGCGCTGTTTCTTTCAGATGTGCCTATCTGCATTCGTTGAGAGAATTCTGTTTTGAATTAATGCCACTTTCACGTTCGATGCTGATAGTATCGGACTCCGAGAGTTTAAAGAAAACCTTATCGGCAAAGGCCTGGTAGGTCTCTCACGATTATAGTGGCTTTATGTTGAGCTTCCTAACAATCGATTCTCCAAAGCACATTAAATAAAAAAATACTATTAGTGTGGCAATATTGAAGCAAAACCACCTAAAAAGCACTCTTTATTATGTCTTTTGCGCGGAACAACGCCTAGTCTTCAATCAATCAATCAGGTTTTGCAATAACAATTCCCAAGACTTTCTGGCGTTTCTTCTAAGTGTTCAGCAGATTGCACACTCCATGCACAGCAATTCAATTTCATTGTTCTTTCATATCTTAGATTAAAAAATAAATTTGATGTCTTTAACTAAAAATTGAATAAAATGATTTTATAATATCAACATGTTTTTACCACGCAATCTCAAGATACACCATCATCTTTCACTATTTTCAACATGCTGCGCAACTACAAGGAACAAATATCTCAGACACCCTGACAGTGGTTGTTGCCTTAACTAATAAGATTTCCCTGTTTTTCACCCCATATGTGCGCATTTTGACAGCTGTCATCGTCAACACTCCAGCTTAGCCCACGTCAGTTCTTACACCCCCTATTAGCAACGTAAACTTCTATCAAACAGCCTGAACAGAGAAATCTCTGTTTTTTCGGTTCCATGCCATTTATTTCCGCGTCCTGTGTGTGCTGCAGTCCTAAAGTGAAAAGATAATGATCTTAAGAATATCTCAAAGTGAATCGAATACCAATCATGCTTGTAGTAAATGTTAACACCAAGCGCTTTGTTGAAATTTCCCGAAAGATGATTCAATCCCACTTTACCAATATTCTTATCTTTCTCTCGGGAACTTTAGTGGCTCTAGTTTGCTATGAATTCTTTCGTAGTGGCAACGTTCGCAAGCATTCCCAATTGATGTATATCCCAAACGAGCGTTATTTGCAAGTCATTGATGAGTTTACCACAGTTTCCAAGCGAGCGTCATCAGATTTGCAAAATGCTGGATTTGGCGAAGATCTATTTATAGAAGGCCAGGAAGCAAACATAAATGAAGCACTCGGATCGCTGAAATTGGCTGAGGAAATGAAAGCTTCTGGAAAGGATGTCAAGGCGAAAAGGCTCTTTGAACATGCTTTTGCTTTGGCTCCAAAACATCCAGAGGTGCTGGTGAAATATGGGGAGTATCTAGAACACAATCGGAGGGATATTCTCACGGCGGATCAGTTTTATTTTCAAGTAAGTCTTGATAGTAACGTTTTGAACACGTTTAATTCATTTGAAAAATGACAAATTGCAGGCCTTGACAATCAATCCTAGAAATAGTGAGGCATTAGCTAATCGCCAAAGAACTGCATCAATAGTTCAAACAATAGACGAAAAGCGTCTGCAAACGCTTGATATTAAACGAGATGCACTCTCAGCTATACATGAATCAAATTCGGCTCTAAGACGAGCGAAGAAAGAGGCTTACTTTCAGCATATCTATCATACAGTAGGTATTGAGGGAAATACCATGACACTGGCTCAGACGAGGTCCATTCTAGAGACGAGAATGGCCATCGATGGGAAGTCAATAGACGAGCATAATGAGATTTTAGGTCTGGACCTAGCTATGAAGTACATTAACGCAAGTTTGGTTAACAAGTAAGTTGAAGAACCTGTTGATTTAGAATCGTTCTCATGGCAAATTTCCAAATGTTTAGGATGGAAATTACTTTAAAGGACATCATGGAGATTCACCGCAGGGTGTTAGGCCATGTTGATCCAATCGAAGGTGGAGAATTTAGACGTACACAGGTATATGTCGGTGGGCATACACCTCCAGGTCCTGGTGATCTGTCGATATTGATGCGAAAATTTGAAAGATGGCTGAATTCAGACGAAACTATGAGCATGCATCCCATCAAGTGAGTTTAATGATTTCAAAGAAACTCTCATCAATTTTACCTCCCATGTTAGGCATGCTGCTTTGGCGCACTACAAATTGGTACACATCCACCCATTCGTCGATGGAAATGGTAGAACATCACGGCTACTAATGAACACAATGCTCATGAGGGCCGGTTATCCACCTGTTATCATACCAAAACAACAACGGTACAAAATCCCTTAAAAATATTTCCATAATCGTTTGTTATGATATCGAAATTTTTCCTCCTTGTAGGCACAAATATTACCACTTCCTGCAATTAGCGAATGAAGGTGACATCCGGCCATTTATTCGTTTCATCGCTGACTGTACTGAGAAAACTTTAGACCTCTATTTATGGGCAACTAGTGATTTACCACAACAAATTCCAATGTTGGAACAAACCGATTTTATAAGCGAAACAAAACCACCCAACAAATCTGGTGCTGATAACAAGGAGTACGATCAATCTGGCTCTGGATTCTCTGAATTAGATAACTTGTTATAAAATTACACGCACAAGAACGCACAAGAGGAGACCATGTGTGTTTTGTCCTGTATACCACAAACAAATCAAATCAAATATCCAGCATATAACACAAATTAGGAAAATTGTAAACCACGTCTGTGATCTTAAGCTTACATCAACAAAAAAAAAAACTAAAGTAACCCATCAAGGATATTAGGAGATAAGAGATACAATTATATTTATTTATTTATTCGTATTCCATTGAATCCTTCTCTTTAAGTAAACGAGTTGTGATTTAGTTTTCCGTTTTTTGTAAATAAATTGTTCCAAATAAAATGATGAAGCCAGGTCAGTGTGTTTTTATGGAACAATTCGCGTTCTAATATTGTTTGTTTCGCATGTAGCACAAACAATGTGAAAGCACCGAAAACGAAGCTCTGTGGAAAAAAAAATCTAAGCATATTTGGGAAATGTAGTTAGATATTCTCTGCAAAGTACGAATGACAAATGCTTGATTACAAAGCCTACAACCCCTTCTGATTCAGCAAAGAATTTAAGTTTTAAATTATAATTATGTTTGTGCTCTAGAAGCTTACTCATGGGATGCCTTTTGATATATTTTTTTCCTATTTCAGTCTGCTTATGTCATTGCCATGCTCAACTAGAGCATGATAATCTCCCTTTTTTCCCGATAGAATTTATTAAATTGGGAAGGTCATAGTCCTAAGCCTACATATCCCCCCACACTAGTCAACTGCTTCAGGTTTCGCATAGTCAGTGGGATAAGATTTACATTATACGTCTACGAGCACACCCGAGGGTTAGTTTCCTTAGAGCGTTATCTGGCTGGAAGAAGTTCAAAGATTATAGATCTAGACCACTTATCTCAATGCATTCCACAAGCTTAGCCTTGTTCGTTGTAAGCTGAACCTTTTAACCACCTTCATGTCGCCGTACAACCGTAAGGTTTGTTCTTCATAATCCGTCAAACCAATCGTGGAAAGTGTTTAGAACAGTTGTGATGAAGGTTTTGCATGATGTATCCGTCATTGCCCGAGTTAGGATTTTGCTACCCAATTACCATCTTACGCCATAAAAACCGCACAGTTAGCAAGAGTTATTCATCAATTAGTTGATGATGTTATTGCTGGAGTCCACTGTAGAGATTAACGCCTTTTCTAAATCACCTCTATAAATAGCGATTGAAACGAATATCTACCGGCTACGGAATCAGTGATAGTCTTTTTTTACTAAGAGCAAATCTAATCACTGCTCACTTGGAATAGAATAATTCTGTCGAGTCGTGCATGAACAAGATCATCAGCACAGCGCATAAGTTGAAGTCAGTTGGAATAAACGTAAACGACGAGTGGATAGACACATTGTTGCTTGCTGGGTTGCCTGATGGATATCGTCCTATGATAATGGGACTTGGGAGTTTGGGTATCGCCATCACTGCTGATCCAATACACGCGGTGAAACTCTTGCAGGATGTGAAAGTATGAAGCGCGGATAGTACTAATGTGTTGTTTGGTCAGCAAAAGTAGAAAAACAAATCGCATGGACCGAGCTCACATTTCAAAAATTGTCCGTCAAAGTCAACATTTTATGACAATGTACACCATTTATGAAGTTCTTCTTGTGATGACTGGTATATCAACTCAGGGGTATCAGCATTTTTGTGTATGAGTCGTGAACGATGCTCGAGGAATTACAAATTTTTACATAGAGCCTTACTACTCAGTTACCTTCTTTGTCTAAAGAAACGATGAATTGGCAAAAGTGATTCTTCGTTTTATTTTTGCTGAGGTGTTGTTGGGAAATTTTACAGTAGAGCCAATTTAGAAAAAATCCCCTACTACTTACCCCGAAATCGCAAGGAAAAACTTTTTTTTTTTAATTCCAAAAGTAGTTAATTTTTCAATATCTTCTCCCCTGAGCTATATTTGTTTTCTTGGTACAACCCCAGAGTTGTAACCATAAGTCCACACCGGTTTTAGCACCTGCTTATATAAAAGCAGCTTGCTTTCTACACTAAGCTTGGAATATTTACCAAGTAGCCAGTACATTTCTCTGTATTTATATTCTAGTTCTTTACGTTTCCTTTTCACGTGCGTCTTCCATTTGAGCTTTGCATCGAGTGTCATGCCCAAATATTTAGCCTCATTAGCAAACGGAATACAGACCGAATTTATGTGGATGAGCAGGTGACTTAGTTTTCTGTAGCTAAAGTTTACTTGCACAGGTTTTGTCTCGTTGAGAGCGATCCGCCAGATCTCTGTCCAGTCATATACCTTATTTAGAGCGCTTTGCAGTTTCGCTGTTGATTCTTCTATTGTTTTTCCGACAGCTAGAATGGCTGTGTCGTCGGCAAAGGTCCCCTCGACTTGTGGTATATCCCTTGTATATAAGAGATACAGGAGTGGACCGAGCACGCTTCCGTGCGGTACACCGGCCAATATATCTTTATTTTTAAGATACTTAGTCAATATGTTGCAAAGTTTCGATGGCAAAATTTGCCGTAATTTTAACTTTAAACCTCCGTGCCAAACCTTATCAAAGGCTTGAGAGACGTCAAGAAATACGCTTGAGCAAATCTTTCTCTCTTCCAGAGCATTTTCAATTACTTCGGTAGTTCTATGCACCTGGTCAATAGTCGAATGCTTAATCCGAAATCCAAACTGATGGGTATATGGGGATAAGGTTTTTGTCTTCAATAATTGGCATTCAAAATTTGAGCAGGATCCTCTCAAAAAATTTTGACAGGATCGGAAGGAGAAAAATCCCATAATTACTTCTGCAACTTTCCATTGGCACGGAACGTATCCTAGCCTAAAAGCCGCGTTAATAATATGCAAGAATTTAGTGAGTGCTTTTAAAGGCAGCATTTTAAGGACTTCCCCGGTTATCAAGTCGTATCCGGGATCTTTTTTCAGTTTTAAGTTCATTATAATATTCCTTAATTCAGCAAGAGTTGCGTTTGCTATTGTAAAGTTATGACGTGTTCATTGGTTGAATATCCATGCCCATCCAGGTTCGTCTTGAGTTTTGGGAACAGATGAAAGTCCAAGGGAGCCAAATCTGGTGACAACTCTCATATGTGCTCTACTTTTCTGTTCTCATTTGATTTGACGTTTTTCACAAATTTGTGCGGTTCTGTTCTAGTTTTGCCTCACTAAACTAAGCTTATATGACAGATCTACTCGAAACTTTGTGCGTCTGTTATGAAAGATGTGCCAACATATCCACAAGAAAAAAGTTTAAAACTGCCCTCTCTGGGTGAATCTAAGAAATTTGAAATCAAGGTTTTGGTTAAGTCGTTACTGACTTTGACGGAGCAGCGAATGATATTAATCGTCATTCTGCACAGACGGACGAGCTTAGCAGGGATGCCAAGACTAGATATGGAATTTGTCTCTAAAAATGCTTTCATATACGCCCTTAAATCGATGAAAAGATAGTGAATATCAATATGAACTTCTTAATTTTTTTCCCAATATCTACTGTAGTATAAGGATTTGTTCGATTGTGGACTTTCCCGGTCTGAAACCGCACTAATGAAGGCCAATCAGATCGTAAATAAAGAGTTTCAGACGTTCACACGTTTAGCTTCTTTGCCGTTATATAGTCTGCAGAAATAGCTTTTTCATATTTTCTGTATCGAATGTGATTCTACTACAAGGTTTTTTTCTTCATCCCCACAGGCGGTTTTTTTTTGCTTTGTTACGTTCGTCTTACTTATTGGTTGCTAAAAGTTTCGCATGATATTGCTGGAGAAGCCAATGTTCTTCGTATCTTTTTTCCCCTTAGAGCTCACGAGTGGCTTTCGACCTTCGCTGCAGCGCCGTGTTATGCACGTGTGCTTCTTGTAAAGCTGCAGGTGCTTGCCAGATTCTTTTTTAAACCAGGAGCTTCTTGGTAGTGGTCAAGCTAAACTCAGTTTCGGCGTCTCTGATGGCACGTTAGCAGCGATGCCACTGGTCTTCGGTATTTGATACTGGCGGTATAAGATTTGTTGTGGTATTTCGGGATACGCGTTCGCCGAAGATGCTGACGGTCTCTTGCGATTGCATCTTTTCCATGTTATACGAGTACCAACTTACAGTTGTTCTTCTTTGTTGTAGAGTTTGGGAAATCCGGACTTTATTGGATATTGAAATTGGACTTTATTACTTGATTAGGGGAGCAATCACTATCTGACGAACGTGCCATTAAACAACTTAAAATTTCTCAGTATAAAATGATTTATTTCCCATACTCGCACCCGTTTTTTTTTTGTACAACAAAGACACTCTAAATTTTCTAAACAAAACAATAATTTGCGTACTTTCTACATATATAACGGTATAAAAAAATTAACAACAGTCAGCACTATGTACCTTTCTACAAAGATTCTTAGATTTTCGAATTCAAAAATTGTTTGTAGGTGACTTCCTGCCACCAACTTGGACGTTCCAAGACACCAGGTCCTTGCATAATAGTTTTTTGCAAGTGAAGGTAGATCTATTACAGAGAAAACAATGAAGAACTAGTTCAATAATATCATAGATGAAAACTTACATTTCCATCGCTCATTCCCAATGGAGAATTCAAAATAAAATCACTGGGCGCAAGAGCATCTACTAAACTTATCGCTTCATCCTTAAGAATTGGTAAAAGTTCCAGAACTCCCTTCTGGTATAGCTCAGCTTGGTTATTGTTGCGGAAGTAGCTTCCCTGAAAGATGAAAGTGAGTCTCTTAAAGTCCTTCGTTGAAGATCATAATTTACCTGATACAAAATGGCAATGTGTTTCAAAACCAAATTAGCTCCGTACAATGAAAGTACTTTGATTAGGACATCCTTTTCGGCTCCATTTGCTAGTTGACTTACGAATTTGTAAAAAATATAGTAGATCGTTCGCTAAAAAAAACTCGAATAAAGAAGGTTCATGCTAGAGAATTCATTAGAAGAGCTTCTCCTTACCTGTCCGTAAATAATTGACAAACTGCTTGAGGTGAAGACCTGAGAATTATTGCGTACATCGAATGCACTAAGACCACTCTTCTGCAGTTCTTCCACTCGCTTGACAGCAACATCTAGTTGGTATGCACACAGGAAGTTCAACGTAACAAGAAGGTCTAAAAATAAAATCAATTCTTACAAACCTTAATTAGAGAGACAATAAAAAACAACTTACTCTCGACATTCAATGCTTCACCTGTAGTTCGGAAATTCGCCTTCTGTGTGAGAATCTTATCCATTTCCTTCAGAAAGCTGACAGATCCCATTGGTGATGATTCAACAAAATCATTTCCACCACGACGAAGGGATATCAGCCAATTCGAAGCCTGTTGAATGAGAGTATTGTTTTCACCTTCATATGTGCAGTTGGCATCGTTGTCATTTCTCAGATCACCAATTCCTGTTGCTTTCAGATAACCATGTCCACCACAGGCTTCACGACACTCTTGAATGCCATCACGAGCTGACCAAGTGCACACAGGTTTGGCCGCTGACGAAAGAGCATGCAGTTCCATTCCCTGGGATGAAACATCTTCTCCTACAAATGTCTTGACTTGGAGTTCCACACTTTCGGTACCCAACCAAAGGGAGAAGACTCTCAAGGCATAAGCTGCCGCCAAGTGTGGCAATAGGCGATACTGTTGCGACTGGTATTCAATGACAGGCCATTCTTCAGATTTATCATCTGGACCAAATTGTTTACGGCAAGCTGAATATCTTGTGGCTATGGTCACGGCTTTGTTTAGTGCAATATATGCGAGACCTACAATAAAATGTAAATGTACTACCTTTAACAAATCTAGTTATGAATCTTACCACAAATATTTACACGTCCTGCTGAAAGAGCGCCCAATGAGGCTCCCAACCTCTTGCGACTGTCTTTAATCGGACTTGAGAAGTTACCTTGAGCATCTACGTCTCCAGTTCTCGAAAGCAGATTCTCCTTTGGTATACGATACTTATTAAACATTACAAATCTATATTGAAAAATCAATTAATTAAATATTTAATTGTTGGTTCAGTATCTTACCCATTGTCAATACCATTCAGCCCGATTTTCTCGCCCAAATCACCCACAGTTACCCCAGGGAATGAAAGCAACGTATTTGGGTCACGAATCGGAACCAAAAATGCATTCAAACCTTGGTAACTTCCATCGGAAACATACAACTGAGCATAGACGATGGCGTGCGTGCACGTTTTGCCAAGATTTCCAACCCAACATTTAGCCGCCTCGAAGTCAGGAGTGTGTAAGACGAATTCCTCAGTTTTTGGATCGTATGTGGCTCGAGTTCTCATACCACGAGCATTTGTGCCATGGGAAATCTCCGTTAGAGCAAAAGCCCCGCCAATTTTACCTTCTTGAACGGCTTCTGCATATTTGTGAAGGCGATCTGTTCCTAGAGACAGGATAGTACTAGTGAACATCCCAATAGATAAGGAGAACTTGACGGCAAAACTAAAATCGTAGCTGAATATGCCTTGAGCCATGGCCAGAGAGAGTTTCGGATGTGTGACAAACTAAAGAGAATACTCATTAGGTTTGGTTAACAATTCAGCTTCCATACTTACATCATTGATGGTGTAAAATTTTTGGCTCCAAAGGTGCATCATTTGCTTGTTAGCCAGCTGTCTCTGACGATCCAAAGTCGGCGTCTCTGGATTTCGTTGAAAGTCTGGATGGGATTCCATGTAGGACCATATTTTGTGCTGCAAGATAAAAGAAAGAAGAGTGTTTACTAGTAATTCTTTTTGTGTCTATATGTGAATTATAATGCCGTAGCCATTTTACCGCGAATTTAAAGCCTAAAGTCAACAGACGTATTTGAATCGCTTAAAACATTTTTGGTGCTAAGATGCTTGATTATTATGCACAAGACTACTTTCCAGAGCTGGAGAGTCATTATATTCTAAACTCTCGGCTTTGTGGTGGTGAACGATATAACACTAATGAGCCGGCCCAGAAAGTCTACGATTTGATCCCCAGATAAAACAAAAGTTATAAAACCCTCACCTTAGAAGCCAAATATAAACTCCTTGAGAAACAGGAGAAAATACATTTCTCGGTTAGAGAAGCAGTAAGAAACGCTTGGTCTTTGGATTCGAGATCTTTAGCAGATAAATTAAGTGGTGAAATTGCGCAGTGGTTTGGTTCGTGGATTACTACGCAAGAGGATATAAGAGGTTAACATTGAAAAATATAAAAATTAAATAATTTATTTGATATATCGACTTTCCCAAAGTGGTTTAATGTAAACTAAGCCCATGCCTAGTCGACTTGGTCTTCTTAATAGTGACAAGAACATGTTTTATTGCAAGTCCGACCAACTGGAGTGACTTCTTGGTGTGAGAAAATACGTCCACTTACTCAAATTGACTTGACAAGCAGCCGGATGGTAGGTACTTACGTTGACTCCGAAGAAGTATACAGGTATCTGCTTATGGAAGATTACTTAACTGGGGACACTTTAGCAACTTACCTTAAGCCCCTTCGTCAAATCCTCAAATCGAACTACTCTTCTTCATTCAAATTATGTTTCTCGTGAAGAAAATGTTGAAGGCCCAGTTGGTCTCTAGTCATACAAGAAATATGTAGCCTCAAGGTAGGTCAAGTCGTCTCTAAGGAGCATTGAATACACATGTCCTTGAATCTACTCACAGGCTTAACTATCTTTCAAGATGAAACATAAGCTATTGATCAGGCTGCTGCTTAGCTTACTCCGAATCCGCGTTCCTAATCTTTACTTGGAATACTTTAAATTCGAGAGTTGTTTTTGTCACCATTACGCAACTTGTCGTGAACTCACGTATGGCCTACGCCAAACAAATGACGATTTTTCAAGCACTCTCAAAGGCTAGTCATATCCGGACCTAATGCTAGTGTTGATAAGCGGAAGGACATTCCTAAGCTTGCTATCATAATCACTGCCTGCTATGTCATTTAAAGGAACAACGATTTCTGGCGGACCTGCACTTCCTTTGCAACAACTTTTCCTTTGCACGCATCAGTATGCAACCACTTTCTAGACCTTGGGAGCCTCTGATCTTAATAAATTAATAAAATTATGTTGGTTCCAGGAGAAACTAAGGCATCTGAAGTTTTCTATTGCCGTTCAAAGTCAAAAGAGAACCTTAAAACCTTTTTTACACTGGAAAAATTAAGTCTTACTTACTACAGTCCGAGGTGAAGTAGGCCTTCAACGTATAGGAAAAAAACTACTGAACATCCGTATCGCCCAAGGACCTGGACTTCCAAGTGGGTTTAACTAACCGGGACACGTTAACAACTTATTCTTGTGGAACGACCAAAAACCACAGATAAGGACTAAAAAAATTTGCACATAGATGATCGAACCTTGTCAAGACCCGAGGCCAATAACTGCGGATAAGGAAAAATGAAAACCTGTAACACATGCTAAGGCGATTGTTACAGAGAATACACATGCCATCGATTTGGGTAGGCATGTGTTCTAAAGGACAGACTTAGGCAAGAAGTTTTGAGTTTGCGGCAAGTAAGCTAATGTCTGATAACAATACGCATTAAAACCCTATTCGACATAAGCCTGATTTACATATTCTCACTTCACCACTAGAGGAAAAAGACGACGCTATCAAAGAAGGTTTCTACGAGCTCCTCGACAACACTTACGACCAATGGCTGAAAATTTGCATTAAAATGGTCTAATAGTATATTCTTTCAACGTCAAAATATGAATAGAAGTCATTTTGGTAGCGCATACGGAAAGTGCAGCCTGGATAACACCACGTCTGGAAACCGACTATAGGTTAATTGACTTTGTCGTGGGGCAGAACATTACTATACCTAGTACAAGGTTCCTTCAGCTTTATAATCAAAAAAGTGACATGGCGATCACCTGCTCATCAAACCCTGAACCTAATTAATCGTCTTGTGATCGACAAAATGCAATTCTCCAGTACTATAGAACGATATACATGGACTCGGGCCACTAACTCGTTCCAGCCAAAGTACTCGTACGTTTACCAAAAACAGCGAAGAAAAAATGTTGCAGCAACCGACCAAAACGTTTACTGATCGCAAATCCATCAACCCCTCGGCATGGCCCATGGCTTAAAAGCAGTTGATAAAAGTGATCAGAAATGCCGCAACTGATGTTAGCGCTGTATTCAGCGGGTTTCACCCAACTACCTCTACAAGAAAGGAGACACTCTTTACTTCAACAATTATAGAAACACTAGTCTCCCTAATATTGCAAAGGAGATCTGATTGCATCTGCTGTCTTGAATAAATACCTGAAGCCATTTATCAACATTCTTTTGGGCCGGGAAAGTCCACAATCGATCATATATGAGGTGGATCATGATAATTTCATAATGTGAACGTGTTATAATTTTTGAAAGTGGCGTCAAATAGCATTGTGCTTTGGCACTTCTGTAGTAGGCACTTAGCTACAAAAATGAAGAAGAAACAGCCAATTTCGAACCAGATGTTTTGTGAGAAACAATTCAAAACAACACAAATCGAGCAAAAATGTGCACCAATTGGGAAGGTGGTCATTTGATCGATATCGTTTTTTAACTTAATGTCATTTTACACCTTCAAACAAACCAATTCTTTTTATTTCTAACAAGATGACAGCCAATTCATATTGTGACATTACTTTTGCCCCACCTTGTATTTACACTACGACAGATCCTGGAAAAGATCTAAGAAGTTTACTACCTCGTCAGTGACAATAAGCTTTAGAAAGGCATGTTTTGTTTCAACATCGGCATCACATGATGATTCGCTGTCATGTGACTTGAGAAAGCTGTGTGAAACCACATGCCTCTGAAGAAAATGAAATAAATACTCTGTGGCTTATTCCCACAAACGCATGATTTGAACGTGACCCAAAACAAAGAAGTCTCATGACTTTAAAACACACAATCAGTTGACGTTGTCGAAACTCAAGATAACCATGCTTTCGAATTTGTCGTGCATAGAATCTGCTGCAAGCGCTGTGTGGTGTAAAACCACTTGTCATTGGGATCATATCATCCAATTCAAGCCCCAAAAAATTGATTATCATTGCACCATACCTTTCGCGGATAGCCGTTATGATGGTGCCAGCTCTATTTTGATAGAACTTGGAGTCAATAAAACGAAATCCATGCCAAACAGTGACCTTTTTAATGCATTTGCGACTGATGGGTTTCATGTGGATTGTTATCTCCCCAAATACGACAATGCTGACATACATATGTAGCCATTAATGCTAAAATGGGCTCGAAGCTGGAGAGGATCTCCCATCTGAAATTGGTGTACACTTACAACTTTTCCAAAGCCCAGTCAGCAAATGTTCGATGTTTTTGTGTCAATTGAATTTTATACAGGTGCAGTGCAGAACTAAGTCCTGAAGCAAAATTCGCCAAGTTTACGTCTGCGAAAGGTCAAGTTCTTTAGCGCTACAAGAAATAGGCTGCCTTAGATTCAGACTTAGAATAGAGTACCTAAATTCTTTAATTCCTTACCAAACTAGTAGATTTGAATTTGACCGCCTTGCAGCCGTTTCATTCAGAGCACTCAGTGTACTCGGTGTACTCAGTGTATTTTGCACAGATAACAGTGCACCCGATTTGCTCTCACCAAACACATCAAGCACCCAAACCGTGGAAGAGAAAGAAAACAATGTACTCATGTTTGCTATTAAATGACCGAATATTGTACAGTACCTGGTCTTTTGTGGTGTGCTACACTACTTCACTGCACACCTAGTTAAATAATGACACTGAATAGTGTCATCGCGATGGCGATGGCGCGATAGTTAGCTCATTGGACTATCACGTAGAGAGAGTCTAGGTTCGATTCCTGGCTGGGTCACCAACAATTTTTTCAAAATCGCCATCCCCTTTCGGCGGGCAATGGCAAACTCCCGAAAGTAACATTGCCTACGAAAAAGCTTTTAAAGAGTGCCGTTCGGATTCGGCGATAAACCGTAGGCCCCGCTTAGATGTGACAAAAATAACAACATGAGCAACACAAATGAGTGTCAAGAAGCTAGGCCATGGCACATACCGGGCTGCCAGCGCCACAGTGTGTGTGTGAATAGTGTACACTGAAGTACTGCACTCGTTTGGTGAGAGCAAATGAATGTATTCATGCAGACCTCTATTATGTAAGTATCTACATATATGTATGTATAATCGAGATAGATCAATATTCAATATACCAAAGCTCGAGTTCTATTGTATAATAATTGCAAGAACCAAACTATATCTGTAAACATTTATAGGTATATTCTGATTACAAATCACTTAACCTTTAAACCTATTTTTCAAACCATTTAGCGTCACTACCTCAACGACTTACTACGATTATATTAATTTAAAAAAAAATACACAATTTTTCTGTACTATAGTGAGGCCCTAAAAATGATTTAAATATGTTTGTATGTACACATGTACCTCATTAGAGATATTTCATTACTCAAACAAAGTACTATTGTATTTGTTATTGACCTAATCACTCGACATCAATTAGCTTGATTTGGTGTATCTGTTCATTAATGTATTTTTGAAGTGCTTTTGTTTCAGTTCTTGAAAATATTAAAAAAAAATAAACTCACTTAATTTAATAATCACTGTTTCTAGGTTCAGGTCGATAAAGCTCATTTGTGCGTCAAATTTGAATGTCACTTACCTTAAGGCGAATGAAATCTTCTCCCTCCAAAAGAATGTTCATGCGTTTGTAGCAAAATTTCGATTTCCTTCGATATGCAGTTAAGGGGCCGGTTTTAAAATCTGGGAAAATGGATTTGTCATCCAAAATGTTGCCATTATTGCTGAAAGGAATGTACGATAATTTTAATAGGCAAAAATGAATAAATAAATATATGTATCTAGTAAAGAAAACAAAGCAATAAAGTATCGATATCTTTACCAAATCAGTTTTGTTATCGTTATTACTTCAAGACTACATGTACGAGTATGTTACTATGGCTTGGCCTTGAATAAATTTAATATTCAAGATAATCCAACGTTAGTTCTATAATCGCTCATCGATAAAGTTGTTTAAAACAGATTGTTTTTTTTTAACATTAAATTTAGGAAGAAAAGGGAAAACAACATGTCTTTTGCGCCCGGAAACTTATTTTATTAGCCGTTGAAACATGTAACGCGCCGCTTGTGCGGCACTTAATACCATTCTACAGCAGGGCTTGAAATAGATATATGTAAATCAAAATGAAAAGTTCCGAATGGATTAGTTTTTGTGGATATTAGCATTTATTTATTGCATACAACTATTATACAGAGAGGGGAATAATTTTGCTCCTAATAATTTCTATCATTCTGTATAATTTTCCGAACGGAGCAATTCATTTACATCGAGTAAGAAACTGCTCCGGCCCGGAACAAAAAATATTTCTTGCAAATTTTTTCGCTCCTTTTCTTAATTAGCAATTTTTGTTACGAAATTGAGCTACTAATGAAAACAAAGGCCGCAAAGTTTGATCCAAAATGGTATAATTTTCTTATTCAACTTATCAGAAATTATAAAACAGCGTTAAATTTTAAAGTAACAATTAGTATGAGTTAGAAATGAAAAAAACTATAATGGTGCTGCAGCCCGGTGCAAGCCAGGGTCTAGCTTCACGCACCTATTTGTGCTGCTCGCGTTATTATTTTTTACTCTCTTTTTAGCGATACAGGTATACTAAGAGTTCAGAGGTTCGCTTGATTTCATTTCTATTTACGAGTAGAGTTATAGATACTCACTTCTTTTTAATCGGAAAAAAATTTCAAAATCAAAATTCTTTTGCTCCGAATCGGATCAATTAACAAAGATGAAAAAAAATATTGATCATAGGGATTTACTCCGATCGGAACTTTTCATAAGAAATCATTAAATTTTTGTTCCTGCCCAAGTAAAATTTGCTGCGCTCATTTTTTTCTATTATATTCCAATTGATTTAAAAGGGAACAAAAAGGAGTGGCACTTCGGATAGATATTTTCAAGCCCTGTTCTACAGGCTACTCTATTTTGGATCACTTCGTTAGTAAAGTCAATAGTTTGGTGATACTTTAAAATTTGAGCGTTCCAACTATTTTTCGACGATGTTGGTCCTCTACTATCGGCTTTTTGCTGATGCGCGTACTTCTGATCTTATAACAACCACTTTTTTACACCTCTGACATTCATAACATTTTCATTTGCGTCGCTCACAATTTTCCTTTTATATGGGTATATAACTTAATTTGTGCGGTTTTTTTTTTCAAAATTTGAACGTTTATTTAAGAAAAACATGTACAATAGTATTATTCAAAGTATTGCCGATCTGAAGCTATGACTTTTTCCCATCTTTCTGGCAATTTGTAGATCCCATCCCAAAAGAACTGCGCCGGCTTGGCAGCCAAGAATGAATCAAGCCAATTTTTGATATTCCGCTCTGATGTGAACAAATGGTAGTCAGAAGGGGCAAGGTCTGGGCTATAAGGCGGGTGGGGTAAGACTTCCCATCCACTGTTTTCCAAATAGTTCTTAACCGGAATAGCAACGTGGGGCCGAGCGTTGTCATGATGGAAAAATATTGCCTCGTGTCTGGTCGCATATTCCGGGCGTTTTTCCGCTACTGCTCTCTTCAAAGGGATTAATTGTGTTCGGTAGCGTTGCCCATTGATGGTTTCACCTGGTTTTTGGCAGCTCATAATACAGCACACCCATCTGATCCCATCAAATACAGATCATTACCTTCGCGCCATGGATATTCGGCTTTGCTGTTGATTTGGCTGGTTGGCCGGGTGTCACATATGATTTTTTGCACTTAAGGTTGTCGTAATGGATCCATTTTTCATCACCAGTAACAATCCGATGCAAAAATGACTTCCTCTTGTGGCGTTCCAGCAGCATTTCGGACATGCAAAACTGCCTTTCGACATCTCTCGGCTTGAGTTCATGTGAAACCCGATTTCCTTGCTTTTGAATATATCCAGCTGCTTTTAAACATTTTGAAATGGCGACCTGAGTGACACCTAAAGATTCTGCTAGCTCTTCTTGTGTTTGGCAACAATCTTCATAGAGTAATGCTTACAGTTCTTCATCTTCAAACTTTTTTGGCTGCCCAGGACGTTCATCGTCTTCCAAGCCAAAATCACCACTTTTAAATCGTGCAAACCACTTTTGGCACGTTTGCTCAGCTAGCGCATGTTCACCAACAACTTCCACCAAAATACGATGAGTTTCGGCAGCAGTTTTCTTCATATTAAAGTAATGAAGGAGAACTCCCCGCAAAAACACTTTTTCAGGCACGAAGTTCGACATATTTGAGTAAAAAAAAATTATTGTTGTTTACGCTTCAAATGAATGACATATATTGAAATGACGTACAATGACAGTAGCTTTCCAACGCATGTTCCAATGTAATAATAACAATGGAATAATACAAGTAACGCCATCTCTTAGCAAACCGCACGACCCAGTTATAGACCCAATATTTTACAATATTCTCCAACAATGCGATACGCACGAAAAAATTTAACGGAGAACCGCCGTATTTGTATAGTAAATCCTTAGGTTAAAGAGGTATTTTTCTGTTACAAAATAAAGCGGAGTTTTCGCCAGCCCATTTTGACTCTTTGCAGTTTCCGATGATATCTACTAGGTGGGGTGAAAGTAACCTCCTTGGGAATGAAAAAAAGATTTTTTTTTAATTTTTTTTTTATTTTATTCAATATAGTCCCGTTTTGGCTTGATACACTTATTCCAGTGATTTTCCAACTTCTTGATCCCGTCCGAAAAGTAATTTTCCGGAAGGTCTGCAAAGTACTTCCCGTGGCGTCGATGATTTCCTCGCGTGAACTAAATTCTTTATTGATTAGCCATCTTTTGAGGTTTGAGAAGAGATGATAGTCCGAGGGAACCAAATCGGGCGAATACGGTGGATGCGACAGCAATTGGAGCCGTAAGTCATTGATTTTAGCCGTGGTTGCGATGCTCTTATGCGCCGGCGCATTGTCTTGCAGCGATTTCGGCCTTTAATCGCTCCAATAATGCACAGTAATACTAGCTGTTGATAGTTTTTCCTTTTTCGAAGTAATCCACGAAGAGTATGCCATGACAATCCCAGAAAACCGACACCATAACCATTCAGACCCATTGAGCCTCCCTCGGCCGCTTCGGAGCACTCGTGCCGGCTTCAGTTCATTGCCTTGTCGGGCACTCATTCTGTTCTCTGGTGTGTAATAGTGGATCCAGGTTTCATCAACAGTTACCAATCGACGCCAAAAGTCCGCCCGATTCCGCATCAGCAAGTCCAAACACTCTTTCGAAGTGCTCTCGCGTTCGTGTTTTTGGTCAGGAGTGAGCATACGCAGCACCCAGCGGCAGGATAACTTTTTCATATGCGGAATATTGCCCAAAATATGGCGTGTGCGCTCAGTAATAATCTTTGTGGTATCTACTAGCTCGCGCACCTTCACTTTCCGTTCAACCAACACCATTTCATGTATTTTTTTGACATTGTCCTCTGTAACCGCATCGGAGGGCCTGCCGCTGCGGACTTGATCGGTAGTGGAATTGCGGCCACCACAAAACTCTCGAAACCAATATTTGACGGTGTAATCTGACGGAGCATTAGCCCCATAATGTTTATCCAACTTTTCTTTTGTTTCCTTCGCCGTTTTGCCTCTCAAAAAAAAAAAGGTTTATGAGAGAACGAAAATCGTTTTTGTCCATACTCAACATGATGCCAAACACGTCAACAACAATCAGTTGTCAAAACAAAACTAAAGACAGTGTCGCACTGAAATTTGGCATGTCTGCCTAAATATGAACGAACTTCAAGGCACCATAACCCTTTTTTGCAGTAGCAGCGCATTCTAGCGGTCAAGGTTACTTTTAACCCCACCTAGTATCTTAGAACGACTGATTCGTAACTCGTCATATTACAGCACCTTGAATGGCTGTCACTTCGTATATCGCATACATCTCGGACACTTTTTGAGATTTAATCGCCGCGCAGTGTGGCCAATCATGTGAAAAGTTGGCAACAATTATTTTTTTAATTTTTATTTTGGGAGATGATACCTTGAGTAAGGTCAAACGAAAAACTTAATCGGGGGTGTCAAGGACTTCTAACTTCTAATTTTAAACTTTTTTGTTCAGATTTCTGTTTTCGGCCATATCTTTATTCTAATTCTATTTATTCAAATTCTAATCTAGACTCACATATTATGTTGGCATTTGTACAGATATCAATATTTATTGAATTGTTTTGATATGAGGCCGCATATAAAATAGGTACTTCATAGTGAAAGATGTACCTTTCAACGAATTACATATTTTTTTCATCGATTATTGTAAATGCCATTTTACATCTAAATTTAAATTTTTTGGCTTTCAATGATGATGATTTCTTATTGTTCCGAAGCACGAGTTGTTGCTGTGTTTATTCTTCAGGGTCACCATGTATTAGTCTCAAAAGAACTAATGAAGACAAAAAAATATTTGCGTCACTAGACGCTTCACCAGTTAACCCCTGCTTGAATTCTGAATGACTGAGATGAACCATCGAAGCCCCATTCATGAGTAGTTATCAAAACTAAATGTTGTAAACTTCTTTGACTGTGACTAACTTCATGTTGAAGTGAAGAAAACTAACTTCACTAGTGGACTGATAACATTTTTCACTAGTTTTGATGCAACGACATTACCTGACGAACACAGCTCATTTGTGCTGCGTAACAAAATTCAGCAGTCGAATTCTTAGACCGCAGATCTTCGGTCTTCAAGCGTCCCGTCAAAAGGGTCAACGAAGTTCAATTTAGACCTACCCACAATTTTTTTTTATAATTTGGAAAACTTATTGGGGTGTCTAAAAAAAAAAAACACTGTGGCGCTGGCAGCCCGGTATGGGCCATGGCCTAGCTTCTAGACACTCATTTGTGTTGCTCATGTTGTCATTTTAGTCACATCTGAGCGGGGCCTACGGTTCATCGCCGAGTCCGAACGGCACTCCTTAGAAGCTTTTTGGTAGGCAATTTTACTTTCGGGAGTTTGCCATTGCCCGCCGAAGGGGTGATGGCGATTTGAAAAATTATTGGTGACCAAGCCAGGAATCGAACCCAGACTCTCTACGTGATAGTCCAATGAGCTAACTATCGCGCCATCGCCATAGTCATGTATCGCCATGGGGTATCTGGTCATGTGAAATTTAAGGCCTGTCTTTCATTCTGTCGGACTTTGACCACCTTTTTTTTAAAAAGTTTTTGGATTTTGGGCAGTTTGTGCGTTTTTGTAAATAATGTTTTAAAAACAGTACACGATCAGTCAGTTTTTATTCACCGGACTCATTAATTTTTTCAAATAAGAACATCCTTGATGTTCTGTTTACATGGAAGTGTGCAAATATGTGTAAACTTTTTTGTTTGTACTATGTCAACGTTAACATCACACCAAAAACGGGACCCGATCTCAAACGTAGTCCATCTAGTTCATCTATAGTAAGTGGCAGCATTGCCACTTAAATTAACAAAGTTAAAATAAGATATTTAGAAGAACATGTTACTAAATGATTTATTTTACACAAACAAAACACTCAATGGGATATTTAATTTAGCTTTAAGTAAACCCTCCCTGATGCTATTGAAAACATAAAAATTTCGAGTGGGTGCACTCGGTTTTTACAAAATCATTGATATTTGCACCCCTCACCTGCTCTGCTAAATTGTTTTTGACGACGATTCATGTGTTCAATGTTCTAAGTTTAAACCATTGCAACAGGCTACCCCTGCACCTCATCCCACTTTCAAAACCGGCCTTGGGTAGCTAGTTCTTACATCTATAGAATTTACATAGCATTGCATTATTTAGTTGTTGTTTGAACTTTCCTATTTTTGCCAACTTTAGGGGTTATCGGCCTCTCTGTGCGCCGTCCAAATAAGATCGCTAGAAACACTGTCGAATACTTTGCTTAAGTCGATTTCCGATATTTCTACATCATTACGAGTACTTTTGAACTTTGAATCGGGTCATCTGTTATGTCGACTTCCACGTGGTCTTACATAGCCCGGCGATTGAATCTTGGCAGTTTTTACTTCGTGGCGTCACTATAAGAAAAAATTGTTTATCGCTTACACGTGCTTCGACTCAGAGAAAAAAATCTGCACAACATCAACTGGAGCAATAACTCACAACGTGCAATTTAAATAGTTGGAGTAAGAGAAGATGGTGTTGTTATGGTGCGTAGAGCTGTAGCGAGATGACGCTACCGAGTTGATTACAGACAATGGATACCACTATCACCCCATGCTGACCAAATTTTTGTTTAGGACAAATTGAAAGTGAGAGACTTTAAGTATATGAGGTTTCAACAGGTCGGTGTCACTTGTCAGACAGAACGTGTCACAATTGACTTAATGAAGACGAAGTTCGGTGATGGTTCTATCGCCAAAAATCATTCAGTCAACTGTAAGCCCCGACAAAGCAACTAACGTTTCCATACTCGATTTTTTAGAGCTGAATAAAGCCTCTACATCTATGAGCAATCTATGAACAAGCCAACACACACCTCTTAACGGCTGACATTTGGCCTCCACATAGGTGTTGTGACACGTTTTATTACTACGTTAAATCATATATTATTTCAAAAAACTAAATTAAGTTAAAAACCCAACAATGACGTGCATTTAATGAATGTACTAGGACCTCAGGACTAAAACAAATGTATTAGTAAATTGCCAATCTGATAAGAAAAGCGTTAATGTCGAAAACAAATGCATGATATGAATTCAAATGATTTCCCATCCAATTCGAACTTGAATTCGAATGGTTGTCTATTCTTTCAAACACTCCAGGTCGTAAGTCTATTTGAATACCAAAACAATTTTGGACTTACTTGATTATTCTTGGGAGGTGAGAAGTTATTCTTGGTAATAAAACAACATCCTTTGTAACTTTCTGATATAAGAATTGTAAAACTCTCATTTTCGAAAATTCGATATCTGGCAATTATATCTATATGTCACTGGGTATTAGAAATACTCGTATTTGCAAGTGTAGTCATTCAACAATTTTACCAAACTAAATATTCTATCGGTACTGATTTTGTGAGTTTGTAATTTTTAAATTTTCAATCAATACCTTTAATTTGAATATTGTTTCGTTTGTCTCATGAAATTCAATTAGCCCATACCGTATTGAATAGGGTATTCATTCACAAATTTCACTTTTCAATAATTGCATTTTAAAGTTGAAATAAAATATTGAAAATTGCAGCACCGAACGGATGTTCACTGTCTACCTGTTTTTCTTAAGAACCAGTTCCCCAAAAGAAAAAAGCAAACATCTATGTACTCTACTCACTTTTTGCTACTCGTATCAATGTCGTCCGTGAACGCAGTCATAATGCAAGTGTTTGTCTATGCACGCGATACTGTCAAAAGTCGTTGACTTCTCTCCTTTTTTTTGTTTTAATTTGGGGAAATGTCAAAAGATTAACTTATGTATAGTCAATGCACGAAAAATAAATATTCAGATTCTTTTCACGAACAAAACTTTGGATGAACTAACAGAATCAAGGAAATTCTAGTAACACTTCAGCATTGAACCCACTCGATTATGATATTAAAATGTAAACTAATCACATTCAATCGAATTACTAATCCATAGATTGAGGTATATTTGTAAGCACTTTCGGAAATTCAGTAAAACTGTTGCAAATGATAAGAAATGGACTATATGGGGTGTAAATAAAAAGCACACAAATAAACAAATGAAAACCAAAGACCGACGATAGTACTCGCCCGCCGATTAGAAACAGAAACCACCAACTGACAGATTAGAAAGCCAACACAATTGACAGAACAGAACAGATAAGCTTTTCATTTTCTGCCCATACATACGAATATCTACAACATGTGTACTTGAATCTATGAGCTCTGGCACATACAATTTCTAATTTGAATTTGAGGCGATTGAAAACCTCTTGGAGCTTTTTTTTAATTAGCCGCACGAAGTGAAATCTCTTTACTTGCATTTAGTGTTGAAGTCATATTGACATACGTCATTTTTTATGGAATTTGGACTCCACGTAATGATGATATTTGGTTGGATTTGTTGGTCTGGTGGTTTTGTATAGCTTTCTCAGCATTTTTCAGTACTGGTTTAACGGATGGGTTTTGAAACAAAAATGGCTACTTCCGGAAACGGAATTTAAAAATTATTTGGCTAAAATATAAGACAAGCTTGAATTTATCGAAAAAGACCTTCGAAAAACTAAAATTAAAACTAAGCAGTAGCGAACGAGTTCAACAATCACAGTAATTTTTTGTCTGTTGATCGAAGCCACTTTTCAAGAAATTCCACTGTACACCGTAGGTATTGTATTAGAACTGCGGATATTTACTAACGAGTATGTAGGAATACCTTCTTCCTTGAGCAGTCTATTAATTTCTAGAATATTATTATTCAAATCAAATTAATGTGGAAATGTACTTTAATTCAGGTTTATTCGTTGTCTACTTTGGAACACTGGTGCAAACCTTAGTACTTTTACTTTTATTCACACAAGAAAAATAAAATAACTAAACTCTACTTTTTGACGTAAAATCATTAAAATCGTTTATGACATCTGCTCAGTTTTGAAAGAATATCTGCCGGAAAAATGACGTTAGACTGTGGAAAGGTTATGGCCCCCTGATGAAAGGAGAGTAGGAATTGTTACACCATTGCGCGCGAGATATGGGACTATTGTCATTCAATAGGGTTGTTCATACCAATTGACCAACACAGGGTGCTTTCCAACGATTTCGCATGCCCTATGTCAATCTCTGCGCAATACATAAGAACGTTAATCGTTGCCTATGTTTAACGAAATGAGAACTCAGTTGGTCATTTCGATGTCTATCAGACTATGACCAAAGTGTGTTTTAGATTTTCAAATGCAGTCAACCACTGAGTATGTCCATTATCCGGTGTGCGTTAACGGCTGGTTTTGGTTTCCTATAGTATTTTCTCTCTACGCTTTAAATTGCGCAATTTCGAGCAGATTCCCATATATATTCACATTACATTTAAAATGATCTGTCAAATCTATCACGGAAAAAAAATCAAGAAAATTCTTTTCAATATAATTTTTTAGAAATTGACAATAAAAGTAAAAAAAGAAAGTAAATTTAAATCAACTGGTAATGAATGTAATGAATGTTAACAAACTTGACAGATAGTTTGTCTTACTTATTTAAGTGGTGCTGGAGGTCGGGGTGAACCTGGGCCTCAACTAACAAGTCCGTCGTGTTAGCTAGGTCGGTTTAAGTTTCCTTCTTCTTGTGTACTCCACCTATGGTGAGGTCTTCCTCTACGTTGTCCCTATGAATTGACTCGAAGACTTTGCCAGCCGGAGCATTGGTGTCCATTCGCTATACACGTCCTAGCCACCTCATGCGACTAAGCGGGGTTTTCTGACTAAGTCGATGTCAACGTACAGCTCGTTTAATTTTTAAGCTAGTCATCGCAAACGAGACCGAATATATTTCGACGAAACTTTCTCTCAAAATGATTGCAGATATCGTCGTCCACTTTCGATAGAGTCCATTCTTCCCGTAGTAGGACTGGGATAATTAAGGTTTTATATAGAGTCTTCTTAGTTTTGGGATTCAGCCTTACTAATCAATTGCTTTCTTAGTCCAAAGAAACAAGAGTGATTCTTCGTTTTATTTCTTCTTTTAATTTTGTCAATCTTATCGACGTTAGCGAGTACTTGTACTTGCGTCCGATGTTTTCTGTAAGTTCCGCACAATTTTATTGTATGTTGATGGCATCGAATCGTCATCATGAGTGTCAAGAAGCTAGGCCATGGCCCATAGCGGGTCGCTAGCGCCACGGTGTTTTTTTTTATGTTAAGAAAGCCACATGATAGCGCATAACTTTGTCTAAAATCTTTTTTAACATCAAAGTTCTCGGTTAAGTCGTTACCGCCTTTGATGGAATAGCGCCATTCTGCACAGAAAAACCAGCTTGTCAGCGATATAGCTTGTCTTTAAAAGTTCTGTCATATGCAGCCTTAAAATCGATGAAATGATGATGGATATCGATTTGGGCTTCTTGAGTTTTTTCCAGGATCTGCCGGAGTGTGAAGTGTGATCGATTGTGGACGATTCTTGTCGGAAACGTTTACACAGTATGATAAATAAGATCTTGATGGCATTCTTCATCAAACCAGGAATTTCTTGAGATGAGAAAGCCGTGTGATTGCCATAGTAATAGTTTCATCCCGCCGCAAAGTTAACAAACCTAAGTCTGGCCGCTCCCAGATGTGGTTTCGTGTAGCCAATGCTTATCAACTGTACTAGCCAACAGGTCGTTCTTTCCTTCGCACATAATTAGGACATTGCTTTTTGTATGTCTTGTGGGGGGAGCTCGTATCAGCATTGGTCGCGTCGACCTTCCACAAGGACATGGTCACGTATAAGTTTATGTTACAAAACCTAACCTTAATGCGGATAATCATAAGATGCTCGCTTACTTTTCGGAAGTTCAAGGCTTTGTGCCTAAATCTACCACACATGATAAATCCCCATCCGAATAGGCGGTTTTTTTTCTCTATTTATATCATAGTATATATCACAGGTCTCATCAGCTGATTGCTCTGATCTGTTAAGGGTAATCAACAGTTGATTCGTTATTATCCATTGCTATTAGCCGGTCTATGACATCGTTTTATCTCTTCCGCATAGGGTTGTAAGCAATAATTATTTGAAAAATAATTTGCCTTAGATGAAGAATACGACTACATAGGATAAATTGCTTCAACTAGAGAGGAACGTCAAGCATATTCTCAAGACCTAAGTATGCTCTGGCAGATGCGGGAAAATATGTACTGGGTAAAACTGTCCCTTAAGTTGAAAACGACTTAACTAAGTTAATTCAAGCAGATTTACTTACCACCCGTACGATAGGTAATCAAACAAATACGAGTCATTACTCGTATTGATCAACTTTGAAAGGAAAATCCGTAACCTGGCCCTTCAAGAGTTATGTTAAACTGATTTACACGCAAATTCGCTGCTTGCCAACAAATATTCAGAAAAATATTGCGTCGCATCAAAATAACACCCTTAGCTCAAACATCTTCCTAAAGAAAAAGCAGTCAACAGAGTACAACAAAATGTAGATTCTGTTGAAAAACTGCGCTCGATTTACTTGTATATTTCCCTCCGGTTTTTCGTATGTCTTACATATTAGGTTGGAAGCAAACAAGGCAAGTTTTTAAGTTCTCTTTTATCACAAACGTTTTCTCTGATAGTATGCAGAAGGGAGAATAACTGAACACAACCAAGCTCTCCAGTTTTAAATCTTGTGCAAGTGCCAATCCTGCGAATACTACATCCTCTACATATTTATGTATTGTACTTTAAAGCTATTTTATACAAAAAAGAAAAACCAAGTCACCTTTGAAATGATGGCAATCTCCCACAGCGCATGTTTTGCTTTCATTAAATCTAAAAAGTGCAATTGCATGCAGTATTGCGAAACTATCATCCAAACCGGTCGCAGTACATTCCACAATTTATTTAGACTCCATTTTGTGTCAAGTTAAGTTTATCCATCACAATGTTTGCCAGAATTTGCATTGCCAGGAAAAAGCCTTTCTTTCTTTCATTAATAAAAGTGCGCCACCTCACTAAATGGTATCCTGACCAGGAATTCATGGAACAATTTCAATTGCCTGTCATGTATCCCACACCAGAGCAATCAGCATGGAAACTTCCACCATGGAACAGCAAAATACTGCCCGTAGAAAAATCCGTTCGTAATTTAACACTTAATTTTGGTCCTCAACATCCAGCTGCACATGGTGTTCTTCGACTCGTGCTAGAACTAGATGGGGAAACAGTCGTACGTGCAGATCCTCACATAGGACTTTTGCATCGTGGAACTGAAAAATTAATTGAACACAAAACCTACACTCAGGCATTGCCATATTTCGATCGCCTGGACTATGTTTCCATGATGTGCAATGAACAGTGTTACGCACTAACTGTTGAGAGATTACTTAACGTCGAAATCCCAATCAGGGCAAAGTACATTAGAACCCTAATGGCTGAACTGACACGCATAATGAATCACATTATGGCTGTAGGGACACATGCAATAGATATTGGTGCAATGACTCCATTCTTTTGGTTGTTTGAGGAGCGTGAGAAGCTTATGGAATTCTACGAACGAGTGTCAGGTGCACGTATGCATTCGGCATACATTCGTCCTGGTGGAGTAGCATGGGACCTTCCAAAAGGACTGCTGAATGGTATTTATGAATTCGCACGAAAGTTTTCAGAGAGATTGGATGAAGTGGAGGATTTGTTAACTACAAACCGTATTTGGGTGCAAAGGACTTCTGGAATTGGTGTTGTTTCAGTGGAGGACGCCATTAATTATGGATTTAGTGGGGTTATGTTACGAGGATCTGGCTTAAAATGGGACTTACGAAAACAGCAACCTTATGATGCTTACGCAGATATAGATTTTGATGTTCCTATTGGTTCTAAAGGCGACTGCTATGACCGCTATCTCTGTCGAATGGAGGAGATGCGTCAATCTATAAAAATCATTGAACAGTGTCTAAACAAAATGCCTGAAGGAGAAATCAAAGTGGATGATCACAAATTAGTTCCACCAAAACGAATAGAAATGAAAACCTCCATGGAAGCACTAATTCATCATTTCAAGCATTTCTACCAAGGATATTTGGTTCCGCCTGGTACTACTTACACATCTATCGAATCACCAAAAGGAGAATTCGGCATATACCTTGTCTCTGATGGTACATCTCGACCGTATCGTTGTAAAATCAAAGCTCCGGGATTCTCTCATTTGGCGGCTCTTAACAAACTCGGTCAAAAACACATGCTGGCAGACATTGTTTCCATCATTGGCAGTCTGGATGTTGTATTCGGTGAGATTGATCGTTAAAATTATAATAAAACAAAAAAGTATTTTTAAATAAATGATATAACAAAAACTAAGTCTTGTTTATTTGTACAAATATTATTCATCATGCGACTCTGCATCACTTGAGCTTTTTGAATTATTTTCCGCATCATCGTTTTCATCCTTTATGGCACGAAGTACTTTCGCTTTATATTTGGCATATGCAGTTCCATATCGATCAACGTCTACAAAGTCTATGTCATCCTCGAATGAGTTGTCTTCTGCATTGACCGAACAAATGTAACCATCTTCGTAGGGATAGTACTCATCTTCACTAGAAAGGTCTTCATTGTCGAATTCGTCTTCATCTTCATCTTCATCTTCATCTGAACCTAAAAGCAATAAACATACATTAATTAATTTATATACAACTAGTTGTTTTCTTTGATCTGATTTCACATACCCAAATTAAGCCCTTCGATAGCTCTTCTCATATCTCGCTCAGTAATTGACTCATTATCATCTTCATCAGGATAATCATTGCCAAAGTAATTCTCCTGATTTGAATCTTCTGATTCATTGTCATCGTCTTCGCTATTGTAGCGATCATCGTATACTAGATTATCAAAAACACGCACGCTGCAAGAAGAAGCATGTTGAGAGGGAAGTTAGTATGTATTTAAGTGGAAAAATCGCCAGTACTTATTGTTCGCTGACAACAACGGAAATGATTAGTAAACACAGCTCACATTTGTGTTTACACATGTGTGCTAAAATCTATAGTAATTTAGATAAAATGGCTAATCTATACTAAAATTCTGGTGGTGACGCAATCTCTATCACAACACATTGTTAATGTGTTATAATGACCAAGTAAACGCATGTGGCTTCTCGGGACACATCTAATCTGCTTCACTATTTAAGATTCTGGCAATTCTGTCAAGAGAGTATCTCCTTCCTCCATGCGCCACAATGCCAATTTTCAGGATATCAGGCTCATTGCAATGTTAAAAGAAATCTTGTAACCGATCCATAAGGAATCTTAAACAGCATTTCCAGAATGGTACAAAGAAAGCTCAGGACAGATCACCATTCTCTCCCCTAGTCGACAAGTAGGCTCCCGAATTTAGTGGGGATGAAGTATCAACAGTAAAATGCATCCCCGATGACTAGGGTATCAGCTTTATAAACATGTTAGATCTACCAGAAACGCCATCCTTTGTCTTGCAAAATTTACCAGAGCATAACTCAATTAAGCGTACTCCGTCTTTAATTCTTTGCCGTAAAATATAAATATAAACTAAATTCGAACATGAAATAGCTGATGATCCTGCAAAAACATATCCAATGAAGGAAGAAAAACACTCAAATGTTGTTGAGCGGTACGAAACATTTTTCTCAGCTTTTTTAAGGACATGCGTCGAATTTCGCCAGTACATAATCCGCACACGGAAGTCCCTTGTTCCAACAAATGCGCTTAGTTCTACATTATGCTGGCGTCATTGATTTACAGCAATCAAAAAATGGGCGAAAAGATTAGGTTGGAAATAAAGTCAAGACCAAAACGCTGTCGGCCAATAAGAAGGAATCAGTAGTTCGTCGTTTAGGCCAAATTTCACTCTCATCAGCTATAACTTTGAAACAGAAAATGTGTTCATTTGTTTAGAGACGAAGGAAATCTGTAAGAAAAGATTATCAAAACTGGATAATACAGTCACGTATGGATGACAAATGCAGATAAATAACGATTTCAAACCGCTTATAAGTGATCACCAACTTTAGCTGACAGAATTTTCGTGAAAATACTAGAAAACAACCAACGAAAACCGGCATCACTAGAAAAACAAATAAGCCGATACAATTAAAATAAGGAAAGAAACCAGTTCCGGAGGATCAATTTGCGAGAATGACTCAAAAGTGTAAAAAACCAAGAAGAAAAACAGCACCCAAGTCATATGAAGCAACTTCAAAGAAAAGTGCAATAAAAGTGATCTGTTATGTACCTGAAAAGTCCGACTCCACATAAATAAAGACGCATGCGACGAAAACGGCAGCAGAGACCAAAAGGAAGGCATTTAAAGCGTGGACTAAGTATAGAGAGAACAACTAGTACTAAACGTGCCATAGCACTAGAGGCACTGTATCGGGAATTAGAGGTGGTACCTTCACAGCACATAAGCAAAAAAAGAATTGCAACATCGAAACACGAGTAAACGACGATTCATTCGCCAAAATACATTGAAGATGAGCAGGTCAATTCTCAATCGGTTTACATACCCCCCGAAGTGTGGACGACAATCAAAAATCTTGAGCTTAAATGGGTCACGTATTTATGCAGTAAAATGATGAAAGGCGGCCGACTGTCCAACCAATTTCTGGTTTCACTGTATAAAGGCAAAGGCGATACGAGAAACTGCAACAACTACAGATAGATGAAACTAATGTTGCATAATATGAAAATATACGAGCGACTTCTATCTTTCGACAACGGAATGTTTTGAAACTAGAAGGTAGTCAATGGGGCTAAGTGGGAAGCAGACCGAAGCTTCGAAGAATCTGGATATCGCCTTCATTGCTTTGTGAAAAGTCGGGGGGATCTTAGAGATCTTATTTGAATAGCGCTTAGGTTTCAAAATGCATCCAGGTTGTGTGTAAGAATGATACGCGATATGTACGATAATGTTTAAACAAAAGTTAAATGCATAACCGTGGGAAATTCGAATTTAAAGTTTAAGTACGACAAGGCAATACCCAAGGTCCATTGCTAATAATATCGTGCAAGATTTTCTATCAAAGCAGCACATCAACGTGCCTGCTAAGGCTATTATAGACAATGACATGGCAGCTTGGGCTCTGTCGTAGACCACCAAACCAAATTGTGCTGATGACGATAAATGTCGCAAAAACTCCGCTGCATTTTGCGCAGCTAAACCTAAAGGTTTGTTATATACAAACGACCGTTCGTTCAACCTTAACATACGTAGTACAATATTGGACGATGCATGAAAAATATAATGGAAAAATGATTGCGATAGAAATAAAAATGTCAGCGGGTTTAACAAAACTCGATCTCATAAGAAGTACGTGCATCGGCGGTACTTTCCACGTCAAGTAATCGATAATAGAGTAACTTCAGGCTGAGCAAATTAGCTAACTTTCTCATGCTCATGCTCAGGTCTTTGGAAAATCCGATGTAAAAAGCTATAGAGGGACAAGTTTAAGCCGAAGTTCAAAAAATGCGAAAACATAACATAGGCATGTTGCTCTTACTAACAAAGTGATCAAAAATAGACCTGGTCTGTTAAGTAGTTCTAAGTTCTGTAAATTTAGTCAACTATACGAGCGGCGCAGTAGCAATCCAGACCCGTGGAACAGGCGTAACATAAAAGTGGTTAGTAAAAAAATAAAAGGGTGACACCTAAAACGGAACTCTCCCTACAAATAATAGGAACAAATACAAATCCTTTCTTTTCAACTCACTGTTCAGCAGAGTCTAAGACGAATCTATGAAACCTTTGGAATAAAAATTCAAGTAGTCTCAAAGTTTATACTAAAAAGGTCCTTTTGGAACAGCACTGCCGCAATTCTACATTTGGTTGATGACATTTTAAGAATCCTTTGGAAAACTACAAGAATGAGCGGGCACTTGTTAGTCTCTAAAAAAAAAAAAAAGTCTCCTAAGCAGAATAGAATGTTTTCTGTTGTAAGAAATAAGTCTTGGCCCAAAGCAAAACATACAAAACATACAAATTGCTGCCGTGTTTCACATAAAGGCGCGAAAAACTCATCAAAATTCTTGAACAAATAAAACAAGTCATTTAGTTTTGTTTACAATTATTTTTGTTTCTTTTTATTCTTTCATTTCCTTAAGTACTTTTGGTTTTATTCCATTTCGATTTAAACCAAGAATTATTTCCCATAACGAAAACAGAAAAGAATATATCTATTCACAGCACACGTGACGTAATTCATTGTGGGGATAGATGTCGAAACAAGAGCTAAATTACTGGCAAGTGCGACAAGATAACAACTGCCATCCCCAAAAAGAAGACGCTTCGTGACGCCGAAAAACAAGGATAATTATTACAAATTATTACTTAGCTTAAAAACATACAAAAAAGAATTCGTTTATATTATAACTTATTTTCTAAACAATTTGTGTTGTGTTTGTCTGAGTAAAAACAAAAAGAAAAAGGAAAATATTGAACCCAAAGATCAGAGAACATAATTGAATCTATAGTCTATCTAATGGCATTTGTTAAATGTTTTGTTTTTTCTTGCATTTCAGTTCGTTCTCATATATTCACAGTCGAACACGGATACGAATAAGTAACTTACGTAGAGATGTGTATGGCGTACACATTTTTAAATGTTACTTTTTGTTTACGACGGATAAATTAGAATAGGAGTAGAAGTACAAGAAGTACTATAGTAGAACATTTCGTGTTAGTAGCGATAGTAGTAATACGGATAATACAACCTAAATGAACCGACTGGTGAAATATATCTGATCGACTTGAATAACGAACCTTAGATAGTTGTCCGTGTAATCGACATTGTCTGCTTGCTGTTCATTCTCTGGTAAATACAAATCGTATACATAGCCATCGCTATCAGTCGGAGTGTAGTTTGTTTGTGCATCATCATTTGGACTACTTCTGGAACTCGTGCTTGCTACATTAGTTGTGTCCACTGTTGTTGTGGCCAATGGCTGCTTTTCTATGTCAACAATGGTGATTTCTTTAGATGTGGAGTCCTCCGAATCTGTATCGATGGTACGGAAGCAATTCACAACTTTAAAACGATTTTCATGACCATGAGCTCGCATTTCTTGTCGGGCACGTTCTGTAGCATTTATCGGTTGACGATGCTTTTTTGCCAATTCTTTAGCTTCGTCCTTTGATAGACGGGTGATTTGTGTTGTGGCTTTTTCATCCTAAATAAAATGAATACAATTGACCAAGTATTGCGCGGGGTTCGACAAAAAAAGAAAAAAATAATAAAATACCTGCGACTCGACTGTGCCAGCAAATTTGAGAATTGTGGAAATTTCATCTTTGGTGTCGAGGAGATTATCTTTTGTGGAATCTTTGGAATCAAATTGGGTGGTGTTTTCATCGATGCGACGTTTTTTGCCGTTCAAGACAAAGGCACCGAGGGGTTCTTCATCGATACGACGTTTTACACGAACGACTGCTGGCATTTTTCTTCTTTTCTTTTCTGACTCTCTAAATAGATTTTATTTTGAAAAGAACAAAAGTAATGAAGAAGAAATTGTTCTGCTGATTTTGGACCGAGGTGTGGTTTTATTTAGAAACAATTCCTATCGTTTCCTTTAATTCCACGAAAAAAAAATCAGCGTGCGACTTGGTACTGGTGATTGGGTGATTGCTTTTCTATACACAAAACGAATACGAGAGCTATGGCTGAGTTATGATTAATGCCATTGACAGTCGGGGAGGGAAAGACGCAAATTACCAACTGGTTTGATTGAAATGGGCGTATTCAGTGGAGAAGTATGTCGCCGGGAAAATAGGATTTTAATTTTATTTCATGAAGCTGTTGGCAGCAGCTTTTTGTTTCGCGCTTCGTGGGGCGTTTCTAAAGCGAGGAATCTTTTTAAATGATAATATGGACAAGATAGTCAGAGATGGTTATATTAACATTAACTATTTTATAAAAATGATATTCTGCATACATTGAAAAAGCAATAATGCAGTAGAGGAGGAGGAATATCCTCTCCATTTGATCGTCTTGTTCTTTTGTGTTCTGGCAGAGCGATTTTGAATAACTTTTGGCCAAGTCCACACGCGGAGATAGTGAAACACTGGTTTTTATAAACAAAGATGCTAGCATGCCTCTCTACAGTGGTCTTTTTCTAGTTGCCATCAGTTGCACACACGAACTTGATTGAGGTCTACTTCTAGTTGTTTGCGCCACATAATATTAGGTCCTCTTCGACTAATTCATCGTTTTCCGCAATCGGTGCGGAAAATGATAATCAAATGTGATTTGCATTGACTTGGCATTTAAATCACCATGGACGGTTTTCACGTCACGTTGCAAAATTGCGCGTAGGTTTTGTCAAGAAGCCCGAAGAAGCAGTTTTTGATAAGAGCGTGAGCATTCATAAGGCTTATGTTTGCAAATTTGTGAGTGGTTATAGCTCAAGTCATAGTGTATATGCTTTCAAATCGGAGGACTCAATGTATCCGCATTGACTTCCAAAAAGGCAATAGAGCGAGCATTGTAAGCACTTCACTTCGTTTTCTGCTACTCCGCGATCATGCCAATGGTAGTTATTAAAATTTCCTTTGAATGAATAAGCTTTGAAACCAAATACGCTGTCCCCGACTTACGAAGACCTTCAAATATGAATTATGAAATTTAACGGCATATGCTTCGGAAGAATTCTTCATTAACTTCGGTAGATATTGGATTGTATCAAAATGCTTAATTCTTTGGGCCACATGACCACTATTGACAGGCATTTCTGAAGACGATATGAAAAGTGGATTATTTTGTAAAAATGTTGAAAGAAAAAGAGCCTGCATTAACAAACAGGAAACTTCGGCATTAACATCAAAAGCTGGTGTACACTAGAGTTGAGTCGTTCCGGACCTACATAGTTCCTGTAACTATGTACGCTGTAAGAACTAGTTCCAATCTTTCCGCATACTCCACCTAAACATGTTCGATAGTTCCGACATGTCCGATACTCCGATAGTTCACACACAAGGAGTTTACTTCGCATTCGTATTGAAAAAATTGCTACATACCGTTGGCTTGTTTGCGAGTATTCGAACAAATTACTACCTGTTTGCAAGCCCATGAGTCAGTTTGGAAACGGATATAGAGGATCGATCTGGCTTAGGAGTTTGATCAAGTTGGATAACCATACTCGTAGGTTGTTGTAGATCACAACGTATACCATAGCATAAATCCACGCATTCCTGCAAAGCGAATGTACATGTAGATCGGCTTATTCTTCACATCTATCCGAACATGTCTGTGGAACTACTTAAGTCCGCAAATATGAACCTCTAAATAGTTCCACGGAACTAGTTGCATTCAAGAAAGGAACCGTTCCATGTTCGTTCCGGCAAAGGAACGGTTTAACGCAACTCTAGTGTACCCCAAAGAAATGTAGTACAAAATTGTTGATAGAACTCCCTTCTCTGATGTACTACGGGTTGTGTAAACAAAATGAAACCCTTAATGAATATCGTAATTGCATTCAACTTCATATTCTGAAAACTTATTAGACCTATTTTGATTTCCTTGATAAAAATGAGTATTCAAATTTTGGGAATGTCCAAATAGCAATCGAACAGCTTTTCACTGCGAAACACCAATGCTTCTCTCCAACAATGTTTTCCATTAATGGCGCTCGGACTTCAAATTGAAATAAAACAGTTTGTGTATGAGACATTCGTATCATTAATCTAATAAAAAGTATGGAATATGACATCGATAAAATAGCTGCCGTGGCTTCACTGAACTGTGCGTATCTGAGCTGCATTCAATTTATAATGAATCTAAGCCATAAATCAAGCTCGATATCATTGATTAAGGCGTCAATTGTCTGAGTGTTATTCACATAGTTCTGTCATTAAACGTAGCACCACGGGAACCACCTACCATTGAGATCCATATCTTCAAATCTAGATCACAAAAAAAGGTTGTCATCGACATTGTTGGCGATGCCAGCTTCAGTTCCAATTACAATACTGCGAGATGCGATACGAGAGTCGCATTCGAATTCTCGCATTCAGACATCGGACGTCTGTTTACAATGATGCGTCAAAACGCAACCAACAATTGTCAAATAAACTAAAACACCACTTACAAATAACAAGCTCAGAATGAAAACAAAAAAAATTTAGCTGTCACGCACTACGAGATGTGAGAGTTTTCCATATTTTTGAAATTGACTGCGATGCTCGCTGCGAGACTCTCATTATTGTAAACGAACACATTGAATTACATGTTACGGAAATATTTTTGACAGTTCATGCGCTCTCGTTTTCGAACAACATATCGCATCTCGCAGTATAGTAAATGGGACTTCACTTTGAGGGGAAACGAAATCCACACTTCCCTTTCGAAGACTCACGGATGTTGTTTGGTAGTTTAATGCGGCAGTAAATTCGAAATCTTTCACCAACTGACGAATAGTAGACTTAACAAGACGAGTATGTGTTCAGTAAGAATCACGTAGTGCACCGAACTTTGACTGACTACTCATATAGATAGTAAGGTTTAATAATGTGCACGCGCTGCTCAAAATCGAAATATTTCATGATGATTTAAAAATATTAACTGCTATAATCTTAAATTTTGTCCATTATCAATTAAATTGAATACAAATCCGACAAACGATGAAAATTCCCCACTTGACTCCTGTCTCACTGAACTATGATCGACCAACAGCCGCTGTACAAATTCAATACCCAACAACAGCTGATAAATATACTCCCTTCAATACTTTCTGTCATTTGGCACTGTCAAAATCACACCTAAAAGCGTTTTCAAAAACTGTTTGTTGTTTCTTCCGAGTCGCTTCACACGCAACGCAAACTCATTTTCCTGTTTACGATGTTCTTTGGGAATACCACCACACCTCTTGATATATTTTAAGTGAAAAGAATCCCCAACGCACAATTAAAGCGCCACAAAATTTACTTATAACGACTACCAAAAGCATAATTGACACCCAGCCAGCTCAACTAAAGTGTAATTCAAAACGTAATAACAAAAAAAGAAATTTAAAATCAAAAGAAAATGCACTTCCAATGAGATTGAGAAAATTAAAAATGTTAATAGCGAAGCCACTGGTTTGGATTATTATCATCGGAATTCTAGCCACCACCTGCGTCTGCTACTGGTTTCTCTATTCAGAAGTGCGCCTGGAACCATTCCATGATGGTATGTTAATTGATTCAATAAATATTCAAAAATTTCATACGTGATTAGATTTTCAAATAGAACTAGGCCGTTTGTAATGAGAATTTTTTTCTATTCCTCATCCTAATAAACAGCAGCAATAGCAGTCAAGGTCAATCGTATAGTTAGCAACGATATTAACGCAAACTACGATTACGATGAGAACTTGGTGGTTCTTTATAATCGGGTACCTAAAACCGGATCGACGAGCTTTGTGAACATTGCTTACGACTTGTGTAAGAAGAATAAGTTCCATGTCTTGCACATTAATGTTACAGCTAACATGCATGTACTTTCCTTACCCAATCAGGTAGGAATCAGGAAACTTCTTAATCTACTGACTAATTTAAGTTGTTGATTCTATTCCAGGTAACATTTGTAAGGAATGTAACACAGTGGAGAGAGATGAAACCAGCTCTGTATCACGGTCACATGGCTTTCCTAGACTTCACCAAGTATGTTCGCAATATATACCGTCTTTGGGTGAATGGCTTTTATAAATGTTTCCTTTTGCAGATTCCAAATAGCCCATAAGCCAATTTATATCAACATAGTCCGTAAGCCATTAGATAGATTAGTTTCTTATTATTATTTCCTTCGATATGGTGATAATTATCGACCGAATTTAGTGCGTAAGAAAGCTGGCAATAAAATGGTAAGTGAGTCAGAGTCACAATCAGTCGGAATGATGATTGATTTCCCTTTGGGAATGGATAGGTTTGGTAGTTTCTATTAAAATATTTTTTTTTTTTTGCAGACATTCGACAAATGTGTTGAGTCGAAGCAACCTGACTGTGATCCAAAGAATATGTGGCTGCAGATACCATTTTTTTGTGGGCATGCTGCTGAGTGCTGGTAAGAAATTTCAAATTTATTTTAGGTGAATCGTGTTTGTCTTATTGAAAATGGAGCATAATGGTAGTCTTATGTTGATTTCGCGAGAGCAAAATTTGAGAGAGGAAAACGAATTTGATAAGGTTGTTGTACGGCAGTTTTAAATTAAGTTTTAGAAGTTACTTTAGTCAATGGTAGAACGCCTGGTTTGAGGGCCAAAATTTGGTTACCTTGTTGAGTTCAGTGGTGGCGATGGCGCGATGGTTAGCTCATTGCACTATCACGCAGAAGGTGCGTGCTTCGATCCCCGGCATCACCAACAATTTTTCGAATCGTCATCACCCTTTCGGCGGGCAATGGCAAACTCCTGAAAGTAAAAATTGCCTATGAAAAAGCTTCTAAGGAGTGCCGTTCGGATTCGGTGATAAACCGTAGGCCCCGTTGAGATGTGACAAAAATGACAACATGAGCAACACAAATGAGTGTCAAGAAGCTGGGCCATGGCCCATACCGGGCTGCCAGCGCCACAGTGTTTTTTTTTGCTGAAGTCGGCAGTTAATTTGGCGCGCACAACGCATTTCAATTAATTCATTTTGAGTAGATGAACTGTTCCGCATCCCCTCTGAGTTTCCTAAAGCTGCGATATCTGCGCTATCATTTAATCAATTGTCTATTCAGACACTTACTGTGTTTAGGAAAACCTTGTACCTATATCTCAAGTCTAAAAATATTGGGAATGAAACTCGAAAGTGGGCGCTTTCATGGCACTGTTGAATTCAGCGAGGTAAGCGTTTAGTCGAATGTCTCCCCGTTGGAGCTGGAGCTCGCCTTGAGAAGCTGAAAGCGAGCTTTTAGCCCCTCCTATCAGTCATTTTGCTTGCCCTCTCTGAAGTTAATGAATTAATCTGAAGTGTATTCACAGCGTACCTTATTTCAATAAGTTCATTCATTCAACTGATTTCATTCCCTTTATAATTTTAAGAACGTGCAAGTAATGTTACCTGCCCGGTACTGTTCCCACAAAATATCAAAACGTAGCACACTTCCATGAAAATGGAGTATACTTTTGGTGAAGTGTCATCCTCAGTACTCAGGGTTTAAGGAGTTAGAAAACAAAAGAAAGTTGTTGATTCAATCTTCAGTGGAATGCTTAAAGCAAAATTGTTTATATTCCTACTTTAACTTCATAGGATACCCACCTCGGCACAACATATAAAAGTCATATTCCTGGTTTAATTTGTGGCTCTTTACTACCAATATCGTTCAATAAAGGAACTCTTCCTGCGACATTTATGTACTACGAGTATGAAGAGGAACAAAATTCAAATTAAATCTTCGAGCCAAAAATGCAAATTTCTTATCATTTTATGCAAAGTGGTTTCCGAAGAATTTTAGTTGAATTTCAATTGAATTTCTGTCGAATTGCTGACTTTCTATCCATGCAGGCGGAGGACACGGAACACAAATTGTTAAATCACTTGACAAACCGAGTCATACATCCCAGATAGTTGATACCCACTCTTAATTAACGATACAATCGAAGCAATGGGATATCTTTATCTGAAATCAGGATGACGTCCCTATAAATCTGTAATTCCCGGACTGAATTCTCTGCACACAAAAATCTGTTAAATCTTCAATCCAACAAGTATCAGTGCACATCCGACGGTGGCTCTGGGGAATCTTTGTCTATTTTCAAGTGCTATCGTATGCGCTAGAACCAAAAACCAGGATAATCGAATGCCAATGTCATTTCAAGAGTTCATGAGTAATAAGTAAAGAACACCGGACTAAAGTGCAGGTTTTATGCACATATGTAGATATACTCCTCAGGCAGAATGAGCCCTGTTACCGTGGTTTCTAGTACTTATATACTGCCATTGTTACTACTCCTGCGTCGGTTGATTGCCGTCGTCATTGGTATCTTAGTAACGCTTACACCAATAAGTTCTGAACCTCGATTGCTGCTTCATCAGCACTAGACATTGTCAGGGCGCGTCTTCCAGCCTAAGTGGTAGTTGGTAAGGTAACATCACTCTCTGTAAGGGTGTATTTGCTTTCCTTACAATAGTAAATGTTTAGTTTAGTTGAGTTTGCGTTCGAATCCTTCATCGTGCTTATGATCTACGCCAGAAAAGTTTCATATTGTTTCCCAGAGCGTGGTACATCTTCCCACAAAATAATATCCGCCATGTTACATAAATTACACAAGATCGTTAGACTTACTCTACACGGTAGAGAATTTAAGGGGAGTAGTTTTGCTGATAAAGTTCTGGTGACCATGCTTTTACGTTTGCTTCATCCAAATCAGGTCCTATTCCGCATTCGTGAGCTCAGTCTGTCCATATGCTATATTAACAAGTTTTGCATCGTAGTGATTCCAGTGCCGGCAGTTTTCTCGAAAATTTCTCCGAGGGCATATTGAATATTTTTATTGTAAAGTCTACCCGTAGTCAAACGTTTTTGTAGCCAGAGGCAACCATCCAGTCTCAAACGTTATGACACATTGGATCATTGCAAAAGTTCGTGTCCTGTTGTGGCTTTTGTAGAGTTTCAAGCACAAAACAACCGTTAAAATTCACAACCTGAATCATTCCGAGTGAAGAAAAATTCTCCGTCCTATTCGGACTCCCACCCCTGGAAAGCCAATATCGAAACCAAACACACCTGAGTTTCAAACCACTACATCACAACAACTTTCCTTTCTCCTCCTTCTATCTTTCTGCCCGCGTCCTGGCGACAGTAAAAGGGTATCATAAAACCCCTTGAGGCGCGCGTAAATTATAAAAATAAAAATAAACCGGACGATTTTCTTGAACTCCCTCATTAAGCTTACAGTGTTTCGCACAGTAGGTAACTTGTTCGCCGTGATTGTTTTGCCAGGTCAAAGAAGCTCAAAAAAAAATTATACTCCTGGAATCTCACGAAAGAGATGACAATAACTTCATTGGATGCAAGCCATCTTTTGCCACAGGTTTTGCACATTCACCTTCTTGTTTTCAGCTCCTTTTTCGTTGGACGTTGGATAATGGAACGTTTTTCGGTTTCAACGATGTAAATTCCATTCAAGGATAACGTGTGTTTAAATTTCTGGCTGTTTAAATTTCGCTTAAACGACAACAGACAGCGTTGCCGATCAAGGTCGTGAGTCCGGAGCGAATATAAAAAGCAGAGGGTAGTGTCGTTAGGAGGGGAATATATTGTATTCGATGTGGCTGGAAAGAAATACAAATTAAAAAGAGCGCTGGAGATAGAACGATACGAAATGCGACACATTAGCATTTATTTTGTGAAGATCCTACTTGAAATTATCCAAGATTTCTATTTTATTTATAAAGGAGTTCGTCGATGGCAGCTTCACGCAATTTCAACAAGAGAACCACGTGTCAAACTTTATCAAATCCATTTGAAATATCAATTCAGGGAGCTCTCTATCTTTTTTGCGAAATTTCGCCTCTTCTTTTCAATGGCAGCTGCGACTTTATTAACTGTTTTTGTGTCTTTAAGTTGCTAAACTGATGACGTTTAGATCACTTTGACGACCACATTTCGGCTTACAAAAACCGTTTGCCATTGCAATTATAGATTGCGAAAATAATTTGTTCAGATTTTTAGCCTTAATTGTGGATGCAACCACGTGCCCACGTGTCAAACTTAGTGTATTTGGCATGCTCTTCTTCAGCTTTTGGTACAACTTTTGAGCCAAGTTCTGGCATACAGGGCACGCATTGTATCAGAAAAACCCCTGGTCTACTTCATTTGGTACTGCCTGCATGGTGTGTGTCAAGAATGTTTGAGAGACTCAATCAACATCAATTTTTTTCTTTTTAGCACGCAAAATAGGTACTTAAAAATACTATAGAGAAACTGCTTCATCCCAACCGCCTCTATACGTATATTTTCTCCAAATACTAAGTACCGCTCGAGTTTTATGTTTGATGAGTTTTTTTTTTCTGCCTCGTTATAGTCAAAAAGTATCGCAAAAGTGTTGTCGGCAAATCTGAATATTGAAAGTAGATGCAGAATGATTGTCAGGACGCAACACGGTGCAAAAACGCGAAGTACTTCACACGCTTTAATTTTCCCACCGGATTCACATTGGAATACTTTGCAGTTTTCGATTTAATTTTCTTTTCAAAGGGCTGCCCTTTGCAGTGTCTCAACCGTAGATTTTACAATAACTTGCAACTTATGCCTTCTTCATCGGTCTTAGAGTATTTTTCCCATTTCTTGCCAAGAACAAGAGAAAAAAAAGTTCGTTTCTGATCCAATTTTCCTTCGGCAGTAGAGCTAAGTATGTAGTTGTTGACACATCTTAGAATCAGCGAAATTCTCCTTGCAGGAGATGCAATAAATAAGTTTTTAAAAATCGTTTTTAGCGCTTTATTACTCGTATGTGCAGAAAAATATCGACATTAAGGTCTAAAGATTGGTATTCGATTTTTATTTATAACAATATACGAGTACTTCATCGAAATTCTATAATGCACTCAACACTTATTGGTTTACAGGGAACCCGGAAGTGACTGGGCATTGAGTCAAGCAAAACGTAACCTGGTCAACGAGTACTTTCTTGTAGGTGTCACAGAACAGATGGAGGATTTTGTTGACCTTCTCGAACGGTCACTTCCTAGGTAAAGAGAGCACTTCTCAAACTTTAATCAATTTCTTTCATAATTTTTATCATTTTAGAATATTTAAGGGCTTTCGTGAGCACTATCAACACTCAAACAAGTCCCACCTACGACAGACCTCGTGGAAGATCGCTCCCAGTGAAGAGACCGTTGATGTCATAAAAAAATCCAAAATTTGGCAAATGGAAAACGACTTGTATGAATTTGCCCTCGCCCAATTCCAATTCAACAAAAAGAAACTGACAATTCCAGATAAAAACAATCGTCTACAGAAGTTCATGTACGAAAAGATACGACCAAAGTAGAACAGCCCTAACTTGACTAACTAGAGGTCTCCCATCTAGTGTACTTTTATGTTTTTGTTTTACTATTTATCTGTTATGTTCTGTTTTTTTTTCTGTCCGTCCGTGATATAGTATTTTATTTAAATGTAATTGGCTGTTAGTATTTTTATTCCTTGTACACCTTTTCTCAACATCTCACATGGTTTTTTGTGAGCGTTAATTAGAAAGAAAGACTTTCCCACAAGTTAATTCCATTTCCTTGACAAATTGTTATACGTAAGAGACAGAAGAAACAAAATGACAAATGCGAATATGTATTTTCAGTACATATTTCGCGCGAGTGCTTGATAATGTACTTATTAATATATAAACAATGTAAATAACGATATTATGTAGTAAATACTTAACAAAAAACAAAAAAAAAAACAAGAAACAACAATGACACTCTAATGATGTAAGAAAAAAGAGCGGCAGGTGTCTGCATTTGCACTGATTCTGCCGCTGTTTTTAGCTAATTTCTTTGGTTTTTTTTTTCAATTTTATATTCTAGTTTTATAATAGTTATTCTTAGAGAAGAGATTTTGTTATTCTTTCCTCTTTTTTTTGTAAATAACATGCTTTTTGTTTAAATTCCTATTATGCGAAATCGCAATGAAATATACTGACAATTTAAAACTAAATATAACTTAAATGAATATTGTTTAAAGTCACATTGCATTGTGCAACACAATTTATGTTTCATGTCTGAAGAGAACTGACATGTGATCTGAGCCTATAGGCTGGGGATCTTTTTTCTTCAATAAACTGTAACCTTTTCTCACATACCTTTATTGCTACATTGCTACTTCTAAGGTTGGGCAAGTTAACTGACCTAAATGCCATTCTACCATTTCTTCCTTGCATGCTTAGTTCTTTTTTTTGGATAAGAGCAATAGTGGTGATACAATCGTGGTTACGGATGTTGACAGCAGACAGCATACATATGATGGAGGCAGATCGCAAGGCAACGTCCTATTTCCACTGGTTAGGTGCATGCTGTTTAATTTCCACGAAAACGCCTTAACTAGCTTGAAGTCTACGCTCAGGAAAATGTACATCTTGAACTATGTATATGAAGCTAATACTTGTAAACATCATCATTTTTTCAACGAGCTTAGTATTATATATATAGGAAAACAAACTTCTTTGAACTTTACCTGTCTCGTCGAAATCCTCCCGTCAGTTTAAATAAGATTTCACTAAGACATGGGGCTGAGATCTACATGGCTGTAATAAAGCCAATTACATCGTGCCCTGAGAGGAAAGATGTATAATATTTTATTGCCAAATGTCACATCTAAAGAAAATACTTTGGTTGTACGTCGGTGGAAATGAGTGAAGCCCTGGTCATTCTAAATGGAAGCATCGCCTCGGAAGCTTTGTAGAAATATGCACCAACAAAACTTACATTATTGAAGGCTACTTTTAGTGAAATAAAAATTGTTAACATAAAATTAAGCTTAAACATGGTAGACAGCCTTGAGCTAAACTGAAGAAAAAAAAAACAAATTGTGTACGCACGAGAGCTATTTGAAAAATTCTTCGTCTACCCTAGATTGGGTGATAATATGTAAATGAATTTATATTCGTTCAATTAATTAATATTTAAGTTAGTTGTGTGTCAAGTTTCGTTACAGTTGGTCGCATAATTATTTTTCTACGATTTTTTGTTTGAGCGAATCTGCTTCCATCTAAAAAAAATTGAGAAAACTGAAATCAGAGCTGTGATTAAATATTTTGTCAAAAAGAATATGATGGCAAGTCAAATGAAAGAAGACTGATAAAACATTGGGGGAAATTGCGCTAGTTTAAACATGGCAGAGAGCGTCGAAGATGATCCGAAGAACGGTAGGCCGTCGACATCCATCACTCCAGGAAACATCGATAAAATCCATAAAATGGTTTTATAAAACCGAAGATTAAAATTGTGGGAAATAAGTTATTCTATAGGGATCTCAACTAAACGGGTGTTTCATATTACTTAGGATTGAAAAAAATTTCAGCTGAGTCCCGCGAAGGAATACTAGCGATTTTTTGAGAAGATTTATAACCACTGATGAAGCTTGGATTTACCAATGTATTGTTGAAACAAAAGAAAATTCGAAACAATGGAAACACAACGGTTCTCCTGCGTCGAAGAAAGTTTAGACATGTGCATCGGCCGTAAAAATGATGGCGTCAGTGTTCTAGGATTACAAGGGAATTATTTTTATTGATTACCTCCCCAAACGGTAAACTGTTACAGGTCAATACTATGCTAATCTGTTACATAAATTAGTTGTATAAATTCGCGAAAAAGACCGTGTTTAGCTAAAAAATAAATTCTTTTTCACCGGAATAATACACCAGCACACAAGTCATTTTTTTCCATGGCTGAGCTCCATGAGCTCTGTTTGGAGTACTGAACTACCTACCTTATTTGCTGATTGGGCACCATCAGATGAAAATATTCAACCAACGAAGAAGTGATAGCTGAGACGGAGCTGTTTTTTGAGGAGTTGGCTTATAAAAAATGTATAGAAGCCCTGGAACATAGATGGAAAAGTGTACCGAAATAAGCGGAGAATATGAAGAAAAAAAATAAAGAAAAGTTATTCAATTTTCAATGTTTTATTGGCCAGCCCGCGTATATATTTAATTGTATTAATTTATGTAAATAAAGATTTTCATAGGACTCCTCTCTGTTTGAGACGGTTGAATGAATACCCCTCGTCACGATTTTCATATCATGGACTGAACTTCAAAGATCACCATCTTCCTTTTGGAAAGAAGTGATCTTCCGTACAACACGCATTCAATTTTTGATGAATGTCTTGAGAGTTTTGCCTTTTAGACATGGCATCTAATGCTTTGACGCTTAAATTCTTGTTGTTCCAAAAATACGAAATCCATCTTCTATATGTTCAGGAAAATTTGATATAGGAGAAGTATGTAGACGAGTCTTTGAAGCACGAAAACATTCGACTCCTCGTCAAAACTATCGTCTGTCTTCCAAGCGAAGATAATATACTGTGAAGAATTGACAGGCAAAAATATCTGCACCTGCAGCTAAAACTAAGCCGAGTTTGACCATTCTCGTCACTTCAAAGCATGTTCAAACGGAAGGATACCGAAATATGATGCTGTAGGTGAAATTTTTAGGTTTGGGTCAGAGAAAACTTTCATGCTGCGGGCGTTCTCGCCAGGGCTTCCGTTGACAGTTGGATCTCAAATGAACATAACTGCAGATGGCAGTACTCTCTAGAATGCGACTTTCCAGATGTCTATCTTTGTGTGAACAAAGTTGAAGTATGTAAAAGGAATAATTGGCGCTCTATTCTAATAAAAAAAATCATTCCCCGCCAGGCAACTCTGTTATTTGCTATCTGCTACCAGCATCGTAATACAAGTCGGTTGAGGTCACTACCCACTTGCATCCCTGTATAGGTTAATTTCTCTAAAACTTGTGCTGACTATACTAAGAAAACGATTTGCTTTATGTTTACATTTGAGCAAAACTTGAACCTCTTTGAACAAGAACTTGATTCTATGTAACACTTGCGGGATCAAATAAATGCCCTTCCCAAAACGATAAAGGCGATATGTTCATCCTTCGAAGTTTCAACATTTTTCTTTATCATTATACGTCATTGAATCATATGTTGACGTGCTCTCTACAAAGCTGGGCTTTACCCGACCATCATCTGATTCGTGGTTTGAGGAAGAAGGCCGACTTAAGAAGAAACGTACAAAGCGGCGCTGCAAGAAGAGAGCCGCTCGTGAGTTCCACGAGTTGAACAGACAAGAATAACATCGCTTCTCCAGAAGAAGAAAAAAGAAAACGAGAACTGCGCGATCGAAAATATTGGCATATTATATTCTAGGAATAATGTATGGAAGTTTTGCCAATAGGTCCAGGCAAGAACATCCGCACAGAAGCATTTGGAGATGAACAACAAAATCTTTAGTAGATTCGGTGCTGAGAATTGAAAAAACTTTTTCGGCAGCCTGTACCTGTTGAGCAGAAAAGACTATTCTCCTTTAACGATAATAACAAAACATCTGCCCACCTGACCAACGCAGTATTTATGGCAATATCAAAGCTTAAATGCAACAAAGTTACTTGACCCTACATCTTGTCGGCCGAGGTTCTTAAAGCTGCTGGAAATAATTTTGTGAAGATCACCAGTTGATTTCTCAGATCTGATCAAAATGGAATCTCAGTATTGTTTTCCAGTCAGTGAAAATGGGGACCCCCTAAATTGCGCCAACTATAGAAGAACAAGTCACTTCAACATCGAATACAGCAATGTCTTGCGTACCTCTGAAAACTTTTATTTACAACCAGATTGGGTCCTATCAGTGTGGTTTCAGACCTGGAATGTCCACAATCGACCAAATCTGAACACTCCAGTAGATCCTGGAAAAATCTCAAAAAGTTAAAATCGATATTCACCATTTTTTTTTTCTATTTTAGGGCCGCATATGACAGCATTTATAGAGACGAGGTATACCTATATAGAGCCATGTCCAGTTTTTCCATCCCTGCCAAGTTAGTCCATCTGTACAAAATTACGAGAATGTTCGCGGCTTCGTTACAGGCGTCAACGACTTAACCGAGGCCTGTGATGTAAAAAAGGATTTAAGACGAGGTGATGTGCTGTCATGTGACCTCTTCAACATCATAGTTGAAAGAATTGTGTGGAATCACAAGCGAACACCGAAGGCTCTATCCTTCAAAAGTTCTTGTAAATACTAGCGTACACCAATGATATTGAAATAATTGGCAGAATTCAATAATGCCGGTACCATATGTTTATTCAAAAATTAAACTAATCAGCGTGTTACGGTAAAGGTTATTTGCTATAGAGGCACGATGAATGACTTTTTCGTCCCGCGATAGAATTGGATGAATGGGGAAGAGATATGATTCCAGCAGGATGGCGTTACGTGCCATACAGCAAACGAAATAATCAACTGATTGTAGAATACATTCGAAAAATGCATAATTTAGGGTAATGGACATGTAAATTGGCCTCCAAGTTTCTTTGTAATGCCTTTTGATGATTTTCTTCTAGGATACAAACCTAAAGTTCAGATAATCGGGGAAGGCTAACAAAAGAGACCCAAAACACCGAAGAGTTGACTTGAAGTGCAAACAAACTTGAGGCTTTAACATTGACCTCTTTAAACTAAAAGTTTGGAATAAAATTCTGACGTGTCGATAAAGACTGTACCGGAAGTGTCGTGTACAGTGAAAAGTGGAAATTAACTCAGCAGTAGAGGTCGGTTGATTTGTATTTAGGTTTAGCTTGAATTGTGAAAGGATTTATTGAAGAACATTGTATGAGTATTTACAGACACCTTAGTTATATTTATTTCTGTTGTGCAACTTTGAGTTTTGCCTTTCAGTTTCAATATTTTATTAATCGATGAAGTCATGGTGTTCTTTGCATAAAATTTCCAGTTCCATGGAATTAATAAAAATGTAAGCTACGTTACACGACACGTTTTTAACGATGCATTTTAAGTAATTCAGTAGTATTGAGATCTTTTCAGGGTACCCTCGATAGACTGCCCTAACCACTAAAAATCATCTTCACCTGAGCAGGTGACTATTATTCTCTTTATGATTCATTTCATCATGTCTTGCATGTCTGAATTCTTATTTAACCGCAAATTGGCATTATTGACTTGTGTGCTTGGAAAAACAAATGCCAAATAGTCCCCAAGTGACACCATACCAATTGATTACCCTAGTACCCGTAGCAATTATCTTGATTGCCTCCAGGCATGAAAGTCAAGTCGCACGAAATAAATTTCCAAACGTCGAAAAAGTTGAAATGTGCTCCCAACTCCCTAGACAATTTCGTAAAGTTGATGGGCATTTGGAAAAAAAAAACAACAAAAACAATAAAAAAAATAGGAAAAAAAACTAAAGAAAAAAGAAAGTCGGGAAAACAAGTGGGAACAAGTGCACAATCAATGGTGTGAAAAGAAAATTCCAAAACCAGGGTTGAAACGCTCCATTAATGTTAAACTAACCATGAAGGGCCTTAACTTTAGCATTAGCCTTAGACCTTCCCGGAGTAGTCACTACTCACTACTCACTAGTCAGTCATTGATTTGCCTACCAACAAGACGTTTGTACGAGTACAAATACGAGTATTCATAAAACCGACTCCTCGTAACGAGTAAAACAATTTTGTTGTTAATTTTTAAACGGAAACGATCTTACTGCAGTCGTTAAAGTAACTTTGCTAATCGAATGACTTGACTAATTTGTGCGGACTTCACCTTTTTGATCTCCTGAAGAGAATAAGTAACCTTTGACTTCAGCTGATTCACAGCATCATTACCGACTTAAGCTCAGAGCTATATATGTACGAAGTATTAGATGCGATAGATAATCGTACGAATGTCGCCGACGACCAGTTTTAATGCAACTAAGTGAGTTGAAGGTATCTGATATCCCCTTTCCGTTTTCAATGCTGTACTCCTCGTAATATATCTGTTAGGTACCACATACATATGCACATACATACGTGGTGGCTTCTAAGTGAACAGAATTTAATTGGATTCCCCCCCGAGTCGAAGTATTTTGTGCCGGACTATTACTGGAGAGGTCGATATATAAAATTGAAACGCGCTTAATTAATTCCTTTAGTTTAATTTGTGGTTGCGCCTTGAGACAATCGCGTGCGTGTCTCTAGATTTCGATTTTTAGTTTTAGTTTCAAGTTAAGCCACCCATCATACTGTAGTTGCCGGTCTCTAATACTAGTCTAGAAGAGTGTAAAGAATATTCTAAGACCGATTTCTTCAAGTGTTATTTGGATTTAAAAAGGTAAGCAACGTATCTAGTGTGTTGTGAATATTGAAAAAAAAAAAAATATATATAATTTGATGTATGTATCTACATAAGTTGGATTTGAATGAATATCGTATGATGTTGTACAGGAATATTAGGGTGTGGGGAAATTATAAATTTGAAAACACAAACAAGGGGTAACTCTTATCTAGTATTCGATGGACTCACCCAAAATTTGATAAGAACTTGCGTCAATTCTCCATAAAGTGTTCTATTAAATTATGGTATCTATCGACATTTAGTGTCTGAAATTTGAATCGTTCATCTATTTATCTATTCTAATAAAGCGTTCACCGACTAACACCAATTGCAATAGAACGAAGAGTGTACTCGTACTTTTTAATTTTATACATTTTCGATTTTTTTTTTTTCGTATTGTCTTTGCGGTCTGTATAATTAAAGCCACACATTGCGCTATCACATTGTGGAATAAACATTAACAGTATGTGAGACAAGTTTGGCTATGGTAATCGAACCGCCTTTGTCAAAAATATTTTAACAGTTTTGGGTGTTATGTTATTGACTTAAAGTCTTAAATATTTGTAAATTTAATTATTGGTCTACAACTTAATTCGTGCGGTTTGCTAAGAGATGGCGTAACTTGTATTATTCCATTAGAACATGCGTTGGAAAGCTACTGTCATTGTACGTCATTTCAGTATATGTCATTCATTTGAAGCGTAAACAACAATAATTTTTTTTCACTCAAATATGTCGAACTTTGTGCCTGAAAAAGTGTTTTTGCGGGAAGTTCTTCTTCATTACTTTAATATGAAGAAAACTGTTGCCGAAAGTCATCGTATTTTGGAGGAAGTTTATGGTGAATATGCGCTAGCTGAGCGAACGTGCCAAAAGTGGTTTGCACGATTTAAAAGTAGCGATTTTGGCTTGGAAGGCGATGAACGTCCTGGGCAGCCAAAAAAGTTTGAAGATGAAGAACTGGAAGCATTACTCTATGAAAATTGTTGCCAAACACAAGAAGAGCTCGCAGTATCTTTGGGTGTCACTCAGGCAGCCATTTCAAAACGTTTAAAAGCAGCTGGATACATTCAAAAGCGAGGAAATTGGGTTCCACATGAACTCAAGCCGAGAGACGTCGAAAGGCAGTTTTGCATGTCCGAAATGCTGCTGGAACGCTACAAAAGGCAGTCATTTTTGAATCGGATTGTTACTGGTGATGAAAAATGGATCCATTACGACAACCCCAAGCGCAAAAAATCATATGTGAAACCCGGCCAACCAGCCAAATCAAACCAGCAAAGCCGAATATCCATGGCGCGAAATTAATTCTCTGTATTTGGTGGGATCAGATGGATGTGCTGTGTTATGAGCTGCTAAAACCGTGTGAAACCATCAATGGACAACGCTACCGAACACAATTAATCCGTTTGAAGAGAGCAGTAGCTGAAAAACGCTTGGAATATGCGACCAGACATGAGGCAATAATTTTCCATCATGACAACGCTTGGCCCTACGTTGCTATTCCGGTTAAGAACTATTTGGAAAACAGTGGATGGGAAGTCTTACCCCCCCCATTATGTTTTTCAATTAGCAGTGAATGTAGAAACGCAAGTGTTGAGTGGGTGAAAATAGCAAAATTACAATACGATATTCTGATGAATTCAAGTCACTGAATCTTCGGTATTGTCATGGCAGAATCTTTAAATGAGAAACTTCAGCGGAAGGATTTCAAAAATTGGGCTTGCTTCCCAAGCGCATGAGATTAATAAATAAAAGTTTTAGGAAATGTTTAAATGTGAATTTGATAATTTATTGAACGTCTGATACACACCGTAGTTGAAAAGCTAAAACGAGGTAGCGCCACTATTATAGACTTAAGTTGATCACATATTTCAAAGCGTTCACTACTGGGCTTATCTTAGCGTGGCTGAGCTACCAGAATAAAAATATGACGACGGATGTACCATTGCTGCCCCGCAAAACAAAAAAGGGGCAATGACGTTGGACCTTGAAAGAGTCACGTAACATATATATGAACGACTAACGGAGGCTGTAGCACTGCTGCTAAACAGATATTAGAGGTATCCAGAGGATGAAAAACTTAGTTACTTACTTAAGGTGACGCTACAGTTAGCGGGGACCTGGACTATTGTCTTTGTAGTTGGCGGCGCAGTTCAGAGGTTCTCCTTTCTTGAGGATCGGATAAACAATGCTGAGGCTCCGTGGCATGTGTTCTTTACCTGCTGGTAAAACTTCCGAATCTCATTCCTGGAGTAGCATCTTCCTCTCTTCCTAGCTTTGCATTAAAATCGTTGAGATCAGTTTTAATGTCATAGCTATGGCATTGCTCGTAGGTCTTGCTCAAGAGCTCATAGAATGGAAATTCAAGACTTCATGCCTAAGTCTGTTTCCAACAACAAATCCGGATCTAAATAGCCGTTGGGTTTGCTGTCGATAACAATCGCCGTAGTAGATGTCGCAGTTTTTCATACTCTTTTTGCCTGGCCCATTCCATCGTATTTCTTGAAGGGCGGTTAGATCTGCTTTGGAGCAGTCTAGGGCCTCCGCTAGTTGTTCGGCTGCACATGGCCTGTTAAGGGACCTAACATTCCACGTGCATATCCGAAGTTCGTTGTCCTTTATTCGTTTGTATGGGTTGTCAACAGTAGATCCATCCGTATCCGAGGCTTTTTGATGTTTCGTAACTCTTGTATTTTTTCCATGACCGACAGTTACCCTGGCAGCACAACCCCCAACTTGGAAGCCCGGTTCTATTTTTGATACCCCTAGGGAAAGGATCGGTTAGCTCGAAAGCCAGTAACCCGTTCTGCCGTTGGCTTATTAGGGGCTCTTTCGCCACTATCTCTTTTTCAAGGCCCTGACTTAGTCTCGGAAATCCTTACCGACCTGAGCTCTAAACATGTCGGAGTAGCCCGGATAAGGTCTCATTTCTTTCGGGATTGTTTCCATCTGGGGAATTCATCCGATGTCCCGTTTAAAGATGAAAATCTGGCTTCATATAAAGGGTGTTTTTTTTTTAAAGGGGCATAACAATTTTGCATTTCAAAACAAATGCATCCTTAAACCTTTTTTATGATCGGGCAGTTTATGAACGAGCAACGATTGAAAAGAATAATTCATTCGATATTTTTGACACTTGGCGTATAAGTTGTTTATATTTTTAACTATTACAATTTTTCATTTTTATTTTTTTTTTTAACATTTCAAAATGGCCGATTTGTAGTCCAGTCTCTTGGGAAGGTTGCAGCAAAAGTTGTTGATTGGTGCAGGTCTAGCTTCTGTTGTATTGATCTGAAATACAAAAAAAAGGAGTGTTTATTAAAATAATATTGCTAGATGAACCCTAAAAAAAAGTAAAAAAATAATAAATTGCGGATTGAAACACTTAATAGAAATTCTTTGAATTTAACCAAATTTCTCAATTGTTTTTGCTTCGTAAAAATATTTTTTTTTCAACCAATTTATCAAAACAAAAACGTTCATATAGAGAATACTATTATTAAAAAGATGTATGCAAAATTTCAGCGCGATTGATAAAAAACTTTTTAAGTTATCGCTCCAGCGCCGTATAATAATCCAACGGTGTGCTCGAAAAACGTTTGCTCTTAAGACCACTCAATTACACTTCTGAAGGCGCTCGGGCGCAAAGTTTAGGGGAGACACGTAAGCACGTTATAAGATGAAAAATACTTTGAAAAAAATTTTAAAAAATTGGTGACATACACTGAGTTACAAAAAAAGTGGCGCACCTTGAATTTTGCGATAACTTTAAGTTATTGAAAAAAAAACGCTTCTTATTATTATTGTCTTGTTTATTTATATAAAAGTAAGTAATTCATGTACAAAAATAGGAAGAAAAAAAAAAATAAGCCATAAATTCAGAAAAATGGGCAATAGCTTCGAAAATATTTTTTTTTCTTTTTTATTATTATATTTTTTTTAACAAGTCTACGTTGTTTTAATAGTGGGTATTGGCTCCGCGAGCATGTAGTAATGCCGTTGCTCGCCGGAGCATACCTCGGATAAGGTTTGGGACAAAGGTACTGTCCAAATTGTCCCATTCCTCGGTCAAAGCGCTTCTCAGGCTCCTGAGTGTCTCTGGAAGGGCAGATCGCATCCTTATCTTTATCCCTAGTAGGTCCCAAACGTGTTCAATGGGATTCATGTCCGGACTCATTGCAGGCCAATCCATTTTGTCGATTTCTACCTCTTGCAAATGCACCTGGCCACGTGCGGTCGAGCATTGTCCTGCATCAGCAAGAAGTTTTGTCCAGTGAATGGTGCGAAGGGAACCACATAATATATTATTCTTGCTCTCAGGCCATTTTCTACCAATCGTCGTCTCACCGTTTGTGCATTTACAGCTGCGCCTCTAACGGTTCGTAGCCTGTGGGACAGCTCAACCGCTGTTTGGTGACGATCCCGTAAACTTTGCAATACCAAATATCGGTCATCCCTGGAGGAAGTTATTCTGGGGGCGGCCTGGTCCTTTTAAGCGCTCTTCTTAAGGTCGTTTCTGGTTTGCCAATGATATTGGCGACATACCGGACACTTCCCCCATCCTCAACCAAGGCCAGCCCCCTGTCGACTTTTCTGCCGTTATTTGCATATTTGCTTGCACAAAAATCACTAACAACTAATAAATAATCAAATCAAAACACATTCATAACAATAAACTTAATTCTTACGGGACCACGGAAGCCAAAATTGGTATATCTCAGGTCTAGTGTAAAAAAACGATAGCAATGCGATTTTTTCTAAGTACGAAGCACGTATCACAAAGAAAATGGAAAGAGATTATGCAACATGCACACAAATATTCCATTTAATCAAAAAAGCACTTAAAAAAATAAAGCCCCGCAAAAACATAGCGATATATTATTAAAATTATAACAAGACATGAAAAAATATGGGTGCGCCACTTTTTTTGTAACTCAGTGTATTAGTATTATTTTATGAAAAAAAAATTAATTTTTTGAAAATTTTACATGTGTTGCCCCCTTTAAAATTACTACCGAAATTTTGAGTCGGTGTTCGCAAATTTGAGGGTACTTACAGCAGTTTTCGGTCGTAATAATCGTTGTACCATAACAAATTCGAGTCAATGAATGCTCCTGTGCCAGTAAGACAGCACACTGGCTGAAGTACCAAAAATATCGCAGCCGTAAGTGCTTTATTTCAAAATGAGCGAAAATAGTCGATTTCAGGCCATTCACGGAAGTAGTTGTAAAACTCTCAGCCCACATTGTGGCGAATTTGGTATAAAGATCTTGGCGTAGACCAAATCAACTGAAGAACTGAAGCCTCTTGATCATTTGAAGTGCTGAAACTTTCCGATTAGGCTCTGCAAAGATTTGAAGAAAACAGCGCGGTAATCGTGTATTAGAAAGAAATGATCAGGTCTAATGGCCAACTGACAAATGCGAATTAACGCCGTTTGTTTTCTTTTTATGGGGTTATGTTAACGCGTTTGTTTATGCCAACAAGCCAGGAACTTTCAGGAACTTTATCGAACGCAAAATTTCCAACACACCCCGGTCGAGTGACAACAATTTGGCTTAAAAGAGTCGATCACTGCTGCCGATATCTCAATTATTTGGTGTTTTATTTTAATTCAAATTCTTATGTCGTTATTGAAAACCCCTTTGATACGGTGAAGACTGATTTGCTGTAAGCAGTCGATTGTGTCTTTTACACACGAGCGAACGCCTCGCAACAAATCGTCATTAAGGCTTAATATCCCAAAGAGTTCGCTTACGAGGATCAATGTCTGGCGGTAAACTAGCGCACACGTGATCGAACCTCTCGTCACTAACAAATGCATATTTGGCACTCCCGCACACGTTATCGAGCTGTGAGTATCATTATTTCACATTTTTTTCATTGAAACGAAAATGTAACTACGTATATTATACGAGGGCGGGTCAATAAGTCCGTGACTTTTGGATTAAAACACAGATTTTTTGATAAAAAAATAATTTTATTTTTCAACGTAGTCTCTCTTGAGCTCTATACACTTTGTCCAACGCTTCTCCAATTTTTTTGTCCCTTCCAAAAAAAATGATTTGTCGAGGTCCTCAAAATAGGCCTTTGTTTGCGAGATGACTTCATCATTGGAGTCAAATCTTTTTCCACCCAGCCATTTCTTCAGGTTTGGGAACAAGAAGTAGTCGCTCGGAGCCAAATCTGGAGAATAGGGTGGATGAGGGAGCAATTCATAGCCCAATTCATGGATTTTTGCCATGGCAACTGCACATGTGTTTGTGGTCGACTGTGAGCAAACGCGGCACCCATCTTGCGGAAAGCTTTCTCATGCCCAAGTGATCATTCAAAATTGAAACCACTGAGCCATGCGAGATCCCTACGGCTTCCACAATCTCTCGCACTTTTAATCTTCGGTCGGCCAACACCATATCGTGAATTTTTTCGATTGTTTCGGGTGTAGAGACCTCAACTGGGCGTCCAGGACGTTCGGCATCTTCAGTGCTTGTACGGCCACAACGAAATTCAGTAAACCACTTTTTTACCATTGAAATCGATGGTGCAGAGTACCCATAGTATTTATCAAGCTTAGCCTTGGTCTCGGTAATGGTTTTTTTTCGCAAGAAATAATGCTTAATAAGCACACGAAATTCACTTTTTTCCATTTTCTCCTCAAATTAGTAAGTAGTCTGATAAAAATAGCTGTCAAACACAAACTAACTGACGCAGCAAGTTTAAATTTTGACAGGAGTCAACTGACAGATGCCTGTTGACAGGAGCAGTGTTGCTGTTTCAGTAAAGAGGTCAGAAATTCAAAAAGTCACGGACTTATTGACCCGCCCTCGTATATTTTTCAAAATCGTATGAATTTCTACGGACATTTACCTATTATTTTAGTCAAAATTAAATAAAATGAACCGATTTCAGAATGTATTGGCAGAATAAAACCATTTCTCCTTTAATCTGTCACATGAATTTGTCATTATTGTAAGGTCAACTAGCAACTGTCGGAAATTAGCTGTAGTAGCTGTAGCAGAGTTTTACTATTACAATTTGCACTTTTCATTCCATACGTAAGCTGTCGTGTACCATTAACCCAAAGCTACTCGATCACGGGTGGAATCTACTAACTCGATAGCGTGTGCAGTATATTGCTCCCTGATTTCGAGCCCAGACCAGTACAGGCCTCTATGAAAAATCTAGGATATTCAAAAGTAAAAATAAAAAAAATGTGAAGCCCATAACTTCCAAACAGAAATTGAATTGGAGCCTCCAACCAATTTAGTCGGTTTCGACTAAAAAATCGACTTGTTTCTGACCGACCCGGAACATATAATATTCCATTTGGCAAATTTGTATTTTGTAGTAGAACAAAACTATTTTGTAGTAGAACAAAACGTTATCTCAGCTTCAACTGCTGGCGAATGGCGGGCAGATAAATATAATTTTGATTCGTGGGAAAAAAAGGTAAACGACTGGTTGTCATTTTTGTTTTTTTATTTAATGTCTGTCTTTGTGTTTATTGAGGAATTCATTTTTGACAAATTTCTTTTTATTTTTATTTTCTTTATCTTCTTCTCGTATGCTGTCAGAATACTTAACTTCTATTATTTCAACCTTCACAAAAAGTTGGGCTGTCAAAAACAAAAGCATGTATACACGCCTTGTCAGTCGATTAAAATATGAAATTTAGACTTTTATCGTTATTTGCGAAATTACTTTACTTTTACTTAAGCTGGCGCTAAATTTCGGGGTTAACTGGTGGGCCTCAATTAACAAGCGTCTTCAGGCATCCCGATCCTTCGCTAGTTGCCTCCAGTTTTGCACGACAAGATGACTGAGGTCCCCTTCCGCCACCTGAGTCGTGGTCTTCGTCTACCCTCAGATCCGAAGACTTTAAGAACCAGAGCGTTCATCAGCTCTACATGACCCAGCGATCTCAGCTGTTGGATCTATATTCTTTTGGCTAGGTCGCTGTGCAGTCCGTAGCAACCAAGAGAACCTTCATCCATTTTTGATAACGTCCATGCCATGCCATAGAGCAGGACTGGAACTATTAAGGTCTTATATAGGGTAACTTTAGTTGTTCGAGAGAGGGCTTTACTTGTCAATTGCCTTCTTAGCCCAAAGAAGTAGCGATTGGCGAGACTTATTCTTCGTTTGATTATACCTGTCGAAGATGACGTTCTGTCAGAGACGTTGGTGTTGAGTCTTCTTTTTGCTTGACAGCATATACTTGGTCTTGCTCTCGTTAACCGCTAAACCCATTTTCGCCGCTTCCGTCTCAATACTCGCGAAAGCGCCACTGACATCACCCTGCTTTCTTCCGATTATGTCAATATCGCCGAGATTTACGAGTAATTCGATGGACTTTTGATAGATTGTGCCTCTTGTATTTGCACGTGAGTTTTGCACTATTCTCTCGAGTATGATGTTGAAGAAATCGCATAAAAGCACATCGTCCTGTTTAAATCCTTTTTTGGCATATAAGGTCTCGGCGAGATGTTTACCGACCTTGATAGAGCAGCGTGCATTCTCAATCTTCATCCTGCACAGTCGGACGAGTTTGGCAGGGATGCCAAAACTAGACATTGCTCTATAGATGCTGTCATATAAGGCCTTTAAATCGATAAATAGATGGTGTGTAGCTATCTGAAGCTCATGGGTTTTCTCCAAGATCTGCCGTAGTGTGAATATTTGGTCGATGGTGGACTTCTTCAGCCTGAAAGCAGAAGATAAGATCTTGTATTTGTTGCTACTGTAGTTGGCGCAGTTTAAATGGTCTCCTGTCTTGAGGATCGGACAAAAAATGGTGAGGTTCCATTCATTGGGCATACTTTCGTCCGACCATATTTTGGTGATGAGTTGGTGTGTGCTCCTTACCAAGTCATCACCTGCCGCTTTGAAGAGCTCGGCGGTAAGACCGTCCGCTTTAGCAGCTGAAAGCTGAAAAACTGGTGTTCGTCTCTCCATTCTGCCCTCGTAAACGGCTCTAACCTTTCTGTGCAGCGCCACATTGCATGCGTTTTGCCTAGTTGCATATGCTTGCCGGCATTCGTCATCAAACTAAGGGTTTTGTTGTGGTGGTCGAACGAAGCCCAGCACGTCAGAAGCAGCATCTCTGATGGCTTTTTGGCAGTGTTGCCAGTGGTCTTCGATGCTTGCCCCTGGCAGCAATCAGCCTGAATCCGTTATCGGAGGTGGTGTCGTGCAGATTATATGCCGTTGATTTATGCCAGCAACTCAACAACATTAGATTAGCTCAGGAGCAATATCGATCGTTAAATTTCCAACGTTCCGGCCGCTATGTGGTGAAGATTAGTGGAAAGTTCGCCCCAAAGAATCGATCCCTGCAAACGTGTTCGCAATGGTCATATTAACGAAATCGAATTTTTAATATTTGTACTTCACCTGTAATAAATTTCAGCCAGATATATTAATTATTCTGTGTTTTATTTAAATACAAAATTGTTACGTCCTTATTGAAAATTCCTTTAGAAGGACATATATTATTTTAAAGGCTTACATCTTTACAGAATGAAAAAACTCCGTGTTGTATCCATTACGATACAATATCATATACTTTAAGTACGTTATTTGTACAATTCTTAAATCCATTTTTGCGTTGTATCTATTCATATCTACGCACATTAAAATACGGTTAGCAGTCCGTACTGCTTTTGTTTGTATCCTTTTTCTTTTCTTGGGACAACACATTTTCCTTCTCTGACGGGGTAATACGTACGTATAGTCGTTGTATCCCGCCCACCATAAGAAATCCCACTTTTCTACGTCAGTTAATCAACTTGGCTTGACGTCATGGGTAAGAGAAAACAAAATCGATTTTCCTTTAGTCGCACATGGCGCAGTTTTCATTCAGCACGTGTTCTACCCAGTTTTACCCCACACAAGGTCACTTCTTTTCTTACTCACCCCCACTCCCTCCCACTTGATTGTTCATCAAATAATGTGTATCCTGCAGATGCAGAGTTTGTGCTGTGTTAAAAATTCATTCATGAAAATACGGAGGTACCATCCAATTGGAGTTCTTTCCAGAGTGTGAGATAGTCTGTGAACTGTTGAGTACGAGTATACTGTAATCGTGTGTTCTTATGATATCGACCGACCTATTTGACGAAAACAATACCGTGTTCCGGTATAACTTTAGCTTTTGTTTTTAAACAGTTCGATTGTGTCGATAATTAGGTTTCGCTCACCAAACGGTAGGAATTTTTGAATTTTAATGAAAAATAAAATCGAATAAATTTTGTGTGTCGAGTCATGGTCGTTTCGATAAGTTCATAATGTGGGGAGCAGTGTTTGTACGTGATGCACTTGAACTGCAAAATGTTGGATTACGAATACGGATACATCAATCGTTGTCGCAATTGTTTGCCAAAATAATATCTCGCTAGTGGAAAGTGATTCAGGTGTAAGATTCAAGTGAGATATTTCCGGTTTCTGATTTAATGGTTGAATCTCCAAAGTGGAACTTACATCACGTCGCAAATGGGAGATACTTGTATTAATTGCCGCTCCTCAAAGTGTATTCGCACAACTCATTTTATCGCAGAAACCTTGGACTGTCATTAACTATAATACTTTTTCATCTGGGATACGTGGATGACATTTCCGAAGGACAAACCGTTTATGAATTGAATAAACTCTTTTGTCCTTCGGTCATATCACCTGAGAATTAAGGGCCACTGTTATGGTTCAAGGAAACCATGTAACAAAGGAACGTGGGGATTTTGTTAATGACATTTAACGAGCGAGGGAATGCTGCAAAATCAGTGTAATAAAGTAGAAAGTTAAGTGTCCGTATGGTAGAGACTTGCTTATTGATTTTATAACAAAGAAGCAAAAAACTATAAAAATTTGATATCATTCTGGGGTCGACAGTTGGTGGTGACTTCTTGCTATTGTTGAAAGACATAGAATCTTATATTTCAGACTCATTAGGTTGCTTGCTGCACTTCACAATTGCTATCTCAAACTTTTCTCGGATAGAAAAAGGATTATTTAATGTCGACCGCGTCTAGGATTTCTTGACAAGGTTCTCCCTTCTCATCTTTATGCCCATTTAAATATTTTTAAATCACAGTTTGTCAGTACAAGATTTTATTCAAAATCACGAAGAGCTCTTTGGTAAAAACCGCTGGCCATGTTCGTAGATTCTGAATGTCGTTCCCGAAAACGGATCCTTTTTTTTTAAGCTGGTGATCTTCTACTATTGTAGGTTTTTCTTGCAACGTTTTTTTCCCCAACGTCTTTATCGTATATGGATCCACTGTTCGTTGGCGAGAATTTGTACATTCAGGCTCTCTATAGACTCCACTATTATGTTTTATGTGTTATGAAAAAAAAGTATCAAAGTTCGCATTTGAACCTCTTAAAGACCATATACTAGGACATGGGTTGGTCATGTAATGTTAGCCAAGTTTGTTATTTCGTGCAGCTGCAGATTTTGCATGTCAGAAACTTGAAAGCCTCCGAATAAGATTTTGATTTGGCATCCCAACTAAACTCGGAAGTTGGGATGGAGGGTATGACGCTCATTCTGGATCGATTTGCGAGAACTTCATCTTCATAAAAATGAGGTTTTTGCGTCATAAGTTTATTTATTTATTATCATTTTTATTATTAATTACTTAAGGGTCTGTTGAAACCGAACCTAAAAGAAAGAAATAATTCAAGTACCAGATACTGTAATAACAGTTTTCAGTGAAATTTTTTTTTCAACAAGGATACTCGTATAATGGCCATCACGAGCCATTGATCTGTCGAAGAAAATCATAAGAGAATAAAACAAACGACGAATGACGATGAAGGATTTTTTTTAGCTTAACTTTTTACAGTCGCTCGGGGTAAGTGCGCGCATCGGGCAAGTGTGCACATAGCGATTTTTTTAAAAGGCGGATTAAATTTGAATTTCTATCGATGTACAATTTAGTAGGCATATCTGTACTTCATTGAAGTCATTTGTGTTGGTACTGCTGTCGAGTTTGGTATGTCGAGAAAAGACAAAAGAAAAAAAGGATAGGTTTCACTAAAATTTGTCTTAATTTTCAAACTTTCAGTGATCTGTGTTTGTGGCGTACTAGGTGGGGTGTAACCTCCATGGTCTTGCAAAAACAAGATGGTTCATGTGAGGGCGTTTTGCAGCGATTTCGGCTTTCAATCGCTCCAATAATGCACAGTAATACTCGCTGTTGATGGTTTTTGCTTTTTCGAGGTAGTCTACGAAGAGTATGACATGACAATCCCAGAAAACCGAAGACATAATCTTTCCGACCCATTGAGCCTCCCTCGGCCGTTTTGGAGCACTCGTGCCGGCTTCAGTCCATTGCTGGGCACTCATTCTGTTCTCTGGTGTGTAATAGTGGATCCAGGTTTCATCAACAGTTACCAGTCGACGCAAAAAGTCAGTCCGATTCCGCAACAGCAAGTCCAAACACTCTTTCGAAGTGCTCTCGCGTTCGTGTTTTTGGTCAGGAGTGAGCATGCGCGGCACCCAGCGGCAGGATAACTTTTTCATATGCAGAATATTGCCCAAAATATGGCGTGTGCGCTCAGTACTAATCTTTGGGGTATCTGCTAACTCGCGCACCTTCACTTTCCGGTCAGCCAACACCATTTCATGTGTTTTTTTGACACTGTCCTCTTTAACCGCATCGGAGGGCCTGCCGCTGCGGACTTGATTGGTAGTGGAGTTGCGGCCACCACGAAACTCTCGATACCAATATTTGACGGTGTATGACAGAACGAAAATCGTTTTTGTCCATACTCAACATGATGCCAAACATGTCAACAACAATCAGCTGTCAAAACAAAGCTAAAGACAATTCGCACTGAAATTTGGCATGTCTGCCTAAATATGGACGGACTTCAAGGTACCATAACCTTTGTTGCAGTAGCAGCGCATTCTGGCGGTCAAGGAGGTTACTTTTCACTCCACCTAGTAGTGCAATGAGTAGCAATTTTTTTAATTGAATTTACCATGTGAACTTTATGTTTGAGTGCCAGTTTTACTGTTATTGACAATAATGTATTTGTTTAAATGTTAGCAAAAACAATAAAAAAAATTCCATTCAGGGTGAGTGTGCGCATTGCCACATTTACCCCAAACTAATTTTCCACAGTCACGGAAACTAAGACACACTATTTCATTTTCATTGAATTTTACTGCAAATATAGTATGTATTTATTTTCTGATGGATACATATATTTTTTATGAAACTTTTTTTGTGTTATTTCTATATTTTGAATGGAAACCTTCTTTAAAGTCAAAAGTGCGCACACTTACCCCGAACGACTCTATACCACCTTGATCAAATATTGAGCAAATTAAAAATACAAGTTTATTCATCTAAATCTACATATTTTGTCCCCTTCAAAGTAATCCCCATCGACTGCTACAAGCGAGCGCCTGACCCAATCCTCGATACATTTTTTACGAGTATATTCGGTTTTCGGTATGTCCATCAGTGCTTCCTGCGATTTTTCCATTACTCTCTCTCGGCCGCTCAAACGCGTTCCGCGTAGTGGTTTTTTAACTCGATTGAACAGAAAGAGGCCACAAGGAGCCAAATCAGGTGAATTCGGTGGCTGTTGGATGGTATTTGTTACATTTTTCGTCAAAAAATTACGAATAATGATGGCACTGTGCGACGGTGCGTTATCATGGACCGAAATTTACGAGTTTTCTGCCAACAATTCTGGTCTCTTTCGGCGAATTGCTTCACATAAACGTCTCATAACACCCAAATAATACTCTTTGTTTACTGTCTGACCTTCTGGCAAAAATTCATGATACACTACACCGTTGTAATCCATGAAAACCGTGAGCATTGCCTTCTTTTTCGATTGAAAACAAAGTGTTTTTTTTGGTCTTGGCTCATTTGGTGAACGCCATTCACTTGCCTGATGTCTGGATTGCGTGTCGTACTCATAAACCCACGTCTCGTCTCCAGTGATGATCCTTTTGATGAATGTGGGATCGGATTCAACCTCGCAAATCATTTCTATTGCGACATCAACGCGGTCTCTTTTTTGCATGAAATTGAGATCTTTTGGCACCATCTCTGCTGCTACACTACGGAAACCCAAATGTTGCAAATTTAAATTATTGGGTCTATAACTTAATTCGTGCAGTTTTCTAAGAGATGGCGTAACTTGTATTATTCCATTGTTATTATTCCATTGGAACATGCGTTGGAAAGCTACTGTCATTGTACGTCATTTCAGTATATGTCATTCATTTGAAGCGTAAACAACAATAATTTTTTTTCACACAAATATGTCGAACTTTGTGCCTGAAAAAGTGTTTTTGCGGGGAGTTCTCCTTCATTACTTTAATATGAAGAAAACTGCTGCCGAAAGTCATCGTATTTTGGTGGAAGTTTATGGTGAACATGTGCTAGCTGAGCGAACATGCCAAAAGTGGTTTGCACGATTTAAAAGTGGTGATTTTGGCTTGGAAGACGATGAACGTCCTGGGCAGCCGAAAAAGTTTGAAGATGAAGATGAAGAACTGGAAGCATTACTCTATGAAGATTGTTGCCAAACACAAGAAGAGCTCGCAGAATCTTTGGGTATCACTCAAGCAGCCATTTCAAAACGTTTAAAAGCATCTGGATACGAGGGCGGGTCAATAAGTCCGTGACTTTTTGAATTTCTGACCTCTTTACTGAAACAGCAACACTGCTCCTGTCAACAGGCATCTGTCAGTTGACTCCTGTCAAAATTTAAACTTGCTGCGTCAGTTAGTATGTGTTTGACAGCTATTTTTATCAGACTACTCACTAATTTGAGGAGAAAATGGAAAAAAGTGAATTTCGTGTGCTTATTAAGCATTATTTCTTGCGAAAAAAAATCATTACCGAGACCAAGGCTAAGCTTGATAAATACTATGGGGACTCTGCACCATCGATTTCAATGGTAAAAAAGTGGTTTACTGAATTTCGTTGTGGCCGTACAAGCACTGAAGATGCCGAACGTCCTGGACGCCCAGTTGAGGTCTCTACACCCGAAACAATCGAAAAAATTCACGATATGGTGTTGGCCGACCGAAGATTGAAAGTGCGAGAGATTGTGGAAGCCGTAGGGATCTCGCATGCCTCAGTGGTTTCAATTTTGAATGATCACTTGGGCATGAGAAAGCTTTCCGCAAGATGGGTGCCGCGTTTGCTCACTGTCGACCACAAACACATGTGCAGTTGCCATGGCAAAAATCCATGAATTGGGCTATGAATTGCTCCCTCATCAACCCTTTTCTCCAGATTTGGCTCCGAGCGACTACTTCTTGTTCCCAAACCTGAAGAAATGGCTTGGTGGAAAAAGATTTGACTCCAATGATGAAGTCATCTCGCAAACAAAGGCCTATTTTGAGGACCTCGACAAATCATTTTTTTTGGAAGGGATAAAAAAATTGGAGAAGCGTTGGACAAAGTGTATAGAGCTCAAGGGAGACTACGTTGAAAAATAAAATTATTTTTTTATCAAAAAATCTGTGTTTTAATCCAAAAGTCACGGACTTATTGACCCGCCCTCGTATATTCAAAAGCAAGGAAATCGGGTTCCACAAGAACTCAAGCCGAGAGACGTAGAAAGGCAGTTTTGCATGTCCGAAATGCTGCTGGAACGCCACAAAAGGAAGTCATTTTGCATCGGATTGTTACTGGTGATGAAAAATGGATCCATTACGACAACCTCAAGCGCAAAAAATCATATGTGAAATCCGGCCAACCAGCCAAATCAACGGCAAACCCGAATATCCATGGCGCGAAGGTAATGATCTGTATTTGGTGGGATCAGATGGGTGTGCTGTATTATAAGCTGCTAAAACCGGGTGAAACCATCAATGGGCAACGCTACCGAACACAATTAATCCGTTTGAAGAGAGCAGTAGCCGAAGAACGCCCGGAATATGCGACCAGACACGAGGCAATAATTTTCCATCATGACAACGCTCGGCCTCACGTTGCTATTCCGGTTAAGAACTATTTGGAAAACAGTGGATGGGAAGTCTTACCCCACCCGCCTTATAGCCCAGACCTTGCCCCATCTGACTACCATTTATTCCGGTCGATGCAGAACGCCCTCACTGAAATACGGTTCACATCAGAGCATAAGAGCAGAATATCAAAAATTGGCTTGATTCATTCTTAGCTGCCAAGCCGGCGCAGTTCTTTTGGTAGAGGATCCACAAATTGCCAGAAAGATGGGAAGAAGTCATAGCTTCAGATGGGCAATACTTTGAATAATACTATTGGACATGTTTTTCTTAAGGCTTCAGACTACTTGACATACATACTATCGCCTTCCAAAATTCTCGTACCTGGACAAGTATATTAGCTTTTAAAACCTTGGACATTATCAGTATATACCTATATGCACTTCTTGGCCATCCTTGGTTTGGCAAGGTTATGAGCTTTTCACCTCGTATTACCATATGACAATCTCAGAAAGGTAGCGTTTGCTAAGAAATAAATCAATGTGTTTTGCAAAATAAGCAAGTTGATTTTTTGACAGATTTTTAGTCAAGGAGTATTTAGAAGAACTTTTGCCAATCATGCGGTATCCAGAAATCTTCTTTTGCTTACAAAGGTAGATACTTTGGCCCTTCCAAATAGTTGTCATCTACTAAATGACAGGCCCATATTCACGTATCGTAGGACTGAAATCGCTCGTTTCATGGAAATGCTATCACCATATCCTAGCCTGCATGATACAGTGGATTGAATACATTTTTTTCAAAAACCCGAGTCTTCGCTTCATAAGACCAGATTCAAAGGACAGTTGACGTAAAAAGACTCCGAATCTCCCATTCGTTTTTATTGAAGAACCTTCCTGTAATGTTTTTTAATTTTTTTAATCATGCCTTTCTCTTCCAATTGATTCAAGGAACTTGGTTGTTTTTTTTTTAATTTTTATGAATTTTTATTAAACCTGAAGTTTTATTTTGTGAATTAATCTTTTTATGCTTCATACAGTAACAGAAGTATCATTTTGGTAGCCATTTCCATTTGATACTAGGAAGATAAGTTCCAGTTGATCCTTTAACATTTAGCAAATCTACATGTAGACTTCAACTTTTTTATAAGTGCTATAGGCCGGGTCATAATAAGCAAAACATGAACCTTAAATCAAAGACAATGAGTATTTCGTGTCTGTCTCTCCAAAATTTTTCAATCTTTCTCATACATATTTGCCACAAACACTTTAAGTATGATATAAATGTTTTTATCTACAATATATTTTTACGATTGCTATAGTTTTTAAATCTGATCACCCTGTCACCCTAGGTCAAGTGCTGCCAAAAAGGCATTTTCAATCGCCTCCAAACGTATCTATCTATCTGTCATCAAATCTAATTTCACAAATACGTTCAAATATCCGTCACTATTGTATACTGAAAGCTTTACTACTCATTAATAAAAAAATAAAAAAAACCCTAACACGTGAACGATCTCATCGACACCTATTCGACTACGAGCAATGTACTATCTGCTCTCTCCTTGCATCGATTTAACAACAAAAGCAGAAACCCAAAAACCCGATTTGCAACAATCTTCGAACAACAGGTAGGAGTACTCTTAGGCTTTCAAAAAAAATTTAAAACCATTCACATGGGAACTTGTGAGCCCAGTACAAACCAAATCACCGTCGGATGCGAAACGAAACGATACTTTAAAATCCGTCTTGTTGCGATTTTTCCTATCTTAAATCTCTCACCCGGTTCGTGATCTCGATATCTATATATTTAAAAATCTCTACACCAGTTACAAGCCCCTGGGCTTAACCAACATCAGAGAGTACTCATTACCATAAGCTATTAATCATTGCGACTTTCAATTACCCGTGCAGCCGATCTTGACTGACGATCACCGAAAATCACTAAAGATCGGTTTAAAGTTTCATTTGTTGTTGTTGTTGTGTGTTCGGGTAACGAATACTCTCTGAGATTGAAAAGTTTTCTGCGTGCTCCGCCCGAACGAATGGCCAAATGAAAATAACGACACTGTCGGCAGAAAACGACAGCGGCGGTTTAACTAGTGTTGTCGTTTTTCTTTCTATTTCTTTTTCGAGGCGATCTTCGTTTTTTTGTGTTGGCTTAAGACCTTGACACAGTTTTCATTTTCGTTTCTTTCACTTTTTGTTGCAGTTTTTCTGTGTGTATGTATGTGTTTGTGTGTTCCATATTGTAACGAGGGTCAAGAAAAAGTAAAAGAAGGAAGAAAATGAAATGATAAACTAAACTAAACTTAAAATGTCAACAAACATGTTTTTTGTTGATTGGCTGTTAAATAATTTACAAATGACATTGTTGACAGCGCTATTTTGTTAATGCTCTTTTGATTAGAATAGCCATTCTTAAGGCCATTAACACCGGTCTCATTTTCATTACAAAACCCTCGAAAAATCACAATTTAGAAGCATTACAAATTTGATCGTTGTAGTCAGTGGTTCATTATTTAAATAGACAGTTGTGGAATTAAGCTACATATAAAAATCAGATTTCCTTTTTTAGAATAAATTTAAATAAATTTATCTTTGTCGTTTTTGGAACGACGAAAAAGTAGAGTAAGCTACGGTTAAGGTTTCAAACCAAGTCGGTCTCAGTCAAGGTTTTGCGGTTGCAAATATCCGGGAAATAAAAATTGTTAGTCTTCTTTCGAGCACTCATTTTCCTTTTTTGAATTTGACAATCGTGATTTTTGTTTTTATTTAATTCTAAAATTTAAAGGTCGTCTTTAACAAAATTAAACAGTGACAAGATAGTATCTCTGAATAAATTTTTGGGACGCTAATTGGAATATAAATAGTATCTATGAAAATGAGTAAGTGCATAATTAAACTTTTGGTTAAAAATCAAAAAAAAAATTTGCAAACAAATATTATGTTCCACCTTAACCTTTAAGTATCATTTTGTTAATTGTGTTTTTTAAGAACCCACGAGGTTGGGAGATGTCTTTTTTAATTAGATAAACATCAAACGTCAAATGTCAAATTAAAAAAAGCTTTTGTTTTTATGATGACATCACTAGTTCACTTAGGTACAAGTTTTAACTGTCTAAATCTAGACATTTGTTTATTGCTTTGAATTTTCGATCATTGATCATGGATTTCCGACTGTAAAATTGTCAAATGTCAAGATTGCTTCTATTTCCAACAAATATGTGGCTGAATTTATCCACTTAATGTCAGTGCAATGTCATAATCCATAACTTTTTCTGTTTAAACCAAGTTCTAAGATTTGCTCATCATTGAAGAATTGTAACGGAATAAACTTGGCTGTTTTTCTAAACACACTTTTAAAAGTCAACTATTCACTGTTATTAACTTGGTTGGACACAACTGGAAGTTGATGCCCAGTGTCGTAGTTTTCCTAGATTCTGTCAGTTCTTTACGCGAAAAAAGCATCCAGCTGGATCCTCAGCTGTATCAAAAGTTTAAGCTGTAATGACTTGCAAAATTTCTTTGGCATTTTTGATAGAAAATTCAAACTCAGAAATCTGAAATCGCTTCAAAAGTTTAGCCTCTTACAGAGATTGAAATATTTCCTTATTCATATTCTTCTTTGATTCCTATAAATATGTCAATGTCGATGGCGTTTGTGACAGGTTTTGCATAGGAAAAAATAAAGTTATGCGACCTCGAGTGCTCGCACGTGCTAACAACATTCTCTCTATTTATGCATGCAACTGTTACACTACTCTCTTTTACTGATTTTCGCTGCATGCAGTTATTTTGAAATTCGCATTAAAGCACTTTATATTTTGGTCATACATCTTCTGTTCTAGGTGCTGACATGAGGAGGAATTATTAAAACATTGTTGATAGTTTTATAAAATTTTTACTGCTCATTGTTTCAGTTAAAGTTAAAGTTGTAAGCTATACTGGCCATTTGGTAAACTTTAAACCATTGTTTGACTCGCTGTCAAATCGATCTATAAAAACTAAGTGTTTCCATAATTGTTTGATTCATTGTCCTTTTTCTGTTTAAAGTCAAAATTATTTGACAGTGAGCTTCCTCCCCCTTTTAAAATGATCATCACTTATGATCAAGATTGTTCCTCTAAGGTTAAAGCCTCATTCCAACTCCTTCAGAGTCTAAACAGTAGGAAACCAGTAAGTTAATCTCTCTGATAGAAATGGGGATCTTTTTTCTGTGGAGGTTATTATTGGTAACCGAACACATTCCTGCAAAAGGTGGGCTTTTAGTAATAAATGATCTTCTTTCTATGACAGTTTTCTGCTAGCCTTTTTCTGCCACAAAAATATTGGCAAAAATAGTATCTTTCTTTATGTTTTGATACCATTAACTACTTTGTTCGCCAGTAGACAAAGTCTGTCTATAAAAAAACTTTCTTGGCTTTCTATCTACAACTGGCTTGCTCTAAAATATACCAAATGAGTCCTCGTTGGCAGTGAAATAAGAAGAAATAACAACTGTTGCACGCCAAACAAATATCGAACTTATTGATAATTGTAAACGATTTGCGTTAAGATTCGTTCTTTTATTTTATTATAAGAACATGCATCGAAGAAACTATTTTAATAATGTTGCCTTATTCGGGCTACTCAATTTGCAAACGCCACTACGATAACTGAATCTTAAATTGTGACAGCATATTATTTTCTTACCATTCGAACCTGGGACGAATCTTCTCTAGATCTAGAGCGCATCAAAGAAAAGATTAGAACCTTCGTACAGTTACTGACAGAAAGCACAAAAGTACGACTTTAGAGCTCCCTATGTACACTAGAACAGCCAGCGAACAAAGCCAGTATCTAGTCAAAAATTAAATGTCAAGCAAATTTGCACACGACTTTTACTATAAAACCATCGGACAAACTTTTGCGTTCAACTCCAATCTTCACCTCCACGATCTCAGTTTATGATCAAATATCGTTATGCACAACACTGGCAGCTCAAAGTTCACCTTAACCCCAGCCGCTATTAAACTGAAATCATTTAAATTTTTCAATTTATATTCCAGTCATTCGGTTAGAGTTTTTTATGTACATGTATAGTATATACTTTACAGAAGATGTGTCTGGTTCTCTCTTTTAACCACCACACTTGACAGTTATGACTTGACTCGTGTATGAAAATATGAATATTCAAAATGCGTCGCTGAGAATGATATCGAAATGCTTCATTTGACAACGATGGTAAAAGTAACATCTTTCCCATATGGCTTGTGAATTCTAGAAACGTCTGATCAAACGGATTAATGTTCTTTTATAAATTTGGCACAGAAATACTGAAGCTTCGTAGAATCATCGTAATTACATGCATAGTGTGAATTTTAAGTGAAGATATTGACCAAATGCCAAGTGTTCGTATCCTTGTTCATAAGCCCAATTTTGTTTTTAAATAAACTTCATTAAAATCTGGAACTTAAACAAGTTTTTTTTTCTTTTTTTACAAATTTCAGGAATACCAACAATGCTGTCTGAATTATCAGAAATCCCCAACATTAAAGTGGGTGATGTAGATCTGACATTTGAATTACATGATCTGTCAGAACATGGTCATGAAGTTGCCCAAAAGGAACTACGCGAAACACCGGAAGTCAAAAAGAAAGCCATCGAAGATTTAAAGCGATTACTTGAAGGTTAGTATCTACGAGTAATAAGAATCTTAATTCAATGGGAAACTAACACGTTTTCTGACATGTGAAATCAGAAATTCGAATTGTAATTCTTGAGAATTTCTACCAATCCGAATTCAATTACAGCTGTAGATAATTACCCTGCAAAACTTGTTCGACTGTGTTTTAACGTAATTGTTGTTGGAAAAAAATTGCAACCCGTAATGTTGTTTAGAAAATTGGTCATTACTTACAATGTGACAATGTGCGACTAGTCAAAGACAATATGGAGTCCGATGTCATCGTGAATAATAGTTGGCTTTTATGACAGCCAATATGAAAAAATAGTAAAGGGTCAGGGTCAAGTTGTGAACTGCTTTTCTGGACAAAAGACCAACGGAGCAATTCAAGAGTCGTTTATTGTTAAGGTCAACAAACGAAGCGTCCTTCATTGAATGCGATTTTAATGTGACGTTTACGTCTGTGCTACCTTTGTTTATTCAAATAGTTATCAAGCTTCAAATGACTTGAGAAAAATATCCGGAATTTGGACTTTATCATAATGCCATATGCACACAATTGACAAACAGATAGATTTATCTATTTTTATATTTATCTAGTTTTGTTCCGTCTTCTGAATTTCTTTTTTTTTTGTAAATTGGATGACATCAACTATATACTTTCTTAATTCAATCAAAATTACTCATTTTATATTATTTTAATAAATTCATGATGGTCTAGTTTTTTTTTTGTCTACAAACTTGTCTGGCATATCGATTTTAAGAACCGGTCCTGTATTTAGAACTTGCAGTTCAAATATAATGAAATCGATGCTTTTTTATTAAACATAAATATTTATGTCGGAAATCTTTTTCTCATAGGAAATGTCAGAAGCCATGGGAATGGAACGTCATTGCTTAAATAGTATATATATTTTCTGATTGAGAGGATAATTGCGAAACATGTTCAATTAATTTAAAGATAATTCGAATCTTATGAATAAAATAAAATTAACTGTAAATTACGAGTACTTTGAGACAGCCATTGAGTCTATTCAATGACGACATTAGTATGCACTTACTTTATCGATGATAAGTTATAATATTATTGTGCCAACTTTGTCATGTATGTATGCATATTTTGAACATATGTATGTTCCAGCGGACTCTTATATTGCCAAAGCTTTATGTTATTTTTCATTGCGATTTCACTTGTAGACTCTAATCACTAGCCTTGGTTTATTTCTATTTGGAGTTGATCCAATCCGCTTTTTATAGTCTTTTATTGTCCACAGACTTCTACAAAGTGAAATTTCCTAAGGACTCCTATTAAATCAAGGTATCACACTGAATTAATTCTGTCTTTATTAATTGCTGTGTTCAGACGTCAGTTCTCATCATAGATCTCTTTTGAACATAACAAGATTCGAGCTTCTGCCCACGCCCAACATGTTATTTTTAAGAAACTCTTAACAGAAACTCTTTATTATTCTATTTCTTATTTTGAATCAAGGTCTTCTGTCTTTTATGAAATATTCAAATAAAAATTTCAATGTCATCCATCTACGAGTCCGACTGGATTTTCTTTAAGAAAACAAATCTCCGTTGTCTGTTTAACGTCATATCGTTAGTCAAGTATAGTTGCAAAGTGTGCTATGGTTCATCACTTTATTGAAGCATTCCATACTCAGTTGTTACAACTCACAAGACAATTATTTGATTTTATGTTCTTTTTTGACGATTATTTATGACTATATTTGACCCATATCTAGACAAGAACTCAGCTTGCAAGGACTTCTGTGTGGTAGCTATAGCTCTCGAAATCACCATGGTGCTATTTAAAATAACTACGCCAACTTTCGTAACCTCCCGATAAGCATTCTAAATTTTTCGCCTTTGAGGCCACATTTCAGTTGAATATCGAAAACTTTGTGAGGCAGAGGTATTTTAATTCCCTTTTTGTTACTAGTGCGCAAAATTACCATACTGAAAGTCCCAAATACATCTTATTCACCAAATTTCTGCAACGAGATCAGGTGATCTGGAAGAAAGATTTACGGATTTACTTCATCAAGATCCATAACTTGATCTTTTTGGCCTTTTTAGAAAGGGCTTCTTCTTCTAAGTTGCCAAAACCCAAGAAAGTATCGATTGACAACGGTTTATTTTCATTTGCTTAATTATTAATGAATCGTTCTGGACTTCGCATTGTAGTTTCTCTTGTAACTGTAACTTTCCAAAAACCTTACTAAATTTTGCGGGCTTGGCCAGTAATATGAACAAGTATAGCATGAACAATTCATTTTGGGATCGTTCAAAGCCGCATAGAAATACTTTTCCTCATTTTGTGTATTGGCTCTCGCCAGAAATGTTCTGGCGCTGTACAAATTTCTGACCACCAGTCAGCTTTTTGGCGTTTTTTTAGCTCTGTACCCAAAAGTTGAAATTATTTTCCGTATACCGGATAGTTCTTAAGTTGAGTGAGTGAGTTGTCGAGTGGTCACACTTTGGAAAACCTACTCAGTCATAGCTACAGTTTTCGTTTGTTTTGCCACAAAATAGTCAATTTGTAAGGTTTATAGCAGGTCCAACCATTTGGCCGAACAAAATTCACCTATTTTTATCATACCTTTGCATTTAAGCCTCTTCTAAAACCCATAAATGACTATAATAAGATGACTTTCGAGAAGGCGATGGAGAAGGAGATGGCATACTCAAATGCCTTGTAAAGCAAGAGGGGGCAAAAGTAATATCATACCTGTTTCACGTCCATTTCGTTACAAAATATTGAATTTGCTAGGCTTCAACTTACGAGTTTATAGTAGACTTCTAAAGAATTCTCGATAGTGCCTGATAATTGCACCTATTGTCACTTTGTTTGCCATTAGGTTCCTGAGCACTTGTCGCCTAAAATGATCATGTATGTTTTGTTGCTGTCTAAACAAATCCTCGTCTTTCATTGGTCATTTCCTAAAACATCTTCACTCAGTTGCCATTTGTAAACGCATCCACCTGCCTTCAATTCCCGCAAAGCTTAGGTATACAAACAGCGCCACCAACTGTCATGGAGTCCAGTGCGATCGCCTATATTGGAGGTCTGTGTCTATATCCATAATGTCAATTACAATACATCGTCAATGTGTATGTCATTGCCCTCATAATTTTCAATTGCTACCCGAAACTTAATGACAGTTCGATGCATTTCGTTACAATTCAAAATTGTAATTTCTAAATTCCCAAATCGCCGACATATTCATTTTAGCCGCCAATAATAGTCTTAACGTCACTTCAATATATTAACTTTATTACCATAAATTTACGCAAACTATTTATAATTGTGTCAGATTATTTCAAAAATTTCTAATTGTAATGCCATTAGCTCAGTCTCACTTGCTCGTATACGGTTACAGCCTGTTGCCTTGCCTTGCATTAAATCAATTAATTCACCTGCTCTCCCTCTGTCACTCTCACAATTAAGGTATAATAAATGCCAGTTGTTGCTTTCAAATTACACAGTTATCGCGCAATATCATTTAAGATTAAAAATTGCAATTAAAATGATATTCTAACAATTGGTTAGGTCTCTACAGAGAAATGATAAGAAAATTGCAATACTCAATTAAATTGATGGTTGATGAAACGTTTAATTATCGTAAAAAGTACGAGATGTCAAATTTTAATGTGACGTTAATAGGATCTTAATAACCCGGCACGAATCGTAAGCCTAACCATAGGTAAGCAAGTACAAAAGATCAAAGCTTATGTCAGGGCTGATATGTGGAGGACTGCATGTGTATAAACTATAATGACAATTAATAACTAGTTAACAAGGCGGCACTTAATAGCAATTTTAAATTCGCGCGTATACCGCTACATGTACGAATACGAATATTCATGCTCATACAACTGCTGCTTAAAGTGCTTAGTAATGCTTGAAACCAGATTTAGCAGTAATACACGTAATTAGAATTGATGCACTCAACTTTTATTTACTTGGCCAATTTGTTAGACTTGTCACTATTCTAATTAGTAATTTTGTTTACTCATAGGTTAGAGTAAATGAACTTTGAACAAATAAAACGTTTGTTAAAGACAAAGAAAAAGAGAGGTGGGCCTTAACGGTGTGATAAATGGCCACGTAATTTTTGTTTTATGATTGTTTTGCTGTGCGTCATTTATTCGGCGTTCGCTAAGCAATGTGATGCTTAAAAATGATGAAGCACTTTGGACAGGTTTTTCTTCTTTTTGAAATTCACTCAACGCACACCGCACTGAAATGAAACGAATACAGTATAGGCACTAGTGTTGGCTTGACCTTGCTCTTTGGAGGGTTCCATAACAACCTAATAAAATATGCAGTAGAAGTAAGAGAAACAACAAAATGAATAAACGAAATGAAACAAATCGTCATTTGCATTGGGTTTTACAAATCGGTTTCGGTTGAAACTACTCATATGAGCCTACTGTAGACCACAGTGCGCCATCATTAAGTGGTACCTGTTTATTTTTTCATTAAAAAAAACAACTAACGATCATTTAGTTGCTTTTTCACTTAATAAATAGATTTAAATATTAATGAGATAGATTGCTCAAAAATGATTTACTCTGGAAAACAATGAACATACTCTGTCATGGAGATGTCATTTTGAAAGATGATGAAGTAGGATTGAGTATAGGCTGGCGATGGAAAATTTGTGTATCGTTGACACTTGTTACTTGAGTTCACAAATGTATAACAAGTAACTTGGAAAAATTACACAAGAGACACACGATGAGCTGTTGTTTTCTTTTATCGACTAAAGGGTTGGTTGCACGTTGTGCAAGTAGGTTGAACGATGTACTCGTATTATTATTGTTTTCCTTAGCCAATATCATTGAAAAAATGAAAAGTAGTGACGTGCCACAAGGATAACGTCATAGCACACTTGTGTATAATAATTTAAAGTTTACATATGTGCCAATTTGGAACCAGATTGAAATAAGACGGAATGTATGATCATGTGTTACAACATTCACCGTCTTTACAATAGCTGGATATGACAAAGATTTACTTTATCAATTAACAGTATCTTAAACATTTTTTAACGTATTTATTCTCTTGTCTTTCCTTTCAGATGAAACCGACCTCAAATACCCAAAAGACAACGATGAGTATTTAGTGCGATTTCTGAGACCATGTAAATTTTATCCAGAAAGTGCCAGAGATTTGGTAAGATCATTAAGCCATATTGTACCTTATCCCATTAAGCTTATACGTCTTATACTTGTTAAGTAGTTGTAATAACAAAACTAAACAAAGGTGTAAAAAGTTGCAGCAAAGGTCACAAAACCACCAACTGTTTTACTCATGATTCATTTTTTTGCTTTGTTTGCCTCTTAACTTAAAACTTGTCAGTGGACAGAGAACAAAATATTTACGCTTTTGACATTGGCCACTGATATGTTAATGAGTACTTGTAAAGTGACATTGTTCAATTCACCTGGAAAATGTCACTGTCAATACTACATATTTTGCCTTGGTGGCGTGAACTTTATCTACATGTACCATATGTCTTACATGAATTTTATCATTTCAGATCAAGCGGTACTATGCCTTTAAATTGAAGCACAAGGATATTTATGACAACCTCTTGCCAAGCAGAGAAGAGAATATTTTCAAATCGAATGTTCTAACTGTATTTCATAATCGGGATCAACTCGGAAGAAGAATTTTACTTTTGGAGCTTGGAAGTAAGTAAAATCAAATAAATAATTGATACAACGTTCATACCAATCAATAGCCCTGAATTACAGCAGTCGAAAACCCTTAACTCCTTCCTTACAGCCTAATTATCACTTCTCTGAAGGCAAGTCATGGTAAAAATACTCTGAATCCCAGAAACGATAAAGATTTTAGCAAACAAATTACGAATGTCATGATACTAGTTTTGTTGATGATGAGGAAGAAAATCGGCGGTGTTACATAAAAAGAGCGATACATGAGTCGGATCGATTCAGGCGGATACGGAAAGCTTTTTCGAAGCCCTTCGGCGTTAATTGCCATTGTTAATGAAGGCGGATCCAAATCGAAGATTGCTTGTTCATTGTCCCGAAACAAGTATAGGGATTTTGAAATAAGTTTACTCATTACAAGCTATCGTAACTATTATCTTGTCTAGAAAGATGAAACAACCCAAAATTTTCGTCATATGAATGCACAATGTTGAATTTATCTGAGTCTTAATCAACTATCCTTAGGTTGAATCTCGTACTTATTGATCCGAAAATTAAAGATCTCAGAGCATCTGCCTGCTTAAAGTGTGTGGCGTACGAAATAATTTTTCTGTTTTTCAATGTTTGGTGTAAGAATCGAACCCAGGGGTCTGAACTCTCGCAGTTGTTGACGAACTTAAACCCAATTAACAGTCATCTTCAAATTCTGTAAGATATATCTCAAGCTTTTGATAGTAAGCCTTGTGATCAAATTTAATGTGTCGCGGGAATGGAACACTCGCTATTGAGCCAAAACGCATACAAAAATGATTAAACATTTTACACTCTTCGGTTCTTAAAAAATATCTACTTTTATATGTACTCTGTTCTAACCCATATCCCATATTTCAACAGAGAAATGGAGGCATAAGGAAGTCTCTCTTGATGAGGTCTTTAAGGGTTGTGTACTTTTCCTAGAAGCAGCTATGCTCGAACCAGAAACGCAAGTCAATGGTGCCATCGTGATATTCGACATGGATGGCTTGAGTATGCAACAAACCTGGCAATTCACACCTCCATTTGCCAAAAGAATTGTAGACTGGTTGCAGGTAAGTTTTCCACATTTTCACAATTTTATAGACCATAATTAATGTTTATATTTTGTTTTTCACTACTCTAGGACTCAGTTCCACTCCGTGTGAAAGCAATTCACATTGTAAATCAACCAAAAATCTTTAACCTAGTCTTTGCCCTCTTCAAGCCATTCTTCCGCGAGAAATTGCGATCCAGAATCCATTTCCATGGCACCGATCGTGATTCCCTCCACAAACACATTTCACCAAAATGCTTGCCACCATGTTACAAGGGGATCCTCGAACAAATGCGCGTCGACGGTACACAATGGTACGAATTGATGAAGCTTTGCGAGCAGGAGTACCGCGCCATTAACTCTTATGGCTACAAGAAGTAGTAGATTGCCAATCTTGTACGACCAGATTGACGGTGCTGTGTTTATTTATTATACATTTTATTACACTCTGTTTAAATTAACTTCATAAGTTACTTATGGAGTTTCAAAATTGATTTTATCAAGCATATTAATTGCTTTAAAAAAATGGTCAATGGGACAAAACGATGACAGAAAACTTGTTAAACTTTTTGTTCGCTTTTTGAGTTAAAAAAAAAAAAGTACTTACGGATACACTTTAGGGGATAAACGCACAAATTGTTATAGAAATTAAAAAGTTGTTGGGATATCATAAACAATCGTTAATAATATAGATTAACGTTTTTTTTTTTTTTTTAAAATAAGAATTTATGAAAAAAATAGAGAAAACAATATTTTTAAATAGAAAAAGTTTCGAATTGTGTATTTTTTTTAAATCATGAACGAAGTCAACAGTAAGTCAGGTGCTGTATTTGGCAGTCGCCTTTTAAAACTGCTATGCATTCAGACGAAGTTCCAGTTTTTTTGTTTATTTTTTGGCTTTGCAGAGTGTGCAATTTGAGCATCACCTTTTTATGCTATACTTTGGGGCGTCGTTGAATCCATTCGAAAGATTATTTCATGTAAAATTATTGAAACCAGTTCCCGGTATGTATCCCCCAAGGTTGCCTCGTACAAAGGCTCATTCTAGAGGTCCAATTTTCGAGTAATTTAGAGGCGAATACCGCTTATTATTCGAACAATGTTTTGCTTCAGAGGGTCAAGCGATCCTCTTTTATCGAGATTAACTAGTGACTCGAGCTCGCATAATTTTGGTGTCCAATTAACGGGTCCATTTCTTAAATGATCTTTTGCCAAGTCGTGTTTTCAATAAAGCGGTTTATTGTTTGAACGGGGTGAAGCGTCATATAGAGGTACTCATATATATTGAGAGCTACTTGTATTTCGGTCTTATTTATGCAAAAATAAAGTGCGTTGATGCCACCGGCGAGGCGTACAATCCGCCCCATATGGTACACTTTTCTGGATGCTCTGAATACGCCAATTCTGCTTGTTCGCGTAGCCGATGACCTAGAAATGAACAAATTTACAGTGAAAGAACTGGGTCAAATTCAGTTTGACCAGAGCAAGGCCGACGCAATACATGGTTACGTTTCTTTAGCTCTTTCTTAAAAGCCTTGAGACCACGATGTTTAAACAGAATTTTCCAAATAATGGATCGATGAAAGCCAAGTTGCTGCGAATCACGACGAATCTATAAATTGGGGTCTTCTTCCACACTAGCTTCCACAGACGTATATGACCAACAATATGCGAAACCGAAAAAGAACCGATGGACTGCGATTGCTGCAAGCGGAAGCAATGCAAGAACTATATCTGAACCCTAAAGGTGCATCCTTAAAATTAATATCAACGCAGACGATAAGCAATAGAAGAACAGAGGAAAAGGACTCAATCTTTGCGCCACAACTAAGAAGTACTCGTATTTCGCAAACGTTTTAATTGTCCGGCTAACGAGGAGAAACTAAATTTAGAACAGGTGGAAAGACTATCTTAAGGTATTGCTTAATGAAGAATCCCGCTGTACCATTTCCTCGGCTGTCGCACATAAGAAAAAACGACAGATTTACGGAAGCCTAAGTTAGTAGGGAAAGTTTTTATATTGTTTGGGCCGAAAGGGGCCAAATTTTTACCGGCTAAGAATATCACAGGGTGAGTTCCATAATATGGAGAGTTTAAGACAGATGCTATCCAAATAGTAATGTTTCGTACATTATACATTATACTTCTAAGCATATATGCTGCTTAAAGGTTATGATTGGTGAGTTGCAGCCCGGTGCTACTTAACCAATGACTTACAGTTGCAATTCTTCTAGTATTTTTCCTACAACCGGCAATGCTATCAAAATATTTGCCTATCGCTGCTCCGCATAGAACCTGGCAATTCGAGGAATTACCCGTTATCATTCTACGGAGATATTTTGGTAATTCAATTTGATAAGGAATGGTTTCCGTTCTTCATGTGTGTTGCTAAGGTAACCAATCATTACTTGGTGCCTGTTTTCAAAGCCTGCACTATATGCATCTCGAGCCCTATGTTTTGCCGCAGTAATTGCATCAACTTAGGACTGTAACTTACGAAAACGGTAATGATGATGGGCAGACCTTCTGCTCTTTCAATTGCTGACAAGAGTCTATTGTAAATGATCCGCTGTTGGTGGCAAGCAATCAAATATAATGATAAGATGACGGATCGTTTAGAGGAAGGTCGACAATGAGAGAGAGGAATTTCGAAAGATGTCAGAATTAGCTAATATCACAACTGAAACGTAATATATACGATGAAGTTAAATCGAGAAAAAAAAATGAAAGGGGAAGAAATAGGAGAATTCATAGTTAAGGTCAAAAGATCAAATTTCAAAACGTTATGTCATTTCTATTAGAGCAACATATTAATAAAACCGAAAAGGCTTGCCTTCTTTTCCTCGATAAAAGCGCTAGTAATAGAAACGATCGATTTTTTTTTTTGCATCGATATCAGCACTTATTTCTATTACATAATATATAATAATATGCGGTACATATCAACAGTTAAATGAAGAAGGGGATTTCAACACCGACCAACTGAAGAAAACATCAGTTCTCCAACAATTTAGGAAAAACTTTGCGCTACCAATGGAAGCAATAGGAAGCTAATCGCACCAAACAATCGGTGTAGAAAATATTTTTTTTTATTAAAAAAAAAATTAAAGGGAAGATATTTATTTTCAAATAAGATAATAAAAAACTAAAGAGATAAGCCTCCATAGGTTTGTATCTGTCTTAAAGAAAGTCTAAAGTTTTTGCAGTCACCCTATTCTCCATATAAAATATCCCAATCATATGTTTTCTGTCAAGTGCTAACTCCGGATACCCACCACACCAATGATCGTGTTATTGTAATAATTTTCTGATAGAAAAATGATTTTTCGAAAGATCAATCTATCCCTTGGACAAATTATTAGCCGAACATATGCCGGTGTAAGTATGCTTATTCAATATGTTCCCAAATTCAGTTTCAATTATCACACCTCAGTTTTTAGCGACCAACACCCTCAATTCCCACTGAAGTTCACATCGTAGAAGTTGGACCTCGTGATGGATTACAAAACGAACCGACTATCCTACCGGCTTCCATTAAAATATCCCTAATCGACCGACTATCAGAGACAGGCCTCCAAACTATAGAAGCAACAAGTTTTGTCAGTGCCAAGTGGGTTCCGCAAATGGGTGACAATACCGAAGTTCTCCAAGGCATCAAACGAAAGCCGGGAATTTCCTATCCAGTTCTAACTCCCAACCTAAAAGGCTTTGAAAGTGCTCTTGCAGCTGGAGCTGAAGAAGTTGCTATCTTTGGAGCTGCATCGGATTCCTTTTCACGCAAAAATGTCAATTGTTCTGCGATTGAGAGCATTGCAAGATTTCGTCCAGTTCTTGAAGCCGCTAAAAAAGCCAATGTGCAAGTAAGAGGGTATGTTTCCACTGTTATTGGATGCCCATACGAAGGAGCTATCAGTCCTCTGGCAGTTGCAAAGTTTGTTGAAGCTATCTACGATTTGGGTTGTTATGAAGTTTCGCTGGGAGATACAATCGGTGTCGGAACACCAGGTACCATGAAAAAAATGCTTGATGAAGTAACTAAGGTTGTTTCAGCAGAACAGCTGGCTGTCCACTGTCATGACACCTATGGGCAAGCCTTGTCGAACATTTTAACGTCTTTAGATTATGGTTAGTCTGTCGTGAACTCTAATATATACTCGTAAAAACGAATTCATTTCTGAAATTCAAATTCCATTACAGGCATAAGAGTTGTGGACTCTTCTGTCTCTGGATTGGGTGGATGTCCGTATGCCAGAGGAGCTTCCGGCAATGCAGCTACAGAAGATGTGGTTTATATGCTGCATGGAATGGGTGTCAATACAGGAATCGATTTAAATAAGATCATCGATGTTGGGAGCTTTATTTGCGAGGAATTGGGAAGGCAATCTGAATCGAAGGTTAATCGTGCTTGGAAGAGATCAAAATCACTGAAGTAAAGCCTCTGTGGAGAGTTGTAAAGCAAAGAATATCGTCAATCTGGGCATAATGAAAACGATGGCATTTATTAGGTTTTAAACGTGTAAATATGTGTTACATGATTTAATTAAAAATCATCTGTAAATTGTAAACAGCGTTTGGTTAGTAAATTTGGTTCCAAAAAGTCATTGTGAAAGGCTTTGATCCCAGTTTCAGGATAAACATGGATAGATACTCTGTATTTGGCACCAAAATTGTGCTTCATTCTCTGATAATTAGTTTTCAGCAGTTATTTTTGTTCAACAGTGGCAGTGGTGTTTAAGGTGCCATTCTAAATATTTGTGCCAACATAGGGGGTCTATCGTTTTGATGCAGATACTTTAAGTATAAATGCATGGCTAGAAAGCCGTACAAAAATTATCGTAAGCTTAGACATAGACTCTGCGATTGGTAAGACTGATTTTGGAAAATAAGCAAATTCCGGTACAGGTTCAGGAGAAGCTATTGATGATGACAGCATTTTAGTGATCGAAGATCCGCATCATAAGGTAGGAGCCATAGGTGCAATTTTCCCAGAGAAGTATACTAGGCGAATAATATCATTGGTTAGAGCCATGACCTGGAAAATTGTATTCTTTGGCACAATTCTTACCTTCGAAATGATGAAATAAAGAACTGGCTATTAGAGAACTCACGATAAACCAAATTCGGCGAATCTTCAGTCTATAGGTCTCCTTCCGAATACTTGCAAGGTATTCAACAAAGTGATCAATCGAGTTCTGATCTAGTAGATTGAAAACAAAAAGTTTGGTTTCGTTTTAGGGCGGAGTATGATATCTCACAAGCTGCGTCTAAACTTGTTAATGATATTTAAAAAACCAAGAAACTGTTGCTTACTTGTTTGACTTCGAGAAGGGTGTAGAGCCCATATAGTTAGATAGACTCTCCTTCAAGATGAATAGCCTGGACTTAAATAAATCAGTCTGTATATGCTCAGTAAGAAGCTCATAGGAAACTATGAGAAAAATGGTGAATATTTGGCATTAAAAATGATGTAACGGTGCAGTCAATTCGGTCAATCGTACAAGGGTTTATGGCCGTTTTCGAAAACGTCATCTGTATTAAAAGCTGCGAAAGTCATTTGTTCGAAAACGTCATTATAAATTACACTGCATTTGCAGAATGTTCGATAGTGCAGCATTTGCAGGGTAAATGTTCACAAAAGTCGTATGTGCTGGAAAAAAGCAGCCAGAAATTTGCGCTGCACAATAACATGAATTCAAAAATGACTGAATTGGGTTACTTAGAGGAATCTCGTGAACTGTAAGCACATACCTACATAGAATCAATTATCTTATTTATTAAATATTATTTTTACTGATTTTCATCACCAAATCCTATTGATGGAAACATTTTGCTAAGTTTTAAAATGTCAAATGCGTTCGCAAGAAAAAAAATCTTTCAGTTTGACGATAGCAACCCTTAAGTGCGGCATTCGAATTCGAATGCGAGAGCTCTCGCATTCAAACATCGGACGTCTGTTTACAATGATGCGTCAAAATGCAACCAACAATTGTCAAATAAACTAAAACACCACTTACAAATGACAAGCTCAAAATGAAAACAAAACAAATTTAGCTGTCACGCATTGCGAGATGCGAGAGTTTTCCAGATTTTCGAAATTGACTGCGATGCTCGCATTATTGTAAACGAACACATTGAATTACATGTTACGGAAATATTTTTGACAGTTCATGCACTCTCGTTTTCGAACAACGTATCGCATCTCGCAGTATTGTAAATGGGACTTATGTCATAGCGAACGCAAATAATTTATTCGCCTATCGAACAGGTCCAGAGATCGAGGTCATTTTACTCTTTTAACATAATAAGATTAAATGACATTACGATAGCTTTAACCTGAAGATCAACTTTCAGAAGTCGGAAACCGTTCTTTTTAGGACGCCTTTGTAAGGGTCTCTACGGCTACTGGCAAATACTTACTTTTTGAAATGCTATTGAGTACCTTGGAATGTAGATGTACTAGGACAAACAAATAGATACGAGTAGATTTCAGATCAGAGCCAGAGCCTTGTTTTTGAATATCCGGTTCAAGATTCGGTTGTTTTGCTTGTACAGACCTCCAAAATCTCAATATATGATATTTTGTCCTAGCAAAGTCTTGTACAACAGGGCGAGTCAGTAAGCTGACTCGGTGGCATATTTCTTGAGCAATGACTCGAAGAAGGATTTTGATAACTAAGAAGTTATCTCTATTCTCATAAAAAGTGGCTTATTCAGAATAGTTCAGCTTATCATCTACGTCACTCGAACAAATGCGGACCGTCGACTTAACTACAGGCGAAAGATATCGCAAACGGCAGTGCGAAGCTCAGTGAGGGATGTCGCCTGGAAGCAGTAGAGTAAAAGAGCTAGATTCTTTTATCAAACGATTAAACAAATTGAAACAACGGCGCGAAAATCGATAGGGTTGAACTCTGTCTTTTGTGATACGTGCGTGGTACTACTAAAAATGTCGTCAACCCATCTAGGAATGCTTTATATGCATAAGATCGACCGTCAGCATAGTGGGGTCACTAGAAGAGCAATTCACTCATTTATTATACAATATTTCTATAGATGAAAAAGCTGGGGTCCATGTCAGGAGGAAAAGTACACGGTAAGGGCAGATCTTATATAAAAATTGCTTTATGTTACTGGAATGCGCGTGTAGAGAAGAGCCTATCGTGTGACGCAGATTGCTGGGCATAAATAATACAAAACTAATCGTATTAGAGCCAGAACGAATTGGAAATATAGATAGGAGTATTATTTTTATGAGCATTCGATAAGGCAGATAGTGAATTATGCAGAGACGACAAGAAGAAAATTCACAACATAGAGCAAAGGCACAAAGACAGATATGAGCAAGAGGGATGTACAGAATAGAAAAGCCTAGCGACGTTGAAAAGGGATAGGTAATAGAAAATATGACAAAGGATATAATGAAAAAAATAAAAATATATAAACATTATACAAAACCACTACGTGCGCAACAGATTTAACTAGAGGTTAAAGTGAAGTAAGACGTAGACGAAGACTTAGAAATTAAGAGATTTGGGCGCACTGGCTATTTCGCTCCATGCGTGACATAGAACTTGGATATTCCACTTAAGATACAGATGCCCTCTGCTTCGACTTTCCCTGGGGTTGGACTCGAAGGCTCTTTAGGTTGGAACTGTGGCGTCCATTAGCGGTCGAACTCCTCCATTACTTTGTATTGATAAATGAGACCATAAATCAGTTCGTACCTTTTCTCGAAACGACCAATTTGTTTTTCATCCGTTAAAACAAGCCAATGCGCCATTGAAAAGGATGAGAATAATGATCGATTCTGTTTGTTTTCTGCGCTCTGACCTCGTTGTTACTCAGGTAGATCTAACCTTAACTACTTTGAAGTTATTACTTCCAATAATGACCTTCGCCCTCTTCACCGTTTACCATCAGATAAAATTTAACCGCTTCCGCCTTAATACCAACTGATGGCTTGTTGCGTTCGTACAATCAAATCATATCACATATATCCTATCTCCTTTGTTAAGCAAGAAGTTTTGCCAGAAATTCTATAGAAAATAAGGTTTTAAAATAAAAACGAACCTTTTTTTCATTATAATTCACCTCTACCATTTTTTACCACTTCGACAAGTTCGCCTGTCATTTCTCCACCTCCCAACCAACTCTGTTCATTTGACAACTCCTCTCCTTTCAAAGTAAAGTGAGAAAATTTTTTCTGTCTTCGATTTGTCCAATAATTTTTATTTATTTTCTTCAAATTTCCTCCTTTTAGCCCAAAAAAAAGTAAAGTAAACCTTTGAAATAATGGCTTCTTCACCAACGGGTGGCGTTACGCCCATGGCCATCGCCGGACGTATGGTTCGGGAACGTGAACGTCTGATTGGCATGACAGACGAAGAGCGTGCCTGGCGTAAACAATGGGTAAAAGATCAAATTTTAAGCCACAACGAGCCACGCCACGTACCCGAACTGGACCGCGAATTCTTAAACCCCATTCGACGTTTCTATAAAGCCCCATTGGACAAGTTGTGCGATGCTCTAACACCTTCTTTGGTAAGCAAAACCAAAAGTGCATTATGTAAGCGCTCGTTCCTAACCTTTAATCTTGATCTGCTCTCATGCATCCCGTATGTAGGGTTTTAATAAAGCGTTTTTCGTTCGCTTCTGGATTGGAAAAGGATTGCTTTTCCTTGGAGGACTCTATGCCACTGCCTATTACTTCAAATACAATCAGAACGTGAGTAGAATTGAATGCCATCCAGTCGATGAAAGTAGGAAACTACCTATTTAAATCTCTGTTTCCAGGATTGGACACGAAAAGGAGGCTGGAGAGTCATTCGCAATCGCCAAGTAGTTCATCCAGGTGATGAGGGTTATCCAAAACTATCGGAACGGTCTGCCCCATCTGACTACGCTTCCCGTGGCTTTAAGCAGTCGGCTATCTAATTACCAAACATCATAAGTGAAATTATTTTATTCTCTGGAAATAACTTGATGAGTTGAGGTGAAAAATAAACGCAGAAGGTCTCTTCATTCATCGGTCGTAGACATAAGGAAAGGTGATATTTGTATTTTCTTTCGGTAAATTTTTCGCCGGCAATTGCGACATCGCCATTTCGTTTCGACAAATCCGCTGCACATTTATACGGTGTCGCTGGGTGTTTTTGCTGGCGCTAGCAATGTGGTAGTCAGCTATTAGAGTGCATTGGCAGTTCCACTTGTGATTTTAAGTCGAACTCACTGATTTGGCCATTAATCGTGTGTTTCGCTGGTGAATTTCCGAAGAGAAAATTCCTTGTAAATCACATATTTACGCGCACAGTGACCCAAAAACCAGTTATTCAAGAGGTTTTATATTCTTTTTCTTTTTGCTCGTTCTTGGTTTGGTCAGTTGTTCTTGTTTGCGTGTCGGTTTCTTTTTTTTTTATTTGCTCCGTCTCGTATTCTTGGAGTTTTTTGATTTTTGCATGCACACAGGTAACTATCAGCGTCGTCATCATTGTGAAACAGGTAATCGCCGCAATACGACGATCGAGAGATCTCCATAAAAGAGAGAGGAAATTCCTTGGCTTAGCAGCAATGAATGGAGAAGGTATTGTAGAACTTACGCGATAGTATTAGATGGGATTCGGTTGTATTCGTGGTGTAGCTGTGAACCCCACACTTCATCTGACCCATTGAACAACAACAACTGTTCTTCGAAACAGCTGATACACAAAGTCATCGGGGGGACAGCTGCTAAATGTTGTTTCATTCTGTTTATGAAGTCAGATTCCACTGTGGTCCGGTTTTTGTTGATTTTTGTTTTTTTTTTTTGCCCAATGACAGTGCACACACATTGAAAGAGATTTTCGAAATGTCAAACTTTTGGCGGCTACCCCTTGTGGCAGTAATTTAGTTGTGTGGAGTATTTTGGTGTGGTGTAGTGTAATGCAATGGGCTTTTCGAAATACGAAAAAGGGGAACTGTGGTATGGTGAATAGAGGGGAGAAAATCGTTCAAAATTTATTCAACAAATTCGGAAATTCAATTTGGCCGGATAGGTTTTGTTGGGAAAGGTAAGGGTGTGATGGCATTGGAACTTAATGTTTTGCACGAAGATAACACTAGGTAGCGGTTGGTTAAGGCAAAGTGATAGATGTGTTAAAAAATAGGTAACACTGAAATTTTAAGGGAGTCTCTGCAAGACAGAGATAACATTTTTTCCGTCGAATAGTGGAGTCCTCTTTGCTGAAGCCTTATGTTGATATAAAGGCAATTAGATCATATTATGTACATATATGATTTATGTATGTTTAGGTCACGGAACACCTACATATCCGAATACGCAAAAGAACGAGGTAGTGTTTATTGTTGGTATTGAATGAAAATCATATACTTCATATTTGTGATCACATTGAGAGGCATATCAAAGACCTACCGCAATAATAAAATCTACCAAAGTACCTTTTGCATGCTTTTTAAATTTATCCGAATGTTAGTTAAAGTCTCGAGATAAACCTTCTTACAATTAAAACCAAGCTTCGCATAAATTAATTCAAAATTGAGTAAGAAATGATAGGTGATTCGGAACTATTCAATACACAGTGTGTGGCAAAGCAAATGTTTAGTATTTTTCAACATAAAGAAAGTGCTTGAAGAACGATTTTTGTGTTTATTTAAATATACCATAATTAATACTAACAACATCAACGAATAACAAATCCATCTCATTTACTTGTCAGATTCAATATAATAAATTACAAATCTGCAATTAATATTTCGTTAAAAATACCTTATTTTGAGGGTCTTCGTCGGGGCATGTATTCGAACAAGTTATTTATTGTATCCATCGGGATGATCCACCATTCCCTTTTTACCCGCAAAATGGGAGTTTTCGAGGTAGATCTTGTGATCTACAATTTCCATAAAATTTTACATTCAGGCACTCAGCCGCTAGACTTATACTTCGGATCTATGCGGTGTATGAATTACCAGCGCAAGTGTGTTTTTATTCGCGTTTGTGTACATAATGTCTTTCATCATACTTGTTTACCTTTTAACATCTTATATAACATTTATTCGATGAATTAGGTCCATTCATTAGCCGGAGAAACGGTCGCGCACAATGGCTTTTCATGTTGGTTTGCCAATATTTAAATTTAAAAGGACATCCTTTTCCATAAATAGTTCATAAAAGAAGTGTTGTTATGATCAAAACTTGTATATGTAAAGGTGTGTGAAAGACTTAAAGTCGCTGTTATGATCAAAACTTATATATGTAAAGGTGTGTGAAAGACTTAAAGTCGCTTAAGATTTGTTGTACATCATATTGACATAATCATATGGAAACAATTAACTTTACATCATAATTTAATGTTTAATTTTCCCTGACATCGTCTCTTTAATTTTATTTAATATTTAAGTAAAACGTATAACTACAATGTATCTAATGCTATAAATTTCTCCCATGCACGGACTCCTTTTTGCCTTGCATCACTTGTGAGTTTGGTTAGTATTACGTACCTTAAAACCATTTTATAGACAGCTCTATTCTGGACCACCGTTCCGACAGATCTTAATTTTTTTATCACCCCAAGAATTTGCTTCGCATTTGCATTTTCTATGACCAGCTGAAAATTGACGTCTACTAATTTTTAGAATCAATTTTGTGATTACCTTCATTGAACATTGTTAAACCAGCTTATTTATTCAACCTGAATACGGATACACGTACTTCTTATAAGCTCACGTTTTCTCACATCTACTGAAATTCATAGAGTTTTCATTTCCGTCTCTGTAATTTTTTCTCTTCATCATGGCACATCATTTTTTATTATTTATGATAGAATCTAAGAATTTAACTATTATTTGTCAGATTTGGAAAAAGGAAAATGCAGGAATTCAGTCTGATTGTTATTTACTAGCGCCGCATCCTAATCATAAAAAGTTTAATGAAAAGACTAAGACATTTTGATGTATTTACTTTTTGTGATCTTAATATTTTTCATTCGGGTTCGCATAAAACTTAAGTTTCTGTTTAAATGTTGTCTGAGCCCAGAGATTGCATTTGCTTGCACTTTAGTCGTGTTTGTTTTTACATCCGCATCCGCTAAAAAATGACTTATTTTACTTAAGGTGGCACTACAGTCCGGGGTAAACCTGGGCCTCAGTTTCGCACGTTGAGTTGGATGAGGTCCCCTTGCACTCGCGTGCGCCACCTGAGTCTCGGTGTTCTTCTAGTGCGCTGTCTCTTGGGGCTGATTCGAAGACTTTTCGGATCAGAGCGTTGGTGTCCAGAGCGCTCTACATGACCCACCCAAGGTGTTACTTATATAGGGTAACTTTTGTTGTTCGAGAAAAGGCTTTGCTAGTCGAAAGATGCAACGATCGGCAAGAGTTATTCTTCGTTTGATCTCAGCATAGGGTAGGTTGTCTACATTGATAGCGGAGCCTAGGTAAACAATGTCCTTCACTACCTCAAGTTATATCTGTCAAGGGTGACATTCTGTCCAAGACGACGGTGTTGACTGTCCTTTTTGCTTAAGATTGTAAAGGGCGCACAAAATTGGGAGATTCGAACGATGTGGAACAAATTTCAATTGAATCATTTCTTATTATAAAGACAGTACACTCATTTTATCTGTTGGATTTTTAAAATCTTATCAAGATAATATGTCTATGAATTGATAACTCAATTTTCTGTAATATTTGGAAATTTAGTGATGATCGGGCCTCATTTACAGATTTGTCATAGATTTAATGACCTGTCTTCTCCAGGAAAATATTCAATTTTCATTTTAGTGAAGTTGGCTGTTCATTGGGTGTAATTTTCAAGTCAAAATCAGAATCAATCGCTAGTGCCATCCATTCTTCGGCGCATTTTCCCTCATTGTGCAACATTTGGGAAAACATTATCTCAGGTATCCTTTCTTGTTTAATCTCCATGACTCATGCTATATAACAGATCCAGATGGAGCTTTAGAGTATCCAGAAAAAGAGGTGCAACTCCTGTCTCCAGGTGAAGTATGAAATTTGGAGAACTTCTGTAAAATCTGAAAACTCCCCTGATGAAGTAACGCAGGAATTTCTCTACGTTTTCGAAAAAGTTTTATCCCCAGCCTTGGGGCTGCATAGAAAAGGATGGAGGTTGCAGTAGGTAGGAATATTTTATGCTTCGCGTTATGTTATATATGTTTGTTATTGATACAACTACCTCCAGCTACGCCTATTGACCGCTTAGCTTCACCTAATTTGACTTGTAGATGTTTGTTCATGCTTAATTTGGGAGTAATCCTTCTTCTTCTTATCCTTTTATTAACCCTTTCCTCGTTATACGAACTTATGCGTAACGAGTTTCCCATTTTTACTGCATCGCTGCTGCTCCGCTTATGGGGTTGGCTAATGTCGCAGACCGCAGAACGCGTCTACATAATGCTCGGTCCTGGATCGCTTCAGTGGTTAACCCCAGACGTTGTTGCGCATTTGCCATCTGAGAAATCCAGGAATTCTTTTTCCGACCTCGTTTTCTTACAGTTGGAGTGACCGTAGTTGATAGTGCCTTTTTAACCGGATTTTCCGCAGATCTTCTTTGAACGTGGCAATACCAACTTATTCTATTCGCCTCAAGCTGTTCGGTTACCGAATTCTTTATATGTAGACTTCCTCTTATACGCGTAGATCTAATGCAATCGCGTTTAGTGACTCCACTAGACATCCTTAACATTTTCATTTCCGCTGCCGTCATTTTGTTTTTAAACGCTTCGTACATTGTCCAGCACTGTGAACCGTATATAAGAGCTGGTCTAACAACCGTGGTGTAGAGTTTCCCCTTTAATTTAAGTGGAAATTTTCGGTCGCAAAAGATTCCCGAATTTTCCTGCCATTTCATCCATCCCACACTCACTCTGTGGTTTACGTCGTCGTCACATTTCGCTTCCATGTTAACGATTGATCCTACTTAAAGATAGTGCTTTTCGGAAGAACTATTCCGTCTAACGTTATATCCGGAACAGGTCGCAACGGATGCGCAAATGGGCACGTCAAATGTTCCGTCTTTGAACGACTTATTTTAAACCCGTTTCTCTCTAGCGCATTTCTCCATGAATCTAAGGCGTTCTGTAAATCTTCGACGTTATCGCTAAGTATAACTGCGTCGTCAGCGAAGAGAATTGGCGTTACATTTGCTTCGCGCATGCAGTCTTTTAAAAGATAGTCGAATACTACGTTAAAGAGGAAAGGGCTAAGTACGCTTCCTTGATGCACTCCGACATTAACTGGAAATTCTCTCGTTAGTCCAGCAGAGCTTTTAACCGCAGTTTTCACGTTTCCGTACATGTCTTGTATTATTCTAACATACGTTTCCGGTACGGTTTGAGACCTCAGCGCGGCCCATATGAGATCCCTAGGCACTCGATCGAATGCTTTCTCGAGGTCGATAAATACCATGTGTAAATCCTTAGACAAATCTCGGTGCTTTTCCATTATTACTCGTAGGCTTTGGATAGCGTCCACCGTCGATCTTCCTTCCACAAATCCACGCTGGCTATTATCGAGCTTTATTATCTGCCGAAGACGTTAGTTTAAGACTCTTTCGACGATTTTCATTGTGTGTGACATAAGCTTGATTGAACGGTAGTTGTTGCATTCTCGAGTGTCGCCTTTTCCTTTGTATAATGGAACCAAGAAGCTACTTCTCCATTGATTCGGCATAGGTTGTCCACATTTTAATTTATTTAAAAGTTTCGATAGCCAAACGCTGCCGATCCCCTCCATCTTCGACCAAAACTCTGATGGAATGCTGTCTGGTCCCGCCGCTTTCCCCCGCTTCATTTTTCCAATTGCTATACTTATTTCTTCGATTGAAAAGTCCGAAACTTCATTCTCGAATAGACCAGCTGTCGGCACGATATCACTTGGAAACTGTTTGTTTAGCAACTCCTTGCAGTATTCAAGCCACCGGTCACAAATTTCCTTTTCATTTGTTAGTAAGCGACCGTCTGCGTTTTTGATGTATTTCGGCGAGGTTATTTCCGTTGAATTTTTTCTCCTCTGTGCAGCGAGCTTAAAAATATTTGGCATTTTAGTACTGTACGACATTTGAACTTCTTGGATAGCTTGTCTTCTATCCCCCGATTTAGGAGTAATCCATACTCCGAGTTATTTATACTCTCGCACAACCCCGATCTGCTCACATTGCAATTTTAACTTTTCACTCCGAAAGTATCTATCACCACCGTCCCTAAAAAAAACCATTATCTTTGACTTAAATAATTTTACAGTTAAATTCCAAGTTTTACAGAACGTGATCAGTCTGATTATGTCAACATCATCGGCGTATGCGAGTACTTAGACGGAGTTTTGAAAGATTGTGCCTCTTGTATTTGCGCGGGAATTTTGCGCCTATGTTTCAAGTACGATGTTTAAGAAATCCCATGACAACACTTCGCCTTGTCCAAATCCTTATTTGACAACAAAAGTCCCCATTAGAGACCGCTCCAGCAGCGGTCCAGGTCATATAAACGGCATTGTTAGTCTACATCGCCCAGGGTGAAAGGTTTTTGGTGCGTCACCGTCGTGACTCAAATTCCAAATCCTCAGTATCGACTGCGATTCTACTACGATGTTCCCTTGTTCGTCTTTACAGTGCTTGCTAAAAAAATATCCTACTTTAATACTATATTCTTCGTTACCTTACTTTTGTATTAAAAAAATGATACTGAGGTCTTTAGGGATGTAGCGAAATTCCTCCATTATTTCCTCTGAACTCAAACATTGGCTTTATGTTTGATTATTTTCATTACTTGTAACATTTTATAGCTTCGCTGATCAGTAAAAAATGTCCCTCCTCGAACTGTACTATATGATTCCCAAATTTATTGCCTAGAAATTCGACTCCTAATTTTTAAAAAATTTTGCCTTATTATCTTTTCCACATGCGTTTTCTAAATGCCTTAATAATCCTTTATTGCCGTTATGTATTACTGTGACATATTGTACCTGCATGCTCATATGTGAAAACTTGTCTTCCTTTTGTATCTACTTCTGCAGAGAATATAAATAATTTGCAAGAGGTAAGTAGATTGTCTTTCAGCAAATCTCTGGTGTTGAACCATCCCAATCCATATAAGTCGTGGTACCTGTGTTCGATTCCTCAGCATCTGTTCAAACCCCCACCTAAAACTCGAAATAATGACAGAAGATTGACTTTCCAATAAATTGCAACTTGTCTGGCTCTATAGACACCAAATGAATCGTTGACCTATATGTATTCCGATACCGTTGTACAGTATGGTTTACTGATGATTTCTTGCTCACAAAACTCAGCTCAAAACGAAAGCTATTCATACGCCATTAATCAGCTTAGCTGATGTCCTTAAGCAACTTAGATGATATGCTTTTATATACCTCTTTATGTGTCAGATTCCTAATGCCAACAATTTTTTTTATAAAATAATAATAAAAATAAAACATTGTTCAATATTTTATTAGTTTTTTCCTTTTCTCTCAGATATGACATTTTACAATAATTTAGCTTGTCAAAAATACTAGGCTGATGGAATTTCAAAATTCTTTTTTTTATTTACATACGCCAGCGCCAAACTGCTGGAGTTATAAAACAGCTGACATTTCGGGGTTAGTAAAAATGGAGCGCTATATGAAAGAACAACGCAAATTCATTGTTTAGCAATATTTTAAAAATAATGAAGGTTTGTCAGCTACAGTCGAACAAAATCATCTTCAGTAATGAAGCTCTTTTCTTCTTGATGACTTCGTTAATCGTCAAAATTGTCACATTTGTGGTTCCGAAAATTTACGAGTAATTGTTGAGAAACAAATGCATCCATAACGCGTGACTGTTTGGTGCAGATTTTGAGCTGGAGGCATTATCAGACCCATTCTTCTTCGAAACTAGCCGCATTTTCGAAGAAGAATGGCAATAACAATTAATGGTGTCCGTTATCGTAACCTGATAACCCAGTTTTTAGTGACTAAATTACAAGATATGGATGTGACCAACATGTGGTTTCAACAAGACGATGCCACACAGCCAGAGAAACAATTCAATTACTACATGAGTCATTTCCTTATCGTGTAACCTGCCGTTTATGCGATCGGAACTGCCCATCCAGATCTTGCGATTTAACGCCATTGGACTTTTTTATTTTGGGTTTTTTGAAGTCAAAGATCTTTGCAAACTAGCCCACGACCGTCAACGCCTTGAAAAAGGAAATTGCGAGGTGTATTAATGAAATTCAGTCACATTTATGCGAAACGGCCATAGAAAATTTCAATAAAAGAGTACGTACTTGCCAGCAAAGCCGTGGCGGCCATTTATAAGATGTGCTTTTCCATACATAACCCCAGTCTGTATACTTTATGAATCAATTCAAAAATAAGCTTTGGAATTAAAAATTTGTGTTATTATATTTTGCGCGAATTATAGGACACCCGATATATCGTTGGAATCAGTATGGTTCATTTTTTGAAGAATTAATCATTAATTGTTGTACGGCAATGTTGTCTATCCAATGATTGTAACGCGATCTCTGCTTCAGTGCAGAGAATGATAATGCTTGGAGGAAACATTATTTTTTGAGAGGCAAAACGGCGAAGGAAACAAAAGAAAAGTTGGATAAACATTATGGGGCTAATTCTCCGTCAGATTACACCGTCAAATATTGGTTTCGAGAGTTTCGTGGTGGCCGCAACTCCACTACCGATCAAGTCCGCAGCGGCAGGCCCTCCGATGCGGTAACAGAGGACAATGTCAAAAAAAATACATGAAATGGTGTTGGCTGACCGGAAAGTGAAGGTGCGCGAGCTAGCAGATACCACAAAGTTTAGTACTGAGCGCACACGCCATATTTTGGGCAATATTCTGCATATGAAAAAGTTATCCTGCCGCTGGGTGCCGCGCATGCTCATTCCTGACCAATAACACGAACGCGAGAGCACTTCGAAAGAGTCTTTGGACTTGCTGATGCGGAATCGGGCGGACTTTTGGCGTCAATTGGTAACTGTTGATGAAACCTGGATCCACTATTACACACCAGAGAACAGAATGAGTGCCCGGCAATGGACTACAGTCGGCACGAGTGCTCCGAAGCGGACGAGGTAGGCTCAATGGGTCGGAAAGGTTATGGCTTCGGTTTTCTGGGATTGTCATGGCATTCTCTTCGTGGACTACCTCGAAAAAGGAAAAACCATCAACAGCGAGTATTACTGTGCATTATTGGAGCAATTGACGGCCGAAATCGCTACAAAACGGCCTCACATGAAGCGAAAAAAAAATTTCGTGTTTGAAAGACAATGCGCCGGCGCATAATAGCATCGGAACCACGGCTAAAATCAATGACTTACGGCTCACATTGCTGTCGCATCCACCGTATTCGCCCGATTTGACTCCCTCGGACTATTATCTCTTCCCAAACCTCAAAAGATGGCTCATCAATAAAAAAATCAGCTCACGCGCGGAAATCATCGACGCCACGAAGGAGTATTTTGCAGAGCTTCCGGAAAATTACTTTTCTGCCTGTTATAAAACAGTCTCTTTGTAAGGGCAAAAACACCTTTTGCTCTGGCCAAAGCAATACCTGTATGTTTATTAAAGTATATAGATATTGGTCTATCTGGTATTTAACTACATTTCGACAAGCAAGTGTCTGTCCGTATTGCCCCACGATCGAAAACGTTCTCCAATTCTTTCTGGTATCAGCAGAGACCCGATACAAAGCCGTCCTAAAAAAAATGGTTTCCGACTTCTGAAAGTTGATCTTCAACTTCCGTCACTTTGTAAGAGCATCTTAAATATTAATGACCTCGATTTTTCGACCATATCTGTATGCAAACAGATCATTTTAAGATGAAGTCAATATAACTACGAGTATATTAAGCAAGAAATAGTCCCGTATTGATTTCATTGAGGTATTCGACAGTGATCTCTGTTGGTTTTTATACATTTTGTTCCTCAATACTAGACACAATCGTATCTCAATTACAATCAAAGCGCCCGATTTGTATCGTATGAAATAGGACAACTGGCAAAAGCTTGACATTTTGACGTGAACACATAACGTTAACCAATAAGAATGTGAGCAACACGTAATTTCTTTCTCGCGGCAACAACATCAAATCGAGTGGGGAATCTCGTGGCAATCCTTTAAGTAGTTTCTATCTATATAAAAAAGACTCGAAAGACATTAGTATAATTTCGTAAAAAGCCTTTTCGAAAAATTGAAGGCGAACTTAAAACACTTGGATCAAAATTTCATTTAAATTGTTTCAGATGTTTATTTGGATCCAGGAACATTTCTTAAATTTTTTTGATTACCAACAAAAATTGTGTAATAAAATTAGTTAACAAAGATTTTGAAGTTAAAGGGTTTTATTGGGAAGGAAGATAATAATGATGTAGATAATGTATTATACTTAAAGGTAAATAATTGAGTAGGTCCTAAGAACAAGGCGTGAAATATCTATCAACAGTTAACTGCACACACATTATAAATGCTATTTACAAATTTAGTCGGTTACGCTGCGCCCCACGATTTTATTGTTTAATCTGAAATGTAAGTTTTTTATATATTCATATACGAGTAGCATACAGTATAGAGTTATGTATTAAAATGCCTCCCCAGATTTGCTGGCCTCTCTTGTCAGAACAAGACAATTTTACATTAATGTGACTGAATTTCTCAGTTTACTTTTTTAGGCTGGGTAGTTGTGGGCTTGTTGGCATTAATCTTAAGCTTCAAAAAAGCCCAAAGAAAAAAGTCTAAGTGCGCTAAATCGCATGATATTGACCTGCATGTCGTCCATATTCATATCTTGTAATTTGGGAACAAAAAAAATGGATTATCTTGTCACGATAACGAACACCATTAACTGTTTTGGTCGGATGATGCTTTCAGCTCAAAAACAGAGACACGTTCTAGATGTATTGTTTTTCAACAATCACTCGCTGATTTTCTAAACTCCAAAATGGACTTTCTTCGCTGCGGGTAGTCAGTAGACTTTAGATCTTGAGTCAATTACACTTTGTATGCATAAAGATGCATCTCTTTTGTAAAAAAAAAGCTATAGAGTGTCGAATTGATATTCCTATACTCTCACAAACTGCTTCGATGTTTTATGTTGAACGATTTTTTGAACGACAGCCTGAGTTTCTAAAATCACTGACTCAATCTTCTGTAGCGCTTCATTTTCAATATTCCTCAACTGTGTGAAGCTGTCATTTTTTTCCCTCATCAACACTTTACCACACAAATGGGGCAAAATTCAAATATTGCTTGAATCTTGTAACACCCTCCATAAGAGCGAAAAAAAACAAGATTTGTGTTTTGAATTTGAGATTGAATCGACTTTTTGCGAAACTACAATCTCCACAGGCCAAATGGGTACTTCTAACGAAAAACCTGACGAAATTTATGATGAAGAGCATTAAACGATTTTTCATTTCTGGTGAAATGTGATGCAATTTGATTAATACAATAAAATCGGATATATAACAGGATATTGTGTTTTTTTTAAATTGGACTTTTCTGCATTTATGAAATCTGCCTCAAGTGTCAGCGGTAATTTCCCCTCAAGAAGAAATAGATAGATAGATAGATAGATAGATAAAGTTTATTTAGCTATGTTTGCTTTTTTTACATTTTCATTACATTCATTTCTTATTTTTAAAGTTCTCAGATTTAATAATTATGTTTTACAACAAATAATACTGCTCGTTTGAATGGAATAATGTTTGTTTCAGTTTTTACATTAATTGGAAGTTTATTGAAAATTTGTATTCCTCTGTGATACTTACAAGATGTTTAGTGTTTTTAAATTTCTAAAACATTGCACATTTACATTATTACTATATCTTAAGTTTTATGGTTTTACACTGGCTCTAATTGTTAGTTAATTACTTAAATTAGTTGACAACATGTTGTTTTTAATTTTAAATATAAAAATAAGTCAGCAAAAATTATATTTTCTGTTTTATATTTAGCCATTTTAGCATTACTACTCGTAGCTTGCGTCGAATGGATGTACATCTACTACAATATAAGATAGAACGCATTGCCTTGTTAAGTAGCTCTTGTAAACCTTCCAACATCCTTGAAGATCCTAGCAAATATATTGTTGGACAATACTCAAAGTAGGGTCTTTGATTGCCATTGGAATACATAGTTACATTCGAAATGCTTCTTAAGCGACATATACTACACATTGGTCAAATTCTCATCAAGTATGTGAGAGTGTATTAGTAAATTCTGTTTGAAGTTGTGTATACACACATCAAGCATGAGTCTTCAATCATCCATTTTTACTTCAATTTTGAGGTGAAAGCATGTGCGGTTTTTTGTGCGATTTCAACTTAAATGGTTTTTTTTTTTAAGAAAATTTGAGTGCCACAGACACGGACTAGCTTTGAAGAAGAAAAGTAAAAAGATTCGGAAGAAACGGGTTTGGATGAAACGAAACGATTTTTTACACGAAAATCTCCTGAATGTGCTGTAATTGAGTTCACCGATTGATTTTGAAAAATTTCCTCCGCATGAACGAGGAAGCAGATATATGATCAACTTCTTCAAATGACACACAACGTATACGTGTCTCATTTTCACTAATCCATTTAAATTTGACCAATGTACCACATATGCCGCTTTGAAATTAATTTTACTGTCCATTATAACTTTAAGAAGGCAATTGGGTAGCAAAGCCCTCTCTTGAACAACAAAAGTCACCCTTTATAAGACCTTAATAATCCCGGTCCTGCTCTATTGCGTGGAGGCATGGACATTATCAAAAATGGATGAGGGTGTTCTTGGTTGCTTCGAGAGAAAAATTCTTCGGGCGATCTTCGGTCCCGTCTGCATTGACGGTGAGTGGAGGAGGAGATACAACGACGAACTGTATGGACTGTACAGCGACATGGACCTGGTCAGAAAAGTAAAGATCCAAAGACTGAGATGGCTGGGTCATGTAGAGCGCATGGACACCAATGCTCCGGTCCGAAAAGTCTTCGAATCTGCTCCCGAGGGACAGCGCAGTCGAGGAAGGCCAAGACTCAGGTGGCGCACGCAAGTGGAAGAGGACCTCAGCCAACTTAGCGTGCGAAACTGGAGGCAGCTAGCCAGGGATCGAGCTGGCTGGAGAAGCTTGTTGACTGAGGCCCAGGTCCACCCCGGATTGTAGCGCCACCTAAAGTAAGTAAGTAAGTCCATTATAACTCTTAAATACTTTATTCCCTTAACACATTCAAATCCTTCTACTTGGTATATTACATTATTTTCAGGTATAGTAACAACATTATTTTCGTTTTCTCTACATTAAACTTTAGTTTATTTATGTTTAAATAAGTTTTAATGTTCTGTATTTCATCACAATCACATAGTTCACATTCGTCAATATACGAGGGCGGGTCAATAAGTCCGTGACTTTTGGATTAAAACACAGATTTTTTGATAAAAAAATAATTTTATTTTTCAACGTAGTCTCCCTTGAGCTCTATACACTTTGTCCAACGCTTCTCCAATTTTTTTATCCCTTCCAAAAAAAATTATTTGTCGAGGTCCTCAAAATAGGCCTTTGTTTGCGAGATGACTTCATCATTGGAGTCAAATCATTTTCCACCAAGCCATTTCTTCAGGTTTGGGAACAAGAAGTAGTCGCTCGGAGCCAAATCTGGAGAATAGGGTGGATGAGGGAGCAATTCATAGCCCAATTCATGGATTTTTGCCATGGCAACTGCACATGTGTGCACCCTTGCATTGTCTTGGTGGAAAAGAACTTTTTTCTTGGCCAAATGAGGTCGTTTTTTTTTTCAAATCGTCATTGAATCGGTCCAATAAGTTGGCATAATATTCCCCATTGATTGTTCTTCCCTTTTGAAGGTAGTCAATGTGGATTATCCCGCGTGCATCCCAAAAAACAGTCGCCATAACTTTATTAGCTGACAAACCCACCTTGGCCTTCTTTGGCGCCGATTCACCCTTAGAAACCCACTGTTTTGACTGTTGTTTGTTCTCTGGTGTGTTGTGATGGATCCATGTTTCGTCCACGGTTACAAAACGGCGCAAAAACTCCTCCATATTGCGATTAAACAACGCCAAACCTTCCTGTGAAGTTGTTACACGATTGCGTTTGTGGTCGACTGTGAGCAAACGCGGCACCCATCTTGCGGAAATCTTTCTCATGCCCAAGTGATCATTCAAAATTGAAACCACTGAGCCATGCGAGATCCCTACGGCTTCCACAATCTCTCGCACTTTTAATCTTCGGTCGGCCAACACCATATCGTGAATTTTTTCGATTGTTTCGGGTGTAGAGACCTCAACTGGGCGTCCAGGACGTTCGGCATCTTCAGTGCTTGTACGGCCACAACGAAATTCAGTAAACCACTTTTTTACCATTGAAATCGATGGTGCAGAGTCCCCATAGTATTTATCAAGCTTAGCCTTGGTCTCGGTAATGGTTTTTTTCGCAAGAAATAATGCTTAATAAGCACACGAAATTCACTTTTTTCCATTTTCTCCTCAAATTAGTGAGTAGTCTGATAAAAATAGCTGTCAAACACAAACTAACTGACGCAGCAAGTTTAAATTTTGACAGGAGTCAACTGACAGATGCCTGTTGACAGGAGCAGTGTTGCTGTTTCAGTAAAGAGGTCAGAAATTCAAAAAGTCACGGACTTATTGACCCGCCCTCGTACAAAAGTCCATCGTCAGCAAATAATTTAATTTGACTAAATTTTATTATATTATTTGTATCATTAATGTATAGCTCCTAATTCTGTTTCAATAGGTTCAGATAAATCATCGTTAAATTTAACTATTTGCCTACGTCAAGCCAAATATGATTTGAACCATTCATATTCAACTCCTATTGCTGCGTACCTATATAACATTGTTAAAAGTATCCTTCTGTCTACCGTTTCGAAAGCTCTCTTGAGGTCAAAGAACACAGCTGATATTTTTTTATTTGCATGTAATTTTTCGTTCCAGTCTGTAATGACGAGGTTAAGGGCGCATTCACACGAGTGTTTTCGCCTAAATCCCGATTGCTTTTCCAAAAGTATGCTGTTTTCATCGATGTATTTTTCAAGTTGTATTTGTACTATATTTTCCAAAAAAAATTTCATGCAAAGGTAGCATACTCGTATTTACCGGTCTAAAATATTCGCTTTTGTTTAAGTTTTCAACTTTTGGCACAGGAACTACGAGTATAACCGAGGTCTTCTAATTTTTTTTGGAAAACACCACATGTCAGTGGTTAATTGAAGAATTATTTAAAATTTTAGAAATGATGCCAGACAAAAGTGATTTCAATTTTATGAACAAGAAAATGTTAAAAGACAGTTTTAATTTGGTGGTTCCTGCACTTTTAATATTTTCTTGTTCAAAAAATTGAAATCACTTTTGTCTGGCATCATTTCTTAGATTTTAAATAGTTCTTCAATAGAATCATTAGTTTTGAACTTAAAATTGTTTTCACAGCTCTCTACATAATTCACCCATGGTTCCACTGGAATATTGTCATTTCTTTTCCTTAACACTACTTACAAAGTATTCATAAAATCTATTTGCAATTAATTTGCCAGCTTGATTTTAATTCCATCAAATTCTATAAGGCTTTTTTCAGTTTTGGCATTTCCTAAAACCAGTGTTTTTATGCACTTTCACATTGATTTTTGATCATTTGCACCATTTAATTCACTTTTTATGTATTCGCACTATGTTTTATTTAAATGTCTTTAACGAATGCGGTCCTAGAAATACCCAGCCTGACCAAGACATGGCGGTAGTTGTTTGAAAATATCACCGTATTAGAAAGTACGCAGTCTATAAAGCATATGTTTCAAGTTTGAAAGCGCCACGTTGTTTAATATTTGTTTGGCAGCCATCAATAGTGAACGTTGTCAGTGAATTTGTGAAAATGGAGAAAATTGGTCATTGGTCGTTATGTGATACAATACTTTTACTTAAAAGGCCTCAGCCCAACCAAAATAAAAGCTGAACTGGATTCTACTTTGGGTGAGTCTGCTCCTCCATTTACAACCGTAAAATTTTGGGTTGCTGAGTTTAAACGAGGCCGTACGTGCTGTCAAGACGAGCATCGCAGTGGTCGACCAAATGAAGTGGAGACTCCAGAAATGGTAAAGAAAACCCACGAAGCGGTACTGGATGATCGTCGACTGAAAGTGCGCATGCCAGCAGATATTGTATGCATTTCAAAAAGTGCGGTACATCGCATATTATTTGAAAGTTTGGACATGAGAAAGCTGTGTGCAAGATGGATGCCTCGTTTGCTCACATTCAAGCAAAAACAGTGTCGTAAAGATGTTTCAATTGAGTGTTTAGCGAAAGTTCACAGCAACAAAGCCAAATTTTTGCGCTGTTTCATATTATTTTCTGTTCCCAAACTTGAAAAAATGGCTCAGTGGTCACAGATTTTCCAACGATGAAGAAGTGATGTCGGCAGTTAATGGCTATTTTGAGTGGCAAGACGGTTCTTATTATAAAGAGGGTATCGAACTTTTTGAATATCGCTGGGAAAAGTGTATAGAGCTGAAAGGCGATTATGTTGAAAAATAAATAAATTCTTTTCCAAAATTTTTGTGTTTTCAATGTTGGGTCGGGTACTTCTGGGACCGCCCTCGTATATTCATTCATTCATAATACTTACCTCCTCGCTTATGTGGTGTTCCAGGATCTATCCTCGTGAATAGATTAAGTTTTCAGTTTTTAAAATTTTTTATTTGATTATGAAAAGGATTCACTACATCTTTATTAGTACAAAGCCTGATTGAAATGGCCTTGGCCAGTCTAACAGATTGACAGTAATTTACCTGTATGTAATATTTATAAAAGTAAAATTTAAAATAGTAAGACATTGAATGTAATAGGAAATATGGGTTATTTACAAATTCATGCATGTAGAACGCCTTAGATTCATTGAAAAATGCGCTAGAGGGAAACGGGTTTAAAATAAGTCGTTCAAAGACGGAGCATTTAAGTGCCCGTTTGCGCATCCGTTGCGATTTGTTCCGGATATAATGTTAGACGGAATAGTTCTTCCGAAAAGCACTATCTTTAAGTACTTAAGATCAATCGTTAACATGGAAGCGAAATGTGACGACGACGTAAACCACAGAGTGAGTGTGGGGTGGATGAAGTTCGGGAATCTCTTGCGACCGAAAATTTCCACTTAAAACTGTACACCACGGTTGTTCGACTAGCTCTTATGTAGGGTTCACAGTGCGTTTAAAAACAAAATGACGTTTAAAATGAAAATGTTAATGATGTCTAGTGGAGTCACTGAACGCGATTGCATTAGATCTACGCGTATAAGAGGAAGTCTACATATAAAGAATTCGATAGCCGAACAGCTTGAGGCGAATAAAATAAGCTAGTATTGCCACGTTCAAAGAAGATCTGCGGAAAATCCGGTTAAAAAGGCACTATCAACTACGTTCACTCCAACTGTAAGAAAACGAGGTCGGAAAAAGAATTCCTTTATTTCTCAGATGGCAAATGCGCCTTGGGCTAACCACTGAAGCGACCAAGAACCGAGCAGTATGTAGACGCGTTCTACGGTCTGCGACATTAGCCAACCCCATAAGCGGAGCAGCAGCCATGTAGTAAAAATAGGAAACTAGTTACGCATAAGTTCGTATAACGAGGGTAGGATAAGAAGAAAAAGCAGTAAATATGTATACGTTAGTATTTTAAAAATCACCTTCTATAATATGCTTTCTGTAGCAAAGTGGGTTTGCTGTATAGTTGTAAATTGCATTCCAGCCTTGATGATCGTTAACGATGCTAATACGCACGAATCAAAAAAATCTCTTGCAGAATTCTTAGAGAATTGAACAAATCACAATAGATGCATAACATCTTCTCTCTCCTTCAGGTTACAAAGATCGCATAAAATTGGAAGTTCTGGCTAGTGTGATAGAAAATTCAGGCTGGCTAATTTTCCTTGTAAGTATTTGAAGTTTGTGATTCATTTTGCTGTAAGGCATTCTAAATTGTAATTCTTCCCATTAGCAATTTAATTTCTGAAACATGGTGCGGCTTGATTCCTCCAGTATCGTGTTGAATTTTATTCTTAAAAATTTTAAGACCTCATCGCGAGGAAAGGATAAATTCAAGCCGCATCTATCTGCTAGTCTCCCCTACTATTGAATGAGCTTTCTTCCTAATAATAGATCACGCAAAACTACTAGTTTTGGCAATCTGTTCCATTTCCATGCCATAACTCTCCCTACATAGTTAAAATGTAGCTTTCATACAGCATTATATTACTTGAGATCCTTTGTGTTAGCCTTTTATAAATTAAAACACCAAACAGATTGGCCGAAGTCTTTTTAAAAGAGAATACCTATGTAGTTTGATAGATTATCGTACTCGCCTATTTTGTGCAGTGAAAAATGAACGCGGTCATCGCTAAGGGCTTTTCCAGTTTTCGATGGTACTCATCGGAAATTAGCGGTGCGTTTACACAAGAGATATTACATTCCTCTTCCTGCTTATACATCTTACATATATATTGTTATCAACGGATGCATACGATATTCCTCTAGTTTTCGGTGAACTTCATCAAGTATTCAAGTATAAGTATTCAATAAAAACCCGACAGGGCCTTTATGCGGGTTGCGTTGTTCAGCGTGAAATGGTTTATGTTTCGACAAGTAAGATTCTTTTAATGAAAAATACCTAGTTCATTTAAAAGAAAAGTACTAAGAAGTCTTAAAAAAAAGTAATAAATTTAAAATTCATATTATGTATACGAGTAATATTATAAAAACAATTTGATTTATGGTGAATTTCATCACCTGTATGCAAGCGGATGAAAGGCATCTCGCCGTTATACGAGAATGTTGACAAAAACACTCGCTTTTATATACATGAAAAGTGTTATAACACAACAAACTTTATTTCTGCACGATACTACGGCCAAAATGAAATCAGTTTGATTTTCAAACAATGTCGGGATGTCGCAATGCACGTTTTCCCGCAATGTTTTGCAATGCACGCACGCATTGCACGTACTTACACTAGACATTGCGTAAGACATGCGCTTCCTTGCAATCGCTATATGGATCTTTAACACACTATACCCTAAAGTTCTAAAAGGCGCTTACCTTACATTTTCTAATTGGTAGCTTCTGAAAAAATAGTACTATTGTTCAGTGTTATTTTCGGCTTCTGATGACATTCACTAAAGTCGAAAAACAAATGTCAAGCTGAGCACAGAAAGATTGAATAATGCGTAATGAATCTAAGAGCTTTAAGGGCTGACCAGAATGTGAATCTGAAGCTTGAATCTTGAATCTGTATCTCGAAGTTGAATAGCACCCAACAAGATACAGAACATACACGTATTCAACTTTTGACAGTTCGATATCGGATAAAGATTCAAGCTCCAGATTCACATTCAGGTCAGCTCTTAAAAAAATAACTATTCACAGCAGTTATCCTATATATACATATGTTGACATTAAGCTGGATACAATATATTGCTATTGGGGCTCAGAAATTGATTGACAGTGCAATTTTTTGAAGAGAAATGTAACCCTAGCCTTAAGAGACAGACAAACAATATCATTTTCGAAAATCATCTATAACCTCTTTTCATTTTTAAACTCCGAAAATATTCACAGCCATTGAATGCATTCTCTTCCAACGAAGTTAATTATGATTTACATAAAAAAAAAATGTCTTGCATCCCCTTACAGCGAAAATAACGTTTCTCTAGTAGGCCAACCAATTCAAATTACATCGAATTCCACCACTCTAAATTTCCACCATTCAACTGGAGAGGGTTGCATTCCATTTCGAATTCTAAAAGGGGGAATTCGAAATCATATGTTTCACCTCACACCGATGTGAGAGAAATCTACCATCTGCGCGCACAAAATATTTAATGGCTGTCACATTTACCCGCCGAAAATCTACTTGTGTGCGTGTTCAAATTCGAATCGAATTTCAATTGCTTTTTTTTTCAATACTTTTCCGTGCGAGTCAGCCGGCGATAGACCACATCCATTGCTCTCTCCAGCCAACATCGCTTCGTCGCCGTCAATCGAATCTTCACCCAAAGAACACCACATCCTTTCTGTTGAATTGACTGTGCCTCATTTGGTGTAAAGCTGTGCTGGAGAGCAACATTGCCGGGTGGACGGACATTCCAACAAGGATACTCAATTCTCCAATAACACATAATTGTGGTGTGAGAGAACGGTGTGTGAGCTCTTTTCATCCATATAGTGCATCTCCCACGCAGCCCAAGTGCAAAATTATTTTTCTTATCGTGCCCCAAAAGGCTGAGTGGTTTTGAGTTTTTTTTTTTTTAATAAATTTTTGGAAATTCTGAAGATATTTCTCGCGTACAAGTGCATAGATACAGTGCAACTGTAAAGGACTTGAAAAAAAGTGTGTTAAAATCGTGCATCGTGTGTTTCCGATTAGATTTCGCATTTGAGATTGGACTGAAACAGGTAAATCTTTAATAATAATTTTCTTACACCTCCCATTCGCTGGAAATTAATTTAAAAGGACATTTTCTACTTCCTATGAGGAGTTTCTTTTTTTTTTTTCTTAAATATATATTTGACAAAATACTTATGGCATGTGTGTAGTTGTGGTTGCCCCCCAGCCTGACGCAGACAGTTTGCTTCGAATTTTTTTTAATCTCAAAAGAAATTTCGCGCGCTCGAAAAGTCATCGAATTCAAGACGTCATTACTTCGTCATTTCTCAAAGGATTTTTATCCAAAATATCTAGTTTTTAAGGAGACATTTTATACTTTCTTTTCATATATAATTCATAAAATGTTTCATTCAGAAAACAAGTAATTTAACTGCACTGATTTGAATGTTCGAAAGTGCTATGCATATTTGTATGGCCACGACGACTACTTCGAACTGGGGATGAAGTATGAGTGTGTGAATTTTTTTGGCGCGATCATAACAAATTTTCAAATGCAAATCTTTGCAATTTCCCGATGGGAAATTTAGATTTTTTTTGCATAAAATAAAAGAATAAATATTTGTGAATGGAGTGGCGTTAAAATTTTCCACCTACCATCATTTTTAGTGGAAATTTTGAGCCCGCCAAAAATTCCACCTGACCGCCTTTTTCTGTGCTCTTGTAATCGTGTTCTCTGATTTCTTCTCTCGGATTTTTGTTGTACTTTTTCGGATAGTGCTCTTCTACTTCGTTCGTTGTTGTTCGATTTGTAGTATATTATGTTCTCGTACTTATTTCGATGAATTGCGTTTGAGAATAGCATTAGATTTGTTATTTTTTTGTTTTAACTTTTAGCATTTTTCACGCCCGCCACCGGATTCTATGGCCCACACCAATACAAATGTAATAGAAATCTAAACTGCTATCATAAATTTTCTCCACCAAAAGAAGTGACATGACAAAAAATGAAAAAAATTACTGAACTTTGGCGGGTACATTGGTGCAAAATAAGCGCCAAATTGTTTATCTGGGTCGATGGGGAAGTGAGGTTGGGAATATCATTACCACATCACAATGCAATCCGCTTAGAATGATCACTAACATATGAAGTGTTTGGAAGAAATTTTTCCTGCCAAACTTTCAATTTTAAAAGGATTTCTAGAATTTACTACTTCCAGAGCAGGATCACCATGAAGATCTGCAGTCGATCCTGCCCGCATCAGGATCTTCTTCGACGATGATCGATTAAGGTTTGAATACTAATCGATCTGAGACACGAACCAGCTCGACCAAATCAGTTTGCTCTTCAGTTGTATGCATCTTCATTTTTCGTGGACCAAAAAATTCTATCTAATCAAATTCTCGGAAATTTCTCGTTTCAAGGGCGTTATCGTAGAGCAGGATTTTCTTTTTGTTTTCCTTGCCTTTGCCTTCGGTTCGTCGGTTTATTCTCGGTGGCCTTACCGCGCTCTGTATAAGAAGTTTCAAGTCTCATTCCCAGGTATATACATTTTGTTATAAGGCTTCTGTTTTTGTTGTTGGCGACGTCGTTCATTTTTTTTTTCTACTTTCCTTTGGTTTGCTTGCTTTACGCTGTTTTGTTTTCCTTTGTTTAAAAGAAAAAAATTGAAAATTTTTCTCTGGAATTGCAGCTGTTTTGAATGTATGCGAGAGGGACAATAAACTACAAAATGCTGCGATGCCCAAGAGGAAAAATATTAGAGGACCTGTTTGCTCAAAAACATATTACATAGATACCTACAATGTACGAGAGACCTACAGATACAACAAAAATCTAAAATGTACACATCCTTGTATATACCATAAATACATATTTGTGTATGTGTGTATATTTATTATATGTCTAGCAAAAATATTTATCCAGCACTTGAATGGATTGCAGTGATATGGAGACCAAAATTCATTCATAAAATTTTATCATTTTTTTTTCTCACCGTCCACGATGTCCCCCGCTAGATATTGATTTAAGATAAAGTCTCGTGATGATTACAACAAATTAATGTGGGATCGTATCCAATTTTTAATGATTATGAAAGATAACGGAAGAAAAATTCTACATAGAAAAATCTGGAATACCAATCGGCAGCTATTAAGGACCAGTTCTTTTTTTTTTTTTTTTTTGATAGGCTGGAGTACTTATTATTCCCCTGTGTCGGAGTTTTATTGGAATGATATTTGAACCTGAAACTGATTTGATTAGCTTTTGGCGCCAAATTAAATTTTTTTGTTGGGCATTTTGGGTTTGTGTTTTGGAATGAGGTCCGTTATTTTGAATATCCTGGTGTTGAAATTATTGACGGCAAATTCTAAAAGATAGCTTAAACCAAATATACATTTAGGAGGAAAGGGAAAATATATTATAGTTCTAGCCAACCCTGGTCAAAGTAATAATAACAGCGGTCAATAAGTTGTACCTCGTATATTTGTTAAATTTGCATCCTTTCTGTCATCAAAAACTAGTGGCAGAAAAAGGTACCCGGTAAAATGGTTTGGATTTTGTTTTGAATTTTAGAAAACACACCCAAAACATCTTTTGCAACATTTTCTGGAGTAGGCACCCAATTTATTTGATTCTATCTGCGGTAGAAATGTTCAAAGTCTTTAATGAAAAGAAATCCACTTCGCGTTCACTTCGTAAAATACTCGTATGCAAGTGCTAACATCATGGTGTGAATGGCTAACTTTGTTTTTAAAATATGAACAACAAAACTCATCGTGATATGTTAAAGTAAATCATGCCGCGACCGCATGCATGTGACCGCTCCTGTCCATTCGAATTTGAAAGTTCTGATTGCGAAATCAGCATGTTTCGGTGATACCAAGTCCTTTTTAGTCCCCCTTTCTCAATTCAGTTCATAATATGTGGGCGGAACTAAGAAAACGATTATTGACGACATAGACTTTTCAATTTCTAGACGTTACTGAAAATCGTTAGAAATTCAAAATGTTTAAAAACAAAATGAGGAAAATGTAAGCAACATAAAAACAATGTATGCATATTAAGTATTTATAGTTGAATTCTAAAAACAAAGATAAAATCTGAGTGAGTGAATGCACCGCATGGTTTAAGGTGAAACCACGAAAGACAAAAATCACGACATTTTTTTTTTTTTTTGCTGATCATACTCAACATCACTTGTCTAAGTCCTTTAGAAAATGGAGTGTCAACTTCGAGATATCCAGGGTACTGGTCTATATCCATCCGGTATCGATTTGCCAAAATTATAAGCGCGAGTGCTGACCAGCAGACGAAAATAGCAGATGGAATCAACGGTGAAAACGGTGAAGAAAAATGCGACCTTATCCGGTGTATTTCGGCATAGTTCGAGCTCAGGTCGGGTAGGATTTCCAAGACTAAGTCAGAGTATTGATTAAGAGATGGTGTTCGATGACCCCTTAATGGACACATCCCCCAACGGTTGACTGACTTCGGTCTAACCGACCCCTCTTCCTAGGATTATCTAAAATGGAATGGATAACTGCACGGCCATGAAAAAAAGACGAAAGTTACAAGCCTCGGATACAGACTAATCTACTGTTGACAACTGCAAATGAATCAAGAACAACGAACTTCGGATATGCACGCGGAATGTTAATAGGCCACGTGCAGCCGAATATCTAGCGGAGGTTCTAGACTACTGCGAAGCAGGCATTATCGCTATTCTAGAAATACGATTGGATTCTGCGATTGTTTTTGATGGCAAAAACAGCTCCTATTTGGGTGCGCATTTGTTGTTAGAGGCAGACTTAGGCAAGAAATCTTGGGTTTCAGGCATGTGAACGACGCCTCATAGCAATCCGTTTTGAGAATAAATTTGCCAACATTAGCTTTATATACGCACAAGCACCCACCCACAGAGAAGAAAAATAGCTGCTCTTAAACAAGACCTACGAGCAATGTTTTAGCGTGAGGAGAGGGCATCTTTGGTAGTACTGTCGGAAGGTACAGTTCGCACGAAACCACTTCCGACAACGGATTCAGGCTTGCGACGGGGCGAAACATCCTTTATCGATTATAAGGCCGAATATGACAGAAATTGATGGTGATTTGTGAGTCTAAGTTACTTGAGTATAACAGACTATGACTGTAACAGGGTCATGAGGTAAGCCTTTCTCGGCTATTTTTGACGAACGACTTTTAATCTCCGTCTTATCAATTGACGTACACCATCCACCAATAGCTCCACAAATCAAAACGCACGATCTTGGTAGCTAAATTATTAGCCCATTTCGTGATATAAAATTGTCATTATATTGAGTTCTCATTCAGTCCATGGTTTTATAGAGAATATGTTGCATACAGCGTTGAAAAGCTAGAACCGCACATTGTCCGGTTCATTTTGTCACTGATCATTTTTCGTTACTTAAGCCATTGACTTTGAGCCAATCTCCAGACTTATGTTTGAATAAGAATAAGAAACGATGATTCTCCAGCAATTGATACCGATTGACGACGGTTTGAAACGTATTTCCATCGGGTGATCTTTCAGTAAAAGAAAAGTCCATTTTACAATGATGGTGTACTATTTTGTTTTTTTCTAAAATAAATACTTGAAGATCAGTTTCTGTTTTTTTTTTTCGAACATTGTGTTTTTGTCGATGATGGTCCGCACATTTTAGAAAACTATTTTCAAATTTTTATTTGAACGTTATCAGCTTTTCGTCGTCCTTTATTCTACTTTTTGTTTTTTTTTAATTGCTGTGTGAACAAATTAATTTTCACGATCAAAGAAAATGTTATGTCCTTGAGGGTAGATGATTTCCCAATCCCTTAATGACCACCACAAATGGAAAATCTTTCAATAAACGAGCCATTGAACACAACACTGTAAATTCTCATACAAGTAATATATGTATACGAGTAGTATACTTGGGATATCTATTTATGTATCCTTTGATTTGTTTTCCTATTTACTTGGTTATTTGATCCTTGTCTTGTTAGATATGAAATTATCTCCTCCGTCCGTCTTTAAGGACTTCGGCTTCATTACAAATAAACTGACGGTTATTCTGTTTTTATTTTGAACCGAATTTGTTGACTCCATATTTTCATTGTTTGAATGTTTGGCCATACCCTGGGAGTTTATAAATTGAATTCATTAGATATCGGAGGAGAATATGAATCGATCGACGTCGTAGAACCAGGATATAAAAGAATTAGTGAATCTGTATTCGCTTGTGAGAACATTTTCAATCAGGTGTTTTGGTATTGTTTGGTGTTGGTTAACTTTTGTGGTTATAATACGAGTACAACGACACTACGAGTATACCTGAGAATTCACATTGTACCTCACACATAGAAATGCCAATATATTGAGTCTGCTAAAACGAACAGATCCGAAGTATCTATGATATTTTGATACTTTTGCGTGTAAAAGCATTAGACGTTTGTATTTTTCGTTCATGGTGTTCAAAAGAAAGGTGTAAGTTAAATATTTTTCTTTTTTGCGGTATAAAAAGAACAAAGTGTCAAGCAGTAATGATGGAAGGGGGATTATGCAGTCTTGCGAAATGAGTTTTTTTAGTTAATTTGAATTTCTTAGAAGAGGAGAGGTATGATACGAGTTGAAAGGTTTTATATGAGTTAGGCTTTCTTTTATGGAAAAAGATAAGCTAGGTTAAGCTAAGGGAGGCATTTATAGGAAAGATCAAGATGAGCTCATAATTAGATTAAAAATATATGGATGGGTTCAATTTAACTAAAGGTAAGCCTTCTTTCGATGGGTCATGGAAAAGAGTTTGTAAATTAAATTTAAATATTTTGAGAAAGGTACGGATAAGTACATATGGAATAAATTGTTGAGCAATATAGATTGCAACAAAATATTGAACGGAAATGCCCACGAATTGACTCCTTTAATATTTGGAACAAGTCGTAGTCTGGTGGGCTCGTAGGCAGTATTGGGCATGAGATAAGGCTTCCAATAGTGCCGGCGCAGTACAATTTTTTGTGTATTGTTCATTCAATTTTAACTAAAAGGTGAACTTTTTGCTGCTAAAATGATTCCTTTGCGATCGTAAGGAAAAATATGTTTCTTGGTTGGGATGAGGATGATATTTTTTTACTCGTATGACTGAGACTTCATCGCCGGTTGGATGTCTCTAGACTACGTTTCATCAATAGCCACTACTCAGATATAGTGCTAGGGTGTCTAGACGTTATGTTTTTTGTTTGCTCATCCAAGATGTATTTGTTAAGACATACATTTTTCAGAAAATCATTTAATAAAATCCGAAAAATATATATTTTCTCACGTGTTGCTCGATGTTTCTCTTTAAGAAAATCGGCGACCAACTTAGCACTCCGTCTACCAGTTGATGATTCGGCCTTCCTGTGCGTCGTCCTTAATTTTTCACAGAAGTTTATATCCCAATGGACACCGAACATCAGTCTATTGTTTGTTCTTCACAAAGCTGTAGAGTATTGCCGGTTTTCAAATTTAATGATAGCCGGTCAGATGCTATTTCTATAGATCACCCAACAAGAAGTTCTAATACTATACAGAATCATATTCACCTTTTACATGTTCAACTGAAACTATGGCGATTTATATGAAGATTCCATCATCCACAAACCAGTGTGGCCAGCATGTGCACTGTTTTTTAAATGAACCCTGTATATCCAGGTCAAAGCGCGAAACATTTTAAATAGTTTTTAGACCGAAAAACAGAAAAGGTAAATTCTCACTCGTCATTAGCTCAAAATCAGGGAGAATTGTTCAGCTTCATATGTGTAAGTTTGCATTTCGAATACTCTATCCAAGATGCAATAAGCCTACAATCTTGTCAGATCTTGCTAAATTTCAAAATTTAGTAGATAGAGTTTTAATTACACTCGGTAACAGAAAAAAAGCTACTTTTGGCGCACATGTAATTCGACAGCTTACGCGGTTGCAGAGTAATCACTAAATTTCTAGTGATTAGTTCCTTCCTTGTGGACCAAAGGAAGTAGTAAAAATCAATTAGTATACAATTTTTTTCACTATCGGTTTTTTGAGGATGATGATGATTGTGTCTCTGATTTTTTTTTTTTCAAATTGAATATATCTGTAGGTACTGCGATTTCGGGGATAACTTTTGTCGAAGCTGATTAGACTTGGATGTTTTCAACTTCCACATATCCCGACTGATCTTCAAATGTGTATTTATCAAAAATTCAACTGTTTTTGAAATGGTTTTCTTTTTTTTGCCAATAATTGTACACGCAACTGGAATTATGCATATAAGCCGAATATCATCCTTTTGAGGTAGAAGAGACTTCGGCAAAATTCGTAAACGCAAATGTTGTGCAAAATGTACAAAGGAGGAGATTCGCAAACGCACAACGGAAAATTACTGAAAAGCAAACAGCTCTAAAACGTAGTAGATTCAGTTTTTACGCGAAAGCAAGAGCATCTGTGCAACTGTTAAAGGAATGTTGCACTTTCAAACCAAACATATGCTTTTGGAGTTCCAGCAGCTTTATTTAATTTGATTGCAGATAATTTGCTTTGTTAGTCGTGCGTTTACGAATTCGCCCTCCTTTGCGGGAAAGTGAAGCTGTTGAAGGATTTGTATTGAGATATGCACTGGCCATAGTCCCCTTGCAAAGTATTTCCCTTTCTACCATGGCTAAGAGCTTATCAATTGCATACAGTATGGTTATGTGTTTTGTGGCTTCGTCATCCTATGCACAGAATTGGTACTCAATTGAAAAGAACAGGACTGTGATACCCCAGAAAATGGCGTCCCGATAGAAAATTTAGGGATAATTTCAAGGTTTTTGTTTAGAGTTAGTTAGTCTGATATGTTGAACATAAGTCGAGTGTGCTAGATGTTGTCCTCAGAGTTTGGTATATCGCTGAAGGGATATAAAGAGCCTATCGGTCTAATTCATCATATTCAAATAAAGTAGCCTTTTTACACGTGTGGCTAGGTACCTTACCAGAGTCTGAGTTAATTGCACTTGACACGGTGTTACAGAAGCCAGTGCCTAAGTGCCAGTGCTTAACAATTAGTAAATTTAATAATAGTGGCTTTCATATCTTTACGATTAAGAATATTAATTTCAAATTTTCTCCCAAAATGGAGTATATACGAGTTAAAAAAAATATTCGTGCAGCTGATTGAGTTCTATAAAAGCCCCTATGGCTGTACTGGCACAAGCTCGCATGTCCAACCGATGCTGAGGGATGCTAATTTTTTTGTTGAATGCTTCAAATGTACGACTTTTCACCGTGTAGAATTCGGTATATCTTCAATGTTTGAATATGATGGGACTCACACTAATCTGTACATCGGTTGCTTGCTGATAAAATAAGCAATAAATTTAAATAAGATAGTGACTCTTTTACAAGGCTCCGAAGACTTCTGGTTTCGGAAAAGCAAATTACATGAAATATAGGGCAATTTATAGAAACTATAGCCTTCACAAGATTGAAGTTGTACAAATGTATTCCTGATGCTTGTCGTCATAAGTCATTTAAGGTCCTATTCCATAGCCCAACGTGCAACGGCATACCACTTAATCACTTTTATTTGTTTCCTCTTTGGGGGTTACACAAATGACAGTTTAATAACGCGCACTCAATCGACCATTCTGTAAAGTTATGTTCGTTTTTTTTTTTGCAGTTTTAATTTTCAAAGAACATTAAAGTACTTGAGTTCTGTATGTGCGACACAAATTGTCCTGCGGTGCCATATGTGAGTGAGTGGGTTGTTGTTCGGTATTTTAGATAAGTAACCAAGGAACAAAAAAATGACAAAGAATAAACAGTGTCCTAAAGGTCCTGTTGCGTGACAGCAGGAGAATATGAGTAGGAGTATTTAGACCCTACATATGCTCAACAAATGTCAACCTTTTGAACGTTTCAACACCTCTGTCGGCCGTCTAGGACGGCGGCGGTGGTTCCGTTGAAATTACCTACATTTCACATAGGTCACATACTGGTAACACGCACATTTATGTAACTATTTAATTTTTTTTTATAGCGTAGGAGGTAGGAGTGAACTTTGTATGAGAGTAATTTTCAGGACAATAATTTTCACCGCAATCTATTATTTTTTTTATTTTTGGTTGATGTCCTTCATTTTCATTTTTTTAATTTTATTTTTTTGGTTTTGTTTTTTAATTTTTTTTTTTCTCTTTTCAGTTGTATCATTTTTTGTTTCATATCCTTTGTTTCATTACTGATTTCAATAAAAGTTCGTTAGTCCTGTCAGGTCCAATACTTGCAGGACAACTAAACGGCTATTGAGCCGGTTAATTATGGACTATATTTGGAGGTGAGTTAACATTTTTTTTTTTATAATTTTATTTGTTAATTTAGTTTTCCGTGTTGACCTTTTAAATTGACTTTGACGCGAATCACTTTTTTAAAAAAAGCGAGTTCAAAACAAACGGCAATAATGTGTAGTCCTTGCTTTGCTATACATTTTTTTTTTCTAAGATTATAATCACATAATTATTCTGCTTTCTGGGTGAGTTGAGTTAGGTTCGGTTCGATTGTAGTTAGAGATAATCCTTCCCCTATTTTCGGCGACATTTGGTGTGCTCCACAAAAAGGGAGGAGTACTATCTACCCTCTTTGATTGTCTAAACTGAACAGGAAGTCAAAAAATTCACAGATGGCTTGGTGTTATTTTTGTGGTCACCAATTAGATTATGAAAACGGGATGTCCTTTTTTTTCCAAATCGATATTCAGCTGTAGTTACATTTCATGACTATTCGGTTGCAGTTTTCTAGAGACTTGTCGACTGGAACGAGTATCATTAGGCTGGGGTTTTTAATTAAATTGCTCATTTGTAACGAAGAAGAAAAAGGAGATAGGAAACGGTGACGATTTCAAGGATGAAAGGATGTGAATGAATTCAAGTATATATGTAGGTACTTGATGTAAGGTTTCAGTTAAAAATACTTGGTGAGTTTTTTTTATTTTTATTTTTTATTTTTAATTCTTTGTGCGAATTTTAACATCGATGAGCAGATTTCGAGTGATATTTTTGGGTTTAAGAAGTATTTACATGTTTTTTGAATTTTTGGATGTCTGCATGTAAAGTTTTGTTCTTACTAAAAATTTATTTACGGCCTAATTCCCTTATTCTAACAGTCTCGTTTCAAGCGCTCAATGATCAAATCCGTTTCTAGTTCCATTGAAATCCGTTTGATGCATTGTTTTCGTTAACCATGAGAACCAAATGCATAAGTTCCGATCCGGGCTTTAACCTGGTTTCATTGTACCTTTCGGTCAGAGGTCTCGGTTCGATTATCAATCACTTGCGTTGGTGGTGAAGTTGCAGTAGTCCAAACTACATTTTTTTTTTATTGTTAGGTCGGTTGAGGTATGATATTTCAAATATTATTGATTTATCGTTCCCCACGATCCAATGATATATCGTTTACAAATACAAGATTGTCTTTTAATATCTTATAGTGCTGAATACTAGAAATTTGACTCCGGCCTGACTTCGATATAGAATATCGGCTACATTTTCATGTTCATGCTCCTAAGGATTCGATATGTAGCCGTAGAAAAATCCTAAAATTAGTGCACAGGAGAGGCATAAACATGGGAACCTATTTGATTCTACTATAGATTGATATTTTGCATGGACATTCGACCATATCATTGCATTATGCATGAGTGTCGAATTAATAAATGAAGTGTATAGCACGCACGCTCAAGGGTGTTTTATTTTTAATTTTTTATTTTTTTGTTGGGCAGTCCTCCCCATTTTATTTAAAGGCGTCAATGATAATGACATACTAAGGTTCCTGCCCCATTAAGTTTAGTTTAAACACTAGTTAAAAATTATGTACTGAATTAACTTTCCAATTTCTACTGATATCTTGCAACGTTTAAGTGGTATTTTTTTTTTTTTTTTTTTGAAGAGCTCCTTCTTTCTGTAATCCGGTACTCTGTTAAACCAGTCTATAATTTTAATAGAAGTCGAGTATTGAGCAAGTAAGTTGGATTGAAATCCTTATGTATTTTACACAGTAGAAGGAAAAACACAAGTTTTCAACTTCTATGCTGGGATCACATTGTAAAAGCATATTTACGCTCATTCTTCAGAGTTGGTAGTACCCTACCCTATTTATGTATCCTTTTAAAAATTCCTTTTAAATGTTATAATCTGTGGGAGCTAAGAAAACTACATTAATATAGCTTTATTCTCCAGATTTTAAATAAGTATATCGCTGATTGATTTCCTAGGAGGATCTCGGAGCTCAATTAGATTAGCAATTCAGATCCACGAGTGTGGGGGGTTTGTTAAAGTGTACTTAAGAGGTTGTTCTGATGTAGTTGTTCACAGCTTATTCATTGAGATCTAGCTATAGCTTATTTGATATCAAAGAGAAATCTTCAGTGATTAATACACCAAGTCTTGTAGTTGGCTTGTTTAGAATTACTATATTTATTTTTATTGCAGTGATAGTTCGATCAAGAAAACCGAAGAAAAATCCTCAAAAACATAGCTTCATTTTGTCTGCAAAAACCTTGTTGCCAAATTTTTCAAAATAACTTTTTATCCAAAGACTACTTGAAATGCTTTCCCAAGCACTTCCTCTTGTGAGATTATTGTATTTCCTTTTTTCCCATTCTAAGCTCCCTCTCTTCCTTTATCTTTTCTACTCACAAACAAGCAACAATTCAGGAAGATGAATCTACCTAACCCAATCACAACAATGTAACTTTCGTATATAGTATGTAGGTAATAACCATTGATCGGAAGTGCATTGTCAAAAACTTTTATTAGCATTTGTTTTGCATTTGCCCCAGGAATCCGTTGGTGCATAATGTTGTCTAATATTACATTTGCAAATTATGTTACACGATACTCCTTTGAATACGTTACATATTTGTATATTCAATTTTTTATACCGTTACTAAGGAGACAATCAATTTACATTTTTCTTTTTTCCTCTTGTGCTAGATTATCCCAATCAAGTAATAGCAGCAGCAATGATTCTCCCAAGAGCAACAATAGCAGTCAGAAGAAAAGCAGTAGCAATATGGCGACGGCGACTGAACGCAAGACATCATCAACATCCGGTAGGAGATTGAAGCAAAAAATCAATGTAGGGCTCAATACAAATAGTGATGATGATGTTGCTATTCAATGGTTCTCATCATCGTCATGTTCATCTCCATCTAGTCGCCATAGTAGTGGTTCCTTATCGAAGAAAAGAAAGAGACGGTCGTCTGGTAGCTTAGATGATAAGGTAAGTAAAGTATCTGTTTTTCTTTTAATTTTAAATTTCCTAGAACGATTCTCATTAGTTGTGATATCCCACCAACTATTCATTACTCGCTTTTGTCTTGTTGTGAATAAATACCGTATCACTAAACTTTAAATGACTCAAAGCTAACAACATGTCAACGTAATGTGCTTTTAGAATAAACCGCAGCCGCTGTGACCTAAGCGTGTCTGCAGAAGATGCAGAATTGTCAATCGCAAACGTCTGACCTCTGCCCATCCCCTATTTTAACAATTTTACGAAAAGATCTCGGCTTACAGTCGTATAAAATTCAGCTGGTGCTAAAATAGAAGCCACGAGACCGTGGCTCTCAACGGAAGTTGAAATAAAGCCGACCCTTATTTCTATAAAATAAATTTGCCATTTCTAGAGTCAAGCAAGCAAGGTACACAAATTGACAACAAGTAACACTTTATCAAAAATAAACGAGTATGCCATACGTCTAAAGTCGTGTTTAAATTATAAAGTCATTAACCATTCTTCATAATGAATTAAGATATTTGATTCAAAGACAATTCTTATCGTAATTGTTTTAAAAAATCTCTATAGCCCAATATAAAAACCACCCTTCATTTGTGTCCACCTTTGTAAGACGTTGTGAATTGATTCCAAACTATTAGCTTACACGCTTTCTAAACTGTGGCATGTGACTACTTTGGGGAATGTTCCACATGTCTCAGGCTTGAGTGCAGATTATACTGTTTCACCTACTTGAAGGTATTTGACAGAAATGCCTGAAATGCAAAATCTAATCCTTTTCAGAAACGATCTTCTCGCAGCAAGGGCAGTTAAAGATTTACGATAAATGTCTTCAAAAATCAAAACATTTATTTATAATATATGTAAGTAAATTGCATTCTTTGCTCTTATCTCCTAAATATACAATTCATTTCCAAATAAGAAGCTAGTCTCAGACAGTTCCATCTGTCTTCATCACCACTTTAAATGAGGAGAGCCTTTTATGTTCGTTCATAGACAAAAAATGGCTAAACTTTTATATCAAAGAATCTATGTCCCTTGAACTCTAACTTAGTGCATGCCTGACTGTGTTGTGGCATTCGCTGAGTTGTATCAGAGTGTTTTCGATATCGCAATGTTACTTACTTACACTATTACTCCCTTAAGGAGTCAAAGCCTGAGTAACAGTAGCCTTTCAACCATTCCGTTCCCGGGCGCTCTGCTTCCAGTTGGAGATGCCAAGCTTTCTAACGTCCGCAATCGCCTGGTCTTTAAACCAGAGGTAGGTCTTCTTTTTCTTCTCGAACCTGATGGCTGGGACTCGAAGACCCTCTTAGCTAGAGCATTGTTGTCTATTCGCTCGTTGTGGCCGAGCCAATTTAGTCGACGGATTTTTGCCTTCTTCTCCATACGCCTTCCTCGCAGACAGGACTAAATATTCGACGAAGGATTTTTTCTTTGAAAAGAGCCAAGAACCTATTCTGCTGTCTTACTTATCGTCCAGCTTTCGGCTCCATAAAGCAGGACTGGCAAGGTTATGGCTTTGTAAAGTATGATTTTGACTATTTGAGTTAGGAGCTTGGACCCAAGTTGTTTCGACAAACCGAAGTAGCAGCGGTTGCCTTGGGTTATTCTTCGCCGAACCTCCACCAAGATGTCATTTGTGGAATTGACATTTGCTCCGAGGTAGACAAACTCCTTGACTACCTCTAAGTTGTAGCTGTCGATAGTGACATTTTGTACTAGATGGTGTGCGACGGATGGATTTTTTGTCGACAGCATATATTTCGTTTTATCCATTTATCCATTTCAATGTTGACTTTCCTTAAATATGTTATGCAGATACAAATATGTTGCTAAGCTTACGATTTTAACTCATCTTTACCACTAATTCTTTCATAAACGTAAAACACTGGGCTGCTGCATGATCTATAGCCTGAGTGGTGAATACATACGGGTTACTCCTCGTTACAGAAACTCTATTTCTGATTCAACCCACGACTTTTTCGATTGTAATTTGTTTAGTCCAGTTGTTGTTGTTTTAAGCATCGGCTATGATCATCTCAAAATTCTTGCTCTTAACTTTTAAACCATGTCTCCTGTTTTATCTCTTTTTTTGAGGATAAGTTGTTTAAATCATCTACGATTTAAGGATCGCCTATTAACGTAGTTTTTATTGATCTCAAAATTGTAAAAAATATTTGCATTTATTTTTGATTAAGGTTTCTTTGAGAACCTTGATTGAAACTTGAGCTTCTATTGATTTTTTGGGCGGATTTTCGGACGATCTTTGAACACCAGCAAATCATTTTCTGTTTGCATGCACATTTGCGGAAGTACCTATAATTAGATCACGTTTTGTTCCGCCCGCTGGTATTCGTAGGATTTGTATTTCTGTTGCTATGAATTGTTATTTATATTTAAATTTTTGCACTTTGTTACAATAACGTTTTATAAATAGATGGCAGAAGTTGGGTATGCAACTATGCAGATATTCGATTTTATTCCATTGCCGCTATCCAATTCGTAAAAGTTGCCCGAACTGTCGCTTTGTGGCTTATAATAGCGTCGTCATGGTTGAAAAGAAGAGAAGCTCAGGACTCGTTTAAGTTCGGCTTCAATAGAAAATCTTCTTCGGCATTTAAAAGTTAAAGAGTTTGTACGGTGCCTCAGGGTATTCCAATTTTATTTTCTACTTTTAATTTTCAGGTTATTCGCTTTCATTTAACATTGGTTATTTCAACACCATCGCGACATGTGGCGCTTAAGTCTTATAAACTCATTTTAAGATCACAGCTCTGTCTAAGTCAGATATTAGAAGAACCTGCCAAACTATTTTTTGCAGTCGATGAAGAAGATATGTAGACATCTCGAAGCTTTCAGATGTTTCTCCATTATTGTCCGCAAACTTTGAATCGCGTAATATGTCGAACTTCCTTTTACAAAACCGCATTGTCATGGACTCCATTCCCGTGACTGTCTAGGACTTTCTCGTATTTCATTAGGCAGTCTATGGGCTCTTGTCATTTTATTGAATTGACGATTCCACACTCCTGGGTCCTTTATTTCTACTGCTCCTTCATCCTTGTCTTCTGTAGAACTTGCTGTTTTCTCTTCGTGCGAACACAAATCTCAAATCTTCTTAATTTTAATTCAGCCACAGTTTAAATGACTAAGTAAGTTCTGCAGAAAATCTGCATTATTGAACGGAACTCATTCAGTTCTTTGTTAGTGTGGCATTTTTAAAAGCAGTAGATCTTTTTATCCCGGGATGCGTTACAAACTATTCCACCCATATTCCTCCACTGTGTTGTTTTGTTTTTTTTTTCTTTTTTAAATATTCCAACGGCTTCCGTGTTCATCCTTTTAGAAAAAAATTATCTTGTCCTGTATTTTTACGATATGTATGAATAAAAGAAACGGTACTATCACCTTACTCATCCGGACATGATTTCCATATCTTAGGCCAAATGTTGTTTCGATGAATATTAAATGAGTTACAAAACAGGATATCTTTACTACTCTTTTCAAAAACCAAACGGTAGTGAAACATTACTTACGATATGTCCTGAATCTGTAATTTATCATCCCAGAATACAACAGTATCGGTATGCGTTCCTGTATTCTAATTAGTGTCCCACCAAACAAAAGAAATTTTAACGACAAACTCCTTTGTTGTATCCTTGTAGGACACTATAAAAGTTCAAAATACATGAAACGAACTTCTCTTATATGCATTCATCTCCTCGATCAAACTATTATCCCGCAAGGGGAAAATATAAAAACCTACCCTTAAGGTGTTCAGGCATGCGCAACAGCCAATCTCCATACCACGTAACATTACAATGCACAATTTGGGCCTATTCTTTGCCTATAGCATTCCTATGGTCGATTTTGTGTCGGTTTCTTTGGGCCTTGTGTTTTTCACCTTAAGGACATTTACACATCAGTCGTGAAGAAGGCGAAGTACGAGTAAAAACTGAAGGAGAAGAAGAAGAAGAACCCCCTTCTAGGGTTGAGGATTGCAAATGGGAAAAGACATCTGCTGCCATCGAACTCCTGCCACACCACTCTACGACACTATTTGAGTAGAAAAAGGTTCCGATTTAACATTGGGGTTGGCTTTGCTATGTACATATATATGTATATTTGTTGGACTTTTTTTTTCTTTGCTGTTGGTGGACACATGCCTCTTTAAACTGCCCTTGTCGTAAGACTGCAACGACATTTTTTTTATATATGTATAATCAATGGTTGAATAAATTCAAGACAACAATTCTTTGTCTTGGATGGATTTGTAGTTCTCCCTAAGATTAGGGGAAATTTCTTAGGGGTGCGTGCCACTACGTACGTGTCGCGATGGCAGCAGATGATACTTTTCCGATGCAATTACTTAGAATGGGGAATTATTCTACACACTCTGTGCCAGTGTGAGTTTGCAATTGTATAATATTTTTCCAGGTGATTGTATTTAATTTTGAATTACTTCATGATTACCGTTTCTTACTTGACAGTGCTGCTCCTTTTTCTCTCTATGAGGTGAGGCGATGTCTTAGCGACGTCTAGGTGATCATCTTCTCAATCGACGATTTATTTGTGCGAATACCCAATTCTTCTTATCGAACCTTTTTTACGAATTGCAATTTGATCAAGCATCGAAATTTATTGCACAAAACATAGTTAGAAAAAAACCAAATAATAAAAATCAGGACTTGACTGTACGAGTATGTAGGGTGAAGGGTTCCAAAGAATGTCGTTCACGTGCAAAGGGTTAATCATGATCGGTATTGTGTTTATTTACTTCTTTTTTGCTCTCCAAGGATTTGTTTAAGATTTATGGGAACATAGTTGTGTGGGAAATTTTGTTTTTTTTTTATGTGATTTTTACTGGCTTTTCTGGTTTTTTGAAAAAGTTTGTTAAAGATCCTTTGGAGAAGTAATCAAACTCTTACGCCACAATTGCTGTTGTGTTAGCAATTAACAGGTAGTAAAATTAACAAATTGAGTTTTTAACAAAGTGATATTTATGAGCAGAAGGATTGTGAGGTTTATGTCGTGTGATAGGGATCGTTAGGAAAGCTATAAAACTTATTTTAAAAGCAATGTTTGGGAATTTCAGTCGATTATCCTTTGTGTTTCATTGAAGCACATAAAAAACATTCATACATATTGTTAATCAGAAGGCTTGCGACATTCTTAAGAAATCAGTATCAATCGAAGTTGGATTTTTTGACTGTTTAGTTGAGGCAACCCTAGGCCAGTACATGTTCTTCTTCTTCTTCTTATCCTTTTATTAACCCTTTCCTCGTTATACGAACTTATGCGTTACGAGTTTCCCATTTTTTACTGCATCGCTGCTGCTCCGCTTATGGGGTTGGCTAATGTCGCAGACCGCAAAACGCGTCTACATAATGCTCGGTCCTGGATCGCTTCAGTGGTTAGCCCCGGGCGTTGTTGCACATTTGCCATCTGAGAAATCCAGGAATTCTTTTTCCGACCTCGTTTTCTTACAGTTGGAGTGATAGTGCCCTTTTTAACCGGATTTTCCGCAGATTTCTTTGAACGTGGCAATACCAGCTTATTCTATTCGCCTAAAGCTGTTCGGTTACCGAATTCTTTATATGTAGACTTCCTCTTATACGCGTAGATCTAATGCAATCGCGTTAAGTGACTCCACTAGACATCCTTAACATTTTCATTTCCGCTGTGAACCGTATATAAGAGCTGGTCTAACAACCGTGGTGTAGAGTTTCCCCTTTAATTTAAGTGGAAATTTTCGGTCGCAAAATATTCCCGAATTTTCCCGCCATTTCATCCATCCCACACTAACTCTGTGGTTTACGTCGTCGCCACATTTCGCTTCCATGTTAACGATTGATCCTAAGTACTTAAAGATAGTGCTTTTCGGAAGAACTATTCCGTCTAACATTATATCCGGAACAGGTCGCAACGGTACATGTTTTTGTTTTGTAGAATTTACCCATTAGGTACTTTGGTGTCTTCGTTGTTTAAGACAATAATTGTTACATCGTAAATTAGGTCTGCTTATTTGTTATGTTACTTACTTACTTACTTTAGGCGCCGCTACAGCCCGGGGTGGAATTGGGCCTCAGTCAGCAAGCATCTCCAGCTAGCTCGATCTTTTGCTAGCTGCCTCCAGTTTCGCAAGCTTAGTTTGCTGATGGGGACCCATTTGTTATGTTAGCTGCCATTAATATCACAGTTGACTTTATTGAAAATGGTTATATTTTGCTCGGAATCGAGCATTTCGAGACAGAACTAATATATTGTACTTTTGATATTGTTTTCCCTCTTTTTGAGAAAGTTCAAGCACACACCTAAACCCGAAGTTTGATGGGAATGTAAGCAGTTTCGCACTTATGCTCATAGCGAAGCCCGCAGGAGGTGATGTCGCGAAGCATATTTAGGTATTAAAAAAATGCGTAGATCCCTGTTAGGACCTGTAAAGGTCTCAAAAGTTGAGCATGAATGCAGCTAAGTATTTATAGATGTGGGGAAGCCATCGTTTGCATTCTGCAGAGTCATGTCTTCTACATTTGGGCACATGTAAAGCCCTTTTGTATGTGAAAATCCTAAACTCGGTTTGATGTTTTAAGAAGTTCTCCTATGCGGTTTGTTTCCCACTCTCGTTGTAACTTGGAATTCAGACAAGACATAGTTGAATTCTGCCTGCCTCTGTTCAGAGAAGCGTTTAATATTTAGTATTTAACTAGTTGAGTTAGGAACCAGTTCGTTTAGGGGGACGTATTTAAGTATGTATGTACATACCTCTGTTCCATTAGAATTGCGTCTAACTCAACTTCGGAGGCATACGCAGGTTAATCCAATGAAGAGTGATAACAATTCGCCATCCTACGTGAAGTCTGCATGTTTTTGAGTTGCTTTGTTTTTGGCACTCTTATCGCCATCTAAAATTCACAACATGGCATACCATGAATTTGCGGAGGCTCAGCCAGTTTTTACTTACTTTTTACCAGAAAGATATTTAGGTTAGTTCAAAAAGAAATATGAGGAGGAATGACCCTTGAACGACATTTGGCACTCTAAACTGTCCAACCTTTAGGCGCATCATGCTTCTTAACCACATCTGTAAATTTTGTCTGCACAACTGCATGTGTAAAAGTTTTTGTAATCCAACTGATAGATCCAACGAAATTACGAGGACATCGTCAAAAAAAAGTGCATATGGAGGAACTAAGATGACTTTAATGGACACAGAGACAAGAACACTTCTACTCTAATCCAGAGACATGTGACTGCAAAATGTTACCGAACAGATTTGGAAACTGGTCTTGATGAATTTAACATTAGGAAACTAGCTATGTGGGACTAGCTGTCTTAAAGGGACTGTAGAACCTTATCCGGACTATCTGCAATGCAATCGAAAGTAAAAAAGCCAATTAAATAAAAGCTTAGGTGCAATTTGAATGATTTTGTCAAGAGCGGTGACATGAAAGCGTTTAGGAAATTCATGTTTAAGTTTAACCACTCTTTGAACTGCTTTGGTTTATGTTATATATGTAAATGTCATGGTCCATTATTCAATGTCTTTCAATTCTAAGAAATTTCTCTAAACTTTCTATTTCAATCGATATCACTTCGTTTGATATATGTATGTGCCTACAAAAGTCAATCTTTAAGGGCTGACCAGAATGTGAATCTGAAGCTTGAATCTCTATCTGATATCGAACTGTCAAAAGTTTAATACATGTATAGCCGTAAGCGCCAACACAATGCGTATCTGTGTGAGATTCAGATTCACATTCAGCCCTTAATTCACCAAGAATATTGCAAATATTTGCGCATAAAACTCCGAACAGGACCATCTGCCTATAGAAACCACTAAATCCTGGACAAACAATAAAACTTGTGAAGCTTCCTCTCTTTCATTTCTTAGGATTTGCTCTGATTCAAAGGATTTCAAAAGAAAAGGACGATATTGCATGAATTTATTTTTATCTGATTTATTATCAGGCTAAGAATAGATGTCATCTCGATAGAAGGAGGTGGGAAAATAATTGATTTAGTAAGCCTTGGCTTGCATAAAAGGACTATCATAGTCCGGTCATCCATACTCATACACGTACATACATATATCCTGAATCATAATTGACAGAAAACCAAGGAAAAGAAATCGTAACTGTTTTTAAGGATAACAATAAAAAAAATCTCTACCCAGGGGTGGGGATGAATAAATGAGAAAAAAAGTACTACAACACATCCTGAATTGCAAACTTTTTGACAAGGTAAAGGTAATCGTAAGATGCACGTAAAAGACTTATAGACCCTAGCTATGATCTTTTAGGTAATTCGGTGATTTATTGCAGATTTGTTTCTGCTACCTACTACGAGTATATACCTGAGAAAAGGATCATTCTTCACTAAAGTAGTGTGTGTGTGTCTTTTTCATTTGAAGTAGGTATACCGAAAACAAGGATAAGAATACCCGGTTTTAAGGGTGGTTAGATCGAAAAGTAGAAAAATAAGAAAAACGAATCCCCGCTGATCCAGATTTTCAAAGATCTTCTGTTTGTCAGGCAAGTCAGTCGTCATTTTAATTCTTAATCGTGCATAACTCAATGGTCGTTCCGTATATTTTCTTAGATTTTGGAGAGAATAAAGACAAAAAAAGGAAGAAGGATTCCTAAAAAAGAGATTTGTTAGTGTGACTTCATCTTGGAATTATTTTTCAAAGTGTGGACTGTGAATGTTAACCTGAGTGTGTCAGAAAAGTGGAAGAAAAAGGAATGTGAAGTGCAATAAACTAAAAGAAGAATTAACGGACGAATTTGGCTTTCAACGGTCCGGATTTTTAAATTGTAAAAAGTTTTGTGCCTGAGCTGCTGGAGACATGAAATACATTCTCAAGAGAACTTTTATGGAAATGGTACGGAAATTTAGCTTTAAAGTGACCCTTCCATATACGATTTTAAATCGTAGACTGATCCGATACTCGTAAGCAGGGTTAATTCTGGAATAACTTTATTTCTAATTTTTTAAATTTGATTTGAAGACTTAGTAATCAGAACTTCTAATACTAATACCAGGTGCGTTTTTTTTTTTGGATCGGTATCAAAACTTATTTCCAATCTAAATTACACTAACAACTCAACCCATATGGGCTTAATGCAGGATCGGAGTTAACGCGGATAGCAATAATGAATTCATACCTTTTTCTTTGCATGATAGAGAACACTTTTACAGGAACGCCAAAACATATCTCACTTTTTGAACAAATTAAATACAGATTTTCGAATGCCAATTGTTAACGCCGAAGGTCGTTAAAAAAATTGAGTAAAATTGTGCTCTACCGATAAAAAAAGCTTTTCATACACACGCAAACGGCATTAGTTTATACCGCCATTATTAGGATTGTTGTACGATGCACTCTTTTAATAAATTATTTCTCTGGACGTTAGAGTTTAAAAGTTTAAAGTTTTAAATGGAAATAGGGTCGCGTTATCACACATAACTCGTACAACGTTTTGAATGTATTTTCTTGTCTTAACTCATTTTTCTCCTCATTTTTTCCAGTTCATTATAGGAATATCGCAAAATAAACGTAAGTTCATTTCAGTCACATCTCGGTTTCGAGGTAAAGTTTACCCTCGCGATCTTTTATGTACTCGTAATTCCCCTTCCCTTCAGAGTCGTTTGCTCCTGATATCATTCTGACGGCAACAGCTTTGTAAAGGTCATTACTCAATCAATTCAATTCAAATGTGAAAACCAATTTTTGTCGAAACTCCTCATATGTCATTACCATTCTCTTTCTAAATATTGCCTTCTTTAAATGGTTCTGTAGATGGACACTTGGCGCAGACGTAGACCTCTGCTTATTGCTGCAACGACTGCGTTTCGCTTTAAAAATTGAAACACATTGCCGTCCTTTCTTTGTTATGTTTCCAGTTTTGTCTTTTTCCATTTTCTTTAGCACCGGAAAATTCGTTTCTGTTCACTTTCTTGCAAGGAAGTGCTTAAATTTCTGATAGCTCACTAAAACCAACAACCTCTTCAGCAAACTTGCGTGTTCTTGATCAGAAATGTACCACTGTAAATTGTCCGATTTCAATAGTTCGTCATTCTTCCTTTGATGGACAGAAAATGAATCAGTGGTAAGAGGAATGCCTTCCGTCAATTGCAACATGATCAATTTAATAAGAGCTTTGATCTTCTAGTTGTTGATGCACATTTTCGAATAAATATCATGCTTTTAGTTTTGAGGCAAAATAGTGCGGATGCATGTTGTTAAAGTAACACATCAGCTTTTTAAATCAATAATTTTTCCTCATGATAGTCGCACCAGCAATCTACAAAAAATGATGGCAGACCTTGATTCTCAATGGTTATCACTGATAGGCTATTTTATTTCATTATTTTCTGTTAAAATTTTTACCTTCGTTTACAAGTCTACTGAAGCCTACGTTTCACATTCATGTTACTAATAGGTTGTGAATATTCATGTATTCTTTCACGATGAGTTCGCATGCGAATGTTTACTGCTTACTGTCATTTCCACTGGAACGAAGGCTCAAGCAGCAAGCTAGTACTGGAATTCGCAGCATGCAATACAAATATTTTGTATATGAATTCGTCTTGAATATATAAAGCTTTGCCTAGATTTAAATTAAAATATTTGGAATAGAACGGCTTGTTTGGGACCTAAGTAACTATAGACTGTAATTTTTGAAATTCTGTAGGAATCAACAGGAGTGTATTTCAATACCTCATTATATAACATATAGGGTTCCGCATTCACTAGATTTTGTTAAAATTCTGTTCAGATTGAGTTTCTTATTACCCATTGTCCATTGCTGGAAAAACATTGATTTGGCTGAGTTCGAATCAAATATTTTGGAGCTCCCTCTACCACGTGTCTTATTTTTTCATCGGTCATGCTTTTTCTAGAAATATTTTCATCTTTTTTTTTTGTTTTTTTTTTTTTTTTAGGATCCCGAATTGGGTCTTGATGGGCCATCATCAAAACGTCAACATCTACCTTCCTCCTGCTATCCACAGAATAGTGATCCATCAAGTTCGGTGCCATCATCAGTGTACCCCTCACCAGTCGATGAACTTGTTAATGAAATTGATACTCGTAGTTCTGATTGTGCACCATCAAACTACGGCCTGCCCATTCCAGACAGTCCGAATAGTATTGATGATGTCATTGTACCAGATTCCCCTTCCATATCGTCATTTGAAACAGCATCCACAACATCTTCAGTACATTCGGAAAGTGATTGCAATCAAACGCTCACCGAACAATCTCAGCCTAAAATCAAATCATTTGACGATTATGTAACGCTGTATTGTATGACTCCAGTGGAACCATCTGAACCACGAATGTGTCCATTACCCGCATTATCATGGGCCAATGCTCAAGATGTATGGAACGTGATGTGTAAAAATGATGAACAAGCCTCATATCTTCGTGATTCGTCGATGCTTAATAATCATCCTGGCTTACAACCACGTATGCGAGCGATTCTACTCGATTGGTTGATCGAAGTATGTGAAGTGTATAAATTACACCGAGAAACTTACTATCTTGCTGTTGATTATTTAGATCGCTACTTAAGTACACAGAAAAGAGTGCAAAAGACTCATCTTCAGTTGATTGGTATTACGTGTCTATTTATTGCAGCTAAAGTAGAGGAGATTTATCCTCCGAAAATCGCTGAATTTGCTTACGTAACCGATGGAGCGTGTCAAGAGGAAGACATTTTACAATATGAAATTATTCTACTGCAGGCTTTGGATTGGAATATTAGTCCAATGACAGCGATGGGATGGGTGGGTGTATATATGCAATTGAATATAAGTAATCGAACACCAGCGACGTTAAATAGTAACAAAAATGAAGAGGATGACGCCTTTATTTATCCGCAATTTTCCGGCATGGAATTTGTACAGACAGCTCAACTGTTGGATTTATGTTCGTTAGATGTCGGAATGGGTAATTTTCCATATTCAGTGATAGCAGCTGCTGCAATTAGTCATACTTTTAATAAGTAAGTACAAAACAGTAAAAACTCTAGATACTGAAGCTAATGTATGTGTTTATAGAGAAACAGCTCTACGGGTATCAGGCATCGAATGGAGTACCATACAACCTTGTGCACGATGGATGGAACCATTTTTCCAAGTTGTCATGGAAGAATCAGAGCATTTATATCTCATGGAGCAAAGAGAACAGATTTCATCTAAGTTCGGAATGGCGCATATATGTCCAAATATTGTGACTGACGATTCGCACATCATCCAAACGCACACCACTTCGATGACGATGTTTGTAAGTATTTAACATGCATATTATCGTTTTAAATAATCTCTTAATCACTTGCCTTCACCTTTTTCACTCTTTTATATTTTTTCTCTAACAGGATAGAGCCTATCTTATAAGTGAACAAAACGCTGCCATGGATAAAACAATAAAAACTGAAGCTTCACCTGCCACCGGTCTAAAATGTCCCGAAGGTTTACTAACACCACCTGCGTCTAGTCGAAAACCTCTAGATGAAAACGATGAAGAAGATAATCATCATGTGCGATTGACATCAATCACATCAGCGACGTCACAAAAGGAAAACATCGAAAATGTGCCCAATATAAATATTCAAAAGACTTTATAAATTCAATTTCCTACAAACACAAAAACTGTTAAGTATATATAAATATTTATTCTTTAGTCACTAATTTACTTTTAGCTAATTAAATATATTTTTTATGCATAGTAGTAATACGAATCTAAAATAAAAAAAAAAAGCAAAAACATAAAAAAAATCGCAATTTTCCAGTTAAATTAATAAGGTGTACATTTGATTTAAAACTAAACTATATAATGGGCTATTTCTATTCATGAGTAAAAATATTAGAATAAAAAAAGCAATTTATTTCTTTTTTGCAATGAAGAACTAAAGTTTCGCTGCAAAGTTTCACGCAATATTTTGTGAACTTATTTAACACTTAAAGTGTTTCAGTAGACTTTTTTTTAATCATAAATATTATAATAATGCTTGCATGCTGCTAATTTTATAGAAAAAACAAAACTCTTTTCTTAAACATGTAACAAAAAGTGTTTGTGTAAATAGTGATAAAAACAAAACATGACTCCACGACTCGTCCTTCAAAATTGGGTTTAAATAGAAACTGCGTTCTTAATCTAACTATCTGGCTTTTTCATATCGCTGATAAACTTTTTCAGAACAATTTATATTTAGAACTTGTTAGCATATGTGCGTACATATACATCAGTAACTTCACTTGGCATATCTGTTCTTTGTTTGAAAAATATAATGACATTCCCAATATCATACTGACTCTCAAATTATCCAATCACATTCCATTTTTATTTTTTTATTTTTTGATTGATAACTAGAATCCTCTCCCATTAATCCAATCTAACTTTGTTGCAATTAGGGACATCTAACATACTAACACGAACAGTTGAATATTTGAGTTGCCACTTACTCCTTTTTTTTTGTTCTTATATAATATACAAAGAAATGGTAGTTAATCTGCTATGGAAGATGATTATACATTAGTGTATGGGTCTTCAAAAAATTGCTTTGTTGTTTTATTGATATTGTGCTTCTGTGTTTCTACATCTTCTGCAAGCATTTTGTTCTGTTGAACCTCAAACCAATGTTTTCTTTTGTATCACGACGTTTTACACTATAGTCCTTGATTGGCTCAATAAAATAATTTCATCATGGAGCGCAGGAAAATAAGAACACTAAGCTCTCATTGTATTTATATGACATTTCAAAATTCTTTGCCGAAAGGCACGTTGCTTTAGTTCAGTGTTTTTAATATCTACACTCTAGAAAGTCCAATATTACAATGTTTCCCATATCGAGGAAAGTCCTCATCGGCAAGCAGTCATCAGTTAAAATTCAAGTTGTGTGTCGATTTCGTAAACTAATCTATTCGGCAAGGCAATGAAGTGAACAAAACCTACAACTGTTAGCTTTTCGACAGTCATCATTCACTCTTACAAAGGCAAAATCACACCTTCCACCCCTGAATATAAAATTCATTCCTTCCTTTAGTTCTTATCCCATTAACAAAATTTAACAGTGCAAATAGTCCCACCTAACATACTCCTATGTACTAATATAATGAATTTAAAAATTACAAAATTGGGTTAGGATTTGTGCCTTGAAGATGAGTAGATGTCGTACTGGCTCAAGTTAACTTTAAAGTTTTTGTCTTTACCTCATTGTTTGCCGTGAGTGCATTCTCCTTGTAAATTCCATTATAGTCTCACGTACACTCTTAGAACGCAGTGATATGAAAAATTGAAGAGAACTAATATTAACTCGATATCATCGTTAGCCGACAAATTTATTTTCTTGGAGTCACAGGTTTTGTCAAGATTTCATTCCGCTTTAAGTCATTTACCTTACTAAATTGTAAATATGAATCCTTAAGATTATACTACAGCATAAAAAAACATTTATTTGACTCATGTTTAAGAATATCGTCTTACTAACTCACCACATAATACCACAATAATTTGTGATTCGAAGTTGATCACTTTTTAAAACTGTTTAGTTCGACTTTAAGATTTTGCATTCATTCCTTTCCTAACATTTTGAAGAATTTAAACAATACAAAATCCAAAAAAAATTAATTGTTGCTTATTTGAAACAATAAAATTGCTTTTAAACTTGTCATGAAAAAAACAAAAGAATAATGAATTTAATCACAGTGTGGCTGAAAAAAAAACATCAAAAATAATAAATTGAACCACAGTGTGGCTGAAAATAAAACTTTCTCATACTGAACAAGAATTTGATCAACAAATGTCAAGAATGACTGCATTTATTGTATAAAAAATTAACAAACTCCTTTTTACTTATTAGATGATCGAAATTGTAAAGATATACAAATCAGAACTTTTCATGGAAATTTTTTTATCAAAATTCAAGCATACCTCGATTCAAATCAGTTGACTGTTTACTGCCAAAGTCTCTTAAATTTGTTCTTACAAAAATTTAAATTTTCTTAAGCGATCACAGAAAGAGAAAAAGTTTGCAAGAGGACACAGCACACGCGTCATTTTCTTTAAATTCTTCTTTACTCTTTCAACGTATGTATTGTTTAAAATAATAATAAATTGGCAAACTGATTTGAATCGAACTTTCTTAACTGAAGAAAAAAAATCTTATTAAAATAGAACAAAGAAATAAATAAATGTAAATTCTTAAAAAAAAATATAACAAGAACCTTTTGGAGCTTTATTAAGATTATGAATATTAAATTTATATAACCTCGTTTGGAAACAAGGGACATAAAGAAGATAATTTTTCTAGAAAAATATTTTCCAAACTAGAATACATTAAGAATAAGAAAGAATAATTTCTCAACCCCATACACGTTTAGCTATAATGTATCTTAAAACAAAAAACAATAAAAAAATACAATGGGAATTTAAAACAAAATAGATTTAGTTAAGTAAATATTTTATACACCAACATGTGTACACTGAAAAACAAGAAATGACCGAACAATTTTTGTTATAAAAAGGCCTGTTCTAAGGCTCCGCTCAAACACGCTTAAATAATTAAATTTAATTTTTTTTGTAGTCTCTAGGGTTAATGATCATGTTAATTTCTTTATTATAATATAATAACATTATTTACATACATGTATATATATATTTTTTTAATATTTTCAAGGGTAAAAATATACACCTAAAAGTGCGATAAAATATTTCATTTTTGGTTTTTGCAATGTATTTTTTTTTTTATACTAAAACACGGAATTGATTTTGTTTTAGTTGTATAACTAATTTAAAGTGAACCGACTTTAAGTAAAAACAAAATGAGAAACAATGTATCATAGACAATTTAAATAGAATTAAATTCACTTACATATTCATATTGTAAAATAAAATGGATATAACCTCTTAATATTTAACTAGATAATTATTTTTGTTTTTTTTTAAATAACAATAATAAAAATACATAAATAAAAAAATGTTAAAAGTAAAATCGGTTTGTTTTTTTTTAGTAGATATAAATAGATATCCATCTCCGTTTAAAGGATATGTAATACGAAATATTCACAAAATCTATGAGGGGTATAACTGATCTGACTTCACATAGGGACTCATTTTCATGAACAAAATTTACAGTGAGGGGTGGTGTCATGTAATATGAAACGACCAGAAATTTTCTACGATTTTCTAAATCGCTGCCATATAACTTTTTGTCGAAAACAGCTTAATGACTGTCAGATGGGGCCGGCGTAGGTCGAATATGATACATGACACCGATTTGATTTTAAAACAACTTAATTTTGCTGCAACTTCAATTCGAAATAAAGACCCGACCCCAGAATTGCCATTATAACCCAGTACTTATATCAGGCATTTATATACGTCAAAGCAATTGTCAGTGTTATTTGAAATTTTATCCTGAAAGCATACACGCTTCCAGAACGTTACCAGAACTTAGAAATTCGGTTGAAAAACGTATGGCTCTGTGCCCTTAATTTATAGAACACTTTGACATAATACTCCCCATATAATTGACCATCTGAGACGGATGCTCACCGTATTACTAACCGTTTTCGCACGTTTTCTTTGGACGAAACAATCACCCCTATGGTAGAATACGCCGGGAGGAACGTTTCACTCAAATTCACAGCTTTTGATCGTTGAATACGTTTAAAGTGAATGTTTCACTTGTCGGTAAGGTGAATGCGTTTTGAGGCCATCGTAGAAAACGTTCGAAATAAAACTCCCCATACAAACTTTGACATTTCTCAAACGCAGCTATTTCATTGTGTATTTGGGTGTCTGTTGTAAGGTTGTGCTGGATTTATCCGATTTTTTAAAAAATGTTTTAAGTATGCGCATATTTTTTTTAGCAGCAAAAAAAAAACAACAAACCGCGATCAATTTAGAGAATCGATAAATGTAATGAAGCTAAACCCAGATGTAGCAAGGAACGATTGCAAACGACCACCAGAGGTACTAAGGCAATTCCGGAATGACCTTAGATAAATTAAATTAAAATGAATTAAATGAAAAATTAATTAACTCTTTCATTAGAATTAATAAAACTTTTTAGAATATTTATGCCGAATCTGGAAGTTCCATAATATCTTCTGCAGTGCCTCTTTAGGATGCACGTATTTTTCTACTGCAAGGTATTTGTTCCTCATTACTAGATGTACTCGTATTTAAGTAAAATAGCTATCCACTTTCTACTTCAATATTATTCACTTGCTTAACTTGTATGTGAAACTGTTTTTCTACATTAATTCCCGTCACTTTTCGAAAAATCGCTGTTTTGCCGTGCCAACTTCGAATTTGAAATACTTATAGGTAATGTAGTATTCTACGATGCATATGGAAAGTGAAAGTGAATCGAGGAAGTGAAGTGAATCTCAGATACGGCGTATTTTACGATAGGGGTGAATGGCATTGAGACGCATAAGAAGAGTAAATACTGAGAAGAATATCGCATCCCATCAGGAGAACGTTAAGATTTACATTTATCAATTCGACGCCGTTCGCAACACCTTGGTTCTGGAAAATTGTACGCTAATATCTTGGATTGAAGATTCAAGATCCAACTTGTGCAGAAACTGAATGACCATCGCTTGAACGGAAATTGGATTCGCATTTGGAGCGAAGGGACGGTTTGGAACATATTTTTCGAAAAATAAAGCCGATCAGTGTGTAACGGTCAACGGTATTCGCTGTAGAGCCATGACTTGATTTTCGTTCCCCGATTGAATACCATGAATATTGAAAAGAAGTGCTTCTACTAGGATGGCGCTTCGTGCCATACAGAAAACGAAACACTCAATTCATTGAAGGAAACTTTCCGTTAAATCGGTCTCTAAGATCCTGTGATTTGACACCTCTTGATTATTTTCTTTTGGAATACGTACGTGTTTTGGACGTCAACATTCTTCGTATTATTGAAGACATTTGGTTACAAATGCTTGAAAAAGTGGCTTTTTAATGAACTATCAAGGATTTGTACATGTTCTTAAAATTGTTCTCACAAAATGTAGAAAATGTTTGAAAAAAAACGATCTTCACAACAACAAATCTACGAAAATGATCACTGAAAGAGAAAATTTATATTTTCTTAATTTTTCGGCGCATATGAGCGTTGGCAAACAGTTTCGAATATAACTATAAGTATGAGTGACGTTTAAAACCATGTTATAAAAAGTCATGACCTTCAATGAATGGCATAGATTAATCCATCAAATTGCAAATGTCATTTTACACAGCTGACTTATCGGGTCAACGTTTATTTTCTGCAAGCGCATTTGATATTTCTGACCACTTTGAAAAAAAATATTCTAAGTATGCAGGAGGTTTAAATTTGGAAAGTTAGCAAAAATTTGGAACCAATTCTTGAATTTGCGGGTGGAACTTTTTTGCCTAAGGCATACCTAATGTAAGTTAGGTATATATCGTTTCCAATATCACAGTAATTCAAAATGTAAGAAAGAGTTGTGGTGTTTTCAAAAACATCATACCACCAAAGAACTGCAGTAGCTGCGTTCAATAATGCAGTATTTTGGGAGAACTAACTTATGGCGTTTTCAATTGGGCAAAAAAACACTCTTTTTGCACTTTAGAGTGAAGATAGCACTCTAAAAAATGTTCTATTGGCACTTGTTTGACGTTTTAAGAGTGAATTTTTCACTCCCAATTTCATTTCAGAGTGCACTAACACATATGTATAAAAACGAAAAGTCGTATTGACAGTTGCAATTTCAAAAAAAACAAAAACGAATGGAAAAATAAATAATAAACAAGATATTAGAATCCTCATCATTTGCTCCGTTTTCGTATGCACTTATCAGAAATATGAAATTTGACATAAGCAATCTAACTAATACACATACAAACATTTTGAATTTTCAAATTTGAAAAACTAAAGTGCTATAGAATTCCATTCAATTGGAGGGAGTGCTAATTTTGGAGCGAACCAATAGAAAACGCCATTAGTGAAACCGTATTATCCTTTTGTTCGCAAACGTCAACATATCAACAAAGGCAATTCAGTTGTGCATGCAGATAAGATTTTAATACGGAATAGTTTTGTGTTTTTTTGAAGAGCAAAAATGTAAGAATTATTGAAATATATGTGAAAAAAACTTTTCCATTTGAAAAACACAAATCTAAGATTAAATTGAATTTTACATATTTTTTTTAATATTTCCATGACGTTTGACGTTGGAGCGTAAAACAAATGACGATCGTACAAAGATATGTCCGCTATTACACGGTGACTTTTGAGTCATCACTCTTTTTGACAGCTTTCTTTTATTTTTCCATTCTGTGACCGCGTGCACAGGGACTATGTCTGCGGGGTAAATGCGTTCACAAGCACACGAGGAAAGATCTGCCATTGAACTAAGTTAAAAATGCCGACGTTTATGAACTGAAACTGACCATTTGATTCTATAGGTATAGTGGGCAACTGCAAGTACAGGAATCCAGGTACACATTAAAAAGAATATTTAAGCATAGCTCTATGACATAAGATGATCGATTCTATAAATCTGACAACACGATATTTCATATCCTTATTAAAGCCTTCCAAGTCATTCTTAAACAGTTGTCAATGTCTAATGACGCAATTGACTCCATAGTAAATAAGTTTCATTACTTAGAGCCTAGTAGTTTTCCATTTGAAATAGGCTCCATATTTTCTACGCATTTAGAAATTCGAAATCTGTCAATAGAGAGCTCAAGCTAAAATATTGTAATCGCAGAGATTCTGCTTCCATAGTCTTTTAGGTTGGTCGCTCGTTTTCTATGTACATAATAAAATGATTTATGCGACATGCGATAGAGATGGGTTTTTCACAAATCTGTTCTTTGGATGGTAGATTTCATGATGCATAAAGAAGTGAATTTTGAGAAAAGCGACAACAATTGATGACTATGTTGTAAAGTGTTGTTAAAGCAACAATAAAAGCAAATCTATTAAAATCGATACGAAGATTGCACAGAAAGTGAGAATCCATAATGGCAATAAAGTGACGCCGTCCCTGTCATAGGAAAAGTGAGCAAATTCGAAAAGTGCGTTTTCTATGATCTAAATGAGTTCTAAAAACAAAGGCGCTAAGAAAACTGTGTATCGCTTATCTAATGAGACCAAAGTGAATCGTAAAATTGGTAATCGTAAAAGGCCTGAGCTTTACATCTAAAAAAAATCTTTTACTAATCTCGGGGTAGCTTTTTTTTCCTAAAATGATACCATTGTGCCAAAATAGTAGCTATCCCATTAAGTAAGTCATACAGATTACGTGCATATATAAAAGACCACTACTTTGGTACAGATTGCTGTTACTATTTCCAACGCCATTACGCAATTCTATCAATTGAATGGCAATCGTAAGCCACTATTTTCCTTGGAATAATTTTGGCAAAATACTTTTTTCTACATTTTACGATATAGCGCTCAATATTTGGCCCTTATCAGGCTACGTGCAGCCAAGCAATTAGCAGAGGCCTCCAACTGCTATCACGCAAGCAACATAGCAAGTTCGATAAAATTCCCAGAGCATAATGTGGATGAAGAACTGTGATATCTACAATAATGATTGCTATACTCGTAGGCAACAGAAACAGCGTTTATGCAGATTCTTCGTACGCTACAGGTTTAGGCTTAGCTTCCGACACATAAGCAAACGTATAATGATTGATCAACATCAAGCTAAATTCACTTACATAAGTCTATTTGCGCGTTTGCCACCAACCGAAGACAAGGACGACGCAATTAATGAAACTATATCTATGAGCTCCTCAAGAAGACATATAATCAATATTCTAACTATCACGTTGGTGACGTACTAGGTGGTTGAAAAGTTGTTAAGCATATCCCGCACAACATGGAAGCATGAAAGACCAGTGCCAACGGTCTTCTGAATGTAGAATATGTCCATTGAACTTACATGATGACAGCCAAAATATCCGCCTACCTAACCAAAATGAAGTTAGTATGAAGATGTACATATAAGCAAACAAAACTGCTGGACCTAATAGCTTGTAGGCCGAGGTATTCAAACCTACTGAGAGAGCAGACACCAACTCATTTGTCAGATTGTGTTAGAACAGTGTTTAACTGCCATATTGGTTGAACGTCTTAAAACCTTCGTTAAGATCCTGATTGGTCACTATCGGTGAGGTTTCAGATCAGGAATATCCACAATCGACCAAATCGTCACACTCAAGTAGAAGTACTCGAGTTCAAACCGGTATCTACTTTCGTATTGAACCTGGAGGGAAAATAAGGCAGTGCGCTTCAACCGAAGTGAAATGCGCATTTGAGGGCAGTTATCTAAAGATCGGGAGAGGATTGTTAGTTGAAGTTCACGTTCACATGATTTGTAACGCCACCTAAGTAAGCAAGTAATTAAACTGTGTCTTAAAAAACAACAAACGGGCACAAAAAAATTGCACAATTGTCTCTAAAGGCACGATCTTATGATTGTTTTATATATTTCTTTTTAAAAAAACATGCATTTCATTTCAGATACAAATTAAGAAAAAACGCAAATTTATCAGAAGAGGGAATTTAATTAATGAAATTGCTCATTGTACCCAACTCCAATGATAATCAAAGATTTTTTAGATTTTTTAGTGGAAATAGATATTGTACCTACCAAGAATTTCTTCATTATTTCTAAATAAATTCATATTATAAAAAAAAGTAGACATAAAGAACAACAATAGTAATGTGTAACTCTAACCAGATAACTTAAGTGAATAAGCAATTTGCAAATTGGAATGCCTTATACGCCGGGCAAATAGTGCATCTTTTCGCTTTTGCTCATTCGATGCCAGTACGATGGTGAATTTCATTTTTTTATTTATAGTAGGAAGTTTAAATTCAGGACAATTACGCATAGAAAACGGTGCACTTTGATCGGATTTCATCGAATGCTCCCTGCACATTTCCGACTTTGTGATTTGTTTGAGTTTATACTAGCCAGTCATGTGTTAACAACACAAACTTGCTTAAACTAATTATTATACTTATCTACTCGAAGATGGCAGTAAAAAAAAATCTAGAACTCACACATTTTCGATAATTGCTCCTAGTTACTTATGTAACTCCTACTCACACCTCAACGTAGCGAAGTCTGTGAATCTAGTACGGCCAACTGAAACTAGGGACGCAATTAGTGGCTGTACACAATAGTGTTTCACACTAGACTGTGTAATTTACGACTCTAGGCACTTGAAACTACATGGTTCAAAACCTCGTTTAGACCAACTTCAGAGAACAGATCTAAAGAAAGCTTCATTGCTGTGTCGGAAGCGTGGGCCGTGCTTGAAACCTCGATCACGCTACTGATATCAACCCCGGTTTTGTGCATTGAAACTTCCATGCCATGCAAACAAGAAAGCAGTTCAAAAACAACTAACAACCTCTCGGATACGGACGGATATAATCGTAATGTTGATTCCAAAAAAACTTTTTAAGGACAACGAATGTAGGCTTCGCAAATGAAACAGGTGACAGATGGTGAAATACTCCCGAAAGCCTTAGATTTCAACATAGCAAACATTATTGCAATCCAGGAAGGACAATAGGGTGTCTCAGGCAAAAAACTACGACATATACTAGGGTGACTGCTGCATACAAACTATGTGAATTTGTTATTCCATGGAACCTCCACCAAAAGTCTCAAGCGGTTGGTATGTATGCTGCGAACGTTGGGAAACAATCTGCATCAAAACTAAATTCGGAAATACCTATATACTAGTAAGCCTTTGTTACATTCAGGTTCTCACAAAAAATAAGGTTGACAGCATCAACGACTTATTCTATAACCTCCTAGACCGAACATATGCTTATTGCCTCAGCTATGATACCAAAATGTGCTAGAAGATCTTACAGCTAGGCTGGTTAGCAGTCTTCGGAAAGCCCAGTATTGTAACGCAACACGCATCATTAGTAAGTCAATTAACAAAAAACTTGAAAGACGCACACCTATGAAACGCCGACGGTATGCCGATGGCATGTCTTCTTTTTTCATCGTTTCATGGATCAGTAGGCTAACCTATCGTTAAACCAACAAATTGGGAAATAATGAGAGATGACACAAAGCCCATTGTCAATTTTAGAGAGGTAACGCTGAAAATTGGCTTAACTTTTGGCTGCTCCCAAGATGCGATGTTTTTTTTCTGGTGCATGTATGCAATGAACGGTTAAGCAGCGGTTGATGGCTAATGTTGAAAAAACTTGTTGACAGATTGGCATAGACGAGGAATCCCACTATGGTTCAATGACCTATAGCTGGACCATCGCAGCAATCAGCTGACTCAGAGATTTCTTGAAGGCGATGACGATACTGGAAGATTATTTCCAATTCGAAAGCCGTATCAATAAGAATAAAATGGAACAGAATTTTAAATTCTCTTAAAGAAAAACAGTACATAGTTTTTTATTTCACACGATTGAAGTAATTTTGACATAATTTAGTTGTTGTCCGATTGATTCGTTTTTGTTTCTCTACATGCTGCGATTTGACTCTACGAATTTTTGCTGCAGAGGATACAATTCGTCTCTTTTTTACTTTTTTGTGATTGTTCTGAAAGGCAAACATCCAGCTTGCAATTGCACTTCCCGCAATGGATTCAGCTTATTAGAATTTTTACATTTTTTGGCAAGGAGAATATCCATAAAGAGATCTGGCTATCCCCTAAACAATCAACCATCAACCAACTTGATCATGTTGTAATCGATGTTAGAGACTCCTGCTGCGTTTTGTATGTCCGAAACTTACGAGGAAGAAACAACGATAGGGATCATTATTTGCCGCAGCCAGGGTGCAAATTGGATATCACACGGACAACCGAATCCAGAAAAGAAAACAGAAATATGGATCAAAAAGTTCATATCAACGACATAAAATCTTTTAAATGCTGGGAACATTTTCTTACAACATATTATGCCAGTAAATATGAATCAGTTATGATTCACCAAATTATTTTGTCAATTATATGAGATCTTATATCAGCCCCAAGCTAAGGCCGATACATTTTTATCATGGTGAAATTAACGAACGATAAGCGTTGGTAAATTATTATAAAACACTGCCGAAACTCTAAGTCAGTGATCGCAGGTTTACGAGCGCTTACTCCAATTTTCGGTCATAATAATCGTTTCAGACCGACTGTGCGTGCTATAGTTCACAAATACGCACCGGTCCAAGTACCAAAAATATCGCAGCCGTAAGCGATTTAATGTAAAATAACCAAAACAGTCGATTCCACACCGTTCATAGAAATTGAGAATCTACCAGTCCACATTGTGTCGATTTTGACGCAAAGATGTTGGCCTACATCTTAAGATCTGAAGCTTTTTGATCATATGAAACTTCTTTAATTGGGCTCCGCAAAAGTCATTATCTGCGATAAAGTTAATTTTGGGCTTATAGGCTTTATCAATAAGCAAAATATGTGCCGTTATTGGACAGCAACAAACCCTAGATAGAAAGCGACTATTTTTTGGTCAGAATAAAATGTATTTGACTTCACTGATATGTAGTTCCAACAAGTTGTTGCTACATGCCACTCAGCGAGCCAAACAATTAATCTTTTAAAGGGGAAGTTCGGGAACCGTGTAATGTCGAGAAATGGTCCGGTCAAATGGCCGCCTCGCTTATACGAATAAACACCATTGAATGTCTCTTTATGGGGTTGGGACAAGTCGTTTGTTTATGACAACAAAAAATTGAAGCAGTTCAGGAACAATATGGAATGCGAAGTTCATTACGTTCCAAACGATATGTGTGGTGGGAAATCGGGTTCAAATAATCGATCGCTGCAAATGTGCTCACGATGATCATATAAACGAAATGGAAATTTAAGATGTGTACTATTCCTGGAACTTGTTACAACCCGATAAACGAGGGCAAGGTGAAGAGTTCTCGACCTGAACAGAGATGGCGTTCGAATCAGCAAAAATTTCTATTTTCTGCCTGTGTAGACATGTAATTAGTTGGTATGACAAGTTTCAACTTATTCTATCAAGTAGTTAGTTTACACGAATTTTTGCAGTAGAGGTTAAAATGGATAAACTTGAATATCGTGCAGTCATAAAATTCTTCATTTTTGATGGATTAAGCCCTTAGAAATTCATCGAAAGTTGAAGAAAATTTACGGGGACTCTGCTCCTTCCATGTCAATCGTTAAAAAGTAGGCAGCTGAATTTAAACGTGGTCGCACGTCCTTCGAAGATGACCCACGTGAAGGACGGCCAAAAACCACAACCACACCCGAAACTATCGAAAAAGTGCATGATATCGTGTTGAACGATAGGCGAGTAAAGGTGAGTGAGATAGCTGTAGCTGTGGGGATATCGGAAGAAAAGGTGCGAAATATCTTGTACAAAAACTAAGAATACGAAAGCTCTGTCTTTGGACTAATTCAATAGAGATCCGTCGCATCTGCCAGAAAGGTCATTGCCAGCGTGTTTTGGAATGCAAAAGAGATCCTGTTCATTTATTATCGTGAAAAAGGCAGAACAATTACAGGCAAATATTACTCCAGCTTTCTTGGCTAGCTGGATGCCAAAATTCGCGAGAAGGGGCCTGGTTTGAAGAAGAAAAAAAGCATTGGCAATGGGAAAACTGCGGGATTTGGTCTACGATCTGCTCGGCCATTATCCCTAATCTTCTGATTGGGCATCCTCAGACTTCCATCTGTTCACGAACTTGAAGTAATTTGTTTCTGGGAAGCGCTGCGTATGCAATAAAGAAGTTGAGGAGGCCGTAGATGAATATTTTCACAGATTCTGGCTTCCGAGAAGGAATACTGATGTTAGAGAAACGCTGAACCATGTGTGTTGAAGTCAAGAGATATTATGTATTATAGAAAAATTAAATCTTTTTTTAACTGAAAATCGTAATCTTTCATTACCAGGCCGAGATCTTTTCATCTTACCCTCGTATGTATGTACCAATTATTCCGTGTTTTATTTAGATAAAAAATGTGTATGTCCTTATTGAAGAAGTTGTTACCTAAAACAAAAGGCCTAGAGCCTATACGATTTTATCGTTGTACAATAATAGGTACATATAACCTCATTGATATTGTTTAAGTGACGCTACAGTCCGGGGTGGATCTGGGCCTCAGTCAACAAACTTCTCCAGCCAGCTCGATCCCTGGCTAGCTGCCTCCAGTTTGGCACGCTAAGTTGGCTGAGGTCCCCTTCCACATGAGTGCGCCACCTTAGTCTTGGCCTTCGTCTAGTGCGCTGTCCCTCGGGAGCGGATTCGAAGACTTTTCAGACAGGAGCATTGGTGTCCATACGCTCTACATGACCCAGCGATCTCAGTCTTTGGATCTTCACTCTTCTGGCTAGGTCTTCTGTCGCTGTACAGTCCGTACAGTTCGTCGTTGTATCTCCTCTTCCACTCACCGTCAATGCAGACGAGACCGAAGATCGCCCGAAGAATTTTTCTCTCAAAGCCACCAAGAACACCCTCATCCATTTTTGATAATGTCCATGCCTCTGCGCCATAGAGCAGGACCGAGATTATTAAGGTCTTATAAAGGGTGACTTTTGTTGTCCGAGAGAGGGCTTTGCTACTCAATTGCCTTCATAGCCCAAAGAAACAGCAGTTGGCAAGAGTTATTCTTTGCTTGATATCAGCACTGGTGTCGTTGTCTGTATTTATAGCAGAGCATAGGTAGACAAAGTCCTTAACTACCTCAAAGCTACCTATATATCTGTCGAGGGTCTTCTCCAAAATCTACCGTAGTGTGAATATTTGGTCGATGGTGGACTTTCCTGGCCTGAAGCCACACTGAGATGGACCTATCAGGTTGTTGATGAACGGCTTCAGGCGTTCACACAATACGGCAGATAAGATCTTGTATGCGATGTTAAGGAGACTGATGTCTCTGTAGATTAGCCTGAATCCGTTATCAGAGGTGCTGTCGTGCAGGCTATATTTTCCAATCGTCCCACCAAAGATACCCTCTCTTCCTAGCTTTGCATTAAAATCACCGAGGACAATTTTAATGTCATAGCTAGGGCATTGTTCATAGAAGGCATCCTTGGTGTCGTCATCTTTCTCCTCTGTGGGTCATACGCGCATACATGGCTTATGTTGGCGAATTTAGCCTTGATACGGATTGCTACGAGGCCCTCAGGACTTCTTGTCTTAGTGTGCCTCCGACAACAATTCCGCATCCAAATAAGCGCTGCTTTTGCCGTCGATATTGCCGTAGTAGACGTCACAGTTTTTCATCTTCTTTTTGTCCGACCCATCTCATCGCATTTCTTGAATGGCGGTTATGTCTGCTTTGCAGCAGTTTAGGGCCTCCGCTAGTTACTCTGCTGCACGGGGTCTATTAAGGGATCTAACATTCGACGTGCATATCCGAAGCTCATTGTCCTTAAATCGTTTGCGTGGGTGGTCAACAGGAGATCCGTCCATGATGCTTTGAGCCTTCTTGTCTTTTAAATGGCCGGCTAGTTACTCCGGCGGCACAACCCCCAACCCGGAGGACCAGTTCCATTTTTAATGCCCCTAGGACGAGAGGTCGGTAACACCGAAGCCAGTAACGCGTTCCGGGATGTGAGCGCTGCCATTGGCCCATATAGGGCTCGTCCGCCACCATCTCTTTTCCAAGACCCTGACTTAGTCCTGAGAATCCTTACCGGCCTGAGCTCCAAATATGTCGGAGTAGCCCGAATAAGGTCTTGTTTCGTTTTTCCGACACTAATCCTGATTTATGGCGCAGGAAACTCGCCATTTGTCCCCTTCACTTCGCAATCTGTAGTAAGATTCGCAGATGGCGCCACTGGGAGGCGTGAAGTAGGACTTATTAGCAGAGCTGCAAGATGTTCGGCTGCAGAGGCTCATTCTCGTTATTAAAAGAACCAGCACCTGTCGGAAGATGCTAGTTCTACGAGGCCTTATACTAATCGTTGCCATCCTCATTGAAATTAGGCATTAGCATTCTGATATTTTAAACACTGTTTCTTAATTCAATAATTCTCGATGAAAATTGGCGTTCATCTGGACAACGCTAAAACTTAAGAAGATTTTAAGTATCCTTAAACATTTAACATAAGCCATAAACTTTGTCAACGAGTTTTTCTTAGAAGTTTTGCAGTTTGGCTAAACCATTTGTAAAAACCTGGTGGTGGCGTTGCCAACTATTCTTGTGACGCTTTCTAGAGCATAAGTCAATGAAGGTACAAATTGTTTAAATGGTAAAATAAGAAAATGCAAATTATTTTGGTAGCTCACTTGACCCACGATCTTTTTCGCTTATCACCTAATGGTGATTCAAGTTTTTATTATTCAAAAATTATTCCTTTATATGATAGTTTTTTTTTTCTGACATTCATATTCCGGAAAAGCAGACGATAGTCGTATTTACAGTTCACCCACATACGCTGAGCTGATCAAAGAATGTTTTGATACAAAGTTCAAAACAAAGATTCCAACTTATAAAAACAATAATTTGTTTCTGGGAAGCGCTGCGTATGCAATAAAGAAGTTGAGGAGGCCGTAGATGAATATTTTCACAGATTCTGGCTTCCGAGAAGGAATACTGATGTTAGAGAAACGCTGAACCATGTGTGTTGAAGTCAAGAGATATTATGTATTATAGAAAAATTAAATCTTTTTTTAACTGAAAATCGTAATCTTTCATTACCAGGCCGAGATCTTTTCATCTTACCCTCGTATGTATGTACCAATTATTCCGTGTTTTATTTAGATAAAAAATGTGTATGTCCTTATTGAAGAAGTTGTTACCTAAAACAAAAGGCCTAGAGCCTATACGATTTTATCGTTGTACAATAATAGGTACATATAACCTCATTGATATTGTTTAAGTGACGCTACAGTCCGGGGTGGATCTGGGCCTCAGTCAACAAACTTCTCCAGCCAGCTCGATCCCTGGCTAGCTGCCTCCAGTTTGGCACGCTAAGTTGGCTGAGGTCCCCTTCCACATGAGTGCGCCACCTTAGTCTTGGCCTTCGTCTAGTGCGCTGTCCCTCGGGAGCGGATTCGAAGACTTTTCAGACAGGAGCATTGGTGTCCATACGCTCTACATGACCCAGCGATCTCAGTCTTTGGATCTTCACTCTTCTGGCTAGGTCTTCTGTCGCTGTACAGTCCGTACAGTTCGTCGTTGTATCTCCTCTTCCACTCACCGTCAATGCAGACGAGACCGAAGATCGCCCGAAGAATTTTTCTCTCAAAGCCACCAAGAACACCCTCATCCATTTTTGATAATGTCCATGCCTCTGCGCCATAGAGCAGGACCGAGATTATTAAGGTCTTATAAAGGGTGACTTTTGTTGTCCGAGAGAGGGCTTTGCTACTCAATTGCCTTCATAGCCCAAAGAAACAGCAGTTGGCAAGAGTTATTCTTTGCTTGATATCAGCACTGGTGTCGTTGTCTGTATTTATAGCAGAGCATAGGTAGACAAAGTCCTTAACTACCTCAAAGCTACCTATATATCTGTCGAGGGTCTTCTCCAAAATCTACCGTAGTGTGAATATTTGGTCGATGGTGGACTTTCCTGGCCTGAAGCCACACTGAGATGGACCTATCAGGTTGTTGATGAACGGCTTCAGGCGTTCACACAATACGGCAGATAAGATCTTGTATGCGATGTTAAGGAGACTGATGTCTCTGTAGATTAGCCTGAATCCGTTATCAGAGGTGCTGTCGTGCAGGCTATATTTTCCAATCGTCCCACCAAAGATACCCTCTCTTCCTAGCTTTGCATTAAAATCACCGAGGACAATTTTAATGTCATAGCTAGGGCATTGTTCATAGAAGGCATCCTTGGTGTCGTCATCTTTCTCCTCTGTGGGTCATACGCGCATACATGGCTTATGTTGGCGAATTTAGCCTTGATACGGATTGCTACGAGGCCCTCAGGACTTCTTGTCTTAGTGTGCCTCCGACAACAATTCCGCATCCAAATAAGCGCTGCTTTTGCCGTCGATATTGCCGTAGTAGACGTCACAGTTTTTCATCTTCTTTTTGTCCGACCCATCTCATCGCATTTCTTGAATGGCGGTTATGTCTGCTTTGCAGCAGTTTAGGGCCTCCGCTAGTTACTCTGCTGCACGGGGTCTATTAAGGGATCTAACATTCGACGTGCATATCCGAAGCTCATTGTCCTTAAATCGTTTGCGTGGGTGGTCAACAGGAGATCCGTCCATGATGCTTTGAGCCTTCTTGTCTTTTAAATGGCCGGCTAGTTACTCCGGCGGCACAACCCCCAACCCGGAGGACCAGTTCCATTTTTAATGCCCCTAGGACGAGAGGTCGGTAACACCGAAGCCAGTAACGCGTTCCGGGATGTGAGCGCTGCCATTGGCCCATATAGGGCTCGTCCGCCACCATCTCTTTTCCAAGACCCTGACTTAGTCCTGAGAATCCTTACCGGCCTGAGCTCCAAATATGTCGGAGTAGCCCGAATAAGGTCTTGTTTCGTTTTTCCGACACTAATCCTGATTTATGGCGCAGGAAACTCGCCATTTGTCCCCTTCACTTCGCAATCTGTAGTAAGATTCGCAGATGGCGCCACTGGGAGGCGTGAAGTAGGACTTATTAGCAGAGCTGCAAGATGTTCGGCTGCAGAGGCTCATTCTCGTTATTAAAAGAACCAGCACCTGTCGGAAGATGCTAGTTCTACGAGGCCTTATACTAATCGTTGCCATCCTCATTGAAATTAGGCATTAGCATTCTGATATTTTAAACACTGTTTCTTAATTCAATAATTCTCGATGAAAATTGGCGTTCATCTGGACAACGCTAAAACTTAAGAAGATTTTAAGTATCCTTAAACATTTAACATAAGCCATAAACTTTGTCAACGAGTTTTTCTTAGAAGTTTTGCAGTTTGGCTAAACCATTTGTAAAAACCTGGTGGTGGCGTTGCCAACTATTCTTGTGACGCTTTCTAGAGCATAAGTCAATGAAGGTACAAATTGTTTAAATGGTAAAATAAGAAAATGCAAATTATTTTGGTAGCTCACTTGACCCACGATCTTTTTCGCTTATCACCTAATGGTGATTCAAGTTTTTATTATTCAAAAATTATTCCTTTATATGATAGTTTTTTTTTTCTGACATTCATATTCCGGAAAAGCAGACGATAGTCGTATTTACAGTTCACCCACATACGCTGAGCTGATCAAAGAATGTTTTGATACAAAGTTCAAAACAAAGATTCCAACTTATAAAAACAACTTAAACAGCTGATCAGCTTATGCTGACGCGTTTTCTTATCACCAGTAGTTGTCGTATGCCAAACTAATTCTTCACCACTGATTATGTGCAATGGACTACGAAAAACAAAAAAAAAATTATATTAAACAGTGAACTCTTCCACGAAAGTCTTTTAAATTATTCTGTGTTTGAGTCCCCTTCTCCCTTACAAATAAATCATCAAACAGCACCAACAGCACCAACAACAACTACCAACATCAAAAAGCATTTTTCTATTCAGAATGAATGTGAGTAAAAGCTCTTATATTTTATTCCTCCCCACGCCCTGCCTGTTAGATTGGAGTATTTTGATATAATTTCATATTCTTGCCTTCTCGGCGCACCATTTGACTGTCAAAGCTCCACGCGATAAGTACTCCACTCAATTTGCCGACAGGCATTGTGTAGTTTTTCTTTTAATTTTTTATGTTCCTATTGTTCACAAAAAAAAAACAAAAAAAATACTTGATTTTCCAAAGTACCTTAGTGATTATGGATTGAAAATTAATTAAAATCAAATTATTCTTATGAGTAAATTCGGGTTGAAGGCATTTCGTCAGGATCCAAGGAAATGCATAAAGTTCGCAAACTAAATCGCAAACTGAAATCCAATCTCAAAATTCAATACTACTTGAGTGAAAAGAAAACCAAAAAGGATAAAAGTGAACAATTCTCTTGAATAAAAATTATATATTTTCACAATTACTGAAATTTTCTACAAATCTTATTAGACTTACGGAAATCCAAAGGATACAAAAACAAAAAAAAACAAAAGGTACTTAATATTTATTTATAGCAGTGAGAACACAACCAGACATTCAGAATTCAGAATTCGAAATTCGAAATACTCGTATCCTGCCTAACAATTATTGTGTTGGGTCCTTATTGACAGTGGAGAGATTTCATATTTGATTTACTCGTAGATATTGACTCGAATTATTCAAAACGCAACAAATGGATAGAAAATACAAGTTACTCGTAGGAACTCCAACTCTATGTAATTAATGAGAGTTAATTATTTTAGCTAACCGCAGTCGTGTAAGGGAGTAATTTAAAAAATAAAAATAAAATACAAGTAAATAGGAAAATGTCACAAGGGTGCAATTACCATGATGATTTGTCTAAGTGTTCGAGTTTAACAACCTCACAAACGCTGCCGTGCACGAGAACGTGTACGTATATGGTGGATTAGTTTGAGACAACCTGAGGAATTGATTTTTTCCTTTAACTCGCCGAAATGAAACTCGATTGTATCTTAGTTCCATGTTGTCTTGTTAACTCTAGAGCACATACTCGTATTATGCAATTAGTAAATGGAGTTTGTTTTGTAATATATTATTTTCTTTTTCGAAATAACAAGTTATTTGAAAGTACATATTATATGTACACAAATGTATGTTATGAGTATCCCTTTTGTTTATTGTATTCATGTCCTTGATGTATGTATTGAGGACAGAATTTAAGATTTTTTGACGCACGCTTCGAAGTAAATAAAAACTGAAATCTATGGTTTTGATAAATAATTCAAGTTATTCTTTGAAAAACTTTGTAATGAACTCATTAACCGAATCAGCTTTTATGTTTCAAAATGTTAAAATTATTTTCGAACATAATAAATTTGGTTTTCCTTCAGAAAGTATTGTTGTACATCAAAATTCAATTTAAAACTAGTTTTAGCAAAAATTCTTTCACAGTTATTACGAGTAAATGCAACGACTTTGTTTTCAATCATTTTCAACTTATGATTCTCGAAGCAGCAACGTTAAATTTAAAATTGTGTTCTGGTCGTTCTGGACAAAAATTAAAGGTCACAGCTAGATAATGCCTTTTCATGTGCGTGCCCAATTCAAAGAAGAAAATTATGTCTAAATCTATTATTTTTTAATCTTTTTCTTTTATTAACCGTTGAATTATTAGTCCGGGCTAGACCAGGGCTTACCTGACAATTATTTGAAGAACTTTTCTCTAGAACCCCCTGAGAGAATTATCATCTGGCTTACGTAAGTGTTCAACCCTCTGCGCTATAAAAATTAACTGGAATGATACTTTTAAGCCCAAAGAAGCGGCGATTAGCCAGAGGTATCGCACGATTTTTGCCAAATTGCCGTTGTCGAAATTGATAATGGAACGAAGGGAACTTATCATGACGTTGATATTGTGTTGATAGCATACATTGTTGCCACTTCTGGACATTGCTCGGTTCAGTTATTTATGTAGATGCTATAATTTGAGGCTTTGAAGTCTATGACGTGTATCGATTTGGAAATCTTAATTTTTTCCAAGTTCTACCATAATGTGAAGATACGAGGGCGGGTCAATAAGTCCGTGACTTTTGGATTAAAACACAGATTTTTTGATAAAAAAATAATTTTATTTTTCAACGTAGTCTCCCTTGAGCTCTATACACTTTGTCCAACGCTTCTCCAATTTTTTTATCCCTTCCAAAACAAATGATTTGTCGAGGTCCTCAAAATAGGCCTTTGTTTGCGAGATGACTTCATCATTGGAGTCAAATCTTTCTCCACCAAGCCATTTCTTCAGGTTTGGGAACAAGAAGTAGTCGCTTGGAGCCAAATCTGGAGAATAGGGTGGATGAGGGAGCAATTCATAGCCCAATTCATGGATTTTTGCCATGGCAACTGCACATGTGTGCACCCTTGCATTGTCTTGGTGGAAAAGAACTTTTTTCTTGGCCAAATGAGGTCGTTTTTTTTCAAATCGTCATTGAATCGGTCCAATAAGTTGGCATAATATTCCCCATTGATTGTTCTTCCCTTTTGAAGGTAGTCAATGTGGATTATCCCGCGTCCATCCCAAAAAGCAGTCGCCATAACTTAATTGGCTGACAAACCCACCTTGGCCTTCTTTGGCGCCGATTCACCCTTAGAAACCCACTGTTTTGACTGTTGTTTGTTCTCTGGTGTGTTGTGATGGATCCATGTTTCGTCCACGGTTACAAAACGGCGCAAAAACTCCTCCATATTGCGATTAAACAACGCCAAACCTTCCTGTGAAGTTGTTACACGATTGCGTTTGTGGTCGACTGTGAGCAAACGCGGCACCCATCTTGCGGAAAGCTTTCTCATGCCCAAGTGATCATTCAAAATTGAAACCACTGAGCCATGCGAGATCCCTACGGCTTCCACAATCTCTCGCACTTTCAATCTTCGGTCGGCCAACACCATATCGTGAATTTTTTTGATTGTTTCGGGTGTAGAGACCTCAACTGGGCGTCCAGGACGTTCGGCATCTTCAGTGCTTGTACGGCCACAACGAAATTCAGTAAACCACTTTTTTACCATTGAAATCGATGGTGCAGAGTCCCCATAGTATTTATCAAGCTTAGCCTTGGTCTCGGTAATGGTTTTTGTTCGCAAGAAATAATGCTTAATAAGCACACGAAATTCACTTTTTTCCATTTTCTCCTCAAATTAGTGAGTAGTCTGATAAAAATAGCTGTCAAACACAAACTAACTGACGCAGCAAGTTTAAATTTTGACAGGAGTCAACTGACAGATGCCTGTTGACAGGAGCAGTGTTGCTGTTTCAGTTCAGTAAAGAGGTCAGAAATTCAAAAAGTCACGGACTTATTGACCCGCCCTCGTATTATCTATGGCGGACCTGGTGAGGCAGACAGGTCATTAAATTTACATAAAACGGTAGACAGAACTTTTCCTTTGCGATGTATTGAGACTTATTTCCCTCTAGTTGGCGCAGGCAAAGGGATCGGCCTTCTTTAGGACCATACAAACCAGATTTGACATATGTTCCTTATCCAATTATTTCCTGCTCTTTTTAACAGATCGGAAGTTATTGATTTGATTAAATGAATCAAATTCAATTTGAATTTAATTATTACAAAAAAGTTATCTGCTAAGCCAGATGGGCTTGTCCGCAGTAGGTTAGACATTTCATGATGACAAATGTTGAATTTGTCATTTAAATTCATTTTCATAACAGTTAAAAAATATAAATGGTTGACTCAGTTAATGAAAGGAAAATATATAGTATGGTATTTAAAAAAAACCAAAAAAATTACAGACATAATTGATACATTTCTTTAGTTTTCTTTAAAAACGCTGATTTTTTTAGGTCGCGCAAATGGGTCGGCAATTAGTTTAATATAGTTGGAACAGCTACTGCATAACTTCTACAACCGTATTCGTTCCAATATCTACGAACTTTATACTTATTTTGCTTTCTTCACCTTGTATTTATTGATTGTGCAACAACTACCGTTCAATCAAGCTTATGTTACACACAAACAGTCTTAAACGAACGTCTTCGGCAAATAATAAAGCTCGATAATAGCCAGTGTGGATTTGTTGAAGGAAGATCGACGGTGGACGCTATCCAAAGCCTACGAATAATAATGGAAAAGCACCGAGATTCGTCTAAGGATTTACACATGGTATTTATCGACCTCGAGAAAGCATTCGATCGAGTGCCTAGGGATCTCATATGGGCCGCGCTGAGGTCTCAAAACGTACCGGAAACGTATGTTAGAATAATACAAGACATGTACGGAAACGTGAAAACTGCGGTTAAAAGCTCTGCTGGACTAACGAGAGAATTTCCAGTTAATGTCGGAGTGCATCAAGGAAGCGTACTAAGCCCTTTCCTCTTTAACGTAATATTCGACTATCTTTTAAAAGACTGCATGCGCGAAGCAAATGTAACGCCAATTCTCTTCGCTGATGACGCAGTTATACTTAGCGATAACGTCGATGATTTACAGAACGCCTTAGATTCATGGAGAAATGCGCTAGAGAGAAACGGGTTTAAAATAAGTCGTTCAAAGACGGAGCATTTGACGTGCCCATTTGCGCATCCGTTGCGACCTGTTCCGGATATAATGTTAGACGGAATAGTTCTTCCGAAAAGCACGATCTTTAAGTACTTAGGATCAATCGTTAACATGGAAGTGAAATGTGACGACGACGTAAACCACAGAGTGAGTGTGGGATGGATGAAATGGCGGGAAAATTCGGGAATCTTTTGCGACCGAAAATTTCCACTTAAATTAAAGGGGAAACTCTACACCACGGTTGTTAGACCAGCTTTTATATACGGTTCACAGTGCTGGACAATGTACGAAGCGTTTAAAAACAAAATGACGGCAGCGGAAATGAAAATGTTAAGGATGTCTAGTGGAGTCACTAAACGCGATTGCATTAGATCTACGCGTATAAGAGGAAGTCTACATATAAAGAATTCGGTAACCGAACAGCTTGAGGCGAATAGAATAAGTTGGTATTGCCACGTTCAAAGAAGATCTGCGGAAAATCCGGTTAAAAAGGCACTATCAACTACGGTCACTCCAACTGTAAGAAAACGAGGTCGGAAAAAGAATTCCTGGATTTCTCAGATGGCAAATGCGCAACAACGTCTGGGGCTAACCACTGAAGCGATCCAGGACCGAGCATTATGTAGACGCGTTCTGCGGTCTGCAACATTAGCCAACCCCATAAGCGGAGCAGCAGCGATGCAGTAAAAATGGGAAACTCGTTACGCATAAGTTCGTATAACGAGGAAAGGGTTAATAAAAGGATGAGAAGAAGTATTTATTGATTGTTGAGTTGGTATCTTATACGTGTTATCGTCTCTGAAAGTTGGGAGTATCTCCAGCTTATACAGCTGATTGACAGAAAGATACGTTTTAATATTAGAACCTTGTTGTCGTTGCGATTTTTTAACTAACTTTAGAATGCTACAATATATGCTGATTAGATTTTGAAGCTGAGACGTATTTCGCCACGTCAAGATTGCATATCTCAGGTAAGACTTTTAATGAGCATCTGTAGCTAAGGTGGTATAGAGCGTAGACAGATTGCCTAAGTTTTTTCCTCAGTGCCAGTTAAAGTTATATATATATATATATTAGGGTGTCCCTTATATGGATGAACAAAATTTTTCTTTAGATATCGAAATGCATACCCCCTATTTCTTTTTAAACTATGCAGACTTACTTAAATACAAAATTTCATCTTCCTACGTCAACGTTAACACGTGCCGACAGAACTCTGAAGATTTTGAAAATTGCTGTTTTTAATCCTTTCCGTTATGAAATATTAAAATTTTTATGGAATATCTATTAAAATAAGATAAAATTACAGATCAGGTAGGATATTTTCTTTTGATGGTCTCTTTTTTTCAGTCTGGATACAGATTTCTATGCTCCTGAACACAGCGTAGCAAAAATTGCTTTTGCTCTTCCTTTGCAGTGATCAAACCATGAAAATTTTGCATAAGTTTTACAGCTCTTTCAGCCGTATCATTAACTGCCCTTAAAGAAAGCACATTCCTTTTCGCCTCTGAAAAGGCAACATCTTCATCACATGTAGAAACATTTCCATATGAAATTAGAATTGGCAGGCGTTCTTCTTTAGAACTTCTCACGTCAAGTTCAGGTAATAATTTCCCATCCCAGTGAACGGTCACCATTTCACCCATATTATTCTGAAAATCTGATTATATAGATTCCGCTCTATCTTTTCGACTCTGTGTACGAATACGTTAAATAGAAGGTTTGTTTCTCGGAAAATCATCACAGCTAAGATCTAGTGCAGTATAGACAGAATCCCTTATGCTTAATTGACATCTATCTAAAGCTGCAACTAACTTAGGCGTGATAAAGTTTTTCCTTCATCTTTTTGTAATAGTTTCAGAACTTACCATTTGAGAGGTGAATGCCAAGGGTTCCTCAAAGCTTTCATCAGAGCTGGTAAGTTGATCGTGATGTCCTTGCGTTTGAATAGAATCTCGCGTAGTAACAGATGACAATAAACCTCCGAAACATATTTGCTCTCATCTTTTTTTTCTCTTCATTTAATTTCCTTTGTCTTGCCCTTTCTTCTTTTTCGGCTAACTTTTTGTCTACACCCGCTAAACATCCTGGACGCCCTGGTTCTCTTTGTTTTTGTAAAAATATCTTATCTTCTTCAATTTTCATCTGTTCCAAAGCATCAGCGTGTGCTATATCAAACAAATTATCTAAATTGTTCTTAAAGTCCTCCTCACGGCGCTTGTAAATATCTTGTATTTTTTAGAATTTTTTTGCAACTACCTCCAAGCATGGTGAAGATCCACATGTTTTTTTACACAGTTAGGTATAGCTCAGGTAGGGATTCTAGCTTTTTCCCAAAATATAATACATTCCCGAATGACGAGATTAACGCTTTCACTAACAGTTAATTTAACTTTGCGAATGTTAAAAAAAAGTACTGAAATTATACGGTAACTTTGTGTCTGTTATTTGATAATTTACGTCACCAACTAAGAAGACACTTCTTAACACTTAATGCCATCTTTTAAATATAAAACAATACGTGTTAATCGCGAGAATAATTCAGAACAAATGGCAAATGCCGTGAAGACGCATCGCTACTGCCGCGCAACATGTATTAACAAGATTCGAGGCAAGTCGGCACGGGTTATCGTACTCCAAATAAGGTAAACATTTATTTCCGAAATGAACAAAACTAAGACCTATGCGTTAGAAATTTAAATAAGAACACCCTAATATATATATTATATATAACTCCCAGCTATTTGGCCAAGAAAAAAGTTCTTTTCCACCAAGACAATGCAAGGGTGCACACATGTGCAGTTGCCATGGCAAAAATCCATGAATTGGGCTATGAATTGCTCCCTCATCCACCCTATTCTCCAGATTTGGCTCCAAGCGACTACTTCTTGTTCCCAAACCTGAAGAAATGGCTTGGTGGAAAAAGATTTGACTCCAATGATGAAGTCATCTCGCAAACAAAGGCCTGTTTTGAGGACCTCGACAAATCATTTTTTTTTGGAAGGGATAAAAAAATTGGAGAAGCGTTGGACAAAGTGTATAGAGCTCAAGGGAGACTACGTTGAAAAATTAAATTATTTTTTTATCAAAAAATCTGTGTTTTAATCCAAAAGTCACGGACTTATTGACCCGCTCTCGTAGTAAATACCGGCCTGCATGTGCAGCAATAGTTTCTCTGAGCACTACGTCCACTGCTGCACTTGATATAATTCTTCTGATCTAATCACTGAAAATGTGTGAAAGCGACCTATATAACTAGTGGCCTAAAAGGTATCCTGACCAAACCATCAACAACATCGTTTCCCGACGAAGGAAGACTGGACGTGTGATATTTTGTCGAATCAGACAGAAACACAGAAATCAAAAAGTATGTGTACTTATGGAGTGGCACGGAAAGGAACTATGTATTCTGTGAACAACTTCCACTGTATATCTTCTATCGCCTCCAAATACACTATAATGTCTTTGTTGTGAAAATTTTGTCAAATGAATACACCCTTCTTATCTCTTAGGCTATAAGATTGCTAGATGCTATATGTAAAGACGACAACAGTTCTCTTTTATCTGAAATTATCACATTTTGACATCATAGTTCTTACAATTAGAGGCCACTGTTTCATTAAAAACATACCAATATATTACACTTGGCAAGAAATTTAGTTTGATATTTCAGTAAAGAGCTGTAAAATTTAAGCCACTTTCATCTGCTACATAAAAAAATCTTGCTCTTCGAAAATTGAAGTCCTTCCCGAAATATCGATATAAGACATCTGTCTCACAGATCTCCACTTTTAGCTGTGCGGACATTGAGATCTGATGATATATGGCCTAACCACAAAACCTATCCCAATTTCACCTAGACCCAGTAGCCTTTTTTGTTGGTAACCAATTAAAACTCGTGTTATTTTACTACTCGTATTATAGTATATGTTTGCATAAAAAATTGTTTTTTATTTATCAGATTAACCTACTTCGTTAGTTATTTCTTATCTGCATATTTTTAATTACACCGAAAATATAGATATTTAAAAACAATAATTTCACGCTTGGTTTAGCTAATAGAATGGGATAGTTTGCTTAACTACATTTTAATTATTTGCCTTTTAAATCACAAATAATTCAGCGATTATATTATAATTGCATATATAGAATGTATATCATGAATTTGCCTTTGAAACTAACCCACATTATGATAAACATCTTTTTGTTCGTCTATCAAACAAAAATATTTTTTGTGATAATGTTTTTAATACAATCAATCTATATACTCGTACTTGTATATCCATATTTTTGCAATGCAAATATATTTTCAATTAAAAAACGCGGGGAAATGAAGTTCTGATGAGACTCTGGAAACATTGTCTACGCAAACTATGAGATTTATTGATAACAGGTGTATCTTTAATGATAAGCAATTTGGGCTCAGGAGTCACCACAGTACGTCTCATCAAATGCTCAAAATATGTCAGCATGTTCAGAGAAACCGTGGGCTAGGCAAATCTACGGGTTTAGTTCTGCTGGATATAGAAGAAACTTTTGACACGGTTTGTCACAATGGGATTGTTGATAAAGTGATTAACTTTGGTTTTCCCCTGTACTCGTATCTAGTCAAACCTATTCAGAGTTTAATGGCAAACAGATGTTTTAGAGTCTACGTCCATGTAAAGAATGACCCCAGTACTCATTTTATGCAGGAGTACCCCAGGCCTGCGTTCTTGGCCCAGTGTTTTATAATACTCTCACCTCTAACTTTCAAAGGCTTCCTACATATGAGTCTCAATATTGAGACGAATCTGCAAAATGCGATTAGAATATCTGTCAATTACTTCAACAAATGGAAAACAAAAATCAAACCTGAAAAAGTGCAATCAATATCAATGTCGCCCGCAAATGTGAGTAACTGAATAGACTTCTGAAAAAGTTGACTTGGGAGTTTTGTACAATATCTTTAAGAACATTGTTCAAAAAATCACACAATAACGTATAGCCTTGTTTTGTTATTATCGGCCTTGACGGAGCAGCGTGCATTCCCCATCGCCACCCTGTGTAGTCGAATATGATTGGCAGGGCTGTTGAATCTACACATTGCTCTGTAAAGCTCGCTCTTAGTGTGTTACATAGTACGTTACACACGATTTTATATGGGATGTTAATGAGATTTGTTGTTCAATAGTCAGCTCATTTCATAAGATCTTTCTTCTTTGCGATCGCGAGAATTCCTTAAGCGAATTCCAAAAGGATTTAAAGGTTACAAATTCCATAGTTCATTGATATGCTAAAGATAAGTGATTCCTGGCTTTACAAAGAGATAATCCTATCCTTTCAGATCGTAGACAAAAGTAAATATTGACACTATTTTTACTTTTGAGATAGATTTTAAGCTCTTTGAAATGCACAAACTCTTGTATTTCAGCACGTGTTTAAGATGGTCGCTGACACATCGATGTAATTTTTGTTGTTCAGATATTGCCTATGGGTGTTTTCCAAATGAGCTTAAATGTGCAAATATTTTACATATCGCCCGTTGCTAAGAAACTCGTACAGAGTATAGACTAGCAATACTTTAATAAATTCAATTTCTTTAATTTATTTTGGTTTCAGAATGGACTTTTTAACCGAACATGATTTTTTTTATTTTTCCTCTTTTATGCAAATGCATAGGGGTTTGATCGATAAAAGCTTTTGCGCTTCACACTTTGTAGATATCACACATGTTTTTGATATGGTTGGCCACACAATGTTAACTTAGAAACTACATACTATATTGTACTCGTATACTCAACGGGCTTTCGTGATCTTTTGCAAGACTAGGTTCTATTTTATCTGCAGGAGAGAAAGCAGGCAAGCAATATTGGTACAACCTTAATTTGTTATAGATTTGTCTGTATTCGCGCTCCTCATTGCTTAATGATATGTAAGACCCTGGCCGATGATTCTGCTATTGGGTACTACTCGAGTTGTGTCCTTCGAGCCCAGCAGCTGAACCATGAACCATGGCGTCCATTGTCTAAGGTTTTGTTTTGCACGATGCAAATTGTTAGTTGTTGATAAAACAATTTGTATTCTAATTTCCTAGTACATACATGAGATCATTGAAAAAGATTAAAAAGAATGTCGAAATCACGGTAGCATAGATTTTGAGGATATCAGACTCGAGACCGTTTTCTACAACTTGAATTGAACTTTCCGAAAGATAATTTTTAATCCAAGAAGAACTCGTTAGTTTTTTTTTTTAGTTTTAAATGCATTTTATTTTCTTAATCATTAATTCTTACATACTAACAAAAAATGCTTAAATGCTAGCTTAAAATTACTAAACAATCTTATACTAACTTACTGGCCCTACACAGGCACTCTAAGCTACTCTAAATTCTTATATCTATGTCTTTCGACTTTATTTGCATTTTATTAATGAATATTTATTTTTTATACATAGGCTAAGAAAAGAATTGTTAGCAAAATGATTTTTTATTTTTATAAAAACTTAATATCTAACTTAAAATAAACCTTAATCTACCTAACCTACATACAATACGTACATACACACACATAGACACTATACACAATTATATATATACATTAGTATATACCTTGTATATACTAATATATATATATATTACTTAAATGCTAACCTAAACCTATGTAAGCTGGCCATCGCTATTTACAGAGCAAATAGATTGGTCAGCTCCGCCTCATTAGTGAGGCTGGTCCGTAATTGACGGAAACGACGACGAAACATCTTCCCCATCATTCAACCACCAGAAATGCTGGTGCTGCCGAACGACATCCCTCTTATCGCGATTCCCCACCGCCCTACTGAACCTGAGACGATCCACCCTGCCGTGTGCGACGTCTCTGTTGTAGTTGAGTCGCCTGTCCCCAGCTGTCCGAGCGACATGGAAGATTAACGGGACCTCTGATCTATCCTGGATCAACCCTATCTGATCAAGGTAGAGGAAGAAGAACTCGTTAATCTATATAAAATGCACTCACTTTCGCCAAAAGATCATTATGCTAGACTCTATCAAATGCCTTTGGAATATCAAGTGCAGCTAACTTACTTTCATCAGATTGCTTTAGACTTTAATTCCGTTTTTGATGCAATGTACTATCATGGTACCAGTGGACGTGTTGCCTTACTATAACCATGCTGAAGGTCACAGAGACATATACTATTATCGATTTTCCATGCACCTAAATTTCAGCTTAACATTTATGTTGGTATAGGGTTCTTAGATTTCCTTTTTTTTCCATAACAGATTTGTACTGCATATTGCTTTGAAAATTATTCCAAAAATTGGCTGGAGTTCATGGAAGTATATACCATCGAAAGAGCTTTCGCTTATGATGTCCTATACAAAAGAAATTGAGGTAGTATTTTCTGTTGTAATCCTCCCACATACAATCTGTGCTTAATTCCTCTGTTTTCCTTAATGCGGTAATGCGGTACTTACTCAGCCAAAACCGTCGTCATTCTCTTCACCTGAAGGGCAAAATAATCCTCCAAACATCATTACTAGGTAACATTACTTTATATTAAAAAAGATGTATTTGGCCCGTTCCAAGCTTTTCTCAATGCAATGGAAGTTAACATCAAAAACTATTAATTTAATTCATCATCTTCACCTTAACTAAATTATTAGTTATGCATCCCATTAATACCGGATAAATGTTAAGTAAACTAAAACTCGTTCCTGCCTCCAAAGGGGTGCAGACTAGTCTGCACTATAGATTTGCTAGCTCCCAACTTCAGTACGATTCTCGTAAATGTTATAAAGACTTTAACTGCAAGGCGGTAAAGTTTTATTTTTTAAGCCACAATAAAGGCATCAAATGACTGCCGAGCTCTTCAAAGCGGCAGGCGATGACTTGGTAAGGAGCATACACCAACTCATCTGTAAAATATGGTCGGACGAAAGTATGCCCGATGAATGGAACCTCAGCATTGTTTGTCCGATTCTCAAGAAAGGAGACCCTCTGAACTGCGCCAACTACAGAGGCATCAGTCTCCTTAACATCGCATATAAGATCTTATCCGCCGTATTGTGTGAACGCCTGAAGTCGTTCGTCAACAACCTGATAGGTCCATATCAGTGTGGCTTCAGGCCAGGAAAGTCCACCATCGACCAGATATTCACACTACGGCGGATCTTGGAGAAGACCCATGAGCTTCAGATCGATACTCACCACCTATTCATCGATTTTAAGGCAGCGTATGACAGCATCTATAGAGATGAGCTATACAGAGCAATGTCTAGTTTTGGCATCCCAGCCAAACTCGTCCGTCTGTGCAGGATGACGATGGAGAATGCACGCTGCTCCATCAAGGTCGGTAAAGATCTCACCGAGACCTTTGATGTCCAGAAAGGATTTAGACAAGGCGATGCGCTGTCACGCGATTTTTTCAACATCGTACTCGAAAGAATAGTGCAAAACTCACGAGAAAACATAAGAGGCACTATCTTTCAAAAGTCCGTCCAACTACTCGCATACGCCGACGATATTGACATAATAGGGACAAAGCAGCGTGATGTCAGTGGCGCTTTCGCGAGTATTGAGACGGAAGCGGCGAAAATGGGTTTAGCGGTCAATAAGGGCAAGACCAAGTATATGCTGTCAAGCAAAAAGGACAACCAACACAGACGTCTCGGGCAGAACGTCACCCTCGACAGATATAACTTTGAGGTAGTTAAGGACTTTGTCTACCTAGGCTCCGCTATTAATACATCCAACGACACAAGCGCTGAGATCAAGCGAAGAATAACTCTTGCCGACCGCTGTTTCTTTGGGCTCAGAAGGCAATTGAGCAGCAAAGCCGTCTCTCGGACAACAAAAGTCACCCTTTATAAGACCTTAATAATCCCGGTCCTGCTCTATGGCGCAGAGGCATGGACATTATCAAAAATGGATGAGGGTGTTCTTGGTTGCTTCGAGAGAAAAATTCTTCGGGCGATCTTCGGTCCCGTCTGCATTGACGATGAGTGGAGGAGGAGATACAACGACGAACTGTACGGACTGTACAGCGACATGGACCTAGCCAGAAGAGTGAGGATCCAAAGACTGAGATGGCTGGGTCATGTAGAGCGCATGGACACCAATGCTCCGGTCCGAAAAGTCTTCGAATCCGTTCCCGAGGGACAGCGCAGTAGAGGAAGGCCAAGACTCAGGTGGCGCACGCAAGTGGAAGAGGACCTTAGCCAACTTAGCGTGCGAAACTGGAGCCAGCTAGCCAGGGATCGCGCTGGCTGGAGAAGCTTGTTGACTGAGGCCCAGGTCCACCCCGGACTGTAGCGCCACCTAAAGCAAAGCAAGCATAGGCATCAAATTATTTTAAAACATTGAATCGCTGTAATATTTCATATCTATCCTCTTCTCACCATCTACGTATGTACAACTCAGACTTTATGCCTCAAAAATCCATCAACAACAACCTCTCTAAGGTCTTTCAGTAGTTATTGAAATCGTTTTCAAAACAATGAAAGCATCAATTCCACAGATATATTACGTGGTGCCGTGACCATAAGGCCAAGCGGTATAAGGCCAAATTCTTTCATTTGGCATTATGACATTTTGATAAAGCGATATGTTACTTTCCTTTTTGCCTATCAGATCAGTATACATAAACGAGTACACTCCATTAACCATTCCGAGAAATTTAAAATTATTTTAAAGTTTGGAAAAAGTAACTTGGTATTTTCAAAAGTTTTATTTAATCTCTTATACATGACATTTTTCATGAATAAGAAACAAATTTTCATACAATACATACCTACGCATGTATCTGTCAGGTGCCTGTCTGACAGTTCTTGAAATAACCCTAGCGGGGCAACGAAGTCGCATAAGTAGTTAAACCCTGCGGAGAGAGAGTTTAAATCCCTTAGATCCCACGCAGGCCCCTGAAGAGGCAAATTATTCATAAAAAACTGAATTTTTTTTTTTATTATTTAAGGGTATGCAACTATAAGAAAACTTGAATTTAGGTAATTCTGACAATTTTTATTATTAATCCGCCGTAAAAAGGAACATTTGCAAAAAAAAAAGGAAGATTCTTCCATGTTTCGATTTTTTATGGCCAACTGTCAGGCGGGCGTCCACGTCTTACAAGTACTTACGTGGACTTATGTCACTTTCACAAAGCAATATAAATCCAAATTTTGAAATTTGAGGTTGGCTTATACCTAATTTGGGAACCGCAGCATTCTACCCGATTATGACATTCTTGTTCTGTCTGCCAATCAGAAGCTCGTGATGTCGAGGTTTTACTGAAAAAAACATCAGACGAAGCAATCGAACATCAGACATCAACGTATGTATGTTTTGTCAAACGGGCAAGCAGACAATCTTAGGCTTAATTCATGGAGATTATAGCTCAGGCATCACAATCCAATAAACGGCTGAAGGAATTGGGGATTGTTTAAAAGATCCTCTCAGGATCCCCTTTCTCCCTATACTAGGTGGGGTGAAAAGTAACCTCCTTGACCGCCAGAATGCGCTGCTACTGCAAAGGTTATGGTGCCTTGAAGTCCGTTCATATTTAGGCAAACATGCCAAATTTCAGTGCGATACTGTCTTTAGTTTTGTTTTGACAGCTGATTGTTGTTGACGTGTTTGGCATCATGTTGAGTATGGACAACAACGATTTTCGTTCTCTCATAAAACATTATTTTTTGAGAGGCAAAACGGCGAAAGAAACAAAAGAAAAGTTGGATGAATATTATGGAGCTAATGCTCCGTCGGTTACAGAGGACAGTGTCAAATAAATACATTAAATGGTGTTGGCTGACCGGAAAGTGAAGGTGCGCGAACTAGCAGATAGCACAAGGATTAGTACTGAGTGCACACGCCATATTTTGGGCAATATTCTGCATATGAAAAAGTTATCCTGCTGTTGGGTGCCGCGCATGCTCACTCCTGACAAAAAACACAAACGCGAGAGCACGGCGAAAGAGTGTTTAGACTTGCTGATGCGGAATCGGGCAGACTTTTGGCGTCGATTGGTAACTGTTGATGAAACCTGGATCCACTGTTACACACCAGAGAACAGAATGAGTGCCCTGCAATGGACTGAAGCCGGCACGAGTGCTCCGAGGCGGCCGAGGGAGGCTCAATGGGTCGGAAAGGTTATGGCGTCGGTTTTCTGGGATTGTCATAGCATACTCTTCGTGGACTTCCTCAACAAAGGAAAAACTATCAACAGCGAGTATTACTGTGCATTATTGGAGCGATTGAAGGCCGAAATCGCTGCAAAACGGCCAGATATGAAGCGAAAAAAAATTTTGTTTTTGCAAGACAACGCGCCGGCGCATAAGAGCATCGCAACCACGGCTAAAATCAATGACTTACGGCTCCAATTGCTGTCCCGTCCACCGTATTCGCCTGATTTGGCTCCCTCAACTATTATCTCTTCCCAAACCTCAAAAGATGGTTCATCAATAAAAAATTCAGCTTACGCGAGGAAATCATCGACGCCACGGAGGAGCATTTTGCAGACCTTCCGGAAAATTATTTTTCGGACGTATCAAGCTAAAAGGGGACTATATTGAATAAAATAAAAAAAATATATAAACAATTTTTTTTTTTTCATTCCCAAGGAGGTTACTTTTCACCCCGCCTAGTAACACTAAGATATACAAAAAAAAAAACTATATCGACATTATATTCTCAGTAATTATTAATAGATGATAGCGAAATCGCTTGTGAACAGATTGAAGGACAAATTTCAGTTTCAATAACACTCTTTCAGTAATAACAAAAATTCGCACCTCTTTTTTAATCAACATTATGAATTTTACATAGCACTATTGTCAATAAATTAATTTCGATTAGAAGGTCAAGAAAAGAAGTCACACTTGCAGTGTAAAACAATATTCGTAAAATAGTTAAAAATTAATAACGGCGTGAGACAGTAACATAAGCTGAAATAAAAATCTGTTCCGATTTTTTATAAAATTCTATAAAAATAAAGTAACTGCCGCCAGTACACTAGCATACTCGTAGTGCAACAGGTTGAATGGTTTCTTTCAATGAATCACCCCTATAAAGTTGCGGAGTCACTCCCATAACGAAACGTTTAAGATTTGTAAGTTAGATTACTGAGAATACTACAATATTCACTGCAAATTACCCGGCATAATAAATACAAGGTTTTTTTTACAATTCAATCGGGTTTTTTTTTTAAATACTTGGCATATGGTACTAGTCGTATTCAAAAGTTAATGTGCGACTTGATGCTAACCCATTAGTACCTAAGTTTCAAATCAAAAACGTACCATCACTTGTTTTTAAGTTTTTTTTTTGTTAGTTTATCTAACATCTCACTTGATCAAACTAGTAAGTTAACACACTTAGTAATTGGCTTCATAAATGCAACTACACACATTCATATTGCCGTTTTAACTAGCCTGGGTCCTGCTCTAGTCCATGATCAATGACATGGTCATTACTGTTAATAAATTGCATCATATTACTCATTGGGAAAATTGAGCCAAGATTGTGATTACTTAGATTGATTGTCTAATCCAAATGTGATTTCTAGCAATCTTGCGTGACATACTCGTAAAAATAAACATACATTTAGAAACCAAATTTAGTGGTCCGATGATAAGACACTGCAACATAGGTTCTCCTGATTATAATTCAAGTTCAAATTGCAAAGCTCAAATGTTGATTCGACATTTAAATAATCTTTCAACGAATGATACATACTTGTGTTTGTCTGGACGCATGTACCGTGATAAGATATTGAACTACTCATATGAAATCATTACCACTGTGCATTGGACAAACAAATTTAATAGACCAGCAGATTATGAGTTTCTCATGCAAAATTAAAGAATTAACTCAAAATCTAACAATTTGTGTTTATTTTTGTTTGACTTTAAAAGTTCCAAAGTTCGGAGATAAGATTGAGATGTACTTAAAGATAAGCTTAACTACTACCTTATTCTAGATTACAAAAGATTTTACTGTCCACTTTATTTTGAGTACGAGTATCTAAATAAAAGAATTATCTTCTGTCCAAATCCTAAGGTTGACAAAACTGGTTAATTATACATGAACATATTTTTAAAGTTAAAACAGTACTTGATTACGTACTGCAGCGGTTTACGCCAAGCCCATATAGTTTACTCTTATAATTCGAAATGGTAAAAAAGTGATTCAAAAGTGAGCTTAGACGAGGCATTAACCAATTTGGACCGACTTCTAATTAAAGACCGTCATCAGTTGGAACAACACGCTGGCACAACTTAATTAAGAAAATTAATTTGCCAGAATTGGTCTAAATGGAATGAACTAAACAGAAGAACTAAGCATGCAATTGAAACAATTTTTTGAAAAAGTTGTAAGGGTGGTTGGGTTAGGTAAGCTAAGTGTGTCATTACACACCACTAGCCACTAGGCAGCAAAACGGGCCCATCGCGATCCCTGTGGGACCTTACTTACAGAATCTCCCTTGTAAATTGCCCAATTTCTTTACAAAAGCTAAGAAGGCCTTTGCAATCCGTGCTGTCTATTTCCTTCGATTTTCAAGAAGTCTTTTCCTAATGATTTCCTTCGACTACGCGATATTGCCTCGCATTCACACCGTATGTGTGTTATGTCCTCATTCGTTTGCAGATCGCCGCAGAATCTACAAATATCTGTATTTGACAATTTAAGTCTCTTTGCGTGTTTCAGCAATAGACAGTGTCCTGTCCTTTTAATGCCCTAAGTTTATCCCTGTTTAATTTAATTGATTCCCTAGATCTTTAACTGTCAAGAAGTGGCCATAGAGCGTTGAATACCGTATGTCCTTCAAGATTCGACCACATTATGTAAGCAATCTTTATGGTTTTTTCCCCAACAGTGCCCCTTACTTACAAACCAGATTGTTTGATGTTACCAACCTCACTATTATCGAGTAGCCCTCCTCTTGTTGGAAGGTCTTCCGCTTGTTCATTCGCCTCTATACCGCAGTCTCATCCGATTCTGAATGCATAACGTTTGAGCACTGTGCGACAGCCCCTGACTGTATCGAAGGTGATGATATCTCTACCGGATACCGATCTCATCTGCATCAGCTCAGCCTCCCTGAGTGCAGCAAGAACTTCTAATTGGAAGACACTACTTGTGTCCGGTAGTCTTAAACACAGTCATAGTTCCAGGTCTTCTGAAAAGTTACCAGAACCTGGTCCATCCTCTATTTTCGAACTGTCTGTAAAAATTGCTATTTCATATGGCCTGATCATTACATTTTCTTGCCAGTCCTCCCTTTCCGGATATATTTTTTCATACGGAATGTCGAAGTCGATCAAGAAAAGAATTTCATTGTTAAAATTGTATTACCAGGCAATAGCTCCACTAGGATCGTGTCGTGTCCAAAGCTACTACTCCTGAAGTGACCCAAATTAGTGAATCGTATCGCACTGTTGCCAGCAAGTTTTTTGGTCTGCAAATCAAGCTATGTGATTTGCTGAAAGGTGTGCAATACTGGAAGCCGTTCTTTGAACCTCTCGCCATACTGTGCTTGTACTTTCTGGTTAAAAGAACCAGATCCGTTTTGGAGGGATTGACATTGGGACCACAGCTGTTTGCCCAAGTGCCGATCGTTTTCATGGCAACCTCCATAGTCTCACTCAAAATATTTAAATATTATGACCACGTCATCTGCGTATGCCGTGACACTTATACCCATTGAATTAAGCCGTTAAGCCGAATGTCATTGATTACCAGTACCCACAAGAGTGGCGATATGACACCCCCTTGAGGGGTTCCCCTGGTTACAGGCATTCTAGCCGAGCCACGTTTTTACTTTGGAACGCAAAAATTAGTCGCAAAGGGCCAGGTCTTAGTACCTCATATGTTAGAAATACGAGAAAAATTGTCCTTTCCATCCGATAGTACCGTCTTCGCCTTTTTCGGATCAGATTTTCCTGATCGCTGCATTTCTGGTGTGTAGTAATGGATCCAGTTTGGCGAATCAACGAAAAACTGCAGCGAATTTGGATTAAAAAATAATCGAAAACTTCTTCGAAGTTGTCAGTCGTATCTGTTTATGGTCCACTGCGTGCAATACGCCTACGGCGTCTGCTACTTCATGCATTTTCATTCAAATGCAACTTAATTGAAATTTACGAGTACATGATTTACATTGCTTGTTTCCAAAATTAAAGGAGCAAATGCTCCACATTCGTGAGTAGACTAGAGTAGAAGTCGTAAGCTGACAGGCATATCAGGTCATCCAATTCCTTGGGAATCAGTCATTAAGAAGGAAAGGAACTTCATTAAAGGGCTGTATACCTAGAACACTAGGCAAAATAAATTTCAACTCTGTTTAAAAAAATAGTCTGAATAAATTTTTGAATGACCATTCGAATTTAAAGCATCAGGAATGTATTGACTCTACTAACAGGAGAAGAAAGTGGCCCATTGTGCCATAGTGATGGCATTTTAGATAAAATCACATCAATCAATCACGATACGTAATTCCATTTCTTTCGTCGGTAGGAGACGCGATGGCGCGATAGTTAGCTTATTGGACTATCACGCAGACAGTCTGGGTTCGATTCCTGGCTGGGTCACCAACAATTTTTCGAATCGCCATCACCCTTTCGACGGGCAATGGCAAACTCCCGAAAGTAAAATTGCTTACGAAAAAGCTTCTTAGGAGTGCCGTTCGGACTCGGCGATAAACCCTAGGCCCCGCTCAGATGTGACAAAAACGACAACATGAGCAACACAAATGAGTGTCAAGAAGCTAGGCCATGGCCCATACCGGGCTGCCAGCGCCACAGTGTTTTGTTTTTTAGGAGACTTCTACCTATGATAGTGAATTTAAGATCGTTTCTTTCTATAAGCGCATTAATTTGGATAGAGAGACTTCCTTTTATCTATGGGAAAAAAAATTAAATAATTTCCTTTAGATTAAAAGATTTTATGCCAGTTGCTGTGAAGAAAAACTATTTTGCTTCTTTCATGTTGTCGACACGACAACTCAAAATGCTGAATTGGCCAACTAGGTTCCCAGACAATACAATAGTAGTGACATTTATTGGGAGTACTGGTGAAAATAGCAAAATATCTGCAAAAATAGCAGATATTTAGTCACAAAAATTATACTTACTATATTTCTTAAAAAAAATAAATAAAATGGTCCCTGGGACCCAGTCAACACTCAGTGGATTTAGTCTGAATCTTGAATTCTTGAACTCGCTTGTAAGTTGGTAGAGGGCTTTATCAGGCTCTTAAGGCAGTTTGTTCTGAGATTAAAGATAAAAATGCTTCGCTTCCTCCTCCGTTTCTTCACAATAGAAGACAGACGTAAGTTTTCCCAACGAAGAGTGAAATCTAACCTTGTGGTCCAAGAATACACAAGCGCCCCATACTGAATTGGTTTTGGAGCCATCCCTGAAAACCCGGTGGCGTTTATATCCTGGCCCAGATTCTTGACTTATTTAGAAAACTAGAGACAAAAATAGTCGGCTATGCGTGTTGCACCAGAGATCACTTCTTCTTGAACGGGAAAGTGCAGCTGGATGATATCAAGGGGAGCGAGATTCAATAATGCAGCTAGAGGAGAGCCACGCTTGCTAGGGAAGCCATTATGCAGCCAAAGCAGAGTGTTCTTTGGAGGCTGGCAAAAGTGGCAATGACCTTAAATTTTTTCAGGAAAGGTTGGTTCAAGTACTAATCAGTCAGTTTTGTTTTGATATAAATTTAATGAAATTTTTAACACACAAAAATGTGCGTTTAGCTCAAATCGCAATGTGTAATAAGAATTGCTCACCTTAGAGTCACAAAATCTCATTATAGATTAACCACCTACCGTATTATGATACCACACTACAATTTAAGCTATGTTTTATGTGTTTTATAAACATTTTCTTTTCGGCTACAAAAAATTTTTATGTCTTTTGTTTTTTTTTTTTCATTTTATTTCGTTGACTATAACAAAGTTGTAATTTAATTTGTATTTTTAGGAAAATGGCTTGCATATGCGAAATGATAGGTGTTGCGTGTTTCGTAGCTGTCCTACTGAGTCTATCCTCCAAAGCACCATATCAACTTAAAATGTCAATTTACTTAATTGGATGCGGTGCTATAGTACTAATATCGTTGCCTTTTATGATACTTCGCCCTAAGGACTACAGAAATGCATTGTAAGAATTATTTTGAACGCCAACTAAAGTCATTTTCAATAATTCTCTTATGATTATCTTTGTAGAATACCAGCAAAGTGCTGTGTATACCTGTGCAGAGCATTAGGTGTTGCAATGGAAGTTCGTGGCCTTGAAAATGTACGAGTGGAACACGGAAGTGTTATAATTATGAATCATCAAAGTGCTTTAGATCTCCTAGGTACAATAATGTTTCATATGAAAATATCATATACATATCGTACATCTAAAAATAACTTTATTCATTTATTATTTGTAGTTTTAGCATATCTATGGCCGGTAATTGGAAGAGCAACAGTAGTTTCCAAGAAGGAAATCCTTTATCTTCCTTTCTTTGGGCTAGGTGCCTGGCTATGGGGTACACTCTTTATAAATCGATCTAAAAAAAGCGATTCAATCAATTCACTTATTAAAGAATCAAAGGCTATTAACGAACGAAATTGCAAACTACTTCTATTTCCTGAGGGTACAAGAAACTCAGGTGAAAACTTATTGCCTTTTAAAAAGGGATCTTTTCATATCGCTTTACAAAGTAAATGTCCTATCCAGCCAGTTGTTATATCAAAGTACTGGTTCTTAAATAGTGAGAAGAAAATCTTTAGACCGGGACGTGCTATAATACACATTCTGCCAGAGATTTCAACTGATACAATGACAAAGGATAACATCGATGAACTGATAGACAAATGTAGAAATATCATGCAAACGGAGTATTACAAACTAAGTCAAGAAGCTAAATTCCACAATCCTAAAAGACAAACTTAGTTATATGTTATATTTTTTACTCAGGGGTTTTCCTAGGCTTCACTAAAGAATAAATGTAATAAATGTTAGTATAGGCACTTAATAAAAACAAATGAATTTCAAAAGTTGCTTTAATTTATTATTAACAATGTAACCGCTATTGGTAGAATTGTGAAGGAAGATACTTAATTCGTCTACCATGTTGGCTAAAAAATACAGAAGAAACATTCATTCACAAAAAATCACTATTTGGTGTGGTTTTCGTGCTAGTGATTTTTTTCAACAACTTTTTTCCAAATATGAGGCCGGAACCCCCATAATAGTCAAATGGCAAAGTGTGGACAAACGTACAAGTAACAATTTGCCTCGAATATATGGACGACATTGATCCAGAAGATGTATACGAGTATTTGTATCCAATAGGATGGTGTATATCATTTCGCCCATGAAACCACTGACTATTTGAGGATCTCATTTAACTAAAGCAGCAAAATGGACCTATTAGACCAAAAGCCAACAGCTCAACGCAACGGTATAACCAAAAAATCAATACGAATATATGAAGTATTAAAATAAGTAAGTAGAAATGCGGAAGTTTATCAGTATTTTTCCGCAGCTGATATTAGTAAGAGTGTGGTAAATAGAACTTTGGCATTTTACTAAGAAATTGGGAAATAATAATTTGACATCTAGAATTGTTTAGTATTCTATTATATTAGAGTCCAAATTGGCCAACTTCCGGAGTGAAGCCAAACGAAAATGCCATAACATTTTCAGTTTCATTGACGTCCACACCGAAGTAAACATGTCATTACCATTTTTTTTTTTTTTTCATAAATTGTTAAAAGCGTTTATAAAATATTTTGTTCTGTTTAGACGCTTATTAATACAGTAATAACGGTTGGTTGGTTCTTTCACTTTTTACCTTCTGAATATTTATTTTTCTGAAAAGTACCCTATTAATTAATTTTTTTCTTACTAAACGCATCTAAAAAATTAGATCTCACTTTTCTAAACAGGTTAAGCACAAGAGTCGTAAGTGGCATACATTTGTTTTTTCTTAACCGTTCCCAAGGAACTGTAAACAGTCAAAATATTGCTACATTTAAAAGATATGTCTGCATTACATTTTGGAAAGAGTAACTAAACCCCAACGTTTTTCTTCGACAATACATGGAACGAAGAGTTTTCAAAACAAATTTAATGTCAATGAGTGAACAAACATTTTGAATAACAACCATGCTGGCTCCATCCAAGGCATAATTCATATATTTAGTTTGAGTATTTAAGGAACGAATTACCGGAACTTCTAGATGACCTACCCCTGCAGTTAAGAACCACCCGCGGGATGACACAACGGACAAGCAGTAAGAGAGAGCTTAAATCGCGAATGAATTGCTATTGATGATCGTATTAAAAGAATCGTCGGCAGTGGTTTTCTTGTTATCACCCATTTCAGCCTTCAAAATAGTCCTTCTAACCATACGGTGTCGATGGTCTTCTCCAAGTCATTGACAAAATGTAATGAAATTGCCATCGCTTGAAGAAAAAACACTACCAACAGCAACAAAATGACAGTGGTTTTTATCCGTGAAAGTGACAAGTCAACCTTCACCGGAACGACATCTACGGATTTTATGGAGCGAATCATAATGAAGTTGGGTGTCCTAAGTCAGATTATTGAAATCTCTCATTATAGCTATAAATATAATTTGCCACCGGATTCGTAGACCGCCAAATGGCACATAACATGTAAATACTTCATGGACTTAAACAAAATCTCAATAGAATGGGGCATTCACTGCGGATACTTGACAGTTGAGAAAAAGAAAATAAAAATGAAACATTGAAATGAAAAGGAATTTTTTTTCTATTTAAATTATTTTTGTGAAAATATCCATTGCGGGATGCAGTAATTTTTCCATTTTCCATTTTTTTTATTTAGTTTTTTTTATTATGTTGTCTTTCGCACTGTGAAACCAACTCGAATGTAAGTAATTTGACAGATGATTAAGTTTGCTCAGGTGCATTGTGGGTTACTTGAACGTTTCACAAAACTTAAGTGAGCTTTCATTCGGTTTTGACATAAGAACTCTTTTATGGTTCCGTCTCATTGGTCGGAGCCTTAACATATGTTCCACAAATAAATTGGAAGGTACAAACGTTGGCAACGCCGGTTTTCTCAATAATTTAAATTTATTTTGACAGAAATCCAGATGTCAAACACCTATTCGGATTTTCATTTCAAGTGCATTGTGTATATTTTACATGCATGTTCCGATAGATAATTTAATAGTTTAATTTTAAAAATAGTAAAATTAGCTAAAAAACCAAATTACAAAGCGAAATGGGAGTCACTGGACTCTGGAAGTTAATTGAACCGTGTGGGCAACCAATACCAGTAGAAATGCTGGAGGGCAAAATCCTTGCTGTGGGCAAGTAAACAAAAATTATTTTCGAAATTTTGTGTAATCTGTAAACCTTTTGAATAGATATATCCATTTGGCTGCACCAAGCCGTAAAGGGATTTCAGGACAGTAGAGGATCAGCTTTGGCAAATTCCCATCTCTTAGGTTTATTTCATCGTCTTTGTAAATTGATGTATTATCGCATAAAGCCAGTATTCGTCTTTGATGGAAAGGTCCCTACTCTCAAAATCGAAACCATTGTAAGGCAAAATTTTAATTAATTTTTTGTTTGTTTAATGCTTAAATAAAGATTGTAATTGTAGGCTAAGCGTAATATGAAGCGCAACACCATATTAAAGGAGGCCGACAGAATTCAAGGCTTGTTATTGGAATCTTTAGCCAAAGAGGAAGTTGTTCAGCAGGCCTTGGGTCCAAAAGCTGCCGCTGAGTTGCTTAAAGCATCGGCCATACGAAAAAATAGAGCTAAAAACCGTCCAGACATCGATGACATGTTCAAGCTTCCAGACTTGCCTCCAATCGAAGAAGGTGATGAAAATGACCAAAATACCACCCTTGAAACAACATGTAGCTCAGAAACTGATACCTCATTGGAAGAATCGAAACCAAGCAAATATTACAATCAAAACTTGCAAGCAATCGATGTTAAGAGCAAGCACTTCCAGAATCTACCCTCAGATATTAAATATGAAATTCTGATAGACATAAGAGAGACCAGGAAACTCGCATCCTGGGGTAAGTTTCGAGATTTACCAACAAAAGGTAATGATTTCAGCCAATTTCAAATGAAACGACTTCTTAAGAGACGCCAAGTACAAGCGTGTATAGAAGAAGTTCAAAAAGAAATGGATGGTGTGCGACACTATACTATGAGTGAATTGGAGAGTATTTTTAGCGAAGATGGAATAATTGAACCTTCCAATCTCCCAAATCAGAAACGTATTTGTTCTGATGAAAACACACGGTTTTTATTAGTAAGGGACTTAAAGAAAACTTTACAGGAAACTGCTAAAGCTGAAGCCGAAGAGAAAGCCAAAGAAGAACAAGAAAATGTGAAAGAAGAAGAACCAAAACCTGAAACATCAGCATCTGCATTGGAAAAGGAACAACTGCAATTAGAACTAGGAGATGATTATGATGATGATTTGCAAAAAGCAATCCAAATGTCTTTAGATCAATCTGCTGTATACCATGAAAATGATTATGAGCATGAGGGTGAACTGAAACTAAGCAGAGAACAGCGAAAACATTTTCAAAATTCAGCTTTTGGTCTAGCTAAGTCTTATATGATTGAACATGCCGGTCTTAATACTGAAATTTTGGATGGTATGCTTGAAAGCACCCAGAACTTTTCAATAAACGATGAAATGGAAAAGTTAGAATATGTGTAAGTTCTTAATTTGAAACAATTAGTATTGCAATTTACAAAATGTTATTTTTTTTTATAACAAAGAGAACTATATATTTTAGAGCAAATATGATGTGTTGTCAAGTCGATGTGCTTATAGTTCGAAAACGCCTCAAATAGCCTTGCCTTTCCTTGCTTATTTATAGTTGGCTCAATATAGATTGGCTTTACATTTCCCAAACTCCAGTGCACTGCTTAAATTTATTATATAAACTCCGGATGTTGTTCCCATTACGGAGCATTCAAATTCCGTAAGTTGTCTTTTTTCGACAGATTTATTTATATTTTCTATTTCGAGCTCCAACTCTTGTCTGGTAACACAATTAAAATGTGTTTATTTTATCCCACGTTTCCCTTGCCTACATTTTTGTTCAAGCTGTGCAGTTTTTTCAGTAATTTTTGGTAGCCCTGAGAACTCACAATACGCAGTATGTTAGTCATATCACTTAGTAGATTATTTTTTTTTAGATATCTTGGGCTATCGCTCTCATTTAAGAGGTCTTAATTTCTTTTGCCGGACTGTTCTTATGTATAGCTGCTAGTTTTTTTTACTTTTGATGACATCTTATAGACCGGAGCGTCTCTGGGCTTGAACCGGAATTCCTTCTCAGCCAGTTCGATCGAAAACAAGCTGCCTCGAGTTACTCACACCAAGTTGATTGATGTCTCCTTCCGACAAGTGCGTCAACTTTGGTAAAGTATTTCTATATTGCGTTGCCCCACTGAGTAAAATCGAAGATACAGTACAGAAGTGTACAGGCTCTCGAAAGGACACTTCTGAACAGATGCACGTCGCTGTGCACCCGGTGTAGTTCTTCGTTATACCTTCTCTTCTACACTCCGTCAACACAGATAGGGTCAAATATTACAGTGGTGATTCTTTGTTCACAGCAGCTAAGCTAGCTTTCACCTGCTCTTGAGAGTGTCCATGCAACACGACAGTCTTGTGCAATGTCTTCTTTCTTTAGTGGAGATTTATCCTTAATTTGTCAATGTCATATGCACGCAGTCGAATTTGGAAGGATTTTCGATATGTTGTATCTGGCATTTTTTTGTGAGTTAGGTACAATACTTTCAATGATATCTGAGAGACATCTAAAGATCAGGCTTTGACAGAGCAAACGGAGTTCACCATCGACAAAGTGCACAATCCATTAAGTTTGGCAGGGATGTCAGAACGAGACACGGCTCTGTATCGCTCGTCTCTATAGAAGCTAGCATATGCCATCTTGAAACCGATAAAGAAGTGGTGGGCATCGATTTATTATTCTCGGGTCTTCTCCAACTTCTAGCGCAAAGTGGAAGTTCTAGTTTTTGTAGTGAATTAACCAGATCTCAGACATTTGTATAATACGGTAGCCTCTCCTTTTTTTTAGAAAGGAACTTAAGAAAAATTGAAACACCATTGTTACATCCACAAGACACAGTATGATCACTTGTACATTTTATATAAAATTTAACTGTGAATACAGTTTTTTTTTAATGTCAAAATTGACCAATCTAAGTTTACCCATTTCAGTGACGAGGACGAAGAAATCGAAAGTAATATTCAATCTGTGGTCACTAGAATCACAGCCGACTCTATTTCCAACGAAGTAAAATTGCCCCCACCATCATCAGAAGCCAAGAAAACAATTTTGGAGGCAGAAGATTCTCTTGAACCCGAAGAAAAGATTCAACTTAATGAAACTGTTCACAAAGCTCTACCAATAGTGAAAGAAAGCAAAGAAACCGCAGAAGCAGATGAAATCGGGGTGATTTCAGACTCTAGTAGTGATTCCGAATTAGAAGAAGTCTCTTGCGACAGTCCAAAAATTAACACAACTAAGGACAACAATTCCAAAAATGAAACAAAAAGCGATCTAGAGATATTTGTAGATCCATCCAAAGCTATCATCCAAGATGATGATCTCTTTGCAGATGTATTCTTACCAACGAAACGACAAAAAAACGAAGAAATCTCTGAGTCCAAAATTGAACTTAAACCGCAAACTCAGGATTTATCTGACATTCTAATGGAATTGAAGAAGCAAGCATCTGAGGTAAATAAAATCAGCCTGACCGATATAAAAATTGACCCATCAGTAATTGAGATTTCCGACGAGGAAACTATGCGCCTTAGTCAAAACTCTGCAACTGGCATTGTTCAAGGAACATCCAGTGAGGAAGCAAGTGGAGCTTTGCAAAACATGGCTCAAAATTCGAAACCAACAGATTTGTTACCAAAACCTGAATTGGACGAAATTATTGAAATCGCCGACGATGACGAAGTAAAAGCTAGTGGATCCCCAATACATAAAACCCCATCCAAGACCAAATCAATATCTGATTTCTTTGAAACCCAATACGTCATTAAAAGGTCAGCAGAAAAGTTACCCGAAAGCGAAGAGATTGTTCCAAAAATGAAGTCGCCTTTTTTCGTCAAGAAAACACCAAAATCAAGTGGTAAGAAAAGTAAAGAAAAAAAAAGTATTACTGACGATGAAGCGTCACCTTTGAAAAGAACAAACAAAGCATCCAAACAATTATTCGAAAAATCAGTTGAAGACGATGTCGAAATGAAACCACTTAAAGAAGAACCAGAGCATCAAACTACCCTCGAGGAGGCCGCAAATATTTTGAAGGAGACTAAAAGTCGCGAAGAACTTGAGAACATGGCATCCACTATAGCCAGAGAGAAGGCTGATTTAGAAATAGAAAGAAATAGGCAAGACAGAATGGGAATGACTATAAATGAGAAAATGTATTCTGAATGTATGGAATTACTACGATTGTTTGGTGTGCCATATATTGTGGCGCCCATGGAAGCCGAAGCACAATGTGCGTTTCTTGATGCTATGCAATTGACAAACGGCACCATTACCGATGATAGTGATATATGGCTTTTTGGTGGGCGAACGGTTTACAAAAATTTTTTCGCTCAAGACAAACACGTGCTGGAGTTTAAGAATGAAAAAATCGAGAAATCATTCAATGTAGATCGAAAAAAACTGATTCAATTAGCGTTGTTAGTGGGAAGTGATTACACTACAGGTCTGTAACTCAACATATTTCTCATTTGATATTGTTGACCCTGTATTTAATTCTCGTTTCAGGAATAAATGGAATAGGTTCAGTGACAGCATTAGAAATACTCGCCTCCTTCTCAGGCAATGAAATAAAGGATGCTATGGAGAGCCAGCAGACGGCAAACATTTTATCTGCTTTGCAAAATTTCCGCGATTGGTGGGCAAGTGCAAGTGCTAGCACGGCCATTGGCAATACCACAAAACATAAACTTCGAAACAAGTTGAAAAATATTGAATTAACTGAAGGATTTCCCAGTCTAGCGGTAAATGTTTTACTTAATTTTTTATAAAACTAAGAATTCAATGGTTGGTGTTTCAAATAACAGGTCGTCGAAGCATATCTCAAACCAACTGTGGACGACAGTGACGAAGCATTTAGCTGGGGTACACCGGACTCAGATTCAATTGTGGAATTCGCCAGAACTAATATGGGCTGGACTAGATTAAAAACAAATAAAATTCTTGAGCCTGTTTTGAAGAAGTTCCATGAGAAAAAATCTCAGGCTACGATAAAAAATTATTTCGCAGTCAAAAGTGTTTCATGTACAAAAGATTTGCCCGTTAGTAAACGCGTTAAAAATGCTATCAATAAAATGTCTGCAGACTATAAATCTGAAGACGACGAAACAAATAATAAATCTCCATTAAAACCCAAACGGGGGAAGAGAAAGAAGCCTGCAGAGTCCACTCCTTCTACCACCGCAACATCTAGTTCAAATGATGCAGCTGAAGTTGTTCCAAAAAAAGCTCCAAGAGTTAGCAAGAGAAATCCCAAACCACCACCGCCATCGAATCCAATTTCACTGGAAATAATACCTCAGCGAGAAAAAGATTTAGAAGAAATGAAAAGAAAAAAAGAAATGGCAGCAACAGTACTAAAACAGTCAAGACCAAGAAGAGTTAAAAAATAAAACTTTATTTACGATTCTTAATAACTATCATTTACTTCTAAACAAACAAGATCATTACTTCGACATCCAACGTATATTCTATTTTGTACTACACAAGGAGACGAAAATATTTCACTATCCAAATTCATTGTAAAAAGTATTGATCCGGTGAAAAAGTCCAATATATAGATGCTACCCATAGTTGAGCATGCAAGCACTGTAACGATGTCGCCGGCGATTGGCAGAATAGTTGGAGTTGAATAAACTGCCGAATTCAATGTACTTTTCCAAGCAATACGAGCCTGCTGTGCAGGTTGAGTTGATTTTAAGCAATATATGTTCCAATCGTGATTACCGAAAAAAATGAATTTCTCACAATCGTTCAATGTATGAACAATTAAACTAGAAAATATATTCCCATCTGTTTTAAAGCTCCAAACCTGAAAATGTAAAGTAAAATTGTCTTAGTAAATTATTTGTATGATTTTAGTTATGTGATAAGAATAAATACTTTTTTTTAAAAAAGAAAATACAGTCGTTGCTTGTCTTTAGTGTTCTTTATATAACCTTAACATTTATGTACCTATTACAGTCGTAATAATCAGGTTAACCCATTGAAAAAACAGGTACTATCATCAATTCTACATGTAGTGAACAAAAAAAAAAAAAAATCGGATTCCAAATCATCCTTAAACAACCCGTTTTACCATAATTTGTGCCACGAAACTTAATGATTCCAGGCTCTTAAAAATTACAATAAAGAAACCATGCTGTCAGAGTAAATGTCCTACCAGGTGCGAACTGCATACCCATATAAAAGCCAAAAGAAATGAAGCTTTACCTAAAAAACTTATTTTATGGCGACATGACTTTTAAAGTAGAATACCAGCACCTTGTTTAGGATTGCAGCAAAAAGAAGAGTAAACTCGAAGGTACAAGCATCGCTTGTAATATTGGCTAAAATTGTGAACCTTAGAAACATTTTACAGGTACAGCAGCAAACTTAACACACTGATGAGGTGTACCCTAACCTTAACTTCAAACTTATTCTGTTATTTCTGCTTTGCATTTAACTTCTGTTTTTACGTATCGTACATATTACCTATCATCCTTGTGACGGCGCTAAGTCAAAATAAGATTTCTGGGAACTCTGTCTAAGCAGTCGATGATGACTTTGTGCAGACCTTTCGAAGCTTTGAGTTTTTGTCATTATCTCTTTATTTGAATCACATCATGTGTCGACCTGCGTTGGAGTTTAATATTACTCCCATATTGACTGTCTAAAACCATCTCATATATTTTCATCGATTGGTAGTTGTTGCAGTTCTCTGTTTTTATGTAGAACAACCAGTATCCTCTGTTAAGTTGTTCAGCTCATCGTTTTAATAAACAAAATCGCAAGCCATTTAAACCAATAATTTCGGATTGTGGCCTAAACATTAAAGGGTAAATTGTCCGGCTAACTGCACCCCGCCGATTCTTCTTTTTACAGATTTGGTAATTTCGGCTTGCGTAAAATCTGTCTTTATCTCGGATGCGCTTTTTTCGCAGTACCTAGCTTAATAATACAATGTGTACACTGTGGTTTGTAAGTTTAAGTAGAAGACACTGCTTGGTTTCTTGAACACATTTTGTCATTGTCATTGTGCCGACGTTATGGCTTGCTTGCTTATATGCGTCACATATTTCAACAAGACGATAACATAACATTGTTGACCAAATTATACGGAACGTTAGAGGAAATCGACTAATTTTGATTTTATGGTTGTGTCTGCTAGCCGGTAAATTTATTTGTTGCTTATAAACTCTACAATCATAACGACAGAGAAAGAAAATACACAGAAAGAAAAACAAAGGGATAGAGCGCTGCATAATTTATGTTCAGAAATTGTTCTTATTGTACATGAAACCTCAGTCAACCTCCATATCGATACTGACAATTATGGGACCCCTGGCTAAGGGGTCCGCATCGGATCACTATTAAAAACACTTGATAGCTTCATAAAATTCGTTAAATTTTTTGCGTAAAGCTGGCCATACACGACGAACATGTTGGTGCGATCTGTTCGTGTTCGAGGTCATGTTCGCCGTTTGTGGTCCTGTTGACGAACCAATCCAATGTTTATGAAAAATTTTAAAATTTTTGGATTTGTTCGCGAGCATGTTCGCCATGTGTTGCGTTGTTTGCGAAGATATGCATTCGTTCGCACGCATGCTCGTCGATTGTGGCGTTGTGTGCAAACATTTTCTTTCAATGACGTAATTATTGCTTCGGAACATTCAATAACTATTTTGCCCAGGTCTTGAGCTGAAATATTTGTTAAAAACTTTAGATCCTTGAAACTTTGTCCAGTTGCGAGGAATCTTAAAGTTGCTGACAGTCTCCCATTTGCTGTAATTGCTTTTTACATTCTTGTGTTTTGTTTTCCAATAACTGGACTGACCAAACTCAGCAATTCCATATAAGTTTCTGAATCCATTCTAATTTTTAAAAATCTTCTACGGCAGACATTTCTAATTTTCTCAACAATTTAGTATAAGTGCGATCGTTTCTACCATACAACCACTCTTTCTTCCACTCTCGCCTTTTTCATTTATTATTTTTTTCTTGCTTTCGCTTTTTGCATATATACATTGTTAATAATGCGATTAAATCATACGCGTGTGCGTTCTCCATGTTTTCTTGTTGAAAGTTACAGCAAAAGTGATGTTCCGCAAATAGGTTCGTCGTGTGTGGCCAAATGTCAGCTTTACCCACAGGTTGATAATTTCAATAGTGAAGTTGACAACATAATTTAATCATAAAACAGTTTAAGTATATGCTGTAGACAAGTAAGGCCATCTAACGTCAATAGCTCGGCGGTACCATACAGCAGAAAACTATATACTTAAATTCGCATTCGCTGTAAACTTTAAAAAAGGCACAACAGCAAGAAATTAAGCGAAGAATCATTGAAATAAGAAGCCAACTGTAACAAAATTCGCTCCCATTGCGAATGATATTTCGTTCCATTTGTATAAAGGGAACTTTGATGTGTTTTGCAGCAAAAAGAGTCTTGTATTGTTGGAATTCATCGGCAAAGATATTGTAGGAAGGGCAAATTGAGCCATTAACTCAGCAAAGTACTTTTTGCAACTCTTCATCGCGGGTTAACACCCACTGGAAAAGCCTTCTGCGTTTGAGTTTTAAACCATAGAAACCATGGACCTCCCACTAGGCAGCCCCTGACAAGTTCAGAGTTCAAACAACGGTACCGTGTTTTAAGTCCTGATATGGACTTTCTACTCAACAGGTCCTATTACCGGCAGATGAATACTAAAATCGTAGCGTCATTCTGAAGATGTTCACAATAAGATATAGGCAATGTTTAAAATGGTATAAAAACAAAAAAATTGTAGGGCATTTATTGAAGAGAACTTTAGTTTAATTAAAATGGAATTACCTGTTTTCCGGATTTCGAATTAAGGCAATGGACTATACCCCTAACCTCGGCGACAAGCACTAAATCCTTACTCAACATTACCGGAGTAGAAAAGATTGGACTTTTGAATATAGTCCTCCAAACTATTTGCCCAGAGTGCGCCTTCACACATGCAACATCCCCAGAAAGTGTGCAGGCTAACAAAGTTTCTTTGTCGATTTGTACAAGATTTGCAAAAATTCCTTTCATACCCACTTGTATTTTCCACACAGGATTCCTTTCCTAAATAAGAAAAACAAAATACCGTGACTCTATTTACGTGAAAAATAGTCAAAATAATTTTACCTTCAAATTAAGACAAATTAAGTTTCCGCTTACTGAGTAATTTCCAATCATTACCCGATCTTCATTTATTAAGGACTTTGCTTTAATCATGCCTCCACAGTCAAACTTCCATTTGATTTTGCCACAGGAAAAGTCAACCGCGTACAATTGCCCATCATAGCAGCCAACTAAAAGCTGTTGATCATTGACAAAAGTAACTTGACATTCTATTCGATTTGGAAGTACACACTTGGAAATCTCACAACCCGTTCTAGAATCTAGAGCAGCTAATAAATGAGAGTGTGACCCTACGCACACAACATTTTTGTAGCATAGCGGAGTGGCATCCACACATTTCCCTGTATCATATTTCCATAAAATTTTCAGTATTTCTTTTGCATTTGGAACATTTGAGGTCAAGAATATGTTCATTCTCGTTGTAGTTAAAGTATCAACATTAATATCAGTCAAAAACTCCAATATAACCGAAATTGTGGTTGTCTCATCTAACATCATTTCTAAAAGTTTTGGCTCTGATCGACCAACAATCTGCTCAATCTGTGTGGATAAACCTAATGCTTGGAAAGATGTCCCACCAGCTTCTAAAAATGAAATATCTAAAGAAACTTTTGCTCGTTTTGCTTTGATACATTCTCCGGAAAGTTGACTGCCCAAGTTCAGACAGAGAACGTTGGTTAAGAATCTTTCAAAATGCTTAAGAGGAGTTTCTCTTCTTTGAGTGTCATACAAGTGCAGAAGGTCCTTCTTTGAAATTTTTCCGTGAGTAGTTACTGGGAATTCATCAACAAACTCTATGTCATCGGGTTTTTCAGAGTCCTTTAGACTTTTTAGAATACCTTTTCGAATAAAATCTCTGCTTTTGTTTTTGTCACCAATTGCAAAACAAATCAATTGCTTATTCTCGTCTTTAAAAGCACAGAAACTATTTACAACTCCATCAACTTTAAGGATAGTATTCCTCATATGCTCTAAGTGAACTTTATTGCCATAACGCTTGATCATATCTGATTTTCTACCCTCATAAAAAATTGTACCTTCATTAATGGAACCAATGTCTTCCGTTGTACGGAAGAGGATTTCTTCTGTACTGATATCTTTCCAATTTTCATCACCGACTACACATCTGCGAGAAGTGCTTCCAATCTGGATATTACCAATGCCCTGATGCAAGGGTTTGCTCATGTCATCGACTAGTCTTGTTATAGTTTCCGAATCTATTGGAAGGCCAATTGGTACACGTTCTTCGGAATACGAATTTTGTATTTCGTATAGAGTACTCCAACAGGACACTTCTGTTATGCCATAGATGTTGAATATTCTTGTTTTGTTATGATTCTCAGTGGTCCATATTGAAATCTCCTTTAACGTTGGAAAAGCTTCACCACCAAGAAGGAGGATTCTTAAAAGAAAATATAATAAATGTTGAAAATTAGATTTTACAGAAAAAAAAATCTATCAGTAACTATTCAAGTCTTTTTATTCTTCGATTTTTTAATCCCTTATTTGTTGGAAATGTATAATTTGGATATGATACATTCCGCGTACTAATTATCACTCTCTTCGAGTCAATTAGGCGGACAAGCTATAAAAACTTCTAAGCCCTCTTATGTATATTTACTTACTTAGATAGGGCTATAGTTCGGGGATTGCTAACATGCCTCCCAAGCCAGCTTCTTATAATTGCCTATTTGGAGGGGTTTCACGTCTCTGGAACATCTAAGGTACGTCGTCCTCTACTTCTTTGTCGCTTCCCATCCTCATCCATCCCTTCCCAGCCGTCTAAGCCTGGTTATCCAGTTTTTACTGATGAGCTCGCCGCTGTACAGCTGGTAAAGTAAACTGATGAAGCCTCTCCTCCATTCTACATTGACAGAACCAAAAATACCCCAATAACTTTCTCTGGGGAACATTTTTATCCTTTTTTATCATTGTCCAAGGATGCACTGTGAAGCAAGTCTGGGATGATTAAGGTGTTGTATAATATATTTTCTGTCTATTTTCTGCTTGCAGAAAGGCTATACTAATTAATTAGCTTTTAAGATCAACAAAGCTGCGATAAGGAAGAGAGATTCTTTACATGATTCTCGCGCTAGTGTCGTTTAACGGAGCCGGCGAAGTAAAAGTCCTTTACTGCCTCAAAATTTTAGCTGCCGATAGTGGCGTTTTGTCCTGGTCGTCGATGCTTCTACTTTCTTTTCCTCCACCGAACGCTAAAGCCATCTCTATCGCTTCTGCTTTAATAGTCTGAATCAAACCAACTTTTGAAAAAGGGTGCCTCTAAGTTGACCTGTGAGTTTCGCACAATTCTTTCAAAAACATTGTTGAAGAAAGGACATAGTAGTGCATCGTCTTGTTGTAATTGTTTTCTAACAGTGAAGTTTTCGGTTTTGTCAACACCGACATTTAAAGAGCGTGCACTCTCTATCGTTTTCGTGCATAGTCGAATGAGCTTGCCCGATATGCCAAGATATAGTTCTGATGGTAAGATGCTGTTATCTTTCCAGTTTCTCGGCATAGACTTTGGTTCCAATATGAAGTTTCCTTCTACATCTTTAAAAATTTCTGATCGAGCTTACAGCTTTGGCAAACTCGGGCTGCATTCAACTGTTTCATGGTCGACTTCATTGTTCTATTAGCCCCTCGTCGAGTGCTTTTCGTGCCCTTTTTTTTCCTCTGTGGAGCCTACTCGCATGTTTTTACCTTCTCCTCTGCTTATAGTGTTCGCTAGTTCCTTTCGTTCACTTCTGCAGGGCCGCTTCGCACATCCGTTGTTTTCCAAATTTCCGTTCATCATCGAACCAGGAATTCCTTTTTTGGGGCGGGATGAATTCCAGCTTTATTAGAGACAGCTCTTCGGCGGAATAGGACTTTTTGAGAGGCCCAAAAAAACTGGATCGCAAAAAGGCTCTGGCGGTCTTTTTCGATTGTAGTTCTTCGACTTCCTCACGACAGTTCGGTATCTGTATCTTAACATAATAATTAGATTTTGTCGAGGAGCTCATAAAAACTGTCTTTGGTAAGGCGTATGTGGACGAATTAACCCTTTATGTTAATCGTCATCAGGGGTTCGCTTACATGACTGAAGTTCAAGACTTGCTTCCTAAGCCTTTCTCTTCTCTTCCTTGTCGCGACGGTTATTTGTAACATTCTCTATAATATTTTTCACAGTTTTTCATCCTCTTTTTGTCCGGCGCATTGCACACACTTCTTCGAAGGCGGTTATGTCTGATTTGCAGCAGTCAAGAATCCCCGCCAATTGTTCGCGTGCACGCGCTCTGTCAAAGGTTCTAACATTCCACGAACAGATCCGAAGGTCGTTTTCTTTTAATCGTTTATTGTCGTCAACGGTGGGTCCGTTGTTATCCGAGGCTATTACTTGTTCGTCACTTTTTTTTGTATCTCTTTCGTAGAGGGTTTTAAGCCCTGTGACGATGTAAACCAGTATATTACTAATGTTCAAGCACATACTTGCCATATTCGCTTTTTAAATGAAATATTAATTTATTCTGAAAAAAAAACTTACCTTATCGTAGTATTTACACCCAAAATAATCCGTTGAATGTTATCTAAGCCAAAAAGACGAAACATCGACGGTGTCATTTGTACAACAGTCGCACCCCGTGACTTCTTTGGCTGTAAGATGTCAACAAGCTTTTGTGGTATAATTCGGATGTCAGGATTTGTTATTAATAGACATGCTCCATTTTTCAGTGCCAAAAAGAATTCCACTACAAATGGATCGAACGTTATAGGAGACGACATGAAAATCACATCTTCGGTTGTTATATGCAATGTTGTGCTTAAAAAGAAACAAAGCCTGTTATTTTTGCTTTTAGAATTCCAGATAAATATATTAAAGTACCTAAGTCCTGTAATGTTTGGCGAAATGCACTGATAAGGAACGCGTACCACTTTAGGAATGCCAGTACTACCAGAGGTTTGAATGCAATAGCATTCATCTGGTATTATATCTTCTTTAAGATGACTATCATTTACTACTTCATAGATATAGAACTCTCCGCTGAGTATTCTTGTCCTTTCTACTAATTTTAGACTGTCGTTGTTTACTGAATAGGATTTATTTGATATAAGATATGATGAACTGTATCTTCTTGCTGCTTCCAGTAATTCATTTTCGTTGGCATCTGGCAATATGGGGCAAAATGAACTTCCAGTGTTGAGGATACTAAAAACACAATAAAGATTCAAGCACTGAGTGTTAGCAACATGCAAATTCTGAAAACTTACCTTAAGAGGATAACACACAGCTCTGGACAGTGGGGAGACTGTATGCTAATACGGTTTTTCGTCATCCCGATTTTAATAATAAAATCCAAAAACCGCTCTGATGTAGAGATGATTTCATTATAACTGTAGTTTTTCTCATCGTAGTTAGTTCTGTAAACTAAAAATTCTCTATCTGAATAGATTTTAAGTTCCTTAAGCCCAAATAGTTTGCTGCACATTTGATGACTTGTAAACAAAACCAGAACGGCAGTCAGCGAAATGTCAAACAAAGATCAGAAATAAAAGGAAACCAAACTTTCGAACGAAGGCTGTTTTTGAATAAATCAAAAACAAGGCTCTGTTCAATGGAAATGATTATAGAGTGCACCCTTAAGTTCCTGTATCTGCCTTAATCCATTCTTTCTACAAAATTAAAGAAATAGGTAATGGTAACTAACATACATAGGTGGCTGTACAGTTAGAGATAACCTGGGCTACAGCTATAAAGCTATACTACAGCTATGTAGTATTGCTACAGCTATAAAGTTTTCTATAGGTAGCTGCCTCCGGTTCCGCACTCCAAGTCGTTTAAGGTCCCCATCGAATCGTGCGCGCTACTTAATGCAACGTCTTCCCCGGACGTTGTCTCGCGAGTTATATTCGAAACTCTGCGGGCCGGAGCATTGGTGTCCACTTGCTCTAAATTTGACTAGCCATCTCAGGGGACGTAATGCGAAATTTTCTCACTTGACCGAAATCGCCGTACAGCTCGTCGTTAAATCCCCCCCCCCCCCCCCCCCCCCACAGCCCGTCAACGTAACCGGGACCGAGTGTCTAACAAAAAATGTGTTCCCTCAAAGCGACAGAGATATCCTAATTCGGGCTATGAAGCAGGACTGATATGATCGAGGTCTTCTGTGTATGTTCGTGTAAGAGTCTTTCTACTCAATTGTCTTCCCAGCCCAATAAGGCAGCGATAAATAAAACAATTGTTGACAGAATTGATAGTAGAGCTGTATTACACACTTGGGTGACCCTTTAATTGGTTTTGCCCTCATTCATCACTTAACCCATTTTGGAAATCAAGACACCAGTGACAGTCCACTAAAGTCTGCCAATTATGTCAATATCATCGGCGTATACAGGCTTTTGAAAGATTGTGCCTCCAGTGTTGTCTTGTTAGTTCCGCATAATTCTTCCAAGTATAATATAATGTTAGAAGTCATATTACAATGCATCACCTTCTCTAACTGGGCTTCGGTACTTGATGCTGGAGGTATAGAGGTTGTTGAAAGATTTTGTGATACGTTCTTCTCACAATATTTATTCTTTGTTGTGGCTCTTGGGAGATCCTCATTTGTACCCTCGCTGCACTAAGGTAGTCCTCCAAGTAAATGTTGGCTGCTCGGACGTTCTGACATCTAGGTAGTGAACGCATGTTTTACGTCCGTCGATTGCAAAATAATTAATTTGATAAAGATTTTTTCATGATCACCGCCATGTCCCTTGTGTATATTAGGACGAGTAGACGGTGTAATTGCTATAGTAATAATATAACTTCTTGCCGCAGAGTCAATAAGCAAGATGTGATGCATTATAGGCTGCATATATCAACTGTCTTACCAAAGATATCCCCCTTTCCTATCCTGGTACCATACTTATAACACTGCATATATGTCTTGTCGGGGATCAATTAGATCAAGTTTGAAAACTGGATCAAAGGCCTGGATATTGTTGTTCATCAGCATACACCAAGCAGATCTCCACAAAGCAATCGAGTGCTGACAAATCGCACAATTTCGGTGGCCATTTACTGGTCCATTTCGCTCTGTCATCGTTGAAGCCTCACTAAGCCTGCATCAGCATTATGACTTTTAACACTATCTTGCTGAAACCACATATAGTCCAGATCAATGCTGTATACCTTTTAAAAAACTAGGTTTATTAATCTTAAACTCTCAAACTCAAAATATTTCGTTGTGAATGAGAGTCGAAAGACATGTTGGTGTGTTTACAAATTTTCGTATAATCATCATCGGCAGAAATAGGAAATTTTTGGATAACAGAATTTTAACCAGCGATTGTCAAAAGGGGAATAAAAAGACCGATTTGGGTTTCTTGCATCTTTCGAGGTGTAATTAGAATGGGAATAAAAAGGACACTATTCCGGTTATCATCATGTTTGAAAAGATTCCATAGCCGAAACTTATTTTGTAGATAGTTAGAAGCCTTAAGAGTGTTTTTAGGACCCGAACCTGCGTAAGGATTGCCTACTACTTCGGTTTGGGCTTCCATTGTTGTGTTGCATATGCAACACATACAGCATAGCTGTAGATGGCATGACTCTCTAGGTTGCTAGCAGATCAATCAATCGTATTCTTCCCGATATTTAAGGAGCGCTGCCGCTCATAAAGAAAAATTGCAGGCTGGTTACTGGCATCGTGTCACGCTTGCAGGCAATATGCTTTTCCTGGAAATTAAAGAGTGCGTTTTTGTTAAACGATTTAATGTTCAAAATTAATATTCCAGCGTTTCACGAGCAATGTGTATTTCCTCCTTTAACTTTGACCTTTATGAAGTTGTCGGTATTGCCATACAATCAAGATCTTTGTACAATTTTTTCAAACGTGCTGGGCATAAATGACACAACATCCTGGATCACTTACTTTGAGGGTGAGGCTGGCACTCTGCACTGATGTGGTTCATGCCGATATTGTACGCGCTTTTCCAAATCTTATCTTAACCTTACCTTTTTTCACTAGCAAATAGTTCGTTCGGTCGAACAAAAAGTAAAGGCCCCTTTTTTAGCCCCGTCCATCAATACCAATTCTTATTGCATGATAGACTAATATCATTACAGAAGACGAAATTTGGATATAATCATATGAACCCGAATATAAGCGACAAAGGTCTGTTTCAGTGTTCCAGGGTGAGCGAAAAGCGACAAAAGTACATGATTCTCGAGGCGCTTCAAAAATGATTGCTTGTTTCTTTCAGTAAATCGGGCCTGTTCCTACGGTGCCCATGTTTTACGTAAAACAAATAAAAAACGACGTGACATTCTCCATCCAGACAATGACAATAGTCTATCAATTCAATTTTTGAATTTTCGAAAACTAGCTCTATCGAATGGAAAAGTGTATAAATCTTAAATTGGCACACTTTGAAAAACCATAAACTTTTATAAATTTAAGTAATAAATTTATGTTTTTTCTTACTTTTTCTAAAAATTTATCGGACAACTTTCGTATACTATACATACAAATTTTGTTTTTCTTTTAGTTGTTCATAATATGGTCTCAACCTCTTGTGCAACTTGGAAACTCTAAAACATCTAGACGATACAGACGATGAGAAGCGTCCTTTGTATTAGGAAAAGGATGAGACTATTAGACTCCTAAACAAGCCAAAAAAACAGAGGTAGAATGAGAATTTTTTTCCTTTCACACGGAATCAATACTTTGAAAATAGTTCCAAAGGGGTGGGAGGCCCTTTGGATAGTGAGGAAAAATGTAAATGTGTTTAAAATTAGAGGAGATTTATGGGATCAAATGGACTTTCAAGGAAGTATCAGAAAGGGAGGACACGTCGCGTCGTAGTAAATTCAGTAATATAGCTAGAATCGTCTCATAAACATCTGAGACTTACATTAACAAGGTGCTGCTGCTATATCAGTGGTAATAAAAGTACAGAGCGTAGTCTGTGGGTTCTTTATTTGTATGTATGATGACCTTCAACATTACTTCTTTTTCAGTTCATATGCTACACAAGATATCACACCAAATTCGACAAGTACATACAACGAAAACAAACATTTTGTACGAATAAATTGAAAACACCTTTCTACTTTTCCAATAAAATATTTATTTTATTCAGCAAAAAAATAATTTAAATAAAAGGCTACATATAAACAACCCTTAAGAGGGTGCAGGCTCAATAATTTCTTTTGTTATACGAGTACATGCATATGTACATAACGTACTTAGGAAACAAAAGCTATTTTAAATAAGCAAAAAACAACATATTTTCGGCCTGCCGATTTTGTTCCATCTTAACTTTATATAATTGTATAAAATTTAACAAATTATATTTAACGAGTTATACGGACTTGTGAGAAGGTTCTCGGTTCATGGTTATGCTCATAACATCTTCGATTATCATCTCGGCTATTTGCCAAGCGATTTCTTCTTGTATTTTATCCTCTGGAATGTTAACAAGTTTTCTTACCACATTTTTGATCGTGTTACTGCCTACAGCCAAAGACCAGTTTTTAGACGATGGACACATGTCAAAGTCCCTTTCGTACCGGCCGAGCGAGTTGACTCGTCCAAATTTCAGACCATGCGGCTGATGTCGTTTCCATAACATATCGGGATTCACGAAATGCCTGGAATCGATGTGCATATCAGGAGAGTTGCTTGTTGAGGCACTTTTTTGTGAGTGTCCGCTGTGACTCTCCATTGCTAGCAATGTATTTTGCTGTGAAATAAAGTGCCTTCTCAGATCCTCTGTGCTTTTATTTGTGCAATCTGACATGGTTTTGCGGTGTTTCGTAATTTTATTGTTTTGTAGTTGACTACTGTCATGTAAAGTATCGGAATGCTTGTGTTCATTCAATTTTGATTGAAGCTCACTAACATACCTTGAGTATAGTTGAGATTCGATGAAATTCGGAAACAATTCCTTTTCCAAGAAATTTTTAATTATTCTCAATGGGCGGTCAAAGCACCGACTTATCTTGGAGTTCGCTTCATTGCTGCATATCGATTCTTCCACGATGCTGCGAATGCGATCTGAGATTCTAAGAGGACATTCAGCTTGTAGCGAAAAATACTTTTCATAAAGAATCATTGCATCATCCTGGGCTTCCTTGGGATTAGAACTTGAAATGGATTTGCTCTCGTAGTGTTTGCGAAAGTTTGTAGCAGCTAACCAGAAATCCAGGCAGTTACGTTGATTTTCCTGCTCTAAGTACTCCATAAAATAGAAAAGAGCTGATTCGCTGTAAAGAATATCGAGGAAGGTCATTTCTGAACTATTAAGCAACTCGATGCAGTATTTGCAGTACAAGTCACTTTGAAGGAAGTCATACAAGTACTCATGCTCCAGTTTGTCGAGGACGAATTGTTGAGCATGCTGGAAAATGTTTGTGGGTATTTGTTGGCTATTACACGAATGCCCCTCTGAACAAAGTAGTAATGAAATTTCTGAGAGAATACCAACAGGTAATGTCACATAATGCTCCGAGCTAGGCATGAAATATTTTTTGTAAATACTAATTGCGTCTGTTGCTTTGCAAGTGTGATTCGTATTTGAAGCGGTACTCTCCGATCTTTTCAGTTCACGTTTGTTCTTTTCGGCATAGATTTGACTCTTTTCATCGTCGGTCAACGACTTTCGCATTGAAATGTCATAGAGCGCTTTTGAACCAGGTACAGAGTTATTACTTTCATTCTGAGTATTTGTGTTGTCATCGTTGCTCTTGCAAACTTCTTCCACTGACTGCTGACTATGAAAAGAAATTCCATCTGCATTAAGTTCTTCATCTGGAACAGAACAATGACAGCATTCCTCACTTAAAACATCTGATGAGTTGGATTTTGGGGCCTGTTCCGAGGCGGTTTTAAAATTTTCTGTGTCTAGATAAAATTTTATTAGTGGTAGGGCTTTTTTCGTCTCCAGAAATTGCACAAAGTAAATAAGGCAATTTTTCTCATTGACAATAGCATTAAGATTCATAGAGAGACGTGAATTGCAAACGAAGATTTCATCCTCTTCGCCTGTGTCATAGATTTCATCGAGATTAACAGGTTCATCACAGGAATTTATTGAAAGACTTAATGAATGCCTTTTCGTTTCATTTTTACTCGCCTGCAAACGTTCACTTAATTGCCTTGCAGGCTTTTTAAAATATCTAAACATTACGGATATTATTTGGGTATTTTCTCATCCGTAGGCTCCAGGTTTGTTAGGTTCATTAGTTGAAATTTCTTTTTCTCCTTATTTGTCGCATGAAGATGTGGCCACATAGACTACCATTGATGTTGAGAGTCTGAAATCTGAAAATTCACTTTAATTGCTTTTTTTTTATTTATTTTATTTTTTGTTTAGTCGGCAAGCTCACCCAAAAGTCCAATCACATACCCAAGGGGTAGACAAATTGGTTTATTTCAACTTTTGTTAATTGTAAAATAAATTTCACCCAACCGTCAACAAACTATTACGTGCCAATCAAAAATCAGCTGCTTGTGATGAGCACCTCTGACGTTTCACACACAATCATACGGTTGACATGAATGCGTTCAAACGCCGCAAACATTTAGGGCATGAAATGATGCCAATTGATTTTTTAAATATTTCATTTTTCAACAAATTTAAATTGTTGAAGCTATCTAGGTGCAAAAAGGCATGTATCCGTATATTCGGTGATAGGTTGTTGATCATTTTAGTTATTTTATTACATCGTGGTTTGAAGAACGGCTCGTTTTTACTTCTGCTTGTTTATTAGTGTTTTATTTCCCATTTCGCTAGCTGAAGGAGGAAACTACTATAAATCTGTAAACGTTAAAGATATTTAATGGTAGTTATTGTTCCACACATAATAGATGGATAGCGCTAAAAAGAATTAAATAACAGTTGGGCGCATATATTTTATCTTAACAACCATCTATTAATTGCAAAAGTGTTCAATCAGCGGTTGGGTGCTGTAGAAATAGGGTACCCACTGGAAGATGTCAACCTGCCGATATCCAGTGTTGCAACTACGAGTACCTTCTACACATCAATACCTCTACGTGGTAACGGCCGCGTACTGGTCAATGTCCATCCGGACTGAACCTGCTAAACTTATAAATGCGAATGCTGACCAGCAAACAAAAATAGCAGAACTATGAACGGGACAGCGGATGAATTCCCCAGATGGAATCAACGGTGGAAAAAATCTCGAAACAAATCAACCGTCAACCAGGTTGACCACATTGTAATCGACGCAAGACACTGCTCCAGTATTATGGACGCTTCGAGGAGCCAACAACGCCAAGACAAGCTAACATTGTTAGGAGTTTCGACGTCAGACGGCCACAATCGTTAAAGATCGCCAAGTTCTTTTCCAATCGAGTCCCCCTTAATTTCTTAAGAGGTCCTTTGCCGCCAGCATCAAGCATCGAAGATCAGTGGCAACACTGCCAGAAGGCCATCAGAGATCGACCACCACAACGAAATCTTTGGATGCCGGCTAGCACATGTATTTCAATTTCAATTTCAATTTCAATATTTATTTATTTTGCCAAATATAATACATTAAGACATAGTCTCCTATTGTACATTGAAGTTATCTTAAGATATTGCAGTTCATTGAGGCAGCTGAGCAAAAAGCACGCAATGCTGCACTGCAAAAAAAGACTGGAGCTGCTCACGAGCTCTATGAGCAGCAGAGGAGAGACAAACACCAGCTTCTCAGGAGGAAAAAGAAAAAGCATAAGAAGCGCGCGGTCGAGGAAATTGTTAGATGCTACCCCAAGAATGAAATTCGGAAGTTATACCAAAAGGTACAAAAAAAACATGCCACGGACATAAGCCCCGAACCGAAGCCTGTAGAGACGAACAAGGGAACATCGTAGTAGAGTCGCAGTCGATACTGAGAACCTAGACTGTATAACTGCGACGACGAAACAAATACCGCTGTCAGGCAGAATGAACCTTTCAACCTGGACGATGTAGACCAACAATTCCGTCCACCCGACCTGGATGAAGTGAAGATAGGAATATCTAAACTGAAGTCTAACAAAGATGCTGGAGCGGACGACCTAACCGCCGAGCTCTTCATAGCGCCAGGCGATGACTTGGTTAGGAGCATACACCAACTCATCTCTAAAATATGGTCGGACGAAAGTATGCCCAATGAATGGAACCTCAGCATTGTTTGTCCGATCCTCAAGGAGATCTTCTGAACTGCGCCAACTACAGAAAGGTCCATATCAGTGTGGCTTCAGGTCAGGAAAGTCCACCATCGACCAAATATTCGCACTACTCAGAAGATCTCACCGAGACCTTTGATGTCCAGAAAGGATTTAGACAAGGCGATGCGCTGTCATGTGATTTTTTCAACATCGTACTTGAAAGAATAGTACAAAACTCACACGCAAACACGGAAGGTACAATCTTTCAGAAGTCCCACCAATTACTCGCCGACGATATTGACATAATTGGAAGGAAGCAGCGTGATGTCAGTGGCGCTTTTACAAGTATTGAGACGGAAGCGGTGAAAATGGCAAGACCAAGTATATGCTGTCAAGCAGAAAGGACACTGAGCACCGACGTCTTGGACAGAACGTCACCTTCGACAGGTATCACTTTGAGGTAGTTCAGGACTTTGTCTACCTAGGCTCTGCTATAAATACAGACAACGATACCGGCGCTGAGATCTAACGAAGAAGAACTCTTGCCAATCGCCGTTTCTTTGGGCTAAGAAGGCAATTGACTAGTAAAGCCCCCTTTCGAACAACTAAAGTTACCCTATATAAGACCTTAATAATCTTAGTCCTGCTCTATGGCGCAGAGGCATGGACATTATCAAAAATGGATGAGGGTGCTCTTGGCTGTTTCGAGAGGAAAATTCTCCAAGTGATTTCGGTCCCGTCTGCATTGATGGTCAGTGTCAGTGGAGGAGGAGATACAACGAGGAACTGTATGGACTCTACAGCGACATCGACCTAGCCAGAAGAGTGAAGATCCAACGAATGAGATGGCTTGGTCATGTAGAGCGGATGAAAACCAATGCTTTGGTTAGAAAAGTCTTCGAATCCGCCCCCGAGGGACAGCGCCTAATAGCCTTGGATATTAACGGACCCACAACAATAAACGAATAAAGGACAACGACGTTTGGATCTGTCCATAAAAGTTTAAGCCCTTAACAGATGCTCCACTGCTACAAATGGCCGACTACGATTTGGCTAAATTCTATGTTGACCTTATGTACGCCTACGCGACAAGGCGTAGGCTTCTACAAGCAACGCCCGTGGAATAGTGAGAAAATCCCTCTTGACGATTTTAATTTCTCTTTGAAGGGCCCTGTCTGACGAACCGTCAACCAAACTAATCATATTGCGATCGACACAAGAAACACCTCAAGTGTTGCCGATATCCGAAAGTTTCTACAAACTATATAAAGCTTGGACCATTATCTTGTTGTATCTTAAGATATGGATATCTTTTAATAATTTGTTCAGTAGGGAAGAAGGTTCAACAAAGAAAAACACACAACAAAATAATAATCATCCCAGTCCCCTCAAGAGAAAATTAGGTACTTCGGTTCAGTTTGCATCAATGGAGAATGGAGGAGGTGTTTTAAAAGCGTACTTCCACAGGCTGTATAGCAAAGCCTAGATATTACGCTTTAGATGGCAAGATCAACTTGAGTGCATGGATACTAGCGGGTAAAACGAAAACTTGGTAACTTTGTGTGCGCAACTAGAGGCAGTTGATTGGAAAGGCTGTGTTTAGGTCCTGGCCCATTCCTGATTAAAACATGATCTAAGTAAGCAACACAATTTTCCCTTTGGCCACCTAAAGGAATGCAACGATGCAGACAAACCGTGGTCTATTGTGGCCCTGGTAACTACCTAAAATGGGGTTGTGGTGGGTAAAAGTCCTTTAAAATTGTATTAAAACAATAACGAAGAACTGTTCAATCGAAGTGAACAAAAATCATGCTGGTGTAATTAATTTTTGATGTTACTTTCTCACATAGCACCGCTCATCATGGTTTTACCAATGTAGCACATACATTTCAAAACTGGAATGCAATGATCCATATATCTGCGCCAACTTATGTGTGTATGATACAATAGTTTTGTTATTGGCGTACCGGCTTTTTTAAATACGGGCAGACATTTCACACTCCATTAATTTGAAGATATCTATATTCCGTATAAGAAAGAATATTTAGATCTAGAGGTTTGGTGTGTTGTTTCTGCGATGATTTGCAAGAGATCATTACAATTCTTGGGACTAGATATCTGCTATTGTTCCTGGGCAAACGGTAGTCGCATTAAATGATCGGTAGTACAGTACAGCTTCTCCAGCTTCATTGCTCTTAGCTCTAACATGTCACTAATGACGGCTTTGACCTTCAAGTCGATCGACATGCACCCCAGCATTAAGTCGAGAACGCCATAACATGCGGAGCCCCTACTGTCTCCTGATACCACGAGGTAGCCAGTTAGTAATCATGGCTCTACTTACCAGCTTTGCTTCCATCCAAGAAATGTAGATTCATTTACGCTACCCGGCCGTTAGAAATCACAATGCCAAACAATTCTCAATGTCGATGAAAATAGCCAGAACGTACTGTACATACCAGCCAATTTTGCAGCGCACTCTGTAAATCTCCCCTGTAAACTTTGATGTACAACAGCATTCGCAAACTAGCAACCACACGTAAAGCTTCACCGAAAGCCTTGTTTTTCTAATAATAAAATAAATCAAACACTTGGAATTCAACTCAAAATCAACGTTTTTATTGATTTCAACTCATTTTATAAAAATCGGAGTATTTCTACCCCTTTTTCTCTCTCTCCCCCTCTCTTTAGTTTCCTTCAACTGAATTTACTTCTCTTCTGGTTTGCTGAAGACGAAAGTCAAGTGGCACTTTCCGCAGTAATGACGATCCTCGTGGGCAGCCATGAAGACACCAGCACCGCAGTTATCGCCGGGACATTCACGTCGCAGACGGTGAATTTTGCCATTCTCATCGACCTAAACAAAAGAATTTTTCATGTAAATTTCATGTGGATTACTGTAGACATTTCATTGCACGTAGAATTGATTGTTTTTATTTTTTAAATGTAAAAGCGCAAGATCAACAAGACTCGAGAATTCCTGTAGATTTTGGTATTGTATCTCTCAACTAACCTTATAGTATTTCAGCACAGCTAGTTTGACCTTCTTCCTCTTGTGCTTGATCTTTTTGGGTGTGGAGTAATTCTTCTTCTTGCGTTTCTTGGCACCACCACGAAGGCGGAGCACCAAGTGCAAGGTGGATTCCTTCTGAATGTTATAGTCGGACAAAGTGCGACCATCTTCCAACTGTTTACCAGCGAAAATCAAACGTTGTTGATCTGGAGGAATTCCTTCTTTGTCTTGAATCTTGGCTTTGACATTTTCGATGGTATCTGATGGCTCAACCTCGAGGGTGATGGTTTTGCCCGTCAGGGTCTTAACGAAAATCTGCATCTTGTTGTGTCAGATAGTTACGCTGAAATGGAAAAAGAGAACAAAATCGTGTGGAATTATGGAATGTGATCTATTAAAGGTAATTAACAAAAGAAATTTAGAAAATAACAACGCCATGTAGTAAGTTTACATAAAAACCTTTATTTTGTACCAACTAAGTCACATCAAACACACTACCAACTAGAGAAGCTTAAACTAAGAGAACAGCATTGATGCAGCCGTCATTCTCTGGGTTATTCGTCACCTGGGCGTACTTGCCCCAAACAACTTTGCCTGTCTGTGTGACGAGACCCAATTCGGAGATATTCACTTCAATCACTGTACCCTTGGTGATAACACCCAACGATGTGAACATGGGTGAGCTTGGATTTTTCTTGACTCCAATGATGGGCAGGTGGAATGTGGCCTTCAACTCAGGATGTGTGACATGGGCATTCTTGAAACGCAAAGCCATTGGCCGAATGAATCGCTCGAACTTTGGTGGTTTTCTTGTGAAGTTCTCTCCGACAAATGTCACCTTTGTGACCATTCGCTTCCATGCCTTGCGCTTTGTTTTGCCACTCTTCAGAACTTTGAATACTTCGGCATCGGATTGGGCACGAACCTTGGGAATTGGGACATCCCATTTGCCGGCCTTTTCTTTTCGCTTCTGTTTGATCATATTTGAGAGGACTTTAGCGCTCGATTGGATACCACGATCCAACAAATAATGTGGTAACGCTCCATCTTCGACTTTTTCTTCTTGTTTCTTGACCTTTTTCTCTTCATGTGCCTTGATCTTCTTCTTCATTTGGATCTTTTCATTGCGTCGCTCCTTGTTAAAGAGCTTGGCTTTGATGCCTCTTAATTTTCTGGCCTTACGTGCACGTTCTTTTGGTAAACGTGCCTCCTTCTTGCGCTTAAGTTCCTCATAATCCAATCGCCGACCGTAGAGTTTACGGTGGCGTTCCATATATTCGTTCTGCGGCATATTGTCGTGTTTGCGCTGTCGATTTTAATGAAGAAAGAAGTCTGCAACGAGAAGAAACAAAATATCGATCAATGACTCTCCTTTAGGCAGGACGATTACCAGTTTCAGAGACACGTTCCCGGTGTGATTTCTCCTTATTTGATGGAGTACTTGGTTTCTGAAAACGATAACGTCCTGCTATTACTCACCAAAACTAAATTCTACACGACTAGCAAATTAAAATAAGAATTCAAATTGAAAATATATCATATAACACGCGGTAATTTTTTTGGATGCGAAAATCACTTAAATACCGTATCAAGCGAACAGAAAAACTTTTACCAGAGATTTGAGATTAAATAAACTCTATTGGTAGTATTTTTGAATGTTTTTTATAAATTAAAATACTTATTTTATGTAAAATTTTTGACAGGAATGAAAAACCCACCTTCGTCGACACACAGCACGATGTAAAAAGAAGGATGGATGGAGATATGCCAGCCATAGGCAGGAAATCGAAAAAAATATTAATATGTCAGCTGCCCGAAATATAGTGATGCCCTGAGCTGTTACCATTTGACAAACAGATGACGCTACGAGTAAGTTAAAATCGCAAACACTTTCTATTATTGAAATGAATTGGGGTACTGAAATAAATAAATTTTTAAAATCATTTCATTAATTTAGGAAGATACAATTTCAAAAATTAGGGAAATTATAAGTAGCAACGGTTTTCATCGAAGGGACGCATCGGAAGGACCTGAAGACTGCTCTGTAGGAAACAGCTAAAAAATCCAACTGCAGATGTTATAAGCTCATATTGTAAATCGCAAGGTCTAACTTTACTAAATTCTTTATTTACTTAGCAAAAGTGGCGGCAAATACATAATCATACTTCTTTACTGATAGATATTTTTGTGCGGAAACCAGAGGAAAAGCGACGGAAACTAGTGTTGGTCTGTAAAATAAACTAGCATAGTAAATAAACAAAGAAAAGTCACGCGTCGTTTGGGTATAATAAAAATGGCGAGACCGATAATGTGCATTTTGAGCTAGTCTACAAACGTTCAGCAATGCCAAAGCGCAGGCAAACGGACCATCATTTCCGCGCCACTTTAAAGTGCGTGTATCGAATAAAATGAAAATAGTTGAAAGATCTGCATATCGTCCCAAGACGTTCATTCAAGAATTGTACGCAATATGTACGATGTACGAAATGTTGCTTCTTAACCCACTCACATTTTCCAAGGTGGAGGGTGGGAGAATGCAAAGCTCTGCAGTAGTCGGGAGGTTGAAATCTGAGTCTCCTTTGGGTTTTAGGTTGTAATGGTTTCACCAGGCTCGTCGTTGCCGATTTTCTGAATCCGCGAACTTGTACTCCTATATTTATTTGTTTGTACCAAACTAGGCGTACGTCAGAATGCGTAGTTTCAGAAGATAGAGTGGTACGTGTGCTTGACACCTGAGTGCTTTGGCGTACATTGCAAAATGAGTTATTTTTCTTTGTGAACCCACTCACATTTTCCAAGGTGGAGGGTGGGAGAATGCAAAGCTCTGAAGTAGTCGGGAGGTTGGAATCTGAGTCTCCTTTGGGTTTTAGGTTGTAATGGTTTCACCAGGCTCGTCGTTGCCGATTTTCTGAATCCGCGAACTTGTACTCCTATATTTATTTGTTTGTACCAAACTAGGCGTACGTCAGAATGCGTAGTTTCAGAAGATAGAGTGGTACGTGTGCTTGACACCTGAGTGCTTTGGCGTACATTGCAAAATGAGTTATTTTTCTTTGTGAATTGTTGAAGATGCTGTCAGTAGTTCGAATGCGGCCTTTACTTTGTTTATGTGTTTATGACAAATTGTGTCTCTAGCGATGAAAAACATTAATACATTCAGTGTTGGTTTGAACAGTCCCTTGCCAGAGATTTTAGCATTGATAGCAACGACGTTGGAAATCGGAAACAATAATTGACAACACTGTCTTGAGAGCTTATTTGTATGCGGATTTGTTGTCGGAGGCAGACTAAGACGAGAAGTCCTCAGCTTCCGGCATGTGAGCGAGCGCCTCGTAGCAATCCGCATCAAGGCTAAATTCACCAACATAAGCCTCATATGCGCGCATGCCCCACAGAGGAGAAAGATGACGACACCAATGATGCCTTCTACGAGCTCCTTAACAAGACATACGAGCAATGCCCTAGCTATGACATAAAAATCGTCCTCGGTGATTTAAATGCAAAGCTAGGAAGAGAGGGTATCTTTGGTGGAACAATCGGAAAATATAGCCTGCACAACACCACCTCCGATAACGGATTCAGGCTAATCGACTTTGCGGCGGGGCGAAACATTGTCATGGCTAGCACGCGGTTCCCACATCTCGACATACACAAGGGGACTTGGAGAACTCCTGATCAATCAACAGTCAACCAGATTGATCACATTGCGATCGACGCAAGACACTCCTCCAGCATTATGGATGTCCGTACGTTCCGAGGAGCCAACATCGACTCGGACCATTACCTTGTTGTAGCCAAGGTACGGTTGCGGATATCCCAAACTACGCCAAGGCAAACTAATGCTGTGAGAAAATTCGACGTCAAACGGCTACAATCGCAAGAGATCGCCAAGTCCTTTTCCGATCGAGTGTCTCTTAATCTCTTAAGATGTCCAATGCCGCCAGCATCAAGCATCGAAGACCATTGGAAACACTGCCAAAACGCCATCAGAGATGCCGCTTCTGATGTGCTGGGTTTCACTCGTCCACCACAACGAAACCCCTGGTTCGATGATGAATGCCGGCAAGCACATGCAGCTAAGCAAGATGCATATAACGCAGCGCTGCTTAGAAAGACCAGACCTGCTCATGAGCTCTATGAGCGGAAGAGGAGAGACGAGCACCGGCTTCTCAGGAGGAAGAAGAAAGAGCATGAGAAGCGCGCGATCGAGGAAATGGAGAGATGCTGCTCCAGGAATGAGGTTCGGAAGTTTTACCAAAAGATAAAAATAACATGCCGCGGAAACAAACCCCGAACCGAAGCCTGTAGAGATGAACAAGGGAACATCGTAGTAGAATCGCAGTCGATGCTGAGGATTTGGAAAGATCATTTCTGCAGACTGTATAACGGCGATGACGGACCAAATACCGCTGTCAGGCAGAATCAACCTTTCAACCTGGACGATGATGACCAACAATTCCGTCCACCCGACCTGGATGAAGTGAAGATAGCCATATCGAAGCTTAAATCCAACAAAGCTACTGGAGCGGATGGCCTGACTGCCGAGCTCTTCAAAGCGGCAGGCGATGACTTGGTAAGGAGCATACACCAACTCATCTGTAAAATATGGTCGGACGAAAGTATGCCCGATGAATGGAACCTCAGCATTGTTTGTCCAATTCTCAAGAAAGGAGACCCTCTGAACTGCGCCAACTACAGAGGCATCAGTCTCCTTAACATCGCATATAAGATCTTATCCGCCGTATTGTGTGAACGCCTGAAGCCGTTTGTCAACAACCTGATAGGTCCATATCAGTGTGGCTTCAGGCCAGGAAAGTCCACCATCGAGCAGATATTCACACTACGGCAGATCTTGGAGAAGACCCATGAGCTTCAGATCGATACCCACCACCTATTCATCGATTTTAAGGCCGCGTATGACAGCATCTATAGAGACGAGCTCTATAGAGCAATGTCTAGTTTTGGCATCCCTGCCAAACTCGTCCGTCTGTGCAGGATGACGATGGAGAATGCACGCTGCTCCAGCAAGGTCGGTAAAGATCTCACCGAGACCTTTGATGTCCAGAAAGGATTTAGACAAGGCGATGCGCTGTCATGCGATTTTTTCAACATCTTACTTGAAAGAATAGTGCAAAACTCACGAGCAAACACAAGAGGCACTATCTTTCAAAAGTCCGTCCAACTACTCGCATACGCCGACGATATTGACATAATCGGAAGAAAGCAGCGTGATGTCAGTGGCGCTTTCGCGAGTATTGAGACGGAAGCAGCGAAAATGGGTTTAACGGTCAATGGGGGCAAGACCAAGTATATGCTGTCAAGCAAGAAGGACAACCAACACCGACGTCTCGGACAGAACGTCACCCTCGACAGATATAACTTTGAGGTAGTTAAGGACTTTGTCTACCTAGGCTCCGCTATAAATACAGACAACGACACCAGTGCTGAGATCAAGCGAAGAATAACTCTTGCCAACCGCTGTTTCTTTGGGTTAAGAAGGCAATTGAGTAGCAAAGCCCTCTCTCGGACAACAAAAGTCACCCTTTATAAGACTTTAATAATCCCGGTCCTGCTCTATGGCGCAGAGGCATGGACATTATCAAAAATGGATGAGGGTGTTCTTGGTTGCTTCGAGAGAAAATTTCTTCGGGCGATCTTCGGTCCCGTCTGCATTGACGGTGAGTGGAGGAGGAGATACAACGACGAACTGTATGGACTGTACAACGACATGGACCTAGCCAGAAGAGTGAAGATCCAAAGACTGAGATGGCTGGGTCATGTAGAGCGCATGAACACCAATGCTCCGGTCCGAAAAGTCTTCGAATCCGACCCCGAGGGACAGCGCAGTAGAGGAAGGCCAAGACTCAGGTGGCGCACGCAAGTGGAAGAGGACCTCAGCCAACTTAGCGTGCGAAACTGGAGACAGCTAGCCAGGGATCGAGCTAGCTGGAGAAGCTTGTTGACTGAGGCCAGGTCCACCCTGGACTGTAGCGCCACCTAAAGTAAGTAAGTCTTGAGAGCAGAGTTAGATGAACACCCAATGGAATCAATGCGGGTCATTCCTCGGGATATAATAAAAAACCACATGATAATGAGTCAACAAGGATATGTTAAGTGGGGTAAAGGTGAGTACCCTGGAATCAAACGAGTCCCAAAAGCTATGGCGGCTAGAAATCTGTATATCGGAAAGCTAAATACACTAAATTGAGCCGTTTTTCATCGGATAATCGCCGGAGAAGAATCACCTCTTTCATTTAACAAACGTAAGAGACCAAGCAAGTGATTAGATGCAGACGCATCCCTCAGCCCAAGAATGTATTATGGCCACAGCATGGTGTACAAAAATCATTTTTCATTTCTTTAACTAGAAGAATCGATTAAATATTGTAAGGAAGTCGAATCCAATCCTATTATGGTCAATAGGAAATCTCAATTTTATTGCATAGCAGTGCTACGCCATATACAGTGCTTTCCTGAATTTTCTGTAACGGATTATCATGGGCTGTGCTTCATATGAATACCGAAGGTTAGGGCATTAAAGTTTTTATTGCTCAAATTGAAGTGAATCGTCGGCAGCTTTAAAAATTTCCATCGTGTCGAAATCAATGAAAATATTTTCCCAGTGTGCAGAGGATATAGTACTTCCTTTTTTCCTTCCATGCGAACACGAACATTTATTACGTTATTGAAATATCATAAACAAACTGCATCCGTTGAACCTAATTATCAGGCGTATAACAGATTCAAGAAATCAAATTCTGATGCACATATTTCTTGTTCTTATGTCTTGGCATCACTTTTGACACCAAAGCACTTTATTTTTGACAACAACTGATGTCCCAAACAAATATCAAAATCCTATTCTTGAATTTCAATCAAATTTATTTAATTTTTTTTAAAATATGAGCTAAATATTTGAATTTAAGTTAAATTGCTTTATTTAAAAGTGAAGAAATTTAGTCAAACGCATTTTTATTAAAATGGATCTTGGTAATCAACCATCAACATCGAAAAAAGCAACACGTAATAGAGATTCGCGCTTTTTAAAAACAAGCCAATTTCTAATGAGAAAAGTTATTTTAGAAAACAACGAGAAAACCATCTATCCTGTATCATTTGATGTTTTTAAAAAGTTCACTAATGTTGAAGAATTTGTGGTGAATGAAATGGAACGAGCTGGACCAGAAATTTACAGGATAAACTATAAAAGGCGACACAGGTACTATCCAATTGCATATCAGCAGTTCTATGAGGACGAGTCGAAAAGGAAAAAAATGATGCGACACGGTTTGACAGTAAAAGCTGTTCCAAAATTTTTAAAGGATAAGTTTATGTTGATGGCGAAAGATAAAGGGAAAGGTATGTAAAGGTAGTGTTGTTGTTTTAGAAAGACTGAATTCTGACCGTCGTCGTAGGAATTTTGCCCTAAAACAAGTCTCAACTCAGTTACATTTAGTGGTTTTCAGTATAGATGTAAGTAAAGTTTGCTTGCTGATGGGATCTTTTTTTTAGGGTGAGCTTGTATCCGCTTTGGGCGTATCTACAAAGAGAGCTAGCCTCAAATTGTTCGCTGCAGTCTGTAATTCGACTAAACTCCCAGAATTCTTACGGTGTCTTTGGTCTTCCGTGCGACATTTGGACGCACTTTGTAGTGCAGACAAATTTTCTCAAAGTGGTCTTGAAAGTTCTCTTTGACAAAGTAGATTTGAATCGCATTCGAGTTGTGATTAAGAAATTCAGTCGTACATCCTCGTAAATGAAGTCTACATACTTGATCGAAGCCGATTTTTGTCTTCAATTTGCGTTGTGGTCTACAATTTACCATCAGGACTCGAATTGCCTACCACAATTTTTAATACCACAAAACGCAGATTTTGCAGGCTTATGCTAACACTGCCATTAGATGTAAGTGTAAAATGTCCTGAAAACCTTTTTTCGAAAACGCAAGACTTGCAGTAAGACACTATTATTCGAATCTTGATCGATACATCTGCCAATCAACTCTGATGTTGTGATGTTTTCTGCGTGTCGATACATCTTATGAAGCAAATAGATCGGTATTAGTCACGAAGAAGAAGCTAGCCCTAACTACCTAAAGCTTCCTAATGATTGGACAATTTCTCCAGGCAGTGAACAGCGCTGATATCTAATTACTTACAGACAAACACTGCCAAATACTAGTTTCCCTCATGCGCCAGTATTTTTCATCTATAATACCCTTCGGACTGATGAACATAATTACAAAGAACATACATAAGTGTAATTTTTAAGCTTGCAAGCAGGGTTTAAAATTTTGTCACATATTCTCTATTTATAATCTTTAAATTTTAGACAGCCACAAGATGTTAGGCAGCAGACCTTTCACTCTTTCCTTGGGACTTTATTTTTCAGAAATTCCTGATCATTTTGAGGTCTAAAAGTCCTAGTTTCTTTTTCTCCTAAGGTGGCTTAAGTGGCGGACTTACATTTCGCAGTGGACCTAAGATGCAACAGCTCTATCGATTTAAATTATTTTATCGACTCAAGCTGTGCATCACCTAAGACCAGCTTTTCCTTTTCTATATTGTTATTTTGGGATAGGTTCCAATATTTCTCGGAACGGCGAAGTTGTATATAGTCCCACAAGGTATCCTAGCCGTCTTACCTGACAACTTCTGGCCTTTTCAATCTTTTTTATAAGGCCAATGCTGCTGTGCAGTTTATGTAGTTCGTTGTTAGAATATGGCGTGATTTTGTCAGTGGACCAGCTGAGCTCACTGAGCTGTCGGGAAAAACGAAATAATCCATTCGTCGCAGATCGCAACAGTTTGATTATTGTGGCCCCATTTCGTGGAAAATTTTAAGAAAATATTTCGCCGTACATCACAAATTACGGCTCACGACGTGCATTGAGAGCTTGTGCGATTAGTAACTTCTGGTTTAATGGGTGTGTTTTGTGGTCAAACTAAATCCAGAAAAGGCTCGTGAGATTGAACTACATTCACAAAAATTTGATTCTGTTTGGTCTTGTCTCTACGCTGGTTGGTGGCATCTGAGGTAGTGTTCAATGTGTTTTAAAAATATGGACAACATTGATTCAGAATATATGTGGTTCAAGCAGGATGGCGTTACGTACTATATTCCCCACGGAACAACATATTTTTAAGTTGACTTTTCTATATAAAGAGAGGACGATTAGCGAGAGTAATGATTTGCTTAAGCCCTATAGCTGTGTCGTTGTTTGAACTTAAGTCGCAGCACATGTAGATTTTTTTTTTCACCTGTGCTGGCCTAGTTTTTGACGTTGGGTGACTTTCTTGTCGACGGCACATCTATATCTACCTATAAAGTCACATTTGGAGTGGTAGCAAACGCATAAGTTGACCTTTTTCATGACAATGTCGTCAGTGAGCGGTTTCATAGACTTTCAAAACTTTGTGCCTCGAATATTGGCCTGTTTCGCACGATTTCTTTTTCACCTTATTAGGTTTGACATCAAGGTTTCAGCGGTGTCGCCGACTGATTTTTCTTGGATACTCTGTCTACCTCCCCTCTATATCATCAAAATCGATTACCAGGTGCTGGCCATCGTTGTGGTTTTTTTAATTTCTTGGTCTATCCAAGGTCTGTCTTTAGACGAATATCCAGCCGGTGGTGGACTTACGAAGTCCTAAACCACACTCATAAGAACGTATCAGACCGTTTATATAGGGTTTGGGTGTTCACCAAATACAGTCCGATTGATAAGATCATATACGGCAAAAATTAAAGAAGAACTTATAATAATAAAAAAAAATCAATTGTACTGGTTTATTTTGTTTATTTTCTTGAATGCTTTTCAATTAATATGTTGTCCACTCTCCTCCATTATAAATAATTGCTTGGAGTCTTCGAGGCATGCTTTCTACTAATCTTATAGCATAATCTTGAGACAAAGTCCATAAAACTCGTATTTTTCGTGATAATTGTTTGACCATCGAGATCTTCTTTCCTTGGAGCTTTAGCTTCATGAATGCCTAAACATTTTCAATGGGATTTGCATTCGACGACTGTGATGGCCAATCTAAAACATCGATGTCATTTTCTTGTCGACGACTGCGATGTTTCGGGTCATTATCTTCTTTCAGTAACCAATTCTAATTCCTTCTTTTAAACCACCTTTGGGCAGATGGTAATAAAGCCTTCTTATAAATTTTGACCATATTTGGTGCGTTTAAGTTATTTGTAAACATGAACAAATTGCCAAATCCTTGTTTTGAGAGGCATCCCCAAACGTGCACCTTTGCCGGGTGTTTGACGGTCCGCTGGATTGTATACACCAGGTATAAGTGATAGGAGACCATGCTCAAAAAGAAGCTTCATCCGAGAATCCAATCCAATTTCTGTCAAAATTCTCCTTGACCCAACTGAGTCGATTTTTCTACGTGTTTTTTGACAGTAGTGGTTTCTTTGTTGTGCTTCGAAACATTTAGACCCCTTTTACGTAAAATCCCTTGTCCTCCACGTAACGATAGAAGAGGATTTTTTTTCAAACACGCGTAGAATCATTTTGTCCTGCTTTTTTGTTGTTTTTGGCGTAGACCCACGATCCGGCAAATCATCCACATTTTTAGCTTGGGAATACTTGCACCCACTTGCTAACAAATGCTTTTGACTTTTTCATGTATTTAGCAGCTGCTCCGTATGACATGTTCGGTCCTTTGGATGCGTGCACAAGAATACTGTTTCATAACGTGATACAAACGCGACACTCATTTTAAAATACTTCCGTCTCTGACAAAAATTGAAGACTCTTTAAATTTTTTTATTCAAAGCATCTTAGCAGAAGTATTTTTTTATCTGCTAATGCATATGCCACTTCCAAACCGGTTTTCATAAACGAGTTTTGCCGTATACGATCTTATCAAATGGACTGTACGGTAGATAAAACATTGAGGAGACTGATTTCTCTATATTTGCGGGCAGTTTTGAATTCTGCCTTTTCAAGGATGGGGCAGACGATAATGAGTTTCGATTCATATGCCATACTATAACCCGACTATGTTGGTGTACCTTATTCAGTCAATCCCCGTTGCTTTATATAATTTGTCAGTAAATCTCTTCTCTGTTAATTCATTATAAATTATGGTCCTCATGGTACGAATATTTTTGGTCTGAAAGTGAAATGTTCGCTTTTAAAGAATCTGCTGACGTACTGGTTACTACCAACGCTGAGTCCATTCAAGTTTTTAGTTATGTCTTTTTCGACAAACATAGACATTGCCAACCGTTTTTGTAAATAACTCCTTTTCTCGTGGTTCGATCCCCGGCATCGCCAACAATTTTTCGAATCATCATCACCCTTCCTCCGAAAGTTAAATTGCCTATGAAAAAGCTTCTTAGGAGTGCCGTTCGGATTCGGCGATAAACCGTAGGCCATACTTATATGTGACAAAAATTAAAACATGAGCAACACAAATGAGTGTCAATAAGCTAGGCCATGGCCCATACCGGGCCGCCAGGTCCACAGTGTTTTTTTGCGAATACGAAAAATAGAATACCCCTTGACCTTTCTTAAATAACATTCGGATTTCCGTGACAAAATTATTTTTTTCAAAAAAGTGAGCAAGCAGTTTTCAACGGTTTTCGAAATCGTCAACGTTTCTATATGTGCCACCAAAGATGTCATCATTTTCTAATTTGGGTTTACGATCACCAAGAACGATCTTAACGTCGAATTTAGCACATTACGCATATCAAGTTGAATAGCTCGTTCAGCCTTGATGCGGCTCATCACCGTTGTTCACCGTTGTTCAGTTTTTGTTAAATGTTAATGCATTTTTCAAAATGTCTTTAGTGAATTGAAGAACTTTTTCTGAAGAAGTATTAGAACTTCATCTGTATACTTCCATTATCAACACTGCGAAGCTAACTCCACCCTGGCGGGTGGCTCTGGTTACGTATTTCCGTATGTTATGAGTCCTTATGTGAAGTCAATGTTTCTTGCATTGATCATTTTTGTATCCGACAGGCAACACTCAGTAGTCTGTGTTAGATTGGAATAAATAAATCTACGCCGTCAACTAATAATATATGTATTTCTGATTTATCATTACATGTGGCAGAGTATAAGATTATGTCAATGTATATATGTAACTTGTTTATTCAGACCCTCAACCTTTGCGTTTTAAAATTTGAAATTCGTTTTCTCAATAAAATTTTCAAATTTATCAAATTCATATACTTTTAGGTGAAGTATCCGACAAAACAAGTAAAGATGACGAGAAGCAATTTGAAAAGGAAAACCATCATACAGAAAAATCACCTTCAAACCGCATACCTAAACATAACAACGTGACTCCGCAACAAAATACCAAATCTCCTGCAATAAACGGGAAAAATTCAGCCAATAAACCGCTCAATAACAAAAATCAAAGCAAAAAACCACTTGCGCTTGATTCCGAAAAAATTACAAACTACTTTTGCGCACTAGAGTTATCCAACAAATCGAATACGACAAAAGACAAGACAGTTGAACGCAAAAGAAAGCAAAACATTTCAGCAGATAATAGCACTGAAGAACCACAAATAAAACAAAAGAAGTATTCAAGCTCTCATCCATTTGAAAAGGTGTCAAAGAACCAAATTACACCGCAGAATATTCGGAATCTAACTGAAAATAGTCAGAAAAAATTAGAGAAGAAAAACGACATCCATCCAGAATTGTGTAGATTTCCCACAGATTTGTTAAGTGAGGATTCAGAATCAGCTCACAATGTACAAGTGATTGTTGATATATCGGTACCTGTCGATACAGAGCTAAGCGAGCTTGCAAAAAGCACAAAGAAAACTCCTCCAAAGCCACAGCTTAGTTCAGTTAAAAAAGAAAAAATAAAACTTAACCATAAAAAAACCAAAACGAAAAGCGACCAGAAACGGCAGAGCCATAAAAGGAAACGTCCATGTTCTTCAGATGATTTAATATCAGATGACTCAAATGTGAAATCATGTGTTGAAATATTAGATCTTTCTGGTGAAGACACAGTTCAAAAATCTAAAGATAAACAAGTGACGTCACCGCTTCCCAGACGAATAAAAACCGAAGAATTCCAGAAAGTCAGATTGAGTATTCACGAACCTCAAAATGAGTCTTCGTCAAAGAGCCGAGAACGCCATCAATTGAGTTCTGTGGAGGGTGATATGGCTTTATTATCTGTTTCCGAAGTTGATACGAGTAGGGTGGTAAGTACTTGTTTAATTGTGCCTACTCTTTTCAGAAACTTCATTCAGATCTGACTTATATACATATTTACATATATTTATGCCTGATGTATGGGGAGAACACGATCCAGGATATCATTTCGAATATTAAAATACTTCTTAGTTGTTTTATATGGGATTTCTCTTATTAGATTTGCTACTATACTGTGTAGCTATACCCATCAACTTCTTCTCAATACAATATCCCCGCTGAACGCCCTTTGTTACCCACCCGTAACTTTTATAGAATATTGTGCAGAGTATCAGGCGTTTTTCAATTCTCACTTAATTTTAGATTCAGCCCCGTTTTGTGAAGTTCTTGGTCGTCAATGTCGACGAATCTTTAAAGTGTCTGGGCCTTAGTTTCATTGTTTTATATTTGATTATAATACACGTCGATTAATTTTCTACAAAAGATCTAAGTAATTTTCCTAATAGGATGTTGTGCCATACTTAACAGTGGCATGCCTCTTAAGCCAGGATATACTGACAGTTATTTTTAACACATGCTGACATTTGCATCCATTGTGTGGCGGAAGCAATGTTCACACTGGCTTCGTGCCCTATAACTTTGCAATTTAGGTATTTTGATTCTGCGCTATTTGGGATGATAATTTAAGGATAATGGGTGTCGTATTGGTAATTCTTATATTCGGCTTCGGAACCATGACGTGCAGTTTAGTGTTCATATAGTTCATATAGTGTTCATAAGAAGCAGTACACAATTATCGTATTTTGTTCAGCAGCTCTTGAAGCTTTGCACTTAAACAAAGTCTTCCAGCTTAAGAAACAGCTGCGATTCCTTCATATTGATTCTGAACTTCTATCCACCTAAAACTTCCTTACTTTAAGTATTACACAACCACGTTAATTTTTCGGATTTTTTTTTCCCAACTAAACTTTGTCATGAAAGAATATCATTCTTTAATCTTTAAAAATTTCATTGCAGGGCTATTCGACTACTGCGATCCATGAATGGATAGAAAAGGGATTGCAGGCATTGCAGAATGAAAATGATGTTGAACCAATTCTGGTAGAATACTGTAATGATACATATCTAGCGGTTGATAAATTAACAGCGATTTATAAATATCCCAATGAGGTCAAGCAATACATCAGATATTTGGTGAACCTAGAAATTCAGAAGCAAAAGAAAGTAAGTATTCCATATTAGTCAGCTTGATTAAAAGTATTTTAAAAATCTAGGAAAAAAATTGGCTTATCGAAATTAATTGCAGTTCTTCGAAAGTCAACATTTGACGAATGTTGTGTTAGTTTATCTAGAACAAAGGTAGTCTCTCATACCGTGGTGTTGTGGTACTAGCCATCGCTTCTCAATCGGAGGGTCAAGGTTCGAATCCTACCCATGACAAGTTTTTCATTTGTGTAATTGGAACTTAGTCAGGAAAATCTGCGTGTGAAGGCATAACACTGGCATGTAAATTTGGCCCGCGCCCTGGCAACAGTAAAAGGGTATCATAACCCCCTTGAGGCGCGTGTAAATTATAAAAAAATAAAAGTAAAAAATATGGTAGAGTCGTTTTTTATGATATTTTCCGTATTTTGTTTTTCGGCGAGTTAAAGTCGATACAAACATGCCAATTTGTACACACAAAGTCAACGAGGTTTGAATAGAGAGAAATTATTGTAACACGCATCCCAATTTGCTGATTCGAAGAACCAAAAAATGCAGAATTGCACTAGCATTATTTACTTCAAGCGCTTAAACAAAAATGAAACGAAAACGGTTTAATTATTTATCAATAATCATTTTATTTCATTCAAAGTAATTTCCATTGTATGCAATACACATATTTCAACGTTTCCTCCTATTTTTCAAAACACATTCCACAGGCTGATTTTTGAATTGCCTTCAGCTGTTTCTGCGAATTTTCCTTTATCACCTCAATCGTCTCAAATCGCTTTAATTGCAGTGGTAATTTGAGTAGGAAGAAGTCACAGTGAGCCATTTCAGATGAATACGGAGCTTGCGGAACGGTATTAACGTTGTTATTGATCAAATAGTCGCTTATAAGATGTGAGCCGGTGCGTTGTCGTGGTAAAGAAACCATGAGTTGTTTCTTCACAGTTCTGGCCTCTTCCGACCAATATTTTTCCTTAAAACCGCTTACGTAATAGTACTCCTCATTTAGTGTCTGGCCTGGTGGAAGAAATTCGGAGTGAACCATATCACGGCAATCAATGAAAACGATCAACAAAGCTATGATTTTGAATCGACTCTGTCGTGTATTTTTGGGTTTTGGCTCGCCTGACAAGCGCCACTCCAATTATTGTTGATTAGTTTCTATGCCATATTCATAAACCCATGTCTCGTCACCGGTAATAATGCCATCGATAAGATTTTGTTCCAAAGAAAGCGTTTTTTTGGCGACATAAATGCAAAGATGTATCTGGAACAGATTTAGCACTCTCGGCACAAGCCGCTCTTCAACTCATTAAGCAAACATCGTGCATAACGGCGTGTAACGGGCAGTTGTGTTTTTATTTTTGTCTCAGAGATAAGGCATAAATCTATTCAGTACCACTGCCTGTGTCCAAATTTTATTTTCATTTTTAAACATTTTGTTTATCTGTGTGCTGGTGATCTTCACTCAATGAATGGCAGGACATTATGGACATTCTGGAAGAGCAAAAGGAAATTGTGAGATTGCCAGAACCAATCTGTCAATTTGTTTCGATCAATTGGCCAATTATCCAACAAGCGAGATAATTTTTCTGTGGTTTGAAGTTTAACTCCAAAATCGTGTCACAATTTGTCCTATTTGTACATGTTTTTAAGGCCGCCAAGATTATGTATCTATCAATAAACCTGACGTGACATTTTAGCCAAAAAAAAAAAAAAAAACGTCTTTTACTTCCGTCTGTTATGCACGCAGTGGCGGTATTGTAAACTTTTTTCAATTCCCTGAATTCATTCTTTCATCAAACTTTGATTTGATAATCGATAGTGTTATGTAAGTTGTTTATTGGTCCGTTTTTGAATAAATAAGGCCCGATGGTGCCTCCAGTGTGCTAATATAAGAAACATTTTGTGGACGTCATAGCTCCAGAAGTATCAATTGCGAATTGTTCTCCCTTCAAACACGGCAATTGTGCTTATGGGCGTCTCCGTCGACTCAAAAGTGAGTTTAATCACTAATCACGACCTTGACACACAATTTCGGATAATCTACCAATTGGTATTTAGCAAATTTAACCAAAGCCCCCATAAGACCCAACCCCTCCGGAAAAGAGTCTAAGTTGTGGATTGACAAAACTTAAGCTCCTGTGCACGCCTGTGAACTAATTAATTCGGACTTTGCTAACATTGGCCTAAAAGGTGGCGATATCTTGAACGAACATTCCATCACCTTCGATTGTTTTGGAACATCCATCTCTTCTTGTAACAGGGATATGACCGAGCTTCTGATTTTTTACAATCCTGACTGTATCCACATTTTCGTATAATTATAAGTTCCAAACCTGTTTTTATCAATGATTTGGGTTTCATTTGTATTCGTTTACTTTCTCTCGGAACTGTTCAATAAATAGCTGTTGGAATGCTTTAATTTATATACTCGTATATGAGATCATTGGCGAGACTTCCTTCACAATAACGAACAGCTTATGGTGTCAGTTTTTCTCTTAACTTCGCAATTTCCTTCAGCTAAGAGATACAGTCTCCCAAATAACTTTTATCCAAGGCGATACAAAGCATGATTCTTTGAAATGATTTTGGATTAGTAAATCACAAATTTTCGTGGCAACCTGTATTAAACGAAGATTTTGAAAAAGATTTTTAATTTAAAGAAGCTCACCTTACAGAGTTAGCGATTTTTTGTTTTGCTGCTAAATTAAGGCCTTTTTTTCAGAATCCTGTTACTGCGCCTCTAAACAAATTACTTGTATCGAGGTCAAAAGTAGTAACTGCGTTTTATCAAATGACATTTGAGGAGTACAGGCACTTTACAAACGCAGAGAAGTTACTATCTCAAAAAGCTATCTCTAAAGAATCACATGACAGCAATATATTGACAGATCTTATGAAAGAATTTGAATCAATTATGATGAGAAAAGAAAATCCATGGCCCAAAGGAGTTTATTTCAAATTCCAACTATTAAAAAAGTTCTTGCGATCGAAAGAACTTCAAGGTATACTTAAGCTGGACCACTTACCTCCACGGATATTGAGTTTCGAAGACATTTTGGAATACACAAATTTAAAGGAATTCACCAGCTTAAAACAGTCTCAACCCCCGGAACTATACAAGACGTTGCTACAATTGTGTAAAAAGGAATACACCAAGTGTTGCCAAAAAGGATTTTGGACTGAAGGGATAGAGTTTACGAATGAATTTGATTTGGAAGATGTAAGTTTTAATGTCCGTTTTTGTCTACATTATGTTTTAAAATTGTATTTCAATAGGTCACCGTTGACTCTGCTGAGGTACAAAATGACGAGCTAATCTCAATGCCTCCATTAAATGTAAATTCTTCTGACTTGAGAACTACGCAGCAATGTGTAATTCCAGGCGCCGAGAATGTAAGAAAAGTTTCATTAATTGAATTATATTTATTAAAATGACTTATTTGTTTCGGTATTATAGTTATCCACTTGTTCGCTGGACGAACATTTGACAAAAGAAGGTAGAAGCAGCATCAACGAAACGGAAAAAGGTAGTAATTCAGATAAAAGGAGTACATCCAACACTTTTTTAAGGTCAACAGTACAAGAAGTGGCTAACGACCACCGAAAAAAGAAAGAAAATGCATCGGAAAGGACCAGCAATCAAATACAGGATAAATCTTCAAAACCAACAGCTTTTGGGACCTTTTCCCAAATAAATAATGAAATAGAATCATTCTTTCGTTCAGCCGAAGACAATAGTCAAAGTAAAATGTCAAAACAGAACATGGACAATGCAGAATTAGGAAAAGGTGAAGATTGCCTTACCAGTAGTCAATTAATTAGCACATTGTTAGGAGAATCGGAGGGATCAAAAACTCAACAAACTCAGGGGCATCAAAGCCAACAATTGTTTACAGAGCTGGAAAATTTGTTAGAAAATGTTGTCAATACAGAAACACTACGAATTTCTCAAGAAGGGTCGGTTGAAGTAATTACTAGTGGATCGTCAGTATCTGCCAGACAATTGTTAAGTAACATTGTAGAACCTTCACAGCCAGTACCATTGGCAAGCTCAACTAAATTATCAATAACAGTAACAGCTCCGACACAAGACTTATCATTGAAAAACCAAAATACAACAGAACTGATACCTCCATCGCCAAATCTTTTTCCGTCAAGCGGCGAAAGTATTCCAAAATGCAAACAATTTGAGCAGATTAAGATACGATCACCAGAAACAGTTTTTGTCTCTTGCAAACACAGTATGACTTGTCAAGAGGAGGAAAGCAATTTAACAACACTAAATGCTGAGCAACAGAGTGACTTGGAAGATCCATTTGCTAACACAAGTATCAATCAAGAGAATGCCGATGACACGGTAACTCAGGATCCTTCTTTAGTTGTAAAACAAGGTAAGTTTTTACTTTTAAAGTTCTATCTGTTTTTCTGTGTACCAGCTTTGTGTAACTATTTTATTTTCGAAGCTTCCGCTAAAAGTACTTAGAAATGGCCACATGGCAAACACTTTTTCCTTATATCGGAAGTTCCTTCATCATCATCAACGAGAGATTGATGCTTTGTTATCATTCTGTTTGGCGTTTGCTTTCTTTGAAAGTGTATAGGGGCTTCTAGACAACCTCTAAGCGCTTTTAAAACGTATTTGGTAAGAAACCAAATCTTCAAATTAGACTTGAGGGTCTTTGGTCAATAGGGTGTACGTCGTTCTTCTTTTATTTTTATTGACTTTTTCCTCTATGTTGTACTTACGTGTGGTTGGAGTGAAGCAGAAGATGTTCTTGACCCTTTTACTCTTTTACTCGCCTTACACAATCTAATAAAAATTTGTTTTTGTTTTTTTTTAGAAATGATTCCCATATGCAATGATGACGTGGAAAACAGTTACAATGGACTTGATGATAGCGTTCAAATAATAGACCTTCCTCCATCGGAACCAATTAGCATTGAAGACGAAGAAACGACACCAGAACTTTTGGACATGTTACTCAATTATCCGGCAAGAACCAGTCGAATAGACACAGATGTTGCTCACTTCCCTCACATGTCAACATTTAGTATTTTGGACAATTTTCCACAAGCACAAAATCTCTTATCGAATTTAAGTCTAACGCAAAGCAAACAATCTCAAGACGAACCCAAAAAGTTACTCGAGTTATTCGAAAATATCCCAGAAATTGAGAGTCCTGAAGCCAGCCCTTATGGTCGTTTTAGAGCAAACATTGATATGATTACGAACAAAACAACAGATCAAACTATCGAATCAAGGCCCAACGGCTGTAAAATTTCTCAACGAATCCTGAATAAAGAGTTTTCTAGTTTTGCTCAAAACTTAGATAGTGTAGCAACAAATATGAGCTTTGAATCCATTGCCCCGCAAAGAATTCCTTCAGAAATAGAACTTACACAAACCAGCTCTAGTAATTTAATTAATTTGAAGCAGAATAACTATCAAGGATACAACGCCTTTTCGGCTGAGGATAAAATAATCAATGAAGACTTAAACACTACACAAACCAGTATTGATCTGATAAGTCTACAAGACCTGCCAGATTCGCAAAGGGGTGTCAGTAGTGAAGAAAATGAAAGGCGTTCCGATGAATCTACAGTGTCAGTTTATGTCTATCTTACTCAGGAAGGTACTGTTTCGGATGTTATTTCCAAAAATCCTAAATCAATAACAACTTTACAAGAACCAATTGAGAACACGAAAAATGGCGATCTATCGAGTAGGCATAATAAAACATGTTCAAATACAAATACATCTAAAGTCTGCAATATCGAACAGCATCAGTCTAGTCTATTAAAACAGGAAAAAGATGTTGTTAGTATGCAAGTTTCTGCAAATAGTGAGCCTTCAATAACTGAGAACGCCACATCATCTACTGAGGAAAATGTGTCTAAATCCGCCAAAGATACTAACAACTTGTCCTCTCAAGCGAAAAAATCCGAAGAGAATATCTTATGTACCAAAGACGATCGAATTAACTGTTTACAAAATAGATCAACCGAAGAACTTATTGATAAAAGGACTACGGATCAGGACACTTTCAAAAAAACTAACTCATCTGAAATTGTGATAAAAGGAAACACGCTTCTTGAGTCTAATCGAAGGGAGAAGACCCTTGTACAAGATAAATCGATACATCCTTTAAAAGAAGGGGGTTCCACTTCGACCTCAGACTTTCGACTTCTTAAAAATGTTTCTCATGAAGTAAGCGTTAGTGGAGAGAACAAAACATCGGGTAGTGAAGATGAGCATGTGAAGACATCCAGTAATATTGAGCCAAAGATTATACAAACGGATGAGGGGAGTAAAGATATTGTTTTGCTCTGTGATAAATTGGAGACCAAAGCTGCGAGAAATCAAGCCGTACACTCAGTCTTAGGCCAAGACGAACTTTTTGTTAATAAGTCAAAGCAAATTGAACTGCTTGACGATGGTCATGAGGCTTCGACTTCACTCACGCTAAGTAAAAATTCCCAAGTCGAATTGGTTCAAAATAGTGATGTAGATGAAATTATTATCATAAACTCAAGTGCTCATGAAATACGAATTTCAGTTGAGATTTCTTCTCAAAAAATTATTGCAGACAATAGTATTGATACTTGCCCCACATCAGAAAAGCCGGCGATCGAAACAGATAATGAAAATAAGTGCATTGATGTTACATCAAACTGTTTGTGTGAGAATAATATTGCAAAAAACAAGGAAACTCAGTCAACACACAATTTTCCCGAAAAAATGGCTGACTCTGTGTTACCGCCAGTGGCAGCATCTACGGCAGACCTTTCAACAAGCAAGCAAGCTGAATCAACATACAACTTTCCACTCCGGTCAGTTTCATCTCAGACATCAGAAATTTCAAAAAGCAATCAACTACAATTTTCTTCAAAAGCAAGCAAGCACAATTTCCCATCGAAAACGGTTGACTCTGAATTACCGCCAGTAACAGCGCATACCTTGGAACTTTCAATATTAGAGCAAACTGGTGAAAATGCAATGGACAAACTATCATACAAGATTCCAGCACTTCTTCCTATCTCATGCACTCAAAATGGAAAAACTTATAATCTTTTGGAAGCTTCTTCACTGATTCGAAAGCCTGACGATCAAAATGAAGATGAACAATTAGTCGAGGTACCGTTTCTTATAAAACGAAAATTCCTCAAATCTTTGCCATTCAATGCAGTTATTCCAGAACGAATAGAACACGATTCTGAAGATTCCACTATCTATGCTATAGATATCAACTTGGAGTATAAAGCTGAGAAGCGTGGTATCAAAATTACCGAAAGTGAAAAAATTATCAAAGGTTGTGAATCGCAATTGAGTCCTTCAATAAGTTTTTGTCAATATGACAAACAAGGAGTTAAGGATTCGTTGGAAGCAGAGGATATTGTTTCTCATTGCCCTGTCATGAATGTTCAGACAACTGTCACTCAGGCAGTGGAACGCGCACAGAAAAAACAAAGAACTCATATTTCTATTCCTTTAAAAGAATTAAGACTACAATCCTGCGATCCCTCAACTATTCTTGGTGAACAAAGTAGTAGTGGTTGTAGAAAATTGCTAGAAAAAGAAAAAAGTGTTCTAATTCGACACAAAGACTTACCCCCAAAAGCAAAACCACAAGCTAAACAGAAAAAGAAAAAGGCTTCCCCAAAGAAGTTGTCAAAGAAACAACAAGAGTCAGATTTTGTTCCGCAGATCACCCATGCATATCGATCATTACCACTTGCAACGGGGAAAAAACCATTTACCAGTAAATCACAAGCCGAAGAAGAAAGTCCTGCGGAGGAAGATAAAGATTTACCCCTTGAAAATGGATCACAAGCAGTTGCCTTATCAACAGCATCACAAATCCTTGGAACTGATTGCACTTACTTCGAAAGCTCTCAGTTGCTTCAAAACATTGATCACTGCAGTCAACCCCATCAACTTGTAACACCGACTCCTGATATTCAGCCCCCAGCGGAACCCAAGGTAAACATTTTTAGTCGCATAGTTTTGTCTGAAGGGATTATGGCTCGGAAAATCTGGAAAGTGCATCTTGAATGGAAAAGGAAAAACACCATGTCAATTGAAATAAAATTTATCACAAATAAACGATGGCTGACGGTTTGTGATAAATCTGCCAAACTAATGTTCAATTTTTCTCCAACCCTGTGGTCAGATGTACTTCGAGTACTGAGAGAAATCGATCGATTTGATTACAAACGACTGCCTAATAAGAAATTTCGAGCTGCAACGCCATTGCACAATGTCTTGCAAGTATTGTTTAACAACGCCGAACGCGTTGTCAATGTTAGATTAGTTGATAGTAGTTTCAGCCCATATGCCAGCTGTGAAAAGTACAATCCTGTGAATAAAAGACCATTTCAATGTTTAACAAAAGGAATTCCCAGAAACATTCTTAGTCGAATGAAGGATCTTAAGGAGAATCTTCAAAACCAACAATGATGAATGAGTTTATTCCGGGCCTGCTCCCTATAACAGACATGAATTCAAAATGCGCATACTTGGAATTTTCGTTCAATCTTTAAGTATTTATTGTAAATAAAAAATTTAAAGAATTCGTTTCTATTTCTTTTCAGACATAGCGAATGTCACTGCCTGGATGATTCACTTTCTGATATGTAAAATTTGTTGAGTTTTGTACATTTTTTATGCCCGTTTAAGGGTAGTGTTATAAATAAATGTTTTGCTAAATACCATGCGTTCGATTTGTTGTGAATATTTTAAGCTTGCAGGGTTACTAAAAAAAATACAAATTTCTTAATTTAGTTAAAGAAAATGTTTTGCTGATATATACATAGGATCATTGCAAAGTGCCCGATCTTCGTACGTGGTGGAAAGTTTGCTGTTTGACGCAACTATTGTTTGTTTTATGGACTTGTTGTATGCCAATGGATTATTTTTCCTAGACCCCATTGGGTTAAGTCAAATTGTGTGTAAAAAAAAATTCTAAATTGGAGAACGAAAAATTACACCTTCGCCATGAAATGTTACACGAGTTTCCAAGAGAAGGGATCGTTGGAACGGCAACAAAAAATATTCAGGGCATTTATTCCGTTCGTTCTCCTGCGCTAAGGAGCGTTTGGCTTGGTAGTTTTCGGAACGGTGATATGACCTTTGACGATCAGCCCCGCTCTGTACCGCCTTCCGAGATTGATGACGACATTGTGCGAGGATTAGTGAAAAATAACTCCAAGATTTTAACTAAGGAGATTGCTGAGGGTCTTAAAATTGACCATTCGTCAACATTTTGCCATTTAAAGAAATTTTGTATTTTCGGTGACGAAAAGTGGATTTTGTACAATACAACAACATGCAACGGAAAAGGAGGTGGAAAGAAGCAGGCGGAGGTGCAGAACGTGCCATAAGCTGGCTTGCATCCAATGAAGGTACTGTTATATGTTTGGTGGGAATCCAGGGGTATAATTTGTTTCAAGCTTCTTGCGCCTGGCGAAACTATCACGACGAATATGTTCTGTGAGCGACTCTCTGGGCTTAATGAAAAGGCTCAAAAAAATCGTCCCTTATGTCGACGCCGATTTAAAATCACTTGCCCATCTTAGGGTCAGGGCAGCCAGTACTCTTTGCACCTCTACATACGGGCAAAATCAACCGAAGACCCTTCCTGCGACTTCAGGTTTTTTCACCAAACTCACCGTGAAATCTCATTAGCAGTCTATGTCTAGCCAGTCAGGCCCGGATCAAAGTTCAAAGGGTCCTGACTTCCATGATACCATGTTTTAAATCTTCGTGTTGTCTATAGGTGGTCCGACCAATCAACAGGAACTATAACCGGCAGTTTGTAACTGGTCAAATCGAAGTAACCTTCGTGACGTGAAAAGCGTTAATATCAATATCAGATCAGTACTGTTCCGTCCTTGTTCATTATTAGATCATTTTATTGATGTGGGTAGACTTGATAATTGTGCAAGGAGACTTAAGCAAATGTACAGAAAATGTAGTATATTTAGTCTGTGCTAATAATTTGGAAGGAGTACTTCTACAATAAACGGCTGACGGAGTTTAATGTGGACGATGTTCTCAAAAATTTCGTCCACCCCAAAAAGTCTGGGTAACTAATATCTAAACTAAAGACCAAAGAGAACCAGAATAGTTCCGTGTCGAATTGTTAAAAGCAGCAAGGACTACTTTGATAAGGGGGGTATAACAATTCAACTGTGAACGGATGCACAGTCAACTATAGACGAATCGTTTTCCCAAGCATCGCGCATAAGATTTTATCAAACTAACTATGTAAATGCTGGCAACTATAACATATTTTAAAGGTTTGCTAGCCCCTTATCGGTGTGGTTTTATATGGGAATTTTTTTTACATATAAACTCGTATATGTCGCCTAACGTAAGATCCTGGAAAAAAACCGCGAATCGATACCAACTACCTGTTTATTTTGATGCCGCCTATGAGCATTTATAGAGCACGAGCAAACTCGCCCGTCTTACCAGTATGATCAGGGATAATGCTCGCCCCTTGACTCAAAATAAACGGATCTGACAGCACAAGGGGGCACTATAACATTTAAATGGAAAAGGCTTTGTCTACCCTGTGAACCATTTGAATTAAACGAAGAATCATTTCTTTTTAATCACTGTTTCTTTGAATTAAGAAGCCAACTGAGAAATAAGCTCGTTCAAAAACATCGAAGAAAACATTGTGTCGTCTCAGTCCTACTTCACGTCGTCAAGGAGTTAATTCTATCTTTAGCGGATTGAAAAATTCTTGGAAGCTTTAAGAGGAAAGTTCTTTTTTCCCTTCACCGACCAGAACAGTCTTCGAATTCATATCGCAGAAACAACGACGTAAAAGAAGATGTAAATACAATCAAGTGAAAAGGACTTCAGTCAACTTAGTGGATCCAAATGTAGGGGATTAGCGTAAGACTACCCTAAAATCCAAAAATAGAGACTCAAAGTTGCATCCGATACTCGGAGAAGAAACATAAATTGCATACTCTTACATTTTCGCAACAGGAGTGAGGTTTAGGTAAACCCTTTTAGGTTATTTTTTTTTAATAATTTCATTTCTTAGAAAATAACACACACGCACTTACAACGTGTGAAGAGTTCTATTGTATATACCCAGACACTTTGTGAATGAGAACTTCATTAAGAGGACTTTATAGACAATTCAGAACGAATGGATTAACTTAATTTATTTCCACGACAAATTTCGTGGTTGGAGATGATTGGCATAAAAACAGATAAAACCTTTTTTTTAATTTAAATTTTGCATTAGCCTTAGCTAAGGTAAACACCTCAAAATCTGGGCATGATAAGAAAATGTTTGACTTATGCCCCATCCATACTAAAGGTTTTGGCAACAAAAAATTATTGATAAGGAAGTTCCAATAGTGATTCCTACTTAGTTATTCATTGTGGAATCCTCCCTTCTCGACAATCACCTAGCTTGGACTATCTAATAGCAAAAGCTTGCTGAAGGAAATGTGCATCATTGCTTAAAATGAGTTTTTGTTTAAGTCTTTGATCAATTTTATGCAGTTGCGACAGGCTTTGTGTTGTTTTGTATGCGATATACCATATGTAATTTATTCCGAGGAATCAGATAACAACTTTCTTGTAGTCAAGGTACTGATGGGAATCTCCTAAGCGACACAACGAGTAGAACTCCTATAGGAAGATATAACGGAAAACAGTTGTAATCGTAAGAGACCACCAGAATCGTTGTCAATCGCATATCCCGAAATCTCTTAACAACACCTATGTCGTAAGCATCAAGTACTTGGAAGGCCAGTCGCAACACGGCCAACCTGCCATCAGAGATGCAGCAGCGAATGTAACACAATTCACCCAGCCACCACCAAGAAATATCTGATTTGATGAAGAAATTCCGGCAAGCATGCAGAATGCAGCTAAACAAGAAGCTTACAAAGAGGGGCGTCGATGAAGAAAAGAACACTACGAATTCTAAATCGGCCCCCATCATCTTCTCAGTGCCATATCAGCCACATCAGTCACATATGACAGCATTTCTAGATCCATATACAGTTTTGGTCCGCCAAATTCGTATCTCTGGGCAAAATGACGATGGAAAGCACAAAGGCGCCTACCATAACATATATCAACAAGAAGGGACAAAATGTCACAGTCGACAGAGAGGTATCTAGTAAATGACTTAATCTATTAGAACCTTGAATAAGTTCTCGCTAACGGCCGTATATCTATAAGGGCTCAACTTAAACGCATCAATAGTCCCTGATAGTCTTATTCGGTTTGAGCAGCTCATAATAAATTGCACCCTACTGATCTCACCAAATGCGGACGGTGTTGGTACATGGCCGGGCTTATCGTAGTATATCCACTTATTATCGCCAATCACGATACGTTGCAAAAAACCTTTGCTTTTCTGCCATTGGAGCAGTAGTTCCCACGTGAGAAAACGCCGTTCGACGTCTCTCGGCTTCAATTCATACGGCACCCAATAACCTTGCCTCTGGATTATTCCTAACATTTTTAAACGTTTTGAATCTGTTGACTCATATACTTGTAATGTTTTTTCAAGTTCTGCTGGCGTCTAACATGGGTCTTGATCAAGTAATTCCTCCAATTGTTTGTCTTCAAATTTTTTCGGTGTGCCAGAACGTTCTTTATCCTCAAGTTCAAAATAATCGCTTTTGAAGCGTCGAAACCAGTCTCTGCATGTCGTACCCGACAGAACATTGTCAACAAGAATTCCGTGTGCTTCAGCTACAAATTTCTTTTGAATAAAAATGTGCAATCAAATTCGTTAAAAATACACTTTATTTGGCAAAAAAGTAGACATTTTCAGAACCAATAAAAAATTACTTTGTTTACACTAAAGTGAACTACCATACACTGAAATTTAAGGTTAGATACAATACTTCCTTCCAATGTGATTCTATTCGAAATTCCATTCTATTCCGCTTCCATCTTTCAAGAAACAGCGAGAACTTATTCAAGGTCCTAATACCTTTGCTATGCTACAAATAATCTTTTCAAACGCTGTTTTTAGACTAAGAAGGCAATTGAGTAGTTAGGTCCTACCTCGAAAATCTAAGGACACTCTATATAAGACCTTAAGATCCAGTCCTACTTTATGGCGCTGAAGCATCGGCTCTATCGAAAACGGATAAAAGATATCACCAGTCATATTCAGAGTAAGAGTCCTTCGAGAAATGTTAGGCCCCGTTTGCGTTAACGGGCCTTGGAGAAGGAGATTCAACGACGTTAAGTAAGCTGTATAGAGACATTAACCTAGTCACTCTAAAAAAAAGAATTCCAACCCACTTTAAAAGCTCAACTAGAGGCAATTTTCTAGGGACCGGAATAATTAGAAAGGCTTGTTGGTTGAGGCCCATGTTCACCCCGAACTGTAGCATTACCTAAGTAAGTAAGTAAGTAAGTGATATGATATCCCAATTCCTGAGATCGACGTTAAATCAATAAACCTGCACTTTCGGCTTTGCTCCGAGTTATAGTACTAAGCAAGCTGCTCTTGCCCGAAGAGGAGAATTTCAGTTCCTCATCACCAAATTGTCTCAATAGCCCAAATTAGTGCTTCACTTCGATTGACAAAACTTATCGCACTCTTTCAGTGAAGCATTTATTGTTCGGCAATAGTTTTCCAGTACTTGACACAGTTTTTGGGAAAATATTAGACCGTTAAAATCAAAATATCTTTTGAAAAACCTTCCATTTCCGGTACCTCTCCAATCTGATATATTCCTCAAACAAAGTAATGAAATTGCCTGTTAAATTGTTTAGAAGTGTCGTCTTTAGTTATTGCCTCGCACTGTAGTCGATTTATTCTTGCATCGTCTTTCCATTTTTAAAAACCCTGAAGATAACAATCCAAGATTTGTTTTTTGCCGGTAAGAACCCTATTTTTGCTTATACAACCCCCCCTTAGTATGGCAAAACCTTATAATCCCTTCATCCTTCTTCTTTAAAAATATAGACAAAACGTCAATGAAATATAAATTATTAAATAAAAAGCAAATAAATCTTATCTGTTCCATACAGGACTACATTTACATAGGTATTGAAAATTCCCCTCTCCTAAGATGAATTTTAAATAAATTAAATAAAACAGATCGACACGCATAGGTATAATCTAAACACAGCACGCAGCAAACATCAAAATCTCCCTTGTAAAGTCATTCAATTGAATATGTTTCCTCATGAACATCATATGTTCGACCCAGCTTACAATTTCTATTTCGATTTCTCTACGTAGGTATATCCCCTTTCATTGATTCAATTAATCCCGTGATTTGTAATAATCGATTTCCCATTACCCACCCCAGCATTCAGCACTCAGTCCTTCTTTAATGTTTGTCGTCCTTCGTTGTGCATTATTACACTCGTACTTGTAGCAAAAAGCAACATTTTCCTTATGCACATACACATAATTCGCGAGATAGTGGCACTACTGGTAATCCTCTAGCTCCCGGGGGAATTTTATGTCTGCGGCAGAAGAAAACAAATTCCCTGCAATAAAAAATAATCAAAGATCTGCAAGCTAACCCCTGTGAGACCGCCGCCACCACCACCACCTCTGACGCGAAACACTAAAGAGAGAAAAAAAAAAAAAAAACAAATTCCATCCAAACCGACCCCTTCAGCGTTCCAGTCGCATTCACTTCTGTTCCTTGGGTTTGGTGTTTTTTCCGCTTTCATTTTTTTTACCCCTGTTGTTGTATTTTACTTTCATGTTACAAGAGCATAAAGGAAATGTTAATGCACAGAAAAGTAACTCCCTTCTAATCCCATTGTAACACCTATGGGAATTCCAACGAATCCCGAATTCAAAGCCCACCTCCTTAGTTCTTTAGTCCTTCTCAAGTTCTATATGTACGAGTAGATCCTGTTCTCGGTTCGGTGCTCTACTCCCCGTACTGTACTGTGTGTATCTGTGGCCGTGTTGAACTTTGAACTGAACTGCACATGATTTCGAGATTCGGGTTTGCTTCATTTTTTAAGTCAGTGTTTGGGGAGAGAGGGACTATGCGAACGACATCCCCACGGGAGGAACTATTTTTAATAGAAAAAAAACCGTTATAGTACTAAAAAAGCAAATAGTTACTCGAGCTATCAGTATAGAGAAGAAAAAAATAAAATAAGAACTGAAGAGCTGTTTATTCACATTCATGTACAAGTATGTGTGTCAGAAATCTGCAGAAGTATGAGTACTTATAGAGAGTTTTGGCATAAGTGCGTTATTTTGTTCAGTGGGGTCTATTGGCGCTGGATAGCAAGGAACTGTATGACAGTAAACCGCTGTGAGGAGTCTGAAGTTACAGTAATTTATTTGAGGGCTTATTTGACAAGCTTAGCTCCTGGTTAGGCTCAAAGAATAAAATCGATACTACATACGAGAAGTTCTCGGCCTGGCGCAGAGATGGCGTTCGCATCAGCCAAAATTTATGTTTTCTGCCTGGGTTTCCGTCTGACAAGTTTCAAGTTGTTCTCCCAAGTAGTTTGCTTATACGAATTTTTGCAGTAGACGACTTGCGGGGTTTTCGTTAAAATAGATAAACTTGAATATAGTGCGGTCATAAAATTTTTCATTTTGGATAACCCCTATGGAAATTCATCCAAAGTTGACAAAATATTACGAGGATTCTGGCCCTTCCATGTCAAGCGTTAAAAAACGGGCAGCTCAATTTAAACTTGGTCGCACGTCCCGCGAAAATAACCGACCTGAAGGACGGCCAAAAACCGCAACACACCCAAAGCCATCAAGAAAGTGCATGATTCATGCATGTTGGACTGTAGGCGAGTGAAAGTGAGTGAGATAGTAGACGCTGTGGGGATATCGGAAGAAAGAGTGCGAAACATCTTGCACTAAAACTTAGGGATGCCAAAGATCTGCGCAAGATGAATGCCGATCAAAGCAAATGCACCATGGATGAGACATGGGTCCACCATACACGACAGATACGCAACAGCAGAAGAAGCAGTGGGAGGTAGCCTTTCTGCCGGAAAGGTCATTGCCAGTGTGTTTTTGGAAACGAATGAAAAAGGCAGAACAGTTTCAGGCTAATATTTCTCCAACTTTCTTGACCAACTGGATGCCAAAATTCGCGAGGCCGGGTTTGAAGAAGAAAAAAATCATCTTTCACCCGGACAATGCATCTGTACGCAAGGGTGCATTGGCGATGGCAAAACTGCGGGATTTCCCTATTCTCCTGATTTGGCAACTCAGACTTCTATCTGTTCACAAACTTGAACAAATTGGTTTCTTTGAAGCGCCGTAGATGAATATTTTTACAGCATTCCAGACTCTCACTTCCAGGAAGGAATACTGATGTTAGAGAAACGCTGGGCTATGTGTTGAAGTCAACAGAATTTATGTAGAAAAATAAAATTATTTTTTTACTGAAAATCACTGTCTTTCATTGGCAGGCCGAGAACTTTTCCCCTTACCCTCGTGTTTCCAATCATAGCCTAGCTAAGAAAGCTCGGATTTAATTGTATCCTCTTAGAACTTCTTTATTTTAGCATAAATCGAGATATAAAAGATAAAGTGTTGCTGGGTTTTACCGGGGTATTTGAAATACACTATTGTGAATGAGTTGCAAGAATTTTAATTGAATATTCAAAGAATGATGGCGCTATTATAAGGAAATTCGTTATAACTCTTAAGGCAACTTATAATACTATTTTTACAAATAACTTGACAATAATTGCCCTTGAGTGCCTGAATCGTTTCAGGATTGCTTGCATAGCATCGGTGTTGAATGGCACTTCACGAATAAAAAGGCCAACAGCTTCAAATCGCAACTCCGTGGCGGCCAAGCAATATCATAAAATCTGCTGATGACACGATTATGGAACTTGGTGTACAATAAATCGACAGTTGTACGTGTGGCACCAGGGAACTAAAGGACAAACATGGGAATGTCATATGTTTGGTTATCAATTAGCGAGCTAGCCTCACAAACTTTTTCACCAACTTGCATACATCAGCTGTAGTTGGTGCATTATTTCGACCAAAATTTGTTTTCGAAATTCGCAGTTTCAGCAAATTTAAAAGGGACTTTGCAATACTGTCCCACGTTGTTCAAGCGTAAATCGTTCCAATTTGTACCGCGAACATATAATTCAGGATTTTGGTTAATTTTTTGAGCGCCTAAGAATTGTCTGTGTCAACATTTAAAAGATCTTTATTTTTATTTTCATAGCAAAGTGCTCATCAGCAGGTGGTTGTTTATCTATGAAAGTAAGCAATGTTTGCGGCTGGCTTTTGGTTACACAATACAGACAAATTGTAGGTGTAGCTGTCCATAGCACACTGCGCTTAGGTCTGAGCCCGCAACGTTGAATGTCTGACCTTGTGATTTGTGCAAAACTGAATTGGAATGGAAGATCCGTTGGTATCAATGGAATTCGGGGAATTGACACGGTTTCTCCAGTTCCAAATCCGGCCAGAATTTTGCACTCTATAGTAACCAGCCCGGTGTCTACGAAGTAGTATGTTTGCGCCTGTATATTAATTTTAGAGGTAATCAAGTCGTTAACTTTATCTACTGATAGTTATAGTCTTAGAACTTATATTATTAATTCTGGACAAATGTTCTTGTATATTCTTGAAGATCATTTAGTAAAATGCAAAGGTTTTGGTTATCCAGATTACCTTTCCAATCGTAACATCTGCCCATTTCCTATTTTGAGCAACAATTCTTAAAAATTCCGTTTTTTGTGTGCTGACAACGACACTCTCATACTTGTGTTGAGCTCTAACACGGTCAGAGAAAAGATCTTCTCAATAAAGCATTGATTTCATCAGCACGTGTCCCTTTTGCTACCACTGGTCAGATTTGTCAAAAGTCAGAGAACAATATCGTGCATCCACCCGTGGATGAACTTGCCTCGTCCCAAACTATTTATGAACAGTCACGTATTAATTTTCCAATATTAATTTATTTTGAAATGCTACAAACAGTGCTTGTGTCCTCAGAAGCAATTGAAGGTGGAAGTGTAGTTGCAAATCCTGATGATGCTACAGGTAATGCAACTTTGCGAGTAGATCTTACTTTTCCAAGGAGCAAGTTGATAAGAAATGTTTTTCCCGTACCTCCAGGAGCATCAAGAAAATATAATTCTCCTTCGTTTCTGTCGATTGATGTCAATCACTCATCGTATACCTTTTTTCATTTATGTTCATGTGCATCTTGAGCTACAATTTGACCGTAGGAAGTTTCTCTTGCGTTAGGGTTCAGGGTTCGTTATATCTATAGACATCGGCAGTTCAAAATCCGAAATAAATTTACCCGAAAGTTCTTCTTATTAAATTCTAACAACGCTTCGTCAAAAATGTTTTTATCATATTTGACATAATCTCACATTTACACACGCCATCGTCGATTCAGTATATCTACGGTCATATTTTGCCTATACTTGTTCCGGATAGATTGAGAGACCCATCGCTTTGCTTGCATGCCTGTCCAACATTTTTTTTAAACATAAGATTTGAATTCGCCAAACCCATAAACATATAAAATGATATTTGGCCGAAATCGGCTAAATCGTCAAAAAAAAAACCGCCAAAAATCGGCAAAATTTTTAATTTTTTTGAAACTTTTTCGCTGACACGTTCCATGTAAAATATGTCGGTACTTAGGAGTAAAGTAACGTTCTCGCAAACGTATCTTCCGTGCATAATGCTAAAAATGCAGTTAAAGGTGTTGGCGGCGGTGACAATGCCCTTGCTTGTACACTTTCTGTTATGAAATAGACGCGCTGTTCATTTCCAAATGAACAACTGTTGAACAACTGCACTGCCAAATGAACAATTGTTGGATGTCGTTCATGGATTGAAAATGATAAAATGCGCCATATGGCCTAGTTAATATTGATTGATTTCATCGGTAGGAGCAGTGGCGTTTCTAACTTCAAAAACCGGCATGTCGCTTCCTTTGTTGACCTATTTGCAAATGTACTTGATCGATTTGACAGAATTGCAATACTCGACGTTGATATTGTAACAGAGATGACCGTAATAATTAAAACAACGCATAACAAACTTTTCTTTACGAGGATTTATTACAAAATTAACAAACGTCTGCTTCCTCTGACTGGCTATGAATGAATGATCATTTAATGAATGTATCCCTACCTAATTACCGGTAACACCTTTACAATGTTGTTTCGCTCTCTTTTGAGGTATTCTCTTATTTTCAACTTTGCCTGTTACAACTCGGCCGTCCTGACTCCAAATCGATCTGACTTTGTCGGCGAAGCGCTTCTTCGTCACTAACCCAGGGTTTAATATTCGATACTTCCCATATGCCTTCATATGGTACCTGACCTAGCTGAAAACCTTCGACTTCTTTCAACAAATATCTGTCGTTTGGTAAGACTTTCGACACCCTGAAAGGACCCTTAAACTTGGGAATAACATTTTTACAGGCACCTGACCTGCTTTTAAAATTCTTTACCATAACATAGCTGCCGACTTGGTATTTCGTACTAATTCTATTCCTACCGCTTAATACTTCGTTACGGACCTGACTTTTTATAATCTTTTTCGATGCTTCTGCTCTCAACTTTCCTTAGTCCCTTCCGAGTACTCGTTAGTCACACTCATGCAAACTCTCTCTCAAATATTCTATTACCACTCCTCGTTGCCCAATCCCAAACAACAACTCGCTTGGGGTCACCCCTGTGCTACCGTGAACGGTATTGTTCAACGCAAACTCTATTTTCGGTAACACTCCATCGAGTGAGGAAATCGTACCCGCACTCGTCATCATTGGACCTAAACTTCTATTCCACTCTTTCCACTTGGCCGTTAGCTTGAGGAGATCCGGTCGCGATCTTTACATGTCGAATATTATTTTCATTCATATACATGTCGAAGTCCTTCGATGTAAATGCACTTCCCCGATCAGATATCAGTACTTTAGGCCGACTGTAAGATGCGAAATACGTCTGCAAGCAATGCAAAACTTCTCTAGTGCTGGTTGATTTAGAAGGGGACAATTTCACAAACTTCGTGAATGCATCTATCACCAAAAACAAATATCTCTTTTTTGTATTCCTTATCGAAATCGGATGGCAACGATTAGTATAAGGCCTCGTAGAAGTAGCATCTTCCGACAGGTGCTGGTTCCTTAAATGACGAGAATGAGCCCCTGCAGCCGAACATCTTGCAGCTCTGCTAATAAGTCCTACTTCACGCCTCCCCGTGGCGCCATCTGGGAATCTCACTAGAGGTTGCGAAGTGAAGAGGGCAAATGGCGAGTTTCCTGCGCCATTAACCCGGATTAGTGTCGGAAAAACAAAACAAGACCTTATCCGGGCTACTCCGACATATTTGGAGCTCAGGCCGGAAAGGATTTCCAGGACTTAGTCAGGGTCTTGGAAAAGAGATGGTGGCGGACGAGCCCTATAAGGGCCAACGGCAGCGCTCACATCCCGGAACGGGTTACTGGCTTCGGTGTATCCGACCCCTCGTCTTAGGGGCACTCAAAATGGAACTGGTCCTCCAGGTTGGGGATTGTGCCGCCGGGGTAACTCCCCGGCCATTTAAAAAAAAATTAAGTTACGAAGCATCAACAAGCCTCGGATATGGACGGATCTACTGTTGACAACCCACGCAAACGATTTAAGGACAATGAGCTTCGGATATGCACGTGGAATGTTAGATCCCTTAATAGACCACGTGCAGCCGAGCAACTAGCGGAGGCCCTAGACTGCTGCAAAGCAGACATAACCGCCATCCAAGAAATGCGATGGGATGGGCCGGACAAAAAGAAGATGAAAAACTGCGACATCTACTACGGCAATTGCTATCGACGGCAAAAGCAGCGCTTATTTGGATGCGGATTTGTTGTCGGAGGCAGACTAAGACAAGAAGTCCTGAGCTTCCGGCACGTGAGCGAGCGCCTCGTAGCAATCCGCATCAAGGCTAAATTCGCCAATATAAGCCTCATATGCGCGCATGCCCCCACAGAGGAGAAAGATGACGACACCAAGGATGCCTTCTACGAGCTCCTTAACAAGACTGACGAGCAATGCCCTAGCTATGACATTAAAATTGTCCTCGGTGATTTTAATGCAAAGCTAGGAAGAGAGGGTATCTTTGGTGGAACAATCGGAAAATATAGCCTGCACAACACCACCTCCGATAACGGACTCAGGCTAATCGACTTTGCGGCGGGGCGAAACATTGTCATGGTTCCCACATCTCGACATACACAAGGGGACTTGGAGAACTCCTGATCAATTAACAGTCAACCAGATTGATCACATTGCGATCGACGCAAGACACTCCTCCAGCATTATGGATGTCCGTACGTTCCGAGGAGCCAACATCGACTCGGACCATTACGTTGTTGTAGCCAAGGTACGGTTGCGGATATCCCAAACTACGCCAAGGCAAACTAATGCTGTGAGAAAATTCGACGTCAAACGGCTACAATCGCAAGAGATCGCCAAGTCCTTTTCCGATCGAGTGTCTCTTAATCTCTTAAGAGGTCCAATGCCGCCAGCATCAAGCATCGAAGACCATTGGAAACACTGCCAAAACGCCATCAGAGATGCCGCTTCTGATGTGCTGGGTTTCACTCGTCCAACACAACGAAACCCCTGGTTCGATGATGAATGCCGGCAAGCACAATCAGCAAAGCAAGATGTATATAACGCGGCGCTGCTTAGAAAGACCAGAGCTGCTCATGAGCTCTATGACCTGAAGAGGAGAGACGAGCACCGGCTTCTCAGGAGGAGGAAGAAAGAGCATGAGAAGCGCGCGATCGAGGAAATTGAGAGATGCTACTCCAGGAATGAGGTTCGGAAGTTTTACCAAAAGGTAAAAATAACATGCCGCGGAAACAAACCCCGAATCGAAGCCTGTAGAGATGAACAAGGGAACATCGTAGTAGAATCGCAGTCGATGCTGAGGATTTGGAAAGAACATTTCTGCAGACTGTATAACGGCGATGACGGACCAAATACCGCTGTCAGGCAAATGATTCTACCTGGACGATGATGACCAACAATTCCGTCCACCCGACCTGGATGAAGTGAAGATAGCCATATCGAAGCTTAAGTCCAACAAAGCTGCTGGAGCGGATGGCCTGACTGCCGAGCTCTTCAAAGCGGCAGGCGATGACTTGGTAAGGAGCATACAGTAACTCATCTGTAAAATATGGTCGGACGAAAGTATGCCCGATGAATGGAACCTCAGCGTTGTTTGTCCAATTCTCAAGAAAGGAGACCCTCTGAACTGCGCCAACTACAGAGGCATCAGTCTCCTTAACATCGCATATAAGATCTTATCCGCCGTATTGTGTGAACGCCTGAAGCCGTTCGTCAACAACCTGATAGGTCCATATCAGTGTGGCTTCAGGCCAGGAAAGTCCACCATCGACCAGATATTCACACTACGGCAGATCTTGGAGAAGACCCATGAGCTTCAGATCGATACCCACCACCTATTCATCGATTTTAAGGCCGCGTATGACAGCATCTATAGAGACGAGCTATGTAGAGCAATGTCTAGTTTTGGCATCCCTGCCAAACTCGTCCGTCTGTGCAGGATGACGATGGAGAATGCACGCTGCTCCATCAAGGTCGGTAAAGATCTCACCGAGACCTTTGATGTCCAGAAAGGATTTAGACAAGGCGATGCGCTGTCATGCGATTTTTTCAACATCGTACTTGAAAGAATAGTGCAAAACTCACGAGCAATCACAAGAGGCACTATCTTTCAAAAGTCCGTCCAACTACTCGCATACGCCGACGATATTGACATAATCGGGAGAAAGCAGCGTGATATCAGTGGCGCTTTCGCGAGTATTGAGACGGAAGCGGCGAAAATGGGTTTAGCGGTCAATGAGGGCAAGACCAAGTATATGCTATCAAGCAAAAAGGACAACCAACTCCGACGTCTCGGGCAGAACGTCACCCTCGACAGATATAACTTTGAGGTAGTTAAGGACTTTGTCTACCTAGGCTCTGCTATAAACACAGACAACGACACCAGCGCTGCGATCAAGCGAAGAATAACTCTTGCCAACCGCTGTTTCTTTGGGTTAAGAAGGCAATTGAGTAGCAAAGCCCTCTCTCGGACAACAAAAGTCACCCTTTATAAGACTTTAATAATCCCGGTCCTGCTCTATGGCGCAGAGGCATGGACATTATTAAAAATGGATGAGGGTGTTCTTGGTTGCTTCGAGAGAAAAATTCTTCGGGCGATCTTCGGTCCCGTCTGCATTGACGGTGAGTGGAGGAGGAGATACAACGACGAACTGTATGGACTGTACAGCGACATGGACCTAGCCAGAAGAGTGAAGATCCAAAGACTGAGATGGCTGGGTCATGTAGAGCGCATGGACACCAATGCTCCGGTCCGAAAAGTCTTCGAATCCGTCCCCGAGGGACAGCGCAGTAGAGGAAGGCCAAGACTCAGGTGGCGCACGCAAGTGGAAGAGGACCTCAGCCAACTTAGAGTGCGAAACTGGAGGCAGCTAGCCAGGGATCGAGCTGGCTGGAGAAGCTTGTTGACTGAGGCCCAGGTCCACCCCGGACTGTAGCGCCACCTTAAGTAAGTAAATAAGTATCGAAATCGGACCGAAATGATCAACATGAATACTTTCGAAAGGTACACTTCCTTTGGGGATACTATGTAAACATCCCTCGTGTTTGCCTGATTTCGGAGAGAAAGCAATGCACTTCAGACAATTGCTTATATGTTCCATCACTTTTTCTTTCATCTTCGGAAACCAATACGTTCTCTGTAAAGCCCCTATTACCTTATCTCGGCCAATATGGCCCATTTCATCATGGTGAATTCTAATCACATTTTCCTCCATGGACTTGGGTACATAGAATAAAACTCTTTGTCTTGCCTTCCTATAGATTAACCCGTTCCTCATCTCATATAAATTACTCTCTTTTTCCTCAAGTTGTTTCCTTATTTCACTTATAGCTTCATCTTTATACTATTTGCTTATAAAGTGTTTTCTTCCACGATCAAGATATTCGATATTCGGCTTAAAGCGTCCACATGTTGCATTTTCGTTCCCCCTCTATGCTCGAGCACATAATCAAAATTTTGGAGCTCTAGTGCCCATCTAGCTATGCGAGGGTTTATCTCTTTTTTTATTCAATGTCTGAGTCAACGAATTGCAATCAGTCACTATTTTAAAACGGAGTCCATGCAGGTAGATTCTAAATCTCTTAAGTGCGTATATGATTGCCAGCGTTTCCAGTTCATAACTGTGGTATTTGGATTCATGGTCTGTTGTTCTCTTCGAAAAATACAATATCGGATGCCACTTCCCATCAGCTTTCCTCTGCATCAGTATCGCACCGAAACCTAAAGTGCTAGCGTCGCAATGTAGCTCCGTCTCATCTTTCGGATTATATAGTGCTAAAATCGGCGCTTCCAGTAACTTTTGCTTAAGTTTTTCGAAAGACTCAAGTTCTTCATTCCCAAACGTAAAAGTAACATCCTTCTTTATTAGTCTATATAAGGGTTGAGCAATAACCGAAAACCCTTCAATAAATCTCCTAAAGTAGGAACACAAACCCAAGAAACTATGAACCGCCTTAATACTTCTAGGTAAAGGGCAATCCCTGACGGATTCTATTCCCTTTACATCTGGCCTTATTCCATCTTGAGACACTGTATATCCTAAGTAACGAATATTCGATTTCATAAACTGACACTTGTCCATTCTTAATTCTAGCCTTTCGAAAACTTCCCTTAGAATTGATAAATGCTCATAAACTGTTTCTGTCGCTATCATCAAATCATCAATGTATATTCTTATTCTACCGTCTCTTATTAAATCGTCAAAAACCCGGTTAATATATCGCTGAAATTCCGAGGGAGCGTTCCTCAGTCCGAAAGGCATTTTGAGAAACTCGAATTGTCCTAAAGGAGTCGCAAACGATGTGTACTTAACGGAATCAGAATGCATCCGGACATGATGAAAAGCGCTCTTCAAATTTAATAGTGAAAGTATCTTTTTATTAACCAACCCATCGAGCAAATCTTCTATTAATGGAATTGGATAATTGTCCTTCAATGTAACTTTGTTTAATGTGCGGTAGTCTACGCACAACCTAATTTCTCCTGTTTTCTTTTTAACTAGCACAATAGGTGAGGAATATTCGGATCTACTTGCTCTGATAACACCTTCCTTCAGTAATACTCGTATATCTAAAATAACTTGAACCTGCTCTTTTTCATAATAGGATAATCTCCGAGGGGAACAATAAGAAGGTTTTTCACTGCTCATCAGCAGCTTCATCTCAAAATCTATCTCTGGGACTTCAGGACGTTTGGAGTTCAAGTAGCTTTCGTTTAGTATTACATCAAATTTTTCTTTGCCTACAAAATCTATATCATTATTTATCATGCACTCTTTTTGTTCTTCTATTTCTATTTTCATTAAACTTAAACATTCTTTTTGCCACTCTTCATCTTCTTTGTTCTTAACTTGTTTACATGCTACAGTTTTAATTTTTAGGTTAGCTATTCTTAAGAAATCTTTTCCCAAAATTACAGAGTACTTCATAGTACTATCTGGTACAACCAGCAAACTCATTTTTCCAAAAACAAACAAAGGACTTTTATTGATTCCATAAAGATTATATTTATTAATTAAAAATGGTGGTAAAAATTTTCAGGCGAATAATACTCACAGGGCTACCGGTATCTAAAAGTGTTACTAGCATAATTTTGTAATTAAAATCTACATTCACAAAAACAAAATAAAGATTTCTTACGTATTCATCATCGGCTTCGTCTTGATTAATATGATGCACCTGAGGATTCGGCTTCTTCTTCCGGCATGTGGCTGCAAAATGTCCTATTTCTCCGCACACGTGATACGCCCCGCGCTCACGTTTTGGTTTGTTGCACTCGTTTGCAAAATGACCCAAGACATTACAATTGCAGAATCTCAGATCTCTGGTTGCTGCTCTACCACTTGTGGAGCCTGGCGAAGTTGTTATCGGCTTGTGCACTAGCTGAATTTTGCTGAACGCCTCCAGTAACTTATGCTTGGTGTGGAATCACTGCATCCTCGCCTGCGAACGCAGATAATGGTCTGGTATTCCCTCGATGATACACTCGAGTAGTTCTTCTTCTTCCATTGAGGCCATATTAGCTAGTATGGTTTTATCGTGGAAGTATTCTTGAAATGTTTCGGTGGTCAACCACCAACCAGGAGGTGTTAAAAGTGAAATCGCCAATTATAGACCGATATCGATACTGCCAGTCATGGAAAAGTGTCTAGAAGATGTAATTAGAGGTAGACTAATTAGCTTTATTAAAAACCACTCCCTTATCCACCAAAGTCAGTACGGTTTCCAGAAGCAAAAAAGTACAGGACAATTGCTTGGAGAGTTTGCGAATTGTGTCAATGAATCCCTAAATAAAAGTCATCACATTCTTGTAATGTTTATGGATTTTAGTAAAGCATTTGATACACTAAACCATGCAAAGCTACTGGAAGCACTTGAACGGATGGGTATACGAGGAGTGATGGCGGACTGGCTAAGGGATTATCTATTCACCAGGGCCTTTCGTGTAAAAATCAAGGACGTTTATAGTGAAAAGGAGCATGTACAATATGGAGTTCCTCAAGGATCGAAACTGGGTCCAATTCTTTTCATTTTGTACACAAATGAACTTCTTCGAACTTTTAAAAATAGCATTCCATTTGCTTACGCTGATGATACCGCGATAGTTGTACGCCATAGGTCTCTTGAGACGGCAACAAGACTAATGCAGGCAGAGTTTAACAATGCAGTCAAATGGTGTCACGACAATGGCTTAGTAATCAACGCGGCGAAAACAAAGATGATGCACATCCGAAGTCCACATCATAAAGCTACGCAGGAGCGAGTGTTTTTTCTAAATGATGCCTTCTATAAATCAAACAAACACTTAATTGACGTCGTAGAAAGCTATAAATACCTAGGAGTCATCATTGATAGCCACTTCATCTGGGACAAGCAAATTAACAAGATACGCTCTGATTTAAGGAAGGCTTCATTTGCATTGGCGCATCTAAGAAATCATGCAACACCACAAATTTTAGAGCTGGTATACTACGCCTTGATTGAATCCAAATTAAGGTATGGAATACTGGCCTGGGGTAACGCCTCCAAAACACATATCGAGAAGCTGCAAAAACTCCAAAATTCTGCATTGAGGCTAATAAACTGCGGAAATGTTCCTGGCGAAAGAAGATTTAAGGTACTTGAGGTGCAAAATATCTTCAAGATGAGTTTGGTAATGGAATACTATAGTGACATCCGCTTTCAAAGGCCAATCGAACATGACATTAACACCAGAAGACGTACTACGGGTATGTTACAAGTGCCCTTGAACTACAATAACTATGGTAAAAGGCAGCTCATATATAGCGTTCCCACAATATTAAATGAATTACCTGCTGATCTTAAAAATATTGTAAGTTTTAAAACAGAAAAAAAATTATTAAAAATTTTCTGCAGGCTATGAGCACTCTCATATTTTTCTCATCGAGGTTGTATGCCGCTTTTAAATTAATTAATTGCGTTTCCCAATGTGAGAAACTGTCACCTTCTCCAGAAAAATCTGCTAACAAATCTTTGAGGTTCGTACAATTTTGATTTGTTCCACTGTTGTCTTCATCATGTGTGTCCTCTCTTGAACTCATCGTTGTTTTCTTAAGCCACTCGTTCTCTTTCACTAAGAGCTCATTTTCTCTTCTCTGAAGCTCAACTTCCCTCTTCATAATTTCCAGCTCTTTTTTTAATAACTTCCACTCGTCGTTTTCTTCTTCATTCTTCTTATCACTCTTCATTTTCCTCTCTTTTTCTTTCACCGAATTCATTCTATCGCTCATCATCATTCTCAACCCCTTTTTGTTTCGCACCTCATCCAGTTGTTTGTCACGATCGTTATCAACTTCCAGTCGCTCATCGTCGTTAACGTTTTCGTTCTCATCGTCCTGTGTACTGCTCTCGTCTTTCCCCTCGTCATCTTGTTCATAACTCTCGTCATCATCGTACGCCGATTCGCCTTCTGCAGTCTGCATGCTCGGGCCGCCACTACTGCGCAATAAACCAGACTCACCCCTTTCCTTCTCTGGCACAGCGAGTAGGCACAACAACAATTCACTTTTGTTGCCTGTCGTTTTCTGTCCCAACTTCGCCAGCGACTCAATTTCTTCCATTGTTGGGTTTTTTCTTTTCAGATTTTAAAAAAACTTTTTAATTTTAAACGGTTCTGGGTAATGAATCCCACAATCCCACTTCTATACGCCTTAAATGTCGTTGACAGCAGCGGCGAATACGGCACAACCCAACGATTATCGACTTCAACATCATTGTTTCTCACTTTCAAAATGATGGGTTGCCGCCATCTTCAGTCGATCGTCGACGGTAGAACCGTATAAAAAATATTTGTTATTTGCACTAACTCACTTACTCCGTAACTCGCACTTGAACTTCTGATGTGAACTGAATTCTTTTACTTACCTACTTTAGGTGGCGCTACAGTCCGGGGTGAACCTGGGCCTCAGTCAACAAGCTTCTCCAGCCAGCTCGATCCCTGGCTAGCTGCCTCCAGTTTCGCACGCTAAGTTGGCTGAGGTCCTCTTCCACTTGCGTGCGCCACCTGAGTCTTGGCCTTCCTCTACTGCGCTGTCCCTCGGGGGCGGATTCGAAGACTTTTCGGACCGGAGCATTGGTGTCCATGCGCTCTACATGACCCAGCCATCTCAGTCTTTGGATCTCCACTCTTCTGGCTAGGTCCATGTCGCTGTACAGTCCATACAGTTCGTAGTTGTATCTCCTCCTCCACTCACCGTCAATGCAGACGGGACCGAAGATCGCCCGAAGAATTTTTCTCTCGAAGCAACCAAGAACACCCTCATCCATTTTTAATAATGTCCATGCCTCTGCGCCATAGAGCAGGACCGGGATTATTAAAGTCTTAAAAAGGGTGACTTTTGTTGTCCGAGAGAGGGCTTTGCTACTCAATTGCCTTCTTAACCCAAAAAAACAGCGGTTGGCAAGAGTTATTCTTCGCTTGATCTCAGCGCTGGTGTCGTTGTCTGTATTTATAGCGGAGCCTATGTAGACAAAGTCCTTAAGTACCTCAAAGTTATATCTGTCGAGGGTGACATTCTGTCCGAGACGTCGGAGTTGGTTGTCGCTTTTGCTTGACAGCATATACTTAGTCTTGCCTTCATTGACCGCTAAACCCATTTTCGCCGCTTCCGTCTCAATACTCGCGAAAGCGCCACTGACATCACGCTGCTTTCTCCCGATTATGTCAATATCGTCGGCGTATGCGAGTAGTTGGACGGACTTTTGAAAGATAGTGCCTCTTGTGTTTGCTCGTGAGTTTTGCACTATTCTTTCAAGTACGATGTTGAAAAAATCGCATGACAGCGCATCGCCTTGTCTTAATCCTTTCTGGACATCAAAGGTCTCGGTGAGATCTTTACCGACCTTGATGGAGCAGCGTGCATTCTCCATCGTCATCCTGCACAGACGGACGAGTTTGGCAGGGATGCCAAAACTAGACATTGCTCTATATAGCTCGTCTCTATAGATGCTGTCATACGTGGCCTTAAAGTCGATGAATAGGTGGTGGGTATCGATCTGAAGCTCATGGGTCTTCTCCAAGATCTGCCGTAGTGTGAATATCTGGTCGATGGTGGACTTTCCTGGCCTGAAGCCACGCTGATATGGACCTATCAGGTTGTTGACGAACGGCTTCAGGCGTTCACACAATACGGCGGATAAAATCTTATATGCGATGTTAAGGAGACTGATGCCTCTGTAGTTGGCGCAGTCTCTTTTCTTGAGAATTGGACAAACAACGCTGAGGTTCCATTCATCGGGCATACTTTCGTCCGACTATATTTTACAGATGAGTTGGTGTATGCTCCTTACCAAGGCATCGCCTGCCGCTTTGAAGAGCTCGGCAGTCAGGCCATCCGCTCCAGCAGCTTTGTTGGACTTAAGCTTCGATATGGCTATCTTCACTTCATCCAGGTCGGGTGGACGGTATTGTTGGTCATCATCGTCCAGGTAGAATCATCTGCCTGACAGCGGTATTTGGTCCGTCATCGCCGTTATACAGTCTGCAGAAATGATCTTTCCAAATCCTCAGCATCGACTGCGATTCTACTACGATGTTCCCTTGTTCATCTCTACAGGCTTCGGTTCGGGGTTTGTTTCCGCGGCATGTTATTTTTACCTTTTGGTAAAACTTCCGAACCTCATTCCTGGAGTAGCATCTCTCAATTTCCTCGATCGCGCGCTTCTCATGCACTTTCTTCTTCCTCCTGAGAAGTCGGTGCTCGTCTGTCCTCTTCCGCTCATAGAGCTCATGAGCAGCTCTGGTCTTTCTAAGCAGCGCCGCGTTATATGCATCTTGCTTAGCTGCATGTGCTTGCCGGCATTCATAATCAAACCAGGGGTTTCGTTGTGGTGGACGAGTGAAACCCAGCACATCAGAAGCGGCATCTCTGATGGCGTTTTGGCAGTGTTTCCAATGGTCTTCGATGCTTGATGCTGGCGGCATTGGACCTCTTAAGAGATTAAGAGACACTCGATCGGAAAAGGACTTGGCGATCTCTTGCGATTGTAGCCGTCTGACGTCGAATTTTCTCACAGCATTAGTTTGTCTTGGCGTAGTTTGGGATATCCGCAACCGTACCTTGGCTACAACAAGGTAATGGTCTCCAAGTCCCCTTGTGGATATCGAGATGTGGGAACCGCGTGCTAGTCATGACAATGTTTCGCCCCGCCGCAAAGTCGATTAGCCTAAATTAGCTAAACAATCGATTAGCCTTTCCGATTGTTCCACCAAAGATACCCTCTCTCCCTGGCTTTGCATTAAAATCACCGAGGACAATTTTAATGTCATAGCTAGGGCATTGCTCGTAGGTCTTGTTAAGGAGCTCGTAGAAGGCATCCTTGGTGTCGTCATCTTTCTCCTCTGTGGGGCATGCGCGTATATGAGGCTTATTTTGGCGAATTTAGCTTTGATGCGGATTGCTACGAGGCGCTCGCTCACATGGCGGAAGCTCAGGACTTCTTGTCTTAGTCTGCCTCCGACAACAAATCCGCATCCAAATAAGCGCTGCTTTTGCCGTCGATAGCAATTGCCGTAGTAGATGTCGCAGTTTTTCATCTTCTTTTTGTCCGGCCCATCCCATCGCATTTCTTGAATGGCGGTTATGTCTGCTTTGCAGCAGTCTAGGGCCTCCGCTAGTTGCTCGGCTGCACGTGGTCTATTAAGGGATCTAACATTCCACGTGCATATCCGGAGCTCATTGTCCTTAAATCGTTTGCGTGGGTTGTCAACAGTAGATCCGTCCATATCCGAGGCTTGTTGATGCTTCGTAACTTAATTTTTTTTTTTAAATGGCCGGGCAGTTATTCCGGCGGCACAACCCCCAACCTGGAGGACCAGTTCCATTTTGAGTGCCCCTAGGACGAGGGGTCGGTTACACCGAAGCCAGTAACCCGTTCCGGGATGTGAGCGCTGCCGTTGGCCCTTATAGGGCTCGTCCGCCACCATCTCTTTTCCAAGACCCTGACTAAGTCCTGGAAATCCTTTCCGGCCTGAGCTCCAAATATGTGGGAGTAGCCCGGATAAGGGCTACTCAATCTTTAACTTCAATTACCGGAGCTGCTTGTCTAGGATTCTTTATATCTATTCTAATTACTATAATGATCGGGATATTCCACTCGCGACCGGAAACTCATTTTAAATACCTTTTTTATGTCATCGCAGTGCCGATATTATATTGAAAGCAATTAGCAGTGCCCGAGATATGGTTTTCGAGTCATAATCTTTGCAGTCTTGTTATAATCACAATAACAAATCAAACTTCTCAAGGATACATTTTTATAATCCAAAACACAAAATAAAGTTTCCAAAATATTTTCCTAAACTTCGGTTTGCAAGTTGGAACCTCGGATCGAAGACCTCAAATAGTTTAGAACTGGAAACGATTATGCGTCGCAGAACTCTACAAATCCTGTGCGTACAGGAAACGAAGTGGTGTAATACAGGAAATAAAGCACGTTTTCTTGATTTAAAAACTAAGGCATTTAAGATGTTTTACCATGGAACGGTCAATGGACGAAACGGTGTTGGTATTGTTGTTACAGCTGATCTTCTAAGCAATATCTATGGTATTTTGAAAGTAAGCGACCGCTTAATGAGTGTAAAAATCGTCATACACAATGAAACGTGGAACATGCACGAGGAATGCATAACACTCGCAAAGTCCCATCTGGGGACTATATCGAAATACCATCACGTCGGCAAAGAAACATGGTGGCGGAATGACGAAACCAAACGAGCTGTGGCCGACAAGAAGAATGCATTTCAAGCGTGGACAAAATGCGATCGGAGCGACGATATCGAAAGAGCGTCTTAAAAACGTCGCAAAGAAAGTTCTGGCTCGAACTCGAGCGGCAGCAGCGGAAAACCTGTACCAGGAGTTGGAACAAATATCCTCACGATCGGCGGATAGAAGACAAGTTATACAAGAAGTTCAAACGTCGTACAATACTAAAGTGCCAAATATTTTTAAGATCGCTGCACAGAGGCGAAAAAATTCGATGGAAATAATCTCGCCGAAATACATAAAAAATGCAGACGGTTGCTTATCAACAAATGAAAAGGAAAGTTATGACAGGTGGCTTGAATACTGCAAGGAATTGCTTAACAAACCGTTTCCACGTGATATCGTACCGACAGCAAGTCTGTTCGAGGAGGAAGTTTCGGACTTTTCAATCGAAGAAATAAGTATAGCAATCGGAAAAATGAAGCGGGGGAAAGCGGCGGGACCAGTCAGTATTCCATCAGAGTTTTGGTCGAAGATGGAGGGAATCCGCAGCGAATGGCTATCGAAACTTTTAAATAAAATTAAAATGTGGACAACCTATGTCGAATCAATGGAGAAGTAGCTTCTTGATTTCATTATACAAAGGAAAATGCGACACTCGAGAATGCAACAACTACCGTCCAATCAAGCTCATGTCACACACAATGAAAATCGTCGAAAGAGTTTTAAGCAATAATTACTTCTCAGATGGCAAATGCGCAACAACGCCTGGGGCTAACCCCTGAAGCGATCCAGGACTGAGCATTATGTAGATGCGTTCTGCGTTCTGCGGTCTGCGACATTAGCCAACCCCATAAGCGGAGCAGCAGCGATGCAGTAAAAATGGGAAACTCGTTACGCATAAGTTCGTATAACGAGGAAAGGGTTAAAAAAAGGATAAGAAGAAGTCTTGTGGCTGATTCCATTGAATGGTGAGAAACAAGGATCGCTAAGTCATTTGCATAGACAAACAGAGTGCTCTTCTTCAAACAACAAAGCATTTCATTCGTAGACAGTATAAAAACAAGAAGACCAAATTTTGAACGATTTCAATAACTTCGGTTAGTGTGTTATGGTCTAGTGTATCAAAAGCTTCGTAGATCTTAACAACCAAGATGTCGAGTAAGTTCGCAAAGAAAGCCTCTACCTTCTTGGAATCCTTATTTCCGATTTAATCTCGAACTATCATATTTGCTCCATGATCTTTCAATGGCAGACAGAATGATAATACATATGACGATAATTCGTTAACTGAGTTTTACTAAGAAGCTGCCTTGTTCATATTATAACAAGAGATGGCTACAAGTTCAGTTGCTTAAAAAGTTTCACCAAACAACCATAGGCATTTTCAGAGAAAAGTCCGGGGGTAGTAGTCCTCCAAATGATCTTTAAATCCTTTATTGTAAGGGCCACGCCCAGCAATGACTGTATTACATTTTCGACCGGAATCATCTCCTTCAGGCGTAAGTCACGCAGGGCAGTGGCAGGTAACTATGCACCTCGATGGGGATTTTTACCGCGCGTTGCTGTTTAAACTTGGTGTGATCGTTGAGAATTTTTCCGAAGTGTCTTCAACCATAACAGTTGCTTAAACCTCAGAATACCCCTTGTCTTTGCTCTACTATCGGACTTGGCCAAAATTGCTCTAAGAGGGCCCGAAATGCGTAGTAGATGCCAGTTATAAAAGAAACGACTTCAGTGCAATCTCATTTTGTGGGTTGCTTTTTTTCTGCGACTCTTGCTGAGAAAGTTTTGATTTCTGATTTGTTTAGCTCAACATTCTCAGCCAATTCAACGTACGTCTAAACAGCTACTGCAGGCGTAAGGCACAGCTTGTTACGTCTATAGATTTATAGCTGTTATCAATACGTGATTAAAAAATGGGCGCACGCCAAACCTTGGAATACCATTTAGCTGAAAGATGATAGATTAATCGATAGGTATATCTAACACTTTATTCCTTAGAGTAGTTAGAAAACAGGCATACAGGGCACCGCATGTGTACAATTAGTAAAGTCGGAGTAGATAAAGTGTGCCTGCTTCGAGTTTGGGCTGTCAATGGTGACTTTTTATCAAAGTCGTATACTTAGTTTGTTCTTCATTCTAATTGTTTGCCACGAAACGCAATTTTGGCAGCGCAGTGTGTTGCCTTGTGTTGGCTCTTGACTTTTCAAAATTCTTTCTTTTTGATCTGTCGTAACACCCCCATGGTCACATTATAGTAAAATATTTCCATTTGGTCCCACTGTAGGTACTATAAAAGTCCTGTTACATCTTCCAGTTAATTCTCCAGGGTAGTAGTAGGTATAAGAGAGAGGAAATAGATATAAGAAAAATATAATAAGAAAAAAAAAAAAAGAAAATCAAATGAATGTTGTGGGAACACACAGTGCCAGGCACAGAGCACAACCCTTAAAAGGGGAACAGAGACACTGTTGCTGGTCTAATGCTAAAATTCTACGTACAGTACATACGTACATTACGAATAGTATACATATACATACGTATGTAGTTTGCCATTCAAAGAAGCTTGTTGCTGCGACGCAAGTAATCCAAAAATAATAACAGTGAAGGCAAGAAAAAATGAGAAAGAAGAACAAGTCCTGGGCCTCATCTGTTTTATAACCATTGGGGGATATAAAAGGGATCAAATTCTCATTTGATATTCGTTCCTTACATTCTTGTCGTTGTCGTCTCGTTGGTTCATTCATGCATTCGTATGGCGCACGGAGGCCATTGCCGCCCTGTGATAAAACCATAGCCTACAGCCCCCAGCAGCAGTCGTATCCTGTATCCTGAATGGGTACATTTAGGCTCTTAAGAGCGGTAAATGTCACTGCTGTGGTTTTGGTGGTGGTATTTTTGTGTTTTTTCCATCCCATCGAGGACATCCTCCTTAAACGCTCCTGGGGTGGTGGTTGTTTGGTGGATGTTTCCACAACTCTGCGGGTGTGAATTGGAATGGTTACAAATAGGCAAACATTACCATTCGATGGATGAGAGTATTGGTGGAAAAGGAATTGAAATAGAGCAAAGTAAAATAAAGGAAAAGAGGAAAAAAAAAAAATCGTCTGACAAAGATAATGATGCTGATGTTTTTCAATGGTTATACCTACTCGTGGTATGGCAAAGGACACAGGAAAATATCCCCACAACAACTCATTGAGAGAGTATTAGGTTTGTGACTTGGAGCTTGGAGTTTAAAGTCTTTGTTGCTTTGGTTCTTGTAGCAGCTTACTTTCTTTCGTATCTATCAGACTGTAATTTTAATACGAATCCCGTTTCAATTAGCATTGCAAAAGAGAGTATAGTGCCAGTGTCAGTGCCCGTGCCAGTGCCAGTGCCAGAATTTGGAGATAAGGCTTTCTGAGATAAGTTTGTTGACTGCGTACTTGCTGTGGGGCATATGTCCTGGATATGGATTAATTGAATTGGATGATAGTGGCTTATGGAACAGATAAGGCAGCTGTGTGTACGCACCTTGTGCCCCATTTAGATTTTGAAGAGCAGGATTACTCTAGAATGTACGTAGCTTATGCTGGACAATTTGGAACAGTAAATTGGGGGGCTTATTACAATATTAAAGTGACATTCTAAAATTGAATGAATTTGCTTGAGTAAATTAAAGAGATTTAAAATTACAAAAAATACAGATGCCGATGGGTTTGTTTCATACTCTCAAAGTACTCGTATCATTACTTGTTATATCAAACAAAATAGGTACTGCCTTATTATTTATATTCAAATACATATGCAAGGTGGCGCAAAATTAATCATCCAATTTGGTTTTCGATTTACTGTTTTACTATATAAAAACAAAATGATTTTGAGTGATGGAAATATTTATTTGGACCTTTACAATTTCTTCTGTTAAGTTTTATCGCATTTTCCATGACTTTCCGCAAGATTTCCGGTGATAGCTGTTAGCATTCCTGTCGAATTTTCTCCTTCAGGGCTGCCATTGCCTGAGGCTTGTTGGCATAAGCCCGTGACTTCAAGTAGCCCCAAAGAAATAAGTCATAGATGGTTAAAACAGGCGATCCTGCTGACCATGTCAAATCGCCAAAACCGGAGATTACGCGACCAGGAAACGCTTCTTTCACAATATCCATTGTGGCTCGTGATGCGTGTGTGGTTGCACCGTCTTGTTGAAACCACATGTTCACCTAGCCCCACTCATCCAATTCCGGCAGTAAGAAGTCGTTTATCATGGCCTTGTAGCGTTCGCCAGTAACCGTGACCGTATTGCCGATATACGGCCCAATCAATCCTCTCGCGTGAACGCCGCACCGCGCAGTGGCTTTGAGTGGATGTAATGGCTCTTCGTGCATCACACGCGGAATCTTAGTGCCCCAGAAACGAAGATTTTGCTTATTGACGTAAGAGCTTTAGTGGAAATGCGTCTCGTCGCTCATGAAGATTTTCGACACAAAATCGTCCTCTTCGTTGTTGAGATTGAGGATGGTTTGACTGCGGAGAATAGCGCTCCATTGCTTGTCTGTTTGTATACTGCAGCTGTCAAGTTCACAAATGTCAAATATGATTGACGTACGATGCCATTTACAAAAATTATAACATCTTCCGATAGGATGATTAATTTTGCGCCACCTTGTACATATACCTAAATAGGCATCCTTTCAAGAGACTTAAGTGATCAAGTGAGAACTGCATTGCCATCCTTGTGTGCGCAAAAATTGCCTTGCGAGTGCATCTTGTGCGCAAAATGCAACTTTCCTACCAATGCGGAAGATTCTGCGGAACTGTGTTTCAAAAGTCTTTGAGAGACTCGCCAAGACAAAAAGGCGTAGATTAGAGGAACGCTGAAAAGCAGAACCTTGATCGTGTATTTCGACTGTGGCTTATATGTATGTATGTGTCAGCGGAGCTTAACATGGTGCATGCTGACTCTTTGTTTAAAGCACTTATCAGCTCTAACGCTTAAACTTGGGCATATGCAAATGATGCATATAATTGAACCTCTTAGCATAACAGCTTGTGACCTTCGATTGCTTGCGACGATCGAACACCCTTCTTGTGTGAATAGTATTTCACATTTAATAACAAAAGCTTCTAAGGCCGTACCTAAACCAAAATACGACATGACTCCCGGTATCACCCAGAGCATTTGCTCAACCATGGCTTTGGCGTTGATATGGTGTTGAGCCCGTCAGACGAGCGCAAGAAAGGGAAAACCTCTATACGTCCTTAATCACGCAGGTTAGCTGCAAATAGTCCAATACGACTACTCTTGTCAAAGATATTTGGAGCTTTGAACCTTACAGGACATTCGAACCTGATGGTATCATCGAAGCAGAATTTCAGTATGTTTTTCAAGATATCAGAAACATCTTGCTACGCATTCTGAAAGTATATATCCGTTTGGTGTTTTCGAAGAATGGTCTTCCGACAGTTACATGTGGATTATTATTTCCCTATATGTGACAACTTTGTTTAACCTATCCAACGAGTGAATAATGAGTCTCATGGTTGTGTGTAATCATTCAAATGCATTCAAGCACCCAGGGGGTATATTCTACGTATTTCGTGGTCTAATGTAAATTTAAATTCAAAATATACCATATTATGCCGTGAGACAAGGACAAATTCTGACTCGCTGTGAAATCGATAGGTTTGGATCTTTTCAAGACTGTCACTAACGGCAGCCATTTTTTCTGAAGAGCGTGCATTTTGATGATGGATAGACTCTAACATAGCCAGTCCCTTAGACTAGTACGCCCAGACTATAATCTGCTCGTAATGCGCGAAACGTATCTATAGTACTACACAATCACTATTTTTGTAAAAAGTTTTCAAAAAGAGTTCGGTCTTCTTGGATAAGAGTCCGGTTTGGCGTATGCGATTAAAACAGGGATGTCAAATCCAGACCACAAATTGGATGGGTTATAGCTAATCCTCTTGGGCACGTATTTTTGGCATTCGCGATAGCCCGGCGATTGCGAAACTGGAAAATCAAAAAAACCAAGATAACTGTCATTATGCTGCCCAAATTAAATGGTGGCGCTCTAAGTTTCTCTATAAATATCAGGTATCAGTACCTTATCACGGACGTCAAAAAGAGGTGAAAAGAGAAATTGACAGAGTTGAAAAAGGTTTACTCGTGCGAGATGGTTGTAAGCTCATGATGTAGCTGTTTAATGGCTTGCCCTGGAAGGCAGACTAACATACACCAACGTGTCAGGAAAAACCGCCACTAACTGCCTCCATAACAACCACTGACTTAATAACAAGCTCTCCGACTATGGCCCTTAACACTTCAGACCATTTGCTACCTATAGGTTTACTGCGGTCGATTCATTGGACCCAATTTTCAACAACTCGGCCACACATTTCGGCCGCTATTTTGCCTTCAACGTTGGCTCTGAGCTCTTCCAATGTTATCGGCTTGTTGGCATAAACCAATGACTTTACGTAGCTCCACAGAAAATAGTCAAGCGGCGTTAAATCGTACGAACGAGGCGGCCAATCGACTGGCCCATTTCTTGAGATAACACGCTCACCATACTTACTCTTCAAAAAATCGATTATAACAGCATACGCTGTGGATTGTGGCACCATCCTGTTGAAACCACATGTCGCCCAAGTCCATATCTTCCGATTGGGGCCTAAAATAATCAGTGATCATGGCGCGATAACGCTGACCATTCACGTGACGCCGTGGAATTGACTGATTTGGATCGTTTGCTACGGACAGCTGAGCGGCAGCGATATTTTCGGCAGTTGTCTCACTGACACGGTAACATCACACAACGAATATGTAGACTCTGCTAGAGCGAGAATTACGACCGAAAATTGGAATTTACGCTTTTAAATTTGTAGTGACCGACTCCGAATTTCGGTAGAAAATTTTTATAATTTGCAGACGTTGCTCGTTCGTGTAGTTTACCATGGTGAAAATGTTGAGTTTACTGAATAAATTGACAGTGACAGTTTGATGATTAGTGAAAGAGTGCGTTCACAAATTAAATTCAAAGTTGTCAAGTCCCTATTGGAAACCCGATACATAGCAGAAACAATGTCCCTTACTTTACCTCATAAATTCTAGAATGACTGGAGATTCTCATCTCTCAACAAGATAGACAAGCAGTACATGATTATATTCCCTTGGGTGTGAGAATGCTCGAACATGAACTGGGCAAACTCGGATACCTAGGAATATACTGCAGGCAGCAATGTCTTACGTCGAAGAAATGACGTATTCATAGGGAGCAATACAACATTCAGATATTTGAATCATTATTACCATACTCGATTTTAAGAACTCAAAACCGCTGAGGTGCTATCACCACATTTCCTATATATGTATGTAAGAGGAAGAATTCTTTACAAAAGTGAAATGATTAGCCAAAGCATCGCTCTTTCGTGTTTTCTAAGTGGTATTACAATGGGGTTACAACTGGGTTAAGCGGATTTGAACGAGGACCACTCTTATAAGTCTAAATTGGGTTATCTAGATGGAATTTATTTCTAAAGCAGCTTGAGGCGGGCACCGTGTCTTAATACTCTAGCAGTTTTCTTTCATTTGCAAACGGATAGAGACATCAGAAATAATATATTTCGTCCTCATGCCATGTTAGATAGCTCGGATATCTTGAATACAATTTTGCGAGCTTTTGTTTGAAAGTGGGAATATTTTTTTCCCTTTTGAACCTACTCATTCTGATTAGTTTTTTTTTTAAGGAGTTATACTCGTATGTTATGGATATCAAAACTTGTGCCACCACCCCGTTTTGCTGTTTATCAGTTATGAGATTTCTAAACTGCTCATTCCTGGCCATATTGTTGGTAGTAGGAAGGATTCAATAAATTTCATAATAATTCCATGATAGTAAAACACTTTTCTGTAAATTCTGGAAGTGGTATTAGGAAGACATATAACAGAATTCTATCAGAATGAAGTTTCCTAAACTTCGGTTTGCAAGTTGAAACCTCGGATCGATGACCTCAAAAAGTTTAGAACTGGAAACGATTATGCGTCGCAGAACTCTACAAATCCTGTGCGTGCAGGAAACGAAGTGGTGTAATACAGGAAATAAAGCACGTTTTCTTGATTTAAGAACTAAGGCATTTAAGATGTTTTACCATGGAACGGTCAATGGACGAAACGGTGTTGGTATTGTTGTTACAGCGGATCTTCTAAGCAATATCGTTGGTATTTTGAAAGTAAGCGACCGCTAAATGAGTGTAAAAATCGTCATACACAATGAAACGTGGAACATTGTTAGCGCGTACGCTCCACAAAATGGATGCGATCAATCGGATAAAGATAGATTTTGGTCAGAGTTCGGTAATTTGCTTAGAAATATACCTATCGATGAGATGCTCTTCGTAGGCGGAGATTTAAATGGCCACGTCGGAGAAACTGCCACGGCGGTAAAGTCTTTGGAACCAGAAATTCAGCTGGCGAAGACATCATTGTAGCGTGTAGGGCTTACGGCTTAACCGTCTTAAATACAATGTTTATTAAACATCAACGACATCTTATTACCTATAGCAGCGGAGGCCACGAAATACAAATAGATTATCACCTCTGCAAAATGTCGAGGAGAAACCGTGTTAAGGACTCTAAAGTAATACTTGGAGAATCGCTAGTTAGCCAACACCGTCTGCTCATTACAGAATTTTTCACAGCGGAACCACCGAAAATACGGGCGTCGTTTGGAAAGCCAAAAATCCGGTGGTATAATCTATCGAAGGAACGAAGCGCAAGATTTATCGCACAGTACTTCAAAATATAAATGGTATAGCAGACTCACTTAGCCTGCAAGAAATGTGGAACAGCAAGCACGAGGAGTGCATAACACTCGCAAAGTCCCATCTGGGGACTATATCGAAATACCATCACGTCGGCAAAGAAACATGGTGGTGGAATGACGAAACCAAACGGGCTGTGGCCGACAAGAAGAATGCATTTCAAGCGTGGACAAAATGCGATCGGAGCGACGATATCGAAAGAGCGTCTTAAAAACGTCGCAAAGAAAGTTCTGGCTCGAACTCGAGCGGCAGCAGCGGAAAACCTGTACCAGGAATTGGAACAAATATCCTCACGATCGGCGGATAGAAGACAAGTTATACAAGAAGTTCAAACGTCGTACAATACTAAAGTGCCAAATATTTTTAAGCTCGCTGCACAGAGGCGAAAAAATTCTATGGAAATAATCTCGCCGAAATACATAAAAAATGCAGACGGTTGCTTATCAACAAATGAAAAGGAAATTTGTGACCGGTGGCTTGAATACTGCAAGGAGTTGCTTAACAAACAGTTTCCACGTGATATCGTGATACAAAGGAAAAGGCGACACTCGAGAATGCAACAACTACCGTTCAATCAAGCTTATGTCACACACAATGAAAATCATCGAAAGAGTCTTAAACGAACGTCTTCGGCAAATGATAAAGCTCGATAATAGCCAGTGTGGATTTGTTGAAGGAAGATCGACGGTGGACGCTACCCAAAGCCTACGAATAATAATGGAAAAGCACCAAAATTCGTCTAAGGATCTACACATGGTATTTATCGACCTCGAGAAAGCATTCGATCGAGTGCCTAGGGATCTCATATGGGCCGCGCTGAGGTCTCAAAACGTGCCGGAAACGTATGTTAGAATAATACAAGAAACGTGAAAACTGCGGTTAAAAGCTCTGCTGGACTAACGAGAGAATTTCCAGTAAATGTCGGAGTGCATCAAGGAAGCGTACTTAGCCCTTTCCTCTTTAACGTAGTATTCGACTATCTTTTAAAAGACTGCATGCGCGAAGCAAATGTAACGCCAATTCTCTTCGCTGACGATGCAGTTATACTTAGCGATAACGTCGAAGATTTACAGAACGCCTTAGATTCATGGAGAAATGCGCTAGAGAGAAACGGGTTTAAAATAAGTCGTTCAAAGACGGAGCATTTGACGTGCCCATTTGCGCATCCGTTGCGACCTGTTCCGGATATAATGTTAGACGGAATAGTTTTTCCGAAAAGCACTATCTCTAAGTACTTGGGATCAATCGTTAACATGGAAGCGAAATGTGACGACGACGTAAACCACAGAGTGAGTGTGGGATGGATGAAATGGCGGGAAAACTCAGGAATCTTTTGCGACCGAAAATTTCCACTTAAATTAAAGGGGAAACTCTACACCACGGTTGTTAGACCAGCTCTTATATACGGTTCACAGTGCTGAACAATGTATGAAGCGGCTAAAAACAAAATGACGGCAGCGGAAATGAAAATGTTAAGGATGTCTAGTGGAGTCACTAAACGCGATTGTATTAGATCTACGCGTATAAGAGGAAGTCTACATATAAAGAATTCGGTAACCGAACAGCTTGAGGCGAAAAGAATAAGCTGGTATTGCCACGTTCAAAGAAGATCTGCGGGAAATCCGGTTAAAAAGGCACTATCAACTACGGTCACTCCAACTATAAGAAAACGAGGTCGGAAAAAGAATTCCTGGAAGAAGCAAATGCGCAACAGCGCCTGGGGCTAACCGCTGACGCGATCCAGGACTGAGCATTATGTAGATGCGTTCTGCGGTCTGCGACATTAGCCAACCCCATAAGCGGAGCAGCAGCGATGCAGTAAAAATGGGAAACTCGTTACGCATAAGTTCGTATAACGAGGAAAGGGTTAATAAAAGGATAAGAAGAATGTAACAAACTATCGGTTTTTGCATTTTGAATACTTTTTGTCTGCGCACTACGAAAAATAAAATAGTTCGTAGATTTAAACGATACCACTTTCTACGAATTTCGAAATTCATAGCAAAAATTTCCACTACAACGGATTCTCTGATAGTTCTTTCGGGGTTGATAGCAAAATTCCGAGTACGACGGATTCTGTGAGAGACATCTTTAGGTACCCAGATTGGATAGGGATTTCTGCCAGAACATAACGGGAAGGCAGGTCAATTTAGTGCATTTATTACTATAAGACAATGTCGACAACGCATGTCGACATCTATGGAAGTGAGATCTGGGCAGACGCGCTTCGACAAGAAAAGTACCGGAAGCAGATGGCGGCAGTGCAAAGACGTGGAGCTCTACGCGTGGCTAGCTCTTACCGAACGGTGTCGGAACCAGCCGTCCTAGTAGTCGCAGGAATGACTCCCATCGTTCTCCTAGCGGCACAAAGGAAGTACGTCCACGAAAACAAGGCGGAAATCGGATTGGAAGCGGCAATCGATCAAGCAGAGTAGCAAACGATACGGAAGTAGCAAGAGCGCTGGATCTCGGAAAACAGAGGAAGATGGACAGGAGGCTGATAAATGTGGCTGAGTGGAAAGACCGGAAATACGGTGAGGTCAACTACTTCATCACCCAGTTCCTCACCGGACACGGAAATTTCAAAGCCTTTTTACATAGGATCGGCAAAACAAAACTGGGTGACTCCCCAGCAGACGACGTACATCACACATTTTTTGCCTGCAGAAGATGGAAAGCCCAACGCACAGCACTGGAAAACAGCATTGGTGCTCTCAACCCAGAAAACATAGTGGCTTAAATGCTGACAAGTGACCTGAACTGCGGAAGAATTTGCCAGTTTGTGGAAGATATTCTCAGAAGAAAGAAAGGAGAAGCAGAACAATACCGGGAAATCACGTAAACCTGATAGGGTGCAGGAGCACAGCCCCTTGAAGTAATGCGAAGAGCGGTCCCAGGGGGTTATGCAGAAGCCATGGGGTTGGGAGGAGTTTTAGTCCGTATGATCCGAAAGCATGCGGAGAGAGCCGGACACACGGGGATGGTCAACCCCAACAGACCTCCTTATGGTGCGTAGGGCATTTCTCCTCCCCCCCAAAAGGAAAAAAAAAAAAAAAGCTATAAGACAAATAGCAGATTCAAACTAGCAGATTTACACCAGCAACGACATAGACTATTAAGATCACCCAAGAAAAGAGGACATGTTCTTCCAAACCATTAATAAAACAATCGATATTTTTTATTTATTTATTTTAATTCTTTTTAATCAGAAGCCTTTCCATTTCTATGTATCTTTGAATACAATATCTTTTTGTTATTTGTTTTTTTATTTCTTAAATCAATTCAATTCTTTGTTTTATTTTTTTATATTCCGTTGATCAATTTCTTTAGATTTATAGTCAGTGGTTGTACATTGAAACATTTAACTTAGGAAATGTCAGAGATGGATTTCGTGTTATTTGCTTTTATTTTCTTTTTTCAGTTACATTAGTAATAATTAAGTAATAATTATCATTGCATCTGCCTTATGCTAAAAATCTATTTCTAGTTCTTAAAAAAAAAAGAAACGAAAATCTCATTGTATCTACTCATCGTATCATGCGAAATGTCCTTTCATTAAAAGAAATTCTTCATTCTTCATTAAATTAATTTTTTTTTGCTTCAAATAAATTGTTACAGTGCCATTAATTATAAATTTTTATTTTTTTTTAAATTTTAAATTTATTATTTATTTTTTTATTGATTTACTACCTGTGTTCCTTGGTTTAGGTACCATTAAGGTACTGAATTCTATTTCGTTCCTTATTTCTTTCTTTAAATGTATAATATATATGTATATATATATATATATCATTTCTTTTAATCCTTGGATTTCTACATTGGCTTTTGGTCCGTTCCTAAAAAATAAATCAATTCAGGACTTTTCATTCTACCTTATAACAAGTAATATTTATTATAATTGTCTTGCATTTGCTATGATTAATTTTTGTTTTATTAGAAAATATACATATTTAAGTTAAATTAAAAATTAAATAAAAAAAAACATATATATCTATTTAAATATATAAAAAAAATCACATCTACAAGTTATTATTTTTTTTAATGTTCACTGGTTTAAATTGAATTTTTAACACTCAAAAAATCATTGTGTTTTCAGCATTTTATTTGATTACATTAGCTCCATGATTAGAAGTGATAATTTGTTGTAGATGTGTGTGTAATTTGTAGTTGTTCTACCGATGAAGAGGATACTTCAAGAACCTTTGAAATCGCAATTCAATTTTATGAGCATTAAAAGTTCAAATTGCCCATCATGGCAAGCTGTTATGTTATGTCAAATCCGGGTGACTTAATTCCGACACAGTAAAAAAAAGTAGGGCCACCATATACCACCCTCCTCAAATATAAGTATGAGCCTAATATATAGGCGCGCTTCTAAAAAATCTACTAAAAATCACATTTTCTTCATTTGCGTCTGATGTAAGAAGCGAAAATTAATGCCTACCGAAAAGCTCTATCATAAGAAAATACCTTTATATTTTTGGTATCTCAGATGCTGAAAAATAGATATGGGACTATCATAAGCCCATACGAATGTTGGTTTTACAGAGAGTATATCAGGCAAAGTTCGACACATTAGTATTCTGCAGTACTATATAATGAATTTTAAACATATTTCGCACTTCGCTTAACAGTTGATGTTGTCGGCTTAACTGTAGGTAGTTCACCCTTCAGACTTTAATGGAAGCATTAGCCCAATAAGTCTCTAAGCCGCGTTCCTTTGCCTCTCCACCGTAAATTTCACTATAGGCCCGATAAATTTCTTTAGGTTTTTTGATCTTCAGTTGTCATAATTTCTTTGGCACCTGCATTTCTATCCATCAGCCAACGAATAATTTTTGGACTATACAATCAGTCAAAGTCAAAATCACTTTTCAATTGCTCACCTTAGACAATTCGTATTAAGACTGGTTTTGAATACTACTTATCAATCGGATTACATGTCGAATGTGATGGGAATGAAACAATCAGTTAAACAAGGTGGCCTTGTCACCATCCGTAACAAATATTATCCCTAATGAAAACTGGGACATTGGTGAATTAAGTTAGATTTAAACACATCAGCTAAAACCTTTATGTTCAAAGCAAATTTCAAAAACTCTTGTCACTTATTAAAAGTCACATTCAGCTAGTAATAGACTCATGACAGAGAAATTTATGATGAAAGCTCCTATGACATGGTAGAAGTCAGATTCTCCTAGTCATAAGCCTCTGTCAGTTCGCCTTGTCTTTTGAAAATGGAGTAGCATAGGACGACACGAACGTCGTCGACACGATATTCGAAGGTAAGTCAAATTTTCAGACAGATCTGTCAAGTTGTTTTGTTGTGACAGTAAAAAAAAAACAAAAAATGAATTTCATGTGCTTATTCAACACAATTTTTTGCCCAAAAAACCATCATGCAAACCAAACAGAAGCTTGAAAAGTATCACTATAGATTGGAACCATCCACCACTGGTTTACTTAATTTCGGTGTAGTCGTACTAGCACAAGTGATGCCGAAAATTCTGGTCGCCCAATTGAGGTCACTACGCCAGAAATGGTCGATAAAATCCACGGTATGTTCTGGAAGACAGGCTAGCGCAGCTACGCCAACTTGAAGAGCCTACATCCTTATCAGATGGATCGGTGTTTTTACTTTTGCAAAAATTGTTGGCCGTCCGGAGGTATGAGAGCAATTTTGTGGCACCATATTAAGAACCTTCAAAATCATCTTCCAGAGGTTAAAATGAGGTTAAATTGATGGAAGCCAAACTGCCCTCCACACGAGGCAATTTTTGTGCTGGTTGCCAGTTGCAATCGGAAATTGGCGCCGAAATTACCTCGTGTGTAGGCGCTTTTAGCAGTGGCCTATCTATTGTATGGCAGATAGGGCACGCGCCCTGGGCGCCGCAACCGAAGGGGCGATGCGGCTGCGAAAATTGTTGAAGAGTCGTGACTCTGACGGACGCCTAGACGTATATACTCAAAAAAATTTAGATTCTTATTGAAACCTTGAAAATCTTCAAAGACTTCAAGTTTTTAAAGATTTTTTTTAAATTTTCAGAGCTTAAACGGGAATACTATCGCGCGATATAGTTTTAAACATTTTTTCTTATAATATGCACCGTAAGTTTTGGCGTATTCGGGAACTAAAAATCGCTATGCCAACGGTTGTGAAATCGGAGTCTACAACTAGATGGAGTGCAAGGGTGAAAGCTGTGAAATTACATAAGCAAGCACCTTGACGAGATAATGCAAGTCCTTCAGGCCATAATGGATGATGCCACGGAGACCGTAGACACCAGGCAACTGTACAGCCATATCTTGACTCCCAATTTTTTTTTGACTTTATTTGGATTTTGGACCAGAGTGCTTATTCCCACTGACCGACTCCAGAAAAGATTGCAAGATCCGACGATGAACTTCCAGGATGCCGCCTTGGACCTGGAAAGTTTAAGAGATCCTTTTTACAATGAAAGAGAAACGTTAATGAATCAAGCTCTGTAAGATGGGCTTAGTCTCTGTCAAGAGTGCGAGGTTGAGACCGAAAGACGCAAAAGACGAAGAAAGAGGATGGCTGGCGAAACAACAAGAGATACCGGATTAGAAGCAAAACGGACAGACAGACACACGAGTGATCCGTTAAGGGTTTCGTTTTTTGTTCGGATGTACGGAACCCTAAAAAAAGAGAAAATGATATCTCATACACAACTTGCTGTATTTAAATTTGAAGTTTGAGCGCCCTTAACCCATATACGCCAGACGTGTCCACACAAGGACACCTAAACAAATACCGTTAACTTTTTATCATTTCTGTTTTTTCTTTTGTTAACATTTGATGGTTAACATTGATGGTGATGTTACAGAGATAGATTTAGTTGCTTTTCCCCCAGAACCAAGTGAGCTAACCGATGAAGAAGAAGGTGATGAGGATCATATTTATAGCAATGCTATTCTGCGAGACATATCTGGTAGAGTGGAAGTATTCACGAATAGAGGTAAAGACGATGGGACAGTAGCGATGACGAACCGCTCGCTGAAATCAAGAGACGTAGAAATAATATTGAGGAACCCCGCTGGCTTAAAACAGAGCCTATCTATGAGCCTATAATTTCCACTGAAGGTAATATGCAAGTGCAATCACACCTCGATAAATTATTGGATGAAATGAGAAATCAAAATCCATTCCAATATTTGACGAGGAAGTTTTCGCCATGACTGTTCAATACTCGCAGACTCAGAAAAACAAGTATGACTTCGAAGTATCTGTTCATGAACTCAACACATTCTTTGGTATACTTTTATTGACTGGTTACCATGCATTGCCTGGAGAACGTTTGTACTGGTTACCATTCATTGCCTCGAGAACGTTTGTACTGGTGCTTGAACGAAGACTGTAATGTGTCTATTGTGCTAAAAGCTATGCCAAGAAATCAATTAGAGGAAATACAAAAATATCTTCATTTCTGTGGCAATCTTGACGCAGTCGAATCATCCGACAAGGTGCGACCACTTGCATCCGACAACTTCTTCACTAGTTTCAAATTGCTCCGAGATTTACGAAAAGCTGATTTTCATGCAATAGGTACGAGTACCGTTCGCGAAGGTAGAATTAAGAAGTACCCTCTAGTTGAAGTAAAAGAACTGAAAAACAAAAACCGTGCAGATTTTGACTATCGTTTCGATCAAATCAACCAAATTTTATTCGTCCGTTGGGTGGACAACAGTGTCGGTGTCTGCACCATGGGGTCGAACTATGATAGCGTCCTGCCTCTGGGGACAGTAAAGAGATGGAGCGCAGTGGAGAAGGTGAAAAATAGGTGGACGTTGGCATTCCGCATGTTTTGCAAAGCTACAACAAGGGAATGGGTGGTTTAGATCAAGCAAAAATGGTGCTGGGTTGAGCCGTAGCAAACACATAGCGCCTTCACAGTCTAACGAATGATGACAAGTTAGATCAGCTACAATTTCGTCGCTACTTAAGACGCTCGTCACTATTTAAGACACACAAGAAGTGAAAATTTGCGTCCAACAGCTTCTGTGGTGCCAAGTTTGCAGTATGATGGGATCAGTCACTATCCAAAAACAACTATCCCAGCAACTAAGATGTACCGTGTGTCATACGAAAGAACGTTGGCAATGCCATAAGTGTGTGCAAACTTTATGCATTGATAGAGAATGCTTTTCAATTTCTCATACTGCTTAAGCCCAGAAATTTTGTTGTTTCCACAGCGAAGTTTTATTTGGGCCCAAATGGATTAACCCAAAGCCCATAGTATTAACCCAGTTCTTGATATTGGGCAGCTGCTTATCCTTCGAATTGGAGACCGTCAATCTTTGAATACGAGTATCTTGCAAAGCAATTCATTGAATGTAGAAGTGGTTTTGTGAGGGACACATGTTGAAATTGTGTAACAATAGCCTTGTTTGCGACTTAATTATGTAGAATAAAGGCTGATAGGATACGCCACACATTCAAAACAAATGCGATCACTGCTAGTCAAAGAGCTAACTAATGTGTAATGATTTAAATATATTTTTTAAATATATGTATGTACATTGAATATTGCATTTGGAAAATAGATCTAATATGTTAAAAATACATTTCGTTTCCTGTGATTAGAATTCATATATGTATATATGTATGTATATATATAATAAAGTTTACTCATATTTTTTTTTTGTTTTTTGTTTTTTTTTTTTAATTTTTCCTTCATATAGTATTCTTTTATTTAAATGTTTTATTAAAACGTGATTGTGCTCATCCTTTGTTTTTTTTTTCTTCTGTTTCTTTAGTATATAGTTTTTTTGTTTTTCATTTTTTAATTAGTCAATTTATTGTAATTAATTATAATTTTTTTATTTTTCTTATTCATGCTTAAGTTTAGTAAATTCCTTTTTGTATTGTATCTCATTTCGATTAAAATATAAATCCCAACAATTACGTTATCAATAGACAATGTTTGTCATTCAAATATTTATTTTTGTTTAATTACTTTTTAGGTGTTTTTTTTTTTTTTGTTTTTTTAAATAATTGTTACAATGTTCAACAAAAAGGCGTAAAAATAAATAAAAAAAATTTCCTATGACTAGTTTATATATTAAAAAGTAAACAAAAAAAGTTAATATTCATTCTTATGCACTAGTACACGTATTTGTGTTAATTAATATTTAACTATTACTATCATGTTTTTGTTTTTTTTAGTTTTGTTTTTTTTAAATCGTTGCAATAGACATTATGATATGACTTGTGTGACTGTATATATTAATTAATTTCATATGATTTATTTTTTTTTATTTATTTAGATTTTGTTTGTTTGTATTTATTAATTTATTTAAAAAAAAAAATCGGCAACAGAAAAAGCTTTTTGCTAAAAAAGAAATTATTTAATATTTATTTTTACACGGAATAAATAAATAATTGGTTTTCAGTGTTAGGATAGAGGTAATGTGAGGAAAACTGGGTTGCTATATAGTTTATATGTGTATACATACTAAGTTAAGCGAAACCTTTTTCTATTTTAATTTTTACTTTATAAGCTTACGACTACATTGAAGGAGTATTAAAGGAAGGCCTGTTGTTGTTCATGATGTCAGTGAGTAAGGGGTAGTAGTTAATTTATAAAAATTAATTTTCGATATAAAAAAAATTTTGGAGGTAGCTTAATAATAGGAATCACCAAACGAAAAAGTTAGCATTTCTGATACTGCAAGATATTTTATCACTTATTATCTTGCTAGTAGAGAGCATCACGTTAAAAGGACAAACAGTGTTGATATCGCTATAGAACCTATAGTCTATATATGAACTTGAAAACCTAGATTGTATTCAGGCTTAATAATTACCTTCAAATACTAACTTAAAAACTTGGAAACATTGAACTTGGAAAGGCAGCAAAGATTTAACTCGAACTTATTACGGGCCTGCGTCTTCCAATGCTAAGGATTAGGAAAAATGTTTTCCACAATATGGCGACGTTGGTTAAAAATCCGTAGAGGGACTCAAGTTGCGGTTGAGAGTTTGTACTCCAGAAACAACGTGCGGCAGTTTTACAAATAGGTGAAGGGAACGCATCAAGGAAACTATACCTTCGCAGAAGCAGGTAGCAATATTTAAGAAAACCTAGTCACACTCGGTGCTGAGAATATGAAAAAAACATTTTCTGTGACTATCGTCTGTGACACGTTTACCTAACCAAAACAAAGAAATAAAGAAAATATCTAAGCTTAAGTCCAATAAAGTTGCAGGCAGCTTACCAGCTGCTTGAAATGGTTTTGTAAAGAGTATACACCAGGTCATTTTGCAGATCTGGTCAGAAACGTGTATGTCTGATCTTAGCATTGTTTCCTCGATCCAAGGAAAAAAAAGAGATTTCCTCACTTGAGTCATACATTTTCTCAACAGAAGTGATAAAATCCTATTTATAGTTATAATGGGAACAGAAACATCGGATTGGCCCCTACTACTTTGGTTTGGACAGATCCAGAAAAAAACTATAGCAGGCCAAATTGACACCCACCGTCTTTTCAGCGATTTTAAGGCCTCATACGAATACAACAGGACTTTTAGATCCGAGTTATATAGAGCCATGTGCACTTTTGGCATCTCTGCCAAACTCGTTCGTCTGATTGGATATTGAGAACACTCGCTGCTCGATATAGATCGTTAACGACTTAACCGATTCCTTTATTTCAAGGAATTGTGCAGAACTCACAAGCGAACACTAGAGGCACAATCCGTCAAAAGTCTGTGGACCTATCATCATTTGTCGATCATATTGCCATAACTGGCAGAACCCAGCGCGTTTTTACACGTGCGATCGCTATTAATATCATCTCAGTGGCACTCCATGGCTTTCAACCATGACCTTTGTTGAAAATGGATCAATTTATCCTCAGGCGTTTCGAAAGAAAAGACTTCGTACAATATTCGGACCGCTTTCGATTACGATCAGATTGGAGAACGTGGAGTGAAAGATTCGGCTTGCAGATTCTTCGAATCTTCAATATATTCAAAAGGATCAATTAATACCATTTTGAAAGATGTTTTGGGCCTCTAACGTGTCAAGTGTCGATTGGTACCAAAAATGCTGAATTTTCTAGAAAAATAGGGTCGTGTTGATGTGAAACAATGCTCTCTGACTATCAGGCGGTTTATAAACGCATTATTACGGGAGATGAGACTTGGATCTACGATTACGACCCCGAAACAACCGACCAATAGAGTGAATATCGTGCCAAAGGTGAGGCAACACCGAAAAGACCGCGTCAAAGTCGCTCAAAAATCAAGGTGATGTTGACTGTTTTCTTCGATTTTCGTGGTATAGTTCATTATGAATTCTTTCCGCCCGGTCAAACTGTCAACAAGAAATACTATTTGAGTGTTATGCGTCATTTGCGTGAAGCTATTCGTAAAAAGAGGCCGGATTTTTGGAAGGAAAACTCTTGGTTTTTACACCACGATAATGCGCCATCTCACACTGCACTGATTCTTCGTGACTTTTTCGGCAAAAATGTAAACAATATCGTTCCGCAACTACCTTATTCACCTGATTTGGCTCCGTGTGACTTCTGGCTATTTCCAAAATTCAACAGACCACTCCGAGGAAACCGTTTTGAGTCGATTGAAAACCTTCAACGTGAATCGGCGCGTGCTCTGAAGGCTATATCGGAAGAAGACTTTTTGGCATGCTTCGAGGACTGAAAAAAGCGGTGGCATAAGTGTATTATATCGGGAGGGGACTATTTTGAAGGGGACGAAATTGATTTGGAAGAATAAATAAAGATTTTTTGATTTACAAAAAAATTCCGACCAGTTTTTGGATACAATAGTATTTAACTTCACAATTGAGAAAATTGTGCAAGCCTGACAAGGTAGCCCTATAACAACAGAACAACTTTTTTAACATAATTTTTGAAAGAATTATGCAAACCTCACAAATCACCCTCAGCGGTGCTATTTTTATAAATTATATTTGGTTACTCACATATGGTTAATAGCTATCAATCGAGCATTTGCGATTTTTGAAACAAAAGTGGCAAAATGGGTTTAGCAATTAACGAAGAAATAACAAAGAGGGGCATACAACATCGAAGTTTCGGATAAAACGTCACGATAGGGAGCTAAAATACAAGGTAGGAAGGGACTTAATCTGCTTAATCTGACAACGACACCAGTGCGGAAATCAGGCAAAGAATCACTTCTGCTATCAAAGCTATCTTGAACGACCAAATAGGCCTCATACAAGACAGTCTTGCTTCAAGGCGCAGAAATTTAGTCACTATGAACCCATGGAAACCAGTGTTCGAATCCGGATAGTTTTCGACTTTAATCCAGAGAGACAATGAAGTAGAGGACGACTCTATCTTGGGTGGCACTAACAGAAGGGGCAATTATCCAGCTTCGCGTGCGCAACTGGAAGCAGCTGTCAAAAGACCAAACTGACAGTCTTCCCCAGACTGCAGCGTCATTTGATTAAGTAAGAATCTTGTGAACAGTATGTCTCAAAAATAGGACAGAACCTTAAAAGCGACAGCTATAAATTTAATGTAGTAAGTATCTTGACTTAAATAATGACATATAATTAAAAATCAAATGGAAATTTGCGCTTCCCAATTGGTGTTTCTTTGGCTTGAGAATGAAGGGAACAGAGTTATAAAGCCTTGCCAAGAAATACTAAGGAGACTCTGTAAGAGTTCTGTTTTATGGCGTAGAAACAGAAGCAGGAGAAGCCTGGATGTCGATGGAGACAAAGATTATATTTTCAGTTCCCTCGTGTGGGGGATAATTAAAAACCAATCCTACGAGATTTATGGCGATATTGATTTGAGAGTCAGTTATCTTACTTGGCTTGGAAAATGTTGAGACCTCGTCTAAAATGGTTGGTCACAACTAAGTTGAAGTGAAGGAAAAATGAGCAACTGGAAGCAGTTAAGCTTATTGGTTGAGACCCAGGTTCAAACATTACTGTGACGTTATCTACACTACAATACAAAGTTTAAAATAAGGAGTTGGTAAGGCCTGGGATGCGGCGTCAAGGTTTAACAATTTTTGAGAATGACACCTGGGGGAAACCCAAACAAATGGTTTAATGAGGTTTTTTAAAACTGGGTGCATGATAGTGCATGTCAAGTTTTTCGTATGTTTTACCATCTCAATGATGATCGAAATTTCACAGCAGATTTTGTTGGAATTCTATAATGATCATCTTTAAAATGCTTTCTTGCTAGCCAACAAAAGAAATAAAAAGCTGCTGTAAAATAGTTAAATTTAAATTGAAGTGACCTATTATTTTGGTTCTTGATCATTTCTCAGCAAGTCAACCTAAAGGCTAGGACGCGCTCAAGGGGCTATTAGTACCCTTAAAATGATTGCACACAGCGCGGGCGTTGTAGAGTTAGGGAGGAAAGAATGAGAGGTACCAATGTACGTTGGTCTTGAATGTTTGAAGGATATAATGACTAGGAAATAAAGAGCTCGGCAGGGCATTCCGTGAGCGGGTGGTTCGGCTTAGGATAGAATCACGATATTTCAGGGTACATCCGAAAGTGGGCTTGAGGGTGTATTCATAGCTAGACGGGTGTTACGGTTGGAGGTTTGAAGGAGCGGAATGCTACTGGCAATTTCCGAGGAGCACTGGTGGTGAAAACAGCTATAGAACAACGAGGGTGATGTAATATTAGTATCACCTATTAGTTTCATCGCACGGTTTTGAATCAAGTAGGCGCAGAGAAGTCTTCGGAGCACCTCACCAGATGTTAGCATTGTACTCCAATTTTGGCCGGATGAAAGTCTGATATATTGAAGCCAGATCAAAGGGGGTGACATATTTCTTACATCGCTTAAGGAAACCTAGACATTTCGCAGCATTTTTGGCGACTTCGAATAGTTTTTCGGTTTTAACGATGTAGCATTCATGGATAATGGCCGGGTATTTGAATTTCGCTTAGCCGACAGCATTGTGTTTTGGCAGCATTAAATTCCACTCTGTTGGTAGTTTCCCAATTGGTTATGCTGTTTATATCGGAATTTAATGAGCTTTACATACGCAACCGTTCCCGTATTACAGCCGAAGAGCAGGGACGTGAGTCCGGAAACGAATATGAAAAGCTGAGAGTACTGTTGTCAGTAAAGGAGTAAATTAGATTAAAAGTAGCAGACAAGAGGTCATTGGTGAAAATTAAAAAGAGTGTCGGAGACAGAACGGAGCCCTGGGGTACACCAGCATTTATTTTGTGAATATCAGACTTGAAACCATCCAAGACAACTTGAATTGAACGTTCCGAAGGGTAATTTCTAATACATTGAAGAAGAGAGTCGTCGATCCCAAAAACACGCATTTTCGACGAAAGATGCTGATGCCAAACGTTGTCAAATGCCTTAGAAATATCAAGTGCACGTAGGTGTTCAAAAATATTGAAACATGTACGACCTGCATGATATTGATGTCTCCCCGAGGGCTCCTAGCCCCCTTTACTCTTTTGTTGGATTTCGCTTGGAAAAACAAAATCGGAACGACAGAAAATTCAGCTGGGAAAATTTTAAGTTTTTGAAACCAAATCAAGTTGAAGAGAGAATCTATCATCGTAACAAATGTACATCTATATTTTTTACATATTTAAAGATCGCTTTCAACTGCAATGGGGGCAAGTCTTAGAATCAACCAAATTCTTGGTATTTGATTTTGTTCGCCAAACTTGAAGAAATATGCCATTTAATTTATTTTAAGACCTTTCTATACAAGAGTGAGAGTTCGGTTTAAAAACGTTTGATGGTTTTGAAGTGATTCGGGAACAAATAACGTAATCGAATTGATATGGACTCTACTTAGATAAAATTGTTGTCAGAAAGAAAAGAAAGGGGGACCATCCAGTCTCAATCTCTTTAAAATTTAACAGAGATACCTTACAAAAAAAAAAAATTAAAACAAAAAAACCCGAATGAGATATTTTTACCCAAATCCCCATTGACACCATGACATTAGATTAGTTAATAGACATCAATTATTTAAATCGAATCAACGATTATATACATTTGTATTGTATTTCCAATCAAAATATTTTTAATCTATTTTTGCAATATTTTCTTTTTTAATGACATATGGAATTATACATAAATACATGTATGTAGAGAACAGCTAAGTAAGTAACCCATAATGTAGGTAGGTATTTTGAAAAGGAAGTACTGTGTGATTTAGAAGCTTCAGGCTTCATATGGCCTACTTAATAAGTTTCTTTTTTGTTATTTTCAATAATTTCGAGTGTCAACAGAGGAAGTTCTTGCAAAGTTTTTAACTTGTTTTTTTTTTTTTTATGTTATTCAATTATTGAAAGACAACACGAACAGCGGTTGTGAAAAGGCACAAGGGAAATCGGGAAAGTTTAGAATTATTTTAAATTTACATACTTAATTAATATTTTTTTTTTATTTATATAATGTTTTTGGTTTTTAATTAATTTTAGTAAATTGTTTTTATTTAATTATAATTATTATTTTTTTTTTTTATTGTGAAATGCTGATACTTGTTTTATAGATTTTTGTATACAAATTTAGCGAATTTACTGAATATTTAATTTTTTTTAATTGACACATAATATACCTAAAAATGAAATGATTTGATTTTGGTTAAGTAGATTTTGGCAGTGTTGCTTAGGTGAGTTGGGCAAAACAAAAAATTAAATTAGGGGATATTGGTTAAGGGCTTATAATTGATGCTGCTGCATAAGCCTGTTAAGTATGGTAGTTGTTTAGTAATTTTAACACCGGTTGTGGTAATCAAAAACTCATATTTTAAATACAAGTCTTGTCCTAAAATATGACTTGGAATAATTGAAATTGGATGATATCACTGATACAATCAATCAGAAAGATTTAACTGTTGTAAAAATATGGGTTTGACTTTTCCTCATGATAAAAATTGGCTTTAACTCAGTTATAATCTGAGAAAGTCATATTATTCGTGTAGGGCAAGCATATCGGACTTTTGCTCCCGTGGAAGCAACACACATCTGTTTCCTTATGAAGACTTAGATTGTAAATAATATCTTCAATGACATGTGGTATGAGTTTGATGTTCATTTCTGTAATAACATGTGTTGAGTTGAGCTAAACAATGGACATAAAATTACATTAAGATCGCCTTTCGGGCTCACATAGGCGGCTGAATTCTTTCGGATACTACGGTCTAATAAGTCAGTGACAATTTCTTAAAAAGGAAAACTCCACACTGGCTTCGACCATTCTTATGTGCGATCAGTTCTTAGTTATGTTTTCTATCCTTTTAACCTCCTGTTATCACTTCTGACTTCGCCAAGAAGATAATTGCAAAATGGGAATAGTCATAAAAAAATTCTTTTATTCAAAACATCGATTGCTCACATTTCTCCTGAAATTATGTTGAAAAATTAATTGAGTTCCTCAATTTCTAGTGGCCTCATAAACTCTTGGGCCCTATCTTGATTCTTTTATGGTTGAGGCGAAGGGAAAGACAGAGAGAGTGACGTATGAAAATGTTTTCTTTTAAATCTCAGTACACATAGGTAGCTGATAGTAAGTCTGACTGCTGACAATTTCCAAAATCCGTGCTTAGTAAAATGTGTAGTCGTAATCAACCACGCTAGTGGGCTTTTCGCAACACAATTAAAATATTTCGGACTATATTCACTCTTTTGGACTTCAAGCCATGGGAAAAGCGTGCACAGATTAAAATATCGGCGACGTGGGCAACAACTAGGCCTGTGTTCATCGACTTGGTGGAAGATTCTGCGGAAGGATGTTGTTTTACAAACGCATAAGGAAACAATTGCTGTAAGAAACCAATTGATTGTCGTTAGCATTGTAATTTTGCTACTTGGGCGCTTAGACATGTTGGAATTCGATTTACTTTGTTCAGTGATGTAGCTCACTTCTATTTCAATGGCCTTGTGACACTTGAGACCTAATGGTAATTTTTTATTAAGTGATTCACCTCGAAAAATTGGTGCACTTTATGGGCTGGTGGCATCATCATTCAAAAATGACGAAACTCGAAGTGTCACCGTTAATGCCGCCCGGTACAGAGCCAGGATCAACGATTTTTTATTTCCAAAGATAGGTGACAGGCACTAAAGATTTAGCAAGATATGGTTGCTTCAGCATAATGCAAACCAAACCCTTTTCAAAAGAAATATTGCATTCAAAGTTGTCGTAGTAATAGAAACACGTTATTTTATTCAGTAGAAACGGTTTAACTTCTGTGAGGTGAAGCCGCAAAAATCAGGAAAAACTGCTCGGATAACGCTTGCAAATAAAAATAGTAGAGTATAAGGTGGTGATTAAACATGAAATTGCTGCTATGGCTTATATTGAAAATACTTGCTGAGATCCAAAATTCTGAAAACTAAATCAATGCATGCATTCTTTCATCTCTATGCAAATATTAAAGAAGTATGAAGGGAGGGCCTTAAATCGACACGTAAATAATTTTTCTTTTAATTACTCTTATCTCGGAAAATATTTTCAATTGACACAGACTTTATCTTTTTTTTTAAATAAGTATATGCAGGCGACATCTTTCGAATCCAAATAGAAAATCAACTAGGTGATAAATGCAACATTGTTAAAGGACGATGCTCGCTCTCCATAAACTTGTGTATTTAACTTCCACTTACAACTTATAAAACAATCACCAAAAACGTGAAATTAAATAAAGCCCGAAAAGGAGTCTAAAAGATAGATACCCGACTGTCGAACAATCAAGGGTCGTCTTAATTTTAGCATTCAGAAAAACTTGTGTAATTTTTGAACTTAGGAAGACATGACCTAACTCCAATGTTTAAAGTCATTATGTCATAGGCTATGAAAAGTTGCTTCTAAGAAAGGAAATTTTAATTTTAGTTTTGAATTTTTAATTACCATTTGAGAAGTGATTTTTTTATCTATGATGTATGTTTCAGTTTCTATTCCATATATTGTTATATTGAAAAACTGCCTTTTGAAAAGCATGCACTAAGCAACAAAATCTTATCTTAATTGGGTGTGAATCTGATCTTATGATTTTTTTTTTTAATTTCAAACTACTACAGAAATGTACCTTTATGAGATTCGTCTATCACTTTAACCTGTTTCTTGATCTAAATCTTTGTCAATAAAAAATCAAATTTCGTGCAACAAAGTTTAGATACAGTTTAGATACATGACCTACAAGTAGTACGTGTTATTTACATCTTTCATTTAAGTGCAATGTTAATAAATAGATATATATATTTATTTTCTAATCAAATTCATTCAGCATTTCATTTTGCATTCATTTTAGTTTTAAGCTTGTTAAATTTGTATTTTTCTGTTTTGGTTAAGTAAAAATTTTCAGAGCATTTTTATCCACAAAATTAAAATGCGAAACACTTAGATAAACGCTTCGTTTTTTGTCTAAATTTTTATCTACAAATTTTTGTTTTTAAGCGTTATTTTTTGTTTTTTTTTTTTTTTTAATTTAGCATTTAAAAGTAATTTATTTCAAAAAGTATGTATATTAAATATTTTTTATTTTAAAATTTTTTTTATTGTCAAAAATGATTTAAGCATTAGAATTGTTGGTCAAAGTTCTGACCCGTTGTGTTTGCTAATGCTTCTCAAATGGATTTACAGGGTAAAATCGTTCGTGTATAAGCGTGACTTATATCTTTTTTGCACATCTTCTGTATTGGCTAATGATGTTTGAGTAGTCGTTTTGTTAAAAAAAAGAAGCTATTACAGCTTAATAAGTAAAGATATAAAAAAAAAAACAAATATTAACATGATATATGTATAAATAAAAAAAAACGAATTTCGTTTGTAACTCTGGGTCTCTTACTGTTTAATGCGATTGCACTCCTCAGTATCATTAGTGGCCCAAGGTAGGGACACTTAGATATGCCAAGTATTTTTCAAAGACACTTATTTCAGATATTTGTATGTATATCCGAGTCCATGTATTCACTAAAACAGTGCAACGAATAAATGAGCAAGAAAAAGTGATACCTGAAGAATTATGAATCACAAAAAACGCGAAGAAGAAGCTTCGTGAGGGACAACCGCTGAGATAGTTAGCAAAACCATGCCAAAATAACAAATTCTGAAAAATATTTGTAAATGTTTTTATTTTCTAAGCCTTTAATCCTTGCAAACTTAAAATTTGGGATTACATGTAAATCTAGTTCGCAGCCTACAATATCATTTTAAGAATTAACATAGTGAATCCTTTGAAGTGGCTTCTCAGCATTTTAATTCTTGGAGACCTTACAACAATACCGATACCAAAGTTTCAGAGTTTTGTATTTGAAAATAAATTAAATTAGAAGCGAAGCAAACTTAGTTGAAAAATCCAGCAACACTCCGCCCGTTTCCTATTAATATAACAAATATAGGCCTTTAAAGATGGTGTCAAGGATTGATTTCAAAATTATCCATCGGAAGTATAGGCCATAAGGCTTTCAGGTAATAGTTTTCCTTGCATCAAAACTTATTCTTTTTTAAAACAGATGGTAAGCAACTTCAATATTAATTCTGCGTATCAAACTACTACAGTCAACCTCTTAAAGAATAGATGGAATCTTGGTTTAACAAAAATATCAGGTTATGGCACAACAATCAGGTGCCAATAAAGGCCTAGCCAGTCGTTGTCTAGCGCTTTGTGTACTATGGAGTTTTTGCGTACTTCGAACGGCGACTGAATGAGAAACTATTTCTCTAAATTGATTATATGCACTTATATGATAATAAAGGGAATTTAAAATTTTTTGTATTTCACTTCATAATTCCAAGAATTTATTAAGTTCTCGTGCAGAGAATTGGAAATAACTACTTTGAGAAACAATAGTGTAAAAGTCACTACCGAGCGAAATTCGTTAAAATTCGAGATCGATCGTCCGCCTGTAACCCTTTCAACTAAGCCAAGCTTTAGTAAAACAAAGTGAAAATCTATGTGAAGCTTCACCTTCTTGTAGATTATCGTCTGGAGACAGTAATGCTTACTTGGGATATACTATAAACGAAAATAAATATCATTCGAAGGACTCCTGTTTTCGGGCCGGGCTTTGTAATCACTGACATCTGTGTCAAATTCCATGACAAAGCTGTACTCGTATTTGTTCAATAGTTTGGCAATGCCTGATTTTGCTGAGCAAAGAAGTTACATTAAATTTTGTTCCCAGAATCAAATGTGCGCTGTTGAAACGTTGAGAACGTTACAGAAGGCCTTCGTTAACCAGGCTATGCGACAAAAAAAATGTTTACAAGTGGTACAAACAATTCAAAGAAGGCAGAAAAGTGCTGAAAACTAAGATTGTCCTGGAAGACCATCAATATTGACTGAAAAACAACAGACGTCGCTGATACTGTAAACATTTTATTGGGATAAGTCAAAACCATCCTGACAGATGTCATGTGCCTGGAAAAAGTCAAATATCGTTGCCTTCCAAAAACACTAAATTTTTTTGGAACAAGAGCGTCAATTCTTCACTGAAAATTCAAAACATATCGTTCCACAGCCAGAGAAACTAGCGGACTTAGCATCATGTAGCCCTTGCCTATTCCCTTAGCTCAATAGGTAGCCCTGGGGACACAATTTCGAAACGACAAGTGAATCCAAAGATGATGATGCGAAGATGCTAATGTTTTCTGATTGCACTTTCTTTTTCCTCCATACTCCGGTTGTCAAAGTACTGTACTACATTTAAGCCAGTATATACAAAAAATTAACGCATTCAAGCTGCAGAAAAGGGAACTTCTATACAACTCTTACATTGGCACTGCAAAAGGCTACCCAGAGATGGATGGGAACCTAAACTGTTTCTTGTGGAGATATTTCAATTAATGTTAAAATTTGTAACAACTTCGTGTGTGCATAACTTACTCCTTGTAGTAGGATAATAGGACTTTTTATATATTTTACAAAAATCCTTCGGGGTGTTTTGGAGAACGATCCTTTATCCAGCCTGGTGTCGCCTTTTTTTTCAAAGCAACGTCTATACAGCAGACAATGTTTTAGGTTAGATAAGAATAAGAAAACCTCTTTCGAAAGTTTTATTCTATGTAAGAAATAGAAAAATAGACGTGAATAGAGCTCAAGTCGCAACTGTAGTCGGGACATTGCTAGCTAAAGGTAACTACCAAGCTTTCATATTCGAAAAAAAGGAGAAGAATTGCCAATATCAATGTTTTTGGTACTTTCGCGACTATTTGACATTGCTTTTTCGTTGAAAGGTTTTAATTTTCTATTTCTGTATTTTAAAAATGTGCGGTTTCTACTTTTTTGTCTTAGGAAGCTAACTATTGTAGACAATCGACAAATTAACATCCAGTTATAAGCTATGGACAACATCTAAGCTCTTACTGTGTACAGTACACTGAACAAAATATAGGCGCTGTTGTGGTCCTCGTTCACAACATGTTCAATTTCTTTTAACAAATGGATGACAGAGATATCTAGCTGAGATGTGGTTTCATGATGGAACAATGTGCCATTTAACAACTCAATCAATCGGTTCATTAGAGTTACAATTTGGCAAAAAGGTGATTTTGGGTAATGTTCCTGTCAAAATGCGAGATGATACAATTTGACGCCTTTCGACTACAATACTGTCTATGGAGTCAACAACTATTGATGACTTGTAAGTCAATATTCGGAATGTTCTTTGTGAAATACAAGCCATTTTCCCCGATTAAGTGGTCGAAATTCGATCAGAAGAATTCCTTTACGCGGTATAGTATGGACATTTACGATTGAAAAGGCAACACTGAAACTACCAAGCCACCTTTGAGGTACCAGTCACCTTCGAAAAATAGCCGCGGCGCAAGACACACCAGAAGAAGTTTGTAGAGAGCTAAAATTTAGAACAACGGCAGAGCGAAAGAGCATTGATAAAAAGAAAGTAGGTAAGAAGACTATAGGCAAAAGGAAAAGGACCTACGCAGTGTCGGGATATATTCGGGTATTTTTTAATGAAACAAAACATATGCCAACTTACTTCAAGAGTGGTACATCTGTAATGAAGAAAAGGAACTCACCCACATGCAGAAAAAAAAATATTTTATGGGCAGAATCTTACACAATCTTATGCTATATTTGTAGAAAACTAGATTCGCTACATTACATAGGCATGATTCCTCAAAATCTCGATGCTATCAAAAGAAAACTGTGATCGACTTTGGCATTTCGCCTTAAAAACAATTTATGATACACAGGGCGAATTCGTAAACGCACGACTTGCAAAGCAAATTATCTGCAAGGCACATGTAGTAGAGTGGTTGAAACGTCAAAAGCAAATGTTTGCATTGCAAGTGTAACATTCCTTTGACAGTCACACAGATGCTCTTGCTTTCGCGTAAAAAAAAACTGAATCTACTACCTTTTAAAACTGTTTGCTTTGCCGTAATTTTTCGTTGTGCGTTAGCGAATCTCCTGCTTTGCACATTTTGCGCAACATGCGTTTACGAATTTGGCCACAGTTTCATTGAATAACTGTAATAGAATACGGAATACTTTCAATGAGTTTTAAAAATAGTTGTTTGGGCGACATACAAGTACAAATTTATGTGAAAAACATTACAACATAATGGCTTTGAAAAACAGGGTAAGAACTTGAATTTGTATTAAATGAGAACAAAGTCGAGCATAAAGTTTTGCAAGAAAAATAACCAAGCAACCTCTACAGGGTTTAAACATAAATGAAGTGAACGTCACTGCTTGCTTATCAAAGGATTGTGGGCAAACCAAAGATTATTCTGGTCACAGATTCTTTATGAGACCGGTCATTCGTGTAAAACCTTTGTGGTACTATAGAAGATCTATTTTTTTTAAAAAAAATTAAAAAATACAGGGAGACAATATTAGTTATAATCTACATCGCCGAAGTTGCTCGAATTTAATTTTCATCTACCAACTTACAACAATAAGGCATAAATTGGGTCGTAGCTGAAAAATCGTCCTGATTTCAAACAACGTCAAGGAATACCAACGGAGATTCCCTGCTATCCAAATAAATGGACAGGCTTGGCGGAATAAATTATTCAGTGACCCTAAGTAATATTTGTTGTTAATATTTCAGGAGTTGCTCAAACAATGTTACTGAAGGTAAAATGCATAAAACCTGCAAACGTCAAGTCGAGAGCTTACAAAAATACCCAATCTCTTAATCATACAAATGAACGAATGAGTTTCGGATTGAATTTATATTTCCGGCCAGGAGAGAACCATGCTTCCCTTTATCAAAATTTTTGATTCACTACAATTTCAAACAGAAAATGAAAATAAGTGAAACTTCAAAAAAAATTATAGAATAATGTACAAACAGTTCTACATAAACCTTTTTAGAAATTTTGAAATGCACTTTTCGGTTGTCAGGTTTCTATTTGATAAAACATTGACCAACACCACTTAAACTTGCGGCTTCTATGCAATTTTCTTCGTGGGAGTAACAATGACGATATGCGTTAGTTCATGGTTAAATACACCAACAAGGATAACAATGAATTATGCAGAAATACACAGAATCAAAGAATAGTCAGTCATACAAATGCATAAAAAAAACTGTGCAAATGTATGTGTAATGCTGTTATTTTATATCTCCTACTACTACGAGTAATGTGCAGAGCGAGCTATACCCTAAGGAACAAATGGGGGTGGCAAGTTGGTAATTCCATTTTCAAATACAGAGAATTTCAGATAAGCATTTTCTTTCTTTTCATAGAGAAAGTCCTTTCAAATGAATTGAATTTCATATTTTCCCGTACAGTTGCTGCTTTTGTTATATCCATCAGATTGCATTTGATGGAGGGGTATTATGTTTCAGCCGAAATGCACAAGACGCTTGTTACCACAGCTAGAGCTAAAGTTGGAGTAGGAACTGAAGCGGGAGCTGAATCTACAGATGCTTCAGGGAGGAAGAGAATTAAGATACAAAAGCATTACGGAGAAATGGGTGTTTCACTTACTTTGGATTGTTTTTAAAGATATTTCCTTCCCTTTTACCCTTCTTTTTTTCTATTATTATTCTTGTTTTCTATTTAAAATGTTCAGAATTGAAAAGAGAAAGCTGCTTGTTTATTTTGAAGCCTTTAAGCGTCAACTCTGGGAATGTGGGTTACATTTGGATTGGGGCTTCCTAGAGAAGGAAATACGAGAACTTTAGTTAAAGAGTAGAGAGCAACTTTTTTTTTTGTTTAAAGTACCTTTAATGGTGTTCATGGAATGGTGCACATGAAGAAAAAATATAATTGTTGAAAGGAATTAGTAGCAAATTAAATTGAGTAAACCGAAAGGATTGGTGGGAAAGTTCCTGGTAGATTCCATGAGCAACTGTTAAGGCAATGTTCCTGAACCAGATTACTATTACAAGGCCTAATTCTCATTAATGGATTTTAGGTGTGGCTAAACTGGGATCTATTAAACGTGTAAGACATGGAGAAAATACTTTTAAAATAGTGGCAAGCTCTGGGATGAAGATGGTCCTGGTATCGATAGATGACAAAAATTCATTAAACTCCAGAACAACTGATTGCATCGACAACTGTGCACGCACTCGAATTCATGTGTATGCAAGTAGGCTGTTTTTGCAGAGGTTTTAAAATAGAAGAACGCTGCGCAGGCTTGTGACAAGTTGCCTACTGTTCACAAAAAACGAACTTTGTCAGCTCTCCACCGCTTTCATCCCCAAAAATGCAAATACAATTTTTGAAAAAATCGAACAAAACGGGAATATCATCAATGTCGCGATTGGAATGGAGCTACGTAACCATCTCGAACAATTTTTAAAAAGCTGGACACAAAAAGAAGCTCCTCAATAATTGAATTCGAAAAGCATGGCAGACATAGTTAACATCTACAAAACGTTATTAAAACGCAATGAACTCGAGGCATTTTAGAAGGGAGTAATAACTGGTGATGGAAAATGAGTCGCGTACGACGAATGGTAAGTTGTCGTTTGGAGAAGCCAATATTGAGAGCGTAGAAGGCGATACTGTATATGTGGTGTGGCCGGAAGAAATTCGTTCACCATGTGATATTTTCAGATGTTAAAACAGTTGATTCTCAATTCTACTGTGAACAACACACTGAAAATACGCCAGAAAATTGAAATAGAACAACCGGGATCCACAAAATGGAAAGGTTTTTTGGTGTTTGGACGACACGTCAGATATTTCAAGAGCCTGGTTGGAAAATTGTTACTATCAGTTGCTCCGGTCTCTGGGGAACTCTCTCAAAGTGTTTAATCTGACTTCAAGACAACCTAACAAGCCACTTGAATCAGTTTTTCCGCGATGGCATTTTATTTTAATCCGGACAATGGCGAAACATTGTCAATAATAATGGCGCATATATGATTTAAATAAATCTCTTTGTACCCTCTAAGAAAATCTGTTTAATTTTATGAAGAAGGCGCTATCTACTACGAGCTTTTCTCATGTATTGTTTCGCCTTGATGTGGAATCCACTGATTAAGGCTTGCCTGAGAGAATAAAGATTATCCATTGTATACTAATCATAGACTTGGCGAATCTGTAGTATTTGCTTTGACACCAAATGTACGATCAATACGGCTAGGAAATAGCCGTACTACTGCCTGATTAATCATAGCTTTGAATACTATTCCTTACGTTCTTGCATAAAGGGCTACGAACAAGTATATGAAAAAGTGATCAAGAAAGGATTGATACTCGTACAAATGTGGACATGAGAGACAGGGAATTGAACGCCCTGTTTAGTCTGTTCAGCTAGTTAAGTTATACTATTAATTTTGCATACATTACTTGTCAGAAAAAAATAAATAAAATTTCAGAAGGTTACATGAACTTAAACTTTTAAAGTTTACTAAAAGTATGATAGGAACGCATTGAACGCAGGCTGCATAATGACTAATGAACTGTAATACAAGCTTGGTAACTATTGAGTAGAACTATCTTATTCCTTTTATGTCTTATGGCCATTCATAGAATAAAGATCCAAGAAATATTAAAGAGGGAACTCTGCAGAAAACAACACTTAACAAGGAAACCCTTTTAGGATCTTTATACATGAATAAAACAGTGCGGTTTTAGTGTTGATCTGTATGCACAAATCTTAGGATTTCTGTGTCAAGTACAAGATACCCCTTTTCTGTGTGAAAATAGGTTTAAGGATACTCATCTGAGCACGGCGTCTTTGTGAGCGGTTTAAAATTGATGCAGTTTTCTAGTATCCCGAACAGAGTACATCCGGAAAACCCAGCGTTAAAGATCGCTAAGTGTTCAAAACTTATGGATTTGTTGGAATTAAAGATCTTTTTAGAATATCTATTAGGCTTAAACTTGCGGATATAGACTAAGTCGTTACATAAATTTCATATGTTGCTTTTGATGAGTTTTCCTCTTCTAAACTTCCTCCGAGGGTAAGGTGGTCATTCTTTGAAAAATGATGGACGATGAAGAGTTATAATTTTGTCTCAAAGTGACAACAGTAGCCAAAGGCACCTTAGACGCGATTTTCAACTCGTGTACTCAAACATACTCCTAGACAATATACTAAGACTGAAAACACACCAGATACGACACGACGTCTTTTGTTGATGAATCAGACAACAATCTATTGACATTTTGACTGATTTGAAGAAGACATATTCCGGTTGTTGTGTGTGGAAATAAAAATTGTCTTTTTATCTATGAAAAACAGAACATCTTTGTCCGCTCGCTGTGTTTTCAGACTAATGGGTAATGGGTTTTAAACACTCAGTCCTATTCTGCTAAACGTCGGGGGGAATGATCGTTCGAAAATTGAAAACTTATATTCCACTAAACATTCGAAGTGAATCATTCCCCGTCGGTAAGCTAGTTTCCTGTCACACTAAACGATCGAAACGAATTATCCATACAAATCTGTCATCAAGTCACACGCAAGTATTTTGTTGCGTTTGTGATTATTCATAAGTAAGAAAACGAAACTAAAAAATATTTCGGAGCAAAAAAAAAATGGGAAGAATTACAAAAAAAAAAAAAAAATGCTTAGGTCCACCCATCATATAAGTAAAAAGAGAGGAGTTTCAATTTGTATTGAAATATTTTTGTTGGCACTGGGTTTGAAGCGATTAGAAATCCAATATTAAAAAAACGACTTTAAATAAAAGAGAGCTAAATGATTAAAGAATGGTTAAATAAACCTTTAAAAAACAGTCTATTTGTATTCATAATTAATTTTCTCAAGTTTTTCTTGTCATCCATTATAGCTTGTCGTTTTTTACGGATGTTACTTCGTACCCTCCTATTTGCATCGTTCCGCGTTTGACACTATCCGTTTTAAAATCTAATTATTTTATTCTTGACCAACAAAATCTCCTCAAAACAAATGCTTGAAGTAAAACTTCACAGGATAGTCGTTTTCGTAATAATTTCGAATTAATATCGGCAAGGTAGTGATCACCGTCTAGCAGAATAGCAAAGTTGAGTGAAAGTGAATCGAAGAGGTGAATCGAACGTTCGATCCGCCGTTTATCAGAATACGGCTGACTATTTCAATTCACTAATTGTATAGTGCATAAGAATAGTAAAATTTTCCATTCGTTTGCGGAGTCAAGTTGCAGCAACCATGCAGTGGTGAAATCGTATGCAACGCATTTGACAGCAAAGTGACAAATGAGGTTAGAATGTGTTTAAGTTTTTTCTGATTTAAAAACAAATGAGCGACAAAATGGCTGGAAGCCGGATGATTTTAAGTGGCATGAACTTTAAAAATACGGACTTACAACAAGAATTGCAAAATGCAAAAAAGGAGAAGAGTATTGCTAGTAAAAAGAAATTGGAAAAAGGTGTAAAAAAAGTATTCACAAGAGTACTATTCATACTATTATATATTGACGATATTTTCAGAAGTCATTTTCGCATGAAAAGGTCAACTTTTCAAGTATAGATTTAGTTTGGGAACTTTCTGCAACAAAATGAATCTGTCGCAAACTTGCAAAACTTTGATTGCATACTGACTGTCAATTGACTTTTATGAACGCAAAAAAAAATTTTGTGTCAAACTTTTGTGAAGATTAAACAGGTTTCATGCAATTTCGAACGCAGCGTTTGCAAAGTTGCGGGTTTTTTTTTTGCATAAATGAACTCGGCTGTTCTCATTTTCGTTCGAATACCAAATCCTCCCGTTTTCGAATTTTCGGTTTTTTGAGTTCCTTTTTCGCATGACGTTTTACAGACTGAAAGGTGTTCTGCAAAAAGAACGGATCTTAAATCCGCCAAAAGTTTTACGTTTTCAATTCGGCTGTTTTTTTCTTGGCAGAATTCAATTAAGTTAACATTTTTCATTTCATTTATTTATTCGAGCGATAATGTAGGTACCTTATTATTATTTAACAACATACCACACAAATACAATACTTGCAATCATCACATTGAGACTAAAATGTCGTTTCCGACAGTAAATTAAATGCTTGTTTTTCACAGGTCACACAATTTTTACATTTGGTACACATATAGGCTCCCAATCACTCCGCGAAATCCAGGTTTGTGAAAGAAATGTCTCTTCGTCCTTTGTATTTTTTCTTCACAAAACTAGGAAATTAATTATTGCACTCAATCACATAAAATTTTACAATTTTGCTTTGACAGCTCCTGCCTCCTGTACTGTAGTACTGTAAAGTGAATCCGATCGTAAATCAGAACACTCTTTTCCTTTTGCCGTACCGAGCTGACTAACTAGCAGCTAAAAAGACTCGAATAGAGTTAATGTTGTTACTCCGAGAATTGTCTGCATTTTTCGACTCACACAGTATCCACTCTCGCGAGCATTGAGACGGAAGCGGTAAAATGGGTTAAGCTAGCTGGCTGGGCAAGACGAAGTAGAACAATAAAAGCGACACTATATAAGGCCCTAAGAATACCAGTCCCTCTTTATGGCGCCAAGGCATAGAGATTATCAAAAATGGATGAGGGTGCACTTGCTTGTTTTGAGAGGAAAATTCTTCGAGTAATTTTCAGTTCCGTCTGCATATACATTGAATGGAGAAGGAGATACAATGATGAACTGTACGGGCTGTATAGCAGCATCGACTGAGCCACAAGAATGACGGTCCAACGACTGAAATAGCGGATAGAATTCAACGTTCCGGTCCGAATCCGCCCCCAAAGGGACGGCAGAGTAGAGAAAGACCGCGTGTGAAACTCTGCAGCACCTAGCAAACAATCGAGCTGGCTAGAGACGCCTGTTGTCTCAGGCCCAGATCTACCCAGAACTGTAACGTGTGCCTAGTAAGCAAAAATGACCGATTTACACCAACCAAAGCGGTATTATACTCAACCCTGGTTCAGCGAGGGTTTACATTCAGTAAGAGAATGTCTTAGCGAGATGGTTTTAACCAGCAAAAATTAGTTGATGAATTATAGTCACACCATCTATATCTCTGTTATCGTAGATTTTCAGCCATCTGAGAAAAGAAAAAACTCCAGTTTAAAGATAAAGAACTGGAATGTAAATCTGTGCTAAATTCTACGCCCATGACTATGACAACACTCAGATTCAGAAGAGTTCTGATTAAGTACACTAAATATTGAAGCTTTTTCTAGTACTCAGTACTCTCAGGGGAACTATCTTCTGATTCAAATTACAACACATGACTCTTATTACATTTAAATTTTTAAGAAATTGATAAAAACGTTGGCCTCACCGGTCAATATGTTCATGGGCAGCACATATAACAAAAATTCGAATGATGGGTAGAGAATCGAGGTAAAGTTTTTGTCTCTTATAAAAAAACATTTTTAAGATATTTCTACTATGGATCTGCAGATCATTTTGTTGTCTTTTTCTCCACATTTATGCTCCCAAAAAATCTGATAACAGTGAAGAAGCATCTCCAATTTAACAGTAGACACCCCAGCGTACTTTGTAGAAAAATATATATTAAAAAGAAAATTAAAAATTTTGTTGTTAGTTTAAAATAATAACTATTGTCTTCTTGTGTTAAATAAAATTTCAAACAATAAATAAAAATCAAATTTAACTATTTCCAAGTGTTTGTTTGCTCTTTATTCATAAAAATTAATTTTCTTATTTCAAACAAAAGGTATCACTTCTTTTTCAAATATAAAATAATAAAATAATAAAATAATAATAATTCTAAATGTTATATGTATATTGTATGTAATAATGTGTTTCTTTTTCAACCTTCTAATGTGTCCCGTTTTTTTTTGTTTTGCATTAAGAATTTAAATAAAACTACTCTACGGTTTAGCGAGTGCATCATTTTACGTATGTGTCAGATAGTGTGTGTTGTTATAGATTCTACACAGATTTTTTTTTATCGTAAAACTAAACAAAAAAGAAATAACAAAATAAGTAATTTTAATATTTAGATACTAGTTATGTTATGGCCGATTGTTCCGATGGTTTCTGTTTTCTTTTTAGTTTACATTGTTTTCTTTAAATATTTTTTATTATTTCTTCTTTTAAAACTTTTTATATCATATATATATAAATACTTTTAAGTCTTATTGTGTTTTTTTTTTTAATCATATAATTCATTTTTTTTTACCACCTACATCTATAATTTGGAGCAAATAAATGCAGTGATTTGAAGTTCAATTGGGGGAATACATAGATATTACAAAAGAAATCCAAAACATCTCACCTCTTGCAGCTAAACTAAAATTTTTAGTAGAACTCAGGCTTACATAAAAGATTCTAAAGAACAAAAAAATTATTTAATATTCTTACTATATGTTACATAAAATATTAATTTAAAAAATTAACTATAAAAAGGTTGTGTTCATATATTTACATAGATTACAATGCTATCGCAGAAGGAGAACGAAATGTGTGCATCTTAAATTTAATTTAAAAAATAAAAAAAATTTAATGAACTTATAACAGTTTCCTAAATATTAAATATTTCATATATTTATACCTAAATACTATAATATTACATTCTTTCGATCCATCATTGTCAGAGTAAAGAACTGGTTACGACCATCTTTAAGGTGAGACATCTCTCTTCCCTTTTTTGACTGCCAGTTGCTTTTAAATTTCAAAACAAAATCGCTGAATGTCTTTCACAGTGAGTTTTTATATTTCTTCTTTCGTCGGTTTTTTATTTTTTATCCTGATGTCCCTCCCCGGTGTGTTGGGTGAAGGGGAGACATAAGAAAATTAAAATGTCATAGATGACACAGTTTAGTGGATGAACAACGGCTTCATGATTCAGATTGCGAGACGAAGTTAATGAATGAAGCCGTTGGGCAATTTTCAATAAAGCGTTGATGTCGGCTTATAGCCGAGATTTTTTCGTTGTAAAAATAGATGAATTTCACGGAAATTAGGTCGATTTGATTCATTGCGTTGCCAGCACTCACACATAAGATCGTAAATTTCACGTGGACAGTTCATTGGCATTGGAAGAAGAACCTAAAAATGAGCGAAATTCGAAAGTAAATCAATTATTTAAAATGACAGTTTATTAATGCAGAAATAGAAATATGTACGAGTATAGTAAAAATCATCCCCAACAAAAGTAAAACATGAAAATAGAGAAATAAAGGTGAAAGCCAGAGATTTCGACAAGCATTGGTTTTGAATGTATGAGGACTAGAAAGGGGAACAAATTAAAGTTTTGCAAAGCACTAAACAAACTAACATTATTAAATATGAAGTACCACAAACTTCAAATGTTACATAGTAAATAAGACGGATTTTTCTCTGACTTTTTTCCTTTTTTACAAATTAAAAATCTGCGTAAAGTGGTTCTCCTGTAACAACCAATGATTCCCTTATTTATGCGTCCATTATTTATGCGGCAGAAATAAAGTTTAAAAATTCTACCAAAGAATCAAAATAACATGCCAGGGTTACAGAAGCCTGCAAGGACGAAAAGTGGAACCTAGTAGTAGAATCGCAGTCGGTGCTGAACATATGGAAAGAACACTTCTGCAAACTATATAACGGTGACGACGACGACATTTCCGCTGCCAGGCAGAATGAACCATCAACACTGAATGAGAATTCCGTCCACCTGACTTAGACGAAGTTGAGATAGTGATATTGAGACTAAAGTCGAATACATCTGCTGACCCGGACGGGCTTCCAGCTGAGCTATTTAAAGCAGCTGGAGATGACGTGGTGATGCACCAGCTCATCTGCAAAATATGGTCAGAAGAAAGCATGCTCATTGAATGGAACCTCAGGATCGCTTGAGTCTTGAATCCACAAGAAAGGAAATCTAGTCGACTGCGTCAACTATAGGGGAATCAGTCTCCTGACCATCGCCTACGAAATCTTCTCTGCCGTGTTTCATAATCGCTTTAAACCGATCTTGAGAAGTCTGAAAGCTCCACAGAAGTTGGTTTAAGGCCAGGAAAGTCCACCATTGACCAAATATTCACATTACGGCAGATCTTGGAAAAGACCCAGGAATTCCAGATCGACACCCACCACCTGTTTGTCGACTCTAAAGCCGCATATGACAGTGAGCTCAGGGACGAGCTGTATAATGCCATGTTTAGTTTTAGCATTTCTGTCAAATTCGTCAGGTTGTGCGAATGACAAGGAGAATACTCGCTGCTCCATTAAGGTCGGTAACGAATTAACAGAGACCTTCAAGGTTAAAAGAGGTTTAAGACAAGGTGACGAGATGTTATATGACTTTTTCAAGGTTCAAAACTCACTAGCCAACAGAAGGGGAACGACTCTCTTTAAGTCTTCCCAATTGCTTGCGTACGCAGATGACATCGACGTTAGTGGACGAAGACAGCGAGACGTCAATGAGCCATACGCAGCTATTGAAGTGGAAGCGGCTAAAATTGAATGAGGCAAAAACCAAGTATATGCTGTCATTGAAAGAATACTCCCAACATCGACAACATGGCCAGAGTGTCACAATTGGGAGCCATAACTTTGATGTAGTTAAAGATTTCGTTTACCTTGGCTCAGCAGTTACAAGTAGCAACCATAGCAACCATAGCAACCGCCAACCTCTGTTTTTTTCGGACGTAGAAGGCAATTGAGTAGCGTAGCCCTCTCTCGCAAGACAAAACTTGCTTTATACAAGACCTTAATCATCCCCGCCTTAATCTATGCCGCAGATACATGGACACTATTGAAACAGGGTAAAGAAGCCCTTAGCCGTTTTGAGAGGAAAATAATTCATGTTATTTTTGGTCCCGTTTGTATTTACGGGGAATGGAGGACGAGATTTAACCACGAACTGAACTGTACTGTACGGCAAAATCGGCTTAGTCAGGCGTCTACATAGTCTGGGTGAGATTCGATAACCCTGTAGGCAGGAGTATTGTTCATTAGACACCTCACATCTTCCAGCCATCCCAGGTAGGTGATTGATATGCAGTTTTTGGAGTAGGTCGACGTACCTGTACTTCTCGTGGGATCGAATATTTGCCGAATGATTTTTATCTCGAAACGACTGAGCCTTATCCGCTTTCAATAGAGACCATGCTTCAGCACTGATCAAGGTCTTATATAGATTCTCCTTAGTTTTTCGGGGTATAGCCGAAAATTGCCTTCTAAGCCCAAAAACAACAATAAAAGTGGTATTCCGTTTTGTTTCCGCTGAGTGTTGTTGGTAAAATTTAGAGCAAAACCTCTAAATTATTTCTATCGACGGTGACTTTTTGCCCAGTAAGTTCTAAGCTCATCTTAGCAGCTTCTGTTTTAATACTGTATTAGTACTGGGTCATTCATTTCGTAGTTTCAAGATGGTAGCTCTGGAATTTGACACCTGACAAACTCAGCTGTCATTTGAAGTGTCACAATATTAGTTGAATGTTTGCCATTTACAATAATGGATCGCTCAAAAATCGAACAACGCGTTAAAATTATTAAAACTTACTACAAAAGTGCTGATTCAAACGTAGCTACTTTTCGCGCATTACGCGATGATTATGGTCGTCATAATCGACCGACTACGCAAGCGATCGGTAAAATTGTAAAGAAATTTGAAGACAGTGGAAGCGTTACTGATGTCGTAAGGCCTGTGCATCATTGTAATGCACGCTCAATCGAAAATATTGCTGCTGTAAGTGCAAGTAATGCTGTTGATCCGAACGTATCGATTTCCCGGCGTTCGCAGCAATTAAACGTGTCGTACACCTCACTGTGGCGTATTTTGCATTTGGATTTGCATCTCCATCCTTATTAAGTTCAACTTACGCAACAATTGAAGCCTGCTGACCATTCACAACGCCGTAGATACGCTTCTTGGGAGTTGGAACAACAGTGGCGTTGCATCCAGACAAAGTGACTGTTTGGTGTGCTCTATGGTCGAAAATTGTGGGACGGTTACAGTCAATTCGGAGAGATATGGTTGAATGATAACCTTTTTACTAGCGAATGCACCGATGACATCACTCTGTGTTCGTTCACTTATGTCGGTGTACTCTAGAATAGACTTTTGAAAGATTGTGCCTCCGGTGTTCGTGTGAGAGTTCCGCACAATTCTTTCAAGTATGATGTTAAATAAGCCACATGACAGGGTGTCACCTGGCCTAAAATCTTATTTGACATCAAAGGTCTCGGTAAAGCCATTGACAAGGCTGTAAGCGTTCTCAACCGTCATTTACAGATGGACGAGCTTGGCAAGGATACCATACTGTTACAAAAAAAGAAAGAAATCAATTGACCCCCACAACGTCTTGCAACACGACAACGAATAAAAATAACAAAATCTCTGGTTCCCGAGAGGTTAAACTTTTTTTTTATTTTAAATTTGTTATAATGTATTAGAATGCTGCTGTCGACTGCCCGTGAAAGACTTCGCCTCTTCCAATTTCTCTGCTCCTTTTTAAATGCCATCCAATGCCAACGTTTGCTGTTTATTACCGCTTCTGTTGTTTTACTGCCGTTGTAACGCTGAAATTCACTGCAAAGTTGGAACTGCTTTTATTTGGAGAAGTTCTACGTCACAGGAAACGGCAGATTTTTCTTCGTTAAACCTTTCTAGGTGTCTGTGTTCTTTTCTCCCTTCCTCTACTTGATCCTATTGCTGACAAGCTCGTCGGTGCACTGAATGGGTCGTCAAACAGAACTCACCTTTCTCTGCTGTCAAAAAACAGGTAAACAAACAAGCGTGCTGCGTGAATTTCGTGAGTTTCACAAAATTTGCAAAACTTTCATTTTATATTTTGGTTTTTTTTTGCAGGTCAGCGGCGCAACAATACCAAGACATGGCTCTATGTACCTGGTCTCTATAAATGTTGTCAAATCTGATGAGAGATATGAGTTGATGTATGCTTTAGAGGTATATTTCCTGAATGTGTTCATACACAACCATATTCCTAAGTTCTTAAGTCACCCGACACTTTATTGTATGCTTCCCTAATATTTATATATGTATTTAAAATATAGCAAAACATCGTCAGCAAGAAATACATCTTTACACCACTTTCATACTGAGTTATGTCATTTGTGTTCAGTAAGTAGAAAGTAACTTGCAATGCAGAACCTTGCGGCATACCAAATGGTCAGATTTTCAGTTGTAAATCATGTAAGTTCAGCACTGTTTACCCATATTCTTTTAGTTTGTTAAGTTGCCTTTTAATCGTCTTGAATGTAAGTTTCGAATCAAAAAAGATTGCAAGCACTTTCTTACAGACGTCATTTCTTCCGTGTATTGAGTTTATTAAGGCTGCTTCAAAAGAATGGCCTTTTCTTAACCCAATTGCCGTTTAATAACAATGTTATGGGTTTGAATATACTTTGCAACCCACAAACAATTCATTGACTGTTTTTTTCCAATATCTTTTGTAGTGTAGTAGCATTTTTGGATGTACAATGTTTGTCACTGCAACTTAAGGTTCATACAAATTGTGGTCAGGATTTGACTTTTCTGTTTGAATCACAGACGTCAAATTGAATTGTCATCCGAGTTTGTATATGTTTAGTTTAAGGTAGAAGCCGAAATCCACGCTTCACAGAAAATATGGCTGCCGTTAGTGATAGAGTTGAAGAAGATCTAAATCTATTGATTTTACGTCGAGCACGGCACGTCTTTCGGTACATTACGTGGTATTTTGCGGTTGGATTTTCATCTACACCCTAAAATAAAGTTTAACACACTCAAGAATTGAAATCTGGTGACCACAGAAAACGTAAAACATACGCCGATTGGGTGCTTGAACGTCGTTTGGATGACCTTCATTATTCACTCGTTGGATGCGTTCAAATAAATTGTCGCATATGGGGAAGTGAACACCCACATGTTCCTGCCGAAAGACTATTGCATCCACAAAAGTCACTGTACCGTACCATATGGTGGGAAATTTGGTCTTGTGATGTTATGGGTCTATATTTCTTCGAAAACGAGGAAGACTTAACCGTCACCGTCAATTCTCGTCGCTATAGCCAAATGTTAAACGAATTTTTACGCCTCAAATCGAAGATATACTCGTAGATGTGGAGGAGATGTGGTTTGAACAAGACGGTGCCACATCTCACATAATACGATCCGTTTTGGCTTTATTGCAAGAAAATTTTCTTGCACAAGTTATTTCTTTTTCAAATTTACTTTTGGAGCAACCAAATGGATGACCCTGTAATATGCCCTAGTCACTCTGGGCTGAGTCAATAATGATGATAGTTATGCCACCTTTCGCCAAGTATTTCCTTCAACTTCTTCTGTCTACGCTTGGTTTAATTTTGTGGCTATTGTTCGTCAAAGTCTCTCCTCTAGTAATGTGCTCTCGAGTCAGCTTAATATCGAAATTGTCAATTATAATTAGGATAAACCACACGATACAATCAAATACAGGCAATGGCCGGATAAGGGCCACGGATCTTATTCCTTATTCCGCAGACGGCTGTAAGGTTGGAATCACCTTTTGCTCTGGCGTGAGCAACATCTACACAAATATTATTTTTCTAAATTCTGTTTCGATCTAGCCAGACTCCTAGTCTGGCTTGTTTCTCTAATTTTTTTGATACTCATTGAGGTCTCAGACAAAAAGTTAGTGATTCCCAAATTCTGATGATCGCAAGACCGCTCAACTTTGTTAAAGACACGCTGCAAAAACATATATGTAAATGATATCGGTTTTTCGACCATGCGTCGCCTTGAAACCGAATTGGCTGTCCGCAATTTTATTTTTGTCCTCAGCATGCTGTATCAAAGGTCTATTGATCACCTTTTCGCAAAGGAAATTCATAGACCAAAGATTAGCCGCATTGGAAGGTAGGAATCGAGAGTTGTCAAAGGACAATGTTTGGAGCTCTTCCTTCGAAATAAACGGAGTTAGCCCTCTCTTGTTGGCGATTACATTATTTGTTATACCACCTTGATCAAAAAGTATATTCACATAAATCTATGTTGTCCCCTTCAAAGTAATCCCCATCGACTGCAACATACTTATGCCAGGCCTTGATCCAATTCTCGAAACATTTTTTACGAGTATATTTGGTTTTTGGTACGGCCATCAGTGGTTCCTGCGATTTGTCCATTACTCCCTCTCGGCTACTGGTACGCGTTCCCCGTAGTGGTTTTTTAATTTGATTGTACAGAAAGAAGTCACAGGGAGCCATATTAGGTGAACTCGGTGCCTGTTGGATGGTTTTTGTTGCATTTTTCGTCAAAAAATCACGAATAATGATGGCATTGTACGAAGGTGCGTTATCATGGTGCAAAATCCACAAGTTTTCAGACCGCAATTCTGGTCTCTTTCGGCGAATTGCTTCACGCAAACGTCTCATAACGCCCAAATAATACTCTTTGCTTACTGTCTGGCCTTCTGGCAAAAATTCATGATGCACTACACCGTTGTAATCCACGAAAACCGTGAGCATTGCCTTCTTTTTTGACTGAAAACGACGTGGTTTTTTTGGTCTCGGCTCATTTGGTGAACGCCATTCACTTGCCTGATGTCTGGATCGCGTGTCGTAATCATAAACTCACGTCTCGTCTCCAGTAATGATGCTTGTGATGAATGTGGGATCGGATTCAGCCTTGCAAATCATCTCTTTTGCGACGTCAACACTTTGCTGATACACGACGGAAACCCAAATCATTAACTAAAATGTCTTGGACGGATCCATAGGCAATGTTCAAATCCTCCGCTATCTCTCTGATGGTTAATTTGCGGTTATTGACCAACATTTGTTTTACTTCATCAAGGTTTTCGTCGGTTTTCGATGTCGATGGTCTGCCACTGCGTTCATCATCTTCGATTGACTCACGACCACTTTTGAGCCGCTCGCTCCACTGGTAAACGACCGTTTTCTTTAGAGAATCGTTGCCGTTCCAACGTTCGCGCACCATTAAATCCGTTTTTTACGCAAAATTTAATACAATTTCGTTGTTGCAAAATTAAAGTCATTTTTAAAATTGTAAAAAATCGCCAACACACACAGAGATAGATGTACTCTTGGCTACGTAACTTTCGCAAATGTCAAGCTATGACGCTAAGATTTAGAGGGAATATCCACAGCTTAACAAAAAAACAGAACTCAAATCGGAACAATGGGAGCGCCACACGGTGGTTATTCCGGAAACTTTTTGATCAACGTGGTACAACACAAAAACACTGTGGCGCTCTTGACACTCATTTGTGTTGGTCATGTTGTCATTTTTGTCACATCTGAGCGGGGCCTACGGTTTATGGCTTGATGGCGATTTGAAAAATTGTTGGTGACCCAGTCAGGAATTGAACCCAGCTTCTCTGCGTGATAGTCCAATGAGCTAACTATCGCGCCTAAGCTCTAGAATCGTCAATTTTTCATTATCATTTCGAAGCCAAGAACTGTTCAGAAGGACCCGGTTTTCCACGTCGTGGTTAGGGCGTATGACATAATTCGCTTTGCCCACTTAGTGGCTTCTTCTTGTACACCTTCTTCTGGATTCATAACTGCTATTTGCAGTATTTAATCCATGGCCGTCATTTGGCGATTTGTAAATATGGAAGTTCGTTTTAACATCTGCGGCTTCCTCGTTCGGCAGCTGTGATGTTGCTGCAACTGCAGCAGTTTTGTCAAAGAAAACAAACAAAATTTTAAATTGAACTTTAATAAGCTATATTGTGTTTGAGTTGTAATAAATTAAAATAATATTATATACAAATTACCAAATGAAATGAACTGCAACAAATGACATCAAACTGAAGGCTGTTTTCTTAAAAGGGCGAATTTTTTTTTCGAAAATGTATTCGCGTACAGAACCTCACTAGCGTAAAACTGCACTAGGAATACGGTATGTAAGACCAAGCCTTTAAATAAAAGTGTAAATGACTTTTGTTGATTGATTTTGAAAATTCCATACGCCCTCGTATTCATATCCTGAGTTTTGGTCTGCAAAACTACCAAGTCAACCTGCAAAAGTCCCATTATAGAAGGAGTTTTTTTTTCCCCCCAGAACACTATAGCTTACTTCCATACTCATTTTGCTTGTGTTGGAAACTCTCTTCTTACACAAAAATATAAGAAGATTCTCCTCAAAAATCTGGCACTCCTTTAGTAACATATCAGACAGCAATCCAATCAGATAAATATCAAAACATGTATAAAAGGATTCCGGTACAAAAAATATCAAGGAGTAAAACCGTGTTCCTTTTTTAGCTTGACTCATGGTTGTAATTATGATTAGGTAGGTTGAATAAACATCTTCAAATATTGACATGTAGGAAAGTACGATGTGGGGTGTGTAAAGTATATTTAGATAACCCTTGATTCGATGCAATCGAAATGCTATATCAGTTAAAAAGTTGATGTCCTTGTAAAACTTAGATTTCATTTCATCTTCAATCATTCGAACGAGTTGAGCATTCATTTCTTTAAAAAAGCACAGCATACTAAGATGCACAAATAAAAAGGCCCACGATAGCATCTCTGAGTAGTATCCTCCTAAGGTCAAAAGATTCGCCCCCATGCAAGAAAAAATTCGACTAACTGTCGAAACCACCTTGAGTTTCATAATCGGTTTCAGGTTACTTAAGTAGTAGATGGTCGAATCGAAATTCGCCTTCAGTTTCGTAAAAATGAACAAAAGTTCGTTGATGGTCGCCATAATTTTTTCCGAATTTTGGAAATATAATTTTGGTAGAATAACTGCAGCCAATTCACCGCGAATATGTATCAATATGGCTAGTATAGAGGCCTGTGCCTCAAAAGACCTTGTTTGGACTGGACTGTGATATGTTATAGATGTTAGCAGTTCGCAAAAGAACAACAAGTAGCAGTATAGCAAAGTCCAAAACATTGCAAGGCTGTAAATTGTCCTGAAGATACATTCTCGAAATTTTGATTTTTGAACTTGTTGCGTTGTTGAGTCGTATTTGAAGTTGATAAGGCAAAGATACGAACTTATTTTATAGAACCATTTGAGTTGATTTTGAAATTCTATTTTCGATTGCAGACAGCCAGAGCTCTTATACATTGCTAGGATTTCGATCTCCGTTCCGTTCGATACTGAACTTTGCATTCAGAGTGACAGAGTTTGTACTGGTTGTTGGCTGATAGAAAGTAATTTGTCGGAGTGCTTGTCTAGTCTTCTCTTCAATGCTGTTCAATTATCTTTATTTTCTGCAATTAAATAATAACTTTAATCTACATACTTAATAGGCGGCTTCAAGGCATTTAAAGGCCGCTACGGTGTGGTCTAAGCGAGGAGGTTGTACGACGGAAAACGTAATGAATGTTTGATGGAGGGTTATTGACGCGGCAATTTGGGATTATTATTTTTTTTTGTGGTGAAAATCTTTCATTAGTATGAGGATCGCAAGCAGGTGACTTTCCAACGAAAGTTGCTGTCCAATTTTTGATGACTCAGTCCAATATGTGCGGCGTTATTCCGGCAATAGCGTGTCAATTGTTGCCCTCGAATTCATCCAAAGTAGCTGGCTTGTTAGCGTAGACTAAGGACTTGACGAAGTCTGAGAGAAAATAGTCGAGTGGTGTCAATCGACTCAATAGTCGCATGATCTCGGCGGCCAATTGATGATCGCTCCCCGTGACATGACCCAGTCGCCTAATTTATCCATCACAACTTTTAGCGTTGCGTTGTTTGTATAGCATGTAGCGCCATCTTGTTGGAACCATATCTCGAATATATCAATGTTATCGAGCTCAGACCTTCTTCACTTCGGTTAACATCGCTCTATACCTGAGACCATCGACGGTAGCGGTGCCTCCGTCCTCATTTCGAAAAAATAAGGTCCCATGATTCAGGCATGCCATGAAACGCACACTCCCTGTGTTTAAGGTTTAAGCCACAGCCACCGTGACACTTTCACAAGGGGCGTACCTCTTTAATTCAGGTCCGAACCGGAATCTGAGGGGCTCCTGACTTCCACGGCGCCGTGTTTTAAGTCCTGATATTGACTACCGAAGGTCTTGCCACATACCGGCAATCATAGTAACCTTCAGTGGCGTTAAGATCTAAAGATGTTATTGATAAGTTCAGTTCTGCTATGTACCCGCTATTTATGAGGTAACGTCATTGATGGCCGAAGCCTTGATAATTGGGTGGGGGCCGACCAGCTTGGTTAGAAACGTTATCCACCGATTTGTACGCTCTTTTGGGTGAGTTCGGTTTTTTATTCAATGAATTGGCAGAAATAGACGGGAAATGTAATGCAGCCGGTCGAAATGTCGACGAGGATTTTGTTTTGAAAATATTTCTCCAGATCGGTCGTTCTGCAACTCAGTATGCATGTTTATACTTAATTTGAGTTTCTTGGCTGGCGTTGACCGTTGAATCACTGGCAATGTTTGGCGGAAATCGCCTTCCAACAGAATCATCGTCCCACCAAGCCGGTTGTGATTGTTTCGTAGATCTTGCATCGTTCGGCCTCAAAAGTTCCATCCCAAATGATCAATTTGCATTGCTGCAAAGCTTTGGCGATCGGTCAGTTCTTCGAAAGGTTTCACGTTGGAGTTGCATTGATTTGCATATTTAGTGCTAAATGACCTATTCGACCACCTTCCAACAAAGTAGCTGCAACTCCTGATGAAGCAAGTGCAAGATACAATTTCATTCTTCAAGCGAATTGTTGCAAAAATCAATGCGATTAAAAAAGTGTTTTCAGTTCCATCGGGAGCGTTCAATTCCATCGTTTACACCTTTTATGAAGATGTCGTATTCACATTTTTGCTACCTTTCGTTGCTTCAAACTAATTCTTTCAATGCATCGCCATCATATTGTTTCTTGTGTTTCAACTCTTGATTGATTGGGCGATGTCATGCTTAATTAAGACAATCTTGGGTCGAATTTGATACCCTTGTTTCAATAACATACGCCAAACTAAGTCGTCATCCGAGACTGTCTCCTTACATCTGCTTACAGATGTTTTAAGGCCTATCCGTCATCGAAATGCATTCCTTTAAAGAAAATATGGCTGCCGTTAGTGAAAGTGGTGAAGAAGATAAAGATGTTTACCGACCTTGATACCGAGCAGCGTGCATTTTCCATTGTTATTCGGGCACAAATGGAAAAGCTTGGCAGGGATGTCAAAACAAGACGTTGGTCTGAACAGGTCGTTTCAGATGCTGTCATACGCGGTCTTAAAATCGATAAATAGGTGGTGTGTATCGATCTGAAGCTCATGGGTTTTCTCTAAGATCTGCCGTAGTGTAAATATGGTGGACTTTCCTGGCCTGAAACCACATATACACACTAGTTGCTTCAGGCGTTCACACAACACGGCAGATCTTATCGATGTATGCGATGTTAAGACTGATGCCTTTGTAGTTGGCGCAGTTCAGGGGATCTCCTTTCTTGAAGATCGGACAAACAATGCTGAGATTCGGTACAACACCATACAACGAAAAAGACAGAACTCTTAGCAAAAGGTGGCTTGCATCCAATGAAGGTACTGCTACCTAGTCAAGTCATAAATACTGGTACACAGAAAAATCAGCGCCAAATGAAAACTAAATAATATTTAAACAATTTTGTTTTGTTTTAATTGGGTTATTCAATGGCTACAAATCTTAGAACAACTTATTCGAAATGACTTCCATTTGCCTTCCAGCACGACTTAAGACAATGTGGCCACTCATCGATTACGAGACGCACTTCATGCACGGACAAGGGCTCGCTTCAATGACTCAATATTTGAGTGTCGAGTGGAGCAAGCCATGCTCTCTAATACGGTCCAAAACTTGTAATCCAACGGGTTGAGGTTTGGACTACCAGCTGGCCAATCATCCGTTGATATGAAGTCCGACACGTTGTTTTTGAGCCACAGTTGAGTCGTTTTTGTTTTGTGAGCTGGAGCAGAGTCTTGCTGGAAAGTCCATAGCTTGTTGTTGAATATTGATTGGTTGAGAGACTTCACAATGGGTTCCAAGACGGTTGATTGATATACGTTGGCCGATATTTTCACTCCTTTCTCGCAAAAATGGAGCTTGGTTACGCGATCGTAGCACATTCCCCACCATACCATTACAGACGCTGGATGGTGGCTTTTTTGAACCCTCGGGATGAGTTGGGATGCTTCTCTGGATGACCGAGCATACACACGATCGTTCTGCTTATTGAACGATTCTTCTACAGTGAAGATTTTCTCGTCAGTAAACAGAATTTGTCTGTGAGCGTTCTTCGCGTACCGGCTGAGTAACTCTTTCGATCTTCGCTTGCGTTTTTCCTTCAATGCGGCCGTGATCAGGTGTCCAGTGTGTCGCTTGTACGCGCTGAGTCCTTAATCTTCTTTGATATGCGGGACATGGATTTTAGCGAAATTTGCATTTCCCGCGACAAGACTTTCTGTTTTCGCAGCGGTTTTCGGTCGAATCGTTTCTTCACGGCTTTGATCGCTTTCGGAGTTCTGACAGTGCGCGTACGGCCGGATCTTTGACTGTTTCGTACTCCACCAGTATCCTCAAACAACTTCACAGCACGATACACAAAATTGCGAGTGATTCTAACCAAAAACTTTTTACGTCACAATAAAGCGTAAATATCAACTGTCAAATCGCAATCAATACGAAATGGATGCGCCCAGTGCTGCATTCGTAATGGGTGAGTTCAGTTGTGTACTAGTATTAATGACTTGACTAGGTATGTGTTTGGTAGGATTTTAGGGGAATACTATTTTTTTTCAAGATTCTTCAACTGGCGAAACAGGCATGGCGAATAAGTTTTGTGAGCAACCCTCTGAGCTTAATAAGAAAGTTCAAGGAAAGGAGTAACTTTCGGTAATAAAATATTCATCAATCGATTAATAAAATCGTTTTCTTTAAAGTGTAATCGCTTACGTTTCATGTTTAAATCGGGTTCGAACTTTTGCGATGTTACAATATATTCGCTGTCATCTATTTTCACTACATTTAAGGTATTGCCATGAACGAAAATCGGCCACTTAATCATTTCATTGTGGTTTCGCTACACTCATTCCCACCTAGTCATCGTGTGACCTTTTACGGCATGAGTATGTGTTCTAGTTTCACCAACATTTACTAAAATTATCGACACCAAATCACATTACCAAGTCATTCGTCATTTTCCAACCAAATTATCTCTCCCAGGACCCATTCAATGTTGCTTGCACAATTCCATATATTTCTACATTTGTACACCATAAATCAAAACAAACCTCCCGCACTTCAGTGCACCACTACTGGCCTATAACATAAATAAGAAAAAATACACCGAAACCAATACAAACCCCAGTGTACACATACACATATAGTATGTACTTACATATTTTTTATCATCTTGATATATGTGACCAATATTTTCGATAACTTTTTCATCAGTCATATTCTCGTAAGGCTGCTCTCGGGCAAAAGTTAGAATTTCCCAAAGGGTAACAGCGAATGACCATACATCAGACTTTGAAGTGAATTTCCCCTGAAAAAATTCAGAACAAAAAAAAAAACATTAGAAAAACACAATGAACATAAAAAAGTATCTATAAAACAACAAATCAGAAAGTGAGCAGAAAAACAACAATGGTAAAAAAAAGAAGAAGAAAATTACACAAATTGAAACAGATGGTACGAGTACAATATTTCGTGTCTAGATTGGCAGGCAATATCCGTAGCACACCACCCAGTAAACACACACACAAAACACTCTCGCCAATATTTGTCTCTAATGGGATACAGCTCAATTCAGGAAGGGGTGGGATCAGCAGCCCATCAGGCATGGTAATAGTTTCCCTCCAGGTCAACTGTATATTGTACTTCTGCTATTGTTGTCAAGGCTGCTGAGTCTCATGCCGAGGCTGTAGCTAAGGCCAACTCTATGGTTGCCTCCATGGAGGAACATAACGTCAGAGGGCGCGCTTGTAAAAACAGACAAAGTCTCTAAATCCCAGTATAGATTTGCAAAACGAATTTAATGAAAAATAATACGACGACAAGGAGTTAAGGGTCGGAATGAGAGTTAAACTTAGAGCTGGAGTCGGGTTCGAAGTCGCCTCCTTATGGTTGACGTGCGCGCAGCACATATCCACTATTCGATTCGTAACAACCACGGGAATACCCTTGAGTGCTTTTCATTATGATTATTTCGCTCAGAGTGAACACCAAATAGAATACGACAAGGAATATGACTACAAGGACGACTATGGCTACGACTGCGGACATGAGAATGAGAACAAAAACGAAAACAATAGTACTGCTGTGTTTGGGAGAGTTCCTGTATCTTTACTCGCACTACCCTTTGGTCGTGTCGTACTCGTACCCGTAACCGTATCCGTATTCGTATCCATTTTTGTTTTCGTTTATGTGCGGCTATGGTAAGAGAGGTAGCCCTTGGCAAAAATAGTATTTTGTGGCGGGCATTTATTTAAAGGCTTAACAACTCGTATGGCATAATATTGTATGTATATCCAGTCGAGAGAACTACCAGGACGAGAGGATAATGCAAATCTCTAAGGATCATCAAGCTAAAGTTTAGTCAAGATAAATGGAAGCTTATACTCTCAACAAGATGTGGGTTGTCTTTAAATTTCGGGCCTTAAACTTGATCTCATTTAAAATATGGACCGCGACACGACACACACACACAGAGTTCTGCTTAAGTTTAAGTTTCAGGGGCATTTGATGGGAAGTTGAGGTTAAATTGAGAAATTAGTTCATGCATCCATTGGGGAATAGCAAATGGCGTAGAATTCCTAATTGAACAAATCATTAGAGATACGAGTACTATTTCGTATGTGGGTTATCTTATTACATGTGATAGTTTGGCGGCCGAAGGATGATTGGGAAGGGATTTAGAGACGCGGAATTCCAAACGGGGTACGGGTATTAGAGATAAGATTTTGCTCAGCTAGTTTTTTATGTTCAGAAGTCCATTTCAGTCAGGTAAAGCTTTAGAACTAGTTCTTGGATAAAGTGGGCAGTGAGGAGACCTTTAACCTCTACTTCCTTTTGCTAAATATTAGGTGCGCAACTTAATTCTCGCTGTTTTTTTTTTGATGAAAATGTAACTTTATTGTGAAAAAATGGTTACCAATGTATCATTCAAAGTATTGGCCATCGCTTGCCACATATTTCTGGCAGAGCTTGAATACTGTGACGCCAAAAGTGTTCATCTTTTGAGGCTACTCACAAATCAAGCCATTTTTTGATGTCTTCATATGAGCGGAACTACTGATTAGCCGAACCATGTGCCATCGGACGTCGCAATATCTGGCGAATTTGAGCGTTTCTTGATAAGTTTTAAAAGGTTTTGCAACGTGAGACGTTGTCATGCTGTAGAATCAGTTTATAGTGCCTCTGCTCGTATTTTGGCTCTTTTTCTCGTAATGCTCAGCTCAATCGCATCAGTTGAAGTCGATACCGTTCCCCAGTGATGGTTTCGTTGGGTTTCAACAGTTTATAATAAATAGCAGCGATCTGGTCCCGCCAAAAACATGGCCTAAGCTTCGCAGCGTGAATATTCGGCCGAGCCGACGATATAGAAGCATGACCGGGTAGCCCCCATGACTTTTTTCTCTTTGAGTTACTGTAATGAATCCGTTTTTCATCACCCATCAAGATGCAATGAAGAAAACTCTTCCTTTTTTGCCGCTGGAGCAGTTATTCACAGGCAAAAAAACGACGCTCGATATCCCTTCATAAGGAACCCAAGTTCCTTGTTTTTGAATCATTTCCAAAGCATGCAATCGTTTAGCGGGTAACTCCTAATGCTGAAGCAAACTCTTCTTGCGTTTGGCACAGATCCTCATCGAGCAATGCCTCATATTCAGCGTCTTCCATAGATTTTGCCTTTCCCTCACGCGGACGGTCGTCAACATAAAAATCACCGTCTTTAAGGCGACGGAACCAACCACGGCACGTTGTTTCACTTAGAGCAGCATCTCCGTAAACTTTTTGGAGCTCTCGATGCGCCTTTGCTGCCGTTTTCTTCGAATGATAGAAGAAAATCAACACTTCCAGCAAATGACGATTATTTGCCATAAAATCAGACATTTTCCCACAAACAAAAGTATATGACGCCAAAACGAAATCACTTATATGTCAAAACGGTTTGTTTACCAAATGTCTAAGCTTGGTTCATGACGTTTTGGATATGTCAAAATCGACCAGCACTTACTGTTGGAGCCATCTGTTGACATACATCGGAACTTAGCTGCGCACCTTATACCTGGATGGAAAATTTATTTGGATCAAAGGTGTCAAATTAAACATTGCGTAGGCGCTCTTAAAGTGAAAACTTCTGCCAATGCGAGTCTTTCGTTCGGAATTGAACTTCGTCAAAAAAAAAACAAAAAACGAGACGAACGACATCTTATTTATTTAGTTTAAGTGGCCCAGTAGTCCAGGGTGGACCTGGGCATCAGGCAGTAAACGTCTCCAATCAGTTCGATCGTTCGCCAACTGCTTCCAGTTTCGCACGCTGAGTTGGCTGAGGTCCCCTTCCACTTGCATGCGCAACTTAAGCCGTGGTCTTACTTTACTGGCTATCCCTTGAGCGGGTGATTCGAAGCCTTTTCGACCTAGCCATCTCAGTCGTTGGACCTTCATGTCGCTTTAGAGTCCATACAGTTCGTCGTAGGGTTCTTTCTGCCTGACGGTGGTATTTCCTTCGTTATCCCTGTTATACAGTCTACAGAAATGCTGTTTCCAAATGCTTATCATTGACAGCGACTCTACTACGGTGTTCCCTTGTTCGTCTCTACAGTCTTCGGTTCGGGGTTTGTGTCCGTCGCATGTTCTTTTCACTTTCTGGTAAAACTTCAGAATTCCTCGAACTAGAGCTCGTGAGCAGCTCTAGTCTTTCTATGCAGCGCCGCTCTGTATGCATCTTGCTTAGCTGCATGTGATTGCCGGCTAATGCCCCCAAACCAGACGTTTCGTTGTGATGCTTACCTAAAATATAGCACATTAGAAGCGCCATCTCCGATGGCTCAGAAGACCGCTTAAGAGTTTAAGAGAGACTCGATCGGAAAAGGATTAAGGGACCTTTGCGGTTGTACCAGTCTAACTTCAAAATTTCCCACAGTACTCGTATGAGCCCTCCTTTGCGATCTTCGGATATCGGGATATTGTACCTTAGCTAAAACAAGGTAATGTTCAGAGTCGATGTTGGCTCTCCGGAACGTTCGGGCATCCATAATACTGGTGGAGTATTTTACGTCGTTTGCAATGTGGTCAATCAAGTTGACGTTGATTGATAAGGAGATCTGCAGGTCCCCTTGTGATTATCGAAATGTGGGAACCCCGTGCTTGCTACGACAATGTTGTACCCCGCCGCAAAGTCAATTAGCCTGAAGCCGCTATCGGAGGGTTGCGTTGTGCAGCCTGCAAATTCCGACCTTATACCACAGATGCTCTCCCTTCCTAGCTTTGCATTTAAATCGATGAGAACAATTTAGATGTCATAGCTAGAGCATTGCTCGTAGTTCAAAACTTGTAGAAGCTATCTTTGGTGTCGTCATCTTTCTCCTCTGTGGGGACGTGCGCGTATATAAGGCGAATGTTGGCAAATTTAGCCTTGGTTGGAGGAGCTGGTGTCTTTCTGAAGGATGACACGTTAGAATTCATTGTCTTGCGTCTATCTCCCAAGCGGAGATATACGAGTACACACGCAATCCTGATGATAACGAACTATGCGAAGCATTTGCATTTGTAGCGATAGCCAAGCTGAGCGTAGAGCCTTTTTAAACCCTCTTACGACTTCTAATCCAGTTTGAAAATTCAATATATACTGTACATTACGGCTGCATTTACTGAGTCCCAGGCCACAATGGGATAACGAGAAATCGCCAATGAACTTGCAAGACAAGTCGTAGAAGAGAGTTTTTCTGCAAAAGCACCAACGTTAGGTCTGACTGCGTTTCATATGAGCACAATTGCATATTGCATGACTCTCCAGGTTGCAGGCAGACCAAACGATTGCTTTGCATCGTCATGGAGCACTATACTTTTGCTAAGCACTTAAGTGTGCTAAGTATAAGTGAAATAACATCCTGTGAAGCTTGCTTTCAAAGTGTTGAGCCTTCCCCCTGTGAATGTCCGGCTTACGCTCGCATTAGGCTGCAGATATTCGGTGTTGATGTGGTGGGTGCTGCTACTGTAGGCGCTTTATTACTGAAGCGTTTACTTCCCCTTGTTTCGAAACACTGTAAGATTGGATTAGACGGAACTTATGGGAAATAATGGCCTAGTTCTTTGTATGGGTGCCCAGTTCCGACAGAAAAAAAAGGCGGAATACGCATAGAAGGCTCACTCAAACAAGTGGAACACATAGAGCAGTAAGATGTCTGAGACGAGTGACATGCACAGGATTCGGAAAAGTTTACAAAATATCTATGCGCCTGCTCTTCAAAAAAGCGATTCTATATATTGCAGGTACTACGAGGCTATATTTTCGTCGCAATGAGACATGAGCAGACATGATGAGCAGATGAGCTTTTTTATCTCAGTCTGTGTACCTGTTGGTCTAGAAATCGGGATCATGTCCCACACGTGGCGTTTTCAATAAGTTGGTTGAACAACTGATCTCCTATACGGTACAGAGATTTGGGCAATAATAGGAAAGTTGGAACTGATATGACATCCTTCGAAGTAAAGACAGTTTTAAACTAAGAACGTAGATAAGTGACTTTGTGAAATTTTATGAACAATCTAGTTGGTTCATAATAGTGGGGTTTTGTGCCAGGAAAGACGGCCATCAATCGGTAGCTACAAGCAGCAATGATATCAACTTAGACAAAGGACGCCGAACTACTTTTTCCAATCGCTGTTTCAAAGCAGGTGATTCAACAACGAAATGTATCTTCTTTACCTTAGGCGAGACCTAAAGATTGTTCGGTTTTAATGTCAAGGAACAGCGCAGAATAGGTGGTGCACGCAAGTTAAAGGATTCTCAACCATTTAAGGTTGCTGCACCGAAGGCAGCTGGAGATATGCTGGACGCTAACTGGAGAGGCGTGTTGATTGAGGCCCAGGTTCTTGTCGGATGGTACTCCACTTATGTAAGTAAGTAATCGAAAACCAAGTGCCATTGAACAAATGTTGTTATTGTCATTCCACTCTTCGGGTTCTCGTTTCTTTGTAAGGTTTTGCATAAATTTAAAGCACGATATATAGATGTATTCTTGTAGATTCAATGCTCTGAGCTATAACCTTTTTGAAAATATTATTTCCACCGACTGAGTTATTCTACATGATTCTTGAAGTACACTCAGATATAAGAAACAATGAGTACTTCTGAATAAAAGAAAGCTCGCGGCTATGTGAACCAGTTGACAGTGTCATAAGTTAAAGCAGCTGGAATACTCCTCCTAATCAAATTCGTCACGATTGATTCAACGATTTTTAATCACCCTGAGGCAATTGTTAGCCCTGAAAGTCCGGTTAAAATTTTCAATCACGCTCTAAGCTGCACCCCATTGAAACTCGAGAAGGGTTAAGCTGGATTCAAGGGATTAAAAAAAAATAATGAAAGAATACATTGTAAAAGGATACGCAGACGTTAACTGCGAATACTCACCAATAAAACACTCTCCCACGACATCCATCTGATAGGCATTGGCTGTGATTGTCTTCCAGTACCTTCCAATTGGCAATAGTCGGCCACATATGCCGAACGGTTTATCACAGTTCCAATGGAGCACACTTTGACTTCCAGCTCTGGTCCGATTATGCAACTCCTAAAAGGAAACAAAAATGGAAACAATTGTTAAATACGAGTACACTCTGTCACGGTAGAAACGACAACGAACAACCCTCTTCAAAATAATTAAATTCAATATGAGTGTGCTATGATTACAACAACCCCAGATCAGACTAGGGGTTGCCTTGCCTATGAATAGCTAGAAGAATGAAATTGTTTAGAGAAAGCCTTCAACTTGGCTTGACGTTTACTTTAGAAATTACTATTCCTGACTGCGTTTATCCATTGTGTATGTGTTGAAGCAAACGGTCAGTGGATTTTCTAAATTAATGGTTACTTTGTGCAGAGAATGCAATCGGAGTTCTGGTTTGGGCCTACTATGATTATACGTACGTTCCACCACCAATATCACGATTTAAATGTCATCGGAGAGGGATAATCAAGAGAAAGCAAGAGAAGAAGGGAAGGTTTTTAAAGGGATTCCTTGACTCAATGGGCGTAGTAATCCTTGGATCGCACGTTTGGAAGCAGAGCAGAGTACTCGTACATTGCGAACAGCTGTCTTTTCATGCGTATCAATTGACAATGACGTGACACGTGCTACTCCTGACTAAATACATGATTTTACGGATTTACACGGATGAGTTAGCCTGAAAGGATTTGCAAAGTAAACGTAGTGGAAATGTTCAACATGCTGCGGTTGTTTGAAGAGGTGCAAGTAGAAGCAAGACAAAGAACTCAACTCACCCTGGGTTACTGAAGTTAAGATTTTTGTGGAGTCGGAGAGCCAAGAATGCAATTAGATTTTGTTTGCAGCTGCAGCAGGACGCTACATACTCGTATTTCGATGGATATGAATTAAGCTTTTCGGTGGAAGCTGTCAACATAGTTGTCAGGTTGAAGGGGGTTTTAGACGGTTGATGAAGTCATTTTGATTGGATTTTGATAGCAGTCTTTGTATTCTTCGGTTGTGTTTTGGGGAAAATCAGCAGAGTGAGAGTAAACACTCTGTGTTTGTTTGTTCGAGAAGACGATAGTTGATTTTGAGAAGTACGAGTAAGTTGCCCTTTTGGTTTATTAGAAATTTGAATTGAATTGAAGTTCTGTAACAGAAAGAAGTTCCCATGATTTTTCATACGAAAAACTGAAGTGAAAACTGCCTTCTCCTCTGAAACAAGGTATTCAACAGACTACTAAGACTTTTGGATACGAAATCCAGTACTATGCGATGCAGATGATGGATCAGAGGACTCAAACAAAGAACTTACGGGTGATTCTCTGAGAGGTACTACGATTGGTGTTTCACCACTGGCTCGAGTAAAGCTGACCCCCAATTCATAAATCGTTGCCGGTTTATCATTGAAGACTTTGGACTTCGTAACCCGAAAGGGTTGATATAGGCGGTCAATTCACCAGTCAAAAACATGAAATTAACACACGAGTTACGAGTATGTGGCATTTTTGGAATCAAATGTCGAGAACACGGAAATATTAAGAAATATGGACCGAGGATACCACCATCCTATAAACCACATCGAACTGGTGTTTTGCTTGGATGTAATGGCAGTTCTTGAACCTCATCAATCAATCAGTCAGTCAATTTCCGGATTGCCCCGCAGCCTTAAACACGGCTATTTTCCTTTTTGTTGTTACCATAAAGCCAGAAATCGGTCTAATCGCTTAACAAAATTTTGGTCAAAAACAGTGGATCTTTAAGAAGCCCAACGACCCAAGGGCGACCGGCCTTTAATCTTTCACGAATTGAATTTTTATTTGCTTTAAACCAGGATTCTCACGTGAAATACGTCAGGTTGTTGCATACAACAAGCCAAGTTTCTGAAAATTGAATCATGACGGACAATGCGTACACTCTCTGCTAACGACGCTTTATTTTGCTTACTGTCCGGTGGAAATGATCTACTTGGTCGGGTATTATCCAATGGAAGCTGATTTTAATCTTTTCGATGCTAAAGCGAATTGTGCGTTCAGAAGGCCGATTATATTTGCCATAAGTTGTTCTAAGAGCACGGAATACATTCCTCGTAAGACTCTGATTTTCGTAATAGATCTGAATAATTTGTAGATGAAGTGGCGGGCTAAGTTTCTCCGTGGTGAAATGTTCTAAATAAAAATACCAGGTCAGTGTGATCAGTCTTTGCAGAATGATGAGTAAGTACGCTAATGATAAAGTTTCTACAGTGCAACCATCTACCACGTACACGCCGGGTACTTGCAGCCTGATGCGAGCGTAAACTGGATATTCACACCGGCGACAGTAAACAGCTGGGAGTCTTTCTTACTGAGTGCAGCAGGAAGGCCGATAACCACTTAGAGACGTCGGGAGGCGTTCATCTGATCTACGCGCAATTTGCGGAGTCATGCCATTTGCAGCTGAAACCCAGCCGGGAATGTAAGCCTATCCGAGGACCAAGCAGATTTAATTTTCCGTGGTCTCATTGTGACCTGAGATACTGACAAGATTCAACTGTTAGCCTTCTGATTGCGTTCAGCGAAGTTTTGCATTCTCGAACTCGCTTGGAAGTCATAGCAGGGAAGAATATCGGGGTTAAGCAAGGCTTTAAGTACAACTTGGCTTTTGCTACAGATCCGAATGCTTCGCCCGCTTGGGAGACAGGCGTAGGTTTTCCTAACGAAGAATAAAATCTAACGTTGTCGTCGTCCAAAAAGACACCAGCGCTGCATTGCAAATTGGTTTTGGATCCATCCGTGAAGACCCGACTACATTCCTTTTCTGGTTCAGAATCTAACCGAAATCTGTCCCTTTCCTGGGCACAGAAGTCGACTTCGTATTTTTTTTCACAGCAGCAATTCTGGTGCCATTGCATCAGACTGCATATCTATCAGAAAAAAGTCATAACGCGGTTGGCGCACAAGGTCACCAAAACGCTAGAGCGTGTTATATCAAAGGACACTCCCTTTGAAACAGGAGATGGTTTTGAGAGTGCAGGCTTTGCTATCAAGAGGTTCATCAATGAGGTTGACCGGTATTTCGAATCTAAAACGGTAGTGACGTATTTTATAAGAAACTGGGCTGGTCAAAAGCTGTTTAGAATCAAACTCTACTCGTTTACAGACCCCGTGTACTGCCGGCAGCTCTTTTACACTGCTAGAAGAATGCCAGCCCTTTTGAGGCTTTCGACATAACAGGTTTAATCGAGAGTAGTGTTTTATACAGGATAGCACCCAAATTCTTTAAGCACTAAAGGTGTCATAGACAGATATCACGTATGGACCTGCCTTTTTTTTTTTGTTATATTGTATAATTGGCGCGCGCTCAAGGGGTTATTAGCACCCTTAAAATGATTGCACACAGCGCGGGCGATGGAAGATTAGGGAGGATAGAAAGAGAGGTACCGATGTACGTTGATCTTGAATGTTTGGAGGTTATAATGACTAAGAAATAAACAGCTCGGCAGGGCATTCCATAAGTAAGTTGTTCGGCCTAGGAAAGAATCACGATATTTCAGGGTACGTCCGAAAGTGGGCTTGAGGCTGTACTGATGAGCATTAATAGCGAGGCGGGTGTTATGGTGAGAGATTTGAAGATTTAAAAGTGTTACAGAAATCACTGGCAGCTTCGTTAGTAGGAACGAGTTGTGAGCTAGTTTCGAGTAGACTACAGGAGAAGTGAGTTTTAAGTATAAGTGTCTTTGCTTTAAACTCAACGTAGATGCCATCAGTTTTCTGAGCGGTTCCAGTCTGGTTAATAAGCCCCTTGTGACAGCTTTGACTAGCCTAATGGTTTCACAGACAGTTTCGGACTTTTCACAAAATTCCTTCGCTTCTTTTCTTTGCTTCGACTTGTAAGGACTTAAGTCTTCCCCCGAGTTAGTCTTAAGTGATTGTTCAGAAGTTTTCTGGTTCTGGTTTCTTTACATAGTCCTGCAGAACTGCGTTCCACCGAGGAACGGGCGACTTATAGGATTGGGTTAGAAAAGCTTCATGTAGCTTTGGTGTTGTCCTGAGGTTAGGACTTGCTGATTTCCAAACTAATTGGCTTCCTCTTCAATAAGGTCGAGACCTCGTAGCCGATGTACATGTCTTACATGGAGATATTCGATAGCACTGTCCAGTCGGTTATTTCTTAAGCACATCTGTTGGATAAGTCTATACTTGCTGTCTTATTCTCGTAACAAAAGTTGGCTGGGGCTGCCTCGATTTGGTCACGCAGGAGTCTCAACCGCTATCGTCCTTTGATTCAAATGGTTTTAAGAGTCTGACTGATCAAATATTTAAAGGTCTTAATATGACTCCCATTACGTCGCACAATATTATGGCAGTAGTAAATGAAGAAAAAACACGACTGAAAAGACTTATCACCAAAAAATTAACGAGACAAATAATATCCCTTAAAATGGACAGTGCAACCCGACACAGACGTTCAGTATTTGGTATTAATGCACAAACAATAGAAAAGGGGAAAGTGGAAGTTTTAACATTATCCATGAGAGAGATTTGTGTGCCGCAGACTGCTCTAAATCTGAAAGAGGAGGTTGAAAAAGTTTTGTGTGACTTCAATATAGATAAAAAACAAATATATGCTAAAGGCGGTTGATTTGCTTACAGCAACAACACATGAAGAAAATAATGCTGAAAATGGTTCTGAGGAATCATTATTTAACCTGGAAAAATCTAAATATGTTCTCTGTTAAATGTGCAGCTCACACCTTGCAATTAGTCGTGAAAGGCTTTCTGGGCCAAGCTAAAATTACTTCAATTGTTGAAAAAGCGAGACAAGTAGTGAAAACTTTAAGAACGCCGAAGTGTAGGTAAGTTTTCAACAACGAACGAATTTTTAAAACAACGAACCAATTTTAAACCTCAAACTCAATCTTTTAACTTTTTTGTTTGACTTGTTGAATTGGTCCGGTTTTCAATATGTACTACCATCAATTGTGTATAAATTTTTCTTTTAATTTTTATTTTCTTAGACAAGTTTTGCAAATGTTTAAACTAGGCACACCTTCCTTGGATGTTCCAACGAGGTGGAGCTCTGCATTTACAATGATAGAGAAGCTCTTCAAATACAGATAAATTTGCAATGAATACCTGAAACAACCATTGTTAGATGAAGAATGGGGTCAATTAAATGACTTACGAGTTATTTTGAGCCCCCTTCATGGAACGACGCTTAAATTGCAGCGTGAGCAGCTGGTTATGGGCGACTCTTACAAGGCTTGGTTTGAGCTGAAGGTTAAGTTAGAATGTTTAAACACGGAGTCATCATCTACTGTTTTAAATTGTATAAGGATGAGACAGCCACAATTGCTTAACGCTGACGTCCTTTACGCTGCAATATTTTTGGATCCACGCTTTCGACGTTTGCTTCCACCAAATAAAAAGGAAGAAGCGAGAGTTCACCTAAAGAAGTTGGCAACACAAGTAAATGCATTGAAACAGGTTTGTGGGCGCTGACAATAAACTTTGCTGTATACCTTTAGCCTCAATGATACTTTTGTTCTATTTCAGATCAATAGACATCTTCCTCAAGCAACGCAGTTTCCTTCAGAAAGCAATGTATTCATAGACGAAACGTCAAATACTAGCACTTCCTCTGTAGTTCGTAAGACTTTACGAAGATTGGAAGTTGACTCGTCGTCAGAGGTATAGTGTATATTCAAAATCTTTATTAGAAACCTTTGCCGAAATCGACACCTACCGGGAGGGAAGAGTTGATGTCGATGCCAACTTATCTGAGTTTCGGATGAAAACCACGAGAAAATCACTCTTGCTCTACTGTTCACCTACCCTGCTTCCTACATCGGAAGACAAAATTCATCTCTAAGATTTCTTATTCGTAAAACTTAGAGCTTCTGAAATAAGCCCGCTAATGCCGTCAAATGGTTCAACCTTTCAGCAAATATGATGTCAAATCATTTGCTTGGCCTGACGTAGCAGTGTATGTCACGAACTTTCGAAATTTTAAGAACTTTTAACAGCTTCACCTACTCAAAGACATCTATATAAAGCAGAAGAATTCTGGAATAGTGTATAACCCCAACGACAGCAATTTAGGGATGTGCCATTTAACCCAACTGTCAATGAAACACTAAACCATAAAAAGTGATTACAAAGTCATTTAACAATAGTTTGACATATAGAGCAACGTTTTTCGTTATTTTTCTTTGCTATATCTTCCCTCATTAGTCTTCTGTAATTCCAGCACTTACACTTTGTATCTTCCTCTGGGGAATTTCTCGCTCCCTATGTGGATGTATGTGGATGTCTTGAAAACTATTTCTTGTTGCGCTCGCCTAACAAAACCTGTCAATGTGATTGTTCAAATCCATTTACGCAACAACATCGAAACAAAATCCTTTCATTAATCAAGTTACGCTGACAAGTCTATCGACACTTCCTGGATGGGAACGGATAGAAGTACTCCGCTCTCAAATGATCATCATCTCCAGCTTTTTGCGTCAACATCAACAGCAGCAGTAGCAACAGCAACTCGTACTCATACTTGTACTCCATAGAATTGATGGCGCATAGAGTTACGCTCCAGAGACAAAACGCGCTAGACAAACTCAAAGGACCACACCACCACTACACATAACCACGTGTTTAGCCCTAAATAAATTGCCATGAAATTACCATTACTCTCGCTTCTCGCAAGCATATAGTCAGCCTCTACTATTCATATGTACGAGTATATATGTATCCTTTTGCCATCGTTTGCCTGGGTTGGTAAGGTATGCTTAGATGGTATACTCGACTCGTATGAGAATCGTACAGTGGCAGGATCAAACCGAAGGAACAAGTGACAAGACAATAAATTGAATTTCATGACAACTCTTTTATGTTCCGGCAAATAAATGAATATAAAATCGAGCAAACACACAAACAAATATAAGCGGATACGGATAAGGGTATGGTTACGGATATACTAGCACACACAATCAATAATCTCAAAATTCGTTATTTGTTACCCTGGACAATGGACCATGGACCGTAAACTTAAACGTAAAAACGTAAATGTAAACGTAAACGTAACCTATTGGGCATTAACCACACTCTGTCGCTCCCGGTGTTGGTGTGTCGTCTCATATCGGCCATATGGAAGCGTCCTTAAATAAAATGCTTAATGACATCATTTAATCAATTCAACAAGAAACATACACAAACACAGTGTTAACGGGGGTGAGATACTACGTATATATATTATATATCCCAAAGAGGAAGCAAGTAGAAGATGAAAAATCCCTCAGGATCAACGATAATGCAGGAGGAGAGAGAGAAGATTGAACTACAGCATTAAGCAGATGTCAAAGTGCCAGTGGTGGGTAACAACAATTGATACGTCCATTTATAACTCTGTTACGATTGGAATTCTGTGTTCGCTGTCAAATCAGAAGGGGCCAACCATGGACAACAGAGTCGCTGTCGAATTAAGTCAAATTTTGGTCTCACCCAATCCTTAAAATTTGACACAAGATTAAAAATGAGACACGGTGATGGGGGTTAAGTTGCACGTGTCCATAGCGAATTGTGTTTGCGATGCATTTTAACGGATTCTTATTCTACAAGTCTAGAATTCTGGAATTCTAGAATTCATACGAATACTCAATGTCCTTGGACTGTGGTATTTATTCCCCGTATCCAATTTCAACAGAGTCTCGATGCGCCTGTAATACTCCGACTGTAGTGGAGGTAAGGGTTGTTGATAATTCGTTAATCCGTCTCAGTAGGAATATTATTTGCTTTCTGTTTTCAATTACACCTTGTCCACCCCAGACAGACGGGACTCGGATTCGTTTAGAGCTGTAGCGAGTCTCCAGGGAATGTGACCATCTGTTAACTTTTCGCAGACAAAAATTCTTCATTTTGAACAGAGTTTCTGTTTTGTTTTTTTTGTTTTTTTGTTTTTTTTTGTTCGTCGTTACAGAAAGCTTACCGAGTAACAGACGAAACGTTGGTATTATGGTGACGGTATTTACCCAGCATGACGCACAACATACATATAATACACAGGCATAGGTAGACCAGGTGAGAGTTGTACAAATTCGTTCGTATGTATTCTTGTATTTCTATCTTTCATTGTGAATTTCTGTGTTGGGATTTTATGTCTTGGCAGACAGAAGACAGCGCCGGTATAAAGAGTTTAAATATTTGTACCCCCAATGTGGTTAAGTATTACTTTAACCACATTAGAGACAGTACGAGAGGGTAGCCCAAACTGTAACTGACTGACGAGGGGATGATGTAACTGGGTGATGGTAAGGTTTGTGGTTTATACCACGGACATTTGGATTCATCTTGTCATGTTGATGTTAAACATTATTTTCAGTTAATTAACCTTAATAGTTAAATCCTTCTTGTTTTTGGGGGATTGTTGGGGTGCTTGGTTTCTCTCGAAGCAAGGGCAGGCAAGTAAATACCTACAACGCTATGGGGGTTTTTGTGTCGAAATTAGTTTTATGTTTTGTACGAATAGGTATCTTATGTCTTCGAGTGATGGCTGGATGGGGTGTTTTTTGAAAGTTGAAAGTTTTCTTAACAGGATTAGGATTACAGGAAGTTAGATATAAAATATGATGTAACTCCATGATACAATGACCCGTCTAATGACGGAAATGTGCGGTTTACTTTTAAGTGGCTGCTTAACAAAGCAAGGATATTCGAGATTTTTGATTAGGGTTACAAAAGTTGACGATTGTATAGGTGTATGGGCTTTTCAACCTTTTTCGGGAGAGCTTGATTACATCTTTTAAAGGCCGATTACAAAGGACTGCGCCTTTTATCTTATGATTTGAATTTGAATTTGAATTTGAATTTCCTACAATTTGATAGGTCTGTGATGAACAAGGGTTTTAAGTTAATTTATTTAGAGTGTCTTTCAATGTTTTCTGTGATTTTATAGAAGCTTGAGGAAGATTACAAAATCCTATTTTGGTTCGGTTATACCTGTTAGGGGTTGGGGGCTGAAGCCTCGGCTAACAAGTCCCTGCAGTAAGCCCAATCCTTACTTGCGCGCTCAAAGTCAATTGGGGTTCTTTTCCACATGGCCTTGTCTCTACTGCGTTGCCCCTTCGCGTCACTGTGCGGGTGAGCATATTCTGATCTATCTATTTTCGCTGACGACATGAGAATTTCCAAAGTCATAACAATGCCTTCTGACTCCCATTGCTTGCAAGATGACTTAAATGAGTTTTCGGTATGGTGCAAGCAAAATTGTTTGGAGCTTAATGTCAGGAAATGCCAAACGATAACGTATTCCCGCAAACGTCTTCCTCCGCCTTCAAGAAACTACTTTATCTGCGATGAGCCTATTCCCTCCACTATCGAAGTAAGGCATCTAGGAATAATATGTGACACACATATTGACAGCATTATAAATAAAGCTAACTCTGCACTTGGCTTTATCAAACGCTGGTCAAAAGAGTTTTCCAACCCCTACGTTACAAGGTCTCTGTACATTACTTTTGTAAGGCATCTTCTAGAATATTGCAGCCAAGTTTGGTCACCCTATAAGCAAATCCACATTCAAAGAATCGAAGCAGTCCAACGCATAAGCCTGCCTGAATTGCACTTCGTGGTCTACCTTGGGCCGATCCATATGGATTACCTCCCTATTAAAATAGGTTAAAACGAATTGGCATGCATACCCTAAAAAAAAAGTCATGAAGTCGCTGATGTACTTTTTATACACCAGTTATTGACTGGAAACATCAACTGCCTGGGGATAACACAAAATATTTTATTCACTCCCAATCCCCGTAACCTAACATCTGTCCCACTTCTCCTTATCCAAACTCACCGCACCAATTACGGTCACTTCGAACCATCATCAAGAATGTTGCGTATAACAAACAACTACGCCGATGTCTTCGACCTAAATAGCAGCAAACATGAAATAAAAAAAGCCCTGCTGAATATGTCACGCCCATAACATCTCCCCCGACTAATTTTCTCCCTCGCCCCATTAGCTTAAGAATTGTTAGTTTTTAAGCCTAGGTTAAAGTTTTTGCTTGTTAATAAGTTAAATAAAGTTGTCCGGGGTAGACCCGGGCCAATAATATTGCTGTCTATTCGCTTTTCATTTCCTAGCCATCTCAGACGATAGATACACAGTTCTCTGACTTCATCGAAGTCGCCGTATAGCCCACAGAGTCCGTCATTAAATCATGTCCTTCAAACCCCAAAAACGTAAACGAGACCGAATGTTTTCGAATGAATTTGTTTTCTCAAAACGACTGAGGATATCTTCAATCGCTTTCAATAGAGTCTTCTTACCGTTTTGGAATATGGCCTTACTCCTCAACGTTCTTCTCAGCTCAAAAATTATAGCTGTCGACTGTGATGTTTTGTCCATTTTGTCGGTGTTGTACTGAGATAACATTCATCCTCACGGACCGGATGTAGTACTTCGTCACCATTATACGGACTGGAGAAAACGTTTTTCCATACTCTCACCACCGACTGTAATTCTCCCACAGGATTCTGGCGCGTTTTCTTCTATTAGTGAAACTTTCTTACGTTGGTCATGGAAAACTACTATCTTCGATCCTCATGCTCTTTTTTCTTCTTCTGGGGGAGTCGATTTTCATCCCATCTCATTTACTCACGAGTGCCTCGCATTCTTCGTCACAGCGGAACTTTGTACGCTTCTTTTTTTAGCTATTGCATGCTCGGGGGGCTTTTCGTTAGACCAACGATTTTTTGGTGGTAGTCGGGTGAAACCTAAGGCATTTGTTCCGGCGTCTCTGATGACAATTAATTGATGCTAGCGGCATAAAGAGATTTCGGGACTAGCGTTTGGAAACGATTCTTGTGGTGTCCTACAAATGTAGGTTTTTTGCTTTATATATTTTGACAGTAGTTTCTCGTCGTTATTACGCCTGAAAGATTCGTATTCGTATATTAACTGCAAAGATAACGATCCGAATTAATTTTGGTTGCCAGCAATGTAAAGACGTCTAAAATACTGGACTCATGAACATTGATCGCAAAATGATAGATTTATTTAAGCATTTCTTGATCCGGAGACCGTCATGTCCCTTTGTATATATTGAGATGAGGAAATCGTGTTTTTTGCAGAGTTATGCTTCGTTCCCCCTAGAGAAAATAATCGAGTGGTGTTAAATTGATGAACGCTCGCCTTGAGATGACCCAGTCGCTAAATTTCTTCTTTACAATTTCGAGCGTTACATCGCACGTATGGCATGTACCGTCGACTTGTTGGAATCACAACTCGGTGGTCGAGATCTGACCATAGAAAGTCGGTTAATATCGCCCTATACTTGAGACCATTGATGGTAACAGTGTTCGATGATGCCGGCATGCCATAAACCGCACCAAACACTCAAATTTTGTGGATGCATTGTTGCTTGGCCGAACACTTGTGGATTGCGTTCACTTCAATAACTGCAGTTTTGCTTTTTGACACAGCCGGTGAGCCAAAAATGGGCCTCATCTGAAACATGGTTTTTGGCCAAAATTTGGATCTCCAGCCAACATTTTCGGCGCCCAATTAGCAGGCTCTCGGCGTTGTTTATCGTCGCTCGGCTTCAATTTTTGCGCAGGCACAATCTTATACGGATGTAGGCACAAGTCCAGCCGTAAAATAAGCCGATTTGACTCTCTGGCGATGTCTGATTCAGCTGATAGGCGTAGAATCGAGATTTCTGGGTCTTCTTCGATATTGGCCGCTACAATGGCTATGCTTTCTTCATTTCGCGCCAATCTCCGTCTGGTTGGTGGCTTTGGATCCAAAAAAGTGTACTCACGCTCAATCTTTTCCACGGTACTTCGAGTTGCCTGCACACTGAGGCAATGACGAAATTCACGGTACATATTTACAGCTGAGTCAGAATTTCGATAAGCATAAAACGATGCATGATGAAATAGCAAATGTTCCTGAATATTTTGACAGCTCATTCGTACTTTTGACAGGTGCTGAAACACAACAATTGGAAAAACTATCATTGCTATCTTAAATAAGACGCTTACGAACGTGTTGGAAGCTCAAAATTTCTCGCTCAAGTTTGGAACTGTTCTCATGGCAATTCCTGCTAATCACTCATGCAATCATGGGCATCTGGTGATTGTTCGACAGCACGTGGTCTATTATAAGTCCGAACTTTCAACAGATCCGGAGGCCGTTGTCTTTTAATCGTTTGCCAGGATCGTCAACAGTGAATCCGTAACTATCTGATTCGAGGCAATTACCTGTTTCGTAACTTTTATTTTATTTTTTTCATTTAGGGATGTGACTTGTGACTTCTATGAAGGCCTAGAACAGTATAATGCTACTGGTTGACCACAAACTTACTTTTTTAGCCCGCATTCGTTGGAATTTACCCATGTTTTTGTATTCGATTGTTGAGCTGCAGGCCCCATCTAAGTTGTAGGACATTCATCAATTTTCCGATCAATTGCCGCGCAGTTTCCCATGAATTTCCTACTGATCCGACATAAATTTGGGGCTCAAGCTTAAAGGCCTCCCGATCAAAAAAGATGATTGTAGCATGCTTCCTATCGAGCAAAACATTTTACTTAGAAATTACCTATTCGCTAGGCCATCTCTATGGTGCGAACTGGATAGCTCTTTGGATAGAAATCAATTCGGCTTGGTTCGTTGTGAAATATTTTCATAATGAAGAACGCTTTCTGGGATTACGTCTTCGCATGCTTTCGTTGAAGTCTATCCGGTCAATCCAATTTTGACCACTCTTTCAAACATTTCTGGTTTACGTCAACCCGCCCGTTCTCGGGGGCAATTCATTGACCCATTTCGCTATAAGATGCTGTCAGTCAATTGAGTCCCAAGTAAGTCAAGGTTTAATGGAAAATACGGAACGTAGGGCATGTGTACAATACATCGATTGGAGCAATCTGGTTCATATTTCGTGCAATTAATCACCGATCATTGTCCAGTATTCTGGGTGGCTTCTGGCAAAACAATACCCAAAAGGCTGCGTGTTGAGATCTTCTCTTAAGTCTCTTATTTTCAATGTCGTAGAAACGCAAATAAACCATCAACTTATGAAATGATGGTGATGTGATGGTATTTTTACTCCAAATTGTGCAACCAAATTATACACCAATCCTTGGCATCAGACTGTTTATTGAAAATCCGTATCCTTGGAATCGTTACATTTGTTCTTCAAAGGATTAGAAATTACTTTTCGGAACGTTTAATTCAAAAGTATTTAGACGGACTGATACACACAAAATACTTGCTGTTGTGCCCCAGGGCTCTCTTCTGTCACCGACATTGTTTTTGATTTTCACCAATGATCTCTTTTCTGGTACGTCTGGTCCAATAAATCCCAGAGTACTTCCTGCTTTTCATATTTGTCTTCTGCATCATGTTTCGCTCTTCGGCTGTATTACAGACACAGCAGTATATTTATTGTGAAGCCAGTTACAGAGGAGATGAGATGCTTCGAAGAAGCACAATGCCGGCTGGTGTCGTTATAGCGAAATACAAACTAACAACTGTTATACATGGATGGTACTCGAAGCTGCGAGTAGGCAAAAACCGGCTGGTTTAGACGAACGGTCATAAGGTGTTCCCTTATGAATGTGGATGTGAATGTGGGGCTTGTTGCCTAATTTATTTAACAATTCACGTCCAGCTGGACAAGAGCAGTACCCTGTGGAGGGGGCGAAAGAAGCAGAATAGATGTACTATATTGTCATAGTTATACCATATCATACTGGAGGACATAAAAGTCGACAAAGGTTAGATTTCACGATATAACAACAATCCATCGGAGCTCCAGAACTTCCTTTAACACATTCCACTTAACTCTAATTACTTCGAAATTCAAACAAAGCAACTCACAGACAACAATACAACTGCAAACCTTTTTAGTGTCAAATAGACGCCATTGATTTCGATTTTTATGACCGTTGGTCCCTCGACAAGTCGTCATTTCAATACAAAAAGTCATAAACAAATTAAACGCTCATATTCGAATTGGTTGACGTTTTACCACTCCCATGGCGTCCAGTTTTATGTGGCCATATTATTTATTCATTTTTTTTTTTGTTTTTTCGGGAACAAGCTCTACTGTCCCAAAATTTAATGACATCGCTCTGTCATGTCAGCGACTCATTAATTCACACCACTAACCCCATAAGGAAGGCGTGTGTTGGTAGAGTCAGATGATTGGGGGGCACACAGTGGGTGTGGAATACGAGTACAACAAAAGTGAAATTATAAATGCACCTCTATTCATCCTAGACTACATGTTGTCAAAAAAAGCCATCAATTCATACATGACATCGTCCGGATCACATGACTGTTTTAATGTGTGGAACCTCTTTGCTCTCCTGCATGTTGTAAGCCGTTCGCCTATCTGCTCACCGTTCCTGTGACTCATGAGAGAAAGATACACAATACACAAAACACCAATCCAATTTCGTTTTTATTTTCAAATCATTCTGACAGAAGCAAAACTAACAATACCTCATTGTTTCAAAACATCCCGTGTTTCAGAGGACATATAGACATATGAACGAGTACAATGGCTAAGAAGTACTGCTGTACATCCAGGACCAAGTCCCTACTGTTGGGTGGCCGCCCATCCGTTGCGTTGTCCTAGTCTTTAACGTCGTTCATCATCAATTGCATTTAGTGCGAAGAGGAGTAAAAGATTCGTGTAGCCGCCTGGTTTCACCTTGGGAAAAGGCACGCCAGACCTAAACTAAACTTACATGCGGGATCAAAATTCTATCGGTCTCCGTGGTATTGTTCGCTGCCATGGATTGTGAATATGGATAGAAGGAAGGATTTCATCAGCGTAATTGTACACAAAAAAAAGAAAAAAAGATATTTAAAAACAGCGCGCGCTTTTGCATTATAATGGGTGAAGAATGCAGAAGGAAAAAGTATTCAAAATGCAGGACTCACACGAAAGGATACGACTACTGGCAACACCACCACCAGGGGCATTATTATTATTTGGAACGTATGTCTGCAACGTTATTCATTGGGTGAATATTACTTTCAGTCCACCCTTGTGCTACCTCGGGGGTTTATTTAATTAAATATACGGATACGAATTCGAGAACGAGAATGAGAACAAGGACGAAGTCTAGGACCATCACGGGTGCAAACAAAAGGCAGACGTCGAGAATGACGAGATGTCCAACACCGAGCGGTGTGCAGTAAAAGTGAATATAACGATAGTCATGGCAGTGGCAGTGGCACTGGTAGTGGCAATGGCGGGTAATTCGTCATTCGGTGTATTCCCAGGACACGAATGGGATATACCTCGGTTATATGGATAAGAATTATAAAGGGACGGTAATGGTAGTGTTCTGTATTGCCACAGCTATAACTATTGTCATAGTCAGTCAGAACGCGAGAAAAACTATTGTGATCATGTTAAAATGACAGAGGGGAGGAAGAGCTGGAGAGAAATCAACATATTGGCCAGGGAATAATACAACAGACACAGAGTCGGTACATAGGACACAAAATTGAGGAATCAGGGATGATTGCAATGATGCCAATTGCTCTCGCTTTGGTCGATGGTATTGCTGCTGTTCTATGATGATGAACCGTTTGCACAGTGCGTGTTCTATGATTGAATGATGTTTTGCACGTGCATTCAATAGCTATCAGCACAATAAAGGGCATCGCGTCACTCACCAACCAGCACTGGGAATGGACAAAATTTTTCTCTATGGTATGTGTGGTATGTACATACGATAAAAATTTTCCCGGTAATTACACTTGGGAAATTTAAGAAAAATGAACAAAATAATAATTGAAACGGATCGTGTCATAAATTATTATTAGCAAGCGGTAACCGAAACGCCGCGCCGGCAACAAGAACCACGTGAAATTAGGATTCCTGTGTATAGTATGTCTAACCTACGGAACTGTCACCCCTTGGGGGTGGGTTTTAGCAATTTTATAAAATTTTGATAAATGATTTAATATTAATTAAAACAGATCTACTGTTAGTTATTGCAGCAATTAAAGTAAAATGATGAAAAATTCGCATCAAATTTTCATTATTTATCGTTGTGCAGTTGCAGAATAGATTAATCGATTTTTTTTTCTCATTCGTTTGTTCAAAATTTTCACCATTATCCCTGGTGGTTTTAGGAAAACGTATCATATCCGATGATGAGGTATCGAATTTATCATTAAATTTTCGGGTGATTTTTGAGAATGTTGTTTGTGGGTTGATCCCACAGCATCTACTCTGTGACTAAGTATGTGAATTTGAATGCATTGCTACCCAAGGGCAATTATTTTACTCCGACTTGGGGTTACCGAATCCCTCTTAAACTACAGAGACTAAAGAATTTTGCAAAACTAATAATCGGAACATAGCAATGAGACAAAGAACTATACCAAAGGTGAGTTAATGCATCGGCGATAAGGTGCCAGCATCCACCACATCATTGTCAAATCCTAGCCACAGTTTGAACGAGCATAGGGTCGCAGTTTTAGTGTCATTACATGTTCATAAGACCGGATTCGAACGAGCGTTTGTTCCACCGAATAATTGCTGCATAAGATACAGTTGACCATATTCTAGCCCTGTAGATCCAAAGGACTCTCTTGTATGATGAGTCCCATAATTTGCCAAAGACATGGGCGTTCTCACGGAAATTTTGACGCAAGCGATAATTATTCAGCTTTAACTCTTGCACGAGATGAATCTTGTAAGCTTTCAAACCAAGATTTTTGCGTAAAATTTTCCATATGCGTTTTGGTGCGATTTTGTTTTTTTTTTTTTATTATTAGCGCGCGCTCAACGGGTTGTTAGTACCCTTAAAATGATTGCACACAGCGCGGGCGATAGAAAGTTAGAGAGGAAAGAAAGAGAGGTACCGATGTACGTTGGTCTTGAATGTTTTGAGGTTATAATGACTAGGAAATGGAGAGCTCGGTAGGGCATTCCATAAGCGAGTTGTTCGGCTTAGGAATGAATCACGATATTTCAGCGTACGTCCGAAAGTGGGCTTAAGGGTTCACTGATGAGCATTCATAGCAAGACGGGTGTTACGGTTGGAGGTTTGAAGGGGCGGAATGCTACTAGCTTTTTCTGAGGAGCACTGGTGGTGAAAACAGCCATAGAACAATGTGAGACAGGAGACATTACGTCGGTGGTCGAGGGTGTCAATCGACTGGGTAATATAAGCATCACCTATTAGTTTTATCGCACGGTTTTGAATCCTATCTGGTAGGCGCAAAGAAGTTTTGGGAGCACCTGACCAAATGTGAGCATTGTACTCAAATTTTGGGCGTATGAGAGCCTTAAAGATGGAAGCCAGATCAGAGGGGGCGAAATATTTCTTACATCGCTTTCGGATACCTATACATTTCGCAGCATTTTTGGCGAATATGTGGTCATTCCAACGTAAGTTGTCATTGACACACATACCGAGAATGGAAAGTTTTTCGGTTTCAACGATGCAAGTGCCATTCATGGATAATGGCTGGGTATTTGAATTTCGCTTAAGCGACAGTAGACAGCATTGTGTTTTGGAAGCATTAAATTCCACTTTGTTGGTAGTCCCCCAATTGGTTATGCTGTTTATATTGGAATTAAATGAGCTTAACATACGCTGTGGTTCCCGATCTACAGCCGAAGAGCAGGGACGTGAGTCTGGGAATGAATACGAAAAGCAGAGTACTGTCGTCAGCAAATGAGTAAATTGGATTAGAAATAGCAAACAAGAGCACATTAATGAAAATTAAAAATAGTGTCGGACAGAGAACGGAGACCTGGGGCACACCAGCATTTATTTTGTGAATATCAGACTTGAAACCATCCAAGACAACTTGAATTGAACGTTCGGAAAGGTAATTTCTAATCCATTGAAGAAGAGAGTCGTCGATCCCAAAAGCACGCATTATCGACAAACGAGCCTGATGCCAAACTCTGTCAAATTCCTTAGAAATATCAAGTGCAACTATCTCGCTTTCACCAGATACGAGTAGATGTAAGCTTTGGTTCCACTTTTCGGTGGACTGCCGGTCATTAAGAAGTTTTCGTGTTTCAAGATATTTCATGAGCTGACGATTTATCAGCGTTTCCATGACCTTGGAAAAAAGGGACCTAAGTGCAATGGGTTTGTAAGAGAGAGTAGAAGATTTGCCATAATTGCATGATTGAATAGCAGTCTTTAATGGTCGATTTTGTTAGACGTAATATAGTGCTCTATATGTTTGGCGCACAGAGCCATAATTTTGAAACAGAATTCCTAAAATTTGCTAACGTTGCAAAGACAACTGACACTGACAGTTTGCAATCTGACAATTGGTTTGACAGATTTAAATGTCTGAAGTTGATACTGAGTTAAAAAAAAACATCCTTTATATTGCAGTACAAAAGCTCAGCAGGCTGTAATGGGGAATATAAAAAAACTCTCCCTGGTTTCATGTTTTCTTACATTCTTCAGTTAAGGGATGAGGCACCTGTAAGTATCCTTTTGAATCATATATTATTTTGAAACTGACAGAAACGTAGTATTCTGCAGTACTTTTGAGGTACGGATCGATTTACACTTAAAAGCCGTAAAGTTTCAAGATCCAATTGACTCAGAAATGACCATCCGTTTCGCTATCCTTTCTCTCTTTGGGCTTTAGAGCAGCTGAAAATTGACGAAAATTTTGCTCGAAAAATTATCTTTTCGAATATAGCAAATTTCCATGTCGGTGGCTACGTAAATAACCAAAATTGCGGTATTTGGGGCTTGGAAAATCCACAAGTGGTCATAGAGAAGCCAATACAATCTGAAGTTATGACTGCTTGGTGTCATTGATGGAGTGGCGGCTCGTTACATCAATGGAGAGTACTATCGGGGCATGATAAGTGTTATTCATTGCCAGAAATTGTGGATTTAGATTTAAGGCTTACTAGTTTCACCAAGATGAGACAACGCACCACACAAGCCGTCTAACAATCGATTTATTGTGCACTATGTTCAATAGTAGTGTAATCATTAATTTTGGTAATGTTGCTTGGCCTGGTGTTATGCTAACAATCCAGAGACGATTCAGGCACTCAAGAGTAATATTAGTCAAGCTATTCGTGATATAAAGACCGAAACCATTGAAAATGTATTGACAAATTTAACTGTCAAGCTAGCCGAGTCAGTAATTTGAATGAAGCAATACTATATTTCATAATTGTTTGGAAGGTTTAGTTCTTTTTTATAGGCTTTCTAAAAAAGACATCAGTAGATAATCCACTAATTTTAAACCAAAATTTGATATATTGAGCAATTTGGCTCTGTACAACAGAATATCCCTGCTTCGCTGCAGGGACTAGTTAGAAATAACTTCTTTAGACTGAAGACTGAATAGAATTAGAGGCTTCACCTTTTCATAATATAATAACCCAGATGTGTTCGATTCCCATATCACATATTGTGCTATCCGCAGTGGAAAATTTCTGAAAATACACAGGTTTTGAAAAGGTTCCTCGTTCGCTCTTTGTTTTGGAATTGGTTTAAAATCGTTTTTCGCTCTCTGTGTTTACAAGAATGCTTCGACTTTGCCTTTAGTGTTATATACAGAGAGCCAGTTCCCTGCCAATGTATCCCACCACATCGTTAAATTAAATTTCCCAGTCCTTTGGTCTGAGTGGATGATTGTGGAGATTTTAGTTTGTTTTCAATAAAAACGATTTCCTTTTTGATAACGCTTTCAAAATATACCGACACAAAACTATAAAACCACCCCTATTCTCAAATCTGCCAGGGGGAATCGTCCACCGAAATCGAAAATTTGCTTTTCCGAAATCCGTTCGAAGTGAATCGTCCGAATGTCGATAATGTAAATTGAGATTCACTGCATTCTTAAATCCCATCGAATCGAATCAGTCCATACAAACAGATCCGCATCAAAATAGTTGCTGATCCGTATAAGTTGAGTAGTTTGCTAGTAAGGATGTAAGTTATTTTAATTGTGATTAGCATTATTTAACATATGAAATTGTAGGAAGAAAACTACAAACAGGGAACAATTTAAAGTGCTTGTCGATAAAGAGAAGAAATATCCCGAAATAGCAAAAAACACCCCCTGAAGAAGTAAGAGATTTTTGTGAACATTTGCGACGAAACTTAAACGAGCTAGGTCCTCCAATAAGAGAAGTGATGCAATGGAAAAAGGTTATTCCAATATTGCTCGATTATTTATCGCGTATTACAAATCTCCATCCAAATTAAGTTTGGAGTGACCATAAATCCCACCTAAAAAAGAAGCTTAGCCAGAACAAAACGGAATTGAGTGCGACAGGAGGTGGGCCAAATAAACGTATTTGCTTCACACCTGATACAGCTAGTAATGTTGAACGAGTCGGTTGAGGGCATAAATAACGACTTATCATTTGGTCTTCCAAATGAAGCTATATTTGCCCCTCCGGTTGAGACACCAGACACAAGTATCATCAAAAAAGTGAGCAATACTATCCATTATTGATATTAAAGAAGAATTGGGAACGAAAACATAATTTTTAATGTTTGTACTCGTATTTCAAATCAAATTTCTTCAATTAAACGTCAAATCGAGGAACAGCTGATCTCGAAAAAGAGAGGAGTGATGTTGATAATATAGTACATCCGGCGGATTCAATGATAGCACGAATTCGTTCACGTGAATCGAACTAGTGAAGGGAATCTCCGATCCGTCGGATTTGAGAATAGGGGTGAACGACTTTGCTAGGAGATAAAGGAAGAGTAAAAACTACATAATCTTATATTAATCATATCTAAGAAAATATCTTTGGCCATTGCGAGACAAAAACGGTGTTTGTTTGAATCAACTTGTTACTGATGCCAAAAGATTGCTGATGTGGAGTAGCCAAAATATTTTTTTACCGGCCACTTCTTCGAATCTCAACTGGAACTTGAGCTTCGATCGCTGTGTGCTATAGATTATCCATTGCTTCTAGTTAAATGAGGCAGCGCCAACTGACTTGCACGCACTGTTGTTTCTTTGCTACCTTTTTCTTAATGTGGGGACTTCGCAAACACGTATTGTTGTTCATGATGAACCTTTAAATTTAGTTTGCATCTTGCCATGACAAAATAATGCGAAGTTTTGTCGACTTTTAAGCAACGTCATGCTTTTTTCTTTTGTAACAGCTGGTTTGGTTTGTTGGTTGGATGGTTCAGAAAAGCGAGAAAAAAGATATTTAGTCTTAGTACAGCTGATTCGTAAATCTACATACATATATGTCTGTGTACCGTCTAAAAAAAAGATATCGGATAACGTTGTTGATCGCGTTCAATAATAATATTGCCATGCCGACTGTCGGCCATACTTCGAAAAGTTTGTGATTTGGTTCGACTGGAGGCTCCTGGTTCATTGTTTTTACTTAACATAGGAGTCCTATTAAACATGTAGATTGTAGAAGGTAAGGTAGGATAAGGACGAATTATTTATTAACTTCAAAGCCTAAGCTTAAGTATCAAAAATAAACCATTTCTGACGGCGTAGCTCACACACGTCTTACACATCTGGGTTCCTAATGTGTTTTGCTTCGGATGTCATCTTTTTAAACAACATCATTAATGCGGTGTACCAAATTGTGTACTATTTCTTAATGTACTCGGATATGAAACCGGATTTAAGATAGTCCTAGCTGTAAATGGAGTTGCCATCAAACTGCGTCATTAGCGACATTTTTTTACTGACATCTGACAGAGTCTTTCGACTCACAACAACACAAGCTTCATACAACAGCAAAGTTTGTAAAAGCGTTCGAATTTTGTGCTCAAAACATTGATTTGCGGACAGCATTGATTATCTGTAACTATTTGAAGAAAATTGCTGCGGAGTGGTTTAATACGAGTATATTCAAAAGTGTCGATTTTGATGTGACAAATGAAGAATTTGAAAGACCATCGAACAATTTTGAAGACAGCAAATTGCAAGCATTTTTGGATGAGGATGACGACCAAGTAGTGAAGTACAATAACAACTCACGCATCAATTAAGGCCCAGGGAAAAAATCCAGAAGGTGGAAAAATGGGTTCTGCATGAAGTGAATGAAAGACAGACGGAAAACCGAAAAACCACTTGAGAAATACTACTTGCCAGGTAAAGGGTAGGCCAACTGTCAATTACTGTCATTTACTGAATTCAATGTGGTTGATCTTTTTGGCAGATGTCATACAATCTTTGGAAATTTTATTCATGGAGTCGTTTACCACGCAACAACACATTTTTGTTATTCAATCTCATTACGAAAATGGCCAATCTGTGAATTTTTCGCTCAACATTCCTAATCGCTTTAGTGAGTCCGGAATTCGTTCAATGTTGAAGCGTTCTGAAGAAACTGCTTTGGTATCGGATAAAACTCTATATCAGTATGCTCGGCCAGCACGTATACGACAAAACGTCACCACTGTGAGTGAAAGTGTTCAAAACGACACAGGCACACCAATTCGTTGCCGGAGTCAACAATTTGGCCTCACTTATGGCACTTTTATTTGCACGCGTATGAAATTCATACAACACAACAATTGAAGCCTTTGGACCATCTAGATTGTCACCCATTTGTTAACTGGATGTTGGATTGCCAGTTTGTCAACGAACTTAATCTTTTCCGATGAAGCCCATTCACGATGCATTCCAAAAAAATCACTGTATGGTGCGGATCATGGGTTGATGGGATCATTGACTCGTACTTTTTCGAAGGTGAGGCTGGAGAGACAGTTACAGTGAATGGAGGACGTTGCTGCAACTATCTTTTAAAAGCCTGCATACGCGAACCAAATGTAACGCCAATTCTCTTCGCTGACGACGCAGTTATACTTAGCGACAAAGTCGAAGATTTACAAAACAAGTCGTTTAAAAGACGGAGCATTTGACGTGCCCATTTGCGCATCCGTTGCGACCTGTTCCGGATATAATGTTAGACGGAATAGTTCTTTCGAAAAGCACTATCGTTAACATGGAATGGCGGGAAAATTCGGGAATATTTTGCGACCGAAAATTTCCACTTAAATAAAAGGGGAAACTCTACACCACGGTTGTTAGACCAGCTCTTATATACGGTTCACAGTGCTGGACAATGTACGAAGCGTTTAAAAACAAAATGACGGCAGCGGAAATGAAAATGTTAAGGATGTCTAGTGGAGTCACTAAACACGATTGCATTAGATTTACGCGTATAAGAGGAAGTCTACATATAAAGAATTCGGTAACCGAACAGCTTGAGGCGAAAAGAATAAGCTGGTATTGCCACGTTCAAAGAAGATCTGCGGAAAATCCAGTTAAAAGGGCACTAGCAACTACGGTCACTCCAATTGTAAGAAAACGAGGTCGGAAAAAGAATTCCTGGATTTCTCAGATGGCAAATGCGCAACAACGCCTGGGGCTAACCACTGAAGCGACCCAGGACCGAGCATTATGTAGACGCGTTCTGCGGTCTGCGACATTAGCCAACCCCATAAGCGGAGCAGCAGCGATGCAGTGAAAATGGGAAACTCGTTACGCATAAGTTCGTATTACGAGGAAAGGGTTAATAAAAGGATAAGAAGAAGGAGGACGTTGCTGTAACATGTTGATCGGCTGTTGTCTTACAAAATTGAAAGAATTGGGTATAGATTGAGTTGATCTCTCGTTTCAAGAGGATGGTACTACCGCCCACACAAGCCATCAATCAATTTATTTTGTACGAAACCTAAAGATAGCATTATTTCGGTTAGAGGAGAAGTTGATTGTCCTCGAAGGTCATGCGATTTGACACCCTTAGACTTCTTCCTGTGGGCTAATTTGAAGAGTAAGGTCTATGTCAATAATCTAGCAACAATTCAGGATCGCAATCATAACATCAAAACTGAAATTGCGGCAATTGATCTACTTATTCTTCAAAAAGTCATCGATAATTTTGACCTTCGGGTGGTCGCTTGCAACAGGAGCCGTAGTGGTTACATGAAGGATGCTGTGCCATAGACCGAACTTTTTTAATCAATATTATTGATTCAACAATAAGTATGTGTTTAATTTCACACTAGTTGTAGGCTCTGTGCTCAGTATTTGCTGGATGGTTACTCACCAGACCACCAATTGGCTCTGTTCGATAACTATTTTTCCTTGCATCAGTGGGACACGCACTTGCTGAGAACCCCTTCACTTCTTATGAAAATGTACAAAATTACACAAAAAGTAATATGCTACCCGTGTGATCTGAAATTGTACTATGGGCAAACATAACCAATGAGTTGCACCGCACCCCTTTGGATTTTAAAATTTTAAAACCCCGGGCTTGAGCCATAATTTCAGCATCAAATCTTCAAAAAAAAAAACCAAACATCTATTAGCAAATAATGCTCACTCTCCATAGAAATTCATTAAATGCCACCGAAAAAGGCTCTTCCGCTTCAATAAAAGCAAGACCCTGCTGTACGAATTTCCGGTCGAAATTATCACAACATAAGTTCAACGCAATCCTTGGCCATAAAGCAATTTTTGTCGCAATTATTATTCTACATAGTCCTTCCAAAGTGGAGGGAAAAAACGAACAAGAAACCAAAACAAATAGAAGGACTTCCTTCAGAAAAAAAGGAAATATTTCTAAAGACCAAAAAAACAAAAAAATAAAACACCCCCCCTTTGTACGCCCATAGCATAAGCTAAACCGCATAACAGATAATTTTCAAAACATTCCCCAACTTCTCTTCGAAAATCTCGAAGGATCCGGCATAGAGCGGTAGTTGGACGGGGTAAAAGGATCCCAGTCCATACCGTCGTAATTACCATTTAGCGTGTGCATAGGATAAAAAAAAAAACCGTTATATAGAAAAAGATGTAAAAAAAAGGGAATAAGGGACACTACGAGATCCCAGCGGTAGATGGAGTGAAGCAAATTAAAAGCACGCCCTAAACACACAAAACACAAACACTATGACATAAGCGCATATTATATCCCATATAGATACGAGAGCTAGCTATGAGAACCACCACAAAGAAACAGAGAGATAATTACGAAAATTTTCGTTCCATTTATTCATTTTATTCATTGTTTAAACAATTATAACAGAACAGTAAACCTAATCTGTGCGCTCATCTTCGTCGGTCGTTCGTCCTTTTTGATGCGAAACGTAATGGAATCTAATGTTGATTGTTGCCACATCATGGGTCCTTAACTATGTACACTGTACATTGTACAGGGTATAATTTTACTCCCTATCTTGCTCTTGCACATTATATCTCGACTCTAGTTGTGGGGTAGGTACTGTCATTTGCAGACAAATTGCGGCCAGGGTCATTACAACAATAACAACAACAACAGCGTTGCTCCTTATTATTGAGCTAAGAATGCCACAAGAAGAATAGAGGTATCCTTCATTCTTCATCTCATTTCCGTACGTCCATTGTTAATTTTCTGGAGCACAAATGTTAATAAGATGCTTTTTGGGATGAAAACTGATGGACAGGGTGGACGAATAAACCACACAATGGGAACGAACGGACGGAAGGAAACAAACCACTTTTATCTGCATACACTTTGGGGCTGGGATAGCTTGGCGATGTCTACCTACTGCCACTTGGGAATGCAAACAAAAGGAGACATTTACAAGAAGAGTGATTATTTTGTTTTGACCAGCAGCTGGGGAAGCAGAAGTGATCTCCTGCGTCCTCTCGACTATGAGAGAAGGACAAGAAAATTAATATTTTTTCAAAGAGATAATCAAATCTGATTCAAAGTGAAGAGGAATGAGTAATGAATTTCCATGAGCCAGCTTAGAGCGTAGTGATAAGTCAAATATTGATAAGAGCGCTACTGCTTTGAGATAACATCATTGGTAATTTATTTATGAAATTAAATTAAGTCAGGAGATCTTGACGTTTGTACCGGCCCTATCTGCATAGAGGGTGGTATTGTGGCATATTCGCTTTCCAACACAAAAAAAACTGAACAATACCGACTTGAATACGCTTTTCTGTCATCTTAATTATGCAGTTTAATACTTCTTGAAGCCGAAGATAAAAAAAAGCTTTTAAGAATGTCGGTTGAAAGATTTATCTAATTTGCTTAGCTCACTCTCTAACAAATAAGGTCACTGAGCAATTCCAGAAACGAATCTCGAAAATGTTTAAAATCGAATTAGTCACGACCATCTACAGCATACGATTATTACGAATCCAGGCCTCTTATGTAACTCAATGAGAATAACATTCTCGGTATGAGCTGGATGAGACGATACCGAAATACTAAAGCAGTCTTAACGTTTTCAGATTGCATCTTACTTTGCTTTGCCATAGGAGGCGGATGATGATCGCTATCAACAGTCTGTGAGAGGAAATTTAACTAACATGCAGATAGACACGAAGCATGTTAAAACCAAAACCCAATACGGAAATTTTGGTACTCCCAAGATAGAGGCAATGGTAACTTCAAAAGTAGATGGACTCATTGGAGCTACTTCGACATACTTTGGCTAAGGCCATATGACGATTTTTCAGCATCTTCGTCGAAGTAGAGATAATGAGGATCCAATGGCAGGACTAAATACACTCATGGTGGACTATTGCCACTATGCTATGAAGGATCCTATCCTAGGAAGGAAGACACAAACCTTCTTCAATGGACTAAGTTTTAACGTTCTTAGCAAACAAGAAACGGTGGAATATTCGGTTTTTGAACTTTGAAAGCATATGCCACTAATTAGCGAAGGCTACAAGTTGGTACCACTGCTATCTTTGAAGGTCATCGCCATTCTTCACTTGATATGCGCTCAAATCCCAACAGAGCAGAAGGTAGTATATGTCAAAGATTGCTTCTACGAACTCCTTGGCCAAAGTTCTAAGCACGCCGATTGTGTTTCTCGTAATCTCTGAAGAGAGACACTTCCTCTAGCATCAAGTATGAATGACCAGTGACAACACTATTAAAAAGCCATAACAGATTCCGCTTCTGATGTGCTTGGTTCCACTCGACCAGTACAACGAAATCCCTGTTCTGAGGACGTCGCAGTCGAAGCTAAGGATTAAGAAAGAGCATTTCTGCAGACTCCTGATAGGTCCATATCAGTATGGCTTCAGGCCAGGAAAGTCCACCATCGACCAGATATTCACACTACGGCAGATCTTGGAGAAACCTCATGAGCTTCAGATCGGTGCATCGGTTTTAAGGCCGCGTATGACAGCATCTATAGAGACGAGCTATACAGATCAATGTCTTGTTTCGGCATTCCTGCCAAACTCATCTCTCTATGCAGGATGACGATGTTGATTCACGCTGCTCCATCAAGGATGGTAAAGATCTCACCGAGAATTTTGATGTCAAAATAGGATTCAGACTACGCGATGCGCTGTCAAGCGGTTTCGTTAACATCTTTCTTCAAAGAATGGTTCAAAATTCACGCGTCAACAAAAGAGGCACAGTTATTCAAAAGTTCGTCCAATTACTCGCATACGCCGATAACACTGACATAATCGGAAAAAATATGTTTAACGGTCAATGAAAGCAAAACCCAGAGGGCCATGGCCTTAGCTAAAAAAGTAAAGGAGCAACGACTGAGATGGCTGGAGAATGTAGAGCAGATGGACACCAATCCTCCGGTTCCGAAAAATCTTCGAATCCGCCCCCTAAGGGACAATACAGTAGAGGACTCAGGTAGAGGACGCAAGTGGAAGGGGACCTAAGCCAACTTAACGTGCAAAACTGGAGGCAACTAGCAAAAAATCGAACTGGCTGGAGCGCCGCTTTAAGTAAGTAAGTAAGCACGCCAATTTGGGAAAAGACAGCATGTTTGGCGAACAATTTTAAAACATAACTTACGCGGCACGAGCTCCAACAATGAACTCATATTAAACGGTTTAGTTCTAAGTCTAGAATTAAGAAACTGCTGGTAATAAGCTTAATAAAGAAATGGTGGCGGTGTGAAATGTCATCAGACGTTTATGAAGGCTCAACATCTACGAAGGGACCTAGGAGTTACCTGATCAATGAACAGTCCACCACCTACCGTCTGTGAAAAGTATGATGAAGCAATTTGACGTTGAAAAGTTACAAACACAAGAGTCTATAGGTACATACATATGTCATTTATTGATTGACTCTCTCAAAACATTTTGGAAAGGTAGCCAGAATCAAGCTAAAAAAGAAAAGTGACGACATTGATTGCAAGCTATTTGAGATGCCGTCGTGTCTGGTGTGCCTGTTCTATATCGATTATTACAGCGAAATCCTTAATTTAAAGTACAGTCTGTTTGATAACATCGTACACGACAAAAATTAAAGAAGAACTTAGCTCCAGCAGAGTCATTGAAAAGTGTATGTATGCCCTGCCAAGCGCACAAATATCGAATAAAAGTATGCAGGGATAAGCCATGGAACATTATAGTAGACTCACAACCGATGTTGTAGATTTGAAAAGATTTCTTTTGCAGACTTTACAATTGAGAAACAGTCAAGGAGAACAAACCATTCAACTTGAACAATGATCCCCACCAACTTCATCCACCCTATCAAGAAGAAGTCTGGATATCGATATCTTCACTGCAGGAGTTGGCGGACTTCTTACCGCATTACAGTATTGATTATTTTGGTAAGAAGAACAAGCCGTGGTTGGAAGAAAATATGCCCGGTGAATGCAATATAAGCATCATCAAGAGAGAAGACCATCTCCATCTGGAGGAATCAGTCTTCTTAACGTGTACAAGATTTTGTGATTTTTCTTACTGTCAGAACGTTTGAAAACATATACAAGTATGTACCCATATGTATGGCAATAATCTCGAAAGTCCTTATCAGTGTCGCGGTTAGCTTGATTAATCCACCAATGACTATATTCTCCTTACAGCAATGTAGCCACTTTGGAAAAATTCCACGAACGTAAAATCTATACCTTTCACCTGTTAAATGATTTCAAAGCCCCAGACGACATGTTTACAAAAATGAGATACGTACATAAGGTCATGTCAAACTCAAAGGTTAAGTACAATGACAATGAAGAACGCTTCCAGACACCATGGAGGGATTTGATGGCAAAAAAAGGTTCCTGACAAGTTGACGCGCGGTCATGTAATTTCCGCAGCTTCAAACTCGAAAGAATAGTACGAAACTCACAGGTCAATACCATAGCGACAACATTTCAAGACTCTGGATAATTGTTAGAATACGCTGATGATATTGACATTTGACATAATACAGTAAGAATCAGCGAGTTGTCAATGGAGCGTTTGCTGTCACAGAAGTAGCGAAAATGGGTCTAAGTGATAAATTAAAGTAAAACTAAGTATATTCTGCTGCCTTAATGGTTTCTTAATTTTTATTTTCTATGCTGGTATAGCTGTCATCCATTTTGATGCTGAGTTTAGGCGCCACTTATCAACAAGTTTGCTGTCAGGAGGGATTTGTGAGCAAAAAGTTTGTTTCAAATGTTTTTAGGGCGAACAGAACTTCTTATTCGGACGCGTTGAAAATGTTGGAGAAAGCCTAAATATCTCTGAACAATAGCATTTAACAGTACATAACGTTCAAAGAGGGCCGTGAAGTTTTTGAAAACCGGACTCATCTGATACGGCGTTGCTCTCTGTTTTTCCAATTTTCGTGAAGTGGTTCACTCAGAAATTCGTCCGGTTGGATCTAACAGTGAATAAACAATATTATTTAATATTCATGCAGCATTTGAGGGAGATTAACCGCCAAGTATGATAAAACTACAATTTGCAGTGAGAGCAATCCTCAAGTAGCTCTTCAGAGACTATTTCACAGAAATCCACAGAAATTTTCTAGGTGATCGGACCTGTATTAGACTGTCTATGTGAAATGTCCGATTTTCACTTAGATCGCATGAGGAAGGTTTCGAGTAAACGTCTGCAGCAGGAAGTGCAATTTTTTTTATAAGATAAAGTGGTACGTGTGGGAGACTTTTAGAGCTCGTTGCAGGAATTGTTGAATTGTTTATTATTCTGTCGACGGTTCAAAATTTGACTCTCGTCCTGTATGAAAAATAAATACAATGTATGCGTCTTTGGCAGCGAAAAACATAAATGACGAATTAAAGGATTCAGTGGAAAACGAATATAACATTTGATATTGATTTGCTAAGTTCCTTGCGGCAGATATTCGCCTCGAAAACGAATCACGTGAGAAACCAGGAACGGTAACGAACAACAATGTTTTAAAAGCAATGGTAGATGCCCAGAACATGGGGGTATTTCCCATGACAATAAGTCGACACATACCTCTAAAAAGAAAAGTAAAAACGATTCAAAAATAAGTGCCCTTTGACCTGAACGAGGCAGAAAAACTACGCCGCTTAGCAATCTGTGCATCTCTGTGCTTAGGGCAACATAATAAACCGAACAAAACACCCCAAACTAGGTCTTCACTCAGAAAAGGTTTTGGTGACAATCTGGTGAACATCGAAAGGACCAAATATTAGAGTCATTTCGTCGGCAGAAGGTATTTCGAAACCGAGCAGAAGTCATAAGAACCTTTGAAGACTTCATAGCATCCAAAAATCAAGTCTTCTTTAAAAAAAGAAGTAATGGACCTTAAATCACGTCAGAACAAAGTTTTAGATGCAAACTGTTCATATCGGACCTGAACCTTTTACTTGTATACTAGTGGCATCATCGGGCTTCATTTAAAAAAAAAAAATAAAATTAAAGTCCTCGCGTTACACGGCAGGTTACCGAAATGGTCGACCAATATTTGATTCCAAGTTTACGTGATTTGACGGTTTGTGGTTCCAGTAAGATGGAGCTACATGTCATACTATACCCAACATCATCAATTAATTGAAAGTTTGGTGAGAGAGAGAGAGATTTCAAGATTTGGACCTGTATATTACCCACTGAGATATTGCAATCTAACTTGGATCGATTATTTTGTGTGAACGTACACAAAATCGCAGCAACGACTCAAGCTTTGAAAGACAAGAAGTAGTCAAAATATGCGCCAACGAATAGTACTTGTAATTGTCAGTCCTTGTTCTCATATAAATCTACTTTGTACAAGGTGGCGCAAAAGTTGTCACCCGATGTTCTTTGGCTGTAATTTTGTTTATGAATAAAAGACTTTTGTTCTCCTTTGGATTATGTATATCTGATGTCTTACATCTTTTCCCATTAAGTCGAGCAGATATCATTTCCTAAGTGGCTAAGTGGCCGCCAGAATTGATAACCATTCGGATCTGATTTATGCCATTTTCTGTCACTCTTGCCAGAAATCAAGCTATCTTGCCGGCCAGTGCAAATCGCCAAAACTAGAGATTAGACGGCTCCGAAATTCAACCCTCAGAATTTCGGTTGTGGCTCATGCAGTATGCGCCGTTGCTCCATCCTGTGCGAACTACATGTTTTTCAGTTCCAATTCATCCAATTGAGAAAGGCGAAAGTCGTTTTGCGTTTTCGAAAAAAACAAGGCCCGATGACCCCTCCAGCATAAACAACACACCATGTAGTAACTTTTGAGCGTGTACTACTGTGTCCAAAAAGTAGTCGGAATTTTTCGATTTAAATTACGCGGGTAAATATTTTCGCTCAGTATAAATTTTTTTTAAGTTGGTACAACTGTTACTGACTTCCATGCCAAATTATATGTCAAAATATTCATTAGTGTTTGAGTTACGCTTGTTTTTGTGCGACACAAATAGTGAATTTTGGGGATTTTTACAATGTCTGAAATCATTCAACAAAGAAGTGCGATCAAATTTTGTTTCCTGAATGGAATAAATGCTGCAGAAACGTTGAAAATGTTGAAGTAGGCTTACGCTCTACCAAAATCAACAACATATGATTGGTATAAATTGTTCAAAAAAGGTAGAGAACGCGTTGAAGACGAAGAGCGCCCTGGTCGACCATCGACCTCAACTGACGATGCTCACATCCAAAAAGTAAAAGAATTAGTGCTTGCAAACCATCGATTAACTATAAGAGACATTGCTGATGAAATTGGCGTATCAAAAGGATCAATAAATATCATTTTGAAAGATGTTTTGGGCCTCAAACGTGTCAAGTCTCGATTGGTACCAAAAATGCTGAATGCACTGCACTGATTCTTCGTGACTTTTTCGGCAAAAATGTAACCAATATCGTTCCGCAACTACCTTATTCACCTGATTTGGCTTCGTGTGACTTCTGGCTATTTCCAAAACTCAACAGACCACTCCGAGGAAACCGTTTTGAGTCGATTGAAAACCTTCAACGTGAATCGGCGCGCGCTCTGAAGGCTATACCGAAAGAAGACTTTTTGGCATGCTTCGAGGACTGGAAAAAGCGGTGGCATAAGTGTATTATATCGGGAGGGGACTATTTTGAAGGGGAAGAAATTGATGTCGAAGAATAAATAAAGATTTTTTGTTAAAAAAAAAATTCTGACTACTTTTTGGACACAGTAGTATAATGGCTCTTCGTGGGTTAAAAGCGGATTTTCGTTGCGCTGGAAACGATAATTTTGCGTATTCACATATCCACAGAGATGGATATGGGCTATGTCGCTCATCATGATTTTCGATGAAAAGTTGTCTCCCTCGTGATCAAGATCCCAGATGACTTGAGCGTAGGTTTCACGCGCTTGGCGGTCAACAGCTAACAACTTATGCGCTGTTTGCGCTTTGTAAGGGAACAGCTTGCAGTCTTTCACCAAAATTCTGTGTAAAGACTGTCGATTGATGCCCAATTGCATAGCACGTCATCTGTTCGATACTCCGGGGTCTTTTGCGACATCTTAACCACAGCTACGATATTCTCAGCAGAACTGCTGCTGCGGGGCTGGACAGACCTGGCAGCATTTTGTGTTGTCCCATACTCCTCTAGGCGAGTTGGTGTCGGACGACCGGGAAATCTGTGCCAACACCACCTACGAATTATTCCACAAAAAATCTTGACAATTATTCTGCGTTCTTTAGGAGTATAGCGATTCATGTCTGGTTGACGTGTATTTTGTATTTATTTATTTAGTTCACAAATTTTAAAGCAGAATTAACATTTGCCGCCATTTGCCAATATACAGTATCTTGTGATAGGGTGATGACATTTGTGCCTCCTAGTACATCCTACGCCAATGTTAAGTATTAAAATTTTTCTTTAGAAAACTGGCTGTAGTTTGTATCTTTTACAGGTCTAATGAAGAGGTAGAAGATAGAAGAAATGAGACGTTCTAGAAATTCAAGGACCTTTAGATTGTGGACATCAACTCTTGTCAAACAGCCACAAAGAAGTAATTATCGAGAAAGCTACAAAAATTAGAAAATCGCGATCTAATGAATCATTTAGATCACAAATGGACATCGGATTTGGTCTTTCATGCTGAATCCACAGAATACGCAAAGTATTGCACACGTATTTTCAGTATCCGAATGCACCAGGACATGAAAGTGTGAAGAAAGAGGATTCTCTAAACTCAGTTCACTCAAAAGTTAAAAATATATTCCCGGTACGCACAAAATTTCCTTACTGAACTCTTTTCAAACACCAACAACCTTACTTCCTATGACACAATCATAATTAGGCAAATTTCTGCACGTCAAGTCACTAATTAGAAAAAAAAAATTCCTCCTCCATCGCAACTGCACAGAAACTGACTTCAAAGTCTTAGTGGCGCTCCACCAAATACCCCTTTCCGATCTGACAGCCAAATACCCAAAACCAAAACCCACCAACAAAGTATTAAAAAATGCGGTTTAAGCTAAAAACTTAATTGCTACGGCGATACGAAAATCCACTCCTTGACTCCTAGACAAAGCCAAACGAAACCAAGACATCCATCCCCCGGATTCAACTAGATCCCATTTTTAAAGTCAAATCATTCTGATTTATTGTTATTGTTATTGGCGGCGGGATTAAAATCAAACCGAAGAAGGACAGAATTTAATAAAAATATCCAACCATAGTAGCGGTGGCTTTAGACGGGTATTGGACATGCTAAGGGCATGGTTTGGAAGGCTGCTGCGGCACCAGCTGTCTTTGTCATTATTAATTTCTGTTAATTATTCACTTTAATGTAACCGCTCAAGGAGTCCTTTCTTTGGCTTTGTTCGATGCTGCTACTGCTGTGCTTGTGGTCCTTTTCTTTGGTGCAAACACAGGAAACTTAACTCTCCCTTAACTCCTACATTGTTAGTTCGTCCTTTAGAAAAGAACTTAACAAAAAAGTACAAAAAATACGTTCGCTTGTTTATTTAAAAAAAAAATAAAAAAAAAATTGTTGTTTGCTATGAAGTAGAATGAGAATGCGTTTTTTTCCTCATTTTTTTGAAAAAGTTTTTTTTTTCGAGTCAAATAAATTGGTGAAGTCATTAAAATTGCACAAAGCACCCAGACAGCAGAAGTACAGTAATAACGCAGATTATTGAAGCGCAATGTTGTGCCGAAATATGATGGAATACTTTTTTTGTTTGTTTGTGAAAGCTCATGGTGTGGGGTAAATATCTGTACTTGTATCTATGAAGTTGTTAAGAAGGATTTTTGGAAGCACGAGACTACAATGAGCTTAATGTAAAAGGTTACAACAAATTGCAATAGTTATTGTGTCGTGAATTCTTTTTTTAATGTGAGTTGGAGCGGTTATGACTCCCATTGTCAAGCTGTTGCAGTTCAGCTCTAAAAGTTTGCTGATGTTGGACTGTTGCACCTTTTGTAAAATCACATATTTCACTGGATGACTTTGTCACTCTTTAGACTTTGTGGAAAATCTCATTAGCGAGCTAGGAATGAATTTCCAAAGACGTTTGATGCTCTTCTCAGGAATAGAAAAACAGGGTAAAATTCAACCGACTATCGGATGGATTTTCATCAAATTCAAGATGTCAAATAGACACAGTGTGGCAAGCAATATCTTAGCAACCAAGAGCGCCATCTATATGTGCGAACATGCGTTTCAAAGCTTAAATATTTCTCTATTATCTGTCAAAATTGCATGACATTTGGTTGCCATTTTAAGTAAGTAAGTAAGTAATATTTGTTTATTCTGTGACAATATTTAACAAAAATAACAAAAAATAAGCATTGGCTTTTGCCGTTAGCCGAGAGAAAGAAATAAATAAACTTCAGGTTCCCAGTTTCAACCTTTATTAAATGTCTGTCGAACTTTTTTATGAAGCAGCATCCGATCTTTGTTCCTAAGTCTTTTTTAATTCCGAACAAGCATCCGCCGCTGGCCCTACCATGTATAGAAGTTCTTACTGCTGGAATCCAAAGAAGAGACTGATGATTGAAGTAAGCCTCGAAGCGTTCCATATTTTTGTCAAAGAATGTTTCAAAAAGTAAAAATATATCGTAATTATTTATAAAGTTAAAAAAATCACTTAATAGTAATTTATTGCTTAGATTTGCTATGTTAAACGCCGTAACATCTGGGGCATTTGACATTTTATCACCGCGTAGTGAGCCGTCGAGAAATGTCATTCCGCCTGCTTCGAAGTAAATGTGTTGTTTTCAATTTTCAGCTTGTCTCCTCGCAATTATGTGCTAATTTTCGGGTGTTTTGCTATTACCTGTTCTTTAAGTTTCAAAGCATGTCTTCTTCTTTCGCGCACCACGATCGGGTAATCTCTGTGCAACGAGATTCCCGAGCTTCTAAGTTTTCTTCCTGCCTGTAGAACTCGCCGAACGATGACATTTTCGGGGCGGTCTTTGGTGGACTTGATTGGCCCCGCCGATGTTATTATTTCCGCGTTTTGCGTCTCCAAAAGATTTAGCCGCATCTGTACCATTTTCTGTCGGCAGATGAAGAATGATGTTTTTTTCACTTGCCTTGCTGGACAACTATTCCACTTGCCGTTCGAGTGAGATACACCGGGACTCCATTTTTTCTAGCTGGCCTTGAAGCAATATATTTTTGTTGTTGCAGCGAGTGCAATTCTGCTCCGATACCCTCCAAGTCCGCTTTCGTTGGCATATCTTTAAGTTTTTCGTACTGACATGGATCCTTCTAGAAGGTTTTCAGATCGCTAATAGTCATATTTCCAACTGCCATGTTTTCGTTATTATTTTGTGGTGAGGAATCGGGTGAGATTTCAGCCAATCGGCGTTTTGGTTGTGGATATTGAAAATTACTGTTGTTTTCTTTTGTTCCTTTGTTCGTGGGTGTTCTTTGCATAGGCATAGCACCTAGTTTTATTACACTTTCATCAGTTTTATTTAAAAAATTCACAGGAGCTTAATATTTGTACGTGTTTTCACTTTGTCTCTCTCACTCTCTCCATAGCCATTTTAACATAGAAAAAAGAGCGGTCATTAAATTCAATGCAAAACTTGGTAAAAATATTGTATATCGGACACATTCCAATTGATGCGACAAGTGTACCCTGATAATTGTTTGAATAGAACAGCTGTTTTCAGTGGCATAGATGTTTTTTTGGGCGGCAGAGAGCCACATGAAGTTGAAGAAAATGCTTCTATGACGACATTTTGACCATTCAAACAGCCTCGACACGGACACTGGAGGCAATTCCGCAAAATGGGCTAGAGCGGGGACTTGAATCACTATTGAATCGGTGTAAGTATATTGAATTGGAAGGAGAATATTTCGAAAAAAAACACCGAAAAATAAATACAAATCATATTTCAACAGCTGTTTTTAGTCGATCGAAATTTCCTGATCGCTGGTCTGTGGCTTGCAGAAAAATAAATTGAAATGAGAGAATTTCCATAAAAAACGTGAAGTTTATGTAAAAAAAAAACAACTTGAATTTAGGGCGAAGCAAGTGACCAATACAGCACACCCAGTTTCAAAATATTTGGCATACAGTCGACTTCTGCTTAGTTTCTAGTTAGACAAACGGAAATATTTCACAAAACTGCAGAGGATAAATTGTAGTGAAGTATATGTGTATGAAATACCTACACCCTTTTCTCCAATTCTAAAGGGTTTGGGGCATCTCTTATTCGTTTTCTCTATCTGGCCATTTTAAACAATTCGTCTGAATTACTTAAACAATTCGATGGAGATCATTTTATTAAGTTGCTTTTTCAAAAATAGTTCGGCAATGAATAAATAAGCAAACAACTGTCAAAACAAATTGTATTCACAATAGTCACTTTTATGGTTTTTATTCACAATAGTGACAATGGATTTGATTTGATCGACGATCGACAACCACAATAGAGGCCAAAGTTTTCAAATTATCATAATTTTTTATCAACATTTGCAGTCAGTTACGACTACGTTACGTGCGTTGACTCTAATCATCAGTTTTTTAAAAAAAAACAACAGCGCGCAATCGAGCGTAAATCATTTTCAGTACATAAGAACGCGAAGGAACTTAAGTGAAGAAAAGCAGTTGGGATGTAAAGACTCAAATTAATTCATTCCGCTCCGTTCTCAAGAACTTACGTTAAACGACATCAAAATAAAGTATATACATTATGACATCAGAAAAATTCACACGCCTCCACCAGACGGTTTTGACAGAACGTAACCATTGGCAACTTCGAGGTAAGCAGAAACGAAACGCAGAATACCTCTCCGACTCAGGAGACAATTAAGTACAATAGTATAGCCCTCTTACCTACCACCAAACTGGCTTTATATAATACAACAGATGCATGATCCCCCTGCTGCTCTATAGCAGAAGAATGTTCACTAATAAAAAACCTCAAACAATTATAAAAAAAGTACAATGAGGCACTATAATTTCGAGAAAAACGGCTTACAACAAGGAGCGGTAATTTCTCCGATATTATTTAACATATACAAGAATTATCTAGTAGGTTCGTTCAACCACGCAATTGCGTACGCAGACGATTTAGTGGCGTACGATCAGGTCCAAAAATGCAGGTCATCAATACTCTACTGCAACGTGACTTCGCACATATTAGGGCATTTTGCGATGATTGGAAATTGAAAATCAATTTTCAAAAGACGGAGAAAATTCAGGTGATTGAAAGGCAATGTTTCAGGATCTGTCCTAGCTTGTACAGAACATCAGAATCTGAATCCAAAAAATATCATCCTCACAAGGTAGAGGCTACGATGGGACCCAACTAAACAGGATTTCCAATTTCCTAATTAAGGTAATTCGAGAAGACATGAATACAATCCGATCCGGCTTTATTCCGCCGGGCGCGTTTGTCAATACTAAAAGGTATTAGAGGGTTAGTGAGGACTATTGATGGAATACAGTGTGGCAAAAAATATTTCGGACTGCCAATAGAAAATATTATTGAAACACGACTTCCGTTTCGGTGTTTTTATTCGAAATATTATTCTCCCAATTCAATGCATATACGAGGGCGGCTCAATAAGTCTGTGACTTTTTGAATTTCTGACCTCTTTACTGAAAAAGCAACACTGCTCCTGTCAACAGGCATCTGTCAGTTGACTCCTGTCAAAATTTAAACTTGCTGCGTCAGTTAGTTTGTGTTTGACAGCTATTTTTATCAGACTACTCACTAATTTGAGGAGAAAATGGAAAAAAGTGAATTTCGTGTGCTTATTAAGCATTATTTCTTGCGAAAAAAAACCATTACCGAGACCAAGGCTAAGCTTGATAAATACTATGGGGACACTGCACCATCGATTTCAATGGTAAAAAAGTGGTTTACTGAATTTCGTTGTGGCCGTACAAGCACTGAAGATGCCGAACGTCCTGGACGCCCAGTTGAGGTCTCTACACCCGAAACAATCGAAAAAATTCACGATATGGTGTTGGCCGACCGAAGATTGAAAGTGCGAGAGATTGTGGAAGCCGTAGGGATCTCGCATGGCTCAGTGGTTTCAATTTTGAATGATCACTTGGGCATGAGAAAGCTTTCCGCAAGATGGGTGCCGCGTTTGCTCACAGTCGACCACAAACACATGTGCAGTTGCCATGGCAAAAATCCATGAATTGGGCTATGAATTGCTCCCTCATCCACCCTATTCACCAGATTTGGCTCCGAGCGACTACTTCTTGTTCCCAAACCTGAAGAAATGGCTTGGTGGAAAAAGAATTGACTCCAATGATGAAGTCATCTCGCAAGCAAAGGCCTATTTTGAGGACCTCGACAAACCATTTTTTTTGGAAGGGATAAAAAATTTGGAGAAGCGTTGGACAAAGTGTATAGAGCTCAAGGGAGATTACGTTGAAAAATAAAATTATTTTTTTATCAAAAAATCTGTGTTTTAAGCCAAAAGTCACGGACTTATTGACCCGCCCTCGTACTTAAACGAGTACACCGATTTCATACTGATTCAAATGCCTATTCTAGCTCTCTCTGAATTTTCGAATTGAATAGTTTAAGGCCTCTTCGATCATTCTCAATGAAGCATTGCGGTCTTCTGCAATAAAATTGCGTAGTTTTTTGATCATTTTAGACGCCCGAATTGAAATTGTTTGAATTGGGAATCATCACGGTACACTTGTTGCGTCAATGGATATGTTTCTGATGCATTTTTATCAAGTTTTGTTTGGAATTTAATGCCCGGTCTTTGTTATATGTTGAAATTTCAACATCAAATCAAAAGGTGTTCTGGAAAAATAATTTTTATAATTGTTAAGTGTCAACCAAATGTCATAAAATGACAGTTAGTTTAACCCACTTTAGGCCATTGTTCGAGGACAATTTTCATGTCATAGCTAGGCCATTGCTCGTAGGTCTTGTTAAGGAGCTCATAGAAGGCATCCTTTGTGTCGTCATCTTTCTCCTCTGTGGGGGCATGCGCGCATATAAGGCTAATGTTGGCGAATTTAGCCTTGATGCGGATTGTTACGAGGCGCTCGCTCACATGCCGGAAGCTCAGGACTTCTTGTCTTAGTCTGCCTCCGACAACAAATCCGCATCCAAATAAGCACTGCTTGTGCCGTCGATAGCAATTGCCGTAATAGATGTCGCAGTTTTTCATTTTATTTTTGTCCGGCCCATCCCATCGCATTTCTTGAATGGCGGTTATGTCTGCTTTGCAGCAGTCTAGGGCCTCCGCTAGTTACTCGGCTTTGTCTTACTCATGAAAAATTCGTTAATCGGTTGGAATGGTTGTGGATAATAATTTAAAAATGTACTCACAGAAAAATTTTGAAAAAAACACTTTTTTGGCCCCAAACAGATATAATCCTTTAAGCAACATGGAAATTCTTACTGCAGTTAATCATACCAACTATGTTGTTGAGCGAATTTATGCCGTTACGCAAGCTGTCTTGACTTCCAGTCGAAATTCTGACTTTATTTGACTATTCTACCATCAACTAATATCTGTGATTCTACTCTTGTTTACTGCAAACGTGACTCACAATCCGAAACAAGTTGTTTCTCTCATTCAACGAAGTCATAAGATACGGCTACGGAATACGCCGATATGACACCATATCACATTATCCTAAAGAAGTTTGGGGCTGTACGTTTCAGCAATTCTTAAAAGTAAGGTGCTGCCAATTCATGCACCGTCTTATAAACATTAGATCCCCAGTATACCTCTTCGAAAAACTTTAATATTCACATTCAACAGGGTCATTCATTTCGTTGTTTCATGTTGGTAACGCTGGCATTTGACACCTGCCAAACTCAACTGTCATTTGAAGTGTCACAATATCGCTCAAAAATCGAACAACGCGTTAAAATTATTAAAACTTACTACAAAAGTGCTGATTCAAACGAAGCCACTTTTCGCGCATTACGCGATGATTGTGGTCGTCATAATCGACCGACTTCGCAAGCAATCGGTAAAATTGTGAAGAAATTTGAAGATAGTGGAAACGTTGCTGATGTCATAAGGCCGGTGCATCATCGTAATGCACGCTCAGTCGAAAATATTGCTGCTGTAAGTGCAAGTGATGCTTATGATCCGAATTTATCGATTTCCCGGGGCTTACAGCAATTGAACTTGTCGTACTTTGCTTTACTTGTCGTACTATGGCGTGTTTTGCATTTGGATTTGCGTCTCCATTAAGTTATTAAGTCTCCTTATAAAGTTCAACTTACGCAACAATTGAAGCCTGCTGACCATTCACAACGCCGTAGATACGCTTCTTAGGTGTTGACACAAGAGACAATAAACACCGATTTTCCGAACTACATTTTCTTCAGTGACGAGGCACATTTCCCACTCGGTGTGTATGTAAACAAACAAAACTGCCGCACAAGTGATCGAAGAGGTGCCAAACAAAGTGACTGTTTGGTGAGTTCTATGATCGAAAGGTGCCATTGGTCCGTATTTCTTCGAAGATGCCAATGGGCAGACGGTTACAGTCAACTCGGAGCGATATGGTCGAGTGATAACGGTTTTTTTTTTTTGCCGGCGATTGAAGATCATAACTTGAACGATATGCGGTTCCAACAAGCCACACAACACGACCAATTATGGCTTTATTACTTGAGAAGTTTCCACCAAGATCATGCGATTTGACACCGTTAGATTTTTTTTCTGTGCGGCTACGCAAAAGACCGTGTTTATGCGAATAATCCTCGAGCTCTAGACGCATTAAAAACTAACATTTCACAAGTGATGGCCGAGATACCGCCTGAAATGTGCGAAAAGTGGTTAAAAATTTCCTCAAAAGAATCGCATGCTGCGAATCTTCCTCAGGCGGCCATTTGATGATAAAAAATGTATCGCTGTGTGTGTTTTATTTAGCTTTACTGTCGAAATCGAACCAGCAGTGTGCTATGTAATTTCTCTTCAATGGATTATTGGCCGTTTTAATCAACGAGATACAGTCATTCTTGACCTGTATCGCCGAATGATCGACGAGTTTTTGATATCGCAACTGCAACTGTTTCCCAACAACGGAACCGAACAGAACATTATGGCGATACCTCAAGAAGAGCGTCTACAGTAGCAATCCCGGAACAATTCAGGCCTTACAAGAAAATATCCACCACGAAGTTGCTGCCATTGAACCTTTTCGCTTTTCGCTTGTATTATCGGAATGGACGGCATTTAGACAGTTGTGTTTTATTAACATAAAGTTCGCATTGTCCAACTAAATGTTGTGTAAATGAAATATAAGTTTAAGGTTGCAGTTTTTTTTTCTCTTGGTTTTCTGGATTCCAGAACAAACCTAACAAACAACGTTCTAGGTCGTTAAAGAAACACATTAAGTTCTTTGCCTTGAAAGTTCTATCTAGTTGTATGAGGACCAACATGATCGTGCAGTTTCTCAAAGAAAGAATTATCTTTGTGGTCCACGAATATGGTTCATGTTTCATTAATTTTCTGTTTTTATCCATGACCAATGACTCCAGAAAAAAAACCACCAAATTGGTCATAAAGATGTCACATGCCATGCACTACTATGGCTATCATTATCATCTGACAACCACCCCAACTACCGACGTCGGAGGCGCTCATTAAAACAAAAAAACAACTCTCCAATTAAGAGCAAATCAAATGTCATATATCGAATGTCAATTTGCCAGGTCAGGCTGAATAATTTCCCTCTAAATCGAAATTATTGTTCGCCAAAGAAATTAGGTTCCTCACAACACTATCCACTATCCACTACCCAATATTAGGCAGCCTTAGCTCCACCTCTCACCTACATTCCTGTTTCGAATCCTGGGCTACCCGACCCCACACCAAAGTCGGTAATCAATTTCAATTTACTTGCGCCCCGGTCATTTATCATTATTTTATTTTCTGTCAAAAAAGTTTCGTTTCCCCATCATTAGTAATTATGTCGAATACCTATGAGTAAACAAAATCAATATACGCTCCCAAATGTACGAGTATGTGCATGATGTACAGTAGCATAGGGCCCAACAGAGCACACATAGCATACTCGTACAACCTCTAACGTGTGTCTGTTTGTTGGTTTGATTGTTTATATGAATGAATGTGTGTCCTCCAGGGGCCAAAAACAGAAAGGAACAAGCCAGCATTCAAGAGAAAATTGAGAAAGAAAAAAGAAAGTTTTTTTGGTTTTTTTTTTTTGTCCACTTTACTAATCAAACTTTGGCATTTCTTGTTTCTTAACATTGAGTTCGGCATTGCCATCGTCATGACATGGCACTGGCACCCCGAAAAGCCATTAACACAAAACAAAGGACATACGAAGAGAAAATTCATTTTGTCCTTGATTTTATCTCTTTCCTTTGTCCACACATAAACGTAATCATACTCACAGTACCGCTCCAAACACCACCACCATGTTGGGTGGTAAGGCATTTAAAAAAAAAAAAACAAAAAAAAAAGAATCCTTGAAACGATGGATGGTATTGTCTTACCATGGCCAAAGGTATTTTCTTAGATCTGATAGATGAATGGATGAAAGATTAGGTAGCATTTTGAGAAGTCCCTTACTCTCCTTTATCTCTTAGCAAAGACGTGCCAGAGATTTGTCTCGGTATGGGTAGGAAACGTTAACAATTAGGAAAACGTTTTTGATGCTACCGCTTTACTGGTCTGTGGAAACCCTTAAACACCCTTTTCCGTTGGTTAATTCAAAAACAAGCTAAAATCTTTACAATAATCCACTCGAATCAAAGGAGAATGAAGTTCAATGGTGTGATGGGAAGAAGGGTACTCGTATCAGGGTAGGATTGGCAGGGAACTGGGATTAGGCATGAGTATGGTATACTTAAGCCAAAGACGAGGCAGGTACCTCGAGTAGGACCAGAGTCAAGTTCCTCTTCTAACTACGAGTATGTTCTTCATTTTGTAATTTTTGTTAACATTGAGAGGGACCTACAAGCTCCAGCCGACCCAAAATGGTAGGAGATTAATAGACTTTGTCATAAGGCGAATAAGTTTGTGTTCAGAGGTTTCTTATTTGTTGCTGTTTTTTTTCTGAAACATTCTTATATAGATGGCGATGACGCGATAGTTAGCTCATTGGACTATCAAGCAGAGAGTCTGGGTTCGCGTCCTCGCTGGGTCACCAACAATTTTTCAAAAATCGCCATCACTCTTTCGACGGGCAATTGCAAACTCCCATACCGCCACAATGTTTTTGTTTTTTATTCGTATTGGGTATATAACTTAATTCGTGCGTTTTTTTTTTCCAAAATTTGAACGTTTATTTAAGAAAACCATGTACAATAGTATTATTCAAAGTATTGCCCATCTGAAGCTATGACTTTTTCCCATCTTTCTGGCAATTTATGGATCCCATCCCAAAAGCCAATTTTTGATATTCTGCTCTGATGTGAACCGGAACAAATGGTAGTCAGAAGGGGCAAGGTCTGGGCTATAAGGCGGGTGGGGTAAGACTTCCCATCCACTGTTATCCAAATAGTTCTTAACCGGAATAGCACCGTGGGGCCTAGCGTTGTCATGATGGAAAACTATTGCCTCGTGTCTGGTCGCATATTCCGGGCGTTTTTCGACTAGTGCTCTCTTCAAACGGATTAATTTTGTTCGGTAGCGTTGTCCATTGATGGTTTCACCCGGTTTTAGCAGCTCATAGTACAGCACACCCATATGATCCCACTAAATACAGAGCATTACCTTCGTGCCATGGATATTCGGCCTTGCCGTTGATTTGGCTGGTTGGCCGGGTTTCACATATGATTTTTTGCGCTTGGGGTTGTCGTAATGGATCCATTTTTCATCACCAGTAACAATCCGATGACTTTCGGCAGCAGTTTTCTTCATATTAAAGTAATAAAGAATAACTCCCCGCAAAAACACTTTTTCAGGTACAAAGTTCGACATATCTGAGTGAAAAAAAATTATTGTTGTTTACGCTTCAAATGAATGACATATACTGAAATGACGTACAATGACAGTAGCTTTCCAAAACATGTTCCAATGGAATAATAACAATGGAATAATACAAGTTACGCCATCTCTTAGCAAACCGCACGAATTAAGTTATAGACCCAATATATTCCAGAAAGGTTAAGCCCCTGATGTTATTCTGGTCGAAATATTAGTCTGAAATAGTGATTTGTAACTAGTCTCTCCAGAAAAGTCCGAAAATCCCGTTGAAAGAGGCTTTGTTAATCACATGTTTCCGTCTGAAAGCACCAAGAGTCGGCTTAAAATTATTATTAAAGATAAAGATAGCAGAAGTACTCGTATGAAACCAGCAACACGGATGACGCGACCGACTTTTCACATCCACAGACAGAGCAAACACAAATGTTACCCATTTGCTTTTCGGCTGATTGTCACAGAAGTATTCAAACCTAAAGTTGTGCCTAAGGACGGCCTACATTGTAGCAATTATCTCAAAGAAAGACTTGTGAATTTGTGGTTTCTCCATGAAAGATATCTGAAGGCTTGTTTTTTTTCTCGCTATCGTAGTTCAGGGTTTTCCTGAAATCGTCCATATTTTTTTTTGCCGTTCTTAAAGATATCAAGTTAGAGGTCATCATAACTGCCATACTCTGAACCCAAACTACGGTTAGAAGCACTATGTTATGAGGAGGGCTTATTTCAACTGATATCCTTAATTACAGAGACTCGACTTTCGAAAATTTTATCAGAAAACAAGACGGAATGAAAGCCTGCAAGAACAACTATTGGAAGAGTCCCAATCAGTGCTGAGAATATTGCAAAATCACCTCTGCAGACTGTAACAACGTGCATAGGGACGAGGTATAAACGTCAGGAATAAACCGAGATCTTTAAATTGTAAGGCAATGTGGCCCATTTTGTTGTGAATTAATCGTCTATAACTCAATAAACCAATGAAAGAAGCACGATTTTCGTAAAAACCATAAAATTGCGTTTGCATATGGCATAGATGTGATTGAACGGAGTACAAAGAAGCAAAGACTCCAATTAATCGATTTCGTGTCATTCTCAAGAGCTAGGCGTCTATGTCCCTGTGGCGAATTTCCCTAAGTATTACTCTGGAAATAAAGCCAAATGGCCATCGAGCATGCCGAAATCTCACTGGTTGGGGTCTATTAATGATTCGAATTCGAAAATCAACCTAATTGATGGAACAGATTTTTGTAAATGGCTTTGGGATCAAGCAAAATGTTTCTCAACAGCTAGAATTATTTACGAGGTGGTGTTATTGGGCCGAACTTCTTCCGGCTTTATCCGGATCAGTGACAGACAATAGAGACCGCAATCGCTCCATGTTAACCAATTTATTTTAGGATAAAATGAAACTGGAAACCTTGGAGCTTTTGCCATTCCAAAAAGACAGAGTCAATTGCAGTATAACTCGTGCCATATCCGTATTATTGAATTTCTCTATCAATTGTTTACACCAGAATCTGTTGAGGATTTAAAGCTGTCAAGGTAAAGTTGCCAGATGATACCCGGTCCTACACCAACACGTCTTTCCAGCTATCACGATTTCTTACCAGCTATGTACATACCTCCGGTGTTAAAAACCGTTGAGGCTCCGCTATCTTAGAGCTGGAGGGCAGTCCATTCGTTCAACATGAACCAGCCATCTCAGATATTAGAACCGCAGACATTTAACTAGACTGATACCGTTCGTGGTTGAACCTCCTCCATTCCCCTTACTCATTGCCTTTTACTGTGAGTGGTCAACATCCCAATTGCGAATTCGAGCGCCTTAAGTTCGTCAACATCGTACAAATGTACGGCCGCGACTTAACCGATACCGTGAAGCATCAGGCACTTCTCTGAGGTGCCGCCTAATGTCAACCAGCCCGGGCTTTTTACGAAAACTCCCTAACTCACTGCGATGGCGGTAGTATACACAGAACATGCGTTTTTTTAAACCCATTTTAGGCTGCGCCAAAAAATAAAATTTGTCTACAGTGAAAAGTTACTTTTCTAGAGTAATTGACACCCAAGGAATCCGAATCCGTTGTCAAAAAAAATTCTACCTGTGATAGTTTCGCCAGGTGAGACTGTTCGAAAAGTCGAACAATGGCCATTCGCTATGAGTACGTAGCACACGTAAGAGCTTTAAAAAAAAAAAAAAATGTTTTAATAAGTCAGTTATGTATAGAAAGTAATACAACATGTAATTTTTATTTAACAGCTATTTCCTTTCCATTCACTGTGTATACCAAAATAGTTTTTTAGATGCAAGTGCACTTGGCATTTTTCGCACATTACAGCGACGAGCCTTTTTGTTGGCCACTGCTATAAGATGATGGTGGCCAGAGACACGAGGAATACGAGAAGTTGAGACTAGTTTGTCAGTGAAGGTGTCTGCATCCTTGGGATAAAGTGCAACTGGAATATCCCCCGTTTCCACCTCATCTGATGTTAGCAATAAATTTGTCTAAAGGTCAACGCGGAAATCCAGCTGCGAGTTTTGGCTGCTCTTTTGGCATCTTATTGACTAAACAATTTAGTTTCCAGGCCAACCAAAGCGGTCACTACCATTTTTTTTGATCTAATCGAAACGTGATAATTGGAAACTGCGTTGTCGTGCAGATCTACGTCACCCATATAGGAATTGTATTATATTTTATTATAAACGGTTGCTGCACAATAATTTGGCCCGGCTGTCCGTCACGTTGTCGTTGCCTTCGAGTTGTAGGAGTTAACGGGTAAACATCAGTAAAATTTGTTAGCAATGTCAGCTCACGTTTGTCTTGCCAACGACAACAGGCAATCTTATATGCATTATCGAATCTACCACCAATTTCACCTAGAAATAAAATTAAGACATGGAAGCTTAAATTACCTTTTGGAAAAGCTTCGCCTGTTTTCAAGTCTGGAGCAGGCTTTCCCAAGCGATTACTGCGCACAGTTCCGGAGGCACAAATCAATTGATCCCTCAATAGACACATCAGGTTGTGCGGGCTCTGATACTATAAGACTATTGGACGCAAGCTGTGTCTTCCAATCAGAGTATCTGGCTGTCCTCAGGGCGGCTAAGGTAATGAAATTGGTATCCGGTAGAGATATCGTTATCTACATCGACAGCCAGACCGCTCTTAAGGCAAGGGAGTCGACTAACATCAACTCTGATACAGTCAGGGGTTGTCGCCCAATGCTCATAGTATTATGCAGTGAGAACCAGGTGAGCCTGTGCTGGGTGCCAGGATACAGCGGTATAGAGGGAAACGAACAAGCGGATGGGTTTGCAAGAACAGGAGGGCTACTCGATAATAGTGAGGTTGCTTACATCAAACAACTCCACTGCATAGTAAGGGGCACTATGGAGGAAGAATCCATAAAGACTGCTAACGTAATGTGGTCGAATCTTGAAGTACACAGCGTATCCAAGGCCATATGGCCACTTCTTGACGGTAAAAGATCTAGATAAAATTGATCAGGGATAAGCTCAGGACAATTATAAGAACCCTGACAGGACACTGTCTCATGCTGAAACGCGCAAGGAGACTCAAATTGTCTGATACGGATGTTTGTAGATTATGCGGCGATCTGCAAGGGGTTGAGGATATAACACACATACTGTGTGAATATGAGGGAATATAGCGTATTCAAAGGAAATTCCTAGGAAAATACTTTTTTGAAAATTAAGAGGAAGTGCAGTCTATACTGCATGAACTTTAAAGGCCGTCTTGGCTTTTGCAAAAAATTGAATCATTCACCAGGAAGATTTTTTAGGTTTTTGCCCTTTGAATTATAAATTCAACTGGTTCCACAAGGATTGCGAAGGGCCCGTTTTAATGTCTAGTGTTTTTGTGATTGTATATTCATCACACCCCTGTTTAACCTAGCCAAACTTTGTTTGCTTGCTTTTAGAGGGGAAATCCTTCACCAATTCCTGCCTGTTGAATGTCAAGTGAGGTTAACTTACTCCCACGTTCTGTGAAACCTGGTGCATGAAGGGGAAGATTTCATATCCAAACTTAATTTAAAAAGAATGGCTGACAAATATTCCGTCAGAATCGGAGAAGCTCCATAGAAGTTTGAGCAAAAGATTGTGACAACTCTATTTAGCATAAGAGCCAAAGTTGAAAAACATCAGAAACACTCTTTCCATCATTAGTGCATTTCTAGATCCTGTCAAACAAAAAAACTTATCATTCGTTACTCTCCGACGGATTATACAAGTCAACAACAACGGTCGAGGACCTGACAAAGTTTTTTCAAGACAATTGAAGAGTTTCTTATGTCTTGTTGTGTTTTTTGGCACAGAGACCAAAAGATGACTTGCAAATGACGTAGAAAAAACATTCAGAGGTTAGCATGCACTAAAAATAAGCAAAGTTAAGGAAAAAAAGGAAAAGAACAAAATAGACAAAAATTTAATTAAGCTCCTTAGACCAAAAGTGTCTGAGCAAATTTCAAATAAAAACCTTTAGAGCAGAAAACAACGAGAAAATAAAATTGAAAAAGGAATTCTCCTTCATTTGTCTATAAGGTAAATGGACGTAAATACCCTGACACAACCCATCTTCCAACTTCATACGTATGTTTGTGAATAGATGTACCCAATCACCACCTGGCTACAACCACAAAACTTCATAACAAGATATGTAAGTCCGAAAAATTTACAAAATGTACGTAAACTTTCAATCTCACCTCCAGTGGTATCCGAACTTCCCATTTCTCTGCCATTCTTCGTGTTCGACTTATGTTCTCTTTGTTGTCCAAAAATTCATGTTAAACATTTTTATTGCGTCATGCATTTCAAGCTGCGAAAAGCAGTAACAAGAATAAGAAATCATACCTTCCTTTGCTTTTTTGTTTTTTTTTTTTTGAAGAAAAAAGTTTTCCTTCGAGACTGACATTTGGATGGGGGTTAGGGTTTAACCACCCCAAAGACTGATGGAAGGCAAACGCATACTCGTACTTTCAGCCATCAACAACCTGCTCTATCTTTTGCTCATACATCTTCGTTAGCACACCATGTATGGGGTATCTGTTCTGTACGCTAAAAATGTCTGTTCTTATGGTTCTTCTACACTTTGCCAACCATCAACGTGTTGGAATTGGTGTCGGTGTCGGTGTCGGTCGCCCCCACAATTTTCCTACGCCATTAGCAACCTAAAGTTTTACACAACTCAGGTACCTTCAGATACAAAAGAGCAGAACAAAAAAATATCTTCATTTGCTTTTCCCTTTGGTTGCGGTTTTATTTCTTTTTTTTTTTTTGAATTCTCTTTGTGGAAAATTCAACAAACATCTTACAAAAATATTGGGATGTTCGCTTGTTCTGCTTGTGTTTCTGAATAGAGATTTAGCAGGAGTTGTGGCAGCGAAAAGGCATTGTATGCTTACCATCCTATCCATTTGCTCCCCAGACTCTACTCCACTACGTACTCGTACATTGGAGTCGGTCTAATTTTTTTTCCTGTCTTTTCTGTTGTTCTTGTTTCGGAGACTTTAGAAGAAAAATGTAAGGATGATTGATTGTGCTTTTAGAAAATTATTTTTTGTGTTTTACACGAAACCGCCATACCCAGCGTCCTTCATTTAGTCTCCATGACTGATATTCCATTGTTGGTGGCGGCATCTCTGTGCTATTCTTACTGACTTTTCGTCTGGTTGATGTCTTGCTTTTGGAAGTGAAAATATTTGCAGGAATCTTCAAAGGGAATACCTGGCAGAATTTTAAATATTTCCAAATCCAAAACATGGGATTGATTTTGTTCTTCCATTTTCTTGTTGCTTTATCTACATAAGTGATGCGGTTAGTTGAAATTGTTTTTTGTACAATGAGAAGAAGTGGGTGCTTATCCCCTTTTGGATCAATCCTGGAAGCCGAAGAAGTTGGATGGGATGAACCGGACAAAAATAGGAAGGATGAAAAACTGTGATATCTATGATACTATAGAGAACGTCGGACAAGCTAATTGATAAGGACAGAACGTCTCATGTGTTTGTACGTAAACACCTGTCTTGGAAGACTTAATTTCACTTGTCATCGGTCTCCGTCAATTCCTTTGATATCAATTCGGAACCTGTTTTGGGGACACAGGATCCACCATTGGTATGAGTCAAGGCCGATCTGAAACCTTTTACTTATCTCAGGTTCTCAGCACCCGGTACTTACTGCAACTCTATAGGTACACCCACCGTGGCGCTTCGAGACCTAGGGGGTTCCTGGTATGGACTACCCATAATCGGCAGCTTGCAACTGGAAAAATCATAGCAATGTTCAGAGGCGTAAAAGTCTGAAGAAGTTTTTGATGAGTTCAGGTTTTCTGACTTTGTAACGGGGCACAACCTCATAGTAGGAACCACGCAGTTTTCACACCCCACCATTCTAAAGGGACTTGGCGGTATGTAGACTAATCAACCAGATTGACCACATTGGGATCGACGCCAGACACTTTCCTACCATCCTTGATGTCCGAACCTTCCACGGAACCAACATAGATTCGGATCATTAGCTTGTTGCAGGCACGGATTCGGATATCACGAGAACAACAGAGTCGAGTCAGACTAACCAGTTTCGACGTTGAAAAGTTGTAATCGGAAGCAGAGACCGCTAGAATCTTTGCCGATCGCGTTTCCCCCAAAACTCTCTAAAAATCTGGGAGTCCCTTTAAAATTCATAGAATAGCAATCGGAGTGTTGTCAACGAGCTATCATAGAAGCAGTATCTGATATCTGCCAACACAAAGATACCCCTGGTTCGATGACGAATGTAGGAAGGCGCATGCAGCCAAACAAGAGGCATACAAAGCTGTTCTGTAACGCAGGACGACAGCTGGTAGTGAGTTTTACGAACAGAAAAGAAGGGAAGAACATAGACTTCTTAGAAGAAGAAAGACAGAGTACGAGAATTACGGAGTCGAGGAAATGGAGAGATGGTACGGCAGAAAAGAATAAAAAGAACATGCCAGGGCTACAAAGTCAGAATTGAAGCCTGCAATTACGAAAACGGAAACCTTGTAGTACAGTCCATTTGATAAGATCGTATACTGCAAAAATTAAAGAAGAACTTATAATAATAAAAAAAATCAATTGTACTGGTTTATTTTGTTTATTTACTTGAATGCTTTTCAATTAATATGTTGTCCTCCATTATCAATAATTGCTTGGAGTCTTCGAGGCATGCTTTCTACTAATCTTATAGCATAATCTTGAGACAAAGATCTCCATAAAACTCGTATTTTTCGTGAAAATTGTTTGATCGTCGAGATCTTCTTTCCTTGGAGCTTTAGCTTCATGAATGCCCAAACATTTTCAATGGGACTTGCATCCGGCGACTGTGATGGCCAATCTAAAACATCGGCGTCATTTTCTTGTTTCCACGCACTGTACAAATTCTACACGCGTAGAATCATTTTGTCCTGCTTTTTTGTTGTTTTTGTCGTAGACCCACGGTCCGACAAATCATCCACGTTTTTAACTTGGGAATAACGGTGCACCCACTTGCTAACAGATGCTTTTGACTTTTTCATGTATTTAGCAGCTGCTCCGTATGACATTTTCGGTCCTTTTGGATGCGTGCACAAGAATACTGCTTCATAACGTGATGCAAACGCGACACTCATTTTAAAATACTTCCGTCTCTGACAAAAATTTTCATAAACGAGTTTTGCCGTATACGATCTTATCGAACGGACTGTACTAGGACCACTTCTGCAGACTGTAAAACGGTGACGACGATCATACTCGTAATTTCGATGTCAGGCAGAGTGAACCATCAACACTGGATGATGATAGTAAAAGAGAATAGCGTCCACCTGACCTAGACAAAGTTGAGATAGCGGTATCGAGACTAAAGTCAAACAAAGCTACTGGTCCAGACGGACTTCCAGTTGAGACATCTTAAGCAGCTGGAAATAAGCTGGTTAGGAATATACACCAGCTCATCTGCAAGATATTGTCAGGAGAAAGCATGCCCAATGAATGGAACCTCGATATCGTTTGCCCAATCCACAACTCTAGGGGAATCAGTCTCCTGAACATCGCCTACAAAATCTTCTCTGCCGTATTGTGTAATCGCCTGAAATCGATCATCAGCAGTCTGATAGGTTCATATCAGGGTTGTTTTAGGCCAAGATAGTCCCATAGAAGAGGAGCGATTGTCTACAAGTCTTCCAATTGCTTGAGTATGCAGATGACACCGACGTTATTGGACGAAGACAGCGAGACGCCAATGTGGCATTCGCAGAGGCTAAAATTGATCTCACAGTAAATGAAGCAAAAATTAAGTACATACTGTCATGAAAGAAGAACTTCCAATATCGACAACTTGGCCGAAGTGTCAGAATTGGCAGCTATAACTTTGAGAAATTTAAAGACTTTGTTGACCTTGGCTCCGCAGTTACAAGTAGCAACGATACCAGCATGAAAATAAGACGTAGGTTAATTCTTGTCAACCGCAGTTTCTTCGGGCTCAGAAGGCAATTGAGTAGCAGAGCCCTCTCTCGTAAGACCAAACTGGCTTTATACAAGACCTCAATGATCCCCGTCGTGCTATATGGCGTAGAAACATGAATATTATTGAAAAAGGATGCAGAAACCTTTGGCTGTTTCGAGAGAAAAAAAAACCCACGTGCGAACAAGTGGAAGGGGACCTCAACCAACTTGGGGTACAGCACACCAATAGAAGAAACTGGCGAAAGATCGTTACAGCTGGAGAGGTTTGTTGGTTGAGGGCCAGGTTCACTTCGGGCTATAGCGCCACCTAAGAAGAAGAAGAAGACTGTTATCCGCTTAAAAATTGGAGAAAACTATCCACATCTGGTCAGCTAATTCTAAGATCTCTCTGTTCCTGTTAGCTTGGATTTAAAACCGCGAATATGATCAGGATTATTTTCTTAGCCATGCATGTCGCTTAAAGAATGTTCAGCTGAGCTCTTTATAATCTTTAACCACTTAAAATCAATGTATGCGAATACCTGCCTTCCCCCACAGTTTTCCCTTGCCCACGCTGTGTGCAATCGTTTTAAGGGTACTTATTACTCATTGGGCGTGATATGTTCATAAGCTCTGCACCTTAAATGCACTCAACTAATATATATGTGTTCGTCATAGAAAAGTATAAAATCAGGGTCACCACAAGTAAGATTTTAAGGGGTTAGAGTTACTCGTAGCAGATTTTGTATTATGTATTTCTAGTAAGCTAAAAACAATTGTTAACCTCATTGCATCCATGACCCCTGAGATCCCCTCGACTCTCTTATCGTATACTGCCAAACAACTCTTTAATCGATAAACAAAAGTTGTTTTCTGAGCAGCGCTTCCCCTTATACCTTTATGGCAAAATTGAAATACCCCGAATGATTAGCCTTGTCCTCGTAGTAAAGACCACATCAAATGTAAAAAAAAAATATTTATAAATAAAAAAATGTGTATCCGTACTTGAAAAAAAAAAAAATCAAAAACTCCCAAGAACCCGTGCTTTTACCGACCTTATAATACCACGAGCTGCTGCACCACTTGACCCAAATGTAAATGAGAAGTTCCACCCGCTATTATCACCTTTTATTAGGTTATACAACCGCCCCCTACTCAACGACCAAAAACGTATGGTATATGTCAAAAGTAGAAAACGTAAATTCTAATTTAAAATTAAAACAAAACCATACCCCTTCTCGGGCTAACCCCAAATCCTAGTCCGTACCGAACTACTCGTACTCTACCTGGTCCATTCACTAAATTAATTAAAACTGAAAATGAGCTGCACTGGGAAACCGACATAAAAGGAATCAACCAACACAAACCTCTGCCACAAACAGAGCTGAATAAAAAAAAAAAAAACCGATAGAGATGCACAGAGCAACTGATCGAAAATTAAACCACAACAATCAATTGGATTATGTACGACGAGTGCTTCTCTGGCAAGTGAACGAAGTAATGGTAAATGTAAGGTATGAATGGTTACTAGGGGATGATGATTGGGGGATGTATCAAAGGTGGCTGAACTGTTGGATTAGAACTTGTGTCAGGTGCAAAAAGGTTGCCATCACATTTATAGGGGCTTCTGCTTCAGCCTTTTGCTTCTATAGTACTCGGATATGGTCTCGCCAGCTGTCCAATGGTTAGGACAACGACGAATAGAGTCATTTACGACTAAAATTAGCTTCGCACCCGTATATAGATAGACTTAACCCCTGAAGACCTATCCGCCCCCTTGATTGTGATTGTGACAGTAGGACATCGGAAGTAAGATTCTCTTAGAAAACTCCATTATTGTCAGATTTTTTTTTCTTCTGCTTGTGTGTGTGTGAGTTTTTTTTTACCATACAGTTGAGCGCACACACCATTAGGGTATTGACGACAACGATGACCATGATGAAGAGAATGACGATGGTGATGTCCATGTTGCGGATGATGATGATGGTTTGCTCCTTCAGGCTGAAATGCTTTTAGTTTCCATTAAATAAGCCACACATACATAACTGAAGGAAGTCCGGTGGCCGATACCGGGCAAAAACAGGCATCAACACCAGTACCATCATCTTCTCCAGCACAGCCTGCAACATGTGGGTTAAACTTTATTGAATCGTTACAGGGAGGTGTTTTTTTTTTTTTTTTTTTTTTTTAATGGTCAGATCAGTGCCAACCGCCCTTGGAGACTATAAAGAGATTAACATCCTAGATACCTTTACACAGGAAAGAAAGAATTGACACAAAAGAAAAGAAAAAAAGAAGATGTCGTAGAGAGAAGTCCTAAAAGAACGCGACATCCCATATACGAAGTACGGAGTTGGTATAGAGCTTTTGTCCCAGGTGATTGCAATCGCTACAGTTACCTTTAGCAGGTTAAGATTGGAATAGGGATAAAGCAAACAGTTCTTTAGATCCCGATTCTATATAGAATGGATTGAGTGCTTGAGGGGCTCTTAGCACTACATTCGATTTATGACAGTCATTGCCGCCCATTCAATTTTCATGACTAGAGCAGATTTGGATGGGGCGTTGTAAGTCAACAAAAACGAACACAAATCCGAGAACAAGTGTGGATAAGGGTGTGCGTGTTTTTGTAACTAAATTTATCGGTCCTATCAAAGTGTGCGATCATAAACATAAAAATGAAAACAAAAAAAAAAAATCCAAAACGATGAGAAAAATGAGTCCAAGGACTCCGCAGGCACTCTCTCACACGTACTCGTATACAACAAATTCTCATGAGTAATTCGCATATTCCATTACGGTAATTATGAAAAACGAAACAAAAATAAAAATAAAAATATAAATACAATGTACTTGTACATACAAGAGAGTAAGTATTTCGCGCGCGATACACTGTAGTAGCCAAGGGTATCCAATCCATCTATAGAAACTACGAGTACCATAGTGTATCAGTAGTTGTTCTATAGCAGGATACTTTTCCGTTTTCTGTTTTCCGTTTTTCCAGCTTTTCCGTGCTTTAGTTGGTATAATTAGGATACATAAAATGGAGACATAATTTTCTTTCCCTCAAATTTTTTTTGCAACACAACACTGCATGGAGCTGTGAATTGTGCGCCATAGGGTGGGCAAATAGAGAGTAGAGAGTAGAGGAGGTTGGTGAGTTCTTTGTGATGGTGTGGTTTATGTCAGCATGTCAGGGTATAATCTAATTGCTTTCGGCTATAAAAAGGGTAACGATTTGAATAATGTCTTTGGCGTGCTATAATTGGAGCATAACAGGACCCCTTAACTTGAACTGGGACCTAAAACAGGACTGGGATTGCGATAACTATGTTGGGGTATGGTATGGGTTGGGCTATTTACGGATTTTGCAAAGTCGATGTCGTCAACTTTGCTTGACATTTAACTAAATGGCCTACGGGTCGATGGATTACGTCAAACGTTCGGAACTGATTTTGGGTTTATTTATTTATCTTCTCAATCCCTTTTAGGTCATTTGCTACAATGATACGAGTAACGAGCAGACACAATTTGGATTGATTTTTTTGGAATTCTAATCGATTAAGTATGGTTTCAGATAGTTTTCGCCTAAATTGGACATACAGGGTCATTCATTTCGTAGTTTCAAGTTGGCAACGCTGGCATTTGACACCTGCCAAACTCAGCTGTCATTTGAAGTGTCATAATATTAGTTGAATGTTTGCCATTTACAAGAATGGATCCCCTACAAATCAAACAACGCGTTAAAATTAATAAAACTTACTACAAAAGTGGTGATTTAAGCGTAGCCACTTTTCGCGCATTACGCGATGATTTTGGTCGTCATAATCGACCGACTACGCAAGCAATCGGTAAAATTGTGAAGAAATTAGAAGACAGTGGAAGCGTTACTGATGTCGTAAGGCCTGTGCATCATCGTAATGCACGCACAATCTAAAATATTGCTGCTGTAAGTGCAAGTGATGCTGATGATTCGAATTTATCGATTTCCCGGCGTTCGCAACAATTGAACGTGTCGTACACCTCACTGTAGCATATTTTGCATTTGGATTTGCATCTCCATCCTTATAAAGTTCAACTTACGCAACAATTGAAGCATGCTGACCATTCACAACGCCGTAGATACGCTTCTTAGGTGTTGACACAAGAGACAATAAACACCGATTTTTCGAACTACATTTTCTTCAGTGACGAGGCACATTTCCCACTCGGTGGGTATGTAAACAAACAAAATTGCCGCATATGGGGCTCAGAAAACTCACAAGTGATCGAAGAGGTGCCGTTGCATCCAGACAAAGTGACTGTTTGGTGTGCTCTATGGTCGAAAGGTGACATTGGTCCGTATTGCTTCGAAGAAGCCAATGGGCGGACGGTTAAACTTAATTCGGAGCGATATGGTCGAATGATTACCGATTTTTTTTTGGCCGGCGATTGAAGATCATGACTTGGACGATATGTGGTTCCAGCAAGACGGGACAACAAGCCACACAACACGACCAATTATGGCTCGATAGCGTGAGAAGTTTCCTGGTCGTGTAATTTCACGTTTTGGCGACGTAAATTGGCCACCAAGATCATGCGATTTGACACCATTCGATTTTTTTCTGTGTGGCTATGCAAAAGACCGCATTTAACAAATAACATTACTCAAGTTATGGCCGAGATACCGCCCGAAATGTGCGAAAATGTGGTTTATAATTACCTCAAAAGAATCGCATGCTGCGAATCGTCCTGTGGCTGCCATTTGATGATAAAAAATGTATCGCTGTGTGTGTTTTATTTAGCCTTACTTTCGAAATCGAAAAATGAATGACCCTTTATATGGAGAAATGACTGAAGTGGAAAAGTTGTAATCAATGGAGCCCCTTATCCTACAAGAACTCTTAGTGCAAAGTCGATGTTTTGAGAAAAGAACTGATATTTTTGAGGTGCCACTGTTTAATTGTTTTTGAATTGTTACGAGTACTAATAGAGAAGCTTTGGAGGCTTTAGGGTTAGAACCACCTAGATCATTCTAATTGGTCGCTATCACTAAATCGAAGGCTTGGCCAGGGTCTTGGAAATTGACTTTTCGCGCCTTTCTTGCCTTGGTGTCATTGCCATCTTGATTATCATGCCCCAGTTCCTTTACCTATGACAAGTTTGTACAAACCTTCATGACGCTATCGGAAGATCTTTAATAAGTACGAATACAGATTAAGTGCCTTGAGTACCGATTGATTATCAGAGCATATAGTCTCTTAGGCATGTAGGTTACAGTAAGGTAGTCAATTATGCCTAAGAGATGATGACATACTTAGTGCAAATGAGAGGTGCATTCATGGCCCTGACAATCCTCCTGTTATACCTTAAGATTTTTTCAAACCATCGGTATACTACTTTAGTGAATCATCTCTTTCCTCCCTTGGAAAACCTAAGGGTGAAGTCAGTGGGTCTGGAGTTTGAGATTTGGTAAAGATGCCTAAACTACTTTACTATGATAGTACACCATATAACACGCTGTTGTTTCTATCAAATCTAAATCTGTGGAATTAGATAACATCTCTCCTACCTTCATGAAAATTCTTCTTCCCTGTTTAATACCCTACATCACCCATATATTCGATATCATTATAATGACATCCACTTACCCCTCTGATTGGAAAAGAATCAAAAATATGGAATATTTATCTAAGACCTTTGATAGGCCGTCAAATAACAGAGTTTATTACAGACAAGCAGATTCTTTACCCTCTTTTCGGGCAGGACGCAGCTGCACGTCAGCTTTATTAAAAGTTTTTGCCGATAAGATATAAGACGATAGTCCGAGCAATTAACTCGGTCTATACAACTTGCATTACTATATTTTTTTAAGGTATTTGAATTATCTGTAAGACTTGACTAATCGCATGTGGACGGTTTAATGTAACAGTAACTTGTCATCGTTTCTTTCTGATTTTAATGGTGTTCCACAAGATTAATGACATGCCTTTCAGCTTATCTCATTGCCGATTCCACATATCTTTTTCTTATTGACGTGGTTGATCGTGTAATAGCTCAAACTCACTTTGACCTATGTTCTTAAACTGAATCCCAACAACAAAAGCCATACCCATCTCTAAACACCGACCGCATTTCCCTACTTCGATCTTTTGAAAATCTTGTCAAGTTGAATATGTATGTACGTCACCCATGCAAAAAATTTTGGAATAATATTTTTAATAAATTAACGTAGGTTTGATACATGAATTCGGTTGCTAATAAATAAAATCTATGCATCGCTACGAGGGTTATCCATCCCAAAAAACAACTGTAATAGCCCCATAATCGCGTAAGAATCTGAGCTGTTTGTCAATCTCAATATCAATCTCAAGCTGGGATTGGATCCCAATTCTTCTGAAGCTCTTCAAATTCTGGGTTTGTAACTAGGAAGTTTTGCTCTAGTATCAGTGCTGTGACGTACACAGTGTGGCAAATAATATTCCGGACACGAGCCATATCTCAGCAACCAAGAGCGGTATCTATTTGTCCGAACATTCATTTTATGGCTTGAATCTTTCACTAGTATCTGTCAAAATTTCATGACATTTGGTTGACATTTAAAAATTATAAAAATTATTTTTCCAGAACACCTTTTCATTTGATGTTGAAATGTTAACATTGAACAAAGAGCGGTAATTAAACTCCACGCAAAACTTGGTAAAAATGCATTCCGATTAATGCAACAAGTGATTGCTTGAGTAGAACAGGTGGCAAAAATGTTTTTTGGGCAGCAAAGAGATGCTAGAGGATGACATACACACAGAAAGGCCAATTCCAATTCAGACGGCTGAAATGATCCAAAAAGTAAGTGATTTTGGTGCAGAAGACCGTAATGCTTCACTGAGATTGATGTAAGAGGCCTTAAAGAATAACAAAGACGCTATTCTATCGTATTCAACCCGAATATCGTGATCCAAAAAGTTGTTCTCTCTTGCACGATAATGCACCGAGCCAGACAGCACACACTGTTTAACAATTTTTGGCTCAAAACCAAGTGTCATGTATTAAGTCATTTGGCATTGTACAAGTTGAAAGGATGCTTTTACAAACGACATTGAGACGTTTTAAGACTATAGAGAGGAGAAAGTTTCGAATAAAAACAATACTATATTTCAAAAATGAAAAATTCTAAAGACAGTCCGTGATATTTTTGGCCATACTGTGTACTATGGTTATTTACCAAAAAGAACCAAACCATTGTATTTGCTTTATTAAATTTATTTTTGTTTGTTCAATCGTCTAGTGATTCATACATTTTTTCTAGACTTATTCCGGGATCGCGAACTTGCGTGAATGTCTTGAATCAACTCAAATGGTAACCGTGAAGTGGTTATTTGAGATTCGGAAGTCGCTAATAGTTCCCTGAAAGTACCTGAGAAGTCCCCTTATGGACATTTCAAAGTTCATATATGAAAAGTCTACCCTTTCTATAGAGACTTTTGCATCCTAGCAGTGTCTTAAATCATTATGAAGGTTCGTCCATGATTCTCTTTTGGATATACCTAGTTCTATGTAATACGTTGTGAGGGATTTTCCGAAATCCTCCCTATTATTTGTTGTATTCACGAACAGAGCCCGGTGTCGTGAAATAACGCCAAACGACATAAGGCCAAACTTTAAAATGTGAAAGTGACATAAGGCTAGAATTTTGAGACATAAGACCAAATACAAAAATCGACCACTGATGGTAATTTCGTATTACAAATTTGCATGGTTCTCATACGTATACTGGTCATAAACGGAACGTGGTGCCATGGAAAATTACAAGTGAGCCACCCATCGCAAATACTCGCTTATAGGCGCCTGCCTGACAGTTGAGGGTAACAGTTAAAACGACTTCGCGCTTTGGGCACCTCTTCGACTCATACGCCGGTGCTCGGATATACAGTGGAAAGTGATATAAAGCCAAATTGGCCTTAAGTCGTTTGTGAAAGTGACGCTTGGCGTTATGTTACGGCATCGCAGGAAGAAGCAATAATCGGGCCAAATGAAATTGCAAACTGGTATCTTCTCAGAAGACTCAGAACTAAGAGGTTCTACCTATAAGACTGCCGGACGCAGGTAGTGTCTTCCAATCAGAGGTTCTGGCTGTCATCAGTTCGGCTGAGCTAACGCAGATGAGATCGGTATCCGGTAGAGATATCGCTATCTACATCCACAGCCAGGTCGCACTTAAGGCAATGCAATCGACTTACTTTAACTCTGATACAGTATCGGGGGTATCCAAGGCTCTATGGCTATTTCTCGACAGTAAAAGATCTACGGAGTCAATAAAATTAAACAGGGATAAGCTGACAGCACACTGTCTCCTGCGGAAACGCTCAATTAGACTCAAACTGTCATATATGGATATTTGCGGAATTCTTAGGAAAATAAAAGGAGTCTTTTTTCAGCTGCATGAGAAGTTTCGATGGTTGTTGTCTATGGTTTGACAGCGGTCAATGTCAAAATGTGTTGACATTTCTGTTCAATAAGGTTTGGCAATTCATCGCGAATCGTTTAACGCCAGAGCAACGCTTCCAAATTGTGGAAATTTACTTTCAAAAAAATAAATATGTTCGTGAAGTTCATAGAGCACTTCGTCAATTTTACGGTCAACATAATCGGCCTAGTGAGCAAGCAAGCAATTTGTGCAGTTATTGATTGTTTTCGCACTTATTTTACTGTTCTCGATTCAAAAACATCAACAAGACAAAGAAATGTACGTACTGAAGAGAATATTGCTGCTGTAGCGCGAAGTGTTGAAAAAGACATCGAAATGTCGTTTCATCGCCGTTCTCAACTTGTTGACCTTTGTCCTTCGACTACGGGGAAAATTTTACGTAAGGATCTTGGCTTACGTGCCTATAAAATACAGTTCGGGCAAGAATTTAAGCCAAATGACCATTGTTCACGTCGCATTTTTGCTGATTGGACTAATTTGAAACTGGCCAAAGATGAGCATTTTTATCGAAGAATTGTGTTTAGTGATGAAGCTCATTTCTGGTGAAATGGCTTTGTCAACAAGCAAAATTGCCGTGTATGGAGCGAAGACAATCCCCAAACTGTTAACGAATCACCATTACATCCATAAAAATTGACTATTTGGTGCGGTTTACACGCTGGCGGCAACATCGGTCCTTATTTCTTTCGAAATGAGGAAGGAGCTGCCCTTATGGTGAATGGCGAGCGCTATCGAGCCATGCTGACTAATTTTTTGTTTCCAAAAATCAATTAGCTAGACATCGACGACATTTGGTTCCAACAAGACGTCGCAACTTGCCATACAGTGCACTTACCCATCAATTTATTGCAAAATCAGCTCTTGTTAACTGTTCCCCTCGTTCGTGCGACTTAACGCCTCTCGATTACTTTTTATCAGGCTATGTTAAGTCATTTCTTTATGCCGACAAACCAGCAACTCTTGAAGCATTGGAAGCCAATATTCAAGCCACCATTGGCCAGATTTAATGGAAAAAGTAGTGAAAAATTGGACTGATCGAATGGACCATATAACTCGTAATCGCGGCGGGCATATGTCGGAAATCATATTTAAAAAATAAATGCCGTGAAATTATCAACCAGATGATAACTATGAAAAATTCATTTCAAGAATATTTTTGTCCTGTATTATTATTTAAAGTTCTCAAGCTCTTAAAAAAACACCCTTTACTTTTTTGAACTTTTTTAAGGATTTTAGAGGGTCCCACAGGAATCGCGATGGGCCCGCTTCGTTGCCTAGTGCTGTACAATGACACATCTCCATTTAACCTAACCTAACCTAAATTAAAGTGCGCATTCCTGTAAGACAATGACTCAAAATTGGATCAAATTAGAAAATATGCATAGTTGGTGACGTTCCAGATTCACTTCGAAGTGTAGCATCATCTATGTCAGGTTGGAATTAAGTTCTGTCCCATTACTAGTCATAGTCCTGTGAACACAGAAATTTCGCCATGAATTACTTTTTATTTCCATAAATCCAGATTTTTAGGCAATTAATTGTATTTGTCACCCATTGACCAGAACATTCTTCAAAATAAGTTGTCAGAAATTTCATGTTTCACTGTCTCTACCAGGTTGTCCTTCATTTTCCAACTCTTCTACACTCCCCCTCCCTATTCCAATTGACAAACCCCAAAAACAAGGGGTCGGAAAATTTAATAAACACTCTAATTCCACGAAAAGGAAGAAGAAAAAATAAAGTAAAATTATACAACCTTCGCAACTTTGGGAACTTAATCAAATTCGTTGTTGTAAGTTACCTTTGCGCTTTGTACTTCATCAGGATACGGAAAAAAAAGGAAAAAAGGAACAAACAAAAAAAAGACAGCCACACAAATTGAATAATTAATCAAGAGCATGAGAAGAGAAGGTAGGTGTACTCCAAACAGAAAGTACAACTACGAATACAACAATAAATAGTCTGTCGTAATTCAAAGAGGACAAAGGATATCGTGAAGTGGACAAAAAGAAAAAACCTGCAAAAAAACATAAATGAACATTTTTAATGCGTAATTAGTATGAATGTACCCACTACCCAATGACAATAGACAAGGAAAATGCGATTAAAATCAGGTGAACGAATCGACCCACGGGTGTGGGTGGGCCGGTCCGAGCCTCACCTGTCTCAACTGGGTTGAAAAATCCTTTCGAATTTTTCATGTTTCCGATTCCTTTCCTGCTGTCACCTAACTGAGCTAACTAGCTATCCAACTCAATGCTGATTGTATTCTAAGAGGCCAATGTGTCGCTCAGTTGTCCACAAACTCATTATTGTTCATTTATCATTATTATTGCATTAGGTGCGCGGTGAGGTGTGGTTGTTAGGTAGGTGGTTCACTGTATATTTAAATCTCTCGAAAGAACAGACAAAAAAAACAACAAAAAAAAAACCGAAACGACAACAAAACGACTGATGGAACGGAGGGAGGAACGTCGAAACCTTTGAGCTTTTCATCTTTTATGAAAAATGACAGAAAGGACAAACTCATTTGCGCCCCACATTTGATGAGGACCAAGTTCTTTTTTTTTTTTTTTTTGTGGCGCAAAAGTTGAATTCTAGCACTGGGGTGGAGGACAAAGAAAGGAAAAAAGGATTCATAATCATCATTGTAATGGAAATAAATGAATAAACACTTTAGCTGCCCACCAGTCCATCATTATGCATTCAGATTTGGTACTCTGTCTTTTTTTTTTTCTTTTTTATTTATTTGTTTGCGAGTTCTACTTGTTTTTTTTTTTGTGCTGCTGTGTCCTACAACGAATAGTCCCAGAGTGTTTCATTTGGGGAAGGGGGTACCGCCTTCCAGTGCTTATTTTGATGACCTTTTTGTGTATCTTTTTATGATGCGATAAATGAGAGTGAAGTGTATAGGTTTTGGGTTTTTTTTTTACATTTTTTGCATTTTGTTTTCTGTTTTTTTCTCTCATTTCGTTTCTGTTTTTTCCTTTGAGTAATTACATTTTACTTTTAAGTGCTTAAACGAGATTTGAGTTTGTGGACAGGACGAGTACCCTCAGTTAAGTAGCAGACGAATTTTTCAACACAAAAAAAAAAACAGATAGATAGAGTTTAAGGGTAGAAGCAGTCTTTGAACTTTTGTGGAGATAAGAAGTGGGGGTGACCTAACCGATAATCTTAGTAAAGATGGACTCTTCACTTAAGGTCCGTCTCAACAAGAGCAAGAATAAAAAATAAATGAAAAAAAAATGGTGAGATTAGGGGTTACTTAGAGATAGGTTTTCTAAGAAGCCCCGCAGATATTTTCTATCAACAAATGGTGGATGAGAAATTGGCATAGCAACATGCTGTGCTGCCACTGGTCGATAAGTGTTTCTTAAAGACTGTGGCGATATGGATAAGTCCATAGCGACGACGACAAGGACAACAAAGTTTCCTTTTTCTGTCAGTGATATACCTACATACTCGTATGTGTGTGCATGATAATGTGTTTTCCTTTCACAAGTTTTTAATCAACTTTTTAACACGAAGAAATCCATGTCTTGCAGCAGAGTGAAGGACTAATATATCTACGAGAATTTTTCTTATTTCTTGCCCTTATACACTTTCCTATTATCTCATTAAATAGCCTTGGGAAATAGGTACGAGATACATACTTACGAGAACTAGGAAACTCGAGCCACGACACATAATAAATTCAGATAGCACTTGTTCATGAATCAGAAGTATTTCATGCTTCCATAATCAAACAGTTTGCCTCCTTTAATTTCAGATTAACTATCCAGTCTGTGGTACAATTTCTTCAAGAATTCGACGACAGTATCTTTTGGGTTGGTTTTGCTGTTGCTGATTGTCTAGTGGGCTCTGGAAGTATTTTATCGTAATATATTCCCACATACACATGTACATATAGGCACAATTAAGACAAAGCTGGGAAGATAAGTATTGTGTTACGGAAAACCCCTTCTTCGGCCTGTTAAAATGGCTTTGAGACATTGGCATTGAACAGAAGACGACTTTAGAGAAATGTTCTGGACTGAGCAATTAAATAGCGCCACGCGGCGCTAAGGAACAATGCAGTCCTAAACCTTAAACAGCTAGAACAATCTCTTGCTAGATGTCCCCAGTTTCGCATCCCAACTAGATTGAGGTTTGCGTGTGATATCTTAGAAGCAGTCGCCCTCTGCTGTGTCATTCCTTGAAGTTAGAATCGAAGAATCCTTGAGGTGGAGCTGTGATGTTCATTCGCTTAACACAGACTTGTCGTAACAGATGTTGATATGTGGACGCTTAACAAGACCCATGACCCTGTACAGCTTATACAATTCGTTGTTGAATCTCTTTCAACGTTCCCCTTCAATACAAACAGGACCGAAAATTGCACGCAGTTTGCAGATTCCTTTACAACAGCCATATGCTTCTTCGTTTGTTTTCGAAGAGGTTCAAGCCCCTGCGCTCTACAGCAAAGCCGGGATTCTAGTATAACGCCAGCTAAGTTTGATGAGAATGAGTTCTGTTACCTAATTTCCTCCTGAGATTAAAGAATCAGCGTTTGGCAAAAATTATTCAGCGTCTAATTGCTGAGATGATTTCGATGTACCTAGTCAAGTCATAAATACTGGTACACAACTGAACTCACTAATTACCAATGCAACACTGGGCGCATCCATTTCGTATTGATTGCGATTTGACAGTTGATATTTATGCTTTATTGTGACGTAAAAAGTTTTTGACATTATTTGCTTACAATCATGGAATGGGGCGACATCGAAAATCGTATTGTTGTAGTTGGCCTACTTAAACGCAACATGGAAAAGGGCGATATCTTTAGGACGTGGCGACCGCTTGGAATAACTCGAGGTTTTGCGTGCTGTGAAGTTGTTTGAGGATGCTGGTGGAGTACGAAACCGTCAAAGATCCGGCCGTCCGCGCACAGTGAGAACTCCGAAAGCGATCAAAGCCGTGAAGAAACGATTCGACCGAAAACCGCTGCGAAAACAGAAAGTCTTGTCGCGGGAAATGCAAATTTCGCTAAAATCCATGTCCAGCATTATCAAAGAAGATTAAGGACTCAGCGCGTACAAGCGACACACTGGACACCTGCTCACGGCCGCATTGAAGGAAAAACGCAAGCGAAGATCGAAAGAGTTACTCAGCCGGTACCCCAAGAACGCTTACAGACAAATTCTGTTTACTGACGAGAAAATCTTCACCGTAGAAGAGTCGTTCAATAAGCAGAACGGTCGTGCGTATGCTCGGTCATCCAGAGAAGCCTCCCAACTCATCCCGAGTGTTCAAAAAGGCCACCATCCCGCGTCTGTAATGATATGGTGGGGAATGTGCTACGATGGCGTTACCAAGCTCCATTTTTGCGAGAAAGGAGTGAAAATATCGGCCAAAGTATATCAATCGACCGTCTTGGAACCCATTGTGAAGTCTCTCAACCAATCAATATTCAACAACAAGCCATGGGCTTTCCAGCAAGATTCTGCTCCAGCTCACAAAGCAAAAACGACTCAACTGTGGCTCAAAAACAACGTTGCGGACTTCATATCAACGGATGATTGGCCAGCTGGTAGTTCAGACCTCAACCCGTTGGATTACAAGTTTTGTATTAGAGAGCATGGCTTGACTACTCGACACTCAAATATTGAGTCATTGAAGCGAGCCCTTGTCCGTGCATGAAGTGCGTCTCGTAATCGATGAGTGGCCACATTGTCTTAAGTCGTGCTGGAAGGCAAATGGAAGTCATTTCGAATAAGTTGTTCTAAGATTTGTAGCCATTGAATAACCCAATAAAAACAAAAAAAAATTGTTTAAATACTAATTCGTTTTTATTTGGCGCTGATTTTTCTGTGTACCAGTATTTATGACTTGAGTAGGTAGTTTGCAAATTTGAAGCTTCTTTGAAGTTTCCAATGGTGACATTCCGGCCAAGTTGTCGATGGTGCGCGCCCTTCACTGATGAAAGCATGTACTTTGTTTTGCACACGTTTACCATAAGACTCATTTTGACTACTTCTACTTCTACTTCTTCTACTATTTCAATACCCACGAAAACTTCATTGAAAGTTGGCTGTGTTCTCTTAGTTACATCAATGTTATCTGAGTACACAATTCAACAACGATGTTGGAAACGTCATATGACTTCGTGTTGCTTTGTCTTCAAACTTTCTTGACATTCAAAGTCTCAGTTTAGTCTCAGACGACATTGATGAAAGAGCGAGAATTTTCTAAAGTAATCCTGCACAACCTGACGAGTTTTGGGGGGAATGTCAAAACAAGACCGTTCTTATGCACGCTGTCATATGCGGCTTGTATCTGCAGTCGTGTGAATAGTGGACTTTTTTGACCTAAACACTCACATAATGGGGAGATCTTATAGGCGATGCTTAAAGACTCTATTCTTCTATAGTTGGCGGAGCCCAAAAGGCCTCATTTCTTATGATCCTGAATTTCCATGCTTTCCGCTGACCATATCTCTTAGATGACCTGTTGCGTGTTTCCAATCAGATTATCTACAGCAGGCAGTCTACATGCTTACAAGATATCTGTACTTCGTCTAGGTCACCGGGACGAAATTCTCAGTCTTTTCAGATACAGTCTTTCCTACTGGAGGATAGGAAAAATATCGTCGATCTCTTAACGACGTCAAGAAGTTATGCAGTTGTGGTCACATGAAAACATGAAACGTTCCAGTTTTCGCAGAACCAGGGATTGTGGTGTCATTGCATTAGATGGCACGCAGATTCTATAAGAGTTAGTAAGGTCATCAAGACTCCAGTGAGTGTCTTTTCAAAGATAAAAAATTTTAAAACGAAAGATAGCTTTGATAGCCTTTACAGGTCATGGCGTGGTTGGAAAATCCTCGAAGCAGGAGACAGACCGCACGCAGTAGTGGCGTGTTTTGTGAATATTTGTCTAACGAGACAATCGATGTATGTTCATAATGATCATGTCATTGCGGTATATATATTTTTTTAAATTTCTGACACGCCAATTGCGATGTAAAGCACTTCGACCTAAAAGATTTTTGTACCGGTTTGTTCGAATGAAGTTAGTAACTCTTCCAGCAGGAGAATCCTTGAGTTCAGCGGTGACAATCGACACCGACAATCACATAAAATGTGTTCAGCTGTTTTGCTTCCTTCAAGAAAACAACGGCACTCCGGAGAGTAGACTAGTCCTACCTTTAACCCTGATGTCCTGTAAGGTACCCCCAAAGGTTTCTGATATCGTGCTGACTTAGATTTGGGCAGCTATTGTCATTTTTATTGAAGGGCAGGATGGTTCGCTTGACTTGTCCTAGACCTAGAGTCTCCCCCCAAAGCGAGAAGCATTTTGAGTGCTCCCCGCTTCCAGGTTCAGATCCGTTAAAGTGAGTTTCTGAACCCTGCCTGGTCAGTCCTTCGGCCTTTTCATTAATCATCAATACCCTCGTGCCCAGGAACCCACCATACTTTGGTCTTCTTCCCTAACCGAATTTTTTGTAGAGTTTTGAAGCAGTACATGACTGATTTGGAGTGAAGGATATGCAAGTTAAGCGCATTTTCGTCTTCGATACCAGAGATGTATTATAGATAAGGTTGGCGCATTCTTAGATGACGTGTAGCTCAGCTTGGAATACGCTGGATCTCATTCCCATAGCGATTGATATGCTTGTAATGGGCTTTCCAATAAGGACTTGGCAACTTTTTTTTAAAATAAAAGGCAAACCAATGAAATCAAAATATTTATGAATGGAACTCGACTTCGTTCATATGGCCACCGCGAGCACGTTTGCAGCGGTCGATTCGTTGGACTCAATTTTCAACGTGCCCCAATAACGCCGCCGGCATGCAAACCGCACCAAACAGTTTTTTTGGATGAAGTGGTGATTCATGGAGCACATGTGGATTTTCACCCGAGTAATAACGCATATTTTGCTTATTGACGAACCCATTGAGCCAAAAATGAGCTCACCATCTTGGTGCATCTTCTCCAGAACCCAATCGGAGAACGTACGTCGCTTCAAATGGTCCATCGGCTTCAATTCTTTAGTCAGCTTGATCTTGTATGGGTGTAAACCAAGATCCTTATGCAAAATACGCCATAATGTGGTCTAAGCGATGCCCAATTCTTGAGAACGCCGTGGAATTGACTGATTTGGATTATTTGCTACGGACGCCTGAACGGCAGCGATATTTCGACCAACCCATTGTCTCACTGACATGGCAACATCACACAACCAATATGCAGACTCAAATTTTTGTACTAAACTTGTTACGAGTATTTACGACCTAAAATTGCAATTAACGCTCTTAAAGTTACAGTCACGGTAGAAAATTTTTATAATTTGCAGACGTTGCTCGTTCGTGTACATTATCATGATGAAAATGTTGAGTTTACTGAATAAATTGACAGTGACAGTTTGATGATTAGTGAAAGAATGCGTTCACAAATTAAATTCAAAGTTGTCAAGTCCCTATTGGAAAACCCGATATCCTTGTTTCCATTTCCATTTCCATCCACTCTTGTTTTCATTTTAGAACCATCCGTATACCACTTTATGCCATTTTGGCTGTTTTGGTGGGTTATTGCTAGCCCATGCTTCTTTGCTGGGAGTCTCCGTGGAGAATCCTTTGTCGAAGCATACGGTTCTTTGAAAGTTTTTTGAAACCGCACAGATCATATCAAGTTCTGGCATTTCAGAGAAAGAAGGATCTTTAGTTCCCGGTGATCGCAAGGCTCCGGAAATGCCCAGACATGCAAGACGCTGCACTGTTTTGAGCTTACTACAGAAGCATATGTTATGATGGGCACGACTATCATTGAATAGATCCAGTGACTGATCTTTGGAGAGACGACTTAAGACCACAGGAGGGTCGAGAGCATGCCTCCTTGTGGGCAGCCCCTAACGGCTTATACAGATGCCGAAATCAGTCCTGGTAAGATGGTTATTACCCGGCTTCCTGACATCGCTTTGAACCAGTTTATAGTCGGGTGAACGATCTTTCTGTGGAGCAAACTTATTGATATAGAGTCATATCTAGTGTTATCGCAAGCGCTCTCTTTGTCGTAGTATGTAACCCCAGTCGAAGCTATAAGGGTAAGTACAAGAAAGTCTAGCCCTTTCTTCGGCAATGCTGGGAAAATCCAGTCTGTATCTGGTTCCTAATAGGATTTGAATGAGCTAAAAGCCAACTTCACCTTATCAGAGCTAAAGGGATGTCCGCATAAACTTTTGACTCTGCTAAGGTTTCTCGGTAGTGGAACCTCAGTTGGCTGGCATTGAATATATTGAATATATCTACAAAGCACCCAGTTCTGTGATTAGCCGGAAGAAGAGGCATTGTTGAAAAAAATTCTCCGACTTCCCGAGTGCGCCCTCAGTTCTGGCTACCAGATTTGATAACGCAGTCTCGCAGGAACATCTGCGTTTGTAGGTATGCTGCACCATTAACAGAAGAAGCGTTTGCAAATCAATTTTGCCCACACAAGCAAGAAGTTAAGGAAGTCCGAGTGAATGGTCGTGTCTTTTACTATTCGGTTTGTCTGACAGAAGATTGCAGATCGCTGATTCTCTTGTAAGTGGGTCACTTTCTTAAGAGCAACTGGATATATCTCAGGTGTGTAAGGTGACTTCAAGTCATCAAAGGAAGGACCATCGTATCTAATGACCTAATCAATCGCAACCACTTACGAAAATGTTACTAAGTTCTGATCAGACTACCTGTTAAGTGTAGGTGGCATCAGAATGCGTTTCAATCCTTAAAAGAGTCACTGGAAGCTTCCTATCCTCTCTTTAGCATACCTCTTGGATGGAGTGAGGTCGGCTATTTATTTTTGTAACAAAAGTTGAATGAGAGCTTACATTGCTGATTGTCTCTCAAGGTGTTGCCATAGTTGCAATCTCCTCATCAATAACCTCATTTAGACTGTTGCAATACATCTATCTAATTACGCTCAATGACAATAATAATGTTCTCTCTTAAATTGCTCTCAATTCATAGACCAAAACAATTAAGTGAAACAGGTGTATCTAGTGGTAATATCCCCTCAATCTTATCGATATAACAAACCTCCTGGCAATACCCCATATCGGCGTGTGTTGACATCTAGTTAAACGTGCGCAATATTCAAATATCAATGAAAATAGTCACCACCTCAGCTCTTGAGTGAGAAAGTTCGACACTCTAACCATCACCGGATAAAGCGTTTCACCATCCTTCTATATCCTTGCCAATCTTCAAAACCCACACTGTATTGCGCTATCCTTCTGCCAGCCCCATAGCCGTTGTACTTGACTGGATATTGTCGGTAAAAGAAAATTCGAAAGCGCTCATGACTGACTAATTCCCATGGGGTCCTTATGGCGAGAATTAAATTTAGAAAGTCTGATCCTTGATGGTTTAACAGATGGTTGATAATTTGAACGATTTCTCGCCCGTTCGTTGGGTGGAATATATGCTTATCCCGGTACACGAGTCAACGTATACTATAGTGTGCCAGGGTGGTTTCCAAGTGTTTGTGAGTGCTGGCGAATGGATTTTATTACGTCAAAGGTTACGGAAAATTATCCAAACGAAAATAATAAAAACCGGATGATAAAAACTCACAAAATCTCAGCCCAAGGGATGGAGAAATGAATAATTTAATTTGTCCAAAGTATAGGGACATGTACAGGTCGAAAGTCCAATCGATATGACAGCACGCGACACGACAAAGATTTCGGGGATTTTGATATTTTTCTTAGTTCTCGCCTCCTTTGTGAAATAAATTCATTGTTGATGCTATATAAATAGACAGACAAAGAGGAACTTCACTGTTTACTGATTTCCCGAGCTTTTACGATCCAAGAATAAGGAAACCTAAATTCCTTCAAAATTTAAACATTTTCCTTTAAGACCGGTTAGGTCCAACAGGAGATACTTGGTTCCAGGGTGTCTCAACTGCTCAATTTACTGAATCATCCAGCTGACTGCATTTGATCCAGAAAAAAAAAAAAAAACAAAGACACACCAAAGTATTGCTGTTCCAATAATAGGAAATGAAAATATTGATTCAAATCAACTGTAACTGCTTCCGAAAATTTCCTCCTTTCGGTGCATTTCTTTACGAACAGAATCTCTTTGTATGGATACACCAAGGTAAACATGGTAACAGCAAAAATCTTTGACGACACGACATAAAAAAAACCCTACTACTCTACATACGAGTATTATACGAGTTTTGTAACCAGGTTCTTCTCTGTATGCATTGGTAGTTGGCCCAAAGCCAGAATAAATTCCCACATGCACATTTGTTAACGCCTAAGCTAACAGGGGCTGGGAAAAAAACAGGACTTCTTTGGTCCTTGGAGTACAAGTCCTTCTATACTGACGACCTCCGGCTCTGTCCAACTCATCGTAAAAAGGGAAAGATGAACAACTGTTTGAAATTAATCTTATGTCCTGTTTTATCCATGTCCTGCAGCGATGTAAAACACTTTTACTCGACTCTTCTGCTCTATGTTTATCTGTGTATATCCAAATCCGCACATCATCAACCCTACATACATGTTCATATGTATAAACGTCCGATTCTATGGGCAAGGGACAGTCTAATTTCAGAGAAAAACGACATGAGAAGTGGACTGTCAACTGGACAGGAGGTGTAGTAGGTTTCAGACCAAAGCAGAAAAAAAGAACAGGCCCCACACGTGAAAACGGACCTTCCAACAAAAGAAGATCATTCAAAAAAATCGAATGTGAAAAAGAAAACTACACAACATGTGAAAAAGATGCATAGGTAGCAAGAGGACATCAAATGTGTTCTATTCGTACAGGGTGATAGGTACTCTCGTTCACCTAGTCTTATCTTTCGTCCTGTTTTTACACAGCTTCCCCCGACAAGTAAATGACTACTTTCGGTCCCTCTGATCTAAGTCCTGTGTCCTAGGTCCACGCTCCCAGATGCTAGTTCTAACCCAAGCCCAACATCGCTGTCGTGGTCATGGAGTAGAAGGATATTCAGTTCGCGCGATTACTAGGAATACAAGGTGTGAGTTTGTTAGAAGGGGATTTCCCCTGTTTGCTCATAGATGAGTGCTAAAAGTCTGTCTAAGCAAAAGTATCTGCAAACCTCATCAGCATCCGTGTGTACTCGTACTTTACCCCGTTCATCGTTACCGTCGGTCGGTCGTTTTTCGCCCGTCGTTTTGGTCGTTGTCGTCGTCTTCATCGTCGTCGCTCTCATCCTCACCGCTGTCGATGGCAATGCCAGAACAGAAGGAGAACTTCAATGTAATCTTTCCAAAGCCGGATGGGGAATGGGAGTAATTTTTATCCATCCACACAGGCATGCATACAAAACGAATGAACCCATGAACCAGTCGAGGGAAAATATGTATATTGCTTTGCCTGGAAAACATTGCAATCTCGAAACTTTTGCCATGACTATGTCCCATGATGGACGAAAAAAAAACATAGAGGGTGGGAAGCCAGCAAGAAAAAAAAAAAACAAAAAAAAAATTGTAAAATGGAAACAAAAAACTGAAAACGGAAGCAGGAAAATGTTTCAAGAGCCTCCGATAGATATGCACTGCTGTCGAAGTGGGGGCCGTGGATAAAATTTAGAAAGCCAGGGATGGATTTGCTTTCAAATTGATAGATGTGCGCGCGAGCAAAACTGAGGGCCCTTTCTACTCTTTATGATCGGGAAGCTTTTGTACATGATAAAACTCTGTCAGTAACGAGTACTATCTGTGAGTATTACTTTTTCTTCATTTTCTTTTTATTTGAACAAAAACTGAACCAAAGGGATACATATTACCTTTTGCATGGACGATAGAACAGTGTCCTATGTAAGCCTAAACAAGTACACCTTCCTATCTACATATATATTAAAGAGTTTAAAGTTAAAGTTGCTCTGGAGTACGATTACGTTGTTAAGGACAACGACAGAGATTCAGGACCCTACCTAAGGATATAAAGTTTCGTCATTAAAAAGAGCAACACGATGCTATCGATTTGTGAAAATAGTGACAAGTCAGCCAGAACAGGTCGAATAAAATCTCATAATTCACGTGTAATATGACTTCGGGGAGATTGGTCTATTACCACCGCAGTAACTACTAAAATGTTCTATTGATCGATCAGGAAAAGCGATTGAGTATGAGTTAGAGTGGTACTACCTTAGCACTCAGTTCACAGGCTCACAGTTTCTGCGTGTTCTCCTTGTTTAAATGTAAACTAGTTAGCAACTAGTAAGATTTAGATTCAGACAAGGAGATGCAACATCATGCCTGAAAGAATAGTGCAAAATTCACGCGCAAAAACAAAACGGACACTCTTTCAAAAGTCCGTCCAATTACGGGCATACGCCGATGATATTCACCGATTCAGAAGAGAGCAGTGGCGTCCTCGCGAGTATTGGGACGAAAGTGGGTTTAACAGCAACCAGAAAGGACACCCAACATGACGTCTGGGACAGATATAACTTTGGCTAGTTAAGGACTTTGTCCACCTAGGATCTCCTATCAATTCAGCGACATCAGCGCTGAGAACAAATGAAGAATAATTTGGCGATAAAAGTTACCCTATATAAGACCATAATAGTCCCAGTCCTGCTCAATGGCGCAGAGGCATGGACATTATCAAAAATGCTCTTGGATGTTTTGAGAGGAAAATTCTTCGATTGATTTTCGGTCCCGTCTGCATTGACGGTGAGTGGAGGAGGAGATACAACGACGAACTGTATGGACTGTACAGCGACATGGACCTAGCCAGAAGAGTGAAGATCCAAAGACTGAGATGGCTGGGTCATGTAGAGCGCATGGACACCAATGCTCCGGTCCGAAAAGTCTTCGAATCCGCCCCCGAGGGACAGCGCAGTAGAGGAAGGCCAAGACATAGGTGGCGCACGCAAGTGGAAGAGGACCTCAGTCAACTTAGCGTGCGAAACTGGAGACAGCTAGCCAGGGATCGAGCTAGCTGGAGAAGCTTGTTGACTGAGGCCCAGGTCCACCCCGGACTGTAGCGCCACCTAAAGTAAGTAAGTAAAACACAATGCTGTCTACTGTTGCTTAAGCAAAATTCAAATACCCAACCATAATCCATGAATGGCACTTGCATCGTTGAAACCGAAAAACTTTCCATTCTCGGTATGTGTGTCAATGACAACTTGGAATGACCACATATTCGAAGTCGCGAAAAGTGCTGCGAAACGTCTAGGTTTCCTTAAGCAATGTAAGAAATATTTCACCCCGTCTGATCTGGCTTCAATATATAAGGCTTTCATTCGCCCAAAATTGGAGTACAATGCTCACATCTGGTTAGGTGCTCCCAAAACTTCTTTGCGTTCACTAGATAGGATTCAAAACCCTGCGATAAAACTAGTAGGTGATGCTTATATTATCCAGTCGATTGACACCCTCGACCACCGACGTAATGTCTCATGTCTCACCCTGTTCTATGGATTTTTTCACCACTAGTGCTCCTCAAAACCTCCAACCGTAACACCCGTCTCGCTATGAATGCTCATCAGTACACCCTTAAGCCCACTTTCGGACGTACCCTGAAATACTGTGATTCTTTCCTAAGTTCGCTTATGGAAAGCCCTGCTGAACTCTTTATTTCCCAGTCATTATAACCTCCATACATTCAAGACCAACGTACATCGGTACCTCTCTTTCTTCCCCCTCTAACTTTCTATCGCCCGCGCTGTATTGAATCATTTTAAGGGTACTAACAACCCATTGAGCGCGCGCTTATTATAGAAAAAAAAAGAATTACATCATTGAACTCCTTGTAAGTTCCTTTTATCAAAATTGTTGTAATTCGAAGAAATATTAGTAATCACATCAGAATCAACTACGTCAGCGCTGATTGCTTGCAAGGACAGATGACTGTCCTCCACTTAGATGCAGGCCCCACTTATGGCTTCATGAAACGCCAGTAAGCAGCCAGTAGAAATCCTACTGTAAAGCTTACATAATAAGTTTAGGGGCGATCTCATTTTTAATTTTTATTTCGATTGGGACCCAACTAATCTTAGAAGTTGTAAGAAGACACATTACACCGATGCTTTGCAAGATTATTGAGTGACGTAACGATTGCGTATATTTCGGTTGGAAGACAGACGGAAATCTGTATAAACTAAGGTTATCATCATTCAATCAAAGACACCAGCTTGAAAGGTCGTTTCACAAGACAAGATAGAATACCCGTGAAACCGATCTGATTTACTCCTATCTGTGGGGTTTTAGGCCGGTGAGTCTGCAATCGACAAAATATTCACACTAAGGCAAAATCCTGGGAAAGAAACTCAAGAAGTCGAAATCGATATGCAGCACCTTTTCATTGATTTTAAGGCCGTGTGTGACCGCATCTATAGAGAAGAGCTACAGTCTACAGAGCCATGACTAGCTTTGGTATCACTAACAGTCTCGTTAGATTGTGCACAATGGCGATGGGGAATGCTCGCTTCTCCGTAAAATACCGAAAGGCTATGCGGTCTCATGTCAGTTTTTCAGAAATGAGAAAAAAAAATGTAACCCCCCAAATCAACGCCACAGGCACAATTTTCCAAAAAATCTGTACAATTACTTGCATATGCTGATGAGATTGACACAAATTAGACAGAACTCATCGAGCTGTCGCTGGTCACCAAGTGGTGAGATGACATCGGAATCGCTGCGAGCAAGAAGGGAGATGAAATCGAAAAATATGAAAATATTATACCCAGCTATGACTTAAAGGTTGTCAGGGACTTTGTATACCTCAGCTCCGCTTCTAGTTCTGATAAAAACACCTCAACAGTAACTCACCAAAGTTACTCTATCCACCAACTGTTTTGTCCGCCAAAGAAGGCAAAGAAGACTCTATACAGGACTGTCATCATCTTAGTCGTTTTGTTATGTTGTAGAAAAGCATGGACGTTAGCAAAAGTGAATGAAAATATCGTTTGCCGTTTGGAACATAACAATTTTGAAATGTGAGTAGGACGAGATTTAGAGGAGTAGATTTAACGGCGAGTTCTACGAACCAAACAACGACATTCACTAAGTTAGAAAAGTTTTCATTGCTTTCCTTAAATGGCTAAGACGAGTAGAGCGAAGAAAAACAAATGTGTTGGCGTTCGAAAGTATACCGGGATCGCAACCAACTTGCATTGCAACTAAGACCTGTACATCCAAGCGACTCTCCTATTGGCAAGCTCCATGTCTAACCGAAAGCTGCTTTACTACTGTATAGAAAGTGAACATTGCCTTTAAGGCTTTTGCCGGAGGTTTTAGCGTAGGCATGGAAATCATTGAAAGATTTGAACTATAAGTCAAACTAACAACATGCACCAAACAATGGAGACTGGACGCTGGGTTGCCTGCAACACCTTGATTGATTGACATCAGCAACATTGATGACAACTCTCCGTACTTGATTTTGAAGTGCGGCCTCACAAGATTTTCTTCATTTGTATCCATGTTTCTCCAAGACAGAGTTAGCATTCGAAAAGTAGTTTTGCATAAAGCTTGACCATTTTATCAAAAGAACTTTGTCAGGAAGGAAGTCGGACTGATATTTCTGAAACTTTTGTCAGTGAGTAGTCTGATTTTTGGAACACAGGCTAATTTCACTGTTTGCCAGGGTTTCGACTGTTGTGTGACAAGAATTGAAGAAAATCGGCAGCAAGCAATAGTATTTTTCTTCTTTGAAATATAACTTAAAATATGCATTGGATGTCTGGCGGCTTAAAATTTTAAAAAAAGGCAGGCGTGTACTGAATGGCCTTATCGAGTTATAGATACTACTTGGTTTAACTACAGTTCCATTGATAGAAGCGGATTTGAAGCCCGTCCCGATCTCGTTGTTTGGGAATTGAGTTTCGAACATTAGATAAGGATCGTCAATTTCGGCTCAGTTTAGGTTTTCGTGAGATTGTCCGAGTGTTTGCAGCCTGCCCTTTTAAAGGGCATAGGCCAGTCTATTTTCAAAACAAATTATAAGAACCAACTCAAAGTCCGAAAACCCCTCTTATCTTGATTCCATCTTTCTCGGAGATAGTCTGATTTATTTCGTAGTCGTTGCAAACTGCCGCAACTTGTACCATTCACCAATCCTACCTTATACTTTATCATTGCAGACGCCAAGTTTCAATGATAGATCCGTTTAGATGTAGATCCCGCCAGCGAATTTGGCACAGTAAGTTAGGCTCTTTGTTTTTGAGATAGCAGTTCCGACCGGAGCAAAACGTGATACATGCAAAGGATGTCCGCATGTTTTTTGGATATCCAGTCAGCCCTTGACAGTTGACCATCTCTAATGAAGATGACTAAGCCGTTCAACATTCAACTGTGTTGGGTGACCCTAGTTGAACTGTTGGCTCATTATGCCTAGCGATCTACACAATCAGCTCAAAGCTGGATCTGTTTGATCTTTCAAAACAGGAAACATCTCAGCTCTATTATAGGTGTCTTCACTGGATAGTCTTATAGATTTCTGCAGAAGCTGCATGGACGAACAAGAGGAGGCAATAATTCTTTACCTATTTGGTACATGTCAGCTATTTTGAACTGGGGTTTGTATGGATACAGAACCAAACAGCTCCGCGAACAACATCTGAACCTAAATAGACTTCAAAGAACGGTAGGTACCATAGGAACCCCCTGCCCAAGGTTACGTCTTTTCAACTGATTTATGGTAAACGAGCATCAATGAATTTGACCAGATACATTCTTGGGCATAAGCGGGCGGTCTTGAGGCTTATGATAGTCATCCTGATAACCTGATCTGTGCACCAATGGTTGCGGTCTGACTTGAAAGAGCAATCGTTCTGGTGGCAACTTTCATCGGATTTACCCTAGTCCCCAACCATTAATGTTGCATGGAGTAAACAAATTACTCGTATGTTGATTTGGTTTTTTGATAAGATCGTTTGTTAGTGCTGTCTAGAACTAGAGTCAGAAAACAAACAAGATTCGGGTCTATTGACAACGCATTTGGATATAATTTGTTAATGATCGGATTTCAGACTGATGAAAGCATCATCGTTGATTTATCGTCTTAAATTTGAACAAAAACTCATGTTTTACACCCTTTGCCTGCTCAGTTCTGATAGTTCCACATGAACTACTTGCGCCCAAGTAGACTATATTTCTGTTTTCCTTTATCTATTGTGGAATGCAACATTCTATAAGGTAAGGTCTCTGCCACTTACGGCAATATTTAAGCCGTAATAACCAAGTATTTTGTAGCCATTATCTGAAAAGTATTTTTGCTGAAACAGATCTTTGCCATCGCACGTAGTCACTAAGACCAATTCTAAACTGATAGCCCCATGCCATCAACCACAACTAAAGACAAATTTTAAAATTGTAAAACTTCTGGCCACCTTATCCTTATTTGTTTGCTCAGTAAAAAAAAAAAAAAAAAAATAAGACCGGTCCGGCTATTCAAAGTAAGCACTTGGCAGTAAGCAAGCAGTTAAACGAGAAACTAAAAATCCTTTTACCCAACAGAGCCCATTTTGTTGGAAAAATTTGTCCATCCAAAGGTACTTTACGAAAAAAAAGGATGTCCTGTAGCTCCGGCCATGTTTCCTGTTTCATTTTGAAAAATTCTGCTTCACTTGCAGTATTGCACAACTGACTACAGACAAACACAGGCACAAAGTTATGAATATGTATATAACAACGCTACTACGATACCAGTAAACGTACACGTACCGTACACGTACGATTTTATTTTTCTTCTCACTAAACTGTGTACACAGGACCAAAAGCAGCTCCATCATCAACACTACGATGAGCGCGCCCAGTGCCAAGCATCAACACTCCAAGTAATAGGAACGTGACTAAGGGTGCGATAAGCGTTATTTGCTTATCTCCTTATTATACCATCAGAACACTTTTCCTGTGCCCTGACTAGATACGAGTAAAAGTACCAGTACGAGTACGAGTACGAGAACTCATCGAACCAAAAGTATGTTTTCCTTGCAGGGGTGGCATTGTACAAAGTTATATGATATTACAGAGACGAAGAAGAGTATATGGCACCAGGCTACTGGTCTCTCAAGGCATCCCCTTTTATGAGGACACACTTCTAAGAAAAGCTGCTACTGTTGCTGATCATGATCAACAGAACTATGAGTACAACTGCAATGACAAAAGGACGAAAACGCCCCCAACGATGACGATGAGAAGTTTGGACCGACCGGAAAGAAAACATGTCCCGGCAGCGGAAACAATATTTTTGGCTTTAAGCGTTATCCGTTGTTCGTATTCGTACCTCGTTCGTTGGGTAGTTATTCTTGTACAGATGGAACTTGGTGGTGTTAAAAATGTCATCAACTTGAAGATGAAATCTGTGTTGTTCCGGTTTTGTTCTACTTACATGATATGGGTATACCCACCACCACCATTGCCACAATATGACTTTCATTGGCCGATAATAAACTTACGCAAGCGAAGGTATTTGGTTTTTTTTCTTTGTTTTCTGATCACGCAGCACAACGAGTGCATCTGTGCATTCGTATCTAGATTCTGGTTGCATTCAGCTAACTTTCACTTCACCCCCAATTCAGACTATGGGATGAAGTGTTTGTATGTAGATACATATTTCTATCTGCGTTCGACTGATACGAGTAGATAACCGTCCCACAGCAGCCTGGGTAAATATTCGATGATTGGAAATTGTGCATATTTTAAATCAAAGGGACGCTGCTGGTGGTTACTGGGTGGTGGGTAGGTACAAATCAGGACTGGCAAAGTGTGGCAATTTAAATTAGCTCACAATATGACGCAGACAATGACATACGTGTGGATGATTGAATTTGCAAAAGAGATTGACGTTATTGGATAACTGTTATCACATTTCGTGGTCTAGTAGTTGAGATAGAAAAACTCTTTCCCTCACTCTCTCCCCATTATCATGGGGCTAGACCCCTAAAATGACAAGTGACGTGGCATTTCGAATCCCTTCTCTACTCAATTCGACAGCGCAGCCACTTAGCATTGCTGGATTTTGGGCAAGTTGATGGTTTTGACATGGAGCAGTATGCTCGAAAGTGGAATGGCTTAGCTTGGCTCTGGTTGGACCGATTAATATGGACATTGGCAGAGATTGATGATGTTAAATCGATTGATGTGCAATGTGTGTGGTAAACCGGGATATCTGGAGTGAATTTGTAATTTAAATGTCAAATTGAAGGTGAATGGAATTGGCGGTGAAAGCCAGACGAACAGGCGAACAGATAGACATACCATGCCGATACTGATAATGTTATGTCCAAATGAATTTAACGAATTTTTTGGTGATCACTTGATGATATCTAGATGAGTGCTTGTGAAGTCATGTGCCAAACCATATGGCATCATGTTGGATGAACAACGCCAAGTGTCCGTTGTCAGATTTCCAATCGCGAATGTTGATGTTGTTCATGAAGGGAAAGTGCGGCGTTTTGTTTTGTTTCGATAACAACGTAATTGTGGTTGCATTATATGGATAAAAGATTTAATTAATAAATTTAGTATGCTACCCGGGTAGATGCTAATCGGTGTTCTGTAGACAAACCAATCAATGAGGGGATATTTACACAACGTGGGATTACTGCCTGATGAAGGATTCGCAATAAATTTGCTGCAGGATAACTACGAATTTTTGAAATTGTAGCAAGGGTATCATAACGTAAGGGCTTCCAAAGTGCTTTTGCACCTGATGAGGTTCAATGGGATCGCACTATTAAAAAGGGCCACTTTAACTACCAAACTACCACTTGTAGTTATCAAATTTAATGATTTTTCAACTCATTGCCAAGGCTTAAGTATGGATATTAAAGCGACCTGATGGTCCATCTTAATGCGATGGAAAATCCACTAAAAGCAACAACTAACCCAACATTAAATATGATTCCAGAGTAAAGACTATCATTGAGAGAGTCAAAAATGGAACGCCTAGTCGTAGCGACACCCGTGTCAAACTCTGCGTTGCCAGGTAGTCATTTAAGATAACTAATTGCGAACTGATACCCGGGCACAGTCGGTCGATGTAAAGGTTCCTCTTGTCCATCTGTTGATACATTTCTTCAGAAATTCGAGCGACTGGAATAAGTTAGTGATGAGAAGAATCGAAATCGTGACAACGTTCCAGAGCAACTGGCAAAATTGCTTCTGAGCTCAAAATCTGAAACTCTCAACAGCGAATCGAAATCGTGACAACGTGCCGGAGAAACTGGCAAAATTGCTTCTCGAGCTTCAGATCTGAGAATCCTAACAGCGTTTGTCCGATCCGAGACTCTTTCAACTGAGCAAACTATTTGAAGATACAGCGTTTTTGCAAATGGCGACAAATGTCAATTCCACTTTTGCCATTTGTGAAGTAAACAGATACAAAATACACGTCAACACGTCCCGGTCGTCCGACACCAACTGGGCCAACACTATAAAGTTTAGCCGCCCGCCTTTAAGAGTATGCCACAGGTGATGCTGCAAGGTCTGGTCAGCCCCGGAGCAGCCGTTCTGAGACTATCGCAGCTGTGGTTAAAGATGTCGCAGAAGATCCCGGCGTGTCAATAAGACGACGTGACACGCAATTGGGCATCAATTCGTGGTCTTTACAGTGAATTTTGGTGAAAGACTGTAAGATGTTTTCTTACAAAGTGCAGACAGTGCATTAGTTGTTAGCAGTTGATCGCCAAGAGCGTGTAACCTACGTTGAAGCCATTCTGAATCTCGACAACAAGGGAGACAAATTTTCATTGAAAGTCATTATGTGAATAAGCTCGGGCACCGAAAATACGTGTTTAGCCCACGAAGAGCCATTACACCCTCTCAAAGTCACTGCATGGTGCCTTATTTTTACGAAAACGCCGCGGGCCAAACGCCTACTGCGAACGGCGAGCGCTACCGAGCCATACTCAACGGAGTATACTGCACGACCACAAACGAAATTCGGAGGGCTGCATTTCCGACTCGCATAATCCCTTGTTTTGAGGATTTACCGTTACAAGCCTCCGACCCTTTAAGCAGAGGGCTTAGTATTCGCCAAAAATGCGGACCTATCGCCGGAAGTTCTGGCAAGAGTGATAGAAAATGCCATAAATCGGGCCCGAACGGTCATCAATCCTGGCAGCGGTCACTTGGCCGATATCATTTTTTCGACTTAGTGGAAAAAACATTAAGACATCAAAAAAAACAATCCAAAAAAGTATATGCTGTCATAAGGAAACAAGGCGCACATCTTGGACTGAATGCCAAGTTGGAACCTTGTTTATTTGCTCGGGAGTTACAAGCAGCAACGACATAGCGCTAAAATCGAATGCGAAATAACTCTTGTCAATTGCTGCTGTACATTTGGCTCAGGGATCCAATTGAATAACTCAAGCCAAGCTGGCTTGAGACTTAGACTTTATCGAAAGCAGAAAAATCACGTTGCCGTTTCGGGATAAATTACGGCGTGTGATATATATTCTTGGTTGAATTGTCGGAGAATGAAGAGCATAAATTGTGTGATGTATAGTGACACCTGATATGATTGGGCCATGTTGAGCGCATGGACACCATAGCTCCGGCCCAAAGAGTCTTCGAATTAAACTCAGGAGAGGACCCTGAGGTATTGCCAGCAAATGAAAGGAGATTTCAATAAACTTGGAGTGCGATACTAAAGGTAGTAAGCGAGATATTTTGATAGCTTAAGGGTTCAGTCCCAGGTTTATTTCGGACTGTAAAGCCACCTATATAAGTAAGTAAGCTCAAAATATATCTGAATACCGAGTTTTGTCGATTGCACGCCGATATAAGGTATTGATCACATGACAACTCGGCCGAATTTAGCGTAAAGACTTAGATTGTATAGCCTCAAAATGCACTTTGTATGGTCGGAACTTAAAGGTAGGAATGAATGTGATATATTTTTTAACGTCACTATAGCAAAACCATTGCTCGAATTTGACCACGTCACAAAAGCTTGATCATTGTCCTACCACTTTATGGAAAATTTGACGAAAAGATTTTGGCTTACAAGATCCAGCCCCTGCAAGAACTGAAGCTGAACGACCATTCTTGGCGTCGAAATTTCGGTTAATAGGCTCAAAATCAACTGGCACTGAATCCGAAAAATTGTGATGGGCATTTTTGGCTCAACTTGTATCAATAAGCAAGATTGGCACAACAGATTATCGAAACGCCTTTACATCCTAAAAAATTCCCAGTTTGGTACGGTCTGTAGGCTGGTGGAGTCTTCGGACCACATTGCTTCAAAAATGAAGTTAATCAGTAAGTTTGAATGGCATGAATGTGGAAGAGATGTGGTTCCAGCAGGACGGCGCCTCGTGCCATGCATATTTTCACGAAATAGACCATTGAATCGGTCTCCAAGTCCTAGGTTTTTTTTTTCCAGTTCTTCCAGAATCGGCCTGCGATATTTGGCCATAACAGGAATATTACAATAATTTTATGTAATCCAAGCGAACCTCGAACGTACCATTCGCAATCAATTATGATCCTTAAGACTCTGTTCTGACGCGTCTGCAACCGTTTTCGGTTCGACATTGCAGCTATTCCCCAAATCTGAATTCCGTAGCTCCAAGTCGGTACAATGATGGCCTCATATACCACTCTTTAACATCGCAGCGGTAGTTTTGAATCGCAGCATAGCATCCAGTTAAGCCACGCAAGCTTGAACCTGCAATTTGAAAGAGTTGCCATAATATGCGATTTGAAGGTCAGTCGCTTGTCTAGGATGACGCCCAGATATTAGCTTCTTGATCTAGCTGCAGCGACATATTTTTGATCCGGACTGGAGGCACCTGCCCTTTGCGTAAGGTGCAGCAGACGTTCTTGCATTTGTTGGGATTCAGCTTAATGTTCCACCTGCGAGCCCAGTTCTCAAGCAGGTTGAGATACGTCTATACACCATCAGTTGCCCGATTCTCGCATGCCGCCGAATAAAAAAAGCAGATGTCATCTGCGTATGATGCGAGTATTGCCTTTTTTCCAGGGATCGTCGTGATGGCTTCGCCAGGACTTGGAACGTCAGCCGTAAATAGCCAGTAAATGAATGGTCCAAGTACGCTTCCTTGTGGCACACCAGCTTTTATTGTAGGTATAGGTAGTTGAGCAACACAAATGAGTGTCAAGAAGCTAGGCCATGGCCCATACCGGGCTGCCAGCGCCACAGTGTTTTTTTTTATAGGTAGTTGAGATGGTACCCCTCACTTTTCCTTGAAACTGACGTTTGTTTAAATATGAACAGAAAAGAAGGTAAAAGGGGGTGGGTAGACTCCTTTTGATTTTAACTAAGAGACCCTTGTGCCAGACCCGGTCAAATGCCTGTTAGACATCAAGAAATACTCCGTTGCAGTACTCTTTATCGTCATACGACTTGAGGATGTGATTTACCACTCTGTGGACTTGTTCAATGGCGCCATGCGCTTCCCGAAATCCAAATTGGTGATCACGTAAAATATTTTTTAGGTCTACAACCATGGACAGCCCCTTCATGATGAGCCTTTCAAAGACCTTTGAGAGCGAAAGGAGGAGGTATGCCTCGGGGTCATCCTCTGCCTTGCCAGGTTTATGAATCATGTGGATCCTCGCCAGTTTCCAGCTAGACGAATAGTACTGCTTTCTGATTATAGCATTAAATATCGTCAGTTCGTCAGTTTTACAATTCTCGCCAGCAGTGGTCCTGATTGGCATAAGTCGTTGTGGTTGTCTCTTCAAGGACCTAGTAGCTTTCCACAGAGATTATCCAGAGTCGACTGTGTTATCCATGGCTTCGAGTTTACCCTAAAAATATTTTTTTCTCTAACTCTTAACGACCACCTTCAGCTCTCGGCTAGAATGTTGCCATAATGCTTTGTCCTCTAGTGATTGGGTGCGAATAAGTCTTCGTCTTTGCTGCCTTTTAAGTCTGAACAAGTCTCTCGTCTCACTAGATCCTATGTTTTAACACTTCTTAATTATTTTCTTTGTGGATACTAGAAGCCAACTTTACTCGTATTATTGAGGACATACGGCCAAAAAAAAAAGTAAAAGTGCTTGTTAAATGAAGTCTTAGAGGCATTCGCAGTGACCTTGATGCCGTAGAGATAACACAAGACTTCGTCATCATCGAAGCCATCAATTCGGCCAATAAGGGAGTGCCACTTGGTAAGTGAAACAGGAAGTAATAGGTTCAAATACAATTCAAAATCCCTTAATCTATTCATTAGTACCATAACAAGCCTCGCCAACACACACTTTTTGGGGGCAAAGACGCGCAACATCAAGCCAACGACTTGTGAATAGTGTGAATAGTTTGCAACGCTGCTTTCTGTCAACCACCGATTTCGACTCATGCTTGTAACACCCAATTCAGCTGCAGGCAATTAAGGTAATGCATGTTTTTCCACATCGTACCCATCCTCCTCCTATACAACATGCCTCTCACGGTGGCGGCTATAATTTAAAACCTAGGTGACAATTTTAATGTCACCGGGACAAATCCCCCAAACTTCAGGACGTTGCAAGAAAATAATATCATACTCGTATATGATAAAAAATCTGCTTACAAATTTCTTTTGCACCCTTCCTCATATTGTTGGGATGGTGGGATATGCTCGGCGAAGGATTTAGCGCGCGCCACGTGTCGCTTTCAAAATTCCCATGAATATAATTAATGAGATTTTGGAAAGTTCTCTTCATTTCAATTATGACTACCGTAGTCTGTAACATACGAGTTTTTGAGTCTTTATTCAATTTTTCGTTTTTTTTTTTCAAGAGCAACGGGGTGTCTACCTCTGTCACTCTAGAAATTTTTTGGACTGATTCTGGCGGGAGGGTGTAAGAGATGGGAACAAAAAAAAAAACTTTTCTCCAGAGGTAGGGTGCTATGGCGTGCTAAAACGCAACTGGTATATTGCTACTGGGGCAAACGAGCCATGAAATTTTTATATCCTTATCCTGGCTATAGGTGTTTGTTTGTATGAATATGGGAGTATGTATATTCGTATTCGTATCTCATAGATATTACTAGAATACCCCGGTTATTACACAGCAAATTAAGCCTTGTTATGTGGGGGGGTGTCGATTTATTAATGCACTTGGAGGGTTTCCAACATAATTTATCAAAAAGCTGGCATACAACCGACGTACGACTCACGACGATGGCTAAAAAGTCTTAAATCTTTAAGTTTTGCGACTTTCAGAGTGGAGCCAGGATGGGTCTCCGAGGAGAGAAAAAAAAATTCTTCTATGCTTTCAATTTTTCAGCCATACCAAGAGGATTTTTAGAGTCAGCTATTTTTGCCGCTACTGCTGTTTTATATTTTGCCATGCCAGGCTTTGGTTTTCTTTTTTTTTTTTGCAATTTCACTTAACCCCTGAAGGATCTTCGGTTCAACAAACACCAACTGGCAGTTCGACCTTACTTTTAACCGAAATACAAATATACTGTTTTTTTTCTGCCTTTTCCTTTCCCAGTGTGTTGCTTTGTACGCCCTCGTAGATACATTTGGATTGGTGAGGGTATTGGTACATGGATACAGCGTTGGCATAGCAGTATGTGTGGACGTAAACACTTACGGTCAACAAGCATACATTATTCAATCGATTGGAATTAAAACTGAAGGCACTCTGAGCTCGGGACTCTGGACTATTGATGGTGGACGGCTGATGGTGGATGGTGTACGGTGAACTGTGGACTATTGACTATTGGCTCCCAATCCAACTTTCAATCCTACTCCCACTTTGACCCCTCATAGACTAGCATTCGAATATACGATAGGAGTAACCCTTCACCTCATCGATTGTTCAGAGTGTAAACGGGTCGATGTTTGACCATTTGACTGTCGGTGTCCGAAGGGCAATAACAGCAGCTCTCTTTTGCTGTCAAAGCTATGTGAAGAACGAACGAGTGTGTATACAACAACCATAGTGACTCCAGCAGCAACGGTTGCTTCAGCGCGATGATGGTAGCAGCAATTTTGCGAATTTATTGTTTTGGTGTGTCCTTATGGCTCTCCCTGGTAAAGCCCTCTTTAGAACGGTAAAATGCCGATGGCAGTAATGTGGACAGCAAAGGCAGTAAGAAAATCCCCATAAAAAAAAATCCCTCAGCTAATTTCTTTCGTTTTTTTTATTTTTCAAAACCTCACCACCACCTGCCAACCACCGAAAGCAGCGCCGATTTGGCTTTTCGCATGCCACAAAAATAAAGTTGACGTCAATTTCTAATGGAAATCCTTGAATGCGTTTGATTGTTCAGTGGAATGGTAGTGACTGACTTAATTCACTGTGGAGGCGAGGGGGCTCCTTTTTTGCCCACTCTGTTTTTCTTGTTCCTTTTTGGGGAGGAAGTAAAATGTGGAATAAAATCCTGCAGATACACTCATCGTATATGTACGTCGACTTTGGTTTCTGTTTTTTTTTTTTTCATCAATTTTCAGCAAAGTCGTTGCTTTGTGTTTTATGGTTGTGATTTGAATGACGTTTGATGTTTTTTTGTTTTTTGTGATTTTAAATTTTAATGACTTCAGCTTGAGTGAAAAATTTGGCCCTGAGGATTAATAATAAAAAAAATAAATATAATGCGGTGGAGGTGGAAGTAAAGGTATCTGGAAAACATTGATCAGAAGATAAAGAGGAGTAAAAAAGGACATCCAAGCGAAGTGCATTAATTTGATGGGCTCTCGGCTGCAGTAGAGTGAAGATCTGAATGAATATGGTTTGTTTTTCTATGACATATTGATCCTCGACAAACCCTACGAGCAATGACTTAAGTCACCTTTGCTAAACCAGTGGTAAAGTACACCCCTTAGCTATCACTGCCAGAAACGGACATAGGCTTATTGATATTGTGGCGCGGAGTTGAGTAACTGTAGGCAAGACACGGTTTTACCACCGAACAGGCATCTGCAATGATGGAGAAGGAAACATCTTGGTACAACCACAATCAATATTGAGAATCTTAAAAGATTTTTTGCTCACACTGTTCAACGACGATGACAAACAATATCTCAACGTTGGGCAGAATGAAACTTTCAACTTGGAGAAAGACCGATGAAGTCAGGGAAGTGTACAAAATCCGTTCGCTGGCATTCACCATTCATAAACATTATGAAGAGCAAGGAAAGTCCACTACAGGTTTAATTTTCATAAAACGGCAAATCTTGAAAAATAAAAACAGGACTTCCAAGTCGATACACACCACCTCCTCATCGATTTTAAAGCAGCTTATGACAGCATTTATGGAGACGAAGATACAAAGCCATGTCGTGCTGATAAATATTTTGATAAACGAAATGAACGCACTCATTCTCAAAAACCATTGAACGCACTCACTTCAATTTGACAGGTGACATTTACGCAAAAAATCGTTGACTTCGTTGTTTGTAATCGAGGAATAGAGGTCGTTTGTTAATCGTGTTGTACTCGTAATTGGCCTGCGAGCTGTCAAATGATTTCCAAACAAAGAAAATACCTTTACATAAAGTGAAGCACAATGGCACGAGACTCGTCGCGTCGCAACGCTGTGATTTCGAAAAATTGAAAAACTCTCGAGGCGTAACAGCGTGATTTTGGAGTTTGACACTTGGAGAGAGCGGTTGTTTAAGTTTTGTGAAAAAAAAACTTCAACCATATGTGAGTTAATAAAAACTTGTAAATTAAAATATACCAAACCCACTCCTCAATTGGTAACTTGGTCTAATCCACCACCTTCTTCTGTTGACTTTTTTTTTTAATTTTTATAAGCTATAGTACACACGATTGTTAATAATATTGTTTTCTTCAAAACGTTTTTCCTCATTTTTTTAGTAATTACATACACTTTAACTCGCAACATTTAAAATACTATACAACTGACACTCAGTCTTGAAAAAATCGCCAACGAATATGGTTCAATTGTGAATTGATTGAACGATTTTGTAGCGGCAACAGATGACAGCGTTTCTTGCATCGCTCTCTCGCGGCATTGTGAATCAGGCATCAGTGTATTAAACTATCTCACAGAGAAATTGAAATAGATACGTTAGTCAAAATCGAAAGCCTTGCCACGTCAGTACGCGAGGACAGGTCACCGCCGAATGTTTGTTACTGTCTCGAACATTTTTATCATCGTTCAACAAACAGAACGATAGAGTGTATGCTCTCTCATCACGGCATGTTTGGTGGGAAGTCCCTTTTAATTGGGTCACCGAGCTTCACTTCTGCTAGAGAATTGTCAAAATCTCCGCAAAAGTGTATCAAATGACCGTTTCAGAAACCGATGCGGAGCCTCTATTTCTTGTCAATGGCACGTTTGCGATTATTGATGCAGAAGCAGCGAAGATAGAATTAGTAGGCAACAAAGAAAGAACAAAGTAAATGCTGTCAACAAAGAGGGGCATACGACTTCAACGCCTAGCAAAAAATGTGACGAAAGCCAGCTATACAGGGTTTTCCAATAAGGACTTGACAACTTTTTTTTTAAATAAAGCGCAAACCATTTGAGATATCAAAAACTTTATTATCGGCTTGAAGTACAATCAAAACATTTATGAATGGAATTCGACTTCGTTCATATGGCCACCGCGGGCGCGTTTGCAGCGGTCGATTCGTTGGACCCAATTTTCAACAACACACATCTCGACCGAAACGGACGCTATTTCGCGTTCAATGTTGGCTCTGAGCTCTTCCAACGTCGTCGGCTTGTTGGTATAAACCAATGACTTAATGTAGCCCCACAAAAAATAGTCAAGCGGTGTTAAATCGCACGAACGAGGCGGCAAATCGATTGTAACGTGTGCTGTGTGGCTTGTGGCACCATCCTGTTGAAACCACATGTCGTCCAAGTCCATATCTTCCAATTCGGGCCAAAAATAATCGGTGATCATGGCGCAATAACGCTGACCATTCACAGTAACGTGACGATCGTTATCGTCGACGAAAAAATATGGCCCAATAACGCCGCCGACATGCAAACCGCACCAAACAGTTATTTTTTGTGGATCAAGTGGTGATTCATGAAGCACATGTGGATTTTCACCCGGCCAATAACGCATATTTTGCTTATTGACGAACCCATTGAGCCAAAAATGAGCTTCTCCAATCGGAGAACGTACGTCGCTTCAAATGGTCCATCGGCTTCAATTCTTGAGTCAGCATGATCTTGTATGGGTGTAAACCAAGATCCTTATACAAAATACGCCATAATGATGAGCGATGTCCAATTCTTGAGAACGCCGTGGAATTGACTGATTTGCGGTAGAAATTTTTTATAATTTGCAGACGTTGCTCGTTCGTGTACCATGATGAAAATGTTGAGTTTACTGAATAAACTGACAGTAACAGTTTGATGATTAGTGAAAGAGTGCGTTCACATATTAAATTCAAAGTTGTCAAGTCCCTATTGGAAAACCCGATATATAACTTTGAGGAAGTAGGGAACTTTAGGAGCAACTATTTCGGGTCCGCCAACGCAACAAACAAGACATTATACAATGCACTGATAATTTCTGATGTGGCTCAAGGCATGTTTGGTCACGCTCAGCGTGGACACTAGCTTATCGGCCTGAAGTTGTTCTCTGCGTTTTCGAGGGTATTCAAGTTAAGAAGGTTAAGACGACCTTGATAAGTTGGTAAAATAAAAGAGTCATCCCAAAGTAGTACTCGAAGACAAAATCGAAGGAAGCGGTGCTGAATGCTCTCTATTCGGAATGTGTGAACTCGTTGAAAAAGGGACCACGCTTGGTTGGTATATTGTTAGGACGAAAAGTGGGGGACCTAGATGACTGCCTTGTGGGACACCAGAAGTGGCTGGAAATGGGGTTTAGACGACTTACCTGAGGCGAACAGTACCGGTTTTCCAGATAAAAAGATATTCAATTTTATAACTTGGGATTAAAGCCAAGAGATTATTTGAAAATGGTCAAAATCTTGAGCAAAATCTGCAGCAATAACATCGTTTTCGTTGTCGTTTTCTAGGGCAGAAGGCGCAAACGATTAGAAAGCAGATTTTCTTCTGTGATTGACGAATTGAAAAAGAGACTAAGGATCGTTGATAAGGTCTACGCAGTGTGAAGAAAACGCTGATAGAGGCAGTTGGAGAAGTAGTGATTTTGAGTAGTCGTGACGTGCAGCCGGACCAGGTAATGTTCCCTACGAAATGTGAATAATCATGGGTCTAAGCAGCTTGCGATTTTAAATAAAATGATGAGTGACGATCGGATAGCTGACTAGTGCGCAGAGATCTTTCTCGTTTGATTTTATAAAGGCAAAGGCGACACGAAAAATTGTAACAACTACCGAGCGGTGAATATGTATGTATTTTCAACGGAAAGGGTTCTAGTCAGTTGACAACACAATATTATTAAGCTTCATCTAAATACTTAGGCTCTCTCGTGAAACAAGAGACGCACTGACGGTGTCACACATTGAGTAAACGTAGGTTAGCAAGAGGACTCCGCAGTTTTTTGTGACAGGCTGGTCAAATCTGTTAGTTTCGCATTTTCAACGGAAATTGTTAGAAAATCTGGCTTAAAATTTAATAGGGGCTCAAATCTAACCAACGTTCGAAAAAGAGGATACAAGAAAAACTCTCATTAAAGAGATAATCTGAAAAACTTTAGAGCCGCCTCTTTAGTTTTTTGTCTTGTCTTTATATGCGCTTTACGATGATGTCGAGTTGTTCCGGTCTCTTCTAATTCTCACACAAGAACCGATTCGGCTTTGTTGCAAGAAAAATTTCCGGGGCGAGTTATTTCGGGTTTTGGCGATGTGAACTGGCTACCAAAATCGGGTGATTTGTCGCCGTTGGATTCATTTTTGTAGGGCTGTGCCAAAGATCGTGTCAATGGAAATAATCCATAAGCTCTTGATGGTTTGAAAATGAATATTCGTCAAGTTTTGGGCGAGTTATTGTCCGGTATGTGTCGAAAAGTCATCGAAAATTACCTTGTCAGAACCAAGTCCTGCAAGAACTCTTTTGGAGGACATTTGAATGAAATTATATTCTATTCATAATGGCAAGATCCAGACAATATATTGCACTAAAAATTTGATCAAAAATTAATTCGTAAGTATTTTTTTTTTTTAAATTTACTTTCCGAACAACAAAATGGATGACCAGCCTAGCATGCATAATACAGTCTACAATCGGCGAGAAGGTTAAAACGATGCTGTTGTAAGAGGCAGATATGTACATCGGACAGACGACAGATTCTGCATCGAATTCAGGGCATTTAACAAAGTTACGTTTAAGTGAATGCCATTGATGCCAGTTATTGAGGAGGTGTTGAGCGATGTGAGCGGTCAAAAGAGCTTGAGTGTGCTGGTCTAGGCTTTTGGAAGCTATCGAGTGGTAGGGTAGGATCAGTGGTCATTTGAGTGTAACAATTTGGGGTTGGGCGTGAACTCGAAAAGGACGCAGCTGTTAAGAGGAACATTAGAGCTTAACGGTGTTATTATGAAGTTTTCTCCTTGGCAAACTTAGACAGCTCATAGTTATTCTGACAGCTGACACTATCCTTTTGTAAAATAAATTTTTCTTTTGCAAGGACTTACTCCCGAGCAACTTTTATAAATTGTAAGCCATTTTCCCATGAGAAGCGCGCGATCGAAGAAATTGAGAGATGCTACTCCAGGAATGAGGTTCGGAAGTTTTACCAAAAGGTAAAAATAACATGCCGCGGAAACAAACCCAGAACCGAAGCCTGTAGAGATGAATCGCAGTCGATGCTGAGGATTTGGAAAGATCATTTCTGCAGACTGTATAACGGCGATGACGGACCAAACACCGCTGTCAGGCAGAATTAACCTTTCAACCTGGACGATGATGACCAACAATTCCGTCCACCCGACCTGGATGAAGTGAAGATAGCCATATCGAAGCTTAAGTCCAACAAAGCCGCTGGAGCGGATGGCCTGACTGCCGAGCTCTTCAAAGCGGCAGGCGATGACTTCGTAAGGAGCATACACCAACTCATCTGTAAAATATGGTCGGACGAAAGTATGCCCGATGAATGGAACCTCAGCATTGTTTGTCCAATTCTCAAGAAAGGAGACCCTCTGAACTGTGCCAACTACAGAGGCATCAGTCTCCTTAACATCGCATATAAGATCTTATCCGCCGTATTAAGTGAACGCCTGAAGCCGTTTGTCAACAACCTGATAGGTCCATATCAGTGTGGCTTCAGGCCAGGAAAGTCCACCATCGACCAGATATTCACACTACGGCAGATCTTTGAGAAGACCCATGAGCTTCAGATCGATACCCACCACCTATTCATCGATTTTAAGGCCGCGTATGACAGCATCTATAGAGACGAGCTATATAGAGCAATGTCTAGTTTTGGCATCCCTGCCAAACTCGTCCGTCTGTGCAGGATATGCGGTAAAGATCTCACCGAGACCTTTGATGTCCAGAAAGGATTTAGACAAGGCGATGCGCTGTCATGCGATTTTTTCAACATCGTACTTGAAAGAATAGTGCAAAACTCACGAGCAAACACAAGAGGCACTATCTTTCAAAAGTCCGTCCAACTACTCGCATACGCCGGGGATATTGACATAATCGGAAGAAAGCAGCGTGATGTCAGTGGCGCTTTCGCGAGTATTGAGACGGAAGCGGCGAAAATGGGTTTAGCGGTCAATGAGGGCAAGACCAAGTATATGCTGTCAAGCAAAAAGGACAACCAACACCGACGTCTCGGACAGAACGTCACCCTCGACAGATATAACTTTGAGGTAGTTAAGGACTTTGTCTACCTAGGCTCCGCTATAAATACAGACAACGACACCAGCGCTGAGATCAAGCGAAGAACAACTCTTGCCAACCGCTGGATAGTTGGAAGTCATACCGTCGAATTTTGTTCGATGATGAGCTTTATTTCTGTCACAGTCGATCTGTAAGTAAGTAAAATGTTGAATTTTGAACAAGACAAATCTAAATGTGATCCACCGATTCACTTCGAAAACTGCTTCGTGCGGTTCATAGAATGGCGACGTCATCGTGTAGTTGTTCTTCAAAAATGAAAATTAAATCGGAATGTCACCGTCAATATCGCCCTTATGCTGGCAAGACGTTAAGCCTCAACAGGATAATGTGTCATGACAATCTAACGCCGAAATCACTGAGTTTGTGAAGGAAATGTTCGGTGACAACATCCAAAAATGGACTTTTGGCCTGGTCTCAAAGATTATGGGATTTGACGGATATTAGGGGTATTTGACGTCAATGTCATTGTATGCGAACAAGCCAACAATTATTCCAGGCATGGAAGGCAACATCGACCATGACCGCTTACATCAAGCCGAGGCAATAATCAGTAGTAAGTCTTTGGAAGTAAGTTTGGACCTTTCACATTTCTGTGATACTATATTGAGGAGAGTTCTGGAGCTTCTTCAGGAAGTTTGTGAAGAACTTCTCATCAACAGTCCTACACTTGACTTTCCTTGGTAAGGAAAGAATTCGGGTTGGTGTGAAAACCATATCTCAGGACAAAGTATTCCGACTGCTTAAGAAAGCCTTTGCAATTCATAGGTGTTGACGATTTACAACCCTGAGTGTCAACATGAAGTTCACACGGATGCGTCAGCAGTCAGGATTGGATTCTTTTTAAATGAACGAAGGCGTGGATTCGGTGTTGCAACAGGCACTTTATTTTACTTGTAAATGATCGGAGGGCAAACAGAAATACTATTTTTACGAGCGAAGGTTCTGGCTATGTCGGCAGCTTAGAACGATTTCGTGTTTACCTTCCAATCACGAAGATCCATAAAATTACTGCGTGACAATGAAAAATACGTAGAAGATCATTACACGAGTTGGAAATTAGTGGCTAAATTTGCAGAAATTCTCGTTCGAGATGACTTATCAAGAAAGACTTTAGGCTAGCAGACATCGATCCGCGGTCACAGAAGAAAAGGAAACGCATGAGGCATCATTGTAAGTCTTGAAAATGTACATCGTCGAAAGCCGCAAGAGATCCTGAAAAACTACACAGGCCACAGACAACAGGGAAGAAGAAGTTTTATGCCTTAGAGTACTTCAATTATATCGGCTGGTAAGCAACGTCTGAAGTAAACTAATTTAGGTAGTTCCTTGTGCAGCCCGATGTTGGGTTTTGAAGTTATGGCGATACATGGTGAAGATGAACACTCTTGTTTGGGCAACGGAGACATTTTGGTTCCCAAAGTGGCGGAATTCTTTTAAAGATGTACGCAAAGGAAAGATGGGATGCACTATAGATCATCGAATACCATATTTGGGGGGGTAGCTTGAGAACCACAAGGGTAGTGCTGAACGTCATAAGAGAGATCTCTGGTTTTTTAGAGTACCCGGGTGGATAGTCACGAATAATAGCAACACATTAAAGGTGACAGAATTCGAGCAGTACTGTGGGGATCACCCGAGGAAATGGTTAAATGTAGCGCTGAAACCAAACGATCTAGGCTGAAGCTACGCATTTGAATTGCTTAACAACGAGAGGAAGCATGAGACTCCAGGGGACATGTACGATAACAGAATGCTTTTAGTTTTAGGAGGGCCTCAAAAGTTCAGATAATGCACATTTGATAAGGAAAGAAGCAACCCTGCAGAGCATCAAGCAGGTTTAACGAAACCATAAGAAATTTACAAGTGGCTGCATCGTAACCAATCCATTACAATAAAGAAAGTAACAACAGGAGGACATTGTTGACATTGGACAGAAAGATGACCAAATTGATCGACCACAATGTGTCTACTTTTTAGATTGGATAAGTTTAGTTCCGTGAAGCGTACGATATGACGTTCAATAAAGGACAATATGCAGACATATACGTAAATGCTGAAAGAAAACACGATGGAAACATACCACAGCGTATGAGCTACATATGTACCTTTGCATATCCACTTACTACTGACATGGCATGAAAGTTTAAATAAGCAAATCTATTAGAAAAATGTTAGTTTCACAACACCCATGCAAAAAAGTTTTTCTTTTTGAAATCAGCACAAAGTTTCCTCCACCACGGTTCATGTATGCTGTCAAAAATACAGGTACGGGTACCCAAAACTTAAAAAAAAAAGAAAATAATAGGAGATCAGCAAAAAAGTACATCATTCCAATTTATTATTAAAATACTTTGCGAAACTTGTTTACCAATTTTTATATTTTTGTTTCTTTTTCACCTCATACGCCCACACTTTTAATAAACAAAATCCATAAGTTTGTGTATACTCGTACACCCACATACCATAAATCATAAAATCGCTCATCTACATCCGCTTTCCTGTGTCCATCAAAAAATTCCCCCCCCAAAAAGAACAAGTACTAAAACCAGAACCCAATTCCATGAGCAAGCCCAATCTGAAACCCTAAATACAATCGCCAGATACAAGTACAAAAGGAAGAATATCCCGAACGGAAAAAGGAAAATACGAGTAAGTTAAACTTACCTTGTAGCGAGGTCCCGATGTACAAAATTCATTTGCTCTAAATGTTTCATTCCTGATGCAATTTGCGTTGCTATATAAACCAAGCATCCATAGCTGGTGAATTTAATACGAGTCGAGGATGATTCCAATGTCCATATTCAAGTCCAGAATCAGATCGAAATCCAAGTGCAAGACCAAGTCCAAGAGCAATACCAATACCAAGTTCCATATTCATAGTAATCATGCAAAAGGAGTAGTTGTTGCACCAGAGATACAATGATGTTGTTGAGAGAAGTCGCACCAAGTGTGTTGTGTTGTGTTTTGTAGTATCCATATTTTGGAGCGGAAACCAGAAAGGACATAGAATGAGAGAAGGGAAGAAAAGTTTATGCTTAACATTTCCAATAAAACTTTGTCTTCGCCGCCGTCGAGGAAGTGATGGGAATATGGATATGGATGTACATATTTTCGATAACATCCGGAGAAAGTTTGCTGGTTCTGTTCCTCGTTTTTTTTGTTTTTTTTTTTTTTCTGTTGTGTTTTACCAGACTATCTCCGGCGTCTATACAGGATTTTTATTTTTGTGTCTTGTTTTTATCATCAACTTTCCATCTCTTCCCCGTGCGCTGGCTATAATAGATAAACCATTTTATTCGTCCAGGACCGGGATTACCATTTTATGCAATCCCTACCCTCGTTTTGCTTTGTTTTTTTTTTCGAGCAGATACTCGTACATTTTTGGCATTGAGATTCTGTTTTATTTTTTTTTTTTTGTTAATTTTTTGGTTCGGTTTTTCTAGCCACCACTCACACTTTAAAGCTAAACTTACCTCAAACTTTTGTTGGGCACACCCTTAAGACCCGTTTCGGCTATGTGCTCCTGAAGGAATTGATTCAAATCGCCCAGACAATTGCTATAATCAAGAACCATACAAATTGGCTCGTCCCGCAGACAGGCGCCCAGTATTTTGGCCACATTTGGATCATTAAGATGTGCCAAGTGCCTGGCCTTCGAACGGAATTCCTTTCGCATGTGATCCGGAGCGCCAGGACGTAAAGTTGCAACCGCAACTAGATTTGAGCTGTACGAATATACGAATACGAATATGTTAATGTGTGTGTTAGTTTAAGTATACGAGTATGTATACAATAGTATGAATATGGATACAGAATGGATGCATATTGAGAATTTTCATCATTAAGCAGATTTATTTACATGACTGAATCTGTGTACATATTTGTTAATTAAGTACGAGGATGGGTTGGAATTTATCCCTCTTAGGTTGCAACATCGACGGGCTGGGATGTAGAGGGGGAAAGCATGCGGTTTGGGTGTTGACTTGGGAATCATTTTAAATGAAGAACTTCGAATTGGAGCTGGAGTAAGGGTATGTGGGTTTATTTAAGCGTATTCGCGGTTGGAATGGATTCGAATCGACGTTTGGGGATTTGTTTTTACTGCTGTCAGTAGTGGGTAGTATCAGTATTCCTACCAGAGGGTAGACTAAATGCATGGGTCAAGTCATGTCGACATGTGTGTTGGGTCAAAACCAAAGTAGGGTGGTCAAATTTGACTGATAGCTTGGGCTTCTTTACACAGACACAGTGGGACATTTGAATCTGAAAGTGGTTACGATTTATGCGAATAGCAAGCAATACAGCAATGGTAGAGCAAAATCGTTGGATATAGTAAACGGGACTGGGGTATATTGAAGAATCCATCTATTGGCTTAGCTTTTAATGGATGGCAGTAAGAAGAAGTAGATGTATGTACGAGTATATGCTGTTTTCATGAAAACTAATGGAACTATATCTAATGGATACTCCACAAGTGACTTATGTGTTTCTGATGTTAAATCTAATCAGCTGGGTGGTGTATTTCCAAGGTTTAAGCATTCAAGTTCATAAAGTAGTCAAAAGAGGATTTTCGAAAACAGTTGATAGTGCAACAATGACTGTCGATTGAAATTGGCCAAATGGATGCGCAATAACCTAAATTCAAGGGACCATATGGGCAGTTTAAAAAAGCTCCACTATTTTGCCTTGTAGGGAATAAGAGAATATTTATCTTTCGGAACTTCGAAACTACATCATTTATTGATCAGAATTTCAACAAAAATGAACGAATGAACCATCAATGTAAAACAAAACGCAGTACACCCACACTATAGCAGCTCAATTTACAACTAAATAATTCAATCGTGATTGATTTAGTTGCAGTTTAATTGTTAAACCAATATATACCTATATGCAGGCGTCACGATTCGAGTTTGAACTAACTAGTCATAGCTGAATTATATTGTTAACGATTGACAAAGAAAGAAACAATAGCTTCAATGGTAACATTTAATTGTTATGTATGATTAACGATTAAAGATTAATTCCAATTTTGGATTGAATTACAAGTTCCACTGTCAAATGGCTGTCAAAAGATTCTGAGTTTCTCATGAAAGACCTTATTTAGAAGTGTTAGACCATAACTGTAGCGAAGATTTCACCAAAAAAATCTATTCAAAAGGCGGCGGGTAAATGATGTAAGCCACCGTTTACCATCGGGCTCTACAGTTTTGAATTTGGGCGGAAAGCATGTGAGCACCAGGATTGCTGGCGTCTTAATCCCGAAGAGTTCGACAAATAACCCGATTGATGGATGTGGCTTATTTCTATGAAAGTCGTGAACCGATGTTAAAGATTCTACAGCGACACTTTGTGTCATAACAGCAATGTTCTCAGTAGAGCTTCCACTTTTTACACAACGAGACAATTTTCGATTCTCGATAGAACCAGTTCCTTAAATTTTTTTTCACTTACCTTCGGCTTGTTGACTCATTTGGATGATTATTTACAAAGAAAACATCACGAATCGAATTTTCACAGTGATTTTGTAAAACTTTAATGCGTTGTTCCAGCGTCTAACTACCCATGGTTCAAACTAGTCATGTGTCAATTTCATAAATGTGAAAGATGACATAAAAAAGGCAGCGTTTAGAAACTATTCCCTACTGACATCTAGGCGCGAAAGACCCTTTACAACACAAGAAAAACCCACGACTTTCGATGAAATCTTATATGTCTGAAATGAACGAATGTATTCTTGACTTAAAGGTATCTCGACGAAAAGTTTTAGTAAGACCTTAACCACCTCAATTCCCATGCATGGGATAAATCGAAAATGGATAAAGCCACGAGTATGACAGGTCGATTCAACGGAATGGATGGTTTAAAATATGTTGATTCTGTAACATTGATGGGTGCAGCAGGGTAGCTAGGAGTGTTTGGACCGGTAAAACGATGATTTGAAGGACGAAAGTACGTTTCCATTAAAACAATGTAAGGATTCACACGTTGGTAGTCGTCGTGGGAAAATTTCATTAAGAGGACAATGAACTATTCTCCAATCTGCCTTATTCTCCAGATTAAGCCCTCAGTGACTAGTTCTTGCTTTCAAACTTTAAAAATGTCTGTGCGGAAACAGATTTGGCACCCCCGATTAAATAATCCTTCACACCATTTTGAACACTTCAACAAATCTGATTTAAAGATATGAACAAACATTGATGAAACCTGACACTGGATTGGAATGAATTGGAGACCTTTTGTCATCTCTCGGACAACTTCATTGTCCTGCGTTTATAAAGCTTCCTTAATTTCTCTGCAGGAAACCTGGTTTAGTGAGGTCTCCAGAAGGAAACGTTCTGCCTTTTAAGGAATTTCGCAAGGAGCGAATTAAGTGGAAGTCTTATGAAGTAAGATCTGGGCAATACGACAGATGCGGCGATACAACAAAACCAAACTGTCATATTTTCTGTCTCACAAGTTTGTCCACTAACTTGTGAATAGTTTTTTGTTGATGTAAAAACACCATACTCTTGCCGTCAACACGGAATCGTGCGAACCAGTTCTAGTACTGGATTTTTCAATGATATTTTACGCAACTTATCCTTTGGCTTGGTTAACTTCTTCCCTTCTTTGAAGTAGCAAAGCCAAAAGACTGCCGCCTTCAAAATTCTTCATGTTGCGAATAAAACGCGTCACCATTCTTTTTCTGCTTTAGGTTAAGTGTAAACAACGTAACGCGTGCAAACATTTGACATGCATATGCACATGTCAAGATGATATACAAATAAACGCGGAAAGAGCCGACTATTGCAAAACAAACGGAAATGGCATTTTGTACAACACAACAATCTAATATCGGTCTCATCGGTAGCCCCAACCCTAAGAGCTTAAGTTTTGGAAGAACCTGGATCCAGCAGAGTTATCGAAGATTTGTAAAGTATGTTTTTTTTTTAGAGGCGGACATGTTTATATTGGCAACAAGGTCTTCTGTGACAGCTCATTTGACACTTTTTGGATGTTTTGAGGGGATTTTGGTTTGGTAATTCATCCTGAATAGACTCATGCCGAAACAATGTTTGGAAATTATTCGAATTTATTTTGAAAAACACTTTATGATGCTCATAATAGTCCATCAAAGCGATTAATTAGAGAAACTATGGATCGTTTTCGAAATACGTTTACTCTTAAAAATTATAAGCATCCCGTAGGACGTCGTACAGTGGGCACACAACAAGCGATTGATTGTGTGCAGATCAACTATTTAACTTGTGTCCATCCACTTTATGGAAAAATTTGTGTAATTTTGTTTACGTGCTCACAAAACTCGACTTGTAAGAGGAATTGAAGCTACACGATTATCGTTCGGAAATAATCCCCTTGCTGTTGTTCGACTGGGTAGATTCGGATATCCTTCGGAATGCATTATAGTACTGGTGTCCATGGGCTCTACATAATCTAGACATCTTGAGGGCTGTAGGCAAAGGATCGAGCTCACAACTCATAGGTGCAAAGGTTCAGCCAAGACGAGATAATGGTTAACAGAACCCCTTCCTAAAACTAAAAGGAACAGGTTTTGTTTTTATTTTCCTAAAATTTATACGTTAATAAGGTATACTAGGACATAAAGAGCTTGTCTGAGATCGGAGCGGAGTTTCTGTTTGTGCACATCCCATAGAAGATAGTATATCTATGTATAATTAATGCCAGGAGCTTGTATATCTTAGCTACTTCGATTTCTTGTACTCAGATGACTCTTTTGCAAGCGTTTGTTATTAGATTGCTTTCCAATCGGTGGTTTGTTGTGTTTTCCACGGACTTGCATTATTTTTGTCTCACTTAAAATAAGGCCACTGTCATGTGCACCAGTTTCCAACTTTCTCTAACTCAGCTTGAAGTATTTGTAAACAAGTGCAAAACAATTAGCTATGTCTTAGAATAAATTCTGTATCGTCCGCATACGCAAATGAAATACTTTTCTTTTAAAGACTCGCATCAACTTATTTTGTGAAGATTATAAGTGACCCGTGCTTGGTTAGATCCATGAGGAAATCCAAATGGATAGGTGCTTTCTTCACTGAAAGCATTCTTAATTTTAGAAGAAGTGGTAGTTAAGTGAAAACTAATCTTAATGACCCTTGTCAATGATCCGTAAGCATATTAACATATCTCGTTCGAATGCCGTCGATTCTTGATGATTAATGTGATTATGTTGTTTACCTCTTCAATTCGAGGTTTTATTGTTGTGGTTGACGTCATTTTCTTACAGTCGTGGATGGTGTGCAGCGTTTGTTTGGAGAAATGCCCTGCTCATTTGATTGAAAAAGCTGTTCGGCAATTTTTCCGAAGGAAAGTTCTTAACAAAAATGAGCCATGATGTTCCTCTGCTAAGATGAACTCATGATACCGAATATTTTTATGTCACCCGTAGGAACCATATCTCTACTTTTTCGGCTGTTGTTGCTGAGGTAAGTTTCTCAACTCTTGAATAAAGTCTCAGTTGTTTAAAGAAGATGTCGTCTAGAGAACATACAAATATTGCATTCTACTTTAGCTCCTTTTGTAGTTTTTATCCTGAGAGATTCACAAGGTGTACTATTTAACTCCATATCTTTTTTTATATACTATATATACCGATTCCTTCTACTCTTCGCTTACTCTTGCCGAAGTATTCTGGATTATAGCCGTCTAATATTTATTTCCATCACAACAATAGTTTTAACACTTGCCACTAGAGGGTCTTTGTTTGGGCCGAAAACATCCTAATTTTTCCACATTGACTTTCGATTAGTATAATTGCAGTCTTCATAAAGTGCGAGGTGTTCATCAGGATCTTCACGAAATTGATTACCTGTGTGAGAAACCTTTGGATATATAGTTTTTAGGAACGATTCACTTTTTTGTATCGATGGTTAAAGTAAAGTTTGGTGTGTGATTTCTGCCAGAAGGATGGTATTTTTAACCAAGAGAAATAGCGACTGCTGCAGTGAATATTACTCAATAACCGACGAGCTTTTGTGGCGGCAACTCAGGTTGTTTCCTGGACACATCCATAGATAGTTATTTCTGTAAAACAGTGACACTTTGAACGCTGCTAGAATCTCGATGCAGCAATTTTAATTAGTATTAAATTAAAGTATGAAGACATTCCCTCCTTTTCTCGCCCGAGGATCTTATTTTACATTTGGTCTATGGTAAACAAAAACAGTTTCCGAAAGATTCAAAAACTATAGGAAAAAATTCGCTCTGAAATGGGGCTATTGCATCGATGTTAACAGATCACATATTTCCCAATGTAAAAGTCCGGCTGTTAGAATATCTTAGAAGATACAAACGTCAATTAGACAGTATTGTCTTAGAAAAAAAATCTGCAATATAGCCAACTGCTCAGGATTTGACATCTTCGTTTTAATTCCGTACATCAAACCTGACTATGAAAACTTTCTTTAAAACCCGTAATTCTGTAGTAGCTACGTTTTGCGCATTACGACCAGATTATAGCCGATACAATTGTCCATCTGAGCGTACTATAGACAAAACTGTATGAATTCGAAGAGATTGGCGTTGTTACAGATGTTTTAAGGCCTATTCATCATCGAAATGTGCATACATATATGAATCCTTCATAGGACGATGACAAATTTTACCATCCTTCTCGATCTGCAGCCATATACTTCAGCTGTGGCCAGGTTTTACGCTGTGTGGCTGCTTCGGCTAATACTGTTAATTTCCATGTTGTTCTTAGTCACCAACTCGCCGTGTACCTTGAGGATTCCATTTGAAGGACTGCCTCGCGATGTTGTCCTTTGGTCTCCTCAACGTGTGAACAATCCAGCACCATTGTCGCCACTATTCAATAGTTTTTGATCCATTATATGCCACAATTCTTGATTCGATATAACTTGCGGCCATGGGATCTTAAGAATGTATCGCAGGAAACGGTTTTCGTCTGCCTGCAGCCTTCTCGAGATAGAGGCAGAGATTTTCAAGGTTTCACAGTCATACAGCAGTACATATTTGACATTGGAATCGAAGAGCGTTAACTTGGTGCTGAGGGACTTTTATACTGAGGTCAACATTTCAAAGGCGCCGTGGGCTTTACTAATTCTGCTATTTACATTCAGAATCGTACCTCCATCGGACAATACAAAGCTGCCTTGATAGTTAAATTGCTTGCTTTTCGCAATGGCCGTCTGTCTCATTAGCGGCCAGTGTGCATTATTTTGCTCTTGTTGCAATTGATTCTAAGTCTAGTCATCTCCCCATTCACTAGCGGTAATAGTCACATCTCGTTCATCCGCTATTGGTACTAGCCAGGAAAGAGATATCGTCGGCATAATACAGGTGGCTTAGCCTATTAAACGGTCTCCATTGGGTACCATGTCTCTGAGATGTACCTACGGTGGCAGTCAGTACATCCTCTATCGCCATTAAAAAGAGAGCTGGCCACAGAATATCCCCTTGTCTCACTTTCTGTCGCACTTCGCAAGAGTAGCAAATCTGTTGATTATGAATAACGAAGCATCTCGCGGCGTGTTAGGATCCTTTATAACAGCAACAATCTTCGGCGGAATTCCTCTCCTAACTAAAGATATCCAGATCCATTCGCGGTTAACTACGAACAGAACGGATGACTGTTTGAGAACCATACGCAGGTTGTTGATGTGACCGGCACAAGACCGACCACTACGAAATACAGCTTGATGACGCCTTGAGCGTATTTTCGATTATATCCTTTGTCCGTTCGAGAAAGTTTCCATTATTTTTGGGAAAACGAAAAGGTTTCCTTTCTTAGGTACCTTAACAATAACTCTTTCTTTCCAGTCCCTGATATATTTTTCGTTTTCCCATATAGCCTGTATTAGTGGAAGCAGGACACAGGCCGTTGTGCGGGATCTGCTTTCAGGAACTCGGCGGGTATGCCATCAAGTCCAGCTGCTTTGTTGACTTTTAGAAGGTTGTTCGCAGTTTTTTCAGCAGCTATAGGGGCCCCGGTGTCAATACCCCTGTAAGATCGTCGCATTTCTGGTTGTTGGAAGCTCATCGTTGCACTTAGCTCATCTGATACCTCATTTAGCAGGGCACAAGAATGGTCCCTCCTTCCCCGCAATTGATCTTCAATTGTTACCAATAGCATGATGTTCACATCCAAAAGAGGTTGGTTGGTGTTGCTCCAGCTCCCTCATATCTCCCGTTCTTGCAGAGCTTTACACGTTTTCCGCAAGTTCTTCCATTCTTCTTTTCCTGTCGCGGCTCACACAGGGCTCTACTGTTTTGTGAGCTATTCTGTACTCGGAACGTAGAGCTTTACGTTGAAAGTCGGTTTCGGCGTTTGTTTTAATCTTCAACGATCTACGATGCTCGATTTTGTCCCAGGTGTCTTGGTATCCAAGGATCTCCAGCTCTCGACATTTTGGGCACAGTTTCGGAGCCAGCCTCGATAAACGAACTTTTTACCATGCCCCACATCGCATCTATAGATGGTTCGAAATGTGTGCTCTACAGAAAATATGGATGCTGTTTGTGAAAGTGTGAGGATACAAATCAACCGATTGCACGGTGGAGTGGAACACGTGAGCTTGTCTTACGGCACATTATGGCGGACTTTGCGTTTGGATTTGCATCTACACCCTTATAGAGTTAAAATTACTCAATAATTGAAGCCAACTGACCTCGGAAGTTATCGGAAGAGCACAACTCTTTATAACTCAAAATGATCTCATCGAAGGTTTGTGAACACATTGAGTAAAACATGCAAAGACTTTTGAGATTAATTTCTAATACTACGTACCGTCCAAAAATACCCAGAAACAGATATATGAAATTTTTTGAATTTCAAGTGAAAATAATTTAATTACGTGGGCGTATCTGTTGTGAATTTAAAACCAGGTTCGTCTGTAACTGACAATAGCCCAACTGCATCGATTTATATACACAAGAATCGAAAAACCAAAATTCAAGTACCATCCGTTTGATAAGATCGTATACGGCAGAACTCGTTTATGAAAACCGGTTTGGAAGTGGTATTTGCATTAGCAAATAAAAAATACTTCTGCTAATGAATAAAAAAAAATTTAAAGAGTGTTCAATTTTTGTCAGAGACGGAAGTATTTTAAAATGAGTGCAGCGTTTGCATCACGTTATCAAACAGTATTCTTGTGCACGCATCCAAAAGGACCGAAAATGTCATACGGAGCAGCTGATAAATACATGAAAAAGTCAAAAGCATTTGTTAGCAAGTGGGTGCACCGTTATTCCCAAGTTAAAAATGTGGATGATTTGCCGGATCGTGAGTCTACGCCAAAAACAACAAAAAAGCAGGACAAACTGATTCTACGCGTGTTTGAAAAAAACCCTCTTCTATCGTTACGTGTAGGAATAAAGAAACCACTACTGTCAAAAAAACACGTAGAAAAGCGACTCAGTTGGGCCAAGGAGAATTTGGACAGAGCATTTTGGGCATGGTCTCTTATCACTCATACCTGGTATACACAATCCAATAAATTAATCCAGCGGACCGTCAAACACCGGGCAAAGGTGCACGTTTGGGGATGCTTCTCAAAACAAGGATTTGGCAATTTGTTCATGTTTACAAATAACTTAAACGCACCAAATATGGTCAAAATTTATAAAAAGGCTTTATTACTATCTTCCCAAAGGTGGTTTAAAAGAAGGAATGAGAATTGGTTACTGCAAGAAGATTATGACCCGAAACATCGCAGTCGTTTGTGCAGTGCGTGGAAACAAGAAAATGACGTCGATGTTTTAGATTAGCCATCACAGTCGCCGGATGCAAATCCCATTGAAAATGTTTGGGCATTCATGAAGCTAAAGATCCAAGGAAAGAAGATCTCGACGGTCAAACAATTATCACGAAAAAGACGAGTTTTATGGAGATCTTTGTCTCAAGATTATGCTATAAGATTAGTAGAAAGCATTCCTCGAAGACTCCAAGCAATTATTGATAATGGCGGACAAGTAAATAAACAAAATAAACCAGTACAATTGATTTTTTTTATTATTATAAGTTCTTCTTTAATTTTTGCCGTATACGATCTTATCAATCGGACTGTAACAAGAACAGAAAAAGAAAACTACAACACAAACTGATTGCCTGATGACGTCAAGTCATCGAATAACAATATCCTGATTCCCAAACTGCTTATCCCGCAATTTTAACCCTCATTCACCCCCCTCCTACGAGTATTCCCATGAAACTGTACAAAAGCATTTCAGCTGACTTTCAACTTTTCATCCTCAAAATTCTCGCAATTGGCTTGGCTTACCCAAAAGTCCAACTCGAAATCCAAATACAAGTCCAAGACCAAGTGGCAGAAGATTAAATTAAAATTTGACGAGTCCACTATTCGAACTGTTCCCAAGAGGAGGCACCACTGTGTGTGTGTACGAGTACTCTGTCAATTTACGAATTGACTTCATCTTCGGTATTCAATAACCACAACCATTCTTGTTTAAGGACCTTTGTGTGTATTTAGTTTTAACATAGGAAATCTTCAAATTTTAGGCCATAGACAAGGATGCAATGGAATGGAAATACCACAGAGAAAAGGACATGTGAGGAAGCATAGGAAATTCGTATTTGTTCGAGTATTACTTAGACGAATACTTGTACTTGTAAGAAACAAAAAAAAAAACCAAAAACAAAATATCTATAGAATGTGTATTGTACAGGACGAGAGTAATCTTAGTGTCTGTATACACAAGTACATACGAGTAAGTACCAAACCAAGGTCCTTACCTTAATCCTTTGGTTTCGCATAAATGTAATTCACCAAAGATACCGCAGCCTAATTTCTCGACAATAACTAAGGATTGCCTTGGAAATTCCTGTAGCTGTATTAGATCCTCGTCGGTGGAAATTGCATCGACATCACCATAAGGATTCATCGGTGGCGCTGTTGGGGCTGAATTTATCGTCCCAGTTGGAGTTGTGGCTGCTGTGTTGGGTCCCGTACCACCACCACCACCACCACCAACTGGACCTGGACCCAGACTACTGACGGTGTTACTATTGCTGTTGCCATTACCATTTGGTATTGGCTTACAAATCGCTGTGGCTGCATAATATTTCTCTGTGGGTGGTGGTGGTACTGGTGGCGGTGGTTTTGGAAATATATTATTCAGTGGCGGCGGTGGTGGTGTCATGCGTACACCAACATAGCCTCCTGGTATTTTCGGGATGAGATCCTGCATATGTGGCACTGCATATTCCTGGCAAACTATATCCGGAACATCTGAAAAATAAAAAACAAAAAATAATAATAAAAAAAAAATTTAAAAACAATTTTTTATATTTAGTAAGAGTGCAACAGAGGGCAGGACCCGAGTTTAGAGTTGCATATTGCAATTGGATTTCATACCTCTGTGAGTTTACATATGTCTTCCTATATATAGGTAGAATATTTACATTTTGGTGCACTTATGAACTTATAGATACACATACAGAGATGGACAACATAAAAGTTAATACTTAATGGAATTTTACATTTTCAGCAGCATGGGTGATACGATAACGGTACGGAATGGAAGAATTCTTCCGGACCCAGTCTGGAACAAAGTTTTCCCTGTTCTCGTGTGGTAATCGTTTGTTTTGCGACGACAAAATCATTCTAAGGATATGCGAATATTCGAACAAGTATGAACAAAAGTGAGTGAGAGATCCGGCCTTAAGTTAGAACTATAAATTCCATTCATTCGACCGGGGATATAAGGGGTTGCGGGGAAAATCGAAAAACTTTTCCCAAAACGAGAATCATTGAAGTAATGAAAAGATTTTCGGATGGTTCGGATGGCTTTAGATGGTTTTTGTATGGCGTATGTGCCATGTAATGTGGATAGTTCTCATCTCTGCATAGCACATCCTCCTTAAACACAACATCTTGGAATATTTGCCTATTACCGCATTTATTTCGGAAAGGATCTCTTTGTTATTTTGCTGTTAGTATTATTTTCGCGACTCAATCTAGGTCATTGTATAGTACTCCCTTCAGCGTTGTCGTATGAATAAAACTATCATGCGATTTAGAAGATTGAAGATTGAAGAGGATTGAAGACGTGCAGAGATGGTAGGAGATGTAATACGAATAGATGGGAAGATACTTGAAATGGGAAAAGTTTTAGCAAATTTGTTTTCGTTTTTGGTGCCGTTTTGTCTTTGTTTTAGTTGTGTTTTTTTTTTGTTTTGTCTTTTTTGCGTTTTTGTATTGCCCTTTTCTGAAGTCGTTCATGCTTTGAATGAAACAATGAAATTAATTTTGGGCAAAAAGACCAATAACATCATAGGGTCTGTAGTTTGAAAGTGTCCTTTCGTCGCCCTTATCAGAGAGTCGACTTTGGTGGATCTAAGGATATAGATGAAATATTTATCTGTTGCAAGTCTTTGTAAGTTATTTTCCAAAGGTGTAACTAGAGGAAGTAGTTTCATAGTTTCATGAATAACTAGAATAACTTTCCTAGAGATTAGAAGATGGAAGAGAGACAAATTTGACTTTTTTCTTTCGAATCTTATAGATAGAGTTCTAAAAGCAATCAGGAAATATTTATGAGGCTTAATAAATTCAATTTCAATTTAAATCTAGGGATTTGAAGAATTTTCCTTTTTGGAATTTTTGGTTCAGTTTGGCTTGTTGTAGCTGAAGAAAGCACCCTTTGATGGAGTTTTTTCACAAGCAACAGAGGCAACAATGCTGTTTGTTGCGTTTTCATTAAATTATCCTAATCAGCTGGTGATGCCAATTAGAAAATACATCTTCTAATTGGAGGTCAACTCTATTGATTCTGAGAAAGGAAGAGAATATAAAAATCTTCAGGACTTCATGCCACTTCAACACAATAATACGCTTATGAGATTGGCTAATTTACGATCGCACGACTCTTCGATCTCCTTGAGCTGGGAAGCTGCGTAAGCCCTCTTCTTGCTAGGCAGGATCTTCTTTTCCTCCCTTCTCCTGGCTCGATATTCTTCTCTCGCTGCCCTTGTTTTGCGCTGCAGCGCTTGCTTGTGTGCATCTTCTGTCACCTTTTTCCTGTATACGCATTCATCATCATACCACGGCTCTTTCTGTTGGGTAACTGGTACCTTCAGTGGTTTCGGCTACCTCCTTGACGATGTCGCGATACTGGCGTTGGCCAGTTGGCCTTTGTGGAAGGTGGGTGCGCAGAGGAGTGTTTTAAGGCAGGCGCTCCCTGTAGACTCTGGCTACTCGAGGTATCCTAAGGCGTCCAACGTCGAATTTCTTCTTCTTGGCGGTCCGCAGCTTCTTCTCGTTGGACAGTCGAGCTCTGAATTTAGCCGCGACAAGAAAATGGCCAGAGTCGACGTTTGCCCCTGGGAATGTGTGCAGGTCGAGGATGTTGGATGTGTGCCTCGTATCGATTAGCACATGGTCGATTTGGTTGGCGGTTCGACCGTCTGGAGAGCGTCAGGTTGCCATGTGGATCCTTATCCTTCGAAACCTAGTGCTACTTATCACCGTATTACGAGCTGTTGCAAAGTCGACCTCGAAGCGAATATCCGACAAGAATGCGAGGACTTATCGCGGGGAGCGATGAAAAATGCCATAAATCAGGACCGAGTGGTTATCAATTCTGGCGGTGGCAACTTAGCCACTTGGAAAATGATATCTTCTGGACCTTATGAAAGAAATTTAAGACATCAAATAGATATAATACAAAAACAGAATCAAAGTTTTTCATTCTTAAAAAAAGAATTACAGCCAAAGAATTTTGGGGTGACAACTTTTCTGCCAACTTGTTTTAGCTCAGGAAACCAAGTGGCGAACTGTTGGAGACAGGGCGCCCAATTTGAACTAAGAATTTATATTTATCTTGACAAACGTTTCTGGTTTTTATACGAGTACATACGTAAACTCCTGCGTATGTGAGACTTTATTTCATGGGATGCCTATACATCCAAAGGGATCAGGATATGACTAATCAGCCCGTGCATGCATTAATAAATACCAAACCAGCACCTCTGTTGAGTCCATCCTTGGTATGAGTCGTGGCCGAGGTAAAACCTTTCGCCGATATTAGGGTCACAGCACTTAGTACTTATTGAAGTTCTTTATCGGGACAAAACCAACCAGAAAACCCTTCTTGCGACTTTAGGTTTAAGTCACAGCCACCCTGACACTCCAAAAAGGGGCCTTTCATTAATAAACCAGGAGCAAACTGATGTCCGGAGCATTGACGCCCACAGGAGCGTGTTTTAAGTTCTGGTGTGAATTACCGGTGATCCAGACACTCAAAGACCGATGACCCCCAGCTTGTAACTGGTCAAATCATAGCAACCTTCGGTGTCATCAATTATAAAGTGTTTACAATTAGACCAGTTGGTATTGCTCTGCCCCCGTTAATTATTATACTACGTCATTGATGTACGTAACCTAGAACACTACAAAGAACACACATTAGCAGCATTTTTTGACTTTAAAGGAGCCAGTAATAAGTAGACACTTAGAAAATGCCGGTGTTGATTCTGCATTAATTAACCTGATAACCTGTTCGTTGTGCAACAGAAACATCAATGCAGCACTAGGTAATACCGTATTGAGGGTCATTACTTTAGGGAGTCCCCTCCAAGGAGGAGTGATTTTACCGCTTATGTGAGCTTTAGTTGTTAACGAAATACTTCTACCAATGTATTCCAGGAGGTAATGTGGTTCTTATGGGCACCAACAAGTTCTTGCTCACGGCCAGTGAAATTCTAAACTATGGCCGGAGAATCAGCCAAGTTCTGTGGGCTGGGAATAAACCCGCAAAAAACAGAGCAGAGAGAACTTGACCTTTTTTTTCATAGATGGGGCAACCCTACGAATAGCCCTCTGAACAGTGCTAAATACCTTGGTACTATTGTACGAGATAGTAAATTGAGTTGAAAGCGACATGAAGAACATGTAAGGAAACAAACGATCGCCTTCTACGCTGGCAGCCGTGGATTTTGGTGAAAATTGATACCTAAAACTTGGATTACCCTGCAAATGTACGCGGCTATCGTTATGTCCATCTTGACCTACGGTAGCTTAGTACAGTGGGAACCCACAAATAAAACTAACAACCTTATTGGTACAACTTATGCCTTGAAAATGACGAGACCAACGGCGGGACTAGAAAATATCTTGGTCTCCTTTCCGTAAATCTCTACATGCAAGAATTGGCAACAATAAGCTCTCTAAAATTGAGTCAGCTTAATGGGGGGAAACTTCAACCGAAAGGCTACGCCTTAATTCTTAACAGTGAACTGGGTCTAAGCTCCAATACCCCATCACGACTAAAAAAAACCATTCGCCTGCATTCTAGCCAGCAGCGGGACGGGAACCAAATGATAGAAGACTCGATGTCCCCTTCTCCGAACAATTGAACTTGCGATGCTCACGTCGTCTGCCGGGCTTCAGAAGTTTTTCCAAGGCTCATATATTGGCTGTAGTAGAAGTAGCCGGACTTGCGGCAGTAAAGCCAATATCTCACGAACAAATTACCATATTTATTGATGATCAGGCTGCCACTAAGGCCACCGCAGCTGTTGAGATTAAGTCGGGGAGTGTGAAACGCTGCTTGGAAGAGTTTGAGACTCATTCCGTTCAGCATAAATTTAGCTCTGTTGGGTCGTTGACCACAAGGCAGTGGTAGACAATTAACATGCAGACAAGTAAGTCCGAAAAGGATCTAAAATTATGACAGAAACACAAAAAATCCAGAACAAGTAAGATATAAAATGTGGTGCTGGTGTCTTTATGAGAGACGGCAAAGTTACATTCACTTCTCGGTAAAAAAAAAACTTGCATCTGTCTTCCGAGCCGATATGTACGCAAGTCTGATGGCGACGAGCTAAATTATGTAGAACCGGTGGCGGGGGAGAAGTATTTGCATCCGTAGCGACAGTCAAGCTCGTCAAAGAGACTTGCTAAACCCTGTTATGACTTCCAAGCTAGTTCGAGAATCCAAGACACCAATGAGTCTTGCGAAATCGGCGATGAACTTTCCAGGCAAGACTCAGAGGATAGTTTGTAAGGACCCGATTTTGCGTTAGGTCTGCCTACGTGCTTGATTAAGGCTTCCCTTGACGGATGGGTGTCATATGAGCACAACTGCAGATTACGTAAAATCCTAGGCTTTAGCAGACCAAACGAATTCTTTCTGAAGTCTTAAAAAAGACAGTGGCCTTTCTGCTGTACCGTCGTGACGGGCAACTACACTTTTCCTAAGCATTAAAATGTACTGGGGCTACCTAAAGATATAAGCAATATCCTGCGAGGCTTGCGTTACCTCTGTGAATGTCCGACTTACGCTCTTCAAATAAACCCACAGGACGAAGTTTAAAGGTGTCAAATCGCATGACCTTAGATGCCAATCAACTTCTCCTCTAACCGAAAAAACGCAATAAATTGATTGATTGATGGCTTGTATGGGGGGGGGGGGGGAGGGGGGGTAATACAATCCTGTTGAAACTAGACATCGTCCATACCCAAATTTTCAGATTTGAAAAAAAAAAAAATAGCCGGTCTATACATTGCGGTAACGTACTCCATTCAGTGCAACTGTCTCTGCAGCCTCATCTTCGAAAAAGTACGAGCCAATGATGCCGCCACCCATAGTGATTTTTTTTTGGAACGCATTGGTTTTTCGTGAAAAGATCGGAAAAGATCAAATTCGATGACAAATTGTCCAGGAGATCCAACAGCCAGTGAACTAATCGGCGACGTCGTAGATGGTCCAAAGGCTTCAATCGATAGGCGTGCCAATGACGATGAATTGAGGTGCCTGGCTGGTTTTAAACACTTTCGCTCACTTGACGGCCGAGCACGCTGATATGGAGTTTGACCCGATACTGAACCAGTTTCTTCAAAATGATTTACGTATTTTGAACTCACTAGAGTGATTATGTTGACGAATTTTACAATATGTTGCTCTTACAGATCGCCCAGTTTCGTAATAAGATTGAATAACAAAAATGAATTGTTGCATGGTAAACGACTCCACAACTAAAATTGTATGACATCTGTCAAAAAGATCAAACACATTGAATTCAGTAAGTGACAGTAGTTGACGGCCAACATCCACACCATGTGTTGGCTCATTCTTTACTTCCACGGTCTCTAAGAGCTATCTGCTTATTGCCTTGGAATCTCATTCCTAGACTGGGTATTCCGATGGGTGAACATAGTCCTTAGTTTGATAAGGTATAACAAAGAGTGGCTTCGGCTTCAAATACCTACTTACTCTGGTTTAGTGAACATTTCACTACATTTGAGTATATAGCAATATCCTTAGTTATTTCTATGCAACAAGTTACGAAGCATCAACAAGCCTCGGATATGGACGGATCTACTGTTGACAACCTACGCAAACGATTTAAGGACAATGAGCTTCGGATATGCACGTGGAATGTTAGATCCCTTAATAGATCACGTGCAGCCGAGCAACTAGCGGAGGCCCTAGACTGCTGCAAAGCAGACATAACCGCCATCCAAGAAATGCGATGGGATGGGCCGGACAAAAAGAAGATGAAAAACTGCGACATCTACTACGGCAATTGCTATCGATGGCAAAAGCAGCGCTTATTTGGATGCCGATTTGTTGTCGGAGGCAGACTAAGACGAGAAGTCCTCAGCTTCCGGCATGTGAGCGAGCGCCTCGTAGCAATCCGCATCAAGGCTAAATTCGCCAACATAAGCCTCATATGCGCGCATGCCCCCACAGAGGAGGAAGATGTCGACACCAAGGATGCCTTCTACGAGCTCCTCAACAAGACCTACGAGCAATGCCCTAGCTATGACATTAAAATTGTCCTCGGTGATTTTAATGCAAAGCTAGGAAGAGAAGGTATCTTTGGTGGAACAATCGGAAAATATAGCCTGCACAACACCACCTCCGATAACGGATTCAGGCTAATCGACTTTGCGGCGGGGCGAAACATTGTCATGGCTAGCACGCGGTTCCCACATCTCGACATACACAAGGGGACTTGGAGAACTCCTGATCAATCAACAGTCAACCAGATTGATCACATTGCGATCGACGCAAGACACTCCTCCAGCATTATGGATGTCCGTACGTTCCGAGGAGCCAACATCGACTCGGACCATTACCTTATTGTAGCCAAGGTACGGTTGCGGAAAATTCGACGTCAGGCGGCTACAATCGCAAGAGATCGCCAAGTCCTTCTCCGATCGAGTGTCTCTTAATCTCTTAAGAGGTCCAATGCCGCCAGCATCAAGCATCGAAGACCATTGGAAACACTGCCAAAACGCCATCAGAGATGCCGCTTCTGATGTGCTGGGTTTCACTCGTCCAACACAACGAAACCCCTGGTTCGATGATGAATGCCGGCAAGCACATGCAGCTAAGCAAGATGCATATAACGCGGCGCTGCTTAGAAAGACCAGAGCTGCTCATGAGCTCTATGAGCGGAAGAGGAGAGACGAACACCGGCTTCTCAGGAGGAAGAAGAAAAAGCATGAGAAGCGCGCGATCGAGGAAATTGAGAGATGCTACTCCAGGAATGAGGTTCGGAAGTTTTACCAAAAGGTAAAAATAACATGCCGCGGAAACAAACCCCGAACCGAAGCCTGTAGAGATGAACAAGGAAACATCGTAGTAGAATCGCAGTCGATGCTGAGGATTTGGAAAGATCATTTCTGCAGACTGTATAACGGCGATGACGGTCCAAATACCGCTGTCAGGCAGAATCAACCTTTCAACCTGGACGATGATGACCAACAATTCCGTCCACCCGACCTGGATGAAGTGCAGATAGCCATATCGAAGCTTAAGTCCAACAAAGCTGCTGGAGCGGATGGCCTGACTGCCGAGCTCTTCAAAGCGGCAGGCGCTGACTTGGTAAGGAGCATACATCAACTCATCTGTAAAATATGGTCGGACGAAAGTATGCCCGATGAATGGAACCTCAGCATTGTTTGTCTAATTCTCAAGAAAGGAGACCCTCTGAACTGCGCCAACTACAGAGGCATCAGTCTCCTTAACATCGCATATAAGATTTTATCTGCCGTATTGTGTGAACGCCTGAAGCCGTTCGTCAACAACCTGATAGGTCTATATCAGTGTGGCTTCAGGCCAGGAAAGTCCACCATCGACCAGATATTCACACTACGGCAGATCTTGGAGAAGACCAATGAGCTTCAGATCGATACCCACCACCTATTCATCGACTTTAAGGCCGCGTATGACAGCATCTATAGAGACGAGCTATATAGAGCAATGTCTAGTTTTGGCATCCCTGCCAAACTCGTCCGTCTGTGCAGGATGACGATGGAGAATGTACGCTGTTCCATCAAGGTCGGTAAAGATCTCACCGAGACCTTTGATGTCCAGAAAGGATTTAGACAAGGCGATGCGCTGTCATGCGATTTTTTCAACATCGTACATGAAAGAATAGTGCAAAACTCACGAGCAAACACAAGAGGCACTATCTTTCAAAAATCCGTCCAACTACTCGCATACGCCGACGATATTGACATAATCGGAAGAAAGCAGCGTGATGTCAGTGGCGCTTTCGCGAGTATTGAGACGGAAGCGGCGAAAATGGGTTTAGCGGTCAATGAGGGCAAGACCAAGTATATGCTGTCAAGCAAAAAGGACAACCAACACCGACGTCTCGGTATAACTTTGAGGTAGTTAAGGACTTTGTCTACCTAGGCTCCGCTATAAATACAGATAACGACACCAGCGCTGAGATCAAGCGAAGAATAACTCTTGCCAACCGCTGTTTCTTTGGGTTAAGAAGGCAATTGAGTAGCAAAGCCCTCTCTCGGACAACAAAAGTCACCCTTTATAAGACCTTAATAGTCCCGGTCCTGCTCTATGGCGCAGAGGCATGGACATTATCAAAAATGGATGAGGGGGTTCTTGGTTGCTTCGAGAGAAAAATTCTTCGGGCGATCTTCGGTCCCGTCTGCATTGACGGTGAGTGGAGGAGGAGATACAACGACGAATTGTATGGACTGTACAGCGACATGGACCTAGCCCGAAGAGCGAAGATCCAAAGACTGAGATGGCTGGGTCATTTAGAGCGCATGGACACCAATGCTCCGGTCCGAAAAGTCTTCGAATCCGCCCCCGAGGGACAGCGCAGTAGAGGAAGGCCAAGACTCAGGTGGCGTACGCAAGTGGAAGAGGACCTCAGTCAACTTAGCGTGCGAAACTGGAGGCAGCTAGCCAGGGATCGAGCTGGCTGGAGAAGCTTGTTGACTGAGGCCCAGGTCCACCCCGGACTGTAGCGCCACCTAAAGTAAGTAAGTAAGTTTGAAGGAGAAAATTCTCTAAGGTAATATTAAAAAAAAATCTTCTTTAGCTGATGTTTCCATGTACAAAGACGGTCGTACCAGATGCCCTTTCGAAACCGAGTTGAAGTTCAAAAATTGGTCGCAATTAAAAGGAATAGTTTTATTCAAATACAAAACCAAAATAAAATTAAACATTTCCAAACACTGCCTGGTTGGGTACAGACCACAATTTTTGTTTAAATCAGATGCAAATTAAAAAATCCACTAGAATAAGCCACATAATCTGCTGTTACTAGATTACTTAAAATTTGTCCATGGATAAGGATATTCAGGGCAATATTGCGCATGCCATTGTTTGCATTCTCATCTATAATGAAATTTATACATTCTCGTATATCGTGTAGAGCCCATTCAATATGCAGTTAATTTTGCATTCATTATTCCTAAATTGGTATTTAAAATTAATATTCAAAAAATGCGAAAAAAAAAATTGGGTTATTAATTTAATTATCCATTACTTGAGATATTCGTATTACCGACCGGTTATAGAGCGTAAACCATTGTCCGGATTTTTTTTTGTGGGTGGAGATTTGTTTTTAAATTAAATTCATTTACAAAAGCACACTTGAAGGGTCGTATTCATACCTAAATAGTAATTAGTAATAATAAAACGTTTACATTACCTGTATAGTCGGGTGTTACGTGATGGCGTTGCAAGTCATTCATGGAACATCCACTGGCTGCACTTGTGTACATATTCACATTGAAGGGCTCATGGTAGAGGCTGTTCTTATCGATCGATTCATTGTCATCCATTGCAACCTGAAATAGATGGCAATTCTGGTTCAACTGAGATTAGTTAGGATTTCAGGATTTGTTCGTTTATTGGTTTTTTGTTTTAATTTAATACTAGATGTAAAAAAAATATATTTAAGTTATTATGACAATAAGATATATGAAAAAAACGTAATCCTGCTGTAATCTAGGAAGATATATTATGTTCCCTTCAATAAATTGATTGTTTAGTTTGCTGTATGGGACATAGCGTCATCCTGCTGGAACCATTGTTTATTGACGTACCTTTTGAGCCAAAATCGGGCTGAACACAATTTTTCGATAAAACAGAGCTTTTAATGCCAGTTGATTCTGGGCCCATTCACCGAAATTATGACGCAAACGATGGTCATTCGGCTTCAATTCTTGCATCAGCTGGATCTTGTAAGCCTTCAAACTACAATCTTTTCGTAAATTCCATAAAGTGGACGGGCCAAGTTGTTTTGAACGATATCGAGTCGATGAATTCGAATCTTCTACAACGCTCTCCTGCATGGATGCGAAATTCCTTTTTTTTTACTCGCCGATTGCGATGAGTAAAGCTGTTTCGTCTTCTTTAAGACAAAGTCGGCACTACGGAGAGTAGACTAGTCCGATTTTGTTGAGGTGATATCTTAAACCGTGATGTTCTGTGCTAACTTAGATTTAGACATCTACAGGCAATTTTATTGAAGTGAAGGATGGCTCGTATTGGCCAGTCTTAGACCTGAAGTATCCTCTCAATATGAGATGCATTTTGAGTGCTTCCAGCTATTTATGCGTAGATTTACTGCTGTTTTAGGGGTGCAGAATAATGATTCAGGTCAATTTAATGGAATTTCTGAACTCTTTCTGGCCATTTCGTTGAGCTTTTCACTGCCATCAATAACTTCATGCCCAGGAACCCACCATTTGGTCCTTGTATTCCAGCTCCCACTACCGTTTCCACTTAAGAACCTTTCGTATGTCACTTTATGCCTCTTGGCTGTTTGGTGGGTTGTTGCTGATTCATGCTTGGAATCCTCACGGAGAATCCTTTGTTGAAGCATTATGTCTTTGGAAAGCAGTCTGTATTTCAGAGAGCATTTCATAAAATAGGTTATTTATGTCCGGGTAGTCGCAAAGATCTAACTCTTTGGTTTGCACCATACTTGCTGAGCTGCATAAAGCCACTTTACCTATAAATAAGTGTAGGGACGTTAGTCCTATTACTGCTTCCATAGTAGCTGTGGGGCAGTTTCGAAATGCTCAGAAAATTCCCAGACATGCAAGACGGTGCACTCTTTGAGCTTTTAGTACGCCATACTACAGTAGCCTATTCTACGATGGGCCTGACCTTCAGTAAATATTCTGTCTACTATGCGCTCTACTTATGTACGAGTATTTCAGTGCCACTGCATTTTTCAAATAAAATGTTGTGTGACAACGGTCAACAATATTACGAATAGCGACCACAGATGGTTGATTTTGTCGGGTGCAATACGGTGCACGTGCTGTATTGTGCAACGTGCTCTAAAACTTGGTAACGTTGTTGAAAAGTGTATGTCCTCACGATTAAATTGCTGAATTAAAATGACATGGACAGTTTGCAATCTGACAATCGATTTAACAGATATAAATTCCTGAAATATACACTTTATAGATGGTTACGTTTCTGTGAGCAACACCATGTTGTAAAGTGAGGTGCTTATGCATTTATTTAAAGCGTTTCAAGATGTTAACTCTCAAATGGCGACAGGAAGCATTGGGTCAAGTCGACAAGTAACCCTACCTAACATTGCAGTGGCCTCTGTTATCCCTTAAAGTGGGACAAAAGAAGAATACAGTAAGGCACTTCCGATAGAAAATCCTTTACCCAAGGATTGTTTATGTTGGTGGCGGTTTGACTACTCAAAACATAGTTTAGAGTGGTTGACTTTTTCGGTAACAAATGGTTGATTTTTCAATTATCAGTTGGATAGCTGAGAGCTGAGCACCAGGAATAGACTTACTCCAGAATCAAAAATCGTGGTTCTATTCTGTTCTGTTGCTAAATGAGCATAGAGTGATTGAGTCAGTATAATTGGAGCTGTGACCAACCACTATTAGAGGATTTTGCAGACAGAGCTTCATTCTACGAGCTCACAGAATCTAGCTCTAGACCACTGTGTGCGTCACATGTTCCTTGAATAGGCCGACAACGAGAATGCTCTTAATTCGTTTTGCTACAAAATTTTGTTCAGCGATGAGACGTAGTTTTCGTAGCTGTTGCTGTATTTGGGGGGAAAAAACCACAGAAAGTAACAGTAAATGGAGATTTATACGAGTAAATCCATGATTACTGACTCTTTCGTTCTCCAATTACAATAAATGACACTAAAAGAGTTTCAACATGATGGTGCTACGTGCCTTACAGCTCGCGACTAATAATTTGAAGGAAAAATTCGATGAGTTCAAAATGACAATCCGCATCAAGGGCAAATTAAATAACACAACACTGGTACGGGGAGATGATGACCTACTGAGGATAAGGATCACAACATCGAAGAGGATTTCTATGAACTCTTAGATTAAACAGAGCCTCAGCTATAATATCAAAATTGTGCTAGGTAACTAGGTAGCCACCAAATGTTTTCACATCTCAGCATTCATAATCAAATTGCGATTGATTTCCAACACTCCTCTGGAATTCTTGATGACCGAACATTCCAAGGACCCAACATCGGTTGTGATCACTACCTTGTTACATTCAAATTACTAACACGGATTCAAGTCAAACCATCAAAGCTCAACATCGAAAGGCTGTAATCTCAAGAGATTGCTTGAATTGATCGCGTTTACTTTAAGCTCTCTCAAAATCGGATGTACTCTATAACTCGTGATACTTTCCAAGCGGAACTCCACTTCTTGGCTTTTTGTTTCCTAGTCAACTGCAAACATTCAAAACCAGCGTACACTGGTGTTTCTCTTTCTTTTCTCCCTAACGTTCCATCGCACATGCTCTTTGCAAACATTTCAAAGATGTTTATAACTCCTTGCGCTAGCTCTAAAAAAGAGGAGATCACGACAAGCATGCCATGGAGCAAACGAAGAGATGTTGGAACAAGAGTGTATCGCATTCGGTGATAAAAATGTAGAAATTCATTGCAGCTAAGCATAATGCACCCCGTGGACCGCATCCAATATTGTGCACGGCTAAACAGAAGATATTTAGACGATATCATTTAAAAAAAAAAAAACATATATATGTCTCACAGTTTTTATTTATTCGCAGACGTCCTGTATCATCTGACGGCCTAAAATCAAAAGAAATCCCGGGAAAGGTCGAAGTCGCAAGGAAAATGCAAGAAAATAAGCACCGATGATGCCATTAGCACGAACATCAATTAGTGTGCTCCAGAAACACAAATTTGCTTCTTCACCCATCCATTGAGCTAAAATTGAAATTCGATTCCAAACATGATTTTTCTATAATAACTCGGGTTGACTTTAAACAACTTCAGAGCCCAAACCGCAACCTCCCTTATAAGGATGGTCAAAAGCCAAGCTGTTGTTACTTATAGTATGTCGGATTGACAATTCCGGAACTTTATCCACACCATCGCTTGCAGGCTAGTGTATTTGTGGCACAAAATCTATACAAAACATATCGAATTGGCCGATTATAAAGGCGAAAGCTTTCACGTGATTTTCCATACGTTTCAAGTATTGAAGACCGATTTTTAAAATAACATCCCACAATTTCAGAGAGCATCGACGAGTCAAACAGAGGGTTATAATATCGAAGAGGTTTGGGATGTTGTTAACCTTGACTCTGATAATGAAACGTTATTATAAATCAAGTGAGACATTACCCCCGCTAATCGCTATTTTGATCTAAGTGGTCAATCGAGACGAGCCAAGTTATCACACTCCTGCTGTATGGCGCGGGAATTTGGACACAAGCGGAGGCGGGTTATAGTATTTTTAGCCGTTTTAAGCAACAGATGTAAACGACTGCAAAACGCATCAAACTCGTGCTAAGTATTTTAAATCCTCTTCTAATTTTTGTTATTTTATTTTGTTCTCCCTTTTTATGTATCAATGGCCAAATATTACTCATTTATCTTATTTCTCCTAACGTATTCTGCTCCAGTCCTTTTACGTATTGTTTGTGTATTCGATTCTTTGAATTTGGTTTTTTTGGTTTAAATATCAATGGTAAACTACAATTTACAGAACCGGCTTCACTTTAAGTCATAACGACGAGAAGAAAATTTGTTTTGGATGATTCGGGTTCTACATTCGCTGAAAAGAGGCTTACGTACATGATATCTTAATATTGAAAATCTGAGCCTGAAATTGGATGAATTTCAAAGGTTATTTATTAATTTTAAGGTCGACATTGTATGTGTTAGGGCCGAATTGGGCGTATGATATCGAGGGTTATAAACGAAGTGTGGTTGTTTACCTCCGTAATGGAATGAGTTAGCAAGAAATTTGTAAATCCGACTTGGATAACTTGTTTCTAAGGGTAAAGTGTGGTCAGAAGAAAATGCTTTTCGGAGTGATCTACTGGCCCAACAAATATACAGATTTTTTCCTAACATGTGAACATTTTAGCAACTATATTATGCGAAGAGACCGACATTTTTATTTGTGGAGATTTGAATTTAAGTTCCATACAGCTGATCGATAATTTTAGGAGTATAGACATCACTCTCGTCAATGCGTCGACAGTAACTACCTTCCCAAAAATGAATCCTCTATTCTTCTGGACCTTTTTTTTCACTGCCATAAGCACACAATTCGAATACCTTCGATTTTTCAAAGTCAACTAACAGGCGAAGAACGTGTTACTGAACCTCTCGTGAGGTTCGCCTTACTGATAAAGATATAGTTGAAGCTGGGCGTGGTCTAACGTAGTATACTTGGATGGGATAAGCCCTAAAATTCTCCTTCGGCAGGTCTTTAAATTCATAACCTACGTCCTCAACTTCATAATAACTACCATTGAGTATCCAAGCTCATGAAAATTCGCTAAAATACTACCAATACCTAAAAGCGTCTACACACGGGTCAATTTCGGACACAATTTTCGGTTGTAACTTGCAACCAGCTGAAAAATTGTCCCGTGTGGAGGGCAGATGGAATTACATCAAACCAAATCGGTATATTGGCTAGGGCAACCTCACAATTTTTGTTCTCCCGTCAATGACGTAATAAAAATTGTTTCGTGTGTAGGCCAATTCCCACAATTTCACCTCAGAGTTCAGGGAAAATTATAGCTATGGCCACATAAATAGCACAAGGTGAAACAAAATGTTACACTTTACATTTTAACTGTACCGTAACTGTACTCCTTTTATTTTAAACGATGTAAGGCAAACTTTTATGCATGCTACTGGTTCCCTCTATGCTCCAGTAAATTGTGGAGAAAAAATTGTACCGTTATCAGTGAGTTCATATGTCAAATCTGTTGCTTCATTCTTTGAAGTGTTCTTTTGGCTGGACACCAATATAGCACAAATCGTGGTAATTGGAATATCTCTGAAAATAATTTGTGTAGGCTGAATTTTTTTTGTTTAATTTAATTTAATTTTTTATAACTGCACTTCCAAAATTCCCAATTTATGCTCTTCATTACTTTACTTACTTTAGGTGGCGCTACAGTCCGGGGTGGACCTGGGCCTCAGTCAACAAGCTATGCTCTTCATTAAGACGGCTAAAAATCAGCTGAAATAGCCAACAAATTGAAATGCTCAAGAAAAATGGTTAATAACGCTATTAAACTAGTAAAAGAAGATCAGATTCACTGAACCCGTAAGAAATCGCCGTCCAAAACCACGAAAAACCACTTTCTGATGGATAGAACCATTATGCGGAAGAGCAAAAAGGATCCTTTTATGTCATATGCAATGAAATCCGGGAGGAATTTGGCTTAAATATTTCAAGCCGTTCTATTAGCAGGAGATTAAATGAAGTTGGCCTATTTGGACGTCAAGCGTTTATTATTTGCAAGAACTCATCCAAATACGGACCCGCAATTTAAGAAAAAGGTACTATGGAGTGATGAGACAAAGGTGAATAGAATTGGGCCAGATGGAAAAACATTTGTGCATCGCCCAATAAATAAAGTCTTGGATCCCAAGTACACCCAAAAAATGATTTAGTATAATGGTAGTAATGTCATGGTCTGGGGTGCATTTTCCTGGCATGGAGTTGGACCTATTGTAAGGATCTATGGCAAAATGGACAAATTTCAGTATTTAGATACATTGAAAACTGTAATGGAGTCCTACGCTTTCGAGTCTTTGCCAGTAAATTGGATCTTCATGCATGACAATAACCCAAAGCACGCAGCTAAATTGGTGAGGGATTCGTTTTTGCGGGAAAGTATTGACGTTCTTGACTGTCCAGCTCAAAGCCCCGATCTTAGCCCTATCGAAAATTTATGGCATGATGTAAAGCTTGAAATTGGGCAACAAAATTATAAGAACAATGATGAGTTAAGCGAGGGTATAAAATAAGCTCGGTAATCCATTCCGAAGAGTAGATGCTAGAAGCTTGTAGAGAGTATGGAAAGGCAAGGTTTGGCTGTAATTCAAATAGTACGAAGTACTGATAAGGTAATATCAATACTGAACCATGTGTTCATTATTTAGTAATTATTTACAGGAAAATCTATTTGTGCTATTTACGTGTCCAGAAGAAATTTCATATTCCCTCAAACATTCGCCGAATATGAACATATCCTTTTACTGAAGTATTTCTGTTTTATTTACGATTTCAAATGAATAAAACTTTTTTACTGGAGTACTATTTGAAGTCTACGGATATTTCTATTACGAGTCAATTTGTGCTTTTTATATGGCCATGGCTGTATATGTTTGAAAACGAAAAGAAAATTTGGATACAGGTAATTCATATTTTTTGATTTTAAATAATATTGACATGACTATCTACTTCTACGAAATCCTAGTTTGGGCCGGCAAATTGGGATGTGTATAGATTCGCACACAATTTATCCCCACTCAAACGTCCTAGAAATTGTGTGTATCTCAACATTGTATTAGCCCTGAATAAAGACCTATTGGCATCTTACCATTCCTGTCGAAAATTTCGAAAAGACTATTCTAAAGCAAATACAAGAGCACTTTAAGAGCTACTGCCTTTTCAGCCCTTTCCAGTCTGGTTTTCGAGCAAAGAAGTGTTGCAAAACTGCACTTCAACTCGTTGTAAACACGACATACGAAAAGCCTTGGTCACAAAATGTGCTACACTTTTAACATTGCTAGGTTTTTTTTAAAAGAAGCTTAAGAAGGATTTTCGTTTTTCTCCTCTCGCTATTTAAGTAGTAGTTATAATCTTTATTATTCCATTAATTTTTTCTTTTAGATTCACAAAAATTATGTTAACATTGGCATTTGTCGTCAGCCAGAAAAGTATTTATTCCCATATCAATTAATACCATTAAAACTAAACATATCATTCAAAATTTGTTGCCTATGCTTCAAAGCTATTCTCAGAAAAAGATACAATGCTCTCTAGTTGTTTCAATTAAGTGCAGCTGTATATGACAGCGTGTTCTTTCCCCAAATTGCTCTTCGTGATTCTGTTAGAATGGGACATACATCCAAGAATTGGTGAATGTCTTCTCTTGTCCTGAGATAACACAAAGCAGCTCTTCCCGCGCCTTGAAGATTAGGGAAATTGTATTTGCACTGTGTTGATATTTGAAGTAGTTTACATCTCCTAGGACATAGGTAAGAGTGCTATACGTACAACTAGTCAGGCCTTGTCTTGCTTTCGGCTCAAAGAGAGATCGGCAGGCGGTATCTATTTTATTAAAAGTTCCTGTAAAGATCGCTTTAGTGAGGCGATATTTTCTATATCCGATTTTCTAGCAAACTGTGACTTCCAGGTGAGAAGATATTTTGCGACAACATGTGGAAATCGACAATCGGGGAGTGAAATTGCTTTTAGAACGTACATAAAGTGCATTTTCATGGTGAATAAGTACAAAGGCGATAAACAGGTTTCTAGGTGAAGCATGTAGTTCGGCGTATTCTCTGGTAGTCTATATACCTATATTTTCTTTATGAAATATCTAAGTAATTTATCTACTTCTTCATATTGAGTGTGACCCCAAACTTGCACTGCGTAACACATAATAGATCTGACTACCGCTTCGAAAACTTTATACTTCGTACTCAATTCAATATCTTTTTTAACAAGTACGAGTACTCCTTTCCAACTGCGGTTAATGGCCTTCTTTGCTTCTCTTAATTTTTCCCCAAGATGCTTCTTAAAGGAGAGTTGTGGTGTTGATAACTCTAAGGTACTTTTATTCCTTAACTCTCTCAATTTCTTCATTTTGCCACGTCCACTTTTCACCGCTCCCATAATGTCCAGTTCCATTTCGAAATACCATTATTTTGGACTTACTTATATTCATATGTAGATTCCACATACCGCAATAATGCTGAAATTTATTTTTCATCAATAGCATCATTGTCGGTGTTTCGATATCATCCGCAAATTTAAAGCTTTATTTGAACTCCCGCAAACTCAATTCCTCCTCGTTAAAAAGTTTGCAAGTCATAGAGGAATAGAGACAACAGAAGAGGACTTAAGAGGCAGCCTTGCTGTACACCCATGTGTGACTCAAACCATTGTGACAAATTGTTTCCATCCTATAACAAAACCAAAAAAAATAAACACTGTGACGCTGGCAGCCCGGTATGGGCCATGGCCTAGCTTCTTGACACTCATTTGTGTTGCTCATGTTGTCATTTTAGTCACATCTGGCGGGGCCTACGGTTTATCGCCGAGTCCGAACGGCACTCCTTAGAAGCTTTTTCGTAGAAAGGGTGATGGCGATTTGAAAAATTGTCCAATGAGCTAAATATTGCGTCCTCGCCATCCCCTACTGCTGTTAAATTTTCATTGTAAAGACTTTGTAGGACTTTGAGGATTTTTATTGACACCCCTAAGTTGCTTAATTTGTAGAACAGCGATCTTCTATCAACGGAGTCGAAAGCCGCCTTGAAGTCCACAAAGAACGCGTACAGCTTTTTTCCTTTTTCCACGTAGTACCCCTCGGTACTAATGAGCGAGAATAAATTGTCTACCGTTGAGTATCTACTCCGGAAGCCCGCTTGAAATTCGTTCAGAATGTTGTTTGCTTCAACCCATGTGGACACTCGATTCAGAATAACTCTCGTGAAAGTCCCCCTTAAATTCCGAGGATCTTTATCGTCACCTTTCTTAAAAAGAGGGAAAACTATGTTATTGTTAAAACTTCATGGCACCTCCCCTACCTCAAGGATGTAATTGTACACTGCCGTTAGCTTCTCCAAAAATTCCTCCGAGGTATTCATGAAAAACTCGTAAGGTACTCGGTCTTCTCCGGAAGCCTTGGCGGTTTACATCGTTGAACGACATTGAGCAACGCGTAGTGCAAATGGGTAGCACTGGTTGGTGGGTTAAACAATTGCTTAAAATGTTCTGCTAGGATGCCCACCTCAAAGTGGATACCGCGCGCGAATAACGTGCCATTGAGAAGTCTTGCATGTTTCCAGAAAGACCGACTGTCGGCCAAAGAGTTTTGGCCAATTGATTCGAAAAACTTTTTTGTTGTTCTGAGCATATTTTTCTATATTCTTGGTTCGCACAACTGTTGCCGGTTTCCCTCAACAATCGCAAATAAGCAAAACACTTCTACCTGGCCTCCTAATACTCCCAGTCAAACCACGGTTTCTTTTTTACGCACGTTTAAGATTTATTGTTTTGGAAAGGCCTAACTAAGATACAGGACGTAAGAAGGTTCACTCTCACTATTTAATGGGTCGCCAACAATGTGTGACCACAGGTTTCCGTTTCTTCAGGGGTGTCACAAGGATACATTCTTGGGCCCTTACTGTTTTCGTTGTATGAGAACGAGCTTCCGGTATAAGGAATAAGGAATAATATTGACATTATCAATAAAGATCTTCAAATTATGCTGCAGTGAAATAAATAAGATTCTTGTATTGATACTTATATTGCTTCATACATTTTGAACTTGAAAATTTGTTAACCTGCGAAGCCATATGATCGATATTATCTAGATCAAACTAATTGCTAGTTTGTGCCCGGAAATTAGTATCGTAAAACTCATCGCTGACAATCAATAGTCATCTGCTTTGTCATTGGCGAACAATGTTGTGGAGCAACACACTCCATTTCTCATTTACTGCTGCTGCAATTTCTGATATTTGCTGAAAGGTTTTTCCTTTAAGTAATAACAGCGAGCTCTACGACACATATAGCGAGATCGGTCAGTTTATTATTTATATGCCAAGCTCACGATAGGTTGAATGTTAGTAAGGGTCTCAGTCGGAGATGATGAATCAGCAGCCAGACAAAACATGATTCTTTATGCATAGAATATGTTCAGAAACCTAAACGCGTTATATGTTTTCAACTGTTAACACAAAAAACCACAATAGATTCGACTGGGTTAACAAAATGTCTCAAACGAATCGCAGCGAAAATGAGCAACAATTACACGTATCATCTATTCTTCTGGTGTAAATAGTCTTCACTTCACCATTCGAATAAGAACGTCGCTGCCGTCATAACAAGGCAGGTATTCACGGGCTGCACTAAAAAGATATCCTAGTTCTAGTACTATAGAACAACGACACGATAACATATCTAATCCTTAAATTTAATGAGGCATAGATGGCGCTGTCAATCACACAGCCCATTACCCATATCAAACAAAATAACGCTTACCTTGATGCTGCTATTAAGTCGCTTGTCAGTTCCCAATGTGTCCGGATTGAAGTTATGCTGGAATGCATCCAACACATTACTACCTCGGCCACGCTTGTTCTTGGCAATTATCAACAGGATAACAGCAACCAGCAACAGAATGATTGTAGTCAGCACTGCTATTATCACTCCGACAAAATTCGCTTCCGGTTCCTGGTCGATAGGTTTCGGCGAAATAACTACAAAAAAAGTCCAAAACAAAACATGAAACACACACATAGGCCAACAGAGATTTAGTGATATAAAAAAAAGGCGATGGCAAGGAACGAGAAAATTGTGATGAGGAAAAAGGATATAAAAGGAAGAAGGAAAAAAAAAATCTGTAAAACCAAAGAAACGATGATGGAAGACCGCAAAAATGTATAAAGTGAGTGAAAATACAGCGGGCGCACGAATATGAGGGCAAAAGTAGACAAAAACTGCTCTAAATGGAATTTCCTCTTTTAGGACACATTTTTTGTTGGTCCAAAAGATGTGTGTGCATGTGTGTATGTATGTGTGAGTGCGTCATTATGAAGCTCAACAAAAGAGTACGACCACCACAATTTCATGATAACGACGACGACGACGACGACGACGACGACGATGATGATGATGATGATGATGATGATAGGAAAATGGGTAAACAGGAGTGGGTGCTGTAAAGTGGGAGTTAGGAAAGATAGCGAATATGTTGGATTCTTAGAAACGCGCCAGCAATGCTTATGACGAGGAACGTAACAATGGAAAAAGGAGTGAATGTTGGTGAAAGTGTATCTGGATGGGCGACTGTGGATCAAATGGGTAAGAATATGGGATAAAAACAACATCAGAAGGTGATTCAAAAAAAGCGCAAACAAAAAACAAAAAAAAAAACAGACTTACTTTGTGGTATGTGGCTGCGTTCTCCTTTGCTGGGGTTCGTTTGAACTTCATCCCTCTGTAGTGGGTACTCTGGTGTATCTTGGGGCGACGTACTTCCGCTTATTTCTTCGTCCGTGAAATTTCCCACTACTGGCACTATTATGGAAAACGACGAGCGAAGAATATTTACGTTCAAAAGAATTCGTTTTCGGTGAAGGTACATGGAAAAAAGTTTCAAAAAATTTATATATGTACTTTTATTTATTTTTTTTTTTTTTTTGGTTACCAAAAGGCAACAAGGAGTAGAAAGAACAAAAAAGGAAGAAAAAGAAGATCACAAGAAATATGAGTAGTTTTTAAGGACGACGAACGGCAACGAAGACGAGGACGACTTGAGGACAACGACGAATAATATAAGTGAGATTGAAAGAAAAACCTTGAAGCGGTAAGTTACCATGGAGGGGGTGGTAAACAACAAGAAAAAAAAAACTGAAAAATGAATTCTCACCATGGTTCTCCACAAAAGGCATGAAGGAGGAGGGGGGGGGGGGGGGGGGGGGGGCAGCAGTGTGGAAATGTCGAACCAAGACCCGAGCAGAGTGGAGCATCGTAGTAACATTATGAAAAATTATGAACAGCTATTGTGTGGAGCAACTTTTCAGTTTGGCAATATTAAATTTTCAGATATTTTCAAATCAAGCGAAGTATTATGAAGTTTTTTTTTTTTTTTTTTTTTAGTGAAGACGAAGACGGCGGTAGTGGCAGGATGTTTTTAACTTTTTCTTTTTTTTTAATAATTTTTTTTGAAAAGAAGTTTACCGTGTGCATCGTAAAACGGACACTCTACGCAAGTTCCTGAATGGGTTATACAATGGATGGTCCTTAAATGAGCTGCGATATGGTGCAAGGAGCGTTAAATTAATTGAATGCGACAAGAAATTCTTTTTCGACTCTAGTTTTTTAGTTGAGCTTGCCTCAGTTGATTGAGGGACTTTGGCGAATGGACGTACGTATTTAACGATTCAAGTTTTACATAACTCAGGAAGCCCGTTATGCTTTTTATGTGATTCTACGAAGATGGAATTTTGAGAGGACGAAGTGCTACGTAAATAAATTAAAACCTAGCTCAATAATGAAACAGGAAACAGGTTTGTTAAGAAGAAGACTATTAAAATGTATGTACACAGTGTGGCAAAAAATATCCCGGACATGAGCCAAATCTCAGCAATCAAGAGCGCCATCTATTTCCCTGAACATTTGTTTTAAAGTTTGCATCTTTCTCTACGATTTGGCTGACATTTAATAATTGTAAAAATTATTTTTCCAGAACACCTTTTCATTTGATGTTGATATGACAAAACTTGGTAAAAATGGCATCGGAACCATTCCGATTGATGCAACATGTATACAACAACGATTGTTTGAGTAAAACAGTTGTTTTTGAGTGGGATAAACGTTTTTTGGGCGGTAGAGAGACGCTGGTGGATGACAAAAACATCCAAAAAGTTTGTGCTATGTCATTCCAACTGATGAGACAATTTTTTCCACATACTATCTTGAAGTTTTGAAGGGTTTGATGGCTACAATCTATCGTATTGAACCTAAAATGCGCGATGATAAACCGAGTCCCAAAGCACTCATTGTTCGTAAATTGTTGGCTCGTAATCAACTGCGTGTGTTAAATCTTCTCGTCTTTTTCAGTCAGGAATATTATTTGCCACACTGTGTATTTTCAATTTTTTTTTTATTAAAAGGTTTAGCATTTGATGTTATCGTTTACCTGGTTTTAAAAATAATATCGGGGCAGTGACACCTCTTGCTGTCGATAAACTGGTTGAATCGAATTCTGCTGTTGCTCAATCACCCTCTCCTGCATATTGATGTTTGTTGGCACCTATGTATGTTGGCAGTTTCTTCCAGAATGTTTCAGGCGGTAAGTATAGACATGGGTTTACAAATAAGCCCACAAAAAGAAATCACAAGAAGTGTAATAGGGTGAAGGCGACGGCTACTTCAAACTAGCCCTATGTAAGATGCGGCGCCCTGGGAAGTGCGTCTTAAGGGACGTGTTTAAGAAGTGCTTCACACGCATTTCTTCGAGCATTAAAGTCGCGTGCACAATTTTAAATTTGTACGGATGAAAATAAAATTCATCGCGCAGAATTCGCCTTACGAAACGATCGGAAATTCTAAGAGCAGACGCATGTTTGCGCATCGAACGCCGCGGGAATAGGAAGAGGAAGAGTCCAACTTTTACCGCTTCGGTGTTCCAAAATGTTCTAATGAGACGTGCGTCTCTAGTTCTTCTCTTCAGTTCAAAATAGGTTTCCTTGAACATTGTGACCCACAAAAAAATGCCGGTTGATTTCTGAAGGCACGCTGGGTTTAAACCACTAAATGGACGTTGGAAAAATAGGCCTCTAAGGGAACGTACGTTACTCGTTACTCTAACGCACGATGACGACTTAAACAAAAATTAACAAAACTGTTAGATTCCCTTTTCAAAACTTCTTAAAGCCCGATAAGCTGATAAGTTTATCGGAATTCGTGGAGTAATGACGGTTTGGCTAGACGAATATCTAAACAGTCGGCAATTTTGTGCAAGAAAAAGAAATTCCGGAGTGCTAGAGAGATCCTTCAAGGATCGAGGCAAGGTCCCATCCTATCATTCGTGTACACAACCGCGACATAACTGCGACCTACCGCAACAGTGGTTCGAGGACCTACTATCCACAGTTACCAGCTCAGTTCCTCTTCATGAAAGAAACAAAACGCTGTAAGGGTTCCGATTGACGTTCGACCCAACAAGATGTAGAGGATTTACAATAGATAAGGACCGACCCTAGCAAAAGAAGAAGAGAAAGCAAATTCAATAGCTGTGTGGTGAGCTCGATGGGATAATACGGTTAAAGGCAGGTGGACTTGCAAATTAATCCCTACCACCGAATATTTGTTAAACCGAGCATATGGGAACTGCACCTACCATCTCACGCAGTTCCTGTCTGGCCATGGAGGCTATAGGAAGTACTTTCACCGTTATGGAAACATACCTCTCCTTTTTGTCCAGAATACCCAAACCAAGAGTAATACGATTCCAAAATTGGAGAAATGTCCTTCCCAACCTCCCGAGGGAAAATAGATGGAAATTGACCAGTTTATCACGAACTTGCAAAAAGGTCTTCAAATTCAGGAAAGAATGCGACGGCAAGCAGAAATACCCAACGGCAGTCCCGCGGCGTAAGTGGTAGAAGTATGCAGGGTTCCTGGCATCGATTGTTCGGGTCTGCGAATCGTGCATAGTAGTAGTAGTATCTTTGGAAGATCACTACATCCCTTCGGGTAAACAAAAAAAAAATATGTCTTGTTTCTGGAAACAGTAACCTTCCTAAGGGGCAAGAATACTAAGGAAAGGATACTTTCTTAAGGCCTCATTCATAAATAGTTGTATAACCCCAATTCACAGTAGTTCCCATCGCAGACTCAGGCGATGATGTAGTCATCGCTAGATCTCCCGATTCTGATGGCTCCTGCGGATGTTTCTACGACATGTTTGATAGATTGGGCTGGACCGATTACAGATTATCGGAGTGTTGCCTGTTATGGTATAATGTAAGTACTGTCGAAGGTGGGAATGCTAAAATTCAACTTCTCTAGCGGAAAGAGGGAAGAGAAAGAACTGACATCCACTGAAATCGGAAATTCGGAACTGGAACTGAACCCTTTCTTACAGTCCAAACAAGGCTAATAGGCCCTAATACATACAACAAAGGTAGCCTAGCAAACAACTCGGATGATGGATTTCTTCGATTCCAAGTTGCGTATGAAACCGGTTGTGGTTCAGTTGAAAAGAATTTGGATGTCGCTGGAAAACCTGCCTTCCAACGCTAAAAGAGCGTGCCTGGAAGGACTTCGAAATCATCTCTATCACATAGCCAACAGGAAAGATTGGGAAAGACAATAGTCCGAACGACGCTGTATGCAAGACTTCAATGTGAACAACGAAACTCTTAGATTGAAGTGCTCCACGCAGCAAACTCTTGAATGGCTAAGCCAGATCCATACGTCCGTCAATGCATCTTGCATTGCATTGCATTTTTGCTACGATTCGGTATTTCCACATCACGAATGGCAGAAGTCGAACTAATTGACTATCGAGATTCCACGAAGATGGCAATTAAGCCTTAAGCCTTTTGGATTTATTTGAGTTAAGAACAGATTCCAACGTCTGATGATGCATTGCCACAGGGACTCTTTGACTCTTCAAGATCTTTTTGTAATTGTATGTATCCTCCACTCTTAATCACCATGCAGTCATTTATGTGACGAGGTACTTGCCCCTGTCGGTGAGGTTTGGAGTTCCACCGGCAGTTTAGAAGCAGAACCTTTTAAATCCACTTGAAAACATCTTCTGTAAGCTTTCACAAGACTAGATTGACTTACATTGATGGGTTTCGAAGGAACCAATCGAGGGGTTTAAATAATTATTTTTGAAGGTGCAAACTAAGAAAGGATATCCTGGGAAGCTTATTCCACAATACTATGGTGGCATAGTGTTTGGTAGGGCGATAGGGTCCCAGGTCCTACTTTCAGTTTTAAGCCTCAGGCCATGTTGTACCACTTACATAAGAATCTCTGTGTACTAGCTTTAAAGGTTTCCAAGACTTCTCCCACCAGCATTTTATTTTCATCATTTCCTTGAGAGGCTATATTATGTGTGAGATCAATTCACGTGTGTGTGTGTCGGATAAGTATTAACAATACACTTTTGCACCATTTGAGCTCGGCTATCGACTGGATAGGTCCAAATATCCATTCAAATTTTGGAAAATTTTATATTTCATCGCTAACTCTGAGTAAACTTTCAACAATGAATTCAAAAGGAAAATCCTCCGAGTTTTGTGTGAGTACTTATTTCTTTGTCAGCGTTCAACATGCATACATACTCGTATAATCGGTACCTTTAGTAGAATGGGAAATCCATGAATTCATCTCAATTGGTGGAGTATTTCCATCGTCCTATTCATAGCTACAACATACTCGTCTGTATTGTATTTATGTGAGGACCCATGTATAAATACATACTTGTAGTCGGAGTCATATTCATTCTTATACTTGTGTTAAACCGACTTTGGGAATCACGTCTGCAGTGGTATAAGTCTCTTTACACAACGATGAATCAACCAACCGACTGTCACAGGATAAATAGGTAGAAACAGCTGCATTTTGAAAAACCTCGTGATTTATATAACGAAAGTGCATTCGCGCATCACTGGGCTCACATCAGAGATGTTCTTTCACTCGCATATAACACACATGCTCGAAGGACAACCACCACAGATGACAACATCAAAATCGAAAACGATGACGATGTTGATGATGATGATGATGATGATGATGATGATGATGATGACGATTGTGTGTGGATATGGATGGTGAATTCCAGCAAGCGAGTTGGGATAAAATCCGCACTATGACACTTAAGCATTTTACGCTCCATTCAATTCTTCCAATGGGTATAAAGTACAAAGTACTTTATATTGATCCTCCCCTCTGGTATTAAGTTTGGTGAGACGACGATGAAACCGTTGCGGCATTGAAATGATGCAACACATTTTACGTTTTCGTTGTTTTGGCAAATAGCTTACGGCTGACTCTAGGATACACAGGGACACAGGGATACTGAGATAGTGAAAAACCCGGGAAAGGGTGCAACACTATCGTCTTCAATTATGCGTAAATGTTTTGGGTTCAAAGTAATCCTTTACGAGCTAAGTTCCTCTCTATGAAGTGAAGAGTTGTAGGATCATGTCACAAGGTATTATCACCTACCCTCGAGTAATTTATCTACTCGTACTCGTACATATGCGCACTTTATTAAGTATCCAACCCTAGTTCGAAGTCAGTGGTTTATGACAAGAAAGTGGATTGCTAGGGTAGTTGACCTTTGATTGAGTTGAGCAGTTTGTTGTTGTTAACCCCGAGAGGCCTAGGGGTGATATTGTTTTTACACCCGATTTACCGAGTTACCTAATGTTACATTTTTCATTGCAAAAGGGTAAAACGAGTAAAGAAGAAGGAATTGCCAGTAGGCAAGCTGCGGTGCATTTGAAAGGTATCGTTACACATTCACCTGATTGTTGACCAGTTATAAGCTTTCATTCGCCTTAAGGTCGAAAGTGCATTTCTCGCGGGCTTTGGCGTTTTGGCAGAAGACGAATTTGAGGCTTGATTCTATGATGGAATTAGAAGCCAATTATGTATTTCAGTAACTTTGGTACCATCTTATGTGCCACGTGGATTCTCAAGCAACCACACATTGGATAAGTCCTGAGCCCCAGAAGTAGCGAAGAAATACACGATACACGAAACAAAGGTGGTCTTCACCAAAAAACTGTGTATTATGAGCTTTCTCTGCCTATCTAAACAACTAATTCCGAAAAGTACTGCTCTCAATTGGATAAACCGAAGGATGCAATCGAAAAACGGCCAGACTATTCCATCAGGACAGAGCAACACCGGTCTCTGCAGAACTCATTTAATGGAAATATGTTCGCCTCGCTGGAAGCATTTAAAATACACAAGAAGCCCGGAAAAATCAAATGTTCTACAACAGTTGCATTATGAAATTGCCCGAGAGATAGCAGATAGTGACTGCAAATAACGATGCATATACCTACTAGGGGCACAAAAGTCATCAGCCTATTGAAAGATGCTATAATTTTTGCAAATGGCGGCAAATTGAACGCGGAATAATTGTTACGATGTCTTTGCGGAATAATTCGTCGGTTGTGTTGGCGCAGCGTAAATGTCGGCACAGATTTCTAAGTCGTCCTACACCAATTGGGCAAATATTACGACGTTTAGCCGCTCGCCTAGAAGAGTAGGTGACAACACAAGATGGTGTCCGATCTGGGGGGCACCACCATAGCAGCCGTTCTGGTGAGAATATCGCAGCTATGGTTGAAGATATTTTAGACAACCCCGGAGTATCGACCAGACGACGTGCCTAATTGCATTAATTGTTATGTGTTGATCGCCAATCGTGGTAACCTAAGCCATCCTGAATCTCAGCAACGAGGGAAACAACTTTTCATCGAAAATCATCATGAGCGACGAGCCTCATTTCCATCTTTGCGGATATGTCAGAGCCATACTCAACGACTTCCTCCTTCCGCAATTGGATGAACTGGGACTGGAGAATATTTGGTTCCAACAGGATGGAGCAAAGGCGCATACCGAAATTCTGAGAGCTGCATTTCCGGGTCGCCTAATCTCTCCTTTTGGCGATTTGCACTGGCCGGCAAGATCGCTTGATTTAACCGTTCCAGACTTCTTTTTGTGGGGTTTTTTGAAGTCACGAGTCTATATCAACAAGCCTTCGACTTCTGTAGCCCTCAAAGAGAATATACGTCAAGAATCAAGCAAATATCAAGTTCTGACAAGAGTGATGGAAAATGCCATAAATCGGACCCGAATGGTCATGAATTTTGGCAGCGGCCGCTTAGCTGATATAATTCTTGCGACTTAATAGAAAAGAACTGAAGACATCAAATAAACATAATCCAAACGCAAAACCAAAGTTTTTTATTCATAAAAAAAATTACAGCCAGAGAACGTCGGGTGACAACTTTTGGGCCGCCTCGGCAACGCTCTCCATTGACTGTAACGTGTCTTTCATTCTCGTCTTGGAAGAAAAATGAGCCAATTATTCCGCCATTTTAAAAACTACGCCACGGTGGATTTAGGATTTTCCGATTCCACCGAGGCGGAAATGCTCTTCATCTGAAACGAAGATTTTTTGATCAAAAGCGATAACGAAGCAGGTTGTCATTTTATTTAAATTTCTGAGTCAATTGGACCTTGTAAGCGAATAGTCGGAGATCTTTAAGAAAAATTCTATTCAGGCTAGTGCCACTGATGTTGCTCAGATTTTTTGCGCGTTGAAGTTCTCAGGCTTAGGCGCATATTTTGGACAACAGCTGCATAGGACGAACATGGGAATATGTTCGACTATCAATCAGCAAACGTGTCTTACGAAGTTTCTTTACAAACTTGAGTAAACCAGCTGCAGTTAGCGCGAACCGACATTTATTTTCAAAATTCGCACTGCTCCGGAAACACAGTATCTACCTCGAAAGTAACATTGCAATATTTCTTAACATATTTCCACCATAAATCGTTCAATTTTGGTCCGATTACAATGATTTAAAAAATAGAAAAAACTTTTCATGTTTGAGGCCAAGTCAGCTCCTTCTTTTGTTAAAATGAAGAAAACAGAAAACACAATCTGAATCGAGGCCAGTATAGAAAATAAATTCTTTGCTTATTCCCGTATGGATGACGATGCAGTCTGGTGTGAATCTGTGTCTTAAGCAATCAAGCTTCGCAAATACTACGACAAATACAGACTTCAAGATCGGTGGGATCCTCTTCAACGTGTGTTCGACATCTAAGACTTAGTCTTTTCCACTGGGCCATCCGGGTAGGAATCAAAGCCTCTTCGACCAAAGTCTTCCCAGGCGATTCCTGAGAATTTTTCTGCCCAGGTCAATATTTCTGGAGAGCTCGTAGCTTCTGCTCTTTCAAGTCAGATGTTTTTAAAATCAAAAACTTCCGTAAAATTGCTTCTGTTCTCTACAGAGCAACCAGGGTTCTTTATGGTCATTCCGAACCATCTGGCATCGACATTAATACTCGACATGAAACCTTACAAATCCTCTATATATCCTATCATGTCAAATCGAAAAGAAGTTGGCAAATATCGGTCTGGGACCTGGTTAAGTTCGGTTAATTAGCCAATTTTGCACCTATCCGGCCTTAAACCGCACTTATAGAACCCAATCTAATAGTTAATAAGTTGTTTTAGGCCTTCGCACAATACGGCAGAGAGGATAATGAACTCGATGTCAACGAGACTGATGCCTCAATACCCTTTTTAGACAAACCCTGATGAATTTTCATTCATCTGGCATACATTGCTCCGGCCAAGTCTTGATGTACGACCTCTATGAAATAGTCGGCTACTGCCTTAAGAAGCTCGATTCTCTTTCAATATCATCGGAAAAGTCGAGGTATTTTCAATTTGGTAGACTATTTTATGATCGTTTAAAGTCATGTTACTCCATGAGTAACAAGGTTCTTGTCAACATTATTTTTTAGCGCCATCTACCTAATTTACGGTTCAATGCATGTTGGCAAAAAGCCTTGATGGGCGGCGTTTTTTGATGCCTTTGGTTACGTGTCCACCGTTCAAGTTTTCTTGTATAAATCTGCCCTTTACAATAAAGCCCCATCCGAATGGATATTTCTTTTGTACCATCGTGGCATAGGTTACCGTGTTTCATCCTTCTTTATTTGTCGCATCCCATCCCAGACGATAAATGGTTGTGATACTTAGTTTTAACGAGCTCATTGCCGCTAGTTGTTCGACTACGCGTGGCCTGTTTAAAGTCTGCACCTTTAATGTGCTGATGGTAACTTCACTGTCTTTGTTTCGCTTTGCAGGGTCACGAACAATAGTCCTTACTTATGCACCTGTATCAGGAAAATCTATTGGTTACTTCGAAATAGCTTTCTGCTCACAATTCGCGAGCCTGAAAAACATGCCACCTTGGGTAAAAGCGTCTAGAAATAAACGCATGCCATAGAGGTTTTCACTAGTTTAATGCCACTCCATCCTCTTATAAAAAAAAGAGCATTTCGCAACACAGTCAGACTTCTACAAATATAGTGATACCAAGTCGAGAAGTATAGAACTAGAAAAAACTCACTTCGAACCTCAAAGGTATAAAGCGGTATCCATATACGGATGGATCAAAAATGGACATAGGGGTAGGTGCTGGCATGCTTCAAACACCAGAATTCCGCAACCAGAAATACATGCCATTCAGGGGTGCGCAAATCTTATTCTAAAAATGGGAGTGAAAGGTGTCCCCATCCATATACTAACCAACGGTCAACTTGAAATTAAAGCTTTAGGCTCAAACATCTTTGACCAAAAATTAGTCGTTGACTGCTTCACTACACTACAAGAACTCTCCCATAAGAACAAAATAAAACTTCGGTGGGTGTATGGTCATAAAGGTATTGTCGGAAACGAATTAGCCGACGAACAGGCTAGAACTGAGCCGATGAACTACGTTGCACCTATGAACATTTATTGAAGACAGGTTAACATGCAATAAAATTCAAAGTTTATCATAGCCGATATCTATAGAATACATTTTCAGGCAGATGAAGAAGGTAATAAGCCCAGAAGGAACGAAAACATTTTACTTGCTTCGAAAGATAATATTTTGCTAACAATTCAGTCTCTGAGATACGGCGACATCTTCAAAAAGTGTTCTCAAAACAGAGAAGGAAAATCTAGCTCTTGTTCCGTAGCGCAGTCCTGAGCTCGGTAGGAAGGGTCAATGGTGGACAACAGAAAAACACTTGCCCTGAAAATTCTAAGTAAATTTGTTATGATTGGAAAGTAAATTAACCCATTATGTGCGCTGTTCGAATTAGAAGCTCTACCTGAAAACTTCAGTTACAAAAAGAAGTAGCAAGTTGCCTTGTAATCCATTCAACTCACCTGATATGAATGATATTTCACTTAACATTATCCATCGCAGAGCAAAATATAAATGCACTTGTAGATATCGTCCGATTCGGTGGTGTAGTTTGATTGTCACATCTCTTGCATGATCCAGCACTGTATCTGGCATGTAGGAAAATTGCACCGGCTCTCCGGCAAATTGTCGCCCACCAATGCTAAAGAACACTTTGGCATGAACAAATACCTAACAAGAAAAAAAAGCTTGTTAGTAAAAATGAATAATTGCTGTTAATTGAAAACCTTTACCTGAACATCCTTAGAAAACATGTTGTTTGTATGTAAAACAATTGCACTAAAGTTTCGTACGGAATCGAATTCAAAAACAATTTCAACAGGTTTACCCATAAGACCGGGCGTATCGTTTCTCCATCCAACCCACTCGTATCCTGAAAAATTAAAAAGTCTGTTTAACAAAGCTTTCAAAACAAGTACAGTATCGTTTTGGATTTCTGTACGAGTAGTAATGAAAATAACATAACGTCGGAAATAAACTTAATCTTTTCTGGCTGGTTTAGAAGGGCGAACTAAAAGTATACAATATTTGCACCGAACCAATATACATAACCACGACATAAGTGAGAAGACTTTAGAACTTGCAAACAGTAACTTCCAGACATTTTCACATTGCATCCGACAATAGCATGAGTGCCAATATTAAGAAAAGATACTTGAAATCGATTTATAAGAGCTCAAACAGCATCTGAGAGACCCCGACGGGGACGTTATGCAAACCAGTGCCCAACGACAGAGGAACGATCAATAAAACCGTCATGTGGTAGTCTGTTCCTTACAAGCGCCAACTATAAATTGAATAAAGCGTTTTATTCAGGACAATATCAGCTACAGAGATAATGAGAGCAGATTGTAATATTTCAAATTTATTGTAATGCCCAACAATTTTTCGCAGTTGATGCGACAAATTTCTAAACATGCTTCTTACATCTTATAAAAAGATAACGAGAGAAGTAACGTTCCCCAGTGTACGCCAATGGCTTTTCTACGTGCCGCAAACAGCGACTGAAAGGGGAAAAAATGTACTCAAGCTAAGTCAGAAGCGCATTAACATCTAATGAGAGTACCCGAAGTCTGTCTGCGTAATCCAGCTCTCAGATCCTAGAGACTACAGATGGGGCTAAAGAAAAGGCGGATACATATTCATATACAGTGTGGCAAATAATATTTCGGACTGGCTTAAGAAAACATAATCAAATATGATTTTTGTTTAACTTTCTGTCTTTTTATTCGAAATATTCTCCTCCCGATGCTATACCCTTGTTACAGCGATTCAGTAGAGATTCAAATGCCTGCTCTAGCATATTTTGCGGAATTGCCTCCAGTACCCGTGTCCAAGCTATTTGAATGGTCAGAATATCTTCAAAAAAAGCATCCTTTCAACTTCAATTTCAATTTCGGTAACAAAGAAAAGTCGCACGGTGCCAAATCAGCTGAATACGGCGGATGATTTAACGCTGAGTGGTGTGTAACTCGATGTGTTATTGTGTAACAGAGACCAACTTTTTGGATCGCGATATTCTGGTCGGACACAATGAATTCTAGCCATCAAACGCCTCAAAACTTCATGATAACATGCGACAGTAACTGTTTCACCAGTTGAAATAAATTCTTTGTGGATAATTCTTCTGCATCGATATGGTGAGCATTTTTTAAACTTGGTTTCTGGATCGTATTGGACAAAACTTGTTTCATCACCCGTAACAATTGTTTTCATGAAGTTCGGAACAATTCGAGAAATGCCAGACTCCTGTCAATTCTTGATCATCATTTAATGTGTGTGAAACAAATTGTGCACAGCACTTTGTTTTGCTCTAATCCTCGTGAAATATGACTTAAATATTGTAGTTTCTTTGTTGATGTTTAAGGCCTCTTCCATCATTCTCAGTGAAACATTGCGGTGCTCTGCAACAAAATCACGTCTTTTTTGGAACATTTTAGGGGTAGAACTAAAACTGACCGTCCTCTGCCCAAAACAATGTATATGCCACTCGAAAAATACTGTTCTACTCAAACAATCAACAGTATACGTTTGCATCAATTGGAGAGTTTCTGATGCATTTTTATCAGGTTTTGCGTGGGATTTTATCACTGCTATCTGTTCCAGGTTAAAGTTTTAACATCAAATGAAAAGGTGTTCTGGAAAAATAATTTTTACTTACTGCGATATGGGTCGTGTCCGGAATATTTTTTGCCACACTGTGTACATTCGTATATAGAAGGGGTTTTTTTTTTTTTAATGCACAGAACTTTAAAGTATAAGGAATTACAGAAAAATGTTTTGAGTATCCATGAAATTGGCTTTATTTGACAGATAATTTTATGGCATTAATGCTTGAATATGACATTTGGCAAGTGACAGATGCAGCAGGCTCGTTGTTGGCGTAATCTGGAACTCGAATTTTCACATACTCTTTGCAGCAAATTAGGATGTATTTCCAAGTGCTCAGTTGCTTTTGGTTTATCGGCGTTAACATGCGTATTTACATGTCCTCAGCATTGGTATTTCGCGAAATTTATCGTTCGCCAAATCTTTCTTTCAGTGAATTAATTGTATCGCGCGCTGTGTGACATATAGAGCCGTCCTGATAAAAGCACAAGTCTGCAATATTAATGCTTTCCAATTGAGGCACGAAAGGTGAAGTAATCATGTCTCTGCACCGCCGTACACTGTTATTGTAACGTTCTGACCACAATATGATCCAATGATTGCACCTGCCCATAAAACCTCCCAAACGTTGACTTTCTCAGGAAGTAATGGTGTTACGACAATGGCTTGCGGATTGTCTTTGCTCCAAAGGCAGTAATTCTGTTTATTGACAAAACGGTTTAACCAAAAATGTGCTTCATCGCTGAACAAAATTTTCAAATGAAATTGTGGATCATTAGCAATGTTTCCTCGGCCCATTCACCAAATGTACGGTCCGAACGATGATCGTGTAGATTCAATTCCTGTACAAGTTGAATCTTGTGAGCACGTTAACCAAGATCTTTACGCTAATTTTTCCATAAAGTTGATGGACACGAATCTACTAGTTGACCACGATGAAGAAATAGCCAGATTTAGATCATCATTAACTCTACGCTGCACACCATCAATTATCCTTAAGAGTAAATCTATTGCGAAAACGATTCAAAATTTCTTGAATTAATCGCTTTAATGGACGACTATGAGCACCATAACATGCACATAAAGTCCGATGAGTTCCTTGAATTGCAAACGTTGCTCCGGCATGAGTTTATTTACAATGAATTGCCAAACCAAACTTATGTAAAAACAACCGAAAACTATCAACTCGGTTGTCATAGAAAATAGTGTTGCTTCGACCATAGCTTCTTTGATGTATCTTCTGATTAAAATTTCCCAGTCAAACAAACCGCGATTGATATATTGTCAAAAGCTATTTTCTTTAGGTTGGTACATCTGTCATCATCTGGCGCTCAAATTTATGTTTGAGCGCCATTTATCGGGATTTTTTGCGTGACAGGTTGGTAAACAAGTTAGTGTTTGTTGTATTCTGCGAATGTTGTTGAGTAAGGAGTTTGCCTGGAATTTTGTATTTCTAAGAAATATCATGAGCGGAAGCGTTGAAAATGTCAACGGTAGTTTACGGGAACTCGACATGTCGAAAACACAAGCGTACGAGTGGTTCAAATAGTTTAAAGCGGGCCATACTGTTGTTGATGATTTGCTTCGTTCCAGTCGCCCATCTACCAGTACAGTATGATTGACGTTAACATCGAAAAAGTTTAGAAAATCGTCCTCGTAGATCGTCGTGTGAGCTTGAGGGAGATATTGTAGCTGCAGATCTTGTTGGCTCATTCGAATAGGTGCAGATGTGCACGATGCTTTGGGCATGCGACGAGTTGAAGCGCTTCTTGTGCTGAGAGTGCTAAAGTTTTTGCAGAAACAGCATCGCATTGATATCGCTAAAGAAATACTTCAAAAAGTTATCGATGGCATCATTACTGGTGACGAGACATTGGTCTATGAATATGACATCGAAGTCCCCAAAAAGGGATAAAGATACCTCCAATCCGGCGAGTCCCCGGTCAATCAGTCTACTTCCAAACATCAGTAAGGTTTACGAAACACTCATCAATAGAGTCCTGACAAAATGGGTTTAGGACAGAAATATAGTTCCGGAAAATCAATTCGGTTTCAAAGCGGGGCATGATGTTATTCATGCCGCGTCTAAACTAGTTTCTGATATCCAATGGAACAAAGCCAAGAAACAGTGCAAGGATGCCTGCCTGATTGATTTGGAGAAGGCCTTTGATACCATATGGTTAGAGGGACTCTTCTACAAGCTGAACAGGCTGGGCATTAGTAAACCACTGCTATATATTCTTTTCAATAGGCTCACAGGTCGACAGTTCATCGTGAAGAATGTCGATGTGAGTTCTACTGGAACATTTCATATTAAAAACAGTCTGCAATAAGGTGCGGTTAACTCGCCGATCCTATTCAACATTTACACAAGTGATCTGATAGGTACAGATCAGGTCCACAGATTGAGGTTATAAACATTATTTTGCAACGTGACTTCGATAAAATTAAACAATATTGCGACGATTGGAGGTTGAAGATCAACTTTCAGAAGTCGGAAACCATTTTGTTTAGGACGCCTTTGTCTGGGCCTCTGCGGATACCAGAAAGAGTTGCCGAAAGTTTCAGATCATGGGACAACACGGGCGGCCACTTGTTTGTCGAAATGTAGTCAGATACCTTGAGATCTGGCTAGATCTATATCTATATAAGAGCTTTTGCCCTTACAAAGACTGTTTTATAGTAGGCAAGTGATGCGAGGGTAAAGGTCATCTGCTACATGGTCCTTATTCGGCCTATTCTTACATTTGGTTGTCCCATGTGGTTCAACGGTAGAGCAAGTCTTTTGGAAACGATTCGGTTGTTTGAGAGGGCTTGTCTTAGGGCTTATCTTCGCTTATACAGAACACCAGAGTCTGAGTACATATAATTCTATCCTAATGAGGGTCTTGAACGAACCTAATACGAGTGGATAATTTTGTTATTAAGTTGATTCGAAGGCACGGCAGTGCGGAGCTTCTCCGGTTTAGTAGGGCGGTAGGGAGTCGCGACATTAGGGATGTTGTTCGGCAGCACCAACAATTTTGGTGGCTTGCAGAAGAAGGGCAATTTCCATTGTCGAATTCCTCCAATACTAGGAAACTTCGTTAGGGAGCAGTGTGGGTCAGCCTATTTTTTTAAGACATGGCTGGCTTACATAGGTGTAGGTAGGCTTAAGGTAGTTTTAAGAGCAAAAATTATAAAAACTAAAACAAAAAAAATAATAATAATAATAAACAACAGAGATGGGTAACCTTCTCTATAAAAATGGTAATCCACACAAAAAAAAGGATTAGTGCCTAAACAATGCAATAAGTTAGCTTAAGTAGGTTAAGTAAGCTTAGGAGTAAGTTTTATAATAAAATAAATAGAAAATGTCCATGTGGTCCGGGCTGAATTTCTTTCGCCAGGCCAGTAAAAAAGGAGTATTGTATAAGCGTATTAAAGCATGTGATTGAAAGTTTTCGACGAAGGAGGCCAAAATTATGGAGAAACAACTCTTTGGGCCTTGAACTTGGAGAACAAGAATCGTGACGTAGAATTCTATGTTGGATTGGGATGATACAACTGTAATACAGCTGGAAGGTTTCTGCATATTACCATTTGATCTCGCCAATAGCCCAATTCGTGTGAAAAGGCTTCACGTCTGACATGACTGAAACGCGGAAGATCCTCAACAATCAAAACAGCGGAGTAGTCATCTTATGCCCGCATTTGTGCAGCTCATACAAAAAGAAGTTGGAAGGATCGCAACGTAAATGAGCTTCGCACTGTTAATAAAGTTATTTCGGTCGTAGACTTATTAAGAGACTTCTGAAAATGGATAACAGATATGAACAGTCATTTCAAGCCACAAATAGCCCAAAATCCAAGCATTTTTTAGACAACAGATAAAGCCGAACTCTTGTAAAAACTATCTACACAAATACTCACATTAGGTGTGCACATAATGCAACCCTACATAAGTATTTGAAAATACAAAAATATCACAGAAAAAGTAAAGTTCTCATATTGGTTTCCAGCCAACGTTGATTAAGTACTATAGTTGTATGTATACCTCCAACATCGATTTGATACCAAAAAAAAAAGAAGAAAATTGAGTTGAAATTGAAGAGTTAGCACCATCATTAGCCGTCCGGTTTTTTTGTGATTTTTTTATTTCTGCACTCACTGATCACTCTCTAATTACGAAACAATAGGCAAGTGGGTCATTAAGTTGCAGCCACATTTGTGGATGGTAGCCTAGCCACTGCATCATTTCTCTTGTGCAGTATCGATTTTCCTTTCGGATTAATTTGTTTCCCAGATAATAAATCACGAGTGAATGACTTTCATATGGTTCCAATTAGCTGTACAATAAAACCATCATTGTGAGGACTGAGGAACCACTTTATCATTTTTACCAATCTCCGCACTCATTAATCTCAGTTTTTTTTGCCGACTCTTTCGGATTCACCTTTGGCTTTAGATGATTAAACTGTCAATGTTTTTTTTTTAACATTTTTTGTAAGCCTTAAACTGCTTTAGAAAAAAAAACTTTGCTGATGTGATGTCATAGGGTAGTTGGGGAAGAAGACAAGAGTTTTCTAATAGCCTTACTAAAACGAATAGCTAGACTCGGGTAGAGACATGAGACTTTTGTAGTTAAGGTGCAGTACAGAAGTGTTTATCACTAGGGTTCCGATTTGGACCTCATTTCTTTATTTCAAAGTCTGATAACATTGGATAGAGAGTGCCACAATCGAACATCAAATGCAGAAGATCAGCGGTGTCGTTGTCAGTAAACCATTAGGCACCTCATGACGTAATATAGATTTCTCCCTATCATCACAAAGAAATTCCTAGCTAGATGCCGAGTCTCGACACGCCGACATGAATTCTATGAGGAACGATTTTGAAGACCAGGAAGGATTATTAGGTTCTCTAAAAGAAAACCATGATAGCAACGCAGCGCTCTGTCCAGGCCATGGAGAGGTGTTCCTCTGTTTTCAGAAAATTCTACCAAAAAGTGAGAAGAACTTGCTAAGGATACACCAAAAGAAAAACGTAAAAAGGGGGAGAAATGTAATAAAAAGTCATAGTCGATGTTGAAAACTTTGAAGTTCAGCAAACTGTTCAGCTTTGGAGAGCTAAAAATCCTGGCGCTCTACAGATGGTTTTATCGCCAACCAAATCGATACTGCTCTAATCGATGCGATGCACTCATCTCGCATTCAAAACGTGCACATTCCGAAGGGAAAACTAAATTCAGAGGTCGGCTGTCTAACGAAGAAACTCAATGTTGGACGTCGTAGCACGATTGGAGTAGCCAGGGTCCGCAGACAGCGCCTTAGTGATAGACTCTCCACTGTGCAAGGGTCCGAGGTATGGTGATGAGTGTGTTAACCGAAAAGCGGCGACAAAGCATGCACATTTGTGAACCCAGCAACGCAAAACTAGGGGAGCGAGGAAAGAGTTTCGAACTAGAATAAGGGAAGAGAAGAAAATCTTGTGTAGGAAGAATATATGTCCTTTTCGCAGTCTCTCGGCGTAAGAAAAACGAAGAGTCTCCCAATTGAACGACATCCGGTTGTTTCACAAGGAATTCAAGCAAATGTCGGCTGGTTTTAAGCCCGGAACACACGGTTTCGAAGGAGCGATAGAAGACAAGATATCTGGGAAACAAGACGCCGTGTTCTTCATAGTCAAGCAAACGTTATTTAATTCAATACACATCAGCCGTAACATGTATTTTGCCTCGTCTACTTTGGTGTGTGTTGACTTATAAGAATCAATGAATTGTTGCCTGATTAGTCAACAAAAGACGTCTTGATGTAGCCTTTTTAGGAACTGCTAAATGGGTAGAGAAGAGTATGCCCGATGACTCGATGACTGGGCTATCAGTTCCATATGCCCTATCTACAAAAAAAGGCGATCCTGTGGCCTGCAAGAGCTACCAAGGCATATCCCTGCTTAATGACGCATATAACATCCTATCTAACATATTATATGAACGTCCGCAGCCGTTCCGCAACACAGTAATTGTTACATGCCAGTATGGCTTCCGGCACGGCAGATCGACAATAGATCAATTTTTCACACTGAGGCAAAAGTTGGGAAAAACCAACGAAAGCCGCATATGATAGCATTCATCGTCCGATGAACTGATCCAATTGTGTTGCATTTCACTAGAAAACACGAGGTGCAAAGTGCAGTTTGGAAACAGCTCTTCCGAATTGTTTCACACTTGCACCCGATTTTGGCAAGGAGAGGCACTGTCATTTGATTTCTTCAATCTTGTTCTGGAGCAAATAGTGCGCAGATTTTCAACCGATCTGTCCAACTACAGGTGTTCGCGGACGATATTGATATCATTGCCGCTCCCAGCGCCGTGTATTAGAGACTATCACGGCGTGGTAGTCCTAGTAGTGCATAAGGACAAGACGATATATCAACATGCTTCCAATAAAGAAAGAAATATCTATCGACCACTTAGGTCAACGGTACTGTTGGTAGCAACAACTTTGAGGAAGTTAAGGAGTACTTCTAGCTCGGAGTCAGCATCAAACCCCACGAATGACATCTGAGTGGAAATCCGACGAAGAATTACCCTAAAACCCGCTGCTACATCTATTTGGCCAAACAAACGAGTTCAAAACTTTCATCTCGGAAAATAAATGGTAATCTCTGATTTACGGCGCCGAGTGCTGATCGATAAGCAAAAAAGAAGCAGATACTGAACTCCTTCGAGTTCGTCTTCGTCGAAAGAGTCTTAAACGAACGTCTTCGGCAAATAAAAAAACTCAATAATAGCCAGTGTGGATTTGTTGAAGGAAGATCGACGGTGGACGCTATCCAAAGCCTATGAATAATAATGGAAAAGCACCGAGATTCGTCTAAGGATTTACACATGGTATTTATCGACCTCGAGAAAGCATTCGATCGAGTGCCTAGGGATCTCATATGGGCCGCGCTGAGGTCTCAAAACGTACCGGAAACGTATGTTAGAATAATACAAGACATGTACGGAAACGTGAAAACTGCGGTTAAAAACTCAGCCGGACCCACGACAGAATTTCCAGTTAATGTCGGATTGCATCAAGGAAGCGTACTTAGCCCTTTCCTCTTTAACGTAGTATTTGACTATCTTGCGCGAAGACTGCATGCGCGAAGCAAATGTAACGCCAATTCTCTTCGCTGACGACGCAGTTATACTGAGCGATAACGCCGAAGATTTACAGAACGCCTAAGATTCATGGAAAAATACGCTAGAGAGAAAGGGGTTTAAAATAAGTCGTTCAAAGACGGAGCATTTGACGTGCCCATTTGCACATCCGTTGCGACCTGTTCCGGATATAAGGTTAGACGAAGCGTTTAAAAACAAAATGACGGCAGCGGAAATGAAAATGTTAAGGATGTCTAGTGGAGTCACTAAACGCGATTGCATTAGATCTACGCGTATAAGAGGAAGTCTACATATAAAGAATTCGGTAACCGAACAGCTTGAGGCGAATAGAATAAGTTGGTATTGCCACAAAAAGGCATTATCAACTACGGTCACTCCAACTGTAAGAAAACGAGGTCGGAAAAAGAATTCCTGGATTTCTCAGATGGCAAATGCGCAACAACGCCTGGGGCTTACGACTGAATTGATCCAGGACCGAGCATTATGTAGACGCGTTCTGCGACATTAGCCAACCCCATAAGCGGAGCAGCAGCGATGCAGTAAAAATGGGAAACTCGTTACGCATAAGTTCGTATAACGAGGAAAGGGTTAATAAAAGGATAAGAAGAAGAAGAAGAAGACTGAACTCCTTCGAGAGAAAAATTCTTTGGCGTATATTTGAGAGGATACAACCGCGAGCTCTACGAGCTGAAACTCATCGAATGGACAATAATGCGCCAAGAAAATCTTCAATTCCCAGCCTAGGGATTCGAGAAGACAAGAAAGGCCAAACAAGCGTTTTTAAGATCAAGCTATCTCGGATGTCAGAGCGCTTGGTCTGGACACGCAGAAGCAAAGTGCCCGGGATCGCAGAGGATGGAAGGCTGCATTATCTCAGGCGGGGGCCCTTGACGGGTCGGGAGCCCTTTAAGTAACTACAATTCTATTGAACCATGACAGGGAAGACAGGGAAGACAGGGAAGACAGGGAAGACAGGGAAGACAGGGAAGATAGGGAAGACAGCACGACGCAGCATGAATTTGGCTTATGTGAATGGCACAAGCGTTAGTGTTTTTCATTCGATTTAGAAAGCACAAAAGGGAAAGCTTTTTGATTAGGAAATATGTCTCCCGAACTGGCAGGCTTTTAGGTACCATTTTTATGTATTTTTACCATATACAAGGTGGCGCAAAATTAATTATCCAATTGATCGAAATCTTTACTCGTACCTTTGCAATTTTTCGTGTTGAGTGGAAAAAATGATATCCGCCAAGTGGCTGCCGCCAGTTTCCCTTTGCGCCCCTTTTATATAATTTTCCATGACTTTCCGGTGATAACTGTTCGCATTCCTGTCGAATATTCTCCTTAAGGGCTGCGATTGTCTGAGGCTTGCATGGGATAGTTAAATCGGGCGATCTTGCTGGCCATGCTAAATCACCAAAACGGGAAATTACGCGACCAGGAAACGCTTCCTTCACAATAATCATTGCGGATCGTGCTGTGTGTGCGATTGCATCGTTTTGTTCAAACCACATATTCACCAAACCCCGCTCATCCAATTCCGGCAGTAAGAAGTCGTTTATCATGGCCATGTAGCTTTTGCCAGTAACTGTGACCGTAGTGCTGTGATGGCGTTCTAAAAATTACGACCCAATCACTCGTCCCACGTGAATGCCGTACCACAAAGTGGCTTTGAGTGGATACAATGGCTCTTCGTGCATCACACGCGGATTTTCAGTGCCCCAGAAACGAAGACTTTGGTTTTTGACGTTACCGCTTAAGTGGAAATGCGCCTCGTCGCCCATGATGATTTTCTACACAAAATCGTCCTCTTCATTATTGAGATTGAGGATGGTTTGACAGTGGAGTGTAGCGCTCCATTGCTTGTCTGTTTGTATTCTGCAGCTGTCTAGTTCACAAATGTCAAATATGATTGACGTAAGATGCCATTTGCAAAAACTATAACATCTTCCGATAGGATGATTCATTTTGCGCCACCTTGTACAGCAATTTTTTAAAATTGTGTTAAATCCTTGGCCCCCCACACCAACAAGGAATCCTTGGAGACCTGACAAATAAAATTCGCTCATCTTAATGAAAAAATACACCTGAACCAGTCTAACTGAAGATCCTACAACGAAGTGATTCATTCAGATATGGAATATCTACTCGTGAACCCCTTCACATATGAGTTTTATGTTTTGTTCTGCCAAAAAATCTTCAGGGAAAACATTTAATTGGAAATAATTTCACTCGGTTTGCTTACAAACGGATCATATACAAATACGGTACACAAGTCTTAGATACAATAAGCCAGGGGCCATTGTTTGTTCGGTTAATAATCTCATTCCGGTTCGAAAAGTGTAAAAACAAAAGCCATAGCTCACTTGTGGTATCCCATTTCAGTTCTTCGAAACATAAATCTAACTTAAGGCTAAATCTTTACCAGCAAAACAAAAAAAGAAAAAAAAACACACACAGAAGATGGAACTAACACAAACCGAAAAAAAAAGATCAGAACAATCCCTTCTTACTTACCTTTTCCAAATCCATGGATATCCGTTCGAAAGTTATCCTTTCCCTTTTGGCCATCGACCAACTGACCCAAGCCATCCACGTATCTGTCACCCTCCTCATGGCCATCGTACGTTTTATCGGATAAATCGATTTCCATACCTCGTTGTACACCCTTCGGTATGCTGTACGATACAATGCCTTCTAAAAAAGAAAAAGAAAAAAAAAATTTCAATTCAAGTGTTTTCCTTTACATACATCTCTATTCAGATAGAAATTTTCAACAAAAAAAAAAAAAGGAAAAAAGAATCCCCAAACTCAATATGCCGTACGTGTACAAGTATGGCACACCAAAAAGGAAAGGGTGGCCCTGGCCTCTTGGTATCTAAACGCATTGATTGAGTACGACACACGAGTACTCCTTCGTAGTCAAAGAAAACAAATTTTCCCAAAATATTCTACGAAAACGAAGAAAACAAAAAACAGAAGAAAAAAAAACGAGAAAAACAATTTTTCAATTTTTTCGAAAAAAAAGTATTGAATTCCTCGGTTTTGTTTACATTTGAAAATTATTATTTTTATGGGCTCATATTTCAGGACGTAAAGTACCCCACTGTGATCAAAGCTGTTTGAGGGATGATGTTTGCTTATTTCATCTTTAAGATTCAATTTGTCAACAGCTCCACGCTATACCAATACAAATCGAATACCCAAGTGCTGATAACGTATGTAGGAGGAGAAGGAGGAGGATTTTCAAAAACAAAACATCGATTGATAAACATTTGAATTTTCCTGGAATTCAAACAATTTTCTATTGCAAGTACCAGACGTTGCTGTGTACTATGCCATCCCGCAAAGATAAAACGAATTCCGAGAGCGATGACAGATATCCACTTGTCAAAGGATTCACATTCACTTGCGCTATGGGGTTTTATTTTTGTTCGAATTTTTTTTCAATTTTATAGTACGAGTATCTACCTATACAATATCAAAGCTCTTATTCTTTTGAAAATTTTAATATTTTCCGTATTCGTGTGGTGGAAAACGTTTTCAAATGACAACAGGTAATGTTAACTGTTCAAGTCAATAGTGTGGAGCGAGTAATACTGAAATGATTTGCACGCATCGATGCATAGGATACGAATAATCGAAATCAAAGCAGCAAAGCTGGTAATATACGAGTACTACTTTTATACTTTTGTCCTTGGAGCGAACGATTTAAAAACTAAAAATTCTCTTTATGAGTTCAGTGGAACATGATTCATAAAATACTCGTACTTTACCCCCTTCGTTCTCAAGATTCAATAGCGAAATCCTAGATAATCCATCGTAAGAGGATTGAAAGTTGTCTTATCCTTAAAACTACATTTAGTGGAGTGGAGCAAAGTGGCTGTATACATACGACTCGTATAGATAGAGCGATATTCTGTCGTTGTCTTTGTTGCATCCCATAAGTAGTCCGGGAGAAGCCCCACAAGTATCTTTTGCATTCAATTCTATAGTATGTAGCTCCCACATTTCGCTTTAACAAATCCGCTGTTTCAATTTTGAATTTTATAAATTTATCTGTGGGAAGTTTCCGTGCGTTCTTCGCTGGCCATTTACTATCTGAAGTATGTATTGAAACTTTTTGATAAAATTTGGATTTTTGCGATTTCTGTGAATCAAATTTATCATCGTAACCAATCGAGGTCTCGACAGTAATAAGAAAGGTCGTGGTCCATCCTCAGGTGGACAACAGGAAAGACATTCAGATAATACACCACCGGCCATAGGATTATCCCCAACAATTCGTTTGGTAACTTCTATTGTTTCTTTATACTCGTATGTACGTCATGCACCATTTGTGTTTGGTTTCCATGTCAGAGCTTCACGCTATGTCTTAGAAGTAACATACCTAGCAAAGCGGATGTTCTGCGGCACTGCGCTTCAAAATTTGGTATGCGAAATCGAATGCGCAATCGACCAGAAGGAATTCGTTCTGAGAATTTTCAGCGAAATTAAGGGTATTTCCGAAAGCGCGATTTTTGATAGCATGTGTTACTCGGCCAGAGAATTCCCAAATATTTAAACCTTTTTTGGGTCAGTACCCCGCAGGTTTCCAGTATGCGTTCTGGAGTTTCTGGGGACTCATTGCAGAATCTGCAGAGACCTTTATCTGATATCCCTATCTTCCTTCGGGGTTCCCTGAGTTTGCAATGCCCCGTTAGGAAACCAGTTAGGATGCGTAGGTTATTTTTGCTAAGACTGATACATGCATCTTTTGAGCAGAAAGGTTCTTGCCCTTTTCTCATTTTTCAATTTCCTGAATTCTTCGCGTAGGGTGTGTTCCCCTATCCCGCAGAATGGTTCAGGTCATATGAAGGGTTTTGCTGCCTCGTTACCAGTGATGCCCACATGGCCTGGTATCCAGCAGACAGATACTCTGTTTTTCTTGCCCAATTTGTTGACACTTTGTAGGCATTCCCATACAAGTTTGGATTTAATGACAAAGGAGTCCAGTGCTTTGAAAGCTACTTGACTACGAGTATCTGACATTATTGCTTTGTTACAGTTTTTGTAATTCTCTTCGATTGAACGCATCTTTCTATGGCGCATACTTCTGCTTGAAAGATGCTGGTTCTCTTGCACATGGATTCATGGTGTTTCTTTCTTGGCCCAAACACTCCTGCACCAGTTCCTTAATCAGTTCTCGAGCCGTCTGTGTACCATTTTGTTGTGTGGTTGCTCAGTCCATAGATAGTGGATTCATCGCTCCATTCTTTCTTTTGATGAGCTTCGCTAAGAAATTTTTTTAAAAGTTGTATTTCCTAATGCTGTCATCTCTTGGAATGGCCAAGAGTGGAAGTTTTTCGAGTAGTGCATCATATTCTTTCGAACTAATGCATTTCCTCTTTCCAGTGCCTTCTTTTGCTATTCTTCGAATAGTTTTGTCCGCCGCATCAGAGACAATGAGGTGTAGGGGAGTTAATTCCAATAGCACCTAGTTTTAGTTTTAGTTTTAAATGCATTTTATTTTCTTAATCATGAATTCTTACATACTAACAAAAAATGCTTAAATGCTAGCTTAAAATTACTAAACAATCTTATACTAACTTACTGGCCCTACACAGGCACTCTAAGCTACTCTAAATTCTTATATCTATGTCTTTCGACTTTATTTACATTTTATTTAGGATTTCTTATTTTCTAAACTTAAGGCTAAGAAAAAATTTTTTATAAAAAACTTAGCGTATGGACGTATTTTTTTATTCTTATAAAAACTTATTATCTAACTTAAAATAAACCTTAATCTACCTAACCTACATACAATACGTACATACACACATATAGACATTATGCACAATTATATACTTACATTAGTATATACCTTCGTATATACTAATATATATATATATTACTTAAATGCTAACCTACACCTATGTAAGCTGGCCATCGCTATTTACAAAGCAAATAGATTGGTCAGCTCTGCCTCATTATTGAGGCTGGTCCGTAATTGACGGAAACGACGACGAAACATCTTCCCCATCATTCAACCACCAGAAATGCTGGTGCTGCCGAACGACATCCCTTTTATCGCGATTCCCCACCGCCCTACTGAACCTGAGACGATCCACCCTGCCGTGTGCGACGTCTCTGTTGTAGTTGAGTCGCCTGTCCCCAGCTGTCCGAGCGACATGGAAGATTAACGGGACCGCTGATCTATCCTGGATCAACCCTATCTGATCAAGGTAGAGGAATGCTTCCGGTGGAACGAAGCCGTTAGAGCGCACACTCTCATGATAAAGGTGATTGGGGAAGTAAGCCCCAGATATCAGGTTATTCGTCGAGGCCATTGCTCTTGCAATGTGCCTTCGAGTCAGCTTAATTACGAAGTTGTCCACTCGTATTAGGTTCGCCCTGTTGTAAAGGACCTCATTAGGATAAAAATTTTTGTACTCCGACTCTGGTGTTCTGTACAAGCGAAGACAAGCCCTAAGGCAAGCCCTCTCAAACACCCGAATCTTTTCCATTAAGCTTGCTCGTACATTGAACCACACGGGACACCCAAATACCAGCATGGGCCTGATAAGGGCCATGTAGCAGATTATCTTTACCCTCGCATCGAGTTGGCTGCTATAAAACAGTCTCTTTGTGAGGGCAAAAGCGCCTTTAGCTCTGGCCAGAGCAGCATCTACATTTTTGTTAAAATACAGAAACTGATCTAGCCAAATCCCAAGGTATCTGACTACATTTCGACAGGCAAGAGGCTGTCCGTGTTGTCCAATGATCGAGAACTTTCGCCAATTTTTTCTGGTATCCCTAGAGGCTCCAGACAACGGCGTCCTAAAGAGAATGGTTTCCGACTTCTGAAAGTTGATTTTCAACTTCCAGTCATCGCAAAATCGTCTTATCTTATCGAAGTCACGCTGTAAGAGACTATTAATGACCTCGATTTTTGGACCTGTTCTGTACGCTATCAAGTCGTCTGCGTACGCAATAGTATGGGGAAGTGAACCTATCAAGTCGCTTGTATAAATGTTGAATAGGATCGGCGAATTGACCGCGCCTTGCTGAAGACCGCTTTTAATTTGAAATATTCCAACAGAAGTTACATCACCATTTTTCACGATGAACTGTCTGTTGGTTAGCATATTATAAAGAATGTACAAGAGTGGTTTACTGATCCCCAGACTAGCCAGCTTGTAGAAAAGACCTTCTAACCATACAGTGTCGAAAGCCTTCTCCAAGTCAACTAGGCAGGCACCAGTACACTGTTTCTTGGCTTTATTCCATTGGATATCGGACACCAGTTTAGACGCGGCATGTGAGATAGCATGTCCTGCCTTGAAACCGAATTGATTATCCGGAACTATATGTTTGTCCTCAACCCACCTAGTCAGAGCTCTATTGATTACTTTTTCGAACACCTTACTGATATTCGGAAGGAGACTTATCGACCGGAGATTCGCCGGATTGGATATATCCTTTCCCTTTTTGGGGATAGGTTGAACCACCGCCGTTTTCCAATGCGCTGGATAATGTGCATTATTCATTGCATTATTAAACAGGGTGGTATAAATGTCCACCGCTTCTAGAGGAAGATGTCGAAGCACGATGTTCGGAATACCATCGGTCCCCACTGATTTCTTACTTCTGATTGTGTCGAAGATCTCATGAAGTTCTTCCTTCGAAATGAACGGGGGTAGGTCACCTTCTCTGGCAATGACATTATTTGCCATATTTTCGTCGCTGAACCGGGTGAAACCAGAGCCCTCGGTTCGCCAGTTCTCTACTTCATTTCGAATATAGAAGTTGTGCACCAAGACGCGATTGTCCAGGTCATAATAAGGGCCAATGATATCATTGGCCTTGTATACTTCCTGGAAAGTCGCCCCTATGGCCTCAACCTTCTCCTGTGGATCCTCGATCACAAAGAAGTCGTCATCATCAGCGGCCTCATTTGTATCAATGCCTGCTATTGTTAGTAACCGTTCGTTGTCTGTTGTCCGGGCTATTTTAAGACACTGAAGGTCATTTTGATTTTTTCTCCGAAATAGTTTATTTATTTGCGGGAACATATTCGGGTTGTTGGTGTTTACAGCCCGAACCTTGTTGTTCCAATACAAACTTACAGCAATTCTGTAATTCTCTTTGATTAACATTTGAATATTTTTAATCGACGACTTCAGTGTCCTAATCTCTGGGTCTTGTCTGTCTGTAAACTGTCTGTATAAGTTTTTAAGTCTTGTCAGAAGTCTACTTTTCTGTCGGTGCAGTGCGTCAATAGTAGGATTGCGGAACAGATCTTCGTTAGTCGTTTGTTTATACCGCGGTATTGTAGTGTCCATAGTTTGTTTTATTGTCTGGTCCATTTGTTTAAGGTACTTATCGATCTCCTCGTTTGATAAATTCCTATTGGACGGTGGGTGGAGCGTGTTCGAGGAGAGTGCTCTTGTCAAGGTTGCGGAGAAGCGTGTCCATCGAGTCTTACTGTAGTTGTAAGAATATCTTTGGACAAACTCCTCCAATTCCGCAATTTCGTTGGGAACTGTGATTTCGGTGCTAAAACCGCAATGGTCGCTGTCATACACGAATGTGCGCAGACAGTTAAGCGTTTGTAAATTCGTACCTGTCAGTCGTATACGTTCGTCGTACAGTAATAGATCCAAATAAGACCCGCCTCTGGGAAACGACGGGTTATCCGTCGCTTTAAGACCGAGTCTATACATGGCATCGTGCTGACCCCACCAATCGAGTAGTAGGTTCCCTCTAGTATTTGGCAAATTATTTCCCCAATCTCTGTGTCTAGCGTTGAAGTCCCCGCCGATTATAAAATAATTCTCCCCTGATTCCAGCCTCAGAAGTCGAAAAAGTGTGTCGAGCTCTGTAATGAATAAGGTGGATTGTGAAGCCCCAGATGCATAAACAGAGGCCAAGTACAGCCGCTTTCCACTGCGGAGCGGGATGTAAATGACGACTGCCTCCAACACCCGGAACCTGCGCAACACTCTCTTGTACACTCTGTGAAATTTTATACCTTCTTTAATGAAGATCGCGACACCGCCTCCACGTTTGGATCTGGGCCGGTTTCTTCTTCTAACAATATAATTATTGTACTCCAGTTTGTGCTTATCGGTTAGCTTGGTTTCGCTAGCGAAAAGCACATCAGGAGTTTGGTCTTGTAGCAATTTAAACATCGCGGCTCTTCGTTCGATCCTGATCAGTGAATTAACATTCACCGCAAGGACCTTCAAAGTTTGCTCCACCATGTGCGTACCCATTACGACATGTGTTGCGTTAGGCCCGGCAACAGTGCGAAGATCTGGTCCACCCGCTTGGCCTGTTCTTGCACCTGCTGTTGCAGCTGAGCCATCTGCCCTTGGATTGCGAGCAAGATGGCCAGCATGTTAGGTGCAGCTTCTGTTGTTCTCGGCATTAGCGCCGGAGAAGCAACAGCCGCTTGCTGTGCCGAAGCCCCCCTACCTGACACCATTTGGGCGTAGGAGATTTGGGACGTGACGGCTGGAGTTTGAAACCTTACAGGTGAACGTTTGACCTCCACCTTCTGTTGCCGAGCCAGTTTTGCTTTTTTAATGTCGGCGAACTTAGGACAACCCCGATAGTTTGCGGTGTGTCCCACGTTACCACATAACACGCACGAGAGCTGCGTCCTATCGGATGCTCCTTCCCTACCCAGAGCACACTCCTCGGAACTGTGGTTCTTTGCGCACTTCACGTACCGAGGCTGCATTTGGCAGTTCGATGCGGCGTGCCCGAACCTCTGGCAGCGAACGCATTGTATAACGCCTTCGCTCCTTTTTAATTTCTCCCAGTGAACCACCTGGTAGTCTAGGACATTGATGCTCCTTAGACTATCCAGATGGCTTTCGGGACTGAGCTGCACCAGGAAGAACGGCAGACCCCGTTTCTCCCGTCTGGCTCTAGCTGTGGTAAATGGCTTTACCCCCACAAATTTGAGTCCTTCGCACTCCTTCTCTTTGAGCAGTGCCAGGATCTCCTCAGGATCAGAAGACGGTTCCAACCCCTTGAGCAGCATCGATTGCCGCTTTTCACACTTCGGTGTGAATGAATAGTGCTCCGTCGTCGTTTCTTTTAGGAGCTCTTTCACTTTCGCATAGCCCTCCACTGTATTACAGTGGATGGCATGGCGATCGTTCCCCAATCTCTTTATATTAAAATTATTGCCAATTGCCAACTTACAAAGGTCTTTGGTAGCATTTACCTCTAATTTGAATGTATTGATGGGAGGAACCTTCTCCTTCTTCTTCATCTGTTGCTGCCGTTGTTGTTGTTGCTGCTGCTGTTGTTGTTGCTGCTGCTGCTGTTGTTGTTGTTGCTGTTTTTTAAGCTGCTGTTGTTTTTGTAGCTGTTGCTGTTTTTGCAGCTGCTGTTGATTCCGCTGCTGCTGTTTTGTTTGCTGCAGCTGTTGTTTCTGCTGCTGCTGGTTTTGTTTTTGCTGCAGTTGTTGTTTCTGCTCTTGCTGCTTTTGTTGTTGGGAGCTTTCTGCTTCGTATTGCTCCCTTTGCCTGCGTGCAGTTTGCTTTTGCTTAATAGCAAGCACTTTTTCTTGCAGCTTTTGAATGCTGCTGGTTATCTCTTCTATTGCCTCGTCCTCATCTTCCGACTCGGATGCCGCTAAAGAGGCAAAGTTGTTGTTGGCCCCCTTATACTGGATGTGCATTAACGCATCATCAGGTTGTTTTTGGTTTTGTTGTGTTGCTGTTGCTGCTTCAGCTGTTAAAGCAGCACTTATTTTTGTTTTGGTTAAGTTAGGAGTCGTTCTTAACGTCCTCCTCCTTTTAATGGCTTTTGCCACGGCACCGGCAACAGTGTTGCTCCCTTTTAAAACTCCCGTTATGGGAAGAGCGAAACGCTCTCCACCATCCATCACGTGATTTCCTTGTGTTCGTTGTGTTTGAAATTATATTTATGTAAGTCACAAGAAAAAAGAAAAAAAAAAAAGAATTCCAACTTTTGACCGGGGTTCGCACCCGCGCTTTGTGTTTTGATAAACGACGCCGCTAACCGCTGGGCTACCGAGTCACTTAGAATTACGACTGATTATCTTTATTAACCAAACTGGATCACTAGAATTTATACCACAGGAAAAGCCGAAAACACGTCTATTCTCTGGGGAGATCTGCGAACGACTGACCCAATAGCACCTCCATTGCAGCAGTTGGACATGTACGCAATGCGCCGGTGATCCATAGGCACGACAGTCTTAGCACCTTGTTGAGAGATTCTCGCGTTGTGACCAGACTGGTCATTGGTCTCGCAATCGCATTGTACATCCATCGCAAAATGTTAGGGATGCAGCCCCACGACTTCCTCGCCAAGCTCTTGGTGCGTATTATATGACTCGCTACTTGACGGTCTGAAAAGGGACCGTGCACTAAAGCACAAGCAGCCCCAGACGAAAGTTACGAAGCAGAAACAAGCCACAGATATGGACGGATTTACTGTTGACACAACAAAATTTGGATATGCAAGCTATCCAAGGAATACGATGGGATGGGCAGGGCAATAAGAACATGAAATCTGTGATACCTATAGACGGCAGAAGCAGCACTAATTTGAATGTGGATTTGTTGTTGGAGGGAGACTTAGGCACGAAGTCTTGAGCTTTCGGCATGTCAACGAATGCCTCTTAACTATCCATATCAAGGCTAAATTTGCAAACATAAGCTTTATATGTACACGAGCCCACAGAGGAAAAAAAATTCGACACCAAAGATAGCTTCAACGAGAACTAGAACAAGACCTATAAGCAATGTCCTAGCTATGACATTAAAATTGTCCTCGGCGATTTTAAATGCAAAGCTAGGAGGGGAAGGCATCTTTGGTGGTACTGCTCGAATGCATAGCCACATCAGAATAGCGCAAAGTCAACCTAATGCTGTGTGGAAGTTCGACGTCAGACGGCTACAATCGCAAGAGATCGCCAAATCCTTTTCCGATCCTTAAGATAGAGATCGTAGTCTAGAGCTGCTCATGAGCTCTATAAGGACAAGAGGAGATGTGAACACCGGCTTCTCAGGAGGAAAAAGAAAGAGCATGAGAAGTGCGAGGCCGAGGAAATTGAGAGATGCTACTCCAGGAATGAGATGCGGAAGTTTTACCAAAATGTAAAAAAAAAAAACATGCAACGGACACATACCCCGAACCGAAGCCTAAAGGTACGAACGAGGAAGCGTCGTAGAATAGTCTCAGCTGAGGATTTGAAAAGATAATTTCAGTAGACTGTATAAGGGCGATGACGAAACAAATACCAAACAGAGGACCCTCTGAACTGCGTCTTTTTACCATCGCTTCCAAGATCTTATCTGCCGTATTGTGTGAACGCCTGAAGCCTTCAACAGATAGAACTTTGAGGTAGTTAAATCCTTGACACCTACACTCGGCTATAAACTCAGCGCTGAAATCAAGCGAAGAATAACTCCTGCCAATCGCTGCTTCTTTGAGCTAAGTAGACAATTGGCTAGCAAAGCCTTCTTTCGAACAACCAAAGTGACCTTATGTAAGACATTAATAGTCCCATTCCTGTTCTGTGGCGCAGTGGCATGGATGTGCATGAGGATGTTCTTGGGTGCTTCAAGAAGAAAATTCTTCGAATAAATTTCAATCCCGTCAGCACGACGAACTGTCTGGACTGTAGAGCGACACCCAGTTAGCCAGAAGAGTGAAGATCCAACGACTGAGATAGCTGGGTTCTGTTGAGCGGATGGACACAAACATTCCAGTCTGAAGTCTTCGAATCTTCCCCCGAGCATAGACGAGGAAGACTGAGACTCAGGTGGCTCAAGCAAGTGAAAGGGGACCTCAGCCGACTAAGTGTGCTAAACTAGAGGCAGCTAGCAAAAGATCGAGCTGGTTGGAGACGATGGCTGACTGAAGCCCAGGTCCACCGCGAGCTCTAGTGCCTCCTAAAGTATGTAAGTAAGTACTCGTATATTGGTATTCTCGAACATGGATATGTTGGTTTTTTGTTCTTCAACTTTGGATAATTTCCTTGCTGCACATCTATGTACATTGGTGTGTATATATGAAAGAAAGGGCAGAATTAGTATCATAAATGGCCAATTACGTAAAGAATGGGCTGTGGGACAACAATGGTTTGCACCATCTGCCACATAAAGTTGCCAAACGTCAGAAGGAGTGGTTATCAATTTGGAAATACATCCATCAAGTATTTCAAATTTTAATATTTGAAAAAGAGAGACCTTTCTAATTCAATTATTCCCACAGAACCAATTTTAGAGGGAATTTTATCGATTACACCCAAAAATTTAAAGAAGTAGAAAATATCTAATCAGTTCAGATCCGGTTCGTTATCTACTGATGGATGACTAGTCAGAGATATCTAATTTGCAGGTCATCCTTGAAAAAGGGGCAATTATAGTACTTCAAGGCGAAAATAAGAGGAATCAATCCCATCAACAAAACGAACCATTGGCCTACTTCGACCCGCTTCTTCTCCTATATCTAGCTAACCAGCAACCTCCTGACAAACCCGTGTTATCTTTTCCGATGCGACACATTTGTAATTGATATGTACATTGCATTTTTATCCTCGAAAATAACAGATGAATACCACTATTGTCACTATTGTCCCCTTTCCCCTTTCGAATCGAAATTAAACATAATCCACAAGGAGGCAATATGTACGAGGGATTCCAACCTAAACATTGAAGCATATCTGATGGATGAATGTCAGTACAATACAAAAAAAAAAAAAAATAACAAAGATCATGGACCGAAAACACTATCCGTTGAACTCAAAGATATTTAATCGGATTAAAATTTAACGGCGCAGAATAGAGTTCCCCCTTTGTTGTCCAGCTTTTGTGTCATACATTCTCCGTGGAAAACAATCACAAACAGTCAACTGGAATGCGTAAGCTGGATATCAATCCATATATAGCGTGTAAAACAGAATACGTGTACATACAAATGGGTATTCCCAGAATCGCATTTGATTTTCGAGTGTTCTGTGAATGAAGGAGACATTGACTACGGTGGTGATGGTTAGATTCCTGCATGGAATTCGTATCATGTCGTAATTTAGGGGAAGAATTTCAATTGTCTTTTGCAATTGTGTACCTTATCCTTTAGAGGTTCCCTTCGGATATGTCTATGTCCTGCAGGATGAAATCTCAATTTGTAAAAGGGCTCTTGAAATCATGGTATGTACCAAGTATAGTGGAAGTAAAAAGTATTTTATTGTTATTCGCAGCGTTCAAAAATTGTAGAACCAACTCGTGAATTGTCACTGCTAGATGTAGGTCTTTGTCGAGCTTCACCTTCTTTTCCCAGAAATCAAAAGTTTGAAAATCTCAAAACTGGTTTTGGGAAAACTACTTTTTTAAAAGTCTTCGAAGGGACCCAGCTTTGCAGGGAAAATTCCCACTAAACCATAATGTTGGGAGTTTATTGAACTGAAAAGTCGAGCCTGCAGATTTTCTGAGTGTTCTCCGCATTTTTTAGGCACCAAGAGATAGCTTCACTAAAAGATTAGTTAAATCTTAAAGAGCAGAAGGCACGATCTGTTATAAAATGCATCGCACAAGTAAGAATAGAAATAGTATTGGACCCTTAAGGTTACACCCAGAATTCAGAGATTTCACGACAAGCAAAATCCAAATTTTATAGAGAACTATACGGAGGAAGTTCTATCGACTATAGTACAATAGTATGTCGTTACAGGTTTGATAAACAAGTTTATGAGTATGTAACATAGCTCCATCTGCGTGGCTTAATCTGCAACTATTGAAATATACACAGATGACGACTTTTGGTTATTGCATTCGAATAAGGATAGGTTTCTAGAATATTAACATCGAAATCTCGATTTACCTATATATACTCGTAAAAAGAAAAGAACGTACCGCTGTTATAAATAAGCAAGTTATAGAGACGTAGACACCAATTTCCGGAAACCAGCAGCAGGGCTATCTTTCTCTACTTAGAAGAACTCCACGACGGCATACACCAGCATGGACTATTCTTAATGCTGTCAGGAAAGGCCCACTGTCTGGGCGGAATCGTTGTAAAAGAATCCCAAAAATCAAATTCTCAAACAGACTAAGAAATGTCACTATCATATCATGCCGCAACAAATCGGACAATTGAATTATTTTTACAACAAGCTAAGCGCCTCTTAATAATGCAAACGAAACGAAGATATCAACGTTGTGATGGCACAGTTTGTAGACTATACTCCATTGTACCACCAGTATTTATGAGTGGTGCATTCGTCTATCAGCGGTGCTACAACAACAACCACTTACATACCTCCACATTTTAATCTTCGAATGATGTTTGATGTTTCAACACCTTCAGCTCGGAATGTAAAGGGTCTTTCATTAAGCGCTTCCCATCTTTAAATTTATATAAAACAAAGTGTGTGTGAGATATCATTATTGAAAGGCCTATCGATGCCATTATGTATGGAATATAACATCGTTCAAATGTCCGAAGAGGCTTCTCTGGGTGGCGCGCGTCTGAAATGTCCAATTTTCCATGACTCTGGCGCATAAATCAGGCTGAATTTGCCCGATGGCATTGGTTATGTTGGCTTTGAGGGCCGCTATGGTTTGTGGCTTTCGCATAGATCTGCGACTTCAGAAAACCGCAAAGGAAAAAGTCTAACGGGATCAAATGGCACGATCTCGGTGCCCAGATCACATCACCTTCGCGTGAGATGACCATGCCCTCGAATCGATCGTGCAGAATTTCCAATAGGGTCTGAGCTGTGTAGCACGTAGGGCCGCGCCGTCATGTTTAAACCAAATATCGTTGCTGTCCATATCATCCAATTCACACCAAAAGAAGTTGGTAATCATCGACTTAAAGCGCCTGCCGTTACGGTGATGGCCTGCCGAACGTCGTTCTCAAAGAAATATGGACCGATGACGCCGTCAGCCCAAAATCTACACCAAACAGTTACTTTTTCGGGATGCATTGGACGCTCTTGGATCTCATGTGGATTGGTATCGTCCCAAATTCGACAATTTTGTTTGTTGACGTACCCATTTATGAAGAAATGAAGATGATTTTTCGATGAAAATAAGGGTCAGTTTCCAACTGCTCCAGAGCTCATTCAGCGAACACACGTCATTGTCTATGGTCGCTTACCTTCAGCTGCTGGGTCAGTTGAATTTTGTACGGTTGCAGGCCCAAGTCACGATGCAAAATTCGCCAAGTTGTGATCTGCGAAAGGCTGAGTTCATGTGTGCGACGCGAAATCGACTGCCTCGGATTCTCCTGCACACTCTCACGGACAGCGGCGATATTTTCGGCAGATCTTGCGTTTCGTCGACATACGGGTGTTGGTTTATCATTCACTAAACCAGTGGACTCAAATTTATCCACCACACTGCGAATTTATCCACCACACTGGGTAGGACGATTATGGCGATCGTAAAATGGGCGAGGCGCGCGGAACGTTGCCCGAACAGAACACCCATTTTGATAAAACAATTTCATTATTTGCACGTGTTATTGAATGCTATAACCGTCCGTGGTGATTTGGCAAAACAGACTGAATAAATGCCAGCCAATTTGACAGATGTAGCTTCAACAATGTGGCTGCTGTATGCTTTTTGAAGTCATAAGTATACCCAGTGTTAGTCACACCTCAATCACATTTTTATACCACATTTTATGGGTTTTAAGGGCATATTTTGCCTGAAGGAAGATCGATCTTTGAACTTTGTCATAGATTCATCAAAGCTTCTTTCAACCAAGAAACAATATCATCCAATGGATGACCAGATAAAAACGATTGGAAAAAAATAATCTAAATAAACTGTTTGAGATATAAAATTGATTCTGGCTTTATTTTGAAACTACGTTCATTGGCCACCTCGGCTTCCTGGTAGTGCTTCAAGCGGTCGGTCTAATTTTTGATGATTCGGTCCAATATGTGCAACGTTATTCCGGCAATAGCCTATTGAATGTTGGCATCGAGCTCGTCTAAAGTAGTTGGCATGTTAGCATAAATAAAGGACTTGACGTAGCCCTAGACAAAATAATCGATTGGTGTCAAATCGCATGACTGCGGCGGCAAATTGATGAGCGTTCGCCGTGGGATGACCCAATCGTCAAATTGCTCTTACCCAACTTCGAGCGTAGCGTCTCTTGTATGGCATTGAGCACCGTCTATTTTGCACAATAGCTCGAATATATTGATGTTGCCAAGCCCTGAACACAAAAAGTCAGTTTACATGGCTCTATTCCGGTGACCATTAGCGATAACGGTGACTCCTTCCTCATTTCTAAAGAAATAAAGTCGAATGATGCCGCCATAAACTGCACCAAACAGTCAATCCTTGTGGAAGCATTGACGCTTGGCCGAACACTTGTGGATTTTGGTCATTCCAATAATGGCGATTTTGCTTGTTAACATAGCCGCTGAGCCAAAAATGGGCCTCCGACGAAAAGATGATTTTTTGGCCAAAATGCGGATCTCTGGCCAACATTTCTTTCGCCCAATTAGCGAACTCACGGCGTTATCCATGACTGTCTGGCTTCAATTCTTGTGGATTCGTTGAATTTCTTGTTGCCGCCACTGTTTCTTCTTCTAAAGACTATTCTCAGAGCTGACATCGCTTTCTGGCTCGTAATCGCTGCTACGTCCGAAAAAACCGCTTTTTGAAGTCTCATCCATATTTAATGAATCGCCCAACAGCTTTATGAGTACCTTTGCGATCTCGTCTCGGAATTTAATACGAGTACAACGTGTACCATTCATGAAAAAAGGGCTAAATAATCAATCACATTGCAGTTTTTAGCAAAAGTTTACCACAATACTTACATAATACTAATTTACTTGAAGACTGTCATAACTCAAAAAACGGATGCAATATTTACTATTTGGGGATAAAAGTTTGTTGTTTCTGCTTCAGGGTATGGAATGGTACACATTACAGCCAGTTTCCACCTGAAATTTAGGAGCTAGGATGTTTGGACACTTTCTAGTACAGGCTGGTATATACCTTGTACCGGTAGTTTTTAAGGGGTTATGGCAACGGCGTAAAGCTTCGGAAAACCATGCATCAACTTATTTCCAAAATTTGCTGGGTTAAAAGCATGCATGAAGAAAGAAACCTTAGTAACACTTGCCCGGTCACTACGAAAGGGGACTTTCTGCGCCAATTATAAAGGCATCAGCCTTCTAAACCTTATTTGCGTCTTGTGTGAGCACCTATAGCCTCATTCAGTCGCTGTTTCTTCGGGTGAAAAATGCATATGAGCAGCAAGGCCTTGTCGAGGATCACTGAAGAGGCTTTATGTAAGATTCTTTTCGTACCACTCGTGAAAACAGAAACTGCTGCAAAAATTTGAGACAGATCGTTCTACAGAATAGCTTTAGAGTTGTGAAGTGGCTACTGCTTTAGACAAAGTCCTGTGAAAGATTTGAACGGATCTTCCCTTGATTACGGAATTATTTCGCTTTAGTTCTTCACCAAGTCGAGTATTCATTAGAAACATAGAATCAATGGAGATGGTCAACGGAACATACTTATCTCTCTATGAAGGAATTGGTCAGAGTCCTACTTTTCATGCTATCAAATGGAACCCACTAAACCGAGAAAGAAGAGCAGGGTCGACGAGGACATTCAGCAATATTCAAGGATACCTGTTAGACCAGGATATGAAGAAAATTACTGCACACGAATAATCTATGGTATGTGATATGCCCAATATCTAAGCCAAACGTGATACTTTGATGATGTTTCCGCAAGTTTTTCAGTCGATTTTGGAGTTGGAGTTCCGGCAATACAAGGAAAATTAATAAAAGGCCTACGTCATCAAGCCAGGACAATTTGCAAACTCAAATATGACACTTATGACAGATCTAAAGCACACAAAAGTGCAAGGTTGTTGCATCGTACAATCTAATGTATTCCTGACTTTGTCGTAAGAGCTTCCCACTGTCCGGCAGAATGAACAATTTACTCTGAACGAAGACAAGAAGAATTCTGTATCCATGACCTAGACGAAGTTTAGGTACCAATTTCAAACCTAAAACCTATTTACTAAAGGATCTGAAGATGACGTAAATGGGAATATTTCCCAGTTTATCTGTGGGATATGTTCAGAGGAAAGCACGCTCAAAGCGTTTGTATGATACTCTTGGCCAACTAGAGACGATTAAGTCTTCTAACCATCGTATCAGAGATCCATTCTGGGCATCTAAAAATATTCATGAACAATCTGGTGAATCCATACAAGTGCGGTTCTCGTCCAGGAAAGTCCTTTATCGATAAAAATTCACAAAAGACCCGGGAATTTCAGATCGACACTCGCCATATGTTTGTCGACGACAATGCCTCAGATGACAGCATGCATAGGAATGAACTATACAACACCATGCCTAATTTTTACATCTTGCCAAGCTCGCCAGGTTGTGCAGAATTACTATGGAGGATTCTCGGTTGTTCATCAACGTCGGTAATGAATTTGCCGAGACCAAGAAAGGGCTTAGACAAGGTGACCCCAAACATCGTCTTAGAATGAGTCGAGTAGAACTCACTAGTCTTAAGGCTTAGACTTTGTCGAAAGCAGATGAAAAAGTATTTGAACCTTCGAAGCGTCAACTATGAGCTGTAGAATGACATCCGTGGAGCCAGACGTCAATGGATTCAAAATCTGAAATGACTGGGCCGTGTTGAACCAAAATTTTGGCCCAAAAATTCTTCGGTTCTGGCTCCGAATCCGACGCACCCAAAGCGGACCTTAACCAACTTTGAGTACTGCACTGAAGGCAGCTGGCGAGTAATCCTGGTAGCTGGAGGGAATTTTTCGTCGAGGCTCATGACTTAGCACTTCGGCTTCTATTGCAGCGGCGAGGTAATCAAAGAGGACATGGTATATCCATTTTTAAGAACGAAATCAGGGTGTTTCCTATTACTGTATGTAGGACGGAGGAGGGTTCCTGTATGTTTCCAAATATCGAAGATGCGGGTATTTTTCTTACGTAACTTGACACAGTCAAAGGTAGAAAGCTAAGTCTTAAATCACTTAAATAGGAGCCAAATGTGAGCTAGAATACGAGTACATAGCCCTGATCGATGTAGGATTAAAGGGAACCAAAATACAATAAAACGCTTATTTCTGAATTTTTCACTCAGACTTGTGTCTCCCTATGATATGAAGGGGAAATCAGTAAGCAGAAAAGTATGTATATCAAGTGAATTCAATAAAATTAAGACAAAGCTGATTAGGGCGAAGGTAATGAAAAGACGTAAGCTGTGATATAGGCAAAGCTGTTTGGTAAAAAGCGAAACACAACTTCTTAGAACCTGAATACTTCAGCTTACATCTTCAGTCATCATTCTACATTTTCAGAGAACTACACGTATTGTCCTCATGCAGTAGTTATTTAAATGCTCGAGCATTAGAGACCATTGCTGATGACATGTATTCAGGTCAGATTTGATACTTCAAAGGATAATATGATTTTTACTGTCAACGAAATCATTAGATTCAATTTGGATTTATAATAGTAGCTGGCCTTCAATTTCTTAGCCACACAAATTCAATCTGCATAATAACTTACCCTCCCAAGGGCATCCGACCACTTCGGCTCTCAGGCATACCGTTCTGTCATACTGACTGTATGGATAGATACGAATTTTTGATGCAAAAATGATTGGCTGCAGCACATTTTCTACCTCACTGTACGTATTGATATTTCCAGGCAAAATCTGAAACCGAAAAAATCATTTTTTTTGTAATATTGATAGAACTGCACCCACTTTGCGGGTTAAATTTATTGCTTACCTCCTTTCCTTGGATATTTTTCCAACGAATCCACTTGGTGAAGCCAGGACGCCAGTACTCTAGCACATATGCCTCGGTGTACTCTTGTCCTTGACCCTTGCCAAATCGTCCCTGGGTGCGAATAGCTGTTACCACATGAACTTGGAGAAGATCAATTTGTAGATACTCCTTAAGGCCACGTGAAACCATATGTTTTGGACACCATGCACCCCCATTATTATCGATTTTCAGTCTGCAATCAAAGACGAACATTCACAAATGTTTAAATGTTTGGTTAGCTTAATTGTTTTGAAAATTAAAAAAAAAAATACAAGAAACTTAAAACTGAAAACTGATGCGTCGATGGGTAAGAAAATAAATGAATGGATACATCGTTAAAAGATGCAAATTGCAATTGCAAAAACCATCAAATCCTACAAACTAAGCGTTAACTGAGCCAACAAAAGAGATACATTGATGCGTTTGTGTGAATAGTAACATGTCGTTTGTTTTTTCATAAATTGCAAATGCAAATTTCGAAAACTCATGACATAAATAAAACCCCCCAGATACATATACGAGTATGTATTGTAGATACAGAAACTCATAGAATCAGATTCAGTTGCAGAAGCAGAAACAGAAACAGAAGCAAAAGTCGAAGCAACAGAAGCAAAAGCAGAAACACTAACGATAGCGGATAAAGTGAAGGCTTTTGAAGTGCCTCTGCATTCGATGTCACACATGCATGCATACTCCAACTATAACATAGTAGGGAATGCCGTTTAATTCTTTACGTTTTGAATGGTACCCCCAGGATATTGTGATAAAGAGGAACTGGGTCATACTTTCTCTATTGGAGGAATAAATTTATAGCGGTTGGGATTTTACTTTCTTTTTTTATATTTTTAAATTTTTTATCCGCCTACTTCAAGTGACGCCCACCACCACCCTATGTCCTGTTCCTTTTTGAAAGTATTGAGCTGTCAGAAAATATGAAAACCAAGTACTGTTGGGATGGGTATCCTTTTTTTTCCTTTTTTCTCATTTTTTTTTTTGTGAAAGCTTTGGTATGTGTACTTTGTATAAGTTGATACGGATGTTTTAACGAATTTAATAAGAGTAAATACCCTCAAGAGAGATACGAGTATACGAATATGTTGGAGACCATGGAATGTTGTATACAAAACCACAAAAAAAAAAAAAAAACAATCTATGCAAAAAAGATGTCATGGTTTAACAGCCCTTGTAAAGACAGCAGCAAATGGAGCATTGCTGGGATGCGAGAATAAGGGTTCATTCTCGGAAATAGTTATGACGCAGTTAACTAAAACTCCATTCAAGATAAAGTGGTGTTTTGTTGGTAACGCTATACATATACTCCTACATACTAGAATACACTGTGACGTTCAGGATAAACTAAACAGAGTTTGACATTTACAGCTCGTGACTATTTCTAAGGAAAATGTCCTGCATGACTCGTTGATTTCGAGATTTGAGTTAGAGTGGAACATAAAAGCGAAAGGAAAGAAGTCAGGACTTGTGTGTCATTGAATTCGAATAAAATGAAAATTGTATGATATTTCACCACAGTCTTTGACAATATGAAAATAAGGACACAATATTCTTGGCAGGATTTTATCATTTCTAGGTCTGGTATTCAATTTAATCCAGCTCTACTGCTACATGTTTATTTGATAGTGATACCTTGACAGGTACACATCCCAGTCCTCTTAGGCAACAGCCTGGATACGTCTGAAAACATGATATTTACCAGCTCTTTCATGTGAGCATGGCTGGAGATAGCATGGCTCCCAGTAAACTAAACGAATGCGTCCCGATGTACCTAAGACGGTTTCGACTTACCTCCTGACCCTTATTATGAAAGACTGATTGGCGCTACGTTTTTGCTAAGCATGTCAGGCATGATAGATATGTTTTGACATACATTAGAGCTCTTTCTTCCATACATATCTGCATTGACACTACACCGTTTGTAAAATTGATGAATTTGGGAAGCCTTACCCCATTCTATATTTTCAATAGTAGTCAAGCGTTTCAAAGAAAAAAAATAAAAAATTTGAACAGCCCAACCAAAGTCACAAACTTCTAACTTACACTTTCATCTCCAGGGAGCGTAGTTCTTCTTACCGAAGATAGGCATCTAACACTTGCATGGTGTCATTAAATGCACAATGACGGACCAGAAAGAGGAGAGACAGTTCGTAGTAAAGCACTTCTTTATCATAGCACCGGCAGAGAAATTCCAGAATTCCAGGTAGACGACCCCAGGCAACGTGCTGCCAAACAACTCGCATTGGGACATAGACTGCAGATATTACCACAATCCAAAAAGTTCGATAAAAAATTACGATGTGTACTTCGGCGACCACTGTGTCTGGATTTGTATTCGAGGGAGACTCATGTAAAAAATCGTGAGCTTTTGGCAGAACAATAACCCACATCAAGGCCGAATACGGTAATACTTTATAGCCCTGACGAATTCTATGATCTTCTAAAGCGAACATATGCATGCTTAGTGTCACAGCCATGACACCAAAATTGTGCAACAGTCTGCACAACACCATGTCCGACAAGGATTTTTAATTTTGAAGGTGACATAGAAATAGGCAAGGCGTTTTAGCAGATCAATTGTGCTTATTTTACCTCTAAGTGGTAACCATCGGATACAAGTCGATGTTTATCCGGACTCAACTTGCTCAACGTATAGGCGCGAGTGCTGAATTGGCCCTCCAGTTTGGGGGCTGTGCCGCCGGAATAACTGCCCGGTAATGGAAAAAAGACGAATGTTTCGAAACACATGGGTTAACCACCCATGCAAACGAATCAAGGTCAAGGGACTTCGGATATGCGCGTGGAATATTAGGTCCCTTAATAGGCCACGTGCAGCTAAGCAACTAGCGGAGGCCCTAGACTGCTGCAAACCAAATATTACCGCCATCCCAAAAATGCAATGTGATGGGAATCCGACATCTAGTATGGCGATTGTTACCGACGGCAAAAGTGGCGCCTGTTTGGATACGGGTTTGTTGTCGGAGGTAGATTTAGCCAAAAAGTTTTAAATTTCCGGCATGTGACCGAAGGTCTAGTAGCAATCCCTATTAAGGCTAAATTTGCCAACATTAGCCTTATAGCGCGTATGCCCCCACAGAGGAGAAAGATGACGACGCAAAAGAAAGCTTCTATGGGTCTTGAACAACACCTACGAGCAATTCGATTTTAATGCAGGAAGGGAGGGCATCTTTGGCAGCACTGTCGGAAGTTAAAGCCTGTACGGCAATATCTCCAATAACAGACTAAGACTAATCGACTTTGCAGCGGGGAGAAACATTGCCATAGCTAGCACTCGTTTTCCACATCTCGAATTCACAAAGGAACTTATAGAACTCCTGATCAATCAACTCCTAGAGTATTATGGATGTCCGAAGGTTCCAAAGAGTAAAGAGGCCCTCTGCCGCTAGCATCAACTGTCGATGACCAGTGGCAAGACTTGCAAGAACCTATCAGAGATGCCGCCTCTTATGGGCTTCATTCGGGTTTCATACTGGTGGCACGCAGCTAAGCGACATGCATACCAAGAGGCGCTGCAAAGGACTAGAGAAGAAACGAACACCGGCTTTTCAGGATGAAAAAGAAGGAAGAGGAGAGGAAACTGAGAGATGTTACTCTAGGAGTGAAATTCGCAATATTAAAAAGTAAAAAAAAAACGTTGCGCGGATACAGATCCTTAACCGAAACCTGTAGTGACGAACAAGGTAACATCGTAGTAGAATCGCAGCCGATGCTGAAGATTTTGAAACCGCTATTCTGTATACCATCGCGGCGAGATCAATAAAGGTAGAAATATCGAAGCTAACGTCTAATAAAACTGCTGACGCAAAGAGACTGCAAGCGAAGTTTTTTGAGGCATCTGGAGGTGATCTGGTTGGGGACATTCACTAGTTTATATGTAAGATATGATCGACGAAAGTATACCCCAAGCATCGAACCTCAGAATCGTTTGTCAGATCCACAAAACAGAAGGCCCTTTGAGCCGCTAAGTAAAGAGATATGAATAAGACTCCGCAACATCGCATATGAGATCTTTTCTGTCGTGAACGTCTAAAAATATTCATATTTGATTCAGGCCAAACCGATGAAATATTCGCACTTCTGGAGATTTTTGAAAAGACCAGAAATTTCAAATTGACACTCGCTATCTACTTGGCCTAACACAGCGAGTCGGAAATGAAGATTTCGTGACTGTTGGCAAAGATGCGTCGGGTGGTAAACAGGGGCAAAGCAAAATACATGTTGTCATCAGAGAAGAACACACGCCACTGATAGCTTGACCAAAGCGTTGTAGGACTTCGTCTTCCTTGGCTCCACGGCTTAAAGCAGCAATAACATCACGACAGAAATAAGATGCAAAATTAGTCTTGCTTATCTCCGTTTCTTTATGTCTAAGATGCAGTTGATGGTAAGACCAAACTGTCTTTATACAAGACCCTTATCGTGCCAGTAATGCTCTATCAGGCAGAGGCGTGGACTTTGTTTAAGTGGATGAAGAAGTACTTGGCCATTTCAGAGGCAGGATACCATGTCTGATTTTCTTGTCCGTTTTTATAGACTGAGAATGAAGGAAAAGATTCAACAATTGTACAGCGACATCGCTCTAGTCAGGTGTCGATCGTCTGAGATGAATTGGCCATGTTGCTGTGCCCAGTCCTGGAGAGTAATAAACATTGGACAAAGCTCGGCTAGAATGTCAGTAACCATGGGAACCCCTCAACGGGGAGTCATGTCGCCACTTTTGGGGATGCTAGTCATCAATGACATCCTTAATAAGCTTAATACAGTGCGTATAAGTGCAACGGCATACGCAGATGACGTGCTCATAGTAGTGTAGGAAAAATACTTAAATATTTTAAGTGGGATTATGGAGGTTGCCATAGAGACTGGTAGGAAACATTTGGGTTCTAAAACCTGCTTAAGTTGTTGTTAGGACCCACAATTACATATGGCGCACTAGTATGGTGGAAGGCAACAAACAAGAAAACGGCTTACGGAAAATTACCGGCGGTTCAAAGAACGGCTTCCATAGCCATTACAGGTGCGCACGTACCACCCCTACGGCAGCATTGGACACATTTCTGTACCAAACACCGCTTACAGTTTAAAACATTTGCTGGCAACAGTGCGATACGACTCGTTAATTTAGGTCACAGGGGTAGTAGCTTCGAAAACGGCACGGTCCTAGCAGAGCTACTGCTAATGGATGAAATTCCTTCCTATATCGACTTCGATATTCCATATGATATAATATATCTGGAGAGGTAGGACTGACAAGAAAATGCAATAATCAGGCCAAATGGAATTACAGTTTTCATGGAGGAAGGAACAGATTTTGGTATCTTCCCAGAAGACCCAGAACTACGAGTGTCTATAAGGCTACCGGACACAAGCAGTGTCTTCCAATCAGAGGTTTTCCATGTTCTCATACTCGTACATATCACTATCTACATAAACAGCCAGGCCGCTGTTAAGGCCATGGAATCGACTAACATCAACTCTGATAGAGTTAGGGGCTGTCGCACAATGTTCAACGCAATATGAATTCACCACCCTTCTGCATAGTAAGGGCACTTATCGAGGAAAAAACCATAAAGACCGCTTACCTAAGGTGATCGAATCTTGAAGGACATAGGGTATCCAACATGTGGACTACGTGAGGAAAAAAGCGTCAACACTGCAAGCGGCACTCTACGGAATACTGCCGAATTTTGGCGGACCTGGATACGCAAAAAGGATCCTCCTAGCTAAAGTGGTCAGCTCAGTTATTCCATATGCGGCTCCAGTCTGAAAAGAAAGGAAACATGCCGGAAATTGTCAGTGGTATACCCACTCTCTGCGTTAAGGACAATAAGCGGCTATAGAACGAACTCGGACGAAGCCGCTTTTGTCATCCGTGGAATGATTCCGATCGACATCTTCGCGGACGAAATGAGCAGAATTCACCGCAGGAAAACCTCAATGTCAGCTGGGACCAGGGCTGTAAGGAGAATGAAACATGAACAAATGATACGTTCAATAGTTCTATGGCGATCTCGATGGGATAATGCCACAAAGGACAGATGGACTCATAGCTTGATTCCAAAAATCGATGTATAGATGAACAGAGCCTAACAGAGTCACCTAACGAAGCTCCTCATTTGTCATGGCGGATACCGAAAGTATCTATACAGATTTGGACATGACAACTTCTCCTATTGTATCGAGTGCCCAAACCAAGGGGAGGACGCGATGCACCCAATTTTCTTCTGCGGACGCTTCGCGGAATGAAGAACAAATTCACCAGACTCCCCAGAGGTAATTAAGAGAATGGTGGAGTCGGAGGAATATTGGTTAGATATCAGCGGACTTGTAAGAACCGTGCAGATCGAGCTACAGAAACACCGGAGTAGCATAAATTGCTTGCCAGCCCAGCGAAGTAATACCTAGCGGAAGTTCCGCGGGGAGAGTGGTAGAAGAGTGCAGGCTGTAGGTAAGTACGAAGGCGTATTCCCAAAATCGAGTACTTGGGTTTGCGAATCGTGCATGGTAATGGCACGGGCTATTATTGTCTTACGAAGATTATCACATCCTTGGACGTAACTAAAATAAAAAATAGAAAAAGGGTATCCAAGGCTCTATGGTCATTTCTTGACGCTAACAGATCTAGGGAGTCATTTAAATTAAAGAGGGATAAGCTAAGGACAACAATAGGAATCCTGAAGGACAGGAGAGACTCAAATTATCAAATACAGACATTTGCAGATTCTGCAGCAATCTTCAAGCGGTTGAGGACATAAAAAGCGAGACAATATCGCGTAGTCGTTGAAGTTGCACTCCGCCCGCTTATAGGTTCTGAGAAAGCTGCTTCCGATTCCCGAAACAATGCGTCTAGTGGTATCGCACATGATTTAGCTAATCCGACGGTAGTTCAAGAAATGCTCGATCGTTGAGCCTACTGGCCTCTAGAGATTAAGCATAGTGAGAACTATTTCATAAAAAAATTGACTTATTCTCTTTTAGATAAACCAGTTATGTCCCAAAATCGAAGGCGAATGTGATTCCGTTCTTAGTAGAGTAGAGTAGAGTGAGTTAGAGGAAAATTAAGTTCGCCTTCGAAAGAATAATAGTTTCTGTCTACAAAGGTTTGAAAAAAAGGAGGAAAGACCAGAGTGCTTCAAGGCAAGAAGTTTGCTTTAGCAAAAAAGGAAGATTAATCCCAAACATTTCAGGCTTGTAAACTGATTGTAGCTTCCCAGAGACCGAGGAGTTTGCAATAAGGCGCTAAGCCAGGCTTACGCCTTCAAGGCTTTAAAATCGCCAAAGTGGTAGACCATTAAAATTTGCTCAATTCAGAATCAGACTAAATATAACTATCGGCGGCCGTATATAGCGCAGGCAGTTGGTAAAACACACAACATACTTCTGTTCAACCCAAAATTTAGTGGCATATGCTTTAATCTATCATTTTATAGAAAAGGCGCTCTGCAACTTAAATGAACCCCTACTACAATCCCTGTGGAGTTTCTTTTCAATTCCCAACAATATAATATTCAGGAGAAAATCTAAACTCAAAACGAAAAGCAAAAGGTAGTCCTCTGTCAATTGTTTAAGTCAAAAAGCCTCTAACAAACAACTGGAATGAATAATTTATTTAGTTCTGCCATAAGGATATACGTACTCGTATGTATGTATGTCAAAGTCCTGAACCAAATAACGCGTAGACGTTTTTAATATGTCAAAACTTGTCAAAAAAAAAAATAAGAAAAGAAGATAAAATCAAACCAAAAACAAACAAAACTTACTTTTCCAAACACAATTATGTGCAGAACAGTCATAACAATAAACATCCTCACGCCGTGTGAATCCGGAAAAAAGGACATTCTTCCTTCTCTGCCAAAACAAGAAATTATTATTCCAACAATAACATACGAGTAGCCGTGTGCTCGTGTATGACTTCTTGTACAAAGTTTTCATTTCAAGAATTCGTTGCGTTGCGGTCGAATTACTTATAACATACAAAACTCATCCACCATCACCAGAAGCAGCACATACCATATGTGTGGATGTACGAGTATAAATGTCCTGGCCTTAGCCAAAAGGAAAAAAAAAGGATACATTAACTGGTATTTACTCGTATACAACCTCACAGGTGGATAGCAGGAGGCAAGAGCAAAGCCAAGTATTCGTTGTAGAGGAGTTATACAGCAAATAAGGTCACAACACTTTTACGGGCATAATTATTTGTATACACATTACAATTAACCCCACAGGCACACAACCACACGGCACACAACCACACGGCACACACATAGAAATATTAACTTTAGGCATAAAAAGGCTATGTTCGAGGATAAAAGCTTTTTCGTCGTAAAAATTTCAAAGAATTTCGAATGAGCCCGGCAGGAGATCACAACGGTGGAGCTCTGTAGTCCGTAGCTCCGTAGCTCTGCAGCTCTGTAACTCCAAAAGGTAGGTAGGACCAGGAGCTGGAACAGCAACCAAAGCAGGACAAACAGCCATAAGGCTGAAAAAGAGGATTGACTTCACTGCTGGTACAGGTAAGTGATGGTACTGCTAGTGCTGATGGTGATGGTGATGGTGGTGGTGCCACTGGTGGTAGTGTTGGCAGCAGGAAACATGACTCGCTTTAACCAAGTCATCTACCTTCGCTGTTCGGGTTACAAAATGATATGGGCATGAGATATGGGGAATACCGAGTAGAACGTAGAATCAGAGTAAGAGTCGAAGTCGTTTTAGTCGCTTTTCGTCGTCAGTCAAAGTTAGGTATTTTGTTGTCATGCGCTCTTGTGCTAAGGACTAAGGATATTGATTTTGATGAGGCACAAAATTCTGTAGTAAATAAAGTGAATTGTAATGTTTATAATTCGTTTTCGTTTTTTTTTTTTTTTTTTTTTGTTTCTGCTTTTTGATTGCATGGAGTTAGAGTAATTCGTCCATCGGTACATTGGGGGACGAGACGGGCTTGGCTTCGCTGCAGACGGAATGGGGCTAGAACGTCGATGAGATTTCGTTTGTTGTTTTGTCAGTTGCTGTTGTTTTTGCCGGAGAAAGAAATGGCATAATTATTATGCCTCAGGCGTATTGTACACATTTACAAACAGATACAGACAAGAGACCCAGGGACACAACTCGACTGGGGGGGTAGGTACTATCCAAGACATGAAAAGACCATATCCATGAATAATGAATGCCTCCTTCCACCTACGACAATTCGCCCCCATTCAACGGGGGAGAAAAATGCAAAAAACAAACACGACAACACACAAAAAAGAAAAAACAAATCTGAAGGGAAATGTATCTTTTACAAAGTAATTTTTGATGTGATCTTGTATCCCTTATCCGGTATTCCGCTCTTCCTATCTCCTCCACTTAAGTTGGGGTTGGGGTCAAATTCAGATTGAAGGATCAGTAAGGCGGCTTACTTACAAAAAGAAAAACAAAGGAATGTATTCGAAATGAGCAAAAAAAACAGGAAAAGATTCAACAAATTTGATTAACAGTGTACAGGGTATAGACATCCCCCTGATTTAGCCGCCCTAAGGACAAATATAGAATATGTACATCCACACAACTTCTAAGGTAGAAATCTATGTTCTCTTCCTCCATAATCTTCACCACTTCCATCATCAATGGCACAACACAATTCGGTGTATCTATACGAGTATGAACGAGTGGAAGAGCAATCCGAAATTGATTTCATTCTCAAAAGTGAGAAATTTTATCGTCCACATTCCATAACATCATCATTCCTTTCGTTTACAAATCGGTGGCGAAGCTGGGTCCTTTCGACACATTCCTGTTGAGTTGTAAAATATGTTCTGCATTTTAATAATGAAAATCATTGAATGTCATATCCTGAACAGAAAGACGATGAAAATTCCATGCGGTTTTCGGATAGCTATTTGTACTCGTATTAAAAAAGATATTTTCCAACTGAAGGTGCGGCGATTTTCAATAAAAATTTTTCTCTTTTTGTTCCAAAAAAAATGGAAAAAGTACGAATAACTAACTTACCTGGCATGCTGAGGACCAACGTTGCCCATGTCATGTGCTGAGCTGGCTGTGATTTGAAAATCGGCAATGGTTCCGGATTCCATGCCAAGCGAATTTTTGCATGTTGCTGAAATGAAAATATGAATAATTTTTGAGAATTGTATAATAAAAATAAACAAACAAAAAATACAAATGAAATGAAATAAAATCAATACGTGGTCATCGACACTTCAACAATTTGTAGTTTCAAAATGAATACTTTCAGTTTGAGGACATATTTTTGATGCACGGGAAGGTATTTTTAACTCTTTCAGTATTTTATTTTTTTTTTTAAATTTATTTAGTGCATTATTATTATATTCTGAGGAATTTTTTTGAGTTGGAGACCATGCATATCATTCTACCATTCAAAAAAAAAAAAAGAACAACATGAAAGTCAACATGGCCATCGTGTAAACCTAATGGTATCCTTTCATTGATTATATTGGTTCTATAACTTAATTCGTGCGGTTTGCTAAGTGATGGCGTAACTTGTATTATTCCATTGGAACATGTGTTGGAAAGCTACTGTCATTGTACGTCATTTCAGTATATGTCATTCATTTGAAGCGTAAACAACAATAATTTTTTTTCACTCAAATATGTCGAACTTTGTGCCTGAAAAAGTGTTTTTGCGGGGAGTTCTTCTTCATTACTTTAATATGAAGAAAACTGCTGCCGAAAGTCATCGTATTTAGGTGGAAGCTTATGGTTTCGCAGAGCGAACGTTCCAAAAGTGGCTTGCACGATTTAAAAGTGGTAATTTTAGGTGGGAAGACGATGAACGTCCTGGGCAGCCAAAAAAGTTTGATGATGAAGAACTGGAAGCATTACTCTATGAAGATTGTTGCCAAATACGAGAATAGCTCGCAGAATCTTTGGGTGTCACTCAAGCAGCCATTTCAAAACGTTTAAAAGCAGCTGGATATATTCAAAAGCAAGGAAAAACTCAAGCCGAGAGACGTCGAAAGGCGGTTTTGCATGGCCGAAATGCTGCTGGAACGCCACAGCATCGGATTGTTACTGGTGATGAAAAATGGATCCATTACGACAACCCCAAGTGCAAAAAATCATATGTGAAACCCGGCCAACGGGCCAAATCAACGGCAAAGCCGAATATCCATGGCGCGAAGGTAATGCTCTGTATTTGGTGGGATCAGACGGGTGTGCTGTATTATGAGCTGCTAAAACCGGGTGAAACCATCAATGGACAGCGCTACCGAACACAATTAATCCGTTTGAAGAGAGTAGTAGCTGAAAAACGCCGGGAATATGTGACCAGATACGAGGCAATAATTTTCCATCATGGCATATTGCTCGGCCCCACGTTTCTATTCCGGTTAAGAACTATTTGGAAAACAGTGGATGGGAAGACTTACCCCAACCGCCTTATAGCCCAGACCTTGCCCCTTCTGACTACCATTTGTTCCGGTCGATGCAGAACGGCCTCACCGAAAAACGGTTCACATCAGAGCAGAATATCATTCCTGGCTGCCAAGCCGGCGCAGTTTTTTTGGGATGGAATCTACAAATTGCCAGAAAGATGGGAAAAACTCGTAGCTTCAGATGGGCAATACTTTGAATAATACTATTGTACATGTTTTTCTTAAATAAACGTTCAAATTTTAAGTTATATACCCAATAGTTTTTTTTATTTTTTTAGGGCCCTAGGGAAGGTTTTCGGCAGCTCATATTGACAAGAGAAACTTGACGTCGAAAGGCTACAACCACAAGGGGCAGTTCGAGTTTTTTTTGATCGAGACTACGAAAAACTTCCGAGAAGGTCTATGACGTTGAAAATATTCAAGGATAGTAACTCCGCAGTTAAACATTATTCGGGTTCTAATTTCGGTGGGTGCGAAAGCCATTTATTTGGCTTAATACAAGCTATGAACTAACTAAAACTAAATTTAAACTTAAAGTAAAAACTAAGGTTGGTTGGAGTGGTAAAGGACATCAAGTTTGAGGCAGGGTGTTTAAGTTAATGAGGTTGAGACGGTTTTGATAGGGGGGCAGAATAAACGGATCGTTCCAGGACATACCTCGAAGAGCGAACAGAAGAAAACGGGGCTGGATATTTTCGAGAAATAAACACGATGATATGGGGACCACACTTGACTGGCGAACTCTAAGAAGGGGCGAACAAAGGTAATATAGAGGGACCTTGTCACGTATGGGTTGGTGAATTCTCTGGACCAGCGTTTTACAAGCTAGAGTCGGAGAGGCGAGTGTTTGATCATCCTACAGAGATCGTTTATAATTAACATAAAAAGAAGAGGACCTAGATGGTTGCATTGTGGAACTTCAGAGGCTGCCAAAAATGGAGCCGAATGGGCTGACCTAAAACGAACACTGTAAAAACGGTTTTCAGGGAAGGAGGATATCCATTTTAAGAGATACAAATTCAACGAAATTTGTGGTGGTTAACCATCCCCGAAGAGCAGCCATGTTGTCTAGGGTAGAAAAGTGATTTGCACTGGAAGCTTAGAGCTTCATACAAAATACTTTTGAAAAATGTGGGTGCATATAATTCTTTTATCTATTTTTATAGATCGGGGTCATTAAGGAGGCTTTCAAAATATGAGGAAATTCTCCTTGTGAAAGGGATAGACGAAAGAGAATAGAAAGGGGAAGGGAAAGATAGTAGGAACATTTTTTAAGAATAGAGAAATGGGCCATTGGTAAAGTTCAGAAGATAATTGAAATAGGAAGGATCAAAGGAGTCGTAAATGAATGATTGATTAAAAAAGGTGGCAAATAGGTTGGCAATGGTGAGTGGATCGGTTGATGATTTGTTGTTGAAAGAGAGGGAAAGAGGGTGGCCATCAGATTTTCGTCACCATCGTTTATAAGGTTGAGTTGCGCTTTGTTACGGCAGTGCTGGTAAAGAAAATCGCAAAGTTCGGTAAAATGAAGATCACTATCGAGATAGTTGGAATAGTCGCAGTAGCTCATAACTTATTTCCCTTATTTCGTAAGGAACAAAGCTTGCAATGGATAGGGCATCATTTATAGTTAGGTTGTGAAAGTTTCAGGGGAATCTGCTGAGATAGTTACTGGTTTTGAGAACGTTTACTTGACTGGACAGAGGAGTTATGATAAAGTGAGAGAAGAAGAGGAGGGTGTTAGTTATCAAGTGTTGTGGGAGATAGAGGACTTTGTACCTCCACAAAAATGAGACTGAGGAACTGATTGGATCTGTTGTGAAAATAAAGTTTAGTTGCTGGCCATGTACTTGGATATGCCGCTGACTTGGCATAGACTTGATGACTCGATGAAAACCCAGTGATCATTTGATGGAGTCCACTGTAGCTGAGGAAGATTAAAGTCGCCGAAAATAAGGATATCGTCAATACAGTCAGACAGATCAAATAAATGGTCGATTCCATCGATAGCAAGTTGATAGGATTCGATAGGTTGAGCTGGTTGGATAGCAGCTTATAACGTTACGGGACTTGAGGGGGAGTGTTTTTTTTATAGCGACAAAGTAGACTTTAGAGAAAGAAGAAATGGTAATTGGAGAAAAGTAAATGCTTTGTAAATAAATAGTAGGACACCTCGATGGGGGGAAGCATCATTTGAGGAGGTAGGATCGTCGTCGTGAAAAACATAAAAGTAGGGGGGAATAATTCCTGGTTCTTAATGTCAAGAATCGAATTGGTTTCACTTAGGGCATATATATCAAAGGGTAGAGCATGCGACTGGCGTATAACAGCATCGGTTTTAGATTGAAAACCTCTTACATTCTGGTAATAAAAAGTAAGAGGGATGTTGTAGGGTGGCGGAGTGAGGCTGGATGGTTTTAGTGCTAGCAAGGGAGGAAAGTTATGGACGAACAAATTTATCATGGTCGGCTCGGCTCCGTTTTGGATGTGAGATTTGCTTAAAATGAACGTAATGGCCGAATGCATCAGTGTCGTCCGCCACTTAAACTTTGAGATGTTTAGAGGGCTTTTGTCTACTTGGACTCCGTTGATTTAAACAAGGACACAACCGAAGGATCCAACGATGGCTAGCTCTTGCCAATTACAGTTTTGTTGGTCTAAAACCGCAACTAATTCCCTTAGTCTCTTAGTCCCTTCCAAACACTGTATATAAAGTAAACCTTAACCGGACGGCATTACCGATTAGTACAAAACCGTGCTAAATACAAAAAGATGTTGTTCGCGGCCCAACTTTACTCCAGAAAAGGTTATGAGAAATGATCTAAGAAGTACTTAGACTTCATAGGATCTTACATTCATTTGAGATGTTGACTGTATTATGCTTCCCTCTGGCAATTACACTGGCACCGTCTTTTTCATTGGCGTATTCTGATAATAAACGTGGATAGAGCAATGTCCAATTTTCGGTTGTAAAAATCGTCCCACCAAATGTGCGTACTGTAGTGGATAAATTCGAGTTAAAATATTCACTCCTGTGTCAGTAAGACAATGCACTATTCGAAAAACCGAAAATAATGGCTGATAAGGCCCTGAAGAAAGACACGACAATGGACAAAGATGAGATTCTGGTGGAGCTACAGCTAATACACAGTGTGGCAAATAATATCCCGGACATAAACCATATCTCAGCAACCAAGAGCGCTTTTTATTTGTCCGAACATTCGTTTTGCGCTTGAATATTTCTCTACTATCAGTCAAAATGTCATGAAATTTGGTTGACAATTGACAACTTTGGTAAAAATGCATCAGAAACATTCCGATTGATGCAATAGGTGTACCGTGATGACTGTTTGAGTAGAAAAGTTGTTTTCAAGTGGTATAAACTTTTTTTTGGGCGGCAGAGAGACGATGGAGGATGACAAACACACAGTCAGGCCAATTTCTGTTCGGACTCCTGAAATGATCCGAAATGTAAGTGATTTTATTGCAGAAGACTAAGAATGATGGAAGAGGCCTTAAATATCAACAAAAAAAACTATTCGAACCATTCTTCACGTGGATTTGGGCAAAAACAATTAATCTCTGTTCCACGTAATGCACCGAGTCACACACCACTCATTGTTTGTCAATTTTTAGTTCGAAAGTTTGTGTGATTTGGCACCGTGCGACTTCTATTTATTCCCCGAAACTGAAATTAAAGTTGAAAGGATGCTTTTTTTTATGACATTCCGAGGATTCAAGCAGCTTCGACATAGACACTGGAGGTAATTCGAAAAAATGAGCTAGAGCAGGCTCGGGAGGTGAATATATCGCCGAAAAATAAACAGAAATCGTGTTCTGATTATGTTTCTAGAGACAGTCCGGGATATTATTTGCCACACTGTGTAGTTAACAAACCATGGCGGACTAAAGCTCTCCTCGAGGGATGGATGAAAGGAATTAAAAAGTTGTGCTGTCGAAAGCTACTTCATTATGAAAATGCCTAGCGCGTACACTTTCTTGTGGGTGCGCCGTTAATATAATTCAGTCCGATTTTGAAGTAGGATCATTCAGGTTGATCGGCACGGAGCGTCTTGGACAGAGAATGGATTCGCAAAGTTATTTTCTGTTGTTGGGACTCCAGTTCCTGTCGAGGGTGCAGTAATATTTTCTGGTTTTAGTTATACATAGAGGCAATTCCGCGGATATCTTGGAGGACGCTCAAGATCGTTGGACTATTTTGACTTCAGTACGAGTATCAAAGCTTCTTATCTGATCATGCGATCACACAAACATAAAGCTGGCGTAAGGAAGTTTGGTATGAGGTACTTCATTTCTGGCTTAAAAGCCTTGTCAACCAGCAAAACATGCACTATTAACGACAAAAATTGACTGTTTGGTGTGGTTTTTATGCCGACGGCGCGGCGACGTCATTGACCCGTATTTTTTCGTTGGTGATCATGACCGCCAAGTTAGAGTTAATGGAAATTCGTTCGGGACATTTTGGAAAGCTATTTTTGAACGCAGTTTCTCACATTTAATCTAAATGAGATTTAGTTACAACAGGTCATCGCCATTTGCCACACAGCGGGCCCAACAATCGTTCTATTGAAGTCAACCTTATCTTATACGAACTGTCGTCCCGCTCGTCTGGTTTGATACCTCTGGATGTCTTTCTCTATGCCAACGTCAAGTCACTAGTCTATGTCAACAAATCAGAGACATAAGTTATGCTCAGAGCCAACATTAAAAGCGAAACTGCTGGAATAGTGACTGAAATGTGTAGAAGAGTATTCCAAAATTTCCCCCTGTGGATCGGTCATTGCAAGCGTTCTACTCGTGGACGTTTGAATGAAATACTTTTCTAAAAATATTTTTGTTCGAGATCTTAAGCCCAAAGCTGCAATCCAATCCTACGAATATGGTACACAAAACTCAGAAAAGAATCCCTATCACGACTAAGGAACGACCCAAGGGTCTTTCTTCTAATGACTGAGGGCAGAATGTCTTAATCGTCATACTATTGTTTAATCTTGACTTTTAGATCTCACTTTAACAGTACACGTTCACATAATTACTTGTGTAAGTATTATTCCAACTAAAACGGATTATTTGCATGGCTCGCAAGTGCAGTAAAACAAACAGTTTGCGAAAACGATATCCGTCTGTACTTAGGTAAAAATAATAATTCCTGCAGGAACATAAATTATCATTCTATACATTCATCCGCATTCGCTTTGGCCAAATGAAGAAATCCTGTGTAAATTCTATAATTGCGAAATTGCATGAGTTGTCGTAAATCCTTTTCTCAAACGGATATATCGTGAACACCTGCAACCATTTTGCGACTAACTGCAGTTAGAGTGTCCTTGAAATTTAAACCCTTTCCACTTTGTCTCAAATACAGAACAAAAGTGCGATAGCCCTTCCAGGTTTGTGGAGTTTGCCCTTGTTTCTGAGCCCCCATTTCTACATTAATTTGATTAATCTCCCAGACATAGAAACAGATTTTCAGATACACTTAATGCAATCAACTTAAAGAAGAAGAAGAAGAAGAAAAAAAACCAAACCAAATTAATCGCAAACGCAATCCATGAATCTACGGAGGAGTCCACCTTAAAACCAGCACAAGGCCATGTTAGCGTGACTTCCAATTCCAACTCGAAGGTACCAACCCCTAGTCGTGTCTGAGAGTTGTGTATAGTCGTCGCCATTGTTTCATGTTGTCACGCAATAAGCTCCAACACGACATAAATTAAAAATGAAATCAACATTTGAACAAGGTAACTAGCACTCATCCTTACCAATTTCCAAGGCTCCCACCGTTTCTGTATGAAGCACCGCCAGGACGCATGCTACCATTAGTACAGGCACAAAACGATTTTCATTCCTTGTAATCTTCGCAGTCCTGCTCCTTCTGGGCCTGGTCTGTTGGTTGATGAGTCGGCATGCGTTGACGTTTTTGGTGTCGCCGGCGACGACAATTCGATTGCAAAAATATTTGTCCATCATATTTGTTGATGGAGGAGCGATTGCTGCTGTTGGCAGCTTGATGCGGCTAGCGGCTGTTGTTGTTGTTGTTCTTATTGTCATTTTCTCGTTGACAGATGGAACGTCGAGCACAAAACTAGGGTATCAGTGTTTTTGTTTTTCTTCGAAGCTCACACCAAAGTCATGGCTTCCTTATCGTTTGGTGAAGGAGTGAATTGAGTGATGATTTATTGATCTATCAACTGCTTTCCAAAGTATTTTCCAAACTGGGCTGCAGTATGATGTTGGTTTGGTTTTTGTGCCTTTTTTTGTCAATTAAATCGGTTAACTGGCAACAATGTTAGGCATATTTACACTCCGTCTAGTAATCATGATATTACGAGTTGTTCTTGTTTCTTGAATGGCCTTCCGTCAGTTCGACAGCTGCGAGGTGACCTAAAAATGAAAGGAAAGGAGAATTAGAAATAAATCAAGTTTGCAAGCGTACAGAAGGTTCAGTTTATAGGAAAAATCAATCTAAACACACAAATGCCTCATCTAACGTAATTTTAATCTCCCCTACGGTTGGCAGAAGAAGTACGATAGAAAAACCCCTGCGGACGTAGGCGGACTGGGCAACAGTATACAGCTTACAGCTACCGTTTTAATAGAGGTACAAAAAAAACTAACTCAGATTAATCTAGAGGCTATGTTGTAACCACCAGATACTTGTACAAATATCATACTTCATTTCGTGCCACATCTATGGACGTTCGTCAGAAAGTGCAGCCATATGAGTCGAATACGGCAGGAGTACAGGCACGGTACGGGTACGGGTATGGGTACTCATACGACATGTTTTACTCGTATCCGTTCGAATATCCATATGTGCTGGTTCTTATGATTGTCAGGCACGAATATCTGTATATAGATGCGAGTAGACTCTTGTACAGATAGAGTCGTATATTTGCTATAGCTAGCATAAAGCAAGAGTAGATATTATTAATTTAAACTGTAAATGAAACATGACGAGCACCGTAGTCTTCTCATCTTCTCTGGCATAAGATGAAGTGCACACAGGCAAAAGTAAGTGCATAGCATAGCAACATCAAAGGATCCGGGAGCTATGTTACGTTGATGAAAGGTGATATTGCCGGCAGCGGATGCAGTGACACACTGCTACGCTGTAAGTATCTATTGGTAAATCTGCCCTACTGATTTATCTTTGATGAGAGAAGCTGAGTCTGGCTGGTGTTCTATTTTTCTTTTTCGCAAAAGTAATGCCATTGGCTGAAGTTGTACATACCATAACTCTCCTGCTATGATGGAGACGCCAGGAATGACAACGGCAAACGGCAGAGTAGCGAGAGGTTACTTCTTCCTGTTTCCTTTGATTACATTTTTAATATGCGAGCATTTCGTGAACGTATACGCCCCCGGTGCTCATTATGAATGTAAAAATAAATACGTTCATAGATGCACTAAAAAGTGAATAATTACAAAATGCAATAATAAGAAGCCTCATCAAAGTATTTCCAGGATCTATGATTTACTTGAAGGGAAGCTTTCAACTGACGGAATTAGGTTGATGACTTTGTTATCCAGGGAGTTACTTTGTGTTAAGCACAACTCTATACATATGCTTAGAATATATCTTCATGGGTATCATGGAGAGAGATTTTATTGTTTTTATTCGAGGCATTTGAGTTCATCTTCACATAAAAGTACAGCGACCGATTTTGTACTAATATTATTGGATTAGTAAATTTTTTATTTAAAGCTCTCTTCTAGCAGGCACAACTTAAGCTCCATGTGTACACCTTCCCTTTAGAAGGATGCAAAACAGACATTACCAACACAAGTTCGGCATTATTCAGTGTAGCGGGTCACTTTTTCCTAACTCCTTGAAGCTAGCCCTAAACAACGAACATGCTCGCCGAACTTGCTCGTTTGCGTTATCCCCTACACGACGAGCACATTTGGCGAGCATTCATTTCATGTGCGATAAAGAAGCGCCGCGATATGAACTCGGCGGCGTTCACAGCAAAAATGAGGTTTGATCGCGAACATGGCCCTACACAGCGAACATCGAAGCCAACGAACACAAAGAAATCGAAATTTTTCGCCAACAGCGAGCGGCTGGCGAACCAGCCCCTACACGAGAAAAACATAGCGAGCACGAGCAGGTTTGGCGAGCATGTACGTCGTTTAGGGCTAGCTTGAGGGAATTGATCCGGATAACTCTGTTTGGAGGAAACATAAGGCTGAAATGCTCGTATCTTTAAGATCTCGAGAGCGTTGATGACGTTTGACTTACTCTTACACATAATGTTGGATGACCCAACCATCCAGGCCAGGTTATCGAGGCTTCTTGGCGGAATCGGGTCTACTTTCGTCACTGTACAAGGTTCTGCGCTCTTAAGCTAGGCTTCGATGACCATTGTAAAGGGTGACTCTTTTAGAGGTACTTTTTCTAATCGGGATTTCATGAGAGATAAGATATGCTTCGTGCCACACTGATATGCTATTTTTGTTCAGTACTTTATGATCCACATATTAAACGCTCAATTATTAGATAAAATGCGCCAATAGACCACTTTTAGGACGTAGTAATGGAAATACTGCGAAGGTAGCGGAGAGTGTACGAAATTACCGTGATGAATCTATAGGGCGCTGTTTTCAACAGCTCGGCTTGTCGAATGCAACATTCTCGCATATTTTACGTGACCGACCGACCGACCTTCCGAATCGTCTCCGTTTCAGTCATTGGGCTCTTGAAAAGCTTCGAAGAGATCCACTGTTTTCGATCAAAGTTTTATTCACCGATGAGGCCAATTCTTGGCTTAATGGGAACGAAAATAAGCAAAAAAGCGGTATTTGTGCTGCAGATCTATCCGAAAAGGTTCACGAGCCGCCACCACATCCATAAGAAACATTGGTTTGGTGTGGTTTATGGGCTAATGGAATCATCGGTCCGCATTTCTTCAAAACTGAGACCGACCAGAACGTTACTCAGAATGGCGCACGTTACTGCGCCTTGATATCAGACTACTTGCTGCCTGAAATTAAAGGCCGTGGTCTCAACGATATTTTGTTCACACAAAGCGGCGCTACTTGCTGCACAGCCCGTAAAATCATTACTTAATTGCGAGAACGATTCGATGAACAGTTAATTTCACACTTTGGACAGGTGAACATCATGTAACATCACACCTCAAGACCCTTTCCTTTGGGCCTACGCAAAGTCACAATCCACATAAAAAGATAAGCTGACTACGGTTAAAGTATTGTAGACCAACATACCTCCATTCATTGGTCAAACACCACTCGTAATACTCGAACGCTTCATTGAAAATTGGAACTTCCGAATGGACAGAGGCAATTACGGCCAACATGTGAAAAAAATAAATGTAAGAATATTTCTTTTGTATGACAATAAAAGTTACCCAAAAAAATTGAATTGTTTGATTGTTTTTTATTTTTGAAAAAAGTACCTCTAAAAGAATCACCCTTTATAAATGTTTTTCGTTTTCTCAAGTGAGGGCGTCAATAGTCAATTGCCTTCAAGCCCCAAACAAACAGCGATTGGTACTCGTAAGAGACAGTTTTTCGGTTTCCGCACGTCTGTCACTCTCGGCGGCAGAGCGGAAGTAAATGAAGTCCCTTAAGAACTCAAAGTTGTAGCTGCCTATTTTGACGTTTTGTCATGGGAATCAATGTTATGTGTCACCTTTTGTTGGCAACATAAACAGAGTTTTCATTCGGCATATTGTGACTTTGTTAAAAAGAGCAAATTTTCCCATTAGTTATGAAATACGATCTCATTCGTATGGCTACCTTGACTGGCTTCGCAGTAGCGCATCCTGTCAACACAATTTTCCAAGACCTTTTTGAATATTTTCGGCTTTATCTCATGAGACGATATTCGCTTTAAGAGCTTGAATTGTTTCTAAGTGACCTCTATCCACAGCTTCTAGCCGGCCAATTGACATTACCCAGGCTGCTGATAGCACGATTATCTACAGAACTTCACGCGCCAAAGGTTGTTTGTTTGGTTGATCCAAATTCATATTCATGTTTTCAATTTTAGTTCACAAGAATTCGATAATCACAGTTTTGTAGCGCTCAACGTTGACAGAAATGCCGTTTGTTGCAGCAGTATTTGGAAGTTAAATGGGCCAACGATGCCACCACTCTAAAAAAAACTGTCACTCTCTGCGTATGCATTGGTTTCTCGACAAATCGGGTTTTCCAATCCCCAGATGACACAATTTTGTTTTTTAACATAGCCGCGGAGATAAAAATGCGCCTCGTCAGAAAAAACATTTTTTTCGGCCAAGTGCAACGTTTCATTCGAGCTGCCGTACGTCCGAAACTTAGAAGCAATAATGAAGCGGATGGTCATTGGAATTAAATTGGTGAGGGAATAATCCGATATAGCCAATAGCCACACTTTCTTCTGTACGTACTGTACGACGACGGAGACCCTAAGTGTTGGCCGTAACCAAGCCAGTTTTCCGAACTTTTTGCCGAACAACGGGGTGCCTCATTTTGACCAAAATTTCCTTCCAAAAGACACGCTATCTGGGTAACACAGTATTCACTTTTGAAATAAATTTGAAATGGTTCAAGCTTTAGTTAATTCCTTCCGTTTTACGGAGGTACAATGCTGACTGAAAGTCAAGATTTTAAGCGGGAAAGAGCTCTCAGCGTCATCATGTCCTATGTATCAAAAATAAACTGGTATTTGTACCACCATTCACTTTCTTTTCTTTTTGTTGACTGTTACTACAATCTCCTCAGGAAGAACGCTCAATATTCGCCAACGCTGTGTCAACAGCTCGATAGCTAAGCTATTAGATATAGCAGGTTTGTTGGACTTCACCTTGAAAAGGGCTGTGGGGGCTGCACGCACTTGTTATGTTACTTGGCGACATGAAGATATTTGCTCCTTCTTCTTTCCTGACTACTTAAGCTGTGTGCATCGATTCTTCATCGTAATTTCAATTTTTGAACTGACTTAATACTTAAAGGGTAAGTTAATAAATTCTAATGTTACGTGGTTCGTGGTTTTCATTTTCTTCGGCAAACCATCCACTACAATCGGTGACTCCGACCTAACACCCTTCATTACGTGACCGACTTCCTTAATAACTTTTTAATCGAAAAACACGCTCGCGCAAAAGCCATGGAGCAAGATAACCTCAACGATCCCGAAGGAAGCAACGACACACCCAGACATCCAGTTTCCCAGCCCAACGAGCCAGCACAACAAATCGAGCCTAGTGAAGAATGCACTGCGGAAATCGCAAAAACTTCGGTTCCAACCACAGCCAATTCTTCACATTGGGCATACGAGACGACATTACAAAGTACCACACAGTGGTAGCTGCAGCAGAAACCTGAATTTTGGCCCAATTAAGTGACAGTATTTTAAATCCACCGGCACAGAACCTGTACGGCACGCTAAAAGACAGACTCATTTCCCAATTCGCCGATTCAGAGCACAAACGTCTACGCAAACTATTGCAAGAAATCGAGTTGGGTGACAAAAAAACCATCGCATCTGCTGAGGGAGCAGTGACCTTTTAAAATCACTCGGGTTGCAGCGTGTACCCCAGAACATGAGCAGTATTATAAGTGATAGCAAAGAAGAGCTATCTCAAGTTGCCGAGCTGGCTGACAAGTTTACAGAGGTAAGTGAGACATCGTACAGTCTGTTTGATAACATCGTACACGATAAAAATTAAAGAACTTATAATAATAATAAAAAATCAATTGTACTGGTTTATTTTGTTTATTTACTTGAATGCTTTTCAATTAATATCTTGTCAACTCTCCTCAATTATCAATAATTTTTTGGAGTCTTCGAGGCATGCTTTCTACTAATCTTATAGCATAATCTTGAGACAAAGATCTCCATAAAACTCGTATTTTTCGTGATAATTGTTTGACCGTCGAGATCTTCTTTCCTTGGAGCTTTAGCTTCATGAATGCCCACACATTTTCAATGGGATTTGCATCCGGCGACTGTGATGGCTAATCTAAAACGACTGCAATGTTTCGGGTCATTATCTTCTTGCAGTTGTTCCAATCTCTGTCCAAATTCTCCTTGGCCCAACTGAGTCGTTTTTCTACGTGTTTTTTTGACAGTAGTGGTTTCTTTATTGTGCTTCGAAATTTTACATTATTGGCTAGTAAACGTCTTCGTATCGTATCACAACACACATTTAGACCCCTTTTACGTAAAATCCCTTGTCCTCCACGTAACGATAGAAGAGGATTTTTTTCAAACACGCGTAGAATCATTTTGACCTGCTTTTTTGTTGTTTTTGGCGTAGACCCACGATCCGGCAAATCATCCACATTTTTAACTTGGGAATAACGGTGCACCCACTTGCTAACAAATGCTTTTGACTTTTTCAAGTATTTCGCAGCTTCTCCGTATGACATTTTCGGTCCTTTTGGATGCGTGCACAAGAATACTGCTTTATATCGTGATGCAAACACAACACTTATTTTAAAATACTTCCGTCTCTGACAAAAATTTAAGACTCTTTAAATTTGTTTATTCAAAGCATCTTAGCAGAAGTATTTTTTTTTCTGCTAATGCAAATGCCATTTCCAAACCGGTTTTCATAAACATGTTTTGCCGTATACGGTCTTATCAAACGGCTGTATGTTGCTGCCGTCGAAACGAAACCATCGTCCGTCTCACTCACGCAAACCGATATAGAGCATAAAATTACCCATCTCACACAGCAAATAGATGAGTTGAAATGCTGTGTATCCGCACTTACACATCGCTAAACCCTTAGAAGCCAAAATGCACCTTAAGCAATAATCGAGGTGACTACTGTTGGTACCACAATCAGCATGGATCTAAAGCGAAAAATTGTCGTCCTCCTTGCTCTTTGGAAACTTCTTTAAAAAAAACAGGAAAACTTAAAGGCCTGTCACTTGAAGCGGCATCTGACAGCAGCCAACTTAGTTCCCGCTTTTTCGTCAAAGATCCTGTAACAAAAACAAAATTTTTAGTCGGCACTGGTGCCGATATTTCGATTCCTCCGCCAACATTACTGAAAAAACGAAACAGCAACAGTGTTACGCCGCCAACTAGACGAAAATAGCAACGTACGGTGAAAAAACAATTGTTCTGAGTTTGGAGTTAAGGCGAAATTTCAGATTGCTGAATTGCTGAAGTGCAACGTGCAATTCTAGGAGCAGACTTTCTTCGCTATTTCGACAGACACGTAGATCTGAAGAATAAGCGCTTAATCGACCAAACAACGTTCATCAAATCCAGTGGTAGTTTAGCCCGTATAGACTCTCTTAAATTACCAAATATCTGTTGTGAATTTCGGGATAACTTGCTTCTTTCAGAGTTTAAAGACATCACTCAACAATCGCCGACACCGAAACAAGCATCGCACAACGTTACTCATCACAATTCGCCAAAATATTCACCAGCACGACGGCTGTCATCACAAATGCTGAAAATAGCCAAAATAGAATTCCAGACGATGATCGACGAGGGAATTTGCCGCCCATCAAAGAGTCTATGGGCCAGCCCTTTGCAAATGGTATCAAAGGGAAACGCAGAGTGGCGTCCGTGTGGAGATTTCTGTGGATTGAATGCAGTGCCCGAACCAGATAGGTATCCCGTACCACATCCAGGATTTCACGTTTTTCTAAGCGATCAGAAGGTTTTTTCCACGACCGACCTAAGACAACAAAATCCCTGTAGAGGAAAACGACATCCCAAAGACCGCTTTCGCCACGCCGTTTGGATTTTATGAATTTTTGCAAGATGACGTTTGGACTACGCTACGCTGGCCAGACTTTCCAGCGTTTTATGGACGACATCTTGCGCCGCTTGAATTTCGTTCGTACTTATACCGACGATATAATTATTGCATCGTGCAACGGAGACGAACACTTAAAGCATCTTCGAGAACTGTCTCAACGTCTAAGGGACAACTGAATTTTCATCAATGTGAACGAGTGCCAGTTCAGGAAATCTGAAGTAAGTTTTTTGGGAATCATGGATATTGAGAGTGGTATACACTACAGGCATGTTCTGACTAACTTGATAGGATAGACGAATATGCTGCTGGTCATCGTACAGCTTGAATTCTTAATTCTGTTTGGTGGTTGATCATCATCAACGTTAAACAGTCTGCAGAAATAATCTTTCCAGATTGTTAGCACCGAATATAGTTATTTTATAAGGTCTACTATGTGGGGTGAAAAGTAACCTCCTTGACCGCCAGAATGCATTGCTACGTTATGCTAAAGTTATGGTGCCTTGAAGTCCGTTCATATTTAGGCAGACATGCCAAATTTCAATGTGATACTGTCTTTAGTTTTGTTTTGACAGCTGATTGTTGTTGACGTGTTGGGCATCATGTTGAGTATGGACAAACACGATTTTCGTTCTCTCATAAAACTTTTTTTTTTTTTTTGAGAGGCAAAACGGCGAAGGAAACAAAAGAAAAGTTGGATAAATATTATGGGGTTAATGTTCCGTCAGATTATACGGTCAAATATTGGTTTCGAGAATTTCGTGGTGGCCGCAACTCCACTACCAATCAAGTCCGCAGCGGCAGGCCCTCCGATGCGGTTACAGACGAAAATGTCAAAAAAATACATGTAATTGTGTTGGCTAACCGGAAAGTGAAGGTGCGCGAGCTAGCAGATACCACAAAGATTAGTACTGACCGCACACGCCATATTTTGGGCAATATTCTGCATATGAAAAAGTTATCCTGTCGCTGGGTGCCGCGCATGCTCACTCCTGATCAAAAACACGAACGCGAGAGCACTTCGAAAGAGTGTTTGGACTTGCTGATGCGGAATCGGGCGGACTTTTGGCATCGATTGGTAACTGTTGATATAATCTGGATCCACTATTACACACCAGAGAACAGAATGAGTGGTCGGCAATGGACTGAAGATGGCACGAGCGCTCCGAAGCGGCCGAGGGAGGCTCAATGGGTCAGAAAGGTTATGGCGTCGTGGACTACCTCGAAAAAGGAAAAATCATCAACAGCGAGTATTACTGTGCATTATTGGAGCGATTGAAGTCCGAAATCGCTGCAAAACGGCTTCACATGAAGCGAAAAAAACTTTTGTTTTTGCAAGACAGTGCGCCGGCGCATAAGAGAATCGCAACCACGGCTAAAACCAATGACTTACGGCTCCAATTGCTGTCGCATCCACCGTCTTCGCTCGATTTGGCTCCCTCGGACTATTATCTCTTCCCAAACCTCAAAAGATGGCTCATCAATACAAAATTCAGCTCACGCGAGGAACTCATCGACGCCACGGAGGAGTATTTGGCAGACCTTTCGGAAAATTACTTTCGGACGGGATCAAGAAGTTAGAAAATCGCTGGAATAAGTGCATCAAGCTAAAAGGGGACTATATTTAATAAAATAGCAAAACATTTAAAAACAATTTTTTTCGTTCCCAAGGAGGTTACTTTTCACCCCACCTAGTACTGTGGATTACAATTTTACTCTTTTACAGCGCCTCTCTAAGGTCTTGATCGTTATGCCACTGCCACTTCAATTCTGCTCCAACTGAATTTTCAGGAGGTTAAGGGAAACTTGATCGGAAGGCCCAAACGTTTGACGTGAAATGTCCTTACAATGGTTGGTTGGCTTTGGGTCGTTCCGATCATCCGCATCCGTATCTTGGCTATAACAAGATAATGATCCGAGTCGATGTTAGACGGTGCTCGGAACAACCAAAACACTGGAGGAGTGACTTAAGTCTATCGCAGTATGACCAATCTTGGCGACGGTTTGCACTATGTGTTGTGTTGGCTATAGCCACGCTATGCCCCTCCGTAAAATCAAAAGCCTATGTCCGTTTAAGAAATTGATGTCCAACCCTTTTTCAAATATGCTCCCTCTGCCGAGCTTGGGATTCGAATCGCAAAGGATGATTTCCACGCTAAATTAAGGGCATTCCTCTTAGGTTTGTCAGGGAGGTCGAACAAGCAATTTTCTCCTCTGTCTGGTCGTGCATTTTTTGAGGCTTAAGTTGACGGATTTAGCCCTTATACGAATCGTCGCTAGGCGTTCTCTAACAAGCCTGAGTTTTAAGACTTGTTGCCTAACTTTTTCTTTGAGTGGTATCCCCCCAAAACTGATGGAAAAAATTGGTAGAAGTGGAATAGGTCTAGTCAGCGCCTTTCCACGGACTTAAACTCTCCCGAAAAGAGAGTATTTATCCGATTTACTGCATTTTGAAAATGTATTAGGGAAAAGAAATATGCTTGCCAAACCAAAGCAAGACAAAATATGCTGCTCCTTATCCAACTTCAACGACAGGCAAGTTTATAGGTATTCTAACAGGTATAGATCTGGAATTTTGTGCTGGTTGGTTTTCATGCAGCATCTTTTATTTTCCAAGACAGTCACCTACAGGTCTCAAGTAGAAGGGTTTTTTGGTTCACATCGTTGCATGCAACATTTTTAACAGAAAGATATTAAATTAAACGCGTGGCACACACTCAAGCAAAGACAGTATCCATCGTGCAGAACGGGTTAAGGACAGACAAAACTTTCCATTTGCTTTGTCATTAATTACGAAACCATCCAAGAAGTAGTCGTTTGTCCCAAAAGTGGGCGACATTTCTAATTGCATTTTTGTGCTACTCGCGAACTTTGGGTTAACTTTTTCGTGGCACTCTTCCTGTACTTCATTTGAATACGAACTCAGAACCATGTATAATATGTGCAGATGAACATTATCATCACCATTTACAATCTAATTCAATGTGGACTAACTCAACTATCTTTACGGCAAATACATTTCCCCCTTTACATCCAGTATCTGTTCAAACCGGATGAGCTTAGATGGAGGATACAAAACTCGAGGATGAAAAAAGAAAAAAGAAAAGAAAAACAAAACCTAAATGAATGCCCTGACGATACAAATGTCGTAAAACTCCTTTTTACGATAATTACATGCTTAATGTTTCCTCCGACTCTGGCTAAATTTTACGTTTCACATAACTCAAACAAGCTGCGAGCAAAAAAAAAAGAAAAAAAAAAAAACATGCTCAAGACATGCTGTTAATAGCCTCCGCACAAAAGCACCAGAACTCCGAGTCAGTACTTGTGGCATTCTTCTTGGCACCTTCACATTTAATTTTCTGCTCTCCCTTCGGTTCAACCATTCGTCACTGCGTTGTCGTATAATTGTTGGGAGTTGGGAGCATGCACAGAATTGCACCAGAATCAGGCATCATTCCTGCCAAAACTCTGAGACCAAACGACACTACCACATACAACAAACAGTCCACAACCCTTGTTCGAGTGCTCGCAGATTTGCAAAGATTTGTTGAAATAAAAATATCCCTGGTGGTGGGCCCTAATTGTGGTTGAGAGGACATTTGAAAAACATTTTAGCAGAAGCACGAGAGCTGAACGAATGTTCATGTTTATTCTTCACCACTGCAGGGTTGAAGATGCATCTACAAGTACGAGAAGTATTCGTTGAGTTGGAGCAATTTGCCAACTCTTCTTCAGCTTATTCGTATCTGCAGTTAAAAAAAAAAAAAACAGAAGGAGCACTACGAAAGTCATTCGGTTGGCAAATATCTTTTCTATTTCGGAATATCCATTGCGGGGCCCCCTAGTACCGGTATTATTAAGTCAGTTTGGACTAATTACTTATGATTGGACTAAAATGGTTTCAACATAACGAACTCTTGCTGCTTGAAGACTTAAATCTCTGAAATGGACATGAACAGCGTTTGGGGTGGGAAGGGCGAATACCAACCGAATGGTTGGAGTTTTTCGAGGGATGGTAGGAATGGTTGTTGGTTGGTTTCATGCACCTTTTTATGCCCCAATGAATAGGGCAATTCGAAAAAAAGTCTCTTAATTGGATAGAACAACTAAGGAATAGAAAACGAAGCACAAAAATTCCATAGAAATCGTAATGAATCAAAAGCGAACCGAATACTTTTATTTTCTTCTATTTTATGCTCTCCATGTTTCTTCATTTAGTTTTCTTTTCTTTTCTGTGTTTTCCCCGATTCAATTTCTTGGGTCGGCGTTCGGTGCTTTTTTTTATTCTGCATACTCCTTCAAAAGCAAAATGGAATTATCGAAATAAATCTGCTTAATGGATGGACTGTTGATAATTGAATAAAAAGTGGTGGGAGGAATAGTAGTGCCCCATAGAAAGAGGGTCAGCTTCAGCTCTTGCCATGTCCAACATCAGCAATGATTTACATTTGTACGTAGTCTAGATTTAAATAAATAATTTCATTCTGAAGGCTAAATTTAATCCGTAAATTTAATCCCTAAAAGATTGCTCTGGATAAATAGCTTTAATTCAAAATGAAATCATTTATCATTCTTATGGGGTGCGCTAGGAGTTGCTTACACTTAATAGATTCGATCTGATTCTGATTCTTTTGGAGAATTAATTCGTGGGATCGCATTTAAAGGGATTTTCAAGTTTCTCAAGTGGACAGGAATTTGAGTGTTGATAGATAAAGTTGTTCACTACTTCAACGTTTCAAACGGCTGTTGTGAGGTTCAAGCTGATTCTTAGATTTTGAGTGACCCTTCCAGTTGAGTTGGCAGTTGTATTGCCTTTATTCACGAACAAACATTTTTTGGATGCTCGAATTCTTACATATCTGTTACATCTCTTCCTTCACGGCCTGTCAAAACCACTCTGGATACCGTCTTTCGCCTTTACAACCCAAGACACGAAGCGTAAAGATGTCAATAGAATTTTACGTAGGTATCTGTGATGAGGGCTAAAGCTTACGGTTCGTCTTCATACGAGATATCAAAAAAATCTGTAAATCAGTGCCCTTCTGATAGTACAAGTACCACCACCAGTATCAGATTCAAAGTAGTGCACGTACTTCCCTTTTGGTGAAGGTTCGGGGCCTATCTAAAACCTCAGCCATTCATTCTGTAGGTCACAACACAGGGTTGCCATGCAACTCGCCATCGAACTGACCGATCAGTTCTAACTATCAAGTGGTTGAGCACAAGTTGTAGCACTCTACACCATGCGCTAAACCGTGCAACGGCCAAGCTCCATTCGATCTACTTTCCCCGCGATATTGGGTATTAACCAACAGTCACTACGATACTTTCACAAGGCGGCCAACTCCTAGGTCATGTTGGAATAGAAGTTCCGATGACCCTTGACCCCGCGTGGTACTAGAATATAACTTTCTTGTGATCACTCCTAGTTAGGCACTTTACAGCCCAGGATTGGCAGCTTTTAACACTTAGAGATTCGTCAACTAATTATAAATTTCCACCCGCTAACTGCGTATTAAACAATCCTCTTGCAAAACTACGAGTTCGAACCGTACGGTGTCAGTGAATACTCAACTGACATCATGGGCTTCACCATATCTGTCTTCTTTGCCTTAAGCAACATTGAAACCTTCTTCTCATGAGGTACATTGACACCAACGATTTGCTCCCAATTCAGCGACGTTCTTCCGTTAGAAACCTAACTCAATAATAAGGAGCAGGACGCCTGCAGGACGTCTACAGAAGCGAATCCATCATCAGGTTCCAAATGAAAAGACCGAAGATGGATCCCTGAGGGCATCCTCACTCGACATTCACAGAACGACTCTCGTATGCATGAATTAGAGTTCGAATTTCGGGATGACAAACAACTAGTAATGCATCATCACCATTGACTACTGAATGCTTAGCTACTAAAGGATGATGCTCCGCGCTTATAATGATTTGAGAGTTCGAAGAGGGCTTGTCGCCTGTGGCATTCTTAAACAGGAAGAGTATTGGTTGGTCTGTGGCATAGTGATACGTAATTGTAAAACTTTCGAACTCTGTTGTAGACAGATACTTTACTGATGAGCTTTTGTTTTTTGGGTTTTCAACACAAGACCGTCCTTTATTAAGGCGAAATTCACGTGGTACAAACTGGACATCAAAGGAATATGTAGTAACGCGGCATTGAAACCACCGAAAGAAGACCTGTACCGCCCGAAATAAAAAAGAGAGATACACGTGAACGATAAGACAAGACACCAACACAACAGGCGGTCAGCTGTCTGTAATAGGAACTCGTTGTTGGTAAAAGTTCGAAACGACATCTAGTAAAAGGGTCAAATAGAAATGTACCTACTTCTGAAACATTTTGCTTAACTACTTTAGACCTAGGCCCAGGTGAGCTTACCGCAGCAACGCCGTCAGCAGCGATGGTCCTGAAGGAAAACAAGGCTTCCAACTGAAGACCATGTAAAGGATTATGTACATATGATACCACTTTCAAGGATCAATGCTACTCGAAAAATACAAATGATTTTCGGTACTGCATATGGAATATAAGGTTCTTGAATACTTGCAGATACCTTAGATTCGTCAAGGTGGATCTAACAATCATCCAAGAAGTGCAGGGGCACAGATAGTACTATGAGTAATCAGCTCTAAAATCCGCGAACGCCCTTACTGCGCTAAAAGCCATACGAACGTACCAAAGACTGTTTGTTTTGAGCTTCCCAAAAAGACATAAAATATTCAATATCTGGACGACTTTTTCGGCAGCAGATTCAGGCGTATCGAGCACATGGCTCCCGTATTATCATATTTATAGGGAAACCTGGAAGTCCTTGACCAATTAACCAACAAGACCGATCAAACTGTGGTCGATACAAACTAGTGTCTCTTCAGCTCTCTTTATGATATGGTTCGGCCGAAACTTTCCCACCTAACCTAGTGACAAAGCTACCAAAAAGGCAATGAAATGGCGCTTTAGACGATGTTGGGTTTGCGCGACTACTACTTATAAGCTCGATTTAAAAACAAATACTACAGCAGCTCCTGAGCTCTATAAGCAAAGAAGAAAAAAGAAGACTGTTAAACGGCGATGATCATAAGAATTTCACTGTCGGCCAAAACGAACAATTTAACATGGATGATGATGGGCAACAATTCCGTCCATATCCAAGCTTGAGTCCAATCAGGCTGCCCGAAGATCCATTTCCTCAAACTGAAAAGGGGTAACCCTCTTGTCTGAGAAAGTCATAGAGGCAGCAGCCTGTTCGATACCGTCTATAAGATTAGCAAGTGATCTGACCCTTATTTGTATGGATACTGACCAGGAAAATCCACCACAGATATTATTTCTCGATTTGAAAGCCCCACATGACAGAATATATCGGAAAAAATTATACGAAGCCATGTTCAGTTTTAGCATCCGGCTTTATCTGGCTCTACACATTGACAATGGAAAGAATTTGCTGCTCCATCAGAAACTCGTTAACCAACACCAGAGGCACAATCTTACAAGAATCTGTACAACTACTTGCCAACTAGTTTTTTCTGAAGCATTTGCAAGTACCGAAACAGAAGCCGTGATTAACGACTGAGCACGAGGAAAGGATACACAGCGGGTATAACCTCGAGCTAATCAAAATCTTTGTCTACCTAGGCTTCCCAATTAATAAAGGTAAGCCATGTGTTGGTATCTTTAAAAAAAAGATAAAACTTTCCGACTATTTGTGGAATCTAATTTCAAATAACTGCCTCAGCCGGCTTGGCAATAAGCTATCCTGTCAACCCAATTTTTAAATAAATTTTCGATGGTTATGGCCCTTATTACACGAATAGCTTGACCTTGAATGTTTGAATCGTTTCTGGATTGTTCGCATAGCACTTCTTACGACACCTCACAAAAAAAAACCCAAAGGCGTCAATTCATAACCCGGTGGGAGCTAAGCAATATCCACACGATTATTGAACTTAGTGTGCAATAAATCTATGGTTTAACGGGTTGTGTGGCACGTAGCTCCATCTTTTTGGAACTTTTACTTGCCCAAGTCCAATTGCTCAGTATATGGCCATACAAAATAGGCTTTCATGTTTGGTAGCGCTCTCCATTGTCGTTCTAAAGATAAACGGGCCAATAATGCCCGACGACGACGAAGCGGTTGGTTATTTTGCTTCAATTCCTGAGCCAATTAGACATTGGAGCGAATAATTCGAGACATTTATACAAAATTCTTCTCAGGCTAATTTGACTGATGTTCAGTTGCTGAAACCTTTGGCGAGTTGAAGTTTAAGGGGCCTCGGCGCACAATTTCGGCACCTAGTCTCGTGAACTTTCTTCACAAACTTAGGTACATTAGCTACTGTTGGAGCATTATTTAGGCCGAAATTTATTTTCAAAATTCGCACTGTTTCCGCAACACAACATCCAGTATTTCGCAACGTTATTCAAGCATTAATCGATCCATTTCGTATCGGAGAGTTTCTGCCAGGTTTTTGAGCGCATAGGAGCTCTCAGTGTCAAAATAACATTCGATTTAAAAAGATACCAAGAGACGGCCCACCCTTGATAAACACTGACACGAACTTACTAGTTCATTGAAAGAGCAACTCTTGCCAATCGCTGTTTCTTGGACTCAGAAAGTAATTGAGTAGCTGTTATCTCTCTTCGTAAACCGTGAAACCAATCTTTAATAATTTGATTGACCCACAGATTCTTTAAGGATGAGAAGGTGCTTAGGCGCTTCGTAAAGTAAAGTAAAGTACTTCCAGTGCTCTATGGCCATGTTTTCATGGTGGGTGAGTGGAGATACAGAGAAAAACATTCTGTACAGCGACATCGGTCAGAGTTGATCAATTAAGATCGTGTAGAGCATGTATTCTGCACAGTGTACTCTCAGAATCAACCTTTCAACTTGGACGATGATGACCAACAATTCGTCCACCCGACCTGGATGAAGTGAAGATAGCTATATCGAAGCTTAAGTCCAACAAAGCTGCTGGTGCCGACGGCCTGACTGCTGAGCTCTTCAAAGCGGTAGGCGATGACTTGGTAAGGAGCATACACCAACTCATCTGCAAAATATGGTCGGACGAAAGTATGCCCGATGAATGGAACCTCAGCACTGTTTGTCCGATTCTTAAGAAAGGAGACCCTCTGAACGGCGCCAACTACATAGGCATCAGTCTCCTTAACATCGCATATAAGATCTTATCCGCTGTATTGTGTGAACGCCTGAAGCCGTTCGTCAACAACCTGATAGGTCCATATCAGTGTGGCTTCAGGCCAAGAAAGTTCACCATCGACCAGATATTCACACTACGGCAGATCTTGGAGAAGATCCACACCACCTATTCATCGATTTTAAGGCCGCGTATGACAGCATCTATAGGGACGAGCTATACAAAGACCCTTGATGTCCAGAAAGGATTTAGACAAGGCGATGCGCTGTCATGCGATTTTTTCAACATCGTACTTGAAAGAATAGTCCAAAACTCACGAGCAAACACAAGAGGCACAGTATTTCAAAAGTCCGTCCAACTACTCGCATACGCCGACGATATTGACATAATCGGGAGAAAACAGCGTGATGTCAGTGGCGCTTTCGCGAGTATTGAGACGGAAGCGGCGAAAATGGGTTTAGCGGTCAATGAGGGCAAGACCAAGTATATGCTGTCAAGCAAAAAGGACAACCAACACCAACGTCTCGGACAGAACGTCACCCTCGGCAGATATAACTTTGAGGTAGTTAAGGACTTTGTCTACCTAGGCTCCGCTATAAATACAGACAACGACACCAGCGCTGAGATCAAGCGAAGAATAACTCTTGCCAACCGCTGTTTCTTTGGGTTAAGAAGGCAATTGAGTAGCAAAGCCCTCTCTCGGACAACAAAAGTCACCCTTTGTAAGACCTTAATAATCCCGGTCCTGCTCTATGGCGCAGAGGCATGGACAAATGAGGGTGTTCTTGGTTGCTAAAAGAGAAAAATTCTTCGGGCGATCTTCGGTCCCGTCTGCATTGACGGTGAGTGGAGGAGGAGATACAACGACGAACTGTATGGACTGTACAACGACATGGACCTAGCCAGAAGAGTGGAGATCCAAAGACTGAGATGGCTGGGTGCTCTACATCACCATGGACACCAATGCTCCGGTCCGAAAAGTCTTCGAATCCGCCCCCGAGGGACAGCGCAGTAGAGGAAGGCGAAGACTCAGGTGGCGCACGCAAGTGGAAGAGGACCTCAGCCAACTTAGCGTGCGAAACTGGAGGCAGCTAGCCAAGGATCGAGCTGGCTGGAGAAGCTTGTTGACTGAGGCCCAAGTCCACCCCGGACTGTAGCGCCACCTAAAGCGTACTCTCAGAATGTCTATAATTCCAAGACGAGAAGAACCTGAACCCACTTGGAAGTAGCGAGTATATAGCAGGGTTGTTTTGAGAAGTCCGTTCGTTTTTTTTTTTTTTTTTATAATTTACCCGCGCCTCAAAGAGGTTATGATACCCCTTTACTGTCGCCAGGGCGCGGGCGGAAAGATAGAAGAAGGAGAAAGGAAAGCATTGTTGTGATGTAGTGGTTTGAAACTCATGTATATTTTTGGTTTCGATATTGACTCTCCAGGGGTGCGAAGTCCGAATAGGACGGAGGAGTTTTTTCTTCGCTCGGAATGATTCAGGTTATAAATTTTAACGGTTGTTTTGTGCTTGAAACTCTACAACAGCCAAATCTACATGCCAGTGTTATGCCTTCACACGCAGATTTTTCTGACTAAGTTCCAATAACACAAATGAAAAACTTGTCATGAGTAGAATTCGAACCTTGATCCTCCGAGTGAGAAACGATGGCTAGTTCCACTACACCATGGCCACCCCCTGAGACCCAGGTCCGCCTGGGGCTCTAGAGGTACATTAGTAAGTAGCTAAGATGACAATATGTTTCAAAAATCTATCCTACAAAAATATCCTACAGTATTCTGGACATATTCAAGTTTAGTTAGACATGTTCTGATTGCAGTAGATACATGCTCTGCAGAGGTCGAACAATTGTAGAATTTGTCTGTGGAATTTTTAAAATTTTTAGCAAACAAAAAAAAAACAACAGAAAAGTTGGACGTCAACAGAATTTGAAGAACTCTGATTAGCAGCTCCGAGATATCGTAAGTTCAGTCCGTGAGTTATGACTGCAACATTGAACGAAAGAATCTACGTCTCTTCGAAACAGTGTGGTTGACGTTTTTTTAGACCTAATGCTGCTCAAATGTATGAGAATCCTTTTAAATAAACAGTGGCACAGAGCTGTTCACATGACGGGCAATCATCATTTTCTTAGCTCATGGCGATTCATCTGACAGACAATAATTGTCATAAGCACAACGACGAAGAGAAACGTGTATCTACACATCTGCTCCTTTGATTGATGACTTATTTAATCAAGTAGAACAAGATAGAATATAATTATCAAAAACAAAACCATCACAAATTTCCAAAAAGGACAGATAGAAAGGCACATCACCAAATAAACGCTCGTAAATATAACAAAGTGTTGGTTTGCACTTTTCGTGTGGTTTTCCCTCTTTTCTCCTCATTTTCATTTCATTTCTACTGGGTTTTTGTTTCCTTTTATTATTATTTTCATGAGTTGCTAGGATATTTTGTTGACATTTGCAAAAGTCACGCGAGCATACTTATATAAAGGATGGTTGCAGCCAGCCTGTGGACAACGTCGTCGCGTCGCGTTGTTCGTGTTGGTAGGCAATTGAAGCTCATGTTTCATGAATTTGCCTTGAGCGAAATGTGCTTTTGCAATGCGATTTATAGTGGCGCCAATGTCAGTTAAATGTCAATTGTAAACTTAAGCATTCGTTTGTGGCTCATGGCTTCTGCAGAAGAAGGTGGGTAAGGCTAAGGTAGGTATTCTCGTATTCTACAATATATTCTCTTCTATTCGAGTCTTGTATTGTGTTGAAATGATGGGGATGGTGGCGATTGTCGTTTAATTTGTTTGAGGTGGAAGGAGCAAAGGAAGAATAAGTGGATTGTTTATTTAACGTCGATGTAAAATGTCAGTTAGTTTTGACAACATAGCATTTAAGTCGTTTATTTTTTCTTTCTGTTTTTTATTTTTTTATTGACATAAAACCAATTATCCAGGGACATTGTTATGTTCCGAAGGAAGGATCTACATCCTTTCGTTGTGGATAATGTGTCCAATTGAAAGATTTTTTTATTTTTATTGAGTTTATCGATTTCTTATTCTTTTTGTTCGTCTTTTCTTTCGTTAGCAACCCATTTATGAATGCTTAACTTCACTTCACTTCTTCAGATCCATTCATTGTTGAATGTTGAAAGCTTTTCATAGTTTTCTACGGTTGCCTGTCCCTAATGGATTGAGATTCAGATGGCTATTGTCCATCCTCTTATTGAATATTACCCAACCAACAAATATTTTTCTCAAAAAAAAAAATTGGTATCTGTTTTCTATGCTGATTGCTTGGATTTAGACAGTCGACAGTAAGTTCCCTTTATGAACCTACCCCTTGACGAGTAGTAGAAAAAAAAAAAACAAGTAAGAGTTCTTTCAGCAAGTATTCCATTCACATCCTCTTGGAGGAAATTGAGTTTCTCTTTAAGATAAACGCACAACCTGCGCTGTTTCTATAAAATGTTTTCTCCTCCCACCCGTGTAGTATTGATTTTATTCATACTCGCATTTTGTCTCCCGGCTATAGATGCATAGATACAAATTTTGTATTTTTTTTTTTATTTTTATCATGTTCAGTCACTTGATACAATTCAGTTCACCCTTGATGTGAGGTCCTATTTAAAGGTGTTGGCTTGAATTGATAGATAAACAGTATGCAATTTGAATATTATATAAGGATACACGGTGCTTCGGGCGAAGAAATCATGTCATCAATGGTTATGTAGTGTTTTTGCGTTGTCAATGGTATTAGGAGGACAATTTGCAGGTGTTTTACGTGGTGTAGGGTGATGGTATCATTTTCACAATAGCAAAAGGCAAGTATTTGTGTGAACAAAAAAAAAAACACACAAAACCTTCCATACAAAAACATGGCAATTTCCTTGCAAAGTGCTTATGCTGGTAACAGGAAATTCGTTCCATAGCCACGTGCACATTTGCACAAAACCAACCTCCGCAGTTTAAAGGATTCCAACCCCTCAAAAGATAAATGTCTAAATCACTCAGCAATTCTTGTCTCGATGCGTAGATACTATAGGTATAGTCGTATCGTAATTTGTTGGTTTTGTTAAAGTGTATTTTTATAGACAGGGTGGGATGTGATGTTGCATTAAATGCAGGGAAGACTTTTTCGTATTTTCGCCAACGGGGGCTATAAACTGAAGCACTACCACTACTAAGCCATAAAAAGAAAATAACGCGAATAAATGGTGGTTTAATTGGAGGCTTTCGGAAGTTAACTACTTTGTCGGGGAAACTTAACTTTGGCATTGAGTTTAGGCATTTGTGTTAGGTTGATGACTTTTAACAGAAAAGAGTGAGTACATAGCCGCAAAAGATTTCGAATCCGACACGATTTTCGACGGTTTTATCAATTTTTAAAAGTCTAAAGCGATATGAACGATATGAACTGAACGTCTTCATCGATGTGACTGCATTGATGGGCTACCATAAGGAGGAAGAAACTACTCGTTAAGTAACATTCTTGAACTTTCATTCATGTACAAAAAGCGCACAATTTTCTTAAACTATTGAAGGAGAAACTACCTTTCAACTGCAAAGTTAAACTATTAGACAAAACCTGTGTAAATGGTTTCTTATTGCATCCAGCTTTAGATTAGAGTGGCTGTTGGCAAACTAACTTGCTGGCCCGTTGTGCTTTACTAATGGTTTATGTGAATTAAATGAATAAAGCGTCCGTCGTGGGCTGTTTTTGAATCATTCCGCACAGTTGACTGAATAGCTTTACCAACTTTGGGTGCATTAACCACTGTCAGAAGTAAACTGATCTCTTCATTTCAGTTTAAGAAAAATAGTTCTTTGTAGTTCTTTCTACAACAAATAAGTCAGATTGTACGAGTATAACGTCGGCGAAGGCCAACATCTTGCAGTCAAGCAAAACAAACTATTCAACCTAGACGACGGTAGCCAAAACTTCTGTCCACCTGAACAAGATTAAGAAACGACTGCAATATTTATGACAAAATCCAAATAAGCAGCTGAACCTGATAGTTATCCAGCTGAATTATTCAAAGCCGCTTGAAATGACTTTGTACAGAGCATACAATTCGTCATTTCACAGATCTAGTCAGAATGCTGTATGTCTGTTGAATTGGATCTCAGTATAGTTTGCCCAATCCACAAAAAAGAAACCCCATGTACTGTCCTCAAGAACCTACTACGCCCGAATTAGTGCGGTTTCAGACCAGCAAAGTCCACAATCGACCAAATCATCACACTCCTGCAAATCCTGGAAAAAACTCAAGAAGCTCAAATCGATATACACGACCTTCTCATCGATTCTGCGGCCGCATTTGACAGAGACATAGAGACGAGTTATGTAGGGTCATTTCATGCCAGTTTGTGCAGCATGATGATGGAAAACGCTCCTTCGAGGTCGGTAGCGACATAATCTGGACCTCTGATGTTAGACAGGTGTGAGACAAGGAGCGCTGTTATGCGACTTCTTTATGCTTAAAAGAATTGTGCGAAACTAACAAGCGAACACAGAAAATACAATCTACACAGACTTAACTTAACTAACATACGCTGATGATATCGACATAATCAAAAAGACACTGCAGGTTGTCACCGGTGCATTCGGAAGCTGGGTTCAGCGATAAATTAAGGCGAAGCCAAGTGAGGGATACACAACATCAAAGAATTGAAAAGAACATCACAGTCGACACCTACAGTGCCGAGGGAGCAGAAGTAGAACAAGGAATCACTCTTGCCAATCACTATGGCTTAGGCTTTAGAAGACATTTAAGAAGCCCTTTCTGAATAACTAAGGAGCCTCCATATAACACGTTGAACATTGCAGGCATACTTTCTGCCGCTAAAGCATCGGATGGTATCGAAAACTGTTCATCAGTCGCCTGAGATAGCTACGACAAGCAGAGTGAGTCGACATCAATTCCCCGGCCCACAGTCTTCCAATTAAGCCTGGAGGGACAAGGTATTGGAGGAAGATCACATCGACGCAACAGAAAGTCAACAATTTGGGCTCCGTTCTATTCAGGAATACTTGAAGCAACCTGAGGATTACCTAACAGGGCTAGGAAAATCGGTATTTAGATATCATAGGAGTATATATCTGTTTTATATCAGAGGGAGATGCTACTGAAAGCTTCAACATGATCACAGATAGACTTTTAGCCGACGAGTCTTATCACAATCGCAGGCGATTTCAATGCATTTGACCTAGAATGGAGCAGTTCATATACAAATCGATGCAGGTCGGCTCTACTCAAAAAATTTTCTTGTCTTAATATTTCTTAAGCTAATACCGAAACAACAAACATGAACAACAATATCAGGATATACAATCACTTCTGTAACTGGCGGCCTGTTAAGAGATAATAATTGCGTAAACCGTGTACCGCCGGCAACAGTTCGAGAATTCGCACTTATCGGAACACGGTTTAAATGGAATATAAATAGCTATATGAAGATCTAGTGATCCCTTCGTAGGAAGGGAGCCGTGATTTAAAGCTAGAAACGAAAAAGATTTTGTAACGATAGTTAAGAATCGAGTGAATGTCTATACGGGGAAAGAGAACGCACTGACCTCCTGTATATTGGTGGATCTGCGATATCAAAAGTTACTAGCATTCTCGGATTCGGGACGCCAATGACCAGCAACTTTAAGTACTTGACCAAATAAAGTCTAGACAGCCCTTTTACTTTAGATAACATTGCAAACAACTTAACCACGGAAGAAAGTTTATTAAATAGTGTTAATGACACTGAAAGGGTCTGCCCGGCATTATTCCATCCCTATTTCTCCGACAGTAAGGTAGGGTATCGCTTAGTCAAATTCATTACGAAAGTACTCACCTTGGACGTGAAGTGCATGTTTAATTCGGCTACATAATATCGAGGCATAATATTTCTTGAATACCATCTTTCTCACTCACTAGGACGACGGAGTAAAAGGGTACGATGTTACTGGCGGTATACCACAAGGATCGGTCTTAGGCCCCCTACTATAGAGGGTGATGTATGATGAAATTTTGTGCCTACAGATTCCATGCGAAGTATCGATTATCGAATTTGTTGATGACATTGCCATGACACCAAGAGCAGACATGCGAGAAAGGTTTAAGTTTAGGGCTGAGAAGTAATATGGGAAGCCTAAAACAGAATAAGGAACTCTTCATTCTGCGAGTTTAAGCGAGTGGCCTGCAGTCAAGGGGGCTGGATTTGCCTCAATAAGGGACCATGCACACAAGTTTCTGTGATTCTTTTTGGTCTCTTTGTGTAATTTGAATGATGTGTCTTTTAGCTTATCATAGAGTGTGAGACATTGTTAGAATCCTATGCAAGCCTTTATGTCGTATTCCTAAACCAAGGTAATAAAATATAACTTCCAATAATAACAGATACGTGTACATCATCGATCAAATCTACGTCACCGAGGCTTTATCGAGGAAAGTAAAACGGCAAGTCATCAACTTACGAGTAAGCACTGGGCCGTCATTATAGAGATCACAGAGTCGAAAATAACCAAGCCATCAGTATGCAATTTAGGGTGGAACAGCAGTATGCAGTTGCTCGGATTCTGAATAAAAAGTATGAGAATACTAGAGCTCAAAGCAGAAGATAACACTTAATGCGATTCACCGGAACGGGAAGAAGCTTAAAAGTGTTACATCAATAGCACGTCCATACAGTAAGCATATGACAATAGAAGTTGTTCAAAAAATAGCACCTGCCACGATGGTGTAGACAAAAGGCTTTGCCAGGTTGGCATCAGGCTCTTTTATCCATGGACAAACTGCATGGACAATGGATTGGAAATTACTTATCGAAATGTTTAATTCGAGCTCTCTTGGACGTTCTCGCAAGCGATGTGTGTAAACATGTGCATATAGGAAAGCTTGAGTACAAGCAAATTATTAAAAAAAAATTATTTCGGCAACAGGCAGCGAAAAATTACAGCATAGCTGCCGGAATGGATGGGATCACCAGACTTTTGTCAAAAGAATCAATCTAAAGGAAAAAAAGGGTTAAAGGACCATAATAATGGATGCCAAGAAGACGAAAGATTCCCACAGCAATTGAAAACACAGAGGTTCATACTTATCCCATAAGATGATTAGTTCCAGAGCAATCATCGTATAGATCCCTATGCATCCGGGAAATATTGTATCATTTAGTCGACGGAAACAATGGAACTCCTCAATGAAAGTATGGCTTCAGGTATAAAAAAGCATCACCCATGCTATACACCGATGTCTTAAACTCCGGCACCTGGATCACGATCATGAGGCACTAAACTACGATTTTTCCTATGATACAGACGAAGAGCCATAGAAAATACAAAATAACCGGCGGAGTTCCACAGGGGTCGGACATAAGTCCAGTTTTTTGGAACATAATATACCGACGAGTACTGAGAGTACAAGAGAAGTAATTATCATTGGACTTGCAGGTGACATCGCAGTAGTAACGAGGCTAAGACACCATGTCTGGAACTGTCAGATCCAGCCGTTCGTATAAGTAGACGCTAGAAAATCGAGTTCCTAATTGTACAGATCGGGAAACAGCATCGAGTCAGCATCGCCACATAAAATATTAAAGGATTCCATTGGACCATTGGTTTTTGCAACGAAAAAGTTCACTTTGAGTATTCTGAGCATACCGAGAGGCATTAAAACCGGAGCAATGCCCACCTAATTGGAGCCCAACACATTTCGGCATTCGAGAGCTTCATTTTCTCGAGAGAAACTTGAGAGGATATCAGACAAACTGCACTGATAAGATGGCAAAGGCGATGGGACTCCTCGTGATCTTTGGATACACAATCCGGAATCAAATTTCAAGGAATGTCAATGTAGAAGTAGGCTTATACCTTATATCGGAGATGTTTGCTTCTGGAAAAACCTTTATAAATGACAACATTGTGAAGATTAACTACAGAATGCAGAATCTGTGCTGGTAGAATGTGAAAACTAGGCAAACTCTGAAGAGTGAAATTGATGGCGTTAGAAGTCTAATCACGACGACTGAAAGAGTGTATGTGATGTCAAAACAATGGTGATACGAATATGAGGTTTGTAAGTGCACAAAATTGTGCAATGGACCGACACGGAAATTATGATGGTCAATGATTATTTAAAAACTCTCTCCAATCTATTTATCCGGGTTATTGTAAGTATCTCCTGCATACGAGTCTTCCTTGTTTGTTTACACAACAAATCAACTACCTACCCTCTTGAAATAAAATTACAATCAAGGATCAATTGATAACAAAATTTGAGGAACAAAACAAACACTCCTTCGATTGTATTCGTCAATTTATCAGGGCTTCAAAAATACTAGAACTCAATGAGACAGCAAATTCCTTGTGCTGCCTAAAAAAAAATACGTAACTCAGAAAGTCATTTTGAAAATTGAATTTAATTCTTTTCTAAATCACACTCGTTAACCCTTCAGACTACGAGTATTAAGTTGATTGCAGCTCGGTGGCAGCGAACTTTTGTGTGTACGAATATCTTGGTGCGTCGTAGACTCATAGCTAAATGTATGGCATGGCGAGAGCCATAGAATTATCCGATCTCATTCAAAATGATTTAGGCTTAGTGCACATAAAAGTGAAGCGGTCTACCCGAGTAAAATTAAATTAAATAGCGCGTTAGATTGTTTGGGAGAACACCGCTCAATAGTCGTTCACTTTAAATTGATTTAACCGGCACTTGGGCGGTGCGGCGACGGCGGCGGCTGCGGCAGTATCTGCGGATGATGGTTCTACGGACATGTACACGTACATGTGAAAATAAGCGGGAGATTTTATGACAAGGTTTCATGTCTGGTAATTTATTAGTTAAAAGTGATTTTGGAATTTTTATTTTTTTTCATATTTTGTTGGGAAACGATGAATCATTTTATTTTGTATGATTCTCGCGTTGGGATTATGAAATTTTGGATACGCCTTTAGTAATGAAAGTTGTATGATTATAGTAGACCCAACTTTATGAAAACATATTCTTGTATGTCCGGTGACTTCAGAAAGACGAAATGCAACTGGGGCAGGTAGAAATTTGAATAAAGTTGATTCAGGGGAATTATTCACAAGCCGCACGTTGCAACTGGTGTTTTTCTGCGACTATAAATGGTTTTCAAGTCATCACCAGGATGATACATTTTGACATGAAATTCTTTGGCTTTGTTCGCCAGTTCTTCCTCCAATATAAGGTGGATGTAAGAGCAGAGATATGGGTACAAGATGTATTTTGTTTAAGACCACAGATTTACCGCGACGACGTAGGGAAACTCAAAAACTTCCAAACTGGTCGCTTAAGACTAATTTGAAGGAAGACTGTAACCTTCCTTCGAAGAAAATCATATCGAGAACTGATTCGCACTTCGGAAAGAGCCATATTGAAAGTGGAGACTCTGTCATTGCTTGAGATCTATTCCTCAAGAAACCTAATCAGAGCCTGCCAAGTAAAAGGCCTTAAAACTTAAGTTGCAAGTTAGCCGACCAACACAATCCCTTTGGTCGGTATCTGCACCGATTGAAGTGATCGATAAGGGCATCAAATGCGCCGTCCCTACCTTCAATGGGTTTAAGTCACCTATCAGCGATGGTATACATTCAGTTATGCTACAAAAAGGTATCAATCCGTTCTGTAAACAGACTTTCACTGCTAGCCGCGATGCCCTGCATGTACATATAATCTGCCTTGGCCGATAGTAAGAGCAACCTCTAAATCGAAAGGATTACTAAGCCCTCACTTAGAGCGTTAGACTATCGAGCCTGGTTATATATGTATGTAAGTGTTGAGGATAGACTGTTAAAACTTGGATCGCAAAGCTGCCTTGTAATTGGCCCTTTTCTAAAGTGCAACATGCCTATCATATGCTTCAAAACCCGATGAGAAGAATTGAGGCGCACTCGACAAGAAGGCGAATGCACTGAGCATTTTCATCGACATTGAGGATCCACACCATGACTTTGGCCAATTAGTGGTGGAGGGTATAAATAGACGTCAACTTCAACGTTTACAGTAGAGTATATGTAGTTGATGTAGTTGCACTGTCCCCTAAATCAAGTCAAGTTAATGTCTGCTTTAAAGCGAAGGTACGCACCGACGTGATCGACACTTAAAATAAGATTTTCGTCAAAACTAAAGTGTTTCTTTTTGGCAGAAATAAATGAATCGCCAAGTCCTTAAAGGCGCCATCGCTCGTATTTTCAAGGAAACTAAGTATTTTGGTGTCATCCTGGTTAAAAAAATTATTTTCACTAATCATTTCGCATTGGCTTTCTGACACTTTCTGCCCTAGATGCACTGAAAAATTTCGCCCTCAATGACATGAGTCACATGGACTGCACTCCTAAAGCCATCTTCCATTTTGCCTTTGCTTTCATGGACAGAATTTCCGTGACTGCCAAAGTACTAAATTATCGTCTCTATGCCCAGAAATTGCTTCGGTTAGAATCTGCGGCAGCAAAGAAACATTGCTGTATCCTACCGACAGTAAGGTACGAGTATGTCTGATTGAATCTAGTTGAGAGTTTTTCATGGCCCGAATCTGTGATAGGAATGCAGTCTGGTTTTTTGTTAGCGTAAATGTAGATAGCATAATGTCTTACAGACGTCGTCGGGGACTTCATTGTTGGACAACAAAATTCAGGCGAAAATCCCTCTCAACTTACCGGCACTGCCTCTTTATTCTTCTACAAAGCTGTTAGTTGGAGATACAATTGGGTCAACAAAATTTCAGGATGATTGCTAGACATCTAGGTATACTCGTATATGACGGTCTGCGGCTGGTGTCTGTTAGCAGTACCCACCGTCCAAGTACTGGGTTCATACAGCGGTATTTATTCTGGTCCCGAAACTTTGACGAGGCCATTGTTTGTTCAGGCTTTGTACAGCTTTCTGTATACCCTGCATCCTGAGGAACATTATGTTAGACTTCAAAATACTCCAGCAAAGTGTCGATATCCATGTGCTGTGTCCTTTCTGTCTAATACTCACATACATAGGTTGTAGCAAAAAACATATTTCAAAGCATTGCAGTGGCCATACACATTTTTCCGCATTGTTCTGTTAATTAATTCTGCATCTAAGGCATGATGATCCCTAGATTGTTAGCGCACTTTGGGTTCCATTTGTACGCTTCTATTGAAACTGGTTGTGTTAAGGAGGTTTGAATGGGTGCTGAGACAGCGTAGTCTCAATGGTTAAGACCCAAGTGATACTAGGATAGGCGTTAAACTTAAATAGCGTAGGTGGTCGGTATTGTAAAAATCGACAATCCGCCCACTGATGTCAAGAACATGAACCCGAATCACGTTCTTAAGTGGAGTATTTTTACCTTGGCGTTGAAGTCCCATACCGATATCCCCATTAGGTGTTTTGATATAGACGACGCCTAACAAAATATCCATATGGTATGGTATTCACACCTGATCTTCGACCAAGGCATAACTTAAATTATTTTTATTCTGATCTGGATTTAGCCGTTAGTAGTCGATCCCTATGAGGTACCAGAAAAAAAAGACTACGAGTACTTCGTGCTGCTGCAATTATGGACTGGTGGATTTCTGGGTTCTCCCAGTTGGTTTTCCGGAGTAGTACGTGACGAAGTTTTTCTTTGGCGGTGAGTAGCATTCAAGAGTATTGAAGAGTTTTTTGGAGGTATTTCAGGGTTGCGGCTTACTAAGCCAAAGGTCAAACGAAATTTATTCTTTTTCGTGCCAACAAAGGTTCGTGGTTTGTCCTCTGTCGTTCTTAATTTCCAAAGACTTTTCTGGTGATTGGTGTAGAGGTCCTGCAGTGTTTTTTTTTCGCTATTAAGTGTAAAAGTTTTTTCTATAGGCTCTCCGTTATTCGGCCGTTTCCTTAAAGCATTTTAAGAAGTATGGACAAGATGGTTTCTGTAAAAAAAAAAAACTGCTGCTTCAATTGACAATGGGTTTGGGCGGTAGTCGAAAGAATGAGATCGCAGATAAACACTTCTGAATTGAGGCTACTGTGTTGGATTTAGATTCTGAATCTAAACGGTTTTCCAATAAGGAGTTGACAACTTTTTTTTAAAATAAAACGCAAACCATTGGAGATATTTCAAAAACATTATTATCGGCTTCAAGTAGAATCAAAATATTTATCAATGGAAGTCGACTTCGTTCGTATGGCCACCGCGGGCACGTTTGCAGCGGTCGATTCGTTGGACCCAATTTTCAACAACTCGACCACACATTTCGGCCGAAACGGCCGCTATTTCGCGTTCAATGTTGGCTCTGAACTCTTGGCATAAACCAATGACTTAACGTAGCCCCACAGAAAATAGTCAAGCGGCGTTAAATCGCACGAGCGAGGCGGCCAAAAATGAGCTTCGTCACTGAAGGTGATTTTGCGATGAAATTCACCATCTTGGTGCATCTTCTCCAGAACTCAATCGGAGAACGTACGTCGCTTCAAATGGTCCATCGGCTTCAATTCCTTAGTCAGCTTGATCTTGTATGGGTGTAAACCAAGATCCTTATGCAAAATACACCATAATGTGGTCTGAGCGATGCCCAATTCTTGAGAACGCCGTGGAATTGACTGATTTGGATCGTTTGCTACGGACGCCTGAACAGCAGCGATATTTTCGACACTTCGACCAACCCGTTGTCTCACTGACACGGCAACATCACACAACGAAAATTTAGACTCAAATTGTTGCCTTAAACTTGTTATTGCCTGTCTACTAGAGCGAGAATTTCGTGCGAAAATTGGAATTAACGCTCTTAAAGTTGCAGTCACCAACTCCGAATTTCGGTTGAAATTTTTTATAATTTGCAGACGTTGCTCGTTCCTGTACTTTACCACGATGAAAATGTTGAGTCTGCTGAATAAATTGACAGTGACAGTTTGATGATTAGTGAAAGAGTGCGTTCACAAATTAAATTCAAAGTTGTCAAGTCCCTAGTATACAAAGTGTAGTAAATAATTTCCCGGACACGAGCCATATTTCGGAAACTAAGAGCGCCATCTATTTGACCGAACATGCGTTTTAAAGCCTAAGTCTTTTTCTAATATGTGCCAAAATTTCATGACATTTGGTTGACTTTTAAGAATTTTTTTTTCGAACACCTTTTCAATTTATGTTGAAATTTTAAAGTAAGAAAGGCATGCATTGGTAAAAATGCATCAGAAACATTCCAATTGATGCAAATAGTGAACCGTGATGATTGTTTGAGTAGAATAGTTGTTTTCAAGCGGCATAAATGTTTTTTTTAGGCGGCAGAGAGGCACTGAAGGATGCCAATCACACAGAAAGGCCAGTTTTAGTTCGAACGCCTGAATTGAATTGATCTATTCACTAGGAATAATGGAAGAAGTCTAAAACATCAACAATGAGACTGTTCGAACCACCATTTGTTTTTTTTTAAAAAAAGGTTTGCCACCACACAATTTACACAGAGATATGATATTTAACATATCTTTCAACTGAGAAAAAACTTTACAATATTGTTCACGAAATTTTTTATAATTTTGAGTATTTTTGAAGGGAAAATAACAATTAAAAACCCTTTTATGACGAAAAAAAAAACAAATAATAACAATAAATAAGTAGATAATAAATGAATAAATATATATATATATAAAAATAAGTAAATAAAAAAATTAATTAATTAAATCATTAATTAATAAATACTTACTTACTTTAGGTGGCGCTACAGTCCGGGGTGGACCCGGGCCTCAGTCAACAAGCTTCTCCAGCCAGCTCGATCCCTGGCTAGAGGCCTCCAGTTTCGCACGCTAAGTTGGCTGATGTCCTCTTCTACTTGCGTGCGCCACCTGAGTCTTGGCCTTCCTCTACTGCGCTGTCCCTCGCTCTACATGACCCAGCCATCTCAGTCTTTGGATCTTCACTCTTCTGGCTAGGTCCATGTCGCTGTACAGTCCATACACTTCGTCGTTGTATCTCCTCCTCCACTCACCGTCAATGCAGACGGGACCGAAGATCGCCCGAAGAAGTTTTCTCTCGAAGCAACCAAGAACACCCTCATCCATTTTTGATAATGGCCATGCCTCTGCGCCATAGAGCAGGACCGGGATTATTAAAGTCTTATAAAGGGTGACTTTTGTTGTCCGAGAGAAGGCTTTGCTACTGAATTGCCTTCTCAACCCAAAGAAACAGCGGTTGGCTTGATCTTCGCTTGATCTCAGCGCTGGTGTCGTTGTCTGTATTTATAGCGGAGCCTAGGTAGACAAAGTCCTTAACTACCTCAAAGTTATATCTGTCAAGGGTGACGTTCTGTCCGAGAGGTCGGTGTTGGTTGTCCTTTTTGCTTGACAGCATATACTTGGTCTTGCCCTCATTGACCGCTAAACCCATTTTCGCCGCTTCCGTCTCAATACTCCGAGCGCCACTGACATCACGCTGTTTTCTCCCGATTATGTCAATATCGTCGGCGTATGCGAGTAGTTGGACGGACTTTCGAAAGATAGTGCCTCTTGTGTTTGCTCGTGAGTTTTGCACTATTCTTTCAAGTACGATGTTGAAAAAATCGCATGACAGCGCATCGCCTTGTCTAAATCCTTTCTGGACATCAAAGGTCTCGGTGAGATCTTTACCGACCTTGATGGAGCAGCGTGCATTCTCCATCATCATCCTGCACAGACGGACGAGTTAGGCAGGGATGCCAAAACTAGACATTCCTCTATATAGACGGCCTTAAAATCGATGAATAGGTGGTGTGTATCGATCTGAAGCTCATGGATCTCCTCCAAGATCTGTAGTAGTGTGAATATCTGGTCGATGGTGAACTTTCCTGGCCTGAAGCCACACTGATATGGACCCATCAGGTTGTTGACGAACGGCTTCAGGCGTTCACACAATACCGCGGATAAGATCTTATATGCGATGTTAAGGAGACTGATGCCTCTGTAGTTGGCGCAGTTCAGAGGGTCTCCTATCTTGAGAATCGGATAAACAATGCTGAGGTTCCATTCATCGGGCATACTTTCGTCCGACCATATTTTACAGATGAGTTGGTGTATGCTCCTTACCAAGTTATCGCCTGCCGCTTTGAAGAGCTCGGCAGTCAGGCCGTCGGCACCAGACTTAATCTTCGATATGGCTATCTTCACTTCATCCAGGTCGGGTGGACGGAATTGTTGGTCATCATCGTCCAGGTTGAAAGGTTGATTCTGCCTGACAGCGGTATTTGGTCCGTCATCGCCCTTATACAGTCTGCAGAAATGATCTTTCCAAATCCTCAGCATCGACTGCGATTCTACTACGATGTTCCCTTGTTCATCTCTACAGGCTTCGGTTCGGGGTTTGTTTCCGCGGCATGTTATTTTTACCTTTTGGTAAAACTTCCGAACCTCATTCCTGGAGTAGCATCTCTCAATTTCCTCGATCGCGCGCTTCTCATGCTCTTTCTTCTTCCTCCTGAGAAGCCGGTGCTCGTCTCTCCTCTTCCGCTCATAGAGCTCATGAGCAGCTCTGGTCTTTCTAAGCAGCGCCGCGTTATATGCATCTTGCTTTGCTGTATGTGCTTGCCGGCATTCATCATCGAACCAGGGGTTTCATTGTGGTGGACGAGTGAAACCCAGCACATCAGAGGCGGCATCTCTAATGGCGTTTTGGCAGTGTTTCCAATGGTCTTCGATGCTTGATGCTGGCGGCATTGGACCCTTTAAGAGATTAAGAGACACTCGATCGGAAAAGGACTTGGCGATCTCTTGCGATTGTAGCCGTCTGACGTCGAATTTTCTCACAGCATTAGTTTGTCTTGCCGTAGTTTGGGATATTCGCAACCGTACCTTGGCTACAACAAGGTAATGGTCCGAGTCGATGTTGGCTCCTCGGAGCGTATGGACATCCATAATGCTGGAAGAGTGTCTTTCGTCGATCGCAATGTGATCAATCTTATTGACTGTTGATTGATCAGGAGTTCTCCAAGTCCCCTTGTGTATTTCGAGATGTGGGAACCGCGTGCTAGCCACGACAATGTTTCGCCCCGCCGCAAAGTCGATTAGCCTGAATCCGTTATCGGAGGTGGTGTTGTGCAGGCTATATTTTCCGATTGTTCCACCAAAGATACCCTCTCTTTCTAGCTTTGCATTAAAATCACCGAGGAAAATTTTTATGTCATAGCTAGGGCATTGCTCGTAGGTCTTGTTAAGGAGCTCGTAGAAGACATCCTTGGTGTCGTCATCTTTCTCCTCTGTGGGGGCATGCGCGCATATGAGGCTAATGTTGGCGAATAAAGCCTTGATGCGGATTGCTACGAAGCGCTCGCTCACATGCCTCAAGCTGAGGACTTCTTGTCTTAGTCTGCCTCCGACAACAAATCCGCATCCATATAAGCGCTGCTTTTGCCGTCGATAGCAATTGCCGTAGTAGATGTCGCAGTTTTTCATCTTCTTTTTGTCCGGCCCATCCCATCGCATTTCTTGGATGGCGGTTATGTCTGCTTTGCAGCAGTCTAGGGCCTCCGCTAGTTGCTCGGCTACACGTGGTCTATTAAGGGATCTAACATTCCACATGCATATCCGAAGCTCATTGTCCTTAAATCGTTTGCGTGGGTTGTCAACAGTAGATCCGTCCATATCCGAGGCTTTTTGATGCTTCGTAACTTAATTCTTATTAAATGGCCGGGCAGTTACCCCGGCGGCACAACCCCCCAACCTGGAGGACCAGTTCCATTTTGAGTGCCCCTAGGACGAGGGGTCGGTTACACCGAAGCCAGTAACCCGTTCCGGGATGTGAGCGCTGCCGTTGGCCCTTATAGGGCTCGTCCGCCACCATCTGTTTTCCAAGACCCTGACCTGGAAATCCTTTCCGGCCTGAGCTCCAAATATGTTGGAGTAGCCCGGATAAGGTCTTGTTTTGTTTTTCCGACACTAATCCTGGTTAATGGCGCAGGAAACTCGCCATTTGCCCTCTTCACTTCGCAACCTCTAGTGAGATTCGCAGATGCCGCCACGGGGAGGCGTGAAGTAGGACTTATTAGCAGAGCTGCAAGATGTTCGGCTGCAGAGGCTCATTCTCGTCATTTAAGGAACCAGCACCTGTCGGAAGACGCTACTTCTACGAGGCCTTATACTAATCGTTGCGAAACCAAATAAATAAATAATAAAATGTAATAAATATAGATAAACAAGTTAACAACCAAAACGGCAAAATATTTATATATTAACAACAACATTACAAATAGATAAGCAAATAAATTAACAAATAAAATAAATAACGATTTACTTAGAGCGATTTTATTTAAACTTCAGCTATGTGGCATTTAACTCCTTAACGAGGTGATTTTCAGGTATACTACGAGGGCGGGTCAATAAGTCCGTGACTTTTGGATTAAAACCCAGATTTTTTGATAAAAAAATAATTTTATTTTTCAACGTAGTCTCCCTTGAGCTCTATACACTTTGTCCAACGCTTCTCCAATTTTTTTATCCCTTCCAAAAAAAATGATTTGTCGAGGTCCTCAAAATAGGCCTTTGTTTGGAGGATGACTTCATCATTGGAGTCAAATCTTTTTCCACCAAGCCATTTCTTCAGGTTTGGGAACAAGAAGTAGTCGCTCGGAGCCAAATCTGGAGAATAGGGTGGATGAGGGAGCAATTCATAGCCCAATTCATGGATTTTTGCCATGGCAACTGCACATGTGTGCACCCTTGCATTGTCTTGGTGGAAAAGAACTTTTTTCTTGGCCAAATTAGGTCGTTTTTTTTTCAAATCGTCATTGAATCGGTCCAATAAGTTGGCATAATATTCCCCATTGATTGTTCTTGCCTTTTGAAGGTAGTCAATGTGGATTATCCCGCGTGCATCCCAAAAAACAGTCGACATAACTTTATTGGCTGACAAACCCACCTTGGCCTTCTTTGGCGCCGATTCACCCTTAGAAACCCACTGTTTTGACTGTTGTTTGTTCTCTGGTGTGTTGTGATGGATCCATGTTTCGTCCACGGTTACAAAACGGCGCAAAAACTCCTCCATATTGCGATTAAACAACGCCAAACCTTCCTGTGAAGTTGTTACACGATTGCGTTTGTGGTCGACTGTGAGCAAACGCGGCACCCATCTTGCAGAAAGCTTTCTCATGCCCAAGTGATCATTCAAAATTGAAACCACTGAGCTATGCGAGATCCCTACGGCTTCCACAATCTCTCGCACTTTCAATCTTCGGTCGGCCAACACCATATCGTGAATTTTTTCGATTGTTTCGGGTGTAGAGACCTCAACTGGGCGTCCAGGACGTTCGGCATCTTCAGTGCTTGTACGGCCACAACGAAATTCAGTAAACCACTTTTTTACCATTGAAATCGATGGTGCAGAGTCCCCATAGTATTTATCAAGCTTAGCCTTGGTCTCGGTAATGGTTTTTTTTCGCAAGAAATAATGCTTAATAAGCACACGAAATTCACTTTTTTCCATTTTCTCCTCAAATTAGTGAGTAGTCTGATAAAAATAGCTGTCAAACACAAACTAACTGACGCAGCAAGTTTAAATTTTGACAGGAGTCAACTGACAGGTGCCTGTTGACAGGAGCAGTGTTGCTGTTTCAGTAAAGAGGTCAGAAATTCAAAAAGTCACGGACTTATTGACCCGCCCTCGTATTGACCCGCCCTCGTATCTAACTGTATTATCCCAGGCTATCGGCTGTCTAATGACCATGATTCGATCGGTTGTGGGGAAACAATGTTTTTTTTTCCTAGAGAAAAAGATAGCTTGTATTTTTCCCACATTCAATTTGAATTTTCATTTTTTGCAATAATCACTAAATACTTCGGCCACGTATTTAAGATTCGTCTCAATATTTAGACCGAACATATACCAGCATATGTTGCAAATTCACATCCTGGTAAATCTGAGAAGTCGGATGTGTATTAATTATGTAGGAGTGGTTCTAGGTGAGAGCCTTGGGGGACACCAGCAGGCACACCTAACAAACTAGACGAGCTATTATTCACAAGCACTTTAAAATTACGGTTTGACAAGAAACTTTATATAACTTTGCACAAAAAGGGATTAAAGTTAAAGTTAAGCATTTTGAATACAAGACCATTGTGCCAGACGGAGTCAAATGCTTGCTCTATGTCGAGGAGTAGCATGCCCGTTGACTTTCCTACACGTCGATTTTTCCTAATAAGATTGGTGTTTCGAAGTACTTGATGGCTGGTACTGTGAAATCGTCTAAACCCAAATTGTTGTGTTTACATCAATTATACTTAGCAGTTTGTCCTTGATGACTTTTTCGAAAATCTTGCTCAGACTGCTAAGCAAGCTTATTGGTTCGTAGGTTTCCCGGCTGTCGGTTGGTGTTCCTGCTTTCAGAATCGGAACTACTTTAGCAATATTCCAGACAGTAGGCAGACAGAAGCATTGAATTTCGAGGCATACATTTATTATAAATGTCAAATATTCAATTTCAATCTTAGGTAGATGTTTTAGATAGCAATTTTTGATATTGTCCAGGCCAGATGTTTTCTTAGTCAGTAAGTTTTTTATGTTTTTTGCACCGAGTCACACAGAACTCATTGTTTGTCAATTTTTTCTCAGATTCATGTGTGTGTGTTAAATCATCCGCCGTATTCACTTAATTTAGCACCGCGCGGCTTCACTTTGTTCCCAAAATTGAAATTTAAATTGAAATGAGCATTTGAATCACTGTTGAATCGCTGTTACAAGTATATTGAATCGGGAGGAGAATATTTCGAACAAAAACACCGAAAAATAAACAGCAATCGTGTTTTAATTAGGTTTTCTAGAGCCAGTCCGGGATATTATTTGCCACACTGTGTATATGCCACTCACATAGGCTCCTAATTTACTTCACTTAAGTAGTTACACACCAAGCCCAGTTGTCATACGAGAAAAGTCGATCTAAACAACTAGAATATAGATTATTAATCTGTCATCAGTGAAGAACTAACACTGGACAAAAATAGGAACCTTGTGGCATTCCATAATTGTGAAGTTTTCGTGAATTTTTTATTCCATGTGATACACTAATACCTACTTCATATGTACATTAGAAAGCCTTAGTACAATTTGCAAATCATATGCTCGTTTTTATGTATTTCCTGTTACCCTAGACTGTCGTTTATCCTTATTTACCATTCAGATTGTTTGACAAAAACAAAATAGGTTACTCGTGTTTTTCACCCAAACATTCAACTTACAACAAATGCAGTGTAAACATATTTACTCATCTTTACGCCACCGTATTTCCGTATTTAAAGTTGGACTCCTAGAAAATGACCCGTCAAAATAGCACTTAAAGTGCAACACATCCTTGGGGTAATCATTTTATTTTTTTCTCTGTTGTCTTATGTTGACATTCCCAAGCTCTTCCTTACACAAAAATGAAGGAGAGAGAGAGAGACAGAGAATACACAGGAACGAATAAAAAAAATTTAAAAAAAAAAAAAAAACTGGACAAAAAAAGAAACAGACACATTTTGCCATTTGGTAGTTTGCATTTCATAAATTTTTAAATTCCATCCCGCCATTCAGTATGGAAAAGAATAACCAGAGCGCATACCAGTTCACTGCAGTTAGTAGTGCTGCACAGCGCCAGATATACGGGATATGGCATCCTTTGGGCAGAAGTAGAAATAATTGAAAACATTACCAACTTCTCTATCCGGATCTAGTCCCAGTCGTAGTTTTATCTCATCTGGCAAGTGCGCAATTATATGAATAGCTATTTAAACATTTATTATATCACACAAAACACCGTGCAATTTCGCAACTGCGAGGGTGGCTGAACGAGCATAGATACATGTATCTGTATCTATATACTGACACTGTTGGATACATAATGTAGTCGTACACATGGTAGATACATTTAATTCATAGGATACAACGAATGTTATGCATACATTTCTTCCAACTTTAGTTCGCGGTGTTAGGTGAATGTTACGAGTACATTCTGCATACAACCTGGTTTAGACGTATTCAGCTACAGCTACAGCTCAGTTCCAGTTCCAGTTCCACCTACAGCTACAGCTACAGCTACTTAGCTGCAGCTGATTAAACCTGAGAAGAATGCGAAAAAGGAGAAAAAAAAAAGAAAATTGTACTCTTCAAGCTCCACCGACCGTGTTGGAAAGCCTTCTCCCCCCCCCCCCCCCATCCTCTTCGAAGAGCACTTGGTTAAAATTACGCTTTTGTCTTTTGGAGTGTGCTCAGGCACATTCTCGGATTTCGCTGCTTCCAAGGGCTGTGTGCACTTTGAACAGAAATGTAAAACTTGAAGAACAGCCAGCCTTCTTGCCTTGCACGCTCCCCAAAGTTAGAGTTGATAATGAACGTGTTAAATTCGTAATTCCTCTTAACAGTGAACCAGAAACATAAGTAAAAGTAGAGTACCGGCATTGGCACCGGCCTTTCAAGTCAGGTACAGGTATACTATACACCATTGTTCTGGCATTATTTTTCGAACGAAATTGGAGCGTTCACAAAGGTTTACAAAGTTCTACGAGTACAACCAACACCAATACTACAGCCATTGCCACTACCACCAGCACCACCGACTATTCTTACTTTGACTTGGGTTTCAGGGTAGACTCGCAAAGAAATGAAATATTTATTTTAAATGTACAGCCCCAGCCTTTAGCCTTCTCCATCCCTAAAATATAACTCAGCTACTTGCCTGTGCTACCCACACGTTGTGCAGCATGTATCATTAAAACCCAAAAAAAAAAAAATAACCCCTTGTAAGGCTGGAAAGGCTAATGGGGAGGCAGTACCGTCAGTTGTTGCAAGGAATTGGGGAGCAGTTTTTGGATTTTCAGATTCGTTATGAGGAAAAAAAAAATAATTCAAAAAATGGAAAAAAATAAGAAAATCCTTCATCCGGCATCCTTACGTACATATAGTATATACTCGTACATACCCGTATCCCCGTGTATCCTTTTCTGTATCTGAATACTCGTATGTGGATCGATATTCGTCGCTCACTGTAATAATACTGTAGTAGCGTCTGTTTCTGTTTCTGAATATGTGGTGCTTTGTGTGTTGTGTGTGAAATTGGATCTTCACCCATGGTGAATGGGGTGAAACAAGTAGGTCTTCCATACACCACCTACAGTATGCACCACAATGTACTCGTATGCAATGTTTCGAAGTTGCCACAGGGCCACAAGCTGGGAACGGTGCCCACTGCTATTGCAAGTGAGCGTTATGCAGAGTCAGGCCAATATAAGAAAGATACACTTTGTGTGTTCATATTACGAAACTCTCTCCTGTCATGGGGTAGCGGTCGGTGGCTTCCACTTTCGTTTATTATACTCACTAAAAACCTCTTTTCGTTTTGTTCTTTCCCTCGCCGTTCTTTTGCTATGCTTTTGTTTAAAGCTTTGTTCTCAGTGCAGTCAGTTCTCATAAGGCATAAGAATGCAGACACTGTATCCTAGAATATTTTTGGAATTTTAGGATGTTGCTTCATATAAGTAAATCGCACAAACTCTAGCCACGTGCATGTGTATTTATGTGGTGTAGAAGGTTTTAATATTTCCTTAAATAACTTTTATAGGTTTTGTGATTAATCTAAAGACAAGCCAAACTATCTTTCACCATTCCCCATTCACTCTCTCTCTCTCTTAGGATATAGTAGTAAGCTGGGGTAGTTCTTGAAAGTTTTAGGTTATGTCGAGGGCCGTTTGCTGCTTACCATGGAATAATATTGAGTTTTTCTATTGTTTGATCTCGGGATCAAACGTTTTACGATGTCCTTAAGAAACATATTCAAATCTGTCGTTGAAAATTGACAGGGCGCATTCGAATTTGTTGCCGTATTTGTAAGCGAAGAAAACGCAGGAGGTTTTGTAAAAGTTCAACCAGCTAGTGAAATGCAAACCATGGATGGAGTTCTTCTCCTCTACAATTTACATTATGTATATCCATAAGGGTGGGTGAAATGAAAACAAAACAGGAAGAAGCAAAAGGGAGTGGAATCTTTAAAGTGAAAATGATTAAAACAACAGTAGATGTTGGTTGTGCCACTTTGAAGGTTAATTGGCAACGATTTTGATTAATGGCGTTGCGGTTGATGTGGTAAATGATATTAACTTCCTCAACTATTGCCCACTTATGTAAGCAATAATGGTTTTAACTAATTTATGAAGTTTTAATTAACTTACTCGTACATTGCATATCGACTATTTACTTGAAGTAGGGCAATCACTTGTGCAAACATTTATTCTTGTGGCATTTTCATTTGACTTTGTAAGAAGCAAAACCACATTTGGTAGATGATAGACGGTTTAACCGGATATTCTTGTTACAAAATTTTGAATTATTTCGGTAATTTAGTCTCCAAGGTCTGCCCTCCTCAACTCAAAAGAATCTAGTACACACTGTGTTCTTGTGTCTAAGGATACATATTTCTCCCACGTATCTGCATTGCTTCTGCTAATTTGCAGACCTTACAATCATTCAACAGGCTAAATCACCTCGTTACTGTGACCAAACTCTTGCTGATGATGTTGAATTTAAGTGATCCATTTACTTTTCGTTCGGTTTCTTCTACAAACCACAGTAGTTTCATGGCCTATATTGCGGTGATAGTCTAGCTAGGAACCAACAGCTTAATGGGATAAATTCCCCATCATGCCACCATACAGACAGAAGCACCTTGAGCGGGTAAAGTCCAACTCTAGAATGTTATACTGGACTAAGCCAGCTATTGCTAAAAACCTATTTTTCATCGTTTCGAAAACGGCTCTTGGTTGTGACGCGACAAGAGATCAGTACAAGCTTCAATTCCTTGCTGAAGATTAGCCATTTTCCAAATTTTACGACTTTTCCCAAACTTGTTAAGTTTTTTTTTTTTGTAATTACCGAGCGCTGAAGACGTTATGAGCACCTTTAAAATGTTCGTGATGTGTGCGATGGAAAGTTAGCGAGGAACAAAAGAGAGGTACCGATGTACGTTGGTTTTAAATGTTTGCAGGTTGTAATGACTAAAAATAAATAGCTCGACAGGGCGTTTCGTAAGCGAGTTGTTCGGTTTAGGAAACAATGTTCCAGAGTATATCCGAAAGTGGGGATATACCGATAGCATTCATGCTATGACTGAAGGTTTCAGTGGCACACTGGTAGTACCCGACCAGATGTAAGCATTGTACTTCAATTTTGAGCAGATTAAGCTTTAGATGTCGCAAAAGTCATCACGCTATCGGAAGATGTTATAATTTTTACAAATGGCGGCAAATTTTAAATTCTATTTTGACATTTGTGAAATAAACAGATATAAAATACCCGTCAACACGTCCCGGTCGTCCAACACCAACTGAGCGAACATTTTTACATTTAGCCACTCGTCCAGAAGAGTATGGAACAACACGGGATGCTGCCAGGACTGGCCGCTGACCCCGGAGTATTTGTTCTGCAACTTTGGTTGAAGATCTTGCAGTAGACCCGGGAGTATTGACCAGACGCAATTTGCCATCAATCGGCGGTCTTTATAGAGAATTTTGGTGAAAGACTGTAGATGTTCCATTACAATGGGCAGACAGTGCATCAGCTACTTGCTGTTGACCGTCAAGCGCCTGTAACTTACGCTCAAGCCATCTTGATCTCAACCACGAGGGAGACAATCTTTCATCGAAAATCATCATGAGCGACGAGGCCCATTTCCATCTCTGTGGATTAGTGATAACCAAAATTATTGCTTCTGGGTCACCGGAAATCCGCGTATAATTTACGAAGAGCCATTTGACCCGCTCATAGTTACTGCATGGTGCGCTGTTTACCATGGAGATTTCATCGGGACTTATTTTTTCGAAAACTACGCGGACAAAACGACTACTGTGGACGGCGAGCGCTACAGAGCCATGCTCAACGACTTTCTCCTTCCTCAATACGATGAATTAGGACTAGAGAACATTTGGTTCCAACAGGATGGAGCAATGGAGCATACTACACGAGCAACAGCCATAATTCTGAGGGCTGCACTTCCGGGTCGCCTAATCTCTCTTTTCGGCGATTTGAATGGCCGGAAAAATCGACTGATTTAACTGTTCAAGACTTTTTTTTGCGGGGTTTTTTAAAGTCACGAGTCTATGTCAACAGCTTCAGACTTTTGAAGCCCTCAAAGAGAATATCCGTCAAGAATGCGAGGTCCAATATCCGGAAGTTGTGGTAAGAGTGATGGAAAATGCCATAATTCGGGCCATCAATTTTAGCGGCGGCAACAAAGCCGATATCATTTTCTTGACTAAATGGAAACAAATTTAACACATCAAGGAAATATAATCCAAAAGCAGAACCAAAGCTTTACACTCGCAGCATTTTTGGCGGCATCATATGTGTGGTTGCTCAAACAAAAGTTGCCATTCACCCATACCGAGAATGGAAAGTTCTTCAGTTTCGCCGATGTAAGTCCCAATTATGGATAATGGTTAGGTGTTCACATTCCACTTTAACGCAAGCATTAAACTCCACTCCGTTGATAGTTCTCCGATTAGTTATGGGCTTACCATTTGCCATTTCCATTTCACAGCCGAAGAGCAGCTATGTGAGCCCAGGAATGAATATCACAAGTGGAGAGTACTGTCATCGACAAAGGAATGTATTGGATTAAAAAAAAGCAGCCATGAGATCATTATTTAAGGTTAAGAAGAGTGTCGGAGACAGAATGGAGCCCTGTGGCATGCCAGCATTTATTTTGTGCATACCAGACCAGAAAATAGAACAATCAAAGGCAAATTGAATTTAACGTTCCGAAAGGTAATTCCTAGGCCATTGCAGTAGAGAGTTATCGATTCCAAACGCACTCATTTTCGAAAAATGAGCCTGGTGGTAAACTCAGTCAAACCCACTAGAAATATCAAGTGAGACATGCCATCAAATGCCTGTTGCTACAAAAACTGTACTGCCAGTCAATGAGAAATGTTCGAGTTTTGAAATATTTCATGAGCTGATGATTTATCGGCTTTTTAATGACCTTGGAAGGAAAGGACGTAAGTGCAAGAGGTCTGTAGAAGGAGAGAGAAGGGACTGGCTAGAAAAATGTTTGTAATGAGTCCTAGTTAGGTGTCGATGTATTGTCACATACCTTACGTCGAGTTCCCTTACCGTAACAGAAGGATTTGATTCGCCGATTGACTTTAGCTCATTGTCTAGCTCTTCTGGCCTACCCATACGGGGTTCAAAATTGCTATTACTAAGCTCTTCAAAATAACGCGGACATTTGGACTCGCTGAGTACATCTTCTCCATACACATATTGGATTTCCCCAGCGGCTTCACTTTCATACTGGTTTTTTTGGACCAAAAATTATCGATGCCCTATATGTTTTTGGTCAGCATTATTTTGAGGTTTGCGAACCTGATCGCCTCTTTCCAAACATCACGGACAAATTTTTTTTTATTTTGCTTAAACAGCTTCAAACAGCGCTCTTAATCATCGTCACGTTGCTGTTTTTGGTCAACTGTTTGTCAACGCAGGTCCCACTTCGAACAAATGGATGTATACAGTCTACTGATATCTTTAAGATGTCAGCTCTATCACACACTTTGGTTTTACTGAGATGTGGACGTCCGGAGCGTTCAGCATCATTTATGTCTGTACGAATGCGTTTTAACTTATCAAACCAGAGAGTTTTTGGCGAATTTTATCAATTTGCGAAACTCGTCTATTTTTCTATTTTCTTTTTAATGCCAAAGGTGCGTTGCTTAATCTTTGATATCTTTAGTCGCCATCGAAGCATCAAGCTCATACTACTTGTTATATCGTCTCTGTGGAAAAATTCCAAATCTTCGCTGAGCTCAATTTACTTCTGCAACTGCTGGGTTTTTCCAGTTTCGAAATTAAATTCACCAAAGCTAGAACCTACAAATATTGAGAAAATTCCAGTTCCAGGACTTGGCGATTTTATATTAAAACATGCCCATGCCAAAAAGTCACAACAAACATTAGCGGTGGTAATAAACAGCGTTGCCTAGCATGGTCTTTTTTATAAAGCTTTCTCTCATAACCAATTAGCATGGGTATAACCATTGAATCGCCTTAATTAACTCAACCGCAGGGCATATTCCGTATTCGTACAACTCAAGCGTGTGTTCCTTTATTGAATCATATAACGAATAGCATTCATTACATGCATCGTATCCATCTACATAGTCGTCGCTTTACTCGTCGTCGTTTTACTCGTCATCATCGGTCGTTTGGGATCTCACGCATACCCTATCCATACCAAAGCATTCACGGCGATTATTCCTTTAGTCTTGCCTTTTGTTTATAATATAATATACCCTATGGCGCCTTGTTGCTTCTTTGTAATTAAAAAAAATCTACAATTTCGTGCTATCAAACACAACCAGGTGAATCACACATTTTCCACGTAGATAATTATCTCTTCCAATGCTCATGTGAATTAAGCCATTAAACTAAGATCCCGCGTCCGACTAACTATCTCCACAGGGCCCCTACATGGTGCGGGCTAACCCCTTCAACAAAACAAAAAAAAAATAAAAATATGCAAAATGACTTTGAAAAACTGAAAAGTTTTGGGCCCATTAAACGGATTTGATTGGATTTTAATTTTTTTTTTTTGAAAACACTCATAAAAATCTAAGCTGTATCTAATGGACCTGACCAAGCTGGAGGCTACAAAAGCTTGTCAATGGCAATAAAACGAAATGAATAATCTGACGACTGTTGTCAAACAAATAAAACCACACGTGTTTATTTCCAAAATTTTACGCCGAATAACATTTCTTTTCTTTTGGTTTTTTTTGGTTTTGATTTCCTTTGCGTTTGGATGTTGATGTGTCAATCGTTAGACGCCATAGGTGGGTGCAAAGAAAGACAAACGATGCCCTGCTATAGGTCTAGGGGAACACATTAACTTGGTTTTTATGGCCAAAATACTGTTCGCACGGAAAGTAGGTTAGGCGCCATAGGGACATAGCCATTATTGCGACATATATTTCTGTCACGCCATATGTTTCAATAGCATGCAAGCAGTAGGTTACTTATCTAATAGACAACTATTACCACTTTGATTAAAGTATTCGTCGTATTTACTATCTATTGTTGTCTTCTACTGTTCCAAATGCATACATGTACTTAGTCTGGGCATTAATACTGAATGTGAAAATGGAGGTTTCCAATTAGGTACCAGCCGGTGTTATCTGATCCAATTTTGGACGATCAATATTTATTAGCTTTTTCGAAAACGATAGAAGTTACACTATGAATGGGATTTTTGTTTGTGCCGAAGAAGAGCACTCAAATAAAGAACCAGTCCCTTGAACTTCTTTCATGCTCCTTTCAATGGATTTTCGCCAGTCTTTCAGAAAATGATGAGCAATCATTCAGTCGTAAATTACATACAACCTCCACAACAATGTCGCGGCCTGATGCAAGGCTAGGGCGAATACTCACCCCACAATGTCGACATTACTCCCACATTTAGCGTATGTCACGTGTGTCACGTGTATCACTGATGCCAAACACACTCAGATGCTTAGCAAGAGCGTAAGCGTGATGCCTTGCTACGACGACAGTCCTTCCTACTGAAGGATCGCAGGATAGTAGCCGATTTCTTAGTGACATCGGGAATAATTCGTTTTGTGGTGTCCCGGCAACATATAGAGTTATACCCCACACAGGTATGCTTGCTCATAGGAAACTCAATTGAAGCACTTACTAAGGACGCTATATATAACTGTCAAGCTCCATTGACTATGCAGGATGGCTGGTAATGGTAAAAGCGAGGCATTCAATGTCTGAAAGCGACTTAAGCAAGGCGATTCGTTGTTATGTGATTTTTTTTTTTGCGAAACTCTTCAGTCAACTCCAGAGGCACTATAATAGGACGAACACAACGAGTTACAGCGAGCAACAGAGGACATATGAAGTATCTAAGGGGTTAACCCATGACACTGAAAACTTTCATACACTCAAAATACTGGCAGAAACTCAGCGATACGAAAAGAATCGATTTACGCTTGAACAACGTTCGGATATAATGCAAAGTTACCTCCATACTGAATGATGATTCGCGGACGCTTATGTACATAAATTTGGAAAGAAACTTCGTGAGACTAGGTCGCTGATTGATAACTGAATATATTTCCGTGCTCATCTTGTGCATTCAAAGGAGAATATTGCAGCTGTTGCGGAATATGTGCACCGAGGCCCGGAAACGCCAACGTGCCAAAGATCTCAGCAACTGAATATCGGTCGCCACTAGCCAGAGCAAAACTGATCACTCGCAGTTTGGGCTTTAGAGCAGGTTGAAAAAGATCACAATTTTGCTAAAAAATCATATTTTCAGATGAAGCGCATTTCTATCTTGGCGGCTACGTAAAAAAGCTTAATTGCCGTATTTAAGGATCGACAACTTCACACGTATTCATAGAGATTCAGTTTGGTGTAAGACGAGAAGAGAAGACACTGTGACGTGTCAATTGAGAGGGCTACTGAGGCATTATAACAGATTTTTATAGCGGGACATTGAGGGTTTGGACATGGGCGTGCTATGGTCCCAGCAATATCGGGCTAAGTTGCACACAAGCCGCCCACTTAGTGCAATAAGTGTGTAATCAGTCGTTTTGGTGATACTCCTTGGCCGCCACAAAGCTGCTATTTGACGCCATTGAACCTTTTTCTGTTGGATTCCATAAAGGATCGATAATATACGAACAATCCAAAGACGCTTCAGGTACTCAAGAACAACATTGGTTAAGAGGTCGTAGGCATTGAAAATGTATTGAAAATTTGGTTGACAAGATTGCCTACTGCGAAGACAGCCGAGGCAGTCATTTGAATGAAATAATATTCCATAATTAATCGGAAGTTATAGTCTTTGAAAAATATGGAACATATGGCCCTCTCTGTCAACACTTTGAAGTAGTAAGGGAATTTATCGGCATCGATTTAACTATTAACTCAGAGAAGGAAACCAGGGCGGAAAGTATTCGAAGAATCACTCTTACTATTGGAAGAGGTGCCACCTTGATCAGAAATTCATTCAGAATTTATTCAGAAAATTAATATTACAAGTTTAATCATCTAAATCTATATTGTCCCCTTCAAAGTAATCCGTATCGACTGCAACACACTTATGCCAGCGCTGGATCCAATCCTCGGAACATTTTTATATTCGGCTTTGGGTATGTCCATCAGTGCTTCCTGCGATTTTTCCACTACTTCCTTTCGGCTGCTGAAACGCGTTCCCCGTAGTGGTTTTTTAACTCGATTGAACAGAAAGAAGTCACAGGGAGCCAAATCAGGTGAATTCAGTGGCTGTTGAATGGTATTTGTTGCATTTTTCGTCAAAAAATTACGAATAATGATGGCACTGTGCGACGGTGCGTTATCATGGTGCAAAATCCACGAGTTTTCTGCCCACAATTCTCATAGTCTCATAACGCCTAAATAATACTCTTTGTTTACTGTTTAGCCTTCTGGCAAAAATTCATGATGTACTACACCGTTGTAATCCATGAAAACTGTGAGCATGGTCTGCTACTGCGTGCATCATCTTCTTTTGACTAACGACCACTTTTGAACCGCTCGTGCCATTGGTAAACGACCGTTTTCTTTCGAGAATCGTTGTCGAAACATTTTTTCAACATTTCCAATGTTCGCGCATCATTAACTCCGCAAAATTTAATGCAAGTTCGTTGTTGCAAATTTGAATTCATTTGTAGAATTGTAAAAAATCGCCAACACACACAGAGATAGATGTACTTTTGGCTACGTAACTTTTGCAAATGTCAAGCTGTGACGCTAAGATTTAGAGGGAATATCAACAACAGATGTACCAACTTAACAAAAAAAACAGAACTCAAATCGGAACAATGGGAGCGCCACACGGTGGCTATTCCGGGATCAAGGTGGTATTTCGGCTTAGAAGGCAATTGAGTTGTAAAGCCCTCTATCGAGAAACCAAAAGGTTATACACCAAGACACTGATCATCCTAGCACTACTTTTAGGTGCAGAGGCTTAGCGCTGACGAAAGCGGATGTAAATGCTCTCAGGAGCTTTGCGAGAAAACCTCTTCGGGTTAGTTTTTGGCCCCTTTTGCATAATTGGGACCGAACAGCGATGCCTATTTCCTCAGAAAAGCTCATTTCACATTGTCACCTTGAATCGATGGACATTATCGTTCCAGCCTGAAAAATGTTCGAGGCCAACCCAGAAGGACAAGGCACTTGAGGACGACTTCATCTTGGGTCAAATTCGTTTGGTGACAAGAGACCGTTCTATTTTGTTAGCTGAGACCTTGTTTCACTCCGTAGAGTAGAGCAAAGAAGAGAAGCGTTGAGGTGTGTCGCATTGGTTTGAAGTTAGGCATTGCACACTGAAAACCGATGAAGGAAGGTCTTTTGTGCTAGGATTACAAAACGTTCTATTCTATGATTCCCAAAATTCTCGAAAACATGGAGATTTTCAATCTGGACCATATATTGTATTACGATCGTTGAGTACTCTTACTTCTAAACGAGTGCGAAAGTGGATTCGCTCATAAAATGTTCGACCCGATCCTAGCGTAAATGGAAGTGACATCATCTGGAAACCCTAAGGTGGCTGGTGCAGCAAGCAGATTGCCCATATCTAAAGAGCTGGCATTTGGAATGTCATTATATCTCAAATTAATTTGACAAAAAAGTTGTTAAGTCCTTATTGAAAAACCCTTTACTTTTAGGACACTTTTGTTTGAGGGACGGTCTCAGTTTTTGGTCGCACGACCAGTCAAAAAAAAAAATCTTAAAAAAAGCTGCTAATTCCGATTCAATTGATTCTCTCACATACGATTGTTGGAAGAATTATTTCTCCAACGGTGTGGTTAGAGGATATGACACAGTGGTCCGACGAGCTCATTGACGGTGTACTAATCAAGTTACAAACATGACTATCAATCTTAAGTATTCGTGTGGGCTGATTTGCAACCTGGGTTAAGTTATTTTCCTTAGCAAAGTTCCCAACACAAGGTTCTTTGGGGGTTGTCTGTCCAGAATATCGAAACCGGACAGAATGTATATCGGTGTACATATATCGGTGAAATCATCCGCAATAACAACTTCAGTATGAGAAAACAGGAATACCACTCTTTGTATGGTTTCAGGCAGCGCAATAAACTCATTTATAAGTCTCACACACCTCTATAGCCTAACCCGACATTGTAATAGGTGCTCAACATGAAATTTGTTGAACCAAAATATGGATGAATCTTAGCACTTTTGTTCTCTCTAGCCTTCTCCCATTCCATACAAAATTCATAGAAAAATTAACATAAAATTCAACATTCCTCAAAGCACGAGTATCTCTTTAACAAAATTATTAACTTGTTGACATGTAAGCTCTGCCAGTTGGCAAAGTCTTGATTGAAGACTTACCTTCAACCGTCAGTCATCAAATCAATTCAAATTTCAATGCAAAGTCGCTTAAGCGATCTGCTCGCAGCATGGTAAACAATCTATAACAAATTACCCTTCCCTCAATACAAAGAGGAACAACTAAATAATTAAAAATATGAATAATTAATTTTTTTTTTTTTTTTTTGAAGATGATACTACCCCCCAATCATTGGGTTTCCAGTCAAAATCAATTGAAATTCCACAATTTGAGATTTTCACTAATTAAAGGTCCCGCTTACCGCCATACATACTTGAAATATTAGATGAGACGTAAGTAGATACTACCATCCATAACTTTAACTATGTGCAAGTTAATGATTTGCAAATTAATTCATAATCAACCATAACAATCAAGAGATACAAATTAGATTTAATTTTTGCTTTGTTGTTTTGTTGTTTTGTTTTTTTTTGTTTCTAGTTTGAGTTTCGTTTGTTTGTTGAATGATTGGGTTGAGTTAATTAGAAGATATACAATCTGTTGTAAAAATTGTATTTTATTGCAGCAGTTATGCCATTGGATAATGACGAACAAGTTTGGTAAAACTCGTTTCCAATGAGGATATCATGCTTTTCGCAATGTGTGAATTTTATCACATAGTTTAGATACGCATAGACATTAGTATATGAATCCCGACAAAGGAACTTAGACATAAGCTCCCTATAAAATATTGCAGATATTTATAATGAACAGATAATATCTGTTAGATGTCACGGGGTAAACCAGTAGCCTAATCCGTGATATATGTGTATGACTGCCTAATTAGTTTGGTGGGATTGTTGTTGTTATTGTTGACAGATGAACTAAATGAGTATATTTTCGTCGGAAGATTAGTGATGTTTATCTCTTGAATTTCAACTTGAACTCCCATCTGTTATGGGATATTTATTTTTTATTTTAGTCGAACTTGAATTATCTGGGTTTTAGAGACTAAAAACAGACGTGGGAAGCATTGAAAACGAATCATGAGATATAGACTTTGCTGATAAGGTGAAAATCTTGAATTTAAATCAATCTTTTTTATCAATCGATGTTAAGATTTTAAGGCAAAAAACATCTATAGATTTATTTCTAATTGCACAGATAAAATATTGGTAGCTATACAAAAACAAGAGAAGGATAAAACTGAACCATTTTTGAGCACCTCAAGAACTGGCGGAAACCCTAGGCTGCTATAAATCAGATGTCATACTTTCTAGTATTCAGGAAGTCCAATGAGATGGGCCGGATAGAAAGAGAATAAAAAAACTGTGACGCACGACATTACCATTTTTGAAACGAGGGTCAAACAAAATTTCAAATTGATTCATCGGTAAGTTTGGATTGGACACCCATCTGATGAGGAGTCGGATTCTTACCATGGTAGGCCTCTACCATCTATAAGAGTCGTGAGATTGGGCTTCAACGAATATAAACTTGGCCGTACATCTGTTTTTGATGAGAAGCACCCAGAATTCAGAGCTAACGTGATTGCTGATCGCTGAACAAAAAAAAGTGACGGCAATTAACGATCGGCCTGGTGGTTGTCGTGGAGAACAGATACTTTTCGTGTTTTGCATGAACGCTTATCGTGTAGACTTAAGTTCACGGAATACCCACACATTCATGGGAGCAAGGATACGCCTTGTCATCGCTCTCCGTCAATTCCTTTGATACCAGTTCGGAACTGTATTGAGAGTACAGTTCCACCCTTGGTATGAGTCGAGGTCTACTCAAAACCGCTTACTGATTTGAGGATGGAAGAAGCCTTGATAATTGGGCGGGGGCTAGCCGTGGACAACAAGCTGATATAGCTGACAACTTCGAAGCTCCGTTTTTTTGTCTTTAAGTGAGTCTGTAGCAGTTTTTACTTGGAGCCGTCAACGTTGTTGAAACTTGAATCCATTTCTATCACTACTTACAAGCGTTCAATTTTTGAAGTCAAATTTGATATGAAGAAACCAAAAATAGCCTCATAGGTTGGAAAAGTCTGGCTACGAACTAAGAGAGAATGATCCTCCTGAATATCTTGAAGACAGGAATCACGATCCCAGGGCAGTACTACAGTAATTTTGTTGTGAATCAATTTGATAAGAGGTTGACGAAATCACACAATGAAAAAATGTTGGTCTACAGTCAAGTTGTCCGAAGAACGGCACGCATGATGTCGCACCCACCGTTTTCACCCGTTTTCGCTCCTTGGGATTTTTATTTCTTGTTTCTCAAAATAAAAGCTCGGCTCAAAGGAAAAAAAACGAGGAGGTCTTTGGTGAGACAGAAGCCTAAATTGAAAAGTTTGAAAAATAATTTTTAAATGGTTTTCAAAAGATGACAAGAGCGCTGTGAAAAATCTCGCTCGTAACACTGGTTCTTACTGACCCATATTCGTACTACGGTGAAGGCTACCGGGAACAAAAGCAGCACTTCTAAAGGGTCTTTTTTTAAGAACTTGAGAACTTCAAATAATAATACAAGACAGAAATATTATTGGAATGAATTTTTTATCATTATAATCTGGTAGATAATTTCATGACATTTCTTTTTTAAATATGATTACCGGAATATATCCACCAAAGCTACGAGTTATATGGTCCATCCGATCAGTCCAATTTTTCACTACTTTTTCCAATAAATCTGGCCGTATGGCATCATTAGTGGCTTGAATATTGGCTTTCAATGCTTCAAGAGTTGCTGGTTTATCGGCATAAACCAATGACATAGCCCCATAAAAAGTAATCAAGAGGCGTTAAGACGCACGAACGAGGGGGCCGGTTAACAGGACCACTTCTGGAAATAAAGTTGACACCAAATTGATTTTGCAATAAATTGATGGTTAAGCGCGCTGTATGGCAAGTTGCGCGGTCTTGTTGGAACCAAATATCGTCGATGTTTAGCTGATTACTTTTGGAAACAAAAAATCAATCAGCATGGCTTGATAAAGGCCAACAAGTTGAGAACAGCGACGAATCAATATTTCGACGTCTTCTTCAACATTTCGCACTACAGCAGCAATATTCTCTTCGGTACGCACATTTCTTTGTCTTGTTGATGGTTTTGAATCAATAAGAGTAAAATAAGTGCGAAAACGATCAATATCTGCACGAATTGCTTGCTCGCTTGGCCTACATATTATGTTGACCGTGACGAAGTGCTCTACGAACTTCAAGAACAGATTTATTTTTTTCAAAGTAAATTTCCACAATTTGGAAGCGTTGTTCTGGCGTTAAACGATTCATGATGAATTGTCAAGTCTTGTCACAGTTTCACATTGACAGCTGTCAAACCATAGACAACAACCATCCAAACTTTTCATGCAGCTAAAAAAAAACACCTTTTATAAGCTGCAGACTGAAGCAGGAATTCTTAACTTCTCGGCTGGTAAGCGAAGGCATTATAACAAACCGTATCAAGGCTAAATTCGCCAACATTAACATGATACATATGTGTCTACGTTTCCACAGAAATAAAATACGTTTCTATCAAAAAATGTTTCTACTGGCTTTTTGGCAATCTTTATGCTTTATGCTTTATGCCACAAAAATGGAGATTTTCTGGACTGCGCCCACTATAAAAGCATCAGTACCTCCTAAACATCCATGTTGTGTGAACTTCGGAAACTGATTGTTACCGATCTAATTGGCCTCTATCGGTGTGATTTAAGGCAAGCCAACATCAGCGGCATGATTTTCCAATCCTCTGTTAGTGCTTGCCAATGCTGATACTAATGTATTTTTAAGTATTGAAACAGAACCACCAAAAATGAGTTAAGCTATAAATGAGGCCAAAACCAATAACTACATATGTATGGGCTGTCAACAAGTGCGATCCATTCAGCACGACCACGTATTGGAGGTACAGAGCAATGTGTAGCCAGCTTCACGCAATAGGCATTGTCTAAGCTTACTTAACGAATATTCCTTTCAAAATAAGGATGGATCTTGTAAGGATGAGATGGTAAAAAATAATGGTACTGACTGCATAGTGCACAATTTAACAAAAAAGTGAGTTCGCAACATGGAAAAAAATCCTTGTGACCACCTGAAGAACCCTATTGACAACTTGTCAAGGAAGTAAAATATTGTCGTTATATCATCCTTCAGCTGAACGTGAGCATTGTCTGGATGCTCACATAGAAAGTGCTCTACGGTATCATCATCATTCCCAGAGAAAACGACTAATTTCATGAATATCTCATTAAGATTCTTAACTCTAGTATTTGTAGTATTTCTATTTAGGACATCAAGTAAATGATCCATTCGATTCATCGGGAAATAATGGCTTGATCTGCCGACATTCTAGAGAGTTATGTAATCTGCAGTTATGCTGTTATTTCGAACGCAATGCTAACATAGTTTCGGGTCCAGAAAAGCACTCCTCTGAGTAATGTCTACTAAGTTTATGCCCTAATTAGAATTAGTGAATTCTGAATTCAGACTTTGTTGGGTTTGTCTTATCTCCACGACGTAAAATCTCACGTTGTCATCCTCAAAAAAGCACACCAACGTCGCATACTAGATCGTGTCGGAGCAATTCCTAAAGATCTTGACTACATTCCTTTCTCAGCGAAAGGACTGGCCGAAACTATTCCCCGGGTTTGTTTTTTTAGAGCCACAACAGTTTTATTGTTGTTGCATCACATCAGGGTCAATACACAGACGGCCCAACTGATCCGAAAGACAGAATAGGAAAATCTTTTATACATCCCAGAGCATAGAACTGTCAGAGAACAGTGAGTCAGTAAACATGCAACCATTGTTACCAAGGGCGCAGTCAGCATCGGCAATTAGGATCCTATTAGCTGCCATTGCTTACGTGTAGTCTGCCCGAGTTAAACATGACCTCGAAATCGATCTCATAGCGAATAGTCATTATTATCGAATCCTACTCGTTGGTAGACCTGTTGCATCTTAGACAGAGGATCCATTCGCAAAGAAGTATTGCCGAGATGAAGATCAATCATTCTCTGCAAATCGAGGAAGTCAGACTAATAGGTCTGAAGCTATTGGTGTACGTGTGGTTCCCTTTGCCGATTTTCGGCATATCTACCGGCTATTCTTACTCGTCGCTCGAGGTTCGGTATTTAAGGATTCTATTCAGAGTTGCCAGCAGCTGGTCTATACCTTTTTGTAGCTCTACTGGATAGAGCCAGGTCGCTTGAAAGTATCAAAGGAAGCAACGGCGTGTGAACACAACCTATCACAGATAACAGCTACGGCGTGTACGCCGGCATCCAACGTAATACCAACCGTTTAGACGCGATACGGATAGACACCTGATATTTAAAACAGCGTATAGAGAAGCACGCGCCGCACTCAAATCCGCCATTAAGTCTAGCTTTAAGGATCTTTCTATGCAATCGAACGAAAATGCATGAGGTAAAGCGTACAAAATTATGACCGCGAAGCTCAAAACGCCTCAGAGACTGGCACCACCTTGCCAGCTATTAACTCAGCAGAATCGTAGAAACTCTGTTTCCCTCTCAACATGACGGAGTTCTACTTAGCGAGATCGGAGAACCACGCGAATAAATTCGTACCGGAACAAGCGATGAACTCACCACAGCAATCGAGAGAAGCCCTGGTCCAGACGCCATACCAAATAGGGCTTTAAAAATAGCGATGAAGGCCCGCCTAAGCGCTTTTGTTAGCATGTTTAATGCATGCCCCATCTTATCGGCCGCTCTGTATGCTCGACACTATGGGCAAAATATTAGAGTGAATTATATGGAACACTACAGCCTATCATTGAAGCCAATGATGGACTCGGGGAGAATATCAGTACGGCTTTAGAAAGGGCCGATGGACAATCGACACGAATAAAAGTGGAACGAGTCCCAAAAACGGAGATGGACGTACCGACTAATCCCAAGGATTGGGTAAAACGAAAGCACGGCGAACTGAATTACTATCTTACACAGTTCCTGACGGGTCACTGTTGTTTGCAGCCGTGATTCAGTTCTGTCCTGTCCTCGCTGCGTAAACGCGGTAGAGAACGTGGAGCACGTTTTCTTCGAATGTGCTCGGTATGCAAACGAAAGATCTATATTGTGTGAAGAATTTTGTGAACGTCCAACACCAGAAATCATAGTTCAATATACATATGTTGGAATCCGAAGATCTTTGGGCTGCTGTGAACCATGCAGCAGTACGAATAATGTGCGATCTAAGGAATTTAGAACAGCAGCGGAACGCCAATACGCTAAGCACCCCGTGATGAAGCAAAAACCTCAAATCCATTCCTCGCGAAGTAATACTTACCGGCAGTTCCGCGGGGGAAGAAACGGAAATATCCCCCGGGAGGTGGTTTAAGTTAGCTAGAATCTGATACTACCAATGGACATCGGACCATTGGCGCAAGGTTTCCACTTTCCCAGGCAAAAAAAAAGAGCCACGGCGTGTTGTCATGGTTAGGTATCAAAACGCCCGAATATACCCATTAAAAAGCCCGCTTTAAGGACAAGGTTCAAACTTGGGTAAATATTTCAATCAATTTTCGTATTCGTAATCAAGGGTCAATTAGTTCTGGTATTTTCGAACTCAAAAACGCTTACAGCAAATGACATTTAAACCAGTCATACGGCACATTTGACACCTAAAGTCACAATTGAAATGGGAAAAAGTCGAAAAGTTGAATTTAGACTTCAGTAACAAAAGCAATTACCATTCAATTATGCAATGTCTATGGGCAAAAATTTACTCTATCTGAACTCGAAACAGATGTTCTAGTTTCTCCAACTGGCAAAAGCTACAGCACTGCCTCGGAAACCCCGGGAAAAACGAAGAAATTCCACTTCAAAGAAGTTAAAATTAAATCAACAGACAGCCTCGAAGGTTACCCTTTAAGGAAAAATACAAAAAAATATAAACAAAAAGGAAAAACAAAACCATTAAACCATTTGAAAGTTTGAAATTTAAATTTATTTTTTTTTTTTTTTGGAGTGGGAAACGCACAGAACATTTGCTTGATTCCCACACAATTCACGCCAAGAAGAGCATTAGGGTTAATTATGTCGAAACAAAAACCCTTTCCTTCTGTTTCTTTGTTTTAGGAAGTTTTGTCCCTCCAGTTAGAGGGAGCAATCTACTGGAATACATTATGTGTCATAGGACGACCGCCACGACGATCACATTGTCGTATTTTGTTCTTGAAAATTGCCTTCACGGTAGGTGGCGACTTATTTATTGCCTCCGACCTTCAGTGCACTAAAGACGATTTCCTTTCTCCTACCTGTCAATAATTTATGATAAAGACATGGAATTACATGTTAGCCATTGTATCGACTGCACCCATCTTTATGAGTTCTTTTGTGGAGCGGAGTACCTTTCCAATTGTAAAGTCAAGTCAACGTCATGTAACAATCCCATGGGGTCATTACCAGGACACAAACAATGATCATGATGCGGAAAATTGATTCGATGCAGACAGATGATGATGATGATGATGATGATGATGATGGTAATGGTGTAGATGGTGATGGCTGTGATGGGATAAGAAGGAAAAGTCCAGAGGTATGGATATTCTCGTTCTACTCGTAACTCTCTTAAACGTGTGTGTTCCTAATTACCCCCTAATATTCAATAATTGCCTCAATCAGAGGGTTGTTCCAATGTTCGATGTTCAACGTTCGTTATTCAGGGTTCCATGCTGTGTGGAGTTGTGGTTTTGTAGGGGTAGGGGTGTTTGTAAGGACAAAATAGTTTGTTGTTTGTTGCATTTGCTACTCGCTGTCGGTAGGAATTTCAATTAGTCGCATATGTGTTTAAAATTCTACAACAGTACGGAGTATCTGGTAGGCGCCAAGAAGGAGTCCTACTAAAAGAAAAAAAGGCAGAAGCCTCTACTCTACAATGTAGGTATCTACTCCCGAAACGGGGATTCCTCTGTTTGACTACGTAAACCCTGCAAGAGAACCATCAATTCTGCACATTCTCATACATATAAATGTATCTTATCTGGATGAAAATTTTAAAGATTAAATATCTTAAAAAATAAGAAAAAAAAAAATTCGAAAAAGAAAGCTGATATTGCGGGTATTGACTGAAGATTTATGTGACTACGTGGAGAGTTCGAACACTGTGCAAGTAGTTTCTACATTCTGTGTACATAATCCATTATGCGCCAATAAAAAATGCGGTTCTAGGAGTCTAGCCAAAGGTAAGTTTTCTGGTATCGGCATTGGTGATGTGAAACAGATTTATGTGTCTCATGTCTAATGGCAAAATGCCAGTACCAAGAGTTTTATTGACGTCTATTCGAAAACATTAAAAATAAAAAGTGCATTTAATACACCTTCTACATGTCTACATGTGTAGACTTAGCTTTTGTCCCTTAAGTATGGGTTGCTTAAAGTTGGTTAGAGGAAAAATTCAATTCAAACTTATGAAATTGCTCAAAGCGTATTCGGTGTTCTTAGCTCACTTTTGGCATGTTCAAAACACGTGAAGAGCTTATTAATTCCTCGGTCTCAATATGTCAATAATTCCTCGCCAAATTCAAAACTATATCAACAATCTCAGCTGTGTCTTAATGATAAGAGTCTAGACTGCGAAGTATGGATGTTTACCATCGGATTTAAGCAATAAGCCACTTTCTATTCCAATTCTGATCCACTCTATTCAATTCTATTATTGATAGAGCAGAGAAACCTGCGCCATCATGTTCGGAGGATTACAACCCGCTTGGTTTCATTCAAATCATCCCCAAGGATCTGGATTCCTCCTCATTTATGTTCACTTTCTTATCCGCATTTTTACATCTATTTATTCTTCATCCATTACTGCGTATGGTTGGTCTTTCAATCAACGAGAATGTACTTAAGATGTTGCAGAGACATCTACTTACGAGTATGAAGGTTTTCGGTGTCACTTCAACGGTGTTGGTCACTGTCCATGTACTACACCCAATTTCCACATTCGATTGGAACGCTCTACGTTTAATTCACGTTCAAAACACACTGCTATGCTGCGATTTCAGCTGGCTGCATCTAGTTCGACACCACTATCTCCTGAGACCAACATTTCCTGAATAGAGTCGGTAGATTCTCATTCTACCGACGTGCTGTCCGGCGCTATTTTTAGTTTAAGTTTATTGTTGTTTTAGTCGTGTATATTTTGAATTCATTTTTTCCGTCTCCACTTCAAGATGTGGGGCATCTGGTGCAGGTCCAATATCTAGTGGGAGAGCAGGCAATCGTCATATCATAGCCATAGTCCAACTCCAATCCATATTTTCTTCAGAAAAATAACCCGGAGGAAATCACTGATTTGAACAAGGAATATGGGTGGTTAAGAAATGTCCAAGAAAGCACATACAGCTCTTACTCAATGCAATGTTCAATCATGAAATCCATGATGTTCATGTGGTCGATGCAAAAAGACTGAGCCTACCTGTTCGATGTCGACCGTTGAATCAAGATTAAGTTTCCCATGATTCCATGCTAAGTCTGTGTGGGACTATAGTCGAAGTGTTAAGCGCAGCCAAGTAGGAAACGTGATACTTAGCTGAGCTTGAATCCAAATCCCTGTTGCCGAAGCTATGCACTGGTACTAAATTCAGCTACCTTTAGGCAAACTGTTTCTCATCCGAGCTCAGCATTTATCCGTATATTCTTTTTAATAGATGTAGCTTATAACACTGACGAACAGAGATGGTTCATGCTGATCGTGATGCCTCACAATTTGGCGCTTTTCGGGCCTAGGTAGATAGTAACGCATGTTTTGTTTAACGCTACGACGCACTTATTTTTCCTTCATGAGGCACTACACTCTTGATTTCCATTTAGGTGTCTATCTACCGACATTAGTGTTTGCCTCCGGAGCACTTGAAAATCCTGGGACCTTCGAACTGGAGCGGTCACAATTAGGCATTATAATGGATTTTCCAATAAGGATTTGGCAATTTTTTTTTTAAATAAAACGCAAACCATTTGAGATTTTTCAAAAACTTTATTATCGCCTTGAAGTACAATCAAAACATTTATGAATGGGACTCGACTTCGTTCATATGGCCACCGCGGGCACGTTTGCAGCGATCGTTGGACCCAATTTTCAACAACTCGGCCACACATTTCAGCCGAAACGGCCGCTATTTCGCGTTCAATGTTGGCTCTGAACTCTTGGCATAAACCAATGACCTAACGTAGCCCCACAGAAAATAGTCAAGCGGCGTTAAATCGCACGAACGAGGCGATGAAGATGATTTTGCGATGAAATTCACCATCTTGGCGCATCTTCTCCAGAACCCAATCAGAGAACGTACGTCGCTTCAAATGGTCCATCGGCTTCAATTCTTGAGTCAGCTTGATCTTGTATGGGTGTAAACCAAGATCCTTACGCAAAATACGCCATAATGTGGTCTGAGCGATGCCCAATTCTTGAGAACGCCGTGGAATTGACTGATTTGGATCATTTGCTACGGACTCCTGAACGGCAACGATATTTTCGACACTTCCACCAACCCGTTGTCTCACTGACACGGCAACATCACACAACTAATATGTAGACTCAAATTGTTGCACTAAATTTGGTATTGCCTGTCTACAAGGGCAAGAATTACGACCGGAAATTGGAATTTACGCTCTTAAAGTTGCAGTCACGGCAGAAAATTTTTATAATTTTCAGACGTTGCTCGTTCGTGTACTTTACCATGATGAAAATGTTGAGTTTACTGAATAAACTGACAGTAACAGTTTAATGATTAGTGAAAGAGTGCGTTCACAAATTAAATTCAAAGTTGTCAAGTCCCTATTGGAAAACCCGATATAACGAGGACATACAGAGCCTTCCAATCGGTTGTGGTTCCTCAATATTCAAATGTCAGCTTCAAGTTTTTTTTAGGAATGTCTTCGATGGAGGCGTTTATTCCATCAATGACGGCTTCATTTCTTTACGTTTGGAAACAGGAAATAGTCGCAGGGGGCTATATCTGAAGAATATGCTGGATGAGAGAGCCATTCAACACCTAATTGATGCGGACTTGTGCGCCGCCGGTGTGTTGTTCTGGTGAAAGAGAACCTTTTTACTCGACAAATGCAGTCGTTTTTGCTTCAAATCGGTGACGAAACCACCCAAGAACGCCGGTAATCATTGCACCTTTTCAAAGTTAATCGATGTGAAAGACACCGCATGCAACCCAGAAAAATCTCGCCATGACCTTGTTGGCCGAAGGACAACTTCGATTTACCAGGGGAAGTGCTGTGATGAATCCATGTTTCGTCTACGATTCGAAAATGGCTTAAAAACTCGTTCGGATTGTGATCGAACTTCGCCAAATACTACTGTAGAGTTCCCAAACGATTGCGTTTATTGTCAATTATGAGCAAACGCCGTAACTATCTGCCGGATAGCTTTGTTATATTAAATGTTTTCCAAAACTGATATCACTCGGCAAGTTCGCGCACATTCACTCTCTGGTGTCCTCAATTGGATGACTAGAATGTTCGGCGTTACTTATGCTGACACGACCGCACCGAAATTTAGTAAATCACTCGTGGATCGGATAGTACAGGGTCATTCATTTCGTAGGTTTTTGTATTTGACACTTGCCAATCTCAGCTGTCATTTGAAGTGTCATAGTATTAGTTGAATATTTGCCATTTACAATAAGAAATTGCGTACAAATCGAACAATGCGTTAAAATTATTAAAACTTACTACAAAAATGGAAATTCAAACGTAGCTACTTTTCACGCATTACGCGATGATTATGGTCGTCAAAATCGACCGACTACGGAAGCAATCGGTAAAATTGTGAAGAAATTTGAAGACAGTGGAAGCGTTACTGATGTCGTGAGGCCTGTGCATCATTGTAATGCATGCTCAGTCGAAAATATTGCTACTTACAGCAGCAAGTGTTGCTGATGATCCAAATTTATCGATTTCCTCGCGTTCGCAGCAATTAAACGTGCCGTACACATCACTATGGCATATTTTGCATTTGGATTTGCATCTCCATCCTTATAAAGTTCAACTCACGCAACAATTGAAGCCTGCTAACCATTCACAACGCCGTAGATATGCTTCTTGGGTGTTGGAACAACAGACAATAAATACCGATTTTTCGAACAACATTTTCTTCAGTGACAAGGCACATTTCCCACTCGGTAGGTATGTAAACAAACAAAATTGCCACATATGGGGCTCAGAAAACACACAAGTGATCGAAGAGTTGCCGTTGCATCCAAACAAAGTGACTGTTTGGTGTGCTCTATGGTCGAAATGTGTCATTGGTCCGTATTTCTTCGAAGATGCCAATGGGCGGACGGTTACAGTCAGTCAATTCGGAGCGATATGGTCGAATGATAACGGTTTTTTTTTGCCGGTGATTGAAGATCATGACTTTGACGATATGTGGTTCCAACAAGACGGGGCAACAAGCCACACAACACGGCCAATTATGGCCTTATTGCATGAGAAGTTTCCTGGTCGCGTTATTTCACGTTTTGGCGACGTCATTTGGCCACCAAGATCATGCGTATTGGCACCGTTGAGCTTTTTTTTCTCTGGGGCTACGCAAAAGACCATGTTTACGCGAATAGTTCCCGAACTCTAGACGCATAAAGAACCAACATTACTCAAGTTATGGCCGAAATACCGCCCGAAATGTGCAAAAAAGTGGTTAAAAGCTGCGAATTTTCCGGAGGCGGCCATTTGAATGATATTGTTTTTCACACTAAATGGCAAGGTCCAAACTTTAGAATGAATTACAATTTTCATCAAAAATCTATCGCTGTGTGTGTTTTATTTTGCTTTACTTTCGAAATCGAAAAATGAATGACCCTTTACTTTGCAAGCTTTTGTTTGGTTTGCGTGATTTTTTTGTTTGCCATTTTTACGAAAATTCTCGTAGGCGTCTGCTTCAATTTTAATAGCTGTCACAACAAAGCTGTTTGGCAGATCTGTCTGAAAATTTGTGTACGTTCTTTAGTATCTACTTCTTGACAAGCAAAATTTTTATATTTAAGGTATTAAAGCCATCTGTTTAAATTTCAGGGACCCACCTTCGTATAATTTATGCTTTTCATGTAAATTCATAAGCCTGATGTCTAGTTAAATTGTGAAAACGTCTTTGCCCCAAAAAACCGTGAAATCTTGTCAAAAAAAAAATTAGATCACTCAATTCGTAGTCATGAATTGTTAATAAATTACAAATTTTAAACACAGATACGTTTAACTGTATATGGTTTTCGAAATCAAACAAGTTCATCACTTCTACAAAAATTTATGCTAAATGTGTTTTAAATTTTCAGATCGTTTACTTAAACTGTCGTTTAAGGAGTTGTAGTATCATAAATCTTATCCAAAGTGAATAGAGATACATGACACAGAAATTTTTTTAAATGTTAATTCGACACCTACATACTAAAGATTTGTTTTATATTTAATTTAATTTATTTTATTATGGATTTCGTTCTATGGGATCATAGTTGTTTTCGATACACAATAGCTCCTCTATCCTCATCAAATGTTTTATGACATTCCATGATGTACATACACTTTCTAGTAGTACTGTGTTTAATATTATGATGTAAACAAATTCCTAGTATCTGTACACCTTGCAACGATAAATTTATTGGCGCCAACATCAAGGGGCCACTGAACACGCAAGTGTTATATGATTGCGAGAAACAATTTTTCTAATTGTGGAATCGGAAAAATATTGTATGAAGAAGGAGTTTGAAAGTATGAAGTTGCATCAACAACTACACAAACCGATAATAAAGTGACAAGAAATAGTTAACCTGAAAACAGGGATCAAACAAAAATTAATAGTATAAGGGAGCGTGCCAGTAAATTTATGTACCTGCGTTGCGTTTCATCTTGTTATCTTCAAATGAATGGAAAATGAGTTTTGTTTTTTTTTTTTTTTAGAAATATAGATTTGAGTATCTGAATATGATTTTAGGCATAACGGGCAGCCAGCTGCTGCTCGAATAAAGCGCGTAGCTGGGGGTAGCAGTATGTTGGCAATAGCGCGTCAAATGCACCATCCAAGTCGTCCATTGTCTCTGGTTTAGGTCTACTTTCGTTGAATAGCAACTTCGCATTCCCCAATAGCGACCGTGACCAATTCCCAGGTCCAATACGTGACCTCATGGGTTCATCGAAGAATACCAAAGCTCTTGCAAATAATGCCTTTCAATAGGGGAACGACAAATTTAAGACCTCTAAGAACGTAATATCCTGTTCGGCATACGTTTTGAAGAAATATGGATTAATTCCATTCGCCTAATGGCTTAAGGATCTTCTTCCCTCCAAACTATCTGAGACCGCTTTTTGCCATATTCTTGATCGTTTTAGCAAAAGATTTTCTTTAAAAGATGCAGTGGCACCGAGACGTATAAAAACAGTGCACCCGTTCAGGAGGGTATTGAGAGGATCCAAATTTATCGATTCGATGTCGTTCACAACAACTTGTCTTTGCACTTTACGGAAAATTTTACGCAAAGGTCCAGCTCGTGTTAGACTTATAACTGAATGTCCATCGATTGCGTCGACATTTTGGTGAATGAGCCCAGAATCAACTGTAGGGGATCCGCTGTTTTATGAAGAAAAAAATTGTGTTCAGCGATGAGGCTCATTTAGGGGTCAATGGCTATGTCAATAAGCAAAAATTGTTATTGAGGTCAATTGCTTGCGATTTGACGACTCTTGATTGTTTATTTTTTTGGGATAAGTTAAGTAGCTATGTGACACTTTAACACCTTAAAACTTTCCCACAAGTTTGTATGCAATCAGTGGGTTCCCACGTCTGGAGACTACCGGTGGGGTAAAAGAACAGTCAATCAATTCGAAATGAGCATACAAGTGTCAAATCACTCAAACTTTAAACTTCATGGAAATGATCGCAATTAATAGCACTACCCCGCTGGGCACCACAGTTACAACGCACTCGGGTGATCCCAGAGCAAGCAGAAGTGCTTGTGTCAGAGCTCGACGGATTCCGGGGGCGGGCAAAATGAAGTTTCCAAAATATTTTCCTAAACTTCGGTTTGCAAGTTGGAACGTCGGATCGATGACCTCAAAAAGTTTAGAACTGGAAGCGATTATGCGTCGCAGAACTCTACAAATCCTGTGCGTACAGGAAACGACGTGGTGTAATACAGGAAATAAAGCGCGTTTTCTAGATTTAAAAACTAAGGCATTTAAGATGTTCTACCATTGAACGGTCAATGGACGAAACGGTGTTGGAATCGTTGTTGCAGCGGATCTTCTAAACAACATCGTTGGTATCTTGAAAATAAGCGACCGCTTGATGAGTGTTAAACTCGTCATACACAACGAAACGTGGAACATTGTTAGCGCGTACGCTCCACAAAATGGATGCGACCAATCGGAAAAAGATACATTTTGGTCAGAGTTCGGTAATTTGCTTAGAAATATGCCTATCGATGAGATGCTCTTCGTAGGCGGAGATTTAAATGGCCACGTCGGAGAAACAAATGTTGATTATGAGGACTGCCACGGCGGTAAAGGCTTTGGAACCAGAAATTCAGCTGGCGAAGACATCCTTGTAGCGTGTAGGGCGTACGGCTTAACCGTCTTAAATACAATGTTTATTAAACATCAACGACATCTCATCACCTATAGCAGCGGAGGCCTCGAAACGCAAATAGATTATCACCTCTGCAAAATGTCGATGAGAAACCGTGTTAAGGACTGTAAAGTAATACTTGGAGAATCGCTAGTAAGCCAACACCGTCTGCTCATTACAGAATTTTTCACAGCGGAACCACCGAAAATACGGGCATCGTTTGGAAAGCCAAAAATCCGGTGGTATAATCTATCGAAGGAACGATGCGCAAGATTTATCGCACTGGCTCAAGAAGTACTTCAAAATATAAATGGTATAGCAGACTCACTTAGCCCGCAAGAAATGTGGAACAGCATGCACGAGGAATGCATCACACTCGCGAAATCCGATCTGGGGACTATATCGAAATACCATCACGTCGGTAAAGAAACATGGTAGTGGAATGACGAAACCAAACGAGCTGTGGCCGACAAGAAGAATGCATTTCAAGCGTGGACAAAAATCGATCGGAGCGACGATATCGAAAGAGCACGACTGGCTCTTGAATACGAGCGTTTTAAAAAGATCGCAAAGAAAGTTCTAGCTCGAACTCGAGCGGCAGCAGCGGAAAACCTGTACCAGGAGTTGGAACAAATATCCTCACGATCGGCAGATAGAACACAAGCTATACAAGAAGTTCAAACGTCGTACAATACTAAAGTGCTAAATATTTGTAAGCTCGTTGCAGAGAGGCGAAAAAATTCGATGGAAATAACCTCGCCGAAATACATAAAAAACGCAGACGGTCGCTTATTAACAAATGAAAAGGAAATTTGTGATCGGTGGCTTGAATACTGCAAGGAGTTGCTTAACAAACAGTTTCCACGTGATATCGTGCCGACAGCTGGTCTATTCGAGGAGGAAGTTTCGGACTTTTCAATCGAAGAAATAAGTATAACAATCGGAAAATTTAAGCGGGGGAAAGTGGCGGGACCAGATATCATTCCATCAGAGTTTTGGTCGAAGATGGAGGGAATTGGCAGCGAATGGCTATCGAAACTTTTAAGTAAATTAAAATGTGGACAACCTATGCCGAGTCAATGGAGAAGTAGCTTCTTGGTTCCACTCGAGACACTCGAGAATGCAACAACTACCCTTCAATCAAGCTTATGTCACACACGATGAAAATCGTCGAAAGAGTCTTAAACTAACGTCTTCGGCAAATAATAAAGTTCGACAATAGCCAGTGTGGATTTGTTGAAGGAAGATCGACGGTGGACGCTATCCAAAGCCTACGAATAATAATGGAAAAGCACCGAGATTCGTCTAAGGATTTACACATGGTATTTATCGACCTCGAGAAAGCATTCGATCGAGTGCCTAGGGATCGCATATGGGCCGCGCTGAGGTCTCAAAACGTACCGCAAACGTATGTTAGAATAATACAAGACATGTACGGAAACGTGAAAACTGTGGTTAAAAGCTCTGCTGGACTAACGAGAGTATTTCCAGTTAATGTCGGATTGCATCAAGGAAGCGTACTTAGCCCTTTCCTCTTTAACGTAGTATTTGACTATCTTTTAAAAGACTGCATGCGCGAAGCAAATGTAGCGCCAATTCTCTTCGCTTACGACGCAGTTATACTTAGCGATAACGTCGAAGATTTACAGAACGCCTTAGATTCATGGAGAAATGCGCTAGAGAGAAACAGGTTGAAAATAAGTCGTTCAAAGACGGAGCATTTGGCGTGCCCATTTGCGCATCCGTTGCGACCTGTTCCGGATATAATGTTAGACAGAATAGTTCTTCCGAAAAGCACTGTCTTTAAGTACTTAGGATCAATCGTGAACATGGAAGCGAAATGTGATGACGACCTAAACCACAGAGTGAGTGTGGGATGGATGAAATAGCGGGAAAATTCGGGAATCTTTTGCAACCGAAAATTTCCACTTAAATTAAAGGGGAAACTCTACACCACGGTTGTTAGACCAGCTCTTATATACGGTTCACAGTGCTGGACAATGTACGAAGCGTTTAAAAACAAAATGACGGCAGCGGAAATGAAAATGTTAAGGATGTCTAGTGGAGTCATTAAACGCGATTGCATTAGATCTACGCGTATAAGAGGAAGTCTACATATAAAGAATCCGGTAACCGAACAGCTTGAGGCGAATAGAATAAGTTGGTATTGCCACGTTCAAAGAAGATCTGCGGAAAATCCGGTTAAAAAGGCACTATCAACTACGGTCACTCCAACTGTAAGAAAACGAGGTCGGAAAAAGAATTCCTGGATTTCTCAGATGGCAAATGCGCAACAACGTCTGGGGTTAACCACTGAAGCGATCCAGGACCCAGCATTATGTAGACGCGTTCTGCGGTCTGCGACATTAGCCAACCCCATAAGCGGAGCAGCAGCGATGCAGTAAAAATGGGAAACTCGTTACGCATAAGTTCGTATAACGAGGCAAGGGTTAATAAAAGGATAAGAAGAAGTTAAGTAGCTATTCTACGCTAACAAACTAACAAAAATCGACGCATTTTAAGTCAACATTATTCGTATTGTTGAAAAAGTGATCAACAACCGAGAAATGATATTCATCAGATTCAGCTGTGGTTGGCTTATTCCAGAACATATTTTCTCGATTGAGCAGAAGTAAATTGCTATTTGAAGAATTTGCATGTGTTTCGTTCGAAATCAAAGTTAGTAGTGACTTCAAAAAAACAACCTTTACAATGTGTTGTGGGGAAAAAGGGCATCAAGAGCGATCGGGACGTTCATCGAACATACGACGAGCACGGTGGTCTAGGTTGGTTATCCAAGGCATTCTTGCGAAATCTCCCACGATTGTGAATTGACTAATTTGTGCACTCCTCAAGCTTCTATTACCAAAGATCCTGCCTCGCTTTATTTTGATGAACCTCCCTAGCTTGATATTCATATTACAGAACTCTGGTCTTATAGACAAGCCGTCTGATAAAATAACACCGGAGCTGCTACGAAAATATGAATTCAACTGGCCAGAAATGGTTTCAAGAAACTGAGCCAGGAGAATTGACTACTGAGCGCAACTGCAGATAGCAAGACGTCTCTCAGAGGTCGGCGACCCCTCAGTAGCTGAGACTTAGACTGGTAACTGGCGTCGTAACAGGGTTCTTCGATGTTGCTTATCCGAAGGCAAAAGTGACACAATACCCTGCTATAGGAGTGATGATGATGATGACGGGAGATTATACCTATCATTTCTGTGATTGTTCGCCCTGCAGGTACTGAGTGCTGTTTGCACTTCATCACTAAACCGTTTATTCACCTTTCTACGAAACTGATAAATTGTAGGAAAAAAATATCGCTGAGAACAGCTGGCTAGTTCTCTGTCAAAGTGCTCCAGTTACTCCAAATAAAACAAGACCCATCCGCAGCATATTTTGCTTAATGATATAGAATATTAGAGAACGGCCGGTTTCTATATATTCCCGCGGGAAGATTGAATGCAAATTGAATTCCTTTTAATGTCATTATTGTGTCGCGAATGAATCTAATTGAAAGATATGCCCGTGTACTTTATTGAGGGAAAATTCAAAGTAGTTTACGCCTCACTTAGTTTGAAGATATGTATGTTCTATTATTGCACTACTGTAATAGTAAAACGTTTATAGATCATTCTCTGTGCAAAAAGGGGCCCCACTCCATCCTCCAACAGTCTAACAAAGGTCTGGCAATTGCAAATAATAGGCTTTAGAAGGTATGGAGCTCATGAAAGTATGTAGAATTTCGGCAAAGCCTACCATTAAGTTGCTTTAAGCCACCGGATTTAAGAAGTTGTATTTTTTGCCAAAAAAAAACCTACAATAGATTCTTTTTTGATTAAAATGCGAATTTCTTACAGAATCAATCAAACTTTATGCAAAGATATTTCTGAAATGCCATTGACAAATAAAAAAAAGAGTAAGGATTGAGATTTCTACCCTGAGGAACATCAAATGCAAAATTAAGTCGGGCGCATCGTGATTAATTTCTTAAAATGCCTTAGGAAGTATTTCAAAATAAATTGCTGATTATCATTCTCTACGACTGTCAAATACGAGTATGAACAGATATAACCGGTGCTGAGTCAATTAGAACAACAGAAATCGATTAATCATCTTAATTAATTCTGTCTTTTCTAAAATAGGCTCCATTTGAAGAGGTTCATTTTTACTAACGAACAATTTAGTCATTCATACGTTTTTTACAGGCATATTCCGGGATCGTCTCTAGTTCTCTCAGCGAATTTTCGTTTTTATATTGAATCGTATATAATTTGAGTTTGGAAAATAGGAAAAAGTCGCAGGGTGGTATAAGGAGTGTCATCGAAAAAATTTACCATAAAAAATACAGTAAAAGTAGAACTTAAAAAATTAAAAAAAAATTAAAAGTATTTATTTTATGTCTCCAAATCAGTAAAAATTAACAAAAAGAATTAATCTTTATTTTTAACAAACAACTTCCATAATTATTTTTATGGTCCCATCTGTCACCTTTTCAGAGCTATTTTTCCAGAATTTTTTTAATTCTTCCAGGGTGTTGAGAGCTTTTTTGGTGGCCCTTAACTCTTTTTTGACCAGGGCCAAATATCCTTCAATTGGCCTAATTGGCGAATTCGAAGGATTGGCCTCTCTGGGCACCAACGAAACGTTGTTAAGCTCATACCGATCCATCGCTCTCTTTCCATAGTGACATGACGCAAGATCAGGCAAAAATAAGGCGAGTTCTCGATGATTGTTGTAAAAAGGCTTTAAGCGCTTCTGCGGGCACTCATTTACATATATTTCGAATAAATTTCGGATAAATTTCGGAATTTATTGAGCCAGTCGTGATGAGAGCTTGGCATCTGAGCCCGCAAGAATAAACTGCCTGCAAAGCAAGGAATTTTTTTTAAAAAAATTTCGCTTTAAGTTGGGTTCGAAAAATTGCTTCAACATTTCCTCTACCTTTAGCGGTATGGAATGCCTGCCCAGGAAGCTGGTTGAAATCAGCAAAAACATACGATTTATCGTCCATTACAATGCTTGAAAATTTGGTCAAAAAATTTGATTGCAAAAGTTTTGCCCATTGTTTCGCATCCAAATTTTTTTTTTTGGCGTTGCAATCTGGGACCTTTTGGACTTTGTATATCCGTATTTCTCTTCACTTTATGAAATAAAAAATTGGAACATTCTGCTTTTTTTGCCAAATTACGTTCAGAAATGTTCGCATTTTTTTCAAGAAGGCTCAAAATCTTAGTGAACTGCTTTGGGTTCACAAAACCGGCTTTTCGACCAGACACCCCTTTTTTTCAACTGACAGGTTCTCTTTATAATTTTTAATAGCAGTAGCAACTGTTTTCCTATTAACTTTTAGTTCCTTTCGCGATTTTTATATACGTCCACCTAAGTGACACTTAATAATATTTTTTCTTATATCCAATTCAGATTCCATGTTGATTATGTTAACTTCCAAACTGAAATAACATAAAATTCAAAAATAATAGAAGCAATCCCAGCATTGCAAAAAAGAAGAATTTGAGTGATTTTTCTGGAATTTTTGGAATTTGGAGGTAAATTCGAAATGAGAGTGGGTAAATTTTTCGATGGCACTCCTTATCTGGAGAATACGATGCTTGCTTCAACAGATTGGTAGCGTTTTTGGTTAAAAAGTCCTTCACAAGGATGGATTTGTTAGATGGTGCATTTTCGAAGTGTAAAATCCAAAAGTAACTCTGTCAAAATTCCTGTCTTTCTCAGTGGATACTCTTTCTCTTTCTCTAATGTTAACTAATGTCTTCGACTACTAACATGAAACTATTTGGAAGATGGAACCCAAGCTCACCGTCAAGATAGACGGCAGTTATAACAACTCAGCGTAACATTTTTGAGAAACCATTAACGCGAGCCGTTTGAATGACTTAGTCCCGGTAATATTTCGACAGGAAAATAAAATGCACATGCGTAAGTAGTTCCAGTTCCAACCAATCAGAAAATTGCCTTGAAAGTTAACAGGCTTACGACTGATTCAAAAATTATACAATATTTAAGATTTTTAATTGACTTAAGGTAATACGGTCTAACGTCCTATTAGGCCAAGGACTAGTTTCGTCGCTAGTTACTCTCATTATTTCTTGCACAGACTGAGGCACATACAGTCTTTTACCTGTTTCGGATTGCTAGAGAATGATGCCCAAAACACATGTGCAGAAAATCTACTTGCAGTACTGCTGGCAGCTCTGCCCGTAAAACAGATGTGCAGATATTTTTCGAAGCCAATCGCATCGTTTGCTGTCATTTTACAGCTACTGTCACTTTTGTGTGACACTGTCGATTGCAGCGAATTTAAAAATAGAGATGTGTCGCCGAACAGCACTGCGTGCAGCATTTATATGTGGCCTCGCGAATTAAAACATGTGTATTGTAAATTTTACTGCACACAAAATTCTGCTCATGTGTTTTGGGCATGAGGGTGGTTTTCTGATGCAGAATTTTCATCATTTAAAGGATGCATTGCAGTATATTGCCTGAAATTGAATTGGTGTAGTAACTGACGAAGTATCCACTGTGCTTAGCCAATCTTCTCGTCTTAAAAAGGATCATTGGCACTGATTATTCTGATTATGGCCAAGATTGTATCCTCTTCTTTATCACTTTGGCCATTTTTTGAATCGGTCTTATTTTGTCCAAGAAAAAGCGCCTCCAGTAATATTACTTTTTCTTAACAATAACGTTAGGCATTAAGTTTGATTCTATGGGTAATGACTTTTGTTTTTAGCACGCTTTCAGGCATACGGCTTCCATGGATTCTTTTTCCCCTGTCGGTCAAATTTGGGCCACTCCACGAACGTGCTGAATATTGATATCCAAGGACTGCACAGCATCGAAGTATTATACTATCGTTGAATGCACAACTAGTAAAGTCAGTGATTGAATAAAGAGGTGACGTGGAGTTAAATATTTTCGAAAAAAGAATCAGTGGTTTCTGTCTGGGAACATTCTACCTCATTTGTTAAAGACAAATTATATGAGGCTAGTCTGGATTTGTCCCACTCTAAAAACAGAAATATTGATACAGTGAGCCTCCTCACATAAACACAATTTTCCACAAAAAAATAAAGGTCCGGTGTAGGCTTTTTCAAGAGTTTAATCTATGAACTTCTGTCACAAGCCATGGTCGCGTGGGCTTAGTTTCTACATTAGAGGGATCTTTTTCACTTTTCCCTTAAATTTGTCCATAAAGTGTGTTATATCTTGAAACGAGAACGAAAACTTTTAATTTGTTTATTTATTGCCGGTTTTATAGCTTACGATATTTTTACAAACTTAACTTAGTATGCTCTCTGTCTTAACTCTATACTAGGACACATAGAATTGTGTACATTCATACATAACATAGTGGATCAACGTAGGACCCAACTATTGTGATCGACGCGGAACTAACAATTTCTGATCATCATTCATCACTTTCACTGAGAGTAAACAGGAAATGGCAATAGAACCAACACACTTATGGAATAAGCCGAGAAATAAATGGGCCTCAATATCGAAATGTTGTGTGTTTGTCGGTCACAATTGACGTCAGGAAAGGCAACTAATTCCGACATTATAATTTTAGCGGGGATACGTACTGGCGATTTCCTTGTCTTTTTTAGCATATTTTCATTAAAAGTTTAAACCAGAACAGCTACACAAAAAACATCACAAATTATCCACTTGCCAAACCCTATGTTCTTCAGTAGCAAGCCCTGGACTTAAATATTGGTTAAAGTCAGTCATACACTTTACGATATACTTGCGCAAATTTAGACTTGTACAAGTATTAATGTGTTGGAAAATTTTTGCGCTAATTTATAGACTTGTGCAAGTTTTAAAAGAGATCTAATTTTCAATTGTAGAACTTGCGCAATATTGCGTTTGCGTAAGTTTACTTGAACGTCTGTGGCACAACTGCGTTCGACGTTTCAATGGTATAGATACTAGCTGCTTTTTTGATAAATGGTGTAACCATCGACAAAAGTTTCAAACATGTTTCTTCGTCCATACGCAGAGAGTTATGCCAGTCTTTGGGTGCAAATTTCAATTCAGTTTACAAATTGATGTGCGAATACTGCTGTATTTTTCGTAACAAATCTTTACCAATACACATCGATTTCTTTTAAGTTTTTTTTACTGCTTTGTAGCAAACATTAATCCAACTATGGTCAACGCATCATCCATAGTACAATACCACTGGGCGCTCACCACTAAAGAAATGGTTTCGCTCAAGCGTACTTGAACCATCTGTGTTCACTTCCCAATACTGTCTATTTGCGCAACTTTGTCCACCCTAAACGTTTGTACAGACATTTTACTGATAGACACAACTATATGAGCAATTGACTCCCTCGAATATGTATGTTTACCTGTGTCACCTTGTTCTATCGCTATTCCCACCACCAGTGTTCTACCGAAATTGCCAATAGCATTCCGTCCATTCAAACCTATGAATTCTCATCAGTACACCCTCAAGCCTACTTTCAGACATATTCTGAGCTCGTTATTTCGTTACCACTACAATCTGCAAACATTCAAAACCAACGTACGTCGGTACATCTCTTTCTTTCCTCCCACACTTTTCATCGACCGCGCTAATTATAAAAAAGCGTCCCATATTTTTTAATTAAATAAAGAAAAATGTGTTGTTGACGTTATTCAAACTTCCTATACGCAGCCGCTGATGCCTGGCCGATAGCCCAGCAATCGCACATCGAAAATTCGTTACAAATTGTCTCAAGGTTGTTGGCATAGGCCAAAGAAAAGCGCCTAAAAGTATTAAATTGCACGAAGTGGTCAGCCAATTGACAGAGAAATTTCTGAACACTGGCTTCAGAAAGTCCATCGTAGCGTCCGATATTTTGTAAGAAATACTGTCCTGTTGAAACCATCATACCTCCTGCAAGCCGCCCACTTAAAATCTATAACAAAAAAATGGATAAGCATGAGGTGGTATGGAAACAATGACACTAGCGGCATAAAACCTAGACCAAACAGTCAAGTGGATGCAATCGGAACACTTCCTGCTGTTCGTTAAACAATTTTGCTAATATTTTTCGCGAAAATCCGTATTTCCTTCTTCAATAGAGCCCAATCGAGAAAGTTAGACGTTCACGATGGTCACATGGCAGTAATACTTGGACCAATTTGAACTTAGAATGCAAAATTCAGCACATGTATGTTCCAGAGATACACAGCTCTAAAGAACGGTGCGGAACTGATTGATTGCATTTTTGACTTATCGACGCGCGGATAACTACAATATTCTCTTGGTACGAGTATATGGTATACCTGAGCAAGGAGAATCCTTTTGATAAGTGGGGCGCATCTATGGAAAAACCCTTAAACTTTAAGTATAGAACCTAAACAGTTTTCCTCTATCGTTCTGGTTCTAAACTTTCCGATAAGTGCCGAACAGCACCAGAGCTTTTGTGAAGGGTCGATGGGTGGTCTATTACAAAAAAAAACCCTGTGGCGCTATGGCAGCCCGGTATAGGTCATGGCCTAGCTTCTTGACACTCATTTATGTTGCTCATGTTGTCATTTTTGTCACACATGAGCAGGGCCTACGGTTTATCGCTGAATCCGAACTCCTTAGAAGCATTTTCATAGGCAATTTTACTTTCGGGAGTTTGCCATTGCCCGCCGAAAGGGTGATGACGATTCGAAAAACTATTGGTGAAGCCGCGGATCGAACCACGGACCCTCTGCGTGTTAGTCCAATGAGCTAACCATCGCCACCACCTATAAAGTCACATTAATATCAACTGTTTTAGAACGTTACTTCTACTTAGTACCTACATACATATATCTTAACTCCAAAAACGCAAACACCTATTTATAAAAGGATAATTCACAATGCAATAGAGAATTTAGACAAGAAGCATGCGCATAACGTATTGCCCTCAAAGCCTTGGCAGTAAGTCTGACTGTTTATAGCCTAATTACAACGAAAGTCTCTTGAAAATCAATGAAGACTGCAGACATCCAATATGAATTGTACAATTTGTAACACTAAAGAAGTTTATTCAGTAAAAAGGTAATTGCTACAATCAGTCATGATCAAGACGACATTTGGAACCTAATCCCTTTGGAAGGGGCCAAGTCAGCCAAACAACAAGAATGGTAGCTCCACTTGCATATCGATTTTCTCAACTAATCGACCTAAATTCTTTACTGGCTCGTAAAGTAATAGGTTTCACCTCCCGGAAAGGTGCGACATTAACTTGCTCGTAAAAATGGTCCTTAAAGCCCGGTATATAGTATTCATAACAACATCGGTAAAACAAACACCAAACACCTTGCTGTCTCCTCAAAAAAACGACTACCTTTTACCCCAGCACGTACAACCTTGTTGTACATAGTATCAAATATCCTTCACTAATTTTTCAATTTATTAATGTCCTTCTACTTTGTAGCCATGGTAAATCCACGTCCCTTCACAACCGCCCGCCAATGTCGCTTTCACAGCACAGCAACACTTTGAATTATAATTATTAGTGCAAGCAAACCTTCGTCCCTAAAATTTACCATCACAAGCGAGTGCCACCCTATGCCCAATTTCCCTAATAACAAAATCCCTACATCCAATAAACTCAAATTTGAAAGCCAGCCCCATATTTTACTTATCACCTTCTTCGTTTCTTTCCTCTCACCCGAGACACAGACCTACCGTGTTCAGGATCTTTTCAACTTAAAAAAAAACGAAAAAAAAACGGGTTTCCCTCTGCTCTGCATGTGCGTAACAAGTGGCAACAGTATGTTAGCACACTGAGCACAGCAACGGATGGAACCTTCTGATACAAGAAATAATGTGACTTTGCCTCCCCATTTTATCGCCGTTTATCCTACCCTATCCACCCTAACCACCTACCACCCAACCCAACCCAATGCCAACTTCCATCCAAGATGCCTGAATACTCATACTCCTCCTCACATTTAATGTCACATCGTAGATTTGGGTGAAAGAGGAATATTTGTATCGTCTCCTTCCCAAGGACTTTCTTACACCAGAAAATAAACAAAAAAAAAAAAAAAAAATGAAAAAAACAAGACTTGCCTGCACTCGAACTAAACGATGACAGTACTCTGGAATTGAGGGGGTTCGAGGTCTGTTTTACGAGTTGATCTGAAGGGGTTCAAGGTCATTGATGATACATTCGACACAAATGACGACAATAATCATAAAAATAGAAACAACGATAAAAGCTGGTTCCAAAGGAGAAAAATCAGCAAAAAAAAAAAAAAACAAATAAATTGAGAAACAGTTGGAAGGAGAGAAGAAAAAAAAATCGATTTGGAACACTTACGAGGTTTCGATTGAATGAAATTTGATGAGCACCCGGACAAGTATCCAATCGCTTAATCCATTTGCAGTTGTAGATACTTTTTCCTTGTTTTATCTGATATCTATGTAATTTATCTCTCTTTCTCTTTCTCTTTCTAATTGGTGTCACATTTCATTGCATAACTACACTAAAACATAGCACAGATAACAACAACCTCAAATACTTTCACCATAAACTTGCCAATTTCATAGCCAGGATGAGTGTACCTACTCGTATCTATAATTCTCACTGGCAAAGGATTCAAGATCAGAATCCAAAGGTTATCATCATCACCACCCACTCGCGGTCGTTCGTATGTATCAAGCTGGCGTACACACAACTTGTAAGATCGTAAACTTTACAACAACAAATTGCCAAACAATCCTATCTCGACGTAGAGAAATCCTTGAAAAGGATTTTTCCTTCACATTTGATTACAGGTAATCAGATAATGTCATTCGGACTTCACAAAGGGATACGAACGCGACGATGGACTGAAATCCAATAAAACTCTAGACACTCTCTAACACACACCCAATTACCATAGTTTTATGTGTAGGTGTACCTGTGTGCTGATAAGGACATACATACGACTATAACCGCCCGGCTTTTACCGATGATTTCAGTGTCCGATTTTAACGATCACGACGATGATAAGCCCGACGACGAAGACGACGAAGACGACGGCGATGACGTACCCGTTCCTTGTTCAAAGTCCGAAGCCGAACGAAGAAGCGGTTTCCGTATCGGTATGTGTGTTCCGGAATGAATTATTCATCCGAGCCAAAACAAAAACATCGGAACTGAGTGTACAAAAAAAAAAGGGGTCTACGCAAAAATGAACCAACCTGAGGGGTTGCTTACGTATTGAGATTGCTCCGTTTGTGTATGAAAGGGGTGGTAGTGGCAATGACAAGGTCCAACCGAGCCGAGAGTCTCTTTCCGTTTCTTTCTTTTTTGTGTTTTTCTTTACAGTTTGCTCTGGTTACTCCAATTGAAATCTAACGGGACCACACGACGTTACTTCGACAAGAGTTCCACTGTGACTGTTTTGAGTTCGATTTCCGTTTCCCATAGGTTGTTGGGTTCGGCTCTGTGTGTTGGTTGTGTGTCGCTGTTGTATCGTAACGTGTGGGGGATGATTTTTCGCTTTCGTTGGTTCGGTTTATGCTTGATTACAGATATGCGGAGCGAGCTCCTCTTCGCTTCTTGTTGGCAGCCGTTGGTGGTTTTATGAAGTTCCGTTGCATATACAGATTCACTCGGAGACACCCTACAGCCAGAAATATCACAGAAAAACGGAAAAAGTGAGAGCGAAAATAATGACCTCGAAGAGAATCGAAGGTAAGTATGCCATGCCAGCTGCCGGTGAGAATGAATGAATGAGCGAATGAGAGAATGAGCTTGTGCGCATTTGCAGATATAGTTTGAAAATGAACTGAGATGATAGGAATGAACGCTTAAGAGAGAATCAGTAATCTATATTATTAAGAGCGGGAAATCACTTTGCAGACAGAAAGAGTGAATTACAGAGATTAAAAATGTATGCAATGGGAGTGAAAAAATTGAGCTGGCAACACTTAATTGATTTGCGGATGCGATATCTAACAGTTCATATAAGCGGATGCATTTTCGGTATAATGAGAAACTATCAGATAGAGGTAAGCAGGTATGTATGTAGATATCAGGTTGTTACATTGGGCATTCCCCCCTCTCAAGCAACATCATAATGCTGCCATCCAAAAAAATGTTTCGGTTTGATTAGGTAAGAAGAGCCTATTGGACACCATCCCGAGTTCTGACATTTTCCCGTTAAAGAATATTTGCAAATTTCTGAAGAAGTGGAGATCTGAATCCGCTAAATGTAAACAATAAGGCGGACGCACAATTTTTTTTCCAATCGATCGTCTTTTGCAAGTGGTTTTCGCTGTCCTAGTGAACAAGAATTAGTCAGACCGACTTAAATTGTGACAGATGTCTAAAGTAGGCTGCTGCGATGCTTGTCTGGATACGAGACAACAACTCAGCATCCCACCATACAGACAGCAACATTTTGAGGGGGCAAAGTCCATCTCTGGGGTGTTGTACTGTTCTGTCTTCTGGACTTAGCCATTAATAGTGACTTTTTGTGTTCATTTTAAGAACCAATTTTTCATCTTCGGTACTGATCTAGTTCAAAAACGGCTCTTGATTCTGACGCAGCAGGAGCGTCGTGAAAGCTTCGCTTTTTTGCTGAAGAATATTTTGCGAAAGGTGGTTAGGTAGCCATTTTCGCGACTTCATAGCTTTTTCCATATTTTTAAGTTTGGGCGATAGAATGTTAAGGAGGAAGAAAATTGTGGTTCCGATGTACGTTGGTTTTGAATGTTTCCATTTTGTAATGACTAGGAAATAAAGATCTCGGTAGTGCGTTCCATAAGCGAGTTGTTCGGCTCAAGAAAGAATCACAATATTCTAGGGTATGCCTGAAAGTGGGCTTTAGGCTGTACTGATGAGCATTCATAGCGAGACGGGTGTTACGGTTGGAGGTTTGAAGGTACGGAATTCTATTGGAAATTTCCGTGGAGCACTGGTGGTGAAAATAGCGATAAAGCAAGGTGAGGTGGTCGATGGTGTCAATCAATTGTGTAATATGTATTGGCATCACCTATAACTTTAATCGCAAAATTTTGAATCCTATCGCCTTAGGGGCACTTGATCATGTGCGAGTATTGTACTCCAGTTTTGGGCGGATGAAAGCCTTATATATTGAAGCCAGATCAGAGGGGGTGAAATATTTATTGCATTGCTTGAGGAAACCTACACATTTCGCAGCATTTTGGGTGACTTCGAATATGTGGTCATTTCGAAGTAAGTTGAAATTGACACACATACCGACAATGGTTTCAACAAATTTCGTTTTAGCGACAGCAGACAACCTAATTCCCCAATTGTTTTTGCTGTTAATATCAGAATTTAATGAGCTTAACATACGCTGCCGTTCCCGTTCTGTGGCCGAAGAGAGGGGTCGTGAGTCCGGGAACGAATATGAGAAGCAGAGAGTACAGTCGCCCGCAAAGGATTGGGAGTAGCAGACAAGAGAACATTGATGGAGATTAAAAAGAGTGCTGGAGACAGAACGGAGCGCTGGGGCATACCATCATTTATTTTGTGAATATCAGACTTGAAACCATTCAAGACAACTTGAATTGAACATTCCGAAAGGTAATTTTTAATCCAGTAAAGATAATGCCTGATGACAAAAAAGCCTGATGCCAAACTCTGTCAAATAGAAATATCAAGTGCAACTTATTTGCTTTCGCCAGATTGATGTAAACTTTGGTTTCACTTTTCGGTGAGACATGCCATCAAATCACCAGTGGACCGGTTGCTACGAAACAGTGTTGTCGGCCATTAAGAAGCTTTCGTGTTTCGAGATTTTTCATGAGCTGACGATTTATCAGCGTTTCCATGACCTTGGAAAGAAGGGACGTAAGTGCAATGGATCTGTAAGAGGATAGAGAAGAAGATTCGCCTTTTTTAGGGACGGGCTGGACAAATACTGTTTTTCATCTGCTCGGAAAGAGTCCTAAAGAGTAGGATTGATGGAAAAGCTTACGCAGTGGTTTTGCCAGCGTAGAAAAACACCTTTTCAGAAGGAGGGGAGATATACCATCAGATCAGCGGATATGTGAATGTAAAGATCTTTAAGTACTCTTGCTACTGTTCGAGTGTGAAAGTGGATTTGTCCCATTAAATATTCGAAGCACTCAGGTGTAGGCGGAGACAAAGCACAATCCGGAAGCTTTGAGCTGGCCGCAAAGTGTGCAGCAAGCAGATTGGCTTTGTCCAAAGAGCTGACAGCTGGAATGTCATTGAAAATGAGCGTTGGGACGGAGGATGAGGTTGAATTTCTAATGTTTTTGACGAACGACCAACAATTTTTACTACCTTTGGGACATTGGACATTGTAGTATTTTTTGCCTCAGTTTTTGGTCGTACACGCTTGAGAAAGGCGTTGCAGTCATTCCTGGATCGTTTGAATTTTTTCCAGTTTTCCTCTGTGGCGTTGGTCTTATAGGACCGAAAAAACATTCCCCTCAACCTGACAGCTCAAGTCACACCACACCTTTTCCTTTGGTCTGATACTCTTTATCCGGTGAGGGATAAAGGATCTCATTCCAAAGAGCATAGTGTCTGTGATCATATCAGCAGCGGCATCCACGTCGTTATCGGGGAAACATAACGACCAGTTACAATTTCTAAAGAAGATATTAAGTCCGCTCCAATTGGCTTTCTCATATTGCCAAACGGTTCTTTTGGGATTTTTTTTCTCTGATATTACATTTATCTGTAGTTGTTATTAAGACCCTTGCGTTCATTTCGTAACTCCCATTTTAAATTTGGGTCGAGTGTCATTCCAAAGTATTTAACCTCGCTTATAAACTAACTTTGTAAAAATAGGCAATTGACTCGTTTTTCTGAAAATAAAATAGATTTGGTCTCATTGAGGGCTATCCGCCAGATCCATGTCCATTTTATATATTGGGTCTATAACTTCGTGCGGTTTGCTAAGAGATGGCGTAACTTGTATTATTCCATTGGAACATGCGTTGGAAAGCTACTGCCAGTGTACGTCATTTCAGTATATGGCATTCATTTGAAGCGTAAACAACATTAATTTTTTTCACTCAAATATGTCGAAGTTTGTGCCTGAAAAAGTGTTTTTGCGGGGAGTTCTTCTTCATTAATATGAAGAAAACTGCTGCCGAAAGTCAACGTACGAGTATTTTGGTGGAAGTTTATGGTGAACATGCGCTAGCTGAGCGAACGTGCCAAAAGTGGTTTGCATGATTTTGGCTTGGAAGACGATGAATGTCCTGGGACGCCAAAAAAGTTTGAAGATGAAGAACTGGAAGCATTACTCTATGAAGATTATTGCCAAATACAAGAAGAGCTCGCAGAATCTTTGGGTGTCACTCAAGCAGCTATTTCAAAACCTTTAAAAGCAGCTGGATATATTCATAAGCAAGGAAATTGGGTTCCACATAAACTCAAGCCGAGAGACGTCGAAAGGCGGTTTTGCATGTCCGAAATGCTGCTGGAACGCCACAAAAGGAAGTCATTTTTGCACCGGATTGTTACTGGTGATGAAAAATGGATCCATTACGACAACCCCAAGCGCAAAAAATCGTATGTGAAACCCGGCCAACCAGCCAAATCAACAGCAAAGTCGAATATCCATGGCGCGAAGGTAATGCTCTGTATTTGGTGGGATCAGATGGGTGTGCTGTATTATGAGCTGCTAAAACCGGGTGAAACCATCAATGGACAACGCTACCGAACACAATTAATCCGTTTGAAGAGTACTCTCTAAGTAGCCAAAAAACGCCCGGAATATGCGACCAGACATGAGGCAATAATTTTCCATCATGACAACGTTCGGGCCCATGTTGCTATTCCGGTTAAGAACTATTTGGAAAACAGTGGATGAGAAGTCTTACCCCACCCGCCTTATAGCCCAGACCTTGCCCCTTCTGACTACCATTTGTTCCGGTTCACATCAGAGCAGAAAATCAAAAATTGGCTTGATTCATTCTTGGCTGCCAAGCCGGCGCAGTTCTTTTGGGATGTGATCCACAAATTGCCAGAAAGATGGGAAAGAGTCATAGCTTCAGATGGGCAATACTTTGAATAATACTATTGTACATGTTTTTCTTAAATAAACGTTCAAATTTTGAAAAAAAAACCGCACGTTGTTTACCCAATATTTTATCGAAAGCGCTTTGCAATTTCACCGATGTTTCTTCAATCGTTTTACCAGTTGCTAATACAGCAGTATCTTCGTTAAATTCTTGTGGTATATCTCAAGTACAAAGGAGATATAGAGTTGGGCAGAGCACACTTCCGTGCGGCACGCCAGCTTAGGTTTCTTTGAATTGCTACATTTCGTTTTAGAGTCTAAAATGAACAATTCTTATCTCGAGATACTTTGTCAGTAAAATAATAAAAGCTGAGTGGCAAAATCTGTCGTAATTTTAACACTAATATTCCTGCCATACCTTATCAAGAGCCTGCGAGGCACCAAGAAATACGCTTAAGCAAATCTTTTTTTTCCTCCAAGCCTTTATTAGTTACTTCGGTGATTAGGGATTAGATTTGATTGAGAGTGTGCGTCTCAAAATTATCCTCTCAAATTGGAAACGGTCTATAGGAGTTTTTATCGAACAGTTAAGGCAGCATTTTAATGAATTTTTCGGTTTTTGAGTCGTAGCCGGGAGCTTCTTTGGTTTTAACTTCTTTATTCTTTACAGTTATCATAGTCTGATTGTCTAAGGCCCTTTCCGATTCACTGATATTGTGGATAAGTGCCTGACCATCGAAGGGAATAAAGGCTTCATCCAGATGAAAAGCGAAGATTTCCGATTTCTTTTTATCTTTCTTCGTCCATTCGCGGTTTTATTTTTTCTTTTATCATTTTCTTTATCTCCGGCGGATATTTAGAACGTAGTTTGTTTGTGTCTTCCTTCGACTTATAGTTCAATGAGCGTCCTAAGATTCAAAAGGAAGGCCTGTCTCCAGAGAAAAAAATCCTCGTTAGTAAACCTTATATTTCTCCTCCAAGATCCTGAATTGAAGAGTTCAACAGAGGAGTGAAAGAAGATACGATCAGAATGTTAAGTAAATGAAACGGCAATTAAACAATCCCCAGGCTTAAATTATCCTTTCAACCTTCAATTAAAATATCACATGTCTGCAACATCGTCTCACATCAAAAGCTATGTATTCAATAACGTTTAATCGCTATTTAAATCCGGACCACAGTTCAAGTTGAGAAATTTAAGCAACAAATCGTATTTCGTTGCTAACATTGCATTTAAATTGAATTCCCCGGAATTACCTTTAACCGATGATTGTTAGTGCTCATCTATATGTCCATCGAAAGGTTTTTTCCTAGTGCAATTTAGAATATTTTTCCGGAAAAGCCTCTTGGAAATTCCAGTATCAACAATTCTGAGAATATTCAGCTTTTTTATCATATGTTTGTATCTTTTGTACATAATGCCTTTACAAAACAAGAATCAATTTCCCTGAATTAGTAATCGACGCTTATGGTACATCAGAAAGTTTTTGTGAAAAATTCAATTCCCCAAAATTGATGTTTAGAGAAAAGTATCTGTGACACCAATTATCCACTTTAAATTGAAAACTTAAAAGTCAAAATATTCAGCCATCCGAAATGGAACAACTGTGTGTCAACTCTGGTTGACAACAAACTGATACGCATAAATCTGTTGAGAAAGTTTAATTTTGCTCAATGAGCCATAAACCAATAGTTACCTACGTTTACCTTACCAAGGCAACAGCTCTAAAGGAGTCTAATGCTCATGAAGCAGAACATAATCACTTTGGTAAATGTATTCAATGTTGGTATACCGGTAAATCGGCTACAGATATTTTACAAGTCTGAGAACGTCGATAAAGTAGGCGTGACGCATTTAAAAGTTTTAAGGCGATTTTCGAAAACACAATTTTTATTACCACTAAATATTGGCTTGATGTTTGCTTTATTTGACAACTTAACTATGATACCTTTGTCAAATAAAATTGGGAACAGGCAAAGGCGCAATGTTTAGGTAGATTTTCGTCACCCCTGTATCAATTTATTTTTTTATATTCAAAGACTTGAGGAGTTGAAGTGCATTGAAGCCTAGGATGGTAGTTAAAAACCTTTCAAAAAAATAAATTGTCACGGTTCACTCACATGTCTGCATTAGTTTCGAACAACTTTATGTTTTGTGTTTGTTGGTGGAAGAACAAATTGGTGGTTGGATGCTGAGAGATGTCAACCTGGCGATATCCAGTGTTGCAACAATCTTCTACACATCAATTGCGCTATAATTCCGGGTACTGGCCATTATCCATCCGGAGTGGACCTGCTAAACTTATAAGTGCGAGTGATGATCAGCAGACAAAAATAGCAGCACTATAAACGGGACAGCGGATAAATTCCTTAGATGGAATCAATAGTGGAAAAAACTCCCGGAACAAATGAAACTTTATCCGGGCTAGTCCGACATATTTGGTGCTCAGGCCGGTAAGGATTTTCGAGACTAAGTCAGGGTATTGGAAAGGAGATGGTGGTGGAATAGCCTTTAATGGGCCAACGGCAGCACTCACATACCAGAATGGGTAACTGGCTTTCGGTCTAACAGAGCCCTCATCCTAGGGGTATCAGATATGGAATTGGCAATCAAGGTCGATACATGTGTCGCCGGGGCAGCTGCCCGTCCATTAAAAAAATGCAATAGTTCCGAAACATAAACAAGCCTAGGATACGGACAGATCTACTGTTGACAGCCCATGCAAACGAATTAATGACAATCAACTTGGGATATGCACGTGGAATGTTAGGTCTCTTAACAGGCCACGAGCAGCCGAACAACTAGCGAAGGCCCAAGATTGCTGCAAAGCAAATATAGCCGCCTTCTAAGAAATGCGATGGGATGAGCCGGACAGAAAGAGTATGAAAAAAAGCAGCGCCTATTTGGTTTCGGATTTGTTGTTGGAGGCAGACTCAGGCAAGAAGTCTTGAGTTTCCGGCAAGTGAACGAGCGCCTCTTAGCAATTCTCATCACGGCTAAATTTGCCAACATTAGCCTGATTTGCCCCATAGAGGAGAAAGATGACGATATCAATGATAGCTTCTATGAGCTTTGAACAAGATCTCCGAGCAATGCCCTAGCTATGACAGTAAAATTGTCCTCGGTGATTTTAATGCAAAACTAGGAAGAGAAGGCATCTTTGGTGGCACTATCGGAACATATAGCCTGTACGATACCTCCTCGGATAACGGATTCAGGCTTGGTTCTCCCATCTCGATATTCAAGAGCGGAGTTGGAGAACTCCTGCTCAACCAATCGTCAACCAGATTGACCACATTGCGATCAACGCAAGACACTCCTCCGAATATTCCGAGGAGTCAACATCGGTTCGGACCATTATCTTGTTGTTGCTACAGTGCGGTTGCGGATATCGCGAACAACACCATGACAAGCTAATACTGTGAGGAATTTCGACGTCGGACGGCTGCAATCGCAAGATAATCCCAAATCCTTTTTCTATCGAGTCTCTCTTAATCCTTAAGAGGTCTCTTGCCGCCAGCATAAAGCATCAAAGTCCAGTGGCAGCACAGCCAAAAAGCCGTCAGGTGTGACCAACACAACGAAACCTCTTGTTTAATGGCGATTGCTATCAAACTCATACTGCTAAGCAAGATGCATACAAAGCGGAGCTACATAGAAGGATTAGAGTTGCTCACAGGCTCTATGATCGGAAGAGGAAAAGTGGATCCAAAAGGCCGAACCGAAGTCTGTAGAGATGAATAAGACTGTAGACTGTATAATGGCGATGACAAACCAGATACCGCTGTCAGGCAAAATGAACATATTAACCTAGATGATGTAAACCAACAATTCCATCCACCTGACCAAGTGAAAATAGCAATATTGAAGCTTAAGTAAAACAAAGTTGCTGAAGCGGACTACCTGACTGCAGAGCTCTTCAAAGCGGCAAACAATGACTTAGTAAGAAGCGTACACCCACTCATCTTCAAAATATAGTCTGACGAAAGTATGCCCGATGAATGGAACCTCAGCATTGTTTTGACCCTCTGAACTGCGCTAACTACAGAGGCATCAGTCTTCTTAACATCGCATACAAGATCTAATCTGCCCTATTGTGTGAACGCCTGAAGCCGTTCGTAAACAACCTGTTTGGTCCATATCAGAGTGGCTTCAGGCCATGAAAGTCCACCATCGACCAAATATTCACACTACGGCAGATCTAGGAGAAAACCAGAAACCTTATGAGCTTCAGATCGATACACACCAACTCGTCGATATAAAGGCCACGTATGACGGCATTTTTAGAGACGAGCTATACAGAGCAATTTCTAGTTTTGGCATCTCGCATACGACGATGATATTGACATAATCGGGAGAGAGCAGCGTGATATCAATGCCGCTCTCGCGAGTATTGGGATAGAAGGGGCGAAAAAGTGGGTTTAGTGGGCAACACCAAATACGAGTATATGCTGTCAACCAGAAAGAACAACCAGAAAGAACAACCAACATCAACGTCTTGGACAGAACATCACCCTCGACTGATATAAGTGGGAGATGAGATAGTTAAGAACTTTGTCTTCCTAGGCTCCGCTATAAATTCAGGCACCCAGTCCTGCTCTTTGCCCTCCCAGTCCTGCAGAGGCAAGGACATTATCAAAAATGGATAAGGACGCTGTTTTTAGAGGAAATTTTTTCGGGTGATTTTCGGTCCCGTCTGCATTGACGGTGAGTGGAGGAGGAAATAAAACGAATAAGAAGATAGAGCAGATGGACGCAACGGTCCGAAAAGTCTTTAAATCCGCCCTCGAGGGACAGCGCAGTAGAGGAAGACCGAGGCTCAGGTGATTCATGTAAGTGGAAAGAGACCTTAGCCAGTGTAGCTTGCGAAACTGGAGGCAGATAGCAAAGGATCGTGCTAACTGGAGAGGCTTGTTGACTCAAGCCGAGGTCCACCATGGACTGTAGCGTTAATTTCGGTTACTGTACCTAGCACCCACAGCGTATGAAATCAAGTCGATGGAGGTCTTTTGACACAATACCGAGATCAGATTCACTTTAATTATAATTGCTTTAAACTGCCTTTTGTTCCCACTAGTTGAGTAATGTCAATCGAGTAGAAACAAGATAAAGTTCTACGGTGCCCACAAAAATGCTAACCTGGCACTAATGAAACTGATTAATTTTTACAGCTGACGCTGCCTTAACATAGAAAATATCTTTTGGTCCATTTAAATCTGCGACATAACAACCTTTTATATTCCTGTAATTCAACATCATTCTGCTTTGAGAGCACTTATTAGTGTGAGATACATAATTAGAGAAAGTGATGACCATTTTCCTCCGAGGAGAAAACTGACGAACTGTGTAAAATTGCTCCAGTTGGCGTGAGTATTTTTGACCAAGTCCTTTATCGGTGTGCTATAGTTCTTTCAAACTAAAGATGCATTCGTTGCTTAAAAAAAAATTTACCTATTTGAATCCAAAATTCAACAAAATACAAATTGAATGCAATATGCATTTACTATTCGGCCAATTCAATATCTGATTTCAAATGCTACGTTGTACGTTCCGTACACAACCACATATGGTGCATTCTTTATATTATCGAGAGGAAACCTTACCCCAACGCAAGTGGTTACTGAAAAAAATCGAAAAAGTGAATTGTGTGCCAAAAGTTGGAAGAAATATGTAAACAGATACAACTTTTGGTTTATGCAGGAACTAGCATCTGGTAGAAAGTTATTCCTCCTACAATGGAGAATGAAAGTTCAATGGCTTACTCAGATTCACTACTTCCCTACATTGTGATACTCGCAGATATTCACTTATTGCCTTTGATATTTTCCATGCTCCTTCTCCATTTTATTGGCTTTTTTTTCGTGCTATCTCATAATCCAATACTTTAACAGAGAATAAGTATTGGAAGATCATGTTTTTTATAACGTCCCTCGGGTACCTACGTATCTCCTGTAGAGTCACCCACCACCAATTGATTTAGAAAAACAAAACAACTTCCACTCTTTATTACAAGTGCTGCACCACCCTGTATACTCGTATATGACAATCTATCTGGGGTATTAAAATGTTTATTTTAGTACAATAGACAAAAAGAAAACAAAACTCATGCACGCAATCGGCTGTCGGCGGCAACTCCAATTATTACACCTGAACATTTCTTCTTCCAAAAATAACTATTCGTATCTATGGTATTCGTACTCGTATTTGTTTTCGAAGAGCACCACAAGAGATCTGAAGTGCTGAAACGAGAGGGTGAAAAACAAAGGAAAAGATTGAAAAAAAAGAAACACTTGCCTGCCTTCGGTATTCGAGTATTCCAATACCACATGAGGTATTCGATTTCCGATTAACCCGGGGAGCAATCTGATTGTGGCAGACAGATAGGCGGCAAAAACACATGTGGGCCTCTGCCTGATGCCTCCAGTAATAGCACTGTGTTTCAACTCCTGCCCTCTGCCACTTTCCCACTGACTCTTGGAGCCGGAACAAAGAAAGTTAAATTATCTCGGATTTTCTTCTTTTTTTTTTCTTTTTTTATAAACATCAGTCCGCGGGGTAGCGACCCAAATTCCGGATAAAGTTATCCAGAGTATTTAAGTGGGAGTTGTAGCAGATGTTGCCAGTTCAATGATGAGAGGGAGTCGACTTGGATTGGGGTAAGGTGTTCATTCACAAATTGATTCGATGGTGAAGAAGTGAAATTAATTAGATTTCTATCAACAAGTCACTGGAACTTTAATTTCTTTTCTACCTCAAAGCAAATGGGACTTAGCAGGTGCACATTGAAGTGGAAAGAGTTGATTAGATCGAGGGGTATCTCTATTTGTTATAGTGCTGCGCTTTTCCATGGCTAAAGTTGTTTAGTTTAGCTCCAAGAGAGTGGAATGATATTAGGAGTACTCGTATTCACACAAGTATCGGGCCTAATGTCAGTGGTGATGCGATAGAAAAATGGAAATTAAATTCGTATCGTTAAAAGCGGTACTAGCCCCTATCCTGTAGCTTCTCCAGCTTTGGGTTTGGGTAATCCAGTGTTTATGGCCCATTAAGAGACTTCGTCTGGTGATAGATTCCAAAGGGAATGCAAGTAAGAAGGTTCAATATAAACTCACTTGATCTTGTTCAATTGCAGCTTCATAAATTAACTGGATATGTTTCGAAAAACTACAAATAGCTTTTTAAGATCTGCCACATTAGGTAAGAGGGCTTGAATAGGTTCTGGAGATAATCATGTCCATGTGCCATTGGGAATTCCAAAGTACCTCCACATTTCAAGGTCTCTTACAAGTAAAAGAGCGAAAAGTCCTTAAATTTTGAGTCTACAAGAGTGCACTGTGAGTGCTTGGATGTGAGGCTAAAGATTGGTCAGTACATGCGTCGAATAGATGTCCCCAGGTTTTTTTTATGTAATTCCCTCTGCCTAATCGGAACTCATAATATAAGATATAGCAATATAGCGTAGCATGCGCCTAATTTTGCAACTTTTGAAATTACACAAAAAGAATTATCCAAATCGGATAACATTTAGGGGTCGCTACCAGGCCTTGAAAATACACAAAATCAGTCAAAAGCTGTTTTTATCAAAATTCAAGAAAAAACAATTGTGCTTGGCGAAAATATAAAAAAAAAAAAAACACTGTGGCGCTGGCAGCCCGGTATGGGCCATGGCCTAGCTTCTTTACACTCATTTGTGTTGCTCATGTTGTTATTTTTGTCACATCTGAGTGGGGCCTACGGTTTATCGCCGAGTCCGAACGGCACTCTTTAGAAGCTTTTTCGTAGGCAATTTTACTTTCGGGAGTTTGCCATTGCCCGCCGAAAGGGGATGGCGATTTTGAAAAATTGTTGGTGACCCAGCCAGGAATCGAACCTAGACTCTCTGCGTGATAGTCCGATGAGCTAACTATCGCGCCATCGCCATCGCGGCGAAAAAATAGAAAATTTAAAAAAAAGGAGACAACTAGAAAATAAAGAAATAAAGCGTCGCCAAGAGGGTGTAATTTTTTCTTCTTCTTCTTCTTCTTCTTCTTCTTCTTATCCTTTTACTAACCCTTTCCTCGTTATACGAACTTATGCGTAACGAGTTTCCCATTTTTACTGCGTCGCTGCTGCTCCGCTTATGGGGTTGGCTAATGTCGCAGACCGCAGAACGCGTCTACATAATGCTCGGTCCTGGATCGCTTCAGTGGTTAACCCCAGACGTTGTTGCGCATTAGCCATCTGAGAAATCCAGGAATTCTTTTTCCGACCTCGTTTTCTTACAGTTGGAGTGACCGTAGTTGATAGTGCCTTTTTAACCGGATTATCCGCAGATCTTCTTTGAACGTGGCAATACCAACTTATTCTATTCGCCTCAAGCTGTTTGGTTACCGAATTCTTTATACGTAGACTTCCTCTTATACGCGTAAATCTAATGCAATCGCGTTTAGTGACTCCACTCGACATCCCTAACATTTTCATTTCCGCTGCCGTCATTTTGTTGTTAAACGCTTCGTACATTGTCCAGCACAGAGAACCGTACATAAGAGCTGGTCTAACAACTGTGGTGTAGAGTTTCCCCTTCAATTTAAGTGGAAATTATTGGTCGCAAAAGAGTCCCGAATTTTCCAGCCATTTTATCCATCCCACACTCACTCCGTGGTTTACGTCGTCGTCACATTTCGCTTCCATGTTCACGATTGATCCTAAGTACTTAAAGATAGTGCTTTTCCGAAGAACAATTCCGTCTAACATTATATCCGGAACAGGTCGCAACGGATGCGCAAATGCTCCATCTTTGAGCGACTTATTTTAAACCCGTTTCTCTCTAGCGCATTTGTATTGTATTACATGTCTTGTATTATTTTAACATACGTTTCCGGTATATTTTGAGACCTTAGCGCGGCCCATATGAGATCCCTAGGCACTCGATCGAATGCTTTCTCGAGGTCGATTAATACCATGTGTAAATCCTTAGACGAATCTCCGTGCTTTTCCATTATTATTCGTAGGCTCGATAGCGTCCACCGTCGATCTTCCTTCAACAAACCCACACTGGCTATTATTGAGCTTTATTTTTTGCCGAAGACGTTCGTTTAAGACTCTTTCGACGATTTTCATCATGTGTGACATAAGCTTGATTGAAGGGTAGTTGTTGCATTCTCGAGTGTCTCGAGTGGAACCAAGAAGCTACTTCTCCATTGACTCGGCATAGGTTGTCCACATTTTAATTTTATTTAAAAGTTTCGATAGCCAAACGCTGCCGATTCCCTCCATCTTCAACCAAAACTCCGATGGAATGATGTCTGGTCCCTCCGCTTTCCCCCGCTTAATTTTTCCGCTTGCTAACTTATTTCTTCGATTGAAAAGTCCGAAACTTCCTCCTCGAATAGAGCAGCTGTCGGCACGATATCACGTGGGAACTGTTTGTTAAGCAACTCCTTGCAGTATTCAAGCCACCGGTCATATATTTCCTTTTCATTTGTTTTTTATGTTTTTTATGTACTCGTATTTCGGCGAGGTTATTTCTATCGAATTTTTTCGCCTCTGTGCAGCGAGCTTACACATATTTAGCACTTTAGTATTGTACGACGTTTGAAGTTCTTGTATAGCTTGTGTTCTATCTGCCGATCGTGAGGATATTTGTTCCAACTCCTGGTACAGGTTTTCCGCGGCCGCCGCTCGAGTTCAAGAGCCAGTCGAGATTTTTCGATATCGTCGCTCTGATCGCATTTTGTCCACGCTTGAAATGCATTCTTCTTGTCGGCCATAGCTCGTTTGGTTTCGTCATTCCAGATGGGACTTTCCCGTGTTTTCGCTGGTTCCGCTGTGAAAAATTCTGTAATGAGCAGTCTGTGTTGGCTTACTAGCGATTCTCCCAGTATTACTTTCCAGTCTTTAGCACGGTTTCTCATCGACATTTTGCAGAGGTGATAATCTATCTGCGTGGCCTCCGCTGCCATAGGTGATAAGATGATGTTTAATAAATATTGTATTTAAGACGGTTAAGCCGTAAGCCCTGCACGCTATAAGGATGTCTTCGCCAGCTGAATTTCTGGTTCCAAAGCCTTTAACGCCGACGTGCCCATTTATATCTCCGCCTACGAAGAGCATCTCATCGATAGGTATATTTCTAAGCAAATTACCGAACTCTGACTAAAATCTATCTTTTTCCGATTGGTCGCATCCATTTTGTGGAACGTACGCGCTTACAATGTTCCACGTTTCATTGTGTATGACTACTAGTGTATTAAGCGGTCGCTTATTTTCAAAATACACCAACGATATTGCTACAACAACGATACCAACACCGTTTCGTCCATTGACCGTTCCATGGTAGAACATCTTAAATGCCTTAGTTCTTCAATCATCATCTGATTCCGAGGTGGAAGTACGAGTAGATCCTCAATATCGTCGGGTAATTGATCAACCAGTTCGTTCGCCATCCGGAGTGCCACCGTCAAATAGAGGTCGAAAGAAAATATTGGATGAAAACTTGGCGGCTAGTCTTGACGTTACTAAGGTAAGTGATCGGAATGCAGCATTGGTTCTAACTCCTGTGCTTAAGCTTCTCGGACATGATCCCGCAGAATGCAATGTGAATCCAAATTCTATTCGTCGAGAACGTGCGAAGCACCGTTTACAGATTGCTGAGAATGTAAGACTTGAATTTACCCCAGAAATTCCATTGACAATTCACTGAGACGGTAAACTTAATCGCCTTCTTTTTTAAGTAAGTGGAAAAGGGAAAGATCAACTTTAAGGAGCGAGGCTACAGCAACAGCAGTCTATGAGTCAGCAGCAGAATGGGGAATATGCGATAAAGTTAAGTGTCTAGGATTTGACAATATATCAGTGAATATGTGAAGAAGAAATGTAGGTCCAGACTTTTCATTTTTAAACGTTTCAAGAAATCCTGGTCCAAAATCGATCGAAAAAAACTACGCAAAAGTCTTGACCAATGATTTTGCCAAAGCCGCAGTGATTGAAGTCTCGGAAGAAATGATTACCTTTTCAAAATCTCAGCTGCAAGAGTTCCAACCTCGAGATGACTACAAAGAACTTTTGGAACTGACAAAAACATTCTTAGGAGCAGTTCCTCTCAAAGGAGTATCGTTTAAAGCTACAGCTGGACTACACCGTGCTAGATAGATGTCCAAAACTATCGACTCCCTCAGAATATGGATGTTCCGTAGTCAGTTCATGCTAACAAAGAGAGAAGGACGTGGAATTCTTGACATATGCCTCTTTGTTGTTAGACTGTATGTCAGGGTATAGATGACTGCCTCCGATTTTACGTGAGCTCCACGAAATGATCTTGAGCTGATCCAAAACCTCTGAAACTTGTCGGAAGAACTTGTGGCTTTTAGGTTTTTTGTTGATAGAGTGTCCAATGAAACGAAAAATAAGATGGTTTGCGCTCTCGAAATTGAGGGAGTAGAGAACCCCTTAAAACTGTTGACATCGCCAATATTAAATCAAAAGGTTCGGAGGATTTCATGAGTTCAAATAAAATAAATAAATAAATACTGTGGCGCTGGCAGCCCGGTATGGGCCATGGCCTAGCTTCTTGACACTCATTTGTGTTGCTCATGTTGTCATTTTCGTCACATCTGAGCGGGGCCTACGTTTTATCGCCGAGTCCGAACGGCACTCCTTAGAAGCTTTTTCGTAGGCAATTTTACTTTCGGAAGTTTGCCATTGCCCACCGAAAGGGTGATGGCGATTTGAAAAACTGTTGGTGACTCAGCCAGGAATCGAACCCAGACTGTCTGCGTGATAGTCCAATGAGCTAACTATCGCGCCATCGCCATCGCCATGAGTTCAAATACCCGCCGATTTTTCAATATCACAGGATTTACACAGAGTTCTTGAGGAAGGATTTGGATGAGTAGCCCAAGGACAAGGCATACAATAAAGTGAAATATGGAGTACGCAACATGAGAGTAGTCAATGAGAATAGTTCATGAGAAAGAACAAAATGGTGTGTTGGAACGGTCAAAATTGAACAAAAAAATTTGTTGGATCACAGCGCCATTGATTTTGTGAGAAGGGCTACAATTTACAGGTTCCGATGGCCAGAGCACGTTGTTCGAATAACCATCAACAATTTAGCACGTTCAAGTGGAAACTGATTTCAGCCAAATTGATTTCAACAACTTGAGGTGATTGACGTAACTTATTTGCCTTCATTGCTCTACAAATCGGGGTTGCCTTAGTTGGTTGAGGTTCCCATTCAGTAGTGCGGTATAGAAGACGAGGTTCTATCTGTCAACATTGTGTGTCCTTAGCTTCCGTTTCAATATTTGCAGATAGTTTTAGACGTTCACACATAGTTGGTGCAGTTGAGAAGGTTTTTATTTTTGCGATTGGACAGATGATGCCAGGATTCTATACTGGTCCATACACTCCTCTAACCGGGTTTTACATGCCCTCCACTTTCACCAATTTTGAATACTTCATTAAGGTCAGGTGAATGGAAGTTTTGTTTATTATCATCTAAGTTGAACGATCTAATTTGGCTGACGGTAGGTTGTTCGGTTGTCCTCCTTTTTACAGTCTACAGACAAGATTTGTCATATTTTCAGTACCGACTGTGACTACTCAATTCTTACCCTCTGCATTTGTACAGGCTTTTGCACAGGTCTTCTGGTTCATTTTACCTTTTGCCAAAACTTCTGATGTTCTCCCCGTCTATTCTGCTCGTAGAATTCATGAGTGGCTTATGTCCTTCATTGCAGTGCCGTTTTGTTGAATTCTTGTTAAGTTTTGTGTACTTGTCGGCACACCCTTTATCAAACCAGGGGTTCTTGGCGGTGGTCAGTTTAAACCTACCAAACCAGTAGCGATGTTTTTGGTCGTATGTTGGCGGAGTTGCCACTGGTCTTCGGTACTTAATGCTGGCGACATAGGAGTTTTTGAAACATTTGGGGATAATCGTTCGGCGAAAATTATGGTGGTTTCTTGCGATTGAAGCTTTTATACATTATACCATCTCTTCTTTTGTATGGCCCTTAAGAAATCGGCCCCTTGGTTGGAACTCTATGGTGATCCGAGTAGAAATGATCGCAGGCGCATATTACTAGAGGCATGTCTTACTTCTATCGGAATGTGATCTATTTGATTTAGCATTTCATGATCCATAGACCGTATATTGAGATTAGGTAACAGTTTGCTTCCTATGGTGATAATTAATTAATTGAGGTCCCCTTCTACTTAAGTGTATCACCTGCATCGCCGTCTTAGTCGCTGTTGCTCGGAGGCCTTTTTGGAAGGGTTTTCGGACTGGAGCAATGATGTTCATCCGCTCTACATGACGCACGCAGCCATCTCAGCCGTCAATGTAGGAGGGACAGAAGATCACTCGAAGAAATTTTTTTACTCAAAGAAGCCAAGAGCACCCTCATTAATTTTTGATAATGTCCATGCTTTTGCACCATAGAGCGGGACTGGGATTATTAAGGTCTTATATATTTCTCTGATTGTTTGAGAGAGGGCTTTGCTAGTGAATTGTCTTCTTAGCCAAAAGAAGCAGCGATCGAAGTTTGATCTCAGCGCCAATACAAGATTTTACTCTTTATAGTTCGTCTCTATAGATGCTGTCATAAGCGGCCTTTAAATCGATAAATAGGTGATGTGTATCGATCTGAAGGTCATGGATTTTCTCAGATTTCTCGACGTCGCCAATTTGTTAACTAGGTGTTGGATCGTCAGGAAAATTTGTCACCGTTGATATTCTCCGATGAAGCCCATTTTTGGGTAGATGGATACGTAAATAAACAAAATTGTCGTTTCTGGGGACCAAAAAGCCTAGACGAGACTCGCATCCCAAAAAAATCACTGTATTGTGCGGATTATACGAGTAGCTAGGATGGCGGCATCATTGGACCGTACTTTTTCGAAGATGAGTCTGGAGAGATATTTACAGTGAATGGAGAACGTTAACGCAACATGTTAACCAGCCACCAACCAGAAATTGGAAGACCGCATTATTTCGGTTGGATGGGAAGTTGATTGGCCTCCAAGGTCATGTGATTTGACACCTTTAGACCTTCTCTTGTAGGGTTATTTGAAGAGTAAAATATATTCGAATAACCCAGCGGCAATTCAGGATCACAAGCATAACATCCAAACTGAAGTTGCGGCAATTGACCCAATAGAAGCCTTACTAGCTGTTGGATTAGCCTTTTTTTTCCCTTCCAAAGCACTTGAAGAATCGCGCGTCCAAAATGGCCAAGGATATCTTTTTCAGCCCTCGCAAACCTCGATAGGATTGCATTCATGGGGGTATTATATGAGGTCTGCCTTTAACCGCACTGATGGAAGACAATAAGATTGTTGAAAAAATGGCTTCAGGCTCGCCAATTGGTTACGGTTGACAAAATTCCTGTTGGACTTTGAGGTTGTCCCTTCATAGTACTTCTGCAAATATTTTCATAGTTTTCATTATGAAAAGAATCCTTTAAGTAGAAATGAATTAGAACAATTTATTTTCTAATTAAATATAAATACTCTAAGTGAACCGTTTCCTTGACGCCTCTAATTGCTTCAATTCCCAGCAAAAAAAACATCACGTTATGTTTAAATTCAAAAACTTAAAACAAACAAACATTCGAAATGCAAAGGAAGTTGGCCTGAAAATAGAATTTCCTTGGAAATTTACTTAACACACAAGACCACTGTATTGCATGTTATATTTGAAGACCTCCACTCAACCATGGTGATGGCTTTAGATGTGCCATCGTCCGGATCTCTGCCCGAATAGAGACTATTCAAAGGGAAATCTAATTTATCAAAGTGTCACATTTGCAATGCGCCAAATATGTGAAACAAATCAGCAGCTCATCTGCATTAGGGCTTGTTGTACACAGATGATGAGGAGCCATAATCCATAAAGCATTCCGAACTCTCTGTTAATTTATCTAGAATTTTAATTGGTCGTAAATATTCACATCGCAAGGGATATGAATTTGGATTACCCTTTTTAGTTGTTTGCAAAAAGTGTTTTATTTTGGAATATGATTGGAATGTGAGGAACGAACAGTTCTTGTTTAGAAAAAAACAAAAAAAACATTTACAAATCTACATATCTATGTGATTTATAGAATTTGGAGCATGACAGATTCTAGGCTTGCAACGGATGCATCACTTTGATTTGAATCATTTTTGGGTTGAACAGTATTTCAACAAAATGCTGTCAAACGACTTTGTGCTTGAACTCAGTTCCTATCCAGTGACATTTAGGTAAGCAAAGTTCATGGAAACACAATTCTATTCGTCTTAATTCAAACAACACAAATACATAATATTGTATTATCGTGTAATGCGTAAATATGGTTAATAAATAAATATACGAAAAAGGTGAAAAAAAAAGAAAGAAGTGGGATTTCTCCCGTGTGACCGCCAGTTTTCTAAGAATTTTTGACGTCTAATGAAAAGGTAGTGCTCTGAATTTTCTATCATTTATTAACTACTATATGAAGGGCATGTAAAACAAATTTCAAGTAAAATACTTCATTAGAAAGTAAGTTGTACCACTCCAAAGACATCCCATACTTGAAAACAAGGACACTTACTTCCTCCACGATTTCGGCTGATTAGCTCCATCAGAGTTTTGGTCGAAGATGGAGGGAATCGGCAGCAAATGGCTATCGAAAATTTTAAGTAAATTAAAATGTGGACAACCTATGCCGAGTCAATGGAGAAGTAGCTTCTTGGTTCCATACCGAGACACTCGAGAATGCAACAACTACCCTTTAAACAAGCTTATGTCACACACGATAATAGCCAGTGTGGGTTTGTTGAAGGAAGATCGACGGTGTACGCTATCCAAAGCTTTCGAATAATAATGGAAAAGCACCGAGATTCGTCTAAGGATTTACACGTGGTATTTATCGACCTCGAGAAAGCATTCGATCGACTGCCTAGGGATCTCATATGGACCGCGCTGAGGTCTCAAAACCTACCGGAAACGTATGTTAGAATAATACAAGATATGTAAGGAAACGTGAAAACTGCGGTTAAAAGCTCTGCTGGACTAACGAGAGAATTTCCAGTTAATGTCGGAGTGCATCAAGGAAGCGTACTTAGCCCTTTCCTCTTTAACGTAGTATTCGACTATCTTTTAAAAGACTGCGTGCGCGAAGCAAATGTAACGCCAATTCTCTTCGCTTACGACGCAGTTATACTTAGCGATAACGTCGAAGATTTACGGAACGCATTAGATTCATGGAGAAATGCGCTAGAGAGAAACGGGTTTAAGATAAGTCGTTCAAAGACGGAGCATTTGACGTGCCCAGTTGCGCATCCGTTGCGACCTGTTCCGGATATAATGTTAGACGGAATAGTTCTTCCGAAAAGTACTATCTTTAAGTACTTAGGATCAATCGTGAACATGGAAGCGAAATGTGCCGACGATGTAATCCACAGAGTGAGTGTGGGAATCTTTTGCGACCGAAAATTTCCACTTAAATTAGAGGGGAAACTCTACACTCAGTTCACAGTGCTGGACAATACGAAGCGTTTAAAAACAAAATGACGGCAGCGGAAATGAAAATGTTAGGGATGTCGAGTGGAGTCACTAAACGCGATTGCATTAGATTTACGCGTATAAGAGGAAGTCTACGTATAAAGAATTCGGTAACCAAACAGCTTGAGGCGAATAGAATAAGTTGGTATTGCCACGTTCGAAGAAGATCTGCGGAAAATCCGGTTAAAAAGGCACTATCAACTACGGTCACTCCAACTGTAAGAAAACGAGGTCGGAAAAAGAATTGCTGGATTTCTCAGATGGCAAATGCGCAACAACGCCTGGGGCTAACCACTGAAGCAATCCAGGACCGAGCAGTATGGTGACGAGTTCCGAAGTCTGCGACATTAGCCAACCCCATAAGCAAAGCAGCAGCGATGCAGTAAAAATGGGAAACTTGTTACGCATAAGTTCGTATAACGAGGAAAGGGTTAATGAAACGATAAGAAGAAGCTTATGTGAAAAAAAGGCATTTTAATCTGTAAGCCAAAGTGCATCGAGTGAACCAGAATCATTTAAAAATATTGAAAATTTGGTTTTTGGCAGACTTTTAAGAATTTATTTATGTTTTCGTTACGAAAAAATAGAAATACTCAGAATATTAGGATGATTCTAGTTGATTCTGTGCGCCTACATGTGGTGAGTCTACCCATAAATCGGTCACACTGTTCTCAAGAAAAACACAGTTTAGAGAGAAACGCGGTTAATATTTCAAGTACTGAACTCAGCGCTCCAAACATCTGCTTGTTTTAACCGCAGTATCTTTATAACGACTGTACTAGCATAATCTACACATGCAAAAGAATCAATTTATCAAAAAAAAAAAAAATCGATTTTTGGATAATTTAAGTTAATTATAATGGTGAGCAGATCTACTACCGCTATCAACAGCAGCGGCTATTTGGATGCAGATTTGTTGTCGGAGGCAGACTTAGGCAAGAAGTCTTGAGTTTCCGTGAACGAGCGCCTCATTCATGTTTCTACGAACATTCTGAGGAGTCAACATCAGTTCCGACCATTATCTTGCTGTAGCCAAGGTGACGTTGCGTATATCCCGAACAACGCCAAGACAAGCTTATATTGTTAGGAATTTCGACGTCGGACGGCTACAATCGCAAGATATCGCCAAATCGTTTTCCTATCGAGTCTCTCTTAATCTTTAAGAGGTCTCTTGCCGTCAGCATCAAGAATCGAAGACCTGTGATAACACTGCCAGTGCCAGTGGCCATCAGAGACGCCGCTACTGATGTGCTACATTTCACTCGACTACCACAACGAAACACCTGGTTTGATGACGAATGCCGGCAAATACATGAAGCTAAGCAAGACGCAATGAGGCGCTGAAAAGAAACACCAGAGCTAGTCACGAGCACTATGAACAGAAGAGGAGAGGCGAACGCCTGATTCTCAGGAGGCAAAATAAAGAGCAATAGAAGCGGGCTGTCGAAGAAATTGATAAATGCTACTCCAGGAATGAGATTCGGAAGTTTTACCAAAAGCGTAAAAAAACATGCCACGGACATAGGCCCCAAACTGAAGCCTGTAGAGACGAACAGGAGAACATGGACGATGTAGACCAACCATTTGATAGCAATATCAAAGCTGAAGTCCAACAAAGCTTCTGGAGCGGAGGGCCTGACTGCCGAGCTCTTCAGAGCGGCAGGCGTTTGACTTGGCAGGCGCACAAACCAACTCATCTGTAAAATAGGGAAGAACGAAAGTATGCCCGACGAATGGAACCTCTGTATTGTTTGTCCGATCCTCAAGAAAGCAGACCCTCTGAACTGCGCCAACTACAGAGGCATCAGTCTTCTTACATCGCATACAAGATCTTAATTGCCGTTTTGTTTGAACGCCTGAAGCCGTTCGTCAAAAGCCTGATAAGTCCATATCAGTGTGGCTTCAGGTCGGGAAAATTCACCGTCGACCAAATATTCACACTACGGCAGATATTGAAGAAAACCCATGAGCCTCAGATCGATACACATACCCTCGTCGATTTTAAGGCCTCGTACGACAGCTTCTTTAGAGACGAGTTATACAGAGTCTATCAAGGTCAGTTAAGTCTCACCGAGACCTTTAGACAAGGCGATGCGCTGTCATGCGATCATACTTGAAAGAATAGTGCAAAACTCGCCCGGAAACACAAGTGGCATAATCTTTCAAAACTGATTGACCGTCCAATTACTCGCATATGCCGATGATACTGACATAATCTGAAGAAAGTGGAGTGATGTTAGTGGCGCTTTCACGAGTATTGACACGGAAGCGGCGAAAATGGGTTCAGCGGTCAACGAGCCCAAGGCCAAGCATATGCTGTCAAGCAAAACGGACACTCAACACCACCGTTCCACCCTTAACTGATAGAAGAGAGAGATGAGATAGTTAAGGACTTTGTCTAGTAAGATTCCACTATCAATTCAGACAACGACACCAACGAAGAATAACTCTTGACAATCGCTGCTTTTTTTAGCTTAGAAGCAGAGAGTTTTTATTTTTTTTTGATGGGTAGGTGACAGACACTATGAACCCGTTGCTCATAGTAGTGTTAGATTCTTACTCACTAAAAACACGCCTCCCTTCTTATCGACTACTACTAAGTAACCTTATCAAGTAGTTTCCGTTTCAAATAACGTTCGCGTGGGGCATGTAGCTTTCCAGCAAAAGCACCTGTTAGTACCGCTATTATATGCGGATAGTCCTTATCGCGCCAGATCGAATGGTCTCATTCTTTGTAATCGACGCCCTAAGTTTATCTCGTCCAGGATTTGGAGTATTTTATTATTACAATGACCATGAAGACGAATATTGAGTTTGCGAGTAAAGTTCATTATTTCGTCCTCGACGGTAGCTATTCCTAAGTCTCTGTGGATATCACTGCTTCTGATATACCATGGGGCGTTCACGATTTGTCTTAGAACTTTGTTTCGATACCCTTGGAGAATATTTCGGTTGCTTTGTTTAGTACAACCCCAAAGTTGTATACCGTACGTCCAAACAGGTTTAAGCACTTGCTTATAGATGAGCAGTTTGTTATGTATGCTTAACTTGGAATGTCTTCCTAGTAGCCAGTACATTTGTCTGAATTTATTTTCAAGTTCATTACGTTTCTTCTTAACATGCGGCTTCCATTTCAGTTTAACATCTAGTGTCATTCCTAGATACTTTGCTTCATTTGCATATGGTATTTGTACCGAGTTAATGAAAATGGGAATGTTGCTTATTTTCCGGTAAGTAAAATTAACATGAGTAGATTTGGTCTCGTTGAGAACAATTCGCCATATCTTTGTCCATTCGTAGATTTTATCCAAAGCCGTTTGTAGCTTTCCAGTAGCTAACTCGATTGAAGTATCTGTAGCTAGTATCGCCGTGTCGTCCGCGAACGTGGCTACTATGGTACCTGATTCTTCCGGTATGTCTCGAGTATAGAGTAAAAACAATACCGGACCAAGTACACTTCCTTGCGGAACTCCAGCAGCTATCTCTTTAAATTCCGAGTACTCGGTGCCATGTTCAACACGAAAAATTCTGTTTTCCAGGTACGATTTCAGAATCGTATGCAGCTCTCTCGGAAGAACCTGACTTAGCTTAAAATTTAAGCCTTCATGCCATACCTTATCGAAGGCTTGAAACACGTCAAGAAACACGCTGGAACATATCTTTTTCCCCTCTAGGGCTTTCTCAATTTCATTCGTAATTCTAAAGACCTGGTCAATTGTGGAGTGCTTAGTTCTAAAACCGAATTGATGTTCAGGAATTAGACGTCTCTCTTCAATGATCGGTTGCAAGCGCTTCAATAGGAGTTTTTCAAATATTTTAGATATCATCGGCAGAAGCGATATCGGTCTGTAGGACTTTTTTTCATTTAGAGATTTGCCTGGTTTCGGGACCATTATAACTTAGGCAACATTCCATTGGCTTGGTACGTTTAATAATCTTAGCGCGGCATTTATAAGTTGGATCAGTTTGATCAGGGCTTTCTTTGGCAACTCCTTGAGAATTTGACCTGTTATCAAATCATAACCAGGAGCTTTGTTATTTTTCAATTTTTTAATTGCTTGGTTAAGTTCTCGTAGGGATACTGTTTTTATTCTAAAATTGTCCGGTGCCGTAATTATATAAAAAGAACCTCCTGTTAACGCCTGTCCATCAAAAGGCTTAAACGTTTCTTCTAGGTGCTCGGCAAATAGATCCGCCTTCTCTTTATCTCCTTTTGCCCATTCGTCATTATTTTTTCTTATGGGAGGAAATTGCATTTAAGGCTCTTTGATTCCCTTCATGACTTTCCAGAGGGAGTAATTTGAAATTCTGTCGGCAGTCAGACCTTCGAGATATGTAGAGATATTCCGATTTTTGTAATCTCGTATTGCTTCCTTCAACTTGTTGCATAAGTGGTTTAAGTATGTTTTATGCTGGGGAACACGGGATTGTTGCCATCTTTTGCGCGCTCTCCTCTTTTCTCTCACCAGTTCTTTTATTTCTGGCGGATATTTTATTTCATTACTTGCTTCCTCTTTTCTTGTTGGAGTTGAAGTGTTGTTCCAGGCAGCGTTCTGCAGGACTTTGATGAATCTGTCGACTTCGTCTTCTATTTCGTTTTGTATTTTTAGCGACACGTTTAGAACAATATGTTCATTACAGTAATTTCTAAAACCGTCCCAGTTAGTTTTGTTGTTAGTTAATCTAGGCGCCACTTCTTTCTTTATTACGAGTATGCTTAGTGTTAAAATGACTGGTGAGTGATCTGAGGAGAGATCATAACTTTCCTCGATGTTTGTAGAAATGTTAGCTGCTCCCTTTGTGACAAAGAAGTCTACAAGATCGGGGGTCTTTGTTATATCCGAAGGCCAATATGTTGGTTTTCCTGTCAAGAAAAAGTAAACTTTATATTACATACCGGCTTCATACAGTTGTCTGCCTTTCGTTGTGTTACATATTGAGCCCCAGAAGGTATGTTTCGAATTAAAGTCACCTTACTTTAGGTGGCGCTACAGTCCGGGGTGGACCTGGGCCTCAGTCAAAAAGCTTCTCCAGCCAGCTCGATCCCTGGCTAGCTGCCTCCAATTTCGCACGCTAAGTTGGCTGAGGTCCTCTTCCACTTGCGTGCGCCACCTGATTCTTGGCCTTCCTCTACTGCGCTGTCCCTCGGGGGCGGATTCGAAGACTTTTCGGACCGGAGCATTGGTGTCCATGCGCTCTACATGACCCAGCCATCTCAGTCTTTGGATCTTCACTCTTCTGGCTAGGTCCATGTCGCTGTACAGTCCATACAGTTCGTAGTTGTATCTCCTCCTCCACTTACCGTCAATGCAGACGGGACCGAAGATCGCTCGAAGAATTTTTCTCTCGAAGCAACCAAGAACACACTCATCCATTTTTGACAATGTCCATGCCTCTGCACCATAGAGCAGGACCGGAATTATTAAAGTCTTATAAAGGGTGACTTTTGTTGTCCGAGAGAGGGTTTTGCTACTCAATTGCCTTCTTAACCCAAAGAAACAGCGGTTGGCAAGAGTTATTCTTCGCTTGATCTCAGCGCTGATGTCGTTGTCTGTATTTATAGCGGAGCCTAGGTAGACAAAGTCCTTAACTACCTCAAAGTTATATCTGTCGAGGGTGACGTTCTGTCCGAGACGTCGGTGTTGGTTGTCCTTTTTGCTTGACAGCATATACTTGGTCTTGCCCTCATTGACCGCTAAACCCATTTTCGCCGCTTCCGTCTCAATACTCGCGAAAGCGCCACTGACATCACGCTGTTTTCTCCCGATTATGTCAATATCGTCGGCGTATGCGAGTAGTTGGACGGACTTTTGAAAGATAGTGCCTCTTGTGTTTGCTCGTGAGTTCTGCACTATTCTTTCAAGTACGATGTTGAAAAAATCGCATGACAGCGCATCGCCTTGTCTAAATCCTTTCTGGACATCAAAGGTCTCGGTGAGATCTTTACCGACCTTGATGGAGCAGCGTGCATTCTCCATCGTCATCCAGCACAGACGGACGAGCTTGGCAGGGACGCCAAAACTAGACATTGCTCTATATAGCTCGTCTCTATAGATGCTGTCATACGCGGCCTTAAAATCGATGAATAGGTGGTGAGTATCGATCTGAAGCTCATGGGTCTTCTCCAAGATCTGCCGTAGTGTGAATATCTGGTCGATGGTGGACTTTCCTGGCCTGAAGCCACACTGATATGGACCTATCAGGTTGTTGACGAACGGCTTCAGGCGTTCACACAATACGGCAGATAAGATCTTATATGCGATGTTAAGGAGACTGATGCCTCTGTAGTTGGCGCAGTTCAGAGGGTCTCCTTTCTTGAGAATTGGACAAACAATTCTGAGGTTCCATTCATCGGGCATACTTTCGTCCGACCATATTTTACAGATGAGTTGGTGTATGATCCTTACCAAGTCATCGCCTGCCGCTTTGAAGAGCTCGGCAGTCAGGCCATCTGCTCCAGCAGCTTTGTTGGACTTAAGCTTCGATATGGCTATCTTCACTTCATCCAGGTCGGGTGGACGGAATTGTTGGTCATCATCGTCCATGTTGAAAGGTTGATTCTGCCTGACAGCGGTATTTGGTCCGAACTTCATTCCTGGAGTAGAATCTCTCAATTTCCTCGATCGCGCGCTTCTCATGCTCTTTCTTCTTCCTCCTAAGAAGCCGATGCTCGTCTCTCCTCTTCCGCTCATAGAGCTCATGAGCAGCTCTGGTCTTTCTATTAAATTAAAGTCACCACCAATTATAAAATTCGGTCCGAGTGAATCAAAGATACCTTTAAAGTCATTCTTTTCTAGCTTGCATCGCGGAGGACAATAAATGGATGCAGTGTTGTAGTGCAGGTGGTTATATTTTACGCGAACCGAACTTAACTGCATTGCATCGCATTCAATCTTCATATTTATAGAGTGCTTAGTACAATCTTTAATGAAGGATCCGCCTCTGGCATTTTCTGATGGGTGGTATGCATGATAAGCACAGTATCCCTTTAGTTCCACACGAGGTCCTTTCCTCAAGTGAGTTTCAGAAATCAAGCAAATGTCAATACTGGCTTTTTGTAAGAACACTTCCAGTTCGTCGATTTTTTAATAAGGCCGTTTGAGTTCCACGTCAATATTTTAAGCACTTGTTTCATATTCATGCTTGAAATTGAGTTTTCAACTAAGTTTATTTGTTCTGCCTAAGAAGCAGAGAGTGATTTTCTTTCTCATCTGCCTATGTGGAGACCACTAGAGCACTAGTACCTATGACCTGATTTCTTACGTTGACAAAGTCCATTCTTGATGATTCTGACAACATCGGTTGGTGTTCGTTGCAGTTGTTTTAAATATTCTAATTAACTACCATCGTTTTTCTGAGCATCGAAGGTTATTGAATTTATTTTAGTCATAACTTTCGAGTTATTAAGTTGATTCTTCTGCCACAATCTATGCCACAATGTAATGAATGTTGGCATGTATCCCGACTCCGGAAGGACCATCAACTTAAAGGCCTACTTAGTCATGAATATTTACCATTCAACTCCGACGTATATAGTCAAAATATTTACATTAACGCGTCAGCTTGTCGTTTACGAGTGTTATATCTGTGTGTTCGATTATATCCGTTTCGTATCTGTCACCTTCTTCTGTGTACACGATTTAACGTAAACTTAGATCTCTCACCTAATTAAATGTCAAATCCATCGAGTGTGCGTTAAGTCTCCTTCAAAGGAAATTGAGGAAAAAATCAATAATCAAATGAAATGGTGCCTGGCTGCTTCCCGTCATCGAAAGTCATCCACGAGTATGTTTATACATTTGTATGTTGATTCCCAAGTTAAGTTCGTTTGACGGTTTACGCCTTGAAGGAGGCCCATCACAAAAAGACCAATAAACAACTAAAATGGAAAAAATAAATTCCCTTGACTTCAAAAGTTTGTATTCATCGCAGATGGGGAAGAACTAATAAAGTCATGCAAAAGTAGCAAACGACAGACGGACGCAAGACACATCGCATATGCAGACAACAGAAAACAGACCACAGCCAACAGACAACGAACAACAGACAAACAGTCACAACAAACATAGCACACTTATTTGAAAAGTATCTATACGTTGATGCATGCATTCATATATTGGATTGTTAAGGTTTGCGGGCAATAAATTTCTTATCGCGATTCAAAGGAATCGATCCCGAGGAGAATGTCATTATCGACATCGACTTCGTCTTCGTCTATGTCGTCGGCGTCGTCGTCATTGTCGTTGTTGTCGGTTCACTAGTTATCGATGAGGCACATTTGATTCTTTTGGATCCACATTACGGTTGAATGTTTATTGTTGGTAGAAGAAAACATTTTTTTTTCTTCATTTTTGTTTTGCAATTCAATAAAACGTTGTTTATCGTACACTTTTAGACGTAATTAAATTTTCGAAAATTGCCAAGAAATAAATGTCAATTTTGATTTGATGATAGTTCCCTTTTACGAGCCGAGGCGTGGGTAGGGTACCTCTATTACGACCAGTGATTTTGTTTGTTTGGAAATTTTCTGACATTTTAGCGGATGCACGATTGTCCAGTGTTTGGAAGTTTATTACAGATAGAGCATTTGACATTTGATGAATGAAGTCGGATTTAGGGATACCTTGTAGGGGAGGATGCCCACCCTACTTCATTTCTTCATTGGAATTGTTTTTGACAGTTTTTTTGTTCTGTTTTGCAGCCGAAGAGCAGGGACGTGAGTCTGGAATCGAATATGAAAAGCAAAGTCATCATAAGGAAATATTGAATTCATCGATGAAAAAGAAAAGTTAGTATCGGAGAGAGAACGGAGCCTTGGAACGGAGACACCAGCATTTATTTAGTAGATGTTACACCTGAAACCATCCACAACATTAAAGGGACCACTGTACATATACTGATCGTAAGTTATCCTACTTACGGACACCGTAGAGACTACTGTTAGCGATGCTCTAATTCACCCTAGAATCACGTAACCATTACTTCCACAGTAGAGCCTCCGGGTTCTTAAAGCCCCGCGACAACAACGAGGAAGCTCGTCTTTCTGACGAGAAATACCCACCGCAGGGCCCCCAGGGTAACCGTGGTCTCTTATTTGTGAGCTTTTATTCAGATTTCTCAGAATCACCCTGCTGGCAAGTCGGAGTCAGAGATAAAAAAAAAACACTGTGGCGCTGGCAGCCCGGTATGGGCCATGGCCTAGCTTCTTGACAATCATTTGTGTTGCTCATGTTGTCATTTTAGTCACATCTGAGCGGGGCCTACGGTTTATCGGCGAGTCCGAAAGGCTCTCCTTAGAAGCTTTTTCGTAGGCAATTTTACTTTCGGGAGTTTTCCATCGCCCGCCGAAAGGTTGATCATCCGCAAAGCCAGCCCCCTGGCACCCGGAGGCAGAAGTTAATTGTTTACTAGATAGCGAAGAACAGGGCCTCCTGCCGAGCGTTTGGCTATTTTCTATTTCTATTTCCTATGCAGCATCTTCGTAAGGTAATCCGGTTCACTTTGCCGCTTCAAGGAAGTTTTGGGAAGTCCAGAGCAAGGTTGGAATCTTAATATAGAAAAGATCCTCTCCAAGGATTTTTAAAAAAGATAGTGCTGGCAAACTATGATCACTCCTGTTCATAAATCGGAAATGTAAACCAAATCCAGACCGCACCTTAACCAGAGAACTTTGTCGTAATTTAAATGTATTTACGCATTTATTTTAGATGGCGCTACAGTCCGGTGTGGACCTGTCAATAAGCTTCTCCAGGTAGACCGATCCTTTGCTAGTTGCCTTCAGTTTCGTACGCTAAGTTGGCTAAGGTCCCCTTTCACTTACGTGCGCCACCTGAAGAGTTATTCTTTGTTTGACATCAGCGCTGGTGTCGTCGTCTAAATTTAAAGCGGAGCCGGGCTAGACAAAGCATACTGATGCCTCTGTAGTTGGCACAGTTCAGAGGGTCTCTTTTCTTGAGGATCAAAAAAATAGTGCTGGGGTTTCATTCATGGGATATACTTTCGTCCGACCATATTTTAGAGATGAGTTGGTGTATGCTCCTTACCAATTCATCACCTGCCGCTTTGAAGAGTTCGGCAGTCAGGCCATCCGCTCCAGCAGCTTTTTTGGACTTATGCTTAGATATGGCTATCTTCACTACATCCAGGTCGAATGGACGGAATTGTTGGTCTACAACATCCAGGTTGAAAGGCTCATTTTGTCTGACAGCGGTATTTGGTGCGTCATCGCCGTTATACAGTCTGCAGAAATGGTCTTTCCAAATCCTTAGCATCGACTGCGACTCTGCTACGATGCTCTCTTGTTCGTTTCTACATTTCGCATGTAATTTTTACCTTTGGGTAAAACTTCCGAATCTCATTCCTGGAGTAGCATTTAGCAATTTCTTCGACAATGCGCCTCTATTGCTCTTTATTTTTCCAAATGAGCATCCGGCGTTCGTCTCTCTTCTTTTGATCATAGAGCTTCTGATCAGTGTCAGTCCTTCCCCATGCAGCTCTGCTTTGTAGGGATCTTGCTAAGCTACATGTGCATGCCAGCATTCGTCATCAAACCAGGAGTTTCGCTGTGGTGATCGAGTGAAACCCACTACATCAGAAGCGGCATTTCTTAAGGCTGTTGTCAGTGTAAGCAATGCTCTTCGATACCTGATTCTGGCGGCAGTGGACCTGTTTAGAGATTAAGAGAGGCTCGATCGGAAAAGGATTTGGCCATCTCTTGCGATTGTAATTGTCCCTGTCCTTGTAGACGTCCTTGCGCTGTTCGGAACAGCCGCAACCGTACCTTGGGTACAACGAGATAATGGTTCGAGTCGATGTTTGCTACTCGAAACGTACGGACATCCATAATTCTGGAGCGCCGATCACAATGTGATCAATCTGGTTGACAGTTGATTGATCAAAAGTTCCCCAACTCCCCTTGTGAATATCGGGTTGTGGGAACCGCTAGCCTCGCCAATGTTTCGCTTCGCCGCCGACAACGACACCAGCGCTAAGATCAACGAAGAATAACTCTTGCCAATCGCAGTTTCTTTGAGCTAAGGCAATATCAAAAATGGATGAGTGTACTCCTGGCTGCTTCGAGAGTAAAATTCTTCGGGCGATCTTCGGTCCCGTCTGCATTGACGGTGAGTGGAGGAGGAGATACAACGACGAACTGTACGGACTGTACAGTGACATGGACCTAGCCAGAACAGTGGAAATCCAACGACTGAGATGGCTGGGTCATGTAGAGCGGATGAACGCCAATGCTCCGTTCCGAAAAGTCTTCGAATCCGCCCCGAGGGTCAGTGCAATAGAGGAAGACCGAGACTAAGGTTTTAGTCTTAAGGTACTTAGCGTGCGAAACTGCAGCTTGCGAAAGATCGAGCTAGGTGATGCCTAAGTCTCCCCGAACTGTAGCGTCACCTTAAGTAGCTAAGTGAAGGCTTCTTATAGAAGACTTCAGTGTCAATTGCGAAGGTTTTTAGTCTCGATGTTGGTTCATTTTCTCAGTCATTACAAAATCTCTTAAAGATTATACTGTTTGGCGTTAAGGTAGGAAGATGTAGATTTACTGAGGGGGCACACTAGATCCACAGAGAATGGACTTAAATGTCAGAATTATACTCGTTTATGGGTTAGATAGAAGTCTTTTAAGGCAAAGCAGAGGCAGCTGCATCTCGAATACAATATGTTGTTTTCGTTTAGTTCTAAGGGAGTTAGAACAAATGTAGCGATGTCGTAACAATGCACATCTACTGTCATCACCTTTTCTGCACAAAAGTTCGCTTTAAAGAAACCATTTTCCCAATTTCACGCATCAGAATAACCCTCAGTTGATTTCAAATTTAGATATTATCCACACCTTTCTATTGTCAGTGATAGTAGATAATAGGAGGGTTACAATGGAGTATTAAAAATCATACATTTCCATCTTACTAGGGTCTGCTGTCCCTACCAAACGAATGTCTACTAAATTTCTTGTTCGTAACTCAATTCGTTGGAAGTACGCAACATTATGACAAACTGAGCCGCCCCAATTTAAGTCTTATCTTTCGTTTTAATGACAATTCGATTTCGTTCCGCTCGATATCGTACATCGCAAGAAGTATCTACGAGTACAAAAAAAGAAAAGTCAACATACCTACAAGCGAGTCGTTGAAATGGGCAATTAAAGTCGGGCAATGTCATAAATCATTTATGAGAGCGAGACGACTTTTTTTTTGGTTCATGTTATAGACCCTTAATCCTCGATGTCGTTGGTGTCTTAAGTTCTTACATCTTACTCCTGTCAATTTTTCATTTTCCGGTCTTAACCAAAGGTCTCCATGCGATGGATTCCGGATTCCGGATTTCGAATTCCATAGTAGAGCAAGTAAATTGAAAGCAATTCTATTCGTAACCCGTAACCACGCTGCAAATAAGAGAAGAGGAACCTCTGTAAGAGTTATTGCATTTTCTAATTACAGAACGAAGGACCATCGCAAAAAATAAAGGAACAAGAAAAAAGTTATTAATAGCATGACATGCATGGCAGGGGTGCAACAGCAGCAGGAGTACCACTACCACATCACCATTACAACCAGGTCTATGTTGAAAATTGCAATAGCAATACGAATATGCATCTAAAATGCACGACATAACGGCATGAAATGAATCTGAAAATTGGTAAAGTGGATTCGAAAAGAGTGTTCTTGGTTGCGGGTTTTTGTGTTGGTTCCTATGTAGGTAGTACGAGTATCCTCCAATGTTCATATAGTCGTACCCCCGTATGAGCACTCTTTTGTATGGTCGTATGTACTGAGACATTCAATAAATTCTTAAAAAGGTATGCGGTATTGATTCGTTATGCACACGTGATGAGAATTCTGGCGGCACAATGTCTGGAGTGGTGTTTTTAACTATACTTAAGCACCAACCACTACACCATGCCACACCACACCACACCAAACCACCCAACACCACTTCAAATCGTTCCTATACCATCTATCGAAACGAAATGAAAGACCGACAATGCACGAAGTAATCCCCTTGTCAGTTTTATTACCCCGTGATATGAAATCATTTGAAGAGACTTCTTCTTCCGCTCCGTGCAGGTGTTCCGTAGTTCCGTTGCTGGTTTTCATTTTCCAGAAATGAAGAGGAAATTTCCTTTCAATGGTGACGTAGATTATTACAGAATTTCTGATCAAAAGAAATGGGCGACGGCACATTGGCGACGAAATCTGCTTGTTTGTAATTTTTAATTAAAAAATGCTAAACATGTTCGAAAGTCAATGGCAGACGTTTAACCAAACAGATTATGGACTTTGCTTTGGTGGCAAATGAAGGCTAAAGTAGCATACAAGACGTGGTTTGCCTAAGTATTCACTCAAGCAGGTGGTCTTAAGGGACTTAGTAGGTAATTGGGCAAATTCGATTGATCTTCGTCTTGCAATTGTAATTACGAGTTCTCCTACTTTCTATCCATGTTTTCATTTTTTTTTAATTATTTTTGTTTTTGGAGGGAATGAAAAAGATCTACAATCGATAGAGCAGATTCAAAATTATGTTTAATCCTCAATGGTGTCCCTTTTTTAATTACAGAAAATTCACGCTCGAAATAAGCAAATTGCAATTGCTGTATGCTTTGCGATTGGTGGTCCTGGATTACTACCACAGTTTTGACAGAGTTTACACCTTTTCAAAAGGTGTAACGAATGAGCTAACTGCCTTAGAACAAAAACATGGAAATGCTGCCGTTTCTTTTGTGGCAGCTATGTCTCCCCAGATCCTATGAGTTTGCGAAGAACCAACAAATGGGACGTCAAACTAAGCGCTAAAAAAAACTCAAAACCAAATGTTATATGATAAACAATGTACAGATGTTACTCACAATAGTTTGTACGACCTACAACTAAAAATCTCACTGAATTCGTGTCAAATACTTTGTTACAAATAGAACGAGAAGTAGAAGCTGATGTGATCGCTACCAATTTAAGCAAATCCTTTGGTACAATCTCTCATTTTTTCATTCTGTTCAAACTGATGGCTAGAGGTATACAATAAGAACTACCTGAAGCCTAATTAGAAGATCGATATAACAATGATTTATTTATGTCCATGGTTTCCAAACCCAATAAGGTCATTTCTGGAGTACCTCAAGGTACCCATCTCGGTCCCTTATTATTCAGTTAAACAATGAATTATCAAAAGTGTTTAGTGGTTCAGGTTTATTGTATGATGGGGAACTCAATTTTCGTTTCCTTAGGCCAACTCAATGACCTGAAAATGTTTAGAACTGGAAGTGATTATGCGTCGCAGAACTTTACAAATCCTGTGCGTACAGGAAACGGAGTGGTGTAATACAGGAAATAAAGCGCGTTTTCTAGATTTAAAAACTAAGGCTTTTAAGATGTTCTACCATGGAACGGTCAATGGACGAAACGGTGTTGGTATCGTTGTTGCAGCAATATCGTTGGTATTTTGAAAATAAGCGACCGCTTAATGAGTGTAGAACTAGTCATACACAATGAAACGTGGAACATTGTTAGCGCGTATGCTCCACAAAATGGATGCGACCAATCGGAAAAAGATAGATTTTGGTCAGAGTTCGGTAATTTGCTTAGAAATATGCCTATCGATGAGATGCTCTCCGTAGGCGGAGATATAAATGGGCACGTCGGCGTTCAAGGCTTTGGAACCAGAAATTCGGCTGGCGAAGACATCCTTATAGCGTGTAGGGCTTACGGCTTAACCGTCTTAAATACAATATTTATTAAACATCATCTTATCACCTATGGCAGCGGAGGCCACGCAGATAGATTATCACCTCTGCAAAATGTCGATGAGAAACCGTGCTAAAGACTGGAAAGTAATACTAGGAGAATCGCTAGTAAGCCAACACAGACTGGTCATTACAGAATTTTTCACAGCGGAACCACCGAAAACACGGGCATCGTTTGGAAAGCCAAAAATCCAGTGGTATAATCTATCGAAGGAACGAAGCGCAAGATTTATCGCACTGGCTAAGGAAGTCCCATCTGGAATGACGAAACCAAACGAGCTATGGCCGACAAGAAGAATGCATTTCAAGCGTGGACAAAATGCGATCAGAGCGACGATATCGAAAAATCTCGACTGGCTCTTGAATACGAGCGTCTTAAAAATATCGCAAAGAAAGTCCTGGCTCGAACTCGAGCGGCGGCCGCGGAAAACCTGTACCAGGAGTTGGAACAAATATCCTCACGATCGGCAGATAGAACACAAGCTATACAAGAACTTCAAACGTCGTACAATACTAAAGTGCTAAATATGTGTAAGCTCGCTGCACAGAGGCGAAAAAATTCGATAGAAATAACCTCGCCGAAATACGAGTACATAAAAAACATAAAAAACAAATGAAAAGGAAATATATGACCGGTGGCTTGAATACTGCAAGGAGTTGCTTAACAAACAGTTCCCACGTGATATCGTGCCGACAGCTGCTCTATTCGAGGAGGAAGTTTCGGACTTTTCAATCGAAGAAATAAGTTAGCAAGCGGAAAAATTAAGCGGGGGAAAGCGGAGGGACCAGACATCATTCCATCGGAGTTTTGGTTGAAGATGGAGGGAATCGGCAGCGTTTGGCTATCGAAACTTTTAAATAAAATTAAAATGTGGACAACCTATGCCGAGTCAATGGAGAAGTAGCTTCTTGGTTCCACTCGAGACACTCCAGAATGCAACAACTACCCTTCAATCAAGCTTATGTCCCACATGATGAAAATGTCGAAAGAGTCTTAAACGAACGTCTTCGGCAAAAAATAAAGCTCGATAAATGCCAGTGTGGATTTGTTGAAGGAAGATCGAAGCCTACGAACAATAATGGAAAATCACCGAGATTCGTCTAAGGATTCGATCGAGTGCCTAGTTATCCCATATGGGCCGCGCTGAGGTCGCAAAACGTACCGGAAACGTATGTTAGAATAATACAAGACATATACGGAAGCGTGAACACGGTTGAAAGCTCTACTGGACTAACGAGAGAATTTCCAGTTAATGTCGGAGTGCATCAAGGAAGCGTACTTAGCCCTTTCCTCTTTAACGTAGTATTTGACTATCTTTTAAAAGACTGCGTGCGCGAAGCAAATGTAACGCCAATTCTCTTCGCTTACGACGCAGTTATACTTAGCGATAACGTCGAAGATTTACAGAACGCCTTAGATTCATGAGAAAATGCGCTAAAGAGAAACGGTTTTAAAATAAGTCGTTCAAAGATGGAGCATTTGATGTGCCCATTTGCGCATCCGTTGCGACCTGTTCCGGATATAATGTTAGACGGAATAGTTCTTCCGAAAAGCACTATCTTTAAGTACTTAGGATCAATCGTTAACATGGAAGCGAAATGTGACGACGACGTAAACCACGGAGTGAGTGTGGGATGGATGAAATGGTGGGAAAATTCGGGAATCTTTTGCGACAGATAATTTCCACTTAAATTAAAGGGGAAACTCTACACCACGGTTGTTAGACCAGCTCTTATATGCAGTTCACAGTGCTGGACAAAGTACGAAGCATTTAAAAACAAAATGACGGCAGCGGAAATGAAAATGTTAAGGATGTCTATTGGAGTCACCGAACGCGATTGCATTAGACCTACGCGTATAAGAGGAAGTCTACATATAAAGAATCCGGTAACCGAACAGCTTGAGGCGAATAGAATAAGCTGCGGAAAATCCGGCTAAAAAGGCACTATCAACTACGGTCACTCCAACTGTAAGAAAACGAGGTCGAAAAGAGAATTCCTGGATTTCTTAGATGGCAAATGCGCAATAACGCCTGGGGCTAACTACTGAAGCGATCCAGGACCGAGAATTATGTAGACGCGTTCTGCGGTCTGCGGGAGACAGAGTAAACCACACCCACTGAAAAGGGCAAGTAGTCGACACTGAAACTGCATCTTTTTTGGCCATTTTAAGCAGAGTACGAGTAACCAGAAAAAGATGCTTGTCACACGGTCTGACAGTGGATGTTTCCATAGGCTATATTCGAAAGTAATACTGCAAAAGGGAAATGCTGCAGAAGTCGACGGAAATTGTATAAAAACACAATTAGCCGCGGTGTTATCCTCATACGATGACCGAACGATGCCGAAGTCAGTTAATGTTGATAAATCCACCAAGAGCAGTAACCCTCCTGGCGGCTTTCCTCGTGCACAAGATTCGAGTAAAATCGGTGTTTTAATTCGGGTGGGCGGAATTTCGAAAACCGAGAAAAGCTGGAAAAGCCATGATCAGCTTATCATTGCTTCTATCTCCTCTTCGAATTCGTCAGGCTCGGCCAGGTCCAAATAACTAATTGTTGGCCCTAAAAAATCGGTTATCATGTCTCGGTAGCGATCTCCGAATAGTCACACGTTCAGGATGCGGTGGCTTCTTTATGACTACGTGTGGATCTTGCTAGCTACAAACACGGAAATTTGACTTGTTTGGCTGAAAAAATGATTTTTTGAGTAAAATTGTTGTTGATTCCTAGCTGTTCTAAAGCCTAAACAGAGAAGCGATAATGAAGCGAGTCCAGAGCTCGTAAACGGATAGTGCGAACGATTGTCAGTTGCCAAGATCTTTGGGATGTTAAGATGGTGCACACTTTTGACATATGGCTGCAATATTGGCCGCTGAGCCTATTCGATTATGAATCTGCAAACCGGTCTCACGCACTTTTTTCTCATAATGGGTGACCAGATAAGAACGATAGAAAACAAATTTTAATAAGACAATAAAAGTGTGAGATATAAAATTGATTCTGGTTATATTTTTAAGCTACGTTCATGCCATAATGTTCGGAATGGTATATCATTCAAACAACCGCCTCAGCCTCGCGGTGCTTCAATCGGTCGGTACAATATGTGCGGCATTATTCCGGCAATAGCGTTTCGAATGTTGGTCATGAGCTCGTTAGAAGTAGTTTGCTTGTTAGCGTAGACTAAGGACTTGGCGTAGCCCTAGAGAAAACAATCGAGTGGTTTCAAATCGCTTAACTGCGGTGGCCAATTGATGAACGCTCGCCGTGGAAATTTCTCCTTCACAGCTTCGAGCCTTGCGTCGCTTGTATGACATAAGGCGCCGTTTTGTTGGAATCAGAGCCCGGATACATCAATGTTGTCAGTCGTTTCCTAGCTCTTATCGAGAACGGTCGACTTGTTAGTAGTGTGCATAAAAGTGCAAAACTAGTAGTGGAAAAGTATAAGCAAACTTGTGGCAAAAGGCAGTTTAGCTCAGTGGTGGAGTGGTTGACTCGAGACGTGGAGGATCCTGGGTTCGAGTCCAGTACAAAATTCGAGTGGATCTTTTTTTCGTTTTTTCACTTAATTGATCACAACATTGATTAACAAAAGTGATAGAAGTGCAGAGGAGTGATGGATACCGGTCAGCCGGAGGTCCCGCATGTTGAACCGTTGACAAAACGCATGACAACAAGGGCATGTGAAATGCAGCAACAGCAAGCAACAACAACAAAAGCAGCAGCAGAAATGCAAAAGTCGGACGATAGTTCGAAAATAGAGAAGCGGCGGAGAAAAAACAAGGTGTCATCGAACCTGTCCGCAACAAAAAAAAGTAAAGATGATGAAAGCATCGAAGCGGCCGGAAAGGAGTTTTCGTACGAGTCTGAAGGGGGTGAATGCCGGTACATCGGAGAGGGGAACTCCTTCAAAGTATTGTCAGACACGGATACCTCTGCAGAAGAGGAAGAAGACGAAGAGGCTCAGCTTGACAAGCTTATAAAGGAGCTTCTGGAAAAAAGAGAAAAGTTGCGCCGGCAAAAGCAACAACAGAAACAACAGCAGCAGCAAATACAAACAATGAAAGAGTTGCCGATGGAGAAAAAACAAAAATCGCCGACAAGACAAAATCATCAGCAGCAACTACAACAGCAACAAGAACAACGATTACAACAAAAGAAACAAACGCAAAGAGGTCAAAGACAATCACAACAACAACAACAGTTACCGCAGCAGTTACAAAAACAACAACAAATTAAGCAGCAGCAACAGCAGCCACAGCAACAACAACAACAGCAGCAACAAAATCAACAGCAGCAGCAACAAAAACAACATCCTGGCAACAAGGGGAGAGAAAAAGTGCCCCCAATTAATGTAAGTAATTTCGAAATTCATGATAGTATTAGATTATGTAAGTTAGTAACTAAGAATTTCTATGTGAAAAGATTAAGTGCAAATAAGCATATTATTATGTGTAGTAACATGGAAGAATATAAAAAAGTACGTAACGCCCTGGGAAAAGCTGACACTGAGTTTTATACGTATACCCCTAAAAGTGAAAAACTTCAGTCGGTGCTGTTAAAAGGCATCGATCCAGCAGTTAAAACGGATGAGCTCGAAGAAGAGCTTAGAAGGTTTGAAAGCGACGACCTCAAGTTCGTAGGTGTCAAGCCGTTTACTACGGCCGCGGCAAGGGATGGTAACCGCAAATTACCATTCTTCTTAGTGCAACTAGCCCCCAACAGCAAAATCGATAGTCTGCGTAAAATCAAATTCCTGTACTATCATGCTGTAAGTTGGGAAAAATTAAAGAGGGCAGATCGCGTACTGCAATGTATGCGCTGCCAGAGGTTCGGACACGCCGCAGCTAATTGCAATATGCAATTTAGGTGCGTGAAGTGCGATAAGGACCACAAATATGGAGAATGTCCTTTAGGTAGCGATAGAGTAGTGGATAGGGATCAACTCTTCTGTGTACTCTGTAGGAACTCAGGGCATCCTGCCAATTTCAGAGGTTGTCCAAGGTTCCAGGAGCTGAAAAAGAAAGTCCAGGCTCGAAAACAGTTCATCGAAGAAGAGAAGCGTCAAAAGAGTCGTGCTTTCTCTAATTTTGTGGCACCCAGTATATCCTTTGCCCAAATGGTATCTGGATCGGGTAAGGCCGCAATAACAGCAAAAAATATGTCAAAGGTAGCCGAAAAAGCGCCGGAAACAGATTTGGATTTGAAAGCGATTCTTCTGTCCCTACACGGAAAAATCGATCACTTCCAGAAACAATTAAATGAACAAGCGGCTCGAATTGACGTCATCTATTCGACACTGTTTGACAAGTCTGGCACGCCGATATAATGTCTGCTACGTTGAATGAGGTCAACTTAAAGATCCTTGCGTTAAATGTTAACTCACTAATCAGAAACGAAAGGAGAACTAATCTGCAAAACCTGTTGTTAAGTGAACGGCCAGATGTGCTTTTGGTAAGCGAAACTAAGCTTAACCAGAATCACAAAATTGGCTACAGTGGCTACAATACATATAGAAGGGACCGACCTCACTCCTTACAAGGGGGTGGAGTTGGTATCTTATTACGCAAGGGCATACGCCATAGGGTCATATACAGCGGAGATTTACTGAGGTTCCGGGTGTTGGAAGCCTGCATCATATGCATTCCTCTTCATAGTCGAAGGCGACTGTATGTGGTGTCGCTTTACGCACCTGAAGTACCAAATCCCATTCAATTTATAACTGAGCTCGAAATACTTTTTCGATGCCTTCAGCTTCAATCGGAAGAAAATTATTACTGTCTGGCCGGAGATCTGAACGCTAGACATGCGGCATGGGGAAATAATCCGCCGAACACTAGGGGTAACCAGTTACACTACTGGTGGAGTCAATATATGATTGAGTATAAACTTGAGTTGTACGCGACGAACATTCCATCCTTTCCATCAGCTGGTTCCTTTTTGGACTTGGCTCTTATAGACAATAGACTAGAACTGACAGACGTGGATCTGAACACACGGAACTGTTTGCGAGCGTTCGAGTACGATAGTGATCACTACGGACTCGCAGCCACAATACGGATCCCAAATGAACAAACGCTTCTGGAGCAGTACGATCAATTGTACTCATACGATTACCGTAGGGTACGATGGTCGCGCTTCTCCCGAATCTTAAAGCGGAATTTGCATTTGAATGGAATTGATCCTCCGACTAACAGAAACTTGACCAACGACGAAATCGATTTTGATTTACTGACTATGCAAGACATTATTAAACGCACAATGGAGCAGACTATTCCTCGGGTAGAATGCTCCGACGAAGACCAGACCAAAAAGTACAGAACTCCAACAATAAACGCACTGTACGCATACAAAAGTAGACTGCTCACGAGACTGAAGGAACTGTACAGACAGTTTACTGACAGACAAAACCCGGAAATAAGAACATTGAAGTCAGTGATCAAAAACCTTAAACAATTAATAATACAAAATTACAGTAAAGCTGTAAGTCTGCACTGGGGCAATAAGATTCGGGCTATAAAATCTAGTAGTCCGAATATGTTCCCGCAGATAAATAAATTGTTCAGGCGGAAAGATCACAACAACATTCAATGTGTTCGAATTCCACAGACGACAGAGAACAGACAGACACTACTAACGGTTGGTATAAGTCCAGAAAGTGCCGACTCAGGCGATGGTTTTTTCGTGGTCGAAGACCCACAGGAGAAAGTGGATTTGCTGGGCGCTTTTTTCGAAGCCGTGTATACGGTGAACAATCCGGTTCACCGTAATCACGACATTGATAACAGGGCCTACGTAAGTCACTATTATTTACGCAACGAGCTTCAAAATTGGCGATCCGAGAATCACGGTTTTACCGTATTCAGTGAAGAAAACGCTGCAAATATCATCGTCGCCAATGAGCGAGCTTCCTCGAATTTGTTCGTGCGAAAAGATGAACTTCTGTGCATCTTCGAGTCTCTGAAAAACAAAAAGTCGTCAGGAGTAGACGGTATTCCAAACGTCGTATTAAGACACCTACCCTTGGAAGCAGTGGATATTTTTACTACGCTATTTAACAATGCGCTGAATAATGCACATTATCCGACACATTGGAAAATAGCAGTGGTACATCCTGTCCCGAAAAGGGATAAGGTTAGAACAAACCCGGCTAATCTTCGGTCAATCAGTTTACTTCCGAATATAAGCAAGGTATTCGAGAAAGTGGTTAATAGAGCGCTGTTAAGGTGGGTTGAGGAAAATAATATAATTCCGGAAAATCAGTTTGGTTTTAGGGCGAAGCATGACACTATTCATGCTGCGTCAAAGCTGATCTCCGACATACAATGGAATAAGTGTAAGAACCAGTGTACGGGTGCCTGCCTGGTTGACTTTGAAAAGGCTTTCGACACCGTATGGCTAGAGGGGCTTTTCTATAAGTTAACTAGGAGGGGTATGCCGAAACCTCTGCTGTATATGATTTATAACATGCTTATGGGAAAGAAGTTCGTTGTCAAATGTGGCAACGTCACTTCGAGCAAAGTCTTTGATATTAAAAACGGCTTACAACAGGGGGCGGTGATTTCTCCGATCCTGTTTAACATTTACACAAGTGATCTAGTAGGTTCCCTCAATCACTCTATAGCGTACGCAGACGATTTAGTGGCGTACAGATCAGGCCCAAAAATCGAAGTCATCAATGCTCTTCTGCAGCGTGATTTCGATCATATTAAGGAGTATTGCGATGATTGGAAATTAAAAATCAATTTCCAAAAGTCAGAAACAATCTTGTTTAGGACTCCATTGCGATGTGCTTCTAGGGATGCCAGACATAACTGGCGAAATTTGGCCATCATTGGACAACACGGGATGCCATTAGCGGTGAGAAGCGTAGTTAGATACCTTGGTATCTGGCTCGATAAATATCTGTATTTTGACAAACATATAGATGTTTGTCTCGCTGGGGCCAAGAAGGCCTTAGCCCTGACAAGAAGGCTGTTTCACAGCAGTCAACTTGTTTCCAGGGTGAAGGTCATATGCTTTGTGGCCCTTATTAGGCCAGTCATCGCGTATGGTTGCCCTGTGTGGTTTAATGTAGCGCCGTCTCAGATGGAAAAGATTCGGGTGTTTGAAAGGCAGTGTCTCAGGACCTGCCTGGGTTTGTATAGAACACCAGAATCAGAGTACAAGAAATACTATCCCAACAAAGCCCTTTACGATGGGGCTCATCTGAATAGGATTGACAATTTCCTGATTAAGGTGATTCGAAGGCACGTTGCAAGGGCAATGACCAGCGACAACAGCCTGATCTTTGGGGCTTATTACCCCAATGACATGTACCATGAGAGCTCACTTCTATCGGGCTTTATCCCGCCGGAGGCTTTTCTTCATATAGATGCTAAAGGTTTAGTGCAAAGTAGGGATGGTATCCCGGTAATATACCACCGCCACCGCGGTGCGAAGGACAAGCGGCTCATCTACGACGGGTATGTCGCTAATGCTCAGGAGCTCCTCCGTTTTAGTCCCGCGATTGCGGAAAGGGATCGGGTCGATGCCGAAAAACAGTTTACCGAATTCTGGTGGCTTAAGGAAGTAGGGAGGGTAGTCATGCTTTCCTAGGTCGGTACGTTACTGAGGTAACACACTTCTCCTAGTTTTAAGTTAGATTTAGGATAGTTAGGGGGATCTCGTGGAAAGGCCGGGCTCGTTAACATGGGGCGGCACTGCTAAGAAGTGACTGATGCTTCATGGAATCAGTTAAGTCTGGGCGGTGCTTGTGCACGATGTTAAGGACTGCCAGGCGCCCGAAATCGCAATCGAGATGGTGACCACCCGGAGTGAGAGTCTACGACTGCTCACCACCCCGATTATATTAAGGTTATACTAAGTAGCTTAGGTAGGTTAAGTAGAATAGGGCATAGCTTTAAGTTTTATACAAAAATTAAAAAATGATATAGTATCTAAGTTTTTTCCAGAACTTTTCTTAGAAATATTTCGATTGTATTGATAGATAAGACCATTAGTCGTAAGATAGTTTTAAGGCCGAAAGGCAAAATATATTGACATTGTTAAGTTTAGAGAGTTCGGTAAGAGCCAGTAAGCTAGAATAAGTAACAGTCATGGTGAAATTAGATTTAAGCATTTTTGTCTAGAATATAAGCTAATATTGAAAGAAGTAATAAAAATGAATTTAAAAGTAAAAGTACATCAATGTTGTCGAGCTCTGACCACAGATAGTTGGTTAACATCGCTCTATACCGGAGAGCATTGACGGTGCCATAAACCGCACCAAATAGTAATCTATTGTGGATGCATTGATGCTTGGCCAAACACTCTTGTTGCTTGTTGACATAGCCGCTCAGTCAACTCGTCCGAGAAGATGAATTTTTGGCCAAAATCAGGATCTCCGGCCAACATTTCCAGCGCCTCCCTAGCAAAATCACGTCGTTGTCTACAGTCAATTCTTGCGTCAGCACAATCTTATATGGATGTAGGCCCAAGTCCAACTGCAAAGTAAAATCTGTCGGGATGCCCTATTCAGCTGAATAGCGTCGAATTGACTTTTCTGGGTCTTCTTCGATACTGGCCTCTTCAGCGGCTATCCTTTCTTCATTTCGCACCAATCTCTATCTGATTGGTGGCTTAAGATCCAAAAGAGTGTACTCACGCTCAAACTTTTCCATTGTGCGACGAATTGCCTGCACACTGAAGCCATGATGACGATCGACCTCATGGCGAAATATTGCACGTTCGGCAAGAGTAAAACGATGCATGATGAAATGGAAAACCTCACTGAACATTTTGACAGCTGCATGTCATTGGTAACTATGACAGCTACTGAAACATAACAATTGAAAAAACTTTCATTGCTATTTGGTCACCCTTTCTAGATCTTTCGTTATCTGGAGGAAAGCAGATTTGCAGCGACTACAAAATTGTGAGGAGCTTATTAAGATATATCTACTTTACTTTAATAAAAGGGTTGGTACATTTTAGCGAAATCAGTATAAGCAGAACTGAAGAAATTTAAAAGTCGCAGGACGGTCCGTTTTATACTTCCAAGGTAACCTGGTCTAAAGTGGCGTACTACCAGCTCTTTTGGTGAAGCTCCTGCTGGGCAGAGTAACACAAATCATCGTTGTTGCTATCTGTCATCGGTTGTGTAGACGGATGAGGGTTAAAAATATGCTGCTGCAACTGTCGAAAGCTTCGATTCGCCATTGAATCGAAAATCGGACAAGATGACTACATGCTCTCAAGCCTAATAGTTACATTTCCATTAAGTTGAAGAGGTCTGAGAGAAATTTGTCAATTTGTACCCTGTTTCAGGTACAATATTCCCATCAATGCTGAGGATCCTGCGAGAAAACGCTTTAAAATCTGGATCGCAGAGTTAAAGGCAAACTCGACAGGATCGAGGTCAGCTTTTGGTCTACTCCTTTAGTACATGCTCACTGCTTTAACTGTTCATACAATTCAATCGCTTCAAACACTGTAACTAAGCATCTGAAAGCATTGTCAGAACATTGATAGTAACACTACTTGCATTCTTAAATACTTACGCGTACCACCCTTGAGTGAATAAATACCCTGGCTTATGGATTTTTATTTTTATTTTTAAAACAAAAGCATACTAGTAGTTGAGAGATCGCTGCCAGTATGTGGCTAACGCGTGCACTTTGACCTGATGGACAACAAAAACCGCTGCAATTACTGTTCAGATTATCGTGTCAAAATTTGATTCCACATATTAAGCAACGCATCTGCAACTTTCCATCAGATTGACGATGATAAAGTCCTGGAGTAAGACTATGAATGTAGATACTAACCAACAGCAGCAAGCAGCATTTTGGGTAGTGATATTATACAGATTGTGAAGGGAGGCGAAATACAGCCACAGCGGCAGACAGAAAACAGTTAAGCTTTACTGAATTCACCTGGTCCTCATTTTGTCAGGGCATCGTCCCACATATACTGACATAAAACCACCAAACCATGGGTGTGTGCATACATACATAGATATGTAGTATCTGTAAAGGTACTATATACGACAGGATGTGTTGTGTTTGTTAAAAGTACCCGGATTATCTGTAGGAATTCAGAGTGACATTCTATAATTCCATTTTGACTGGATTACCCTTGTGCAACAGCATCAAAGCATACACCAAACGGAGTTGCCATTGACAAGTAAACGAACAATCCTCTCGGATTTATTTCGAACAATTCAACAATCAATTACAACTTTGAGGCGTTTCTTGTGTTCCCTGATTACATTTCTGTCAGGATACCCAATGCAAGCTGCCGACCTGTATCAAGCAGCAAGTGCTGATTTGATACGAAGCATGTATCAACTCAGGTCTAAAATTTGGATCAACGGAGGTATGCCCGACAAATGGAACCTCAGCATTGGTTATCCGATCCTAAAGGAATGATATCTCCTGGACTTCAGTAACTACATGGGTATAGGTCTCCTCTACAAAGCAGAAAAGATCTTGTCTGCTATATAGTTAGAACACCGTCATCAATAGTCTGACCGGCTCCTATCAGTTCGGTTTTGGATCGGAAAAGTTCATCATACATCAAGTTTAACTTCTTCATAAATTCATAGGAGTTCCATATCGGTTCACACTCCCGCATCTATACGGCGCTATGTCTGGTTTTAACATATTTGCCAAGCTCATTTGAACACGCAGGATGGCTATAAAGAACTCATGCTGCGCCGTCAGATCGGTGTTGACAAAACCTAGCCCTTCCACCTCAGGAAAGGACTAAAAGGGAACGTGTTGTCGTGTGGTGAAAGAATTGTACGAAATTCGAAACTTAATTCCGGTGGCATCATCTTTCGAATGTCAGTTCAGTTCCCGCACACGGATTGACTTAACGGGTGGAACGCAGTGAGCTGTCATAATGGCGTTTGCGAACATTGAAGTATAAGCTGGTAAAATGGGTTCAGCGGGCAATGAAGGCAAAATCAGGTATACACATGCTGGCATGCTCATCTTAAGCGCTGGTGTTCACCAGCCTGTCGGCCCGGACAATGTTCAATTTGTTCCCAGAGAGAATGAAGTTAAGGGGAACTTCATCTTAGGTGACGAGCACAGGTATAAAGTTATTTTAGCCAAAACTGCGTTTCGCCATCTGAAGGCAATTAGCAGAAGCCTGCTCTGAATGGAAAGGCATATAGGCTGAGGTCCTGTTTCACACCGGAGTGTAGCGTCTTCTTAGTCTACTCTACCCGAGCATCGAACTTGTCGAGTTGTAGATGCTGATTAAGGTCAATGACTTTCGAGACATTCTCCAGATGAATCCTGAAACTAAAGGTGGTTACTTTCTCACCCTTCTCCTCCATCTACAACACTCCCCTCTCTTGGGCCGGATCAAGGTGTTATACGCCCCGTGTCTATGATCAGCCTAAGAAAATAGCTCAGTTGCGAACGGTGTACCCTAGCGACTTCCGGATTAGCTGGCCTTATCTGTAGAAAGCGGATTTCTGACCAGAAGACTTTTCTTACACCGCTACTTGTGGGACAATTTATGGACAACTCCAAACAAAAAATGAAATCTGAGACCGGTAATACCGTGACTACATCGATAACCGGCAAGGCTCTTGCAATGTCGAATAAAGGCACAACATTGGCAGACAATGGTGCACCTTTTAAGGGCAAAGGCAACCAGCCCGAACATAAATCTTCAAGGAGAGGGAAGACATGATCGTACCACTTTCTCCACCCCTAGCAGCTACCAAAACAGAGGCTCAGCTGTGCCAGCAAGCCCCTGGTAAGGCAGTTTACGTAGGACACCAAAATACAGTACGTATCATCAAAAACTTCGGATCTATTCCGGAGGTGGAGAGAGATGCTGAAACTAAAAGGAAATTTGAATGGGCTAACAAAATTCTTAAAGACCAACTCTCCACCATTTCCAGATTGCTAAGAGACTATTTCAAGCGCCAGAGATCATTGTAGGAAAACGTTCCGATTCCCAAGATGCCCAAAACGAAAATACCAACTGGACCTTCCTTTTCTTAATCTCTGAGGTCTTTTAGCGATGTCCTAAAGGACGAAATAACGATCGCTGACAGATAGTCAAGCTTAAGCTCTCGAGCAACTTCTTAGCCATCATGCGGGAAAACCCCAGACCTCCTCCTATCATAAACGAATCTGGCTGATATCAAGGCTATGTCAAGTTTATCGCTTGCCCCGACCAGAGATCTTTGGATCTGTATACAAAAGTCATATGTGGTCTAGGAAGCTTGGCCAGGTGTCAGGCTCAAGGTTGTGCTTAACGAGGATATCTCTAGCAGACCTAGAAACCGCACCTGGATCCCAGCTGAGCTCTCCTCCCCAGAAGATATCCTGGAGATCATTAGGCTCGGCAACCAAATCCTTCCGACTCATGACTGGAAGTTCGTGAAGCTGATGGAATTAAGAGGCCCTTATAGATGTGCGTGAGTTGTATGCTGATAAGTAACCGCCTCCTCTTTTTATTCAAACTTTTAATGCAGCGTCGGACCTTGGAACTACGATATCATTTCCCAAAATGGATAGCGATGATTCCAACCAGTTCCTGGTGACTAATAAGACGGCGGTATCCACCTTTGGCACTATGTCGGAAATGGATACTGACGACGATACCTTAATACTGCGATAAAATTTGGAAGATGAGCTCCTGGAATCACTTTCAGAATCGGAGGACCTAAATAAAACTGTGGTTGAGGTTTCTCGGAAAGATTGCAGCAATAATGCTACGGTTTCTCCAAATTAAGGAGTAAAAAAAGGCCTCGGCCGCACTTGTTCTCTGTCCATCAACAGATGCAGAATACATAATCCTAATTCAGGTACATTGGATTTTTGAAGGCGTGGTTCATGGACTTGGACACCTCACTACATTTCGCTATATACAAAAGATAATGGTAAGGATAGCACTTGAATACTAGTGAAACGTTGCCTTAACTCATTTTTAATTCTCAACCCCAGCGACCCCGACTTAACAGTTGGTAGTTTGGGGCCTTCAAAAGACACAAGGTGGCTGGTATCAGCATATCTTGGCCATGACCAAATGAGCCCTCTCTGGTAGTAACGTGGAAAGGGTGGTTCCGGAAGCAAGAAGCCAAAAAACTGACCTCATCATAAGATGTGAAGCCAATGCGCATCACACTGTATGGGGTAACTCCACTTAGGAGCTTTCTTCTACGACGACTTAAGCGATCTAAGCAACACAGACGTTAAAAGTCTCCTACGCTTTGTCAAAAGCTCAAAATGGTTTCTTGAGCAGGAGGATCACAGATCGACGTGGTATAACAACGGGTTAGCAGGCCTAAGTGGGTTGGTCTTTTCTTCCAACATCCACTTTAACCTAACCTAACTTAAGTAAGTAAAAAGATGTGAAAACGGCGTACTTGCGACGAAGAATGTTACATCAACTTCTTAGCCATCTTCTCTTCACTACTGGATATTTTTAAATGTGTGCTAGGCCTACTAACTGCGCTGACAATAGTGATTTACCCCTTTTTCCTGAAATAAAAGTCACCACGCAAAATTTTAAGATTACTCTTCAAAGGTTGTCTCTAGGAGTTCGTAGAAGCGCTTTGTCTAACACCACCGCCGTACTCCTCCATAGGAACGTACGAGTATAAGGGTGATGCAGGCAACTTTAGCTCCTACTTGGATTGTCACAAGCAGCCCCTGTACCAGTAGGTTTGAGGCAAATCACTTTATCTATTCGGTTTGTTGCGGTCTTCTGTAACGCCTTGCCTTTCACTTATCATCTTAAATATGTAGCAAGTTAAAACGGCTACATTGGCACATTTGAGGTCTCATTTTAAATGGATTTAAAAAAGGTATCAAGATGGAGAAAATGTACTACTTTCGCTCCGAATGTATTATTGTGGTAACGCATAGAGGCATCAAAGAGGAAAAAGCAACCATGCTCACATGCAATCTGCTTTGTATTTCCTTTTTTGTTAACTCGGGTCCTGCTTTACATACCTAGTGAGCTTACCTTTTCATCAAGACTTATCCTGTATTTACCTTGATAACAGTACAAACTCATGTGCGAGGTAGCAATGGAGTCCTATACTCGTACATCTGCTCGTATGTATCCTGTATCGTATTCTGTTTTATTTTTTGGGTTTTTTTTTCTTCTGTGCTTTTGACTCTGTGTATTCCATGATTATCTTCTGGTGCTTTGTGTTGCTTAAGGATGCTCAATTGAACAAGTAAGTTATCCTCTCTAGATTATACTAGGCATTGGTCAGGGTCAGAGTAGTCAGAGACAGAAAATCCTTTACAAAGACCAAACCCAAAAGCAGAGTTAGATCCAAAGCCAGAAGTATTTACAAATGCGAGGATTAAATGTCGGGACGTAACAGATTATCTTTTCAATTTAATTTTGGTTGTGATAATAGATCTCTGTGTGTGAGTTAAAGGGTTTTCTCTCTCACAAATTTGCACTCGGTCGGCAGATTTTTTTTAAATATGGATGTAGGTACGTATGCGTTTGGAATTGTGTGGAGCACAGAATACACGCAGTATAGCCATACATATTCATCTGTAGATACACATGTGCATCTGAACGGTTTACGAGTATATTTGATTGGCAAATGGGAGGATAATGGAAATAATTGGCCCACCTGGACGCTAATGGGCGAGGGATTTAGGGATATTAGAACTTCGTAGGTATATTAGCGATGATATGGACTGCCACGAGAGAACATATCGGGACGAGAGAGACGAAAGAAATGAGACATTCTCTATGGAATAGAGTCAACTCCATCTGTTTGATGAATGAATAATCCTTGGAGTACGTATAACTCCTAACAATGTGGTTTCTTTGAGTGGATTATCTATGAATGTCTGTTACAATGGGTTGGAGTAAATTCTTCAATTCGGATGCGCAAGTATTGCAGAAAATTGCTTGAGAGAAATATCATCCCTGTGCTAGTTGTCTAAGTGTGATCGGTCTCTCATAGAGCGGATGAATAAATACGAAATCTATGATACTGCGGGGACTGCTGCAACAGAAGAAGACACGTTTATTTGTCCAAACTTTTTTAAGAAGTCAACATCGACTCGGATCAATACCCTGTCGCAGCCAGGCGGCAGGCGCAATAGAGTCAAGTAAATCCACCAAATTTAGACGTCGAAAAGTAGCAATCACAAGAATGTTGTCAGCAAGCAATCAGAAAAGTTTCTTCTTGTTTGACGACGGATGTAGGTCGAATTCAAACATGCTCCAAGGTAGGTACCCTAGTCCTGCTGGGTCGAGAAACAAGAGCTGCTTGTGAGCTCTATTGGAATGATGTTCGAAAACTTTATTCGAAAAAAACAAAGGACCTGACAGGGTTATCAAGCCAAAACGAAGCTTGAAAAATGAACATGAACAACAAGTAGTAGAGTCGAAAACATGGAAAGACTGCTGACTGTATTGACATAACGACAGTGAAAATACCACCCCCGACCTAGTTGATGGTTAGGTAGAAACATAGGTGCTTAGGCCAACTGAAGGCAACTGAGAATAACTTGTGTTCATTCACTATACTCATCTGTAAGATGCGGTCAAAGCAAAACATGTCCTTGCCGAGTTATGTGAGCTTCCGTTCATGAACAATCTGAGTGGCCCAAATAAGTGCGGTTTCCGAAAAGTCAACCATCAATCAAATATTCCCAATAAGACAGATCTGGGAAAAGATTTCAGATTGGTACGCATTACCTTTTTTTCAATGTTTAAGCGGCATATTACAGCGTGAATAGGAATGAGCAATGCAACGCCATGACAGGTTTTGATATTTTTATCAATTGCGCCAGCTTGCACAGGACTATGGAGATGTGATGCTGCGGTGCATGCATTATAAACTATTTCTTTTAGGGGAAAAAATACCAAATATTTGTATTGATCTAGGCAGATCCCTGGGTGTCCCTTGGTATCTGACTAAATTCCGAAGTTGGCTAAGTTGCCGGTCCAATTCGTTGAGGTTCGATTTGAGGTTGATCCTAGACAGATTTATGAAGTCTTATTTCAAGCAGAGAGGAGTAGGACGAGAGATGCGAAAGTCGAAGAGGAATTGGCCATTGCTGATTTCTCGAAGCATTCTAGACATTCGTTGAAGGTGGAGCGAACTCTCTCGAGGGGAGCAACGACCTTAGGTAGGCTGGTGTTGAGAGAGAAGCAAACAGGGACTATCAATGTTATTAGGTAAAATAGAATAAATAAGATGTACATTGAAAAAGAATTTAGTAATGTAAGGAATTGAGAGTTCCTAAAACAGGTGTTTGATAAGGCCAAAAGTGTGTTTGGCTTATAGGAAAAAATAGCGCCCCATTTGCAATCTTTTGATTATAGAGTCTATATCAACTTAAGTTAAAATGCAGAATAGGTGATGCCCATGATGGCTACCTTGAGGTACCTCCGAAAAGGCCTTAATTTTTTTTGAAACCGTGTTATAATGTATTAAAAGACTTGACTCAAAGCCTATAGCCTTCACTTTGAGCAGTAAGAGAGATTTTATCAAAAACACATCAACTTCTACTCCGTAATTTTTTGCGCACAAAGTACATGCCTGATACTGTTAGATTTGTAGTCGTAGGTCGACCTTTAAGTTATCCGTGTTGATTTTAATAAAAAATAAAAATGGTGATACTTCATCCTTGGGGTAATTCCCGACAACTGTCAACCGTTGCCAAGAATAAAAAATAACTTTGGAGTCAACTGTTTCAATACTTGGTTCGATACAAACTCCAGGTAGAGCTTTGACGACAGCTAAACCTGGGATAGAACAACGAGTTGAGCGCCACGTTATTTTACTGGAATCACGTAACCAAAAACCCGATTTCGAAAACCTAAAACAAGAAAAAAAAATCTTCCCGTAGAAATAAAAAACCACAACACGACGAAAGTTAATAAAAAGCGGAGTTTTACACAACGTTATAAAGCTCAGTTGGAGCACGACGATTTATTAAAAAAAAAATAAATTAACGGCACACCCGCTATTTCACCGTCCCGAACGTCTTTTCTCGAGATAGAAACGCACGCGCAGCCTACCGGAGTTTTAATTTTTCACAATTTTTGTACTGCACTGCACTACACTATACCTATCTTTTATTCCTGGCGGTGCCTGTGGCCCTTCTGGATCTGTTTTCCTTGTTCCAATAATCCTGTATAATCCTCTCTATATCCTGCTTTCTTTCTTCTTTTTCTCTCCCCTTATTTTTTACTTTTCCTTCTTTCACCAAAAGAACTCGCGATTTTACTTTAAGCAAAAAAACTACTCTAACTTTTAAACTTCAAAAGAAAAAAATTGCTTTCTGCAATTCCAAAATTTGCACTCTTAGAAATCTAGGTTGATCCTCGCTAATTGCTGGTTGTCACCAAAGTGCCTTCCAGATCTTTTTCCCTTCCACCAACTCCCGCCAGACTCTCACACGCATTCTCACACTCACTCACACATACATTCATTTGGCTCTAGTGAACCCAAAAACGGGGTTTCCAGCTACACGACTAGCAAACTTTGCGAGCGTGTGCTCCCGTCTCCAACTGGGCCTCTCATACTTTCCAATTGTTTCCAATTGTACCTTCTTATACTATACTCCTCAGTCACTGAGTTCTCTCCCGCTTCCAGTGATAACTGGGAACTCCACTGAGCGAGTTTATGAGAGTTTGTGGATCCTAGCTATGCCTAGCTATGCCTAGCTATGCCCTAGACATTGGAACTAAATGGAAAATTGCGAGAAGCAATGTTTCTCTCATTGCTAATCCCCGGGTAATTGTCCCCCATCGCACTAAACAAAATTGCAAATCAAGACAAACGCGAAGGAGAAAGAAAGTCTGACGCTGGTTTATGGAGTGTTGAGACGAAGGAGGAAGGTTGTGTGGGTATAATCCTAATCTGATTATACCCCGATCTAGCCATTCTTTAAATCGCCGCGCCAAACAAAGCTAAGTATCCGTGTATGTGTGCCACTTTACCCCGGGTCCCTACTTACTCTTGAAAGTTGATACGACATTGGGATGTGTCTTCTTATGTTGGCCTTTCGCCTGCACACCACCGTCGCTCCTCCGTTGATCCCTCGTTGGGGGTGTAGCTAAAAACGAGATCGCCATTTCTTCCCCCAAGGATATTTCGAAGTTCGCATCCACATCGATTACGAAATGTGATGCTTCTTGTTTCCACATCGATTGCAGGATGTGGAACTCCTGAAGCCTTTGTGTCTTAGGCTGTCGTTGGGGTGTAAGCTCCAGGGATCGTCCTCCCCCACCCATCATCATCGTGTTGGGGTGTCTGGCTTAAAAGGATCGTCCATCCCCACCCGTGGATGACTTTCAGACGCCCTGTCTGATGCAGCCCGTTGCGAGTCTCCCGTCTAGCCTACGGGCTCCGACAACGGTGATCTTGGTGGACCTCCTGTCGCACCCTGGGCTCCTGGTTCGTCGTGAGTCTCCCTACCGTCTTTAGGGCTTCACAGACCGAACCGAACAATAAAATGACAACAAACGCAATCGTTTCAATCGACGATCCGTGACGAAATATGAATTCATCACAACACACCTGAGATCAATGAACATTTGAGACATTGAATTTCTCCTGAATCGAAGCCGACGAAGGTCAAGGTGGGTCTCTCGGCCAACAAGGTAATGGCGATAGTTTACTCTGATGCGCGCGGTGTCATTCACCAGAGCCTGCTATGCAGACGATGCCACTTTTAAGCAAATACGACTGCATTTCGCAAGGAAAAAAGTTCCCTTCCACCAGGACATCGTACCGGCGTAAAAGTTCAAAGTCACCAAGTCAAAATTGAATAAGTTAAGTTACGATTTGCTCCCTGATCGAGTATATATAAGATATGGGTCAGCGGTAAGAAGTTTGGGTCGAATGAAGAGGTCATCGATGAGACATACGCCCATTTTGAGGGCCTAAAGGAATTGTATTATTTGGAAGCCATCAGCAAATTGAAGAAACGTTGGGCAAATTGTATCGAGCTAAAAGGAGATTATTGACCCAATCTTGTATATGATGTTGAGTGGACGTCTGCAATTCTAGTGTCTTGCGCTTAACGAATGTGATCATTCTAGTTTGGATATGTACCGGCTGAAGCTGTTTTTAAAAAAGAGAAAGGTCTCTCTGTATGTAATTACATTCTTATGTCTTCATTCATGAGGTCATCAGCCTGGCGAAAGTCTACGCGATGGACAAGGGTATTACCAATTATCTATGTAAGAAAAAAATATTTAATTACTTTCCTCAGATAGTATTTTTTGAGAAGACATGCAAATAAATTTACTACCACACCTATCCAGATGCGTGGCTAGTTCGGATTTACAAAGACCTGCTGCGTCTAGCCAAACTTTTCTATTTCTCATCAATTAGGATAATTATAAAATCGAACATCACTCCCTTTGAGCACAGTGTGTTCGTCTCGTAATTACTTCAAATTTATTACTGACTTCAAAACACATTCGTACTCGCAGTCGTATCTCAAAGAAAATGACTTCCAGTTGCATGTGTACAAAGAAGTACAAAAAAAAAAAAAAAGAATCAAAACACCAGAATAAAACTACAAGGAAACGGCGCTCTAATTTTAGGGCAGGTTCTTGTTTACGCATCGGCTAATAACAAGGCTGTAAATCTCTTTACTTCATTGTCAAGGATAGTAATTGGTGGAACACGTGTTTGGAAGCACTGTTGACTATGATGGCAGACGGCAACGGCAACGGCGCTACACACACACAACTCGCTCCAATTATTTGTCAAACATGCATTTTTTGAACTCTCAGACATAGTCTCAAAACATGTCAACATCTGCATCTTTTCGAAGAGAATCTTCTCAAAATAGATACGAGTACTCCACCATGAACCAAACCAAAACACAACTCCAGCAGGACATAAATTACTTCAAATGTGACAATTATACGGCATGGTTTTGTGGTATTTATTTTCCAAATAAAAAAGTATCTAAATATGCGCCACTTTTGGTTACAATTTATTTGCATTAATATTCTCTGAAATTCTAGAAAATAATTAAAGAGGTTTGGAGATACTCGTAGATATTCGATTACAACAGGAAAGATTCAGGTTTTTTTTTTTTAAATAAAACTAGAAAGGGGAAGCGAAACAAACTATGTATCGTATTTATTCCATCTTTTGAGGGCATCAAAGCTCGCTATGGGTTTAAATCAAAGTATCCAATCGATGACACTTTTATTTGCCTCAAAACGAAGTTAAGATATTCAGACAATCAACTCTAAGATACGGTGATATATGATCTACAAAATTTTCCGTCAATGGGGTTGTAAATGAATTTTGGGAAAAATCTAAAGAAGAAGAACAAAAAAAGAAAATATTGTTTTATGGCCAATCGTAAAAAGTATTTCGGAATAGCTTGTTCTTCGGTCATTAAAAAATGAGATGCTTGTTAGCCGATAAGAGAATGAAAAGATACGTAAATACTCGTATTTGATTTCCAAGTTGTGGACATGTAACGCTGGTAGTTAAAGTGTCAATGAAATCATAACCTGTCATAGATATGCAAATTAACATAGTCATGAATAAAATTTAGATTTTTTTGATATTTTTCCTACCACAGTATACATGTATTTGTTCATTATATTTGTTAAGTAGTATTAGAGAGCAGCAATCCCAGATATTCGTTGACAAGCTGTAAAGTGGTTTTGTTTGTCCAAAAATACCAATTGCAAATACCGGAACTGGCGTATATCAATGAAAGCGTAGACTCAAAGAGCCTAAGTCAGCGACGACTTTTAACCTCGGATCATATTTGTTTGGTCTAAGTAGAAACCTAGTATGTTGATTGACATGACAGTCGGTTAATGTACAAAAGCCAGGATGATAACTACTCGAAGGACAGTTCTCAACCAAAAAGTCATTTTAGTAATCTCGAGCAGTCCAAATAGAAACAATTCACTCTTTTCCAGAAAACATCGGGTTTGTTGCTTCATGTCAGTCCAATTTCTTTCCAGCACTTGGAGCTTTATAACAGCAATATTGCACCGAATGTTGACTTCCACAAAACCCAGTGGATCCCGTGATGTTACAACGCAAGATTTAAGTGGCGAATTCACTTGTGGTCTTTGCTTTGTAATGTTGTTGTTGAATGGTGTATTGTCGGGATCAATATCGTCCATATTTTCACTAGCCATTGTCCTCCATCGAATGCCTTTAACTGTCAAGCGAACTCCGGGCTCGCTTTTCGAAAACTGAGGACCAATGCTGTCACCAGCGTGACAAAAGACAAATGTGTCTTTTGAATCTACTCTTCAAAGGGGGTAAGCCACGATTTCTACGAACGAATTTCTATTTAAAGATCAAATGGTTGTGATCGATGCAGAATCGATCTGACTTCAGGCTCAAGAGAGATGGAAAATCGTATTTACGGACACAGTAGAGACTTACTAAAACCTTCCTCCTTATGGGGAGGCTTTTATTCAGACCCGCCACAGCGACTGTTAGTTTGAAGACTTGGTGTTTGACTTTACTGCAGGTCGCTATCATATTTTGTTCCGCTTTCGGCGACAGAAATTTATCATGTGGTATGGAGAGCTCGCGGCAAGCTACGCGTTCTGCCGTTGTTAGACAGCGCCATACATCAGCCTAATTAGGGCAGCTGCTACCTTGATGGCTTCGTCAGCCTTCCCCAAATGTGCTTTTGAGAGGTGAATTGGGAGTCGACTCACAAGGGACTCACGGCTCGAACCGCCGGCGGCACCCACGACGGTGGATCTCCTTCGAGGTGATGATTAGTTTTGAAAAAAATCTTCAATTAAATGCCTTTCGTGACACGGAAGCTATTCTTCTACTCCCCTGACCACCTACCATATTCTGTGCTCGGCATACTTACTTAATCTCGTCGACACGACTAGTGCGACATCGTCCTTAAAGGTAAGAAACCTGATTTCTCTTGGAACTTTTATCCCGGACCTATACGCGAGGTTCCAGAAATCGGGAGTCAAAACCCGGGCCATTATTTACTCCACCTGCCTCTCTCTTCATCATTATCAGGACAGGCACATTTCATCTTATACGCGATTCACTACACTTACCTAGGAACTCTGCAACCCGTCACAAACGGGGCTCATACCGGTGATCCAAAAAACTAAGGCACTCTTCATCCGCGTTTAGAGCATTTTTTCTAAGATTTTTCCGGGATCATCTAACCTATATAGCGGTAATAAAGATGTAGGAATTAGGACTGATAGTTTGCGCTTTTCCAGAAGAGAAAAGCATTAGGGCTTTCAGCCCTCAATGAAAAATCCGGTACATGATCGGTCAAGATCTTAAAGACATTTGTCCGAATTCCGTACGAATCAAGGCTTTGCAGTTCGAGTGACACTATTTATGTCAGCTCTTTGTGTCTGAAAATTGGGGCCCCGTCCGTAACGATTTGCCTCTTCTTCCATCATGGTGTTTCGGAAACAGGAAACAGGCCACTTCCTTAATGAAGGGTGGTTCCATCGGGCCAACTGTGTCTCACAGTTTATGGAGCACAATTCGATACTCATAGTCTCACCAAGGTAATCAGCACGGTGCAACAAAAATGGGGCTAAGACGCTGATATTTACTTCCTAAAGTTTCCGTTGGTTGTCTATGGACATACACACCTTGCACAATTCTTTTCAACAGCTTGTAAAATTGTCAAATGAATTAGAGTGGCACCTCAGACAGGACATCACGAAGCGCTTCTTCGTTCAGTTTTAGTACTTTTCATTCGTTGATAGCACCAAAGTCCTCCTTTCGAAGGTAATAAACTAGCTACCACTCGCCATGATACTCCAAACGGATACACTCTCCGTCACCAGCGACGTCGTACCGAACGTCTACTCGATCACCGAACCTCTTATCCGTCATTGCGTTCACCATGGTCAAGGAATGGCTCCTCTAGGACCGGTTTTGGTCTTTCTTTCGACTTGGGATCGTCGACGCCATTTAATTCCTTCAATAGAAGAGCAGCGTCTTCGAACCAGACGGTCGTAATATCGGTAGCTACGCCGCAAACCCTGATCCAAATTTATCCATCTTAAGCTCAGGTGTTGTGAATGGGTATACGGTAGTGCCACAACGACGGATGTGGCCGTCTGGGTCCGATAATTTACCACAACAAGCTGGCCTCTTTTTTCTTTAAACCTTCGTCTCCACCCCTCTGAACCTTTTCCTTCTAAACAGCTGTTCTTCCAATATTTTGAGAGAGTGATAGGCAGCCATTAGCGCATCAGCCATAGGTGCACTTTCTCAGTATCTTGGAGGGACAACATAAATAGGTAGAACAGACGGTCAAAAGCCCTAAGAAGAAACACCAGCAGAGCAGGCGGGCGGCCTGCTACAAGAGCGCAAGGAAAGCGTTATAGAGGACTTTTTGCAAGAGTCCAACACGAAATAGCCAACGCATGCCAAAAATGTTGGGAAATCCCCTCTAGCTTCCAACCGCTTCACCTTTTGACCCTGTCCTTGTCTTGTCTCTTTGGAAAAGTATATAAGCGAGAAGAATTAGTGGGTTCTTGAACCCTGTCTTTCTGCTTTTGGGCTTGTTGGAGGGAACAACTAAGAGGTCCGCAAGAAGGTAGAGACAGGAGTCTCCGTGAGAGTAACGGGCGGTCACTTTTATCCAAGCGCTATACGCCTAGAGCCAAATGGACGGTCTGAAACCCTCTGCGTCAAACATACATTTCATACAAGTAGCTGAGGGCCAAGCGGACTGCCTGCAACACAGGCTACCAGGGAAGAAAACAATAACGAAAACACCAACAATACAGTGGGGAAATGTTTCCATTTTCCTTCGTCACCAACTTTAATAATTTATAGAGAAGTCTTAACATAAGACCCTTGAGTCCTGACTTTGTTCTCCTTTCTTGGCTTCAAGTTAAAATAAACATTCTTTGGCATTTTGACTTAGTTAAGGGATACATTTTGGGAAAATAATGGGTGGTTTGAAGCTGAGGATCGAAAGTGCCACACTTGAATGTATGAAAGAGCGGTCTAGCGGAGCTCCAAGCCATGGTTACATGCTTCAGTTAAGTAGCGGAGCATTGTACAAATACACCAATCATTTAAGTTGCTGGAACCGATTGGATATGAAGTATTAATGTGTGTGCGGATTGCCATTGGTTTGAGTGAACATATTGAAAATCAGGGCGACCGCTTCTTGGTTGGCCCATTCCTAAGCGGGTTTTGTCCGGCTACTTTAGCTAGCATGAGTTTATTTATTTTTTTTAACTTTACCATAAACCTAGCTGAGTAGCCGAAAGTGGCAGCACTGAACCCGATGCTTGTTGCAAATTTCCCCTTGGGTTTTCCGTCATTGCCGATATAACCAACATGCGTGTGGTTCGCTATCGTTTTGCTGATATTTGGTGTTTGTTGTATTTTATTTTGTACTATCAACAGAAGGATGATAAACTTTGAACGAGTATGTGTCATTGGTGATAGTAATAAGGAGTAGAATAAGCTTAAACTGAAGATTTAGGCAGCAATTATTAAGCTTTCGTCATCTCAGCGATCATACTGCAACAATGAGTAAGAACAGGAGACATCTTTGGTGGAACAGTAAGCAGTAATATCTCAGCAATAAGATCTCATTCAGGTTTATTGGATTTGGTGTGCAATGGAATTTCCCTATAGCTAGCACATGGTTTACCCATCTAAAAATTTAAAAAGCTCAGCAAGCCGTCACGCGAACTAATCATGTTACGATCCACCTAAGGTTTTTCCCTAGTCCTAAGATGTTTGTCTGAGCGGCTAACCTGGACATGTATCACTACCCAGTTGAAGTTAAAGTATGTCTATAGGGATATCTGAGAGGATAAAGCGATGAGGAAATGTTTTCCGATGTGATATCGTTCACAGTTCATATCCAACATGCGGTTATGGATGGATGGCAACGATTAGTATAAGGCCTCGTAGAAGTAGCATCTTCCGACAGGTGCTGGTTCCTTAAATGACGAGAATGAGCCTCTGCAGCCGAACATCTTGCAGCTCTGCTAATAAGTCCTACTTCACGCCTCCCCGTGGAGCCATCTGGGAATCTCACTAGAGGTTGCGAAGTGAAGAGGGCAAATGGCGAGTTTCCTGCGCCATTAACCAAGATTAGTGTCGGAAAAACAAAACAAGACCTTATCCGGGCTACTCCGACATATTTGGAGCTCAGGCCGGAAATGATTTCCAGGACTTAGTCAGGGTCCTGGAAAAGAGATGGTGGCGGACTAGCCCTATAAGGGCCAACGGCAGCGCTCACATCCCGGAACGGGTTACTGGCTTCGGTGTAACCGATCCCTCGTCCTAGGGGCACTCAAAATGGAACTGGTCCTCCAGGTTGGGGGTTGTGCCGCCGGGGTAACTGCCCGGCCATTTAAAAAAAAATTAAGTTACGAAGCATCAACAAGCCTCGGATATGGACGGATCTACTGTTGACAACCCACGCAAACGATTTAAGGACAATGAGCTTCGGTCTATTAAGGGATCTAACATTCCACGTGCAGCCGAGCAACTAGCGGAGGCCCTAGACTGCTGCAAAGCAGACATAACCGCCATCCAAGAAATGCGATGGGATGGGCCGGACAAAAAGAAGATGAAAAACTGCGACATCTACTACGGCAATTGCTATCGACGGCAAAAGCAGCGCTTATTTGGATGCGGATTTGTTGTCGTAGGCAGACTAAGACAAGAAGTCCTCAGCTTCCGGCATGTGAGCGAACTCCTCGTAGGAATCCGCATCAAGGCTAAATTCGCCAACATTAGCCTCATATGCGCGCATGCCCCCACAGAGGAGAAAGATGACGACACCAAGGATGCCTTCTACGAGCTCCTTAACAAGATCTACGAGCAATGCCCCAGCTATGACATTAAAATTGTCCTCGGTGATTTTAATGCAAAGCTAGGAAGAGAGGGTATCTTTGGTGGAACAATCGGAAAACATGGCCTGCACAACACCACCTCCGATAACGGATCTAGGCTAATCGACTTTGCGGTGGGGCGAAACATTGTCGTGGCTAGCACGCGGTTCCCACATCTCGACATACACAAGGAGACTTGGAGAACTCCTGATCGATCAACAGTCAACCAGATTGATCACATTGCGATCGACGCAAGACACTCCTCCAGCATTATGGATGTCCGTACGTTCCGAGGAGCCAACATCGACTCGGACCATTACCTTGTTGTAGCCAAGGTACGGTTGCGGATATCCCAAACTACGCCAAGACAAACTAATGCTGTGAGAAAATCCGACGTCAGACGGCTACAATCGCAAGAGATCGCCAAGACCTTTTCCGCCAGCATCAAGCATCGAAGACCATTGGAAACACTGCCAAAACGCCATCAGAGATGCCGCCTCTGATGTGCTGGGTTTCACTCGTCCACCACAACAAAACCCCTGGTTCGATGATGAATGCCGGCAAGCACATACAGCAAAGCAAGATGCATATAACGCGGCGCTGCTTAGAAAGACCAGAGCTGCTCATGAGCTCTATGAGCGGAAGAGGAGAGACGAGCACCGGCTTCTCAGGAGGAAGAAGAAAGAGCATGAGAAGCGCGCGATCGAGAAAATTGAGAGATGCTACTCCAGGAATGAGGTTCGGAAGTTTTACCAAAAGGTAAAAATAACATGCCGCGGAAACAAACGCCGAACCGAAGCCTGTAGAGATGAACAAGGGAACATCGTAGTAGAATCGCAGTCGATGCTGAGGATTTGGAAAGATCATTTCTGCAGACTGTATAACGGCGATGACGGACCAAATACCGCTGTCAGGCAGAATCAACCTTTCAACTTGGACGATGAAGACCAACAATTCCGTCCACCCGACCTGGATGAAGTGAAGATAGCCATATCGAAGCTTAAGTCTAACAAAGCTGCTGGAGCAGATGGCCTGACTGCCGAGCTCTTCAAAGCGGCAGGCGATGACTTGGTAAGGAGCATACACCAACTCATCTGTAAAATATGGTCGGACGAAAGTATGCCCGATGAATGGAACCTCAGCATTGGTTGTCCAATTCTCAAGAAAGGAGACCCTCTGAACTGCGCCAACTACAGAGGCATCAGTCTCCTTAACATCGCATATAAGATCTTATCCGCCGTATTGTGTGAACGCCTGAAGCCGTTCGTCAACAACCTGATGGGTCCATATCAGTGTGGCTTCAGGCCAGGAAAGTTCACCATCGACCAGATATTCACACTACGACAGATCTTGGAGGAGATCCATGAGCTTCAGATCGATACACACCACCTGTTCATCGATTTTAAGGCCGTCTATATAGAGGAATGTCTAGTTTTGGCATCCCTGCCTAACTCGTCCGTCTGTGCAGGATGATGATGGAGAATGCACGCTGCTCCATCAAGGTCGGTAAAGATCTCACCGAGACCTTTGATGTCCAGAAAGGATTTAGACAAGGCGATGCGCTGTCATGCGATTTTTTCAACATCGTACTTGAAAGAATAGTGCAAAACTCACGAGCAAACACAAAAGGCACTATCTTTAAAAAGTCCGTCCAACTACTCGCATACGCCGACGATATTGACATAATCGGGAGAAAGCAGCGTGATGTCAGTGGCGCTTTCGCGAGTATTGAGACGGAAGCGGCGAAAATGGGTTTAGCGGTCAATGAGGGCAAGACCAAGTATATGCTGTCAAGCAAAAAGGACAACCAACACCGACGTCTCGGACAGAACGTCACCCTCGACACATATAGCTTTGAGTTAGTTAAGGACTTTGTCTACCTAGGCTCCGCTATAAATACAGACAACGACATCAGCGCTGAGATCAAGCGAAGAATAACTCTTGCCAACCGCTGTTTCTTTGGGTTAAGAAGGCAATTGAGTAGCAAAGCCCTCTCTCGGACAACAAAAGTCACCCTTTATAAGACTTTAATAATCCCGGTCCTGCTCTATGGCGCAGAGGCATGGACATTATCAAAAATGGATGAGGGTGTTCTTGGTTGCTTCGAGAGAAAAATTCTTCGGGCGATCTTCGGTCCCGTCTGCATTGACGGTGAGTGGAGGAGGAGATACAACGACGAACTGTATGGACTGTACAGCGACATGGACCTAGCCAGAAGAGTGAAGATCCAAAGACTGAGATGGCTGGGTCATGTAGAGCGCATGGACACCAATGCTCCGGTCCGAAAAGTCTTCGAATCCGCCCCCGAGGGACAGCGCAGTAGAGGAAAGCCAAAACTGAGGTGGCGCACGCAAGTGGAAGAGGACATGAGCCAACTTAGTGTGCGAAACTAGAGGCAGCTAGCCAGGGATCGAGCTGGCTGGAGAAGCTTGTTGACTGAGGCCCAGGTCCACCCCGGACTGTAGCGCCACCTAAAGTAAGTAAGTAAGTAAGGTTATGGGTAGGCACCATAACTTTCTTGGGTTACAGCTTAGTCTGTCAGCTGAAGATTTTTGCATTTTAAGAAATAGTTTTGAAAAATTTAGAGAATCCGAATTGGTTCAGTGAAGATTTAAGCTCGCTGTTTCCTAGAAAATGCCCTTAAGTTTCGGTTAAGTCAATACCCGTATCTAGATAGAAATAAGAAATAATAAAGATGAAGACTTGTTTCTACTTCCACAAGTACTTCAACTTATCCACTACTGCTTTCTCTTCTCTGGTATTACACTATATTGAACCAAAGGCAATTATTGCCAGAAAGTGTCCAAGTAAAAGCTTGAAGCCCTTTAAGTATGTAGATTGAAGTAATAATGTAATTTAAGGAAATAAAGATAATTGAACAACATTGAAGACAATAAATAAAGGTTGACTTTCCACTCATGCACCAAAGGCATTTCCTGATTAGAACAGCGAAGCACTTTCATAAATTACTTTCTATTTACCATCGATTAGCATCAACTCTACCGGTTTGCATGTTAAAGTTTAGTATCGAACCACACGGTAATCGGAAGTAAGCATGTATAGTATATCAAACCGAAAGGTCGCCTCTGGCTATTCGCTACCGCATTCGAAAATAAATTTTAAAAATCAACTCAAATGGTTCTACAAAATAATTGTTCATCTTTGCCTTATCAACTTCGAATACGATCCAACGACTAAAAAAGTTCAGACATCAGGACTTAGAAACAGTATCTTCAAAGCAATTTACAGCTTTTCAGTGATTTATTCTTTGATAATGTTGTACATGTTGATTGTTGGCGAGTTCCAATATTTTATCGCATCTGACAGTCCAATCCACGAAAAGTCCTACAACCCACAGGAGCATATATTATTCAGTTTAATACATTTCCATGTTGCAATGGTAACACTTATTCTACCAAACATTGTTTTCCAAAACTCTGAAAAAATAATGACGACTATCAACGAACTTTTGTTCATTTTTGAGAAACTAGAGACGAATTTCGATTCGACGATCTACTATTTATCCAATTTAAGGTCGATTATCAAGCTGAAGGTAGTTTTAACGTTTTTTCGATGCGTCTTTAATGTTGGCGCGTATTTGATGGCTACAGGACAATACTTCTTGGAGATGCAATCTTGGAGTTTTTTATTTGTTCATCTAAGTTTGCTGTGTTTTTTTAAAGAAATGAATGCTCAAATTGCTCGAATGATTGAAGGTGAAAGGAAATCGAAGTTTTACAAGGACATCCGTCTTTTGACTGGTATAGCATTTCGATTGTATCGGATCAAACGTTATCTAAATATCCTTTACTCACCCCACATCGTGATCTCTTACATGTCAATACTGGAAGATATTTTATTAACCTACCGAATTGTAATTACAGCCTTGAGTCGATTTAGGAATGGAGCACGGTTTGACTACTTTATAGTTGCAGCACCAGGATGTCTGTACTCATTTTTTGATATTTATCTGATTGGATTGTTGTCTGAAATGTTGGTAAGGGAGTGCCAGATTTTTGAGGAGAATCTCCTCAAATTTCTATGCGAACAGAGAGTATCGAACAAAAAGAAAATGAATATGGAAGTAAGCGATGGTATTTTGGATGAAATTACAATATCTCTATTATGGGAATCTTGCAGGTTGACTTGGTAATTTTGCAGACCAAAATCCAGGATATTCATACATGGGCATATGGAGTATTCAGAATCAATCAACATCAAGCATTTATATTTTTATTCAATGGCTTGATTATGAATACCATATTTCTTGTGCAGTCTTATGCTGCTGAAGTTCTATACGCAGACAAATTGTCCGAAAAGAGATTCAAAATATTTAAGGGCTATAAGTTTGATGACATTTCGACTATTGCAAAATAATTGTTACTACCTATATAGTGTGTACATATAAATTTATCTTTTCTTTAATTCTAACTAAAAAACTGTGAATAAATTCAAAAATAAAAGAAAACTATGTAGATGTTAACAGAGGCGAGTATAAATTAAATCAATTGAAGCTAAATTCGGCAGCATTTACCTAATATGCATTTACATAGGTTCCAATCAATGGGAGCAGAAATGACACCAAAGGTGGTTTGGAGGAGCTGATAGATAAAGAATGCCTTCTGCGATTTTCATTTCATGAAGCTCTCAACTGCACAACTAACCGTCGGTCGTCCCTCGAGTTGATGATCTTTTTGATCGTAAACACGGTCTTTTGCATAGCCCCACGGTGTCAAATCGCATGATCTTGGTGGCCAGTTGACGTCGCCAAAACGTGGAATTACGCGACCAAGAAACTTCTCACGCAATAAAGCCATAATTGGTCGTGTTGTGTGGCTTGTTGGAACTACATATCGTGCAAGTCATGGTATTCAATCGCCCGCCAAAAAAAATCGGTTATCATTCGACCATATCGCTCGGAATTGACTGTAACCGTCCGCCCATTGGCATCTTCGAAGAAATACGGACCAATGACACATTTCGACCAAGGAGCACAACAAACAGTCATTTTGTTTGGATGCAACGGCACCTCTTCGATCACTTGTGGCTTTTCTGAGCCCCATATGCGGCAATTTTGTTTGTTTACATACCCACCGAGTGGGGAATGTGCCTCGTTGCTGAAGAAAATGTTGTTCGATGTTCGAAAAATCGGTATTTATTTTCTGTTTTTCCAACACCCAAGAAGCATATCTACGGCGTTGTGAATGGTCAGCAGGCTTCAATTGTTGCTTGAGTTGAACTTTATAAGGATGGAGATGCAAGTCCAAATGCAAAATACGCCATAGTGATGTGTAAGATACGTTCAATTGATGTGAACGCAGGGAAATCGATAAATTTGGATCATCAGCAACACTTGCACTTACAGCACCGATATTTTCGACTGAGCGTCCATTACGATGATGCACAGGCCTTACGACATCAGTAACGCTTCCAATTCTTTTCAAATTTTTTTCATAATTTTACCGATTGCTTGCGTAGTCGGTCAATTACTCGTATCATCGCGTAATGCGCGAAAAGTGGCTATGCTTGAATCACCACTTTTGTAGTAAGTTTTAATAATTTTAACGCGTTCTTCAACATTCAACTAATATTATGACACTTCAAATGACAGCTGAGTTTGGCAGGTGTCAAATGCCAGCGTTACCAACTTGAAACTACGAAAGGAATGACCCTGTACAATCCCATTATTTCGGATATCCGATTTTTCTGCCAATAACTACTCGTACTATATGTACCTATTTTCATTTACTAACTAAGGCTTACCATAAATACTAACTTAAGATGGGGTAGACTGGGGTAGACTGGGGTAGACCTGTAACACAGGTAACAAGCCTTTCAAGCCACCTCGATCATTCGCTTTCTGCCTTCAGTTTCGCATGCTAAGCTGGTTGGAGTCCCCTTTCACTTGCGTGGGCCACCTGGGTGGTGGTAATCCTCAACTGCGATACACCTGCAGGATGGATTCAAAAACATTTCGGATCGTAGCGTTGGTGTCCATCAACCCTACATGATCCAGATATCTCACTCTTTTGGCTAAGTCGATGTCAGAAGTTTAATTGCCACTGCCAGCACTATAATCCGATCACTTCGGTAGAACAGAAAGGAAGCGTTGTCAAATTCATGCTTCTTTGAAGGAATTTTAAGAAAATCTTCAAAAAATAACAGAGCAGCATGCCTTTACTACCTATAAGCAACGCGAATTCTTAGCAGAATGACGGGATTCTTTAGGAGGCAGTTCTACTAGAACTTGATCAGGGGGCCATAGCTAACATCATATACTCCTAACATAGGAAAGCGATGCTTAAATCGATGTTTCGGTTGGTCAATTGTTCAACATCTTACAAAACTTTGTCATGTACTAAGGGACCGAAAATCACCAGAGGATTTTTCCTTTCAAAGCAGCCAGATCCCCCTGACATCGCATCACCTTGTTCAAATCCTTTTTTGACATCAAAGGTCTCAATAAGCAGCGTGCATTCTCCATCGTTATCGTGTACAGACGGACGAGGTTGGCGGGAATGTCAAAACTAGATATTGCTTTGTAAAGCTTGTTTCTATAGATGCTTTTATAAGCGGTCTTGAAAGCGATGAGCAGGTGGTGCATATAAATTTGAAGCTGATGGATCTTTTTATCTCAGATTTGGCTATCTTTATGTCATCCTGGTCGGGTGGACGAATTGTTGGGCTACATATATACATCGTCAAGGTTGAAAGATTCATTTACCCTGGCAGCGGTATTTGGTTCGTCATCGCAGTTATTGTACATATAGAGTCTACAAAAATGCTATCGAGTGTGACTCTGCCATGATGTTCCCTTGCTCCCTTGTAGAGACGAACTACAGGCTTTGGTTCAGGGCTTGTGTCCGTGGTAAAACTTCCGAAACTCGTTCATGGAGTAGCATCTCTCAGTTGCCTCTACCGCTTGCTTCTCATGCTTTTTCATTTTCCTCCTGAAAAACCGGTGTTCGTCTCTCCTCTTCTGCTCATAGAGCTCGTGAGAAACTCTTATCCACCCAGCCCATCAGAAGCGACATCTCTGATGGCTTTTTGGCAGTGTTGCCACTTAGACCTTCAAATATGACGGACTAGCCCGGATAAGGTCTCATTAGTTCCAGGATTTTTCTCACCGCTGATTCATGTGGAGAATTCATCAGCTTTCTGTTCATAATGCTGCTACTTTAGTCTTCTGTTGAGCACTCGCGCTTATAAGTTTTGCAAGTCGAGTCCGGACGGAGACCGACCACTTGGAGGTAGAATAAGGTCTCAGATCTCAGCGCCAACATATGTATTTCTACGGCACCCAACCATTACACTAGCTTAGGCACAAATGTGGAAATCCCTAACATTGCCAGAGGTATAGATTATGGTGCAAAGCACTTGCAACATTCCATCATAAATGCTGCTTCGTTTACTATACAAGCTTCACTTCAAAAGCCACAATCGACCGAGTCTTCACACGCTGGTAGATCCTGGAAAAAACTCGGTAACGACTAAACCAAAGCCTCTAGAGCCATAATCGTTTAAAATTGTGTGCAAAGACTAGCGTACGCAGCAGATGAAAGTGACACAATTGGCGGAACATGGCGAGCTATCACCAGTGTTTTCGCTAGTACTGACGCAGAAGCTAATAAAATGGGTTTAGCGTAAATCATGGAGTATATGGACCTTCAACACCGAATTGAATTAAATGTCACACAGTGTACAGCTTTTAGGTAGTAAAGGACTTTAACTTTCTTGGCTCTGCTATTAATTCTGCGAGCAACAGAAAACAACGAATCACTCTTGTCGTCAATAGTTATTCTTTGAGCTAAGAATGCAATCTTAGAGTAATCCGAATAGCTACGGTCGCTCTATATTGGTTGTACTTTATAAAGGAGTATACTCTTTGGAAGGCGGATAAGGATACCCTGGGTCGTTTCGACAGAATAACTTTTCGTAAGATATTCGATCCCGTTTGTGTTGACAAGCTTTGGGGGAAAAAACGGCATGAAAACTGTGCAACAGACGCCTGAGATGCCTAGTGCCTCCAATGTTGTAGACGAAGACATTGCAATTTGTCTTTTCCTTGATCAGGAAAAGGGTCAAAGCCAGGAAAGGAATGTTGTCGTGGGTTTCTCTATTGTATCATAGATCTAGAATGCGGTGCTGGTATCTTTTTGGAAGGCGAATACATTAGATACCTAGCTCAATCCTGATGGCAATAAAATATATTGTGGTAAATCTGTGGTTTGGAAACTTTTTTGTCCAGTTGAATGAGTATACTCTCGACTTCCTTTCACGTTTGATGGTTCATTTTACCAAAAACAGAATTATAGACCATCTTCGTAGCCACAGAACTTGATCTTCTTTCCGAGTCCGCATCTACTCGTTTGCTGATTTGATGTCGAACTTTTTTAGAACACCCACCCATGGCGGATTTTGATGAGAGGATCAGCCATTGCTGGTTGACGAGCTCCTTTTGCATCTTAAGCTTTGGTTGTCGATTGAACCTTCTGCTTGATAGAATCCTCAGTATGTACGTGCACAAGTATAGACAACTTAAAAAACAAATAAGACCGATAAGACCATTAAAAGGCATTGTGCTGTAGCAACGAAGCGTTTCAGATAGATTTTTACGTCTGTTTTCATATTTCCGGACTCCGGACCTATTCGTATTCTAGTAGGCGACAAATATCTTTTCCTAAAAGTCACAGTACGTCCTCAAATTCAACCTATTTTACATATGTTCTGATGCACAACAAACTGCAGTTTTATCAAAAATCGATCAAATGCTGTTCACTAAAAATTTTAATTCTGAATTAATTCAAAAATTCGGTTTCAATTATTATGCATCACACCTACCCTCTTCGCGATCATGCATGAGGCAATTAAAATACAAAGTAATTATTCTACGTCACTTAGGCCTACCTAAACGGTAACATCTGTTTGAAATTAGACAACAAGGATGCAGGCACGCACTCACACTGGGGTATAAACAAAAACAGTTCCTTCATCGGATTACATTTCGAAAAAAAAAAAATTCCATAAACAAAGGGGAAGCTATAAAGATTAGAACACGATCCCGAATATTTCATGTCTCCTGTAGAGAAGTCAGGCAGCCTAAATAGTTTCAATGTCCTCAATGATACTACTACTCACCAAGTGTTCAAATTTTTTTCGGACATGTGAATTAGAGGGAATACTTCCAGACATTGGGTTTTGTTCTACGAACTATGAATGAAAAACAAATCGAATACCTTCTTATGGGTTGAGTTCTATTACTAGTACAAGTTGGGATATAGTCAGACGCTGCAGGATACACCATACTCGTACCATTGAAAAGGAAGAAAACATAAAAAGGCAGAGAATATGAAACCGGAACTAATTGTATATGTTTTGTTTTGTGGCAAGGGTGACAAATCAGTGCTACACACAAAGGGCGCTATACAGATGGTTTGGGGTTGGAGGCGTTTAGATTAACGTTTATTGGTTATAGAAAACCAATCTACATGTGCTCGTGTGTTTTTTATATTTTAGTTAAGCTTACAAGCTTGTACCGTTTCATCAAAACTCGCCTTATCCTTTTGATGTAAGACTGACTCATTTGTTACTTATTAGTTGTTGCGGTAAAATTTACCACAAAAAGTTCTACTCTTTCTCTTCCTTCGGCCTTTCACTTACATTTTCTTCCGTTGATTCTTCAAAATCCTAGAAGAGTGATGGGAAGCCATGGGTTCATCAGCCATTGGTGAACCCTCCTAGTATCTTGTAAGATCAACCATAGCGGGTAGTATGGACGGTCCATGATGGAAGCGATCAGAAGAAAGGCGCAAGAATCGCATTAATGTATAGGAGCCTTTACCGAAGTTGTTGGCTCTTGCCCTTGTGTGGTGTCGTCTCCCCCATCGGGTAGTCTCCTTTGCTTACTTAGAAGGTATCTCTGCTCCACCCACTTCTTTCCTATCCAAAGCATATTGGCGGGAAGAATTGGTGGGTTCTTGTACTCTGCCTTTCTACTCTGCTCTGTGCTTGTCGGAGGGGACAACCAATAAGTCTGGGAGAAGGCAGAGACAGGAGTCTCTTTGGTAGTGACGGGCGGTCACTTTAGTAGAAGCGCGTTACTTTTAGAGCGAGATGGACGGTCTGGAACCCTATGCGTGCAAAAACCCCAGAAGACTTAAAATTACTGATGTCCTATTCAGTGACGGACGGTCGCCCATCGAACCATATTGTGCAAAAGATAAATATACAAAGTCAGTGTAAAAGAAAGTTATTTGCAAGGGCTGGACCCCCATTTGCGTGCCCCGCACTAACGAAGTTTAAGACAAAAGGATTCACCGGGATATCCTTGGTTAGTTTGCATTGGGTAGCGCTCAGAGGTGGAACTCCTTCCAATAGGTTCGTCATATGAGTAGTTCCTTGTTTCGCCCTCACGATACCCCATCCGATCATTATCAGAAACGAATTCCAATCTTGCGGAAATTTTCCCCAGATATGGGAAATAAGAATAAGACCTGCATTGGTGTGCGTGTGTGTGAGAGTGGAAGCGACGGAGGTCCAAGGCATGGTGGAACACTTCAGCAAAATTGCGGAATCTTGCACACAAAGACCAAATGATCGTTGCATCGGTATGAACGGTTGTATGAATGGACGTATGTGTGAGACCTACGGTCCGAGCCAATATCGATAGGAAAGGGCTAACCACTTCTTGGTTGACGATCAACAAGTTTAAAGAAAATTTTGCAAAAAAAAACAAAGAAGCGGAAAAGAAAAATAGGAAAAAGTTCGATCGTTACAAAAAAAAGGAAAAGAAAGAGAAATAAAAGAGAGAAAGAGGGAAGAAACAGTGAGGAGGAAACAAGGAAGAACTCAGAATCAAAAAGTAGAAGATTAGGAGGTAGTTCTATGGGCAAGGAACTTTCTGGAAAATTAGGAAGGAAAGATAAGTACCCTTGTGTATTAGAAATAGTTTTTTATATCGTGTTCCCCGGGGTGAATCCTTTCGATAGAAAAACATATCGCGTTTTGGTCTCGGGCTCCGCAAGTATCGGTTCAGGCTATTTGGTGGTACCTTCAGTACCATCTTTCAAAAAAACATCTTGTTGTCGCCGCCTTTCGGCTGTTATATTGTATTATCAACCAATCCTTGATTAATAAAAAAAAAATCCATTTTATATCGTATACCAAAAAAGATTCTTTCTCTTTCTGGTGTGGTTTTCGGTCTATTTCTTTTGCAGCATACGGTTTTGCACTTCCGATCGGAAAAAGCGCATGGCGCCTAGTTTAAACAGCGAAAATAATTTTAAATTGAAATTCGCTACATATTTACTTCCCTGAACCCAGTCCAGCTGAGCAGCCAAAAAGGGTCAGCACAGATATAAACCACCAATCGCGTGGTTCGGTTTTTTTTTCAAAAATTCTGTGTGTTTAGTTAGTTAGTTTTTCCGGCCATCATAAATACCGAAAGTTAGTTAGCCCGGGAAAATTGTGCAACATAGTCACGGCATACAGAAAGAAATCTAATTTTTGTCCTGTAGATCAATTTAAATGCTTCTGGTTTTCTGTCTAAGAGCTAGCAGTATTGGAGTGTTTTTTAAATGTTTCTGGAACAACATCCACCACAAAATTTCGAATAGGAAGCTTTATGCCGAGGCGGTGCTGTTATCCATCGGCATCATGTGTCCTAGCTAACGCCGCTGTTAAGTCATTTACCACAGAATACGAGTAACACGAGAAGACTAAAAGATTTGTAGACCTTCAGTTTTTTTTGCTCATTTTTCAGTTGTGTAATGTTCCTTGTACCTCCAGGTATGGAAACGACTCAAAATAGGCTTACTAGAAGCAAACTTGGTCAATGAATGCTGAATGCTAAAACCCTAAAAGAGGTTTCAAAAACCGAACGCCTGCAATAATTTGTATTTAAGATTTCGGTCGATTTTTTTTCCCAATATATTGTTTGGATCTTCCGGTTATGGTTGGAATTAAGCATCATTCAAAAGTCCTCCACGGGAGTTCTTGCAGCACTTAAATCTGACAAAATAATTTTCGATGACTTTTTGAAACACATCGGCTAATGGCTCGGTCATAACTTGACGAATATTCGGTTTCAATGCTTCAAGGGTTTGCCGAATTGTGTGCATAAACACGATCTTTTGCATGGCCCCACAAACAGAAGTCCAACGGCGACAAATCACACAATTAACTCGAATTAACTCGTCCAGGAAATTTGTCCAGATAAGAATTGATGGTGACGGTTACACCTTCCCCATTTTCGAAGAAGTGTGGAGCATTGACACCACTAGAGCAAATTGCACACCATACAATGACTTTTTGTAGATGCAATGGCCTTTCGACAGGTACTGTGGATTTTCACTTCCCCATAAACCTACGACAATTTTGTTTGTTATCGTATCCACCGCTGAAGAAAATGTTGTGTGATGTTCAAGCACCCAAATGGCATATATTCTACTCATTCCGTGGTTCGCTTACCTTAATTCTTGAGTGAGTTGAACTTTTTAAGGGTGTGGATGCAAATGCAAGTGGAAGAAAAGCCCAAACGTTGTGCTCGCAGGATCTTTTTCAACCCTTTCACTTACGGCAGCTATATTTTTTGTAGGGCGTTTATTTCGGCCTTAAGGCATCTGTAACAGATCCAGTCTCTCTGAATTTGTTTACTGTTTTGCCTATAGTAAGCTCAGATGGACGATTATGTCGACCGCACTACAGAATAACGATGTTTGAAAAAAGTTTTCACAATTTTACCACATTCAGCGACTGTTAGACGATCCATATTGTAAAATTAAAAACTTTAAACTGAACACTGTATGAGTATATCGAATGACAGTTCGGATTGACGTATGTGGTTGAAACAGGGATGTCAATGGTTTGTGTCAATGATAAAAAATATCATATTTTAAGGGGTAAACATGCGTTAATAAAATTTAGTATGTCATAGGTTGTAATAGTACAAGGTGGCGCAAAATTAATCATCCTATCGGAAGATGCAATTATATTTGACATTTTTGAACTAGAAAGCTGCAGTTTACAAACAGGAAAGCACTGGGGCGCTGTACTCCGCAAGAGCGTGGAATAATTGTCTTTTTTTTACCAATAATCGGTCGGTACTGTAAGCGCAGCGTGAATTTTGACGTCGAGTTCCTAATCGTGTTGTGCCAACTAGGCAAACATTCAAACTCGACTTGAACAGACTGGAACCCCAGGAGACCATGCAGGGCGTGGCCGTCACCGGACTGGTCGTTCGGCCGAGAATATCGCGGCCATAGCTGCCGCTGAGAATGAAGAAACATCAACCAGACGACGAGCCACGCAATTGGGCATAAATCGGCGGTCTTTACAGCGAATTTTAGTGAAAGGCTTACACATGTTCTCGTACACAGTGCAAACAGTGCTTCAGTTAATGCCTCCTGACCGTCAGTCGCGTGTGAATTATTGTCAAGCCATCCTCAATCTCAATAACGAAAAGGACGATTTTGTGTGGAAAATCATAGTGAACGGAGAGGCGCATTTCCACTTAAGCGGTTACGTCAATAAGCAAAATATTCGTTTCTGCGGCGCTAAAAATCCGCGTGTGGCGCACAAAGAGCCATTACATCCATTCAAAGCCACTGTGTGGTGCGGCGTTCACGCGGGAGGAGTGATTGGGCCGTATTTTTTTGAGGATGCTATCGATAATACCGTCACTGTTGCTGGCGAACGCTACAGGGCCATGATAAACGACTTCTTACTGTCGGAATTGGATGACCGGACTTGGTGAACATGTGGTCTCAATAAGACGGTGCAGCCGCACACACAGCGAGGGCCACAATGGATATTGTGAAAGAAGCGTTTGCTGGTCATGTAATCTCTCGTGTTGGCGATTGGCATGGCCTGATTTAATCATCCCAGACTTGGGCCAGGGTTTCTCTAATATCTGTATTCATTTCTGTAAGGCTGTGAAGATATTCATCTACGGCCCTCTTAACTTCTTCATTGGATGCGAAGCGCTTCTTAGAAACAAATTTCTTCAAGTTTGGGAACAGATGGAAGTCTGAAAGTGCCAAATCAGGAGACTAGAGAGATAGCCGAGCATATCGTACCCCAAATCCCGTAGTTTTTTCTTCGCCAACGCATCCTTGTATACAGTTGCATTGTCCTGGTAAAAGATGAGTGGTTTCTTTTTCAAGCCAGGCCTCTTCTAGCGAATTTTGGAATCCAGCTGATCAAGAAGGATGGAGTAATATTCGCCTGCAATTTTTTTTTCCTTTCGCTACCTTAAGCACTCTGGCCATGACTTTTTCGGCAGCGATCGACTTCTCTTTCTTTGGCGCTGAAGCACTGGTTTCCACCAACTGCTTCGACTGCTGTTTTATTCCTGACGTGTAGTGGTGGACCCATTTATCATCCATGGTGAGAAATCGCCGCACAAAATCGGTCGGAACCCTATTAAATTGTTCCAAAGATTGCTGCGAAAATCGTTTGCGCATTTGCTTTTGATCGGCATTCAGCAAATCTGGCACCAATCCTACGCAGAGCTTTCGCATCCCTTAGTTTTTGTGCAAGATAACCTTCACTCGCCTATAGTCCAACACGATATCATGGACCGAATGTTTGCGGTTTTTGGCCATCCTTCACATGGGTCATCTTCGAGGGACGTGCAATCACGTTTAAGCGGTTGACATGGAAGGGGCAGAATTTTACGGGGGACTTTTGTCAACTTTGGATGAATTTCCTTAGAGGTTAATCCATCCAAAACGAAGAATCTTAAAACTGCCCTATATTCAAGTTTATCGATTTTAACAAAAAACACGCAGGGCATCTATTGCAAAAATTCGTGTAACTAACTACTTGGGAGAACAAGTTCAAACCTATCATACGAACTATTGACACGTGCAGTCAGGAAGGAAGCATATGTTTTTGCTGATCAGAACGTCATCTCTGCGTTAGGCCGAAAACTTTTCTTTGACCTTACCCTCGTAGATAAAAACATGACTTAAATATAAAAGCAGTTAGCAGAAGCATTGAAAGTTAATCGTACAACTGTTTCCAAACGTTTTAAAGCCCTGGAAAAGATCCAAAAAGAAGAAATATGGGTTCCATATCAATCGGGAGGTGAAAAACCTTTTCAGAAAATATTCCCGAATGGCACAAACGAAAAGTTTCATTCCATTGAATTGTTTCCGCCAAATGGATCTGCTTCGACAATTCCAAGGGCAAAAATCAAAGGTGGACCCAGGCCAAAAATCAATCTCGCAACTAGTACGAAATATCCACGGCGAGAGAAGAGAGTACAGTGTATTTGGTGGGACCAGAAAGGAATCGGAACTGCTAGGACCCAGTGAAACTATTACTGGCGAGCTTCATGATGACAATACTCTCCCACATGTTGCAAGGCAAGTAAAAAACTATTTGGCAAACATTAATTGGGAAGTTCTGCCCCATCCATCGTATTCACCCGATTTGGCCACTTTCGATCGATACAAACCGGACTTTCGGCACAGCACTTTTATTCTTACGAAGAAGTGAAAAATTGGTTCGATGAATTAATGGCTTCAAAAGACGAGCAGAGGCATTGCCGCGGAATCTAGCAAATTCACGAAAAAAAAGTCATTGCCAACGATGGCCAATACTTTGATACTTGAAGTCATTCATTCTGTTGTTTAAATAAATGCGATTTTCGAAGCTGGAACTTGTTTGAGCAGTGGATGGAATGTCCAATCATGAGATGCGAACCTTCTTACTACTCTCAAGATATATTGTGATTGTATGGCTTCTCCGAAGACAGTTGGAATGCCTTATTCATTTGACTTTTGGACTGCTTTCTGGGTTTGTAACAAAAGTGTCAAGTAATAAGCGAACACTATCCTTGTGAGTGTCTGGGCAACGCTCGCATCAAGCTGTTAGTAGTCTGTGTTGATGTGTTGGGTGCTGGTTCTTGAGGAATCAAAGAAAATTACAGGATAGGCGGAGGCGTGTTTTCTGAGACATGATAAATTTCAGTCTTTCATTTTTGCAATGAAACTGTTAGTATCAGTATCCAAAATCTCTACAAGAGTCCTTAACAGCTAATCATCTCTTAGGGAGACTTGATGAACGCTTCAATCATTAACTCTGGATGCAAATGGGTTTGGTCTACTACTGACTGGACATATTAAGCTAGAACCGAATCTGAAAGCTCCATAAGATTGGTCTCACTTTATAAAGGCCTCATTGGCGCACATGTGTATGTTATTACTGAGGGTTCCCCGAGGCAAAAGCATTCATCAAGACTTTCGTTGATTTCATAGAGGAGAAATCTGCCTGCCAAGCTTCTACGATAAACCTTTATTTTGCCATGAGTCAGTATTTTTCCAGGACTACCTTGACATTTCAAAGGAAAGTAGTTTTTGACTTTGTCAAAGTTTGTGCGTCAATTTCAAATATTTTGTCATATCCAATTGCATATTGATTTTGGTTGTCTGAAGGTAACCCTTACCTTGAGTGGTAATGCATTAAGTTAACTTACCCCCTCCTGTTACTGGTTATATTCAACCCAGTCAGATCCACGCCAGGGTCTTCTACTAGTCTTTTCATCGTCAGCTATTACGACCACTTTCAGAAGAGAACGACGTCAGGTTGCATTTCATATCTAAAATGTTTTTTTCTTCGATTTCTAGAACCACCAGAGAGGGCCATGTCACATTTTCAAAGCAATTCACCTGCCATATCTGCCGCTGCCACTGCTGCTACTTCTATTGCAGCTGGATCTGTACCAGGAGTTGGTGCTCCGACGTATACCTATACATTCAAAATATTGATCCACGTGTTTCGTTACATTGAAAACGGATATTTGCTGGATGTAAGCGAGTCTGGGGACTGAAACTGTGGTAGGAGGAGTCCACCCGAGGAAGGAAGGAGACTGACTCATTACTTCGTTGCAAGTTGAATACATCAGCAAGCTTACTTGTATGCACGAGAGAGATTGCTTCTCTGGGTACTACTCCAATCCTAACCATGTATGAGTGTCTTGCATCTGTGTAAGCTCATGTGCTTTTGTGCGCTTACTTGTAAGGATATCGAACCCGAATGGTAGAATGGTAGAGTGCGGATGGAGTATGCACAGGCTATTTAAAATAAATAGAATCTCTACAATTGATGTAAATTAACAGAAGAGCCTGATACAGCGAACCATAGGGAAAGGCAACGGAAATACAGAAAACAAGATAGAGAAGAGTAGAGGATTGCTATTGAAGAGTGCATCTGGTTTTTGATTCAAATGACCCAATGGATTGTTTCTATTCTGTTTTGAACAGTAATAACAATTTTGAAAGGCCAAATGCAAAGTCCTCCGTATCTTTTACTTCAATTTTGTGAAATATAAAATAAATGTTTATGGGAAGGTACGTACCTTAATCCTTGATTGCGGTCAAGTTGTTCGAATATTCAAGAGAAAGGACAGCAGGTACCTTAAACCTTTTTCTTGATTTGACAAGGATGGCCAAATTGCATCTGAAAGGCTGCACCGAAAAGTTTGTGGTCAGCTCAGTTAAAACGAACGTTCCTTGGAAATGGACAGTGTATGCATATGGAACAGAGATGATGAAAGCCTATTCAGAGAGTTGATAATCAATTCATTTACTGACATGAGGACATCTCACATTATTGCCAAAAGTAATTAATGAAAATTTATTGAATTCAATGCAATAAAAGATGAGTTTCGCTTCTATTCTGTGGTAGGTATCCTGTGTGCGACTTCGGAAATTGCTTCGCATCTTAACAAGCAAGCAGGCAGACCTGATGTAAAAAAAGTTCCATTCTCACGTTCATTGATGATTTTGTTTCTTATTGTAACCTATGATGCAGACAAGGCTCAGTGACTTCCGCCTTTCGATTGCATTCAGTGAAGTTGTAAGAAAGTTCAGCTAGGCTTTAGCCGCAAATTAGCTGTCGCTACAAAAGCAAGCGCCTCGTCCCTCCACCGATTGTTCAAAATATGGTTTAGAAGACTGGCGCAAGTTTTTCGAACGAGGAATGAAATCTAAGGTTATCATCCTCAAGAAAGACATCAATGTCATGTCCCTGATCGGTTTCGAAACCATCTGTAAGAACATGACAATATCCCTTTCGTGGCTCAAATTCTGACCAAAAACATATTTGGGCATAGAACCAGTCGATTTCGTATTTTCCCCGCAAAGAAGCTCTTTGCATCAGACGGCTTGTCCGTAACACTTCAATTAAAATAAAGGTCTCAAGGCTTCAGTACGTGTCGTACTAAGGTCAGTTCCCAGTCCATGATACGAATATCAATGAGAAGAAAAAATGTCAACAGAAAAAAAAACCACGACTTTGCGAAGGGTTGCTTTATTACCAGGCTTATAAGCATGTTCTGACGTTAAGATCATATTTACGGCAAGTTCTTCGGACACTAGCTACGAGCATAGACCCAGAATAATCGATATCGCTGCTGCAAATGTCATATCATCCTGGCTTAAACATTGTTCAAACAGCCTAGCATTCACAAAGGGTCTTAAAAATCCCATGATTAAGCTAGAGGCCAGCGCATTGGTATTTTGGATGGCATTTCGAGGACCCGACTTCGCCTCAGAGCATGCCATGTTATGGCCATTGCGAATCGAACCCTTTCAATTGCAAGAGACTGCAATAGTCTTTTCTGATAGAATCTACCAAAACGTATCGAGAAACCCTATGCTACCAACATCAAGTGCAGAAGCCCTGTTTTGACTTTTTTCAATAGAGGCGTCTCATTTAATGTGCCTGGTTCCACCCGACCACCACAACCGAACCTCTTATTCAACAAAGCATCTACAAAAGCACACGCTAAACGATTTAAGGACCAATTTGGGTCAAACAAATCATACATCATCGCCGTCCCAGTGATCGGAAATACATTTGTTTCAGCATCGCCTCTTATCTGTTGACACAATTGTTGGTTCTAGTGACTGCACATCACCATCAGCTCGAATTTTGGCCAAGCATAAAACTAGATAATGGTAAGTGTTCCAAACTTACCGTTGATCCTCTCCATCGATATCTGAAATGCCCACCAAGATTGTGTGATTTGTCGCCGTTGGATATGTTGTTGTGGGGCTTTGATCGTGTTTATATACCACAATTAGGCAAACTCTTGACGCTTTGAAAACGAATATTCGTCATGTTATGACCGAGGCATGTACCAAGGGTAGCGCTCACGTCTCCGAACGGGGTACTGGATGCTGCCTTCTCGTTCTAGGGGTATCAAAAATTAAACTGTGCCGCCGGGGTAACTGCCCGGTCATGGAAAAATGATAAAAGTGACGAAGCAGAAACAAATCTCCTATCGAGTCCCTCTTAATCTCTTAAGAGAGATTCTGGATCCGCCAGCATAAGGATTATGGATTTTTTCGATTATGGAACCTCCAAGTACTATTGCACTTGAATTTGTGTAGGCCCCCCACCCGAAGGTAGATACCACAATTTACTGGTTGTGGACAACCTGACCGTAAGTTGTGAGGTATTGGACCACCCGAAGTGTAGTGGCAGCACAGCCAAAAACCTGTCAGCGATGCCGCCTTTGATGTGTTGGGTTTCACTCGACCACCACAAGGAACTCTGGCTTCAGCGTGTGCCGGCAAGCACATGCAGCTGAGCATAAGGAAATTGAGATGCTACTCTAGGAATGAGATTTGGAAGTTTTACCAAAAGATAAAAAAAGCATGCCACGGACACAAGAATCGAATCGAAGCCTGTAGAGGCGAGCAAGAGCACAACGTAGTAGAGTCGCAGTCGATGCTGCAGATTTGGAAAGAGCATTTTTGCAGACTGTATAACGGCAATAACGAACCAAATACCACTGTCAGGCTGATTGAACTTTTCGACCTGAACGATGTGGACCAGCCGGGATAAAGTGAAGATAGCAATATTTAAGCTTAAGTCCAACAAAGCTACTGGAGCGTCGGCTTGATTGCCGAGCTCTTCGCAGTGGTAGGCGATGACTTGGTAAGAATTAACAATGCATTACTTAGCGGCTTTCTAGCAGTACAAATACCAGATTTGAAGTCTTGTGTAAGGTCTGAGCTTGCCTTTTACTGGACGGTCGAGGGCCATCTAATATAACCGAGTAATTCAATACCCATCGAACGGTTTGTCCTAAGCCGTAGCACGCTACGACATATATAGTTTCCGGTTGAGCTTCGCAACGTTGCGGTCACTTTTTATTACACGCCGGCACCTTACGTGTAAGCCCAGGCCTGGCATAGTCCAACTATTAACTATAGCTATCTGCCTATGCTGTAAGACGGGAAATCTCATCTGCGAAGCTACGAATTCTTTCGATTTTTGTTCTGCCAGCGAGGACACTGCTGAGTTCACAAGCTACACTTTCATAGGTGCTACATGTTAGCTTGCAAATCCCTAACATCTGAGTATATTGGACATACTCATAAAAAATGCATCCAATCTTCAAAGGGAGCTCCGTATGAACAACATGCCACTTCACTAATGCCCCTCTAATGCAGAAAATTATTCATGGACTATGCCCACTTAACAGAAAATCCAGACTGAGACCATGACCGGGCTGGTCGTCACAACCTGAAAAAAGTATAAGTAACTCTGCCTTTATCGCTCATGTTCCATCGAAAATGCTATTTAGAGCGAACATAATTGCTTAAAATTAGAGCTTACACTCTTTACGGGAAAAGTCGTCCACTTCCGTCGAGAATTATTTAAAAATTCAATAAAAACATGTCCCGACGATATCCACCGGAAATGTCAGGAATTGCTCTATAAATTTGGCGAATAGACCTCTGATTTTGGAAATAAATTTCAACAATAACTTTGGCTTTATCAGAAGCACAATAAGCAAGTTCGTACCGGGCACCGACGCCTTAGTTAAAGGGCGGCATCAGAAATGGATTTTCATTGGATTCTACGAGTATATGGACAGTAGGCGGATGAATGTAGGTCCGCAATCATCTCAGAGAATAAGGAAGAGACCCTTCTGCATTCTAGCTAAATTTACCCGGATTTCAAAAATGACCGCGGAAAAGGTTCGTTGCTCTATGAGAATCGGTTCTGATTTTACCGTGACATTTGATGTCAAGGCGATCTACAGCAGTAGTACAGTCACTTAAAAATCGGTTAACAACTTGCCTATGCAGATAGAGAGGCCTGAGTTCGAGATAGTCAAGGACATTGTCTACTTAGGCCCTGCAGGTAACATAAGAAACAGCTTCACCTCTTATGTGAGTCTCACGGGCAATTGAGTGCTCCATCCCGGACACCCATAAAAGTGCTCTGAAAAACTCTGATAAATACAGTCTTTCTTCATGGTGTAGGCATAGACTCTGGTCGTTACGAGAGAACAAAGCTTTGAGTGATCTACGGCCCTGTTTATACGGCTACATGGACTCAGCGAAAATTCCTTAAATTTGACGTATTGAATCGAAGAAGAACCTTTTCTAGTGAGTTTCTTTCAATCGGGGAAAGTCCGAAACCAGTCTGAGTTGCGAAAACGGAAACACCTGGCAAACAACGAGGCTGGCAGTTGAGGAATGTGATTGCGGCTCTAGTTCACTTTTTACCATGTAAATGGGTAATGTTGCTATAAATGGAAGGTCGTACCACATTCTTTAATCTTAGTTATACTAGTATCTCTTAACATCTGAAAGAACTCGGGGCTTAAGTATCCGTTTCAGAGAATATCTTGCAGCCTATCTCCTTTCCCCTCCATCTCAAGTAAATCGTTTTTTAATTTTACTGACCCCGGGATAAGGTAAATATATCCACCACCACGATTTTACTTTACCAATTAGTCAGTTATCAACTATTCTGCAGATATCTCAATATAAGATCATTGATCAGTTTAACATTTTTTTAATCAACTTAACCTCAAAAAATAAAGTTAAAGGCAACCAAAATCAGTTGCCGACTACTTGTTTAAATTTAATCTTGTTCACGTGCATCCCCGAAAAATTTAAAAGAAAATAAAAAAAATGTAAAAGACCAGGCAGAGGTAAATACCCCTTAAGCGACTGAAAACTTACTTCTACCGTTACATTGAACTCCTCCCTTGGTTTATTCATTAATTAAAATTAATTATTATTAATCTTCTTGGTTATTCCCATTTGTGCCGGGACACTGCACAAGTTCCTTCAGGATAAAACCCTCTCTTAAAAATAAAAATTAAAAAGAAATAAAAGTAAATAAAAATAAAAATTAAAAAAAACGAAGAGAAAATTGCAAAAAGTCCTTACAACTTACGGGTACTTGTGCTTGGGTTGCATGCACTTGTATCAATGTGAGGGTGAGCTTACATTTTTTTTTTTTGTAAATCAATACCATTGAGAACCTACCAAAGGCGCATGATCTGTAAAGTTCTTTAGTTTTGCACTCTCGCTCGTTACAACATCATCACCAGCAGTCGAAAAAGCAACAGCGGTAGTGGCAAGTGTGACCATAGGATAGATATGATTTCGGCAAATGATTCACTCATTCATTCTTATTTGTTTGGGTCCCTTTCAATTTGGGTGCTACTGAAGTGGATTCTTTTGCGCTTTTCTCAGAGATGGATCCGATTAATATCCTGGCTGGAGCGCGGGAGTCCGGCCCATCCTCAGACCGGACAAAGTGAGGATGGTAACCTGTGAAGTCTATTTTGGAGAATGTTACAGATAACCAACACAGTCCAGGGTTTATTTGTATTGGCAGTACTTAAGGAAGGTGACTTGAACTTCAGGCATGTAAGCAAATACCTGACGACGATTCGCTTAACACGTCCCGACAAGAGAGAAGGACGACTTCGCCAACGATTGCTTATACTAGTTTCTCGACGAAAGCTACGAGCTTTGAGTATAACCTGAAAATTGGGAATTTTAATGGCAATCTATGTAAGGAGGACACTTTGGGTAATACAGTGAGCCTCAAGCCCGACGAAATCTCCATAAAGCGACATCGTTGACTTCAACCATATTGATCATATTGCTTTGTCCTCCAGTGTTTTAGATGTCCAAATATTTCTAGAAGCCAACATAATCTCGTAACTTCCCAAAGCCTCTGAATCGCTGTGAGAAGTTAAACGTTGAACGGCATTAATCGCAAGAGAACGTTAAGGTCTTTACCTAGGGATTCCTTTAACTTCTGGACGAATCCGATGCCACGAGCATCAAAGGTAAAAAAAACCAGTGGCACTACTACCAAATAGCAATCAGACGGGCTGCCTCTGAAGTACCAGGTCTTAACCCACCTCAACAAAGGTCGTTTCTGCCGTATTATGTGAACGCCTAAAACTTCTTGAAGTAGCTCGGTTTTTATCTACCACGGCTTCGCTCTCAACTCAGAGCACACCTTAGCTGCAACTTCTTTGAACCAACCAACTGAATCAGAGAATACTGTGATCATCCTAGTTCTGCTTTATGCTTTATGGAGGGAAATTTGGATACTGACGAAGGCGAATGAAAATGCTCTGGAGCGCTTAAAGGGTTAAGTTCTTCGGGTAATTTTAGGTCCTGTTTGCATCAATGAATAATGAGGGAGACGTTTCAACAACTAATTGTACGGGCTGTACAGTTGTGTCAAACTCGTCAAAAAATGTCGAATTACCCGGATTAGATGGCTAGGTATTCCTGAGTGCTTAAACATCTGGGTTAGAGCTGGTAGAACATAAAATGGAAGCAGTTCTAGTAACCAGTCGCAAGGAAAGAGAAACAATCACCATCAGGGTGGGCGATAACGATATAACATCAAAATCGGCTATCAGATACCTAGGTATGATGATCGATGCTAGGCTCACTTACAAGAAACACCTTGAAAGAACGTGCGATAAAGCTGCAAAGGTGAGCGCTGCCTTATCCAGAATAATGACAAACATAGGAGGACCCGGACAACAAATGAGACTAGTTCTGTCAACGATGGTGCAGTCAATCATAATGTATGCGGCACCAATATGGGCGAAAGCATTGAAAATTAAGTCATACGCAAGAAAGACTAATTCTGTCAACAGACTATGTGCTCTGAGAGTTTGCTGTGCATATCGGACAGTGTCAGATGATGTTATATATGTTATTGCGGGAATGCTACCAGCAGATATATTGGCTACTGAGCTACAAAGGACCTACGATGCCAAAATTCGGGAACCCGGAGTTTCAGTGAAAAATATCAAGCTGGGAGATGGAACCAGTCTACAAAGGGGAGATGGACCTACCAACTTATACCCGATATTCGTAAATGGGTAGAACGTATCTACGGAGAAGTAGATTTTTACTTAAGTCAGCTCCTAACTGGACACGGCTGCTTTCAATCATATCTATACAGCTTTGGTCTGAAGGAATCTCCCTTCCGCTTAGCATAAACTGTGGAGCGGCTAGGGAAGATGCACAGCATGTATTTTTCCAGTGCCCGCACTTCAGAACAGAGCGCAAAGAACTAGAGGAGAAAATTGAAGAGATACCAACTCCTGAAAACATCGTAAATCATATGCTAACATCAAGTATAATATGGAATGCGGTGAAACAGGCTGCGGCAAAAACAATGGCCCACCATGAGTTGGTACATTATAGGGACTTGAACCTAACGTGGCTTGTTTCATGTTTAAGGCAGTCCGTAGTTACGCACTACATAATAGGGCATGCCCCTGCAGGTGTTCCAGGAAAACAAGAAAAAATATTTAAAGTCGCAGCACAGCACCATTTCAATTGTCTTCAGACGCAATAGATCGGATTCAGTAAAATTGGATAATTTTTTCTCCTTCATGTGGTTCCATATGAATGGACCACAGCACTTAAACTTGATATTGCCAGTTGACTATGGTCCACACACTAAAAACTATATACCAGCCCAAGTTATCGAAGCTAGTCTCAAAATCAATAAACATGCCTAATATAATCTCAAAAAAAATACCACAGTTCTCGTGTTTTTTTAGAGTTGTATATGAAGTGAGATAGCTTATCCAGGCTTAGAACGGATACCATCTTGGGAATATTGGCTGATGATGAAGTTGCCTAATTCTTTAATTTTAGGTGTGACTTCAGGATGGACACATGATAAAGGCTCACAGTTTTTAAGCCGGCATGCGCTTATAATCACAAATTGATGACAGGATAGTCCTCAACGGACTATCATAAGACCTAGTCATTCCCACACACTATGTTGCTCGTCGTGTCATTTTGTACCCATTTAGTGGGGAAAACCCGATTCTTCTCCGACTTCGAATATAGGAAAGCAAGATACCAATTCATAAGCTGGTCTTGTTTTTTAAGCTTTTCGTCGAATTTTGAAGTGAGTACAAAACGCGCGATGTGCACATGTTCACTGAACTTGGTGGTCTTCCGACTAGTGTCTTATATACTGGGAAATACGCAAATCGGGCGCATCGAACGATCCATGTCACCTACCTCAGCCTGTTAGTTTACGAGCAATTACAAGGTGGAGCAAAAGTAATGTCAAAAATATGAGTGTGCCATAATTGTTTGCAAATGCCGTCAACCAATGTCATATAATTTTGTAATCAGATAGAGTATTAGTTGACAATAAGCAATGGAGCGATACCCGCCTGAACTATTTTTATTGCTTATTTGACCAATTTCCGGTCTATTGTTTTAAGGCAGCGGGAACTTCGTTGACATTTTCCTAGTAGTTCGCCTCATGTGCACGAACAATAAATCGTTTGACTGAGCATGTTGTATAAACTAGATCCACTAGAGATGTCGCAAGAAATGGCCAGACCCATATTATACGTTCGACCCAGAATATTATTACTATAGGCGAGGACGTCCTAGAGACCTCACAAACACCGATAACAATGCACATAGTATGGCATCAGCATGCTTGCTCATATGCCCTGTTAAGCCTGAGGGAAGAAGAGGATGATTTCGTATCCAAAATCATAATGAGCGAAATGAGAAATGGCCCACTTCTACTTAAGCGAATATGTGAAAAAATAAAGTTTGCGGTTCTGGGGTACGGAGAACCAAAATGAAATGCACAACGAGCCATTTCATCATCTCAAAGTGTTTGGTGCTTCATTTTGCATTAGAAAAGCGATGCGCTTTTATTTCTTAGATGACGTCGACGGCACTATCGTAACTGTAACCGGTGAGCGCTACACTCAGATGTTAAATGAGTTCCCTTTGTCGCAAGTTCCTTAATTGAGGCTTATTCAATGTTAGTTCCAGTACAATGGTTAACGATGGAGATTTTGGGTCACCAATTTAAAAGTCGTGTGATCTTCCGTTCTGGCGATCTGGTCCGCAACAAACGTTGCAAGTCTTGAAAACCAACATTGACTAAGAAATCACCAGTTTTGAGTCAGATGTCCTGCAAGAAACAATTCAAAATGCCGTAAAACGAGCACAGTTGTGCATTAACTCAGGAGGCGGTCATTTGATGGTCATCTTTGTGACCTCCATTCCACCATCCTACTCTCTGAAACACTAAAACTTGATATGATCTGCGCGGTAACAGACCACCTTCGAAAGACATTATGCTTCGACAAAAGATTTTCCATGGAAATTCTCCGCAAAGAAGCATGCGTCAGCAATAACTTACCAAATAGCCAAAATGGCAAAAAGTAGTATACGGATGGCTCTAAAATGGAAACGGTAGTGGGAGCAGAAATACACGGATTAAACACTGTATTTCAAGCCGTACTACACGCCATTCTAGAATGCGCTAACATGATCTACAACTCTGGTATCAAGCGAGCAAACATTCATTTATTTACGGATAGTCAAGCAACTATAGTATACTTGTAAATGCCCTTATCTCGCACATCATTGACTCCAAATCAGTCATGTACTGCATCAAAACTCTCCAAATACTCAGCTCAAAGAACAAGACCAAACTATGGTAGGTTTTTGGGCATGAGGGTATTGATGGCAATGAATAGGCCGACGAACTGAAGGTTCAACGGATCTGAACCTGTTTGCTGCATCCCCAAAAGTGCAGTCAATCTAGCTTTAAATAGGTGGGAAGTGCATCTCATATTGGGAGGATACTACAGGTCTAAGACAGGCCGACCGAGTTGTCCAGCCTTTCATTAAAAATGGCAAAAGATGTCTAAATTTAAGTCGGCACGATATCAAAAGCCTATTGGGGTACCTTACACGTTATTACGGTTTGAGATATCACCTCGACTCACCGGAGTGCCGACCTTGTCTTGAAGAAGACGAAAACGCTGCAGCACACATTTTGTGTGCCAACCCTTAACGGAATCAGAGGAAATACCTTCTTCAGGGAACAACTTGACACCACTGAACTAAGGGATTCCCCTGCTGGAAGAGTTACTAACTTCATTCGGAAGGTAAAACACCTACTAGCCGAAATACTGATGTGACAAACTGGTTCAAAAGATCTTCTAGGCCGAAGTGCCTTATTGTTGCAATAGGCGAGTCAGAAATTTAAAAAAATACAAAAATTATGTTCACCTTCGACTTATCTTTTCGTGGAAACAGAGCCCAATTTTATTCATTTCTGACAAAATTGCAGCCAATTCACAGTATGACACTACTTTTGCCCCAACTTGTACAATTTAAACTTGAACTTTTTCCTCTGGACACCGTTTCCACAAATTATTTTCCTTTAACTCTGGCCACACTAATAATGTTAGAGCATTACCTGAAGCCAGAAAAGGTAAATGTGAATTGGGGGTGGCAAACAGTAAGGTTTGTTGCCGTTTTGTCGTTATACTTTTTCATTGTCCCGCGCGCTCTTTAATATTTAAACACAACCGATGGCTTTTGTATGTGCAACTGAAGTGCTTTTTGCACCATTCCTCCATGCCCCAGGATGACAATGTCGAACGAAGGAATTGTAGTAGAATATATAGTACATACCTATAGGTAAAAGAACTTCAGAATTGAATAAGTAAAAATCCTTTATTTATCAGGAGCGAAGGATTTTATTGCTACCTGTTGTGTATTATTATTTCATTAAAACTCGTTCGTATTCATTTTGCACACTTGGCTAAGTTACCTATGACTGTCTGTCATTTGACGATTGAAAATGCATCAAAAAGGAGGGTGCAGTCAGTAATTACAAATACGAGTACGAGTACGATGCAATGTGGAAGTACGGTACGTGTTTAGGAAAATGACGGATAATTTGAGAAAAGTTCTGGATAAATCCAGGTTTCATTTCCATTATGTGGCATCATTTATTCAGCTAATCAAAGACAAAACAACAATTAGTTGAAAAATACCAGTTGAGAGACAGGTATTGTAGGTATTTAATTATAGTTGATTCCTGGAAATGGAGGTTGGATTTATAATGAAACAAATGCTACTGACAGACAAAGAATAAACTACTCGTCGTTTGTAAGGGGGAAATCACTATCGAAAGCTGTGATCTACCTCGAAATAGAGGGCGTTTTTTTCAATCGAATACTAACTTCAAAAATTTATATCTGTCAAACTAACTGTCAGATTGCAAACTGTCAGTGTCATTTTATTCAGTAATTGACATAATCAGGCGCAAAGAAGGGTGCATACTGAAGAGAATATTGTATCCGTAGAGGAGAGTGTTGAAGACGATGCAAATTTTGCGATTCGATGTCGTTCATAACAGCTTGGTCTTTGCCCGTCCTTTTCATAGGAAAATTTTAAGAAAATATCTTGGTTTTAGGACTTACAAGATCAGCTCGTGCATGAATTGAAGCCGAATGACCATCGCTTGCATTCAAATTTCATAAATGAGTCCAAGATCAACTGGCACAGGATCTGCTGTTTTATTGAAATATTGTGTTCAGCGATGAGTCTCATTTATTAATAAGCAAAATTGTCACATTTGAAGCAACGATAATCAACATAGGATTATCACAATGCCTTAACATCCTTGAGAATGCGCAGCTTTGTACGATCAGGCAGGATTACGCTACGTGCCACACAGCAACAGAAATAACTTCTTAAAGAAGAGATCTGTAAATAGGCCTCCAAGATCTTGTGATTTCCCACCTCTTGATTATTTCCTTTGGCAACATGTAAAGAAGCTACTCTACGATGGCAGATCAACAACAGTCGACGAATTGAAATCCAATATCATTCCAGATGTTCAAGCTGCGTGTTTGATAACATATAAGCATAACTGCGGACTTGATATTGTCTTGCCCTAACAAAACATTAGCTCATGAGATTCTGGATTAGTAGAACCTTTCTATCACTCAAAAGTGGAACCAAAGTCCACACTAATCTACAGACCGCAAATTACTTACTTACCCACTAAGTTGGCGCTGTCCCACGGGGCGGTATCGAAGACTTTTCAGACCGGAGCGTTGATGTCCATTGCAGGCATCTCAGTCGCTGGACAATCGCTCTTCTTGTTTGAGTGTCCTTTTTGCTTGACAGCATGTACTTGGTCTTACGCTCATCGACCGCGCTCAACCTATTTTCGCCACATTCGTTTTAATATTTGCAAAGGCGCCAATGGCATAACGCTGCTTTCTTCCGATTACGTCAATTTCATCGGCGTATGCGAATAATTGGACGGACTTTTGAAAGATTATGCTTCTTGTGTTTGCGCGTGAATTTTGCATTGTTCTTTCAAGTATGATGTTAAAAATTTTGAATGACAGCGCGTCTTCTTGTCTTGACGTTGATAGAGTATGTATAGCTCGTCTCTAAATATGCTGTCGCACGTGGCCTTAAAATTGACGAGGTGGCTTGTATCGATCTGAAGCCCAGGGGTTTTCTCCGGTCGGGTTTTGGTCGATGGTGTTTTTTCCCGGCCTGCAACCACACTGATATGGACCTATCAGGTTCTTGACGAACGGCGTCGGGAGATCACACAATACGGCAGAGAAGATGTTCAGAGGGTCTCCTGTCTTGAGGATCAAAAAAATAGTGCTGGGGTTTCATTCATGGGATTTACTTTCGTCCGACTATATTTTACAGATGAGTTGGTGTATGCTCCTTACCAAGTCATCGCCTGACGCTTTGAAGAGCTCGGCAGTCAGACTGTCCCATCCAGCAGCTTTGCTGGACTTAAGCTTGGATATTGCTGTACAGTATTCACGTCATCCAAGTCTGGTGGACGGAATTTTTGGTCTACATAGTCCAAGTTGAAAGGTTCATACTGCCTGACAGCGGTATTTGATCTACAGTAATGATCTTTCCAAATTCTCAGCGTCGACCGCGACTCCACTACGATATTCCCTTGTTCGTCTCTACAGGCTTCGGTTCGAGGCTTGTGTCCGTGGTATATTTTTTTAAAATTTTGGTAAGACTTCCGAATCTCATTCCTGGAGTAGCATCTCTCAATTTCATACACCGCGCGCTTTTCATGCTCCTTCTTTTTTCTCCTGGGAACCTGGTGTTCGTCTCTCGTCTTCTGCTCATAGAGCTCGTGAGCAGCTCTAGTCCTCCTATGCAGCGCTGCCTTATATGCATCTTACTTAGCTGCATATGCTTGCTGGCATTCGTCATCAGACTAGGGGTTTCGTTGTGGTGGTCGAGTGAAATCGAGCACATTAGAAGAGGCTGGCCTTCGATGCTTGATGCTGGCGACGAGAGACCTCTTTAGAGATTGAGATAGACTTGATCGGAAAAGAATTTGGCGATCTCTTGCGATTGAAGCCGTCTGAAAAAATTCTTCCCAGTATTAGCTTGTCCTAGCCTGGTTCGGAATATCCGCAATCGTACTTTGGCTACAATGGGAAATTGTCCGAGTGGATGTTGGCTCCTCAGGACATTCAGGCATCCATTATACTGTAGGAGTGTCTTGCGTTGATCGCAATGTGATGTCTCTTGCGATTGAAGCCGTCTGACAAAATTCTTCCCAGTATTAGCTTGTCCTAGCCTGGTTCGGAATATCCGCAATCGTACATTGGCTACAATGGGAAATTGTCCGAGTGGATGTTGGCTCCTCAGGACGTTCAGGCATCCATTATACTGTAGGAGTGTCTTGCGTTGATCGCAATGTGATCAATCTGGTTGACGGTTGATTGATCAGAAGTTCTCTAAGTCCTATTGTGCATATCGAGATGGGGGAACTGCGTGCTAGCTACGACAATGTTTCTTCCCGCTGCAAAGTCGAATAGCCTGAATCCGTTATCGGAGGCATCGTTTTGTGGGATATATCTTCCAACAGTGCAACCACAGATGCCTTCCCTTCCTAGATTCGCATGAATATCGCCGAGGACAATTTTAATGCCATAGGTAGAGCATTGCTCGTAAGAGCTATGTTTGGTGTCGTCATCTTTTTACTCTGTGGGGGCGTGCGCATATAACTGGCGCTCGTTCACATGCTAAGGCTCAAGACTTCTTTCCTAAGTCTGCCTTCAACAACAAATCCGCATCCAAATAGGGGCTGCTTTTGCCGTCGATAACAATCGCCGTAGTAGATGTCGCAATTTGTCTTCCGCTCTTTGTCCGGCCCATCCCATCGCAATTCTTGGATGGCGGTAATGTCTACTTTGCAGCAGTTTAGGGCTTCGTGAGCTACTCGCCTGTTAAAGGACCTAACATTTCACGTGTAATTTCCGAAGTTCGTTGTCCTTAATTCGTTTGTATGGATTGCCAACAGCAGATCCGTCCATATCCGAGTTCCATTTCCATTTTTTATATCACTAGGAATAATTAGACCGAAGTCTGTAGCCCATTCTAGGATGTGAATGCTACCATTAAGGGCTCTTCCGTCACCATCTCTTCTCCAAGACCCTGACATAGTCTCCGAAATCCTTACCAACTGTCCCGTTTATAGTATTGCTGTTTTGTCTGCACCCGCTTTTATAAGTTTAGCAAGTCCAGTCCGGATGGATATTGACCAGTACTCGAAGGTTACTACGTGAGGGTATTAAAAGTTGAGAAAATCATTGCAACACTGGATATCGCCAGGTTGACATCTCTAAGTGCCTACCCTATTTCTGCAGCACCTAACCGTCATCTACTTAGTGGTGGTAAAGAAAAATAATCGAAACTTAAAAAAATAGATTTTGGCCAGACAATGCCCCACTGACTTCTGCTGAGAACTATGTGTTTTATTTTAGAAGGCTTTAGGAAGAGCCCATTCTTCTCAGACCATTTGGAAATTCTCTCTGGATCAATATTAATGTCATTTAAGCAGTTTGCGATCATCCCTATTCGGCAACTTCGATAGAATTCAATATAATCGGCAAACATGTGAATGGAGGATGTTGTGATTGAAGGCATTTCGTTTACGTTCTTTGGAAATAGAAGAGGGCACAAAATAGAGCCTTGTGGAACACCTCTACTTTTGTGAAAGAAGTCGGACATGTAAGGCCGATCGGAGACAGCTTATTTCCTATGCTTCACATATGACGACATGGGGGTCAATATGAGTTGATAGTTTATTGCAAAGGTTAGTGTAATCAACAGTACCGAAGGCCTTCGAAAAATCCAGGAGAACTAGGAAAGTCACTTTTTCCGCGTCCAGAGATTTCCTGATATCATAAACAACTTTAGCGGTCGCTATGGTGCTTCCTAAAATCTGATGGTATCGGCCATATGCCATGAAATATTCTCTATAATGTTGTTATAGTTTGATGTAAGGAAAAAAGGTCTAAGGCCCTTAATAAAACATCTTTACATGCGGTCTTTCATTATATCAGAAAATCCAGATGGTTATCTATAAAATAATTATTTTTTCATTCTACAATAGACGCAGAAGGATAAACGAAAATCTCTACTTGCCGCTCAAATTTATGAAAAGGCCTTGTAGCTGGTGCTGCATAATCACACGGCCGCCACAGCAAGGTGATAAAAATATTTACAGTAAGTGTACCTCAACTGTATAAAATAAAAAAAAATTTAAATTCATTTTTATATAAAAAAAATCTTCTCTTCCTCCTTTTTTAATTAACAAAAAAAAAAAAAAATTAAAAAAGATAAAAAAATGTTATTTCATTCGCATTAACCTGATGAAACTATTTTTGTCCTTACACTGTATTTGTTGGCTATCTCTTGGTGGGAGACGGGGAGGAAAAAGTCCATCACTAACCGATTAACATAATCAATCAATTAATAATAAATACCGTTTGCTGATCATCTTCCTACCGTTTACGACCCACAATATTTCGTTTTAATTTTCTGTTTTCCGTGAGAAAACATCAGACTCGATCGGAGGCTACCAACCCACATCTGCCACCCCTGCTTGCAACTCTGGTGCAACGTTGTTATGCAGCTTCAAGCCCTGCCACATTTAATCACGATTTAAATTAAAAACTCTATCTAGATAATGCAATCGAATGTACTCGTATCTCGTAACGCGCGGGAAAAATGGGAGTGGGTAGCGTAATTTTTGTTTTTTCCCTTTTTTCATCTCGTTGCTGGCGCTTATCACCAATATTCCCAGTGCCAATGAAGATAATTAAATATAGCGGTAGTTGGCTTCTTTTTTTTTTTGTTTTTAAATGAACGAAACACAACACGAACCGCACATCAATCCACTCGAGTGAAAATTGAGGGTTTGCTTTGGGGATGGAGATGTATTCTGTATCAGTGGCTGTATCTGTATCTGAATCTTTATCTATAGCTTTACGAGACCGAGTTTGTATGTAAAATTGTTGCACGAATGTGTTCTTCTATACACGTATGGATGTAGAAGCGCGTTGCCTGGAATGAAACACTGCCGGCAGGTTCGTTAATTTAAATTGGCTCGTCCATGAATCCGATGTCCGTGGTTGTTTCCCAAGGAAAGGTAGAAAGCAGCGCACTGCTCTTGTCCAGAATCAGTTCCGTGTGCCGGTTATTTGAACTTTTTACTATAACGTCCGTCCATCTGACGCCGTCACTCCATCCATTCGCCTGCATGTGTATCCATTCGTTTTTCAATAAATTTTTAATTTGTAAATTAAATTCTCGGGACAGTAGTAGTGAAGTGGCAGACAGTTTGCTTGCATTTTAATTACAGTCAACATCCGTACTGGTATTAAGTTAATTATGGTTCTGATAACGTCGCACGTATGGCCTTTTGTGTGTGAACACCTCAAGATACTTTCGCCTGAAGTGTTGGCCATTACTATACTGCTGTTGCTACTCATACTGCCACTGTACGAGTATGTAGGTGAACGTAAAATGATGCAAAACCGTGAAGAGACACCAAAGCACAGTCTTTATTGGGATTTAGTATCAAAAAGCAATGTGGCAGTACAAATGGATTGGTTGAAACTGTGAAGTATAAATTTTTGTAATGAGAACATATGGTTGGAAAACATCTTCCATCAGGCACGAATGAAAGGAAATGTTGTGTGAAAAAGCTTTTTGATATACAAATTTATGTAGCACCTATGGATGCATGTAAAAATAAAGACGGATCGCAAGAGAAAACATCATCTCCAAGAGAAGGTACAATGCATCGTAGAGGGAATTATAAGCCCGACGGTGACGTTAGTTACAATATCCTCGTCTGACATATTTAGGGGTCTGCTTATGAAATACTGTCAGCATCTTACCAGAATCTCGAATTTGAAATCAATGGATGTTACCTCGACTGGGATTTGACCACACAAAACATTGCTTGATATAGAGCTTCAAGGTAAATTTGACCCCATTAACCGACACCCACCGACGGCCTTTGCCAGTTTCATGCAGACATTGTGTGTTTGTGAATGGATTTCATCGCAGTTGAGAAAAAAGTTAACTTCAAGTCCGACATGTTGATCTGTTTTAGTTGGTTTTACGTCCATCTACCCGTTTCTCTTTTTCGTGGCTGCTAGAAAAAACATTGCGTCCGGCAATCGGATCTCTTAGTTTTTGTCCCCCTTGAAGATGCTTTTCCTTCAGAGCGTGCCTATTCTCAAACCTGTGCAGCCTTATGGTTTGCTGAGTCACAGCATCCTGATTTTCAGTCTGTAATTTTCGATGTAGTTTAACCGTATCCATAGGCAGAGGCTTCGCCGCACTATTTCTATAGGTCCAGTCTTATCTACAGGTCCGTTAAAAAAAAGCCTGAAGAGCCATCCGAATCGAAAGATCTAGCATCTCCTGGATCAGTACCTGAACCGGTTTTGTATTTTTTGGGCGCGGCCTCCAGAATCCGTGTCTGGATCGCGGTCGAGTATCCCCACGGTGCGACTTTTTAGGTCAGGTCAGGACCTTCAATTCTTTCCAAAGCCTTAGGAGCTATAACTTTTAACAGTAACACACTTTGGTGGCGCTTAAATTCCAGCCTCAAATGATAAACCGCTTCAGATGTCTTTGTCTTTAGCTTATTACTTCCAGATGAGGCCTTAGCTCTCCTAAGAAGCTGCGTAAGTCAATGTCATCATTGCGTTGTCTCTTCGCGCATCAAGAAAAGACTCTTCAGACTAGACGGTCAGTATTTTTTTCGTTTTACATTACCTACTTGCCTCACGCGAAGGATTCAAGTCTCAGATTGATGCAGAGTTCGATTTTTGCCTTCAAAAGCCAGTCAATGTAAACGGAATTCGAAAATAAACAGAAGAATTTTGGCTTTAAAAGAACAACAGAAATTTTCATCCATGCTAGGGCGCCATTAAACAGGACTGGGATGAGTTTAACTCTTTGTTTTGACATACTGCCCGATTCGTCTGACACCATAAATGTATCTAGGTTTCCCTTCTTTCACAGGTAAACCATTTGTGTCTTTTGTTTCAGACTTACATAAGCAACCGCGATATCATGCTCCATTCTGTCGCAAATGATATATCGGGGCGATACACGAAGAATCGGCATTGCCATCCAAAAGTGTGGAATAAACTTCGACGGCATATCAAAGACGATGCTAGTAGAGAGTTTCATTCTGATGAGGAAAAATGCCGTGACTCCTGACCAGTGGCTAACTCAGTTCTATCACCTAGTTTCAGGTCCCGCCGAAACATGGTACTGGGAATATGAAGAAGATATCGGGGGAGATGAACAGCTCAATTACTAGGATCTGAAAGCTGAGCTGAGCAAACAATTAAGAGACGGACGAAGGGACCGACATTGGGTAAATGTCAATACTTATGACCAATTAACCTCACGAACATGACTTGATTGACATAGGTGACACAACATTAAGGACTGAGTCGCGGCGATTATCGTCGGATGCTCCATACGGAGTATTCAAAGCCTCCGCGATGAGTGCAGAAGAGCCGAAATATATTTAACAAGAAGGGACCTATGATACAAACGTAACAGAAATCGACGAACTACCTACACACGGAAGACCAACAAGACCTGAAAATCAACAAGAATTTTCGGACGACGACGACTTTGAGGTAGCGGCTCTAATACGGAAGGAACGAACGTCTACGAAACTGAGCCGAAGAGAATAAATTTGGCTTGCTTCAGTTGCGGGCAGGGAAATGTCAACTTCCACTGTGATAAGGGTCAGGGAAATTTGCAAATCGGCGGGAATGTCGGGGGTCATCCGTCGATACCGACCATAATTCGGACGAACCTTGACAAATCCATCCAGTAAATATCCAGCAGCGGTACCCTATAGCGCAGACGCAATCGGATGTCTCCGAGGCTAACTGAAGGCTCCTTATAGATACCAATATCTCAACAGCATATGCAAGAAGTTGCGGAGAGTTTTAAAACTTTTCCGAGTGTAAGACGGCCTTATCACCGAGGTCCGTCAGTTCAGACAAGGATACGATTGCTGCTATAGCTACGAAACAAAATCCACCATTTCGACCCGGAACTTATCTGCTCAAATCGGAATAAGCGAACAAGCACTGCAGACAATTTTGCACAAAGATTTGAGTAGACTTGCCGATTCGTTTCATACTTATTTTGCCAGAAGCTCATTCAAATGGTGGAAGAGGACAACAACAAGTTGGACTTCTAGTTTATGTCCGACGAGACCTATTTTGATTTATACAGCAATGTAAACGAGAAGAATTTTCGAATATGGAGTGAATCTAACACGGAAATATTCCATAAGAGGGAACAGCATCCAGCTCAAGTCATAGTGTGGTGTGCAGTTTCATCAACCTGCATTGTCAGGCCATACATTTTTGAAGAATTCGGTCGCTGAGTGGTTGCAGCAAGATGGGGCAACTTCACATATAGCCAGGCTTATGCAAATGCCAATGACTCGTATTCTGCAGGGGGAGTTGGAATTTTTATACGAGATTTGTACGATTTGGATGAATGTGACGTGAAGCGCTATAATTTGGTGAGTGCAGACATTATAAAAATATCTATTAACGTAGGAAATGAAGATTTTACTTTAGTTTGTGTGTACAGATTTAATTCACAGTCAGTTCATTTGTTTCTAGATGAATTTCAAACTTTTTTATGTGATGAAAAATCGATTGACCTTGTTGTTTTAGGCGACTTCAATCTGGATTCGCTAAACGCTATTCCTGTGTTAGATTTATATCTTGCGCTTATGGCAGAGCATGGTTTAACATCTTTAATGAATGATATTACTAGACCAATTGCAGGTACTTGCATTGACCATGTATTTGCTCGTTTTTCGAGAAGTAGTCCTAATGCTTACATTGGTATTAACCTCGATCTTCAAATATCTGATCATTGTATGACTGGTGTAATTTTTAATGGCTTGGAAAGTAGAAAAGAAAAAAAGCATAATTTTCCAAGAAAGTTGAATAAAATTAACTACGAGCTGCTGAATAATTTACTGCGTTTCGAAAATTGGGAAGAGGTGTATACTCAAGATAATGTATCTACGGCTGTTAATTTATTTTTGACGATATTAAATAATTATATAAGCTCAGTTAGCTATGTCATTACCCCTAAAAAGACAGATTTCAGGCTAAAGCCTTGGATTAGCTGGTTACTTCTTAGGAAAATTAGGCAAAGACACAAATTACGGAAAAAGTGCCTTAAACATCCACAGAACGCCAGTCTAAAGCGGCGCTATAACCGTATGTGTCGAATAATAAATAACGAAGTACGAAAATGCCGCGATGATTACTATCACAATCAGATAAGGGCTGCGCTAGGGAATCTTAAGCAAGAATGGAAAGTGATCAATAAAATTATGAATCGAAGTGTAAGCAAGCAAAATAATTCTGTTGTCTTAAAAAATGGAAATATTAATGTTTCAGAACCCACAGAAATAGCAAACGAATTTAACAAATACTTTGCTTCAATTGGGCAACATTCTTTTCAAACAAATAATTTTAACATTTACAATTATTGCTATCTCGAATCCAGGCTTACAGATATTAGTTTTGAAAGGGATAGCTTCTTTTTCGAACCAATTTCTGGGGTTAAGATTTTGAGGACCACTCCTTAAATAGCTCCAACTCCTGTGGCAGCGATAGTATTTCCAATGTTATGCTTAAAAACATTTCCTTCAATTTTGTTGATATTTTGGAGAATATTTTCAATTTGAGTATCCTTCTTCTTCTTATCCTTTTATTAACCCTTTCCTCGTTATACGAACTTATGCGTAACGAGTTTCCCATTTTTACTGCATCGCTGCTGCTCTGCTTATGGGGTTGGCTAATGTCGCAGACCGCAGAACGCGTCTACATAATGCTCGGTCCTGGATCGCTTCAGTGGTAAGCCCCAGGCGTTGTTGCGCATTTGCCATCTGAGAAATCCAAGAATTCTTTTTCCCAACCTCGTTTTCTAACAGTTGGAGTGACCGTAGTTGCTAGTGCCTTTTTAACCGGATTTTCCACAGATCTTCTTTGAACGTGGCAATACCAGCTAATTCTATTCGCCTCAAGTTGTTCGGTTATCGAATTCTTTATATGTAGACTTCCTCTTATACGCATAGATCTAATGCAATCGCGTTTAGTGACTCCACTAGACATCCTTAACATTTTCATTTCCGCTGCCGTAATTTTGTTTTTAAACGCTTCGTACATTGTCCAGCACTGTGAACCGTATATAAGAGCTGGTCTAACAACCGTGGTGTAGAGTTTCCCCTTTAATTTAAGTGGAAATTTTCGGTCGCAAAAGATTCCCGAATTTTCCCGCCATTTCATCCATCCCACACTCACTCTGTGGTTTACGTCGTCGTCACATTTCGCTTCCATGTTAACGATTGATCCTAAGTACTTAAAGATAGTGCTTTTCGGAAGAACTATTCCGTCTAACATTATATCCGGAACAGGTCGCAACGGATGCGCAAATGGGCACGTCAAATGCTCCGTCTTTGAACGACTTATTTTAAACCCGTTTCTCTCTAGCGCATTTCTCCATGAATCTCAGGCGTTCTGTAAATCTTCGACGTTATCGCTAAGTATAACTGCGTCGTCAGCGAAGGGAATTGGCGTTGCATTTGCTTCGCGCATGCAGTCTTTTAAAAGATAGTCGAATACTACGTTAAAGAGGAAAGGGCTAAGTACGCTTCCTTGATGCACTCCGACATTAACTGGAAATTCTCTCGTAAGTCCAGCAGAGCTTTTAACCACAGTTTTCACGTTTCCGTACATGTCTTGTATTATTCTAACATACGTTTCCGGTATCTTTTAAGACCTCAGCGCCGCCCATATGAGATCGCTAGGCACTCGATCGAATGCTATCTCGAGGTCGATTAATACCATGTGTAAATCCTTAGACGAATCTCGGTGCTTTGCAATTATTATTCACAGGCTTTGGATAGCGTCCACCGTTGATCTTCCTTTAACATATCCACACTGGCTATTATCGAGCTTTATTATTTGCCGAAGAAGTTCGTTCAAGACTCTTTCGACGATTTTCATTGTGTGTGACATCAACTTGATTGAACGGTAGTTGTTGCATTCTCGAGTGTCGCCTTTTCCTTTGTATAATGGAACCAAGAAGCTACTTCTCCATTGATTCGGCATTTATTTATTATTTATTTAAAAGTTTCGATAGCCATTCGCTGCCGATTCCCTCCATCTTCGACCAAAACTCTGATGGAATGCTGTCTGGTCCCGCCGCTTTCCCCCGCTTAATTTTTCCGATTGCTATACTTACGAGTATTTCTTCGATTGAAAAGCCCGAAACTTCCTCCTCGAATAGACCAGCTGTCGGCACGATATCACGTGGAAACTGTTTGTTAAGCAGCTCCCTGCAGTATTCAAGTCACCGATCACAAATTTCCTTTTCATTTGTTAGTGAACGACCGTCTGCTTTTTTGATGTATTTCGACGAGGTTATTTCCATTGAATTTTTTCGCCTTTTTTCGGCAGCGAGCTTAAAAATATTTGGCATTTTAGTACTGTACGACGTTTGAACTTCTTGGATAGCTTGTCTTCTATCCGCCGATCGTGAGGATATTTGTTCCAACTCCTGGTACAGGTTTTCCGCTTCTGCCGCTCGAGTTCGAGCCAGGACTTTCTTTGCGATCTTTTTAAGACGCTCGTATTCAAGAGCCAGTCGAGCTTTTTCGATATCGTCGCTCCGATCGCATTTTGTCCACGCTTAGAATGCACTCTTCTTGTCGGCCGCAGCTCGTTTGGTTTCGTCATTCCACCACCATGTTTCTTTGCCGACGTAATGGTATTTCGATATAGTCCCCAGATGGGACTTTGCGAGTGTTACGCATACCTCGTGCATGCTGTTCCACATTTCTTGCGGGCTAAGTGAGTCTGCTATACCATTTATATTTACTTAGTAGATAGTACTTATTTAGCCAGTGCGATAAATCTTGCGCTTCGTTCCTTCGATAGATTATACCACCGGATTTTTGGCTTTCCAAACGATGCCCGTGTTTTCGGTGGTTCCGCTGTGAAAAATTCTGTAATGAGCAGACGGTGTTGGCTTACTAGCGATTCTCCAAGTATTACTTTACAGTCCTTAACACGGTTTCTCATCGACATTTTGCAGAGGTGATAATCTATTTGCGTTTCGTGGCCTCCGCTGCTATAGGTGATGAGATGTTGTTGATGTTTAATAAACATTGTATTTAAGACGGTTAAGCCGTACGCCCTACACGCTACAAGGATGTCTTCGCCAGCTGAATTTCTGGTTCCAAAGCCTTTACCGCCGTGGCAGTCCTCATAATCAACATTTGTTTCTCCGACGTGGCCATTTAAATCTCCGCCTACGAAGAGCATCTCATCGATAGGTATATTTCTAAGCAAATTACCGAACTCTGACCAAAATGTATCTTTTTCCGATTGGTCGCATCCATTTTGTGGAGCGTACGCGCTAACAATATTCCACGTTTCATTGTGTATGACGAGTTTAACACTCATCAAGCGGTCGCTTATTTTCAAGATACCAACGATGTTGTTAAGAAGATCCGCTGCAACAACGATTCCAACACCGTTTCGTCCATTGACCGTTCCATGGTAGAACATCTTAAATGCCTTAGTTTTTAAATCTAGAAAACGCGCTTTATTTCCTGTATTACACCACTTCGTTTCCTGTACGCACAGGATTTGTAGAGTTCTGCGACGCATAATCGCTTCCAGTTCTAAACTTTTTGAGGTCATCGATCCGACGTTCCAACTTGCGAACCGAAGTTTATGAAAATAATTTGGAAACTTCATTTTGCCCGCCCCCGGAATCCATCGGGCTCTGACACAAGCACTTCTGTTTGCTCTGGGATCACCCGAGTGCGTTGCAACCGTGGTGCCCAGCGGGGTAGTGCTATTAATTGCGATCATTTCCATGAAGTTTAAAGTTTGAGTGGTTTGACACTTGTATGCTCATTTCGAATTGATTGACTGTTCTTTTACCCCACAGGTAGTCTCCAGACGTGGGAACCCACTGATTGCATACAAACTTGTGGGAAAGTTTTAAGGTGTTAAAGTGTCACAGGCTCATTTTCGGTGTCATAGTTGCCTGTATATGATTGATGTCCCATTTAGTCGCCTCTTACGACAAGCTGGGACGCACTGCGGCACTATTCTTTATCCGATGCCGCACGGAAATTCAATTTGAGTATCCTGTCCGGATGTTTTCCTGAAGTTTTAAAATGTGCTATTGTTATTCCCCTCTTTAAAAAAGGAAGCAAACATGAAAAAAGCAACTATAGACCAATTTCACTGTTGTCTTCTATCAGTAAAGTTTTTGAGAAATGCGTAAAGAAAAGAGTGTTAGAGTATCTGAACAAAATAAAATTCTTCAGTCCAATGCAATTTGGGTTTAGAGCTGGGCTCTCTACTGAAGACGCCCTTTAGATTTTTGCTCCATTATACAGAAAGGTTTGGATGAAAAAAGGTCTTGTGCTGGACTTTTTGTTCATACAACAAAAGCGTTTGATATGGTTGACCATAATATTATTCTAAACAAGCTATATAATATAGGTTTTCGTGGTTCTATACATAGTTGGTTTATGTCCTACCTAAAAGACAGAAAACAAAAAGTGAAAATCGAATCCAGCCTAAGTACGAGTAACTTTATGGTTATCAACCTTGGTGTCCCTCAGGGCTCGGTCCTTGGACCTATATTATTTCTCATATACGTCAACTCCTTGTTTACCCAGCCATTTGTAGGAAAAGTCAGGGCTTTTGCAGATGACCTTGGGATCGCATATGATTCCGCCAATCCCTTAAACTTAGTGGCTGATATAAACCATGATGTTGAATTGCTAAGACTTTGGTTCACGGAGCATAAGCTAATAGTAAGCGATAAGACAAAACTTATGTTTTTCAATCTTACCACGCACGAGTCTCCAGATATTGAGGTCGTATTCCATGCTTCTAAATGTGCAAGGTTTAACATGTTTCACATTCCATCTTCTGTCCAATGCTCTAAAATGTCTTTCGACGTGAATGTTCCCTGCCAGGACAGTTGCTTTAAAATTGAAAATGTAAGCCATTTTAAATACCTAGGTGTTATTATTGACCGAAATTTAGGTTGGTCTAACCATATTTTAAGTTCAAAGCAATATCTGTTATCTGCCGTTCGCTCATTCTGCCGTCTAAAGAATTTTTTTCCTTTTAATACTCTAAAATCAATTTATTATGGGATATTTCAGTCGAAATTGCAGTACGGTATAGGATGTTGGGGAAGTGCTTACCTGAGTAAAATTCAGCCGTTGATTGTTCTACAGAAGTGTGTCATACGGAAGATCTGTGGTTCTTCTCGTCTGGCCCGCTCCATGGAATTATTTAGATACATGCAAATCCTACCCGTTAGGCATCTGTTTTATTTTAAGGTCTTAAAAATATTTTTCATCCGAGGTGGTTATATGCAGAGTCCGATTTCTAAAGCTTACAACTTGAGGAGCCATCAACAATCTCTTGTCGCTATTACTGCTTTTCGTACCACCTGCTACAGAAACTCATATTCTATTTTATCCTGCAAATTATTCAATAGTCTCCCTGTAGATACAAGATTCGTAGGTAATTTGCGTACTTTCATGAAAAGAGTTCAACAATGGCTTTTTGTTGGCTTCATGGAAGCGGCGAAAATAGGTTAAGCTATGAAGTAGTTTAGGACTTTGTCTACCTAGGCTTCGCTATAAATTCAGACAATGACATCAGTGCTGCTGCAATTGACTAGCCTTCAAAAATACACTTCTTACAGGGGCTCAAGGAACACGTCCATAAACGTGATCCAGACATCTACCCTATACAATTCTAGTAGCTTCATTAATGAAGCATGATAACCCACGTGATGCTAGAAGAGCCAAGTAATTTGAAATTAGTTCTTGTACAAGACGAGGGACTCCTTGTAGATACGCATACAGACCTTGTGTCGCCTAAGTAAGGTGTTAAAGTGCTTGAGTATGAATTGTCATGAAGGCACCTTGTAGTACAAGTAATGGAATACAAAGTAACCTTTCAATTTATTGAACAACTTAAATTTAAGAAAATAATTCGTTTCAGCATTTTAAGAATTCCCATAACGTCATGTTTCAGTCGTCAGGTGATATTTTTCCCGAGCCATTAAGCCTTGTAAACAACCATAATCTGTAATGGTCCTTCAATGCAGTTACAATGAAATAAATAAAATAAAAAAAATAATATATCTATCGGTAGAGTGATAAATTAATCAACCCTTTAGTAACTAAAATGATATAAAGTGAATCTCCTCAGTAAATTGTTAACCCTGTGAGCCTTTTAAGTTTATCGATCCATAAAACAAACAACAATAAGTGGATTTTTTTCATAAAAAAATAAATTAATTGAACCTATAGATGTATATCTAACATTTAATTCAACACCACAGCACTAGTGCAACTAACTACCCAATAAATAAAAATTTTAAATAAAAAAAAAAAACAAAAAACAATAGTGACAACGATTTAATCACCTACAAAACGAGGATGAGGCAAAACCCCAAAAAAAAAACAAAACAAAAATAAAAATAAATAAAAGAAACATGACCCAGCGTAGCCCGTATAAGCAAATATCTTTTATAAGCTTTAACATTTCTTTTTTTTTTTATATTTTTTTATTTATTACACCATAAAGCATTTACGGTCGCAGGTACCGAAATTGTATAATACTCGTACATGGCGTTTGTTTCCTTTATATTTTCTTGTTTTTCTTGTTCGTTTGTGCATTGGATGAACTGCTACCTTGTCTTCCTGGGAAAATACTCGTAAATACAATATAACTCCGGTACAAAGCGGTACAAAACCCCGGGAAATAGTGGAGGTGAAATAAGGACAGGAGCTGGACAAATAAATGTCCTCTAAATCAAATTCTAATTTGTGAATAGGAGACAAATGGCTGACACGCGCCATCAAATGCCCAATTGTGCTGCTGGGCTTACGATGGCAACGGCAATACCAAGTAATCCAACTCTGTTTCATGTCACGTAATCCAAACAAAAGAGACTCCATTTCGTTGTCGGTCCTTTTACAGAGGGAACTTCGGAACGTCCAGACCTATGCGGACAGGTAATATTCATTAAATTTATTTGCTTTTTATGCTAAAGATGTGTACAGGTGTGTGTTGATGAAATATATCTACAGATGTAGATATACGGGTAAGCATATTTGAAGACTTTCTCAGCGGGCGCCAATACAAACCTTTGCAGTGTGTTGAAAGGAAGAGATGAATTAGTATATATCTAATTTGTCATAATTCATAAAATGAAGTTTAAAATTAGAAAAAAAAAAATTATTCTCCCGGAATCAACGACATCCAGGGATCAACAATCTTTTAATGGGAACTTACTTCCTCCACAATTATCAAAGGTACGAGTATCTGCTGTGTGAGTCTGCTGCTATAGCTTTAGACAGACAGTTAAGGTATACATAAGTGACTTGGTCTCAAATTGCACTTCACCAAGACAAAGAAAACGCACAGGGCTGGACATTCAGAGAATTGCTTGTTTAATCCGATGCAAGGGTGTCTGTGGTGCACGTGGACTCCGAGAAACTAGGGCCTTGAATAGGCCAGCCATAATTACCGTCAATAACGAAGAATTGATTTCTACTGACGGCTCTGAGATGGATCAGAACTCTTTTCACTTGAGTTGATCTAGTGTGTTTAAGGCAGGAATACCGGTATGCATACTTAACATAGGCCTTGTCCTTAGAATAACACAACAAAAATTATTTGGTGACACGGGAGGCAGCCGTTGGAGCTTCACAGTCAACTACACTGCATCAAATCTAGAGAGGGAATGTAAGAAAGAGCTCCAATGTACTATCTTACTTACTTACTTTAGGTAGCGCTACAGACTGGGGTGGACCCGAGCCTCAGTCAGCAAGCGTCTGAGCGTCTGATCTTTTGCTAGCTGCTTCCAGCTTCGCACGCTAAGTTGGCTGAGGTCCCCTTCCACTTGCGGCCGCCACCTCGGGGATAATTCGAAGACTTTTCAGACCAGAGCGTTGGTGTCCATCCACTCTACATGACACAACTTTGTTAGTAGATAGTTTGACCTTTACTTTTCTGCCTACGTCGATATCGATGTTGATGTCTCTGTACAGTCCAAGGAGTTCGTCGCTACATCTCCTCCTTCACTCACCGTCAATGCAGTCGGGACCGAAAATCACTTGAAAAATTTTCCTCTCAAAGAAACCAAGCATTCATTAGCCATACTTTCGTTCAACCATATTTTACAGATGAGTTGGTGTATGGTTCCTACCGAGTTATCGCCTCCCGCTTCGAATATTTCGGTAGTCAGGTCGATCCCTCCACTTGATCCAGTTCGGGTGGACGGAATTGTTGGTCTTCTTCGAATATTCTGGCTAACAACAGTTAAACTTCCGAACCTCATTCCTAGAGCATCTCTCAATTTGCTCGACCGCGCGCTTCTCATGCTTTTTCTTTTCCCTCTTTAGAAAGAGGTGTTCGTCTTGTTCTTGTTATAGATTTAAGGAGTAGCTCTAGTGCTAGTATGCATCTTGCTTAATTTAGCAGCAAGTGGTTCCCGGCAATCGTTGTCGTTGTTTCGTTCTGGTGGTCGACTGCAGCGGCATACCTGATTGCTTTTTGGAAGTTTTGTCACTGGTATTCTTAACTTGATGCTGGTGACGGTGGACCTCTTGAGAAATTTAGAGAGACTCGATCGGAGTGTCTTCCATTGATCGCTATGTGGTCAATCTGGTTGACGGTTGATTGATCAGGAGTTCTCCAGGTCCTCTAGTCAATATCGATATGTGAGAACCGCGTGCTAGCTAGGACAATATTTTGCCCCGCAGCAAAGTCGATAAGCTTGAATCTGTTACCGGAGGTGGTGTCATGCGGGTTACACTTTTCGATAGTACTACCAAAGATGCCCCCTCTTCTTAGAAAAAATTAAAATCGCCGGACAATTTCGATGTCATAGCTAGGGCGTGCTCCTAGGTCTTGTTCAGGAGCTCGAAGAAGCTGCGCGTATACAATGCCAATATTGGCAAATTTAGCTTTGATGCCAATTGCTACGAGGTGTTGGTTCACATGCCGGAAACTCAAGACTTCCTACCTCAATCTGCCTCCAACAACAAATCCGCATCTAAAAGGGAGCTGATTTTGCCGTTCATAACAGTCGCCGTAGTAGATGTCGAATTTCTCGGGTGGCGGTAATGTCTAGGGCCTCCATTAGTTGTTCAACTGCACATGGCCTATTAAGGGAACTAACATTCCATATGCATAGCCAAAGCTCGTTGTCCGTAATCCATTTGCATGGGTTATCAACAATAGATACGTTCGTATCCCAGGCTTGTATCTTCTTCGTAACTTTCCTTTTTTTCCCTTGGCCTGGCAGTAACCCCGGTTGCGGTACAACCCCAATCTGGAGAGCCAGTTTTATTTTTGATATCCCTAGGACTAGAGGTAAGACCGAAGCCAGTAACCATTTCGAGGATGTGAGCAATGCCGTTGGTCCATTAAGGGTTCATCCGCCACCATCTCTGTTTTAAGACCCTGACTTTGTCTCGGAAATCCTTACCGGCTGTCCCGTTGACAGCGTTGCTATTTTGCTTTTGGGTCAGCACTCGCGCTTATAAATTTAGCAAGTCGAGTGCTAATCGGTGTCCATCAGGGCTACCACATGGTACAATTGATGTGTAGAAAACAGTTGCAGCACTGTATATTGTCAGGTTGACATATCCCAGTGTCTACCCTATTTTTGCAGTACTAAACCATGGTGCCATCAGAAGATTTAAACTCACTCTCCTCTGTATTCCAGGCCACAGCAATATGAATGGTAAATAAAAAATTGATGGGCTGGTTAGGGCTATTCCATCGATTCGAATAGGATATTACCAAATATCGATTCATTACTGGGCTATCCTGCTCCTCAAGGATGAAATCATCACTAACGATGCTCTGATCTTTCCTCGCACGGAACCAGTACGGATTTTAACAACAACCAACAACCTAATTGAGCAAGGGAAATGATTTTCAACCTGGGCTGATCTCCTGATCAAATCCTAAGTTTTACTTTAAAGGACGCTTCTGCCTATTCCATTTTCGTTCTCGTTTAACTGAACTGAATTGAGCCCGTCTCAGGTGTTTCACAAGGCAATCACCGTGGTCCACTTTCATTTTCATTTTGACTGTCTATGATGTTATATCACAAAGAACTCCAACACATTTATTTAGAGATATCTTTTTAATTTCTTTGCCTCTCAAGATGATCTTCAAAGGTTCTCAAGGTTCTCAATACAGTGTAACGAAAACCTTCTTTGAGTTTGCCATAAAGAAATGCCAGGTCATGTTATATTGCTGCCAGCATTTAAGACCTGCTAACCAGACCTACCAAAGATCAACTCCACTTGAGTCACCTGTGACCTCAATGCGGGACTGTGGCGTTGTTTGTGATACCTGTACCCGATACCGATTCGGCCCTTGAATTTCGCGGTCGGCTTATGATTCGATTCTAACCTCATTCCACCTTCTTAACTATCATGATTCAAAGTACATTTAGTCTTTTAAGGCGCTGCAGATGTCATCCTTAAACGTCATATCATCGATATCTTTGCATTCTTTGCTATACTCCTATAGCCTGTAAGTAATGTACCAAACGTTGCTGTCTTCTCACAGAGCTTCCTTATTTTTATCTTTAACTGACAGAGTTAGACTCGTACATATGTATGAAGGAACTCGTTGTTTACTTATTTTACAAGTGTACACCTATTTGTGCGCCTATAGGTATAAGAGTTACTAAAGTTAATTGTCGTTCTTCGTAAAAGACATCCAAGAAGACGATTCAATGCGAATGTATGAGTATTTATCTAGTCAAAAGTTATATCCATCTAAAAAGTCTATGCGAAATTAATAAGAGCTCGACGAAACGATTGCAAATGCAATATCGCAAGGATTAAAGGAACTATTCCTAATAAAGTGACACCCCGGCATCTGTTAACAGGAAGCCGAAAAGCAATGAAACCAGAAACCATGAGCGACTGAGTAGCTGTGTGATATTTGAGTTGGAATTTTTAATTGAAGCGCAGCAGTCGTTTGAAGGTGCTGCAAGTAAAATAAACGTTTGCAGCTAAGCAAACTCACCGAGTCTAGACGATTGTTTGTGTGTGCTTTTTTGTGTAAACTTTGACGAATGCGTATTAGGAGGCTGTTCATCAACACTTTGGTGCAGATAGTGTTGGTTTTGTCATTGCCTGCAGCTAGGGGTTGTGCATAACTTTTAAAGAAAGTCAAGCGCTAGAGGCCTGTGACATGCATAGGTAACCCCTATGAAGTTGGCAAGTGTAATAAAAAGTAATTGGCACTTGTGAGGGGGATTTAGAGTCACTACGTGCTTTTGTAGTGTTGTAAAATTGTGTTAGTACTTACACCTCAAAGGGCTATTGTTCTGAAATACATTCTTCACTGGGCTAAGGGTTGCATACATAGGACAATACTTGTAGTGCTTTAATTGTAACACACAAGCTATGCTTTAAAGGTGAATGCACATGAGTGGGAAGACAGTGTTAGTGTTACCATATTTAACAATTGACACAATATCTACGACACTTTGAACGGATTTTGTAAACAAAACTTAAGTATCATACAAGGGAATTGCAAACAAATGAAATGTTGTACATCTTTGTAAACAGCCTCTTGTTGGGGATACTGAGACAGGGTATACATCTAGGTTAACTAAGAAAGGCCAATCATACGAGGAGTTTGATTATGTTTTTAAGTTCTGCGGATTGCAATTCTGTTAAGCATGGATTAATTATCAACGGGAAAACTATTTATCGGCATACCGCGTCGGAAGCACTGTCTATAAGACGTAAGATTCCTCTAAAAAGTCTTTGAAAGACAATTTCCTTAACTGTTTTTCAAATTCATCGGCCTTCTGGGTATTGGCATTTACAGAAACGCTTCATAGATACTGTCGAAGTGTGCGGTCCCGAACTGTTCAACTTCTTTGGAGCCATTATTGACGTTAGATTGCTCTTTACTCCACCGGTATAAATGTATTAGTTATCCAAGGCAATTGATACCTTCGTATCGTTCTTAGAGTCCGCTGTTATATCTCCTTCCTCTAAAAGCCTTAAAATGTTTTCAATACAATAAAATCACCGACGCACGTTGGTTTTAAATGTTTGCGAGTCACAATGACTTGGAAATGAATAGTTCGGCTGGGCATTCCATAAGCGAGTTATACGCCTTAGAGACGGATCACGGATTTTCAGAGTACGTCCAAAAGTGGGTTTCCTTCTCATAGCATAGAAGTTAAAGAGACGGAATGTTATCGAAAATTAAAAGTTGTTCACCTGTTTCAGGTGTTTAACTTTCGTTCCAACGACACCAGACAGCATTTTGTTCTGGGGGCATGAAATTCGACTCTGTTGGTGGTTGTCTATTTGGTAGTGCTGTTAATATTGGAACTGAATGAACTTTACATACACCGTCACTTAATTGTCACGTTCCTGAAATTAGAAAGAGCCTTTCATAACGTCTTCACATCCGCAATCACGACGGCCATGTCAACTCTAAAGGTACATGACTCACTTGGATAATTGATCAGTCTTATGCTGAAGAGCAATATAATCACCTCCAAACTGGCTGGGACTTCTGCTATAAGGAGTATAAGTAGAGTTACGCCACAAGACAGTGTACTTTCACCCCTTTTCTGGAACTTAGTGAACAACGAACTGCTGGTAAACCTTGAATCAGGCGATAGCAGGGTAGTTGCGTATGCAAATGAAGTTGCTTTAGCCATCTCGGGATATAAATATTTTCTAGAATAAAAAATTGTGATCATAGACCTTCCTTTAATCAACGGTACAAGCATGATATTCTCTGATACAGCAAAATATCTGGGTCTAATTTTCGATAGGAAACTAAGCTGAAACCCTTTTATTCAAGAAAGTGTAAGGAAAGCTAAGCTTTGGAAGCTTTATTCTAGCCTCTCAGCACCATTGGTTATATGTCTCGGTTATTAGATCGATACTCACCTTCGGGGTAGTTGTAGGTTGGACAGCCTTAGACAAAGCAGTCACCTGCATGAAACTAAGCAAAGTCCAAAGAACAGCATGTCTGAGCATTAGCAGAGTCTTACTCACAATTTCCTTCGCTGCACTGGATCTTCTATCTCAGTTGACACCTTTCGGTATTTTCAGGAGACAAGTAGCTGCCAATGCAGCTATTCGCCTTAAAGCCACTTGCAATGGACAAATATGCGTTCTGGCCATGGTAATATTTTTAACAGATCAGAAATCCTATCAGAGAACATCGACTTCACCATGTCCCAACATTTGGTTTGACAAAAAACATTCATGTAAGCATCCCGTCTGGATCTTTCTGGGAGGAAGATGTCTTCATGGACCACGAATTAATCCATTTTCATAGGGATATTTCCACGACTGACAGCGGGCTTGGTGGAGGTGTTTTCGCTGATAAGCTTAACTTAAGCCTCTTCTTCCGCCTTTACAATCACTGTACCGTATTCCAAGTGGAAATTCTGGCAATTAAGGACACTGATCGCTACGTGCAAACAAAAACTAAAGCTGGATGCAAATCGAAGAACAGAACATAGGTGGACTGTTGGATAAACATATCTAGTGACCAAACAAATCAAGCCAGCGGTGAATCGCTCTTACAATTTGATCTCTAAAACAGAAAACATCTCTGCGCTGTCGTAGGTGTCATCACTGGACACTGTCTTGCAGATAAAAATGCAAGAAGACTTGGCACGTTTATAAACGACTTCTGCAGAATACAATACCACACCATCTTTGTGCATGTCCAGCTCTCTTCCAAAAAAGAAAACTCCACTAAGGAGCCTGCATGCGAAAGTAGTTTCTAATCCACTGAGGAGGAGATTCATCGTTCTCAAATGAAAGCGTTTTCGGTGAGACATACCATCAAAGGCCTGTTGCAAGGAAAATCGATTTCTTGTTTCGGGATATGGCTGTTTAGTGTCTCCATGGCATTGAAAAGAAGTTAGAAATAAGTCCAGTGTGAAGGCGGTATAGCTGGCATCGTAAGTTAAGCCCAAGGGCTCATTGAAAAGCCGGTTCAAGTTGCTTTCCTCAGCGAATGCTTCTTCCATTAAAGCGGGGATGGAGCAAACCTCGACTCATCAAGAACATCATCAGACCTTTAAGCCACTGATGGTTGCTATGATTTGTCCAGTTACAAGCAGCTGGTCATAGGTCCTGTTGAGCGGCAAGACCAGCGGTGGACCATACCAGGACTCAAAACACGGTACCGTGGTAGTAAGTCGCCCCTCGGACTTCGGTCCGGGCTTGACTTAAAGAGGTAGCCCACCTTTGTGGCAGCTTCACGGTGGCTGTGTTTTAAACCTAAAAAGCAGGGAGGACCAGCACCTGCTGGTCTCACCCGATGTAGAGTCGCAATAAGTACTGGGTGCTGAGACCCTAAGATCTAAACTCATACCAAGGGTGGAACTGTGCCCTCAACACAGTTCCGAGTTAGAATCAAATGAATTGACGGAGAGCGATGGCAAGGCGTATTCTTCCTCCCATAGATGAATGGGCATCCCATGAAATTAAGTCTACACGACAGGAGTTCACGAAAATCAAGAGACATTCTGTCGAAGCCAAGCAGAATTATGTACATATGTTGAGATAAAAATATAATTTTTAATAACGATACAATTCCTTGTAGGGAGGTCGAATTGCTGACCAGTTTTGAGCTGTCTATTGCGACGTTCTCTTCGACTGTCCGATATTGTGTGTTTCCTCTTGTTGGCAGGCCATATTTGGCTTTGCCCTCGTTCACTTATTCAACCATTTTTCCTTCTTCCCGCTTCTTTGTCAATAGGTTTCTATACACCTATGTCAACACGCTGTGCTCTGCCCAAATGGTCAATAAAATAAACCGAGCTGGCCTAAAACCGCACTGAAATGGCAAATTTGTTGAAGAATTGACTGCTCTGTTGTCTGACGAAAAGTCAAAGAATCTATTTATCCTTGGTGATATAAAATTAGATATTTTATCTGATTATCCTATTGTTTTAAATTATTCATCTGTCTTAGTGGCAAATGGTTTGGAATCGTGTTTTCGAGAACCTACTAGATTAACTCCTTCAACACAAACCTGTATTGATTATATTTTTGATAGACTTGATCTAAGCTTTAAACTCACTATCACCAGCTCCATTTCAGATTTTAAGATCACCGATCATTGTATGGTTGGTTTAGTTTTTCTATGCACCAATATGAGACAAATTGATATGCCTGCATGGTTTGAGAAAGTTAAAGACTTGAACTACGAACGTCTTAACCATCTTCTGCAACATGAAAGTTAGACCGATGTGTATCTTTAAAGTAATCCGTCTAATGCATTTAACATCTTTGGTAATATCTTAAGAGCTCATGTTAGTGAATGAAACCGAACAATATCAGTCTTAGACTTCTCTATAATAGAGTGTGAAAGGAAGTTGCAGAGGAAGTTATTTTGAATAGAGACAATTATTACACCAATAAACTACATCTAGCTAGAGGCAATTTAAGGAAAGAATGGACAATTATTAACGAACTTATAAATAAAAAAAACTACCCGCTTTAAATGAACTCAATTGTGTATCTTATCAGTGACATAATGCAGTTAATCCTAGTGAAATATCTAATGTTCTTAACAAATATTTTACAAGTGTGGCTTACAAGACTCTTTCTAGTGCTGGTGTCTCTGAATCGTCGAATCATTGTGTAGAAGATTGCTTTAGCAATGAATGGAGTCAAGCCAATAGTTTTTTTTATGACCCGATTTCTTCTTAAGAATTATTTAGGATTATCAACTCTCTTAAAGGGCGATAGGGATGGCGCGATAGTTAGCTCATTGGACTATCACGCAGAGAGTGATCACCATCACCCTTTCGGCGGGCAGTGGCAAGCTCCCGAAAGTAAAAATTGCCTACGAGAAAGCTTTTCAGATGTGACTAAAATGATAACATGAGCAACACAAATGAGTGTCAAGGAGCTAGGCCAAAGCCCATACCGGGCTGCGCCATAGTGTTTTTTTTTTTTTGATCAAGCGGACTACATTGGGCTTACAAACAGAAACATACTTTCCGTGCGAAATTTCGTTTCATGCGGCAACGAGTTCGAGAGGATCTAGGAGCTATTTGTCAGAATTTTCAACTTTTATTTGAATACTTACTTACTTACTTTAGGTGGCGCTAAAGTCCGGGGTGGACCTGGGCCTCAGTCAACAAGCTTCTCCAACCAGCTCGATCCCTGGCTAGCTGTCTCCAGTTTCGCACGCTAAGTTGGCTGAGGTCCTCTTCCACTTGCGTGCGCCACCTGAGTCTTGGCCTTCCTCTACTGCGCTGTCCCTCGGGGGCGGGTTCGAAGACTTTTCGGACCGGAGCATTGGTCTTCACCGTACCGTGATTGGTGAAAGTCGACTTATCAGAGAATAGCACCTTGGCGAAGAAAAGGGGGTCTCGTTCAATTTGCTGAAGTGCCCATTGACAAAAGGAAACCCGGTTGCGAAAATCCTCACTGGAAAGTTCTTGATGCATTGAAACATGATAAGGATGGTATTTGTGCCGATGTAATATCTTACAGACAATCGTTTGAGAAATTCCTGATTCACGACTTATTTGGCGAGTGCTAATATGAGGATCGTGTGCAACGGCAGCTAACACAGCTATTCCATTGTCCTCAATAGCCACCCTATCTGACCGATTCCTTTTCTTTGGTTGCACACTTCCTTCACCATGCGCTCTACATGACCCAGCCATCTCAGTCTTTGAATCTTCACTCTTCTGGCTAGGCCCATGTCGCTGTACAGTCCATACAATTCGTCGTTGTATCTCCTCCTCCACTCACCGTCAATGCAGACGGGACCGAAGAATTTTTCTCTCGAAGCAACCAAGAACACCCTCATCCATTTTTGATAATGTCCATGCCTATGCGCCATAGAGCAGGACCGGGATTATTAAAGTCTTATAAAGGGTGACTTTTGTTGTCAGCAAGGGAGGGCTTTGCTACTCAATTTGAATAGTTTCGGAAATTGTGCATCTGTGGGAGTGCATTGCAGCGATGTAGTTTCCCTATGAAATCGACGTTCGAGTCACTCTGAGAATGGTAGATACAGGGACAATAATAAAGCAGCTCATCGTACCACTCAAACCAGTCAAACCAGACAAACCAATAATCCTCCAAGTATTTTGAACTCACACGTTCAATCAGAAACCAATTCTTGCAGATGCCCTGTTTCTTGACAGGACGCAGGCTCAGAGGAGAATTTATCAGTACCCGAAGCAAAGTTGCGTCATCTGGCTTCTATTATCAGTCGGTTCTCATATAAGCATCACTGAAGATGCCATGACTATCCAGATTGCCGACAGATCAAACGAATGGAACACTATCCCTGTGAATGGCAGGCACTTACTCAGTTTTATGCGAAAGACTAAACAAATTAGAAAGTCGGTTGTGGAGGCACCTGCCCGAACATCAAGGCTTCGCCCATTAATGACATTACAAGACAACCGGTAGTCCATACCAAAATTTAAAACGCGGCACCGTGGGAGTAAGGAGCCTGATTTGAAGAGGTAGGCTCCCTTCTGGGAGCGTTGCGGTGACTGAAGTTGCATGGTGCACTTGCTGGTCTCACTCGATGTAAAGTTGCAATCACATACTGGGTCAGTAGTAAGTTTTAGATTGGCCTCGACTCATACAAAGAGTGGAATTTTTGCACTTAACACGGGTTCCGAATTGATAGTAAAGGATATCATTGCTGCCATGGATGTATGAGCATCCTGGGAAATTAAGTCAATCGAGACAGACATCCAAAATTGACGAATTATTCATCCAAAATATAGTTGCGATTATTCAGAGTATTTCAGGTCTATGTTACGTCATAGCCGATCCAAACGAAGCAGCGATCTTTCTCCAAAATCAAAAAGCAGAGCCTTACTAGTTTAGTTAGGATGCCAAACCCAGACATATAAGAATCTAGTCGACAGCAGACAAGACCTTATAAGCAATTTTGTGGAGACTAAACCGCTATAGTTTGCGCAGACTTGTCTTTTGTATCAGCTATCCAATGCGGACGCTTTACTCGTCTGGGATGATTTACTGTGGATACATTTTAGAGATGATTTAAAGCATACTGTTCACAAAATAAACTTTTCTACTGAGTTTCGATGTTGGCGTCACAGGAAATCCAGCTAAGTTAAGAGGCTTGGACGGTTTCTTACGAAAACAAATTTCCTTTCCTTAGCGACGTGAGTCAATATTGGGCACTCAAATCGTTTGGACATCTACAATAGAATACTAACGGGGCACCGTACGCTAATCGGTCTCCGGGTATACCACCTTGATCTAAATGTTCCCGGAATAACCACCGTGTGGCGTTTCCATTGTTCCGATTTTTTTTGTTAAGTTGGTACATCTTTTCTGTAATTCCCGCAAAAGTGGAGGAGCAAAGCAAAACTCATATTTGAAAACTAAGCAATCTCGAGCACAAAACGCGCAATACAGGAACTCAAGTATGAATATGAAACAGTTGCTCAAAATATTAACATCAAACTCAAATGGACTATTGGAAGAGATAGACGAACTATAACAACATTGACATATCTTGAAGAAAAGGAATATAGAGTAAACATAAAAGGATGCTGCTCTTACCATGCTGGTGGAGATTTCAACTCGGAACACACCTTTTGGGGTTGAAGATGCGATTCAACCAAACGCAGACTACTTTACGTAGCCGACATGCAGTTTAATATCGACTACTTTTCGGCAGGAAAACCGACATACTGGCCCACCGATAGAGACAAAACTGCAGTCCTCTTAGACTTGTTCATTGCAAGAGGCTTTGCTAAGGACTTTACGTAAGTCGAGGAAAGTTTTGATCTCTTCTCAGATCATTCACCAGTAATCTTGACAATAAATGAGCGTCTAATGAAAAAAGAAGGAGTCCCTTGATTAACTACAAGTCAAACTAACTGGGACGGCATTAAAAAATATTAAATATTTAAAAACAAGTTGCAAGGATTAATGATAGTTTTAGCCTATCGTTAGATATTAAAATTGGTGTTCTACAAGGCTCAGTACTTGGTCCAATTCTTTTCTTGATCAATATCAATTCCATTTTTAACCTCGATATCAAAGGTAAACAAATAGGATTTGCTGATGATATAGCTTGTTCTTAGTCTTATAGCTCTGCATTAGATTTAATTGCTAACATTAGTTATGACTTAGAGCAGCTGAGACATTGGTTTTGTTTACATAAATTGGTAATCAGTGATAAAACTAAAATAATGTTCTTCAAAATGTCTTCTAACATTGTCGATTACCCACCAATGATGTTTCATAGTGCAAGTTTTAAGCAAAGTGACACCATCTTCTACCTTATTTAATCGGGATTTAACTTGTTCACTTCAGTGCTTTTTTATAGAAAGAACTGCAGTTTTTAAATATCAGAAATCCAACCCATCAGTCACCGCGTAGTAACAATAACCATCTTGCTTTAATTCCATCTTTCAAAACACATCACTTTTTGAACTTTTACTTCTCTGTTGCTCCAAGATTATATCATGTATTGTCGCTACTCATCGGATTCAACTGTTTCCCACAGTCAGGATACGCGGTCAGGCGACTGTTCTCCAATATTGCCCCTGTCCACAAAATAAGTGATTCACTGTATGATCAAAAGCACCGTCGAATGTCCTTTCAATTTAGTCCACCATATTTTAAAGTGCACTTACGCTGGACCTTCTGCGGTTCTAAGCTCGTTTCGTATTGGACAAATTTATTCGAAAATCAATTTTACTAACGCGAAGTTCGACATAGAAGTCAGACTGATAGGCCTGGAGCTCTTGGCAATAGTAGTCTTACTTCTTTCATAATCTGCCATGGTTTCGATAAGTCTGCTACTACCAGGCTAGCAGTGAGATTGCTCTTCAGAATTATGAGCAGCAAGTATAAACATTTTTATAACAGAACTCTACACATGCCATCAGAACCAATTAGATTCAAGCCATCAAATGAAGCAACTACCTATTCCAAAACCTCATCCGTCATTACAACCAATGCCAGGTGTAAGCTATGGAATATTGTGTTACTCAGCTCAATTATAGGAGCTGATAGGAGCTGGTTGATGTCTAGTTTTGATCAGGTTACCAGAGAAGTGAGTGTCAAGTAAGCAACGGAGATGCTTCGAACTCAGTGTAAGTGATCCCATCAGATCTTCTGAGTTTAATTGGTTCACTGCCTTTTTCAGGCACCAGCTTGTTGGTTTTACGAAAACACCGGGTAGAATTATACACATTACTCTGTTCCTACAATACCGTCCATGAAGAAAAATTAACTGCAGGTTCCAGGAGTAGGGCCTTATGACCTTACGGTCAAGCGGTGCTTTAAATATGACTTGCAGTCACTTCATTTTGGGCGCATTATCCTTCAACCAACGAAGGCGTCAAAAATGGCATTTTTAAGCAGAAACCATTCACTAAGATCACAGGTATCACCCTGCATCTGAGTACATACTTACGACTATACGACCAAATTGAAATCTTCCCCAGCACTTCAACAGTAAAATTCTCAATTTCGTTTCCCTTTAATTGTAGCACAACCTTCCAGCAGGATAACTCTTCTTATGCTCTCAACTAAAAATACTTCTTAACCTTCAACCAACGTTATTAACGCAAAATATAGGTCTCACCTTAGCTCGTGAAAACACTTGAAGTAATCAAAAAGTTTCAGCACTTGCCACCAATTAAGTACCTCTCAAAAATAGTGTATTTCCGATACTCCACTCTAAGAAACACCACCTACCTCGCCTGCCCGTGAAAGTTAGACATTTTCCAAAAAAAAAAAAAACGAACAAACAAACTCAGATAAAAGTATCGCTCGTGCACTTTTTCACTACTTTAACTGTCAGGTGGCAGACAACAACAAAAATCTAAACTTTTTCAGAAATTTCACCTGCTTCGATCTAGGATGCAACGCATTTCGGTACAATCCGTATCATGTAGACAGTGCAGTTTCTTTACCATCGCTGTTCAGTCACTGAAAACAATTCTTATTTTGCGCCTTACAGATAGTTTCTCGGAAATTCAAAATCTACTCACCTTTACCTGCAACAATGGGTGGGAAGCTTACAAGAGCGAAGGTGTACAAGTATTCCAGCATCAACAAGAGAACGATGTTGATGCGCGGAGGCAACGGGTGGAGGGTGAAATTTATCTGCTGTAGGATGGGGTTGATATGGCATGCGCCTTGTGGATAGGTTCCCAGAGATATTGATTTTGATGTGAAACACTGCGTATAAAACTCGGAATGTACGTGTACAAGTGTTGGAGTACAAACGAAAGTGTGCTGAACAGTTTTGAATGTTTTCCTTGGCATCTGACTGTGGTAGGGCGAGTTGATGAGGATGAATTTTTTGGGGGAGTTATTATTACATCAAATTTTTGATACAGGTAGTTTTGAGGCAAGAAAAGGACAAAAACATGAAGAAAGAGAGATGGAGGAGGCACGACTAACGACTGGAGTTGAAGTAGTTTATTTTGGATGGATGGTTGGCATATGCACAGGGGCTTATTAACTTACATACTCATACAGTATATGCATGAATGTTTTTGAATGTTCCTTGATTCCTTGGTTCCCTTCATCTTCAGATACAGAAGAATTGTTTTCGGCAACCGACGAAAATCAATTCAATTGAATTGATACACTTGAATCAATCGCTTACACTGTTTTGACTTTTGATCGAAATTAGTAATAAAGAATCGATAGATACGTATGCAAGTCATTGAACTGCAAACTAATGTTGTTTAAGTTGAAGTTATCATATTCAAACTTACTCCAATGGTTTGCAACGATGATGTACTGTAGGAGTATCCGTAAAAGCAGATAAAGTTGCTATTTGTGCAGAGAAGATTTGTATGGATTGAATTTCTAGAAAGAGTATGCATGTAAGCCAGTACTAACTTTAATTTTGAACAGAACACATGCAATTTTCTTACATAGCTATTTTTTGGATTCAATTGACAAAACATATTCTCTAATTAATTTTTGGGCATTACTTCGGGGACATGCCCACAATGGCTGGATCTGATGAATGTCATCCGATAGACAAAGCTTTCCACCACTTTTCGATAAAACAGCGGATCCAATGCCAATTGATTTTGGGCCCATGTACCGAATTTTAATTCGGCTTCAATTATTGCACGAGCTGGAGTTTGTAAGCCTTCAAACCAAGATATTTGCGTACAATTTTGGGTAAAGTGGACGAACAAGGAATAAGTTGGTGGGAAAGACGTCTTATTTATAAATATAGATGTTCTTAAGAAATCTACTGAACGCATGCGCTATTCTCTACAGATGTCACGTGTGTTTAACGTAGGTTCCTGCCGTGAAGGTTCAAGCCCACGGTGCGTCTTCGAACAAGATATTAAAACAATGCGTTCCTCAGCACCCTTTGGGAAATTCAAGTACCCCACCAGTGCCAGATTCGATGTCGTTTGTAAGGCACGAACTTTCCCTTTGGTGAAGGGTCGAGGCCTATCTAATACCTCAGCCATTCTGTGGATCATGGCACCAGGTACAACTCCACATCGAGCTGACCAATCAGATCCATAGTCAGTCAAATTGTCGAGCACAGGTCGTAGCACGTCGCAACATATGTATGCTCAACCATGAGACGTCCAAGCACCATTACTCTCCCCGTGACTTTGGGTATAAACCAACAGCCACCACGATACTCCCACAAAGGGGCCAACTCCTAGGTCAGGCTGGAAGTTCCAGGGGCCCCTGACCTCCCGTGGTGCCAGAACATAGCTTTCGGTCGAGTTTCGATACCTCACAGACCTTGTCACTATAAGGTATATCTACTGCATTATGAGTTGTCACTGGCTAATTGCCCATTCCGTCTTTCGTTGAGTAGATCTGCTGCGAAGCTACGGGTTCTTTCGAACCGTATGGTATCAGGGAACACAGAACAGAACAGAAGCCTACCATAGCCTGCAAGTCCCTAATATCAGATAAATTTGGACATCCACACAGAGCATGCAACCAATCCTCTGAAGGAGCTCCGCCTGACCAACTCGTCTCCCCGTAAAACCTCTCTTATGGAAAAATGCATTTAAGGAGCCATGTCCGGTCAGCAGAAATCGCAGGGAAATGGTAGAACTCCCATTTAGATACAACCCATGCACTTAATAAGGCCTTACGTTCCTTCAGTGATAAGCCTTCCACTTGTTCCGGGGAAACCCAGTCACTCGTACTTAAAGGGAGACCTTTTCTTATCTTAAAAGCTATACTGCGACGTATCGCTTCCAGATCAAGTGGCGGAACTCTTAACAACACCTGCATTGCCTCTCTGGAAACAGTACGGCATACAGGTAAACATCCCAATAGGGCTACTCTTTGGTAAGCCAAGATCCGACAGCGAATATTGTCTACAGTAGGCGATCTTCTTGTGCGTCTCTGTGCCATTGCATCTTTCAAAGAAAAAGTTTTGCGAAAATGGTCAGCAGTGTAGTGAAGAACGATGTCAAAATGTTGATTACGCCGGGTATTGCACCCAGTGCAAGTGCTCTATGAGGCACAGAACCAAAATACTAGAAACGAATTTCGACAATTGGTTTGACAGATAAAAATGTCTGAAGTTAGTATTGAGTTAAAAAACATACTTGCAAGTTGGCTTTTGCTTTGAAAACGAAAAAAATGTCCATATTCATGTGAAGAGTATGTTTTGAAGACCTAAATTAAGTTTCGATTCTACGTGTCATTATGTTTCGAGGGCGACTACTGATATACGGCTTCCGCGGGTGCATTTGAAGAAGTTTATCATCTCAGTCTAATTTTGAATCACTTATTCGAGCATTTGTGTCTATATCTTAACAATAATGTGCTTAACATCGGTTTTCAAGGCCTGAACGACTTGCGATTTTAAAATTGATCAAACACTTTACCTTCTGTTCAAAAAGGACCCGGAGTTCTTAAATAAACCGAAAACGGTCCAATAATTCATCGGTTTTCATTTTACTCCCTTCAATGTAATCTCCATTGCAAGCAATACATATTCAATTTTCAAAACACTTTTCAGGGACTGATTTTGGAATCACCTTCAGCTCCTGCTATTCTTCTTTATCGCCTCAATCGTCTCAAAACGCTTTCCACGATGTGGTAACTTAAGTCGTGGGAATAGGAAAAAGTCACAAGGAGCCATATAGGTGAAAAAGAACCTTGCAGGACGGTTAAACATTGTTTTTGATTGCGACGAACACTTTCCATCAAACGCCCTTATGGGCTCACATAACACTCCTTATTTTCTCTCTGGTCTGACGGTAGAAATTCGGAGTGGACCACACCTCGACAATTAAAGAAAACGGTCACAAAAGATTAGATTTTGGATCAAATCTGTTGTAGTTTTTTGGGTGTGGACTTGTCTGAGAAGCGCCATTTCGACCAAGTTTGGTCACCGGTTATGATGCCATCTAGAGCAATGCGATGCTGTTTTTGCAACAAATTTAGCACTCTCGGTAAAAGCCTTGCTTTAACTCGTCTCATGCACAAAACATCGTGCATAAGTTATGCATAACGCTCTGTACCGATCGAGCGAAATACCAAAATCGGCTCCTTTCTGTTTGATGTTCCCAGGACGACCTGCAAGGAAAATTTTTATAATTTGTTCGATGTTTATGTCAGTCATACTGGTGGATGGAAGACATGAACGAGGCAAATATTCATCCGCAGTACGTTTGTGTTTTTGACATTGTCCGGTCCTAGAAACACAAAATTTCAGGCAAACTCTGTGCTCAACTTGAGCAACTTGAGACATTACGAAATTCCGGGTACTTTTTTAATGAGAAGGTACGAGTATATAGTATAGCTAGCAACAAGTGGCCTTAAATCGCAGGATCTTCCTTTTCTTGATGTAATGTCGTCGTCAATTTCAGCCGTTGATAAGTCAATGAAACTAAGAGATGTTTGTTTTTTAGAGTCGGAGAGCTTTAAATTGAAATAAAATACAGAAAAATGTATGCTTCTTCGCATACAAGATCTTATCTGCCGTATTATGTGAACACCTAAAGCCCTTCGTCAACAACCGGATAGATCCATATCAGTGTGGCTTCATGCCAGGAAAGTCCACCATCGATTAGATATTCACACTACGGCAGATCTTGGAGAAAACTCATGAGAGTCAGATCGATACACACTACCAATTTATCGGTTTTAAGGACGCGTATGACAGCATCTATAGAGACGAGCTATACAGGGCAATGTAGAGTTTTGTCATCCTTACCAAACGCGTCCATCTGTGCAGGAGTTTAGTTTTTTTTAGTTTTAAATGCATTTTATTTCACTTATCATTACGTCTTACATTCTAACAGAAAATGCTTAAATGCTAGCTTAACTGGCCCTACACAGGCACTCTAAGCTACTCTAAATTCGTATTTCTATGTCTTTCGATACTAATATATATATATATTACTAAAATGCTAACCTAAACCTATGTAAGCTGGCCATCTCTATTTACAGAGCAAATAGATTGGTCAGCTCTGCCTCATTAGTGAGGCTGGTCCGTGATTGACGGAAACGACGACGAAACATCTTCCCCATCATTCAACCACCAGAAATGCTGGTGCTGCCGAACGACATCCCTCTTATCGCGATTCCCCACCGCCCTACTGAACCTGAGACGATCCACCCTGCCGTGTGCGACGTCTCTGTTGTAGTTGAGTCGCCTGTCCCCAGCTGTCCGAGCGACATGGAAGATTAACGGGATCGCTGATCTATCCTGGATCAACCCTATCTGATCAAGGTAGAGGAATGCTTCCGGTGGAACGAAGCCGTTAGAGCGCACACTCTCATGATAAAGGTAATTGGGGTAGTAAGCCCCAGATATCAGGTTATTCGTCGAGGCCATTTTTCTTGCAATGTGCCTTCGAGTCAGCTTAATTACGAAATTATCAACTCGTATTAGGTTCGCCCTGTTGTAAAGGACCTCATTAGGATAACATTTTTTGTACTCCGACTCTGGTGTTCTGTACAAGCGAAGACAAGGCCTAAGGCAAGCCCTCTCAAACACCCGAATCTTTTCATTATTAAGTCATTAAGCTTGCTCGTACATTGAACCACACGGGACACCCAAATACCACCATGGGCCTGATAAGGGCCATGTAGCAGATTATCTTTACCGTCGCATCGAGTTGGCTGCTATAAAACAGTCTCTTTGTGAGGGCAAAAGCGCCTTTAGCTCTGGCCAGAGCAGCATCTACATTTTTGTTAAAATACAGAAACTGATCTAGCCAGATCCCAAGGTATCTGACTACATTTCGACAGGCAAGAGGCTGTCCGTGTTGTCCAATGATCGAGAACTTTCGCCAATTTTTTCTGGTGTTCCTAGAGGCTCCAGACAACGGCGTCCTAAAAAGAATGGTTTCCGACTTCTGAAAGTTGATTTTCAGCTTCCAGTCATCGCAAAATCGTCTTTTCTTATCGAAATCGCTCTGTAAGAGAGTATTAATGACCTCGATTTTTGGACCTGTTCTGTACGCTATCAAGTCATCTGCGTACGCAATAGTATGGGGAAGTGAACCTATCAAGTCGCTTGTATAAATGTTGAATAGGATCGGCGAATTGACCGCGCCTTGCTGAAGACCATTTTTAATTTGAAATATTCCAACAGAAGTCACATCACCATTTTTCACGATGAACTGTCTGTTGGTTAGCATATTATAAAGAATGTACAAGAGAGGTTTACTGATCCCCAAACTAGCCAGCTCGTAGAAAAGACCTTCTAACCATACAGTGTCGAAAGCCTTCTCCAAGTCAACTAGGCAGGCACCAGTACACTGTTTTTTGGCTTTATTCCATTGGATATCGGATACCAGTTTAGACGCGGCATGTGAGATAGCATGTCCTGCCTTAAAACCGAATTGATTATCCGGAACTATATGTTTGTCCTCAACCCACCTAGTCAGAGCTCTATTGATTACTTTTTCGAACACCTTACTGATATTCGGAAGGAGACTTATCAACCGGAGATTCGCCGGATTGGATGTATCCTTTCCCTTTTTGGGGATAGGTTGAACCACCGCCGTTTTCCAATGCGCTGGATAATGTGCATTATTCATTGCATTATTAAACAGGGTGGTCTAAATGTCCACCGCTTCTAGAGGAAGATGTCGAAGCACGATGTTCGGAATTCCATCGGTCCCCACTGATTTCTTACTTCTGATTGTGTCGAAGATCTCATGGAGTTCTTCCTTCGAAATGAACGGGGGTAGCTCACCTTCTCTGGCAATGACATTATTTGCCATATTTTCGTCGCTGAACTGGGTGAAACCAGAGCCCTCGGATCGCCAGTTCTCTACTTCATTTCGAATATAGAAGTTGTGCACCAAGACGCGATTGTCCAGGTTATAATTAGGGCCAATGATATCATTGGCGTTGTATACCTCCTGGAAGGTCGCCCCTATGGCCTCAACCTTCTCCTGTGGATCCTCGACAACAAAGAAATCGTCATCATCAGCGGCCTCATTTGTATCAATGCCTGCTATTGTTAATAACCGTTCGTTGCCTGTTGTCCGGGCTATTTTAAGACACTGAAGGTCATTTTGATTTTTTCTCCGAAATAGTTTATTTATTTGCGGGAACATATTCGGGTTGCTGGTGTTTACAGCCCGAACCTTGTTGTTCCAATACAAACTTACAGCAATTCTGTAATTCTCTTTGATTAACATTTGAATATTTTTAATCGACGACTTCAGTGTCCTAATCTCTGGGTCTTGTCTGTCTGTAAACTGTCTGTATAAGTTTTTAAGTCTTGTCAGAAGGCTACTTTTCTGTCGGTGCAGTGCGTCAATAGTAGGATTGCGGAACAGATTTTCGTTAGTCCTTTGTTTATACCGCGGTATTGTAGTGTCCATAGTTTGTTTTATTGTCTGGTCCATTCGTTTAAGGTACTTATCGATCTCCTCGTTTGATAAATTCCTATTGGACGGTGGGTGGAGCGTGTTCGAGGAGAGTGCTCTTGTCAAGGTTGCGGAGAAGCGTGTCCATCGAGTCTTACTGTAGTTGTAAGAGTATCTTTGGACAAACTCCTCCAATTCCGCAATTTCGTTGGGAACTATGATTTCGGTGCTAAAACCGCAATGGTCGCTGTCATACACGAATATGCGCAGACAGTTAAGCGTTTGTAAATTTGTACCTGTCATTCTTATACGTTCGTCGTACAGTAAAAGATCCAAATAAGACCCGCCTCTGGGAAACGACGGGTTATCCGTCGCTTTAAGACCGAGTCTATACATAACATCGTGCTGACCCCACCAATCGAGTAGTAAAAATAATTCTCCCCCGATTCCAGCCTCAGAAGTCGAAAAAGTGTGTCGAGCTCTGTAATGAATAAGGTGGATTGTGAAGCCCCAGATGCATAAACAGAGGCCAAGTACAGCCGCTTTCCACTGCGGAGCGGGATGTATATGACGACTGCCTCTAACACCCGGAACCTGCGTAACACTCCCTTGTACACTCTGTGCAATTTTATGCCTTCTTTAATGAAGATCGCGACACCGCCTCCATGTTGGGAGTTAGGCCGGTTTCTTCTTCTAACAATATAATTATTGTACTCCAGTTTGTGCTTATCGGTTAGCTTGGTTTCGCTAGCGAAAAGCACATCAGGAGTTTGGTCTTGGAGCAATTTAAACATCGCGGCTCTTCGTTCGATCCTGATCAGTGAATTAACATTCACCGCAAGGACCTTCAAAGTTTGGTCCACCATGTGCGTACCCATTACGACATGTGTTGCGTTAGACCCGGCAGCAGTGCGTAGATCTGGTCCACCCGCTTGGCCTGTTCTTGCACCTGCTGTTGCAGCTGAGCTATCTGCCCTTGGATTGCGAGCAAGATGGCCAGCATGTTTGGTGCAGCCTGGTCTGAAAAGTGTTGGAATCCTTCCTCGCGGGAAAGCGTAGTAGAGGAGGACCGCGACTAAAGTGGCGCGAGTTGAAAGGGACTTCAGCCAACTTAGCGAGCGAAACTGAAGGCATCTATCGAAGGATCAAGTTACCTGGAGACGCTTGTTGGTTGAGGCCTGGGTCCACCCCGGACTGTAGCGTTACCTTAAGCAAAGTAAAGGAATGTGTTGAAATCGTAATTAACATGGACCATCTTAATCACAACTTGGATCTCAGATTTCCCATTACAGTTTATTGCAGCCAGAACCCTTCACTTTGATTGATGAGTATTTCGGAGGCTGTTTGCTGCATAAGTAGAAATCAATTTACTGACGGTAAACACTTAGCAGAACACAATTTGAGCTCAGTTAAATCCCTTTCGATTGCAATGAACAAAAAGGATAAGAAACACTTATATCCAGCAGAATTATCTGATAGATGATGGTTAATTCATTGAAAGCTATGGTATGGGGCATGGGTTTGAATCTCAGATCGTACACCGAAAAAACAAAAAAGTTATTTTTGACTTCAGTAGCCTTCGGAGGGGAATATTAAGGCAATTATCTTTTGCCAAAAAATACGGCTCTAATGGAAAAAAGAAAGAAGTTACTCGTGTCGAAATTGAACCCAAATGTTTAAGGGATATCTGGTTTAGATACGAATGAACTCATCAAAATGACAAATGGTGTGGATTAATGTAAATTGTTCGAGTATAATTATAATATTGACATATAGCAATGCTATCAACTAATGGATCCTTTTGCGTATTATTAGTTTTTATCGATCTCAAATGAATGTTGATTACGTCACCCAAAACTGCATAAGGTTCTGGTCACAAGATCCCGATGAACAAAAAACATATCAGTCTTCACAGGACGGACATTGGACGCGCTGACATACATTTGCTCTAGTCGTGACACTGCAAAATATAAGGACCAAATAATCGGAGCACCCTCTTTCTATTGTTTTCACTATTTTCTCATGAAACTTAAGGAGCATCGAAGTATAATTAAACTTGGATATCTTGGAATGCCTTCTGCGAATACTTGACGAGTTTCTCGTTCAAGAAAATGGTATTGACCGAACCCCATGTGACGAATAGATTTTTTTCTAAAATAAAGGCTTCACGGACTATGACGCTTGTCATGCATCGGAAAAAAGCAAGAAGCGGATAATTCTTAAACAATAAAAAATCCAGCGAACATCTGAAGGCGTGGAAGAGCTCGAAACTGTGCAAGTAGTCACGGTATGTGCGAAAAGAGAATAAAAAGGCAACACAACCGTGATCAACAGTATTGCGCACCGACTTTTAAAAACTCAATCCAATTTTGTTCTAAAGAATTTTTGCAGCAACTTACCCCGAACCAGACGAGTTTCTAGGCTAATTATAGCTGCCCACAGTAATGTGAACATATTGGGTTAGGTAAAGCAGGGTGTGCCATAAGACACAAGACTAGGCACCAAAACGGGCCCATCGCGATCCCCTGTGGGTCCAGTTGAAACCAACTCCAATTTGCAAAAACCTAAACAGTCTCCCTATTAAAACACTTAATTTCTCTACAAAAAAAGCAAAGAAGGCCTTTGAAATCCGTGCCGTCTATTTCCTCTAAGTTTTCAAAAAAATATTTTCCTAAGAATTTCCTTCGGCTACTCGATATTGCCTCACATTCACACAGTATGTGTTTTATGTCCTCAACCGCTTGTAGATCCCCGCAGAATCTACAATTGTCTGTATTTGTCAGTTTTAGCCTCTTTGCATGTTTCAGCAGTAGGCAGTGTTCTGTCAGTATTCCTAAGCTTATCCATATTCAGCTTAATAAGCTTCCTTGATCTGTTACCGTGGAGAAGTGGCCATAGAGCCTTTGATACCCTATGTTCTTCCAGATTCGACCACCTTATGCTGGTGGCCTTTATGGTTTTTTCTTCAACAGTGCAGAGGATGGTTTGACAACAGCAACCTCACTATTGTCGAGTAGCCCGCCTCTTCGTGCAATCTCGTCTGCTTGTTCATTTCCTTCTATATCACAATGTCCTAGCACCCAGCATAGTCATAGTCACCCGGTTCTGAACGCATAATACTTTGAGCATTGTGCGACAGCCCCTGACTGTGTCAAAGTTGGTGTTGGTTGACTCCATTGCCTCAAGAGCGACCTGGCTTCCGATGTATATAGCAATATCTCTACCGGATACCGATCTCATCTGCATCAGCTCAGCCGCCATGAGGACAGCAAGAACCTACGATTGGAAGACACTACTAGTGACCGGTAGCCTTAAGGACACTCTCAGTTCTAAGTCCTCCGAAAAGATACCGGAATCTGTTCCTTCCTCTGTCTTCGAGCCATCTGTGAAAACTGCAATTTCGTTTGATCTTATCACTGCATTTTCTTGTCAGTCCTTCCTCTCCGGATATATTACATCATATGGAATGTCGAAATCGATTAAGAAAGGGATTTCATCCATTTTGATAGTATTGCGTGGCTGTACTTCGCCCAGGATCGTGCTACTGCTTTTGAATAGACCCAGATTAGTGAGTCAATTCGCACTGTTGCCAGCAAGTTTTTTTTATCTGTAAATCAAGCGGTTTTAGGTATAGGAAGGTGTCCAATGCTGCCATAGGGGTGGTACGGAGCGCTCCTGTAATGCGCTATGGAAGCCGTTCTCTGAACCGCCGCTAATTTTCGGTAAATCGTTTTCTTAGTTGTTGCTTTCCACCATGCTAGTGCGCCATATGTCTGTATGGGTCTCACCACTACAGTATATAGCCAGTACACAGGGGGGCAGGTTTTAGGCCCCAAATTGTTCCCACAGTTCTTTTGCATATGAAAAGAGCATTGTATACCTTTTTGATTCTTTCCGCTACGTTGAGATTCCAATTCAGTTTCTTATCCAGAATCACGCCAAGATACTTCGCACTATCCGAAAGGGACAGATGCACTCTGTTGAGTTTTGGGATTGTGAATTGCGGTATCTTGTACTTTCCCAATGTGCCCAAGTGCTGATCGTCTTCAAGGCAAGCTCCATGATCTCACTTAAATTGCTTAAGTATTTTCCCTGCACTGTTATGACCACGTCATCCGCTAATGCCCATTAAATGAAGCTCTTTGAGAATGTCATTTATGACCAGTACCCAAAGAAGTGAAGATATGATTCCCCGTTGAGGGGTTCCCTTGGCCATTGACAATTTAGCTGAGCTTTGTCCAATGGAACAGTTTATTACCCTACCTGCAAGCATGCTGCAGATCCAATTTGTTATCCCTTGTTCTATGTTCCCGTCTACTAGAGCACCTCTGATGGCGCTGACCTTCACGTTATTGAAGGCCTCTTCTATATTGGGTTGCAACCAGAACATCTTTTTCGGTTTCAGGGACAGTGGTGTTTTCTCTCTGGAAGGATGTAATGAGTTATATTTGGGGGAAACTCTTCAACTCTCTAACCCATTCTTCAAATGGGACACCAAGTGTAGGTTCTAGGACCGATTTTGTCCTGCCTTTTAGAAAACCCATAAACGACCTACGATCTGTTTTCAAAAACCTTCAGGGCGCCTCTATGCAAATGATTTTCAACTTTAATTGCTTTAATTTAAAATAGAATATGAAAGAACTAAGCTTCCGACTAAAAAGGATCTGAAAAGAAATGCTTCCAACCTTCCATCAGAGATGTTCCAATTGATGTGCTACTTTTAACCCAGCCACCATTAAGAAGTCTCTGGCTTGATAAATAAACGATAAATTGAGAGGTTGTTTTTGAGAAATAACGTCCGAAAGTTTTACCAAGAAATGAATATAACGAGTCAAGACAGAAAGATCCGTACAGTAGTCTGGAGAGTTAAGGAAGTAAGCCCTGTAAATGAATCTCAGTCGGTGCTGAGACGATGGAAACAGACTTGCAACGAGGCCAAACATCCCGCCATCAGGCAAAATAGCTCGTTTAGTTTAGACGATGATAGCCAAAACTTCCGTACACCTGACCAAAAACAAAGTGGGAATGGTAATATCTTAGCTAAAATCCAGCAAAGCAGCTAGCAGCTCACTGGCAGAGGTATTCATGCATTTGTGGAGCGCATGCACCAACTGATTTCTCAAATCTGGTCAGAGGTGAGTATTCCTGATGAATGGAATCTCAACATTGTTTGCAAGATTCTGCTTGCTCACTGCTCCTTCAAAGTTGGCTACGACATAACCGAGACCTTTGATGTCATAAAAGGCTTTGCATAAGATGACACGGATGCAACAAGCAAATACCGATGGCACAATTTTTGTAAAGTCTGTGCAACTAAATACTAGCTCACACCTATGATATCGAATTAACGGGGCGAACAAAGAGGACTGTCATTTGCCCCTGCGGGTAGGGGTTAGAATATACCCGCGGTAGGAATGCCTATCGTAAGAGGCGACTAAAATCCATCTGGGCCGGATTCCCAGATCCGTGAGGGGGTGCTGCCACTCAAATAAGTATCCCATCCTCAAGGCAAGGTGTTATGCGACCCGTGCCAAGGCCTGAATGGTGCTCGGGATGTAAAATCAATAGAGCACCGCAAACGGAGCCCTCCGGATACCTGGCGTCCTCTGGTTGTAACACAGCCTTACCGCATTACAGGGGTCTCTGATGCGGTGGACCTCCCTTCCCCCATACTCGTGGGATCTAAATATGAACCTAGACAAAAACAAAACAAATAAAACAAATAATACAAACAACGCAAATAACGCAGTTAATTCAACGAATATACGATCCCTTCTCTAAAAGTTCAAGGGTATCACGATCTCCACCACCAAGATCGAATTTCTCCGGGAAAAGAAGTCCGCCCGAAGCGCCTACGCGCGAAAAAACGGACTCAGTGACAAATAAAAGCTTGGAGGACGAAAACAACGCACTCCGTACGAAGCTTAAGCAAATGGAGCTACTTTTTCAAGAGCTTAAAAAAGAAGTAGACATACTCCGAGAGGAAAACAAGGCTCTGAAAACAAAGCATATAAACAAAGCCCAAGAAAGCAGTCCACTCCGCTCAACTAGTTGCGAATACCATACGGACGAAGAAGAGCTTACGCGCGAAACAAATTGGACCCTAAAGAAAAGACCGTCTAAGAAACGTAAAGCTGGTTCCTCACCTGAAGTCGTTCCAGAAAAGAGCCAGGAGTCACAAAAAAAGCAACTCCCAACAAAATTACGTCTTCCACCTCCAATCAACGTTGTTGGGGTCTCAGACTATAGCAAGTTGCATTGCTTTCTCAAAGATTTGCTTAAATGTAAGTATAAGGTTACATCACTGCGCAACAATGTGTGGAAAGTTAACGTCGACAACTCCGATGACTACCGAGAATTGTCGGGAAAATTAAACACCGAGAAGATCCAATGGTACACTTTCGAAAACAAGTCAGAAAGACCATTACTTGTAGTAGCGAGAAGACTTCACCCTTCGTGTACTAAAAACGATATTGTAAGCGACCTCCATGCAAAGGGCTTTAAAGTTCTAGACGTCGTAAATATTATTAAAAAAGAAAGGAGAAAAACAGAGGAAAACGAGGGAATCCTGGTTAAGCGGGGACTTCCACTGTTTATGCTTAGTTTCGATAAGTCCGAAAATAAAGAAGATATCTATGGTATCAAAACTATTTTAAATATCGTAGTCAAAATCGAACCTGTGCGAAGGAACACAAGATCGATCCCGCAATGTAAGCGTTGCCAAGGCTTCAATCATACGCAGACTTACTGCCAAAAAGAACCGCATTGCGTAAAATGTGCCGGTAAACATCTCTCAGAAGAGTGCAACTTAAATAAACAACTTCCACCGTCTTGCATAAGTTGCCAAGGAAAGCACCCAGCAAACTATCGCGGATGTGAAGTGGCGAAAGAACTCCAAAAAAGGCGCGATACGCTTAAAAAAACCTTACGTTCAAACCTACACGCAACCTCAAATAAACCTAATATTGCTAAAGAACAGGCAGTAAAAGAAAGAAAATCCGTCGCGGTAAAGTCGAAGGATGTACAAAAAAAGATCGCAAAGGAAAATCCGCCACCGATTGACGCGCTAACGTATGCACAAGCTGCGTTGCAAGGAAATAAAAAAAGCGGTGTTACGCCAGATCCAGTGGCTCGCGTTTTCTCCCTGATTCTCACGACTCTTGAGGAGCAAGGCAGAACAAACAAAATTCTAGTTGAAAAATTGTGCAATCTCGAGAAAGAAATACGTAAAACTCAATTCCAACCATGAATATGAAACAAGTGCTTAAAATATTGACGTGTAACGCAAACGGCCTTATTAAAAAACTCGACGAACTGGAAGTGTTCTTACAAAAAGCCAATATTGACATTTGCTTGATTTCTGAAACTCACTTGAGGAAAGGACCTCGTGTATAACTAAAGGGATACTGTGCTTATCATGCATACCACCCATCAAAAAATGCCAGAGGCGGATCCTCATTGTTCATTAAAGATTGTATTGAGCACTCTATAAATATGAAGATTGAATGCGATGCAATGCAGTTAAGTTCGGTTCGCGTAAAATATAACCACCTGCACTACAACATTGCATCCATTTATTGTCCCCCGCGATGCAAGCTTGAAAACAATTACTTTAAAGATATCTTTGATTCACTCGGACCGAATTTTATAATTGGTGGTGGCTTTAATTCGAAACATACCTTCTGGGGATCAAGATGTAATACAACGAAAGGCAGACAACTCTATGAAGCCGGTATGCAATGTAAAGTTGACTTTTTCTCGACAGGAAAACCAACATATTGGCCTTTGGATATAACAAAGACCCCCGATCTTGTAAACTTCTTTTTCACATTCACAAGCAGCTAACATTTCTACAAACATCGAGGAGAGTTATGATCTCTCCTCAGATCACTCACCAGTCATTTTAACACTAAGCATACTTTTAATTAAGAAAGAAGTGGCGCCTAGATTAACTAATAACAAGACTAACTGGGACGGTTTTAGAAACTACTGCAATGAACATATTGTTCTAAACGTGTCGCTAAAAACACCAAACGAAATAGAAGACGAAGTCGACAGATTCATCAAAGTCCTGCAGAACGCTGCCTGGAACAACACTCCAACTCCAACAAGAAAAGAGAAAGCAAGTAATGAAATAAAATATCCGCCAGAAATAAAAGAACTGGTGAGAGAAAAGAGGAGAGCGTGCAAAAGATGGCAACAATCCTGTGCTCCCCAGCATAAAACATACTTAAACCACTTATGCAACAAGTTGAAGGAAGCAATACGAGATTACAAAAATCGGAATATCTCTACATATCTCGAAGGTCTGACTGCCGAAAGAAGTTCAAATTACTCCCTCTGGAAAGCCATGAAGGGAATCAAAAAGCCTTAAATGCAATTTATTCCCATAAGAAAAAATAATGACGAATGGTCAAAAGGAGATAAAGAGAAGGCGGATCTATTTGCCGAGCACCTAGAAGAAACGTTTAAGCCTTTTGATGGACAGGCGTTAACAGGAGGTTCTAATTATATAATTACGGCACCGGACAATTTTAGAATAAAAACAGTATCCCTACGAGAACTTAACCAAGCAATTAAAAAATTGAAAAATAACAAAGCTCCTGGTTATGATTTGATAACAGGTCAAATTCTCAAGGAGTTGCCAAAGAAAGCCCTTATCAAACTGCTCCAACTTATAAATGCCGCGCTAAGATTATTAAACGTTCCAGGCCAATGGAAAGTTGCCGAAGTTATAATGGTCCCGAAACCAGGCAAATCTCTAAATGAAAAAAAGTCCTACAGACCGATATCGCTCCTGCCGATAATATCTAAAATATTTGAAAAACTCCTATTGAAGCGCTTGCAACCGATCATTGAAGAGAGACATCTAATTCCTGATCATCAATTCGGTTTTAGAACTAAGCACTCCACAATTGACCAGGTCTTTAGAATTACGAATGAAATTGAGAAAGCCCTAGAGGGGAAAAAGATATGTTCCAGCGTGTTTCTTGACGTGTTTCAAGCCTTCGATAAGGTATGGCATGAAGGCTTAAATTTTAAGCTAAGTCAGGTTCTTCCGAGAGAGCTGCATACGATTCTGAAATCGTACCTGGAAAACAGAATTTTTCGTGTTGAACATGGCACCGAGTACTCGGAATTTAAAGAGATAGCTGCTGGAGTTCCGCAAGGAAGTGTACTTGGTCCGGTATTGTTTTTACTCTATACTCGAGACATACCGGAAGAATCAGGTACCATAGTAGCCACGTTCGCGGACGACACGGCGATACTAGCTACAGATACTTCAATCGAGTTAGCTACTGGAAAGCTACAAACGGCTTTGGATAAAATCTACGAATGGACAAAGATATGGCGAATTGTTCTCAACGAGACCAAATCTACTCATGTTAATTTTACTTACCGGAAAATAAGCAACATTCCCATTTTCATTAACTGGGTACAAATACCATATGCAAATGAAGCAAAGTATCTAGGAATGACACTAGATGTTAAACTGAAATGGAAGCCGCATGTTAAGAAGAAACGTGATGAACTTGAAAATAAATTCAGACAAATGTACTGGCTACTAGGAAGACATTCCAAGTTAAGCATACATTACAAACTGCTCATCTATAAGCAAGTGCTTAAACCTGTTTGGACGTACGGTATACAACTTTGGGGTTGTACTAAACAAAGCAACCGAAATATTCTCCAAGGGTATCGAAACAAAGTTCTAAGACAAATCGTGAACGCCCCATGGTATATCAGAAGCAGTGATATTCACAGAGACTTAGGAATAGTTACCGTCGAGGACGAAATAATGAACTTTGCTCGCAAACTCCATATTCGTCTTCATGGTCATTGTAATAATAAAATACTCCAAATTCTGGACGAGATAAACTTAGGGCGTCGATTACAAAGAATGAGACCATTCGATCTGGCGCGATAAGGACTATCCGCATATAATAGCGGTACTAACAGGTGCTTTTGCTGGAAGGCTACCTGCCCCACGCGAACGCTATTTGAAACGGAAACTACTTGTTAAGGTTACTTAGTAGTAGTAGACAAGAAGGGAGGCGTGTTTTTAGTGAGTAAGAATCTCACACTACTATGAGCAACGGGTTTATAGTGTCTATGAAGGTTTATAGTGAAGGAAGGCGGGTATTTTTGAAGAGTAAGAAACTCACGCACCTATGAACATGCGAATGCGATACTCATTGTGTCGGGATTTTCACCTTCCATCGGTAGAATAAAAAAATGAAGTCAGTTCGAAGCGGATACCCTCCCTCAAATTCTCCTAATTGCCCAGGTTACTGCAAGAAAATATTGAGCAGGAGCAATAATCGATTCCACAAGCTCAATTTCGAGTACAATATTTCGTTGGAACAATTTAATGTGTCCCATATTCTTCAATCCATCTCTACATATATTTACAATCTCCTTAGTTGGGTGCTGCTCTTCTAAGCATACGTGTTTATTTTGAGAAGATTACTGAAACATTCATCAATCGTTAAGGACTCGAATCTTCAAAAGAAGGCGTTTTGACAATATTTGAAATTTTCCAGGGTCAAATTTGCACATTCATCATCTTAGAGCTTTATCTTCGAAATTCAGCTGAAATGATACCCATCACGAACAAACTGTTAGGTGTTCTTCTATTCTACTGGAGACAAAAGCCATCAGACGTTTACTCATCGGTCGATCTCAAAACCTCACTTCTATGCAAGACGTTTCATGGAATTATATGTATCGTTCTACATGACGAGTTCTTTGTGATGTATGCCCGTAACAGGTGCCATCTTTGGAATACTATATATCTGCTGGATCTACCTCTGCATCCACTTGGTCGTCGAATGTCTCTTTAAGAAGATAAATCAACAACTAGAAGTGCCATTTGGAGTTGAAAAGGACTCAAGACCATCAAGAGAAGTGAGTGATTTTATCGAAATTTCATTTCGCATACATCATCTGAAGCAATGGTTTAATAGGTTTTACCCGTCCCTTGCTATGGTCACCTTTATGGCACAATGTCTAGACATCAATTCACTATATCACATTGTTATCACGTTTTTGTATTGTAAACAAGGACGAACCTGTGAAAGTAATTGAGTTCGGAATGTGGTTCCCCCTACATTAGACCTATCTTTGACATTTACTTGGTTACCTTGATGTCTGAAATGCTCAAGTCTGGTGTAAGTACTCGTATTTCTGCGAAAATAAAAATTATTATATGTCCATCATGTCTGGGATTATGGATTCTTCAGAATTAACAAAAATTTCAATTTGTGTAGGCCTTCTTCTTCGACATTCATATCTGTTGGCCAAATAAAACCAATTTTATACTTAATTTTAATTTAAGATTTAAATTGAAATTTTACAGAAACAAAGTATGTACGACTGTGACATTTCGTCATCTGTCGGTAGTTGACATATTATTTATTATATAATTCGTACTTTATCTATTTTTTACTATGTAGTGTATACTTTATAGCAACGATTAGTATAAGGCCGTGTAGAAGTAGCATCTTCCGACAGGTGCTGGTTCTTTAAATAACGAGAATGAGCCTCTGCAGCCGAGCATCTTGCAACTCTGCTAATAAGCCCTACTTAACGCATTCTCGTGGAACCATCTGGGAATCCCACTGGTGATTGCGAAGTGAAGGGGAGAAACGGCAAGTTTCCTGCGCCATAAATCAGGAAAAGTGTCGGAAAAACAAAACAAGACCTTATCCAGGCTACTCCGACAGGCCGGTAAGGATTTCCAAGACTTAATCAGGGTCTTGGAAAAAAGATGGTGGCGGACGAGCCCTATATGGGCCAACGACAGCACTCACATCCCGGAACGGGATACTGGCTTCGGTGTAACCGACCCCTCGTAGTAGGGGCATTATAAATGGAACTGTTCCTCCAGGTTGGGGGTTGTGCCGCCGAGTAAACTGCCCGGCCTATTAAAAAAGGACAATGAGCTTCGGATATGTAAAGTCCCTTAATAGACCACGTGTAGCCGAATAACTAGCGGAGGGCCTAGACTGCTGCAAGGTAGACATAACCGCCATTCAAGAAATGTGATGGGATGGGTCGGACAGAAAGAGGACGAAAAACTGCGGCATCTACTACGGCGATTGCTATAGACGGCAAAAGCAGCGCTTATTTGGGTGCGGATTTGTTGTCGGAGGCAGACTAAGACGAGAAGTGCTGAGCTTCAGGCATGTGAGCCAACATTAGCCTTATATGCGCGCATGCCCCCACAGAGGATGACGACACCAAGGATGCCTTCATTGAGCTCCTTAACAAGACCTACGAGCAATGCCCTAGCTATGACATTAAAATTGTCCTCGGTGATTTTAATGCAAAGCTAGGAAGAAAGGGTATCTTTGGTGGAACAATTGGAAAATATAGCCTGCACAACACCACCTCCGATAATGGATTCAGGCTAATCGACTTTGCGGCGGGGCGAAACATTGTCATGGCTAGCACGTGGTTCCCACATCTCGACATACACAAGGGGACTTGGAGAACTCCTGATCAATCAACAGTCAACCAGATTGATCACATTGCGATCGACGCAAGACACTCCTTCAGCATTATGGATGTCCGTACGTTCCGAGGAGCCAACATCGACACGGACCATAACCTTGTTGTAGCCAAGGTGCGGCTGCGAATATCCCAAACTACGCTCAGACAAACTAATGCTGTGAGGAAATTCGACGTCAGACGGCAATCGCAAGAGATCGCCAAGTCCTTTTCCGATCGAGTGTCTCTTAATCTCTTAAGAGGTCCAATACCGCCAGCATCAGGCGTCGAAGGCCATTGGAAACACTGCCAAAACGCCATCAGAGATGCCGCTTCTGATGTGCTGGGTTTCACTCGTCCACCACAACGAAACCCCTGGTTCAATGATGAATGCCGGCAAGTACATGCAGCTAAGCAAGATGCAAGATGCGGCGCTGCATAGAAGGACCAGAGCTTCTCATGAGCACTATGAGCGGAAGAGGAGAGACGAATACTGGCTTCTCAGGAGGAAGAAGAAAGAGCATGAGAAGCGAGGAATTTGAAAGATCCTACTCCAGGATGAGGTTCGGAAGTTTTACCCAAAGGTAAAAATTACATGCCACGGACCGAACAATGTAGAAACGAACAAGAGAGCATCGTAGTAGAGTCGAAGTCGATGCTAAGGATTTGGAAAGACCATTTCTGCAGACTGTATAACGGCGAGGACGAACCAAATACAGCTGTCAGGCATAATCAACCTTTTAACTTTGACGATGAAGTCCAAAGTTTCCGTCCACTCGACCTGGATGAACTGAAGATAGCTGTATTCAAGCTTAAGTCCAACAAAGCTGCTGTAGCGGACAGCCTGACTGCCGAGCTCTTCAAAGCTGCGGGCGATGGATTTGGTTAGGAGCATACACCAAAAAACAAAAACAAACAAACAAAACAAAAAACACTGTGGCGTTGGCAGCCCGGTTTGGGCCATGGGCCTAGCTTCTTGACACTCATTTGTGTTGCTCATGTTTTCATTTCTGTCACATCTGAGTGGTGCCTACGGTTTATCGCCGAGTCCGAACGGCACTCTTTAGAAGCTTTTTCGTAGGCAATTTTTTACTTTCGGGAGTTTGCCATTGCCCGCCGAAAGGGTGATGGCGATTTGAAAAATTGTTGGTGACCCAGCCAGGAATCGAACCCAGACTCTGCATGATAGTCCAATGAGCTAACTATCGCGCCATCGCCATCGGAGCATACACCAACTCATCTAAAAAATATGATCGGACGAAAGTATGGCCCGTGAATGGAGCCTGGGCATTGTTTGCACGAATGCGGTAGTAAAAGCAGTGCGAGAACGAATTCGGAGAAATCCCCTTAGAATGCAGAAGATCATGTCCAAGGAATTGGATATTCCAATCAGATCCATGTCCAGGCTGATTCTGGATGATCAGCATATGGAAGCCTATCGTCAATCTACGGGTCATCTTCAAACTACTCAACTTAAAAAAATTAAGCTGGAAAGATGCATGCGACTTTTGCCCATGAAAACATTCTGCTTACGGATGAAAAAATGTTTACCGTGGAAGAAGTTTTCTACAAACAAAATGACAAAGTTTATGTCACTTCATCTAGGGAAGCGAAAAAAGTTGTTCCAAGGGTTCAACGGGGACATCATTCCGCTTTCGTAATGGTTTGGTGGAAGGTCTCTCACCATGGTGTCACATCCCTCCATTTGTGTGAATATTACGTAAGAACTGGTGCAAAGTTTTACCAAGAGGATGTGCTAGAGGGTGTTGTGAAGTGTTTGACGAATATCCTTTTCAGTGGATACAGGTGGATCTTCTAACAGGACTCCGCTCCAGAGCACAAAGCCAAAACCACGAAGGAGTGGCTTAGAGTGAATATTCCTGGCTTTAAGTCAGCAGAAGATTGGCTGTCGGTGAGTTCAGATCTGAATCCACTGGATTATGGTTTGTGGTCAAAATTGGTGAACATGGCCGGAGAGATTCCCCACAGAAATGTGGAAAGTCTTAAAACAGCATTAACCATAGCAACGTCGACGATCTCTATGGAAACCGTGCGTGCCGCTATAGCCTAATGGCCACCCCGTTCGAAAGCTTGTGTTAAAGCAGGCAGTCATTTGTAGTAAATTCAATTTTTTTTAATAACAAATATTGTGGTCTAATAATTGAAACAATTTTAAATACAAACATATACTGTTTTTTATTTATAGCGTTTTGTATTTGTAACAGAATTTATGGCAGGAAGTATTCAATGTTTTCCGCAGATGAAATCAAATGCCAAATACCAACATAGAAAGGAATTCAAATCGGAAGTCGGCTTTCGAAAAGCTGGAATATCCGCTTCGATAATGAAAGGCGATGAAGCTATTATCTTCTTCAATTTATACAAAACCTTAGTCATGGTTGGAAACCTCATCTTGCACGAATTGGAGCTATTACTTGAACTCGATATCATCAAGTGATGTGAAAGTCGTCAATTAAGATCCGTTCGGGGCATCCGACCAGTTCAAACAGATGTTGATTTCGAGTTAAGATACACATAGAAGCTGTATCTTTAAGGTCAGTAAGAAATGTAGAACATCTTAAGCAGAATTGCACAGTGCTATCATTTTGCGTGAGACCTTAAATTTGCTGAAATTAATCAGTTTAAGTATATCCCTATCGGGGTTGAGGGCTTAAATACACAGTGTGGCAAATAATATCCCAGACACGAGCCATATCTCAGCAACCAAGAGCGCCATCTATTTCCCCGAACATGTGTTTTCAAGCTTGAATCTTTCTCTACGATCTTTCGAAATTTCATGACATTTGGTTGACATTTAACAATTGTAAAAATTATTTTTTAAACACATTTCTTCATTTAATGTTGAAATTTAAACAATAGACAAAGAGCGGTCATTAAATTCCATGCAAAACTTGGTGAAAATTCACCATAAACATTCCGATTGCTGCAACAAGTTATTAAACATTAAATCGAGAGGAAAACATTTCAAATAACAACACTGAAAAATAAACCGAAATCGTGTTTCAATGATGATTTCTAGAGCCAGTGCGGTATATTATTTGCCACACTGTTTATACCCTTTCCACTATAAAGTAGTCACAAATCTTGAAGCGGCTACATGACGGTACTTACGGGTATTTTAGAGCTTAGTGGGGTCGGCTAAAAGGGTCCGCGTTAAGGTGCATAAAGGTCAATCAGTGCTCAATCCAGTGATATAGCGAGAAATGGCGAGGACCTAGCCCCTCTGGAACCACAGAGATTTCTTGATAAATCTGCCAGGTTTTGTTATACAGATCTCGTTTCTGACTTAGCCTTAAATGCCACTTTAAAGAGTGTCATGATCAGAGGACAGGCACACAAATGCAAGGTAAGTCTTCTTGGAGGTCAGCAATGCTGATCCGAAGCCGTCTGTGTAACATTAAGTTATGGGTGCTAGATATGGGCGATGTGCAATACAAATTCCCGTTCCCGGTGAGACAAATGTCAAGGTGGTATCTGTAATTCTTGATGTCAAACTATAACCTTTTCAACCTTATGGTAGGGAAAGTTTCTTCTTTACAGAGAATGACTCGCACCGATCTGGGAGAAACTAACAGAACTGATAGCTCAGGCGCAGCGTTGAAATAATCCTGAGGTCATTGATAGGGATAGGATCTCGTGCACAAGCATCAGGTCGAACTTCATCAAGACTACTGAATGGTGATGAGGTTCGGCAAGTTCTGATCTTGAAAGTCCACTGATTTCACGAATCTCTTGCTCCAAGTAGCATAAAACGGGAAGTGGTAGCTAGCATATAGTGTTGTATTTTTAGAGGTGCTTAAGTAAGTAGCGCTGTACAAGCCACTAATGACAGAACGTGATTTTTCTGTCAATGTCGGACTTGTGATGAATCATAATTTTAATTTAGGTTTTGATCAGTTTGGTCATTTATGAACTTTCGAGGGCTCAGAACAACGAATTCCTCTCTGCCGAAATCTGGTGGTCACCAACATGCGAGTTCGGTCGATGAAGCGATAGGAGACGATATTCATTCCAGGCACTTATAACGTCGCTAATACGGAGGTTCTTCACACTTTCATTTCTTATAACTGACAGTCCTAACAGTGACAACGAGAGGTTTTGGGTCTTATGTTCTTGTATTGGGCTACGCAAAGGGGTCGATCTTCCCGTAGTCTCATATGGATGGTAATTAAAGCCGGATAAGCAGAATAGAATAATTTACATTTAGCTCATTCTATGGCTGAATGCCCCTAAGTCGAAGGACAGAGTTTTTCTTAATCTGCATGCCAAAAAAATTTCCAGGCGACACATGTTGGAGAGGTTCTTCATATCCAGTGATGCTAATGCATGCTGCCCGGTTATCCAACACGTTGATGTTAGGCCACCAAACGGCTGTGTCGTAAGCCAGAATCGGTCTCGAAATCCTGTTATAAACCCATTTACCCATTTCTTTAACGACTAGAGGGCATCTAGGACCTTCAATACTGTTTTTCACTTTAGTTCGTTGTCCAGAATGAAGTTAAGGTAGGAGGGTCCTTGTTTTCCAATGAGTCGAAGAACAGAACACTTAGTGGTATTACCTTTCTGGTAGGCATGCTGGCAATTTGACAGTATTATGGGTCAGTGCCTGCGATTGGTTTGGTATTCGAGAATGCTCTGTAGGGTGCTTAGCAAGAAATTGAAGTCTGAATACATAATAGTTATAGATAGGATTAAGTAGTTATTTTGTGTTTAAGTAAAATGATTTTCATAATCTCCATTTAAAAGTCTGCAAAGGTACTCTCCAACCTTATCTCTGCATGATTCTGTTGGCAGAGACAGCTTTCCATGATCTCGGTCGAGGGCCTCTTCACTTCTTTATTTTTTCTCAGAAGGCCGTCTTCTTTGCTTTAGGAATTCGTAATGCAAAAGCCTCCTTGTAGATGCGCAATGTGATATCTCAAATCGCTTGCTAACAATGCCAGCACTGGTCTTCTGTGCTTGGTGTTGGTAGCAAAGGACCTCTCGATTTGTAAAGAATCGATCTGATGAGTATCTGAAAGTATCTGTGTTTGTTTTCTTTCGGTGCTAAAATTCTTCTTATCCGATAGTCATGTTACGCAGATATTCGCATAACAATATCTTGGTTACAACAAGGTGTTGGTCAGAGCCGATATTGCCTTATGGGAATGAGCTGTATCCAGCTTTGATCGCGATGAGATCAATGTTTATGACGGTATTTATCAGCCGAAGCGTTCGTTTAGGTACTAGAGCACCCTTGCTAAATCTTTCGTGGATTGCGACCTATATCTATATATAGGATAACTTATCATAATTAATACTCGTAATCATAGCAGATTTCACAGCTTCAATTTTTTCCTCTTTTCTGCCATTTATTGCCTTTTTTATTTGTTCAACTTCATGTAGACTGTTGTGTGTATGAACATCCCAAGTGCATCGTTTGCATTTGTTATTGGCAAAAAGTCCATTCATAACGGAAGTGGCTTACATACATGCACGTTTATTTGTTAACCTTTTTGGGTATTTAACCTGATGACACAAAACTCATCCTCGAGGGTTAGCACATTCGAAACAAACTGCTAATAGTTCACAAAGCGCTTTTAAGTACCACCATTGTCCAGTAGGCACCCCTTCGTCATTTTTTCTATGATGAACACTCTGAATATGTCGAAACAGTTCAAAAGGGGTTCAAGTTAGATTCGCATCTGACACCGGCATTGACTCCGAGAGTCAGAGAGAGCTCGTGCTCTAAACTATTCACATTCAGCTTTACCTGGAACATGCATATTTATTGAAATTCGATCAGCAGTACTGTAGAATTATGGTGGTGGTTATCCTGTGGCCGAGACCGTCTATTACAAAGCTAATTGCGACAACATTTGCAAACTCGTTCTACCCTGTGGCATGGTAACAAGATCTGCAAATTAAATCATCGGAACCAACAGCTCAGTCAGTGCAAGAAGCAGCGAAAATTTCTCATATTTCAAAGATATTACCGGACTAATTATTGAATCCTTTTATCCCCTAAATAACTACCTAAAAAATAAAGGTTGCCGGAAGTGCCTTGAAAATCCATCAACATAATGACCCAACTACATACACATATCGCCGCAGTCATAACAAATGGATAAGCATGAATGACAGCATTTATATCCAAAGAAAGTCGTCATTTCTATAAACCCAAGTTAACCCTTAACACCTATCCTATTGTTTTCGACAAAATCCGGAAGTTAGTCACTTTATAAGGTTCGACTACAATGCTCACTACTAGTATTTGTATCTGCAAGAGAAAAAAACCAAAAAATTTATATAACAAGTGTACACATTCCCGATTAAGTATAAAAAATAAAATTAAGCGTTTCTACTGGCTTAACCTTTGTCTGTGCCTTATACATTTCAAGTATGATTCGTCAAAAAAGAGCGTCGGACCATTCAAAATATCCGGCTTAATTTCGAAGCTATTCTACTCTTATTTATGGCTCGTTTGTAGTGTAATGCTCGGTTTTTTTGTGATTTCTAAATTGATAACAATTTCAAAAACGCACTCCGTGACCGAAAAAAGCTCACATCTCGCTCAGGAATCATTACTCAGGTTTGTTATCGTAACTCGGGACAATGTCTGCGGATATTTTCTCTCAAAGGCGTATCTACACAACTCTGCAGCTATTGTCAAAATAATTAATCAGATGCTTATAGTTTTCGATAGACTGAAAGCAAAAACAGGAGATGACATTTATGTATCCAGAAATTTTCAACTGATTCTAGCATTTAAATTCTTCATGAGCTTCTTTCGGTGTATTTCGCAAACTATCAGGGCAAATATATTTAGTATATTCTTTGGTGGTACAGTGATTGGAGCTTATCTATTGGAGATACACTTTTGGAGCTACGTTTACAGCCACCTCTTTTTAGTGAGCTGTTTTATGAAAATGAATCAACATCTTTTCGACGTTATCAGTGAAACCAATCGACAACAATTCGATCTTTGTAAAGATGTGGATTTATTTATCGATGTTTCGTTTCAATTACTTCGAGTTAAGGGCTGGCTAAATGACTTGTACGCACCCGTTGTAATGCTTACTTACTCAGGGTTGTGTCTGGATATTCGGGGAACATATGAGACTCTAATTTCAGTTCTCTTTAACGTTAAAGGACTCAAATCCTTCAATTTACATGTTTACATATATCTCATCCCTATGTGTATGTCCGCTCTGCTAGATATTTATTTGATGGCTATGATCTCGGAAGCATTTGTGAGCGAGTATAGGAAATTTCAAAACACCGTTTTGTTATTAATTTGCCAAAGAAGAGTTTGCAGTCGAAACAGCGAAAAGGTAAGTGGCACTAACTAATATCGATTAAAGAAAAGAATTTGAAAAAAAAAATCCATTAGGTGGACATATTGTTGATTCACCAGCAAATTCAAAACCTTGGTGTTTGGCTGCTGAAGTCGTTTAAAAATGATCAACCATTTGCGTTGCGATTTTTATTAAAAGGTGTCCTTGTTAATGCTATGGTTTTCGTGCAGTACTACGCCAGCCAAGTGATTTACCCTCATACACAAACATTCCAGAAGGTATAAGCAGATGATGCACAGAGAGAGCATTCCAAATGCGTTGTACAGTGACAGTGGAGATAACAAAAAATCTGACACCAATGCAAATTTGTTTGGGTAAGGAATGCCACCGTTCTCGTTCAGATAAAGGAAGGGGATACATAATAAAAATATTTTCATTTGAAGATTTGCCAAAAGGTGAGGGAGATATAAGTAGCATTTTTATTTTCGTCATAAAAAGTTTATAAATTTAAGTCGCACAATTTACAATTTAAAGATTCGATACACAAAAATATCTTTCTGCTATTACAAAATTTTATATTTTTCTTTAAAGTTTATAGTTCGAAAATATCTAGAAAAACAAAAGAAAAACGAATAAAACCTTAATGTAAAAATTAATTTTTATATTTAATAAATTAACGAGTAACTAAATAAATAAGAAATAAGTAAATAAATAAATAAATTAATAAATAAAGAAATGAAAGAGGAAAAAAAGTCCAAAAGAAGCAAAGAACTAAACACTATCGTGTTTCACTGATTGAGGTTCTTATAAGGGGATTATCATGTAAAACAACATTCTTAGCAGAAGATGATATTAACTTGTAAATTCTTTCGGAAATCATCTCAACATTTGATAACTTATGCAGGACTCTGGTGGAGTAAGAACGAGGTAGATAATAATCTAATCTAATCTTAAGCATAATCTTAAGAATTTTGTTTTGTACACGTTAACGATTTTTTTTTATGACATATTACACAGTCTCCCCAAACCTGGCATCCATAAAGCAGAATTGCCTGAAATATAACTTTATATATTGTCATTTTGTTTTTAAAATTTAAATTCAATTTTCTGTTAATATATATAAAGTTGTTAATTATGCCACTTTAATAATTTTTTTTGTATATCTTCTCCTAGTATTAATAATATTTATGTAAAAATTTCTTCTCATTCCGAACATTCCAGTTGTTTTCTCGGTAATCCACCAGAACATTCGCGGTTTGAGAAAGAATTTTGACACACTTTTCACTCATCTCTCATCTTAAGACCATTAACCGGATTTAATTTTCATTTTAGAATATCCGTGCGGCATCAGATAAAGAATAGTGCCGCAGTGCATCCCAGCTTGTCGTAAGAGGCGACTAAATGGGACACTAATCATATACAGGCAACTATGACACCAAAAATGAGCCTGTGACACTTTAACACCTTAAAACTTTCCCACAAGTTTGTATGCAATCAGTGGGTTCCCACGTCTGGAGACTACCGGTGGGGTAAAAGAACAGTCAATCAATTCGAAATGAGCATACAAGTGCCAAACCACTCAAACTTTAAACTTCATGGAAATGATCGCAATTAATAGCACTACCCCGTTGGGCACCACGATGGCAACGCACTCGGGTGATCCTAGAGCAAGCGGAAGTGCTTGTGTCAGAGCCCGACGGATTCCGGAGGCGGGCAAAATGAAGTTTCCAAAATATTTTCCTAAACTTCGGTTTGCAAGTTGGAACGTCGGATCGATGACCTCAAAAAGTTTAGAACTGGAAGCGATTATGCGTCGCAGAACTCTACAAATCCTGTGCGTACAGGAAACGAAGTGGTGTAATACAGGAAATAAAGCGCGTTTTCTAGATTTAAAAACTAAGGCATTTAAGATGTTCTACCATGGAACGGTCAATGGACGAAACGGTGTTGGAATCGCTGTTGCAGCGGATCTTTTAAAAAACATCGTTGGTATCTTGAAAATAAGCGACCGCTTGGTTAGTGTTAAACTCGTCATACACAATGAAACGTGGAACATTGTTAGCGCGTACGCTCCACAAAATGGATGCAACCAATCAGAAAAAGATACATTTTGGTCAGAGTTCGGTAATTTGCTTAGAAATATACTTATCGATGAGATGCTTTTCGTAGGCGGAGATTTAAATGGCCACGTCGGAGAAACAAATGTTGATTATGAGGACTGCCACGGCGGTAAAGGCTTTGGAACCAGAAATTCAGCTGGCGAAGACATCCTTGTAGCGTGTAGGGCGTACGGCTTAACCGTCTTAAATACAATGTTTATTAAACATCAACAACATCTCATCACCTATAGCAGCGGAGGCCACGAAACGCAAATAGATTATCACCTCTGCAAAATGTCGATGAGAAACCGTGTTAAGGACTGGAAAGTAATACTTGGCGAATCGCTAGTAAGCCAACACCGTCTGCTCATTACAGAATTTTTCACAGCGGAACCACCGAAAACACGGGCATCGTTTGGAAAGCCAAAAATCCGGTGGTATAATCTATCGAAGGAACGAAGCGCAAGATTTATCGCACTGGCTAAAGAAGTACTTCAAAATATAAATGGTATAGTAGACTCACTTAGCCTGCAAGAAATTTGGAAAAGCATGCACGAGGAATGCATAACACTCGCAAAGTCCCATCTGGGGACTATATCGAAATACCATTACGTCGGCAAAGAAACATGGTGGTGGAATGACGAAACCAAACGAGCTGTGGCCGACAAGAAGAGTGCATTCTAAGCGTGGACAAAATGCGATAGGAGCGACGATATCGAAAAAGCTCGACTGGCAGCAGCGGAAAACCTGTACCAGGAGTTGGAACAAATATCCTCACGATCGGCAGATAGAACACAAGCTATACAAGAAGTTCAAACGTCGTACAATACTAAAATGCCAAATATTTTTAAGCTCGCTGCCGAATAAAGGCGAAAAAATTCAATGGAAATAACCTCGTCGAAATACATCAAAAACGCAGACGGTCGTTCACTAACAAATGAAAAGGAAATTTGTGATCGGTGACTTGAATACTGCAAGGAGTTGCTTAACAAACAGTTTCCACGTGATATCGTGCCGACAGCTGGTCTATTCGTGGAGGAAGTTTCGGACTTTTCAATCGAAGAAATAAGTATAGCAGTCGGAAAAATGAAGCGGGGGAAAGCGGCGGGACCAGACAGCATTCCATCAGAGTTTTGGTCGAAGATGGAGGGAATCGGCAGCGAATGGCTATCGAAACTTTTAAATAAATTAAAATGTGGACAACCCATGTCGAATCAATGGAGAAGTAGCTTCTTGGTTCCATTATACAAAGGAAAAGGCGACACTCGAGAATGCAAAAACTACCGTTCAATCAAGCTGATGTCACACACAATGAAAATCGTCGAAAGAGTCTTAAACGAACGTCTTCGGCAAAAAATAAAGCTCGATAATAGCCAGTGTGGGTTTGTTGAAGGAAGATCGACGGTGGACGCTATCCAAAGCCTGCGAATAATAATGGAAAATCACCGAGATTCGTCTAAGGATTTACACATGGTATTTATCGACCTCGAGAAAGCATTCGATCGAGTGCCTAGGGATCTCATATGGGCCGCGCTGAGGTCTCAAAACGTACCGGAAACGTATGTTAGAATAATACAAGACATGTAAAAACGTGAAAACTGCGGTTAAAAGCTCTGCTGGACTAACAAGGGAATTTCCAGTTAATGTCGGAGTGCATCAAGGAAGCGTACTTAGCCCTTTCCTCTTTAACGTAGTATTCGACTTTCTTTTAAAAGACTGCATGCGCGAAGCAAATGTAACGCCAATTCTCTTCGCAGACGACGCATTTATACTTAGCGATGACGTCGAAGATTAACAGAACACCTTAGATTCATGAAAAATGCGCTAGAGAGAAACGGGTTTAAAATAAGTCGTTCAAAGACGGAGCATTTGGCGTGCCCATTTGCGCATCCGTTGCGACCTGTTCCGGATATAATGTTTGACGGAATAGTTCTTCCGAAAAGCACTGTCTTTAAGTACTTAGGATCAATCGTTAACATGGAAGCGAAATGTGACGACGACGTAAACCACAGAGTGAGTGTGGGATGGATGAAATGGCGGGAAAAATCGGAATCTTTTTCGATCGATAATTTCCACTTAAATTAAAGGGGAAACTCTACACCACGGTTGTTAGACCAGCTCTTATATGCAGTTCACAGTGCTGGACAATGTACAGTGCTGGACAGTGCGGCGGAAATGAAAATGTTAAGGATGTCTAGTGGAGTCTAAACGCGATTCCATTAGATCTACGCGTATAAGAGGAAGTCTACATATAAAGAATCCGGTAACCGAACAGCTTGAGGCGAATAGAATAAGCTGCGGAAAATCCGGTTAAAAAGGCACTATCAACTACGGTCACTCCAACTGTAAGAAAACGAGGTCGGAAAAAGAATTCTTGGATTTCTCAGATGGCAAATGCGCAGCAACGTCTGGGGTTAACCACTGAAGCGATCCAGGACCGAGCATTATGTAGACGCGTTCTGCGGTCTGCGACATTAGCCAACCCCATAAGCGGAGCAGCAGCGATGCAGTAAAAATGGGAAACTCGTTACGCATAAGTTCGTATAACGAGGAAAGGGTTAATAAAAGGATAAGAAGAAGAAGAAGAAGATATTTGTTAGGGTTCAGCTTACAATTTTGACAAAATCAATTAGGTATAGTGTTCTTAAGAATCGTTCGAATTTTGAATTTGGGGTGAAGTTTTTTGTACAACTGATCCTTCATCTGCCTTTGGCATATTTTTAAGAAAGCTACAGTCTCATGTTGCGGACAGCAAACAGATTATAAGAAGCGGAAATAGCAACAATAAATGTATAAGGCCATTGATGACTTCCACACTCCTGAAAAAAAATTAGGAGGAAACATAAACTTCTGGTCTTCTAGTTAAAAAAACATCCGAATAATTCTAGATTCAAACGATATTATAAGAAACTAAACAATGGGCTAAAGATTGATATCCCTCATTACAGAGATACTTATTATCGTAGTAAAATAATAGCAAGTCTTGGGAATCCCAAAAAATAATGGCATGTTGTTGATGAAATACTTACTAGAAAAACTTCTGTAGCGGATATAGTCTTGAACTTAAACAACTCAACTACTATATCTCTAATTATTTGGAAATCGCTAATCCATTCAATAAATTCTATTGTAATATCAGTTCTTTTCAGAATTCAACCAATAATAATTTCTTTCCAAGGAGTAACGTATTTGATTTTGGAAGTCAAGCAGAAAGTTTTTTCTGTGAACCATTCAGTCCTTTTAAGATACATAAATGAATTTGCTCTCTTAAAACGTCTTAAAACATCCTTTGACATGATCACAAGTCTTTTTGCTAAAGAAAATTTCTTTTCAAATCTCAGGCGTCATATGTTATATTTGTAGTAGAAGCATAAAAATGGGAATTTTCCCTCAATCTTTAAAAATGGCAATAGTATTACCACTTCATAAAAAAAAAGTGACAAGACGATGTTGAATAATTATTGACAGATATGTTTGTTATCGGTTTTTTCAAAAATTTTTGAGAGAGGTATTAAGTCAAGAATGTTGTTATTTTTACAAAGAACACACTTCTTTAGTGAATGTCAATTCGGACTCAGAAGTGGAATGTATGTTGAAGCTGCTTTATTAAAACTAACAGGAGAGTTATACCAAAGCATAAATTCTTCAGAGATTCCGGCTTCTATGTTTATAGATATTACTAAAGCATTCGATATGGTAGATCACTCAATGTTACAATGAAAAACTTTTTCATTCCGAGTTTAGAGGTTTGTATTACCACCTTGATCAAAAAGTTTATTTAGAAAATTAAAAATACAGGTTTATTCATCTAAATCTATATTGTCCCCTTCAAAGTAATCCCCATCGACTGCAACACACTTATGTCAGCGCTTGATCCAATCCTCGAAACATTTTTTATATTCGGTTTTCTGGATGTCCATCAGTGCTTCCTGTGATTTTCTCATTACTTCTTTTCGGCTGCTGAAACGCTTTCCCCGTAGTGGTTTTTTAACTCGATTGAACAAAAAGAAGTCACAGGGAGCCAAATCAGGTGAATTCGGTGGCTCTTGGATGGTATTTGTTGCACATTTCGTCAAAAAATTACGAGTAATGATGGCACTGTGCGGCGGTGGTATATAAGTTTTCGGCCCACAATTCTGGTCTCTTTCGGCGAATTGCTTCACGCAAACGTCTCATAACGCCCAAATAATACTCTTTGTTTATTGTCAGGCCATCTGAAGGCCTTCTTTTTTGACTGAAAACAACGTGGTTTATTCGGTCTCCCTTCATTTGGTGAACGCCATTCACTTGCCTGATGTCTGGATCGCGTGACGTACTCATAAACCCACGTCTTGTCTCTAGTAATGATCCTTTTGATGAATGTGGGACCGGATTCAGCCTCGCAAATTATCTCTTTTACGACGTCAACACGGTCTCTTTTTTGCATAAAATTGAGGTCTTTTCGCACCAACTTTGCTGCTATACAACGGAAACCCAAATCATTCACCGAAATGTCTTGGGCAGATCCATAGGCAATGTTTAATTCCTCCGCTATCTTTCTGATGATTAATTTGTGGTTATTGACCAACATTTCTTTAACTTCATCATGTTTTCGTCGGTTTTCGATGTTGATAGTCTGCCACAGCGTTCATATTCTTCAATTGAATTAGGACCACTTTTAAACCTCTCGTGCCACTGGTAAACGACCGTTTTCTTTAGAGAATCGTTGCCGAAACACTTTTCCAACATTAAATCCGTTTTTTACGCAAAACTCAATACAAGTTCGTTGTTGCAAATTTAAATTCATTTCTAAAATTGCAAAAAATCGCCAACTCACACAGAGATAGATGTACCCTTGGCTACGTACTAGTACTAGTTACAAAGTAACTTCCTTGAGAATAAAAAAAAATTGTTTTTAAATGTTTTTCTATTTTATTCAATATAGTCCCCTTTTAGCTTGATACACTTATTCCAGCGATTTTCTAACTTCTTGATCCCGTCCGAAAAGTAATTTTCCGGAAGGTCTGCCAAATACTCCTCCGTGGCGTAGATGATTTCCTCGCGTGAGCTGAATTTTTTATTGATGAGACATCTTTTGAGGTTTGGGAAAGATAATAGTCCGAGGGAGCCAAATCGGGCGAATACGATGGATGCGACAGCAATTGCAGCCGTGAGTCATTGATTTTAGCCGTGGTTGCGATGCTCTTATGCGCCGACGCATTGTCTTGCAAAAACAAAATTTTTTTTCGCTTCATGTGAGGCCGTTTTGCAGCGATTTCGGCCTTCGATCGCTCCAATAATGCACAGTAATACTCGCTGTTGATGGTTTTTCCTTTTTCGAGGTAGTCCACGACGCCATAACCTTTCCGACCAATTGAGCCTCCCTCGGCCGATGCGGAGCACTCGTGCCGGCTTCAGTCCATTGCTGGGCACTCATTCTGTTCTCTGGTGTGTAATAGTGGGTCCAGGTTTCATCAACAGTTACCAATCGACGCCAAAAGTCCCCCAGATTCCGCATCAGCAATTCCAAACACTCTTTCGAAGTGCTCTAGCGTTCGTGTTTTTGGTCAGGAGTGAGCGTGCGTGGCACCCAGAGGCAGGATAACTTTTTCATATGCAGAATATTGCCCAAAATATGGCGTGTGTGCTCAGTACTTATCTTTGTGGTATCTGCTAGCTCGCGCACCTTCACTTTCCGGTCAGCCAACACCATTTCATGTATTTTTTTGACACTGTCCTCTGTAACCGCATCGGAGGGCCTGTCGCTGCGGACTTGATCGGTAGTGGAGTTGCGGCCACCACGAAACTCTCAAAACTAATATTTGACGGTGTAATCTGACGGAGCATTAGCCCCATAATATTTATCCAACTTTTCTTTTGTTTCCTTCGCCGTTTTGCCTCTCAAAAAATAATGTTTTATGAGAAAACGAAAATCGTTTTTGTCCATACTCAACATGATGCCAAACACGTCAACAACCATCAGCTGTCAAAACAAAACCAAAGACAGTATCGCACTGAAATTAGGCATGTCTGCCTAAATATGAACGGACTTCAAGGCACCATAACCATTTATGCAGTAGCAGCGCATTCTGGCGGTCAAGGAGGTTACTTTTCACCCACCTAGTACTTTCTTCCAACGTTCTGGAACAGACAGAATGCTTCTTTTGTCAAAGTCAGCAGACTTATGGTAAAAAAGTTTTCCAAGTTCGTTTTGATCTCATCATCGGATGTAAATCGACTTCCGTAAAAATTGTCTTGGAAAGAGCGGAAGAAATGGTAGTCAGCGCAAGGTCTGGGGAGTGCATAACTTCTGAACCAGATGAATTCACCTACTGTTTTTCCACTAAAACTGGGTGTGGTCTGGCGTGTCATGATGGAAAAAAGCCCTTGCTATTCTCCAATTCTGACGGTTTTTCTTCCACTGCCTGCTTCAAAGTAAGCTTGGCTCGAGCCAAGGGCAATATTATGTCCGATTGCGTGGAAGTAAATCGGAGTAAATAACATCTCGCCAGTTCCACCAAATGCCCAACTTTACCTTTTTGGGATGTAGCAACACTGCTCCTGTCAACAGGCATCTGTCAGTTGACTCCTGTCAAAATTTAAACTTGCTGCGTCAGTTAGTTTGTGTTTGACAGCTATTTTTATCAGACTACTCACTAATTTGAGGAGAAAATGGAAAAAAGTGAATTTCGTGTGCTTATTAAGCATTATTTCTTGCGAAAAAAACCATTACCGAGACCAAGGCTAAGCTTGATAAATACTATGGGGACTCTGCACCATCGATTTCAATGGTAAAAATGTGGTTTACTGAATTTCGTTGTGGCCGTACAAGCACTGAAGATGCCGAACGTCCTGGACGCCCAGTTGAGGTCTCTACACCCGAAACAATCGAAAAAATTCACGATATGGTGTTGGCCGACCGAAGATTGAAAGTGCGAGAGATTGTGGAAGCCGTAGGGATCTCGCATGGCTCAGTGGTTTCAATTTTGAATGATCACTTGGGCATGAGGAAGCTTTCCGCAAGATGGGTGCCGCGTTTGCTCACATCGACCACAAACGCAATTGTGTAACAACTTCACAGGAAGGTTTGGCGTTGTTTAATCGCAATATGGAGGAGTTTTTGCGCCGTTTTGTAACCGTGGACGAAACATGGATCCATCACAACACACCAGATAACAAACAAGAGTCAAAACAGTGGGTTCTAAGGGTGAATCGGCGCCAAAGAAGGCCAAGGTGGGTTTGTCAGCCAATAAAGTTATGGCGATTGTTTTTTGGGATGCACGCGGGATAATCCACATTGACTACCTTCAAAAGGGAAGAACAATCAATGGGGAATATTATGCCAACTTATTGGACCGATTTAACGACGATTTGAAAAAAAAACGACCTCATTTGGCCAAGAAAAAAGTTCTTTTCCACCAAGACAATGCAAGGGTGCACACATGTGCAGTTGCCATGGCAAAAATCCATGAATTGGGCTATGAATTGCTCCCTCATCCACCCTATTCTCCAGATTTGGCTCCGAGCGACTACTTCTTGTTCCCAAACCTGAAGAAATGGCTTGGTGGAAAAAGATTTGACTCCAATGATGAAGTCATCTCGCAAACAAAGGCCTATTTTGAGGACCTCGACAAATCATTTTTTTTGGAAGGGATAAAAAAATTGGAGAAGCGTTGGACAAAGTGTATAGAGCTCAAGGGAGACTACGTTGAAAAATAAAATTATTTTTTTATCAAAAAATCTGTGTTTTAATCCAAAAGTCACGGACTTATTGACCCGCCCTCGTACATCTGTTGTTGATATTCTATCTAAATCTTAGCGTCATAGCTTGACATTTGCAAAAGTAACTAGGTGGGGTGAAAAGTAACCTCCTTGACCGCCAGAATGCGCTGCTACTGCAAAAAAGGTTATGGTGCCTTGAAGTCCGTTCATATTTAGGCAGACATGCCTAATTTCAGTGCGATACTGTCTTTGGTTTTGTTTTGACAGCTGATGGTTGTTGACGTGTTTGGCATCATGTTGAGTATGGACAAAAACGATTTTCGTTTTCTCATAAAACATTATTTTTTGAGAGGCAAAACGGCGAAGGAAACAAAAGAAAAGTTGGATAAATATTATGGGGCTAATGCTCCGTCAGATTACACCGTCAAATATTAGTTTTGAGAGTTTCGTGGTGGCCGCAACTCCACTACCGATCAAGTCCGCAGCGACAGGCCCTCCGATGCGGTTACAGAGGACAGTGTCAAAAAAATACATGAAATGGTGTTGGCTGACCGGAAAGTGAAGGTGCGCGAGCTAGCAGATACCACAAAGATAAGTACTGAGCACACACGCCATATTTTGGGCAATATTCTGCATATGAAAAAGTTATCCTGCCTCTGGGTGCCACGCACGCTCACTCCTGACCAAAAACACGAACGCTAGAGCACTTCGAAAGAGTGTTTGGAATTGCTGATGCGAAATCTGGGGGACTTTTGGCGTCGATTGGTAACTGTTGATGAAACCTGGACCCACTATTACACACCAGAGAACAGAATGAGTGCCCAGCAATGGACTGAAGCCGGCACGAGTGCTCCGCATCGGCCGAGGGAGGCTCAATGGGTCGGAAAGGTTATGGCGTCGTGGACTACCTCGAAAAAGGAAAAACCATCAACAGCGAGTATTACTGTGCATTATTGGAGCGATCGAAGGCCGAAATCGCTGCAAAACGGCCTCACATGAAGCGAAAAAAAATTTTGTTTTTGCAAGACAATGCGTCGGCGCATAAGAGCATCGCAACCACGGCTAAAATCAATGACTCACGGCTGCAATTGCTGTCGCATCCATCGTATTCGCCCGATTTGGCTCCCTCGGACTATTATCTTTCCCAAACCTCAAAAGATGTCTCATCAATAAAAAATTCAGCTCACGCGAGGAAATCATCGACGCCACAGAGGAGTATTTGGCAGACCTTCCGGAAAATTACTTTTCGGACGGAATCAAGAAGTTGGAAAATCGCTGGAATTAGTGTATCAAGCTAAAAGGAGGTTACTTTTCACCCCACCTACATAGTAAAAGACCATGATGGACAATATATGACAGCTACAATTGCAAGAGATGGTCAAATCCTTTTCTGATCGAGTCTCCCTCAACCTTTTAAGAGGTCCACACGACCTGAATGAAGTGAAGATAGCTATATCTAAGCATAAGTCCAACAAAGGTCTTGGAGTAGACGGCCTTACTGCGGAACTCTTCAAAGCGGCGAGAGATGACTTGATAAGGAGGGTACAGCAACTTATCTGTAAAATATGGTCGGACGAATTACAGCCTATTTATGGATTTTAAGGTCGTGTATGACGGCATGTAAAGGGAAGAGCTATATAGAGGAATGACTAGTTTTAGCATCCCTGCCAATATCGTCCGCTTGCGCAGAATAACGACTCACAACATCAAAGTTGGGAATGACCTAACCGAAACGTATAAGTGATGGTGACGCACCGTTATGAGACTTTTTTAAAAGCTATGTTGGACTTAAGCTTAGATATTGCTATTCTCACTTCGTTTTGGTCGATTTGATGGGAGTTTTGATAGTATCATGATGGTGTTCGTTTAATCCGGAAAGTCTACAGAAGTACTGACTCTACTAAAAGGGTTCCTCTACAGCTCTAAAGATTTCGGTACTGGTTTTGATGCCTTAGATTACCTTTTGGTATAAATTTCAGTAAATTAGGATGCATTTCCGTAAGAAAAATACAGTGCGTCCCCGATAGATGAGATGAATAGTTAGGAACCGATTTGGTTGGGCTTTCCTTAAAAAGACTGTTTCGTTGTCTTTGTCAGATTTCGAGTTATTAATTGTAGTATCTTGTTCTTGATTTTACTGGTTAGATAAAGAATATGAATTGGTACCAAAAGACACAGAGTTATTCATAAATAAATTGACAAACGTATATAGACAGGAGTACTGACTTAGAGTAATAATCGTACGAGTATCTGTCACTGTCTATGATGCTGGATATTGATTCAGAATATATCACAAACTAGTGTTCATGTTGTGTACAAATATATTGGGCCAAATTCGGGACAAGTTTACTCACGGTCGTTTGTAGAAGACCAAATTAAACAGCCCTAGGAGTCATTCGACCACTGAACCTATGTACACAGAAGTGTATGTATGCCGATTTGGTCAATAGAACTCCTGCAACCACTCATTGTATAGGACAATTAACTTCTTCATTGTACTTCGTTGATGGGCAATTACAGACAACCAATAGCCCATTCTTGTATCCACTTCAAAGGCATAAAGCCATCAAAACGAGGGGAGCATAACAAAACAAAAAAAAAACCCAAGACGATATCAATGAAAGACATTGAATTAAAAGCACAATTTCCCGCAATAACCATCGCAAAATACAACATTACAACATAACAATAACTCGGAGCTCCCCATCCCAAAAAAGATTTTTTCCAAATTTATTTGCCTACTTGTCCAAATCCTATTGAAGACACCACATACACTAGACGCAAGTGCCACCAACATCCTCCAACAAGAACCCCAGAAACATGTCTTATTTTCGAAAAAGGACAGCAAAAAAAAAAAAAATCGAAATAATAAATAAAATAAAATAAATAAAGAAATTCTCGAAGATGCCGAAAGCAGTGCCGCATTTTATGAGCCAATGAATTCACATATCGTCGTCATTGTTGTTGTTGATGTCGACATTTCGACAGTCGAAGACGACGACATTTATCATGTTGAAGTATCTCATGGGCTATTGTGAATGCTACCAACCGGAACGACAACGAATCGCCGGATATTGGGTACCGAATGAATACTTTTTGCCTCATATAATACATGTTCGCATTTTTATCAATAACCAATTATTTTTTGTTTTCGATTTTGGAGATACTCGTATGAGTATGTTTTGTTGGGCAAAACGACTGACAGTGCATTGTACACGTAGGACGTTATCGGCCGATTCTTTCGTGAATAGTCTCTTATATCGTAATATCTTCAAATATTTACTTAGGCCCGAGGAGATACGTATACTCATACAATATTGTAGGCAACCGGTAAGGAAACCAAGAACCGGGAACATGAAATGTCAAATTCTTTTCAATCGTGAAGACTGAAGAGTAAGTACGAGTATTCGTATCGTATCTACCTATACTCGTACTAGGGTGGGCAAGTACTCGTATTATAGTTGGATAAGGCAATTCAATTTGTTTCACAATTCATATGCTATTGAAAGGTTTTCGATTCTCATTTTCTATTCTGTGCTGTCAGTCGTTTTTACCACAAATTCCAATTCAATGCTCATGTCAATGGAATGAAAGGAAATGTGTTCCCTATGCAAACAAATGACAAAGTTGCCCGGAAAAAATACCGCAGTTTAGTATTTCATTGACCGCATTTAACAGACAAGATAAAGATACTAATTATCGTTGTAATTTTTTTATCGATTGGTTTAAACAAATATAATTGGGGGTTGTCATTGGTTTGAGGAGTGTTTGAAGATAAAACACAGAGAAGATGGCATGAACTTAGTCACTTGGTGAACGTAAAAGCAAACAGAGGTTGGAAATTCCTCAAAAAAGAACAAACAATTATTTCTCTGTTTGCTTTTGGTGAAATTGGTGTTCCATTAAAGTGTACGACTATCTACGAGTATGTACATATTAATTTAGAGTATTTTTGTTCTAATGTGAGGATTCGTTACTTCAAGCTATAATCTAGATTCTTCAGTGCGACGAAGCTGGGAAGGCAATAGAGATCTTCTAGTAGATACCAGTCAACCTAACACTCTATATATGAAGAGGCTGCTCCTCTTAATCCCGTGTGATTTTGTTGCTGTTTGGTTTTTCAGTGTTCTATCTTTGACAGCTTTGAGGCATTGCTGCATTGCCACTGCAAAGAAAAACTAGAGCTTCTCACGAGCCCTATGACAAGAAGAGCAGACACGAACGCCGGCTTCTAAGGAGGAAAATGAAAGAGCATGCGAAGCGCGTGGTCGAGGAAATGGAGAGATGCTACTTTGGGAATGAGATTCGGAAGTTTAATTGAAAGGTAAAAACACAAGCCACGAAAAAAAGCCCCGAACCGAGCACTGTAGAAACGAACGAAGAGATCATCGTTGTAGACTGTATAACGACGATGACGAAACAAATACCACTATCAGGCAGAATAAGCATTTCAACCTTGACGATGTAGACCAACAATTCCGTCCACCCGACCTGGATGAAGTGAAATTAGAAATATCTCAGCTGAAGTCCAGCAAAGCTGATGGAGGGGACGCAGACGGCCTGACTGCCGAGCTCTTCAAAGTGCCAGGCGGTGACTTGATTAGGAGCATACACCAACTCATCTGTAAAATATGGTCGGACGAAAGTATGCCAGATGAATGGAACCTCAGCATTGTTCGCCCAATTCTCAAGAAAGGAGACCCTCTGAACTGCGCCAACTACAGAAGCATCAGTCTTCTTAACATCGCATATAAGATCTTATCCGCCATATTGTGTGAACGCCTGAAGCCGTTCGTCAACAACCTGATAGGTCCATATCAGTGTGGCGACCAAATATTCACACTACGGCAGATCTTGGAGAAGACCCATGAGCTTCAGATCGATACCCACCACCTATTCATCGATTTTGAGGCCGCGTATGACAGCATCTATAGAGATGAGCTACACAGACCAATGTCTAGTTTCGGCATCCCTGCCAAACTCGTCCTTCTGTGCAGGATGACGATGGAGAATGCATGCTGCTCCATCAAGGTCGGTAAAGATCTCACCGAGACCTTTGATGTCCAGAAAGGATTTAGACAAGTCGATGCACTGTCATGCGATTTGTTCATCATCGTACTTGAAAGAATAGTGCAAAACTCACGAGTAAACACAAGTGGCACTATCTTTCGAAAGTCCGTCCAACTACTCGTATACGTCGTCAATATTGATATAATCGGGAGAAAGCAGCGTGATGTCAGTGGCGCTTTCGCGAGTATTGAAACGGGAGCGGCGAAAATGGTTTTAGATGTTAACGAGGGCAAGACCAAGTATATGCTGTCAAGCAAAAAGGACAACCAACACCGACGTCTCGGGCAGAACGTCACCCTCGACAGATATAACTTTGAGGTAGTTAAAGACTTTGTCTACCTAGGCTCCGCTATAAATACAGACAATGACACCAGCGCTAAGATCAAGCAAAGAATAACTCTTGCCAACTGCTGTTTCTTTGGGCTAAGAGGGAATCGGCAGCGTTTGGCTATCGAAACTTTGAAATAAATTAAAATGTGGACAACCTATGCCGAATCAATGGAGAAGTAGCTTCTTGGTTCCATTCGAGACACTCGAGAATGCAACAACTACCGTTCAATCAAGCTTATGTCACACATGATGAATATCGTCGAAAGAGTCTTAAACGAACGTCTTCGGTAAAAAGTAAACCTCGATAATAGCCAGTGTGGGTTTTTTGAAGGAAGATCGACGGTGGACGCTATCCAATGCCTTCGAATAATAATGGAAAAGCACCGAGATTCGTCTAAGGATTCGATCGAGTGCCTAGGGATCTCATATGGACCGCGCTGAGGTCTCAAAACCTACCGGAAACGTATGTTAGAATAATACAAGACATGTACGGAAACGTGGAAACTGCGGTTGAAAGCTCTGCTGGACTAACGAGAGAATTTCCTGTTAATGTCGGAGTGCATCAAGGAGGCGTACTTAGCCCTTTCCTCTTTAACGTAGTATTCGACTATCTCCTAAAAGACTGCATGCGCGAAGCAAATGTAACGCCAATTCTCTTCGCTGACGACGCGGTGATACTTAGCGATTTACAGAACGCCTTAGATTCATGAAAAAATGCGCTAGAGAGAAACGGGTTTAAAATAAGTCGTTCAAAGACGGAGCATTTGGCGTGCCCATTTGCGCATCCGTTGCGACCTGTTCCGGATATAATGTTTGACGGAATAGTTCTTCCGAAAAGCACTGTCTTTAAGTACTTAGGATCAATCGTTAACATGGAAGTGAAATGTGACGACGACCTTAACCACAGAGTGAGTGTGGGATGGATGAAATGGCGGGAAATTCGGAATCTTTTTCGATCGATAATTTCCACTTAAATTAAAGGGGAAACTCTACACCACGGTTGTTAGACCAGCTCTTATATGCAGTTCACAGTGCTGGACAATGTACAGTGCTGGACAGTGCGGCGGAAATGAAAATGTTAAGGATGTCTAGTGGAGTCTAAACGCGATTCCATTAGATCTACGCGTATAAGAGGAAGTCTACATATAAAGAATCCGGTAACCGAACAGCTTGAGGCGAATAGAATAAGCTGCGGAAAATCCGGTTAAAAAAGCACTATCAACTACGGTCACTCCAACTGTAAGAAAACGAGGTCGGAAAAAGAATTCTTGGATTTCACAGATGGCAAATGCGCAACAACGTCTGGGGCTAACCACTGAAGCGATCCAGGACCGAGCATTATGTAGACGCGTTCTGCGGTCTGCGACATTAGCCAACCCCATAAGTGGAGCAGCAGCGATGCAGTTAGAATGGGAAGCTCGTTACGCATAAGTTCGTATAACGAGGAAAGGGTTAATAAAAGGATAAGAAGAAGGTTGTGGAGAAAGAAGGTCCAATAATCCTTCAGCAACATCCTCTCTAAATTTTCGAATTTGTATTACACTTTTTGTGGCTTTTCTGTACCAGTGTCGTAGCATATGAAGCCATTTGATCCGATAGATCAATGCCCGACTTCTCTTTGTTATATTCAATAATAGCAACCTGCTTCTCACGATTTCCCTGTCGTCGGTTTGTTCTCCTGCCTCTACTGGTGCATGGAATATTTGGGTCAGGAATCGATTGGTCAGATACGGCAGCCATAACAGGAGCATGTTTTGTAGATAGCATCCTGACATCTCGGGTGTCCTTCCACTTTAGAACAACTATACCGTTTTCTTCCTAACGTCCTACCATTTCTCCTCTCTTTAGTTGTGCATTCATAACTTCTTTTGGGCAGAATTTTCTGTTCGCTCGAAGTGTCCCAACTACGTGCGTTTTTTGGTCAAGCATGGAGCATGCTAATTCGTAGCTCGTATAAAAATTGTCAACAAAAAGAGTGCAACCTTCTCCTTTCAATAAAGAGTTCTTTACAAACATTTTTTGCCAGCCCAACTTCTTGAACACCTGTTGAGCTTTTGCCGCAGTAAATTTTCGTAGACCAAGTGAAACCTTCTGTCGAGCAAGGTTTGAATAACTTTACACCATAAGGATGAGCTTTGTTTGGTATATATTGTCGGAAAACTAGGCAGGCTAGTTCCAGTAAACTAGTAATTACCGTTCCATCTATGACCATTTTTTCTCCGGGTATAAGCACCCTCTGAAACTTCGTCTGCAGCATGTCCAGAAAAGGTTTTCCAATTCTATCTCCTGCCACTATGGAGATGTTGTCAGCAAAATGAATGAAGTTCAAAAAAAGTTGGAAACGATTTCTTGACATAGTTTTAGCAGAAATGCCAAAATTGTAAATATTTTTCTTCAGCCAATATTCTTCCATCAATTCCACCTTTACAAGGCCCATCCATAGTTAAAGCCCGAGGAATTTTCTTCTCTCTGTGGCGTTTGTGGGAACCCATTTCTTTTTTCTTGATGCACGAGTTATTGGAACGTGATGTATTTGCTGCTTTGCATACCTATTTGTTTCCAAAACCATAAATTGTATAACCTCCTCATCAACAAAAAGGTAAAAGGCTTCAAGACAGCTTATAGTTGAAGGCACGTCTATTAGGAAACCGGACTTTCCAGTGAAAGGAAAGGTTTTTTGGCGGGAAGAAAACTCCATCCAGCGTACATGGTCACTTGTACAATCAGGGCTGGTGTATCCTCGGCTTCTTCAAGCTTCAACTTTCTAGCACTTCCGCATCAACCGCGTTCAAATCTTCATGTTCCGAGTCGGTATCTGAGTTAGGATCATCATTTGGTAGCCAATTATCATCAGAATCCAAAAATCTGCTTGAAAAATCTTCGTCGCTGTCTTCCATTTCTGGTTTCCTCTCCACCTCATTTTCATCCAAATTTAATCTTTCCATTTCAAATGCTTACTTTTCAGAAACCTATAACTGTACGAAAAATATTATTGACAACTTGCGCAATCACTTATGTAACACTAACTAAAATCACAGGAGATAACACGAGGATACTACTGTCGTACGTTTTTATGCGACGTGGCTCCAACGAGTATTTTTTATTTTATGGCGCCACGTCGTACGAAAACGTGCGACACACAAATACCGTTTAAATTTCACAGTTACTTACTTACTTTAGGTGGCGCTACAGTCCGGGGTGGACCTGGGCCTCAGTCAACAAGCTTCTCCAGCCAGCTCGATCCCTGGCAAGCTGCCTCCAGTTTCGCACGCTAAGTTGGCTGAGGTCCTCTTCCACTTGCGTGCGTCACCTGAGTCTTTGCCTTCCTCTACTGCGCTGTTCCTCGGGAGCGGATTCGAAGACCTTTCGCACCGGTGCATTGGTGTCCATGCGCTTTACATGACCCAGCCATCTCAGTCTTTGGATCTTCACTCTTCTGGCTAGGTCCATGTCGCTGTACAGTCCATACAGTTCGTAGTTGTATCTCCTCCTCCACTCACCGTCAATGCAGACGGGACCGATAATCGCCCACAGAATTTTTCTCTCGAAGCAACCAAGAACACCCTCATTCATTTTTGATAATGTCCATGCCTCTGCGCCATAGAGCAGGACCGGGATTATTAAAGTCTTATAAGGGGTGACTTTTGTTGTCCGAGAGAGGGCTTTGCTAGTCAATTTCCTTCTTAACCCAAAGAAACAGCGGTTGGCAAGAGTTATTCTTCGTTTGATCTCAGCGCTGGTGTCGTTGTCTGTATTTATTATGGAGCCTAGGTAGACAAAGTCCTTAACTACCTCAAAGTTATATCTGTCGAGGGTGACGTTCTGTCCGAGACGTCGGTGTTGGTTGTCCTTTTTGCTTGACAGCATATATTTGGTCTTGCCCTCATTGACCGCTAAACCCATTTTCGCCGCTTCCGATTCAATACTCGCGAAAGCGCCACTGACATCACGCTGTTTTCTCCCAATTATGTCAACATCGTCGGCGTATGCGAGTAGTTGGACGGACTTTTGAAAGATAGTGCCTCTTGTGTTTGCTCGTGAGTTTTGCACTATTCTTTCAAGTACGATGTTGAAAAAATCGCATGACAGCGCATCGCCTTGTCTAAATCCTTTCTGGACATCAAAGGTATCGGTGAGATCTTTACCGACCTTGATCGAGCAGCGTGCATTCTCCATCGTCATCCTGCACAGACGGACGAGTTTGGCAGGGATGCCAAAACTAGAAATTGCTCTATATAGCTCATCTTAAAATCGATGAATAGGTGGTGGGTATCGATCTAAAGCTCATGGGTCTGCTCCAAGATCTGCCGTAGTGTGAATATCTGGTCGATGGTGGACTTTCCTGGCCTGAAGCCACACTGATATGGACCTATCAGGTTGTTGACGAACGGCTTCAAGCGTTCACACAATACGGCGGATAAGATCTTATATGCGATGTTAAGGAGATGATGACAAAAAAGTAGGAATTAGTTGGAAACTTCTTTTTAGGCACTAAGATACAGAAAAATGAAAAGAAAATGCTTTGGCCTGGCGTAAACCATAATGTTAATATGGCTCGGCAGACAAAGTGTTAAAATGAAATGTCCATCCATTGTCCTCTCAGATCATCATCCTACGTACGAGTAGTTTGCTTCTTTTTTTTTAACTGAAAATTAAATTTAAATATCTGATTACTCATTGCTTTATTTAATACAAACAAATTTGCCTTACCGTTAATTAAATTTTCGTCCACTGAAGAACAAATTTCAAGTGGTAAACGGCTTTTATCTGCTACACCTACACAAGGGTTCATCACCATTAGTCAATGACCATATAATTATGAATGAAAACGCAATATCAACATCAGCAAATACACAAAGCAAACAGTTGAGCTGTCCAAAGAGTCTTAATTTACAGTGCAAATCGCAGTTTACAAAATAATTTCTCAGAATCTACAATATCTACGAGTATCTGGCGTGAGAAGGCACGTTAAACACCCTTAATTGAATAATTGAAATGAATTGGTTCGTGGTTCGAGATTGTTGAAGATGCTATTCAACGAGACTGTCTTGCGTTTGCTGAACATTTCAAGGGTTAAGTGGTATACAATTCTCTCGGATTTATATGAATAAATCATTCTAAATGCAATAACACCAGTGGCATTGTCACCAAGTATTTCCTCTCCACAATACATTGATGGTTCAATGTGTTTGTCTTCTTTGAATAGGATTAGATAATTTACAGTAAATTGTTTAAATTATAAAATTTGGTTTTTCGATCTAAAACTCTACAATTAAGTGAAGAGTTCTTGGAAAAGTTCCCTATCTTGTCTCGGATGGGTGCAGAATTCGCTTGTTTTGTTAGCCATTTGCAACGTTTTCCTCCTTGTTGGTTTCAAACTTGATTTGAAGTGAATCAATGGAGCAACTTTAGACCATAACGGAGATCCCACTTTGCAGGAAAGATTTTTGTGTATTTTTCTAGAATTGCAGTCAGTGCTGGGGATACGGAAGCATCAGTTCCGCAGTGTATTGAACGGCTGCCGATGCTTTTTCTTGGGCAAATCATCACAGCTGAATACTGTGTTAGGTATAGTATGCAAGTTATTCAACTTTACCATCAGTATGGGGAATCAGTTTGAACTACGATCCGTACGCACCTGGACTTTTACGTGCACACAAAAGTCTTGTTAAGTCTACTACTCGTCGATTTGTCGACAAATTCCAGCCAGTCCAGTCTGGAAGTGTCTAGAGACGGGCAACATTCACTTAAGGCCCTACTCAATTCTTTCATGTCTTCCAAGCTATCTCGGGAATGCGAGACTTTGAATGAAGTAAACAGGCTGCAATCACTTTTCCTTGTTTATTATCCTAAGTCACAGTTGGATCACGAGAAGCAAAATCGCCGATGAACCTGCTAGGCAATGATCAGAGGAGATTTTTCAGGACTCGAATCTACGTCGTGTTTGCCTGCGCCCTCGGTTAGAATTTCCATTGACGGTTGCCTTTCATATGAACACAACTGCAGATGACATTATTCAAAATGTTGTCGGCAGGTCAAACGAATGCTTCCCGACAACTATAAGAGGTCTATGGCCTTCCTAATCCGCATAGTTCCCCTTTCAGTAGGGAATACTGCATGCAGCCCGCTTATTGGCATCATGATAGGGAAATACATTTTTGCAAAACCCTTCAACATGCTGGGCATAAGTGATATAACAACGTGCGTTGCTTATGACCTTTGTAATTTGGGTCTGCGCCCTTGGATAGGGCCTCCATTTACAATTGGCTGTCATATGAGTATATCAGCATAAAACACGACTCTCTAAGTAGCCGGCAGACCATACCGATTCTTCCTGACGACTATAAAATTTTAACGACTGCCTTGATGTATTCTGTAGGAGATGCTGTAGACTGCTTGCTGGTGTTGCAGCAATTCTCACGCCAATTTACGCAGGCTATTTTATTTCAACCGTAGTCTGATAATAAACGGAGGAGTACAAAGCTGGTACATAGCATTTGACAAGCAACAATATTTAAACGCTAAACAACAAGGCGATAGAGGGGACTTATAGGTGTCTTACTGGTCTCGGACTCGGCAGAGACTTAATTATATTCTATGGGAATCAGGAGCGCCTGTAACTTCGGTTCCAGCTTGATTTGTAAATGTAAGGCCCCTTTTACTATAGTAGCTTTGGTTTGAGCTTAAAGTCGTAAAATACATACAGCAAATACCTCAGAGCACGGTGACCCCAAGATTGGCGGAGGTTTTAGATAGTACTAGTTAGTTAGTGCTAGTCTCAATGGGATTTCTTCAGGATAATCAACAGATCAAGAATGAGAATTATTCGCCATTATATAGTAGATCAGGGTGATAATGGACACACTTCAATCCTGATATGAGACGTTCTGCAGTGCCATTGTACTTTCACAGCGAAACTAACAGCGTTAAACTGTAACGTTTAACACGGTTGGTGTGAGAGCAAGAATGATATACGAATAGATCCATCGAAAACTCAATCTTGTCCAATCCCACAAATACATCTGAAAGGCATGCAATCCTTTACTTGCTTGGGGAAGATAATTAAAGATCATAGATTCCGCCAGTTTTGAGGCCATGGTAAGACCCTTATCTAAAGGAAGAACAAGAAATCAACTAAGCAACTATAGACCAATATGATTCCTTCTAGTTGTTGGAAAATGTATGAAAGGTACAACAATGAGTAGACTCCTTAGTTTCATATGCAAGTTCCAAAACACCAAAGGCACCGGAAAACTTCTTCGAAAACTGTATACCATAAATACCTTATTAAACAGAAGCTACAATATTCTGGTACTGTTAATAGAATTCAGTAAAACTCTCGACACACTAAACTTTTTCAACCTACAAAAAACTCTACGACGCATTGGTTTTACTCCCCTTGAACCTTGGCGGATTGGCTAAAGGAGTATCTAAGCAACGACGTGTTCGGTAAGATGAAAAAGGACAAATATGAAGGCCCTCAGGGATCGAAGCTGAGTTCAATTATTTTCATCCTCTATGTCTATATGAAAGAGTTGATCCGCGTCTTTAAAAATGCTATTCCCTTTGCTTTTGCTGACCATACGCCAATTGGATACTGCGGATTCAGTAATGCAGGAAGAATTCAGAGCTGCCGTCAAATTGTGCCATGACAACAGCTTGGTTGCGATTAAAACAAATACCATGCACATACGTATTTCTAATTTTAAAACGACACATGTCCCAATGAAGCTCAGAATCAGTGACTGCAATATTAATACGAGCGAAGTCATAGAATTTGTTAGCAGTTATAAATATTAAGAAGTTGTAATTGACTGTCATTTTCCAAGGGATTGATACATGGAAAGGTGTTACACACGCTAGCCCATCTGAAGTACCACGCCATGTTGTAAGTCCTCAAGCAAGTATACTGCACCTGGCAAAGTCTAAGCGTCGGTATGGTATCATCGTCTTGGGCGATGCAGTATTGTCTTCTGTTTCAACTTGTTCTATAGCTATTTTCACCACTAGTGCTTCACAGAAATTGACAGTAAAGTTTCACCTCTTCAAGCCTTGAACCGTGAAAGCCATCTCGCTTTGAAGGCTGATCATTACACCTTCAAGCTCTTTGACCTTCTATAAAATACTCGTTCAAATCACTAATGGAGTGCTAAGGCAAAGCTCAAACTGTTTGGCCATATGTTATGTTGTCTTTCAAGGCTGCAATTGAAGCTGGCTTATCTGCATAGACAGTGGTTAGGCGTACTCCCATAATCTTTCATTTTCCATTGATGTCCATTGATTCTCGTGCTGTGTGGCATGTAGCGCCGTCGTGCTAGAACCACATGTCGACCAGGTTTAGCTCATGATTTTTGGCCAAAAAAAAGATCGAAATAATTAAACGATAGCTGCCATCATTGAGGATAGCGTTGTGCTCACGGTCATCTTTGAAAAAATAAGGGGCAATAATTCCGCCGGCCCTAAATCGCACCAAACAGTACATTTCTCCGGGTGCGTTGATAGCTCTGTACCTATTCGACCAGAAATGAGCTTTGTCGCTGGTTACAATTTTTCGATAAAAAAGCAGATCTTCCTCCATCTTTTTGAGGCCCACTCACCGAAAATTCGACGCTGTGGCAGGTCGTTTGAGTTCAGTTGTTGAACAAAATCTTCCAAGTTGTCGAGTAACACAATACTAATTGTTGCGAACGGGGACGAATAGACAAATCACGGTCTTTATTAACACCGGCGGATACAGAAGCAACATTTTCCTCTGTATAGTGGCGCACTTTGGTCACTATGACTTGAATTGCTTGCTTAGAGTGTCGATTATGAGGACCGTAAATGGTCGAAGTGCACAAAAACACATTTCACAGAAATTATCGAAGTTTGACAATAGAATTTAATAATTTGTAAGCGTTGTACGGGTGAAAGTCTGTCCATGATAACGTCTCCAGCCAAATCGATCTTTTGCTAGCTGCCTCCAGTTTCGCACGGCCTTAAAGTCGATAAGTAGGTGGTGTGTATCGATCTGAAGCTCATGGGGGTTCTCCAAGATCTGCCGTAGTGTGATTATTTGATCGATGGTGGACGTTTCTGGCCTGAAGCCACACTGATATGGACCTATCAGGTTGTTAATGAACGGCTTCAGGCCTACCAAATAAGATTTTGTATGCGATGTTAAGAAGACTGTTGCCTCTGTAGTTGGCGCAGTTCAGAGGGTCTCCTTTCTTAAGGAACGGACATTCAATACGGAGGTTCCATTCAACGGGTATGCTATAGTCAGATTATATTTTAGAGATGAGTTCGTGTATGCTCTTTACCAAGAGATAGCGCGCCACTTTGAAGAGCTCGGCAGTTATGCCGTCCGCTCCAGCAGCTTTGTTGGACTTCATCTTAGATAGTGCTTCTTAACTTCATCCAGGTCAGGCGGACGGAATTGTTGGTCTACATCGTCCAGGTTGAAATGCTCATTCTGTCTGACAGCGGCATTTGGTTCATTATTGCCGTTATACAGTTTACAGGAATGTTCTTTTTAAATCCTCAGCATCGACTGCGATTCTACTTCTATGATCCCTCGTTTCGCTCGCTAAAAAGGTTTCACTCTTTTCTCCGCAGGGCTTAGCCGCTCACGCAACTTCCTCCCTCCGCTAAGGGTATGTCAACAACTGTGAGGCAAGTTAGATTTCTCTTAGCAAATTTGGCCATGAGAGCAATTTAGGCCATATTGTCCCGTATCACAAACTGATTTGATACAGTGAAATATAGCCTTGCTTCGCATGGCCTTATGTTACGGCATCGCCGTCAACATCAACCGATGAACAACACGAAAAGGAAATTAAAGGTAAGGTGTTCAAAAATCGCCGATTGACAATTAGGGATCTTGCTGATACTTTTTACATTTCATTTGGATCAGTTCAGACCATATTTTGAAAGAGGTTTTTTTGCCTGAAAACAATTCAAATCTCGTTTGATTGTAAAATACTCAATTTTTCGCCAAAAATTCAACTCACTGTGAAGTAAAGTTGTGAATTGGATGCCCACAATTGCGATGAGCTTATGCAGATCAGAACAACATGTCCACGAACAATCATTGGACTTTGTGTGAAAAAATGAAAAAGTGAAAGACTTGTATCTTGTATCTGACTTCATTAAGTCAGAATGTCAGGGAATTGTTTCAAGGACCCTCGATAACATGGAATCATCATAGTTCACTTCACTTGTAAAATACAAAAGCAGTTGCAAAAATTTCGATTAAATCAACGAAAGCATTGTTAAAAGTGATGTAACGAGCCATCGTCAACATACTTCAGCTGCAATTAATATAAAAATTAAATATGAATGCCAAATTAAAAGTCCTCTGCACACACATGGAGCAAGGAACGTTTAATTGTAACAATTTGCTGTGATGTGCTGTGCAGTGCAACTGCACTTGACTTGGTTTGGCTCAGCAGCCACAGTAGAACAGATACCTACACCAGCAGCTGAAGCATTACACGTCCGACTTTTTTAAGTGTTTCCTGTTCTCTGGTTCCGGCGGTTCTCCGGTACTCGCTGTTGGATACTCTGATCCAATTCTTTTTTTTAACTATTTCTCTGTTTTGCTGATTTTTTCATTTTTATTTCATTTCTGCGAAATGAAATTTAATTAAAGTGAAGTGAGGTGCAAAATCTACAAAATCTCGCTTTAACATCATACTCGAGTGCCTTTAACAGTTGAACTTACTTTTATCGCAATGGGTAGTCGTCGCAGAGACCCCGATTTAGGTAGTGCTAATTTGAAACAGAACTTTTCTGCATGAATTGGAATTGGGGTGCTTTTGGGTTGGCCGTTTTGCCCGCCTTACTTGGCTTGGCTTACCTGGACATGTTCATCCCGTTGCCCGCTGACGTGGTCGAAAGGACTTGGTTTCGATTGCACCAACTTTAACGAGTAACTTTGAAATTTAAGTTAATTTCTGAAATTCGGTGAACTGTGAATTTGCACCCAACTGAAGAGGGGGATGGAGTTGACGGTCTTCAAAAGCTCACAGAAGTCAGATCATAACTTCTGTTTTTTAAGTTGAAAGATGCGTTGGGTTGATTATCTGATTGAGGTGGTACCTAGAGAATGAGTGCTGCTTCATAGTTGAGAAGAAGATTTTAAGAACATTTATCGATTGAAAAGGTGAACTAGAGGGCGATTATAACAAGTTTTATAAGCACAATTGTGTCCTGGGGGTAGGAGAAGGTGGAGCTTCAAAATCACAGAGAATATCTGCTGCGGAATAAAATAAATCTTCGACAATTAGTTTAATGTTGCAAAGAGAAAAGAGAGCGTAGTGCTGCTTAAATTAAAGTCAAATTAAGGTTAGCTAATGGCCATTCGAGAAATGATGTTGTGCTCGTTGCCTGGATCCGTGGATTGATAAAAGACTACTTGAAGTCATATTGAGTTAATCAGTTCTACTTCATAATTATGAATGGAAGTATTTCTTAATTTTTGTCAAAATGCAATGAATGGACGCTGTTGATTGGCAGTAAAGTTTCGTTGCATTTGTCAATTTTTTGGGGTGAGTGTAGTGGACAGATACTTAGGTCATTCAAAAGATGATATTAACTCTTTATAGATAGTTCTGTGTCGTTCGATGAGCTACATCATCCATCGACAATGTCTTTTATCATTGTAAATAGGTTCCAATGAATTCGACGATAATAGAATATTGAGAATATTGTGTGTATGCAGATGGGCGAGTGTCGTTTAACGGGGGTCAAATCTAAGGAAAATATGTTTTCTTCGAGAATGGACAATTAATACGGCTATCTTATTTGTGGACGTCTGAATAGGCAAGAATTAAGTGCTCATGCGGAAGCTGATTTCATCGAACCAGACATGGGGGTGATGCATTACATCTTTAATCCATTTATTATTGCAATAAAAATCGAAACAAAATACAGATGTAAGGCACACTGCATTAAAATTGAGTCCAATGCCAATTACAATAATTTCTTGTAGTAAATTCAGTGATAATGCAATGTGTTTTGCATTACCATTGACTGTTCCAATGGTAATGCTTAAGTTCCCATACATGCTTAAAACAATCGATTGGATGGGTTTTTTTCCAAAGCTGATTTATTTTGCTAAAACACTTTTCATACTTTGCCAGGAAAGGAACATCACCCCTATCAAGGCCTTTTTTCTGATTAATTTTGCTGAACCAGATCATTTGGTTATAACTCAGATAGGCCATTATTTGATCAATTTTTTTTTATTATTATTTTCCCCGTGGGTAAGTAAAAACCTTCATAAGCACCATAAGCACGTTCTCATAAGAGCACCACCACACCACCACAGCAGGTACCATAAGCACGAGCACTTACTTCCTACCACAGTGGCATGCAGCGCCCACCATAAGCAGCCGCTCATGGTAGTGTGAGATTCTTACTTACTAAAAATCCTCCCATTTTCTATAAGACTACGACTAAGTTTCCTGAACAAGTAGCTCAAGCTTCTGTAGTTTATCGCGTTTGGTAGGTAGCTTGGTTGCTATGATGCTCAAGACGAGTGCGAATTTTACGAGCAAAGCTTGTTACACTTCTTCTTTCACAGTTGCAGTTCCCAGATCGCGGTGAGTATCGCTATTCCTTATATACCATGGCGCATTTACGATTGCTCTAAGCGCTTTGTTCTGGAATGTCTGTAGGACAGCCCCATAGCTGTATACCATAAGTCCACGAAGGTTTTAGTACTTGCTTATGTATATGTGCTTAGTTTAGAGTATCTTCCGATAAGCCAATTCATTTCTCTTAGCCTCATTTCGAGCTCTTCACGTTTCTTTTTTTCGTGTGATTTCCATTTCAGTTTTGCATACGGTATTTGTACCGAGTTGATGAATAAAGGTAAGCTGTTTATCTTTCTCTTCGTGAAATTAACTCGTGTTGACTAAGTCTCGTTTAGCATGATTCGCCAGCTCTTCGTCCATTCAAATATTTTGTTCGGACCGCCGTGTCATCCGCGCACGTAGCTACCCAGTCTCTTCATCTAGAGGTATATCTGTAGTGTACAGTAAGAATAGATATGGCCCCAGAACGCCAGCTTGAATTTCTTTGAAGTCAGAATATTCAATCCCTAGTAATGTACTCGAAAAGAGTCTATTTTCGAGATAAGATTCGAGTATTCTATTCACGTCTCCCGGTAAAATTTGTTTTGGCTTATACTTCAAGCCCTCTTGCTATAAAACGCTTGAACATATCTTTTTTCCCTCTAGCGCGTTTTCAATTACATTTGTTATGCGGTAGATCGAATCGATAGTGGAATGTTTGACCCTAAAGCCGAACTGGTGATCCGGGATCAATCGTCTTTCCTCAGTTAAGGGTTTTAAACGTCTAAGCAGGAGAATTTCGAAGACTTTTGATCAATGATTACCTAGAACTAGATATGCGGATTGGCGATGGCGATGGCGCGATAGTTAGCTCATTGGACTATCACGCAGAAAGTCTGGGTTCAATTCCAGGCTGGGTCACCAACAATTTTTCAAATCGCCATCACCCTTTCGGCGGGCAATGGCAAACTCCCGAAAGTAAAGAAATTGCCTACGAAAGAGCTTCTAAGGAGTGCCGTTCGGACTCGGCGATAAACCGTAGGCCCCGCTCAGATGTGACAAAAATGAAAACATGAGCAACACAAATGAGTGTCAAGAAGCTAGGCCATGGCCCATACCGGGCTGCCAGCGCCACAGTGTTTTTTTTTTGTTTTTTTTTAGATATGCGGATATTTCAGCCACATGTATGTAGAAGTAGTTATGGAAACACAGTGGATACTGTGAATTGCACTACCGCATACCGCTTAATAGTCATAACCGTCAAATTTTTTCCGTCAGGCACAACGATGATAGCGATTTCTAAATAGAACCACTAGGCATGAGCTTGTGATGAATATGGACCCAATTTAAGCGAAACCTATTAAACCTTTGCCAACTAAGTGAGATATTGATCATCGATCCACGAGAAACAAAATTATTGAGGCTCCAGTCTTCTTGGCATCGTTTAAAATATTCTGTTCGTAATAGCTACGCCATCAGTTTGAAAGTCAACGATGAGAACCTTGATAGAATATCAGAAGCAAAATAAGATATTGTATTAGTATTGGTAAGTGAAGCATTTTACTGAACTTCTGATTAAAAAATCCCAGAGTTGATCAATAAGTCTGCGACTTTCTGAATCTACCGCAACACTGCTCCCGACAACCAACATTTGTCAACAGACTTTAAATTTTGAAACAGCTGCGTTATTTAGTGTAGTTCTGACAATGATTGAAATTAGTCAAACGTGTGTTCTTATAATTGGGCGTGCTCCAACGATTAAGCGCTTCCAAAGTAGTATAAGGGAGGAAGGTATGAAAGACATCGAAGTATGTTCGTTTTGAATGTTATAATGACAAGTAGCTAAAGAGCTCGGTACATAGGTAGCCTTGAATAAGCTGAATGCTCTATTGTATAATGGTAATGCTGGGAATATTCCATCTTCGCTAGGGAAGGGTTGAAGAGAATCGATTGCTCAAATTATTTTGCCTTCATGAAAAATTTCTTTTGATATGTTTCAATCCTCTCGGAATGGTCTGTTCATCCTTCTCCTAGGAGGGTTTTCTTGGGCTTCTGGAATTATTGTCGATTCTAGAAAGTGTGAACCAATAGGATTAGAGAGTATTTTGTGAATGCGGGCACAACTTCTAGTCCATCATTGTAATGACAGATGTTTTTCCATGATTCTCTCTTCTAATTTCTTGGTTGTACATGGTAAATAAACCTATATATCGGTTGAAGGGCTTTTTCGTATCTGTCTGAGTTTAGTAAGTGTACCGCCAAGCTTGCACAGAAACCGAAAAAACAAGCAATCGATTAACCCCCTGCAAGTTTTTTCGTTTTCTGTGCAAGCTTGGCGGTTTGCCGTTTTGAGATTGTCACACGTGACTCTATGAGACACTATGAGATACTGGGAATATACCAGCAGTTCACACAGAGTTGGGGTCTAAATTTTGTTTGTTCTTTTTGTACTAAACACGGCATAGTTCACATTAATTAATTGCGATATTATGTCAACTTATTGGACCGTTTCAATAACGATTTGAAGGAAAAATGAGAGCAATAGACCAAGAGGAAAGTGCTCCTTTACCAAGACAAGGCACAAGGCAAGACAGATATAAGTATTTGCTTTCGAAGAATTTTAAGAATTGGGCTATAAATTGATTTTTTTCAATCTCAATGTCTACTTCAAGTTCCCAGCCCTCAAAATCGGAAATACATTTGACTCCAAGGTAGATTCGTCGAACAAAACTCGAAACGTCGGAGAATTCGCAGAGAAATAAAAAAAATTTTTTTTTGGCGAGAAATATATTTAAATCGTCCACTGTAGTACCCTCAGGTTATAGCTGTCTTCTGTGACATGTTTCGTGTTCTTTTTGATAGAAAATATTTTGTTTTTTCTTCATTTGCTGTTGAGCTCATGGTTATTGCTTCTGTTTCAATATTCGTAAACGCACCTGGGATAGATGGTCATGAATATGCTCTGCCAATGATACTAATGCCATCAGCATATGCAAATACTTGCACAGACTTCTGAACAATTGTACCTTCGTTGTTGAAGAATATAAGCTAAATATTAAGAAATCATATTAAAGGCGTTACACCAAATACCTTTATTGTGATGGAGATTGCTTCGGTCTTTAGGGAGTAGCAGTGATCCCCTATGTCATTCTGCATAGTCTGATCAACTTTAAATGGCTCAGATACAGGGATGTTATCATCAGTAAAGATGTAGTGGGTAAAAATCTTTTAAATTTTCTGTAGAATCTACTGTTATGTGAGTATTTCGACTTGTTCCGCCTAATTCGACACAAAAAGGAGTCAATCTAACAGTTGACAAATCGTGTACACACAACGCAGCAGGCAATATATTGTAGGCGATGTTAGAAAAATTGCTGGTTATGGTTCTACTCATCAGGCATACTTAAATGCGACCAAACCGTAGAATTTGCGTACTAATAAGCCATCTCGAGTTGCTTTCTTGGCTCCGTAGATGGTCCATCCAGCCGTTCAACCTTGTTTTTTAAGTTTACTTTAAATGTTGCCACCATTAGGTGAGTGGAAATCATATCCTTCTTTGGCAAGTTGCATGGTTCCATCTGCCTAATAGAGATTTTAGGTTATTCCCAACGTTGAACAGTCTCGAGAAAGGACTTTTCCATTCCTTAAGGTTTCCATTCAGATTTCACATTATCGTATAACTTCCAAACGTTGATTCGGACGTAGGGCATAACATTTCCTGGATTTTGGATTTGTAGCCGATCAAATTCATCTTTGCTGCGGCGCTTTGTGCGCGAGTTGTTTTCGTACATGTGCTTGCATACGTTCGATAGCAAACTAATGGTTGGGTGAAACGAAGTACATTTGTCACTACTTTTTGAATATGTGAAGTATCCGCCTTTATTCTCCGAAGCATACGATAAATCTCTTATAATCCCATCTCATCGCAGTTGCTTTTTAGTTTCAGTTCCTGTCTACCTTGCGCCAGCTTTTCTTCTGGATTGGGTTTCAGGCTTAGCTTCAACATAGTTTACCTACCTTTTGATTCTTAATCGAATCTATTTGTATCTTTTTCGGAGCGGGATGCCTATCTGGTCGCTACTCCGTGCGATGTCTTGCTGCGTCAGCATATTTTTTCGGATTTATCAGACGTGTTTGCCTCGGTATTAGTGTAGCGGAGTAGCATATATCGCAGAACACTTAGCGCTCTAGCGGTCGATGGCGCTGAATGTCTTACGGGCTCTGAACGCACCCATGAAAGAGCTGTCAGAAGAGCTCAAGAAAAAATTCATTCGATTCTTGATTTTTCGTGTGTGATAACATCATTCTCGCTTCCTGTCAAATTGTCTTTGTAAACTTTTATAAAATTTAGGAAATTAGCTTTAATAAATATATTCGTGAACTATTCGAATAAGACTTTTCTTGCATATAATTATACGAGTGGCGTACGAATAATTAACCAGTAATCGCATCAGAGCATACGGTGATATCGTTCGTGTGTCTATTAACATCGATGCCAGCCTATACCGGTGCGTTGTAGTAACGGCACATATTTCAACTAAGCCGAGCAACGCTTCGTAACCTAACGGCACCGCAAGCTATCTGACGGGTACAGCGACTCGACAATACCATTGATCAAAGCCAGCTATCCAGCAGGCACAGCGACTTATCATATATATTACGAATCACAGATCATCTAGTGGGCACCACGAACCAGCAGTTTCGTTCCACACTAGTACTCGGATCTTTTGAGCATAACGACAGAATCATTTTCATTTGCCGTCGATTATATATCTCACTTCGCAAATCGGTGACCTTGGCCTCCTGCAAATCGGAATTAATTAACGTTCCTATGCTTCTTTGTCCCTTTAGTGTTTTTCACAGCCATGAGCAGTTACAGACTTTTTTGGTATTTTACGTGAGCTCTTGTCTATGTGGGGTCGAATTTCACGGGATTTACATACGTCCATGGGTAATAGGATACACCTGACCAGCACTTCCATGTTAATGAATACCGAAATGGAGCCAGAGTTTAGGCCACTCTTCCTGGAGTTTTAAGTTTAAACCAAAGCCAGCATGGTGGTCGCTTTAGGGAGCCTACCCCGAATAAATCAGGCCCAAGCTCTTGCAGTAGAATGTTTAAATTTCCAGTGTGGTCCTGCCATTGAACAGCTCGTAACTCCTCAAATTTGAGCAACCTTCTGTGGTGTCAATCTGGAGATTTTTCCATTAAGATTAGTATGTGCCATGCCACAGTTCATTATATTGTAATACTAAGTCATTGATAGGTGAAGCCGTGATAATTGAGCGGGGCCATCGTAAACATTGAAAATCGGTTCATTTTGACGTTATCGATTCGAAATGCGAGCGCATATGAGCATTTTCTGCTTTGAAAGTAAAATAAATAGGTAGCCCGGTAGTTAGCCTCATATACAATCCCTATACCAGAGACTTAGCTGTACCGCTGAAATTTCTCATAAGGTTTTACCTGTTCTCTGTCTTAAAGTATTTTGGTGATTTTTGGAGATTTAAGAGACTTTCATGGACTTACCTGTCTCGTTCAGTGTGTATCCAGTGTCGTGCTTAATTCTGCCTCCTAAAGAACTACCTTTGACTTAGATGCACATTTGTTTAAAGTATGTTTGCACATGTTTGCCTTGTATCTATATAAAAATATGTTACAACATATTTAACTGTACAACTATTGTACATCGATTTGAAATTAGATACCAACTACTGGCATTTTTTAATGATTTTGTTCTCATTCAAATGTTAATCGTCAACAAAGTCGGCCAGTCCGTCCCTGTCTCTACTTTCAGTTGCTTCCCTTTTATATACATAAGTATAGGGTGTGTATCTGGAATCTCATTATCACTCAACTTCACAACTTATGCTTAAGGAATTTATAAGCTGATAATTTATTAAAACTGCTAAAGTATGTAGGGTTCTTGTCCATGGCCCAATGCCTTACAAGCAATTCCCTTGTCACCTTTGTCATCAAAACATTCATCTATTACGAGTATATGAGTGTGTGTACTCTACACTACTTTATAAAGGATCCACACCCTACTAATTCCAACCTCGTTTATGCATTTTTCAACTATCTTACGCTTACTAACTACCAACGAATCGAGAAATCGCATAAGGGTTGCTTTTACGTTGGTTATCTACCCTTAAGCTCTTTGGTCTTAACGCAATTAACGAACTTGGAGCAATTTACCTCAGACTTTGGCTCACACACAAAAAGACAAAAATACAAAAAATAAATAAATAAATAAAGTACGCCAACGTAAGGAGCCTTTCATGCAACAGTGACATTAAAAGAACATAAGGAGCATTTTATGTGACAAAACATCAAACGATAAACACATACGAGTATGTTTGTATGTACATAAACCATATAAACATACAAGATATCATCCGAATGTGTGCTTGTATGTCCTTCACATTAACTTTCTTTAATGAACAAATGACCTAAAGTTGTATTAGCTGGCTCTGCCTACTCAATTTGCTTTGCTAACCCCCTATAGTAGCCTTACCCCTTGGTGTAGCAACCATAAACTATTCATAATTTAGATATGCCTGTAATGAGCCCTTATCCCTAGGCAAGCTTGCTCTTCTAACTAACCCCCCCCTTATCGCCATTCACTGGATCAAATAATGAACTTAACGTTAACGGTCATGAGGCAGCACATTAGAAGCAAACAATGCGGGTCTTGGCCATATCCTTAGTCTTACTCTCAAACCCCCATCTACTACAATATATGCTGTGTCTGCTGCTAAACCAACCAACATGGGGATGAAATGGGCAATATAACATAAAAATCCATTCCCGCCAAAATTTTGAAGGAAACTACAGTGTTGGTGGGAAAACGGAGTTATGTTGTTTGTCTTTGTAGCTTTTTTTTTTGGGGGGTTGGTAGCACGTGCAAAAGCGACCATTTCAGAAGCCATCACCATAAAGCTCCCCATGGTATAATGTTCGAGTTGTGCCTTATCAGTCACATCGCGTATAAATCTTTAAAAGGTAAGCATAAATGTGTTGGCCAACTTTGGGAATGTTTATCTCGATGTTTTTAGTCATATTAAAACATAGGCTGTTAACTGTGTTCGCTTTCGTTGTTTTTTCACTGACTTTGTGCCCGTCCTTGCTTTGTTTTTTTTTTTCACAACCTGTTCTGGTGATACAGTGGGACAGTGAAAAGTATGTGACAATTTTTGGGTAGGAAAATGTGGGGCTTAGGTGTTTTCACATTTTCAGATTTCACATTTTGACAGCTAGATAGGTACATATATACGAGTAATAGAGGGGTGAAAGAGGAATGATTGAAAGTCAAGTAGTGTCCGGGATATGGTAACAATATGTTGTGGTTTTTTTTTTTGGTTTTTTATCATGCTGGGATGGGGCTCTTAATTGCAAAAAGCCATTCAGCAAAATGGTGGTGCTTAGGTGCTAGAAAACTGTCCAACTAATTTGAATGGTAAAAGGTTTTTCAGATATTTGTTTGGATAAAAATTCAAATTTTGACAAAGCTTAATGTTTTGTAGTTTTTGTGTACCTGTATATCAATCTTGACAGCTATATGGACAGAATCATACGAGTAAGTGTAACATTATGGCAATAGAACTGAAAATGGATACAAAACTTGCTGTATCGTCAGTTCCTAATCTCCGAAAGTAGATGAAAATCGGGGGAAGGAACAAAACACAAATTTTGACTTTAAATGTTGCAAAGAAAAAGGGAAGAAAGGGCTTTTTAGGGTGCATACCATAGGGGAAATGACCCTTTATCGTACCTATATTTGTATCTCACAACCAAAGTCTCAAAATAAAACAAGAAAAAAAATTGGAAGATATGCAGTCGCTAGAATATATTGACCGATACTATTTAATGCGGAACATCAAAGACATCCTGCTCCGAATCACTCGTCTGTTGTCGCGAACAAAGAACAAACGGAGGTTATGGAAGGTGAATTGCTTCTGTGCAGTCGGGTCGGATTACCTTCCCCTTAAAGTATAGACGACAAGCCGAAATATTGGGCTTAAATAACTCATTATTTTGTTCGCAGTCGATGCTGAAGATTTGAAGAAATATCATTTCTGACGGTGATGACGAACCAAATATGACAGCAAGACAGAATGAGCCTTTCAACTTGGACGATGTAGACCAACAAAGTCCAGCAAAGCTGCTGGAACGGACAGCCTGACCGCCAAGGTCTCTAAAATAAGGTCGAACGAATGTTTGCCCGATGAATGGAACCTCAGAATTGTTTGTCCGATCGTACACTACAGTCAACAGTCTTCTCAATATCGCATACAAGGACTTATGTGCCGTATTGCGTGAACGCCTGAAGTTGTTCATCTACCACCCCCTCATCAGTCGTTCGTGGATCTCCGCAGAGAATAAACGTGTTCGGCTTTCTTATAGTGAAAAAGACAGTGACTTAGTGTTTACAACAAAGATAATTGTCGATGTTTTGGTATTAGACTCGGTAACCTAGCAGTTAGCGCCGCTGGAAATACTTGACACTTGTTTTTTTTTTTGTTTTATTATTAGTGCAAAATGATGGTGGAGAGCGCTCCGTTCTTCCCATAACGGGAGTTGCGAACGGCAACAATGCTGTTGCCGGTGACGTAGCGAAAGCTATTCAGAAGAGGAGGAGGCTAATAACCACTCCTAATTCAAAAAAAATGAAAATGGGTGCAGCCTTGGCAACAGAAACAGCACAGCAACGCAAGAACAAATTAGATAGTTCGTTGATGCACATCACTGATGAAGTGCAGTATGTGGGGGGCAACAACAACTTTGCCTCTTTAGCTGCGTCTGAATCAGAAGATGAGGATGAATCCTATCAACACATTCAAACTTGAGGTAAATGCTACCAAGGACCTATGTAAGTTGGTCATTGGAAATAATTTTAATATTAAGAGATTGGAAAACGATCGCCATGCCATCCACTGTAATACAGTGGAGGGCTATGCGTAAGTTAAAGAGCTCCTCAAAGAAACGACGACGGAGCACTATTCATACACACCGAAGTGTGAAAAGCGGCAATCGATGCTGTTGAAGGGGTTAGAAACGTCTTCTGATCCTGAGGAGATCCTGGCACTGCTCAAAGAGAAGGAGTGCGAAGGACTCAAATTTGTGGGGGTAAAGCCATTTACCACAGCTAGAGCCAGGCGGGAAAAACGGGGTCTGCCGTTCTTCCTGGTGCAGCTCAGTCCCGAAAGCCGTCTGGATAGTCTTAGGAGTATCAATGTCCTAGACTACCAGGTGGTTCACTGGGAGAAATTAAAAAGGAGCGAAGGCGTTATACAATGTGTTCGCTGCCAGAGGTTCGGGCACGCCGCATCCAACTGTCAAATGCAGCCTCGATGCATGAAGTGCGCAAAGAACCACAGTTCCGAGGAGTGTGCTCTGGGTAGGGATGGAGCATCCGATAGGACGCAGCTCTCGTGCGTGTCATGTGGGAACGAGGGACACACCGCAAACTATCGGGGTTGTCCTAAGTTCGCCGACATTAAAAAAGCAAAACTGGCTCGGCAGCAGAAGGTGGAGATCAAACGTTCACCTGTTAGGCTTCAAACACCAGCCGTCACGTCCCAAATCTCCTACGCCCAAATGGTGTCAGGTAGGGGGGCTACGGCACAGCAAGCGGCTGTTGCTTCTCCGGGGCCAATGCCGAGAACAACAGAAGCTGCACCTAACCTGCTGGCCATCTTGCTCGCAATCCAAAGGCAGATGGCTCAGCTGCAACAGCAGGTGCAAGAACAGGCCAAGCGGGTGGACCAGATCTACGCAGTGCTGCCGGGCCTAACGCAACACATGTCGTAATGGGTATGCACATGGTGGAGCAAACTTTGAAGGTCCTTGCGGTGAATGTTAACTCACTGATTAGGATCGAACGAAGAGCCGCGATGTTTAAATTGCTACAAGACCAAACTCCTGATGTGCTTTTCGCTAGCGAAACCAAGCTAACCGATGAGCATAACCTGGAGTACAAAAATTATATTGTTGGAAGAAGAAACCGGCCTAACTCCCAACATGGAGGCGGTGTCGCGATCTTCATTAAAGAAGGCATAAAATTCCACAGAGTGTACAAGGGAGTGTTAAGCTGGTTCCGGGTGTTGGAGGCAGTCGTCATTTACATTCCGCTCCGCAGTGGAAAGCGGCTGTACTTGGCCTCTGTTTATGCACCTGAGGCCTCACAATCCACTTTATTTATAACAGAGCTCGACACGCTTTTTCGACTTCTGAGGCTGGAATCAGAGGAGAATTATTTTTACTACTCGATTGGTGGGGTCAGCACGATGTTATGTATAGACTCGGTCTTAAAGCGACGGATAACCCGTCGTTTCCCAGAGGCGGGTCTTATTTGGATCTTTTACTGTACGACGAACGTATACGACTGACAGGTACGAATTTACAAACGCTTAACTGTCTGCGCACATTCGTGTATGACAGCGACCATTGCGGTTTTAGCACCGAAAACACAGTTCCCAACGAAATTGCGGAATTGGAGGAGTTTGTCCAAAGACTCTCTTACAACTACAGTAAGACTCGGTGGACACGCTTCTCCGCAACCTTGACAAGAGCACGCTCCTCAAACACGCTCCACCCACCGTCCAATAGGAATTTATCAAACGAGGAGATCGATAAGTACCTTAAACGAATGGACGAGACAATAAAACAAACTATGGACACTACAATACCGCGGTATTAACAAACGACTAACGAAAATCTGTTCCGCAATCCTACTATTGACGCACTGCACCGACAGAAAAGTAGCCTTCTGACAAGACTTAAAAACTTATACAGACAGTTTACAGACAGACAAGACCCAGAGATTAGGACACTGAAGTCGTCGATTAAAAATATTCAAATGTTAATCAAAGAGAATTACAGAATTGCTGTAAGTTTGTATTGGAACAACAAGGTTCGGGCTGTAAACACCAGCAACCCGAATATGTTCCCGCAAATAAATAAACTATTTCGGAGAAAAAATCAAAATGACCTTCAGTGTCTTAAAATAGCCCGGACAACAGGCAACGAACGGTTATTAACAATAGCAGGCATTGATACAAATGAGGCCGCTGATGATGACGATTTCTTTGTTGTCGAGGATCCACAGGAGAAGGTTGAGGCCATAGGGGCGACCTTCCAGGAGGTATACAACGCCAATGATATCATTGGCCCTAATTATAACCTGGACAATCGCGTCTTGGTGCACAACTTCTATATTCGAAATGAAGTAGAGAACTGGCGATCCGAGGGCTCTGGTTTCACCCAGTTCAGCGACGAAAATATGGCAAATAATGTCATTGCCAGAGAAGGTGAGCTACCCCCGTTCATTTCGAAGGAAGAACTCCATGAGATCTTCGACACAATCAGAAGTAAGAAATCAGTAGGGACCGATGGAATTCCGAACATCGTGCTTCGACATCTTCCTCTAGAAGCGGTGGACATTTATACCACCCTGTTTAATAATGCAATGAATAATGCACATTATCCAGCGCATTGGAAAACGGCGGTGGTTCATCCTATCCCCAAAAAGGGGAAGGATAATCTCCGGTCGATAGGACTCCTTCCGAATATCAGTAAGGTTTTCGAAAAAGTAATCAATAGAGCTCTGACTAGGTGGGTTGAGGACAAACATATAGTTCCGGATAATCAATTCGGTTTTAAGGCAGGACATGCTATCTCACATGCCGCGTCTAAACTGGTGTCCGATATCCAATGGAATAAAGGCAAAAAACAGTGTACTGGTGCCTGCCTAGTTGACTTGGAGAAGGCTTTCGACACTGTATGGTTAGAAGGTCTTTTCTACAAGCTGGCTAGTCTGGGGATCAGTAAACCACTCTTGTACATTCTTTATAATATGCTAACCAACAGACAGTTCATCGTGAAAAATGGTGATGTGACTTCTGTTGGAATATTTCAAATTAAAAATGGTCTTCAGCAAGGCGCGGTCAATTCGCCGATCCTATTCAACATTAATACAAGCGACTTGATAGGTTCACTTCCCCATACTATTGCGTACGCAGATGACTTGATAGCGTACAGAACAGGTCCAAAAATCGAGGTCATTAATACTCTCTTACAGAGCGATTTCGATAAGAAAAGACGATTTTGCGATGACTGGAAGCTGAAAATCAACTTTCAGAAGTCGGAAACCATTCTTTTTAGGACGCCGTTGTCTGGAGCCTCTAGGGACACCAGAAAAAATTGGCGAAAGTTCTCGATCATTGGACAACACGGACAGCCTCTTGCCTGTCGAAATGTAGTCAGATACCTTGGGATCTGGCTAGATCAGTTTCTGTGTTTTAACAAAAATGTAGATGCTGCTCTGGCCAGAGCTAAAGGCGCTTTTGCCCTCACAAAGAGACTGTTTTATAGCAGCCAACTCGATGCGAGGGTAAAGATAATCTGCTACATGGCCCTTATCAGGCCCATGGTGGTATTTGGGTGTCCCGTGTGGTTCAGTACAAGCAAGCTTAATGGAAAAGATTCGGGTGTTTGAGAGGGCTTGCCTTAGGGCTTGCCTTAGGGCTTGTCTTCGCTTGTACAGAACACCAGAGTCGGAGTACAAAAAATTGTATCCTAATGAGGTCCTTTACAACAGGGCGAACCTAATACGAGTTGATAATTTCGTAATTAAGCTGACTCGAAGGCACATTGCAAGAACAATGGCCTCGACGAATAACCTGATATCTGGGGCTTACTACCCCAATTACCTTTATCATGAGAGTGTGCGCTCTAACGGCTTCGTTCCACCGGAAGCATTCCTCTACCTTGATCAGATAGGGTTGATCCAGGATAGATCAGCGATCCCGTTAATCTTCCATGTCGCTCGGACAGCTGGGGACAGGCGACTCAACTACAACAGAGACGTCGCACACGGCAGGGTGGATCGTCTCAGGTTCAGTAGGGCGGTGGGGAATCGCGATAAGAGGGATGTCGTTCGGCAGCACCAGCATTTCTGGTGGTTGAATGATGGGGAAGATGTTTCGTCGTCGTTTCCGTCAATCACGGACCAGCCTCACTAATGAGGCAGAGCTGACCAATCTATTTGCTCTGTAAAAAGCGATGGCCAGCTTACATAGGTTTAGGTTAGCATTTAAGAAAGACATGTATATATTAGTATATATAAAGGTATATACTAATATATGTATATTATTGTGTATAATGTCTATGTGTTTATATGTGTGTATTGTGTATCTAGGTTAGCTAGACTAAGACTAAGTTTTCATAAAAAATACTAAATATTGTTCATATGCTAAGTTTTTGTTAACAATGTTTTTCTTCGCCTTAAGTATAGAAAATAAGTAATCATAAATACAATGTAAATGAAGGCGAAAGACATAGATATAAGAATTTAGAGTAGCTTAGAGTGCTTGTGTGGGGCCAGTAAGTTAGTATAAGATTGTTTAGTAATTGTAAGCTAGCATTTAAGCATTTTTCGTTAGAATGTATGACGTAATGATAAGTAAAATAAAATGCATTTAAAACTAAAACTAAACTAACTCATCGCCCACCTGGTTGATACATATCAGAGTGTCTTCAGGCCAGGAAAGTCCACCAAATATCCACACTACTGCAGATTTTGGAGAAATCCTATGAGCTTCGAATCAATACACATTATCTATTTATCGACTTCAAAGCCGCGTATGGCAGCATCTATAGAGATGAGCTATACAGAGCAATGTCTTGTTTTGGCATATCTGCCCAACTCTGCCTTCCGTCAAATAATATTTTTGTTTTACTTATTTTTTAGATTAATCATATAGAATACATTCTAGACATAGGTCGAATCTGTCAGTATAGCAAAATGCTAAACAAATGATACTAAGGAGGCCTCAAGAAGTTGAAGAAGACTCGCTGCAGCTGTAAAAAAGCAGGCCAGATCTCGCACATCAGAAAATTGTGCTCAAAGTAAGTCTTGGCTAAGCACGAGTTACATGCACATCTCTGCATTCCACCAACATCACATCACTAGCAGTTTCTGTTATCGCCAAATCATCGTGGGATCATTTCACCTTAAAAACAAACATGTAAACCGCTTGGGAGATTTTTTGGCGCCAACATAGCGGAGGAGATGTCTTTTTGTAGCTGCGATGAGGTCGTCAGTCTAGTGATACCAGCGAGACAAGCCGCGTGTTCTAATTATTCCACAAATACAGACACATATATGTATTAATATAGAAATTGTTTGTTTCATTGAATAATAAAATTTACTCTACTATAACTCACGCAACGATGAAAAATGTTATTTTCATCTGACGATTTCGATGAGCCACAAGACTATGATGCTGCGGGGGATCATGATGTTCCTTGGATTAATGAAGAGAGAGCGGGTTTTACATATTTGCCTAAAACTAACTATGCTGAATCTGCTTCCATTTGCTTGATGGAATCAACACTGTGATAGAAGTTCGCAACGCTTGCAGCGTTTGTTCGAAATTTTTTTGATATTTTGTGGACTTTCGAATGCTGCACAGTTATGGCAAAAGTATCAAGAAATATTGTCAGAAGACATTTACAGAAATATGGAGCTTAACAATGATAGCGAACTTAACGATGAATTACATGAGAGTAACTTGAATCTATGCTTGCTGGATATCCAAGACAAAGATACGTCTATGGGGGAAAGCCTCCGTAGCTGTATAGCATGCCCACTCCATGTTTAAATTGAGAATGCATTAACAGAGAGTACGCAGCGGAAATAAATTATAATGCATCCGAACTACCTGATATATTGCAGAATGATCTCACAAATTTGACGGTAATACCTCGAGGAATGGGGGCTGATGAAATAAGAGCATGTCTTATGAATTAAAGTCTATGGCGTGACGTTATAAGAATGCATTAAACACTAAATATGTGGACACGTACAGGAAGTTACCCAAATGCACAAGAGTTTTCGGACTTTTACTAAAAATTGGTAACCGAACATATCTACAAGAAGAAAAAAAGGTTGTCTTACCTGAAAATCTATGTAATACTATTTCATTGCTGCAGGACCTTGTTGAGGAGATATCTTAAACCGTGATGCCCTGTAAGGTGCCCCACTATGTTTTTGATATCGTGCCGGCTTAGATTCATACAACTGTTGGCATTTTTATTGAAGGGCAGGATGGCTCATTTGGCCTGTCTTAGACCTGGAGTCTCCTTCCAATACGAGATGCTTTCTGAGTTCTCCTAGCTATTGATGGGTAGATTTACTGCAGTTTTAGAGGTGAAGTTCGTTGAAGGGTGTAACCGAACCTTCAGTTCATCGGCCTTTTCATAGCCATCAATACCTTCATGCCCAGGAGCAATGATATGCGAGCTAAGGGCATTTATAGCCCCTCGACTATCCGTGAATATATGGATGTTAGCGCCATTGATACCGAAGTTGTATAGTTGTATAGCGTGTAGTTCAGCTTGGAATACACTAGGACTCTTTCTTATAGCACTTAATATGCTTGTATTTGGTCCAAGCATACCAACTCCCACTGTCCATTTCATTTTAGAACCATCCGTATACCACTTTATGCCATTTGGCTATTTAGTGGGTTATTGCTGACCCATGCTTGTTTGCTGGGAATCTTCGTGGAGAATCCTTTGTCGAAGCATAATTTCTTTTGCAGACGGTCTGTTACCGCGCAGATCATGTCAAGTTCTTGTTTTTCAGAGAACAGAATCCTTAGGTCCTGGTGGTCGAAAAGATCTAACTCTTTGGCTTGTAACATACTTGCTTGGTTGCGTAAAACCACTTTATTGATAAATGGGTGTTAATGCGTTATTCCTATCACTGCTTCTATACGACGCTGCATGATCCAAATAACTCGATATATGCTTAGCAAGAATCTTTTCCAAGGCTTTTGATAGACATGACGAAATACTGATAGGAGGAAAGTCAGGTCAGATACAACGGATGTCTGAGGTTTTAATTAGGAAAAGGAGTAACTTTAGCCAACTTCCAACTAACGAAGAGATACACACTCCTCACCGACAGCATTCGATGTCAAAGAAAGTATAATATTAATTAATAGACTGTAGGATGAAGTTTCATACCTCCATTCTAGTGAAAGCATTGATTATAAACCTTCAGTTTGCCGAATGGAAAGCCTGGCTCTGTTTTATAATTGCGTCTACTATGTAGCGGGATTTTTTCCATTCATACTGGTATTTTGACAGTGCACTACTCCCATCTACTATTGTAAATTAAGTAATTGCTGCTTTAAGACCTCTGTTTGGAATTTCATTCGGGCCTTGAGTTTTCCTGTCACCGATCTTTTGCTTTTGTAGCACTGATTTAAGTTTCTTCATCTGCAGTTTCTATGACTTCGAGAAAACGGTTCGGTATGGTTATAAGAGTGTAACCAGCAGTTGGCATACAGTGAAGTTCAATCCAAGACGCACAAGGGTAAGGGTCTGTTTAGGGTTGCGTAAGACTGTTGCACTTGGTGGTCGGAAGAGGTGCCATCATCGTACCGAGAGCAACAAGAAGACCGACAATCAGGATGGCAATTTCATCCAGAACAATGTGTCAACTGAATACGTTTGAATTGACAAAACCATTACACCAATCAGTGACTTCCCCCCGCTTGTCATTCATCTGTGAAACTATCTCTTTTTGCACACAAGCTGTGCTTTCATTAAGGCAATCAAGTAAAAATTCATCAATATTTCCTCAAAGATGGATCACAGTCGGTTCCAGTCTACCACTAGTAAATTGGAGATGAATTGCAACCGCTCCCCCTTTAAACTGTCTAAATATGGTTTACCAAGATGCCATAGACTAGCTTGTTTTAAGATGACATTGATGGGGGGGTTACTGACGTTCTGACGTTAAATTCTGTTGTTGAACGCAGCTTAGATGGGGCAAATTATGTTAAGGTCCCTTACTTTCCTCTGACCAAGTGTTGATTGATTTATACTTTCCCTCAACTTATCTCCAGATGTATAAGATACCTCGAAGGTGATGTTGTTAGATCCAGCGACTTGTTATGCCTGATTTCTCAAGACCTGCAAATCCAGAAACTTCTTTATTCGAGCATGGACGAGTATCTGATTTGTTAAAAATTGCGGAATACGGTAACAGATGCGAAGGTAAGCTCCCATTCAATAGTGTCATAATGAAACATCCGACGTTTAAGTCACATTCGTCCGATCCACTAAATAACTTTTAAATAGAAACGAAATGATTCTCTCAAATTTCAAATAGGCAATCGTAGAAATGGCCCAATTCCTAGAACCTGTATCTCCTGCCTTACTCTCGTGGTCGGCATTCGTTTTTTTTTTTTTTTTTTTTTTTTTTTCATTTTGATTTTAGGTGGAAGTATCTATAAGATGCTGCTTGTCAAAGCCGCCTTAGTTTGTCTATATTCATTTGTGAAAGGTACATCCGAAGCCGTCACTTAGCTGTCGGTTAACGTAAATTAAGATATTGGAAAAATTGAGGAGGGATGACGTCTGTCCAGGGTTGGAAACAAACTATAATCCGCGTAGGATAAGGATCGCTGTAATGGGTTCTTAGGAGATAAGTCTTGAAGGTATTTTCGTTTTTTGTTGTTGTTCATTTTGTCTTGTTTTTATGTGTTATGGTTTCCAATCCGTTGACGTTTGATTTGAAGAGTTACAAGATGTCAAGTCAATCGGATTTCTTTTCTTATTCCATTCATTTGTTTCTAGAGTAAAGGGGCCATCAGCATTACGACGAGTATCTGTCTGGTTGAAAGACGTTCTCTTACGGGATGCTTTAATCAATGAAATTCGTGGGCACTCAAAGTCCTTGTCCATTTTTCGTTTTCTTAATTTTTTCCTCCCATTTTCCTCGTTCTTTTGTTTTTGTATTAGTATTTAATTTCAAGGAAGTAAAGTGCTCTTAACCTGTCAGTTGAGTTTTACTTAAAAGTGTTTACAAGAAACGGATAAATGATGTGAGTGGAAGTGGTGAAGAAGAGAGAAATTGTACGGATATTGGGTTTTATTTTGTTGGATGTTGTGTGTTTCTGTTTTTATTTTATCCTTTGGAGATGTATCTAAGTAACCGAGTAATGCAAGCAATCGGGTTTCGTAATCGCAAACAGATAAAACCAGCCATTTAGAGTTTGTCTTTACTTTTTGTGTTCTTAAAAAGTATACCTTGTGTTGTTTAAACATAATCTTTTGTGTATCTTCTTTGCGGTAGATTATTTTGGTAGTGCACTGTCTATGACAGTTAAAATGTTGTAGATAAGTTGATTTCAAGATCTGAAACAGATTTCAAGCTTGAGAGGATGCAAAAATGTAACGTTAAAGTTGAGGATATTAAGTCGTCAAATTACAATGAAGCATGGATACCAGCCATTCTTCGGGAGCAACTTAGGTCGACATACAGTAAGGCCCCAAATTAACAGATGTTTCCAGTGTGCTCGATATGCCTCCAGTTTCGCACTACAAGACGATTGAGGTCTTCCGAGGCGTTGTCAGTCTGTGTTAGATTCGAAGAATCTTGGGCCCGTAACATTTGTGTTCATTCGCTCCACATTACCATCTCAGACGACTGATGCACAGTTTTCAGACAATTCTTCGCGCCTGAGAGAATCTTTAAACGGCTTCCATAGAGTCCATGTCATAGAGAACGACTGGAATGATCAAGGTCTTAGTGAACTAATGAAGTCATAAATACTGGTACACAGCAAAATCAGCGCCAAATGAAAACGATTTAATATTTAAAAAACTTTTTTGTTGTTTTTATTGGGTTATTCAATGGCTACAAATCTTAGAACAACTTATTCGAAATGACTTCCATCTGCCTTCCAGCACGACTTAAGACGATGTGGTCACTCATCGATTGCGAGACGCACTTCATGGGGAAATTGTCCACTACACGGACAAGGGCTCGCATCAACGACTCAATATTTGAGTGTCGAGTAGAGCGAGCCATGCCCTCTAATACGCACCAAAACTTGTAATCCAACGGGTTGAGGTCTGAACTACAAGCTGGCCAATCATCAGTTGATATGAAGTCCGCAACGTTGTTTTTGAGCCACAGTTGAGTCGTTTTTGCTTTGTGAGCTGGAGCAGAGTCTTACTAGAAAGTCCATGGCTTGTTGTTGAATATTGATTGTTTGAAAGACTTCACAATGGGTTCCAAGATGGTCGATTGATATTTTGGCCGATGTTTTCACTCCTTTCTCGCAAAAATGGAGCTTGGTAACGCCATCGTAGCACACTCCCCACCATACCATTACAGACGCGGGATGGTGGCCTCTTTGAACCCTCGGGATGAGTTGGTATGCTTCTCTGGATGACCGAGCATACACACGATTGTTCTGCTTATTGAACGATTCTTCTACGGTGAAGATTTTCTCGCCAGTAAACAGAATTTGTCTGTGAGCGTTCTTCGCGTACCGGCTGAGTAACGCTTTCGATCTTCGCTTGCGTTTTTCCTTCAATGCGGCCGTGAGCAGATGTCCAGTGTGTCGCTTGTACGCGCTGAGTCCTAAATCTTCTTTGATAATGCGAGACATGAATTTTTGCGAAATTTGCATTCCTCGCGACAAGATTTTCTGTTTTCACAGCGGTTTTAGGTCGATTTGTTTCTTCACGGCTTTGATGTCTTTTGGAGTTTTCACAGTGCGCGGACGGCCGGATCTTTGACGGTCTCTTACTCCAACAGTATCCTTAAACAACTTCACAGTATGGTACACAAAATTGCGAGTGATTCCAAGCGGTCGCCACGTCCTAAAGATATCGCCCTTTTCCATGTTGCGTTTATGTAGGCCAACAACAACAATACGATTTTCGATGTCGCCCCATTCCATGATTGTAAGCAAATAATGTCAAAAACTTTTTACGTCACAATGAAGCATAAATATCAACTGTCAAATCGCAATCAATACGAAATGGATGCGCCCAGTGTTGCATTCGTAATGAGTGAGTTCAGTTGTGTACCAGTATTTATAGTTCAATAACTGCTCAATTGCCAAAAGAAGAAACTATTCGCAAGAGTGATTCTTCGCTTTTCTTTCTATTGATGTGTTGTTGGCAGTATTTATATCAGAGCCCCGTAGATGAAGCCCCTTACCACACCTGCATTATAGCTGTGGACTGTTACGTTCTGTGGAATTTTTCGGTGTTTCGGTTACCGCATATTTTGCCCACGTTTAACGCTAAAACCAATTTTGGCAGTTTCTTCCAAACATGTTGACATCATCGGCATAAGCTTTTGCCTTCAGCGTTTGCTTGTGAGTCCCGGACAACTTCTTGAAGTACGAGGGCGGGTCAATAAGTCCGTGACTTTTTGAATTTCTGACCTCTTTACTGAAACAGCAACACTGCTCCTGTCAACAGGTATCTGTCAGTTGACTCCTGTCAAAATTTAAACTTGCTGCGTCAGTTAGTTTGTGTTTGACAGCTATTTTTATCAGACTACTCACTAATTTGAGGAGAAAATGGAAAAAAGTGAATTTCGTGGTGCTTATTAAGCATTATTTCTTGCGAAAAAAAAACCATTATCGAGACCAAGGCTAAGCTTGATAAAGACTATGGGGACTCTGCACCACCGATTTCAATGGTAAAAAAGTGGTTTACTGAATTTCGTTGTGGCCGTACAAGCACTGAAGATGCCGAACGTCCTGGACGCCCAGTTGAGGTCTCTACACCCGAAACAATCGAATCGAAAAAATTCACGATATGGTGTTGGCCGACCGAAGATTGAAAATGCGAGAGATTGTGGAAGCCGTAGGGATCTCGCATGGCTCAGTGGTTTCAATTTTGAATGATCACTTGGGCATGAGAAAGCTTTCCGCAAGATGGGTGCCGCGTTTGCTCACAGTCGACCACAAACGCAATCGTGTAACAACTTCACAGGAAGGTTTGGCGTTGTTTAATCGCAATATGGAGGAGTTTTTGCGCCGTTTTGTAACCGTGGACGAAACATGGATCCATCACAACACACCAGAGAACAAACAACAGTTAAAACAGTGGGTTTCTAAGGGTGAATCGGCGCCAAAGAAGGCCAAGGTGGGTTTGTCAGCCAATAAAGTTATGGCGATTGTTTTTTGGGATGCACGCGGGATAATCCACATTGACTACCTTCAAAAGGGAAGAACAATCAATGGGGAATATTATGCCAACTTATTGGACCGATTCAATGACGATTTGAAAAAAAAACGACCTCATTTGGCCAAGAAAAAAGTTCTTTTCCACCAAGACAATGCAAGGGTGCACACATGTGCAGTTGCCATGGCAAAAATCCATGAATTGGGCTATGAATTGCTCCCTCATCCACCCTATTCTCCAGATTTGGCTCCGAGCGACTACTTCTTGTTCCCAAACCTGAAGAAATGGCTTGGTGGAAAAAGATTTGACTCCAATGATGAAGTCATCTCGCAAACAAAGGCCTATTTTGAGGACCTCGACAAATCATTTTTTTTGGAAGGGATAAAAAAATTGGAGAAGCGTTGGACAAAGTATATAGAGCTCAAGTGAGACTACGTTGAAAAATAAAATTATTTTTTTATCAAAAAATCTGTGTTTTAATCCAAAAGTCACGGACTTATTGACCCGCCCTCGTATAATGTAAAAGAAGTCACATGGTAAGTTGCACTGCCAGATCGTGAGAAATTTCCTTTTTTGAGGGAATATTAGGCCTCGAAATGAGTTAAAGTTATTTTACAGATGTGTCTACGTCTGGTAAGCTGGTAGGCGCTAACAGTCTGCCTGGCTTGACGACAAGGAATTCGCCACTTTTTTTTAGACCAATAGCAGACGATGGTTTCAAAGCGTTCTGCAAAGCTTGTGGTTTCACCATGATGACTGGCAAAACGGAAGTCCTCAAGCCTAGCATTAGAAAAAACATTTAAAGAATTTAAAGGTAATCCAAAAAACTCCAGAAATAGAGAAAGCTGTTGCGAGTACGAGCTCTACTAGCGCAGATAAGACTTAAGTGGCGGAAATCAAGTTAGCAGCTTTTTTTGCGGAGCATAATATTGCCATAGATGTAATAGAACATCTGATCCTGAAAAATATATTTCCGGACTCAAACGCTGACACTAGGGAGAACGAAATGTTCCTTCCCAAATAATAAAATGACAGTAGACTTTTTACGAAAAACGAAGTTCTCTGTACCGCTCGACGAGGGCATTGACATAACAAATACTAAAAACTTGTACTAGTTGGTGAGATTTGTGCATCCGGATAATGGGAAGGTCGTAACCAACTTGCTGGATGCATCACTATTTATGCATTAGATTTCAGCACAGAGGCTTTATTCGTAGCATTTTCGACAATAATGGGTAAGAAAAATATGCCACTGCAAAATATTACATGTATAGCTTCTGATAATCCTTCTGTAATGATAGGAAAATATTATTCTTTCTACAGAAAATCGAAATGTATATGCTCTAATTTATTTTTAATTAAATGCATTTGCCATTAATCGGCCCTGGTTGCTTCCTATGCATGTAGGGAACTTCCTAAGGAGTGTGAAGAGCTAATGCGAGGAATTGCAACATATGTCTCTGAAAGTTCCAAAAGTACAGCGGAACTACAAGAAAATCAGGAATATTTCGGAGTTCAAACTAAAAAAATATTAAGGCCTTCAAGTATCAGCTGGCTCTCCATACATCCTTGCGTAGACAGGATATTGCAAAATTGGGAAGCACTTCGAAGCTACGAGTATTTCCGTATGGCTGACTTTGAAGACAAGAGAAAGAAAGCCGATTTTATACATGAAGAGCTTGAAACGGGAAAAAGAAAGCTTACTTCTATTTTCTTTAATATTCGCTTCGATCTTTAAATGAATTCAACGCTCTTTCCAGCATAAAAAAGTCTAAATTCACTGCATTGTGCATGAAAGTCAAAATTGCTCGAAATTTCCTTAATTCTGATCTTTTTTTCTACTTCAGTTTTGTAGTTATCAGTAATTTAGATAGTATGTTTATATTTGCGATATAAGGCGCCTAAAGCCTTCTTTGAAAGACCGTAAAACAATATAAACTTGTGCCTTTTCTTTTTGTTTTTTTTTTATAATTTTTGTGGCAAGTACTATATTCTTTTACAAATATTTAATTGAAAACTAATCTTATTTTGTCTACAGTTTATTAGGTATTTTGATTGTGTTTGTGATTTTTTGATTTAAATTGAATAATAAAACAATAATTGTAACGACATTTTTCACCTGTTATCATACCTTCTATTGACAATTTGTTCTTCCGGAGCCTTGAAAATGTAATCAGACGTTTCAATCAAGTGCTGACAGATAGTAAAATCTAAGCTTGCGCTCTCTTGCGCTTTCGCCTACCAAATGTCCGTTGCGGACACCAAATTGATTAAAGTCTCCTCCCATTCGTTGGACCTAAATCGAGGTCTTATTTTAGCGCGTCTTTCTTCCGATCTCGAATATACTCGGGACGCTGATTTCCCTTCGCTCAACATGCTTTAACCATGTTGAGACAGATCAATCTCTCTTTGTATAGCCCATATTGTTCAGACAGAAAATCACTCCAATAAATTATCACTCAAAACAACAAGGCTTTATTTAGTAGATAAAGTCCATGGTCCCCTGCCATACCCAGGAAGAAACGCTCATTGGCTAGAGAGATTCTTTCTTTAATCTCTAACTGTTGATGTTGGGTTTCTCATTTAACCCATCCCAAACGCTCTAGTGAGAGATGTGATGTTTATCATCAGCGTATGCTAGCATTTGTACAGACTTCCGTGATACGAATATTGGCTTGTGAATTTCGCGTAAGTAGAAGAAATCACATGACAGGACGTCAAATTGGCAAAATCTTCTATTGACATCAAATGTCTCTATAGTCATGTGCCGGCTTAAAGTCAATTAACAGGTGATATTGTCGATAAGGAATTTTAATCGGTAGATCGGGCCGACAATACTGAGCTTACACCGCTATAAATATCTGAACATAGTAGTCTGTCAGCTGCAGCAGTATTTTTGATAATATCGCTTTATATACTTTCTTCGTCGGGTGAACAAATTTTGCTCTCAATCATCGTTAAATCGTTGCATCTGCCTGACACCTGGGTGATAATCGTAATTATTATTATTTCTGCAGAAGGACCCCGCCGATACATCAGTTGGGGTGTCTCTGATATCAGTCTTTGGTACTTGATGCTGGCAGTATAGGAGTTGTTGACAAATTTCGGGATACCCGTTCGACAAACATTCTGGCGCTATTTTGCAATTGCACCTTTTCTACTTTATACGAGTATCTTGTCACAGTAGCTCTTCTTTGTTGTAGCACTTTGAAAATCCGTATTCGCACCTTTACGTTCGTATTTAAGAATTCTGAAAGCATGCATTACGTCTATCGCTATGTGATCATTTACCGATTCAAGATCCGATGACCACCACATCACATCACTTGTGTATATCATGACTAGGAATCCATGTGGTTGGTGTAGTGTTATTTAATCCCTTCTCAAAGTTAATAAGCCTAAGTTCATGGTATCGTGGTATCTTTAAAGCTATGTTTACCAAAAGTCCTTACTCCTATCCTGGCAGTGTACTAGTAATCGGAGAGTAAGTTTTCAACCTCTTTTTTTGGCCGGTTCATCTCAAGGGTCAACCATTTTTACCCAAAGGCATTAGTAAGCCAAACACTTATTTTTAATCTCATCCGTATAGGGTTGTTAGCCCCATGACGAGTTGGCCAGTAGTTTGCTTTATGATATAGAATGCGCTTGGCATTTAAGCCTGCATGAGTAATAATTTGTGAGTCCCTAGTGAAGCTAACGACTTATTAGCTGGTTTTGCCCTTTGATTACTTGTTATTGGTGTAGTTTCTGGGTTCTGAATTAACTCACATGAAGAGAATAACATTTCTCGGTTAAGGCAATAGAGGCCGTACAGCATGGTTTATTGCAAGCATAACTCCAGACGTTATGATGACGAGTTTACTGCTGTCTTTTTGAGGAAACACTGCTAACTACTCGCTGACGGAATATGTTGCCTCCGTTCTACTTATGGGGCTGACAAGATTTGTGGATCTTAAAACTAACTGCCCTTTTGGGATCACCTTGCTTTTGAAAAATTTCCTTTGACAAATTTGAAATGGCTGCTACGAAGATTGAGTCAAGCTGCGGTAGACAAGATTCTATTTAGGATAAACTTTGTTTCATTTAAATTTACATCGAAGGGGAATTGTTGAGCCTATTTCTTTAATTTATTTAAGGCATCATGAATTTGGTCTCCCAGTTTTATACCAGTCCTTCCCCGCCCAGATGTATTGTAAATAAAATGACGAGAGTAGGAAACCATCACAATGTGAGTCTCGTTAAAAAGTATGCCAAGTGGTTGGTCGTTTTCCTTAGACTTATCTTCATCGCAGCTGTTTATAGTACAATTAATGTTCACTCCGGTACCTATTTATTATTCTGAGATAAAGATTCTAAGGACTATACAAAAGGATGTGTTATTTCATTCAATTTCATTTCATTAATTTTAATTTGATCACTGCACAACAGGCACAAACGATCATCTTTGGTGAATAGGTTGCAAAGTACAACAAAATTAATAAATAGGACACTTCAGATCGATCGTTTTAAGTGGGCCAACAACTTCTTTTGCTCAGAAATTTGCATAACAGATACTGCGAGAGTACTCCAAAATATGATCAGATGAACGAAGAATTGTCTATTTAAGGTGACACAAGTGTCAGTGCAGGGAAAGCGTCCGATATTCGACAATAAATGTCGTTATTTCATTTCTTCAATCCAGTAGATGGCGCTACGTTTGCAAATGTCGTTTTATAGTCAATCACTTTGCACTGTCTTTCTTTTGCGATTTGCGAAAGCACATATTTGATCCAATCTTAATTGGTTTGAGAATAACCTCAAATCGGTAATCAAACTTTAATTCGTAAAATGAATGTTAATTGAATAAAGTTCACTGTCTCATCGTCAAACGAGCGATATACAGCGAGTTCAAATGTGCCAATCGGTTCAAATGTTCATTAAATACCAACATTGTTTTCGATAACTACTTCAACATGGTTCCCATCGAAATTGATAAATTTGTGAACCAACTGCATATATGATAGGTCATGTTATATTTTGCATCAGATGCATACTAGTACATCACATTCAGATTTGCAAATGAGTGAAGAAATTCACAACGATGCTAAATTGAGGAGATAACCCGGCTGGCTTAAGTGGTAGAGCATAAGAATCTTAATCTCAGAGTCATGAGTATGGGCCCAACGTTGGGCGCCATTGTAAGAAGTCGAGTAGGCCACGAATTATATTGACGTTGGCTTAATCTGTGAACCTACGGAATACACATCCTCCATGTGTATTAAAGTCTATCGAACGTAATGAAGACCTTAAAATAGTGCTCGAATCACAGAACATGTAGGAAATACACATAATTTCCTTAGCATTTCAGTCTCTTACTGCCTACTGTCTTCAAAAATACGAGGGCGGGTCAATAAGTCCGTGACTTTTGGATTAAAACACAGAATTTTTGATAAAAAAATAATTTTATTTTTCAACGTAGTCTCCCTTGAGCTCTATACACTTTTTCCAACGCTTCTCCAATTTTTTTATCCCTTCCAAAAAAAATGATTTGTCGGGGTCCTCAAAATAGGCCTTTGTTTGCGAGATGACTCCATCATTGGAGTCAAATCTTTTTCCACCAAGCCATTTCTTCAGGTTTGGGAACAAGAAGTAGTCGCTCGGAGCCAAATCTGGAGAATAGGGTGGATGAGGGAGCAATTCATAGCCCAATTCATGGATTTTTGCCATGGCAACTGCACATGTGTGCACCCTTGCATTGTCTTGGTGGAAAAGAACTTTTTTCTTGGCCAAATGAGGTCGTTTTTTTTTTCAAATCGTCATTGAATCGGTCCAATAAGTTGGCATAATATTCGCCATTGATTGTTCTTCCCTTTTGAAGGTAGTCAATGTGGATTATCCCGCGTGCATCCCAAAAAACAATCGCCATAACTTTATTGGCTGACAAACCCACCTTGGCCTTCTTTGGTGCCGATTCACCCTTAGAAACCCACTGTTTTGACTGTTGTTTGTTCTCTGGTGTGTTGTGATGGATCCATGTTTCGTCCACGGTTACAAAACGGCGCAAAAACTCCTCCATATTGCGATTAAACAACGCCAAACCTTCCTGTGAAGTTGTTACACGATTGCGTTTGTGGTCGACTGTGAGCAAACGCGGCACCCATCTTGCGGAAAGCTTTCTCATGCCCAAGTGATCATTCAGAATTGAAACCACTGAGCCATGCGAGATCCCTACGGCTTCCACAATCTCTCGCACTTGCAATCTTCGGTCGGCCAACACCATATCGTGAATTTTTTCGATTGTTTCGGGTGTAGAGACCTCAACTGGGCATCCAGGATGTTCGGCATCTTCAGTGCTTGTACGGCCACAACGAAATTCAGTAAACCACTTTTTTACCATTGAAATCGATGGTGCAGAGTCCCCATAGTATTTATCAAGCTTAGCCTTGGTCTCGGTAATGGTTTTTTTTCGCAAGAAATAATGCTTAATAAGCACACGAAATTCACTTTTTTCCATTTTCTCCTCAAATTAGTGAGTAGTCTGATAAAAATAGCTGTCAAACACAAACTAACTGACGCAGCAAGTTTAAATTTTGACAGGAGTCAACTGACAGATGCCTGTTGACAGGAGCAGTGTTGCTGTTTCAGTAAAGAGGTCAGAAATTCAAAAAGTCACGGACTTATTGACCCGCCCTCGTATATCTAATGCCTCGCGTCTACTTTTATTATCAGCCGGGATTTTCATACAAAACACACCTCCTGGGCTTCGAAATGCAGCTTACAGAGAGGTAGAATGCTCTATGAAGCTGGTATGGAACACAGTTGTGACTTCCATTCGAAGGGCAATAATACCCTCAATATACTTCTCGGTTTCAAAAAGAATATCTAACATAGTACGGTATCAACTAATTAATATTATCCGCATTTAAATTAATCAACAATTAAATAAATTGCAACGAAATTGTTAGTTTTTACTTTTTAATTGCATACGCAATTGAAATTTTTTCTCTTCTCTCTTTCTAACAAGCATTATAAATGTTAAAGGAAAGGGAGATGGTCAAGCTGTTCCTCACAATCCCAGTGAATTGAAAGGAGCATCAGACTGCAACGCTAATGGAAATGAAGAAATTAAAACTGAAGAAAGCTTAAAATGCTGACCAGAAAAGCAATAACTAAGTTTCTTTATATTGTATAATAACACTGCACTTATACACGAATGACAAGAAGTCTTATAGAATGATTTCAATTCTCTCGATTTTATAAAAAAAATTTTGGAAGAATAATTCTGAGACGTACACTGTATATTGTTGACAAACAAAATCTTTTTTCTAATCACTAGTTAAGGTTAAGGAGTGAGAACTCCACTTTTGATCTGGTGTACGGAGTAAAGGCGTTATTGAGAAAGCGTTAGAAGAAAGCAAGCATAACCTTTGAAATCTATTGTCTCGCAAGGTTTTGATAGGGTGTGGCATGAAAGCTTAAAGTTCAAATTGATGCAGGTGGTCTTGCCACTGTACTGTTATAATATATTGAGAAAGATCTCGAGAAAATAATTTTTCGTGTCAGACTTGGGAGAAAAGTATCGCCATTCAAAGAGATCTTACCCGGAGTACCGCAGGAAAGTTCTCTCGGCCCACATACCACAAGAAGAAGGAACCGTTCCATTTACATCTGCCGATGACCCTGCTACATAAGCAGTCTGTAAAACGATTGAAGAAACAACGGTGAAAGAGCAAAGCTCTCAAGATAATTTATACGAATGAACAAGCACCTGTCGGATAGCAATAAATTAGACCACGAAAACGAATGCTAATATATCACAAACTTTTGAAAATAAAATAAGAAGTGACGACTTACACCGGTACCTATGAATTCCTGCGGAACATGCAGGACCTCTCATTGAAAAGTCACCTGCTACACGAGTCTATTTCACGATAAAAAAAACTACTTGATAAGTTGGAACTTAGTTGCCTAAACACTAACAAAATAAAAATAGGGAGGGTGGTATTTTTAGTGAGTTAGAATCCCACACTACCATGAGTAAGTGCTTGTGATCCTCATTGTGTGTAATAAAAGATTCTCACCTGCCCTCGATGGGGGAAAAAAAATAATCCCAAATTGCTGCATCAATAAACTTACATTACATGCCGTACAACCTCCTCGCTTAGACCACCCCAAAGTGAACTTCATTCTAGTATTGTCAAAACGTGGCCTGTAAGTCCCTTGAAACCTTTTAGATATGTAGATTGAAGTAATAATTTAATTTCAGTGCATAAAGCTAATTGAACACCATTGAAGAGAATAAAAAAACAATTGACTTCCTTACTTATGAACCAAACGCATTGCCTGAGAAAAATTGAGAAGCACTCCCACAAATTACTTTCTGTCAGCCAACAATGAGCACAAACTCTGTCACTCTGAACACAAAGTTTAGTATCGAACGAGGCGGAAATCGAAGTCTTACTAATGTACTCGTATAAGAGCTCTAAACCGAAGGTCACCTCCGACTGTCAGCAATCGAAAATAAATTTCCAAAATCAACTCAAATGGATCTATAAAATAAGTTTGTATCTCTGCCTCATCAACTTCCAATACGACCCAACGACGCAACCAGTTACAACATCAAAACTTCGAAAATGGATCGTTAGAAAAATTTACAGCCTTACAATGCTTTGGACTTTTGTATTTTTTTTCATACCGTTCTTTATCGAGCTGCAGATGTATATAAAATATCACGGTCCAACCCAAGAAAATTCTTTTAAGGCACAGCAGGATATACTATACAAATTGCTGCTTATTCGGGCTGAATTGGCCGGACTTCTTCTACCAAAATAATTTTTGCAAAACTCTGACAAAATTATGACGAACATTAATGAGCTTTTGTGCACCTTTGCGAAACTGAAGGCGAATTTCGTTTCGAGTATCTACTATTTAAGCAACTTAAAACCGATTATGAAACTCAAGGTGTTTGTAACATTGTGTCGATCTATTTTTAACTTGGGTCAAAATCTTTTGAGCTTAGGGGGATACTACTCAGAGGTGCAATCGTGGGCCTTTTTATTTGTTCATCTTAGTATGCTGTGTTTTTTTAAAGAAATTAATTCTCAAATTATTCGAATGATTGAAGGTGAAATGAAACCGAAGTCTTACAAGGACATCCGCTCTTTAACTGGTATAGCGTTACGATTACATCGGATCAAGGGTTATCTAATATACTCTACTCACCCTTTATCGCACTTTTCTACTTGATGATATTAGAAGATATCCATTCAACCTTCTACAGCGTAAGTGGAGCCTTGACTTTATGGAGAGCTGGAATACGGTTTGACCTCTTGATAATTTCAATACCGGGATCATTTTTTACGATTTTTGAAATTTATCTAATTGGATTGTTGTCTGATTTATTACTAAAGGAGTGCCAGATTTTTGAGGAGAATCTTCTTATACTTTTGTGTAAGAAGAGAGTTTCCAACACAAGCAAAATTAGTATGGAAGTAAGCAATAGTTTTCTTGCAACAAACTCAATCTAATAGAGAACTTTTGCAGGTTGACTTGGTAATTTTGCGGGCCTAAATCCAGGATATCCATACGAGGGCATATGGAATTTTCAAAATCGATCAACAGCGCGTTCTGTACGCGAACACATTTTCGAAAAAGAAATTTGCCGTATTTAGAAAACAACCATCAATTTGATGCCACTCCAATCTGACTACATATTTGTTGCAGTTCTTTTCATTTGGAAATTTATATATAACATTATTTTAATTTATTTTAATTCAAAAACAATCTATAAATAAAGTTTATTTCAGTTCAATTTAAAAATGTATTTTTTTTTTGGGAAAAGAAAGGTACCGCTTGCTACCACGGCACTTGTTTCAAAAGATGAAAAAGTTAATTTTATATTTATTAATTAATATTAATTAATCCCCATCAGAGCTAATTGCTTATATTGCCCATATATACGTTTAGGTTCTACCCGAGGCCAACTTTATTGTCTATATTGAGCCCAGAGTAGGTTTCTTATACCCTTACCTTGATGCTTAAAAAAATGCGCAATGGGACTTCTAGTTGGCGGTCTTCTTAATAATAAACCATCAACAACATTTGTAAACATTTCTAAATTGCAAGAGTTTACTTACTTTACGTAAAGAGTTTACAAAAGATGCTTTCAACCTAACAACGATAAATGGTCGAAGATCATTCTAATCAGGTCCCAATCAGACTAAAGCTTGTATTTGGCTGTCCCTTTACTACAGTTGACAATTTCAGACTTACTAGGTGGGGTGAAAAGTAACCTTCTGCGCTGCTACCGCAAAAAAGGTTATGGTGCCTGAAGTCGGTTCATATTTAGGCAGACATGCCAAATTCCAGTACGATACTGTCTTTAGTTTTGTTTCGACAGCTGATTGTTGTTGACGTGTCTGGCATCATGTCGAGTATGGACAAAAACGATTTTCGTTTTCTCATAAAACATTATTTTTTGAGAGGCAAAACGGCGAAGGAAACAAAAGAAAAGTTTGATAAATATTGTGGGGCTAATGCTCCGTCAGATTACACCGTCAAATATTGGTTTCGAGAGTTTCGTGGTGCCCGCAACTCCACTACCGATCAAATCCGCAGCGGCAGGCCCTCCGATGGACAATGTCAAAAAAATACATGAAATGGTATTGGCTGACCGGAAAGTGAAGGTGGCCGAGCTAGCAGATACCACAAAGATTACTACTGATCGCACACGCCATATTTTGGGCAATATTCTGCATATGAAAAAGTTATCCTGCCACTGGGTGCCGCGCATGCTCACGCCCGACCAAAAACACGAATGCGAGAGCACTTCGAAACAGGGTTTGGATTTGCTGAGGCGGAATCGGGCGGACATTTGGCGTCGATTGGTAACTGCTGATAAAACCGGGATCCACTATTACACACCAGAGAACAGAATGAGTGCCCGGCAATGGACTGAAGCCGGCGCGAATGTTCCGAAGCGGCCGAGGGAGGGTCAATGAGTCGGAAAGGTTATGGCGTCGGTTTTCGGTTTTTCGGACGGGATGAAGAAGAAATGGGGACTATATTGAATAAAATAAAAAAAAATTTAAAAAAAATTTAAAAAAAAATTTTTTTTTTCATTCCCAAGGAGGTTACTTTTCACCCTACCTAGTATACTCAAGTGGGTATGAATGCTTACTTACTCGTATAATGCCTCAGCATGTGTTAAGTTTTTTGGAAAATTGGACAGAGAGGGAAGAAAGATGTTTGGGCTCAGTGGATTCGAACACCGATTCGAGGCCAGTTCACTACCACTTAAGCACGGCCACAATATATGGATGATTGGGTGTTGTGTCGTCAGATTAACTACCCGAAGAGGTTAACAAATAAACATGCATGCATTTTGCGATGCAACAAGCAGGCTCGGATGTGAATGGACTTTCTAGCGATAACCAACGCAAACGAAAAAAACGCAGCGGCACTGAGCTATGCTCTTTGGATGTTCATACGCTCAGCAGTCTACGTCTGAAACCCTTCTGCGTTCTTAGAGCAGAAAGTCGACCAAACCTTTTCCCTCCAGTATTGTCTGGAAAGAACTCAAAAAGTCCAAGTCGGTACTCATAGTCTTTTCGTCGATTTTAAGAATGCACCTGATAGCCAAGAGGGGCTATGTAGAGTCATATCTAGTTTTTGCTCTGTGGAGAATAACGATGGAAAGCGATTGTTCTGTACAACTACAAGCGCGCGCCGATGACATCGGATGGAACCCAAAGCCTCAGGGTTCGCACCTCTTATACTTGATCCTGGTGGCCGAGAACCTCTAAACAGATTAAGGGAGAGTCCATTGGAAAAAGATTTGACGATCTCTTGCAATTGTAGCCATTCGAGGTCAAACTTGCTCACAGTATTGACCTGTATTTTCGATGTTCCGGATATCCGCAATCGCACCTAGCCTACAACAAAGTAGTGATTCGAATCCGAAATTTAACGAATGTCCGCAAAATCCGCAAAATCCGCAAAATCCGCAAAAATCCGTAGAAAGCCATGATTTCGAAGTCTTAGTACCTGCATCAGCTAAATCTTTTTCGGGTGCTGGTGACGACCGTTTTGTAATATTCTTCACAGGGCGGAGGAACAAAGGATAACCTTTTGTGATCGACAATGATGTGACTAGATAATCTGGATCCTCCGCCAAACTTTCACCCACAGCAACTACACTTTGAGGTGTTTTGGATTAGATCCAATCCACGGATACGACCAATGGCAACGTCACTTAATTTAAATTAAAACTCGTTCAATTTTATATATAAATTTTATTTAATTTTATTTTATAAATTTTCTACATCATCTTAATGGATTTCTTTAAAACATCTTTCCGCTCACTCCTTCTTGAACGTTTGTGTATGAGGGTAAATCACTTGGCTGGCGTAGTACTGCACGAAAACCAGAGCATTAACAAGGACACCTTTTAATAAAAATCGCAACGCAAATGGCTGGTCATTTTTAAACGACTTCATCAGCCAAACACCAAGGTTTTGAATTTGCTGGTGAATAAACAATATGTCCACCTAATGGATTTTTTTATTTTTTTTAATTTTTCTCCTTTAATCGATAATAGTTAGTGTCACTTACCTTTTCGCTGTTTCGACTGCAAACTCTTCTTTGGCAAATTAATAACAAAACGGTGTTTTGAAATTTCCTATACTCGCTCACAAATGCTTCCGAGATCATAGCCATCAAATAAATATCTAGCAGAGCGGACATACACATAGGGATGAGATATATGTAAACACGTAAGTGGAAGGATTTGAGTCCTTTAAAGTTAAAGAGAACTGCTATTAGCGTCTCATATGTTCCTCGAATATCCATACATAACCCTGAGTAAGTAAGCATTACAACGGGTGCGTACAAGTCATTTAGCCAGCCCTTAACTCGAAGTAATTGAAACGAAACATCGATAAATAAATCCACATCTTTACAAAGATCGAATTGTTGTCGATTGGTTTCACTGATAACGTCGAAAAGATGTTGATTCATTTTCATAAAACAGCTCACTAAAAAGAGGTGGCTGTAAACGTAGCTCCAAAAGTGTATCTCCAATAGATAAGCTCCAATCACTGTACCACCAAAGAATATACTAAATATATTTGCCCTGATAGTTTGCGAAATACACCGAAAGAAGCTCATGAAGAATTTAAATGCTAGAATCAGTTGAAAATTTCTGGATACATAAATGTCATCTCCTGTTTTTGCTTTCAGTCTATCGAAAACTATAAGCATCTGATTAATTATTTTGACAATAGCTGCAGAGTTGTGTAGATACGCCTTTGAGAGAAAATATCCGCAGACATTGTCCCGAGTTACGATAACAAACCTGAGTAATGATTCCTGAGCGAGATGTGAGCTTTTTTCGGTCACGGAGTGCGTTTTTGAAATTGTTATCAATTTAGAAATCACAAAAAAACCGAGCATTACACTACAAACGAGCCATAAATAAGAGTAGAATAGCTTCGAAATTAAGCCGGATATTTTGAATGGTCCGACGCTCTTTTTTGACGAATCATACTTGAAATGTATAAGGCACAGACAAAGGTTAAGCCAGTAGAAACGCTTAATTTTATTTTTTATACTTAATCGGGAATGTGTACACTTGTTATATACATTTTTGGGTTTTTTTCTCTTGCAGATACAAATACTAGTAGTGAGCATTGTAGTCGAACCTCAGGTTATAATGTGACTAACTTCCGGATTTTTTCGAAAACAGTAGGAAGGGTGTGTAAGGTTAACTTGAGTTTATAGAAATGACGACTTTCTTTGGATATAAATGCTGTCGTTCATGCTAATCCATTTGTTTTGAATGCGGCAATATGTGTATGTAGTTGGGCCATTATGTTGATGGATTTCCAAGGCACATCCGGCAGCCTTTATTTGTTTCGGTTATCCTTGTCGAAATTGTCGCTTAGTAAATCATTCTTCTGGACTTTTCTACGTCTATTATTATGAGGGACTATTGGTTCAATTATTCATCCCATATTCCCTTACGTTTCAATTGAGATATGAGAAATCTCTGCTAATTCTTGCGAATTCTGCACAGTTTGTTGTGTTGACTTAACTTACGGACTTTGCTACCATTCCACAGGGTAGAACGAGATTGAATATGTTGTTGCAACTAACTCTGTAACAGACGGTCTCAGCCCCAGGATAACCACCATCATAGTTCCGCAGCACATCTTTGAGAATTTTTCATGGCGAAGGCAATGTCAGAAGCGTATCTTACAGAAGCCCATTTTAACTGCTTCGACATTTTCAGAGTGTTAATCATAGGTAGAGTGACGAAGGAGTGCCTCGTGAACAATGATGGTATTGTGAGCTATAAGAAATGGAATTTAAGACTCAAGAGGATATAAATACTTTTATAATGCCTCGGTATGTGCTAAGTTTTTTTGGGAATTTAGACAGAGAAAGAAGAACGATATCTGGGCTCAATGGAATCGAACACCGAAATTCCGATTTGGAAGCCAGTTCACTACCAATTGAGTCCACGGCCACACACAAAATTTTTTTTTTTCGAAAGTAAATTTGAATTAAATTGAATAACCGCGTCCAACAAAATTTTCTTTCAATAAAGCCAACACGGGTAGTGTTGTGTGAGATGTAGAATCGTCTTATGGAAACCAGATCGCCTTCCAACTGATGGTTTCCAGATCTACATCTAGAAGGCTGAAGTTGACGTTGGTTCAATACTTTCGGGTTCTCCGTATCTTCAGTTCAGCATTTCTGTTTTTTTTTTTTTTTTTTAAATATTTCGTAAGTGGAAACTATTCCTCTGCCAAGGGAATATTTTATTTCTTAGGCGCTGCGCATCTAAGACCTTGAATGTAGCTTACAATCGTGGTTGCCTCTATTTGTTCTATAAAAATTTATAAATGGAATGCAATACATAACATAAGATACAATGTCGAAATTAGAATCATTTTTGCTGGAAATAATCAACAGAAAAATATTGTTCGTCTTTAATTCCAGAGTTAACTAATATTGTACTTACTTCGATACCTGTTAAGCACTTAAAGCCTTCTTACATAAATCGATTCCATCCTTATACGAGTACATCCATCGTTATATTTTTTTTTTCCTTTGTAGGTAGAGTCATTTGAAATTTATGAAATCCCTCCTTCAACCTATAAATCAGATGATTCACGTTTTTCTCTGCGTTGCTTACTTGTATGTGCCATTGCTGTGTATTTTTCTACCATATGCAATTCAATCCTTATAGATCTGTTCCTTTTCGAATCTGAGCTACGGTAAGGAATTCAATCCAACAACTCAACATTGGAATGGCAATCGATTTATTCGATTAAACATACGAGATACCTTGGCCGTTACTTTGGCCTCTCGTTTACATGATGAAACTCTGGCAAACGTTGACGGTCGTGGTCAATTCGTAGTTGGACGTATGGATGGTAAAAGATAATATTCGTATGTACCTACATATGGTTGTATACGTACCTTCGTAGATTCATTTCGTACGTATCTACCAATGAGATGGTCATATGTAAAAGGATGGTGGGAGCTTAGGAAAAGGTAACTTGCACGTTACTCCTTTTCGATGTTTCTGAAGTCATACTGGATGCTGGATCCCATACCGCTTAGATACATTTGCTTTGGGTATTGAACCATATCATTGCGTATACTTTTAGATTTCCCATGAGAACGGATTAATACTCGTTCGTAAATCTTACATGTCTTTGTACATAAACAATGTTCTTTTGAGCATCGTGGTAACTGCATGTTGCTGCTTTTACGTTCTTAACAGAGTATTTGTATTTGTATCTACAATACTTTAATACCTAACCAAGACTCCAAGATACCGCAACGACCTGATATGAGTATATACAAATGTATCTATTTGAATGGAATTGAAGTTTGTGTTGTTTGCTGATATGGATAATCAAGGAACAAGCTTTTTGGGATTTGCTTACCTTACCGGTTTTTGCATTGCTTTTCTTTGCATTAAGCACGAGATTAAGATTCAAAGAGCAGAATATTGATACAGGTGGCGTGTGTGTTATATCTAATGTGAATACATTTGTTATCATAATAGGTTGACTGCACATCTGGCCAAGCTGTAAGAGGATAGCACTTTCAAATCCTGGGAAATCGACCATCTACAGTGGTAGTCACACTAGTCATTTCTGTGGATAAGGCTTGTGTTCTAGTAGAAAGGTTTAAACGATCTCGGTTCGGAGAGAAGGACAACAAAATATGTTTTGAAGATTATGTATCATATCCAATTCAAAGGTGACGTAGACAAAGTTTCTATTATTACTGAATCCCTACGAGTATATGTATGTATGAAATTAGTAAGTAACTCTCACTTCAGAAAGGAAAGCTTCTTCTCATTAAATTGAAACAGATTAGTTGCGGGATTAAAAGGAGGATTTTTCTAAATTTTAAAAAAGTGAAGGTGTCACTTGCACGGAACTGGAATTTCCATAAAAGGCATTTTATCGATCGGCGGGGTTAAATTCACCGACTAGTACGCGAGAGAGTTTGAGTCCAAATCTTGACAAATGCAAATAAGCAATAGACCATATTGCCATTTTCCTTTTTTTTTTTAAAACCTGACTCGCTCGTGACACATAGCGATTGAGAAGCATCTGGACCTAAGAAGATCATTTGTGCTGAATTAGAAGTGAAAATTAGGCTAGTAGGGTTTCTACCTTCCGAACGCAGTTAACAACTCTATTAGCAGGGGAGTCCCTTAGTTCAGAGATGTCGAGTTCTTCTCTGAGGAAGGTGTTCCAGTCTGATTCTGTTGAGGGCTGTACAGTCACATAAAATGTGTTCAACTGTTTCTTAGTCTTCGTGACGAAGTGAGGTGAGTTTTAGGGTGATATCTCAAACCGTTGTGTCCTGTAAGGTATCCTACTAGGTTTCTGATATTTGACGATTTACATTTAGACATCTGTCGGCATTTTTATTGAAGGGTAGGATGGCTCGTTTGGCCTGCCTTAGGCCTGAAGTCTCCTCCCAGTATGAGATGCATTTTGAGTGCTCCAAGCTCTTAATGGCTAAATTGATTGCTATTTTAGATATGGAGCAGAAGGATTACGGTTCATAAAAGGGGGTTTCTGAACCGTTCCTGGCTAGTTTGTCTGCCTTTTCGTTTCCGTCAATGCCTTCATGCCCAAGAACCCACAATATTTTTGGCTTGTTTCTTGAGCTTAGTTATTGGAGGGTATTCAAGCAGTGCATGACTGATTTTGAGTCAATAATGTGGGAGCTTTTAGTTAGCATTTATAGCTATTTGGCTATCCGTAAATATATGGATGTTGGCGCCTTTGATACCAGAATTGTATATCAGATTGGAGCAGTCTTTAATGTCATATATTTCGGCTTGGAAAACACTAGGATTCTTGCCCATGGCAATTGATATGTTTGTGTTTTTATTTTAGAACCATCCGTATGGCATTTTGACTTTTTTGCTGGGAATCTCCGTGAAGAAACCTTTTTTGAAGCATAAAGTCTTTTGAAGGCGATCTGTGACCGCGCAGATCATGTTTAGTTCTAGTACATCAGACAGTAGGATCCTTAGGTCCAGGTGTACGTAGCTTTTGCTTTTACCAGACTAGTTGAGCTGCGTATAGCCACTATGCTGATGTGCAAGTGTAGGCTTCTTAGTCCTATTATTGCTGCTATAGCCGCTGTTGGGCAGGTCCGAAAGACTCCTTGCCATTTTACTTACAACACTATGTCTGGCAATGACAAACCTCCAAAAGTGAAACCTTTTGACTTAACTACCTTACCTTCCTTCTTTCTGAGCTTAAAATGAAAAGTAGAGAGTTAGATAGTCCCGGTGAAACATTTTTACTTACTTAGATAGCGCTTAAATCTGCGGTTTGAGGCTCAGAACAATGGATCTCCCCAGTTAAAGCGGGCTAACTGCCTAAGTACTGGACTCCTAGTTTGTTGTGGTCACTTCAACTTGTGCGCGCCACCTATGGCCAGATCTTTCTCTACTGTATTGTGCCTCTGGATTGGAACTGAACCTTTTGGGCTGATTTTTTGGTGTTTATTTACTTTCTGTCACTGTACAGCTCATAGAAATCATCGCTAAATGTCATTTCCTATGCCCCATCAACATAAACGTTCCCATCGGGATGGCCAAGGATATCTTTATCCAGCTAAACTAGTGGATTAGTAGGGGTAAAATTGTGTGATTTAGTGTTGGCTTTCGAGTTTCGAACAATTTTCCCGAGTATGATGTTGAAAAAGTGACGGGAGAGCAAGTCACCTTGCCTAAATCGTTTTTGACATCAATCGGAGAGATAGTTTCTGACCTTTTCAGAGCAGCTATCGTCGTCAATAGTCGTTCTGCACAATCTGATAAGTTTGGTAACCAAAAATATGTATAACTCGTCTTATAGATACTGTCTTATGCTGCCTTAAAATTTGGCTTTTTTTTAAATATCTGTCGAAGTGTAATCTTTAGTCATAGACTTTTCGAGACTAAAACCGTACTGAGATGGTCGATACGTATATAGCTTCAAACGTGCCTCTATAATTGAAGGAGAATCGCCTTTCATCTGGAACGGTCATGTAGAGCGGATGAACACCAATGCTTCGTTCCGAAAAGTTTTCGCATCCGCCCCCGAGGACAGCGCAGTAGAGGAAGACTCAGTGGCGCACGCAAGTGGAAGGGGACCTCAACCAACGTAGCGTGCGAAACTTGAGTTAGCTAGCAAAAGATCTAGCTAGCTGAAGGCGCTTGTTGATTGAGGCCCGGGTCCACTCCGGACTGTAACGCCACCCTAAGTAGAAAGAAGAAGACAGATTTGTTTGACTTTCATTTTCCAGGTAGCGAAGTTAATGCCGAAAATATCTCGTCCCGCCATTTGACAAATATTTAACACTGAATCAAACTGATTAAAAACTTTTGACACTATCGCTGGGCTAGCCGAGTGTCATGATGGTAACGACGGTTTCGATGAGTAACTTAGGAAAAACTTCGCATATTTTGCCATGTCTCCATAATTTACACCAGCGAACTCGAAAAACGGAACGCAGGTCTTCCATAAACCATTCTTTTACATTTCAAGACTGTAACTATTACCAACCTTAATCTGTGGTATTGAAGAACCATAACTGGATAGATTTTCTACTACAATCTATTGGCAGTATTAACGTATAATCTACAAAATGAGCTGTAAATAACATAAATCTCTTGTTGTATCAGCTTATTTGGACTTTGTACGTTCGGTACGGCTACTCTTTTAGTTCTGTGTTTTTAGGAATTTGGGATTTGGCAGCAGCAAGTGGAACGTGAGGACACCTATTTCCTGGAACTCATACTATCGTCAAATTTAATGTGATCATTCACAATTTTGAGCCCTAACTGATGTTTTATACGAAGGAAAGTCTACAAGTACTCGGTTATGCTCCATATATCAGATATATTATGCAGGTCAACACGCTGGAAGTATCAGCGGAAGTTTTCACAATAGACCTCAGAGATAGCTAGTTAATTGTTGTCTTTGCTTTACGAGGTGAGGCATGCAAGAAAAACCAATATTGGTATCAGTAAATATTCAGTCCAAGCTCAGAACAAGGAAGAAGTTTAGAAGGTCGTTGAAAACGAGAACTATGGCCATTCTCTATATTTTGAACGGACCCGTCCTTTTGAAAACAACTCAACGCAGATAACATTTATTTACCTTGATGAAAAGGAGATCTTCAGAAACTTCTAACTGATTCAAATTTACTAAAAACACTGATTCAGTCACCACCCTGAGTTGAAACTAGCACACTCAATTCCTATTACACTTCGCTGGTAGTTAGATCAAAATAACCTCAAAACCAGCTCGTATGCATGACACAAATGAACGGAGTGACCGCTGAGAAACGACGTTACGTACTTACCTCTTACTTACTTACTTTAGGTGGCGCTACAGTCCGTGGTGGACCTGGGCCTCAGTCAACAAGCTTCTCCAGCCAGCTCGATCCCTGGCTAGCTGCCTCCAGTTTCGCACGCTTAGTTGGCTGAGGTCCTCTTCCACTTGCCTGCGCCACATGAGTATTGGCCTTCCTCTACTGCGCTGTCCCTCGGGGGCGGATTCGAAGACTTTTCGAACCGGAGCTTTGGTGTCCATGCGCTCTACATGACCCAGCCATCTCAGTCTTTGGATCTTCACTCTTCTGGCTAGGTCCATGTCGCTGTACAGTCCATACAGTTCGTAGTTGTATCTCCTCCTCCACTCATCGTCAATGCAGACGGGACCGAAGATCGCCCGAAGAATTTTTCTCTCGAAGCAACCAAGAACACCCTCATCCATTTTTGATAATGTCCATGCCTCTGCGCCATAGAGCAGGACCGGGATTATTAAAGTCTTATAAAGGGTGACTTTTGTTGTCCGAGAGAGGGCTTTGCTACTCAATTGCCTTCTTAACCCAAAGAAACAGCGGTTGGCAAGAGTTATTCTTCGCTTGATCTCAGCGCTGGTGTCGTTGTCTGTATTTATTATGGAGCCTAGTTAGACAAAGTCCTTAACTACCTCAAAGTTATATCTGTCGATGGTGACGTTCTGTCCGAGACGTCGGTATTGGTTGTCCTTTTTGCTTGACAGCATATACTTGGTCTTGCCCTCATTGACCGCTAAACCCATTTTCGCCGCTTCCGTCTCAATACTCGCGAAAGCGCCACTGACATCACACTGTATGCGAGTAGTTGCACGGTCTTTTGAAAGATAGTGCCTCTTGTGTTTGCTCGTGAGTTTTGCACTATTCTTTCAAGTACGATGTTGAAAAAATCGCATGACAGCGCATCGCCTTGTCTAAATCCTTTCTGGACATCAAAGGTCTCGGTGAGATCTTTACCGACCTTGCATGTGCATTCTCCATCATCATCCTGCACAGACTCTATATAGCTCGTCTCTATAGATGCTGTCATACGCGGCCTTAAAGTCGATGAATAGGTGGTGGGTATCGATCTGAAGCTCATGGGTCTTCTCCAAGATCCGCCGTAGTGTGAATATCTGGTCGATGGTGGACTTTCCTGGCCTGAAGCCACACTGATATGGACCTATCAGGTTGTTGACGAACGGCTTCAGGCGTTCACACAATACGACGGATAAGATCTTATATGCGATGTTAAGGAGACTGATGCCTCTGTAGTTGGCGCAGTTCAGAGGGTCTCCTTTCTTGAGAATTAGACAAACAATGCTGAGGTTCCATTCATCGGGCATACTTTCGTCCGACCATATTTTACAGATGAGTTGATGTACGCTCCTTACCAAGTCATCGCTTGCCGCTTTGAAGAGCTCGGCAGTCAGGCCATCCGCTCCAGCAGCTTTGTTGGACTTAAGCTTCGATATGGCTATCTTCACTTCATCCAGGTCGGGTGGACGGAATTGTTGGTCATCATCGTCCAGGTTGAAAGGTTGATTCTGCCTGACAGCGGTATTTGGACCGTCATCGCCGTTATACAGTCTGCAGAAATGATCTTTCCAAATCCTCAGCATCGACTGCGATTCTACTACGATGTTCCCTTGTTCATCTCTACAGGCTTCAGTTCGGGGTTTGTTTCCGCGGCATGTTATTTTTACCTTTTGGTAAAACTTCCGAACCTCATTCCTGGAGTAGCATCCCTCAATTTCCTCGATCGCACGCTTCTCATGCTCTTTCTTCTTCCTCCTGAGAAGCCGGTGCTCGTTTCTCCTCTTCCGCTCATAGAGCTCATGAGCAGCTCTGGTCTTTCTAAGCAGCGCCGCGTTATATGCATCTTGCTTTGGTGTATGTGCTTGCCGGCATTCATCATCGAACCAGGGGTTTCGTTGTGATGGACGGGTGAAACCCAGCACATCAGAGGCGGCATCTCTGATGGCGTTTTGCCAGTGTTTCCAATGGTCTTCGATGCTTGATGCTGGCGGCATTGGACCTCTTAAGAGATTAAGAGACACTCGATCGGAAAAAGACTTGGCGATCTCATGCGATTGTAGCCGTCTGACGTCGAATTTTCTCACAGCATTAGTTTGTCTTGGCGTAGTTTGGGATATCCGCAACCGTACCTTGGCTACAACAAGGTAATGGTCCGAGTCGATGTTGGCTCCTCGGAACGTGCGGACATCCATAATACTGGAGGAATGTCTTGCGTCGATCGCAATTTGATCAATCTGGTTGACTGTTGATTGATCAGGAGTTCTCCAAGTCCCCTTGTGTATGTCGAGATGTGGGAACCGCGTGCTAGCCACGACAATGTTTCGCCCCGCCGCAAAGTCGATTAGCCTGAATCCGTTATCGGAGGTGGTGTTGTGCAGGCTATATTTTCCGATTGTTCCACCAAAGATACCCTCTCTTCCTAGCTTTGCATTAAAATCACCGAGGAAAATTTTAATTGCATAGCTGGGGCATTGCTCGTAGGTCTTGTTAAGGAGCTCGTAGAAGGCATCCTTGGTGTCGTCATCTTTCTCCTCTGTGGGGGCATGCGCGCATATGAGGCTAATGTTGGCGAATTTAGCCTTAATGCGGATTGCTACGAGGCGCTCGCTCACATGCAGGAAGCTGAGGACTTCTTGTCTTAGTCTGCCTCAGACAACAAATCCGCATCCAAATAAGCGCTGCTTTTGCCGTCGATAGCAATTGCCGTTTTTCATCTTCTTTTTGTCCGGCCCATCCCATCGCATTTCTTGGATGGCGGTTATGTCTGCTTTGCAGCAGTCTAGGGCCTCCGCTAGTTGCTCGGCTGCACGGGGATCTAACATTCCACGTGCATATCAGAAGCTCATTGTAATTAAATCGTTTGCGTGGGTTGTCAACAGTAGATCCGTTCATATCCGAGGCTTGTTGATGCTTCGTAACTTAATTTTTTTTAAATGGCCGGGCAGTTACCCCGGCGGCACAACCCCCAACCTGGAGGGGTGCCCTAGGACGAGGGGTCGGTTACACCGAAGCCAGTAACCCGTTCCGGGATGTGAGCGCTGCCATTGGCCCTTATAGAGCTCGTCCGCCACCATCTCTTTTCCAAGACCCTGACTAAGTCCTGGAAATCCTATCGGAATAGCCCGGATAAGGTCTTGTTTTGTTTTTTCCGACACTAATCCTGGTTAATGGCGCAGGAAACTCGCCATTTGCCCTCTTCACTTCGCAACCTCTAGTGAGATTCCCAGATGGCGCCACGGGGAGGCGTGAAGTAGGATTTATTAGTAGAGCTGCAAGACGTTCGGCTGCAGAGGCTCATTCTCGTCATTTAAGGAACCAGCACCTGTCGGAAGATGCTACTTCTACGAGGCCTTATACTAATCGTTGCCATCTTATCTCTAGCTCTTCCAAACTCTAGAAATAGTCTTTATTGTCAGCCTGACAAGAGCCTATGTACATGCTGCATCACAGCGTTAAAAAAAGGATTAAAGTTAAACCTGAAATTACAACCTTCCTGTCAAGGTTTTTAGTCGACAAAATGATTAAACTTCTTGGCCGGTCAAAAGCTACTTGGAAACACTCAACTGGGAAGTCACATCCCATCCGACGTATTCACAAGACTTCCTATCGATGGCACACGGCCTGTCGGAGCGTATCATACAGAAGATATGAAGATCATATGATGATGCCAAAAATTGGGTCGTTTCGTGGTTAGCGTCAAAAGATTAAGCGTTCTTCCGACGCAGTATCCGTATGCTGTCAGAAAGATGGGAAAAAGTAGTGGCTAACGATGAACAATACATATAATAAAATGCAGTAGAAAAGGCAGATTTTCTGAAGACGTTTTCTGATCGAGAATAAGTTGTTTGACTCTTCCAATGCTAAGTCAAGTTTCTGTGTATCATCTTGGCTGGAAAATTTAAAAATTTAAGTCAGTTTTGGAGAGTTTTTAAAGCCACAGACTATCCACCACAGTTTCTATTCCTTGTTGATGGGGACCATATGTCTGGTTTTTGGAGGATCTCCATGGGAATATTGCCTCATTTGCCCAACATAGTTTATTCCCATCTAAATAATTTTCTTGAGTTCTCATGAGGCGTCATCCTTTATTGGGAGAGGAATGCAAAACATTTCACTGATTGCCTTGAGTTTGGAGTTGGTACTCTATACTTTATTTGCCATACTAGGACTGGCTACTTTTGGGATCATGCTTGCTTAGTAAGGTGGTACAAAGAAGTACATCATCCGAATAGACAATATTAATGGGACAAGGCTAGTACGATAAGCAAATTCACTTAAGAAGGGTCCAATAGCGATTGATTCACGAGTGTTGGCTTGCTACCAACTATTTATTCCTTATATACTCTGTAAAGATCACTTCTTCGGGAATACAACATTTCATAGCATAATTGTATCTTTCATAAATAAATTGTGTCGGCCTTGTACTTTTGAGTGACAATTGTGATAGAGTATCTGTACACGACAATCTGATAGCGCCAGGTGGAGTCAACCTGGAGATGCACTGTGCTATAACTATGACTACACAATAATTGCGTTTACTTTACTCTAAAGGAGCAACTTTAACTTATTCTGAGCTGAGTTTAATAGTTTTTTTCAGAACACATCAAGGTGCTGAAATAAAGGTGGTTGCATGTGGCCCCCTAAGGGGTCCCTGAAAGAGCTAGTTTAAGTTAATAATTTTATGTGGGATTAACTACCCGACTATCTTGCAGCTCTCCAGCTGCGAAGCATCGAAAAGCCTCGGATGAGAATGAATTACTATTGATGATCCTTAAAAGCCAAAAAATGATCATCTGTCCGTAGAACGTTTGATCTTTGAGATACTCTCCATCAGAGCTTTAACCGTAGACATCAAAATCCCGATATTAGGCCAACAAACCCCTTCAAAATTGAACGATGAAAGCCAAGGATAGATTTAAACAGTCTAGATCTATGCATGCCACGTCCTTTTCGACATATGATTATATCTATAGAGACTGGCCCTACAAGGTCATGGCAAACTTGCAAACCTCATAGGATTGTGCATGATAACAAAAGAAAATGCGAGACTCCCTAGTCGGAAGCTATCTCACGGAGACCTTTAATTTGAAAACATAGTGATGTACTATCATGGCATTTCAGAAAATTTGTGCAAATCTCGCAACGCCATACCGGGGGCACAATTTTAATGTTCACTGGTGCACTGACAAGCAATGAAACAGAAGCGAAAAAACCATAACATTGACCAATCGAACCATCTCACAAATTGTCCAAGGGAAAGTACTATGCTTGTCAGTCGAGGTTTCCTGCTATTTCTTCGACCTAAGAACCCAATTAGGTAACAAGTCACTGTCAGAAACAGCTCACAATAAGACTCTTGTCATTTAAGCCCTATTCCCTGGAATTCCAAGGCGAAAGGGGATGAAGACATCCTTGACCGTACTGAATGCAATAATTTACTTGGACAGAGATGTAAGAACAGATTCTATATGCGCATCAATCAACTGAGATTTCTAAGACATGTAGACTGAGTAAATATTGACGCTCCGCCCGACTGGTCTGCATTAGTGTTATCAATTCAATTCTCCAAGCGAAAAGCATTAGCGTCTACCATTTCTATCTCTTTAGGAGAACTTGCATCTGTCTTCTAAGTGTAGATATACACAGTCCTGACAGCGCCGAAATGTAAGGAATCGGTTGAGCAGTTAAGCATTTGATTCTGTTGTAACAGTCAAACTACGCTCAAAGACTTTTTGAACCATTTCACATCAAGCTAGTACTAGTGCAAGGCCTCAATGGACGCTGTCGGGAGGTTTGGTAGACTGAGTCCTGTCCGCGTCTAACGTCACAATAGGAGCCCGACGGATTCCGGGGGCGGGCAAAATGAAGTTTCCAAAATATTTTCCTAAACTTTGGCTTGCAAGTTGGAACGTCGGATCGATGACCTCAAAAAGATTAGAACTGGAAGCGATTATGCGTCGCAGAACTCTACAAATCCTGTGCGTACAGGAAACGAAGTGGTGTAATACAGGAAATAAAGCGCGTTTTCTAGATTTAAAAACTAAGGCATTTAAGATGTTCTTCCATGGAACGGTCAATGGACGAAACGGTGTTGGAATCGTTATTGCAGCGGATCTTCTAAACGACATCGTTGGTATCTTGAAAATAAGCGACCGCTTGATGAGTGTTAAACTCGTCATACACAATAAAACGTGAAACATTGTTAGCGCGTACGCTAAAATGGATGCGACCAATCGGAAAAAGATAGATTTTGGTCAGAGTTCGGTAATTTGCTTAGAAATACTCGTATACCTATCGATGAGATGCTCTTCGTAGGCGGAGATTTAAATGGCCACGTCGGAGAAACAAATGTTGATTATAAGGACTGCCACGGCGGTAAAGGCTTTGGAACCGAAATTCAGCTGGCGAAGACATCCTTGTAGCATGTAGGGCTTACGGCTTAACCATCTTAAATACAATGTTTATTAAACATCAACGGCATCTTATCACTTATAGCAGCGGAGGCCACGAAACGCAAATAGATTATCACCTCTGCAAAGAAACATGGTGGTGGAATGACGAAACCAAACGAGCTGTGGCCGACAAGAAGAATGCATTCCGAGCGTGGACAAAATGCGATCAGAGCGACGATATCGAAAAATCTCGACTGGCTCTTGAATACGAGCGTCTTAAAAATATCGCAAAGAAAGTCCTGGCTCGAACTCGAGCGGCAGAAGCGGAAAACCAGTACCAGCAGTTGGAACAAATATCCTCACGATCGGCGGATAGAAGACAAGCTATCCAAGAAGTTCAAACGTCGTACAGTACTAAAGTGCCAAATATTTTTAAGATCGCTGCACAGAGGCGAAAAAATTCAATGGAAATAACCTCGCCGAAATACATCAAAAACGCAGACGGTCGCTTACTAACAAATGAAAAGGAAATTTGTGACCGGTGGCTTGAATACTGCAAGGAGTTGCTTAACAAACAGTTTCCACGTGATATCGTGCCAACAGCTGGTCTATTCGAGGAGGAAGTTTCGGACTTTTCAATCGAAGAAATAAGTATAGCAAGCGGAAAAATGAAGCGGGGGAAAGCGGCGGGACCAGACAGCATTCCATCATAGTTTTGGTCGAAGATGGAGGGAATCGGCAGCGAATGGCTATCGAAACTTTCAAATAAATTAAAATGTGGACAACCTATGCCGAATCAATGGAGAAGTAGCTTCTTGGTTCCATTATACAAAGGAAAAGGCGAAACTCGAGAATGCAACAACTACCGTTCAATCAAGCTTATGTCGCACACGATGAAAAACGTCGAAAGAGCTTTAAACGAACGTCTTCGGCAAATAAAAAAGCTCGATAATAGCCAGTGTGGATTTGTTGAAGGAAGATCGACGGTGGACGCTATCCAAAGCCTACGAATAATAATGGAAAAGCACCAAGATTCATCTAAGGATTCGATCGAGTGCCTAGGGATCTCATATGGGCCGCGCTGAGGTCTCAAAACCTACCGGAAACGTATGTTAGAATAATACAAGACATGTACGGAGACGTGAAAACTGCGGTTAAAAGCTCTGCTGGACTAACGAGAGAATTTCCAGTTAATGTCGGAGTGCATCAAGGAAGCGTACTTAGCCCTTTCCTTTTTAACGTAGTATTCGACTATCTTTTAAAAGACTGCATGCGCGAAGCAAATGTAACGCCAATTCTCTTCGCTGACGACGCAGTTATACTTAGCGATGACGTCGAAGATTAACAGAACACCTTAGATTCATGAAAAAATGCGCTAGAAAGAAACGGGTTTAAAATAAGTCGTTCAAAGACGGAGCATTTGACGTGCCCATTTGCGCATCCGTTGCGACCTGTTCCGGATATAATGTTAGACAGAATAGTTCTTCCGAAAAGCACTATCTTTAAGTACTTAGGATCAATCGTTAACATGGAAGCGAAATGTGACGACGACGTAAACCACAGAGTGAGTGTGGGATGGATGAAATGGCGGGAAAATTCGGGAATCTTTTGCGACAGATAATTTCCACTTAAATCAAAGGAGAAACTCTACACCACGGCTGTTAGACCAGCTCTTATATGCAGTTCACAGTGCTGGACAATGTACGAAGCGTTTAAAAACAAAATGACGGCAGCGGAAATGAAAATGTTAGGGATGTCGAGTGGAGTCACTAAACGCGATTGTATTAGATCTACGCGTATAAAAGGAAGTCTACATATAAAGAATTCGGTAACCGAACAGCTTGAGGCGAATAGAATAAGCTGGTATTGTCACGTTCAAAGAAGATCTGCGGAAAATCCGGTTAAAAAGGCATTATCAACTACGGTCACTCCAACTGTAAGAAAACGAGGTCGGAAAAAGAAATTCCTGGATTTCTCAGATGGCAAATTCGCAACAACGCCTGGGGCTTACCACTGAAGCGATCCAGGACCGAGCATTATGTAACCCCATAAGCCATTAGCCAACCCCATAAGCGGAGCAGCAGCGATGCAGTAAAAATGGGAAACTCGTTACGCATAAGTTCGTATAACGAGGAAAGGGTTAATAAAAGGATAAGAAGAAGGAATGAGGGAAATAAAATCGCTAGGCATGGTTAAGAGGAGAGTTTTTCAGGACTCGAAATTACGTGAGGTTTCCAGGTTTCTCAACATCTCTAAGAGGTCAGCGCCTTTTCTGCTGTTCTTCGGTAAGAAAGAGTGCACTCTGTGTCGTCTGCATTTAAATATTGGTCGGGACCCAGGTCCATCGCGCAATGGGGTGTCCTGTACTACAAGTTATTACAAAAGTAAATCACAAAGAAGTTACTGATCTTGATAAGACTGCTGAGCTTTTCAATCCCGAGCAGCAATTTCCAAGTTATAGGAAGAAGAAAAAAAAAATGTTGAAACTCTTTGTTACTGTTCAATTTGAGACTCTGGACCAAAGCTACGATTTTTTCTTGTAAAAACCAGGCTTAGTTACTAGGCCTACTGTCGGAAATACTCTCCAGCAACCTTACAAATAGGATATGTGTATAGACAAAGTAACGAGTACTATTGTAAAAGGTAGCTGAAGTGCTCTTCCTTTCAAGATTTCTCTCACACCAAGGACGCACATGAAAAGGTACCTGGCACAATAGCCAGACGTTATTTCAGCTAATTATGATGATTAGATTTATGGAAAACATGTTAGAACGGGTGTAAATGTATTAGCTACACTAATGCTGTTTTTATTTCATCAAATTAGTTTCACATCGATTGCAACATGCGTCAAAACAATTCGATTTTATTGAAATTCCATAACAGTTTTATCATAAGTTTCCTTTTGATACAATGTGGATGTATCAAGGCCCACAATACCAGAAATATATAACCAAAAATATTAATCGGTTCTACAGACTAAATTTCTACCTCTGCCTGATTCATTTTAAATACAATGCATCGACTCAACAAGTTGAAACTTTCAAGTTTCACCACATCATCTCCAGCTTAATTTATTCTTACTTGAAATTTACTGGCCGCATTTGGCTATTTATTTTGGCTGTTTATGGATTTGACAGTTTGATTCTACACCATCCAATTCACACGCAGAATTCGTACTATGCACAGGAGAAAATTTTAGAGTATTTCAGTTTGTTTAGAGGCCATTTGTGTCCCTTATTTTTGTCCAAAATGTATCTCCAGAATGCTAAAGGAATTGTGAATACATTAAATGAACTGCTGCTTATTTTTCACAAATTGAAATCCAAGACAGATAAAGAGATTTATATGTTACCAGATCAACAGATGATTTTAAATAAAAAAATCTTTATGACAATATATCGCATCGCATACAATTGTAGACAACTACATATGTTTGTACTATGGGATGGTGCATTTATCGGGATTTATCTACAAGAAGTATTTTTCTGGAGCTTCCTCTACAGTCACATTGTATTGATATGTTTTGTTAACAAGATGAACGTTTATCTAGGTCGAGTTATCATAGGCTTACAACAAGCAAACCTTACAACTTACAATGATACAAGTATATTGTGTTTCATTGACATTGCACATCGGATCTGTCGAATTAAAATTTGGTTAAACAAATTCTACTCAAAACTAGTGATAGTCACTTATACAGGACTCTGCTTGGACATCACGTCATCATATGAAGTCATAAAACGAATTCTCATCACAAAGAGCATTTTCTTTCCGATGACAATCCCTTCGTGTTCCACTGCAATATTTGATATTTACTTGTTGGCGCTGTTTTCTGAAAAACTTGCCAAAGAACGATGTAGATTCCAGGACAATATTTTTGCATTAATTTGTGAAATGGGATTTGAAAAAAAACGTAATTTAAGCAGAGATGTATGTATATGTATTGTTTATTGAATTTTCTTATAATTCTTTAAAAATATTTGCAGATTGATATGCTGACATTGCAATACAAAGTTGAAGGTGTAGTTGCTTGGAAGTATGCTGGCTTTGTTATCGACCAGGGATTTGCCTTCAGTAATTTCTTTCAAGTTGTTGTTTTAAATGCTATCTGCCTCGGGCAGTATTATCTTGGAGCGGTCGTGTCAGAAAATTAATTCATCTTTACAGCGATTTAGGATTATCAGTGATGTTTCTATCAAATATAATTTTTCGTAAGATCGTACTCGAGCAAAATTTCAAAAAAACACTATAAAATACGAGTCTATAAGATTATAAGCAAAATACTGAAAACATTGTCAGACGAAATGTGCCCTCTGCACTACTAAACTCTACACATTCTATCTAAGTAAACCATCAGAAGATATAGGAGTAGGTATTACGAATATTTGGGTGGTCGTTATTTGTATTGGGTTTTCCAATAGGGACTTGACAACTTTGAATTTAATTTGTGAACACACTCGTTCACTAATCATCAAACTGTCACTGTCAATTTATTCAGTAAACTTAACATTTTCATCATGGTAAAGTACACGAACGACCAATACACACGTTAATTCCAATTTTCGGTCGTAAATCTCATCCTAGTAGACAGGCGAGAGTATTCATATTCGCTGTGTGATGTTGCCGTGTCAGTGAGACAACGGGTTGGTCGAAGTGTCGAAAATATCGCTGCCGTTCAGGCGTCCGTAGCAAATTATCCAAATCAGCCAATTCCACGGCGTTCTCAAGAATTGGGCATCGCTCAGACCACATTATGGCGTATTTCGCATAAGGATCTTGTTTTCCACCCATACAAGATCAAGCAAACTCAAGAATTGAAGCCGATGGACCATCAGCACACGCTTCAATCGATTTATTGAAGAGTAAGTATGGTGAGCGTGTTATCTCAAGAAATGGGCCAGTCGATTGGCTGCCAGTCGTTCGTGCGATTTAAGGCCGCTTGACTATTTTCTGTGGGGCTACGTTAAATCATTGGCTTATGCCAACAAGCCGACGACGTTGGAAAAGCTCAGAGCCAATATTGAACGCGAAATAGGGGCCGTTTCGGCCGAAATGTGTGGCCGAGTCGTTAAAGATTGGGTCCAACGAATCGACCGCTGCAAACGTGCCTGCGGTGGCCATATGATCGAAGTCCAGTTCCATTCATAAATGTTTTGATTGTACTTCAAGCCGATAATAATGTTTTTGAAATATCTCAAATGGTTTGCGTTTTATTTTAAAAAAAAATTGTCAAGTCCTTATTTGAAAACCCTATGCTTGCAGGAAAGATTTGGACCGAATTGTTGAGCTCAGTATTCAAAATGAGTTTCAGTGATGTATGTTTTAATAGCAAGCCAGAACTTGAAGATTTAAAAGGTAAAATTCGTCAGCTTTATCATAGAGTAAAACTGCCAAAGGTGGTTGGGGGGTTGAGTGCTGTAGAAATAGGGTAGGCACTGAGAGATGTCAACCTGGCGATATCTAGTGTCGCAACTATCTTATACACATCAATTGTGCTTATAATACCTCCACGTGGTAACCGCCGGGTACTGGTCAATATCCATCCGGTCCTGTCCTGGTCCTGCTAAACTTATAAGTGTAAGTGCTGACCATCAGACAAAATTAGCAGCACTTTAAACGGGACAGCGTATAAATTCCCCAGATGGAATCAACGGTGGAAACAATCCCGAAACAAATGAGACCTTATCCGGGCTATTTCGACATATTTGGAGCTCAGGCCGGTAAGGATTTCCGAGACTAAGTCAGATGGTGGCGGAAGAGCCCTTAATGGATCAACGGCAGCACTCACATCCCAGAACGGGTTACTGGCCTTCGGTCCAACCGACCCCTCGTCCTAGGGGTATCAAAAAATGGAACTGGCCCTCCAGGTTGCCCGGCCATGGAAAAAATTAAAAAAAATTACGAAGGAACAACAAGCCTCGGATACGGACGAACAAACTAAGGACAACGAACGGATATGTACATGGAATGTGAGGTCCCTTAACAGGCCACGAGCAGCCGAACAACTAGCGGAGGCCCTGGACTGCTGCAAAGCAGACTTAACAGCCATCCAAGAAATGCGATGAAATTGGCCGGGCAAATAGAGTATAAAAAACCGCGACATCTACTACGGCAAAAGCAGCGCTTATTTGGATGCAGATTTGTTGTTGGAGGCAGAATTAAGCAAGAAGTCTTGAGCTGCCGGCATGTGAACGAGCGCCTCGTAGCAATCCGCATCAAAACTTAATTTACCAACATTAGCCTGATATGCGCGCATGCCCCCACAGAGGAGAAAGATGACGACACCAAGGATGCCTTCTACGAGCTCCTTAACAAGATCTACAAGCAATGCCCTAGATATGACATTCAAATTATTCTCGATGATTTTAATGCAAAGCTATATACAGAGGGCAGTTATAGAAGTATTGCCGGAAGATATGGCTTGCACGACACCATCTCCTATAATGCATTTAGGCTAATCGACTTCGCGACGGAACGAAAAATTGTCGTAGCTAGGACGCGGGTCCCCATCTCGATATTCACAAGGGGACTTGGAGAACTCTTGATCAATCAACCTTAAAACAGATTGACCACATTGCGATCGACGCAAGACACTCATCCAGTATTATGGATGTCCGAGCGTTCCGAGTAGCCAACATCGAGTCGGACCTCTACCTCGTTGCAGCCAAAGTACAACGTACCTTACAATGTATTTCAAGCGTTTTTATTAACTGCAGTACTTGCAGATTTTCTTGTAATTTTGCCCATCTCTGATTTGTTTCCTCCTAGTCAAACTTATGTCCCAGTTAGTTCTCATGACAATCTTACCATCCTCGACTTATTTCTAACAGTTATATCTTGTTAATTCACAAATTCAATATCTTTAAATGAATTTAGTTCTGACTGGAGAATGGAGCAGAAAACTCAATATATAAACCTATACAAGACAAAGACGGGAATCCTTTTGGAATGTAGTTTAATTAGTGAAAAATAAAAACAAACTTTCTATACCTTCTCTACAGAGCTCATCGGGAACATACTTAGCCGATGTGGAAAAAGATAATGCACCTACTGTAAATTTTGCAATAAATAAAATCAAGCTGATGCAAACACCAACACCCTCGTAAATAGCACCATTCAAGCTTTTGTAAAAGATGGAATATCTTATTCCTCTTCTACCGTATTTGTTACTGAAGAATAAACAATAAACAACCTGCAGGCTCGAAAATTGGAAGTCTTGATATGCTTAGGAATGTGTACCTTAGCAATTGCCTAGAGCAGGTATTAAATTCGTAACATTTATTATAAACTCTTGTCTTAGGATCCATGATTTTCCTGATATATGGAAAATTGCAAAAGTTGTGCCAATATTAAAATCTGGTAGGCCTCCAAAAAATGCCAAACAGTTGTAGACCTATCAGCCTTCTGAGTAACCTTGGTAAAGTATGTGGAAAACTACTTAAGGAACGCATATTGAAATTCATAGAAACTGAAGAAATTTACCAAAATGAACAATTTGGCTTAAGGCGCTATCACATTACATTCTATTAGGCTTTTAGAATACATATGCGAATCCGTTAAAAAAAAATCAGTCACAGGGAAGGTCTACAGGCATGGTCCTGCTAGATTTTAAAAAAGGCTTTCGATATTGTTTGGTATGGGGGCCTCATACTATACATATACAAAATGAAAGCATTAAACTTTGCTCCATATATCTGTTAAGTATTTTGTCCAGTCGTCGTTTCCAAGACCATGTCAATAGTTAGTTTTCTGACTTGATTTACTTTCATTTGTTTTAAATATCTATACATCTAATATTCCAAAGATACCGTACTGTGATATAGCTATTTTTGCAGATGACATTGCAATATTTGCATCCCATGAATTCGATCTCGACATTGAAAGAAGTCTGCAAAATCTAATGGAAATGTTAGTAAAATATAATCACAAATGAAAAATTCTTCACCCGAAAAGAAAATCTGATTTTCTTCCCAGTAACCATCTTCAGTAAATTTAGAGCCATCGGTGAGATATTTGGGTTTTTATTTAGATGTCAGACTTACTTTTAGGGCCCATATAAATAAAACCATACCGAAAATTGGAATAGAAAACAGGTATAGCAATAAAGATTTATAAACAGGAGTCACTTGGAAAATCACTCCACTCTGTAAAATATTTGTTCTACGAAATAATTTATCTATCTATCTATTTTACAATATGGATCGCTTAACAGTCATTAAATGTGCTAAAATTGTGAAAATGTGCTACAAAAATAGTGAATCTGTAGTAGGTACATTCTGCGCACTACGAGCAGATAATGCTCGGCATAATCGTCCATCTGAGCAAAGCTATATGAAAATTCACTCTGTTGCACATGTCTTCAGACCTATTCGCGAAAGTGTTGAAATAGATCAAAATCTATCGATTTCATGACCGCAGTATTGGGCTTGTCTTACGGCACATTATGGCGTATTTTGGATTTGGATTTGCATCTACACCCTTCTAATATTGAACTCGCTCAAGGATTAAAGCCAGCTGACCACGGAATGCGAAGAACATACGTCGATTGGGTGTTAGAACATCAGCGTTTGGATGACCAATTTTCACACAACATTTGCCTCAGCGGTGAATACGATAACAAACAAAATTGGCGCATATGGGGAAGTGAAAATCCACATGTACCTGTGTCGAAAGACCATTGCATCCACAAGGAGTCACTGTGTGGTATGCAAGTTGGCCTGGTGGTGATATTTATTCACATTTCTTCGAATCGTCGCTTGGCTATAGCAAAATGTTAACCGAATAGTTTTGGCCTTAAATTGGAAATATGGATGTGGAAGACATGTCGCTCATTTACTTGAAAACTGTCATAACTCAAAAAACGCGAATTTTAAGCTAATGATGCAGAATGATTCGTTTATCATGCTTCATATTGTGCAAAAATTTCATATTTATATCATGCATACTCATTTTGAGCGACATAGCTCAGTTGTGCTACAGTTGTCATTGTATGTTAGTTAGTTTGGCTTTCCCGAAAAGCGGCATATATTGTGTTGTGACATTATTCGTGATGAGGTAATGATATTTAAAATATATTCGTAGATACATTTCATGTAGATTGCACTATTTCGAGTTGTGAGTGAGTTGTTGAAATATTTTCAAAAAAAAGACACTGTGGCGCTGGCAGCGTGAATCGCCAAATAAGCGAATATGCCGAATCCGAACGGCACTCCCTAGAAGCTTTTCCATAGACAATTTTACTTTCGGGAGCTTGCCATTGCCCGCCGAAAGGGTAATAACGATTGGAGAAACTGTTGGCGATGTTGGGGCTCGAACCACGGACCCTCTGCGTGATAATCCAATGCGCTAACCACCACGCCATTGCCAATATTTTACTTGAATCAAACTCGCTATAGTACAACGTGTGATGTTCTTGATGAAAAAAATACTATCTTCAGCTGAAGTATTTCTTTTTATGACGTTATGTTCTATAAAAGATTAATTGTTAAGTATGTGTCATTATTGACGATACTTTTTTAGATGGAAACTCTCAATAGCTCTCAATAACTCAAAATGAGACGAAATTGCTGATAAAAATTATAAATGTTTAGAAATAGTACACATGGTCATAATAATAAAATTTGAAAATTGAAAAAATTATTGTAGGTCGTTTTAAAATGGAAGACTGCAACAGCAAGAACCCATCGTCAATATTATCATTTTCTAGTTCGTTTCGGAAGACTGCGACAGTTACGTCGATGATGTAATATGCTGCCCAGGGTCTTCGAAAGATGATAGGGATAGCCATGACAGCAATGAAGAAATGCTTAAGCATGCAGCCCCTTCAACGACTGGATTCCGCCCAGTTTTGGAGAACTGTTTGTGTGACATCGAAAGTGTTATTTTCAATTCGGAAAAATCAACTGATACGTCATGTTCTAGGACACTCACTGCAAATATCTTCTCCGATGCACAACCTAGCACGTCAAGTTCTAATACGACAAGTTCTTCCTTAATTTTAAAAAGTCCATTAAAAAAGAATACTTGTAGGTTTCAAATATTACAAAAATTTTAGCAAGGACGAAAGAAAGTATTTATTCGCCTCATACTGGGAACTAGGAGATGTCGAAAAGCAACGACAATATACTGTCAATTGTATGAAAATGGTCGTGCCCACATACACCTACAAGAGGTCCTCGCCAAAATAATAAAGCGTATTTTTTCAAACAAGGTGATAATGTTGTGCACGTCTGTAAACGGTTTTTTAAAAACACCCTGGATATCAACGACCGTCCAATTAGAATCGAATGCTTAAAAGTGGTCAAACCTATACTACTGCATTATTTATTTCAATAATCCGATCGGCAAAAAAAACAGCAGATCCATTTACTGTAAAAGAGCTTTGCTTTGATGATTTTTTTGATTTAGAAATGCTGGCAAATGACTTCGGTCCTTTGAATATGGCAGAGCTAGAACTGTCACAAGTAAAAATACTTAAAATTCAACGAGAATCTCCAAATTCAGCTTTTAACAAATTTGCATACACTGGGAAGCAATTCAGGAAGGTAACTGTTATTTAAAAAAAATAAGCAAGCAACAGCGATTACTTAAAGCAAACCAGGTATCCGAAAAAATAAGAGAGACAGCCAGTGAGTGAAAACGTTTGGCTTTTTTTGTAAAATTACGCGTGTTTTTTCTAAAACTTGTCGAAAAATGGCAAGGTAAGCTAATTTCAATAAAAGTAAATAGTTTTTAACTAAGAAGCGGAAACAATATATAAGTTATCCACAAAAAACTGAATCTGGGACATATGTATCCCAGCAGTAACATGTGTCCCAAGAGTAATGTATTAAGTAATTTAGTAATTCAATTGTTTCTCATAACCAGCGAACAAAATTCGAATAGGTAGCGTCCAAGGGTGATACCTGATAAAAACATACGAAACTTTTTGGAAAGCATCGATTCAGAGAGCGGCAGTGACTTCGATGACGACAGCGTTCTTGATCCGAAATACTCGTATAAGGCAGATAGCTCATCTGAAAGTAAGTCTGATTTAGATGGAGAGGAGCCCATTTTGAAGGAGGAACAAGAGGGGGAAATGCACGAATCCATAGCAGAAGGGCTGCCTAGCAGTGGTATAGTATGGAACAACAGTAAAATTATTATTTTTGCCTTGATAGGAGTTCAAAAGAACTTGAGGTTTTCTTCAAAGTTTTTCCAATTAATTTTTTTTATAAAAATCGCCGATTGCATAAATAAGAGAACTGAAATAATAAACAGAAAAATATTCAATAGCAACAGGCACGCTTCTTCTTCCGCTAAAAAAGCAAAACCGTCAGTACAGGGTACTGATCCATATGAAATTATGGTTGTTGTCGGTGGTCACAAAACTTGTCTTTGGGCAATCCAGTTATAAAAAATGGTATAAGCCGAGATCGATTTCTGCTTCTGTCATCAAAACTATATATGAATGACCCAGAAAAGCCTTCAGATACTACGAAAACATACTACGTTTCGTGTCTAAAGTATACTCGTATCTTTAAAAATTGCCGGACCGACTGCGTGTTCCAATCAATCGATGAAGCTATGGTAAAATTCAAGGGCAGGTCTTCTTCAAAGCAATACAATCCAATGAAACCCATCAAAAGAGGCATCAAGATTTGGGAACGATGCGATTCCACAACTGGATACATCTATGATTTCGATTTCTACGATTTACTCAGGCAAGGAAATAGTTCCGACCGAAGGTACTCTTGGAGAACGAGTTCTAAGGAAACTGTGTTTCACACTTTCAAATCACTTAGCCGTTATATGTTGCGATCGATTTTTTACTACCGTACACTTAGCGCAAACTTTGGAGTTTGGGTTAGTAGGCACAGTTATGAGAAATAGGAAATTGCTACCAAAATTGATGGCTCAAAGTTTGAAAGGGTGAATATGTCTTCAAATTTAACAATAATGGATGTTTGATTTGTAAATGGCAAGACAGACACCAAGAAAGTTGTATTGATCAGCAATTGCCACACTGATACCATAGCATCTGTACAAAAAAAAAAGTAAAACAGGAGACATTATGCAAATTCCATGTCCTGACGCTATTGCTTTTTACAATAAATATATGGGCGTACTGGATCTTTCAGATCAATTTTCATCTCTTTATGATCCTAACAGGAAGTCTAGAAAATGGTGGAAGAGAGTTTTCCAAAAGCTACTCATGGCTTGCATATCTAATTCTCGGATTCTTTTTCAAGAAACAAGGCATACTAAGATACCATCAATTAATTTTCTCGTTGAATTGGCGGAGCAGCTTATCACATATGGAAAAGAGCGAGCAAAAGTTAAACGTCGTAGAGAACATCTTCCGGTTGAGGGAACTACACGCCATCGTTGGAGAAGCTGTGCGGAGAAGAAAGTGGAGACACGTACCAAAACAGTTTGCACTTCTTGCAATATTCCTTTACTCATCCTGTGTTTTGCCAAACATCATTTGAATTAACTTATTCACATAACATACTACCTATACATACATTCATACTCGTTTCAATAAATAAATGTAGATATTGAAAACTGGAGTTTACATAATTGCATGATTGGTTTTTTGTTTTATTATGATACTATTGGGACACATGTGTCCCACTGACATTTACTGATGGGACAACCCTGACCCAGGACTTTTCTCTGTCCTTGGATATCATTTTTTTTTAAATGTACAACAAGACACATTATTTCGACCATAAGCAACCACTACACATCATAAAAGACTTTGTATCTATAAAAAGAAATCGTATTGAAAGGGTTAAGTCCAAAAGACTGTGAAAATAAAATGCCTAAGTACATAATTTCTGTTTTTTTTTTCTCAATAATAACGAGACACTCTAACTTATGACACTTAAATGAATATATTCTTGCAACAATAACGTCATAATTCAAAGTAGCGAAGGTTTTTGATTAAAAAAAAGAAACACATAAACGACTAGTTGTTGTCGACTTACCTTTATGGATATACTAAATATGTAATAGTGGACTAGTTAATTTCGAAATAATAAGATTTCTTTTTTTTCTGCAAATGAATTGCCAGTAGTCAAACTTTAAACTCGTTTCCTGCAAAATAGCATTTTTTAAATTATGACAGTCTTCAAGTAATTGAGCGATCTGGTTTCAATAAGACGATTCTACATCTCACAGAACACTACCCGTTTTGGCTTTATTGAAAGAAAATTTTGTTGGACGCGGTTATTCAATTTAATTCAAATTTAGTTTCGAAAAAAAAAAAATTGTGTGTGGCCGCGGCTCAATTGGTAGTGAACTGGCTTCCAAATCGGAATTTCGGTGTACGGTTCCACTGAGCCCAGATATCATTCTTCTTTCTCTGTCCAGTTTCCCAAAAAACTCAACACATACCGAGGCATTATAAAAGTATTTATATCCACTTGGGTCTTAAATTCCATTTCTTATAGCTCACAATGCCATCATTGTTCACTAGGCACTCCTTCGTCACTTTCCTTATGATTAACACTCTGAAAATGTCGAAGCAGTTAAAATGGGCTTCTGTAAGATACGCTTCTGACATTGCCTCCGCCATGAAAAATTCTCAAAGCTGTGCTGCGGAACTATGATGGTGGTTATCCTGAGGCTGAGACCGTCTGTTACAGAGTTAGTTGCAACAACATATTCAATCTCGTTCTACCCTGTGGAATGGTAGCAAAGTCCGTAAGTTAAGACAACACAACAAACTGTGCAGAATTTGCAAGAACGAGCAAAGATTTCTCATATCTCAATTGAAACGTAAGGGAATATGGGATGAATAATTGAACCAATAGTCCCTCATAATAATAGACGTAGAAAAGTCCAGAAGAATGATTTACTAAGCGACAATTTCGACAAGGATAACCGAAACAAATAAAGGCTGCCGGATGTGCCTTGGAAATCCATCAACATAATGGCCCAACTACATACACATATTGCCGCATTCAAAACAAATGGATTAGCATGAACGACAGCATTTATATCCAAAGAAAGTCGTCATTTCTATAAACTCAAGTTAACCTTACACACCCTTCCTACTGTTTTCGAAAAAATCCGGAAGTTAGTCACATTATAACCTGAGGTTCGACTACAATGCTCACTACTAGTATTTGTATCTGCAAGAGAAAAAAACCCAAAAATGTATATAACAAGTGTACACATTCCCGATTAAGTATAAAAAATAAAATTAAGCGTTTCTACTGGCTTAACCTTTGTCTGTGTCTTATACATTTCAAGTATGATTCGTCAAAAAAGAGCGTCGAACCATTCAAAATATCCGGCTTCATTTCGAAGCTATTCTACTCTTATTTACGGCTCATTTGTGGCGTAGTGCTCAGTTTTTTTGTGAGTTCCATATTTGTAAATTTTTTAGAACATCACTGTTTTATCAAACCAAGCTTAGATTTCGTTCAGGACTCATTACTCCGGTTTGTTATCCTAATTCGGGACAATGTCTGCGGATATTTCCTCTCAAAGGCGTATCTACACAACTCTGCAGCTATTGTCAAGACAATTAATCAGATGCTAATGGTTTTCCATAGACTGAAAGCAAAAACAGGAGATGACATTTATGTATCCAGAAATTTTCAACTGATTCTAGCATTTAAATGCTTCATGAGCTTCTTTCGGTGTATTTCGCAAACTATCCGAACAAATATATTAAGTATATTTGTTGGTGGTACAGTGATTGGAGCTTATCTATTGGAGATACACTTTTGGAGCTATGTTTACAGCCACCTCTTTTTAGTGAGCTGTTTTATGAAAATGAATCAACATCTTTTCGACGTTATCAGTAAAAACAATCGACAACAATTCGATCTTTGTAAAGATGTGGATTTATTTATCGATGTTTCGTTTCAATTACTTCGAGTTAAGGGCTGGCTAAATGACTTGTACGCACCCGTTGTAATGCTTACTTACTCAGGGTTATGTATGGATATTCGAGGAACATATGAGACGCTAATAGCAGTTCTCTTTAACTTTAAAGGACTCAAATCCTTCCATTTACGTGTTTATATATATCTCATCCCTATGTGTATGTCCGCTCTGCTGGACATTTATTTGATGGCTATGATCTCGGAAGCATTTGTGAGCGAGTATAGGAAATTTCAAAACACCGTTTTGTTATTAATTTGCCAAAGAAGAGTTTGCAGTCGAAACAGCGAAAAGGTAAGTGACACTAACTATTATCGATTAAAGGAGAAAAATTAAAAAAAAAAAAAAATCCATTAGGTGGACATATTGTTTATTCACCAGCAAATTCAAAACCTTGGTGTTTGGCTGATGAAGTCGTTTAAAAATGACCAGCCATTTGCGTTGCGATTTTTATTAAAAGGTGTCCTTGTTAATGCTCTGGTTTTCGTGCAGTACTACGCCAGCCAAGTGATTTACCCTCATACACAAACGTTCAAGAAGGAGTGAGCGGAAAGATGTTTTAAAGAAATCCATTAAGATGATGTAGAAAATTTATAAAATAAAATTAAATAAAATTTATATATAAAATTGAACGAGTTTTAATTTAAATTAAGTGACGTTGCCATTGGTCGTATCCGTGGATTGGATTCAATGTAATTGACCTCAATGTGAAGCTGCTGTGGGTGAAAGCTTGGCGGATGATCCATATTATCTAGTCACATCATTGTCGATCACAAAAGGTTATCCTTTGTTCCTCCGCCCTGTGAAGAATATTACAAAACGGTCGTCACCAGCACCCGAATAAGATTTAGCTGATGCAGGTACTAAGACTTCGAAATCATGGCTTGCTACGGATTTTTGCGGATTTTGCGGATTTTGCGGACATTCGTTAAATTTCGGATTCGAATCACTACGTTGTTGTAGGCCAGGTGCGATTGCGGTTATCCGGAACATCGAAAATACTGGTCAATACTGTGAGCAAGTTTGACCTCGAATGGCTACAATTGCAAGAGATCGTCAAATCTTTTTCCAATGGACTCTCCCTTAATCTGTTTAGAGGTTCTCGGCCACCAGGATCAAGTATAAGAGGTGCGAACCCTGAGGCTTTGGGTTCCATCCGATGTCATCGGCGCGCGCTTGTAGTTGTACAGAACAATCGCTTTCCATCGTTATTCTCCACAGAGCAAAAACTAGATATGACTCTACATAGTCCCTCTAGGCTATCAGGTGCATTCTTAAAATCGACGAAAAGACTATGAGACTATTTCTATTGATCAAAAAGATCTCAAGAAAGTGGTGAAGAAACTTCGGAAATGAGAGTTCTCCAACTAAACCTCAACCACTGCATAGTGGCGCAAGACCTGCTCCTCCTGGCGGACTTGGCAATACTGTGTGAGCAACACCAGAGTAGACCCGACGCATCATAGATGTCTGACGCGACAGGAAAGGCAGCGATCTGGATAGCTAACGGAAAAGCCTTCCAGTCCATCGTTCCAAATCTACACAACCACTTCAAGTGAGCGAAGGTGGAGGAGGTGTATTTCCTTTCATGCTACACTCCTCCTAGCCTGGATCAGGAGCAGTTTGAGCAGCTGATACGGAAATAGTCGCAGAAGTCAGCTTGAAGTCACCGATGGTCATCGCAAACCGCTGACAGCAGCACGTCCACAGAAGAGGATGGAAACACTGTCACATTGATACTGAAGACTTCAAAATAGTATGGAGGGATGAAAGTGTTCCAAGACTAGGCTGGTGACGGCCTGCGATGCTTCATTGCTACAGGTAACCCTTAGACCCACGAGGAAATCGACTTATTGGTGGAATGAGGAGATCGCTCGCTTAAGATCCATGTGCATCAAGGCAAGATGCCGCGCACACCGTACCAGGGAGGAAACCCTCCCACAGCAGCGCCATGAGATATACGTGGACAGCAGAAGTGCTTTAAAAAAGGCCATTAAGCGTAGCAAGCTCCGGTCCTTTAAGGACCTCTACGCAAGCGCGGACATGAACCCATGGGGGATGGGCTACAAGATAGCTGTAAACACCGTTAGAGGAGGTAGGCCGCCGCAGCCTACAGACCCTCCCATGATGAATAAAATTGTGGCCACACTGTTTCTCAGGATGGTGGACAGAATCTAGCACCAAGCCTCGTTACCACAGGGACCGATCCCGGAGGTTAGTATAGCGCAAGTCCTCATGGCTATGAATCGGCTTAAGCCAAATAAGGCCCCGGGCCCAGATGGCATCCCGAGCGTAGTATTCGCTTAGGCACGTTCCCGACGAAATGGAAGAGCCAGAATTTGGTCCTGATTCCCAAGCCAGGGAAGAATCCCCAAGATCCCTCGGGATATCGACAAATCTGCCCCTTGGAAGAACTTAGAAAAACACTCGAAGTCGTCATCGTGAATCATGTAAATAAAGCCTTGAAACGTCCCGGCGGTCTAAACGAGCGGCAGTTCGGCTTCATCTAGGTGGTCGTTACGGCTGGAGAAAGATGGAGATGTGGTTCCAAGAAAAACTGTGCTGTAGTCACGTTGGACGTGAGGAACACTTTCAACTCACCCAGATGGTCCCGTATCGTACACACAATGGAGGCTCTGCCTCCAGAGAATCATGCGCGATTACTTTAGGGATAGAAGGCTGCAATATAGTACACAACGGATGTCGGTGTACAGCGTTACAGAGTGACATGCGGAGTCTTCCAAGTTTCGGTGCTGGGTCCCACCTTCTGGAACGCGATGTGAAACAACGTACTCGAGATTGCACTGCCCGAGGAGTGCACGATTATGGGGTACGCGGATGACCTGGACGTAGTGGTTGTGAACAAGACTATTGAAAAAATTACGACTAGAAGCACGGATGCGGTCGGCATGGTGACCAGTTGGCTGCAAAAAAGCAGATTGGATCTGGCGGCACAGAAGATCGAAGCAGTCCTCTTGACCGAGAGGTGTTTTCCTTTGGGAGTGGCGATTTTACGGTAACATCGAAGCCTTTTCTGGGATACCTGGGAGTCCTACTAGACGCAAGGATCTGCTTTAAGGGGCATCTTAACCAAGTAAAAGATAAAGCCGACAGGATCACTATGGCTCTGTCCCGGATAATATCAAATACATCAGGCATCCGGTACAGTAAGCGAAGACTGCTAGCAATGATCACCAGCTCAGTGATTTTGTATGCGGCTCCTATCTGGGCATCGGCAATGGCTAAGCGCTCTCACGCGGCCGGAATAACTTCCACACACCGCCTGAGTGCGCTCCGTGTAGTGAGCGCATATAGGGCCGTCTTTGTGGCGCTGCATGCATCCTGCCGACATGCCGCCGATCGACTTGATAGCGGAAGAGCTGCAGAAGATCAAACGGTACAACCTTAGGCAAAGGATGCCCGGCGTAATACAATTCGTGCATGGCAAACTAGATGGAGCCGTTCCCAAAAGGGTAGATGGACGTATGCCCTAATCCCCAACGTCGATGAATGGCCGCAGAGGAGGCATGGAGAGGTAAACTACTACCTTACGCAAGCCTTCAGTGGACATGGCTGCTTTAGAGGCTATCTCTATCGCTTCTGCATTGAAAATGATCCTCACTGCCCAAATTGTGAGAGAACAATAGAGGATGCGGAGCATGTTCTCTTCTCGTGCCCGAGGTTCGAACACATCAGGAGCTCCATTAACGAAGCGATCGGGGAACCAGCTTCAGCGATATACCTGGACCCCAGCATGTTTAGCAGCCCCCGGAAATGGCAGGCTATTGAAGGCTCAATCGTGACATTGATGATGGAGCTGAGAGCTATAGAATGCCGCTGGGAGAGTGAGCGTTTCCACAAACTTGACAGTGACGACTAGACGAACGCTTTGAGCCTTTGCTCAGGACGAAATACCTTACGGTGGTTCCAGGAGGAGCTTCCCGTCCGGACGATGAAGACATGTTTTAGGTACGGATAGGAGCTACAGTAACTGATGAGATATATTGATCGAAGCAAAGCTTCACTTCGAAGTCTCCAGAGGATGGATTTCTATTGTTGGGAACAATATTTCCTCTCATTTTAGCTTGCATGCTTCTATTTATATTTAAGGAGAGTTGTAATAATAAACCAACCCCCTCCCCCAGTTGACAAAGGTATTCACAGATACACGTCAAACTATGGGAAAAGGTCTTCCGATTCATAAAGGTCGTAGGGAAAAAATAAATGTCACCACCATGCCGCTATGATATGCACAATAAGTACTCGTACAACATTGACAATCAAGTAACTCATCATTTGAATCCATTAAGCGAAATTAATTTCTATCGATCGTAATAGAATTCAGGTTACCTAAAACCTAGTCATACCGATACCGGAAGTTCGAACACAATGTCGCATACACCCTCTAGTGAAAAATCCTACATCGCACCAGAGGAAGGTTCTAAATATTTAGAAAAAAAGTGTAGTATTAAAAATTTAATCAAGTGGTTTTATAAGATAAATTTATTTCTCTGTCTGATACACTTCAGATACAATGCAACTGCGCAAGAAGTTCAACTCTCGAAATTACGTCGGCATATATCAAAATTTATCTACAAATCTTTGAAAATTGTCAGTCGAATTGTATTATACACAGCTGGTTCTGTTATGCTCCAAATAATTATCACCACCGAGTCGTTCTATGTCCAAGAGAAATTCCTTCTTGCCTATGAGACATTTCGGGATCTTATCTGTGCGCTGGTGTTGTCAAAACTTTATCTCCGGAAAGCCGAAGACATTCTGTCAACAGTTAATGAAATGTTAATAATTTTTAATTTACTAAAACAAAAGACTGATGGGGATGTGTACATGTCAACTAAGCTTAAGCCAGTTCTAACCTTTAAAATATTCCTGGTGTTGTATCGTTCATATGATCACATCAGTCAGACGGATATGCTAATGCAGGGATTCTTCATTGGATTCTATCTGTTGGAGGCACATTTTTGGAGTTATGTGTTCAGTCACTTGGTGCTAGTGTGTTGCTTCAAAAAAATGAACATGCATCTTTACAAAGCCATTTCTGGAGAGAATATTTCAGAACTGTCTCAAGATATAAGCCTGTTTATTAGTATCTCATTTCGGATACATCGGGTTAAACAGTGGTTAAATGTATTCTACTCAGATCTACTTATGCTAACCTACACGGCACTATGTCTAGACATCCAAACTTCCTACTACATATTGACAATATTTTTATATAGGGCTCACAAAGATGCGAACTACTATGAGTTTCTAATGGCTCCGGTATGCATAACGACGATATTTGACATTTACATTCTGGCATTACTGGCGGAGATGCTAATTTTTGAATGTAAAAAGTTCCGCGAAAATGTGATGATTTTATTGTGCAGGAAGAAAGCTCGACGGACAGGAGAAATTGACAAGGATGTGAGTAAAATTTGGGATTATTTGAGTTTTGGTTCAATATTGTGATGAAAAATTTCTTGCAGATCGATTTGCTAATGTTGGAACAGAGCATATATGATATAAACTTCTGGGCAAAGAGGGCTTTCAAAATTAGCTTGAAATTCACATTTCAAGTATTTCTTGAAGATGTCATCTTAAATGTGCTGTGTCTTGCGCAATATTATGGCAATGAGGCCGTATGATAATAAAATTTTATATACATCCTTTTCTATAGTAAATATCTATCTTTATTTCAAGAGAGATTCAGTATGGATTTATATAACCTGAGGCGTACAGAGAGGTAAGCATACTGGGCACTTTCTGCAAAATTTTCCCTATAGTTGCATGTTTAAAAACTTTGAAACTTCTAGGGTACCAACTGATGACGGACTTGGTCATGATATGGTCTTCTAAAGACGAAGTGTTCATATAGATGTCTCCCAATCAAAGTCTAATCCCTAAGAAAAATAAGAAGGCCAAGACAAATTATAAATTGAATTCGCTTTTCGACTTCACCAACGTCAAACCTTGATTGCGAAAGAAACAAAAATAAACCAAACCGTAAGAGAAAGACTTTGTCTTTGTGATTCCAGTGGACCTAGAAACAATAACTACCAAAGTGGCTGCAAAGCAGCTGAGATGGAGCTGAGATATAAATCCAGCATCGCTACATCAGATTAAAATCTGGTTCGAAAGAGTCTTAGAGACGACTCCAAGTCTAAGTAGGTCAATGGGAAAGATTGAAGTTCCTATCTCAAGTAGGACGCTTTCTGACCCTATTTCTTGCAAAAAAAAACAAAAAACACCGAGGGACTCTGGTGAACTGCGAACCAAGACTTATTATGTCGACCATGCAAGATTTTTCTTCAATAGGGGAGCTGTGAAACAATGGAACTACTCGCATCGCCAACGTAAGCTGAGTAAATTATGACCTTGTGCAAACTTCATAAAGATAAATATCTGATCGCAATATATGGCTAATTGTCCGACATGTCCTTGACAAGAGGGCATTTGGCTTCCACCTTGAAGCTGACCCACCACTTATAGAACGCGTGGAGATAGTGACTTTGATGGCGAAAACATCTTTTCTCAATGATCCTTGTAAAGGGTTGCTTCTCAGATGTTTAATTTTGATTTATCAAGAAAATCAGTTTTCCATATTTTAGCAATAGAAGAAGGATTTTCAATAGTGATGAAAAGCTAAATGGCTTCCTTAACATCTATTGCACACCCAATCTCATTTGAAAGGAATTTTTCAAATATTTTCCCACGCTTGCGGCTCCATCTTATCAATAATATCACAGATATTGACTTTGGTCCAAACAGTGCACACATTATGGAGAGCGGGGCATCCCGGCACCGATTTTGAAGCTCAAATGGTGCAGTTCTAATTTTTTATAAAAGATGAAAATGAGCCCCAATTCTCAAAATGATATTTTCCTTGAATCCTTGAACCAGGCTCTAAGATCGATTTCGCATCGGAGAACCTCAGTTTTCGGATGCAAATTCAGTATAACCTCTTGTTCTTGAGCGAGAGGCAAGATTTTGGTTCTTAATATTTCAAATCTGTACACCAGTTTAACAGTTCGTAAACTGTGTATCTCTTACTTATCATCTTGATCAAGTACCTAAACAGCAGACTATTCTAAACGAAACCTTTTATTTCTTACAGGCAGCCCGGTTTGATCAGAAGGCTTTACTCTATGAGAACTTGACTTTCCTTCTATTAGCCTGTTAATTACATTTGTATTTGGTGAAGTTAATGAACCTGAATACTATATTGCAGAGCAGTCAGGTTTGGATCATATGATCACTGAAGGATCCACTCATATTTCAGTACCTTATTCAGCAGTTGTTACCGAGATCCGTGTAGCATATATCGGGCCCCAACAAAATATGTGCTTCTGTTACAAAGGTGATCACGACAAGGAGTGTTTGACAAAATGGTGTGGTTTAAAAGAATACAACCGTTTGACTTAAGGAATCAAAATTATTTTTTTAAAGCTTTTAGCATTTTTCTTAAGGCGCAATGCACTTAACATGTTGTCCGGTCTCCTCCATTCGCAATTATCGCCTCGCATATTTGTTGACAACTTAGAGCCAATTTTTCTGCATAGTCCTGCGGTAACTATCGCCAAATTCTATTAAAAAGCAGTTTACTTACTTACTTACTTTAGGTGGCGCTACAGTCCAGGGTGGACCTCAGTCAACAAGCTTCTCCTGCCAGCTCGATCTCTGGCTAGCTGCCTCCAGTTTCGCACGCTAAGTTGGCTGAGGTCCTCTTCCACTTGCGTGCGCCACCTGAGTCTTGGCCTTCCTCTACTGTGCTGTCCCTCGGGGGCGGATTCGAAGACTTTTCGGACCGGAGCATTGGTGACCATGCGCTCTACATGACCCAGCCATCTCAGTCTTTGGATCTTCACTCTTCTGGCAAGGTCCATGTCGCTGTACAGTCCATACAGTTCGTCGTTGTATCTCCTCCTCCACTCACCGTCAATGCAGACGGGACCGAATATCGCCCGAAGAATTTTTCTCTCGACGCAACCAAGAACACACTCATCCATTTTTGATAATGTCCATGCCTCTGCGCCATAGAGCAGGACCGGGATTATTAAAGTCTTATAAAGGGTGACTTTTGTTGTCCGAGAGAGGGCTTTGCTACTCAATTGCCTTCTTAACCCAAAGAAACAGCGGTTGGCAAGAGTTATTCTTCGCTTGATCTCAGCGCTGGTGTCGTTGTCTGTATTTATAGCGGAGCCTAGGTAGACAAAGTCCTTAACTACCTCAAAGTTATATCTGTCGAGGGTGACATTCTGTCCGAGACGTCGGTGTTGGTTGTCCTTTTTGCTTGACAGCATATACTTGGTCGCCGCTTCCGTCTCAATACTCACAATACATCACGCTGTTTTCTCCCGATTATGTCAATATCGTCGGCGTATCCGAGTAGTTGGACGGACTTTTGAAAGATAGTGCCTCTTGTGTTTGCTCGTGAGTTTTGCACTATTCTTTCAAGTACGATGTTGAAAAAATCGCATGACAGCGCATCGCCGTGTCTAAATCCTTTTTGGACATCAAAGGACCGACCTTGATGGAACAGCGTGCATTCTCCATCGTTGTCCTGCACAGAGGGACGAGTTTGGTAGGGACGGCAATGCTAAATATCGCTCTGTATAGCTTTTCTCTATAGATGTTGTCATGAGTGGCCTTGAAATCGGTAAATAGGTTGTGTGTACGATCTGAAGCTCATGAGTTGTATCCAGGATCATAGTGTGAATATTTGGTTGATGGAATACTTATCAGGTTGTTGGGTTCACACAATACGGCGGATAAGATCTTATATGCGATGTTAAGGAGACTGATGCCACTGTAGTTGGCGCAGTTCAGAGGGTCGCCTTTCTCGGACTTTCATCCCACCATATTTTAGAAATGAATTGGTGTATGCTCCTTAATAAGTCATCGCCTGCCGCAGCAGTCAGAGCGTCCTTTGTTGGACCTTAGCTTGGATATATCCAGGTCGGATGGACAGAGTTGTTGGTTAACATCGTCCAGCCCGAAAGGTTTTTTCTACCTGACAGCGGTATTCGGTTCAACGCCGCTGTTATACAGTCTACGGATATGCTCTTTCCAAATCCTCAGCATAGACTGCAACTCTACTATGATATCTCTTTATTCGTCTATACAGGCCTTGGTTTGGGGTTTGCCACTGGTCTTCGATATTTGAGGCTGACGGCAGTGGATCTCTTGAGAGATTCAAAATACTCGATCGAAAAATGATTTTGCGATCTCTTGCACCCGCAGTGTTCAAAGTCGATTTTGACTCTTCGAAATGTTCGGCTATCCATAATACTGAAGGAGTCCCTTGCTTCGATCGCAGTTTGGTTAATCTGGTTGACGGTTGATCGATCTGGAGTTCTGCAAGTCCTGTGATGAAAATGTGAGATGTGGGAACCTCGTGTTAGGTATAGCAATGTTTCGCCCCGCCGCAAAATGGATTAGCCTTAATCCGTCATCGGAGGTGGTGTCGAGTAAGCTATACCTTCCGACAATACTACAAAAGATGCTTGCCTAAAGATCGCCGAAAACAATTTTAATATCATACTCGTAGCTAGGGCATTGCTCGTAGGTCAGGTTTAAGAACTTGTAGAAGGTATTTTCTGTATCGTCAGTTTTTTCCTCTGTGGGTGCATGTACGCGCACAAGTCTAGTGTTGCAAAATGTTGGCTTAATTAAGACTGCCTGCAAGCTAAAGGCAACGTTTTCACTTCACATTACCAGTCAATTTTCCTATCCTGCTTAACCTTCTGAGCCATTGTGTTGCATCAAAGTCTGCATATTGATGCAGTGCATTTTAGATTGGTGTTATAGATTTGAAAATTGAAACTTTCAAATAGTACACAAAATCTGCTAACACTGTTGCTTCCTTTCCTACCACAGTAGGGTATCAATTAATTAATATTAATTGCAATTAATTAATTAATCAAAAAAACTAGTTGCATCAAATTAGTTGCAATTGATTTCATTTGAAATTGATTTTAATATCTTAATTGCAATAAAATTAATCAACAATTGATTCAATTGCAAGTTAATTGTTAATTATTAATTGAATTCGCAATTAAAATTTTGTGCACATCTCTTCTTTCTTTTCAACAAGTTAATATTAAGTACTAGATTCGGAAGTGGAAGAAGAAATTCCAAAAAATTAATTTAATTGTTAATTCTAAAAAATTAATTGTTTGCTTCTATCTAACTTAATCCTTGTCTCCATTTCAATATGCCTAACTGAAGAGGACGATACCTTGCTTTTCTGTTATTGAATCATGTTTCCGACAAACACCATTATGACAAAAATAACAATATTCAAAACAGACTAAGGACTCATATGCAAGTTGGGAAATTCTGTTGAAAAGAAAAAGGTTCTCAACAGAATCTAATTTTCCTCACTCGAATTGCTTAAGCACCCAACCGTTCCAAAGTACTTACAAAGTATTGACATTGATAAAAAATCGACGCTTAAATGCTTCTTTTCAAATTAGCCTCAATTGATTTTGTTGCAAGCAACCGATGTAGCCCCCATTACTTTCAACAACGACACACCATATGTTCCCGGCAAGAAGAAACTGAATTTTGAAAAAGTGCTAAGTAATCAATTTGATAATAAAATAGCAGAGTTCTCTTTCAACTCTCTCCATTTATCGAAAAACGTTCGTCATTATGTATGCTGTTGCCTCTTTACTACCGCGCCAATAATATTTTGCATATAAATCATTGGAACGGTAGAGAGCCTTCATTTCCCTTACAATAAAAATAAAATACCTTCACCCTGATTACTGCAACGACGACGACGGCCCACAATAAAGTAACAAATTCAGGAATCCCGAATACTCATGCCCCAAGTGTATCCATCTCCACCTTCTCTACCGCCAGCATCATGATAAGAATTTTAAGCAAAAGGAGTTGGTGTTGTAAGTACGAGTGTACGAGTATACAATAGTGTAGTTCAGCTTGCCATTCGATAGGCATATGCTATAGCCTGTAGTCTTGTGCTTTGTGCCTTGTGTTTGTGCCTGCCGCCGCCGCCTCCTACTACCAAAAGTTGAAAGAGTTGTTATATTGAATTCTGCACACTGGGGCTACAGCACCTGCGACATGTTTGCGTCCGTCTGTCTGGGTGTTTTATGACTATATTAACCCTTATTCCAATCTACACAGTGTACGTTGTAGCCAGCCTCAGAGGCAGCATGAGCTGAGCACCAGTACCAGCAGTAGCACCAGCACCAGCACCAGTTTCAGAGCTTTGGAACAAGTAGAGCAGGAGTGACAAGGGCCCTTTTTCCACGTCTTGCTTGGTCTATAAATAAATTGACTCAGCATGGTCGTAGTTGTTGTTATTATTGTCTGGGGAAACCAGCAGTGCAACAGTGGCGTTTTATTGGAATATTTGAATAAGATGATTTTCAATCAGCAATGTGCGCACCCAGGTAAACGTGAAACGCTTCAAAGGGTGCCCACCACAGTCACAAGTCCTTTACAGTATGAGGAGTAGCATTCAAAAAAAAAACACGGTGAATGAAATAAAATAACCAAACACTTTGTGGTAACACGTCGACTTTGTTTAACAGTGGAAACAAAATGTTTAACAACAGATCAGCAAAAATGTCCTCTACATGAAGGTGACTCAAAAAATTGGCAAAAAGTTTGTGAATGACTTTCAATGGCAGTAGGCTAATAGATGATGTGTCTACTAGTATGTCGCACTTAATAACCTTCACGTGGTAGCTTCAGGGGGTTTCTTCAGAAATTTAAAAGTTTGAGGGAGAGACATGCTAACTCTTCGCTGCCATTAATTATAGAATACGGCAAATTGTTGTTCTGTGACTTAGCTAGCCACAATCGTAAAACATTTAATTTTTTAGAAATGCTTCGAAAATCTTCTGAATATGAACGGATACTTAATTGATGACCATCATCTATTAAGTACGGAAAACGAGTAAGATAAACAGTGAAGAGCCTCCTTGATAACGCTTCCTGTATCTAGCTTCTTCTAGAAATAAGTTAAATTAGATGGTAGAAGCACGCCAATCAACAACAAATCAAAGCCACTTGCGAATGTTGTAGTAGAGCTTTTACTTAAGACTTCGGTTTGGGTCAGACTTCTGCACTATCACCGAAGTCCCCTGGGTTGGTGTGAAAAATATTTTTAAGTCTCAAAACATGGATTACTGTGCCCTCAGGACCGCATGAAGAAATAACAAGTGCAGTCCTGTATAAGATAGGCCTAGGGCAACTACATTTATGCACTATGTGGCTGTAGGAGCTCGTTGGTGGTTGAAGTTTAAGACTACACCTAGTAAGGAAACCAGGCAGAAATCTACTGGGTTCAGATGTGGAACAGCATTCTAGATGGTAGAAACGAGCACTTCGTCAGCAATGATTGGTACTCAAATTCAGATGAGGCCAGCAGCAACAAATACTTGGATTTTAAACTTTCCCGCCACTAACGCGGGATCAAAATCATCGGCCATAGGGGCTTTTATGAATCGACGAGGCGATTGATCGAGAAACTACCGACTGCAATTAATGATAATATCAACTAAAGGGCAATGATCTTTGCATCTGCACGTGATATGTCCGAATCCTTACTATACCGCGTTTAGACGAAGATCTGGTGGAGAAGCTACACTGCTTCAAAGCAAAAAAAATTGCCAACCAAGAAGTGGAATGGGATGGACCGCGAATAAGAGTACGAAAGACTGTGATACCGACAATGGAGAGTGCTTTACACAAACGGTACGACAAGGTGAGAAGTCGCACCGTCACGCAATCGCTTAAGTCTTGAGCTTCAAACATGTAAGCGAATGCCTGCCGAAGCCTCGCATAAAGGTCCAATTCACCCAAATAAACCTCCGAAACGTCCACTTTCTGATAGAGGAGATGTGAACTCCTCAACAAAAGCGGTATGCTGTAAATAAATGTCAAGCTTGGCAAGGCGGGCATCGCTCCCTCGACATTACCTTCGGCAAGGGACTCCAGTTGATATTCATAAAGGCATCTGGTTGACCCCTGATCTACAAATCGTTGGCCTTCAATGTTTAAGTTGTACGAACGCCGCTGATATCGATTCGTACCATTATCTTGTTGTAGCCAGGATACGGTTGTTAAGCTCTTCCAGATAGAGTTTCTCTTAAAACCTTGAGGAGTCTGATTCCGCTACCACTCTTCGAGGACCTACAGGATAGCTACCAAAGAGCAATCAGATAGGCCGTTTCGGGTGTACTGGGCTTCAACGTGCTCCAACCAAAGAATTCCTGCACCACTCGGTGCAGATAAGCAAGTCCAAAAGAATAGCGGATGTAGACCGCGGCGATTCAGGAAATGGTTGTGAGAAGCGCTCAATCGAAGTATTAGAGAAATGCTATCAGTGAAATTAAGTTTCAGTCCACCCGACCAAGATGAGGTCAAGACTGCAACGTCATCCTCGACATGACGTTTTAAATGGCGGCCTTAAAAGCACTGAGTGAAGTTTAGATACTGTACTTACATCATTTCAGGTCACATAATGGCTCGGTCACCACCTTAAACGCTTGGACATAAGCGCCCTGACTGGAAAGTTCTTGACTACAACTTAGAGAGACATCGCAGTGGACGACGACTTGATCTTGGGTGGCGCACACAAGTGGAAGGGGACCAAGGCCAACTCGAAAAAAGTAATGAAGTACGCAATCGCTATTCATTGTAGTGTTCAACAAGATGGTCGACATGGTCTATAACATAGAGTTAGAGGCGAGCAGAGTAGGACTGTAAAGAAACAAAGTCAGTCACAAGGAACCTTCAAGTCTTCAAAATAAGAACTTAAGGGAATCATGACTGAAACGAATACCGAATGACCAACTGCACATGATATGGAACCATGGAAAAATGTTTGCGGAATGTTCCGGTTGATTGGTCACATTTTATGGTGCAAAGACAATCCCATTGTGAAGTACATCATTTGAGGGAATCAACTTACCGGGTGGATCGCTCTGAGCAGGCATGGGGAACGATAGTTGAGACAGTCATAGTATTCAGGGATATTTTACAGGGGTTGAAGAGCTCAGATCAGGCTAACGACTATCAGTGTTGATGTCTTTTGCTCCTCGAGGGATCAGAAGACCTACCTGGAAAACATTAAGCGCCTTACGAGCTGATTTAAGAAGAGTTTTAAAAGTTTTGAAACATTTGTTGAATCATCACTATTTTGGTTCATTACTTTCGATAGCAACTGTTATTTTTTCGCATGTCCTAACTAAGCTGTCAAAACGCAGGACGCTGTTTTACATTATTTGCGTCATTCAGTAAGTTTATTATGCCGATGGAAGGTCTACTCGTACACTCCTGGTCAATCGATGATAGATTGCAATAGCGAATGCATATTAAGTGACCTCTGCCTCCCTCGGTTAGTCCTGAAAGGGCTTTTCAACGGCCACATCGTGATTGTGTTGTCTTATATGTGGACACACACCCAACGAATAAAGGAAGATACATAAAGTTATTAAAGTATCTTAAAACGATATTTGTATTTGATTTAACAAGGTGCGGATGCAATATTTCACTTCAACATACAAGCTTCGGTTTTTCTTTTCTTTCTTTGTGGAATGTGGAAGTTGCAAATATGGATATGTTTGAGGTGCCTCCATATAGGCACATTCATATATGTATGTTCATAAGTAGTTCATGACAGCATGAGAAGAGCGGTCAACTATGCTCTTTGTCGGGGGAGAAAATTTTAAAATATTTTAGCGGCGTTGATATTTGAAGCGCATTAAGTAAGAAAGGTTCCAAACCAGTCCTCATCAAAGAAGGTTAAAGGGCTGCGTAGAAAAAATTATATAAAATAGGCCTTGAACCTTGAATTTCATAAAGTAATTTTAAAACAGGTCTATCGGCACTGGTCATGTTGTGCTTCCTAAGAAAACAGCGAAAGGTCTAGGTTTCTTACATTTATTCTAAAAAACTGCTCAGCAACTGGTAATACTCGTAGTCATGTTTCTTGAGTTTGTGGTGATGGGTCCAGAAAAATCCAGGTAAAACTCCGCGATGTGCTGTACTATCCATGTGGTAATTGTCAATATGCTGGCGGCAGTATACACGAATACTTCCTTAACAGTCGGAGGCCCTAGACCGCTGCAAAGCAGACATAACCGCTATTCAAGAAATGCGATGGGATGGGCCGGAAAAAAGGAAGATGAAAAACTGCGACATCTACCACGACAATTGCTATCAGCACCTATTTGGATGAGAATTTATTGTTGGAGAAGGCAGACGTAAGAAAGAAGTTTTGAGTTTTCGGCATATGAACGAACGCCTCGTAGCAATCCGCATCAAGGCTAAATTTACCAACATTAGTCTGATATATGCGCCACCTCTACAGAGGAGAAAGGTGACGATACCAAAAATACAAGAAAAAAAACCTACGAGCATTTCCCTAGTTATGACATTAAAACTGTTTTCGGCGATTTTCATGCAAAACCTAGAGAGATGGCATCTCTGGTAGTACTGTCGGAAGGTATAGCCGGCACGACACGGATTTAGGCTTATCTAACGGGACGAAAACATTGTCACAACTAGCACACAGCTCCCACATCTTGACACTCACAAGGGGAATCGAAGAACTCCTGATCAATCCACCGTCAAGCAGACTGACCACATTGCGATCGACGGAGGGCACTCCTCCAGTGTTCTGGATGTCCGAACGTTTCAAGGAGCCAACATCGACTCGTACCATTACCTTGTTGTAGCCAAAGTACGGTTGCGGATATCCCGACAAGCTCACATTGTGAAGAATTTCGACGTCAGACAAGAGATCGCCAAACCAATGTCCGATCAAGTCTCTCTTAATCTCTTCAGAGGGACCTTGTCGCCAGCATGAAGCATCGACGACCAGTGGCAATACTACCAAAAAGTCACCAGAGATGCCAGTTCTGATGTGATGTGTTTCACTCGACCACCACAACGAAACGCTTGATTTGATGACGAATGCCGGCAAGTATACGGAGCTAAGCAAAACGCACTGCAAAGAAAGACTTAAGCTATTCACGAGCTCAATGAGCAGAAAAGGAGGGACGAACACCACAAGAGAAGTGCGCAGTCGAGGAAATTGAGAGATGCTACTCTAGGACTGATATTCGGAAGGTAAGAAAACAAGCCACGGACACAACACCCGAACCGACGCCTGTAGAGACGGATTAAGGAATATCGTAGTAGAGTCGCAGTCGATACTGAGAATCTTGAAAGATCATTTCTGTAGACTGTATAACGGCGGTGATGAACAGAATACCGCTGTCAGGTAGAATAAACCTTTCAAGCTGGACGATGTAAACCAACGACTCCGGTCACCTAAGCCGAAGTACAACAAAGCTGCTTTAGTGGGTGGTCTGAATACAGAGCTCATCAAAGCGGCAGGCGATGACTTGGTAGTCGCACATACCATAAGTATGTCCGATGAATGGAACCTCAGTATTGTTTGTCCAATCCTCAAGATAGTAAAAGCTCTGAACTTCACCAACTACAGATTCATATTCTTAGCATCGCATATAAGGTTTTATCTGCCTCATTGTGTGCCTTCCGGCCAGGAAAGTCCATCGTCGACCAAATGTTCAAACTACGGCAGATCTTGGAGAAGGCCCATGAGCTTCAGATCCATACACATCACCTATTCAGCTACTCCATCAAGGTCGGTTAACAAAACTCACGCGCCGACTCAAAAGGCTAGATCTTTCAAAAGTCCGTCCAATTACTCACATACGCCGATGATATTGACATGGTCGGAGGAAAGCAGCGTGATGTCAGTGCCGCTTTTGCAAGTATTGAGACAGAACCGGCGAAAATGGGTTTATCGCTCAACGAGAGCAAGACCAAGTATACCATATGCTATCAAGCAAAAAAGGCACTTAACATCGACACCTCGGATAGAACGTAACCTTCGGCAGATATAACTTCGAGTAAGTTAGGGACTTTGTCCACTTAGGCTCCGCTATAAATTCGGACTCCCAGTCCTGCTATTTGGCGCAGAGTCATGGACATAATCGAATATGGACGAGGGTGCTCTTGGCTGCTTTAAGAGGAAAATTCTTCGTGTGATTTTCGGTCCCATCCGCATTGACGGTGAGTGGTCCACCGACAACGACCTAGCCAGAAGAGTGCAGTTCCAACGACTGAGATGGCTGCGTCATGTAGAGTTGATGGACACCAAAGCTCAGGTCGAATACTTTGTCCTATTAGAGGCAGACCGAGACTGAGTTGCGCACACAAGTGGAAGGGAACTCAGCCAACTAAGCGTGCGAAACTGGAGGCAGCTAGCAAAAGATAGAGCTGGCTGGAGGAGATTTTTGACTGCCACCTAAAGTAAGAGCGACGATTTAGATAAAATTTTATTATTGGGCCGGGTCTATCCCGGGCAACTTTATTTAACTTATTAACAAGCAAAAACTCAAACCTAGGCTTAAAAACAAACAAAAACTTTCTTAACCTAATGGGGCGAGGGAGAATATTAGACGGGGGAGATGTTATGGACGTGACATATTCAGCAGGGCTTTTTTTATTTCATGTTTGCTGCTATTTAGGTCGAAGACTTCGGCGTAGTTGTTTGTTATACGCAACATTCTTGATAATGGTTCGAAGTGACCGTAATTGGTGCGGTAAGTTTGAATAAGGAGAAGTGGGACAGATCGTAGGTTACGGGGATTGGGAGTGATTAAAATATTTTGTGTTATCCCCGGGCAGTTAATGCTTCCAGTCAATAACTGGTGTATAAAAATCAGCGACTTCACGACGCTTTCTTAGAGTATGCAGCCAATTAGTTTTAACCTATTTTCATAGGGAGCTATTCCATATGGATAGGCCCAATGTAGACCACGAAGTGCAAATCGGATAAGTCTGCTTTGAACTGCTTCGATTCTTTGAATGTGGATTTGTTTATAGGGTGACCAAACTTGACTGCAATATTCCAGAAGAGGCCTTACAAAAGTAATATACAGAGACCTTGTAACGGTAGGATTTGGAAAATTCTTTCGACCAGCGTTTGATAAAGCCAAGTGCAGAGTTAGCTTTATTTATAATCCTGTCAATATGTGAGTCGAAATTCAATTCTCTATCACATATTATTCCTAGATCCCTTACTTCGGTAGTGGAGGGAATAGGCTCATCGCAAATAAAGTAGTTTCTTGTAGGCGGAGGAAGGCGTTTGCGGGAATAGGTTATCGCTTGGCACTTGCTGACATTAAGCTCCAAATTTTACTTGCACCATACCGAAAACTTATTTAAGTCATCTTGCAAGCAATGGAAGTCAGAAGGCATTGCAATGACTCTGGAAATTCTCATGTCATCAGCGAAAGATAGAAGATTAGAATTCGTTAAAACGTGATTTATGTTGTTAATCGTTGCGATAAAGATGATTGGTCCAAGGTGACTACCCAGAGGGACACCAGATGTTGCTTTGATGGGGTCGGTCAGGATTTGATCCATGCCACAAACGGAGGGGAAAACCCAAGTTTTTTTAGTTTGAAAATGATAAGTTGAAAATTTATCGAAAGCCTTTATCGAAATCTGTGGAAATTGAATCGACTTCATCATCATCTTCTAAAGCACAAAGCTTCCTAGATACGAACTCCGTTAGGTTAGTGGTAGTGGATTTACTTTTCATGAAACCGTGCTGATTTGTACAGATAGATGGCCTACAGTACGGAAGCAATTATTGATAGATTATGCTTTCGAACAGTTTGGGTATGGAAGAGAGTTTTTGTATGGGCCTATAATTATCGACTTCGGCCTTGCTTCCTTTTTTATGAACAGGAGTGATGTAAGGAAAGGAAAGGAAAAGTACCTGTTGAAACAGACAAGTTAAATAAGGCAGCGAGGGGAGGATCGACATGGCTTAGACACTTTTTTATTACAGAAACCAAAGATGTTGTTACATTAAGCGAAATGGATGACGTCCCTGGACAGTTTCTCCTATAGCTAAAGTAACTAGGATCGGGTTCAGGTGTTTACCTACAAAAGGATTTGTTAAAATAACAGGCAAAGAAATTAGCAATGGCTTTTGGGTCGGCAGAAGATTCACTAAGAGATTCACTGAGAGTAGAAGCGTTTGGGGTCCGAGACTAAGCTAAATTGCATGCAGTAAAGCTAGCCCTAAACGACGAACATGCTCGCCGAACCTGCTCGTGCTCGCTATGTTTTTCTCGTGTAGGGGCTGGTTCGCAAGCCGCTCGCTGTTGGCGAAAAATTTCGATTTTTTCATGTTCGTTGGCTTCGATGTTCGCCGTATAGGGTACCTATCCCCAAAAAGGGAAAGGATATATCCAATCCGGCGAATCTCCGGTCGATAAGTCTCCTTCCGAATATCAGTAAGGTGTTCGAAAAAGTAATCAATAGAACTCTGACTAGGTGGGTTGAGGTCAAACATATAGTTCCGGATAATCAATTCGGTTTTAAGGCAGGACATGCTATCTCACATGCCGCGTCTAAACTGGTGTCCGATATCGGCACTGTATGGTTAGAAGGTCTTTTCTACAAGCTGGCTAGTTTGGGGATCAGTAAACCTCTCTTGTACATTCTTTATAATATGCTAACCAACAGACAGTTCATCGTGAAAAATGGTGATGTGACTTCTGTTGGAATATTTCAAATTAAAAATGGTCTTCAGCAAGGCGCGGTCAATTCGCCGATCCTATTCAACATTTATACAAGCGACTTGGTAGGTTCACTTCCCCATACTATTGCGTACGCAGATGACTTGATAGCGTACAGAACATGTCCAAAAATCGAGGTCATTAAAACTCTCTTACAGCGTGACTTCGATAAGATAAGACGATTTTGCGATGACTGGAAGCTGAAAATCAACTTTCAGAAGTCGGAAACCATTCTCTTTAGGACTTTAGGACGTCGTGGAGCCTCTAGGGATACCAGGAAAAATTGGCGAAAGTTCTCGATCATTGGACAACACGGACAGCCTCTTGCCTGTCGAAATGTAGTCAGATACCTTGGGATTTGGCTAGATCAGTTTCTGTATTTTAACAAAAATGTAGATGCTGCTCTGGCCAGAGCTAAAGGCGCTTTTGCCCTCACAAAGAGACTGTTTTATAGCAGCCAACTCGATGCGAGGGTAAAGATAATCTGCTACATGGCCCTTATCAGGCCCATGGTGGTATTTGGGTGTCCCGTGTGGTTTAATGTACGAGCAAGCTTAATGGAAAAGATTCGGGTGTTTGAGAGGGCTTGCCTTAGGCCTTGTCTTCGCTGGTACAGAACACCAGAGTCGGAGTACAAAAAATTGTATCCTAATGAGGTCCTTTACAACAGGGCAAACTTAATACGAGTGGACAACTTCGTAATTAAGCTGACTCGAAGGCACATTGCAAGAGCAATGGCCTCAACGAATAACCTGATATCTGGGGCTTACTACCCCAATTACCTTTATCACGTTTGATCAGATAGGGTTGATCCAGGATAGATCAGCGATCCCGTTAATCTTCCATGTCGCTCGGACAGCTGGGGACAGGCGACTCAACTACAACAGAGACGTCGCACACGGCAGAGTGGATCGTCTCAGGTTCAGTAGGGCGGTGGGGAATCGCGATAAGAGGGATGTCGTTCGGCAGCACCAGCATTTCTGGTGGTTGAATGATGGGGAAGATGTTTCGTCGTCGTTTCCGTCAATTACGGACCAGCTTCACTAATGAGGCGGAGCTGACCAATCTATTTGCTCTGTAAATAGCAATGGCCAGCTTACATAGGTTTGGGTTAGCATTTAAGTAATATATATATATATTAGTATACACAAGGTATATACTAATGTATATATATAATTGTGTATAGTGTCTATGTGTGTGTATGTACGTATTGTATGTAGGTTAGGTAGATTAAGGTTTATTTTAAGTTAGATATTAAGTTTTTATAAAAAGTATAAAATAATGTCCATATGCTAAGTTTTTTGATAGCAATTTTTTCTTAGCCTTGAGTATAGAAAATAAGTAGTCATAAATACAATGTAAATTAAGTCGAAAGAAATAGAAATACGAATTTAGAGTAGCTTAGAGTGCCTGTGTAGAGCCAGAAAGTTAGTATAAGATTGTTTAGTAATTTTAAGCTAGCATTTAAGCATTTTTCGTTAGAATGTATGACGTAATGATAAGTAAAATAAAATGCACTTAAAACTAAAACTAAACTCGCCGTATAGGGCCATGTTCGCGAGCAAACCTCATTTTTGCTGTGAACGCCGCCGAGTTCATATCGCGGATGAAAGACAATGGCAACAGTCAGTGGAGATTTTGTAGAAGAATTTATTGAATTGTTGCGTAGTGAAAGGGCGATTTGGGATATAAAAAGCGGTAATTACAAAAATAAACTTGAAAAAAATAAATCGTGGAAAAGTTGTTGGAAAAACATAAAGAAGTAGATGAAAGTGCCACTGTTGAACGACTACTGCATTTATACAGCCAGTTCTTCATCCACTTTTCTAATAAATAATTATAAGCGCAACTACTTGCGCTTCTTTATCGCACATGTTTACACAGTGAAGAATCAACACGAAATGAATGATCGCCAAATGTGCTCGACGAGCATGTTCGTCGTTTAGGGCTAGCTTAAAGGTAAAGAGACTCAAAAAGTCCAGAAAAACGATTATATACGAAGCGGAATCAGATCGAGTTCTTAAGAATTTGTGCCACAGCTAATTTCTGCTATTGTGCAGAGAGCGCAACTCCTTGTTATACCAAGGAAGAGCGGACGTGCAGTCTTTTCGGGAGGAATATGGAACCGATTTTGCAAAGCAGGAGAAAATTAACGAATAGATAGCTGATAGGGCAAAATCAATGTTTGTTGTTTCAGCAATAAAATCAATGTTAATGTTGCTGATAAGGCTTTTAAGTATGTTAAAGTCGGCTCTTCTAAAATTAAATGAAAATGAATTTTTACGAATCGTCACATGTGTTGCCGTTTTCATAACAGTATATAATTGACAAGGGCGGATGAAGGTGGTCTAGGGTGGAAGGAAGATGATCACTCCTATAAACGACAGAGTTATCCGAATCGGGATACGATGGGACGATCGAAATTTCAGCTCCACTGTCTACTAAAAAATATTTTTTAACGATTTTGTCAAAAACAAATAGTGCGGTGCAAAATATTTGCTGCACTCGATGTCGGGTTCGAGGCTGAACAAGCTAATTTTTTGAGTAGCTCTTGGATTTTTGAGAATTTTGGTATTTACTGAGAGGAATGCAATTCTTCGCATCAGCCTAATGTTTCTTTTGGTATCAGCATGACGAATGACGCTTGTTATAAGTTTTAGTGTTCCACCGGAGTCGACTTGTTGAACGTCCATGGGAGTGCAATCGATCGATCTCCAAGTGTTCTATGCGTTGGAGCTGGGTAAAATACCGATCATCGTCACTCTTATTCGCTCTATTCGTATTCACCTGTGGTATTTGTTGTTTGGTGGATGGATCGTCAATATCTACAATCTTCTAGATATAAACAATATATCCTGTGATTGGTTATTTTCAACTGCCATCAAACAAGTTCGAAGAGTAGAAGGAAGTTTGTTTATCCAGAGTTCTTTTTTTAGGAGAATTGGATTCACAAGATAAAGCTTAGACGGCCACACAAAATAACAGAGCAAGAGGAGAGAGATGATGAACTTAGATGGAGTAGCTTCAGCACGGCTTTTTCAATGTCTCCTAATACTTAATCTTGCATCAAGAAAAAAGCAAGAGCTTCTTCCGTGCACCATATATAGGGCTTTACGGATGCATAAGGCAAAAATGTTCCATGATTATTCGAATTCCTTGCCCAGATGAACGACCGTAAAAAGAGTGTATCGGACGATACTTTTCCCGAACTGAACTACGCGATTCATTGAACAAAATATTGTAATTGGAAAAAGTGTTGCCAATTCAGAAATCAAATTGGGTGCACCTCTTCAAGCAGACACAATTCGGATTTGAAGTGTTGTTACATAGAAAATTATCTGATATTTCCATCCGTTTCCATAGAAATTCAATAAATACATTCTAAAACCAAAACGTTGTTCTCTAACATGAAAAACTTCATACGTTAAACATCAAATCCATGTTCATCATTCTCGTGTTCCCTGAAATACGAGTACTCGTATCTGCGAAATAGATCAACCGAAACTCATAATGTATTCTCTTGATTTATGACTTCATTACCTGGAACGTGTTGCTACTATATATATACAAATCTCTAAGTATCTGCTTTATTTAGGCAATCTGTTTTACTAGAGATAAAAGGTCAGGTCAGAGAGCTTTGCAACAACTCTGCTTCCATACAGCAACTATAGAGGCTTAGTTCAAAGATACAAGTACTAATGGGCAACGTTTTACCACGGATAAGCTCTTAATTAGTGACTTCATTACGAATTCGTATTCCTTTCAACCGAAAATGGTTGGCGAGTAGGTATCACCGGAGCTATGGAGTTAACCGAAATATTTATGCATCGTCAGGCAGTGAGTGAGGGCGCTGCCGAGTACCCATATTGGGTGCCATAGTATCATCGGTTGGACAACTAGACTACGATATGGATCCTTGTTCAGCTACATTATGATTACTAGATATAGTATGTACTATGCTGCTCGTACATAGGTACATTGTCAGGTCGCACTCGAATTCATATTGAAATCTGATTAATTATATTTCCAGGATAATATCGATTTCGTGACCCCATTAAAGTCAATATTTTCTCTCATTAATTTCGGTTTGATTCGTCCGTGTTTTTACTTCCTCATTTTTGTGAGTGTATGTGTGTGTGTGTGTGTGATTTTTTTTTATTTTAATTAGAAAAATATGCGCGGGTTTTCGTTTTTTTTCTTTTTTTTTTAATTTTATGTTGGATAGCAATTAAAATTTGTAACCAGGTGCGGTCCAGTAGAGGCTTTATTTACAGATACTTTGTTTCGGCCTAATCGGTGAGAAGGAAAGAAACCAAAATGCTTTATCCTTGAGTACACTGTGTAGGTGGGTAAACCTTTTGGAGTTTGCTCTTCTTGTTTTTTTTGATGTTGGAAGTTGGAAGGGCATCTCTCGAACATTGTTTGCATGGTACCTTCAAGGTAAGGTTAAGGTATTGGAATTTCAAAGTTACGTGTAGGGGGCGTTGGGTAAGTACGTAAGTTAAAGTGTGTCTGTGTGTGTATGTATGGGCGAATAAATGGAAAACCTCAATATCAAAGTTAACCCTTTTTTTTGCGGCCAATATACCACCTTCAATTCGAGTCTTCTACTTGTGTTGCTGTGCTGCTGTGGCTGCTGGTTGAAAGAATCTCAAGCAGTGCTTCGTGTGTAGGGCTTTTTCTTTTGTTTTTTCCCCATCCCCTTTGATTATTGGATCGATAAATCATTTGTTCGGAAAAATAAAAGAACATTTCGATAGCAAAGCAGAAAGCGAAAATTGAATGGGAAACTTTTCTCTGTATGTGGTTCCGTTTCAGTGGTACAACAATTTCAAGAATTTCAACTTTTTTGTAGTTTTCAGTTTCTTTCTTTTCGGTTTTTACTTTGAAAGTTCAGTGGTGTGAGCTAAGAAGGGCAACCTAATCGAGTAAGGAGTTTACTTGAACTAGGTTTTGAAGGCGATGCGAAACAATTTGGTAAACTAGGGTAATCTAAAACCACTGGTGAGTTTGATTGGTCGGTTAAAATGGTCCACCAACAATCTACAGGTTGGAGAACTATTCGATGCCGTAGAAATAGCTCGATTTGAAAAACATTCCAATGTCATTAGTGGAATTGTTTTGTAATATACTTCAAGTAGATGGAGATGTATGTAGATTGTTTGTGGGTTTTGGGGCGATACATACCCGTTGAAAATAGCATGTATTAGGATGCTTATTCGTAGTGGAAAATCGGTTTAGGGAAAAAGTCATAGATTTCGAGCCGATAAGTAATCATCTGGCTGTGATCCGCATTAAGGGCATCTTCCAAAACATGAGCTTAATATGTGCACACGCATCTACCGACGAGGCTGAAGACCCTATCCAGGAGGAGTTTTATGAACTCCTGGATGGAGCCGACAGAGCCTGTCCGGAGAATAATGTTTCGCCGATGCTTCCATGCAAAAATCGGAAAAGAAAACGCCTCGGGCGAGTTAGTTGGTAACCACAGAATCCAAGAAACGACAACCGACGACGGCTACCGACTAATCAAGCAACTAATTGAAACACGTCGCAATATGGTGCTAAGGATCCACACAGCAACCTTACGCTATCTGGACGGTCGAACTGCCCAACATCCTCGACGTGCACACATTCTGAGGGGCAAACGTCAACTCTATTCGATCTCTATCTCTGCGGCTAAATTAAGGGCTCGACTATCCAACTACAAGGAACCGCGAACTGCCCAGACGAAGAAATTCGACGTTGGACGTCTAAGTACATCTGGAGTAGCCAGAGTCTACAGAGAGCGCCTGAGTGAGAAAGTCTCCACTGTGCAGTCAAAAACCACCAATTCCAACAGTTAGTGGTGCCAGTATCTCGACATCATCAAAGAGGTAGCCGAAACCATTTTAAGGTACCAACCATCCCAGAATCAGAGCCCGTGGTATGATGATAAGTGCGTATACCGTATACAAAAATACTACAATACAAAACAAGGGCAGCGAGAGAAAAGTTTCACCCAAGGAGAAGAGAGGAGAAGAACACCTTGCGCAGACAGAAGAGTCCCGCGATCGAAACAACATCCGAAGGTTTTACCAGAAGGCCAAGCAACTGGCGGCTGGCTTCAAAACCAGAACAAGCTCTTTGAAACTACGAAGAAACCCTAGCCACCGAAACATATGGGGTAGTAGATGTGTTTAAGCAGCATTCTGAATGGGCATCATATAAAGACAGTGGTTGGCCAAGAAGAGAACACATCCAGTTCCACCACTCTGTATGTATAGATGAAGTTGGCTTAGCTCTAAAAAATCTTTAGCTCTGATGGCCTACTAGCGGAGCTCTTCAAATACGGTGGCGATACACTAAATCATCAACCGAGTATGGGTGAAGGAAAGCATGTTCGATGACTCAACTCAGCTCCATATGCCCCATTTACAGAAAAGGGGGGCATATCCCTGCTTAATGTCACATATAAGATCGTATCCAACATACCGTGTGAACGTATCAAACTGTTCTGCAACACACTAATCGAGACGTACCAGTGTGGCTTCAGGGCCGACAGATCCATTATTGATATTGTGCAAATCCTGAGAAAGACAAACGAATTTCAGGTCGAGATTCATATCAATTCATAGACTTCAAAGCCGTATATGTTAGTATTCATCGTCAGGAGGTCTTGATCTACATGTGGCGCGTGACGCTGGAAAACACTCGTTACAATGTGCAATTTGAAAGTAGCTCCTCCGAATATCTCCTCTCTCGTGGCAAGGAGATTCGCTATCATGTGATTTCTTCAATCTCGTTTTGGAGCAGATAGTACGCAGGCTAGGTGTCAACATGGAAGGCACTACGTTCAAAGGGCCTTTTGGCATGCTATGTAGATGCTTTTACGTCGATTGAAGAACAGGCGAAATTTGTTGCCCGTGAAATAAACGTGGAAAAGACTAAGTGCATGCTATCAACAAACAAACCAGCATCTGTCCACCGCCTAGGATAAAACCTCACTATTGATAGCAACAACTTCGAGGTAGTTAAGAAGTGCACCTACCTCGGAGTAAACGTAGACTCTGCGACTGACACCCAAGTAGAGATCCAACTCCAAACTCGATGGACGAAAAGTACAAAACCCTTATCCTGGCATTTCTGCTGTATGGCGCCTAGTGCCGGACGATAAGTAGGAAGAGAGAACTGAAAATTCTTCGACTGATTTTTGATCCTGCGTGCGAGAAGGGCGAATGGAGAAGAAGATACATCCCCGAACTCTATGAGCTGTATCAAGATGTGGATCCTAAAAGCCAAAATACGTCAACTACATAGGTTCGGCCGCAACAAGCGAATGGAATATAATGCTCCAACTTGGAGGATCTCCGATTCCCAGTACCCAGTTTCGGGACGACAACGATAACTAACATACCTTATAACAAGCTTTTCGATATTTGTAGAATTTTTGTTCCCACCTTCCTCTAATGCAGCACTCCAAGATTGGTCGTCATCTGCTGAAGCGTCCCTCAAGGTTAGACTTACAGACTTTTTGGCTACAGTTGTACGATCCACTCACTCAACATGACGCAGTTATCTCAGAATTGGGTCCATAAACGCTTGACGAGACCTATGTCACTATACAGAGTGTTAAGTTCGTGGTTGAATCTGCTTTTCTATTTCGAAATCACACGCAAAACGATTCTCCCGAAATCGCCAAGTTACATACAGCACCGAAATGATAATAATTTTTTATAAAGCTATTTTGGTCTTACAAGAGAGGGCTCTGTTACTCTATGAACTTAAAGAAACAGCGATTGGCACGATTTGTATATAAAATTCTTAACTGCCGTTTTGGCTAATGGGGGGGTCAGATATCCACTAGAGTCCCAGCATGCTCCGTAAAAACGAAAAAGCGCACCGAATTTCAGAATAGGCACTGAAGGTCTACCGTTTTCAGTAGGATCGGCAACAGGGAATAGAAACAGATCATCAAAAGCGACACAAACTCAAACCAATAAAGCTCTCTGAACTGAAACTACATACTTTCGACTATTCCGACCACGATTCCTGAATGAATCAGGTGCTGCAAACAAAAATCGCTACAGTGTACGAAAACTGGATGTCAAAAACAAAACCAGTGGATAAAGACGGAGCTACAATCATAAAAAGTCGTTGTTCTAGTAGACCAAAGACTTTATTTTGAAAACAACCCGGTAATCCCTAGACTCAGGATTTACCTGAAAACTTTAAAAAAAGCTAAATTTAGACTTCGGGTGGATGGCATTTGAAACCTGTAGGAAAATTCACTTTCAGAAACCCCGAAACGCAAAACTGATTCCACCGGCTTACCAATGCCAAAATCTCTTCCCTAATGGTCCGAATACGGTGAGAAAAAATCTTAAAAGTAGGGACGGCTCTCTTCTCGTCTTGTAGTAAAGGCGAATAATTCAGGGATGACTCACGGCCTTACTTTCAGTTCATTCCAGGCCAGATACAATTTTCACAGTACTTATCGATTAAATATTCTTAGTCAGACCAACTTTCAATATTCCAAGTCTGTTATGGCAACAGGCCTTTCGTGTTGAAAACAAAATATCACATAACATTGGGTGTGAATCAAAGAACATCTTTCAAAGACGGTTTCGATTACAAGGTGACCACCATTCTTGCGGAATGTGATAATGGTGTCTACATTGCCTGGGCTAGTTTTAAAGTCTTCAATCTAAACCCCAAGGTGGAGTTAGGTTAAACATATAAAGATCTAGCTAAGCACTCCACAACGTTAATAAATCTTTCAGCTGTTCTACGAGAAATGTTTTTAATATTCTTAAAGCAACTTTTGGTCCACTTAATCGGCCAACGAAACGCACAATTCGCAATACTATCGAAACATTAAAAATCCAATTTTCATTATTGGACAAAAACTATATAGCGGCAAAAGCGGAGAGTTTACTCGATGACCGTGATTAATTGATTCGACGTCATTATCAACAGCTCAGGTTGTCGTATACAACAACTTGGCTTATTTTACGTGGATATCTTGGCTTGAAAGCATACAGAATTCAATCCGTGCAAAAACTGAAGCTGTTCGACCTTCCGGGTCGTCCATGTTCCTGTCATGGGGCTCTTAAAAAGCTTTAAGAAGATCCACTATTTTCGACTAAAGTTTTCTTTAACTATGAGGCTTATTTCTGGCTTAATGGCTAAGTCAATAAACCAAATAGCCGTGGAACGGCTGAAGAGTTCTCAGAGCGAAAGAAAAACAAAACGCTTTGGTGTAGTTTAGTGGGTGGTGGAATCATCGGTCCATATTTCTTCAAAACTAAGGCCAAGATAATGGATTATTTGCTGCCGGAAATTAAAGGCCGTGCTCTCCACGACATTTGCATCTAACAAGACATCGCCACTTGCCACAGAGCCCGTAAGGTAATGGCCCCGCCACAGACTAGAAAGCCGCCCATTCTGTAGTTCGGATGCTTGTAGATTTATTTGTTTATATAAACAGTGTGGCAAATAATGTCCTGGACTGGCTCTAGAAAACATCATTTAAACACGATTTCTGTTAATTTTGGTATACTGAGTCAAACGCTTCTGTAGCTCATTTTGCGGAATTGCCTCCAGGGCCCATGTCGAAGCTGTTTGAATAGTCGTAATGTCGTCAGAAAAGCATCCTTTCAATCTCAATTTCAATTTCGAGAACAAAGAGTACAAGTCACACTGTGTCAAATTAGATGAATATGGCGGATGACTTAACACGCACACTTGATTTCGAGCCAAAAATTTACGAACAAGGAGTGCTGTGTAACTCGGTGCATAATCGTGCAACAGAGACCAAATTTTTGGATCGTGAGATTCTAGTCGAATACGATGGATTCTAGCCATCAAACGCTTCAAGACTTCAGAATTATATGCGGCAGTTGGAATGAATTCTTTGTTGATAATGCCTTTGTCTTCGAAGAATGTGATGAGCATTAAAGGAACTCTTGGTGTTTTTAAATGTTGGTGAAATTTTTTGACTTTGACGCTTGGATAATTTCTTGAGGCAGCATGACGTCTCTAGAATGCCAGACTCTCATCAATTTTTGATCAACATTGAACATGTGTGGAACAAATTTTGCACAGATCTTTGTTTTGCCTAAATCCTCGTGAAGAATGGTTTGAATAGTCTCATTGTTGATGTTTATGGTTTTCTGCAACAAAATCAGATGCAAATTTTTGGATCATTTTAGACGTCCGAACTGAAATAAGTCTTACTGTGTGTTTGTCATACTTTAGCGTCTCTCTGCGGCCCAAAAAACTTTTACAGCACTCAAAAACCATAAACGTAGACCAAATGTCTTATTAGAGATAGATTCGGGCTTTAAAACGCATGTTCGGGCAAATAGATGGCGCTCCTGGTCGCTGAGATATGACTCGTGTCCGGGATACTGTTTACATAACTATGCTGTGTTTCGTATGAGCATTTACTTAATGATGGTGCCTGCTCGCCTAGCCGGCGAAAGTTCGCCGCGATTCGTATGAACTCTTCAGCCGAGTCCTCCTTTTCATCCACTCTTGCTCACGGACTCTTTATTGTCTTTTTATTGCTAATTTGTAGACAGCTCGATGATTTCCTACCTGCTGCTGCTGTTGACCATGCAGTAGGCTGAACACTGTCAAAGCAAACCTCTTGGCCTTACTAACGGGGTGATTCACAATAGACGGGCAACCGGAGGAAAGACTTCTCCTCGTACTTGCTGCATAAAAAACAATTTACAGCCACAACAGATATCATATCTGTCATGTATAGGTATCTCTTGCATAAATTCTATTAAAGTCCCTCTGTCCTTGTTATACTTGCAAAATACATTTTTAAGTAATTCAATCGAAAGCACATTAGCTACGTAAGTACTTACGAGTATGCAATGCACAACAAATACGAATGGCAAATTCATTTGAAGTATTTACAATTCCACAAAACCAAGTAACCCATACGAGAAAAAAAAGGATTCGCCATTATCTGTATTAGTTTTACGGTTAAATGCATTTTAGGCTTCAACAACAAGATAAAATCAATATTGAATTAAATACATTTAACCTCAATGAATGTTAGAGGCTAAACAATGAAGCAAAGGACACAAAGATCGGATATTTTTTGAAGTACATCCTCTTCAAAACTATTGAACCATAATTGAATGAGGAGCTCTGTAGGTATTGTTAGCTCTAAATAAATACTAAAGAGCTCTCATTGACCTACAGCTGTGATTAGTTATGGGAATTTATTTTCAACAACGATTTCCAGCTGTGATAATAAAGTTTTCAATATTGAATGAATTAAAGGGAGATACCAGGATTTTATTCATTTGTAATAGATAAGAGCTATTGTAGTTTAAAAATGTATTTTTGTTATTATTGTGGAATGTATGGAATCTGTTATTGGTTTGATTGGGACCTACGTAGTTATTAAGGCGATCCTTTGTGTACTGGAAGCTGCGAGGAGGAGATACTCAAATGAATAATCCATTAATATCCACTCACCACCACTGCGATTGGACACCAATTTGGTATTGGACAAAATTCACTTCTCAGGTGTATTTAGGATGCAAACTGACCTTAGTCCAGTCATAGCTTATTGGAATTTGTTTACTTAATGGCATAGCGTTCACTGCTTGTCTTGGCAGCATGGTTGGAGGCATATTAAATTACTATATGATCAGGTCTTCAAAGACAATCCAGGGTTTCAGAGACTTGTCCTGCTAGTCTGGGGATGTAGTTTCACTCTTTTCTTGTTAACGCTGCCTAAACTCACAATACGGCAGAAAAACTTAAGATGCCCACCGCTGCTGGAGTCGGGACTGGTAAGGTGTCATCCCTCTTTCAGACATGCTCTGACTAAATCTTTTAAACAATCATAGTTGGTGTATTTTTTCTACCAAACAATCTCAAGGGAGTCGGTAGGTCCGGATATTTCAGTTTCTGTTCATTGTGGGCGGCTGACTTTACTGACATCTTGATTGTTCAAGTACAATAGTTTATAGTGCCAACTAACTTATGTATTGATCGCCCACTTCTTATGTATTTTTCTGATATTATCTTCCACATCATTTGTGCTTAAAAGTTCGGCAATTTAAACCCGATTGGAAGAGCTACGAATCAATACCTGATACCTTACTTACTTAAGGTGGCGTTACAGTCTGGGATAGACCTGGGCATTACTCAATGAGCGTTTCCAGCCAGTTCGATCCTTCTATAGGTGCCCCCTGTTGCGCGCGCTAAGTTGGTTAAGGTCCCCTTCCACTTGAGTGTGCCACGTCCGTCACGGTCTTCCTGTATTACCCACTGCCTTGGGGGTGCATTCCAAGATTTTTGGAGCGTTGCTGTCCATCAGCTCTACATGACCCAACCATCTCAATCGTTTGACTTTCACTCTTTTGGGTAACTCAATGTCGTACAGTTCGACGTGTGTATTGATTCGATGCTAATCGATAGCTAATGGGCTTTTAAGTCATGAATATAAGGTCGATTATGGACTTTCCTGGCCTGAAGCCACACTGATATTGACCAATCGGGTCGTCAACGAATTGCTTCAGGAGTTCACACGATACGGCAGATAAGATGTTGAGAAGACTGTACCTAGTTGGCGCAGTTCAGAGCGTCAAACAATGCTGAGGTTCCATTCGTCGAGCAAACTTTCGACCGACCATATTTAACAGATGAGTTGGTGTTTGGTCCTCACTAAATTATTGCCTGCCGCTTTGAAGAGCTCAGCTCGTCTAGCTCAGAAGAGCTAGCTTGGATACGACTATCTCCACTGCATCAAGGTCAGCTGGACGGAATAGTTGGCCTACATCTTACAAATTAAAAGGTTCATTCTGCTTTACAGTGGTAATTGATTTGTCATCGCAGTAAAATAGTCTACAAAATATTCTTCCCAAATCCTTAGCATGGCCTGCAACTCTACTATGTTGTTCCCTTATTTGTCTCTACAGGCTTCAGTTCGGGGTAAAACTTCCGAATCTCATTCCTGAAGATGCACCTCTCAATTTCGTCGACCACGCGCGGGTCATGCTTATTTTTTTTCCTTCTGAGAAGCCAGTGTTCGTCTTTCCTCTTCTACTTAGAGAGCCCGTCAGCAATTCTAGTCTAGTTTGGTTGCTTAGCTGCATGTGCTTGCTGTTATCAAACCAGAGTTCTCGATGTAGTGGTCGAGTGAAAACCAACACATCAGAAGCGGCATCTCTGAAGGCTGTTGGCAGTGTTGTCACTGGTCTCCGATGGTGGCGGCAGAGGACCGCTTAAGAGATTAAGAGAGACTCTGACCTCTGACGTCGAAATTTCTCAAAGCATTAGCTCGTCTTTACGTTGTTCGGGATATCCGCAACCGTACCTTGGCTATAACAAAGTGATAGTCCGGGTCGATGTTGACTCCTAGGACATTCGGACATCTATAATACTGAAGGAGTGACCTGCGTCTATCCCAATGTGGTCAATCTGGTTGACGGATGATTGATCACAAGTTCGCCATGCCACCTTTTGATTTATCAGAATGTTGGACCCACCTGCTAGCTACGACGATGATTCGCCCATTAGCTAATTCGATTAGCCTGAGTCGGTGATGTCATGCAGGCTATACCATCCGACAGACCTACTAAAGATGCCCTCTCTTCCTAACTTTCTACTGAAATCGCAGAGAACAATTTGAATATCATAGCTAGGGCATTGCTCGAAGGTCTTGTTCAAGAGCTCGTAGGGGGTATCTTTGGTGTCGTCATCTGTATCTTCTGTGGGGATGGTACACATATATGGCTAATGTTGGCAAAAATAACCTCGATACGGATAGTTACGAGGCGCTGGTTTACTTGCTGCAGATTATAGACTTTATGATTACCCCGAGGTAAAAAGCGGCCTTGTAGGCCTAACATTGAGTTTAAGATTTATTTTTAAAATCGTCTGTCTGCTATTCGGTTCTAAGTGCCTGATCTCTCCACGATTGAAGGTAAACGTAGGATACTGACATTAAGGAATACAACCGTGACAACTGCTGTTTTTGATTTGTGCGCAAAAGTCTTAAGGCTGGCTGGCTGGCAAAGCAAAGCAAAAAGAACCGAATTTGAAGTAACTTTTTCACATAAATTGTCCCGCAATTTTACGTCCAATGCACTGCCATCCTCACAGCCTTTTTATTGCGGATAAAAGCCTTTAAACAATTTATCAAGTCCTACCGCCTCTCTTGAGCTTGGAAATTATTCCATCTTGGGCCACTTATAGAGTCATTTTTGTTTTCGGGCTAATTTTCATCCAACGTGCCGTTCAGAACAACAAAAAAGTTTACGTTCCGTCTTAAGTGCCCCAAAATTCTGTAGAATCGCAAAATCAAACTTTTTGTCGAGTATTGCAGTAAGTTATTATCATCTGTCAGCACCTTGGTGACTATGTTCTCTCTGTTCTACTGCCCCATGTACTGGGTCCACGTCTAACAATACCTGTTACGTACGAGGGCGGGTCAATAAGTCCGTGACTTTTGGATTAAACACAGATTTTTTGATAAAAAAAATAATTTTATTTTTCAACGTAGTCTCCCTTGAGCTCTATAAACTTTGTCCAACGCTTCTCCAATTTTTTTATCCCTTCCAAAAAAAATGATTTGTCGAGGTCCTCAAAATAGGCCTTTGTTTGCGAGATGACTTCATCATTGGAGTCAAATCTTTTTCCACCAAGCCATTTCTTCAGGTTTGGGAACAAGAAGTAGTCGCTCGGAGCCAAATCTGGAGAATAGGGTGGATGAGGGAGCAATTCATAGCCCAATTCATGGATTTTTGCCATGGCAACTGCACATGTGTGCACCCTTGCATTGTCTTGGTGGAAAAGAACTTTTTTCTTGGCCAAATGAGGTCGTTTTTTTTTCAAATCGTCATTGAATCGGTCCAATAAGTTGGCATAATATTCCCCATTGATTGTTCTTCCCTTTTGAAGGTAGTCAATGTGGATTATCCCGCGTGCATCCCAAAAAACAGTCGCCATAACTTTATTGGCTGACAAACCCACCTTGGCCTTCTTTGGCGTCGATTCACCCTTAGAAACCCACTGTTTTAACTGTTGTTTGTTCTCTGGTGTGTTGTGATGGATCCATGTTTCGTCCACGGTTACAAAACGGCGCAAAAACTCCTCCATATTGCGATTAAACAACGCCAAACCTTCCTGTGAAGTTGTTACATGATTGCGTTTGTGGTCGACTGTGAGCAAACGCGGCACCCATCTTGCGGAAAGCTTTCTCATGCCCAAGTGATCATTCAAAATTGAAACCACTGAGCCATGCGAGATCCCTACGGCTTCCACAATCTCTCGCACTTTCAATCTTCGGTCGGCCAACACCATATCGTGAATTTTTTCGATTGTTTCGGGTGTAGAGACCTCAACTGGGCGTCCAGGACGTTCGGCATCTTCAGTGCTTGTACGGCCACAACGAAATTCAGTAAACCACTTTTTTACCATTGAAATCGATGGTGCAGAGTCCCCATAGTATTTATCAAGCTTAGCCTTGGTCTCGGTAATGGTTTTTTTTCGCAAGAAATAATGCTTAATAAGCACACGAAATTCTTTTTTTTCCATTTTCTCCTCAAATTAGTGAGTAGTCTGATAAAAATAGCTGTCAAACACAAACTAACTGACGCAGCAAGTTTAAATTTTGACAGGAGTCAACTGACAGATGCCTGTTGACAGGAGCAGTGTTGCTGTTTCAGTAAAGAGGTCAGAAATTCAAAAAGTCACGGACTTATTGACCCGCCCTTTTGTCACATGATCTCCTGGAGGCTGAAACTACTCCATGTCAGATCACTTTTTCCAAAGTATTAAGCATTGTGATGGGAAAGTTTTCATTTGATTAATACTGGCTCACTATAGCATCGTTTAGGCTGTGGTCTCTTCCAAATCTTCAAAGATCTCGCACAATGCCATTGTCTCACTTCTATCATTATTCTTTTCTAAATCCAAAAATCTTAAAATTCCTAAACCCCTAACAAAACGGCGCTAGAGTCAGTTATAGAACTAACTTTTCTTGTTAGTGGACTTCCTCAACTATATCTTACAGGTAGGTATCGAAAAGTCTTCGGGAAGTGGCGTTGATATTTAGTTGGTATAAAAGGCGCCTTAACCCGTTGATGCTAACTTTTTTGACCAAGTAAGTTTCGTCTTAAAGCTCTTAGGGTTCGTTTCCCCTCCAAAGTCCGTCAGCGCAAATGGGACCAAAAACCAGTCCAAGAATCTTACGTTCAAAATGAGCAAGGGTATCTTCACCAGCCTTCGCTTACGGCCATGCTACTCCGATATGGAGCCAAACTAGGATGACCAGCATCTGAAAGTAAAAGTTCCCTTAGAACATTTTGACAGGATCCTCGTGCTTATTTGTCTCCTTAGTTCGAAAAAACAGCGACTGACAAGTGTAACTCTTCGTTTGATTTCAGATGAGATGTCAGCCGTGAGCTGTAACGTTCTGTCCGATTTGTCAAAGTTCTGCGCTTTTTCATATACAACGGTATTTTTTTTAAAGGCGAAAAATTTCAAATTGGAAACACTTTTTTCAGTGACAGCCAATTTGACAGTTCTCGGTTGTTTTGAGGTTAGTTTGGTTTGTTAATTTATCATGAATAGACTCATACGGAAGTAAAGTTGGCAAATTGACAAAACGTTACAGTCAAAGGTGAATTGTACAGAGACATTATTTCTAACTTTTTCATACCTCAATTGGAAGGCATTAACGTGCAGACGTAATGGTTTCAGCAGTACGGCCCACATGACACACCATGCCTTTAGTTTACTGAAAGAAACATTTGACGAATTTTAATAAGTTCATGAAATGGTGCTGTGAACTGGCCACCTCGTTTGTGCGATTTGACACCATTAGATTGTTTTCTCTGGGGATATGTAAGGTCGCATGTCTTCCCCGACAAACTAGTAACAATTGAGCGCTTGAGAGCCAACATTCGATGCGTTATTTCTGAAACACTGCCTGATATACTGCGGAGAGGGTGTGAAAATTGGACCTATAGATTACGTCATGTACGGGGCATACGCGGCTACCTACCACATGCTCGAAGTCATACTTAAGCATTAATGCCATACAATTGTCTCTCAAATAAAACCAATTATATCGACATCAGGAATATTTTTCTGTATTTTATTTTAATTTAAAGTTCTCTCCCTCTAAAGAAAATAACACCCTTTACTTGCACATGCCTTTGGAAATCATAGTGTTGACCTCCGAGTTTCGCGGGAATTTCTAAAATATTTTAAGTATCTGTAGGGTCAAAACATTGTCATAGCTGACAGCGAATGTTGATAAAAAATTTGGCCGATTTGGTCGAGTTTCATGTGGACAAAGCTGCCTTGTGGATGCATCTTCTGCACAAGATCCATAATCCAACCAACGCTGAAGCTTTTGCGCTATTGAGTCTGGGGAGAGCTAAATTGGAGGTCCGCTCGACAAGAAAGAATACGCGCTAGGCCACTAAAAAATGAGCATTCAGTCATTCAGTGATTTTGTCTCCTTTTCAACAAGGAGGAAGCTAACTGATCTAGTTGACCTAGTGATTAGAAGCATCACCACCAGTTTCTCAAAAAAAGTTTAATATTCTTGGATAACAAACGCCTTTGGACTATGCATGCCACATTGAAAACAGTCAGGACGGTGTCTGTCTTTTGGCAGCGTAAAAAAGTTTTCGGAAAGAAATCAGGCTTATTATAGACTAGGCCTCCCTAGATCTGCACGGCTATGAAAACGTCAATTATTGTGTTCTATCGACTTGTATCGACTTCTTGATGGATTAAGCCTTCTCAAAAAAATGTCACTATTGCTTTCAGAGACTCCAAAGATGCGATGTTTACCTAGCACGACCCGCTCTGCATCGATAAGAGTTTCTCAAAAAAAAAAAAAAATTAACATAACTTCACATGTGGAAAAATTGGTAGATCAGAGGAAAACCAAACGAATGCTTTCCAATGTCTCTAAAAGCTTGAGGACTTTTTTCTGTCACTCAGCATCGTGATGGGCCCTACGCCTATTGTTAGCACCTAAGTTTGCCAGGAATAAGTGACACAACAACCACTTTAAGTGAGCTACATCAGGCTGTAGCTATTCGACGCTGCTTTAATGAGTGCTGGTATTGTAGACACCAGGTACAGTAATGTTGTTGTACCTTTTCATAAGTAAATAGTAGGCAATCTGAAACACAAATCTGACATCTGTCAAAGGATTGTAAGCGTGAGTTCAGAGAATCCCTATGCAAAAATAAAGTACCCTCATCTGAATGAAGTGAAATGAGCTCCATATTATTCCATAATCCATTGCCGCACAGTCGTTAAATATTGTAGTATCGAAATTTGTAATTAAAATACGATGCATGCTGCTTTTAAGTATGAATGAAATACTCTCCTTATCCCTGTTTGCTCCTTCTCTGGTTAAATTCTACATGTCTTGCTGCACAACAAAGCCTGTCCTGAGGCAAACACCCGTTCATCGAAATATTCTAAATTCCCAGGGAATTTACCGAAGCAGTATTTCTTCAGAAAAAAATTCCAAAACCTTAATTAGTCGGTCTTAGTCACTCCATTGTTTAACACACCAAGCAAACCAAATTAAACCAATTTATCTCCAATTAGCCACCAAATCGTTATTTTACAAGCATTGAACTCTTTTTGTTCTCCCAAAACATCTTTCCTTCGGTACAAGTATCTTCTTCAATATCTCTGTGAATATGCTGCGAATTGCTCATCTCCAGACCTCCGGACCTGATCCAACAACCCTCTACTGTACGGGTAATATTGAACATCTGCAACACTCTCTCGCCTTAATTGCAAACACGAAAACATATAAATAATTCTGACACGATCTTCCTTTGAGTCTCGAGCACTTCCTCCATTCCTTCAGATCAAAAGGAGTGCATGACACACCCGATTGCACATTAAAAGGCGTTTTGAGCGATTTGTATTTTTTTCTCGCACTCGTACACTCGAATGTGTGGATTTGTGTTTGCGCGATTTAAATTCGGGGTAACGACAATGCAACATGAAATTCAAAAAATAAAATACACGCCAAGCGTTTTCGTAATCGTCGTGCTTGTGGTCCTGGTCGTTGGTCGTTGTGGTTGTCGGTTGGTGCCACATGTGCTGATGATTATCATTCTCCAGCTACAAATCAAGGAAATTAGCTCCACCGACTTTGCGCTACATATGTACTCGTACTTGTAGCTACGGGGTACTTGAGAGATGTTCCTGGCATTCGTTTTAAACGGTTGAATGGACTGAGCTGCGTTTAATTGATGACAATTCGGCCCGCGAAATTCCGTATGCGGTTTTCAGTGACAGAAAAATAGCAGAAAATTTGTGACATCTTGAGAAATTGGGTTTCTCATTAACATTTGGCTGGGGGATGTGATGATCTAAAAACGTGCGGTCTGTTATCGTAGCTGGTGGTACCGCTGGAGCAGACTCAAAGTGTATTTTTTTTTGATTTGGTGGATCGTCATTTCGCCAAGTGGAAGTCAGGCTTGTCTGGTTGATATGGTGACTTTCAGAGCCTTGATAGTTTTGAAATTTACTTTCTTTGTAGATTGAACTGCGTGTGATGATGCGCCATTTATATATCGCTTTGATAAGCAGGTTTAAGGATATCTTAGGTTAAAATCTTTTCGGATTCAGTTTCTTATGTTCTCGACAGATTTCACACCCAAAGACATAAGTTCAACCAGTATCTCGAATTCTAAGCGCGGCTGAAGACCATATTCTTAAAATCTGAACACACATAGTAAGATACTTACTTACTTACTTAACGGGCTCCCGGCCCATGAAAGTGTCTAGCCGAAACACTGTAGTCTGCCATCCTCTGCGATTCCAGGCACTCTGCTTTCAGTTATCCAGACTAGGCGCTCTGGCATCCGCGATGGCTTGGTCTTTAAAACGGAAGTTCGGCCTTCCTTGTCGTTTTGAACCTGGGCCTGGGAATCGAAGATCCTCTCCTTGGAGCATTATTGTTCATTCGCTTAATGTGGCCGAGCCAATGGAGTGAACGTTTTTTTGGCTTTTTAGACAACATCCACATCTTGATACAGCTCATAAGTATTGCGGTTGTATCTTCTTCTCCATTCGTCCTTCTCACACGCAGAACAAAAAAATCCAGTGAATGTCAATGGAAACGTCATCACTTTTCGCGCCAACATCTGGATTTTTCATGCTTTTTGCATCATCACCTCCTCGTGGTGCCCCCTGTATAACTATCTATAGATAGCTGTGTTTGCTATTTTTATAGAAACTAACGATGTGCGTTCTTAGTCTGATTGTACATGTGTGACTGGATATTTTGACCTGCGAGAGCACAGCCTTTGAAACTCCAGGGACTATACCAGAACAGGCTCATTTTGCTGCCCTGATGACTGAAATATGCGTCTCAGATGTGGAGCAGAATCCCTCAGAAGGAGGACGTGCGGCGGATGAACGCTTATGATGGATGGAATCAACGGCGGCGTCAAAAATAAGACGGCGAAACCCTATGCAAGCTACTGCAACATATTTGGAGCCTAGGTCCATTAGGATTTCCAGGATTAGTCAGGTTTCTGGAAAAGTGATGGCGTTGAACGAGCTCTTCCATGAACCAACGGCAGATTGCATACCCCCGAAGTGGGAACTGATACCTCCTTTATCCTTGGGGATAAACTAAGGAACTGGCGCTCCACGTTGGGGGTTGCGCATAGGGGTAACTTCCCAACCAAGAAAACAAAAACTGGTTCAGAGACAACCACACACCTCGGATACGGATGGACACAATGTTGACGACCCCAGCAAACCCTGGAAACAGACTACGTGCACCCAAACAACCCACGGAGGCCCTAGACTGCTATAAAGTAGATATTACCGCAATTAAACAACTTCGATGGGATGGGCAAGACAAAAGACGGATGTTCATGCCCCTACAGAAGAAAATGTTGACGGGATCAAAGACGATTTCTATAACCTCTTAGACAGAACATATGCTTAATGCCCCAGCTATGACACCAAAATTGTCTTAGGGGACGTGAATGCTAAGCTGAGAAACAAACCCTGCAAGACTCCACATCCGAAAAACGACTCAGGGCCTTAGACTTCGTAACGAAACGCAACTTCATAGTAGCCAACATGCGGTTTCCACACCTCAACATCCACAAGGGACTTGCCGGTCTCCGGGCCAATCAACCGAAAACTAGATTGACAACATTGTGATCGACGCCTGACATTTCCCCAACATTCTTTATGTCCGAACCTTCGGAGGAGCCAACATAGACTCGGATCACAGCCCTGTTGCAGCCAGGGTACGGATGCGGATATAACGAGCACATCAGGGTCGAGTCAGACGGCCAAGAAAGAGCACGAGAAGCACGCAATCGGAAAAACTTAAAAATGGTACGGCAGGAATGACGTTCGAAAATTGTATCAAAGTGTAAAAAGAGCATGCCAGGGCTACAAAGTCAGAGCGCAAGCCGGCTATTAACTGAGACCTTCAGTGTCAAAAAAGGTTTAAGACAAGGCATCGCGCTGTCATGTGACTTTTACAATCCCGCTTTAGAAAAAATCATGGAAAATTCACTGGCCTATTGCTTGCGTGCGCAGATTATTGGACGAAGACGGCGAGACGTCAATGAGGCATTCGCAGCTATCGAGGCGGAAGCGGCTAAAATGGATGCTGTCATCAACAAATAACCTCCAACAACGACAACTTGGCTGAACTTCGACGTAGTTAAGGACTTCGTCTACCTTGGCTCCGCAGTTAAAAGTAGCAAGGATACCAGCACGACGTAGAATAACTCTTGCCAATTGCTGTTTTTCGGGCTCAGAAGGTAATTGAGTAGCAGAGCCCTCTTTCTTAAGACCAAACTGGCTTCATACAAGACCATAATCATCCCCGTCTTGCTCTACGGCGCAAAGAAATTGACAGTATTTAAAAAGCATGAAGAAACGTGTTATTTTTGGTCCCGTTTGTATTGACAGGGAATAGAGGAGGAGATTTAACTACGAACTGTACGGGCTGTACAGCGACACCGGCTTGATTAAGCGTCTACAGATTCAACGCCATAAATGGCTGGGCCATGTAGAGCGAAAGGATACCACATAATCTTCAAATCCGAGTCCCGGGGACTACGTAGCAGAGAATGGCCGAATCTACGGTGGTGCGAACAAGTGGTAGGGGACCTCAACCAGCTTGGAGTGCAAAACCGATGAAAGGAGCTGACGAAAGACCGTGTCGGCTGGAAATGTTTGGTTGAGGCCCAGGATCACCCCGGACTGTAGTGCCACTAAAGAATAATTATTGAATTGTGAAGTCCTTATTGCTTTTATCATTGGATGTTGCTCTTGCTTCCAAAGTTCCTTTATGTAAGTGACAACAACAATCGTCCTAGCTTACCGTGAAGACGGTTAAACAATTATTAACAAAGCTTGCTTGTGGTTTCCTAGATAGTCCTTTGTTTCAACGTTTTTAAAACAACCGAAATGTATTTCGTATTTCGCTTACAATACTAGGCAAGTGCGTGATTTCCCTACATTTTCTTGTGGGTGATGGAACCAATCCACTTTATCCAACCGAAGCAAGGGTCAAAGGACTTCCGAAGGCATCATAATATACTCGTTTGTAACATAATACCTTCAGCTGTCTTAAGTAGAAAGGGAATTTCGAAAGCTGCTCTCGTAAATTTCGTCAGTTGAATGAATTCCCATTGTAAGGCAGACGTTCGGTTCGGTTTCCTTTGTTAGGACGAGCTGCCATGGCAACAATCGCTAGCTGCATACAAATAGAAGTAGTGTTGTCCCTGGAAGGATTATAAACGATAATATGCTACTCGATCTATTTGTTTTCGCTTTTATTGTCCCTGGGTAGGGTATTCTTTTTATTGAAAAAACGTTTCCGTTTTTGTTCTAAACTTTGTTACATTCATCCACTGAGCTATTCATGAGTTGTAGATGGTAGAATGCAATGTACCTATGTTTGTTCTTGTAGACCTGAAGCGGTGTTCTTGTTCACATCGCGTGAGATGTCTCTTCCCACAATATCAACTTAGAAACAGCCACCAACCACCACCCAACCGCCAACGAGATATTTTCGTATTCATACACCCGTTCGTACACTATATGGATAGGTTAGGTGTAAGTAGATATATCCGGGAAAAATTGATTCCCGAATTTGTGAATGTCGCGTGTGGAATGCCTTTACTGTAGTCGGTGGTGTTGTGTCCTCGCATCGTCCTCATATCGTGCCACCAAACACAACTAAAATGAGAAACACAATCACATTGTGAGTTTTGGATAACGTGTAGTACGAGTAACTACCGCGTGCTTTTTTCGTTTTTCCTACCTGAAGATAAATTTTCCTCACCACTGTTAGTACGAAAGTATACTACGAGTATATGTGTAGCAGTGGCAGTATCAAAGTCTAACAAATTGTGGGGGGGCGCTAAAAGGTAAGAGAGAGAGAGAGATGGAGGGAGAGAGAATCAAAAAAAGGGATAACAACTTTAATTTCGGGAAGACACGCAATGGTACTTTGTACATGCTGGCTGTCATTTATTGTTTTATGGGTCAAGCACGTGTGGCAAATACGTAAAAACAAAATTTCGTTTGCATACTCAGCTTGTCGCAAAATTTATAGGCCCGCCGGGCCATAGAACATTGAAGCCCTGCCGGAATCTATTACACCAATAAGACTTATCCTTAGTCAGTCACATTCTCTAGGTTTAAATTAAAAATTGACACTTTCGTTCGCTTCGGTCCCTTCTATTGTAAGTAAACACTATTCGTCGTACTCGTACTTGTATCTATGTCCTTAGTATGTAGATACTCGTCCAAAATGAAACGAATTTCAAATGTCAGCTTTGGATGTAATCTTCGAATTTCGACACTCAAAAACTGGTCTTTGGTATCATCTTTCAGGTTGTTGCGTATGAGTGTGTGTTGAGTCAGAGTGCGGGGATATGTGGATGTTTTTTTCCTTTTTTGGGATTTGTGGGGTAGGAAATTGAAACTCATTTGGGTGGTGATTAATGGCGGTTAGCTATGTGTGTCTATGTTGTGTCTTGTGTCACATCTAGACAGGAAATGAATGGGAAAACATACGCCCATACATATGGCAGGGTTTTCAGATTTTTTTTTGTTGTGTTTTGTTTTGTTTTATTTTCTTTTTCATTTGTCGAAGTGGTTTTCTTTTTTTTTCGGAAAATCCATGAGAAGATGTGGTGTATCCCGTCAATGATTGGGTATAGAGTAATCGTCCACTCACGGATTCTCGTAGTCTAAATTGCTAATGAGGTTTTAAGTTATGCTCTGAGGTTTTATGGGAAACCAGAAACCGATATTAATCGATGACATTAAAAGCGTATTACGGAACGAAATACCATAGCAAGAAGGATTCGGATTCGATGCATAATGTCGCTTTAATGAGCCCACTACTATGCTGCTTTATGTTTTCTAATTTTTTTTTTTTGGAGAGAACCGGAGTTTGTTACTACTGCTGCTACTACTACTACTGGGATGGACAAGGTTTACTACCTGTTAATTGCTTTACGGTTATTAAAAAGACAATCTTGTTAAGAAAATGAGATGCATCGCTTTGAGTAGATACAGTCGGGTGCAAAGCTAAAGGTAGAATCCAAAAGTTTTACTTCAGGCCATCGCACTTGGCTCGAAAGAATTTCTCTTTCTCTTCGGATGAAAACGGTCCTAATTACGCCTAGTACGTCCAAAAATACGACTAATATGTCTAAATCCATGCAAACTCGGTTTGACTCCTGAGCGTAATTGTTTGGTCATTGTTGTGCGGTCTTTGTGTTACGAGTCAAATTCTCCAGAGTGAGGAGGTCTAGTTGCCTAGTTTAAGCAATAATTTTAGATGCTTGGAATTGGCAGCAAAACTTGTACCATCAAAGGTCATAAGGTTCTGAAACGAATGTTGAACGTCCGAAGACATTCGGACTTACTATTAAATTGCTGAAAAATTTTGAGACGAAGCTCAAGTTTTGACTCCAAGTGGTACTTCTTATATCGATAATCTATCTGAAGTCTACTACATAAAGGCACTTCAAACGATTAGAAATACGTGAGACAAATCCACGGTACAAAAAGATGACAAGTGCTGGCGAAGGCGCAACTTCTCAAGCGAAAACAGAAAAGAGAAAGAGAACTATGGAGTTGAAATGAAGACGAAAGTTTTTGGCATACCAATGTCTTGACGAAGCCCATGCAAGATTAAACAAAATCAGTACTTCCAGTGAGCGAAAATCGAGCGGAACAGTCAAAGATGTTGAAAAAAACAATAGCTTATCCCTACATGGTGTCTGAGTGAAACTGGCGTTACAAACACTTAAAATCGTGGCTCTAGTGGATACAAGTCAGTCGTTATGGTTAAGCTCACCCTGAGAATCGACCCTGGTGGTCGCCTTAACCACGTCCACACTCCAACCGATTTCAATCGGCTTTCAGTTATATTTGTTACGAAAGTAAAACCTAAAGTAATAGATCTTATTCGATCATACCGGAGGCCTCTATTTCTGGCCACAGATGCATTGAATAGTGAATCGAATGCGGGGTTTTGCCATTGATAGAGCGAAGGAAAATGTAACTACCTATAGATACACTTTTTCGGAAGAGCTTAGCTAGTCTATCATCGCTTTCAACGTTCCGTTTAAACTCAAGTTGAAGCTGAAGATAGTGCGACCTGTTTAGAACCAGAACCATGCGATTATACAAAAGTTTGGAACCCACTTAACCAGTCAGTAAACAGTTTCGCAGTTTTGCAATTTGACTAAAATCTCAATAGATCGGAGTTAAGGAATGTGTGAATCTAAAATGGTAAAAGCAGCAGGTTGTTGAATGTCCTTAAAAATAAGGAATTCAGCCAGACTAAAAATACCTAGCAGATTTTATGGGATCTACATATGTTACATCGAGAGTTTCCTCTGTCTCATGCTTGAGCTTCGTTTCGTGAGATAAGAACCAGATCACGATAACCTGCTATTATTGTCGTCGCAAGTGAACTGAGCATCATAGCAGGCCTTTTTTTCTTTACATTTCAAAGAAGGTAAACTTAATTTACAATAAAGATGAGATTGATTTTCTTTGGTTGAAAATAGGGATCATGACCATCGAGCAGATTAAAACGAATTCAACTTAAAAAATGAAGAAGAAAAGAACGATAAACGACTACAGGATCTTTCAGTCAAAGGTAACTTAGCAATATTGACGGTACGTCGTATATATTCGCCAACTGGTGTTCCTTACCGACCCAATATTTACTGGCCTTTCCCGCTTAAATATTTACGATGCGACCAAGAATTCATTTGGACGGTGGAAAATTTGGTTCAATGAGATCTAGTTGAAGATTCTGTTTGAAATCTTACCATTCATGACCTTGCTGGAAACACGTCAGGTATTTTTCAAGCCATCTTACCCAAAAGCCCTGCATGAATGCCTGCAATAGATTGCAATTAGTTAGTAAACATTTTTTTGAAGTCAGAATGATGGATTGGGAAACTGTGTTGAGGCCTCACCGTCAGGAGTAGACCAAATTGGACACGAGTTCAGCAAGTCCTCCACTTTCGATGGGAGGATGTTCATCTCCTCATGTGTCAACTTGTGGTTTCCGATTCCTCTGGCTAAGTGCTTATTGACAGAATCCCATAAGCCATTAAAGTAAGAAATAGAAGCGAGAACATTGACTTTCGATAGATGATCAGCAATGATTTGATGGAATTTTTGAGAATGGAAACATTCGTAGAGCTCGACAAGAAACATTTTTGCATCATGAAAGTTGGTGGCATTATTGCTCCATATCTCTACAGGCCTTCCGGTTGAAATCAGGTTACCGACGAGTTCTAATTGAATTGGCTTTGTCACAAACTCGACAAACTCCGCGATAAAGTCTTTGACAAAACGAGAATTTCTACCAGGACACAAACGTCACCAAATTGGCCCGGCATAATCACCACCTACTCTACTGAGTTAACGTGAAAACGAATTCTCTCCGCCAGCAGGCTACTCAAGAATTTGGTTGTGCTATTTTAGAAGCACTAGCAGTTATGCGACGACGCGGACAGATCGTATCGAGTTAGGCGATTTGTTCCAAATGTCTTTAGAAATACTACCTAAGTTAGGTATTGACACCATTATCTGAATTTTGAGCAATTTCGTCTCGAGAAGAAAGATTACTTAGATCAAGGTTATACAAAGGCCATTTGTTCCTTCCACAGCCAAGCTGGACCTCTCCGCCATATCTCGTTTACTGAAAATAATCATTAAGCAGGATTATCAGTGGATCTTACATGATTCCAAGTTGGGTAGGAAATAGACAAAAGTATATCTGGCGTTCGATTCGCGACGAATACTGACCATATTTTTGGAAGAGCTGCTAACAAGTCTAATACTAGTACGTCCATGCGTAAGGATTTTTATCATTCAATGTAACGACAATTTTAGATTATGTAAGAGTTGAACAATTATATTCCACATTCTGACTTTTATCTCAAAAGAATCTGAGCACGTTTACGTTTTTAAGAGTCTGAAATTCATTCCGAATTCCTTCCCAATGGAAAGCCAATTGCTCTTTGGTCCCATTTTACCTTTTCACACCAAAAATCTCGGAATAAGATTTTGATGCCTACAGTTACTGGTGCCAGAAAACCAATAGGGTCTAATATTCGCAATGATTCCGATAGAACGCGACGTCTTGTACAGAAGATCGATTCATTTAAGCGTACTTTAAACGAAAACTGTCTTTAGCCGGATTCCACTATAGTCCTAGCAACTTTATCGAAGACAATTTTTCGAAATCTACAAAACATAGCTCCCTTTGGGGTTCAGGTAAAGCTAAAAGCATAGGCCAGTAATTCCCTATCCATTTTCCCAAATGAAATCCAGCTTCCCGTCAGAGGTTCACGAGTTTTGACTGCAACAATATTAGATTTTTAGCGGTATCAGTCCCTGTTATAATGTTATCAATATGGAAGTCTTTCAGGACCGCTTTAGAAGTACTGGGATATTTTTCTTAGCTGTCAAGAGCAAGCTGCTTCAGCGTACGATTGGCTATAAATGGAGCGCATGATGTGCCATAGACTACTAACAGGCCTAAAGGAAGTTCTGGCAATTGTCGCCAAAAAAAATTCGTTGGAAATTAATATGCATTCTTGCGGTTAAAATTTGGCGATAGATTTTCTCGACCTGTGAGTACTGCATAATTTAAAGAAATTCATTTGGCAGCTTTAGCAGAACCATCCAAGCCAACACGAATTTTTGTTGTACTGCCATTCATTTTAAAAATCGCATTAGGCAAGTGAGGACACTTTGTTGTGGATTGGAAGATTTTCTTTGTGGGAATTTTTGTATGTGTCCTGGCGATAGATACTCATTCATGAACGTCGAATATTCTTGATGTAATTGAGGATTTGATTTGTTAAATTAGACAAAAAGGATTCGACAATGCAACTTTTGGCGGTAAGACATGCCGTGGGACATATCTGGCCAGAAAACACGGCTTAGGCGAATAACTAACACGACATCTCCATCTCGTCTATGAGAATTATTTGTTTTGTTCTTAAGGGTAAACAGGGGAAGCCTTCTTTTGATGGCAATGAACTACATTTGGGTTATTGTAAAGAATCAAGCCGAGGTTAAGCCCTTACTTAACCTTCTCATTAATTTTAAGCTAGTTTGAGAATACAGACTTTCTCTAAATGCTTCCGTGTTGCCGAATACAATGAATTTTGTTGGGCTCCTAGGTCACAGAGGGATAGTAGAGGTAAGGGCATGGATGAACTTGCTATGCAAGGCTCAAGTAAGAGTTTATCAGTATCCAATCCCGCTTTAAAGCTAGTTCCGTCATTGTTTTAGCCACTATTAGCAGTTGCGATTTATGTTGATGCCTGTTAGACATCTGTAGTTTTGCTGTTGTTCCTATGTAGGTAACACTGTGATCTAGTTATTTGTGTCGTAATGGAACAATACGATTCTTCTGTGCACCTAACTGTGCGAAGTATAAGTGAGGCGACATCATACGATGTTGTTTAAAAGAGTAACGACGACACGACACAATTTCTGTGAGTGTCTGGTCTAGACTCGGATCAGCCAGCTGATACACGGCACGAATATGGTTGGTGCTTCTACAAAAAATCCAGCAACAGGTACCTTTTGGAGCACAAAAGACTAATTTTTTTTCTACGTACTCTGTTCCAAAGAAAAATTTACTCGGAATCATAAACCACAACCCCATTTGCGTGAGAAATAGAGGTAAACTAAAAACCTGTATCGGTTTGGAGAACCACTTTATTATACCTTTTCTATTTGTTTCGAGAAATGAAAACTAACTCGCGACACGTAGATGAGTTCTAAGACCTAATAGTATGCAGGCGAATGTAAAAGCCTTCAATCAACACCAGGTGATGTGGTGTTTAATTTCAAAAATGAGCCATGTCAATCCAAACAATGAAAGCGGTTCGGGGTCAAGGAACTATCCAATCAATTAGGAGAGATAATTTTCGAAGACCGTTTTTTCAGGAATCAAACTCAAATCAAAATCGCAGCAGGTGGAGCAGTTTTGTTGGCTCTACTCTAAGCTTACCGAAAAGGAGAGCAGGGAAATACTTAATTTGCTCGGACGATGGTGGTTTTGAGACAGCGGGTCAAACTTCTGATGGATTTTGGGATGATACCTGGGCATTATATTTAAGAATACGTCATAGAACGAGTAAGATACATATTATGGGCTTGACTGTCATATGACCCTTGTCTTATGGATATGCCCTCTAATGCCTTAATAAAGCCTAGTGTTGCTTAAGTCACTTTAGTCCATGCAGCTTTTGCAAAAGTCGTTAGCAAACATGCCAAACCTTCTTGCATGTTTACCTATGAGGCAGGGTCCGGTGATGACACCTTTAATGGCGCTAAGATGTTTTCTATTTAAAAGAATTAATTAATTAATGGAGCGGTTCAGATCTAGCTTTGCCCAGATTTGTTTGGTCGCTGAGGATTTGTTTGCACGTAGCGATATGTATACCTATGTTTTCCTTTTCAGGTGTGATAGGTATAGCGGTTCCAATTTTGGCAAGTTCGTCGGCCCTGCATTTCCCTGGAATGTCTCTATGTCCCGGCACCCAGCAAAGGTGAATATTAAACTGCTCCGCCATCTCCATTAGAGATGATCGGCAGTCCATGACAGTTTTTGAATTTAGAGAGCATGAGTCCAAAGATTTGATAGCGGCCTGACAATCGGAAAAGATGCGGATATCCATTGCAGATATTACATTTTTCTTTAGCCAGGATAGGGCTTCCTTAATTGCCAGAATTTCTGCCTGGAACACGCTACAGTGATTGGGGAGGCGGAAGGAGAGGCTAAGGTTAAGCTTATCGGCAAAAACATCACCACCAACTCCACTGACAGTCTTTGAACCGTCGGTGTAAACGTGGATTCAATTATCATCCAGGACGGCATTTTCCTCCCACGAGAATCTGGAGGGAATTCTTACATGGAAGCCCTCTTCAAACCATTGTTTGGGTGTGGTGTAGTCGATGTTTTCTGGTAGGATTCCTAGTTAAGCATATTTGCGTTGTCAAAAGATAGCTGCGTTGCCGGATATTTGTCTGCTATAAATGTCGAGGGGTGTAAGGTGAAACAGAGTGTCCAGGGCTGCGAAGAGAGTAGTGCATAGGGCTCCGCTTATGAACAGACATGCTGTTCTTTGGACTTTGCTCAGCTTCCTGCAGTTCACTACTTTATCTAAGGGCGTCCACCATACAACCACCTTGAAGGTGAGTATCGGTCTTATGACCGAGATATATGCCCAATGGGTGATGCGAAGTTGGAGGCCCCTTTTGTTACCGACGGCTTTTTTGCAAGAGAATAAAGCTACTGAGGCTTTCTTTACTATTTCTTGAATATTAGGTTTACAGCCTAGTTTCCTGTCGAAAATTAGACCCAGATATTTCGCTGTATCGGAGAAGACCAAGCTGGTACCATTGATTGAAGGAGGGTCTATAGTCGGAATTTTGTATTGCCTAAAGAAGAGCACAAGATACAGTGATCCGCCCAGCTAGTGAATATGTTAAGATTATACTGAAGTAGCTCTGTAATAGTATGAAGACGTTTTCCTGAGACGGCTATAGCAACGTCATCTGCATACGCAACCACCCTGCTACCACCCTCTTCCAGGTATATAAGCAGTTCGATAACCACTAAGTTCCAGAGAAGGAGTGAGAGGACACCTCTGCTGACACTTCTTTTGACAGAGGACCCAGCCAGTTTGGAGTTGATAATCCTGCTCATTAGCATGAGATTGATCAAGTCCCCAAATGAATCATCATGCTGTGCTAAATTTTAGAAAACCATTGTCCCTATGCTCTGGAGTAGTTCGACCAGAATCTGAGTGGGATTACAAATGTTTTCAAAATGGATTTCAGATATGGCAGTTGTATCCTTCTGGACGACGAAAAAGTTTTTGCGTCTGTCCTTACACAATCCTAACGGCATCGAACTATGTTGTAAAAAATCGGTGGAGGGGTAAGGCATCTCCACTTTGAGCCCTTACTGAAACCTCTAATGACTTTCAAACTAGTTCGGAAAGGCTTCACTGAACGTAATCGAAAGACTTAATGCACTGAATCTTGTCTAGGTCCCAGTTAACAGTGAATCACAGGAAATGAAATCGCCGATAAATTTGCAAGGAAAGGCTCATAAGATGCTTGTTAACTTACTTACTTAAGGGGCTCCTGACCCATGTAGAGTCTCTGTCTGAGACACTGCAGCCTTCCATCCTCTACGATCCTGGTCACGCTGCTTCCAGTTGTCCAGACCATGTGCTCTGACATCCGCGATGGCTTGGTCTTTTCTTAGCTGGAGCATTATTGTGCATTTACTTGATGTGGCCAAGCCAATGTAGTCGACGTGCGACGTGTTTTGGCATTTTGAACAATATCCACATCTTGGTACAGCTCATAGCTCGCGGTTGTATTTTTCTTTCGTAGGAACCCAGTATCAGCTCTCCCTTCTTGCTTATCGTCCAGCACTCGGCGCCATAAAGCAGAACTGGCAGGATAAGGGTTTTGTAGAGCACAGTTTTCGTCCTTCGAGTTAGGAGTTTTGAACCCAATTGTTTGGCCAAGCCTAAGTAGCAATGGTTTCATAGCGTAATTCTTCGCCGGATCTCCACTAGGGTGTCATTCGTGGAGTTCATGCTATCAATAGTGACTTTTGTCCTATGCGAAGGTCAGATGCTTGATTTTTTGTTGATAGCATGTACTCAGTCATGTCCTCATATACTTCAAGGCCAACGGACACCTGTCCAGCGCACTATCTACTCCAGTACAAGATTGAAGAAGTCGCATGATAGCGCATCTCCTTGCCGAAATCAGGTGCATGTTTGAAATAGTTCGGAGGAAATACTTCCAAACTGCACGGTGCAGCGCGTGTATTCCAGCGTCGCGCGACACAGCTGAATCAGTTTTGCCAGGATTCCGAATTCGGCCATCGCCATATAAAGTTCCTGACGATGTATGCTATCATACGCCGCTTTGAAGTCGATGAATAGTTGGTGTGTTTCGTCTTGGAATTCGTTGGTTTTTTCCAGGATTTGCCTCAGTGTGAAAATTTGGTCTATGGTCGATCTGCCGGGCCGGAAGCCACACCGGTACGTGCCGGTCAGTGTGTTGCATAAGGGTTTAAGACGTTCACACAGTACGTTGGATAGGATCTTATATGCGACATTAAGCAGGGATATGCCACGATAGTTCTTGCAAGACATAGAATCGCCTTTTTTGTACATGGGGCATGCTTGTTTAGGTATCCCAATGACAGTTCGGTTTCAAGGTTGCCAGTAGACCAAACGACTATTTTATTAGAGACAGTGGATCAGTAAGGTACGAAATACTGAAGTAGTGTCGGAACTGGTCTACACAGAGTGATTGCTGTGAAAGTGACCGTGTGAATGTCAGGCCGTGGCTTTTGCTGATGCTGTAGATACTTACTGACTGAAGCGCTTACTTGTCGTTTTTTGAAGGACTGACCAGCTCTTTTTAGAGAACTTGCGACGGACTACTTCTTTATCTCACTGCTCTGTTCCAACAGCATAAAACAATAACGAGGGAAACTTGTCGTGTTGCTTGTTTCACAATTCGGAAAAGAATGGGAGTCTAGAGTCATTTGATTCAGTAGTACGTAGATGGCAAGTTACTTTCCAGCCACATTGTAATTTTCAAAATAAAATCATCATAGGGTGCCCACATAAACTTCAATTTAATCACCTTGATATGTATTTCCAAAACAAGAAAGACATTATGAAACGTCAGGCCAATTAGGCCCTGATCAAGAAAGTATTTAAGTTTGTTGGAAAAGAGTCTTACAACCTTTTAGCTCGTATATACTCGCCTACCTGGCCATACGAACGACCATAATCTACCCCCAATGCAGGTATATAGGTACTCCTACATATTCATGGCTCGCTCGCATGTTAAGCTCTGAAAATTTAACTAAGCTGCTTAAATTGCCAGCATTTAACATCTACGAGTATGGCATCTATTATACTCAAAGCCGTCTTCGTCTAAATATTGTACTTTCCAACAGGGCAACGCAAGCCAAAGAGACTGCCAGAGTAATTAAAAGAGATTTCCCTTTAAATAAACGAAGACAACAGCAGTAGAAGTAGCAGCAGCATAGTGTATCACATTACATGGAACAAAGGTATCATAAAATGCTCGTAAAAATGGAAAACGATCTGTAAAAAATCACCTCTCATTGTGGCATAGTGTGTCTTAGAGCGTACCACGAGTATGTTGACAGTAGGAATGACAGCGGCGAAGGCTGCGTTCATGAGAACGACAATGACATCTTCATTTTTAGAATTTAATTCGATATTTCTCCGTTGGGAGTTTTGGTGGAAAGTAAACAGAAGGTAATTGGAAAAGGACACGGCACAAATGCCTGGCAGCATTGTAATCGAATTATAATCACAAATATATGAGAGAGGGTATAGAGTGTTCCCAGTGGTCCTGAGTCCCAGAATTTCATCCCAGTGTTTCACTATGTTGCTACCTATTCACACACAAAATAAACACAAAACAACGACAATAATGGCAGAAGATGAGCAAGAACCAAGAAAATAGAAAATAACAAAAAAATAGAAAAAAAAGAAAGAAAAACAAATTCCCAACAAATCAGGACATCGTCGGTAAGGGTGCTCTTCAAAAGAACCATCCTTTATACTCGTACACTCTATCGTTTATTTGTTTAATTTTCAAAGAGCTTTCCCCGAAGGCAAAGATAGCACTCGAATAAAATTGGTCACACCATTCGAGTGGGTAGTGGAAGCATGTACCGGGATATACTCGTATCTTAGTCGATTGTTGGTAGCTAAATGATTACGAAATGCATTTGTTTCATGGGAAAGAGTACTTCACTGCACAAAAGTGCAGGAAGATTCTAATTGAATTATAGTGTGTGAGGTAAACAAAACATTTCATTTTAAGGATAAGTACACTTCTTCACCCTGACAATGGAGTTAAAAAGGAATCGAGTGATTTCGAAATTAATCAACTGTCAGAAGTAGGAAACACCACCATATACTCGTATGTACAATACATACATTCATTTGTATCGTACTTGAAGTGCAGCATTTGGAAATTTATACAAATGTCATCTGATGACTTCCAATTGTGATGACAGTCAAGACAAAATCAGAATCCTGATCACGATGCCTAGGTATGCCAAGAAAGTTTAGTTCGGCTTTATGTTTACTGACCAATAACTTTTACCAGACAATACCTACTTCATCACACTTGAAGGGGTGTGGGGTGCATTACTCAATTAAACGATGTCCATTCTTCTGGATAATTGAATTGAGATTGAGTCTTATGGATATTGGCTAGGCTACGACGACTGCTCTGATTTATAGGGGAGTTACGTCTCTATTCACTTAAATATTGCATACGAAGCATATACAGTAGTACCTATGCTTTGTTGGTAGTGTAGAACACAAGGACGTAGGACTCACTCTTTGATAGTTCCTTTAACTGGGATTTCTTAATTTATCACAGACATATTAGTCAATAGTGGTAAAGTGCCTTCAGTACTAGAACTCACCACATCAGTGTAGATTGCCTACAGACTGCAGGATCTTGGAGGGACACTCACACGAATCAAAACTCTTAATAGAAATCCTAACAGCGAACATAAGCAGTCCTATCACATGCTAAGATCAAGGAACACTCTTATCTGAGTCTTGCTTCTTAAGTTCGATGGCGATTTCATTTTTTGTGATCAAATTGTGACCTGGGGTCGAAATAGGATTCTGACTGCGTTTAGAAGAGTCTTGCTTCCTCCTGCACACCGATTCTTCATAATATAGTTACTTCGCCTTTCAAATATACGTACACCAGCGTATAACCATAGTTCAATTTGGGAGACACCTGTGAAAATCCGACTTCAACAGCTTTCTGACTCCGATTTTAGCCGCAACCTTTCCCGGGCACAGAGAATTGATGTTGTACTTTCGGAGTAACAGGAATAGGGAGATCTTTCGTCAGACGTTATGTCTATTAGACCAGTGGCAAAAGACAGTGGCCGGATAGGGTAAACAGAACTCCAGTGCGTGTCATACTAAAGAGAAATTTATTTTAAACAGAAACTAGTAGAATGGATCAGAGCCAAGAATTCTAGTGAAGGCCGTCGTACAGCCGAGGAGGACAGCTAATAAGAGTCCGGTAAGACTAGCGGTTGACAGACGGCAGAGGATCCACTTCGGTGTCAATCCGTATGCCTAACTGGAAATTTCCGGAAATTGTAAAAAATCGAAGGTGTGTTCGAGGCTTAAACGTGATAAGTTAGATCCACAGAATTTCTATATCTATCCAAGCTGCTACCCAAGCTGAAACTGATGAACGAAGATGTCTTAAACAAAAAGGTCCGAAACATAAACAAGCCTCTGATACGGATAGCTTTACTGTTGATAACCCATGCAAACGAATTGAAGACAAGGAGCTTTGGACATGCATGTGTAATATTATGAGTAGGTCCCTTAACAGGCCACGTAAAGTCGAACAACTAGCGGAGACCTTAGACTGCTGGAAAGCAGATATTACCGCCATCCAAGCAATGCGATGGGATTCTTTAAGTGGCGCCACAGTCCAGAGTGGATCTAGGCCTCAGTCGACAAGCGTCTCCAGCCAGCTCGATCCCTGGCTAGCTGCCTCCAGTTTCGCACGCTAAGTTGGTTGAGGTCTTCTTCCACTTGCGTGCGCCACCTAAGTCTTGACCTTCCTCTACGGCACTGTCCCTCGGGAGCGGATTCGAATACTTTTCGGACCGGAGCATTGGTGTCCATACGCTCTACATGACTCAGCATTCTCAGTCTTTGGATCTTCACAGTTCGTACAGTTCGTCGTTGTATCTCCTCCTCCACTTACCGTCAATGCAGATGGGACCGAAGATCGCCCGAAGAATTTTTCTCTCGAAGCAACCAAGAACACCCTCATCCATTTTTGATAATGTCCATGCCTCTGCGCCATAGAGCAGGACCGGGATTATTAAAGTCTTATAAAGGGTGACTTTTGTTGTCCGAGAGAGGGCTTTGCTACTCAATTGCCTTCTTAACCCAAAGAAACAGCGGTTGGCAAGAGTTATTCTTCGTTTGATCTCAGCACTGGTGTCGTTCTCTGAATTTCTAGCGGAGCCTATCGATCTGAAGCTCATGGGTCTTCTCCAAGATCTGCCGCAGTGTGAATATTTGGTCGATGGTGGAATTTCCTGGCCTGAAGCCACACTAATATGGACCTATCAAGTTGTTAACGAACGGTTTTAGGCGTTCACACAATACGGCCGATAAGACCTTGTATGCGATGTTAAGGAGACTGATGCCTCTGTAGTTGGCGCAGTTCAGAGGGTCTCATTTCTTGAGGATCACACAAACAATGCTCAGGTTCCATTTATCGGGCATTCTTTCGTCCGACCATATTTTACAGATGAGTTGGTGTATGCTCCTCACCCAATGTCATCGCCTGTCGTTTTAAAGAGCTCGGCAGTCAGCTCATCCGCTCCAGCAGCTTTGTTAAACTTCAGCTTAAATATAGCTATCTTCATTTCATCCAGTTCGAGTGGACGGAACTGGTCATCTAAATCGTCCAGGTTGAAGCTTCATTCTGCCTATATAAGGTTGGTAAATTTAGCCTTCATACGGATTGCTACGAGTCGCTCGTTTACATCTCGGAAACTCGAGACTTAATCCCTAAGTCTGCCTCCAGCAATAAAAAAGCTAAGAATCGCCATAGTATCGCAATTCTTCATCCTCTTTTTGTCCGGCCTATCTCATCGCAACATTGTCGCAGCTAGCACGCGGTTCCCCCACCTCGATATTCACAAGGGCACTTGGAGATTTCCTGATCAATCAACCGTCAACCAAATTGACCACATTGAGATTGAGGCAAGATACTCCTCCAGTATTATGGATGTCCGAACGTTCCGAGGAGCCAATATCGACTCGGACCACTACCTTGTTGTAGCTGAGGTACGGTTGCGGATATCCCGAACAACGCTAAAACAAGCTAAAATTGTGAGGCTACAATAGCAAGAGATCGCCTAGTCCTTTTCTGATCGAGTCTCCCTTAATCTCTTAAGGGGTCCCTTACCGCTAGCCTTAAGCATCGAAGACCAGTGACAACACTACAAGAAGGCCATCAGAGAACCCGATTCTGATGTGCTGGGTTTCACTCGACTACCACAACGAAACCCCTGGCTTGATGACAAATGTCGGCTAGCAGATGCAGCTAAACATGATGCATATTAAGCGGCGCTACATAGAAGGACCAGAGCTGCTCATGAGCTCTATGAGCAGAAGAGAAGAGACGAACACCGGCTCCCCAGGAGGAAAAAGAAATTGAGAGATGCTACTCCAGGAATGAGATTCGGAAGTTTTACCAAAACGTAAAAAAACATGCCACGAACACAAAAACCCCAAACCGAAGCCTGTAGAGACGAACAAGGGAACATCGTAGTAGAATCGCAGTCGATGCTGAGGATTTGGAAAGACCATTTCTGCAAACTGTATAACGGCGATGACGAACCAAATACCGCTGTCAGGCAGAATCAACCGAATCAACCTTTCAACCTGGACGACGATGACCAGCGATTCCGTCCACCCGACCTGGATGAAGTGAAGATAGCAATGTCTAAGCTGAAGTCCAAAAAGTTGTTGGACCAGATGGTCTAACGGCAGAGCTCTTCAAAGCGGCAGGTGACGACTGGGTAAGGACCACACACCAACTGATTTCTAAAAATATGGTCGGACGAAAGAATGCCCGATAAATGGAACCTAAGCATTGTTTGTCCGATTCTCAAGAAAGATGACCCTCTGAACTGCGCCAACTACAGAGGCATCAGTCTCCTTAACATCGCATACAAGATCTTATCTGCCCTATTGTGTGAACGCCTAAAACCGTTCGTCAGCAACCTGATAGGTCCATATCAGTGTGGCTTCATCGACCAAACTACGGAAAATCTTGGAGAAGACCCATGAGCTTCAGATCGATACACACTCCCTATTCATCGATTTTAAGGCCGCGTATGACAGCATCTATAGAAACGAGCTATTCAGAGCAATGTCTAGTTTCGGCATCCCTGTCAAACTCGTCCGTCTCTGCACGATGACGATGGAGAAACCTCGCTGCCCCATCAAGATCGATAAATATCTAAAGGACAGAACGTAACAGAATGAACAGATATATAAATTTGATGTAGTTAAGGACTTTGTCTTTCCAGGCTGCGCTATAAATTCAGACTTCCAGTCCGCTCTGTAGTGCAGAGGCATGCATGACATTATCGAAAATGGGCGAAGGTGCTTTTAGCTGCTTTGAGAGGACCATTCCCTCGAGTGATTTTCGGTCTCGTCTGCATTGACTGTGAGTGGAGGAGGAGATACAACGACGAACTGTATGGACTGTGCAGCGACATCGACCTAGCCAGAAGAGTGAAGTTCCAACGACTGACATATAGAGAGGATGGACACAAACGCTCCGGTCCGAAAAGTCTTCGAATCCGTCCCTAAGGGACAGCGCAGTAAAGAAAGGCCAAAACTCAGGTGGCGCTCGCAACTGGAAAGGGACCTCAGCCAACTTAGCGCGCGAAACTGGAGGTAGCTGGCAAAATATCAAGCTGCCTGGAGACGCTTATTGACTGAAACCCAGGTGCACCTCGGACTGCTTCACCTGAAGTACTGCACCACCGCCCGAGTACGAGTCGTTACAGTTGCCAAAAGGCAAATAACACGGAATGTTATAAAACTCTAACTCATTTTGATGAATCGAAATCTCACTCAGACCAATAGGCAAATTAGAGATATTAAGTATATCACTCATCACAAGAACCGCTCTGGTGAATTTTTTCATCTATCATGACCACAGAACGGGTCCACAGTCTCAAAATACGAGTAATCCTCTAGCCAAGTCAATTTCAATCTAAACCACCGACACCAATAACATTAACAATGGCAGTAACAATAACTACAGAACAGTACAGGTAAACTGACTAACACTAGAGTAGAGCATCATCCTACTCGAAGGTACTTATTTTTTAATTGCACACAAAATTTATTATTATCTCAGTTTGTTATCTGCCATGTAGACTCTCCAGTTCTTAAGTTTTCTAACATAAATCACCAAATTTAAGTCCTTGTTTCACTTAAACACCTGATGCAACAATATTCTCGTTAGCATTTATGTACGAGTATTCGTATCTGTTGGAGTTGCTCTCCGACACAAAACCATCTACGAGTACACACAGGATATGGACGAAAAGCAGTAAAGTTTCAGCTAATCCTAAACAAGTTAAGGTGTTCCGCTTTTAGAACAGGTAAAGCCCTATCCGATTAAGTTGTCTCTGAAAATGTGTGATAAACGCAAGTTTAAATTATTTTCAGTTTGTTTATTTTGTCAATGCCACAGGGTGTACTCATTTTAATCTGCAACTTGTAACAGTGCTGTGAATTATTATTTCAACTCTTAATCGTAGTTGAACATCAGATAAGTAGTGTATGCCTGTCTTGAAGGTTGTCGAAATTAACTCGTTGAAATGAGATCCATGCGAGTGTTGGAGACTACAGTGCCGCGATCTGATTTTCGACGGAAATTCTTATTTCAAGGAAAATAGTTCAGTAAACAGAGGTATGTGTCTCGATTTTAGTGATTTCGGGGCCTTGGAATACTAGTGGAAGTGTGTTTCTTGTGATAGACATGTCATCGTATTTTATATGACATTTTGTTTGACTCTAGATCCTTTCGTGGGTGGAACTATGGGACATGACGTACTACATGCATCTTTAACGATATAGAGAGTGTAACTGGAATTAGAACAAGGGTTCCACAAAGCAAACTCTTCAGCTTATAATACTTCAAACAACTCAAAACCGACTTAGTCAGAAGCTTGCTTTTCAGAAATTTCAACGTGTAAGTTAAGTACAACGTCTGTTGGTTCAATCTGATAACATGCTGAAGATTTTTGGCCTCACGGAAACCAACTAAGGACAAGCGACAGACACTCATCTCATAGGCTTGATTCTATCGTCTTACCTGCTATCGACAATATTGACTCACAGTTAACATTTGTAAGACATCAAGTAATAAAGAATTGAGATTTGAACACCAAACCGTCCAAATGGGAAACCAATGCACTTCCAATTGAGTCACTGCCACAACCATAGCTATACTAGCGGAAGCGTTATTTGAACCTCTACAACAAGTTCGGAGCTCAGGTCAGTTATAAGATATGAAGACTGTCATGAAAAAGGGTATGCTGCGACTATGGTAGCGCTCGCTTGTGTCCCATAAAGAGGGTTACTGCGTAGCTTTCTTTCAGCGAAAAATCCAAAACAGTTTCGGATATTATAACCTTATTGTTGGCTACCACAGCACAGCAAACGAAACAGGGACATTGACCTCCGGATATATGTATATGTGGTATGTTCGGACACTTAACAGACCACGCGCAATCGGACCATTAGAAGAAGCCAGTAAAGATAAAAAAATTTGAAATCTACTATGAAGAAACCCGTATCTGATTCTGAACGTGAGCTCCTGTCTGTGTGAGTTATTATTTCACGGGATGCCCATACATCGAGGTGGGTAAGGATTACCCTGACCAACGCTGTCATTCCTTTTATACCAATCCAGACCCGAGGCAAGGCCGACTTAAATCCTTGTCAAACTTAGGGTCACGCCACCCAGTACTTTCTGCGTCTCTACACTGGGTTAAAACGAACTGGAGAATTCTTTCTGAGCATTCGATTTTAATCAGACTCGGCCAGAAATCCGGGGGCCCTGACTCCTACGGAACCATGTTTTAAGTCTTGGTTTGAACTACCGGCGGTCCTGCGTAAATCTTACTATGGCAAGCATACAACTCCCTTGTGTTAATATATAGAACGGAGCAAGGTAGACTTCAGATTATGACACGCTAAACCAAATTGATAGTATTGGGATCACCCTAAGGTATGCCTGCAGTATTCTGCCCTTTCAAGCCTCCCGTGCGGCCACCATGCAGATCTCTAAAGCTCCACTAAGAAGGAAGAACTACTATGAGAAGATACAACGTATAAAAGCTGGAATAATTAGAAAGAGCATTATAGGTAGCTTTAACGTCAAGGTAGGGAGCTTGTTTAACCTGACCTTCATATCAACAACAAGCAACAACAACTCAGTAGGACAAGTTAAGCGAATGTACAGAAGTGATCCTGAGTGAGAACACCGTAACGGAAGACCTTGCTTTAGATGGGACGCATAGGTAGAATGAGATCTCAACTGCCTTGGTGTAGATTACTGGAGACAGTAGGCTAAGAATTCAGCTTACTACAGAGGCCTGTTAGTTCAGATAAACACCAAACTGTTGTGCAACCTAAGTAAGTAAGTAAGATACAAATACAAATACCTATACTTAATCGAGAGCAGAGTGACGTGCCTGACACTTCGCAGGTAACCTTACCAGAACAAGCGCCAAGTTAGCTCAATTAAGCAGTAGCTATAATTTGTTGTAGTTACTGATGAGAAGTAAGTAACTTTGATGGTTTCGAGATGCCTGGTACTGATGGCATATATCCAGTTATTCTACAATTTACTGAAATTTTGAAGAGAACTTTTACTGCCAGCTTGATATTGGCATTTACTATAGTACATACCGTCGAGCACTTCAGATCAGTCAGTCTGACTTCCTTCATATTAAGGATTGGTTGAGCTTTGGTCCTCTGTTCCTAATTCAATGTGCCTTACCAACCTAAAATATTCTTGTAGACTGTGCTTTAAAATCAAAGGCGAACTCGACAGATGTGAAAATTTGCAACGACATTTCGGATGCTTTCGACAATCCACCTTTTGACAGCATGTAATGTCCAAGTGACATAGGCGAATCTCTGGTTTTAAGGATGAAAGCAATACTGGTGAATAGACTTTTTGTTGAGGATGTTTCCTGAGTACAATATGTGATGGCGAGATGAACAGGGAGTGAACGCCGGTCAGCGTCATGTCTACAATAACATAGTGGACGTAAGTTGCCTCCCTGTTGAATGCTTTCTACAGGTTTAACGTCGACACTCAGGCATATTTCTGTCAGACAGGTACCCCCCCGTCTAATTATTTACTCAGATAGACAGGTACCACTTGACGTGGTCGACTATTGGTCCGGTAAAAATGATCTTCCAGTCAATTCCCTTAAATGAGAGATTTTCCACTTTACGCCAAGGGAACCTGATTCGTTTCACTTGTCTAAGGCATCTTAGGTACTTACTCTAGGTAGCGCTACAGTTCGGGGTGGACCTAGGTCTTAGTCAACAAGCGTCTCGAGCCAACTCGACCTCCGCTGGTTGCATCCAGCTTCCCATGCTTTCAATTTCGTGCGCTACCTTGTGCGCCGTTTTTTCTCTAGATCACTGTTGTCCATCCGCTCTACATGACCCAGCCATCTCAGTCATTGGACCTTCACTGTTCTGGTTAAGTCGACGTCGCTGTACAGTTCACTCAGTTCTTCGTTGTATCTCCTCCTCCAGTTGTGTCAGTCAGTTGCCTTCTTAGCCCAAGGAAGCAACGGTTGGCAAGAGTTATTCTTTGTCTGATCTCAGGGCTGGTGTCGTTATCTGAATTTACAGCGGAGCATAGGTAGACAAAGTCCTTAACTACCTCAAAGTTATATCTGTCGAGGGTGACGTTCTGTCCGAGACGTCGGTGTTGGTTGTCCATTCTACTTGACAGCATATACTTGGTCTTGCCCTTGTTTACCGCTAAACCGATTTTTGCTGCTTCCGTCTCAATACTCGCGAAACCACCACTGACATCACGCCGCTTTCTTCCGACTATGTTCATATCATCGGTGTATGCGAGTACTTCGAAAGACTTTTGAAAGATTGTGCTTCCTGTATTGACGCGTGGGTTTTGCACCATTCTTTCAAGTAAGATTTTAGAGAAATCGCATGACACCTCATCGTCTTGTCTAAATTCTTTCTTGGCATCAAAGGTCTCGGTGAGATCTTTACCGACCCTGATGGAGCAGTGTGTATTCTCCATCGTCATCCTGCACAGACGGATGCAAAAACTATACATTGCTCTGTATAGCTCGTCGCTATAAATGCTGTCGTACGTGGCCTTAAAATCAATGAATAAGTGGTGTGTATCGATCTGTAGCTCATGGGTCTTTCCCAAGATCTGCCGCAGTGTGAATATTTGGTCGATGATGGACTTTCCTGGCCTGAAGCCACATGATAAGGCTTCAGGCCTTCCTTTGTTCGTGGCAGGTTGTTTTTTACCTTTTAAACCTCCGAATCTCTCAATTTCTCCGGCCGTGTGTTTCTCACACTTCTTCCTTTTCCTTCTGGAACGTCGGTGATCGTTTCTTGTCTTGTGCTCGTGAGAAGTGCCGCTATGAATGCGTCTTGCTTTACAGGCACTCGTCACCAGTATTGCCACTCGTCTTCGACACTCTATGCTGGCTGCAATGGACCTATTAAGATTTTAAGAGAGACTCCATAGGAAAAATATTTGTAATCTCTTGCGATTGCACCCGTCTGAATTCGAAATGTCTCACAATATTAGCTTGTCTTGGCGTTCTTCGGGATATGCCGCAACAAGGTAATAGTCCGAGTCGATGTTGTTATATTAAAGATGTGTCTTGCCTCAATCCCAATGTGGTCAATCTGGTTGACGGTTGATTGATCAGTAGTTCTCCAAGTCCCTTTGTGAATATCGAGATGTGGGAACCGTGTGCTAGGTACGACAATGTTTCGCTTCGTTGCAAAAAATCTAGGAGCTTTGGAAAAGTGACTCGATTGATATCAATGGACTTTCATCTGCTACATAGACCAAAGTAGGAAACTAGTTTGGTTGGTAATCGAAATCAAAAATCAAAAAATTGTTGGCATTTTTCCACCTAGATGGAAATTCGGTGATAGAAAAAGAAAGTCTGGCAAAAGTGGTAAGATATAACGCAGCAGTATGATAAAACTATGTCTTCTTTCGAAAGACGTATAACCCCGAACTCTGTGTGCAAGTCTGACGACAAATTGGCTACGGCTTACTGTTTGTATCTGTATTGTTATTGTAGATAGTATACAGCTTACCTTCTAAGAATTAATCCTGATCATTTTAGGGAGTAGAGATCTGAAACATTAGTTGAGTTCGTTAAATTTTCTTCCGGGTTTCAGGCTTGAGTACCACTGTAACCATTACGGCTCGTAGGAACCAGATTTTCCCAACACAGGCGCTAAGTGTTCTTTGCTGATTTTCTGTTCATATTGAAGGGTGAGTAATTGGGTTGTTATAAATAATGATTCAAGAGGTCTTCTGCTTTGCAAGATATCATCGATCTTGTGATGTAGTTTTTTGATTTTGTCATGGCACAGTTGTCCTCCTTACAGCTGAAGGCGAATAATGGTAAGAGTCTTCAGAAAAGTTACTTTGATGCTAGCCGGGCTCGTCCGGAAGACTCGTCTTTATACAGATAAAAGCTGCCCAAAGTCCCAAACAGGAGATATTTAGTGTTTCAACCAGAAAAGTTATGAAGACACGGGACGGCTAGTCTTACTGAAGTAACACAAATGGTGAATTATACTATCGGCTGGTCGACAAAAATGTATGAATAACCGAAAAGACTTAAAATCTGAGTGAGATCTATAAACCTATAAACCTGCATTTAACCAAAATTATTTCTTATTTTAAAATAGAGAATAATTAACAATTATTAGCTTACGATGTCCGTGTCTCATCCAAAATGAAAGCGTTTAAAATATTCATCATGTTGAACAACATTGTTCCCAGTGTGTCATTTCAAATGGTTCATCAATCACGACGATCCTTAAGTAAATGTTATGTCAAGCGCAATCTGTCGTTTATGTAAATTCCAAATGACAAATGTGAAATTCAATGCCGACCTAATAATTAGAGGGAGCACGTGTTACGTTTCCAATTGTTGGTGTTATTTCAAACTATGCAACACAACATCAAATGAGTAGTTACACTCCTCGATGAGCAGGGAAACTACAAGAGGTGTGTTACAGATGCGCTTCAAAACATCTGCAGATAACCTATTTGGGTAAAGTAATGATTTCGAATCGATTAAAATGGGGTTGAGGAAGGAACACAAGAATAAATATCTACGAGTACTCGTATGACTCGTATGCGCCGGGAAGAAAAGGATAAATATGATTAAAATGCAACTTGGAAGGGATTTGCGTTAAGGTAATCGGTTGAGACAGCTTGAATCGTGAAATACAATGTTCTTATGATGATAGAGGTAGTATCTTTGATGGTATAACGATCCTTTACTTGAGTTAAGGAGAAGTTTACGGATTATAGGTTTCCTCGTACTTCGGTTAAGCAGACATCGAAATCAAAAATCGCACTGAATTATTCACTGCTTAGTAAAGATTAACAGTGTGTTGGCGTGACGAGGTGGTGAGGTTCGTTGATTCTTTACCAGAGCATCTGGGTTCGAAACCTGGATCAACATCGAAAATCAAACAATTTTCTGATATCACCAGAATTTTCATCTTTTCTCACGAGGGCAGACATTTGACCAATCATTTTGCCATCAATTTATTTATTTTCTTTTTAAATTCGTTTCATACTCAAACCGATTTTCTATTTTTCTGCCCAATGGATGACATAGAGGAGGGAGAATTTTTAACGATGTCAATGGGCGAGTATAAACTGGTACAGGTTGCTCAACTACACTGAAAACCCAAGAGCGGCACCAAATACGCCGATACATGTGGTCAGCCGGCTTCAGTTTTCGTCTCAATTGGACCCTATAAGCTGTATGCCAAAATCTTTATGAAAAATGTGATATGCAAAGTCAATGCAGATACGCCCGATACCTTCTTCTGATCGTCTCGAAATGGCCACACCTGAGGTTTTAGTCACGCTTTCAGCTACAGGGACGATCATTTTCACTACCCTTACGAACACGAATTTGAGTCTTCAGGACAATATCCTCTCAAAAAAATACAGGCTGTCAAATGAGCTCTAGTGAGTGAGTAATATAGTAATGGGGTAGGCACTAAGAGGTATCAATTGTGGTTATTTTACCTCCAAGTGGCGACCATCGGGTGCTGCTAAACTGATAAACGCGAGGGCTGAACAGCAGGAAAAACACCAGCGCTATAAACATGACAGCTAACGAATTCCTTAGATCGAATCAACGGTGAAGTTAAATCCCGGAATAAGATAAATCAAACCTTATTCAGTAACCTACAACACATTAAAAGAAAGAATTGGCGAAGGCCCTGAATACCAGTGCTCTTGTAGATTTTAATGCAAAACCTGCAAAAAGTTCATCTTTGGTGGTACTCTGGGTAAGTACAAACTGAACGACACTGCCTCTGCTAATCGACCTCGCGGCGAGAGAAAACAACGTCGTAGGTAGTAGATAAGTGGTTCCCCCATCTGGATTATGAAAGTTATCCAATATTGTGAGCTCGAAATTGCATCAGACCGCTACAATTGCAAGAGATTGCGAATCTTTTTCCATTGAGTCTCCCTTAATCTTTTAAGAGGTCCACTGCCCCCAGAATCAAGCAACGAAGACCAGTGTACCACTGCCAAAAAGCCATCAGAGATCCGGTTTTTGATGTAGTGGATTTCCCTCGACCACCTAAATGAAACGCCCACTATAGCACACAAAGCAGAACTGCATAGACGGACAAGAGCTGCTCACCAGCTCTACGATGCTGTACAGAGCAGTGTCTAATTTAAGCATCTCTGCAATACTCATCCCTCTGTGCAGGACATCTTGTGCTGCTCCATCAAGTTTTGTAAAGATCTTTCTGAGACCCTTGATGTCAGTAAAGGATTTAGACAAGGGGAAGCGCAGTCATGCAATTTCCTCAACAGCCGACATTCTTGAAAGAATAGTGCGGAATTTACACTCAAACACAAGTGTTTTAAAAGTCCATCCAATTACTCGCACAAACTGACGACATATTTTATTTTCTGACGAGGACAGAAGAAAGCCTTCCATTAGAGTTTCATGTTTTCCTCACTGAGTCTGAAGTATGTTGTTCGTGAGCTGACATTTTTGGTGTCTTCAGACTTCTTACTTCACATGTAGTTATATGAGATCTAGGTCCTCAGAATCCGTAGAGCCGACATCCGAAGAGGGTGGATATTTCAGTAAAGCTGGCCTTCCACCTTGGGTAATAGTACCTTTTGTTTTCTCCATTGGATAATTTATATACTCGTACTCTATTTGCTCGGTCTACAGAGGATGGATTTTAGTCGCCACTTACGACAGGCATGCCAACCTCGGATATATGCTGACACCTACACGAAGAGAGTCCGACGATATTGAAATTATCGGAAGAAAGCAGCGTGATGTCAGTGGTGGTTTCGCGAGTATTGAGACGGAAGCGGCAAAAATCGGTTTAGCGGTAAACAAAGGCAAGACCAAATATATGCTGTCAAGCAGAAAGTACACCCAACACCGACGTCTCGGACAGAACGTCACCCTCGACAGATATAACTTTCGGTACTTAGGCTCCGGTATCAATCAGGAAACGATACTAACGCTGATATCAAACTAGAAACAGCTCTTGCCATCGCCGCTTCTTTGGGCTAAGATCCCAATTGGCTAGCAAAGCTCTCTCTTGAACAATGAAAGCTACCCTATATAGAACCTTAATAATTCCAGTCCTGCCTTATGACGCTTTAGCATGGACGTTATTGAAAATAGATAAGAGCGTTCTTGGCTGCTTAGCGAGGAAAATTCTTCGAGTGATTTTCGGTCCCGTCTGCATAGATGCTAAGTGAAGCAGGAGATATAACGATGAACTGTTCAGATAGTGTATCGACATCGATTTAGCGAGAACAGTGAAGGTCCAAAGACTGAAATGGTTTTGTCATATAGAGCGTATGAACATGACAAACGCCGGTTACTTATCAACTGAGTACAGACGCATTACCATTTGCCAACTATACTATATCAAATTTTATTGTAGTTTTAGCTGGTGTTCCACAGGGATCCATTTTAGGTCCCTTACTTCTTGTAATTTTTTTAACAATTAACGAGGCGGTGTTAAAAATTTTATTTTCACATGGTTGCTCACGGTGTTCAGGGACACCTTAAGCTTTATGAATGAGTATTGGTCATGACACTTTAAAATTGATTGACTTATGTGCTTTCCAGACGAAAACCATTTGCAGTTTAACGTGAGTAAAACTAAGGGTCTTCTTATAAAAGGTGTTTTTTTTACTCCATGAAAAGTTTGGACGGTTGTTGTCTATGGTTTGGTAGCTGCCAATGCCAAATTTCGTTAAAATTTCTGTTCAGTAAGGTTTGACAATTCATTTTAAATCATTTAAGGCTTCCAAATTGTGAAAATTTACTTTTAAAAAAATGAATACGTACGTTAAGTTCAAAGAGCACTTCGTCAATTTTACGGTCAACATAATCGGCCTAGTGAGCAAGGAATTCGTGCAGCTACGAGTATTGATCGTTTTCGCACTAATTTCACTCTTTTCGATTAAAACCATAACGAATCACCATAACATCCATTGAAATTGACTGTTTGGTGCGGTTTACACGCTGGCGGCATCATCGGTCCTTATTTCTTTCGAAGTTATTTCGGTGGAAGTTTATGGTGAACATGCGCTAGCTGACCGAACGTGCCAAAAGTGGTTTGTACGATTGAAAAGTGGTGATTTTGGCTTGGAAGACGATGAACGTCCTGGGCAGCCAAAAAAGTTTTAAGATGAAGAACTGGAAGCATTACTCCATGAAGATTGTTGCCAAACACAAGAAGAGCTCGCAGAATCTTTTGATGTCACTCAAGCAGCCATTTCAAAACGTTTAAAAGCAGCTGGATATATTCAAAAGCAAGGAAATTGGGTTCCACATGAACTCGAGCCGAGAGACGTCGAAAGGCGGTTTTGCATGTCCGAAATGCTGCTGGAACGCTACAAAAGGAAGTCATTTTTGCATCAGACTGTTACTGGTGATGAAAAATGGATCCATTACGACAACCCCAAGCGCAAAAAATCATATGTGAAACCTGGCCAACCAGCCAAATCAACGGCAAAGCCGAATATCCATGACCCGAAGGTAATGCTCTGTATTTGGTGGGATCAGATGGATGTGCTGTATTATGAGCTGCTAAAACCGGGTGAAACCATCAATGGACAATACTACCGAAAACAGTTAATCCGTTTGAAGAGAGCAGTAGCAGAAAAACGCGACCAGACACGAGGCAATAATTTTCCATCATGACAAGGCTCGGCCCCACGTTGCTATTCCGGTTAAGAACTATTTGGAAAACAGTGGATGGGAAGTCTTACCCCACCCGCCTTATAGCAGAGACCTTGCCCCTTCTGACTACCATTTGTTCCAGTCGATGCAGAACGCCCTCACTGAAATACGGTTCACATCAGAGCAGAATATCAAAAATTGGCTTGATTCATTCCTGGCTGCCAAGCCGGCGCAGTTCTTTTGGGATGGGATCCACAAAATGCCAGAAAGATGGGAAAAAGTCATAGCTTCAGATGGGCAATACTTTGAATAATACTATTGTACATGTTTTTCCTAAATAAACGTTCAAATTTTGAAAAAAAAAACCGCACGAAAGTTATATACCCAATATTTTGAGAAATCCAAGAGATTTTCTCAGCACTCTATTGCTATCTGAAAAAAAAGAACTTTCCTGTAGTTTTCTATTGTTTTCCTGGAAAAAGCTAATCAGATGAATGAAAGGGAATTTCCTCCTCCCCAGTATCTTTCACCAACAAACATAAAAGTTAAAAGTTTCCACAAAATCTTAAACCCATTTGAGAGTATGAGAATGTATGTAAGTATGAAGGTACTCACTGTCTATCAGAAACAAATAGTGAGTTGAGTGAAAACCCTTAAGTGAAATTAATAACCTCCACTTCAGCTAAATTACACCGCACAATGCGTCTAATAGCGCCATTTGACTTCTTTTATATACACGTTCCTATCTAAAGAAAATCCACAATGAAGCCACGTGTCACATCCTCCCGCTCCTCCAGCTATTGTCACCAACTTAACAACAATAAAGCAGAGTGCCACTTAGAACTCCATTATACGCACTCTCAACCTTACTTTACAATTTTGACAATAATTACCACCCACTTTGCGTCAAGTGGTAGCTCTGACAGTGACACTTACAATTAAAAGTGATAAGCTATCCTGGATGAGGTCGTTCGCTTGTATGAAACGACGAATAGTGCCTGCGTCTTTTCCATCCCCTCTCATTGTTGATGTCAGCTATCAGGCCAGTCAGGCAATTATCAATTAAATTTTTCACAGACTCACATTGTTTTTGAGTTCTTCCCCCACTTGCAATTCGAAAGGCCCCGAAACTAAATCGAGTCCCATTCTCTGACCATGTCTCTGTCGCAATCCCAATCCCAATCCCAATAGCAATAGCAATAGCAATCGCAATCGCAATCGCAATCGCAATCCCAATCCGGTTCCGACATAACATCGCATCATTAATTCTTTTTTGCTGTCAAACAACCAATGTTCGAATTTCTGTATCAATTTGGAATTTTCGGTTCTTGTATCCTGAAGCTGGTGAGTACGCTTCTTGAATGAGAAATATGTAGTACCAGTAGTCAGTCCTTCGTCCTTCGTACTTCGTGCCTCGTGTTTTGTATTTCGTTGCTTAGGCCGAGAGATCGACTGAAACCAAGAGATGGCTGCCTGTCCCTGTAGTCCGTGTAGCTGTTACTGAAATATTGAGGTTGCTTACTCGAAATTCGAATCACGTCCGGGCAGTTATTGAATACAGCTCATCGTAGCGTCTTCGTTTGATACACTTTCGTCCCATTTTCGCTTCATTTTATTTTGAAAATTTCGTTTTTTTCACTCTCGTCTCGAGTTCTATTTGGAATCAATAAAATTGCAAAAGATTCAGTAGCACCAGCGGTAGGTACTACTGATACCGGCCGGCCGGCTGCCTGAAGACGCGTGGGTAAAGTGTTTCATTTAATGCTTTGCAATAATTTCGCGCTAATGTTAAATTACGACGTAAAACGTAAAACGTAGCTTTACGAGAATGATTCGTAATAATACTAAAAAAAAAAGGGTAGGCCCTAGTATATGTATGTATACAATGTGTACGAGGTGTATAGCAATGAACATAATTTGGATCGGATTAGATATGATTGCAATTGAGGGAACCAAATAAAATCCTTTGGCTATGTAGGTGGCTGTAGAAGACGGCTGGTATAATAAATATTTGCGATAACCTTTCTGAAATGACCCAGTTGCGCCTTTGGTTTATATAAAACCACACACTCTAGACGAAATTGCCATAGATACATAGGGCTGGATGGGGCTATGGGGTTGTCGTCAAGAAACATCAGGACAAGTGGCTTTGAGTGAAGTTGTTTAGACGAAGAGTGAATTTATTTGGATAAACTTCCAAAGCACATGACGTGCCTTTGCAGTCACCTTCACATTGTGTTCCATATGTTTTTGACCCTCATCTCAATTGTACAATCAATGCCATAGCTTTCATAATTTCAGAAACTAAACATGTTGCATAGGAGAACATGTTAGTTTACGAACGAGGGGGGTGTCTACATCAAGTGTTCTGGAGCATTTTGTAGCGATGACTTCAACAGCTCTGAATGCAAGAAAAATTTTACGTTAGACGCCTCAGCACAGGTTTAGTAGTCAAAGTATACGTAGTTCCGTTGGCTCAAACACTTCTCACCTTCCACAAACGCCACCGAGAAATAGATGCAGTACCGAAGCAATATCAAAGGGGCAGCCGTATTACCCTGGGCTATCCGACACCACCTTAGAAGTGCACACGGTGTTATGATTTCTGTGCCTAACTGCAAAGTGCACCCTACAGAGTGCCACAAGCCAACACCAGAACAACGAGAGCAGAGTATCGATTTAGCAGATGACAGCAGAAGAAGAAATACTTTGTAGGTATGAAAAAGGGCTCTCGAGCACAATAAGCTATGAATCTTGAACGCAAGGCCTACGAAATACTGCAAGAAACCTAGTCACAGGAAGGCATGTTGGTAGAGGGATACAACTGGAAGAGAATCCAATTCCAGGTAATGAAAACGTATTTCCTCGTTCTAGTATAGGTGACATTCGCACAGCTTTAGAAACGATAAAGAACCACAAAGTCGCTTGTTCTGAGGACTTTTCTCTCGAACTATCCTCTAAAGATACTAACGTGGTGCATTAGTAGGTGGCATGCATTGTATCATCGGACTACTCGTTGTAGATGGTGGTAGGAATGTTCCAAGATGGCACTTCTCTATTAAATGTTTCCTTCATGATCGTATTGCTAAAATGTCTGAAGTCCTTCTGCAATACACCAGCACCACATACTCCAACTAGTCGAATGGATTTCACACATTTTATGACTTTTGTACGACATATCACAGAACTGATAGTCACTTCTACAAGATGGTGACCAACTTTGAAATTCCATCAAAAAGATCAAGATGAATGGAACTACCCTCCCCGAGTTCTAAGCAACTTGAATTTGTACCTTTTTTCTGATAGTCGTGTGACTTACGAAGGTCAAACCAACTACGTATGTACAATACCTATAGTACAACATACAAAACAGCCTCGAACGACAGGATTCGAGACAACACCAATGTTGTTAACAAGGCTTCCAGAAAGTTCAAGCTTTTACCTATCCCAGAAATAACATACATTTTTCGAACGACACCTTAGTAAGGATCCAGTCAAAATTAATGGATAGGAACCACTGCTGCTTCGAGGAATAAGTGGTTTCAAAACTATTATCTTAAAATCTACCTAATCCTGTTATACAAAGCTGAATCCCCTAGAAGGCAAGCAATACATTGTCGGAAAGAAATTCTTCGAAGTAACAACTTTGAGGTCCATTGAGATTTTTTTGTTTTAAATTTCGATGTCCTGGGCCTTTTCTCTCCGGCGGCATGGAGTCCATTTTATCAGTGTATTCCCCGCAAACAGTGTTTTTCAATCAGAGTGTCTGGCGGTCCTCAGGCGGCTGAGCTTATGCCGATGAGATTTGTATTTGGAAGAGATATCGCTATCTACATCGATACCCAGGCAATGGAATGGACCAACACCAATTCTGATACAGTCAAGTGCTTTCACACAATGCGCAAAGCATTATGAAATCAAAACCTGGTGAGACTGTGCTGGGTGTTAGGACACTACGGTATAGAAGGAAGTAAACAAGCAGGTAAGCTTGCAAGAAGAGGTGGGCTACTCGATAGTAGTGAGGTTGCTCAATCAAACCACCCCTTTGCATAGTAAGGGACACTATCAAGGAAAAAACCGTAAATACTGCCAACCTAAGGTGGTCAAGTCTCGAAGGACAGAGGGTATCCAAGGCTCTTTGGCCACTTTTTGACTGTATAAGATCTGGGGTGTTACTGAAATTAAATAGGGATAAGCATAGAGAAGAGGAATTCTGACAGGACACTGTCTCCTACGGAAACACGGAAAGAGGCCTATATTGTCAGATACGGATATTTGTAGATTCTGCGTTGATCTGTAAGGTGTTGAGGACAAATTTTTAGAAATTTTTTTTTTCGAAAACCTAGATGAAAAAGACGGTACGAACTTCCAAGGCCTTCTTGGCTTTTGCAAAGATATTGGATGTTTCACTAGGGAGATTGTTTAGGTTTTTGCCCTTTGATTTATAATTTAACTAATTCCAAAGGGCGATGGCGATGGCGCGATAGTTAGCTCATTGGACTATCCCGCACACAGTCTAGGTCCGATTCCTGGCTGGGTCACCGACAGTTTTTCAAATCGCCATCACCCTTTCGGCGTGCAATGGCAAACTCCCGAAAGTAAAATTGTCTGTGAAAAAGCTTCTAAGGAGTGCCGTTCGGACTCGGCGATAAGCCGTAGGCCCCGCTCAGATGTGACTGAAATGACAACATGAGCAACACAAATGAGTGTCAAGAAGCTAGGGCATGGCCCGTACCGGGCTGCCAGCGCCACAGTGTTATGTTTTTTTGTAATTCCAAAGGGACCGCGGTGGGATCGCTTTGGTGCCTATTGTTTGTGTGACGGAATATCCATCCCCCTGTTTTTACCTAACCTAACCTTGACAACATTTTATGGATAAATTCATTTACACTTTGCATCAGGCTGGAGAGGTGTTTCCGTTGTCGGTTTTACTAGAGTTCATAGAGTACATTTCGTATCTTTCGCAACCGTTGGCAATCGGTCAACGCATCAACGAGGATTTTGCTAAAATAGATAGCAGAATTGACGGTCTAATCCGTTGGTCATACATCTTTTGAAAAATGGTCTGCGTTTATTAAAAGTGACAAATCGGTTGAAGAACGTAAGCATTAACGTTAGGGAGGTGACACACAAAACAGTTCGACAGCTCCCACACCTTGCCACAATCGACTGCAAGGTTGACCCCATTGTGTCCTTTTATTTGTTATAGAGTGGGCTTCTGTGGATGTTGAAGACAGTCTATTTCAGATCAAACGCTCTCATAGCAGCTTTTAGAAGTCTGATAGGTGGATGAGGTATTGCAAGAAACACCTATTGCGATACCGACACCAATTTTATTGGAGCACCTTACTTCGATCGGATTTGGGAAGCAGCCATTAAAGTACCAAAAGTCCATCCAACATAACCGAAACTTGGGAGGTGCTGAGATGGCATTTAAAGAATTAACAAGAGCATTGGTAGAGATTGGATCCATAATGAACTCAAAACTAAACTCCGATGTCAACAGATACCAATGACTATGAAGCACTTACACCAGCAAATCTTCGTATGGGGTCATCACTGGAACCTTCAGGGTGAAAGTAGCGAAAATAGACTACGCATTCCAGCTGCACGAAAGAAAATCAGTCGATTTTGCCGGATTTGACGAGGCTCGTCGGAAAAGTAAAGGATCTAGTTCCTATACTCGAGTACGGGGCCCAAAGGATTATCTGGATTATTCAAATGCAGAGACCTCAGAACTTACTGACAAGGTCGTCCAAGATAGTATACAGTATAGAGGCATGCAAATAGTCAGTAAGGGACGTAAATTTAGCTTACCACATCAGTGGTGCATAACCAAAGCAGTTACTTGGTTAAATATGTATCGTGGTTCATTCGCTTTTGTAACTCTCGCGTGCTCGTTTTATTATCATCCAGAACTCCAAAACATCATACGAGTAACAGCTTTCGACATCTATCTGTTTATATTTTAGAGTACAACAGTTGTTGTTGCTCTACGCTAGAAATGACCTCTGGGATGTCAAAACCAGACATTGCTCGTCTCCATAGATGCAGTCATACGCGGCCTTAAAATCGATGAATAGGTAGTGTGTATCGATCTGAAGCTCATGGGTTTTCTCCAAGGTCTACCGTAGTGTGAATATTTGGTCGAAACTAATACGGCAGATAGGATATTGTAAGCGATGTTAAAAAGGCTGATGCCTCTGTAGTTGGCACAGTTCAGAAGAAAGGAGACCTTTCTTGAGGATCGGACAAACAATGCTGATGCTCCATTCATCGGGTAAACTTTCGTCCGACGATATTTTAGAGAACAGGTGGTGTAAACTCCTTACCGAGTCATCGCCTGCCTCTTTGAAGAGCTCGCCTGTCAGGCCATCTGCCCCAGCACCTTTGTTAGACTTCAGCTTAGATATTGCTATTTTCAGCTAGGTCGATTGGACGGAATTGTTGTTTTACATCGTCTAGGATGACTTTTTGGCTGTGTTGCCACTGGTCGCCTATACCCAATGCTGGCTGAAGTGAACTCCTTAAGAGTTTAAGAGAGATTGGATCGGAAAACGATTTTTTGTTTCCTCACAGCACTAACTTGCCTTTGCGCTTTTCAGAATATCCGCAACCGAACCTTGGCTGCAAAAGTGTAATAGTCCGAGTCAATGCTCCTCGGGCATCCATACTACTGAAGTTGAGCACAATGCGATCAATCTGGTTGACGGTAGATTGATCAGGAGTTCTCCAAATTCCCTTGTGAAAAGCGAGATGAGGGACCTTCGTGCTAGCTACGACAATGTTTTATCCCGCCGGCAAGTCGATTACCTTGAATCCGTTGTCAGAGGCGGTTTCGTGAAGGCTATATCCTTCGGCGGTACTACCAATTTTAAGCTAATAGAAGGTATCTTTGGTGTCGTCATCTTTCTCCTCTGTGGGGGTGTGCCTACATATCAGGCTAATGTTGGACAAACGGATTGCTACGAGGCGCTCGTCCACATGCCGGAAATTCAAGAGTTCTTGCCTTAGTCTGCCTCCAATAACAAATCGGCGTCCGAAGAGGCACTTCTATTGCCGTCGATAGAAATCGCCGTAGTGGATGTCTCAATTTTTCATCCTCTTTTTGTCCGGCGCATCCCATCGCCTTTCTTGGATGGCGGTAATGTCTGCTTTGCAGCAGTCTAAGGTCTCCGCTAGTTGTTCGGCTTCACTTGGCCTGTTAAGGGACCTGACATTCCACGTGGATATCCGAAGTGCGTTGTCCTTAAATCGTTTGCATGGGTTGCCAACAGTAGATCCGTCCGCATCCAAGGCTCATTTATATTTCGCAACTTTTTAATTTTTTACAAGGCCGGGCAGTTTTTCCGGCGGCACATCCCCAACCTGGAGAGCCAGTTCCATTTAAGATACCCCTCGGACGAGGGGTCGGTCAGACTGCGGAATTGAAAGCATGATTGGAGGAAGATTCGTAGCAAATCCAAAAGAATTTGCACTTCCTTTAAGAATGACTCATCAAATAATTTCACACCGTTTAAAATCGTTAGGAAAAGCGGGGGAATTGGGTTCCATACGAACTGAAGCCCAGAAATGTTAAACGACGATTTCGCACGTGTAGAATGTTGCTTGCCAGTCATAAACAAAAGAGTTTTTTTGATCGTATAGCCACTGGTGATGAAAAATGGATTCACTATAATACTGGGGTTCTCTACCGAACTCAATTGATGAGATTGAGCTGAGCACTCAAGAAAAAACGCGCCCACTACTGCTCAAAATATGACAAAATTATTGTCTTGCATAATAATGCCCGTCTGCATGTTGCGGCGCCAGGCGAAACCTACTTAGAAACATTCAACTGGAAAGTCCTACCCCACTAGCAATATTTGCCGAACACAAGATCTCTTAACGCACGAATATTGTGGTGTTCCCCTTGAAAATATTTAGGCCGTCTTTGTAAACGTTGTCAGTTAAATGCTCGAACCCTTTTCCTACTGACGCAAATGTAATATCTCCGCCTTCCACCTGCAGTTTCTGCGCCGTTTTCATATAAAATATAACGCAGGAAGGGTGCATGTTGATCTGTTGATTTTACCGCATGCAAATACTTGATACTGAGACCTTAAGATCAGTAAGAGTATTTAGATGGGATTCGACTCTTACCAACGGTGGAACCTGTCCCCTTAACACGCTTTCAAACTGGTATTAAAGGATTTGACGGAAAGCGATAAAAAGGCGGATTCTTGTCCCTACAACTATTTGGGCATCCCGTGAAATTAAGTCCATTAAGACAGATAGTCATATGACTCAGGTTGTGAACAATGAATGTTCGACTTATAGAAGATGCGATAAGTGTATTCGAAACAAAAGTCCCCAGGGACATTCTTAGACATTCCTGTCAGTTTTAAATTGGCATTCAATAACAGATGACTGATTTGTAGACATTCTATAATAAGATATCAGACATAAGATACTGTTAATCTATAGTCAAATGAATGGCTGTATTTTTTTTGTTTTCCATATTAACGCAACTTCAATATTCTGTTGAAAATTAGGGAAAAACTTCCACTAACATACAACAAGATTAATGGCAAAAGTTTTGGCCTACTTATGCCAAAGAACACCATCTAACATCGTCGTAGAACCTCACACAAGTTGATTTTCTAGATATTCCACGTTTCTCTCCACCAAATCCTGTGATCGATGGGACGACACAGCTCTGAGTTCTAGTTCTCCTAAGTCTAAGTCTGCGGAATGTTAACTACGAAGTTTTACTGAAAAATATAAAACATTTCAGATAAATCATCGTTACATCTCCAGTGCTCTCCATTTTAAGGTGTGCGCATTGCTAAGGAACACTTTATTAAAGCTCACAAAATGAAGGACACCTAATTAATCAAAATAATTAAAAAATATCTTAGTCAATAGTTGGTATCTATCCATTTTGCATCTATAAATATTTTACGGAATTATCTCTTTGAAGAGTACCCCCTCGGGACTATGGACTCCTGCGGACTGCGGAAATGCCAAAGCACTTGTTTGTCAACAAAGTTATTTTAGCACAAAAATAAGAAGAAAAAAAAAGAAAACAACTAAAGAAGAGAAGAAACAAGTCCAATAAATGAGAAATTCTTAGAAAATTCTTCGTCTCTATTTTTAAACATAACTGCGTCGCCACTTTGCTGTGAAATGTGTCAATTTAACTTCCACTGTAACTATACCATTTCCTTGTGTGTTTCCTGTTTCCTTCTTCATGTCTGCTTTCAGTACGGATACGGATCTACTTAAAAAATGTAAAAAGATAAAATCAAAAAAATGTTAAAGAAATCCTCCTTAAAACCGAGTGATTCCGACATTGAGATACATTTACTTTCTTATGGCCAAACTACGAGTACAAGTACGAGCCGAGCAGTAATAATGATTTTCTCACTCTCAAGTCAGTCACATTCATTATGAGGTAGTGCTTCTCTACACTTGAATGAATAATGTAAATCATCGTAGGTAGGAGTATCTTTCTGGGAAGCAAATTCCTTTCAGCCTTTCAGTTAGACTCTTAAAAATATATGAATCATGGTGTGTTTACTCGAGCGTCATTAATACTTCATCAGTCAGTCACCCTTGTTCAATCACTTGTGCGCGTAACTTACCACACCAAAGGATTAGATACACACACCCTTCTTCCAAATTTAGCAACCTACCTACCAACTATAAGTCATTTCTTCATTTAGCACGTTTTAAGGTTTCCATAATTTCCATATGCACTAGCTGTTTCAAGAGTGTAACATATCACTAACATTCTGCAGTATATCAGTGGCAGTCAGGGTTGCCAATGGTTCAGAAGTGGCCTTACAGCTAACAAAAAGTATCCAACACTTTTCAAATTGGAACATAGAGCTAAGACCGCCCGTATACTATGATTTGTCCAGTTACAAACTGCCGGTCATAGGTCTTGATGAGTGGCAAGACCACCGGTAGTCCATACCAGTACTTAAAACATGGTACCGTGGGAGTTAGGAGCCACTCGGACCACGGTCTGGGCCTAGCTTCTTGAGGTAGGCCACCTTGTGGGAGCGTTACGGTGGCTGTGGATTAAACCTAAAACACGGGGAGGGTAACCCTGCTGGTCTCTTCTGGAGTGGAGTGGCTATAAGTGCTGGGTACTGAGACCCTAAGATCAGTAAGAGGTTTTGGGTAGGCCTGGACTCATACCAAGGGTCGAACTGCGCCCTCAACACAGTTCCGAATTGGTATCAAAGGAATTGACAACTTAAATCTACACTACAGGCGTTCACGCAAAACACGAGACATATGTAGCTCCATTTAAGATGCGGTTATCCTCTGCTGCGCCGTGTTTCTGGGTTAGAACCGTAGCAAGTCGATAAGAGTTTGGTACAAGGCCGGTGTCAGAGAGCGGTCAATTGCTTCCTGAGTTCAAAGAGACGGCGATTGGAATGAGTTGTGTGAATTGAGTGTCTCTGTGTTGATATTGTTGCTGCTTGACATTCTGGCCAAGCTGTCTATTGTGTGCATTTTTTCATGTAGATACTTTGTTTTGCTATTGGTTACCGTCTAACCCACTTTTTACGCTTCTACCTTAATGCTCACGAAAGCTTCATTGACTGCTCGCGTCACCTTTTTATAAAACCTTTTTATAACTTCGAAGGCCTTGGTTATCCAAACTGGGCATTGCTTTGTATAGGAACGAATTCAGTGCCCTCTGTCAGGTGCCCCTGTGAGATCGATATGGTGGATTTCGATCTGAAATTCTCGGATCTTTCCTTGATATGCCACAGTGTAGGTATTTGATCGAGAGTGGACTTTTCAAGCTTAGGTCCATACTAAAATAAACCAACCAGATTGTTCTTTAATAGAATCAGATGCGAGCATAACATGGCAGAAAAGGTTTAATCGCTGATGTTTTAAGAGACTTATTCATCTATAAATGGCGCAGTCTCCTTACTTGGGAAAAGGATAAATGAAGCTCCAGATTTCCCTACTCTAACCATATCATACAGATGACTCCGTGCATGTTCTCAATCAAGCCATCTCAAAGTTCGACTTTGGCTTCGATATTGCTCCCTAGGTTGAAGGACACAACTTACTGTCGACTTCCTCTTTAATGATCGATTGCGACTTAGCTAACCCATGTTCATCTTTCAAGGCTTTCTTTCTGGCATTGTAGCCCTGACTTCAGCTTAGATATTGCTATCTTCACTTCATTCAGGCCGGGTGGATGGAATTGTTGGTTTACATCGGCGAGATTGGAAGGTTCATTCTGCCTGACAGCGGTATTTAGTTCGTCGTTATACTATCTATGGAAATGGTCGACTGTGACTATACTACGATGTTCCCTTGTTAGTCTATACAGGCTTCGGTTCATGATTTGTGTCCTTCCGAATCTCGTTCCTGGAGTAGCATTTCTCAATTTCGTCGACCGCGCGCTTCTGATGCTTCCTTCTGCGCATAGAGCTTGTGAGCAGCTCTAGTGTTTCTTTGCAGCGCCGCAGTGCGTGAGTCTTGCTTAGCTGCATGTGCTTGCCTGCATTAGTCAACGAACCAGAAGTGTCGTTGTGGTGGTCGACTGAAACTCAGCAGATCAGAAGCGACATCTCTAATGTCTTTCTGGCAGTATTGCCACTGGTCTTCGATGCTTGATGGTAGCGGCAAAGGACCTCTTTAGAGCTCAAGAGAAAATCGATCGGAAAAGGATTTTTTACCTTTTTGTGATATTCGCAACATAACCTTGTCTACAACAAGACATTGTAGCATTTGCATTGCTCGTAGGTTTTATTCAAGAGCTCATAGAAGGTTTTTTATTTGGTGTCGCCATCTTTCTCCTCTGTGGGGGCTTGATGCAGATTGCTACGAGATGCTCGTTCACGTGCGGAAACTCAAGACTTCTTGTCTAGGTCTGCCTCCAACAACAAATCCGTATCCAAATAGGCGCGTAATAGACCCTGATATCGTGTCGACTTAGATTTAGACATTTATTGGCATTTGACACGTTTGGCCTGGTCTTGGACCTAGAACCTCCCTCCCAATATGAGATTCATCTCGACTGCTCTTAGGTATTTATAATTAAATTGTCTGTTGTTTTAAGAGTGCAGGAGAAGGGAGTTTCCGATCCTTTTCAGGCCAGTTCGTCGGCCTTTTTATTATCACAAATATCCTCTGGCCGAGGGACCCACTGTAATTTGGTTTCGTTTCTTGAGCTGAGTTTTTGGAGGGTTTTGCAGCTGTACTTGACTGATTTGGAGTCAGCAAGGGGCGTTTAGAGCTGCTTGATTATCCGTGAATATGTGCGCCTTTGATATTATAGTTTTAGTTAAGGTTGTCGCATTCTTGAGTGGAGTGTAGTTCAGCTTGAAATAAAGGATGGTTTCTTAAGAGCTTGATAACTTTAAATAATAATACAAGACTGAAATAATATTGGAATGAATTTTTTACTATTATAATCTAGTAGACAATTTCTTTCATTTATTTCTTAAATATGATTTCCGGCATATGCCCACCGCAGCTACGAGTTACATGGTCCATTCGATCGGTCAAATTTTTCACTACTTTTTCCAATAAATCTGGCCGTTTGGCGTCATTGGTGGCTTGAATATTGGCTTCCAATGCTTCAAGAGTTGCTGGTTTGTCGGCATAAACCAATGACTTAACATAGTCCCATAAAAAAGCGTTAAATCGCACGAACGAGGGGGCCAGTTAACAGGGCCACTTTTGGCAATAAAGTTGACACCAAATTGATTTTTCAATAAATTGGGCTGTATTTGCTGTATGGCAAGTTACGCGGTCTTGTCTGAACCAAATGTCATCGATGTTTAGCTGATTCACAAAACAAAAAATCAGTCACCATAGCTCGATAGCGTTCGCCATTCACCGTAACGGTAGCTCCTTCCTCATTTCGAAAGAAATAAGGACCGATGATGCCGTCAGCGTATAAACTGCACCAAACAGTCAAGTTTATTGAATGTAATGGTGATTCGTTATGGTTTTGAATCGAAAAGAGTGAAATTAGTGCGAAAACTAGGTCGATTATGTTGACTGTAAAATTGACGAAGTGCTCTTCACGACCCGATTTATTTTTTTCAAAGTAAATTTCCACAATTTGCAAGCGTTGTTCTGGCGTTAAGCGATTCATGATGAATTGTCAATCCTTACTGAACAGAAATGTCAAGTGAGTTTGACATTGACAGCTGTCAAAACATAGACAACAACCTAAAAGAACACCTTTTACATCGGGACTCTTTTCGATAGCAATATTATTGTATTTGGTGTATGTATACCAGCTCCCACTCTCGGCAGCTTTATGCCGTTTTGGCTGTTTGGTGGGAATCTGCATGGAGAATCCTTTGTGGAAGCATAATGTCTTTTTAAGGCGATCTGTTACCGGGTAGATCATATCAAATTCTGGCATTTCACAAAGTAGCCTCTTCAAGTCCGGATAATTCGAAAGACCTAGTTCTTTGCTACCTACCGTACTTGCCAAGCTGCATAATGACACTCTGTTAGTATATGAGTCTAAGAGTGTTTGTCTTGTTATTGCTTCTATAGCAGCTAAAGGGCAGGTCCAAAAGGCTACAAAAAGCCTAGGCATGCGAATAGCTTTAGTCCAGATCTGACCTGCAAACAATATTTAGTCAAATAATCAAAATTACGACTCTGCTCCCAGCAGTCCGAAAAAAGGAGCAATAGAGACACCAAAGTTGTCCAACAGCAACTCCAATGCTCACACCACGCCTCAAACAGCCTGTAAATACACCCCATCGACCGGTTAAACGAATTCGAATAAGTGTTCTTCATTTCTTCATGAACTGTATGCCTGCTTCAACTTCTCAAGTTTTTGAAGTTGAACCCGAAATGGAAATCACTAGTGAAAAACAAAAGTTTAAGGAGTTCCCTCAGTTCATCCTTCGGGATTGGAGACATGGGAAAAGGGAAACCCTTCCTTTCCCCCTTTTTTATTTTTTTATTTTTTTTTTGATTTTTCAAACGCTGATGATGAGGCTTTGGAGTTGCCCCTGAAATGGCCAAAGTTCATTGAAAGAAGTATTCATCTACTTTTGGCACACACCAAAAGACTTCAACTGCTGACTACGAGTATATGATTATTGAAAGGGTGGTGACCTTTTGTCGTTTTTTGGTTCGGGTCAATTGTTGTGCTGTTTGCACATTTGTATGTGTGGAGAAGGACAAGGTTTGTATAGCCATACTCGTGTTACTAAGAAGGCTTTGCCACCAGAAAAACTTGTTTACCACTACTGAGAGTAGGTTTTCCTTGGAAAACTGCCAAGGTCTGGAATGTGAATTATGTACTCATTTTGCTGTGAATTTTCCATTACATTTATTTTGTTTTTTGTACAGTAGAATGGTGACTGGGGGGAGAGCGACAGAACTTGCACTAAACAAACAAATGGTGGACCAGTGGTAAATTACGACGAAGGAAAGAAGTGAAAATATATTATTTGCATGTACAATGGGTAGTTAATAGGTGTATAATTATTCAGAGCCTTATGAAAGTTAGGAGAGGTGGATGGCACAAGGCAAATCCAGCAGGGGTTTCTTCACCGACTCTGTAATCAGTCACGTTTCTTAGGTCCAAGTAATTAGAGTTGCTATACAGCTTACACTTAAATTGTAGCAATTGAAAGCTTTAATAGGGCTTTGGCGGTGCACTTTAAGACTTTAAGGAAATCACGGGGTGGATTGGAATAAATCGTCATCCCAACATTTAAGTGACAAACGGGGCTGTTATCTACGGTAAACTAACGTGGGGGATTGAAGGCAACTGAAACTGGAACTAGCAAAATATAGAGCTGGCTGAAGACGCTTCTTGACTAAGCCCCATGAATGTAGCACTACCTTAAGTAAGAAGGTCCTTACATATATTTTTCGACAGAATTTCCAGCTAACAGCCGTCGTATTTTCCTTTGCTTGAGGTCTATGAAAACTTAAAGAAAGTGCAAACAGATTGTTTTTTACTTTCCGCTAGGTAATGACTGCAAGACTGCAGACCCTACTGTGTTTGATTGGGAATAGTCAGAAATTATATGACACGTTTTCTGGTATTAAAAGGGATGCTGCCAAAATCGGTTGAATGAAATAATGACAGACACAGGTATAAGCTGTCGATAAGAGCACACGGCATCGGCTAATTGTCATAACATCAAGAAACGTATCCTAAGGGAGTTTGCCTACTTTAGCTCTGATTTCAATTCATCCATCAACAACTCAGCAAAAATGAAAAAAAGTCGGGTCAATCAGTGTTTCTGTGGGCTAAGAAGGCTAGGACATGAGAGCGAATGGACATCAATGCTTTCCGGATCCACTTCGAAATAAAGTGATCTATAGCATGGATGGCAACGATTAGTATAAGGCCTCGTAGAAGTAGCATCTTCCGACAGGTGCTAGTTCCTCAAATGACGAGAATGAGCCTCTGCAGCCGAACATCTTGCAGCTCTGCTAATAAGTCCTACTTCACGCCTCCCCGTGGCGCCATCTGGGAATCTCACTAGAGGTTGCGAAGTGAAGAGGGCAAATGGCGAGTTTCCTGCGCCATTAACCAGGATTAGTGTCGGAAAAACAAAACAAGACCTTATCCGGGCTACTCCAACATATTTGGAGCTCAGGCCGAAAAGGATTTCCAGGACTTAGTCAGGGTCTTGGAAAAGAGATGGTGGCGGACGAGCCCTATAAGGGCCAACGGCAGCGCTCACATCCCGGAACGCGTTACTGGCTTCGGTGTAACCGACCCCTCGTCCTAGGGGCACTCAAAATGGAACTGGTCCTCCAGGTTGGGGGTTGTGCCACCGGGGTAACTGCCCGGCCATTTAAAAAAAAAATTAAGTTACGAAGCATCAACAAGACTCGGATATGGACGGATCTACTGTTGACAACCCACGCAAACGATTTAAGGACAATGAGCTTCGGATATGCACGTGGAATGATAGATCCCTTAATAGACCATGTGCAGCCGAGCAACTAGCGGAGGCCCTAGACTGCTGCAAAGCAGACATAACCGCCATCCAAGAAATGCGATGGGATGGGCCGGACAAAAAGAAGATGAAAAACTGCGACATCTACTACGGCAATTGCTATCGACGGCAAAAGCAGCGCTTATTTGGATGCGGATTTGTTGTCGGAGGCAGACTAAGACAAGAAGCCCTGGGCTTCCGGCATGTGAGCGAGCGCCTCGTAGCAATCCATATCAAAGCTAAATTCGCCACCATCAGCCTTATATGCGCGCATGCCCCCACAGAGGAGAAAGATGACGATACCAAAGATGCCTTCTACGAGCTAGGAAGAGAGGGTATCTTTGGTGGAACAATCGGTAAATATAGCCTGCACGACACCACCACCGATAACGGATTCAGGCTAATCGACTTTGCAGCGGGGCGAAACATTGTCGTGGCTAGCACGCGGTTCCCACATCTCGACATACACAAGGGGACTTGGAGAACTCATGATCAGTCAACCAGATTGATCACATTGCGATCGAAGCAAGACACTCCTCCAGTATTATGGATGTCCGTACGTTCCGAGGAGCCAACATCGACTCGGACCATTACCTTGTTTTAGCCAAGGTACGGTTGCGGATATCCCAAACTACGCCAAGACAAACTAATGCTGTGAGAAAATTCGACGTCAGACGGCTACAATCGCAAGAGATCGCCAAGTCCTTTTCCGATCGAGTGTCTCTTAATCTCTTAAGAGGTCCAATGCCGCCAGCATCAAGCATCGAAGACCATTGGAAACACTGCCAAAACGCCATCAGAGATGCCGCCTCTGATGTGCTGGATTTCACCCGTCCACCACAACGAAACCCCTGGTTCGATGATGAATGCCGGCAAGCACATACAGCAAAGCAAGATGCATATTACGCGGCGCTGCTTAGAAAGACCAGAGCTGCTCATGAGCTCTATGAGCGGAAGAGGAGAGACGAACACCGGCTTCTCAGGAGGAAGAAGAAAGAGCATGAGAAGCGCGCGATCGAAGAAATTGAGAGATGCTACTCCAGGAATGAGGTTCGGAAGTTTTACCAAAAGGTAAAAATAACATGCCGCGGAAACAAACCCCGAACTGAAGCCTGTAGAGATGAACAAGGGAACATCGTAGTAGAATCGCAGTCGATGCTGAGGATTTGGAAAGATCATTTCTGCAGACTGTATAACGGCGATGACGGACCAAATACCGCTGTCAGGCAGAATCAACCTTTCAACCTGGACGATGATGACCAACAATTCCATCCACCCGACCTGGATGAAGTGAAGATAGTTCCATCGAAGCTTAAGTCCAACAAAGCTGCTGGAGCGGATGGCCTGACTGCCGAGCTCTTCAAAGCGGCAGGCGATGACTTGGTAAGGAGCATACACCAATTGATCTCCAAAAATATGGTCGGACGAAAGAATGCCCGATAAATGGAACCTGAGCATTGTTTGTGTGATCCTCAAGAAAGGAGACCCTCTGAACTGCGCCAACTACAGAGGCATCAGTCTCCTTAACATCGCATATAAGATCTTATCCGCCGTATTGTGTGAACGCCTGAAGCCGTTCGTCAACAACCTGATAGGTCCATATCAGTGTGGCTTCAGGCCTAGAAAGATCACCATCGACCAGATATTCACACTACGGCAGATCTTGGAGAAGACCCATGAGCTTCAGATCGATACCCACCACCTATTCATCGATTTTAAGGCCGTGTATGACAGCATCTATAGAGACGAGCTATATAGAGCAATGTCTAGTTTTGGCATCCCTGCCAAACTCGTCCGTCTGTGCAGGATGACGATGGAGAATGCACGCTGCTCCATCAATGTCGGTAAAGATCTCACCGAGACCTTTAATGTCCAGAAAGGATTTAGACAAGGCGATGCGCTGTCATGCGATTTTTTCAACATCGTACTTGAAAGAATAGTGCAAATCTCACGAGAAAACACAAGAGGCACTATCTTTCAAAAGTCCGTCCAACTACTCGCATACGCCGACGATATTGACATAATCGGGAGAAAGGAGCGTGATGTCAGTGGCGCTTTCGCGAGTATTGAGACGGAAGCGGCGAAAATGGGTTTAGCGGTCAATGAGGGCAAGACCAAGTATATGCTGTCAAGCAAAAAGGACAACCAACACCGACGTCTCGGACAGAACGTCACCCTCGACAGATATAACTTTGAGGTAGTTAAGGACTTTGTCTACCTAGGCTCCGCTATAAATACAGACAACGACACCAGCGCTGAGATCAAGCGAAGAATAACTCTTGCCTACCGCTGTTTCTTTGGGTTAAGAAGGCAATTGAGTAGCAAAGCCCCCTCTCGGACAACAAAAGTCACCCTTTATAAGACTTTAATAATCCCGGTCCTGCTCTATGGCACAGAGGCATCGACATTATCAAAAATGGATGAGGGAGTTCTTGGTTGCTTCGAGAGAAAAATTCTTCGGGCGATCTTCGGTCCCGTCTGCATTGACAGTGAGTGGAGGAGGAGATACAACTACGAACTGTATGGACTGTACAGCGACATGGACATAGCCAGAAGAGTGAAGATCCAAAGACTGAGATGGCTGGGTCATGTAGAGCGCATGGTCACCAATGCTCCGGTCCGAAATGTCTTCGAATCCGCCCCCGAGGGACAGCGCAGTAGAGGAAGGCCAAGACTCAGGTGGCGCACGCAAGTGGAAGAGGACCTCAGCCAACTTAGCGTGCGAAACTGGAGGCAGCTAGCCAGGGATCGAGCTGGCTGGAGAAGCTTGTTGACTGAGGCCCAGGTCCACCCCGGACTGTAGCGCCACCTAAAGTAAGTAAGTATAGCATTTTGAACTTTAGTTCGAAAGTTAAATAGTCAATAAATACAAGTGGTAGCCAATTTACCCAAATCATTTACCTACAGGTCGCCAACACCTAGAAGTGAAAATAAAAATCGACAGAACTTTCCCTTACACCTAATAAATTGTTTGGTTTTCGGTACCCATTTTTTTGTCAACTTCAAAACTATTTTTCATTTTTTTTTTTTAAATCCGTTTCATCATTGTGTTACACGTAAAATTGATCAACAGTCGCGGAAGGGTTTAGTAGTTAATTTAAAAAATTCCATTGCAACAGGAGTTGTTTTTTAGGGGATGATGTGAGAACAGTGGTCACAAATTCGTGCAACAAAATAGTAATAAACACCACAAAAACCGTCAAACTAATAACTTTTGGTTCAATGAACTAGCTGACATGCAATTTTATTGTTGAATCTCATATGAGATATTGAGTTGGTTTAGCTCGTTCACATAAATTTCAATCAAAACGTATGAAGCGTGGAAAATTTTGAAAAAAAATAGGAGTTTTAGGAAAGTTTCAATTTATTTAAGTACGAGTGAAACAGAATATTCTGTCTGGTGTTTCGTTATTCACATAAAGGTAGACAGCTGCAGTTGATTTGGTATAGTAATTTGTTTTCGATACTCGGATTCAACTAATTAGTTCTCATTTGCAGCATCAAACAGTTTTTTTCAAACATGGGTTTGAAAGGGCATTCAAGTTTTCTAAAAAAAAAGGTTAATTTGAAATTTCTGTAAATTTAACGCCAAAGAGCTTACTTTTGTACCTAGTCAATGGCGAGATATTTTCCCCGTCAATAGCAGCAAGTAATTACTTTTGATTTATGTTCAATTTGCTATATTTTGTTCAAATTAGATATAGTAGCATGAACTGCTTCATCGGTGCAGTCCTGTGTTGATTTAAGTGAGATTCTATCCACAGAGTGGAATTTGGTGATTTCAAAAGACTGCTGTCGTTTAAACAAGGTTTGAATGCCCAGCCATTATCGATGAATGGGAAATGGACACCGTCAAAACCGAAATCTCTTCTATTCTCGGTATGCCAGTTAGCGTTGTAGCTTAAGGGATTCATCACTCGTGCAAAATAGAAGGTCGTCAGTGACTTAATAAGTAGGCATTTTTAAATTTTCGATTCTACAGTAAGCAGACTTGCTCAGTGCAAACGCTGTCAAGGGTTCAATCACACTCAAACCAAAAAAGAGCCACGTTGTGTTAAATGCGCTAGAAGTCACCTTTCCAAAGAGTGTAAGGTAAGCAAATAAACTGCTGCAACATGCCTTAATTGTAAAGGAGAACACCCAGTTTATTATCGAGGTTGCGATGTAGCTAGGGAGCTGCAAAAAAGGCGAGATACATTTCTAAAGCTGCACAAAAGTGCCAAGTAGGGAAAACCCTAAGTCTGGACAATTAAAAATTGCTGAAGCCACCCGTTTCCGGTCACAGAAATGTGAAACAAACCAATGTTCATCCGGACTAGGCTTGCTGCAAAAAAGGAACAAAAATAGCAGCACTATAAACGTACAGCGGATTAAATCCCCAGATGGAATCAATGGTGGAAATAATCCAGAAACAAATGAGACCTTGTCCTGGCTACTCCAATATATTTGGAGCTCAGGCCGGTAAGGATTTCCGATACTAAGTCCGGGTCTTGGAAAAGAGATGGTGGCGGAAGAGCACTTAATGGACCAGCAGCAGCACCCAGAACGGGTTACGGGTTCGGTGCAACAGACCCCTCGTCCTAGGGGTATCAACAAATGGAACTGGCCCTCCATGTTGGAGATTATGCCGCCGGGGTAACTGCCAATCAACAATAAGCCTCGGATATGGACGGATCTACTGTTGTCAACCCATGCAAACGAACTTAGGACAACGAACTTCGGATATACACGTGGAATGTTAGGTCCCTTAACAGGAGGCCCTAGACTGTTGCAAAACAGACCTAACCGCCGTCCAAGAAATGTGGCGGAAAACGAAACACCTGGGGCGGGCAAATGAAAAACTGCAACATCTACTACGGCGATTGTTATCGGCGGCAAAACCAGCGGCTATTTGAATGCGGATTTGTTGTTGGAAGTTGCTTTAGGCAAGATGTCTTGAGTTTCCGGCATGTGAACGAGCGCCTCTTAGCAATCCTCATCAAGGCAAAACTTACCAACAGCCTGACATAAGCGCACACCCCCACAGAGGAGGAAGATGATGACACCACCTCTGCCAATGGATTCAAGGTAATCGACTTGGCGGCGGGACGTAAAATTGTCGTAACTAGCACGAAAGTCTCTCATCTCGCTTTTCACAAGGGGATTTGGAGAACACTTGATCAATTTACCATCAACCAGATTGATCGCATTGTGCTCAACACCAGTAGTATGGATGCCCGAGGAGCACCGACTCGGACTATTACCCTGTTGTAACCAAGATTCGGTTGCGGATATTCTGAAATGCGCAAAGGCAAGTTAGTGCTGTGACGAATCGCAAAATCGTTTTCCGATCGAGTCTCTAGGTATATGCGACCACAGCCAAAAAGTCATCAAGGATGCCGCTTCTGACTGCTGTGAGGCAGAATGAACCTTTCATCCTGGACGATGTAAACCAACAATTCCGTCCACCCGACTTGGATGAAGTAAAGATAGTAATGTCTAAGCTGAAGTCGAAAAAAGTTGCTGGAACAGATGGTCTAACGGCCGAGCTCTTCAAAATGGCAGGCGACGACTTGGTAAGGAGCGTACACCAATTGATCTCCAAAAATATGGTCGGACTAAAAAATGCCGAATAAATGAAACCTTAGCATTGTTTTTCCTTCGAACTACGCTAACTACAGAGGCATCAGTCTCCTTAACATCGCATATAAGATCTTATCTGCAGTTTTGTGTGAACGCCTGAAGACCTTCAACAACCTGATAGGTCCATTTCAGAGTGTCCTTAGGCTAGAAAAGTCCACCATCGATCAAATATTCACACTACGGCAGATTTTGAAGAAAACCTAGGACCTTCAGACCAGTACATAGTACCTATTTGTCGACATCAAAGTCGCGTATGACAGCATCTACATATATAGAGACGAACTACACAGAGCAATGTCTAGTATTGACACACATGCCGAACTCCATCATTTAACAACCATGCTCCATCAAGGTCGGTAAAGGTCTCAAAAAGGCCTTTGTTGTCAGAAAAGGATTTAGGCAAACCAATGCGCTGTTATGTCATTTCTTCAACGTCAAATATGAAGGAATAGGTCAAAATCCTCGCTCAAACCCAAGAGGCACAATCTTTCAATAGTCCGCTCAATTGCTTGCATACGCCGATGATAATTGGAAGAAAGCAGCGTGATGTCAGAGACGGAAGCAGCGAAAATGGGTTTAGCTGTCAGGGCGGGCAAGACTAAGTATATGCTCAATGAACACCGACGTCTCGGACAAAACGTCGCCCTTGACAGGTATAACTTTGAGCTAGTTTAGGACTTTGTCTACCTAGGCTCCGCTATGGATTCAGACATCGACACCAGCGCTGAGATCAAACGAAAAATAACTCTTGCCAATCGCTACTGCTTTGGGCTAAGAAGACAAATGACTCGCTCGAACAACAAAAGTTAGCCGAAAAGTTTTCGAATTCGACCCCGAGAGACAGCGCAGTAGAGGAAGACCGAGACTCAGGTGGCGCACGCAAGTGGAAGGGCACCTCAGCCAACTTAGCATTTCTCTTAGCGATCTCAGCCAAAGATCGAGCTAGATGGAGACGCTAAAGTCAGTAAAATTAAGTAAGTAAGAACTCAACGTTCACTTTATTGAAATAGTTCAATATGCCGCGTGTCATAACACACCCCAAAGCAAGAAACTAACAAACTGTGGTCTATATTATCCGCCGCGTCAGACAATCACACGATGACAAGTGCAACGTTTACCTTTAAGAATTCTCCGGAAAGGTAAGGCTTTGATTACAGTAAACCAGAGTCCGCCGCGTGGAGGTATTGACTCTTCTAGTGCCGGTTACTTGTAGGAAACGTTTTCCAACTTTAACCTATGAACTAATAAGATAGGCTGTTGTTTATACTCTCATCAATGATTTGTTGTAAATGCCGAGGCTAGGTAGTTATAGTTAAAGAAATCTTTAAACTACTTGTTTTAAGCGTTGGCCTATATTCCACCTTGTCATCGTAATCATATCTTTCAGGAAATATTTCGTTGCTGCTTACTCTGACAGAAGTGAAGAAATATTGAAAATTATAAAATAAATATATTTTTCGGAAAAATTGCGTCATTCTCAACACCTGTCGAAAGATGCAACCTCTTACCAATTAATGTCATCCAATGAGTTTTTAAAATGTTACACGTTCATCGGTAACTCTTATGAATTCATTGTTGTATGCCCCACTCAAGGACGCAAACATCCCTGAACACTGAACCCCTTAACCGCCGGTAACTGTCAATATTTTAAATTTTTGACATCGCTACTTCATGTCGCCCGCAAGAAAGAAGAAAAAAAAAAAAACAAGTTAAAATGAATTGGAGCACAATGTGTGAAGTGCACACTCCGCAAACATTGCAGCAAGGTCGATGTGCATTCAAGATATCACTTTTGGAAATCAAATACGTCAGAGGGAAAACGATTCGCACTCCAGCTCCCATCGAACGTATCAATGTTCAGCGGCTATTGAAAGTTTTCCCCATTTTTGCGATGCAGTCGTGTATGAATAGCTTTTGGCATCCGAATCAACTTTAGGTGAGGTCTAGTTCTCTTGTAAAAAATATAAAAGATTTCCCTCAACGTTTTTATTTGATTCTAAAAGAAATGAGTTCAACGGTTCAAAGAGGAACCTTACTTTGAATTTGCTCATATACTCGTACGATAGTTCTTTTAAATAATGACGATTTGCATCGCTAAAAAGATGTGGCAATATCGGTATCCCATTTTTTCTGAATAAATATATTTACGCTATAGTAGAGCTCAAGACTGCTGTACATGTGGTATGTGCCTGATAGACTTGTAGAATACCCGCTGGTCCTAAATTTTCCCATATATTCGAGTACCTGAAGCAATGAAGACTACAAAGTTGTGCAAAATATATGAAATTAACTATTTGTACCTCTTCCTTACCCCCAATAGTAAACGAGGCAACATCATTGCACATTTCTCAAATGTTGTCACCTTGTTTCTGCATTCCCATTCTTTTCACATTATTTGCCTTCGAATTCAAGGACGCATGCTGTCCGTTGGGTTATTTATTATAAAACAAACTTTGCCCTTGGCTTCATTTTGTCCACTTCTTCTTTGTCGTTTTACCGCGAAGATTCTTCAAATAATTAAGGTGGCACTTGCGAAGTGTTAACAAAACTTTCTGACATTTCTTTGAAGCTGTTCCTCAAACCCTTCATATCATTGAATGTACAATCGGATCGAAACATACCCGGAATTTCCCATTCACAAACACAAACCGCGCTTGAGATATTGTCAAAAGCTTCATTTTTTTTTAAAGTTGGTACATCTTTTTGAGTGCAACGCGATTTGTCGGGGGTTTTTTCATGAAAGCTTTGTAAACAAGCCAGCGTCAGTTTTGCGCTGCGAATTTCGCAATGTCGAATTTAGTTGTGCAAAGAGTTTGCCTGAAATTTTGTGTTTCAAACAAAATATCATGTTCGGAAACGTTGGCCTCGACAATGTCGAAAACACAAGAGTACGAGTGGTACATAGAGTTTTAAATGGGCCGTACTGTGGTTGAGGATTTGCCCGTGACGAGACATGGGTTTACGAATATTACATCGGAACTAACCAATGACCATCGGAATGGCGCTTCTCAGACGAGCCAAAATCCAAAAATCCACAACAGAGTCTTTGATTGCCGTGCTGAGGTCCACTCAGAATTTTTTCCACTAGGCCACTCCTAGTTAATAAGGAGTATTACGTGAGGTGTACGTTGACCACGGCAACGCACATGCTATCACAACTTATCTTATACGTAACTATTTGATCAAAAACAACATTCAAACCATTCCGCAGGGTCCGAATTTATCTAACATGGCTTCTTGTTACTTTTACGACTCCCACGACTCAATTAACCACTTCTTGGAAAGCATTTTGAGGAGAAGATTGAGACGATAAGGGAGAATTCGCAGATGGAGCTGAAGGTGATGCTAGAATCGGCCTATGAAAATTTTTTTGAAGATTGGAGGAAGCGTGTCAAGTATAAGGAGTCTGATGCGCTCGGGCACTCCGAATAACTGCAGGAAAATCGCAAGGTCTCGGTAGATGTCGAAATCTATTCGCATGGTCCATTAGTATCCTGGAAAGTTGTGCTATTTGTAGTAATGCCCAAAACAAACCTCAATATCTATGAAGGCCTTTACGAGAAAGCAGGCAGTTTTAACGCAAGTTCTAAATCCTTAAAAACTTTCCTCCGAAGATTGCCTAGCAGGCCCGTCGGCGGCACCATTACTTAGTCGTGTGGCATTGACATTATGCCTCGACAAAGGATTCTCTAGGGAGATTCCCAGCAAAGAAGCACGGGCTAGCAATAACCCAGCAAACAGCCAAAATTGCATAAAGTGGTATACAGATGGTTTTAAAATGGAAACTGGTCTGGGAGCTGAACTCGGACCAAACACGAATATATCGGTTGCTATGGTAAATAGCCCTAGTGTACTCCAAGCTGAACCACACACCATTCAAGAATGCACCAACCTTATAAACAACTCCAGTATCAAAGGCGCCAACATCCATATATTCACGGATAGTCAAGTCGCTATAAATGCCCTTAGCTCGCACATCTTGAGCATGAGGGTATTGATGGTGATGAAAAGGCCGACGAACTGGGCAGAAACGGACCTGAACTCTTTCGCTGCACCCCTGAAACTGCATTCAATGTAGCTGGGAGTACTTAGAATTCATCTCATACTGGAAGGATACTCCAGGTCTAAGACAGGCCATGCGAGCCACTCCGCCCTGCAACTAAAATGCCAATAGAAATCGGAACGATATCAAAACTAAGCAGGTTATTTCACAGGATATTCGGGTTTAAGATATAACTTCAGCAAAATGGACTTTGTCTTGAGAAACGCGAAACACCTGAGCACATTCTATGTGACTGTCAAGCCCTCAACGGGGCAAAAGTGCGTCGACACAATAGTTTATAGTTGAGTCTTGCCAGATATCTCCTTTGTCGAGCAGCGAGAATTTTAAATAGGAACCGTGTCGTGGAAACAACTGTTTATCCGTCAATTATAAACTGTGTTGCTGAGTAACAAAGCCCTTCATCTAAAGATGGATCACAGCGGTTTAACGTTAACATTTTCGTAGCTCATGATATATTGCACATTTGAGTGCAGTTATCAGCACATCGAGTTGGACTGAGTATATCCGGGAGCACAGATGGTGAGCTTATAAGAAGCCTCTCCTGTGTAGACATGTATGACTAAACATGATCGATCTTTAGGTAGCTGCCTCCAGTTTCACACTCTAAGTTGGTTGAGGTCACCTTTCACTTGCATGCGCCACTTGAGTCGCGGTTTTTCTCTACTGCCTTGACCCTCGGGAAGGATACTACTCGTAACAATTTTCGAACTGGAGCGTTGCTGTCAATCCGCTCTACATGACTCGAAAATGCAATTTGTTGGGTCTTCACTCTTCCTGGTTTAAGTGATGTCGCCGAACAATTGTTGTTCGAGAAAGGGCATTGCCCATGAATTGCCTTTTAAGCTCAAAGAAGCAGCGATTCGTTTGATCTCAGTGCTGGTGTCGTTGTCTGAATTCATAGCGGAGCCTAGGTAGACAAAGTCCTTAAACAGTCCGACGGTGACGTTCTGTCCGAGACGTCAGTATTCAGTGTCAGTTTTGCTTGACAGCATATACTTGGTCTTACCCTCATTGACGGCTAAGCCTATTTTCGCCGCTTCCGTCTAAATACTCGCGAAAGCGCCACTGACATCACGCTGCTCTCTTCCGAGAATGTCAATATCGTCGGCGTATGCGAGTAAATGGACCGACTTTTAAAAGATTGTGCCTCTTGTGTTTGCGCGTGAGTTTCGTTCTAAATGGAATAACAGCGCAGCGGCTTGTCCAAATCAAAAGTCTCGGCGACCTTTATGAAGCAGCGTGCATTCTCCATCGTCGGACGAGTTTGGCAGGGATGGCAAAACTTCGTATAGCCATTGCTCTGTCTGTATAGCTTGTCTCTATAGATGCGGCCTTCGAATCGATAAGTAGATGGTGTGTATCGAATATTTGGTCGATGGTGGACTTTCCTGGCCTGAAGCTACACTGATATGGACTTATCAGATTGCTAACAAACGGCTTCAGGCATTCACTTCACACCGTACAGCAGATAATATCTTGTAGGCGATGTTAGGACGACTGGTGCCTCTGTAGTCTGTAGTTGGCGCAGTTCAGAGGGTCTCCTTTGTTAAGGATCGGACAAACAATGCTGAGGTTCCATTCTTGGGGGTCATCGCCTGCCGCTTTAAAAATTTCAGCAGTCAGGCCGTCCTCTCCAGAAGCTTTGTTGGATTTAAGCCTATATGTACATATGTATATTCATCCAGGTCGGGTGGACGGAGTTGGTGGTGTACATCGTCCAGGTTGAAAGATTCATTCTGCCTGACTGCGATATTTGGTTCGTCATCGTCGTTATACAATCTGCAGGAATGCCCTTTCCAAATCCTCAACAGAGGCCGCGGCTCTACCCCATGTTCGTCTCTTCATACTTCGGTTCAGGGCTTGTGTCCACGGCATTGTCTCCTGACTTGAAGCTTGCAGATATAGTACTTGTTTGCCTGGTCAGCCTCCAGTTCCAAACTAAACAAATTGGCGCAAGGCTATTCCGGAAACGTCAGTATCATAAACTGCACGTAGTTAGCGTTTCTTTCCGTGAGATCAAGGCCTCGGCTCAAACTGTTGTGCATTTAGATTCAAGTCCTATCGAGGAGTGTGGATATGTATGTACATATGTAAGTAGTACCTTCTCTACAATAGTCATGGTGTCATAAATTACCTCGTTCACATCTTTGATACCTTATCGATTAAGACTTGAGTATGCACGTCCTATCACAAAACAAATATTTTATTAACAACGTTTCAACCATAAAAATATTTTTATTTCTTTTCCAATTTATTGGTTCTTCCGCGTCCCCTATCGCTCTATTCGATCGCTACGATTCTTATTAATCATTGAAAAAAAAAAAACGGGAAGAGGGTTGAGTTGGACTGCATTCAATCAATTACTGAGCTGGCTTGTCAGACGTTTGATCTTTGAGGGTAATCGTTGCGTTCTATCACGCTCAACACTGATCCAGCATTTCTAATTCATCTATCCATTCTCGTACTTAGCGCTCAGAACTCGGAACAGTAGCACAAGTTGGTGGATAATTGACGAATGAATGACGTTTCAATTGTAATACTTGACGATCAAATGATAAATCAATCAGTGGTCATAGATCTCATATGTCACAGATAGCTTGGGTACACAATTCCATCACTTCCACATGGTGGGGGATTAAAGAGTAAACAATGGTTGAGTTCTTGGAGTGGAAGTGGTAAAACTGGAAACAGGGCATGTGTCATATATTTATTTTTATGACACTGATGTGACAATAATAATAATCTATGGTTTAGTGGTACGTAAATAAGCGCAGTGAAACCCCTCAAGAGTTTGTTTAGTGTGAACAAAGTGGAACACGCAAAGCTCTTGAAAGATTAAGCCGCCGACAAATGTGTGCACGAGTATGTTCTTGGATTTTTACAAATGAAGGAAAAAGTATGACAAGAACTTCAGCAAAATTGAATTACCTGCAATCTATTCTCTATTGTACATTTTTAGATCTTTTAGCGATGCTACAAGCCGCTTTATAGTGGTTCAACTAGTTAACGGGGCTAAAGGCTTGAAGATGGTTTTGCATTTTAGAGGTCGAATTGATTTTTTTTCGACCTCTTCTTCGAACCTCGTCGGAAAGCGCAAACATATCACGTCAAACAAATCTAACGAGGGATGGGGCTTGTCATAGAAGAGAGTCCTTTGGATCTTTATGATAAGATCAAACGCCTATGCTGCTTTGATTATACTCCAAAGAACAGTCTGCCTTTGTGGCTTGGAGACTTTTCATATTTCTAGACGCACTGATAAAGGTCTCTGCATTTGATATTCAGATCATCGGCTCCTGCCAATTTTTCTTTTAAAAGAAGTGGTGATCAGTAGAGCACGTAGTGGAGTTTTTATGACAATTTTTTGAATCTGGGCTTTCGTGTCGAAGTTAAGGACAGGTCTTCCTTGTAAGGAAAATTTGCGTTTGTCTTCCAAAGAAAATTTTACGCAAACTTGATGGCGATGAACTTTATTTGATTTTATGAAGAACTTGTGAAAGGGGCGACGCATCTGCATTTATAGTCCTGCTGAACGCTCTCATCGCTTCCAAGCGAGTTGGGGAATCCAAGGCTTCTCTAAACAATGTCGTGAGGCTGAATTTATTGGGTTTGGTCTAGGCACAAGGTCACAATGGAATCATGGATAATAAAGTCACCAAAGAACTTGGTATGCTATGCAAACAGATTTACTTTACTAAACTGGCTCCTCATCCGTGAAGAGTTGCTGCCTGAGACAATACGGCCTTCCATACTCAGCGATCTAGATCACAATGCCTCCAGTTGTCCAGATCAAGCGCTTTGACATAAGCTTGGCCTGTTCGTTAAAAAGGAGGTTCGACCTTCGTCTCGGATCTGGGGGCTGGTAGTCCAAGATTTTCTGGGTCGGAGCTATGTTGACCATTCGTTCGCTATGGACCAGCCAATGAAGTCGACAAATTTTAGCTTTTCGGACTGCATGCACATATTGGAAAAGCTCGTAGAGTTCGCGGTTCTATCTTGTCCTTAATTTGCCCTCCTCGCACACGGACAAAATGTCCACCGAAGAATTTTTTTTCTCGAAAGAGTTCGATATCTGCTCTCCTTTCCTGCTTATCGCCCAGCGCATAACTGGCCATAGAAGTTTTCCAGGGTAATTCTTCTCCAAACCTCCACTAAGGTGTCCTCCATGGAGTTGATATGGACTCCGAGGAAGATTAACTCCTTAACTATCTCGAAGTTGTTACTTACAACAGTGGAGTATTGTCGTAAGCGTTGAACAGATATTTTGTTGTTTGTTGATAGCATGTATTTCTTCTTGTGCTCACGGCGTACCAACTCTCCCTTTCTTCAAATCGATGTGAAACCCTTTATTATTCTGGGACCAGCTAATGATATCACAAGATTGAAAAAATCGCTTGACAGTATACTACATCTCCTTGCTGAAATCCAGTGCACGTTTGAGGAGCTACTTCCAAACTCCACATTGCAACGCGTGTTTTTCAACGTCACGCGATAAATCTGGATCAGTTTTGCTTAGATCTCAAATTCGACAAAGAATACTATCATACGCGGCGATGAATTGGTGGTGAGCCTCGACCTGGTCTTTTCTAGTGTGAAAATTTGGGCTATAGTCGATCTGCCGAGCTGGAAGTCACACTGGTACGTGCCGATTAGCGTATTGCAGAACGGTTTGAGACGTTTACACAGTACTTTGGATAGGATCTTATAGCATGGGGCATATGGAGCTGATGTCCTGTCATTTAACATGCTTTCCTCCACCATATTTGGTGCGTCGCCACCGTATTTGAATACCTTCGCTGGTAGGGTATCAGAGCCTGCGGCCTTGTTGTTCTTAAGCTTTATTTTTTAGCTGAGCCGACTTCTTCTATACTGAGTGGTGGTACCGGTCTTTTATTGACTGGACGTGGGTTTTTTTTCTTACCCCCTTCACTCTCTCTTCATTAGACCCGTTTAGTATCTACTGGAAATGCTGCTTAAATATACTATTCCTTGCGCCTCGGCAACTAGGTTTCCGTTGTTTTGAAAAGCATGCGCTCCAGTTGTTTGTCTCTCTTGTAAAATATCCAGATGTTGTTTCGATCGCGAGACTCTCCTATTTAATTGCGCTGGGAGACTGTGTATGGCCTCTTCTTTCCAGTTCGACAAACATGCCTCGCTGCACTATAGTAGTTATATGTGGCAGCGTTTGCAAATGGTCGTGCCACGCTGGTGCCACGTTGGTGCCACTTTCCGGTTAACGCACTCATTATCATACCAAGGGCTCTTCCTCTGTGGTGACTGGTAACCTACTGCGGTCTTGGCTACCTCTTTAACGATGTCGTGATACTGCTTCCACAATATGTCATTCAGGCGTCTTTTTAGACTCTGGCTACTCTAGTTGTCCTAAGATGTCCAAAATTGAATTTATTTTTCAGGGCGGCTAGCGGCTTCCTCTTATTAGACAGCCGAGCTCTGAGTTAAGCCCCAAACAAGAAAATGGTCAGAGTCGAAATTTGTTCCTCAGAATGGGCGCACGTTTTAAATGCTAGTTGCGTGCCTCGTTTTTTGTCGAAGACAGATCAGTACAACATCTAAGAGATAGACTTCACTTCCTCAAGGTGTTACTGTCTGTAAGGTGGGTTGCTGAGGGAATAATCCATTTAAGCTGTTGCCTCGTAACGAAATTATCACTGCAGAAGTCTACTCTCAATAGCTGTGCAGAACAAAGTCGCCAGTAGAGCAGAAAAGTCAAGGCCTAGTTGACCAAGGGGGGTTCTATTCCATCAGCATATTGCTCGCCCTCATACAGGTAGGACCACCTATTTACGTTGGCAAAAAATTACCTCTTTCTCCAGACTTATCAGCTTTAGATATCTCCTTATTCCAAATTCTTAAAATTTCCTTGATGAAGAAAATTGTAGACCTCTCCATGATGTCCAAAAAGGTCTTGAGGCTCGCCGTCAGAGCCACAAATGAAGACCTGCGGCGATGTGATACTCGTAGTATTTTTGGTTCGAATCAATCCTATACTTGCCTTGTATGGCTTTTTTTAGCAGCATTAGCATTACTTTAGGGTAAAGCAACCGTTCGGGTTTTTAAGGTCGCACGACAATAACGTTGGAGCTCGCTTCTGAATCTGAAAGTCACCCACCGCAAGCCCCCCAAATGGTACCTCTCATTCATTCGTTCCGATGTTCTACTGGTAACCCAAAGGCGTGAGAGATAACAATACCGAATGCTGTTTCGTTTATCTAGGATATAACCTACTCAGCGTAGTTACCAACGGTCCTCAATGCATTCTCGCAACTCAACATTGTTTAAACTATATTTCCGTCACATTCTGAAAACCCATATCGACAGCGCATCCATCCACACCTCAGCGACGTACAGCAATATAAACCTTTTGATCAGTTTCGGACCAGCAACCTAGGGCATCAGGTGAGACAGTGAGGCTGCTACCTTTGTGGTTTTATCAGTTGCCCTCATTATGTGTTACCCAAAGGTAAGTTTTGCATCAATTCATATACTTAGATAGCGAAGTATCGGGCTGGCGCGGACTTCTGTACCCTCTACGTTCATCGCTGAACCATCTTTGCCTAGTAAGGACGAACATTTCCTATTAAACACGGCCTCCTCAAGGCATCTGGCCATCATCCGCAAAGTCAGTCAATTTGGCTTCCGGAGGCATTTCCGGTGCCACGGCGTCAACCCTCTTCCCTCCTCGTTTCTCTGCCTTGTCGTACCAGAGCACTTTATCCTGAAAATAGCTATCTATTACCTTTCTTAGGTAATCCGGTACTTTTTGTATCACAATACCTGTTGGGTGGCGACCCATCTTGCAGAGTTAAATGCGTTCTTAACGGCGAACGTGACCAAGATGCTAACACTCTCCTTCCTTTGGGGGGCTTGCCAAGCCAGCTTTACAATCCCTAGATCATCAGCTACAGCCGTACACGCCGAAAGGCACACGCGGAACCTATACTGATTATCGGAGAGATTGCAGTACTCTCTTATCCTTGCTCGTTGCATCTTCTTCAACATTTTTCCGATGTTATCCAGCATACACAGCAGTAGGAATGACAACGGAGCCATGGACGATGGTTTACCCTTCTCCAATAAAACTAGGTGTTTGGTTTCCTGCGTCTCCTTAAGGTCACATCGAATATGTCCAGGAGCATGTGTGTTTTCTCCGCAGTCTAAATCTTGAGGACCTCGTTTGGTACCCCGTCTGTTACCTTCTTCAGTTCTTCGCGGGTGAAGTTTGCTACCTTCTACAGAATGATGTCTGCCTCTCTCTGTTCTGGGAAATCTGAAAAGAGAGTGGAGGCCACTTCTCCCATAAAGGGCAGATCCATCCGACCGACCGGGCTGAAACTAAGAAGCTTACGGAGAACCAGCCAATATCCTTGGTCCCACGTGGCCCTATCTACTTCAGCAATAAGGTCTTGCCTACAGTGCTGTTTCCTCGTTCTGATCGGCCTCACCAAGCTTTTCTTTGCTTCCAACTCCACGTCCCCGCGCCTTCTGTACGTTTGAAAGACTCGTCGAAGGTGTTGACATCCACTAAGCAAGACTGCAATTTCCCGGGTGGTCTACCGGGCATACACACATTACAACATTCCTTGATACAGCGCATGGTGCGGTCCACCGCTTGAGATTGTATTCAAGTCGGCAGGAAGAGGCGCATTAGCTAGTGCTTTACGAGATGTTTCTTGGTTAGACCCCGCGATGTTTCATCTCGTAGTGCCACACTCCGCTCGTTCCCTATCACAAAGGTTTTGAACTGGTGGTCACTCGCCGTGTAGTTCTCCGGGGCTCTCAGGCGGAGGCTCATTCACCACCACTTGGCATTGCGAACTATCGGGTGGTTGAGAGAGCTAGCCTTAGGACTTGCGCCAGCTTCTGAGTGCAAATAGTCGTTCGAACGGTCACGAACCACCGCACACGGCAGTCCAAAAGGCAGAAAGGAATTCATTTTGATGGCTAAGTGAAATAGAAGAAACTCGGTGGACTGTTTCAATTCCCGGCAAGGCTCACTAGGAGCCAAATTCGGATACAATAAGCTTAGTTAAAAGGGCCAATGAGTATTTTTTGCCAAGAATTAGGTCATTATCGAATTAAAACTAATTAAAATGCCTTCGAACTGAAATAAACATTTCGATTGTGTTTGTGGTATCTACACGAACTCCTAGTTTTGGCTACCACAGCCGATTTCCCAGCCACATACACATCAACGATGATCAGCTAATCCAATATCTACTAGTTAAAAATTTGGCTGAAATATTGTACATTATTCAACTTTTAAAATACTCACCTACTCTGCGCATCTAGATTGTATCTTTTTAAAGCAGAAACTACAAAACCACATGTTGGGGGTCTTCATTTTAAGTGCACCCCTAATCTTCACAACAAATCTATTCTCAGCGCTTAATCCTCTAATTTGCATTCACCTATTCTGGCACCTATTACGAGTGCCAGCCAGGGGGATTAACTACCACGCACAGGAAAACTATGGCAAACTTTGTTACTAATTTACTCCGAAAGTATCGAAAACGTATTGAGATACTTCTGCAAAGTATCACAATCGAAGAGAACTACAAAAGAGAGCGAAATTGGTGTGGAGATTATTGTAAGAATAAACTCCAACCAACTCTGCAATGAAAGTTACAGAGTTCATTTCACAAAATTACAGTTAACTTACTATCTTATCAAACAAAACTCTCTCAAACCTTTACTTTTTCATTCTCTCGATGAAGATAGGTTTCTCATTGGTTGTAAGTCTGTAAAGTAGCATAAAGTAAATGTTGTGCACATCACTGCATACAAACTACAAACAAACAGCCAGCAGCAAAGGCAATATTTTTGTGTGCTAGTGCCATACTTGTGGTATGTGCAACGAACGAATCCATCCATCCAATCCAAAAGGAAAAGTAAAATCACCCCTGGATTGGTGGGCAAAGACCCAAATCTGAACAGTTATAGCGTGACTTTCGTTGGGATAACTTCGTCGTGCGGTAGCTCTCCGAGTTTCGTTGGATAGATACTTTTTTTCTTTCGGTAAAAAGATACAATTTTTTGAAAGTAGGTGCAAAATAAAATCTTAATTGTTAGAGCAAAATTCAAACGTTACAGGTGAATTTCGAATTTTAAATTTTGAATTTTTCATTTTTCATTTACACTGTGAAGATACAATATCTTTGACCAACACATATCGTAGTGTTCGACTTTGGTGGTGAATTTGTTTGATTTTCTTGTTCGTGCAGTGCGATCAAAGTGTCGACAGTTTGTCTGTTAACTCCACCATCTACTCGTATCTGTGGGTGTTTTTCAATCAATTTGAGAAAAAAGTAGTGTTCAAGTTAGATCTAGTGAAGAAAAGTGAATTTTTTCAAGACCTACCTGCAACTGTTGCAGTCAATTTGGATACAGAACAGGCCATCAGCATTATTCAAAGGTGATTTTGACTTTTTTGTTTGTAAATTAGCATCAATCAATATAGAAAAAGTGCACTAGAGAGATAGTACCTGCAGCAGCACTACAAATGCAAATATCAACTCTAATTTGCATTCAGAATGGGAATTCCCATTGGGATTGCGTTCCTTGAATGCCAATGGCAACGGCAACGGCAATAGCAACGGCAATGGTAATGGTGATGGTGATGGTGATGGTGATAGCAAGTCCTTTGACTGACTTTGAGGACTTTTTCTCAGCCCCACATGTTGATTTTATTGTTTGCTCCTGGGGCGAAGGAGGATTGCAAGAAAAATAAATCGTTCCAAGTGAATTTTCTTTTTTTATGACACAAAAACAACAAGAGGACGAAAACGGACTGCTGCGGCCATATCCTTACAACTAGGGATAGGTATGTACTTGTCCCAGCCACTTGTTACGTTGGCAGGGATTCGGATACTAGAGAGAAGATATTGTTAGAACGTCTCCATGTTGAGAAGGATTCACAATATGTGTGTCACATAGGATATAATCCACGGCACCATTTGGAGATATCCGTTTTGAATGGATACCCTAGATTGTCGTCTTGTCATCTTGTCGTTTGCCTCAATTGGACTGTTGCTCTCTGGAAGATTGATTAGAGTTTTATTCTTGTAATACTGTCGACTTGAGGCGGTTAGGGATGATAATTTCGGTTGTGTTGTGCTGTGCACAGATGCGTACTAAGTTGAATAATTGTGAGTTCAATGATTAAGTGAATTTCACCCAACAGACACAGAGTCCATGGGAACCATTGATAATTGTTGGCTCTCTAGTCTCTGGATTTTCTGATTGGGGTTGATGAAATGCCCAAGGTTTTCTTCGTTGGTAATTATGTTTCTAATTTGTATGGAATCCATGAGATTGAGCAAGGTGGGAGGTATTTAAAGATGCCATGAATGGATAATTATGGCACGTTTTAATTCAGACTCAATCAATGGATTTCATGCTCCAGGGTAGAGAGATACATGTGTACCTTCATATAAGGTATTGTATGTTATATGTAGCCTCAAACAAAAGTTGATTAATTACTAATTTGGGTGGATTCATACATACGTACATATATGGAATGGACATACCGCAGGGAATTTTACTACTTGCCGTCCCTTAATTATAGAACAATCTACCATTTGTGGATATTTCGTACTCATATGCCACAGGATTTAGTGGTTTATGCAGAAGTTCTAAGGGCAAGTCATCATTTTACTGAAATTACGTTTCCTCCGAGTTAGTGTACACATAAAATCCATATTTCGATTTCAAATTTATACTCAGTTGTACGACCTTTGTTCGCAATTTTAGCAGCACAGCGTCTTTGATAGAATTGATTAAGTTTTGTACTCTTTTTTTCTTCTGAAATTGAGCTCCACGATTGTTGTACTGCTGCCCAATTATTATTGTCATTGTTCGGCTTGAAATGGGTAACAGCGGGCTTTGTTGCATTCGCTCATTTGCTTTTGCAATTATATCCACACTATCCTTAAGTCCTACTGTATGAGTATTCTATAGTGCTGGTCCTTTTGGAAGACCTCCATACATGCATATATGAATCAGCGGGATTTGGTTTTAAGTACGTCTACGGCAAGCTTATTTCTTCCATAACAAAGCAAGTTCAAGCCATGATAGTTGCCCCATATGCCCAATGGTTATGAATTGGTTGTAATTTGCAGTGGTCATGTGACAAGAAATCTCTTCCCAAACAGAACAACTCTAAATCCGTCTGACCGTCTTAAATGCTTCTTTGTGAGCTCCACTCTGTTTTGTAGGTAACAATCGTTTTTGTTGACTATGAGCTACCAGAATACATTTTGTGCAAATGTCTGTAGAACGCTTCAACGTTTGTTGAACACTAAGTCCAAGCCAAGTCTTGGTGAAGCAACAGGGATTGTCTTTTGAGTGCCTGACTGAAGGCGACAATACCGACGGGTCTTCGAGTTTTTAGTTTTAGAAGAGAACTTTACGGCACATCTTATTATATTATATTATATTTCACCCGCCGGAAACGCAAGGTTTCAAATGCAAATATATTTCTCTAAAAAAAAACCTCACATTCCTGCTGGAAGTTGAACCATCTTTTTGGTTTAAGTTAGAGGAGAACATAGCTTCTTGCCAGGTAGAATGCAAAACGTCCTCAATGGTGAAATCCTTTCCCAGCTGAAGCCTTTAAAACAAGGTGTTCCTCAGGGATCTATCTTGGGACCTCTTCTGTTGACTTGCCAACGAAATGTGAACATGCATCCATCTTGACGCTGTTGACGTCCAATTCTATTTATCGCCACGAAATTGACGAGTAATCAACTCCCGATTTTTGGCTTTGTAATAATAAATTAAGAGTCATTGAATCTGTATGTGGCCTTGGTTTTAAATGGCCACTTGACTGGCCCAAAACCATGTGAATGTAATAGTAGGTCGAATGTACGGACGTCTTTAAAAGCTTGGGCTCACCGCAAATTAGAGCTTATTAGAGCGCGTTCTCTGAGAATGTTTATTGTAAACTGAACTCCCTATCCGATCACAAACTACAAGATGCCTTCAATGGAGATATGAAAGATATGACCCTGTTCCGAATTTTTCGTCGACTATACACGACGCAAAGCCAATATTCATTTTTTCAAAAAAATAAAAACAGTCATTCAATGGATGGATTGAAGCGTGTGCGAGAGAAAATCGTTCAGAAACGGCCAAATTTGTGAAAGAATATTTCGTGGATCATACACTACAAGTATGCGCCTATCAAAGCACGACAACTGTGACCGAATTCGAGGCCAAAAATTGATCAACTGCCTGGTTCACCATCTGACCTTGTGTGGCTTCTTTTAATTCCGCAAACATAAAATCGCAGCTCCATATATTTTGATCCATCTTAACTCGATTGATACCAAAAACAAAATTCGCGGAAGAAGCTGAAGGTTATGTAAGAGGTTTTCTGAAAAATGAAAAAAAAAAAAACGGTGGCATAAGTGGTTGCATCAAATGGAGCCCAATCTGAAGGTAATAAAATGAATATTGATTGAGTAGATCCAAAATTGTCTATTCGGCGTCGACCGAATTTGCTTATTCGCTATGTGGACAAATTTTTCAAAAGATCCCCACCTGCATCTTTGTATATAAGATGCAGAAACTAATAATTTGAGATCGTAGCTTTCGTCTGGAATTCGTGGATTGAACTCTTGAGCAGGTTGAAGTCGACTTTTAGTTTTATCAAAATATCGTTCTTTGGCTCACTTTGACTTATGCAAAATATCCATTTCTGTAGTGAGGCAAATCCTGAAGAGACTCATAAAACTCAATTACACCGACAAATGTATACTGTTGTGTGCGGTTTTCACGATGCTGACATCATCGGCTACTGTTGAAAATGAGGACGGAACTTACACTGGACTCAAATGTCAACGTATAGTGAAAAGTGATTATTTTTTCGAAAATATGGACGGAATTGATCCAGGCGATATATGCCCATGAAACCGTTGAATTACTGATGACTCGATGCAATGAGAACCATCTAATTGAACCATCATCTGATTTGACATCTTTAGCTTATTTTGGTAAACCAAACGCTATACAGACCTAGGAGGCCTATATCAATGCGTTATTAGTAATATAGAGTCTCAAATGCTGCAAATTATAACCTAAAATTGGATTGACAGGGTACGTCTCAGCAGAAAGCCCCTGATTCAAATTCAATTCGTGTTCTTATTGTTTTTAAAAAAGGGTTGTGGCAAGCTTAGGGGGTGTATTGACCTTCAATAAAACAACATAGATTCAAACAAATTGACTGTTGTCTGAGGAGAGTAGTCAATGTCCATAAATTGTTCTTTCGAAATTTCGATTGAATTGTTAATTTTTCACAAGTCAACTCAGATCATTTTTGAGAGAGATGGCGACTGAAAAATCGTCTTTGCATGTTCACCAGTTCAATTTCTGGCAGTATACCAAACTGTGTCCTTCGAAAGTCGAAAAAATCGACCTCAAATCGGTAAAAGATTACCTGATAAGAGAAACTAGCGATGAATTTAGTCATTTTTCTAATAGGACGTTAGACTGCAATTAACTGGAGCAAATTAAAAATCTAAAATAGCCATTTTGAACCGATTGTCAACCTTTTTTGCTTGCTTGAAACATGAACACACTTTCACGCGTTTAATGCTTCAGGCCGATTTAATTGGCTTTCATTTAAGTTTGACTACCATATGTTGGTTCATATTTGACAGACGTAGAGAGTGATATCCAACAAGATATTTTGCAGTATCTCCTGCTGAAAATGGGTATAAAAATTTTTCTTCTTCAATTATGAATACGGAAAGGAAATTGACTGATTTTTTTGGTGCTAATCATGAGATTACAAGTCAATCATTCATCGTGAAAGTTTGCACAAACTGGCTCAAAACCAGAATCAGTTGATTCTTGCATTCTCGAATAAGCTTGAAAGTCATGAGACCATTGAATAAGGCCTTAAGTTCAGCTTCTGCAGATGTATATGCTTTATTCCCTCCACCGATTCTTCACAATATGGTTCGTTACCATCAAGACATCTAGATACTAGCGCCGCATCGTAAATCAGTTTTGAACACATAATTTTTGCATTTTTGCAGAAATAGATGTTCTGGTATCACGTCCATAAGACAGCCGTCATGCAAGGTCATCAGAACTCCAGCGCGTACGAGTATGATGTGAATTCCAAGGGGATGGAAACTCATTAGATTTAAAGCAGAAGCTCGAACATTCTTTTCATGCTCTTCAACATGAAGAAGACCCAACTAATAGGTCTGAACATCTTGGCGAGAGTGTTGTTATCTTTTCCCATCCGGTAGGTATACCAGCACCAGACTAGCAGTGCAGATTCTCTTCAGAATCCTGGCTATATCCCATCGGTGCCAGACGACTTAAATCAAACTAGGAAAATAACAGAATATGTGTTGCCCTAAGCCGCCAACACAACTGATGAGATACACCTGAGATGAGATTCTTTGACTTTGACTAAGTGTAGGTGCCATCAGATTTTCTGAGTGATCCCAGCCTAAGTTTTTCGTGTTGAGGGCTTTGGAACTTACAGTTTGGATCTTTTACCTAAGTCTTTACAAGAGGTACTCGTCGAATTAGCTTTTTATATTATTTTACAATCTGTAAGGTATCCAATCTTCCTCTAAATTGTTAGCTGGTTAGAAATTTTCTGTTTTTTTTTTTTTTTGACGTAGTTGCTGGAGATCTGTGTTGCACATAAGAATGTCGATCTCCATTATCGGTTTTTTTTATTTGTGCATATTAGCTGAAAATACTCGACAAAGGTGCCTTTCAGAGTCTTTATTCTGAGTTAAGAATGAGCACTTTCGGGCTTACCTAGTTCCTCACTTAATCGTTGGTTTTAAGTAGAAAATTCCTCTCCAACAAAGTCTGGACCTGTGTCTGGCATTAAAATCTCTCACTTCCAAATCTGCAATTCCCTTAGGATACCGCTAATACCAAATGATAGGGAAAGTAAGCCTATGCAACGACGGATTTGCCCCATTCTCCGTTCAATTAGTGTGAAGTACGTTCGATAGGAAAAATCTGGCTTTAAATTTTGATGTAAATTCCAAATATTGTCTCCAGAATGGACTCTCGCTCGGCGTTTATGCACTTTCTTCATTTCTCTTGGAAAGAATGTTTTGGTCCCTTCTCCATTGCTTGTAAAGCGCAAGAGCCGGTCCCGTCCTTTTGTTCTTCAACGCCACTTCATAGGTAAGTTATTAATTTAAAAGTTTGTGCTTGCCTACCCTCTTCCTCAAACCATGAGTTTCGCCGCCATGTTCTTTAATCTGTCTTTAAGGAACACGATTTGATAGTTTGTTGAAGAACAGTAGAGTTAAACCTGGAGGATCAGGCGCCAAAAAGCGCATTATACTCATTATCAAGTTACTCAATTCAACGGCGTAGAGATTATATACCCCGGCATGAAAGCCAGGTTCGTTTCTTGGATAGCGAAAGAAGAGACGCTACTAGAACACTGAAAATCTTCGATATATCGAATTATATCGATATATCGAATACGATTATTTCACCCGCGTACATGGAGTTACGTTGAATGGAAGATTCAAACAGAGAGTAAATGCTTAAGTAGGTCGAGTCATATCCTCAGGATAGAATTCTAAGAGTAAAGATTGAAGACATTAGAAGTGGAATACAATTTATAAATTAAAGGGGTGCCTCAAGGATCTGGTCTGGGACCGGTTCTGTTTCTGATTTATATTAACTCAATATTTGAACTACCTTTCGAAGCGCATCTAACTGCTTTTGCAGGTTGGGTTCAGTAAGTCCTCTAAATTTAATTGCTGATGTAAATTCGGATTTGAACCTGCAGGTTTTGATGGCATAAACTGATGATTAGTTCAAAAACAAAATCCAAATTTTTCAGTCGTTCAGCGCAAAATGATTTTGATCCCAAAGTTTTTTTTTTCATACACATGAATGCCAAAAATGTAACTTAACCTTGTGAGCTCTTCCAGTATAGAATTTTGTCGCAATTTAAGCTGCAGCGATAAACGTTTCTGAGTTGAAAACGTTAAAGGATTTAGATACACCGGATTTGATAATATGAGCAATCAAACTCATTGACATGTTTTTTCTTCTTCAAACCCTCCCAGATGCGACTTCGATGTATGGGATCATTTTAGGAGCTCATCCAGGTTTTCATGTCTAAATTTTCGATTAACAAGACCTGCAATGGTTTTGTAAATTTAATCTTTTCGAAAGACAATTTGAAAGAATAACAGGTAACCGACTCTTTTTCAAGATAAGTGGACAAATTTATAGTACGAGTACATATGACCGTAGACTTACAAAAGTTGCCGACATCCCAAATTTAACAAGTTAAACTTCCATTCTGTTTATCAGACATCGGTATTACCAAAACCAAATGAGTTTCAGGCTCAGGTTAGGTTGAAATAAATGGAACTGAAATCTCCACATTTGGAAATTTAACAGTTCTTAACAAAGTGGCAAAATCCAATTTAAATTCTATGGTAAATAGGAAGAAAAGGAACTCGAATCAGACTGTGAAAACAGTGTCTTAAGTGGCAATAGCTCCATAATTCACCTTCTACATGTAGCATAGTAAGCCCTTCACAAGACCTTGACCATAAAAAAGTAGCTTTGAACATACATATACGACATTTACAGGTATTTTCGTACCCAGTTGAAGCTGATTAACTACAAATTAAGTCTACAAGTCAGCTTTTCCTTCCATTGATTACTTTTGAACTCCAACTGAATGCATACTCTGTTCAAAGTAAGTGTTTACTGCAACCGAACTCTGAATGCAATGAGCCTGAGGGTATAAATTTTATGGCAAAACATAAATGCAAACATAAATGTACACAACAATTTGAAAAGACGTAAATACAGTGAAATACACTTATTAACGACTTAAGCGGGAGTTTTTGAAGTCATTTATGGACTCATTTGAAAGTTAAAGACTTTTTCCTGTATGTTCAAATCCATTCGATAACAGTGTTAACAAAAATGTCAGTAAGACGCCCAGATTAGTCAATAATTCGCTTTCTTATTTACGACTTAAATCTGTTGAACAGAATATGCTTGTTGAAGTGAATCTCTCATAGCAGGAAGTTCTATAAGATTTCAAAAAAAGAACCTGAAATGCCACATTCAGATGTCATTGTACCGACAGTGATTATGCTGGTGATGACATTTTTAACTGTCGCAGCAGGAGATTTGACGTGCGTACCTACCCACGTACCACTGAAAAGGTTTTTTATTTTTGTAAATTTTAGTAACTTCAAGTGCGGTACTGAAAGAAAAGAGGACTATCAGGCGTCAGGGCGCCAAGTCTCATGGTCTGATGCGTTTCATATAAACAAAAGTAACCTATTTTTACTCTCCTCTCCCTTAGATAAAAATTAGACAACAGTCATTTAGTTGGAATGTTGTTAGAGATACACCAGATTGCGCCTAGATATTTTGTGCGGTTGTGTTTTCTGTTTTTTAATTCTGTTTGCTGGGCCTTCACTGGCACCTTCTGCCATTTTTTGTGTTGCAATCATTATTCCAGTGTAGAATTTCTGGGGATTTTTAGCGAAAAATGCCAGGATGAGAGATCGAAACTAATCGTTATCAGAGTTTGCAATGTCAGGGCTATACGGAATATGCACCGAAGCCTCCCAGTCAAGATCTTTTAATTTTTGTCGAGAAATCAAACAAGGGTTTGGTTTGTCGTTGGTATTATGAAACACTATACCTTGTGTTGGGTTCAACCGCACTACTTTCTGACAGTAGTCATTCACGGTGGCAGTAGCTCTTGAAGAATGCTACCCTTCTACTCTCACCACACCCACAACAACACTTTCCTTGCCGTCAATCCTGGGCTTACTAACGTTTGTGGTGCTTTCTAAACAAAGGCCGCTTTCGCACTTTATTTGTTATAACTCGAATCCTCATTTATCCTGGTCATATGGTCCGGATCAATGTTGTCCATATTTTGGCAGAAATATTCGCTAATCATTGTTCGGTGATGTTGACTATAGACTGAAGTATGAGTTCTGATAAAATGACGATGCAACTAACCTGAAACCACACCGAACAAATTTGAAATTGGCAACACTATTTTCTGTGGCAGCCAATTTGACAGTTCTCGGTTGTGTTTAGGTTAGTTTGCTTTAGCAATTCTTCATGAATAGACTCACGCCGGAGAAACGTTTGCAAATTTTTCAAATATATGACGTCGTACGTCGTTTGGTGGTCTGCAGCGTAGTGTTGATGATGATCCAAATGTGTCAATTCATCATTGTGAACAACAATTAAATTGTGCCCATCTTTTTTGCGAAAAGATCTTGGTTAACGAGCTTATAAGATTCAACTTTTACAGGATTTTAATCCACACGGTCATGGTTCGAGCTGTACATTTGGTGAAAAGGCCGAAGGAAACATTGGTAATCATCCATAATTTCATTTGAAAATTTTGTCCGGCGATGAAGCACACTTTTGGTTAATGGTTATGTCAATAAACAGAATTGCCGCATTTAGAGTGATAATAATCCACAAGTCATTGTCGAAACACTATTACATCCTGAAGATCTCATAGATGTTTGGTGCGCCTTATGGGCCCGTGGATTCATTGGTCCATATGTATTCATAAATAATTATAGACAGAAAGTTAAAATCAACAGCGAATGGTACAGAGACATGATTACTAAGTTTTCCGTGCCTCAATGAGAAGGTTTTAATGTTGCAGACATGTGGTTTCCGCAGGACGACGCCACATGCTACATAGCGCGCGATACAATTAGTTTACTGAACGAAGCATTTAACGAACACTTTTAATTTCAGGCAACGAATCTGTGAACTGGCCACCTTATTTCTTCGATTTAACGCCATTAGACTGCTTTCTCTAGGGACAAACCAGAAACAATTGAGCACTTGAAAGCCAACATTCGACTCGTTATTGTCGAAATACAGGCTGATTTACTGCGAAGAGTGTGTGAAAATTGGATCTCTGGATTACGCCATGTACGAGCCTGCCGCGGTTGCCACAACCCCGAAAACACTAATACTATTAGATTAGACTAGATTGTTAAGGGAGGTGATAAAATATATGGCCTTTTGTAATGTCCTCCACTTAAAGCCCTGTGTGGAGTGCGGAGTGCCCTGTGAGCAAGCCTGTGATCAGTTGAATCTGACTTCTACTTGATTGTAAGAGTTTTTTTTGTTATTTTATTTGTTTCCTTCGGTTTCCCCCCAGAAATGTAGCTGCTTTTAATCTAGCCAGCTTTCAGTACTTCTTCTTATGGTCTTGGCATCATAAATTGGGATGCGGATCCTTTTCTGGCTCGTTCGTCTGCTTTTTCATTGCCTTCATATTGAACTACCCGTAGGTTAGAATTTGATTCATATTCTGTGATGACCGTGTAGGCATTTACTATTGCTTCTTTCATGAGTTCTGATTGAAGTGACGGAATGTTTAGGATAACCTCTAGCGCAGCTGTTGCACAGACATAGACTAGTCTCTGTATTTTGTTGAATTTAGCCTGTATGATCTCAACGTTGCTTTATGGCATCATACGGCGCCAGCATACGTGATGATAGGTCTCGTTCTTGCTGCATACATCCACAGTGTCTGGGGTTTAGTCCCCAATTTTTCCCGACTAAACTTTTGCTGGTCCATAGTGGGGTCCTGGCCTTGCCGATAGTCTTAGAAAAATGAGTGTTCCACATAAGTTTTTCATCGTATTGCCTAATTCCGAGTATAGCAATCTCGCCAGTGCACTATCCCGCTGGGCCATGGTAAACCTCGTCACTAAATCCGCCTTGAAAAAATGGGTCGTCGTCATGTTGCTCAGGAGTGTAGTCTGTGAACTCCTACCGCAAGTCATGGCCTTATCTTCTCAGATTCAGCAGGATCTAATACCGGTGTAGACGAACACCTTTTTATAAAGTCTAGGTTGGTGGCTGGAGCTTCTTCTGTATGCACATTACACTGAGGCGCTATTGACTTTGCATCAAGCGGATTGTGTGTAGGATGAATTTTATCAATAGCACGATTTTCAAAATGATAAGGTCTAAGTCTATTTGTTATGATTCATTAGACAACAGGACCTTTCAAAAACGACAGCACGTTTCCTAATGGAAATTAAAGTGTTACGAACGATGGACAGATGCATTGTTGTCCACGGAACCTACTATCAGAAAACAATTTTGCATAAAACAGAGGGATTTAGGGCTAAAGTGTGTGACACGTCATAGGCATATTCAACTGACTATATTCAACGTTTTTTCTATCCTTTCTCTGCAGTGATATGACGACAACTGTGTCAGAAAGGAAGACCTTTCTTAAAAATGTGCATGCAAGCGTATTTTCGTCGCTTTTTATTTCCAGAAATTCCTCAACTCTCCTAGCATGTCGTGTTAACGTGTTAATGGTCGGTTTAAGTTGGATTTCTTAGCGGCGTTGTTGCCAGGTTTTTCTTCATTTGACTATTGTAGCTAAGGCGACGTTCCTTGTTTTTCTTATTCACGACTAAATCCCTGTTACCTTTTCCGATGGAACTATTTCCGATTCCGTCAATCCTTCCAAATTCAAACCACCAACTCATCATTAGATGAAACTAGGTACTGCCGTTGACTATAAACAGATTCGAATGCCTTTAAACTCTGCGGAACCAAATCAGCAGAGAAAGTGATTTTCTTCAAAATTGCTTAAGGCATTTATGACTTCATTACTACTCAATCTGGTCAAGTTAAAAAAATAAATATAGATGTCTTGAGGTCTCGATAGAATAGGGCGTCATTCTACGAATCAATGTCATTAAAATATTATTGTTCAGATAAACGTAACGAATATGAAGTATTCTGAATACTACGGACCCTTAAGTTGACTTCAAAAACTCCGCTTAAATCGGCACAAAGAAATATTGTTTTTTTCGTCTGCGTGATATTGATGTTATTTCGAATTTCTGTTAACGTTTATGTTTGTCTTTATATTCTGTCGTAAAAGTAAAAGTTTATGTCATGATTTGGCTTATTGCCTTTGAGCATTTAAGGCGATTGTTAAATTGTGTACTAAACTTTGGGACTCGATTGTTATACTATAAGAATGAGGATACTTGTAAATTTAGCACGATTTAAGTATCATGGTAGATTTCTCAACAGAAAACATTTACTACAACTTTGAATTTAATTTGAATACTCTTACTGAACCTAAATAAAAACGAATATCGGAAAGTAGCCAGAATGTACGAATTGATTTAAGTTGATTTGATGAGAGATGCGGTCTTAAGACGGCATAGTTCTCTGCTTTGACCCCTATTTTGTCTCATACTTGACAATACACCTTTTTGAGATGATTCGTGCTGATGTATTTTTCTTCAAGATAACTTAGATGAGAAAATTCAATGGATTTGCTTCTAAAGTATTGTAGTTGGAGCCATTGTGTCAAGGAGACGTCAAGTGAACCATCTTGGTTTACACGGGCTTTATGACACAATACCGAATCCTGTCCGAATGTCAAATTCAGAAGGCTTAAACGCACCTTCTAAGACTATTGTGCTCCAACGATAAACATCTGCATTTCGCTGAAAGTCTTGAATTAAGGTGATATTGCAATCCGAGGTTGGACTGGGCAGCTCTCTCCATTTAGTCCGATCTTACGTTAATCGCCTCCAGCTTCGTCCACTAACTTGAAGGAGATCTTTTCTCTAGTTGACCCTCCGAAATGAATTCAACGATATTCCTGGGCGAATTACTGGGTTAAAGTCATATCATAATCGTTGCCTATAGCGTTCGTTCGTTCGGTGGGATCGAACATCACTTAAAGAACTGTTTTTGCGGAAACTAGCATGGTTAAATGCCAGCGGGACTGGACCACGCTGATTGGTTCATTATGTCTGACAACGAAATATACACAGTGTGGCAAATAATATCCCGGACTGGCCTTAAAAATATGATTTCTGTTCGATTTTCTGTGTTTTTACTCAAGATATTCTCCTTCTAAATCAATACAGCAATTCAAACGCCTGCTCTAGCGCATTTTGCGGAATGATCTCCCGTGTCCGTGTCGAAGTTGCTTGAATGATCGGTATGTCGTCGAAAAAGCATCTTTTCAACTTCAAGAAAAGTCGCACTGTGGCAAATCAGGTGAATACGGCCGATGATTTATCACACACACGCTTGATTTCAGGCCAAAAATTGACGAACAATGAGCATGTAACTCGGAACCACTTTTTGGATTTTGGATTCTGGCCATTAAATGCTTTAGAACTTTGAGTAACTATGCGGCAGTAACTGTTTTAGTAGTTGGAACGAATTCTTTGTGGATAATTCCTTTGCTATCGAAGAATGTGATGAGTATTGTCTTCATTTGGGTTTTTTTAAGCTTGTTGTGAAATTTTCGACTTCCATTTCGCACTTTGACGCTTTTTTTCTGGATTGTATTGGAAACATCATGTTCCATCAACTATAGCAATTGTTTTCATGAAGTTTGAGTCATTTCTTGAGGACTTCAACATCAATGTGGTTTGTGTCCGGGATATTATTTGCTACACTGTGAAGGGCATCTTCGCCGTTTAACAGTCTGCATACGTACATTTTTGTAATTTTCAGCATCTAATTAGGTTTTTCGATGCTTCGAACTGGTTATAAACCGAGGCGGGTCTTTGCCTTCATCGCTGAGAAACTTCAAAAAACACTTGATTCAATATCGATCAATATCAACAAGACGTCGTCTTTGTGCACTCACTATTATGAACAACCGCAGCACTCATATTGCGCATTATCTTCTCAAATATTTAGTCAATATGCGGTGTACAGCACTTTTTAAAATGCCCAACATGTCGGCTACTCGTAACTCGTAACACGCACTTTCAATCGATAATCATTCAATACCAGTTTTTTGATTTCCTTCAACATATCCGACGTGGTCAGGGCCATTGGTCGACTTGGTAGTTGTAAACGAACGAACAGACTTTTCTTTGATATTGATTGGACTAAGATCTTTCACATGAAAGTATTGAGTCACATATGTATGTGAAGGAAGGAATATTATGACCTCCGGGTGGTCCATAACTCTGCATATTGCTTTCGGTATGTCCGTCTTTTGCGAATTTCAAACGTCATTCCTGGATGATTTCTGTTTGTTTATGATCCTCCAATCTTTTTTGCTCACAGAGTTCGTGAGTAGCTTGTGCTCCTTTGCAGCGTAGTGTTGTAAACCCTTTGCTTAGCTAAATCTGTTTGACGTCAGCCGTCTTTAATTGCTGGCAATCTCCACACTGGTCTTCTGCAATTCATACTTGCAGCGACTTGTCGAAAAATTTTGGAACACACGAACTGTTCTGTTTTCTGTCCTCCAGAGTATTCACATTCGAATCTCGTCCGCAACATGTTCATAGAGCGAGTTGATCTTGCCTCCTTGAAAGATTGTGTCATCCAGTTTTCCAAAAAATACCGCCAAAGATGCTTTCTGTTTCTAAATTGCCATGAAAACTATTTTAACGTCGTGCTTAGGACATTGATCATAGGTCTGGTTGGGGAGCATGTGGAACGAATCTTTGATAAATTCGTTCCTTTCCGCTTTGGATTTGTGTGTGCATATCAGACTTATTTTACCGCATTACAATAAGGCTTTCGCACAAGTCTGAGTGGTCAGATACTTAGTCAGACTCATCGTATTGCAGTATGCCAGTAGTTGGAATGCGGACGATTCCACACCCCAAACCATCAAAAATGTGGTCCTTGCTTTATGACAGCTGTAAGAAACTCAGCGGCCTTCTTGCTAAAAAGCCATTTTTCAGCACTACAGCATGTATTTCATTAAATGTCGGCCTCCACTTTCTGTATCACTGCTTTTGACATTGCTGTTTTTTTTGGACCACCACCAAAGCTCTCTGTATCTTTGTTATGAATTATGTTTCGATACACGCATATTTGATGCAGTTCATTTCTAAATGAAATCGCTGGCACACTAATAAACAATAAAATGAGATTTTATGTAAATGGAATGGGCTGTCATTTGTCCACTGATTTATGAGTACATCTCGACTGTAAATCAGAATGAGATCGGTTTTCTATTGAGTCGTTACAAGGCACTGTCTCATTTCCTTTATATTTATTCAATTGATTTGTAAAAAGTCTTTGTATCTCTACCCATTGGGTGACTATGAAAAGAATGTTTAATTTTCTTCTTGATAACGGTTGAAATTTTTGACAAATTTAATAGCGAGGTTTCTTTTGTTAATCTTAGTTACGAATGCTTTTCATCATGTTTGACATTATTGTGTTCGTGAAGTCGAAAGAGGCATCATAAATTTGTCGAATGCAGGCCAAGGACTTAATTTGACGCCGCGGACCAAATCCTCACACGAACAGACTGGCCAATTGACGGGGTCATTTCTGTCGGCAAAGTCTTTACCAAACTTTTTATTTAATATCAATAGTTTGATACGCCCTGTGTGGCAAGTTGTACAACATATCATCCAAGCTTTCGAGTTCTATTTACAAAAAAATTGGTTAATATGGAGCGATAGGAGTCTCTATTATCTCTAACCGATTTGTTGGTATCATCTCAGAGGAACCATGTTCCAATAACAGCTCCAGCATGAAAACCGCACCAACACCTCTGTTGGAATAAATTTGGCAAGTTTTCACATAAGAAACGTCTAATCTTCCCCTGTCATCAATAGCGATAGTTTGACATGCATGATGGTTTTAAGGCTTAAACTCTTGTGTATACACAATCTGTTGTCAATGTCACAGGGACGTTTGAGAGATATCCAGCTGTGGAGAACGGCATGGAATCAATTTTCGATTCTCTTCACTTCGACGATAAAAAGGACTACCAACTTTTGAAAAAACGGGCATATCCAATGCAATCTAAAATTTTCTGTCCGACGAAGCCGTTTTCTGATCTCTTTTTACGCCACGCGTCAGAAAATGAAATCTTTTTCAAAATTATTAGCGGATGGTTTGCTAACAGACTTCTCCAGTCACTTTCTTTTAATCTATTAAGCAAGGCAACTAGCAATAAAGCCTTTCACGAACAAGTTAACTATGGTGCTGGACAGGTGTCTTTTATGAGGAGCCGAAAATACAGACCTCGCCTGATCTCATAAACAAATAATATGCTCCGCAGCATTCTAGTTCAACTCGAAGCCTAGTTTCTTTACTTGGTGTATCATTTTACATAAAAAATTGTGCACGGAGAGAGGGACCTACGGTTTTGGCATAGACTTGGCGAAAAATATTTTTTATGCTTTCTGGTGCATGGTCTGAGAATCGAACCCAGCACGTGAGTCGTACTAGTCAAGGTACTTAACCAATTTGGCACGCCAATAAAAATTGCGAGCTTCTGCAAATCTTAGTCCCAATATGCTTTCAAGAGCATTTAAGTACTATATTTTAAACAAGGAACAAGTGTCACTAAGATACGAGTAGGAGTATGTACGCTGACGGCTCACCTCAATCAAACTGAAATCCCTACTTATATGATGATACGAAAGAAGAGACCTGAACAGCCAGAGAACTCAAATATTTTTTTTACAGACCGAGCCCCGGTTATCCAATTGGAATCTGCTGGAGCCCCTAGTTTGAAAAATTGAATAAACTGTTCTCACCAGCTCTTGTGAGGTGGAATAAAACTCCAGTCATGCAGAATACTTTCTGAGTTCAAAGCTCGCAATTTTTTTCAATAAAGTACGCCATTGCGATTGTCTCCAAACCTTGTGTATTTTATCTTGCAGTTTATGTACGAGTAAGGCAAAATGACGGCATGCGAATGACGCCAGCGAGTTGAGCCAGCGGAATTGTGTATTTTCCTACTATTAATATTGAAGCTGGTTGCTCGGTGACACCGAGACTTGACTCAGACGCCTTCTAAACTCATAAAGACGCAGCCAACTTTTTTAAAAAAAATTTTTCTGTTAAAATCTGGTAAAACCGATGAATTTAGTCCGTGTCTCATTTAATAAATATGCTCATTCTCTCATAGAGGAGAATGGTGCTTCAATAAAAAATAAATACGCAATCTGCAAGGAATTGTTCTGCCAAGGCGCAGTAGTTCAATAAGGTATCAGTAAGCAGGCTGCAGTTTATTTTACAGGGACAAAACGGCAGTAGGATTGGTCTTTTAAGACATTTTCTCATTGGGCTACTGAACAACACCTTTATCCAAGGATGACTTGGTGTATCCCTTATGATACTTAAAGGGTTAATAAGTCAGTGCAAGACGAAATACTGTGCCTCTTTCTCTAGCTCTTTGTTGTTTAAAAAATAACCGAGATACGCGGTTTTGTCACTTGTTTCGGCAATGCCTTCACTCCTATTTTTCCTTTCTCGTGGTGTTGATGGAGGGAATTTTATAAACCTTTTTGACAACTAAGGAATCCAATAACGTTAAAGGAGCTCCTGTCATTGTATTGCTTCAATATCATATTGTTCGACTTCGTATCGGAAAGAGTAACCAACACGTCATGCCTTTCAATAGCTTGAAAATGCAGAATATTTCCCAAGACTCGGTTGCACATTAATTTTTCGTAATGAAATGTTAATAAGCGATGGTAAATTTGAAAATTTTAAATGAATACAACCCTTTGTCTCGTTTTGTTGGTACTTACTTACTCGAAGATACATTCCTTATCTGATCGTTAAATTAATTTCTTTTACGACCGGCAACACCCAATAAATTTAATTGTTTAGAGGAGGCCATTAAAAGCAAAACGTTTTCATTAGCTTTGTCTTCTTTGTCCTCTTCTTTGAGTTGACCTTTTATTTAAAAAAAAAAAAAAAACAGAAAAACAAAAAAAGATTTCCATTTGATTCGTAAGTTTAAAATTCCGCATGGATTACGTTACAACAAAAGGGAAGGGTTGAAGTTGAAAAGGGCACAATGGCTTTGCTTTAATCCGACTTGAGGCCTTAGTCTGTTGTTTTTTTTTTTTTTTTTTTTTTTAAGAATAAAATCGATAAATCTACGTAAAGTTACTTTAAAGCTTATACCTATGGTATTGTGCTTGTGAATAGCATTGGATTCTGTCAAACGGTCGGTTAAATAAATTTTGAATCCATTGCACCACACAAAGCACTAAAATTGATCTAACTAGACAAGACTTCAATTTCAATTATTCAACTGATTCCAATTCCAAAACCAATGATGACAGGCTAACGCCAATAGCACGAATTCTACGTCGGTCGTCCCCTATTTCGACTTGTCATTATGCATGCATGAGAAATGTCACTGTGATGGCAATTGCCATCTGTCAACAAGATGAGCACACTTTCGATGGCTTTCGATGACTCAATTTGGTTGAAAGCATATGGTTTAGACGACCTCAAAAATGTGCCATTGCATACGTATAGTATGTTTTCGGTCATCAAAAGCAAACGATTTTTTCCTTTAAGTATGATGTTAATCATTCTGAGTAAAGGTGGACATACAATCACGCCCACCTGTTTCAAATAGGAAATGTCAATTTTCTGTCAATTTTCTTTATAAAAAAAACTCTGTTGGATGTATAGGTAATAGCTGTCATGTCAAGCTTAAGGCTATGAGCTGTCTCCGTTTGACACTTTGATAGTCAGGTATGTATTTCCATTGTCGTGGATAATGACAAATCAAGATATTGATAGTCGAATATTTGAGCTTGCTATGTACAGTCATTCTTGAAATTTTTGAATCCAACAACTTGATGTTGCCACAGGGTTATGTGATTGATTATATGAAAGAGTAGGAGGCATAGATAACTCATGTATACGTATGGATCTATTTGGAGAAATCTAGTTGGTGCTACCACTGGTATAATTGAACGAGGTAGGTGTACATTCTCCTGTCAATATTATCATTGCTATCTCAGTTGTAGCTTCTGGCACTGGAATCAATTTTGCATCTGATATGGATCTCGATTGGCAGCTATTGCATCCTCTATCAGATCGTTTTAGTTCATCTACTTGCTAATCCAGCAGAGACTAGTACAGCGCCCTCTTACAACGCTGCATTTAAAAATTTCTGCACTTTAGATGTATTTTTGATTCAGAGATCAATTTTGATTTGATTACTGTCCCACGGAAGGTCTAAGCTCTATTATTGACTCTGATCACGTTCTCCAACTACTAAACTTGGTTCTACCAGGAGCACAATGAGTTTATATCATCTCGTTCTCGAATTATCTGGTTTGTTAAATGGTCTAAGACCAAAGTTAAACTGTGCCGCAAAGAAATGTGCGAACAGACGAAACTGTAGCCATCGTGAGAAAAAGTGTCGATTCCCTTTGCCCTGGCTTTTGTCCGTCCATTAAATGGAAAATTTTGCAAAAAGGTCTCGGCTTACACTCGTATAAGATCCAGCTAGTGGAAGAACTAATCCCAGAGACCATGACGATAGTTATCGGATTAGATTTTTGAGCAGCTCCAAGCAGAGCTTGTTTTATGGGAAAATCGAAAGCTTACTTTAGGTTGCTTGGGCTGCTGAACAAGCAAAATTGCTGTTCCTGGAGTGAGGCCAACGCAGAAGAGACCCGAAAGATGCAACTAGATCCACAGAAATGTACTGTTTGGAGCCGCTCGCTCGCAAAATATTCAATGGCAAAACCTATCGGACAATGATCAGCGACTAATTCTTCATAAATATGGACAGCATTGATCCGGACAATAGTATGGCGCTTCGTTCAATAGAGTTTCTAAAGCCTTTGACTTACTAAAGACTCGATCCAACGTTAGAATTGTATCGCGAAAGGCACAGTGAACTGGGGACGGAGATCATGCAGTTTCATACCACCCGGTTACTTCTATTGGGGTTATGTAAAGTCTATGATGGCTAATAAACGGCAAAATATTCAAGTCTTGGGAATTAATATTCAACGCGTATAAGTGAGAGGGCCAAATGCTTTAAAGTGCAACCTAAGATTGGACCGACAGGTTGCTTACTGACTTTTTAACGAGTGATCAGCACTGAACCCTCACCCCAACCACTTAGCCTGGTTTCTCACTCCAGTAACGCACTCCAAATGGGTCGAAGTGCTCTTTCACTTGTGAGCGCTAGTAAAGGCGAGGTCCTTTCCTACTGGGTTGTCCCTCTGGGCTGTTATCGAAGACTCTTCTCCCAAGAATGTTGGTGTTGATTCGCTGTACATGTTTCAGCAATCTTAGGCGACTATTGTGCATTTTTCTGAGCAGATCAATGTCACTGTATAGCTTGTAGAGTTTGCTGTTAAATCTCCACCTCCAAACCACGTAAACGCAAATAGAACTAAAAAATCTGATTTTCGAATTTAAAACGTCCAAGGATATCTTCATCAAACTTCCACATTCCTTAACGTTCTCCTAAGTGTTTCTTAAGAAGTTCTTATCATTCATTTGGCTTCTTAGGCCGAAGAAACAGCGAATGTCAAAAGTTACTACATTATCAGATTCAAAAGCGAAGCCGACATATAGTACAAAGCCCCTGGAAACCTCAAAGATAAAGCTGTTTATAGTCGCGTTCCTCCTTGCCGCTTCTGTTCCAATACCCGTACTTGCGTTTGGAGTGACAGCTCACTGAGTTCTGCCACTAATGTTATTGTAGTGAACTATGCAAGTTCCTATACAGGCTTTTGGAGAGTTGCGCTTCTTGCGTTGACTATTTACTAAGGTACATGATAACACATCACGCTGTTAGGTCTCGGTTTTGTCTCTTCCTATCGTGACGGAGCACCGTGCATTCTGCACCATCATCTTGCATAGTCAGGTTTGGATTTGGAGTCCTTGGGTTTTTTTTTTGAAGAATTTTCAAAGTGTTGTGGCCTTACCGGGGCTTGAACCGGACTCATAATCAACAATCTGATCAACTGAAGAGAAGTTGCACGAGTTGTCACACGATGCGAGATATCACCGTGTATGCATTGTTAGGTTAGAGAGACTGGCATCTCTATAAATGATTCTGTTTTGAAGACATACTTCTACTAACCAAATCTCGGAAAAGTCTGCTCCCGCTGCCCTTAATACTCGCAACTCGAAACATAGGTCGCCTTCGGTCTAGTAGCTTAGTTGTAGTCAAGCTTGGATATTGCTGTATTTAATGCATTTCGGGCAGGTAAACGATGTCTTGACTATCACCATCCAGGCTGCGTGGTTCAATCTGCCAGACAGCAGAATTTGCTTATTAGCTTATTTATATCTACAGCCGCCTACACGTGATGTGTTGCATTGACACATTGTTTTTACGTTAACACTTTCGAACACTGTTCCTGGAGGAAAACGTCTCTATTTCCTCAATATCACGCTTCTTCTTTCTTTCAGAAGCCGATGTTCTTTCCCCCTCTCTGGCAGGCAGAGCTCAAAAGCCATTTTCGTTCCTCCATGCAGTACTTACTTCGCTGTAAGTTGCTTCTCTACGTGTGTCTGCATTCTTCATCAAAACATGGATTTTGTGCACATCAGTGCGGCCTCTCTGATGGCTTCTTGACACCGATGCCATAGGCCTTCAACAGTTGATGTTTGTTGTATTGGACATGAACATAAGTGGCAGATGGACATCGTGGCAACGACTCTAGCGTTTTGTTGCGATTGCAGACGTTCTACGTTAAATATTCTCACAGTATTTCCTCATTGTTGTGGTGTCTGAAAACAGAGGCTTGCTTGTTCAAGTGCGACACAGAAATCCGGTCATTTGTTGATTCTATCCAGGATTATCTTCGGTACAACCACCAGAAGTACACGCACAAGTTTTTACCTATTCTCTGATAGTTTACGCAATCCAACGGATTATTTCACAATCCAATTTGTGGGATTACCCCATGAGTATGCTGAGATGGTGCCGACTCCTACGCGAGAGCGTCTAGATTTCATACTCGCTCAAGGCCAAATTATAATTTTTTGACTTCACCACCCTTTCGTCAGGCAACATCAAGCTTTAGAAAGTGTCGCACTGTGCATAGAAATGTTATAGAAAACTAGACAGTGATAGAGTCGGAGCAAACCCCGAACAGTTGCACCAAAACCTTATTTCTTATTTTTTATTAGAATGGGCTTCAGTAGCTCTGTATTAAGGCCTTGCACAGCCTAAACAAATTCCAGTGCCAACCGCGTTTTTCCCCTTTACGTCTATAATCCCTGTTTTTTTTGTTATGCTAATCAGGAGGGACAATCATGCAATACTGTTTCTATCTCCTGAACTGATCCTCATTCGGTCCCAGCAGCAACAAACCGTGTTGGATTTCTAAACTCTCGACAATCTGGTTCAATGTGCTCAGTCTTTTAGAAAAGAGCCAGGTCAAGACTGCTCCTGTTCTCCAACCGAATACAAGCGATCAAAAGAATTCCGTAATTCGTCTTCAGTCAGCAATGCAATTCAAGTGTCCTCCATCCAAATTTTCGGCTCCAGTACTCGCCTTCCAAAGGCTGTTGCAGACAACAATTTAAACATGATTTCATGGCGATACGGTCTACTTTTTGGAGAACAGATTGAATTTTGATTGGAAACAGCAGCAAATATCAAAACACGAGTGGCCATTATTTGTAGAATTAGAGTATGTATTCTCTAAATGAAACCATTATTACCAGACAATCCTCCCTTTAAATCGACATCTCAATCGAATTAATTGAATCCCCCTTCTTTACTACTTAGATACCTGAAACCTAATTACCTACGACTCGGTGTAGTTTACTCAGCTTCGCCTCTTACACTCCCTGCCAAACCACCATGTGACCACTTTGATTTTCGCAATTCACATTGAAGCCATTTGCCAAGTGCCATTGACGTCGAAATTGATTCGGAATCTACGGCCAGATAGGTAGATACGTGCATTGCCAAATGGTTACCTTAGCGGCCGATGTATGAGTATTGTCTGCATGTCCAATTATCAACTAATTATTATTAATTCCGAACGGATATTAATTTTAATCACTCATTGGGCATCGTACCTACTCTATCCGTTCGGGCACTTTATCGCTCCACTGTCCACTTTCGTCCTTTCAGTCATATCCGCACTCTTAAGCGATGATCTAATTTATTAAGTTATTAAAGGCGTTCGTTGTTGATGGGTTCGGCATCCTACCGTTCGGTTGTTCCCTCTGTACGCCTCGTTTTAATTTTCAAAAATTAAATATTTATACGGCATGGGATTGTGTATGTAAAAGGAAGCAATGTTGTGTTGTCATAATCCTTGAAATTGGTTTGGGGTAGTGGTAGTCGTGACGGCACTACCAGTGGCAGAAGCAGTGCCAGTAGCAGTGGCAGTGGCATTGGCAATATCAAGAACGACATCGACATCGACATCGACAACAATGGCAACAGCAATAGCAACAGCAATAGCAATAGCAAAATCAACGACAACTGCAAAGTCGTCTTCTTCCTTCCACTTAAATTGCCAGCCAATTTATTATGCAAACGTATCTATACAAATACACAGACATACTGTGTATACAGTAGATGTGCAAACACTAGGCATACCATGCGTTGACATTTTCACATGGTGCATCCTTCGACAGTCCTTGCAACGATAACGCACACCGCCGATGATGATGATAATCGCTGATGTTTATTCTTAAATTAAAAAAAAAATAAAAAAAAAATAAATAGCAAACGAGTTGGAACGAAAAACGAAAGCGAAAACGCGCAACCAAGAAGATAAAAATCCAATCCATCGCGTTGAATTATGAAAATTGTGTTCTGATAAGAAACTAAATGAGGAGTGAGGACAAACAACTACACAACGAACGGAGGAAGAGCTGAAAATAACCATCGATTGGGATTGCAAGAGCAAATAAATAAAACATTCTCCTCGCATGCCAGAAAGGGTGTTCGCTTGTTGTATTCAAAATTCGTGCTATCTACTTTGTATGCTCTCAGTAGTGCTCACAGAGTCGTACTCTAGAATTATCCACTTTTTTTCCGAAAAGGACTAGAAAATTCCTACGGGAAATTTATAGAGGGCATTTGTCAATTTTTAGAAAACGCAGTGCTAAACCCGAGGGTGCCAAGTTACTCGGGAAGTCAAATAGTCGGTTTTCAAGCTGGACTTTGTCTAAACAACGTCCTTTGTAATTTCACTATATGTCAGTGTGTATCTTTATGTAGTAAGACCTCACTTAACAAAACATTCCATCCATGAAAATTCACCTTCTTAGGTCAACTTTGGCCAGTTCTTTGATTTTTTAGATTCATCTTAGGGTCTTCTCGTCGTCTACATGTCGGCTGTTTTGGCGTTCAGTTTAACACCGGTTAATCACCGCTCAGCCCTTTCAGATCACTCACATCTAAAACTTCTTGAATACGAGCTAGTGTCAATATTCGACACTCACTGCGGCCTTACCACTTAGTGATGTAGCTAACCAAACTCTACTACAATGTGGTTCTTGTTCTAATTCAGAGTTGGAACAATTTATCAATTACTGCTTGATTTACAGCAGCCATAGGCTTCATCGATGTGTAATTCCGATCAGGCCATTGTATCCCAGTATTTTCATACTACAATAGTCATTGCAAGCGAAGGTTGTAAATGATTTTGATAACAACTTAGTGACGGTGTGCTGATGCTTCCGCAACTGAAAGAGCTTAACCCAGTCTCCAATGAGCTCACGCGTACACATGACGTTTATACTCGTAGTCATGTCGCTAGCACAGTGCAATTATTCTTAACTGCGCACCTCCCTAAGTATACCGATGAAGTCTTCTTTCCTCTAGCCTTATCTGAGCACTGTGTTAGACCACACAGATAGGGAAGGTATTTCCTTCTTAAGCAGATAATACTCAAGTCTCCGAAACTGTTGATGTTTCATTAAAAACATAAAGGCTTCGGTTTCACTCTTCATTATTGACCAAGGGCAATCCGCCTCGAGCACACTTCGTAACCATTTCAACCTTTCCATGAAATATCTTGAAACACAAAGACTGCTTAATGTGGTTTTCGTATATTACTAACAGGCCTCATGTCTCATCGAAAAGTGGAAACATGGGCTACATCAATCGGGTGAAAGCAAAATATTTTGTAGAAATTTGACAGAATTTGCCATGAGGTTTTCTTGTCGAAATTGGAACGAACAACTCCACGATGATCAAAACCTAGCTTTTGAAAGGTTTAATGCTAATTTAATATACAAAATAATGGTATGCCACAGGGCTCCATTCAGTCTTTGATACTCTTTTTAACTTTTTTTAAATGATGTCTGCCACTGCCGGTCCAGGATATTCGTGTCCTGGATGCAGTACCTCTTAGTTTGGGAGTTGAACGGAAGATCCAGCACATGCTGGGCTCAAAAACGTCCAATGTTAACAGAGCAACTAAGACATTGGGGAACCACAAAAAACCTTTCCATTCTCGGTATATCAATGAAAGCTTGCATTGGAATGACCACACATTTGATCTCGCCTAGATGCTGTGAAATGGCTTGGTTTCTTCAGGCAATATAATAATACTCTGACATCGGATCAATATGAATCAAAATTGGAGTAAATTTCCCGAATTTGGTTAGGTGCTGCGAAGACCTCTGTCCACTTGCTAGATAGCTTTCAAAAGCATGCGTCAAGATTCATAAGTGACAAAAATATTGCGGAGTGAATCGACGATCTCCAGCACCGATGTTAAGTCGTTTGGCTAACCTTTTTTGGTTACCGTTTGTACCACCAGCGTTATATATGACATGAGACCCATCCCCCTATGGCTGCTCATCAGTCTACCCTCAATTCTGATACGAGCGTGTGTCAGTCACTTGCAGAAGTAGTGCTCGGCAATGTCGTCTTGACTTTTACAATAAACGTAGCTAGATGTTGTGTTACTTATGCACATCACACTTAAGTGCTTATCAAAATTGTAGTGCCAGGTCCAGACTGCAGTATGCATTCCACAGTCTTTCCTATTGAGGAACAACCGAAAAGCCGCTGACAGGCGTACTTTAAGCGCAGATTTTTCTGCTGCTATAGAGACAAGTGCTTCTACTATAGATACTTTGATACCTTAGGCACACTTTAATATAGTTATTCCCTTGCCTGATACGGATAGGCTTCTGCGTTATGTTGCATAGGCCCGCATGACCTGTTTGTTGAGTGTGTCTTCAAACATAAAAGTTTGGCCGGCCGATTTTTACGTCTGACCCAGATCCACCAAAGATCGGTAATAGTAAACTTGTCCATCTGTTCTTAAAGTGACGCACACTTTCATATAACCCTATCTCGAAATAAACTTAATTTTCTGGAAAAGGGAAATTAATCCAAAGCATAGAGTACTGTTCCGTGTCATGCACTCCATACCCCTGATATGTATCAGTGCAAATATCTGCTGCAATAAAACAACGTTTCATCGAAAATCGGAACGAACATTCGAATATCTTTCTCTGTCATCGATTTTTTTGTTTTTTAGTTCAAATCCATAGCCATGACCAGCTGTGTAGATGTCCAGAGAAACGACGCACGGTACGAGAAAATAGCAATTAGGAGCCATAGCTCTTGCACACAAGATCCTTTGCTCGCCCTCCATCAAATGCAGTCAGACAGAGATACTTTTCTCTCGACATTGGTATCCGCCCATCTGTGTGCGAATGCACATACAAATCGAATCAATGTTCCAGATAATGGTCAGTCATCGTTATACTGATAATAATGACCCAGAGAGATGGTCTTCCCAGATCCCAGAACCCTGGTCCCAGGAACCACCACCACCGCCCTGGTGTAATAAATAACCATCTTGAGACCGATGGTCTGTAATATTTGAACGGACGTTGGAACATATACATTTAGGTACGAGTATGTGCACATACCTCTAACCGACCATAAGACGCCACCGTCCGTCCGTCGTCCTCGACATCGTGAGTTTACCTGCTGGTTCGAGAGGCAATCCGGCCAGTTTTTTTTCAACTAATGTAACGACTATGTGTTTCTTTTTTTTGTTGTCTTCTTAAATACGAGCAGTTTAGGTTTTTTGTTTCCTCTTTGTATTCCCAGGGGTAGAGATGCGATAACGAGAACAAAGTGTTACATCTATCCAGAAGGAATAAACAGGACACAATAGGCGATGAACATTGAACGAGACATTGGGTAACCATGTCAGTGCTTGAACCAAATTGGGTTACCTAAAGAAATGACCGCATTTAAGAAAAAAATAATTGAAATCTACTACTTGTACGAGTACTTGTATCTTCTACACACTTGAAATGAATACTGACGAAGATAAAGAAATTTGCTGCGCCAGAGACAGCAAAAAACTTCAATTAACTTGAAGTTGAATTGAGAATTTCCTGGGACTGACACAGTGTGCAATACAGGACAACGATGCAGAGATTATTGATTTTCTGATGGCCGTTGTGTGGATATTGGTTTCGGGGTAATCAGAGCGATTAGTGGTGTTTGTTTCGCTTAAAAGAATTTTACTTGGATCTTTAAAGTTTCTGTCATCCCACGCTTCTACAGGTAAAACGAGTACTTTTCGATTAGATTTAGGTACTGTCCTAATGCTCCTGGATCCCGCATCTACGAGCTACATCAAACCTAAGCATTTTTCAGCCACTATTCCCATGGAACTACTGTAAGGCAGCCGAGCAATCATGATATATTCCCTGAGGCTACCACTTGCGCTCTTTTCAAGGTTTCAGATCTTAGTACCTCGTACTGAATATGGAGTAGTTTTCCATCCTGATGTTCTCTGAATTTTACCTACGGGGTCCTACGGGCTTGTCAGTAAAACACCACATGTTTTTCATCGGCGCACTGTCTTGCTCAAATCTATAGAGATATTTCCGATAGCCACCAAGCTCGAACCGCAATTGTGTAAGGTGGTAGCATTTTGTGCTTTTCTTTCCATATTTTGAAATTCTGCCGAGTCGCAAGGGCTCATTCCAGCTTACATTTAGGCTGCTTTGTCGGAGATTCCTTAAAGCCGGCTATAGCTCTCATAGCGCAGAACCTGTAGGCAGTTTTTATCTCATCCGTCCATACAGGAGCAGTGTACAGAAGGACCGACCTGACTACTCTAGATGGCGAAATCCGGTGGGCATATTCATACTCTCTGATGTTCTGATGCATTCAAGAGAGTGTGGCTCGCATCAGGTATGCGTACTTGACCCAGACCTTGAAACGGAGTTTGGCTTTAGACTCTAAAGTTGTCGTATTAATTCCAATTTCCGTCCGTCGATAGACTGTTAAGTTTATGTCTGATTAGTGTTGAAAATAACGCGGACAATCTCGTGAATTTTAACTGAACAGAGAAAAAGTGATTTTTCTGGGCTCATCAGTATGAAGGTTTGAACGAAACGCTGATCTACCACCTTACTCGATAGACCAAGCAGCAATACAAACAGCTTCCAGAAAATTTGCCAGGTATCACTCTATGTTCATGTCACGATGCTGGTTCGTGTCTCTGTTTTGGGTTTAAAGAAACTTCTGGCAGTAGCATATGTTGCTGGCCTTGTAAAAATGTGATATAGAGTGTCTAGGTAGGAACGATAGGAAAACAACAACGGTGTGAGATATAAAATTGATTCTGGCTTAATTTTGAGGTTAGATTCATGCCATTATGTGTGGAATAGAATATCATTCAAACGGCCGCCTCGGCTTCGTTGGCGGTGCAAATTTTTATGACTTGGTCCAATATGTGCGGAATTACACTGGCAAAAGTGTGTCAAATGTTGGCCTCGAGCTCGTCCAAAGTGGTTGGCTTGTTAACGTAGATCAAGGACTTATTGTGTGGTATCAAATCGCATGATTGCGGCGGCCAATTGATGAACGCTCTCTGTAAGTTGACCTAGTCGGCAAATTTCTGCTTCACAACTTCGAGCATTTCGTCGCCCGTATGGCATTGAGTGCCGTCTTGTTGGAACCATAGCTCGGATATATCGATGTTGGAGTGCTTCTAAGGAGTGCCGTTCGGACTCGGCAAGAAACCGTGGGCCCCGCTCAGATGTGACTAAAATGACAACATGAGCAACACAAATGAGTGTCAAGAAGCTAGGCCATCGCCCATACCGGGCTGCCAGCGCAACAGTGTTGTTTTTTTTTTTTTTTTTTTATGAGACTACCATGCCATGAACCTCACCAAACAGTCAATCCTTTTGGAGGCATTGATGCTTGGCTGGACACATATGGTTGCGTTCGCTTGAGTAATGGCAATTTTGCTTGTTGCTTGTTTGCTTGTTGATTTTTTGGCCAAAATACGGATCTCCAGCCAACATTTCCAGCGCACAATTAGCAAGCCAACGGCTGAAATTCCTGCGTCAGCACAATTTTATACGGATGTGGGCCCAAATCCATCCGCAGAATAAGCCGGGTTGGTCTTCGTCGGTACTGGCCACTATGGAGGCGGCTATGTTTTCTTAATTTCGCACCAATCTCTATCTGGTTGATGGCTTAAGATCCAAAAGGGTGTACTCACGCTCAAACTTTTTCATGGTGCGAAGAATTGCCTGCACACTAAAGCCACGACGTTGCGTTGCGTACTTACACCTTAGTTCGGCAAGCTATAAACGATGCATGATGAAATGGCTAACATTACTGAATATTTTGACAGCTGCTGAAACATAGCAATTGGAAAAATCATCATTGCTATCTGTTCACCCTTTACAAGCGTCAGTCAGAACCATTGTTTTTTTTTCAGTTTAGAAATTGTTTGTGTGGATTATTCCAGCTCAGGGCAGAAATGTTCCTGTCTTATTGTTAAGGAGGGCTTCCGTGCTGGGTTTGAGCTCCTGGCCGCTTAGTTTTCTCCCTAATGAAACATCCCAAAAAACCGGCGATCTAGTCTACTTCTTATGAAATGCTCAATTTCTCAAAGCCGCCAATACATACTATTACGTTGTGCGGCATTTGTTGGCCCGAGGTCGCTGAGAAACCAGAGTTTTTGGTTTTGGGCCGATTGAATCCAGAGCATGAGAAGTAGGAGTGCCCACTACGACATAAATTCATCCCATAACTTACCCAGTTCACAAAGTTGTGCCCCGGTATTGTGATAAAATTCAAAAAGCATGTGTTTTGCTGAATTTACTTTCTTGTTGCATGGTCTTCATTTAGTGGATGCTGCTTGGCAATGCAGTGATCTTCCATGGATCTGCTCTTTACTTAGTTCCTTCTGTTCTTTTCACAGTACTGATGGGAAAGCAATAAAAAAGTATTGCTACCATGCATATCGAAGCGAATCGTTTTCTGGTAAATTTATCTCCTTATCTGCCACCTCGTTAAATACACTGGTGCCTAAACAAAATGAACGAATTTAATGAACAGTGAGCAATGGAAATGCTCCCATTACACTGAAATATACACATATAAAGTGTATCTCGACCTAAAATACTCTTGCCTGTACCAGTGTTGATCTCCAGGAAAGCGGTGGGGAATTTTTTCATCGCGAACATATTGGTGCATCATTAAAAACAAAGCCACATAGTCCTATATGCATAGTCATGTATGGATATGGCAATTATATCGCCTTAACACCAATTATCCACTTTGTCTCCTGCACCATATTCTACTGAATCTCCGTAAGCGGCCACTGTTCCGTGTCACCACCTTTCATCTAATCCCATTATCCCTTTTGCAAAATTTAATCACAAAAGCCGCACACCATGACAGTTGCAATTTTGTTTATTATTCACATTTCCATACGGTTTGTCCCTAACCTACTCACCCATGTGCGTTCCTATCTTGCAATACCTACTGTCACTGCAGCAGGTATTCTCAAATCCCTCTCCCAGTACCTGAATTCTAAATCAATTTATTAATATCATTATGGCTTCCATGTGACAAATGCCCATAACACAGTGGGTGATTACAATTACAAAGGATCACACCGACCAAAGTCCCTTTTTTTTTGGTGTTTTTTGTTGAATGTACCCTCTGTTGTCTTCTCTGCAGGAGTAGGGAACCTAAAGAAAAGGAAAACCCAAACGATGATAGGCACACTCGGCACTGGACATGATTTATGTGTCATACTGTCTCCGCTCGATTTGTCATTATGCACGGCATCCTTTCTTCTTTCTATGTTTCGTGGCCAAGTCCGAATTCGAAAAAAAAAGGACCGGAACTAGGGAGCACTACCAAGGCAATACACACAGGTGATCTAGCCATTTGACTTTTTTCATAATTGTTGTATAGTAGGGGAAGGAAAACGGAACGACACATGTGTATGACTCTGACAACTTTGATAATGAACAAACCAAGAACTGGCCCCATCATCATATCCCGTCCAGGAATGTCATCGCGTTATGGGTTTTATGTGCGCGTGTGGTGTGCATATAGTGTGTGCTGGTGTCATCCGATTACGTTTCATTATTCCCACGAAAAAAAAATAAAAATAAAAAAAAAATTGTATATCTTTCCCTCCTCCTTGGTCGTTATTTTATTATCTGTGCTGTGCATGTTCATGTAGTCCGTAATCACGTTGACCGGGCTACGTGACTTGAAATCAATTTTTCGGATTCCTCCAGACTATGACTTTGGCCGTGGGTATCTGTGTAGTTTGAAGGCAGTATGCTGCGCGTGGTTGGATTTCGGGAAAAAAAGGAGTTGGGACACAGAGTTTGGGTTGAAGTTTACGTATTAGGCACGCGCTAAGTTGTAAGATGAGTTATATATGCAGAAGGTAGGTGGGAGAGAAGGACTCCATAACACGATTAGCTTTATCAGTGGTTTTGATTTACAAATGGAAACGATTTTGACATTTATTAACCGATCGCACTGGGTACCAACTATTGTACAAATATGTTCAGATAGATACAAAGATATTCAGCTAAGAGGGAACTTGTTTTTCTTGTCGCATATCATATTGTATCATGGTAAATACAAATGTCTTGGATGGAAACCAAATGGTTTCAATGATTTGCCTGACTGAGCTGACTGTCTATGGGGCTGTGGAATGTTTGGTTTTATCTACAAATGAACGCTAAATGGAGGTTGAAGGTTGAGGGTCAGCTTGAGATACAAATTTATGATTTTTTTCTTTTCTTGCGTGCACATTCGGTTAATGTGTTTGAGTGTTGGCGTTGCCATTTTTGAGAGGAGTAGATTTGAACAATTTGAGGAGTAGTTGTGTGTGTGGAAAAGAAAGGATTTTGCAGAAGTTATTTTCTTTTCCACGTGAAACGGACTCAGTACAATATACCTATGTAGAGGAAAACTGTTGAAATTTTCTTAGGGTCGCAACGTTTCGACCTTTATTTCTCAGTTTCAATTCTTAATTCTGGTCTTTAAGTCATATTTTGATACCTAAAGTTTGCAGATACCTACATACCCGTTTGTATCTTATTGATCAAATTCTAGATCTAGGCAATGTTCCTCACATGACGCTTAGCTCGTTTCCATGAGCAGACTTGGCCGACACTTTCCTTGTCTTTCATTTTTATGGCCTGGTGCACAACTAGTCTTGGCCTATGACTCGATGTATTCTATGACTGCTATTTTGGACTGGCCAAGAGTACTGTTCTGGACTCAAAATGCTATAGATGGCCTTGGCGTTTGTACTGATTTCCATCCCTTTTCACACCGTCCTAGCTCTAAGTTTGAATAAGTTTCGGATAACTGAACGCGCCGTGTTCTAGCTGGCGACTAATTGACATTTTTTATTAATATTCTCAGCAAAATGAATCCCGTCAAGTGTACATCATTTGCTGACCACTTTACTATCTTACGTTCCATGTCTTTCGGTTCTTCGTTCTGTTGCTTAACTCACCTAACATCACCGGATCAATCTTACTTACTTACCTTTGCTTGGCTTCTGTCATGTACCGGCAGTTCGGGGTGGACAAGGCCTCAGCCAACATGGCTCTTCAGCTTTTTCAGTCTTTTGCCAGAGACCACCTAAGATAAAATCTTTTCTATTGCCCCATGCCTCTCTCTTTCTTTCTTTCACTTTCTGGGCCTTGGTCAAGGTATCCTTCCATTCCTAGTGACCTAGCCATCTGTTAAACCGGTACACCGTTGAAATATTTCTTTCATTCTCTATTGATACGCCCAGCGGTAATGTGTGAAAGCTTTTTGGATTTCCATTATGTCAAAGTCGTCTGCTGCGATCGACTTTTGGAGGATTGTCCCTTAAGAGTTGATTTTTTATTTGCACAGATCCTACAAGAACGATTTTAAAAACAAAATCAGCACCTCATTCGAGCTCTTGTCTTGGTCTATTCTTGTTTTCTTGTGGGGAGCTCATCTTTTTCCCTTCTGTACTGCTTGTAAATGCGTTGATTTCTAGATTTGCCCGTGTGCATTCCGCGATGGCACTGTGACATTGATGCCATGGGTCTTCTACGTTCGATGCTACAGCGCGGCTGCATCGTGTTCCTTGAGATGTTAAGAGGAAACCGAACATCATGTATCTGTTCGATGTTGAACTTACACTCAGTGGTACGGATGCGCCCATTCGTTCGTTGGGAACAATAAGCTAATGTTAGCTACTTCGAACTTTCGTCGATCGCAATATGATGATTAATTTGGTTGTCAGTTTGTTCTTCTGATATGAACCAGGTCCCTTAATGGAGATCGAGATGTGGAAGCTATAGTGACATTACATTTAAACGACAGCCAGGGCTTTCAGTTCATATTAAGGCAACACTCGTGGGTTTAATGTTAAGTTGCTGGTACAAGCAGTCTTAGGTTGGTTCGGCATTCTTCTCAGTCGGGTCCGTGGGCATTAATGAGGCATATCTTGGCGAATTTAGCCTGATGTCCCAGGTTGTTTCTCTTTCTTATTATTATTAGATAACATGGTATGTACATTAAGACGTAGCTCTCTTATACTACTTAGGATAGATAGTTAAAATAAGAACTTAATTAGATGTTGAATTTAGCCTGCATCGGCATATGTTATTATGGGAAGTAGAAGGGCTTGGACTAGCTTTCGTCGGGTTTCAAAGTGTGTGAAGTTTGCAGCCAACCACAGTCTACGCAAACAACCATAAATGCGACCAATGACTTAGTTTATGTGGTTGTTGCAGGACAGATTGCGGTTTATTACGAACCCAAGGCTAGTAGCCGACTCCACTATCGCCAATTTCGATTCCGATATGCATATATTTGGCACCAGACTCAGTTCGAAATTGCTTTTTGATATAGGTAGAACCTGACACTTTTTTTTAGCAGCAGCCCGTGTTTGTCTGCCCAGTCATTAATCGCTGACAAATCTCTGTTTAAACAAGAAATTAATTCATCAAGCCAAATCGTTGACAAACATGGAAAATAAAATCGGTCCAAGGATGGAACCTTGAGGAACACCTTGTAATAAGGGCGAAACAGAGAAAATCCTCCCACCAATAACGACCCTTTGCAATCGGTTCGACAAGTAGCTTTGCAAAAGTTTGACAGCTCTTTCGCCAAACCCGAAAAAGTGTTTAAGCTTCCATAAAAGAATTTTGTGATTCACTTTGTCAAAAGCTTTCGAAAAATCAAGAAAGCAAAGTAAAGTCACGAGCCCTTTGTCATAGTCTTGCCTTACATCATCTAAAATTTTCACCATTGCCGATTGACAACTATGCCCTTCTCGAAAGCCTGACTGAGAAGAAGTCAATAGAGAGTTGAAGGATAAGTGGCATTTGATCTGGCGGGATAAGACTCTCTCAAATACTTTTGATAGGCATGGGAGAATGCTTATTGGCCTAAAATCGTTAACAGAACTTGGGTTCGATTTTTCGGCAATCGGAATAACCCGTGCATGTTTCCAAGCTTGGGAAAAGGTAGATGTCATGATACACGAGTTAATTATGTGGGTTATATGGCTCACAATACTGGGTAAAATTATTTTTAGAAATTTGACTGCTATACCATCTTTACCAATTGCATTTGACTTAATGGAGGCAATGATTGAAATTACATCAGTCTCAGTTGTAACCTCACCTCAAAATCGACTTGCCTTTGCACTGATGTAAAGGTGTTCGGATGAAAATCAAACATACCACCAGCCATTGCATTAGCAACAAAATTTGCATTTAGCTCATTTGGATTTAACGAACAGTTATCATTGCCTCCTTTGCTAACACCAATTAGCCGAAGGTTCCTCCACAGTTCATTTGGGGGCAAAGACATACTAAGTTTAGAGGAATAGTAATTTCATTTCGAATCACGCACAGTACTAGTGGCTGTATTATGAGCGTTTTTATAAGCGACCCAATTAAAAGAAGAACGATTTCGCTTCCATTTGCTGTAAAGCTTATTCCTGATTTTTAGCGCATTTAAAACTTCCGCAGTAAACTAAGGGAAAGTCCTATTGCGAACAAAAACAGTATTAACAGGCACGAAATCTTCATAGGCCTTATTTTCATGAAATATGTGCTGCTCTGTTAGTAGAAATTACTTGTGGAAGTGCTACGTAAGGTGCGTCTTTTTGGTGATCTATTAGTTGACCAAAATCCGAATTTCGTTCTTCATAAATTGTCTGTCGGGGTTCTTCTTGCCATGTAACATTAACTCACGAACCAGAGTTTCGGGTGTACAAGTAAAGTCCATTCTTTACTGCAGATGCAACCGATGTTTCTTTTCGAAGATATTTCTGGTCAAGAAGAAGCTAACTCTGTTTATTTTCTTGGTTCGATACTGTATCCCACCTATTCTGTGTATTAAATAGAAAAGCAGCCGCTTATACACCATTAGGTGATGCGATTTCTGTTATGATATTCCGGTCAGACAAAGAACTAGTCCATTGTACTCTTCGTATGTTCCTCTTACTAAAAGTAAATGAGTAAACTTAGCCACGTAGAAAGAACCTAGTTACGCTAGTAAGCTATCCTGTACTGCAGAAGCATTGGTCTGCTGACATCCTGGAGAGTAATACTGTCTGCAATTATGCTCACAAGAAACCCAGGCCGGATGCAAGAAGATCTCTTGGTCAAGTCTTGTTTAATGACCACATACAGTGTAAGATCCAACTTTCTCTGATCAATTTTTGTAGCAACGCAGACGAATTCCACTTCAAAAAGTACTGATACTCCAATTGAGTTAAGAGTGGCAACTCTGGAAAGTACTCGTATCTTTGCTGCAAATTCCAGCCTTTAAATGCTGTAACTATGTTGTACTGCACGCAACAACACCAGTGATATTGATAAATGAGATTTGTCGTAATTGTGGACAATGAGGTCGCATTAGAAAAAGATAGATACGAATATTTATATTTACGACCGAGTCGAATTGAAAAATATTCCCTGTCAAGAGAATGCGCTTTGTCTTTCGCAAGAAGATGGCGCCTTTATCTACAATCTCGTGAGTTTCTCTTCTTTTTTTTCTTTTTTTTTTGTATTTCTCCATTTAGATACATCAGCTTCCTGCAGTGGCAAATACATCTATGTCACAGCGAATTGAAAAATTTCCAAAACCAAAAAAAAAAAAAAAACAACTCAAACAAATGATATCTCGGAAGAAATAACTCTTTGTGGCCCATTTTAGGTATGGTACCATACTCGTATACCTGACTTTCATTAATTGATTACGTATTAATTAATTTTAGATCTTTAGACCGCACACACCGCATCAAATTTCCAAGGTTTGACTTTGGAGAATGTTGTCTGTCCCCCGAATGCATATGCATTTTCTATTTCTATTTCTATTTTTTTTTTTTTCATTTCAATTTCAATTTAGGGGGAAACGCCTTTTGTCAATTTGGATTTCTTTTCTTTATTTCTGGCGTTCACTTCAGGTCCATTCAATTTGAGGTGGAATTTTTGTGTGAAAATGTATTTCCCACAGCGAACGAAAAGGGCCGCTTCAGGAACCCCGATACAGGTGCAGATACATTATTTAAATGCTTTTAGGGTTAGGCTTCCAGCTGTGGTAAGTGAAGATATTTTTCGAGATAGTTTGTAGGAATTCGAAATGGGAAATTAGACGAAGAGTATTCGGTTAATGAGACATGGTTTGGGTTGTGCTGATCATTAAAGGCAGATACCGAATGGAAAGCGGTTTCGTGTGAATTAATTTTTGAAAAATTACGATTTTGTTGCATTTTGAGTTGATTAGGTGGAAATTTGAAATTAGATATGAATGGTAGATAAAATTGATTTAACTTAATATGAAATGTAGGACAGTGGCTGTTTTTGATGGATCAAGTTGTGTTCGTATGGCTTTGGGGTGTATTCAACGTGTGGGTTGTAGATGATTGTTTCAATTCATTCGAATGGATAGCAACATCTGCATATATTTTGGATTTTTATTCTTACATTTTAGTTAATCGATGTTGGGTCGATGCATTTGACTTTAAGATTTCGAAATTGCCTCAAGAATTTAGTGTATTCAAATTAGTTTCAGTTCTATTGTATTGTATGGCCAACTCCTGGACTATTCAACATTTGATTTTTAATCACAGAAACTTTCCCAAGTAATTGCCTTAGGGATACTTTAATTATGGTAAAAAACCTGGTTTGGCTATCGTTATTGTCTGAATCTGGCGCCTTTAGGTTCATTGGCCAGGAACACAAACACTTGTCAGAAGAGCATGTTTGTTATCTTTGTTTGAAAGCAATTTGTTTCTTTCACCAAAGAATGTAGTCCACTTGGTGCCTTTGGCTATTCCAGTTCTATGCAATTAACGAAACTGAAAAGTCAAGAAATATGAGCAAGCTTTACACGCAGTCACTACTTTACTTGCCACTAAAAAATAGAAGGCATTTTAACACGTTCAGCGCCATGTGCACACGCGTGGTACATTTTTGTACCACCACAGTAGACCGCCATGTCCACCGGTGGTACATGTGCCTATATGACGTTAGTGCCATGTGTCCTCCAGTAGACACGAAATGTACATGTTTTTTATATGCTGATCGTTTCTTTAGTCGCTCAGTACACTAGAGAAAGTTTTGGGTCTACCAAGTTAGGTCCTTGCTACAAATTATGAGTAAAAACTTAACAAAATAAATTTAAAATTGAAGAAAAGGTTTGAGGTGTACTTGTGTGTTAAATCAAAGAACGAAATACATAAAGGGGTCTCACATTGGACGCAAATGGTGCTACTTCTTTTAACATTTTGCCGGGCATTCGCAGCTCCTTGTTCTTGGGACATTATAGCACGCAGCCCATCGTTTTCGGGTAATTCTTTTCTGCCCAGGCACTTCCTAAAGAACATGTTTGGGCTTTGTTCCAGTTCCAGCAGACGTAGACGGGACCAAGAGTGGTAAAGTATTTGGTGCATCAGATGTCTTCTGTTCCTTGAATCTGGTTATATTTATTTTAGTGCCGTTTATTTTTTTTTGTATAGAACGAGAAAGTTTACAACGGATGTAGCAGTAACCAAGTGGAAAAATAAGCGTTTGTATCACTTGAGTGTCCGGCATAAGTACGGCGAATATGCCAACATTTGGTCCGACAGATCAACTACTAGTAGTCGATTACTTTAATTTTATAGTAGTCGACAACCATCGCAGGTTTGCTGATGACCGGTCTTCTGGAAGTTACAGGCATCAACGTATTATCGTGTTTTGAACTTAGCATCAGAACTTCCTTTATCTTTCCACTTCATCACAACGATTTTATCCTCGTTCTGCTCAGCAACCTTTTCGCCTTTTTTTAGTTTGGCCTTTACGACGTTTACTGGGTTGTTCTTCCGATTAATTCGAAGAGTACCGACCAAATGACTTTGACTTTGTCCACTCTTTCCTTTTCAATATAGGCTTTGAAAGCTCACGTACAGCCGCCTTGGACACAAAGTTTGAAAAGCCTTATGCCCTATCTATGCCTTTTGTTGGGGATATAATGACGAAACAAAATTCTACCACGAAATGGAACATTGCTCTCGTCAATACAAAAATCTTTTTCAGGAGTGTAGGCTTCTTTGAATTTCGTTTGAAGCAGCCCTATTAAACTTGACAGTTTCGACAGCCGATCATTTGCAGCAATGCTATTATCCACGAAGTGCAGCACAGCTCGAAATGGTTGCGGCTCATGACTTTGCTCATATTATTTTCGTAGAGGGGGCTTTTAGACCAATAATCTCTTATTTGGGGCAGACGAACAAGACCCATCCACTGAATCAATCCCAGGAACTTAATAATCTCTGGAGCTGTTGCTTCGGTCCGTTTTGGCAACCTTGACTTTTGGCGCAATGAACCGGCTGTTTGTTTTAATTTTTGAGCAGCGAACCGATTCGTCTCAGCAACGATGACTGAGATAACTTCGTTAGTAACAAAAAAATTGTAAAAATCAAGTGGATCCTTTCAGCTGTTCATGAATGTCAGATGCTATGCATCAAAATGCTGCAAAATTAGCAGCAAATGTTTGCCTTGAACACGCAACAGACTGCCATTGAAGAGTGGATGTTTGATTTCCGTCAACCGAGCGCTCAGGTACGCTGAGCTCATATTCTTGATCGTCTTGATCGTGTTAAGCAAGGTTTGTTGCATGAATGATTTTTTGAGAAGATAAACCCGATGTCACATTGTTTAATAGGGCTATAAAACGTCTTCCAGGAATCGATCGTGCCCTGGCTTATATAGTTATTCTTGTCATATTCCACACATTTGCTTCTTGATATCTTTGGCTGCTTAATCGTTGTAGTAAATATCCTAATGTTTTGAAAAGAACCAACGACGAACTGAACTCCGAAGATGTTCAGACATATAAAAGTCAATCAGTTTGCAGTTGATGCTAGAGGACTCTACTTCAGGTGCTACATGCAAATAGAGATGGTTTTCTTGATTTCAAATCAACATACTCGTACTCTTAGTGCCTCACGCGGCTCTTTTTACGGCTTGTACTGTATTTTAGACTGGAATTATGGGGAGATTACCGGAAAGGCTTAGCCTACTACGGACTATTTCCTCAGAACATACATCTTAAATGTCAGAGTGGTTTTTTTCATGACTTGTCCTACATAAGTCGAACAGGATCTAGAAGAAGGACTACCATCTAATTAGCAGTTGAAAATGAAAGAAGACGTGTAACAAGAGTAAAGCTGAGTGAAGACTGTCAAACCCTCCTCAAGAGGGAGAACATTCAAAGATTTTCCCAGACTCAAGGTTCGACGAAAAACTGACGCTGTAACCAAAAATTGCAGCACTGCTGAACGAAATTCGGAATTCAAGGGGATAACCGAAAACTCGAAAAAGGACGAGATCGGCTTAATAATAAGAATGCCGTTATCTCCTTTCTGCGGCAAGAACTTTAACGACGCTAATAGCAAACACTGTGTCTGTGGCCTTTTGTGCCAAATTTGTGCCAACGATTTAATTGTTACAGCCATTATCTCCGAAACGAACTTCGATTGGCACAAATTTCCAATTGTGTCAGCTTATTTTCCCTATAATCTGGTATTACCGCCCAGAATATAGTATTCGAACTCATACTCGTACAATTGGGGTCTAGGGAATAGTTACTTATCATTTCGGAGCAGATGTCACCTGAGTTCAACTTAGGCACATGCCGTGAAGTCTCAATTCTACCGTACGTCTTCGTACGAGAGATCAAAACAATGCGCCGTTCCAACAGTTCAGGTTCCACAACCAGATTTGAAGTCGTATGTAAGGCACGAGCTTCCCCTTTGCTGCAGGGTCGAGGCCAATCTAATACCTCCGCTATTCTATAAGTCTTGTCATGGGGTGACAGTGCAACTCCACCTCGGAGAGATCGATCAGATCAATAGCCATCAAAAGTCAGATGTCCAAGCTCCAGTCGGACTATCTTTTCCGCGATTTTGGATATAGCCTACAGCCACTACAATACTCCCACAATGGGACCAACTCTTAGGTCAAGCTGAAACATAAGTTCCTGGGTCGCCTGACTCTCCGTGATACCGGATCTTCGCAACCTTCCTGTCACTTAAGGTTAAAAACATTACACCCCAGGACTAGCGGCCTAAAATCCAACTGACTTTTGTATGCCACCAGCTATCTACCTATATTGTTTGTGACGGAAACCTCGAATTCTTTTGAATTTTGCTCTGTCAGCAGTCTACACAATCATAGGTGATACCAATAGCTTGCAAATCCCTAACATCTAAGCATGTTAGAACCAGGCACTGAACATGCATTCAAAATTCAAAGGGCGCTTCGACTGAACAGCCTCCCATCTCGCTAAGACCGCTCTTATGCAGAAACGGATTCATGGAGCCATACCCAAGTAACAGAAAACCCAGACTGAGGCTGAAACTCAGCTCTGGTAGCCTCCTAATGTTCCTCACATCCTGAAGAAAGTTGTAAATAACCTTGCCATGTCCCATCTAGATTGCCATATAGACCCGACACAGTCAGAAAGAAGGAGGTAGAATATAAAGTGTGGGAGTCAATCATCGCCTAGATTTTAAAAAAATGGCTCTGCTAACAGCCGTTCTGGAGACACTGATCACACCTACCCAGAGTTGAAAGTAGAATCTGTTACATTCGCCCGGCTCCAATACTTCGCATTAGCCTTTAGAAGACTTCCGACAGACAGTTTCGGTCAATTTGATTAAGAGGAAAAGGTAATGGAGCCCCCTGTCGAATTTTAGACCTTACCTACCTACCTACGACTACATAAGAAACAGGTAACTTTAGAATAATTTGAAGGAGCACTGAAACATCACAGATCGAATAAAAATGAATATTAAAAGCTTATTCGGATTCAGAAGAGTGTCTGCTATACAAACTTAGCGAAAAGATCGAACCGTTTATTGAAACTACTGGTCACACTCATTGAAAGGCGTGAACAGGCAGACTAAAAAAAAAATGATGGCGCCTACACAAAATCGGAAGCAGAGACTTACGTTCTCATGTTAGTGTCACTTCATCGATTTGGTATAATCTAACACTGATTAATGTTTTCGTATTTTCTTTTTTTCGCTTCTAACACGGCGATTTTGAACTCTCCCGCTTTTGATTCTAACCATTTCTTAAGCGAGAATATAGAAGGTAGCATAAAAGATACGATCATATACCATTAGATCCACACTCTAAGACTAAGAGACGCTGTGTCTCTCCCGATATAAGTCAGTAGATACACTTACAGTTTTCGATGATTTCTCGCAATTAGTCTGAGATGCTTGGTCAACGGTTGAGAATCAGTTTCGTAATCTCGTCACCTTTCCCAGAATTTTCCCACTCGTAATGAGCAGAACTTTGGTTTCATGATCGGCGAGATGCAAACCGGTTTTATTATAGATAACCGTCGATTTATAGTTTTAATTGTTTTATCATCAGCTCTTAGCATGAAATATGTAGGAATTACATTTTCATTATAAAAAGTAGGGGCCTATACTCAGATACTTGAGGCACACCGCCAGTTTTTTGTAAACCTTTACTCTATCGTTAGATTCACCGAGGAGGATTCTGTTTCAGAAATGCCTCGTTGTCATTTAACAGTGATGGGCTGATATTTCGTTCTGAAAACGGTTCATTTCTCAAACCAATTCGAGGAATTAAACATTTTCCTTACGTCTAGGGTTCTAATGGTGTAGTATTTCTTCGTGCCTTCCTTTCAGCGCCTCAATAGTAGTTGATGTGATAAGTATGACCCTTTTGTGAAATGCTTGTTGAGTTTTTCACTGGTTTTCAAAGAATAGTTCGCTTTGTCATTCATGTCCAAAATTGAGAGAGTTTTCACGTTTTTAAGAAGCGTCACGTCAGATTTCGTCTTTTTTCTGTTTTTTCTGTTTTTTAGTGTGTGTCCTGGAAGTTGAACCTGCATCGAATCTGAAGCAGTTGATGTAGTTTAGTCTGTAGCTATGATTCACGTAACATCATAATTAATAGCTCCATTCGGTAGTTCAACTTCTGACATGTGTAGTTAAAGGTACTTACTACGGCGCGTGGTTTTACCCCATTCGCTATGAATTGATTAACTTGTGGTGATTTTCAAGACTGAGAATGTCTGCTTCCGATTTGCCTCTTTATATATTCCTTTTAAATGACGGAACATATTAATTGATTGACATCTGCTCCAACAAGCAGTCAAAAACAGCTTTTAATTGTTGAATTACAAAGTTTTGAATCAATATTTCTCTGAACTATCGAGATCTTTATTCAGAATAAACCTTATCTTGCCAGCAGCGTTTACTTTCAAGTTTTCCTACAATTAGTTAACTACATGTACCTGAACTAAATCACTTCCTCTCTCAAAGCTAAACACGAACTTGTGTACTTCATTTCACTTATACTCTCGTCAAGGGCGGAGTATTCTGTCAGAAGCTCACAGTTTTCCATTTCTCCACGCAAGCACCCCATATTTTTGTACCTGCACACGGCAACATACTCTTGTATCCACATGTGTAAACGAATGTTTTTACCATCTCAACGATGCTAGTACGAGTATATCAAAATCGATTCGTAAATTAACCAAGTCCCCTTTAGTTAAATCATAATATGGCGTGGACCACTTTCATTTTACTATTCACGTTCGTGCCTACTGATAATGTTTCATTTTTCACAAACGCAAACATCTGCTCTAGAAACTTAACTACTCGTATGTCGGTACAAAATCCAATCACAGTCAAGCACAGTAGCACCCCTAGCAATTATTACCCTTAACTCTTAGCCTGCCCTAAATAGCTTCTAAAATGAAAGCAAAATTCATTTCATAAAATCATAACCCGCAGCGTGCAATGGAATAACCAGATACGAGTACATATAACCTGAACCTGTACGGCTATTTGCGGCATAATTTCATATCGTGTTGCGTAACGTATTCCCTTTTTGGCCTTAGTCGGCCAGCCGAGCCAGCCGAGCCAGTCAGCCATCTATCCATCGAGGCATATATTAGTATCCGGGGTATCCAGAAGTATCCATGCCTTTACTAACTTTATGAGCTTCGCACATTACTTACCCCAATGCAGTTGAGAATGAACGCCATTGCTGTTTGTATTGCCTTTGCTGGTGTGGCAATGTTGGCGGTAAGCTAAGTAAAAACCCACAGAATCCTGATACTGTTGCTGTTACTACTGCTGAACTAAGAAGAGGGTGAAATATGGTATGCCCCGCTACTATGACGATAATGAGGTTATGAAGGATCTCTGGCAATTTCAAAGGAAATTTTCATCGCGAATTATGTAAATGGGCGGGAAAAAATAAATTTTACGCTCCACCGCCTTCAGAACGAATCACCACAGTGCACAGTAGTCTCTCAGTATAGAAACGCTTTGCTTGATGCGGTGCCGGTTGATACGGTTGGAAGCAGTTTCACCATCACTACCAGAAACACTCCCATCTACCACATTGATGGGATGGTGTAGTACAGTACGAGTATATAGTTACAAGTGCGAATATAGTCGTAGTAGTCACCCTTTGTATAGGTGCCAGGACGTGGGATTTGGAGATTTCATTTTGGATTAGCGCTTCAAAATTGGCAGAAAATGGCAACAATATGAGTACTGTTGTGATATTATGGACTTGAGGAGACGTCGTCTTTCACCGTTGTCGTTGTAGTCATAGTCATACTCATAGTCATAGTCATCATCAACGTCAAAGCACGCTCCTCCGAGCTGGAGCTGCGTAAATAAATATTTGATGTTGCTAATGGAGTTTTCTTGCTGCATGGCAGCGTGGCGTACAGATTTGGAATATCAAATGGCAAAACTCTTTATTCGATGAAAATAAATCTGTTTTCTGGGACGCGCGCACTCCCAAAATGAAATGTTTGCCGCTTGTTGGTTGATGGTTTGATGGTTGATGGTTGTTGGTAGCTGGCAAGTAGATAATTGAAATGGGAACAGATTTAAAAGCCGGCAGCTTATTGTGGTTCCAAATTGACTGCTGTTTACAAAGTACTTAAGTTATTTTTAGAAAATCGCGCGCTACCCTACACGGTGAGCTGGTAATAAGGTGGAGATTATCCCGATGATGATTACTAGTATAACGTCAATGATTATTGATTTTTTGTTAAGAATTACAGATGCACTTTGAAGTTTTTTTTTATTGAAGTTCCCTAAGTTCCATAACGAGCAGAAGTTTTCTATAATTTTCATCCAATTAATAGTTCGATATTTGAAGTTATCTCGGGTTGAGATACTCGTATACTTTCGAAGAAAATGAGATCCAGTCTTAGAATAAACACGTTGGAACTTCGAATTATGAGGAATTAATTTGTTTACCGAGTGTGCGCTGGGTAGGATATTACATTCGTAATATACCAGTTTAACCTTTTTTGTAAATATGCATCATCTACAACTATCGGAGGAATATCTAGGCTGGCTTAACTCAGCCCATTGCATTCTTACTATACTTACTTTAAGTGGCGCTACAGTCCGGGCTGGACCTAGGCCTCAGTCGACAAGCTTTTCCAGCCAACTCGATCCTTGGCTAGCTGCCTCCAGTTTCCACTTGCGTTCGCCATCTGAGTCTTGGCCTTCCTCTACTGTGCTGTCCCTCGGGAGCAGATTCGAAGACTTTTCGGACCGGAGCATTGGTGTCCATACGCTCTACATGACTCAGCATTCTCAGTCTTTGGATCTTGTCCTTTTTGCTTGACAGCATATACTTAGTCTTGCCCTCATTGACCGCTAAACCCATTTTCACCGCTTCCATCTCAATACTCGCGAAAGCACCACTTCCATCACGCTACTTTCTTCCAATTATGTCAATATCGTCGGCGTACGCGAGTAATTGGACGAACTTTTGAAAAAGTGTGCCTCTTGTGCTCGCGCGTGGGTTTCGCACTATGGTTTCAAGTATGATGTCGAAGAGCGCATTACCTTGCCAAAATCCTTTTTTGATATCAAAGGCCTCGATTAGAGCTTTACCGGCCTTATTAGAGTAGCGTGGATTCTCCATTGTCATCCTGCACAGACGGACGATGGGAACCAAAACTAGACATTGCTCTGTATAGCTCGGCTCTATAGGCTGTCATAAGCGGCCTTTAAATTGATAAATATATGGTGTATAACGATCTGACCTACTAGGTTGTTGACGAACGGCTTCAGGCGTTCACACAATACGGCGGATAAGATCTTATATGCGATGTTAAGGAGACTGATGCCTCTGTAGTTGGCGCAGTTGAGAGGGTCTCCTTTCTTGAGAATCGGACAAACAATGCTGAGGTTCCATTCATCGGGCATACTTTCGTCCGATCATATTTTACAGATGAGTTGGTGTATGCTCCTTACAAAGTCATCGCTTGCCGCTTTGAAGAGCTCGGTAGTCAGGCCCTCCGCTCCAGCAGCTTTTGTGGACTTAAGCTTCGATATAGCTATCTTCACTTCATCCAGGTGGAGTAGACGGAATTGTTGGTCATCATCGTCCAGGTTGAAAGGTTGATTTTGGTTATTGATGAGCCATCTTTTGAGGTTTGGGAAGAGATAATAGTCCGAGTGAGCCAAATCAGGCGAATACGGTAGATACAACAGCAATTGGAGCCGTTAGTCATTGATTTTAGCAGTGGTTGCGATGCTCTTATGCGCCGGCGCATTGTCGTGCAAAAACAAATTTTTTTTTCGCTTCATGTGAGGCCGTTTTGCAGCGATTTCGGCCTTCAATCGCTCCAATAACGCACAGTAATACGTATGCCATGACAATCCCAGAAAACCGACGTCATAACCTTTCCGACCCATTGAGCCTCCCTCGGCCACTTCGGAGCACTCGTGCCGGCTTCAGTCCATTGCCGGGCACTCATTCCGTTCTCTGGTGTGTAATACTGGATCCAGGTTTCATCAACAGTTACCAGTCGATGCCAAAAGTCCGCCAGATTCCGCATCAGCAAGTCCAATCACTCTTTCGAAGTGCTCTCGTGTTCATGTTTTTGGTCAGGAGTGAGCATGCGCGGCACCCAGCGGCACCCAGCGGCAGGATAATTTTTTCATATGCAGAATATTGCCCAAAATATGGCGTGTGCGCTCAGTACTAATCTTTGTATAACTGCTAGCTCACGCATTTTCACTTTCCGGTCAGGCAACACCATTTCATGTATTTTTTTTTACATTGTCCTCTGTAACCGCATCGGAGGGCCTGACGCTGCGGACTTGATCGGAAGTGGAGTTGTGGCCACCACAAAACTCCCGAAACCAATATTTGACGGTGTAATCTGACGGAGCATTAGCTCTAACTTTTCTTTTGTTTCCTTCGCCGTTTTGCCTCTCAAAAAATAATGTCTTATGAGAGAACGAAAATCGTTTTTGTCCATACCTCAACATGATGCCAAACACGTCAACAACAATCAGCTGTCAAAACAAAACTAAAGACAGTATCGCACTGAAAGTAAGCATGTCTGCCTAAATATGAACCGACTTCAAGGCACCATAACCTTTTTTGCAGTAGCAGCGCATTCTGGCGGTCAAGTAGGTTACTTTTCACCCCACCTAGTATTTTATTAATGTCATCCAAGGCTTAAAAAATGAGTCGCGCTGCCTGATGCTTAGGACAGTAGTTGTGCTATGGACATAATTGGTTAAGATTATAATAAAAGCATTGTAGACCACAGACGGGTTGCTTTCCAAGAAAACTGAGTTTTTCCTTCAATGCTTGATGGTCTATTTGGGCTTTTTGCCTGCCAAAATTTTTCCTAGACGAAGACTCCGTTTGGCACCTAATTTCACATAAATGGTGATCGGGTATTTTATAGTCGTGCACTTCACAATTAAAGACGGTACTAATATTTTTATTTAGTCTTAGAAATATATGGTCAATGCAGCTACTGGTTGAGCATGTTATGCGGAAAGGTATATTCACCATACTTTGAAGACCTAACGGAGCCATCAGTAGCATACCTATATAAGCTTCACATTCGGAATCAGAATCGAGTCGAGAAGATCTATATTAATGTCACCTATGACTATTAAATTCTTCGTTTTTATAATACACTCTTGCGACAGCAATGTAGCCGGTAAATGCACAGCAACGTGAAGCTTGAGTTTATAAGTGAAATATTAACTTTGATAATATCCGCATTTTTTAGACTGATTTTGAAGCGATCGTGCACAATCCCACTTTTTATGCAAACGGCTATACCGCCGGCAGAGGACAATTCGTTGCAGTATATATAACCATCTATATTATGGGAGTCAAACTCGTTTTCATACACCCAAATCTCACTAAGCACAATTAAAAAGGTAAGGGACTCTGTAACAAGTCAGATTCTGGGATCTCATATACTTGTGCTTTTTGATTTGACTTTCACCCATTCTAGGATTGAAGCTCATGGTCAGTCGGTTGGTTTGCTTTCTGACATAGAACATTTGGAATTTGTTCTAGTCGGAGGACCTGCCTAAATGACCTGGAATTGAATTCCAAAAATACCCTCTTTTGGCTAGTTTTTAAGCCTTCCGGTGTATTTGAAAACGTGATGGCAATATCGTCTTCGATTAATTGCGAGAAGTGAACGATGTTGTTTAAAATTTCTGATGAACAACCGTAGAATCACCTTTTAACTCAGAATAGTGGGAGGTAATCAATAGAATTACTGTTTACTGAGGTCCCTGTTCGACTTCAATGATTGCTTGACCAACCATCTAAGCTTAGATGTTCCGCCCAGAAGAACCTCTTCTCTCGAGGACTCATATTTGTGACGTTTTTTTTTCATCTGTAACGATTTTTAAATTCTGTCTACTATATTACGGCCTCCGCCAACTCGAGAAAAGAAAGAATTAGGACAACACGAATTCCTCCTCAGAGGGTTAATCTCTATCCTTACGGAGGGCTCTAAGATAGCCAACAGCATTGACGCAGGAGTGAAACTTCTCATACACAACTTCTTCAGCTTTCTCAAGTCCTGTAAAAGCAAAGAAATTAGTTGACTCGGCCTGAATCCAATATTTGCGTCAGATATAAGCCCTAACTTTGCGTACGTCTCAATAATTTCGTTCATTGGAGGGCTTTTATTACAGCCTTTCAATCATTTATTCCTCATTCCGGTTCTCGTTAGAACTGTTCTAAACTCCACGCCAGCCCATTTTCTTTCCTATTTTTTCTGAAAATACTGCTCGACCTTAGGCTTCTCTAAATATAATTTTGAACAATCACGTAAGACCATATAGCCTTGTTGGAATACTCTTTTGGCATTAATAGCCTCTACAGAGTGTATTTTGTTATACCACTCGGGTCTTCCGAGATGCGCCTGATCTGGTTGACGTCGGATTTGCTGAAGTAAAATCAATCCTATGAGACTATTAGATCTTTGATATGAAATTGTAAACTCCCAGAGTTCGATTTTGTATTGCAGATTGTAGAATTTGATTCTCTTTTCTTGAATACTGAGGCAGCTATTCAGAGAATCCAAACTATATAAATAAGTGTACGATTTCTTCGAGAAGAAAAACACTTGAAAGATGTTGCCAGAGAGCTCCCTTCGTCAGAAACCTTATTGGTCCAACATTGTTCTTTGGTAGACAAAATTTGTTGAAATATCTATCATCGTTGTCTGCCCTATTGTATACTTTGTCCATTATCTACCGCATACCCTTCAAATATCTTTTGAGTTTCGAACTCACAAATGTTCCTTTATATAAGTCGTTAGCTGTTTTTTGGAGGCTTCAACTATTTTCGTGTCTATATGCCTATCAACTAGGAAACTCGGCAATGTATGCTCTCTAGGAACTCTCATCATAAAGATTGAGAAAACCTTCAGAGGTAATGTAAGTGTGGTGAGCTGTTTCCTTGACACAGAAGGAGCTTCCGACAGCACCGAATATTGGGTAAAGCACATGCTTAGCGCTGGAAATATTAACGTAACATTTGGCAGTGACGTGATCAGAGACAGGGCTTGGAAAGGTTGCTCCTATGCTACGGCTACGGCCCATCGTAGTATATATATATAAGTTATACGTTATAAGTTATACGGCATATACGGAGAAACTATCAACACATGTATGGACAGTAGAGCCCTGTATTAAGGAGAACTTAAACAGATCAACACGAACATTAATATTCCCTCTGTCAACAGAGCGGCCCTTTGCTATCAACGCTTTTAAGATGAACTGAAAGATTTTTTAGGACTGCATTTTACTTCTCAAAACACTTCCCATCACCGATACAGTTGATTTAATATCGACACAGTGGTTATGATGGTCACCGAATCCCAGACGAATTAACCAGGAAATATTCGGAATCATCATCTTTGTTGCCACGGTTATTCTGTGGGTTATCAATTAGATCCATGTCGGGATCTGCTGTCTGTTACTGAGCAGAAACCGAAAATATCAGGCAAGCCAAAAAGTTTTTTCCAATCCAGTCTTTTAGAAGAACAAAACCCGTACAGCTTTCTAGGGGTCAGATACATACAGTAGCATCATTCCTAATAGGTCACTGCAGTGTAAATAATCACCATATGACACCTCATTTGCAGCGAAGCCAAAGGAAAAGCAGCTCACTCGAAGACACAGCCGAATTAATTAGAATTTCAGCCAGCATGGGTTAGCCTTAACTTGAGATAACAATAGGCCGCAGTCATAAGGGTGTATAGTCCCACATTCCTTTTTTATTTTAAATCTTCTGCTAGTTGGTTCTATCACTGATAAAAAGCCTTAACCCACCTAGCTACCGCCTCCATCCGTGTCGCATATAAAATGCAAACACAACATTTCTAGTGCTGGGGTGACTATCTTCAAGTTACTCCTGAGACAATAGTTCCTTTAAATAGCATTTGGTGAAGTGAAGGACACTACATTTGATTCCAGCTCTTTTGGACTCGGTATTCAGCCCACTCACATATAATTTGCTAACATTCTTGCCATGTTTATGTCTCTACCATCAATTGACACTAGTTTCCCCAGCTTTCCAACTCTAGACCTTCCTCTATTTTTCAATCTTAAACGTTTTAAATCAAATCCTTCCGACCAATACTTAAGCCTGTGAAAAGTGGAAAACGGAAAACAACAACTTACGAACTAGTCCTTGAATGAAGGAAAACTAAAAGCATCCGAATGGCCAGGCCATTTATTTAATTCCATCTCACCGTCCACGACCGAGTGGGGAGATGAAAAATTGCGCTTTAAGAACTTCAAGCATGCGAGTACAAGCACCGCACCTAAATTGACTTCAAGTGACAGATCTACGCTGAGACATGTCATCATGTTCGCTACAACATTGTTGGTCATGAGAGAAGCCGAAACGATGAATGACATTCAGTCCGTTGAAATAAATAGAATTTCACTCCAGATTCGCGTGTTGCTATGGTATGAGATGTGAAGCGCCAGCAATTAACATTTGCCAACTGTCAAAAAAAATTCCAGAACTGTCAACCATCCGGATAGAGTCAGCGTTTGGTGTTCACTGCTCAGTGCTCATTGCTCAGTGGTGTATGTTTTTAAAGTCTGACTGCACTGACTTGGTTTGTTGAGTGAGAACTGTTTTTTCGACCCACTCGTAACTTTAAGTGCCACCACCAACAACAACAACAGCAAACATGGAATTTCTTTGCGAATCATTTTCGTTCTTAAGGAGGAAGCCCTTCCTTCTTCTTGGCTGCGGCTGTCATGTGTTTCCTTAAAACTGTTCGCCCAAAGTGTTGATATATTAACACTTTGGCTCTTCCGATGCTACAAACATGCCATGCCACCACAAATGGACAGCAACACTAGCACAACTAGAATCATCAGTACCACCATCACTTACTACTGCACCATCATCAACATTAAAAATAACAACAAAACCATCGATTCCCTTAGGAATGGAGGGAATTCGCGCAAACTTCGCATATCCGTATCTTTTCACATTTGATGATGATGCAGACAGAGACGCTGCACATAAATATTTATTGACCTAACAACGCAGCTCATTCGAGTGCAATTCGGTGTAATGCGCTGCAGCGGAATGGAATGATTGCTGGAGTGTTGTTGTTAAAGAATTCAATAGTCTGCACTGACAGAAGCGGCTTCTTGCATGGCAGATCAAAGAAATTTCGCATGCAACTCTTTAGTAATTAGATTCTCGTTGAAGAAATCAAAGGGAACTGCGGTAGACTAGAGCCAGTCGTCGTTGCCAGCTAAAAGGGGAATAATGGACAAATAAACACGAGACTTTCGCAACTGAAGCTGGAAATGGTTTTGTCTGACTATACTCGTATCTCTATCTATTCATATCTTTGGAGTGAGGACAAAGATTTGTCTTTTGTTGTGGTAGTTGGTAGTAGTCTTCGAGTGAAGTTACTGCCAGAACACCAGGTAGGAAGATAAACAGAAACCATCCTACAGAGAAATGTCACAGTATTTATCCAAAAATAAACGAAACGCATAATGAAGTTGACAAACGAATGTTAAGACGAAGTAGCTACCTAAGGAAGTTCACATTGTTGGATGTTTGTTTGTTTCAAACCGAAGTTTAAGTGGTACCCGTAACTGAGGAAGGTTACGACTTTGAGTTTTCTTATTGAAGCATATTCCAAACTACCTTTACATACAAATTTAAGATGCAATTATGGAATTTATGTTTTTAGAATTGGAGTGAGTAACGCACCTTACAATGGTATGGATCGATGGGAACAGAACAGAAGTTCAGATGCCACCTTTGGCACCGTCTATCCATTAAGGTTATGGTTATGTAAAAGGCAACAGCAATAGCCCGTTCAAGAAACTCTTCCGCATGCCACTGTCCCAAATTTGGACAGAAAAAACTAGCGACAAGAAGACGCACTAAGGAGCAAAGAAAATAATGCAAAAAAGAAAAAAGCCACACGGTAGTTCAACTCATGAAAAGAGAAGAATCCCGCAGCTCGAACAACATTCCATCAGATAACCTTTTAACTGACAGTCAGCTGTCATAGACTTTCCACGAAATTATTGAAATCTTTTGGGACATGAAGGTTAACTTGCCTCCTGCAAGAAGTATTTACACAGTGTGGCAAAAAATATCCCGTACTCGCTCTTGAAAACATAATTAAAACGCGATTTCTTTTTTTTTTTTGGTGTTGTTGTTCGAAATATTCTCCTCCCGAATCAATAGTGATTCAAATGCCTGCTCTAGCTCATTTCACAGAATCGCCTTCACGGCCGGAATGTCGTCAAAGAAAAGCATCTTCTCAACTTCAATATCAACTTCGGGAACAAAGAGATATTCAGGTTGAATACGATGCATTTTTACCATATTTTTCGTGGAATTTAGTGACCGCTCTTTGTTCCATGTTGAATGTCAACCAAGTGTCATGAAATTTTGACGGATAGTAGAGAAAGATTTAAGCCTTAAACCGCTCGGTTGTTCTGACAAATAGATGGCGTTCTTGGTTGCTGAGATGTGACTCGTGTCCGGGATATTATTTGCCGCACTGTGTATAATGTCCATTATACTGAGTAAGCGTAGCACAATCATTGGATAATCGACTTAATTTGTTGGTTGACAGTTGTCAATTATGGGAGTTTTCATTGTCTCTACAAGGTGATCGCTGCATCCATACAAGGTACGAGTATGAAACTTACTTCAATTAGCATATGAGCCATTGTATTACTTCTCAACTCTTTTCTTGGGAGAGATAGTGCGCGGTGCAGCATTTTAAAGGAAAGCATCATCATCAATAAGCCAGTTCAACAATTGGGTAATATTGTTTTCAAGCTGCTAGCTGTTTCGTGTGCTTTAGTTATGCGGGTTTCTCCGCCAGATGTGAGGGGATCTTCTGTTGTGTTTTTCCTCGATGATGGATTCGAAGACTTTCCACTTCTTCGTCCACTTACATTTAAAGCTCTCGAAAGGAACAAGCGACTTCTCAACCGCTTTCGATGTCCTTCATGCCTCTGCCGAATAGATGAGATTTTGGTCATCCTACTCGTTACTCTTCAAATAATCTCAAATAAGGACCCTGGCTGGACAAAACTCTTGACTATCTCGCTGATCTCGTGTGTCTTATCTCAATTAGTTGATGTACTTCATTTTTTCCCCTGTTTATCGCATGAGCCATATCTATTATTTGCAAGTGTCTCACAAGTCGATCTCTGTATTCTCCCAATAATGTCTCTTTCATCCGCATTCGTAGGTACTCGTAGTTGAACAGGTTCTTGAAAGATTTGGGCTCTACTGCTGGCTTGCATCTTTGCCTAATACTCTCAAGAACGATGCTTAAGAAATTGCAAGACGGAAGCTTTATCGGACATCAAAGGTCTATCTTCTCCATGGTCATCCTGCGGAACCGGACAAGTTTATCAGAACTAGCTTCGTTTAATTTTCCTGTATGTACCTGCAGATAAGTGCTGGCTGTAGGTGTTAATTTCAAAAGTATCTTCCAAGATTTGCAATAATATTAGAATCTGGTTGCTTTTTGTCTTATAAAACCAAATGGAAGGGTCTAATCAGTTGGGTGACTAAGAGTTTTAGGTAAATACATAGTTGGGATCTAACGAGTTCCCTGTTCTGCGCCAACTGGGTCTCGCCTTCCCCCAAACGAAGTACAGATGCTCTTTAAAAATGCATCCTGCGCTGTGTTGAAGAGTTCAACAGGCAAGCAATCAATACGGGCAGAGTTTTTGGACTGAAATTAGTATATGGCTCTTCTTCTTAGTCAAGGTCGGATGGGCAGAATTCTTGCCCATCATCATTTTACCGTGCAGCGGAATGTGAATAGTCGTTGCCTTTTAAAGTAATGGCCTGCAGAAATGGTTCTTCTATATCGTAGCGATGGGTCCTCTTGTTCGTTTTCATTCATTCTTTTCTGTCCTAGCAACCTCTCAGTTTTGTCATTGTAGCCATTATCGTAGTCTTGTTTCTTTCTTCCGAGCAGCCAATTCTCGTCCTTTCTTCTTTGCTTGTATCCTCACAGGGAGTTCTGGCCTCTCTTTGCAGCACCATTCATATGAAATCGGTGCCTTTGCATGCACCTGCGAGTGCATGGCCACATATTTCGAGCGGTGGTCATATCTGATGTCTTATTGGCTTAAGGGATTCTTAATCAACAAGGCTATGGAAACTTCTTTTGAATGCAGCCTTCCAACCTCAAACTTGTTCACAGTATTTTCTCTTCTCAGTATCTGCATTCGTACCTTGGCCTGACCAGGGGTGGTGTGCGTAGGCATCGGCCTAGGAACACTCTAACACTCAGTATCAGGAGGCCAATAGGTCCTCTTAAAAATGTCAATAGGCAGAAATTCCGTTCTTGCTACGAACGTTAGCCTGAATCCACTATCGGAAGTGTGTCGAGCAGGCTGTAGTTAGCGAATGCGCTATCAAAGATATTCGCCTTTTCTAGTTCTGCATCATTTATACTCAAATATGTGGTGTCGAGGACACTCGCTGTCCTTAAACTTAAGACTTTTTACATAAGAATGCCTTTGATAAAAGTTCGGCATTCAAATAGCTGCCGCTGGGCTGGGCCTTTGCCGAAATTTTTCATACATTTTACACTTGATCTATTTATGGTTCTTTATATCAGTCTAGGATCACCCCGTTTTAATGGGATCGCATGGTCTATTGGAGGACATTACAATCCAAGTGCAGTACCAAAAATCGTTCGCTTTTTTGGCATAACATGGGTCATCTACAGTGCTGTCATACTTGCTCGGTTTACTAGGTTGCGTTGGTAAATATTGGCAAGGGGTTCATTCCACTAGTTAGCCCCAAGATCAGGCCCATTGAAAAATTCCTTGGACATGCACTTACCGGTGTCAGTAGCCCCGTCCGAGGTTATTAGTGCCGCCGTAGACCCAATTCAGGGAGACTTACATTTCAGACCCTGGCGGAGAGCGTTCTAACAAAATTGCAAAATGCGATTGGAATTATTTTTAAACTATCGGATACGATCGACAGAATAATTTCCAACTTGCTTGTTCCGTGAAATACTCAGTAATCATTCACTTGAAGTCGAATCCTTTAGCTTGATGGAGCCATTTTTCCTCAAGAAAATTGCTTACTATCGTCTGCTTTGGACCAATTCTTTTTTTTGGATTCTCTCATTGTGCGCTGTCATAATTGATTACCACTTACGGTTTGCTTTATGGTTAACCATTATAACGAGCCACAGCAATGGATGCAAGACTAAATAGATATTCTTAGCAAAGTGCTCAAGAGTTCAATGAAATCGAACTCAATTCCAACCAATGAGATCCAACTGAGGAGTTTCTGGCAACTCATAAATCACAATTGAAATGAAATTCCCTACGGACCTAGTGTCCTGGTTGGTCACCCCTTCCCCCACTCCATTGAAATCATAGATCTCCCCTTTCAGTAGAAAGAATTTCGATTTAAATTTCAGCACGATACTTTCATTTTCGTATCTGGAATCGCGATAATTGGACCTGAAATTGTTTTCCAGTTCTGCCTAATAGACCATGTCATAGATCAAGTTTCACTAGAGGGTGGCCAAGTGTATTCTATAGTTCTATATACACTTGTACATATGTGTAGTATAATTGTATGCTGAAAATTGAACTGCCAGTAAATCATAATCCGCACTCTCTGTCTCTCTGTCTCCATCTGGATACGGTCTTTTGGGCGAAATATTCGTCTGTTACCAAAAAACAAAAGGACGAATATACGAGTACATATGTGTATGTGGTCAGGCATCAAGAACAGGAGATGACAGGAAGGTATAAGAGAGGGGTAAAGGCCTAAACATCCTATTCACATGGCATATGCAGCAAAACAATTTCATGGTTGATTTATGGCCTGGCATTTTGGATATGTGTGAAAGTGAGGACCTAAATCCACAAAATTTGCGCCACATAAAGCATTCCATATCGAACCGCATTTCGTTTAGTGGTTGGTCGTGGTAGTGGGGCTGAAATTGATGGTGGTGTTGGTGGTGGTCGTTCTAGACTAACGACTTGGGAGTTAGTGAAAACTGGAGCATAACGTCGGGGGGGGGGGGGGGGAATACAAATTTTGCGTCAGTTAAATGCAAACATAGGTACGAAACAAATGTATTGTATCTACATACCAGCAGAACTCCGGAAGGGATTCGAATAAGCGAGCGCATCACGCTTGGATACATCGATAACCTTTTTGTCGATAACTTGAACGAAATTTCGTTTCCTAATTCCCGATTTTCGATTCCAGATCAATGTGCGTGCTTTTGTTTTCCATTTTTTTCATTCACTTGCTTCAGCATCCAGTTTCTTGTATTTTTTTTCTACCCTGCGCAAGCCTAATGATGATTAATATCGTTCGCATCAAATGGAGTAGAACTCTCTCGCAATATGCTCACATGTATGGCATAATTTGGTTTTGCCTAACGTGCCTTGGCCTGCCACCGCAAACACGTTACACGAGGGAGGCAGACTAAGCCTTCCGGTATTGGGGTGATGTCGTTATAGCTTAGCGCTCGTCGAAGATGTTGATGACGACAACGACAAGACGAAGTCGAATAAGCAGAAGAAGGCCTACAATACGAACGTACGAAAGCTGAAAGTCAACTGCCGACAGTCGAGCGACGACGGTCGATTACTACTAGGCAGGCGAATCGACCCTTTTCATCTCAAATTGCAATTTCCGCTTGCGATGTAGCATGTGCTCCACTGGAATGGATTTTCTAGGAGCAATGAACAGAAGATTGAGAAATTATTTATTTAAATTACCTCTACTACCGACTTCGACAGAACCAGAACAGAAAAAAAAAGGAGAAGAAATTGAAACGAAATTTCAAACAAGATTGAGTCTTCGTCTTCAATCTGTAGATGGAAAGAAAGAGGAACTAGATAGAATCCTATGCAATAGGTCAGGGCTACTAATTGAATTAATGTGTTATGCTTGCGTTGGCATGTTCTTTAGCGAATGACAGGTTCTGATGAGGGTTTGAGAAGTGGGTGGACGTCGCTCCATATACTCGTAATTGCGATCTTCAACGACGGTTTCAGGAAATTATACTTTAAATTGTGCACTTCTGACTGAAACATGATGTTTCTGTTGCATGTTGATCCGGTGCATACTTCTTGTGTTCTGATATTTTTTCTCCATTTTGCGGATTTATAAATAGAATTCTGAATTTGATTTCAATTGAGTGCATGGATGAAATTTGTTTGCTCTCGAAGTTTATATGACTTACATCCTTCCGCTTTGAGTCGGAAATACATTTCTAGTCATCATTCTGTAGAACGTGTTGTTCATGATTCAAAACCTTCTAAAATACTGTCAGGAGTTGAGCATAACACCAAGCATGTTGTCTTCTTCGGAGAAAACAACACCGAAGATGTCTTGTGGACATGCCTAACAATGCGGAAGATCGGAGGTGAGACTGGGTTTCGAATCTGGTGAGGGACACTCGGCAAGAAGCGCCATGGCAATTTACATCAGTATTGAGGTTGCTTCCGACAATGCAGCTTTTGACAGCAGGCGTTGCTCAATGGGTAACCCGACATACATAGAAGATTCACTAGATTTTCGGATAACAAAAACGCTGGTAAACAGGACCCTGTTTACAGATATTGACTGTAACCAGTATGTGACGTGGGTTGCTTGTCGGAGCCCTAACATCATTGCTCTGGTACATGCCGATCAACTCACTTTCGAACGTTTTCAATAGTTCTATCGGGTGATGCCCAGCGACTGACTGTTCTAAAGCACAAGCAACTATAGACGCGCACTAGAAATAGTCATTCAGTCAATTTTCTCAGCCTTATCTGGTACTATGGACAATAAAGTCGGTTTCTCCAACGAAAATAACCATTTGGGTGCAAGCCTAGAAAGCAGTTTTTTGGGCTAAACACATCACATCAGTGCAGAGTCCTTTGGATTTGCAGAGCTTTCATAAGAAAAATTATATCCTATGCGTCGGTTGTCCAGTCGATAAAGTTTTCGCGAAAATACATGCGCCTTCAAGATACGCTTGTTTTCACCTTAGACGTATCAATATTCATATAAGGCAGACTCCTTTAGGCATTTTCTGTTAAGAGGGTACAGCATGGTACATCATGCACTAGACTTTTGGTTACCTAGCGTGTCGACCGTTTTTTGACCGTTTTTTGGGGTTGCTGTCAAACTTCTGTTACTGAGAAAATGGTGTTGGCCAAAATCTAAGGCAAGCGAGAAAAGTAGTTGAGTCTTCACGGAAGTCTCCAAAACGGATAGAGTACAGAGCTGGTGTTAGACTTAATTCCTCGTTTATAAAACTCGCATCCTCTTCTAGAATTCAGGACTGTAATCGGAAAGCTGTGTCACAAAGTTTTGTCTGGCTCCGAGGTCACAATAGGTACGCAGAAAAACAGATTGCGGAGGCAAGCACAGAAGAAAGTTTTTCGGGGCCAGAATCAGCGTTACAAATGCCTGATATTTTTCAGGTGACTGTGACTGTATACATTGGGACTCTCGGTAGATCACATAAACATTTCTTTGTGTCTCTAAGGGTCAGCTAGTTTCTTACTTTCACTCAGAAGTTAAGACTATAGACCGCTCACTGGTACCGCAACATAACACTATGATTCTTCCTTGCTTGGCAGCGAAATGTGCTAGACATTCGGAGTGACAGAACGTCTTGCGATGTTTGATATAAAATATAAAAGTGTGGACGAACCCGAAACACTATCACTGTGACAGTTCGGCCTACGCTCGGATCAATCTGTAATTTCTTGTCGCTGATGTGTTGGCTGCAGTACTTTACTCATCTCTCTACGAAATGCCTAGAAATTCATCAAGTTTATCGATTCTAGTTATGTCAGTACGTGATTTCCTCAAAAAATTGACAACGAAATCCTAGATCATATACAATATCTCTTTGACGTTTATCTCGTTATAGCTAGATTTCGTTGGCTGCTTCAGTTGCATAGAAGTTGGTAAAGATATTCCTTCACTTCAAGTTGGCCTTATCGTTCAAGCCGGGCTATCGAAATCTCGTTGTGCAGCTCATACAGTTCTCTGGTGAGGCTTTTCCCATCTTCGTTGATGCGAACGGGATCAAGAATTTTTCTGTAGGTCTCGTGAGTGTTCAAGCTTTTGCGCAGTAAAGCAGAACTGGTTCAGTGTCTTTCTGCTAAGTCGAGATAGAGCTTATCTACTCAATTGCACGATTTCCCCGCTGGAGTCGCTATGGGAGTTGATGGCAGAGCCGATGGAGATAAAGTCTCTTTCCACCTCAAAACTGTCAATGATGACGCTTTGTCCTAGTCATTGATGCTGTGTGTCAATTGTTGTCGACATATTTTCTGCTTCTGCTTCAACCATCGCTTCATTGATATCTTGCCATGTTCTTCCTATTTAAGTTAACAGGCTTTTGAAAGATGTTGCTTCTGAAGTTGCGACTTTCGCCCCATTTTTTCAAGAACTCGTAGACTTATTTAAGTCCCTTTCTGACGTTGAAAGTCACAGTTTTGTTATTATCGAATGGGCTTGACAGGAATGGCCAGAATCGATATGGGTCTGTATATTTCTCATCTATCGACGCTGTCATATGGTGCTTAGAAATCAATGAAGTGTTTTAGTGTAACGACTTGAGGCATTTTCCAGACCTGCCGTAGTGTGAAAATCGAATATATGGTGGAATTTCCTGACCAAAAATCACACTGGTATTGAGAAGACTCAAAGACTCCCCAGTAGTAAGCGCTGTTAATATTGCATATAAACCGCAGTAAGATCCAAAAATGTACTCAAGGCGTACCTACCAGTGTTGAGTGAATGTTTGAGGAGGCTCAGTGGACTAAAATGTTAAGACTGGAGTAACCGCAAGAGTACACAGACAAGTTCAATCACGGTTCAAATCAGCCTTATTTTGACCGATAATCCGCTTCTCTGTTTTGCCGAAGCTGCTATTCCAACTTTTGTTTCACATATTTAGAGTCAAAGTGTTCGAATACCGCCAATACTCCACAGAATTTGTGCCAGTGAATGCACGATGGTTAGATTTCCGACTTGAACATACATACACATCGAAATGTTGAACGAAATGTTGAAAATGTTGTGAACGATAAGACGGAGCACGATCTGATAGAAAGTCTTCGCTCTAAGAAACGTATAGTTTCGTGCTGGAGAAATCAATTTGTTTTGGCATGTCCATATCGGAAAATTACGGCCGAAAACGAACGGACGTGATCAGTAATAGACCGGCCGGCCTGTTGAACAATACTTAGGTCCTCAAATATAACCAACTCCACAGCAGCTCAGATGCAATGCAGATACTAGTGCACTGAAGAAGCATTAAGCATTCGATGTAGCTATCCTCCGAAAGATTCAATTTTTGTCACCAGAATGTTTGCTCTAGCCCATTGTGAGCTTCTTAAGTATTCTTCCTTCACAAACATGTTACGTGTAGATGAATAAATTTGAACCAAAGAGAGGCTGTTACTTCGCCTTCGTACATTTCGATAAACTTTTTACAAATATCGACTGTCTTTCCATTGTTTCCGCTTTAACCCTGACGATCGGTTATGCTCACTCGTACCTCTCATACCTCTCAAACAATATTTGCAATTTCTACTCCAATTACTACAAAGCAAAAACAAAAAGATATTGGATGACAGCCATCCAATGATTAGTGATCTTCATCTCTGCAACTCAATATACTGGTCGGCCAAGTAAATTGATTAAGACTTTCCAGCGAAATGAGATTGAATTGAAATTTATTGCGAAACTCGAATAATGGATGAAATATGAGATTCATTGTGCGTTGCCTTGGTAATGGAATAAATTAACAAAGGCCCGCAGTTTCAAAGTTGAAAGAGGTTATAAAGGATTGTGTTGTTTCGACAACAGCACAACTGAGTTTCTTCACATGAACTACATTAATTGTGACTTAAGTGGGAAGACAATGAAATTTATTTGATGGATTGTTTGGCAGTTATTCTATTAGTAGTAGATTTACAGAATAAAGTTTGACCCTGGACTTGAAAGTTTCTTGAAAACTCATCAGTTCTTTGTGGATTTGATTGGATTTAAGTGACAGACTATGATAATTGTTTTCTATTTGAGTCAGGTCGACTGAAAAATGTTTGTCACTCTCAAAAAAGGAGCAAAGTCCGTATGTCTGCCATCGTTTTTCTTACTTTATCCAGGCTTCTACTCCTTGACTCAATGATGTAATTCTTATAGATACTTGTCCAGTGTCCTTACTCTTATACATATTTCCACTGGTAGTGTGAGAGTCTGAGACTTTGTAGTGAAATAGAGAAAGAAGATACAAGAAGACAGTCGAAAACATAAAGATATTTGGTCTAAGATGCCACTTTCACATGCCTCCCATTTTCAGAAGCTTAGAGAAATCTTCATAGACACTATAAGCCCGGTGCTTCTTACTCACTAAAAAGCACCTCCCTTATGCAGACTACGACTGAGTTTACACTCAAATGCAGTTCTTCTTTCGCATTTTATTTTACTTAAGTAAGATATTCTGCAGGCGATTTTCCATTGAAGTTTCCTACTTACTTTAAAAACTAAGCACTGCTAATAACCGCTCTGGATCGAGAGGCTTAGTGCTTTTCAGACGGCGCAATATATTTGTCATGTCAAGGATCTGTTGAACAGAAATATTCGTATGTCCTTGTAGTCGATTTTTGTGTTTTCGCGCAAAAATTTTAATTTCGTTCTGAATGTTTTCGACTCCTAGGTCTCTGTGGATATCATCGTTTCTAATGTGTCACGGTGCATTGAAAAACCGTCTGAGAACTTTGTTTTGGAATGTCTGTAAGACGTTAACGTTACTAGTTTTGGTACAACCCCAAAACTGTATACCATATGTCCAGACCGGTTTAAGCACTTCCTATATAGCAGCAATTTGTTTCTAGGCTGAGCTTGGAATACTTTCCAAGAAGCCAGTACATGTCTCTATACTTAATGTCAAGCCCTTCACGTTTTTTCTTAACGTGTGCTCTCCATTTTAGTTTAGAGTCGAGTGTCATACCAAGATATTTGGCCTCGTTTGCGAAAGGAATTTGTACTGCGTTGATAAACATAGGTAGATTGTCGATTTTCTTGATGGTAAAGTTCACATGGACAGACTTGTTTTCATTAAGCGCGATTTGCCAAGTCTTTGTCCAATTGTTAGTCGGTGTAAGGGCGCGTTGTAATTTAGCAGATGCTTCTTCGTCGGTTTTGGTTGTTGCCAAAATAGCAGTGTCATCAGCAAATGTGGTATCGTCCGTTTGCGGTATGTCGCGGGTAAAAAGCAAATATAGGAGAGGGCCAAGAACACTTCCTTGCGGTACCCCGCTTTTATTGTTTTAAAATTAGAATGTTCGTTTCCGTGTCTGATACGGAAGGGTCGGTCTTCTAGGTATGAACTTAAAATATGAGACAATTGCTCGGGTAGGACTTGGGTAGGCTTGCGAAACGTCAAGGAATGCGCTTGAACAGACTAGCTTACACTCGACTGTTCTTTCAATTACATTGGTTGTTAGATGCACTTGGTTGACAGTAGAGTGTTGGCTTCTAAAGCCAAATTGATGATCGGGCAAGAGGTGATTTGTGTCAATAATCGGCTTAAGACGATTAAGCAAGATTCGCTCAAAGACCTTCGATATAATCGGGAAGAGTGATATTGCTCTGTATGAGGTGACTTCAGTCAGCGGTTTGCCGGGTTTCGAACCATAATAACTTCGGCAACCTTCCACTGATGCGGTACATGCTCTAGTCTTATGGTGGTATTTATGAGATAGAGCAGCTTTAGCAAACATTTTTTCGGTAACGTTTTAAGTATCGCTCCCGTAATATCCGGGGGTTTTATTGGGCTTATGCGTGTCTATAGCTTGTCTTAGTTCTCTAAATGTAGCCTTTTCCATTGAAAGGTTTGTTGTCACGTCTAGCGTATTGACATTCTCTGCAAGCACTTCCCCGTCGAAAGGTTTGAACGTTTCTTCGTAGCTTTTTCTTTCGCCTATTCATCCTGGTTTCTTCTTATTGGCGCCACGTGTATTTGGGTCTTTCGAAGACTTTTAACGGCTCCCCGTTTGGAGTAATTGGTATAGAAATTGATAGAAAAATGAATCGGCATTATCTGAAGACTCCATATCTGCTAATGCAGTGTGGATGGACTTAAAACGATTCATCACTGTGGGGAAGAACTTTGTCAATTGCGGAACATAAGCAAAGAAACCTTCCTACATCGTGGGATTGCAATAAGCCTTACTTTGTCCCGTAACCGAACGATAGACGTGTTGAAATGTTAAATGGCAGCTGTCACAAAAGACTGCACATTCTAGGATGAGAATCCTTCGCAGGAAATCACCTTCGCTTACGGTTTAACTGACTTCATCCAGCAGTTGCTCTATGATCTCCTAAAGAAAAACATGTTAAGCGAAATAAGTTCGAGAGCATAGTTTCCACGTCACGATAACATATACAGAGGAGCATAGAGTTTGACTACTTACTTGCTTCAGCCAAATGCAGAGCTCGGCTTTCCCAGGAATATGAATATGACCAGAAGGCAAGAGACCCTAACAATCTGTGTATGAAGTGGTATCGTGATATCATCGAAAATGTAGCCGAGACCACCCTAGGATACCACCGAAATTGTATCCCAATAAGCACCTCTTCGCAAAATGAGCGCAGTTTCGAGGTAGAAAAAGGAAGGCCAAGCAAATCCTGCTTAAAACATGAACCTCGCTACGAAAATATAAAGAGTCTTACGAGAGGACCGATATCTGAATGTTTTCTTGAAAAAACCTGTTTCTAGCACGGAACGCGAGATATAGAAGGAAATCTTGTCACTGAATCTTAGTGAATAGTAGATATGTTAAAGTTTCTTGGTGGACATCAGAAAGAGAAAGCGATAGGCCAAGAGCTTGAAGGGGATAGGTAAAGCTGAGTATAGTACAAGCTCAGGACTATCTAGGATGTGTTGGTATTATGCTGACTAGGGAAGCCAGAAAATGCGAGGATAATCACGGAGAGGTTTAGCTTCAAAATTCGCTAAGTCACCATCATTCAGTGTTACGCTCCAACTAACGATACAGAGGAGGAAGAAAAAAACATTCTCTATTCTCATCTAAACTCGGTGTATAGTAACTTAGAAAGGCGTGGAACCTCAATGCCAAGGTCAGTCCGGACAACATAGGCCTCGAGCACATTATGAGTAGATATGGCTTGAGCCAGCGAAGTACTCGTAACAATGGATATATGCTTGTGGATTTATACTATGTGCGACGTGAAAGGAGGGCCAGATTGGTCAAGTTGGCGGAGAGCGCTTAAGAAGCTGCAAGAAGAAGGAACGTGAGGGAGCTGTACGAAATCTCTAAGGACATTTTAAGTGGAAAAAGTATCACCAACCACCGTGTGCTAGATACGAACGGCAACGTTTTAGTGTCACTAGAAGACCAACTGCGAAGGTGGGAGGAACATTTTTGTGCACTGCTCAATGATGACTAGAGTACAAATGCAAATCATCAACTGCATACGTAGGTCCTCCAGGGGAATTGACACTAATCCCCCAACAAGTGCATAAATTAAAACCGCGATCCTGCTTTGAAGAAAAAACAAGGCAGTTTGGACTGGATGGCATACCTGACTGAGCGGTCTGTATTTTGCTTCCACTTGTTTAGGCTGTGTGGGAGAAAGAAACCTTTCCCAAGGATTGGACAAACGGAGTTGTTATCAAGATACCGAAGAAAGGCGACATTGAGAACTGTCGTGGTATCACCGTTTTGTCCATAGCTGATGGCAACTATCGTTCTCGAAAGGATAAGGTCCAGGATTAAATCGAGGCACCAAGCGGTATTTTGCAGTGGTCATTTGTGCTTCGATTATATTAACATCTTGCGAATCGTCCTTGAATAATGGTCGAAGTACCAATAACCACTTATCCTCATGATTGCCGACTTTGAAAAGACCTACGATCGCGTTAATCGTGATTGCATTTGGAAATCGCTTGCTATGAAAGGCATCGCTAAAAAAAAAATCGTTGCTATTATTAGAGAGTCATGAATATATGAAGTGCAACAGGGAGATGTACTGCCACCGATTTTGTTCATACTTGCGGTCGATGATGATCGATATATCCTCAAGGCAAAAGGCTAGTTGGTAGGCCAAAGACAACATGGAAGTCAATTGTTTTGACAGAAGCTCATTCACAAAATATTTGCGATCGTTGACACAGCTGAAATATCGAGCTGCAAACAGAGAGAGAGTTGGAGGGACCTGATTGTCAAATGGGGGAATTAAAGTGTTGCTGCCAACAGCAGCTACCGGAAAAAAAAAGAAAGATCTTCTGCAAACATGGAGTAATAAGGTTAATTGGTATGACGCATGCACCAAATCATCAACCGGGCATAATACCATCCACTATATGTGCCCCATCAGAAGAAAGGGCGATTCTATGTTTTGTGAGAATAGTCGAGATATATACCTGTTTAATGACGCTTGTCAGATCTCATCCAACGTACTGTGTGAACCTATCAAGCCCTTTTGCTGAGACAGATCTCAAATTTATAGTCCAGACTCACTATCCCTCTATTGAATTCCAATTCGCAGCATTCAGTATCTTGAGCGCGATGATTTAATTTCGGATCCTAGCAAAACTGATCCAGATATGTCACAAGACACTGAAAAGCAAGTATTTCAATGTGCAATTTGGCTATAGTATCTCGATTGGACTTCAGCACTAGTGTTGGCATGGCATGTGATTTCTTTCAAGACAGCTGCTAATAGGGAATGCGTTGTCTTCTAAAAATCGTTCATGCCGTGATGTGCAGAACAAATCAACATCAGTAGTCAATATCGAGGATCCTTTTACGGCATTTGAAGAACATGCGAAACGAGTTGGCCTTGAAGTGAAGTCCAATGAGGATAAAACCAGGCATACTTTTTCAACTTATCAACAAACGAGGAAGGATTTTCCACTGCTTAGGACAACAGTTCTGTATTTGCAATAGTTCCTTACTTCGAAGCAGTTGAGACCTCGGGGTAAACATCAACCACACAGAATCTTAGTGGGGATTTGGTGAAGGCATGCAAAAGAAAATTAGCCTACTTAGAAGACGAAATGCATGAGCTACAAAATATGGATAAGCCAGGTCTGCTATATGGAACCTCTCGTGTTTACGTGAACACCTGTCATGAAGACTTAATTTTACGGAATGCCTATGCATGAATGGGGGGGAACTGTGTTCCACCCTTGGTATAAGTCGAGGCCTACCCAAAACCTTTTAGTGTTCTTAGGGTCTCAGCACACAGTACTTGTTGCGACTCTTCATCGGGTGAGCCTAGCAGGTGTACCCTCTCTGCGTGTTAGGCTTAAACCACAGCCACCGTGACAGTTTCACAAGGGGGCCTACCTCTACAAATTCAAGCCGCGACCGAAGTCCGGGGGCTCCTGACTCCCACGGTACCGTGTTTTAAGTCCTGATATGGACCACCGGTGGTCTTGCCACTCAACAAGTCATAATTGTCAACAAGTCATTGATGAAAGAAGCCTTCATAATTGTGCGGGGATCCCCTGCTATATGGAGAGATACTATTTTTTGGGAGTAAATTTGGTTGGGCGAGTATCAGAGTGGATACATTTGCGAATTCTGAGAGTTAAATCAAAATGTGGAAGCCAAAATACACGATTTCATTGTCTCATGCACATTCAGCTGTTAAAGAAATGACGGTCCGGTAAAAATAACCTTCAAATCATGGCTTCTAGCTTCGAGACGACAAGAAAGCCTGAACCTCCGCTTTAACGATTAAACTCGCAGGGATACCAGAGCGCCCCCAAAATCGAAGCGAGTAAAAGTATGACGTTTCTCAGGCAAAGACTCTTTGCAAGTTGTTAGTAGTTGAATGTCAATAGAGAGGCTTTCTCCGGATTTCAGTATAAACTCTTAAATACGACGGTTTACTTACAATTGCCTTCAGAATTCAACCAAGATGAGCTGCTGTTCATTAGCTAAATCCACACTTTGTAGTTGGTTTCTACCTACAATTCGCAGGACAAACTTTGGGGGAATTGAAAAATCTTCCCATTTACCTTTGTCTGATACAATTGTATTCTCCCCTGATACCACCAAACTCACTCACCTGACTAAGAGATACTTTTAAAATGAATAAAAAACAAAATCGAAACATTCGCATCATTAGCATTTATATCTGTGGTTAAGGCCTGTCATTCATCTGTTTCAGCAATCGCCTCGGGCATTGACAGCATCACCGATAAATCTACAAAAAAAGATTTCCTATAAACACAAGGGTTTTGGGGGATGGGGGAACAAATACAATAACATCAACAAAAGCAGAATATGAAGAAGGAGAAGAAAAAAAATATGAAACACCCCATGGCGATGATCAAAGATAAGAACAGAAGTGTGACAGAAGGTCTACTCGTAGCTGAGGCAAAGTGATGTACCACATACCATGGCATGACGTTGAAGAAGCCGACCGCTGCTGGCCGTCGCCGATGACGATTAAAGACCATGACGATGACGATGACAGACCCCATGTGGGAAAAAAAAAAAAAAAAAATATAAACTCATCCAATGAACCTGTTGTGTATGCTGTTACAGTCGAGTCTACTTAGCGCCGGCCAGCAGGCGGGCCCAGTTAACTTTTGTACGCGATGCTCCTTGTTGGCCCCTAGAGTCAAAGTGTGCCTGGTGTTGTGTCTCTTTGTATGAATATAGCCACCACCACTTCCCTTGATTTATATTCAATTGACTGGGATAATTGCTTCATCGGTCTTCCGCTGATGGTGGTGTGCAGTATCTAAGTATGATTCCTATATCTTTTGGATACCTTCACGTCCTGTTTCATGACATAACTAATTTAAGACATTTATTTCAATATTTTTTTGTTTTTCCGTTTGTTTCAACTTTTCGTGGTGCTGCTCCATCAATCTGTCTTTTTGCCATTTGGATGAGGGTGTGCTACATATTTTAACGACAAACAATTAATTTTCACCATAAATTTACATATAGCCCTTACTCTAAGCCTTGCTAAGACCTGTGTTCGTTTTTGTTTTTTTTGTTTTTTTTTTTAGGTTACCTACAACAACGCTTGGATAGCACGCGGGATCGCATGCCACATAAAATTGGCCATTAAGAGGAATACGAAATACTACTTTCACATTCACGACGCGCATTGGACACGTATCCGTTCGCATATTGGTTTTGTCGTGAGCGCGTGCAACGGAGGTGGAACAGATTAACTTGGGCAGGTCGATCGCCGGGAATGATTGTGGGTGTACCTTCACGACCAGTATTATAGTTGGCCAATACTCGTAAAAGGAAAACAAAAATTTTTGATAAAAATCAGAAAATGTACGCGCTACGATATTCCGAGTCCGGAAAGCGTTTCTACAACAATGACAGCTATTTGATTGGCATCGTTTGGTTTATGGTATTGCTGCAGGTGGCATTCTCCCTGGATATTGGTAAGTTGGATTAAGTCTTCTATTTTGATATTTAATTGTAAGATTTGTATCTACATATGTATATAAGCTATCTGTGCAAGTGGCAATCTCACGGAATGGTCATTAAATCGTTACATAGTTTGCATATCTCCGGGGAGAGGTAATAAATGAAATCTGGAATCTCTGAGAGGTTATATCGATTTTAGTGGTGCTTTAGGGAGATTAATAGCTCGAAAGGTCCATTAGACACTATGATAATCCGACCGACCGACGCTAATAAAGCAACTTAATTTCTCCATCGAGAAATCGACTCGAAGAAAGGTGCCTCTGATTGCGGGATATGATAATTCTTCGGGTTTCCATAATCTCTCGGGAGGTGAAAGGTAGATGGGGCCATAAAGTTGTTTGTTCACATGAACGTGATTAAGAGTTGAGTGAGCGGGACTAATCATTTAAACGAATTTGAAATGTGTTTTATCGAATTAGATGCACAACAAGCCGGTTGGGAATAGTACTGTTATAGGTATAATCATGAGACAAGGGGACCGCACAGAACGGCATGTGAATGCAAAAATTAGAGACGTGGACAGATACATTTTTTATTTTATTTGATTTTTCTGCTTTGTATGATGTTACTGGGAGAGCCACATGCCATATTTGACCCCACCTAGACAAGGTAGGTGGTCTGCTGCGTCTTCTATGGTTTAAACTGAACCAGGAGTTCCGTTTTTATTGACATTTATTGGAGGATGTCTCCTAGAAATACGTATTGTAATGGGGGACTAGATAAGAACGATAGGAAAAGGCTTTAGTTTGAAGTTTTGTTCATGCCATTATGTGTGGAATAGCACATCATTTAAATGACCGCATCATATTTGCTGATTGTGTTTTAAGCGGTCATTCCAATTTCTGATAATTCGGTCCAATATGTGCGGCGTTATTACGGCAATAGCCTGTCGAATGTTGACCTCGAGCTCGTCCAAAGTGCTTGCCTGGTTAGCGTAGACTTAGGACTTGACGTAGCCCCAGAGAAAATTATCGAGTTGTGTCAAATCGCATGATTGCGCTGCTAATTGATGAATGCTCGCCGTGACACGGCTCAGTTGCTAAATTTCTCCTTCACAACTTCGAGTGTTGCGTCGTTTTTATGGTACTAAGCGCCGTCTTGTTGGAATCACAGCTCAGATATATCGCTGTTGTTGAGCTCTGACTACAAAAAGTCGATAAACATCGCTCTTTACCTGAGACCATTGATGGTAACGGTGTCTCATTCCGCATTCGAAGGAAACAAGGTTCAATAATGCCGCCATGCCATAAGCCACACCAATCTTCTTGGATGCATTGATGCTTGGATGAACACCTGTGGTTGTGTTCGCTTCAACAATGGCAATTTTGCTTGTTGACATAGCCGCAGAGCCAAAAATGACCGTCGTCTGAGAAGATGATTTTTTGGCCAAAATGCGGATCTCTAGCCAACATTTCCAGCGCACAGTTAGCAAGCTTACGGCATTGTCTATGGTCTTCCGGCTTCAATTCTAAAATCACCACAATCTTATATGGATGTAGGCCCAAATCCAACGGCAGAATAAACCGGGTTGACTCTCTGTCGATGCTAAATTCAGCTGATCGATGCCGAATCCACATTTCTGGGTCTTCTTCGATATTGGCCGCTACAGCGGCTATGTTTTCTTCATTTCACACCAATCTCTGTCTGGTTGGTGACTTAAGACCCAAAAGAGTGTATTCACGCTCAAACTTTTCCACGATGTGACGAATTGATTGCCTGCACACTGAACCATGATTACGACCAACCTCACGATGAAATTCACGTTGCGTATTTACAACTGAGCTGGAATTTCGATAGTTTCTGCACGTTCGGCAAGCGTTAAACGATGCATGATGATGCCAAGCTTTACTGACTATTCTGACAGCTGGGTGTCATTTGTAATTTAGACAGCCAGTGAAACAGAAAAATTGGAAAAGCTATCATTGCCATCTGGTCACCTTATTGAAAGTCATCCAATTCGTGGTCGGGATTTAATACTTTTTGTTTAGTTTATGGTTTGCCATTTTACAATATTGATCGTTTAATAATCACTGATCGTGTTACAACGGTGAAACTTACTACAAAAATATTGATTCTGTAGACGGTACGTTTCGCCCATTACGAGCAGATCATTGTCGACAAAATCGTCCATTTGAGCGTATTACAGACAAGTCTGTAAAAAGATTCGAAAAGACTAGTTCTGCTACAGATACTAGTATTTTAAGGTCTATCCATCATCGAAACGCCAGCTCTACAAAAAATTTCGCTGTCGTTAGTAAAAGTGTTGAAGAAGATCCAGCGAGCAGAGTGCTAGGGCTTATATTCCATTTGCATCTACACCCTTATAGAGTTCAACTCATCCATGAATTCAAGTCAACTGATCACGGAATCTATAGAACATACGCCAATTACGTGCTTCAACATCAGCGTTTGGATGACCAATTTTCACACATAATTTTCTTCAGCGATGAGTCTCATTTTCCCCCCTGTGGATGCATTAACACTGAGGCCCAGGTCCACTCCGGACTGTAGCGCTATTCGTGAATGCTTGTGTGTTAACCCTCAAATTCTGTCATAGATATAAAGCACATTTTTCAGATTAAGATTGTATTCTGAATCAGGAAATAAACTTCGCAGATCTCTTCTGGTTATAATTAGGATGAATTCAACAGAATGACCATCCTTCGAGCGATCATTATATGCATTGCAGCGGTCACATGCTTATCTGTTAAGCTAAGACACCGGTTCAGCAATCCGCATTAATCAGACAATATATAAGCGGTCTCTTCAATACCCTGAGTGGAGTTCTGTTAAGATTCCAAAACTCCCGCCAACTAGATAGTATGTTTTAAAATCATCAGGGACTTATGAGGTGAAATGTATGACTTGTGCTTTCAAAAGAGTATTTTTCTTGAGCCTTCAAAGTGGCTATTGCTCCCTATTGCCAATGCCAAGCAAAGGGGGTATCCAAACTTAAATTATAAAGCACGAGGTGTTTTGTAAAAATATGAGGGTTGTCTGAAAAGATTCCGACCGAACAAGACATTTTTTCTCAAATTTTTTTTTTTGTATATTTCTACATAGTCTCCTTGTCACTCTACACACTTCTCCCAGCGATGCTCCATTTTCTCTAACCCGTCCAAATAGGACTTTCTTTTCTCTGCGAAATAATTGTTCACGAAGGTGATTGCCTCCTCATTTGACGAAAATCTCTGTCCTCCGAGCCCAGTTTTTAGATGAGGGAACCATCTTTTTCACTTTTCCAGCCGAAAAAACAGTTTTTCCTTTTTTTGGAGCTGGGTCGCCCTTTGCAGTCCACTGTTTTGACAGTAATTAATCGGCGCCAAAACTCGGATTTATTGCGCCTAAACAGCGCCAACAGAGCGTTGGAAATGTTCATTCGAACACGTTTTTGGTCTAACGTAAGCAAACGCGGCACTCAATGCGCGGACAGCTTTCTCATGCCTAAATTTTGATTTTCATTCATTTCATTCATTTTATATGCATTTTCATTTAATTCAATTTAATAAATCTTAAATGCTATACAAAAAACGCTTAAAAATTAGCTTAATTAACTTAAAATTATCTTATTCTAACTTACTGGCCCCATGCAGGCACTCTAGGTTAAACCTAACAATTCAATTTTGTCTTTCGACTTACCGTACAGATCTTTATTTTTTTTATTTTTTTTTTTTTACATTAGGAATAATCAAAACTAAGAAAATATATTTTTTTAAATTTAAAAACTTAGTGTATTAACATTTTTTGTTATAAAATAAAACTTAACACTAAAAGCTAAGAACTACCTAAAATAAATCTTAATCTACTTAACCTACTTAAATTATCTTATTATATAAGTATTATTTCTTAGATATTTTTTTTTTGTGTGGTGTGGATAACCACTTTTTTCAGAGAGAGTAACCCATCTCTGTTGTAGTTTTTATTTTTATTTTTGAATGTTTTAAATTTTTTATTTTTTTTTTCTTAAACCTACCTTAACCCTACACACCTATGTAAGCCGGCCATGTTAAAAAAAAATAGGCAGACCCACTTTGCTCCCTAACGAAGCTATCAAGTATTGGAGGAATTCGACAATGGCGCTGCTCCTTCTGCTAAAAGCCACCAAAATTGTTGGTGCTGCCGAGCAACATCCCTAATGTCGCGACTCCCTACCGCGCTACTTAACCGGAGACGCTCCGCACTGCCGTGTGCGACGTCTCTGTCGTAGTTGAGTCGCCTGTCCACAGTTGTTCGAGCGACGTGGAAGATTAACGGCACCGCTAATCTGTCCTGGATCAGACCTTTCATGTCGAGGTAGAGGAACGCTTCTGGAGGAATAAAGCCGTCAAAGCGAACTCTCTCATGATACAAATAATTGGGGTAGTAAGCCCTGGAGATCAGGTTATTCGACGAGGTCATTGCTCTTGCAATGTGCCTTATTGTACAAGACCTCATTAGGATAGAATTTTATGTACTCAGACTCTGGTGTTCTGTATAAGCGAAGACAAGCCCTAAGGCAAACCCTCTCAAACACCCGAATCTTTTCCAAAAGACTTGCTCTCACGTTGAACAGATCACCTTTACCCTCGCATCGAGTTGCCTGTTATAAAACAGTCTCTTTGTAAGGGCAAAAGCACCTTTGGCTCTGGCCAGAGCAACATCTACTAGGGCGGGTCAATAAGTCCGTGACTTTTGGATTAAAACACAGATTTTTTGATAAAAAAATAATTTTATTTTTCAACGTAGTCTCCCTTGAGCTCTATACACTTTGTCCAACGCTTCTCCAATTTTTTTATCCCTTCAAAAAAAAATGATTTGTCGAGGTCCTCAAAATAGGCCTTTGTTTGCGAGATGACTTCATCATTGGAGTCAAATCTTTTTCCACCAAGCCATTTCTTCAGGTTTGGGAACAAGAAATAGTCGCTCGGAGCCAAATCTGGAGAATAGGATGGATGAGGGAGCAATTCATAGCCCAATTCATGGATTTTTGCCATGGCAACTGCACATGTGTTTGTGGTCGACTGTGAGCAAACGCGGCACCCATCTTGCGGAAAGCTTTCTCATGCCCAAGTGATCATTCAAAATTGAAACCACTGAGCCATGCGAGATCCCTACGGCTTCCACAATCTCTCGCACTTTCAATCTTCGGTCGGCCAACACCATATCATGAATTTTTTCGATTGTTTCGGGTGTAGAGACCTCAACTGGGCGTCCAGGACGTTCGGCATCTTCAGCGCTTGTACGGCCACAACGAAATTCAGTAAACCACTTTTTTACCATTGAAATCGATGGTGCAGAGTCCCGATAGTATTTATCAAGCTTAGCCTTGGTCTCGGTAATGGTTTTTTTCGCAAGAAATAATGCTAAATAAGCACACGAAATTCACTTTTTTCCATTTTCTCCTCAAATTAGTGAGTAGTCTGATAAAAATAGCTGTCAAACACAAACTAACTGACGCAGCAAGTTTAAATTTTGACAGGAGTCAACTGACAGATGCCTGTTGACAGGAGCAGTGTTGCTGTTTCAGTAAAGAGGTCAGAAATTCAAAAAGTCACGGACTTATTGACCCGCCCTCGTATATGTTGGTTAAAATACAGATATTGATCTAGCCAGATCCCAAGGTATCTGACTACATTTCGACAAGCAAGTGGCTGCCCGTGTTGTCCCACGATCTGAAACTTTCGCCAATTCTTTCTGGTATCCGCAGAGGCCCCAGACAGAGGCGTCCTAAACAGAATGGTTTCCGACTTCTGAAAGTTTATCTTCAACTTCCAGTCGTCGCAATATTGTTTAATTTTATCGAAGTCATGTTGCAAAAGAATGTTTATAACCTCAATCTTTGGACCTGATCTGTACGCGATTAAGTCGTCTGCGTACGCTATGGCATGGTGAAGTGAACCTATCAGATCACTTGTGTAAATGTTGAAAAGGATTGGCGAAATGACTGCACCTTGTTGCAGACCGTTTTTAATGTTGAATGTACCAGTAGAAGTCACATCGCCATTTTCACGATGAACTGTCTATCTGAGAGCATATTGAAAAGAATATACAGCAGTGGTTTACTAATACCCAGTCTGTTCAACTTGTAGGATAGTCCCTTTAACCATACGGTATCGAAAGCCTTCTCCAAATCAATCAGGCAGGCACCCGTGCACTGTTTCTTAGCTTTGTTCCATTGGATATCAGAAACCAGATTAGACGCGGCATGAATGACATCATGCCTTGAAACCGAATTAATTATCCGGAACTATATTTCTGTCCTCAACCTACTTAGTTAGGACTCTATTGATAACTTTTTCGAAAACCTTACTGATATTTGAAAGGAGACTGATCGACCGGAGATTCGCCGGATTGGAGGTGTCTTTATCCCTTTTTGGGATGGGATGTACCACCGCAGTTTTCCAATGCGCTGGATAATGTGCATTATTCATTGCATTATTAAACAGGGTGGTATAAATGTCCGCCGCTTCTAGTGGGAGATGTCGAAGCACAACGTTTGGTATTCCATCGGTTCCCACTGATTTCTTACTTCTAAGTGATTCAAAGATCGTTTGGAGCTTCTTCTTCGAAATGAATGGGGGTTGTTCCCTTTCATTGGCGATGACATTATTTGCCATATTCTCGTCACTGAACTGGGTAAAACCCGAGTTCTCGATTCGCCAGTTCGCTATTTCATTTCGAAGATAGAAATTCTGCAAAAGGACTCGATTTTCCAAGTCGTGGTTTTAGGCAATGGTGTCATTCGCCTTGTACACTTCCTGGAAAGTCGCACCTATAGCCTCGACCTTCTCCTGCGGATTTTCGATCACAAAGAAGTTGTCATCATCAATAGCCTCGCTTGAATCTATGCCTGCTGTTGAAAGTATGCGTTCATTGTCAGTCGTTCGGGCGATTGTAAGACATGAAAGGTCGTCTTGATCTTTCCTTCGAAAAATTTTATTTATTTGCGGGAACATATTCGGGTTGCTGGTGTTTACAGCCCGAATTTTGTTGTTTTATGTTTAATTTTCTTTAATTAATGTTCGGAGGTTTTTGATCGACGACTTCAATGTCATAATCTCCGGGCTATGTCTGTCTGTAAACTGTCTATACAAGGTCTTCAGTCTGGACAGTAGTCTACTTTTATGTCGATGCAGTGCATCTATAGTTGAATTGCGGAACAAGTCTTCGTTTTGTCCATTGTTCGTTTAATTGTCTCGTCCTTTAGTTTTAGATATCTGTCAATCTCCTCGTTTGACAGATCTCTATAGAGCGAATTCGAGGAGAGTGCTCTTGTCAGTGTCCTGGAGAAGTGTGTCCAACGCACTCTACTATAGTTGTAGGAATGCCTTTGAACATACTCATCCAATTCCGCATTTTCGTTCGGAACGGTTATTTCGGTACTAAGACCGCAATGGTCACTGTCATACACAAAAGTGCGAAGACAGTTTACAGTTTGTTGGTTCGTACCTGTCACTTGTATTCGTGTGTCGAACAACAGGAGATCCATTAAATTTTGATTTAATATGTAACAAACATGTTCTTTGAACATTTTCATAACCTCTACTATCTCTCTCACCTTAATTCGGCGGTCGTCTAACACCATTTGGTAAACTTTAGCAATGTTATCGCCAGTGGTTGCAGTTTTTGGACGGCCCGAACGTTCATCATCTCCCAAGCTCTTACGGCCACATTTAAATTCAGCTGCCCAAAATTTCACTATGGTAAATAATGGTGCAGAGTCCCCATACACAGAGTCCAACACATTTTTGATTTGCGTAGGCGTATTGCCTTTCAAAAACAAGAATTTAATAACAGCTCGATACTCAATTTTTTCCATTTTCACAAAAAACACTCATATCGACTCACTCAAACGACTGTCAACCAAAATCTTCGCGTCCAAAATGACTGAAACTTCGGTAAGTAATTGTCAAAAGACGCACAACTAGCATTCAGTAGCTTTTATTGCCGAGCGCCGCTATCTTTACGTTGCGGTCAGACACTTTTCAGACAACCCTTACAACGTTTTTCATTCGTCATGGTTAAAAGCTCTGCTTCAGCTACAGCGGAAGCTATGGAAAGGAGGCACCGAGGAATACTGGATGTCCGGCAAACATTTTATTCGGTAATTAGGAAACGATTCGATCGATTCAAATTTTTGGTACCCCTTCCGCACATGTCGACTAGGATGCAATAATCATGGTTCTGTACAAGGTGTTTCAAAGACGCCATCATAGGCAGCCTTAAAATCGATAAATCCAACCCTGCCTTAAGCTCCACTAATATCGGTTTATCGAGTTGCTGACAATATATTTTAGACGTTCAGAAAATTCTATAGCGAGCGAGGGTACTACAAGCACTGTTGAGTAGACTCATACGCCTGTAGATGGCTGAAAATTTTCACTTCCCAGACCGTGTTAGAAAAGGGTTTTTTTCCGAATTGTCGTCACTAACACTGTCTCTCCTATGATCTTCTCGTTGTCAGTTGTTAAGTCTTCGGTTCGACTTTTATTGTGATTTTGAACTTTTCATAGAAGTTTGGATGTTCTTCTTTCGAGTTCCTGGACCTGGAGATTTCTTGGACTCCCTCTACTTCGCAAGAAGTTTGAGTTTGGTTTGTCTTCTCTGCATGGCAGCCCTCAAATCAGTAAGAAAGCGCTCTGCAAAGACATTGGTGATAACTTCAGATTATAGTTGCCTGATATTTAACTTACTTCCAGTATTTGCTCGTCGCTGAGCTCCTTTTATATAGGCATTTTTACTATGGCTCCTACTAGGTAGTTTCTAAGTCAACGTTGACACCTAGCTATTGGCGTTGTTTCATCTGCATCTGAGGTTTCCACAGTTCCTGAGGCTTCTACTGTTGCTTTTCTTAGCCTTTCTATAATCCGTAGTTCATTTTGTAGAGCTCCGATTGCAACATGTAAACGTGGATTAGCGACGGGTTGTATAGAGTAATTTTCCATGCCATGAACCGTAGGCAGTAAAATACTGCGTGTTCCAAATTTCATCTTCACTTGAGCATTTGAGGTAAAATTCTGAGCTGTTGTGCTCAAAAAGGTGGAAATACTTGCGATAACCCCTTGTGGCCAGGCATGAACCGCGTAAAGTTATACTTGCAGTCTTCATGTTAACGTTCTAGCTTGACATGGATTGTCAGTATAAGCTTGTATGTTCATCTCCCTTTCGTTGTATTATTCTAGCGAGCTTGCAACATAGCTATTGATGATCCCTTTTGTTCAGTTGATCCTCTTGATGCCATTGCCATCGTGTTGGTTTAAGGCTCTTCTTTTATATATCCTCAACATTTCATCTGCAGTACATATAACAAAGGTAGCCTCGTCTTATATGGTTCGAAAGCCGCTGATTATATTTAGCGCCCAGGGGCTTTGTATTGACGATAGTCTCCTTTTGTCCTCAATCTTGTTCAGTGCATTCTCTTAAAATTTGGCGGCATACAACATTACTGATGTGACAACTCTGGGGTGTAGGATCCGTTTAGCGTATCTTGGTCCCCCAATATTAATCCGTATTCGCTAGAGAGCTCCCGATGAGATCCTGAAAGCGATGCTTTTTTGGTAAACTAGTCCCTAATGTATTGTCCACAGTATGCTAAGCAAAAACTCGTCACTATAGGCAGCAAGTAATATAGTGTGGTGGTCTTCTATTTAACGACCAGTGCGCCGAGTACTTCTGTACAGTACTCCATTGTGGCGTAGAACTATCTCTCCTCTTCTACAGCGCCTTTTGTGATATCAACTTCTGCTCTTATGGCATCAACAGTAGGTCGCATTTTTGTAAAGCGAAATTAGTAGCCTGAGAGGGCTACTTCTTCGTCTGCCACTACAAGTAATCTCTTGTAGATTTCTAGAGGATCTTTCCCATGGTGTCCAAATTGGGCGACAAAACGATGGTTCTCCTGGAGTCTTTGCTGTGCTCAGTTTTGTGAAAAGGCACTCCCACTGAACCACATTCTCATGGGAAATTACATTCATCTAATTCGTGTATCAACCACGGACAGGTGTATCCATATTTATGATAATAGGGTGTATCCGTACACTTTAATTTACACTTAATTCTGTAGTGCATTTGGCTCTAATGATTGTCCTAGAAATAATTCATGTGTGTTATTACATCCATCTAATTACGGCATGCAGGAGGATACTCGAATTTCTCACATGCTACAATTACGTTACAAATACGATGCATCCTGTCATTTTAACTGAACAAAGTACCAATTAAGTTGTTTGCTATTTGATTAAAAAGGCTAGTTAGGCGATTGCTACGTGGAAGTTGATGGAATGCCTATAAACAAATGTGTTGTACATCCCATCTGCTTCTCTGAAAATTGACCGATAATTGTATTCATCTACGAACAGCTGTATAGATGCATTTTTTGGCTTTGAAAAGGTGCCTCTCCCCCCTCCAAGTAAAGAAAAACCGTGAATTACCTCTCATTTACCTTGTTCACATACTTGTTCTGCTGTGACATGGTCGTTCTCAGAGCCAAAGAGCTTGCGCAAACATCAAGCCGGTAAATGAGGAGCTGAATAGGTGCTGCATTTAGGCAAGTAACTCCCCTCGATGAAGTACGATACGACCCAGAACTTCTGGATCCAACAACGCCACTGTTGCTTTTCGAACTATTCAAACAGATCACCTGACATGTCTGTTGCAATTGTCGTGGATACGTTTCCCGACGATTATCCAACCAAGCTTGAACTTTTGATTCAGGCTGTCTTTCTGTCTGTTTTCTTCCACAGAAATGTCTCCAGCAGATCTAATTGTGTTCTTGTAAATATTGTTCGCCCACATCACCGTTTGCGGGTGGTAATGCCCTACCATCCTTTAAAAAAACCGAAATTGTGCGGTCAGAGATATAGTATTGACATACTCGGTGGCAAAGAGTTATGTGCAATCGTAAAATTTGGATATGGTAAACCATAACTGGGGTCCCAGGTCTCTCGATTTTAAAAAAAACCCGCTGCCATAAGAGCGTCCGTTAAACGCGTTTATCTTTCTAACTTATTCGTATCCGTCAACTCAACTTGACGACGTTTTTCTAGGAGCTTCTTTAGTAAAGCCACTGGTGTCCCCTTTTTAAGTCAAATTACAAACTTCTGAGCCGGGATCGCTGCCTTGTAAGAGCAAAACCTTGATGCTCAGCGTGTATAAGTCATGTTAGCCATTAACTCTATACCAGTTTCTTGATAGGATCGAAGTAGGATGAATCTTATTTATTATTCAGGATACTACCACACAGAAGACATCTAAACAGAAAGATTGTCCAGATAGATCGATAAAAACACTCTTCGTGCATTGGCTAATGAGTTTCGTCCAATTCTTTCAAGTATTGTGTTGGTAAGATGCACCTCACTATGCCTTATGGCCTCCTCAATGAAACAGCTGCAGCCCAGTAGCAACCATTCCATTTAGGTTGCATTTTTATGTATCTAATGGGAGAAATTTCTATGTATTTGCGTGTATCCATTGCATCTAATTGCTAAATCAAATCATTCGTTTGCATTTGCCACAGATGTTTGCAACAGTCCCCATTTGCATAACAAATAAATATTCGAGTATATACCTACAAACATACATGAGCACATACCGTACCCCTTAAAAGTTACTCTATTAACAATTACATCAGCCGTCATTCTGTCCATCGCACAATTACTCGTCCAATCAACTCAGTCCATCGTGTATCTTTACCTTGCAGCAACTACGAGTATCTTTCCAAAAAGAACCATCAGGGAGGGAGAGAACAAAAAAAAAACACAAAAATTACAAACACAATCAATCAAAATATCATCTGTGACCAAAATTGATCCATCACCACACCCGTTTGCATGACGAGAAGACTGAGGGTAATTCATCTATCTGTCTATCCATGTGGCAAATCAGTAACTGCGAACTCATCTTTTATCATACAGATAGATACACACCTGCTTCCCCGAGGTTATAACACCCAATTAAAACCTACCAACTACTTTGTTGCCTAATTGGAGTTCCCATCTCAAGGCAATCCTGCTTGCTCCTTCAGGTTTCATCCGTTTCTTCTACGTTATTGACTCGGTGATGCTTCATCATTTTGACGGCTATAGTATCCGTAACGTATCCGACAGATTCAGAGTACGAGTATATCCAAAATATGTACACGTTTTCGTTTTCGTTTTGTATTCACATTGGAAGGCCAAATTCTAACAGCTACGTAACAACGGCTGTTGGGTCATCCCTTGTGATACACAACACACAAAATTTTTCGGCTTTTCATAATTTTGACGGAAGTCTTGAATGACAGATAGGAAATATCTAATTTTGGGTCTATTGTTTGGAAATACCAGATGACGCTATTTATGAACATTTCGATGGATGGGGAGGTGTTTCCCTTCATTTTTTTTTCGCACAAAGAACGGCAGTCTTTATGCAATTTTGTAGAGAAATCTAAACAAAAAAATACTTTTCTACCGGCACGATTAAATTGGGGGAATTACAAGTACTCGTACTCGTACTCGTACCTCTGTGTTGTAGAATCAAGATTCAATTCATGTCGTAGTTATTGCGACTCGACTGACTTTTTGGAGTATCGAATCTGCGATACTTCCATTATGGCACGTTCTACAACCACTTTAATCTAGGATCAATGGGGAAACTAATAAATATCCAGAGCACTGCATTCAATTTTGAGTAACGTGCTCTATTTAAGCGTGAACGGATTGATGTTTTGAGGGGCGATACCATTTATTGTGGTTTTATAGCAAATCTCAATTGAAATACCTCTTCTTTGGCTTTTATGTGCGAGATATATGTAAGATAGAAGAATTTTGGCGGTGATTTTATACGAATACGTGCATCTGTGGAAGTCAGGAAGAGTTTGATGCTAATCGTACCGATAAATGGATTAATAAAATCGTCTGGAATGGACTCTTTTCTTGTCAATCCTGGCGACTTGTTGAGGAAGAAATTTTTTTTATTTTTTTCTACGTTCCTTTGGCACCTGAAAATTCGTTTGCGACCTAGATAACTTCCAACATTAGAGGATTGTAGGGCAAGTTACGAGGGCGGGTCAATAAGTCCGTGACTTTTTGAATCTCTGACCTCTTTACTGAAACACCAACACTGCTCCTGTCAACAGGCATCTGTCAGTTGACTCCTGTCAAAATTTAAACTTGCTGCGTCAGTTAGTTTGTGTTTGACAGCTATTTTTATCAGACTACTCACTAATTTGAGGAGAAAATGGAAAAAAGTGAATTTCGTGTGCTTATTAAGCATTATTTCTTGCGAAAAAAAACCATTACCGAGACCAAGGCTAAGCTTGATAAATACTATGGGGACTCTGCACCATCGATTTCAATGGTAAAAAAGTGGTTTACTGAATTTCGTTGTGGCCGTACAAGCACTGAAGATGCCGAACGTCCTGGACGCCCAGTTGAGGCCTCTACACCCGAAACAATCGAAAAAATTCACGATATGGTGTTGGCCGACCGAAGATTGAAAGTGCGAGAGATTGTGGAAGCCGTAGGGATCTCGCATGGCTCAGTGGTTTCAATTTTGAATGATCACTTGGGCATGAGAAAGCTTTCCGCAAGATGGGTGCCGCGTTTGCTCACAGTCGACCACAAACACATGTGCAGTTGCCATGGCAAAAATCCATGAATTGGGCTATGAATTGCTCCCTCATCCACCTTATTCTCCAGATTTGGCTCCGAGCGACTACTTCTTGTCCCCAAACCTGAAGAAATGGCTTGGTGGAAAAAGATTTGACTCCAATGATGAAGTCATCTCGCAAACAAAGGCCTATTTTGAGGACCTCGACAAATCATTTTTTTTGGAAGGGATAAAAAAATTGGAGAAGCGTTGGACAAAGTGTATAGAGCTCAAGGGAGACTACGTTGAAAAATAAAATTATTTTGTTATTTACCAAACCCAGGCTCTGTCGGTAACCATGCGTCGGTTGGACGCAGCAATGGTAAGCGAGTGGGTTTGGCACGTTCAACCCAAATCGTCAGAAAATTTGTTTAATAATGTAAAATTAAGTCAAATTCCAAGAGCAATTCAAAAACGGGACCGCGAACTGTTGGTTATTAATAGAGCGGTCTTGAAAATGATATTTCGATCAGCAAATTAAACAGACCATACAAGTAGTATCAATGCAAATACGATATAGCGCTGACAACTAGTTTTCAAGCGCTGAGAACCAGCTAAATGTAACCGAGGATTGGTGTCAAATTGGCCGAATCCGAAGGCCAATACACTGGTCCATTTCGCTAGATAATGTGATCGTTGAATCGAGTTCCCAGTAAGGCAATTGTTTATTGGATAGTAGGACCCGTGGCGGCTGAATCCGATCCCACATTCATCAAAAGGGTCATTACTGGAGACGAGACGTGGGTTTATGAGTATGACACGCAATCCATACATCAGCCAAGTGAATGGCGTTCACCAAATGAGCCTAGACCAAAAAAACCACGTCGTTTTCAGTCAAAAAAGAAGGCAATGCATAGTGTAGTCCATCATGAATTTTTGCCAGAAGGCCAGACTGTAAGCAAAGAGTGGGCGTTATGAGACGTTTGCGTGAAGCAATTCGCCGACAGAGACCAGAATTCTGGGCAAAACACCGTGCCATCATTATTCGTAATTTTTTGACGAAAAATGCAACAAATACCATCCAACAGCCACCGAATTTACCTGATTTGGCTGCCTGTGACTTCTTTCTGTTCAATCGAGTTGAAAAACCACCACGGGGAAAGCGTTTCAGCAGCCGAGAGGAAGTAATGGAAAAATCGCAGGAAGCACTGATGGACATACCGAAAACTGAATATAAAAAATATTTCGAGGATTGGATCAAGCGCTGGCATAAGTGTGTTGCAGGCGTTGGGGATTTCTTTGAAGCGGACAATAATTCTGGGAATGATCAAGGTGGTAAACGTGAATTTCGGCGCAGATTTCCCGGCCGTCCGGGACTAACTAGACAAACTCTGCGAGGCTAAGCCGCTCGCCTAGAAGATTATGGGATCACACGAGATGCTGCCAGGTCTGGTCGGCCAGAGAATATCGGAGCTGTGGTTGAAGATGTCGCAGAGGACCCCGGAGTATCGACCAGACGAGGTGCCACTCAAATGGGGCCTCAATCAGCAGCCTTTACAGAGAATTTTGGTGAAAGACTGTAAGACTGTGCAGATAGTGCATCAGATGCTAGCTGTTGACCGCGACCGCGTATAACCTATGCTCAAGCCATCTTGGATCTCGACCACGAGGGAGACAATTTTTCATTGAACATTATCATGAGCGACGAGGCCCATTTTCATCTCTAAGCAAAATTCCTTCTGGGACACCGAAAATCCGCGTATAATCCACGAAGAGCCATTACACCCGCTCAAAGTTACTGCATGGTGTGCTGTTTACGCTAAAGGCGTCATCGGGCCTTTTTTTCGAAAATTCCCCAGACTTATCGACTACCATGGACGACGAACGCTACGAGCGCTGGAGAACATGTCATTCCAACAGGCTCGCTTATCTCTTGTTTTGGCCTGTTTTTCTGCAGTCACAAATCTATGTCAACAAGCCTCTTGAAGCCCTCAAAGAGGATATCCGTCAAGAATGCGAGGTCTTATCGCCGGAAGTTCTGAGAAGAGTGATAGAAAATGCCAAAAATTGGGCCCGAGTGGTCATCAATTCTGGCGGCGGCCACTTAGCCCAACCAAAGTCTTCCATTCATTAAAAAAATTACAGCCAAAGAACATCGGGTTACAATTTTTGCACCACCTTGTATAAAAGGAGTTTTTTTTTAGAGCTTGAGAACTTTAAATAATAATACAAGACAGAAATATTGTTGGAATGCATTTTTTATTATTATAATATGGTAGATAATTTCATGACATTTATTTTTTAAATATGATTTCCGACATACGCCCGCCGCTGCTACGAGTTACATGGTCCATTCGATCAGTCCAATTTTCCACTACTTTTTCCAATAAATCTGGCCGTATGGCGTCAATGGTGATTTGAATATTGGTTTCGAATGCTTCAAGAGTTGCTGGTTTGTCGGCATGAATCAATGACTTAACACAGCCATAACATAGGAATGGTCACTCATTATTCCCCACTGACATTGGCCATTAGCTGTAACTCGGCTCCCGTTTCCTTTTTTGATAAAATAGTGACCGATGCTGATACCAGAGTGAAAGTCACACCCAACAGTGCACTTTTATGAATGGAATTGAGACTTATTTGTTTCTTTTGAATTCGCTCTACTCTGGACCCGGCGATTTTGGTTGTTCGCAGACCCCATAGGCCCAAACAGAGCCTCATCTATAAACACGATCACTTCTAATAAAAATAAGTGCGGCTTTTAGAAACTAATCCGAGAACTCTCGTCGCAAACCGTTGTCTAATAGGTATCCCTGAACGACCTGGATCTCAGCGGATGTAGGCAGTTCATCAACTGAGATAGCTGCGTAAAGTAGAGGGGATGGGCACTAACGCTCCGGTCCGACAAGTCTTCGTATCCGCCCTAGAGGGACAGCGCTGTGTGTTAGACCGCGACTTAGATGGCACACACAAGTGTAGACGCTGAAATCCAGGTTCAGCCCGGACTGTACCAGCAACTGAAGTTAGTATTCATCATCTCTAGATCTATCAAATAAAACAAATCTAAAATTGGCAACAAATCTTCTTCTTCCAATATTATTACACGAACTGGAATCTCGTTATATGACCATCAAATGGATTATAACCAAGCTTGTGTCGTAAGAACTAATTTTTATTTTCCGATTAATATTAATTAAGGACGGATGTTTTTTTTTTTATTTATTTTGAGAACTATCTTACAGATTTTTATGAAGCCAATGAGTGGCTTAATGTTTTTAACTAGTTCTAGTTAGTGCCAGTTAGTTACATAAAGCATCACTGGTTCTAAAGCGATGCTGTTTTGCTATTACCATACTGAATAGTCCAAGATAATAAACCTATACATAAATCACTGAGACTGGTATTTGGTGAGTGACACGGACTTGATTTTAATAGACTTGAGAGTTTATGAAACAAAAATATCACATCCAATGCAAAATCTACGACTAAGAGACCTACTGGTCTCCATCTTCTCTAATTGCAAGCGTCTCGCCTTAAACAACCTCAAAAAGTTGATTCCCACAATTTTATGATTTTTTTGTTTGCTGTCTTTTGAAAGCTTGCAAACCTTTATGAATCTCTTAGCCGCATAATGGTTTCCAATTGCACTGCCTACACTCTTACATAAAATTGGCTCTCAACGTCGCTTTATAATCCATTAAATCTAACCCCGCACATATTGGTGTCAAATAGGTTTTAACCTACATTCTCTGTTAGGCACTTGTGGGATAGCCATTAACTCCTACATTACTTGGTGAAAGACTGTAAGACTGTGCAGATAGTGCATCAGATGCTAGCTGTTGACCGCGACCGCGTATAACCTATGCTCAAGCCATCTTGGATCTCGACCACGAGGGAGACAATTTTTCATTGAACATTATCATGAGCGACGAGGCCCATTTTCATCTCTAAGCAAAATTCCTTCTGGGACACCGAAAATCCGCGTATAATCCACGAAGAGCCATTACACCCGCTCAAAGTTACTGCATGGTGTGCTGTTTACGCTAAAGGCGTCATCGGGCCTTTTTTTCGAAAATTCCCCAGACTTATCGACTACCATGGACGACGAACGCTACGAGCGCTGGAGAACATGTCATTCCAACAGGCTCGCTTATCTCTTGTTTTGGCCTGTTTTTCTGCAGTCACAAATCTATGTCAACAAGCCTCTTGAAGCCCTCAAAGAGGATATCCGTCAAGAATGCGAGGTCTTATCGCCGGAAGTTCTGAGAAGAGTGATAGAAAATGCCAAAAATTGGGCCCGAGTGGTCATCAATTCTGGCGGCGGCCACTTAGCCCAACCAAAGTCTTCCATTCATTAAAAAAATTACAGCCAAAGAACATCGGGTTACAATTTTTGCACCACCTTGTATAAAAGGAGTTTTTTTTTAGAGCTTGAGAACTTTAAATAATAATACAAGACAGAAATATTGTTGGAATGCATTTTTTATTATTATAATATGGTAGATAATTTCATGACATTTATTTTTTAAATATGATTTCCGACATACGCCCGCCGCTGCTACGAGTTACATGGTCCATTCGATCAGTCCAATTTTCCACTACTTTTTCCAATAAATCTGGCCGTATGGCGTCAATGGTGATTTGAATATTGGTTTCGAATGCTTCAAGAGTTGCTGGTTTGTCGGCATGAATCAATGACTTAACACAGCCATAACATAGGAATGGTCACTCATTATTCCCCACTGACATTGGCCATTAGCTGTAACTCGGCTCCCGTTTCCTTTTTTGATAAAATAGTGACCGATGCTGATACCAGAGTGAAAGTCACACCCAACAGTGCACTTTTATGAATGGAATTGAGACTTATTTGTTTCTTTTGAATTCGCTCTACTCTGGACCCGGCGATTTTGGTTGTTCGCAGACCCCATAGGCCCAAACAGAGCCTCATCTATAAACACGATCACTTCTAATAAAAATAAGTGCGGCTTTTAGAAACTAATCCGAGAACTCTCGTCGCAAACCGTTGTCTAATAGGTATCCCTGAACGACCTGGATCTCAGCGGATGTAGGCAGTTCATCAACTGAGATAGCTGCGTAAAGTAGAGGGGATGGGCACTAACGCTCCGGTCCGACAAGTCTTCGTATCCGCCCTAGAGGGACAGCGCTGTGTGTTAGACCGCGACTTAGATGGCACACACAAGTGTAGACGCTGAAATCCAGGTTCAGCCCGGACTGTACCAGCAACTGAAGTTAGTATTCATCATCTCTAGATCTATCAAATAAAACAAATCTAAAATTGGCAACAAATCTTCTTCTTCCAATATTATTACACGAACTGGAATCTCGTTATATGACCATCAAATGGATTATAACCAAGCTTGTGTCGTAAGAACTAATTTTTATTTTCCGATTAATATTAATTAAGGACGGATGTTTTTTTTTTTATTTATTTTGAGAACTATCTTACAGATTTTTATGAAGCCAATGAGTGGCTTAATGTTTTTAACTAGTTCTAGTTAGTGCCAGTTAGTTACATAAAGCATCACTGGTTCTAAAGCGATGCTGTTTTGCTATTACCATACTGAATAGTCCAAGATAATAAACCTATACATAAATCACTGAGACTGGTATTTGGTGAGTGACACGGACTTGATTTTAATAGACTTGAGAGTTTATGAAACAAAAATATCACATCCAATGCAAAATCTACGACTAAGAGACCTACTGGTCTCCATCTTCTCTAATTGCAAGCGTCTCGCCTTAAACAACCTCAAAAAGTTGATTCCCACAATTTTATGATTTTTTTGTTTGCTGTCTTTTGAAAGCTTGCAAACCTTTATGAATCTCTTAGCCGCATAATGGTTTCCAATTGCACTGCCTACACTCTTACATAAAATTGGCTCTCAACGTCGCTTTATAATCCATTAAATCTAACCCCGCACATATTGGTGTCAAATAGGTTTTAACCTACATTCTCTGTTAGGCACTTGTGGGATAGCCATTAACTCCTACATTACTTTTCCCAATCCTATTCCCATTTTCTCACCCTGACTGTTAATTGCTGTAAGGGCCGTAAAAAACTCCCTTAAATGGCTGAAGGAAAAAAAAACCGTCAGGATCTCTCTCTGTTGCATCGCAGTAAATGTAATTAAAAAGAAAAAAATATTCTTCAATTGGGTTCCGCTCATAAACGCAGATTTTACGTTTAAGCTATAAAAGATTGTCATTCAAAAAAATTTTTTTTTTCATTTCGTTATTTTTTTTTAGCCTTTGTTATCTAGAGAGGGTGTTAAGATACTTCAATAAATCCACTCTTTGCACTTGAAAAGTAATAATTTGTAACGAGTTTTTGATTCCGTCTTCAAAGCGAATGGCTTATTAATCCTGAGAAAAAAATCTTATTGATATTCGGAGCAGATTTTTGGTAAAAGATACATTGTGAAGTCCGGAGCTGGATTTTTATACGTTTTATGGGAAATTTGTGATAAAAGTTGATCAGAAAAGAAGTGTGCAGATGAATGTGTAAAGAGATGAATGGATTCGTTGGGGATTTTTCTGGCTTTCATTCTGTCAAAAGTTCTAAATAAACAGCAAAGACTGCGTTAATGTGACATAAACAGATTGTGGGCCAGCTGTCCGCAAGATTACACGTTTTATCCTCATAGAAGTCTACTCGGACTTGTAGACACTTAGTCCGCTATTATCTTCAATTTTGAAGTATGACTTCGATGACTTCTAAGTGAAAGTATTCGGAGCATGGAGGATGCAAAAAGTTGTCCAAAAACATAATTTTCCTAGCAACATATGGTCTGTGGAAGTGATCACTTGTTAATCGATTGAAACATACCTCAAAGCTACTAAATGAGAGAGTATAATACACTAACAAAAAGACGCTGTTACCTTGACAAAATTCAGAGCAAGGAATGAATGTTACAGCACGTTTAATGCTGTTAAGCCTTTCAACTAATCATAGTCTCCGAGGAATTTTCTTCCACAAACGTGACAGAAGAGAGGACACAGGAATTTTTCGAGGTAACTTTGTGTAATCGTAAACTTCTGAGAGAAAATTCCTTCTTATACAACCAAATATCAGGAGGGTAACGACAGCGTTAATCAAGTATTAACAATGTCCTAGGTCTTGGGAAGTTAGACCTGTCTCGATATGACTGCCATCTTTGTAGAGTGTTATTGAAACCAGCAGATGAGTTAAGGTCATCGAAAGAGGCAAATCAGCCAAACAGAAACTGTGGTGGCATCCACTTTAATTTGAAAACAAAAAATTGATCACAACTAAGTCACAACTACCTTCTATCACTAAAGCTAGTGATGGAGTATAGCCAGTTACGTTACGAAAAGGTTTAGACCAGCTGCTAACACCTCGGGAGATCATCTTCGCTGGAAGCAGTGGCATACATACTGTACCCCTGATGAACAATACAAGTAGTCTAAAACAAAATCGAAAAAGACAACTGCAAGCTCCCCAAGATCTTCAGACCACTCAGTCTGATTTTTGCTGTATGTTGAAGGGCATGAATAGAATGGTCGAGCTTAACGTGCGCAAATATTCTTGAGGATTGATCCCATGTGGCAATTATGTAAGGTGAGCAACGGTTGCTCCACACTGTTTAACGCTACTGATGTCTCTAATGTCTTCGATGAAGCTGAACTGCCGTCGTCTAATTATAAAGCTTCTCCCACTAATGACGGAGTGTAATCAAAATCGATAGCACAGCAATACATCTTCAGGTTTTAACGCCAGTGAAGGTTGTTATAATTTGACTAGTTACAAGCTGCCAGTTATAGGTCTTGTCCTTACCAGGGCTTAATACGCTGTACCGTGGGAGTCATGAGCCCAGTATGTATGCTGTGGGAACATCACAGTTGCTATGCCTAAATCGTGGGAAAAGTGCTAATGTGGGATTCATCCGATGTAGAATTGATGTAGATGTAGAGAGAACTGTGTGCCAAAACCCTGAGATCAGTTAGAGGTTTTATATCGGCCTCGACTTATACAAAGGTTGGAAAGCTTCCGAATTGGTATCAAAGGAATTAACGGATAGCGATGACATATAAAAAAATTGGCATCTCGTAAAGTTAAGTCTCTCGAAGCAGGTGTAAACTATAGAGACGTTCTGTCCTACATTGGAATAGACAGCCTTAGATGCGGTCGACGATTGATGAACTAGAAATGGGCTTTCAGTCAATTCTCTTAAAACTGAAATCCTATTCGTTGCGAAAAGGAGGAAGCTCGTGCTTGTGCTTTGAATAATCACCTTCCCTTTCTTACGTCTAAAAAATCGTTGGCTACATCAAAAACTTTGAATGGCTTTCCGGTAAGACACGGTACTCATCCGCGAGGAGTATCTTTTAATCTAAGATCCTATGATGAGGCTTCTTATATCTTACGCCCTAGTTGTCCCGTGGAACAAACTTGTTCACTGCTGTTTGAATTAGTATCACTCCTCTAATAAATCTCGATCCTCTTGTTATTCAAACCATGGACTGCATTCTTTAAGCCGTTTTCCGTTTAAAAAAAAAATGTTGTGACGCACCCAACATAGATTTGACGACCTTACCCATCGATGGTCTTCTGAGTTTGATCTTATGAACATGCGATCTAATGCAGTAGCATCAAAGCTCTTATTGGTCCTAAAGTACGAAATAGATTAACTTTGTGCCCAGGAACAGTTTCGGTCAGATTCTAAGCCAGAAAGGGAATTTGATCGGCTCTGGTTAGACTGCACTCCTAGTGCATTCTTTGATGGCAATTTCTATTGGGTTGCCGGAGTATTTGCGACTGTAGCGATTGCTACACTTAAACCCTGCAGAGGCCAACGAATGCTTCCTGACCTAAGTGGTCCTATTATCTCATATTAGTTGTCATCATAATAAGGCACTACTTAGGTGTGTTATGCAAAAGTGACACAATATTCCCCGAGCAACACTGCTCTCATTAACTACCATCTGTCAAAAGGTTACTATCAAATTCTGATTAACCTGCATCAACTAATTTGTGTGGCAGTCATCGTAAGCAGCCTCGCATGATTTTTTGGCGGAAAAAAAAACTGAAATAACAACTTCGAAGGAATGTGTGGTGTTTTTTAATCGGAATCCGGACGAGTTTCTAGGCTAACGTCATGTCATGGCAACTTATTGGACTGATTCAACGGCTTAGAAGAAAAACAACAGAATTTGACCAATAAGAAAGTGATCTTCCATTAAGAGAATGCAGGGGCTCGAATCGCTTCCTCATCTGCCATATTTTACCAATATGGGCCCTAGTAGCATCTCCTGTTTTCAAAACTGAAGAAATGAGTCGAGCTTATTGATCTACACCCGTAAGAATGATGTACGAAATGTAATAGGTGTATGAATATCGATGTGACTTACAGATGGATTAACTACTGCGGCGGCATGTGGAAGATCGAATATTCACAATATGGCAGGTCTTTCTAGAAAGACCCTGGAATTTCAGTTAAACACTCTCCATCTACTTTTCGACTTCAGCAGCCCATATGACAGTGTGCATTGGGACGGCAAACCTGTGTCTAGTTTTGCCATATTTTCCAAACTTGTGAGGCGATGTGGCGATGTCGCTGAAGATTTCTCGCTACTCGAAACTTTCAATATCAAGAAGGACAAGGCGATTCGCTGTTTTATGACATTTTTAGCATCGCCCAAAAATAATTAAACCGACCTCACTTGATCAGAACATCTCTATTAGCAGTCATAACTTGGAGGTAGTCAAAGACTTTGTCTAGTTTGGCCCCATAGATACAAGCAGCAACAACATCAGCACAAAAATCAAACGTTGAATTACTCTTGCTTATCGCTGTTTCCTTGCGCTCGGAAGCAATTACGTAACATAGCGCTTCCTAGTCAGACAAGACTGGCTTTATGCAAAACATGTCCGCCCATCTTCCAAAAAACATTGGAAACTACTTGACAGTTTCGATGGAAAGAACGCGTCTTCGGACCCAGTGCTTGAAATAGTCGGGCTAAATTGACCCAATGCACACCACAGCTCTGGCCCAAAGAGTTCCGAGAGTTCCACCTAATTTAAAGTGGTGCCGCAAGTGAAAAAGGAACTCAATTAACTTAGAGTCACTTATTAGTTCATGGTCTTGTCGTGCTAGAGAGGCAGCCAGAATTGAGCAGACTATTACAGCAAATTCTAGGTCAAGAAATCAGTCGATTCCACACTGTTCTTAAAAGCTGGGCATTTTAAAAAAAAACTTAACTATGAGATTGATAGAGGTTAAGCTTTTCCTATTGAGCTTTATTGATGATCGAAAGGTCTCCAGATTTTCATCGCTAGTAACAATACAGGTGAACTGTTGTTTGTACTACGTTTTCCTTTTTCTTAAACACCAGGTACATAAGTAATTCAAGTCAAATACACAGTGTGGCAAAAAATATCCCGGACACGTTACATATCTCAGCAACTCAGAGTCAAAATTTCACGATTTTCGGTTGACACGTCCCAGAGATGTCATCACGTCCTCAAGAAATGGTCCAAACTTCATGAAAACAATTGTTACGGGTGATGAGACATGGTGTTTCCAATTCCACTCAGAAAACAATCGTCAAATTGCGGAATGGAAGTCAAAAAAATTCCCACAAGCTAAAACAACACGAAAAGTTCCTTCAAAAATGAAAACAATGCTCATTACATTCTTCGAAAGTAGGGGAATTATCCACAAAGAATTCGTTTCAACTGGTAAAACAGTTAGTGCCGCATATTATCTTCGAGCTTTGAAGCTTTTGATGGCCAGAATCCACTGTATTCGACCCGAATGCACGGAGTACAGCACTCTCTGCTCGTCAATTTTTGCCCGAAATCGTGTGTGTGTGCTTGATTATCTGCCGTATTCACCTGATTTGGCACCGTGCAACTTCTCTTTATTTCTGAAATTGAGGTTGAGAGGACGGTATTTTTGATGACATTCCGAATATTCAAGCGGCTTCGACACGGGCACTGGAGGCAATTCCGAAAAATTCCACGGTTAGAATCACTTTTGAATAGCATTCACAAGTGTATTGAATCGGGAAAGGAATATTTCGAATAAAAACACCAAAAATGAACAGAAATTGTTTTTTAATTATGTTTACTTAAGCCAGTCCGGGATATTATTTGCCACACTGTGTACCACCCAAACAGAATACGTTCTTCTGTACATGTATTCATGTGCCCATAGATAAAGCTGTGTATGTCCTTTCTATTGACATTTGACAGGAGAATTGAAAGCGGACAGCAATGCATTGTTTTAGAATTGATTAAAAGGCACACGCTTTGAATATCTTAAAAATATTTGCATACACTGCGGGCATCATTCAAAATGTCATATGGGTCATACTTATATTCATAAACAATTTCAGGACAAAAGTACTATCCCGCTGACAGTTCGATTAAAATGTTTTCTTCCCCTTTGTACGGCAGAACTCACGCTGATGAAAATATTAAAAAGGCTCATTGTCCTCTGTAAGTATGCCAGCTAGCTTGGTTAAAAAAATGTTAAAAAATATTTTTCAAATTAAAGAACCCACATGGAGCGGCTAGAGTCGAATTCCCCACCTGTTCAAGCCCTCATCCACCTCGTCCAAAACTCTATTCAATTACGACTATGCCCCCGTTAAATTGTTTTCACATTTCAACTTGCAATCTGCGATAATTGAAAACTTCATCTTTATCTGGCAGCACGCATCATTTGGAATTCAATACGCAAAGTCAAAACTGAAGCTGTGGAGAAATAGTCAAAGTTATCAATATGTTCCTTCTCAACAATGTCATCTTGTTCGATTCGTTGGAATCATTTGTTGCTCTCCTGATCTCACATGACAAGTTGTTCGATAATTGTAAACGAGTACACCCCATCCATTGTTTCCCTCGTTCGAATTCCCTTGTCTTATCATGGACAAAGTCATCAGCAAATGTACCATCACTGACAGTCATGTTACGATGAAGGGCTGTTTCAACTTCTCCTGCTTCTGGTCCTCTTCAGAGTACTTCAATGTACAACGCATACGAGTTCTGCTCCGGTGGGGTGCACTTCTTTTCTGTCCAATATCGGATTTCAATGAAAATAAAAGCGAAGCGCCTTCAAGCTGTCAGTCGTCAGCCAGAGATGTCACTTGCAAAGTGGATATGATGCATATTGGACTTTTAGACAGTGCCAGTGCGAGAGAGAGGTACTTGACACTTGATATTTTTATTTCGAAAAATGTACCAGCCAACAGTGAACGTATTCGAACATTTAGACGTACATTTTCGTTGTATGATTGTGAATTGCGTTCTGGTCTGAGAGCTTGAGAGCTGGGATCTGAGATCTGAGATCTGAGATCTGAGAGATCTGGGACTGGAACTAACTCTTAAGGGACTTGAATTACTTACGCGAAATGGATAATTCGTTTTGTATCTATGGCATGAGTTTATTAAATTTGAAGTTGAGTAGTTGGATTTGAGTGGTGTAACGGTGATATCTGAAGTGATGATTGTTCGTTCCCACTGTGCACAGTTTGAAGGTGAAATGAAGTGTGGCGACATTAAATTGAAATAGAAATACGATATGCACGTAGCACCGTAATGGGGTGACAGTACTATACTTTAAGATGCTAGTGGAGATGGTATTCTTGGAAAGGGTTATACATCCAACTGATGGCTCATGTTATTTAATGAAGTTTGACATCCAGTCTCAGTAACTTGCAGAATTTTAACAAACATCATTTGCATATGAGATGCACATTGAACAGAATTTGTAGATGTTTGTCAGACGAAATCTGTGGGGTGAACCCGAAACATGGCAGTTTATATGTATGTTAATGCTTTTCACCTTTCCATGACCTTTTCCCAAGATCCTGGCCATGTTCCAGCAGTTTCGCGTCGAATATTAACCTCCAAGTCATCTTAAGTTGCTGGTTCGTTGGCAGAGGTAAGACGCTTTCTAAAGTAGCCTTACAAAAGGAGCTTAAGAGTGTTAAACCATTCTAGTAGTCGAATAATTCGGGAACCCATTTCTTGCGATAAGACGATCATTAAACTGCGTTAACAATTAGCAAATTGTGGCAGGCGTTGTGTTGTAAGTGGCACTGTCCCATTGAAACCAAATATCTTCCAAGCCTTTCAGTTCTACTTTATATCAAAAAATGATTGGCATTAAATGATAGCGACATCCATTGACTAAAACCGACTCGTTGCCATTATTAAGAAAGAAGTACGGTCCAAGGACACTTTCGGCATAGAAACCACCCAAACAAACAAACGAATTGTTCATTAAAGGGTGATTCTATTAGAGGTACTCTAACCAGTGGGAATTTCATGCGGAATCACGCATGCTTCATGTCACACTGATACAGTATTTTTGTTAAGAATAAGTTGACATTTTATCGTAGCAAGACTTGGCCCGGCAAAGCGTCTATAAATTATTCAGCTCTATTACAAACTAGGAATGTGTTTCGTGCAACTAAATCAACCTATTATCCACATTATCAGCCTACCGAACGCACAATTCGCTACGCCATCGAAACGTTTGGAACCCAATTTTCATTATTAGATAATACAGCAGCAAATAAACTACATCTACGACGTAGTGAAGAAAATGTACTGGAGAGTGTAAGCCACGACCATGATGAATCGATTCGGCGCCGTTCTCAGCAGCTTGGATAGGATTTTAGTTTAAAAGCATGCAAAATTAGATTTGTACAGGAACTAAAGTCGACCGGCTCTTCATCTTCATTTTAGTTGTTGGGCTCTTCAAAAGCTTCAACAAGATGAACTGTTTTCGACGAACAGTTTGCTCAGCGATGAGGCCCATATCTGGCTTAATGGCTACGACAACAAGCAAATTTACCATATTTTGGGTGCGAAGCCACCTAAAAGGCTTAAGCGTTGCCAGTACATGCAGACAACACAACGGTTTGGTATTGCTTATAGGCTGGTGGAATCAATAGTCTATGTTTCTTCAAAATTGAGCACGGTACTATAGCAGCCGTTTTCTCACATAATGACATACTATTTTATGTCTGAAATGGAACACCATGGTCTTGATGACATTTGATTTCAACAAGAGGCCGCAACTTGCCACACAGCCCGTGAAACCATGGCTTTATTGCGGGGACGATTCGGTGAACACTTCATTTCACTCTCTGAATCTGTGATCATCACACCTTTTTCTTGGGAGCTACGTAAAATCCAAAATCTAAATGGATAAGCTGCCTACAATTGAAGAATAAGAGGTCAGCATTACTCGAGTCATGGGTCAAACACCACTCGTAATTCTCGAACGCTTCATCAAAAATTGGAACTTCATGGACCATGTTACCTGCAGTTGTGGTCAACATTTAAAAGAAATAAAGATTATCCGATAAATTGGAATTTTTTTTATTGTTCTTCATTTTTGAAAAAAGGAAAGAAGAATCATACTTTACAATGACTTTAGTCGGAACACCCACGGCTGTTTGGCTGGAAAATTGCGGCAATTTTCCAATTATCAGAGCCTTTTTACAGAAAAATGTGCCCAATCAGCCTCATTGTGCTTAAGCTCTTGAGTCAGTACTATCTAATACGGACGCATAGCCAAGTCTTATCTTGGAATCCACCCTAGAGACGCTCGAGAGATATCAGCACCGAAAAATTGCACGAAAACATTATGTAACGATTAAGCAGATGCGAAATATGTCACTGGGTACTCTATGAGTTACTTAGTAATACTGTTGACGGTCTTGCTCTCGAATTTATTCGCCACCACGATGCACTTCTATTCTCTTTTTGTGGTGCTGAACTTCTTGTTCAGGGCCCTGTACTGCAGACGTAAAAACATTTTTTTTTAAGCGTTCTAGCAATGTTCAGTGCATTTAATAGCAAATTTGCTGACTTTTTATGCACTTATGGCACGGTGGTTTCCTCCTAGTTAACAGTTGCAGTACGAAGACGTACTAAGTTGGACATAATTCATCTAGAACTTGGAAAAATCATCACGATGTTTTTTGGTGAAAAATTTGTCAGTGATTTCAGCGCAACATGCATTTCGTGAACGTTTTCCTGGCCGCCCGGCTACCACTAGTCGTAAAATGCGGCATATAGAAGCACAACCCTTAAACTGGACCGATCAAGCCCTTAAACGCCTCGTTCCTCTCATTTCTCCGGGAATGTCGCTGCCGCGGCTGAAGATGGCGTAGAGGCTCTATGCCATGCAATTATCCATTCCACAATCGTCGCTGCAGTGAATTTTGTTTTGATATTTGAAGATGTTTCCTTACAAAGTGCGCACAGTCCATCAGCTGATGGGTCTAGTCCGTGAATCTCAACAACGAAGTGGACGATATTGTGTCAAAAATAATCAAGAGTGACGAGACCCATTTCCACCTACGTGAAGTCATGAACAAACCGAATTTGTGGTTCTGAGGCAGTAGAAATCCGCCATAAATACGCTTAAAGTCATAACATGGTATTGCACATGCCACAACCAAAATTCTAAAGCAGGCGTTTCCCGGTCGTCTGATATCGAGTTTTGGCGACCTAGCACGCAAGATAACCGGATTTGATTGTTAAGTTAGCCACAAACTCTGGCTGCTCTCAAGGGGAACATCCGTCAAGAGAACCCATCCCTTCAGGTTCCGAAGGAAACCATAGAAGAAGCCATGAAAAGAGCCCAAATGGTAATCTTGAACGAAATACCTAGTAAAATAGGATCATACCTTATGACCTTGCATAGTAGCTACCACTAGATTGTAGTCAAACTGTATTAAGATGTAAGCTTCACGTTTGTAGCGAACCTCTTGGATGTGTTTCGGAAGTGTTACTGTGTCCTAGGCGGTCAACTCTGCTAAAGTCAACTAATTATTCGCCGACGTCAGTTTTTGTGCTCCGAGGCTCATCACATTTTTAAGCGTGGTGCTGTCATTGCCTACTTTTGCGTTAAAATTTTCTATCACGACTGTAAGATCTCTGTCAAGTTTATGACCACACGTTTAGTATGCTATAAATATCCTTCCCATGCCACTGGGTACTTTAAACCTCTCCACCATAGAGTAGAGCCCAGGAATCTTTTAACAGCTTCCGCAATCTAATATTGCTCAGTTTAAACTGAATTATTTTCAGCTCTATTCCGTCAACAAAGAGGGTCTGAAAGTTCCGAAGTTCGGTTATAAGGGCCGATACCCAATAGTCATCAACAAGGTACCGTCTACTTTCTACCGGCTCTGCACTTTCCTTTAAGTATGCAATTTTTGAAGAAATTCCCATTGGAGGCTTAATGAAAACGTTGAAGAACGAGGTATAAGAACTGATGGATCTCTTCTCTTATGTTTGCCAACTTGTTAGCGGTGATGCTTTCAGTTTTAAATGATATGGTCTGCAATCTCTATAATTTTGTTCTGCTATACAGTATTAACAGAGCTCTGTGAGTTGGTTACATATTGTTGGAAGTGGGACTGATGACAGCATCTCTGAAGGTAATATGGTTCATCCACGGTGTGATACAGAGATGGATAAACAAGAATTTCCGCCAATCTTTGCTTACACAAAATAGAAGTAGGATAGCTGTTAAAACTATAGTAAAAGTACTTAAATATGCAAATACATGCAGATACAGCCACCTTCAGTAGTCGGAGAACATTTCCTTCGCAACCATATCCAATTATTTGCATTTTTGTGAAAGTAAACTAAAGGACAAACCCATCAATATCACACCACACTTCTAGCTGGACTAGGTAGAATCTCTCAATTAGTCTACCAATAGTACAGCCTCGGGCTAAATATGTCTGCGCGAAAAGTATTGAAATGTCCATCAGCCAATTAGGTAGGTGGACTGTTTTAGGATAAATTGAAAAACATCGCTCGAGGCTGAATAGAAATTGTCTAACACATCAGCATGGCCCATTTGCATTCAGACGTAGTTATCCAAATCATTCAGATTCAATTTAATCAAATATCTCTGCTCTTGGACAGCACCCCGATGTGAACCTTTTCTCCAATCAACGTATACACCCGAGCTTACAACTGACTTTGGGTTGAAGGTTAAACAGAAATGTAGAAAATCCTATAATGAACCAAATCCAATTAAAGAGTCGTTTTCAGGTCTTTTGAATAGCCAACCGTTCCCAGTCTCGCGTAAACTAAATGTACAAGTACCTACGAGTATAGATTGCTAAACGAAAATGTACAAGTACATGATGGATGCTATTTCGACAGCCAGTCAAACAAATTTCCACCCTTCCATTTAAGTATTTTAGTATTTTGTATACCAACTCATACTCATGATGAAAATTTGACTTGCCTAAGTTAATTTGAAAATTCCTTTCATTCCAGAAACATGCAAAAATCCTCTAGGCATGGAATCCGGATCTATAGCTGATTTTCAAATAACAGCAAGTTCAGCCCATGACATGGGAAATGTCGGCCCCCAGCATGCAAGGTAAGTTCTTAGTTCTTGTTGTTCTCATACTTTCGAGGAGGAGTACCTACATTTACGATTACGTTCATGGTATGTACTCGTACACCCATAGTAAATAATTTTAAGAATTCTTTACTACGGATACCAAACTGACAAGAACTCAAAAACTAGACACCATCATCAGCCAAGTCAGACAGAAAACAACAACGACACCCACCACAATACCGAACAACTATGACGAAATGAACAATCCTAAATGGTACGAGTAGGATAGGAAAAACAACAACGAAAGCAGAAAGATGGATTTCGAAAATACTGTCATTTATACATAAAAGTGACGCGAGGACTCTGTTTGCTCCCTCGACCCGTTTCGGTGTTGGTTGTTTGTAATAAATTTCGTTTCGCATTCCGCTCTTCTTTTTTATGGCCAAAGTCATAAATATAAACCATGTCCTGATGAAGGAAAATACAATTTTTTTTTTCCTTTATTTTTTGGGAAGCTTTTCCATTTGTTTTTTTTTTTTTTCTTTTTTTTTGTAAGTTTCGCCGGTTTTTATGTCATCGTGAATGATATTTCGCATACATGTTCGGTTTGAATTCGACATACGAATATTCATTCGATGGTTCCTTTACCCACCACCACCCAACCAACGACGACGCGATAAGTGTGCGACTCACATATTACGAGTATGGCCAAGGTTTTTTTTTTTGTGATATCGAAAAAATATGACAAAGTTAACTACTTTCGAAAATATACTCAGATACTCAGTTACTCCGATAGTCAGATAGAGTCGGGAACTCCCATATTGAACTGGCGAAATGGTTGATTTTATGTTATTGACTAAAGTTTTGTGGTAAATATTGGGAAAGTTTTTTTTTTTTCGCCAGTTTGATGGCAGTTGACTTGTGTATCGTGCAATTTGCAGGCATCAGGATCCACTGTTTTTACTGTCTTTTAGTGACTGGCATTATTATCATTTGGAGGTTTTCTCCAAAGATGTCTGCTTGTCAATTCAGGGCAAAACTATTCATCATGGTGAGTCTGTCCAACTGGGGGTGGTTTGGTTCGTGTATGCAATTTTTTGTTTATTTTAAATATCATGTATTTTAACAGGTGGAAGGTGCATTATAACTGTCACTGGGTGTTTGTTGTACATTTCATGGTGACAGTGTTCTTTGGAGTGAAATATCAAAATTGTCATAGTCCCGGCATATACCCTAAAAAGTAACAGCCAAGAGTCTCTCAATCTAAGTTTTTCTGTTTTTCCACCGCACCCAGGTATACACCGTCCAGCCACCTCAATTGTGCTCTTCAGTTTGATTGAAATCCTCTTCAACGGGGGACAAAAAATCTTTCCCCATTGCATCCTCCTTCTGATGAGCACTCAAATATTCGTTTGACTGGAGCTTGTCAGCTATGTCAGCTATGTCAGCTATGGTGGTCCTTGTACTCTTACAAGTTAGACTAGGTCTGCTACTGTGGTTCGTATATAGTACAATATCTTGTCACTCATTCATCGTTAGATTCTTAAAAATTCGATGACATTCCAATATTTTAATTTACAGATCTGTCAAAGTGCGAATCGAGGAACCTTTTTATCCTAAACAGATTCCCATTGCCTTAAGGAATTCAATAGTTTAGATACAATTTGCATAGATGAACTCTTGCAAAAGCTTGCGAAATATTGACATCTGCTTGATGGAGATTAATCTCATGTAAAGAAGAGATCGTGGCCAAAAATAAGAGGCTTTGAGTAGGGCTTAGAATATACTCGAGATATATATGCCTGCGTAAGAGGCAACATAAATGCACTCTCTTTATATGGCGATGGCGATGGCGCGATAGTTAGCTCATTGGACTATCACGCAGAGAGTCTGGGTTCGATTCCTGGCTAAGTCACCAACAATTTTTCAAATCGCCATCACCCTTTCGGTGGGCAATGGCAAACTCCCGAAAGTAAAATTGCCTACGAAAAAGCTTCTAAGGAGTGCCGTTGGGATTCGGCGATAAACCGTAGGCCCCGCTCAGATGTGACACAAATGAGTGTCAAGAAGCTAGGCCATGGCCCATACCGGGCTGCCAGTGCCACAGTGTTTTTTTTTGTATTGAAAGTGTAGAGTAAACGAAAATCCTATGAATAAACCGAAAGATATAACAATGAACCTTTTTTGGAGGTCGGCTCAAGGTCTAAAACAACTGCATGTGGGAAAAGAAAACCGACTACACGGGGTGTCTCAGCACATAAACAACGAACATCAGCGAAAACCAAGAGCCTCATGAAAAATCGAATTTCGAGGACAGTTTAACTAAAATGAAAACATTCTACAAACAACTTTTTAAAAAAGCTAGAACAACTTTTAAGCCCAAAAACGACACTATCAAGGAGTGTCTGCTATTAGTTGTAACTTTGCGGGCAATGTTGCCTTTAAAATGGAATCGATTAGGGAGACTAACAAGATGACCCGGAAAGAATCGGAAAGACGGCTTCTCACTTAAAATCATTACTGTATGAGAAATAACCCGGAAAAAACGACGAATAAAATATTCGCTCCGAAGAATATCGACGCACAAAGCAACGCCCACCAACTGCTTCAAACTATCTTAAAGACATCATTGCGATCGGACTTCAGCATCACATCGCGCACGGGCAACACTTCGAAAGTCTGCGCCAGAGATGCTGACAACTATCGTATGCCTCATAAGGCAAGTTATGACAGCAAATCAGAGATACTGTAAGCACGTATCTGCATGTGTTCTTTGAGCACGATAGAAGATGTCGTAAGTGACCTAGAAACCAGAAATTTTTAAATTATTGCTAATAAGCTCACACTTAATAGGTTACAAGCAATGGAAAGTTAGGGATGAAAGAAAGAGGGGCACCGATGTACGTTGGTTTTGAATGTTTGAAGGTTATAATGAAATAAGCGAGTTGTTCGGGATAGGGAAGAAAAACGATATTTCAGAGAAAATCCAAAAGTGGCTTAAGAGTGGACTGTTGAACAATAATAGCGAGACGAGTGTTACGGTTGAAGGTTTAAAAGGGCGGAATATTACTGGCGATCTCGGTGGAGCACTAGGGATAGAACAAGGTGAGGCAGGATATATTACGTAGGTGTTCGAGGGTATTACGAGTAATAAACTGTGTAATATTGGCATCACCTTTAAGTTTTTTGCACGGCTTCGAATCTTATTTGGCAAGTGCAAAGAGAAGTAAGGAGATTTGATCAGACGTGACCATTGTACTCCACTTTTGGACGGATGAATGCATTATATAATGAATGCATGCCTTAAACTGCCTTAAAATGTCTAATTCTGCGGAATATTTTTGTCGACATTGAGCATGTGGTCATTCCAATGAAGGTAATACACATACTCGGTATGAAAAGCTTTCCGGTTTCGACGATGCAAGTGGCATTGTCCCATGGATAATCCCTGGGTTTTTAACTTTTGCTTTAAAAACAGCAGACCGCATTGTGCTTAAGAAGAATACTTTTCAATTTTTTTAATAGTCACTCAATTAGTTATTCTGTGAATATCAAAATTTAATGAGCTTAACATGCGCTCCCGTTCTCGTTCTACTGCCGATGAGCAGGGACTTGAATCCGGAACCCTTAACAAAAACCAGGAACTGCTCTCGCCAAAAAAGGAATATATTGGATTAGAAATAGCAGAGAAGAGATCATTTGTGAAGATTAAAAAGATTGTAGGTGTAAGAACGGAACCCTGTAGCACCCCAGAATTTATTTTGTGAACATTCCGAAAGGTAATTTCTAAACCATTCAAGAAGAAAGTCGTCGATCCCAAACGCAACCAGACCTTAGAAATATCAAAGAGTAAATATCTTGCTTTCGACAGATTGATGTCAAAATCAAATCCCCAGTGGTCCTGTTGCTATGAAAACCGTACTGCCGGTCATTAAGATATTTTCGTGATTCAAGATATTGCATAAGTCGAGGGTTCATCAGCGTTCCCATGGCCTTGGAAAGAAGGAACGTAAGTGCAATGGCTTCGTAAGAGGAATGAGAAGAAGATTAGTGACAGGCTGGCTGCTTTTTTTCGGCTGCTCGGAAAGAGTCTTTAAGAGTGAAATTAATGAAAAATCCTAAGCAGTAGTTTTGCCAGCGTGGAGGAACACCTCTTCAGAAAAAAGGGAGATCTATCATCTGTACCAGCGGATCTGTTAATGTTAAGTTCTTTAAGTACTCTTGCTACTTCATGAGTGGGAAAGTTGAAGACTCGACGCACTCAAGTGTAGGCGGAGGCAAAGCTCAGTCTGGAAGTGTTGAGCTCTATGCAAAATGTCCAACAAGTAGATTGGCTTTGTCTCAAGAGCTGACAGCTGGAATGTCATTACAGATGAGCGATGGGATGGAGGATGAGGCAGAATTTATAATATTTTTGGCGAACGACCAAAAATTGTTACTACCTTTCTGACATTGTATTAGAATAAGGAAGGCACTGCAGTCATTCCTGGTCCATTTGATCTTTCTTTAGTTTTTCCTCTGTTGGGGGTTGTCTTGTAGAATCGGAAATATATTTCTCTAATCCCGACGGCTTATTATCAGCTCGAGTTGATGGAGGAAAACGATCTCATTCCAAAGAAAATAATGTCTGTGTCATTATCGAGGAAACATAACGACCAGTTACAATTCCTAAAGAAGGCTTTAAGTCCACTTCAGTCGGCTTTCTCGTACTGCCTCGTACTGCCTTATGTTTAGAAACATTTTCTCCTCCATAACTGTGTGGTAAGTACGAGGATTTAGCTTATATGACACAATGTTCTGATGAGCATAGAGGGGAGAGCACATCAACGGTGAACTTATAAGGATAAGAAGTAAGAAACAAGTCCAAAGTGGTGGCGATCATGTTTCATTCAATCAAAAACAGTATCCCTACAAGAACTAACCAAGCAATTAAAAAATTGAAAAATGACAAAGCCCCTGGTTATGATTTGATAACACGTCAAATTCTCAAGGAGTTGCCAAAGAAAGCCCTGATCAAACTGCTCCAACTTATAAATGCCGCGCTAAGATTATTAAACGTTCCAAGCCAATTGAAAGTTGCCGAAGTTATAATGGTCCCGAAACCAGGCAAATCTCTAAATGAAAAAAAGTCCTACAGACCGATATCGCTCCTGCCGATAATATCTAAATTTTTGAAAAACTCCTATTGAAGCGCTTGCAACCGATCATTGAAGAGAGACATCTAATTCCTGATCATCAATTCGGTTTTAGAACTAAGCACTCCACAATTGAGAAAGAAATTGAGAAAGCCCTAGAGGGGAAAAAGATATGTTCTAGCGCGTTTCTTGACGTGTCTCAAGCCTTCGATAAGGTATGGCATGAAGGCTTAAATTTTAAGCTAAGTCAGGTTCTTCCGAGAGAGCTGCATTCGATTCTGAAATCGTACCGGGAAAACAGAATTTTTCGTGTTAAACATGGCACCGAGTACTCGGAATTTAAAGAGATAACTGCTGGAGTTCCGCAAGGAAGTGTACTTGGACCGGTATTGTTTTTACTCTATACTCGAGACATACCGGAAGAATCAGGTACCATGGTAGCCACGCTCGCAGACGACACGGCGATACTAGCTACAGATACTTCAGTCGAGTTAGCTACTGGAAAGCTACAAACGGCTTTGGATCAAATCTACGAATGGACAAAGATATGGCGAATTGTTCTCAATGAGACCAAATCTACTCATGTTAACTTTACTTACCGGAAAATAAGCAACAAGCAAGGTACAAATACCATATGCAAATGAAGCAAAGTATCTAGGAATGACACTAGATGTTAAACTGAAATGGAAGCCGCATGTTAAGAAGAAACGTGATGAACTTAAAAATAAAATCAGACAAATGTACTGGCTACTAGGAAGACATTCCAAGTTAAGCACACATAACAAACTGCTCATCTATAAGCAAGTGCTTAAACCCGTTTGGACGTACGGTATACAACTTTGGGGTTGTACTAAACAAAGCAACCGAAATATTCCCCAAGGCTATCAAAACAAAGTTCTAAGACAAATCGTGAACGCCCCATGGTATATCAGAAACAGTGATATCCACAGAGACTTAGGAATAGTTACCGTCGAGGACGAAATAATGAACTTTGCTCGCAAACTCCATATTCGTCTTCATGGTCATTGTAATAATAAAATACTCCAAATTCTGGACGAGACAAACTTAGTGCGTCGATTACAAAGAATGAGACCATTCGATCTGGCGCGATAAGGACTATCCGCATATAATAGCTGTACTAACAGGTGCTTTTGCTGGAAAGCTACCTGCCCCACGCGAACGTTATTTGAAACGGAAACTACTTGATAAGGTTACTTAGTAGTAGTCGATAAGAAGGGATGCGTGTTTTTAGTGAGTAAGAATCTCACACTACTATGAACAACGGGTTCATAGTGTCTATGAAGATTTTCACACCTACCCACCAAAAAAAAAAAAAAAAATGTTTCATTAGCGCTGTTCATTTACTGTAAGGTTTCCTCCATTGTCATTTTGGAAAAAAAAAAGTAGACCCCTACTCCAAAAACTACATCAAACAACATCACGTTCAGGATCCATTGGCTTCTGTATGACTGCGGATTTTCCGGATTTCCCTAAACACGGCAATTTTGTTTATTTACGTAGCCGTTGCGATGAAAATGCGAATCATCTGAAAATGTGATTTTTTGAAGAAAATTGTCAATTTACATCTGCTATACAGTTCGAACGGAAAATGATGGTCATATTGCTTCAATTCCTGAGTCAATTGGACCTTGAGCTTGAGGTTCTTGTTTCTTGGCTCAAGCGCAAATATACTCCATTGAGCGCATAAGAAGAGCAGCGAAATCAGTCAACAAACTAGTCTTACGAACTTTCTTCATAAACTTCCGTACACCAGCTGGAATTAGTGCATTACTTCGACCGAAATTATTGGATTTTCGACAACACAGTATCAATTTTAATAGTATCTTTGCAACATTTTTCCACCTTATTCCGAAGTTAATTAATCCATTTCTAATCGCGAAAATGTAGTAAACCACTGTCAATTTCTTCAGTGCATAAGAACTGACAGTGTCGAAATAATATATGATTCAAAAAGATACCAACAGATGGCCCAACCTTCAAAACAGCTCTATTTCCATTTTGTCGGCAGTAGATGAAGTTCGGTTCAAACTATTGAAAACAAGGTCCTGTGGCAATAATATCAAACAACTATAAGGAGTGGTTGCCAACCAAATAAACATAAGTTTTATTAGCAAACTACTATATACAATTCATCCCTCTTGAAGACTTGTAAAAAAACCGAATCAATAAGAACTCTATCTACTTTCATTAAAAATAAGTTTAAACACCAAAATAACATATTCTCCTTTAACTATTCTAAAAACCCAATAAACCAGATATAAAGTTGCATTTGAGGAAAACAAAATAATCCCCATTTGCTCGTATATGGACATCTTTGTGCCATTTTACCATGTTTGAAGTAAAAGTAAAACTCTCACACGAAGTTGTAAAATCCACTAAAAGCCGGCTTTCTAGTAAAAAATAAGAGAATGTTCACAAAACGTCATCATGTGTCGTTTGCCATATACCCTCTGTGGTCCATTTCATCCCGGAACATATTACAACTAAACACCAGACCTGTTTACACAATAAAACAGATCTTTTACGACATGGTCCTGGGCAATTCCACCTTCTGCTGCAAAGTATCTGCACTATTACTGTCCAACTAATCCAGGCTTGGGCCCCTCTCTCTTTAGCTAATTGAATGACAAAATATAATACAAACACTATTCGTAGCATTAGTACCAGTAGCATCATCACCAAGGATAGTGGCTCCTTTTGGCAAATACACTTGAAGCGGATGATTTAAGTGACCACTTCAGTTTTAAGCTTTTGTTGGCAAACAACACTAGTGTGTCATAAACATTTTCGTCTGTTGGAAGTGCCACTTAAGGAAAACACTCGTTTCGAAAATAATTGCTACACGAACAACCATTTTGTTGAGAAGTACGAGTTGTAAAATAATCTACAAGTAGCCTTGAGAAAGGTATTTTAGCCAATTTCTACTGCTACTGAAGTTGTGCATTGCATGCTAGCTACTAGCTACTACTCGTACTAGCAAAATGCATGCTTTGCCAAAAGGGTTATAAACCCGTTTTCTTACCCAAAAAAGAACAAGACCAACAACAAAAGGAAAAATCCCATCTACCATCTACCCTACCGACAAAGCTCAAGGCATTGCAAGTACTAGTTAAAGAGAAACTGCAGTACACACTCGTAAAAAAAGGCTTTTTGTTTTTTTTTTTTTTTTTTTTTTTTTTTTTTTTTTTAATATCCTTCGTCTTCGTTGCCATGCATCCGCCAACCCGCTTGGTTGTAAAACCACCCCTTTTGTCTTCCCACTATACTCGTAATTTGTTGCCGCAATAAAATACATACCTGTGCGAGCTCGTGCTACCTTATGGAGGAATCGTGGGAACTTAAACGAATGGTCTGGAACACACCCTACTCTCAAGTACGAGTATCTGTAGGTAAGCCACCCACTCGCAGTAATGTCATGCGCAATTTTAATATAACCCTCACCGCTCCCATAGCGCCATTCAGTAGTAAAGGTACAGGCTTTATTGATTTTAACGGTATACACAGCAGGGCGACACCGAACTCCGAAGACAGGGCAGAAGAAATGGAAAAAAAAAACAAAAACAGTTCGATGGTAATTCTTGACGATAGGGATTTAATTGGGCTTTTCAGAGTCAATATTTTGGAATAAGTACGTTTACGTCGTGATTTTCGAGAGGATGTTTAGATATTTAAATTTATGTTGATCTTGACTGAGCGTAGAAAGTGATATAGACGGGGCTTTTGCTCTACTATGTATTAGGAGAGCACAAGGGCACATGGCACGGCACGGCATGTCTGGCACGAGGGATGAGTGTGTTGGTATAGTCATACTGTTTAACCAAGCATTAGAAAGGTATGACAGTGAAAAGGCTTTAAATTGTGACTTTGACACGTAATGAGATAGATTTTTACAGAGAGTGTACTTCAAAGATATTGTCGACTTTAAAATTCCCTTAAAATTGCAATCACTTGTCTAGAATTTCTATCACATAGGAACGGGGATTGCCTGCATTTATAGAATAAAGTTAATGAAATCTATCTTAGTTGTGTGTATTTGAAAAAAAGAAATTGAAACTCTAATTGCCCTGTGCTACACCTAGAAATCTATTAAGTTTCAGAGAGCTAAGACACTTCGTATGGCACTTTTATGACACCGTCGTGTCGTCGAGTAATAGGCTTGCTACTTTTTATAAATGGTTTTTAGGCTTAGACTACACTGGGGTAGGCCTTTCAGATTTTTGGTCGTTTTCCTAACGTATTCAACGGCCTCATTACAATGAAAGCGTCAGTTTGATCGGGGAGAGCCGAATTTGGCCCGATTAGGCTGCACGTAGAGCTTAAGCCAAATAACTTGATGTCATGAACATCCTTGATTGGTTTCAAATTGATGATTTCTCGACATGTCCCTGGGTTATATCCGAGAGGGTCTTTCTTCTTATTACAACAATTTTCCAAGCTTCAGCAACAACTTTGTTTTGGAAACGAGGATTTGATTTCTTTTTGTGCTTCCACCAGGCCCTATTGCTGGGGCTTTACCTCTCAACTACCATAGATGCCATGTCTTTGAAGGACGATTTTGACTAAATTGTCTGGGCAGTCTACACGTGCTCCGTTCAGAAGACCTTTAACGTTTTCTGTAATGAAGCTATCTTCTCAGTCGATCAAGGCCTATGTACACATTCGATATGCATTGAAAGGCTTAGATTTAATGAGGACTATATCGGGATTATGAATGGTCAACGTCATGTTTTTGCTTTTATCTGCCTTCGACTTGATACAAGAAACAATGATATATGGTCGTACTAGGGTTGATCCGGCTTATGAGAAGGCACTAGCAACTTAAGATGAATGAGAATCAGCACTCGAACCCAGATCCTCTATTTATAAACTTTTTTGGCGTGGGGTCCTCTTCGACTTGCCAATTATACCCAAATTACCGAAGTTATTCTGCAAATTTCACATTAAAATCAAAGACAATCGCAGATCTTGTATCGGGGCATTAGTGTCCATTGATCCTAGATGCCCAGAGTGTGTACCTGCTATACAAGTTCACTGTGCAAAAGCAACAATTACAAGGAGCAATGCAATGATTACTCCAGAAATTCTATGTGGATGTCCGCTAATGCTCCTATCATTCATATTTCAGCTACTGATCTTGCAGAATTTTCTGTAGCAGTGACTTTGTGCATACATGGTCTGTTGTGCGATTCTGATTGCCTTGTTCTTCTCCTCTTTGACAAGTCAGTGGCTTTCTGCTCTCTTTTTTTGTAGAACTTCAGATACCTCTGGTTTTGATGCATATGTGCCAGTCGGCATTCTTTTTCAAGCCAACAAATTGGGGAGGCGTAAGTACCACGTGACCAGTAGACAAGTACTTGTTTCTGGTGGAATATGACTCGTGGACGACGATCTCAATAATGTTGTTTGGGGGTCTTTTAACATTAAATTCATTCGACTTGTGGTATGGTGACATGCAGGCTCTAGTGGCCTTCTAGGATACTCAGGTTTGAAGTTTCGTTCTCCACCAAGGCTTTTGCTGTTTCTTAGACATGAATTTACAAAAATTAGGGGTATAAGCACTTGCATCTAATGGTACATGTCTGTATTGCTACTTCGTCATATGTGGGACTGGCTAAATCTGCGAAGTTCAGAGCGGTTCACTACACCATCACAGTGCTGGTTTGAAGATGTCCACTATAATCTTCCAAAAAATATGAACCGATGATTGTCTAATTAATGCTGATGCAAAGCTTTCGGATTCTCCGTATCTAAAAGCACATATTGTTTGTTAATACATTCATTCACGTCTACGAGTTGACACTGATTCATCTTCGTTAACACTTCTTGGTACAACCTCCAAAGAATTTTTATTTTGAAGAGGATGATGAGCTTTGGTTTTACGAGATCCAGATACAGTCAGATACACGACTGCACTGAGCTATAGTAGCATTTTTCACTCGCAACGTCTTCCGAGATTTTGGTCATTCCAAGTTACCTTGAGCGATATCTTCATCGCAATTCCTCTGATTGTTCAAGCATCCTTTAACATATTTTTAGAATGAAAATCTTATACGATTGATGCCGGAATTTGCGATTGCGGGAATAGAAAATTGAAACACTGCCTTGGTGTAGTTTAACAAATTCTCCGGTTGTTTCCTTTGAGTACTTAACATACATTTTAACGTCAGTATACATCGATACTTCTCCATCATTCTCTGTAAACTTGAAGTCGCGTCATATGTCGGACCGTTTCTCACAAAATCGCATATACTGGAGGGTGCTTACTAATACTGTGCCTTCGACTATCAAGAACTCTCTCGTATGTTTTCAGTGATATACAACAAGAGATTCACTGAACCCAAGGTGGTACAATTTCTCGTTTCGCCCTTGCCTTTATACAATGAGACAACAGAGCTCTCTCTCCGTTGTTTAAGCATTCGATCGCCTCTCATAATCCATTAAAATACAAGATTGTGTTGTTACCCATAATTTTTAGGGTAACTCGCCTGCTTTCAGAAATTCTAACCTCTATACCAAGCCATATACAGATGTACTATCTGGTTTTACTATAAACTGTCTTCCTTAAACCACAGACAGGCCTTGACGTGACCGACAATAAGTGCACTTAAATTGCATTGCAGACGAGAAGGAAGCTGTCTAATATGACCCATCTAATGCATGAAGGCATTAGCATCCGGACCTAAGTATTTGAGTGTCATCCTGGATAACAAATTTCTTGAGACTGGTTTTCGGCAAATCCAGAGGTTTATCGCAAAGGTCTTGCTCTGGATCTACACGGCTATGATAAGGCCAATTTTATCATTTTCGTCGGGTGTCAGGTAAAGCAAACTTTCTCGAAGATACTTCAGTTAACTAAACCCCAAAAGAACAGTCTATCACGGGGATTTCCCTAATACGCCTGGTGTTCATATCATGGACGGCTGGTTGCCTTCCATTTAAAAGAAAGTGTCTCTGGTACATGACTGAAGTTTTGATAACCTTGTGGGCCTACTGTCTGTCGACTTTTGCTATGCCTAGGAATAATTTCGGCCAAAATCTTAAATCAGGAAAGGAATGTAATCGGGTCTTCAGAATTAGCATCAGAACCGGTCTACAATGCGACGTTGGTGTATTTTTGGATGAAAACAAGAGATTACACTTATTCTGTAGGAAAACTTTCTTTTAGCGGACAACACACATTGCCAAGGACAACGACTACATTGTGAAGAATCAGTGCAGGTAGAAAAATGCCAACATCACAGCTTCCAAATTAATTCAAGAGTGTAAGCCATTCCGGAATGCAGGCGAAATACTGAATTAGCAAAAACTTGCTTGGATCTCAGTTTGTAATGGGACCACGAAAAGTGAGTGGGTCAGTGAAATAGTGGAGAAATGTCAGAAGAGAGCTCAGAAATGCATTAGGGCTGCTTGCATCCTGAATTTGGGAATCCATTGTTAGCTGGGTTTTAACAAACTAAATGAATGCTTCTTGCCTACTTTTCTAAGAGGTCAGTGGCTTTCTTGCTGCTCAGTAGAAAACACCCGAGACTGCTTCCGGTCGTCGTGATGAACCACTGCTATAGACTTAAGTGTGTTTGTCATAAGCGAGGTGATATCGACGCCGTGGATCACTCTGTTAATGTCTGGCCTACGGTCAAGTCGGGTTCAGATGATTTAGGCACTTTACCACTGAAAAGTTTATCCATTTTCTTTACAAAATGTTCAGGAATTCCAGTACGAGTGAAAGGAACAAACTGAGGGTACATTGGACTTTGTGTGTAGGCGTGTTATCTCACCTTCTATAAGCACAAGCTGTCTTGTCCGTACTTATACGAACTGCTTGAACGTTGTAAAATAGACCTTCTTATTTCGATGTTATGCCTCCACTGCTACTGTACGTGCTCTAGGTATCGCTTTCTTAACCTCTGCTTTGCAATGTTCACGGCATAACATAAGATTTGCTTTTTCCGCTGCACTTTGTCAATGCTTGGAGGGCTTGTCTTTTGTTGCTCACCGCGTTTTAAGTTCTTTCGCTTGTTATATGAGCTCCCTTAAATTGCAGATCACCGTAGAATCTGTGAATATCTCTGACTCTGACTGTGACAATTTGAGTCTCTTTGTGTTTTCGCATGGAACAGTGCCCTATCAGGATTCCTATTTTTCTCCTTATTATTACGCTTATCCGTGTTTAATTTTATCAACTCCCTGGATCTTTTACCTACAAAAAGTGGCCAAAGAGCCTTGGCTAACCTGTGTTCTTCAAGACTTGACTACCTTAGGTTGGCAGTCTTTTAGATTTTTTTCTGGTTAGTGCCCCTTACTTTGCAAAGGGGTGGTTTAATGTCATCCCCTTGTTCACTTCCCTCTGTACCGTAGTATCCTGGCACCCAGCACAGACTCAGCCGATTCTGACTGCATAATGCTTTGAGGATTGATGTTGGTTGATTCCATTCCCCTGCTGTCGATGTAGGTAGCGATATCTCTTTCGGAAATCGATTTCTTCAGCATAAGCTCAGCCGTACTGAGGACAGCCAGAAACTCTCATTGAAGACCCTGCTTGCGTCCGGTAGTCCAATAGGCAATCTTAGTTCTGGGTCGTCTGAGAAGTTCCTGTTCCTTCCTATGTTTTCGAGCCATCTGTGAAAATTGCAATTTCATTCGGCCTGATAATCGCATTTTCTTTCCAGTTCTCCCTCTCCGGATGTAATATATCATACGGAATATCGAAGTCGGCCATGGAAGGAATTTTATCCGGTAAAATTGGATTTATTGGCAGTAGCTTCGCTAGGATCGTGCCGTGTCCGAAACCACTGCTCTTGAAGTGACCCAAATTAATGAGTCGTGTCGTTACCAGCAATTTTCTTAATCTGTAAATCAATCACTGTTAGGCCTAAGGGTGGTACGTAGCGCTGTGGAAGCCGTTCTTTAAACCGCCGCTAAATTCTTGTTTCCGTCTTACTAGTGCGCCATGTGAAAGCAGGTTTTAAGCCCCAAATCTTTCCTACCGTTCGTTTGCTACCGCTACGCTTAGGAAACTTTGCGGGACAGTTCCACTCTGTTCAGTTTTGGGAGTTTGAATTGCAGTTTCTTGTAATTTCTAGTAAAAAGGACCAGTTCCGTTTTGGAAGGGTTGGCATTGAGACTACAGCTTTTTGCCCAAGTACTGATCTTGAACTGAAACCGTTTCCTCGATGATGGTATTTGGAAACATTTTAGGCGAATTATTGTATTCCATCATGCACGTTCAGTTCTATGACTTCAGTCTCGTACTGGTATTCTTGAATACGTAAATGCGTAAACGACGTTTCTTGTTCTCCATCGATAGCATACCGACTTCCGGCCAGAAGTCTAGTATTTCCCAGTTGAAAGTTTTCAAGAAAACCTTGTGATTATCAGTGAACCAAGAGATACCTCTCTGTCAACTTGTTAAACTTATCAAACACTTGACTTCGTCTATGTTTATTCTCAGATACTTTTTAAGTCCAAGGAGAAGGTAACTAGACGATGTTGATTGACGTGGATTGATGTCAATTGATTCCGATTGTTACTGATCCATAGTGCCTCACTAGCACAGAACCTTGTCGACCATTAAATCCACTTTATCACAGTAAATCCATTGCTCTGTCACTATTTGTTCAGCTTGTCTAATCCTCGTGGTTTTCCTTTTACTTTGTAGCACCTCATTTGCTTCAGCTACAGCGGTATTAGTGAATCTACGAGTATTCACCATGCACCCGTACGATTGTAATTCGATTGATCGACAGCTAAAGCGTAGGTACGAGGTATGGTAACCACTTTCAATTTTTAACACTACATCGACATCGGAAACTTTGCTACTGGCAAAGTCCACTTTCGATAATCGTTTGTGTTAAAACTATTTGCACAAGCCAGTCGGTAAATTCCCCCGGGTTTGGGGATTTGAACAGCAGCCTAATCCACGTCGTGTAATTCGTATATGTGTTGTGTACCTCTGAAAAGTAACATTTAATGATTTCAATCAATTTTCACTTATTTTACGCACTCACCAATAGATTTTAATGGAGAGCGGGTTGTCGTAGTTGCATCGTATCGTATCGAATGGATTCTCCCCCGGGGGGTCTTTGATAAAAAAAGGAAAAGAGAATTGTGAGTGTTTAATTTGCCGCATGTTAAATATATGTATTTTAGATAACCAGCCTCAGGGGGCGTATGGTCTAGTGGACCAACTGTTGACAGAGACTTGTGTCGTTTGTTTGTATATATTTTTTTTTTGGTAACAAAATTCTCTGTGTCTACCTCAACTGTCGTCCGTCGTTGTTACATTAATTAATTTTCCAGCTTTTCTTGTCGAGCATGGGAGGTAGATTCATTAATCACGTTTGCATTCCATTTTGCACGGTGGTAGCCACCGTGGCGCAATGGCAGTTTGACATTTGCCAATTTGACGTTTGACTAAAAAACCACAGTAGTGGTACGAATAGGTAGTACTACGAGTATCTAATAGTAACAGCAGATTCCTAAATTCCTCAGTTGTCAGTTGCAGACGTTGTCGGTAGTTGTCACTGTTGCCCAATTCATCCTCAGGTTAGATGACGACATCAGATGTCCCTAATTGCTAACGAATCCATTTCGTTGTCGAATGTCGAATGTCGAATGTCAGGAGTGTTGTATAAGAACTTGAATGGAAGACGAACAGAAAAAAGTATCCCCAGTGTTTATTAGTTAATTGCACGAGCCGAGATAAAAGATACTCGTTTCAAATAAACCTTTGGTGGTGTATCGTGTAATATTGTTTGACAGAGGACACACTATTTCAGGAAATGTATTGTAGTAGGATTGACACCGCCCCAAGGGCTGGACCCATCCTGACTTGTTTTAGTTTTCGTTTTCTCTCAGATATTTTACGTTTCTGTTTCTGTATTCCCGTGGCTGTTCCACTTTTTTCCATTTTCTCTGTTTTTTTTGGTTTATTACTTTTATTTATTTTTTTTTACGAGAGTTCTACAGAACTTTTATGAGTTGTAGTACGAGTATATGGAAAAGTGTGGTGTTCATATATTGTGTCCTCGTCGTCGTCATCGTCGTTTTTTGTCATGTTGGGACTGCGACTGGGAATGGTAATAGGAATGGGAATGGGAGTGTGCGTTATGAAAACGACACGGAAGAGAGAAAAAATTCCATTTTTTTCAATTTTTTATACACTCGGGTCGTGGGGTTTTCGAGAATTTTTCTCATATTTTCATTTTTTTTTTTTTAGTTTTTCATTTTGGTATAAATTTGTGGATATTCGTGTCAAGCGGGACGTATCGCATCGTATCGGTTGTTGTATTTTATCAGAGGCCTGGAAAATGTATGTTTTTCCTCTATTGAATATTACTGCTGTTGGCTTGTTATTTATATTTATTTTTTTATTTTTTTTTTTTTTGCCATTTTCCATGAGGAGACGCATCTGGTCGGTGCTGGTTTCAAATGAGAAAAACTGAAAAAAACTCAACAAAATGACGATTTAGTGCTGTTTTTTTTGTGATAGAAAATGTTTTTCACTTATTTATTTTTATTTGGATTTTTTTTTTGTGTTTTTTTTTTTTGGAGCTCTTTCTTATTTTTCATAATAGATTTCATTTTAGATTTATGCAGAGTGGAGGTTGGTTGGTTGGTTTTTATGTTGTCGGGGTGGTCGGTTGCATTATAAACTCGAGTAGCAGCTGGCAAAAAGTGCTATAGAATTACAAAATAATTCAAAAAGCTGTTTGTTAGTAAGCGTTTTCCACTTAAATAAATAGCGGACAAATTTTAACTAATCGATGCGAATATAAATTGTGAGGTTTGGGTTTTTTTTTTTTTTTTTTTGAGTACCTACCACGGTGGTTGTAACAATCATATTTGCTGTTGAAAATCTCTGCTTGTGACGTGTTTTTGTGCTTGTTTTCGGGGCACTGCATGAATCTGTTTGTTTTCAGTTTTTACATATTCGTTTCCATAAGAAGTGTAAAACAAATAATTTTTGAACTTTTGAACAAAAAATTTAGGTACTTCGCTGGACATCGTTTTTTTAATGGCAGTGTAAGCGGATATGTTTTGAAGTGAAACTGCATTCAATCACAGCCCATTGTATGTTCATTTTACTGGAATTTCTTAGTTCTTCATAGGATGTTCAGCAAAAGTGTTAATAGGAATGATACTCTGATCCGTGGTTTCATCATCAATCTCAGAGTAAGGGTCACACTTATGTACTTGGCAAAAGCGTGGTTCCCGGTCTCACGGCGTTAGTAAGCAGTCTATAGCCTTTCCTTCAAAGGGGAAAGTATTGAAAAACGTCCTCGAGGGGACTTAACCTTGTTCGCTTTTCTAACCGATCGACTTTGTAACCGATATTTTTAAAACTTGTTAAAAAAAAATCATTGTTTTTGTGTATAAAGATACATTGGAATTTTAATATTTTGTTGAAATAATCTGTTATAGATTTGTGAGTTTTTTTTTTTTGAATGTTTGATAAGTGGTATCAGTGGGGTCAGATTCAACCATTGGATTCTCTAGAGGGAAGTAAAATGTTAAGTGAAAAAATAATACGTACAAATTTCGACAGTCTTACCTGATCTTACAATCACGTAAGTAACAATTTCGTCATCAGTTGCAGTCGTCGATGTATAGATTTCACTGTCAACGGCCTCAAATTGAGACAATGTAGTGTCCGGAATTTCCAAATCGAGTTATACAGCCCATTCGGCTAACGACTCGGTGCTTACGGTGCTGTTTAATTGTGACTCGTCACTTCGCTAGCGCTCATGTTTGAAAGAGTTAGCAATCGCTTGAGTTGAAACTTCCGTCCATTCTTTCTCCAGCATCAATAAAGTGTCTAGCATACTAAGTTTTGTCTCTGCAGCCTTATTTTCATGATTGTGAATTAATTTTGAAACAATCTGTTTCCTGTAATTTGTTTTGAGTTTGAGTTTGAGTTTATCCATCCCTTGGTCCATCGACTGCAGGATAGCTGTTGTGCAAGGGGGCAAATTTTAAGAAAGACGATATTGTATCTTTTTCGGAAACTTTGTACCAATGCATTGGAGATCTGAACTTCTTTATCCATCATTTTAGCAAAGGCGTTCGCTTTGCTCTGTAGGATCGGTCTGTTTATTATTGCAAATAATATGCTCGTTGTTCTTAAACCACTCTAAAATGACGTCTTCTACTTCTGAATGTTTTTTGGATCTGGCCCTTTTATCCTTCATTAAATGAATTTTCTATGGCACTACGATTTTTTTATTTAATGTTATTGAAGAGTGGCTTATCCCTAATACTTTTGCGATTTGTGCATTTGTTTCAACGTCCTCCAAACGCCATAAAATGTTGGCTTTCTCCTCAATTGAAAATTGTCTCCGAGCCATTTTCAATTAAACTTACTTACTTATTTTAGGTGGCGCTACAGTCCGGGGTGGACCTGGGCCTCAGTCAACAAGCTTCTCCAGCCAGCTCGATCCCTGGCTAGCTGCCTCCAGTTTCGCACGCTAAGTTGGCTGAGGTCCTCTTCCACTTGCGTGCGCCACCTGAGTCTTGGCCTTCCTCTACTGCGCTGTCCCTCGGGGGCGGATTCGAAGACTTTTCGAACCGGAGCATTGGTGTCCATGCGCTCTACATGACCCAGCCATCTCAGTCTTTGGATCTTCACTCTTCTGGCTAGGTCCATGTCGCTGTACAGGCCATACAGTTCGTAGTTGTATCTCCTCCTCCACTCATCGTCAATGCAGACGGGACCGAAGATCGCCCGAAGAATTTTTCTCTCGAAGCAACCAAGAACACCCTCATCCATTTTTGAAAATGTCCATTCCTCTGCGCCATAGAGCAGGACCGGGATTATTAAAGTCTTATAAAGGGTGACTTTTGTTGTCCGAGAGAGAGCTTTGCTACTCAATTGCCTTCTTAACCCAAAGAAACAGCGGTTGGCAAGAGTTATTCTTCGCTTGATCTCAGCGCTGGTGTCGTTGTCTGTATTTATAGCGGAGCCTAGGTAGACAAAGTCCTTAACTACCTCAAAGTTATATCTGTCGAGGGTGACGTTCTGTCCGAGACATCGGTGTTGGTTGTCCTTTTTGCTTGACAGCATATACTTGGTCTTGCCCTCATTGACCGCTAAACCCATTTTCGCCGCTTCCGTCTCAATACTCGCGAAAGCGCCATTGACATCACGCTGCTTTCTCCCGATTATGTCAATATCGTCGGCGTATTCGAGTAGTTGGACGGACTTTTGGGAGATAGTGCCTCTTGTGTTTGCTCGTGAGTTTTGCACTATTCTTTCAAGTATGATGTTGAAAAAATCGCATGACAGCGCATCGCCTTGTCTAAATCCTTTCTAGATATCAAAGGTCTCGGTGAGATCTTTACCGAACTTGATGGATCAGCGTGCATCCTCTATCGTCATCCTGCACAGACGGACGAGTTTGGCAGGGATGCCAAAACTAGACATAGCTCTATATAGCTCGTCTCTATAGATGCTGTCATACGCGGCCTTAAAGTCGATGAATAGGTGGTGGGTATCGATCTGAAGCTCATGGGTCTTCTCCAAGATCTGCCGTAGTGTGAATATCTGGTCGATGGTGGACTTTCCTGGCCTGAAACCACACTGATATGGACCTATCAGGTTGTTGACGAACGGCTTCAGGCGTTCACACAATACGGCGGATAAGATCTTATATGCGATGTTAAGGAGACTGATGCCTCTGTAGTTGGCGCAGTTCAGAGGGTCTCCTTTCTTGAGAATTGGACAAACAATGCTGAGGTTCCATTCATCGGGCATACTTTCGTCCGACCATAATTTACAGATGAGTTGGTGTATGCTCCTTACCAAGTCATCGCCTGCCGCTTTGAAGAGCTCGGCAGTCAGGCCATCTGCTCCAGCAGCTTTGTTGGACTTAAGCTTCGATATGGCTATCTTCACTTCATCCAGGTCGGGTGGACGGAATTGTTGGTCATCATCGTCCAGGTTGAAAGGTTGATTCTGCCTGACTGAGCGGTATTTGGTCCGTCATCGCCGTTATACAGTCTGCAGAAATGATTTTTCCGAATCCTCAGCATCGACTGCGATTCTACTACGATGTTCCCTTGTTCATCTCTACAGGCTTCGGTTCGGGGTTTGTTTCCGCGGCATGTTGTTTTTACCTTTTGGTAAAACTTTCGAACCTCATTTCTGGAGTAGCATCTCTCAATTTCCTCGATCGCGCGCTTCTCATGCTCTTTCTTCTTCCTCCTGAGAAGCCGGTGCTCGTCTCTCCTCTTCCGCTCATGAGCAGCTCTGGTCTTTCTAAGCAGCGCCGTGTTATATGCATCTTGCTTAGCTGCATGTGCTTGCCAGCATTCATCATCGAACCAGGGGTTTCGTTGTGGTGGACGAGTGAAACCCAGCACATCAGAAGCGGCATCTCTGAAGGCGTTTTGGCAGTGTTTCCAATGGTCTTTGATGCTTGATGCTGGCGGCATTGGACCTCTTAAGAGATTAAGAGACACTCGATCGGAAAAGGACTTGGCGATCTCTTGCGATTGTAGCCGTCTGACGTCGAATTTTCTCACAGCATTAGTTTGTCTTGGCGTAGTTTGGGATATCCGCACCCGTACATTGGCTACAACAAGGTAATGGTCCGAGTCGATGTTGGCTCCTCGGAACGTACCGACATCCATAATGCTGGAGGAGAGTCTTGCGTCGATCGCAATGTGATCAATCTGATTGACTGTTGATTGATCAGGAGTTCTCCAAGTCCCCTTGTGTATGTCGAGATGTGGGAACCGCGTGCTGGCCATGACAATGTTTCGCCCCGCCGCAAAGTCGATTAGCCTGAATCCGTTATCGGAGGTGGTGTTGTGCAGGCAATATTTTCCGATTGTTCCACCAAAGATACCCTCTCTTCCTAGCTTTGCATTAAAATCACCGAGGACAATTTTAGTGTCATAGCTAGGGCATTGCTCGTACGTCTTGTTGAGGAGCTCGTAGAAGGCATCCTTGGTGTCGTCATCTTTCTCCTCTCTGGGGGCATGCGCGCATATAAGGCTTATGTTGGCGAATTTAGCCTTGATGCGGATTACTACGAGGCGCTCGCTCACATGCCGGAAGCTGAGGACTTCTTGTCTTAGTCTGCCTCCGACAACAAATTCGCATCCAAATAAGCGCTGCTTTTGCCGTCGATAGCAATTGCCGTAGTAGATGTCGCAGTTTTTCATCTTCTTTTTGTCCGGCCCATCCCATCGCATTTCTTGGATGGCGGTTATGTCTGCTTTGCAGCAGTCTAGGGCCTCCGCCAGTTGCTCGGCTGCACGTGGTCTATTAAGGGATCTAACGTTCCACGTGCATATCCGAAGCTCATTGTCCTTAAATCGTTTGCGTGGGTTGTCAACAGTAGATCCGTCTATATCCGAGGCTTGTTGATGCTTCGTAACTTAATTTTTTTTAAATTGCCGGGCAGTTACCCCGGCGGCACAACCCCCAACCTGGAGGACCAGTTCCATTTTGAGTGCCCCTAGGACTAGGGGTCGGTTACACCGAAGCCAGTAACCCGTTCCGGGATGTGAGCGCTGCCGTTGGCCCTTATAGGGCTCGTCCGCCACCATCTCTTTTCCAAGACCCTGACTAAGTCCTGGAAATCCTTTCCGGCCTGAGCTCCAAATATGTCGGAGTAGCCCGGATAAAGTCTTGTTTTGTTTTTCCGACACTAATCCTGGTTAATGGCGCAGGAAACTCGCCATTTGCCCCCTTCACTTCGCAACCTCTAGTGAGATTCCCAGATGGCGCCACGGGGAGGCGTGAAGTAGGACTTATTAGCAGAGCTGCAAGTTGTTCGGCTGCAGAGGCTCATTCTCGTCATTTAAGGAACCAGCACCTGTCGGAAGATGCTACTTCTACGAGGCCTTATACTAATCGTTGCCATCTTTTCAATTAAACACTGAACAATAAAAATCGTACAACACTTAATCGCTTAATCCAAAACAGTTTCAATTAGCTAAAGCACTTACAAAAAACTGACATCCGCAAAACGGTTCATAGGGTCTGGAAATAACTGTTCATTCGACAACAATTCGAAGAGAATTCTAAAAACGGCACTTGGTAGCCTTTTTATCCGTTTTAATTCAATCAGGGTGTTACAAAATACGGACGTTGTAAGCGATATTTCGTTATAAACGATACTGCTTATCCGATACTTTTTTACATTGTATTTATAAAGGAGGCACAACTCGTATGTGAAAAACGACGTAATAAGCGATAAGACGTTGTATTCGATGCCGTTATAAGCGATTTCCCCTGAAGTTGAAATTTTAGAGATCTCAGGAAGCATTTGTTTAGTCTACTAGCATGCTGATCATGGCTTCTTCAAATGAAATCTCGACCAAGGAAAGATACATGCAGTCCTTACGCATGTTCGGGTCCTGAAAAGCGCTCATTGGTGATTGACACCCAGGCAAGACTCAATGAAGTCAGTTTCTCGACTGTTCACAGACATCTTGGAGTTCACTGACAAACTAGCTTGGAAGTGATAAATGGATTCAGTTAGTCCTAAGCCGCAGCTTAAGTGTCGCTTCAGACACTAAAAAATCCATGCCTCCATGAAAACGCGACGGAAATCGCAATATGATACCTTCGTAGCAGCAGGAATTCTTGTGTCACTGCATCAGATGGTATATCTATCAGTAATATCAGACTCAAAGGAGGTTGCCGCGCGAGAAAATTGGAACCTTAGTGCATATTGTGCCAAAGAACACAGCTCCTTAAATGGAAGATGGCTTTGAAAGTACCTACAGCACATGATATGAGTATCAAGGAAAGAAGACCCAAATGTGCTAGGGTAGCCGATACAGACCGTTCTTTGGAGTCTTTTAAAACAGTAGTGATGTATTTGTCATATAGGTTTCCACGACTTGTACTGATAAATATGATTTACATTTGCACGAGTAAGTGGCCGTGTTGTGCGATAGAAATCTCTCCATTTCCTTCGAAAGACAACCAGAAAGCCGGCATTATCTTTAAGGTTTTCGACGTGACATGTTCGAAGTTTACTTTTCAGAACAACAATCAAATACTAAGTTCCGTCAGTGAAACGGATGGTGATACGTTAAAGCTTTAGATGTGTCTGCCCACTCAGTGCTATCGATATCATAAGGAGATCTGCTTCAGTTTGACTGAATACATATTGCAAGGGTACTGCACATGGAGCTATATTCTGTCCAAAACCTATTCTTACTGTTCGCAGGTGGGTGCTACATATCCCAGTTCCAATGTAGAAGTTAAGATTCTCTGCAAAGTTGCCAGCAGTGCTGTTATATTTTAGGTATATCCAGGATCCAAGACTGACATTGGGGTTGATGATGGCGTTGTTTTCTCCGATAAGCTAAATCTGCCTCTCCTTTCGCTCGACAAATCATTGTAGGGTATTTCAGGTGGAAATTTTGGCAATAAAAGGAGTCGTGTCCTGTGTCGAGAAGGATATCCGCATTTTTTCGAATAGTCAGATCCCTGGACTCATTCTCGCTGAATACTAAAACTACTTTAGACTGCCGATCGTCTCTCATGGAGATGCAGACAGTCCGACATTTACCTGTGTTCAGTGCTGGGGCATAGAGATATTCCAGGGAACACTTGACTCGACGAGCTCCCCAAAATTGGAACTACTCTAGCTATCTTACCTGAAAAAGGTATCGCAAACGAATACTACAGCTGGATGCTAACAGAAGAACAAACCATAGGTGGACTGTTGAGTCAACATATCTAAGTGGATTTAAATCGCTCTTAAAATTTGATCTTACAAAACATTTCAGCGCTTACTTTTTTTTACCTAGTAAGCTACTTAATCTAACTTAATTATAATCAATATGGCGAGCGCTCATTGCCTCTTGCCCTGAGCGGTTACCATCTCAATTGGGTGCACACGCACCGCCGAGACATAACCGATGCCGTGGAGCATCAGTTACTTCTCAGAAGTGCTGCCCTATGTCAACCAGCACGGGCTTTCAGCGAAGACCCCCTAACTGACCTAATCTATCCTAAAACTAGAAGAAGTATGTTAAATTTGTAGCGCACAGGCCTAGGAGAGCGTCTCAATCCTCTCCTCTTCTCCAAGCCACCAAAAATCGGCGTGCTGTTTCTCAGCATCAACCCGGTCTCTGTCCGCAATTGTGGAACTAAAACGGTGAGCCGCTTTTCCCTCGCACCTCGATGGCGGTGGTATATCACCGGGATACCATTCCTACCATGTACTTACCCTTTAGAATCTATATTGAGGAATGCCTCTGGCAGACTAAAGCCGGATCGGAGTGTATTTTCATAGTACATAAAATTGGGATAATAAGCCCCAAAGATCAGGTTATTTTCGCTGCTCACCGCTCTTGCAGTGTGTCTTCGAATCACCTTAATCAGGAAATTGTCAATCCTGTTCAGTCGAGCCCCATCGTAAAGGGCCTTGCTGGGATGATATTTAATGAATGCAGATTCAGGTGTACTGTATAATCTAAGACAGGTCCTGAGTCATTGACTTTCAAACACCCGTCTCCATATAATACGGCGCTACGTTAAACAACACGGGACAACCACAAGCGATGATTGGCCTGATTAGGGCCACGTAGCAAATAACCTTCACCCTCGACTCAAGTTGACTGATGTGAAACAGTTTTCTTGTCAATGCAAAGGCTCTATTGGCTCCAGCCAAACAAGCATTTATATGTTTGTCAAAATATAAATACTGATCGAGCCAGATACCAAGATATCTAACAACGCTTCTCACCGCTAATGGCAGCCCGTGGTGTCCAATGACAGCCAGATTTTGCCAGTACTTTCTGGTATCCCAAGAAGCCCATCTAAATGGGGTTCTAAACAGCATTGTTTCCTACTTTTGAAAATTTATTTTCAATTTCCAATCATCGCAATACGCTTTAATGTGATCGAAGTCACTCTGCGGCAGAGCATTGATGTCCTAGATTTTGGGACCTGATCTGTAGGCCACTAAGTCGTCTGCGTACGCTATATCGTGATTGAGGGAACATACTAGATCACTCGTATATATGTTAAATAGTATCGGAGAAACAACCGCCCCTTATTGCAAGCCGTTTTTAATATCAAATATTTTTCTTGAAATTATGTTGCCACATTTGACAACGAACTTCCTGGCCGTAAGCATGTTGTAAATCATATATAAAAAGGGTTTCAACATACCCATTCTAGTCAACCTATAGAAAAGCCCTTGTAACCATTCGGTATCGAGGACCTTCTCGAAATCAACCAGGCCGGCACCCGTACACTGGGTTCTTTCATTTGTTCCATTGTATGTCGGAGATCAGTTTCGACGCGGCATGAATAGTTTCATGCCCCGCCCTAAAATCAAACTGATTATTCGGAATTATATTGTTTTCCTCAACCCACATCAACAGAGCTTTATTAATTATTTTCTCGAATGCCTTGCAAATATTTGGAAGTAAACTAATTGACCGAAGATTTTCAGGGTTAGTCCTAACTTTATCCTTTTTCGGGATAGGGTGTAGCACTGCTATTTTTGAAATGAGCTGCATAGTATGCGTTACTCAGCGCATTGTTAAATAACGTATCCACTGCTTCCAAGGGCAGGTATCTCAATACGACGTTTGGGATTCCGTCTATTCCAGAAGACTTTTTGTTTTTCAGAAACTCATCTTTTCGCACGAACAAATGAGCTGCAGCTTGTTCATCGACGACGATAATGTTTGCCGAGTTTACTTCATTTAATAAGGTGACTTCTGCATTACCTGTACTGTCGAAGAAGAGGAGGAGGCAGTCCGTCACCTGATTTGTACATGTCTAGCTCTCTCCCAAAGAAGGAAACTCCACTTTGGAGGACTTAAGCGATTTAAACAATATTTTTATTTTAACAGTCTCGTACGCATCCAAGAGTAAGAGATTACATATCCACGTTGCATATTGGGCCAATAGGTCTTAGTGGGTTTGTTTTTCTTCACCTAGTCCCAACCCTGAGTTTAGGTAGGTTATCAAGTTGCTCAGATTCTTTCTTTCCACAATGCCGAGACCTCGCATCCCGTTTTGAATTCGATATACCTGTCTGACATGGAAATCTCCGACAGTTCAGTCGATTACCTGCTGTTTGAATTGCTTAACAAGTGTTGGCTTGGAAACAAACAGTACAGATTTGTAAAGCCATTCCAAAGGTATATACGTAGACCACTTCACCGTAAGAGTTCTCTCTGCAGCACGGGTTTCAACCGGATCTTATTCGGACTTGATTCTATCCATTGACTTTGATCTTTGCATGTTGTAGCACTGCCTCATCTAGTAGACATAGTGTAGACGTAGTTCAGTTAAATTCATTTTTTTTAATTGAGTTTCACTGTTTGCTTGACGAAAAAAAAGGACCAGTTTCGACTTCCTTAGCTTAATCGCTCTTTATGGACTTCAGTAATTTCTCTGAAGTCCCTTTAGGAGATATACTTTCAGCACTCGAGCCGTTCAACATCGTTTACTGTCTTCTTGCACCGCGCGTTTGTTCTTGATTGCTTCTCCCCTTCAACTGCCCATAAAACGGCAGCCACCCACAGTGTACGTTTCTTGGATCGTCAAAATAGCGCTCCGACCAACCACCTGTCTCTTCTGACGGAGTTTCAGCCTAACAGACCATGCTTTTCTGTAAATGTTTTAATCGTTCCGAGAAGTTAACTCAACATGTCATTGAAGAAGTAGTAGGACTTGTCACTCGCGGGGTTCCAGAGTCTATTACTCGAAATTTTCGAGTACCTGACGAATATTCTTCTACGGTCACCTCCATTCTATTAATCTATTTTTAGAAACTTAGGATCTCCTCCTGACATGACAAAGCAATCAAAGAAAGAAAAGTTCAATCACTATATACTGTGTGATAGTGAAAATCCTTTCAAAACAATTAATTTCGTCCGAATGTGCCTGATTCCTGATTGAAATAAACAATACAATGGCACATTCATTAAACCATATGACGAGCATTTCAATGTGTCAACCCATTTCTGACATTTTAGCATCGTCATCAACAGAAATCAGTCAAAATGTCATCTTCCTTCAAAGTCAATTCGTTCCGAAGAAGGCGACAAGCACATTCCATCACTCCATCCATCGAACCCAAATCCATGAACCATAATTCATTGTTAATGTTTGGAATAAATAAACAACACAAAGGCACTTTGTTTATCACCCCCTTTTACTGCCCATAAAAAGAAACAACACAAAACAAAACTGGAACATTTGATTATCTTAATGTTGCTGCCACGATGACCCAAACATGAAAAATTGATCTTCTAATTAGCTTAGTGGTGCAGCTCACACACATAGCTAGGGATACAGCTTCGCACTTGGACTTGGACTTGGAGTTCGATTCCAATTCTGACTTTGTTTGTGTTGGCCCCACTCCAGTGGGTCCCACTCCTCTCCCATACTCGTAGATATGTGAGAAAGTCCTTTAATCGATTTGGAACGTCGAGGTAATTAGTTATGCTCGGTGTCTCATATATGCCACTGAGTACTCGGATGCACATTAATCGTGTTATTTATTGGAGTTGTGTGATAACGAATTGGTCATGGTTGGTAATCAGTTGTTGGCTTGGCTGGTGCTATCTTAAGCACCGAGAAGCACGTTTAGATACATCCATTGGAATGCATTGAGTCGGACTTCGAGTTTGAGTGTAGAAAAGATATGCTGACATTTCTTTGAATGAAGGAGTTTCGGTGGAGTATTTTGTTAGGGCGACGTTAAAGAGGGACGTATTCGCCCACACATGACTGGAGATGTTAATTGGTTTTAGATTTGCTTAGACATCTGGAATATTGTCGTAGATACCTGTAGAATGTTGTTGTCAATTGAAACGAACTGATGACTCAGTCTGGTCTTTTTAACTCGGAGTTTGTCGCTCGTTTGATGTATTGAAAGGAGTTTGTGTTACGGTGATTTTAGTTTTTGATTAAGTGGACTAATCTCTGGAATTCAGCCAGATTTATGTCAAACCCTTGTTGAAAACTTCTTGAAAAGAACTAACATGTGCCAATAAAGCTGAGATGCACATTTATCATATATATTGTTCCTTGTTCTGCCAAAGTTAGTCTTAGGCCAAAGTAGCGACAACATTCTGCATCTTATTTCGCAAATGCAACTCAACACTCGGACAAGGCAAAACTGATTTAACATCAATGCAGAAATGATCCAGTTAAAGCACAATACGGACGCTTTAATAGGAAACTACGGTCTAAGTCTTGTCGAGCAGTGATTTTATTTGATCTACTTCGACTTATTAAGAGTTCAGGCCATGTGAGCCCCTTTTTGGGCAACCAGTCAGATTGTCGAAGTTGTGATATTGACGTTTCGAATGAAGCAGCAGTAGCACTTAAACGAGGCCTACTGGCACTATTTCTTGAAGAATCTGGTCCTCCAATTTAGAAGTTGTTTGGTGTCTGACCTCGTAAGGCAATGAATATTGTGAAGAAATAAACAGTTGCGAAGTAGATAGCCTTACTGTTTAAAATCCCAGCAAGAGAAAAATATGAGTCCATTGCATATGGAATGATTGGAGCCTTATCAGTTCACATGGAGCTGTACAATTGGTAGAGACTCTAAAGGGGCTATTACTGTCATCCAAGAAGTGCCTTGGGCCGCGCAAGAGTAGCATGGGAAACTGATTGCTATGGAAAGTAGAAGCAGTACCTACTTACGGATTTGTCAACAAAAAAAACGAAGGCCACTGTACGTATGAAGGCTAACATAACTCGCAAATGTAAAACAGATTTACACTTAAACAGTGATAAAGCTCGACTTTGGCAAAGCCTCTTTGACTAGACATTGTGATTTGATTGCTCAGTAAGGAATCTTAAGCCGCACAGTTGAAAAACATAGCGTTTACAAAATCAGCTTCAAAAATAGACTCAGAATAGTCGACTTTTTGCGAAATGCCACCATAACTAGCAGACATGTCGAACATGTCGGAGATGTTGAATCTCCGAAGATATCACCAAATCGGCGGCGGACGAAACATATTTTATGTTTGGATCTCAAATCGTTTTAATGAGTCAATATCGGCTCAGTTCATGAACTACTTTCTTGTAGCCACGGTGCAAATTTGGCGTTCGAGACCGGTGGCGACGATGACAGCAAGCCATTAAGGACCGTGCATTTGATGGGCTTGGTTTGAAGATAAGTGGTGGCAAGCTACTGTAACAAAACAACGAAGATAAGGGTAATGGTACTTAGCTGCTTACAAACCCTAAAGGCAAAAGAGATGGGAGGAAGATGGCCATCTAAGAAAAAAAATGAAACGTTTTTCAGTATTATTACAAAAAATAATAGAACAAGGAAGCAGATCTTTTAAACTGCGTCGGGTATTGAGAAAACATACCGCACAAGATTCTATCTTGAAGATCAAAAACGCAGTATGTATATCCGTACAACGCTGCCAACATTCACATCATGAGAAGAAAGCCATCGGCTATCGTGGGATTTATAGCTTCAGAGATGGGCTCTATTATGAGTCAGGGTATAAAAAACTATATTCTGTCAACTAGTCACTCGAAAACCACTCTACAACAGGAAACTGTATTTTTGAGGTTGCAAAAGACTTCGTCTACCTGGGAACCAGATGAAGAATCAGGGTTTGGTGTTTCTTAGAGCTTCTTCTTCTTCTTATCCTTTTATTCACCCTTTCCTCGTTGTACTGCATCGCTGCTGCTCTGCTTATGGGGTTATCCTATGCCGCAGACCGCAGAACGCGTCTACATAATGCTCGGTCCTGGATCGCTTCAGTGGTTAGCCCCAGGCGTTGTTGCGCATTTGCCATCTTAGAAATCCAGGAATTCTTTTTCCGAACTCGTTTTCTAACAGTTGGAGTGACCGTAGTTGATAGTGCCATTTTAACCGCAGATCTTCTTTGAACGTGGCAATACCAGCTTATTCTATTCGCCTCAAGCTGTTCGGTTACCGAATTCTTTATATGTAGACTTCCTTTTAAACGCGTAGATCTAATGCAATCGCGTTTAGTGACTCCACTAGACATCCTTAACATTTTCATTTCCGCTGCCGTCATTTTGTTTTTAAACGCTTCGTACATTGTCCAGTACTGTGAACCGTGTATAAGAGCTGGTCTAACAACCGTGGTATAGAGCTTCCCCTTTAATTGAAGTGGAAATTTTCGGTCGCAAAAGATTCCCGAATTTTCCCGCCATTTCATCCATCCCACACTCACTCTGTGGTTTACGTCGTCGTCACATGTCGCTTCCATGTTAACGATTGATCCTAAGTACTTAAAGATAGTGATTTTCGGAAGAACTATTCCGTCTTACATTATATCCGGAACAGGTCGCAACGGAGGCGCAAATAGGCACGTCAAATGCTCCGTCTTTGAACGACTTATTTTAAACCCGTTTCTCTCTAGCGCATTTTTTCATGAATCTAAGGCGTCCTGTAAATCTTCGACGTTATCGCTAAGTATAACGGCTAAGTACGCTTCCTTGATGCACTCCGACATTAACTGGAAATTCTCTCGTTAGTCCAGCAGAGCTTTTAACCGCAGTTTTCACGTTTCCGTACATGTCTTGTATTATTCTAACATACGTTTCCGGTACGTTTTGAAACCTCAGCGCGGCCCATATGAGATCCCTAGGCACTCGATCGAAAGCTTTCTCGAGGTCGATAAATACCATGTGTAAATCCTTAGACGAATCTCGGTGCTTTTCCATTATTATTCGTAGGCTTTGGTTAGCGTCCACCGTCGATCTTCCTTCAACACATCCACACTGGCTATTATCGAGCTTTATTATTTGCCGAAGACGTTCGTTTAAAACTCTTTTGACTATTTTCATTGTGTGTGACATCAGCTTGATTGAACGGTAGTTGTTGCATTCTCGAATGTCGCCTTTTCCTTTGTATAATGAAACCAAGAAGCTGCTTCTCCATTGATTCGGCATAGGTTGTCCACATTTTAATTTATTTAAAATTTTCGATAGCCAAACGCTGCCAATCCCCTCCATCTTCGACCAAAACTCTGATGGAATGCTGTCTGGTCCCGCCGCTTTCCCCCGCTTCATTTTTCCAATTGCTATACTTATTTCTTCGATTGAAAAGTCCGAAACTTCCTCCTCGAATAGACCAGCTGTCGGCACGATATCACGTGGAAACTGTTTGTTAAGCAACTCCTTGCAGTATTCAAGCCACCGGTCACAAATTTCCTTTTCATTTGTTAATAGGCGACCGTCTGCGTTTTTGATGTATTTCGGCGAGGTTATTTCCGTCGAATTTTTTCGCCTCTGAGCAGCGATCTTAAATATATTTGGCACTTTAGTATTGTACGACATTTGAACAACTTCTTGTATAGCTTGTCTTCTATCTGCCGATCGTGAGGATATTTTTTCCAACTGCTGGTACAGGTTTTCCGCTGCTGCCGCTCGAGTTCGAGCCAGGACTTTCTTTGCGATTTTTTAAGACGCTCGTATTCAAGAGTCAGTCGAGCTTTTTCGATATCGTCGCTCCGATCGCATTTTGTCCACGCTTTAAATGCATTCTTCTTGTCGACCACAGCTCGTTTGGTTTCGTCATTCCACCACCATGTTTCTTTGCCGACGTGATGGTATTTCGAAATAGTCCCCAGATGGGACTTTGCGAGTGTTATGCATTCCTCGTGCATGCTGTTCCACATTTCTTGCGGGCTAAGTGAGTCTGCTATACCTTTTATATTTTGAAGTACTTCTTTAGCCAATGCAATAAATCTGCGCGTCGTTCCTTCGATAGATTATACCACCGGATTGTTGGCTTTTCAAGCGATGCCCGTATTTTCGGTGGTTCCGCCACCGCCAAATGGAAAGTAAATCCCTCTTGTGCACAATGAAGAGGGCATTGTTTAGGTGTACGACCTCTATGTGCAGAATCATGGACATAGTTAAAAGTCAATGAAAATACCCTTGCTCCAATTTGCACCGAATTTGAGGAACAAAATACAACAACGAACTTTGAGCGATATGCATCCATCAACATTGACTTCGCCTGAATGGCCGCATTTCATTGGCTCTTTGGCCAGTATATGCTGAAACCACAAATGGTTTAGACCTAGAAGCCTTCGATTCAAACCTTTATCAATAACTAAAAAGAGGTAAGTTTTTTGACTCTTTTTTGGATGTCCGTTCTCATTCTTGGTAAACATCGCAGCAGCCGGAAGACAGCTTGTCTGAAAACAAGTCAAAAGTTCCCACCTTGTCAGATAAGTACCACAGGTGACAGGTGACCGCTTGCCACTGCCCCATTGACTTCATATGATTTTAATCGCTTCTACAGTTGCAAGTCATTATTCGGTGCATCTACTGTCAATAAGGCTGCGACCCAAACCTGGGTGTGTATTAGTGCCACAAAACTAACATGTGAATTCCTGAAGAGATAAATCTTCGTAGCATACAACATTTTCACCATCCAGCGACCATGATGAATTGGTCCCAGGCACGCTGGTGGCCTTTTCAAGACAATCATTGAAAGCTCCATTAGCTCCTTGTAATCATCTCGTTGTTGTTCTTCAGCTAAAGCAGTTGTAAGGCTCCAAAGGGAGCTTTCAGAAAACCCTTCCGCACTTGAACTGAAATCAAGACAATCGTTGTGGTCTCGATCGAACGTATCCCAAACATCTCTGAATCTCTAGAATAATCCGATCTCGGAGGAGCTAGATGGTCTAAAGGATATGGCAAGTCACAAAAAATCACGGCCTTTTTTTGCTTCAAGGAGAAGCAAATGTGCCTTTTTTTGGCACTAGTATTGGAGGCAGCAGTATCAAAACTTGTGACTCGCACTTAATTGGTGACATTTCACTGTTCCATTGTTTCCAAAACAGCATCATGCATGTTTGCCCCGTCCCTGAAGTTAGTTTCGGTACACCTTACAATTTTTCGCAACCGCAACCCTGTTTTATCAGGCATTAATTTTGCATTCCAATGTAGTCGGGTCAACTTGTTATTGGATAGTTGAGCTCTCTAAAACGACGGTGGCAGTGGTATAAACCCGCACAGTTTTGAAGAAAACCCGACGAACATAACCCCTTGCACAACGCTACAAAAAACTCAGGGCAAGTTGGATTAGAAAATAAAAAAAGGAAGCACCTGTGTTAATCGGGACACGTAGAGAATAGTTTTTTTCTGGGAAAGACACGATATCCGTCTCTTGCATACAAGATAGCTTCAATTTAGCAATGAAATCCGCAGCCAGTCACTCACTCATTACTAAAGAAAGTTTTAATTCAGACCTTTTTGCAGCAGGTCTTGGGTTCTTACAGAAACAATGTAGGACTAGCTCTATTGTACTACCAATGAAACTTCCAGGTACATTGAAGCACTATCTGTGGGATTTCATTTAATCGTTTCCCATTCATTCATCGATGAGAAACGTATCTCTATCTAATGAATCGATTTAAAAAAGAAAGATTTTTATGACTCAAATGGTCATCTAAAACTTAATTAGGACAAGGTGGTACTGCTTCTCAATTACTCCCCAAACTCAATCCCAAAGCATGTGATCTTGTTTGAAATATCCAAGGTTTCCTACACTAATTGCAGTTTTATAGCACAATTTGCAATCGTTTTACTAATGAAGACGTTTAGAAAAGATTGAGCCAATGGTGGCTTCTTACATCTTAAAATCTTCCTTCAAGATGCATGCATCTCATCGAGCGGAATGTTTGTTTGCTTCTCAGCGATCTAAAGTAAGCCAATCTTCTGCCTCTAGCACTTCAGATTCGCAAGTCATCTTCACTGTATCTTACAAATCCGCGTATACCTCTTCCTTATTTGCAAGCTTGTTAAGATAACAAATTCCTACACAGTAGCAGGTTGTAGTCGAACCGAGTATTAAAACGAATTCTCCAGCAAAGTGAAATAAATTCACGGATATAACGACTTTGTGGTACTGTCAGCAACCTGCCATGAGTATCTGCCTCTGGAGTTCTTGAGAAATTTAAGCAAAATCGTACATAACCACGGAGATAATCGCCTCCTGATATTTAATGAGATTTCTTACAATCGAGTGTCAAGCCAATGTCGTAACATTTAATGTTTGTCATTCTCACAATCAAAACATTTCTGCGGCCTTTTTGAGGATGCACAACACATTCTCGAGACTTGTTGTATAAGTATATACAGCCATTGGCATTGCTTACCACTTCAATTTGTAACTTGTTGCACAGGCAGACACGAATACAAACCGTACCACCAAGTTTTACCAATGCCATCACCATGGTCATCAGTTTAAATGTCCGCCCATAAAAACTCATTTAAAATGCTAATGACATTGGCTTTATCCTAAAGTCATCATAGCTACCTCCAGTCACCACTCACCATCTGTGCAAGGAGGGAATTTATCTATTTAAGAGTCAAGTGCTGGATAACTGGGTAACAGTGGGACCGAACCCATTCAAAATAGTCACACTGCGACTACGTCCGACAATAAAACACTTGAGGTCACTTCAATTCACTTGATCTTCACGCGACAGCTGTCAATTGAGCAAACTCGTAAATTAAATCGAAAGATACATTCCTGATAGATCTTTTGGTGGTTTTTTGGATTTAATTCGATTTTTTTTTATAGCTTCACAGTGGAGATAAGAGTTAATTGCATGAATTCGGTTCGATTTGTTGGGGTCATTACGGAGCTGGGCTTTGGAGTATCGAAATGTTGGAGATACGTAACTTAATCCATGTGGGTGTGGGGAGCATTTTTTTTTGTTTAAGATGAAAATCGCTGAGAAACTGAAGGCTTTTTTGGGAGCAAAATGATCGTAAAAATGCTCGTACATGACGCAAGATCAATTTGTATGCAAACGTATTTCTCGGAAGAACTCGTAAACTTTGACATTTATTTCTTAAGATCTAAGTGGATAGCAGTTAAATTAAATAAGCTCTATATAATGCGCAATAAAGTAGAAATCACTCATTGGCAATTTTGAATAGAGAATGCCTGTAGCCACAGGCACTTTTAAAAAATCTTTGTTGAATTTCACATATAACTGGCGACCTTACCCTGAGTCTTAAAACGCACCTCACAAATATACTTCAGATCGGTCCGCACTGAAAGTGGGGCTACAGCCTCGGGTAAACCTTTACCTCAACAAACAAACGTCTGCAGCCAGGTCGATCATTCGACCATTCGGTCGATCATTGTTGTATCGTCTGAAACATTCGAAGGCATATACAGTGTGGCAAATAATATCCCGGACTGCCTCTAGAAAACATAATTCAAACATGATTTCTGTTTATTTTTCGGTGTTTTTAATAGAAATGTTCTCCTCCTGAAAAAAGAGAAGCCGCACGGTGCTAAATCAGGTGAATACGGTGGATGATTTACACACATACTTGGTTTCGGGTCAAAAGTTTATGAACAATGAGTGCTGTGAGACCCGGGGCTATTATCGTGCAAACTCTATGTTGATCCATCATTCTCAATGAAGTATTGCTGTATCTTGCAACAAAATCACGTACTTTTTAGATTACTTGAGGCGTCCGAACCGAAATTTGCCTTCCTGTGTGTTTCGAGGGGCTGTACCTCTAATATTCTGCAATGGATGTTCACACACGGTGCAGTAGCATGAGCAAAACGAACCCGTCTTGTCGTAACGAGAGAATTTCTCAACAAGTTGAAAGGCTGGCATAGGCACGCATCACCGGCGCAATGGAGGTGCTATTGGAATTAACTCTCCTACACCTCATTGTCTCAGAGGCGGCGGACAAAACTATTCTAAGAAAAGCAAAAGAAGGAACTGGAAAGGGGACTCTTGGCTATTCCAAGAGAGGACAGCTTTAAGAAATACAATTTTGAAAAGAATTTCTCAATGAAGTTCAGCAACAAAAAAGAATGGAGCGATGAATCCACAATATATGGACTGAGCAACCACACGATAAATTGGTATACAGACGACTCGAGAACTGAAAAAGGAACTGGTGCGGGAGTGTTTGGGCCAAGAAAGAAACACCATGAACCCATGGGTAAAAGTACCAGCATCTTTCCAGCAGAAATATGCGCCATAGAAAGGTGCGTTCGAATCAATCTTAAAAAGAATTACAGAAACTGTAACATAGCAATAATGTCAGATAGTCAAGCAGCTATCAAAGCACTCGACTCCTTTGTCATTAAATCTAAACTTGTATAGGAATGCCTACAAAGTCTCAACAAACTGGGCAAGAAAATAGGATTATCTATCTGCTGGGCATTATTAGTAACAAGGCGGCGGATTCTCTAGCGATAAAATGGACAGCAAAACCCTTCATAGGACCTGAACCATTCTGCGGGATAGGGCACACACAACAAATTCTTAGGAGAATACAATCTGAAAAGATTTATATCATGTATCAGTCTTAGCAAAAATAACCTACGCATCCTAACGGGGCATTGCAAACTCAGGGAACACCTAAGGAAAATAGGGATATCAGATGAAGGTCTCCGCAGATTCTGCAATGAGTCCACAGAAACTCCAGAACACATACTAGAATCTTGCGGGTTACTGACCCAAAAAAGGTTTAAATATCTGGGAAAACACCAAATTCAAGAAAAGGATTTACGAACCACGGATCCACTGGCCATTCTCAGATTCATAAAAGAAACTGGTCTGGATGATGTGCTCTGAGTAGGTTTTCCTTGTCAAGGCCAAAGCCAGAGCATAGACACTCGAACATAATTCCTGGTGAAGGGGGCTCTGGAAGAGGGAGCAAACCTCACAATCATCACAGTACACTCGTTGTATCAATCGGATTATTTCTGATGCATTTTTACCAAGTATTGCATGGAATTCAGTGTTAGACGTCAACCCCAAATGTCATGGTTTTCAAGTTTTTAAATGAAAAAATATCGGACAAATAGATGTCGCTCTTGCTCGTTCAGATATGGGTCGTATCCGGGGTATTATTTGCCACACTGTGTAATTTAACTGCAACCACTTGAACATTATGAAATTTGCCTGACCAAAAATAACTCTAAAAACCGAATCGCTTTTACTTGGATGTAGACCAGCACAACATATCTAAATCTTGACTCTTTAAGGCAGACAAATTCTTTGTACGTATCAATAAGCTCAATATCTTCTTTATTAGGTATCTTGGCACATCCAAAAGTCTTTATTACGATTGATGGCGATGGGTACTGTAATCCCCTGAAATGCATACACTTGTTTTATTGATCCGTTTATTTCTAGCCTATTGGGTAGCTAGGTCTTGCATAAACCTGCCATTAACTGATGGTTAATAACACCATAGCACTTCATTCGTACAGAGTATGAAAGGAAGAGTACCGAAATTGCAGCCTTGTGGAATTCCATGGCTCACATCTTTAAGGCTCTTCCTTATAAGTAAATTGTCGAGCTTTTCGGATAGCTTCGATAAGACTGCTTCATGTTCTCATCGATGCCAGCAGGATGGCCATTTTTTTGTAGAATTGAATCTAAACACATCATTTTGGGATGTATATTAAAGCTTTACGAGTAGACACCTCAAGATTTGAACTATTTATCAATTTTATGAAATCTGAATAAACACCTATCTTCTGTGGTGTACCATTAATTTTTCTCTTTCATTCTAATCCCGAGAAACTTAATTTATCTCACAGATAGGGGTGGATTAACATTGAAACTAAATCCCAGAAATTAGTAGATGCCTGCAAATCGTTTATCATCACCGTAGGACTATATAACCAAACACAGCAAAGCCAAAGATAATCGATGTAGTATCTTTAAAACCGCACATTCCTCATCGAACATCATCAATTATCTTTCCATCATTTATCATTTCACCAGGCAATCCTTTCGGCCAGCCCCTTTAAAACCGATTCGACTCCACTGTATGTAAGCTCGAATAGATGAGTAGATAGTCACAAATCCGAATTGGCATGTCCTTTGCTTTATCCAAATCCGTTGTCTGACTTTATTACGCTAATAAAACGAGGATGTATTTATAATTTTTTATTTTTTTTTTTAAATCGAAGTAAGAGCACAGCGGTGTGGTGTGCAATGGAGCGGTTCGCTGAACCGCACAAACTTTTAATTACTATAGTCGTTGCGCGTATTTTTACATTTTGTATAAACCTAACTTAACATGGTAACCACCCCCTCTAACCGCTGTCTGTGTTTTGTTTTTTTTTTTTGTTTTTGCTGCAGGTTAAAAATCGACAACAACGGTGGAGCCTGGTGCCCCAAGCATATGGTATCGCGTGGCCTAAAGGAATATTTACAAATCGATCTGTTAAAGGTTCACGTCATCACGGCCGTACGTACTCAGGGACGCTTTGGCAAGGGTCAAGGGCAAGAGTACACCGAATCCTATGTGCTGGAGTACTGGCGTCCAGGCATGACCAAATGGATACGTTGGAAAAACATTCAAGGAAAGGAGGTAAGTGATACAACATATGGTATATGTAGGTATACAAGTATACTCGTAAGTATTCATATGAGTATGAGCTCGTCTATCTGTGTTGCAAAATGTGTCTGAATTGTTAGCTTTACCTAAAGCCCTCCTGATTTATGGTGGCAATTTCCGTTTACTGCATTTCGCCGGTGATATACTGAAAATAGTCCCAGAACGAAGAACAGAAAAAAAAACCAAAAAAAAAAAAAAAAATGAACAGCAAAACAGAAAGGCATACGAGTATCCTTGGTGAGAATTAAATCGAAGTTAAACTTTTGATTTCAGGTTCTGTCGGCAAATATCAACACCTACAGCGAGGTGGAGAACCTCCTGCAGCCGATCATTTTCGCATCGAAGGTTCGCATCTTTCCATATAGTCAATATGACCGAACTGTCTGCATGCGCGCCGAAGTGATTGGATGTCCCTGGGAAGGTGAGTTTCATTAATTTTCTTTTAATGCTTGATATTAAATGTGTACCCAGGTGGGTGGGTTCAGGGGGCATTGTAATTTAGATACTTTTTCGTTTCTCTTCTTTTTTTTCGTCGTTTTTTGTTGAATCTTTAAGCCAGACGAAATCTCTTGCCTATCATTGCATGACGGTCATTTGTTCGGTTCGCTTTGGGTTGGGTTCAGTTAAGAGGATGGGAGAAATGTTGTACTATAGCCTGGCGCGCCATAGACATTAGTCGCTTCACGAAACCAAGAAACATCCTACTTACAACAAAAGCAATGGCTAACGAAGGTATTTTCTGTGTTATGGTTGGCGTGTTGTGTTTTTCGTCTCGTCGCGACAACATTCTTGAAAAATTGACCATGTCGTTGTGCCGAGCCCACGATTAGGTTTATGTACGAGTATTTGTCCGACAGCCGACAGTGTGTGTTTTTTTGATGTACTCATGGGACATGCCATGCCATGGCATGGGGGGAGACATGTAAATATTTTACATACTTACCGGCTTTTGTAAGACCCGCTTGCGAGGTTATTTTTATGTTTTTATTTGCCTTGCTCCCCTCGACTAATGGCAATACCACCTCCTGTTTCCGTACGCTACCTGCACGAAATACTTCTTTAATCCGACAAAAAACGAGCTACACAACAAGAAAACAACAAAAAGTGCATAAATTAAATGTGGCATGAGTGTGCCATGGTAGAAGAAGCTAGACACGGCTCATAGTGTGCGTCTTGAATGCAAAATGTTCCTCCTTGTTATCGTCGGCTGTCGCCTGATGAGACTACAACACGTTGTTTGCAATCATGCGTGATGTAATATTTTCCAGGAGAGAGGAAATTAAATCATGCAATTAGTCGGAGCCCGATTGTGAGTGCATTATAATTGGGAAGTGGGAGATTGCTTAATGGAAAATTTAACTTTTATCGCGGAAAATACTCGTAGTAGCGCGCGTGGATGTTTTGGATTTTGTCTCAGTTGAACGTGATTTCGGTGGTGACAGTAGCCCGGAGTTTCATGAAATTTTTTTTTTTAAGGTTTCTTAGCGTTGGTGTAGCTGAAGATATACCTTTAAATTTTCTGTTGCTGAGATGTCTGTGGTATTCGATATTATTCAATCTTGTGTGTGTTGCAAGGAGACTTTGTTACGGTAATTAATTCATAGGTTCATCGATAGTTTATAGACTCGTTTAAGTAGCCATTAGTGTTAGGTATCTCCATCAGGAGTGTCAATGAAAATCAACGACTTTACTTAGTGGAAAGATAATCGGGGATCTAAGGCACTTGAGTGAATACCAACCCTCCATGCCCATATCTTAAGGTATACTGAGAGATTCAGGAATGGGTATTGCTTCAAAAAGGTATCAAGTCGTACTAAGACAATTTTGGACAGCTTTAGCTGTATTTTCCGATACAAAGTTTAATACAAAATGCACATGTCTGAAAATAGAAGAGGGACTTAGGAAATGATAAGGCTTAAAATGCCGTCTTTTTATGATAAGCTGCATTACTAGATCCTTGTAGACGAGGGCATGGTTAAGAGTATATCAGTTTGCTCCATCTACAAAATTAATTTCCCCACAGATAGTGGAACTACAAAGACTTCTTAAGCTTATTCGCATAGTATTCAGGAAATACGAGTATTGCTCCAGATCAAACATTGACCCAAACATACATCCTGGCAAGGTTCAGTGGATACTGAATTGAAGCCTGCCATACACTGATTAATTTTCTGGTATCTTAGGGCACTATCCTATCCGATGTGATGTGCTATCCTATGATAACTTCATTTATTTAGTATAAAGGGGGCCTTCAACTTAGAAAACTCTTTCAAAATCACTCTTTATCCATGGGGCTATGGGGCACGTGACAGGGATAACATAACTCTTATTCAAAGAGGCATTGGTAAACATTCGTCGCAACTGAAGACCGATGGTCTTGATGTAAAATAAGCTGCTTTCAAATATTTGAACCACTTGGGACTTGGATATAGTGTTCATTAGGTATTCTCACCCTGCGTCGAACTGTTCATTCCAATAGAGGAAACAACCTCTTTTTCTACAAGTCCGGTCAATATAGCACCTTGTTCCCAGAATTTATTCAGAAAATTAAAAATACAAGTTTATTCATATAAATCTATATTGTCGGAAAATAAAAATTAGTTCTTACGACAAAAGCTTGGTTATAATCCATTTGATGGCCATATAACGAGATTCCAGTTCGTGTAATAAGATTGGAAGAAGAAGATTTGTTGCCAATTTTAGATTTGTTTTATTTGATAGATCAAGAGATGATGAATACTAACTTCAGTTGGCGGTACAGTCCGGGCTGAACCTGGATTTCAGCGTCTACACTTGTGTGTACCATCTAAGTCGCGGTCTTAACACACAGCGCTGTCCCTCTAGGGCGGATACGAAGATATGTCGGACCGGAGCGTTGGTGCCCATTGATGAACTGCCTACATCCGCTGAGATCCAGGTCGTTCAGGGATACCTATAAGACAACGGCTTGCGACGAGAGTTCTCGGATTAGTTTCTAAAAGCCGCACTTATTTTTATTAGAAGTGATCGTGTTTATAGATGAGGCTCTGTTTGGGCCCATGGGGTCTGCGAACAACCAAAATCGCCGGGTCCAGAGTAGAGCGAATTCAAAAGAAACAAATGAGTCTCAACTCCATTCATAAAAGTGCACTGTTGGGTGTGAGTTTCACTCTGGTATCAGCATCGGTCACTATTTTATCAAAAAAGGAAACGGGAGTCGAGTTACAGCTAATGGCCAATGTCAGTGGGGAATAATTAGTGACCATTCCTATGTTATGGCTATGTTAAGTCATTGATTCATGCCGAAAAACCAGCAACTCTTGAAGTATTCGAAACCAATATTCAAGTCACCATTGACGCCATACGGCCAGATTTATTGGAAAAAGTAGTGGAAAATTGGACTGATCGAATGGACCATGTAACTCGTAGCCGGGGTGGGCGTATGCCGGAAATCATATTTAGAAAAAAAATAAATAAAATTATCTACCAGATTATAATAAAAAAAAATGCATTCCAACAATATTTCTGTCTTGTATTATTACTTAAAGTTCTCAAGCTCTAAAAAAAACTCCTTTTATACAAGGTGGTGCAAAAATTGTAACCCGATGTTCTTTGGCTGTAATTTTTTTAATGAATGGAATACTTTGGTTGGGCTAAGTGGCCGCCGCGAGAACTGATGGTCATCAGGTCGGGCCCAATTTTTGCCATTTTCTATCACTTTTGTCAGAATTTCCAGCGATAAGTCCTCGCTTTGAGGGCTTCCAGAGGCTGAGGCTTGTTGATATTGACTCGTGACAGGCGATCTTGCCGACCAGTACAAATCGCCAAAATGAGTGATAAGCGAGACGGAAATGGAGCCCTCAGAATTTCGATTCTGGTTCGTGCACCATCATGTTGGAATGACATGTTCTCCAGTTGAGTATGGCTCTGTAGCGCTCGTCGTCCACAGTAGTCGATTAGTCTGGGGCATTTTCGAAAAAAAAGGCCCGATGACGCCTTAAGCGTAAACAGCACACCATGCAGTAACATTGAGTGGGTGTAATGGCCCCTCGTGGGCGAAATTCAAGATGGCTTGAGCATAAGTTACACGCGATTGGCGTTCAACAGCTGAAATCTGATGCACTGTCTGAACTTTGTAAGGGAACATCTTACAGTCTTTCACCAAAATTCTCTGTTAGGCCTAAGTTGCGTGGCAAGTCGTCTGGCCGATACTCCGGGGTCCTCTGCGACATCTTCAACCACAGCTCCGATATTCTCTGGCCAACCGAGCGGCTAAGCCTCGCAGAGTTTGTCTAGTTAGTCCCGGACGGCCGGGAAATCTGCGCCGAAATTCACGTTTACCACCTTGATCATTCCCAGAATTATTGTCCGCTTCAAAGAAATCCCCAACGACTGCAACACACTTATGCCAGCGCTTGATCCAATCCTCGAAACATTTTTTATATTCAGTTTTCGGTATGTCCATCAGTGCTTCGCAAATCATCTCTTTTGCGACGTCAACACTGTTTTTTTTTTTTGCATGAAATTGAAGTGTTTTGGCACCAACTTTGCTGCTACAGGATGGAAACCCAAATCATTAACCAAAATGTCTTGGACAGATCCATAGGCAATGTTCAAGTCCTCTGCTATCTCTCTGATGGTTAATTTGCGGTTATTGATCAACATTTCTTTTACTTTATCAATGTTTTCGTCGGTTATCGATGTCGATGGTCTGCCACTACGTTCATCATCTTCTATTGACTCACGACCACTTTTGAACCGCTCGTGCCACTGGTAAACTACCGTTTTCTTTAGAAAATCGTTGCCGAAACGCTTTTCCAACATTTCCAACGTTCGCGCACCATTAAATCCGTTTTTTTCGCAAAATTAAATACAAGTTCGTTGTTGCAAATTTAAATTCATTTCTAAAATTGTAAAAAATCGCCAACACACACGGAGATAGATGTACGAGTACTCTTGGCTACGTAACTTTTGCAAATGTCAAGCTGTGCCGCTAAGATTTGAGGGAATATCAACAACAGATGTACCAACAAAAAAAAGGAACTCAAATCGGAACAATGGAAGCGCCACACGGTAACTTTTTGTGCTATGCCGAATAGAGTACCCTCTTGCCCTGAATCTAGTCGCCCATTTGCTCAAATTAGTGCAGAGAGTAGAAATGCTGGGTTTTTATAAATCCAAAAGTATCAATATCGTTATTTCGAATGAAGAGCTCGTGATTTTGTCTAATACTTCATGGACCGGATCGAATGAAGAATTTTCTTGTCTCATCGTTGTTCGTCCTCGTCTTCGTCCATACTCCAACACTTCAATACGCCTCACACCGAATATTAAGTGGTCCACGTGGTGTTTTATAAGTCACTAGATCCACTGGATGTATAGATCGCATCCGACAGAACTTTTTTTTCCCCCAAAGGTTCTAAAATATGGCTTTGGTTGTCCGAACGTTGTTGTTAATTTTATGAGCAAAAAAAGCGCTGAAGATGTCAATGTCTCTGGCACGGACTTATGTTTCTAATATCAAGTTACAGAAGTCACTTGATAGGGAATCACCTTGTCTTAATTCTTGAACATAGGCTTATAAAGATCTTTACCAATTGGCACGGCTATAATTGTGGAAGTAAGTGCACCTCGGATAGCTTTAGTAGCACCCAAATAATATCGGATTTCATTGCCAAATATAACTTTGTAATTGACAACAACAACCTCACGCCAAACTGGCTCATCGCCAAAGTGATATTCAGTTTGAACTCAACAACGAGTTCACTTCCTCTCTAAATATTGTCTTTCTCTCATCTTGTTGTACAGTGTTGTAAAGTGAATCATTCTACCAACACCAAGTTTTGTCGAAAATACCTAAATGTCCAGTGTTCTTAGCTAAGTAGCCGGATAGTACCGAAGTTCTCTTGGATCTGTTCATGAAAGATCACTTCTCTGGCTATAGTTTAACAACTTTGCTATTCGTTGATAATCAACGAACCTTCAAATCATCTGCGATACGATTTGTGTGATAAAGCTCAAGTACAGTCTCAATCACAGATGACCGTCGAATTGCTACCATGTCTACCAAAAAGGAAAATCGGTTTAGATTGCACTAGACTTTCCTTGACTTCCATCTGAAAAATTTCTCCTATAGTGACGAACATTGATGTCGAAGAAGCTTCGAATAACATTGGATCCTCCTCAATCAACAACTCTGTTCGGAAATTTAACATAAACGACTGGGCTTCAACCACTCCATTCCCAATAGTAGAAACGTAATACAACATTCTCTAGTTGCTCAAAACCTCACAAAACCCCAACCAAATTCGGTGAACTCTCTCCAATTTTGGAAACTACCTCTCAATGGGGTTCTAGTCATAAAAATCATACGAAATGTAACGTTGGAGCCTTCATAAACGATGTAACTCTTATCTTTCTAAAAAAACGCCCACAGATACGCTGAAATATTCTCTAATATTACATTGGCAAGCCTTTATCTGGCAAAAATGCAACTTATCCTCTTCAGAAGAAGAATGAAGTTACTTGTTCGAGTAGCACTAGTATTCTAGGCTTCATCCTCGACAGAGAACTACAGTGGAAATGATTTTAGGTAAAAAGGTTTGCAAGAGATATGATTATTTGGAGTGGGGTCCAACAACCAAAGTCGCTCATCGGTCCTACGCTACAGTAGACCCTATCATTTCTATAAAGTTATAGCCGTTAGAAGTGGAAAAACGAACAAAAATCAACTTGTTTAGAAAATGCAAAGACTTGCCGCTATGAGCACCATTGGTACTTTAAAAAACCTTCAAACAGCGGACTTGAAAAATTTGCTTCTATAGCTTATCTGCGTCCAGTTTGCAATTTCTTTTGCCATCAGGCTGTGACACTCAAAATGGAAAGTGCTTAGTGCGGGACATACCAGTCCACTTATACTGTATCACGGCCTCAAAAAATTGGAATTTCTCTTAAGGCGGTAAGCTAAAAATGCTCAAAGATAAATTCCGTTCAGCGACGAGAAAATTTTTACCCGCGAAGAAACTTTTAATAATTCAAAAGAAGCTTCGGAACACATTCCAAGGGTTGATGTACCCCGTTAATGTAAGCTACTCCTCCAGCTTACAAGTCGAAACGGCGTAAGAGCGGCTATGAAAAATGTACCCGACTTCATACCACCATATGATTGGCCCGGTGGTAGTCCATACCTCAACCCTCTTGATTAAAAGTTGTGGTCGGTTTTAGAGGGAATGACGTGCTCTTCTCATCACCGAAATCTTTGTCCGCGCTGTCGACATCTTTCCGAAGAATGAGATCCGTAATGCGATTAATGATTGGCCAGTGTGTCTCATGCGTATACATTTTTCTTCGCATCAGAACTTATGACTAGTCTTTGCACGCATCAACCAATAAGTTTCCAATGTAGCCGGAGCAACATTCTGGTCTCCTAAGGAACTGCTCCCCCGATAAACTGACTAGACTTTACTCCCTAGGAACAAGTAGTAGAAGACACCTTGGCAATATTAATCCACCAATAAACTACCCCGAACAAATGACATATATTCAAGAAGACTTATTTAAATAACTGGGACACTTCTAGACTAATATGGGCCATACCCAATCCTTAGGTACATATAAAAAGTTCTGATTGAAGAAGATATGTCTCACAAACATATCACAGTCCAATATTGCTTACAAAGGTTTTTCCAGCGTCTGTACTTCCTTTGCAACTCCCCTGCTTTGGCCCGCATCACTATTCATTTCCTAGGCAGTTACCATTTCCAAGACTTACATATGTATAAGATCTCTGGTCTATGAAGACCACTGAAATCCTTTTGGCCCCAAGAGAAGGTAGGGGACCGCCCTTTCACGTTCTCCCTTTGTTATCACAATATTCACCGAGAATCACTGCATCTAGTCGCAGTATCAATATAAAGAAAACTATTACCGAATATTTATGAACAGAAATGGTCCCATCCGGTAACCCTGAGGCACCTCAATAAATATGCAGCAGCACTTACATTGAGACCTCTTTCTTACAGTAAAAGTTTAGCCGGTCACTTTAAAAAAAAATTTGGCCACTTATATTATAGTTTTCCTTTTAACTCTCGTCCTTCTGGCAGTTTAACTACCTACCTACATGTGTATAGTATGTACGAGTATATCTTGTACTAAAAGTCTCCTTAATCGAAATCAATAAATGTCGCAACTTGGATTAACCAGTTCATGTTGGAGGGAGCTTTTTTCATAACATAATGACATACGCTTATGTGTATATTAAACAGCAGTCATAAATGAACATTATAAAATCCCGAAGGACTTAGTAGAAAATTTATTCATAAGATCCTGACGCATTTAAAATCACTACATAAGCTGAACAAACACGCTTAAATACGTAGCTATACAAAATATTCAATTACACTTAAGCCGGCTGACTTACCCCAATGTGGAAAGAGTATCGACAGTATCTTATGTTGCTTTCGTCCTCTGGTCGGGTGCTCGAACCTCCTCCTTTATCATCTCGTCATGAAAAGTGAACGCGCGCGCAATGTAATCCTCTACTTTCAACGGATATTCTAGTCAGTGTATCACATTACATTACAACAACCCAAAGATGTGGAGGAGAAAGAAAAAAAAAAAAAAGAACCATCTCCTCGCTCACAGCTGGATGCTCAAAGATGCTAAGATGCATCCCGTAGATACTTGAAGCCGTAGCAACATGCATCTGAAGGTGATGTGCGTCTGCTTAAGTGTCGGTTGGTGTCACTTTTAATCGCTAATGAGGTTATAAATTATGCACCCAAGATTCAACGTTTTTTTCTTTTTTTTTTTGTAAATGTAAAATTTAATTTAATCAATCGAATTGAGAATAGATGCTCGTTGAGATGCATAGTTCTTTTCCTATTCCCCTGGTGCATCTTTTGACATACGACATTTGTTGGGGGCGATAAATTTCCTCTAGTCGTATCTCATCTAACAATAGAGGTTCCTTCGTGTGGTTGAATTCAGATGCAGTTCAGACACAGATACAGACACGCATCTTAGTCATTAAACAGGTGTCTAGACTGGATGTATATGCAATTAAACATCGATGTTGAGATGAGCGTCGAGTCGCGTCCTAGTCTTGGTGGTTTTTCCTACTTTCAAATGTTCCCCCATTAATTTTGATGAGGGAGCATATCGTCGGTCGAAACCAGCAACAGCTATAGCAACAACAGCATCGGCGATACTATACTATAGTATACGAGAGTATGTATGGTACGAAAACATTCCTTTGGATCCGGGTATCGTCTGGGGTTCATTCATTGGCATTGCTATCGCTTACTAAACTTTCAACTCGCAGCCGTTTGAATTGTTGGATATGAGGGCGGCAGCGACTACTGACTACTGAATACCGACAGCCGGCAACCGTCAAACGATGAAGCTAAGAAAATAGGTTCATCTTGGGTAGTTCTTATACGTTCATGAGTACAAACGCCCTTGACTGATGTGACGCGCTCCAAAGGATACCATTTTCATTTTGAAATTTAGTGCTGCCATTTATCACGCCTCTTAATTAAAAACATGTCACTGTTTTGACTTGGAAATAAATATGTAATATCCCTCCCCTTCCCCTGTGCCTGCCTGACTAGTGGCAGTAGCTTATTGCGGCTGCCGGTACATACTCGTACTCGTACTCGTACTCATAGTCGTACTTGTACTCGTATTCTTCACTCGTACTCCTAGTTGCTTCACTTAGAGTGTTGCTTTTTCTGCGGAGTCATCTGGTACATCTGGTTCTTTTGGTGAACTTCTTACAATTTGACGATGATGACGATGACGAAGACGATGGTATTATACCGCTCGCTCTCCCTACCCAATGGAATGATGATGATGATGGTAAAGGCGATGTCGACGAGGCCAAGTTATTTAAATTTTGTGAACTTCTTCTTCTCCAACTTTTAAACTAAAGGACCTGGTCCCGTCCTGATGTTTTAGAAAATTGGAAACGGATGTTGTAGGGTAGCACCACCACATTATACATACGAGTATATACATATGTATACTCGTACACAGATATAGTATGTTCAATCACGTTGATGTCCTTAACGCGTGTCGGAATATTTCTCGAATTATTACAGAAATTATTTGAATTTGAATTTGAAATGTAGAGTAAGGGGTGAGAGGTTTTAGTCTCAGAGTCGGTCGACGGAGTAGGGATTCAAGTTAATTAGATCAGCATAAGCGAAATCCTGTAGCATTGCCAGGGACATATGTTATCGTTTACGGAATAATGTCAGGGCACGCATAGGAAACCTCAATTTTGTTTGTAATTAGTTGTGACGACCTTCCTGTTTGTGTGTGTTGTTAGTGGCAGTAGTGTTTTAATTTGAAATGTGTTCCAAGCAGAGAACGAAAGAGATTATTTATGGGAGTTTGCAAAGTTATTCAGGAAACCATCCTTAAGGATGTTTAAATTTATTGGCAACTGTTTTAAAATGGTAGGTATCACTAGGGATAAGTGGTTTTGAAGTACGGATACTTTCTCGGGGTACATTGAAGATATTAATTTTGTGGTTAAACAAGGGAAAGCTGTCGAGGTTTAGTTTGAAAGTGTTCAAATTTCCGGAACAATTTAATTCATATAGTTTATGTCCTTTGCAAATAATAGGCTCTATAGTATCTCGAGTTAAATAGTTGGATGAGACTTAGTATATCCCTTAGGTGGAAGTCTTTAATGTGGTTTAGGAACTTTTGCTGTTGAACTGCGAAATAAAATAGTTTGGGGGTAAATACTTCATAAAATTGCAGCTTCAGCAGTGACATGTGAAGACTCAAAAAAGACAGATTTGTTTCTTTATTTACGAACTGGATGGTATCGTCTGAACACTCTAATTTAACAGCATTTCGTAACTATCGAAAACTGACTGACTTAAATACAAGGAAACACTTTTAAAAAGTATCTCGCCCGACCTTTCAAGCCCCCCGGACAACACCAATGAACTTGACTTGAAAGTCGAGGCTCTATCACGGGCTCTCAACTGAGCACTGGCCGCCTCCTGTCCTCTAATTAAACCTAGAGGCAAGAAAAAGCCATATTGGTGGACATCCACATTGGGGCTGCTTAGACACGCTTGTAAGACACTTTTCAACAAAGCAGAAACCTCAAGAGAAGCGTTGGACTGGGACTCATACATGGAATCCCTCAAAACATACAAAAAAGAATTGAGGAAGGCAAAGCGTGAGGTCCTTTTGTGATAAAATCAATGAAACCTCTGAGGCATCACGACTAAGGAAAATCCTCTCAACGAGTCCCTCGATGCCTAGTTGCTGGAAAAAAAGCGACGGCTCACGGATGACCTCAAGTGATGAATCACTTAACCTGCTACCGGATATTAATTGTACAGGTAGCTCCCCTTTCACGGCTAGCAACAATCATAATAGAACTATTGTCGGCCTTTTTACAGGGGACAAACGGCTCTGAGCAGTGCATAGCTTCAAACTATATAAGTCTGCTGCGTCGGATGGCATAATTCCAGCCGAGCTACAAAGATTCTCGGATATAATCTTGTCATCGCTTGAAAATATCATGAGGTACTGCGTAGAGCTACCCCACATACCTCTGTCTTGAAGAGAAGTAAATGTAGTTTTCATTCCCAAAAGCGGTGAATGTTCTCATGTTGTCCCAAAGGATCTAAGACCTATTAGCCCATCATCTTTCCTTCTAAAAGCACTAGAACGACTGATTGATATCGATATACGATCTAGCTTAAACCCTAGACTCCTAACCACGACACAACATGCCTGCTGCAAGGGAAAGTCGGTGGAAACCGCTCTACACTCACTAACAACCACATCGAATGATTCTTACATTATAGAGAATATACTTATACAATGGTAGCTTTCCTGGATATAGAAGGCGCCTTTGACAACGTCAAAACATCGGCAATCACAATGGCGCTGTCTGCTCTGAATGTAGATGATTCACTTGATCAGTCTCATGCTAAAGAGCAGGATTATCAACTCCAAACTGGGTGGGTCCTCTGTCAAAAGAAGTGTCAACAGGGGTACGCCGCAAGGCGGCTGCATGAAACTAAGTCCAAAGAACAGCATGTCTGGGCATAAGCGGAGCCCTACGCACTACTCCCCTCCACCCTCCGCTGCTCTGGACACTATCTTCAACTTGACAGTCCTCGACATTTATAGCAGATAAGTAACCGCTAACGCAGCTATTCGTCTTAAAGCGACTTCACAGTGGGCAAATAAACACTTTGGCCACGCAAATATTCTTAACGAACTAGGAATCCTAAAAGAAAACATCGACTACACCATACCAAAACAATGGTTTGACAAGGGCTACCATGTAAGCATTTACTACAGATCCCCATGGGAGGAAAATGTCTGCCTGGATGACAATTCAGTCCACTTTTACACCGACTGTTCAAAGACTGTCAGTGGGGTTTGTGGCTGTGTCTTAGCTGATAAGCTTAACTTAAGCCTCTCATTTCGCCCTCCCAATCACTGTAGCGTGTTCCAGGCGGAAATTCTGGCAATTAAGGAAGCCCTGTCCTGGCTGTAGAAAACTGTAATACCTGCAATGGATATCCGCATCTTTTCCGATAGTCAGCATGGACTCATGCTCTCTAAACTCAAGAATAGCCATGGACTGCCGATCATCTCTAATGGATGACACCATAATAGGTGTCATCACCGGACCCTGCCCCATAGGTAAGCATACAAGAAGACTTGCAGAAGCTGCATGGATGAGGAGGAAGAGGAGAAAATCCATCACCTCCTCTGTTCATGTCCAGCCCTGTCCTATTGAAGAAATCTCCACCTAAGGGCCTTGTTCCACGAATATTTCCAAAAGCGTTAAATCTTAGGCTACCCTTTGTTATAAGCTAAGTTGTAACTTATTTGAAGCACCAAACCTTAAGCTTGAGTTTCCAGTGTTTTTTAAAATAACATTATGGAGTTACCCCTGCTTTGCAACTCAGATAGATGTGTAAGATTGAGCCGATGTTGACCAGGCCGATGCTATGGTAAAGATCAAACTATTTTCCGTCATCTTGCGCAATATATTGGAAACAAAATACTGGCAGCTGTAAATAACAAGGTCCTCTCTCTTCGGTCATCATCACCAGAAAGTATAACTCATCATGGAAAGAAATGGAAACTCAGTCCAAATGGAAATACTCGACGCTTTCTACGCCACTATTATTCGAACCGTCTTCTGTACTCGTAGATGATACGTATTATAAAATTTCGTAAATACCTCGAGATTGTTGGTAGACATTGCAATCGATCTATGCCAAGTTGTACCGAGAAGAATCATCTTCCTCCATCAACCTGTAATAGAAAATTATTCATCGTAGATTCGTCTGGTCACCGGTCTAACTAAAAGGATACAATGCAATCTTCAACTAGGTACCCTAGAGCCATTGAGTTCCAATTTATTGAGGACGCATCAGAGATTACTCAGCACCAAAACCAGGAAATCGGAAATTAAAATCGCCAGTCACAGAAGACGAAGATATATGCATAGTAAAATAATCGGCGATCTGATTGTGATCTGAGACCCAGAAATATCAGGAATTCAACCTTCATTCTAAGTACAGAGAACAGACAAACTGCATATTGAACAGTTCAAAGCAACTGGAGATGACTTGATTGCGAATATCTACCAGCTCATCTTCAAGATATGATCAGAGAAACGCATACCCAATTGCACTATTGTATGATTTGTTGCGCTATTTTAGCGGCAGATTTCAATAAGATACTCACCATCTACTTGTCGACCTTAAAGCCACATTTGACATCGGGAGGAGCTAGAACGCCACGTCTAGTTTTGACTCACCTGTTTAACTTAGGTTGTGCAGGATGGTTATGGAGTATTTTCGCCGCTCCTTTAAGATCGACAATGAATTAACCAAGACCTTAAATGTCAGAAACGTTTTAAACAAAGCGATGCGCTTTCATATGACTTTATTTCACATCGCCTTAGAAAATGGTAATGAAGGCTTTTTGAGTATTGAGGCGAAAACGTCCATGAATATTCTACGAGAAACGAGGGAGAAGCAAAGTATATCTCATCGCCCACCACAGTACATCAATATCGGTCAATTAACGCGTCTTTGCGTTCTTCATATGGCAATCGCATCTTAGGTAACACATGCAAGTGGAATGGAACCCCAACCAATAACTTAGAGTACTTAGTTCGGAAATAGAGCCAGCTGTCCATTATCGTGCGAGCTGGAGAATCTTGTTGGTTGAAGCCCTCGTTCACCAAGAGTTTGGTATACACAGTGTGGCACATAATATCCCGGACTATGAATCTATGAAATATTTCTGTTTATTTTTCGGTGTTTTGAATCGAAATATTCTACTTCCGATTCTATACACTTGTAACAGCGATTCAATAGCTCATTTTGCGAAATTACCTTCCGAGTCGAAGCTGCTTGAATGGTAGGAATGTCATGAATAAAGCATTTTTTTAACTTTAATTCAAATGAATATGGCGCATAATTTTTCACACACACTTGATTTCGAGCAAAAACTTGACGAACAATGAGTGCTGTATGACTCGGTGCATTATCGTGCAACAGATTCCAACTAATAATGAACCGTGCAACAAAAAATCGCATCTTTTGGATCATTTCAGGCGTCCGCACTGAAATTGGCCTTCATGTGTACTTTCATGCTCCAGCGTCTCACTGCCGCCCCAAAAAGGTCTACAACTGTTCTACTCAAACAATCGTCATGGTACACTTGTTGCATCAATGGGAATGTTTCTAAAGCTCTTTTACCAAGTTTTGGATAAGGCTAGTGTCCGTGATATTATTTACCACACTGTGTATATGCCAGTGCCGGACTGGCAACGAAGACAATCTTCGAAACCTCAAACAGCGTGTCTATACTTTGTTTTAATGTAACTTAATATATTTGATGGTTGGTATTACTTCATTTTGATCAGGAAGACGAAAGTTTCATGTTGTATGTCTTCGACGTTTAACCGATTGCATTTCTACTCTGATGTTTCCGTTTTTGACTTTGCAAACTAAGGCACGTGTCGCATTGCCTTGACACTTACCTTTTTCCTACTGCTGAAGCAATTCGGGTTCGGTTTATTTCTTATGGTGGTCTGTGTCAACAGGAGATCCCAACTTCGACTAAAGTGTGGCACGATATAGACTTCCCGTTTGATTGAGCTTGTGTGTCACCATTTATCATCAAAACACGGTCGTTTACTATGTGATGGCCTTATGAAACCTGATCCATTAGGGGGGCCATATCTAATATTTAATGGCCGAACTGAAGCCGTCCGGTGTCAAATTTGATTGTTTTACTTTTCAGCAAAATACGCAACTAATCTGGTTCTTAGGGCAAAGATTTAAATACAAAGAGGCAGTTGTACTCCTCTAGGACCATTAACCTCATCGAAGACGTCATTGTACTCTGATATTAATAAATAAGGCGCAATCGTTCACAACTTCCATAGTCTCTATTTTATCCCCTTCAAAGTACTCCCCTTCGATACAATAACCTTACGCCAATAGTTTTTCCAATCCTCAAAACAATTGTTAAAGTTAAAATCGATTTTTGGAAAGGCCTTCAAAGCTTGCAGCTATTTGGTTTTTATCTCATCAATCGTGTCGAAACGGTGTCCCCGAAGAGGTCTTTTGAGCTTAGGGAATAGCCAGAAGTCACACTATGCCAAATCAGGCGAATATGGTGGTTGTGGAACGATATGAGTTGAATTTTTGGCGAAAAATTGACGCTCTTTTCCAAAAAAAATTTAATGTTATTGAAACCAAACGAGATTTGACTTTTTCAGGTACAAAGCACTCAAAATAGTGTAAAATGTCAAAAGTATCAGGGAGGTTTTTTATTCTCAACCGGCGACTACAGTATGGTGTGATTTGTGAAAGTTGGATAGCTGTTTCCTATTTTTTGGCCAATGATACGACCAGATATTCTTCAAAAGGAACACTCACATTTTTAGCTACAATCATTTAGAAACTGCATTTTAAGAGGGCATATCTCCAATTTTTAGCCGTCTGAACGGGCCATAATTGTTTTTTATTTTAGCCTAAATGTTCTCATGCAACATTATCCACATATGAACATAAGTGCATCGTTTGCAGTGCATGCATTAATACTCACCTTTCTACTGACCTTATGGTTGAAAATATCTCTATTTTCCATTTGGATTATGCAACTAAAAACCAAAAATTTTAATTGATTCTTCAATTCCGGAAGAGCAACAACACGTTTTTCGAATTTTCACATGCATTTCAATGAAAACCAAATAACAAATCATGTTTGTTAATTAATTATTCGGCAATAACTAATTTTGAAAACCCTAAATACAAATCTGGGTAATTCTATGTATTTTCATTAGTTTAAATCTGTATTCCATATAAATTCAGATTCAAATGCGAAAGCGATTAAACGGGTAATGCCTAGATATGGTTTTTTAGCCATAAACGATTCAGAAAATATTTACCTAGAGTTTCGTTCTAAAATGTGAGCCTATAGACGCTTTGATTTAAAAGTTTTTCATTTAAAATTTTGATTGTGGATCGTGGAAACGATTGAAGGATTTTTTAAACATGCATCGGAGTGATTTCTATTTTGTAAATATTATAGAAATTTGGTCAAAGGATATTTTTCCGGCTGAACTCACTAGCGCCGCTTAGGGAATGGTATGGGGTGGTGCGTATTCAAAATTGTAGAATAGAAATTATATGAATGTTCGTAGAAAAACCGTGATAGATAGCCTCAGTTGGCTCGATATAAATATAACAATTCTAACATTACTTGAATAATGGGACTCCTATGAGCATTGTGAACCAGCAAAAGCATTTGTTGAAACAATCTTAGCGAAAGCGTTTGGTCTTATACCCAGAATAGCATCACAGAGTAACATAGCCCTGACTTGCACAAGTCTTCCGCAGATTTGAGCGAGCATTTCTGTAACCGCACCAATGGTCCGACATCCACATTGGTAATGTGTCATAATCTTACTGACTAAAAACACATCCCGGGGAATCTGTCCGTTTGTTCCCCCTCGGAGCTACTGCTAAGTATTACTTCGCGAGGGACGGATTTGAGCTTTTTGCTTCGTCACGGGGTGCTTAGCGAATTCGCGTTCCGTTGCTGTTCTAAATTTCTTAAATCGCACATTATTCGTACTGCTGCATGGTTCAGAGCAGCCCAAAAATCTTCGGATTTCGACATACATATATTGAACTATGTTTTCTGGTGTTGGCCGTTCACCAAATTCTTCACACAATATAGCTCTTCCGTTTGCATATCGCGCACATTCGGAGAAAACGTGCTCCACGTTCTCTACACCGTTTAGGCAGCGAAGACAGGACAGACTCGAATCACGGTTTCGCTTGAATAGATATTCCCGGAAATACCATGACCCGTCAAGAACTGTGTAAGATAGTAATTCAGTTCGCACTGTTTTCATTTTACCCAACTTTTAATCCTTGGGATTAGTCGGTACGTACATCGTTTCATTGTTGTTGCCACGCTTCTTTCGAATTTTTTCGTTTGATTTTCATAAAGTCGTCTAGCTTCTAAAGCTTGTATATCGATTGGGACCATAGAGGATAGTACCAATATCGCGTCGTGGGATACCGTTCGAAATGCACTGCTTACTTGCAGTGCACATAATCTGTACACAGATTTGATTCCCTTCATGTGTGTCTTTTTATTCGCAACGTCACACCATATTTGTGCCCCGTACAGCTGTATGGAGGCTACAACTCTCGCAAGCATTAATCGTTTGCCTTGTTTCGGGCTGGAAATAATTGTGTGCTCTCCGGCTTTTATAGTTATTGACTCTAGCACCCTTCTACTCGTAATGAGAACGGATTCCGTTTTATGTTCTGCGAGGTCTAAACTCATATCGCGTAGCCAGTTTTTTATCAGAACTATTGCTTCGTTGTAATGCAACTCGATTTCTTCAAGTCGTTTCGCCACGACTACATCAGCAATATTGTCCACAAAACCTATAATGGTGGCTTCCCTGGGGACTGGGAGTCGTAAAATGTCGTCATACATCACGTTTCACAGTAAGGGACCTAATACTGATCCTTGGGGCACGCCGCCTGTAATTTTATATAATTTCGTCCCGTCGTCGGAGTCGTAAAGGAGCAACCTATCGGTAAGGTATCTCCTGATCAATCTTAATATGTACTTCGGTACATTTAATCTTTCAAAGCATTGCAAAATACGCGACCAGTTCGCCAAGTTAAAAGCATTTTTCAAGTCAAGTGTAACAATTGTAACAAGTGCGCAGTACTTTTTGCTGCCTCCTTTCCATCGTCTACCTTCTATGGCCGATTGGGCTTTGTCTATTACGACCTTAATCGCGTCGATTGTCGATCGGCCCATTCTAAAGCCGTACTGATATTCCGCGAGTCCATCATTGGCTTCAATGATAGGCTGTAGTCTGTTGCATATAATTCGCTCTTATATTTTGCCCATAGTGTCGAGCCTACAGAGCGGCCGATAAGATGAGGGCTCCTCCGGTGGTTTATTTCCTTTTGGTAATAATACCAACCGTTGGTATTTCCATTGTTCCAGAAATAACCCCTCGCCTAAGCATGCATTGTACATGCTAACGAAAACGTCTAGGCGGGCCTTCATCGTTATTTTTAAAGCCCTATTTGGTATGCCTTCTGGACCAGGAGCTTATCGATCTTCTACCCTATCGATTGCAGCGGTGAGTTCATCGGTTATTAAGGCATGAACGTGTTCACGTAGTTCTCCGATCTCACTTAGTAGAACTCCATCATGTTGAGAGGGGAACAGAGTTTCTACGATTCTGCTGAGTTGGTGCCGGTCTCCGAGGCGTTATGATTTTGTACGCTTTACCGCATACATTTTCGTTCAATTGCGTACAAAGATCCTTAAAGCACTGTCTTTTTTTGCTAGACTTAATGGCGGATTTGAGAACGTCGTGTGCTTCTTTATACGCTATCCTCAATATCAAATGTCTATCCGTATAGCATCTAGATCATTTGTATTTTCTTCAGGCCTTAAGACAGGCTGATCGAAGTTCCTTAATGTCATCGTTCCACCAATACGTTGGACGCTAGCGGTTTTGTGTCCCCGTTCGAGCCATTGATATATCGCAGGCAGCGTGCAGTTGTCGCGTTACTTGATATACGATCTCGTTCGCTGTTCTCCCTTCAACTATAGCTTCAGCGATTTCGTACTCTAAGAGCTTCTCTTCTAAGGTGTTTGCGTTCCATTTCGCCTTGCTAGTTTAAGACTGAGTGTTTCCAGATCTTGTTAGACTATGGAGATCGATTATAATTGCGTTATGGTCACTGTGGGTGAAGTGATTGCCAAGTAGTATGCCTAGATAAGCTTCTACTAACGAACGTAATTGGACATCAAGCTACCTACCCGTACGCGTAGAGTACATACATTGCTGCTGTATCCGCCAATGATACTGAGATGATGATGAAACGAATGATTTCTCGATTATTATACACCCCGTTTGCAGTAGTTGGGATTGTGTTACTCGATTACCTAGAATACTTTATGCAAGTACGATTATCTTGGTCTAAAACCTTACAAAATACAACTCGTGCAAGAACTGAATCTAAACAACCTGCCACAGAGTTGAATTTCCGGTAAAAGGGTCTTAGAAAATCTGTTGGAAGATCTACTGTTTTATCGAAAAATTTTCTTAACCGACAAAGCTCAGTGCACGTGGAAAAATGCACTATTTGGTGCGGTTTATAGTCCGGCGGAATTAAAATTATCAAAACTACCGTGAGAACAGCGTTACCATCAATAGCGCCCGGCAGCTTTCAGTGATTTTGCACTTATTCCAACATCAATTGCAGCTTTGGAAGACAACACTACACGTGTTATTAGAGCGATACCAGCCAAAATGCTCAAAACTGGACTCTCCGAGAAGACCACTTAAAACGGGGTTTTGGTCAACATTTACGTGGAATAATCTTTAAAAAGTAAATGGCAAGCATTGATTTATCAACAATAAATAAAAATGTTATTCATTTTGCAATTTTCTTGTGCATTTGTTGGCAGTTAAAAACCATACTCTTAAAAAGTCACCCATTACAGGACACTGATCATATCACGCCTTCTTCACGTTGCAGAAGCCTCCACGATGTCGGATGCATATGTAATTCTCTCGGAAGCTTCGGAAGAAAGTTTTTCGAGAAACTGTTGGTCCTGTTTCCTTCAATGCAAAATACTGATTCCGTCAGAAAAGCTTGTATAACCCGGATAACCCAGCGTCCCAGTACGATAAGTTTTCATTTCGGGCACACACAAGTTGACCTCTGTTGTCCTAGGTTGCGGCTAACATGTATATCATATGTAGCTTCGGCTCAGTTTTTCGATTTCCAGCCAGATCATCCTGTCAGAAATTATTACGATTTTTTAAGAAAACAAAAAGGTACTTTTCCTGATTTACGAGTATAATGTAATCTCTCTTATAATCACAAGGACTTTACTTATTTATTGAATGTAAATCGCCTTACTAGCGTAGTACTGAACGAGCAGGATTACATTGAGAACCTGGTCTCTAACAAAAACCTTAAAAGTAAACTGTTGATCGAATTTAAATGCTCCATTGGCCCAAATTCGACAGTCCCAAATCCTACCGTGTAAACTTAAAAGATCGATCTGTAAAAAAAAAATTATTTAATTTAATGAAAATCTCTAAAGACAATAACCACTCACATCCATTTGCAGTCGGCGCCTTCCATTAAATCTCCTACGATATGACAAAATCAACATTTTCTCTTCCAATTTGTTGCATTCGTTTTCCAACTTATCCGCTAAGAGTGCCAACAAATAAATATCAAAAACTGATGTTAAACATATTGAAATCCAAGGAATGTACAGAAAGAGCCGGTACAAATGAAATCCTCCTTCCATTTTGAACAGAGTCCATGTAACAAGATGATAAGTCATGAAGATATCCACAAGTATTCCGAAGTAAGTGTACATGGCTAGTGGCGAGTAAAACCTATTCAATAGCTGCTTGATTTCCAAAAGCCGAATTGAAATACGAATATACTGGGAAACATCTCTGCAAATGTCTGAAGTTTCTTCTTTTCTAATTGTTTGATCAAGGAGGCTGTGAATTTTATTAAAAAAACACAAAAGAACAAAATGACTAAACAGGCAACTCCAGAAATACGCTTCTGAAACAAATATTCCCAAAAAACTTCCCTCCATTATCAGAGGAATTGTAAATAGGAATGACTTGTAAATACAACGACATACTGTCATATACACTCTACAACTATAGATGGTTTGAAAATCTGCAGAAATATAAACATCATCGCCGATTTGAGACTTAAGTTTTTTGAAAATATCCAAAAGTTCGTTGATTGTCAGTAGTATTTTTTCCCTATTCCTTAGATAGATACTCGAGAACTGCATGGTATTCATGAGAGCATGAAAGCTAATAAGGGAAAACAATAGATCCTCTTGTGCCCGATATGATGTTGTATCAATAACTTGAAGATTTTTTCTGCTTATATACGAGAGAAGTACTCCAAGCGTTAGAAAAAATGCCAAAACACTACCATAGTATGCCCAGAAATTGTAGAAAATATTCGAGACCAGGTTTTGAAGTTTCGAAATACGAACTTGATTGGTTTCCGTGTCGTATTTGAAATGAATTAAACAAAAATAATAATTTATCCGGTAGAACCACTTGAGCTTATTTTTAATGTTCCACCGATTTTCGTGATAGTTAAAGGAATTTTCCAAATAGTCATAGAACATTGTGCTGGCGATTGAAGCCGAAAAAGACTGATGTTCCGGGAATGATTTTGGTCTTTTATAGCCATCACCATGACAGAAATAATGTTGCAATTACTCGTAATTAGAAAATGCAATAAAGTTTGATAGCGTCCCTCTCTTATGCAATCACTCGAAATCGACTTTCATACCAACGCTTGATAACTTAATTCAGTTTGTAGTTTCTGAGCTAATTTGTTTCTTCAGATGTCAGTTTTCACTTAATTTCCACGTCGGTACAGTCTGTTTGATAACATCGTACACGACAAAAATTAAAGAAGAACTTATAATAATAAAAAAAAATTTATTTTGTTTATTTACTTGAATGCTTTTCAATTAATATGTTTTCCACTTTCCTCCATTATCAATAATTGCTTGGAGTCTTCGAGGCATGCTTTCTACTAATTTTATAGTATAATCTTGAGACAAAGATCTCCATAAAACTCGTATTTTTCGTGATAATTGTTTGACCGTCGAGATCTTTTTTCCTTGGAGCTTTAGCTTCATGAATGCCTAAACATTTTCAATGGGATTTGCATCCGGCGACTATGATATCCAATCTAAAACACGACTGCGATGTTTCGGGTCATTATCTTCTTGGAGTAATCAATTCTCATTCCTTCTTTTAAACCACCTTTGGGCAGATGGTAATAAAGCCTTCTTATAAATTTTGACCATGTTGGGTGCGTTTAAGTTATTTGTAAACATGAACAAATTGCCAAATCCTTGTTTTGAGAAGCATCCCCAAACGTGCACCTTTGCCGGGTGTTTGACGGTCCGCTGGATTAATTTATTAGATTGTGTACACCAGGTATGAGTGATAGGAGACCATTCCCAAAAAGAACCTTCATCCGAAAAAATAACTTTGTTCCAATCTCTGTACAAATTCTCCTTGGCCCAACTGAATCTTTTTTCTACGTTTTTTTTTTGACAGTAGTGGTTTCTTTATTGTGCTTTGAAATTTTACATTATTGGCTAGTAAACTTCCACGTATCGTATCACAACACACATTTAGACCGATTTTACGTAAAATCCCTTGTCCTCCACGTAACGTTAGAAGAGGATTTTTTTCAAACACGCGTAGAATCATTTTGCCCTGTCTGTCTTTTGTTGTTTTTGGCGTAGACCGACAATCCGGCAAATCATCCACATTTTTAACTTGGGAATAACGGTGCACCCACTTGCTAACAAATGCTTTTGACTTTTTCAAGTATTTCGCAGCTGCTCCGTATGACATGTTCGGTCCTTTTGGATGCGTGCACAAGAATACTGCTTCATAACGTGATGCAAACACAACACTCATTTTAAAATACTTCCGTCTCTAACAAAAATTGAACACTCTTTAAACTTTTTTATTCAAAGCATCTTAGCAGAAGTATTTTTTTATCTGCTAATGCAAATGCCATTTCAAAACCGGTTTTCATCAACGAGTTTTGCCGTATACGATCTTATCAAATGGACTGTATACGACTATGTCATTATAAGTATATTGATTTTCATAGCACATTTCCAAACGAATTCGCTCAATTCAGCTCGGAATAACCATTGCCTGAGACCAGATATTCGTCGCTATTCACGTTCAAGTTTTGATAGAAACTTAACTACGAAATTAAACGCTCGATAGTTACTATCCTGGTGCAATATAACACAACTTTTAGCAAACGCGATCACAATTGTTTTTTACCTATTTTTTTGAAGACACAACCTGCGATGTTGTTCGCCATGATGCTGCACAGAAACTCATACGGCTTACAGCTGGCAGCTGTTGTTAAGCCATTTTAAATCTCCGTCATATCTTTGGACACTTATAGGGTGTGTTGTACTTTGTTGCCCCCAAAAAAAAAATTTTTTAATTTTTAATAAATTTTATCTATGGCCACTATAAACTTCAATACAGCCGTCAATGACATGACTTTTCATTTCTTTTTGTCGTAAAGTTTGTGTTGCTTCCAGCAGAGGATTCCCTTATTTCCTCGAAATTGTTTTGTGAAAAAGATTCACAGACGGCTCCACGATTACTTAGGATATGCTCAGTTTTTTTCAGGAGAGTCCGTTGGGCTCATTTTGTTTTGGTGATATCATACCCCGTGGTGTCCTGTGAGATAACCTTCTTAGTTCTTAATATCATCCCTGGTGAGATTTAGAGATCTATTGGCATTGCTTTTAAAGAGCTGATATCCAAGATACCAAGCATGCAAGTCGTTTTAACCTATAAAGCTTAAGGTTTGGTCTTTGGACGGCTTTAATCCACTCCACCGTAACTTAAAAGGGGAATATAGTAAGTAGTGGAGATCCAGTGGATGGTGCTTGGAGAGGTTCCCCAGGTTCTACCATATATACAACGGCAGGCCTATAAAGTTTTTGTTGCTTTTGTAATTTTGTTGTGAAGACGTGAATTCCAATTAAGCCGTTTAACTGGGATTACCCAAGGATATTTGATTTCCTCGGAGTTTCGTTGATAGAATTTTGATCAAGATGTATATTTCTCCATTTGGTAAAGCATCAGCCTAAAGCTATCTTAAGAGCGTTTCGCATACGAGTCCTAACTTCGTTAGCTTCTGTTCCCCTTATAATGACGACAAGAGAGTCAGTATAACCAATTTTATTAAAGCCTATAATGCTTAACTAATGAAATAGGTCATCAATGACTAAGGATCATAAGAGGCATGTACTCCTTCCTATGAGCAGCCTTTTACGGCTGAAACTGATACCGACCACTCAGGTGTTTTTCGGCTTTCAAGCATCGCTTTGATCTAGTTAATAGCGGGCTGTTCTATAATTCTATGGAGCAAAGCATTTGATACGGAATCATATTCATTATTGTTAAAAGCACCCTCTTTGTCAAGAAAGGCGCACAGTTCAATCTCTTTACAACAGTAGGCATTTCTAATCTCTGTTGTTAGTTTCAACAAGGCGCCATCCATTGATTTAAAGTTCTGATACGTTTATTGACAAGAGTGTAGAGGCATGCTACTATTTAAGCATTCTTTGATATTAAAAAAAACAGAAACACAGGCTGTGGGACTCCACCGGCTTTAGCACTTGTTTATATAAGAGTAGCTTGTTTTCGATACTAAGCTTGGAATGTTTTCCAGTTTCTTGGGTTTTTTTTGACGACTTTCAGCCGACTCGTTTTTCGGTGTGTTAAATTTACATGAACAAATTGGATCTCATTGAGGGCTTTTCGACCGGCACTTGTCCATTCATATATCATACCTTATCGACAGCGCTTTGCAGTTTCACAGCTGTTTCTGCAATCGTTTCACCTACTGCTACTATAGCAGTGAGATCGGCAAGCGCAGCTGGAACAGTTCACCATCTTGAGTTGTGTCTCAGATACATAGGAGATACAGAGGTGGTCCGAGAATACTTCCCTGTGGTATGCCGATTAAATTACCCTTTTAAATTACGATCCTTCGTTTTTGAGTATGAGACGGAACATCCTTGTCTTGCGATATTTTAAGCTTTAATGCCGTCCTTTATCAAAAGCTTGAACAAATTTTTTTAAACCTTACGTGCCACTCCCTCTGCATCATCGGATATTCTGTTTCACTTGGCTACCGTCGATATTTTGAGCAGTCCAGTGGTTGCAAATGCAGCTTTTTGCTACAACGCAGCGAATAAATAAACAATTTTATCACACTTATATTCTTAACACGCTAATACTGTTTTGACAAAGATTTTGATGTTAGCATTCCTTCTTTTCTGGGAGGAAGGCGCTTTTATAGACGACAAGTCAACGTATTTCTATGCGCATGGATCCAAAACTTATAGCGGTGTTGACGGTGATGTTTTCTCATATAATTTTGACGATTAAAGAAGTTTTGTCCTGTCTGAACAACACCGTCATATCTGTAATGTATATCCGCTTTTTTTCGGATAGTCAGCCCGCTTTCGAATTCCTGGACGCAATCCCACAATGATCTCTCAGGGATGTGAGAGACTAGTTCAACAATCACATATTTTATCTACCGGGGCACACAGAGATATTTTATTTTGACGAAATCGCCCAAATTGGAACCGCTCTACCTGTCCTACCTAGAAAAGATATTATCGGTATACCAATCGCTACTATAAGAATTGATCTTTCAAAAAAGGAAAAATCTCAGCGCTATCATAGGTTTCGTCACCAGGCACTGTCTTAAAGGGAAGCATGCAAGAAGGCATGGTGTTTTACAAACAACTTCTACAGAAGCCGCATGGACGATGAAGAGGAGAAGACGGTCCTCTATCTATTTTATACGAGCGCTTGCCTGAGTCAAATTTTCTTATACGATGACTGAGATGATCTTAAAAAACAATCTCCAACGCTTCGTCAGAACATCAAATTGGTTCAGAGTGTAGAAGGAGCATAGATTCAGGTAGCCCCGATGTGAAACGCTTTGTTCGTCTTGATTATTATTTTAATTCTTTTTTCGTAAAATTCAATACGCAACACCTGTCGATTTTTTCAGCATTCGAAGACTAACAGAAGCTGTATCAAACTCTCCATCTGTTGCCTTTCCCGGACCATAATAAAAATTCCACAAATAAACATGTTTTCATTGTCAAATGAATTTTTAATATTTTTTTTTGTCGGCCAAAAACAAAAAGAAATCTAGAATTTATTTAAAATTTCAATTAAACGCAACATCTCTCTCTGGTCTTTATAATAATAAATCTACACATCCGTACAGTTGCATTGTGTCTGTACTGTTTGCTTTTAATTAATTCATTCTGACCAAATTCAGTTGTTAATGCAAATTAAATTAACTATATGAGTAATAAATAATTAAATAAAAATGTTTTTAAAAAAAAAGATCAAAAATGTATACAAAAGCAAATTTAATAATAAAAAAATTCCTACAGATGTATTTAAGGAATTTTCGAACCGATAAATTGATTCGAAATCCATAAAATATCATGTAAGGGGTGCTCGGGACACGATACACAGAAAAACAGTTCCAAATGGCCAAACAGCGGGGACCATTGGGGAGCATCATAAGACATAAGACAGACCGCTGAATGTTAGTGTGAGGGGAGCCCATCACAACATTTGGTACTTGTTTCTAAACAGTTGTTCCCATAACTCTGATTTTGTGTCATCTAATTCTCCGGGTCGACATGTACAAGTGCAATAAAATCGTCATAAGTTTCCAGTTCCAATTTGGGATTTTTATTTTGATTTGATTTGATTACTCGTGCTACACAAACTTTTATTTTTAAAACTGAAAATTGTTTGTTATTTTTTTTTTGTCTGTTTAATGACCGTTGTTTATGCCGATGTGGATACTGGTGCGTTTTTTTTTTCTGTATCTGCTGGATTTCATTTCAATTCATTCCAGATGTCACAGGTTTTGATTGGTCCATAATACGTGCGCTATTTTCGACGTGACACAGTAAGAAATTCGAATCTAATTTTGAAGAATTAAGATACATCGAACTGGTGATGAAAATTGAAATAGATCGATGAGATGGAGTGGATGTTTGTATGGTAACAAAAACCTTGACCTATTATTGTAGTATCGCATCGGGGATTACTTACTTATGGATAATGTGGGGACCAACAATACAGCTCATTGTATCTTGAAAGGTTTATGGTGGGAACGTTTAATATTCAGCCTCGATATCAAGTTCAGAGACACAAGATACGATGTCAGTTTCATATGCACAAGCAATTAACTTGCCTCATTATAATAATTTCCAATGAAAGGACATCTCACACTGAAGTAGATCGCCTGTGGATGAGTACAAAACAATGGCAAAAGAGTGAAGGGCTTGGCGAACAATGAAAATGGTTTTACTCTATGCAGCTTTTAGGTTGACGTATCTTTTGTACAACTACCACAACTAGGAGAGATGCCTCCAGAGGGCTGCTTCTGTAAACAATCGTACTTTATTTTTTCTATTTTTCTTCAACAAAGATGTTGGAGGGGGGCAAAAACTATGATACTGCAGGGAAAATTAAGAGCAGGTCATTTACTTGGATGTTGTTTAGGGTGTACTTACTTAAAAATTGAGAAGATTGTAATTAAACCTTTGTGGGGCTATTAAGAGCTACTTGGGAAAACGCCTTTACGGAAAGTGCCATTTGTTGCATGGTATCTTGTTTAGGGTTTACTTATTTTATTTATTTTTGTTGTTTTCTTTTAGCTATTCTTTTGAAGAAATTATAAAACAACAAGATCTTACTGCTTCTGTGTATGGAACTAAACTAGATCAAAGGTGTTTGACCATTCTAACTGCAGGTTGTATTTATGTCTTCATGTGACTGCTCTATAATGGAACTAGGTAAGACATCGTCTTAAAGGGGTGGTTTTGAACAAACAAAAGACGCCATCCGTTTGTGGTCGCTATCCACCCTGTGTGGGGAAGTTTAAGCCGTAAAAATTATTTTCTTGGTTGCAATAAAGATGAAAGGTAAACTAAGGTTTCTATTTTGTGGGGCAAGATGGAAATTAAAAAAATTGAACCCTTCCATACTATTGATCTAATGATTCCCATTCAAAATTGATTTCTGAAGCTCCGAGACCTGATCTTTAAATCGGAGTTTCTGTGTTGATTCCTGTCCAGCATTTTGAATTCGAAAATCCTCTTCGGTCCATTCACTTGATGCTGCTGAGCCATAGAAGACATCGTGTTTTAGCGTTTTAGACCCACGGTAACTGAATAAATTTTCTTTCTCTGCCTTCGCCATTCATCCTTAGTTGTCCTTTTGCTATCTCGTTCGAACGGGCCACTCATTTACTTGATTGGGTAAGTGGATTCTATTGCATGGGATATTTTGGAACAGATAAGTCTTCGTGACGTACTCGTTATATGTAGGCAGTACCGTGAAGGCTCAAGCCTTCGGCGCATCTTCCCACGAGATATCAAAACAATGCGTTGATCAGTGCCCTTCGGGTAGTACAAGTACCACCGCCAATGCCAGATTCGAAGTCATGCGTAAGGCACAAACTTCCCCTTTAGTGAAGGTTCGAGGCTTATCTAATACATCAGCCATTCTGTGTGTCATGACACCCGGTTGCAGTGCACCACGATTTTGGGCAAACTAATCAGTTCCATAGCAATCAAAATAGTTGAGCACAGGTCATAGCAATGCAACATATACTCAACCACCATTCGGCCTACTCTTCCCGCGACTTTGGATACAAACCACAGTCATCAAGATGCTCCCACAAGGGGGGCAACTCCTAGTTCAGGCTGGAACAGAAATTCCAGGGGCCCTCTGTCCTTCCGCTGTACAAGAATATAGCTTCCGGTCGGGCTTCCAAACCTTACAGAAGACTTCACTGACATCGTAAACCTCAGTATTAAAGATGATGCCCATAGCCTGTTAGTCCACACTGAGTAATTTGGGCACTCGCACAGAACATGCAAACAATCCTGATGGGTAGCTCCACATGAGCAGCTCGCCACCCCGCTAAGCCCCCTTTTATGCAAAAATGCATTAAAAGAGCTGGCTGAGGGTAAAGCTATGTTCAGAAAACTCCGGCATGGTCAGCACATCCCTAAGGATTTTCACTAGTGTCCCATCTAGATGCAACGCCCTTTGCCCTCCCTCTAGGATAGGCTGTTCAGTTCGCTCGGGGAGATCTTTTCTGATCTTGAAAGCAATACCACGGCGTATTGCCTCTAGATCAAGAGGTGTTACTCTCTTGCCTCTGTGGAGACAGTGCGGCACACAGGTAGGCAACCAAACAAGGCGACTTTTTGGCAAGCCAATATCAGACGGCAGCCGTCTTCAGTCGTAACCCTGTCGTGCCATACCGACCTTCCATATGTTTCACAAGCAACACAGAGACCGTCGTATATGATACGTAAAGAATGCCTGTTAAGCCCACAGTCAGATCGCAGAATGCTCCTTACCTGCGCCTACAACGCACAACATGCGTTTCCTCATTTGAACCAGTGTCATGCCTAAATACCTAACCTCAATCCTAATGTCGTCTATACTAATCAAAGGAGGCCGACTTCTCGTATTCAATTTGCCCTTAAGCAACTTTAAAACGATCTTCTCCTGTGACACTTTAACGCCAACGCATTGTCCCCATTCAGTAACGATGGAAAGAGCTCTTACTCCTTATTTTTCTGTAAGACAGTTTGGTCAGTAAATTCTTAAGATATTGGGAGCGCATTTTTTATTGAAAGTTTGGAGCCTCTTTGTGGTAATGTTGCGCGTTTTCTGGGAACTCGCAGTTTTCACATTTGTTCCTAACAGTCCTAGTTTCTGTGCTCAGTATATTGCTTTTCATGCTGAATACATTACTCTTCCAGATTATAGTTAGCATATCGAACGCAGTTTTGTCCTGCGAATTCTGCTGTCCACACACAAGTTTGGGACCGCCATTTTCTGTTGTCATAGGAGTTTAAAGCTATTAACTTTCTACGCTTTATCTCAGAAAAAATTGTGTCGCGTGATTTATGGTCTATTTTGTCCGCCTCTGACTGTCGTGTGTAAGAGCAGGAAAACGTAGTCCAGATGCTAAAGAGATGTCTTAATCCTGTTCTGGCCCCTTTTCCTCTAAAAAAGCTACTGATTCTCATAATTAAAGCAGCAGCAGCGACAGAATCCAACCGCTATTAGAGGTAAACCTGTTTTTGATTTACGTACGGTGCAACAAGATCTCTATTCAAGCTGTCAAAACCATTCTTGAAATCATTGCAAAACAAATAAAAAGAAAATCTCTACTCGATTCGTTGTTCAATAATGTGTGTGCAAGGTATTGATGTGGTCGATGCATTTTCTATTCTAGCTATTACTCGTAGTTTAGCCAAAAGCAGTAAGAACCCCAATGCCACTTTGTTTGTCACATTTTGTCCGGTGTCCCCTATAAGGCAGTTTAACAACCATTCCTCTGTTCTAATCATTCGCCGAAAAGTTAGGCGTATTTTTAAAAGCTTTGCAAAATATCTTGGTTTCCTCAAACGATGTAAGCAATATTCCATTCCCTCTGATATGGCCTCAATAAATAAGCCATTCATCTTCCCAAGACTGGAGTAGAATGCTTATGTCTGGACAAATGCCCCTAAGACCTCTTTGCACTTACAAGATAGGATTCAAATTTTATAGATGATGTCAATATTACAGAGGGAATTAACACCCTCGTTCCGTCCCTTTTTTCACCACCAGTGCTCCACCGATATCTGTTTCGCTATGAATGCATATTAATACACCTTTAAGCCCCCTTTCGGATGAACTCTGAAATATCGTGATTCTTTTCTAAGTCGTAAAACTTGCTTATGTACTCGTAATGCTTTGTCGAACTCTAGTCATTATAACCTTCAAACAGTCAAAACCAACGTACATTGGTGCCTCTGTTTCTTGTCTCCCTAACTTTCCATCGCACTCACTGTGTGCAAAAATTTTAAGTAAGATAATCCCTCGAGTGCTACTATAAATAAAGCAAGAGTTCCCCCGGTATGCTGTCAATTGCTCTGTTTTCCTTAAGGGCTCTTATTACCACGTGACTCCATCATTACTAGAGGATTGGTGCGAATGTGGGTATTTATTGCCGTGTTGAGTTGAGCCTCACTTAAGTTTTTGTTACAATTTCTTTGCCTAAGTACTCTGCCACAAAATCTTTTCTCCATCCTGACAAGATGTTCTTCATCTGAAGCCTGCTGATCTTCAGCTCTTGTCCCACGTATTTGCTGCTTGACCTGGCATGGTGACAAGTGTATTGCCGTATTAACTCTTATTTCATCTTTCACTAGCTTGCATTTCTAGACTTATAATTCAAGTTCAGTATGTTCATCGATCCATCTCGACGTGTGTGGAATTACCCAAGTGCCTTGGCGTTTGGGCTTGGTAAGACAATGGTCTCTGTCACAGATGAAAAAACATTTTCAGGAAGTTCAATAGTTGTCGATATTATCCCTAGCGAAGTCTCTGCTCCAACCTGGACGATGATGACCAACAATTCCGTCCACCCGACCTGGATGAAGTGAAGATAGCCATATCGAAGCTTTAGTCCAACAAAGCTGCTGGAGCGGATGGCCTGACTGCCGAGCTCTTCAAAGCGGCAGGCGATGACTTGGTAAGGAGCATACACCAACTCATCTGTAAAATATGGTCGGACGAAAGTATGCCCGATGAATGGAACCTCAGCATTGTTTGTCCAATCCTCAACAAAGGAGACCCTGTGAACTGCGCCAACTACAGAGGCATCAGTCTCCTTAACATCGCTTATAAGATCTTATCCGCCGTATTGTGTGAACGCCTGAAGCCGTTCGTCAACAACCTGATAGGTCCATATCAGTGTGGCTTCAGGCCAGGAAAGTCCACCATCGACCAGATATTCACACTACGGCAGATCTTGGAGAAGACCCATGAGCTTCATATCGATACACATCACCTATTCATCGATTTTAAGGCCGTGTATGACAGCATCGATAGAGACGAGCTATACAGAGCAATGTCTAGTTTTGGCATCCCTGCCAAACTCGTACGTCTGTGCAGGATGACGATGGAGAATGCACGCTGCTCCATCAAGGTCGGTAAAGATCTCACCGAGACCTTTGATGTCCAGAAAGGATTTAGACAAGGCGATGCGCTGTCATGCGATTTTTTCAACATCGTACTTGAAAGAATAGTGCAAAACTCACGAGCAAACACAAGAGGCACTATCTTTCGAAAGTCCGTCCAACTACTCGCATACGCCGACGATATTGACATAATCGGGAAAAAGCAGCGTGATGTCAGTGGCGCTTCCGCGAGTATTGAGACGGAAGCGGCGAAAATGGGTTTAGCGGTCAATGAGGGCAAGACCAAGTATATGCTGTCAAGCAAAAAGGACAACCAACACCGACGTCTCGGACAGAACGTCACCCTCGAAAGATATAACTTTGAGGTAGTTAAGGACTTTGTCTACCTAGGCTCCGCTATAAATACAGACAACGACACCAGCGCTGAGATCAAGCGAAGAATAACTCTTGCCAACCGCTGTTTCTTTGGGTTAAGAAGGCAATTGAGTAGCAAAGCCCTCTCTCGGACAACAAAAGTCACCCTTTATAAGACTTTAATAATCCCGGTCCTGCTCTATGGCGCAGAGGCATGGACATTATCAAAAATGGATGAGGGTGGTCTTGGTTGCTTTGAGAGAAAAATTCTTCGGGCGATCTTCGCTCCCGTCTGCATTGACGGTGAGTGGAGGAGGAGATACAACTACGAACTGTATGGACTGTACAGCGTCATGAACCTAGCCAGAAGAGTAAAGATCCACAGACTGAGATGGCTGGGTCATGTAGAGCGCATGGACACCAATGCTCCGGTCCGAAAAGTCTTCGAATCCGCCCCCGAGGGACAGCGCAGTAGAGGAAGGCCAAAACTCAGGTGGCGCACGCAAGTGGAAGAGGACCTCAGCCAACTTAGCGTGCGAAACTGGAGGCAGCTAGCCAGGGATCGAGCTGGCTGGAGAAGCTTGTTGACTGAGGCCCAGGTCCACCCCGGACTGTAGCGCCACCTAAAGTGAAGTCTCTGCTCGTTTCCGTATTCGTGGCAAAATGATCGCTATTCTGTTGGCGCATTTGGAAATCCCGGGGTTTGCTGATACTATGAATGGTGGTCCTTGTCATTAGATGGTGATCTTTCACAACGTCGCTCCTCGTTTGTTGCGAACATTTTGGATGCAACTTTCAAAGGCCCAACTCATGTTAGAGTGATCGATCTAGTTCAATATAGGTTGCAGATCAATTCAAACTCAGCTGATTCTATAAAAGCACTTTTAGTTAAACAGGGAGCCTTCAATCAGAAGGCCATTGACTGTTGGAAATTTAAAAAAGATCGCGGTACCTCGTCAAGATTTACAAATCTTCCTTGTCATCGTCATCATCATACTGACTATCTAACATTGTTCCTACAAATCTACTCGTATTTTACGAACATTGTTCCTACAAATCTACTCGTATTTGGTTAAAGCCGAATGGAACTTATCTTTAAAACTGAAAAAATCGATTCCTCCCTTCTATTCGATACAGCGAATTCCCAGTCAACTTCAACTTCAATGGAGTCTACTTAGTTTGGCCATAAAATATTTACATGATAAGTTTTCCATAAATCGTCCAATGCCTAGATGTGCAGCTTCCTTTTCATAAAAACAAATTATAATATCTGCAACTTTTTTTTTGCACTGAGATAACTTTTCTCATAAATACTAACTCAACATCATATTTTAATTTTTTTTTTCTTTTTCTCTTACGGATAAATAAATATTTTTTCTATTTTTTCTATATTTTTTTGCAGAGGGCATTGTATCGTATACCCTACCCAAAGGTGTTCAACGTGGAATTGAAATCGATTTATCAGATAAAACTTATGATGGCCATGAGGAAGATGATAAATACGTTGGTGGTCTTGGTCAGCTTGTCGATGGGCAAAAAGGCAAAGATAACTTTCGTACAGATATTCATGGATTCGGTAAAGGTGAGTTTGTTAAGGTTAGATTTTCAATAAGCAATCAATTGAGAATGCCCCATAGCTGTTATCGTCAAATGAAATTTATTTACAAGGGTCCAATGGGTTGAGAATGACCATTTGAATTTTTGTGAGAAACTATTCGTATTATAGAAGTTGAGGGAGTGAACTAAGTAAGATATATATATGGGTTTCGATTTGTAGGCACAAATATTGCTCTTGATTTATTACATAATCTGATTAAACTTAAAATGAGCTCAATTCTTGAAATTCATCCAAAACTGGCACATAACAAGGTTTCATTAGATTCAGATATCGCTCAGTATGTGCTATGGGTAAAGTGTATTGGGTTGTGCTCGATTCAAAAATTAGTGTTCATTAACAGAGTGTTTCGGGATATAAAAATTTTCAAACACAATTTCGCACACCTAATTGCTGGACTGTCTTCGGAAAATTTAGGAACCTATCACACTAATAACTCAACATCGTCTGGTAATTAATGCTACCGACTGTAACGCATGCGTAAAGTCGTAACCTTCGAATCTGATGATTCTTACTCACTTACTTTAGGTACCGCTACAGAACGTCTCTTGTGATTTACGTAGACCCCTACCGTGAAGGCCTTATCCCAAGGAGCGCTTACACTCATTACAGGATTTATATAATGAATCAATCAGCGCCCTTCGAATGGTATTAATACCACCCCCAGTCGTGTGTAAGGCATCGTGCCTATCCCTTGGTATAGGGTTGAGGCCTATCCAAAACCTCTACCATTCTTTGGGTCATGGCACCCGATTGCAATGCACCTCTACATCGAACAGACCAATAAGTCCCATAGCAATCAAAAAGTTGAGCTCAGGTCGTTGCACGCTAAAACATATGCTCAACCATGTGATGTCCAAGCACCATTTGGTCTACTCTCCCCGCGACTTTGGGTATAAACCACAACCACCACGATACTCCCACAAGAGGGCCAACTCCTAGGTTAGGCCGGAACTAAGTTCCGGGGGCTCCTGGCCTCCCGTGGTACCAGAATAAAGGCTCGGGTCGAGCTTTACAACTTTGCGTTTACTTCCAGTTGGGCACCTTATTGCAAGAACACTGCCAACGTCGCAAACACCGTCTTGAAAATCTACGCCCATAGCTTGAAGATCCCTAACATCACCACACAGAGAACATTCAGACAAAACGTGTATCTTGTCTTCAAAAGGAGCTCCACACCAGCAGCCTTTCACCTGGCTTAGGCTCCTTTTATGCAAAAATGCGTTAAAGGAACCATGACCAGTATAAAGAAAGCCCAAGTTGAGATTAAATCTCAGCTAGCTGCCTTACGTTTCGCACACTAAGATGGCTGAGGTCCCCTTCCACTTGCGTGCGCCAACTAAGTCTTGGCCTTCTTCTACTGCGCTGTCTCTCGGGGCGGCTTCGAAGAGTTTTCAGACCGGAGCATTGGTGTTCCGCTCTACATTACCCAGCCATCTTAGCCATTGGATCTTTAATACAAACGGGACCAAAAATCACTCGAAGAATTTTTCTCTCTTTACCGGCCTTGATGGAGCAGCGTGCATTCTCTATCGTCATCCTACACTGACCGGCTAGATATATAACTCGTCTCTAAGGATGTTATCATATGCGATCTTAGAAACGATGAGTTGCTAGTGTGTAAAGTAATGGTCCTACTCAGCGGCTATAGGAGCAATAATAGGGCTAACACCCCTACACTCGTACATCAGCAAAGTCGCTCTACGCAGCTCATCTGGTATAGTACAAGCCAAGGAACTGGATCTTCACAAACACCCAGACCTAAAGATCCTACTCTCTGGCATACTAGAACTAGACATGACAGGAATGCCCCAATCTGATATACAACTATAGTATCATAGGAGCAAACATCCATATATTCACGGACAGTCAAGCAGCCATAAATGCCCTTAGCTAGCTCGCGCATCATTGATTTCAAATCAGTCATGTACTGCTTCAAAATCTCCCAAAACTACGCTTAAGGAACAAGACCAAACTGTGGTGGGTTCCTGGGCATGAGGATATTGACGGAAATGAAAAGGCAGACGAACTGGTCAGAAATGGTTCAGAAACCCCTTCCAATGGACCTGAATCCTTCTACTGCACCTTTAAAACAGCAGTAAATCCAGCCATTAAACACCGGAAGCACACAAAATGCATCTCGTATAGGGAGGAGACTCCAGATCCAGGATATGCCAAACGTGTCATCCCATCCTTCAACAAAAATGCAAACAGATGTTTTAATCTGAATCGGCATGATATCAGAAACCTAGTACCTTACAGGTCACCAGGGTTTAAGATATCACCTCAGCAAAATTGGGCATGCTGACTCTCCGGAATGCCGACTCTGTCTCGAAGACGAAGAAACAGCTGAACACATTTTATGTGACTGCCCAGCCCTTCTTCAGGGAACAACTCGAAATCTCCGAACTAAGGGATGCCCCTGCTGGTAGAGTTGCTTACTTCATTCGAAAGGAAGAAACCCTACTAGCCTAAGCCCAATTTTGACAAATCAGCACAAAACCTCTAGCGCTACTAGCTAAATTAAAGAAAAAAAAAAAATGGTCCTAGTCGATGTTGGCCCTTGCGGTCGTTTTGAGATTCGTAATACTCGAGCAGTTCCTTGCGTTGTGGGCAATCTTGTTGACGGTTGATCTATCAGGAGTTCTCCAAGTCCCCTTGTGAATATCGAGATGGAGGAAACCCCGTGGCAGCTACGATAATATTTTTTCTCGCTGCAAACGCATTCAGGGTGCGTTATCGTAGGTGCTGTCGTGCGGGCTATTCCTAGCTTTCCATTAAAATCGGCGAGGAAAATTTTGATGTCATAGCTAGGACATTGCTCGTAGGTCTTGTTCAAGAGCTTGGCTTTGACGTCATCATCTTTCTCCTCTGTTGGGGCTAATAAGGCTAATGTTTCCAGATTTAGCCTTGATACTTATTGCTGCCTTTAACAGCGAATTCGCATCCAAATAGGCGCTGCTCTTTCCGTCGATAACAGTCGCAGTAGTAGATGTTGCAGTTTTTCATACTCTTTTTGTCCGGTAATGTCTGCTTTGCAGCAGTCTAGAGCCTCCGCTACGCTAGTTGTTCCGCTGCACGTGGCCTATTAAGGGACCTAACATTTCGAGTTCTATTTTTGATACCCCTAGTACGAGGGGTCGGTTAGGCCCAAATCAATTACCATAAGGTCTCATAAAGAGCTCATCCGCTGCAATCTACAATATTTTCCAAGACCCTGATTCAGTCTCGAAAATTCTTACCGGCCTGAGTCCCATAAATGTATGAGTAGTTCGGCTTATTTATTCCGGGATTTTTTTTCCACCGTCGGTTCCGTCAGGGGAATTCATCCGCTGTCCCATTTATAGTGTTGCTATTTTTGGTTGCTGGTCAGCACTCACGCTAATAAATTTAGCAAGTTGACTCCGGATGGATACCGACCAGTACCCCACCTGGAACTTATACAAGCGCAATTGATGCGTAGAAACAGTTCCAACACTGTTAATTGACATCGCTCAGCGCCTACTCTACAGCACCCAACCATCATTTGTTCATCCACTGAATTAAAAACAACCTCCCGAAAATTGAATTAGTTCAGGATTAGAAAAGGGCAGACTTACTCTCTAATGGTTACCTTTCCTGGCAGTCAATCTCACAATTTTCTGTCTCTGGAGCGCTACGGCCAAAAATCGTGAGAATTGGATAGAGCCTTATCTGAGACGTTGTCTTGCTTTTATTTGACCCGTATAGACAGTCATGGACTTCTGTGACCACCTAATCCCAAACCTTAATGTCAGATTGCTGCTTTTATTCTGACCACTTACTTTCCAAACGGCAACAAAACAGGGACACTGCCAGTGACATTTTTCCCTTAGAAACCGCGTCAATCGAGCTCAACAATAGCTACAGCTCTGAGAAAACTTCTATGAAATTGTTTCGTTCAATTTTGTCCACAAAAATGTCTACATCACACCTCAAACAATGAGATTCCGCACGTTCTATTTTAAATATGCAGCTATGGTGTCGAGAAAAGTTTTCGGAAAATCCTTAACTCCCACAGGAAAAGTAGAAACTTAACTAAATACCTCAATGTTGGATAACCTAAATCTTTTCCACAGATTCTCAACCAAAGACTACGACTACATCTCGCATAATGTGCATTTTACTTTTGCAACTTATTCCTTCGCCAAAGGTATACCTACTACAAATTGAAAAGTTTTCCATTTAAACATTTTCACTACCATCTCCCGTGAAACTCCTACTCAGACTTTTACGGAATTATTGTTTATCTTTCGCATAAAAACACCCAGCCATAATGAACATTATGCCGTGCTTAAAGTTTCAATGGCGTTGGTATCAAACTGCTTGGTTGGCTGGTTGGCTGAGACTCTTTTCAGCCGCAAAAAAAAACTGCCAAAAAGTTGAACTGATCTCCGCTTGACGCCGGAACAAACAGCCGAGCAGACAGTGCATTTTTGAACCCGATAATAAAATTCAACTGAAAATTAATTTAAAAACAAAAATATTGACACGCTAATTAGTATTTATGCCATAAACTGTGAGTGAGAGTTGCTCTAGCACCGTCCGCCATAGACACGGAAATGAATAGGAACATGAGCCTGGACATGGACATGGACATGGACCCGGATGCACACTCACTCACTGGTAATAGATTTCAGCGCTTCATATACTCGTACTCGTACTCGTACTCGTATCTGTCGTGACCGGGTATAGTGTCGTGTAGTCAGCAAACTGCAAACTCCCCATCTGCTCAAAGGCCAAAGTTCCAAAACAATCGATTATCGCTGGCAACTTTTATTATTTTCTTCTTTTTTTGGCTCAAAAACCGAAATGAAATGAAATGAAGAGAAACAGGAAAAAGAAAAAAGGACTCGAAGGAGAAAGTTTTACTCTCATTTCTATCTTCCGATGTCCTGTTGAATTTAGCAAAACTTAGTCTATAAAGAGTGGAAAGTTATTTAACTATCGCATCTCTATTTTGGGAAATCCGCAGATGATATAAAGTAGCGAAAAAGTTTTCAACTTAAAAAAAACTGTATATATATTTGTATGTACATTTATATAGTCGTACAACTGAAGTACGTGGTAGTGCGGTACGAGACGTGGAAAGAAATAAAAAAAAAAATAGAAAAACATCTCCCCTGAAAGAATGTAGCTAGATACAGCAAACAATGCAACTTTATAATAGATGATTATAAATCATTTTTCATGGGCGGAAGAAAGAGGGGACAAGAATACAAAAAAAAAAGCACTACAGTCCCGTTGGAATGCGGGTGTGTGAAATTGTTGCCAAGACTGGAGATGTTTTTCTCTGCTTTCCTAACCTGGAAAATGCATAAATTTTGAAATTTAAAGACAAAAAACGGAACTGCAAAAAGGACGTTAGTCGCTATAAATACGAGTATAGCATGTGCGGAATACGCTGAGTATGGTTCATGTCAACCCCTACGGATGCACCGTTGCGTCTTCACAAAATATGCTTTCCCGTTTGCTTCTGCTCCTCTACTTGACAACAAGGTTTCTGTTTCTTCTCTTCTCCTTTCTATATCATAAGTTTTATCTTAATTTATGCCAGATGCGGTCTTTATTCAGTTTTCATAGTTTCTAGCTTTTTAATAGTTTTGTTATGTTTCTTAGATATTTTCTAGAGTTAGCTCATGGATGTATCTTTATGATAAGTTAAAAGGGGACACAAGTGCCGACTTGATGTTGACAAAGAGCTTGCCATTTTCCAATGTCAACGGTGACAGGGAAAATGTCGATATACGAGTATTGTCTTAGGAGGTTTCGAAAAGTACTCCATCGAAGATCAGTGATGACCTTTAACTTGAGCCCTAACCAACACCAATTTAAGACTTTTCTATCGAAGACGTTTCTTCTTGCCGTATTTTAGTGCATGGAATCAACTTTGCGCAGTCAAAATGTGCACTCTATTATACGGACTGTTGTTCTGTTAAACTTAAGTGGGGTGAGGTGCATTTTTCGAACTAAGGGCATATTCGGGTAAGTTAAATAAATACTAAAGAGGAGGCTGTCAACACTAATACAGGGTCATTCATTTCGTAGTTTCAAGTTGGCAACGCTGGTATTTGACACCTGCCAAACTCAGCTGTCATTTGAAGTGTCATAATATTAGTACAAAAGTGGTGATTCAAGCGTAGCCACTTTTCGCGCATTACGCAATGATTATGGTCGTCATAGTCGACCGACTTCGTAAGTAATCGGTAAAATTGTGAAGAAATTTGAAGAGAGTGGAAGCGTTACTGATGTCGTAAGCCCGTGCATCATCGTAATGCACGCTCAGTCGAAAATATCGCTGCTGTAAGTGCAAGTGTTGCTGATGATCCAAATTTATCGATTTCCCTGCGTTCACATCAATTGAACGTGTCTTACACATCACTATGGCGTATTTTGCATTTGGACTTGCATCTCCATCCTTATAAAGTTCAACTCAAGCAACAATTGAAGCCTGCTGACCATTCACAACGCCGTAGATACGCTTCTTGACAACAGACAACAACATTTTCCTCAGTGAGGCACATTTCTCACTCGGTGGGTATGTAAACAAACGAAATTGCCGCATATGGGGCTCATAAAACCCACAAGCGATAAAAGAGGTGGCATTGCATCCAGAAAAAGTACTTTTTAGTATGCTCTATGGCCGAAAGGTGTCATTGGTCCGTATTTCTTCGAAGATGCCAACGGTCGGACGGTTACAGTCAATTCGGAGCGATATGGTGAATGATAACCGATTTGTTTTGACCGGCGATTGAATATCATGACTTGGACGATATGTTTTTCCAACAGGATGGGGCAACAAGCCACACAACACGACCAATTATGGCTATATTGCGTAAGAAGTTTCACTTTCACTTTTTGGCGACGTCAATTGGCCACCAAGATTATACGATTTGACACCGTTAGATTTTTTATTCGGTGGGGCTACGCAAAAGACACTGTCGTTACGCGAATAATCCCCGAACTCTAGACGCATTAAAAACCAACATTACTCAAGTTATGGAGGAAATACCGCCCGAAAGTGATGCCTTAAGGCAACTTCTTTGAACTGCAATGCATAAAAGTCAACGAATTTGCTTGTGATTCGCGAAACCCACTGTGACAAAAGAATTCATACGAGTATATGGAAACGTCATTCTGTTAAGAGCCAAATAGTTCGGAAGTTCGGCGCTATGGAGGTAAACAACCAGTATATGAATACACCACCGTGCAATTACTCTCCCATTAAAATAGCTGTCCATTTCCAGCATAATGACCAACAAAAGTTATGAACATGATTATGTATTGCGGCAACCTGACGTCAACATACGTAATATCTAGACAAGGCTTGCTACCTCAACTTGCAAACGAAAGCGTTAATTGGCTCTGTTGGAACAGACTTAAACTAAAAACTAAGGGAATGCCATCCAAGAAAAAATCTTTCGACGCAGCTTTCATGAGTTTTTAAAGTGAACATTCACGGATGAAATCTTCATCATCTTAATCATTGCAGTGAATCCAAGTTTTGGAACGAGAAACTCGCCGGGAGGAGATACATATACTAAACATAAATTAGTCACACGCCCAGTGGTGGTCATCAAACCCTCTTTGTTTGCCATAAGCTAGTAAATGAATCTCATATATAGATCAACCCTACTCAGTTTGAGATACTTAGTTCAGGTTGTAAGGGACGTAAGTGGTTGTCTTGAGATCATTTAGAAGAGATACTGAAACAGACTAGACAGACTAACGCCAGCTATCATAACTTAAGCGAGGTTATTAGCATCGGCCTGCTTAGCCTGACCCTTGGGTGTTGCAAGTACTTCTGGATGTCCTAACATTCAACACAATTACAACGGGGTCAAGTAAGATCACCAACTTTCGACGATTAAAGTCACAACCACGAGACTCAACTAGAGCCCCTTCTGATCGCGTCTTCCTTCTGCTTTCTCACAATCCTACTCCTCATTCACAAACCACACAGGACCAATGGTAATGTTCTCAAGAAGCATTTGAGAAACTGTTTCTGACTTGATTAGTTACAAAGCGCCTTTGGATCAAAGGACACAAGACTGGAGAAACCTGCGGAAGGAAGGAAAAAGCAGGAACTCGAGAAGCGCGAAATTGACCAGACCAGGTCATGAAAACCGGAAGGCTGCATCGGTAATAAAAAAACATAAAAAGGCTGCTTCTATGAACTATATAAGGCGATTATGGTCAACACACCGCCGTCAGATGATTAAGAATTCCGTCCTTTCGACCTAAACGAAATTTAGGTAGCAATATTGAACCTGAAGTCAGATCAGATGATAATACTGACTTGGACGAACTTGGTTATTGTTAGGCTTTTCAAAGCAGTTTGAGATAACTTTCCAAACCAGGTCCGTCTAGTCTGTAAGATACTCCTTAGCCAAAAAGGTCCCGTAATAACCACCTTGTGGCTCTCCCATTAAAGAAGTCACAGGGAGCCAAATCAGGTGAATTCGGTGGCTGTTGAATGGTATTTGTTGCATTTTTCGTCAAAGAATTACTAATAATGATGGCACTGTGCGACGGTGCGTTCCGGGAATTTTTTGATCAAGGTGAGGAAGGTCAGAGGAAGCATGGCACATCAGCAACTTTTTCCTGATCCACAAGTAAGGGGGCTATCTTGAAATCAAAAAAATTAGAGGAGGTGGGGATATGAACAAAATAAGTCTGAAACTTAACGACAAGAGAACAGAGAACTTCCTGTCATCGGAAAACGGCACACAATACCGACGGTAGGCAGTTATAAGTTCGTGATAGTTAGCATTTTGTCTACTTGGGCTTCATAACTTCAACCAGCGTAGAAGTCAAACACAGAACACAGTCCTTGAGAGTTCTCGAACACATCATATATGGAAAGGTAGGTGAGAAAATAGCTCACCTTCCCTGAAGCCCTCAGGCCAACTTGATACATGCAACTTGGCCTGATAAAGATACAGATTTCCGATGGAAGCCAAGGCAAGCCATGAGGCATATTCCAGACACCTTGAAGCCGGACGACAGTAGACAACTCCGTGAGTTCACCAATTGGAGATTAGGATTTTGGCCAAAAAATCATCTTTCGGGTCGACGCCCATTTTTGGCTCAGCGGCTATGTAAACAAGCAAAATTGTCATTATTGGGGCGAACACAACCGACAAGCGTTTGGCCAAGCATCAACGCACCCCTAAAGATTGACTGTTTGGTGTGGTTTATGGCACAGCGGAATCAACGGGCCTTATTTCTTTCGAAATGAGGAAGGAGAAACAGTTACCGGCAATGTCAACTTCCTTGTTTAAGGTACAATACTAGATAAGTTCCTGTACTGGTGTGGGATGCACTTTCTCAGTGTTTTCAGCAAAGTACATCGATGTGCATACAAAATAATACGGCCGTTGTACCGATCGATTGATACCGCTACTAGGTCCCTGGCCTAGAAGCCTGAAATGAGAGAGAATTGTATTTCTTTTGCAATGAAAAGACTGCCCTCGCTCGTAGAAGGCTTTTGGCAAAACTAGCTCTTTGGTTCTATCTGCTTAACCAAAAATCTTACTAGTGCTTGCCCATGACTCTTGGATAAGTCCTTAGCTATGTTCTCTTGTCGTGTTTGTTGTCACCTCTACGTGGTACGACATCCTATTTCTCGGGCTTTTGTTGTGTTGCCCTTTATTTGTCGGCCCACCCGCTTGATCTGCAAGAAAGCTTTGTCCTTAAACGATTCTGGCCAGTGGATTTACGAGTATAAGTCATGGTCAGATTGCTGTTCTTGTTGTTGTTGAGGGTACAGGTTTTCCGCTTGCGTGTACTACAGCACTTGCGGGTGGGTTGACGATTGCTCTAGATGGGCAAGTGCTCACTATTTCACCAAATTTATCTAACGTCGTAGTCATCGTATTAAGGGTCGCGGAATGCTGGCTTTACCTCCTCATCACGTAGTTCGGTCGTGATAACTATGATCCTCTCTTGTATCTGAATCATTTGTTCATTTGTGAGAGGTCTACGATAGAGGTCGACTGGTACAACTCCCATTCTAACAGAGCTCGCTGTATTGCTTCATGGGACTTTGTCGACTGTAGTGTTCCCGGTTTAAACTCGTGTGTATTGTCCTCGGATCGCATTCGCTTCATCTCGGGGCCCTTTTCTGACAACTTTTTCTAAGCATAAATCCGGGCTTGCTCGTAGTTTCAATCCCTTTAAGCCGTCTTGGGAACGTTTATATTATCGGGCTGCATCACGCCCAATAAAAGACTATTGCTGGTCTCTGAGCCGGAATCACTAAGTAGTGACAAATCCTCTTCAAAGTCCTTCGACTAAACACCCTCTTAGCCATGCAACCATCGGCGCTTGCTTATGGTTTTTTTCCGTGATTTACTCCTCTAGTCTCATCCTCCTTTATCCGGAGTTGAGATCGGCAGTATGCTTGAGCATGCTAGGATCCAGTCCGAGCTACAATCCCTTCATTATTGCATCAAACCAAAGCCAATAACGCCTCCTGTTTGTAAAATAGCACTGAATAGAGAGGTTTTTCGACAAACCATTGCGAAGCCTTTGAAGATGGAAATGTGCCTCACCATTCAAATGCTTTTTTTTTCGGTTAAATTCTTGAAGAATCCTAAACACTTTCGACGCTCCTGATGATCGGTAGGATTAGGTAATTGTGTCGATTGTTCTTTGAATTCGATGTTGTTTTTGATATGCCTGATTCCTGAAATCGACAAATCTGGACTTGGGCAGGATCTTGCGATACTTCTTCCCACCTTTTAAATAAACCTTTAAACTATGATATACAAATACTATGAGTACCTTTAATCTATTTGAAAAATAACCTTTTTAGAAACAGTCTTATTATTTTTATTATTTTTTTCATTTTCAGGTTATGAATGGGTTGGTTGGCGGAACGATACACCAAGCCTTTTGGGTAAACCTGTTGAAATAGTTTTCGAGTTCGACACAGTAAGGAATTTCAGCGCAATCGTATTACATACAAATAATCTCTTCTCAAAGGATGTGCAGGTAAGAATAAAATATTTGAAAACCCCTTCGTCATCCATTAGTATGTAGATATTGTACATATTCCTTTCGTACTTGCCTCCTCTTGTAAATTTCGTGATTTATTAAAAACCTCATACTCAGTAATAAAGTAGAGTAGTACATACCATACATATGCAGGTACGTGCCTTGCCATACATCTGCGAGTTATGAAAATCAAATTGTTCTACACGTGATTTTAATGAAATTGTACAAGGAAATTTCTAAAATAACTTGAAGATACTTTCGCGTTCCTAATTAAATTTATTCATCATGTAACTTTGACACAAATTTGACATAAGTTCCTTTATGATGGAAAAAGATAGATTTGGAAGATAAAAATAGTTGGATCTGGATTTACTTTAATTAGAAATGTTGAGTTGGATCCAAGGTTATGAAATATTGACGCTGCTAATGAGGTTGGAAATAAGAATTTCCCTGGTAGATAGTCTGGAAGATTAGTGGATTTTCAGAGCGAAAACCGGAACACTCGTGAGAGATTTTGTTACGTTATGCAACACATGAAATTCAGTATTCTGGTTGGACCCTGGACAGTTGAATTTAGGGTTTTTAGGTTACTGAATCTATTTCCTTCCGTAAAGAATTTAGTACGAAGAAAAGTCGCAGATCTTCTGAGTAACTTACAAACTTAAGTCCGAAGTGGATGCAGCCAATAAACCCCCCAATCAGCACGGTCTTTGACTAACTGCATCTAGTAACAATCTTTACTTGTGCATGCGACCTCAGTTGTGGTCTTTTTCAACAGAGTTATTCATCCGGCGAGAAATGCTCTACCGCTCTGGAAAATTATTCTGACAAAGTCAATTTTGCTGCTTAGCTCGTAGATTTAAACATCATATCTCCCTCCAAAGCTAATTAACGTTAACATGACCTGCAATCGCCTTAAGTATTTCGCGTTCCTAACGAGAAGAATGCTTTGCCTTTGTATTAAGAAAGATTTCGCCTAGTTAACTTCTTAGATTAAAGATATATACATCAAGAAGTGTAACTCTTCGATCCGCTTTTGTGTGATGTGCATGAGTCAATAGCGGGACTAAGATAGGCAAAGTCTGTAACTACCTCCGAGTTTAAGCTGTTTTTTTGTAAGGTGCTGTGCGATTGGTGTTTACTTGGTGTTGTCAAGCCTCAACCCATTTATACAGTGTGGCAAAAAATATCCCAGGTTGAATCTCAGTTTCGGAGGAAAGAGAAGTAGATTGGTGCCTAGTCTGGTGAATCCAGCGGATGATGATTTCGAGCCAGAAATTGACTAACAATGAGTGATGTGTGACTCGGTGCATTATCGTGCAACAGAGACCAACTCGCGAAAAATAGTTCGAAAAGTCTCTTTCTGTTGATGTTTAAGGCTTCTTCCATCATTCTCATTCAATCATACCGGTCTTCGGCAACAAAATCACGTACTTTTTGGATCATTTCAGGCGACCGAACTGAAATTGGCCTTCTCGTGTGTTTGTCATTCTCCAGCACCTCTCTGCCGCCCAAAAAACGTCTATGCCGCTCGAAAACAACTATTCTACTAAAACAATTATCACGGTACACTTGTTATATCAATCAAAATTTAAATTTAAACCAAATGTTTTGACAGATAGTAGAAAATGATTCAATCTTTAAACGTATACTCAGACAAATAGGTGGCGCTCTTAGTTGCTACGACAGGTCTCGTGTCCGGGATATTATACGCCACACTGTGTGTGTCACTTATTTTTGAATACATGTAAATGCACTTGTAAAAGTTAATGAGGTCTGCGGATAATATTGATGTCATCTGCGTAAGCAAACAGTTGCACAGATTTTGGAAAATTACGTTTCTGCTCTTGACGCACGGGCTTACACCAAACATTATCTTGTCATAATCCATGTACGCCAGATCTCAGTGAGTCTACTCTTCACCTTTCATAGATGCCGTCGTATTCGAGATTGAAATCGAGAGAAAGGTGGTGTGTATCAATCGATTCGGACTTCTTGGGCTCTTTAAAGTTAGGCTGTAGTATGACACCACCTTGGTGTAATAGAGGCCTGATTAGAATATAATTTCATGTGTTCACTCAATTCGGCGGACAAGATCTTATACGACGACTGATTCCTCTATAATTGTCACTCTATTCTGCGTCTTCGTTGTTTTATGCTTCAAAAATGAAGTGTTTTGCTGCAATTAACTTGCGCGCACTCTTCCCCTCAAAACAGTCGTTTTGCAGGAGTTGCGTAATGGTACTTAGCATCGATGACACTCGAAAGTAAGATCACGTGATAAGGATTGGCAAACGTTTTAGCTTGCGGCAATTACCGCTTTAGATGGACTCATAGTATTTTTCCGTATTTCTCCTTTATTGTTGCATTTGAAATATCTGTAGACAAACCGTGCGTGTAACCATACAGATGGTGGTCCAAAAGTAAACTGACTGCTGGCAATGTGTTTAGTCGTATGTCTACTTGAGACCTTTTCGAAGTCCTAACATTAAATATACATTTCAAAGCGTCGCATTCTTCTTCCTTTTTCCGGGTTATCAACAGTAATCCCTCTACTCTACGAAGGTGAGTAGTTAGCCGCAGACCATGCTATTTCTTCGATCCCTTGGACAGAAAGTGCTCTATATATTCAGGAGTCAGAAACATGCTTCGGGGATATATTTCAACAGCTTGATTTAAGTACCTTGAAAAAGTTGATGTCGGGTTTTAGTATTCTGTCTGTTGACTCCAGTGTTGATTTCGAAACGCGAACTTATCCAATTTTTGCCCATTTTGGCCAATTTAGTCCTGATTGGATAGGACCAGTAAACGGTAGCAATCAGGAAAGATTAAAATATGCACGGTTAACGTGTAGTTGTAGTTACAGCACTGTGAGTCGCCAAGAAGTCACCTGCATGAAGCTAAACAAAGTCCAAAAAACAGCACGTCTCAGCATAAGCGGAGTCCTACGCACAACTCCCTCCTCCAAGCAGCTGTTAACGCAGCTATTCGCCTTAAAGAAACCTTTTAGAGGACACAAAAATTTCTCGCTACACAAATATTCTTAATGCACTAGGAATTCCAACAGTGAACATCGTCTATAGCATTCCAAAACACTACTTTAATAAAAACTTCCACTTAAGCATTCCCTCTCGATCCTTCTGGAAGAAAATGTCTGCCTGGAAGTTAAATCAATCCACAGCGACGTTTCAAAGACTGTCAGTGGAGTTGGTGGGGGTGTCTTCGCTGATAAGGTTAACCTAAACCTCTACTCTCACATTCTCAATCACTGTAGTGTATTCCAGACGGAAATTCTGGCATCTTTTCTGACAGTCAGGTCGCAATCAAATTCTCTCATAGAGATGGCAGAGCAGTTCACCATTTACCTTTCCCGGTACACATGCAGACATTTCAGGGAACTGTTGGGCCGATGAACTTGCTAAAATTAGAACCACTATACCCATTATACCTGAAAATGGTAATATTGGCATACCCATCACTACGTATAAACTTCAATTACAGCTGGATGCTAATAGTAGAACAAACCTTAGGTGGGCGGTTGGACCGATATGATGCGCGACCAAACAAATCGGCCCAACACTGGATCTGAATCGCTCTAAGTGTTTGATCCTTCAAAAGAGAAAGCACCTCTGCACCATAATAGGTATCATCATTGGACACTGACTTCTAGGTAAACATGCAAGAAGTCTCGGCATGGTAGATATGGTAGATACTTACCACGAAGATTTGTAGGATCCAATGTTCAACGAGTGGAAAGAGTTACTTCAATTCTTTTTGAGTGGTATTACTGATATTAAAATTGCCGCTGTCAGGCAATATTCGACTTACAATCTGGGTAAAGGCAAATGTGATAGGGCAATAGCTGAAGACGCTCTGCAATCATTACGGTGTATCTGCATTCCTGAGATATCGTTTTGGGTGTAATTTTTATCAGACATCATCAGGATACGGGCTCCTCGAGGTCTCATACCCTCTTCTACAAACCGGCCTAGTGCCGGCACTATGGATGTAACTATTTATAGTTGTCGTGGTGTGACTTTCTGTATACAGATGTACGATGGAAGTGCAGGGCATCCATGAATCTAGGGACAGCGTTTGATTTCGTGGCTCTGCCATTTACAGCCGATCACACAATTTGCCAACCATAGCAGGCTTAGATCTTGGTTTCGACACACTCGTAGAATCATTTTTAATTTCTTTCAGCACCAAAACTCAGCTACACCCTTGCGATGTCATCAAAAAATGCGTCTTGTTCTAGTTAGAGGAATATCAACTACTCTGCATTGCTCGTATACAGTTTTTCCGGCGTGCGGTGATCAAATGTTGCATGCAAGAGAAATTTTGTTGCTAAAAAACTTTGGAATTTTTGACGCATCGAAAGACAGTTCGTTCTTTAGATTCCTCGCAAGCATGAACTTTAGACGTCCTTCCTCCTTGCCAAGTACATGGTCGGCGATGGCTGCCCTCTACACCTTCTCAAGCCTTAAAAGCAATGCTCCCAAGTTAACTGACACGAGCTCCGATGGATAATGAGCTCATGTAGCATTATCAACCTAAATAAGTTTAAATGGGACCCATGGCTCGTAGCTCAGACTACCTGTAGCGTGGTCAGTGTTAAACCGATCAAGAAATTCTTCAGATAGTGTTCCTAATGAACTTTAACTGAACTATGCAACTATGCCCATAACTCAAGCTGGGGATGTGAAACAAGCAAACCTTGGGCTTTCTTCCGATGCAAACGATTTGTGCACTTTTCCATTCCGATTCGATTCATAAGGAGGCTTCTTGGCTTACATCAACGAGGGCTCTGGCTTGGTAATGACTATAAAATCTTGCAATTTCGCGATCAACCTAAAGGGCTCAAACATCCCTTCCGTTCTTGCCGACTTTTTCGGCTAGATTAGTCTGATACTTCAGGGCCAGATATATGATTTATTAGCTCTGCAGCTGAATTACAATGGACGTTTTGGTGACTTCAGTGAAGATAAGAGTACACCTGGTCTCGAAAGTCACAACTCTCACTACACAAACGCCGTTTGGTTGGTTTTTATCTGTAGGAGATGTGATGACTGATAGGACCCTATGGTTGTACCAACACTTCCGGATGCATTTGCTTTATGGCTCACCCCCACTTTCAAATCGAAGACGAAGAGAATTTTCAATGGCCAATTTGGGGGTCTAGGTGTTTGGTGTGCCTCTTTCTACATCACCTTCTCTACTGAGAGTAGTTAACGAAATTTTCAAATCCGTACTGGCAAATTCCAAATCCCCTTTCATCTTGGTTTCTAAGTCGAATTTCTCCAGGCTTTTGATTTCACAACAAGACACCCTACCATAAGGAATCCGATTTCATTCCCAAAAAGTATTCCGAAACAAGAAGTGGCATTCCGAATTCCTGTGCCCATTCCACCACCTTTTCAGTCTTTGTTCTGAGAAGATAAAAACTTCCTTTTAAAACAATACACAGCATAGTTACACGTAATAGATAAAACGATTACACAACTAATCGTCTTCATATTCATCCAACCGTGCATTGGTCCACTGTGGGTGGGAGATTGCTCACGCATAAATTTTATCCACAATACACTCTTGATGACCCAAAATGATATAAACTCCCAGATCCCCCAATCCATAGTAAACCCAAACCACAAATACAAACACAAACACAAACACAAACAGAAAGAAAGTCCAAGCCATTGCAGATACTCTATCCGTACTTGGGAATGTGATAACGCCGGTTATTACATTTTATTGTCATGTTCTTTGGCGCGCTGCTTATCTTGGCGTTTTATTTGCGCGATTGTGATGGCAGGATAAGAAATCTCGTTGATTTGGTCCTCGTTAATGTATTTTGTTTGTTACCGACAAAATCGAATTGAATGAAATCGGAAATCCTTTTATATCCTATGAACCGTAGCGCAAACCCCACCATCATATCCCTAACTTACGCGAGTTATTCTGTCAAGTAAGTTAACCCTCCCGTAGTCCTGCCACAATTTCTAACTGGGCTTTGATGGGTCATTCAACCATTCAGACTTATTTATTGGCAGACATCAAAATCTCGTTAAAAGTTGCCCCGGACCCAAAGTCGAAGCCGAAATCAGACCATGACTCGGATGTGCTTTGCTCCTTCCTCCCAAAACCATCAATCGGCCTATTATCGATTAAATTAAAGCGAACGCACTGGGCATTCAAGCGTTTGCGATACGTAAATTAACTAATCAAACTGCGAATCACTGGAATCAATTTTCCAATAAATAATAAACGAGCTAACCGTGCTTCATATATACAATATATGTATCCCAGTGGACTAGGACTGTAGTTGATAGTCGTTGTTGGTTCTCTGTTTTGGTGGGTGGATTGGAACCTAAAACCCGTCGATGGTGGTGTTATTTTGAGCAAAAGTTTAGTGTAAGGAAGAAGTTTTCTTGTGTTGTGTCGTTGATTCAATCAATATTCCCTGGCATACGTGACGTGAATGCCAGTACGGATGCTGAGTGTAAGAATGTAAGAAATGTAAGAGTGTAAGAGTGTAAGAGTGTCCTTGCGATAGAAACTTTGTCCTTTCAACACTGTCAACACTGTCTTATTTTATTTTTTCAGTTTGCTTGCTTTTCTGGTAAATTGTTTTACTATCCTCCTGCCTCTTCTTCTTCTTCTAGGTATTCGTTCATGCGAAAGTTTACTTCAGTATGGGCGGACGTCACTATACCGGACAGCCAGTTCTATTCTCCTATATGCCAGATACGGTCTTGGATCATGCCAGAGATGTCACTATTAAGTTGCACCATCGGATTGGGCGGTTTGTACGAGTTCGCTTGTATTTCGCATTGCGGTGGATTATGCTCAGCGAAATATCTTTTGTGTCGGGTAAGTTTTCACTTAAAAGTAGGCGCTTCTCCTACTTGCATCCGTACCATGTATCCTGTTTTATTTTTATAATGTTTAAGTGGGCCGAAGTGGTCGCATAGTACCTACTCGGATATGCAGTACTCTGTATGAATATCGATTCGTTTTTTGCTTCTCTAAATCAAACGAAACTAGGACTATGAGTGAGTACTCGTATGTACGAGTATTTCGAATGCCACAAATACTAATAGAAAAAGAGACGACATAACTGAGGCTAATTACTTCTAATTGAATAGATCGCAATGACTGGTAGTGTGAGAAAATCTTGAGAGCAGATAATAAGCGCATTTGTATGCATGGGCATTGACTATGGATGCGGGTAATACTCGTACATAGCTTGGGGGTGCTTCGGGCAATATCATTGCACTTGAACTAGCAGCAAATTACTGGAGTGGATGAGAATCACTGTACTACATGGATAAAATCACTGGAGTGGAGCAGAGATTTTTTTTTTTGGATTTTTTTGTGTGTCTCCTTCAAAGAATGAGGGTCAAGCATAATGGCATCTGGGTCTGTCTAAAGATTGAATATGAAAAGAAAAAAAATGGAAAATTAAATTTGTACCGCTGGGCAGAATGTAATTTACATACTTCTCCGATGACATGGGGGTTGAGTGCTTATTTTTATCGTCCAGCTTCGATTTATGGACTAATTTTATAAAGACGACCTCGGTTTTGTTGCACTTACCAGTGTTGTGCAAATGTGCCTGTCAAATGAATGATAAACGATGGGAGGACACAAATATATTGCAGTTTTGTTGTAGTCCCTTAAATGCTAAGGGTGCGAACATTTCTAAGAGGAAATGAACTATTTACAAGGACCACAGAAGTGTTTGTTGTATTGTCCCGAATTTTGTAATTGCAGTAATGAATTGAATTACCTGGTTGTAACGTAACCAGGATGATATTCGTGTAAGCTCGAAAGTTTAACCACATCGACATTAAGAATTGGGAATCTTACCAAATGGAATGTATCCCTTTGCAAATTGCTAGATGCCACATGTGAACAGTGCATACAAGACAAAACGAAACTGGCTATGGCAACAATTTGGGAAGGAAGCATAAAAGATGTTAATGTACGCTATTCTAGTGGCAATCATGGGTATACAAGACCCCGCCGAAAGCAATAAGCAAATATTACAATGTGCAACCAACTTCTAATAGCAAAGCTGCCAGAGAGCTGTGTAACACGTGGAACGAGCCCATTAAGCAAAATATTTTCAAGGCAACGATGGCATATCTAGATATGCTGCAAAAAGATGAAGACTAAATTCTGTCAAATGTAAAGAGAATCAGTTCCAGATGCAGCTTGCTTAACAGCATGAGAGACTCTGCAAGACTGCTCTTCAAATTCAGGTGGAAAGAACAGAAAACGTAAAGGAATATCATACTGTCAAGAACAACACAGCGTAGATGAATAAATGGTCGAATAGGACCCTGATTGCGAATGCTGACTGCGGTCTAAGATTGATGGTGGGTGTTAAAAGGAGTTGGCTGCAACGGAATCTTTTTTCTAATTAAATTGCTCGACACACTAAGTAACGCTCCCCAATGTCTACGTTCATGAATATCAAGATGATGTACTTATGCTGTCTGTTGTATAATGTATTTGTTGACTTTTGTTACGCTCGTCAGCTTGTGGTAGGTGGAACCGTGTTTCCAAACAAGACCTGCCATGGTCGAACAGAAAACCAAACCGACCACTTCATTATTCAACAAGGATGGACGAAGTCGCAATAAATGAGAGAAATACGGATGCAGGAAGTGATCATCACCTGCTACTGGCAACGCTCTGACAAAGAACAGCTGCTGTTCTGCGAGTACAGCTAGCAGACTAAAATTTTATACAAACGCTATTTGTGACCCAAATATTTGTCGTAATTTTGCCAAAACCCTAAACGACAAAGCGCAAATGTGGATGTAAACGTCAATGTTCCCATTGAGGCGATGTGGAACAAAGTAAAGTTTTTATGGAAGCGGCGTCTGAAACGATACCGAGGCAATCAAGGGACATAAATCTCTGAAGGCCTAGGAGAGCACTCCAAAGTAGAATCAACAATAAAACTGATGCTCATCGAAAATTTGATCTACAGAACGAGCATAGTCGTGATAGGATGGCCACATTGGACAAGTCGACTGAGGTGGCGGAAGAAGCTGAAAGAAGAGTGAACGTGATGGATCTGCACAAAATCTCTAAGGACATTATAGTATAAATCAAAACAGTAGCCCCAAGCAACATGTGCTAGATACGAACGGCAACCTTTTAGTGTCAGCAGAAGACCAAGGGCGAAGGTTGAAGGAGCATTTTTATGCTCTTCTCAATGATGATCAGAGTACAAGCGCAAATCAAACCAACTGGTGTGCAGACGTAGGCCTTGACGCCAACCTCCAAACAAGCGCATAAATAAGAACCGCGATCCTGCTTCTAAAAAATAACAAGCCAGCTGGCCCAGATGACATACCGACCATACGATTTCCTGAAAGCGGATCCCAGGAACAGAAGGACGGAGTTATTATCAAGATACCAAAGAAAGACGATCTTAAACAACACACTGTGGCGCTGGCAGTCCGGTGTGGGCTATGGCCTAGCTTCTTGACACTCATGTTTGTTGCTCATGTTGTCATTTTTGTCACAACTGAGCAGAGCTTACGGTTTATCACCGATACCGATCGCCACTCCTTAGAAGCTTTTTCGTGTGCAATTTTACTTTCGGGAGTTTGTCAATGCCCGCCGAAAGGGTGATGATGATTTGAAAAATTGTTGGTGATGCCGGGGATCGAACCACGGACCCTCTGCGTGATAGTCCAATGAGCTAACAATCGCTCTATCGCCACCACCAGGGCTATCTAATCAACCGCAATCACTGGCGTGGTAACACCATTTTGTACGTATTCAACATAAGCTACCCCGATTGGTCCAAGACCAAAGCCATCACCATCCGTTTTTCCAACCAAGCTTATCATTTGGATGCCGTCCTTAATAATAAAAAAACAAACTGAAGACGTCATGTCGGAAGCCTCCAAGAAACTGTCGCCCCCTTGGCAATGTAATGGATCTTTCGACACGACATGGGGCTTGCCACTGAGGAGGGTCTTCAAGATCTACTCAGCTGTTATAAACCCAAATATATCGTTCCCGTCACACACATCACTAGTGCTTTTATTAGACTCAAAAGAACGGGATGTGTCAGCCTCGTAGAGGTTTTTCTAGTAGGCCTGCCTCGACTTGTCTCATGGCCTGCTCTCATCAATTCACATTCCCTTTAAAAAAAAGTTATCTTTGGTACAACAACCATCTTATGATTCTGGGCTTATGCCGTCTGCTGCAATCACACTAGAACTTCCGTTGCCTCCTCATGCAAGGCTTCTAATTAAATGTTTTATTCGGCTCTAGTATCTTTTGAAGGATGACAATGTTAGATTCATTGTTATCCTGATGTCAACGGAATATATTGTGAAAAATCTGCGGAAGGCTGCTCTTAAAACTATTCCGAACCCCAAATACACTGAGTTTTATTTGGGTCTCAGGTCACAGTGGGATAATGGCACATGAAACCGCCGATGAACTTACAAGGCAAGGCAACTAGTAGAATTTCTCAAGTCCCCATGATGATGGCATAACTCCCCAAGCTCCCGGCAGATCAAATCAATGTTTTCTGACAGCTCTAAACAGTAAGCGCTCTTGCTGCTGTTCCTCAGTGAGAGAAACTGCAGAACGCTGGCATCCTCATGGGTACTACACTTTTGCTAAGCCCCTCAATTTACTGGGCATTAGTGACACAACATGATGACACAACGTGATGTTTGCTGATGACGACGCCGGGGGCATTACGAGTAAGTCTGTGAGTGTCCGGCCTCCGTTTATGTCAGCCTGCAGGTATTCTGCCCTGATCCGTTGAGTATTGGTACTACTGTAGGCACCTTAGACTAGAGCGCTTACTCATCTTTCTGCGAGAGGCTACAAAATATAAGTAAGAGGAACATAAAGGTGTAGACTGACATATACGAATTGTGTTGTGTTATAACAGGAATGGCAGTCATAGCCACGAAATGAAATAGTAAAATAGTCGTTATTTCGAGCAGAAAATTAGGGAAAATGTTTAGAAAAAGTTAGGGTCTCTAGTAATAGATGTAATCTTTGTTCTATTTGCCAAAGCCAAAAAATAATAATTGCGCTGAAGTATAGCTATAGCCCCAATGTCTTTTCATCTTTTACTGGTCACCGGACGCATTGCTTCCTAGTATTCTTGCATTCACAATTGATTGATGTTTGAACCAGAGGGTGTTCCCTATTTAAAAATTCTCTCGAGTAAGGCACTGCTGTCGATTTAATTGAGTTGACTGATCTATTGTTCGAGGATGCATCCAAAATAAGAAGGCACCTTAAATATCTCGCTTATCGGCCATGATTCGTCTACATATGTACACGTGGCGTAGTACTTGTGCAAGATCTCCGTCCTTTTAGTTGATTTCAATGTTTGTACTGTTGGAGTTAGCAAATTTTTTCTCCGCTCATTGCCCGTCAACGGGAATCAGTGATGAACTACTTTAGTAGGTAATTGTCGCTATGTCTGCCCACCATTTGGTTGTCTTGAAATAAGGATGAAGAGCAACAACGTTCCTCTTTGCAAAATCCAGTACGCACCCTCGAAGCCCAAAGAGTTTTCGTTCAAACTTCACGCTGTACAAATATAGCTATTTAGCGTGAGTCTTCTAAAGGAGGAAGATAGGTAGTAGAGGTTGTTCGGTAAGTAGCATTTTGATACCACAACTCTGTTCAGATAGAGTTGCAGAACTGGAAACCGAAATCTCGGGTAATTCATCAAAAAAGGGTTTTTCAAGAGAGCGATGCCTTCTTCTAGCTAATGCCTAACAGTCAGAGAGAAAGTGGAAAAGGGTTTCCTCTTCAAGTGGGATGTTACAGCACAGTAAGTGCTAAAACGGTTGACAACAATCGAGCCAATTGGCCAGTGACTTGTGCTAATTGCTGCTGTCGCAGTGCGAGTTGTGTTGATAATGTCATTTACAGATTGCTCTACCTAGAGTTGGTAATAGAGACAAAATGTTGAAGAATTTGTGATTTCCATTGAGAAGCGGACTGACTCTGCTAGAGAGGCATCGAAGGTTGACCCACATCTGGCTAGTGTCTCGGCTCTCTCATTCCCTTTTACATATGCTAGTGGGACTGGGAACGTAGAGAAAAGTGATATTAAATCGAGCCTTTAACTACGTGAAAATTTCCTTTCACTGGCAGCCTGGCTGTCAATAAAATTTCCTTTGTTATTTATGACAAGTATCTTGCAGGCTTTTCTTTTCCCTAGTACCACCACCTGGAAGACCCTCGAAGAGTCCGGAAGGTGGTAAGATTTGGATATGATCAGGTCTTCTGAGAAGATACCTGCTTCAATGCCGCATTCCATCTATTGTTCCAATTCGTTCTGTTCGGAATGTGAACTTGGCAACTTTATGTTGACCATTGGCTTTCGGGGACTTGAGATTCTCTGAGTCTGAAAGCACTACACGAATTGATGAATTTTATGTCCAGAATCAGTACATAGACTATTATGTTTAGAGCTTCTGTCGAGTTCGATCGTAACGCCCCTGTGAGCCCAATACCACCAGTTCGTTGGAATCGACTAAGTTTTGTAATGTTATAAGCTTTGATTAAAGCGGGCCAACACACTAGCGATTCATAAGTCCCCAGGGCTTGAGGAATGAGACAGTCTCATGCTTTGTTTTGGTATTCCTGTCAACCTTGTCAGATTGCGTTGAATGACGGAGGAGGAGAACACTTGCTGCTTCTTAAGCAAATTCATAGAGTCGCTTGATGTCAAAAAGCCACAATTTTGAAAAAACAGAGCCTCTGCAACTTATCGGCGGGTATCGAAGAAGAAGCGACGAGAATGCTCTTTGCCGCATATAAAGTCAAAGCAAGTTACTCTTGCCAATCACTGTCTCTTTGACCTAAGAAAGTAAGTGGCCTAATTTTTAACAAGGCCCATTCTATTCCTGCTTTTTAGTGCAGAAGAATGAATGTTAACGAAGGCATACGATGACATGTTTTGTTTTTTAATTCACTAGCTGTGAATTATTGATCGCTAGTTGAAGAGATTTGATAGAGGTGATTCAACAGCGAACTCTAGGGACTTCTCAGAAATATTCAAATGGCAAGAAGAATGAGCATCAATTGTCCAAACAGCTAGGAGAGATAAAGCGAATAAATATTAACTCTCCGGCCCTTAGATTCTTCTATTTGAACGAACGAAGCTTTAGAAAAGGACGCCTTAAGTGGCCCGTACAAATGCAAGTGAACTTCCACTATCTTCAACTGCCTATATCGAAAAGCAGTCAAACCAGTATATGATTCTCCTTCGATCTCCGAAGATACCTTAGACATTAGCGCAAAATTTTGTAAACAATACGAAGGAACTTGGTTACCGATTACTTCTATTGAAAAAATATGCATTATTGCCTAACATAATATATCACGGAATATGTACAACCCTTTCTATCTACAAATAATAAATTCAAACTTCAATCGGCGTACCACAGGCCGCACTCAAAGTTCAAAATTTGCCCTCGAAGCCTTGATAAGCCTTTCCGCCTTAAATGTCAGCATTTTCTGGATAAAGCCTTGGCTAGCAAAGTTATGATACACACTGTATGTACATAACATGAGTTTAATGACGGTGATATAGACACGTATCCACACCCGTTATATCCTTTCCATCCGTTATAGTTTCATCGACTGTAAGTTCGAAACCTTCTTCTCTGTTGAATGATAAAAAAACAATTGGAGACTCAACTCCCACGCCTACAACCTACTACAAATAAAACCAGTCTATTATGAAGACCTGGTATACTCCCAGGGGGCACAAACCCTTCAGAATTTCGAACGTGTAAAAGCTCCCGCTGAACGGCGTTAAATACTTCTTAGTGACTCTTCTTGGAAGTCCCTACTTTTGATTTCTTCGGAGAAATTTCTCTGTTAAACTCACAAAGTTGAGGAGTCCTCTGATCAATGATCATCTGCAATTCAATAAAGGCCTTCACCACTTTTCAGCCACTGGCTTCGGCGGTTTTATTTCGTTTTATTTTACAAAAGAATGTCTGTATCTCTATGAAGGCAAATCCACCTTGTACAACAGTTAAGACGTGCATCTTCTACGTTGATAGATACATAAATTGGTGATTCGACATAATACCATAGTTCATAAGTATCCTACGAAATATCTTTAAAGAATTAATCAGGTTTCGGATGCAATTGTAAAGCATAACTTTAATTAGAAACTCAGAATAGTGATTGTTAAAAACTTGAAATAAATTTCGAAAACCTCCTCTTTGAAAGTCCCTTGATTTTGTTGTTGTTCTTTCAGCTCCAATAGTTGGAAATTTCACAGAAGAAGAAGCCCCTGAAACTACACCATTACCTGATGTACCACTTCAACGCGATGGTGCTCAGTCCAAGGCCGACAACGATCGCAATCGTATACCACAAGGTAAGTGCTCACCTTTATTATTTATTTTTTTCTTCTTTTTTTTATGTAAAATTTTCACACTTGTCTATCGTTTGGAACTTTTGCCCTAGTTATGAAATAATTCCCAGAACATAACTCTATTTAATTGAAAATATGTTTCTCCCTTGCTTTCCCTCAATTTCATAGTGATAGCACCGCGACCTATCGACCAGGAGCCCGAGGAAGGTTTCGTTGGTGTGATAATAGGCGTGTTGACTACAATTATTCTACTCCTGGTAGCTGTTATTCTCTTGATAATTGCCAGAAATAAGCGGAAGGCAGCTCGTGGCAGCAATGTCTTGGAAGCGTTCCAACAAAATTTTCATACTGATGCATTGGGTGGCGTTGGTGGAATAAAGCGTTTACACGGCAGCAGCAACTTGAAGGTAGGTCAATTGAATTTCTATGTAAATTTTAGAGCAAAATGCTGTTAGACAGCTAGGCTATGTGACTGACCCCTTTGGGGTTGTGTTGCAGTAGGAATTTTGTGAAATGTTTCTTTTTGAATAGAACTCTTAATTGTATGCATTGCCTGTGTTAATGTATTTCCCAGGTCAGCATGGACGACAGCGATTCCATTGACAAGAACAGCCTGTACCATGAGCCTTTTAACGTAAATATGTATACTAGTGCTGCAAGTGCTTGCTCCATGAATGACATGCGACATCATCACATTGCACCAGATTACACAGGTAAGGATTAAAGCACTGATGGATGACGGACAGAACTCGTATGTTTTTTTTCTTTCGTTTTTGTTAAACAGAGGTAACCGATGCTGTCTGTCAGGAATATATTGCACCACATATGCAGAATTTCATTCCGAAAAATACAGGAGGCTATGTTAATGTTCGAACAAGACCACCGCAATCTTTGAATAATATATTCCCTAAGCCACCACCGGTACCAGCGCGACCAACTGAGAATTACTATGCAGCTACTGCTATATATCGGCCGATCTCAAATGGCAGTGGTAATGGCAGCATAGCAGGAACTGGATTCTCTACCCCAACTGGAACTATTGATTCAACCTCAACGATACCAGAGATGTCAATATATTTTCAACCCACTGCTAGGACATATAATTTCAAGAAATTCCCGGATAATCTATAATTTGGATTTGTTAATTTGTGGCGAAAACGATTGACAGGCATCTTGGCTATTCTGAGGAGGTTTTAGAGGTAAGTTACAATTCATTGTATCCTTTCTACATATGACTGGAGGGGATACATATATATAGATACGTGTCTTAAGCTAGAAAACATAGGCCTTTGTAATATTCCAGCATTGTTTTTATCTTTAGTTTTCTCCCTGTCATAGAACTCTTCAGATTCCGATATTCCGTATCAAAGTTGTCTCTTTTATAAACCAAAATTGTAACGATTACGATTGCTTTTTCTTCCTTTAACCTTTCAAAGCTAAAAACTAAGATTTATAGGGCTAAGGGGATCGTTTTCAGATCTAAGGAGTCGTCAAACTATAACTTTCTTTTCGACTACCTTCGTCATATTAATTCTAGACAGTCGGCACGAGAATATCATTGAATTCCTTTGTATTTTCAGAAGGCCGACAGCGTCTTGGCAGGTTTCGACCTAACCTCGATTAATACTTTTCAAATTTTCTGCTCTCGGCGTTGTACTCATACTGCTAAAATGGATCCCCTTCTCATATTTTCAGTATTCTTTTTAGGTCAGCCCATTCGGCTCCATATTTTGCCTCATCTGGAGTTCCACAAGGCAGCCATATAGGTCCACTTCTTTTAAAACTAAACTTAAACGATCTCGATAGAATCATCGAACACTCGTCTGCCTCCCTTTGCGTTGACGATACCAAATTTTTCAAAACCATTTCCTCATCCCATGACTCCTTCCTTCTTTACCAAGGCCCTAAAAATGTTTCGATCTGGTGCCCCAAAATTGATTAGAACTTAATATTGCCAAATGCTAATCTATCACCTTTTTTACATAAGCGGCACCAATCTCCCTTCCGACTCAGCCTTCTCAAAAACCAACGTATGTATCTCCACCATTCAAACCCTTCGGGACCTTGACTTTTGTGTGATAGAGGACTCAACTTCTGGTTACATATCGATAAGATAATCCTTAAAGCCAACTCGGTATTTGGTTTTGTAAAACGGTGGTCCAGAGAATTAACCAACCCATACATTAGCAGGTCCCTCTATATTACCTTTGAGGGGGAGACTCTTAGAGTAGGCTAGTCCAGTGTGGTCCCCATATCACCGTGTTCATATCTCGAGAATCGAAAGCATCCAGCGCCGGTTTTTCCTGTTTTCTCTTTGAGTTATGTCCTTGAACAATCCTTTTATTCTGCCCCCCTATCAAAACCGTCTCAACCTTATTAACTTGGACACCCTTGAAGAATGCAGAGATGCAGACGACTTTCTCTTCATTCACCCACTCCTTTCAAGTAACGTTGATTGCGCATCCCTTCACAACTCTATATTCCTCAACACCAACCCTCGCATCACGTCTCCTATAGCGCGAACGAACCAATCTCCCGTATGCTACGAAGGATCATATCATCTTTGACTTTAATTGCACCAGTCCTTGCCTCAAATTCAATCTCCTTCACCACTCCAACCAACCTTAGTTTTAAGTTGAAGTTTAGTTTTAGTAAGTTCAAGATTGTATAGCTTGTATTGAGCCGAATAAATGGGGGCTTTCGCTCCCACCAAAATTAATAGACGATCAACTTCGTTCTGAAAGGTCTTCCGAGATTGATGACGACATTGTGCAAGCATTTGTGAAAAATAATCCAAAGATTTCAACTGAGGAGATGGCTTGGAGGCTTAATATTGACCATTCGTCAGCATTTCATCTATTCATAGAATCTTTGATCCACTTGAAAAATTAGCTAGACCGCGTTTCCGTGGCAATATACTAGGTGGGGGGGAATAAAAAAAAGAAAATTTTTAAATGTGTTTTTATTTTATTCAATATAGTCCCCTTTGATACACTTATTCCAGCGATTTTCCAACTTCTTGATGTCGTCCGAAAAGTATTTTCCCGGAAGGTCTGCAAAATTCTCGTCCGCGGCGTCGGTGATTTTCTCGCGTGAGCTGATTTTTTTTATTGCTGAGCCATCTTTTGAGGTTTGGGAAGAGATAATAGTCCGAGGGAGCCAAATCGGGGGAATACGGTGGATGCGACAGCAATTGGAGCCGGAAGTCATTGATTTTAGCCGTGGTTGCGATGCTCTTATGCGCCGGCGCATTGTCTTGCAAAAACAAATTTTTTTTTTTGCTTCATGTGAGGCCGTTTTGCAGCGATTTCGGCCTTCAATCGCACAGTAATACTCGCTGTTGATAGTTTTTCCTTTTTCGAGGTAGTCCACGAAGAGTATGCCTTGACAATCCCAGAAAACCGACGCCATAACTTCTCCGACTCGTTGAGCCTCCCTCGGCCGCTTCGGAGCGCTCGTGCCGGCTTCAGTTAATTGCCGGGTACTCATTCTGTTCTCTGGTGTGTAATAGTGGATCCGGGTTTCATCAACAGTTACCAATCGATGTCAAAAGTTCGCTCGATTCCGCCTCAGCAAGTCCAAACACTCTTTCGAAGTGCTCTCGCGTTCGTGTTTTTGGTCAGGAGTGAGAATGCGCGGCACCCAGCGGCAGGATAACTTTTTCATATGCAGAATATTGCCCAAAATATGGCGTGTGCGCTCAGTACTAATCTTGGTGGTATCTGCTAGCTCGCGCACCTTCACTTCCCGGTAAGCCAACACCATTTCATGTATTTTTTTGACATTGTCCTCTGTAACCGCATCAGAGGGCCTGGCGCTGCGGACTTTATCGTCAGTGGAGTTGCAGCCACTACGAAGCTCTCGAAACCAATATTTGACGGTGTAATCTGACGGAGCATTAGCTTCATAATATTTGCCCAACTTTTCTTTTGTTTCCTTCGCCGTTTTGCTTCTCAAAAAATAATGTTTTATAAGAGAACGAAAATCGTTTTTGTCCATACTCAACATGATGCTGTATCGCACTGAAGTTTGGCATGTCTGCCTAAATATGAACGGACTTCAAGGCACCACAACCTTTTTTGCAGTAGCAGCGCATTCTGGCGGTCTAGGAGTTTACTTTTCACCCCATTTAGTAGTATATCTCTGCCTAAACGCACCACCAAAATGGAACTATTTTGGGATCGTTTGAAACAAACAGATGAAGGTGGGGAACCTCTGTCGAAAACTGGCATCACATGAAGGTAGTGTCACCTGTTTGTTGGCATTCCAATGGTATAATTTTTTCCGACCCTCTTTCACCTGCCAAAACAATCACGGCGAGTAAGTAATGTGCCCAATTCTCTGAGTTTAATAAGTAAATTCAAGAAAACCGTCCAGTTTTGTCTAATGGAAAAGGGGTACTATCTTCCATCGTGATAACGTCAAGGCATGTGTCGTCCGACAAATGCTCCAAATTTTATAAAGATGAAGTGGAAAATTCTCTTGTGTTTCCTCAGACCTTGCTCCTTCAGATTCTCATCGGTTTCGTTCACTTCAGAATGGTTCGAATAGAAAGATATTTGGTTCCACCGCATCTGTCGAGGACTATCTGATATCCAATGAAACAAAGCCAAAAAACATTCCCGTTGCTTGGTTTATTGGGGAATTCTTAGAAGGTTTTTTGACACCTCTTGCAATCGGTTGTTGGTCGAAATGTAGCCATATACACGTACTTTGTGATTCGTAGATCAGTAGATTCCGACAAAGATAAACTGTTTGATTTCGCAAAGAGTACCCCGTAGTGCCAATAGGTTTACTCGTAAATTCGATACTTTAGTTAATAAAGCTTATTTTAAGCGCTTCGTGTGCAATAAATACACAAGTGTACATTAATTTAAAATTCACGTAATTGAACACTTTTGTTAATTATCTTGTTTTGCTCTCTTTTCAGGTTCTTCTATTGACAACCATCAGCTAGTGGTTTTTGTGTTTCTTCTCAAGTTCCAAAATGAAAAAAAAAAATGCATCCACACACTATCATATCTTCGGGGAAAATACTATAAGACTGATTTCTTATTAATGCGCTTAAATAAATTTTTTCTTTTTATTTGTAATTTAAAATAATTTTAGTGATTTATTTAATTTAAATAAACTGACAAAACAATCACAAAAAAAACGTTGAGTTTGAATTTTATGACGTGCATGAACAAGGGGTGATTTTTTTTAGCTATATTGTGACATGTGTCAAAGTAATACATGCTCAATTAGAATTGCCATTTCACCATGGAAATACTACACCCGAACTAGACTTACAAATTATTATATTTTCCTATTGAAATTCGTGCTCAGAGAAAAATCGACCATCATAATCGACCTAATGAGCAAGCAATTCAAACCAACGCAATGTTACCAAATTTTTCATCAACGTCAGGCTATTGGATATTAAGCCACCTACCCGTATGCGTAGAGTCCATACAGATTAAAATATTGCTGCTGTATCTCCCTGTTTTAATGAAAACTGTGATTTGTCCATTCGTCGCCATTCACAGCAATTAGGATTGTTACTCTGCGACGTGAAAGCTTTTACGCAGGGATCTTGGTCTTAAACCTTTCAGAAAACATCTCGTGCAAAAACTAAAGGCAAACGACCTAGCAAAGCGTTGAATTGTTGCTGAGTGGAAGACCTGGAAGGAAGATCCCCTTGATTATCGTCGTTGTCTTAAGCGCATAAGCTCATTTCGGGTTGAATGGCCATCCGATGAGAAACCTCTGCCAATACAACCTGGAAACCTGGAAAAGTGCACTGCCTGGTCCGGTTTATAGTCCGACGAAATCATTGTCCCATATTTTTCCCCTTGAGGCACGGTCTTGAGATTTAGGCATGTTATTCCAGGGCTAAAATTGCGGTTTTGAAATTAAAGCAGGCAATTCTAGGGCTAGAATTCGGTCTTGAGATTTAGGCACGATAATCTAGGGCTAGAATTATGGCCTTGAGATTAAAAAAATACGGTTTTGAGATTTGGGCCCGCTAATCTAGGGCTAGAACTGCGGTCTTGAGATTAAGGGATCATTTTCTAGGGCTAGAATTGCGGTCTTGAGATTTAGGCATGATAATCTAGGGCTAGAATTGCGGTCTTGAGACTTAGGCATGTTATTCTAGAGCTAGAATATGGTCTTGAGATTTAGGCACGATAATCTAGGACTAGAATTACGGTTTCGACGTTAAGGCATAAGGCAGAATTACGGTCCTGAGATTTAGGCATGCAATTCTAAGGCTAGAATTGCGGTCTTAGGGCTAGAATTGCCGGCATGCTAAGGCTAGAATTTCGAAAATTCGCAAAATAAAACAAGTCCTGATAGTTAAGGATTTGTAACACATCTATTTATTCAATACGATGGCTGATGTTTTTTGATTTTCGATAGAGCGACTGGAGTTCTTTATCGATATTCATCAAAACCGAAAAAGTTTGGTGGGGATGCTCAGAAAAATCGGTCTTTACTGACACTTTCGATGAATCGGCGATGAATATGAATTTTCACGATTTTTGTCCGAAATAATATATTATATTCGTTTTCGTAGTTAAACAATCCATAAAAGGGGTTTTTTCAAAATTCTTAGCGCCGACTGCGTTTCCACTACGATACTACTATATGTGGTCTTCTTTGAGGTCCTAGGTTAAAGTTTTGAAGCTTTCATACGTTTCTTTCCACTTGGGTTCAAATCTCCCCATTCCAGCGCAAGTACATACGAGTATATGTTTTTTTTATGTTATTTTTGTGGTCGCTTTGTAAAACCTTATACATTAGAGGCAGCTTTTCTTAAGACCATGTAGTATTGCCACTTGCTTGTGGGATTATAAGTTAGCCTAAGTAGGCGCGAGCTTAATCATCTGATATTAACAGTGCCAGCGTTGGTACCTCAGAATGTGAGGAGGTTTAAAATCCTGGGTGAGTGCCTTTCGTCCATCACAACCAGATCAATCTGGCTTGTAGTGGTTAAACCAGAATAGGAAATTGTAAGGCCGAAAACGGGACCAAAATGCGCTTGTCATGTTGATGTTCCATCCAGTTATAAAGGTTTTCGGCGTTTATCGTTTAAGAATGTCTTGCCATGCATGCCTGCCTCGCCGAAAAGTTGCGTTCAATTTCTTCTCTGTGATTAAGATCGCCGAATGCATTTTTATAGCTCGATCGGGACAATCCTCATGGCTTCTTTCTGGGCCTTCATAAGGTCTTCCTCGTTAAAGTCATCTTTAGCGACATCACAGAAAAATTGATAGTGTGTACTATTCGGCTGTCTCCCATTACTTACAAGCTCTTTAAAAGGTCTAGGAAATGGACAAATAGGATCCTTATGTGTTGGCTCTCCAGAACATGATCCATCGAATGGAGGTTTGTCTGCACACAAAGGAGGTCTGCAGCACAAACCTTTTAAATATACGATGCGAATGATTATAACAGAAGTAGTGGCTTACTCGATATACGTTCACGGTAAACGTTAATCCTTAGCTTAAAAGATTATTGTTATCAAGCTCAACCGGGAAGCACTTCGTCGGGCCCTGGCAGGCCGAGCAGCTGGTGGGCCGTACCGTGCGACGTGTCAAAGACAGGTACAGTACGTGTATGCCTTGTGAGCCACCAAGGTTCAGCCGATAGCCATGCTTCTGGTGGAAACCACAGTCTTACGCATAAAGGGAAAACGAGTTCGGCAATGATGACATATAAGGAAGCAAAGAAAGATTGTTGAGGGCGATCAAAACGAGCAAACGGCGCTGTTGGCAAGGCTTTATTGTTGGGACACGTGGACTCTGGTGGTAGCCGCAGTTCCAAGGATGGTAAAGCAGAATTGACAAGCCCCCACAGGACGAAGAGGATTGGCATCTTGGTCACGCTCGATGTCAAGAACGCATTTAAATCGGTAAGATAAACTGACATCCGATAGGCTTTGTGGCGCCTAAGTAAACCGGACTACCTAAGAAAGATGCTAGATAGTTATCGCCAGGATCGAGTGCTTCGGTAGGTCGAGTAGCCTAGGGTTCGGCAATGCTAATTGGCTTTGCGAATAATGTCGCAATGGTCGTGACGGTAAGATCTCGTCGGGAGGCAGAGCGCAGAATACGTTCGCTAAAGTGGCACACTGGCTACGGGATCACAGATGGTTGTACTCACTAGGCAACGACGATTTGGCCAAAACTTCCGTGTGAACGTCGCGGGTGTAGGAGTCCAACGCCAGCCCGATAGTTCGCTATTTTGACCAATGCAAGACTTACCTTGTGGGGCACATTGTAAACGCAGCCGATAAGGCCACTAAGGTAGTTGCCCCACTGTATCGTCGTTCGCCAACTCTATACTGCACTGCCTCGGCAGCACCCGTAATGGTGACAGCCGTATTATTTGCCCGGGAACGTAGAGTTAAAATTCTATCCCCGGACTTCGAACAGGATAGTGACAGGAGAATTAGATCCTTGACGTGCTGGCAGCAGGAATGGGATGACGAGGTTGTGGATAGGTGAACACACTTACTCATACCTTTCCTGAGCTCACGCTCGGCAGATGTTAGAAGACCGGGAGGGCCTGCGAGAATGAACGCCCGAAAGAAAGGAGGGGCGGTTGTCTTGCCTGTGTCTCATCACACGTAGACTTGGTTCATACGGAGCCCAGCTGCGTTGCATCAGACAATAGGAAAGAATGAATAGGAGGTCTGACAAGAGACCACGATACCCCTTGGAATGCTTGAGATGGGTGACTTTCAGAGTGATGGACGAGCTTCCTAGTTGCTGTCGCAGAGCTTTAAAAATCCGAATTGTGGCGCTACCCTGAAGTAATGCCAACGTGGTTCGAGGGTATCAGATTTGTTCGAACCAACCACTGCACTTATCTCACACTACCGTAATAACGATTTTCCTTCTTTCCCCACAAAAAAAAGTAGTCAATCGAAGGATATGTTGCAAGCAATAAGACTTCTAGTACTTTCTCTCGCTTCCTTCTTTTTACCGGCACGTTTTCAAAGTGCCTTTTGACTCCAACTCAATTCATGGAAATTCAACAAAAAATATTAGCCTACAGCTTCTTTAAAACAAAGTTGCATCCACACTAGACAGGCAGAAGCCATAGAGTCAAACAAAACTCCTGCACTCTTTTCCATGATCAGCGTCAGCTTCCTGTAGATGATACCGCCGACATTTTTGCCTCCTTTTCAGCTTACATACAATATTTATAATTTTTTTTTTCAGTTCTTTTGAATTTATACTCGTAGGTCGTGAATATAGTAGGTAACGGCACTGAAATAAAAAATAAATAAATAAAAATAATAACCGTGCAAATATCTGAACAAGATGCGATAAATGGCGCACGACTATTAGCATACCCGTGGGAGTCTACATATGCTCATGTTACATAAACATTTCAATGCAATTATGCATCCTCACTCTTTGCGGCAGCATGCTAGCACACGCCACTGAGAACCCACAGGAAATTCAGTGTCATATTTTACACGATACTCGTGCTTGTTGTCGTTTTTATGAACGTATCTACTACACCGACAACCACAGGAACACAGGTTAAGAGCGGATGGTTTGGTAAGTAGGAAAAAAGGAGTCCCGGCGCCATATATGTTACGTGTACGTTACCGCGTGCCGCCCGTTCACCTGTGTGTTTTAACATCGAAAAACATATTACTCACGAAGTTACGTGACTCGAAATCAACTCGAAAATGTTTGCCTCCTCCTTTTTAAAAATGCCGCTCCATCCAGGACCTGAAAGCGTGAGTTGCACGCGTTATACGAATACGAATACGACTACGACTACGACTACGACTAGGAATACAAATATTCGTAGAACTGGAAAAAATGTACTTTTCCTTTTTTTTCTCCACTTTTCCCACTTGATCCTTCTCGAAGTTCTCCTCATCAAAGTAGACACCCGTGCCTCCCACCTATTCCCTCCTTTACGAGTGTTTTTCATTGAAAGTTGCAACTAAGAAGTTTTGATTTAGGGGACAGTTATTACCGACGAGCTGCACCCAACAGAGGAATTCACGGTTGAAAGAGAGCCAAAATATCGAATCGAACGAAAATTTCCAAGCCATACGTGACCCCAAGGACGTATCGACTTTCCCAAAACGAAACTAACTATTCTCTCTCTTTCTCTCAATAATTTATATCAATTTATCAAAACGCCCTCCACCTCTTTCGAAGGCATGAGCGACGCGACAGGCGAAATAATTGAAACAAAGGACCAAACTACAATCAGTCGAAACGTTGCAAAGTTGCAGTTGTATGGCAAAAGTTTCACCAAACTTAGTTTCGCAAAAACGAACGAATTGCCATCATGGATTACCCAGTTTATTTCCCATGTGCGACCTTTATTCACTGGACTACTACTCGTACAACTCGTGCAACTGTGAGTCTGGATTCGGACCAAAGCCATTTGACCAGTTTGTGTGTGTTGTTTGTTGTGCTGTTGTCCGTATGGTCGCGTTAATTTGTTTTAATTAATATATAGGGCTCGCATTAGTTTATTATGTAGTTACTGGGATATGTATCGACCGGATATGCCTGGTTTGAATGTGGGATACATGCAACGGAGCGTACGAAGTTGCCTCTGGGCTCTATATCATTCTAAATGATATGATAGGGTTTATTCCCAGTGAAAGTGGCAAAGTAGTTGTAATCCCACTCCCAACTAACTGGGAACAAGGCTGTAGCATCTGGATTAGTGTGGCCATTTGGTGAAAAATAAAAATAAAAATATAAAGGCGTAGTCAAAGTCCACGCCGTAGATTTAACGTGAAAACGTCGGGATAAAATCATTACAAGTGTTTCATATCAATATGTAATTGTACAGGATGGATAAATCACAAGTTTATTGCATGTAGCAAGGGTCTTTGGTAGCGACGTCTCCCATTTTTTCTGACATTCAGTTATTTCTAGCAGAACATGATACTCGTAGTATTGCTATTTCTCCCTGCACAAAACATTCACTTATTACTTAGCAATGAGTTCAGAATAGAATGCCTACCACGGGGACGTAAAGCAGGCTCAATTGATGTGTAGTGTTATTCCATCCCCAACGTAGCGATCTTTTAAAGCAACACGCACTGAAGTTTTGAGGGCTTTGACTTTGATCTTATTTACCTGAAGTCCCAGGAACTATAAAACCCACTCTCCCCACGCCTTTGGGAAGTTTTAACCAAAATCCGAACCACAAAATGAATGTAGTCGATTTTTCGCGGATAGCATTATAAACATTTTAGAATGCAGCGTTGCTGTCTTTCTAGATCGGTTTCAACAGTCGATAGGAAAACTGGCGTCTATCTTCGGAAACATTAGTACCCTGCGCAATCTTGATAGCAGTATATTATATGACGAAAAGCATAAGTTATCTGCACCCGTAGCGAAGTTACTTCTAGAGCTTTGATGAAACCTCTCACGACATCTAAGTTACTCTAACAATTCAAGACTTCTTTCAAGGAATTCCCTGAGTGCATTCGGTCGGTCTACGTCATTAGTTAGCGCTTTTATTGGCATAATGTGTTTTATATGAGCAAAACTGCAGATGAGATGACTCCTCAGGTTGCCGACAGACCAAACGATCGGTTCCTGACGTCGCTAAGAGGTAAGTGACTTTCCTGTAGACTGTCGGCTGACGGGGCGCTATGAATTTTTCTAGCATCCAAGTGTCCAGGCCTGCGTTCCACAAGGTGCAGTGATGCATACTGGATGGGTACTGGTCTTTCTGTGAAAGACTGAGAAATTTTACAACATACACATACTCGTAAAAGTAGTAAAATGAAGTAGCTCTCTGTCTAACTGCTGTGTTTCGATTTAAAAAAATATATCAGTTTGAGCGAACGGTGGTAGTTTCAACTTTTCGTGTCGCGCTTTCCTTTAGACGCTGGGGCAAGAAAGCTCTTCTTGAACTGGCTTACAAACGCAAACTCTTGCAATTTAAGATTTTCATTTGTCGCCTCTGTTGGTAGTGTCATATTCTTACTGACTACTTCTTCTTACTTACTAAATGTAAGTATAAGGTTACATCACTGCGCAACAATGTGTGGAAAGTTAACGTCGACAACTCCGATGACTACCGAGAATTGTCCGAAAAATTAAACACCGAGAAGATCCAAAGGTACACTTCCGAAAACAAGTCAGAAAGACCATTACGTGTAGTAGCGAGAGGACTTCACCCTTCGTGTACTAAAAACGATATTGTAAGCGACCTCCATGCAAAGGGCTTTAAAGTTCTAGACGTCGTAAATATTATTAAAAAAGAAAAGAGAAAAACAGAGGAAAACGAGGAAATCCTGGTTAAGCGGGGACTTCCACTGTTTATGCTTAGTTTCGATAAGTCCGAATATAAAGAAGATATCTATGGTATCAAAACTGTTTTATATATCGTAGTCAAAATCGAACCTGTGCGAAGGAACACAAGATCGATCCCGCAATGTAAGCGCTGCCAAGGCTTCAATCATACGCAGACTTACTGCCAAAAAGAACCGCGTTGCGTAAAATGTGCCGGTAAACATCTCTCAGAAGAGTGCAACTTAAATAAAGAACTTCCACCGTCTTGCATAAATTACCATGGAAAGCACCCAGCAAACTATCGCGGATGTGAAGTGGCGAAAGAACTCCAAAAAAGGCGCGATACGCTTAAAAAAACCTTACGTCCAAACCCAAACGCAACCACAAATAAACCTAATATTGCTATAGAACAGGCAGTGAAAGAAAGAAAATCCATCGCGGTAAAGTCGAAGGATATACAAAAAAAAGATCGCAAAGGAAAATCCGCCACCGATTGACGCGCTAACGTATGCACAAGCTGCGTTGCAAGGAAATAAAAAAAGCGGTGGTACGCCAGATCCAGTGGCTCGCGTTTTCTCCTTAATTCTCACGACTCTTGAGGAGCAAGGCAGAACAAATAAATTTTTAGTTGAAAAATTGAGCAATCTCGAGAAAGAAATGCGTAAAACTCAATTGCAACCATTAATATGAAACATGTGCTTAAAATATTGACGTGGAACGCAAACGCCCTTATTAAAAAACTCGACGAACTGGAAGTGTTCTTACAAAAAGCCAATATTGACATTTGCTTGATTTCTGAAACTCACTTGAGGAAAGGACCTCGTGTGGAACTAAAGGGATACTGTGCTTATCATGCATACCACCCATCAAAAAATGCCAGATGCGGATCCTCATTGTTCATTAAAGATTGTATTGAGCACTCTATAAATATGAAGATTGAATGCGATGCAATGCAGTTAAGTTCGGTTCGCGTAAAATATAACCACCTGCACTACAACATTGCATCCATTTATTGTCCCCCGCGATGCAAGCTAGAAAAGAATGACTTTAAAGGTATCTTTGATTCACTCGGACCGAATTTTATAATTGGTGGTGACTTTAATTCGAAACATACCTTCTGGGGCTCAAGATGTAATTCAACGAAAGGCAGACAACTCTATGAAGCCGGTATGCAATGTAAAGTTGACTTTTTCTCGACATCGAGGAAAGTTATGATCTCTCCTCAGATCACTCACCAGCCATTTTAACACTAAGCATACTCTTAATAAAGAAAGAAGTGGCGCCTAGATTAACTAACAACAAAACTAACTGGGACGGTCTTAGAAACTACTGCAATGAACATATTGTTCTAAACAAAACGAAATAGAAGACGAAGTCGACAGATTCATCAAAGTCCTGCAGAACGCTGCCTGGAACAACACTCCAACTCCAATAAGAAAACAGAAAGTAAGTAGTGAAATAAAATATCCGCCGGAAATAAAAGAACTGGTGAGAGAAAAGAGGAGAGCGCGCAAAAGATGGCAACAATCCCGTGCTCCCCAGCATAAAACATACTTAAACCACTTATGCAACAAGTTGAAGGAAGCAATACGAGATTACAAAAATCGAAATATCTCTTCATATCTCGAAGGTCTGACTGCCGAAAGAAGTTCAAATTAATCCCTCTGGAAAGCCATGAAGGGAATCAAAAAGCCTTAAATGCAATTTCCTCCCATAAGAAAAAATAATGGCGAATGGGCAAAAGGAGATAAAGAGAAGGCGAGTCTATTTGCCGAGCACCTAGAAGAAACGTTTAAGCCTTTTGATGGACAGGCGTTAACAGGAGGTTCTAATTATATAATTACGGCACCGGACAATTTTAGAATAAAAACAGTATCCCTACGAGAACTTAACCAAGCAATTAAAAAAAATAAAAATAACAAAGCTCCTGGTTATGATTTGATAACTGGTCAAATTCTCAAGGAGTTGCCAAAGAAAACCCTGATCAAACTGCTCCAACTTATAAATATAATGGTCCCGAAACCAGGCAAATCTCTAAATGAAAAAAAGTCCTACAGACCGATATCGCTTCTGCCGATAATATCTAAAATATTTGAAAAACTCCTATTGAAGCGCTTGCAACCGATCATTGAAGAGAGACGTCTAACTCCTGATCATCAATTTTTTAGAACTAAGCACTCCACAATTGACCAGGTCTTTAGAATTACGAATGAAATTGAGAAAGCCCTAGAGGGGAAAAAGATATGTTCTAGCGTGTTTCTTGACGTGTCTCAAGCCTTCGATAAGGTATGGCATGAAGGCTTAAATTTTAAGCTAAGTCAGGTTCTTCCGAGAGAGCTGCATACGATTCTGAAATCGTACCGGGAAAACAGAATTTTTCGTGTTGAACATGGCACCGAGTACTCGCAATTTAAAGAGATAGCTGCTGGAGTTCCGCAAGGAAGTGTACTTGGACCGGTATTGTTTTTACCCTATACTCGAGACATACCGGAAGAATCAGGTACCATGGTAGCCACGTTCGCGGACGACACGGCGATACTAACTACAGATACTTCAGTCGAGTTAGCTACTGGAAAGCTACAAACGGCTTTGGATAAAATCTACGAATGGACAAAGATATGGCGAATTGTTCTCAACAAGACCAAATCTACACATACCATATGCAAATGAAGCAAAGTATCTAGGAATGACACTAGATGTTAAACTGAAATGGAAGCCGCATGTTAAGAAGAAACGTGATGAACTTGAAAATAAATTCAGACAAATGTACTGGCTACTAGGAAGACATTCCAAGTTAAGCATACATAACAAACTGCTCATCTATAAGCAAGTGCTTAAACCCGTTTGGACGTACGGTATACAACTTTGGGGTTGTACTAAACCAAGCAACCGAAATATTCCTCGAGGCTATCAAAACAAAGTTCTAAGACAAATTGTGAACGCCCCATGGTAAATCAGAAACAGTGATATCCACAGAGACTTAGGAATAGTTACCGTCGAGGACGAAATAATGAACTTTGCTCGCAAATTCCATATTCGTCTTCATGGTCATTGTAATAATAAAATACTCCAAATTCTGGACGAGACAAACTTAGTGCGTCGATTACAAAGAATGAGACCATTCGATCTGGCGCGATAAGGACTATCCGCATATAATAGCGGTACTAACAAATACTTTTGCTGGAAAGCTACCTGCCCCACGCGAACGTTATTTGAAACGGAAACTACTTGATAAGGTTACTTAGTAGTAGTCGATAAGAAGGCAGGCGTGTTTTTAGTGAGTAAGAATCTCACACTACTATGAGCAACGGGTTCATAGTGACTATGAAGATTTTCACACCTACCCCCCCAAAAAAAAAAAAAAAAAATTCTTACTGACTAAAACCACCTCTCCGCGGAACTGCTGCTAAGTATTACTTCGCGAGGGACGGATTCGGGCTTTTTGCTTCGTCACGGGGTGCTTAGCGAATCCGCGTTCTATTGCTGTTCTAAATTCCTTAGATCGTAAATTATTCGTAATGCTGCATGGTTCACAGCAGCCCAAAGACTCACCAAATTCTTCACGCAATATAGCTCTTTCGTTTGCATACCAAGAGCATTCTTAGAAAACGTGCTCCACGTTCTCTACTGCGCTTAAGCAGCGAGGACAGGACGGGCTCACTGTCTAGCACTGTCTTTTGCTAGACTTAATGGCGGATTTGAGTGCTGCGCGTGCTTCTTAATACGCTGTCCTCAATATCAAATATCTATCCGTATCGCATCTTGACCATTCGTATTTTCTTCAGGCCTTAAGTCAGGCTAATCGAAGTTTCTTAATGTCGTCGTTTCACCAATACGTTGGCCGTACCAACGTACCCATTCGATCCATTGATACGATACGAGTGTAAAACTATGGAGATCGATTATAACTGCATTATGGTCACTGTGGGTGTAGTGATTGCTGACGCGCCAAGTCGTTTGCCTAGATAAGCTACTGCTAACGAACGTAATATCAACAATCGAGCCTTCATCCGCTCTACTAAACGTGTTTGCATTTCCCATATTAGCTACGACGACGTCCAAACTAAAGAGCGCTTCGAGTAAAATGGTTCCCCTTTTATTCGCTCGCATGCTTCCCTATTCTACTGCCCATGCGTTAAAATCACCGGCTATAATAGTTGCCATATGATCCTTAGCATCAAGAACTATGCTTTCGACGACTCGTTCGTATTGCTCAATAGTAAGACTTGGAGGGACATAACAGCTGTATTTGTGTATATCATTAAACTTTCGGTAGGGCTTTTGCACGTTCTTGCCATATGGCCAAACCCGAGGCATCTAAAGCATTTCTTTGGCGAATTTTTTTTCTCGTATCCTGCAATAAATCCAACCAACGCGTACTTTTTCGGCGGTAAGTAATCTGTTACCGATGTGGCCTTCTGAGTCCGACCAAAAGTTCTCCTCATTGTCTTTACTGCCGGCTATTTAACTTCTTGAAGAAACTCGGTGATGGCCGCGCAAGGGTATGTGGTAACTTAAGTGGACATGTCCACCTCACATTGTATCGAATTGAAGTGTCTAGTGAAAGTCATATCGACGTTGGTTTTGCCGAGTATTCTTGGGGCAGGAATCGTCAGGGCCGTCATACCAACTTGCGCGAGCATCGCTGTCGCCATTAATATTGAAATGCCCTGTGAGAATGAGGGAGTCTTCGAATGCGACGAATGGAGAGGAATCTACATATCTTATATTCGCATGTCAGAGTGGACGTAGATCGATGCAAGCAGGAATTTCAATTCTCCGTCCAGTGTCACGTTGATCATACAGATATTGCTGGCATGTAGATCTATCAGTCGAACGCCGAATGCTGAACTGGCATATCTATGCACGATTTGGCTGTCGGTCACAGATTCGGCATTTCGATACATACCAGCGCCACCAGCAGATCGTTGGCCAGCAATGTGCTGTCGTTAACCAGGAACTCGAAGCCTAAAATCAGCACAGCGTTGCATTTATCATCCATCCAGATCTCCGAGAGCGTGAGATAGTGCGAATGGCACATTGTTCGGTCCGTAACTATAGGTATTTGTCGAAAAAACGTCTAAGCTCTGACAGTTGTGAGCGGCCACTATTATACGTATACGTGCGTCACTCATCTCATGATTGTTACTCAGCGACGCACCGAGAAATTTTCGCAGCTGTAAAGTTGTTGTTGGCAGACGATGTCGATTTAAACGAGTATATTCTTGTCGAATTTCGCGAGATATTTGACTGCCGGCCTCTTTTAAGCCATGGTGGAACCGATGATCACTACGCTTCTTCACTAAGTATGTATAACCCTTCTATTAAGGGAGCACGACTCAGCTCTGCGTACGCTAGTTAAGTTGCTTGCTTTGAATCGTACTTTATCACTACTTGATCAAATATTACTATTCATAAACTTTTTGAGTTCTGTGAATAGTGAGAGCACGGGCTAGAGAAACTGGAAACTGCGTTCGCACACATTTCGGTTTACAGCGCTCAATAGATGTGTTTGCTTTGAGTTTTTCAATGGACTTCGTACAGAGCTGTAGCACATCAAGTCTTGATTGCACATACGGTTTCGTTTTCAGACGCACCAGTGGTCTTATATTTTTGTTATCGAATTCGAACCAGAGCTGACCTATTCCTTGCTGTGCAGTAATGTCATCTCTCTGCTTACTCGTGCTGTCACTAAAATCCTGTTCTATGTACCGAAATATTCCTATGGCGCCGTTTACTAGTCCATCAACGTTTACATTGATTGTTATCATGTAAGGATGACCTACCCCTAATCACGGCACATACGGCATACCTCCACTCGCTGTCCTATTCATCTTTTGCCCAGCGTTGATGAGTGCGTTGCAGGATTCTATTGTATACACTGTACACATCCACAACGTAACAGCGTACAAACAAAATATCATAAACGAAAACACGTCAACGGAGCAGAAGTGCGACTTACCTACGACTGCTTCTACAGCGGCGCCTCGAAATCGATGCAAGGCCTTCCTGTCGAATTTCATTCCCAGCAGCTAACATAGACTTGGACATTATTCGAACCATGATGCGGATACCGGTAATACCCTAATGCCACTGAAAGGGGCTCTTAAACTCTAAAAGAAGATAGAAGGAGTACTACAATACTAAATCGGGACCTTAGAGAGGTGCTGCCAGAGAATTTGATAGAGTTTGGAAGATTATTTCTGCAGACTACTAAACAGTTTTGACAATTAACATTCCAATGCCAGGAAGGATAAAGCATTCAAACTAGATTATCAATTCTGTCCACCAAACCAGAATAGCAATCGCCAAGCTTAAAACTTAACAAAGCTGCTGGACCCGGTGGCTTAACTGCCGAACTGTTTAAAGCAGCATCGATATGTTCGCCATACGTTTTTTCATCTAGAACAGAGCCCAATGGTTTCAAATCGTTACTTACCAACTCTTCATTGATTTCGTAGTGGCACACAACGGCGAAATCTGCAAAGCGTATTCAGTAACGATATTTTCACAAACAAACAAGATAGTGCGCTTTCGCGTGGCTTTTGCGATACAGCAACCATTTGCAGATATTGAGGCAAAACCGCCAAATTGTACATATGCTGCCAACGAAGAGGAACACACACACAAAACGTCACAAAAGGTAGCTGCTACTTTGAGGTAGTAATGGATAAATCAAACTTCAGCTCTGCTATCAACTCCGATAACGAAACCAGCGCAAAGTCCTTGGAAAGAATTACTTTTGATTATCGCTGGTTCTTTATGGTTAAAAGACTATGGAGTAGGAAAACCTACCCACGAGCTATCAAGAAGTCTTTTTACAAGACACTGATCACCCCAGTGATCACCATCCACCCTTACGGCCGGATACTTGAACGATGACTAAAGCGGTTTGAAATGCTCTTTAGCGCTTCAAGATGAAGGAGAGGAGACACTTCAGCAACAAAGTATGCGAGATGTACAGCGATGCCTACCTCGTCAGAAAAGCTCAGATAATCCAGCTTGAATAAGTAGATCACCTTAAATGCATGGGCATCATCGACCAGGCCGCATCGTTTCCGACTCCAACCAAGAGAAAATGCAGTGGAGGGCAGCCTCATTTTAAGCGGCGCACTTAAGTGGATTGCTAGAAGACCATGCTAGCTGACGAGGTGTGTTTGCTGAGGTCCTGGTCCACCCAGCTCTGTATCGCTACAAAGTAAATAAGTAAGTAAGAGACTTAAAAAAAAGTCTTAAGATTATGGATAATGACGAATGAGTTACAGCCAAGGAGTCAAAACATATCGACATAGATGAGGTTTGGGTTGATCTTCAGCACCATATAGGAGATTTGTTCATAGCGGCCTTAAGAGGTGTGAGTATATCGGTAGATAGAAGAGACTAACAGAAAAACACGAGGTTTGGTCCTGAAAAATGGGTTGAAAATATATTTACCATAAGCAAAACCTGAAAGCATTAGAGGAGGGATGTCTACTCTATTTCTTGGAGCTATTCAAATTAATAGGACGGATTTGGACTTTGACTATGGGCGAAAAAGGGTTTCGGCACATAAGTCTCGTAGACAGTAGACCACTGTTTATCGTGGGAAAAATAAAGTCAGGAAAGAAATTAGTCGACTTTTTGATAAATTAGCTCTATGGCATCAAAAAGTAAACTTATCGAGGCCTCCTGAAAGATCGTTTTCTGTAAACGAAGGAGAACCGCTTTGATCGTTTATAGTTAGGACGACAAAGTAAAGGTCTTAGTTGGTTGCCTTGTGGAACACCAGAATTGAGCTAAAAAGAGTATCGGAATGAGTACCTTGGGGAACAACCTCTTTATAATACAAAAGTATGTTTAAAGCTGTTGGCGGACATGCCTATATGCTTTGCCATCCCAAATACCAAAACAGAGGCCACAAGCTGCGAACTTTGTATGAGTCGAGGTCGACCTTAAACAACTTGCTTGTCTTAGAATTACAGCACCTAATACCTTGTGCAACTCCACATCGAGTTTTGACCAACCGGAAAACCCTTCCTCTGTTTTTATCTTAGGCACGGTGACATTCACTCTATCAAGTACCGCCCGGTCTAGGAGGCCCTAACTCTCACGCTTCTTTATTTTTAGTCCTTGTCTAGACTAATGGTGGTCTTGCCACTCAATAGGACCTATGCTCAGCAGCTTGTAACTAACCAAATCGTAGGCTTCGGTGGACATTTCAAAGATGTCTTCGATAAGAATATTAGGCTACATCAATAAAGGAGGAAACTTTTATAATTGGGTGGCAGCCAAAGAAAGGGTAACATCCAAAGGCATATACCCAGTACTAACAAATGTTGTCCAACTTGACAGCTCTTTGACAAATGACATTTATGCAAAGTTCCGCGTAAAAAGTTTTTGACGTCAGTTGTTTCCAATTTTGAAATAGGGCTCGCTCGAAAATCATGTTCCATATTGGTTTTGGATTTGCAATTTGTTGCAAAAATGCGACTTCTAAAAAGGCGAAATCTTTCTGATGTTACATCCACTGAAAATCACACGAAACTTTGTGCCGACATTACAATATTCGTCCATCCGCGAAGGTGCTGTGTGAACATGAAAGCCGTGGAGGATCCAATTCGCCATAATCCGCTACGTTAACAGAAAATCATGCCTCTTAAGATTCATATTAGCAAGGACAGCATGTCACGCATCTAAAACGTAATCTGCCTTGTCTAAATCCTTTCTAGACATCAAAGGTCTCGGTGAGATCTTTACCGACCATACTGCACAGACGGACGAGTTTGGCAGGGATGCCAAAACTAGACATTGCTCTGTATAGCTCGTCTCTATCGATGCTGTCATACACGGCCTTAAAATCGATGAATAGGTGGTGTGTATCGATATGAAGCTCATGGGTCTTCTCCAAGGTCTGCCGTAGTGTGAATATCTGGTCGATGGTGGACTTTCCTGGCCTGAAGCCACACTGATATGGACTTATCAGGTTGTTGACGAACGGCTTCAGGCGTTCACACAATACGGCGGATAAGTTCTTATATGCGATGTAAGGGAAACTGATGCCTCTGTAGTTGGCGCAGTTCAGAGGGTCTCCTTTCTTGAAAATCGGACAAACAATGCTGAGGTTCTATTCATCGGGAGTACTTTCGTCCGACCATATTTTACAGATGAGTTTGTGTATGCTCCTTACCAAGTCATCGCCTGCCGCTTTGAAGAGCTCGGCAGTCAGGCCATCCGCTCCAGCAGCTTTGTTGGACTTAAGCTTCGATATAGCTATCTTCACTTCATCCAGGTCGGGTGGACGGAATTATTGGTCAAAGGTTGATTCTGCCTGACAGCGGTATTTGGTCCGTCATCGCCGTTTTACAGTCTGCAGAAATGATCTTTCCAAATCCTCAGCATCGACTGCGATTCTACTACGATGTTCCCTTGTTCATCTCTACAGGCTTCGGTTCGGGGTTGGTTTCCGCGGCATGTTAGTTGTACCTTTTGGTAAAACTTCCGAACCTCATTCCTGGAGTAGCATCTCTCAATTTCCTCGATTGCGCGCTTCTCATGCTCTTTCTTCTTCCTCCTGAGAAGCCGGTGCTCGTCTCTCCTATTCCGCATCTTGCTTAGCTGCATGTAGTTGCCGGCATTCATCATCGAACCAGGGGTTTCGTTGTGGTAGAAGAGTGAAACCCAGCACATCAGAAGCGGCATCTATGATGGCGTTTTGGCAGTGTTTCCAATGATCTTCGATGATTGATGCTGGCGGCATTGGACCTCCTAAGAGATTAATTCGATCGGAAAAGGACTTGGCGATCTGTCGCGATTGTAGCCGTCTGACGTCGAATTTTCTCACAGCATTAGTTTGTCTTGGCGTAGTTTGGGATATCCGCAACCGTACCTTGGCAACAACAAGGCTCCTCGAAACGTACGGACATCCATAATACTGGAGAAGTGACTTGCGTCGATGGCAATGTGATCAATCTGGTTGACTGCTGATTGATCAGGACTTCTCCAAGTCCCCTTGTGTATGTCGAGATGTGGGAACCGCGTGCTAGCCACGACAATGTTTCGCCCCGCCGCAAAGTCGATTAGCCTGAATCCGTTATCGGAGGTGGTGTAGTACAAGCTATATTTACCGATCGTTCCACCAAAGATACCCTCTCTTCCTAGCTTTGCATTAAAATCACAGAGCATTGCTCGTAAGTTTTGTTAAGGAGCTCATAGAAGGCATCCTTAATGTCGTCATTTTTCTCCTCTGTGGGGGCATGCGCGCATATGAGGCTAATGTTGGCGAATTTAGCCTTGATGCGGATTGCTACGAGGCGCTCCCTCACATGTCAGAAGCTGAGGACTTCTTGTCTTAGTCTGCCTCCGACAACGAATCCGCATCCAAATAAGCGCTGCTTTTGCCGTCGATAGCAATTGCCGTAGTAGACGTCGCAGTTTTTCATCTTCTTTTTTTCCGGCCCATCCCATCGCATTTCTTGGATGGTGGTAATGTCTGCCTTGCAGCAGTTTAGAGCGGCCACTGCACGTGGCCTATTAAGGGACCTTAAATTTCACGTGCATATCCGTAGTTCGTTGTCCTTGATTCGTTTGCAGGGTTGTCAACTGATCCGTCCGTATCCGGACGGCACAACCCCCAACCTGGAGGACCAGTTCCATTTTTAATGCCCCTAGGATGAGGGGTCGGTTACACCGAAGCCAGTAACCCTTTCCGGGATATGAACGCTGCCGTTGGCCCATATAGGGCTATAGTCCTGGAAATCCTTACCGGCCTGAGTTCCAAATATGTCGGAGTAGCCTGGATAAGGTCTTGTTTTGTTTTTCCGACACTAATCCTGGTTTATGGCGCAGGAAACTCGCCATTTGCCCCCTTCACTTCGCAATCTCTAGTGAGATTCCCAGATGGCGCCACGGGGAGGCGTGAAGTAGGTCTCATTAGCAAGATGTTCGGCTGCAGAGGCTCATTCTCGTCATTTAAAGAACCAGCACCTGTCGGAAGATTCTACTTCTACTAATCGTTGCAATGCTCGGTATTTATGTATTCAAAAAAACTGCCAACTTGGGAACACTAAACGATGCAACCTCACAGAAGCTAGAACTGGTCACACTGCTACAAATGTTGGTCACTTATGCCAATTTACGAGCCAGGCGCAGAGGTGAAAAGAATTAAAATATTTAGCAGGGTCTTTCATACGAGTATATGTATCCTGGCACTTGCACAAATATGTTATTCGGATGTCCTTTGCCTCTGCGTATTTACTTCATCCACAATTTTGTCTGTCATTCGTTATAGAAGTGTATGTACGAGTATTGGGACGACGTATTCACAGAACTTTTAACATTTTGTTATTAAAATGCAAAGGGTGGTTAGGATATTTCAGATTTCTTTTTGTGTTACTCGTACAACGTCAAAACGTGACATGCGAATTGAGTGCTCCACTCTAAAGGGCTCTGTTTTATTTTTATCCTTTTTGTTGTTGTTGTTTTTTTTTTGTGTTTATACTGACTTTTGATGAGAGTACCGGAGAAAGTGCAAGAAGTTTTCATAATAGCTCAAAAAGGATACGTGCAGTCCTTGGGGGTATTTTTAGGAATTCACATGACTGCACTGCAAATGCAACGGTATTTTTTGTTTCGTTTTTTTCGACTTTGCAGGAAAACACCTTTAGGAGTTGCGTTGTGAAAGCCATATGGAAAATTTTAGCCTTTTGACGCTTAGATGGAATTTTTGTGGGGATCAGAGGAACGAAGTTTGTGTGCTGTAGTCTATTTTGATTCATTTGTAGTTGAATTCCGGTCTGACAGTTTGAATGACCTGAACATGTTTCGTAACGTACTATTGTTAGATTCTGGTACAAGTTAAGTTAGTTGGTATGTGGGTTGATTTGGCTAAAATGTGTCTTTTTGTACCTGCCGATGGTGCTACAGTGAACAAGGTCCTTAACTACAATAGATCACATGACAAGATAAATATACCACAACTCAGATTTGGGAGCTATTGTTTCTTGGTTTCGGTATTGCTATTGCTATACTAAGGACGCGTTAGTAACGTTTATCACGGAAATTTGTGCCTATACGTCCGAACTTAATGACTCACTGACTGGGCTCTATTGAACATAGAAGAAGATTCAAATTTATCCGACAAATCATCCTAAGGGACGGTAGATATTTTTGGTTGGATGCAAAATTGTTGCATTTAGTCAGACAAATGGCTAAAGATGTTCTTACTACTCAAAGATGTCACTGGGTTGTATATCCTTCGAAGGCGTCGATTACAGTCAAGGGAGACCGCTATCGTTTTCGACAATTTTCATACTGATTGGGGGATAAAAGTTTTTCACAGACAGTGTCATTTGCGACACAACACGTTTCATAAATACGAAGTTCGCTGATCATCGTGCTGCCAGAAATGGCCCTGTTAATTGACTTCACTTCCCTGTTCGTGCGATTCAACAGCTTTGGACTCTCTCTTTATGAATTGCAAGTCTGTAACCTTCGACAACTTGAACGCGAACATTTGTTGTGAAATTGTTGAAATTGCGGCCGAATTATGCATCATTCATCGTTCACTCAGTCATTTCAGCGATTCCGTAGTGGACACTAAGATGATTTCATATATCAGAACTAATGGTATCTGTTTTATTTCAGCCCGGGATCAAAGCTTCCTAAGATAGCACCATCTTTAGCTAGCTAGCCCACTGCAAGTTGGCTTAAATTGGCTTCCACTTTCACTTGCGCAATATTAGATGCGGTCGTTCTCTTATGCGTCGTCGTCGAGGTTAGAATCAAAGACTCTATGACGCAGCTATTGTGCTCAGTAGTTGAGTCATCTAAAATATTTTATTCACCAGACTACACCGATATCGCGTACAAACCGTACAGTTCATCCCTCTATCTAAGTCAATAAAAACGGGAACGTTTCCTTCGAAACAATCCTATCTCTTCATCTGCTTTAAAGAATGTCCAGGCCACAGAGTAGGACTGGAATGAAAAGGGTCCTGAAAGAAGCCAGTTTGGTCTTACGAGACAGAGCACTATTATTCAATTGTCTCCCAAGCCAAAAGAACAACGATTATCAACAGATATGATTTCTGCGGTGATGTCTTTGTTGATCGTAACTGCGGAGCTAAAGATAGCCTTTAACTACCTCAAAGCTTATGTAAGCCAGTAGCTTGGGTATGCATCATTCTTCAATGACAACGTTTAAATTATTTTTCCATGGTAAAACCCGATTTTTCTCTTGGATCAATATTAACGCGAGCTTCACTGACGGATCGCTGTGTTCTTCTAATCACATCAATGTGATCCGCTGCCCAAATAATTGCGCGAAATTAGAAAAGATCGGGGCTCTCTTGTTGACTACTGAGCCTTCAACTAGTCTTTTGAGGTTTCAATTAATTCACTAGCGACCTTGTTCCATCATTGTCATTGTCATCCATCGTTGTCATTCTGTACAACGTGGCGAGTTTGGTGGAGTTGTTCAGAGTAAATGTTTTAAGTCAACATATTATTGTGAGTGTCGATCTGAAAGTCCCAGGTCTTTCCATAGATCTGTCATAGAGTGAATATTTCACAGATGGCGGCTTCTTCTTGTCAAAAACAGCATTGGTATGGGTCCACCAGATTGTCAATGAATAGTTTCAGACGCCCGGCGGGTCAAGAAAAATCGAAAAGTCTGGCTTTATTGCAGATACGAGTATCTTAAGGTCTATCCATCATTGAAATGAACGCTAAATAGAAAACTTGACTGCCGCGTAAGTGAAAGTGTTGAAGAAGATACAAGTCTATCGATTTCACTTTGAGAACAGAATTTTGGCTTGTCTTACGGGACGTTACGGTGTATTTTACTCATAAAGTCCAACTCACTCCAGCTGGCCACGGAATGCGAAGAACCACATCAACATCTGAGTTTGGATGACCAAGTTTCAAACAAAATTTCCTTTAACGTCTCACTGAGTGGATACGTTAACAAACACAGTTGTCGCATGTGTGATAATCTACACGTAACTATTGAATCGTTGTATGGAAGACATGTGGTTTCAAAAAGATGGTGCCAAATCTCACATAACACGACACGTGTTGGCTTTATTGCATGAAATATTTTCTGGACGAGTTATCTCCCTTATTTTGTGATGTGAACTGGCCACTAAGATCTCGTGATTTTTTGCTATTGAATTCTTTTTCTTTAGGAGGGTATAACGTATTTATGCACACAATCCACTTCAAGTACGAGTTATCGACAAGTTATGGCCGATATGTGGGGAAAAGTTATCGAAATTTAACTTGGCAGATTCAAGTCCTGCAAGAACTCCCGTGGAAAATATTTGAATGATATTTTATTTCATTCATAAAGGCAAGATGCAAACAATATCTTGAAATAAAAATTTTATCGATCCCAAAATCATAAATGTATTTCGTTTAAATTTACTTTTGGAACAACAAAATGGATGACACTGTATATTATTACCTAAGAACACCCATAAGAAGGTGACCATAATTGCTAGGAAGACTGCTTGAAGCATCGAAGCCTTTGTTCTTTTTCCCCTGCTTCGAGCATGAGTGGAAAGAAAGAAAAATCAAGAATTGTCAATTCGATATCAATTTCTTCGAAAGATATCGGTTTAAGCTTGTTGCAGGAACTTGACGATAGAATTTCGTGAATAAGGCTCTTGAGTCGCTTATAGACGAATCTTTTTGCTTTTTCTAGATTTAAATGCTAAAAAAATTCAAATTCGTTAATTTTCCAGATTCTACCAACAGACCACAAGTAAGAGTTTTTAAAAGTCCAGCCAATAACGCCCGTAACTGTTAGCTTCTTAATGACATCGAAACGAATATAATAACTCATATGAAGGTCTGCCGGGAGAAAACGTTTCAACGTGATGGAGATATCAATTCATGGCCTTCGCACCAGCAAGGTCGCAACCAGCTTCACCAGGATAGTTTGGCATTGTTTGCACTATCCGTCTTTCATGTTGTTGTCATCTCAATACGAACTGGTAAGAAGCAGATCAGTGTGAATCTGATCCTGATCTCTCCATTCACTGCAGAGATCAATTTGTCACTTTAAACACAGAGAGGGGGACCTACGGATTCACTGACCCCGAACGACGAAGGAAAGGGAGATTTTCTCTGACTTTCCAGGGCCTGCCTGGAGCCTAACGTATTATTGGACGAACTTAACCACTACGCCAAACTCTGGAAGATGCTCCTCTGAATGTTGTTCCTAAGACCTTCGTTGATATACGAATAAACGATAAAGTGATGGAATGCAAACAGTATCAGTTCTAAGCACAGTAGGTACGGGTATACCTATTTATACGTAACCCATACAATTATAATGTCGGTATCCTCATCACTTTCATCACTTACGAGAGCTGGTATCACGGTAATACTCGTATACTAAGCAAATGCACAATGTCCTGCCAAGAGAGAGAGTGTGAATGGTTCGCTTTTGATGCAATCTATCAAAAATTCTTCAACAATTTGAGCTTTCGGGACAATTTGCTGTGACCCAGAATCATGGCCCTCGCTCAGAGGCAGTTAAAATATTGCTTATGTAGCTCGAAATGTAGCCATCAACGATTTCAGGTGTTGAACCAATCACAAACAATACTTTACTCAATTTTATTCAAAGAGTTTTGAATCTCATTAGGTTCAATTGGCTTTCAAACTCAGCATCGTGGTTAATTTGCCAATTGGGCATTGAGAATGTTTAAATCAGCAAAGAATTTAAAAGAAAAATCATCTTGTGTATTGAGCTACATTTCTTCGGCCTTTTTTATTGGCAGAATTGGTGCATTTTGGGCATGAAAAACTCAACAGTTTTTGTCGGGATGCATAGCCATCCGCAACTTGCCACCGCTGTGCACGGATTTATGCAGGAGCAGTAATTGGACTTTTTTTTAATGAAAAATTAAGGAATTTTCAAAAATTAATTTTACGAAATGATGATCTGCATAATAAGCTGATTTAACATCAAAAGCCTTTTTTCTTTGGGGCCATGATAATTGTCCTATTATTAATAATGTCCAACTAAGGACGTGAAAGTAATTTTATGTTCTTGATTATTGATGGCAATTCCTATTCATCGACTAAAATAAAATCTAAACCCTATGTCATAGCAATTTAGATAAATAAAAATGAAACCTCTTATTGGAAGGTAGCTAAATATGAAGCCATTTTCCTGAGCGACAGGAAGAACGATGCTGACATGAATCCTTATATTCGTAAATGTTCTCAGAAATACTTCTCCAGACATTGACAAAGGCTGGTCTTATTTCCGAAGGTGAACTGAAAGTGCTACTCTACATAGTAACAACACCGCAGTTTTCGAAAATATAATATTTGGAAGCATGTAAACTAACAAACAATTTTAACCTACTGTTGCGGTAAATTTTCCCTCTTCCTTGTTCAAATCCCGTCGTTTCCTCTTTTCGTTGAGTGGGAAGACCGAGCTCTGGCGGAGGTGGAGGGCAGCCATGCTGCCATCAGCCATTGGCCTACAGACCACAGACCTCGGAAAGGACCCACATAGGTTTACGGGCTATGGATACCCTCAGAGGAGGACGAGGAGGTTCGGTCGGTGAATTCCTAAGGACGATAGGGAGACTCACGATCAACCATGAGCCCAGAGTGCGACAGGAGGTCCACCAAGTCACCATTGTCAGAGCCCCTAGGCTAGACTCACAACGGGCAGCATCAGACAGGGCATCTGAAAGTCGTCGACGGGTGGGGACGGACGGTCCTGTTAAGCCAGGCACCCCAACACGATGATGACGGGTGGCGGACGACGATCCCCGTAGCCTACACCCCAACGAAAGCCAAGATTTACAAAGGCTTCTCGTTATCGATGTGGATGCTAACTTTGAAATGTCCAAGGGGGAATAGATGACGATCTCTTTTATAGCTACTAGAGAGCTGCATGAATGCACTGAAATACTTCGGCTTTTAGTATACTCATCAGTGATACACTCATCAGTGAGTACAACTTATTTTGAGTGACCAGTGTTTGAATGTTTTGAACATTCAATGAGAAATGAGTGAATGTGAGTGAGTGATCGATTTGAATGAGTGGGATTTTAAGAGAGCACATAGTAGACCGAACAAACATTCAGTGTACTAACTTTAGTATGTTTGCTGCAATAGCAAAATAATCTACATATTTGCAATTCTATTTTTTATTTTTTACAAAGAATGGATTCCCAAAGTTCTTTTGAGCACGTAAGTATTTATATATTATATATATGGATGCACAATGTACAGATCTATCTACATAAAATTAAGTTAACATGTATTATGTGCAATTGTTTTTGTAATTGAGATGTTAAAAATCTCAGCTAACTGTTATATGTATATGTTCTTTAAAAGTGTTTGCTTTTGCGTCGTTGCTTAATTTTTTTGTAAGTACGTATGTGCGTATTGCCCTGCTAAAAAATGAAATTTTAATGAAATTTTATCAAAATGCAGAATTTGGCATTTAATTCTATGGAATCTAAAGTTTCAAGAAGCTTTAAAATTAAAGAGATTCTTCTCAATGGGGAATATAGTTTCAATTTAAAAAGAGGTCGCAGTAAAGTGTGGGATACATTTTGTAAAATTAACGATGATCACGAAGAGGAGATGAAAGATATTGTAGCTTGTAGGACATGCTACAGTAAGAGGGCGGGTCAATAAGTCCGTGACTTTTCGAATTTCTGACCTCTTTACTGAAACAGCAACACTGCTCCTGTCAACAGGCATCTGTCAGTTGACTCCTGTCAAAATTTAAACTTGCTGCGTCAGTTAGTTTGTGTTTGACAGCTATTTTAATCAGACTACTCACTAATTTGAGGAGAAAATAGAAAAAAGTGAATTTCGTGTGCTTATTAAGCATTATTTCTTGCGAAAAAAAACCATTACCGAGACAAAGGCTAAGCTTGATAAATACTATGGGGACTCTGCACCATCGATTTCAATGGTAAAAAAGTGGTTTACTGAATTTCGTTGTGGCCGTACAAGCACTGAAGATGCCGAACGTCCTGGACGCCCAGTTGAGGTCTCTACACCCAAAACAATCGAAAAAATTCACGATATGGTGTTGGCCGACCGAAGATTGAAAGTGCGAGAGATTGTGGAAGCCGTAGGGATCTCGCATGGCTCAGTGGTTTCAATTTTGAATGATCACTTGCGCATGAGAAAGCTTTCCGCAAGATGGGTGCCGCGTTTGAACACAGTCGACCACAAACGCAATCGTGTAACAACTTCACAGGAAGGTTTGGCGTTGTTTAATCGCAATATGGAGGAGTTTTTGCGCCGTTTTGTAACCGTGGACGAAACATGGATCCATCACAACACACCAGAGAACAAACAACAGTCAAAACAGTGGGTTTCTAAGGGTGAATCGGCGCCAAAGAAGGCCAAGGTGGGTTTGTCAGCCAATAAAGTTATGCCGACTGTTTTTTGGGATGCACGCGGGATAATCCACATTGACTACCTTCAAAAGGGAAGAACAATCAATGGGGAATATTATGCCAACTTATTGGACCGATTCAATGACGATTTGAAAAAAAAACGACCTCATTTGGCCAAGAAAAAAGTTCTTTTCCACCAAGACAATGCAAGGGTGCACACATGTGCAGTTGCCATGGCAAAAATCCATGAATTGGGCTATGAATTGCTCCCTCATCCACCCTATTCTCCAGATTTGGCTCCGAGCGACTACTTCCTGTTCCCAAACCTGAAGAAATGGCTTGGTGGAAAAAGATTTGACTCCAATGATGAAGTCATCTCGCAAACAAAGGCCTATTTTGAGGACCTCGACAAATCATTTTTGTTGGAAGGGATAAAAAAATCGGAGAAGCGTTGGACAAAGTGTATAGAGCTCAAGGGAGACTACGTTGAAAAATAAAATTATTTTTTTTATCAAAAAATCTGTGTTTTAATCCAAAAGTCACGGACTTATTGACCCGCCCTCGTATATATAAGTTTGCAGGGAGCATATCCAACTTAGTGAACCACAAATGCTACATAAATGTTAGCTGCTATCCAAAGAACATAAAGGAGGTAAATGTAGATACGGAAACAAAACAGAGGGCATAACATTGGTGGACGGTTAAAAATTGCCGTTCCTTTAAACTGATTGACGACTCAGGTCTCAAAAATTTAGCTAAGTTTTTGATTAAAATAGGAGCAAAGTTTGGACCCAATGTTAATGTTGATAACCTGTTGCCACATCCCACAACAATTTCGCGTAACATAACTTTATTGTATGAGCCATACTTCGGTCCAATCAAGGAGGAAATATTAAAATATAAATGCTTCGGTTACTCGATAACTAGCTACATATGGACAGATAATTTCTTGAGGTCGTCTTATTTATCTTCCACGGCGCACTACATAAAAGAGGGTGTGCTCATACATCGTCTTTTGTCTATAAAATCAATGGAAGCAGACGCCTGCACCGATAAGCATACATTTACTTCAATTCTTAATATTTGTTATTGGGATCGTTTGAAATTATTTTTAAGGTGCTAAGATTAAGGAGAAAATGACGCAAATATTAAGAAAATTTGGGTGCGATCTGGAAGAAGATAAGCCCGTTGTTGTGACTAACAGAGGGTCGAACATGATTGCGGCCTTTCGAGAAGGTCACAACATTCACGGCGTTAATCATTTGCTACATAACATAGTAAAAAATTTTCTGAAGATGGTATCCGAATTAGCAAAACTTGTGAGCAAATGCAGCAAACTGGTCAAATATTTCAAAAAATCGGGAGCTAACTGCTAACGATGGTGATGGCGCGATAGTTAGCTCATTGGACTATCGCGCAGACAGCCTGGGTTTTAGATGATCTTTTATCATCAACAGTTATTCAAATTCGACACAATATCATAAAATTGCGTTTTTCCTATTCCCACCCACAAATAAATTACTCCAATTCTCGGCACTTGATAAACTTAATACTATAATAGGGTGCAAATAAATCATGGCAATGCATTTGGAAAACATAGATATGACTAATGAACTAATTGAGAAGTCGCCTGAAAAAAAAGGATAGCGTTTTTGCAGATTTCATTGGGACATCAAACGAAGACAATAGTATAGATGATAAAATTGACAAAGAAATTAATAGCTATTGTTACCTAAAAGTTGTTTTTAACAGACTTTGATTGCATTCAGTGGTGGAATTTGCATAAAGATTATTTTCCTCTTTTATTTAAATCAAGTTGTAAAATGTTATGTATCCCAGCAGGCAACGCTGCTTCTGAAAGAGCATTTTCAGACGCTAGAAACCTTATAACAGAAAAGCGTTGTGCACTCGCTACAAATTCTGACAATATTAATAAAATTATGTTTCTACATTTAAACGTTGACAATTTAAATAAATAAAAACACATACCTAAACATTCGTCTTTGAAATTTTAATACTTATGGTTGTAATCTCTTAAAATACACTGAGTACACTGAATACACTGTTTATTTAAATTCGACAAATGAATGCGATGAATTGATCACGTTCGATGGCATCATATTCATATTCACATTCATTCAATTTGAACCCTTTTCGCTTGAATGGTGTGAATGTCTCTCTCATGGCCACACTCACATTCTTTAGGGTTATACAGGAAAATAAGGAGAAAGGAAAGGACGTGAAAAGAAGGATATAGAGACAGGAGTAGCAGGATAAGGAGGAAGACTGTGCCAGAAAGGTGGCAGAACCGCCAGGAACACAAAAAAGACAAAAGCTAAGTACTGTGTAGTGTAGAATAGTGCAGTGCAGAAACGTTTTTGTCGTTGTGAAACTTGGCACTCCGGTGGGCCGCGCGTGCGCAATATCTCGAGAAAAGACGAGACACGCGACACGTTAAAGATTATTTTTTGTTGCGCGCTCGGGATTGTGGAAATAGCGGGTCACTCTTTGTTTCTTTTCAATAAATCGTCGTGCTCCAACGGAGCATTTATAACGTTGTGAAACATTTGTGTTTTCTTCTTGCTTTCGGTATTTTGTTGTTGGTTTTCCTCGGGGAAAATTTTCCTTACGCTTATTCAGTTCGGTTCGGTATTTTTTTTTTCTTCTTTCGTTTTGGTTTCGTGATTCCAGAAAAATCACGTGGCGCTCAACTTCGGTTTTTTGTGATTTTGTTGCCCAGGTCTAGCTGCCATCAAAGCGCTACCTGAAGGTGAATCGAACCCGGGTTGGAATAGTTGATTCCAAGTTATTTTTGATTCGGGCCAACTGTGTAAGAGTAAAAACTGCTGGCAGCGCCAGGCAAATGTTGATCAAAATGCACTATGCAAGTCACAATAAAGTTTAAGCCGTGGGAGTCTACCGTATGAGTATATGTTTTATATGAATCGGCTTAAATCTTAAAGTATCGATGCTCTTTGATGTGTAATAAACACCTTCGTAGAGTTTTATAAGCCACGAGCTTGTCCCTTAGGATTTCTGAAGCATTGTTTATTCCATTTAATGGACGATCTTGCGACATATACATTTCGCAGTGCTAAACAATGTTTGCCTACCCATTAAGATACAAAGAGAGAGAGTAGGTCTAAAACTCGATCCCTGTGGCACCCTATTTTTTTTAAGTTATTTTTAATTTGACCAATTCTGCCATACTTATTTCTTCTGGTCCCTAATTGAGTCGGAAACCAGACTGTTATGATGGGGTAGTGCCGGTGTTATTTTGTCATAAGCATTTGACATGTAATGCAGAACTTCAAATGGCCTGCACACAATTATATTCCTCATTGCTTTCTAAGGAATTTGTCCTAAAGGGTGTTTTTTTAAGAGCTTGAGAACTTTAAATAATAATACTAGACAGAAATAATATTTATTTATTTATTTTTTAAATATGATTTCTGGCATAGGCGTACCGCGGCTACGAGTTACATGGTCCACTCGATCAGTCCGACTCTTCACTACTTTTTCCAATAAATCTGGCCATATGGCGTCAGTGCTGGCTTGAATATTGGCTTCCAATGCTTCAAGAGTTGCTGGTTTGTCGGCATAAACAAATGACTTAGCATAGCCCCATAAAAAGTAATCGAGAGACGTTAAGTCACACTATCGAGGGGGCCAGTTAATAAGACCGACTCTGGAAATAAAGTTGACACCAAATTGATTTCGCAATAAATTGATGTTTAAGCGCGCTGTAGGGCAAGTTGCGCCGTATTGTTAGAACCAAATGTCGTCGATGATTACCTGATTAATTTTTGGAAACAAAAAATTTTCCACGTAGTCGAAGGACAAGGGCCAATAAGTTGAGAACGGCGACGAATCTACATTTCGGCGTCTTCTTCAACACTTCGCGCTAGAGCAGCAATATTCTCTGCGGTACGCACATTTTTCGTTGTCTTTTTGATGGTTTTGAATAGAGAAGAGCAAAAATAAGTGCGAAAAAGATCAATAACCGCACGAATTGCTTGCTCACTAGGCCGATTATGTTGACCGAAAATTGACGAAGTGCTCTATGAACTCCACGAACAGATTTATTTTTTTCAAAGTAAATTTCCACAATTTGGAAGCGTTGTTCTGGCGTTAAATGATTCATGACCATGGCCAAGCCTTACTGAACAGAAATGTCGACACAGTTTGACATTGACAACTGTCACACCATAAACATTAGACAACGACCATCGAATTTTCTCATGCAGCTAAAAAAAAACACGTAAGAGAGTAAACAAAAACGTGAGCATAGTGAGATAGAACATATACAGTGGGGCAAATAATATCTCGGACTGGCTCTAAAAAACATAATTAAAACATGATTTTTGTTTACTTTTCGGTGTTTACCATGTTACACCGTTTCAATAGTGATTTAAATGGCTAGTCTAGCTCATTTTGCAGGCCTTCCTGTATGTTTGTCTTGTTCCAGCGTCTCTCTGCCGTCTATAAAACGTCTATGCCACTTGAAAACAACTGTCATCACGGTATACTTGTTACATTAATCGGAATGTTTCTGATGCATTTTAACCAAAATTCATGGTCGGACAAATATGTGGAGCTCTTGTTTGCTGTGTAATGGCTTGTGTCCGGGATATTATTTGCCACACTGTATATAGCATCAACAGTTTACAATCTTTAAACTTTGACAATCGTAGCCGGTACCATTGGACTAGGGGCAGAGCTAAATATGCACACTTCAGCGAAAGTAATCATCATTGTCGTTTGGAAAGTCAAGCTCAAGGGTATTTAGACTACAAGATGGGCTGCCCTATGAAGAAATGTTACCGCAGTAGACATCGCTCAAAATTGCGACGTTTTCCTTACCGATACCTTGGGCAATATTTTCTCGAGGTAGAATCATTTTACATGTTGTTCTGGAAACAGCAGACGTTCGTTTTGAAGCCTCATGAAGATAAAATCTCTACCAATTTCGACATGCGATGTCTTGCCTTTGTATGATGTGCAAGACGTAAGGAGTAAGCTACTAAGGAGACTGAGTAATGAATAAGGAGGAAAGTTGATCTCGGATCGTTGTGCTTGAGATATTGGCAACGAAAAGGGTGTCTTCCAAGAACTATGTGAAAATGTTTAGGAAAAGCTGGTTCGAAACTACATATCCACTTACCTACAGTTTACATCACTACAGACATCTAAGTTTGATGAAAAACTCCTTAAAGTTGAAACACTTTAAAAGTTCCTAAGCGGAGGGTAGTTTTTATTTTTATTTATTTTTTGTTGAACTCACTTAAATTGATAAAATGAAAAAGTATCTCGAAGCCTTCAGCACACTCAAGTTCTTTCTCTCACAATTCACTCATCTCCACAAAGCTGATAAATTTTCTTTGGTGACACCCTGTATGTGAGAATGATTATGTTACATGGCATATTTTCCCGCCCTTTCAATTACCTTACCAGACTGCTAGCAAAGTACCGCCCGCCTGTGCACATCATGTTCCGGGTATACCACCAACACACCGACATAGCTGCAGATAAAATATTTATGTTAAAGGCTCCCCTGCACCAGATGAAACAGACACATCCACAGATATCCGAATACAGTCGGGTATGCACACAACCTGTGGATAAAATGACAACATCCCCTAACATTACCGCCACCATCATCCACCTACATACCTTACATCCCTTTAATTTTGCATAACCGAGTACATACCTGGCATGCTATGCAGTGGGATTTGCCTTCTCTGCTTTAGAGCACCGTCAGTGCTACTCGTACACGTGAGTATGCACGTACATACAGTACACTATGTAGTTTGTAGCAGGATCGATTTTTTGGAAGGTGAATGTAGCAGTTACATTCATCCCAAAATCATCATAGCAATGTTCGAGGGTCTACGTGGGGATATGTATTTCACTGTGTGTAAGTATTTGTGGCGGCCATGTAAGGCTTGTTTTTTCCATGTTTCGATGAACCTACTCATAATGACAGCAAAGGCCGTGTTACAGTACAGAATGGGCGGCCGAGAGGTCGACAAATATGTACATGTATACCCACAATAGGTTCGCCATCATACTGGCTGGCATACGGGCTAAGGTTACAATTTTACTTCGGCACGGCTACTGGCTACTGGCCCCCGCAGGATGCCAGTTTCAGCCTTGGCGGGACTTCATTCCATAATTCTCTCGTTTGAACATTCTCGTGTTACAAAGACCTCACAGGACCAGGAACAGGAACAGGAACACCAAAGCGCTGCCACAGTAGTGCTGCCGGTAAACGAATGCAATATTGGATGCGGTGATGACAATAAAGTGGAGAATTTCCTCAACATTTTTCTGCCCAGCAAGGATACACAATCGTACAACTCTATACATGGTTACATACATACATACAATAATATGGAGAGACATATTTGTATAGGGAGAATATGATATATAGATGTAGTTGGGTGATGGTAGCACCTTTTGGGTTAGGTATACGATTTCGACTTTGTCAAGAGTGTGTTGTGTACTCATTTAATGACACTCATTCGTTATGAAAGGTCTCTGGCTAGAGGTGGTATGCCAGGTAGTGCTGTGGCTGATATTGAGCTTATTAATTTATATTCAGAAGTTTCTCTTTCGGAAATTTTGGAAACTCCAAGTATTAGGTTGAAGAATGGTAGCTTAACTTTTCTTCCTTTTATTATTGTGTTTCAGATAAAAGTCGTTCACATAGATAGTGGTAATGGCAAACTACCTATATAAGGGTGCTCGTACATCGCATCATATTTCTACAGCTTCAAGCTGAAGTGAAAAGCCCACTTAGAAATTGCCTGATGGGAAAATATTGCCGAATATTGAGGTAGAGTTTGAGGATTATTTTCAATAGCGGCAATTGTAGATGCCTATCAGTTTATAGGTAGAATATACCATACAGTTATTAACCTTCATCGAATCAAGTACGGTCATGGGGATCTTCAAATTCACAGCTCAAAGGTAAATTTTTCTGCGTAGATATGGGTACAGGCAGATAGTCGAATGGTCACATACCAGTTTGAATACCTTGATTCGCCAGTCGTCACTCTTACTTTCACAGCCATACAGTTTCAAGGGATACATGACAAAATCTAATCACCAGCAATCGCAGCTAGGTACACCAGCAGGAGAAATTCTATCGGTAGCATCTTCAGAGACAAAGTTGAAACATCAGGCAAAGGGTACAAGTGCTTTTGTCTAAGCTTCGCCTGGATGCTTTCTGAATCCTGTGAAATTTAACTTTTGATGATCAAGCGGATCAGGCGATGGCGCGATATTCAGCTCATTGGACTATCACGCAGACAGTCTGGGTTCGATTCCCGGCTGGGTCACCAACAGTTTTTCAAATCGCCACCACCCTTTCGGCGGGCAATGGCAAACCCCCGAAAGTAAAATTGCCTACGAAAAGCTTCTAAGGAGTGCCGTTCGGACTCTTCGATAAACCGTCGGCCCCGCTTAGATGTGACTAAAATGACAACATGAGCAACACAAATGAGTGTCAAGAAGCTAGGCCATGGCCCATACCGGGCTGTCAGCGCCACAGTGTTTTTTTTTTTGATCAAGCAGACTACATTGGGCTTACAAACAGAAACATACTTTCCGTGCGAAATTTCGTTTCATGCGGCAACGAGTTCGAGAGGATCTAGGAGCTATTTCTTCCCAACTTTTACTTGAATAGTTTCGGAAATTGTGCACCTGTGGGAGTGCATTGCAGCGATGTAGTTTCCCTATGAAATCGACGTTCGAGTCATTCAAGATGCTCTGAGAATGGTAGATACAGGGACAATAATAAAGCAGCTCATCGTACCACTCAAACCAGTTAAACCAGACAAACCAATAATCCTCCAAGAATTTTGAACTCACACGTTCAATCAGAAACCAATTCTTGCAGATGCCCTGTTTCTTGACATGACGCATGCTCAGAGGAGAATTTATCAGTACCCGAAGCAAAGTTGCGTCATCTGGCTTCTGCAGATGCCATGACTATCCAGATTGCCGACAGATCAAACGAATGGAACACTATCCCTGTGAATGGCAGGGACTTACTCAGTTTTATGCGAAAGACTACAAAAATTAGAAAGTCGGTTGTGGAGGCACCTGCCCAAACATCAAGGCTTCGCCCATTAATGACATTACAAGACAATCGGTAGTCCATACCAAAACTTAAAACGCGGCACCGTGGGAGAAAGGAGCCTGATTTGAAGAGGTAGGCTCCCTTCTGGGAGCGTTGCGGTGACTGTAGTTGCATGGTGCACTTGCTGGTCTCACTCGATGTAAAGTTGCAATCACATACTGGGTCAGTAGTAAGTTTTAGATTGGCCGCGACTCATACAAAGAGTGGAATTTTTGCACTTAACACGGGTTCCGAATTGATAGTAAAGGAATTGCCGGGGAAGAATGGTAAAGGATATCATTACTGCCATGGATGTATGAGCATCCTGGGAAATTAAGTCAATCGAGACAGACATCCAAAATTCTTTGATCATGACTTTATCGCTCTCACCATATACAGTGACTCATCCAACTTACCATGAAGTGCCTTTGAGTGGATGTGATTAGTCTTGGTGCATTATCGTTGGCTTTTCCTGCCTCGTTATTGATGAATATTTATGACGCAAAGTCGTCCTTCGTTTTTGTTACTCAATAGAACATGACAGTAGGTTAGACGCAATTTATTTTAACCCTCCATGAGCTGATGAACTGTTTGCACTTCGTAACAGGCACGAAATGTACGTTACGCCAAAATTACTGACGAATTATTCATCCAAAATATAGTTGCGATTATTCGGAGTATTTCAGGTCTATGTTACGTCATAGCCGATCCAAGCGAAGTACCGATCTTTCTCCAAAATCAAAAGGCAGAGCCTTACTAGTTTAACTAGGATGCCAAACCCAGACATATAAGAATCTAGTCGACATCAGATAAGACCATATAAGCAATTTTGTGGAGAATAAACCGCTATAGTTTGCGCAGACTTGTCTTTAGTATCAGATATCCAATGCGGACGCTTTAATCGTCTGGGATGATTTACTGTGGATACATTTTAGAGATGACTTGATGCGTACTGTTCACAAATTAAACTTTGCTACTGGGTTTCGATGTTGGCGTCACAGGAAATCCAGCTAAGTTAAGAGGCTTGGACGGTTCCTACGAAAACAAATTTCCTTTCCTTAGCGACGTGAGTCAATATTGGCCCCTCAAATCGTTCCGACATCTACAATAGAATGCTATGGATATCGAGATCCAGAACCATCTGGAACAACATCTTGCGTCGAGATGAAGTCTACTAGCCCATTACCAGGGATGTTGCCCTAAAAGGTATTCTAGTAAATTTATTCCTCTATCCTACGATAAAACCATCATGATAAGGGCATACGGAGTGTGTTTTGCCGAAGAGCTCATAAACATAGTCCTTAGTGGCATTGTAGCCTAATGTTGGCGAATTTAGGCTTGTTGCGAATTTTAACATCGGTAACATGCCTGAAACACATGACCTCGCATTTTAGTCTGCCTTAAACAGCAACACGCTGCATTTCACTTTCCTGCTAATCATCCTAGTGTATGTCACAGTTCTTCATCTTTCGTGTACCACTTGAAAGTTGTGCCAGAAAAAGTTCGAAAAGAAAAGCCGTCATCTCCTGGGGGATGGCCCAGAAAAATAAACAAATTAGTATTACTCCAGATCCAATCTCACAAGTTTTTTTTGTAATTCTTGCGAAACTGAAAGGGCAAAGCAGAACAAAGAAACTCATATTTGAAAAACTAAGCAATCTCGAGCACAAAACGGGCAAAACAGAAACTTAAGTATGAACATGAAACAATTGCTCAAAATATTAACATCAAACTCAAATGGACTATTGGAAGAGATAGACGAACTATAACAACATTGACATATCTTGAAGAAAAGGAATCTAGAGTAAATATAAAAGGATGCTGCTCTTACCATGCTGGTGGTGATTTCAACTCGAAACACACCTTTTTGGGGTTAAAGATGCGATTCAACCAAACACAGACTACTTTACGTAGCCGACATGCAATTTAATATCGACTACTTTTCGGCAGGAAAACCGACATACTGGCCCACCGATAGAGAAAAAACTCCAGTCCTCTTAGACTTGTTCATTGCAAGAGGCTTTGCTAAGGACTTTACGTACGTCGAGGAAAGTTTTGATCTCTTCTCAGATCATTCACCAGTAATCTTGACAATAAATGAGCGTCTAATGAAAAAAAAAGGAGTCCCTTGATTAACTACAAATCAAACTAACTGGGACGGCATTAAAAAATATTGTTTTGAATGGCAAATTTATCGAAGTCTTACAGAGAGCCGCATGGAACAACACTCCCGTTAGGAGGAGAGAAATCGTTTATAACGAAGCTAAGTATCCGGCGGAAAAAAGAAGAACAAAAGAGGAGAGCAAGCAAAAGATGGCAACAATCCCGAGTTCTCCAGCACAAGACTTCATTAGATCACCACTGTAAAGAGCTCAAGAAAGCAATCAAACATTTCAAAAATGTTCAAACCATTTGACGAACAAACATTAACAGAAGACATTGGTGGCACGATTACGACATTTGACAACCTTAAAATAAAGAGCGTCTCGTTGGTCGAACTTTGTCAAGCAATAAATAAAAAATCTTCAAAATATTAACGCCCCTGTATATGATAAAATAATCGGGCAGATCCTCGCGGAATTGCAGAGGAAAGTCCTGACTAAGCTTATGTATACTTTCATACGTTCCAAAGTAATGGAAAGTCGCCGAGGTTGTAAAAGTTGTGTAATCAGGAAAACCTCCAAATGACAAAAAATCGTACAGACCGGTATAGCTCTTGCCGATAGTATCTAAGGTATTTAAAAGACTTTTGTTAAAGCGCCAGTGGTTGTGGAAAGACTTTCGATTCCTGACCACCAATTCGGCTTCAGAATAACATATGAAATAGAGAGAACCTTAGAGGAAAAGCGCATTTCTGGAAGTCTCTCAAGCCTTCGACAAGCTATGGCATGAAGGCCTGCAATTTAGGTTAAGACAGGTTCTTCCAAAACAATTATATGAGATTTTAGAATCTTACACTGTGAAGAGACTTTTCCGTGTTAAACCCGGATCCGATTACTCTGACTTTAAGCAAATTGCTGCCCGAGTACCACAAGGTAGTGTTCTTGGTCCGGTCTTGTTATTACTTTACCCTGGAGAAAACCGCAAGAAGAAGTGAAGTGTTGTAGTCACGTTCGCGGACGATACGGCTACGTTAGCAACAGATATATAAGTGGAGTAAGCAAATCGACCTAGTGGACAAAGATTTGGAGACAATTTAGCCATTTTCATTAGTTCGGTACAAATACCGTACACAAACTAAGCAATGTATCTGGGAATGGCACTAGATGCGGAACTCAAATGAAAGTCAAACGTCAAAAAGGAAAGCGACGAGCTTGAAAATTAATTCAGAAAAATGTGTTGAATGTTGGTAGATATTCCAAATTAAACATGTACACGGTGGCGCAAAACTATTCATCCTATCGGAAGATGTTATAATTTTTGCAAATGGCGTCGTACGTCAATCATATTTGACACTTGTGAACTAGGCAGCTGCAGTATACAACCAGATAAGCAATGGAGCGCTATACTCTGCAAGAGCGTGGAATAATTGTGCCAACTTTTCGACCAATAATCAGTCAGTGGTGTTAGCGCAGTGTGAATTTCGACGTCGATTTTCTAATCGCGTCACGCCAACTGGGCAAACATTCCGGCACTTAACTACTCGATTCGAACAGACTGGAACCACAGAAGACCATGAAGGGTGTGGCCGCCACCGGACTGATCGTTCGGCCGAGAATATCGCGGCTGTGGGTGCCAATGTCACTGAGAACGAAGAAACGTCAACCAGACGACATGGGAAACGCAATTGGGCATCACCAGACGGACCCTACAGCGAATTTTAGTGAAAGACTTACACATGTTCCCGTACAAAGTGCAAACAGTGCATCAGTTGATGCCTCCTGACCGTCAGTAGCGTGTGAAATACTGTCAAGCCATTCTCAATCTCAACAACGAAGAGGACGATTTTGTGTCGAAAATCATCATGAGCGACGAGGCGCATTTCCACTTAAGCAGTTACGTCAATAAGCAAAATCTTCGTTTCTGGGGCACTGAAGAGCCATTAAATCCACTCAAAGCCACTGTGTGGTGCGGCGTTCACGCGGGAGGAGTGACTGGGCCGTATTTTTTTGAGGACGCCATCGATAATACGGTCACTGTTACTGCCGAACCCTACAGGGCCATTATAAACGACTTCTTACTGACGAACATGTGGTTTCAACGAGGCGGTGCAACCACACACACGGCACTAGCCAGTCTTCCGTTTTGGCGATTTGGCATGGCAAGCAAGATCGCTCGATTCAGCCATCCCAGACTTCTTTCTTAGGGGCTACTTGAAGTCGCGAGCTTATGCCAGCAAGCCTCAAACAGTCGCAGCCCTTAAGGATAATATTCGACTGGAATTCGAACAGTCATCACCGGAAATCTTGCGGAAAGGCATGGAAAATGCGATAAAAAGGGCACATTGGCACACTTAATAGAAAATGTTTTAAATGTCCAAATAAACATTTCATCATCACTCAAAATCATTTGTTTTCATTTAGTTAAAAAGTAATTCAAAAACGAAATTGGATCATCAGACGATAATATCAGCGCTGAGATCAATCGAAGAATAACTCTTGCCAATCGCTGCTTCTTTGGGCTAAGAAGGCAATTGACTAGTAAAGCCCTCTCTCGAACAATAAAAGTTACACTATATACACGTAAGACCTTGATAATCCCAGTCCTGCCCTATGGCGTAAAGGCATGGACATTGTCAAAAATGGATTAGGGTGCTCTTGGCTGCTTCGAGAGGAAAATTCTTCGGGCGATCTTCGGTCCCATCTGCATCGACGGTGAGTGGAGGAGGAGATACAACGACGAACTGTATGAACTGTACAGCGACATCGACCTAGCCAGAAGAGTGAAGATCCAACGACTAAGATGGATGGGTCATCGCAGTACAGGAAGACCGAGACTCAGATGGCGCACGAAAGTGGAAAGGGACCTCAGCCAACTTATCGTACGAAACTGGAAGTAGCTAGCACAAGATCGAGCTATCTGGAGACGCTTGTTTTTTGAGGCCCAGATCCACCCCGGACTGTAGCGCCAACTAAAGTAATTTTAGCTTCCATTTATGATCTCTCACACATGTAGTTTCCAGTGGCCACAGCGAAAAAATGAAACATGCTTTTGACTGAAAGTTGAAACCTTGCGTTACTCCCCATTAATTACCCTCCTAATCGGGCCCTCCTACGGGACGTTTCATTTAGCTTTTACCTGAAGTATTGTTAGGAAAGTGTTTCAGTTAAAATAATAGTCTTCGAGGCTCTTACATGACAAACGAAACGAAGAATAATTCCTGTTTTAATGGATGCATGAGCAAAAACTCACCAGAGCAGTTCTAGAAAGTTTTCTAAAGGAACGCATTTTCTTTCAATTATAAGTACACCAACTACATCGTTGATAACTACTCTCAGATACTTAGTTGTTCTCTCTGATATTCTGATAATTCCACAATCTTATTTGGTATAGCATACTAAACTGGACAGATTCAAGGACGACTAATTACAAAACTCATTGAATGGCTCATTTACACCCGTGAGCAACTGCAATTCCATTTAATTAGGTGCTTCCGATTTAATACTATTGCGTTACCATGGTACCTGCACTTATACACAACTCATCAATCCGATTACCATTGCAAGAGGATTAATTCCCTTTCACGGTGGAAATCGTCCAAGGATATCACATAAAGGACATTCCGATCGTTAAAATGCATAAAAGCGCATCACACGATAATAATTTAATAAACTTTTGTGATTTCGATTTTAAAAAATTTCCATATCGACAACGCTGAAAGGACAAAGGACGCCATAGCCGTGCAAAATCAGAATCAAACTATTGTTGGTTGTCGTACCAGGGAGGTAGCTTGAATAGGACACAAATAAGGGAAACGGAAATAAGGCGACTTATCTTTGTGTTCACAGTAGTAGGTACCGCACTAGTTCTTCCACTGGTACAGTGCAACAGCAATCGTAACGAGAGTAAATGTAAATAGAAACCAGTGACTGGTGAATACGCCCTCTTCTCCTCCTTCTACTCGCCCTCTTACTGTCCCACTACTTTGCTGGTCGTGTACCTACTTTTTTAATTTGTGAGCTTTCCCACTTTTTTTGTTTCGTTTTTCTTCTTATTTTATACTTTTGCCCTACTTCCCGGTCTTCCTGTAACTGTGCTTTGCATTTGATTCCCTTTGAGTTTTGCACTTGCAGATTTTATATCACAAAGCGACGCAGTAGTAGTTCCTTATTTGCAAATGTGAGAAAAAAATATACAAAACAGGACGAGCGAGGTTAGAATGGTAAATACATATGCATACTCGTATCTGTGTGAGTTTGTGTTTATGTGTGGCGTAAGAAAGAAAAAAAAAATTCATCTCGTGTGGTTCGTGATTGCAGGATATGAAGTTTCATTCGATTCAAAGGTAGTTCCTCTAATAATGACGAAACCAAGCAATTATGGCTTGCTAGCTCTTGCCAAATGGAATTTTTAAATTTCGTTAAGCTCACTGGCTGCGTTGAGATTGCTTATGGTCGTGCACCTGGAGTGGTGTGCCAGACTCTATTGGCAGGTCCTTCAAAGGTACTTTCTATTCATTTTTGTTTAATAAAAACACCACCATGGTACCTACCTACATTTTCGGAGGTTTGCACTCACTTCGGTTTCAAAACTCATAGTATACGAATCTAACCCTTCTACAAGGCAGTTTCATGCAATTTCATTTCACTGAGGAAAAGAACTCCATGTACCGTGCAGACCAAATGATATCGAATCTAATTGCTTTGAGAGGTCGTTGCTGCTTCAAACTACACACTACAAATACTCGTAAAAGCGGAGATTTCTTTCAAATACTGTAGGCATTGGGAAGAAGGAATGGACACATCTTAAATCTGTGATAGCCTGAGTACATTCCCCATCAGGAAACCACATCTATGGTATATCTTCATGTTCTAGAGTATCTGTAGGTGAGAATCGGATCGCGGTTATGATTTTATATCCAAACCATTACGAGGGTGGGTCAATAAATCTCTGAAAATTAAGACAGATGGCGTTGCCACCTAAAATCCTGTGGCATCACTTATCTGTGTCATGTTTTTAGTTCTCACCAGTCAGCAGCTCTGGAGCAATTACCCGAGCAAGTCCGAGGACTTCTTGCAATAAATGAAGTCACAGACCCGGCGAAACTAGGAACGCAAGCCGACAAAATACTTGATATACAACGTCCTAGCATCATGATGATACGTATCACTGAGGGTCAAAAAACCGCTTCAGCATCTGATCTGGAGATACAAGTTCACGCTGTGACACAACAGTTGGCAACACTGCAACATCACCTCAAGCACGTCCGACCCAGATCAGCCAGTCGTAAAAAAAATTCAGCTGCGAACACAAACACAACTTGCTACTACCACACACGGTTTGGCAGTTGCGCTCGGAAGTGTAAGGAGCCATGTCGTTTTGTTATTTTGCCTCAGCATTAAACGCGAATGGCGTGCATCCCAGGTCGCTACCCAATTCCCTACTTTCGCGATTTCACTTTTCTACTTACGGATGCAGGGTGTTTTCAACTCTGGATCTGTCTCGCGCCTACTATCAAATACCAGTTGCACCAGAGGACCGACCGAAAACAGCCGTTATTACCCCATTCGGGCTATACTAGTTCAGAGTAATGACTTTTGGCCTATGCAACGCTGCCTAGCCTTTCCAACGATTAATGGATTCGATCTTGAGAGGATTCGACTTAGTTTTCAGCAAGCTGCAGAAACAGGGTTTGTCAATAAACCTCAACAAATGCGTTTTTGCTCAGCAAGAAGTGGTTTATCTTGGTTACTCCGCCAGTAAAGATGGAATAAAACCACCTACAGAAAAATCAGAAGCCATCCGTAGCTATCCCAAGCCTACAACCATAGCAGATCTTCGTAGATTTTTGCGTGCTTGGAACTTTTATCGCCTAAATATGCCAGATGCAGCCGAGGTTCATGAACCATCAATTAATTTAATTCCTGCTGCTACAAAAAACGACAAACGCCCACTGTCATGGGCCAGTAAAGCTGAAAGTGCCTTTGAAAAATACAAAAAAAGTCTCACCGATGCAATTCAACTTGCATTCCCTTCCCCAGACGCAACTTTAAACCTTAGATGCGACGCATCTGATAAATCAATTGGTGCTGCTCTTGACCAATTCATTGATGAAAGAAGACAACCACAAGGATTTTTTACACAAAAGCTAAGTTAAACCGAATATAATTATAGTGCTGATGATCGTTTCAAACACCACCTAGAAGGACGAGGTATTACCATTTTAACTGATCATCAACCATTGGCATTCGCCTTTTTACAACACTCAGATAAAGCATCTCCGAGACAGCAACGACAACTTCAGTACATCAGTCAGTTTAGCACCGACATCAAACATTTGTTTGGGAAATCATCGTAACAGACGCAATGTCACGTATTAACATAATTTGCCGACATTTATTTTCATCCAAGACATCGCAGACGCACAAGCTAACGAAAAGGAACTTAAAGACCTCCTGAAGTCCAAATCCACTTCGTTGCAACTCCGTCAACATAATATTGATGATGCTGGACCATGCGTTTACTGTGACACATAAAAAAGCAACATTCGCCTCTACATTCCGCAACCCCTTCGACGGCAAATATTCGACACGCTCCGAGAGGAAATGGGTGAGTCAGCACTATGTGTGGCCACATATGAATCGAGACGTCACTAGATCGGCGAAATCCTGCCTGCAGTGCCAACGCAGTAAAGTAAATCGCCACGTGAAGAACATTCCACATTCCCAGTGACCGCTTTAAACATGTCCACACCAACATAATCGTCATGCCACTCTCAAAAGGATACAGATATTGTCTCACGATCATCGATCCCTTTAGTCGTTGGCCCGAAGCAATACCACTAAAAGATACCACTGCCGATACATCACCGACGCCTTCATCGTAGGCTGGGTAAGTCGATTCGGTTCACCCCTTACTATAACCAGTGACAGAGGTATTCAGTTCGAATCGAAACTCTTCGACTTGCTAACCAAATTATTGGGATGCAATCGTACTCGAACTACCGCTTACCATCCAGCGTCAAATGGAATAATAGAACTATGGCATAGATCCTTGAAATCAGCGATCATGTGCCACAGCTCTGGTGACCGGACAGCCATTTTGCCTGTAGTTCTTCTAGGACTGCGCAACAACTTAGAAGAAGATATAAAAGTAAGTGCGGCTGAGATGTTGTATGGAACGACACTTCGCGTACCAGGTGAACTATATATTGATGAAGAACTTAATCTTAACCTACAGATATTTATCGAGAAATTTCGCGTTTTTATGAGAGAGATACGTCCAGCTCCCACGGCATATCATAACAAGGCCTTCGCTCACAAAACACTTTACACCTGTTTGCATGCTTTCAATACGCGTCGACGAGGTCAAGAAGCAACCCTATCGAGGACCATACGAAGTAAACGACAGACAGTCAGATTATGTCTTCATCGTCAACGTCGATGGAAACCATTCAACTATCAGCACTGAACGCCTGAAACCTGCTTTCATTGAAAACCACTAAGATCTTGAATCAATGAAAAGGACATCAAAGCAGTCACCAACATATCCGGTGAAGAAAAAAAATTAAATTCGTGCCTTATCCTCAAATTCGAGATACTAAGGAGGGGCTACTGTGGCATCACTTATCTGTGTCATGTTTTTATTTCCCACTAGGTAAGGTAGCAGCACCATCGCCAAAAAGTGACAGCTTGATTTTTACTCAGTCAACTTAACGGCACTCTGTTACTACCCATCTTTTGTATTTCAGCAATCCTCTACATAAAATGTTCAATGAGAACAATCCAATATTTTTCGTGTCAAAAATCTTTTAAGTGAACGCACCCATCTGGCGAATGGCCGCTTTTGCTCACAATTGACAACGAAACGCAATCATTTGACAACTTCAATGAAGTGTTTAGTGATGCTCAATCATAATCCGAACGAACCGAACCGTTCCAGAAGCCAAGGAATAATCAAGACTATGGTCTTCTCCTTGTGCGTCTGTCTGGCAACAAGGTCATGGTGATAATCTTTAAGAATGCGCGCGGTTTCATTCACATCAATTGCCTTCGAAAAAATAAGCAGATTACCGCCACTAATGGTTGAACCAACTCAAAGTTGATTTGAAACAAAAACGACTGTCCTCTTCCACCAGGACAACACACGGCGGCAAGTCCACAGTCACAATAGGAAAATTGCATGAATAAGGTAACGAATTGCTGCCTCATCCAACATATTCTCCAGATTTGGCCCCCAACGACTATATTACATTTCAAATCATGAAAAAATGGCTGGGCGGGATGGGATTTGGTAAGAATGAAGAGGTCACCGTTCAAAAAAAAACGCCTATTTTGGGAGCACTCAAAAACTGGAGAAACGATGCACCCGCGTCCGAAATTCTGAAGATCAAATACAGATCGGTAGAGAGTTTTTTTTGCTATGTGTCCTGGGTAACAGCTTTGTGTGGCTTTTCAAAAGGTTGTGGCGGAGGCCCCTAATTCTCCTAATCTTTCTAAGCCGTCCAATCATGCTCATTATGCTTCCATTTACTCTTCGCAGGCATTTTTGTGAATCTTTGGCTTTCCTTCTAACCGAAAGGCCACAGTAGAAATGGGCGAAGCCAACAGACTGGACAAGATATTTAGGTGTGGAAAAAACGGCTTGAAACACTCAGAAGATCTGTTGGCATTTTTACTGAATCGAAAGTAAAAGGCTCTCTCCTAAGTTGGCCCTATAAAACCTGGCTTCTTTCTCTGAAGCTGGAAGTGCGCTGAGTAACTAAATCCGCTAAAGTTGGTATCAACCTTCGGATGTGGTGAAGAATGAGACTTTTGCGTCTTTTAACGGCTGTAAGTAGCCTGAAATTGATGATATATATCCAGCTATGCTACAAAATGATATAGGAAAACTGATGGGAACTCTGAAGAAAATCTTCACTGATAGCCCAGCACTGGCATTCGTACTGAAAACCTTAACAGTAAGAGTAACCTTCATATCGAATATTGAACCAGTTTCTATCAGTTTGTATTCCCTTACGATAAGTAGCATGAGGATCGTAAAATTTTTCTGCGAATGCATCTTGACTACCAATTCCGTCAGACACTACAAAGTAAACGAATCACTTGGATAGAACCTTTTGTCTTGAGTGGTCGGCTCAGTCTCATCAATTATAATGACTTCGTTCGGTTTGAGCAATTCATTATACACGACACAAAATTAATCCCACCAAAAACACGACATGAGTTTGTTTCCATGAATAATCGCCTTGGCTGTAGATTTTGAAGCATGGTCACGTAGTCCACGGGGTTTTCTCTTCTTCGGGTTATCGTAGTGGATCCATTTTTCATTAGCACTAACTATAGCTTGCAAAAAGCCCTTTCGTTTATGCCCGGCAAGAAACATGTGCAAAATCAGCGTTCAACGTGTCTCGCCTTCATTTCAAATGGAGCCCAATTTCCTTCCTTGCGATTTTAAATGATGTGTAACTGCGTGCTGAGTCAATCCTAATGAAATTGTAAGTTCTTGCGTTTGGCACGAATCTTCCTCCAATAATGCTTTCAATTCGCGTCTTCATACACTTTCGGCATTCCGCTACGTTTTTTGTCGTCGACGTCAAACTCATAGTTCTTGAGCTTTTGAAACCGCTCACGACACCTACGATCACTTAAGCAGTCTCACCATAGGCTTTTACAAGAAATTGATGTGCATTAGCTGCAGATTTCTTCAAATTAAAGAAGTAAATCAATTGTTCCCGAAAATGACGCATATTCGGCTAAAACTCGACATTTTTATGTTATTGACAATTGTATGGCGTTTAACATCTGAAAATTTCAACCAAAACTTTCTGGTGGGGTCATCTTTTATCAAACGGGGGAAACTTATTGGTATTCCTAATAACTTCTAATTGAGTACCTCAAGGTAGTCATCTCGGGCCTTTATTATTCATTCTAGTCATCTAATGATGACGAATCGGTAACCAACGGCTCATATATAAGGAAAAAATTCAAAAATATCTCTTCTTCTGCTGAATGTTTTCCTCTGAAAGATGATCTGGATAGATTTTCTCCTTTTTATCAAACGAACTTTCTTGAGCTCAATGTTAACAAACGCCTTTCAACTTTGATTCACACTCATTCAGTCGTACATTGACTAGTTCACTTGGTAATTAAAATAGAAATTTAGGTGTTACCGGCGACAAGAAACTCGATTTTTGTTTGCTGTAGTCAGCTTGATGTCATCAATATTATCGAAGAACTAATCGCCAACCATTGGCCAGCAATATTGGTCGTCGGCTGCTGTAGCTCCTACCTCTTTTTTGAAGCAATGGGAAAACAGAAAGTCTATTGCGCCAAAGTGTGAGGCCCGTCACTAAGCGCGATTTTTCAATATAAACAAGGACATCCTTGAAATTCTCAAGAGAGCAGCAAGTATTACTTAGGCGAGTTGCAGCTTTTTGCAATGCACCTACCTCAAACCCTGTGTTCGTGATTAGACCCCAACTGCTCTACTCCACATAAGCCCTCGGGCAATGAGTTGTCTTTCCGCAGTATGACTTTTGAATATTCCTCTGACATTTTCTTCTTCGTGTTTGGATAACTATGGATTCGCCAGTAATCGCATGAAGTTAGTTGGTTCGATAAGTATATGGTTCGGCTACTAATGAAGGCTTGCAACTTCCTGGTGACATTGCTAGTTACCTTTCATGTACAGCATCCATGTTGGATCGAAACAGTGTTAGGTTTGTTTGGATTACACCGAGCACAGTGTTTGCTTGTTAGATTTTTCTGTCCACGTTCAGAGGGGTGGCCGTATTGTAGTGGTACTAGCCATCGCTTCTCACTCGGAGGGTCAAGGTTCGAATCCTACTCATGACCAGTTTTTCATTGTGTAATTGGAACTCAGTCAGAAGAATCTGCGTGTGAAGGCATAACACTGACATGTAGATTTGGCTGTTGTAGAGTTTTAAGCACAAAACAACTGTTAAAATTTACAACCTGAATCATTCCGAGTGAAGAAAAACTCTCCGTCCTATTCGGACTCCCACTCCTGGAGAGTCAATATCGAAACCAAATATATCTGAGTTTCAAACCACTATATCACAACAATGCGTTCCTTCTCCTCCTTCTATCTTTCCGCCCGCGCCGAGGCAACGGTAAATGAGGCGCGCGTAAATTATAAAAAAAAAAAAAATCTGTCCCTAACTCTTCGGAGAGCATACTTCCAAGATAAACAGAATTGGCTACCTCCTTGACTGGTCGCTCGGAAATTGTAATTTGTGCATAAGAGATTTTTGTTGCCAACTTTACATGCCTCTGCTTCTAAATTAGGGACATTTGGGTGTAGGTCATTCAACTTGTGTGAAAACAGACAGATGTAATCGGCATTATCAAGATATTTCAGGTACGGTATCACTGACCATTTCATCCTCATATTTGTGATGCATAGAGCATGTCGCTGATTAGAACAAGGAAGAGAAGTAGCAAAAGAATGCAACCTTGTGGCATTCCGCTGGGAGTCTGGATTTATCTGATACCTTATTGTAACATAGGATGTGACATTTACCACCTTTATAGGTGGCCCTACTTATATCAACCTGCACAAAGGTCCCTTATAAGGATCTTTCTTCAAGTTAACACATACTTTCTTGAAGTTGATGAGCAGGTGCGCATTGTTCAGTAATGGGGTACAATGTTCTGTCACACTACATCGGTGGCAGGAGTATCCGGCTCGAAAGCCTTCTTATTGGTGGTAGAATCTTAAGTCGAAATGCAATCTAAGTCGTTCTAGATACACGTAAGGTTTTGTCCTGCTGGAAAAACATATTCCACGTTTTTGGTATTCGTAGCCAGTTGGACAGTCGTTCCTCGTCATGTATGACTTCTGTTTCTATTCTTTCTATTGCTTTTCCAATTAGTGGCTGTAGGATTTCCGCTGAGTTCGGCTGGGATGCTATCTATGCCAACTCAGTTGTTTTCTTTTCGGTCTTGATAGTCGATATAATTTCAGTGTTACTCAAAATGAAAGTGTGTATTTGGGAATTTATTTAAGCGAAATTCTCGTGAGAGTTAGGTACGTTAAAACTTTTAATAACGCAGCAAGGTGGTCCCTTCATCTGGTTAGCTCTTTTTAATCCGAAGTAAAAAGGTTATTGCTAAGTCTCTTAAGGTCCACTGCGATATATTAGTTGACTTTTATATCTGGAATAGCACATCATTCATATGCCCGCTACGGCTTCGGTGGAAGTGCTTCCTGTGGTCGTCCCAATATTTGATGATTCGGTCCAATATGTGCGGCGTTATTCCGGAAATAACTTGTCGAATGTTGGCCTCGAGCTCGTCCAATGTGGTTGGCTTATTACTTGACGGAGAAAATAATAGAGTGGTGTCAAATCGCATGATTAGGGTGGCCCACTGATCAATGCCCGCAGTGAGATGACATAATCACCAAATTTCTCCTTAACCACTTCGAGCGTTGCGACGCTTGTATGTCATGAACTGTCATCTCGCTGAAACTACAGCTCGGATATATCAATGTTGTCGAGCTCTGATCATAGAAAGAGGGTTAACATGGCTCTATACCTGGGACCATTGATAGTAACAGTGTCTCCTTCCTCATTTCGAAAGAAATAAGGTCCAGAGATGCAGCCATGCCATAAAAACCACCAAACAGTCAATGTTTGTGAATGTATTGATGCTTGGCCGAACACTTGTTGATTGCGTTTGCTCTAATAATGGCAATTTTACTTGTTAACATACCCACTGAGCCGAAAATGGGCCTCGACCGGGAAGATGATTAATTGGCCAAAATTCAGATCTACGGCAAACATTTCCAGCATCGAATTAGCGAACTCACGGCGTTGCATATGGTCATCCGGCTTCAATTCTTACGTCAGCACGATTTTATACAGATGTGGGCCCAAATCCATCCGCAGAATTAGCCGAGCTGGTCTTCTTCGATACTGGCCACTACGGTGGCGGCTATATTTTCTTCATTTCGCACCAATCTCTGTCTCTATTAGGATCCAAAAGAGTGTACTCAGGCTCAAATTCTTTAACTGTTCTGCCAATAATTTCCGCACATTCGGCAAGCGTCAGATGATATTTGATTAAATGGCAAACCTTACCGAATATCTTGACAGCTGGATCTCATTGGTAACATTGACAGCTGCTGAAACATAACAATTGTAAAAACTTTAATTGCTATTTGGTCACCTTTTAGTTGACTACATTCACGGCTCACAGCTTTTTCTACTGTTGTGGTGGTTGGTGTGTTAAATTATCAATGCAGATCTACTGCTGAAGCCATTACAATCCGTAAAAACTCTACACTATAGGAAACGAGTCCAGGTATGTGCTGAAAGGTATGTCTTGTTGCCTTCTGCCGATGAAAGTGTCTATCGCAGATGGGGAAAAGAATGCTTCACAGCCTTACAGTGCTCGTCGATATTTGCATGAGTGGCGTTCCTAATTGACTGACCCTCTTGGGAATAGTGGTACTAAATATATTTCTTGGCAGACATAGGCACCTCGTAGCCTGTCAAGCTTATACCTGAGTATTCTCACCAATTAGAGTGTTGTTGCCGAAAGCAGTCCCTTTCAATACAGATGTTATTTTGAAGGTGTTCGATGCAGTTTCTAAAGCTTTGTATCTATCGATCTGGTTCATTGTTCACTTCCCATCAGTCGAGACCCAAACAGTGTATCTCGAATTACTACGCGGTTGACAATGTAAGAGTCTACAAAGTTTTCGACGTTGTTAGTTGTCGATGTTCCGAGTTTCGGGTTAAAATGGTGGTGACGCCTAGTTGGCTTAAGAAACTATCTTTAAGCTCCTCTACCTACTGTAGTGGAGCATAGCACTAGATGATGATTATGTTCCTCCGTTTGTGTGTCTGTTTCGGAGTCTATGGTAAACGACCAGTTTTGGTTTTCGTTGAACCACACAGATCACCTTATAAAGACGCTAAAAGTCGGACTTTCTATTAATGCTGAGGTTTTCGTTTGTAGAAATATCACCTAGTCAGTAAACCAACATGCATTGGTCAACGCTGCTTCCAGTCATTCCATTCATTCGAGATTTGATGTTCTACTTTCGTTTCTGGCAGCCCAATGTTTTCTTCGAAAAGAGCTCTTCTAAGAATGTACTCGGCCATTTGGCCTTGTTTTTACAAAGTCATTGAATGGAACTTATCTATAGGCTAACACCAAACAATAGTCAACCAACTTTCATTAAACCATTCACCCTCACCTTTGAATGCTTGAAATCGGATCTCCTTTTTGGCAAAAGTTTGACTTTATTTTCACAAATAAACTTTTCGGATCCTTTATCATTGTTCCCCAGCCCGTTGCAACACTTCAACTTTCAGATCGCATCATTGCGCTGAAATGAGCAAGCCTCTATCATAGCTACCAGCTACCAGTTTTTGTGTTTTGTTGTTTTTGCTTATTCCTTTCAGATACTCGTCATACAAACTTTTGACAAAATATTTCACCACGTCAATGGAGAGAAACTGCTTTTACTGACGCTGCTTCTATTGGTATTAGTGGTCGTAGTATTATTTTCTTCTTTTTGTATTGAATCCACTTCATGTCACACTTTGCTCCTTAGGCAGGCAGGTATCAAAGTTTTGCTATCCAAACAAAGGGAAATATTGAAATGTATACGAAGGCGCACAGTGCCAGTCAGAATGCCTTTACTTCCTTTGCTTTCCCTTTCAAATCAATTTCCTATTCCTTTGTAATGGCGTCTAGCTGTTTTGCGCGTTCCTTCTTCTGACATCATTGCTGTTGCCAGCCTCGTTCGTTTGGTCTTTATCCTACCGTATCGTATCTTACCGTCCTTCTTTTAGCTTTGCTTTCATATTCTTGACTTTTCGGATCGATAGTTCTTTTGTTCCGAGGGAAAATGAAAGCGAATTTCTCAACATCAAATTGAATGGAGAACTTTGATTTACAATCCTCCACCCTTCCTTTGATTCCATTCCATCCACTGGCACATTACTTTGCGATTCGAATCGAATTCATCCCCCGCGCGCGCCGAACCGTACCAAAAGAGTAAGAGACAGCATTCCAAGCGAACGAAACGGAAACTTATTCAAGTGACAAAAAACCCTTAACCGGGCCTTGGAGGTGGTGGGGTTTTGAAAGTAAATAACAGAGTTGCCATCGAAAAAATTTTAAAAGTATCTTTTAGCAAATAAAAGGGTCAAAACACGACTGCTCTCTATTCAATGTTTGGGTTGCTTGTCAAAGCGCTTATCAAAGACTGCGATATCAGCATACTATCGCGGACTCTGCGAGTGATAGAGGAAAGCACGAGCTTCTTAAGCAACCCAGCACGTTCTCAAGTGGCGGATAGGGGATGCCATACACCGCAAGTCTTAATATCGAGGTCTACCTACACATTTGCAGAGGATAGGGGAGAGACTTTCCTTCTCATTTTCATTTCCGCAACTGGACAGTGGGAGGCTGTGGCCTATCGTAATTACAACCGTAATACTGCCGATATTTGGGGGGGGGGTTCTTATTATTATTGTACGTCAGCCATATCATTCTTGGTGTGACGCACTTAGTTGACCTTTCCATCGGTTGATGGAGAGCTGAGCCCTGTCTGGTCAGTTTATCTGGGCGTTCGTTTCCTTTTACAACACTATGCCCTGGAACTTAAAGCAATATGAGTCTAAGGCGTTCACCCAAGCGGGTAAGCTCGTTCCGGCATTCCTGAAGTAGATGGTAGCCAACTTGATTGCTTGGATTGGATGCCTTTCTATGAGTATAGCAATGTTTTGTTTGTGCGTTGTGTAACGTCCGAGTTGCATGCAAGCTTCTCGGATTGCCAGCAATTTTGCCTGAAAAACGCTGACAAAATCCGGGAAGCGGTATAATATTGATATTTTCAGTGATTCAGAGTAGACAACGGCTCTGTTGGAGCACAGCAAGGGCCCCTGTTGGGGCTGACATTAATGCGTCCCTGATGCCCATACTAGCTCCTTCTTGGAGCCTTTTTAATTTCTAGAAGTTGTTTGATTTGATCAACACGAGGCACCACATTAGTGACCCAAAAGTGAAAATTCAACTCACCGCGGCTGTGTACTACCACAAGGTCATCTTTGGTTCAAGTTCCCTCTACTTTCCAAAAGTTTTGCTGCAGGTATATAAGACGAGGCATGACTTCCTTACTCTGTTTTCGATGTTTTGCTCTCAACTAAGTTTTGGATCCAGGATATTACCTAGGTACCTAGTGCTGGAGGATAGCGTAAGCGGTTGACCATTGGGACAGGGAAATGTACATTCGGGTATTTTGGTCTTGGTAGTGCATAGCATCAAATCAGTTTTGTTTCGGTTGACACGAAGGCCACAGCATGCGGTTCAAGTATTTGCCTTGTCTTGAGTATCCTCCAGGGTTTCACCTATTACGGAAAGAAACTTTCCTGACACTAGTATGATCACGTCATCCGCATACGCGATCACTTTGACTCCTTTTCTACCTAGTCTTGCAAGAATAATGTTCATAACCATTAGACAGAGAAACAACACCAAATCAGTGACCTCGACAATGATCAAATTAATATGCAGACATACTGGACTATTTGGGCGAGTTGCTCTTACAAGACCTCTGCTGCCACTGCAAAACAAACAGATGAGCTTAGAATGAGGTAAACGGCATAGAGACTGAGTGGAAGAAAATTTCAACAGCGTTGTATGGAACGATGAATATGAATTCAAGGTGTTTGGCACAAAACGGCGCTAAACAAAAGATGCTGTGGTTCCTACCTTCAGGAATGGCGATGGTTCTTATAAGGTCTATGGGTGTATCTCTTCAAGTGGAGTGGAATGCGTCGGTAGACCGATAGCCCAGATTGACCCTACTCTAATGTCGGTAGTGAACAAAACAAGCTTTAGGGATTCTGATATTTTTGCTTCAAGATATCTAACTTGACTTTAGAGAAAGGTGGAGGTCAAACTATCGTTTTCAAAGGCGACAGAAAAATCACTTGCCTATTGCCCTCAGCTTTAGAAGCGAGCCCATCAGTTAAGTTTGGTAGCAGCTCTGCCCACCCATCCCAGCAAAACGACAGGGTAATAAACCTGTCTTTTTGCAGTTCTTAGTCAACGATTTTATGAGGATCAACTATATGTTTCACTTATTCAGGAGCAATTCAAATACCTTCAATCATTCATACTATACTCGGGTCGTACTACAGGCTTGGGTGCAACTAACATGCCCTTCCAGGCAGCCAAGTTTGAGGGCCAAGTTGAAATCTCCTTCAATCTACTCATGCCAAGTCGCACCCGATGTCAAGTGTTACTCTGCTATCTCACTCAGAGATATATTCGAAGATTTTTGGAGTCGCTTATGACTATGACTATATGTCTCAGCCTTCTATGTGAATGAATTCTGAGTCTTTAGTCAAGTCGAAGTTACTGCGCGGCTCATATAATCTTTGGTAATATGCCTTCCTTTGGCCCAGAAGCCCAGTCTTCATCATTGTTTCTTAGAGTGCTATTTTGGTTGTTCGGGATGGGGCCCTAGAACTCAATTATTTAACTGAAGAGCTTAGGTGGACACAAGCCGATCTTGCAACTAAATACCAAAAGCACTTATCATATATTTTTTTTAACATCAACGGCCTAGAAAACACCATTGTAGTCCTTCACGAAGCAAGCGAACTGCCTCCAAGATCACCCAAAGCCAGACAAGTTGAGCAGAATTCGTCATATGTGCATTACCATTCACAAATGAGTGGAGGATTTCGATTTAAAATTGGAGAATCTTTTAAGGATCTGCCGTCATGTAAAAATCTGCGAGATGATCGGCTTCCTAGGGCGGGAGCCATACTGAAAAGGATCAATCAGATAATTGGGAAAATTTCGTATAGAGCCCCACGGAAGTATTAGTAGAAACTCATGGAGGAATTTATGTTTCTTAAGTTGAGGTAGACTCCTTTCCTCAGGATCTAGGGTACAATATTGGCACGATTGGCTCTGCACAGTCTAGAAGCTAGTTCGGTAGATGGACTTCAGTTTGGATATGGCTATCCTCAGTTCGTCGAGATCGGGTGGACCAAGTTGTTTCGTTACCGCCGTTTAGTAGCTTGCAGATATGTTTCCTCTTTATCTTTAGCACATACTGCAAATCATTCTCGTAATATTCTTTATTGTGTTTCCTGCTATAACAGCCTTTACTTGTCCTTTCTTTTATAACACTAGCCAGTCCAATCCTCTTTTGCAGCGCGTCTATACAACTTGTTTCGCAGTTCTGCTTGGCTGAAACTGAGCACATCTTAGATGGCTTTTCTGATGACCTATTAGCAGTTCCGAAACAAGCAAATGTTGGCTCAGCAGAACGTCGACCGAAATTCTATGGGGAAAGGTCTGGCGGTTTCTTGTGATTACAGCCTTCCGAAGTCAAATTTCCTCTCTTTGGTGATGGAAGAGATTTTCGCAAACGTGCCTAGTCCTTCGGAACATTCGGGAGCCCATAATATTGAAGACATGACATAAAGATCAAGATTTCGTCAATTTTGCTTATATAAAAATGCGCTGACCACGTCTTAACAACGATGAATGTGGATCTGAGCCCGAAAACTGAATCCGCTCATATTAGACTGTAGGTTTCAGTCGTTGCATTGCCATAATTTTTCTTTTTATACTACCGTTGAGTTTAGTCGACGAGTAACCCCAAGCTAGGATCTTTGAGGCACCCTATAAGGAGCTACATATTCTTGCTTGCCTTGATCCTAGTTGAGCTCTTACGCCAACATTTCTGCTTCAGAAAACCTGAGAACTGGCTCTGAAGCCGATGACTGACCTGGGTTTTCAGAAAGTCACTCTTAGAGAGTATCTGGTGAATGCAGAAAGTATAGTATTCACAAACGAGGGCAAGGTGAAAAGTTCTCGTTCTTCCAATCAGCGTTCCAATCAACAACAACTTTAACAACTCTCAAGTAGTTTCTTTACACCAATTTTTGGAGTCTTGCTAATTTTTCGTTTGAGATGTTCAAGTTTCATCCAAAAGTGACAAAAGTTTACTGGGACTCTGCTCCTTCCATGTCAACCGCTAAAAAGTGGGCAGCTAAATTTTAACGTCTCTCGAAGACGACCCAAGTGAAGGGCGAGCAAAAATCGCAACCATACCCGAAACCATCGAAAAAGTGCATGATAACTTCTTGGACGATAGGCTTGTGAAGGTGAGTGAGATAGCTGAGGCTGTGGGTGCGAAATATCTTGCACAAAACTTATAGATGCAAAAACTCTTCTTCTTCTTATCCTTATCCTTTTATTTAACCCTTTCCTCGTTATACGAACTTATGCGTAACGAATTTCCCATTTTTACTGCATCGCTGCTGCTCCGCTTATGGGGTTGGCTAATGTCGCAGACCGCAGAACGCGTCTACATAATGCTCGGTCCTGGATCGCTTCAGTGGTTAACCCCAGACGTTGTTGCGCATTTGCCATCTGAGAAATCCAGGAATTCTTTTTCCGACCTCGTTTTCTTACAGTTGGAGTGACCGTAGTTGATAGTGCCTTTTTAACCGGATTTTCCGCAGATCTTCTTTGAACGTGGCAATACCAACTTATTCTATTCGCCTCAAGCTGTTCGGTTACCGAATTCTTTATATGTAGACTTCCTCTTATACGCGTAGATCTAATGGAATCGCGTTTAGTGACTCCACTAGACATCCTTAACATTTTCATTTCCGCTGCCGTCATTTTGTTTTTAAACGCTTCGTACATTGTCCAGCACTGTGAACTGCATATAAGAGCTAGTTTAACAACCGTGGTGTAAAGTTTCCCCTTTAATTTAAGTGGAAATTTTCGGTCGCAAAGGATTCCCGAATTTTCCCGCCTTTTCATCCATCCCACACTCACTCTGTGGTTTAGGTCGTCGTCACATTTCGCTTCCATGTTAACGATTGATCCTAAGTACTTAAAGATAGTGCTTTTCGGAAGAACGGTTCCGTCTAACATTATATCCGGAACAGGTCGCAACGGATGCGCAAATGGGCACGTCAAATGCTCCGTCTTTGAACGACTTATTTTAAACCCGTTTCTCTCTAGCGCATTTCTCCATGAATCTAAGGCGTTCTGTAAATCTTCGACGTTATCGCTAAGTATAACTGCGTCGTCATCGAAGAGAATTGGCGTTACATTTGCTTCGCGCATGCAGTCTTTTAAAAGAAAGTTGAATACTACGTTAAAGAGGAAAGGGCTAAGTACGCTTCCTTGATGCACTCCGACATTAACTGGAAATTCTCTCGTTAGTCCGGCAGAGTTTTTAACCGCTGTTTTCACCTTTCCGTACATGTCTTGTATTATTCTAACATACGTTTCCGGTACGTTTTGAGACCTCAGCGCGGCCCATATGAGATCCCTGGGCACTCGATCGAATGCTTTCTCTGCAAAAAAAAAAGCAAATACGCAAACGATTTTCGTAGGAATCTTTAGACCGATTCAACAAGATCCGATGGATTTCGAGAGGTGATTCCTCATCGAAACAGCAGACGAAGCAGTGGGTGGAATCCGGTGGCTCAACGTCAAAGAAAGCGAAGTCGATCCCATTTGCTGGAAAGGTCATGACCAGCGATTTTGGGATTCAAAACAGATCCTGTAATTGATTACCTTGAAAAAGTCAGAACAATTAGAGGCAGATATTACCCCAACCTTCTTGACCAGCTGGAAGAAGGAAGAATAAGGAAGATTAAAATCGTCCTACAACAGGCAGGACAATACGGCTTTACACAAGGGTGCATTGGCGATGGGAAAACTGCGGTATTTGGAGTACGATTTATTCGGAAATCTCCTGATTTGGCACCCTCAGACTTCCATCTGTTCCCAAACTTGAAGAAACTTGTTTCCGAGGAACGCTTCACATCCAATGAAGAAGTTGAGAGAGCCGTAGATGAATATTTTTATAGCCTTCCAGACTCTCAATTCCGGGAAGGAATACCGATGTAAGATAAATGCTGGACCAAGTGTGTTGAAGTCAAGGGAGATAATGTAAACTGAAAATCGCAGTCTTTCATTGTAGGGCCGAGAACTTTTCACCATACCCTCGCATGTCTTTTGACTTAATCTACATAAAGTCCTCTTCCATATAACTAACGTCTTTCACATGCTTTTTTCCGATGCCAGCGGGGATAGCTAAGACAAACAATCAGCAGTTAATCGCTTAATCGTCGTTCAAGTCCCTTCTTTTATGTACCTCCTTAAACTGAAATAACAACCGATGACTGAGATATGTTTCGCACGCCATTTTGGCATAGGTTTTTTATGGTGTTGATATTGCATCTTTGATAGATAAATGCCTTGAACTACATCCAAGGTGTTGTTGTCAACTGGTCTTCGTCGTCAAATAAGCCTCGAACTTTGTCCGGTGACACGAGGTATTCCATCTTTCAATTCCGGTAAATTGTGCGCTGGTTCCAAATGAGTTTTCCCATCAATATGTGTGTTTTCAATTTTCAAGACGCCGTAGAAGCCCCATTAATAATTGAATATGGTTCGGATGAACGCTTGTCAATTATTACGGTGGAGCTAGTTGTGTAATTTGTTGAATGGGTTTCAGAGGAATACCGAGATCAAATACTTGTATTACGGTGTACAAGTAATCTTCCTTAATCTTGAAGACAAGTATTTGTAGTAGGAATCGAACTGCTTTCTTCTGTTGTTGTTCCCGATTCGGGTCTTCGCAAATATTTTCTCAATTATAAGGTTATCACTGCTTAAAGCCTTTCAGAGTTGGCGCAAACCTTGGGACCGCCCTTCTTATATGAGTATAGGTATTCCATGAGAGCCTTAGCTCCTGTCTGGAATAACTTTACCAGCCACCCGAATCCTCAGTTCCCAAGACGTGGCAATAGTCGATTTAAGGATCATCGATGTCTCATCACGTTTTCTAGATTTAAAAACTAAGGCATTTAAGATGTTCTACCATGGAACGGTCAATGGACGAAACGGTGTTGGAATCGTTGTTGCAGCGGATCTTCTAAACAACATCGTTGGTATCTTGAAAATAAGCGACCGCTTGATGAGTGTTAAACTCGTCATACACAATGAAACGTGGAACATTGTTAGCGCGTACGCTCCACAAAATGGATGCGACCAATCGGAAAAAGATACATTTTGGTCAGAGTTCGGTAATTTGCTTAGAAATATACCTATCGATGAGATGGTCTTCGTAGGCGGAGATTTAAATGGCCACGTCGGAGAAACAAATGTTGATTATGAAGACTGCCACGGCGGTAAAGGCCTTGGAACCAGAAATTCAGCTGGCGAAGACATCCTTGTAGCGTGTAGGGCGTACGGCTTAACCGTCTTAAATACAATGTTTATTAAACATCAACGACATCTCATCACTTATAGCAGCGGAGGCCACGAAACGCAAATAGATTATCACCTCTGCAAAATGTCGATGAGAAACCGTGTTAAGGACTGTAAAGTAATACTTGGAGAATCGCTAGTAAGCCAACACCGTCTGCTCATTACAGAATTTTTCACAGCGGAACCACTGAAAACACGGGCATCGTTTGGAAAGCCAAAAATCCGGTGGTATAATTTATCGAAGGAACGAAGCGCAAGATTTATCGCACTGGCTAAAGAAGTACTTCAAAATATAAATGGTATAGCAGACTCACTTAGCCCGCAAGAAATGTGGAACAGCATGCACGAGGAATGCATAACACTCGCAAAGTCCCATCTGGGGACTATATCGAAATACCATTACGTCGGCAAAGAAACATGGTGGTGGAATGACGAAACCAAACGAGCTGTGGCCGATAAGAAGAGTGCATTCCAAGCGTGGACAAAATGCGATCGGAGCGACGATATCGAAAAAGCTCGACTGGCTCTTGAATACGAGCGTCTTAAAAAGATCGCAAAGAAAGTCCTGGCTCGAACTCGAGCGGCAGAAGCGGAAAACCTGTACCAGGAGTTGGAACAAATATCCTCACGATCGGCGGATAGAAGACAAGCTATCCAAGAAGTTCAAACGTCGTACAGTACTAAAATGCCAAATATTTTTAAGCTCGCTGCACAGAGGAGAAAAAATTCAATGGAAATAACCTCGCCGAAATACATCAAAAACGCAGACGGTCGCCTATTAACAAATGAAAAGGAAATTTGTGACCGGTGGCTTGAATACTGCAAGGAGTTGCTTAACAAACAGTTTCCACGTGATATCGTGCCGACAGCTAGTCTATTCGAGGAGGAAGTTTCGGACTTTTCAATCCCCGCGGGGGAAAGCGGCGGGACCAGACAGCATTCCATCAGAGTTTTGGTCGAAGATGGAGGGGATTGGTAGCGTTTGGCTATCGAAACTTTTAAATAAATTAAAATGTGGACAACCTATGCCGAATCAATGGAGAAGTAGCTTCTTGGTTCCATTATACAAAGGAAAAGGCGACGCTCGAGAATGCAACAACTACCGTTCAATCAAGCTTATGTCACACACAATGAAAATCGTCGAAAGAGTCTTAAACGAACGTCTTCGGCAAATAATAAAGCTCGATAATAGCCAGTGTGGATTTGTCGAAGGTGGATGCTATCCAAAGCCTACGAATAATAATGGAAAAGCACCGAGATTCATCTAAGGATTTACACATGGTATTTATCGACCTCGAGAAAGCTTTCGATCGAGTGCCTAGGGATCTCATATGGGCCGCGCTGAGGTCTCAAAACGTACCGGAAACGTATGTTAGAATAATACAAGACATGTACGGAAACGTGAAAACTGCGGTTAACAGCTCTGCCGGACTAACGAGAGAATTTCCAGTTTATGTCGGAGTGCATCAAGGAAGCGTACTTAGCCCTTTCCTCTTTAACGTAGTATTCGACTATCTTTTAAAAGACTGCCTGCGCGAAGCAAATGTAACGCCAATTCTCTTCGCTGACGACGCAGTTATACTCGTACTTAGCGATAACGTCGAAGATTTACAGAACGCCTTAGATTCATGGAGAAATGCGCCAGAGAGAAACGGGTTTAAAATAAGTCGTTCAAAGATGGAGCATTTGTCGTGCCCATTTGCGCATCCGTTGCGACCTGTCGGAACGGAATAGTTCTTCCGAAAATTACTATCTTTAAGTACTGAGGATCAATCGTTAACATGGAAGCGAAATGTGATGACGACCTAAACCACAGAGTGAGTGTGGGATGGATGAAAAGGCGGGAAAATTCGGGAATCCTTTGCGACCGAAAATTTCCACTTAAATTAAAGGGGAAACTTTACACCACGGTTGTTAAACTAGCTCTTATATGCAGTTCACAGTGCTGGACAATGTACGAAGCGTTTAAAAACAAAATGACGGCAGCGGAAATGAAAATGTTAAGGATGTCTAGTGGAGTCACTAAACGCGATTCCATTAGATCTACGCGTATAAGAGGAAGTCTACATATAAAGAATTCGGTAACCGAACAGCTTGAGGCGAATAGAATAAGTTGGTATTGCCACGTTCAAAGAAGATCTGCGGAAAATCCGGTTAAAAAGGCACTATCAACTACGGTCACTCCAACTGTAAGAAAACGAGGTCGGAAAAAGAATTCCTGGATTTCTCAGATGGCAAATGCGCAACAACGTCTGGGGTTAACCACTGAAGCGATCCAGGACCGAGCATTATATAGACGCGTTCTGCGGTCTGCGACATTAGCCAACCCCATAAGCGGAGCAGCAGCGATGCAGTAAAAATGGGAAACTCGTTACGCATAAGTTTGTACTCGTATAACGAGGAAAGGGTTAATAAAAGGATAAGAAGAAGAAGAAGATGTCTCATCACTGTCAGGTTGGACGTTCCAGTTTATTGGGTGTTTGTCGACTGCACTTTCATGAATAATTTAGAGACACTTTGAAACAGGTGATCCAATTTCAATAAGAAGTTGCCAAGCAAATACTCGCATCAAAACGGCAACACCATCACAATGGTAGTATACTCATACCGTGTTCGAACCTGGCGGGCTTCAATGAATTTTGTATTTCACATTTCAAGTGGAGACATCGATTTCACATTATCACCGAAAATATCGAAAATAATTCAACGGAATTACTGGGAATTATTTATCTTTCGGTTTCTTTCGAGCGAGCAGTCTTAATTCCAGACATTTAGAGAAAACATTTACCCAAGGGGGATGGGGTTCTAAATCACAGCGTCGAAGATGTTGAGTGGAGTGTGTTTAAAGTCAAAAGGACTTTGGATTCGAGGGGTTGTTGCTCACTTTTTTTTTTTTCGTTGTTTTCTTGTTGTTTTCTTTTTTCAACCCCCTCCCCGTACTGGCGTTTGTCTTTCGATGGCCCTAAGTCTTTCAATTTTTTATTATTTATTGAGGGTTTTATTGTCGCACTGAATGAAGTATTGTTCTGTTGGGCAAATTTATGGGAATTTGAGTTGAATTGAGCCATAAACACATTTGCGAACATTTGCACACAGATAGACGTGCACTTACCTCGATATCAGTGCGAATGTTTTACGAGGTACTTGGAGGCGCAATCGGATAGGGATAGGAGAATGGCGCGTCGACGCCATGACGCTGAAAGGTAAGAAGTACTGTACATAGTATGAGTATGGTACCGACAGAGGCCTTAAGCAGTAAATTTCAAGGTGATTCAAACAGAGATTAGGTAAAGGTTGCTACACTCTCTACTACCCTGTCTCACTGACAATTCCGATAGACATGATTTGGTTGGGAATAAATAATAAAATCCGAATCGTCACAGCTGCAGGAGGCACGTGTTCGATAGAGCACTGTGGAAAGTTACCATTAACGCCAACTCAAATCTATGCTAGAATTTATCGTTAATGTACCTATACAGAGGTTTCAGGTAAATTGCAGAGTTGGAAAAATTCCATCCAGAACAGTAACCTAGTTTAGACAGATCACTGGGCACGGGCATACGATGCTCTAAGAGCCGCCGTACTTGTGAGGTTGTGATTGTAATTGTCATTGAATTTGGTTATATGGGATAGGAGAATGTCGAAACCTCGAAACCTATTAGTTTGGAGAATTAAACATTAAACATGCTGAGTATTGTTCAATGGAATTGTGCGATGAAATGTGCAATTTTATTTTGCACATTTCAATAGATACCGACTCGAAATTGAAGTAGTATTCAGTCATGTGTATGAAGGAATTTTTTTTTCTATAAAAGATTGGTTTTTGGTGCATTTTTTGGGGAGTTGAATCTATTTATGTAAAATGCTTGAACGTTGCATGGGTGCAAACTCAAATTATGTGTCAAAATTCAGGACGCAGCAAAACCAAATAGATTCTGTAGATATGTGCACACACCCAACTGGTAATTGCTTTTGAATCGAATAATCATTGAGTGAAATCATTAAAATCTGGTTGGATACTACCTACGGATACACATCTATATCGATAGTTGGACATTTTGGGAATTCCTCATCATTGGAGAGAAACCGTCACGAAGTCGTGTTCCTCGCTTAAAGCCTTATCTCTGATATCTAGACCCAAGCGCAGCCTTAAAAAAAACGATCATCAGTGAAAAAGGGCTTAGCACATCGGTATCTATAACGTCCATTTTGATAGGACAGTAGCTCGGACAATCAGAGGAACTGCTCTTAGTCACATTGAAAGCGAACTTTTACGGTACCGATCATGCCGATCCTTGGAGTTAGACTCGAAAAACCTTTGAGTAGAAGCTCCTATGTGTACGTGCTCAACATGGTCTGGGTAACACAGGCCTGGGATCAATGGACGCCTAATCAGACCAATGCTGTAAAGCCCGTACTGTCCATGGCTTACAGTATTCCTTCATACCATGTTAATACTAACAATATCAGTACCTTTCTTTCGAAATGGACAAGTGTTATCGGCAAAGTTAGAGTCTTGTGCAAGGCCAGTCCAACCAGAGAGTGATTAATAGCCTCCTGAGTGATTTCTGGGCTAATATCCTTGCTTCTTGTAACTCTGGAGTCATGGCAGACGAAATTTTCAAGATCTGGAGTAGTGTGGATGAGTTGAGAGTGCGTTTGTATAGACAAACCAGATTATCCCGATTATTTTAGGTGTTCATATAATACGGTAGCAAAGATCTGATAGCCGATGTGTAGGAGACTTATTCTTCATAGTTGGCGCAGTCAAAGGGGTCTCCTTTCTTTCCTCTAACCATCCTTTAGAGATGAACTTGTGCTTCTTTCCAACCAGGTTATGCATCTTGCAGTCCATCTAAGCCAGTGGCTTTGATATTTTTACCTTAACTCCATCAAAGTCAGGGAAATGGAAATCTACAATTTCTTTTTGCAGGGTGAGTGTTTCTTTTTTCTGTCTGACATCGTATTTCGATCATCCCCGCCATCAAATAGTCTAAAGGAGTAATTCCTCTAGCATCAACTGTGACTCTATTATCAGTTGGTCATGTCCACATTTGCAGCCTTGAGGTTTTTGGCACGAAGAATGTACCATCGGTCTAGGCGCGATACGGAAAGACATTTGATATTGATGACAGCGTATAAAGAAGCACTCGCCGTACTCAAATCCGACAATAAGTCAAGCAAAAGACAGTGGTTTAAGGATCTTTGTACGCAATTGAACGAAATGAATGGGGTAAAGCGTACAAAATCTTAACCGCGAAGCTCAAAACGCCTCAGAGACCGGCACCAACTTGCCCGCTATTACCCAGCAGAATCGAAAAAACTCTGTTTCCTTCTCAACATGACGGAGTTCTACTAAGCGAGATCGGAGAACTACGCGAACACATTCCTGCCATAACGACCGATGAACTCACCGCTGCAATCGAGAGGGTAGAAGATCGTAAAGCCCCTCGTCCAGACAGCGTACCAAATAGGGCTTTAAAAACAGCGATGAAGGCCCGCCTAGACATTATCGTTAGCATGTATAATGCATGCTTAAGCGAGGGGATATTTCCGGAACAATGGAAATACCGGTTGGTATTATTACCAAAAGGAAATAAACCACCGGAGAGCCCTCATTTTATCGGCCGCTCTGTATGCTCAACACTATAGGCAAAATATTAGAGCGAATTATATGCAACAGACTACAGCCTACCATTGAAGCCAAAGGGCCGATCGACAATCGATGCGATTAAAGTCGTAAAAGACAAATCCCAATCGGCCATAGAAGGTAGAAGAATGATCTCACGCCTCCAACGGAGCAGAGCTGACAACGACAAATTTATTCGTCACTAATGTGCTACCATTGCCAGTGTTTCGACCATCCGCTCCTACGCCCTCTCGAAATAATCTTCCTCTTACCTTCCACTATCAAAACGTAAGAGGACTGCGAGCTAAGACCCGTGCCGTCTTGCGCCAATCTCACGCTCTCCCATTTGAGGTCTACGCTCTGACCGTAACTTATCTAATTCCCGATATAAAGATGAGGAATTATTCCCCCCTAGTTTCAATGTACGTACCCGTCCAAATGATGATTCTCCCTATCGAGGTGTCCTATTGGCCGTCCGCAATGACCTAAACTCTTCACCAATCGCTGTTTCTACCTCCTCCAAGCTTGACTTCATTTCAACAAAGATAACGCTCCCCTGCAGGTCCCACTACGTTATGTGTTTTTACATCCTACCCGCACAACCAATCGAAATCTACCAACTCGCTTTCGATGCAGTTGATCAAATAATTAACTTATCAGATCCTCTGGATGATATCATCGTATTCGGCGATTTTAACCTACCTCAGCTGCACTGGACTCAATCAGATGATGAGCCTTTACTCGAGTAAAGAATGTCTCTTCTTGGATGAGCTTACAGACTCTAGCTTATGCCAAGTTAGTGGTGTCTCCAGCTATATGGGTAGGCAATTAGATCTCATTTTCAACACTGATCCCATAAATTGCTCTGTCTCGCTCTGTCCCCTTTCACCATCTACCCTTTCATCCACCACTTCTTCGTTCTCTTTTTCATCACTCTCCTAATCGCCCCACCCCATTTGCAACCGCCTCTTCTTACAACTTTCATAAAGCGAATTTCTGCTAAATTAACGCATAAGTAAGTGTTTTTTTGATTTCGCCAATATGTCCCTTAATGATGCTCGCTCTATCTTCTACAGAGAATTATTCTATTCTATATCCCTATATGTCCCCTTTTCGCACAATAAGACCCCTTCTACGAGCCCCCCGTGGTATAATCGTAGACTTCGCTTTTTACGTAACAAGAGAAACAAATTATGGGCAGTTTTCCTCCGATCCAACTCTTGTGCTGTCTATTCAAACTATCTCGGGTCATACCTTCAATTCGCCCAGCTTTATAACTTTCTCTATCTCTAAGTCTTTCTACCAATTCCTTAACTACAAAAGAAAATCGGACGGTTTTCCTCCATCCCTCTCATACGAAAATATATTATCAACCGATCCGCATACCATGGCCAACTTTTTTGCTTCTTTCTTCAAGCAATCTTTTGCCGATAATTCCTTCGTACCAGATCCCTCTTATTTCAAATACTTACTTAACTCCCCCATCGGGCCCTCTATTTCTTAAAGATTTGATCATACAGTAATAGAAAATAAATTACAACAACTTAATGATGAATACTTACCAGGCCCAGATGGCCTTCCCTCCATATTTCTTAAAAAGTGTAAACTTTCTCATATACCCAAACTCCTCGAGAGCTTTTTGTATAAAGCCTTAAACTTCCAGTGCAAATCTTTTATTTCCCCCAATCCACACGGCTTTCTGAAGGGTAGATCAACTACCATTAACCTCGTAGAATTCGTGTCCTCAGTTCAAATTGTCCCGCCTGGGACCTGCTTCAATGGATATCTTCTTACCTGGATAATCGTTTTTATAGTGTTCGTTTCAGGTCTGTCCTATCGGCCCATTTCTTGGCCACTTCAGGTGTTCCTCAAGGTAGTCACCTAGGTCCACTTCTCTTCATCCTAACCATTAACGATCTTGAAAGGGTCATTCTCCACTCAGCACACTCTGTTTATGCTGAGGTATACCAAATTTTTTAAACCCATCTCCTCACAATACGATTAAATGTACCGAAGTACATATTAAGATTGATCAGGAGCTACTTTACGGATAGGCTGATTCTCTACGACTACGAAGACGGGACGAATTGATATAAAATTACAGGGGGCGTGCCATCCTTGGGGCAGTGTTATGTCCCTTACTGTGGAACGCGATGTATGACGACATTCTACGACTCCCAGTCTCCAAGGAAGCCGCTATTATAGGTTTTGTGGACGATATTGCTGATGTAATCTTAGCGAAACGATTTGAAGAAAACGAGTTGTGTCGCAACGAAGCAATAGCACTGATAAAAAACTGGCTACGCGATATGAGTTTAGACCTCGCGGACCATATAACGGAATCCATTCTCATTACGAGTAGAAGGGTGCTAGAGGCAATAACTATAAAAGTCGAAAGCACACAATTATTTCCAGCCCGAAACAAGGCAAACGATTAAAGCTTGCGAGAGTTGTAGCTCCATACAGCTGTACGGGGCACAAAAATGGTCTGACGTAGCGAATAAAAAGACACACATGAAGGGAATCAAATCTGTGTACAGATTATGTGCACTGCGAATTAGCAGTGCATTTCGAACGGTATCGAAGAAATTCGAAAGAAGCGTGGAAACAACAAGGGAGATGGACGTACCGACTAATCCCAAGGATTGAAAGTTGGGTAAAATGAAAACATGGCGAGCTGAATTACTATCTTACACAGTTGTTGACGAATCAAGCGAAAACGTGATTCGAGTCTGTCCTATCCTAGCTGCCTAAACGCAGTAGAGAACGCGGATCACGTTTTCTTCGAATGTGCGCGCTATGCAAACGAAAGAGCTATATTGTGTGAAAAATTTGGTCAGCGGCCAACACCGGAAAACATAGTTCAAGATATGTTGAAATCTGAAGATCTATGAGCTGCTGTGAACCATGCAGCAGTACGAATAATGTGCGATCTAAGGAATCTAGAACAGCAACGGAACGCGAATTCGCTAAGCACCCCGTGACGAAGCAAAAAGCTCAAATCCGTCCCTCGCGAACGAATATTTAGGGGTAGTTCCGCTGGGGAATAAACAGAAATATTCCCCGGGTGGTGGTATTAGTCAGTAAGAATCGGACACTACCAACGGACGTCGGACCATTGGTGCCTATGCAAGGTTTCCACCTTCCCACGCAAAAAAAAACGCCTTCCGGTTTTGCCGGAACATAATTTTCACAGTGACATTTCTCCAAGTCCTCGATCGTGAGTCTCATATTCCTTTACGAGGACCAGTCCTTCATATTACTTTATTGGTTCGTCCGCATTTACCGTCAAACCGAGACTTTCTTGTGCCGGTGTCTTGGAACTAATGAGAACCGAAGTAGCTTCCTTGATAGATTTTTTGACAAAATTTCCAATGATGTTCTGCTGTTTGTATATAAGAGCTAGGAATCAGGATATGCAGGGATTCTAGCAGTCTCTTGCGATCACAGATTTTAAATGTCGAACTTTGGGGGTCTTGCCTGACTTTATTGTAAAGGGTCATTAATTTTTCGATTTCGAAAGTAAAGCTAAATAAATCACACACAGCGATACATTTTTGATGAAAATTTTAATTCATTATAAAGCTTTGACTTTACCCAGCCGCCTCGGGAAGATTCACAGCATGCGATTCTTTTGAGGTAATTCTTAACCACTTTTTCGCACATTTCGGGCTGTATCTCGGCCATAACTTGAGTTATTTTGGTTTTTAATGCGTCTAGAGCTCGAGGATTACTCGCGTAATTATGGTCTTTTGCGTAGAATCCAACCGTGCAAAATCGCATGGTCTTGGGTAAGCCAATTGACGTCGACAAAACGTGAAATTACGCGACCAGGAAACCTCTCACGCAATAAAGCCATAATTGGTCGTGTTGTGTGGCTTGTTGCCCCGTCTTGTTGGAACCATATATCGTCCAAGTCATGATCTTCAATCGCCGGCCAAAAAAAATCGGTTATCATTCGACCATATCGCTCCCAATTGACTGTAACCGTCCACCCATTGGCATCGTCGAAGAAGAAATACGGACCAATGACACCTTTCGACCAACAAATGCAACGGCACCTCTTCGATCACTTGTGGGTTTTCTGAGCCCCATATATGGCAATTTTGTTTGTTTACCTACCCATCGAGTGAGAAATGTGCCTCATCACTGACGAAAATGTTGTTATGTGTTTTTCCAACACCCAATAAGCGTATCTACGGCGTTGTGAATGGTTAGCAGGCTTCATTTGTTGCGTAAGTTGAACTTAATAAGGATGGAGATGCAAATCAAAGTGAAAAATATGCCATAGTGAGGTGTACGACACGTTCAATTGCTGCGAACGACGGGAAATAGATAAATTCGAATCATCAGCAACGCTTGCACTTACAGCAGCAATATTTTCGACTGAGCGTGCATAACGATAATGCACAGGCCTTACGACATCAGTAACGGCTCTACTTTCTTCAAATTTCTTCACAATTTTACCGAATACTTGCGGAGTCGGTCGATTATGACGATCACAATCATCGCGTAATGCGCGAAAAGGGGCTACACTTGAATAACCACTTTTGTACTAATATTATGACACTTCAAATGACAGCTGAGTATGGCAGGTGTCAAATGCCGGCGTTACCAACTTGAAACTACGAAATGAATGACCCTGTACCAATGATATCCCTATTCGCACCTTGGGTACCAATGTTGAGGGAGTCTCTAACATTGATGGGAATATGACCAATCTTGTCCCTAATTTCTGAATTCTAAGAATCTGAATCTATTGTTGGACGCTTTTCTGTGATCCGCTCAAACCCGGCTTCCTTATCCAACTTTGCATTAAGATTCCTATCAAAATGTTGGTGCTAAAGCTGGGGCACTGAATATATGTTCTGTTTAGGAGAACTTTGATGCTGTCATTCCACAAATCAGGCTTATAATTCCAAACTTGATCTTTATGCGGATTGTAATGACTGAAAGCCTTAGTCACCATGTGCCCCTTTTAAGCGTTATATGCAACAATATGCTCCAATTGGCCATGGAACTGATTAGTGGACTGTGAGTCAGTTTGTCATAAAGGGCGGCTTGCGAGTGGTTAAAGACGCCGAAGGAGGACCGGGAGACTGCAATATGGTCTAAGTCCCCGTATTCTTTTAAGGCCGCGTATCAACTGCGCCCTCCTAGGTAAGCACTTAAAGGCTCTTCGGCTAGAAGAATTATTTTTTTTAAATCTAAAGCCAACACTGGCGCATGATACATATTTCTGATATTTTCAGTTTGTTGACACAAAGATTCAAAAAATCTTGCGTTAAAGACGACGAAGGGTTTTTTATCTGTCTTCTCTGTCCAATATTCTGTGGCATAGACAAGGACTCCGTCCACTTTTTGATTTTTTTTTAAGATCTGAAGTTTTGTGAAGAACCATCGGGTTCTGATCGATATCCATCCGGACTCGACTTGCCAAACTTGTAAGCGCGAGTGCTGACCAACAAACAAAAGCAGCAGCAATATAAACGGGACAGCGGATGAACTCCCCAGATGGAATCTACGGTGAAGAACAATCCCGGAGCAAATGAGACATTATTTGGGTTATTCCGACATATTTGAAGCTCAGACCGGTAAGAATTTCCGAGATTAAGTCAGGGTCTTGGCCCTTTATGGACCAACGGGAGTGCTCACATCCCCGAAAGGGTTAATAGCTTCGGGTTGATCAACTCTTCGTCCTAGAGGTATCAAAAATACAGCTGGCCTTCCAGCTGGTAACGGAAAAAATACAAAAGCTCCGAAGCATACGGATCCAAATACGGATGGATGTACTGTTGACAACCCATGCAAACCAATTAAGGACAAAGAACTTCGGATATGCACTGCACTTCAACACTGTTTGGCAGAATGAACATTTTAACCAGGAGGATGTAGACCAATAATTCCGTCCACCCGACCATGCTGAAATGAAATTAGCCATATCAAAGGTTAAGTCCAACAAAACTTCTAGAGGGGACGCCCGACTACCGGGGTCTTTCAAGCGGTAGGCGAAGGCTTGGTTAGGATCATACCCTAACTCATCTCTGTAGAAGGTATGCTCGATGAATGGAACCTAAGCATTGTTGGTGCGATCCTCAAGAAAGGAGCTCCTCTGAATTGCGCAAACGCCGATGATAGTGACTTAATTGGAAGAAAGCCGCTTGATGTCAGTGACGCTTTCGTGAATATTAAATCGAAAGCAGCAAAAATGGGCTTAACAGTCATAGAGGACGCCCAATACCGACGTCTCGGACAGAACGTCACCATCGACATATACAACTTTGAGGTAGTTAAGGACTTTGTCTACCTAGGCTCCACTATAAATTCAGATAACGACATCAGAGCTAACATTAAACGAAGAAAAACCCTTGTCAATCGCTGCTTCTTTAGACTAAGAAGGCTCTTATCTAGAGAAACTTTATTTTACCTCACTCTTGGTTAGGTAGCCGGAGATCTTGGCTTCCTAAGATTTCTATTTCTATTAGCACCTCTACAGATTTCTGCTTGGGTCTTGTTAATTTATAACGCTGTCCTCACACTACTTAGTAGAACTCGCTTACCGCTCTTGTTCCTCAATGCCATGCCGCTTCATAGGCAAGTTACGAGTATCTTGATGCATGTACGAGTACTTGCCAGCACTTTTAACCAAACCGTGCGTTCATTATTTAATTATGCTCGCATAGGTAGCCATGTGCAAGATCAAGTTAAGTTGGATTACTCTATAAAATCTTTGCTGACTTCAGCCCAACTACGTCATAGCAGCTTACTTGAGGTTTATATCAGAAATGAGCCATAGACACGACACATTATTAGATATTCTCTCATGCAAGGCATCATATTATTTTAAATCATAATTAACGGCACATTATTTCGAATATAACCACAGAAAAACGTGAGCTTACACTTTATCTAATGGCAATGACATCACCACCCTTGGTTGTCAGTGGCCTCTTAAGCCACACTTTCGTTAGAGTTCCTCCTATTCTGACAATTTGCAATGAATCGACATTGTTAGGTATGAGTATGTAGCGCCTTTGGCGTCTGCCTCCAACTACTGATTCCTGCCTCTGGCTTCTACCACTGCCATGGCCAAGGGATACCAGGTCTCTCTGCCATTGACTCTGTCTCATGATGGTCGTAAATTTAAAATTCCATTTGCAGGGTTATTGCGGTTACCTGTGGCTGTAGTGGTTCTTCTGCTGCCGTACTCGTTCAAATCACTATTTTGACGAAATGACTCAGGATTGCGGTGCCATTGTTTATTTACTCAAGGGTTTCCTTTTTGATTTGTTAGCATGCAGTTGGAGTTGGGGTAGGAATAGGAATAGGAGTTGGAGTTGAAATTCTGTAGAACTCCTCTGCTCTTTGTGAGGATTCTAAATTTAAGCTCAAGTTAATGAAATACAGAGGTTTTGCAGGCAGATGCGCATTTGTGGTGTAATTTTGGGCACTGAGTGGGGTGGCACAGACGAACATATATCAATGGAGACTTAAATAATAAATGACTTGCGACCATTTGTTTGGTTAATGAAAGCCTCTAAATGAGGCAAGTAGGCATTTTAGAGTTATGTATCTCTTTTTGTAGGGGTGAGTTTGTGGTAAGCATCACCAACAAAGAGAAGGGTGAGGTAAAATAGCCATATCTCGAATATCCCTCTACTATTAAAGGAAAAAGGCTATGACCAATAAATGTTGGCATCAATCCATCAACAATATCGTTTAAGAGCCCATTCCGAGAAATTTAGGACGTATGACGCCAAGGTTGCTAGACCACGCGCATAGTGATTGATCTGATTAAATTCTGCAGTGTGATACTACATACGTTCATCCAAAGAACTTTTGAAGTTCCTGGACTTTTAGACAGTAGATGTTTCCGCTCTCCAGCGTCTCTGACAACTGCGTTCAGGGTTTGCGGCTACACCTTCCGATCATAAAGTACCCGGAATTCTTTTAAAAAAAAACGAACGAGAACGGTTTAATTTCTCATCAATATTCATTTGATTCCCTTCACAGTAATCCAACGCTTCCTCTAATCTTCAAGGTTTATAGGCCGATTTTGGATTCGCCTTCAGCTTTTTCTGCGAATTCTCTCAATTCTCTCTCAACCGTCTCAAAACGCTTTCCGCGAACTGGTCATTTTAATCGTGGGAAGAGGAAGAAGTCACAAGGAGCTATGTCAAGTAAATACGGACGTTTCGGAACGGTATAAGCGTCACGTACAAGATAAGATGTGTAAGCCGGTTCGTTGTCATGGTGGTCTGGTGAACAACGAGTTGTTACTCCAAAATTTTGGCCTCTTGCCACGAACATCTTCCCTCAAACGCTTTAATACACTGACGTTGTTCTCCTTATTAACTGTCTGAACTGGTGACAGAAATTCAAGGTGAACCAGACCAATCAAAGAAAACCGTCAGAAAAGCCTTAATTTTGGATCGCCTCTGTCGTGGGTTTCGGCTCATCTGAGAAGCGCCATTCCGATTATTTTGGTTAGTTTCGATGTCATAGACACATGTCTCGTCAGTGGTTATAATGCCATCGATAACATATTGGCCCAAAGAAAACATTTCTTTCGAGACATCAATGCGATGCTGTTTCTGTAACAAAGTCAGCACTCTAGGCAATAGCCGCGCTCCAACTCATCTCATGCCCAAATCATCGTGCATATCGCTCTATACCGATCCCTGCTGATAACACGACGATCTGCGAGAACAGTTTTATTAACTTTTTCGTCAGTCATACTGGTGGATGAACGACCCGAAAGAGGATAATCATCAATCACAGTACTTACTTACTTATGGTCTGTATTCCCTTTTGGAAACTAGGGCCTCTATTATGCCTACGCGCCATCGTGTACGGTTTTTGGCCATGTGTCTCTGTTCTCCCCAACTTTTTCCCGATTGTCGTGCTTCCATCTCGACCGTTCTGTACCATGTTTTCCTTTGACTGCCGGGAATTCTGCCATTCTGGGTTAACGAGTTCCATTGCATAGCATGGTTAGCTATGGAACTGTCACCTCTTCGAAACGTGCGACCAATCCAATGGCACTTTCGTCGTTGGATGATCGTGCCTATAGGTTCCTGACCCCTTCTCTGGTAGAGGTGTCCATTAGAGATAAGGTTGGGCCAGAAAATCCTTAAGATGATACCCAGGCACCTCATAACGAACGTTTGTAACTTTCTTGTATGTTGATGGTCACACTCCACGTTTTACATCCATATAACAGCACGGATATGACGTTGGAGCGGAACAGTCTTAGCTTGGTGTTTTAGCTGATAGCATTGCTTGGACAACACCAGAACGGCCCGCTTTAAACTCTTTGTACCACTCGTTCGCTTGTGTTTTCGCTTTTGTCGAGTCCTCGTAGACTACGTTAAGATTTTCAACGCTTCCGCTCATGATATTTTGTTGGAAACACAAAATTCAGGTAAATTCTTTGCTCGACTACTTGGTTACAAAGCTTTCACGCAAAAACTCCGGAGAGTTGGCGCTCAAATATCTGTTTGACAGATGTACCAACTTAAAAAAAGCTTTTGACAATATCTCAAGTGCGATTTGTTTGGATGGCGAATTTCGGGTACTTTTTGATCAGAAGGTAAACCATGAATCATACATAAGAAGTGCCGAAGCGGACAATAGGTCAAATATGACACGAGCATCGGAAAGCTTAACCTTTTTTAATGGTACAAGTGCTCAGAACGATTTGTCATACGAGAGCTTTTCACGTTTTTTGAAAAAGCTTGACAAATACATCTCAGCCAAAACATTCGAACAATGAACATTTTCGTGCTAAATTTTTTTATGATTTACGTAGTGAACGTACTTAAAAACTGTGTGAAGAAGCGCTATCCTAGGCAAACGTGTTTCGCTGAGTCCTTATTTTCTTAAGGTGGCGCTTCAGTCCGGAGTGGACCTGGGCCAGCTTGATCTCTTGCTAGCTGCCTCTAAGTTGGCTGAAGTTCACTTTCACTTGCGTGCGTCACTTGGTCTTCCTCTACTATATTGTCCCTTGGAGGCGCATTCGTAGACTTTTCAGACCAAAATTGGTTGACGGTGCCGTTTCAGTCTTTGAATCTTTATTCTTCTGGCTAAGTCGATGTCGCTATAAAGTCAGACGGAACCGAAAATCACTCAAAGAATTTCCTACTTAAAGCAGCCATGAGCACCCTCATCCATTTTTGATGCATCTGCGCTATGAAGATGGACTGCACAGAGGGGTAACTTTTGTTGTTCGAAAGAGGGCAATGCAAGCAATAGCCTTCTTAGCCCAAAGAAGCAGTGATTGGCAGGGTTATTCTTCATTTGATCTCAGCGCTGGTCTCGTTGGCTGAATTGATAGCGTAGTCTAGATCGAGTCTAGGACGAGGCCGACGTTCTGTCCGAGACATCGGTGAAGGGTGTCATTTTTGGTTGACAGCATATACTTGGTCCTGCCCTAATCTATAGCTCGTATATATTCATTTCGTCATACACGGCGATGGTAAACTTTCCTGGTCTGAAGCCACACTGATACGAATTAGGTTGTTGACGAACGGCTTCAGGCATTCACACAATACGCAGACTAATGCCTCTGTAGTTGGCGCTGTTCGGTGATGGAACTTTTGAATCCCATTCCTGGAGTAGCAAATCTTACTTTCATCGACCACATGCTTTTCTTTTCCGAGAAACCAGTGTTCGTCTCTCCTGTTCTTCTCTCCTAGAGCTCGTGATCAGCTCTTGTTCTTCTGTACAGAAGAAACTGTGCACCTATCTTAGCTTCACGTGCTTGCCGGTCATTAAATCAGGAGTTCGTGGTGGTAGTCGAGTGAAACCCATCAAATCAGAAGCGACATCTCTGATGGCTTCTTGGAATCATAAGACATAAAAAGAGACTCGATAGGAAAATGATTTGGCGATCTCTTGCGATTGTAGCTGTTCGATGTCAAAGTTTCTCACAGTATTAGCGTGTTTTGGCGCTGTTCTGGATATCCGTAACCGGACCTTAGCTAAATCAAGGTAGTGTTCCGAGTCGATATTGGCTCTTCGAAACGTTCGGATAATACAAGCAACTGGATAAGTGTCTCGTGTCGATGCCAATGTGGCCAATCTTGTTAACGGTTTATTGATCAGGAGTCCCCTTGTGAATATCGAGGTGTGGAAACCGGGTGCTAGCTATGAAAATGTTTCGTCCCGCCGCAAAGTCGATTAGCCTGAATCCTTTATCGGAGATGATGGCGTGCAGGCTATATCTTCCGACAGTGCTACCAAACATGCCGAGGACAATTTCAATGTCAAAGCAATGGCATTCCCCATACGTCTTGTTCAAGAGCTTATAGAAGGCATCTTTGGTGACGTCATCTTTCTCCTCTGCGGGGCGTACTTATGTTGGTAAATTAAGGCTTGATGCGGATTGCCACGAGGAGATCGTTCACATTCCGGAAGCTCAAGACTTCTTGCCTAAGTCTACCTCCAACAATAAGTCTGCATCTAAATAAGAGCTGCTTTTGCTCTTGATAACAATCGCCGTAGTAGATGTCGCAGTTTTTCATCCTCTTTTTGCGGCGTCAATGTCTGCTTTGCAGCAATCTAGGCCCTCCGCTAGTTGTTCGGCTGCACGTGGCCTATTAAGGGGCCTACAGTTCCACGTGCATGTCCGAAGTTCGTTGTCCCTCAATCATTTGCATCGGTTTTCAACAGGCTTGTTTATGTTTCGGAGCTTTTGTATTTTATACACGGCCGGAAAATTACTCTAGGACGAGGTCGGATTTCGGCAAGGAGATGCGCTATCATGCAACTTTTTCAATCTTGTGCTGGAGGAGATAGTGCACAAGGCAGGTGTTAACACGGAAAGCACTATCTCTAACAGGTCCGTTCAGCTGCTGGGGTAGGCGGACGATATTGACATCATTGGTCGCTCCCAGTGTGCCGTGATAGAAGCGTTCAAGGCGATTGAAGAACAGGCGAAATCCGTTGAGGACAAGACTAAGTACATGCCATCAACAAACAATCAAGCATCTGTCCACCGCTTAGGACAAAACGTCACTATTGATAGTAACAATTTCGAGGTAGTTAGGAAGTTCACCTACCTCGGAGTTAACATGAACTCCACGAATGACACCCTAGGGGAGATCCGGCGAAGAATTACCCTAGGAAACTGTTGCTACTTTGGCTTGGCAAAACAATTGGGTTCAAAACTCTTAACTCGAAGGACGAAATATGTACTCTACAAGACCTTTACCCTGCCATTTCTGCTTTATGGTGCCGAGTGCTGGAAGATAAGCGAGAAGGGAGAGCTGATACTGGGTTCCTTCGAAAGAAAAATACGGATTTTCGGTCCTGTGTGCGAGGAGGGCGAATGGAGTAGAAGATACAACCCCGAACTCTATGAGCTGCACCAAGATGTGGATGTAGTCCAAAAAAGCCAAAACACGTCGACTACACTGGCTCGGCCACATCGAGCGAATGTACAATAATGCTTCAGCTAAGAGGAACTTCGAATCCCAGCCCCCAGGTTCGAGAAGTCAAGGAAGACCGAACCTCCGTTTCAAAGACCAGGCCATAGCGGATGCCAAAGCTCTTGGTTTGGACAACTGTAAGCAGCGTGCCTGGGATCATAGAGGATGGAAGGCTGCAGTGTCCCAGGCAGAGACTCTACATGGGTCGGGAGCCGTGGTGTCTATCAACCCGAAGCCACTAAACCGTACCGGCATGCGAGCGCTGCCGTTGGTCCAGTGAGGGCTAATTTGCTACCATGACTGTCCAGGATACCGGTAGGCTGAAATAATGCTCCCTAAAGTCTCTTAAAAATCAGAGAATACATGCGTGGCTAGGAATGAGTGGCAGAACATTCCTCGGTGATTACTGTTAGAATAATGATACTGTGTAGCATTCGTCTGTAAGTGTTCGGCAAATACCCCCATCAATTTGCTGGCTCATCTTGCTTATGTTGTGAATTATGGTACTCAAGACACTGTCAGTGAAATGATTAATCATTATTCTAGGAAAGACGAAAATATTCCATTAACAAGAACATACAAGGAGCACAGTAGTAGAAAAAACACTTATCAGTGAGCCAAGCCATCACATCACTAGTAAATCTGTTGCTACGAGGGCCGTACACATCTAGAAACATTTCAATGCCCCCAACGAGAAGATGCACTTGTTTTTAGGGACGGCTTGAACAAATATCTGTATTCCGGCTGCTCAGAAACAGTGTTGTTCTAGTCTGAAAGAGGGGTTCTTAGCGATTCTCCAAATCGAAAGAACAACACGAAGTCTCCATGAAGTTATTTCTCATTTTCCCCCGACAACTTTATCAACAAAATACTATATCTACCGTCTGCGAAGATTTTCTTTTCTTCTCGAGACCTGACGTTTTGACAGGGATTCAAATGTGATTAAGGCACCGAAGTGTCCTTTTTTTCTGAATCAACCAACATCCGACTGATGTCAATAAACTTCTGAGCTCATGTTCCCGTGATAAAATATTCAAGTAGATGCTTTTGAAAAATCCCGATACATTGTAAGCAAGTTAATTTTCTCCTGAAATTATAACATTATCGTAGGTGACGTTCAATTACATTAGAGCTCATGCAATACCCCCACTCATGTGCATGTGTCTGTAAGTTTAAGCTTGTGCTCCTGTCATAGAAGCGCATTTTCCTAGAATTCCCGAATTGACCAAACTTAAACTGCCACTGAATGATGACATAAAAAATGTACCTCACTACTCGTTGCGCTCTATTAAACCAGTGAACAGAATTTTGTCGGTTTTTTTTTTGTTGTGTTCCCTTTAATTCTAAATTAATTATTTATAAACTCTGAGAACATAATTCCACCTCTCCCCGGCCACATCAAACAATATTTTACCACCACCCCCTGCCTTAGGGTTAGCATCATACTTCTAACCAAAGTCATTTCCATAGTCTCCTTCTCTGGCTCGTGGTAGGGCTTATGTACACCCTATATTCGTAAGGGCGCAGAGAGAAGTGACTCTATCTTTGGCAGAGTTTTAGTCAAGTAACTGCTTAGGAATTTTTGAATAATTAAAATGGAATTTTTAATTAACACTATTGGGACACAGGAAATTATATCATCCTAAGCAAAACGACGTCAATTGACAGATAGATACGACGATACAAAGACAAGATACTCTCGTACTCATTCCAAGCTATAGAACATAATAAGCGTTCCATCCTGATTCCCATCAATTTTAGTATGACTTGCTTGCCCCTCAATTAAATTCTCCTCTAAACAGTGTCTTCGGATTATAATCCGAGCATATTGGGGGAAGGAGATTTCCTTTTTCCATAATGTGGAGGAGGAAACCCAACAACAAGAAGAATACGACACTAAATGTGGTGGCGTACTCGTATATCATGTAAATTACTGCAACACTCCTTTGCGTGTGTATTCTGTATTCTATGTTCTGAGTTTTGGTTTCTATGCTTGGAATTCAGGATTCTGTCCTGTGGCGTGTGCTTCTCTCAAAGGACACGGAATGTTATATTTCTCTTTCAAAATGAATCCAAGTAAGTACAGGGAAGAGCCAGGGCAATAGTATTGCTCCTAACAATGCTCACAAAACATGATTGAAATGAATGCTATTTTGGCAGCAAACCCATACACAGATAGTCATTTGAAGTCCAACGTTGAGGTATACTATAGGTGCACAAGTGCAAGAATTACACAGTTAATTGGGATCCAAAGAACCTACCCTACTTGTTAGCAGAGGTACACACAATAGGAATGCACAACTCTGAAGCTCAAGCTGAAGAGCAAGAAAATACGACAGGATAAGGGTACAAGCAACGACCCCTAACCATGTCACAAGAGGGATTCTACTTGCTCTTTCTTTTCCCATTTCTACTCGTATTCTAAGAAGGAGTGAGCGCATTGTGCCACTTTTACGTTTTGAATTTAATTTCAAAAATAAAAGTATATTCGGATGAGCGGGTGTGAAAATATGAATTCCTATACCAGCACAGGGCTGCAGAAACTTGCGAAAGAGACAGATCTTCCACTCTTTTCCTGTGGAAATTACCATCTTGAAGCACTATTAAAATATGCCAGGAGTGAGGTAAATCTATAGCAGGTGTTCCAAAGCCAGAAGCCAACCAACTGAATGGACAGCTTTCGGCTGACTGTTGAAGGACTAACTTCGTGTAGAAGTGAAATATACTAACTCATAGCTGTCGCAAGGACCTAAGCTACATAATACTACTGTAAGGAAATGTGCAGAATCCACCTGGAACCACATGGAACCAAAGGATTGATTTGCAGCATCCGAAGTGAGTTCATGATTCCAGGAAAACTACAAAACTTATCATATGTTACGATGCCTGTTTACTTACTTAGATGGCGCTAGAATCCTGCATTGGACCAGGACTTCTAGTGAACGTGGTCTTTATCAGCCTAATATAGACCCGCACAAAAAGTTTGCTGACTATTGTAATCCCCATTAGACGAGCCCGCCCTCTACAGTTTCGACTCTCTGGGTTGGAGTTCGTTACATTCCGGACCGGGACTCTGTTGTTTTCCCTGGATTATACGTGCTTTTCTGATGAAGTCGGCTCCGGTGTTTGGCTTGTACAGCTTCCTGGTAAAACGTCTCCTCAAGCCTCCGTTGAAGCAACCGGGACCGATGATCACCCGAACAACTTTTTATTCGAAGCATATTAATCCGCTTTTAGCAGTTTCCAAGCTGAATTGGTTGCTCAAGAGAGGGCCTTCTAAGGTCACAGACGTAGCAGTCAGCAACAGATTCTTTCCCTTATTACCTCAAAGTGAGCATATGAGCAGGATGGCAACGATTAGTATAAGGCCTCGTAGAAGTAGCATCTTCCGACAGGTGCTGGTTCCTTAAATGACGAGAATGAGCCTCTGCAGCCAAACATCTTGCAGCTCTGCTAATAAGTCCTACTTCACGCCTCCCCGTGGCGCAATCTGTGAATCTCACTAGAGGTTACGAAGTGAAGGGGGCAAATGGCGAGTTTCCTGCGCCATTAACCAGGATTAGTGTCGGAAAAACAAAACAAGACCTTATCCGGGTTACTCCGACATATTTGGAGCTCAGGCCGGAAAGGATTTCCAGGACTTAGTCAGGGTCTTGGAAAAGAGATGGTGGCGGATGAGCCCTATAAGGGCCAACGGCAACGCTCACATCCCGGAACGGGTTACTGGCTTCGGTGTAACCGACCCCTCGTCCTAGGGGCACTCAAAATGGAACTGGTCCTCCAGGTTGGGGGTTGTGCCGCCGGGGTAACTGCCCGGCCATTTAAAAAAAGATTAAGTTACGAAGCATCAACAAGTCTCGGATATGGACGGATCTACTGTTGACAACCCACGCAAACGATTTAAGGACAATGAGCTTCGGATATGCACGTGGAATGTTAGATCCCTTAATAGACCACGTGCAGCCGAGCAACTAGCGGAGGCCATAGACTGCTGCAAAGCAGACATAACCGCCATCCAAGAAATGCGATGGGATGGGCCGAACAACCATGCGATATCTACTACGGCAATTGCAATCGACGGCAAAAGCAGCGCTTATTTGGATGCGGATTTGTTGTCGGAGGCAGACTAAGACAAGAAGTCGTCAGCTTCCGGCATGTGAGCGAGCGCCACGTAGCAATCCGCATCAAGGCTAAATTCGCCAACATAAGCCTCATATGCGCGCATTCCCCCACAGAGGAGAAAGATGACGACACCAAGGATGACTTCTACGAGCTCCTTAACAAGACCTAGGAGCAATGCCCTAGCTATGACATTAAAATTGTCCTCGGTGATTATAATGCAAAGCTAGGAAGAGAGGGTATCTTTGGTGAAACAATCGGAAAATATAGCCTGCACAACACCACCTCCGATAACGGATTCAGGCTAATCGAATTTGCGGCGGGGCGAAACATTGTCATGGCTAGCACGCGGTTCCCACATCTCGACATACACAAGGGGACTTGGAGAACTCCTGATCAATCAACAGTCAACCAGATTGATCACATTGCGATCGACGCAAGACACTCCTCCAGCATTATGGATGTCCGTACGTTCCGAGGAGCCAACATCGACTCGGACCATTACCTTGTTGTAGCCAAGGTACGGTTGCGGATATCCCAAACTACGCCAAGACAAACTAATGCTGTGAGAAAATTCGACGTCAGACGGCTACAATCGCAAGAGATCGCCAAGTCCTTTTCCGATCGAGTGTCTCTTAATCTCTTAAGAGGTCCAATGCCGCCAGCATCAAGCATCGAAGACCATTGGAAACACTGCCAAAACGCACTCAGAGATGCCGCTTCTGATGTGCTGGGTTTCACTCGTCCACCACAATGAAACCCCTGGTTCGATGATGAATGCTGGCAAGCACATGCAGCTAAGCAAAAAGCACGCAATGCGGCACTGCAAAAAAAGACCAGAGCTGCTCATGAGCTCTATGAGCGGAAGAGGAGAGACGAACACCGGCTTCTCAGGAAGAAGAAGAAAGAGCATGAGAAGCGCGCGATCGAGGAAATTGAGAGATGCTACTCCAGGAATGAGGTTCGGAAGTTTTATCAAAAGGTAAAAATAACATGCCGCGGAAACAAACCCCGAACCGAAGCCTGTAGAGATGAACAAGGGAACATCGTAGTAGAATCGCAGTCGATGCTGAGGATTTGGAAAGATCATTTCTGCAGACTGTATATCGGCGATGACGGACCAAATACCGCTGTCAGACAGAATCAACCTTTCAACCTAGACGATGATGACCAACAATTCCGTCCACCCGACCTGGATGAAGTGAAGATAGCCATATCGAAGCTTAAGTCCAACAAAGCTGCTGGAGCGGATGGCCTGACTGCCGAGCTCTTCAAAGCGGCAGGCGATGACTTGATAAGGAGCATACACCAACTCACCTGTAAAATATGGTCGGACGAAAGTATGCCCGATGAATGGAACCTCAGCATTGTTTGTCCAATTCTCAAGAAAGGAGACCCTCTGAACTGCGCCAACTACAGAGGCATCAGTCTCCTTAAGATCTTATCCGCCGTATTGTGTGAACGCCTAAAGCCGTTCGTTAACAACCTGATAGGTCCATATCAGTGTGGCTTCAGGCCAGGAAAGTCCACCATCGACCAGATATTCACACTACGGCAGATCTTGGAGAAGACCCATGAGCTTCAGATCGATACCCACCACCTATTCATCGATTTTAAGGCCGCGTATGACAGCATCTATAGAGACGAGCTATATAGAGCAATGTCTAGTTTCGGCATCCCTGCCAAACTCGTCCGTCGGTGCAGGATGACGATGGAGAATGCACGCTGCTCCATCAAGGTCGGTAAAGATCTCACCGAGACCTTTGATGTCCAGAAAGGATTTAGACAAGGCGATGCGCTGTCATGCGATTTTTTCAACATCGTACTTGAAAGAATAGTGCAAAACTCACGAGCAAACACAAGAGGCACTATCTTTCAAAAGTCCGTCCAACTTCTCGCATACGCCGACGATATTGACATAATCGGGAGAAAGCAGCGTGATGTCAGTGGCGCTTTCGCGAGTATTGAGACGGAAGCGGCGAAAATGGGTTTAGCGGTCAATGAGGGCAAGACCAAGTATATGCTGTCAAGCGAGAAGGACAACCAACACCGACGTCTCGGACAGAACGTCACCCTCGACAGATATAACTTTGAGGTAGTTAAGGACTTTGTCTACCTAGGCTCCGCTATAATTACAGACATCGACACCAGCGCTGATATCAAGCGAAGAATAACTCTTGCAAACCGCTGTTTCTTTGGGTTAAGAAGGCAATTGACTAGCAAAGCCCTCTCTCGGACAGCAAAAGTCACCCTTTATAAGACCTTAATAATCCCGGTCCTGCTCTATGGCGCAGAGGCATGGACATTATCAAAAATGGATGAGGGTGTTCTTGGTTGCTTCGAGAGAAAAATTCTTCGGGCGATCTTCGGTCCCATCTGCATTGACGGTGAGTGGAGGAGGAGATACAACGACGAACTGTATGGACTGTACAGCGACATGGACCTAGCCAGAAGAGTATAGATCCAAAGACTGAGATGGCTGGGTCATGTGGAGCGCATGGACACCAATGCTCCGGTCTGAAAAGTCTTCTAATCCGCCCCCGAGGGACAGCGCAGTAGAGGAAGGCCAAGGCTCAGGTGGCGCACGCAAGTGGAAGAGGACCTCAGCCAACTTAGCGTGCTAAACTGGAGGCAGCTAGCCAGGGATCGAGCTGGCTGGAGAAGCTTGTTGACTGAGGCCCAGGTCCACCCCGGACTGTAGCGCCACCTAAAGTAAGTAAGTAAAAGCATATGAGCAGCATGTACTATCAGTGAAGCTTCTACTTCTTGTGCATCATTGAGAACTAAAGAGGAGAATGGTGCGTCAGGAGTTGACTTTCTGGTCTCGGACAATTCTTTCAGAAAATACGAGTATGCTGAAAAAATCACATGTCTTCGCTTAGTTTAAGTCCTATTCTGACATTGAAGCGAGCTTTCTCCATCGTCATCCTGTATAGTCGAATGAACTTGGCAGGGCCAAGACTAGACGCCATTCAGTCACTCTTTATTTATGAACTTTCCGAACCTAAGACCACATTGATAGGGGCTAGTCAGACTGTTAACAAAGGATCTTAAACGTTCACATGATGCGGTTTGATATGCGAATCTTAATCCCCTCTAGTTAACGCAGTTCAGCGGATCACTCATTTTTAAGAATGGACAAGCAATTCGTCGGGTGTTCTTTCCTCGACCCAGACTTTAGAGAAGGAGTGATGTTTGCTGCGTACCTAATCACGAGGTAATGGCAGATAATTAAACAAATACGCAGTTAAGCCATCGATTTCTGCAGCTGTCTCAGACAACAGCTTCAAATTGCAATCCCAACTTTATATTGGCCGGTTGTACGTTAATGGTATCTGTCTTCGCCTAGGCTGAATTGTTTATTTTGTCTGGTAGGACCATAATTATTTAACAGTCTTCAGAAATAATCGTTCAGATTCTCTGTACCGACCAAAGTTCTACTATGATATTACCGTCTCCAGCCTTACAGATTTTTGTTTGAGCTTTACAAGTTCGGCATGTTCCTTCTTTTTTTTCAGAAAGCTTCCAAACTTCACTCTTTTGTTAAAATCTCTATAAGGCCTCAACGACTTAAGGTATTAATGTAGAACGTAAGGCATTTCCATTCTGTCTATGTCAGTCAGGCAGTTACACGTGCATTGTTGTTTACTTTAGCTCCGTTGGATATCAGATGCCAGCTTAGACGCTGGTTTGATTATGCGAAATTATGGTCAGAACTCTCCTGATCACCTTTACGAATACCTTGATTATTATTCGGAAAGAGACTTATTGACCGAAGATTCTCTGGATTGAACGTGTCAATATCCCTTTTCGGAATCGGAGGCACAACTGCTGTTTTCCAATGTCCATCGTTTCTGGTGAGAGATGTCAAGCACAATGTTTGGAATTCCATCGGCTGTGAAAAGAAGCCGTGTCTGGGAAATGAGGGACAATCTGTCGCTTTTGCACCAAGTCTGCCGGAATCTTCTCTGCCGATTGCCTTGGGAATCGAAGAAGTGTCTCGAGTTCAGAAATAAATATGGTGTATTGAGTACCTTTTAGGGGCATAGACCGTGACCATGTATAACCGCTTTCCACTTTGTAGAGTGCACCTTGAAACTACCCACTACACGGGTATATGTCCTTTGGAATCACCTCTTCTATGTCTGGAGTAAGGTGCTTTTCTTTAATCATTTAACATACTCTATGCTTCATTCTGTAAATTTTGCAAACCTCATTTGGGATCTTGAATAATACTTGAGGATTGTCTTACGTAGATTGAAACAGGAAAAGTTCGGTTGATGGTTTAAAGATCACGGGTTGATTGATTGCCATGAACCTTTGTGAACATTAAGATGGCGAAACTGTATGCTAGCTATAGTGGTGTCCGGTCCGCAGCAAAATAAATCAGCCTTAATCCGTTAACAGACGTAATGTTGTACTGGCTATGCTTCCCGACTGCGCTGCCAACTTCCTTCAAATTATGGTGTAAGAACCAACTAAGACCTTTTTTCATTGCTGATAAGTAAGTCGTAGAAACATGCTTCAGTAGTGTCTTCTTTTCTTCTGTGGGGGCATGAGGGCATATTAGGTTGATGTTGGCAAATAGACTTGATGCATATTAATATAAGACGCTCGCTGACGTATCGAAAGCTCAAGACTTCTTGCTTACTCAAATCAGACGTTTATAACAGAGGCATCGAAATAGACGCTATATGTTTTTTCGTAGTGCACAGTGTGACAAATAAAATCCCGGACTAGCTCTTGAAAGCACAATTAAAACACAATTTCTGTCTGTTTTTCAGTGTTTTTGATTCGAAATATTCCAATCCCGATTCAATACATTTGATACAGCGATTCAAATGCCTGCTCTAGCTCACTTGACTGAAACTTCAGTGCCCTTGTCAAAGCTGCTGGAATAGTCGGAATGTCTTCAAAATAGCATCCGTTCGGTGCATTACCGTACATCAGAGACCATTTTTGTTTTGCCCAAATCCTTGTGAAGAATGGTTCGACCAGTCACTTTGTTGATATTTAAGGGCTCTTCAATAATTTTCAGTGAAGCATTGTCGACTCCTGCGATAAATTCACGGGCTTTTTGGATCATTGTCCCCCCTGTGTGATTGCATCCATTGATTGAACGTTTCTCTGTCGCCCAAAAATTGTTTATGCTACTTGAAAGCGTTCCATTGATATATTTCTGATGCATTTTACCAAATTTTGCCTGGATAACCGCTATTTGTTTCGTGTTAAAATTATAACAAATAGATGGCACTCTTGTGTGCCAAATTATGGCTCGTGTCCGGGATATTATTGGGTATATAACTACATTTTTTCCAAAATTTGAACGTTTATTTAAGAAAAACATGTACAATAGTATTATTCAAATATTGCCCATCTGAAGCTATGACTTTTTCCCATATTTCTGGCAATTTGTGGATCCCATCCCAAAAGAACAGCGCCGACTTGGCAGCCAAGAATGAATCAAGCCAATTTTTGATATTCTGCTCTGATGTGAACCGTATTTCAGTGAGGCCGTTCTGCATCGACCGGAACAAATGGTAGTCAGAAGGGGCAAGGTCTGGGCTATAAGGCGGGTGGGGTAAGACTTCCCATCCACTGTTTTCCAAATAGTTCTTAACCGGAATAGCAACATGGGGCCGAGCGTTGTCATGATGGAAAATTATTGCCTCGTGTCTGGTCGCATATTCCGGGCGTTTTTCGGCTACTGCTCTCTTCAAACGGATTAATTGTGTTCGGTAGCGTTGTCCATTGATGGTTTCACCCGGTTTTAGCAGCTCATAATACAGCACACCCAAATGATCCCACCAAATACAGAGCATTACCCACGCGCCATGGATATTCGGCTTTGCCGTTGATTTGGCTGGTTGGCCGTGTTTCACATATGATTTTTTGCGCTTGGGGTTGTCGTAATGGATCCATTTTTCATCACCAGTAGCAATCCGATGCAAAAATGACTTTCTTTTGTGGCGTTCTAGCAGCATTTCGGACATGCAAAACCGCCTTACGACGTCTCTCGGCTTGAGTTCATGTGGAACCCAATTTCCTTGCTTTTGAATATATCCAGCTGCTTTTAAACGTTTTGAAATGGCTGCTTGAGTGACACCCAAAGATTCTGCGAGCTCTTCTTGCATTTGGCAACAATCTTGATAGAGTAATGCTTCCAGTTCTTCATCTTCAAACTTTTTTGGCTGCCCAGGACGTTCATCGTCTTCCAAGCCAAAATCACCACTTTTAAATCGTGCAAACCACTTCTGGCACGTTCGCTCAGCTAGCGCATGTTCACCATAAACTTCCACCAAAATACGATGGCTTTCGGCAGCAGTTTTCTTCATATTAAAGTAATGAAAAAGAACTCCACGCAAAAACACTTTTTCAGGCACAAAGTTCGACATATTTGAGTGAAAAAAATTTATTGTTGTTTACGCTTCAAATGAATGACAGTAGCTTTCCAACGCATGTTCCAATGGAATAATATAAGTTACGCCATCTCTTATCAAACCGCACGAAGTTATAGACCCAAAATTTGCCACACTGTGTATGTCTCAACGTTGTTCATCCTTTCTGAGTGCCGAAACATCCATCATTATTTGGGTTACTCTGTCGACGCCCTAAAATGCCTGAATAGCTTCCACAAGGGAACTCATCTAATGAAATGACGAAAAGCCAGCTTAGCTAGATGTTAATGAAGAAAATCATGAAATCGTTTATACGTTTTGCGAATTGTGGTCCAATTTTCGCCTCTGTGGTCCGTGGTATTTATTCATCATACTCGTATAAAATGATAGACAACTTTCGTAGTATCTACAATAGGTAGCAACTGCAGTTTCAGAAATAACTAGTGAAGTTCTGTAAGTCGTCCACCGACCATAGGGTTGGCAACTCCAGGCGCAACTGTGGGTGTTTGCTGGTGAAATGACAGGTCATGAAATTTTTTTCGTCAGTTTTTTGTTATTTTAATTGGATGAGAGTCTTCAGGCTGAATTACATGCGACATTTTAATGCGCAACATTTGAATGGTGGTGTCCTTTTCACGTATTCATCAAAATTCACATCCTTCAGAGTCCACCGATTCATAGAAGTAGACTTTGGCACGAGAATAGCACATGCAAATCTTGCTTAACACCATTCTATCTACTCGTACCTATACCCTAACTGCGGTTCTTCTTATCGTCATCATCATCATGATTATTTTTGTCATCTGTTGGTATGTATCTCATAGTTTTTGTAATGCAACATGACATTCACACAGAGTCTCAAAGGAAAATATTCTGGTGTGCTTTCATTGTGTAATGGGATACTGTTTTCATGTTTTCATAGAATCTTCTTTAGTTTCATTTCCATTTGATGGTTTCCCTCTTGCTTAGTGGAAGGTGTCCTTTTTTTTCAAGGGAGACAAGAAATAAAGAATCGCACATCGCTGTTGCCAATTGTCAGTTTGTTGACATCGTCTCAAATGCGGACACTTGATCTTCAGTATTACTCATTTCCAGACATTATTATTCCGACTCTGATGCTCACTTTAATTTAATTTTTCTTCAAAAAAAGCTCTAGCTCTACAGCACTTGGAATTAATTTAACTTGATAATATCTCTCACTCGTTAAAAAAAAAAATATATTTATAAAGAAATGAAATCAAAGAAAGACGTCGGTCGTAGGTACTCGCGCTTAATATTAAACGCCATGTAAGTACGAGTATAATAAGTAGTCATGGATACTTTTAAAGTGTGCCTGCATTTTGTATCTTCAAGATGAGTTCGTTAATGAATTTTCTTAGATACAGTTGATGTAGGTACCTATTATAAACACGAGTAGACAGAATGAATGAGTATATTGTAATGTGTTTTTGAAGGACAGAGTCGAAACTTTGACAGAAATTTTCGTTAAGAAGGAGAGAAACCTTGAAATGGAAAGTATGTATCTTTACCATTATAAGGACGAGTAAGTTAAAGACGATGTTTAACATGCCTTGATGAAATGTCTCCTTTATCTTCGGGTGACACAGAGTCCTCTACTGAAGTCAACATTTTGTAGGTTCAAGTAGACCTTTACCTTATCAACTTTGCGTGGATTGTGAGTAATGGCAGAAATATGTTGACTTGGATTAGTGTTCGAAACAAAATGTAATTTTAAGATGTTCGTATATTTAATGAAAAAATGAACGATCATCTTACTGCACCAAGGTAGGTTAAATACCCGGGATTTCAAAGTAACTCACATACACCAATAGAGGATGGTTTTTCAAGTCACAACTAACTTTGATTTTGAACACAACACATGAAATTTCGATAACTAGCCAACTCTTTAGACTCAATCGAGAGAATACAATCTACAATTAATTTTCAAGTACAACCTCAGGCAAGAGACAAAGTTTTCGAACACTTTTGACAGCACTTGTGGCCGTATGTCCTCAATAAATCGAATAGGGTTGACTTCCAATGTTTTGATTGTTGCTGGCCTGTCAACGTAGACCAGCGAATTTAAGTGTTCTTAAAGAAAATAATCAAGAAGCGTCAAATCACTAGAAGTTGGAAGCAATTCAAAGCTCCAGTACGCAAAATTATGCGTTTATCGAATGTTTCCTTCAATAAGTTCATGCTGGTACCACATCTCTTTCACATGCATGCCATTCAATTGGGGAACGTATAAGTCATTACTCATGGCTATACAGCGAAAACCCTTGACCGTGACACTAGCCCACAGCGCGCACCAAACTTTACATTATTCGGGATATAATGGCGTTTTGAGTATCTTATCTGGATTATCTTCCGTCCAAATGCGACCATTTTGGTTATTGATATACCTACCCCTGGAGCCGAAAATGACCCTCATCACTGAACATTATTTTTCGATAAAACATTGAATCCAATCCATTCACCGAAATCTCGCCGCAAACAATGGTTATTCGGCTTCAATCAAAATTTAGGTGGCGCTACAGTCCGGGGTGGACATGGGCCTCAGTCAACAAGCTTCTCCAGCCAGCTCGATCCCTAGCTAGCTGCCTCCAGCCTCGCACGCTAAGTTGGCTGAGGTCCTCTTCCACTTGCGTGCTCCACCTGAGTCTTGGCCTTCCTCTACTGCGCTGTCCCTCGGAGGCGGATTCGAAGACTTTTCGGACCGGAGCATTGGTGTCCATGCCCTCTACATGACCCAGCCATCTCAGTCTTTGGATCCTCACTCTTCTGGCTAGGTCCATGTCGCTGTACAGTCCGTACAGTTCGTCGTTGTATCTCCTCCTCCACTCACCGTCAATGCAGACGGGACCGAAGATCGCCCGAAGAATTTTTCTCTCAAAGCAGCAAACGCCACCCTTATCCATTCCGCTAGACCCAATATCGTCGCCTCCATCTTAATACTCGCGAAAGCGCCACTGACATCGCACTGCTTTCTTCCGATTTTGTCAATATCGTCGGCGTATGCCAGAAATTGGATGGACTTTTGAAATTGTGTATCTTTCGTTGGGAATTGAGTTTTGCAGTATTCTGCCAAGTATGATGTTGATGCTTCCGCTGGTAGCGCATTGCGTTGCTTAAATCCTTTCTGGACATCAAAGATCTCGGTAAGATCTTTACCGACCTTGATGGAGCAGCGTGCATTCTCCATCGTCATCCTGCACAGACGGACGAGTTTGGCAGGGATGCCAAAACTAGACATTGCTCTATATAGCTCGTCTCAATAGATGCTGTCATATGCGGCCTTAAAATCGATGAATAGGTGGTGGGTATCGATCTGAAGCTCATGGGTCTTCACCAAGATCTGCCGTAGTGTACATATCTGGTCGATGGTGGACTTTCCTGGCCTGAAGCCACACTGATATGGACCTATCAGGTTGTTGACGAATGGCTTCAGGCGTTCACACAATACGGCGGATAAGATCTTATATGCGATGTTAAGGAGACTGATGCCTCTGTAGTTGGCGCAGTTCAGAGGGTCTCGTTTCTTGAGAATTGGACAAACAATGCTGAGGTTCCATTCATCGGGCATACTTTCGTCCGACCATATTTTACAGATGAGTTGGTGTATGCTCCTTACCAAGTCATCGCCTCGGTTCGGGGTTTGTTTCCGTGGCATGTTATTTTTACCTTTTGGTAAAACTTCCGAACCTCATTCCTGGAGTAGCATCTCTCAATTTCCTCGATCGCGCGCTTCTCATGCTCTTTCTTCTTCTTCCTGAGAAGCCGGTGTTCGTCTCTCCTCTTCCGCTCATAGAGCTCATGAGCAGCTCTGGTCTTTCTAAGCAGTGCCGCATTGCGTGCTTTTGGCTTAGCTGCATGTGCTTGCCAGCATTCATCATCGAACCAGGGGTTTCATTTTGGTGGACGAGTGAAACCCAGCACATCAGAAGCGGCATCTCTGAGTGCGTTTTGGCAGTGTTTCCAATGGTCTTCGATGCTTGATGCTGGCGGCATTGGATCTCTTAAGAGATTAAGAGACACTCGATCGGAGAAGGACTTGGCGATCTCTTGCGATTGTAGCCGTCTGACGTCGAATTTTCTCACAGCATTAGTTTGTCTTGGCGTAGTTTGGGATATCCGCAACCGTACCTTGGCTACAACAAGGTAATGGTCCGAGTCGATGTTGGCTCCTCGGAAAGTACGGACATCCATAATGCTGGAGGAGTGTCTTGCGTCGATCGCAATGTGATCAATCTGGTTGACTGTTGATTGATCAGGAGTTCTCCAAGTCCCCTTGTGTATGTCGAGATGTGGGAACCGCGTGCTAGCCATGACAATGTTTCGCCCCGCCGCAAATTCGATTAGCCTGAATCCGTTATCGGAGGTGGTGTTGTGCAGGCTATATTTTCCGATTGTTTCACCAAAGATACCCTCTCTTCCTAGCTTTGCATTATAATCACCGAGGACAATTTTAATGTCATAGCTAGAGCATTGCTCCTAGGTCTTGTTAAGGAGCTCGTAGAAGGCATCCTTGGTGTCGTCATCTTTCTCCTCTGTGGGGGCATGCGCGCATATGAGGCTTATGTTGGCGAATTTAGCCTTGATGCGGATTGCTACGAGGCGCTCGCTCACATGCCGGAAGCTGAGGACTTCTTGTCTTAGTCTGCCTCCGACAACAAATCCGCATCCAAATAAGCGCTGCTTTTGCCGTCGATTGCAATTGCCGTAGTAGATGTCGCAGTTTTTCATCTTCTTTTTGTCCGGCCCATCCCATCGCATTTCTTGGATGGCGGTTATGTCTGCTTTGCAGCAGTCTATGGCCTCCGCTAGTTGCTCGGCTGCACGTGGTCTATTAAGGGATCTAACATTCCACGTGCATATCCGAAGCTCATTGTCCTTAAATCGTTTGCGTGGGTTGTCAACAGTAGATCCGTCCATATCCGAGACTTGTTGATGCTTCGTAACTTAATCTTTTTTTAAATGGCCGGGCAGTTACCCCGGCGGCACAACCCCCAACCTGGAGGACCAGTTCCATTTTGAGTGCCCCTAGGACGAGGGGTCGGTTACACCGAAGCCAGTAACCCCTTCCGGGATGTGAGCGCTGCCGTTGGCCCTTATAGGGCTCGTCCGCCACCATCTCTTTTCCAAGACCCTGACTAAGTCCTGGAAATCCTTTCCGGCCTGAGCTCCAAATATGTCGGAGTAGCCCGGATAAGGTCTTGTTTTGTTTTTCCGACACTAATCCTGGTTAATGGCGCTGGAAACTCGCCATTTGCCCCCGTCACCTCGCAACCTCTAGTGAGATTCCCAGATGGCGCCACGGGGAGGCGTGAAGTAGGACTTATTAGCAGAGCTGCAAGATGTTCGGCTGCAGAGGCTCATTCTCGTCATTTAAGGAACCAGCACCTGTCGGAAGATGCTGCTTCTACGAGGCCTTATACTTATTGTTGCCATCCGTACACTTGGCGTAAAATTCTCCATGGAGTGCACCGACAATGACTAAGCTCTGGTGATCGGGGTCGAATCGATAAATTTTTAATGGTCTTCAACACTCTGCTGCACGATTGAAATATTCTCTTTAATATCCGCTTTTCGTATGCATCTTGATGCCACTACGAGTACTTCTTTCAAAAAAAAAATGTTGTGAGGTTACCGTAATAAACATGGCGAATAACGTCGATTATGTCGGCTGTCATACCATCAAAAAGTTCCCTGAATTTATTCAGAAAATTGAAAATACCAGTTTATTCATCTAAATCTATATTGCCCCCTTCAAAGTAATCCCCATCGACTGCAACACTCTTATGCCAGCGCTTGATCCAATCCTCGAAACATTTTTTATATTCGGTTTTCGGTATGTCCATCAGTGCTTCCTGCGATTTTTCCATTACTTCATCTCGGCTGCGAAAACGCGTTCCCCGGTCTGAGTTTTTTAACTCGATTGAACAGAAAAAATTCACAGGGAGCCAAATCAGGTGAATTCGGTGGCTGTTGGATGGTATTTGTTGCATTTTTCGTCAAAAAATTACGAATAATGATGGCACTGTGCAATGGTGCGTTATCATGGTGCAAAATCTACGATATCAACAACAGATGTACCAACTTAACAAAAAACCCAGAACTCAAATCGAAACAATGCACCACACGGTGGGTATTCCAGAAACTTCAATGTGGTATGGGGCAAATGTTCTACAGGGCTCTTTTTTTTGCTGTTTGGTTTTATATTTGACAGCCCACGTCTGATTCGTGACATGTGTCAAAGTCAAACATGCAAAGACTTACCCCCGCACAACGCTTACAATTACTCTCTGTTATTTTCGAAATTCGTGCTCTATGAAGAATGTTTTTTCGCGCATTTTGACCATATAACGGTCGTCATTAACGACCTAATAAGCAAGCAATTCAAGCAAAAGTGACCAAATTTCGAACCAATTTCAGAGGAAGGTAAAGAGGAAAATATTTCTGCTGTGTCCGCCGCCAGTATCAATGAAGACCGTGATTTGTCAATTCGTCAATTAGGATTGTGTAACTCGACTACATGAAAGATTTTACTCAAGGATCTTGGTCTAAACCTTACGAAGTTCAGCTCGTGGAAGAACTGAAGCTGAATAACCTGCCAAAACGTCGTATTTTAAAGTTAATGAACATAAGAGCTGCCAATGCACTCGTAAAAATGCACTGTTTATAGGCGCTCGCTATCGTTCAATAATTTCGAACTTTGTTTTGTCCAAAATGCACCCTCTGAACCCTGTTCACATGTGGTTCGAGCAAGACGGCACAATATGCCATACAATCGATGGACCAATTGAGAAATGAGTTCCGTGAGTAATTAATCTCTCTTTTTTGACTGGTAAATTGGATGGCTAGATCGTGCGATTTGACGCCTTAAGACTATTTTTTATGGGGATACGTCGAATCACTCATCTATGCTGATATGCCAGCATTACCGTCGGGCACCAAGCGTAGTAAGTTCGCAGTCAGATTGTTGTCATACCAACAGCAAGTGCCGCAGTCTTTTCTACTAAAAAAGTGCACGAATATCATTGACCTTTTAGAGATAATGTACGGCAATCGTTTACTCTTCCGGCATCCTGGAAATTTTTACCATCTGCAATTATGCTCGAAAGAAATCCATCTGTCAATGGAAGGCCTCACAAGTGTCATAGGTGGTCTCAATGCACGTTTAGATCTTCAAAACTCTCCTCAGAGCCTTGTTTAGCTTTGACAATATCGAATAAACCTTCCTCAAAGTGCCTTGAAAGATTTCCCTTAAGAGGATAAGCAGATACATCGCTATCTACTATTTCTTCATAATATATTTTATCCTCATCAGAATTGCCACTGGGATAACTACGCAGGTTCTACCATCGAGGAGTGAAATAAAAAGCCTTTCATCCTCCATTCCTGATATCGTTGCAAGTTCACAAGAGGATCAGAACTAGAAACCCCAAGACATGTTGTAACAAAGACATTTTGTCTCTAAACTGAAGATGGCTATGAGAAAGCTCCACGGATTCGATGCAGACCATAATTAAGAATCTGGTGAAGGTAGCATTGACGTACTCATGTAAAAGTTTGTGCCACTAGACAGCTGATGCATAGGATAAAATTGATCTTACCATAGCCATGACAAAGTTCGGGTCCTGCCGAAAGTTCCTTAACACTGTCAGGAAGTGTATTACATCTTAAAAGTTTTCGACACATGTTTCGAACAAAGGAATTTGTAGTTTACGATAACAATCATACACTTAGCTTCGTTGGAGAAATAGATGCTAATACCTTTTAACACTGGATGCCTTGCTCCAGCTTTAGCTTGAACAACCTCAGATTTAAGAGGATAAGCTTAGAGTCTATTTCGTCGGTAAGATCTAAGGTTACCAGGACTATAAAGCAGGCATTCGGACCCCGGAACTACTTCGTCTTGCCCTATTCATATGCGTTGAAACTGGTGAGAGTATCAAGGTGTTAATCGACCAGCATGCACCGGACTTAGTCAGTTAAATCAGTGGCTAACTGATCTACGCGGTGTTGTCTGGGCGATTTACACATTTTCTCAATGATTGCTTTATCGAAAGCATCCTGAGTTTGGGCAAAAAAATCGAACTCATAACTATAAAAATGTCTATGCCTTTTTGTAGAGTTACTACAATCCCCCACGTTGCTTGAACCTTTATTGAATGATCTGGCTTGTCTCTGGTTAGGACAAGGTTACTTGAAGAGCGAGCTTCAAGCATAAGAGGGAGACTTACTACTTTTGGGCCCATATATCCGATTCTCTCCATATCCTTCACTGCAAATCTGCATTCCGCCATGGGGTTATGCAAAAGTTTTTTCTCGCAGCTCAAAACATTTAGTTTGGGCACAGTACAGTCCAGTTCAGAGTTTTCAGTTCAAGTCCCTTCCGATCTTGAACTGAATTTTGTCGGACTCCTGATCTTCAACATGACAGAGACCTCACATCTCAATGGCCCAGATACCCCAGAAGAGAATTGCCCCTCAGATTGTGTCTCCCACATCCCAAAAATCATATTCTAAGGGTTAGCATCCCAGCATGTGATAATTCCCATCTTTCTGCAATCGCAGTATTTAATGAGTTCGGCTTCTGCCTTTGTTGTGGTGATAATACTTAGGCAAAGGGTGAATGAACGGTCGAAATAAAAGGGCACATACCTGGAATATAAGGACTCCTAACAGACCAGGTACTAATAAACACCTAATGCAGACCTCGAAACCCTATAACCGCCAGCAGAAGAATTGCAATGAATCGAAGCGGATTGATATTGGAAGCAAACTTAACAATAACGAGTAAAAAGACAACGCTACCGTGGAAATCTATGACGAGCTCCTAAAGAGAACATACTAGCGTTTTCGACATGGAAATTATACTTGGTGAAGTTACTTCGAAAAAATTTCGAATTTCGTGCCGTGGGCATATCCATACGAAATCATATCGGGACATGTAGTTAGGCTAATAGACTTTGCAAGCACGCGTCTCCAAGATACATGGCTTCACAAAGCCATACGAAGATTACCGGATCTAAATGAGATAAGTCAGATTGATCTCACAGACATGTGTCTGACATTCTACACCTCCGCACATTCCGAGGTTCAAGCATTGAATTAGTCATACTTAGTAATTGAAGTACACATGCAGTCATGGTATAGCGCAAGGAAAATACTCTGAGAGGCTTAAACTTTGGGTGGCTACAAACGCAAAAGTACGCCATTTCCGACGATAAATGTTGAGGTGCTGTTCGTGGCAAATAGGAAAAGTGATGTACAACACTGCACGTGGGGATAAGATATTAAGATATACTCTTCGAACAGAATCCGAAGAAAAAAACGGAATTCAAAAAAAATACGAGGTTAAAGAGATCAGGAGTTGCTACTCGAAGAATATGTAGGCGTCTATGCACACCAGCTGAATAGAGTCATATTCCTGCCGAATTCGTTCGGCAATATACAGAATGTCAAGAAAGAACTCCTGCCCTTCTGGCAAGGTTGGCAGAAACTTTAGATACCGATTTGTTTGATGTTAAATGGCCTTTAGGTAGGGCGAGAGCTACAAAATTTCAAAAACTTTTCGAACATACATCCCGAACATTGCCATAATTGGGAGAAACTAGCTAAGGCAGAAGCGGACTTGGCGAAGCAGTCCAGTTTCCGTATAGTCTTCGATCCTGTGTATATAGGGATATGGGTGTCATCGGATACTTTCCTTACAACAGCGAATGAGATAGCTTCGTCATGGAGAGCGCATAGATACCAGTGGTCTACCTTGATAGATATTTGATTCAACCACAGTGGAGAACCGCAGTATAAGAAGACACACAGTATTGGAGGAGGTCTTAGCCAACTCAACTGAAGCCATCTAGCTAAGCTTCAAACTAACTTGAGAGACAATTGTTTGAGGTTTGAGACCGAGAACTGTTTTAGTCTATAAAATGCTATCAAAAATTAAGTAAATATCCACAATTTAGGAGCAAATTCAATAGCCAAAGAATGAGCAACTGCAACAGCATTGATGGTGTCACAATAGTTACATATCCTTCCGTAGTAACCTGGCAGTAGATTGACAAACTCGTGTGGGTATCGAAGTTTGGGCAATTGCCCAAGCTGTATGAAAACTATATCTCGAAGCCCAGTTCTATACAAAAGACATAGTAAACACACCAACGCACTGAACTGGATTTCTGAGCTGAATTTAATTCCTATTGATCCAAAATTGAGGTCTCTTTCAATTTGTGTATAAATAGGTACGAGGGCGGGTCAATAAGTCCGTGACTTTTTGAATTTCTGACCTCTTTACTGAAACACCAACACTGCTCCTGTCAACAGGCATCTGTCAGTTGACTCCTGTCAAAATTTAAACTTGCTGCGTCAGTTAGTTTGTGTTTGACAGCTATTTTTATCAGACTACTCACTAATTTGAGGAGAAAATGGAAAAAAGTGAATTTCGTGTGCTTATTAAGCATTATTTCTTGCGAAAAAAAACCATTACCGAGACCAAGGCTAAGCTTGATAAATACTATGGGGACTCTGCACCATCGATTTCAATGGTAAAAAAGTGGTTTACTGAATTTCGTTGTGGCCGTACAAGCACTGAAGATGCCGAACGTCCTGGACGCCCAGTTGAGGTCTCTACACCCGAAACAATCGAAAAAATTCACGATATGGTGTTGGCCGACCGAAGATTGAAAGTGCGAGAGATTGTGGAAGCCGTAGGGATCTCGCATGGCTCAGTGGTTTCAATTTTGAATGATCACTTGGGCATGAGAAAGCTTTCCGCAAGATGGGTGCCGCGTTTGCTCACAGTCGACCACAAACACATGTGCAGTTGCCATGGCAAAAATCCATGAATTGGGCTATGAATTGCTCCCTCATCCACCCTATTCTCCAGATTTGGCTCCGAGCGACTACTTCTTGTTCCCAAACCTGAAGAAATGGCTTGGTGGAAAAAGATTTGACTCCAATGATGAAGTCATCTCGCAAACAAAGGCCTATTTTGAGGACCTCGACAAATCATTTTTTTTGGAAGGGATAAAAAAATTGGAGAAGCGTTGGACAAAGTGTATAGAGCTCAAGGGAGACTACGTTGAAAAGCAAAATTATTTTTTTATCAAAAAATCTGTGTTTTAATCCAAAAGTCACGGACTTATTGACCCGCCCTCGTATGTTACTAAAACAGAGTCATGAATGTCATCGTAATTACCCAAAGCGGTCGAGAGGGATGGACTCGATCTGACCATCCTATCTTTGTACACATTATTGATTATTCGATTTGTATTTCGAGTAATTAATTTCGAAGTCTTTGGCATTCTGAATGCATGCGGTAAAGGTCTCAGTTAAGAGTTGAAATGGGTCTCTTAGAAAGGATTCTGCAAAAGTTATCCGGAGGGGAGCTCTCTCTCTGACCGTTGCTTCATATTTATTCTATATTTCATTACCTAATTTACTAAAGCAATGGGACAATATACAAGTATATAGTACGAGTATAACAGAGCATAAATAAAGTAAATCGCATTTACACATTTAAACTTTGCACATGCACTAGGTGATGGGGTGCTCCTAGTCCTCTACTCAGTTCTAGGTACTTTTCCTTCTGTACACGTTTGGAGAATTGTTCATTGAAATCCTTTAACTAAATTCATTTAGAGTTCCAACTGCAGGATGAATGCGAACTCATTTGTCTTTGAAAGCAAAATGCACAGCAACTGCATGAAACTGTTTGAGTTTGTGTAATTTTTGTTTTCTACTCACTGGTCCATTAATTACATTTTTCAACTTAGAAAGTATCTCGAAACAGAGTATACTCGTATCTATTGTATAATCTTTGAAAGGATACCATTCATAGAAACAAAGCGAGGAAATAGATTGAATTCGGTCTGAAGGGAGGTCGTTGCTATTGTTGAAATGATGAATGCTGACAGCGAATCGAATTGTGAATAACGAATGAAAAGTTGCCGATCTATGGGATTAAGACTTTGAATTACGGATATGCAAAAAAAGGATGAATTAGGTGTCATCTATATGCCAGAGGCAAACCTCTTTGTTAAGTTTCCATAGAAAATGGAATATGAAATGGCAAACGACCTTGTTCCGAAGAACGACTTATAAAAAGGGCAACGGAGACAGGCGATTTGTAATGAGAACGTACTATTGAAAGAAGAATTGAAAAGTGTAATTCTCCAGACCTTCACTTAGAGATAATTAGAAAAGACTGAAGAAACTTGGCGCATACACTCTTTCTACAGAAGAGTATTGATAGTTGAAAAGAAGAGGCAACTTTTGATTTCAAGGAGTATGATGGCGTGGGTTCAAGAGTGCCAAATTTGTCCCGACTGCCATAAGGACATGAAGGACTATCAGTTCAAAGGCACATCAAAAAATATAAGGAAGAGCTCAGTTAGGTCCACCAAGCTCCCTTTAAGCTCAGAACAAAACAAAGCTGCCGCAAGCTGTTCAGAATATGAGCAGTAACCTCACCAGTTTCAAGACTCACTTCTCAGGTAACCTCACCAACATCAGCTCACAACCAAGTTCTATTACAAAGCTCCTAGTGAGCTTAATTATTTAACACGCAGGAGCTGGTATATAGATGGCGGGTAAGGCGTCCTTGCAACTTTGAATACAGTTTTCACTGCTATTCTGAATTACTATTAAGTGGCGCTTCAGTCTGGGATGAACCTGGGGCGTTCAAGCCAACTGGAGGCTAACTGCCTTTACTTAGCTGTCCCCCGGAGGAGAATTCCAAGACTTTTGGGTCCGGAGCGTTGGTCCGCCTACATAACCCAGACACATTATTCATTGGACCTTCAGCCTTCTGGCTAATACAATGTCGCTATACAGTCTTTACAGTTTGTCGTTGTATCTCCTCCTCCAATCACTATCTATGCAGTCCACACCGAAATTATCAGTCGTCACGTTGGGATCTTTACCGACATTGGTGGAGCGGCGTGCTTTCTCCATCGTCATATTGCCCAGACGGACGAGTTTGGCAAAAATGCCAAAACTAGACATTGCTCTGTATAGCTCGTCTCTATGGATACTGTCATACGCGACCTTAAAATCGATGAATAGGTGGTGTGTTTCGATCTGAAGCTCATAAGTTTTCTCAAAGATATGCCGTAGTGTGAATATTTGGTCGATAGTGAACTTTCCTGACTTAAGGCCACACTGATGTCGACCAATCAAGATGTTGACGAATGGCTTCAGGCGATGTTAAGAAAACTCATGCCTGTGTTGTTGGTGCAGTTCAGAGGGTATCCTTTCTTGAGAATCGGACAAAAAATGCTGAGGTTCGATTCATAGGGCATACTTTCGTCCGACCATATTTTAGAGATGAGTTGGTGTATGCTCCTTTCCAAATAATCGCCTGCCGGTTTGAAGAGGTCGTCGGTCAGGTCTTCCGCTCCAGCAGCTTTGTTGGACTTAAGCTTCGATATAGATATCTTCACTTCATCCAGGTCGGGTGGACGGAATTGTTGGTCATCATCTTCCAGGTTGAAAGGTTGATTCTGCCAGACAGCATGTGCTTGTCGGCATTCATCATCGAACCAGGGGTTTCGTTGTTGTGGTCGAGTGGAACCCAGCACACCAGAAGCGGCATCTCTGATGGCGTTTTGGCAGTTTTGCCACTTTTCTTCGATACTTGATGCTGGCGGCAAAGTATCCCTTAGGAGATTAAGAGAGACTCGGTTTGGAAAGGATTTGGCGATCTTTTGCGGTTGCAGCCTTCAGCCGTCGAAATTCCTTACAGCATTAGCTTGTCTTGGGGTTGTTATCATTGGTATCCGTATCTTGGCTACAACAAGCTAGCGGTCCGAGTCAATGTTGGCTCCTCGGAACGTTCGGACATCCATAATACCGGAGGAGTGTCTTGCATCGATCGTAATGTTTTCAATCTGGTTGACTGTTGATTGATCAAGATGGGGGATTTCGCGTGCTAGTTACGACAATGTTTCGTCCCGCCACAAAGTCGAACATCCTGAATATCTTATCCGACATGGTGCCGTGGAGGCTAAACCTACTGACAGTACTACCAAAGATGCCTTCTCTTCCTAGCTGATTCGCTGCTCGTAGGTCTTGTTCAAGAGCTCGTCTTTGATGTAGTCATCTTTCTCCTCTGTGGGAGCTAGCTCGCTTATAAGGCTAATATTGACAGATTTAGCCTTGATATGGATTTCTACGAGGCGCTCTTTCACATGCCGGAAACTCAAGACTTCTTGTCTAAGTCTGTCTCCAACAACAAATCGAAACTCCATAGATGTAGGTGCTTGCTTAGCCCTCGATTTTAATCGCCGTAGTAGATGTCGCAGTTCTTCATCCCCTTTTTGTCCGGCCCGTCTCATTGCATTTCTTGGATGGATGTAATGTCTTCTTTGCAGCAGTGTAGGGCCTTCGCTAGTTGTTCGGCTGCACGTGGCCTATTAACACCCCTAACAATCCTCGTGCATATCAAAAATTCTTCCTTAACTCCTTCTGATGGGTTGTCAATAGTAGATCCATGCGTATCCGAGGCTGGTTGATATTTCGGAACTTTCGTCGTTTTTCCATGGCCGAGCAGTTACCCCGCCGGCAAAACCCTCAACGTGAAGGGGTAGTTCTATTATAGATTCCCCTAGAAAGAGGAGTTACCCCCTTTGGGCATGTGAGAGCTGCCGGTGGTCCATAAAGAGCTCATTTGCTACAATCTCTTTTCTAAGACACTGACTTATTCTCGGATATCTTTAACGCCCTGAGCTCCAAATATGTCAGAGTAGGTCTCATCTCTTTAATTTCGGGATTTTACTTCAACCTTAAATCCACCTGGGAAATTTATACGCAGTCCGGTTTAAAGTTCTGGTATTTTTGTCTGCTGATCGCCACTCGCGCTTATAAATTTGGTGGAAAGACATCGACTTGTACCCGATATTTAGCTTTTAGAATGTAAAATAAGCACTATTGACGAGTAGAAATAGTTCCAACACTGGATGTCTTCATTTTGACACTTCTTAGTGCTTACCTAATCATCATTGTAAGGTACTGTTAGAGGCAAAGATCGTTGAAAGCGTGCATCGACAGCTGGTTAAATTTTCCTCCCTCCAAGTTTGACAGCTTTGTTTATGACTCGTTATAGCGCCAATGAGTCAGAAATGAACCTCATCTCTGAACATAACTGAACTGAAAAAATGTACCGAATTTCTAACTCTTCAAGCGCCTGCCTTACGGCAATTGAATCCTGTAAGCTTCTCCTCCTTCTAAGCCTGTCGCAAAATCGATGGATACCGTCGAAATTCTGTAACAAATCGATGAATTAGGATTTTCTTGTGAGCGGATTCTGTGCATTCTTGTCAATGGGTTGTAGTGCATGATCATTGACGGAATGAATGCCAACATTCATTGATTGTTTCGGCAAAGTTCCTAATTTTTCCCACTCAGCTTCGAACTTTTTCTTACAAATTCATAGTCCAGATGACTGAACTAAGATAAGATATACTCGTACCAGCATAGTCTCACTCATATACATTTGCAGGTCCATCTCTCGATCCTTCTACCTAAATCAATTCATCCCACTAATTCAACCAGCTCCAGAAACATCTAAATGACATTAAATTCGAAAAACTTTCAGTTTTACGAGCAAGTGCAATATTTTAAGACCACTCTCACTTTCCAGTTTTATAGCGCTCACGCACATTAGGACCAAAGATCTCAACACTTAGGAGCCTAACATTTATACCAAAACCTTTCGAATAAACGTAGATTTTAAGGACTCGCGAAAGTTTCCCAACAAATAAAAAAGAAGTAACCTCAAAGTTTGGAGACAAATTACTTCTGTCTAACGGTGAAGGCTCATCAAACTTTATTAAAACGCCTTTTACCCTGCTGTCTATTTAATGGATTCCCTTTTTTGTCTCTCTATTTTATGTGTGAGCCCACCAGGACTAGGGATAAGGACCAAGTTTACCGTGTATAAGATTGTCAGTGGCGTCGTATAATTCTATCATCCATCACTTTTTATGGATTTTTAAATTTCAATCGCATCACACATTAAAGGGGAGGACGACACCTTAGACTCCTCGAATCCTGCAGACGCCTGCAGACGCTCTCTCTCTCTCTCTCTCTTTCTCTTTTGTTCTCTGTTGTACCTCTTGCACTTCTCTTCACTTTTCATTTTCATTTATTTCATTTTTTTTTTGGGGCTGTGTTACTATACATCAGATCGCAAACACAAAAGGACACACGGAAAATGTAGCTTTTCTTCGGTAGCATCAAGTGAAAGGATATAAATGTACACATTTGCACTGTGAGACAAACACACTCTCACAATGGAGCTATTATTGTTCGAGTGGAGCGGCAGAAAATTCTATACCGAGTACATGTTAGGGGTTAGTAGATGGTTGGTTGTGGAAATCATCCAAAACGGAGAGGGAGAGTGATTTTTCTTTTTGGTCATATGTTATACATACGCATATGGACTCGTATGTATGTACATTCGTAGATATGTGTGTAAATATATGAATTTTCACTTATTCCTGGCATCGCCGTCGTCGTCGTCGTCGTCGTCGCTGTCGTTGTCGTTGGTCTCGATAGAACAATAGACATAAAAGTCGTCACAGCCACTTGTTACGCATGTAGGAAAAGTCGTCCTTCGCCCTTGCAAAAAAAGAATTGTGGAGCAGTGGAAGGCAGGCAACTATATGGTAAGGCAGTGGCAGTGGCAGAATCAGCACCAGCACCAGCACCAGCACCAAATGAAATATGGGAGCTTAGGAATTATTTCTTTTTAATGGATGTAGAGATTACTGTTGTTGTTGTTGTTATTGTTGTTTGGGTTGCCAGGGTTGTTGGGTAGTCGATGACGGGAAGCGGCGGCGGTGGCGGCATGACAGCCAGTCAGGCGGCGCGGCATGGAGCAACGGGTGGTGGTATTATTGGGATTCGCAGCTCGTCTGCCAGAGCCATAGACTACTACTGGGGAGGCATAGAATTGCGTATTATTGTGGATACTTGTCGTTTCTTGCCTATTAGAAATGGGAAGTGGAAAGTGGGTAAGTGGGAAGTTTTGGGTTACATTACAAAAGGGACAATGACTTCTTAGTCATTGGTGTTTTGCGGTCATTCACACATGGTGACAGGGTTTTAGATGCGGAGCATTTGCCGAGTTTACCATGGAAATTGACTTTAATTTCCAGATGATGGTTTCGATCTTTTCCATTCGTAAGGGTTAATTCACTTTAAGATAAATTGTTTTAGAGACCTTTCTCAAAAATGAGATAAATCAGCTGACCGACTATTTTGTGGGGAGATGCTTGCGATTTTGTGGGTCTATGGTTCATTTTTGCTTTGGAAAAAATTGTGGTTAGAGAGTACATCAATCAGGTTACTTGTTAGACTCGACGGTGAAGAATTAAACAAGGTGAGGAGTGACCCTATGGCTCAAGCAACTCCAGGGTAGCACTTCAAGTGGATTGACGATTTCTTTCCACTATCGAATTCCATCTTCAATGCTACCATTCTTTACTGCTCCATCTATCAAGGTTAAACTTGAAGGGTCCTTGAGACGGAGGAGCACACTCATTATCACAACATGGTCAAATCGTTTCAAACGTCCGATCAACAAACCTTCCCTGACTAGACCTTCAAGGCAAATGGGGACGAAAATCACCCGAAATATTGGGTGCGCTACCAACTTCAATAGATGACTCAAGCAGTAAGTACTGGTCGATTTTGACACATCCAAAAACATCATTAACCAAACTTAGACATATGGTAAACAAGCCGTGATTTGGTTTTGGCGCCATATACTTTTAGTTGTGTGAAAATGTCTGATTTTGTGCAAAATAATCGTCATTTGATTTTCTTCTTTCATTCGAAGAAAACGGCGGCGGAAGTGCATCGAGAGCTCCAAAAAGTTTACGGAGATGCTGCTCTCAGTTAAACAACGTGGCGTGATTGGTTCCGTCGCTTTAACGACCGTCCGCATGAAGCAAGGCTATGCTGTGTATTTCGTGGGACCAGGTCGGTGTTATTTACTATAAACTGTTGAAACCCAACGAAACCATTACTGGGGAACGGTATCGTCTTCAATTGATGTGATAAAACCTACCTGCAAACGCTCAAATAGAAAGTCCTACCCCACCCGCCATATTCTCCAGATATTGCGCCGTCCGATTATTACTTGTTCCGTTCGATGGCGCATGGTGCGGCTGATCTGACTTTTTCGCTCCTGATGGTTGCTATGATTTGTCCAGAAACAGCTGCCGGGCATAGGTATTGTTGAGTGGCAATACCACCGATAGCCCATACCAGAACTTATAACACCGTATCGTAGAAGTTAGGAGCCGCCCGGACCTCGGTCCAGGCCTAGCTTTTTCAGATAGGCCCCCTTGTTGTAGCGTCACAGTGGCTGTGATTTAAGCCTAGAGTTGCTACAAGAACTGTGTGCTGTGACCCCCAGAACGGTTAAAGGTTTTGGGTAGGCCTCGACTCATACCAAGGGAGGAACTGTGCCCTCAACACAAAGGAATTGACGGAGAGTGATGGCAAGAGGTAACTCCCCATGGATGTATGGGCACCCCTTGAACTAAAGTCTACACGACACGTGTTCACGTAAAGCACGAGACGCTATGTTCGCTCATTGTTATAAGCAAGTTATTGCTAGGACCTCAAAATTAATTATTCCACTTTTCTTGGGCAGTGAGTTTTGAAAATTTTTTTTCATCATATTAAAAAAGATGCATGACAGCGCGTTACTTACTTACTTTAGGTGGCGCAGTCCGGGCATTGGCTGAGGTCCCCTTCCACTTGCGTGCGCCACCTGAGTCTTGGCCTTCCTCTACTGCGCTTTCCCTCGGGAGCGGATTGGAAGACTTTTCGGACCGGAGCATTGGCGTCCATACGCTCTACATGACCAAGCCATCTCAGTTTTTGTATCTTCACTCTTCTGGTTAGTTCGATGTCGCTGCACAGTCTGTAGAGTTCATTGTTGTATCTGCTCCTCCATTCTTCTTCAATGCAGACAGGACCGAAGATCGCCCGAAGAATTTTTCTCTCGAAGCAACCAAGAACACCCTCATCCATTTTTGATAATGTCCATGCCTCTGCGCCATACAGCAGGACCGGGACCATGACATGGCGTTGCCTTGTTTTAAATCTTTCTTGACTTTGAAGGTTATGGTTCGCCACTGAACTTGGTGGTGCAGTGAGTATTCTCCATAGTCCAGGACACTCTGGCGGCTTTGACAGATTACACATTGACAAAAAGATAGTGAGTGCCAATCTTAAATTCAAGATCTGAAGTTGTGTGACCGAATATGGACTCTCCACGTGTTTAAGCGCACAACCCGCAAGCTTTTAACGCTTTGAAAATGATATTCGTCGAGTTATTGCCGGTTTTTTGCCTGATATATGTGGAAAAGATATGCAAAATTGTTCTGTCAGAATCATAACCTGTAAGTACTCCCGTGGAGGACATTTGAATGATGTTACATTCTATTTAATATGGAAAGATCTATGCAATATACTGAAGTTAAAATTTGGAAAAATGGAAAAATGGATGACCCCGTATTTAGACGTTTACATAACGCGGTAGAAGATGACGCATAGGAAATGTACTCTTCTTTGGTTACTCCCCTAATGTTCGGGGCTTTTAGAATGCTGCCTCTAATCATATCAAAGAAGTGGGCTCGGGTATGCTTCAAAACAGGTCATGTCGATCTGCTTTGAAATGCCTATGCTGCAGCCTTGTCTATTTATTTCTAACGATCCGGCGACAACTTTTCGGCAACAAAATTTGGTGGTCTTACCAGACTCCGTTGTGTCTGTGAATCGTATTCTGGTTGTAACAAGCTAATGATGCAAGTCGATGTAAGCCTGTAAGTGGTGTTCTACAGGCTGTGCTTTCCCTGTTTTTTATATTAAAATTAGCGCGCGCTCAGGGGGTTGTTAGTACCCTTAAAATTACTGCACACAGCGCGGGCGATGGTAAGTTAGGGAGGAAAGAAACAGAGGTACCGATGTACGTTGGTCTTAATGGTTTGTGGGTTATAATGACTCGGCAGGGCATTCCATAGCGATGTGTTCAGCTTAGGAAAGAATCACGATATTTCAGGATACGTCCGAAAGTGGGCTTGAGGATTTACTGATGAGCATTCATAGCGAGACGGGTGTTACTGTTGGAGGTTTGAGGGGGCGGAATGCTACTGGCAATTACTGACGAGTACTGGTGGTGAAAATAGATATAGAATGGGGTGAGAAGGAGACATTACGCCGGTGGTCGAGGGTGTCAATCGACTGTGTGATATTGGCATCACCTATTAGTTTTATCGCACGGTTTTGAATCCTTTTTAGTAGACGCAAAGAAGTCTTGGGAGAACCTGACCAGATGTGAGCATTGAACTCAAATTTTGGGCGGATGAAAGCCTTGTATATTGAAGCCAGATTAGAGGGGGTGAAATATTTGTTAGTTGTCATTGACACACATACCGAGAATGGAAAGTTTTTCGGTTTCAACGATGCAAGTGCCATTCATGGATAATGGCTGGATATTTGAATTTCGCTTTAGCGACAGCAGACAGCATTATGTTTTGGAAGCATTAAATTCGACACTCTGTTGGTAGTTCCCCGATTGGTTATGCTGTTTATATCGGAATTCAATGAACTTGACATATGCCTCTAGAAGAGCAGGGACGTGATTTTGGGAACGAATATGAAAAGCAGAGAGTACTGTCATCAGAAAAAGAATAAATTGGATTAGAAGTAGCAGACAAGAGATCATTGATGAGAATTAAAAACAGTGTCGGAGACAGAACGGAGCCCTGGGGTACTCCAGTAATTATTTTGTGAATATCAGACTTGAAACCATCCAACACAACTTGAATTGAACGTTCCGAAATGTAATTTCTAGTCCATTAAAGAAGAGAGTCGTCGATCCTAAATGCACGCATTTTCGACAAAAGATCCTGATGCCAAACTCTGTCAAATACCTTAGAAATATCAAGTGCAACTATCTTACTTTCGCCAGATTGATGTAAACTTTGGTTCCACTTTTCGGTGAGACATGCCATCAAATCACCAGTGGACCTATTGCTACGAAAACCGTACTGCCGGTCATTAAGAAGTTTTCGTGTTTCAAGATATTTCATGATCTGACGATTTATCAGCGTTTCCATGATTTTGGAAAGAAGGGATGTAAGTGCGATGGGTCTGTAAGAGGAGAGAGAATATTCGCCTCTTTTAGGGACGGACTGGACAAATGCTGTTTTCTATCTACTCGGAAAGTGTCCTAAAGAGTAGGATTGATAGAAAAGCCTACGCAGTGGTTTTGCCAGCGACGAAGAACACCTACTACACGAGTGCGAAAGTGGATTCGTCCCATTGAAGATTCGAGGCACTCAAGTGTAGGTGGAGACAAAGCACAATCTGGAAGCGTTGAGCTGGCCGCAAAGTGTGCAGCAAGCAGATTGGCTTTGTCCAAAGAGGACATAACACACATATTATGTGAATGTGAGGCAATATCGCGCAGCCGAATGAAATTCTTAGGAAAATATTTCTTTGAAAACTTAGAGGAAATAGACAGTACGGACTTCTTGGCTTTTGTAGAGAAATTGGGTGCTTTAATAGGGAAACAGTTTAGGTGTTCTGCTTTTGGAGTTGGTTTTAAGCCACAGGGGATCGCGACGAGCCCGTTCTGGTGCCTAGTGTCTGTGTCTTATGGCACACCCTATTTTACCTTACCTAACCTTTTCCAAAGAGCTGACAGCTGGAATTTCATTGTAAATGAGCGTTGGGATGGAGGATGCGACAGAATTTCTAGTGTTTTTGACAGCCCCTTTACACCCCAAGTCGTACCACGCCTTTTCCTTTGGTCTGATACTCTTTATCCGCTCAGAAACTACTTTCGACTACCAAACTGGAGTTAATTTTGGTTCAACAGTAGACGTTCTGTTCAGTGTAGGAACCCCTAGAATTAGCCTAGAAGATGTGTCATCTCTATCCTTTGTAGAAGCGTGAATTCAAATCGGGTTTATATTGCCGAATTCGCACTCGATGCTGAATTTTTACAAGGCGCTCCATTACTTACTTAAAGCTTATGACCTTGTGAGTAAGTCGCCCTCGAATACTTAGTCCATATCCAAGTCCACATCACGACAATGGAGAAGGACGTTCGTACAAAAGATTGCTTCTACGACCCGCTCGACAAAGCCTTGGAGCAATGCCTTTAAAATGAATTAAAAATTGTTCTGGAAGATCTTAATGCCAAGTTAGGCAAGGTGAGCCACTTTAGTAATACGGCCAGAAAGTAGCCTAGGCGATGGCACCTTCGGAAACAGGCTCACGATTATTGATTTTGAGACTGGTCGCTATGTATTGGGTATATAACTTAATTCGTGCGGTTTTTTTTTCAAAATTTGAACGTTTATTTAAGAAAAACATGTACAATAGTGTCATTCAAAGTATTGCCATCTGAAGCTATCACTTTTTCCCATCTTTCAGGCAATTTGTGGATCCCATCCCAAAAGAACTGCGCCGGCTTGGCAGCCAAGAATACATGAAGCCAATTTTTGATATTCTGCTCTGATGTGAACCGTAGTCAGAAGGGGCAAGGTCTGGGCTATAAGGCGGGTAGGGTAAGACTTCCGATCCACTGTTTTCCAAATAGTTCTTAACCGGAATAGCAACGTGGGGCCGTGTGTTGTCATGATGGAAAATTATTGCCTCGTGTCTGGTCGCATATTCCGGGCGTTTTTCGGCTACTGCTCTCTGCAAACGGATTAATTGTATTCTGTATCGTTGTCCATTGATGGTTTCACCCGGTTTTAGCAGCTTATAATACAGCACACCCATATGATCCCACCAAATACAGAGCATTACCTTCGGGCCATGGATATTCGGCTTTGCCGTTGATTTGGCTGGTTGGCCGGGTTTCACATATGATTTTTTGCGCTTGGGGTTGTCGTAATGGATCCATTTTTCATCACCAGTAACAATCCGATGCAAAAATGACTTCCTTTTGTGGCGTTCCAGCAGCATTTCGGATATGCAAAACCGCCTTTCGACGTCTCTCGGCTTGAGTTCATGTGGAACCCAATTTCCTTGCTTTTGAATATATCCAGCTGCTTTTAAACGTTTTGAAATGGCTGCTTGAGTGACACCCAAAGATTCTGCGAGCTCTTCTTGCACTTGGCAACAATCTTGATAGACTAATGCTTCCAGTTCTTCATCTTCAAACTTTTTTGGCTGCCCAGGACGTTCATCGCCTTCCAAGCCAAAACCACTTTTGGCACGTTCGCTCGGCTAGCGCAAGTTCACCATAAACTTTCCACCGCTGTTCCAATGGAATAATACAAGTTACGCCATCTCTTAGCAAACCGCACGAAGTAAGTTATAGACCTAATAAATATGGCTGACTCAAGGTTTCCCCATCTTGACATTAAAAATTAATCGGGCTAAAGCCTGATCAAAAAACAATGAACCAAATTGACCATAAGGTAATCGAAGAAAGATACTCCTTTAGTGCACTAGATGTCCAAATAATTTGTGCAGGCAAACTATCATCGGATTTTTTGATCCTTAATAAGGTACAATTGTAAGAAAAACACTGAAGTTTACTACTTCTGGCTTTTTTTCAATGTCTGCAGAGGAAGCGCTAGATAACAGACTCACAGCTACGTACTCATCAATATGAAATAACACGGCAGAAAATAAATGAAATTGTTCCTAGTTTACTGCCCCCTTATCACAAAATTAAAGAGCCTACAGCAAAGTGACATCCCTATAGCAGATCTGTAAGTAAATCCTCTTCGGAATGTATATGTTTAGCTCAAATCTTTCCCAGTTGAAGTGAATCATGATAAAGTTCATGTCTAAGTCAAACCAATTTTTTAACCTTACCATGACCGACAGTAAAATATGTACTTCCTTGGCCTTTATAACATTTCTGTTACATTTGCACTGCAAAACCTTCTGATATGAACAGCCCAGCCAATCTTTCGATAAAGTCTATGGACCAACTAGCAATGTTCTTCGGTTTAAATCCCCGTCACTCTTGGTTTCGATTTATGGAATGTATATTGTACTTCACATCGTGTACCGACTGTATTCGGCCACGATGGAAAGAGAAGGCAAACCTAGTAAAAAAAAACTAATCCAAGATAAATTCAGAATTGAAACTCGTTTTTTGATTGATATGCCAACTCAACAGTCAGGCAATAGTATTGATGGGAACAAAATGTCACACTGTACTTCGTGAGAAAGTTGAACTCCAAACTGGTCCAATCTCAGGAAGCTGCTATGGCCTGGAGTCTATTTTCACTAGCATGATATGCGGAGAATATCAACAAAAAAACCCCTGTTTCGACGGGCACCTCACATGGAATAGAAAAAGCACGAGAGGTGCTCGATCGAAGCCCAAGAGAGGTCGTGCTAGAATAATGAATTTCGGAACTTTAACCAGAAGCTAGTAAAGCATTGTTCGCCTGATCCTAAAAAAAGGTGATCCGTTCAATTGTGCCAATTATAGTGGAATAAGTCCCCTCGTCTCGCATATAAAAACGTCTCTTTCATAACTGCAACTATTGACGCAGAAGCCACACAACTTTGACGCCTCAGGCAGAACTTCACTACGTATTGATTCCGCTTTAAACTCCGACAACGACGCCAGACTGAATGCCATGCGAGGGTGCTCTTGGCTATGGCTGCTTATTTCCGTTTAGAAGGTAATTGAGTATGAAAGGCCCTCTCAAGCAACTTTAAAGACTTGGGCACTATTGAAAGTCGATAAAATTGCTCTTAGATGTTTCTATTGAAAAGTTCTTTTGGCAATTTGCGGTCCCGTTTAGAATAATAAAGAATTGAAGAAATAGCAAACCGTGCTAGGTGAACTTCGATGCCACCAATCTTGCCGAAAAAGTTCGAATAACCCGGGCTAGGTTGCTAAATCACCTTGAAGGCATGGACACCAGCTCGCCAGCCGGAAAGTTTTCGACTCCAACCCACAGAAACAATGAAGTAGATGACGGCCTCACTTTAGATGGCACACAACCGAAGAAGGTGACATCTGTGAACTTCGCGCATACCGCGATACATTATGAACCATGTTAGCTGTAGATCTTTTCCACCCGTACTATCTTACTTACTTACTTTAGGTGGCGCTACAGTCCGGGGTGGACCTGGGCCTCAGTCAACAAGCTTCTCCAGCCAGCTCGATCCCTGGCTAGCTGCCTCCAGTTTCGCACGCTAAGTTGGCTGAGGTCCTCTTCCACTGAGTCTTGGCCTTCCTCTACTGCGCTGTCCCTCGGGGGCGGATTCGAAGACTTTTCGGACCGGAGCATTGGTGTCCATGCGCTCTACATGACCCAGCCATCTCAGTTTTTGGATCTTCACTCTTCTGGCTAGGTCCATGTCGCTGTACAGTCCATACAGTTCGTCGTTGTATCTCCTCCTCCACTCACCGTCAATGCAAACGGGACCGAAGATCACCCGAAGAACTTTTCTCTCGAAGCAACCAAGAACACCCTCATCCATTTTTGATAATGTTCATGCCTCTGCGCCATAGAGCAGGACCGGGATTATTAAGGTCTTATAAAGGGTGACTTTTGCTGTCCGAGAGAGGGCTTTGCTACTCAATTGCCTTCTTAACCCAAAAAACAGCGGTTGGCAAGAGTTATTCTTCGCTTGATATCAGCGTTGGTGTCGTTGTCTGTAATTATAGCGGAGCCTAGGTAGACAAAGTTCTTAACTACCTCAAAGTTATATTTGTTGAGGGTGACGTTCTGTCCGAGACGTCGGTGTTGGTTGTCCTTTTTGCTTGACAGCATATACTTGGTCTTGCCCTCATTGACCGCCAAACCCATTTTCGCCGCTTTCGTCTCAATACTCGCGAAAGCGCCACTGACATCACGCTGCTTTCTCCCGATTATGTCAATATCGTCGGCGTATGCGAGAAGTTGGACGGACTTTTGAAAGATAGTGCCTCTTGTGAGGCTCGTGAGTTTTGCACTATTCTTTCAAGTACGATGTTGAAAAAATCGCATGACAGCGCATCGCCTTGTCTAAATCCTTTCTGGACATCAAAGGTCTCGGTGAGATCTTTACCGACCTTGATGGATCAGTGTGCATTCTCCATCGTCATCCTGCACAGACGGACGAGTTTGGCATGGATGCAAAAACTAGACAGTACTCTGTATAGCTCGTCTCTATAGATGCTGTCATACGCGGCCTTAAAATCGATGAAAAGGTGGTGGGTATCGATCTGAAGCTCATGAGTCTTCTCCAAGATCTGCCGTAGTGTGAATATCTGGTAGATGGTGGACTTTCCTGGCCTGAAGCCACACTGATATGGACCTATCAGGTTGTTGACGAACGGCTTCAGGCGTTCACACAATACGGCAGATAAGATCTTATATGCGATGTTAGGGAGACTGATGCCTCTGTAGTTGGCGCAGTTCAGAGGGTCTCCTTTCTTGAGAATTGGACAAACAATGTTGAGGTTCCATTCATAGGGCATACTTTCGTCCGACCATATTTTACAGATGAGTCGGTGTATGCTCCTTACCAAGCCATCGTCTGCCGCTTTTAAGAGCTCGGCAGTCAGGCCATCCGCTCCAGCACCTTTGTAGGACTTAAGCTATCTTCACTTCATCCAGGTCGGGTGGACGGAATTGTTGGTCATCTTCGTCCAGGTTGAAAGGTTGATTCTGCCTGACAGCGGTATTTGGTCCGTCATCGCCGTTATACAGTCTGCAGAAATGGTCTTTCCAAATCCTCAGCACCGACTGCGATTCTACTACGATGTTCCCTTGTTCATCTCTACAGGCTTCTGTTCGGGGTTTGTTTCTGTGGCATGTTATTTTTACCTTTTGGTAAAATTTCCGAACGTCATTCCTGGAGTAGCATCTCTCAATTTCTTCGATCGCGCGCTTCCCATGCTCTTTCTTCTTCCTCCTGAGAAGCCGGTGCTCGTCTCTCCTCTTCCGCTCATTGAGCTCATGAGCAGCTCTGGTCTTTCTAAGCAGCGCCGCGTTATATGCATCTTACTTAGCTGCATGTGCTTGCCGGCATTCATCATCGAACCAGGGGTTTCGTTGTGGTGGACGAGTGAAACCCAGCACATCAGAAGCGGCATCTCTGATGGCGTTTTGGCAGTGTTTCAATGGTCTTCGACGCTTGATGCTGGCGGCATTGGACCTCTTAAGAGATTAAGAGACACTCGATCGGAAAAGGACTTGGCGATCTCATAGCTAGGGCATTACTCGTAGGTCTTCTTAATGAGCTCATAAAAGCCTTCTTTGGTGTCGTCATCTTTCTCCTCTGTGGGGGCATGCGCGCATATAAGGCTAATGTTGGCAAATTTAGCCTTGATGCGGATTGCTACGAGGCGCTCGCTCACTTGCCGGAACCTGAGGACTTCTTGTCTTATTCTGCCTCCGAAAACAAATCCACATCCAAATAAGCGCTGCTTTTGCCGGCGATAGCAATTGCCGTAGTAGATATCGCAGTTTTTCCACTTTCTTTTTGTCCGGCCCATCCCATCGTATTTCTTGGATGGCGGTTATGTCTGCTTTGAAGCAGTCTAGGGCCTCCACTAGTTGCTCGGCTGCACGTGGTCTATTAAGGGATCTAAAATTCCACGTGCATATCCGAAGCTCATTGTCCTTAAATCGTTTGCGTGGGTTGTCAACAGTAGATTCGTCCATATCCGAGGCTTGTTGATGCTTCGTAACTTAATTTCTTTTAAATGGCCGGGCAGTTACCCCGACGGCATCTATTGTATTGTACTATCATCTATTGTATTAATCTAAGCATTTCTCGGGCTTATTTGAGGCCTATGACAACAGCCTTATCAAGGGTTTATGTAGAGAAGAGCATCTTTGATTTATCAAAATCCTTGCCACATGGGTTCACATGTAGTTACGTCTGGAGCTTCATGAGTGAAGTTTACCTACTTAGGTGTTGTCACACACACGTTTTTCTTTATAAAATAGCTTCATAGAGCACCAATGGAGAGATGATGATTCCATAAAAAAAAACCCACCCACGAGCAATCTAAATCAATATCACCTTAACGAACGTGGGGTTGGATTTCTTTCCACCTACCTACCTCGAATGTCGCTTTATTGCTGTCAATATTATGATATGCAGAATTCCCAACAGATGTACAAGTGACATCTGTAACTGCACACGTCAATAACCTCATCACATTAAGCATGTCTGAAACTTCATCAATAGCATTTGAAAATCTTTTTGAGGCTACCACCCTTGTTAACTCAATTTTGCCACCCTTCATGCGATTGATATCGACAATGTGTCACTAGAAATTTGAAATCAAAAATATGCCGCGCCATATTGCAGTAATGAAAACTCACCCTCCTTAAGTTATGTAGCCCATCCCTTGCACACCAAAAACGCCACATCTAAATTTGCTAAGCAAACAATTTCCTTTCTATCTCGTTTCTTTTTATTCGTATCTCTGCGACTCATAAAGGGGGGTGCGAATACAAAAAGCAAATAAACCTAGGCAAGATGAGCGGTTGCATAAATTAATCGAATTAAGGCAATGTATACGTAGATTAGCCGAAGCCAACCCACCAATCAACCAAAATAAGGACATCATTTCGGCTTACTAACACCTCACTAAATAGCTTGGTCTGCATCAACCAATACCATGACTATAGGCAGTGGCACCAACTTAAACATCAGCTACTTCTCCTCCCCCCAATAGCTGTTCACCACCCCCAAGGTAGGAAAATAAATTATGCAACTGCAAACTGATTACAAATTGAAATTCGAATCGAATTGAATCCCAAGTGAACCCTAAGAGCCATGCGGTTAGACTTAATCGAATCGGTTAAGCTACCACGCCACTACCACTGCCACTACCCCTGGCGTAACCATCGCTGCTACTTTCCCGTAACAAAACGATGACGATGAGCGTCTGAGCGTCTGAACGTCTGAGCGGATGAAGAAGACCAGCCCACCCTCTTACATTTCTCAAAACTTAATTCCCATTCCACGTTCCTTGTCATGAATAGATAATGATTCAATTACAACGCCCAAAGGGTCGTTATAAATTGAAATTTCCAGCAAAACTTGCACACAGACCTACATATTTCATTTCGGCAATTGGAAAGAGTAGCTAGCCGGAGTGAAGCCTTCTTAAAACCAAAAAAAAAAAAATAAAAAAAAAAACTCCAAAAGCCCTTCGGTCGAATCTGAAGCTGAAGCTGGAGCTATTTATGCGACTACCCTCTAACGTGGGGTCTACCTGCATGCGGGAATCATTTTTTTTTTTTCCTTTTTCTAATTCGTTTGTTTGCTTATCCAAAAGGAAAACACAAGTAGACCGTTGAGTTTAGTCCAGGCGGGCGCAGGACTAATTTAGGTCGATATTTGTTGTGGAGGGGGGGGGGGGGGGGGAGAACCCTGTCAGGCATTCGAAACCCCGAAACCGGGTTCGATTGATTATAATTGCCATTTGCACGGCAAAGGGACAAAGTCTAAGTGAACTGTGTATTAGGATTGGGGAATGTGGGTCAATGAAGGATAAGAACAAGGAAAAGGGTGAAAAGAGAAAACGGTCCATTACGGATTCGGTCATTCAGATGCTTGAGTTTAATTTGCAATTCTTTTTGGCGAGTCATTTACTTTGGAGATGTTCATTCATCAGGATTCTCAATGAGGGTGTCGGGAATGTAGAAGAAATTGTGATTGACCATTTTACAAAAAGAGGGGGAAACCATTTATGGTTGCTGAATCAGCTCATGTTACCCCCATTAGGGTGTTCTTTTAATGATTATATGAAAAGGAAACCCTACCCTTAAGAAAGTTGCATTATTAGTGAGCTGCTTTCTGCATTTCTTTCCTTAATGGCTTCAAGGCACTGGGTCTTACTCACTTACTTAGGTGATGTTACAATTTGAGGTGAAGCTTGGCTTTAACTAACTAACTAGGCTTGGCCGAACTTTTTTTAAACTGCCACCAGTTGCATACTACCAGTCGTTTGAGGTGGCCTATGACTTGGGCGCGCTACCTAAGGTGAAGTCTTCCTAAGACGCTGTCCCCCGTGTAAGATTTAAAAACTCAACATTCGTCTCCATTTGCTTTAAATATCCTAGCCATCCCAAGGGCTTGATGCTGACTACATCGAGGATATCTTCATCTACTTTCTATATAGTCCGTGCTTCAAACCCGTGAGTATGACTGCAATCACCAAGGTCTCACATGTAGAGTTGTGCGGTAGGGAGCCTCCTAGTACATTGCATTATGAGCTCTTCGTTATTCTTCGTACTGTCACCTGCTTTGGTGTTGTTGGCACAATTGATTGTCGAGCCATGGTAGACAAAGTTTCGTTCTACCCCGTTATAGCTGCGGCCTTGAGGTGTTGTCCAATTTGTCGATATTGTACCCACTTGTGGTCAACATATATTCGATTTTGCCCGAATGTTTCGAATGTATCGAACGCACTGGTGACAGCACACTGACGTCTGTCAATTATCTTTGGAAAATTGTGATTCTTCTATTGACCTGCGACTTTCGTACAATTTTCTTAAGCTCAATGTTGAAGAAGTCACATGTCTGAGCGTCATCCTGTCTCTACTTTTAAGATCTCGGTTAGGTCCTTACCGAGCTTGAGGGCGCCGCGAGCCCTCTCCATTTTCATTTTGCATGGACTATAGATCTTATCCATAAATCCAGGCATATGCGGCCTTAAATTCGACAAATAGATGGTGGGCACCGATTACGACTTCTTTTGTTCTTTCCGTGATCTGCCGGAATGTTTTGGAAGGTTTGGTGGAAGTCACTGGTATAGGAGGCTCTGGAGACTAGCACTTTTATAGGTTTGTAAATTAGAAAAACGATGGTAGAATTCTGTTCATCACGCATACACTCTTCTGGCCAGATTTGAGGAATGGGTTGGTGTATGCTTTCAATATATCCGCCAGCAAGGCGTCAAGTTGGATGCTCTATTCCACCTGGTAATGGGATGTTAAGCTTCATCGTCGTTATACATAGTGTTTTTCCTTATTCTCAGCACCGACTGCTACTATAGTATAACGTTTCCATCTTCACTTTTTAAAGGCTTCTGAACGAGTCTTCCTGCCGTAGCACATACTCTTTACTTGTTGGTAAAAGTACGGAACTAAGTTAGTCCTGGAGTGCAAGCTCTCAAAATCTTTTATGGCGGGGTTATCGTGCTCTTTTTTCTTCTTCTAAAGAAGGCATGTTCTTTCCGTCTTTTCTACTCGTACTATAGAGCTCAAGAATAGCACGGTGGTATTTTTCATCAAACCAGGAATTTCTTGGTGGTGATCGGGTGAAATCCAGTACATTAGTTGCGACATCTCTGAGGGCATGTTGACAGCATTGCTACTTGTCTTCAGTGTTTTATGTTGGTGGCAGTGGAGTTGTTGAGAGGTATCGGTTATGCATTAGGCGAAGCCACTGGCGGTTTCTTGAGATCGCAGCTTTTCTTCGTTATATCGTCCTTAAATAGTTGTACTTTGCTGGGAGATTCTCTTTCGTACAGTAGTTATATAAGTCTAAGTCTATTGCTAGACATGGTGTCGAGCAGTCCTAACATAGATATATTCCTTTTCTATCATTAACTAGCTGGAACAGTGCTCATATTTATTATCATTGTCATAAGATGCACGTTGGAAACTTAAGACTTCTTACCTATGTCTGACCGGCATGACAAATCCGCATCTGAATAAACCCTATTTGCATTTCCTATAGCATGCATCATAGTTTTTATCCACCTTATGCTCGGACTATTTCATCACACTACCTGGATGGGAATAGCAGTCAAAGGCCGCTGTAAATTGATCCTAGATCCTAGGGTCCTAGGTCTTAAGATCGTTACCCTTTAAACAGGTAATAGTGGAGCCTTTCAGTTCGTCATAATTCTGTCTGTCTCTCCCACACAGAATGTCTTATGACGTCGTAGCCCACTACAATACTACTTGTCGAGCAGCCACTGCAGAGTAAGGATGGGTTACTGAGACATGGCTCGTGTCCGGGATATTATATGAGACATTACGTACAAACGCGCAACATACTGCACAAAGAGCCTTGCAAGTCTAGTAGAAAGAATTTAAGGCCCCAACCGATAAGAAGGGCTTCGTGCTGTTACATCATGTCTTGAGACTGTGGGCTCTAAAGCGCAGGCAGTTGTGAACGGTGTTTGGTGCAGCAGAAAAAGACTTTTAGTAAATCGGTTCAAAACTGTGGTTGCTTTGGATGTTACGGATGAGCTACCAGAACTGTGCGAAAATACGAAATCAACCTCTCCTGTAACCATGAATAGTTTTATCTAGAATCATAACCGGGAAGGAAGTAGTCAACCTATTTCCGAAACCTCGGAAGAGATTTTAGATGCGGCAGCCCTGGTATTTTCGTAGAGCTGGAATTTCCTGGAGGAGTCCGTCTTTCAATCGTAGATAAACCCAACCCCAATGGCAGTGATTGTGGCCGATGGTGCAGAAAGCGAAACATATGCATCTTTAGCGACAGCCAAACTGAGCCTAAGTCCCTGCTTCACGACTTTCAAAGCAGTACGAGAATGTAGAAGGTGGCGCTAAATTAAACAATTTATCGGAAGATGTTATAATTTCAGCAAATGGCGTCGTACGTCAATCATATTTGACACTTGTGAACTAGACAGCTGCAGTATACAAACAGATAAGCAATGGAGCGCTATGCTCGACAAGAGCGTGGAATAATTTTGTCGATTTTTTCGACCAATAATCGGTCAGTTATGTTAGCGCTGCGTGAATTTCGACGTCGATTTCCTAATCGTGTTGAAAATTCCGGCGCTTAGCTACTCCACTCGAACCGACTGGAACCACAGGAGACCATGCATTGCCGCCACCGGACTGGTCGTTCGGCCGAGAATATCGCGGCTGTGGCTGACGCCTCGTCAGCCTGCATCAGTTAACGCCTCGCCATCCTCAATCTCAACAACAAAGAGGGCGATTTTGTGTCGAAAATCATCATGAGGGACAAGGTCATTTCCACTGAAGCGGTTACGTCAATAAGCAAAATCTTCATTTCTGAGGCACTGAAAGTCCGCCTGTGATACACGAAGAGCCATTACATCCACTCAAGGCCACTGTGTGATGCGCCGTTCACGCGGGAGGAGTGATTGGGCCGTATATTTTTGAGGACGCCATCGGCAAAACGGTAGCGAACGCTACAGGGCCATGAAAGACGACTCCTTACTGCCGGAATTGGTTGTGCGGGGCTTAGTGAACATGTGGTTTCAACAAGACGGTGCGACCGCACACACAGCACGAGCCACAATGGATATTGTGAAGGCAGCATTTCCTGGTCACGTTATCTCCCGTTTTGGCGATTTGGCTTGGCCTGCAAGATCGCCCGATTTAACCATCTTAGACTACTTTCTTTGAGGCTACTTGAAGTCGCGGGTTTATGCCAACAAGCTTCAGACAATCGCAGCCCTTAAGGAGAATATTCGACAGGAATGCGAACAGTTATGACCGGTAATTTTGCGGAAAGTCATGGAAAATACGATAAAATGTGTACAAATGTACATATAGTGGTCAAATGAAACCCAGTACATCAAAAGCTGCATCTGTGATGGCTTTTTGGCAGTGTTTGGAATGGTCTTCGATGCTTGATACTGGCGATATTGGACCTCTTATGAGATTCAGCGAGACTCGATTGGGAAGGGATTTGGCTATCTCTTACGATTGTAGCCGTCTGACCTCCTCAACAAGTAAATGACCCGATTTAATGTTGGCTTCTCGGAACATTCGCCAATCCATAATGCGATTTGGTCAATCTGATTGACGGTTGACTAATCAGGAGTCCCCTTGGGGATACTGAGATTTGGGAGCAGCATGCTAGCTAGGAACTTGTTTCGTCCTACCGCAAGCCCGATTAGCCCGAATTCGTTATCGGTGGCGGTGTTGTGAAGCATATACCTTCTGAAATTGGACAATTTTAATGTCTTAACTAGGACATTGCTCGTAGGTCTCATTCAAAAGCTCATAAAAACTATCTATGATGTCATCATCGCTCTCCTCTGTGAGGGCATCTTAGACATAGTCTCTAAGACCGATGCCTCTCACCAGTTCGGGGATGTGAGCGCCGCTATCAGTCCATTAAGGGCACATCCTCCAAGACTCTGACTTAGTCTCGGAAATTCTTACCAAATATGTCGATTTGTGATAAGGTCCTCCCATTTGTGTCATTCCAGAATTGTACTTCGCTGTTGATTCCCTCTGGGAAATTCATCCGATGTCCCGGTTATAGCACTGACATTTCTGTCTGCAGGTCAGCATTTGCACGTATAAGTTAAGCAAGTTGAGTCCGGATGGACACCGACCAGTACCCGATGGTTACCACGTTAAGGAAATATAAGCACAGTTGCAACTCTGGAAATTGCATGGTTGACGTCTCTGAGTGTTTGTTATATTTCTACAGCACCCTACCAAGGCATTAGCTAACTGCTATTAGAAATGCAATTATTCTGGGTTTGGTTATAGAGATTTTGGCGTAGATATGTTGCTCTTTCGTCAACTGCTCTTCAGTTCTCACTGCCATTACTTGGTATCAGTTATTTTTCAATTAACAAAAGTCTGCAACGTATCTAAAGTGCTGTTGCTCCACTGCTGCACAGTAAACTTCGTGTTCCCTGTTCCTTCCTGTTACAGCAACAACATACTCGTATATTCATGCATAGATGATCATCGTGGTCCAGAGAGCATTTCCTGTAACGAATTTTTCAATTTTCAAACCAAAAAACAAAAAAAAAGGGCTACTCATACCCACGAAACCGACTGTAATCCAGAGAAGTTTTAACTGCAGTCCAATGCTCAAAAACTCGTCATTACCCTACGAGGGGTCACAAAAGATACGATACAGGATCTGTATATCCTGTGTTTGCTTTTGTTTCTGTTTTTTTTGGAGTTTTTTTAATCTGACAGACAGGAAGCTGTCCCAACGAATCAACAACAAATAAATCAATTTATCTCAAAACAAATCACGAAAACCCACCACAGAGTTCCACCCTTTGTCCAATGTTGTTTTCCCATCTCCGCCCTCATCGAGAAACAATGTACTCGTACAAGTATCGTCAGGACCACCATTAGTCGTACACAGAATGAGTGGATACGAGTATGAGTAGATGAAAAAGAGGAAAAGTCATTCCAGTTTCAGCTGGTGACTTCTTGGATGCCCGTCCCGAGGATCATCATCAGACTCCTCGAATGTTGCTCGTTTATGGCTTTTTGATTGGGACATAAATGTGAGTTAGTGTCTTCTACGATTTACTGTCTTCTATGCCGCGGCTCTTCCTCAGGACAGGGGTGGAAGTTAGTACTTCGTGTGGCAGAGTTTATTCGTAACCCCTTGGCTGCCTGGCCCTGGCCGTGGCCGTGAAAGTGATTACATTTCGATAATTGTTTCACTTTTAAGGCATTCCGAATAGCGACGGCGGAGAATGTTGTACTTTAAACGAGAACAAAACTCTCACCAATTCAATTGATGGGACTGTTGAAAGGAGGATGGGGATGCAAGCCTCCAACTCCAGGAGTCGATTTGAAATTTCTTGAAAAGCCGTTTAGGAAGAGCAATGCTCGAATGGTCGGTCGAACGAAGCTAAAATCCAAAATTCCTTGAAGCCAAGGAATGAATATTTAATGCATTCCTATGGCACATTGTACTCGTACAATGGCTGCTTGCACTCTTGGAACATTCTTTACCTTGGTTCGGTCTTCCTTCTTGGAGCTGTGGCACTCGGATGGCAAAAGTTTCGTCAGTTAAATTACGAAAAGTAATTTGTGGGTTGGGGAAGAGTAAATGAATGAGAGTGAGTATATATACGAGTACAAGAGTATGTGTGTGTCAGTGAGTAGACAAGCCGGTCGTTTTGTGCCATAATAAACTTTACGAGCGAGTGGACAATGATATCCATCCTTAGCCTCGGAAGTCATTCACATATCCTCTTCGAAATGTACCCAGGATATGTGAACAACAGCAGTCGGTATGGCAAGCATGGTTGATTGCTATACCAAACCAAGTATAGTCGAAATACTCGTACTCTTACATAGTCAGGCTGGCAGTCATTTTGAAGTTTGGTATGCCTGACGGACAGGCCCGGACTACCGCAGCACACACAGATGTGAATACGTGTGAGGTTATTGATATCCTTAGAGGCGAGATGGGGTTAACCAACACACAGTGAAAAATGTTTACAGCTGGGGAATTGGTCTGGCTCAGCTCTCTGCGTGTCTTTTTGGCAAAAAGTTCAAATTGCATCGTTATCTTTAAATATTAATAGCATTAGGGGGTGGCAGAAGGTTTTGGATGCCCAAATGGTTCTTCCTAGTAAGCATCTATCTAGTTTTTCTGGAGAATGACCTTTGGGGTTTGATGTAAATGCCATCGGGTCATGCATGAAGACCACTTAATCAACGGTGAGAGAGGTAGAGAAGTTGCCAGGATGATGTTTGCCTTAAAGTTTCGCTTGGTTAAATTTTAAGGTAACAATGTGATTGTTGCAAAATATTTTCTCATTGGAGCTCGGTAGAAGAAGAAGAAGGTGAAAGCTTTCAGTTTGGGATTGAAAATTTTAGTTAGCTCAGCAGATGATTTCAATTTTACTAGGGAAACTTGTGCCGTAGACAAGGCCTCTTCGAAACAGACAGCAGATGTTTTTATTTGCTAAGTTTATAATTCTATTCCGTAACTTTCATGATGCATCTTCAAAGTTTTTTGAATGAAGTTTTATGCCACAGAAAGAGGAGTGGCCAAGATATACTGTTTAACATTCACCTGGCTGTAGTCTCTGTATTGCAATATTTTCAAAAGAGATTCAAAAGATTCTGGTGAAAAAGATTGACATGAAAGCAAGGGTGGACCTGCATGTGAGGCAGCAGGTCCACTTGCCTCGTCTTGCCAGGGGAAGACTTTCTTGTAATGCGTTGTTCCTCCATGATGGTTAAGCTGAGTGTAATACATACATGTACCGGTCAGTATCCTACTAATCCAAGGACTTGGCTGTGATACTTGAGTACAGCACTGGATAACCAAATTAGTCACCTTGAACGTGAGACACCAATTCACCGGCTCGTTAAGTTTCAGACTTCAACCCAGATCTCTTCTTAAGTGGCGCACAAAAGAACATAGGGGGAGACTTTGACCGACTTGAAGTGGGCAATTGGAGGGTGTTCGCTAAGGAATCGGTAGAACGGAAGGGATTGTTAGTTAAGGTCTCGGTTAATTCACCTAAGTAAGTACGCAAGCTCTATCATAGCACTCCTTTTACTGATGTGATGATCTTTGTTCTTGGTCTTTGAGGAACCTAACAGCTGAAGCTGTCATGTAATTTGTGTTAAACTAAGAAACCTTAACATTTGCCCTGCTATATCCGTAATTAATAAGCCTAGGCCGAGCAACAGAGCGTAGATCTGCAAGTCTGGTCCAGGCGATTAGTATCTTTTTGTATCTGACGTTGTAGCTGAGTCATCTGGCTCTGGATAGAGAAGCATCATATAAGCAGCTTTCAATTATTTCATCATATAAGCGCAAAAGCGTGCTAGCTAACACAGTGTTTCGCCCGACCTTTACACGGATTTGTTACGAGGTGTTCGTGTTCGTTTACATGACAGGAACTCAAATCCGCATCCAAATAGGCGCTGCATTTTCCGTCGATAACAATTGTTGTAGTATATGTCGTAGTTGTTGATCCTCTATGCGTCTCTAGTTGCTTTAGGTATGCCGCGATAGTTTCTCAGACTATAGAGCGAGCCCTACATAGCATAGTCGGTTCCTTTTCCCCTAAGGAATTTTTGTCGCGATTTTTTGAATGCCTAAACGGTCTTTTGGCGCATTGCTAGAAAGGAGGTTGATGCAAATCGTGTCCTCAGCTGTCCATCCGTAACTATCCAAGATGAATAAAAAAAACTGGAATCACGTGTACGAGGCTAAATGGCAAGCAATCACAATTAAAGTCAGGGCCCACCATGCCGGTAAGATTAACGGAGAGGGGACATACAATAACTGACGTTACAAGGTTCACACCTAAGTGTGAGAACAGCCAGCAACCGCGGCGCAAAGCATAAGCAAGTGGATTCCACTCATTTAAAGCGCCAGCCCCAAGAAGTCAGGAGCCTATTGTTTAAAGCCATTGCAAAAGTGATGCGATAAAGAGAAGACGACGGGATCATCCAAAGTCTTCTCAAACCTCATAAGCTTCGTCGATAGGGCATGGAGAGGCAGATTAAACATTAAATAGTGTCTGCTTGGTTGTAGCCAAGCCTCTTGTAAAAAAGGGTGATTCTTTTAGAGGTACTTTTTGCAGTAAAGATTTCATGAGTGATCACACATACGTTGCGTTACACTGAAATGTTTTTTTGCGCCATGATAACGGACTATTTGCCGCCCATCATCACGTCGACATTTGATTCCAACAAGGCGCTGCATTTTCCTACACAGCCCGAGAAACCACGGTTTTATTGAGAGAACGATTCGGTGAACGGTTTTTTTTTCACGTTTTGCACTGCTAAATACCAGTTGTAGTTACGGCCAACATTTAAAAAAAGATAAAATAAACGATAAATGGATCTTTTGTACACATATGATAGTTTTCGAAAAAAGTACCTCCCAAAGAATCACCCTTTTATAATAAAAGTCGCGTCAATGGGAACATAATGGACTGCCGAGGATACGATTTGCATCAATTCCCTTTCAAGCAACGCGCCAAAAGACCATTAAAAAAAAAACACTTTGTTCCCTGGAAAAGGATTGCCTGATTCCGTTGAGGACTGGTCAGTCACATAAGATGTGTTCAGCTATTTCCTCTTCTTCAAGACAAAGTCGGCACTCCGGAGAGATGACTAGTCCCAATTGCTTGAGGTGATATCTTAAACCGTGATTCCCTGTAAGGACAGGTTTCTGATATTGTGGCGGCTTAGGCTCATGCGTCTATTGAACTGTTTGTTGAAGGGAAGAATGGCTTGTTTGGCCGGTCCTAGACCTGGAGTTTTCCTTCAGTATGAGATGCATTCTGAGTGCTGAAGTCTTGAAGATCTACTTCTTTCTCTTATACCATACTTTGTTGATGATGAACAAGTGTGGGACGTTAGTCCCATTATTGCTTCTATATCACCTATTAAGCAGGTCCGAAAGACTCCGGAAATACTCAGACATGCAAGACGTTTCAGTCTTTTGAGCACACACCAATTCATCTGCAGAAATGGTTGGACGAAAGTATGCCGAATGACAAACATGGAGATGGTAATCAGTGCCTATATCTTCTCCGATCAATTGAACTTGAGAAGCTCATTTCGGAGCGCAAATACAACAGTGTTTTCTGGGCTCAAATGTTGACTATGGCTAAAGCGGCCAGATAAATTAAATAAAGGCAATATCCGACGATAACATTACTAAATTGATATCCAGGCTGCCATTAAGGCCACAGCTGCAGTGGCAATATGCAAACTAATGCTTTTGAAGTGCGAGCAAGCTCTGCTGGACGCCTGGCCATAAAGAAATGGTAAACAACGACATACAGATAAGTTAGCACGAAAAGAATCCTCCCTTAGAAGGGAACTGACAGATTAAAAATAGTACACCATTCTACCCTAAGAATGCAATTGAAGCCAACGATACAAATCAAAGCCAATGAAAGGTGGGAAAGCCTTTAAACCTGGAAAGTTAAAAATGACTACGGCGGGAACTCCGCAAAGCCAGAGCAAGTAAGATTCTAGTGAAAGACCTGAAATACTAATGCTTGTTGGATGACTCGCAAACGATAATCTTTCAGCAATATACCTGCGCCTTGCCAATGACCACCTCTGCATAAGCTATGGGGACGTAGGCTCACGGGATGATATCTTCCACTTTCCCAACCTTAGTAATTTTAGGCAGAGAATTTGAGGAAGTTTTACTTCCGCGACTTCACCGAGTTAAACAGCCTACAAGTAGCTTCAGGTGCTCTGGCTGCTGCGCCCTTAAACAAAATCAGCCAATTCAATGAGTGGCCATACTACAATCTTCTATCGAACGCCGAATTCGACGTTCAACGTAAAGTAGCTCTACGTGCCGAGTACCGAGCGGCTCGTAAAATAGTACAGCTCTGTGTGAGGATCGACAGGAGAAGAAGAATGGACGAACTTGCGGCCGAAAAAGCAACGCCAACCATCCTGTTTTAGATGTGGACGGCAGGCTATTAGTAACAATTGAAGATCAGGTGAGCTGAGTGCAAGCATGAGCTCCCAACAACTACAAATGCGGCGATCTTACAGGGGTATTGACACCATACAGCTGCAGAAATGAAAACTGCGATCAACCTCCTAAAAGTTTACAAAACAACTGGGGTCTTGATGGCATACCAGCTGAGTTCCTGAAAGCAGATCCCAACACAACAGCGAAAAAGGAAACGAAAAACGAAAAATATCCCAGGGACAGGATGGATGGAGTTATTGTTAAGTCAAGCGAGTTTACGTCACTGCTCTACCTTACGTTCATAGACTAGATCTGGAAACTTTAAAATAAGAGAGGGATTCCCCCGAAGATTGTTACTGTTATAAAGGAGTCCTATCACGCCGCAAGATGCTTCGTTCTTCATAATGGGAAGCCTTCCGACTCTCTCGAAGTGCGACAGGGAGTAAGACAAGGGGATATTCTGTCGCTGATCCTCTTTCAATTGGCGATAAATGATGTACTAACTGCCACGGTAGGTACATCCGAGAGACATGGTATCCAATGGAGACCGTTTGAGAGGCTTATCCACCTAGATTATGCCGACGATATCTATTTCCTGGCTAGTACCAACAGCAGGATGAACGATATGTGTCAATCACTGCTAGGCTGGTCCAAAAATCAATTGCAGGCAAGCAATTAATGCACACTCGGCGCTAGCAAATCAGCGCATTTTTCTGAGACAGACGCCCATTCAGGAGGTCAAGTAATTTGACTATCTAGGCGGTTTTGTATCGGCTGATGGAAGAACGAATTTGGATGTCAATAGCAGAATAAGTAAAGCCCTCAGCGCATTTGGAATATTGTCCACAGTATGGAAGTCCAGTCGAATTTCCCTTCGCACCAAGTTTAGGCTCTTTGAATCCAATGTCAAATCCAATGTGAAATCTGGAAATTCTCTTCCACCATCTCGAGAAGGCTGCAGGCATACGTAAACTGCTGCCTGCTATACATTTCTAGGATCCGATGGCCGCAAATTATATCGAACCAAGAATTGTGGCATATTACGGATCAAAAGCTGTTGAACGGCGTAACTAAGCAGCCGAAGTGGCGCTGGATTGGCCACACGTCGAGTTGGTAGACCACGACCAACATGGAAATCAACAATATTGGCAGGATCACGAACATAGCGTAAAACGTGGCCACAGCTGAAGTATCTGGCTGCAGATCGGGAATGATGGAAGAAATTTGTCGAATTTCGGTACTCAACTTTAAGAATCGGAATACAAGAAAGGGCAGACGTGGTTCAGACCCTAGTGTCATTAATTACTTTCTGAGCAACGTCTATATTAGGATGAAGACATGGTTTTTGACTTGGCACAATTTTCGGTTTAAGAAGTTGCTCTTTCCCCCTCCAAGCTTTAATGATTTTCAACACTTACCGCATGTAGATTTCGTTCAAATCTATTCCACGTTCAAAAATTTACTTAGAAGGGATTAATCCAGTCGATTGAATCGTCGTAATTTACCTTCTTGCTCAAAAATTAGGAGAGGAATTTCTTACGGTCCACCTGATGTCTTATAGAAAAGCTCTTAGTTCCTGCCTAGATCCTAGGAAACCATTTCCTGTTGCAAATATTTATTTCAAACTTGTCCAAATACCAAACAAGAATCAAAGGATACAACATAATCCACCCTAGACAGCTTATAGTTTCCTTCCGCATGACGAATAGGTAAATCCCTTCTCTTTGAGTTTGAGTTCCATGTACTCATAGTACTCATAGGCCAGCTTCTACATCGCTTCACTAAGCACATTTACGGATACTATGCCGCCTTCCGTCTCCCGTGCCAGGATCGCAGTAAAGCCATTTCAAGTATTGATACAACGTCAACGACTGAGGCAACCATTCCAATTTTTACGAGCATGTTTCACCGTTTTTTGGTTTATTTTTTGGTCTTGGTTGGCTCCCAATTTATGAATAGACCGGAGGTATCGGGAAAAGCCCGAAAGTATATTGATTTGTGGTTTAAAAGAAATATGCGATCGGAATATTTTATAGTAGCTCTTCTGGGAGTCAGGATAGAGGTTGATGGAATGAGTAAGTATTAAGGCTAGGACTACGAGTATGATGTTTCATTTGGGAGTTGTGTTGTGTTGCATGAGAAACGACAACCTTTTTTTATAAGTCGTCCTTTTTTTTGTGAACAGAGAAAAGGACTCAAGCTCAATATGCTGTGCATACTGCTTATTTTCTTTTCATTTTCTTAAAATGTAACCAAAGTAAATCGCATTATGACAAGACCATGATGATGGTGGTAGATGGCAGTAGCAATGGTTACCAAATCTTGATGTGGTAAAGGCTTTTGTTGGGACACGTGTTTTCACCCTCTTGGCAGTTTATTTTTGCTTCTTTTTTTTATCTTATTCTTTTTTCGTCCGAAGTCTTGCTTCCTTAAGTGGTTTAAATACATATAGATTGCTTATATTGCTAATTTAAGCTGTGCCGAAGGAGGGATTCAAGTATGTCTAAGGGTATCCAACAATGGAGAGTATCGTCCCAAAGGATACATGGATACATGTGCCGCTTTGTTTCTCATTTCGTGAATGACGTTGCAGTATTTGAGTTGAGAGATACGAGTACAAGTGAAGAAATGACGACACAAGGGAGTACGTGTTTCTCGTGTCACAATTTATTTGCTCGAAACCAGATGCCAAGCATAGCAATTGGCGATTGTGTTTCAACCCCTTTTTTTCAAAAAGAAAGTCATTGATTGAAGGGTTGCAGTGTAGAGGCATGCAGGTCGTGAAAGAATGCTTCATTAAGTTGACGTTTTGGTTGGGCCGACGTAGCACCTTCAAACCTGTTTGACAAGAGGGATGCCAGCTTTTTAGCCGTATCTGCATATTTCAAGAAGTATCGTTTGCTCAGCAACCGTCTCAAAACGATTGTTTTGAATTGAACGCATCATCACTTAAGAAGTCTATGTGTGCGTTTTGTTGACTCTAGTGATTAAAGCCGCCGCCGGCATGACAGCGTTTTGAGATTCTTAAAGCAGTCCATGTAATTTTATTTTACACCTCGAGATGGAGTTTTATATTCAAAGGATTCACTGTATCTGACTAGACACAAAGGTTCTAATGAGTTTTCCAATAAGGACTTGACAACTTTTTTTTTAAGTAAAACGCAAACCATTTGAGATATTTCAAAAACTTTATTATCGGCTTGAAGTACAATGAAAACATTTATGAATGGAACTCGACTTCGTTCATATGGCCACCGTGCCCGTGGTCGATTCGTTGGACACAATTTTCAACGACTCGACCACACATATCGGCCGAAACGGCCGCTATTTCGCGTTCAATGTTGGCTCTGAGCCCTTCCAACGTCGTCGGCTTGTTGGCATAAACCAAAGACTCAACGTAGCCCCACAGAAAAAAGTCAAGCGGCTTTAAATCGGACGAATGAGGCGGCCCATTTTTTGAGATAACACGCTCACCATACTTACTTTTCAATAAATCGATTGTAACGTGCGCTGTGTGGCTTGTGCCACCATCCTGTTGAAACCACATGTCGTCCAAGTCCATATCTTTCAATTCGGGCCAAAAATAATCGGTGATCATGGCGCGATAATGCTGACCATTCACAGTAACGTGACGATCGTTATCATCGACGAAAAAATATGGCCCAATAACGGCGCCGGCATGCAAACCGCACCAAACAGTTATTTTTTGTGGATGAAGTGGTGATTCATGAAGCACATGTGGCTTATTGACGAACCCATTGAGCCAAAAATGAGTTTCGTCACTGAAGATGATTTTGCGATGAAATTCACCAACTTGGCGCTTCTTCTCCAGAACCCAATCGGAGAACTTACTTCGCTTCAAATGATCCATCGACTTCAATTCTTCTTGAGTCAGCTTGAGTATGTGTGTAAACCAACATATTTACGCAAAATACGCCATAATGTGGTCTGAGCGATGCCCAATTCTTGAGAACGCCGTGGAATTGACTGATTTGGATCGTTTGCTACGGACGCCTGGACGGCAGCGATATTTTCGACACTTCGACCAACCCATTATCTTACTGACACGGCAACATCACACAACAAACATGTAGACTCAAATTTTTGCATTCAACTTGTTATTGCCTGTCTACTAGTGCGAGAATTACGACCGAAAGTCGGAATTAACAGCATTTCGCCTGGATTAAAGTTTTGACATAAGAAGTCTCGGTGAGATCTCTATCGATCTGGATTGAGCAACGTGCATTCTCCATCCTCATCAAAATCCTGTCAAAACAAGATAATGCTCTCTATAGCTCGTCTCTAAAGATGCTGTCATATGCAGCCTTTAAACCGATGAATAGAGAGTCTGTATCGATCTGATGAAGCTCATGCATTTTCCCTAAAATCTGCCGTTGTGTGTATATTTGGTCGGATGTGGACTCTCCTGGCCTGAGGCCACACTTATATGGACCAATAGGATTGTTGACGAACCCCAGATAAGATTTTGTAGGCGATGTTAAGAATTCTAAAGCATGTCTCTGCAGTAAGCGCAGTTCAGAGGGTCTCCTTTCTTGAGGATTGGACAAACAATGCTGAGGTTGCATTCAACGGAAATACTTTCGATTGATCATATTTTAGAGATGACTTGGTATATGCTCCTTACCGGGGCATCGTCTGCCGCATTTAGGAGTACGGCAGGCAGGCCACCCGCTCCGGCAGTTTTGTTGGGCTTTAGCTTAGATATGGCTATCTTTACTTGATCTAGCTCGGAACGGAATTATTGGTCTACATCGTCCACGTTCTAAAAACAAACAAAAAACAGAGAAGTTCCAAGTAATGGTTTCTGGGTCTAAGGCGGTCGAAATATACGTCAAACATGTACGTTATAGAGCCAAGATAAATATATTTGGATATACCGTCATGATCTTCATTTATTTAGTATTAGTCGTAGTCATTTACGCCTCTGGAGATCGGCCTCTTTTGGCACAACATTAAGTCAAGAAGCAACATACCTTTTCCTAATCCCCACTCTCTACAAAGGACAAACAAACAGCCTTCTATCCTGATGTGTTTGTCAGTATGACCTTACGTGCTAAATGAAAATCCAATACAGAACCAGAAAAGGGTATTTCTTCCTATCAGCCCAGAATGGGAAGCAGAAGAAGTTTCCTCGATGAGTTGTAAATCTGCAACTACATCTGTATGTGCCCAGCAACCTGAACTCAGCCGGTACTAGAATTAAAATCAGAAACTGAATAAAAACCTTCAACTCTGCTTAGTTCGAAACATGTAAGAGTCTTCTTCCTAACTGCCAGAAGGTTAGAAAGACAACTTTTCTCCTAATCAAATGCAGCCGTTTTTGTTTCATATCGGCGTTGAAACGATCAAGCAATTAGCACCGGTAATTTTTTTTTCGTTTTCAAGGCAATCGATGTGAATGACACCACGCGTATCCCAAAAAATTGTAGACATGACCTTCAAGGCCGACAGATGCACCTTGGCTTACTTCGGCTTCGATTCGTCAGGAGAAGTTCACAGCCTTGACTGTTCTGTGAGCTCTTGAACAAGACCTCAGAGCAGTGCCCTAGCTATGACATCAAAATTGTCCTCGGCGATCTTAATGCAAAGACTTGGACCAATAGCCAAGGCACGGCTGTGAATATCTAGAACAATGCCAAGACCAGCTAATACTGTGAGAAATTTCAGCGTCACACGGGTACAATCGCAGCAGGTCTTCAAATCTTTTTCCGATCAAATCTCTCTTAGTCTCTCTTGAGGTCCACTGCCACCAATATCGACTATCGATGACCAATGACAACAAAGCCAAAAAGCCATCAGAGATGCTGCTTCTGATGTACTGGGTTTTACTCAGCTTTGATGATAAAAAAGGATTTAGGCAAGGCGATGTGCACTTAAAAGAATAGTGCAAAACCCAAACACAAGAGGCACAAGTCCGTCCGACTGCTCGCATACGCTGATGGTATTCACAAATTCGCGAGCACTGGGATGGCAGCGGCAAAATTGAATTTAACGCTCCACGAGGGCGAACTAAGTATTTGCTCTCAAGCAAAAGGGATACCCAACACTGACGCCCGAACAGAATATCACCATTGACGGATACAACTTTGAGGTAGTTTAGGACTCTGTCTACCTAGACTCCCCTATCAATTCAGACAACGACACCAGCTTTGACTGGACACGCTTGTTGACTGAGGCCAGGTGCACCCCTTAGCCCCACCTTAAGTGAGTAAAGTAACAGGAAACTTGGTACCCATCGGGCAGATAGCTTTGCATGTTCAATTTTTTTTTTTGCAAAATTGAAATCAGTGATCCATGTGATAAGAATGTAGCCTCTTTTAATTAGCGTCACTTGTGCTAGTATGAGCGTACCGAAAAAAGTACACCAATCGCTGGGCTCCAATCCAATCAATCATGAAGTTGCACCATCTGTTGGTTCTTCAGAGATAAACCAACCATTTGAACCATATATTATTTTGACACTGACAGCATAAGAGCTGTCACTCAGTATTATATTTCTGCGGTAGGAAATGGATCAATTTACACCTGAACAACGCTGGAACATATAGCAAAGTTATTTCCAAAGTTGATACTCTGTTGCCGAAAAAGTGCCAATTTTTGAAAAGACATTTCGGTCGAAAAAATGCTCCAACTGCAGCTGGTGTACGCATGTTTCTAAAGAAAGTTCGTGAAACTGTATTGCTGATTGATAGCCGAACATATACCCGTGTTCGTCCTGTAAACTCAGCGAGAAATATTGCAGCTATTGCCAAAAGTGTGGGCCTAAAGGTCCTGGCCTATAGAAAGTGCTTACTCTCAATTTGTCAATGCGTGAACGTCAATATTTGAATGTGTGAACTGCTAACGTATAGACCAATTGAAAAGTAGAAAGTAAACCGCCTTTATCCATCGTATCCGTCATATCCGTTGCTCATGGACCTGATTTTATAACGGAGTGTATATTCTGGGTTTCATAGGCCAGGGCTTAAACCCGAGAACCTCAGCGCGCCAGCTCCAATTAATTTAGGAATAGAAGCGAAATGACCATTTGCTTCGATATCGCTTCTATGTTTGGGCTTTAGAGCAGCTCGAAATTCATGGAAATTTTTTCTAAAGAAAACATCTTTTCAAATGAGGCGGCTACGTAAACAACCAAAATACCCATCTTCTGCGCTTAGAAAATCCGCACTAAGCCATAGAGGAATCATTGCATTCTAAACGCATTATTGGCCCATTTTTCTGTCAAGATGACAGGCAAACAAAGGTTAGAGTTAATGGAGAGCGCTACCGATTCATGATAGCCGTTTTTTATCAACAGAAATTGACTATTCTGACTTGAGCAAGCTACGGTTCCAGCAATGTGGGCTATTTGCTGCACAAGCCGTCCAAAAATTGATTTATTGCGCACTAAGTTCAATAATGGTGTAATCCGTCGTTTTGGTGATGTTGGTTCTTCACCACGGAGCTGCGATTTGAAGCCGTTGGACTTGCTTGTGTGAGGTGCCACTTAAGATCGATGTTATGCGAAAAATCTAAAAATATTTGCGAGGCACTGAGGGCAGATTCATACTTTGGCGAACAATGGAGTGGGGCATCAAAGAAAATCATATTGCGGTAATCGCTTTGCATAAGTATGGAAAAAATTCGAACCAAATTTTGGAACTTCTCAAACCACTTGGTATATTGAAAATGTTTGTTTATCGGGCTATAAAACGTTTCAATGAACTTTCAGAAGTGGAGGACAGACCAAGAAGTGGTCGTCCACGCGTCGCTCGGACTAGCACGTAAGTAAAAGCTGTGCGCGAACGAATTCGTAGAAATCCTCTTCCGAAACAAAAGATAATGGCCAGAGAATTGGATATATTCGCTAGATCCATGTCAAGGCTTATTCGAGATGATCTCCATATGAAAGCCTATCGTCGAGCAACGTGATATCTCTTAACTCCCAACCTGAAAACAATAAGACTCAAAAGAAGCAAAAAATTGTTACAGTGGCACGCGGTTAATGGACATGAAAAGTTTATAACAAACAGAATGGCAAAGTTTATGCAACGTCATCTAAAGAAGCAAAAAAGATGTTCCGAGAGTTCAGCGCGGACACCATCCCGCTTCTGTAATGGTTTGGTGGAGAGTATCGCATCAAGGTATCACATCACTGCATTTTTGCGAAAAAGGTGTGAAAACAGGGGCAAAAGTGTACCAGGAGAATGTTCTCGAAGGTGTTGTCAAGGCCTTAACAAATACCCTTTTCAACAAGACTCTGCTCCGGCACACAAAGTCAAAACGACGCAAGAGTGGCTTCGATGCATAATTCCAGATTTTATCGCTGCTGCAGATTAGCCAACAGGAAGTCTAGATTTAAATCCGCTGGACTACAGTTTGCGGTCAGAGCTGGAGAACATGGCCTGTAAGACTCCCCATCGAAATTTGGACAGCCCTAAGGCAGCTTTAATAACAGCAGCGTCGTCGATTCCCATCGAGACACTTGGTGCCGCTATAGAACAATGGCCACAACGTTTAAAAGCCTGTGTCAAAGCTAAATGCGGCCATTTTGAGTAAAACTTTTTTTTCTTCAAACTTTTATATTGTAAACTAATGTAAGAAATAAATTTCATGGTAAAAGATATCCTACACTTTTTTTTATTGCACTTTTAAAATGTAACAGAACTTATGGCTGGACTATGTAAGTTGTCATTCGGTTTGTGTTTAAAAAAGTAAATATTTGAGGTTAAGTTCGTGCGAATGTAGATTGGGTTCCACATGTGTGGAATGCGAATGAAATTTGACAGTTCGCAAAGAGAATCGCCGAAGAAATAATCGAATCGTTGATTTGTCCGCGAAAACTTATTGAATTTGGGTTTATTTCTATTAATCAACAAATAAATTAAGCGTTGTTCTTTTGGAATAGTAAAAGTGTCACCTGCATGTCTGTAAATGTACTAAAAATGATTTGTCTAGCTGTGCGTGAAAGCCACTATTATATGAACATGATTGCTTCCAATCTAAGTCAACAGAGTCTCGTGAAATAATTAAAACAACCACGAGCATAGTTGCACAAGCATAGTCTCTATAGAGAAGACATTAATCCGTCGGTTTACTGAAATTACAATTTGGTCAAAATTTAAACCAACGGCGTGACCTTTGTGAAACGTAGTTACAGACATCATGTGCTCAAAATTGCTTAAATAAATTATGCAATCTCACAAAAGTCTAAACTTTGGAAAGGAAATCTTCCTCTATCTACGCAGTTGTGCAAACTTTAGGTGCCTCCATTCTCGTTACGATTAAAGCTTTCCATTGAAAACAAAACATCAAAAATTTATCTACAACATCGTCCTGAAATTGTTGATAATTTAAATTCGAAAAACAAACACACAAATCCCAGTGAACCAGTGAGTGAGGCATAACATTTTTACGATCTTGTTGCCGTTAAAAAAAAAACAAAAGAAGACTAAAACAACATTCCTCACCATTGCTCACCTTTCCAACTTTCCCCTCAACTGGCAAGCCTTCCAAAGTCACATAACTAAAATGAATACATGGCGTGCTTCTCAAAACTCATGCCAACCATATGAATATTCCTGCAAGCAGGCAAGCAAGTCATATGCTTAATTAAATTAGCATTACAAAACGAAAAGACGCAAGCAGACACCTAACGCCTTAAGAGCTCTGAAACTTCTTCTTCTTCTTCCTGCCACCTCTCCAAAGAAGCCAACAAAAAACAAAAAACACCAAAACACAACAACAACAAAAGCACCAAGCTAAAGTGAAAAATTAAATTGAAAAACAGACTTTGTAGAGAATTTAACGTCGCGTCGTCGGTCGTTTAAAATGAACATTCACACGAAAATAAGAAGAAGAAAATGTACAGATGAAGATGAAAATGGAAAATGGAAAATGGAAAATGGAGATGGTTAAAAATAAGCAAAAGAACAGTTAAAACCAAGGAGTAAGAGGACTAGAAAGCTGAAAAGTGCAGAAAAAACCCTTCAGGTTTCGGTTTACCTTCTTGAGTACACTTTTCTAATAAATCTCTTGCCGAGTGAAATGGAAAACGAAGACGAACACATGAAAATGGAAACTAGGTAGAAGAGACCAAGTGCAAAAGTTGGAGTAAGAGTATGACTACGATCCGAGACAAGGATGAGGACGAGAACGTAGGAAAACAACTTGAAGAACACGGTGCGTCTCATAAAAATTATTAGAACGGAAAGTAGATGCTTATCTGTGAGATGTTTTAATTAAAAGTTCCAGGGTGCTGCCTGCCTTAAATGAACAGGGCCAAAGGAGCCACACCGTTTATGTTTTACATGGTGTCACAAGACTTTAACCTTCAGTTACCCGATATGTTATATCCTTTTACAAGAAATAAGAAATTTGTGTCAACGAGGGAGGGCAACGACAACGGGACAGGAGAGTTAAGGCTCCTTAAAAAGTTAACATTTTCTTTATTTTTATTTTTAATAAGGTGCTACTGCTGAGGAGACTGGGGTGCTAGGAATGTTACAAGATAAGACAGTGTTCTGAGAGGAACACATAAATTGTTCGAAGGAGGGGAAAAGGCATCCGGAATGTCATATTGACCGACTTTAAAGAATCCAGAGAAGTCAACGAGCTTGAAGATATTACAGTAAGTAAGCAGTATGCTTTTATGCTTCGTATCCTATTACGAATTATGTGAATCAAAAGACTAGAACTAAGGATGTACCTTCTTCACATGTGCCAGCCACATATTCACATGTGTACTCGTTTGTCATGTGTAGGCACCTTTATCCTTTATAGAGTAAACTACATAATTTACGACAATTTGCAATGTACCTATAATTTGGCACCAAGGCAAATTCTGTGGGAATACATCGAGCCGATCAATAAGGTCAATAGTCCCTTCGCGTCAAGGGATGCCAAGAAGGGCTGCTGTCATATGAATTTGTCAAATCAATTTGGGGAATATTGCACGAAACTCCCAAGTAAATAACAGAATGGGAAGTATGCGCTTTCGGTAACAAAAATATATCAGAGACACCACAATAGACCACTACGTCTTTGAGATACAAGGGTGGATCAAAAAGGAATCTTTACCCACCTTGACCATCTTAGGGATCTATTTTCTTTACAAGAATGTCAACTTTCTGACGGCTGGCCTCAAGCCCGAAATGCAGCACAGCGAATAGAAGATGTATTAAGGCAGCATTTTCAGATCCTGCAAAAGGGGCATAATGCAGGGAGAGCGATAGGACAAGACGAAAACCCACGTCCAGTCAATGAATAATCGGTACCTCCACCCCGTAAAGAGGAGATTAGCCTAAGTAAAGAACAACAAGGCCGCCGACTCAGATGGTCTATTAGCGGAAGTCATCAATCATCAAAGTATGACAACTTTAAATGAAAAGCGATTCTATGTCCTGTAAGAGCTTTTTTAATGTTTCATATAAGATCCTATCCAACATATCATGAAGATCGGCAATAGACCAAATTTTCACACTGATGCAAATCCTGGAAAAAACAAACGAATTTCAAGTCGGGACTCACTACCTTTTAATCGACTTTCAAGCTGCATATGATAGCATTCATCGCCAGGAGCTCTACATGACAATGGCCGAATTGGGAATCCTAAGAAAACTGATCCAATTATGTCGAGTGACACTGGAAAACACGAGGTGGAATGTGTAGCTTGAGAACAGCTTCTCCTAAAAGTTTTAAACATGCACGGGATGCACATGCCATGTGTGATTTCTTCAATCTTATTCTGTAGCAAATAGTGTTCAAAGTAAGTGTCAACACGAAAGAGACTATCTCTAACAAATCTGTCAAACAACTGGGGTACGCGTACTATATCGATATCATCGTCCGTAATAGTGCCGTAATAGAGGCTTTCACTGCGATTCAGAAACATGCGAAGCTGGTAGGCCTTGTAGTGGATGAGGTCAAGACCAACTACAAGCTATCACCAAACAAAAAAACTTCTGTCAATCGCTTAGGAAAAAACATCAGTATTGGTAGCAACAATTTAGGAGTCAATCTACCTCGAAGTCAACATCAATTCTACGGAAGCCGTTGCTACTTCGGATTGGCTTACTTCAAACCTCCTATCTATGTAGATTAAGTGCGAGCTCTATAAAAAATTGATCCTGGCAGTTTTATTTTACGGTGCCGAGTGCTGGACGATAAGCGGGCAAGGAGAGCAGATACTGAGCTCTTTTAAGAGAAAAATTCTTCCGCGGATGACGGAGAAGATACAACCGCGAACTCTACGGGATGTACCAAGATAGCCATGTAGACAAAAAGGCTAAAACTCATTGACTAAATTGGGTTGAGCCACATCGAGCGAATGAACAAAAATGCTCCCACCAAGTGGATCTTCTATTCGCAAACCCCGGGTTTGAGACAATGAGAAAGGCCGAGCCTCTATTTTAAAGACAAAGCCATTACCGATGTCACAGCCCTTGGTCCAGACAACTGAAAGCAGCATCTCCGGGACTGGAATGGATGGAAGGCTCTGTTGTCTCAGGCAAAGACTCTGCAAGGGTCGGGGACCCATTAACTAGGACTGCGATTTCAATAGAATCCATGTTTCAACACCATTTAGGAGATCTGTAGTGATCATGTTAATATATAGATTCGATAAAGTCTTGAACGGTTCATTCTGCCTGAAAGCTGAATTTCGTTCTTCATCGCCTTTGAACAGTCTTCAGAAATGTCCTTTCCAAATCCTCAGCACTGAATGCGACTCTACTGCGATGTTCCCCTGTTCATCTCTACAGGCTTCGGTTCGAGGTTTGTATCCTGGTTGGTATCTATTTTTTTTAACTTCGAATCTTATTCCTGGAGAAGAATCTCAATTTTCCTCCTTAGAAGCCAGTGTCGTCTCCCCTCTCTCGCTCATAGAGCTCGTAAGCAGCTCTCGTAATTTGATTATAACGATGTAATCGTCTTCGAAGCGTTTGGACTCGCATAAAACGAAAGGATTGTTTTGCGTCGATCACAATGTGGTCAGCCTGGATAAGGTCACAGCAATGTTTCGCCCTGCTGCAAAGTCGATTCGCCTAAATCCGTTATCAGAGGTGGGCTGGTGCATTGCTCGTAGGTTTTGTTTAAGAGCTCGCATAAGCTATCTTTGGTGCCGTCATCTTTCTCCCCTATGGGGGCATACGCTCATATAAGACTAATGTTGCTAAATTAAGCGTCGATACGGTTTGCTACGAGGCCCTCGTTCACATGCTGGAAACTCAAGACTTCTTGCCTAAGTGTACCTCCGATAACAAATCCGCATCCAAGTAGGCGCAGATTTTGCCATTGATAACAATCGCCGTAATAGATGTCGCAATTTTGCATCCTCTTTTTGTCCGGCTCATCCAATTGCATTTCTAAGATGACAATAATATCTGCTGTACAGCAGTCTAGCGCCGTCGGAAGTTGTTCGGCTGCACGTGACCGTCTTGACATTCCATGTTCATAGCCATAGTTCATGTTTTCCATGTCTGGCCTATTACCCCGGCGGTGGCACAACCACAAACCTAAACGACCAGTTCAATTTTTGATACCCATAGGACGGTCAGTAACCCGTTCGGGGATGTGAGCACGCCATAAGTCAATAAAGGGCTCATCCGCCATCATCTCTTTATCAAGACCCTGACTAAGGATCAGAAGTCCTTACCGGCTTAAGCTCCAAATATGTCGGAGTAGCCCAGATGAGGTCTCATTTTTTATGATTCGGGATTTAACTTCACCATTGACTTCATCTTAGGTCAGTAGTGCTCATCTCTACAAATAGTGTCATATGCTGCCTTAAAATCGATGAGAAACTGATATTAACTGCTTTAATTTGATTTTCCCTATTTTAAGGCTTTTAAGGAGGCGTACGGGAAGAACTGCCACAACGTTACCGGCGTGAAGGAGAAAAGAATGAGAGGTACCGATGTTCATTGGTTTTGAATGTTTGCAGGTTATGACGTGGAAATAAAGAGCTCAACAGGGTATTCCATTAGCGAGTTTCAGGACTTAGGAAAGAATCCAGATTTTTCAGAGCACATCCGACAGTGGACCATGATTACATGATTAAATTAAACTGGCAATTGCAAAAAAGATTACTTTGAGGTTTCGTTTAGGACTCCAAGTTGACATTAAGTACTCAATTGGTGTCTCATCGCATATATTCGTTGTGGATGACTTACAAAATTGATGGTTCATTAGAAACTTTCTCTTGTTCCTGGTTGATTTTAATATAATTACAAACCAAACTTGTTGCAAATATTGAAATTTCACTCTTTAGATATCCGTTACGACGTTTCAAATGGTATCCCCCACACAATCCAGGTTCACTTAACTAAGTCAACAGCGCCATTAATCACGTTTTTTATTGCATTTCGAGACAAACGATATTTCTTGTCTTCGATGTAAGTAGACCCCATGCTCTCCTTCAGACCAATTCGTTCAAAACGTAAGAGAATTCAACCAGGCCGAGAACAAAAACAGATTGTTGAAATACTTCTTCCTAAGCAGCTCTAACACTATTACTACGAGTATAAGCACGTTATTGCTGTCATTAAATTCAAACTGACGATGAATCAATTATTTCCGGATATGACTTAATTAGTTAGAGAATTGCTGCTGTGTCCTCCGATTAAAGCGACTACATTGGATCTATATACCATACGACCATGTGTGGCATGAGCATGAGCAGCTTAAATTCAATGTTCGACTAATTAGTTTCCCTAGCTAAAGTCAACAAACAGCCTCCTAAGACCACTGACTAAACATTCAATAACCATCCACCCTTTCGGGCAAACAAATTCCCAATCACTTCTATTTAAGGACATACAGCTTTACACTTGCAGACAGACCATCTGTCCGATGTTGAGCTTCCAAAATGTTTTCCACAAAATCTCTGACCACCATGAAAATTGCTGGTAGCTGCCTCAAAATTTCACAAAACGGGAATTACTGTCACCCTTGCAATAATCATTTCCAAGTTATAAAATCACAGTTGCCATGCTTGGCCAGTAGATGGGGATTGGTATGGGAATGGGAATGGGAAAGTCTGGTTCATTGCTGGCCGGAGCAGCAACTATTATACTGTGCGTAGTAGCGTTGACGATGTGGTGTATTCGTACGTGTTGCATAGTCATCAATTTTAAATCGAACAATGGAATCGAATTAGTTTTGCAAATCCAAAAGCTACTTCTCCATGACTTCTGGTTCTGATTCGTTTCAGATTCTGACTGAAATATCTATATCTGGCCGATGCACTATGGCTGTTTACCGGCGGAAGTGACCACTACTACAACATTTCGGTGATGGTATCGGACTTAAAGTGTTGCTATTGTTTGACTTATGCTCCGAGCCAAGTGAGCATACATACATACATACAGACAGACAGACAGCAAGGGAGTATTGTTCGTAATGGACGACTAATGTTTTGCATAATTTAGATACCGGCCTCAATTCTATTCCTGATGCTGGTCCAAGTGATGGTTCCAGTGCCGATGCACCGAGAAGAGTGTTGGTGTGCCGTTTACGAGGCTTTTATGTAGATCCATCTTGTCATTTGTCAATACAATCTGTTGTATTATTCATTGGCATGTCAAGAAGTTAGATGAGTCGGGTAACATTGATGGGGGTTCCTACGTTTCACGTTGGCCTCTTTAGCTTCATTGGTTAGATACAGTGGTTCTAGTGGTTCAACCCATCCATTATAACCATGGCAAGACCTAAAAGGCTCATTTATTAATTACTTCAGATGGGTTGGCCTGAAATTCTTTAGTCCACACAGACAGACGGTTTGACAAGAGGATATTCTTTCAAATTCTGGGTCGAAGATAGGGATGATGCTGGTCGGATGAGAAGTGTAAGAGAAACGCATGGCTTTGGGTTTTTTGTTTTAAGATCCTTATTCAGGGTTGGTGCATTTTTTTTTAGTCCTTAGCTGGCAAGAATTGACGGGAAAATGGCAAAGTTTAACAGTTTTACCGGTTCACCGGTGAGTAGTACTGAGAGGATTTATATATGTAATTCAGTAAGGGTAAGGATGGGGATTTTGATTGCCAAATTAATATGTATTCTACTCGTATTCACAAACTTGTTCCTTACAATTTCATCTGGGACAAGTATAAGCGCACTTGATATTTTTAGGCAGGTACTCGTAAATCTGTGCAGTTGCTTTTATGTGAAACGTCAACTTATACTCGTAGAGGATATACGTACAGTCCGCTCGTTTGACGAGAATCCAAAGTCAGATGGTAGAGTGCGAAATTTACTTAATTAAGGAGATATCCTTGATGATAATGAGATTTCAAAGCAGAGAGTGCTCTCATTTGGTCATGGTTATGCCATGAATTTTGTTATGGAAAGCAACGGTTCGTTGCCATTACAAAAGCCGTGTTGGCTTACATTTGTAGAGGTCGATACTTAGAACTGAGGGCATTTTTGCAAGACTATAAGTTCAAGTTTGAATAGAAAAGATTCATAGAAACCGTAAAATTAGTTGAACCAGTTGCACATAAGGCCAAGTTGACTCTAATCAACTGCATACTGAAAGAGACAGTTTTCGCTGTGCCTTCCTTGTTAGCTCCCATCGGATTATGCAGGCTTTGTCTTTCCAATGATGTAGATTACTAGGCTACGGGGGCAGATTTACGGCGCCTGATAGACCACAAATAGAGATAAATTGAAGAGGGGTCAACAGAGTCACATGTTTTTTAAAGTCAAGTAAAAGTTGCAGTGAGATGTACTATAAAACTACCGACGCATAGGATACTCGTATGATTTGGTTTTTCATAGCTGATCTGAAGAATTCTACACATGTGTATATGTATATGTCTTTCCGAAAGTTCATTTACACTCTCAGAGAGCCGACATGACATGTTCAGTCCAAAGAAGTTTGTAATCCAGCATGACAATCGAGTACTTACTACAGAAATGGATGGTGATGCCTCAATCATTAGATGTGTTAGACCAGAAAGCCCCTTCCTTCTCCTAAAGGCAACAGTTTGAAGAGGATATGTTAAAAGATTCTTGTTTTTACACCAATCGTCGAGCCATCAAGTCGTCTATAGTAGAGTGGTAAACATTCTGCTGAACCACATACACCGCAGCGCTGTTAAAGGAATGCCGACCTGCGGCAAACTCTTATTTTGCACCGTCATAACATTTTAGGCAGCTCTGACAAAATTTCTTGTCGTTTCCGTCGAGGTCCATCGTAAAGGGGTTTGTGGGGATAGTATTTCATACACTCTGGTTCCAGTGTTCTATACAAACCGAGACAGATCCTAAGACACTGTCTTTAAAATACCTTTTCGAACTTTTCCATCTGATACGGTCCTACATTAAACCACACAGGGCAACCATACTCGATGACTGGCCTGATTAGAGCCACATACCATATGACCTTCATCCTGGAGACGAGCTGATTGGTGCGAAATAGCCTTATAGTCAGAGCTTAGGCCTTCTCCATCCCGGCGAGACAATCGAGCCAGGTACCAAATTATTTCACTACGCTTTGTCCAATGATGGCCAAATTTCGGCAGTTGTATCTGGTAACACTAGAAGCCCATGAATTGATTTCCAATTTCCAATCTTCGCAATATGCCTTAATATGATCGAAATCATGTTGCAGAAGAGGGTTGATGATTTAGATTTTTGGACATGATCTGTACGCCACTAAATAGTCTGCGATTGCTATAGAGTGATTTAGAGAACCTACCACATCACTTGTGTAAATGATAAACAGTGTCGAAGACACCACCGCTCCCTGTCGTAAATGGTTTTAGATGTAAAAGACATTGCTCGAAATGACATTACCACATTTCGTTTCGGCATGCCCATCTTATCCTAGTCAACTTCGAAAGCCTTCTCAAAGTCGAAAGACTTCTCAAAGTCAACGAGACATGTCCTAGTACACTGATTCTTGCATTTATTCCATTATTCCACTGCATGTCAGAGATCACCTTTGACGCAGCATAAAAAATGTCATGCCTCGCCCTAAAACCAAACAGATTTTCCGGAATTAAATTATTTTCCTCAACCCACCTTAAGAGCGCATTATTAGCCCTGAATTCGGTCCAACAGATTTTGAAGCCAAATATGATACTGCAGAAACCTCCGGGATTTTGTTCATATAGAGCTCAGCTACCGACTTCGTGCTCATCAACAAGGATCTGATCTGGTCTAAAACTCTTTTCAGGTTCTAAAGCCTTCTTTTGCTCTTTGCCTATACTTTTGCTGCGTTCAGTGTGTAAGGCAGTACCATGATAGCAGTGGAGATTCGCTATGATACTGCAGAAACCTCCGGGATTTTGTTCATATAGAGCTCAGCTACCGACTTCGTGCTCATCAACAAGGATCTGATCTGGTCTAAAACTCTTTTCAGGTTCTAAAGCCTTCTTTTGCTCTTTGCCTATACTTTTGCTGCGTTCAGTGTGTAAGGCAGTACCATGATAGCAGTGGAGATTCGCTATGATACTGCAGAAACCTCCGAGATTTTGTTCATATAGAGCTCAGCTACCGCCTTCGTGCTCATCAACAAGGATCTGATCTGGTCTAAAACTCTTTTCAGGTTCTAAAGCCTTCTTTTGGTCTTTGCCTATACTTTTGCTGCGTTCAGTGCGTAAGGCAGTACCATGATAGCAGTGGAGATTCGCTTCAAAGATGAAAGTAGCAAAGACATAGTGTGCTACGTAGTTCACTTGCAGTCGGGTGTGAAAGTAACATGATCTGACAGCACGTCTCTGTCTTTAGGTTAGCTGGCATCAAATTATCTGAGTTTTTGCTTTCTAAGAAATTGAAACAACCTGCTAGTTTCAACAAGTTTTTCCGTCTTATCTCTTTGCAATCTGAGTTAGCTTCTTATAATCTGTTTGTTTCGATCTGTTAAGAATAACGTTTTTGCTCAAAGCTAGTCCTAAGTAACACATCTAGAAGATTTCGCCTGTCGCTGCAAATCTGTGCTTCACTATGGGACGGAGAATCTATGGTCAGTTGAAAGCATAAAGCATTTGGTGAGGGCCTAGACAGCTACCTTTATTTTCGTTCTGAGTTTATGCGGATAATTGATGGTCTTTCGGAACTCCTCCTTAAAGCGCATCTAGTCGGTTTATTATTTCATTTATGTCAGAACTTCATATCCTATTCTGAATTCAGTATACCTACGACATATCATAGAGGCCAATATTAAACTAGAAAATGTTGACAGCCAGGTGATAGAATGTAATGCAAGAGACGATCGTCTCTCACGCTACTTTTGATACAGCCCCGAAAGGTATTCTTAAAGTTTACATTGCGACATGTGAATAAATCCATCTTACTGCATCACGCATCTCTATTTTAGCTAATTTCTAAAGTTGGTCAACACAGTGTCTCCACTTACATTTCTTCTGACTGTTGACATTGTCATCCATCCCAATTCGAAGCATCAGATGGAAGATAGCGGCACCTTGATTTTCATCTAAACAATTAATTTGCAAAGCAATAACGATTGCTGGTTGCAGAACCATCTTTAGGCGGACTCTGTATGTCTGGTTGGTGTGTTGTTTCTCACAGTGAATGTAATAGTAATTGATTCCTGGTTTTATTCGAACATCTTTCGAAGAAATAACCGTTGGTTTTGATTTTGTCAATAAAATTTTTGTCTTCATCTGATGTACGTTCATTTGAACTGCAGCAATTGATGGTTGCAATTCTAGTTTCACCGGTCACCATGTGAGAGAAAACCCATCGAAATTGAAATTGGCTGAAAATTCATCCGCTTGGTCTTGTTTAAAATGGATGTAAGGGATGTCCGGAGTTCCGTGAGTTCCTGAATAAAATGTCAAGCTTATGCTCGGTCAGTAGCACAATATTAGCTCTATTATAGGGCTCATAACCCAATGGGGCAAAGATTGAAAAGATGTTCTTGAATAAAATTGAATTCAATGTTAAGGACACCTGCATTCCTTTAAAGGATACTAACCTTCACATCTGCACGTGTGGTGTTCGGACCCGTAATAATCCACGTGCAATTAGCAAAGGCCCTTGCGAAGCTATCACGCATATACCGGCAGCCAAGAAGCGCGATGGATGGGCTGAATAGAGGGAGGCTGAACAACTGTGATACTATATACACATATGTACTATGCTGATTGCTGAAGAAGAAAGAAGCAGCGTTCTTATGAATGTGGGTCTGTCACGGCCGGCAGACTCAGGCAAAATTCTTGAGCTTTCGACACACAAGCCGAATATGGGCAGATCACCCTACGAAAAACAAGAATGACACCATCAAACATTGTTTCTATGAACTTCTCAACAAGACACATGAGCAATTTCCGAAACATAGGAAAGGAGAACATCTTTGGTAGGAAAGTTGGCAATCATAGATTACACGACAGTACGTCATCTTACTGTATCTACGGCAATCGAAACAGAATACTTGCAGGCGCGCGATCTTCTCATTTCAATATACACAATAAGACAGGCATTCTTCGGATAATGAAACGCTAAATCGAACAGGTGACATTGCAGTAGACGAAAAAAAAGAACGAGAGTCGTTTATGAGCTCGAAGAGCAGAGACAGGAAGAACATCCAGAACATCCCAGAAGAACAAAAAAAGAGCACGAGGGGCGCGCGATCTAAGATATTGAGAATAGAACAAAAGGAACAGCGTGCGTGATCTGCAGAAGCATTTATCAACTAATTCCTCAGATATGGTTCAAAGATTGTGTGTCTGATGCATGGAATTTCAGTATTGTTTAGCCGGCTAACAAAAGGTATACCTCCTCAACTACGCCACTAAATCTTCATACGCCGGCAGAGCCCCGAAAATCCTCAAAAAGTCCAAATAGTTTCCCGCCATTTTTTTATCAATTTTAAGGCCACATATGAAAGCATTTATAGACGCGAGATATACGAGTGTAAAGCCATGTGAAGTTTTGGAATCTCTGCCTAACTTGTCCTGTTGTGAAGAACGATGATTGGGAACGCCTGTGACTTGCGAATTGTGATGTCAAAAAGGAGTTCAAACAAAAGAAGCGCTGTCATGTGACCTTTTTTGAATCAAACTCAAAACAATTGTACGGAAGTCACAAGCGAGCACTGAAGGGACAATCTTTCAAATGCCTGTGCAACCAATAGTGCACTCTGGAGTTATCGACTATAATTTTGAGAACACAGAGGTCTGTCACCGGTGCAGTGTATTGAAACGGAAGTTGCCGGTAAATTTGGGCAAAATCAAGTATGCACTGTCAACGAAGGGGGAGGCACAACATCGACGAATTCGACAGAATGTTACTGTGGGCAGCTATAAACTCCCTTAGAGTTTGTCTACCTTGAATCTGCCAACACCACTTGAGCACAAATAAAACGAAAAATCACTCTTGCCAATCACTGCTATGAAGACAACTGAGTAGTAAGGCTCTATCCCGAGAATCCAAAGAGACTCTCTATAAGGCCTAGATCATCCCAGTTCCACTACACGGCACTAAAGGATGAGTTATATCGAAAGCAGATCGAGACATTGTCAGTCATTTCGAGGAAAAATCGTTCCCGTTTGCATTGACGGAGTTTGGAGTAAAAGAATCAACGCTGAACTATACTAGCTGTACAGGGACATCGATTCAGGCAGAAAACTGCACGTCAGTCACCTGAGATGGAAGACATATAGAACAAATGGATACCAATCCGCAAAGTCGTCGAATCTTACCCAAAAGTAGGAGACCGCAACGAAAAGAAGTTACCTAAAAACTGGACGTACTAGACAGGCCTGTTCGTTGAGCAACAAGCTTAAGTAAGTAAGACTTAGATCGCTTTAAGCTTGAGCCACTTTCAGCAATTTGATTCTCAGTACGCCTGACGCTGGAGATGCGATGGTTTTAGCACTTGTGCATTTGAAAGCTCTTGCAACCTGATACCGTCTTTGTTGGTCCAGCATAATCAACCGAGCGCATAGTAGAAAGAGCTGCAGGAGACATAGTATCCACTGAAGCTCCTAAATTTGAGGTGATTATTGTTTTACTATCTTAGTTCGTATTGCCGCCACAAACGAAAAGATTAGGGTATGACTGTCTCTACCACTTGTCCAGATTTGACTTGTTTGGCATTGAATTTGACTTCTCTCAGGGGTTCTTTTAAAACCTTACCATTTTCGACTCTTAAGGCTCTCTGCAAAGACAACGAAGGCTTAAACTCTTGCGTTTACTCTGAGTTGCGATCATGTTAAAACGCTCTAAGTTAAGACGTAACAATTCTTCTGATGCACGATGCATGATGTGATGGTAAGTTTCGGCTCAATGTTAATTAATAGAATCAAGTCCGTCAAGTGATAGGAATTTGCAGTCTGAAGTCTAATATTCTCGTCTAATTGAGAGTAGATGGGTTCTATGCCGCAACTAACTGAAAATACCTCAATTAAAAGTTTTCGGAATTCAACGATACAAACATATAATATTAGCCCGTATCTGCGTCAACTCAAAAAAGTATCATAAACTTGGGTCACCACCCAGATTATAGAGAATAATCTCTAAAACATAAAATTGTAAATGTGATTCGGAAATTTAAACTTTTCTAAACACTGCCAGCAGAAAAACACACGAGTGCACTACGTTCTACATTTGTGTGTAAATATTTTCCCACGCGTACATCGCAAAAAGTGAAAAATTTCCAAACCACCTTTGTTTTGAATTAAGAGAGCATCCCGGAGGCGACGAGTTCGTTTGCATGCTTACCACCCCGACTATGTAGTTGGCGTATTAAAAACTTTTTTGGAAACCAAAAAAACTAAAAACAAAAAAAAACCTAAAAATTTATAAATCCCTCTATTATCTGGCGAGAAAGTTTTAATTGATTCAAATTGTTCGGAGGGTAAGCGGCATCAATTTTACGGCTAGCGAATAATTAATTGCTTCATTCAGCTTAACTTAATTTGCCGAATGGAAATTGTTCATTGAAAGAGATACTTACCGCGCCGGTGAGAGTGCTTCATGGTAAACTATCTGGAAAACGAAATCATCAAAATTTTTAATAAACTTTGCATCGACTTTAAATAATCTGCATAAGGTGCAATTCAGATTGAAGATGCACCGAAGGGTTGCAGTCAATGACTCTGAGTCAAAAGGGTTTAACTTTAAACCTCTACTAGGTACATGAGTGCGGTAATGTGAATAGTGGACTGGGGCCGTAACCAACTAATATCTCCAGTTAGATCGAGTTGAGGAGCGTTGGAGGTCTATATGAGTTGAATTCGAAGAATATTCAGATTCTTCATATAAGAAATGCAATGGGAGAGGGTGAACAAAACGAGGAAGAAAAACTGCGGGTTCTACTACGGCAATTGTTATCAACGGCAAAAGCAGCGCCGAGGCAGACTTAGGCAAAAAGTCTTGGGTTTCCGGCTTGTGAACGAGCGTTTCATTGCACTCCGTATCTACATATCCGTAGGCTAAATTTTTCAACATTAGCCAAGGTAAGCTAAGAGGCTCCTTGGCGCCAGAGTTTTATTTAGGTAATCAAGAACAATACATGTTTTCTATTCTGTCGTCGAGACAAGACTGACTGATAGCGCTGTACATTACTTCTCCCTCCTTAAGTTTCGAGCTCTCTTAGCTCGAATAATATATAAAGGAAAATTTTAATTTTCATTTTAAATAATATAACATATAATTTCATTTCATACAATAAAAAAAAATACAGTTTATTTCATGACATACTATCTAAATGCATATATTTAAATATATAAATTTGTTTTCTTATTTCTATTTGCTTCAAATACTTATACGAGTAATTGTATGTAAAGATGTTGCTTCGCATAAGCAGCACAATTTCTTTTTATTTTACATACACATATATATAATAATATTATATACAAGAACATCATCTTATATACTAATATCTAATATATACATACATATATGCAGTTAATTTTTTTTTATATCTGTTGACAAATTTTTTTTCTTATCTCTTACATATTCCTAAAAATCAGAAATAAGACAGTTCAATACAAATCCTTTTATTTTGCAATTCATTTAAATTTCTTACTATTACTTTAATCTGCTGTTTACTTGTATTTTTTTTTTTATGTTAGATGGATAAAGGTTGTTATTATTGTGATATTTATATTTTGGTTCGTATTTATGTCTAAGAGCTTTGTAATTTTTTATCAACACTTTTTCTTCCATTCTGCATGGTTCTGATTGTCTTCCTATATTTAACTTATTTATTCTTTGAATTTTTTCTCTTTCTAAATTTGCCTTTATTATTTTTCTATCTGATTTAAGATTTGCTTATAAAAAGTCCACAGGTTTTTCTTTCGTTACGGAGTGTATTGAATTGTTATAAAACTCGACTTCTTTAAAACATTTGTCTTTTATGTTCATCACTTTAAACTGAGGTACAATACTCATAATTCTTATTTGTTCGTACTATGTACTATGTACGAGTACTATGAAGTCTTTCGATATCCCCACTTCCGGTGTGGCTGTTAGGCTTAGTCAAATGAAGTACTACGTTTTCCTGATTCAAAAATTCTTTTATGACCAGTCCATCAAATTCGTTATCACATATATATATCTTTGGTTTTCCTAAAATTGAATGTCGTTTCGATAAAGCTTCTCTTATGGTTATTAAATTTCGATCATCCAAATCGAAAATCATTACGTGTTTTGAAAAACGGTCAATGCTTGTTAAAAATCGTTGTCCCTTTATCGTCCAGGTATCAATATTTACAACTTCGTTTTGATCAGAAGGTGTCTGTGTTATTTTAAACTTTATTTTAATAGGGTTTCGATCATATTTGGCAATTTGGCAAATGTCACAATTATTAATGAATCGTTGTATTAATTTTTTTAGGTTTGGGTAGTATACTCGTATTTTGTTTTTCAGAAGTTCATAATTCTCGTTTATACCGCGATGATTCGATTCTTTTTTATGGACATTTTTAATATATCTTATAGTTTCATCTTCACTTCTAAGTTCCTCTGCTAGATATGTACACCTTTTGAATTTCACATCCCTATCACTGCTAAATAGTTCTATTATTTTTAGTTGTACTTGGTTGTACAATGAATCGTCCAGTTCAGTATATACTCCCACAGTTCCTTTCATTTTTACTCTTCTAAAAATGCCATTTAAGTTTCTTCTTTCGATATCGTATTTAGAAATGTAAACTTTCTTATTTTGGTTCACAGTTTCTGTTTCTATTGTTGTTTGTTCTAATAATATGATTTGGGTCTTAAATTTATTTACTATTGTATCAATAATGGGTATATGGTCATCTAAATTTTCTTCCTGACTTTGAATTGTCTCTACAACTATGCTTTTTATCTCATTAATTTCAAAATTGTCTCTAGTATTTTTTTCAATTTGATTTCCCTTAATTATCTCATTGTTATCAGCATTGACTCTGCTAAGAAAATCTGCTACATGGTTATCTCTGCCTATTATGTATTCTGTTTTAAATGTATATTCTCCTAATCTTAAGAGCCACCTTTGCAATCTAGGGCTTATATCCCTGCATTCCTTTTTGGTTTGTAACCATTTTATTGGTTGATGGTCAGTGTACACATCAAATTCCAAACCATAAAGGTATGGTCTTAAATAATGAATTGACCAGACAATGGCCAATAATTCTTTTTCGATGACGCTGTACATACTCGTAGTTTCATGTTTGTTAAGCGTTCTGCTTGCAAAGCAAATAGGATGATTATCCTGGCTAACTACAGCCCCGATCGCGTACTTACTGGCATCCGTTGTAAGTTTGAATCTCTTTTTAAAATTAGGGTAATTTAGAACAGGTGGATTTGTTTTTAATTTTGTTTTAATTTATCGAAAGCATTTATATAAGAGGTATCAGAAAGGTTAATTTTTGTGTCGTTTTTCAAATATTTTGTGAGGGGTTGAACTACCTTTGCATAATCCCGAATATATTTTTTATAGTAGCCGGTGATGCCAAGGAAACTTTGAATCTGTTTTGTAGTTAAGGGTAGTTTTAAATTTTGTATAACTGAAATTTTTTTTGGGTTTGGTTTGATACCTTTGTCTGTAAGGATGTGGCCTAAATACTCCGTTTGCTTTGCAAAGAAATTGCACTTATCCACCTGTATCTTTAAATTATTTTATCTAAGCCTTTTAAATATGATACGAGTATCTTGGTTCTGCTTGTGTTCTTCTAAGCTAGTACTGAAAACAAGTATATCGTCTAGATACACGACGCAAGTACCCTTAGTACCTGGTTCATCATCCATTGGAACGAGGCTGGTGCATTTTTTAGCCCAAATGGCATTCTAATGTACTCATAATGGCCTTAGGGTGTGGAAAAGGCAGTTTTTGCTTGGTCTCTTTCATCCACTAAAATTTGGTGAAAGCCCTTAGCTAGATCTAGGGTAGTAAAATATTGTGCCCTTCCCAATTTGTCGAATATATCATCGATATTCGGAATTGGGAACTTGTCGCTGACAGTGAGCTCATTCAACTTCCTATAATCTATAACTAGCCTCCATTTCTGTTTACCAGAATTATCTATTTTTTTTGGGCCTATCCATATTGGGCTGTTATAAGGAGAATTGCTTTCTTTGATAATGCCCTGATCTAGCATTTCATTTACTTGCCTTTCTACCTCTCTTTCATGTACCTGAGGGAATCTGTATGTACGTGAATAAATCGGTTCGTTAGTAGTGGTAATAATTTGATGTTTTATGTCGTTGACACAAGTTAATTTTTGGCCTTCTATGAAAAATAAATCTTTGTTTTGTTTTAATATTTTCGTCAAACATACAAATTCTTTTTTGTTTAATTTTGATGTGTCTAATCTATCTACTAAGCTGTCCTGAAGTGCAATTGGTTCTAAAGTATTAATATTTTCATATGAATAGGGGCAATCGAAACCTTTAAACATAACTGTTTGCCCGTTTATCTCAATGCAATGATTTTCGAATTCTATTTTTGCTTTCAGCGGTATTAAAATGTTAATTCCTAATATAGCATCAAATTTTTTTTCATTAAGATTTAACAATTTCCAAGACATGGTAGCATTTAGTTTGAGTTCATTTGGTACTTCAGTAATTTTTTCAAAATAAATAAATGTTTCTCCAGTAACAGTACTTATAGGTATTGGCTGAATTTTTGTTTTTGTTAATTGTGGGAATATAGACTGATTAAGAATAGATATAGACGATCCCGTATCAATAAGACAATCAATTTTTTGGTCATAAACAGTTATTTCAATTATTGGAAATGAATTGTGTCCGAGGCACTGAGAAGAAAATTTTCAGAATTGTTTGATCTTTTATTAATGTTGCTAACGTCCATTGGCTCTACATGTCTATTGTTCCTGGTTTGCCCTGAATAACTATTTCTAAATTGTCTTGGCTCTTGTTGGTTTGAAAATCTGTTTTGGTATTTGTTGTTATTAAATTCAAAATTTCCTGTATTTTGTTGTTGTCTATTTCTGTAAGTGTTTGTATTTGTATTGTCATGTCTATAGTCATTACCGTTCCTATTTTGCATGGAATGGTTTCGAAATTTATTTGATTGTGTTTGGTAATTAGCTGAATTGGTATTGTATGATAATGACGAAAACTATTATTGCTATCTACTGAGTTTCTATTTCTTTCATTTTTGTACCTTTGTGGCTGATCTCTACTATTAGTGTAATCTTTATGATCTACTCTAGTCGGTAACTTTTCTTCTATTCCTGCTATTAATGAAAAATATGCATCTTCTAAGTTATTAATATTCTTAGATCTAAGGTACATCTCCTCTTGTCTAGGAATGTTAAAAAAGAAAATAGATAGTATGCTTTCTTCATTATACGAGTACTCTGGCTTATAGTCTAACGGTGGATTTGAGTCCAAACGGTACTTTAAGTTAAGCCTTTCTAAAATAACTTTCAAATTGTAATAATATTGACTTACATTACAAAATTTAATATTGTGAGCTTTGTTTTTTAATGCAGCATATTCCTCTGGGACACCAAATGCTCTTTTTAGTTGCTCTTTTATCTGCTCCCAGCTACTATTCGGTGGTAGTCGTCTTATTGCGCTGAGTACATCACCTTGCAATAATTCTTCGTATATACTCCTTGACTCCTGCATCTTCGACCAACGATAAGATGTAGTCACCTTCATCTATGTATGATGAAAGTGCATAAGAATCATCCCCTCGAAATTGTGGAAGCTCCTGGCTTCCTTTATTAGATCAGAAATTCCAAAATCCATAGCTAAATCAATCTTCTTTTCTTTTTTTTTCACAAACACTAAAACACTATACGAATATATATGTAATCCCGATATCAATTTAACCAATGCAATTAAACTGTTAATTTAAACTGTTAATAATCACTTAGTGCAATTTTTATGAAGATATATATACGAGTATTAATCTCAACTATCTTCTGTTTTCTTTTCACGTTCAGTGTTTATAAGTTATTATTCCTTCTTTTTTTGTGTTATTTTCGCTTTTCCGACTGCGCCAGTTTTATTTAGGTAATCAAGAACAATACATGTTTTCTATTCTGTCGTCGAGACAAGACTGACTTTACTTTATTAACAAAACTGATAGCGTTGTACATTAATCCAGCATCAGGCATCGAAGATGTGCTAGTTTTTACTCGGAAACCCCTGGTTTGATGTTGAATGCAAACAAGCACATGCATCTAAGCAAGACGAACGCAAAGCGGCATTGCAAAAAAAGACTAGAGCCGCTGAAGAGCGCTATGAGCAGAATATTAATGCCACGGACACAAGCCCTGAACCGAAACCTGTAGAGACGAACATGGGAACATCGTAGTAGAGTCGCAATCGATGCCGAGAATCTGGAAAGATCATTTCTGTAGACTGTATAACGCCGATGAAGAAACAAATACCGCTGTCGGGTAGAATGGACCTTTTAATCTGGACGATGTAGACCAACAATTCAGTCCACTTGGCCAGGATGAATTGAAGATAGCAATATGTTAGCTGAAGTCCAACGAAGCTGCTGGAGCGAATGGCCTTACCGCCGAGCTCTTCAAGCAGGAAGCGATGACTTGGTAAAGAACATACATCAACTCGTCTGTAGAATATGGTCGGACGAAAGTAGCCCGATGAATGGAACCTCAGCATTGTTTGTCCGATCCCCTAGAAAGGAGACCCTCCGAACTGCCCCAATCACAGAGCCATCAGTGTTCTTAACATCGCCTGAAGCCGTTCGTCAACAACCTGATAGGTCGATATCAGTGTAGCTTCAGGCTTAGAAAATCCACCATCAACCAAATATTCATATTACGGCAGATACTGGAGAAAACTCATAAGCTTCAGATCGATACACACCACTTGTTCATCGATTTTAAGGCCGCGCATGACAGCATCTATAAAGACGAGCTATACATAGCAATGTCTATGACGATGGAGAATGCACGCTGCTCCTTCAAGGTCGGTTAAAATCTCACCGAGACCTTTGATGTGAAAACAGGATTTAGGCAAGGCGAGGCATAATATTAAAGAAGTCCGTCCAGTGGGGCTTGCTCGAGTACTGAGCGGAAGCTGCGAAAACTATGCACTCCAAGGACTTTTCTGAAATGGAAAAACGTTTATATTTTTAATCAGCTGAGTCCTTGTCTATGAACGAGTCGAGAATAATTTGCAGTTGAAGGCAGTACACTCCGAATATCGGGTTTCCCATTAAAGAGCATACATTTTTGATTTTTTTTTTTTAATAAAACAGAGATTAAAGTATGTTCCTTCCTTTCAAAATATAACCGGGACTGAGTCATTTAAAACAACACAAATCAATTAAACATGAAAATTTGTTCTGTCTCCTTCAAAATAGACTTCACTTGAAGCCAACGAGCAGTGGAGTCATTCGTACAATTTTTGTAGGCCTATACCGGTGATGGCGAAGGTGCGATAGTGAGCTCGTTGGCCTATCACGCAGAGAGTCTGGGTTCGATTCCTGGATGGGTCACCAACAATTTTTCAAATCGCCATCACCCTTCCGGCGGGCAATGACAAACTCCCAAAAGTAAGAATTGCCTACGAAAAAGCTTCTAAGGAGTGCCGTTCGGATTCGGCGATAAACCGTAGGCCCCGCTCAGATGTGACAAAAATGACAACATGCGCAACACAAACGAGTGTCAAGAAGCTAGGCCATGGCCCATACCGGGCTGCCAGCGCCACAGTGTTTTTTTTTTTATTCCGAGATCGCCTTCAGTTTCCTCAACGAATTCCCTTGAATGTCTTAAATGGACTCAAAAGAGGTTGAAAAGAGGTAATTTGGCAACCTGAGCATGGTTGCGTTTTTTTTATCAAAAGGTCACTCACAAACATGGATTTGTGAGGGGAGGCATTACATGGTGCAAAATCCAGGAATTCTTTTGCCATAATTCCTGTCTTTTCGGTGGAAATTTCTTCGTCAAAAGACTGCTAATCGTTCCAAATTCTCAGAACCGATTGTGGTTAGAACCAAAAAGTTCTTCTCTTCATCATTGCAAATTTCTGTAGGGACTTTACAGCACATTTCGAAAACCCCTGTTGGGTGCTTCTCCTGTTCTTTACTTTTTCTGCTGAGAATTGTATGTCCCAACTTCCCTTTCTTCTTGAAGAGCTCTGGGCCGACTTTATTTTTGCCTGCAAGGTCGCTCGGTACATCTGTTGTTGTCTGATTTTTGCTGTTTACTTCGTCATCAGTCCAAGGGTCTCCTTGCTGAGTTGAAACCCAGGTAGGGAAGATACAGCCTGCTACGTGCATTGCTTGTCGGTACAAGTAGACAAGCTTACTTAGCGCAGCTCGAGATATTTTCAGCAGACCACTAGAAGCAAATTATGTGAAATCTTCAGGTTTAAAATGGAATTTCTAGTGCTGAGCCCGATACCCAACGAATAGTTGTACAAGAACGATATTCCCATCCTTTCCACTTTGGCGGATATGATAAGGTTCCATTCCATGGAGCAGTTTTCATACATGTGTAAACTTCCTGCAAGGCTGTGTAGATGCAAAGCAGTACTCGTATATCGAAGCTTGCGAAATTTAAAATGTTTAGATGCCGAAGTCCCGAAAAACAACACGGAATGAGATACCAGGTGAACAACCAGGTGAAGCGTAAAAGTGATTATGCCTCCTGTCCAAACCATTGATAGGTTCAGGATCCTATTGTATCTTACAGACGGCCAACATTGTTTACTTCCCTTCAAGCGTTAGATGCAGTATCTTTTAACTCAAAAATTATTTATTTAGACTGTGCAACAATAGAGGAAACAAGATATGTAAATCCTACTTTCATAGACCCAACTGATAAGTGCTAGCAGTAAAATCTGCAAATAAGCCTTAAATGCGAGCTTCCTCCCTTTTATGATAATCTGAATGTCAAATTCAACCTCAGGCATACGGATGTTCACTTTTTTAGAGACATGTTGCGTACATTATTCTAATCCTGGATACCATCTCACACTGCAATTACATCAGAAGTAAGCAGCAAATAAGTAAAATCACGTCCTTAAAGCTTCCAGACAGCATTATCCATCTTCATCTTTGAATTGTAATTCTACGAAAAGGAGGGAGAATTAACAAAAAAAAAAAAAAAAGACGAGAAACTGAAATGAAATGAAAAATGCGGTGCTTGTCAAACCCAGCAGAGCTTAAGAAAAAAAACAAAAAAAACAAATCTTCACCGAGAATGGAGTTCCCCGAACCAATTTGAGAACACAGTTATGTAACCACGATTAAAAGAATCACTCCTACTCTGGTGGTAGCCTGTAAAGGATGTACGAGTATTCTTCGTTGTTTGCCGCTCATTTCCAGTGCTGTGACAACCGGAGACGGAAGCCCAGCAAGCAGTGCGACATCATCAAAGTGAATTACTTCAAATGGAACCACAGCAGCAGCAGCAGGCTAGTGCTCATGTTGCTGGTGGTATTGCTGGTGTTTTTTTTTTTTTTTTTATGGAGGGTGGTAGGCAAATTGGTGGATGATCTTGTGAGAAGCACAACCGTAATATTTATGCAGGAATATGTATGCGTATGGTAATTTTCGTCCTCGTCGTCTGGTGGCTAAGTGCGTTGTCTCTGAACCCTTTTGTCTCACCTTTATGAACGTGGGAGTTAGCACGACAAAATGTCCTTGCTTGTTGTCTGTCAGGACAAAGCACCTAACAGCAGAGAGAAACAAACGACGAAAGTATACTCGTACGTGTGTATGGTAATTTTGCCCATAAAATATTTATACGTGTGTAGTGTGTATGTCATTCCAACCAGCATCACCATAAAAGTCATTAAAAGAAACATAACAGGAGTAACAAATTTTTATGCGTTTTCTTGTTCGGGTGTTCGGGTGGCGTTGCCTCCATTGATCCTTGGAATTCCTCACCAATGGAGGTGAATGTGACTGTTGTAGAAATAAAATTGGAAGTAGCTGTAGCAGTTACAGGATTCCTCCTCCTTCTCTTAGTACTTTTTCGAAAGAATAAAAAAGTAAACCATTTAAAATAAATTACAGCACCCGTGTGGTAGTGACGGTGGCGGCGGTGTTGTTGGTTCGCCTTTTTGTACATAAAATCTGGGAAATAAGATCCTGACACAACAAGGATATCAGCATCGACTGGCTTGCCTTTACATTGCCTTCTCTCATGTACCTCTATGACTTACTGGGTGAGTTTACCTTGTGTGTTGTTGCATGAGAGGAAAGCATAAAATTAGGCATTTGCCAGTGAAAAGATTGTGGTGCTAGTGATGGAGGATATATGTGCTACGGCAAGGAATGGGATAAGCCAGTGTTATCATGCGAAATTTCCCTTTTTCCCATCAAACTTTGGCGAATTTCCCTCAGTATTGCTAGAAACTATGACCTTAGAGCAAGCTGAACGATGTTCAGTTCAATTTTTAAGTATTTCGTGAATCTTTATGAGGAAGTACTGTATTGATTGTAGTGGCAAGGATTTTGACCCATATCGGTATGTATCGTATGCATGGTTTTGAGTCTATTTCTCAGTCCATGTATGCCAACGAAGATGTATGTAAATGAGACGTTAAGAGTAGTTCTTTCAATAGTTAAACTGCCGGCGAGGAAGGCGAATATCTACAAAGGAGAAGGGATCCTCTTTGAATGTTGTCGGAGAATGATGATATTTTTTTTGAAAAAAGGGAACAAAGATAACATAAAAGTTAAAACAACAGAAAAAACAACAGCTGCAACAACATCAGCATTCGGCCATGAGACTTAATTAACCTTACATATGCCCTTTGCCGTAATGCATCACATCGTAGAGATCCACATAAAGACTAACCGTTGACTCTCTATCCATCTAAGACTGCTGAACATGGAAAATACACAAATCTTCGTCGTTAGGCTATTCCCGGTTTCGTTTCGGAGATAAGTTCCACTGATTTTGCTAGTTTGCGATGCTTTCTTACATACCATATATTCTTTTCTGAATTCGCTCGCTCTTGAGTTCTAGCATTTATTCTACAAGTATGTTAACTAGTAGCATTAAAGATACGAAATGTAAACAGTTCAAAACGCACTGGCCACTAATATTGCGCAGTGGACGGGTGTAACTCTCCGCATGTTGTTATGTTTGATTCCCGCCAACTGTCAAACGTTGCCCCGAATTAAAAACAACTCTGGAATCCTATTCTTCCAGTTTTCGATTCGTTCAATTCCCAGGAAGCACTTTGATGATGGTAGGTAGACTTGGTTACCAGAAACAAAATCTTCCCCAAAAGAAAGAACAAAAGAACAACAAAACAAATAAAAAGCGGAATTTTCCACAACGTTATGAGGCTCCGACTGCAGTATTGAACGCAAACAAAATAAACTGACGTTCTCGACATTGTCTTCGCACGCGCGACCTACTGGAGTCTTAACTTTTCACAAAAATGATTTTCTACACTGCACTACACCCAATTCTGCTTATCTATTGCCCTTTTCCGGCATAGTTCCCTTCCTCCTTGTCTCCCTTTTCCTCTCTCACCCTCACGCTAACTTGCGACTTTACTTCAAAATTACACTTTTTTACTTAACTTTTCGAAAAAATAAAATTGCTTTTCGCAATTAAACTAAATACCGCACTAAAACTACTCTCTTATCTAACCCTCTCTACTGCAGGTCACTACAAAAGTAACTTCTAAATCTTTCCATAACCAACTTACGGGTTATTAGCTACACAACTGGCAGGTTGCCTCTCAATCATCCTAATATTCACATTCATACTAAACTTAAAATCGATGAATAGGTGATGGGTATCGATCTGAAGCTCATGGGTCTCCTCCAAAATCTGAAGCCACACTGATATGGACTTATCAGGTTGTTGACGAAGGGCTTCAGACGTTCACACAATACGGCAGATAAGATATTGTATGGGATATTAAGGGGACTGATGCCTCTGTAGTTGGCGCAGTTCAGAGGGTCTCCTTTCCTGAGAATCGGACAAACATTGCTGAGGTTCCATTCATCGGGCATACTTTCGTCCGACCATATTTTATAGATAAGTTGGTGTATGCTCCTTACCAAGTCATCGCCTGCCGCTTTGAAGATCTTGGCAGTGAAGCCATCCACTCCAGCAGCTTTGTTGGACTTAAGCTTCGATATAGCTTTCTTCACTTCATCCAGGTCGGGTGGACGGAATTGTTGGTCATCATCGTCCAAGTTGAAAGGTTGATTCTGCCTGACAGCGGTATTTGGTCCGTCATCGCCGTTGTACAGTCTGCAGAAATGATCTTTCCAAATCCTCAGCATCGACTGCGATTCTACTATGATGTTCCCTTGTTCATCTCTACAGGCTTCGGTTCGGGGTTTGTTTCAGTGGCATGTTATTTTTACTTTTTGGTAAAACTTCCGAACCTCATTCCTGGAGTAGCATCTCTCAATTTCCTCGATCGATCGATCATCGCGCTTCTCATGCTCTTTCTTCTTCCTCCTGAGAAGCCGGTGCTCGTCTCTCCTCTTCGGCTCATAGAGCTCATGAGCAGCTCTGGTCTTTCTAAGCAGCGCCGCGTTATATGCATCTTGCTTAGCTGAATGTGCTTGCCGGCATTCATCATCGAACCAGGGGTTTCGTTGTGGTGGACGAGTGAAACTTAGCACATCAGAAGCCGCATCTCTGATGGCGTTTTGGCAGTGTTTCCAATGGTCTTCGATGCTTGATGCTGGCGGTATTGGACCTCTTAAGAGATTAAGAGACAGTCGATCGGAAAAAGACTTGGCGATCTCTTGCGTTTGTAGTCGTCTGACGTCGAATTTCCTCACAGCATTAGCTTGTCTTGACGTAGTTTGTGATATCCGCAACCGTACCTTGGCTACAACAAGGTAATGGTCCGAGTCGATGTTGGCTCCTAGGAACGTACGGACATCCATAATGCTGGAGGAGTGTCTTGCGTCGATCGCAAAGTGATCAATCTGGTTAACTGTTGAATGATCAGGAGTTCTCCAAGTCCCCTTGTGTATGTCGAGATGTGGGAACCGCGTGCTAGCCACGACAATGTTTCGCCCCGCCGCAAAGTCGATTAGCCTGAATCCGTTATCGGAGGTAGTGTTGTGCAGGCTATATTTTCCGATTGTTCCACCAAAGATACCCTCTCTTCCTAGCTTTGCATTAAAATCACCGAGAACAATTTTAATGTCATAGCTAGGGCATTGCTCGAATGTCCTGTTAAAGAGGCATCCTTGGTGTCGTCATCTTTTTCCTCTGTGGGGGCATGCGCGCATATAGGGCTAATGTTGGCGAATTTAGCCTTGATGCGGATTGCTAAGAGGCGCTCGCTCACATGCCGGAAGCCTAGGACTTCTTGTCTTAGTCTGCCTCCGACAACAAATCCGCATCAAAATAAGCGCTGCTTTTGCCGTCGATAGCAATTGCCGTAATAGATGTCGCAGTTTTTCATCTTCTTTTTGTCCGGCCCATCCCATCGCATTTCTTGGATGGCGGTTATGTCTGCTTTGCAGCAGTCTAGGGCCTCCGCTAGTTGCTCGGCTGCACGTGGTCTATTAAGGGATCTAACATTCCACGTGCATATCCGAAGCTCATTGTCCTTAAATCGTTTCCGTGGGTTGTCAACAGTAGATCCGTCCATATCCGGGGCTTGTTGATGCTTCGTAACTTAATTTTTTTTTAAATGGCCGGTCAGTTACCCCGGCGGCACAACCCCCAACCTGGAGGACCAGTTCCATTTTGAGTGCCCCTAGGACGAGGGGTCGGTTACACTGAAGCCAGTAACCCGTTCCGGGATGTGAGCGCTGCCGTTGGCCCTTTTAGGGCTCGTCCGCCACCATCTCTTTTCCAAGACCCTGACTAAGTCCTGGAAATCCTTTCCGGCCTGAGCTCCAAATATGCCGGAGTTGCCCGGATAAGGTCTTGTTTTGTTTTTCCGACACTAATCCTGGTTAATGGCGCAAGAAACTCGCCATTTTCCCCCTTCACTTCGCAACCTCTAGTGAGATTCCCAGATGGCGCCACGGGGAGGCGTGAAGTAGGACTTATAAGCAGAGCTGCAAGATGTTCGGCTGCAGAGGCTCATTCTCGTCATTTAAGGAACCAGCACCTGTCGGAAGATGCTACTTCTACGAGGCTTTATACTAATCGTTGCCATCCACCTACTCGTATATATCGCTGATAAATTTAGCTAAATCTCGGCAAGTTTGTTGAGAGGGAACACTGTTCATATTAAAACCTCTCTTAATTTATGCTTGGAGCCTTGATGATCCTCTTAACTCAATCACCAGTGAGTTTTACACATGTTAAAAGCTTTGACAATCCCTTGGCAATTAATTTCTATAATAATGGAAAATTCCCACAATATAGAAACACTGTCCCTTGCTGAGGTAAACTGAAAGGACTCAAAATGTGGTAGCAGTAGAAGAGCAATATTGACGGAGTCACAATCTTGAGTGATTGTAAATTATTTTCTTACCGTTTGGTTCTGTTGCTCAAGCTTTAGTCTTAACTTTTACCCGTGTCCCACAAGCACTGCGAAATGGTGCTCATATATGGTATTCCAGGTACTTGGTACCCCTATACCCCGACCAAACGAGGAACAAGTAAATGTATATGCTCTGAATAGTCAGGATAATGAGGTTACATAGGATCTGGTAATTTTGCTTTTTAAGACAAAGGCAAACGGCAGTAAAGCAGCACGTCAGCAAAAATGTAATGAAAAGCCAGTGTGTGGGTAGGGCTGAAACGGTTTTCATATTTTAAATGTTTGCAAATGACGGTTTGAGGGTTGTAAGATATGAACGTTGAGATTTCCATTCGGATAAACGTGTTAAATGGGCGAAAAAGCGTCATAACGATGTTACAAGCTGTGTATAGGGGAATATCTGCGAAGGATGGGTATGGGTGGCAGGTAATCACTGTGCTATTTGATATTATTTATTAAAATGTGCCGAGATACATATCTGTAAAAGACGACATATTTCCTCTTTAAGGCGCCTATGTGTTTTTGTATGTACGTTTAACCTCTTTAACTATGCATACAATTTGTGTATTCACAAGCCCATGCATTAGTCTCATACAAATTTATAGACATGGACTTACAAATCTTTTGACTTGCTGGAGTTTAGATTACGAAGCCTCTTCACAACCGACTAGTGAACGTTTTGAAAGTAATTTTATCTGCAAATAGAACAAATGACGTATCCAATGCGGACTTCCCGAGAGTTGTCGGAGGACTTAATCTGAAAAGAAATGATTGGATCATGAAAATGAATTCGAACATATTCCCAAATGCTGGCTATTGATCAAACGACGCATTTTCCGGACAATGTCGCACATTTGGCGGCTACTTTGCATCAATTCTACTGATATTCAGCACTTCTTGGAGATTCTTGAGATATTGACGAAAGTTTAAGGTAAACTCTATTAGTAAAGGTTTGTTTCAAACGAAGCCGTTTTTCAACTATGTACGTAGTTATCCGAGTCAATATTGGCCCTCGGAATGTACATGCATCTATGAGTATGGTACTGAAGGACTATGTAACTTGAGTCAATTGTGACACTATTCTTTTATGCCGTCTAGGCGCTTGTGAGTTGACCTTCTATTTAACGCTCTTAATAGTTTTGGGGTCTTTGTAAGGCAAATACATGGTTGGATCATGCCAAGCAAATATCTGTTTTAAACTGCAGTTGTCTAATGGAACAGAAAAAAATGCATCCCTTCTATGTTTACTAGACTGCCAGGACTATATCTTGCCTGGCTCTGCTGCAAACGTATCGATAAATCTCTCTCCCTTTTATATTCATATAATAGGCTGCGCTCTCAAAGTCATCTACCGTTGGTCGGCTGACATAACACATATATACGTTGAAGGGACATTGACTGTCATTTAAGTCGGGTCTTATAGACCTGAAGTCTGATAAAATCCCAAATGCCTCTTCAAAAGCGTAAAGTCCCTTTTCCCTGTGCTTAGGAATTGCATCGGCAAGTATCTGAGCTAAGCTTAGCTAACGCAGCAAACCAGTGACAACATCATAGGCCTACCGTGTAGAGGGGCCAACTTTGTCGACTTTGTCACTATAAAAATAACACTCCTCCCCAAGTCCCTTTACGTTATATGTTTTAACAGTGTATGTTTAGGTCAGCCCATTCGGCCTCTATCGGCCAACTTTGAAGTTCCACAGGGCAGTCATTTAGGTCCTCTTCTTTTTTATAGCTAGTTTTCAAAACCATTTCCTCACCCCTTCAACAAGACCTTGATAGTTTTTCGATCTGGTGCCCCAAAAATTGCTTAGAACTAAATATCGCCAAATTCTAGTCCATCACCTTTTCGCATAAGAAGCACCAATCTCCTCACCGACTCTAACTTTTTAACAACCAACCTATCTCCTGCATTCAATCCATTCACGACCTTGGCTTTTGTGTGATAGAGGACTCAACTACTGGTTACATATCGATAAGATAATCCCTAAGGCCAACTCGGTACTGGGTTTTATAAAACGGTGGTCCACAGAATTCCCCAACCCATACGTGAGCAGGTCCCTCTATATTACCTTTGTTCGCCCCCTCTTAGAGTACGCCAGTCAAGTATGGTCCCCATTTTCTTTTTTTCTTTGACTTGCTCTTCGAGGTATACCCTGAGACGATCCGTTTTTTCTGCCCCCCTATCGAAATGGTCTCAACCTTATGAACTTAAAAATCCTTCAGGAACGCTGACATGCAGCCGACTCTCTCTTCATCCACCGACTTCTTTCACGTCACGTTGATTGCGTATCCCTTACCAACACTAACCCTTATAATCTACGTACCCCTCGTCTCTTCAATTTACCAACGCACCACTTCTCCTATGGCGCGAACGTACCAATCTCCCGTATACAACGAAAGATCAATTCCAACCTTATCGTCTTTGACTTTAATCGCACCACTCCCTGCCTTAAATTTGATCTCCTTCACCACTCCAACCAACCTTAGTTCTAAGTTTAAGTTTAACCCATATTATCCCAAACACCTTTAATTTTGTTCGATTTGAAAAAAAACTCTTACCAACTCATACCTAGTCAAGTCATAAATACTGGTACACAACTGAACTCACTCATTTTGAATGCAACACTGGGCGCATCCATTTCGAATTGATTGCGATTTGACAGTTGATATTTTATGCTTCATTGCGACGTAAGAAGTTTTTGACATTAATTGCTTACAATCATGGAATGGGGCGACATCGAAAATCGTATTGTTGTAGTTGGCCTACTTAAATGCAACATGGAAAAAGGCGATATCTTTAGGACGTTTGGAATCACTCGCAATTTCGTGTATCGTGCTGTGAAGTTCTTTGAGAATACTGGTGGAGTACGAGACCGTCAAAGATCCGGCCATCCGCGCACTGTGAGAACTCCGAAAGCGATCAAAGCCGTGAAGAAACGAATCGACCGAAAACCGCTGCGAAAACAGAAAATCTTGTCGCGGGAAATGCAAATTTCGCAAAAATCCATGTCTCGAATTATCAAAGAAGATTCAGAACTCAGCGCGTACAAGCGACCACTGGACACCTGCTCACGGACGCATTGAAGGAAAAACGCAAGCGAAAGCGTTACTCAGCCGGTACGTGAAGAACGCTCACAGCTAAATTCTGTTTACTGACGAGAAAATCTTCACCGTAGAAGAATCGTTCAATAAGCAGAACGATCGTGTGTATGCTCGGTTATCCAGAGAAGCATCCCAACTCATCCCGTGGGTTCAAAGAGGCTACCATCCCACGTCTGTAATGGTATGGTGGGGGGTGTGCTACGATGGACTTACTAAGCTCCATTTTTGCGAGAAAGGAGTGAAAACATCGGCCAAAGTATATCAATCGACCGTCTTGGAACACATTGTGAAGTCTTTCAACCAATCAATATTCAACAACAAGCCATGGACTTTTCAGCAAGACTCTGCTCCAGCAAAAACGACTCAAAAACGACACAACGTTCCGGACTTCATATCAACGGATGACTGACCAGCTGATAGTCCAGACCTCAACCCGTTAAATTACAAGTTTTGGCCCGTATTAAAGGGCATGGCTTGCTCTACTCGACACTCAAATATTGAGTCGATGAAGCGAGCCCTTGTCCGTGCAGTGGACAATTTCCCATGTATGAAGTGCGTCTCGCAATCGATGAGTGGCCACATCGTCTTAAGTTGTGCTGGAAGGCAAATGGAAGTCATTTCGAATAAGTTGTTCTAAGATTTGTAGCCATTGAATAACCCAATAAAAACAAAAAAAATTGTTTAAATATTAATTCGTTTTCATTTGGCGCTGATTTTTCTGTGCACCAACACTTATGACTTGACTAGGTATTTATGACACTATGAACATATTTATATATAAAAAATACACAATATTGGGTATATAACTTAATTCGTGCGGTTTTTTTTTCAAAATTTGAACGTTTATTTAAGAAAAACATACAATAGTATTATTCAAAGTATTGCCCATCTGAAGCTATGACTTTTTCCCATCTTTCTGGCAATTTGTGGATCCCATCCCAAAAGAACTGCGCCGGCTTGGCAGCCAAGAATGAATCAAGCCAATTTTTGATATTCTGCTCTGATGTGAACCGTATTTCAGTGGGGGCGTTCTGCGTCGACCGGAACAAATGGTAGTCAGAAGGGGCAAGGTCTGGGCTATAAGGCGGGTGGGGTAAGACTTCCCATCCACTGTTTTCCAAATAGTTCTTAACCGGAATAGCAACGTGGGGCCGAGCGTTGTCAGTCATGATGGAAAATTATTGTCTCGTGTCTGGTCTCGCATATTCCGGGCGTTTTTCGGCTACTGCTCTCTTCAAACGGATTAATTGTGTTCGGTAGCGTTGTCCATTGATGGTTTCACCCGGTTTTAGCAGCTCATAAGACAGTACACCCATCTGATCCCACCAAATACAGAGCATTACCTTCGCGCCATGGATATTCGGCTTTGCCGTTGATTTGGCTGCTTGGCCGGGTTTCACATATGATTTTTTGCGCTTGGGGTTGGCGTAATGGATCCATTTTTCATCACCAGTAACAATCCGATGCAAAAATGACTTCCTTTTGTGGCGTTCCAGCAGCATTTCGGACATGCAAAACCGCCTTTCGACGTCTCTCGGCTTGAGTTCATGTGGAACCCAATTTCCTTGCTTTTGAATATATCCAGCTGCTTTTAAACGTTTTGAAATGGCTGCTTGAGTGACACCCAAAGATTCTGCGAGCTCTTCTTGTGTTTGGTAACAATCTTGATAGAGTAATGCTTCCAGTTCTTCATCTTCAAACTTTTTTGGCTGCACAGGACGTTCATCGTCTTCCAAGCCAAAATCACCACTTTTAAATCGTGCAAAACAGTTTTGCACGTTTGCTCAGCTAGCGCATGTTCACCATAAACTTCCACCAAAATACGATGACTTTCGGCAGCAGTTTTCTTCATATTAAAGTAATGAAGAAGAACTCCCCGCAAAAACACTTGTTCAGGCACAAAGTTCGACATATTTGAGTGAAAAAAAATTATTGCTGTTTACGCTTCAAATGAATGACATATACTGAAATGACGTACAATGACAGTAGCTTTCCAACGCATGTTCCAATGGAATAATACAAGTTACGCCATCTCCTAGCAAACCGCACGAATTAAGTTATAAACCCAATACATTTTTGGATAACGGTTTCTAGAACCGTTTCTTTAATGGAACAGTAGGAAAATATGAAACTGTATTTTTTTCATCGTATTTTTAAGTAAAAGAAAAAAAACTCAAATAATTTGACTATTTCAATACATTTTATTTGAAAAAGTAGCAGATTTAAATTTATTAGATATATTTACACTTTTAAATTAAACAATACTAGTAATATGATAAAATATTTGTTCCAAGTTTTAAAATTTCAGTTTGAATGAAACATTTTTGAGCAGTTATTATGTAATGCAACGTTACAGCCTTCATATTTCATTTTCGTATTTTTGTGAAAAAATCCGCAGCGGCTTTGGTTATATTGGCTGACAGTGTGATTGCCAAATACTATCGGGAACACGTGTTCTGACAGCTAGAAATGACCTAGGCAACTTTGACGTTAAGGCAATATTTTTGCCCGAAGGTGTATTTATTGGTTGAAGGTGTGTTTTAACAATATACCTAGTGAAAGAAAGCAAGTCATAGTTGCTTTCTTCAGCCAAAGGAGATACCTTGTAAAGTCTGAAAGAATTGTTTACGCTTGCATTTATTGAAAACATAAGTGGCTGTCAGTAGCATCTCTTTTAACGAATTGAAATTCGGTAACATCCAACATTTTGATCCAACCGATCAATTCCTCCCATATATATCGGTTATAATAAACTATACAACGAGGCTGATCAATGTCCTTCTTCTGCTTATCGCAAAATCTCTTAACCTTTCCCAGAGGCTTAACACCACATTTGGTAGATGCAACAGTAACACTGTTGTTGTCATTATACCGGACAAGAGTTATATTAGAAATTGTATCTGTACATTAAATGAACATCTTTAAGATTTTCTCATTTCTTTGGGATCTTTTAATGGTGCTTTTTCAGCACGGTTTGCTCTTATGGTACCAGTTACATAATGGCCCATTTTTTTAGTTCATCCAGAAGAGGCAAGGATTGAAAAAAAAATTGCAAATTTGTCGTTTGGAATTAAATTATTGTTGTCAGAAGCATGAAAATACCGCAGCAAATCCTCAAACCTATTTCTCGGCATAGCAGATGCAACTCCCTGAAAATTACAGTCAATTCTTTGTTCCCAATATATGCGGTATCTCGCTACGCTATTATAGTCCGATGGCAATAAAATACCAATAAAACGTATAATTTCTACCGTGGAAACTCTAAAAGTTTGGTTACCTTTCTGAATAGCATTTCTTTCTGTTTCAGAACGCAAAAGCTCAAAAACTTCTTCATTAAAAAAAGATTGTACTGGATTATTTAGATCTTCTAAAAACATTGGCCGAATATGCGCTTTCTCTGGTCTTTCGGGAATGTCTACAGGCTTCAACTTTCTTGCAGCTGGGGTGCGTTTGTCTTTTTTTCAAAGGCGGACCATAACCTGCTGATGTACGAGTACTAGCAATTGGCTCATAAGTTTGGTCGATAACAGAACTTTCCAAAATATTATTTGTTACCTCTATTTCGCCACGATTAGAGACCGTGGCTTGGAATTCCGCCTCTGCTAAAAGTTAGTGCTTTGAATGATGATTAATATTTGCTGATTCTTCATCACCGCTATCTTCATCACTCATGTCGTTGTCTACAGGGGGGGTTATACTAATTTCAGCAGCCAAAACGTTGTGATTCCATTTACACTCAACCTGAATACTCGGTAAACATAAAAAAAATGTTTTTGCAAATATTTGTTACACTAGCATATGATCCTACTATTCCACTTGTGGAACGGTGCAAACTATTTCAAAAAAAAATATCTAAGACCTCAACATTTTTTTGCTTTGAAATAAAAAGCGACATATTATTCAAACATTTACAAGTAAACCAATCTAACATGGAAGATATTATACCAAATAGTTTGTAAAAAAAAAACTTACACTTTGCGGCGAGACATTGTTTTGTCGATTTCTTAAAATTTAACACAAAATAAATACACCGACATAAATAATGGACGCGTTCAAGAAATATTTGTAGAAAATGAAACAGATACCGTTCCACTAATGGAACACTAGCATGATACGGGGGGGCTTTCATCCCCACCAAATTTAAACCAAATTTAAGAAGAGATATATTTTGATAACTCCAGAAGCGATATAGGATACGGCACAGGTGTCCTCTGTTGGACAACATAGTAAAATTTCACTCATCGGTAAGAAAACGTGCATGTGTCTTCCAAGCGGAGATATTCGTACTCCTGATGGCATTGAACTGTATTTTGATGAATTTGGGGTGAAAGCAAAGTATCTAAATTTGTAGTCACGGCTTCCAAAAGAGGTCCAGAGTACGAGGTTTCCTAAACTTAATCGGAAGGCTCATTGACCTCTAATCTAGGTTAGGACCGCTTGTGTGATCCGTTGTGACTCTCATTGATAGTTGAGTTTGACTTCAGTAAATCGAACACAAAATCAATGTAACAGACTAGTTCTTCTTCTTTTCTTCGGACAGAAAAAGTCCTCTTTGAGGGATACAATTGCCATATAGTTGACCAATTAAAAGCTTATCGACCACCATAACTACTTCAGCTCCCTGCCTTTATATACTCTGTAACCGCTCTGAATAACTACTTTATTACGACTTGACTTTCATTTCTTTCGCCACATGTCACTTTAAATTTAAGTCAACTTTTACAGCCAATAGCCGCCTCCATAGCCAAGTCCTCAAAGGTATTTAAAAAAAAGAAAAAACAAGTCCTCATTCATTTTCTATAAAATGAACTACAGAGCCATAAACAGCAAAGCTCTCTGAGCCCTTGCATAAAATTTATGAACAAATGTCACCCTATGACTACTGCCCCCCGCGATACACGAATACCATGGCGTGGCTTCATGTCAAATAATATCCAAAAGACACTACTGCTCTGAAATGGTTTTCTCAAACAATTTTAACACTCGTGCCCATGTGCGTGAAAATGAAAGTATCTACAAATTCAACAAATTCACTGCCTTCTCATTATTATTCATTGCCGTGGAAAATAAAAATGTCCTCAACAGCAGCGGTAGGTATTACTGCTTAAGCTAGTCGTTGGCTTTTGCACCTGATGCTTCTACCGTTTGTCATTTCGAAACAATTAAATTGCAGCAAGTCCCTCGCAATGAACCTATTCATACTCGAATACCACTCTGACTTGGGGTATAAGTAAGTACGAGTATTTCAAAGTGCTATTCTAAGATTCAGTGTGCCATAAATTGTTGGCGCTTATTTCGAATTCAACGTCAAGGACCCCCTGGGCGGTTAATGTTTCTTTCATTGCTGGCATTGCCAAACGTTTTGAGCTCCACTTTGTTTAGTTAGATATTCGCAACGGGAAGTATCTTGCTTTGTACTCATATATTTGAAACCTCAATGGCCGCCACGATTAAATACGAATATTTTGAATGTTACACGTCAAAAACGGAGCTTCCGGGCTTATGGTTTAGCTACAGATACTTTCGTTCTTTTTTCTGTTCGATTTCACTTTGTAAAGCTAGGAAAATGGTAATTAATTGCAAATGGATTTAGTAATTAGGTGGGGAATCCAATCGGAATGTCCCATGTGGCTATATTCCAGCGTTGGATTAATACCAAATGCGTCCTTTCAAAAAGGTATATCTACGATTGTATACACAAAATGACTGTGACTGTGTGTATATAGTTTATGGGAATTTGTACTCGCATGTACTATAGATATATTCATTCATACAGAGAGGATGGCAATCAATTTGTAATTAGAAAGTTTTCCATTGATATGTTTGTATGTATGCAGCTGTCAGTTGGATATCGGTAATCATTTGGGGCTACCGTTCCGTAATTAAAAAGCACTTGCATTGTAATCAATAAAATGCTTCACTTGCAGATGCAATTGCAAATGGTCGGTCGACAGTAAAGGGGGCCATCAGGCTGGAGTTGACATACCAGAGGATGTCGCTACGGGGCGATGGGTAGAAATTTAAATGTTTCGTTGTTTATTTGCTATGTAATATCACCGAATTAGTGTCATTTTAATCGGATAAGGATACGAATAATTGAATTCATTTAAATACTGATGAAGCACATTCGTTTGATAGTGCAGAAGGTGTGTGTCAGTTTGAGTGTTTCCAATTGAATTCGATTTTACTGAGTTTTGCTTTTAGTATTACCAGTTAAGTTAAACTGAATGTCGTAGAAGATATACCTATACAGCTGTCAAAATATGTGATTTGTTGGCCTGTAGCTGGATAATTTATCTCATGCACTTGGTTTTCAATTATCGCAGCAGATACCTAGGCAGCATTTTGAGGTCTTTTGCGGTTATTTAGTCAACAGGGGACTTTCGTTGGTTTAAATTTGTTCATCTTTACGTTTCCTAAATTTAAATTCGTCTACGTGTAATTGGCAGACACTCTCTTCGAATCACTGATATTGTAGATGAGTGCTTGACCGTCGAAGGGCTTAAAGGTCCCTTCCAGATGAGAAGCCAGGATTTCCGCTTTCTCCCTTCAACCACTCGTTATTTTTTCAGATTTGTGGAGCGGATTCATTACGTCTTCAGTACCTTGCAGAATTTTGGTATCAAGTTTTCAAGATATTTGGCTACTGCACAGTTTTCGAAGTGTGTAATGGTGTCCCTGGGCAAACTGCACAGGTTGTTCAAACCTGTTCTATGGTAAGAAACAGGATTTTGCTACTATTTCTTACGGTGTCAATCTGGCGATATGAGGCAGTATTGCAATTGGTCCCAGTGGTAACCGCAGGGTATTGGTCTATGCCCATCTGGACTCGATATGCTAAACTTATACATGCTAACCAGCAGATAAAAATAGATAGCAGCACTATAAACGGGACAGCGGATGAATTTCCCAGATGGAATCAATGATGGAAAAAACGCTCGGAACAAATGAAACCTTATCCGTGCTACTCTGAGATATTTGGAGCCCAGACTGGAAGCGCTCACATCTTCGATCAGCCTACTAGCTTCAGTCTTAATGACTCTTATCCTAGGCGTATCGAAAAAATGGAAATGGCCCCACTAGGTTGGGGCTTGCAAAAGGATCAAGGAAAATGAACTTCAAATATGTACGTGGAATGTTAGGTCCCTTAGGCCACGTGCAGCCGGATAACTTGCAGAGGCCCTAGACTATTTCAAAGCAGACATTACCGCCAACCGAGAAATGTGATGGGATTGGTCGAGCAAAACGAATGCTAAATTTGCCAAAGTAAGCCTTATATGCGCGCACGCCTCCAAAGAGGAGAAGATGACGACACCAAAGATAGTTTATACGAGCTCTTGAATATGACCTACGAGCAATGGCCTAGCTATGTCATTGAAATTGTCCTCGGCGGTTTTTGTGCAAAGCTAAGAAGAGAGGGCAACTTTGGTTATACACCAGAACAGTGCAGAACACCACCACCGATAACGAATTTAGGCTAATCGGCCTTGCGGCCGGGTGAAACATTGACATAGCTAGCACGGGGTTTCCACATATCGATTCACAAGAGGACTTGGAGAACTCTTGATCAAACAACCATCAACCAGATTGACCACATTGTGATCGACGCAAGGCTGATGGATACCTGATAGTTCCGAAGCGCCAACATCGACTCGGATAATAACCTTATTATAGCCAAGGCACAGTTGCGGATATTTCGAACATCGTAAAAGTAGCTAATAATGTGAGAAAATTTGCATTCGAATGCCTACAATTGTTTAAGATCTCCAAATGCTTTCCCTATTAGCTCTCCCTTAATTTCTTAGGAGATCCTCTGCCGCTAATAACGAGTATCGAAGACACTGTGGCAAAGCCATCCGCCTCCGATCTGGTGGCTTCCACTCTGCCACCACAATGAAACCAATAGTTTAACGACGAGTACCGGCAAGCACACACAGCTAAGTCAGATGTACGCAAAGAGGTATTGCACCGGTTTCTCAGGAAGAAAAGGAAAGAGCATGAAAACGCGCGGTCGAGGAAATTGGGCTGTGCTGCTCCAGAAACGAGATTCTGAGACTTAAAAATATGCCCCGGATGCAAGCGCCACATCGAAGTCTGTTTAGATGAAGACAGGAATATCGTAGTAGAGTCGCATTCGATGATACCGGTAAACTGGTAAACAGAATGAACCTTTCAACCTGTACAATTCGGACCAACAACTCCTCCTACTCGACCGGGAAGAAGTGAAGATAGCAATTTCTAAGCTCTTCAATGCCGCAAGCAATGACTTGGTAAGGAGTATACCTCAACTCATCTGTAAAAGTAGGACGGCAGTATACCCAATGAATTGAACATCAGCATTATCTGTCCGATCGTCAAAAAAGACGTCTTCTGGACAGCGCCAACTACAGAGGCATCAGTCTTCTTAACATCGCCAGACCCAGACCACCATCGACCAAATATGCGCACTTCTACAGAAATATACTTCTTACCAAGCCAACGCCTGCGGCTTTGAAGAGCCCGGCAGTCAACCGGCCCACTGTAGCAGCTTTGTTGGACATAAGCTTAGCAATTGCCATCTTCGCATCATCCAGGTCAGGTGAATGGAATTGCAACTCAACACGTTGTTCCTCTGTTTATCTCTACAGGCTTCGGTTTTAATTTATTATTTAAAAATTGCTTACAAAGTAGGACATAGATCTTATAAATTGTTGTAAGCCTTTATATAACTGATTTACCTTATAAAGGGTTTTAAAATAAGGACTTGACAACTTTTTTTTTAAGTAAAACGCAAACCATTTGAGATATTTCAAAAACTTTATTATCGGCTTGAAGTACAATGAAAACATTTATGAATGGAACTCGACTTCGTTCATATGGCCACCGTGGGCACGTTTGCAGCGGTCGATTCGTTGGACACAATTTTCAACGATTCGACCACACATATCGGCCGAAACGGCCGCTATTTCGTGTTAAATGTTGGCTTTGAGCCCTTACAACGTCGTCGGCTTATTGGCATAAACCAAAGACTCAACGTAGCTCCACAGAAAATAGTCAAGCGGCGTTAAATCGCACGAACGAGGCGGCCGATCGACTGGCCCATTTCTTGAGATAACATGCTCACCATACTTACTTTACTTACCTTAGGTGGCGCTACAGTCCGGGGTGGACCTGGGCCTCAATCAACAAGCTTCTCCAGCCAGCTGGATCCCTAGCTAGCTGCCTCCAGTTTCGCACGCTAAGTTGGCTGAGGTCCTGCGCCACCTGAGTCTTGTCCTTCCTCTACTGCGCTGTCCCTCGGGAGCGGATTCGAAGACTTTTCGGACCGGAGTATTGGTGTCCATGCGCTCTACATGACCCAGCCATCTCAGTCTTTGGATCTTCACTCTTCTGGCTAGGTCCATGTCACTGTACAGTCCATACAGTTCGTCGTTGTATCTCCTCCTCCACTCACCGTCAATGCAGACGGGACCGAAGATCGCCCGAAGAATTTTTCTCTCGAAGCAACCAAGAACACCCTCATCCATTTTTGATAATGTCCATGCCTCTGCGCCATAGAGCAGGACCGGGATTATTAAAGTCTTATAAAGGGTGACTTTTGCTGCCCGAGAGAGGGTTTTGCTATTCAATTGCCTTCTTAACCCAAAGAAACAGCGGTTGGCAAGAGTAGTTCTTCGCTTGATCTCAGCGCTGGTGTCGTTGTCTGTATTTATAGCGGAGCCTAGGTAGGCAAAGTCCTTAACTACCTCAAAGTTATATCTGTCTAAGGTGACGTTCTGCCCGAGACGTCGGTGTTGGTTGTCCTTATTGCTTGACAGCATATACTTGGTCTTGCCCTCATTGACCGCTTAACCTATTTTCGCCGCTTCCGTCTCAATACTCGCGAAAGCGCCACTGACATCACGCTGTTTTCTTCCGATTATGTCAATATCGTCGGCGTATGCGAGTAGTTGGACGGACTTTTGAAAGATAGTGCCTCTTGTGTTTGCTCGTGAGTTTTGCACTATTCTTTCAAGTACGATGTTGAAAAAATCGCATCACAGCGCATCGCCTTGTCTAAATCCTTTCTGGACATCAATGGTCTCGGTGAGATCTTTACCGACCTTGATGGAGCAGCGTGCATTCTCCATCGTCATCCTGCACAGACGGACGAGTTTGGCAGGGATGCCAAAACTAGACATTGCTCTATATAGCTCGTCTCTATAGATGCTGTCATACGTGGCCTTAAAATCGATGAATAGGTGGTGTGTATCGATCTGAAGCTCATGGGCCTTCTCCAAGATCTACCGTAGTCGAATGTGTGGTCGATTGTGGACTTTCCTGGCCTGAAGCCGCACTGATATGGACCTATCAGGTTCTTGACGAACGGCTTCAGGCGTTCACGCAATATGACAGATAAGATCTTGTAGGCGATGGCAAGTAGACTCACGCCTACTTTCGTCTGGCAATATTTTACAGACGAGTTGGATCGCTACAAATAGATACTGGTGGCAAAGGGTTGTAGCCAGAGATTCGGGGTGTATTACACGGAAACGTTCTCACCTGTAGTCTGGTTTCATCGCTATGGCTTATATTGGCGCTTGCTGAAAAACAGGCGGAAAGCTTAAAGGTTTTGCTAATGCTGACTGAGCTTATGGTGGTGATGACCGCAAATCGTATGCCAGCTATGGTGTTTTGGTAATGAAACTGTGGCGATCACATGGGAGTCGAGGAAGCAACCATCAGTAGCTTTAAGAAGCACCGAGGCCAAATATACGCATTGCAAGATGGGACGAGCTATATCCCTTGGTATGGCTGTTATTTTGGCTCAAATGTGTGTGATAATATTGACCTGTTGCAATCTCGAATACTTCATCCTTTTCAATAACCATGTGCCTTCAAAAACAGTGGTCCATGGCTTACAACTGAGGTCCGTAACGTCAATAAAGTTCGTAGGAAACTCTATTCGAAATGGAAGCGAACTTCAACTAGTCTGAATTGAGAAAACTTTTGTCGAACACTTTATTTCTCAACTTTCATCACGAGACTCTCTAAGGAAATATATTTTCTATCCCTGCTCTGGAGCAACTTACGCTCGGTTGGTGTTCGTAAAAACCATGTTGCAGACGTCTAACCTGATCTTGGTGATATTAATGATGCTTTCTTATACAGCTCAATAGAAAGAAAGAAGACTTCTCTACCCAACCTTTGAATTCGAAACTGTATCGGAAGTTGATGTCATCGATATCATTCGATCGCTCAAGTGAAATGGCGTTGGTTTGTCAAAATGATGATACCCTAACCCAATCCTCATCATTTCCGTCTTATTGGAAAGTCATTACTATCCCGGAGAAACCTACACCTTCTGTGGCTAGGGTCCTCGCTAGATTGCTTTTGTCCAGTCTGGTTTCAATCTTTTTGAGAAGCTAAGAAAGTATTTTGAATTTAGTGAAAGTCCGGCGGGTCTCATGACTAATAACTTGAGTAATCGTTGGGATATGGTTGATGGCAAATCTTCTCATATTAGGAATATACATGCAGGAGTTCCCCAGGGCTCAATACTGGGTCCAATATTGTTTTGCATATTTATTATTGACCTTCCCACATATTGCTCAAACGCTAGTCTTCATTTCTATGCGGATGATCCACAAATATACTTATCTAGACCTATTCGTCGATCTGAGGATTTTGTTTGGAGGATGAATAAGGATCTACCTGCAATCCACCGTAATTGTCGCTACGTAATTGTTTGACCTTCAGCCCAGCAAAGTCTCAGTTGATTTTAATATTTAAAAATCTTAAAAATACTGCCCATCGTTGAGGTAACGACACACATTTCCAATTAGTGGAGATTGAAACTAACCTGGGTTTTAAGATAAATCGCTCCCTCTCTTCTGTAAACCACATTTACGAGGGCGGGTCAATAAGTCCGTGACTTTTGGATTAAAACACAGATTTTTTGATAAAAAAATAATTTTATTTTTCAACGTAGTCTCCCTTGAGCTCTATACACTTTGTCCAACGCTTCTCCAATTTTTTTATCCCTTCCAAAAAAAATGATTTGTCGAGGTCCTCAAAATAGGCCTTTGTTTGCGAGATGACTTCATCATTGGAGTCAAATCTTTTTCCACCAAGCCATTTCTTCAGGTTTGGGAACAAGAAGTAGTCGCTCGGAGCCAAATCTGGAGAATAGGGTGGATGAGGGAGCAATTCATAGCCCAATTCATGGATTTTTGCCATTTGTTACACGATTGCGTTTGTGGTCGACTGTGAGCAAACGCGGCACCCATCTTGCGGAAAGCTTTCTCATGCCCAAGTGATCATTCAAAATTGAAACCACTGAGCCATGCGAGATCCCTACGGCTTCCACAATCTCTCGCACTTTCAATCTTCGGTCGGCCAACACCATATCGTGAATTTTTTCGATTGTTTCGGGTGTAGAGACCTCAACTGGGCGTCCAGGACGTTCGGCATCTTCAGTGCTTGTACGGCCACAACGAAATTCAGTAAACCACTTTTTTACCATTGAAATCGATGGTGCAGAGTCCCCATAGTATTTATCAAGCTTAGCCTTGGTCTCGGTAATGGTTTTTTTTCGCAAGAAATAATGCTTAATAAGCACACGAAATTCACTTTTTTCCATTTTCTCCTCAAATTAGTGAGTAGTCTGATAAAAATAGCTGTCAAACACAAACTAACTGACGCAGCAAGTTTAAATTTTGACAGGAGTCAACTGACAGATGCCTGTTGACAGGAGCAGTGTTGCTGTTTCAGTAAAGAGGTCAGAAATTCAAAAAGTCACGGACTTATTGACCCGCCCTCCTATTACACTGTGCGACGCAAACTTTGGCTGCTCTCTGGTTTTATTTCTGTTAATACGAGGCTGAGACTTAGTATAGCATTCAATGATATGGTTAGGTAGGTGTATGGGGTTCGTCAACGTGGCCAGACCACATATCCAATTATCAGAAAAGTATCCTTGGTTCTGTGCTCCAGCAGTTCTTGCATGTTAGGTGCTGTATCTTCTTGCAAAAAATCATTCGGAACAGGTCGCCACCATCGTTTTTATAATTACGAAACAATTATGGACTCTGTCTACACCTCAATAGTAATAAAATGAAGAATCACTGTTTCCAATCGCTATTTTGTTGGTGTAAGATGACAATTGAGTAGTGAGGCTCTGTCCCTAAAAATCCCAATTCCACTTTATTGCCGAAGATACCCTCAGTTGATTGAAGTGAAAAATCCATCGAAAAATACTCAGTCATGTTTGGATTGAGAGCGTTTCCAGATGAGGATTTAACCATGGACTAAACAAGTTGTACAGCGACATTCACGTCCGATCAAGCAGATGTTGCAAGGCAAAGGATCGCGCTTACTTGCAGATGCGGTAGATTTCATGGTCTTAAAAGCTACAGCAAATACCTCCTTACTGATAAAATTTTGTTTAATTTTAAGAAATTTGTCCACCTTTCACTTGATAGGCATTATCGGAGCAGAAAAATCAAATTTCAATACTCCATGGACTGATTACAGCAACAAAACGTTTACCAAGAACAGCCCGAGTACCATTCACTAGAAATACTCATTCGTACGCACACACCATTACTATTATCCTTCGATGAGAAAGGCGAACCACACAGTACCGCCCACATAACACCATAAGCCGCACCATAAAATTTCTACTTAAGTTCACATCAACAGTTACGAAATTGAGGAAACCATTCAAAAGGACCGAAATGCCGTACAAGTAGCTGTAAACTTTTGATATACTTTGAAAGATAAAAAGGCCATGTGAAACATGCTGCCTCCACCTATTCTTCACATGGTTCGCACAACAATACGGGACAACCCACAAACCCCCAGTCATCAACCCTCATTTCCAAACTTCTAACCCATGACCCAAGAATGGTAACTTTCAACGACCGACGACGATGACAACAGCGACAATACCATAGAGAGAGAGAGAGAGAAAACAAAATGCAATCCATTGCCTTTTCATAGTCGGAAGGACATTATGTCAATATCGCAAATAGTTAATCTTTTTGTGGCCTCAGGAGTATTAGGTAGAGTGTTCTCCACAGTGCATGCTGACAGAATGAGAATTGAGGGTTGAATTTTGGTCAGGAGACACAGAGAGGACTGACAGGGTTTGGCCCGAATCATAAGAGACTGACTCTGGAATTGAAACTGGAGGGTGGTGAGACCCTTTTATGATTCAATAAAGTGTAAAATAAGCGCTCAGCCAAGTCCTCACGACAAAGACTTTTGATTTTGTGCACCGAGACCGCAGAAAAGGGCTTGTGTGCTCCGGCTATTACTAGCTGCTAGTACGAATATGTCCTCTCGAAATTGGGGGACGGTAAAATATCGTCATCGTCATCGTCATCGTCAACGTCGACAGCAAATACATCGACTATGAGTACAACTACGATGACGATGGCGACAACAGCAACGTCGTCAATGGCTTTTATGTACTCCTAACTTGTTACTTGCCTCGGGCCTGAAGTGTGTTGTGAAAATTTTATTCAATTGGAGGTGGTTCGTCCTTTTCGTCCGATTTTTTTTTTCCTTTTATATTTTTTTTAATTTTTTTTTAGTTTGTGGTGGTTTTTTGTTGCCGGCGTTTTTGGCTTTTAGTGGCACTGCCACTGATGCTGGTGGGCAGGATACATAAACTTTGTACGAGCACATCATCCTTGGATGCTGGCGAATTTAGTTTGATGTTTCGCGCTAATGTATTTCACTCAATTCGATGGCAATGGAAAGTGCCATGCTCCTGTGAATACTAGGTATACTCCGAGTACATACTACCACAGACTACAAGGACTAGTCGTATAGTGATGCGGAAATGTGGATATGCGTTACTTTGCAGGACGACGACGAGTAGTGTTGAAATTTCGGCTATCAACTTTGTCGGGATTTGATTTTGTTTATTGGTTAACTAAGTGAGCTTGGTATTTAAGGACCACAGAGTGGATTCAAAACTTTTGTAACGAATTTTAGGTGGCAACTAGTTTCGAAAGTTTGACTTCATTTTCATTACCATCGTGTGGGGCATAAAAGACAATGCTATAGAGTACAGATTTTAAAGTATCTATATAAGAGCAGTTGTAGTTTAAAGTTGCTGCAGGAGATTGATGCAACTTTGACGTAAATGCTATTGAGATGAAACGTTAAATGAATGATCCTTAAAATAAAGAGTCTATTCACTCGGAGAAGTTAGGTCCTGGAAGTTAGAATTGAAGGGAAACGAGTTAGGTGAGGCTTGTAGGTTGAAGTTGGACTGTACTGTGATATAGCCGATTATGTGGTGCCCATAGTGTGATACCTCATGTAGGTGCAGTGAGCAAAGGTTGGTAAGACACGCAACTAGAAAGAGACATCGCAGAAGGAGCAATGGTTTAACTTACAGGATTACTAAGAGACGATGTCGTTATTTCATTTCTATTCCACTATATTCCAATAGATGAGGCTACATTCACAAATATCGTTTGAAAGTTGATCAATTTGCACGGCCTTTCTTTTGAGGTCTGCTAATGCACGTATTTAGTTGATTAAAATGTATCTCAGATTGTGAATCGAGCTTCATTTCATAAAGTGAATAGTAAGTGAATAAAGTTCAAAAGACGACGTGCCAATCGGTTCAACTAAACATCAAATACGAACATTGTTTTCGATTGTCATTTCAACATGATTCCCATCGAAACCGATTGATTTGTGGACCAACTACAAGAATGACATAAATGATGATATTTTGCATCAGATGCGTTCTAGTACATCAAATCCTGATTTGCAAATGAGCGAAGAAATTCACAACAACCGACGCACTGCTATTAATTGAGGACAAAAAAACAAAAACACTGTGGTGCTGGCAGCCCGGTATGGGCCATGGCCTAGCTTCTTGACACTCATTTGTGTTGCTCATGTTGTCATTTTTGTTACATCTGAGCAGGACCTACGGTCTATCGCCGAGTCCCAACGGCACTCCTTAGAAGCTTTTTCGTAGGCAATTTTGCTTTCGGGAGTTAGCCATTGCCCGCAGAAAGGGTGATCTTCAACCGGATCTTCAACCATCCCACTAGGTCGATACCGCTGTAAAGTCCGAACAGTTCGTCGTTGTATCTCCTCTTCCGCTCACAGTCAATGCAGACAAGCCTGATAATCTCAATCAGCCTTTTTTATGAAATCCATGCCTCTGCGTCATTAAGCAGGACCGGGACTATACAGGTGTTGTACATAGGGTAACGTTTGGTGTTCGAGAGAGGGCCTTGCTAGTCAATTGGCTTCATAGCCCAAAGAGGTGGTAATTGGCAAGGGTTAATCTTCGCTGGTGTCGTTTCCTAAATTGATGGAGGAGCATAGATAGACAGAGTACCTAAATATTTCAAAGTTATATCTGTTGACGTTGGTGTTGATTGCCCTTTCTGCTTGACGGCATATACTTGGTCTGGCCCTCGTTGGCCGATAAACCCATTTTCGCCACTTCTGTCTCAATACTTTCAAAAGCGTCGCTGAAATCACCCTGCTTTCTTCCGATCGATAAATAGGAGGTCTCTATCGATCTGAATCTCATGAGTTTTCTCCAGGATCTACCGTAGTGTGAATATTTGATCGATGGTGGACTTTCCTGTCCTGAGACCACACTGATATGGATCTATCAGGTTGTTGACGAACGGCTTCAGGCATTCACGCATTACGGCAGATAAGATCTTGTAGGCGACGGCAAGCAGACTCATGCCTCTATAGTTGGCGCGGTTCCTTTGTTGGACTAAATATAAGGTATTGCTATCTTTACTTCGACCAGGTGAGGTGGATAGAATTGATGGTCTATTTCGTCAAGGTTGAAAGATTCATCCTGTCCGACAGCGATATTTGGTACATCGTCGACATTATAGGGTCTGCAGAGGTGCTGTTTCTAGATCCTCAGCATCGACTGGGACGTTTCGTTTCTTCAGGCTTCGGTTCGGGTTCGAGCCTGCTGACCTCGAAATTCCTTACAGCATTAGCTTGGCCTTGTGCTGTTCAGGCTATCCGCAACCGTTGGCTCCTCAGAACGTTCAGGCATCCATAATACTGGAAGAGTGTTTCGCGCCGATCGCAAAGTGGTCAAACGGGTTGACGAAATGTGGAGACCGCGTGCTAGCTGCGTCCCGTTCCCAAAATCGATTGATGTGGCGTCGTGCAGGCCATACGTTCTGAAAGCCACTACTAAAATTTCCTCTCGTCCTAGCTTTACTTTGAGACCGCGGATAATTATTTGAATGGCATAGCTATCGCATTGCTCTTAGAAGCTTTCTTTGGAGTCGTCATCTTTCTTCTCTGTGGGGGCGTGCGTGCATATAAGTCTAGAGTTGGCAAATTTAGCTTTGATGCGAATTGATACGATGTGCTCGTTCACATGCCGGAAACTAAGTCTGCCTCCAACAACAAATCCGCATCCAAATGGGTTCTGATTTTGCTGTCATAACAATCGTCGAAGTATTTAGGTGTCCCAGGTTTTCAAGCTCTTTTTGCCCGGACCATCCCATCGTATTTCTTCGATAGCGGTAATGTCAGCTTTGAAGCAGTTTAGGGCCTCCACGCGTTGTTCCGATGCACGTGGCCTCTTAAGTGACCTAGCATTCCATGTGCATATCTGAAGTTCGTTATACTTAATTCCTTTGCTTCTTATGGTATCTGAGGTACCGTTATCCCGATTTTTTTTTTGTTTCTTTGTTTTCTTTCATTTATTAACTGTACACAGTGTGCACATCGCGCCTCACATCGCGCCTCACATCGCGGGCAAATTATTTCTCGAACCATTGCTTAGCCGTTGTCTTCAAGTAGTACCGTTGCCCCGTTCATTCTTATTTTCTTCTTCTCTTTTATTTGCAAGTCAGTTGGTGCTTAGAGTTGACTTAGTTTAAGATAGTTAGTTCTTTAGTGCGGTTCTTACAAAATAATAAAACCATTTCTCTACAGTAAGACACAATCGGGTAAATGAATTTGGAATTAACCGATGAATCTGAATCGAAAGAATTGAATTTTAGTGGAAGTGATGGTTCTGAATACTTAGGCAAATTCTGAAAATTATTTTCGAATAAATAAATCACACTCAGAACTGACATTTCTGTATGTAGGTGAAATTTCGTCCGAAGAAAGCGAAACAGACTCTGAAGAAGATGCTCCACAAAGTGTTCGTCGCCGAAAAGAACCAACCCAATCCACCCAACAACAGGTAATTGAAGTATGTAGAGATGAATGGACAAACGTCCCAAAAGATCCACCAGTTTTTGAGTTTCGTGGCAGCCAAGGACTAAAATCACAGGTGGCAGAGCTTGAACCAAAATATTACGCCGATTTGTTCTTCAACGACGATTTCATGAAATTATTACTAGATCAAACTAACACAAACGCAAAACAAGGTCCTTTACGCAGATCTTCCCGAATAAAAAAATGGGCTGATACTAATGCCTCTGAAATGGTAATTTTCTTAAGCTTACTCTTCCAAATGGTTCCTTTTTCACTTCCATCTATTGAACATTATTGGAGCACAAGTTCATTTTTCCAACTTTTAATGCGCTTTCTTCACTTTGCTGACAATAATATCCCCGGTGCTTCTTCTGATAGATTGCACAAGATTAGGCCCATTTCGAACCACTTAAATGAAACAATGAGCCAAACAGCCCAGGAAAAAACCTATGCATTGACTCAATCAATGAATCAAAGGTGCTTTGTCGTGGGAGATTAATGTTTCGCATATTTATTAAGCGTAAGCGGCACTTATAGCGGCGGAGGCCACGAAACGTAAATAGATTATCACCTTTACAAAATGTCGATGAGAAACCGTGTTAATGACAATAAAGTAATACTTGGAGAATCGCTAGAAAGCCAACCCCGTCTGCTCATTACAGAATTTTTCACAGCGGAACCACCGAAAACACGAGCATCGTTTGGAGAGCCAAAAATCCGGTGGTATAATCTATCGAAGGAACGATGCGCAAGATTTATCGCACTGGTTAGCCAGTAGAAGTACTTCAAAATATAAAAGGTATAGCAGACTCTATTTAGCCCGGAAGAAATGTGGAACAGCATGCACGAGGAATGCATAACACTCGCAAAGTCCCATCTGGGGACTATTTCGAAATACCATCACGTCGGCAAAGAAACATGGTGGTGGAATGACGAAACCAAACGAGCTGTGGCCGACAAGAAGAGTGCATTCCAAGTGTGGACAAATGCGATCGGAGCGACGATATCGAAAACGCTCGACTGGCTCTTGAAAGATCGCAAACAAATTCCTGGCTCGAACTCGAGCGGCAGAAGCGGAAAACCTGTACCAGGAGTTGGAACAAATATCCTCACGATCGGCGGATAGAAGACAAGCTATACAAGAAGTTCAAACCTCCTACAGTACTAAAATGCCAAATATTTTTAAGCTCGCTGCACAGAGGCGAAAAAATTCGATGGAAATAACCTCGCCGGGATACATAAAAAATGTAGACGGTCGTTTAATAACAAATGAAAAGGAAATTTGCGACCGGTGGCTTGAATACTGCAAGGAGTTGCTTAACAAACAGTTCCCACGTGATATCGTGCCGACAGCTGGTCTATTCGAGGAGGAAGTTTCGGACTTTTCAACCGAAGAAATAAGTATAGCAGTCGGAAAAATGAAGCGGGGGAAAGCGGTGGGACCAGACAGCATTCCATCAGAGTTTTGGTCGAAGATAAAGGGGATCGGCAGCGTTTGGCTATCGAAACTTTTAAATAAATTAAAATGTGGACAACCTATGCCGAATCAATGGAGGAGTAGCTTCTTGGTTCCATTATACAAAGGAAAAGGCGACACTCGAGAATGCAACACCTACCGTTCAATCAAGCTTATGTCACACACAATGAAAATCGTCGAAAGAGTCTTAAATGAACGTCTTCGGCAAATAATAAAGCTCGATAATAGCCAGTGTGGATTTGTTGAAGGTAGATCGACGATGGACGCTATCCAAAGCCTACGAATAATAATGGAAAAGCACCGAGATTCGTCTAAGGACTTACACATGGTATTTATCGACCTCGAAAAAGCATTCGATCGAGTGCCTAGGGATCTCATATGGGCCGCGCTGAGGTCTCAAAAGGTACCGGAAACGTATGTTAGAATAATACAAGACATGTACGGAAACGTGAAAACTGCGGTTAAAAGCTCTGCTGGACTAACGATAGAACTTCCAGTTAATGTCGGAGTGCATCAAGGAAGCGTACTTAGCCCTTTCCTCTTTAACGTAGTATTCGACTATGTTTTAAAAGACTGCATGCGCGAAGCAAATGTAACGCCAATTCTCTTCGCTGACGACGCTGTTATACTTAGCGATAACGTCGAAGATTTACAGAACGCCTTAGATTCAAGGAGAAATGCGTTAGAGAGAAACGGGTTTAAAATAAGTCGTTCAAAGACGGAGCATTTGACGTGCCCATTTGCGCATCCGTTGCGACCTGTTTCGTATATAATGTTAGACGGAATAGTTCTTCCGAAAATCACTATCTTTAAGTACTTAGGATCAATCGTTAACATGGAAGCGAAATGTGACGACGACGTAAACCACAGAGTGAGTATAGGATGGATGAAATGGCGGGAAAATTCGGGAATCTTTTGCGACCGAAAATTTCCACTTAAATTAAAGGGGAAACTCTACACCACTGTTGATAGACCAGCTCTTATATACGGTTCACAGTGCTGGACAATGTACGAAGCGTTTATAAACAAAATTACGGCAGCGGAAATGAAAATGTTAAGGATGTCTAGTGGAGTCACTACACGCGATTGCATTAGGTCTACGCGTCTTCATATAAAGAACTCGGTAACCGACCAGCTTGAGGCGAATGGAATAAGCTCGTATTGCCACGTTCAAAGAAGATCTGGAGAAAATTCGGTTTAAAAGGCACTATCAACTACGGTCACTCCAACTGTAAGAAAACGAGGTCGGAAAAGGAATTCCTGGATTTCTCAGATGGCAAATGCGCAACAACGCCTGGGGCTAACCACTGAAGCGATCCAGGACCGAGCATTATGTAGACGCGTTCTGCGGTCTGCGACATTAGCCAACCCCATAAGCGGAGCAGCAGCGATGCAGTAAAAATGGGAAACTCGTTACGCATAAGTTCGTATAACGAGGAAAGGGTTAATAAAAGGATAAGAAGATTAGGAGTGAGCGGCATAAGTATGGTGTTAAACTCTATGAACTCTGTGAATCAGATGGAATAGTGCTAAAAGTCCAAATTTATTGTGGAAAATCAGAGGAACGACTTACTTCTAAAGTTGTTCTGACTCTCATGGACGGGTTTCTCGACAAGGGTCACAGCCTTTTCACAGATAATTTTTATATTTATATATACTCAGTTTCGCTTGCATAAACAATGACTGAACGATCTACTTATATTTGCGGAACTCTTCACTTTAATCGAATCTTTCATGGCTAAGGTCCGACAGTGTGGCGGTTTGCAAGTGGAAGGATAAACGCGATGTACTTTCAATATCTAATATGCATAGATTGGTGATTACACAAATAAGAACGGTAAAACCACAAAAAAACCAAATGTAATAAATTGGTGGTGGAATGTCAGGCATTGACCGATGTGATCAAATGATGTCGTATTATACATGTTTAAGAAAAACGCTAAAGTGGTATAAAAAACTCGGAATACATTTTTTTGAAATGTACTCGTATATACAAAAAGCATACATCATTTATTGCAATCAGCCAAATGCGATTAAAAAAACGGTCCCATCACCGGCCCAAAATGCGCACCAAACAGTAACTTGTGGTGGATGTATGGGACGTTAATGGATCACTTTTAGATTCCTTCCCAAGGGCGACAATACCGTTTTCTGAAATAGCCATCAAGTTGCGTCATCGCCTTTCACATGTGGGTGCTGTGATAGTTTGGCACCCCATATGGCTTCTGTCTACTGGCTTCAAATTTTATGTCATCTGAATCTTATTTAAATGCAAATGCAAATGCAGATGCTTACTTAAAATTCGCTTTCGAGGAAATCACAATGGCTGAGATCGTTATCAAATTTCGGTGAAAGGATTCTCGTCAACACTCTTACTACGAGTAATTGATGCAATTTATCAAAAGACCAATTTATTTGGATCGTCAATGGGGAATCGTTCATTATCAGAGACAAATAGCTGGGTCGTCATATTTATTTTACATAAATTACAAAAGTCTAAGATTGTATAGTACTCGTACTTATGCCATTCCTTTTCAAATGTCGTTTATACGAGCCTAGTGCGAGGACAAGCGGCACATAAAAATCAAAAGTGAGCATAAAAAGGGATGTTTGCAGCATTTCTGAATATTTTCATTCTAAACACGTCCTGAAAGTATCATAAACCAAAATCTAACATCAAAAACACTGATTCATTGTTAAAACATTTCGACAAACTTTGGCCCGCAAAAATTAACTTTTGCCGAACTTCAACTGTCTGCGGATGTCTACGGCAAGGCAAAAATGAAAAATCAAACAAAAATTTTAAGGTAAGTGAATCTGTATCCATCCGTAGGTAGTACTACATCAAAACATACTTCAAAATGTACACATTAAGCTCTCGGATAACACGAAGATAATTAGGTTCCTTTTCAATTATTACCGATTCAATGAATTTCCCGGCTACGTAAACTGAAGCAAATTTTCAGTTCGCTTCGCTATCCCATCCTCCCGGCCCGTCATGACGGTCGATCCCTGTGTCGGTAGGTTTGAATTGTATCTATCTATCTGTATCTTTGTTTGCACGAGTGAATGCAGTGTTCCAGAAACCGAAAATTAGCTCAGTGGACAGTGGAAAATTAAATTTGCACGTACGTTGTCTTGCCTTGACAGATGTACTCTATAGATCGGATAGCCGAAACTGGATTTGATTCTAAGGGAGTGCTTATTCCGAATTTCTAATGAAATGAAGACAGTCTATATACGTTGTATTCGTAGTCGTATCTGCTTCTGAGTATCTGACTATCTCAGTTCCAGAATTATAATTGTAAATTTGTCCAAAATTTACTCGGGGAAATTAAATTACTGTCATAAGGCGAAGTAAGTGGATCATATTCCCTAACTGAATGGAAAACGGGATGGGAGTGGTACCGGCTTTGTAGACTTTGAGCTCTTCGGGGTGGTTTTACGTTTGAAGAGCGGTAAATTAAAAATTTCTATAAGTGGATGTCGGTCAAATAGTACCGGATATGCAAGTAATTTTATTCATCAGATTGGAACTGTGCATTACAGAATTCAACCACCAGCATTATTACTGATATCAAAAAAAAATTCAACAGATTTTTGCATCCCCTTACGTACTATAGTATACCCGGATTGCATTCACATTTCATTTACGGATATAACTCGTGGGAGTTTGAAATTAATTTCGTACGCCATCTTGCTTGGATTTTGAAATTCAATAACGATAAATACATAAATATGTACAGCTCGCTGTATACGTTATTTTTTTTTTTTGGGAGTAGGAAGCTATGGTAGGATGGGGATTGGGGGTTGGAAAATCCTTTAAATTGCAACATTCATGGATAAGTCTTGAAAATGTTTTAACTCTTTCTCCAGTTATATTGCCAACATCTGTTGTTCATTTTATGACGACAATGGAAACGACGACGACGACGACAGCGAAGGTAACGACAACTACGCCGACGACAGTACCAACTGAACGCAATTTAATTATTCCAAAACAGGGATACCAGAGAAATTTTAAAGAAAATTGAAAAGGCGACCTTATGCTAGTAATTATTTTTCATAACCCTTCTGCGGGGTTTACTACGAAATTTATATTTAATTGCTTAAAGGGAAGTTTTCGTTATTTGCTTGATCATTTTAGTAATGCCCGACTTGTGGTGAAATGCAATTTTTCTTTATTCAATCGAATCGAACTGGCTCTTGGATTCAAGCTGCAGTTTGAATTTTTTCTTCTTTTAGTCCTGATTGATTTTTGGTTAAAAAAAATGATCAGACCATCTTCACCAGTTTTCTCGGAAGACCAAGAACTACGAGTAAGAGTGTCCATAAGGCTACCGGACACTAGTAGTTTCTTCCAATCAGAGGTTCTGGCTGTACTCAGGGCGGCAGATGAGATCGGTATCCGGTAGAGATATCGCTGTCTACTCGTACATCGACAGCTAGGTCGCTCTTGATACAGTCAGAGGATGTTGCACAATGCTCAAAGCATATTATACATTCAGCACCGGGTGAGACTGTGAGAAATAAGCGAGCAGACGAGCTTGCAAGAAGAGGAGGGCTGCTCGACAATAGTTAGATTGCTGACGTCAAACCATCCCTCTGCACTATCGAGGAAAAAAGCAATAAAGGCTGCCAACATAAGGTGGTCAAATTTAGAAGGAAAGAAGGTATCCAAGGCACTGTGGCCACTTCTCGACGGTAACAGATCTAGAAAGCTCATTAAGCTGAGGACGCTAATAGGAATCCTGGCAGGACACTGTCTGAGTCCAATTGACAATTACAGACATTTGTAGATTCTGCGGTTACCTACAAATGGTTGAGGACATAACCCAAATACTATGTGAAAGTGCCGGAACATCGCGTAGCTGAAGGAAAAGCACGGCACGAATTTCAAAGGCCTTCTTGGCTTTTCTAGAGAAATAGAAATAGGGTGTTTTACTAAAGAGATTGTTTAGCTTTTTGGCACTGGCAACATAGGTATCGCGATGCGCCCGTTTTGGTGATTACTGATGTGTCTTATGACCCACCCTGTTTAACCTAACTCAACCCGCCTTCGCCAGTTTATTAGAATGGGTTCTGTCCAGAGAATCTTTTTAAAATTAGCAATCTTACCATGTTAATAGATCGGACAAAGATAGTAGTACAATCTAGAGCTCTTGATACCCGGGAAACTACCCGGGTACCCGCATTTTCGGGTATTACCCGGGAGCCATAATATTGAGTACCCGTGGTTAATAGAGTACCCGTTATTCTTTGGGTATATTTCACAATACTATGGTTGGTTGGTTGGTTGGTTGTAGCAATTTTTGATTTCTCTTCAAAAATGTCAACAAACTTACATTATCTGGTAAAAGACAAGACCGTTTGGGTGTAACAAAGTGCCTTGCAGTGGAAAAGCAGCGTTCTGAGGCAACTGATGTCACTGGTATGGATGAATATTGTTTGGCCAGAATTGCTAAAGCTGGATACTATGTAGCATTAATTTTCCACCATTTTGATGGGTCAGGAAAATTGTGGCTTAATTGTAGTTCTCGCAGGTACATGTCGAACACACTGACTGTTTCTCCATCTTATTTGGCTTCTAGCAAGAAATCCAAGGCGGTACATAGTTCAGTTATAACTTCTGCATTTTTGCATTTATTACACGTCAAGTTTTCCAACAAGTTCTGCACATGTTTTCTGAAATTGTAACATCTTCATTGCAAAGAATTGTGCTTGCAACTTGTAATGGCTTCAAAACTTTGACCAATGCTTCTATATGAGTCCATTCTCTTTCGTTTACTTCAAGTTTTAAGGCCAATGATGAAGATGTTACATTTTGGTCTGCCAAAACAGCAATAAAAGCAGCTCGATTTGCTAGTAGCCTCTCACACATTATTCCATCTTGTAGGACAGCTTTGAATTAAACTCAGCTCTTGTTAGCCAAGCTGTCTCTACTTTTTGCCTAAGTCTGATGAGGCAACATTGGAGTGATGAAAATGGCTTACTAAAACGCTTTTCTTTTCCAATATACCATAATTGTGTATGGTTCCGCGGACTGCAAGGCATGTTTAACGCAAATTTGTACAGTTTGTGCCGCACAGCCAAACCTGTTTTTAATTTCTGCTACGAAATTTATTGAGGACATAATATTCGCAGCATTATCTGTCACAACTCCATGACCTTTTCCCTGTAAGCCCCATTCTGTTTTGACCTTTTCTAATAACAGAGCTAATTTTTCCGCAGTGTGCCTGTCATCCGTGTGTTCAATACCCAGTCATCATTGACATAATGTAGGGTACCAGAAATGAAGGAGTTCTGAGCCCTCAACGACCAACCGTCTAGAGTCAAAGCTGCAAAGGATGCAGAACAAATCGCAGCTTTGATTGTTTCTTGCACCTGACTATATAGTAGCTGCAACCGGGATAAAATAGTTGAAGCAGCTGGCAATTCATAAGTGAGTTCAACAACAGACATGAAATGCTTAAACCCACCACATTCAACAAATGAAATTGGCAGTCCATTTGCACATATCATATCGGTGATTGCTTCAGCATTGATGAAACTGTCGTTATCACATCGTAATTTTTTTCCTAGTAGGATGGCAACGATTAGTGTAAGGCCTCGTAGAAGTAGCATCTTCCGGCAGGTGCTGGTTCCTTAAATGACGAGAATGAGCCTCTGCAGCCGAACATCTTGCAGCTCTGCTAATAAGTCCTACTTCACGCCTCCCTGTGGCGCCATCTGGGAATCTCACTAGAGGTTGCGAAGTGAAGAGGGCAAATGGCGAGTTTCCTGCGCCATTAACCAGGATTAGTGTCGGGCTACTCCGACATATTTGGAGCTCAGGCTGGTAAGGATTTCCAGGACTTAGTCAGGGTCTTGGAAAAGAGATGGTGGCGGACGAGCCCTATAAGGGCCAACGGCAGCGCTCACATCCCGGAACGGGTTACTGGCTTCGGTGTTACCGACCCCTCGTCCTAGGGGCACTCAAAATGGAACTGGTCCTCCGGGTTGGGGGTTGTGCTGCCGGGGTAACTGCCCGGCCATTTAAAAAAAGATTAAGTTACGAAGCATCAACAAGCCTCGGATATGGACGGATCTACTGTTGACAACTCACGCAAACGATTTAAGGACAATGCGCTTCGGATATGCACGTGGAATGTTAAATCCCTTAATAGACCACGTGCAGCCGAGCAACTAGCGGAGGCCATAGACTGCTGCAAAGCAGACATAACCGTCATCCAAGAAATGCGATGAGATGGGCCGGACAAAAAGAAGATGAAAAACTGCGACATCTACTACGGCAATTGCAATCGACGGCAAAAGCAGCGCTTATTTGGATGCGGATTTGTTGTCGGAGGCAGACTAAGACAAGAAGTCCTCAGCTTCCGGCATGTGAGCGAGCGCCTCGTAGCAATCCGCATCAAGGCTAAATTCGCCAACATAGGCCTCATATGCGCGCATGCCCCCACAGAGGAGAAAGATGACGACACCAAGGATGCCTTCTACGAGCTCCTTAACAAGACCTAGGAGCAATGCCCTAGCTATGACATTAAAATTGTCCTCGGTGATTTTAATGCAAAGCTAGTAAGAGAGGGTATCTTTGGTGGAACAATCGGAAAATATAGCCTGCACAACACCACCTCCGATAACGGATTCAGGCTAATCGACTTTGTGGCGGGGCGAAACATTGTCGTGGCTAGCACGCGGTTCCCACATCTCGACATACACAAGGGGACTTGGAGAACTCCTGATCAATCAACAGTCAACCAGATTAATCACATTGCAATCGACGCAAGACACTCCTCCAGCATTGTGGATGCCCGTACGTTCCGAGGAGCCAACATCGACTTGGACCATAACCTTGTTGTAGCCAAGGTACGGTTCCGGATATCCCAAACTACGCCAAGACAAACTAATGCTGTGAGAAAATTCGACGTCAGACGGCTACAATCGCAAGAAATCGCCAAGTCCTTTTCCGATCGAGTGTCTCTTAATCTCTTAAGAGGTTCAATGCCGCCAGCATCAGGCATCGAAGACCATTGGAAACACTGCCAAAACGCCATCAGAGATGCCGCTTCTGATGTGCTGGGTTTCACTCGTCCACCACAACGAAACCCCTGGTTCGATGATGAATGCCGGCAAGCACATGCAGCTAAGTAAGATGCATATAACGCGGCGCTGCTTAGAAAGACCAGAGCTGCTCATGAGCTCTATGAGCGGAAGAGGAGAGACGAACACCGGCTTCTCAGGAGGAAGAAGAAAAAGCATGAGAAGCGCGCGATCGAGGAAATTGAGAGATGATACTCCAGGAATGAGGTTCGGAAGTTTTTCCAAAAGGTAAAAATAACATGCCGCGGAAACAAACCCCGAACCGAAGCCTGTAGAGATGAACAAGGGAACATCGTAGTAGAATCGCAGTCGATGCTGGGGATTTGGAAAGATCATTTCTGCAGACTGTATAACGGCGATGACGGACCAAATACCGCTGTCAGGCAGAATCAACCTTTCAACCTGGACGATGATGACCAACAATTCCGTCCACCCGACCTGGATGAAGTGAAGATAGCCATATCGAAGCTTAAGTCCAACAAAGCTACAAAGCTGCTGGAGCGGATGGCCTGACTGCCGAGCTCTTCAAAGCGGCAGGCGATGACTTGGTAAGGAGCATACACCAACTCATCTGTAAAATATTGTCGGACGAAATTATGCCCGGTGAATGGAACCTCAGCATTGTTTGTCGAATTCTCAAGAAAGGAGACCCTCTGAACTGCGCCAACTACAGAGGCATCAGTCTCCTTAACATCGCATATAAGATCTTATCCGCCGTATTGTGTGAACGCCTGAAGCTGTTTGTCAACAACCTGATAGGTCCATATCAGTGTGGCTTCAGGCCAGGAAAGTCCACCATCGACCAGATATTCACACTACGGCAGATCTTGGAGAAGACCCATGAGCTTCAGATCGATACCCACCACCTATTCATCGATTTTAAGGCCGCGTATGACAGCATCTATAGAGACGAGCTATATAGAGCAATGTCTAGTTTTGGCATCCCTGCCAAATTCGTCCGTCTGTGCAGGATGACGATGGAGAATGCACGCTGCTCCATCAAGGTCGGTAAAAATCTCACCGAGACCTTTGATGTCCAGAAAGGATAACTCACGAGCAAACACAAGAGGGACTATCTTTCTAAAGTCCGTCCAACTACTCGCATACGCCGACGATATTGACATAATCGGGAGAAAACAGCGTGATGTCAGTGGCGCTTTCGCGAGTATTGAGCGGAAGCGGCGAAAATGGGTTTAGCGGTCAATGAGGGCAAGACCAAGTATATGCTGTCAAGCAAAAAGGACAACCAACACCGACGTCTCGGGCAGACCGTCACTCTCGACAGATATAACTTTGAGGTAGTTAATGACTTTGTCTACCTAGGCTCCGCTATAAATACAGACAACGACACCAGCGCTGAGATCAAGCGAAGAATAACTCTTGCCAACCGCTGTTTCTTTGGGTTAAGAAGGCAATTGAATAGCAAAGCCCTCTCTCGGACAACAAAAGTCACCCTTTATAAGACCTTAAAAATCCCGGTCCTGCTCTATGGCGCAGAGGGATGAACATTATCGAGAATAAATGAAGGTGTTCTTGGTTGCTTCGAGAAAAAAATTCTTCGGGCGATCTTCGGTCCCGTCTGCATTGACGGTGAGTGGAGGAGGAGATACAACTACGAACTGTATGGACTGTACAGCGACATGGACCTAGCCAGAAGAGTGAAGATCCAAAGACTGAGATGGCTGGGCCATGTAGAGCGCATGGACACCAATGCTCCGGTCCGAAAAGTCTTCGAATCCGCCCCCGAGAGACAGCGCAGTAGAGGAAGGCCAAGACTCAGGTGGCGCACGCAAGTGGAAGAGGACCTCAGCCAACCTAGCGTGCAAAACTGGAGGCAGCTAGCCAGGGATCGAGCTGGCTGGAGAAGCTTGTTGACTGAGGCCCAGGTCCACCCCGGACTGTAGCGCTACCTAAAGTAAGTAAGTAGAGATGGAAATTTCAATCATGATGCAATGAAGGGTTAAATCGATACAATTCTTTTTTTCAGAGCTAAAGTTTGCAAATGCATCCAAGGGTACATCATGAGAAAGATACTTGGCTGTTACCAAAAAACAATATACGAACATATCATTAATGACCACTATTTGGGGTTTAAGTATAGCTGAACCAAGCATTCCATCCGCTTCCTGTCCGATCCGTTGTTTTGCCCTATCCCTTCAGTTTGTGTCCATTGCCTCTTACAAGAAGCATCTTGGCATTTCGAATTGGTGGTTTCTTGAACTCTGACTTTTTGCTTTTATGCTCGTCGGAGAGGACAACCAATAGGTGAACAAGAAGACAGAGACAGGAGTCGGCGTGAGAGTGACGGGAGGTAACTTTCGTCAAAGACCTTTATGTCTAGAGCCAGACGGAACCCTCTGCGTATAATAAATCTCACCAATACTCTATTCGGTGACGGAAGATCACCCATCGGAATCCCTAGGTGAATCTTTTTACAAAAAGGCGCTTTCACTTCCGGGCTCCCCAATAAGCGGTTCATGCTATTTTGTGGTACCTACAGAACCTCGTTTCAAAAAAAAAAATCATTTTGGTCCATCTCAGAGTGGCCTGAAGCTGGCTCCGTCGTTCCATCAAGGTTCTTAAAGATCATAAGAAGACCTTTGATGTCAAAAAAGGATTTAAACAAAGCAATTTGCAGCTATCCCATTTCCTTAACATCATTCTTAAAAGAATAGAGCGAAACAAGGAGCCTAACTTTCACAAGTTCGCCCAATTACTCGCAAACGCCGATGATATTGACATAAACGGAAGAAAGCAGAGTGATTTCAGTGGGGGTTTCGCGAAATTTCAGACGAAAGCGGCGAGAATGGGTTTAACGTTCAACGAAGGCAAGATCAAAAATATGCTATCAAGCAAAAAGGACATATAACACCGAGCGACGTCTCGATCAGAACGTAAGCCTCGACATACATATACAACTTTCAAGTAGTTGAAGTTATTTATTAGTCTCCTTAATAATCCCAGTCCTGGTCTATGCCGCAGAGCCATGGTCGTTATCACAAATGGATGAGGGTGTACTTGGCTGCTTTGAAAGGAAAATTCTTCGAGCGATCTTCGGTCCCGTCTGCAAAGACGGTGAGTGGAGGAGGAGTGGATACATCATCCTAGCCAGAACAGTGAAGATCTAACAACTGAGATGGCTTGGTTTTATAGAGCTGATGGACAACAATTTTCCGGTCCGAAAAGTCTTCGAATTCACCCTGAAAGATAGCACAGTAGACGAAGACCGTTACCCTTGTGGTGCAAGGTGAGCGGACTTCAGGCAACTTACAGTGTGAAACTGGAGGTAGCTAGCGAAGAATCAAGCTGTCTGTGAACGCTTATTGAAAGAGGCTCAAGTCCATTCCGGTCTGCAGCATACAAAAAGGAGTAAGCAAAAGTATGTCCGATAAACGAAATATCCACATTGTTTGCCTGATTCTAAAAACGGCCAAAGGTCAACGGAGAAAAGACAATTAAAATATATGCTCCAACGTCGTGATTGGCAAATACCATTCATCTCATCTCATCTCGAGCTACTATCTCAACTTCGTCTAGGTCAGGTGGATGGAATTTTCTGCTATTATCGTTCAAAGTTGATGATTCATACTGGACGACAGCGGAATTATGGCCTTCGTCGCCGTTATGCCTTCTGTAGAAGTGGTCTTTCCATATTTTTAACATCGACTGCTACTACTAAGTTTCCGTTTTCGTCCTTGTAACCATCCTTTCTGGCTTTGTGGCCCTGGCATGTTCTTTTAATTTTTTGATAGAATTTTCGAACGTCATTCCTGACGTACCATCTCTCCATTTCCTCAATCGCGTCTTCTCGTACCTTTTAATTTTTTTTTGTCTAAGAAGTCTATGCTCTCCCCTTCTTATCTGTTTGAAGAGCTCACGAGCAGCTCTTGTCCTTCGATGCAGAGCATGACATTCGTCATCGAACAAGAGAATTCTTTGTGGTGTTGGTTTGAAACCAATTATGCTAGATACTGCTTCTCTGATAGCTCGTTGACAGCGTTCCCATCGGTGTTCTATGGATTGTGTAGGGTCTCTTGCGATTGCAGCCTTACAACGTCAAAAATCAGTGGTGTGACTCGAATCTGTTGTGCTGGTGATATCCGCATCCGTATCCCTGATTACAACAAGGTTGTGATCCGAGTCTATGTTGACTCTTTGGAAGGTTTGGACATGGCGTGTATGGCGTCCATCGCAATGTGGTCAATCTGGTTGACGGGTTATTGGTCCGGAGACCACCAAGTCCCCTTGAGTCTAAAAACCTGAGTTCTTTCTTGGATGTGGTGTTGTGCAGGCTTTGTTTCCCAATGACTCACTAAAAAACAACTTCTTTGCCCAGCTTAGCATTCATTCTCCCAAAAACAATTTTGGTGTCAAAGCTGAGGCATTGAGCATACTATATGTTCTGTCTATGAGGTCATACAACTCGTCCTTGATCGCGTCATCTTTTTCTTCTGGAAGAACATTAGCCTTATTTGCGTACAAATTTGACCTTTATGGGGATTGTTACGAGGCGTTCGCTCACATACAGAAAATTTGCCTAAGTCTGCCCCGGATAACAAATCCGCATCCAAATAAGCGCTGTCTTCTCTCCTTGTAGCAGTCACCGTCAGCAAAGGGAAAATCATGCGAAGAATCACTCTTCCAATTGCAATTGAGTAGTGAGGACCTATCGCAAGCAACGAAATAGACATTATACAACATAGTCAGTATGTTGTCCTAGAGATTTGAGAAATCGAATGAAATTTTCGATCCTACGTGGATAAATGGAAAATGAACGATATACAGCAATGCCGCCCTAGGTAGCAAAGCTCCTATAACTCGGCTTAGATGGCTAGAGCTCCTTGAGCGTATGGACACAAGCGTTCCGGTCCTAAATTTCTCGCCTCCAATGCAAAGGGACAAAAAAAGTAGAGGACGACCTAATTTAAGTTGACGCACGCAGGTAATTGAGGACACAAAGTCAGCTTCGTGGGCCTAACTGGAGGCAGCTAGAGGGTGAATGTGCTAATTGGAGATAAAAGCCAGCTGGGTCCTGGTCCATCCCGATTGAAGCGGTATTTAAATAAATAAATGAACATCCAATTCTAAGTACTTCCACGAGGAATGAAAACGAATTCATTGCGCGAACTAGAGGCGTAGCGCATTTGAGCGAATCCATGTTTCGGACAGTCAAGGGTTATTCACTCAATCCCCAATACTGACTATAATGTCCTTTCGTAGTTTGACAATCATGTGTATGAGAATGGTCCCCCTTTACTTGTAGGAGTTACTGCTTTGCCAGCATTTAGTTTAAAAGATCTTCTCGGCTGGAAATCAGCTGAAATTACTAAAGTTTTCTAGAATATATCGTTAAGCCATAAGGAGTCCGTCGACTCATTTATTTAACACAACACCGAATGCAGAAATCGTCTTGTGACGATGTGACTTTTCAAAAGAAACGCACGAACTCAACAACTGCTTGGTAGCAAAGCCAACAGAAGGGCTGAAATTCTGAAGGCCTCTGAATTCACCATTACCTTAGTGTAGCCACACACTACACCGTCTTCCATGTCAAAAACTTGGGTATAACTCAGGCTGTTATTGAGTCAGATTGGGTACAAACATATATTGCAATACCGTCGATCACATTCAAGCCTCCAATGCCTACATTTTGGGAGCGGCAAGAGACTGATGCACAGTTCTAGGACAAAGATCGCATTCTCTCATTGCATTTGTAAAGTTGCAGTCTCCATTTACAAAATTCTCGGTTCATGAGGTCACTATGCCATCCAAAACTCCAAAACGAAACATCCATGAGCATCTGTGGTATGAAATAATGGCCATCGTATTCGTCATTTTACTTTGGAACTATAAACTTATTGTGCGGGTTTGACATCACTCCAACATCAAGCATAATATCCCCCAAAGGAGAAGGCTGCCTCTTCGCCTTTTTAGAGTAACGCTCAGACTACCAGGAATGTTCAATCAATTGCATTTTCAGTTCTCATGATTTGGTGGCCCAGATACCATTTCTTGTTGTGTTGTCTTTGCAAAAAGTCGAACTTTATGGTGACAATGGGTATGATTCAGAGAATTTCAACGCCATTCACATCATAATCGCCTAAGAACCACCCCCATATTGGTTTGGGACTATCTGTGGTAGGAAGAACTTGGCTTACATTTTATCGAAACTACTTATCATCCTCCGATGACACTCTGTGAAATCCCAAAGATCCTTTCTATGGTGGTCAGCTGTCTTCCAGATTTGAACGTCTTTGTAATTCAAAACAGTTTCTTCTCATACTCACCACCCACTCGATCCAACATTGTATCAAAGGCGCCTTGCAGCTTCTGGCATCGTCATTACGAGCAAATTTTAATTGCCTTAGTTGCAAGCATTCGAAAACTTTGATTCCCAACTCCTACCCAATATACTCGTACTTCCATCAACCGAAAAGGGTAGATAAATGTCGAAAAGGCCACACCAGAACGTCGTGTACTTAAATCCCAGCATTTGTCGATTGAATACATCCTTCGACGACTGTGTCGACATTGTTTACTTGGAAGAAGGAAGAAAACTTTTTCTTTTTATGCCCTCAAAGAGTTTCCGACAAGCTATCCGAAGTTATGTGGAAAATTTCAAAAGACATCAAAAATTCTTCACAAATCATCTTGCTGTGAAATGCAAATTGTGACGGATTCCCCTTGATGGCTGTCTCCGCCTTTCGCCACAAAAGTCCTCGTTCACTTCTTTTATTTTTTTTGTTTTTTTGTTTTTTAAGTATTTTGCTAGCGTTGCAGTGCATCATGAACTCGTCACTCTCTCTGTTTGTCTCGTGTACGCCTTGACGCCCCGAAACACAAACGAAGTTAATCACTATGAATTCTGCATGAAAAATTGTCATCGTCACCATCGTCGTCGTTGTCGTTGTCGTTGTCGTTGTCGTCGTCATCATTGTAGTCATAGTCATAGCCGTCATCACTATCATCGTTACCGTTTCTATCAAAAAAAAAACAACAAAAAGACGGTGCTGCTGCGTTTCACACACTCGTATTATGACCTAGTTATACAGCATCAGCAGGAGGCGTAGTTAAAGACACAGCCAACGAAGTCTAAGTTTGTGTTGCGACAAAACTCTGCCATACGAGCTGCACTTCATCACATGGAGCAGCAAAGTGAGTGGCACAAATGAAACCAGAAATTTGCAATGAATGCCACTGCACACGGCATCCTTGCATTCGTATGAATGTGTCGTCACGCGTCCGTTTGCTGAATTTCGAAAGGAAAAAGTTTCAGCGATTTTTGTTTGCTTCTTGTCGCGCAACATAAGGTGCATATGTAGGCCCACCAATCTGCAGTGTAAACGAAATCAAGATTACTTCGTGCCTCTGTCTTGTACGAGTATATCATGAATAACGGCAAACATGGTTTTTCCATCTTCGTACACATAGTTTCGTATTTCAAGTTAAAAAAAAAACGGAGTCTGTTGATAGAGATGATGGATCAACCCTTTAGACATGGTCTAGCTTATGTTGAAGTGGCATCAACCGAATTGTCTTCTTGATTTAATAATGATGGCACCCATATTGGAATGTCTCCTGAATGATTCAATTCACACTTTGCTTTTGCGAAAGATGGATTGGTAGACCACCATACGTACGATCTGTAACCGGCAGTTCCGGGCAAATCCTCACTTCAATCGAGTCACTATTTGCTGTCGATCATTTGCTGGAGGGAACTTTAGGCCATGTTTTTTTTTATCAAAGGGAATTCACAAAAAGTCAACACCAACAAAGTATCGTAAAGTAATAACTCAGGTGATTGACCCTTGAATTGATGGAAGAGATCACGAAGATTGGTGTTTCCACCATGAAGGTACAACATGTCACACATCAGATGGAACAATGAAATTATTGCAAGTGTCATTAAATTCCACGCAAAACTTGGTAAAAATGCATAAGAAACACTCCGATCGATTCACCAAGTTTATCGTGATGACTGTTTGAGTAGAGCAGTTATTTTCGAGTGTCAGAAACGGTTTTTGAGCGCCAGAGACACGCTGGTCGATGGCAAACATACTAAATTACTTGCTTACTTTAGGTGGCCCTCCAGTCCGGGATGGACGTGGGCCTAAATGAACAGGCGTCTCCAGCCAGCTCGATCCTTGTCTAGCTGCCTCCAGTTTCGAACACTAGGCTGGCTGAGGTGTCCTTCCACTTGCATGCGTCATCAGAGTCTCTGTCTTCCTCTACTGCGCTGTCCTTCGTTGCAGATTCGAAGACTTTTTGGACTGGAGCGTTGGTGTCCATCCGCCCTACATGACCCAGTCGTTGGATCTTCACCCTTAGGCTAGGTCGATGTCGCTGTACAGTCCGTACAATTCGTCATTGTATCTCCTCCTCTAATCACCGTCAATACAGACGGGACCGAAGACCACTCGAAGAACTTTCTTCTAACAGCAGCCAAGAACGACCCTCATCCTCATGAAAAAGCCCATGCTTTTGTGCCTTAGAGCAGGATTTGGACTATTAAGGACTCATATAGGGTGAATTTTGTTGTCCAAGAGAGGGCTTTGGTAGTTAATTGACTTCTTAGCCCAAAGAAGCAGCGATTAGCAGGAGTTATTCTTCCTTTGATCTTCGCTCTGATGTCGTTATCTGAATTAATGGCTGAGCCTAGGTAGACAAAGTCCTTAACTACCTCAAAGTTGTATCTGTCGAGGGTGACATTCTGTCTAAGACGTCGCTGTTGGTTGTCCTTTTTGCTTGACAGCATATACTTGGTCTTGCCCTCATTGACCGCTAAACCCATTTTCGCCGCTTCCGTCTCAATACTCGCGAAAGCGCCACTGAAATCACCTGCTTTCTTCCAATTATGTCAATATCGTCGGCGTATGCGAGTAATTGGACGGACTCTTGGAAGATTGTGCATCTTACGTTGGAATCTAAGTTTTGCGCTATCTGTCAAGTATAATGTTGAAGTTGCCGCTGTTAGCGCATCGCCTTGTCAGCGTACATTCTCCATCGTCATCCTGCACAGACGGACGAGTTTGGCAAGAATGCCAAAACTAGACATTGCTCTGTATAGGTATAGCTCGTCTCTATAGATGCTGTCATACGCTGTCTTAAAATCGATGAATAGGTGGTGTGTATCGATCTGAAGTTCATGGGTCTTCTCCAAGATCTGCCGTAGTGTGAATATCTGGTCGATGGTGGACTTTCCTGGCCTGAAGCCACACTGATATGGACCTACCAGGTTGTTGACAAACGGCTTCAGGCGTTCACACAATACGACAGATAAGATTTTGTATGCGATGTTAAGAAGACTGATGCCTCTGTAGTTGGCGCAGTTCAGAGGGTCTCCTTTCCTGAGAATTGGACAAACAATGCTGAGGTTCCATTCATCGGGCATACTTTCGTCCGACCATATTTTACAGATGAGTTGGTGTATGCTCCTTACCAAGTCATCGCCTGCCGCTTTGAAGAGCTCGGCAGTCAGGCCATCCGCTCCAGCAGCTTTGTTGGACTTAAGCTTCGATATGGCTATCTTCACTTCATCCAGGTCGGGTGGACGGAATTGTTGGTCATCATCGTCCAGGTTGAAAGGTTGATTCTGCCTGACAGCGGTATTTGGTCCATCATCGTCATTATACAGTCTGCAGAAATGGTTCTCCCAAATCCTCAGCATCGACTGCGATTCTACTACCCTCTCTTCCTAATCATAGCTAGGACATTGCTCATAGGTCTTGTTAAGGAGCTCGTAGAAGGCATCCTTGGTGTCGTCATCTTTCTCCTCTGTGGGGACATGCGCGCATATAAGGCTAATGTTGGCGAATTTAGCCTTGATGCGGATTGCTACGAGGCGCTCGCTCACATGCCGGAAGCTGAAAACTTCTTGTCTTAGTCTGCCGTCGATAGCAATCGCCGTAGTAGATATCGCAGTTTTTCATCTTCCTTTTGTCCGGCCCATCTCATCGCATTTCTTGAATGGAGGTTATGTCTGCTTTGCAGCAGTCAAGGGCCTCCTCTAGTAACTCGGCTGCACGTGGTCTATTGAGGGATCTAACATTCCACGTGCATATCCGAAGCTCATTGTCCTTAAGTCATTTATGTGGGTTGTCAACAGTAGAATTGTCCATATCCGGGGCTTGTTGATGCTTCGTAGCTTCTTGTTTTTTTTTAAATGGCCGGGCAGTTACCCTGGCGGCACAACCCCCAACCTGGAGGACCAGTTCCATTTTGAAGGGGTCGGTTACACCGAAGCCAGTAACCCGTTCCGGGATGTGAGCGCTGCCGTTGGCCCTTAAAGGGCTCGTCAGCCACCATCTATTTTCCAAGACCCTGACTAAGTCCTGGAAATCCTTACCGGCCTGAGCTCAAAATATATCGGAGTAGCCCGGATAAGGTCTTGTTTTGTTTCTCCGACACTAACCCTGATTTATGGCGTAGGAAACTCGCCATTTGCCCCCTTCACTTAGCAATCTCTAGCGAGATTTCCAGATGGCGCCACGGGGGGGCGTGAAGTAGGGCTTATTAGCAGAGCTGCACGATGTTCGGCTGCAGAGGCTCATTCTCGTCATTTAAGGAATCAGCACCTGTCGGAAGATGCTACTTCTACGAGGCCTTATACTAATCGTTGCCATCCACATGACATTCCACATGCAGATCATTGAAGTATTGTCTTTGTATCGTTTGCAAGGGTTGTCAATAGAAGATCCGTCTTTATTCGGGCAGTTTCCCCCCACCGCAAAACCCCAAACTTGAAGAGGCAGTAATAATGGAGATACTCTGTCGGTTATACTGAGTCTAGTAACCCATTCGGTAATGTTGACCCACATGCGTTGCTCGAAACAGGCCCACTAATAGTCTGTGACTCTGTTTCTACGCTCCCAACAGAGCATCAACGACTTCTCATGCTGGAAACTGCTGCAAGAGAACTGTTTATTTTTTCGTAAAACGTTATCCCCTACGTACCCCAAAGTTGATAAGCAACATACAACATATTCGCTGTGTTTCCCTTAATGTAATTGAAAGCAAACTCATGGCTTGGCAAAAGCAAACAAAGTATAAAAAAAAGAACGAGAAGAAGCAAAAAAAATTAGCAACAACACTACGATGAGATGAATAACAGATGTATTACCACTACCCGATGGGCTAGGGGATGGGGGATGAGGGATGTGGGATACATATTTCTCGTTGAGTAAATATTTTAGCCACTCACATAATAATTTTAATTTGAAAATGTTTCCTGCATAAAAGAATCACTTTCATCTTTTTGTGTGGTTTTAAAGTTTGGCACAAATAAAAACTTGATTTTTCTCCACTCACTGCTCCAGCCATTGAAAAGGGATGCCACCGTGCCTTCGTGTATGATATTTGACCCAGTAATGCCAGTAGTACCATGTTATATGGTAAGAAGTGCACCACATACCATAGTGGTGGGTTATGGGTGGGTTGTGGGTTGACCTTTTTAATAAATCAACAAACATAGTATATACTCGTATTTGTGCGAGTACGTGCGGCAGGCAAAACAGACCTGCCAACTGGGATAGATACGACACGAATGGAGCTTCTAGGTTAGCTAAGGTATCCTCTCGTATCCTCGCTCTAAATGAGGTATACCTAACATTTTTCAGTAATCATGAGATATGTGCTTTTGCAAAATTATATCCATTCCCAGACCAACCGAAATGAAAAATTATTAAAAAAAAAAAAAAACAACTGAAACAAGGTTGCAATCCCATTCCATCATCAGCGCGCTATTGCCACCACTGTTGCCGCACTCATAAACCAATGCCAAAGCAGCACATTTTCCATAAATCACATTTTAATTAACATAATTATGGATGAGATGATGGAGTGGGTGAGGTTGGGGCTAGGGAGTAGGAAGTTGAAAATAGGCAGTATGTTGGCAAAACATATCGGCACGGTGAACCTGCGGCGGCGGCGGTCTAATGAGAATCTCGGAATTAGATCTAGATGTGTACACACTTGGCATCACTTTTAAGCATTTTAATAAAAGCTGTTAATGCATTTTATGTGGTGGCCGCGTGTTCAGATTAATGTGGTTTGGGAGGGGTTTTTAGGGGTAAATGTCGTAAAGAATTTTGCAATTCATTTTGATACAACATATGCACATGAGTACATGTACAAGTACAAGTACAATATGAGTATACACTCCTCAGAGGTAATGTGGATTCTAAAATCTTTTACTGTTCACTGTTTACTATTTACACAAATGCGAGAAACGTATCCATTTAGAGAGGGCATTTGCAGCTAATTGAGGGTATGCTCCAACTACACAAATGGTGTTTGCTGTACAGTTCGTCGGTATGTAATGGATTTCATCCCAAAGGATACATTCATTTTCATTCGGAGGATGAAATTAAATGCGCGGGAGTTGAATAAAAACAAATATGAATGTGCGCTCATTAAAAGATGGCAGCACATATCCACAAATGTTAATTTATCTTTGATATCATTTTATATGAGTATTATAATTTTAATGTTAAAATGTCACCTGAAAAGATACTTTGTGTGATAGGGGGAGACTTTTCAAGTTGCTCTGTAAAATCTGTCAGACTTTTACGGAGACAGAGATACATATGTGGGTTGACAGTGAAGGATGAAATGGATACAAAACGGACTGGAGCGATGTTTATTGTCGGAAATTCTTTTCAAACTTAATAATTAAGATCGGGAGTAAGACTGGAAAGAAAACTGATAGCTAGTACAGTTGACGATCTGACTTATTACTTCAAGTTGCGCTACAGTCAGGGGTAGCTTAGGCCGCAGTCAACAAGCGTCTCCAGCCAGCTCGATCCTTTGCTAGCTGCCTCCAGTTTCGCACCCTAAGTTAGCTGAGGTCCTCTTCCACTTGCGTGCGCCACCTGAGTTTTGGCCTTCCTCTAATGCGCTGTCCCTCGGGAGCAGATTCGAAGAGTTTTCGGACCGGAGCATTGGTGTCCATGTGCTCTACATGACCCAGCCATCTCAGTCTTTGGATCGTCACTCTTCTGGCTAGGTCCATGTCGCTGTACAGTCCATACAGTTCGGCATTGTATCTTCTCCTCCACTCACCGTCAATGCAGATGGGACCGAAGATCGCCCGAAGAATTTTTCTCTCGAAGCAACCAAGAGCACCCTCATCCATTTTTGATAATGTCCATGCCTCTGCGCCATAGAGCAGGACTCAAGGTCTTACGAGCATATAGTGTAACTTTTGTTTTTCGGGAGAGGGATTTGCTACTCAATTGCCTTCTTAGCCCAAAGAAACAGCGGTTGGCAAGAGTTATTCTTCGCTTGATATCAGCGCTGGTGTCGTTGTCTGTAATTATAGCAGAGCCTAGGTAGACAAAGTCCTTAACTACCTCAAAGTTATATCTGTCGAGAGTGACGTTCTGCCCGAGACGTCGGTGTTGGCTGTCCTCTTTGCTTGACAGCATATACTTGGTCTTGCCCTCATTGACCGCCAAACCCATTTTCGCCGCTTCCGTCTCAATACTCGCGAAAGCGCCACTGATATCACGCTGCTTTCTCCCGATTATATCAATATCGTCGGCATATGCAAGTAGATGGACGAACTTTTGAAAGATTGTGCCTCCTGTGGTTGAGCGTGAGTTTTGCACTATTCTTTTAAGAACGTAGCGCACCGGCTTGTCGAAATCCTTTTAGACATTTCAGGTCTCGGTGAGTTTTTCAATGACCGTGATGGAGTGGCGTGCATTCTCCATCGTCATCCTGCACAGACGGACGAGATTGGAAGGGATGCCAAAACAAGACATTGCTCTGCATAGCTCGTCTTTATAGATGCTGTCATACACGGCCCCAAAATCGATAAACAGGTGGTGTGTATCGATCTGAAGCTCATGGATTTTCTCCAAGATCCGCCGTAGTGTAAATATTTAGTCGATGGTGGACTTTCCAGGCCTGAAACCAAACTGATATGGACGGAATTGTTGGTCTATATCATCTAGGTTGAAAGGTTTATTTTACCTGACAGCGGTATTTGTTTCGTCAGCACCGTTGTTTAGTCTATAGAAATGATCTTTCCAAATTCTCAGCATCGACTGCGACTCTACAGGCTTCGGTTCGAGGCTTGTGTCCGTGGTATGTTTTTTTTAACCATTTGGTAAAACTCCCAAATCTCATCCCTGGAGTTGCATTCTTCGATTTCTTTGAACGCGAGCTTCTCATGCTCTTTCTTTTAACTCATGTGAAAGGCTCGGCCGGTGCTCGGCTGTCTTCTTCTGCTCTTAGAGCTCTGGAGCGTCTCTAGTCCTTCTATCCAGCGCCGCTTTTTATGCATCTTGCTTAGCTGCATGTGCTTGCCGGCACTTGCCGTCAAACCAGGGGTTTCACTGTGATTTTCCTGTGAAACCCAGCACATCAGAAGCGGAATCTCTGATGGCGTTTTGGCAGTGTTCCCATTGGTCTTCGTTACTTGATGCTGGCCGCAGTGAACCTCTTGAAAAATGAAGAAAGACTCGATCGCATAAGGATTTGGCGATCTCTTGCGATTGTAGCCGTCTGACATCGAAATTCCTCACAGCATTAGCATATCTTTGTGCTGTTTGGGATATCCGCAACCATACCTTACTATACCAAGTTAATGGTCTGAGTGGTTCTTGGTTCCTCGGAAAGTTCCGACATCCATAAACCTGAACGAGTTTTGATTGAGATGGGGGAACCGCGTTATCCTGATTCCGATATCGGAGATGGTGTCATGCAGGCTATATCTGCCGACAATACTACAAAAGATGAGCTCTCTTTCTAGCTCGGTATTTAAATCGCCGAGGACAAGTTTAGTGTCATAGCTAGAGCATTGCTAGTAGGTCTTGTTCAAGAACTCGTAGACGCTATCTATGATGTCGTCGTCGCACTAACCCGTTCGAGGATGTGAGCGCTGCCGATTGTCGATTAAAAGCTCTTCTGCCACCATCTCTTTTCCAAGACATTGAATTAGCCTCGGAAATCTCTACCGGCCTGAGCTTCAAATGTGTCGGAGTAGCCTGGATAATATTTCATTTTTCTTCACCATTTGTTCCATCTGGGGAATTCATCCGCTGTCCCGTTTTTAGTGCTGCTTCTTTTGTCTGCTGGTCAGCACTCGCGGTTATACGATTAGCAAGTACCGTCCGGATAGACATTAACCAGTACCCGACGATTACCACGTAAAGGTATTATAAGCCCAATTGATGTGTAGAAAACTGGATATCGCCAGGTTGACATTTCTCAGTTCCTACCCTATTTCTGCAGCACTACAACAGTAAATTGCGATGGCAAACAAAATTCAGTATTCTCGGTTCCCATAGCAGAGGGAGCTCCCAAGAGTTCTGTTACTGCTTGACTGCAATCCTCCCTAATTTTTCTGCTCTTCACAGTTGCTCAATATAGTGTTTGGACTCAGCGTCGCTCAGTAACCGGTATTATACAGGGAATATGCGATAGATAAATCCCTCAATAGAGGGAGTGCCATAGGTTTCTTCCTCTTGATTCTTTTCGAAATGGAACAAAGAGATTGCACCTTCAATCTCGAGAGGGAGTTAAAGGCGTTGTAACACGCCGGGCGTTCGCTTCACGTCTCCTTTTCCCTTTGAACAGTCATCACAGACTTATCTACAGAATGTGTCGTAGAAAGACCCGGAGTAAAAGACAGAGTCTTAAGATTTAACGTGGGATGGCTTAAATAGCACTAACCTTCCGCAGTATTTTGTAATAGAAAAAAGCCGCTTGTTCGTCCTTACAGATCGTGAAATGTGGAAAATATTAACGAAAATGAAAATCTTCGAAAATGTAACGATTGCCAGCGGGCGCAACGAAATGTGATCATAAAAAAAGTACGAGCATCCACCAAAATCACCACACTTGTTGAGAAACTTCAGTTTGAGCCAATCAGCTGGTTTTGACGTGTTGAACAAAGGTTGCCGTGACTAATTAAGGGCATAGTACTCCAATTTTTTAGCGGACGTACATATGTCTTATAAATTGAGGTATGATCGAACAGGGAAAGGTTTTACGGTTTAACTTACATCACTTGAAGAAACCTGAACACCTCGCAGCATTTTTGGGGACACTGAATACATGGTCATTCCATCGCTGTTAACCATTGAAACACGTACCGAGAATGCCTGGGTATGAAAAATTCGCTTTAATGACAGAATGGCAGCATTGTGTTTCGGTGGCATAAACTTCCACCCTTTTGTTCCCAAATGAGAAGTTTCGATGGTTGTTGTCTATGGTTTGACAGCTGTCAATGTTAAACTGTGTTGACATTTCTCTTCAGTAAGACTTAACGATTCATCATAAACCGTTTAACGCCACTGATTTTTTGTTTCCAAAAATTAATCAGCTAAACATCGCTGACATTTGTTTCCAGCAAGACGGCGCAACTTGCCAAACAGCGCGCTTAACCATCAATTTATTTCAAAATCAATTTGATGTAAACTTTATTTCTAGAAGTAGTCCTGTTAACTGGCCCCCTCGTTCGTGCGACTTAAGGCTTCTCGATTACTTTTTATGGGGCTATGTTAAGTCATTGGTTTATGCCGGTAAACCAGCCACTCTTGAAGCAGTGGAAGCCAATATTCAAGCCACCATCGATGCCATACGGCCAGATTTATTTGAAAAAGCAGTGAAAAATTGGACTGATCGAATGAACCATGTCACTCGTAGCCGCGGCGGGCATGTGTCGGAAATCAAATAAATGAAATTATCTACCAGATTATAATTTTATAAAATTCATTCCAACAATATTTCTGTCTTGCATTATTATTTAAAGTTCCAAAGCTCTTAAAAAAAACGCCGTTTGGATAGCGAAATTTAGTGCCGCTTCGATTCAATAGGTAAAGAACAAACGTTTAAGTCCGAGGACGAATATGAATAGCAGTACCGTCATAAGAAAAGGGATATGTATACTGAGCTAGAAGCAATTGACAAAAGATCATCAATGGGAATTGAAAAAAAGTCTCGGAGACAGAACTGAGCCCTGAGGCATACACCCCATTTTCGAGCTTTTATGAAATATGACCGGGACAAGTACAAAGTACGTAGCAAAATCTAACTACCACGCGTATGAACGTACGAACAAGTACTCATATGATTACAGCAACTTTCATAATATATGTATATGTAGGCTGCCAAAGGAATCCCCTGAATCTACAATGAAAATGTTGAAAGGTCAAATAAAAATTCCAGAATTCTACTCGTACCTTTCAACAAAATCGCACACAGAAAATCTGCATGCAGAGTATCTTTCCCAATGTAAAAAATACCGTTCGCCTTTGCTATATTGTTTTACTTGGCTCAAGGCATAAATCCAAATTAAAATATTCGTTTTTTTTTCATCTCAGATTAATAATATCTCTGGCTTTTGCTCGCTGCCAAAAAAAAAAATAGCTCCCACCGGCCTTAAAGCAATTCCGTCTCTTAAGCCATGTAGATACGAATTGACAGCACCGAAACTGTATCTACCGCAAGATTAAGTTTGGACAGCAACGTAACACAAAAAAAAACAAGAGAAAAAACAATAACAACAAAAAACCTCAGATACTTGTAGCCGTATATCTAATGCAAAATTCAATTTTATTTCTTATGTATCTACATACATATACTCGTATGTATGTACCTAAAACTCAACTGGCAGTTGAGCAGTTTTTGAATTTGTATCTCTGGGATCTGCATACACATATATTCTAACTATGTGTGCGTGGTTAGGGGGGGTGCGATGTTTGGTGGTGGCTTGTAGTGGGAGGACATCCCTTAAAAGCAGAATCGAGTTGCAAGCCCGCGGCAATTCCCACAAAAGGTAACCAAACATTATTTCCTTTTATTAAAGCGAACAAAAACTTGAGTTAAACATGTACGCTAAGCTCTTTGGACCTTTTGTACCCTTGTCTTGAACATAAAAGCTTTTTACCTCATGCATATGCTGTCTGATTCCTCCAATTTACCTGTACTCCTATGTATAACTGTTTGTATGGATTTCTGTGTGTGTATACAGTGTATGTCGACATATAATTAATAAAACGTATCGGAAGGAAGAACGATGGATGTGCGTTTATAATTCACAGAATGTGAACGGTTTTTGCTCGGTTTTCAATGGAAAGGGAAACAAAAACTTGTTCGATATTTTGTCCTTAACTCCTTCTATGGAAGGACGAATTAAAAAAGGGACACAACAAAAAACCAAGTTCAAAAGGACATCTTATGTAATGATGTGTCATCTTCACTCATTTGTAGCTTCAGTTAATGTTCCCTGGCTTCCCACTTTAACTGTTTATGCACGTCATACTCGTGCTACATGTGTAGGTGGGTATCTATTCGACTTACGTAGTATCTATTCGTATGTAAAACGAAAGAAACATTTTCTTTAAAGTATAAGTAGGTATGGAAAGTTTTAAATATTCTGTTTGTTGGATTTCCTGGATTCTGCATTACGTTATAATGTATTCTTTTGTTCTTTTCACAGATCTTACGAGTAGAGTTAAGGAACGAACGCTGAAATTGCAGCGTATACTTTCTGATATACGAGTATATTTTCAAACATCAGTATATTGTGTAGGCTAATGAGAGGAGCAAGAAGAAAAGGACAAAGCAAACTTTTGCATACAAGGTGGCGCAAAATTAATCATCCTATCGGAAGATGTTACAATTTTTGCAAATGGCATCGTACGTCAATCATATTTGACATTTGTCAACTAGATAGCTTCAGAATTTAAACAGACAAGCAATGGAGCGCTATTCTCTGCTGTCAAACCATCCTCAATCTCAACAATGAAGAGGACGATTTTGTGTAGAAAATCATCATGGGCGACAAGGCGCATTTCCACTTAAGCGGTAACGTCAAAAAGCAAAGTCTTCGTTTCTGGGGCACTGAAAATCCGCGTGTGATGCACGAAGAGCCATTACATCAACTCAAAGCCACTGTGCGGTACGGCGTTCACGAGGAAGGAGTGATTGGGCCGTAGTTTTTTGAGGACGTCATCGGCAATACGGTGACTGGCAAACACTACAGGGCCATGACAAACAACTCCTTACAGTCGGAATAGGATGAGCGGGGCTTGGTGATCATGTGGTTTTAACAAGACGGTATAACCGCACACACACCACAAGCAACAATGGTTATGGTGAAGGAAGCGTTTCATAGTGGCATAATCTCATGTTTTGGCAATTTCGCATGGCCAGCAATATCGCCCGATTTTACTATCCCAGACTTCTTTCTTTGGGGCTTGAAGTCATGGGTTTATGCCAACAAGCCTCAAACAATCGCAGCCCTTAAAAACAATATTCGACAGGAATGCGAACAGTTATCACCGGGATTCTTGCAGAAAGCGATGGAAAATGTGATAAAACGGCCGCAAATGTGTACCAACACTGGCGGCAGCTACTTGGCGGATATCTTCTTTCCCACTTAACTGAAAAAATTGTAGAGGTCCAAAAACAGATTTCCAAAACTCAAAATCATTTTTTTTATTTAGTAAAAGGGTAATTCAAAAACAAAATTGGATGATGAATTTTGCGCAACCTTGTATATTCGCAAATTCTGTGTCTCATTGATAGTGTTTTCAAGATAAAAAAGGGAAAAGACGAGTAACGAGCTAATGGTACATCAGCAGTTTTGCTTTTTTCCGAAAGATTCTTGAGTGAAATCATTCTTAATAAGATAGATGGCGTTACTATCCAGGCTGGACCTGAGTCTCCCCAGTTAAAGAGGTCTTTGGACAACAGCCTTCAGTGGTGCACTTCTTCTAATACTTTTAAGACCACCAGAGACTACTTTCAGTTTTCAGTCAATTGTAACTTTAGGATTGACCAACAGGTTCCCCATAATTTTCTCGATTATACATCAAGAAGATACAGAAGAAGGATTTCCAGGACTTAGTCAGGGTCTTGGAAAAGAAATAGTGGCGGACGAGCCCTATATGGGCCAACGGCAGCGCTCATATCCCCGAACGGGTTACTGGCTTCGGTGTAACCGGCCCCTAGTCCTAGGGGCATTCAAAATGGAACTGGTCTTCCAGGTTGATGGTTGTGCCGCCGGGGTAACTGCCCGGACATTTAAAAAAAATTAAGTTACGAAGCATCAACAAACCTCGGATATGGACGGATCTACTGTTGACAACCCACGCAAACGATTTAAGGACAATGAGCTTCGGATATGCACGTGAAATGTTAGGTCCCTTAATAGGCCACGTGCAGCCGAACAACTGGCGAAAGCCCGAGACTGCTGCAAAGCAGACGTTACCGCCATCCAAGGGGAGCCCGGACAAAAAGAGGATGAAAAACTGCGATATCTACTACGGCAATTGCTGTCGAGGGCAAAAGCAGCGCTTATATGGATGCGGATTTGTTGTCGGAGGCAGACTTAGACAACAAGTCCTCAGCTTCCGGCATGTAAGCGAGCACCTCGTAGCAATCCGCATCAAGGCTGAATTCGCCAACATTAGCCTTTTATGTGCGCATGCCCCCAGAGAGGAGAAAGATGACGACACCAAGGATGCCTTCTATGAGCTCCTTAACAACAAGACCTACGAGCAATGCCCTAGCTATGACATTAAAATTGTCCTCCGTGATTTTAATGCGAAGCTAGGAAGAGAGGGTATCTTTGGTGGAACAATCGGAAAATATAGCCTGCACAACACCACCTCCGGTAACGGATTCAGGCTAATCGACCTTACGGCGGGGCGAAACATTGTCGCAGCTAGCACGCGGTTCCCACATCACGATGTTCAATAAGCGAGCTTGGACCATTTCCAATCAATCGACCGTCAACCAGAATGACCACATTGCGATCGACACAAATACTCCTCCAGTATTATGGATATCCGTACGTTCGGAGGAGCCAACATAGACTCGGACCATTACCTTGTTGTAGCCAAGGTACGGTTGCGGATATCACAAACTACGTCAAGATAAGCTAATGCTGTGAGGAAATTCGACGTCAGACGGCTATAAACGCAAGAGATCGCAAAGTCTTTTTCCGATCGACTGTCTCTTAATCTCTTAAGAGGTCCAACGCCGCCAGCATCAAGCATCGAAGACCATTGGAAACACTGCCAAAACGCACTCAGAGATGCCGCTTCTGATGTGCTGGGTTTCACTCGTCCACCACAACGAAACCCCTGGTTCGATAATGAATGCCGGCAAGCACATGCATATAACGTGGCGCTGCTTAGGAGGACCAGAGCTGCTCATGAGCTCTATGAGCGGAAGAGGAGAGACAAACACCGGTTTCTCTGGAGGAAGAAGAAAGTGCATGAAAAGCGCGCGATCGAGGAAATTTTACCAGAAGGTGGAAACAACATGCCACGGAAACAAACCCCGAACCGAAGCTTGTGGAGATGACGAGGGAACATCGTAGTAGAATCGCAGTCGATGCTGAGGATTTAGGAAGACCATTTCTGCAGACGGTATAACGGCGATGACGAACCAAATACAGCTGTCAGGCAGAATGAACCTTTCAATCTGGACGATGTAAACCAACAATTCCGTCCACCCAATCTGGATGAAGTGAAGTTAGCAATATCTAAGCGTAAGTCCAACAAAACTACTGAAGCGGTCAGTCTGACTACCGAGCTCTTCAAGGCGGCAGGTGACGGAGGAGGCGGCGACTTGGTAAGGAGCATACACCAACTTATCTATAAGATATGGTCGGACGAAAGTATGCCCGATGAATGAAACCTCGGCATTGTTTGTCCGATTCTCAGGAAAGGAGACCCTCTGAACTGCGCCAACTATTGAGACAAAAGTCTTCCTTACATTCCATACGATATCTTATCTGCCGCATTGTGTGAACGTCTGAAGGCCTTCGTCAACAACCTGATTGGTCCTTATCAGTCTGGTTTCAGGCCAGGAAAGTTCACCATCGACCAAATATTCACACTACGGCAGATCTTGGAGAAGACCCATGAACTTCAGATCGATACCCACCATCTGTTTATCGATTTTGGGGCCGTGTATGACAGCATCTATGATGACGAGCTATACAGAGCAATGTCTAGTTTTGGCATCCCTGCCAAACTCGTCCCTCTGTGCAGGATGACGATGGAGAATGCACGCTGCTCCATCAAGAAAGGATTTAGACAAGGCGATGCGCTGTCGTGCGATTTTTTCAACATCGTACTTGAAAGAATAGTGCAAAACTCACGAGCAAACACAAGAGGCAGTATCTTTCAAAAGTCCGTCCAACTACTCGCATACACCGACGATATTGACATAATCGGGAGAAAGCAGCGTGATGTCAGTGGCGCTTTCGCGAGTATTGAGACGGAAGCGGCGAAAATGGGTTTAGCGGTCAATGAGGGCAAACCCTCAAACCCTTTGCTGTCAAGCAAAAAGGACAATCAACACCGACATCTCGGGCAGAACGTCACCCTCGACAGATATAACTTTGAGGTAGTTAAGGACTTTGTCTACCTAGGCTCCGCTATAAATTCAGAGAACGACACCAGTGCTGAGATCAAACGAAGAATAACTCTTGCCAACCGCTGTTTCTTTGGGTTAAGAAGGCAATTGAGTACCAAAGCCCTCTCTCGGACAGCAAAAGTCACCCTTTATAAGACCTTAATAATCCCGGTCCTGCTCTATGGCGCAGAGAGATGAACATTATCAAGAATAAATGAAGGTGCTCTCGGTTGCTTCGAGAGAAAAATTCTTCGAGTCCCGTCTGCGCTGACGGTGAGTGGGACGTCAACTGACTAAGAGCCATTGTGATATAAAATACCAACTATATGAAAGCTCTACTGCTGAATAAGTCCAGCCACCAACTAAACCTGCCACAGCCACGAGACAAAATGTCTTTCTTTTGGGAACATATCCGGCATCGGTGATTTTAAGGAAGGGAGCAAGATGTCAGGAGTAACCTATTCTTAAAAGGTATACCCCAATCTTCACCTTGTATCCGGCGGCTCTTACTTTTGCTTTTTGTACCTAAATACCACGATGAAACAGACCGAGCCCCAAAAAAAAAATAATGTGAAGGACATTCAGGGAAAGAATATACCTTCGGCTTGACCTGTTCCCATTCATTATGTGACCACTAAGCTGCCTAAGGCATTCGAGTACCATCACTTGTTACACTTTTCAAGGGACTTTTCTTAATCTTCTAATGTCTTGTCCACTTTGATCGTTAATGACATGGGTCAGGTTGAAGCAGAGTACCATAAAATTTGATTGACACTAAGAAACACTGGATTGTCCAAATTTACCAGACTTTTTAGCTGGGAAGGGCTCCCATGACAAATAAATATTTTCCACTTACCCGAGGGTTTCTTCCTTCTTTTTTTTTAATTCCATTTGCCAACTTTCCCGTCTCCTATGTGCTTGTGAGTGGTGATGGAAGGACGTTAATGTATTAGAAAATCTTTTTCACGCACACTGCGGAAGACTTAATAAATTTCACCTGAACTTTCACCTTCTCGCTCTGCGATTGGGAATTTAATTTCGCCAGTTTGACCCTCGGGGTATGACTTGTTGCGTCGATAAATATTTACGCTTCTTCGAGTCTGTGTGTCCAGTCATTCGCATTAACCCACGCCAATGGACACATAGTAAAGGCTCAAAGGCAACGTGAGCGGATATGGCACTCAACACGCCTGCTTTTCGTTTATGAGCTGTTTTGTGGGTTTCCTTCTGTAAGCGCTGCCAAAGTGTTAATAACCCTCCACCAAACGGACAATGAAAATCTCTCCAGCTCCATCGTCGTCATCGTCGTCATCGTCGTCATCGTCGTCGTCATCATTGTCGGCCAGCGTGGATGCAGATAACTAATCATAAAACATTTTTATGTAGTTGGGACTGCTGGTACTCCCAAAGAGCTCTGGCATTCATTTGAGCCTGATGCTGGGGAACTCAAGCTGTAGCATTGAAACTAAAGTTGGAACTCAGAGGAAGGAGGGCCAAAACATTTTCAGCAAATCTTTGGAAATGAGAAATTCAACTCGTGATGACGGGCACATTCTTTTCGACTTTTAACTTTTTTTTCGTTTTTTTTTTTTGTACCGTCTGACTGGTAGCCGCTGCCATATATTCGTATTCATGTTCGTAGCTGCTGTGGGTGGATAGGTCCGAGTTCATGGAATTTATGTGGATTCTCCAAAGAGCTGACAGCAATCATGACATTGAAAAATGCTTAATTGCTGGTGGTGTGTCAAGTGGCAAATGGACTGCAGAACGCTTCGTTCCAGCGTTCAAGCATGCAAGAGATGCAACTTAAACTCAAAGTGGTTGCGGTTGTGGGCTGTCTGCATTGCATGTGGCGGTGTTATGTAAGTGTCATGGGGTAAGTTGGCAATGACATTGCTATTGATATGTATCTTTCTGTTGCATACCATGACTAAAATTAGGTGCAAGTGTTTAGGCATATGTTTGAAGTTTCTATATGTCTGCTTTGGTAGATGCCGCAGAATACGAGTATGCATATATAAATTGTAGAACCGGACAGCCAAAGGAATTTAGACTCGTCGTAGACGAGTACGGGTTTGTAGTGTAAGTTTGCAATTTGGACCATGGGCAACATGTATATTAAAAATCCAGCAATTTGCCTAAAGATACTTGAACAATTAACTTAATGGAATGTGGCTTTGATGTGGAAAGACAGCTATTGTATGTAAAGAAAATAGTGATACTTACGAGTACATGTACTAAAGCTACTTGAATACTAAACATTCACAAGAATTAATGGCTTCCCTTTGCCACCGATATTGATGTAATGAAAGTGAATAGATGTGCAATTTTGAATATATCCTCGTAGACAGAAAAGTAAAAGATAGTAAAAGTAGGAGGCATTACTCTTTAGATTGACTTCACATTGAAGATGATCCTGAAAGTTACCATCAGAAAGTTGTGACTTTTTTTGTGATGAGGGATTGACAAAGTTGTGTGATTTCAAAACCTTGGGAGCTAGCTTCCTCTGAGCCTATTTACTACTTCACGATTTCGGACAGGCCATCCCAAAGCTCAAGATTGTGCACACCGTTTGGCTCTCCAGCTACCGAAGCAACACATATGATCCCTGACCTTCTGAGACCAAACTGTCTCTGCAATTTCATCGGGATTACATGCATGCTTTAACAACTCAACAAATTTTAGAATTATGGTTTCAAAATTACGGTTCTGTGAGACAAACTTAAAGAGCACTTGCACCATATTAAAACCGACATTGTTCACTGTTTTCGTACAAAATTCTTTATGAAAGATTCAGTGGCACACAGACGCATAACAAGGGTGTGTTTTGTATCCCTTCAGGAGAGTACTAAAGAAGATTTTATTTATTGATTCGACGTCGTCCACAACAGCTTGGTCTATGTCTGTCCACTTTATGGAAAATTCTACGCAAAGACTTGGTCTGAAGGCTTTCAAGATCAAACTCACGCAAGGTCTCCGTCTATACACGACAACGAAAAAAGCATTGTCGATACCCCTTTCCTATCAGCTTTATGCTGCCATCCTTACTTACTTACTTTAAGTGGCGCTACAGACCGGGGTGAACCTGGGCCTCAGTCAACAAGAGGCTCCAGGCAGCTCGATCGCTAGCTATCAGCCTCCAGTTTCGCACGCTAAGTTGGCTGAGGTCCCCTTCCCCTTACGTGCGCCACCAGAATCCCGGTCTTCCTCTACTGCGCTGTCCCTCGGGGGCGGATTGGAAGACTTTTCGGACCAGAGTCTTGGTGTCCATCCGCTCAATATGACCCAGCCATCACACTCGTTAGAATATCGTCGGCGTATGCCAGCAATTGGACGGATTTTTGAAAGATTGTGTATCTTATGTTAGGACGTGAGTTTTGCAGTATTCTGCCAAGTATGATGTTGACGCTTCCGCTGTTAGTGCATAGCGTTGTTCAAATCCTTGCACAGACGGACGAGTTTGGCAGGAATGCCAAAACTAGACATTGCTCTGTATAGGTATAGCTCGTCTCTATAGATGCTGTCATATGCTGTCTTAAAATCGATGAATAGGTGGTGTGTATCGATCTGAAGTTCATGGGTCTTCTCCAAGATCTGCCGTAGTGTGAATATTTGGTCGATGGTGAACTTTCCTGGAGCCACACTGATATTTACCTATCAGGTTGTTGACGAACGGCTTCAGGCGTTCACACAATACGGCGGATAAGATCTTATATGCGATGTTAAGGAGACTGATGCCTCTGTAGTTGGCGCAGTTCAGAGGGTCTCCTTTCTTGAGGATCGGACAAACAATGCTGAGGTTCCATTCATCGGGCATACTTTCGTCCGACCATATTTTACAGATGAGTTGGTGTATGCTCCTTACCAAGTCATCGCCTGCCGCTTTGAAGAGCTCGGCAGTCAGGCCATCCGCTCCAGTAGTTTTGTTGGACTTAAGCTTCGATACAGCTTTCTTCACTTCATCTAGGTCGGGTGGACGGAATTGTTGGTCATCATCGGAATTTTTGGTCATCGAACGGTTGATTCTGCCTTACAGCGGTATTTGGTCCGTCATCGCCGTCATACAGTCTGCATGAATGGTCTTTCCAAATCCTCAGCATAGACTGCGATTCTACTACGATGTTCCCTTGTTCATCTCTACAGGCTTCGGTTCGGGGTTTGTTTCCGCGGCATGTTATTTTTACCTTTTGGTAAAATTTCCGAACCTCATTCCTGGAGTAGCATCTCTCAATTTCTTCGATCACGCGCTTCTCATGCTCTTTATTCTTCCTCCTGGGAAGCCGGTGTTCGTCTCTCCTCTTCCGCTCATAGAGCTCATGAGCAGATCTGGTCCTTCTAAGCAGCGCCGCTTTATATACGTCTTGCTAAGCTGCATGTGCTTGCCGGCATTCATTATCGAACCAGGGGTTTCGTTGTTGTGGACGAGTGAAACCCAGCACATCAGAGTGGCATATCGATGGCTCTTTGGCAGTGTTCCCATTGGCGTTCTTTACTTGATGCTGGCCGCAGTGAACCTCTTGAAAGATTAAGAAAGACTCGATCGCATAAGGATTTGGCGATCTCTTGCGATTTTAGCCATCTGACGTCGAGATTTCTCACAGCACTAGCATGCCTTCGAGCTGTTTAGGATATTCGCAACCATACTCGTACCTTACCATACCAAGGTAATGGTCTGAGTCATTCTTGGCTCCTCGCTACAACAATGTTTCACCCTCCCGTAGAGTCGATTAGCCTAAATCCGTTGTCTCAAGTGGTGTCGTGCACCTAAGATGCCCTCTCTGCCTAGTTGATTCGTTTCTCGTAGGTCTTGTTCAAGAGCCCGTAGGAGTTATTTTAGGTGTCGTCATATTTCTCCTCTATGGGGCATGCTCGCATATAAGGCTAATGTTTGCAAATTTCGGCCTTGATTCGGATTATTACGAGGAGCAGCTCACTTGCCGGAAACTCAAGACTTCTTGCCTAAGTCTGCCTCCAACAATAAATTTGCATCCAAATAGGCGCCGCTTTTGCCGTTGATTACAATTGCCAAAGTATACGTCGCAATTTTTCATCCTCTTTTTGTCCGGCTCATCCCATCGCATTTCTTGGATGGCGATAACGTCTGCTTTGCAGCAGTGTCGGGCTTTCATCACCAGTTGTTCGACTGTATCCCAAGTTCGTTGTCCTTGATCGTTTGCACGTATCCGAGACTTGTTGTTGCTTTCGTAGCCATCATCTTTGTTTTTCATGGCCGGGCAATTACTCTGGCAGGCGGCACAAACCCCAGCGTCGGTTAGAGGTAGTCATACGCGTAATATATTTTAACAGTTAGCAAAAGCATAAGAAGAAGGAGATTATGTTACATACTTTGTAAGGTTAGTGCCCCAGCCTAGTCCCTGGGAATTCTCTGCTTCGATTCAGTTGCCATCAGATTCCGAAATGATCCCAGCTTTTCAGAACTTTGACTAGCCTCTTGGTTTTACCGCCGGGGCTTGGACGGACCATTTATAGACTTGCTATGCTTTTCTTCTCTTAGTCTCAAGCTAGTTTTGGACGAATTCCTTTTCGTAAACAAGACCAAGATCTGGATCAGGGTCTTAATCAGCTGATGGTTTTTCTTTGGAGTATAGATGGGGACCTTCAAAATCTGTGACCCCGTCGCTGTCAAGAAGACCATGACTGAATCGACTTTTTGAGACGCACTTGAAGTGCAAGCTTGTAGGGTGACATCCACACAATTTTACCATATAAAATCTAGATATCTTTGGGGTTGTTTTTGACGTCACACTTGTGTTCTTTTATTTACTCAAGATCCTTGACTTTAGCCAATGAAACAAAGGCCAGTAGTGAAGGACACTGCTTGCATTGGTCTCAATCTTGTGGGATGTACAGAGAATCGTTCTTTTGAACGTGACTGAGTTAATATTTTGGACAGATTCCACAACAAAGAGTTTTCAAATGGTGCACGCATATTGCATTTGTTCTGTCACTGCCTCAAGCCTTCTCTTTTCACCAATCGAATCGAACTAACGAACTTCGGCTGTCATTTCTTGTGTTCTCTTCATCATAGTGTCATTCACTGTACAGAATCAGAGATGTATAACCACTCTTCAGGAAGGTTGTTCAAAATAAATAATCACGAAAATTATGAGAGCATTTCAATAAGATCAATCTTTTATCTATCATCTGTATCCGAGTTTGAAGTAGACCCCACATATGGCATCAGAGCTTCTGTCGGAAACCTCAAACAAGCCAAAAATATAATCATCAAGCTAAATTGTTTAATGGATCCGAAAAAGTCGATGCTACTGTCACTCAGCCTTCATATCGACTTCCGAGTAAATGCCATCCAAAAATATCATAATTACTTTGACAGCGTTTTCCAATCAACAACCAGCCAATGCAACCAACCACACGCACACCTCAGCGCCGACATACCTTTCTGTCTCCTCGAAAAAACAATGAAACGAAAAAATACACGAATATTCACTTCCATTCGAAATGAATTATTAATCAAGTATTGATGTTTGAAAGAATCGATGGGGAACCAGAGACAGAGAGACAGGATGTCATGAACCGTCCCCAAACTCTGCATTGTGAAACTTTGTACGGCAGATCAATAATCCTGACAGAGAATTTTCGGGGTAATAAAGGAACCTTCCAATCGATGGATATGGCTATAACTTTGGCCATGGCCATGATGGTAAATCGAAAAGTTTTTGCCAAACAGACAATTGCTACTCTAACTTACCGTCATACGAATACAGACAAGCACACAGTATATACGAGTATACGGTCTCCCACCTGCAAGCCAGACAAATCCTATCCTCAACATGCAGGCAATCCTTGGCCAGGGCCAGTACGGGCACTTCACTTTTACAATACAAAGGATAATTGACATGTTGAGAGCACTCTTTTGTCTCCATCTCCTGGCAAAATTAAATATTAAATTTAAGGATGGTGAAGGTACGAGTATGAGCTGAAACCCGGAGGGGGAAAGGTTTGAAATGTATACTGACTGTACCGTCAGCCAGGCCAAGGCTGGGCGCGTTGGATTGACATATCAGAGGAATTGAACATTGAGTTGAAGGGTACGAATCAATTGGTTGTCAAGGAGGAAATTGAATTGTCAACTGACAACCGGGAGTAATACAATACTCCGACCGAGAGGTGTATGGGGTAGGCTTCCCATAAAAACGTTCAGCGTGTCTCTGAATACAAGCACAATCGCTGATTTGATACGCTCGCTTTTCATAATTTATAAAGAAAGAAAAATATTGATTCGAGATTTGCTGCTGAAAGGCGGAACCCAATATGATAGGTAGGTAGGGGCGAGTATGCAAGAGATTGCAAATCGTGAAGATACAGATTAAAATGGATTTCTTGCGTAGGAAGTCGTGTATCGGGTAGTAGGTCTAATAAGGTGGAGATGGAGATATATGTTCGAGAGGCCTGAGTTTTGATTTTACATGGCAGACATAAAGCACCGTAACAACAGTCAGTGCCAGTGGTATGCTCAAGTGCTTTGTCTGGAAATTGGATTGAAAGTGCTCCGGGTTGTCACTGATATTAGATATGAGGTGGTAGCTTTGGAAAATTACAAATCGAATCAGTGAATGGTAGCGCTATTCTTCGTTGTATTGTGAGGAATGAAGGGTTCACCTCATAATCTCATGGGACCGTGGGACAAAACTGTTCCCATATTCAAGGGAAATTGCCAAATATTATATTACATTCGTGTCATAAACTTGCACTCATCGTACGTACGTATGTGGTCTTGAATTTTGTTACATCATTTCAAATCGAATGGAGCTACTCGTACTTGAAATACGCCACATGCTGCTTGACACTTTCACATCGGTCATGCACAGGCTTCGAAATCTGAAGTTACCAGTCGAGCATTGAGATATGATTTTTTTGGTCTTCTTTTGGCCTACACGACATCACCTCTGATACCGAATTCAGGTTTACCGACTTTGCGGCGATTCCCACATCACGATATTCATTCCAATCAATCGACCGTCAACAAGATTGTCCAGATTGTCCAGACTCGGACCATCACCTTGTTGTTTTTTTTTTATAATTTGCGCGGGCACAAGAGATTTTGTGTACCCTTAAATTGTTTACACATAGCGAGGGCGAAGGAGATCTAGGGAGGGCGAAAAGAGAGGCACCGACGTACGTTGGTTTTAAATGTTTGAAGGTTGTAATGGCTGGGAAATAAAGAGCTCGGTAGGGCATTCCATGAGCGAGTTATTCGCTGCTGTTGATAGTTCTCCAATTGGTTATGCTGGTAATATCGGAATTTAATGAACTTAACATTCGCTACCGTTCCCGTTCCACAGCCGAAGAGCAGGCCGTGAGTTCTGGAACGAATATGAAAAGCAAACAGTACTGTCGTTAGCGAAGGAATATATTGTTTTAGAGGGAGCAGACAAGAGCTCATTGGTGAAGATTGAAAAGAGTGTCGGAGACAGAACGGAGCCTTGGGGCACACCAGCATTTATTTTGTGAATATCAGACTTGAAACCATCCAAGACAACATGAATTGAACGTTCCTTGTTGACTTTGAGAAGGCCTTTGAAACTGTATGGTTAGAGGGTCTGTTCTATAAGCTGACTAGACTGGGAATCAGTAAACCACTCTTGTACACGCTAATCAACAGACAGATTTACGTGAAAAATTATGATGTGTCTTTGGTGGAATACTTAAAATTAAAAATGATCTTCAGCAAGGCGCCGTCAAAACGCCAATCTTATTCAACATTTATAGGAGCGACTTGATAGGTTCACTTCCCCATACTATTGCGTACGCAGACGATTTGACAGCGTACAGAACAGGTCCAAAAATCGAGGCCATTAATACTCTCTTACTGCATGACTTCGATGAAATAAGACGATTTTGCGATGACTGGAAGTTGAAAATCAACTTTCCGAAGTCGAAAACCATTCTCTTTAGGACGCCGTTGTCTGGAGCCTCTAAGGATACCAGAAAAAACTGGCGAAAATTCTCGATCGTTGGACAACACGGAGAGCCCCCTGTCTGTCAAAATGTAGTCAAATACCTTGGGATCTGGCTAAATCAGTTTCTGTATTTTGACAAAAATGTATGCCAGAGCTAAAGGGCAAAAGCGGCCCTCACAAAGAGTCTGTTTTATAGCAGCCAACTCGATGCGAGAGTAAAGGTATTCTGCTACATGGCCCTTATCAGGCCCATGCTGATATTTGGGCATCCTGTGTAGTTCAATGTACGTGTGGTTCGCTTGTACAGAACACCAGAGTAGGAGTAAAAAAATTGTATCCTAATGAGGTCCCCTATAACAGGGCGAACCTTATACAACTTCGTAATTAAGCTGACTCGAAGGCACATTGCAAGAGCATTGGTCTCGACGAATAACCTAATATCTGGGGCTTATTACCACAATTACCTTTATCATGAGAATGTGCGCTTTAACGGCTTCGTTCCACCGGAAGCATTCCTCTACCTTGATCAGATAGGGTTGATTCAAGATAGATCAGCGGTCCTTTTAATTTTCGATGTCGCTCGGACAGCTGGGCACAGGTGACTTAACTACAACAGAGACGTCGCACACGGCAGTGTGGACCGTCTTAGGTTCAGTAGGGCGGTGGGGAATCGCGATAAGAGGGATGTCATTCGGCAGCACCAGCATTTTTGGTGGTTGAATGATGGAGAAGATGTTTCGTTGTCGTTTCCGTCAAATACAGACCCTCACTAATGAGGCAGAGCTGACCAAACTATTTGCTCTGTAAATAGCGATGGCCAGCTTACATAAGTTTAGGTTAGTATTTAAGAAAGATATGTACACTATATAATAAGTTTGCCGATAAGGAAATGACAACTTTTTTTTAAATAAAACGCAAACCATTTGAGATATTTCAAAAACTTTATTATCGGCTTGAAGTACAATCAAAACATTTATGAATAGAACTCGACTCGGCACCGCGGGCACGTTTACAGCGGTCGATTTGTTTGACCCAATTTTCAACGAATCGGTCACACATTTCGGCCGAAACGGCCACTATTTCGCGTTCAATGTTGGCTGTGAGCTTTTCCAACGTCGTCGGCTTGTTGTCACAAACCAATGACTTAATGTAGCCCCACAGGAAATAGTCAAGCGGCATTAAATCGTATGAACAAGGCGGCCAATCGACTGGTCCATTTCTTGAGATAACACGCGCACCATACTTTCTCTTCAATAGCACCATCCTGTTGAAACCACATGTCGTCCAAGTCCATATCTTCCAATTCGGGCAAAAAATAATCGGTGATCATGGCGCCATAACGCTGACCATTCACAGCAACGTGAGAACGCCGCGGAATTGACTGATTTGGATCATTTGCTACGGACGCCTGAACAGCAGCGATATTTTCGACACTTCGACCAACCCGTTGTCTCGCTGACACGGCAACATCACACAACGAATATGTAGACTCAAACGTATGCACTAAGCTTGTTATTGCTTCTCGACTAGGGCGAGAATTACGACCGAAAATTGGAATTAACGCTCTTAAAGTTGCAGTCACCGACTCCGAATTTCGGTAGAAAATTTTTATAATTTGCAGACGTTGATCGTTCGTGTACTTCACCATGATGAAAATGTTGAGTTTAGAAAGAGTGCGTTCACAAATTAAATTCAAAGTTGTCGAGTCCCTATTGGAAAACCCTATATTAGTATATGGTATACTCTGTGTCCAAAAACTGGTCGGCATTTTTTTACATCAAAAAATCTTTATTTATTCTTCCAAATTAATTTCGTCTCCTTCACTTATGCCACCGCTTTTTCCAGTCCTTGAAGCATGCCATAAAGTCTCAAACGTAACTCAAACACTAATAAATGTTTTGACTTATAATTTGGCATGGAAGTCAGTAACAGTTGTACCAACTTAAAAAAAAATTTATTGAGCGAAAATATTTACCCGCGTAATTTAAATCAAATTGGTACATCAGTATGATGCAGCGAGAAATACCTGCCTTCGGACGATGTGGTTTCTTTCATACCTCACAAAATGATTAATATACAGGGGGTGAGTTTTTTTAACTTGAGACATCCAAATTACTCGAAAAATACGCGATATCGCGAGAAATATTTTAGACAAAAGTCACAAGGTTCTGAAGGGGACATAAGATGGTGACCACGATTTTGACCTTGAGCCCCATTTTCAAGGTTAGACGAAGGTCACTTTTGATTTTTCAAATGATAATTCCTGATTTTCATTGCTCGTAGGCTTGTCATTTGTTTTTACATACTGCGTTTAGCATAACGCAAAAACAACGACGTGGACGTAGCGGTATTTTGTTTCCTTCGGGGTGATTAATTAGAGTGGGTCCCCTTGCCTCCCACTGTTGAATCATTGAATTCTTCCCATTTCGCCGTTAATTTCCCGAGACTATTTCAACAAATGCTCGAAAATGTGACCATTCACTTCAATACACTTGTCTATCCGCGCTCTAAATGTACCAACAGAACTGAGAAGTATTTCGGTTTTTTTTTTTTTTTTTTTGTTGGTGGGTAGGTGTGAAAATCTGCTCATAGTAATGCGAGATTCTTACTCACTAAAAACACGCCTCCCTTCTTAACGACTACTACTAAGTAACCTTATCAAGTAGTTTCCGTTTCAAATAACGTTCGCGTGGGCAGGTAGCTTTCCAGCAAAAGCACCTGCTAGTACCGCTATTATATGCGGATAGTCCTAATCGCGCCAGATCGAATGATCTCATTCTTTGTAATCGGCACACTTAGTTTGTCTCGTCCAGAATTTGGAGTGTTTTATTATTACAATGACCATGAAGAAGAATACGGAGTTTGCGAGCAAAGTTCATTATTTCGTCCTCGACGGTAACTATTCCTTAGTCTCTGTGGATATCACTGTTTCTGATATACCATGGGGCGTTCACGATTTGTCTTAGAACTTTGTTTTGATAGCCTTGGAGAATATTTCGGTTGCTTGGTTTAGTACAACCCCAAAGTTGTATACCGTACGTCCAAACAGGTTTAAGCACTTGCTTATAGATGAGCAGTTTTTTATGTATGCTTAACTTAGAATGTCATCCTAGTAGCCAGTACATTTGTCTGAATTTATTTTCATCACGTTTCTGCTTAACATGCGGCTTCCATTTCAGTTTTACATCTAGTGTCATTCCTAGATACTTTGCTTCATTTGCATATGGTATTTGTACCGAGTTAATGAAAATGGGAATGTTGCTTATTTTCCGGTAAATAAAATTAACATGAGTAGATTTGGTCTTGTTGAGAACAATTCGCCATATCTTTGTCCATTCGTAGATTTTATCCAAAGCCGTTTGTAGCTTTCCAGTAGCTAACTCGACTGAAGTATCTGTAGCTAGTATCGCCGTGTCGTCCACGAACGTGGCTACCATGGTACCTGATTCTTCCGGTATGTCTCGAGTATAGGGTAAAAACAATACCGGTCCAAGTACACTTCCTTGCGGAACTCCAGCAGCGATTTCTTTAAATTCCGAGTATTCAATGCCATGTTTAACACGAAAAATTCTGTTTTCCCGGTACGATTTCAGAATCGTATGCAGCTCTCTCGGAAGAACCTGACTTAGCTTAAAATTTAAGCCTTCATGCCATACCTTATCGAAGGCTTGAGACACGTCAAGAAACACGCTAGAACATATCTTTTTCCCCTCTAGGGCTTTCTCAATTTCATTCGTAATTCTAAAGACCTGGTCAATTGTGGAGTGCTTAGTTCTAAAACCGAATTCATGATAAGGAATTAGACGCCTTTCTTCAATGATCGGTTGCAAGCGCTTCAATAGGAGATTTTCAAATATTTTAGATATTACCGGAAGAAGCGATATCGGTCTGTAGGACTTTTTTTCATTTAGAGATTTGCCTGGTTTCGGGACCATTGTTACTTCGGCAACTTTCCATTGGCTTGGAACGTTTAATAATCTTAATGCGGCATTTATAAGTTGGAGCAGTTTGATCAGGGCTTTCTTTGGCAACTCCTTGAGAATTTGACCAGTTATCAAATCATAACCAGGGGCTTTGTTATTTTTCAATTTTTTAATTGCTTGGTTAAGTTCTCGTAGGGATACTGTTTTTATTCTAAAATTGTCCGGTGCCGTAGTTATATAATTAGAACCTCCTGTTAACGCCTGTCCATCAAAAGGCTAAAACGTTTCTTCTAGGTGCTCGGCAAATAGACTCGCCTTCTCTTTATCTCCTTTTGCCCATTCGCCATTATTTTTTCTTATGGGAGGAAATTGCATTTAAGGCTTTTTGATTCCCTTCATGGCTTTCCAGAGGGAGTAATTTGAACTTCTTTCGGCAGTCAGACCTTCGAGATATGAAGAGATATTTCGATTTTTGTAATCTCGTATTGCTTCCTTCAACTTGTTGCATAAGTAGTTTAAGTATGTTTTATGCTGGGGAGCACGGGATTGTTGCCATCTTTTGCGCGCTCTCCTCTTTTCTCTCACCAGTTCTTTTATTTCCGGCGGATATTTTATTTCTTTACTTGCTTTCTCTTTTCTTTTTGGAGTTGGAGTGTTGTTCCAGGCAGCGTTCTGCAAGACTTTGATGAATCTGTCGACTTCGTCTTCTATTTCGTTTTGTTTAGAACAATATGTTCATTGCAGTAGTTTCTAAAACCGTCCCAGTTAGTCTTGTTATTAGTTAATTTAGGCGCCACTTCTTTCTTAATTAAGAGTATGCTTAGTGTCAAAATGACTTTGTCCCTTTGTGACAAAGAAGTCTAACAGATCGGGAGTCTTTGTTATATCCGAAGGCCAATATGTTGGTTTTCCTGTCGAGAAAAAGTCAACTTTACATTGCATTCCGGCTTCATAGAGTTGTCTGCCTTTCGTTAAATCACATCTTGAGCCCCAGAAGGTATGTTTCGAATTAAAGTCACCACCAATTATAAAATTCGGTCCGAGTGAATCAAAGATACCATTAAAGCCATTCTATTCTAGCTTGCATCTCGGAGGACAATAAATTGACGCAATGTTGTAGTGCTGATGGTTTTGTTTAACGCGAACCGAACTTAACTGCATTGCATCGCTTTCAATCTTCATGTTTATAGAGTGCTCAATACAATCTTTAATGAACCCTTTAGTTCCACACGAGGTCCTTTCCTCAAGTGAGTTTCGGAAATCAAGCAAATGTCAATGTTGGCTTCGTCGAGTTTTTTAATAAGGCCGTTTGCGTTCCACGTCAATATTTTAAGCACTTGTTTCATATTAATGGTTGCAATTGAGTTTTACGTATTTCTTTCTCGAGATTGCTCAATTTTTCAACTAAAAATTTATTTGTTCTGCCTTGCTCCTCAAGAGTCGTGAGAATTAGGGAGAAAACGCCAGCCACTGGATCTGGCGTAACACCACTTTTTTTATTTCCTTGCAACGCAGCTTGTGCATACGTTAGCGCGTCAATCGGTGGCGGATTTTCCTTTGCGATCTTTTTTGTATATCCTTCGACTTTACCGCGACGGATTTTCTTTCTTTCACTGCCTGTTCTTTAGCAATATTAGGTTTATTTGTAGTTGCTTTTGGGTTGGGACTTACGGTTTTTTTTAAGCGTATCGCGCCTTTTTGGAGTTCTTTCGCCACTTTACATCCGCGATAGTTTGCTGGGTGCTTTCCTTGGCAATTTATGCAAGACGGTGGAAGTTGTTTATTTAAGTTGCACTCTTCTGCACATTTTACGCAACGCGGTTCTTTTTGGCAGTAAGCCTGCGTATGATTGAAGCCTTGGCAGCGCTTACATTGCGGGATCGATCTTGTGTTCTTACGCACAGGTTTGATTTTGACTACGATATTTAGAATAATTTTAATACTATAGATGCGACGTCTAGAACTTCAAGGCCCTTTGCATGGAGGTCGCTTATACTCGTAATATCGTTCTTAGTGCACGAAGGGTGAAGTCCTCTTGCTACTACACGTAATGGTCTTTCTGACTAGTTTTCGAAAGTGAACCATTGGATCTTCTCGGTGATTAATTTGTCAGACAATGCTCGGCAGTCATCGGAGTTGTCGACGTTTACTTTCCATACATTGTTGCGCAATGATGTTACCTTGTACTTAGATTTTAACGTTTCTTTGAGGAAGCAATGCAACTTATTGTAGTCCGAAACCCCAACAACGTTGATTGGAGGTGGAAGACGTAATTTTGTTGGAAGTTGCTTTTCTTGTGACTCCTGACTCTTGTCTGGAACGACTTCGGGTGAAGAACCTGCTTTACGTTCCTTAGACGTTCTTTTCTTTAGGGTCAAATTTGTTTCACGTGTGAGATCTTCTTCGTCCGTTTGAGATTCGCGACTAGTTGAGCGGAGTGGACTGCTTTCTTGGGCTTCATTTGCAGAATTTTTTTTCAGAGTCTTGAAAAAGTAGCTCCACTTGCTTAAGCTTCGTACGGAGTGTGTTGTTTTCCTCCTCCAAGCTTTTATTTGTCACTGAGTCCGTTTTTTCGCGCGTAGGCGCTTCGGGCGGTTTTCTTTTCCCGGAGACATTCGATCTCGGTGGTGGAGATCGTGATACCCTTGAACTTTTAGAGAAGGGATCAAACGACTGCGGTAAATTCGTTGAGTTTACTGCGTTATTTTCGTTGTTTGTATTATTTGTTTTGTTTGTGCTAATGTGAGGATCGTGTGCAACGGCAGCTAGCACTGCTATTTCATTGTCCTCAACAGCCACCCTATCTGACCGATTCCTTTTCTTTGGTTGCACACTTCCTTCACCAGTGAATTGTTGAATGACCCGATAAAAGGAAGCGCGTGATCGTATCTGGTCTGGGAAATGTTGGGCGTAAGGAGCAACAGCACTATCGATGTTCCTTCCACTTTCTCCACAAATCAATATCATTTCAATTTTCTCTTGAATTGCAATAGCCTGCATTATTAATCTGGAAAACGTTACTAATAATAATCAGTTCCTCAAAACATATATCGAATTTCTAACACCCTAACAACGTTGGAAACCGATTAATGACTTAGGCGTGCCAGTGCAGTGGTATCTAGCACTGAATGAATAAGCCCTTGGAGACAAAGTCGTGTGCCCCATTGAGGAATACGACTGAGTAATGAAAATCAGGAATTATCATTTGAAAAATCATAAGTGACTTTCGTTTGACCTTGGAAATGTCTTATGTCCCCTTCAGAACCTTGTGACTTTTGTCTGAAACATTTTTCGCGATATTTCGTATTTTTCAAGTAATTTGGATGTTAAAAAACTCACCCTGTATTGGAATATATATATGTACTGTATAAATATACAAGATGGTTAGAAATAGCTCAGAAAGTTAATATGTAGGATTACACTCTTGCACTTGTGATACGAAAACTCAGTTTTTTAGACTTAACAAACACGTCCACAATTTCACACGCGACCATTACGCGTCATTACTGGTAATCGGAAGATATTGTTTCATCACTTTACATGCCATTATTGATTTCATTTCCGAAAATGCCTATTGCCATGAACATACATATGACTAATACCAAAATAAGAGAAGAACCCTCAACTGAAGTTCAGTATAAAAAACAAATTGTAGAAGTAATGTCCGGGATAGCCATACGTCACACTTCTCCCTCAGAGTGGAAAATTGATTTAAAAAATAAAATAAAATGGTTCTATCGGATTAACTATTATATCTGCTTAATAGGCTTCGAATACAATGCAAAATCACGACAAGTTAAGCTTTCGAAGTTCCGCAATTTCATCTCGGAAACAGTACATGTTCTCTCAATTCTTATCGCTGCCTTTTTTTGTCTTAAATTCATATATCAGTTAGTGGATATTTTCTTAAATTGTGGTAGATTATCTGAGGGAGAACAAACACTATCACAGGCACACGTTGAAACACTTTGTATTTTAATGATGTTTCGCGATCAAGCATCAGCGATTTTCTTACCAAAAGTATTTCTTCAAAATACTGCTGCAATTGCAGATACAATCAATGAGCTCCTGCTCATCACCGACAAATTGAAGACGAATTTCAAGGTCGATATCTACTACTTATTTGACATTCAATCAATTGTTAAGTTTAAGATATTTTTGTCAGTATATCGCATTCTGGGCTGTTTTGGTGAGAATTACCTCGCACCTATCGGATCCTACCAAGCAGAGTTACAGTCGTGGAGTTACCTTTATGTTCATCTGGTGATCATCTGCTTCGTCAAAGAATTAAATGCTTTTTTGACCAGTGAAAGTGCTGCAGAAGCAAGGCCCGATCTGTACAAAGACATAAATCTCATTATCGACGTATCATTTCGGTTACAGTGTATCATAAGAAAGTTAAACAAATTTTTCCTAACCCTCATAGTGCTAACCTACATGGAAATATTTGCAGATATCTTCTATATATATTTGCTCATAAAATATTACTTGTTTAATCTTGACAGCATCCGCAGACATTCATTTGTATATTTCGTGAAACTTTCTATGTGGACCCCAGTGTGTTTCATAGGATTCTTTGATTTATTTCTACTTGGACTGATGTCCGAAATGCTATTGAAAGAGAATCGAAAATTAAGGGAAAGCCTTTTGATATTCACGAGCAAAAGAAAGTTCTTCAACAGCTTGAAAATCAACAAGGAGGTAAGTGAGGATTGCTGCCATAAGTCAGCCTCTAATTAAAATTTTTCGCAGATTGATATGCTGATGCTGGAGCCAACTATCCCGGATCCTGACCTTTGGGCATATAGGACCTTTGCAATCGGACAGAAATACACATTTGAATTTTTGATTACAGGCTTAACCCTCAATGCCATTTCATTTTTGCAGCTTTATGCCGGCGAGGTTTTGTAAAGCCTGCGATAAGGAAAACGGTTTTTTTTCGACAAAAACTGCACATTTAATTTTACAAATATTTATTTCATAATAATACATATGTATAGTTTTGAATATGGCATCAAACACTATTCGTTGACAAGTACTTGTTTGTTAGGTGTTGCCAGGTTTGGCAGCTGTTTTATTAAAAAAAAAATTCCAAATATTTTCCCTGTTTTTACTTGATCAAATCGGATAATGTCAGTGCTTGCGTACGAAGCAATGCACTAAAAATTGAATTGAAAAAATGTCAGCACACAGGGTTATTTTTCTTGAAAACTGTGTGAACTCAATCAACTTTTTGATCACATGATCAGAACAAAGTTACGATGGCGATGGCGCGATAGTTTGCTCATTGGACTATCACACAGAGGGTTTGGGTTCGATTCCTGGCTGGATCATCAACAATTTTTCAAATCGCCATCACCCTTTCGGCGGGCAATGGCAAACTCCTGAAAGTAAAAAATTGCCTACGAAACAGCTTCTAAGGAGTGCCATTCGGACTCGACGATAAAGCGCAGGCCACGCTCAGATGTGACAAAAATGAAAACATGAGCAACACAAATGAGTGTCAAGAAGCTAGGCCATGGCCCATACCGGGCTGCCAGCGCCACAGTGTTTTTTTTTTTTTTTTTTTTTTGATCACAACAAAGTATAATTTTTAGTTGTAACTCTTTAAGTTTTACAGTTAGATCAATTAAATTTTCACTCAAAATAAGTGAAGTGATTATGAATCAGCACAGCAAAAGCAAACGAAAATGCACTGTAATTTTTGTGAGAATTTGTAAAAGTTCTTAGGCAACCCATATGATCAATTTGTTGACACTGTCGCAGTTAAACTATTAAAATAAAAATCCTTACTAAGGTAAATTTAAATTTCAGTTCAAACAAGCATTTTAATTGTTTTAAATTTGATGGTATATGAAAGAGCTTGGTATCTCAAAAATTAAGGAAGTAAAAAGGCTAATTGTTTCCAAGACAACTCATCGCTGACACTGAAAAAAAATAAGTCTGGAAGGAAACCAATTTTAAACTCAAATCAGTCATCCCGGAGCTTTCGCCTAAGTAGGTCATTTAACTTATCTCTCGCCCTGGTTTATCTGGACTTAAAATAAAGTGTATAGAACAAAAAAAAAAACAAAACAAAACAAAAGGAGATAAATAAATAAATTAAAAAAACAAAAAATTAAAAAAAAAAAATTCCCAAACGCGTAAGATCCCCTTATTAAAGGGACATTCCTTTTTCCTCGGATAAAAGATATCGTGTCGCAATGAAAACTGCAAGTGCTCGTAAGGACTCCAGAACGAATTACTGGAGTCCACTACAATGCCATCCGGACAGTGATATTGATGATATGGATGATGTAATCGTGTCCAGTGTGTCATCTAAAAAAGTGTTTATTCCCCCTATCAAACTATTGCAGAAATCAAGTGATTACGTACATAATATGTTTAAGGCCTTGAAGATCACTGATTATTATATTAAACAAATATCAATCGGTGTTAAAATCGTGTGTGACTCCATAGCGACGTATAATGCAATAATCTGCCAATTGAAGGAGGAAAAATGTCAATTTTTTTTCACATGACATTAAAGGTACAAGTGTTTTTAAGGTAATTCTCCACGGCATGGACGATATGGAAACAGAATTACTTTAAGACGAACTTATAAAACTTAGTCTTAAATGTACTGATATAAAAAAAGTAAAAAGAAATTTCGAACAACACTGTGATACTATTTACATCGTTTCGTTTGAAAATGGCTCGGTAAAGTTGGCTGATTTAAAAAAACGCTATCGTGGTATATTTCGTACACAGGTTAATTGGAGTTACCAGAAAAAATTAAAAGGTAAGCTTACTCAGTGCCGTAACTGCCAAATGTTTGGCCATGGGGAGAGAAATTGCCACATTAGGACTTACTGTGCCATCTGCGCCGGTTTACATAATACTGCTGAGTGTGACAATACTGCCCCACATAAATGCGCAAATTGCGGAGGATCTCACAAATCTACAGATCCAACATGTGGTAGCAGAACTAAATATGTGGAGCTGAAAGAAAAATCCACGAAGCTTAAAAGCTCTTTGCAACCAAAAGCTTTTCATGCATCACGTGTTTCTGCACAACCCGCACCAACACAAGTCTCATTCGCGTCTATGACAGATTTTCCTACACTCTCGCGGCGAAGTAACAACAACAGCAACAAAAGCGAAATTCAGGCTGAATACCAACGAACAATTACGAGGGAAAGCTACGCGAGCGCATGCAAAAACATATACCGTGGTCATACCGATATACCTAGCAACCTTCCCAGTAACATCTGTGGCAAAACTTTAGACAACAATTCCAATATATTGTTTATAGTCCAATCAAAATAGACAAAAATAAGTCATAACTTAGCCAAATTTTGTATATAGCTGAAAATTTGCAGAGACGTTAAATACATCAATATAAATGAAATGTCAAAAATCCCCTTCGATCCTACTTCTGCAAAAAATTTTATTCAAGGTCAAAAGTACATAATTAAGGTTTTTTTCATTTTTCTCGAAAACGGTAAGTTTTATCGTGAAAATAGACAAAACAAAAGTTGTAGATCATACAATTCTCTACCAAAATGATCCAGTCACTTTTTCTCTTACGATTCATCATTCGTGAGATATCGCGCTTTTAATCATTAGAAAATTCATGTTTTACATATTATGCACTAAAATGCAGCCTGTACTATTGGTTTGTGTTACTTACACAATAAAACTTGTATAAATTGAATGAGTATTTTAAAATAAAAGACTATACTGTCAGACCTTAATTCCCTTCGTCGGTAACCTTGAGTAACATCTGCTAGCTACGTCATTGTTCGAGTGTGGAGGGTCGCATACCTGCCTATTTTTGAAGGAAGTAAACGAAATAACTCAGCATATACTGTTAGTTTTGAAAATTCCTTTGCAGTGAGTAGACGTGCTTATTGGTAATATTTTCAATTTTATTTTGTGCTGTTAAATAATTTTAACAAAATGTCAGAAGTTTGTTTCATTTGTGATAAACCTTTGAAAGAAAGTGAAGCTGTTGTTGTTGATCGTGGAATGAAGACTTTGATTGATGCGAGTGTTGAAAGGAATGATAAGTTTTTTGAATACTTGAAAGACAAGCAATCTGTGACAGTCCACGTGCAGTGTCGTAAAATGTTCACTCGAAAGAGTAGTATTGTTGCAGCTAAAAGACAGCGCGAACAGAACATCCACGATAAGTCCACCTCATACTAGAGCACGAGTAAGTGAGCCAGATTTCAACTTTAAAAGATATTGTTTATTTTGTGGCGATGAAGCAAATGAAGAAGCTGAAAAGAAGAAGGCGCAGAATGTTCGTCGTAAAATACGAGGGCGGGTCAATAAGTCCGTGACTTTTTGAATTTCTGACCTCTTTACTGAAACAGCAACACTGCTCCTGTCAACAGGCATCTGTCAGTTGACTCCTGTCAAAATTTAAACTTGCTGCGTCAGTTAGTTTGTGTTTGACAGCTATTTTTATCAGACTACTCACTAATTTGAGGAGAAAATGGAAAAAACTGAATTTCGTGTGCTTATTAAGCATTATTTCTTGCGAAAAAAAACCATTACCGAGACCAAGGCTAAGCTTGATAAATACTATGGGGACTCTGCACCATCGATTTCAATGGTAAAAAAGTGGTTTACTGAATTTCGTTGTGGCCGTACAAGCACTGAAGATGCCGAACGTCCTGGACGCCCAGTTGAGGTCTCTACACCCGAAACAATCGAAAAAATTCACGATATGGTGTTGGCCGACCGAAGATTGAAAATGCGAGAGATTGTGGAAGCCGTAGGGATCTCGCATGGCTTAGTGGTTTCAATTTTGAATGATCACTTGGGCATGAGAAAGCTTTCCGCAAGATGGGTGCCGCGTTTGCTCACAGTCGACCACAAACACATGTGCAGTTGCCATGGCAAAAATCCATGAATTGGGCTATGAATTGCTCCCTCATCCACCCTATTCTCCAGATATGGCTCCGAGCGACTACTTCTTGTTCCCAAACCTGAAGAAATGGCTTGGTGGAAAAAGATTTAACTCCAATGATGAAGTCATCTCGCAAACAAAGGCCTATTTTGAGGACCTCGACAAATCATTTTTTTTGGAAGGGATAAAAAAATTGGAGAAGCGTTGGACAAAGTGTATAGAGCTCAAGGGAGACTACGTTGAAAAATAAAATTATTTTTTTATCAAAAAATCTGTGTTTTAATCCAAAAGTCACGGACTTATTGACCCGCCCTTGTATATAATGTATCTACCCTTGAATTTAAAGATTCCATTTTAAAGGTAACTCGGACTCGTTCTGATGACGTAGCAAAAGCTGTTATTGCCCGCATTGAGTATGAATTTGACTTCGTTGCTGCTGAAGCTAAGTACCACAATAATTGTTATAATATCTTTCTGAGGCCTATTACGGGATATAAAGTCCAACATCTGCTTCTGCCTTTCAACACTTGTATCGTGTGTATTATCAAGTTCAATTGTGGCTAGGCAATGAGCTGCACCCAGAAGGATGGGGTTGGAAATTAACAGATAATTATTTGGAGCCAATTCAAACTCTACTCCTGCCTGCTCCAGAAAAACTGCTTAATACTATTTTTTGTAAATGCAAGACGGATTATAGTAAGAATTGTGGCTGTCAAAAAGTGGGATTATTTTGTTCGCCACTATGCATAAATTGTCAGGGTCAGACTTGCTCCAATATTGAAACAAATACAACAGATGAAAATATTTATGATATTAATGAAGAGACAATTGATGCATCCCTTTTCTTAGAACAGCGAACAGAAATTCTGCAAGAAAATGAAAATGAAGACGAAGAAATAATTATCGAAGTAGAATTTGACAATTATCTAATATAATAACATTTAGAAGAAAACAACCCATTCCATTTTGATCATTAGCAATATTACCATTATTTCAATCAATAGGATACGATCTGATCAAACTTTCTTTATTACAATAGATCGTGGAGTATACCTACTGGGGAAACCACGTTAAAAAAAATGCGCCAAGTACATTACCCCATAGGTGGTGAGGAAATGTGTGCATATTATGTAAAATATGAATTTTCTAATGATTGAAACCGCGATATCTCACGAATGATGAGTCGTAAGAGAAAAAGTGACTGGATCACTTTGGTAGAGAATTGTATGATCTACAACTTTTGTTTAACATATTTTTACGATAAAACTGACCGTTTTCGAGAAAAATGAAAAAAACCTTAATTATGTACTTTTGACCTTGAATAAAATTTTTTGCAGAAGTAGGATCGAAGGGGATTTTTGACATTTCATTTATATTGATGTATTTAACGTCTCTGCAAATTTTCAGCTCTGTGCGAATTTTGGCTAAGTCAAATGTCTATTTTGACTGGACTATTACGGCAGACGAGATAAATTCCCTTTGTATGGAGATGATAACGAAATTGACCAATTTAATGTTATCGCACATTTAGCGACTAAGTTTTTATACTCTAATGATAAATAATATGTCAACTAGAAATCTAAGAATTATAAATTGGAATGCAAGAGGTATACGCGGGAAAATTGTCGAATTTATTTTTTTTTTAAACAGTAGCAACATTGACATTGCCTTGGTCATTGAAACAATGTTACAAAATGATCTCAAACTATCCACACCTAACTATAATCCAATCAATCAACATTCGCTTTTATCTGTAGTGAGAACGCGCTACGTAGAAAATATTGGTCTTGAAATAAATTTAAGTCACCAGCAGCAGTTAGAAGTATTTTGTGTATACGAGTATTTCCCTGGCGGCTGCGTTTCTAATGACAAAAGAATTGCCGTCAAAAATGATTTTCGCAGTTTATTCTCCTTGAACGGAAAAGTACTTTTTGGAGGAGACTTTAACTGCAGACATAGGGACTGGGGTTGTTCAAGAGCTAACTCCTGGGAAATATTCTGTCTGATTTATGTGTTAACCTACCAGTTTCCATAATGTTTCCCTCTAGTCCCACCTATTTCCCTTGTAGTTCCCGTGGCCGGCCATCCGTTCTAGACTTATTCATTACTAATGTTTTCCTAGCTTAATATCACAACCAACTGTTGTTAACGTCCTTAGTTCTGATCACACTCCTGTCTTTTGCAAACAAATTAAGTTTACCCAAGATTTGAAAAATGCGAACTGGGCACGTTTCAGATCTGAGATCAATAATACATTTCGAGGGAGAATTGACAACGTAGAAGCTATTTCCAGTAAAGAAAATGTCGATGATATTTTAAAACAGTTTTCGGAAATTATATTAAATGCTGCTGAAAATAGTATTCCAAAGAAATCTATAAGTGAAGTTAACATAAAACTTCCCCACCCTATATTTTATATCTAATAAAAATAAGAAACGTTCACCGAAAAAACTGGCAGAGATATCGGGACCCTTTTTACAGACATGCGGTATCAAATATCAATAAGATCATTGCCCTAAGAATATCGCAGGCTCGCAATAAAAACTGGAACAGAAAGCTGAAGTCATTAGAAAATAAAATGCTAGACCTTTATGGAACATTATGAAGGTAATAAAAAATAGAAAAAGGCAGTTACCATTTTTAAAAGATAATGTTACCACCTACATTTCGGATGTGGACAAAGCAAATACCCTTGCACTGAACTTTGCGAGAAACAACAACATCTCCAGATTTATTGGTGATGCTTACTTTACTTACTTTAGGTGGCGCTACAGTCCGGGGTGGACCTGGGCCTCAGTCAACAAGCTTCTCCAGCCAGCTCGATCCCTGGCTAGCTGTCTCCAGTTTCGCACGCTAAGTTGGCTGAGGTCCTCTTCCACTTGCGTGCGCCACCTGAGTCCTGGCCTTCCTCTACTGCGCTGTCCCTCGGGGGCGGATTCGAAGACTTTTCGGACCGGAGCATTGGTGTCCATGCGCTCTACATGACCCAGCCATCTCAGTCTTTAGATCTTCACTCTTCTGGCTAGGTCCATGTCGCTGTACAGTCCATACAGTTCGTCGTTGTATCTCCTCCTCCACTCACCGTCAATGCAGACGGGACCGAAGATCGCCCGAAGAATTTTTCTCTCGAAGCAACCAAGAACACCCTCATCCATTTTTGATAATGTCCATGCCTCTGCGCCATAGAGCAGGACCGGGATTATTAAAGTCTTATACAGGGTGACTTTTGTTGTCCGAGAGAGGGCTTTGCTACTCAATTGCCTTCTTAACCCAAAGAAACAGCGGTTGGCAAGAGTTATTCTTCGTTTGATCTCAGCACTGGTGTCGTTGTCTGTATTTATAGCGGAGACTAGGTAGACAAAGTCCTTAACTACCTCAAAGTTATATCTGTCGAGGGTGACGTTCTGTCCAAGACGTCGGTGTTGGTTGTCATTTTTGCTTGACAGCATATACTTGGTCTTGCCCTCATTGACCGCTAAACCCATTTTCGCCGCTTCCGTCTCAATACTCGCGAAAGCGCCACTGACATCACGCTGCTTTCTCCCGATTATGTCAATATCGTCGGCGTATGCGAGTAGTTGGACGGACTTTTGAAAGATAGTGCCTCTTGTGTTTGCTCGTGAGTTTTGCACCATTCTTTCACGTACGATGTTGAAAAAATCGGATGACAGCGCATCGCCTTGTCTAAATCCTTTCTGGACATCAAAGGTCTCGGTGAGATCTTTACCGACCTTGATGGATCAGCTTGCATTCTCCATCGTCATCCTGCACAGACGGACGAGTTTGGCAGGGATGCCAAAACTAGACATTGCTCTATATAGCTCGTCTCTATAGATGCTGTCATACGTGGCCTTAAAATCGATGAATAGGTGGTGGGTATCGATCTGAAACTCATGGGTCTTTTCCAAGATCTGCCGTAGTGTGAATATCTGGTCGATGGTGGACTTTCCTGGCCTGAAGCCACACTGATATGGACCTATCAGGATGTTGACGAACGGCTTCATGCGTTCACACAATACGGCGGATAAGATCTTATATGCGATGTTAAGGAGACTGATGCCTCTGTAGTTGGCGCAGTTCAGAGGGTCTCCTTTCTTGAGAATTGGACAAACAATGCTGAGGTTCCATTCATCGGGCATACTTTCGTCCGACCATATTTTACAGATGAGTTGGTGTATGCTCCTTACCAAGTCATCGCCTGCCGCTTTGAAGAGCTCGGCAGTCAGGCCATCCGCTCCAGCAGCTTTGTAGCTTTGTTGGACTTAAGCTTCGATATGGCTATCTTCACTTCATCCAGGTCGGGTGGACGGAATTGTTGGTCATCATCGTCCAGGTTGAAAGGTTGATTCTGCCTGACAGCGGTATTTGGTCCGTCATCGCCGTTATACAGTCTGCAGAAATGATCTTTCCAAATCCTCAGCATCGACTGCGATTCTACTACGATGTTCCCTTGTTCATCTCTACAGGCTTCGGTTCGGGGTTTGTTTCCGCGGCATGTTATTTTTACCTTTTGGTAAAACTTCCGAACCTCATTCCTGGAGTAGCAAAGTCGATTAGCCTGAATCCGTTATCGGAGGTGGTGTTGTGCAGGCTATATTTACCGATTGTTCCACCAAAGATACCTTCTCTTCCTAGCTTTGCATTAAAATCACCGAGGACAATTTTAATGTCATAGCTAGGGCATTGCTCGTAGGTCTTGTTGAGGAGCTCGTAGAAGGCATCCTTGGTGTCGTCATCTTTCTCCTCTGTGGGGGCATGCGCGCATATGAGGCTTATGTTGGCGAATTTAGCCTTGATGCGGATTGCTACGAGGCGCTCGCTCACATGCCGGAAGTTGAGGACTTCTCGTCTTAGTCTGCCTCCGACAACAAATCCGCATCCAAATAAGCGCTGCTTTTGCCGTCGATAACAATTGCCGTAGTAGATGTCGCAGTTTTTCATCTTCTTTTTGTCCGGCCCATCCCATCGCATTTCTTGGATGGTGGTTATGTCTGCTTTTCAGCAGTCTAGGGCCTCCGCTAGTTGCTCGGCTGCACGTTGACTATTAAGGGATCTAACATTCCACGTGCATATCCGAAGCTCATTGTCCTTAAATCGTTTGCGTGGGTTGTCAACAGTAGATCCGTCCATATCCGAGGCTTGTTGATGCTTCGTAACTTAATCTTTTTTAAATGGCCGGGCAGTTACCCCGGCGGCACAACCCCCAACCTCGAGGACCAATTCCATTTTGAGTGCCCCTAGGACCAGGGGTCTGTTACACTGAAACCAGTAACCCGTTCCGGGATGTGAGCGCTGCCGTTGGCCCTTATAGGGCTCGTCCGCCACCATCTCTTTTCCAAGACCCTGACTAAGTCCTGGAAATCCTTTCCGGCCTGAGCTCCAAATATGCCGGAGTTGCCCGGATAAGGTCTTGTTTTGTTTTTCCGACACAAATCCTGGTTAATGGCGCAGGAAACTCGCCAATTGCCCCCTTCACTTCGCAACCTCTAGTGAGATTCCCAGATGGCGCCACGGGGAGGCGTGAAGTAGGGCTTATTAGCAGAGCTGCAAGATGTTCGGCTGCAGAGGCTCATTCTCGTCATTTATGGAACCGGCACCTGTCGGAAGATGCTACTTCTACGAGACCTTATACTAATCGTTGCCATCCTTTGGTGATGCTAATACAGATAATATTGTGAAAACCACAGTTCAAGAGTATTTCTTAAGTAGAAGCGCACCAATATCTTCTGTAAATTACGCATCAGAGAAAGATATTCAGTTTATAGTCAATGATTTAAAAACAAGAAAAGCAGGCGGTATTGACTGCATACTCAATATCTATATAAAGCAACTGCCCAAATCTGGAATAAAATTTTTAACTTTCCTCATAAATGCCTACCTGAAGATAGGGTATTTTCCAGAGGCCTGGAAATTAGCCAAAATTGTCCTGGTGCTTAAAGCTCGTAAGCCACCTGAAAGTGTAGAAAGTTATAGGCCAATAAGTTTGCTTTATAGTCTAAGCAAAATATTAGAAAAAGTTATTAAGGAAAAGTTACTAAAACATATCTGTGATAATAATATTTATCCTAAAGAAGAATTTGGCTTCAGGCGACATCATAACACTTCACATCAAGTAGAATTTGCAACTTTGTGAAAGCAAATCGCTCCGCAGGTAAATCAACTGGAATCCTTTTACTAGATATCGAAAAAGCATTTGATACTGTCTGGCACGATGGTCTTATTTACAAAATGATACAATTTAATTTTCCTTACTACATTTGTAAGTTAGTAAGTAAGTAAGGCGACACTCGAGAATGCAACAACTACCGTTCAATCAAGCTTATGTCACACACAATGAAAATCGTCGAAAGAGTCTTAAACGAACGTCTTCGGCAAATAATAAAGCTCGATAATAGCCAGTGTGGATTTGTTGAAGGAAGATCGACGGTGGACGCTATCCAAAGCCTACGAATAATAATGGAAAAGCACAGAGATTCGTCTAAGGATTTACACATGGTATTTATCGACCTCGAGAAAGCATTCGATCGAGTGCCTAGGGATCTCATATGGGCCGCGCTGAGGTCTCAAAACGTACCGGAAACGTATGTTAGAATAATACAAGACATGTACGGAAGCGTGAAAACTGCGGTTAAAAGCTCTGCTGTACTAACGAGAGAATTTCCAGTTAATGTCGGAGTGCATCAAGGAAGCGTACTTAGCCCTTTCCTCTTTAACGTAGTATTCGATTATCTTTTAAAAGACTGCATGCGCGAAGCAAATGTAACGCCAATTCTCTTCACTGACGACGCAGTTATACTTAGCGATAACGTCGAAGATTTACAGAACGCCTTAGATTCATGGAGAAATGCGCTAGAGAGAAACGGGTTTAAAATAAGTCGTTCAAAGACGGAGCATTTGACGTGCCCATTTGCGCATCCGTTGCGACCTGTTCCGGATATAATGTTAGACGGAATAGTTCTTCCGAAAAGCACTATCTTTAAGTACTTAGGATCAATCGTTAACATGGAAGCGAAATGTGACGACGACGTAAACCACAGAGTGAGTGTGGGATGGATGAAATGGCGGGAAAATTCGGGAATCTTTTGCGACCGAAAATTTCCACTTAAATTAAAGGGAAAACTCTACACCACGGTTGTTAGACCAGCTCTTATATACGGTTCACAGTGCTGGACAATGTACGAAGCGTTTAAAAACAAAATGACGGCAGCGGAAATGAAAATGTTAAGGATGTCTAGTGGAGTCGCTAAACGCGATTGCATTAGATCTACGCGTATAAGAGGAAGTCCACATATAAAGAATTCGGTAACCGAACAGCTTGAGGCGAATAGAATAAGTTGGTATTGCCACGTTCAAAGAAGATCTGCGGAAAATCCAGTTAAAAAGGCACTATCAACTACGGTCACTCCAACTGTAAGAAAACGAGGTCGGAAAAAGAATTCCTGGATTTCTCAGATGGCAAATGCGCAACAACGCCTGGGGCTTACCACTGAAGCGATCCAGGACCGAGCATTATGTAGACGCGTTCTGCGGTCTGCGACATTAGCAAACCCCATAAGCGGAGCAGCAGCGATGCAGTAAAAATGGGAAACTCGTTACGCATAAGTTCGTTTAACGAGGAAAGGGTTAATAAAAGGATAAGAAGAAGACATTTGTAAGTTAGTTCAAAGTTTCTTATCTAGTCGTTGTTTTAAGGTCTTTGTTAATAGTGGTGTTGATTTTGGAGTTCCTCAAGGTTCTGTGTTAGGCCCAATTTTGTATAATATCTACACGTCCGATTTTCCTGTTTTGCACGATTGCCATGTAGCCATTTTTGCTGATGATACTGCAGTATTTTCGTCACATGAGTTTGCTTTCAATATTGAATATTACACAAAATGGAAAATAAAATGGAATGAAGCGAAAATGCAAAATTGCTTTCTTCCTTCTAACCGGCTACAAATTAATGGAGTAAATATCCCTTGGGAGCCCCATCTTAGATATCTAAGTATCCAGCTAGATTCAAAGTTGTTATTTAACGAACACATAACTAGAACAGTCAAGAAAGTAGGGGTGGCAATTAAAATGTTATACCCTTTTATCAATAGAAAATCAGCGCTCTCAACAGAAAACAAAATCATAATTTTCAAAGTTATTTTTCAGGCTATTCTTTTGTATGGATGCCAAGTTTGGGGGGATTGCGCAAAATGCCACACAAAAAAACTGCAGACATGTCAAAATAAAGTCCTAAAAATGATGCTCAGCTTACCCTGGCATCATTCAACAGTAGACCTACACAATAAAGCGAATGTTGAATTGATTTGTGAAAGAATCGCAAAAATTAAGTCAAATTTTGTAATCAGATGTAGCTTCCCCGATAACCCGCTAATTAACGAATTGTTTGATAGCTAAATGCGACTTTATTTGTTTATAATTGTTTCTTTAATTAGCTACATTTTTTGTTAATTTGGAACATGCGTTGGAAAGCTACTGTCATTCTACGTCATTTCAGTATATGTCATTCATTTGAAGCGTAAACAACAATAATTTTTTTTCACTCAAATATGTCGAACTTTGTGCCTGAAAAAGTGTTTTTGCGGGGAGTTCCTTTTCATGGCTTTAATATGAAGAAAACTGCTGCCGAAAGTCATCGTATTTTGGTGGAAGTTTATGGTGAACATGCGATGGCTGAGCGAACGTGCCAAAAGTGGTTTGCACGATTTAAAAGTGGTGATTTTGGCTTAGAAGACGATGAACGTCCTGGGCAGCCAAAAAAGTTTGAAGATGAAGAACTGGAAGCATTACTTTATGAAGATTGTTGCCAAATACAAGAAGAGCTCGCAGTATCTTTGGGTGTCACTCAAGCAGCCATTTCAAAACGTTTGAAAGCAGCTGGATATATTTAAAAGCAAGGAAATTGGGTTCCATTTGAACTCAAGCCGAGAGATGTCGAAAGGCGGTTTGGCATGTCCGAAACGCTGCTGGAAAACCACAAAAGGAAGTCATTTTTGCATCGGATTGTTATTGGTGATGAAAAATGGATCCATTACGACAACCCCAAGCGCAAAAAATCATATGTGAAACCCGGCCAACCAGCCAAATCAACGGCAAAGCCGAATATCCATGACCCGAAGGTAATGCTCTGTATTTGTGTGGGATCAGATGGGTGTGCTGTATTATGAGCTGCTAAAACCGGCTGAAACCATCAACGGACAACGCTACCAAACACAATTAATCCGTTTGAAGAGAGCTGTAGCCGAAAAACACCCGGAATATGCGACCAGACACGAGGCAATAATTTTACATCATGACAACGCTCGGCCCCACGTTGCCATTCCGGTTAAGAACTATTTGGAAAACAGTGGATGGGAAGTCTTACCCCACACGCCTTGTAGCCCAGACCTTGCCCCTTCTGACTACCATTTGTTCCGGTCGATGCAGAACGCCCTCACTGAAATACCGTTCACATCAGAGCAGAATATCAAAAATTGGATTGATTCATTCTTGGCTGCCAAGCTGGCGCAGTTCTTTTGGGATGGGATCCACAAATTGCCAGAAAGATGGGAAAAAGTCATAGCTTCAGATGGACAATACTTCGAATTAAGTTACATACCCAATAATTGAAAAGGAAATTTGGCAACGCCATGAAAGAAAGTTGTAGATCATACTCGCATACAAAAGCTCGTACTAACAAAAGCTCATAATTTTCTAAGTTTTTCTATAAATTAAACAACACATTTGCTTAACTGCCTGTTCAGTGTATGCAACAGTCCTCGGACAGCACAAAACGTAGCAGAAGAGGATAGCAAAGCAGCGCTTATAGAAGCTGTGTCCTTCCCTCACGACAAGATCGATTGAGGAACTTACGAGTCTAGGGTGTTCAAGAACATCACCCATATTACAGGTTGACTTTTATGTTAAGAGTACTCTTTGCGAAGAAAATCTATTCGCATGGACTGTTATTCCTTTCGCTAATGCAAGTACATCAAATAGTCCAACTAATATCAATTGCTCTCATCCTGCCACCAACATTAATAACGACAGCGCTACACCATCAATGCCCAATCACAGTGTCAACAATGTGGGAGACAAAGAGGTGACCATGCAAATGCTCCTAACGGAAATAATGGATCTGATATAGCTTCAGGAGTTTCTGGACCTTCAAACTTGTAAAAATATTATTCTAATTGGTGATTTTGGATGGATGGCAACGATTAGTATAAGGCCTCATAGAAGAAGCGTCTTCCGACAGGTGCTGGTTCCTTAAATGACGAGAATGAGCCTCTGCAGCCGAATATCTTGCAGCTCTGCTAATAAGCCCTACTTCACGCCCCCCCGTGGCGCCATCTGGGAATCTCACTAGAGATTGCGAGGTGAAGGGGGCAAATGGCGAGTTTCCTGCGCCATAAATCAGGGTTAGTGTCGGAGAAACAAAACAAGACCTTATCCGGGCTACTCCGACATATTTTGAGCTCAGGCCGGTAAGGATTTCCAGGACTTAGTCAGGGTCTTGGAAAATAGATGGTGGCGGACGAGCCCTATAAGGGCCAACGGCAGCGCTCACATCCCGGAACGGGTTACTGGCTTCGGTGTAACCGACCCCTTGTCCTAGGGGCATTAAAAATGGAACTGGTCCTTCAGGTTGGGGGTTGTGCCGCCGGGGTAACTGCCCGGCCATTTAAAAAAAAACAAGAAGTTGCGAAGCATCAACAAGCCTCGGATATGGACGGATTTACTGTTGACAACCCACGCAAACGATTTAAGGACAATGAGCTTCGGATATGCACATGGAATGTTAGATTCCTTAATAGACCACGTGCAGCCGAGCAACTGGATGCGGATTTGTTGTCGGAGGCAGACTAAGAAAAGAAGTCCTCAGCCTCCGGCATGTGAGCGAGCGCCTCGTAGCAATCCGCATCAAGGCTTAAGTCGCCAACACTAGCCTTATATGCGCGCATGCCCACACAGAGGAGATCTTTCTCCTGACGACAACAAGGATGACTTCTATGAGCTCCTTAACAAGACCTACGAGCGATGCCCTAGCAATGACATTAAAATTGTCCTCGGTGACTTTAATGCAAAGCTAGGAAGAGAGGGTATCTTTGCACAACACCACCTCCGATAACGGATTCAGGCTAATCGACTTTGCGGCGGGACGAGACATTGTCGTAGAAATCTCGACATACACAATGGGACTTGGAGAACTCCTGGTCAATCAACAGTCAACCAGATTGAATACATTGCGATCGACGCAAGACACTCCTCCAGTATTATGGATGTCCGTACGTTCCGAGGAGCCAACATCGACTCGGACCATTACCTTGTTGTAGCCAAGGTACGGTTGCGGATATCCAAAACTACGCCAAGACAAGCTAGTGCTGTGAGGAAATTCGACGTCAGACGGCTACAAACGCAAGAAATCGCCAAGTCCTTCTCCGATCGAGTGTCTCTTAATCCCTTAAGAGGTCCAATGCCGCCAGCATCAAGCATCGAAGACCACTGGAAACACTGCCAAAACGCCATCAGAGATTCCGCTTCTGATGTGCTGGATTTCACTTGTCCACCACAACGAAACCCCTGGTTCGATTGTGAATGCCGGCAAGCACATGCAGCTAAGCAAGATGCATATAACGCGGCGCTGCTTAGAAGGACCAGAGCTGCTCATGAGCTCTATGAGCGGAAGAGGAGAGACGAACACCGGCTTCTCAGGAGGAAGAAGAAAGAGCATGAGAAGCGCGCGATCGAGGAAATTGAGACATGCTACTCCAGGAATGAGGTTCGGAAGTTTTACCAAAAAGTACAAACAACATGCCATGGAAACAAACCCCGAACCGAAGCCTGTAGAGATGAACAAGGGAACATCGTAGTAGAATCGCAGTCGATGCTGAGGATTTATAAAGACCATTTCTGCAGACTGTATAACGGCGATGACGGACCACATACCGCTGTCAGGCAGAATCAGCCTTTCAACTTGGACGATGATGAACAACAATTCCGTCCACCCGATCTGGATGAAGTGAAGATAGCTATATCGAAGCGGAAGTCCAAGCTGCTGGAACGCCCTGACTGACTACCGAGCTCTTCAAACCTGCAGGCGATGACTAGATAAGGAGCATACACCCACTCATCTCTAAAATATTGTAGGACGAAAGTAAGCAATGGAACCTCAGCATTTTTTGTCCGATCCTCAAAAAAGGAGAACCTCAGTCTTCTTAACATGACTTACAAGAACTCATCCGTCTTATTGTGGCAACGTTGTCAGCAGCAAGTACATCCAACACAAACGTCTTGGATAGGACGTCACCTTCGACAGATATAACCTTGAGGTAGTTAAGGACTTTGTCTAACTATGCTCCGCTATAAATTCAGATAACGACACGAGCGCTGGAATCAAACGAAGAATAGCTCTTGCCAATCGCCCCCTCTTTGGGCTAAGAAGGCCCTCTTTCGAACACAAAACGTTACCCTATGTACAACACCTGTAAAGTCCCGGTCCTGCTTAATAACGCAGAGGCATGGATTTCATCAAAAATAGATGAGGGTGCTCTTAGCTGCTTGGTATTTTCGGACGGTGTGTGGAGGAAGAGATACCATGACGAACTGTACGGATTGAACAAAGGCAGCCAGAAATGTGAAGGTACAACGCCTAAGATGGCTGGATTATGTTGAGGGGATGCACAGCAATGCTCTGTTCTGAAAAGGCTTTGAATCCGCCCCCGAAGGCATCGTTGTAGAGGAAGACTGCCACTCAGGTGGCACACACAAATGGAAGAGGACCTTAGCCAGCTTAGCGTACGAAACTGGAGGCAACTAGGTGAAGATCGAGCTGGCTGAAAATGCTTGTTGGTTTAAATCTGATCCTATTCCGGACTGTAACGCCACCCTGCGCTTATGCAGACGACCTGCTCCTTAACCTCGAGGGTCGGTCTAGAATACTTGCGGAACAATTAGAAGAAAGAGCTCTCTCAATCGTTTCCAAATGGGGAGAAAGCGTTGGCATCAAGGTGTCACTGGAGAAGACTGTCTCAGTGTTGCTTAAGGGCAAATTGAATACGAGAAGTCGGGCTCCTATTTTTCACATGAACGACGATAGCTTTAAGTGTGTGACTGAGGTCAAATACTTAGGAATAACGATGGGTGAGCGCATGACATTTATGCCTCATCTCTCACAAATGAGGAAACGCATGTTGTGTGCTGTAGGCCAGGTGAGGCGCATTCTGGGATCTGGCTGGGAGCTTAACAGGCGTTCTGTTTGTATAATATACGACGATCATTTAGTTGCCTGTGCAACATATGGAGCGTCGGTGTGGTACGATGTGGTTTCGACTGTTGATGGCCGCCGTCGGATTTTGGCTTGCCAAAGAGTGGCATTGCTTGGTTGCCTACCTGTGTGCCGCACTGTCTCCACAGAGGCAATGCAAGTTTTGTTGGGAGTGCCACCTCTCGATCTGGAGGCGATACGTCGTGGTATTGCTTTCAAGATCAGAAAAGGTCTCCCATTAAACGAGCAAAATTGGGTTTCCCAGAGGGAAGTGGATGGCCTATCCCGGAGGGAGCGCAAAGCCTTGCTTAACGCATGCGTTGTATCTAGATGGCAATCTAGATGGGACGCTATCGAAAATGGCAGGGTTACCCACAGCTTTCTTAGGGATGTGCTGACCATGCAGAGGTTTCCTGAACGGAACTTTAACCTCAGCCTGGGCTTTTTGTTGACCGGGCATGGCTCTCTTAATGCATTTTTGCATAAAAGGGGGCTTAGCGGTTCGTCAAATTGCTCATATGGAGCTTCCCATGAGGATTGGCTGCATGTTCTTTGTAAGTGCCCAAATTATTTGGATGTTAGGAACTTGCATGCTATGGGCATCATCTTCAATGGTGAGACCTACGATGTCAGTGGAACAGTGGAATTCTAACTGACACCGTACGGTTCGAAAGAGCCCGTAGCTTTGCAAGAGAAGTATTTCTTAGAAGACGCAGTAGAGAGTTAGCGGGTGGATTGTAAGAAGTTAGGAGAAACTTAGGTACTAAAGGCCCCCAGTCCTGGGCAGTGAAGTGCCCAACTGGAAGTGACCGCAAGGTTGCGAAGCTCGACCGGAAGCTATATTCTGGTACCACGGGAGGTCAGGGGCCCCTGGAACTATTGTTCCAGCCTGACCTAGGAGCTGGCCCCCTTGTGGGAGTATCGTGGTGGCTGTGGTTTACAACCAAAGTCGCGGGTAGAGTAGACCAAATGGTGCTTGGACATCTAAAGGTTGAGCATATGTCGTAGACTGGTACGACCTGTGCTCATCCGTTTGATTGCTATGGAATCATTGGTCTATTCGATGTGGAGTTGCACTGCAACCGGATGCCATGATCCACAGAATAGTTGAGGTATTAGATAGGCCTCGACCCTTCACCAAAGGGGAAGTTCGTGCCTTACACACGACTTCGAATCTGGTACTGGTGGTGGTACCTGTACTACCCGAAGGGCGCTGATCAACGCATTGTCTTGATATCTCGTGCGAAGACGCACCGTAGCAAAAACGCACGGCAGGTACCTACGTTAAACACATGTGATATCTGTAATGCCACCTTAAGTTACTAAGTTAGATTGCTTAGGCGACGACACCATTTCTATTTTCGCGTTCGTGTTCGATATTTAACATATTAGCTTCGGACACGTCTTATCAGGTCTTTCTTGGATGTTAAACTAGAATCCACTATATCGAACAGCCCTCTGATCTACTGTATTCCGAACTAGCAACTCATTTCAATTGAAGGACAAAATGACTCAACCAGTTCAAGAACCTAATGAGACGAGTTATTGCTACTTTCTAAGTCTAAGTCTAAGTCCAAGTCTAAGTCTAAGATTGTGAAGGAAAGATCACGGAATCCAATAAGTTATTCCTTCATTACACTGAGAACGACTCTTAGTAATCAGATTCAAAATAATCCTAGCTGCCAGAATGACAGGAGACAAAACCAAATGGATGTAGATGTAGAATGGATGGATATGTCTTTCCTGGCAATTCAACTTAAACGTGTTGACTTCGGCAGTGTGTTCAATATTTTCCGATGCATAGGTAGGCATTTGCTAAAACTACAGTACCATGAACCATACTACCAAGGATACACTTGGTGTGAATTACCATTTGTCGTGCTCGTATGTAATCAAACAATTTCTACCTACACACATAGAATATTTTTCTGAACAAGGACATCTTCAAGTTCAAAGACATTTTCGGAGGCCTACGAGTATCTCTTTGAATTTCACAAGAAACTGAACATGACTCCGACTGACACCTATACCACCTCCTTGAAGTAAAATTATTGCACTGCCTATTCTCCCATCACTCAGCACGCACCCTCACCTAAGAAGATCAGTTCAACCAGCAGGCAAAATGCCAACTAACCGGCGCGGCCGGTGCTCACTCGTCCATAACCACAATCATGTTGTTTTGTATTTGTTTTTCCTATTGCGGGCCTCGTGTTTAATGACTCGCAGTATTATTGATATGATGGAAATGAGGATTTCATTTTTATGACACGCTCGGATGATTAGCAGAGTGGCAACGTCCCGCGAACATCAAACAAAGACTTGTACTGCAGTGGTCCCAGCTTTAGACGCCTTCCTACAACAGCGCACTACCATTGCCCATTGCCATCACTATCACCATCATCATCATGGTCGTTGATGACATTTAGACAAGACCAAGACGAAGAAGACTGAGAAACTGAGAAACTGAGAAACTGAGAGACTGAGACAAGACAAGACAACCTCCTCCACCGAAAACACGTGAAATGCTTGAATTGTTTTGATCCAGCAGTTTCGGTCTCTTGATTGATTCAAAAATAGCCCTCCTTTCCGGTTTGGAATGTCAGTTGTCGGTATCGGTACTCTGTGTGCCCAGACGATGATGCCAATGCCAAAGCGGAGGAGCACTTTCTCAAGCGCAAAACTCATTTATTATCCGTTTACTCGTCCGAAAAGTTTAATTTTGTTAAAGGCACATGCATAGATACAAAAATTTACACACATACTCGTATACGAGTATAACCACCACGGATATGGATAGGATATGTCAGAACTCAGAACCTTTGATGAGATTTTATTTATTTCGTTTGCAGTCAGTCTATCATGGGAGCGCACGAGTATGTACATACAAATATACCTACGTAGATACTTGTACAATCATGTGTGGGGAAAAAAAAAAAAAAAAAAAAAACCAAAGCTACCTTTGTGGTGATGATGGAGGACATAGGGATATCAAAAACGGGTGCGACCGCCTGCTGAATAAATCTCCTGACTTGTCTGTCCATCCATGCTGCCCTGATGCGTGCAAGTTAAGTTAGACTGGCGGGTCTGGTAGCGGACACGCATACATCAAGCTAACGACCATAAACAAAACGATTACAGGGTGAAGCATTGTTTTCGGGTTTTTCTACTCCTTTTTTGCCAGAAATCGTAATGGAATATAATTAGTCAAATCTTAGTATCACAGGCAAGTAGAACTGCAAGTACTCACAATAAACAAGGACGCAGACATGGGTGTACGTATGTAGTTTGTAGTTAAGTGAATGGTTGATTTCACTGTCATCAGACAGATATATTGGCGCTTAACGAAGCCAATTGGGATTGTGTTAAATGGAGTGCAGTTCAGTGGCACTAGTAAGGCTGAATGAAGCAATCAAGAAAAATCTGTCAGATATTGCTCTCTTGAAACAGCATTCAGCAGCCATTTATAGCCCTCAACTTGTATGTGAACGTGCGTTTGATAGAACTGTTTTCGAAGATATACCTCACAAAAATGTTAATGTCCAGCTTGCACTATGTTTTATCGGTTTCAATCACAAAGATGTTCGACGAAGGAATTGGTTGCCTTTTGTTACGCACACCGATTTGGTAAACATTCAACTGCTTGAGTACTCATATTTGCACCCATGCACTCTCAATGAACCAGATTTGAAGATCCTTTGGGCTAGAGTACTGGCGTCCATGCGCTCTACTTGAAGTCACTATACTGGAGTTCCCTTTAGAGCCCAGGAAGATGAATTTATTTTACACGTTCACGAGAATACCTGCAAAGAATCGGTGAGTTCTCCATCTGCATCATTAGCAACCGAACGAGCTCTGTAGAGTTGCCTTCAAAGACCCATCATATACAACTTTCGAATCGATGAAGAGGTGATAGTTATCGATTTGGTCGATGGTACCCTCCTTACTTCTTAAATCGCACTGAAATCGCACTGGTTACTGTTGATCGGTTTAAGACGTTTAATTAACACGGCAGCGGCTAAGCTATGTTTAAGACGGCTATGGATGAAGTCGGGTCGCCAAACTACCTTTACAGACCGCGGCCACCATCTCAGTTCAAGCATGTGACAGACAATAAATGACAATGCTTAAGGTTTGTGAAGTTTCCGAATTCAACTGTCTTGTACGATCGAGGTTGTACTCGGTGGCGCAAAAGTTATCACCCCATCGGAAATATGCTATAATTTTCGCAAATGTCAATTCTACTTTGACAGATAAAAAATACAATTCAACGAGACATGAATCCCTTTACCCCTAAAGAACGCGGAAGAATTGTTACGATTTCCTTGCGGAATAATTCGTCAGTAGTGTTGTCGCATCGTGAATCGACAACACGAGATGCATCTGGCCGGTCCCAGAAAGCCGAACTGCTGAGAATATCGCAGCTGTGGTTGAGGATGTCGCAGAGGACTCCGGAGTATCGACCAGACGACGTGCTACGGAATTGGACATCAATCGGTGGTCTTTACAGAGAATTTTGATAAAAGACTGTAAGATGTTCGCTTACAAAGTGCGGACAGTGCATCAGCTGTTAGCTGTTGACCGCCAAGCGCGTGTAACCTACACTCAAGCCATCCTGAATCCAAACCACGAAGGAGACAACTTCCTTGTGGATTTGTGAACAAGCAAAATTATCGCTTCTGGAGATCGAAAATTCGCGAATAACCAACCACTCAAAGTTACTGCATGGTGTGCTGTTTATGCTGGAAATGCGATAGGGCCATATTTTTTCGTAAATTCCGCTGGCCAAACGGCTACTGTAGATGGAGAGTACTATAGGGCCATGCTCTAAGACTTTTTCGATCCTCATTTGGATGAATTGGGACTGGAGAACGGTATGGAGCAACGGCGCATACTACACGAGCAAAAACAAGCGAAATTCTGAGGCTGCATTTCGGGGTCGCCTAATCTTTCGTTTTGGCGACTTGCGCTGGCCGGCAACTACCCCCGGTTTAACAGTTTTTGACTTGTTTTTTTGAGATTTTTTGAAGTCACGAGCCTATCTCAACAAGCTCCAGACTCTTGAAGCCCTCACAGAGAAGATCCGTCAAGGATACGAGCACCTGTAGCCGAAAGTCCTGACAAGAGTGATAGAAAATGCCATATATCGGGCCCGAGTGGTCATCAATTCTGGCGGTGTCCACTATCATTTTCTCGACTTAATGGAAAACTATTTAAGACATCAAATAAACATAATCCAAAGGCGGAACCAAGGTTTTTCATTTATAAAAACAATTACAGCCTAAGAACATTGGGTGACAATTTTCACAAAATCTACATACGATTATGGAGCTACAGAGCTGGGCGGATCGCTGCGGACTGCGAGTAAACCCCCATAAAACCGATCTTGTCCTCTAGGAAATACAAAATTCCAACTATAAACCCTCCCTCAATCAACGGTACCAGTTTGGTCTTCTCCGATACGGCGAAATCTCTGGGTCTAATTTTCTACAGGAAACTAAGCTGGAAGACTAACATTCAAGAAAGATTAAAGAAAGCCTCAGTAACTTGGCTATATATCTCGGTCATAAGACCGATACTCACCTTCGGGGTGGTTGTGTTGTGAACGGCCTTAGACAAAGCAGTGAACTGCATCATGCTAAGTAAAGACCAAAGAACAGCATGTCTGGGCATAAGCGGGGCCCTACGCAGCTATTTGCCTTAAAGCGACTTCACAGTGGACAAGTAAACATTTTGACCACGCAAATATTCCTGACGTACTAGGAATCCTACCAGAACTACATCGACTACACCATACCCAAACAATGGTTTGGCAAGGGCTTCCATGAAAGCATTCCCTTCAGATTCTTTTGGGAGGAAAATGCCTTCCTGGATGACAATTCAAAATCTTTTCCGATAGTCAGGCCGCTATCAAATCCCGGGACTCATGCTCTCTAAACTCAAGAACAGTCATGGACTGCCGATCATATCTAATGGAGATGGCGGAGCAATTAAACATTCACCTTTGCTGGGTGCCGGGACAAAAGAGACATTCTAGTGAATTGTAGGGCCGACGAACTTGCCAAAATTGGAACCAATATACCCTTCACACGTGAAAAGGAAAACATAGGTATACCTAACGCAAACAAGAAATAAAGCTGGATGCTAATAGAAGAACAAACCATAGATGGGCGGTTGGATGGACATGCTTAGCGACCAAACAAATCTGCCCAAAGCTAGATCTGAATAACTCCACTAGTTCAATTCTTCTAAATAGAAAACATTTTAGCGCCATTATATGTGTCATCACTGGACACTGCCTCATAGGTAAACATGCAAGAAGGCTTGGCATGTTTACTAACGACTTTTGCAAAAGCTGCATGGAAAAGGAGGAAGAGGAGACAATCCCTTACCTGCTCTGTACATGTCCAGCTCTCTCCAAAAGAAATCTCTATCCAGGAGCCTTCTTCCACAACGACTTAAGTGACTTAAGCAACATAGACATTAAAAGTCTCCTACGCGCAAATGGTTTCTGGAATAGGAGGGTCACAGATCCACGTGGCATCACAATGGGCCAATGCGCCGGACAAAAAGAAGATGAAAAACTGCGATATCTACTACGGCAATTGCTATCAACGGCAAAAACAGCGCTTAATTGGATGCGGATTTGTTGTCGGAGGCAGAATAAGACAAGAAGTCCTGAGCTCCCGGCATGTGAGCGAGCGCCTCGTAACAATCCGCATCAAGGCTATATTCGCCAACATTAGTCTTATATGCGCGCATGTCCCCACAGAGGAGAAAGATAACGACACCAAGGATGCCTTCTATCAGCTCCTTAAGAAGACCTACGAGCAATGCCCAAGCTATGACTCGATGATTTTAATGCAAAGCAAGTAAGAGAGGGTATCTTTGGTAGCACTGTCGGAAGATATAGCCTGCACAACACCACCTCCGATAACGAATTCAGGCTAATCGTCTTTGCGGCGGGGCGAAACATTGTCGTAGCTAGCACGCGGTTCCCAAATCTCGACATACACAAGGGGACTTGGAGAACTCCTGATCAATCAACAGTCAACCAGATTGATCACATTGCGATCGACGCAAGACACTCCCAGTATTATGGATGTCCGCACGTTCCGAGGAGCCAACATCGACTCGGACCATTACCTTGTTGTAGCCAAGGTACGGTTGCGGATATCCCAAACTACGCCAAGACAAACTAATGCTGTGAGAAAATTCGACGTCAGACGGCTACAATCGCAAGAGATCGCCAAGTCCTTCTCCGATCGAGTGTCTCTTAATCTCTTAAGAGGTCCAATGCCGCCAGCATCAAGCATCGAAGACCACTGGAAACACTGCCAAAACGCCATCAGAGATTCCGCTTCTGATGTGCTGGGTTTCACTTGTCCACCACAACGAAACCCCTGGTTCGATTATGAATGCCGGCAAGCACATGCAGCTAAGCAAGATGCATATAACGCGGCGCTGCTTAGAAGGACCAGAGCTGCTCATGAGCTCTATGAGCGGAAGAGGAGAGACGAACACCGGCTTCTCAGGAGGAAGAAGAAAGAGCATGAGAAGCGCGCGATCGAGGAAATTGAGAGATGCTACTCCAGGAATGAGGTTCGGAAGTTTTACCAAAAGGTAAAAATAACACGCCACGGAAACAAACCCCGAACCGAAGCCTGTATAGATGGACAAGGGAACATCGTAGTAGGATCGCAGTCGATGCTGAGGATTTAGAAACACCATTTCTGCAGGCTGTATAACGGCCATAAAGAATCAAATACCGCTGTCAGACAGAATGAACCTTTCAATCTGGGCGATGTAGACCAACAATTCCGTCCACCCGATCTGGATGAAGTGAAGTTAGCAATGTCTAAGTTTAAGTCCAACAAAACTACTGAAACGGACAGCCTGACTACCGAGCTCTTCAAGGTGGCAGGCGATGACTCGGTAAGGAGCATACACCAACTCATCTGTAAAATATGGTCGGACGAAAGTATGCCCGATGAGCAGCAGCAGCATTGTTTGTATGATCCTCAAGAAATTAGACTCTCTGAACTGCGGCAACTACAGAGGCATCAGTCCCCTTAACATCCCATACAACCTGATAGGTCCATGTCAGTCTGGTTTCAGGCCAGGAAAGTTCACCATCAACCAAATATTCACAGTACGGCAGATCTTGGAGAAGGCCCATGAGCTTCAGATCGATACACACCACCTATTCATCAATTTTAAGGCCGGGTATGACAGCATCTATAAGACGAGCTATGCCGCAAAGATTCTTAAGGCTCTCGAATTCTCTGCTTTTCCTATGACAAATAGTGTTACCTTGTGCGTCCCATTTGCATTTGAACATGCCATAAAGGTCAATCTTCCTTGCTAGCCTTGGCCCCTCTTGATTTCTCTTGAGGGCTTCTTGAAATGCTTTTAAAAAAGGATCCAGCTCAGCTTAGTTTTAAATAGCGTAAAATTAGAAAATAGCCAAAATTTGCGTAATCCAGGGTATCTATAGGCACGTGCAACAATAAAGTTAACATATTCAGTGGCGGAAAGGAACCTATTAACCCTAAATCTAAGATTTATAACAGTGTCGCAGAAAATCGTCAGTATCAAAATTGCTTTTTGAAATCAGTATAACTTACTTAACCGGCTCTCGAGCCACGTAGTTTCTGCCTGAGACACTGCAGCCTTCCATCCTCTACGATACCGGGCACGCTGCCTCCAGTTTTCCAGACCAAGCGGTCTGGCATCCGCCATGGCTTGGTCTTTGAAACGGACGCTCGGTCTTCCTTGTCTTCTCGCACCTGGGGGCTGGGATTCGAAGATCCTCTTAGCTGGAGCGTTATTGTGCATTCGCTCGATGTGGCCGAGCCAATGTAGTCGACGTGTTTTGGCTTTTTGGACTACATCCACATTTTGGTACTGCTCATGGAGTTCGCGGTTGTATCTTCTTCTCCATCCGCTCTCCTCGCCCACAGGACCAAAAAAATCCGTATTTTTCTTGCGGTGGAACCCAGCATTAGCTCTCCCTTCTTGCTTATCGTCCAGCACGCGGCGCCATACAGTAGAACTGGTAGGATAGGGATTTTGTAGAGCACACATTTCGTCCTTCGAGTAAGAAGTTTTGAACCCAATTGTTTGGCCAAGCTGAAGTAGCAACGGTTTCCTAGGGTAATTCTTCGCGGGATCTTCACTAGGGTGTCATTCGTGGAGCTCACGTTTACTCCGAGGTAGGTGAATCTCGAAATTCTTGCTGTCAACAGTGACGTTTTATCCTAGGCGGTGGACAGATGCTTGATTTTTTGTTGATATCATGTACTCAGTCTTGTCTGCATTTACTTCAAGGCCAACGGATTTCCCCTCTTCTTCAATCGCCGTGAACGCTTCCATCACGGCATGCTGGGAGCGACCGATGATGTCAATATCGTCCGCATACTCCAGCAGCTGAACGGATTTGTTAAAGATAGTGCCTTCCGTGTTGACACCTGCCCTGCGCACTATCTGCTCCAGTACAAGATTGAAGAAGTCGCATGATAGCGCATCTCCTTGCCGAAATCCGGTGCATGTTTGAAATAGTTCGGAGGAAATACTTCCAAACTGCACGTTGCAGCGCGTGTTTTTCAGCGTCACACGACACATCTGAATCAGTTTTGCCGGGATTCCGAATTCGGCCATCGCCATATAAAGCTCCTGACGATGTATTCTATCATCCGCGGCTTTGAAGTCGATGAATAGGTGGTGTGTTTCGACTTGAAATTTGTTGGTCTTTTCCAGGAAAATTTGGTCTATAGTCGATCCGCCGGGCGGGAAGCCACACTGGTACGTGCCGATTAGTGTGTAGCAGAAGGGTCTAAGATGTTCACAAAGTATGTTGGATTGTATCTTATATGCGACATTAAGCAGGGATATGCCTCGATAGTTCCTGCAAGACAGAGGATTGCCTTTTTTGTATATGGGGCATATGGAGCTGAGAGTCCAGTCATTGGGTATGTTTTCTTCCACCCATACTTGGTTGATGATTCGGTGCATGCTCCTTACCAAAACATCACCACCGTTTTTAAAGAGCTCCGCTGGTAAATCATCAGAGCCTGCGTCCTTGTTGTTCTTAACCTTTGTTATAGCTAAGCCAAATGGAACTGGTTCTTCATTGTCTGGACGTGGGTTCTCTTCTTGCTCTATCACTCTCTCTATGTGTTCCCCATTAAGCAGCTGCTAGAAATGCTGCTTAAACAAATCTACTATTCCCTGCGCTTCGGTGACTAGATTTCCTTCGCTGTCTCGAAGAGCCTACGTTCCGGTTTTGTAGCCAGCAGCTAGTTGATTGGTTTTTTTATTAAACCTGCGGATGTTATTACGATCGAAGTATGTGTGGGAGGTAATTTATAAATAGACTAAATAGGAGTGGACCAAGAATAGAACCTTGGGGAACCCCCGACGGTATACTTCTTAGCTGAGAAAACTTTTCCTCTACAACAACCCTTTGAGAACGATTAGTAACATAACACTTAATCAAACGAACAGAATTGTCGTTAAAACCAAATTAATGTTTCAATTTACTATAAGCATTGCATCAAATCTAATGGTTTACTGAATCAAAGGCCTTTGAAAAGACGAGTAAGCACAGAAGAGTGAGATGCTGCTTATCATATTGGATTTGTATATCATCAGGCACCTTCACGACATCAGTAGAACAGCTATGATGGGCAGACTATGCCACCAAACTCGTCACGGTTTCCCACGCGACAATTATTTTGTCATTACACGTAATAGCAGGGATTTTTCATCACTTTACATGTCATAATGGATTCCATTTCCGAAAATGACTGTGCTGTATGGACTAATACCAAAATAAGAGAACAACTCTCAAATAAAATTCAGTATGAAACAGAAATTGAAGAAGTAATGTTCGGGATATCCATACGTCACCCTCGTGCCTCAGACCGGAAAATTAGTTTAAAAAATAAAATAAAGTGGTTCTACCGGATTAACTATTATCTCTGCTTAATAGACTTCGAATACAATGAAAAATCACGACAAGTTCAGCTTTCGAAGTTCCGGAATGCCATCTCGGAAACAGTACATGGTCTTGCAATTCTTGTGGGAGTGGTTTTTTTTTTTTTTTTATTCTTTTTTGATGCAATCTATGTTATCTTACTCGTAAATATAGGTCGTGAATTACTCGAACCATTAAATTCAGCTTCACTCGCACAATTTTTAGCACTTTTTTCTTTAAAGTTTTTTCACAATCGTGGATCGATATTTTTTTACCGAAAGTATTTCTACAAAACAGTGCTGCAATTACAGATACTATCATTGAGCTCCTGCTCATCACCGACGAATTGAAAAAGAATTTCAAAATCGATATCTACTATTCATATGAAATGCAATTAGTAGTTAAGTTTAAGATATTTTTGTCAATATATCGCATTCTGGGTTGTTTGGGTTGGAATTACCTTGTACCTATTGGATCATACCAAGCAGAGTTACAGTCGTGGAGTCACCTTTATGTTCACTTGGTGATTATCTGCTTCGTCAAAGAATTACATTTTTTTTGATTCGTGAAAGTTGTTCCGAAGCAAGGCCAGAACTGTACGAAGACATAAATCTCATTATCGATGTTTCATTTCGGTTACAGCGTATCATACGAGGGCAGGTCAATAAGTCCGTGACTTTTTGAATTTCTGACCTCTTTACTGAAACAGCAACACTGCTCCTGTCAACAGGCATCTGTCAGTTGACTCCTGTCAAAATTTAAACTTGCTGCGTCAGTTAGTTTGTGTTTGACAGCTATTTTTATCAGACTACTCACTAATTTGAGGAGAAAATGGAAAAAAGTGAATTTCGTGTGCATATTAAGCATTATTTCTTGCGAAAAAAAACAATTACCGAGACAAAGGCTAAGCTTGATAAATACTATGGGGACTCTGCACCATCGATTTCAATGGTAAAAAAGTGGTTTACTGAATTTCGTTGTGGCCGTACAAGCACTGAAGATGCCGAACGTCCTGGACGCCCAGTTGAGGTCTCTACACCCAAAACAATCGAAAAAATTCACGATATGGTGTTTGAAAGTGCGAGAGATTGTGGAAGCCGTAGGGATCTCGCATGGCTCAGTGGTTTCAATTTTGAATGATCACTTGGGCATGAGAAAGCTTTCCGCAAGATGGGTGCCGCGTTTGCTCACAGTCGACCACAAACGCAATCCTGTAACAACTTCACAGGAAGGTTTGGCGTTGTTTAATCGCAATATGGAGGAGTTTTTGCGCCGTTTTGTAACCGTGGACGAAACATGGATCCATCACAACACACCAGAGAACAAACAACAGTCAAAACAGTGGGTTTCTAAGGGTGAATCGGCGCCAAAGAAGGCCAAGGTGGGTTTGTCAGCCAATAAAGTTATGGCGACTGTTTTTTGGGATGCACGCGGGATAATCCCCATTGACTACCTTCAAAAGGGAAGAACAATCAATGGGGAATATGATGCCAACTTATTGGACCGATTCAATGACGATTTGAAAAAAAAACGACCTCATTTGGCCAAGAAAAAAGTTCTTTTCCACCAAGACAATGCAAGGGTGCACACATGTGCAGTTGCCATGGCAAAAATCCATGAATTGGGCTATGAATTGCTCCCTCATCCACCCTATTCTCCAGATTTGGCTCCGAGCGACTACTTCTTGTTCCCAAACCTGAAGAAATGGCTTGGTGGAAAAAGATTTGACTCCAATGATGAAGTCATCTCGCAAACAAAGGCCTATTTTGAGGACCTCGACAAATCATTTTTTTTGGAAGGGATAAAAAAATTGGAGAAGCGTTGGACAAAGTGTATAGAGCTCAAGGGAGACTACGTTGAAAAATAAAATTATTTTTTTATCAAAAAATCTGAGTTTTAATCCAAAAGTCACGGACTTATTGACCCGCCCTCGTAAGAAGGTTTATCAAATTTTTCCTAACCCTCGTAATGGTAACCTACACGGAAATATTTGGAGATATGTGCTCAATATATGGTCTCATATTCTTACTGCATTTAAAATTGTACCCTGAAAATATGTATGTATTGATTGGGATAGAATTATCGTCAATCATAAATTCTTTATTCATTGAACAAAAAGAGCCGAGCATTGTCAAATTCGCCCTATTCTGTAATTGATGAGAATTTGTAAAATTCAATTAGATCTAACGGGTGCAAAAAATTGTCCCCAGGTAGCTTCACCTTATGCTTTACCGATTAACGTTGAGTAAGTTTTATACTATTCACTATTTTCACGAAAGGGACATGGGCTATTTTTTTGTTTAAATGTTTTTTTTAATTTACAAGAAAATCAAGCATTACTTGGCTTGAACATTCGCAAGCTGCCTCCAGTTTCCCACTGAGTTGCTGTCTTACTCTTCTACGCTGTCTTCAAGGCGGATATGAAGACTTGTCGGACCGGAAAGTTGGTTTCCACCCGCTCTACATCACCCAGCCATCGAAGTCGTTATATTTTGCAGAGCTCGGCAGTCAGGCCGTCTACTCCATTGCCATGGATATGGCTATCTCCATTTCATCCAGATCGGGTGGACGGAATTGTCAAGGTTGAAAAGTTCATTTTGCTTGACAGCGGTAATTGAGTCGTCATCCCTGTTACACAGCCTACAGAAATGCTGTCTCCAAATCATCAGTATCGACTGCGACTCTAGTACAATGTTCCCATGATCGTTTCTACAGGCTTTGATTCGGCTGTTGTGTCCGTGGCATGTTTGACCTTTAAAAAAAACTTCCTTATCTTATTTCTGGAGTACAATCTCGCTTCTTGATCCTTCTTTTTCCTCCTAAGAAGTCGGTGCTCTGTTCTCCTCTTCTGCTTAAGCAGCTCCAGGAGAAGAGAGCCGCCCATGACAGAAATCTTGTTCAATTCAAGTTTGAGCTAGGTGACTCGCTTCGCTCGCTGACATAATTGAACCCTTTTTACCGCAGAGTTCGGCCGCTCGCGCGAATTCGTCGCTCCGCTTAGGGTATGTAAACAACTGTCAGTTAGATTTCTCAAAACAATTCATAGGGCGGGAATTGGTTTATGCCGGGTAATCAAAACTGAAAACAATGCAAAGTGAAATAAAGCCAAATATTGACATATGGCTTGTTTTCAAGTTACATAAACTTTTCCTGAGCGGCCTATTCGTAATCCCACAGAGACGCTGGAGAAGGCTAATTTTCTTCGGACGCCTTAAATCCTCCAAAAAGTACGTGATTTTGTTGCAGAAGACGCAATGCTTCACTGAGAATGATGGGAGAGGCCTTAAACTTCAATAAAGAAACTATTAGTACAATTCTTCTCCACGATTTGAGCAAAATAAAGGTCTGTCCAAAATTCATTTCACACACATTGAATGATGATTAAAAATTGATGAAATTCTGGCATTTCATTGACGTCATTGTGGTGTAAAGAAATGATCAATACTTCATGAAACCAATTGTCACGAATGATGAAACATAGTATTTTCAATACGATCCAGAAACCGAACGTCAAAGTGCGAATTGGAAGTCAGAAAATTCAGCAAAAACTTAAAAAAAACACAAGAAGTCCTTCAAAAATGAAGACAACGCTCATCACATTCATCGATGGCAACGGAATTGGCAAATGGTGAATCAGTCACTGCCGCATGTTGTCTTGAAGTTTCGAAACATTTGATGGTAAGAATACATCGCATGCGATCCTACAAGTTGGTCTCTGTTGCACGATAATGCACTGTGTCACATACCACTCATTGTTCAATTAAGTGTGTGTTTTTTAAATAATCCTACTTATTCACTTGATTTGGCACCGACCGTCTTCTCTTTGTTTCCGAAATTAAAGTTGAAAATTTGAAATGAATCTTTTTTGAGCACATTTTAACCATTGAAGCAGCTTCGACACGGCCACTGGAAACAATTCCGCAAAATAGGCTAGAGCAGCCGGTTTTTACCTATGTTTTCTAGAGCCAGTCCGGGATATTATTTGCCACACTGTGTTTCTGCAATATTCATTGCTCTACCATATAAATGTTGAGTAATTTCCCAGTAATGTCATCTGTTTGGTAGAATTTGAACAGAGCTATGCATTTCTTTGCTTCTTTTTGTCTTTTATAAAATGTTATTCAGCGATATCACGGTTGGCAATAGAAAGTCGCAGATATGAATAAATGTTCGCTTAACAGCCTCACCATCATGCCTTTCATTCTCTGTGTGAAGGTATCCGAATGAAAGTGTTTTCAACAGAGATAACTATTAAGAATTTTTTTTGAAAAATTAAACCACGCGAATTCTATGAACTCAATCTGCAGGCAGATGCTCCTTATTGAAAAATGCACCAACTGAGTAAATGGTTACGCAATCCCAAGACCCTCTCACTACAGCCGGCATTTCATTTTCAAAAAATTACAATAAAAAGAAAACTCAACCATCTTTTTGGGTAGATATAAAAATAGCTCTCTTTTACGTTCGAACGTTTGGGGAAATTAAATTTTCATATTTCCACACGCGTCCATAAAAGTAAATCGGTCAGAGCTTTCTCGATATAAACGACTTGTTAGTCCTCAGCCCATAGCACTTAGCCCATAGTCATAAGTCCTAAGTCCTGAGTCCTGAGTCTTTAGTCCTAAGTTCTCGTTCCCACGAAATACGAGTAAATTATTAATTTCATATTGCGCGTGTACGTATCTCGTATTCGCCTGAACCATACAGGATCTGATGCCATCGAATTTGTTTGCTCAAAGTGAAATCTTCAAGTTTACCAGCTTTTCAGATTGCTTTGCTCTATCTGCCAGAACGCGTAATATAACTAATGAAGCTCCCCCAGAGCGAATCAAAACGAGATGATAAAAATGAATACACAGATACAAGTACCATATTCCATGCCTCGTACGAGTATGTATGTACCTCTGCTCTGCAGATATCCGTATGTGAAAGATAAAAGAATTCCCCTGTTGGGATGCCTTGAAACGGATACCATTCGAGTACTTAAATTTAATAGTATTGTAGTATTAGTAGAGGCGCATATTACTACGGTTTTCGTATTCAAAATTATATGTGGCAATTTAAAAAAACGCTGGAGTGGGAAGGTGTTCACGACTTTTGTTTGAGATATTCAGAGAAGGAGGCCTTATTATGGTTACGGACTTTAAATCCAGGCCAAACTTACCTTCTGAGTGTGGGTAGTGATTTTAAATGTAAAAAAAAACATGGCCTCATCTGTGTTGTGTTTTGAGAGAAAAATATCGCGGCTTTATGTATTTCGAGAGGCCTTGGAGAACTAATGGGATCTGAAGTTAATAATAAACCAGATTAAGCAAAGTACATGTTCGCCTACTTAATTTTCACTTTCATTCTGGTCCTACCCTCGATTTTGCGCCTAAGTCCCGCTCAACCTGGTCTTACTTGATCTTGGTATACTCAAAGTCGTCAAAAAACCTTATTCATCCTAGGTCGCGCTACAGCTCATGGTAGATGTGGGCCTCAACCAACATCCCTCTCCGGCTCCGATTTTGGTTAAAGTCTTTATCCAACTAGGCAAAAACATTCCACTTTTGTTGCAAATGGATTCAATGACTGCTGGTATGGATTCCGAATCTTTTAACACAGTTCATATCACAGTACGGTCTTGGTTGATTGTCCTCCGCCACTTCTTGCCGGCGCAAATAGGGCCTTAAATCAATCGGAGTACATTCTTCCTAAAACAACAAAGTGCTACTTCATCCTTTTTTGATAAGGTTCATGCGTCTGAGGGGTAGAGAAAGACTGTTACGATCAATGTTTTATGGAGCAATCATTCGATTTTTGAAGAAAATGCGATACTTTGTAAAGATTGAATTGCAAGAGATACTCTTGGATTTATTTCTTATGTGAGAGAGCATAGATGGTGGTTGGGTGCTGTAAAAATGGGGTAGGCACTGAGAGATGTCAACATAGTAATCTCCAATGTTGCAACTATCTTCTAAAATAAAATACCTGAACAAATCAGACCATATCCGGACTACTCCGACATATTTGAAGCTCAGGCTGGTAAGGATTTCCGAGACTAAGCCATAGTCTTGAAAAGGAGATGGTGGCGGAAGAGCCAGCGGCAGCACTCACATCCCAGAACGGGTTACTGGCTTTCGGTCCAACTGAGCCCTCGTCCTAGGGGTAACAGCTCGGCCATGTAAGAAAATATTAAAAGCTCCGAAACGTAAAAAAGACTCAGAAATGGACGGAACTACAGTAATATCACATGCAAACGGATTACGGACAACGAACTTCAGATTGTTAGGTCCCTTAACAGGCCACAAGCAGCCGCCATCCAAGGAATGCGATGGAATTGACGGCACAAAAAGAGTATGAAAAACTGCGACGTCTACAACGGCAAAACCACCGCCTATTTGGATGCGGATTTGTTATTGGAGGCAGACATAAGCAAGAAGTCTTGATTTTCTGACATGTTAACGAGCGCTTCGTAGCTATCCGCATCAAGGCTAATTTTACCAACATTAAGCTGATATGCGCGCACGCCTCCACAGAGGAGGAAGATGACGACACCAAAGATACCTTCCATGAGCTCTTGAATAAGACCTACGAGCAATGCCCTAGCTATGACATTAAAATTGTCCTCGGTGACTTTAATGTAAAGCTAGGAAGAGAGGGTATCTTTGCACAACACCACCTCCGATAACGGATTCAGGCTAATCGACTTTGCGACGGAGCGAAACATTGTCGTGGCTAGCATGCGGTTCCCACATCTCAACATACACAAGGGGACTTGGAGAACCCCTGATCAATCAACAGTCAACCAGATTGATCACATTGCGATCAACGCAAGACACTCCTCCAGTATTATGGATGTCCGTACGTTCCGAGGAGCCAACATCGACTCGGACCATTACCTTGTTGTAGCCAAGGTACGGTTGCGGATATCCCAAACTTCGCCAAGACAAACTAATGCTGTGAGAAAATTCGACGTCAGACGGCTACAATCGCAAGAGATCGCCAAGTCCTTTTCCGATCGAGTGTCTCTTAATCTCTTAAGAGGTCCGATGCCGCCAGCATCAAGCATCGAAGACCATTGGAAACACTGCCAAAACGCCATCAGAGATGCCGCTTCTGTGCTGGATTTCACTCATCCACCACAACGAAACCCCTGGTTCGATGATGAATGCCGGCAAGCACACGCACCTTAGCAAAACGCACGCAATGCAGAGCTACAAAAAAAGACTAGAGATGCTCACAAGCTCTATGAGCAGAAGAGATGCTTCTCCAAGAATGAGATTCGAAGTTAAAAAACAAAATACCAACCCGGACACAAACCCCGAACGGAAGCCTGTAGACACGAACAAGCGAACATCGTAGTAAAGTCGCAGTCGATGCTGAGAATCTGGAAAGATCATTTCTGTAGACTGTTTAACGGTGATGACGAAACAAATACCGCTGTCAGGCAGAATGAACCAGATTGAAAGGACGATGTAGACCAACAATTCCGTCCACCCGACCTGAATGAAGTGAAGATTGCAATAGCTGAAGCTAAAGTCCAACAAAGCGGAAAATGTTAAGGATGTCTAGTGGAGTCACTAAACGCTAGATCTACGCGTAAAAGAGGAAGTCTACATATAAAGAATTCGGTAAGCGAACAGCTTGAGGCGAATAGAATAAGCTGGTACTGCCACGTTCAAAGAAGATCTGCGGAAAATCTGGTTAAAAAGGCACTATCAACTACGGTCACTCCAACTGTAAGAAAACGAGGTCGGAAAAAGAATTCCTGGATTTCTCAGATGGCAAATGCGCAACAACGCCTGGGGCTAACCGCTGAAGCCATTCAGGACCGAGCAGTGTGTAAACGCGTTCTGCGGTCTGTGACATAAGCCAACCCCATAAGCGGAGCAGCAGCGATGCAGTAAAAATGGGAAACTCGTTACGCATAAGTTCGTATAACGAGGAAAGGGTTAATAAAAGTATAAGAAGAAGTCCAACAAAGCGTCCTGACCGCCGTGCTCTTCAAAGTGGTAGGCGATGACTTGGTAAGGAGCATACACCAACACATATCCAAAATATGGTCGGACGAAAGTATGCCGAATGAATGGAACCTCAGCATTGTTGGTCCGACCGAAGAAAGGAGACCCTCTGAACTGCGCCAACTACAGAGGCATCTTCTTCACATAAATTACAAGATATTATTTGCTGTGTTTTGTGAACGCCTGAAGCCCTTCGTCAACAACCTGATAAGTCCATATCAGTGTGGCTTCAGGCCAGGGTAGTCCACAATCGACCAGATATTCACACTACGGCAGATCTTAGAGAAGACCCATGAGCTTCAGATCGATACCCACCACCTATTCATCGACTTTAAGGCCGCGTATGACAGCATCTATAGAGACGAGCTATACAGAGCAATGTCTAGTTTTGGCATAACTGCCAAACACGTCCGTCTGTGCAGGCTGACGATGGAGAATACACGCTGCTCGGTAAACATCTCACCAAGACCTTTGATGTCAAAAAAGGATTTAGACAAGGTGATGCGCTGTCATACGATTTCTTTAACATCATAAGTGCTTGAAAGAATAGTGCAAAACTCACGCGCAAACACAAAAGACATAAAAAGCACGCCGTGATGTTGGGATATTCGGAAGAAAGCGGCGTGATGTTAGTAGCGCTTTCGCGAGTATTGGGATGAAAGCGGCAAAAACGGGCTTAGCGGTCAACCAACCAACCAACCAACACCGACGTCTCGGGCAGAACGTCACCCTCGACAGATATAACTTTGAGGTAGTTAACGACTTTGTCTACCTAGGCTCCGCTATAAATTCAGAGAACGACACCAGTGCTGAGATCAAACGAAGAATAACTCTTGCCAACCGCTGTTTCTTTGGGATAAGAAGGCAATTGAGTACCAAAGCCCTCTCTCGGACAGCAAAAGTCACCCTTTATAAGACCCTAATAATCCCGGTCCTGCTCTATGGCGCAGAGGCGTGGACATTATCGAAAATGGATAAGGGTGTTCTTGGTTGCTTCGAGAGAAAAATTCTTCCTTGGCCACTATTAAATTTTTTGAGTAGAAGTTGAGTTTTGATTTTTATTTAGTTCAATCCTCCTCAAGTTTTCTGATCTTTTGAGTTTACTTGTCTATCGAGGGTGTTTGAAATACTTGCGATGGCTAGAAGTGCGACAGTTCCTAAAGAAGGCTTCTCTAGGTTTGAAGTTACATGGTTTATCCAATTGGAGTACGCCATCTAGTTACTCGTAGTATTCCTACAGTTCGGAACTTGTTCTAAGGTGATCCGAGAAACGATACTCTTCAGTTACTGATGTGTATGTTTGAGCATACATATTTGCGATTGTTAAATGGAGAATTTTTTCTGTGATTTGAACTGTGCAATTTCTCTTGTTACACACAATGCTGATGTCTGTGCTTTCCCATTGATAGTTGTGTGTGTTAGCACCGCTTCGATTACCAGACGGGCCTCTTTCGATTCGGCGTTTGTAACATGTTCACGAACGTCTGTTTGTAGAGGATCTTTGTTTTCGTGTGGCACATAAGCTGTTACTAAGATGATATTCTTCAGCTTGTTCTCCGAGCCTGCTGACATTTCCATTGCTGTGTCTAAACAAAAGGAGCATATTCAGTGATTTTTTGGATAGAATATGCCTATAGCTCTGAGTTTACGTGTATCTTTTCAAAATAAAATTGCATACCCTTTTGAATTAAATCCTAAGGTTCTCGAATTAAGCCCACTTCAATGTTCGCGTCCGACATAAAGAGCATCAAATCAAAATTTGTTCTTCTAACATACAGCGTTTATGGTGAAGTTAATAAGCGCATTTGCAACTTCTTCTTTTTATAGTGTAGCGGCCACTAAAAAAGCGCTACAAAAATCGCATCTCAGTGGATGCACCCCACTAAAGGAAAGCTCTGCAACTCTGAACGTCAGTGAACGCCCCCACTTCGTGACACCTATCAAACGTTCATCTAGTCTTTCCTTACCCTTTTTCTTTTTTTGATGCTTTGCGGTTGACAACAGGGGCAGTGTGCAGTGCCATTGAGTGTTATAAAATTTATTTTGTGAAGTAGTAATCTATGTTTTGAGTAATTAAATTAGTTTTCTTCTTCAAACATTATAATATTGTAGTTTAAGTTTCTTTTGGATCTGCACTCTCTACGAAACCTCAGAGATAGTTCATTTTCGGTACCAACCGACGTAACTCCGTTTTGCAATCCCACTCCCTCGAATGAAGGTTTCAGCGTTGGCTATCATATTCTTTGCCCCCTGCGGGTAGGGGATAAAATATACCCACGGTAGGAATGCCCGTCGTAAGAGGCGACTAAAATCCATCTGGGCCGGATTCCCAGATCCGTGAGGGGGCGCTGCCACTCAAATAAGTATCCCATCCTCAAGGCAAGGTGTTATGCGACCCGTGCCAAGGCCTGAATGGTGCTCGGGATGTAAAATCAATAGAGCACCGCGAACGGAGCCCTCCGGATACCTGGCGTCCTCTGGTTGTAACGTAGCCTTACCGCATTGCAGGGGTCTCTGATGCGGTGGACCTCCCTTCCCCCATACTCGTGGGATCAAAATATGAACCTAGACAAAAACAAAACAAATAAAACAAATAATACAAATAACGCAAATAACGCAGTAAATTCAACGAATTTACTGCAGTCGTTTGATCCCTTCACTAAAAGTTCAAGGGTATCACGATCTCCACCACCAAGATCGAATTTCTCCGGGAAAAGAAGTCCGCCCGAAGCGCCTACGGGCGAAAAAACGAACTCAGTGAATAATAAAAGCTTGGAGGAGGAAAACAACACACTCCGTACGAAGCTTAAGCAAGTGGAGCTACTTTTTCAAGACTCTGAAAAAAAATTCTGCAAATGAAGCCCAAGAAAGCAGTCCACTCCGCTCAACTAGTCGCGAATCTCAAACGGACGAAGAAGATCTCACACGTGAAACAAATTTGACCCTAAAGAAAAGAACGTCAGGAGTCAGGAGTCACAAAAAAGCAACTTCCAACAAAATTACGTCTTCCACCTCCAATCAACGTTGTTGGGGTTTCGGACTACAATAAGTTGCATTGCTTCCTCAAAGAAACGTTAAAATCTAAGTACAAGGTAACATCATTGCGCAACAATGTTTGGAAAGTAAACGTCGACAACTCCGATGACTGCCGAGCATTGTCTGACAAATTAATCACCGAGAAGATCCAATGGTTCACTTTCGAAAACTAGTCAGAAAGACCATTACGTGTAGTAGCAAGAGGACTTCACCCTTCGTGCACTAAGAACGATATTACGAGTATAAGCGACCTCCATGCAAAGGGCCTTGAAGTTCTAGACGTCGCATCTATAGTATTAAAACTATTCTAAATATCGTAGTCAAAATCGAACCTGTGCGTAAGAACACAAGATCGATCCCGCAATGTAAGCGCTGCCAAGGCTTCAATCATACGCAGGCTTACTGCCAAAAAGAACCGCGTTGCGTAAAATGTGCCGGTAAACATCTCTCAGAAGAGTGCAACTTAAATAAACAACTTCCACCGTCTTGCATAAATTGCCAAGGAAAGCACCCAGCAAACTATCGCAGATGTGAAGTGGCGAAAGAACTTCAAAAAGGCGCGATACGCTTAACAAAAACCTTAAGTCCCAACCCAAAAGCAACCACAAATAAACCTAATATTGCTAAAGAACAGGCAGTGAAAGAAAGAAAATCCGTCGCGGTAAAGTCGAAGGATATACAAAAAAGATCGCAAAGGAAAATCCGCCACCGATTGACGCGCTAACGTATGCACAAGCTGCGTTGCAAGGAAATAAAAAAAGTGGTGTTACGCCAGATCCAGTGGCTGGCGTTTTCTCCCTAATTCTCACGACTCTTGAGGAGCAAGGCAGAACAAATAAATTTTTAGTTGAAAAATTGAGCAATCCCGAGAAAGAAATACGTAAAACTCAATTGCAACCATTAATATGAAACAAGTGCTTAAAATATTGACGTAGAACGCAAACGGCCTTATTAAAAAACTCGACGAACTAGAAGTGTTCTTATAAAAAGCCAACATTGACATTTGCTTGATTTCCGAAACTCACTTGAGGAAAGGACCTCGTGTGGAACTAAAGGGTTCATTAAAGATTGTATTGAGCACTCTATAAACATGAAGATTGAAAGCGATGCAATGCAGTTAAGTTCGGTTCGCGTTAAACATAACCACCAGCACTACAGCATTGCGTCAATTTATTGTCCTCCGAGATGCAGATGCTAGAAAACAATGACTTTGAAGGTATTCGTATCTTTGATTCACTCGGACCGAATTTTATAATTGGTGGTGACTTTAATTCGAAACATACCTTCTGGGGCTCAAGATGTAATTCAACGAAAGGCAGACAACTCTATGAAGCCGGAATGCAATGTAAAGTTGACTTTTTCTCGACAGGAAAACCAACATATTGGCCTTCGGATATAACAAAGACTCCCGATCTGTTAGACTTCTTTGTCACAAAGGGACAAAGTCATTTTGACACTAAGCATACTCTTAATTAAGAAAGAAGTGGCGCCTAAATTAACTAATAACAAGACTAACTGGGACGGTTTTAGAAACTACTAAACAAAACGAAATAGAAGACGAAGTCGACAGATTCATCAAAGTCTTGCAGAACGCTGCCTGGAACAACACTCCAACTCCAAAAAGAAAAGAGAAAGCAAGTAAAGAAATAAAATATCCGCCGGAAATAAAAGAACTGGTGAGAGAAAAGAGGAGAGCGCGCAAAAGATGGCAACAATCCCGTGCTCCCCAGCATAAAACATACTTAAACCACTTATGCAACAAGTTGAAGGAAGCAATACGAGATTACAAAAATCGGAATATCTCTTCATATCTCGAAGGTCTGACTGCCGAAAGAAGTTCAAATTGCTCCCTCTGGAAAGCCATGAAGGGAATCAAAAAGACTCAAATGCAATTTCCTCCCATAAGAAAAAAATAATGGCGAATGGGCAAAAGGAGATAAAGAGAAGGCGGATACATTTGCCGAGCACCTAGAAGAAACGTTTTAGCCTTTTGATGGACAGGCGTTAACAGGAGGTTCTAATTATATAACTACGGCACCGGACAATTTAAGAATAAAAACAGTATCCCTACGAGAACCCTGGTTATGATTTGATAACTGGTCAAATTCTCAAGGAGTTGCCAAAGAAAGCCCTGATCAAACTGCTCCAACTTATAAATGCCGCATTAAGATTATTAAACGTTCCAAGCCAATGGAAAGTTGCCGAAGTAACAATGGTCCCGAAACCAGGCAAATCTCTAAATGAAAAAAAGTCCTACAGACCGATATCGCTTCTTCCGATAATATCTAAAATATTTGAAAATCTCCTATTGAAGCGCTTGCAACCGATCATTGAAGAAAGGCGTCTAATTCCTTATCATGAATTCGGTTTTAGAACTAAGCACTCCACAATTGACCAGGTCTTTAGAATTACGAATGAAATTGAGAAAGCCCTAGAGGGGAAAAAGATATGTTCTAGCGTGTTTCTTGACGTATCTCAAGCCTTCGATAAGGTATGGCATGAAGGCTTAAATTTTAAGCTAAGTCAGGTTCTTCCGAGAGAGCTGCATACGATTCTGAAATCGTACCGGGAAAACAGAATTTTTCGTGTTAAACTTGGCACCGAGTACTCGGAATTTAAAGAGATAGCTGCTGGAGTTCCGCAAGGAAGTGAACTTGGACCGGTATTGTTTTTACCCTATACTCGAGATATACCGGAAGAATCAGGTACCATAGTAGCCACGTTCGCGGACGACACGGCGATACTAGCTACAGATACTTCAGTCGAGTTAGCTACTGGAAAGCTACAAACGGCTTTGGATAAAATCTACGAATGGACAAAGATATGGCGAATTGTTCTCAACAAGACCAAATCTACTTATGTTAATTTTACTTACCGGAAAATAAACAACCTTCCCATTTTCATTAACTCGGTACAAATACCATATGCAAATGAAGCAAAGTATCTAGGAATGACACTAGATGTAAAGCTGAAATGGAAGCCGCATGTTAAGAAGAAACGTGATGAACTTGAAAATAAATTCAGACAAATGTACTGGCTACTAGGATGACATTCCAAGTTAAGCATACATAACAAACTGCTCATCTATAAGCAAGTGCTTAAACCTGTTTGGACGTACGGTATACAACTTTGGGGTTGTACTAAACCAAGCAACCGAAATATTCTCCAAGGCTATCAAAACAAAGTTCTAAGAAAAATCGTGAACGCCCCATGGTATATCAGAAAAATATTCTTTGCAACTTTGCTCAAGCCTTGCTGTTCAATTTTGCCATCGGGATTTGGAAGTTCAAGGATGACTTCTTGCGGCTTCTCAGGAGTGCTCTTGTTTTGTTTCCTTTATCATCTTCTGACATTTGTGGATTTACTGATAGTTGCGATAAACCTTGTAAGGGGCCTTAGATATGGATTAGTCAGCCCGTACGGTATTGATCTGTTTTTCATTCGTGTGGTTCACCATGATTATCCTGGTTTCTGGTTATCCAGACGTATCAAGTTCTGGAGCTTAAAGCACTACTAGACGTTTACCGTCTTACTTAGAGTGCTGGTATTTTTTTTTCCTATCTTACTCAAAACCCGTTGGGTATCTCTGCAATTTCTTTCACGTCTAGCAAGTGTGCTTGAACTTTCGCTTTCCACTGGTCTCTGAGTTAATTTCTCCACTATTGTCACGTCCGAGTCCGAATTTAGGAGATTTGTTTTGAAGGTTAATGGAACGCATCTTGTCAGTTGCCTGAGACGAAGGGGTGCCCTCTTTAGTATCGTCAAGTGTCAGATTGTCGATCTTCACCGATCGCCTCCGGCTGTTGACATGACAGAATAGTCTGAGTCTGTATATCGTTCCAGTGTCTATTGTTTTGTAAAGTTAGATGGTTTTTATGTTGGGGAGTTGCTTTTGTTGTTTTTTTTTTAATAGTGCTTGTATTTTGCAGGTGTTCTATCCCACAAGTATCACGGCTCTGATATACCAAGCAAACCTCATCTGTGCATCTGAAAGAGCTCCCTCATGACGAGTTTACACTCAACTCTTGCATTATTATGCATTAAATGCACTCACACAACCTCTGAAGTCAGGGAGCTCATCAGATGGTCAGGGGACAAATCGCGGTTTAACTATTGAGGAGTTTAGTGACTCGGTGGTTTCGTTCTCTGGCCTTGGCTTACGAATGTCTTACCATTGCTCATGACAGCTGTAGTGGTTATTTTTGGCTGGCACCCAAGTGGGTGGTCTAATTGAGGATTTCTGCCACGCAAACCTTTACCAAAACTATAGTTCTGCATGCAGGAGACTTTTACGATCAGTATTCACTTTGAAAATACCCACCAAGATTATCACTTAGCTCTTTAAAAAATAAAAATAAAATCGCAGTGACCCATTACAAAGGAGAAGCAGATGATACTCGTATGTACTTCTGACATAGGCAACAAATTTTTTCTCAGCTATCTTTTGGCAATCTTCCCAAAACAGTCACTTCAGGGGAGGAATACATCTCAGTTGTAATCACAACAAAGTATCAACTCAAGTTTCTGCTTCAAATCCGTCTTTTGATAGATTAAATTATTATGGGAGAGCTCTTAAGGAATTAAAATGAAACCACAAGACGTTTCAAAAGAACCTGACCTTAGGTATCGATCTCAGATGTAAGTAAGTTTCCATCAAATCATGGCTAATTGTCTTTAAGTTCAGTTTTCCCTTCTTCATAAAATGTATCTGTGAACATCAAAAGTCCTCAAAATGTCATAGAAGACAATCAATTTTGTATCAAATTACCGTAAAAGTTCCCCTGCACACTTGCTCATATACCCGTCATGTGGTAGTCCTGTGTTACAACCGCAAATCAACTCGAAAATCATTTGACAAATGTGAGCTTCCTTTCATTGATTATGAGGCAAGCAAACCTCAGTCTAAATACTGTCACCAACTTACTTGCACTGAGAATCTCAAAAATACCTACAACATACGTCCTCACAGTCATCACAACATGATTTTCGTATTAATGCAGCCCACATTGCTGCCAGAGAAGTCAAAGTAATTACAAAACTCCTCAGACAGAACCAGATCAGACAATCAGCATTTTGCACAACTTTAATTACATCTTTTCATCAATGAGGAGCCGAGGAACTGAAGAGGTAAGAAACTGAACTGAGCCTAGTCGAGCTGAGGCCTGTGTCTCATTAGATTTGCATTCATAGATGTTTATAGGTATATCCCTGAATGAGGGTGCTACAACAACAAGAGAGTATTTCGGTAGCCTTGTGCAGTTTATAGCCACACCCCACATTACTTTGTGACCGACCACCTGACAAAATCTGTCAGAAAACTATTTGGATTTGTGCCTCCCCTGTGCTGCTGGCACACCCGGATCGGCCTGCTTCTGTTCGTTCGTTACAAGTTGTGTTTGACACATTTTTAATTAGAGAGTCAAAGCTTCGTCTGATGTTGTTTGTTACACTTAAATGTGGTATATGTGTCAAATGAAATTAATTTCCGCCTTTTGACAGTTAAGGGCAACGATGCCAGATGCTTTATGAAATGGGTGTTAACGATAAGCATTCGCAATCTCCTTTCTGCGGTATGGCTATGGCCTTTCTACTCGAAACCACTTATTCGTCATCTACTTGCTACCACTACTCTCGTGTACTTATGGCAAATCAAAACGGCATTGCATTACTTTCCGGAAGAGAGGGTTGGAGTTGTAGTTGGACTTGATACTGGACCTCAGATGGAGGAAATCTACAAGTATCATTGGAGAGGTGGATGGAGTTTTGCTGTAGCTTGTAAATCATGTCTAAAAGTGTCACAACAACAAGTTGAGGGAAATTAAGGAAATTTTCAAGTTTGAAGCACTTTCTACTGGGGGACAGCTATTGTTGCCGAAATGTGTAATCAAAGAACGCACCCTTATTATACTCACATAGAATTGGCAAGTTAGTTTTTGAAGTGGATGTGGTCGAGATGTCAACATGACACTTCCTCAGTGAGGCCAGTATCCGAATTTTATTGTCCATTATAAGCAGAGGGATATCGAAATGCTTTGCTGAGGAACTGAACGTCGATTAACAGTGAAATTCGGATTGATTGAGGTGACAGCCATTGACGTCATGTGAATAAATTAGTTTCTCCTCAAGCACAAGGTCACTTCAGTTGCACAGGGACACACACTTAAGAAGATTAACCAGAAACGAAACTATTTAGACATAAACCTATCGGATCCAAAGGGCGATTGTTCAATAGTTCAATTGATTGGCCTAATTTCGATGACGAAATTACTTTTCCGAATCATATTTCCTAGCTTTATTAGCAGATGAATATGGGTAATTCTAAATTGGTTATCGTTGATGTATCTGGTTTTACCTGAACAGCATCTTCTTCTCTAAATTTGAACAACTTCATCTTCATTGGAAAAACGATGACAAAAGGGTGTTTTTCATAGGGGCCCTTATAACCGATCAACTAAGCTCGCTTCTCATCGTGTAATGGATACTTTTCTTACCACTTATACTCAACATGATCCAAGGCTAACTGCGTGTAAGCGTAATGTATTTGACTTAAAGCGTAGCTAAAGATACGGATTGCTTAATTTGGCATTGGTAGCAATTTAACCCTTGCCCATCCACTATGCAGACAATTTGCGAGAAGATCTTGAACTACATGCTTCTTAGATCCAGCTGGTGCAAGAACTTTAGCCACGGGACTATCTCGGGAGCATGAGCGCAGTTACGAGGCTTGCCTTTGGTATAATGGATTTGCCAACAAACAGCATTTTGAAAAAAAAACTCATGAGATACCAAAAATGGTGCTTTGATTAATATGGCTTTCACCCTGGTAATATATCCGTTCTTATTCTTCCCAAAATAGGGCAGGAGCTCACTTACAGTTGCCACAAAAGGATGCACATATTGGGATGCAGATTCGTACTATTAACAGTAATTAATTTCCAGCCGATAAGCGATCGCCAAGTTAAAATCCGCAACTAAGATGCGTAATATGTCCACACGCACCTACTTATGAGACGGAAGAGCCTTTCAAGGATGAGTTTTATGATTACCTGGACGAAGCCTGCCCTGAGTACTACGTCAAAATCGTGCTCGGGCACTTCAGTGTCAAAATCGGAAAGAATAGGCAACGGCTTACGACTAGCTCTAATTTATTACAAAGCAAATCGGCGCTCTTCAGCTGGTCGAACGGCTAACTAAATAGACAGACGTGCACACATCCTGACCTTATTCTTGTTGCAGCTAAAATCAGGGCTTGGCTGTCTTACGAAAAGAAGCCGCCAACCGCCTAGACATCAACACAATTTTAGATATCTTAGTACGACTGGAGTAGCCAGAGTCTACAGAGAGCGCCTGAATGTGAGAGTATCCGCTGTAGACTCGCCAAATACAAACGCTAACAAAATGTGAAACCACCGAGACCACAGTACGCTACTTGTCACCCTAGAAAAGGTGTCTGTCTTATGATGATGAATGCGTTAATGGAAAAGTGGCGTCAGAGCGTGCACTTTTTCAAACGCTGGAATGCAAAACTGGGGCAGACGGGAAGAGAAGAATATCTAGCATAGAAAGAAAAGGACATGCGTATTGTCCCAGCTCAATAAAATCGAAGTGTCTCGCTATAGAAACAACGTCTGGATATTTTATAAGAAAGTCAAGCAACCATCGGCTGGCTTCAAGCCCGGAACGCAGGCTCTTCGAAATAGGGACAAAAGCGCAAGCAATAGAAGATGTGTTTAAACAACAATTGAAGAGAGTGACAGACCAAGAAGTGAATCCACGTGAATTATCAGTTCTATATGCCTCATCTACAAGGAAAGCAATCCTATAGCCTGCAAGAACTATCTTAAGCTCCCATATAAGATTATATCCAGTGAAGCTTGCAGATCGCCAAACGACTAAATTTTCACACTGAGGTAAATCCTGGAAAAGACTCGAAAAATGTAAGTCGGGACTCACTACCTTTTCATTGACTTTAAAGCCGCGTATGACAGCAATCATTCTCTGGAGCTCTCTGATTGAAGAACATGCGTAGTTGGTAGGCCTTGTAGTGAATGAGGACAAAACACCACCGTTGTTAGCAACAATTTAGAGTCTATTCTACCTCGGGGTCAACATCAACTCCACGAATGACACCTTAGTGTAGATCCGACAAAAATTACCCCGGGAAACCGCTGCTTCTTCGGTTTGGCTAAACAAATAGGTTTAAAACTCCTATCTCGAACGACGAAGTGCAATCTCTATAAATCATTGATCCTGCCAGAACTGCTTTAGAGCGGCGATTGCTGGACGATAAGCAGGAAAGGAATTGAGATACTGAACCCTTTTGAGAGAAACATCCTTCGGCGGATATTTGGTCCCGAATGGAGGAAAAGATACCACCGTAAACTCTGCAGAATGTACCAAGATGTGCATGTTGTCCAAAAACTCGTCGACTACATCGGCTCGGCCATATCGAGCGAATGGATAATAATGCTCCAGTTAAGAGAATTTTCGGTTTTCAGCCCCCCGAGTTCGAGACGACAACATATGTTGAACCTCCGTTTTACTGATCAAGCCATCGCGGATTGAAGATCGATTGGCCTGAACAACTAGAAGCAGCGCAAAGGATGGAAGACTGTATTGTTTAAGACAGAGACTCTTTACGAATCGGGAGCTCGTTGAGTAAATAAATCATGTTACGGCTTATGGCTAACTTAACCGCGCAATGATCATTAAATCACAATTAAACGAAATCACTATATTTCAGGACTGCTTAGTGAAGGAAATGAAATAGTTGTTCCCAAGCTATTTCTAGCGCTGCCTCAAACACTGCAACAAACTGGCAAATGCACACCTGAAAGACAAAACATTGTTCCGGTCACTAGTCTTAAAGTGCCATTTTTCTCTTTTGGGAGAGCAAAGCAATAGCCCTATGAACAGGTAAGACACGGAGCTTGTTATGGCAAAGTCTGATAAAGAAATGAATAGAAAAAAAACAAGATGTTCCTTGGGAAGAAGGATAACATCGGCAATAAGGAGACTAGTTCAGACAAAGCGAAACATATTAAGCCTGTTATCTTATTCACAACGCGTCATAGGTAAAGAGGACTAACAGAATAGCTCCTCCTTGCTATCAAAACGAACACAAGCGTTCATATTAAATTCCTGAATATCAATAAGGGGATCGTGTTCTGTTCTGTTTTTTTGGGAGACACCTACATATGCACTTCCCTTCTTCTTTGCTCATAGAGCTCACGAGCAACTCTCTCCAATCCAGCACAGCTCTTATCTGACTTCAAACCTAGCAGCCCTTGCTTTAAAACCAATAATATCAGAAGAAGCTTCTCTAAAGGCTCATTGATAACATTCCCAATGGCAATGATGTTCAACGGTTTATACTTGGAGCATAGGATTTTGGTTATAGCTAATAATAGGTAATAATCCAACTCTGAGGATTGTCAGGCGTCAGTCCGGGGATATTGAAGTGTGGGAATCGCTTTCAGACTGCAGTTACTCGAGGTTACATATTCAAAAAACCTAAGTGCTTTGAAGGACAACTTCTTTACTCAACCTTAGACTGTGTCTACGTGAAGTATTAAACAGCACGTAGATCCCTCTGGGATCCAGCAGAGGTCGCACATCATTTCATTTGGCCTGGAAACCGTAGCATTTGAAGCTCCCTGTTGGACTTTTACCCGAAGAGTTGCTTATCCGGTTGAACGACTGCTGCGTTAAGGGAGTGGTGGTGGTCGGGTGAGACCAATATCATTCGAGATAAGATGCCCCTTTCTGACACAGTTTCGTCTTCAAATTCTTTCGTCCAGTTACTCCCAGCTATTCTTCTTTTATATCCGCCCTTTCTTCCTCCTTTTTCCCTGTACCTTTTCGGTCCGAAAACCCAAAACTCGCGATTTTACCAACTACTCAGACTGTTAAAATTGAAAAGAAAAATTGCTTCCGCAATTTCCAACCAAAAACATTCGCACCAAAAAAAAAACCTTGCTTGACCGTCTCTATGTGCTGGTCGTCACAAAAGTGTCCAACATTCCTCTCATACATTCCAATTGTTTCCAATTGTACCCTCTCATACTAAACTCCTCAGTCACTGAGTTCTCTCCCGCTTCCAGTGATAACTGGGAACTCCATTGAGCGAGCTTATGAGAGTTTGTGGATCCTAGCTATGCCTAGCTATTTCCCTGGACAATGGAACTAAATGAAAAATTGCGAGAAACAATGTTTCTCTCGTTGCTGTTACCCGGGTAATTTTCCCCCAACGAACTACTCAAAATTGCAAAACAAAACCAAACGCGAAGGAGAAAAAAGGTCTGATCGAAGGTAAATGGAGTGTTGGGACGAAGGAAGAAGGTTGTGTGGGTATAATCCTAATCTGATTATACCCCGATCTAGCCATTCTCTAAATCGCCGCCCCAAACAAAGCTAAGTATATGTGCCTCTGTGCTAATTTACCCCGGGTCCCTACTTACTCCGGTGGATCGACGTTCAGTTTTGGGGGGAATGGGGGACTGATCAATAGCGGGTCATTCCTTAAATAATTATTAATTTGTTTCTTTGTTTGTTTAGGTAGTGGGCCTTTCTGCCCGCCTGGTATTTTGTTGTGATCTTTGTTTTGTTATTATTGTTTAGTTTATGTTTATGTTATTGTTGTGGTTTGTTGTTGTTATTGTTTATAGTTGTTATCATCTATGTTTATGTTTATATATTCCCTCGTTGGAGGTTGCCTCGTAACTTGGCCGTCCGCCTACAGCCTCTGCTGCTCCCTTGGTGCTCCATCTGTGGGGTGCTGGCTTCAAAGAGGTCGTCGTCCCTTCACCCATCGAACCGAACTTTGAGAGTTGATACGACGTTGGGATGTGTCTATTATACTGGCCGTCCGCCTGCACACCACCGTCACTCCTCCGTAGCTCCCTCGTTGGGGGTGTAGCTATAAAAGAAGTCGTCATCTCTTCCCCCTTAAACATTTTATTGTAAGCATCCACATCCATCACGAGATGTGATGGTTCTTGTCTCCTCAAGTCTTTGTAACACTTGGCTTTCGTTGGAGTATAAGCTCCGAGGATCGTCCTCCCCCACCCGTCATCATCGTGTTGGGGTGTCTGGCTTGAAAGGACCGTCCGTCCCCACCCGTCGATGAATTTCAGACGCCCTGTCTGATGCAGCCCGTTGCGAGTCTCCCGTCTAGCCTACGGGCTCCGACAACGGTGACCTTGGTGGACCTCCTGTCGCACCCTGGGCTCCTGGTTCGTCGTGAATCTCCCTATCGTCCTTAGGGCTAAAATCTAGATTGCCCATCAAATAGCATCAATGGTGCAAGATAACCTCTAAACCCAAGCATCTGTCTATTTATTTTTTCTATCTTCTATCCAAGTTTGCAACTCCTGTATAATAATGTACTTAAAAGCAGGTGGGAAGGGGACATGTCCCCGGAAATCCAACAGTGTAACGCTTAGTTGGAGAGAGGTGTTGTTTAAAACAAAAGAAAATAAAATACAAATCCTCAGCAATTAAATCCAATTGCACTCAAACTTTTGCTTCTATGATACGAGTACTCGCACTTTCCAATCCCTTGCCTTACAACAGACAACCCATTTAAAGGTCTCTTAACCATTAGGCGGAGGCAATCCCTTTAGAATATGTTGTTGGTCCAGCTCTGGATCAAATGTCCAATTGTCAAGCTAGTAGCACTTAAGCTCTCTTTGTTAGAGGATAATCCCAAACATGTATTTCCACTTTTGAGCCATCTGACCATCGTCCCAGGACGGCCTCCCTTAACAATTTCGAGAAATGGTATTCAGTCGGCAACAACAACAGCAACATAGCCGAAATTAATGCAAACCAAACAAGCAAGAAAAAAAACACACAACTCTTAAAAAGCCTCTTCTAATTGATGGAATAAATTTTAATTACAGTCCTCGTCTAGGACATGGTGAGGGTTTGTGATACGAATACTCCCGTCAGTTCTCTTCGACTCCTGAACGGACAACGACGATGACACCGACGATGATGATGAGGGCATAACGTCATTTGGAGAATAAACGTGATTATCTGCTAAATTGGCTTTGTGTGTACCAGCAATTTGTTACCTTATTGCAGTTAAAAACGTATCTAGAGCTCGCGCCAGATAGCTATATGATAATTCCATTCCGTTCCATTAAGTACCACTTCACGGAACATCCATTATTCTCAGGCATAGGGTATGCCGTAGCATACCGTGCCCCTGACAACCGTGTTCGCATCTCACTTTCTATGTCTTTGTATCTGTGTATCTATTTGGAAGATAAATGTTAGCTCTACTCGCTGCCATCATCATTATTTGAGCGTAATTTTTCGTTAACTCCAACTCCTGGTCGGCTATGACTTTGCTTTGACTCCAGCTATGACTATGATGACTATGGTTCCTGCTACGGCTTTAACTGCTGCTCCGGAACCAACTCCTCCAACAGATAGAATCTGCCACCATTGCCACGTGACCTTTCTGTTTAATTTTTTTGTCATTTTTTTTTTTGTTGTTTTTTTTTTTGTCAAGTATTTAAAGTGACTAACGCATCCGAAGGGGATTGTGGATGGGGGGTGTAGCAGTAAAATACTCGTACCCACAAGGTGTACAAATGCAGAGATGGAATGAGACCAGAATGAAGCGAAAAACCGGAGGTAGAAAGAGATAATTCAGATTAAACGTCCGGAAATAAAATGCTTATCCGGCCGTTCTTATGTGGTGCACGTAGAGTGTCAGTAAGTGAGTGAGTGGCCCCAGCTCGGAGACAAAGGGAAACCATGATTTTGTGAAATGTCGAATTGAATGAACGATGCTGGTGTCTGACTGCCCTGTCGCCTCTGTATTCTTCTATCTGTCTATCTGTCTGTTTGTCGTTTGTGGATGGTGGTTTAACGTGCGGTGCCATAAACAGAATATTTAATATTGAAATGGAAGCCGCAACGGATGGCTAGCGTCGTGTAATAGCCAAACTTTGCTGTTCTACGTTTGTCGATGAAGAAAATCTTTCGTCGTCATCACCATCACAGTCAACGTCATTATCATCATTCTCATCATCATCATCGTCATCGGCGTCGACATCGTCATCGTCATCGTCATCCTCGGAGTTGCCCCAGTAAACGGAAAATTTAATTTAGTGCTTTCCAGTCCGGCATGAGGCTGTTTGGCTGAGGGTGGTTCTGTTGGTAAAATTGAGGTGATGGATACGAACGAAGTGGAAGCATTTCGTTACGCTTTTGTTTTCAGTGCATTGGGGCGCGGGCAGTTTGATGATATTCGATACAATGCCAGGGTTGGATAGGTCGGATGATAAGGGTGATAGGACTGGGGCTGTTGCTGTTGCTGTTTCTGTTGAATAACTGCGGATGGTAGTGGTTGATAGGTTTCGACTTGGTAAACCGTTAATAATGTAAATCGACAATTTTGTTTGCATTTACACAACAATGTACAAATTCAATTTATTTGTTTTTTTTTTTTTTTTAATTTTAAATTTTTTTTTGTTCATTATTGTTTCTTCTTTTGAAGTGCGCTGTTGTACACGAGTACTACTCATGACATTTGCCAGTTTTCCCTTGTACAGGAGCGGATTAGGTGGCAATTAAAATAAAAGGAGGCAAATTTCCAGCGAAGCCTTGTCGTGATTTTTCGACGTAGTTACGTCCTATGAGATCGGAGTGGCTCTGAAGCTGTTAAAGCTTCAACATGTTGTTGTATGTTAGTACCTATAGAAATGGTCCACATGAATGTCGAGTACATGTAGACTGATCCGGAGAAAGCCGGTCATTCACAGAGGTAATTCTTGGTCACAAGGACGCTGTATCAGTTACGAACACGTTTAAGTGCTTAGCTAATGCACCGTCGGCAAGTAGCTTTCAATATTTCCTACAAAGAGACATTCATTACCATACTTGAAATGCACTCGTTTGGTATCCCAGCATCCTAAGGTATAATATCTTCTGCGATTATGCTCAAATGATTCCCAACAGCGAGCCAGGTGTGCTTAAAAAAACTCCCATGCAGACGAAGTAAACCGTTCTCTGTGGAGTTTGGTTAAAGCGCTTGATCCATTAGGCAACCAAGGCATAGGATACAGTTAGTCTTATCATAGCCATCCAGGCACAGAGGAGCCTTCTCAGTGATAAGCCTAATGTCTTTCTGAAAGATATTTTATACTCCCAGATAGATGTAAGCGCCTTGGTGGGTTTTCGAACTGAATGGCACAAATACATTCGAAAATCGTATGATGATGTCCTTAAGCACCAGATTCTTTTAACCAGCCAGCATCGTCTTTTTCACAAGGCTAAAAACCTCACATCTACGTGATCTATTGCAGAGAGTCCCTAACCATGACAGTACAACTACACCCTCAGGGTAAAGCAGTGAGTCGACCAACACCAAATCTATGAAGGCAGGATGCGCCACCACATATTAAGTGCGATCAATATTTCCATTCAAAGTTTTGTTCACCAGCATTGCTCTTATCCAAGAAACCAGTGATTTGTCTACATACATGCATTCCGTATGTTGGAAGAACTTTCAGTGTCGATGAAAATGTCCGCTGGATCCATCGTGTTGGTAGACATGTTGCATCTTAGACAAAAGATGGATTCGCAAGGCAGTCTAGATTACTAGATCACTTAAAGCTCATACAATCTCTGTATGCTCCTTCCTGTGCTCATGAAGGAGGCCGAATTAATAGATCTAAAACGTAACACATTGACGTCAACTTTTCGGCATAAAGATTGCTCATAGTGCTCCACTAGGATTCTGTTATTATGTCAGCTCCATGCAGTAAAGATCTTTTTCAGTGTTGCCAGAAACGCTTTTTGGTGTTTTTTTATTATAACTGGATGCATGCCATTGGTACTAGGCGACTTGAAGCTCTCAAAGAAAACAACAGTGTACTTGAGAGCCTCATCGTTTTGCCACAACCGATGACAGCTACCAGCTACGGCGTGTTATATTACGCAGCTTACATTCAGCATTGGTGACAGAAGCTGGAAATGAATCTAAAGCCTGAGACAGTCCTGTTTTAGACTCAGGTTACACTTGAGAAGCAGTTGAGATTCACCGACTGAGGCACCCTTTGAATTACGAATTAGCTCCCTATATCCTTTTGCTTCGATATTTTACAATTCCCGTCTTACGCCAAATTCTTTTCGAGTGATATGCTTGGAAGTTTTTGATTTTTCTTATGGTTTCACTGCAAGTCCACGTTCCATCATAGAACGGGTGATCTGCAGAAGCTTGATCTGCCTGGACACATCATTTCAAAATATCTGATGTGGGCACCATTCAGAATCTGTACAGATTCCTCCATATTTTGTTTTGTCATAAGTTTAGGTGGAGCATACATGGATTTGCGGATCGGAGTTGAGTTCAAAAGGGACAATTCAAGGAACTGTTATAGAAATAGTGGCAGATGAACCTTCGTGGGTCAAGGGCAGCTGTCATATGGAATGATTGGTTCATAAATAAACTGACCCTAGCTGGTTTCATCATTTAAAATAATTTAAATGTCAAAATAGGCATGAGGACACCATGGTAGTTGTGAAAAAGGGAATTTGCCTTATTAAGTTTGCGGCGAGGTGAAGTATTATTTTGGCAAACAGTTTCTTAGGCTTAATATTCGCGAAAGAACTTGGCGGCATCAAAATTATACCAAGTTCAAGCAGACTGATCATGTGCTGATCAATATAAGGAATTCCAGCAATACCTTCTACGCCCACACTCGGACTATTTCGAAATTGCAGTCAAAGTGCATCTTGTAATGTATAAGACGCCACAAGTGTTAAAATCTATGAGGCGATTTAGTGCTGAGTGGTTGCAATCATAACAAATCGCCAGACCCTGGGTACATGTTAGAATGATAACATGTCTATAAAACCTCTACATCGATGACTGACTGCGATGACTGCGACGAAATCGACTTTCAGCATAAGGTGGCTCTACGTGCCGAGTATGGAGTAGTTCATAAGACACTACAGTGCTATGTGAGGCGTGACAGGAGAAGAAGAACGGACGATCTTCCGCAAAATACGGAAAGCACTGTAAAAAGGGGAGATGTGCGAGAGTTGTACAAAATTGTCAAGGATATTTTGGCCGAAAAAGCAACACCAACCATCCTGTTTTGGATCAGGACGACACGCTATTTGCAACAATCGAAGGCCAATTGCGGAGATGGAGGGCCAATGTTTGCACCTCGCAAAATGAGGACTCAGTTGAGCTGAGTGCAAAGTTGAGCTCCCAACATCTAGAAATGCGGCGATCTTACAGGGATATTGACACCGGGCTACAGCTGCAGAAATCAATACCGCGATCAACCTCCTAAAAATCGACAAAGCAGCTGAACTTGGTGGTATCCCATAGTCCCATAAAGCAGACAAAATTACCTTTATCCTGCTTCCACTAATACAGGCTATATGGGGAGACGAAAAATATCCCACGGACTGGAAGGATGGAGTTATTGTTAAGACACCAAAGAAAGTAAACCTTAAAAACTGCAGTAACTGGCGTGGTTTTACCGTTTTTTCTATTTTCCCAAAAATAATGGCCACTATCATTCTCAAATGGAAAACAGAGAAAATCGAAAATACGCTCAAGAGACATCGAGCGCGCTTTCGCAGTGGTCGGCCTTGTGCGTATAATTCTCAACCAGTCTACCAATTTTAAGTCAGATCTCGTAGACTTTGAGAAGACCTTTGACCGAGTCAACCGCGAATGGATTTGGAAATCGTTAGATAGTAGAGGGATTCCACCGAAGATTGTTGCTGTTATAAAGACAAGGGGATATTTTGCCGTCGATCCTCTTTTTACTGGCTATAGACGAAGCACTGACTGCCACCGTATGTCATCTGAGAAACATGGTTTCCAATGGAGGCCATTTGAGAGCAACCTGGATTATGTTGCCGATATCTATTTCCTGGCTAGCACCAACAGCGGAATGATCGAGAGGTGTTAATCACTGCTAGTGAATGGGGAGATGGCTGGTCCAAGAATTAATTGTAGCCTGGCAAATACCATAATGGGGCCAGGGGAGATGTAATCGCAGCCGCTCTCATATGAAAGCCACTGATGAGAGTTATTCAGGATTAATACCTGCGATAGGACTGTCTCCGTCCTCAGTAAGGGCTTCTTTTGAAGTTGGATCCATCACATTGGACTGCTTCCTGGCGTCATGACGAGAGTACGCTGATCATTACAAACGCAACATCATACAACGCTTACTGAATCTTCACACCGTGACTCAATGAGTTTTCGCCCTACACTTCCATTATGTTCTAGATCCTTAAAATGCAGGCACTTTACCGCTGTAGCATTTGTTAATCTTTCTACAAAGGGCTTCGATATTCCAGTTAAGTTAAGTCAAGTCATGATTATCAAGAAATAGTAAGGAGACTATACATATAGTATATATAGGACCCTAATCCTTTCGGTCCTTTTCTGGTTCATAGACCATGAAATAAACCGAAAGCAGAAGGGGATAGCTAGATCGTTTTAAATGCATTATTTTCCGGACGACCTTTGGTCCCGGTGACATTACTGTGATTGGAATGGGGAAATATTCATGAAGAGAAGATGTAAAAGCTGTACAGTGAAATGGACTTGGAGAGAAAAATGCGAATAAGTCACCTTAAATGGCTAGCATATCCAAAGTGAATGAATATCACGCTCAAGCGCGATGAATCGTCGAAAATGACGGAGAAAGAATTACGTCAGGTGTCTCGCATAAGTTGATGGAGACCTCAGAAAATGCGCCCCAAGAGTTATAGAAAGCATTTGCTCGTAGATCATGCCAACTGGAGAGGTTGCCCTGAAGACGATCAGCACAGTTGTGGTCTCAATGCAAACCCTTCTAAAACGGAGCCGGCTCTTTTCTTCAGAAAGTACAAGATACCGCAATTCAATCTCCCAAAACTCAACGCAGTGGAACTGTCCCTCCCAAACAGCACGAAGTACCTGAATGTACTCCTAATTCTGGACAAAACCTGAATTGGAATCTCGACTTAGCGCAAAGAATCAAAAGGGCATACACTGCTCTTTTAATGAGCAAAAGAACGGTAGGAAACATTTGGGACTTAAAACTTGCTAAAGTGCACTGGCTATACACGGTAGTGGTGAGGCCCATACTTACATATGGCGCACTAGTATGGTGGAAAGCAACAAACAAGAAAACGCCTTACGAAAAACTAGTGGCGGCTTAGAGAACGACTTCCATAGCCACTACAGGTGTGCTCCGTACCACCCCTATGACAGCATTCGACACCTTTCTGCACCTAACACCGCTTGATTTACAGATCAAAAAACTTGCTGGCAACAGTGCGATTCGACTCACAAATCTGGGTCACCCCAAGGGCAAGAGCTTCAGACACGGCACAATCTTAGCGGACCTACTGTCAGGCAATACAATTTTAACAGATGAAATTCATTCCTTGATCGACTTAGACATTCCGTGTGATATAATATTCCGAAGAGGAAGGACTGGCAAGCAAATGCAATGAAGCAGTGTCTCTGAATTAAAGGTTCTGTCTGTCCTCAGGGCGGCTTGAGCTAATGCAGATAAGATCTGTATCTGAAAGAAATATCGTTATATACATCGACACCCAGGCCGCACTTAAGGCAATGGAATCGACATCAACTCGGATATAGTCTGGGGCTGTCGCACAATATCCAAAGCATTATAAAGTCGGAACCAGGTGAGACTCTGGTAGGTGCCAGGACAATGCGGTATAGAGGAAAATGAACAAGCGGATGAGCTTGCAAGAAGACTACTCGACAAAAGTGAGGTTGCCAACATCAAACCACCCCTCTGCATAGTAAGGGGCACTGTTGAGGAAACGACCATAAGGACTGACAACCTAAGGTTGTATCCGAGGCTCTCTGGCAACTTCTTGACGTTAAAAGATCTATGGAATTAATAAAACTAAACAGGGATAAGCTTAGGACAATAATAGGAATCCTGAAAGGACATTGTCTCCTGCGGGAAAATTTAAAGATACTCAAATTGTCAGATACTACTATTTGCATATTTTGCGGTGATCTGCAAGCTGTTGAAAACATAATGCGAGGCAATATCACGTAGGGGTAATACTTTTTCGGAAACCTAGAGGAAATAGATGGCACAGACCTCAAAGGCCTTTTGGGCTTTTGCAAACAAAATCGATGTTTTACCAGGGAGATTGTTAAGGGGTTTTTCCATTTGGATACGTAGGTATTCAAATAGTTTCACAAGGATCGCGATGGCCCGTTTTGGTGCCTAGTGTTTGTGTGACATATGGCATACCCCTGTTATAATCTATCCTAACCTCTGCCAGCTGCGGGGTTTTTTTGATTGAGATCAAGACCTAACGCGGTCTGTGCCACAATTTGATGTTCCCACGTGGTCCGTTTGGCGAATAATACTGCATTTGTCTTTCCATACCTGCATAATAAACGATTCCGAACCAAGCATTCCAATTCAGTTGAACAGTAAGACTTCTTTGGTTTACTTCTACTTACTTTTACTTAACGGGTTCCCAACCCGTGGAGGATCCCTGCCTGGGACACGACTGCCTTACATCCTCTTCGATCCTGGGCACGCTGCTTCGAGTATTCCAGACCAAGCGCTCTGGCATCCACGATAGCTTGGTCCTTAAAACAGAGGTTCGGTCTTCCCTGTCGTCTCGAACCTGGGGGCTGAGATTCGAATTTTTTTTTTCTTTCAAAAGTGTTCAAAATCTGCTCTGCTTTCCTGCATATCGTCCAGCACTCGGCACCGTAGAGTAGAACTGGCAGGATCAAAGTTTTGTAGAGCATGATTTTAGTCTTTTGACTAAAATGATTTCAGCTTTTTGATAGCTGCGCCGACCTCTTCTATACTTGGAGGGGGGACTGCATCTTCATTGACTGGATGTGGGTTTTTTTCTTCCCATAGCACTCGCTCTACATGATACCCATTTAGCAGCTTCTGGAAGTGCTGCTTAAACGCATCTACAATTCCCTGTGCTTCGGTGACTAGATTTCCTTCACTATTTCGAAGAGCCTGCGTTCCGGGCTTGAAGCCAGCAGCCAGTTGCTTGGCTTTTCTATAAAAAGTCAAAAAAAGTCCGGTGCTTTTGCAACAGCCGTTATCTGTTGTCATGTCGTGGAGGCGGTGCTTTCCGACTAACCCGCCAAAGATGTTTTCCTTACCGATTTCGTCGTTAACATCCACGAATATGATTTTGACATCATATTCCAGACAAGCTCCGTAGGAGGTCATGAAATTCCTCTTTGATAGGATCTTCGGCCTCATCGCTAAGGGCGTGTGCACAAATAAGGCTGGTGTTATAGAATACGCCCTTGATGCGGATCACAGCTAAGCGATCACTTATCGGCTTAAGGTCGATTCCCTTTGACCTGAGCTGATTTCCCACGGTGAATCCGCATCCTAGCATGTGCAATCTTTTGTGACAAAACAAAAAAAAAAAACACTGTGGCGCTGGCAGCCCGGTATGGGCCATGGCCTATCTTCTTGACACTCATTTGTGTTGCTCATGTTGTCATTTTAGTCACATCTGAGCGGGGCCTACGGTTTATCGCCGACTCCGAACGGCACTCCTTAGAAGCTGTTTCGTAGGCAATTTTACTTTCTTGAGTTTGCCATTGCCCGCCGAAAGGTTGATGGCGATTTGAAAAATTGTTGGTGACCCAGCCAGGAATCGAACCCAGACTGTCTGCGTGATAGTCCAATGAGCTAACTATCGCGCCATCGCCATCGCCAATCTTTTGTGACAGCTGTAATAAATATCAGAGTTTTGTCGTTTTTGCATACCTGATCCTATACATCGCATCTCCTGGATCGCGGTAATATCTGCCTCATACCGCTCGAGGACAGATTCAAGTTTTTGAGTAGCACCCGGCGTATACAATGCACGTACATTCCAGGTGCAAACTCTTAATTCGTAATCCATTAACATTCCGGGTCTTGTTGATTTTTGAGGGGGTCCTTTATCTGAGGCATGGCGTGTGTCTCTCATAACTGAACTTTTTTAACGTGGTAGGGAAGTTATTCCGACGCGGCACAACCTCCAACCTGGAGGACCAGTTCCATTCTATGCCCCTAAGACGAGGGGTCGGTTACCTCGAAGCCAGTAACCCGTTCCGGGATGTGAGCGCTACCATTGTCCCATATAGGGCTCGTCCGCCAGCATCTCTTTCCAAGGCCCTGACTAAGTCCTGCAAATCCTTACCGGCCTGAGCTCCAAATATGTCAGACACTAATCTTGATTTTTGACGCAGAAAACTCGCCATTTGTTCCCTTCACTTCGCAATCTCCAGTGAGATTCCCTGCACAATGCAGTGCTGCCAATTCTACCTGCGCCGCACATATTGTACATTCAAGCATACGCAATGCGCTGCGCCCCATCATACTCCTACCATTCTCGTAGGCCGTCACTTTCATTTGATTACTATCATCAAAGCGCTGTTCACTTTGATGTGCGCCCTCATTTGAAGGATCAATTGATAAGCATAAGTGTCGTTTGCATTAATTTAATATACGCAAAGCACCCGGGCCCTCCCTATTGCTTCAACAGGCTACGTAAACAACGCAGTTAACGCGCCCACAGGCAGCTCCTCCCACTAAGAGTTGCGAATCTGGCCGATTTTATTAATTTCGATTTAATAAACTGATGCGCTGCATAATCCCATAGAAATCGATCGGAAATCAATTAAATTCGCATTATTTATGTACACTTATGGTATTTGCATATACCGAGCTGGGTGCAGAGTACAGGGTGCCACCAATCACCCTCTTTGCCTATCTCTTTCCAACTCCAACTTTTTTTTCTGCTGAAGAACGCTAAAGTGCGGTTTATGCAAAATTGAGGCGATTAATCGAGTTCAGTTGGAGAGCGATTTTCTCGATTTTCTCGATTTTTTTTTTCAGTTCGATGGTGCGATGCAAAGGGCGTACAACAACAACAACAACAACAACAACAGCGAAAAAAACGGACAAAGAACATCAAAATGGTCATCAATCATTGGCGCCCCCTAACTGATGGCAGCCTGAAACTTTAGTATCAAAATAATTACGATGCGCGAACGATTACGATAGATTGAGGGTTGATTGGATGATGGACTGGGAAGGAGAGGTTATCACTGGTATCTAGTATACTCGTGCTCCCTGGGGAGGGAAATTTCATGGATGGGGAGCACTTTGCGCGCCGCACTCATTTACTATGCAATGACGAAGCACATAGCACATATGCCGGCGCCGCCGTAGCAGAAGTAGTGGTGATGGAGGTGGTGGAGATGGTGGAGAATTAGAGCAAGAAAAGCGACCATATCCGACCGACCGTGTTCGGTGTGGAACGATTAAAAATGAATTTATATTGTTCCAGGAGAACGGAGATACATTATTTATGAAGTTTCCTTCCCAAAACGAAGGATATAAATGTATCTCTATCTGTAGGAGTATGCATGTACTCGTACAACTTCTCGTAGCACACGCATCCGAGAGTAGAGAAAATTATTTATAGAAATGGGTTACCAAACAAATTAGAAAGAGCACCGTCTCGATTAAATGTGGCAACTGCTTCATGGTAGATAGGTAGCTACCTTTGTCAGTGCCCATGTAGGTGTGGTATGTCAGATCTCTATGGCATCTGGTAAGAGTTGTCCATATGTCAGATTGTTTAATTTGGGGAAAAAGTTTTGCATAACCTGGCCTATGGATTACTCTGAAAGATCGAGTGGGAGTGCGGCAGAGTGATATGCGAATTGGATGTTACACTGTCGGAAGCGAAATGTATTTTTAATGAAATCAACTTTGACTTACAGGTCTTAAATTGTTTCATTCGTTAATGGTGGGTATATTTCGGTAGTTCTGCCAACATGGACACAGGTGGCAAGCAATGTCTCTATAATTACTTAAATGGCACAGAAAAGATACTCATGGCACATGATTGACATAGAGTTCAGATTGTTTTTAGATACCCTTGTTGATGGAAGTTTTGATAAGAACAAAGACATCATTGAAAGTGCCTATGAAATGTTAAGGATCGGATGTTTCTCAGTTATCATTGTAACTGACGTTTTCGTTCTTAATTTCAGCTTGTGAAGCCCCAGAGACAGAGCACTTTTAGAAATTAGCTGCGTAAATTTGTGTTGATGAAATTAAATGCTTACCAAAGAAGGTGGCGTAACAGACTTAGATGATCATGGGTTTAATTCAATAAACCGCTCCAGTTAGTGCGTTTGGGCACACTACCTCTAGTTCCGTACTCCAAGGACGATCAAATCTTGACTGCAGTTTGCATTGAGAGTCATTTGCGACACGGGAGATCGCTCAGTGGTTTAATATCGCCCATACAACCATTTCGCAGAGACTGAAAAGGTTCGGAATGTCGAAAAAGTTGGATGTTTGGATTCCTCACGAACTCAGTGGAAAAATTATTACGCATCGGATAATGGTCTGTGAGTCTTTGGTGAGATGGAACTCACTTGAGACTTCCCTGACAAGCGGGTGTTTTACAATACAACAACATTCGGCGTTAGAGGTCATGGTGCGCTCCTGGGGAAATACAGTAATCAGTCGGTAGACACGATTTGCATCCCAAAAACGTCATGCTGAGCATTTGGTGGGATTGATGAGATGTCCTTTACTTCGAGTTGCTTCTCTTCATCAGGCAACAAATGTCATTTGATATTATTGTACTCTCAGCTAGATACTTTAAAACGGACTTTACTTACTGTAGGTGGCGCTACAGTCCGGGATGGACCTGGACCTCAGTCAAAAAGCGTCTCCACTCAGCTCGATCCATGTCAATGCCTCTACGTCACAGAGAAGGACTGGAATTATTAGGGTCTTACAAGTATATAGTGTAACTTTCGTTGTCCGAGAGAGGGCTTTGCTAGCCAAAGCAGCGATTGGCAACAGCTATTCTTCGTTTGATCTCAGCGCTGGTGTCGTTATCTGGATTTAAAGCGAAACCTAGGTAGACAAAGTTCTTAATAAGCTCAAAGTTATATCTGTCAAAGGTGATGTTCTGTCAGAGACGTCGGTGTTGAGTGTCCTTTTTGCTTGACAGCAAAAAACTTGGTCTTGTCCTCATTGACCGCTAAACCCATTTTCGCCGCTTCCGTCTCAATACTCACGAAAGCGCCACTGACATCACGCTGCTTTCTCCCGATTATATCAATATCGTCGGCGTATGCGAGTAGTTGGACGAACTTTTGAAAGATTGTGCCTCCTGTGGTTGAGCGTGAGTTTTGCATTATTCCTTTAAGTACGTAGCGCACTGGCTTGTCGAAATCCTTTTAGACATTTCAGGTCTCCTTACCAAGTCGGCAGACAAGCCGTCCGCTCTAGTAGCTTTTTTGGACTTCAGCTAACATATTGCTATCTTCACTTCATCCAGGTCGGGTGGATGGAATTGTTGGTCTCCATCGTCCAAGTTGGTAAGTTCATTCTCCCTGACAGCGATATTTAGCCGTCTTCGCCGTTATAGAGTCTACAGAAATGATCTTTCCACATTCTCAGCATTGACTGCGACTCTACTACGATGTTCTTTTGTTCATCTCTACAGGATTCGGTTCAGGGCTTGTGTCCGTGGCATGTTGTTTTAGCTTTTGGTAAAACTTCCGAATCTCGTTCCTGGAGTAGCATCTCTTAATTCCCGCAACCGCTCGCTTCTCATGCTTCTTCGTATTTATCGGGAGAAACCGGTGTTCGCCTCTCCTCTGCTGCTTACAGAGCGCGTGAGCAGCTCTAGTCTTATTTTTTGCAACGCCACATTGTGTGGTTTTTGGCCGGCGCATCCCATCGCATTTCTCGGATGGCGGTAATGTCTTGTTTACAACAGTTCGCTATTTGTTCGGCGGCACGTGGCCTGATAAAGGACCCAACCTTCTAAGTGCATATACGAAGTTCATTGTCCTTAAATCGTTTGCATGGGTTGTCAACAGTAGATCCGTCCGTAACCGAGGCTCGTTGTTGCTTCGTTTCTTTTGTATTTTTTTCTATGGCCGGGCAGTAATCCCGGTTCCATTCCATTTTTTGGAACCCCTAGGACGAGGGGTCGGTTGGATCGAAAGTCAGTAACCCGTTCTGGGATGTGAGTGCTGCCGTTGGTCCATTAAGGGCTCTCCCGCCACTATCTCTTTTCCAAGACCCTGGCTTAGCCTCGGAAATTCTTACCGGCCTGAGCTCCAAATATGTCGGAGTAGGTCACATTTGTTTGGGGATTATTTCCACCGTTGATTCCATCTGGGTAATTCATCCAGTGTCCCGTTTATAGTGCTGATATTTTTGGCTGCTGGTAAGTTTAGCAGTTCGAGTCGCGATAGACACCGACCAGTACCCGACGGTTACCATGTGAAGGTAATATAAGCACAATTGATGTGTAGAAAACATTTGCAAAACAGGATATTGCCATGTTGACATCTCTACTTCGACTTAGCCAAACAATTGGGTTCAAAACTCCTAACTCGAAGGACGAAATGTATGCTCTACAAAATCCTTATCCTGCCAGTTCTGCTTTATGGCGCCGAGTGCTGGACGATAAGCAAGAAGGGAGAGCTGGTACTGGGTTCCTTCGAAAGAAAAATACTTCGGCGCATTTTTGGTCCTGTGTGTGAGGAGGGCGAATTGAGGAGAAATTACAACCGCGAACTCTATGAGCTGCACCAAGATGTGGATGTAGTCCAAAAAGCCAAAACACGTTAACTACATTGGCTCGGCCACATCGATCGAATGCACAATAATGCTCCAGCTAAGAGAATCTTCGAATCCCAGCCCCTAGGTTCGAGAAGACTAAGAAGACCGAAGCTCCATTTCAAAGACCAAACAATCGCGGATGCCAGAGCGCTTGGTCTGGAAAACTGGAAGCAGCGTGCCCGGTATCGTAGAGGATGAAAGGCTGCATTGTCTCAGGCAGAGACTCTACACGGGTCGGAAGCCCGTTAAGTGTCTTCCCTATTTGTACAGCACCCAACCATTTACGTGTGTCTGGGTATAAAAAAACAGTAACAGTTTTAAGAGAAACGAATCCTAAAAGTGTAATGGCAATCCGAACGAAAATCGGAGTAAATGAAGAGTGGGAACTAAACTGATTGGTATATCAAACCTTCCAAGACTTTGACATTCAGCGATTCAGAAGCAACGGGCCTAATTGAAGAGCTCAATCGAAAAAGTCAGTCAAAGTCTATTACATGGGATCAGCTACATTGAGGGGATGGAACCTTCAATCACTTCTTCTTCTTCGAAATCTTTTAAAATGAATACGTTCATGCATACAAAAATACTCCGCATATAAATATAAATGTATGTAGATCTAGTCGGCCTCCTGCCAGGAAAAGGGATTAATATTTTGGGGGGATTCCAAAGGTGGAGCAATATCCGGAAAACCATTTTCCAACTTCAGAAAAAGGAAAAAGAAAAACCAAAAAAGGTCCTTTATATGATGCATGCATACATTTGCACATACGAGTACATGTAAAAACCACCAAAAATATAAAAATCATATTCACACGCCCTGTACTGTACCAGGACAACGACCGGAACTTTCTACAACGAAAATACGGTAGAGACAAAAAAAAACAAAAAAACAAACAGCCGGCAAAAAATCAGCATCAATCAAAATTCAAGGCAGGAGCATGACTACCGACCACTTTACGCTCTCTCAAAAATACATTCACTTGATGAGTTCTAAAAGAATACTATACACCGGCTCCAACAACGGCACCAGAGTCATAGTCAGAGTCATAGTCAGAGTCATAGTCAGAGTCAGAGTCAGAGTCCTTCCCCCGTCCATGCATGGTCTCTGTCTCATTTCATTTTATATCCTCGCATTTAAAACGCCATTCCATTAGCTTAAACTCTACCACATAAACGTCTCTGTTATTTTCACATCCTGACCAAAACGAGAAACAAGGAGAGAAAAAAAAATAAATAAATGCGAAAGTGGCAGACGTGTGTGCTCCAAAAATGCAGGCCTTATGTTAAAATAATTTTCAGGGAACTCACCGGACTATATATAGTACTCCGTGCACGCTCCTATCAGTGCTTGAACCCGCCGCATAAATTCTCACATAACCGGAAATAAATTCTGTGAATTTATTTTATTTTGCTGTGCCTTCATGTTAACTGGGCTCCAGGCCCGGTGTTTCAGTATTTCACTTTTTCAGTTTTTCAGTATTTTGATATTTCGTTGCTCTACCGGTAGCGGCACCCTGGTATGAGTATAGATGTACGAGTATTCTCGGCAATATGTGCATCTGGCAGATTTAAATGCTCACGAAATATTCATAGTCGACGGATATTTGCACATTGAATTTTGCTCCCCATCGTACCGTTTTCGTAGCTCCAGCATATGGGTATAATCGTACCTTACCCCAGCATTAGCAACAATACATGTACTCGTACATCCATACTCCTGTTCCTGTTTCTGTGTGTATGAGTAAGCCAGCTTAAAAGGCCGAAAATTAATAATTAAAGCACTTCATGGTTTATTCTATGAGGGAAAAACTCCAATTTGTTCATTGCACTTGGACTTACAAATAAAGAAAAAAAAAATCTTTCAGTTGTACACACTCGTATTTGGTAACAATGACTACGAGGATAAAGGAAAGTGGTAGAAGTCCTTGCAACTCAAAGTTTTCAGTTCCCAGCTGGCTAACGAAGTGTGAATGAATGATTTTTTGAATACGCGTTCCAAAAAAATGTTTTCGTAAATTGAGGTCTCTCGTTCAAGGGGTTCTTAAGTGTTTGTGCCACCCATTTGCTTGTAGTTTTGTGCCAACTGGGGGTAAATTCTTGCCGCAGGTATGCTGGGGTATACTTGCCTGAAAAATTTCATCTCAGTAGCTGAACGATTCTGATTCTGATTTTGACTCTGAGGGATGAATGATATGCAAACATATGGCATACAAAAACCATTGAATTCAAGGCTGTGGAGTTCGGTAGCCTTCCTGAATGTTGAATGCGTACAAGTCAACTTGATGACTTTCAATAGTCGTACATACTTGAAGGCAAAGTATTCTCGTATTGCTGGGGCACAATTTTCAAAGATTACTGAACCCAGAAACCGTTAAAATGTAGAAGGACGAGTGTACTTTATATTGAACTAAATATACGAGTACTTTCAACAAGATGACTATGAGACTGTACGCAAAAGGGGCTGCTTCAGTGGCTGAATACTTAAGGGCTCTCCTAACTGCTGAGAATTTTTTACAACAAAGAATTCCCTGAAACTTTTTATGATTCGCAAATGATGAAACAAGCAGATACTTTCCTATTTCGTACAATCAAAGGCGATATTCAGTCAGAAAGGTGTTCAAGGCCGAGTTTAAGAGATAACGTAATCACTGGAAAGCAACTCTGGCAGGGGATGAGACAGATGGGATGGCAAAAAGCGGTGTGTCTTGAAGCCTATAAGTGCATATGAAGGCACAAGAGCTGAACGTCACAGTCTTTAATACTTGCTTACAAAGATGGCGTTGTAGTCCAGCTTTAAGCACGTGTGCTAAGATATAATGTCATGACGGTTGGGTGTTGTTGAAATATGGTAGCCACTGAGAGATGTGAACCTGATGATATCCAGTGTTGAAACTATCTTCTACACATCAATTGTGCTTACTCCAGGTGGTACCCGTCGGGTACTGGTTAATGTCCATCCGGACTGGACCTGCTAAACTTTTAAAAACGAGTGTTACCGAGCAGATACAAAAAAACAGCACTATAAACACGACAGCCGATGAATTTTCCAGATGGAATCAACGGTGAAAACAATCCCAAAAAAAATGTGACCTTATCCGGGCTACTACGACATATTCGGAGCTCAGGCTGGTAAGGATTTCCGAGACTAAGTCAGGGTCCTGAAAAAAAGATGGTGGTGGAAGAACTCTTAACGGCCAACGGCAGCACTCACATCGCAGGACATGTTACTGGCTTTCAGTCCAACCGACCCCTCGTCCTGGGGGTAACAGCCCGGCCTTGGAAGAACGCGATTACCCCTTCTCGATGGGAGACTTGGAGAACTCCTGATCAATAAACGATCTTCTTCTTCAAGTGGCGCTACAGTCCGGGTTGGACCTGGGCCTCAGTCAACAATCTTCTCTAGCCAGATCGATGTTGCCTCCAGTTTCGCACGTTAAGTTGGTTGAGGTCACCGTCCACTTGCGTGCGCCTTCTGAGTCTTGGCCTTCCTCTATTGCGCTGTCCCTCGGAAGCGGATTCGAAGACTTTTCGGACCGGAGCATTGGTGTCCATATGCTCTACATGACCCAGCCATCTCAGTCTTTGGATCTTCACTCTTCTGGCTAGGTCCATGTCGCTCTACAGTCCGTACAATCCGTCGTTATATCTTCTCTTCCACTCACCGTCAATGCAGACGGGACCGAAGATCGCCCAAAGAATTTCTCTCTCGAAGCAACCAAGAACACCCTCATCCATTTTTTATAATGTCCATGCCTCTGCACCATAGAGCAGGACCGGGATTATTAAGGTCTTATACAGGGTGACTTTTGTTGTCCGAGAGAGGGCTTTGCTACTCAATTGTCTTTTTAGCCCAAAGAAAGAACGGTTGGCAAGAGTTATTCTTGCTTGATCTCAGCGCTGGTCTCATTTTCTAAATTTTTGGCAAACCTTAGGTAGATAAAGGCCTTAACTATCTCAAAGTTATACCGGTCGAAGGAGACGTTCTGTCTGAAAAGTCGGTGTTGGGTGTCATTTTTGCTTGACAGCACATACTTGGTCTTGCCCTCATTGACCGCTAAACCCATTTTCGCCGCTTCCGTCTCAATACTCGCGAAAGCGCCACTGACATCAGGCTGTCAATATCGTCGGCGTATGCGAGTAGTTGGACAGACTTTTGAAAGATAGTGCCTCGTGTGTTTGCTCGTGAGTTTTGCACTATTCTCTCAAGTACGATGTTGAAAAAATTGCATGACAGCGCAGGACAAGCTAATACTGGAGAAATTTCGACGTCAGATGACTGCAATTGCAAGATTTCCCCAAACACTTTTCCGATCGAGTCTCTCTTAATCTCGTAAGAAGTCACCGCCGCCACCAAAAATTGAAGACCAGTGACAACACTCCCAAAAAGCCATCAGAGATGCCGCTTCTATTGTGCTGGGTTTTACTGGACCACCACAACGAAATCCCGGGTTTGATGAAGAAAGCCGGCAAGCACATGCAACTAAGCAAATCGCACGCAATGAGGCACTTCTAAAAAAGACTGGGGCTGCTCACGAGCTGTATGTGCGGAAGAGGAGAGACAGGATGTTATCTGCCGTACTGTGTGAACGCCTGAGGCCGTTCGCCAACAACCTGATAGGTCCATATCAGTGTAGCTTCAAGCCAAGAAAGTCAACCATTGACCAAATATTCACACTACGGCAGATCTTGGAGAAGATCCATGAGCTTCAGGTCGATACACACCACCTAATCACCGACTCAAAAAAGAATTTAGACAAGGCGACAACAATACACAACTGTTATGCAAGTTCTTATGCGAATATCATTCTCAATAGAATAGTGCGAACCAAGAGCCACAATCTTTCAAAAGTCCGTCCAATTACTTGTATAAGTCGATGATATCGAAACATTCGGAAGGAAGCAGCGTGATGTCAGTGGCGCTTTTGCGAGTATTGAGACGGAAGCGCGACAACGGGGTTAACCGCCAGGACTTTATCTAAGCTCTGCTATCAGTTCAACTAATTCTACTATTTTTCGGTCCCGTCTGCATAGACTGTCAGTAGAGGAGGAAAAACAACGACAAATCCTACGGACTGGACAATGACATCGAGCGCTGTAAAGGAAGACCTTAACTCAGGTACCACACGCAAGTGAAATAGGACATCAGCCAATTTAATGTGCAAAACTGGCTGCAGCTAGCAAAGGATCGAGCTAGGTGGAGACGCTTGTTGACTAGGTACGCTAAGTACTAGGACCTTAATGACGTAATGAAATCTAAGCTCAACAACAATGAGATTTTCGGTCTGATAGAAGGTTATTGTGCAAGATTTAGAAACTTTTGCATGATGGCTCCTTTCGCTTTCTTGATATGATGTGAAATGACATCATCTGAGATGTCTAAGAGTTATCACAGACAGATTCAATGAAGCAAAAGACCTGAAGGTGAAGTTAGTCGTCCAACATCCATATCGTTATTGCAAAAACCATCGTTGTGAGCACTGTTTGCCAGCTAAATAGCAGTGTCTCCCCCACTAATACTCCAGTCGACAATCGTCAGAAGAAGTTCAGCGAGGAGAATTTCAAAAAATTCAAATGTTAAGTAGTGGCATGTTCAATATTTAAATTCATTCATTCATATGAGTACCTTCCGATCGATATTCGTGTTAGAAAGACTTCTAAAGACTATTGTATCCAAAAACGGTCCTCAATTTTCATCAAATGAATTGGAACCATTCAATCAAAACCATTGTATTCGGCACAAAATCGCCGCATCGCAATTTTCCTCAAAATCCTAAAGGACAATCTTAAACGCACTCACATACACATTTCCCACCTTTCCTTCCATCAACACTAGTGGTTACTTCTCACTCCTGTCAACGAACCGAGAAAACCTATTGATAACGAGCCAAAAAGGTCGAAGTTTCGCATTGGGAGTCGGTTTTTGTGGAAGGAAACGGACAGAATTGATAACAGAATTGAGAAGGCTTTTTTTAACACGGATGTGTATTTGTATCCAGATATGAATACAAAAACTGTTGGTGAAAATACATTTTAAGAGAACTCAGGGGGGCTAATAGACAGCCAAGTACCCTCGCTCTATATACTCCCAGAAAATCGGAGCATCCACGAACCAAACAAGTTAGATTAACGCCAAATCTATTATAGAGACAAGTGATGCAATCCTTATTAGGTGATTCCTCGATGCCAAAAACAATCTGTTTAACGGACCGGTCAAGCACCGACCGAATCTCGTAAACATAACCAAATTTGCCTGGTTCTGCGTTACTGACCGTATAACTCTATACACTCAACTGGTATCCTCTTGTTTAGAAAGGCAGTAAAAGACAATAGTCCTGTTTATTTAGTTTATGTACTTATGTTAGGAGTTGTTATGTTTCCTTTTTCAATTTGGCCTTTTCCTTTACCTGCGAAGTACTGCTAGCAGGCTCAGATATCTTTCCTTGAAACCACGGATCCTCTTGTATCTGTTCTATTCGATAGCGTATTCGCACTGGTGCCAAAATGTGGAATATCAAATGTTTGCACTCAGTTGTTGCTTTTGGGGATTTAGGAAATACCAAGTTTGAAGTAACCCGCTGAAGTAATGTTTGCACATCTGAACCATCGAATGGCAGACGCCCAAAGACCATGGCATAACAAACCACACCTGTTGCCCAAATATCCGACAAAAATGGATTGTATGCCACTGCTACAAAGAAAATGAAGGTGTTACACCATAGTTCTAGGCTCTGTCTTAGACTGACCTTTCAGAATTTCTGGACTTGCATAGGCAAAGCTTCCGCAAAAGGTTTTTGAAAGGATTACACTTTGATCCTCAGCCAGTGTGTCTTTTTTCGCAAAGCCAAAATCAATGATTTTCAAATTATAATCTGCATCTAGAAGTAAGTTCTCACACTTGATGTCCCTATCAAGGAATGCACAAGGCTTACAAATACATTTGATTTGATGGACTTGTGAAACTTACCGATGGACCACTCCTTTGGAATGGCAGTATGAAACCACACTGATCAGTTGGCGGAAGAGTTTTCGAGCAGTTTGTTCATCTAAGAACTTTCTTTCCCTTATGTAGTCCAGAAGAGTTCCATTTTCCGCTATCTGCATTACCAAATACACTCTGCAGGTTAGATTCATTATAAAGTCGGTCTGAAGATATCTTATATATTTCCACTAACCTATGACTGGTTTCAATGCTCTGATAAAACTGAATTAGGTTCTCATGATGCAAGCCCTTCACTGCATCAATCTCTCTGGGCAGAAACTTCTGTGCATACTCCGGAGGGGCTTTTAATTTGGATATGATTTTGACGGCTACCTCCCGGCCTAACTCTTCCGAGTAGGCCATCCTGACTTTTGCATAGCTACCTACGCCCATAATTTTTCCAAGTATCAATCCATGCTCTTCTAGAATGGATTTTCGGTTGCGATTCGAATTTTTGACTCCCTCCGCTGTCACCAGTGTCTGGTCGGCATTATCGCAAATGGAAAATGGCTCTCGATCATTGTTTCTTAAAGATGGCTCTGGAGGAAGTGTCACGGCTAATGCCGAAGGGACCTTTACTAGTTTGCCCTTAACGTTGGATTCGTTCTCTGCAGATAAAATATTTATTTTTCGGTTCGTGCAAATCAGCAGAACTAAGTTTCTCTCCGAATGTATGTCTAACAACTTACCCGGGTTGGGGACATTAGAAGAAGCCATCAATATACAAACTAAAATTTAGACGAATATTTGCCGAAAAGGTTTGAGTTGTTGACTGAAATTTCCGGTGTAACTATCTGAACATAATTTATTTTTTTATTTAAAAAAGTGACAAAATTAATTGAAATTTCGCGTTTTCGAAAACTGTTTGCTTAGATTGGAGAAAATATGAAAAAAAACTAAATCTACGATCGAGTCCTCATCTGAAGAGCCATTCTGGGCTTACATTTGTATCTGTTTAACAAGTGTGTTCCTAACATAGAGCGGCTTTCCAATTATCCTCATTCTATGAACTGGAGAACCAGGCAAACAGAGTCATCTGAGCTTTGTTCGCAGATCGAACCGATGATGGCCTGGGGACTTTAGTAAATTTCAATCAATCTTACGGCATATCTTGTGGAACCACAAGCAACTGATGTGCTGGGTTTCATTCAACCGCCTTCGCGAAACACATCGTTAAATGGAGTTAAACGAGTATGGAACGAAGCCGTCAATGAAATGGCACATCATAGAAGAACGAATGCATCCCATAAGCTCTACGAGCAAAGGAGGAGTCATAACAGCACAGTCACAGTTGTTACTGAGGATATGCAAAATCCACTTCAAATGACGAGGCCAACACAACAAATGAACCATTCAACCTGGACGATGAAAGGCAAGAGATTCGTCTACCGGACCAAAATTAACGCAAGCTTAAGTACTACAAAGCTTTTGGACCGTACAGCCTGCGTTCTTAGCTATTTGATTCCCTAATCTTAATCCTACATATAGCTATGTAAGCCGACCGCGGCTAAAAAATTAGTCAGACTCTGTTTCCTCATGAAGCTGCACTTCATTGGAGGAGTTCGACATTGAAGCTTCCTCTCCCTCAGCAAGCCACCAAAACTGTTGGTGCTACATCTCTCATGTCGCGGTTCCCTGCCGCCTTACTGAACCGGAGACGCTCCGCACTGCCGTTTGCGACATATCTGTCGTAGTTGAAACGCTTCTCGGCAGTTGTTCGAGCAACGCAGAAGGTTAGCAGCACCGCTAATCTATCTTGCATCAGACCTTTAATATCGGGGTAGAGCAACGCTTCTGGATGTACAACTCAGGTCGAACTCTCTCATGATACATGTACTGGGTGGCGCAAAAGTTATCACCCGATGTTCTTTGGCTGTAATTTTTCAATAAAAAAAACTTTGGTTGAGCCGGAAATGCAGCCCTCAGAACTTCGGTTGTGGCTCGTGCAGTATGTGCCGTTGCTACATCCTGTTGGATCCACATGCTCTCCAGTCTCAATTCATCCAGTTGAGGAAGGAGAGTGTCGTTGACCATGGCTCTGTAGCGCTCGCCGTCCACAGTAGTCGTTTGCCCCGCGGCATTTTCAAAAAAATAAGGCCCGATGGCGCCTCCAGCGTAAACAGCACACAATGCAGTGACTTTGAGCGAGTGTAATGGCTCCCACGAAGAGCCATTATACATAGGAAGAACCGAAAAACACTCAAAAAACTTGCCTCTCGAAGCAGCCAAGAACACCTTCATCCGTTTCATCCACTGTTGATAATGTCCATGACTGTGCACCAAAGAGTAGGACTGGGACCATTAAGTCCTTATATAGCTTCGCTTTTCTTGTTCGAGAAAGGGTTTTGGTAGTCAATTCCCTTCTTAACCCCAAAAAACAGTGATTCGCAGCAACGATGTAATGAAGCCTAGATAAAGTCCTTAATTACTTTGAAGTAAGTGACGTTCTGTCCAATACATCGGCGTTTGCTCCATGCCTCGTTGACAGTTAATGCCATTTTCGCCACTTCAGTCTCAATACTCGCGAAAGCGCCATTGACATCATGCTGCTTTCTTCCTACTATGTCAATATTATTGGCGTGCGCGAGTAATTATTATTTTTGAAAGATTGTGCATCTTGTGTTAGAGCGTGAGTCTTGCACTATCTTTTCATGACAGGGCATCGCCATCGGGCCTTGGAGAAGAGGATTCAACGACGAACTCAATCTTATCAGAAAATTGCGCATCAGTTGCCTAAGATGACTAGTACATGAAGCAAATTGGCATCAATGGTTTGTCCCGCAATTTTTTATGGTGAGTTATGATCAATAAAGTATATCTCCAGACACTGCTAAAATTAAAGGGGTTCGTAGACGACATACGCCAACTCATTTAACAACCATTCACGAATTGATGATCGTAATGATGGACTTTTTATTCAAATGGATCGAGGTATTTACAATATTTAACAAAATTAAAATTGTGGCCAAACTTTTGGTTCATGAAGTAGCTATCTTGGCGTTATGGTGTACCAACAGAACTGCATTCCCATCAGGGGTGCAACTTTGAGCGAAAAATACTTCAACATGTAATGGAAGTTATGAGTACTGTACTTATACGCAAGGCCCGAATAAGGTCACTGTACTCTCTGTTTGACAGCCTATTGAAGCGTGCGATACTTCACTATTTCACAAAATTTCTCAACGACAAGCGGAATGACCTTCTTCACCTCGCTGCCTTCGTTTAACATGATATTTCGTCATGATATGTGACTTGTTTTTAGAAATACTGGCAGATTTGTATCCCAAGACATAGAGAGAATTCACCCAGCAGTTGCGGGCCAGTTTTCAGAGATTCCTTACCGAGCAAGAAGTTAATTGCGATTCTCGAATCAAAATATGAAGAGCTGGTATTATTAAAAGGCTAACTTTCTTTAATTCTAAGTTGGCGACTCTTTGTGGTTCCACAACCTGTAATGAAATCATTCTACCCAAAATGGACTTAACCTTCCACCATAAACTCACCCCTATAACCATTGGCATACAGACATAGCCAATAACTAGACAGTACAAGTGAAAATGGAAGTAGCGATAGGCATGTCAGTCGTGCTCCGTGCAAAAAGGTCGCCGGATTGGGGGGGATCTTGCTACTGCCTCACCGAACTATATTACCTACCGTATTTACATGCCTGCTCAACGATGTTATTTGAGAAAATTGTTTTATAAAAAGGGACCCGAAATTATCCTAAAATTATCTCTCCCAATGTTTTCTTTACCTAGCCTATTGTGACTCCTCCGCATGTCCAAATCAAGTACCAATCTTGCGCTTAGTGCGCTGGTAATCTCAAATCAAATACCAACACCGTGGTAGCTAAAATCCACTCTGATCACTACTTTAACTACCCCTAATAAATAGGGGGTATAAACCCCCCTAAAGAAATTTCTTACCAATCGCCGAAGAGATCTCACATCCGAATAAGATCCGATCTAGAACTTCATACCTACTAATACTGAAACTGTCTCAATCAACAAAAAAAAAAAAAAAAAAACAGAGTTTTTATTCAAAAGAATGAAAAATAAAACGTAAACAAAAGGATCGGGTATCTCAAACAAAATTCATATCATACTCGTAATTCACCATTTTTTGGATACAAAAGATAGGTACTCAAGATAAAAAACACCAAGCTAGATAAATCACTTACCACCTTTTAGCATTTTACCTTTCAGTTTGGATCCGGATGTGCGCACAATCCTTCCCTTTTTCTTGATCATTTAATAATGGGTTCTCCAATAAGGAGTTGACAACTTTTTTTTTAAATAAAACGCAAACCATTTGAAATATTTCAAAAACTTTATTATCGGCTTGAAGTACAATGAAAACATTTATGAATGGAACTCGACTTCGTTCATATGGCCACCGCGGGCACGTTTGCAGCGGTCGATTCTTAATTTACTTTAGGTGGCGCTACAGTCCGGGGTGGACCTGGGCCTCAGTCAACAAGCTTCTCCAGCCAGCTCGATCCCTGGCTAGCAGCCTCCAGTTTCGCACGCTAAATTGGCTGAGGTCCTCTTCCACTTGCGTGCGCCACCTGAGTCTTGGCCTTCCTCTACTGCGCTGTCCCTCGGGGGCGGATTCGAAGACTTTTCGGACCGGAGCATTGATGTCCATGCGCTCTGCATGACCCAGCCATCTCAGTCTTTGGATCTTCACTCTTCTGGCTAGGTCCATGTCGCTGTACAGTCCATACAGTTCGTAGTTGTATCCCCTCCTCCACTCACCGTCAATGCAGACGGGACCGAAGATCGCCCGAAGAATTTTTCTCTCGAAGCAACCAAGAACACCCTCATCCATTTTTGATAATTTCCATGCCTCTGCGCCATAGAGCAGGACCGGGATTATTAAAGTCTTATAAAGGGTGACTTTTGTTGTCCGAGAGAGGGCTTTGCTACTCAATTGCCTTCTTAACCCAAAGAAACAGCGGTTGGCAAGAGTTATTCTTCGCTTGATCTCAGCGCTGGTGTCGTTGTCTGTAAGTATAGCGGAGCCTAGGTAGACAAAGTCCTTAACTACTCGTACCTCAAAGTTATATCTGTCGAGGGTGACGTTCTGTCCGAGTTGGTCGGTGTTGGTTGTCCTTTTTGCTTGACAGCATATACTTGGTCTTGCCCTCATTGACCGCTAAACCCATTTTCGCCGCTTCCGTCTCAATACTCGCGAAAGCGCCACTGACATCACGCTGTTTTCTCCCGATTATGTCAATATCGTCGGCGTATGCGAGTAGTTGGACGGCCTTTTGAAAGATAGTCCCTCTTGTGTTTGCTCGTGAGTTATCCTTTCTGGACATCAAAGGTCTCGGTGAGATCTTTACCGACCTTGATGGAGCAGCGTGCATTCTCCATCGTCATCCTGCACAGACGGACGAGTTTGGCAGGGATGCCAAAACTAGACATTGCTCTATATAGCTCGTCTCTGAAAGATGCTGTCATACGCGTCCTTAAAGTCGATGAATAGGTGGTGGGTATCGATCTGAAGGTCTTGGGTCTTCTCCAAGATCTGCCGTAGTGTGAATATCTGGTCGATGGTGGACTTTCCTGGCCTGAAGCCACACTGATATGGACCTTAACATATGATGTTAAGGAGACTGATGCCTCTGTAGTTGGCGCAGTTTAGAGGGTCTCCTTTCTTGAGAATTGGACAAACAATGCTGAGGTTCCATTCATCGGGCATACTTTCGTCCGACCATATTTTACAGATGAGTTGGTGTATGCTCCTTACCAAGTCATCGCCTGCCGCTTTGAAGAGCTCGGCAGTCAGGCCATCCGCTCCAGCAGCTTTGTTGGACTTAAGCTTCGATATGGCTATCTTCACTTCATCCAGGTCGGGTGGACGGAATTGTTGGTCATCATCGTCCAGGTTGAAAGGTTGATTCTGCCTGACAGCGGTATTTGGTCCGTCATCGCCGTTATACAATCTGCAGAAATGATCTTTTCAAATCCTCAGCATCGACTGCGATTCTACTACGATGTTTCCTTGTTCATCTCTACAGGCTTCGGTTCGGGGTTTGTTTCCGCGACATGTTATTTTTACCTTTTGGTAAAACGTCCGAACCTCATTCCTGGAGTATCATCTCTCAATTTCCTCGATCGCGCGCTTCTCATGCTCTTTCTTCTTCCTCCTGAGAAGCCGGTGTTCGTCTCTCCTCTTCCGCTCATGAGCAGCTCTGGTCTTTCTAAGCAGCGCCGCGTTATATGCATCTTGCTTAGCTGCATGTGCTTGCCGGCATTCATCATCGAACCAGAGGTTTCGTTGTGGTGGACGAGTGAAACCCAGCACATCAGAAGCGGCATCTCTGATGGCGTTTTGGCAGTGTTTCCAATGGTCTTCGATGCCTGATGCTGGCGGCATTGAACCTCTTAAGAGATTAAGAGACACTCGATCGGAAAAGGACTTGGCGATCTCTTGCGATTGTAGCCGTCTGACTTCGAATTTTCTCACAGCATTAGTTTGTCTTGGCGTAGTTTGGGATATCCGCAACCGTACCTTGGCTACAACAAGGTAATGGTCCGAGTCGATGTTGGCTCCTCGGAAAGTACGGACATCCATAATGCTGGAGGAGTGTCTTGCGTCGATCGCAATGTGATCAATCTGGTTGACTGTTGATTGATCAGGAGTTCTCCAAGTCCCCTTGTGTATGTCGAGATTTGGGAACCGCGTGCTAGCCACGACAATGTTTCGCCCCGCCACAAAGTCGATTAGCCTGAATCCGTTATCGGAGGTGGTGTTGTGCAGGCTATATTTTCCGATTGTTCCACCAAAGATACCCTCTCTTCCTAGCTTTGCATTAAAATCACCGAGGACAATTTTAATGTCATAGCTAGGGCATTGCTCGTAGGTCTTGTTAAGGAGCTCGTAGAAGGCATCCTTGGTGTCGTCATCTTTCTTCTCTGTGGGGGCATGCGCGCATATGAGGCTAATGTTGGTGATTTTGGCCTTGATGCGGATTGCTACGAGGCGCTCGCTCACATGCCGGAAGCTGAGGACTTCTCGTCTTAGTCTGCCTCCGACAACAAATCCGCATCCAAATAAGCGCTGCATTTGCCGTCGATAGCAATTGCCGTAGTAGATGTCGCAGTTTTTCATCTTCTTTTTGTCCGGCCCATCCCATTGCATTTCTTGGATGGCGGTTATGTCTGCTTTGCAGCAGTCTAGGGCCTCCGCTAGTTGCTCGGCTGCACGTGGTCTATTAAGAGATCTAACATTCCACGTGCATATGCATATGCGAAGTTCATTGTCCTTAAATCGTTTGCGTGGGTTGTCAACAGTAGATCCGTCCATATCCGAGGCTTGTTGATGCTTCGTAACTTAGTTTTTTTTTAAATGGCCGGGCAGTTACCCCGGCGGCACAACCCCCAACCTGGAGGACCAGTTCCATTTTGAGTGCCCCTAGGACGAGGGGTGGGTTACACCGAAGCCAGTAACCCGTTCCGGGATGTGAGCGCTGCCGTTGGCCCTTATAGGGCTCGTCCGCCACCATCTCTTTTCTAAGACCCTGACTAAGTCCTGGAAATCCTTTCCGGCCTGAGCTCCAAATATGTCGGAGTAGCCCGGATAAGGTCTTGTTTTGTTTTTTTCCGACACAAATCCTGGTTAATGGCGCAGGAAACTCGCCATTTGCCCTCTTCACTTCGCAACCTAGTGAGATTCCCTGATGGCGCCACGGGGAGGCGTGAAGTAGGACTTATTAGCAGAGCTGCAAGATGTTCGGCTGCAGAGGCTCATTCTCGTCATTTAAGGAACCAGCACCTGTCGGAAGATGCTACTTCTACGAGGCCTTATACTAATCGTTGCCAGCGAAAGTAGTCTGGAATGGTTAAATCGGCCGATCTTGCTGGCTATGCTAAATCGCCAAAACGGGAGATTACGCGACAAAGAAACCTTCCTTCACAATATCCATTGTGGGTTGTGCTGTGTGTGCAGTTGCACCGTCTTAATGAAACCACATGTTCACTAAGTCCCGCTCATCCAATTCCGGAAGTAAGAAGTATTGCCGATGGCGTCCTCAAAAAAATACGGCCCAATCACACCTACCGCGTGAACGCCGCGCCACACAGTAGCTTTGAGTGGATGTAATGGCTCTTCGTGCATCACACGCGGATTTTCAGTGGCGCAGAAACGAAGATTTTGTTTATTGACGTAACCGCTTAAGTGGAAATGCCCCTCGTCGCTCATTATGATTTTTGACACAAAATTGTCTTCTCCGTTGTCAACACAATTATTCCACGTTTTTGTGGAGTATAATGCTCCATTGCTTGCCTGTTTGTGTAATGCAGCTGTCTAGTTCACAAATGTCAAATACTCGTATGATTGACGTACGACGCCATTTGCAAAAATTATGATTAATTTCGCGCCACTTTGTATTTTCATAAAGAGACAGTCCAGGCACCCGAGACTTAAACAGTTTGAAAACCAAATGTAAAAGATACACTTTTGTTGGTGAATGCCAGCTATTCACAGTTTTATTTATTTCGACACAATTATTTCATAAAATAAAAAAAAGCCAAAATGCTTATAAGTAAACTCTTGCAACTCCTTCGCCACTGCGCTTTATTGCTGACTTCTCTAAGGTCCTGAAATACTACCGAAAAAGTAATCGGAATAGAGATCACCTCGTCTAATTGAAACTGCAAATCATGTCGTTTACCGACAGCTACGTTGGCTTTTTTCAAAATATTTTGACTAGATGCACCTTGTATGTCATCCCTTACCGTTAGGAATTCAAATTTTAGCCCCAAGATCATGTTCTGACACATGAACGCGTGCTCCTTGTCTAGAAACATGCCAATAATCGGCATATGTTCGTAGTCCTGTATGTCAATTTTCACCCACAAATCAGATTTATTTCCCGGATATCCTAGAACCGAGAAAAAATAATCATCATGGAGACTTAAAATGTTGGACGCTTGCAAAAATTGTAAGGAGCGATCCTGCAGCTCTCCACAGATTCGAGTAAAATTCGTTTCACTGTCCACATATGTGGAATTATCTAACTGAACTGGACACTGAACTAAGAGACTTTCTCCGAAATTCACTGTAGACTGACTTTGTTCACATCGGTCTTGCCTTTTTCGAGGTATTTGCATATGGATTGGTCCTGTCCAGTTGGGATGAAAGTAGCTCATGACAAGATTGGAGTCTATGTATTCTGCTGACTCATTTAGAAGCACTTTATGCCCAATTATAAGCGGCCTTCCGGTTTCATATCCCAAAGGACCGCTCACATATGCAAGCCTTCTCTCGGTTTCGTTGATTTGGACAAAGGTCACATTATACCGCTGCCAAACTTCATCTGTGTTTCGCTCCGACCGGCCTAAGATGAAAAAGACCTTACAACTGATCATGTTGGTGATGTTGTGGTGGATTTCTATGGAAATTATGGAGCTATATTCGGCTTCATCGAAGCTCTCCAAATACGAAATATTTGCAGATGCCTGAGTGCATTCGAAATCGTCAGTGCAACGAAAAATTTGAATGGGAATGAATTCTGTTTGAATTTTTGTAACCACGCCATCTGTAGGTAATCGAATATTCGGTCCTTCGAGCAGATATGTATTTGCGAGTTTTTCAAAGAGTGCTTCTTCCATATTTTGAGCCTTTTCCATAGTCAAAAAGCAAGAGGTCTTTCCCGATGTCAAATGCCGTATTGATTCCACAATTTCACAACTATGACCGATGAGAGAAAATGGAATATCTATGGTAAATGAGGAAAAACAGTTCAAAGGAAGTTTATTTTTACAATACCAAATGTAACTTACCAAACTCAATAATTTCGTTGGCGTCCGTACTGAACAAAAGCACGGGTTCTCCAATTTTATAGTAGCTACGATCTCTTGAAATGTAATTGGTTTCGAGTAGAAGTTGTGGCCATTCATTGAGAGATGTTGTATCCAGAATATAACTCAGTTCCTAAAATTTACAAAAGATTGGACATAGTTTTCTTTGCCTGATCATGTGAAATTGGGAGTACCTCCACAAGAGAGGAAGAGCTCTTCCACTAGTGTTTTCATTACTAAAACCCCAAAGTACTTCAATAACATTTAAAGCTAAAAAAGTCAGTTGTAGAGCAGACTAATAACTAGCAAACTGATCAGATAAATATAATGGATGATCATGGATCAGTAAGCAAAGAAAAAATCAATTTGTGCTACAAAACAGCGAAGGCTATTTTTTGGCGCCCGTGTAGAGAGTCTTAGCTGCTAGCCTGCTACTCATTTTCACAGTAAACTGCATGCATGACCCTGGATAAAGTTGTCGCTACGATTTGAAAAAGTTTTTTTGACTGTCTGCCGCCCATTGCGGAAGCACTGCAACCTAAAAAATGTTTCGGACAACAAAATTAGTATTAAGAGGCCAAGAGAGGCTCGACTCTTCTGGAGAATTTGATTATCTTATTGGAGCAAGGTATAGATGCGAATCTTAAAGACAAGCTAATGTTGTGAGAAATTTTGACGTCACTAGGCTATAATCGCAAGAGATCGCCAAATCCGTTTCCGATAGAGTCTCTTATTGTCAACCTATATTGTCAACATTGCCAAAAACCATCAGAGAAATTCCTGGTTTGAAATAAGCAAGATACACACACAGCGGCGCTACATGTAAGGGCTGAAGCTGCCATGAGTCCCATCAGCAAAAGAGGAGAGACGAATGCCAACTGCTCAGGAGGAAAAAAACGAGCATGAGAAGCTCGCACAGGCAGAATGAACCTTTCAACCTGGACGATGAAGATGAAGATTCCGTCCACCCGGCCTGGATGAAGTGAAGATAGCAATATTGACAGAATCGGAAGAAAGCAGCTTGATGTCATTGGCGCTTTCACGAGTATTGAGACGGAAGCTGTGAGAATGGGTTTGGCGGTCAACGAAGGCAAGACCAAAAAATTGTATGCTTTCAAGCAAAAAGGACCCCCAACACCGAAGTTACCCCCGACCCGAGATAAGCAAAGATTGTCCGCAGGCGGCGTCCTGTTCCTAGTGCTATGGTGCATTGTAATTTCGTTGCTTTACGCTCTCAATAGTTCTGATTTGTATGCTTAAGCATATACAGTACTGCCTTCTGTCTAGCCGCTGTCTGTTCTAAACCGACGATCACTGCACTAGAAATGGGCTTTTGGTTAATCCTTTGAAAACTAAAGTTGTTCTTTTAAGGAAGCTAAGCCGTCGAGCTTTTGGGGGACGCGCGTTGGTCACCGAAAAGGGTGCTTTGGATCTACGCACCTATAAAAAGGCCAAAAATATACTATGCGTCCGTTATCTGATGCAAAAAACTCTCACTTCTACTGCTACTAGAGTGTTGAATCTCCCCTCCCTTGGTTTTCATATCATAGTCTGCACTCTTAGAGCAATCTTCCGTTTCAGAGAAGCGGTCTTTGGTACAATACGCTCTGGATCTTTGATGAGTGTGCACGCCGACTGACTTTTGACTCTGGTCTTAACCTACCAGACAGAGAAAAAAAAATGCAAAATCAACTTTCCCTGTGCCTAGGGATTGACAAGAATCTGAGCCAGGAAAATGAATAAAGGTGGTTCAGAGATAGCTTGCATACCGATTTGAGATGCGGCGCTGATGTTTCCTAAGGAAAAACATTAGATAGAAATCACTCCACCACACTAATGGCCAACGAGTTATATTGTGAAGAATCGTAGGAGGGTGCGAAGTTTAGATGCTGGTACTTAATAACTGGTGCACTTACTCATAGTTTTTTACGACTGAAATAATTAAGCTAATGAACTTATAACTGGTATACAATTTTTTGGCAATATCGCTCAATATTTGCACGAGTCATCTAGTAGATCTTCTCAAGCACGTCATATGAGAAGGATGCGCATTAAAGTGAGTTTCTAGGAGATCTAGAAATAACTGACGAGTTAGATATGTTTATTTTCAGAACCAGCTAGATGTTTGCCTCGTTGGGATTAAGAACAACTCGGAATATCGTACCAATCCGAGTGTATTCCTCTAGAGTAATTTGCATAAACTGGTGCGAAAGGTTTGTGGATTTCTGCAATGTCTATCGTCTTGTGATAGGTGGCACTATGTTTGACCACAAGTTCTGCCACAAAGTCAGTCGGGTTTCTAACGACAGGCAGCCAGCATCCAACCAAATTGACCACTTTGCTATCAGCCGCTGGTTTAGAAGTAGTCTCCTGGTTGTCCGAATCAGATGAGGGCCAGATGCGGGGATTGTGCGAGATCACCATCTTATGGTAGCTACTCTCCGACTACGCACTTCTGCAGTTCAAAAATCTCACGATGATGCGAAAATACCCGGGTTGAACATCGACAGACTAAAAGATCCCTCAGTACGCTAACAATCAGCAGCTCACTACTATACCTGCAACCGTTCAAGAACAATGGTGTGCTGTGAAAAATGTTTTTGCATCTGGTGCTGAAAGAATTGTCGGCCGATGGCCGATCGTGGCTTTCCTAGGATACCTGGAGGCCGATAGACGAACGAAAACAGTTGAAAGCTCACAAAGCCACTACCCCAGCAACAAGCTCAGAAGGAGCGCGCTGGAGTCCGTATATCGCATTAAGATGAAAGAAGTACCAACGGCAGAGAGGCTGCGCAAGTGCGACAGAAGGACCGTCTATAGAATCACAAAGGAGCTAACAGGTGGTCGCAGCTTCAGCCAACACCTGGTGAAAAGCCTAGACGGCTCTTTGCTTAGTTCGGATGAGAAACAGCTCAAGATATGGAAGGAGCATTTTCCTACGGTTTTGAATCGTGTATTCGCTAGCGGTATGCCCCCAAATCAGACGGAGCTGCCCGAGGTACAAAACTCCCGAATACGTACCACGACCCCCAGTAAGGATGAGATCACCACCGCGCTCAAAGCACTAAAAACCATCAAGGCGGTGGAACTTGACGGTTTTCCCCTTAACAGCGCAATAAACATCGGCAGAGCTACTGTTCCCTCTAATTGGAAGAGCTTGGGAAACTGAGAGCTTTCCTGACGAGTGAAAGAGGGGAATGATCGTCAAGCTACGAATGATCGTCAAGCTCGTACCTAAGAAAGGAAATTTAATAGAGTGCGTAAACTAGAGAGGTATCTGCGTGCTCCCTGCTGTAGCCAAGATAATAGCTAAAATAATCCTGGAGCAAATCAAGCAACATCTAGAAGACACACTGGATGGCTTCCACTCTGGACTCTCCGAACCATCATCGAGCAGTGCGTTGAATATCGATCGCCACATCACCTACTGTTCATTGATTTTGAGAAGGCATTCGATAGTGCCAACAGGGAGTTTATCTGGCCTGCCTTACGCAGGGGAGATATACCAGATATGTATTGTAAATTAATTGCTATTATCAAAGCTACATATGCTGGGTCAATATGTCACGTCCCGCACAGAGGAAGGTTGTCAGAGGAATTCGAGATCCAAAGTGGGGCAAGACAAGGTTGCATTCTTTCACCAAAACTATTCCTTTTGGTGATTAGCGATTTGCTTCGTGCAGTTTTATCGATGGACCAAGGTATGGCGAAACAATGCAATCGGCTTAAACACTGTCCCGCTCCAACCTCATATCCGTGCTGTTACATGGATGTAGCACGTAGAAAGTAACCAACAACATCACAAGAAAGTTACAAACGTTCATTAACAGATGCCTGCGTAACATCTTAAGGGTTTTTTAGCCCAACCGTATCCCTAAACACCTCTACCAGAGAACGGGTCAGGAACCTATAGGCACGATCATCCGACGAAGAAAGTGGCAGTGGATTGATCACACGTTCCGAAAAAGTGACAGTTCCATAGCTAAACATGATATGCAATGGAGCCCGTTATATCCAGAGCTTCAGAATACCCGGCGCTCCGAGGAGAACATGGCGCAGAACGGTCGAGATGTAGGCACGGCAGTTGGGAAAAGTTTGGAAGGACTGAGGAACATTTCCCGAAATTGTATACGATGGCGCGTAGGCGTACTAGAAGCCCTAGATCCCACAAGGGAATACAGGACATTAGTAAGTACGTTAGTAAGTGCTAAAGAGTGCCTAGGGCAAGCGACTTATCTTCGACAAGTTCTTAAAAATCATCCACTGATTTCCTTGGTTCTTCCAGCTTCCACTGCGGATTTTCTTTAAGGTTACAAGGTTAATCAACGTGTAAAAAGCTCAATATCACTAATATTTGGGTCTCAATTGATACCTCAATCGGCATTCTGTCAAAGCCCTGAAAGTCAACTTACACACTCTTGAGGTATGTTAGAAATTCTGCATCTAACAAACAAAACAAAGTATAACCTGTACCTGTCGACATCTGGAATATAAGAGTCCTCACAGCACCTCAATATGGAAATAAGAACCAAGTGCACCCATACAGTTTTCGGGCTAAAAAGACAATTTTTGGAAGATCTAAGGCTTCGTCTATTAATGTTATTTACAACTGCTCTCTAACGAAGTCGGTTTCATTGCAACAAATGCTAAACTTTTTTGAAAACTAACAAAAAATAAACTTATTTCTGATTCGAGGCCTTAGACTAAACTCCAGATGTAACCTGCCAATTTTCTAGATCTTACCTTGGGTTTTGTATCATCAAAATTATTGCGGAAAACACACAGCCATCCCTGATGGATCTTGCACGGCGGCAGACCTTGCTGATAATGGACTTCCTCGAAACGACTATCTTCCCGTTGACAATCAAAGGAATTGAGCTCTTCGGGAATGCAATCAATGTCACAACAGCAGTTGATATCGCAATAATGGTGCGAAAAATCGCAGTTGCAAAAGTACGATGAGTAGTCGACATTTTGATTTCGAATAGAACTGATACGGGTCTTAGTAGTGTTGGTCGGCTCTGGCGGTGCTGTTGTCGTTGAAGGAGTTGTCATGGATGTCGTAGTAATTGTAGATGAGGGTGTCGTTGTGATTGCAGCAGGAGTCGTAAGACTCGTCTTCGTAGTCTTAATTTGACTCGTAGTTGTACCAGTAGTTGTAGATGCAGTGGTCGAAATTGTTGTAGTTTCAAGTGAAGTCCTTTCACTTGACTCCGTTGTAGTGTTCTCAGGTAGAGAGACAGGTCTCGAGATTCCGATTTTTACCGAATCCCTCCCAAGTACAAACAGTAGAATAACAAATAAGATTTGACAAGATTTACGTGACATCATCCTTCTACTTGAATTGAACACCGTATTTGGAAAAATTCCGAAATATCAAGGAAACTTCTATTATCACAGTTCCGGATGTTTTTGTCTTCAATTTGTGTCTACAAATTTGAAATACATATACAAGTAGTTTATAGGATTATTTGAAAGAAAAACTTACCTCTCAACGCCAGAAAAGACGAGATCTTCTTTAGCCAAGGCAATTCCACCAGCCCCAAACTTTTCTCTCACACTATCCCAAAATGTAACAGGCGCTACTCTCCAAGTATCCACCTCAATTCTATGAAATCCCGGAATGGTCGGAATATAAGCGACACCAAATCTGGAAGAAATTCCCATTCATGAACTTCTTGTTCCATTAAGGAAATCGAATCAAATTTATTTTACGTACCCCACGGGCCAACTATTTTTAAGAAAATTCACTGCGTAAATTTCCAAATGCAATTTTGGCCAACCCTGAACACTGCCGGTAGCCAAATGAATGTCCAATGGACAACAAAACTCTGAAGATTGCTCAAATCGATTTGAACCAACAAAAGTACGTCCTTCCGATCTGCCTTGTATGACTTTCCAAGCGGAACCTTTTTACAAAACATTTAAAGCCTAATGCATCACTCGTTGACAAAGTTTCACAACGGCTGCGGCATACAAAAGCCGAATCATAGATTTATACATACCACTTTGAAGGCTCCACTTGCAGAAGAGATGCGACTCCTCAAAATCGACTGCTTTCAATATCTGTCCGATGATATTCACCTCCGCCATCAATTGGTTGCACAAAGTTGCGACTTATGCAATAAATTTCCAACATCCAAATTGTAAAACCTTGGATTGGATCCCTCTCAAAGCCACCTATATTCGCAATGTTGATTGTAAACTGACAGATTTCCAAATGCAGAGGTGGACTACTAGAGGAAATGTAATTTATTTTGGTTTTGGTGGTGGCAATAGCGGCGTCATGACAACAACGAAACACAACAACGACAGGTGAGTGAATCTAGATATTTTGTCAAAATACCAAATGGAGGGTGTTTTATGTATAATCGTGAGCATTTCCATTCACTTTATGGATGAATGCGCGTGGTCCATGTAATCCCGGTCGATAGACTGACTGCCTTGGCTAGCTGGGAAGTTTTGCAAAAATAAAATTGTATTATCGACTGGAACGGAATATCCTTTTGTTATGTTACTCGTACATGTTATTTCAAATTCAACAATCCATTAGTGGGTAGAGAATGGAGGCCGTAAAATCTTCCTGAATTAAATCGAAAAGGAAATTACAAACATGAGTTCGGAAGGGATTAGTTTTTTTTTTTTTTTTTTGCTGTTATCATAAGGGAATCCCCTTTTAGATGACAGGCTGATAGAATTTTGAATTAAATATACCTACTCGTACATCAGGGTATCTACTGTTGTCGAAATTTGTAAAGGGAAAACGAATCCTAAAATTGGAAGTAGGAATGCAAAATTCCTCTGCTGTCAAGAACGCTTGAATGGTTCACAATTTGAGTGAAGTAGAAGCTCCTCAGCAAACTTGGAGATTTGTACTTATGTACATACATACAAACACATTGATACATTGTTCAAATATAAATAATCGGACTAACCGACGGTTGTCATCAAATATCCGTCAGAATTAATTTGCACTTACAATTTCTACTTCTATATTTGTGCAATAAAAATGTAAGTATAAAGCCAAAGGGAAGACTTCGAACATAGAAACAATTTCCAAATAATTTTGAGAGACGGTCAAGGACAATATCTGCGATATAAACGGTATCGCAGACTCACTTAGTCCGCAAGAAATATGGAACAGCATGCAAGAGGAATGCATATAACTCGTAAGGTCCTTTCTGGGGACTATATCGGGATGCCATCACGTCGACAAAGAAACATGGTGGTGGAATGACGAAACCAAACGAGCTGTGGCCGACAAGAAGAATGCATTCCAAGCGTGGACAAAATGCGATCTGAGCGACGATATCGAAAGAGCTCGATAGGCTCTTTAATACGAGCGTCTTAAAAACGTCGCAAAGAAAGTCCTCAAACTCGAAGCAGAAAACCTGTACCAGGAGTTGGAACAAATATCCTCACGATCGACAGAGAGAACGCAAGCTATACAAGAAGTTCAAATATCGTACAATACTAAAGTGCCAAATATTTTTAAGCTCGCTGCACAGAGGAGAAAAAATTCAATGGAAATAACCTCGCCGAAATACATCAAAAATGCAGACAGTCGCTTACTAACAAATGAAAAGCAATGAGTTGCTTAACAAACAGTTTCCACGTATTATCGTGCCAACAGCTGGTCTATTCGAGGAGGAAGTTTCGAACTTTTCAGAAGAATACTAGGTGGGGTGAAAACCGCCAGAATGCGCTGCTACTGCAAAAAAAGGTTGTGGTGCCTTGAAGTCCGTTCATATTTAGGCAGACATGCAAAATTTCAGTGCGATACTGTCTTTAGTTTTGTTTTGACAGCTGATTGTCGTTGACGTGTTTGGCATCATGTTGAGTATGGACAGAAACGATCTTCGTTCTCTCATAAAACATTATTTTTTGGAAGGCAAAACGGCGAAGGAAACAAAAGAAAAGTTGGATAAATATTTTGGGGCTAATGCTCCGTCAGATTACACCGTCAAATATTGGTTTCGAGAGTTTCGTGGTGGTCGCAACTCCACTACCGATCAAGTCCGCAGCGGCAGGCCCTCCGATGCGGTTACAGAGGACAATGTCAAAAAAATACATGAAATGGTGTTGGCTGACGGGAAAGTGAAGGTGCGCGAGTTAGCAGATACCACAAAGCAGATACCACGCCATATTTTGGGCAATATTCTGCACATGAAAAAGTTATCCTGCCTCTGGGTGCCGCGCATGCTCACTCCTGACCAAAAACACGAACGCGAGAGCACTTCGAAAGAGTGTTTGGACTTGCTGATGGGGAATCGGGCGGACTTTTGGCGTCGATTGGTAGCTGTTGATGAAACCTGGATCCACTATTACACACCAGAAAACAGAATGAGTGCCCGGCATTAGACTTAAGCCGGCACGAGTGCTCCGAAGCGGCTCAATGGATCGGAAAGGTTATGGCGTCGGTTTTCTGGAATTGTCATGGCATACTCTTCGTGGACTACCTCGAAAAAGGAAAAACCATCAACAGCGAGCATTACTGTGCATTATTGGAGCGATTGAAGGCCAAAATCGCTGCAAAACTGCCTCATATGAAGCGAAAAAAATTTTGTTTTTGCAAGACAATGCGTCGGCGCATAAGAGCATCGCAACCACGGCTAAAATAAATGACTTACGGCTCCAATTGCTGTCGTATCCACCGTATTCGCCCGATTTTACTCCCTCGGACTATTATCTCTTCCCAAACCTCAAAAGATGGCTCATCAATAAAAAATTCAGCTCACGCGTTGAAATCATCGACCCCACGGAGGAGTATTTTGCAGACCTTCCACAAAATTACTTTTCAGACGGGATCAAGGAGTTGGAAAATCGCTGGAATAAGTGAAACAAGCTAAAAGGGGACTATATTGAGTAAAATACAAAAATCCTTTAAAAAAATCTAAAAGTCACCCCACCTAGTAAGTATAGCAATCGGAAAAATGAAGCGGGGGAAAGCGACGGGACCAGCATTTCATCAGAGTTTTGGTCGAAAATGGATGGAATCGGCAGCGAATGGCCATCGAAACTTTTAAAAAAATTAAAATGTGGACAACCTATGCCGAATCAATGGAGAAGTAGCTTCTTGGTTCCACTATACAAAGGAAAAGGCGACACTCGAGAATGCAACAACTACCGTTCAATCAAGCTTATGTCGCACAAGATGAAAATCGTCGAAAGAGTCTTAAACGAACGTCTTCGGCAAATAATAAAGCTCGATAATAGCCAGTGTGGATTTGTTGAAGGAAGATCGAAGGTGGATGCTATCCAAAGCCTACGAATAATAATGGAAAAGCACCGAGATTCGTCTAAGGATTTACACATGGTATTTATCGACCTCGAGAAAGCATTGGATCGAGTGCCTAGGGATCTCATATGGGCCGCGCTGAGGTCTCAAAACGTACCGGAAACGTATGTTAGAATAATACAAGACATGTACGGAAACGTGAAAACTGCGGTTAAAAGCTCTGCTGGACTAACGAGAGAATTTCCAGTTAATGTCGGAGGGCACCAAGGCAGCTTACTTAGCCCTTTCCTCTTTAACGTAGTATTCGACTATGTTTTAAAAGACTGCATGCGCGAAGCAAATGTAACGCCAATTCTCTTCGCTGACGACGCAGTTATACTTAGCGATAACGTCGAAGATTTACAGAACGCCTTAGATTCATGGAGAAATGCGCTAGAGAGAAACGGGTTTAAAATAAGTCGTTCAAGGACGGAGCATTTGACGTGCCCATTTGCGCATCTGTTGCGACCTGTTCCGGATATAATGTTAGACGGAATAATTCTTCCGAAAAGCACTAAGAATTAAGGACCAATCGTTAACATGAAAGCGAAATGTGACGACGACGTAAACCACAGAGTGAGTGTGGGATGGATGAAATGGCGGGAAAATTCGGGAATCTTTTGCGACCGAAAATTTCCACTTAAATTAAAGGGGAAACTCTTCACCACGGTTGTTAGACCAGCTCTTATATACGGTTCACAGTGCTGGACAATGTACGAAGCGTTTAAAAACAAAATGAAGGCAGCGGAAATGAAAATGTTGAGGATGTCTAGTGGAGTCACTAAACGCGATTGCATTAGGTCTACGCGTCTACGTATAAAAAATTCGGTAACCAAACAGCTTGAGGCGAATAGAATAAGCTGGTATTGCCACATTCAAAGAAGATCTGCGGAAAATCCGGTTAAAAAGGCACTATCAACTACGGTCTCTCCAACTATAAGAAACGAGGTCGGAAAAAGAATTCCTGGATTTCTCAGATGGCAAATGCGCAACAACGCCTGAGGCTAACCGCTGAAGCGATCTAGGACCGAGCAGTGTAGCCAACCCCATAAGCGGAGCAGCTTCGATGCAGTAAAAATGGGAAACTCCTTTCGCATAAGTTCGTTTAACGAGGAAAGGGTTAATAAAATGATAAGGAGAAGAAGGACAATATGATTCACACTGAATAGAATTTCTCTGTGATGTGAAAAAAATGTACCCAGTCGATACCATCCAGATCGTTATTATTTAACTAATTCGGTCGGAGACAAGGGTGATATCTAGCATGTCTTGTAGGTTTTTTGTTCCAAAAATAGGCTCATTGCCAATGTTGTAAATAGTGAGGTTAGTGCGTGTAATATAATCAAAAAGTGACTCTACTCCATCGTTAGTTTAAGTGCTGCCCCGTGTGATGCGCCTTGGCGTCGCATCCTATGATGAGGTTAGCTTTTTTCCTTCCAGTTTCCAGTACCACCATTTCCAGGTTATCCCCAGAGAGAGGGCCCGTTTGGTCACAACCAAGATACCCCGATACCAGGCAGAAGGTGTCTGGCAACGGTTAAGTCGGGGTCGCTGAGGTTAAAAAGTAAAAAGTGGTAGGACATGGTCGTTGCCTTCTCTCTTGCCTTTGTCTTTAAAAAGTGCACCATGGCTTGCCACAGTTTTGCCTTTGTTCGGCATTGCAGGAGCCTTGTCGGTAGTCGGTGCAATCATCGTATAACTGCCGGGTAATAGAAAAATACCAATCTCGGGTTTTGTTTTTTTCTTCTTTGTTTTGGGTTTTCCATTAGGGGTGCCACGAGTAGCATCAGCTGCATGCAGATTAGGCCAGTTATACTGGAAGTCGCCAAGTATCCGGGTACCTTATTCCCCTGGAAGGTGTTCACCCCTTAATTTCAGGACAGATCTGGAGAATTTCTCGAGAGTCATTGGCCTTACTCAACTTCTACAACTCGACAAGTTCGAAGCTCGGAAAGAAGAAGAAGGCGAATAAATAAGAAGTTAAGACATAATGAAATCTATTGTTTTTTTTTTCTATGTAGAATTTATCAACATTTCTTTAGCGAAGTTCTAGATGGCGCACCATGTACAAGTATTATACTTACGCGGTACGTTAATCCATCCTTACATATTTGCTAGGAACTTTATTTATAGTCTAGATTAATGGAACAATAACTTACTTAGAAGGCGCTATAGTTCGGGATCATTCCGGGCCTCAACTAACAAACCACTTCAGTTAGCTCATTCCTTAGATAACTGCCTTCTCTTATACTCGTATACTTGTGCGCGCCACCAAAAACGAAGTCTTCCTCTATTGCGTTGTTCCTAAGGGTAATATTCAGAAACTCTGGTCTGCATGTCCTAGCCACATAGGCCGCTGATAAGCAGTTTTCTGACTAAGTTGATGTCGCGGTCAACACAAACGGGGCAAACGGCCGAGGATTTCATCATCCTCTTTCGAAGGAGTCCATGCTACGCCATAGGGTTTTATTGGACTGGAAGGTCTTATACATATGGATTCTTCTTAGTTGTTCGAAAAATGGCCCTACTACTATATAGTTGTCGAATGTAACGTCATCGATGTTGCGTATCTCTTCCTGCTGAGAGCATATACTTGGTTTCACTCTTATTTACTGCTAAACCCATTTTGACCGTTTTCGTCTCAATACTCGCGAAAGCGCCACTGACATCACGCTGTTTTCTTTCTATTATGTCAATATCATCGGCGTGCCTCTTGCGCCTCTTGTGCTTGCGCGTAAGTTTTGCACTATTCTTTCAAATATGATGTCGAAGAATTCGCATGACAGCGCATCGCCATGTCTAAATCCTTTTTAAACATCAAAGGTCTCGGTGATATCTTTACCGACCTGGATGAAGCACCGTGCATTCTCCATCGTCATCCTACACAGACGGACGAGTTTGTCAGGGATGCCGAAACTAGACATTGTTCTGCATAGCTCGTCTCTATACATGCTGTCATACGATAAATATGGATCATGGAATTTATATTTGGTCGATGGTGGACTTTGCTGGCCTGAAGCAACACTGAAATGGATCAACCAGATTGTTGACTAACGGTTTCAGGCATTCACGCAATACGGCAGATAAGATCATATGCCTCTGTACTAGGCGCAGTTCAGAGGGTATCCTTTCTTGAGGATCAGACAAATAATGCCAATTATCGGGCATAATTTCATCCCACCATATTTAAGAGATGAGTCATCGCCTGCCGCTTTGAATAGCTCGGCAGTCAGGCCGACCGCTCCAGCAGCTTTGTTGGACTGAAGCTTGCATGTGGCTAGGCTACGTTCACTTCATCCAGGTCGGGTGGACGGAATTGTTGGTCTACATCGTTTGGGTCAAAAGGTGCATTCAGCCTGCAAGCGGTATTTGTTTTTTCTACAAAAATAATCTTTCCAAATCCTTGTCTGTCTCTACAGGTCTTGGGTCGGGGCTTGTCCATGACATATTTTTTTACCTTTTGGTAAAACCCCGAATCTCATTCCTGGAGTAGCATCTTTCAATTCCTTCGACCGCGCACTTCTCATGGTATTTCTTTTTCCTCGTGTGAAGCCCGTGTTAGTCTCTGCTCTTCTGCTCATAGATGTCGTGAGCAACTCTAGTCTTTCTTTGCAGCGCTTTTGGTGTGGATCTTGCTTAGCTGCATGTGCTTGCCGGCATTCGTCGTCAAACCAGGGGCTTTGTTGTAGTGGTCGAATGAAACCCAGGACATCAGAAGCGGCATCTCTGATAACTTTTTGGCGTTGTTCCTACTGGACTTTCATGCTGGCTACGACAATGTTTCACCCTACCACAAAACTGATAAGCCTAAATTTGTTATCGTTATCAAATATGCCCTCTTTTCCTAGCTTTGCATTTAAAGTCGCCGAGGAAAATTTTCACGTTAAAGCAAGGGCATTGCTCTGATGGCATCTTATCCAAGAGCTCATAGAAGCTATTTTTGGTATTGAAGAAAGCCTTGTTACGAAGCGGCCGTTTACATGCCAAAAATTTAAGAATTCTTGCCTAAATTTGCCTTCAAAAACAAATCCACATCCAAATAGGCTCTGTTTTTGCTGTCGGTAACGATCACTGTAGAAAAAGTGGCAGTTTTTTATCGTCCTTTTGTCCGGCCTGTCCTTTCGCATTTCTTATATGGCGGTTATGTCTGTTTCGCAGCAGTCTATTGTTCGGCAAACGGCTACGAAGATATTATAAACACAATTGATGTGTAGGAAATAGTTGCAACACTGGATATCGCCAAATTGACATCTCTCAGTTCCTAACCTATTTCTACAGCAACCAACCATCGACACAACACAAGCCTTTATAAATTTGAAAATCACAATTCCTATCCCTTCGCTTGAGCAAGGTCTTACGAAAAATTATATTTAATTGGAACGCAAGTTCCTTATAAAATTATCTGGGTGAGATCAGCTATGAAGTAGAAGCATTTGCATTAATCTTTCGTCATTAACCTCTTGCCAATGTATAACTTTCTTAATTGTTTGATACCACCGCTCCAAGATAATACTGCCCGAAGCAGATAGCGTTCAAAATAACAACTTCAAGAAAATTACTAAAGGCAAATCCCTGGTCGATTACAAAGCCTGAATACTTCCAAATATCTGTATCTTCAACTTTATGTTGCAATACCAACAAATCGATCTGCAAATAATCCAAAAGTGTTAATAAGAATTCATCAAAAGATACTTAACTGTGAGTACATACATCTCGGTTCAATTGACTTTTATAATCAATTCCCATTTCACAAATCAGGACGAAAATATTGTCCTGAAATAATCTTCGCTCCCTGGCAAATTTCTCAGAAAACAGTGCCAACAAGTAAATATCTAATACTGCAGTGATACATGAAGGGATTGCCGCCGGAAAGAAAATGCTCTTGGTGCTAAGAATTTGCTTTACAACATCATATGATGACGAGATGTCCAAGCAGAGTCCCGTGTAAGTAACAATCACTAGCAATGAGTAGAATTTGTTTAACCAAATTTTGATCCGGCAGAGTCGATGTGAAATATCGATAAAATAAAATAAATCATCTGTAAGTTTTGGTTGTTTTCCACCTACGATAACTCGACCTAGATAAATGTTCATCTTGTTAAAAAAGCATATCAATACAATGTGACTGTAGAGGAAGCTCCAGAAAAATGCTTCTAATAGATATATTCCCACAAATGCACCATCCCATACGAAAAACATATCTAGATGTACACAGTTGCATGCGAAGCGATACATTGTCATGAAGATTTTTATATTTAAAATCATCTGTAGATCCGATAATACATAAATCTCTGTATCTGTCTTAGACTTCAATTTATGAAAAATAAGCAGCAGTTCATTTAATGTAGTCACAATTCCGTCAGCGTTCTGGAGATACATTTTGGACAAGAACAACGGACACGAATGGTCTCTGATGATTTTAAAATACCTTAAAATTTTCTCAAGTGCATAATACGAATTGCCTGTGTGAAACGGATGGTTAAGAATGAAACCATCAAATCCGATAAGCACTACAAGACTTAGGCAAATACCGCCAGCAAATTTTAAGTAATAATAAATCAAGCTCGAGATGATGTGGTGAAACGTGAAAGTTTTAACTCGTCGAGTTCTTGCATTATACTTAAAATGTATTAGACAAAGATAGAAATTTAATCTGTAGAACCGATTAATACTTTTGGTTATATATCTCCGGTGTTGTGGGCCCAGATACATCCACATTGTAAAGAATAAAAAATTCTATGATAAACTTTCTATGTAGCTCAATCAAGTTGAATAGGTCTGGCCTACGAGTATGTTGCGATCGATATGAAACTAATTTGAAGAAATAAAAAAAGCATTAGTGTAGGCAATAAATCTGCACTCATTCTTACATGTATTGTTATAATGCAATCATCGTTATTAGGTGGAAAACGTCTGGCCTGCCTGACAGGTAATTTTTCATGTGAGGCCTTGCTGCGGGGATAACCTTGAAAATGCAAGTACTACAGTAACTTTGCTTCACAGTGTTTTTTACTCCAGTAATGTAAAAGTAAGTCTTGCTTGTGGTATTAAGACCAGTCACTCGGACCTTTACCCTCAAAAACAACCTTTTTTTGGAATAGAACACTTAGATGGAGGGCTATTGTACTGCAGTTCTTGTAAGTTTCTTTTAATAAAATTGCTCAGTCTTTCGAAGAAAGGCATTCAGTGATATAGTGCCTACAATGCCAGCACCCACCACATTAACACCGAGTAACTGCCGCCTAAAGCCCGACATTCTCAGAGGTCATGCTCCGTTATGTCTTCATTACTTTCATAGGAAACGTCGAAGAATGTTGTATCACTTTACCAAGCACATTTTAGTGTTTAGCAGAAGTGTAGGAGCATTATAAACGGGACATCGGATGAATTCTCTAGATACTCGTAGAATCAACGGTGAAGTAAAATCCCAGAATAACGTAAATACGACCTTAACCGGTCTTTTCCGACATATTTCTAGCTCAGGCCAGTTAGAATATCTGTGACTAGGTCAAGGTCCTGGATAAAAGACCTCTGGTACTAGAACTGGCCCTCCATGTTGGGGGTTGGGCAGTTGAACATGGAAAAAAGACAAAAGTTCCGAAACATAAACAATCCTTGGATACGAACGGATCTACTGTTGACAACCCCTGCAAACGGATTAAGGCAACGAACTTTGGATATGCACGTGGAATGTGAGGTCTCTTAATAGGCCACGAGCAGCCGAACCACTAGTGGGGGCCTTAGACTGCGGCAAAGCAGACATTAACGTCATCCAAGAAATGCGATGGGATGGGTCGGACAAAAAGAGGATGAAAAACTGCGACACCTACTACGGCGATTGCTATTGACGGCAAAAGCAGCGCTTATTTCGATGCGGATTTGTTGTCGGAGGCAAACTAAGACAAGAAGTCCTGAGCTTTCGGCATGTAAATGAGCGCCTAGTAGCAATCTGCATCAAGGCTAAATTCGCCAACATTAGCCTTATATGCGCGCATGTTCCCACAGAGGAGGAAGATGACGACACCAAGGATGCCTTCTATGAGATCTTGAATAAAACCTACGTGCAATGCCCTAGCTATGACATTAAAACTGTCCTTGGCGGTATGAAACATTGTTGTAGCTAGCGCGCGGTTCCCCCATCTTAATATTCACAAGGGACTTGGGGAACTCCTGATCAATCAACGGTCAAGCAGATTGATCACATTGCGATCGACGCAAGACACTCCTCCAGTATTATGGATGTCCGAACGTTCCGAGGAGCCAATATCGACTCGGACCATTACCTTGTTGTAGCCAAGGTACTAGATGCGGATATCAGAAACAACGCCAAGACAAGCTAATATTGTGAGGAATTTCGACGTCAGAAGTCCCTTGCCGCCCGCATCAAGCATCGAAGACCAGTGACAACACTGCCAAAAAGCCATCAGAGATGCCGCTTCTGATGTACTGAATTTCACTCGACCACCACAACGAAACCCCTGGCTTGATGACGAAAGCCGGCAAGCACATGCAGCTAAGCAACACGCACGCCAAGCGGCGCTGAAAAGAAAAGAAAGGCACGTTCTCTATGTGCAGAAGAGGAGCGACGAACATGGGCTTCTATTTTCACGAGGAAAAGGAAACTTAGGGAGAGAGAAAAGAGAGGTACCGATGTACATTGGTCTTTAATGTCTGAATATTGTAATGGGTAGGAATCAACCAAATATTTACATTACGGCAGATCTTGGAGAAACCAATGAGCTTCAGATCGATTCACACAACTTATTCATCGATTTTAAGTCCGCGTATGTCAGCATCTATAGAAACGAACTATGGTATAGGCACAGAGTAATGTCTAGTTTTGGCATCGATGACAAGCTCACCCGTTTGTACAGGATGACGATGGAGAACGCACGCCGCTCCATCAACGTAGGTAAAAAACTCACCAGGGCCGTCGATGCTCAAAAAAGAATGCGCTATCATGCGAATATTTTAACATCATACTTAAAAGAATAGTGAAAAACTCACTAGCAAACACACGAGGCACTATCTTTCAAAAGTCCGTCCAACTACTCGTATACTCCATGATGTTGACATAATCCGAAGGAAGCAGCGTGATGTAGGTGGCGGATTCATTGGTTTTAGACGGAAGCAGTGAAAATGGACTTAACGGTCAAAGAGGATAAGACTAGAAAGAACACCCAACAGAGACGTCTCGAACAGAACGTCAACCTCGATAGAGACAACTTTAAGGTATTTAGTTAAAAACTTTATCTAAGCTCCGCTATCAATCTAGACAACGAAATAAGCGCTGAGATCAAACTATTACCAATCGTTGCTTTTTCGAGCTAAAAAAAACAATTGACTAGCAAAGCTCTCTCTTATAAACCCAGTCCTGCCCTTTGGCGCAGATGCATGGACATTATGAGAGAAAAATTCTTCGAGTAATCTTTGGTCCCGTCTGTATTGACTGTGCTGGGGCAGGAGATATAACGACGAAGTGTATGAACTGTACAGCGACATCGACTTAGCCAAAAGAGTAAAGATCCAACGACTGAGATGGCTGGGTTATGTAGAGCGGATGGATACCAACGCTCCGGTTTGAAAAGTCTCCGCCGCGAAGGAACAGCGCAGGAAGAGAAAGATTGAGACTCAGGTGGCGCAAGCAAATAGAAGAGGACCTAACTCAACTTAGCATGCGAAACTGGAGGCAGTTAACAAAGGATCGAGCCTGAGGGAGACGCTTGTTGACTGAGGCCCATGTTTAACCCGGACTGTAGCGCCACCTATAGTAAGTAAGTTAAGGCTTCCGAACATTATTCATCTTGTTGCACTTCTTTTAGGGCTCATTCTAGCTCTTCCTATGTTCTTTCTATTTTCTTCTTAGGATCCTATTTCCTTCGCGATGTTCTTTTCTGCATGGCCTCTCTGTACATCTGTAATTCTTCCAGGTTTACCTCTTTTTGCCACTTTGATTGCTCTTTACCGGGGATGCCACTTTACGATCGATGCTTGTTTCTCAAGACGTTATAGGAAACTTGATCGAAAAATGGCCTGGGAGTATCTTGTTTCGGAATCTTTTCAAGGCTACGAAAATGTCGATAAACTGTCAGCCCATGAAATAAAAGTTCTCAATTAACGGCAGTACGATTTCTGTAACAACAGGTCCACTGATGATTTGATGAGATATCTCACCGAGAAGTGGAAACAAATTTTACAGCAATTTGACGAAAACAAAATGGTTGAAATTTCTTAGTGATTTGATAAAGTTAGCCAATAGGTTTTTTTGTCGAAAACGCTTGAATTTAAGATTGATAAATCTCTTCTGCAATCGATTAAAAATTTCCTTCAATTCAAGTTGTCTTGAATGGTTTTAAGTCTGATACCCATCAAGTAAATGCTGGTGTGCCCCAGGGCTGCATCCTCCCTACTCACCTTTTCATAAGTGATACTTCTTCTATTCTAATATATTCCTTTCCTCAAAACAGTACACTCTGATTTTAAAATTCATTCGTGGACCCTGGCCTCTGCTCTACGGCTGTAGAACTGGAACGGCAGCGTATGCTTAGTTTATTTAATTCCGGTACAAACAGCATAACAGTGTGGAATTGAATGCTTTCAAATACAATATTGTCTGCTGTCGTTAAAGCGAAATTAAAGCACCCAGCCATTATCCATAAATAGCAGTTGCATTGCCGAAAACGAATATCTTTCCATTCCCCGTATGTGTGTTACTGACAATCTAAATTGGAATGACCACATATACTCCGAAATACCAAAGTTTCCTCAGGCGATATTAGTCACATTTCACCCCATCTAATCAAGGCATTTATCCCCCCCAAGAACCCTTTCCACTTACTAAATAAGACTCAAAGCCGTGCGATAAATCTTATAGGTTACGCTTATATCACACAATCAGTTGAAATCCATGAACAGCGGCGTAAAGTCGTTTACCTCAGCTAGTTTTCTCGGTATTTTCACCACCAAAATTGCCATACCATTCCGTCCCTTCAAACTTTCAACTGTAATACCCGTCTGGCTATTAAAGCTAATCAGTATACCCTCAAGCCTACTTACGGAAGCAATTTTTTTCTGAGCCGTACAACTCACTTATGTAATACCCTGCCAATTTCCTTTTTTCTAGTCGTTATAACTTGCAAACACTTAAAACCAACTTACATCAATATTTCCCTTTTTGCCTCCTCCACCGTCATTCCCCGGCGCTACATTATTTTGTGCACTTTTTGTTTTTTTTATAGGACGTTCGGAAAGCGCTCTGTCCATCAAGTTGCCCTTATGAAGCAGCCTATTCACCCTGGGACTGCTTCTGCATTACCTTAAGGTGATGGCTTTCCTTATATCGTACGTATGTCGCCGTATATATATTCCTCGTTTGAGCTTAGGGGTTCCGTTGCATGTTTTTATCTTTTTTGTAAATCCCTCATCTTAAGTGAGGGATATCAAGATTTATCTTTTTTGGCGAAATGAAAAACTCAGCTCATGAGCTTTCCTGTACTTTCATGTGCTCTGGCTTTCTTCTCTCTTCTTGGTTTTGAGCATGGTTTCGACTAAGAATGATACTCGATTCCAGCTGTATTCACTTGAGATTATCATTTTGTACACTGTACGGCGTGCTTATAGTGCCCCATACTACGTAACAGAAACTTAAATGGAATTCATATTGAAGGTGATTTCAGAAACTGCGCCCGTTTCAAGTAAAGCAAACACATCATCAGAAACTCAGACATTTTTATTAAAAAAATATTCACTCAAACTATACAGGTACATACATACAAACTATCACCGTTGCTTAAAATTATAGCTATGCCAGACATTTATTGCAAACCAAAGTGCAGCAGCCGGCCAACGAAATCTTTTCTTTCTATATAGCACGCCATCGTTTCAGTATTTGAAATAAGTCTGTGAAAAACTCTCCAATTATCCAAAATAACAAACATACCCGGCTTTAAGATCAGCTCCCTATGGTTGTCCTTATTTTGAACAAGTTCTACCATCAATTTTAAACTTTCATAGAATAATTTCATTCGATCTTGCGGAGGTGTCTTAAAACGACCCATCCTATGGATATCCAATCGCAGATGTCGAATTTCTTCACTTTCAGGATCCAACTCTATAATTGGTGCTTTAGTTTTCCACTTCACACTGTTCCCATCAACTTCTAGTGGTACCTTCACTTCACTCAATACAGCGAATGCATCAGAATTTAATTTTTTTAGTGTATGAGCGACATTTAGTCCATCTACTAAAATTAATTTAATATTTTGCGTAATAAAATAGCACTTCAGGCCACAATCAGCGCTGTCATATGTTATATTCGTACAGATCTCCGTATGTATCTCATTTCGCTGGTTAAAGTGAATTGCTTCAAGGTGCGGAAACAACCGGCATAGGATAAAGTTTGCCATGGCTTTGGGCTGAGTTGGTATGTCTTTGACCACAGAGAACCCGTACTCAGATAGATTTTGAAAGATTTGCCTTATCGTATCGTCATAGATGACCAACTGATTAAAGTCTATTGCGCAGGGAATGTTTTGGGAAAAACGTTGCCAACATGTTTGGGAGAAGTTAGATGATTCCTGTTTCACGTTTGATTTGAAAAGAACATTGACATCATATTCTGATTTATGACCATCGTCCCCTGGAATTATATTTTAAATTTTTCTTCAAATCAAAACAAAATTGTAATATCTTACATTCAATTAGAAGGATGTCGGTGTTAGCAATTGGATGTGCACTTTTGTAGCTTATCGACTCAGGCATGGCCAGGAAATTTAACTGCGTTCTTTGTTGTTTTTCGTCATAACATATAGGGCATCGACATTGACTCCTGAGCCAAAAAGGACTTAAACACAGTTTTCCATATCTAGGATCTTCAATTTCAAACACAGTTGACAAAATTCTCGATTCCTCTGTTTGATCTTTAACTAAAGCATTACGACTGTGATTGTCTAAAAGAAACAAAAAAGGTTTAAGCGGGGAGATCATGTATATTAAATATTGTATTTAGTAATTGTCACGTATTAACCAACAAATGATCTTCTGTGAAATCAAAGGGAGACTACCAAAAAATTAGTGATGCATAGACGTAAGAGCAGTAGACTACTAGCCGCGCGGTCGGTGGAGATAATATGGAAAGAGTTCTTCTGCAAACTATATAAAGGCGATGAATCATTCAACTTTGACCCAGACGACAGAGAAGTCTGTTAAGAACCTAGACGAAATTAACGTCTAATAAAGATGCTGACACAAACGAAGTGTCTATTTATAGTCACTGAAGATAACCTGGTTGGAAACGTGCTTCAGCTCATCTGAAAGATAAGGTCAGAGGAAAGCTTGTTCAAAACTCCGCATCGCTTGTCTTATCCCCAAGCAAGGGTACTCCTTTGATTACGCCAGCTATAAAAGAAAAAGTCTCCCAAATCTCTTTTCTGTCGATTATGTGAGCGTCTGAAATCATCAATGAAGAATCTACTCGATCATTTGACACTACCGCAGCAGGAATTTATCTATTCCATTGTCGACCATCTATTTGTCTATTTCAAGTCCGCCTATAACAGCATGCATAGGAATTACCTTTGTAACGCCATGGACAGTTTCGACGTACCCGGTATATGTTACAACTTCGATTAAAAATCGAAGATTTGGCCGGCCTTTTGAATACTGCTCGATGTTGGCCGACTCGGCACGTTAATTTGAAAACGAAAATTCCTTTAATTTTGCAATTTCATTGGAAACCGCTGCTTCGATACTGAAACCTCAATAGTCACTGTCGTACTCGTACTTCCGTAGACATTATATAGTATGTTCACTCATGCATGTCAGTTGCAACAGGGAACCTTTAATAAATGGAAGTCGTGTCTAAGAAGAGTTATTTGTTCTCTCTAGCGTTTAGTGGATTTTATCAATTTTACCAATTTCAGCCTTGGAAATCGCAAAGGTGTTTTGAGCTCTGATATAAGGTGGATGAGCCTTACCAATTGGTTGCACGCAGAAATCATGTGCAACCAATGATGACTAGCACTTGTCTAGAGCCTGATGGTCGTTTAACAAACACCTTTTATTCCTGAGCCAGATTCACCTTTCTTATTTACTAAAACTTTGGACAAATCAAATACTTTGTTCTGACATAGGATTCAAGAGAGCTGACTTTTGCCAGACGCCCCATTTTTACCTAAAACGCATTTCTTGGACTTGTAACTCTTTCCGCAATTTACGTTCGCAGTTCAACGGTATGTATCCAAATCATTGGCACGAATACATTATAAGGTATAGTCTACGACTTTAATGCTCCTTAGAGCTACAAATTATTTTTCTCGGACAGAACATCACCTTCGGTAGATACAACTTTTAGATAGATAAGAACTTTGTCTACCTAGGCTTCGCTATTTTCTTGTTTTTTTATAATTTACGCTCGTCTCAAGGGGGTTATGATACCCTTTTACTGTTGCCAGGGCGCGGGCGGAGAGATAGAAGGAGAAGAAAGGAAAGCAGTGTTGTGATGTAGTGGTTTGAAACTCAGGTTACAGGTATATTTGATTTCGATATTACCTCTCCAGGAGTGGGAGTCCGAATAAGATGGAATTTTTCTTCACTCAGAATGATTCAGGTTATAAATTTTAACGGTTGTTTTGTGCTTGAAACTCTACAACAGCCAAATCTACATGCCAGTGTTATGCCTTCACTCGCAGATTTTTCTGACTGAGTTCCAATTGCACAAATGAAAAGCTTTTCATGAGTAAAGTTCGAGCCTTGACCCTCCAAATGAGAAGCGTTCGAACCTAGAGACAGCTAGCGAAGGATCGAGACGATTGTTGACTGAGGCCCAGATCCACCCCATACTGTAGCGGCAAGTTAAGTAAGACCTACAATTCTACTGCAGAGACTTAGATTCTTCTGTTTTGGCCCAAATTTGAATACAATTTCTGTTGTGTAGGTTTTTGCTGTTATTCCTGTTGCTTTCACGTTCGTTTTTGCTCCCGTTGTATCTTTGTTTTCTTTGTTGGACAAATTGTACCATAATCCCAACCGAATGTCGTGAGATAACCTCCTTAGAGTATTCCCTAGAAAACATGACGCAAAACATGAGGGTTTAAAAAAGTCCGGTGACTAATATGTCGCAGACTATACACTGTTCCATTGATATCTCTAAAGTTTTCTACACAAGACAGTCTAGTCTCCAGCATTAGGCAATGCACAAGCAGTTTAAGGACAAAAATATCAAAATAAAACGAAATTATTTCAAATCAGACGTATCCGATTAATAAATCAAGAAATCTTACCCGCCAAGCAAACTGGTGTTGATTGCGCCTCCGCATTTTCTATTGCAATGGTATCCACACCATGAAAATCTTCATCTGAACAATTCTGCTCAAAGTCATCGTCATCTTTGCTGATTAGGAGGATATTTTGCCCCTTACACTCTATAGGTGTTTGATTCCTAGAAAGATGCAATTCATTTAGCTTTTTCAAATTCAAAGACGGTATTGCATTCATATTCAAGCTCCGCGATTGTGAATGCTTGTAATCTTCTATCCGAAAGTGGCGACTACAAACATAATAAACTGTATTTAATTTATGCAATGGAATGTTGCTAAATCTGGGACAGTCGATAGCTTCCAACCACTTCATTGCTCTCTCCTTGTTAAACGGGAATTTGTGACCTAAATCGATGTAGTCACCTTTACATGCTGGAATACAGCATTTGTTTTTCTTCATGGCACTCCTTTAAATAAAAAATGTGAGTTAAAGGCCAAGGAAATTTATTTGTTTATATTTACATATCAGGATGGCAAAATAAACCCAAACTGACAAAGGCAAATGCCTATCTGTCATTTGTGCTCCGAAGAAGTCAACTGTCAACAATAGCATGGATGTGTTCGGTGAGTTGAAAAACCGGGTCGTTTGTTGTCACGTTTGACGATTACTTGAAACCTATGGCAGACGCAGCACAGCGACCACCTCTGTACTTGGTTTGTGTTGTTCAGAAAATACGCTGTTTTTCACAAATCAAAATACGATACTTAACGTCTTGGGAACTTCCGGGCAGATTATTTGAGTAGCGGTTGTATATGGTGCGATATCTACGAACAATGTAGAGTGCCGTGATAAGCAAGTTTTACATTTAGAGGAAAATGTTCCAGCGGGCCAAGTTTAAATTGGCAAATTTGAAAGAAAAAAATTGCTGGCAGCGTAGTTTTTCTTGCATTGTTTCCAATTCTATACAGTGGGACTGTGAAATTATTACTGCACAACTTTTCGTAGATAGAGGTCCTATTTTGGCTGCACTCCTGAAGTATCATTTCGAGTCAGCTTGCTCGCTGTTGTCATAAACAACACATTTTTCATGGAAAGTCAGTATTTATGCAAAAATGGGGTAAATCGTTGATGATTGAGATGAGATGATGAAACTTTGAATAAGTCGATGCAGTTTATTCGAATTTGTTAAGCAACGTGAAGCCGACACTTTCAATGCGTTCATTTAGGCGATTTCTTGGAGGAAGTTCCAGATTCTACCAATGGAAATCACGAACACTACAAGGATTCATTGAATGGTCGACGACGAGTTTCGCTCTACGTCAGGACGTCAGTCATTGTTATCAAACCCATATGAAAGGCGCCTTCTGGATCCGTGTTCAAGGCTAGCTATTGAAATTATTAAATAAGCGGGGAACTAGCATGCGTGTCAAAACTTCTCTTCTTGTTGCTATTGTAGACAAGTCTTTCTTTTTAATTGAATCATGCACCACTTAATCTTTTGGAGTCGGTGTGTCTTTAGGATTGCAAACGACAAACAAGCCTCGAAATTTTAATGAAAATAATGTCATTTACCCATATTCTCATAGGTTTCATGTTGAAACCCCTATTAGAATTGGACAAGTGGATTTCTTGTACTGGTGAAGGTCTAAGTGAAGGTCCACCAAAAGACTCTTACTTGACTATCGGATTCTCAGAAGTGATCTCTTGGCATCTAATTATCTGGAAACATACGCAAAACTGATAGTATAAACTAATCACAAGGCTTCGAATGAGACTGTCATCGTTTGAAGACTCCTCAGGCTAAGAGTTATTAAGGCTGATTCTGTTAGAGGTACTTTTCCCAGTGGGCATTTCATGATAGCTCACGCATGCGTCTTGTAGTGCTTGGCATTTTATCATACAGAGACTTTGCACGACACAGCGTCTACGAATTATTCAGCTGTATAACGAATAATCGTGTCATTGCGTATTTTACTTGGCGATCTGGGTTTGAAGGAATACAGAATTCAAACTGTGCAAGAACTGAAGCCGGCCGTTCTTCCAAATCGTCTTCTTTTCAGTCTTGAAAAACATACAAATCAATGGTTTGGTTTCGATATTTCTTCGTAAGTGGGCCGGATGGAACTAAACTGTGAACGGTGTCCTTTACCACGGCATGAAAACAGACTACTTCTTGCTTGAAAATAAGGCGACATTTGCCTTCAACAAGATGGAACTACTTGCCAATGGCAAGTTGCCAAGAGCCCGCAAAACTATGGTTTTATTGCTAGAACGATTCGATGAACAGTTGATTTCGCGCTTTGAAATGATGAAGTGCCGTCTAGCTCATATAACCTTTTCCTTTGAAGCTACGTAATTTCCATGATTTACATGGACCGACTACAATTAAAAAATTGGAGACCAACATTATTCGAGTCATTGGTCAAACATAGTGCTCGAACGCGTCATAGAAAATTTTAACTCCAGAATGAACCATGTTAGCCGCGTTAAACAAACATTTGCAGCAAATACTCATAATCTTCAAAGATTATTGAAAAGAATGGTTCTTTTAAATGACAATCCAGAAGAATCAAATAAAATATTTCCTTCTGCTCCTATATTCTTTAATTTTTATTTTTTTTTTCTTGTTAGACACAGAATACTATTTGACATTTGATTTGATTTGACACATTTTGACATGAAATTCAGCAGAGAAATTTTCCTTCTAAAATGAGAACCAGAAATGTGGCAATGGAACAGTTTAAAGGAATTCCTCTTCTCAATAACTTAAAACAACCTCATTGAACAAAACTAATACATGGATTCTAGGATGATTGCGTCATGTGACCGCAGACAGCTGTCACTGGCAAATATCATTTTGACATATTTATCTTCATGTTGATAAGTCAGGAGCAATCAGTGAGGTTTGAAATTTCACTACTAACTGCAGCGGTACTAAGAACTCTGTAAGAAACCACTTCATAAGACCTCAGTGTTATGCCGCTAAAACACAAAATTGGTTCCTTTGCAGTCTTCGATATAGAAACCACCAACATCCCCGATTATAATTTCAACAAAGCTAACATTACAGAGATCTCTTTCCATGGTTTTGCTGCAAAAGATGCTCTCAATGAAGTGGCATCCCTTTCGCCAAGAGTTACACATAAGCTAACACTTCTCTTCAATCCTCTTATGATGATTCACACCGATGCCGAAGCAATCACAGGTAAGTTATCAAACCTCTAAGAACAAAGCAATTTTTTTTTTACATTTCAATCACCGTCTTTTCCAGGACTGAACAACTACAAGTTGGAGGAGGAATCCTCTTTCGACGCTAATGCAGCAAATGTGATATTAAATTTTCTGAAGCATTTAAGACAGCCGGTCTGCCTTGTAGCACACAATGGAAATTATTTTGATTTCCCACTTCTCAAGCAAGCATTCGACAAACTAGGAGTGGTCAGTTTAACAGAATTATTTATGTTCTACAGAAAATAAAATTATCTGAGTCTTAGGAAATTCCAAGCGATATCATTTGTATTGATACATTGGTTGCAATTAAGGAACTGGATAGACAGGTCAGAGAACAAGCGGAAGAACTTTGTCCTGTGGAACAAGATAATGTTTTAAATACATTCGATGTATTAGAGAAAGAAAGTGAAGAGACACCAAACGATTGGCAAAAGATAAATGAAACAACGCCGAAAAAACCTCCGAAACAAACGTACGTAAGCAAACGAAAATTATCAAACACAGAGAACAATGACAGCACGCCACAACATCAAGGAACAACAATTAAGTCACGGCGCTCTTTTTTCGGCACACCGAGTCAAGTATCCAACACACCGAACAAACCTGGTGAATATAAGCTTACTGCCATTCATGCACGACTATTTGATAAACCTCCAGAAGTTGCACATCATGCTGAGGCTGATGTTATTGCTCTAAAGAAAATTATCCTTCATTACGGCAAGTCATTTGTGGATTTTGCAGAATCAAATGCAACTCGACTTGTGGACGCAAAAAAAGTTGGAACACCACGGAAGCAATAGGAAGAATTTTAACTCCAACGACTTTTATCAAACGAAAATAATGTGATTAGACAAATATTTTAACATTGCGAAAATTTAATCATTTTTATTTACTAAAACAGTAATTATACACGTTGTTGCAATTTATCTATTTTTAAAATAAACTTTTTTGGAATGTGGTATACAATAGTTATGGTTTACTGCATGATTTCAGTCTAAGGATCAATGTCCATCCGCTCGACATTTCCTATCACGTTTTCTAACTAGGTTGATTTCGCCGTACATCTCTAAGAGTCCGTCGTTGAATTTTCTCCTTAAAGGCGCGTCAACGCAAATGGAACCGAATATTGTACGAGGAATTTTGCTTTCAAAACGACTTGCAACATGAAGTAGGACTGGAATGATCATAGTGTTATTGTCTTTTTAGTTGTCCTGATAGGTTACTACTCAATTGCTTTCTTAGCCCAAAGAAACAGCGTTAGCCTAGAGTGATGTTTTGTTTTATTCCTATTGAGGTGTAGTTAGAAGAATTTATAACAATTCCAAGATAGGTTGAGAGAAATTTTTTTTCGGTCCTATAAGACCAACCCGACGGAGGAAAACCGGAATAAATTCAAACGAGCCAAGAATGACTGCAACGCGTGTAAAATTTCTATACGACCCAAAACTGAGGCAAAAAATACAACAGTGTCCCAAAGGTAGTAAAAATTGTTGGTCGTTCGTCAAAAACATAAGAAATTCTGCCTCGTCCTCCATCCCAACGCTCATTTACAATGACATTCCAGCTGTCAGCTCTTTGGACAAGGCCAATTTGCTTGCTGCACACTTTGCAGCCAACTCAACGCTTCCGGATTGTGCTTTGTATCCGCCTACACTTGAGTGCGTCGAATGGGACGAATCCACTCATCCCGTACTATCGCGTAGTAGCAAGAGTGCTTAAAGATTTTAACATTCGCAAATCCGCTAGTCCAGATGGTATGTCTCCCTTCAACGCTGGCAAAACCACTGCGTAAGCTTTTCCATCAATCCTACTCTTAAGGACTCTTTCCGAGCAGATGGAAAATAGCATTTGTCCAGGCCGTTCCTAACACGAAAACTTCTTAATGACCGGGAGTACGGTTTTCGTAGCAACAAGTCCACTGGTGATTTGATGGCATGTCTTACCGAAAAGTGGAACCAAAGCTTACATCAGTCTGGCTAAAGCAAGATAGTTGCACTTGATATTTCTAAGGCATTTGACAGAGTTTGGCATCAAGCTCTTTTGTCGAAAATGCGTGCTTTTGGGATCGACCTCTCTCTTCTTCAATGGATTGGAAATTACCTTTCGGGACGTTCAGTTCAACTTGTCTTGGATGGTTTCAAGTCTGATATTCACAAAATAAATGCTCTTTTTAATTTTTATCAATGATCTCTTGTTTGCTATTTCTAATCCAATATATTCCTTCGCTGACGACAGTACTCTTTGCTTCTCATATTCATGTCTGAATTCACGGCCCTGCTCTTCAGCTTTAGAACACCAATTGGGGAACTATTAACAGAGTGGAATTTAATGCTTCCAAAACACAATGTCGTCTGCTGACGCTAAAGCGAAATTCAAATACCCAGCCATTATCCATGAATGGCACTTGTGTCGTCGAAATCGAAAAATTTTCCATTCTCGGTATGTGTGTCAATGACAACCTACGTTGGAATGACCATATTTTCGAAGTCGTCAGAAATGCAGCGAAATGTCTAGGCTTCCTTAAGCGATGTCAAAAATTCTTCACTCCCCTTCATCTGGCTTCAATATACGAGTACAAGGCTTTCATCCGCCAAAAACTGGAGTACAATGCTCACATCTGGTCAGGTGCTCCTAAGACCAATATTACACAGTCCATTTACACCCTCGACACCCGACGTAATGTCTCTTGCCTCACCTTGTTCTATTGCTATTTTCACCACCAGTGCTCCACAGAAATTACCAATAGCATTCCGCCCCTCCAAACCTTCAACCGTAACACCCGTCTCGCTAGGAATGCTCAACAGTATACCCTCAAGCCCACTTTCGGACGTACCCTGAAATCTCATGATTCTTTCCTAATCCGAATAACTCGCCTATGGAATGCCCTGTCAAGCTCTTTATCCCCTAGTCATTATAACCTCCAAACATACAAAACCAACGTACATCGGTACCTTTCTTTCTATCCTCCCTAATTTTCCGTCGCACGCGCTGTGTGCAAACATTTTAAGGGTACACAAAATCCCTTGTGCGCGCTCCGAGAAACTCAGCGCTAGAAGATTATACTCTTATGATTTGATCAATAAGGTTGTTGCAAGTGGCTTAGCACAGAAAAGTCCATGTCTCTGAATTCAATGAGAAAATGATGGAAACCTTTTTTTTGAGCCTTTACAATTTTTTCTGTTAAGTGGAAAGATGAGTGTTGATTCATATTTGTGCCCGTTTCCATAACTTTCCGCAAGATTTCTGGTGATAACTGTTCGCATTCCTGTCAAATATTCTCCTTAAGGCATGTTCACAAGCATGTTCACCAAGACCCGCTTATATAATTCCGGCAGCAAGAAGTCGTTTATCATTACCCTGTAGCGTTCGCCAGTAACAAAGACCCCATTGGCGAGTGGCTTTGAGTGAATGCAATGGCTCTTCGTGGATCACACGCGGATTTTCAGTGCCCCAGAGACGAAGATTTTGCTTATTCACGTAACCGCTTAAGTGAAAATGCGCCTCATCGCTCATGACGAATTTCGACACAAAATCGTCCTCTTCGTTTTTGAAATTGGGGATGGCTTGACAGCGGAGTATAGCGTTCCATTTTTTGTCTGTTTGTATTCTGCAGCTGTCTAGTTCACAAATGTCAAATATAATTGACGTACGACGCCATTTGCATTAATTATAACATCTTCCATTAGGAGTGTTGAAGGAGATCCAAATTTATAAATTCGACGTGGTTCACAACAGCTCCGTCCGGTTTATGTTAAATTTTGTGGAAAGATCTACGTTTTAAAGCTTATAAGATCTAGCTCGTGTAGGCCGAATAACCATCATTTGCGTTAAAATTTCGGTGAATGGGCCACAAAAGCTACTGGCATTGGATCCGCTGTTTTTGTTTTCAGCGATAACGTTCATTGTTGGTTCAAGGTGTACATACTCGTATGTCAATAAGCTAAATTGTCTCATTTGCAGTGAAGATGATCCACATGAGATTATCGCCGTTATATTTCGAAATAATGTGTAATAATTAGATTTTCTTAAAAAAAAAAATTAAGCTAATCAACATGTTACGGTCAAGGGTATTTGCCAGCCATGACTTTTTCGTTCCGCGTCTAAATGGCATGCATTTGGAAAATATGTGATTTCAGCTGAAAGTCGCTACGTCCCATGTATGTAGCAGACGAAACAATGAACTTATTGAAGGAAAAATTCAAGGAACGCATAATTCCGCTTGATAGACCAGTAAATCGGCCTCCAAGGTCTTGTGATTTAACACCTCTTGATTATTTTCTTTGAAGATACGCACATTTGCTGGTCTTCGCTGACAACAATGCCAAATTTCAAAGCATTGAAAGCCAACAGTATTCATCTTATTGAGGACATACGGCCGCAAGTTCTTCAAAAATGAGTCGAAAACTTTTTCTCTCGGATGACATTCATCACATCCGGCCGTGGTCAGCATAGAGCCTAAGTTGTATTGAAAAATTAATTGCAAAATATATTCTCCCGATTGATTACAGATAAATGGCCATTGAATGCAATTTCATATCTTTTGTTCAAAATCAAAATTAGTACTGGCTTAAAAAAACCAACCTGACAGCAGGGATCAAATTAAATTTTCCTTAAATGGAAAGAGTACTCCGAAATGACGAAGAAAAAAAAGGAACGAATCAGGATTCATTCGGTTGAGACAGACCACATACGCTTTGAAGTACGATTTAATTAGCTGAGAGTCGATCAGATAGGAAGCAATAACTACAGATCGATGAAACTAATGTCGCAGACTGTGAAAAAATACGAGAGCATTCTACTTGTAACCTTACTTTACTTACTTTAGTGGCGCTACAGTCCGGGGTGGACCTAGGCCTCAGCCAACAAGCTTCTCCAGCCAGCTCGATCCCTGGCTAGCTGCCTCCAGTTTCGCAGACTAAGTTGGCTGAGGTCCTCTTCCACTTGCGTGCGCCACCTGAGTCTTGGCCTTCCTCTACTGCGCTGTCCCTCGGGAGCGGTTTCGAAGACTTTTCGGACCGGAGCATTGGTGTTCATCCGCTCTACATGACCCAGCCATCTCAGTCTTTGGATCTTCACTCTTCTGGCTAGGTCCATGTCGCTGTACACTCCATACAGTTGGTCGTTGTATCTCCTCCTCCACTCACCGTCAATGCAGACGGGACCGAAGATCGCCCGAAGAATTTTTCTCTCGAAGCAACCAAGAACACCCTCATCCATTTTTGATAATGTCCATGCCTCTGCGCCATAGAGCAGGACCGGGATTATTAAGGTCTTACTTTTGACTTACTGGTGACTTTTGTGTCCCGAGAGAGGGCTTTGCTATTCAATTGCCTTCTTAACCCAAAGAAACAGCGGTTGGCAAGAGTAATTCTTCACTTGATCTCAGCGTTGGTCTCGTTGTCTGTATTTATAGCAGAGCCTAGGTAGACAAAGTCCTTAACTACCTCAAAGTTTTATCTATCAAGGGTGACGTTCTACCCGAGACGTCGGTGTTGGTTGTCCTTTTTGCTTGACAGCATATACTTGGTTTTACCCTCATTGAACGCTTAACCCATTTTCGCCGCTTCCGACTCAATACAAGCGGAAGCGCCACTGACATCACGCTGCTTTCTCCCGATTATGTCAATATCGTCGGCGTATGCGAGTAGTTGGACGGACTTTTGAAAGATACTGCCTCTTGTGTTTGCTCGTGAGTTTTGCACTATTTTTGCAAGTACGATGTTGAAAAAATCACATGACAGCACATCGCCTTGTCTAAATCCTTTCTGGACATCAAACGTCTCGGTGAGATCTTTACCGACCTTGATGAAGCAACGTGCATTCTCCATCGTCATCCTTCACAGACGGACGAGTTTGGCAGGGATGCCAAAACTAGACATTGCTCTGTATAGCTCGTCTCTATAGATGCTGTCATACGCGTCCTTAAAATCGATGAATAGGTGGTGTGTATCGTTCTGAAGCTCATGGGTCTTCTCCAAGATCTGCCGTAGTGTGAATATTTGGTCAAAGGTGGACTTTCCTGCCTGAAACCACACTGATATGGACTTATCATGTTGTTCAAAACCGGTTCACACAATGCGCCAGATAAGATATCGTATGGAATATTAGGAAGACTGATGCCTCAATAGTTGGCGCAGTTCAGAAGGTTTCCTTTCTTGAGGATCGGACAAACAATGGAAATTCATTGGGCATACTTTCGTCCGACCATATTTTAAAGATGAGTTGGTGTATGCTCCTTACCAAGTCATTGCCTGCCGCTTTGAAGAGCTCGGCAGTCAGGCCATCCACTCCAGCAGCTTTGTTGGACTTAAGCTTCGATATAGCTATCTTCACTTCATCCAGGTCGGGTGGACGGAATTGTTGGTCATCATCGTCCAAGTTGAAAGGTTGATTCTGCCTGACAGTGGTATTTGGTCCGACATCGCCGTTATACAGTCTGCAGAAATGATCTTTCCAAATCCTCAGCATCGACTGCGACAGGATTCGGTTCGGGGTTTGTTTCCGTGGCATGTTATTTCCTTCTCATGCTCTTTCTTCTTCCTCCTGAGAAGCCGGAGCCATTTGAAACTAATGCTATATAAATCAATCAATTAAGCACGTGGCCCCCGGGGGACTTGATGCGATCTAAAGCTGATCGTGGTGGAGAACTATTGATTTTTAGAAGTTGAAGGTGTATCGCCACTTAGTTTTCATTTAAGAATTTATTGAATAGCGAATTTGCGAATCCGAAATGTCTTTCCTTTTCACCGATGGCAGCGTTGTCATTAGCAACAGTGTGACGGCCCTCTCGGATATTCTTAACAACTGGATCGAGGCACTTAAAGATAACCGAAGTTATAAGTACTGTACAAATTAGTTCGGATTCTGCTTTGTCGATTTTTAAAACCACAACCCCTAATCCTGACATCTATTGAGAAGAATTCGAAGTTATGCATGCTAATATCCCATGTGCCTGCTCCTCTGGTCGCAGAATACCGGCCTATACCCCCATAAGACTCACAATATATGGAATATATACGGAGAAGACAAAACATGTGACGCACCAGTTAATATCGCCGGATGAAAAGGGATCCACTATTGACGAGCACTGTAATAGAGTAAAGAGCAGTGACCTTTAGTCACGGTACTATGTCTGGCAAAATTTTAGGCTTATTGACTTTGCGGCAGGACGATATCCTCATCTCAATATACACAAGGAACGATCTAGGTTTCAGTATCATGAAACGCTCAACCAAATTGATAATTTTTTGGTCAGCGTATGGGGACATACTCGGATAACCAACTTAATGTAGCCTAGGTACGAAGGCAAGTTTCCCAAGTACCACAGCAAAGAACTACGTAGAGAGGAGACCAAGAGACCTCTTAAAAACTTGCCGAACCAGCAACAATCTTTTATCAATTAATATGCTGGGTTTCACGGGGCAACCGCAAATAAATCCGTGGTTTGATAAAGAATGGCGCAAAAGATGTGCAGCTAAATAAGAAGCATTCAAGTGACGCTGCAACCAAGGACAAGAAACTTTCGAGTACTCTATGTACAGAAGAAATAGCAAAAACATCGGCTTCCTGTTTCCGCTCGATATGAGATTTAAGAGTTTGTACTCCGAGACCAAAATATACAGAGGTTTTACGGATAAGTAAAGTGAACATGACAAGGCAACAAAATCCGTACAGAAATCTGTAGAGATATGAAGATAAATTCCTAGTAGCAGTCCGTGCTGGGAATATTGAAAAACTTACTCTGGGCCGGCTAAGAAGCCCAATACTCGCCGTCAGGCAAAATACGAGTAGACCACTCAACTTAGATGACGTCAGCCAAAACTTCCTCTTACCCGTCCATAGTATGGATTGCAATATCCAAGCGTAAATCCAATAAAGCTGCTGGACGTAGCGGCTAACCGCTCGAAGTATTCAACGCTGTTGGAAGTGAATTTGTGAGAAACAAACCCCAACTCGTTTGAATTGAAACTCAGCATCGTTTGTCCGATCAACAAAAAGGAGACACCCTCAACTGGGCCAACTCCAGAGAGCTCCACTCAACATTGGATACAGGATCCTATCTGCCCTAATGTGTGAAATTCTGAGACACTTTATCAACGACATAGTTTGCCACTAATTTTGGAATCGAGCAGATCCTGAAAAAAGCTTTAAAAGTTCTAATCGACACCCACCATCTACTCATCGATTTCGAGGCCGCATTTGACAATGTTTTTGGAGATGAGGTTTATAGAGAAAAGTCTGGTTTGTACTAGTTTGTCTTGGCTGTAGACTTCAAAGAGAGGATGTCTGTCTCTATAAACCTCACCAAAATGTATTCTATCTTAAGATCCCTTGCCAGACTTCAGAAATCTGTTTTCGTGATATTTGTTGAGTTCACAGGGCTGTAGTCTTACAAGCCCAAATCACTGCTGTTCAAGTTGACATACAAATTAAGATTTACTAAACGACCACTAGGCTATTATGTAGCTATCTACGGGGTGTCTTCCTATCTACTCGTAACTAGCCTTTCTTCAAAGTCGATCACCTATTAAATGATCTAGGGTTTATTTAAGCTCAAGGAAAGAAAAAGCGGTAATACAAAACAAAAACACATTAAAGAATATCGGTACGACATTTCCGACTTGCTTTCTTTGCTAATAACGCCAACTCAGCTTCAATACGTAACCGTTCCTCTTCCTTCAGGGCAGCACGTATAGCATCAGCTTCATGTACAGCTCTTGCCGCAATTTCTTGTACTAGAGCAACATGCTTCAGCATTCCTTTCTTCATACAGTAACTAAAATTCATCCCGATCGTGTACTTGATTTCGATGCCAGATTTTTGGGAAAACTCTTGCCAATGATACAGTAACCAGTTGTCATTCTTAATACATTCAATTGTTATCAGAATGGGTTCGAAATCATTGATTTTTCGAAGGAAAACTAGGGCCACGTTTTTTACTTCTTCCTTTTCGGCAAAAACTTCAACTGATGCGTTAAGGATTTGAACCAATTCGGTGAGATTATTTCGAGTCTCGTTTAAATCGATGGTAGGCAAGGGATTACCAATTGTTATCTCTTCCAACTTAAGGAAGTCAGAGCAGGCTGTCCACATTGCACGATATGGACTGAAACTTTCGATAATACTGTTCAAATAGTCAAGGGAAAATTCTTCGGCTTCGAAAAGGTTTTGCCTTATTTGAAGGACATTGCCAGCCTTTTGTTGATCCATTATTATCTTCCAGGTCTTCTTTGCCTGAAAAGGTAGTTAGTATTTAATGTTAGTTATAAAATTAAAAATAAAAACAGCGAAAAACCACTTTTTAAACAATCAAAGGATTTAAAGTTTAAGAAAACTTCAGAATAATTACTTCAGGCAGCTCGATTGAACTTCCTTGGATAGTCATACCTTTAGATGGAATTCCGATTTAGATACGAGGTCTCGACCTTACTGAGGAGAAGGAATCTCATAAAAACTAATTACACATGCCTTAAGGGGAAGATCAGCAATTCCATCAATTCTCCATCTAGACTTAGAAGGAAACAGAAGGTAGGCCTAGTTGTTCGGATCCTGAAGGTTTTAAGCTGGCGCGTGCAGCCAAATCGTCCGTTTCATTGTGAAATTCAGACTTACAGCGACTTACAGAAAGCTTTTAGATTTGTTAGCAAGTCACAAAAGACGAATTCATTGTAAGACTCCAATCTTGAAGTAATTGCAGCAAAAAGACCATAGAAACAACTCGTAGTTCGGATTTCGAAAATGCCTCTTAGTATGTCTTTTACGAAAACATCAAAATACATACTGGTGAGATTCTTCAAAAGAGGCGTAGCAACCAGACTGGAAACACCCACCAAATTTATTGACACCTACACGTAGTCGAAAGCACAACTCGTTGTCTCATACTCGAAGTGGTGGTGTCATGAAGCTTTCAAACTTGCGGCTGGTGCACACCTGGCATTCGAGTATGCCCAGGTATGTTAAAAAAAGGTGTAGGCCAACTGTCGACAAGTACTATTTAGAAAAGATAACCTTCTTCACGTTGAAGATGACGGGCAGAACGATCGAATTTCATGTGCCCAAAGTTGCTTTGCGAGTGCATCCACTGCATATGTATGCTGATGCGGAACATAGAGCGTGCGTTCGACCAACACCACTATTGAGGCTATGTGTATGGGTAGCTCGACCAGACAACTCGGCGTAGACGAATCAGTAGTTTTCATAAACTAATGAAACCCTTATTGCGGATGCTTACCTCGATGCTTATGTGTTAGTTGGGGTAAACAGAAATTCGTGAAATGGTGACGACCTAACTTCACTGCTATAGCGGATGCGGGTTGAGTTTTTGCTTAACGTTCTCACCGTGCATATCGTACGTTTACTCTTAAACGTGGATCGCCTTAAAATTGATTGACTATTGGTGCACTGAAATTTAAGATTCAGCCATTACCCTTACAACTTCTTTCTTTATCTTCACAAAGAGGACGAAGCTGACCAGCCTACTTTATACGTTTCCCAACGACGCTAAGCACCTATTTTGGATGATTGATAATCATTGATAATTATCTCTTACCTAGATTAATAACTAAATTCTTAATGTCATCCTCCGTTTAAAAATGTAAGAAGAATCTATCCTAGTAACAATACGCAATGTAGTTTTGATGATTGATGCCGTTGGACGCACAGACACCAGAACTACTATTGTCGTGAACGTACAAAATAACTTTCCTGAATTAAATTCACGTTCAGAAAGGGAATATAGTCGAGTCTTCACGGTCGACTCTAAAACCGTATTAAGATTCGGCGATAGTGACTTCACTTCACAGAGAACGACAATTTTGGAGCTCACTGATCGTTCACAAAACATTAGTCTTTCTTCCAAATATAGGATCATCCAATTACTGGGCCAGATTTGACATCCCTGTTTCAGTCATATACGTCAAACCATACTGTCATTCGAAACTGCAAATGTTTAGTTTGAGGCTTGGCATTTTATAACATGGATCGTGTAACAATCGTTGAACGTGTTAAAACTGTGAAAACTTACTACAAATCTAGTGATTATGAAGTAGATACGTTTCGCGCATAACGACATAATTGTCCATTTGTGTGCTATAGGCAAAAGTGTGAAAAATTCGAAGAGACTGGCTCTTTTATAGATGTCTTAAGGGCTATCTATCATCGAAATGCACGGTTTATAGAAAATATGGTTGCCTTTAGTGACAGTGTCGACAGCTCGATTTCACTACGAGCACACCATTTGGGCTTGTCTTATGACACATTATGGTTTATTTTGCATCTACGTCCTGATATAAGTTAAACTCAGGATTCGAAGGCAGCTGTCCACGGCATACGTGGTCAATTATTGTCAATTGTGTGCTTGAACATCGGTGTTTGGATGAGCAATTTTCACACAACATATCCTTCAGCGATGAGGCTCATTTGGTGTGTAAATTTTTCTCACACAACACAACCCGTTTTGGCTTCTGGACGAGCTATTTCGCATTCGAGGACTACCAAGTCCTGCAAGAACCTCCGTAGAGTACATTTGCATGATAGTATATTCCATTCTGGACGAGGAAAAGTGTATTTGCCAGTGGGGATAGCTTAGCTGTGTTTAAGGTGAATTCACCGTGCATTTTTTCGTCCCAAGTCGCAACGGGATCACAGAAAATGTGATAGCCGAAGAATTTACTAGACAAGATTTAGTGGAGCTCTTCTCACGACTTTTCTAGAGTCAGTAAGGGCTTCCATTGGCATGTGGAGTTCTTGTGACCGAGCTGCAGATAGCCTGACTTTCGACTTTCTAGAATGCCGACAAAATAAATGCTTGATGACCCCCCCTCTAAAGTCATAGACTTTTCTGCTATCCGCCTCAGATTCTTTATTGGAGTCGTAGACCTAGACTTTGCTGCTTTTGCTTAATATCTAAAAGTGCTCAACATCCCTGAAGGGATTACGAATCTTTTTGTAACAAAAGCTCTTATTTGTCAGAGCCAGAACTATTGCTATAGAGTTCAAACAAACAGATTTCTGGAATTAAAGGCAAAAAGGCTGAAATTGTTGGAAGGCTATCAAAGCGATGCAACGGAGGTATCCTCGCAACTATCTATCTACCATTACAAGAATGACCTTGGTTCTTAGGATAGATCTCGTGCGAAATTTTTGTCTACACCAGCAGTTTGTGCTTGTCCTAAACTTCACATAACCAGATTCGCCTCTGTAAATATCGGGCAAATCCGTCATTGGCAATGACTCCATGAAATGCTATTGTTGAGTTTGGGCATAAATCTTGAAATATGGAAACATGGGACCAATGGTGTACGGAAATGTGAATACCATAATTGCTTGAGCAAAAGTATGAGGTGGTCCTGATAGTCATCTACTTTATTCAATGAAGCTAGATAAAAAGGGGTTTACACAACTTTACAGTAGTAAGCACTTCAATGTGACTAAAGAACAACATGGTTCCTGTGAAGGATCTTAGTTTTAAGGTGAGTTGATTGAAAAACCAGTATCGGTTATAACACAAGCGAGTAGAAGAACTCGGTCTAATCGGTTGTTTTCTGAATATTAAAGCTGCAATTTTCAGGCCCTGTATCCTGAATGAGCGGCAGCGTATCTTGGCAAATTGATAAGTGAAGACGGGGAATATGGGCAAGCTCAACTTGCATTCGTAGTTGTTCCAGCAAATCGACATTCTTCAACGAGCCTTTCATTCGACCAAAGAAACCGAAGTTGCCAAAGTAGCCTCAAAAATGAAGCGAGTGATTAAAGAGCCAAAGAGATATGTGCATCTAAAGTGGTCTTCGTCAGTTGATGGCTTTCCTCTACCAAAAATCGGAACAATGGGATGGAACTGGACATAACTTAACGAGATCAAAAATAAATTCTTACAGATGGATCACCAAATAAAGATGATCATAATTAAATAAGATAGACAACCAAACATCTAAATTCATATAAATATAAATAAATTTCGAACAACTTACATCAACAGCAACCTCCAAAGCCTTCTCCGGATCGAATTGCAGAGAAAACCTCATGATTTCCTCATTCAATGACTCCAGTTGCTCTTGAAACGATGCCAATTCTCTAATCTGCAGACGCTTAAACTCTTCAATATCGATCTTATGTTCCTCTCTCATTACAAGCAAACGCTTAGATATTTTATACGGCCATGCAAATGCCTCCCATTTCATACTAAATTGCTGGTCACTTAGATTGTAAAGGAAGAAATCCAAAACGTTGTACTCAATCATCATGATTTGAATGCGTTCCTTCAGAAGACTCAGCTTATCCGGTACCAAAGTCATAAACTCTCTGATTTCGAAAAGATGCTCGATGGTCAATAGTTTCTCATGTAGTCTGCCGTTGATTTCGAGCAGCGCCTCCAGTAGTTCCTCATTGATGTTATACATCCTTTGGACATAGTAGAGAAACAATTTTCGAATTATTTCGATTCTCTTGTTAACTAGAAACTTTTTCAGTGGCTCGACGACAACTTGAAACGACCCAATCACGATCTGTTCTGGCAATATTTCCCTCAATTCTTCCTTTTGCTCCTTTTGATAGAGAATTTCATTTTTCACTTCCTGAGAGGTTTTGCTGGCATCAGCAAACTTTTGAATAAACTCATCCACAACCAGCTCGTGAAACTCGACAAATTGACTATATCTCGCCAAATATGCATTTAGAGGGATCACAGCCTTGGAATACGAAGCATGAAGACGAGCTAAGTGGTCAATGTACACATCTTCGATCAACTCTACAGTAAAGATATACAAGTTTCTGGCAAAGTCTAGATTCAGCAAGCTATCCGGGTCGATAATTCGAATGCCACAAGTTGACATCAGTGAAGTGTACAGTAGTTTCGTCACTGTAGGTTCAAACTCCGTTGGATCCGTCGAATAATAAGGTCCATTTGAAGATATGTGAATAATTAACTTGAAAACCGGAGGCAAATGGAGCCTATCGAATGGTGTCGTTCGAAAGTCATTAGTCCATTCGTAGTCTTCTTCGAGATACAAAAAATCAAGGCAAGGATCGTTCAACAGGTGGCTATAGTTTAAAATTGACTTCTCTAAAAGAATTTGAAGGGATTCCTGCATTCGAAATTTGACTTGAAGAAAAAATCTTGATATTTTCGATACCATGTAGAGATTCCAATCGGATATGCTGAGGTCCAGCCAGCCCTTACCGATGCTTCGAAGGCATAGACAAATCTTGCCGGATAAATTCTCAGGCCATACATATTTCAAATACTTAACCACAGTGGAAGTGTTGTTCTCTTGGCTGGTAACAAAATCTGTAAGTGGGACAGCTCGTACGAAGTTCTTTGAAAAAAGGCAGAATGATTCAATGTGGACACATTCTGCAGCTGCATGCAGCATAGCTTTAATGGACTCTCCCACATAGAAAAGCGTTATCTTCCTTAAAGTCTGCCTGGCTAATGTGAAACCGATTGGATCGGTTTTCAACATAGAGAATTGGAAACTTTTCTTCACCGATGTATCCTTAGATGGTATCTTGACGAATTCGAACTGCTCCCCGTGATCCTGCAGAAAATTTTGAAGTTCATATGAGAACATGATGCGTTGAAAATTCAGTCGGATTTCTGTTGTTACACTTTGAAGGATAGCGTTTTTGTCATCGGCAGAACTGTCGTTTACAAGTGAGAGCATGATTATCCGTTCCAATAAGCGCTGATTCATAGGCGGGGTTCCATCATACATAGAGCAGTCCAAGAAAAATTGATATCGGATCTTGGCTTCGCTTTTATGACGCTCCTCTAAAGCATACCTAATGCGGTCTACGAATTTATATGGACTTTCAGCCATAAACATCAATTGAATCCTGTATACTTGGTGTGTACGAGCTTCTGGAAGATCTACTATAGAAAAAAGATATGATTCCTCATCATAAGAATAAACAGCGGCCATTTCCCACGAATAAATCCCACTGTCAGTCTTAATCAACGCCCATGCTGGCAGAGGATGCATTTTACCTTCAACGAAACCCGTTTCAAACCAGCCGTTGGTACTGTTCGATTCGAAACCTTCATCATCGAAGACGAACAGGGGTAGCAAGAACTTTCGCTCAAACGCTAACTTTTGTATTTCTTCTTGGACTTCGTCGGGCGTTATTAGCTCTGAATTATTGATTCCGTAGCTTGACAGCAATTGGGAGATACGCACTTTGAAGTACTTTTTGCGACGTCTGTCCACACTGACATCACGAGGCAAATGACGTGGTGGTACTTGACGAATCATTTGGACCTTAGGAAGGATTGTCTGAAGAGGAAACAGAACTTGATGCTTTCCAGGAAATGTTATCCATTTCTGAGCAGATTCCAATGTGTAATCGGTCTCTAAGTTGAATACGGTTTTGGAGAACTGATTGTAACATCCTTCGGTTAGGGATTCATAGGCATAGTTAGGTTTCGCTAATAGGTTCTCCTTCAAAGTTTCTTCTTCGTCCTTAGCGGGTTTCAAAATGCTCGAAGAAAATAGAGAAAGTTTAACTGAATCTGTCATGATTCTTTGTTTTACTTATTTTTCAAAAATAAACTCAATTTTGATATCCGGACTCAAACTAAGTTTATTTATTTGTTAAGTGAGGAGAGGAGTGCATATATTTGATACTGAGAAGATGATTTGGTGCATGATTCTTACAAAGTCATTTCTCGCTGCCTTAAACAGCTCGGCGCGCAGCTAAGCCAAAACCGATAGCGTTGTTTCTACTTAGGTTTGGATGTGGCTTTCCTCATTGCGCCGAGGGCGACTGATCTGCATTTTTTTTCTTTTGGCTTTGGAGGAGTAGATTAAACGACAAACTCTACGACATGCGCGTTGACGTTGATCAAGTCAGAAAACTATAAACCAGTCGTCTGGAACATGTAGATCTCATTGAATGCTTTGGCCCGCAGAGTCTTAGAAGGTTAACATAGTTGAGGGGGATCTTGCAATATATTGCGTGCAGAAGTAGAAGAAGACCTCAAGCGGCTTGGAGTGCGCAACTAAAGGCAAGAAGCTAAGGACCAAGCTAAGTGTAAGCTGATTTCCAGTTAAGAGAAAACACTTCTTGGTTTTTGAAGCGCTCATGAGATTTATTTGGCGGGCTTAGGTTTCATACACCAACACCTTTATCCTAAGGCTCTGACGAAGTACAGGGTTTTCCAAGAAGGACTTGACAACTTTTTTTTAAAATAAAACGCAAAACATTTGATATATTTCAAAAACTTTATTATTGGCTGAAGTACAATAAAAACATTTATGAATGGAACTCGACTTCGTTCATATGGCCACCGCGGGCACCTTTGCAGCGGTCGATTCGTTGGACCCAATTTTCAACGACTCGGTCACACATTTCGGCCGCTATTTCGCATTCAATGTTGGCTCTGAGCTCTTCCAACGTCGTCGGCTTGTTGGCATAAACCAATGACTTAACGTAGCCCCACAGAAAATAGTCAAGCGGCGTTAAATCGCACGAACGAGACGATGATGATGATTTTGCGATGAAATTCACCATCTTGGCGCATCTTCTCCAGAATCCAATCGGAGAATGTACGTCGCTTCAAATGGTCCATTGGCTTCAATTCTTGAGTCAGCTTGATCTTGTATGGGTGTAAACTAAGATCCTTACGCAAAATACGCCATAATATGGTCTGAGCGATGCCCAATTCTTGAAAACGCCGTGGAATTAACTGATTTGGATCGTTTGCTACGGACGCCTGAACGGCAGCGATATTTTCGACACTTCGACCAACCCGTTGTCTCACTGACACGGCAACATCACACAACGAATATGTAGACTCAAATTGTTGCACTAAACTTGTTATTGCCTGTCTACTAGGGCGAGAATTACGACCGAAAATTGGAATTAACGCTCTTAAAGTTGCAGTCACCGACTCCGAATTTCGGTTGCTCGTTCGTGTACTTCACCATGATGAAAATGTTGAGTTTACTGAATAAATTGACAGTGACAGTTTGATGATTAGTGAAAGAGTGCGTTCACAAATTAAATTCAAAGTTGTCAAGTCCCTATTGGAAAACCCGATATTAAAATACTTTACAGACCTTCGAATATGTCAAAGCAGCTTCAGAAAGTGAACGTTGTACTGACGTAAGTTGTTATCATTGATTCTATCGAAAAAAATCTTCTGTTCAACATCTACCTTTTGAGTAAATATTTTCTGTAGCTATTCACCTGAACACGAATTGTTCATCTATTTTTGTTTATGAGGGCTGAAGCTCCTGAATGAGAGCAATCGATTTAACGTTATCCAATAGGTCCGCTAAGGAGCATAGCGATTGAAAAGAACTAACCTTCCATGCAAAACCATCGAAATACTATTGTAGGTACAATGAAGAGACTTAATTGAGCCCGTAAAATGGGCCAGAAAGACTTGATACATTCAGATCAGAGTCAAAATCGAAGACTACCCATACCGCGCGTCGCACGAGACGCACTATCCAGTTAACCTATTAGAACTTACCACCTTTTACTGGGATCGTTCATTGGTTGTGCTTTCTTAAGGGTTAAGTTTTAAAAAGGTATAGGCCAGCTGGCGGCAACTGCGAAGAGAACTTGTATATCAATACCGAACCCCTGGCGAGTATTAGATCAAGTGTAGCTACTTACTTACTTTAGGTGGCGCTACAGTCTGGGGTGGACCTGGGCCTCAGTCAACAAGCTTCTTCAGCCAGCTCGATCCCTGGCTAGCTGCCTCCAGTTTCGCACGCTAAATTGGCTGAGGTCCTCTTCCACTTGCGTGCGCCACCTGAGTCTTGGCCTTCCCCTATGCGCTGTCCCTCGGGGGCGGATTCGAAGACTTTTCGGACCGGAGCATTGGTGTCCATGCGCTCTACATGACCCAGCCATCTCAGTCTTTGGATCTTCACTCTTCTGGCTAGGTATATGTCGCTGTACAGTCCATACAGTTCGTCGTTGTGTCTCCTCCTCCACTCACCGTCAATGCAGACGGGACCGAAGATCGCCCGAAGAATTTTTCTCTCGAAGCAACCAAGAACACCCTCATCCGTTTTTGATAATGTCCATGCCTCTGCGCCATAGAGCAGGACCGGGATTATTAAAGTCTTATAAAGGGTGACTTTTGTTGTCCGAGAGAGGGCTTTGCTACTCAATTGCCTTCTTAACCCAAAGAAACAGTGGTTGGCAAGAGTAATTCTTCGCTTGATCTCAGCGCTGGTGTCGTTGTCTGTATTTATAGCGGAGCCTAGGTAGACAAAGTCCTTAACTACCTCAAAGTTATATCTGTCGAGGGTGACGTTCTGTCCGAGACGTCGGTGTTGGTTGTCCTTTTTGCTTGACAGCATATACTTGGTCTTGCTAAGCCCATTTTCACCGCTTCCGTCTCAATACTCGCGAAAGCGCCACTGACATCACGCTGTTTTCTCCCGATTATGTCAATATCGTCGGCGTATGCGAGTAGTTGGACGGACTTTTGAAAGATACTGCCTCTTGTGTTTGCTCGTGAGTTTTGCACTATTCTTTCAAGTACGATGTTGAAAAAATCGCATGACAGCGCATCGCTTAGTCTAAATCCTTTCTGGACATCAAAGGTTTCGGTGAGATCTTTACCGACCTTGATGGAGCAGCGTGCATTCTCCATCGTCATCCTGTACAGACGGACGAGTTTGACAGGGATGCCAAAACTAGACAATGCTCTATAGAGCTCGTCTCTATAGATGCTGTCATACGCGGCCTTAAAATCGATGAATAGGTGGTGGGTATCGATCTGAAGCTCATGGGTCTTCTCCAAGATCTGCCGTGGTGTGAATATCTGGTCGATGGTGGACTTTTCTGGCCTGAAGTCACACTGATATGGACCTATCAGGTTGTTGACGAACGGCTTCAGGCGTTCACACAATACGGCAGATAAGATCTTATATGCGATGTTTGGAAGACTGATGCCTCTGTAGTTGGCGCAGTTCAGAGGGTCTCCTTTCTTGAGAATCGGACAAACAATGCTGAGGTTCCAATAATCGGGCATACTTTCGTCCGACCATATTTTACAGATGAGTTGGTGTATGCTCCTTACCAAGTCATCGCCTGCCGCTTTGAAGAGCTCGGCAGTCAGGCCATCCGCTCCAGCAGCTTTATGGGCTTAAGCTTTGATATAGCTATCTTCACTTCATCCAGGTCGGGTGAACGGAATTGTTGGTCATCATCGTCCAGGTTGAAAGGTTGATTCTGCCTGACAGCGGTATTTGGTCCGTCATCGCCGTTATACAGTCTGCAGAAATGGTTCTTCCAAATCCTCAGCATCGACTGCGATTCTACTACGATGTTCCCTTGTTCATCTCTACAGGCTTCGGTTCGGGGTTTGTTTCCGCGGCATGTTATTTTTACCTTTTGGTGAAATTTTCGAACCTCATTCCTGGAGTAGCATCTCTCAATTTCCTCGATCGCGCGCTTCTCATGCTCTTTCTTCTTCCTCCTGAGAAGCCGGTGCTCGTCTCTCCTCTTCCGCTTATAGAGCTCATGAGCAGCTCTGGTCTTTCTAAGCAGCGCCGCGTTATATGCATCTTGCTTAGCTGCATGTGCTTGCCGGCATTCATCATCGAACCAGGGGTTTCGTTGTGGTGGACGAGTGAAACCCAGCACATCAGAAGCGGCATCTCTGATGGCGTTTTGGCAGTGTTTCCAATGGTCTTCGATGCCTGATGCTGGCGGCATTGAACCTCTTAAGAGATTAAGAGACACTCGATCGGAAAAGGACTTGGCGATCTCTTGCGATTGTAGCCGTCTGACGTCGAATTTTCTCACAGCATTAGTTTGTCTTGGCGTAGTTTGGGATATCCGGAACCGTACCTTGGCTACAACAAGGTAATGGTCCGAATCGATGTTGGCTCCTCGGAACGTACGGTCATCCATAATTCTGGAGGAGTGTCTTGCGTCGATCGCAATGTGATCAATCTGGTTGACTGTTGATTGATCAGGAGCTCTCCAAGTCCCCTTGTGTATGTCGAGATGTGGGAACCGCGTGCTAGCCACGACAATGTTTCGCCCCGCCGCAAAGTCGATTAGCCTGAATCCGTTATCGGAGGTGGTGTTGTGCAGGCTATATTTTCCGATTGTTCCACCAAAGATAGCCTCTCTTCCTAGCTTTGCATTAAAATCACCGAGGACAATTTTAATGTCATAGCTAGGGCATTGCTCGTAGGTCTTGTTAAGGAGCTCGTAGAAGGCATCCTTGGTGTCGTCATCTTTCTCCTCTGTGGGGGCATGCGCGCATATGAGGCTAATGTTGGCGAATTTAGATCAAGAGTAGCTCCTGTACCAAAAATCAAAAAAGATGACTGATGGCGAACGTGTCTGGAGCTTCGGAACCATAAATAAGACTTCCTTACTGTTGAAAGGCATGAAACGGGGGATTGAGTTCCATGTCCGCAAACCAGCTTTACGAATGCATCCTCTGTCTGAGGTGCAGCATACAACGTTAAAGATCTAGCAATCTAGTAGACATAGCAATCAGGCGACAAGAAAAAATATGTATGAGCTAAGTATTTCCATCGACATTGAGGGTTCTTTCGGGAAGGCAACTTTGAATTGCATTTGTAACTCGGGCAAATATCATGGTGTAAACGAATCACTTGTTTTGCGGATAAAAGCAATGCTGCCGAATAGGATACTGATTGCGGAAGCTGATTTTGGCCAATACGTCATGTTAAGGGATAGGCAGGGATTGCCCGCAAGGCGGCCTACTGTCTCTATTACTACTGGGCATTTTGTGGATTATCTACTGAACGCGCTCAATAGAACTGACGCTGTTCTTTATGAGAAGTAGGAAGGAGGAAAAGTCTGTGTGCTTAAAAACATCAGCATCCAACTCTCCAAAAAAGCGAAGTATTTGAGTGTCACCCTGAATGACAACAAACGTCTGAGAACTATACATGTCACGCTGTATGCCAATGCGAGCATGCCAATTGAAGTGGATAATAAAGAGGATGCCACTCCTGTGATAAATATTAAAGAGAAGTCGTGATACGACTGTCAGAGTTAGAGAAATGTTTTCCCGGTTTTACACGACCATGCGTACAGAGGAGAACCAAAAAAAGTTCAATAGAACCAAGAATAACTGCAATGCCTTTCTTTAGCGTGTAAAATTTCAATAGGACCAAAAATTGAGGCAAAAAATACTACAATGTCTCAAAATTTGAACAATTGTTGGTCTTTCATTAAACTTATTAGATATTCTGCCTCTTATTCCACCCGAACCCTTATTTATTCCAGCCTTTGGACAAGGCAAATCCGCTTGCTGCGGACTTCGTAGTAAGGTGAATGGCAAGGCTCAACAAAAATTTTGTCAAAACCCAATCCAGTGTGGTTAACGATTGTTCTGATGTTCAGAAGAAAAGACTGCAGTGGCACTATGATTTTTCTCAGCGCTCAAGTGTGATGGGCATAAGTAGCACAACATTTTTCAATGCTTACTGCGACAGTCATGACACCGTGGAGTACGAGGGCGGGTCAATAAGTCCGTGACTTTTTGAATTTCTGACCTCTTTACTGAAACAGCAACACTGCTCCTGTCAACAGGCATCTGTCAGTTGACTCCTGTCAAAATTTAAACTTGCTGCGTCAGTTAGTTTGTGTTTGACAGCTATTTTTATCAGACTACTCACTACTCACTAATTTGAGGAAAATGGAAAAAAGTGAATTTTGTGTGCTTATTAAGCATTATTTCTTGCGAAAAAAAACCATTACCGAGACCAAGGCTAAGCTTGATAAATACTATGGGGACTCTGCACCATCGATTTCAATGGTAAAAAAGTGGTTTACTGAATTTCGTTGTGGCCGTACAAGCACTGAAGATGCCGAACGTCCTGGACGCCCAGTTGAGGTCTCTACACCCGAAACAATCGAAAAAATTCACGATATGGTGTTGGCCGACCGAAGATTGAAAGTGCGAGAGATTGTGGAAGCCGTAGGGATCTCGCATGGCTCAGTGGTTTCAATTTTGAATGATCACTTGGGCATGAGAAAGCTTTCCGCAAGATGGGTGCCGCGTTTGCTCACAGTCGACCACAAACACATGTGCAGTTGCCATGGCAAAAATCCATGAATTGCTATGAATTGCTCCCTCATCCACCCTATTCTCCAGATTTGGCTCCGAGCGACTACTTCTTGTTCCCAAACCTGAAGAAACGGCTTGGTGGAAAAAGATTTCACTCCAATGATGAAGTCATCTCGCAAACAAAGGCCTATTTTGAGGACCTCGACAAATCATTTTTTTTTGGAAGGGATAAAAAAATTGGAGAAGCGTTGGACAAAGTGTATAGAGCTCAAGGGAGACTACGTTGAAAAATAAAATTATGTTTTTATCAAAAAATCTGTGTTTTAATCCAAAAGTCACGGACTTATTGACCCGCCCTCGTACTTTAACTCGCTATGACATGCTATGAAACTCCAGTAAAAGCAACACACTATACCGGTAGTACATATTTCTCTTCTGTTTTGCGTAAGGGTCCATCATTGAGCTGCGGGGATACCCATACATTGTTTGGAGCCAGGATAAACTTGGCTAGCGCTTATCTGCATTAATAATGTATTACCTTGTGTGTGAACTTCCACTCTTTGTTTGAGTCGAGGTCGATCTTAGGGCCACGGCACCCAGCACTTGCATATTTGCTACTTCACAACGGGTTAACCACAAGTGGAAGTGGAAGACTTTTTCTGCGACTCCAGGTTTAAACTACAGATACTGTGACGCTCGTAGTACCCCTACCCACGATACCGTGTTTAAGTCCTGGTATGGACCGGTGGTCCTGTCACCTATGATCGGCAACTTGTAACTGATCAAATCGTAGCAACCTTCTGATATTGTGTTGTGTTAGTTATGAGTGGTGGTAAGTAATTTGCGCAGGTCAAACCAAACCCAACCAACCTGAATATATCCAATTGAAGGCAGTTGGTAATAGATTTTAATCCAGTGGTGAGGTGTAGGTGTCTCTCCGGGAAGAAGCGCCAGGAAGTAAAACAGTGGTTGTAGCTTTTGATGTGCAGCTTTCAAAAACTGAAGTAAACACAAGTCACCCGCCATTTGATTGAATTTTTTGAATTTTTGTCTTATATTTGCTTATTCTACTTCAGTTATAAAATATATATATGTTATAGACAATAGTTGGTTTTCCTGTTATATGTACAATAGACTTTTTCACTTTCTTAAATAACAAACAATAGGATAGTTAGATTAAGAGAGAGTTTAAACCTAGTCAAATAGCATAGTTAATAAAAAAATAAAAAATAATAAACAGAAAAATTCAAGCGATAACCAGACGGCAAGCGTGCCAATCTTATTCCTACATCCTGCAACAGTCAAAAGGACTTTTCGTTGTAGGGATTCACATTTGCAAGTTTCTTGCTTCACAAATTCAGTTTCAATACATACCCATCGACGAGGGTATGCCTATTAATAACAAACAACAATTCTATGTATAGTTAGCTTAAGACTATAAATCCTCATCGGAGATGATTATCTCATCGATAGACGGGACGGTTAGCTGGTCCACAACTTTTGATGCATTCGAGACGCTTTCGTTTAAGCTGGTAACGGAGAAAATTTTCAATGCGCTCGTTGTTAGTGGTTGCGTTTGAATTGGCGGTGAGGGTATTTGAAATGGTGGGGTTGAAAGCGATGGTGTCACCGTCAATGTTGGTGATATTGAATGAGGGAGTGGTGATGCTGGCGGTGATGCGAACGCATGTGGTGGTGATGTTCTAAATGCTGCCGATGTACTAGGCGATGGTGATGTTGTTGATGGTGGTTTTGTTGGTGGTGATTTGTTGCCGTTCGTTGTTGGTTTTTCAGATTTTTCCAATTTTTCCGATTTTTCCGATTTTTCTGAATTTTCAGATTTTTCCGATTTTTCTAATTTTTCTAATTTATCTGATTTATCTGATGTTTCAGGTTTTTTGGATTTCTTATGTTTTTCGGCGTCCTCATCGGACTTTTTATCACTGTTGTCATTGGCATTTGAGTGGTCTTCCTCATCATCATCGTCTGATTGTTCATCGCTTTCGCAGGTCTCCGATGTGCCATTCGATTCTTCATCACCAGTTGCATTTGCAGATTCGGCTTTTCTTTTTATTTGCTCACGAGCATATCTAAATAAAAAAAAAAGAAGAAGAAAACTCACTATCTGATCGAAATGGGTCCTTAGAGTACTCACTTATCTATGATGGAGCCAATGGATGTTTTCTTCTTTTGGTTTTCTGAAAGTTTCGCCAGCAAACTTGGATCATTGGCAGCCGGATCATCATAGTCACTTGTGAAGTGAGACACTGTTTCGTAGAGATCGGCTTTACGACGATTTTGAAGCAATTTTCCAATCTTGATGAATGCTTCTTCAGCTTTAAAGAGGAGGAGATGATGTAAAACTCATTCGTACATTGATTGCCAAGAACTTACCAATCATAGACATTTCCTCCTTAAGTAGACCGAAATTGTATCGCTCGTTGCAGAATTCCATCATTCGTAGGACATCAACGAAATCCGGAAATTCCTTGGTGCGATTGACGAACGCCTCAACGACTTTGTTGAATTTCGGATAGTCGGTATCTTTGAAGCGAATTGGCTTCTTCACTTGCCTCAACGCGTTTTTACTTTCGCCCGTTAGATCACAGATTTTGTCGTATATCTGAAAAAATATGAAGGAAATTCATCAAATTTATGAAATGAACACACTTTGAGTTGTAAAAACTCACCTCACACGCCCTCTTTTTGTATCGCTCCACGACGAGGTATGTCGAATTTTCATCGTCCAAATCGACGTCCTCATTTTCGAGTCTATGAATTTTCCTCGTCAATATGTACAATGCCTTGTTTAGTTGCTTGATCTGTCTAGTGCGTATCCGATCGTCTTCGGTTTCGTCTTCTTCTACTTCATTTCCCGCTGAAGTAGTTTCTGATGCCATAGAAGCTTCATCATTATTGAATACAACCGATTTGCTCTTTTTGCGTGCCTTCATCTCATCCACAACCGGCCTGAGGTGATAATACACTAAATCCGGGTCTTTTTTGATACGTTCAGTGGCAGCTAAGACGGCTTTTCGGAAACCTCGAGATTTTACAAAGTCCGGATGCACAGAGTAGTAGTATCGAATCAGTTTTGTGTCGATTAGTTTGGTCATATCTTCGGAAGGATCAGCACCTCGACATGCATACAAAAGAGTGTTGTATTCGTCACTAAGAGGTTCCTTTGCTTCCTCTTTTTCTTTTTCCTTTTCTTTTTCTTGCTCTTCTTCGGTAGTTTGTTTTGTTGGGTCCTTTTGAGACTTGCCATCGCTGGTTGTTGATTGTGGTGGATTTTGCACCTCGTACGCGGATGATCCATCACTTATGGTACTTTGTGCTGGACTTGTTATTGTGCTGTTGGGGCTCTTGAACGAGCCAGGACTACGACTTTGATTGTGATTTTTAACAGGACTGTCTACAGAGAAGATGGGACCATTGCTGCTAAAAGTGGAATTCGTAATTGAGTTGCAGGGATTTCTTGGATAGCTCAGGGGATCTTTGACGAAATTATCTAAATCTATGTGGAATACAGGTGATGTAGAAGTAGTAGTAGCTGGTGCAGATGTTGTTGGAATTTCAATTGTTGGATTAGGCTTCGTTGTATTGGGACTTTTGGTAGATCGAACTGGACTGTACGCAGGACTTGGGATAGTATGTGGGCTGCGCATTAAGTTGTACAGATCGCTACTGAAAGCGGGATGATTCATATTATAAACTGGAGGTGACATAGGTGGCAGTGGTTGATCAACATCTATGGGCAGACCCATAAAACCGGCGGGACTTCTTATAGCACTCGTTGGTCTCGTCACTGTGCTTGTGATGGGACTTTTAGTCGATCTACTGGCCGTATTTTGTGTTGGACTTGCAACTGTTCCCGTACTTTGAACGGGGGTTATGGAACCACCAGAGAAACTAGGGAAATTCATATTAAACACTGGTGGTGTCATAGTTGGGTAGCTAGGGCCTTCCAAGGAACGCATCGGTCTTTGGGCAAGGTAAGCTGGATTTATGAATGCACCTCCCGTTGGATCCATGTCATACATCATTGGTGGAGTTCCCATGAATGGATACATATTGAACATTGCTGCCATCGATGTTATGGGCTGCTCAGATGTTCGATTGGTAGTCGTCTTTGGTGGCTTAGAAGCGGCACGCGTCGAACAAGTTGTTGTGGGTATTGTGCGCGAAGGCGGTTTCGATGGTGGGGCCACTAATGGTGAAGAATTGATATTCTGTGCTGTGCATGTGATGGGGGTTACAATAAGGCCACTGGGTCGTGTCATAATGGCACCTGCTGGTGGCAGTGCCGGTGGTGACATTTTCTTATCGACGATTTTTGGAGAACTCGTATGATTCTTTGTTATCACTGACATTGACATTGATGGTTTGATTTGGTCGATAGCTGATCGTTTAACGGGTGCCGTATTGTAAGTTTTAGTGATGACTGGCGGTGAACCAGGTGTCTGTGGCAGGTCTACAGTTACAATTCGTTTGATAGTCGCAGCATTTGTACTTTAACTCGCTATGACATGCTATGAAACTCCAGTAAAAGCAACACACTATACCGGTAGTACATATTTCTCTTCTGTTTTGCGTAAGGGTCCATCATTGAGCTGCGGGGATACCCATACATTGTTTGGAGCCAGGATAAACTTGGCTAGCGCTTATCTGCATTAATAATGTATTACCTTGTGTGTGAACTTCCACTCTTTGTTTGAGTCGAGGTCGATCTTAGGGCCACGGCACCCAGCACTTGCATATTTGCTACTTCACAACGGGTTAACCACAAGTGGAAGTGGAAGACTTTTTCTGCGACTCCAGGTTTAAACTACAGATACTGTGACGCTCGTAGTACCCCTACCCACGATACCGTGTTTAAGTCCTGGTATGGACCGGTGGTCCTGTCACCTATGATCGGCAACTTGTAACTGATCAAATCGTAGCAACCTTCTGATATTGTGTTGTGTTAGTTATGAGTGGTGGTAAGTAATTTGCGCAGGTCAAACCAAACCCAACCAACCTGAATATATCCAATTGAAGGCAGTTGGTAATAGATTTTAATCCAGTGGTGAGGTGTAGGTGTCTCTCCGGGAAGAAGCGCCAGGAAGTAAAACAGTGGTTGTAGCTTTTGATGTGCAGCTTTCAAAAACTGAAGTAAACACAAGTCACCCGCCATTTGATTGAATTTTTTGAATTTTTGTCTTATATTTGCTTATTCTACTTCAGTTATAAAATATATATATGTTATAGACAATAGTTGGTTTTCCTGTTATATGTACAATAGACTTTTTCACTTTCTTAAATAACAAACAATAGGATAGTTAGATTAAGAGAGAGTTTAAACCTAGTCAAATAGCATAGTTAATAAAAAAATAAAAAATAATAAACAGAAAAATTCAAGCGATAACCAGACGGCAAGCGTGCCAATCTTATTCCTACATCCTGCAACAGTCAAAAGGACTTTTCGTTGTAGGGATTCACATTTGCAAGTTTCTTGCTTCACAAATTCAGTTTCAATACATACCCATCGACGAGGGTATGCCTATTAATAACAAACAACAATTCTATGTATAGTTAGCTTAAGACTATAAATCCTCATCGGAGATGATTATCTCATCGATAGACGGGACGGTTAGCTGGTCCACAACTTTTGATGCATTCGAGACGCTTTCGTTTAAGCTGGTAACGGAGAAAATTTTCAATGCGCTCGTTGTTAGTGGTTGCGTTTGAATTGGCGGTGAGGGTATTTGAAATGGTGGGGTTGAAAGCGATGGTGTCACCGTCAATGTTGGTGATATTGAATGAGGGAGTGGTGATGCTGGCGGTGATGCGAACGCATGTGGTGGTGATGTTCTAAATGCTGCCGATGTACTAGGCGATGGTGATGTTGTTGATGGTGGTTTTGTTGGTGGTGATTTGTTGCCGTTCGTTGTTGGTTTTTCAGATTTTTCCAATTTTTCCGATTTTTCCGATTTTTCTGAATTTTCAGATTTTTCCGATTTTTCTAATTTTTCTAATTTATCTGATTTATCTGATGTTTCAGGTTTTTTGGATTTCTTATGTTTTTCGGCGTCCTCATCGGACTTTTTATCACTGTTGTCATTGGCATTTGAGTGGTCTTCCTCATCATCATCGTCTGATTGTTCATCGCTTTCGCAGGTCTCCGATGTGCCATTCGATTCTTCATCACCAGTTGCATTTGCAGATTCGGCTTTTCTTTTTATTTGCTCACGAGCATATCTAAATAAAAAAAAAAGAAGAAGAAAACTCACTATCTGATCGAAATGGGTCCTTAGAGTACTCACTTATCTATGATGGAGCCAATGGATGTTTTCTTCTTTTGGTTTTCTGAAAGTTTCGCCAGCAAACTTGGATCATTGGCAGCCGGATCATCATAGTCACTTGTGAAGTGAGACACTGTTTCGTAGAGATCGGCTTTACGACGATTTTGAAGCAATTTTCCAATCTTGATGAATGCTTCTTCAGCTTTAAAGAGGAGGAGATGATGTAAAACTCATTCGTACATTGATTGCCAAGAACTTACCAATCATAGACATTTCCTCCTTAAGTAGACCGAAATTGTATCGCTCGTTGCAGAATTCCATCATTCGTAGGACATCAACGAAATCCGGAAATTCCTTGGTGCGATTGACGAACGCCTCAACGACTTTGTTGAATTTCGGATAGTCGGTATCTTTGAAGCGAATTGGCTTCTTCACTTGCCTCAACGCGTTTTTACTTTCGCCCGTTAGATCACAGATTTTGTCGTATATCTGAAAAAATATGAAGGAAATTCATCAAATTTATGAAATGAACACACTTTGAGTTGTAAAAACTCACCTCACACGCCCTCTTTTTGTATCGCTCCACGACGAGGTATGTCGAATTTTCATCGTCCAAATCGACGTCCTCATTTTCGAGTCTATGAATTTTCCTCGTCAATATGTACAATGCCTTGTTTAGTTGCTTGATCTGTCTAGTGCGTATCCGATCGTCTTCGGTTTCGTCTTCTTCTACTTCATTTCCCGCTGAAGTAGTTTCTGATGCCATAGAAGCTTCATCATTATTGAATACAACCGATTTGCTCTTTTTGCGTGCCTTCATCTCATCCACAACCGGCCTGAGGTGATAATACACTAAATCCGGGTCTTTTTTGATACGTTCAGTGGCAGCTAAGACGGCTTTTCGGAAACCTCGAGATTTTACAAAGTCCGGATGCACAGAGTAGTAGTATCGAATCAGTTTTGTGTCGATTAGTTTGGTCATATCTTCGGAAGGATCAGCACCTCGACATGCATACAAAAGAGTGTTGTATTCGTCACTAAGAGGTTCCTTTGCTTCCTCTTTTTCTTTTTCCTTTTCTTTTTCTTGCTCTTCTTCGGTAGTTTGTTTTGTTGGGTCCTTTTGAGACTTGCCATCGCTGGTTGTTGATTGTGGTGGATTTTGCACCTCGTACGCGGATGATCCATCACTTATGGTACTTTGTGCTGGACTTGTTATTGTGCTGTTGGGGCTCTTGAACGAGCCAGGACTACGACTTTGATTGTGATTTTTAACAGGACTGTCTACAGAGAAGATGGGACCATTGCTGCTAAAAGTGGAATTCGTAATTGAGTTGCAGGGATTTCTTGGATAGCTCAGGGGATCTTTGACGAAATTATCTAAATCTATGTGGAATACAGGTGATGTAGAAGTAGTAGTAGCTGGTGCAGATGTTGTTGGAATTTCAATTGTTGGATTAGGCTTCGTTGTATTGGGACTTTTGGTAGATCGAACTGGACTGTACGCAGGACTTGGGATAGTATGTGGGCTGCGCATTAAGTTGTACAGATCGCTACTGAAAGCGGGATGATTCATATTATAAACTGGAGGTGACATAGGTGGCAGTGGTTGATCAACATCTATGGGCAGACCCATAAAACCGGCGGGACTTCTTATAGCACTCGTTGGTCTCGTCACTGTGCTTGTGATGGGACTTTTAGTCGATCTACTGGCCGTATTTTGTGTTGGACTTGCAACTGTTCCCGTACTTTGAACGGGGGTTATGGAACCACCAGAGAAACTAGGGAAATTCATATTAAACACTGGTGGTGTCATAGTTGGGTAGCTAGGGCCTTCCAAGGAACGCATCGGTCTTTGGGCAAGGTAAGCTGGATTTATGAATGCACCTCCCGTTGGATCCATGTCATACATCATTGGTGGAGTTCCCATGAATGGATACATATTGAACATTGCTGCCATCGATGTTATGGGCTGCTCAGATGTTCGATTGGTAGTCGTCTTTGGTGGCTTAGAAGCGGCACGCGTCGAACAAGTTGTTGTGGGTATTGTGCGCGAAGGCGGTTTCGATGGTGGGGCCACTAATGGTGAAGAATTGATATTCTGTGCTGTGCATGTGATGGGGGTTACAATAAGGCCACTGGGTCGTGTCATAATGGCACCTGCTGGTGGCAGTGCCGGTGGTGACATTTTCTTATCGACGATTTTTGGAGAACTCGTATGATTCTTTGTTATCACTGACATTGACATTGATGGTTTGATTTGGTCGATAGCTGATCGTTTAACGGGTGCCGTATTGTAAGTTTTAGTGATGACTGGCGGTGAACCAGGTGTCTGTGGCAGGTCTACAGTTACAATTCGTTTGATAGTCGCAGCATTTGGATTTAATACAGACGTTGGAGCTGTTGTCGTCACCACCAATACTGGACTGTTGTTGTTGTTCGGTGGGATTTTTGGTGCGTTGCTTACATTGCGCTTCAGCACTGGAAGGTGTTGGTATTGCTGTTGCTGATTTAATTGGTTTTGTTGTCTTTGTTGCTGTTGAGTTGGTTTCATTGCCTCAGCTGGGTTTGCCATTGATCTTCTGTTGTTGTTATTGGTATTTGAGGGCGGATTGGTAGGTGTATTTATTTGTGTTATTCTCAATGCAGAATTATTTAAATTATTGAAATTCTTTATGGGTGTCACTGAATACGGGGGTAGAGCGTCGGCACCAGAATTCACAGTAACCCTTCGAATACTGGTGGAGTTGTTGTTGCTGTTGTTGTTGTTGTTGTTGTTGTTAATTGTGGAGGGTACCTTTGGTTGTTCGATTATTGTCACTGAATTTGGTGGAAGTTTCGCAGTTGCTGCTCCGGGTGCTTCTTTCGATCGATCTTCGCTTACCATAACACGTCGTATGGTCACAGAGTTCTTGCTAAAGATCGGTGTCGAAAGTGACATGCCCTTTGCTGGCTCTTTTATAGAATTTGTTGTTGTTGTTGTTGTTGTTGTGATTTTGTTTATTGCTGGCGGTGATTGAGACTTTGCCATCGGTTGTTCCTTAACACAGGCCGTGATATTCTTATTTATCACTGTGGTTGACATTGTGGGTGAGGATGGCTTTGGTTCTTTACCATTCCACGCAACACGCACATAGCTCGATGGGGATTTATTGGTGACGGTGCTGAGGCCACTACCACCGCTCGGTACCGGACTCACAACAATTCGTGACTGAGTTCGCTGTTGCTGAGTTTCTATTGTTATCGGACTCTTTACAATCCGTATGGAATTCTTCACATTCCCGATCAGGCTCTTGTTCAACATTGCTGGTGGATTATTATTATTACCTTTTCGTTGTTCACCATTACGTGAGATTAATGGTCCCACCGGTCTATTGACCCATTCCTCATCAGTGCTTCGTACCACAGTTGTTGGTTTGATTCGCCGAACACGCTTCTCCGGTGTTGCTTCAGTTGTTATCGGTTCATTTGTTGTCACAGCCAAAGCACGCTTACTCGACAGGTGAATCTTGAAATTATCATTAGGCAGCGATGGTGTATTGGATGTTTTTTTGGCTGCAGAATTTGCAATTTTCACTGGATTTACTCGCGCCATCAGCTGCGTTGGCGGTTGATTATTTCTGACAACTGTTCCTAGTCGGCTTTTTCTATTAGCACTATCCGTCTGAAATGAGAAGAATCCAATCAGTTGAATATAATCGAAGCACTTTTCAATGGAATTTCATGAGAAAATTTTTTGATTTCAACTATTTTACCATAAAGGCGGGAAATCTAGTCTTCAGTATAAACTGCGCTGATTATTATTATTATTATTATTAGGTATTTGCCCAAACATACTCGTATATCACAAGAGCATTAGTTACTGATTGCTATCCGGAGGAGGGGGGCATGACTCCCCGGACATACAAAAGAAAAAAAAAAAAAAACACAATTATTTACAATTTCTCTTTTTGATTTTTCGTTTTTATAAATGAAACACTAAACAGACATTGTCTGGTCACAACAGTATCTAAATGGCGTAAGCAAAATTTACAAATTCTTCTCCATTAATCACCAGAAAGAAGGAAAATTAAAAAAAAAAAAAAAAAAAAAAACTGAAAAAACAATTAAACTAATACAGATCGACTATGGTGGAAGTGGAAGTGTGTAAGCTTTCCAGCCATTATCGCTGCAATTATAATTGTTGGCTTTGCTGTCCTAATTTCAAAGTGTCTACTTATATTTCACAAAATTCTTTACCTCTTCATCGGAAGAATCCAAAACAATAATAGAGCTCATGGTCTTGCACTTTGGGGCGATTTTTCAAAAAAAAAAAAAAAAAAATTATGATTTTTCTATCTTCTTTTTTTTTTGTTAATTTTTTGTCGGGGGGATTGTTACGATTTATGTCTTTCTGGATTTCGGATCTTGGACATAAAAAAGAAATTCACAACAGGCGGTCCGATTGGGGTTTATTCTATTTTATTTCTTTTTTTCTTCTTTTTTTTTTGTTGGTTTTTTTCGCTGGAAAGAGGAACTCACAGCGCTTCTACGTCGCGAAAATGGCCTTTGCAATGGAATCCGACTAAGTTGGAATTGAATTTTATTGGTAATTATGGTCTTTTTGTTGGATTTGTTCCGAAAATGAACAATTAATTCGATGTTTTTGTGATTGGAAAATTTTGTTTGACATTTCGTGTGTGATGTGCCGAGGAATAGTTGAACGAGCGGATTTATTCGGAACTGAGTGAGAGAATTGCTCGCGGACTAGTACAATTGCTTGCTGTATGCAGAAGTTGTGTATTTTTTTTTCCTCTTTTTTTTGCTCTTCTTTGCTTTTTTTGGTGTCTTTTTTTTGTGTGTGTTTGTGTTTGTGTTTTTTTTTTTTTATTTATTTTTGTATGGAATTTGTGTTGAGTTGGGGAGGTGGAGAATTATGTGGAAGAAATTTTGTGGACAGTGCAGGTATGTTATTTGAGAGTGCGAGGTGAGTTTGGTGATTTAACAGAAGTGAGTCATTTTGAATGGGTTTATTGTTTGGCTTTTACGACTTTTTAGTTTTTTATTTTTTTTATTGGTTGAGTGAGGTTGTTATGTAATGTAAGACAACAACAAAAAATGACAAACTTTTAGGATCACTCTCTGTGTTGAGAAACATATGAATTGTCAAAGGGGATTTTGCAAGACCAACACAGGAGAATTGTAAGTCGGAAAGTTCAAGTTCTACGGTTCAAGTCGTTCGGAGCTTTTAGGTTAACAATTAGAGTTTTCGTAAAAACCAACTCGCCAATCGCATACTCTTCTCTTTGATATTTATACCCTGACTGAGACAAATCTGATTCCAGACATGAGAAACCAGAAATTATTCCCCCCTACTTTTAATGTTTTTCGCGACGACGATCCTACACACCCAAACGACAATTCCCCCTGTCGACGTGTCCTACTGGCTATCCACAATAGCATTGCCCCTTCTCCAAATACCATTTTTCATCTTCTGAAGTCGACTTTGTCGCAATAAAAATAACACTCCAGCTCAAGTCCCTTTACGTTATATGTTGCTACATCTAACCAGCCGAACCCACCCAATCTTATCATCTTGCTACCGATGCAATTGACCATTTAATTGACCTGTCTGACTCTTTAAAAAATCGTTTTTAATCGTTTCAAATGCCAGCTCAGCTAAGGAATGTCTCTTCTTTGGTCACTTAACAGATTTAAGTCTATGCCAATTCAGCGGCGTATCCCACTGCATGGGCAGGCAATTAAACCTCATTTCCTCAGTCTCACTTCGTCACCTATCTCTCTCAATCATTGATAACTACCAGCCTCCCCTTTTTCTCTCGTGTTTTCATAACTCTTTTGTTCAGTCCACTACCCTCACAACTCTCTCATCCTACGATTCTCATACAGCAAACTTTTTCAAAATTAGTGACTATTCTAGTAGTTTCCCCTTTAACTTTCATTACCTAACTATAAACGATGCTCTACTTAGAGCAATATGTAATTCTGTTTCCCTTTACGATCCGTTTTCACACCATAAAACATCATCGTTCCTTACGAAATAAGAGAAACAAGTTACAAGTCCGACTATTCCAACTATCTCGGTACTCAACCTTATAAACGACCCTAAGTCCTTTTTTCAATTTGTTAACTATAAAAGAAAATCCGATGGTTGCCCTTTTTCCCTTTCTGTCAATAACAAGTCATCAACAGATCCACTCAACATTGCAATCCTATTTGCCACCTTTTTTAATCAATTCTTCAGTAACGACTCTTTTGTACCAGATTCATTCTATTTCAATTACTTACTCTCTCACACACCTTGGATCTGTCTCTCATCAAATGTAAGTTACATCAACTATATGACGAAAACACACAGTCCAGATGGTCTCCCTGCCTTATATCTTATAAATGATCCGCCTGTCTTTCCCTTCCAATTCTCTTTCATCTATCCCTTTCACAAGGAGAATTTCCTCATATTTGGAAAAGCTCCTTCATAGCCCCGATCCACAAAAGAGGATCAAAGAATGATGTTACCAACTATCGACCCATAACTATACTTTCACATATAGTATATCCAAATTCTTTGAAAGTATTTTGTATGAAGCGCCAAGTTTCCAACGCAAATCACTTTTCTCCCCTAGGCAGCATGGCTTCCTAAAGGGCAGGTGCACCACCACAAATCTCGTTGAATTCGTATCCTTTACCCTCTCATCCCTAGAGAATGGTAATGAAGGCGATGTTATTGCAACCGATCTTAGCAAAGCCTTCGATAAGATCTCCCATCGATCAGTACTCTTCAAATTGTCTGCTCTCGGCTTTGAACCCATATTGTTAAAATGGGTATCCTCTGACCTGGAAAAACGTTTTTGCCGTTCGTTTTACGTCAGTCCATTCGGGTCCATTTTTGGCCACCTCTGGAGTTCCACAAGGCAGCCATCTACGTCCTGTTCTTTTCATATTAACCATAAACGATCTCGCTAGGATCATCGCACACTCCTCTGTCGCCGAGGTTACCAAATTTTTAAAAACTATTTCCTCCTTCAACAAGATCTTGATAGTTCGTTGATCTGGTGCCTCAAAAATCCATCACCTTTTCATATAAGCGGCACCAATCTCCTCTCCGACTCTACCTTCTCAACAACCAACCTATCTTCTCTCTTCAATCCCTTCGCAATCCGGCATTTTGTGTCCATAGGTCACCAGGTCCCTGTATATTACCTTTGTTCGCCCCCTCTTAGTGTACGCCAGTCAAGTGGGGTCCCCATGTCATCGTGTTCATATCTCGAGAATCGAAAGCATCCAGCGCCGTTTTGTTCAATATGGTCTTCAAGAAATGTCATCCCCCCTATCAAAACCGCCTCAACCTTATTAACTTAAGAGCATGCTCGTCAGTATCAAAATACCGGCCTCATAGTCATAGGACTCACATTCCTGGGCGTAAGAGATACGAGTAAACAAGATGTGATGAACCAAATAATCCCGAATCAATATGAATTCACAGTTGACGACCCTTAATCTGCAGGTTAAATGTTTGGACCTTAAGAGGCTTTGGCTGTGGCTTTCTTCTATCCCTAATTTTCCTTCACCCGCGCTGTGTGCAAACATTTTCTACGAGCTTTTCAACATGACATACATATGAGCAATGTCCTAAATATGATGCTAAAATCACCTAGTATGATTTTGACATAAGCGTAGACTATATGACACCTCGTTTGGCAACGGACTTAGGTTAGTTGTCAGTTTTCTAACCTCAATATGAACAAGGGAACATGGCAGTCCCCGGAACAACAATTGGTCACATTGCGATCTAAGAAAGGCTTGTCTCCAATTATCTCGGGAATCGTTGGTCTGACTCATAAAAAGAAGACCCCTCAAATGTGCCAACTATGGACTTATAAGTTTTGTCATATTTTGGTCCCCACTAGTACGGTTTCAGAACAGGAACGTCCACAATAAACCTAATCTTCACACTTTGGGCGCGACCTGGAAAACATTTAAAAGTGTTTATTGATTTTAAGGCCGCATTTGACATAATTTATAGAGATTAGCTATAGAAAGCCATTTTAAATTTTTTCATTTGCCGTCTGAACAGAAGAATGACGTTTAAGAACGTTCGCTGCTCCATCGAGGTTGGTAACGATTTAACAGAGACCCTTTGATGTCAAAAAAGGTTTTCTACGAGGCTGCGTGAAAAAATTGTACTGAACTCACAAGCGAACTCTATAGCAACAATCTTTTAAAAGTCTGTACAGCTATTGTCCCGTTGCATTGAAGGACTATGGAAAAACCGATTCAATGGCAAACTATACGAGCCGTAGAGCAAAATCTATTCCTAGTCGCCTGAAATGGCTAGGACATGTAGAGTGCATACTCGGCACCAATGCTCTGGCCCACAGAGTATACAAATCGAACTCGGAATAAGACGACACCTTAGGTGGGGCACACAAGTAAGATGGGACCTAAACCGGGTTGGAGAGCGCAACTGAATCGCTTTGATTTATTTATTATTGAATGGTGTTTTTTTTAACCTACTAATAACTTAAGACATCTATATCTGTCAAAACAGCTGTCATATTGCAAACTGTCAGTGTAACTTTTATTCAATAGTTTTCGCAATTCCATACTGATGACATACATGCTAAAAAATTTTAGAAATTTGGTTTTAAAATTATGATTCTGTGGGCCAAACTTATAGAGCACTTGCGCCATATAACACACGACATAATGGGCCCATCTGAGACCGCTATTCGAGGTATTTTTTACCTTTTTCGCACAAAATTTTTCTTAGAAGATGCATTGGTACCAAAATGCGTTAGAAGAATGTGTACTTAGGAGAATATTGCATCCGTTTGAGAGAGTGTTGAAAAGATCAAAATTTATTTATTTCTACATCGTTCCGAACAGCTTGGTCTTTGTTCTTTAATTTATGGGAAATTTTACGCAACAATCTTGGCTTGAAGGCTTACAAAATCAAACTCGTGCAAGAATGGAAGCCGAATGACTGTCAAATTTTTATCAAAAATGAAGCTACCTACTCGTATATACAAAAGTTCCCGGAATAACCACCGTGTGACGCTCCCATTGTTCCGATTTGAGTTATGTTAAGTTGATTCATCTGTTGTTGATATTCTCTCTAAATCTTATCGTTATAGCTTGACATTTGCAAAAGTTACGTAGCCAAGAGTACATCTATCTCTGTGTTTGTTGGCGATTTTTTACAATTTTCGAAATGAATTTAAATTTGCAACAGCGAAATTGTATTAAATTTTGCGTAAAAAATGGATTTAATGGTGCGCGAACGTTGGAAATGTTGGAGAAGTGTTTCGGCAACAATTTTCTAAAGAAAACGATCGTTTACCAGTGGCACGAGCGGTTCGAAAGTGGTTGTGAGTCGATCGAAAACCGACGAAAACATTGATGAAGTAGAAGAAATGTTGGTCAATAACCGCAAATTAACCATCAGAGAGATAGCGGAGGACTTGAACATTGCCTATGGATTCGTCCAAGACATTTTGGTTAATGATTTGGGTTTCCGTCGTGTAGCAGCAAAGTTGGTGCCAAAAGACCTCAATTTCATGCAAAAAAGAGACCGTGTTGACGTTGCAAAAGAGATGATTTGCGAGGCTGAATCCGATCCCATATTCATCAAAAGGATCATTACTGAAGACGAGACGTGGGTTTATGAATACGACACGCAATCCAGACATCAGGCAAATGAGCCGAGACCAAAAAAAACACGTCGTTTTCAGTCAAAAAAAAAGCAAAGCTCACGGTTTTCATGGATTACAACGCTGTAATGCATCACGAATTTTTGCCAGAAGGCCAGACTGTAAACAAAGAGTATTATTTGGGCATTATGAGACGTTTGCGTGAAGCAATTCGCCGAAAGAGACCAGAATTGTGGGCAGAAAGCTCGTGGATTTTGCACGTCGCACAGTGCCATCATTATTCGTAATTTTTTGATGAAAAATGCAACAAATACCATCCAACAGCCAAAGAATTCACCTGATTTGGCTCCCTGTGACTTCTTTCGGTTCAATCGAGTTAAAAAACCACTACGGAGAACGCGTTTCAGCAGCCGAGAGGAGGTTATGGAAAAAGCACAGGAAGCACTGATGGACATACCGAAAACCGAATATAAAAATGTTTCGAGGATTGAATCAAGCGCTGGCATAAGTGTGCTGCAGTCGATGGGGACTACTTTGAAGGGGACAATATAGATTTAGATGAATAAACTTGTATTCTTAATTTTCTGAATAAATTCCGGGAACTTTTTGATCAATATGGTATAGCGTGTTAGGGTCAAGTTTATTCGCTATAGAGTCATGATTAAAGACTTTCTTGTTCCCCGATTGAATGGCATGAATGTGGAAGAGATGTGGTTCCATTAGGATGATGCTTCGTGCCATACGCATAACGCATAACCTCGCGTAATGACCTGTAAATTGGGCCACAAGATCTTGTGATTTGACGCCACTTGATTAATTTGTTTGAGCATACATAAAGTCGCTGGTCTACGCTGACAAAACAATAACAATCGACGCATTCGAACCCAACATTATTCGTATTATTGAGGACATCGAATGCTTGAAAAAGTGATAAAAAACAGTTGCCGGCGATCCTAGGACAAGTTTTGATTAGCCCTTCATGTGGCCAAATTTTCAGTTGAAATGAAATATGTGGATTCAACGCTTATGCTGATGTTGTTAGTTGGTTCTCTGATAGTTATTCAAGGATTCTGCCTGTTGAATTCTTCTCAATAAATGTCAGGAATTGGCTTTGCGGATTTAGAACAAAGCTTTGCATTGCATCATTCCTCTACATGCCTTATTAATTAATAATACTGTATTGGGGTTAGAACAGAACGTGTGACATTTGTTTCACCGAACGGAAGTTGTTACGTGGCGCCTTTCTTTTTATATAGTGCAACATAAATGCTCTACTGGCTATGTCTGATTGCCGGTCATACTTCATATAGAGATATGTGGTCCGGCCAACTGCACGAATCCTACTCATTCCTTTTACTTCAGTTCTACAAAATCTCTTGTTTCCCATTCGTGTGCTACAGTAGGTATTCTTTGTTAAACTATGCGACAAGTGTCTGCACGGCTTCAATATATTTCGGCAATTCGATCTCTTCCGAGTTGTTTCTTACTTGTGCTGCAATCTATCTATTAGCTCGTTTGATAGGCTTGCACTTCTTCTATTGCTTGTCGCCTGTACATAGCTTAAAAGGTTTCTTCTTCTAATATATAGTGAAGGTTGCTGCCTTTCAGATGAGATCTAGCAATGTGCCTTGGGTATCTATGCAATTGATGTCTCGGCTAACCCTTGGCTATTCCCATACCAATCTCCCATCACGTCTTTACACCGTTAGGCGTCATTCGCATTCGTGCCACTTTCCTCTCACTGCATACTAAAAATTGTTAATGTTCTGCTCTATAGTCTTGCCATCAAAAATTAGTCAATAATGCACGCTTTTCGTCGTGCTGGCATAACGATAAGTTCCATGACAACGCTCCATCTTTCCATCATCAAAGGAATTGCTTTCACTTCAACCCAGCACAGACTACAGCTTTTCTTGCACAGGCGCAAAAGATGGGCTTTTTCTTTTCAGAGACATCTCAAAGCATTGTCTGCATGTGACTTGAAGAATTATGTCAGCTCCATTTGTGATCTTAATGGAATTCCTAAAAGAAGACTCTTTACGTCCGAAATCTTGAGATGTTCTTCTCTGAGCCTTTCTTACCAATGTCATAGGAGATATCTATACCCACGATCCGATTATGACCTGCGACTCAGGATAGACCAAAAGATTCGTCCTTTCGTATCCATTCAAATCAGTGTTGGATACACGAATTAGATTGGAGAGAACGTTAACGCAGCTTGGCTATTGCTACAGACGCAGATATTTTGCCTCCTTCACTTGTTCCTTACAATATTATTCGATGTAATCAGAACAGCCTATTTTTCTGGGTTAAAGACAGTGAAATACATGCGTGACAGTGAAAAATCTGAGGCTATTATCCAGACGTCACCCAAAAGACATTCCTGTTCTGGATCAGATCAGAACAGCCAAGTTCACATCGATACGAACTTCGAAGTCAAATAATATTTTCCATTCGTGAAAATGGAAGATAACCTTGAAAGTGCGGCCAATCATATGAATATAAAATGAACAAAGATTCAGTGCATCTAGAGCAGCAGCGTAACATATTTGCGCGAAGCTTTTTCTACCAAATAACTTACGGATAAGATAGACGATTTGATCAAGCCGTGCCGAAGGTTCGCTTACACATTCGGAGAGTCGTGCGCGCCCTGGAGGTTTCGCCGTGACGTGCTTATTTAAAAAAGTTTGATGATGACTCAAACCAACCAACTGCCCTGTTTTAATGAGGAGAATAAACTCAGTTGGAGAAGACTGACTAGAAGTCATCGGCCTCGGTACATTATCGATAGCACTGCCTGCGCAGAATATGCAGAGATGCTTCCAACTGATTGCCAGGGCAGACAGTCTTCCTTTCGGCGGCATTCAACCAGCTGTTGATCTACACGAACACTCTCCCCAATTGAAGGAATTCATCTTTTTCTCGTGAGTCAATGAAGTGTTCTAACGCTCCCGAATTCAGTATGCGACTAGTCTACAGATGGCGCTGGTTTATCCTCGACTTTGTAGGTGATCTTTTCTTTTAGATCGAAAAAAAAACAACAAAGATGCATCTTTGTATCTAGCAAACAATCTTAGAATCACGAAAAGTACGAAATCCCGGCAAGAATGCCCATTCCCACGAAGAAATTCCATATTCACCACTAAACGCCACTGCAATAGCAATCAATCTAATTTGATTGCTTTTATGAGTATAATAGAGGTGAATGTGTCTGCAAAACCGCTAAATTCACCATAGGTTCCACAGATTTACGAAAAAAAGACCAAATCGAATTAAGACAACAAAAAAACAACCATTAAAAGAGTTTATAGGATTTCTTTTTGTCGTCTATTCCAACCGGATGTCTACAATGATTCCATGCGTTTCCTTTCAAGAATGTAATAAATTTTTTTTTACTGCCACCTCTCTTGATAGATATATATTTTTGTATTTTTTTTCGGTGGCAAATTATGTAATCATCTAGGGGTGGCGATGTGTATCGCTTTTGAGATAGGCAACCGGACGAGTATCTTTTACGAGCGTGTATTTCTGGGTTGTTTTTCTTTTTTTTAAATCTGGGATTGTGGTTGAAATGATAAGGAAAAAAGAGAATTTTTGTAATAGTTCTCACTGGGGGAAAGGGGAGGAATGCGTCTCTTTCAAGTACATACGGCAATGCCCCCTGAAAGAGATAAGTATTCGTATGTTTTACATATGTAATTTGTTTTTTTTTTTTATGAATTTTCTGGAGCGAAAGGAAATTAAATAAATTTAGAAAATGCCTTTATACTCAACCGATTTGTAAATGGTGTATTCTAAGAGCAGTAGAAAGTTCTTAAACAAAAAAACATTTGTTCTCATCATTGTGAAGAATAGTCCAAGACATTACGAATTGAACGCAACTTGGGACCATATGCTTACTCAGCTGATTTCGTCGAAGCGCATCCCGTCGCGTCGGTGCAATTTTAGTCCACTCTTTGGGTACACATAGTGCAGTGCAGGCGAAGGAAAATTAGGGAGGAAAAAAATACAGATACCGATGTGCGTTGGTATTGAATGTTTGAAGGTTGTAATGATTAAGAAATGAAGAGTTCGGCATGGCGTTCCAAAAACAAATTGTACGGATTTGAAAAGAAAATCACGAAAATTCAGAGTACAAATGATTGTGAGCACGAGGTCTTATCTCAACGGTAATGACGATTTCGTTAGAGATTTGGCGATGAAAATAGCGAAAGAACTTGGTGAGGTAAGAGACATTGCGTTAGTGTTCAAGGTTTTTTATTGACTGAGTGATATAAGCATCAGCTGTAAGCTTTATCATACGGATCAGAGGAGGGCATTGTATTGTAGATACTTGTATCCAAACCTCCACATTCACAAAAGGACTTAGTGGTCTCCGGATCAATCAACCATCAACCAGATTGACCATACTGCGATCGAAGCCAGACACCCCTCCAACAATCGACGAGCCGACGAGCCGACGAGCCGACGAGCCAACATAGACTCGGATCACTACTTTGTTGCAACCAGGGTACCTATGCGGATATCAGGGGCACAACAGAGTCGAGTCAGACTACTCATTTTCGACGTTGAAAAGCTGCAATCGCAAGAGACCGCAGCTTGGTCTACCGCGTTTACCTCAAACTCTCTCAAAATCCCTTACACAATCCATATAATACCAATTGGAATGCTGTCGACGACCCAATAGGGATATAATTGCGTTCAAACTGCTACGCCAAAGAAACCTCTGGTTTGATGACAAATGCCGTTTTGTGTAATCGCTTGAAACCGATCATGAGCAATCTGATAGGTCCATATCAGGGTGATTTCAGGCCAGGGAAGTCTACCATCGATCAAATATTCACACTACGGCAGATATTGGAAATGCCCTGGAATTCCAGATCGACCCCCACCACCTGATCGTCGACTTTAAAGCCGCATTTGACAGCGTGCACAGGTACAAGCTGTAATGCCATGTTTAGGTTGTCAGGTTGTGATAATGCAGAATACTCGCTGCTCCATTAAGGTCGTTACGGATTAACTAAGCTTCAATGTCAAAAGAGGTTTAAACCAAGGCGACCCGCTGTTATGTGACTGGCCAACAGACTGGTCTTCCCAATTGCTTGCGTACGCAGATTACATCGACGTTATTGGATGAAGACAGACGTCAATGAGACATTTGAAACTATTGACGCGAAAGCGGCAGAAATTGGTCTCACGGTTAACGTGGCATACTGAAATCAAAAAAAGACTTCAAACAAGGACAACTTGGTCAGAGTCTCACAATTGGTAGCTATAACTTTGGCTCCGCAGTTACAGGTAGCAACGATACCAGCGCGGAAATAAGACGTATCACTGTTTTTTTGGGCTCAGAAGGCAATTGAGTAGCAGAGATCTCCTCCGCAAGACCAAAGTGGCTTTATACAAGACCTTGATCATCCCCGTTTTGCTCTATGGCGCAGAGACATGGAAATTAATGGAAAAGGATAAGGAAGCCCTTGTCCGTTTTGAGAGGAAAACACAACGTGTTATTTTTGGTCCCGTTTGCATTGACGGAGATTAAACCACGAACTGTAAGGGCTGTACAGCGATATCGACTTTGACTGGGCCATGTAGAGCGAATAATCTTCAAATCCGAGCCCCGGGGACTACGCAGCAGAGGATGGCCAGATGGTGGGGCAAACAAGTGGATGGGGACTTTAACCAACTTGGAGTGCATCACCGATGGAAGGAGCTGGCGAAAGACCGTTGCAGATGGAGAGGCATGTTGGCTAATGCCTAAGCTCACGTCATAATGTAACGCCACTTAAGAAGGAGAAGAATTAGAGAGATGTTTTAGAGAAAAAACGGACCACTGGGAGGGTATTTATTAGAGTGAGAGGTTGAAAACAAGTCCAGGGTGTTGACGGTATGACCTAGTATTCGCTTGAGCGAACACAAGTTACTTTTTTCAGCGAAGTCCTCAATATACCGCCTTTTAGGTACTTTGGGTCTTTGTTGTCCACCCAGAATGTCGATGGCATACAATTCGTTATATGGCTCTTCAGTTTGGGGCTTTTGAAAACCAAGCAGTAGTAGATAAATGGTTTACGTAGATAGAATTTGAACACATGAAATTGAATACCGGATTTCCGTGCCGTAGGACAATGTTAAACAACAATTCCAGTGGCATCAAAATCTCTCCTATAGTTTCAAGTACGGCACGAGACCGACTTTCTAGAAGGAGAAACAGATCGTCCGCATACGCGCAACACCCGCGGTGCTCTGACAAGCATGAGCTTCCATATCAATGGGCCTCAAATGTATGATATTTGATATCTCGAGACACAAAAACTTGTAGACTAGAATGTCTTTGGAAGCAACAGGTCCACTGGTGATTTGATTACATGTCTCATCCAAAAATTAAACCAAAGTCTACACCAATCTGGTGAGAGCAGCATAGTTGCACTTGACGTTTCATAGACATTTGACAAAGTTGTTGATTTGTCAAAAATTCGACATAACGAAATGATCTTCGGAACTACTATATCAATATTCACAAAGTAAATCCTGGTATGCTCCAGAGCTCTGTTCTGTTTCGGACGATCTTTTTAAATTTTTGAAGCAGTATATAGTATGGCCATCGCATTTAATACAATGCTGTACAACCTCAGGATGTATCCTAAAAATACATTGAGTTTTGCTTTAAAGGTCGAGATCTGTATTTCATAGTCATCACAACCTGCAAGCATTTCAAATTAACGTATTGCATCAGTATGTTTCTATCTTTCCTTTCTTACCTTTCTTTAACTCCCACTGTGTGCAGATAAATTGAGGTGGCTTATAATCCAATATGGCAGTGGTTCTTAGCCAAGAAGAATATATCCCTTACAGCAAGGTTGATTTGTTTGAACGTCAATTCTTCTAGACCTTAAAACCAGGAAAAGAATAAGCCACCTTTTAAGTCCTGGACTTCCTTCTGAGATATAAAAAGAATTGGTCCAAAAATTTGTGGAAGATGCTTGAACTATCTGAACGTCGGCACAATGTAGGGCAAACGTTTCCAACAAGAAACTGTTTTACCGCAACGGAAAACCGGCACATTAAAGGCTGATTCTTTTAGAGGTACTTTTTACAGTGGGGATGTCACGTACCGGTTGTGTTACGATGATATGATAGAACGTGTTCAACAACATTTTGGGTAGCGGACAGCGTACCCAAGGCCCGTGAGGAACAGAGACAACGCCGTGCTCTACAACTTGGCGTATGTTACGTGATGATCTTGATTTAAATGACTACAAAATTAAAATCCTGCAAAAACTGATGCCAGCCGACCTTCCGAATCGGCTCTGTTTCAGTCGTTGGGCTCTTAAAAAGCTTTTAGAGGATTCACTATTTTTGGGGCTTGGAGCAACCCGAAGATGTTCATTGCTATTAAATCCAGCCACAGCAACGGAACGGTTTGGTGCGGTTAATGGGCTGGTGGAATCGTTGGTTCATATTTTTCTTAAAATCCGAAGCTGACTTGTGAACGTGAACGAATTGAGATCGGTGGCCGCTATCGTGCTATTATAACGGACTATTTGCTACTGAAATAAGGGTCCGCGGTCTCGACGTCATGTGGTTCCAACAAGATGGCATCACTTTGGAAGTGACAGCCCGTACAACCGTGGCAAGAACTATATGGCAAACAGTTAATTTTATACTTTGGATCGATGAATTGTTATCGCCTAAACAACGGCCTGAAAGAAGCGATTTCGAAACGACAACGAATTCTATTTGTTCAGTAAGTACGGAAGTTCATTGTGCAGTGGCAGAAAGAGGTTAACTCCGGGGGCTTAGCGGAAGCCCTGAAATTGGAATGTTCGAAGAACAATATCGTTGAGCCAATACTTTGCTCGATGTTTCAAAAGGCCGGTACATTTGTAAGGAAACTTGGAGTAAATGCAAAGGAAACCGATAGAGTCGGCCTTGACCCAGATTCCGATCATTGTAAAAACAAATGGTGACAAACGCGGCCGTTAGAGTACTTGTGATAGCGGTAGACGCATTTTTCGGGAAATATGAGATGCTCTCTCAATATATACAAACGTGCGATAAGGAAGAGAAAAATACCATCGCCGGAGCAAGGAGCTATTAATTTCTGGGGCAACGACGAAAAAAGGGATTTAATCGCCAAAATATTGATATGACGAGGAGAGCATTTACTTATGGGCAACGGAAGATAGAAAGAGTGGTTCAATGCGTTAAGTTAACGAAGAATTCCCGTGCAATATAACTATATAACTATATAACTATATAACTAAGCAAAAGTTGCTGTGGACGCTTGTCTTGAAGAGGACTTCAATTTATCGATTCATCGCCTTGGCCTCCGTCCGTCCATTGTCTGGAGAGTTCTGCTAAAAGTCTTGGTCCCACGTCCTTGAAACTGAAAGGCTAAGCCTCCGGCAGGTGTGTAGTGATTAGGCTTAAAATCAACCGAAAGTTGAATCAGTCTTTTACACGTCTGGCTAAACAGGTACATAAACAAGAAAAATTCCTAACCAAAGAGAATCATTAAAAGTTCACCAGATGCAATTGCATCCAGAAAGATGTGTTGTATGGTGATTTCAGAAAAGCACAGGAGCTCAAAATCGATATACACTACCTCTTTATAGATTTTAAAGCGGAATATGACAGCATCTATAGAGACGAACTGTACCTATACAATACGACTAAATCTCCAACGAACCTCATCCGACTATGCATGCTACTCCGCCAAGGTTGATAATGACAAAACCGAGAACTTCATTTCAATTGAAACTGTGGGAAACTAGCAAGCCAATTTCAAAGGTACAATCTGCCAAAAGTCTGTTCAACATGCGAATGCATGCGCAACCGATATTTACCTAAGGGCAAGAGGTGAATGATAAATATGAAGGAAAAAGGAAATATATGTTGTCAACAAAGAGAGACACACAGGATTAACAAATAGGACGTAGTTAGGGACCTCATCTGCCTCGTATTCGCTATAAACCCCGATAAGGACATCATCGCTGAAATCATACGAAGAATCATTTTGCTAGGCACTGCTTTGCGCTTAGAAGGCAATTGTGTAGTAAAGCCCATTCTTGGCCAATCAAAAAGATATATTACAAGACGCTGATCATTCCAGTCCTGCTTTACGGCGCATAAGCTTGGACACTGACGAAAGCGGATGAAGATGTTCTCGGCAAAAGTTCTCCGGGTTATTTTTGACACCGTTTGCATCAATGAAGAATGGAGAAGGCTCTTCAATGGCGAGCTGAATGGGCTGTTGAATATTTGAGAAAAGCTCCGATAATCTGGTTCAAGTGGCTGGATCACCTCTGCCCTGTGGATGCTAGAGTCGCTACCGTGAACCAACCAATTTTGTCGCGTCATCTGGAGATGCATGTTAGCTGAGGCCCTGAAATCGTTGAGCTTCACCCTGAACTGTAGTGCCATCAAGGTAAATAAGTAAAATCACTCGTGAGTGAGGTCGATTTCAATGTGCAAGATGACACAAGATCTGAATAAAATCATTGTGCAAAACTTGAGACATTGGGGTCATTTAAAATAATTCAATTTAGATGCACCTCGCCCTGTTGAACTAGGAGTTCCGCAAGAGCAGTTATCGTCAGACTCGGGGCTAGTACTTTCTGTTTGATTGGAATTAAAGCAGACGTAAACCTTCTTGCAATAGGTATTCAACTACTTTGTTACCGAGTCGCTTAAAAGGACTTTGATTCGTTTTTAGAAGACCAGTTCATGATTCAAATCAAAGGTTATGATGGTTGGAAGACTCCTGAAAATCACTTCTTAGAAAATTTTGTCTAAAATTTTAAATCACATCTGCAGTTTGTTCTAGATCCGATTTTCTGATTGAAATGTATATTTCGAACATCAAGCCGTAACATAACATCCACACCCTGTATATCCATCAAATCCAACTCCACCACACTTTTCTACCTTCTCTAATAAGATCCACAATCCATCCATTAGAAACATGCCAAAAACATAATTACTACACCGAATACAACCCCAAAACAAAACGCCACTGACATTTCCATTTCTTCTTATCCAAAGTGCGAAGAAAGAAAACAACAAAAACATAAACAAACTGCAGCTATCGCCACAAAAGCAAAAACGAGACAACTCTACATAACCTTCGACAACACACCACACAACACAATCAAAAAAAAAAAAAAAAACAAAACCCAATGACGACGAATCTCCCTCAACTCAACCATCTGCATAATAAATTTCGCTCTCTCTTCAGTTTGACATTTGACAGCGTTCGGATAGCACCATCGGTAGGTAGCTCCGCAGAAATGAAAATGGTCGGTGAAAACTTGCGCAAGTAAATCTCAACTTCTATTCACTTCAACTTGCTTCATCTATAAAAAGAAAAAAATTTATTGTGCCTCGTGTTCGCGTTCCAAATAAAAATCTCCATCCTCACGATGGATAAATTCGCCACAAATTCCTAGAGAAAGTGAAACAATCTGATTGTAATCTCCAACTCAACGTCTTCCTCTCCCAGCGCTGGGAGAGAAAACTTCGAACAAAAAATCAAAGAAAAAAGTTTTTTGTTTATTTATCCACTCCGCGAGCTTTGTATTTTCTTTTGTTACCTCGTCTCGAATCAATATTTGCCCTTAGCAAATATTTATATCAATTGCAAAGTGTTTTTAACTTTAATTTAGGCACTAAATCCCCCCGCAATCGAAAGCAGTGCAGTGTATCTGAATCTGAATCGGAATCCGAGTAGGAATAGAAAAAGAAAAAAAAAATCAATACCGCGTACTTGTTCGTCCTTCCTTCCCGTAGTGGCGTTTGTTTTTTTTTATGCGAAATTTCCCAAAGTTCCCAAAAAACAAAGGAAAATGTCACGTCGAGCCAATTTAATCGGAATATGCGGGGTCAGCAGCCTCTGCATTTTATTGCTGATAGCTACGACCCAGCACCGTCCGCTTCCGGAACATCAAATGACCACCATGACCGAGACATATAATCGCACCATCACCATGATCGATGTGTTTGCTAGTCAAAGAGTTAAAATCGCCACAGAAATGGAGAACTTTGAGTATCCATCGGGGCGATTTGGTGTTGATGCTGAGAAATTGTCTGAACTAACACCAGAGACGGATGGTCAACCGGTTAGGAGTGTGGTCATAACGACTTGGCGTTCGGGTTCGACTTTCCTCGGTGACATTTTGAATGCAATGCCCGGCAACTACTATCACTATGAACCTCTACTCAATTTCGACATTAAACAGATTCGTGGTCCTCCGGATGATGCGAAGGCGATTACCAATTTGAAGAATCTCCTAAACTGTGATTACTCAGAAATGGACGAGTACCTTGACTATGGGAAGGAGCACAAGTATCTGTTTGAGCATAATGAACGTTTGTGGGCTCAGTGCAAGGAGTATCCACAGTTCTGTTGGAAAGCAAAGTTCCTAACGCCGTTTTGTAAATTATTCCCACTGCAGAGTATGAAGGTGGTACGATTGCGGTTGGCTTTAGCTGAGAAGCTACTCGAGGATGCAAGGTACGTACATAGAATTAGAAGGCTTTGTAAGTTGTCTTTACAGTAGATTCTCGTTTAAGTGGACTTACCAAGGTCAGGTAGGTTCTCATTCTTATAATCGTAAACAGAACGTTTTAGTTAGATTAAAAGTATGGTACTACGGTTTGTGAAGACCGTACTTATTCTGGATGAAATGTTGAAAATATCTTAACAAATGCACAAATGTCATCTTCTGTTGTGACTTCTCTCAAAGTTGTACTGCTTAATAGTTTGGATGTAGTTTTATTACTGCGCTATAACATGCCAGAACAAAGCAATATGTTCACTGAACCCTTTTTACGTTCATTTTAGTGAAAAACCTCAGTCTTTCGTAGAAAAAAAACTGGAAGCTATTTAGTAATAAAGTGCTCAACACCATATTAGACCCGAACACCTGCAATCTAATGCGAGCATGAACCAGGAACTTACAGAGGGAGTGCATCGTACCATTATTATCCCTCACACGGCAAGCAAGATATTGCTTCTTTTATGCCCGATATGGTGGTAGCGATGGCGCGATGGCTAGCTCATTTGACTATCACGCAGAGGGTCCATGGTTCGATCCCAACAATTTTTGTTTCGTCGTCACCCTTTCCGCGGGCAATGGCAAACTCCCGGAAGTAAAATTGCCTATGAAAAAGCTTCTAAGGAATGCCATTCGGATTTGGCGATAAACCGTAGGCCCCACTCACATCTGACAAAAAATGTCAAAGTGAGCAACACAAATGAGTGTCAAGAAGCTAGACCATGGCCCATACCGGACTGCCAGCGCCACAGTGTTTGTTTCTTTTTCCCGATATACTTATGCTAAGCAAGAGCTAAGTGCCTCGTTACGATGCCAGTAAGTAGCCTGCAATCGTTCTTACGGTGGGATAGCAGGAAAGCCGCTGACCTCTTAGAGACATCGAGAATCATTTGTTTGGTCTGCTAGCTACGTGGATAGTCTAGCAATCTGCAGTTATGCTCAAATGGTAGCAGATTGTCAACGGCTGTCAGAGCCTTAAAGAAGAACTCAATCAGACCCATCAAAGTTCGGGTCCTCAAAAAAAATCTTCTCTGAACCTTGCGTAGACGATTTCATTTCCTATGATCCATTGTGTTCTGGGGCACATACTCGTATAAGACTCATTGAATTTAATCTCCCGCCTGCGTTCAGGAATGTGTTGCATTTTTGAAGTAGCTTGGAAGTCAGCAAGGCTCTTATCGCAGCTTGGCTGTCGCTACAGATGCAAATGCTGCGCCCTATTCATTGGTTCTTCATAATATAGTTCGTTGCAGTCAGGGTAGGGTATACCCAGCCCTAGGAAACAGATGCAAGTTTTCCAAACTTGGAGTGAAATCAAATCTTGTACGAGTAGTCTATTAGAAATACACCAGCGCCCTATTTAGATCGGTTTTGGGCAATTTGTGAGCATTCGAGTTTCTTCTGGCTCGGTTTCTGGCTAAAAACTTTCAAAGTCGATTTCGTTCCTTTTTCTCTATCAGAGTTCTGGTATTTTTTGCATCAGACGTCACCAGAGTCAAAAGACAGTCTAGCGCGCTCAGCGATTTAAATGAATTTTAAGGTGAGTGACATTCGTCAGTGCACCAAAAGTACTAATGCAGAGCCAGGAGTGCTGGGGAAAGAACCTATGAACCGAAAGAGATCTTTCTTTGAGGCTGGTAAAAGCAGTAGTGATGTATTTTCGTTACAACTTGTTCCACCTGGCAACCGACGCCTAAAACATATATCATAACACTGCCAGGAGGTCAATAGCGCCTTAGATGCTTTCGACATAACATGTTAAGTCTATAGGAGTTTGTTCTTTAAGCAATATATGAGTCGGATAAGGCAGCTCTCGTCAAGAAAACAACCTCAGTTCTGAGAGAGTTGACTGAAAGACCATTTATACTGCACCCATCGTCAGTCACGTCCACTGCTGCCTCCACCTTAGAGTAGAGAGTGGCTGGGCACGATCTAATATATAGTATGGCAACTTCATCTGCGTATGTTTGTGCATAGATGAAGGAACTATTGAGCACGTCGAGCAGTGAGTCTACCAACATGGAACATAACGAGGGAGGCAGAGTGACGTCTTGCGCATGACTCCAGCTTACACCCTCCATCGTTTATTGTCCGCAGTCGACAACAGCGATCAGTGTCCTATTCACCAGCATAAGTTTGATCTATGAAACTAGTGAACCTTCAATTCCGTCCACCCGATTTTGAAGAACACTCATGTCGCCCTAAAATTACCTCAAACCTATTAGTCTTTCATTTTTCCTTCTTAAAATTCTACAACGACTGATTGATATCCGTATACAATCTCGCCTTAATCCTGGACTCGTATCCACGACTCAGCATGCCTACTGTAAAGGAAAGTCCGTGGAAATGGCTCTACACTCACTAACTAGCAACATCGAACGATCCCTACTTTATAGAGAATATACAAAGGAAGGTGCCTTTAATACCGGCACTCACTTGGGGAGTTCATCAGTCTTATGCTTAAGAGCAGGATAATCAACTCCAAAGTGGGTTGGCCTTTTGCTAAAATATGTGTAAGCAGAGGAACCCCGCAAGGCGGTGTGCTTTCATCCCTTCTATGGGACTTAGTGATCAACGAACTACTTAAAAATCCTTGAAGCGGGAGACAGCAGGAATCCCTGTCCTGTCTGAAGGACTCACTTAGGAGCATTCTTCTACCTATACAATGACTTAACCTACTAAAGTAGGAGGATCACAGATCCATGTGGAATCACAACAGCCACTCTAACCTAACGTAGGGGTGGGCATATCCGCAACATCCGAATCCGTTCACTAGAATTGCAGGTCTGTTTTATGCAGGGATCGTGTGCGAAAATATCTATCGATAAAGAGGAAGCAACAGGATTTTTCCTCCCTTTGGGCCAATTTGGAACGGAAGAATGGGATGCATTTTAAGTTTTTTTTTCTCTTTCGCGGCTGGAGGAGTACAATTTTTAGTGCCTTTTCTAGAGCTTTTAATCTTTTCGTTTTCCCGAGACAAGTCGTCAAAGGCAGCATTATAACCAACTATGTATCTAGAACATCTACATTACTCTCCCCGGCCTTCCAGCTAAATGTACGGAACGTGCCGTAGAAGAAGCCTCAGGAGTTATTGAAATCAAGGGTTGTAGCAACTGCATCTATAAACATAATGCGCTGTTTGGCGTATCTTTTTGTTCAGCCATTATCTCTGTTTGGAAATGGATTTTTGAACACTTATGTACATATGAACGTACTTAACGTTCCTTAAAGTTTAGAATTTCACTTTAATCTGATTTGAATTTGACCTCCATCGTGTCATGTAGCAACAAAATATTGTCCAGTTTCCACTTCGGTATATTTTTTGTTGTTTTTGCGGCATTTTGTAAGTGATACGCACTGGTTTTCCATTCGCGCCTTAATTGTAAATTGTCTAGCAACCGGCTGAATGATGTTGTTCAACTATTTCAAGCCTAATTCCGGTTTGTAGTGGACGTACAAAGTAGTTGTATGGAATAATAGTTGGTCACTACTTTTGGGCATTAGGAATTGCGTTAGTATAAACTTTTTTGGTTTGATGAAAACACGGTACTGAACGGTTTCTTGCTCCCATTAGTTGAAAACAATTTACGAGTTAGCAACGCCTCGAAAGATGATAAACAATTTAATTCATTAGACATTCAATGCCGGTTGACAACCATGTACAGGTCCTAAGGTTTCCCTGTAGGGTGTCGGCCCAATAGACAGATTTTGGTTTTCAAAGGAACTCTTATCAAATACCCGTATGTATGGGATTTGTTGGTTTTCTTGGCGTTGATCTACGCCGCTAATTTTGTCATTGTTTCAAGAAATGACTCGGCCAAGTAACATTTCTTGCAAAATAGCAGTGATCTCGCTACTTCTGAAATGTAGCGCCGTCTTATTGAAAATATTGCTCACGTGAATACTTCCATACAAATTTATTCATCATGGTTTGACAGAGCATTTCATTTACAGAAACAGCCGTAGGCGCTTTATTTGCAAAGTAATAAGGTCTACGTCTGCCGCCGTGGTAACTGCCCGGGCATGGAAAAAAGACAAAAGTAACAAAGCAGAAACGTGCCTCGGATACGAACGAATCTATTGTTGACAAATCCTGCAAACAGGCCCTGGACTATTGCAAAAGGAGGATGATAACCTGCGACATCTACTGTTATGTTGCTGGATGCACCCTTGATGCACTGTATGATGTCTTGAATTTTTTGCCAACATAAGCCTTATATAGTCGCAAGTACCCACAGAGGAGAAAGATGGCGACACCAAAGATAGCTTCTGCGAGCTCTTGAAGAAGGCATACGGGCCCTAGCTATGATGTTCAAATTGTCCTCGGCGGCGTTTTCAATGCAAAGCTAGAAAGACAGTAGCAGGAAGCCATAGCTCGCACTACACCGCCTCCAATAACGAATTCAGGCTAATCGACCTTGCGGCGGGGCGAGACATTGTCACATCCAGTTTACACTTCTCGATATTCACAAGGGGACTTGGAGAACTGATCAATCAACCGTCAACCAGATTGAGCACATTGCGGACGTTGCGAGAGGCTAACAGGGACTGTGACAATAACCCTGTTGCAGCCAGGGTACAGATGCGGATATCCTCAACTTCGCAAAGACAGTGTTACTACAGGCCACTATCCTTAGAGACCACTACCGCGAGCTTCAAGTATCGAAAACCAGTGGCAACAGTGCGAAAAAGCTATCAGACATGCCGCTTTTAGCATGCACATTGATACCCCTTGTTTGATGACGAGAGCAGTTTGTGACCTCTACGAGCAAAAGAAACGGGAAGAACATTGGCTCCTCAAGAACAAGGAGCACAAGAAGTGTGCGATCGTTGATATTGTGAGGCTGTACTCTAGAAAGAACACCCTGATGGTTTACTACCAGCTAAACAGAACGTGTTAAGGCAAGCAGACCCGTACAAAAGCCTTAAGTAGAGACTCTATCGGAAGCGGATAAACAAACTCTCGGCCGTTTCGAGAGAAAAATCCTTCAAAAAATATTCCGCCTCATTTGAGTTTACGGGGTAAGTAGAAGAAGATTTAACTTCGAACTACACAAGCTGTACAGTGACACAAAGGGTGGCGACTGCACAGTCTTCGAATCTAACACGGAGGGACAACACAGTAGAGAAAGAACTCACCATAGGTTGCCTGCATAAATAGAAGTGTGACTTGGAGCACTCAACTAAAGGCAGCTAGCTAAAGATCGGGCTAGCTGGAGAGACTTCTTAGTTGAGGTCAGTTTTACCCCGATTTGTATCGCCACCTAAGTAAGACAGTAAGTGCCATAGCTCAAGCTTGCGATATGGACTGTATTTCCTAAAAGCATCCGTCGAACTCTAACACGATTGTTTTGAATTCAGCCCTATAATTTGGTTCTTTTCAAAAGAAGAACCTAGCGAAGTAGTGAATGGAGGAAGTGGGAACCTGATCACTTCAAGTAATATTAGGCATAAAGCAGTATAGAAATGCAATGCCCTAGCACCTCTTGGTCCAACAGACATATATTGACAAATTTCTCTAGATCCTTTATCGGCATAAATGAGAGAAGTGGTAACTGTAACTATCAGATTGCTTTCTGAAGCCAGGGCATCTGCAAAAGAAGTGTACGCCAGGCTTCTTTTCTTCGTCATCCATGGAACTCCGGGAGGAATCGTTGTGAGTAATAGTCAAACATTGCCCGTGTCTTCAAATGGCACATTGCCCTTTAGTTGTGTTTGTAAGTTTGACGATATCTGTTCTCCTAAGGTTGGTAGGCCATGTTATTCCTAAGGTCTCACAGAAATCCCGATGAGCCCATCTATAACTAGGCTAATAAAGCGTTTAAAAATATGCCCTTTGTTTGCGGTTAGATATTGCTGGTTAGACGCTGCCATTATTAACGACTTAGTTCCTTAGGACGCCCCAGTGGCTCGGTACCCAACAATGTATGATTTAATGCTGCTTAAACATCTTGTTGAGAGAAAAGCCGCAGTTCCTGAAGCGTCTGTGATACTGGTATAGGATGGTGGCATGTTAAAGGCATTTAGCTCTTTAGATTCCTAAAGATGTCTGAGGCTGAGGGCAGAGTAAATTTAAATCAATATGCCATAAAAGCCTAAAGTAAGCAAATAGGGCAGAGTTTCGAAAGCCACCTTCAGAACTGTTCGTAAGGCGTGGGTTAGCTTTTTTTTTCTTAGAGGCTGACGTGAGTTCGTTTAATGCCATAAGTGAGAACTGGTCTCAAGGACCTGTTTTAGACCCAATGCATATCTTTGGGGTTTAGAACTCACGGTGAGCCTATAGCTCCCTACATTTCACCTACATAAGTTTGATGTCGGAATAAGAAAGAATTTTGATTTGCGGCCCGGGTCAACCCCAGACAGATTTATTAATGCTTATTGCAAGCTAATTCTTAGAACTAACAATTTTCACTTAAAACTAAAGGGTGGGGGCGGTTAAAAAAAAGTTAGGATGTGAGGCATAGGTGGAAATAAGAGTGTTTTTAAGAGAGAGTTTGCTGAGATGGTAGTCGAAGAGAGGCAGAATATCGTTAACTTCACGAAACATTCTAGACATTGGCTCCAAGTGTCCGTAATTCGTTCGGTGAAGATTTAGCCGGAAAAGTGGCACAGACCTAAGATTGCGACGGTTGGTATTAAAAGAAATAAGTCGAAGTAAGGAAGGACAATCGATATTACCAACTAAAATTTGATGAATAAAGAGAATGTCGGCAATTTTTCGACGTATAGAAAGGGGTTGTAAATTTATAAGTTTCAGCCGATCAGTATAAGGTGGTAAGTTTTGGCTATCATCCCAGGGAAGACCACGTAAAGCGAATCGTAAAAACCTGCGTTGAACAGCTTCTATCCGGAGAATGTGTATTCTGTAGTAGGGTGACCATACCTGGCTTGCATATTCAAGAAGAGGCCTAACAAAGGTTATGTAAAGAGATTTAGTAACATAAGGATTGGAAAACTCCTTAGACCAGCGCTTGATGAAGCCAAGGGCAGAGTTGGCTTTCTTTATTATATTATCAATGTGAGAACGGAAATTGAGTTCCTTATCACAGATAACACCTAAACCCCGCAATTCATTCACTAAGGGAACAGGAAGATTAAAGATTAGATAGCAGCGAGGTGAAGTCGGGGGCCGCTTACGGGAATTCGTTATAGCCTGACACTTATTGACGTTAAGCTCAAGAAAATCTCCGACACCAAGTACAAAATCTGTCAAGATCTTCCTGCAGTGGTAGGCTGTCTGAGGAAGAAGATATATATCTAAAGATTTTCATATCGTCTGCGTAAACAGATATGTATGATTTTTTTATGATGCAATCAACATCATTAATGGCCAGAATGAATAGTAATGGGCCAAGGTGGCTGCCTTGAGGGACACCAGAGGAGGCTTTAATTGGGTCAGAAATCATAGACCTGAATAAAACATAGAACTGTCTTTCATTTAAATATGATCGAACCCATGTTATAAAGTTTATTTGGAAACCAAGAGCTTTTAATTTCAGAAGGATTATATCATGTGAAATCCTATCAAAGGCTTTGCTGAAATCGGTGGTAATCGCATCAACTTCATTTCCAGATTCCAGTGCACATAAAGTGCTTGATACGAATTCCGTTAAGTTAGTAGTCGTAGATCTACCTTTGAGAAATCCGTGCTGGTTTTGGGAAACAATAGGTTTACAATGAAAAAGCATCGTGTCATAACTAATGCTCTCGAAAAGCTTAGGTATGCAGGACAGCCTAGCAATTGGTCGATAGTTGGAAATATCATCTTTTCGGCCTTTTTTATGTAGGGGAATAATAAATGACCTTTTCCAGGTCGAGGGAAATAATCCCTGGGTGATAGAAAGCTGAAAGAGAGCTGTAAGAGGTTGCGCTAGGTGCATTTCACATTTCTTTAAAAATATAGGGGGAAGACCATCAGGGCCGGCAGAATAATCATCTTTGAGGTTTATTATTTTTTCTTTGACTTGCTCTAAAGTTATAGACACAGATTCTAAAGTTGTTTGTGGACAGCAGTTTAAGTAGGAAAAGTAAGAGTGGTCTGGCTCTTGGGAATGGTACTCTTGAGTTCTGAAAAGCTCAGAAGTGTACAATTTTTAGCGATTTTGTTAAGGCCCTAGCTATATGCCCAAGAGGATAGCATGTCTTAGACAGAATGCTGGATAAATTTTGTGTTGTTTGTTGGACACACGAGTATTGAAAGTGACGTTATTTGCGTAAGCTACCATACTACAATAAATCTATCGTCATTTGATTTGGTAAGCAGCGCATCTAGAACTATAAACAAATTTTGCATTTCCAGTTCCAGTTTTTGAGCAAATTTGATAAGATTCGACAGCAAGTTCCGTCACAATTGTATGTACAAACACAGCTTGGTGCAGCCAGGTGCAGTCTTAAGCGATATATCATTTTGTTAGGCATGGGGTAAGGTGGACATGTTCTTCCACGATTAAAAGAAAGGATTCACATGATTTCGTTGTCATTAAGTTAAAACAACTGGTGTTCCGATTGTCGGTTTCAGTCATATGTACGAGTACCTACAACTGACAATGAAAAATAAAAGAATACGAGTATCTAATTTGAAATTGGATACGACGGTAGGTATAGCGTTCATACTCGTAGATTTGCAGCTGTTTGGTTCAATTTAAAATCAAACAATTCTCTGATTGATTTTGTGGGTCACATTAATTGCAATTTCATGGTGGATACCTTCTTACGAGTACCTACCCATTCAACTTCCTTCAATTTATTCCAATCTAATTTTCTCCTCGTCAACATGAACCGCATGAATGTACCATATCCAGATCCGTTTCTAATCGATTTATCTCAAAGATATTGAACCATGTATTGTTGAAGTGTACATGCACGATGTATAAAAGAAAAATAGAAAAAAAAAAAAATAAATCACGGACAGCTGCAGTAGGGTCCGCAACATCAGCCTCCTCCTGACTCATATATTCTAAGAGTATTGACTTTTTCAGCAACACATTTACATTCTTCACTTGGGGGCATTGCAAACTAGTCTTTGGCCAGTTCTTCACTGGTGTTGCAATTTGAAGTGCTCAAGAGTGCCTCGTAAAGTAAAAGTCAATCTAAATGTATTACAAGTTAGAATCGAAAAGAAAAGATACACGATGAACGAAAGTAAGCTGTGTATAGCATACTCGTAGATGCGAGAAAGTTATTACATACGTTTTGCTGTTGGTAGTGAAAAGCTGATTGTTTGCTTTGTGGGTGCCAAGAAAATAATTTCTTGTTAGAGTGATGTCCGAATGTTTGTAAAAGCCGGCATCATTTTTGCAAATGTTGGGCTGGGTTTTGTATGCATAGTGCTATCTGGTTTCCTTGTTTGGCAGGTTCGAATAGCACTTTTACACTGCACCTTACCTCTATAACAGTAACGAATTGTCCATAGTGCCTGTATAGTGCTGTGTAGAATCTTCATAAAGGATTGTCTGCTTTCAATGAACTGCCTTCAGCTGTGCAATCTTGGTTACCGAAAACTCTCCGGGCCAAAACGTTGGTACATTCACTATACCTGTGCTTGTCAACTAAGGTGAGGTGCATTTTGCTGAACAGCTTATAGACTTTCCTCAATCTCAATCTTTTCCCCTAATAGTCGTTAATACATTTGGGACCAAAGATCACTTGAAGAATCTTGAATAACAAACGACCAAGGATTTCTTCGTTCGCCCTCGCTAACGGCCATGCTTCTTCCCCTTCTTAGTATGTCCCGGCAAGTCTTTTCTGGCCGGAGAAACGGCGATATCTGTTTATTGTGAAATTAATGCCGACTTGTCAATGTTGTGTCGTCCTTTTTGTTGACAGCTTACATTTAATTTTGACCTCATCCACCCCTAAACCCATTTCCTACGTTGCTACTTCTACTTCAACATTTTCGACGCACCATTGACAGCTCGTTGAGCTCAAGCAATGATGTTGATGTTCTTAGCGTATGCAAGTTAGTGTTCAGACCTTGCCTAAATCCGTCTTGGACAGCAGAGCTATCGGAGGGATTGCTTCCGACCTTCTGAGCAGCAGGCGTTTCCCATTGTTATTCTGCACAATCCAACGAGTTTGATTAGAGTACCATGGTACCAATGTTAGACATGCCTCTGTATAGCTCGTCTCTTTGGATACACAGTGTGCTAAATAATAAACCGGACACGAGCCATATATCAACAACCAAGAGCGTCATTTATTTGTACGAAGTATTTTAAAGCTTAAATCTTGCTCTACTATCTGTCAAAATTTCATGGCATTTGGTTGACGTTTAACAATTATAAAAAATATTATTCCAGAAACCAACTTTTATTTGATGTTGAAATTTTAACATAGCAAAAAGAGCGGTCATTAATTTTCACTCAAAACTTACTAGAAATGCACCAGAAACATACCGATTAATGCAACAAGTGTACCGTGATGATTGTTTGAGGATTTAGTGTTCACTGAGGATTTAGGCAAAATAAATTTGACGTCTTTGGCCCGAGTCTTGGAATCAAATGTGTGTGACTTCTCTTTGTTCTCGAAATTGAAATTGAAGTTGAACGGATGCTTTTAAGATGACATTCTCAGTATTCAAAAAGCTTCGGCATGGGCACTGAAAGCAATTCCGCAAATTGACCTAGAGCAGGCATTTGAATCGCTTTAAAAAGTTTAGGAGAAATTAACAAAAAAAAAACAACAGAAATCGTGTTTTAATTGTGTTTCCAGTAAGCCCGTCCGGGATATTATTTGCCACACTGTGTATGCCTAAGAACAATCGATTAAGAAGTGTTCCACAACGATTTGGATTTGTGAATATTTGGTCGATTGTGAGCTAACTGTAGGGGCCATTCACACATTGTGTGTGATAAATGGCTTCAGGCATTCACCAATGCAAACAGACAAGATCTTATGTGTGATGCTAAGAAGACTAACGTCTCTGCAAGGATTTTTTTCTTGTAAATCGAGCAAACGGTAGTAAGGCTCCGTTCTACCGATCAAATCTTTTGCTCGAGTGGACGAATCTTTTAGCTTTCACCGGTTATGACGAATAGGTCACTCTGCCCGACAGCATATTTTGCCGTAAAACACACTGTAACACACTGTGGTCTTTTCATATTATTACTGCCGACTGTTATAATCGCGGGTTTTTTCCCTGCTGATTTGTTTTGCTCATATTCTGCTAGTAGAACTAGCGGCCCGTATGTAGTGTCGGTTCGTCGGCGAGTGTGTTTTAATCCAGTCTTCATCAAACTATGGGTTAAATGAAAGCAGTCGGGTAACCAGCACATTAGTTATGGCTTCCTGGCATCGATGCCACTGCTCTGATGATGGTTGCAGAGAACATGTCGATACATTGAGATTTGAGACAGAAACCGTGAGGTTTATTGCAACTCGAGTTATTGCCTCGATGGTGTGGTATTTGTAGACGTAAAGGGTATTTTTTTAAGAGCTTGAGAACTTTAAATAATAATACAACCCATAAATATTGTTGGAATGAACTTTTAATTATTATAATCTGGTAGATAATTTCATGACATTTATTTTTTAAATATGATTTCCGGCATACGCCCGCTGTGGCTACGAGTTACATGATCCATTCGATCAGTCCAATTTTTCACTACTTTTTCCAATAAATCTGGCCGTATAGCGTCAGTGGTGGCTTGAATATTGGCTTCCAATGCCTCAAGAGTTGCTGGTTTGTCGGCATAAACCAATGACTTAACATAGCCCCATAAAAAGTAATCGAGAGGCCTTAAGTCGCACGAACAAGGGCGCCAGTTAACAGGACCACTTCTGGAAATAAAGTTTACATCATTTGATGATGACTTTGCAATAAATTGATGGTTAAGCGCGCTGTATGGCAAGTTGCGCCATTTTCTTAGAACCAGATGTCGGCGATGTTTAGCTGATTAATTTTTGGAAACAAAAAATCAGTCACCATGGCTCGATAAAGGCCAACAAGTTGAGAAAGGCGACGAATCGACATTTCGACGTCTTCTTCAACACTTCGCTCTACGGCAGCAACATTCTGTTCGGTACGCACATTTTTTTGTCTTGTTGATGGTTTTGAATCGGGAAGAGTAAAATTAGTGCCAAAATGATCAGTACCTGCACGAATTGCTTGCTCACTAGGCCGATTATGTTGACAGTAAAATTGACGAAGTGCTCAATGAACTTCACGAACAGATTTATTTTTTTCAAACTCAATTTCCACAATTTGGAAGCGTTAAACGATTCATGATGAAGTTCCAAACCTTACTGAATAGAAATGTCAACACAATTTGACATTGACAGCTGTCAAACCATAGACAACAACCATCGAAACTTCTGATGCAGTTAAAAAGCACCTTTTACATTGACTGCAAGAGTCTACATAGACATATAATGCTGACGGTGTAAATTGCCACTGTGGACTCAATTTGGATGACTGTTTTATGATTTTCTTTTGTGAATAGTAACGAGAAGGAACTTTGTGTGGAACTTTCTGCAGGAAAGCCAATTAGCCTAAGTCCATTTCCGTAATTTTTTTTATACTTGTAGTTTTTGTCTAGCAGGTCATAGATACATTCTTTCGTAGCATGAAATAGACTACGAAACGACTATATTTAATCTGTTAAACTCTTAAACGATTATAGGTTCATCCGACCATTACTATTCCAGCACCTTGACTTATTTCATTAGCCGTGGGTCTTCTTAGGTTCAGTCGTTTCAGACAGGACATAGACATAGTGTTGGTATTTCTAGTGCCTAACAGAAGATTGCTGAGTGTTGTGCATGTTTTTGTCACTCGTTGCCTTAGTCTGGTTCTTATGCCCAATTCATGTCGAAATATTCGCTTCTTGGTCCTTTTGGAAGACTTTTTCGTAATGACCTCTGAGGTGCTTACAAATTTCGAAGATTTTTGTTTGTTTTGCTTTGCCATTTCTAACCTTGAAGCTTTCTTGTTGCGGGATTTGTTTTGAAATATTTCTCAAAGTGCAGGGGGCACTTTACCGTGACCTACTCTATTTTGTAGCATAATATTTTGGTTTAAGGTATGCAATTCCAATTCCACATGAGATCGAGTACTGCACTTTTCATTATTGCAACATACGAGTAGATCCTGACGAACGCAATTCCTTTGCACTTCATTTTTGGCAACAAATAAATAAGTCTACCTCTCCAGTACTCTTTTGATTATACTTGTACATAAATTTGAAGTTCAACGTGCAGAACAATAAACAGCTCTCATGACCGGATACATTCAAGAAAAAAAAAAAAGTTAATTTAGTGCTAATTTTGAAGCTTTGTTTATTCACGTGTGATTAATGTACTTTTAGTTTTGACGCACGATAGCCAGCCAGTGTGCACCATAATTTTGAAGCAACACGTTCACTTGAGATAATTTCTCTTTTCTTAGAATTTAATTATTTTTCTACGAATTTTACAATTTATTTTTGTTTATGAAACAGAAAAGGTCAAATATTTTCAGTTGTTAAAAATAAAAGAAGGTTTTTCTGTTTATTCCGTTTGGGTTGGTAAATAAGAGATCCGACTTTCTCGTCTAGAGGAGCATAGGTAGATAGCCTTCTTAGTTACTTTAGGTGGCGCTACGGTTTGAGGTGACTGCCGCTTATTAGCCGCCTCCAGTTCGCTGAGGTCCCCTTCCAATTGCGTCCATCACCTGAGTCTTGGTCTTCCAATTCTGCGCTGTGTCTTGGGAGCGGATGCGAAAATTTATCGGACTGGAGCGTTTGTGTCCATCCGCTCTACATGACCCAGGCATCTGAGTCGTTGGAGCTTCTTCTGGCTAGGTCGATGTCGCTGTACAGTGTCCTTTTTGTCTTACTTGGTCTTGCCCTCATTGACCGCTAAACCCATTTTCTCCGCTTCCGTCTCAATACTCGCGAAAGCGCCACTGACATCACGTTGCTTTCTCCCGATAATTTCAATATCGTCGGCGTATACGAGTAGTTGGACGGACTTTTGAAAGATAGTCTCTCTTGTGTTTGCTCGTGAGTTATCCTTTCTGGACATCAAAGGTCTCGGTGAGATCTTTACCGACCTTGATGGAGCAACGTACATTCTCCATCGTCATCCTGCATAGACGGACGAGTTTGACAGGGATGCCAAAACTAGACATTGCTCTGTATAGCTCGTCTCTATAGATGCTGTCATACGCGGCCTTAAAATCGATGAATAGGTTGTGTGTATCGATCTGAAGCTCATGGGCTTTCTCCAAGATCTGCCGTAGTGTGAATATTTGTTCGATGGTGGACCTGAAGCCACACTGTTATGGACCAATCTCTTGTTCGTCTCCTCAGTCTTCTGTTTGGGGGTTTGTACCCATGGCATGGTTTTTTTTTAACTTTTTGCAAAACTTCCGAATGTCATTCCTAGAGTAGCATCTCTCAATTTTCTCGACTGCTCGCTTCTCATGCTCTCTCTTTTTCCTCCTGAAAAGCCTGTATTCGTCTCTTCTCTTCTGCTTATAGAGCTCGTGGAGAGCCCTAGTCCTGCTGCTATGCAGCGCCGCTTTGCATGCATCTTGCTTACATCGAAATTCCTCACAGTATTAGCTTGTCTTGGGGTTGTTCGGGATATCCGCAACCTCACCTTGGCAACAACAATGTAATGGTTCAACTCTATGTTGCCTCCGCGGAACGGAGTGTTTTGCGTCGATTGCAATGTGGTTGACGAGATGTGCGAACCGCGTGGTAGCTACGACAATGTCTTGTCCCATCGCAAAGTCGATTAGCTTGAATCCGTTGTCAGATGTGGTGTCGTGCAGGTTGTACCTTCCGACAGTACTACCAAAGATGCCCTCTTTTCCTAGCTTTGCATTAAAATCGCCGAGGGCAATTGTAATGTCATAGCCAGGGCATTGCTCAAAGGTTTTGTTCAAGATCTCATAGAAGGCGTCTTTGTTGTCGTCATCTTTCTCCTCTGTGGAGGCGTGTACGTGGTAACAGGTAAGGATCCGGTTGTGGTAAAAAATATATTCCCTAGAACATCTAGAACTGCCTATTGGAAGACACTGCCAATGTCCTGTACTACGCATGATCGAATTTAGAAACGCCGCGCCGGACGCAAGATCTCGACATTCTTCAAGAAGAAGGATCCACGGAAAACCAACTGAGCACACTTTAAACTTAGCAATTCAGACCCCGAAAGGTACCTTCTGCTAGTTCCTTTGGGGGCATATATCCGGTTATGCTAGCAATTATTGAAATTATCTTCTCTTCAAGCTTGCTATTAACACTATAATGGCGCGCAGTAAGTATTGGAATATTTTTTGTCGGCTTTGTAGCGGTGTAAAGGAGTTTTCGGTAAGGTCTTCAAGTTCTCATTAATTACATTCTATGCGTCGGTTGTTTGAACGAAGAAGCTTTAGCATAAACATGTTACCGCTGTTTACACCAGATGTCACACAACGATCTCTCCTGGTCGAACAATAGTTGGTGTCTTTCTGCAGTTGTACAACATGAAGTTTCACTCCTAGCTAGGAAGCTTAATGATTTGTGTCTACAGCAGGAACCAAGCTTTGCTTAAAGCCTTGCTAGACCCTCCCTTAATTTCCTCCAAGATGCAAGGGTTCTCTGCACGCAGTCGAAAGGCTGAAAGAAAGAAAAAATAACTTGTTTGGCAAGGCTCACAATCCGTACCTAGATTAGGACTGCCTGCGTCCAACAGTAAGTGCTTCAGTTGAGAGTTAGGTTTAATATGAGCTTAACTACAGATATTTAGGTTACTGGCAACCGAAACGGATCGTTCCCGACGTCTTCAAGTGCAAGAGCACTACTTCTGTGAGTGTCCAGTCGAATCGTACGTGGTACTGCAGTCACTTTGTTCTACAGAATACTTAGAAATTTCAGGACTAAGATGGACTAGTTTTCCTTCTAAGCGTGCGATTCTGTTCGAACAGATTTATTTATTTATTTATGTTTTTCAATTAGCGTGCGCTCAACGGGTTATAAGTAGAAAGAAAGAGAGGTTTCGATGTACGTTGGTCTTGAATGAAAATAGCGATAGAACGGGGTGAAACTATGCCGGTAGTCGAGGGTGTCAATCGACTGTGTAATATTGGCTTCATCTATAAGTTTTATCGCACGGTTTTGAATCCTATCTAGTAGGTGCAAAGAAGTCTTGGGAGCACCTGACCAGATGTGAGCATTGTACTCCAATTTTGGGCGGATGAACGCCTTATATATTGAAGCCAGATCAGAGGGGTAAAATATTTCTTCTTTAAGGAAACCTAGACATCTCGCAACATTTTTCGACATCGAATATGTGGTCATTCCAGAGTAGGTTGTCATTGACACACATACTGAGAATAGAAAGTCTTTTGGTTTCAACGATGCAAGTGCCATTCATAGATAATGGCTAGGTATTTGAATTTCGCTTTAGCGACAGCAGACAGCAGACAGCATTGTGTTTTGGAAGCATTAAATTCTACTCTGTTGGTAGTTCCCCAATTGGTTATGCTATCTATATCGGAATTTAATGAGCTTAACGCACGCTGCCGTTCCCGTTCTACAGCCGAAGAGCAGGGACTTGAGTCCGGGAACGAATATGAAAAGCAGAGAGTACTGTCGTCAGCAGAGGAGTAAATTGGATTAGAAGTAGCAGACAAGAGATCATTGATGAAAATTAAAAAGAGTGTCGGAGACAAAACGGAGCCCTGGGGCACACCAAAATTTTTATTTTGATTGAGTCGTCGATCCCAAAAGTACGCATTTTCGACTAAAGAGCCCGACGCCAAACTCTGTCAAATGCCTTAGAAATATCAAGTGCAACTATGTTGCTTTCGCCAGATTGATGTAAACTTTGGTTCCACGACCACCAGTGGACCTGTTGCTACGAAAATCGTGCTGCCAAAAGACCGGCAGAAGTTTTCGTGTTTGGAAATATTTAATGAGCCGACGATTTATCAGCGTTTCCATGACCTTTGAAAGAAGGGACTTAAGTGCAATGGCACTAGTTCGTAGCCAGGTAGCTTCAGATCAGAGTAATCTGTGTTTCACTAAGTACCAAAACAGGTGGCCTGTATTTGCAGACGTGGATGTACGCGGAAAAGTGATAACTTTTTAGCCCTCGAATATTGGCTACATCTGCTCTGAATTCCCTAGTCATAACAACAAACAGACTTTCAGAACACAAACATTGATGATACTATACTATAATGTTTCAAAGATCTTAGCAATGTCATGCTGATAATTGTAATGAAATCATACTTCGTGTGGCAACATTGGATGAGGAATTGTGATGATCTCTATCGAGAGATAGTTTGTGCGATAGAGTGAGCTAGAACAATTTCTCGGATAAACCGCACGGAGGGGGAAATACCCATCAATATCACACCACCAGAAACCCGTGGTATAATGAGGAATGCGCCGAAAAAAAGGACTACTAAGACACTGCAAGTAAAACTCTTATCAGAGTCGTCAAAGAAAAGAAGTTGCCAATCTAAAACAGTCTCTCATCGGTATATTAACATAATTAAGTATCGACAAATGCTTTCTTATCGAATTAAAAAAAATTATTCTTCGGAAGCAAAACACCATCCACTTCGTTGTCTTTTTTCCAAATCCCCTAAAAAACACATTACCAATCCAGTTCATCCATCCACATGGTTTCGCGAAGACAAGCAAAAAAGAGGAAATTATTTTTTATTCACAAATTTACATACCACATACATATTTCCCCTTAGTCTTGCTCACATTTACGATTCTTTTTATAGGTTCCAAAGTCGAAGACTGTTCTCGCAGTGAAAGCAAATTGGATAAATATTTATGTTCGGTCAACAGATTCTTTAACCAAAAGTAAAAGTGTTGGTGAGCAGTATTTCTTGACAAAACAACAAAACAAAACAGAAACCAACAAGGGCATCCCTCTAACCTTCCATGACAAATTTATCTGACAGTTGACAGAAAAGTTCTACAACATTGCTTGTTCCCTAGGAGTACTCGTATATGTGAACGTGAGCAGAAGTGGCATGTGACATGTCAGTTCATTGCAGCTACGTGCCGTCATTGAGTTGTCATGACATTTTGGGGTTTTCGCCGACATTGAAATGCATAAGCGAACAAGAATCCAAATAAAGGTCACGAAAATGATCATTTCGCGAAAATTCGACACAAACATGTGCTGGATTAGTGAAATTGTCGCTGACAAATTCAGCACTTTTGCAATAATGACCGTGTTTACGAATGAATATCTGTTCCGAACGTCTCTACTTTGCTTCAATAGACATTCCTAATATTTGTTTCGGTTTTACGTTTTTTTTGCCGGCAAATCATAACCGGCTGTCAATTTAAATGGAACATTAAATTGCGAAAGACAAACAAGTTTTACAAGCTGTCAGTTCTATGTCTATAGATTTGAATATAAAAATTTGTTTTTTATTTTGAGAAAACCACGAGTGGTAAGCTCACACACAGATATGAAATGTAAGCAACATGTGTGCAACATTAAAAAGGAAAAAAAAAACGAAATTCACTTAAATTGCCAATCTTACGTTAACCAAACAAATTTTTTTTTGATTTTTGGTTGCGTAAGCCTCTGAAATCACTTTGAGATTCAGCATCATTAGAGATTCCAGTCTTCGCAAACTCGATGTTAGAACGAAAAGTCATGTGCACGAATACGATTACTGAATAGACCACGAACACACCTTTACTAATGACTTGATGCTAATGATGCTGCATGAGTTTTGAAGTGTTGTAACATTAGAAAATGAGCGCTTACTTCGAAACGGCAGCACGATTTGGCCGCTGCACATTTTCATTATATAAAATAGCCAGTGCCTGTGGAAAGTGTTGACTATCAATTGTAACACCAGTTTCGCATATTCCCTTTGTTGAAATTTCTCTGTATTTCTTCAGATGACGGCGATTTGTAGGTCTTCGACGGGACTTGAAGGGTAGTCCGCGCTTAAAATGGCCGTCTGTTGGAAGCACCTTGATCACCACCCTTCCTGATAGCGCCCTAAATATCGATAAAAGTGTCCAATTCGTAGTCCCTTTTGTAAAGGGCACCTTTAATTTTGCCCACCAGATATTGAAGCGCTCTGTTACAGGCTCTACCCTGTTAACAACGTAAGGACAAGGACAACGATTTAAGGACAATGAGCTTCGGATATGCACGTGGAATGTTAGATCCCTTAATAGACCACGTGCAGCCGAGCAACTAGCGGAGGCCCTAGACTGCTGCAAAGCAGACATAACCGCCATTCAAGAAATGCGATGGGATGGGCCGGACAAAAATAAGATGAAAAACTGCGACATCTACTACGGCAATTGCTATCGACGGCAAAAGCAGCGCTTATTTGGATGCGGATTTGTTGTCGGAGGCAGACTAAGACAAGAAGTCCTCAGCTTCCGGCATGTGAGCGAGCGCCTCGTAGCAATCCGCATCAAAGCTAAATTCGCCAACATAAGCCTCATATGCGCGCATGCCCCCACAGAGGAGAAAGATGACGACACCAAGGATGCCTTCTACGAGCTCCTCAACAAGACCTACGAGCAATGCCCTAGCTATGACATTAAAATTGTCCTCGGTGATTTTAATGCAAAGCTAAGAAGAGAGGGTATCTTTGGTGGAACAATCGGAAAATATAGCCTGCACAACACCACCTCCGATAACGGATTCAGACTAATCGACTTTGCGGCGGGGCGAAACATTGTCGTGGCTAGCACGCGGTTCCCACATCTCGACATACACAAGGGGACTTGGAGAACTCCTGATCAACAGTCAAGATTGATCACATTGCGATCGACGGAAGACACTCCTCCGGTATTATGGATGTCCGTACGTTCCGAGGAGCCAACATCGACTCGGACCATTACCTTGTTGATGCCAAGGTACGGTTGCGGATATCCCAAACTACGCCAAGACAAACTAATGCTGTGAGAAAATTCGACGTCAGACGGCTACAATCGCAAGAGATCGCCAAGTCCTTTTCCGATCGAGTGCCTCTTAATCTCTTAAGAGGTCCAATGCCGCCAACAGCAGGCATCGAAGACCATTGAAAACACTGGCAAAACGCCATCAGAGATGCCGCTTCTGATGTGCTGGGTTTCACTCGTCCACCACAACGAAACCTCTGGTTCGATGATGAATGCCGGCAAGCACATGCAGCTAAGCAGGATGCATATAACGCGGCGCTGCTTAGAAAGACCAGAGCTGCTCATGAGCTCTATGAGCGGAAGAGGAGAGACGAGCACCGGCTTCTCAGGAGGAAGAAGAAAGAGCATGAGAAGCGCGCGATCGAGGAAATTGAGAGATGCTACTCCAGGAATGAGGTTCGAAAGTTTTACCAAAAGGTAAAAATAACATGCCGCGGAAACAAACCCCGAACCGAAGCCTGTAGAGATGAACAAGGGAACATTGTACTAGAATCGCAGTCGATGCTGAGGATTTGGAAAGATCATTTCTGCAGACTGTATAACGGTATTTTTTCGCTGTCTATTCCGGTACTTTGTGAAAAGAACCCTTGCACTTTCGGAAGATTTTACTCCCCAGCGAGCATCACCTCTAACCCAGATTTCTCTTTTAGTTTGGCTTAGTTGCTCATTTAGCTCATTTAGACGATCAAAAGCCAACCGGCCTTGAAAGTTGCACTTGGGAAATCTGGTTTTATTTCCTCATCACGTAGTTCGATCGTGCTGTCCATGATTATCTCTTTTATCTGAACCATTTGTTCATTTGTGAGAGGTCGAACAGTACAACTTCAAGTCTGTCAAAGCTCGCCATATTCCTATACAAGACGTTGTGGACGGAAATGTTCCCAATTCGCACCCGCCTCGGGAGGGGAGTTGTCCTCCAATCGCACTCGGTTCACCTCGAGACCCTTTTCTGCCATTATTTTCTGTATTAATCCGGGCTTGCTCGTAGTTGCAAGCATTTTTTAAGGCACGCTTTAATCTGCGTTGTTTCTTTGACGTGAAGGTTATATGCTTGGACTCAGTCTGTGCCACTTTGCCAGTGGTCTTGGGTACGTCTGTCTTATCGTGCTGCATTCCGATAAAACATTATTGTTCAGAGTACTGGCTTCTGAGACGGGGTCGCTAAGTAGAGACAAGTTCTCTTCAAAGTCCTCCATCTCCGTGACAATGTTGGATGACTCCGCCTGATTAGCAAATGTCATGTCAGCATCGACAAGGTCTTTTTCGATGAGACATGAGAGGGCCTCTGAATCTGACAGTGCTAATGAAGACAGATGCATCCTATGTTTTGGGCGAACGGCTGTCGTGGGGACTTAAGTTCACGGGATGCCCATACATCCATGGGAGCAAGGAAACGCCTTGTCTTCGCAACCTACATTATATTATACCAAGGCGGTACTGTCCACAGCGCCACCTTTGGTATGAGTCGAGGCCTACCTTAAACATCTTACTGACCTTAGGGTCTCAGCACCAAGCCCAGCAGGGTCACCCTCCCTGCGTTTTAGGTTTTAACCATATCCACCGTGACGCTCCCACAAGGGGGCCTACCTCAACAAGTTAAGCCCGGACCTAAGTCCAGGGGGCTCCTAACTCCCAAGGTACCGTGTTTTAAGTCTTGGTATGGACTGCCGGCGGTATTGCCACTCAAAAAGACCTATGACTCGCAGCTTTTAAGAGAAATCATAGCAACCGTCAGTGGCGTAAGGGTCTGATGATGCCCATTAATGAAGACAGTGATTCGTCCACTCGTCGCCATTTGCACCAACTAGGTTTGTGCTACTCGACTACGTGGATGATTTTACCCAGAATGGAAGTTGTCTTTAGAAAAGCTGAAGGAAGATCCGCTTTTTTACAGAAAAATTGTCTTCGACTACGAGGCTCATTTCTGGTTGAATGGATGGGCAACCTTAGGCAATGCAAGAGCTGCTAAAGCGGTCGGAAAAATTCACTGTTTGATGCGGTGTCTTGCCCAGTAGAATCATTGGTCTGAACTTTTTAAACGATGACCGTAAAACCAACCTTACCTTCAATGGCGCCCGCTATCGTTCAATGATTTTGGACCTTTTTTTGCTCAAAATGCACGACTTGAACCTGATCGACATGTATTTTCAGGAAAACGGCGCTACACGCCACACAGCACACTATTCGATAAACCAACTGAAAAGTGAGTTCGGTGAGGAAGTTATCTGTGTTTTGGACCGGTGAATGGCCGACTAGATCGTACGATTTGACACCTTTAGACTATTGTTTATGAGGATACGTCGAATCTCTCGTCTATGCCAATAAGCCAGCGTCAATTGCAGTCTTGGAACACAACATTACACGTGTTACTGACTCTACGACACATATTACATTCAAATTACAGTATCCCATGTAAAAAGGCAATTGCTGTTCCCAGAAATAGATAAACAGAACGAGTGCTTAAGTTGCAACAATAACTGAGTGCCCCTGAGGGACTCTGTCAGATAAACACTGTTGCCCGGTAGGAATCCAATGATTATGGGATTCTCCTCGCCCGACCCGAACTCAATTTTTTTGGGAGACCTGATTATGATTTTTATATGAAATTGATATACATATTTGGGAGGCAAATCAATCACAGCAACATAATTCGTTAATTTATTGCTGTCGCTGTAGTTGTTCAATTAATTTCGGATCTGACTGCAGTACTTGTATATCTTGGACTTAAACATACAATTGGACTGATACGTCCTTCGCTATATACTCGTACATATGTATAACGTAATGAATTCAAAATCCTCTCTCTTCTGTCTTGGCCGATATGACATCACAAAATTACTAAGTCAACTAAAGATTCGAATCTGTTCGTGTATCGTGTCGCATATCTGGTGAATTTAATTATTTAATCTACACGATGTTTGCCTGACGAATTGGATTTCTAAACTCAAAATGGATAGGGTGGCACATTGACGACCATAGTGGGAGACTAAGGTTCGGAAGCTAAACTCATTATGCTCGATTTGATTTAGAAATTAATCAAAGAGACATATACGAGTATAATGTGAGCAAATATTTTTATGGCCAAGAGGGAACAATAAATAATTTTATTAGCTTGTTTCGTAGTTTGTTAATTTTTCTAATTTGAATATTAATTAATAATAAACGAAGCAATATTTCAAAAACTGCAGTGAATCTCGGACGTGTTTTATGTATAGTTTGTATCTTTTGTGCTACAGGGGCAAAGCTGTGGTTAAGTGTTTCTTGGTAATCACATCTTGTCATTTTGATGTTGGCGTTTAGTGTGATTTATGGAATGACGCAATGGAAGCGTGAAATAGGCTTATTTTCGAGAGAACGAACTAAATTTGTTGTTATTCGGATTTTTGAAGAAAGATGAGTAATCGCTCTACTGTTAAGCCACTGACTGTATCAGCACGCACAACATCGGTGACTAGCATCTGTAGCTCCATCCGAGTACTAGAATGGTACAGTCATAGAATGCGCAATTGTCCGAAATATAACAATAAGTCTTGCATCCGAAAGATAAGCAAACATTCAGTGTACCTGCTAAAGACGTCGGAAAAATTTTTTGAAGCAGTGGCTTAGCTATACCTTGGAGGGCCATGTCACCTATAATTTTGTTTATGGACGTCCATTACATTGAACACTTGATCCGGGATGGCAAGCAATAAAGTGTTATGCTCAATTCGAAGACGCAACTGAGGAAGATAAGGACAATTTTAACACCAAATCATGCTTCGTATACCATGAAATGCCTAATGCAGACAAGAGCGCAATAGCCATCCTATGGTAGCTTCGTACTGCATCCATCAACAGCAAACTGTAACTTCTACTGAACATCATCAGGTTCATTACCGACAGGTTCAGATCAACACCACAATCCAGGAGAATGTGGATGATCACCGGAATGCTTTTCCAACTGCAGCACATTATCTATGCCAGTAAAAGGCCGAAAACCCATCACATATGGCTTTTGTCAGAAACCTGGAGACCGTACAAAAATCTCTAAAAAGGAAAGAGGTAGAAGCCCAATATCGTGTGAAAAAGAAGGAAGTGCAGCGTAGTGTGAGACATGATAAACGTCAGTATATCAACACACTTGTCTCAAGGGCGGAAGAAACATCAAGCAGCGCCGATAGTAGGATTTTCTATAATATCACTCAGGAGCTCACTGGTGGTTGAAACTCGAAAAAACATCCAGTAAAGAGTTAAGATGGTAAACTACTTATTTTGGATGAGGATCAGCTTCCTCGATGGAGAAAACATTTCGCTACAACCTAGCCGATAGCGACTTATTCTCAATAGCGATTTTTTAAGGTTTCAGCAGCAACAAATTCCTGAATACGCAGAGCAATAAAGTATTGATGGCATCCTTATTTCAAGCGCGTATTACATCAGCACATTTGCTGTTTCCACATGAGTTTTCACACAGGAACTGAAAACATTTAGATTCCAGTCTCGACCTCGAACAGGTAGCTTTTCGGCCTAGATTTCCTGCTTTGGCCACATAAACACCTAACAAATCATAAGTGAACAATGCGTTAACTACAGATCTCAACTCCATCTGTTGGTTGTTGACTTTGAGGCGGCTTTTGACAGCTATTTGGTTGGCCTTGTACTAGGTGGGGTGAAAAGTAACCTCCTTGCCCCAGAATGCGCTGCTACTGCAAAAAAGTTATGGTGCCTTGAAGTCCGTTCATATTTAGGCAGACATGCCTAATTTCAGTACGATACTGTCTTTAGTTTTGTTTTGACAGCTGATTGTTGTTGACGGTTTCGAGAGTTTCGTGGTGGCCGCAACTCCACTACCGATCAAGTCCGCAGCGGCAGGCCCTCCGACCGCTGGGTGCCGCGCATGCTCACTCCTGACTAAAAACACAAACGCGAGAGCACTTCGGAAGAGTGTTTGGACTTGCTGATGCTGTTGATGAAACCTGAATCCACTATTACACATCAGAGAACAGAATGAGTGCCCGGCAATGGACTGTAGCCGGCACGAGTGTTCCGAAACGGCCGAGGGAGGCTCAATGTATCGGAAAGGTTATGGCGTCGGTTTTCTGGGATTGTCATGGCATACTCTTCGTGGACTACCTCGAAAAAGGAAAAACCATTAACAGCGAGTATTACTGTGCATTATTGGAGCGATTGAAGGCCGAAATCGCTGCTAAACGGCCTCTCATGAAGCGAATTCTGTTTTTGCAAGACAATGCGCCGGCGCATAAGAGCATCGCAACCACGGCTAAAATCAATGACTTACAGCTCCAATTGCTGTCGCATCCACCGTATTCGAGCGATTTTGCTCCCTCGCACTATTATCTCTTCCCAAACCTCAAAAGATGGCTGATCAATAAGAAATTCAGCTCACGCGAGGAAATCATCGACACCACGGAGGAGTATTTTGCAGACCTTCCGGAAAATTACTTTTCGGACGGGATCAAGAAGTTGAAAAATTTAATAAAATGAAAAAAACATGAGTGAAATCCCAGGAAAACTTGTCGCTACAGGCTATATACGAGGGCGGTTAGTGCCACGTCTTACAAAATCGTAAGGTGTCGGAGGAATTTGAAGTCCAAAGTGGAGTACGTCAAGGGTGTATACTGTCACCACTACTGTTCTTGATGGTTTTCAGCGATGTTCTCCCTGCAGTATTGACACAAGGAAACTGTGTCTACTTCACATCGGATAATAGAACTTCAGTTGATGCCCCACACTCTAGAAGCTGAGGCGAACAAAGTGGGGGTCAGAATAAACACAGCCAAAACAGAAGCCGTCAGCACTTTTAATTCAACTTAATATTGCCGGATCTAGGAAGTGTGGGCTCTGCTAAACGCGGTGGCATTGAATTAGATGTGTGCAGCATCATCGAAAAGGCTGCGTTCAGAATTCTATCTACAATATTGAAAAGTAATGTTACTAGCTAAGGAACCAAGCTGTGGTTGTTCCGGTTCCACGTAGAATCGGTACTGCTCGAACTGAATAGGATTTGTAAATATTTCCTTGCGATAGATGTCATTTGGTGAGGTTGAGTTCTTTATGATAAGGGTAGGGACACCTAATGATGCCGAGTACTGTTACAATAAATAACTACTCATCGATTGTAATTATTTGAATCCATCGAAGTAGCCACCGAATGCGGGTTTCCCGAGTTTGACTTGCCAAAATAGTAAGCGCTCATGTTGTTGTACGAGCAAATGTTAGTTGTAGCAACACTCTAATGTCCTGTCAAACATTACTGAATTCGCGGGACTTATCAATAGGGCCGTCAACAGTAAGACTACCTATATGAGTTTCTTGTACCTTTTTGTATCTGAGGTCGATAAGAAATTTTTAGAAGTAGTCATGGTGCTGACATAGCTTTGGTAGCGGATGAATCCTTTATGAGTAAAAATCAGCTCTCATATTTCCTAAGTGGCTTATTGGCTTTGAAATATATTGCGGACCTTGAACAAGCCACATATAGTTATACAACTCCCGACTAGCGGTCCAAGACTACCACAAAGCACATATCACCTCCGCCAAGAAACTGCGGAGGCAGCGTCTTTTTTGGTGCGAATTTGGTGTAAGTGGCTGATTTAATCGAGATGTTTAGAATATGTGTAAGCCCGTATTTGCCAACTTTAGCGTGGTATGCGCTACTGCTTCCACTATTTCTATGCCTCAAACGTGACGTTAGAATAGTTTTAGGTGATTTTGATGCCAAGACGGTTAAAATAGTAAACATTTGCTGTCATGGCTCAAAAACACAGTCCAAATGACCCCATGTTTACTGCAGCCAAGATGCCACAAAAACGGAGAAACATTTTAAGGAAATTGTAGGTATAATGGCTGCGAATTTTCCAACCTCTGCATTAAATTTCAAAGCCCAGTGGCATCGAAGCCAAGAAGGCGTCTGAAGTACCTGATGGGCAAGATTCCTCCCAAGTGTGATCACAAAAGCGCTAGTAGAGAAAAAAAAACGAGAGATTCCCTGAATTTTTTCCAGAAGTCGAGGAAAGAACATTGACTTCTGTGCAGAAACAAAAAAGAGCACGAGAAGCACGTAACTCCACAACCAACGTTCGACAGTTGAATGGTAAAAAGAACGTACCAACAAGACTCGAATACAATTGGGCAAGGGAATGTAGTAGTTGATTTACAGTCGGGGCTGAACATCTAGAAAGGCCACTTCTGCCGATTTTAAACGCCTGGGATGACGCGAACTCTCTTGTTAGGAAAAATTATCCAATTAACTTAGACGTAGATTTGGCTAGATAAAAGTATGCTGCATGAATGAAACCTCAAAATCGTTTTTCCGATCTACATCGCGACAGATCCTAGAGAAAATAGAAGAAATTCGGATCGGTACACACTACCTCTTGATTGCTTTTGAAGCTGAATATGATGGTAAGTACAAGGATAAGCTACAGATGGCCATTTCTAGCCTTGGGCGTACTGTCAAATACGGTAGATTGAAAAGGTCGGAAGCCACATTACCGAGAAAATTGGGAAAATTGTAACAAAGGGAGCTATCGTCCATCCGTCTATGAGTATTAAATCAGCACACGATTGAACTGTTACCAACGTTAAATATTGTCAAAATAAAATGGCAGTACCTTAAATATTTGGTAGACTTCGTGTTACTGTTGAGGAGCATGTGGCGTATTCCAGTTTTCCTTCTAAATGAAGAAAAGGGCAATCTTTTTTTGTAGCCTAAAAATCGCAGTCAGCTAACGTTCTTTATCTACAACATTTGAAAGCGGACACATTGTTTGTATTTGACACTATAACACCGGCATACTATAATACGTTGTGATGGTATTTGGAAAATAGGTGCAACTAATGCAAAAGGTGAAGAAAACAATCCTCGACAGAGGGCAAAATATCTGTATGTATCTGAAAAATTATCTTCAGGTCAAGATCTGAACGATGGGCAGAAGTAGCAGAGAACAAATTGCCGCGAGTAGCGCATTTTCGAAAATCGTCTTCCCTTCTTCTGTCCAGAAAAATGTGCATCTTTCGCTGGAAAAGGCTGGTACATGTAGAGCGAATTGATACCAACGTAACAGGCAAATAGCCTTTGATTCTTGCTCTAATCGTCGAGGAATAGGATTCCAAACTCGAGTCAGATTACCAAAAGCCGGGTTAACTTAGCAATCTCTAAGTTAGTAGGTATTTTGGCTCCAGTGAGCTATATTCATTTGATATTTTCTATCCTAAATCGGCCTTTGACAGAGGTAGACCGAACTGGGTGCATTATTTTAGTTTGAAAACTCCATTTTTATAATATATAGTTAGTATGGCGTCTCTCCTCATTAGGTTCCCGATTAAGATGATTCGTTGACCCTTGGCGATACCCGAAATGTAAGAAAATGTTTTTGTCTATAGGGCGGTGAGAGGCAAGATCTTTATGGATTGTGGCTGTCGTACGCTTCACTGAGATGGCCTGTTGTTGGCATTAACAGGTCTGCTACATCACCGCAGCACAAATGAAAAGATACACCCCACAATCTGCTTTAAAAATTCCCTGGCTATTATTTAAGTTTAACACCGTGTGACTTAATTGAGTTTTCCAAAAACAACCTCTCACACATTTGTCAAGTAAACCCCCAGTCAAGAATCAACTTAAATTCTGGGTATTTCCGCCGAACTTGTTGAATATTCATTCCTGACATCATTCCATACACCCTATCCATCAGAGCTAGATTCACATAAATAAATTAATTCATCATTTAGCCATCCTCCTCCTACTACATCCTCTCTCTTTGTGATACCATTCACCATTTTCATCATCATCATCTGTATGACGGTTAAATTAATTAATTACTTCGATAACATCGACAATTACAACTGCAGTCGTCACAACGCCACCATGGCAATGCATCTGCTATCGTACGCTTTCCCACGACTGCACATTAAAATCTTAAGCACCTCCAACAGCTTTTGCATGGAGTTATAACTGCCAGTATAGAATAGAATGGGGCCACTTCTATCAAATTGACTGCATTTTACTACCCCCCAAGCCTCGTAAAACATCCGTCGTTGCTGGCGTTGCTGGCGTTGCTGCTTCAGTGGCTTCGACATGCTTCCGCCGATTATACAAGCAGTCGTAACTCGTATAGGAGCCATCAGCTTGGTCAAGTGTGCCACATAATCACTAAATGATTGGGGCTGGGATTTTATTTTTAAATACTTGTGTTTCGAAGATTAGGCGCGATAATGAGCACATTCCATAGCTTCGCATCTACTCGTACATACGAATACTAGTGACTGGTGCAAGTACTAAGAGTATTGTTTCTGCTAAGATTTATTTGTTGTTGCTCTTGGTTTTTGCAAGATATGTTGTATTTAATTGGCTGACTTGCGTATTTTTTTGGAAGTGTAGTTTTGCGCGATTCGCAGATTAATTGTTGTGTTTGACCTTAGGCAGACGAGGTTGTATTGTGTAATGGGTCTTACTTACATTTTTTTGGAAGTGCAAATCTTTACATCAACGACAACATTATTGATGAAGTCCTTAGTCCATTCGTTTCAGTCTTGAGCAGGAAGCTTTGGAAATTAATGCGGTTTCCTCTTGAGGGTGACTAAAGTTGACGGGACGGAACTAAAGAGTCTTTTGGCTCCGCAACATGATATCGCAACACCACTATGCAATTGTATGAAAGGCGAAGCACGATGTATTGTAAGCATGTTCTCAGTTATAACGAAGATCTGCTCCCCACTTTCTTATAAAAATTCTTTGCTTTAACTGCAAATGTCTCGAAAATATAGCTGATCAATGCAGTACTTCCATTCAACGGTGTTCAAACTATGATCATCTGCTCAAATAGATTGAAGCGTCAGAGAACAAGCGAACATGGCTCCGTTGGCGTTTCATGTCATTACAAAGTTGCCACACCGATTTCAAATGAATCTTGTGCGCGGGAAAAAAAGTTGTTTCTCAGTCAGGATTTGATCGCATCAACCCACTTTTGTTCGCCAGAACTACGAACTTTGCTGGTTATAGCATCATAGTGTGCAGCTAAAGCCAGGTTTTACTGCAGCACCGTCATCATCTGGGGATAATGTGCTCAAAGCTTTCTTTCAATTGCCTCAGTTGGGGTGGGAGTAAGGAATGTAGTTTCTGTTTTGATAGCTTAATCGGTTTCAGTGGTTGTTATTTCCGACGCTACTGGAGGACAGACGTTGTTTACACATACACCTACCACAGCACTTGCGGTTCTGCGGGCACTTGTCTTATTTCTTTGCGACTCTTCTGTCTGACGTCTTGTTTTCTATTTTTTTTCTGATATTCAGAACCTTTGCGCTGGGGGGACTATCGATATTTCAGGCACTACCTGGAGAGTGATCTTTGGGTTTAAAATCTTCGGAACTTGGAGTCTTTAGATTCCCGGGCATTACAAGGCAATCTAAGACTTTTCGAGTTCAAGATCAGAATAGGGAAAAATATCATTTTTTGCAAGAGTCCCGCAAAACAGAAATGCAGTATTGAACTAGGATATATCACAGTGTATCGCGTGCTTGTGATGATTATTTCTAAGGTCGACTCGCATTCTTAGCTTATCTCCACCTTAAATGTATTGTTTGAAACAAATGTTTGTTACTGCTGCTGTTTTTGCTGATGTTGTGGTTGCTGTTGTTATTGATGTTGTTGTGGTTCCTATTATTATGGTTGCTGTTGTTATAATTGTGGTTTCTTCTGCTGTCAATTCTGTTGTTACTGATTTTTGTCTTCTTGTATTTATTGTTTTGGTGATATTAACGCTCTTTGCTGGAAATAAGGCTTATATTTCTTTAGTTGTTGTTTATGTTCTTATGTTATTGTTGGGAGCTAGCGGCTGCTGTTACTGTTGATTACTCGTCTTCTTCGAGTTGATTGAAGAAGGAGTTGGTTACTTTTTTTTGGCTAAATTCAGCTCAATTTCAAATGCAATTGACGTGCCAGCTACTTACTTTTTTGACGAAAAAATCTTAAACCAGGACTACGTTGTCTTAATAAGCATAATCTACGAGTTGAAAGGGTTATAGCATATAATGTCAACATCGGTAACGCTGACAAAATGGTTAAATTTGTAATTGAAAACTCGGTGATCATATTTATTGAACTGAGGTAATTTCTGCTTGCTTGTATCTCAGAAATAGGTTACGGAAATTTTGCCAGAAGAAATCAAGAAGAACAGCTTTTAATGGATGATTTTGTAAAAGTGTATTACCTTTTTATTTGAGTTCAGTAATCAATGCTTGATACTTTTTAAAGATTGTTTCATGTACACTACAACGTTTTAAGTGGTCTCTACCAATATTGGACTCGGGGTAGCAATTTTGAGTAATTTTTTCGAATATATTTGCTGGTGAAACACATGAAATCTTATTTTCCAAGGCTGCAATAGACGCTGGCTTATCGGCATAGACGAGTAACTTTACGTATCCCTAGAAAAAATAAGAAAACTATTTAGCCAACAAAATCAATGGTCCTTCAGCTTTCTAAAGTCCATATACTAGAAATTCGACTGTGTGGCAGGTCCCTCGGCTTCAGTTCTTACACGAGCTGTATTTTGTAGGCTTTTAGAGCAAGATCCTTGCGAACAATTTTCAACGTAGTCGAGTTACACAATCGTAATTGCTGTAAATGGTGAAGAAAAGATAAAACACGGTTTTCATTAGCACTGGCAGTAGCTGGCTTTATGTCAAATAGCGTGAAATTGCTGAGTAGGTCGATTATGAGGAACGAACACAAATTTTGATATTAGAATTCAATAATTTGTAAGAGTTGTTCAGTTTTAAGTCGTTCCATGATGAAATGGCAATGATAACAGAGCACATGTCACGAATTCAAAAAAATTCATCTAGTTAAAGAGTTCCAGTAAGTGCTGTGAATATGGAAGTTCAACGTACCGCTGTTAGGCAGAACAGGCAAGTCAACTTAGACGATGATAGCGAAAACTTTGCCCTCCTGACCAAAACGAAATTAGGATAGCAATTTCATAGCGTAAATCAAACAAAGCAGCTGGTTCTGATGGATTGCCTACCAAGGCATTTAAATCTGGAAGTGATTGTGTGGAGAGCGCACACCAACACCAGATCTGGTCTATGCCAGTTGAAACGAATTTCAGCATCGTTTTTCCTATCCACACTCTCGAAACTTTGTTAACTAAGCCAACTACAGACATATTAATCTCCTCAACATTGCATAGAAGATCTTATCTGCCAATATTGTGTGAACGCCGGAAATCCTTCGTCAACTGATTAGCCTCTATCAGCGTGGCCAGTCAATATGGCCGATTCCAGAATAACCAAAAGAAGACCATTTCAATATCCCCCATGTTTCCATAGATTTTAAGCCCGTAGCATTTATAGAGACGAGCTATATGAACATCCTTCCCTAGTTTTGGCCTCCATGTCACTCGACTGTTTGTGCAATATGAAGATGGAGAACACTTACTGCTCCTTTCAGGTCAGTAACGATTTAACCGAGATATTCCATGTCAAAAAAAGTCTTAGGCGAAGTGATGCATGTCATGTGACTTTGTTAACATTACACTTGAAAGAATTTTACGGAGCTCACAATAAAAAAATGGAGACACAATATTTTCAAAAGTCTGCGCAACTACTGGTGTACGCCGACGATATTGACATACGAGTATTAGGCAGAGCTCGGCCGGATGTCGCAGGTGCGTTCGCTAATATTTCAATGGGTTTGGCGTTAGATGAGGCCAAAACGAAGTATACAATGTACAGTCTGTTTGATAACATCGTACACGACAAAAATTAAGGAAGAACTTATAATAATAAACAAAAAATCAAATGTACTGGTTTATTTTGTTTATTTACTTGAATGCTTTTCAATTAATATGTTGTCCACTCTCCTCCATTATCTATAATTGCTTGGAGTCTTCGAGGCATGCTTTCTACTAATCTTATAGCATAATCTTGAGACAAAGATCTCCATAAAACTCGTATTTTTCGTGATAATTGTTTGACTTTAGCTTCATGAATGCCCAAACATTTTCAATGGGATTTGCATCCGGCGACTGTGATGGCCAATCTAAAACATCGACGTTATTTTCTTGTTTCCACGCACTGCACAAACGACTGCGATGTTTCGGGTCATTATCTTTTTGCAGTAACCAATTCTCATTCCTTCTTTTAAACCACCTTTGGGCAGATGGTAATAAAGCCTTCTTATAAATTTTGACCATGTTGGGTGCGTTTAAGTTATTTGTAAACATGAACAAATTGCCAAATCCTTGTGCACCTGAAACATACACCTTTGCCGGGTGTTTGACGGTCCGCTGGATTAATTTATTGGATTGTGTACACGAGGTATAAGTGATAGGAGACCATGTCCAAAAAGAAGCTTCATCCGAAAAAATATCGTTGTTCCAATCTCTGTACAAATTCTCCTTGGCCCAACTGAGTCGTTTTTCTACGTGTTTTTTTTGACATTAGTGGTTTCTTTATTGTGCTTCGAAATTTTACATTATTGGCTAGTAAACGTCTTCGTATCATATCACAACACGCATTTAGACCCCTTTTACGTAAAATCCCTTGTAACGATAGAAGAGGATTTTTTTCAAACACGCGTAGAATCATTTTGTCCTGCTTTTTTGATGTTTTTGGCGTATACCCACGATCCGGAAAATCATTCACATTTTTAACTTGGGAATGACGGTATTTAGCAGCTGCTACGTATAACATTTTCGGTCCTTTTGGATGCGTGCACAAGAATACTACTTCTTAACTTGATGCAAACGCGAGACTCATTTACTTCCGTCTCTGACAAAAATTGAACACTCTTTCAACTTTTTTATTCAAAGCATCTTAGCAGAAGTATTTTTTTATCTGCTAATGCAAATGCCACTTCCAAACCGGTTTTCATAAATGAGTTTTGCCGTATACGATCTTATCAAACGGACTGTATTTCGGCCTGGCTCGGGATGTCTTTGAATCCATTCTGAGCGGACAATAGATAAAAGACGATTTTCTATTTTTTCCCAACATCTCCTAAGTACTACAATACGACATATGTATATACAAGGTGGCGCAAAATTAATCATCCTATAGCAAGATCCTATAATTTTTGCAAATGGCGTCGTACGTCAATCATATTTGACTTTTGTGAACTAGGCAGCCGCAGAATACAAACAGACAAGCAATGAAGCGCTATACTACGCTGTCAAGACATCCCCAATCTCGACAACGAAGAGGACGAGATTGTGTCGAAAATCATCATGAGCGACGAGGCGCATATCCATTTAAGCGGTTACGTCAATAAGCAAAATCTTTGTTTCTAGCGCATTGAAAATCCGCATGTGATGCACGAAGAGTCATAACATCCACTCAAAGCCACTGTGTGGTGCGGCGTTCACGCGGGAGAAGTGTTTGGGCCGTATTTTTTTGAGGACGTCATCCGCAATACGGTCACTGTTACTGGCGAACGCTACAGTACCATGATAAACGACTTCTTATTGCCGGAATTAGATAAGTGGGGCTTGGTGAAGATGTGGTTTCAACAAAGTGGTGCAACTGCACACACAGCACGAGCCACAATGGATATTGTGAAGGAAGCGTTTCCTGGTCGTGTAATCTCCCGTTTTTTCGATTGGGCATGGCCAACAAGATCGCCCAATTTAATAATCCCAGACTTCTTTCTATAGTGCTAATTGAAATTGCGGGTTCATGTTAAAAAGCGTCAGACAAACGCAGCCCTTAAGGAGAATATTCGACAGGATTGCGAATTCCGGAAATCTTGCGGAAAGTCATGGAAAATGCGATAAAGCGGGCACAAATTTGTATCAACACTGGCAGCAGCCACTTGGCGGATATCATCCTTTCCACTTAACAGAAAAAAATTTAAGGCTCCAAATAAAGAAGAAATTCAAAAGCAAAATTGGATGATTAATTTTGCGCCAACTTGTATAAGAAATGTTCTTTTTGAAAGCTTCTATATAATCGGCTAATAATTTGCATTTTCAGCATTTTCGAAGAACGTATCCATTCATACAAAGGTTTGTAACACATTCTACAATATTTATTTGAAATTTTACTTGGACGAGTTTAATACTCCAAATTTGTCTCTGTGGCTCCCGAACGATGAACAAAAAAAGACACATTCCTGTGTGCCCACCACATAAAAACTCAGCAAAAAAGTATCTCAAAGAAATATAACTTAATCCGTAAAATAAATGATTTCTCTTCATTTATTATTTTTTATCTATAATTCTTTTCAAACTCCAACAACTACCGAACTACTCGCACCATTCACTTAGAGATGTTATTCTACAAAATTAAAAAAAAAAAATGCACAGATTGCGAAAAGAAAAGAAACTATCAAATTGTACATATTTCGGGGTGTAGTAAGTCAAAAAAAAAAAAAACAAGAACAAAGAGAAGTGTACAAACTATGTACAAGTTGACCACAAAGCAAAATAGAATTGCTCGTAATATTGAAACATAAATCGCCATCAGTTTCCCTTTGTCAATTTGATAAAAACTTCAAGTCGCACTTTTTTGTTTTTTTTGCTGTTCTCTTATTTCTTTACTTGCTCAAAGTAATGTAAATAACAGAGGAAAAAAAAAATAGGAAAAAAGTGTGGCTGGATTGGCGGTGGATATTTGTTAAATTTTAAAAGCCCGCTCCAGTTGTTTATAGGAACCAGTTTGCTGAGTTGCCGCCACGCCAGTTTAAATGTTGAATTTTTTTTTTATTTACAGCGGATGTAAGGTAATTCGATTAGTGCCGGTATTTTTGGTTTTATTTTTTAAATAAATAGAAAAAGGAATTTGAAAATTGCAAGTGCCTCGGAATACATAAACAATAATTTGAAGCTTTTAATTGATTTTTTCTATAAACAAAATTTATACACGAAAATTTCGCAGCAACCTTTTATATCATGTACAATTGTTTAATGTAATATAACTATGGGTTTGCTTAGGTTTGATTTACTTCAAAGTTTATTTTCCTTTTTTTCAGAGTATTTAAATAAAAGATTGATTTTAAAAATATTTTTTTGCCATTAATTTACTTTTTAATTTTTTTAGTTTTCGTTGGACATGTTTCTAAGTCTGTTCATTTCAATTAATGCGTCACTGTTGCACGATCGCTTGCCTGTTAATAAACTGCAATCTAATTCTTCGACAAGGAGAACTTCTAGTGACTTGGCCGTACTTAAGGCCACATTATGCTTGGCCAGCAGCGAAGAGTTTTGAGCCTCAACACGAGTAGATAACGGCATGACCGACAGTACTACCCTGCATTTTATGTACAGAAAGTTCCCGAAATTTATTCAGAAAATTAAAAATATTCATCTAAATCTACTATATATTGTCCCCTTCTAAGTAGTCCCCATCGACTGCAACACACTTATGCCAGCGCTTGATCTAATCCTCGAAACATTTTTTATACTCGGTTTTCGGTATGTCTATCAGTGCTTACAGCGATTTTTCCATTACTTCCTCTCGGCTGCTGAAACGCGTTCCCCGTAGTAGTGGTTTTTTAACTCGATTGAACAGAAAGAAGTCACAGGGAGCAGATGAATTCGGTGGCTGTTGGATGGTATTTGTTGCATTTTTCATCAAAAAATTACGAATAATGATCGCACAGTGCGTTATCATGGTGCAAAATCTACGAGTTTTCTGCCTAGAATTCTGGTCTCATAACGCCCAAATAATACTCTTTGTTTACTTTCTGGCCCTCTGGCAAAAATTCATGATGGTCTACACCGTTGTAATCCACGAAAACCGTGAGCATTGCCTTTTTTTTTGACCGAAAACGACGTGGTTTTCTTGGTCTCGGCTCATTTGGTGAACGCCATTCACTTGCCTGATGTCTGGATTGCATGTCGTACTCATAAACCCACGTCTCGTCTCCAGTAATAATCCTTTTGATGACTATGGGATCGGATTCAGCCTCGCAAATCATCTCTTTTGCGACGTCAACACGGTCTCTTCTTTGCATGGAATTGAGGTCTTTTGGCACCAACTTTGCTGCTACACGACGGAAACTCAAATCATTAACCAAAATGTCTTGGACGAATCCATAGGCAATGTTCAAGTCCTCTGCTTTCCCTCTGATGGTTAATTTGCGGTTATTGATCAACATTTCTTCTACTTCATCAATGTTTTCGTCGGTTTTCGATGTCGATCATCATCGATCGACTCACGACCACTTTCGAACCGCTCGTGCCACTGGTAAACGATCGTTTTCTTTAGAAAATTGTTGCCGAAACACTTTTCTAACATTTGCAACGTTCGCGCACCATTAAATCCGTTTTTTACGCAAAATTTAATACAAGTTCGTTGTTGCAAATTTAAATTCATTTCTAAAATTGTAAAAAATCGCCAACACACACAGAGATAGATGTACTCTTGGCTAAGTAACTTTCGCAAATGTCAAGCTATGACGCTAAGATTTAGAGGAAATATCAACAACTGATGTGCCAACTTAACAAAAAAAAAACAGAACTCAAATCGGAAAAATGGGAGCGCCACACGCTGTGCTTCTGCGAAAATAATGTTTGGAAGCTCTAACAAAGTAAAAGAATGGAATGTTGTAATAGAGTCACTGTCGGAGAAGAGCTTTAACGTATTCGAAGACTAGCAACTAGTGTAAAGGACGATAAACAACTCATGGTGGATGATGACCTATGATAACTTTGTCTACCTAATTCGGAAGAGGTCTGTACGGAGGCATCTCAACTGAGGACTATCAAGGCTGCATGAGCACACTCATAACTTGTAATTTTTTTTAACACATCAGCTGAGACTGATTTGGTAAGAAGCATACACGAAGTACTCGTACCAGATGTCCAAGGATTGAAACCTGAGCACTCTTTCTCTGATCCTCAAGAAATCCTCTGAACTATGGATCATCTATTCACTTTACAGCAGATCTTATAAATTTAAGTTTATATTTGTCACCGGTTCATGCTGTAATTAAGCCCCATAAGAGAGCAAGCCAAAATGATACATCGGCTTCGAAAGGTGAAAGATACCTCACCCAATGGGAAGAGTGATTGGTTGAAGCCCACTCCAGACTTTAACGCCATCCGAAGAAAATGAGTAAAGAGACTTTTCCCGAATCTGCCGAAGTGCGCTAACACTCGATTCCTACTATCAAAAAGGCAGGAATGCATATGCTTGTATCTCAAAAGTGGGTTCGGGACTGCACTCCACTGAGTTCTGTTGATATTACCCGCGAACACCCGTGCAACGTTCGTAAATCTTCCATCACCGCTGTTGCCAATTTCGAATTTGCACCATCCTAAGGTGATGCAGATTTTGGTGCCCACCTAAGATTGCTTCTTTAGAACACTAAGGTGGCTTCCTGTACTAGCAAGAGCATAACGGAAAAAAATATCGCCCTCTGCTATACTCGTATATTGTACAAATTATATACTTTATCATCATCATCAGTGGGGTTGCGTGCTGGAAATAGAGAAATGTACGCGCTGTTTACACGGTTTCATAAGGCCTTATTAAAACCTCAGTGTAATCCCAAAATAACTTGCGGTTTTCTTTCTGGAAATAGGTACACCTACTACCCGTATCTTAAAAGCAGGTAGTGAAGATTATTATGTAGATTAAACAGAAAGGAAAATTCCAACTTCGGTCACAAACATACTCGTACATCGCGTGTCTAGAAATTATTTTATTTCTGCTGATGTGAGGGTGCATTCGTAAATGGGAACTTATTTTCCACAACGAACTATTATCCGTTTTGTAATGTCGTTTGAGATAATGACTATCATTTATTTGTGTAGATGTACACGCGTGATTCGGAACTAAAACAGAGAAAATTGAGTTGAAGTCAGTCAACGTAGAGTTAAATTGAAAATAATAGATGTTTGCCATCAAAACAACATCAAAAGCTAAAAAATAATTTGATCATGTCGGTATTCATTCGAGCATTACTTTAATAAACATACTTTTGAGGCAAACACCTGGAAAACGACCTTAACTTACGGCATCAGGACGTGGGAAAAACATCTCAAAATTAGTCGAGATGTCACTATAAAATCTTCTCGTACAAGTCGTACTGTTGCTTGTACATATTTTCTGTTCCCTGAGATGGACGACAGATACCATAACCACAGGAGTTACATTTCCTAACCAATAAGCACATGTCATGAATGACCTTTTTTGTTTTTAGTTTCGCGAAGGATGTGTAATGTTCATAGATACAAGTAGCCCGAGTTCTACTTGCATGCATGATTCGCAAACCTGAATAATCGATGCAAGGTTCTATAGTTAAACCACACCCTATGCACTTCAATTCCTCCCCCCGTGAGAGTGCCGTAAGGTACTACTTCGCAGGACTGCTTAGCAAATCAACCTATTCGTGTTGTGTCACTTGCTTCTGAGGCTTATGCAGCTTCTAAAGCTTCTGTTGTTGATATTCTTAGCCTTTCTATTTTCCGTAGCTCAGCTCAGTATCTTCATCCTCATTTGGGCATTCGAGGCAAGATGGTGAGATGTCATGTCCAAAACGGTGGACATACTTATAATAACCACCGTCTCCAGGAAGGAACTGCGTGAGGTTATACTTGCAGTCTTCATGTTTACGTTGATGGAAATACAAACTTATGACTGGGTTATGGATTGTCGATATAAGTTTGTACGAGTATGTCCATCTGCCTTTCGTTGTATTATATTATCCCAACGAGCATGCCACATTGCTATTGATCTTCTTGATTCGGGAGCCATTCTAGCCCTTTTAGTTTCTGTCGTACCCAATGCCTGGGCCTAGACTGGGATAGCATTCAAAAGAACTCCACCAATATCCCTGCATTTGCGATGCTTTCTTGGTTAAACGGTTCACATTTCTTTTGAACCGTAATCTCTTGCCCAGCATTACCCCAAGATATTTAAACGCTTCTTTGGACCTGATTATTTAGTTACAAACCTAGGAATTTGGCAAACTCTACAATTTTTCGGCTGGTTACGAGGGCAGCTTCTGTTTTATGGTAGGCTAGCAACCGACAATTGCTTCGTTTGTATCGCAATTAACTGTACGAATCTACAACTTACCCACTATCACGACGCTATGTTATTGGCGTATCCAATAACCGTCACGCCCCCAATCAACGCTAATTGCAGCGTTGATGTACGAATGTTCCACAGTTAGGGCCCTAAGACCGATCCCTGAGGAACTCCATCAGTGCGTTGTAGAATTTTTCAACTTCAATTTCTTGTTGTTGAAATAGCTCGCCATTATACGTAGCAAGTAATATGTTGTACCCATCTTAGCAGTGATCTTCTAATGAACGACCAGTTCGCCGAGTTTAAAGCATTTTTAAGAGAATAGAGTAGTAGTATAGCTATCTTTCCTCTTCGATGGCCCCTTTTGCGATATCAACTACTGCTCTTAGGGCATCAACAGAAGACGCATTTTTCTAAAGCCGAATTGGTGGCCTGAGAGGGCTCCTTTTTCGTCTGCCACTGCCTGTAATCTATTGTAGATTTCTTGGGGATCTTTCCTATGGTGTCCAATAGGCATATTGGGCGAAAGGAGGCTTATTTCCTTTTAGTAACAGGACTAAATGTTGCATTTTTTTACTTTTAAGGAAACGTTTCTTCTTCGAGGCATCGTCATCAGAAACAAGTCTGGTCTCTTTTTTATAACCGCTTTTGTGGGTTTATTCGAGATGCCGTCGGGTCTATGTGTCTTGTAGTCGCATATCTTACTGCACTGACTTCTATTATGGTATTGCACGTAGTAGTTAGTATTTGTGGGAAAAGATCCTCTAATTAGAGTTGTTCTTTAGCCCTTTAGTTTGGTCATTACCATTCTGTATACGGAAGCCCATGGGTTAATGTAGGCCTCCTCACGGAGGCGTTTAAAGCATATGGTTTTGCTCTCCTTGATGACTTTATTTAAATTTCACCTTTCCAGTTTAAAAATGTGCAGGGATTGTTGGAAAGCTGGTCTCTTCTACAACGCTGAACCTGGAGTCGGGCTTGTACGCATATTGCCTGTAGTTTCTTTATCTTCGTTCCACCAGTTACACGGTGGCGCCTACCTGCTGTTGTTTTTTTTAGGAATGGAGGCGATATCTCCGAGGGTCTCCGCTGTTCCAACATCGTTCAACATCTCTTCGAATGTTTCTTTATCGAAAGTTCTGTGGATCCATTTTGGATCCGTCTTATTTCCTATCATTTGGTTGTTACTGTGTGAATATTCCTCACTGACACTCCACTTTATAGTTCTCAGGATAGAACAGCTCACAAGGGTGATGTCGATTATAAAGCCTATTTTCACCTTCCGGTACGTATTCGTCCGACCATTGTTGGTGGTTCTTATCGTTAGGGAAGCGAATGTTATCAGTACGACATGTCTTCTATTGTTAGTGAGTCTGTTGCCGCATTCTATAGCCTACCCGTTAAAGTCGCCACATAAAACCACTGGAGATTTCTGAAGAGCGTCCGCAGTAATATTGTTTTGCTTTATCGCAAATCTAGTTAATGTTCTCGTCGGGACGTTTATGGGGATCAGTAATCATAATAACTCAAGCTGTAGTTTAGACTTTAAACAAGGAATTGATCTTGAGAAAATCCTAGATGAATGCATGATAAGTATCAAAGAACCATTCTTAATTTGCAAGAAGTCTTAGTAAGATGGGTGTCTAGAGCCAAAGGAGCGATGGTTTAGCTATTCGGTGATCGACATTAAGCAGAAATCATTTAGATCTCGGATATGGAAATTGCCTACAAATTGCATTCGGTTGCTTGCTGCAAAGGAAGGGCTCCACGAAACCTTCTTTCGGAAATTGTTTATTCGAATACAGAAAGATACAGCATGAGGGTGTTTTTTATAAAGGCAGATAACTTCTTATTGAAATAAAACAGGGACAAATGTTTTAAGGGTCAACCAAACACATAGCTTCATTAAAGAAACGGCGGTGACTGAGTTAAACACTAGATAAGTCAGAGTCGGCCTTATTTTTCTTCTAAAGAGAATTATCTCAGTTCTGAGGGGATTGACTGGGACCACATTATTCGTAGACTACGTCTAGGACTACCTGCGGCTTAGACCAGGCTACATACTGCACAGCAACATTATCGGAATATGCTTAGGCATTGATGTTAGTTTTAAGTAAGAATTCATCCAACATCCGGCATAGCGGTAAATAGGTCACATGCAAATTGTTCTTATACACAAAACTAGTGATGGCCGCCGTTGTCTCATCGAGTTTTACATGCCTTTAGAAGTTGTGTTGTCGATGAAAATATCTGCGACTACGCGATCCTGGGTAAAGCGCAGTCTCGCAGTATCTTCCGTATTTGTAGGAATCTTTTGTCTTAGACAAAAGATGTGTCCGTATAGCAAATACGGAACTCGACTTAAAGGTCTTAAGCTTTTCGCGAGCATGTAGTCATATTTTTTGGTTTTCGGTTTTCAAAGGAAGTCTTGCTCTGTTTTCCAGCGTTCGAAGGTCTCATTTGTCGCTGGTTCTGATCAGATTACCTTCATTAGGTGTTGTCAGATCTTATGATATTTTTTCCTAGTCTTCCTAATTTTTTTAAGGAGCTCTGTAGAGAACAGAGGACTCTAATGGCTTGTCTCCCAATTATGACATTCGAAAAGGTTGATTTCTATTTGCCTCTTGAGATGCTAATGAGACGGGATTCCTCGAACTCCTTTTGTATATCAGCAACAGTCATTCGATCACTGCATATCAATCACACAAGTGAAATAAGTCGGGTTTCCAGAGGGTCAAAGCCCACGTGTCTCTCCGCGGGTATTGAGACTCTTGATTTACCTTTATGTACGAGGGTATTCTGAAAAGTTTCCGACCGCAACGTAAAGATAGCTTCACTCGTCAATAAAAGTTGGTGAATGCTAGTTGTTGAATGAAAAAAATTAAGTATCGAGCTGTTATTAAATTCTTGTTTTTGAAAAGCAATACGCCTACGCAAGTCAAAAATGAGTTGGACTCTGTATATGAGGACTCTGCACCAGCATTTACCACAGTGAATTTTTTGAGCAGTTAAATTTAAACGTGGCCGTAAGAGCTTGAGAGATGATGAACGTTTGGGACGTCTAAAAACTGCAACCACTGACCATAACATTGCTCAAGTTCACCAAATGGTGTTATACGACCGCCGAATTAAAGTGAGATTGCGTTTGGCTTTGAAGCGCGTGTGTCTAGTCGACAATAGACGATAGTCGATTCAGAGGTACGTAGAGCCTGTTGGGTGGTGATAATCGTATCCGTGTTTATGTTTGACGCACCCACAGGCAACAATATGAGGTGGGTGGGGGCAGAGAAATACTTTAAGAGATTCTTGTGTGTAGATTCGTAGATTCGTTAATATAAAGTCTCTAATGAACCATTAGGTACTCGTCGCACTCGTGGTCGACAAAATACTTTCTTAAAAAGTCCCTAGAAATGCCAACACTATTAATGGACACCGTTGGCGCTGAAATTTCTTTATTTTACTTTAGTGCTAGCTTTTACACTTTAGTCAGTGTTCATCCTGAATACCACAATAGAAACATTGACGTTCACATGGCCCCTGAGTTTGAAGACGGCGATTGGCAGATCTCCTGCGTCGTTCTTTCACCGGAAACAAGTGTTGTTGTATACATATATGCCCTAGCGAGCAGCAATTGTAATATGTGCATTTCTTTGATCCGCATTGTCGGCACGCGACTAGGATGCACACCTTGCCAACGACCATTGTCTATCGACCACGGGCCACAATTGGATCATCAAAATCGTCCCTGATTCTTAGAGTGACAAACAAAAGACTCAGTGAAATTTAGTGTTGGGGGACTGCATCAAACATTCCAAGTCCTGGTCTACCCTCTAGATAATGGTGTTTGGCCCGTACTTATTCATATACTCAACTTTTGCGGACAGAGCAGTGACAGAAAGATTCAATGGTAAGTTCAATAAAATAACCAAAATTCAGTGCTACAATTTGGCAAATGTATGGAAGAGAATGAAAAGGACAGTTTCTATATCATGCTGGGTGATGTCACAAGCCTAACCCTCAGTGTGCCCGAGGTTGTGATCGTGATGGAAGATGTAAAAGCGATGATATGTCACGATAGCACCTCGTTCAAACATGTGTTCACATGGTCTCAAATAAATGGCAATGGAGAAAAGTTTGCAATGCCAAAGGCCTGATAATTGGAGATTCACTGGTCAAACAGAAAGACTGCTTCAAATCAAATGGATCTCGACGTATCGACAATATAAATCGACCAGATCAATCTTTTTAGCATAAGCTCAGGTCCCTAAATAAACGTAGATCTGATATTAGATCTAATGGCTCCTACTATACGTCTTCGTACTTCTTCCTTTACAGCATTCAAAACTTGCTCAGGTTACCCAGGTATATTCCTGACCAAGTGTGCCAACAGGTGTGCGACTATTTTACCAAAATTCAGCAGCGCTAAGAGGCTTTGGTCCTCCGAGTATTGCTGACCACTAGAACGCAGTGAAAACGATGAAAATATCATACATCAGGGAGAGGAGGCATCAGTAAACGAGTTAAACTTAAAGTACAGATTTCAGCGACCTTAGCGGTAGAGCGCCTTTAACTAGAAGTCTAGTTCCGTATAAAGAGGAAAGGTTTGCAGCCAGAATGAGACACACAATCGAAACTGCACCAACTCTCTAGTCACCAGAGCTGATAAAGCAGCAAATAGGTAGGTAGACCAGCAGTATAAGACAGAAATCTGGTTACTTCAGATGAGAAACAGCTTGCCAAAAGTAAGCCTCCTGCGACAGCGAATACCCATATTTGCACGCTGAATAAAACCAAAATATTGTCAGAATCCAGGCAGAAAAATTTCTATCGCGTAATCAGCCCGTATTTTTTCAAATCGTCATCGCCCTTTCGGCAGGCAACTCCCGAAAGTAAAATTGCTTATGAAAGAGCTTCTAAGGAGTGACGTTCGGATTCGGCGATAAACCATAGGCCTCACTCAGATAAGAAGAAAATGACAACATGAACAACACGAATGAGTTTCAAGAAGCTAGGCCCTGGCCCATACCGGGCTGCCAGCTCCATAGTGTTGTTTTGATCAGCCCGTAATCAGCTTATGATCCATTATAAGTTCATCCCCAACTACCATCATTCAGTTTTGATAGATCACCCATGCTAATGAGTGTAGATAAGTAACAAATAGCTTTGGAAGTGAAATATACTACGAGCACAAACATTTGATCGGTACTCTTAGTCACATCGATAAGTTGATACCGCTCAGTGACTACCCTATTTGATTCACATCCAGTCACCAATCTCTTTCAATCAACTTAAAATTCTTGGACTAGAATTCGGAAGAGCTATTTGACCACTAGGCTGTCACATCAGTAGGGTACCACGTGACGGGCAGCCAGGATACTCCTTGATCAAAAAGTTCGTTGTTGTAGGAACATGGTGTATCGAAAGACCATCATCTTTTAGTAGATGCAGTCAATTTTCATACTGCGGCATTCATTTGCCTCACTTGGCAATATAGAGTCTGCTGAGACTACAGGTTTTAGGCTTCAATTAAAATGCTTCTAAAGTCATGTCGATCTTCAGCTAGCTACCTTTAGTAACGCACGTTTGCACCACTTTAGGTAAAAACTTCTTTTACTGGGTTGTACCACGAGGAAGGATCTTTGCCTTTTGAGTGGAGCAGTAGTGCTAACTATATAAGACGGTGTCTTCATGATGCTCCTCGATGTTCCCTACAGAGCTTAGGTAGATCGATTGCAAAAGCCACTACAGACCGAGATCTCATACTTTCACTAATTTAATCGGCGAATCTAAAAAGAGCGGTCTACAAAGATAATGTCAAGGAAGCTAGTAGAAAACGGCACTGTGTGATCGATTACGCAAGAGGTCTTGCTACAATACAAAGCCATCGACGAAGTGATGTCTTAGGGGGTAATCTGCATCACTTTAAGGAATCCACTGAATTTCAAATTCAAAAGTGGTATGGTTAAGAACGCAACAAACTGCTAAAACTGTGTTGAAACGGGCTTACCGAATCGACGACAAATAAGTCCACGTTTTGGAACTGTCTGTGGATATCTTTATACGTGTTAACATAGGCGATATGAACATATGTATAAACCTGTTATAAATCTTCTAGCGACGATGGAGTTAAAGCGTACTGGTTGTGTGCCACAAGGCTCGGCCCTAGGTCCCGTCCTTTTGAACATTATGTGCAATGAAATTTTGCAACTACAAATTCAAGGCGAACCATGTATTGTTGAAGCAAGTTTAACTTTAGAACAAAGAAACAATTGTAACTATACACCGCTGGTTAACAAGACCCAATTTGCTACTTGGCGATCATATCTTAGAGTTGTGATAGACCGTCGTCTAAGTCTTCAACACCACCAAGAGTAGGTATGTAAGAAATTATCGAAACAGGAAGTGCATCTGCAGGGCTGATAAGTAATACCTTGGACCCAAAACGTAATACAAGATTTTTTCTTGTTGGTAATGCGAGGTCCATACTCATGCAGGCAGCTGGAATATGCTCAAGTGCCACAAAGATTGAGTTTTACATGCGAGTTATCAAAGTCCTCCTTGGCCTTTTTGGGCTGATTCTATACTCTTCGCATCGTCAATGTTATTAGGTATCATACAAACTTTCTGAAGAAATGGAAGTCATTCCAAAGTGACCCTTCCTTCAAACGGAACGTGCCTCATACCGGTGTTTGATGTTTGGATCAAGCAAGGCGAAACAAACTTCCATTTGACGTAGTTTTTGAAGCCTGTAAAGTGGGGCAAGTCTTCAAAATGATCCCCACCCTATGTCTTATGGCGGTACCACGGGTTGGACAAAGTGGCCTGTTCGGGTGCAGGTAGTTTTAGCTGGTAAGAATCCGGCGCTACCAAATGTCATCGGTTCATTGGTTCTAATACGGAATTCGTAGCCCAGCAATTAAGACAACATCACAGCTAACCAGCCAGAAAAATTTAAATTCAGTCAATAGCCTCTTAACCTACAAAGCAGACGATGCAGAAAAACCAACAAACCAAACGTTCTTGAGGGATCCCACATATTCTGAGATACTACGCCGTACATCTTCAGCAGATCCTTGAACTGAAAGACATCACATTCCTTTCCTTTTCCCAATCACTTTCGACATAATTTACCCCAAGTGCACATATTTAAATTCAAATAAACGACGAAATAGAAAACTCTATCACCTCAAGTGCATGTCTTTTCGACTTTGGCACTTTCTAATTACATTCGGTACGCTAAAGACCATTAAATTATCCCCTGTCATAGCTGGATACACAATCAGACAACGCAGAGAGAATCGGAATGAAAACCGCTTACACGTTAAATCGTCTAAAGACTAAATGATTGCTGGTTGCTAAGGCAACGGCAGAGGCTGTAAATCTCTTCAGATTCTCTGGATCTACGAGTATGAAGCCTTTGATGGCAGTCGTATGATAGTTGGAGAACAACCTGTAAGTGGATGATTTTATTGCTTGACGGCGCGACGGCTATTTATTCATCTCTAAAGTGCTACCGGCAATAAAAAATAATAAAAAAAAGAAGTAGAAAGAAAAAGGTGAAATGTGATGTATCTGGTGGATACAAATCAAAGCTCGGATTCCCAGCCATTAAGTGTGCCACTTGCACTATCCAAGAGATAGTTATTCTGATTCAGCCCCAACGATGTGTCATGGTTGTTTCTAAAGAAGTGCCGTTCGCAGAGTGCGACGCAACGCACGGATACAAATACTCGCACGAATAGTGTTATTTTATTGCCGTAATTTCTTTTCAAATTTCGCGTGAGCTCGCAAGAGACAGACTCTTGGATAGCGTTCAAGTGGCTTGTTGCGATACATCGTCATTATTTCAATAGATATACGCCTCAGGTGGTTGAGAATTCCTCAAGTGATTCGCCTGACAAACAGGTAAAAGACTTTCGGGCAGTGAAATGGAAAGTTGGACGAACTTATTCATCGTGAAATGGACCACTTGAAGGTGTTATTACAGCCCATCAAGAGCTCAATCAATTTTTAAAAAAAAAAATTTTCGATTTTGTTTCTTTTCATTTCAAGTCACGAACCGTTTATTAATTAAGCTGCAAGGCACTCATACTCTATCTATCTATGTATGAGGGCTTACGTAATTAGATCTGACAATGGTTTTTGGATTTCATTGTTCCTTTGAAGTGGATCTTGGTAATGCACGTCGGACAAATGAAGATAGACAAACAAAGCAGCAAGTAAGTAGCATTTGGCCAAGTTGAAATGTCATTGTCGGTCATTTATACACGGACTTGAGGTAGATAAACTTTTAATCAAATTGTTAGCTGTTGATTCATGTAATTCGAGCTTCGAGCAAATCATAGTTGACCATGACTTGATTGCGATGCACAAAACAGCTCTGGTAATAAGATACTTGTTTCGCCTGCGGCCAATAATTACTTGACAAGACGTGCAAATGCAAAGAAGACGCATCAGTTTAGCGAAGTGATCTGTTTAAGCGCTTAACCCAATTTGTCCGCCTTGACATGGTGAAGGAGATGAAGTAGTTTCCAATGATCAATTAAATTATGGTCTACTTGAGGCACTGCGAAGTACGTCTATACCACATTTCAGTTATTCTGCTAATGGATTGGGATAGCATTAAGGAAAAAGTAAAATCGGGACTCGTTTGAAGCGGAAATTAAATTTAGATGCAACATTTTGTGAAGCACTCAATCATCCAAAATGGATACCAGAAGAGGACTTCTAGATCTGAAGTGAAATTTGTTAAGGTTGGATCCGTACGTCTACGTTAGTGGGGAAATATTCAATCCAACAATGTGTGGTGAATCACGGAGCACGGGAGAGCTATGACAATATCTGTTTGAGCGCCATATGTTGGGAGTTTTTGTTTGATAGCTTTTTAAACAAGTCAGTGTTTGTTCCGTTCTGCGAATTTCGTAATTTTAAATATAGTTGGGCAAAGAGTTTGCTTGACATTTTTGCTTTCTAACAAAGTAAAATGTGCGGAAGCATTGAAAATGTTAACGGTAGCCTATGGGGACTCGACAAGGTTGAAACACACAAGAGTACGAGTGGTACCGGCCGTCGAAATACAGGTGAAGTAAACATCGAACAAGTCAAGAAAATTTCCCTCGCAGATCATCGTGGGAGCCTCAGGGAAATAGCAGCCAATCTTGGTGTCGTTCATTCGGGTCGGTACAAAGCTTTATACACGATGTTTTGGGCATGCGATGAATTGAAACGCGGCTTATGCCAAGAGTGCTGAATTTCTTGCAGAAACACCATCGTATTCATGTCGGTAAAAAAATCATTACCTGTGGCGAGACATGGTGAAGAAACACATCTCATCTTGTACTCGACTATTTGATCAAAAACCACATTCATACCATTCCGCCAGCTCGGCATTTACCTGACATGGCTCCTTGTGACTTTTACCTTTTCTCACAACTCAAGTTACCACTTCGCGGAAAGCGTTTTGAGGCGATAATGGAGAATTCGCATAAGGAGTTGAGCTTTGCCGCCGTTCTTCAGTCTGCAGAAGTTTTGTTTTCATATTCTCAGTTTTTTTTTGTAGAGGCTGAAATAAAAAAATTAAATTGGCCTTACTTGACAGATAATTTTATGCTCTAATGTTTGACTTTGATTTTGGGGATGTGGTGCCACGGTGGGTCGTACATGTTGTTATTTGGAGGTCCAATTTGCACACACTCCACGCAGTAAAACAGGCTGTATTTCGGCACAAACGCGTCGAATGTTGGCTTCCAAGTGCTCAATTATTTCTGGTTTATCGACGAAGACATGTGACTTTACATATATCCAGAAAAACATAATCTAATGGAGTCAAATCGCACGAACGAGGTGGCCAGTCAACAGGTCCATTTCGTGAAATTATTCATTCGTCAAATGTTTCTTTCAGTAAATTAATTGTATCGCGCGCTGTGTGGGATGTGGCGCCGTCCTGCCGAAATCACATTTCTGCTAAATCTGCAAACGTTGTATCGGCTTGAGTATATTCATGTTGAATTTGCAAACCAAACCAACTAACTAACCTGTTAACAACCGAGAACTGTCAAATCGGGTGTCACAGAAAACAGTGTTGCCAATTTAAAGTTCTTCGCCTCTAAAAAATACCCTTTACATCTATGAAGATGCAGGTTCCTTCGGGTCATTTTGCGTTTAATTGTTTTTTTTTTTTTTTTACTTCCTTCCGTATATTGATCCTGGAGAAGCGAAGATCCTCGCGTGATTGTAGTGTTTTTTTTTTGTTGGTTCCTTTAGCTGAGAAGCCGAGGCCCTCCCCGTCTCTTGCCCGTAACTCCGCTTTGTACATTTCTTGCTTAGCTACTCGTACACAGGTGCTTGCCAGGATTCTTCATCGAACGAGGCATTTCTTATTCGTGATTCGGTTTCAACGTTAACAACGTTATCACTGGTCTTCGGTACTGCATGGTGGCTGCAAAGGAGTTGTTGCGTTGTTTTCGGATACGCGTTTGGGAAAGATTCTGGCAGATTTTCTTCGTTATATCTTCTCACACTAGTTTTTCTTTGTTGTGGCGCATAGAAAATCTGCATTCGTACCTTGGCTGTAACAGGATAGTGAACCGAGCCAATAATATCGGCTATACCGGGTGGTTCGGACGTCCAGAATACTAGTGGCATGCCTTATGTGATCGGAAAATTACAAATTTCATTTGGGTTTGATCCGGAGAACGTCAGCTCCACATGTGTATATTGAGACGACTAAACCGTGTGCTTGCTTAAGTAATATTTTGTTCTGGCGCAAAGCGAGTATGCTTTCCTAAGATGCCCTCCTAGCTTGTAGTAACATGATTTGGTGCCGTCGTCCTTGTTTCCCGCAGGAGCATGGGCTCATATTAAGCTCATTTTAGCTCATCAAGCTTTAATCCGGATGATCATAAAATGTCCACTGACTTCTTGAAAGCTCCCGACCTGTTGCTAAGTCTAATGCATCCAAATACGCGCTGTTTTTGTTCCTCTATAGCAATCACACCAATAGGTACTGCAGTTTTTCATCCTCGATATCGGTGGTATCTGCGTGATAGTAGTCAGGGGCCTCTGTGATTAAAGATCCGAACATTCCATATGCAGGTCGGAAGACCGTCGTCCGGGGTCATCAACAGTGAATCCGTCACTACCTGTGGCAGCTGGTAAAAGGTTGTGCGCCCTATGATCACCAACTTGTGTTACTGGGATTTATCACGGTTGAATCACACGGTCTCGTTGGCTAGATAACCTTGTTAGAACGGAAAGTCATCAAGGTTCATATCTTTTAAATATCTCCAGCTTCATTTTTGGAGATGTATGGCCCGATATTCTCGCCGGATGAGAATTCAAACGAAACAGAACCACGCGGACTTTTATCTTCCCCAGTTCAACTATTTTGCTTTTTGACATAGCCGTTCATTCGAGTTTGTCCATCAAACGACGAATACACTGCTGAACATGACGACTGTGTATTCATCGTGAAGCGCACGAATGTAGCTCAAACTGAGCCTTCATTTTGACAACAAAGTTTAATAACGAAAATGAACTGCTCAACACTGTTATTTTCTATTATGGCCCTGCTTTAACTATCGTTATGTACGTACAAGACAAACAAAGGAGTTAAAAAGTCCGTGGTTAGTCGTATAATGAACTGCAAGCTTCATATCCATGAACTTTTAAAATTCAAAGTCAAAGGCCAAACGTTTGTTTCTCATAGTGCGGCCGGTAAGTACAAAAGGCTCGACAAACTTACTTATTTAAGGTGGCGCTACAGTCCGGGGTGGACCTGGGCCTTAATTAACAAGCGTCTCCAGCTAACTCCAACTTTTGCTAGCTGGCTCCAGTTTCGCACGCTAAGTTGGCTGAGGTCCCTGAGTTTCGGTTTTCTTCTACTACACTGTCTCTCGGGGGCGGATTTGAAGTCTTTTCGGACCGGATCACTCCACATGGCCCAACCATTGGATCTTCACTCTTCAGGCTAGGTCTATGTCGCTGTACAGTTCATACTGTTCGTCGTTGTATCTCCTTCTCCACTCAGCGTCAATGCAGATGTCCATGCATCTAAACCTTAGGGCAGGAATGGCAGGGTCTAATAAAGGGTCAATTTTGTTGTTCGAGAGAAGGCCTTGCTAGTTAATTGCCTTCTTAGCTGAAAAGAGCAGCGATTGGGAAGAGTTTCATTTCAGCGTCGGTGTCAGTGTCTGAATTGATAGTGGAGCCTAGGTAGACTACCTCGAAGTTATATCTGTCAAAGGTGACGTTTTTTCCGAGACGTCGGTGTTGAGTGTCCTTTTTGCTTGGCAGCATATACTTGGTCTTGCCCTCGTTGACCGCTAAACCCATTTTCGCCGCCTCAATACTCGCGAAAGCGTCACTGACATCACACTGCTTTAGTCTAATTATGTCAATATCGTCGGCACATGCGAGTTGTTGGACAAACTTTTGAAAGATTGTGGCTCTTGGTTTGCACTATTCTTTTGGGAACTATGTACGCACAAGAGCTTGCAGAACAGCGATTTGTCTAATGTTGTCGCCTTGTCTAAATCCTTGTTTGACATTAAAGGTCTCGGTGAGATGGTTACCGATATTGATTAAACAAAGTGGATTGTTCATGGTTATCCGTACGGGATGCCCAAAGGAGACATTGCTCTGTATAGCTCGTCTCTATAGATGCTGTCGTACGCGGACTTAAAACCGATAAATAGGTGGTGTGTATCGATCGGAAGCTCATGGGTTTTATCCAAGACCTGCCGTAGTGTGAATATTGGATCGATGGTAGACTTTCCCGGTCTGAATCCACACTGATATGGATTTCTCAGGTTGTTGTCGAAGCGCTTTAGGTGTTCACGCAAAAGGGCAGATAAGATCTTGTATACGATTTTAAGAAGACTGATGCCTCTGTAGTTAGCGCAGTACAAACAAAGCCGAGAAAGCTCGACATACGCCGTTTCAAATCGGAATCTCCGAAAATGGCCGTAAAGAAAGGCCTAATAGTAGAGAGATTCGTTTTTTACCAAACCACTACTTCCACGAGCTCTTAAATTTTTTGTTTTGTTTGTATGGTTTGAATAACAAGTCAGTCAGGTATTGTTCTTATCTTAAGTTGCAATTGATGCATAAAGCTCGAAAAGGGGGAATTTATTACTTAATACCAGCTGAAAATTCACCTCACTTCAAAGTTAATTATCCGTAGTGCCGTGCTATCCTAATTAACACCAGTGTCGTACCTAGAACAATGCACGCGAATTTCATTATCGAGCTTGTTAAGGCAAACATTTGCATAGTCAACAAATCATGACATATGAGACGACAAATCTGCATCTAAATACTCGTCACCTCTTTCGCTTGTTAAGATCAATAATTACGAGTAAATGATACACTTTACCTGAATGGAGTGTCAGAGAAAAAAACCCAAAGCCAGTAGCTTACTACAAAATAATCATTGTTAGCTTGTCTGCAACGACCCAGCCACTATCTCAAAATAACAAAGATCATCTCTTAATGTGTAAAGCAAGTTTGTATGAAAAAAATCTCAAGTCCCGCATTTATCTACTTTCTTACCCACAGACAGAGAGTTCAGACTCTTCTCTCTAGGCTAACAAATTCAAAACATTTTGATACGAGATACTCCTGAGAGTAACCTCATAAATGGAAAAGGAACTACTCCTAACCGATTGGCATCAAGACCTATAGCTCTATAAAACTACACAAGCGCGCGCCACAAGCAGAAAGTAACAGAACGCCCCCCTGTAACCAACAAAAGTTGTTTGACCCAATTCTTTCACTTATCTATGCACATATAGCCCTCATTCCATCTCGTATTACTTTTTCTGAACTAAATTCAAATTGACATCTGTCTGCTGGCTGTGAGTGTATAGGAAAAGCAATTCAATCCCAAGCCAATGGGAACCAAAAACCTTTATATTTTGCCTGGATGCTGGCTACGAATATCTGAATCTGTAACTAAGCTGTGTGAAGACCGCAGAGAAATCATAACAATAGGCTTCCTCTTTGTGCACATCTTTCGGCTCTACGGGCATTGTGTCGCATTCAATAAATCTGCGCAACTGTTGCAAAATGATGTTGGCAGGGCATAGCAATTACCCGCCATTCACTAGTGTTAGTGCTTAAATGCACAGAAAACAGTCATACCAGTACACGATAACGGTTTTTCAACCGATACCAATGCTAGAACTTGATAATTAATTGCCAACACATATCGCGATTTGTGTTTTTGTTTTTTTTTATTCTTTTCTTTGAAAATTTTGTTCCAGCTATTTGGTGGTTTTGAATCCAAACGTCGACATGGAAGCAGGCATGGTGTGGATCTGGCTGGAGGAAATCTTTTGTTCTGTGATTATGCCACGCAACAAAGCAAGGCAGTCATGCAAAAAACTTTCGAGTAAACTAGCTAACCGAACCGCAACGGGTGAATAAGTACAAAGAGCTGCAGCTGGCTCTGTTGCCAAAGCTGAAGCTGTACTCCCGTTTCCCAAATTTACGTAGGTGAACGCACCATAAGGTGGATTTTCAGTTCCCAGCCATCATCATCATCATCATCATCATCATTACTGTTGTCATAAAAAGCAGCGCGTAGTCATTGGTGGGCGCAGAGCAGAGATTGTAGAACTAATGGTACTGTTCGTTCTGTTCGGTGGCATCAGTGCAAATCTTTAGCCTACCATTTCAATAGAATTTGGCAGCACGGATGCACAGGCGGTAATTGCTTCAAGCTCTTAAATGGGTTCAGACCGTAAAACTTGATTGTACTCGTATCTATGTTGAGCAGGAATTAGGTGGATGACATTCACTTTAAACGGTTGGTTCTGGGCTGTTGTCTTTTGTGGTTGTTCTTTGATTAGAAAGCGTTTTCTCGTTTGCCATATTTGCGGTTGTTTTTTCGCAAATTGTCTTTGAAATTGAGATTTAAACGTCTAAGAATCAGAGCGAATACAATATAGTCGATTCATTTGGATTCAAACCGTTTTTAATATTTTCGTCTGCCTGTTGGTTATTCCTGCCTTCTCTTGGAAATGGTTTAAGCAATTTGGGTGGGTTTTCTGCTAGACGATCTAAGCAACTTCCCACTTTAGTAATGTGTTATCGGGTGAATTGAAAAACCTTTAAAACTCGGTCCGATGATGATCTATTGGACCACACATACCAACACCACACGGCTTATGATACAATACTACGAAAGTACGGCTTCACTGAACGTAGATGAGCCTCATGAGTGTTCCAAAGACAAATGAAATACCGTCTGAAAGATCGAGGTTTTCCAGGCCCAAGCTGGAATTTCGGCATAACGACGGCCGAGCATTATACTACTTTAGGAACAATGGCACAATGACGGACAAAAGTTCGGAACTAGAAAACGTATTACGGCAACGTTAAACTTACATAATATGCGTTTAAGAGCGTAGGGCTCGTTACTTGAATACAAGAGAAAGCGTTCAAGATGTATTTTAATCGAGATCAGAATTACCTCTATCTTGACCGTCACCACTTTAACAAAGAAAAAGTCTGGCTTTGGTCGTTAAATTTACGAGAATGTCTCCTAAAGAACATTAACCAACTGGGGAACTAAGCGGTCAGGGTTTTTGGACAGCTTCAATAAAACCTGAAAACTCTGCTCGTTATTTTAACATAGTTGATGCAACGGCGGCGGTAGAAAACAAACGGAAATTTTTTCAAATGTGAGCTTAATACAACGGAAATACTATATGTATTGAACCCGATTGAGTACCCATGTCTTGGTTGCAAGACAAGAAAGCGGCAGTTGGAGTACTCCTATACAAAGGCATTGTATCAGAAGTTAAAAAGAGATCTCTTACGACTTTTCAGAAGGCTAAGAGTCATATAAGAGGTGTTAACTCAGGCACAGACAAAAGAGCTAATACACAGTGTGGCAAATAATTTTTCAGACTGCCTCTAAAAAACATAATTAAAACATGATTTCTGTTTATTTTTCGGCGTTTTTATTTGAAATATTCTACTCCCAATTCAACCCACTTGTAAGAGCGATTCAAATTGTGATTCAAATGCATTTTGCGGATTTGCCTTCAGTGCCTCGAAGCTTTTTGGATGGTCAGAATGGATCCCGGTGTTTTTTTTTTCTTTTATCACTTCACTTGGGTGCATAGGGCTTCCATTTGGCATCTCCATGTCACTCGGTTGGTTGCAGTTATCTGTTCCAAGTTTCCTAGTTTCAGGAGTATCGATAGTCTCCAGGTGTTCTTGGGACGGCCTCTGGATCTTTTGCGTTGAGGGTTCCACTCTAACGCCATTCTGGTAATGCTGTCGGCTTTTTTCATGGTGGTATGTCCGATCCATTTCCATTTGTGTCTATTGATCTGTATCGCAATTCGTACCTCTCTTGTCATTTCCAACAGATCCACGTTCCTAAAGATGTTTGGCCAGAATATTCGCCATATGGTACGGAGACATTTGTTGATAGATACTTGACGTTTCTGTATGTCGTTGGAAATCAACCAGGTTTCGCTGCCATATATCAGTACCTACTTAGGCCAGGTCGTAATTGGCCGAATGCTGCTCTTGCTTTTCGAAGCCTGTTATCAACGTCTGCTTCTGCGCCGCCGTCTGTTGTTATTATACTACCTAGATAGGACAAGCTATCTACATATACGACGGGGTTTCCTTCGATGGTAATGTCTCCTCTGTTGCAGGTGTTTATCCTCATGGTATTCTAATTGTTGGCAGGTGTCTTGCATATAGAGTTGAGTAGAGTTATTCCTCTCTATTTGCTGAATTCTTTCAAGTCGCCCTTGTTTTTGGTAACTTTAAGATTATGCCTTTCTTTCAAGATGAGGGTAGTCTTTCTTCTTCCCATGCCTTTCTGATGTTAGGGTATAGAAGTTCTGCTAATGTTCTGCTGTTACACTTGTTTGTTGCACTCCATTTTCATTATAGCCTCCTTTATCTGATTAACACTAGGTGATTCAGACGATATTCTTAAGTTGTTGTCTGTGTGGCTGTTTGTTTCATCTTCATACCTTAATTCGTTGTTGTCATCTACTGTAATAACTAATTTCTTCGAAATGTTCCCCCCACTTTTGAGTTTGGGCATCTATGTTCGCTAGTAGCATGCCATTGCGGTCTTTGACTGGTTGGTTCCTGTTACACTTGCGATTTGCGAGACTTTTTATAATCTGGTGCAACTCTCTCAAGTTGTTTTGTCCCGCAGCTGTTTCCGCCATCATGGCTAATTTTTCCAGGAACTGTTTTTTGTCTATTTATGCGGCTTTCTTTACTGGTTTGGCAGCGATGTTGTATTGACTGCTAGTAGCTGCTTTGGTGATTAGCTGCCGCTTTAGTTCCTTTCTTTGAGATATAAGGTTCCACGTTTCATCAGATATCCATATTTTTCGTTCCGGCTGTGCTATACCAAGTGTTTCTTCTCCGACTTGATTGAATACCGCTCAAAAAACGTTTATGCCACTCGAAAACAACTGCTCTACTCAAACAATCATCAGGGTACACTTGTGGTATCAATCAGAATGCTTCTGATGCATTTTTACCAAGTTTTGCTTGGAATTCAATGACCGCTTTATGTTCCATGTTAAAATTTCAAGTTTAACTGAAATGGTGTTCTGGAAAACTAACTTTTAGAATCATCAAATCATTCATCATTTTTGACAGGTGATAGAGAAAGATTCAAGCTTCAAAGCTCATCTTTGTGCAAAAAGATGGCGCTATGATATGTCTCGTGTCCGGATTATTATTTGCCACACTGTATACATATGGTATATTTAATATTACAGCACAGCGGAAAAGAAAATCGAAAGACGAGCGGGGACATATGCTAATGGAGGACAAAACAATTTGCAATAAATGGAAAAAACATCTTAACGCATGATTTCATAAAGAACTTCCACGCACTACTATTTCTTTGCTTTAGACGACGAAACAGCAATTTGTAGAAGCTGTAACAAAAAAATGAACCGATATTTGAACATAATGACAGGCAAAGGAAGCTATAATATATAAATATATAGATAATACAATATATAAATAGAAAAGCGTCACGTAAATCTGTAACGAGCATATAAAACAGTTTTAGACAGTCGATAATGCAATATTTGTGGATCTGGATTTGTGAGAGGCAGGTAAACGTATGAAGCCATTTCAAAATTTACTGATAACCATAAGGAAACGTCGTGACGTTTGCTTATTATTCCCTTGGATTTGAAAAAAAGTGCTCAATAGAGATAGTAACGGCGACGCTTAGATCTTAAAATGTACGTTTTCGTATTTGTTTGTGGAGCTACAGAATTGTTTTTAGCTAATGACTCAAGGGGATGTTTGACGGTTTTTGAAGAAGCCAAATCTGTCGATCCAACTTTGGGCATCTTCTTGTCAAGCATTTGGGGCAGTATCTCAACAAAACTTGCCGAATATTTGCCAGTTCATTTCGTAATATAATATTGTCTTTGAATTCAGTGTTGCATAGGCAATTCTACTGGAACCGCACATCGTTCGGATCAGCGTCGCCTTTATTTTCTAAAAAGTAATTACCGATCCTCGTCCGTAATGTCTGATGCCTGTCCCAGATCCGAAAAAAATAACGACTTATAATACCAATAATGTGAAGACATTAATGACATTGATTGATGGTTGTTTCAAGTTTTCGTGACGCAACTACTAACTGAACTTTCCAATGTGAAACAAAGGAAAATCGGGTACAGATAACAGCAGAAGCTCAGTTCTTGAAGCCAAGGTTTAAAAAAACGTTTCAGAGAATAGTGATTGATCACCCAAATTCAAAAACAACACCACACTCTTAACTTTAACAAAAGAATTGATCCAAAATGGAGCAGTAAGTCTTAGAAGAAAGAAGAATGGATCTTAAAACGATTAGTTCTTCTGTCGGAAGGAAAGGGGAATTCAGACGAACCTTCGCCTGTAGTTTCGTTTATTTGTGCATTGCGTGCGTGTAAGTCCTTTAGAAGATAATATTTTTCTGACAGCCGTTAAAAGAGAATTAGTTTTTGTATGTCATGATTTTCGATATTACCACCTTGATAATAAGGAGGCACTGAAATATGGACAATGTTCATACAATGATAATGGCATAATATGTATTTTATGCGTTGCGATACCAATAAGCGATCTGCACTAAGGCTTTCAGGAATCCTAAATGTCAATATAACGAAGGTTTCCTAGAGCTGCTCTTAGGAAAGTTTAAGAGTTATCTGAATGGATTGTTGATGGAGCACCACTTCGTACTATGAAGCGTCTCAGTCCAATAAAACAGCTTTCAGTCGTTAGATTTGTTTCAGTTTACAGTTTCTGATGCATGGGTCGACACGGCCCTGACAAAGTAATTCTTGCGATTGACAGGGGGCCAATTAGCTGTGATTCAGGCTTACCAAACTCTTAATTCTGCCTTTGATCAACGGACGTCCTTTATGAATCCAAAATCGTTCGCGCATTTGACGTAGCACGACACTGGCACCACCATGAACCCTTCAATGCCGGAAGACGACCTCCTAATCGTAAAATATCATTTTCGTCAAGAAATGGACATTGCCCGGATAAAAGCCGAGGGCCAAAATAAAAACTATTTTTTTTATAAAATCAGTTCAGTCTTACGAGAGAGAGCTCTGTTACTTAAGCGTCTCTTGAGCCCAAAGATACACCTATTGACTAGAGGGATTCCGCATTTGGTTTCTGTGTTGACGTCCTAATGTCTTTGCTGCTTGCGAAGCCAGGATAGTTGAAGTCCTCAATTAGCTTGAAGTTATAAGTTCCAATTCTGACATTCTAAGAAAGTAGCATGTCCTTAGTTTTGCCTTCTTTTGTCGTGAGGCCATATTTGGCTGCCTCATTCTCAAATACTCACAAAAGCTTTATTGATATCTTGTTGAGTTCTTCGTCCAATCACATGAATCTGATCTGAGTACCCAAGTAATTGTAAAAACTTTCAGGACACAACAGAGGCACGGTCTGTTGTTGTCCGTCGGTAAGTTTTGCACGATTCCTTCTAGGTCGATATGAAAAAAGTCCCACGATATCACGTTGCACAGTGTGGCAAAAGTAGTGGTTGAATTTTCATTGACGACAACTTCTGTTGTTTGGCTTGCTCTCCACTCCTGGACTAGAAGCTAATATGCAACATGCCAAAGGCATTCAAAAAGTCAAATCTATGCATGCAAAACAGAAAGACCAAATGATAAATAATGTTCCGATACAGGCAATTGAATCATTTTGTCTACAGTAGCATTTCATAAATAACATCTCAGGGAGAATTTTGTGTCGGATAAACTGTTGCGGCGGATAGAAGACAAGCTATCCAAGAAGTTCAAACGTCGTACAATACTAAAATGCCAAATATTTTTAAGCTCGCTGCACAGAGGAGAAAAAATTCAATGGAAATAACCTCGCCGAAATACATCAAAAACGCAGACGGTCGCTTACTAACAAATGAAAAGGAAATTTGTGACCGGTGGCTTGAATACTGCAAGGAGTTGCTTAACAAACAGTTTCCACGTGATATCGTGCCGACAGCTGCTCTATTCGAGAAGGAAGTTTCGGACTTTTCAATCGAATAAATAAGTATAGCAATTGGAAAAATGAAGCGGGGGAAAGCGGCGGGACCAGATAGCATTCCATCAGAGTTTTGGTCGAAGATGGAGGGGATCGGCAGCGTTTGGCTATCGAAACTTTTAAATAAATTAAAATGTGGACAACCTATGCCGAATCAATGGAGAAGTAGCTTCTTGGTTCCATTATACAAAGGAAAAGGCGACACTCGAGAATGCAACAACTACCGTTCAATCAAGCTTATGTCACACACAATGAAAATCGTCGAAAGAGTCTTAAACGAACGTCTTCGGCAAATAATAAAGCTCGATAATAGCCAGTGTGGATTTGTTGAAGGAAGATCGACAGTGGAGGCTATATAAAGCCTACGAATATAGGTAATAATGGAAAAGCACCGAGATTCGTCTAAGGATTTACACATGGTATTTATCGACCTCGAGAAAGCATTCGATCGAGTGCCTAGGGATCTCATATGGGCCGCGCTGAGGTCTCAAAAGTGACCGAAAACGTATGTTAGAATAATACAAGACATGTACGGAAACGTGAAAACTGCGGTTAAAAGCTCTGCTGGACTAACGAGAGAATTTCCAGTTAATGTCGGAGTGCATCAAGGAAGAGTACTTAGCCCTTTCCTCTTCAACGTAGTATTCGACTATCTTTTAAAAGACTGCATGCGCGAAGCAAATGCAACGCCAATTCTCTTCGCTGACGACGCAGTTATACAGAACGCCTTAGATTCATGGAGAAATGCGCTAGAGAGAAACGGGTTTAAAATAAGTCGTTCAAGGACGGAGCATTTGACGTGCCCATTTGCGCATCTGTTGCGACCTGTTCCGGATATAATGTTAGACGGAATAATTCTTCCGAAAAGCACTAAGAACTAAGGACCAATCGTTAACATGGAAGCGAAATGTGACGACGACGTAAACCACAGAGTGAGTGTGGGATGGATGAAATGGCGGGAAAATTCGGGAATCTTTTGCGACCGAAAATTTCCACTTAAATTAAAGGGAAAACTCTACACCACGGTTGTTCACAGTGCTGGACAATTCACGAAGCGTTTAAAAACAAAATGACCGCAGCGGAAATGAAAATGTTAAGGATGTTTAGTGGAGTCAATAAACGCGATTGCATTAGATCTGCGCGTATAAGAGGAAGTCTACATATAAAGAATGGGGTAACCGAACAGCTTGAGGCGAATAGAATAAGCTGGTATTGCCACGTTCAAAGAAGATCTGCGGAAAATCCGGTTAAAAAGGCACTTCAACTGTAAGAAAACGAGGTCGGAAAAAGAATTCCTGAATTTCTCAGATGGCAAATGCGCAACAACGCCTGGGGCTAACCACTGAAACGATCCAGGACCGATCATTGTGTAGACGCGTTCTGCGGTCTGCGACATTAGCCAGCCCCATAAGCGGAGCAGCAGCGATGCAGTAAAAATGGGAAACTCGTTACGCATAAGTTCGTATAACGAGGAAAGGATTATAAAAGGATAAGAAGAAGAAGAAACTGTTGCAAAGCTTGCCATCAATCATTGAAAATATCGTTTCATGTAACATCCTTTTCGATCCTTACAAGTTCGTCACTCTCGTTTTGAAAATAAATTTTTAATGGGCGGCAATAGCGCGGAGATGAAGGACAGGGGTTTTTCCACAGAACTTTTTGTTTAAATGAAAGTTGTAGTGGGACACTTCATAAAAATAAACTTATCATGGCTCTCTTAATATTTTTGATGATATTGGCTATGACCCGAACTGGCATCGATACTAATTTTAATTCGTTTTCTGTATCCGATTGAAAAGATTCCAAAATATTTCTTTGGTTGCTAAGTATTTTTTCGCTAGTGTGATCGAGTAGATTTTGCATGGAAACCTCAACACTAGGAGGGTTAATATTTTTTCTTTTCTTTTTGAATATCTTTATAAGAAGGGAACACATTTTTGGCATAGGTTCTTATAATGTTGTATTGGTCCGTTGACAATTTTGCTTCAATCATCATAGACAAAGCTTCTAATAATGGCACCCTTTTGGTAGCTTCAAAACTTGTTTGCCTTTGTAAGAAACTTTGAGACGTTCTGGCTTCTTTTACCAAATCTGCTGTTAGCTTTTGACCCGAAGCCCGTAATCCCATTTGAGCAATGCCTGTTTGGTGAATGCCTTAAAGTTTGAGTGTTGGGAGGAGGTATTTTCGGATGATAATCCGTCATCAGCTTATGATAAATTTTTAAAAACATTAAAAAGACACATCGATTTTTCGACTAGAATGCAACCAGAGACCAACACTAAACTTAAACCTAAACGACTAAAACCTTGGATTAGCAAAAATTTATTGAAAACCATAAACGAGAAAAATTTGCTTCGCAAAAAAATTAAAAACAACCCGCAAAACAGAAATTTAACAAAGCAGTACAGAAAGCTTTTCCATGAAGTGAAGCTGAAAGTAGCTGTAAGTAAAAGCAACTTTTATTCAGCAAAGTTTGAAAACTGTAGCGGAAATGTTAAAAAGGAATGGAGAGTTGTAAACAGTATTTTAGGTAATGGCAGCAGTAGGGATAGCCCCTGTGAAATTGAGGTAGACAATGCTTTAATTCGCGATCCCACAAAAATTGCAAATACCTTTAACAATTTTTTTGCCACTGTTGCAATGAAATTGCAACCTAAGCCCTCACCATCCGGTTGCAATTGCATATCCGGATATTACAGATGATGGTTTTCAAACAAATAGCTTTGTTTTTCAGTCTTCTTCACCATTGGAAATCTTTAAAGAGATAATAAGTTTAAATAATAAAAAATATTGTACTTCCGATTGTATTACGAACTGTCTTGTAAAACGCATTGCTTTTTTTATTGTTGACGTGTTGTGTCATATATTCAATATGAGTGTCAAATATGGTATCTTTCCGTCGGGACTTAAAACGGCTGAAGTAATTCTTCTTTACAAAAAAGGTTGTAGAAAATCGGCAAGTCAATATAGGCCAATATCATTACTTCCAACCTTTTCCAAACTTTTTGAGAAAACTATGAAAAAACGAATCATGTCCTTTCTAAACAAAAACTATTTCTTTTGCCACCAACAATATGGTTTTCAAGAAGGCAGATCGACGGAAGATGCCATTTTTAAATTTTGTAGTGAGCTATGCGATGGTATTGACACACTAAAAAATCCCATGGCTTTATTTATAGATATGACCAAGGCTTTTGACATGGTGAACCATAAAATTCTCTTGGACAAACTCTACAAAGCTGGATTTAGAAATTCTGTATTGAGTTGGTTTAAATCCTATTTATCAACTAGATTTCAAAAAGTGAAAATAAACGTAGTCTTTAGCGAAAAGTTAGAATTACAAGTTGGAGTTCCGCAAGGCTCTGTTTTGGTTCCGATTCTTTTTTAATATATGCCAACTCAGTTTTCAAACAAAATTTTTATGGAAACATTACAGCTTTTGCTGATGACATTGCTTTTTCTTACACCAATAACTTCTTATTTGAATCAGTGGCTAGAATCCAAAGTGATTTACAGCGATTGAGACAGTGGTTTGCCAAACATGAACTTATTGTTAGCGAAAAAACTAAGCTTATGCTTTTCAGCTTAAAAAATTCACCTTTGCTTGAGACTAATATTAATTTCCATTCAAACTGTTTCAAAATAGATTCTGTTGAATCTTTCAAGTACCTTGGAGTTTCAATAGATAGAAATTTAAGTTGGAAAACACACGCGACTGAATTAAAAGCTTACTTGAGATGTGCAACTCGCAAAATGTTTTTATTGCAACCTCACTGTTCCAAGAAACTTTTAACTTGTATTTATTATGGAATCATAAATTCGAAGCTTCAATACGGCTTGACAAGTTGGGGTGGAGCTTACAATAATGTGATGGAACCATTACTTATAGCCCAAAAACACATTGTCAGAATTATTTGTAGAAAAAGTAGAATAACAAGTAGCTGGCCATTATTTCTCGACCTAAAAATTCTGCCTTTGAAACACCTATATGTCTATAAGGTCCTAAAAGTTTTTTTCATTCGCAGTGGCTACAACACAATGTTTAGAAATTCAAATGCATATGGATTAAGTCTTAATTCTCAGCAACTTTTGAAAGTTCCAATTTCCCAAAGAACACATTTTTCTAACTTTTACTCTAACTCGGCATCTAAGCAATTTAATAGATTACCTTATGAAATAACATCGCTTAGAATGCGGTATTCTTTTCTTAGTAAAATAAAAATCTGGCTATTTTCATTGGATATTTCCCAAGTCAAAAATTTGTTAATGAACGCAGTTTAAGTTCTATTGTTTTCTATTATTTGTTAATCTTGTTTGAAATTGAATTTGTTATATACTCGTAAAATTATTTTAATTTCTTTTTTTTCTTAGTAACTAAGAAAAAAAAAAACTCCCACATCATTGTTTTTGTATATATTCGGGTCATTCGCTACTAATCTTTAATAGATTAAAGAATGGACCTTTTCTTTCTTTATTCCTCAGTTGCTTATATTGTAAGGCACCATCCTCAAAGATAAGAAAAAATAAATGAATTTAAAAAAAAAAAAAGCAGCATAAACCAGCTCATGGGAACAGTATTTCTCAATTCCGCAGTTCGTTTGCATTTTGTTGATTCACTGCATGTTTCAAAAAAAATCGATGGACGTCCAGCAGATCAAACATTTTTTTTAAATTTTTTGGTTTTTAGTTGATGCTTGAAAATTTTCAAGTCTTGTCGAGGATCGCGTAGATGAGTTTTGCTGCATAATATCTTACGTTGAAGGAAAGTCTCAACTTCAAAAAATTTTGCCTCGAAAGTCTTCTTTTCACTGGCGAAAAGTAGTTCAATCAGTTGTATTCTTAAACACTCATAATTTTGTACTTCAGAACCCTAAAATCATAACATAACAACAATCATATTCAATGATTATAAGAAAAAATAATGTTGCCAATGCTGTTGATCAAAATTGTATCAACAAAAACAGTTATTAAGATACCTAGTGCACGAAGTTGAAAGAAATTATGTTGTGAAATAAGCTGGATAACCTTATATTTTTATTAACAATGCAAACTTAAAAAAAGTCGAACAGTTATTGCTTCCGATGTTAATACAACTGTGACTTCTTTGTCACAAAGGGAGCAGCCAAAATTTCTACAAACATCGAGGAAAGTTATGATCTCTCCTCAGATCACTCACCAGTCATTTTGACACTAAGCATACTCTTAATTATGAAATAAGTGGCGCCTAGATTAACTAACAACAAAACTAACTGGGACGGCTTTAGAAATTACTGCAATGAACATATTGTTCTAAACAAAACGAAATAGAAGACGAAGTCGACAGATTCATCAAACTCCTGCAGAACGCTGCCTGGAACAACACTCCAACTGCAACAAGAAAAGAGAAAGCAAGTAGTGAAATAAAATATCCGCCGGAAATAAAAGAACTGGTGAGAGAAAAGAGGAGAGCGTGCAAAAGATGGCAATAATCCCGTGCTCCCCAGCATAAAACATACTTAAACCACTTATGCAACAAGTTGAAGGAAGCAATACGATATTACAAAAATCGGAATATCTCTTCATATCTCGAAGGTCTGACTGCCGAAAGAAGTTCAAATTACTCCCTCTGGAAAGCCATGAAGGGAATCAAAAAGACTCAAATGCAATTTCCTCCCATAAGAAAAAAATAATGGCGAATGGGCAAAAGGTGATAATGAGAAGGCGGATCTATTTGCCGAGCACCTAGAAGAAACGTTTAAGCCTTTTGATGGACAGGCGTTAACAGGAGGTTCTAATAATATAATTACGGCACCGGACAATTTTAGAATAAAAGCAGTATCCCTACGAGAACTTAACCAAGCAAATAAAAAATTGAAAAATAACAAAGCCCCGGATTATGATTTGATAACTGGTCAAATTCTCAAGGAGTTGCCAAAGAAAGCCCTGATCAAACTGCTCCAACTTATAAATGCCGCATTAAGATTATTAAACGTTCCAAGCCAATGGAAAGTTGCCGAAGTTATAATGGTCCCGAAACCAGGCAAATCTCTAAATGAAAAAAAGTCCTACAGACCGATATCGCTTCTGCCAATAATATCTAAAATATTTGAAAAACTCCTATTGAAGCGCTTACAACCGATCATTGAAGAAAGGCGTCTAATTCCTGATTATCAATTCGGTTTTAGAACTAAGCACTCCACAATTGACCAGGTCTTTAGAATTACGAATGAAATTGAGAAAGCCCTGGAGGGGAAAAAGATATGTTCTAGCGTGTTTCTTGACGTGTCTCAATCCTTCGATAAGGTATGGCATGAAGGCTTAAATTTTAAGCTAAGTCAGGTTCTACCGAGAGAGCTGCATACGATTCTGAAATCGTACCGGGAAAACAGAATTTTTCGTGTTGAACATGGCACCGAGTACTCGGAATTTAAAGAGATAGCTGCTGGAGTTCCGCAAGGAAGTGTGCTTGGACCGATATTGTTTTTACCCTATACTCGAGACATACCGGAAGAATCAGGTACCATGGTAGCCAAGCTCGCGGACGACACGGCGATACTAGCTACAGATACTTCAGTCGAGTTAGCTACTGGAAAGCTACAAACGGCTTTGGATAAAATCTACGAATGGACAAAGATATGGCGAATTGTTCTCAACGAGACCAAATCTACTCATGTTAATTTTACTTACCGGAAAATAAGCAACAAGCAAGGTACAAATACCATATGCAAATGAAGCAAAGTATCAAGGAATGACACTAGATGTTAAACTGAAATGGAAGCTGCATGTTAAGAAGAAACGTGATGAACTTGAAAATAAATTCAGACAAATGTACTGGCTACTAGGAAGACATTCCAAGTTAAGCATACATAACAAACTGCTCATCTATAAGCAAGTACTTAAACCCGTTTGGACGTACGGTATACAACTTTGGGGTTGTACTAAACCAAGCAACCGAAATATTCTCCAAGGCTATCAAAACAAAGTTCTAAGACAAATCGTGAACGCCCCATGGTATATCAGAAACAGTGATATCCACAGAGACTTAGGAATAGTTACCGTCGAGGACGAAATAATGAACTTTGCTCGCAAACTCCGTATTCTTCTTCATGGTCATTGTAATAATAAAACACTCCAAATTCTGGACGAGACAAACTTAGTGCGTCGATTACAAAGAATGAGACCATTCGATCTGGCGCGATAAGGCCTATCCGCATAAATAGCGGTAGCGGTACAAAAAAACAACAATCGGCTCTCTTGAAAAATCGATAAACCTATTTTTCTAAAATAAAAAAAAAATATTTCCGGCTAAAGTTTAGCACTTTTCCTTTCATATTTATATTAAGGAAATATGCCTTAATTATGGACAGTTAATAGACCTGCTAAACTTTTGCCGGAACAGAAGATATTATGCAAAAATTAAAGCAAAGTCAAAAATAAAAATACTCGCACTTCAAACCCATTAAATAATTATAAGAATTTTTTTTTCGTTTTTGAAATTAACAAATAAATTCTACACACGTTTACCTTTCCCGGACATATTTTATATTTTTAATCCCACAATAAATAGCAAAGATATTGCAAAAACAGTAGAAACTACTTTGTTCACTTGTTTCCAATTGAAAATTTCACAATAAACTTGTCATTTTTGATCGCTTGACTAACTTAATGCAAACAAAGAAACAAAAAAATGCATTTTTCTTATCACAAGTATACGGTATACTTTGTGAAAAGTAACATCATTTCAAGTGACCTTTTGCGCACTGATCTCTATGGAGCTGCCTCAGTGTGCGGCGTCGTGTCCTAAATTTGGCTTATTTATTACCGACCTTGACGTAGCAGCAAGAATTCTTCATAGCCATCCTATACTTCCTGAGGAATATACATAGTATAGCTCATGTGCGAAAATTGGACGTATAGCTCATCCTTATGCACGCACGTGATTGTTAGATTGTGAGTGTGGATCTGATGTTTTCTTCTTTCGAACAACCGGATTCATTAGTGGTGTCAGACGCTCAAAAATTTATGTAGTCAGTATAGATCGAACAAATGATGCTGAGGTTTCATGCTTCGGACATCCTTTCCTCTGACCATTTTCTACAGATGAACTGGTGCATGTTCTGTGCGGGCAACTTTATTAGAGTTTAGTTCCTTAATTGCTGCTCTAACTTTGTCTATTATGTTAAACTACCGCTGTCAGGCAAGATAAATCAAACATTTGCAAAGTTCCTATTTTCAGTACCCACTGTGAGTCTTGTCTTTGTCCATGCAAAGCTTTGTAGGCTTCGATTCTGTTTTTTTACCCTTGGATTGTACATCTAATGTATATTCCTTGATAAAACTTGCCAACGTAATTCTTGTAGTAACATTTCTCCATTTCCTCGATAGCGCGCTTTTGGGAATGGAAGCATGTGCTCTTCAATTCATTGCTACTTCTATAGTTCACGAACAGCTCTCGTTTCTTCGACGCAGCGCAGCTTTTTATGCTTCTTGTGGTGGCACTTGGAAACAAATTATATCAGAAAGACTTTTTCTGGCCATTTTAGCACCCCTCAACCATGGGTAAGATTAGCGGCGGTACTTGTTCTCCTTCACCTCGCCGATATCACCTGCACTTGAGCGATAAATTTATCAAAATCAAATCACTTTTCGTATCGACAAATTATGTAATCCAACACTTAAATGGGAACGAGGTCCTTTCCTACGAAAATCATTTTCTCACGTTTCGACGTTCGAATTTCTTCATTGAACCGTCTCTGCAGAGCTAAGCAGATCGACCTGCAGCTTTTTGTACATATTGATTGTTGCCGAGGAATAGTCCCCTCTTCTTCCACGAATTCCCATATTTTTAAATGTACTCGTACCCATACTTGTATTTATAATGAAACACATTCCTCTATATATACGCGAGTATCTATAGCTCTTTCTGTTAGTTTGCTCCAGAAAATAAGACCAAAGGAGATGGCAAGGAGCAAACCATTTTGGCACAGAGCCAGGAATAATTTTTTTTTCTCAGGTATTTCCAAAAACCAAAAAACAAAAAACGAAAACACTTTTCCGCCGCCATTGCATTTTGTATTTCCACAGGGCATAGAATTTTTCTTCATTTTATTGTTGGGCTTCGAATGGATGGAAGTGTGTAGGTGTGCCTGTGTTTGTGTGCAGGATTCTAATAGAATAGTTTCTTTTTGTTTTCGGTGTGGGATTGTTAAGCCACCTACACTGCAATCGGTAAATGCCAGAAAAATGAAACTTATACCCTTATTCGTATATTTTGTAATGCACATGCACCATAGATGTAATATACACGTACATATGTATGTCCACAAGGATCTACGTAATGTACACATATGTACATATGTAGATACCAGAGGCATAGAGGCACCGAGTATCTACACAAAAGCCATGTGTTATGTTTGTGTGGCTAGATACTCGTACTTTATTCCGAACATGTTACATGTGCATAAAAGATTAGAATTGCGGATGGAAGTCAATGCGGGCTTGAGGCTCTAGAACGGAGTGCACTTTCAACTTTAATCCAATTTTTGGAAATTTTCCTTTTTTCCCTTTTTTTCGTGTATTTGCTGTGGAAACAGAACTAAAGGGAAGCGAACTAAATTTGTGGAGAACGAAATGTGTAGGAACTTTTCTGAATGATAAGTAGTTTACTGGGTTTCTACTCGTATTTATCCCTGGAGGACATTTATCTAGGATTCTATTGATGTTAGTGGTCCTGTAAGCTTAGACAGGTCTTCTCGGGATTTTGTCTAGCATATCAATCGTCATTTAGGATGCAGTAACTTTGGCATTTTTGTGTCGTGGTGATGCATTTGGAACACATAGAAGGATTTATAGGGAGTCGGCTTAAATTATTCCATTAAATGGATTAAGTAAAATTTATCCGAACTTAGAGCATATATTTCTGCATTTTGAGGCTTTCTATAATATATGTATGTATGTGTTAACGAACCATCAGAAAAGATGCTTCTAACTTGAAAGAAGAAACCTTGTTTGACCAGGCCACGAATGTAATCAAGTATATGCAGTTCTACAAAAAGCATAAAAAGGTGCGAGTTTTACTCGTCTGTTCTACAGACAGAGAAAATGGAAGAGCACAGAAAAATAGATCCTTCGAAAGATTTATCAGACAATAAAACGAGCATACCAAGATTAGCAAGGAAACGGTGATGTGAAAATAGGAGCACTACTTCTGCAGACTGTTTCACGGCGATAGTGGTCAAAATGTCGCTACCCGGCAGAATGAACTATTCACACTTGACGGCGACGCGTTGTCATTTACGCTCAAAATAGGCCTGACGTTAATTGTAACACTGAAAAAGTATATAGTGTGACAAATAATATCACGGACATGGGATATATCTCAGCAACCAAGACCGCCATCTATTGATCCCAATATGCCTTTAAAAGCTTTCTCTACTATCTGTTAAAATTTTATGACATTTGGATGATAGTTATTATAAAAATTATTTTTCCAGAACAAATTTTTATTTGATGTTGAAATTTTAGCATGAAAGAGGCAGCGGTTATTAAATTTCACTCCAATACTTGATAAAAATGCATCCGAAACATTCCGACTGATGCAGCAAGTGTACTTTTACGATTGTTTGAGTAGAATAGTTGTTTTCGAGTGGCATCAACATTTTTTGAGCTGCAAAAAGACGGTGGAGTATAAGAAACACAGAGGAAGGCCAATTTTAGTTCGGACGCCTGAAGTGATCCAAAAATTACGTGATTTTGTTGCAGAATTTATTCTAACTGGCGAAGCAGTCCCTGCCATATTTTATCTTGAAGTTTTGAAGCGTTTGATGACCAGAATCGGAATCCAAAAAGTTGGTCTCTCTGTCGCGATAATGCACCGAGTCACACACCACTCATGCCAATTTTTGGCGTGCTACTTCTATTTGTTCCCGAAATTGAAGTTGATATTGAAAGAATGCTTTCTTGACGACATTCTTACTCTTCAAGCGGCGTCGTCGCGGATTCTGAAGGCAATTCCGCAAAATTAGCTAGAGCAGGCATTTGAATTGCTGAATCGAGAGGACAATATTTCACATAAAAACACCGAAAAATAAACAGAAATCATGTTTTAATTATGTTTTCAAGAGCCAGTCCGGTATATTATTCTCCACACTGTATATCACCTGGTCTACGGCGTAGAAATCAGACATAGAATTGGTCTTGCCAATCGCCCTTTCTTTGAGCTTAGGAATTAGGAGGAAACTGAATACAGAGCCCTCTCTGGTAAGAAGGAACTGACTTTATACTCGTACATGATCCTAAACAGCCCGATCCTCTTCTATAGCAAAAGACTTCCACCTTGTCGAAAGCGGATATAAAAGCACTTGGCTGTTTTGGGAGAAAGAAAGTGCTCGTGATTTTCGATCGCTTTTGTTCGAACTAAACGAGATGTTAATCGACATTGTTTTAGCCAAGCGCCTAGAGATCTAATGTCTTAGATAGGTGTGTCCACATCATTTTCGAGTCTGCGTCTAACCCCTGATACAGGGCACAGAAAAAGACGACCGCATCTAAGGTGGCGTAGGCAGATGGAAGCCGTCTTTAAGCAACTCGGAATGTGGCACTAAAGACTGTTTTTGAGGCTTGTTGGTTTTGGCCTAGGTTTATTTCATATGGCATCGTTACCCAATGTAGGTCAATGGAATGCGTTTTAAGGTTTTGAGTGTTCTGATTAGAACTTCAGTTGCTACTTCCAGAAAGTTACAGGGCCAATGCTCTTCGATATGAACTTTAACATCTTAGTCCTCTTCTTGCACATTCGATTTCATTTTTTATCCCGCATTTACAATTAGGTTAATGCATCGGCATTGTGCTCTTTTGTTGAAAATATGTGCATTTAAGATCGAAAGAATTTGTAGAAACACTTGGTTCAATAAATTCTGGCCTCCCTAAACGCTGCATTCTGTCTCCGGCACTTTTTTAAATTATTATATTTTTTATTATTCCTATGTGTATCTTTTATCGCACTCCAAGTTTATGGAAAAATAAGGGGTGTTTTTTTAAGAGCTTGAGAACTTTAAATATTAATACAAGGCAGGAATATTCTTGGAATGAATTTTTTATTATTATAATCTGGTGGATAATTTGGCATTTATTGTTTAAATATGACTTACGGCATATGCCCGCCGTGGCTACAAGTTACATGGTCCATTCGATCAGTCCAATTTTTCACTACTTTTTCCAATAAATCTGGCCGTATGGCGCCAATGGTGGCTTGAATATTGGCTACCAATATTTCAAGAGTTACTGGTTTGTCGGCATAAACCAATGACTTAACATAGCCCCATAAAAAGTAATCGAGAGGCGTTAAGTCGCCCAAACGAGGGGGCCCGTTAACAGGACCACTTCTGGAAATAAAGTTCACATCAAATTGATTTTGCAATAAATTGATGGTTAAGCACGCTGTATGGCAAGGTGCGCCGTCTTGTTGGAACCAGATCTCGTTGATGTTTAGATGATTAATTTTTGGAAACAAAAAATCAGTCAGCATGACTCGATAGCATCGCCATTCATCGTAACGGCAGCTCCTTCCCCATTTCGAAAAAATTAAGGACCGATGATGCCGCCAGCATGTTAACCGCATCAAACAGTCAATTTCTTTGTCTTGATGGTTTTGAATCGAGAAGAGTAAAATTAGTGCGAAAACGATCAATAACTGCACGAATTGCTTGCTCAATAGGCCGAATATGTTGACCGTAAAATTGACGAAGTGCTCTATGAACTTCATGAAAAAAACCTTACTGAACAAAAATGTCAACACAGTTTGACATTGACAGCTGTCAAACCATACTTCTCATGCAGCTAAAAAAACACCTTTTATATGACTTATTTGTTATCGATCGAGTGTTTAGAGTACCAGTTCCACTATCTATCATATGGTATACTGAACAAATGCACAGTTAATGCAGAAGGGATCGAAATCCTCATTTCTTCCGAAGCGACCAAGGAAATTTTTATCCGCTTTATACAAACCCAATGCAGTAAGATGACATGTATAGGAGTTTTATGAGGCGCTTTCTTCATTGTTCATTATTGCTCAGTCGCCTTGTACTCGTATATCCAAACAAACACCGAATGGTCGTAGTAATTCCTCGCTGTATCTTGGTGAAAGTTCTTAAATTAACAGCAGGCCTAAGGTAAACAAAGGCTTTTGTTGTTATACCGGTGTGGTGTTGGATGTCCGACACAATTTCATCAGACGATATTTTATAGATAAGTTGGTTTATGTTGAATGGTTAGTTCTGCCTAATAGCGGAATGTTGGGTGACCTGTCGAAGAGGTATCCTTTCAAAAGTTTTCATGCATTCGCTTCCTGTAACTCTTTGTCAAACTAGGGATTTTGTTGTAGTTATCGGGTGATACATAGCACATCAAGGCACCGTCTCTTAAACAGGCGCTTGCTGTCCTTTTTCATTCCTTTTTCGGTATTTTGATACGGTATATGGTATTCTCCTCCCGAGTCAATAAAATGGTCGCAGCGATTTAATAGTGATTCAAATGTCTGCTCCAGCTCGTTTTACGGAATCGCCTCTAGTGTTCATCCCAAAGCTGCTTTAATGGTCTGAATCTCGCCCAAAGAATCGTTTGTTCTAAGATAGCCTTCTACAGTTCGCTTGAACCTCCCCCGTCACGATCTTTATTACTATGAGCTGGCTAGATGTCGAGCTTAAAACTGCTGATTAATACATCTAATGTGACAAAGTTAAGGAAATTGCTGCCTTCATAGTTGATACGCATTCTTTTTTGAAAATACTCGTACCAAGGTTCCATTACTTAGGCATTCTTGCTAGCTTAACGAATCCCGGCAGTTGCATCATCTTGCAGCCTTGATATCACTTCCATTTTTACAGGTTGATAGCGAAGTTTTGATCGTCGCCGCTGTTTAAGAGTCTGCCATCTCGGACTCGGACTTTTAGAGTGCATTCCGTCATTTGCAACAGCGTCAAATTGGTTGAAGAATGCATCCATTATCCTTTTAAAATTAATCTGCGACAGCAATGCCATTAGTTTCTTGCATCCACAACAAAAACTATGCAAATGCTAAATGAAAGGTCCGAAACTGATGCAAGCTTATGGCCAAAACCATACATGTGTTGTCACAGAGAACGGCCATCAAGAACAAGATCAATTCGCTCTCTGTTCTATTTCCAGAATTACGCTAGGAAATGCTGTTGAGAATCTAGTGGGCTCTGGAATTTTCAAGATAAACGTACTTCAAGCATGCCCCCACAATTTTTAAAAGATTGATTGGAATAAGTAAGCAATGATATGCATTGATGAAGGGCAAAGAAGGGAGATGAAGTTGCAACAACGTAAGATGAGATACAACACGGAACTTGAGTTTACAAATTTCAGGTCAAACTATGGCAATGCAATTTTACTACAGAGACCCTTTGCAATCTACCCAAACCATGACAATGCAATCCCATATCCTAACCGTTAAAATCGTGGGAACATACAGTGTGTTAAAAAAGAATCCATCCGGGCTTCAATTATTATGCAATACAAAATGAAAGATTAATAGTTGCGCCACTCCCTGTCTCTACTTGAAATAGGTTAGTGAATACCAATCGACATAATTTAACTAATCACCAGTTTCATCTCGACGGGCAAGAGCCATTTATTATGCGATCATAATGAGTTAAACCGCTGCTGACTCTACTGTGTGTTTACTTCTTTCATGGTCCAAGCTTTCATACGAAAATTGGCCCAGTGAATGGGATGATGATAAATGAAGTACATTTGTCCCAGCTCCCTTGGTGCACCATTAAACTATTTTCTTAACGGTTCTACCAACCATCAAAACATTCATTCTGGCAACAGAGGAGAATGAAAAATTAAAATTCGTTTATTTTCACACCTTCACCAGTTCAACATCGTAGTATGAACTCGTACTTTGTACTTGTTCTGGTTTCAAGTGCGGACGCAACTCTCAGGTCTCTCTCAGGGGGAAAAACAGTAACGTCAGCATAATCAACTTAAATCATAGCCCCCATGCAGCTGTGGAAGAAAATGCTCCTGGCTCATTCGTTGTAGACAGACTTTGCAGTTACTTTTTTCGCTTCCACTACTTCAACCTCAAGAGCCAACTAACTACGATTAGAGGTCAACCACTTGGAAATTAGTTTGACGTAATACTCCACGTATAGCGGATACGGATTCGGATACTACGGTCTATTTACTAGTGCGCTCGTACACCGTGCAATCCTCAATCCACAAGAGAGTGGGCACAGTACGTAGTACGTATCTGGAGAGCTCACTTGATGATGTTGTTATTGTTTTTGGTTTTCGGTGGTGCTGTTTGGTGTACTTGTACTCGTAGTTGTCGGCGTACGCCAACACCGGTATGCCCGTGGGGGTCCCGTGCCACGAAATCAATGGAAATTGTGGCACAGTAAATGGATTAAGTGTTGTTGCCACCAAAACACTCCAAAGAGACTCTGGTGAACCAGATTTGGCCCAACAGACGGAAATATGTAATTTTGTAAGCGATATCCATGCTGGGTGAGTGTACCTACATCGCCGTTTGTAGGATGATAGACGAATGAGGTATTGGATTTCGTTGCGCGAATATCTCTGAGAGTCCACCACTGCATTGGTAAGCGTTATTGAGTTGGTACGGAGGTTTTGTTTTTTTTTTCCATTTTTTCTTCCACCTCAGCAACCATTGGAGTACGATACAACTTGGAGCAACCCACCTCAACAACACACTCCTGCCGCGTGGCCAAAAGTCTATGGAAAAATCTTGTGCAATCAGCTGTTGGCACTTAAAAAAACAGTCGTTGCTGTAACTGCTTCTGGCACTTGGTGCTGGTGGTGGTGTTACCCGCACTCTCTATGGTTACGTTCGTATTTTTCAATTGGAAAATCAGTGCAAGAAAGGGTGTGGAAATGCAGTTTTTAAATCGTAAACAAGGCAACGAAGTGGAATCAGTGGTTTCGACTTTTACTTCGTTATTCAATCATGCATTTGATTCACTATTGTATAGCCTTATATGGGTAGCAGTTATACTGCTGATGGTGGAATAACGAATGCCCTGCTTTACTGGAACGTTGTCAAGTACTGACTTAAGTTGCTGACATGGTGCACGTTCTCATAAGTCTATGACTTCCGAATTCCCTTTTACAATATGTATGAAGGTACAAATAAACTTAAACTCATGCCAGGAAATAAGGGTTGTAACAGAAGAACAAACAACCATAAGCTGGATTTCAGGGTAACATAAAACTGAGACACGACTTCCTGGAATGGATCTCTAATTTGATTCAGGTAATAGGTTTGTGCAGAAAGTTCATCTGACTGGCTTGCTTGCGGACTATTCTTACGGCTGGAAGTGTTCGACTCAATCCAGGAAAATTGAATCGCCATGGACTGTAACAATTCAAATCACAATTCAAAAATCACGAACCGGCTGATGAGAATTTTGCACAAAGATCTCGGATTAATACTTGACAATGTCCAGTTGACTCAGCAATAAAATTGGATATCAAATTTGGCCGAAAAATCGTTTTTTTCTGACACAAAATTTCCGCATCTGGGTATTGGCACAGCCGCACGTGATTGTCGAGAAGCCAATGCATCCGAAGAGATGACGGTTTGGTGCGGATTTGGGAGAAGCGTATTACGTATTTTATTCCGAAAACCCATTTCGGTGAACGGTAAGCGCTACAGAGTTATGATTAGCTAAAGGTGCTTGAACACACACACAGCCCACCAAACAATTGATCTTTTGGGCGCTAAGTTCGGTAATCGATAATCGTGTTATATGTCAATTGTCCTCGAAGATGGGATTTTACCTCTTTAGATTTGTTTCGTGAAATGTCCTTAAAGTTCGATGTTATGCGTAAAATCCAGAGATGATTTAAACCCTGAACGCGTATGGTCCAGTCCAAGCCATTCATGAGATAGAGCCAGAAAGATTTAACAAGGTCTTGGAAAATTGCTTTGACAGGATGAGCTGCTGTGAAACTAGCCGAGGCAGACAAATAAATAAAATCGTATTCCAGAACTGATGGGAATGTTCGCTCTTTTTTGAATTTGGTTGTTAGGAATCTTAGATATCGCCATCGGCGGTAAAAAGTTCCATCTGCTCTACAACTGAACGAGAGCTGTCATTGGTGTCTTGCAGTTAGTCTGCTGAAATCTTCTTTTCATTATTACTGATTTACTGATTTGAATTTGACTCTTAAATGAAACTTTCAAAAATTACTTTCTTCGAGTAACCTCACTATGAAATTCAAAAACCTTGTATTGCACAAATAGTTCTCTAAGTAGGTACGTCACGAAAAGTTGTAACAACAAGTCGGTGTGCTTTGCTTTCCCGGAAAGTTCCTTCAAAATGAATAGTTCTCAAATTGCATTGTCTAGAAAATTATGAATAGACTGACAGCAGAAAAACGAAACGTTTTGTGCATATAATGCGAGAAAGTTTGCGAAAAGATCTCGACATATACTGGTGCAGATCACAGTTTTTATCAGTAAAACGTGTTTAGTAAGCCAAAAGTTACTCAATGCCCACTCTGAACAAAAAAATATTGAATATCTCTATATGCGATTTAGTTGTACTCAAAAAGTGGCACTATTTGATATGGAGTTTACGCTGTAGGCATAATTGGTCCTTTTTTTTCAAAAATATATATATAACTCCATCAAATGCTACATATTTCTTCCACGTATCTGCATTGTTACGTCGTTACTTGTTAGGTTGGCTTAGTGCAGACTCTACTTTAAAACTCTTCTACTGGCTGCTCTACTTTGGACTACGTCGATAGCGCAGTTCTGATCTCGGGTCTCTTATCGGTTGGAACTTCAGCCTGTATTACTGATAAGTTTTAAGATTTTAGCGTCTTACACATAAGCATTCGGGACACTCATTTAACTCCCTTTCAAAATCGAGTTTGTATGCAAATATTTCTAACCTTGGCAAGGTTTCCCTTTCTTTATATCACGCTATATGTAGATCTGCCTCTTATAAAGCCTCATGGATTGTCATGGCGTTTAATTATATTGTATTACCCATTTTCTCAAACTCTCCCGTATATTTTCATTATAAAGGTGACTAGTTTGTAGTTGTTACAATTTCTCGTGACGCTTATGCCTTTATACAGTGGAACAAGAAAAATGTCCCTAACCTAGCCATACTGTAGCTAGTTAGTTTCCATTTTACTGCTCATCGTCCTTTTATGAGTTGCAAGGGTACCTCTTCCAATACTCCTTCTTTTTTACAACGTTCATAGTCTAACTCAAGACGCACTAAATCGGTTTCGATATTTCTGCTGTTTTTAGTTGACTCTTGGAAGGCTTTTCCGTCCTTTGTTCTTCGTCATCGTTCCTCAGTTTGAAACACCGAGTTGGATTTTTGCACTTTTCCTTCACATTTCTAGAAATCGTTCTATATACCTTGCGCCCATAAGGCTTCCACTTGGTCTATGTCATTTAAAAGCCATTCGCGCAGATTTAACGTCTAACGTAAGCTCTTTCTGTGTTCATAAAATTGTGGCGGTTTCCTCTCTCGGCTGATGCCAATTTTTGTTGGTTGTTTTCTGATTTATTCACGAAATCTTGTCAGTAAAAGTCGGTGCTGACACTAAGTGGGCCGTAATGTATGATCAGATCGGAAAGTGCCATCGATTTTACAAATTAAGTCAAATGTCAACTCGGTTTAGACAAATTTGAGGGAAACAAAAAGACTGGCAGATGCTTCCTAACGCAGTGCAGACAGTTCATTAAGTGGTGTGTGTTGACCGTAAATCGTGTCTAGCCTTCGCTCACGTCACCCTTTTTAATCTCAACAACGAAGTGGACGATTTCGAGTCAAAAATAATTATGGATGCCGATTTCCACTTATGTCGATATGTGGACAAACAAAATTCGCAAGTAATCCACTCAAAGCCACTGCATGGTGTGTTGTTTACATTAGGGGAGTCACCGACCAATTTTTGGGAAAACGGCGCGGGCCAAACTGTTACAATGGATGTGAAGCGCTACAGAGTCATGATTAATGATTTTTTATTCCACAATTGAATGAATCGGGACTGAAGGACATGTGATTCGAGTAGGGCGGAGCAACAGCGACTACTGCACGAGTCACAACCACGTTTCTCGGTCGCGTCATATCGTGCTTTAACGATTTGCACTGACCCGGAAGATCACTGCTGACACTAGGATTGCTTACGTTAAAAGTGTCTTGAAGGAAAATACAAACGTCGTTCTCTTGAGCTCCATTAAGTTCTATTTGCGTTTTCCAAACTTCCGAAGTTGATTGCGGCCACTACCTTATTTCAGTTGAAGTACCTATCTATCATTTGTAACTCGCAAAAGCTCCCTTTCCTGGTGATAGAATACGAGCACAAGGTCGTAGTAAGATATTATTGGATGCCTATGTCCATCATTGAAACAAACCTATAAAGTAGAGGAGTTGCTTTCGAAAAATTCGCAACACTCCATCTTAGTATTTGCTCCTTTAGGAGCAAGCTGAGGCGCATGAAGACCCCAAAATTCGAACTGCCACCTGTTAAGACGGAAAAGTGAACTTCTTAGTAGAACCACAGGCCTACTGTAAGTGTCTAAAATACACACGACTGCAGACTTTTAAATTCTAAACAGCGACCAACGCGATACTTCGGGAGACGAAACGAAACGTTTAATAATTTAATCAATGGCGATCAGGGTCTTCGTCTCCAAGTCGACACCCAGATGTTTTCCTCTGTCAGCTGGATAGGAATTAGCTACTATAAATAAACTTATGCCAGGCTGTCAATGTTGATATAATAAAGTAACTAACCTATTTAAAACTAATAAAACAAAACAAATGTTTGTTGTTTTACATCCGCATACTCGTAAATAGAAATGAAGACTGTAGACTGTAGACTGAATACTGAATATCTGGTTGGTGATTACTGATAGTTACTTGTCACGCTTTGGTGAAGTAGGCACACGTTTTTATTTATTTTTTTTTCTTTCTTCTCTCTATTTGTTATGCTTTTATGATTCGTTGGTTTGTAGTTGGACAATTAACACAAATATGAGAATTGTTGATTCAAAAACAACGCTTACGTGTGACTGACTGACTTTAAATGTCAGTCAATGAACTTGGGTATGCTCGTGAGAGAATGTATCACAAAGTCGTACTTTATGGTCTTCCAGCTGTTGAGAGGATCCACATTTTTGCAGTGTCATAGCAGAGTCATAGAGTTGACAACTCTGGAAATTGGAAAAAGTTAAGTAGGAGTCACGTACTACGGCTGTAAATATCGTAAGCACGGTTTTCACGTGCTGTGATTACTGGAAATCATAATTTCCCTTCAAAGAGTAGCACAGTTTCTTGCTGAGCTGAGAGTGATGGTCTTAAGGCAGAATTGGATGATCCAAAACAAAGTTTGAAGCTAACGTCAAAAGGTCGTCTTGCTGCGTTTGAAGAACACTTAAGCCAAGAAGTTCAACTAGTAACAGTATTTCGTATTCTGCAATGCAAGCGAAGAAATTCTTAGCGAGGGTTCACTCATGGCTTGATTTTTGACTAGAACCAGAAACAGAACATGCAGCAAACGGGCTCAAGCAAAGACTCGACTTAGTGGCTTCAACATTCTTTCGAGAAGACAATTTCATTCGATTTCAAGTCAACCAGATCCTTGGGGTGCATAGGGTTAGCACTACGAAGATCAACTGTGGGGGCTAGCTCAAGCAGAGACGGGCTACGACTGTTATATGAAAAGCGAAAATTCTTAAGCTGAACTGCTCCAAACTGGTTTAACAAGTTTGTGCCTTCAGTTGGACGTCAAGCGATCGATTTAACGGTTTATAACAGGTACGTTATAGAGCTTACGGATAATGTCGCCAGCTTCCATGTGAGGCCATTGACATTTAGAGTTAGATGGGGGTGCCGATCTTGTAAATAGGGAGAAATGTAAGAAACATCATCTGAGCATGCCATAAGGAGAAACTCGACAAATCTGTCAGTGCTTTGCCTTGATTAGAAACAAGACTAGTAGCCTGTTCATAACTTGAACAGTGGCTTCAATAAATATTTTAAATCGACATACCCAGCCTGCACATTTCCTCTTCCGTAGTGCAACAGACTAGCGGCGGGAACATAAAATCAGAAACGTCTTAAAAAGCAATTTGAGACTAACTTGGAGAAGGACTGAATTTTGAAGAGTGTCGCACATAGAAACTGCGAAAATATAGAAGCAGTCAGTGAGACCAACAGAGTTTTCAATATCCTCCAAAAGGGCAACTTAGCCAGACTGGAAACAATCGAAAGTCGAAATCGCCCAGCTAAAGCTGCAAGTGTGCTGTGAATAACGTCGGGGACTGTCATCGACGATGGTCCTTCGTATCTATAGCCAGAAACTGTATTTTTTGCGGTGGTAGTTTGGTAAAACAAGCCTCATCATCACTGCTGCTTTCAGCAAACAGGCCACCGCCTGTTTGTAAAATATATTTCCCTAGTTTGTTTCACCCTGCTCTAGATACACTGATCAATCTCCCTTTCCAAAGTACTTACTCACTTTAGGTGGCGCTATAGTCCGCGATGCGATAAAAAGAAGACTGATTCCTCTGACGTTGGGACACCTCAGAGGGTCTCCTTTCCTGAGGATCGGACAAACAATGCTAAGGTTCCATTCATTGGACATACTCTCATCCGATCATATTTTAGAGATGAGTTGGTGTAAGCTCCTTACCGAGTCATCGCCGTCCAGCAGCTTTGTTGGACTTCAGCTTAGATATCGTTATCTTCACTCCATCCAGGTCGGTTGGACGGAATTGTTGGTCCAAATTGAAAGATTCATACTACCTGAAGCCTCTATATTGTTTGCCATTGCCGTTCATCGACTACGACTCTACTACAATGTTCCCTTATTCGTCTCCACAGGCTTTTGTTCGGGGTTTGCTCCCGCGACATGTTTTCTTATCTTTTGGTACAACTTCCGAATCTTATTCCTAACATCTCTTCATTAGGTCAACGGCGCGCTTCTCATCCACTTTCCGGAGAAGCCGGTGTTTCATTGTGATGTTCGAGTGAAACCTAGCACATCCTAAGCCGTATTTCTGATGGCATTTTGGCACTGATCATCGATGGTTGATGACGAAGGATTAAGATAGACTCGATCAGAAAAGGATTTTGCGATTTTTTGCAATTGTAGCCAACTGCGTTCGAAATTTTTCACAGCATTATACATTGATCAGTAGTTTTCCAAAGCCCCTTGTGAATATTGAGATGAGGGAATGGCGTGCTAACTACGACAGTGTTTCGCCCCGCCGCCGCAAAGTCAACTATCCTGAATCTGCTATCGGAGGTAATGTCGTGCAGGCTATACCTTCCGACAGTACTACTAAAGATACCCTCTGCTCCCAGCGTTGCATTAAAATAGCCGAGGAAAATTTTAATGTCTTGCTCAAGAGCCCGTAGAAGCTATCTTTGTTGTCGTCATCTTTCACGTATGTGGGGGCATGCGCTGGAAACCTGGCGCACCGCCTTTTTTTCAAATCTTTTTTTTTTGTCTGATTGGTTTCGCCAGTTCTGTAGTCCCATCTTTACGGACTGTTTCCAAACCAACCTAGGATGCGGCCCTGATGTGTTTTTTTTTTTTGAGAAAAACCTCGCTTAATTTCGCTTAGCGTAAGGAAAACTTATTTCCGTCCTCAACTCGGAGGTATAAGAGGTTTTGATGACAATGAACATCATTGTGAAGTTAACACTTGGGGCTTTCAACTTTAGAGATTCAATCTGCTACATATCACCGTTCAATCGCCTTCTAAGTTACAGAATAGACGAGAGCAACACTTACAATGCAAGGGGTACAAAGCCGAAGTCGCATTGTCGCAACTAAATGCGGCGTCACTTAGTGCCAACTCCTTATTTTCAGTATCCTCGACAACCTAAACGGCGATGGAGTCAGTGACTTTGGTGGAAGTTTATCGTATACCACATTCTCAAGCAAGGGACCTAGTGCTGAACCCTGTGGCATATCAAAATTTACTTGCTTTCTCATAAATCATTCGCCGGAATCGTTACATTCGCGCGCCAAGTCTCAGCTAAATGTTTTTAGTCGCAATCATGTCAATCAGTAAACATTTCCGGCCGGGTGATATTACAATCTTACTTGAGTGGGTTTCCAAATCCACCATAGTTTGGGCTTGAGTACACCAAACTTCGGCTGTTACCTTAGTACTAATTTCTCAATAACTGCAAAGTGAAAAATGTAGCTCATCAAGAGCTGTTAACAGGAAAGTAATAGTTAAGCACTGATGATGATGCCTTGTGACATTTTTCTTTGGGCTCCTATAAACACATCTTCAATATGGTATTTCTCGCTGAAGTACCGACCGACAAGATTTTAAATTTACTCACAAGTACGGTATATTTCGAAATTTCATTTACATATGACCTTTAACAGTCATTCAGTGCGACTGTTTAACCAGATGGTAACAAATTCATTTACCACAAAAATTGTGCAACAATCAATAAGAAACATAAACCGACGTCCATTTCTGTATCTTACGAGTGCCTCGTCTTAATTGCAAGGTGATGGCGGGGTCAATTTAACAGATAACATCGAAAGATATTATTTTAAGAAAAATCACATGGCATACTCTGATCTCTCTATGGTATTGCCGTATTGTCAATGTAATTACATACTTACCTCACTGGGCAACTTGGAGGCCAACAATATGGTTATTGTCACACGCCAATGGATGGGTAATTTGTCAAATCAGTCAAGACCGCCAACTACGACGAGACTAAGATCTGTAATCTGGGGTTCCTCTTGGCAAATTACTTACATTTAAATCAAGTAGAAGCATGCCACACGAAATAAATAAAATTAACACATACTTGCCATTGCCATGCCTGGGCTGCTGAGGCTATTATTAGTTCGTTTGTATATTTTGCCGAAGTTGTGAAATTAATTTTGTGTAGCTTGTCAAGCAAGTGCACCATCAGAGGGATGTTTATTTCGCACTGTTAAGTGATTTTAAATGGATAGTTATCGTATATGAAGGCGGGCAATTTGATTGGAAGCTAATGAATTCTCAGCCTATTTTCGCAGTGCAATTCTTTGCTAAAAATAAAATTACTGAAATAGGTCAGAATATTATGAGCGCGTAATATATTTGATAGCAAAATAGTTGAAGTGATTTTTAATAAAATGACATCAGGGCGTCTGCATCCATTGTTCGTGTTCGAAGAATCCCGAGGCTGTGACAAACAAGCTAGTTGAAGTAGCTGTTGCCTCGTTAGGGATTGATTCCTTTTCAGGCCTCACATTGTCGCTATTGTTCTTTCCTTTGTTGCGCCAATGCAGTGCTTCGACAACCTAACTCTTCTAAAGGAACGACGGCCCTCCGGTGTGTCCTTCTCAAACTAAGACCAAACGGATTACTGTCTGAGCGAAGTGGTTCACTGACGCCCTACTGGGATTGGGATCGCGCCTAGCCATTTCTACAACTGTCGCCTTTTCTGAAACCATCTTTTGCACCCGAAAAATGTGTTCTTCTCTATATCAGAGTAATTGCAACTGGGAGACTTTTTTACTCAGGTATCATACTTAGACTAACCGTGTTCGGAGAGGAACGATGTAAAGTTATAACTTATCTCACCGTGAAAGTGTGAATCGGTGGGTTCACCCAAATACAGCAGCGTTATCTTATTTACACATGCCAGTATGCCAGTCTCGTACAAACAACATTCACACTAAAGTTCTCACCAAAACATCCCTGTCAGGCCATGGCGATCATCTTCCTTCTATGGGTAATAAAATCAAAACCACATGTCCAGACTCATCCCGTCATTTTACCTACACTATGTCCTCCGCCATTCATCTCAACTCTTGGAGGCATTTCTTTTCGAAGGAACTCGTACTCGAGAAACCCTGGAATACTATATGAGTGCACCGACTGCTTATGGTCTACCGAAGCATCAGGCCTGGAGATAGCTATTCAGAAACTTTTTCAAGTAGATAGGCATGTTTTCCCCGCAGAGAGCATTCGATATGTCTAACTCGTATCTTGCGAAATACAATCGAACAACACTGTACACACTAAACGACGCTTGAGCCGTACTGTTTATAACCCAACGTCTTTGCTCCTCATGGAAGCGTGCGTGTAAGAAGTATTTTCTTTCCCCCAGCGCCCTCCATCATACATAACAAACGAAATGATGACGGGATAACAGAGAAGCTCTTGCATTTGTCCAGAGGGTTGAGGCGCTATGTTTTGCAGAGCCTTATCAACACACCTAAAGGAGGATTCCTTTCGCAGATATCTCAACGCACTTCTTTAACGGGTGAGTTTCATTGTGTCAACCGGAAGGATTCCTACAGTGCACCTGCCCACATCGCCTATGACAACACCGTGCCCTTCACTTCTTATTGCCTTCTCTGTATACAGTTTCACGATTTTTTCTGTCCACCTCGCTTCCAATTTGGCTACGTTGATCTTTCGGGCATAGTCGCTTCGCAACAAAACCGAAAGCGAAGTATAGTGCGCTCGACCTATGGCTTGATTTGTCTCGGGACTGGTTTTTTACTTATGTCAGCCGAATGCATTGTGCCAATTTGAGCTTCTCGCAGTACTCTTGGCAAAGTCGCGCGAGTTCCATTTAGCGAATAGCGGACGGAACGCTGCAAACGGTTCGGTATCGTGATAATCACCCATCGCGACTAATAAGAACAAGCGATCACTTGCAGTTTAGCTCTCCATGAATGTCCAGTTCTCTAGGTGATCGACCACTGGGATGCGTGGTTCACGTCAATGACTGAGCCCTTGTGTAACTTTCCTTAATCGTTATCACTCTGTCATCAAAATTCAGCACGGTAAGGCATTTATATCATTTCCTTTACTAAAAAGGAGAAACCCGGAAAGATTTTGTCCAAATTCAGCTCCATTTCTTAACGAGGCCGACAATTAAGGAAGACGTTCATGACCGAAGAAGCGTTTTAGTAAGATTTTTGAATCTAAAAACGTTAATTGGAAATTGAAAACGGATCTTTTGGGACGAATTTGAGTCAGGTTGTTATATGGAACTACAATGATTAATCCGGTATACTGCCTGAAAAAACTAGTAGGTTATGGTTTAAAGACACTTCACTAAAGAGGCCACTGTGATCCCTGCGGAACCTCATTATTATCAGAACCAGCATATCAAAACTAAACCTTTCAGAAATTCCTGTTATTTTTAGATTTATTTGCATATGCCCTACTTTTTCGGGGGTGTTGCTACCTTATAACTTCTCTGATACTCCCGGTTAAGTTGTGTCTTGCAACAAGCTGGACTGATGAAAGATGAGATGTATTAATTTTATCGACACGAAGTTTAGTCCGTATACTCCTTTTTAAGAAAATCGCAGACATTTTTCAATATTTAAAAATATAAGGCCATTGCAGTCTCTAAATTAAAAATTTTGTAAAATATTTTCATATGCTCTTGGAAGAATACTAATGCTAAATCTTTCTGTCTACTTTTAGGTAAGCTACGAACTACGAATTTATATATGTTGCAGTGGTGAGTATGATGAGAGTAAAGGTTCAAAAATGTGAGGTTCTCATAACCCAGCCATAGAAATTTGCAATAGAACAAACCGATTAACAGCACAAAAAGCGTACACCATTAACTACGAATGTAGCCGATGTGAGGGAAAGTTTGGCAGAGAAGATTCGGAATTGTCAATATGGTGGCGATCACAACATTTTGCCTCTTGTCCGTCAATTTTGTAGAAAACTTTAAGAATAAATCTCGGCAAACACGGAACCGAAGCCTGTAGAGACGAACAAGAAAACATCGTAGTAGAGTCGCAGTCGATGCTGAGGATTTGGAAAGATCATTTCTGTAGGTAGACTGTATAATAGCGATGACGAACCAAATACCCCTGTCAAGCAGAATTGCCATCTGAAGCTCTTTTTGTTGCTATTTCGAGAGTTGCTCGCCCAACAAGTACTCGTACATAAGTATTATCTGTCGTTTCTGCACTTTCAGCCAGACATCTAGTGAATAAAAGGCACTGGACCTAGCACACTATCTTGAGGTACACCAACTTTAATTTATTTTAACGCTGAGTGCTCTGTCTCTTGTTTAACTCTGTAGAATCGGTCTGATATCCATTTGTATATGACTCAAGTATTTTCGAATACTTCGGCAATTGCTTTTGTAATTTGTGGATCAGTACCTTTGAGCTAGACTTTATGGAAAGCTTGTGCTACACTCGTATTAAGAAATAAGGTAGAGAACACATTTTTCTCTTCAAATGCTTTTTCGCTGTTATAAAGTTCCTTACCAGGCAAAAAAACAGTGTGTCCACGCTATGCTAGATGAGATGATATCTGTTTATGGGGACTCTTGCCCAGGTAAAATCAAAGTTTACAAGTAGCACAGGCTCTTTACTCAGGGGCTCATTTGAAGACGACGCACGGCCAGGACGACCAATCGACGTGACCACTCTGGAAATTATTCAAAAAGTTGAAAAATTGATATTGGAAGATGCTCGAAAGAAGCAGCAACCATTTTTAAAATTCTTTACGATCATCGTGGCATTACTACTCACGCCGCCGGAAAAACAACAGCGCATGTAGTGATGTAGTGTTTTTTTTTTCGCGCGTTTTTGGATCTCTATAATGATGACCAGGATGGTGTTTTGAGTTGAATTGTTACTGGTGGATGAAACATCGGTTTATCATTATGAGAAGAGCACCACCACCGGAGAAGTTTAAAGTGTCACAGTCGGCCGGAAAAATCATTGGACTCAGAAGGAATCCAATTAATCGATTAAAAAACCAAAGGCGTTTCCGTAACCGGAGAAGACCACGCTGCAATCCTGGAAGCCATCAAGAACAAAAGAAAAGAAAAATTCGGCACGATGATGTGCCCGTTCACAAGAGTCGTAAGCTACTCGGCATAAGGTGGGCTCCGATATTCTAGAACACCCATTGGGACTAGAGGTTTTTCGCTAATAATGCAGTGCAGACGTTTTACCGGGAATTTTTCGCATTACTTGCACGACGTTGGCAGAACCGATATCGGGTGATAAGAGGCTTACCTGGTTTTGGTATTGTTATTACTTCTGCGGCCTTCCACATGCTTTGCACATATCTTACCAAACCCTTCTTTATGCCTTCTTGAATTTCGTTGGCAAGTTATTTAGCTGTTTCCGGCCGAATAGGTCTATCTTCTTTGCATCTTACTTAGATTCCTTGTTAATCCGTATCTTCGTAAGATGTCTTCAAGATATTCTGCAAAAGTGTTTGCTTTCTCTTGGCTGGTTTTCTTTGTTGCCTTCCAGAGCGAGTAGTCGGCACTAGCGTCATTTGTAAGACAAGTAAGATGAGTATTCAAAGATTTATTACTTTTTTAAAAAATTGATCGGCGTGGTTTTGTCTCTTGGCGCCCTCATCTTCTTCTTCTTCTTCTTATCCTTTTATTAACCCTTTCCTCGTTATACGAACTTATGGGTAACGAGTTTCCCATTTTTACTGCATCGCTGCTGCTCCGCTTATGGGGTTGGCTAATGTCGCAGACCGCAGAACGCGTCTACATAATGCTCGGTCCTGGATCGCTTCAGTGATAAGCCCCAGGCGTTGTTGCGCATTTGCCATCTGAGAAATCCAGGAATTCTTTTTCCGACCTCGTTTTCTTACAGTTGGAGTGACCGTAGTTGATGGTGCCTTTTTAACCGGATTTTCCGCAGATCTTCTTTGAACGTGGCAATACCAGCTTATTCTATTCGCCTCAAGCTGTTCGGTTACCGAATTCTTTATATGTAGACTTCCTCTTATACGCGTAGATCTAATACAATCGCGTTTAGTGACTCTGCTAGACATCCTTACCATTTTCATTTCCGCTGCCGTCATTTTGTTTTTAAACGCTTCGTACATTGTCCAGCACTGTGAACCGTATATAAGAGCTGGTCTAACAACCGCGGTGTAGAGTTTCCCCTTTAATTTAAGTGGAAATTTTCGGTCGCAAAAGATTCCCGAATTTTCCCGCCATTTCATCCATCCCACACTCACTCTGTGGTTTACGTCGTCGTCACATTTCGCTTCCATGTTAACGATTGGTCCTTAGTTCTTAGTGCTTTTCGGAAGAATTATTCCGTCTAACATTATATCCGGAACAGGTCGCAACAGATGCGCAAATGGGCACGTCAAATGCTCTGTCCTTGAACGACTTATTTTAAACCCGTTTCTCTCTAGCGCATTTCTCCACGAATCTAAGGCGTTCTGTAAATCTTCGGCGTTATCGCTAAGTATAACTGCGTCGTCAGAGAAGGGGATTGGCGTTACATTTGCTTCGCGCATGCAGTCTTTTAAAAGATAGTCGAATACTACGTTAAAGAGGAAAGGGCTAAGTACGCTTCCTTGATGCACTCCGACATTAACTGGAAATTCTCTCGTTAGTCCAGCAGAGCTTTTAACCGCAGTTTTCACGTTTCCGTACATGTCTTGTATTATTCTAACATACGTTTCCGGTACGTTTTGAGACCTCAGCGCGGCCCATATGAGATCCCTAGGCACTCGATCGAATGCTTTCTAGAGGTCGATATGAGTAAATACCATGTGTAAATCCTTGGCGCCCTTATCTGTTATCAACATTTTCTGGCGTTCCATCTTTCTGTAAGAATTTCACATATTTCACGAAGATAAGAGTTTTTTTTTTAATTTTGTTTGTTATTTTGGAAGTTGTAGCTTTTTGTATTTTGTGTGTAAATATTTGCACTGCTTCTTCTAATTGATCTTCTGTTTGAACAGCTGATGATAGGTGGAGCAGTATACTGATGCAGCAAATATTTACCCACTGCCTCGCTTGTATAGCTATGGAAATTCCTTGATTTGAATTTTGCTTCTACCACAATATGAGGATGTGAGCAATGATATAAATCATATCCTTGAAGTCGTCAATTTAAAGTTCGACTCTGTAATAAGACATCTGATTTGTCTTTTCGTTCGTTGTTTCGCTGTTTGTTGCTGTTCTGTCTCTCTAGCAATGATATTCTATCCAATATTCTTTCATTGCATTTTTCCGTGGAACCTGAGGAATGTCTTTGATATTGATGCAGCTATAAATTGACTCAAACTAAACTTAAACTTAAAACTAAGGTTGGTCGAAGTAGTGAAGGAGATCGGATTTGAAGCAGGAATAGGTGCGATTAAATTTAAAGGCGATCAGGTTTGAATTGATCGTTCGTAGCATACGATAGATTGGTCCGTTTGTGCCATAGGAGGTTATGCGGGTTATTGTTGAAGAATATAGAATTGAGAAAAAATGCGCAATCATCTGACCTGAAAGGAGTCGGTGTATGGAGAGAAAAAACTGCTGCATATCTTCGTTCCCCAAAAGGTGTTTAAGTTAATGAGTTTACACAACAATTGAAGCCTTTGGGCGGTCTACGACGTCGCTGATTTTTTAACTGGAAGTTGGATCGCCAGGACGATTTGTCATCGAATTTGATCTTTTCCGATGAAGCCTATTTTTGGATGGATGGGAACGTAAATAAACAAAATGTCGTTTCTGGGGACCGGAAAACCAGTACAAGATTCATGAAACATCAATGCATCCCAAAAAAGTCGCTTTATGGTACGGCAACATTGGTCCGTATTTTCTCCTTTTCGAAGATGATGCCGGAGAGACAGTTGCAGTGAATGGAGAACGCCAACGCAACATATTGACCGGCTAATTGTTTCCAAAATTGGGTCTGGACGATCTCTGGTTTCAACAGGATGGTGCTACCGTCACAAAAGCCATCAATCAACCTCTTTATTGCCTTTGATCGCGCTAATCGGGTTTACATCTCGAGATCCCTTGCTATAAGAGGCATCTCTGAAAAAGGTGTTTCGTTTTGCAGAGTGGTCAGGTTACCGATGCATTTGAAGTGCGAATGGAGTGAGACAAGGAGCTGTACTGTCACCGATTTTGTTTTTACTTGCGATCGAAAATGTAATGAGTGCCGCGGTGGGTACAAACAAGAAACTTGGTATCCAATGGCACCTGTTTAATAAGCTAAGACATTTGGACTCCGCTTATGATATCTGTTTCCTGGCAAACAACATTGGAGCTCTTAACCAAATGTGTCATTCACTGCAACAGAATAGGGAGGTGATTGGCTTAAGGATTAATTAAGGATCCTAAAGATCCGGTTGCCACAAACGATTTCCAACAATTAATTGTGGCTTAGGACTGTACAAACAATGGCGGATGTTGACATTAAACAGAAGAAATGGCGCTGGATTGGCCATAGACTGAGGAAACCAGACGACAACATAGCGAAGCAGTGCCTCCAAATTAACCCTCAAGGTGTGAGGCGAGTTGGTAGGCCAAGAACAACATGGAGGTCAACTGTTTTGATGGAAGCTCTGTCCCAAAATTTGTGATCGTGGACACAACTAAGATATCGAGCTGTAAACAGAGAGAGATGCAAGGACCTGGTTTTCGCCCTATTCTCCAGGATAAAGAGTGTTGCTGCCAACAGCAGCTTCCGGAAAATAAAGAAGAAGAAGACGACGTATATCCCCACGCTCGTATCTCTACGGCCAGAAAACAAGTTATAGTGTTCTACCGCTTGTGAAATACTAGTTTCGTGTCCCGATTACAAAAATCCCAGAATCGGACCACTAGCACCTTCTTCATACCAAGTCAAAGTGACGACGACTCAAAATTTCATTTGATGTCATTCTTGGATTAATACTCGTATAATTGATTTCCATTTTACAAAGTCGTCGGCCAATTAAATCCACTCTGACTTCCGCCTTCGGGTGACAGCAAAACCTACTGAGCTTAAAAAATTCAAGCACATACACTAATGGTTTATGCGTTCCATTTAAAAAGAAAAAAAAACCCTCGAGCTTGGTTCAGTGAACTTGAATTGATTCGATTTTGAAATAGGCTAACCCATTAACGTCATCAATCAATCGCTAACAAGATAGAAAAAATCGGATTGAATACCTCATTCACTCCCTCGAGTGGTGCTCTCTCTCAACAACTTGCATTCAAGTGATATCCCAACTATCTTAACGTCATGATTAATGTGCACATCTTGAAAGACAACACGTCTATCCTTTCTATTTGCATTCCATTAAGTTTGAATGCCTCAACTTTGGTTTCAAACTACGAGTATTTTCACTACTTTCCACGCCTTCAGTTCACTTTGGAGCGAAGAACTATTTTTAATTCTGATCGAATCAAAATGTTCCATTTGATTGATGTGTCGACACCTAAATTGCCACCATCTTTCCACTTACTTTCCATCTAGGTTGAATGAGTGCCAATCAATGCCAGTATGCTAGAAGTACTAGCTACCCAGCTACCGATTCCTAGTCACCAACCAGTAGTACCACCATTGGATGGATGGAAAAAAAATTTAAAATAAAATCTAACGACCAGCCTCTCCCCAATTGAACGCCTCCGGTGGTATGCTTTTACCTGCATACACTTCAAACTTCATTTATACCAAACTAAGTCAATTTCCCGCCCTATGTCAATAGACACAGCAAGTCTTCTCTTGTCATCTGTCCTCGTGTCTACAGTTCTTGACTGAAATTATAAAAGAAATGGGGGGAAAGAAAAATGTCATGTCCTTCCTTTGTGGATCTACTTGTGTTTAGATGGTAAGGCGCAATGGGCAAACTTTGATGTGTCTACATAGATACTGTGGCATATCGATGTTTTATTAGATTTCTTAACAATTTGCTACGGCAAAGCAAGAAGCAGCAGCAGTAGTACGAAAGTCCCCTATCCATTGGCAATCTATATTTGTACACACGCACCATGCTGCATACATACAAGAGTACTCCACAATGACATCCTCCTCATGAACCTGAATCATGGAAGAATCTAAACGAAGCAAGTCAGATACAATGCGCTGTCCGGCATTGAGGATGAGGTTGTAACACTATTTTCCCCTTTTAATAGGTTTCCCATTGTGTCTATCTCTTGAAATGTTCAGCCAATTACGCCGCAATATTGAGATAGTTTAATCCTCTTCGAATACATTCAGATAATTCTTTTTATCCGTATCTTTTCGTTCGCAGAGATCTATTTTATTGTTTTCACTTTATACACTCTTGTGTAGCGAATCCGTCAAAAGACGAACCTTCGTTTAGCGCATAACTCCAACGGCTAGAAAATGTAAGCTATTTAAGTCGGCTTAAGGGGTACTACTACAGTGATGATGATGTCTCACCGTACAGGGGGGGAAAGGGAAGGAAAAATTGTTAAGTGACAATTCCAGGTATTTGACAAAGAATAATGAATTTCGACTCGGTGCTGCGAATTAAAGTTCACAAGGTACGGTCATGGTCGGGAACCGTGAATGAGATTTAAAGTGATGCATCTGAGCACGGTCTTTGTCGTTGTTGTAGTTGTTTTTATACTTTCATGAGGTAAACAAGCCATTTTCTTTGTTTTTTTTTTTTTTTTTTTTTTTTTTTTTAATTGCCACACCGTGGAAAAGATACTTGTGCTGCTCATACAACGTGGATTCTCTTGAACTTGAATTCCTCAATGCGTGACAATGATTTCAAAAGCAAAAAGAACTAAAAAAGGTTTCGAGGTGCGGCTTTGTGTAGACCATGTGGGGACACTAAGCAATATTTCTGAAACAGAATACAACACCAAGAACGATGTTAATCGGTTCGAATTCCTTTTTGGATTACCTCTCAAAGAGTTTTTAATTTGTTAATTGACGCTGAGGCGGAGAACAACAAGTTTCGGGATTAATGCGGTTCACTCAATATCAAATACAATACATATTCGTGGTGATAAACATTTTTTTTATGAACAAAAAATCGAGAAGAGGGTAGTCGGAGTGCATTATGACGAATTAAATCTGACTTATCGAAGCTATCATCCACTTTAATTGAGTTCAGTCGCATTGAACAATTGTTGATGTTTTTGATGACATGTTTCTAGTTATGACGTTCAAATTGTACACTTCGATTTCAATGCAAAGCTAGAAGAAGAGGGCACATTTGTAAGTGCTGTCAGAATGTATAGTCTGTACGACACCGACTCCGATAACAGATTTAGACTTTGTGTAAGGGCGAATCATTGTCGTAGCTAGCAAACGGTTCACACATCTCGATATTCATTAGAGAATTTGGCACATGACTGATTAAACTGCGATCGACGCAAGGCACTCCTCCAGTATTATGGATGTCCGAACGTTCCGAGGAGCCAACATCGACTCTGGCCTTTACCTTGTTGTAGCCAAGGGTTGGTTGCGGATATCCCGAACAGCGCAAAAATGAGAAATGAGATGCTTAGAGGAATCTCGATTTCAGATGCTCAACGATCAAAACCCTCTTAATCTCTCGCCGCCATCAACCATCGAAGACAAGTGGCAATGCTGCCAAAAAGCCATGTGATGCCGCTTCCGATGTGCTGGGTTTCACTCGACCACCACAACGAAACTGTTGGTTTGATGACGAATGTCGGTAAGCACATGGAGCTAAACAAGATGCATACAAAGCGGCGCTGCATAGAAAGACTAGAGCAGCCCACAAACCCTATGAGCAGAAGAGAGGAGACGAACATAGGAAAAGAAGGAACATGAGAAACCCGCGGTGACGAAAATTGTGGAACAAAACGTAAAACAAATATGCCATGCACAGAAACCCCGAACCGAAGCCTGTAGAGACGAACAAGGTAGACTATATAACGGCGATGATGAACCAAATAGGCAGCGGACCAATTATTCCGTCCACCCGACCTGGATGAAGTGAAGATAGTAATATCTAGGTTGAAGTCCATCAAAGCTGCTGGAACGGATGGCCTGACTGCTGAGCATCAGGCGATGGCTTGGTAAGAAGCAACCACCAAATCATCTCTTAAATATGTTCGGAAGAAAGTATGCGCGATTAATGAAACCCCAGGATTGTTTGTCCGATCCTTATGAAAGGAGACCCTCTGAACTCCCCCAAAGAGGCAGCACATGCATCAACTGTCTGCCGTATTGTGTAAATGCCTGAAGCCTTTCGTCAACAACCTGATTGGTCCATATCAGTGCGGCTTCAGGCCAGGACGCCCAACACCGACGTCTGAAGTAGGTAAAGACTGTCTAGGCTCTGCTATCAATTTAGACAACGAAACCAGCGCTGAGATAAAACGAAGAATAACTCTGCAGTCGCTAATTCTTTGGGCCAAGAAGGCAATTGACTATCAAAGCCCTCTTTCGAACAACAAAAGTTATTCTATATAAGACCTTTAATTCCAGTCCTGCTTTTTGGCGCAGAAGCATGGACATTATCAAAAATAGCTGAGGGTGCTCTTGACTGCTGCGAGAGGAAGATTGTTCTTGTGATTTTCAGTTCCGTCTTCAGAGACTGTGAGTGGGGGAAGAAATACAACTCTATGGACCGTACATCAACACCGACTTAGCCAGAAGAATGGAGATCCAAGGATTACGATGGCTGGGTCATGTACTAAAAGTTTTCGAATCCGCTTCCAAGGGACAATACGGTAGATAAAGATTGAGACTCAGGTGACGCGTGCAAGTAGAAGGCGACCTAAGCCAACAAAATTGGAGGTAGCTAGCGGAGGATCGAGCTACCTAAAGACGTTTGTTGACTTAGGTCAATTTACACCCCGGACTGTAATGCCACTTGAAGTGTTGCATTCTTAGGTATAAACTTTTCCGATTTTTGCCTCTTTAAGCCTGTAGAGATGTGACTGTACGATTATGAATGGCTCTGAGCCCGGATACAGGTCTCTTTTTACCGTGTTTGGTTTGACAAACTTATAAGCGCGAATGATAAGCATGAGAAAGTAGGAACACTTTAACGTTTAAACCTCAGAGGGAGCACGACCGATGTATTTGGCTTGGGCACCCTAGTAAAGCCGACATCTTGCTTATCGTGTTGGATGGTTCATTCGCCCAATAAGATCTAGTCATCGCAGCGAATAATATCATATCCTTTTGAACAGGTCAAGAGTTCGTTGTAACATCTTCCCTTTCCCAACAGCATATCCTTGGATTTGCCTCATTCACATCTGAACTCTTCTTCCCCGCTTCTACTTTAATGATCGCAAACGCTTAACTTCATCTCGGTGTGATCACTTTCCATAATGTCAATGTTCTAGCATATGATAGCAGTTGTGAACACTGTGTCGGCTTGTCGATATCGTTTTTTGATATCACATTCCATGTCATTACCGATTTTTATTAACGGTTAGCGTATTCCGTTCTGATTCTACTCATAAAGACGAGTTAGACATGCTTCTATATTATTCGCCCTTATATAAGTACGAATCTGTAAGATGAAGAGTTTTTAATCTCTTGCTCTCTAGCGATCAGAAAAGGATCTATAGTTGTCTTGCAGTTGTATGCAATGTAATGAAGAATTCAATGTGCCTTCTGAATTGCAAACTATTTTCTTTTTCTGCGATGTGACATTAACTTTTTTTTTGCTGTTTAGACATTTATGATCGTCGACAACTTTGTAACATGTTACCGCTTCACTTCACACCGCTTTTATATACTCGTAGCTTGGAGTAATTTAATTGGCGACATGGAATTGGCATTTTCGCTATTTTATTTCTTGTTTCTTGACAAAATGTTGAATACACTTCTTTAAATACTCGTAGATACTCGTATTTAAAATAGTATTTGCAGCTGCAGATAAAAAGCTTAAACCAAGCAGTTTTGTGGTCATTTTATCTGTGTTGATATAAAGTTTCCGCATAAAATGCACACAAGGAATAAGCTTATTTTACTAAATATGCACTACATTCAAGGTCATCAACACAATATGCACATATGTGATACGTCTCTGAGTGATGTGGTATTTTATTCAATGGTTAACCCAACTGTTATCGCTGACCTCGTTGAATAGCTCTTAAACAAAGAAAATCCTCGTATCTCCACTGAATTTATCTTTTTTCAAAGAAAAATGTCTTATTGATAAACATTTTCATAACGCCAAAGATTTTTCCTTATGAATCAACATTGGGGCTTAAAACTTTAATTATTCAGATTCTAAATGTATGCATGAGAACTCTACTACATTTGATCTGAATTACACATCTCTATGAAACACCCGCAAACATCATTCTATTGGTGCGCGTTTATTGTTCTCAACCATCCGTTGGTGAGGCGGGAAAGATTACGAAGTTACCCTTCCGCGAATGCTGAGCTCCGGAAACTTGGTCGAAATTCGAGACTTGGTTGCTAAACAAAATTTGACATATCGTTAGTTGGCCGACTAGTGCTGGCATTTTTGAACAACGTACTAGATGATTAGTTGTTGTTTTTTTTTGGAAGAACATTTTTTTTATTGATCGATATCATTTTTTTTTTTTTAAGTCGTCATCACGCAAGAGACAATTTCATTCTTGAACTAAAATTTCTGGGTGTGTGCACATTTGGTTAGTAACGTGGGTGTCTGTTGACGTTGATGTAGGTTAGGTTTGTCCGGTTTACCTCCTCGACTGGGGTGTTGTTTGCTGGAGATCATTGATCGTCAGATCAGAGATCAGATGACATGAGCATGAGTCTTTGAATGAAGATAAATAAACAAAAAAAAATTACATTATGAGTAATCGTAAAAGTAAGAGTATCTAAGAGAAGCGGAGAAAATAAGCAGAAAACAAACACGACGATGAAAAATAATAACTGGGCCAAAAATGAAAAGAGGAATGTGTATACCGGGAACAGACAAACGTGCTTATAAAGCTTTCGAGAACAATGACAACGGACATGAGGTCAAGAATAAGAACAGAGGAACAGGGCTAGCATGGTTATGAATTCAGGGGTGGCCGTGAGAAGTCAGAGAAAGAATAGCCAAACAACGGTTAGAAGTATACAAAAACTATTCTAAAAAGTGTATATAATACAGACGTACGGATAGTTGAAGACTGTTAATGAGTAAACTGTTTAAGGCTAGGCGGTTCCATGTACAGTATCTGCCGCATAAAAATACATTAATTGGAGTGCGATATGTGTGGTCATGTCTAAGCAGAACTGGGCAATAAAAAAGTTAATGAACTCTGTTTGCACTACGAATGCAATGTGGATGTGGCTGCAGAAACTTGAAACAGAAAAAGATCGCTATTTACGTAGACTTACTATTTAGCATTTGATAAATTTACCCACTTTGGTAAAATAAGAAGAAATATTGGTGCGCAAGTGGACAGATGCCGATGTTTTAATCAAAGGTCGGCTTAAGATGTTCAGCTGTAAGTTTCGAACTTTGAGTCCAGGTTTAGGAGGATAGAATACAAATTTGTACGCCGATGTGAAGACAATAAAGTAATGTTTTAGAGATGAAGCTAAATTTAGTGTGGCTATACCTCAGAACTCAAGTCCTGTCGCATTTGAATAGTAGGACTATTAACTTGAGTATATCTACTTGTAGGCTTAAACCTTTTCGTCTACCTTCTTCTCTATGCTTTTTCTTTTCAAAATGTTTACATTAGGTGAATAATATTCACGAATGTGTCTGCATTCAATGACCTACTTATGCTGTTGACAAATGACATCCTCAGGAAATGAATAAATACCACAATTAAATTGATATGCTACTGCTAAATGGTACTTACAACTAGATACAGAGTTTGTGTAAGGTTTCCCCTATAACATGAAAAAGAAATGTCGTGCAATTTAACAGTTAATCGGCTTATGCGATTTATTTGTTTCTATTTTCTCTTAAATACTCTTTGAGGAGAAATATCTACCCGTAAAATAGCAGACAATGTATACTTTACATGCACGAAGGCACTTTCTCACTTTTCCATGCCACCAAGAGGATTAGGAATTTTCATAGACTTTCGCGTGGTTTTCTATGGGACATTGAGAGTCGAGAGTCGTAAAACAAACACCGATGGATGTATGTTAGTTTTAAACGCCAAAACGTCTAAATAGGAGAACTTTGACATCTGATTTTATGACTATAGGTGATATGATCGTAAATAATGTCTCTGATTCGGTAGTCTTTAGTGGTATTTGGTTATGACAGGTAATTATTCGAGTCGCAATATGAGAATCCCTTGTTTCTTTAGAAACCTTGGTAACCCAAACAAATATCTTACTTGTGCTGACTTGCTAAGATGGCGCCTCAATTGTCATCGGCTGAAAACTTCTAGTTGGCCATGGTGCCTTTTCAGTTACAAAGTCGACCTTACATGTGACTTTCCTCAGATTTGTGGTACCATTAGTTGAAACATGACAGATTGGCGGTCTAAGTAACTATGAATTGCTTTTAGACCTAATTGATAATACTCAGATACAGATACAGATACTTTGACCACTGCGCATGGAAAAAGGTGTTGCTGCTGTGGGGCTTAATATTAAGGAGCATCAGCTTTATCCATTCACGGAAGATTTTCTGGAAAGATCTTGGCTTTCGACCTAACAACATCCAGCTTGTGCTAGAATTATAGCCGCTTAGCGACCATTTGAGTCGCCATCCTCCTTTTCGCCACAAAATTTTGTTCTAATTTTTGGTTAAAAGAGTACGTCGAGAAAGGTATGTATTCTATAGCTGAAAAGCAGACACATGTTGCAATGTAGACAAAAAAAGTGAGCACTAGCCAGGTTTGCAAAATTATTTGTGCTGTGCGAAAATGGTTTGCGCACTTTCCTTTCAGCAATTTTAATATCAAGAATAAGCCATGCTCTAGTCTTCAAATAATCCAAAGAAAGTTTAAAAAAGTCATGCAAGACAGGGATGTCAGGATTTACAATCTTGGAGCTAGGACTCGAGAACTTTCTCCAACCATTTATAGAAAGCCCCATTCAAAAAGAACCCTGATGCATGGGATCCTCATGAGTTGACTGCGAAAAACGTAGTGAAAAAATGTGTCACGTACAGCTATCGGCGACAGGAGAGAGCCCTGGGGCACACTGTCGTTCATTTTGTAGATATCGGATAGGAACCATAAAAAAAACTTGAGTTAATATTCTGTCCTAATCCATTGAAAAAGGAAGGCCCTGCCAAGGGCAGTTCTTTAGAAGAAGTGTCCATTTGGACAAGATCTTTGAGCAAGAGTGCGAAAGTGGATCTTCCTAAGAATATTCTACGCGATAAAAGCTAATTATTCCTTTTTGCGCTATGACTTCGGAATTTCCTTGAGTGGTTAAGAAGACCATCTATAATCAAGGTGTAACAGTTGCCCATTATTTTATTTCCTTTTTAAGTCGTTATGGCTAAAACCGACACTTGGACTGGCTCCGATTAATGGGCTTTCTACACCTTTAATTGTCATCGAGATATTTATGCCCTGGTACCTATACTATTGTACAATAGTTAGATTTTATTCAGGGTACCGAGTTTGTTGAGTCTAAAAGGGTCTTTCGTAAGTACGAGCAGGTATTTAGTGCTTTAAGTACCGATTGACACTTTATTGCCGGTTGCAAGAAGTGGTTTTCGTGATGTAGTTTGAGTGTTTGTTTGTCGTCTTCCTCTTGAATTGCTTCATGGAGCAAAGGGAATTTAGGTCTAATAACGCTTTCATTCCACCAGTTACCCCACCACACTACCGCTTTATATACACAGTGTGGCAAATAATGTGCCGGGCTGGCTCTAGAAAACATAATTAAAACACGTTTTCAGTGTATTTTTCTGTGTATACTTCGGTTCAATACACTTGTTACAGCGATTCAAACTGCTCTAGCTCATTTTGCGGATTTGCCTCTAGTGCCCGTTTCGAATGTGTGTTACTCAATGTATTATCGTGCAACAGAGGCCAAATTTTTAGACCCCGACATTCGAGTCAAATACAATGGATTTTAGCCATCAATCGCTTCAAAATTTCAAGAGAATATGCTGCATTAACTGTTTCACCAGTTGGAATGAACTCTTGGTGGATGATTCCTTTGCTATCGAAGAATGAGTTTTTCGTGCATCATGTTTCATTACCCGCAACAATTGTTTTCTTGAAGTTTGTATTATTTCTTGAGACCGCACTGACGTCTCTTGAATGCCAAACTCTCATCAATTCTGGTCTATTTGTTAATGTTTAAGGTCTCCTGCATCGTTCGGTCTTCTGCGACAAAATTAAGTACTTTTTGGATCAGTTCAGGCGTTTGAACTGAAATTGGCCTTGCTGTGTGTTTGTCATGCTCATGCTTTGTCTCTCTGCCGGCCAAAAAACATTTATGCCACTCGAAAACAACTGTTCTACTCAAAAAATCATCAGGGTACACTTGTTTGCTTCAATCGGAATGCTTGTGATGCATTTTTACCCAGTTTTGCGTGGAATTTAATGGCCGCTTTTTATTTTATGGTAAAATTTGTCATAAAAATTTCACAGATAGTAGAGAAAGACAAATAGATGGCGCTTTTGGTTGCTGAGATATGGCTTGTGTCCAGGTTATTATTTGCCACACTGTGAGTGTAGTATGATTGGCTTTAACATTTGATTGTGTATCTAGTACGTCATTTTGGGGTTGAGTTGGCATTATTTGCCTAAAAAATGCTTTGTAGTCCATATTTTCTGTTATGTAGTTGACACGAGATCCTCAAAAGAGGTCCAATGACGTTTGGATATTCGCTCTTATAGCACTCAAAGCCCAGTGTTTAGGGTATCTACGCTGCTCAAAAGTCGACCGAAAGAGTCTGTAACATTTTACTACCAACATTGTCTATTTTGAGACACAAAAATAATAACTCTCCAGTATACCCTCCATCCGTGTAATTTCTTTGTCTCTGCCAAAGGAATTCCCCCAATTAGTTTATAAAAAATAAATCACCTCCATACAATTTCAAGGCTTCGGTTAAGAGCTTTGCTCCGAAAACTACATTCCTCCACTTGACTTAGAGAACCATGCACTGAAGGTTTGAATATTTGAATACTCGTACACGAACTTTTCATTCACCTTCTTTCCCTTAGATATAAGCCAACAGTATTTAGAGTGCGTTGCCAAATTGACCTTATTTCTTTGTTTTTACGAGTACCTACCCAAGCAAGGATGTAAGCTCCTGCATATATTCTTTGACATTATTCTCATGTTTGTTCTACTAATGATACAAATTTTAAGAAACCAAACAATCACCTAGTCATCTAAATTGGGAACAAGGAAGGATAAGTGCCAGACAAGGATAAGGTAAAATATGCTTCCAAGATTAAAATAAAGACATCTTAAGGCTGAACAACACTTTAGTGTCATGTACACACATGTGACGATGATGACGATTCACTTACCAATGACATCTCTCATGCAGAGGCAGTAAGTTGTAAGATGTGAATCCTTTCATGCAGGACCATGTGTCATGTTTTTGGATGGATAGTTGAGAGGCGAATATTTATGTGTGTTTCTTGGCAGAATGTATCTTAGTTCATGCATGGGTTAAATAAATGAAAATATTTGCTAAGAAAATAATCTCAGATTTGCTTTTGCGAATTTTAATTAAAACAACGTCGCACATGTGTTCAAACTGAGGACATGAGATGGCAAATGAGCATCAAAACCACAGATTTGAAGTCAACGAGAGAAAGGTTCATTTGTTCAAAATAATCGCATTGATTGAACGTTGTTATGTTGTTGGTTCACAGTTTACTGTCAAGGTTGCCGTATATAGGTAGTTGCAATAAATTTGCTACAAGCCAACAAATTGATATGTAGGTTACGACGTTGTTTAAAAGTCAATGCAACTTTCCATTCACTTAAGTGACATTGGAAATTGCAAGAGTTTGCGTTGCTGCTAGGTGTTTTTTTTTTTTTTTTAAATAGAAGTTTTTATGCCAAAGAAGTACTAGGTGGGGTGAAAAGTAACTTCCTTGGGAATGAAGAAAACAATTTTTTAAAAGTTAATTTTATTTTATTCAATATAGTCCCCTTTTACCTTGATGCACTTATTCGAGCGATTTTTCAACTTCTTGATCTCGTCCGAAAAGTAATTTTCTGGAAGGTCTGCAAAATACCCCTCCGTGGCGTCGATGATTTCCACGCTTGAGCTGAATTTTTTATTGATGAGCCATCTTTTGAGGTTTGGGAAGAGATAATAGTCCGAGGGAGTAAAATCGGGCGAATACGGTGGATGCGACAGCAATTGGAGCTGTAAGTCATTGATTTTAGCCGTGGTTGCGATGCTCTTATGCGCCGGCGCATTGTCTTGCAAAAACAAAATTTTTTTTCGCTTCATGTGAGGCCGTTTTGCAGCGATTTCGGCCTTCAATCGCTCCAATAATACACAGTAATACTCGTACTCGCTGTTGATGGTTTTTCCTTTTTCGAGGTGGTCCACGACGAATATGCCATGACAATCCCAGAAAACCGACGCCATAACCTTTCTGAGCTATTGAGCCTCCCTCGGCCGCTTCGGAGCATTCGTGCCGGATTTTGTCCATTGCCGGGTACTCATTCTGTTCTCTTGTGTGTAATAGTGGACCCAGGTTTCATCAACAGTTACCAATCGACGCCAAAAGTCCGCCCGATTCCACATCAGCAAGTCCAAACACTCTTTCGAAGTGCTCTCGCGTTCGTGTTTTTGGTCAGGAGTGAGCATGCGCGGCACCTAGCGGCAGGATAATTTCTTCATATGCAGAATATTGGCCAAAATATGGCGTGTATTGCCCTCAGTACTAATCCTTGTGGAATCTGCTAGCTCGCGCACCTTCACTTTCCGGGCAGCCAACACCATTTCATGTGTTTTTCTGACATTGTTGTCTGTAACCGCATCGGAGGGCCTGCCGCTGCGGACTTGATCGGTAGTTGAGTTGCTGCCACCACGAAAGTGTCGAAACCAATATTTGACGGTGTAATCTGACGGCGCATTAGCCCCACAATATCTAGCTAGCATAGTCACCATGATGCCAAACACGTCAACAACAATAAGCTGCCAAAACAAAACTAAAGACAGTATCGTACTTTTTTGCAGTAGAAGCGCGTTCTGGCGGTCAAGGAGGTTACTTTTCACCTGACCTAGTATATACTCAAATTTGAGCGAATAAAGTGTAGTTTGACCTTTGATTTCCTCGTACCCATAGTGATTTTTCAAGTGCATGCCTTACGCCGATGTGGTTGCACCTGGAACCTGCATTTAAACCATATACTCTCATATATGAAAGCGCGAAGTTGACGATCTTGGCTGCGTTCTGCTCTTAACCTGGTGATCCTCTTTCAGAGCTTCATTGATGTATTCAGAGTCTTTGAGGTAGAGATGGTATCGGGAGAAGTCGAATAAGGTCAATGGCACCTCTTATAACCTTGCCTTGCCACTGGTAATGTAGCTGGACAGAGTTTGCCTTTGTCCAATGCGGTGTCACAATGAACCTGGCTTTCTAGTCGTCTGTGTAAAATATTTTTTTTTTCTTTTTAAATTGGTGAGTGAAGAGGCACTTCGACCTAAAAGATTTTTTGTACCGACTTATCAGAAATATGGCTAGGCTAGTAAGTTTTCTACGTTCCGAGTGAAGTTAGTAGATTTACCAGCAGGCGAATAACTTAGTTCAGTGGTGTTGAGTTATTCGCTGAAGAATGTATTCCGGCTGATTCCGTTCGGTTGTTTCGTCTTCTTCAACACAAATTTGTCACACTGGAGTGTCGAATAGTCCTATTTTGTTGAGGTGATATCTTAAACCGTGATATCCTCTGAGGTACTAGGTTTCTGATATCGTGTCGACTTAGGTTTAGACATCTAATAGCCCTTTGTTGAAGGGCAGGATGGCACGTTTGGAGTATCCTCCCAATATAAGATGCATTTCGAGTGCTTCCAGCTATTGATGGTTAGATTGACTGCTGTTTTAGGGTTTATGGTCCGTTAAAGGGAGTGTCTGGGCCCTTTATGGCCAGTTCGTCGGTCTTTTCGTTACCATCAATACTTCTATGGCCAGGAACCCACCATAGTTTGGTCTTATTCCTCGAGATAAGTTTTTGGAAAATCTTAAAGCAGTACATGACTGATTTGGAGTCAAGGATGTGCGAGCTAAGGGCATGCGACTTTCCATGAATATATGGATTTTTGGGCCTTTGATACTAGAGTTGTAGATAAGGTCGATGATTTTTGAAGTAGTTGAGCTTGGAATATACTAGGACTCTTTCAATGGCAATTGATATGCTCTCGCGCCCGATTCCATTTTAGAATCTCGTGACAATCTCTATTAAGATCCGAATGGAGGACGACTTCTGAAGGAATTAAGATACGAGGGCGGGTCAATAAGTCCGTGACTTTTGGATTAAAACACAGATTTTTTGATAAAAAAATAATTGTATTTTTCAACGTAATCTCCCTTGAGCTCTATACACTTTGTCCAACGCTTCTCCAATTTTTTTATCCCTTCCAAAAAAAATGATTTGTCGAGGTCCTCAAAATAGGCCTTTGTTTGCGAGATGACTTCATCATTGGAGTCAAATCTTTTTCCACCAAGCCATTTCTTCAGGTTTGGGAACAAGAAGAAGTCGCTCGGAGCCAAATCTGGAGAATAGGGTGGATAAGGGAGCAATTCATAGCCCAATTCATGGATTTTTGCCATGGCAAACACGATTGCGTTTGTGGTCGACTGTGAGCAAACGCGGCACCCATCTTGCGGAAAGCTTTCTCATGCCCAAGTGATCATTCAAAATTGAAACCACTGAGCCATGCGAGATCCCTACGGCTTCCACAATCTCTCGCACTTTCAATCTTCGGTCGGCCAACACCATATCGTGAATTTTTTCGATTGTTTCGGGTGTAGAGACCTCAACTGGGCGTCCAGGACGTTCGGCATCTTCAGTGCTTGTACGGCCACAACGAAATTCAGTAAACCACTTTTTTACCATTGAAATCGATGGTGCAGAGTCCCTATAGTATTTATCAAGCTTAGCCTTGGGCTCGGTAATGGTTTTTTTTCGCAAGAAATAATGCTTAATAAGCACACGAAATTCACTTTTTTCCATTTTCTCCTCAAATTAGTGAGTAGTCTGATAAAAATAGCTGTCAAACACAAACTAACTGACGCAGCAAGTTTAAATTTTGACAGGAGTCAACTGACAGATGCCTGTTGACAGGAGCAGTGTTGCTGTTTTAGTTAAGAGGTCAGAAATTCAAAAAGTCACGGACTTATTGACCCGCCCTCGTAATATACTCGTAGTAAATAAAGGGTGACCAGATAGCAATAATAGTGTTATCAATTGTTATGTTTTAGGAGCTGTCAAAGTTACCAATGATCCAGCTGTCAAAGTATTCAATCAGGTTTGCCATTTTATCATTCATCGTTATACGCTTGACGAACATTATTAAAAAAATATCAAAATTCCGGCTCAGTTGTAAATACGCAACGTGGATCTCATTGTGAGGTCGGTCGTCATCATGACTTCAGTGTAAAGGCATGCCGCTGCGAAATCTTGGAAAGGTGTGAGCGCGAGGACACTCTTTTGGATCTTAAGGCACCAATCAGACAGAGATTGATGCGAAATGAAGAAAACAAAGCCGCCGTTGTGTCGATCCGGCGCCGATCTACTGAATTGGGTATCGCCAGCAAGTCAACACGGCTTACTTTGTGGTTGAATTTGGTCCAACATTCGCATAAGTTTGTGCTGATGCAAGAATTGAAGATGGATGACGATAGACAATGCCGTGAGTTCGCTTATTGGGCTCTGGAAATGTTGGTCAGATTTCCGGATCCGAAGTGAGAAAGGAGACACCGCTAAGGTCAATGGTCAGAGCTCTACAACATCAATATATTCGAGCTGTGGTTTCGACAAGACGGTACAACATGCTAACAAGCAACGCAATGCTCAAAGTTGTGAAGCCGAAATTAGGCGACTTGGTTATCTCACGGCGTCATTACAAGGTATCGATTCAATTAAACGTTGCGGAAGGCAGACTTCTAGTTAGAGTTTCAGAATACGGAATGAGCGTTTGTCGTCGATCGTAATGCAATCAGTCTGGATAATCAAGTCTTTACTTGGAAGTTGGGGATCATAAGGACTAACTTACTTTCTTACAGTCCGGGGGGGACCTGGGCCTCAGTCAACAAGCTTCTCTAGCCAGCTCGATCCTTTGCTAGCTGCCCCCAGGGTTTACACGCTAAGTTGGCCGAGGTAACCTTCCATTTGCATGCGCCACATGAGTCTCATTCTGCCTTTACTGCGCTGTCCCTTTGGGGGCGGATTCGAAGACTTTTGGACCGGAGCGTTGGTGTCCATCCCCCCTACATGACCCAGCCATCTCAGACGTTGGGTCTTCACTGTTCTGGCTAGATAAATGTCTCTGTACAGTCCATAAAGTTCGTCGTTGTATCTCCTCTTCCCGTCAATGCAGACGGGACCGAAGATCACTCGAAGAATTTTTCTCCCAAAGCAACCAAGAGCACTCTCATCCGTTTTTGATAATGTCCATGCCTCCCCGTAGTAGAGCAGGACTGGGATTATTAAAATCTTACAAAGTGTAACTTTTGTTGATCGAGTGAGGGCTTTACTAGTCAATTGCCTTCTTAGCCGAAAGGAGCAGCGATTGGGAAGAGTTTGATCTCAGCGTCGATGTCATTGTCTGAATTGATAGTAGAGCCTAGGTAGACTAGGTAACGTTCTGTCAGGGACGTCGTGATTGAGTGTCCTTTTTGCTTGACAGCATATACTTTGTTGACCGATAAACCTTTTTTCACCGCTTTCGCCCCAATACTCGTGAAAGCGCCACTGACATCACACAGCTTCTTCCGATTCTGTCATTTTCATCGGCGCGTGCAGTTAATTGGGCAGACTTTAGAAAGATTGTGCCCCTTGTGCTTGCGCGTGAGTTTTGCACTGTTTTTCAAGTATTGTGTTGAAGAAATCGCATGACAGCGGATCATGAGGACACAAGACCAAAAATACGGAATCAGTTGTTTGACGTGGTGTTATGGGGACTGTGTTTTGTTTGCTTACATGGCAGCTTTCTCGCCCAATAAAATGTTTGTGGCATAGCTAGGCATGCTGTCTTTTTACCTGAGTCTACCTCAAATAGTAAATCAACATCCGTCCATCCATATCCGAGGATGTAAGAAGACTTATAGTTGGTATTGTTCTTGAAAAGGCATTTTCGACTTATTGTTGTATTCGGTCTCAGCGGTAGATAAAAAAGGTTGGTCACTGTATCAAAGCCAAAACAGCGCCATAAAACTCATGTTTGCTGCATTTGCAGACACTTTGAAATTCGTCTAAAATTTAGAGTCGTCGAGATATGACAGTGACGGTGATGGATTATTCTATACATTGTCTACAGAAAATGGTACATAAAATCACTGCTCAACTTCTCACGCAATGGCTTTGGGTACACCTTCTTATATAAGTCTAAAGCGGTAGATAATAGGTATTTGTACACGTGGCCAAATCCACTTATGTTTGGCTAAACGTGAATACATTTGAATTCTTCAAACTTTATTGCTAATTGAATTTTGTGGTCTCCACATTATTCGATTCCAGCCATTTGAAACATTTTCGCTTTCGTCGAAATGTTAATTTTCGTATCTATCTCTGCTGTATAGTAGACAGACAATAGACGAATATGAGTACAAAAGTCGACCACAAATCCCCAGTCTTTACTTTGTTCAAATTCCGGTTGTGATGTCAAATCCATGCCATGAGAGGTCGTGCAATGTGGTTATGGATTTTTCTTTTCATTTTTAATTCATTTTCCATGTGTAGTGTAATAATTCCTGGTACAAGGTCAGTAAGCACGGGGAGTAGTCGATAGAAAATACAAAAATGCATAAAAATTTGCATAAAATGCAAATGGTAAGACTCATCCGATGATGATCTGCGCGGCAGAAAATCCGGAAAAAAATTGGAAAATATAGAGACTCGTAACTTACTTAATACGAGTGTGATGAATAAGCTTTATACCGATTGCTTTGATGTATCGTTGAGGGTCGTTTTTCTAATGTAGCGCCTAGATCTTGCTTGTAATGAGGGTTTTAATTGAAAGATCTTTATTAGGAAGTGAGTAAAGGTTGTTGGAAGTGTTTACGACTAGTAATAAATCTTCTGAGTGTGAATGTTTCACAGCATTTAGCAGCTAAAAATGATAGGTATTTCTAAAGCGATAGACCCTGGAAGCCTCTTTAAAAGCTAACACTTTCAATCGTTTTGATGGGTACTTGATATTTTATTGAGCATAATTTTGGCTCTTAGTTTCAAGTATACTCTGAAGATAGTGCTATAAAACATGGATATTAACAAAACTATTGTACATTGTAGTGTTTGGAAAAGGTCGCTCAGTGCACAGATACATATACGAGTATGTGCTGTACAAGGTACATCTTTGACATTGACTTTTCATTGGACTTATGCTAAAGTTAAGGACTATCAAATATTAACTATTAACCAGAAGGAAAAGATGTCCTAAATTTTTCTTTCCACTTAGTTCGCCTTTGTGCACTTATAAACTCACCGAAAATCAGCGGTGTAACCTTCTTGTGAGGTGTACCTGTTTTCGTACCTTAAGCAGGATGCAAAATTTATTGACAGCTTGTTCTTTGCTTGCCACCCAATATATGTATGTGGAAAATACGGGCTGAATCCGTAAAAGATCCAACTCGTTCAGGAACTAAAGCCACGAGCGAAAGCAAGATACTCGTAGTTGCACTTGATATTTTTAGGCATTCCACCGAGTTTGACATCAAGCTCTTTTGACGAAAATGCATGCATTTCGGATCGATGACTCTCTTCTTCAATGGATTACAAATTACCTTTCGGAATGTTCAATTCAAGTTGTCTTGGATAGTTTCAAGTCTGATATTCACAATAAAAATGCTTGTGTGCCCCAGGGCTCCGTTCTGCCTCCGACACTATTTCTATTCTTCATCAATGATCCCTTGTCTGTTACTTCTAATCCAATTTATTCCTTTGTTGCTGACGACAGTACTCTCTGCTTTTCATATTCGTTCCCGGACTCACGTCCCTGCTCCTCGGCTGTAGAACGGGAACTGCAGCGTATGTTAAGCTCATTAAATTCCGATATTAACAGCATAACCAATTGGTGAACTATCAACAGAGCAGAATTTAATGCTTCTAAAACACAATGCTGTCTGCTGTCGCTAAAGCGAAATTCAAACACCCAGCCATTATCAATGAATGGCACTTGCATCGTCTAAACCGAAAAACGTAGGTTTCCTTAAGCGATGTCAGAAATATTTCACCTCCTCTGATCTAGCTTCAATATATAAGGCTTTCATTCGCCCAAAATTGCTGTACAATGCTCACATCTGGGCAGGTACCGCAAGACATCTTTGCACATACTAGATAGCATTCAAGACCGTGCGATAAAACTTATAGATGATGCTAATATTACCCAGTCGATTGACACCCTCGACCACCGACGTAATGTCCCCTCCCTTACCTTGTTCTATCACTATTTTCACCGCCAGTGCTCCGCTGAAATTGCCAGTAGCATTCCGTCCCTTCAAACCTCTCATCGTAACACCCGTCTCGCTATTAATGCTCATCAGTATACCCTAAAACCCACTTTCAGACGTACCCTGAAATATCGTCATTCTTTCCTAAGCCGAATAACTCGCTTATGGAATGCCCTGTCAAGCTCTTTATTCCCTAGTCATTATAACCTCCAAACATACAAAACCAACGTACATCGGTACCTTTCTTTCTATCCTCCCTAATTTTCCGTCGCACGCGCTGTGTGCAATCATTTTAAGGTTGCTAATAACCCCTTGAGCGCGCGCGCCAATTATATATAAAAAAAAAAAAAAAAAAAAAAAAGATGGGTTACGACGGGAATTTGTAGATTGGGCTCAGAAGCAATTTGAAGTGGACTCTTATTTTTATCATATTTAGTAGTTTCTGGAGTGAGTGAGTGAGTTTCAGAAGAGACTCACATTATTATGTGATCTTCGCGCTGGTAGCATAAACGGTTTTTTTTTTATTTCAAAAATGTCCCCGCAGCTCTTGCTATAGCCGGTGGTCAACATATTCGGACAATGAAATATTACGAAATGTAGTTTTCGAATGTATTCAGAACCGTTGATCCCTTTATTTTCGATGTTTTGGTGTGTCGACCTAAGTCCAACAAAGTCATGGGATTTGATTTTAATAAAAATATCACAAGTTTCATCCATCGCCTTTGCCTTAATGTGGTCCCCGCCATGTTGCACTTGCACATATTTTTTCTGCTTCCATAGCATCAGATTCCTTAAAATCTGTCATGTCATCAGCTGTAATCCGTCAACCTGCCTTCTGATCAAAAAGTACCCGGAATTTCCAATTCAAATAAACCGTGCTAGAGCTATTGTCAAAAGCTTTTTTTTTAGGTTGGTACATCTGTCATCTGGCGCTCAAATACGAGTATCTGTCAGTGTTTGTTGTGTTCTATTCGCAATGTAAAATTTAGTTGAAAAACGAGTTTGCGTCAGGGAAGTAACAGCCAATCTTGGTGTCTCGTTCGGATCGGTGCAGAGCATTATACATGATGTTTTGGGCATGAGACGAGTTAAAGCGCGGTTTGTGTCGAGTGCTGAATTGTTACAGAAAAAGCATCGCATTGATATTGCTAAAGAAATACTTTCATTGGGCCAAATTGTTATCGATGGCATCATTAAGGGCGACGAGATATGGGTCTAAGAATACGAAATCGAAACTAACCAACAATCATCGGAATGACACTTCTCAGGCGAGCTAAAGCCCAAAAAAATACGACAGTGTCAGTGACAGTTTTCTTTGATTGCGTGGTGTGGACCACTCCAAATTTTTCCACCAGGCCAGACAGTAAATAAGGAGTATAACGTGAGTGCATGAAAGCGTTTGTGAGAAAATGTTCGTCGCAAGTGGTCAAACAACTCGTGGTTTCTTCACCACGACAACGCACTAGTCCACACATCTCATCTTGAACGCGACTATTTGGTCAAAAACAACGTTCATACCGTTTCGTAAGGTCCGTATTCACTTAGCATGGCTCCTTGTAACTTTTTTCTATTGCCACGACCAAAGTTGTTCGAGATGATCACAACAACTTGGTCATCGTCCATCCACTTAATGGAACATTTTTCGCAAAGTTCTTGGTTTATAGGCTTACGAGATGCAGCTTCATGCAAGAATTGAAGCCGGATGATTATCTTTTGCGGCGAAATTTACGTGAATGGGCCCAAAATTAACTGCCATTGGATCAATGTTTTATCGAGAAATTGTGTTAAGCGAAATTGTTGCATTTAGAGCGAAGATAATATACATGAGATTATTACCGTTTGGTACGATCTGTGGACTGGTCGAATTATATTTTTTTCAATAATGATTTTGATCAGCGTGTTACTCTCAAGAATAAACACTAAAGAGCCATGGTTTAATGGCATGAACATGGAAGAGATGTGGTCCCAGCCGGGTGGCGCTACATGTTATACAGCAAGGGAAACAAGCCACATTTATGCGGTTTTTCCAATCCTTGCAACAATTGTCAAATTCGATTTCCGGAATAGTTTTCAAAGTGCGTAGCTATTTGGTTTTTATCTCCTCAATCGAATCGGTGTCCTCGAAACAGTCTCTTGAGCTTAGGGAATAGGGAAAGTCACAAGCGCTAAATCAGGCGAATACGGTGGCTGTGGAACGATATTGGTTGAATTTTTGGCTAAAAATTTAGTGTTTAAATGAAATGTTAAAAGTATCAGTTAACGGCTCTAATTTCCTTGACGTTGTTCATCAATCGACGCTGATGGCAAACCAGGGCAATCTTCGTTTCCGCAAACAAAATTTAATGCAACAGATGTCAGTGACATTACTACCAACCTAAAAAAGAAAATATTTGCCAGAATAGAAGAGCCCGCGTATTTTAAAATTTAAATTTCATCTTATTTTTTGATCACCGTAATATATCAGAGCAGGTATTCGCCATGGTTGTCGTGGGTACTGATATTGATATTTTCCAAAACACTGTGAAAGTCAACTAAAAAAAAATACGAAGAGCATGATGCACTACTTTTTTACCTGATTGTTCTGTTTCAAAAGGTGACAAGTAGGAGACGTTCGTCCCTTTAAGGGAAAAGTAAGCAGTCTGCAGTTTAGTCTGTCAAGAACCTACAAAAATTAGACTTACTTTCTCTGGACAATGAAAAAAGTTTGATAAGTTCGCCTGCATCTTGGAAAGTAACAAGAACCAATAATTGATTACGGCTTTTGTTTTGCCGCTCCTAGTACAGGGTCATTCATTTCGTAATTTCAAGTTGGTGACGCTGACATTTGACACCTGCCAAACTCAGCTGTCATTTGAAGTGTCATAATATTAGTTGAATTTTTGCCATTTAAAATAATGGATCGCTTACAAATCGAACAACGCGTTAAAATTATTAAAGCTCACTACAAAAGTGGCGATTTAAGCGTAGCCACTTTTCACGCATTACGCGATGATTATGGTCGTCATAATCGACCGACTACGCAAGCAATCGGTACAATTTTGAAGAAATTTGAAGATAGTGGAAGCGTTACTGATGTCGTAAGGCCTGTGCATTTTCATAATGCACGCTCAGTCGAAAACATTGCTGCTGTAAGTGCAAGTGTTGCTTATGATCCGAATTCATCGACTTCTCGGCGTTCGCAGCAATTGAACGTGTCGTACACCTCACTATGGCGTGATCATGACTTGGACAATATGTGGTTCCAACAAGACGGGGCAACAAGCCACACAACACGACCAATTATGGCTTTATTTCTGAGAAGTTTCCTGGTCGCGTAATTTCACGTTTTGGCGGCGTCTAAGATCATGCGATTTCACACCGTTCGATTTTTTTCTGTAGGGCTACGCAAAAGACCGTATTTACGCGAATAATCCCTGAAATCTAGACGCATTTAAAACCAACATTATTCAAGTTATTGCCGGGATACCGCCCGAAATGTGCGAAAAAGTGGTTAAAAATTACCGCAAAAGAATCGCATGCTGCGAATCTTCCCGAGGCGGCCATTTGAATGATTTTGTTTTTGACACTTAATGGCAAAGTCCAAACTTTATAATGAATTGAAATTTTCATCAAAAATGTATCCAATTCAGTACTGACGTCAGCCGGGACAATACTTCTTGATATAAAATTTCATCATGTTCCTTCATAAAAAGCCATGATTTTCTCTGGAACATCTCTTCTTTATCTACCAATGGGCGAAGTTCTGGGCATTAATTGTCCGCCATATCCTGGTTTGTAATTTATTCGCTTCGATACAACGTGGTATCCTTGGAGTCAACAAAAAGAGGTAAATAACCTAAGTATTGCTCTACGAGAGAGGCTGTATGATATCTGAACTTCTGCTACTCTACCTGATCTTAGCAATGTCAAAGTTATTCTCCCAAATGGACATTTCATGATTTCATATTTGTCTTCCTAAGACCGATAAACTGGACACATAACGCGGAACCAGAAGAACTCATGTACGCCGCCAGTTTCAGTGATCCGATGCATTTTCTATCCATCCAGCTAATATATTGTGTGAAGAGGCACAAAGACCTAGAAAGTGATTGACTATGGAGGCAAACCAACGACTCCGAAAAATTTATTTTCTACCAGGCTTAAGACCAGTCGCATATCTTGAAATGTACATTTTGTTTAGATTTGCGAGTTCTAGATGGCGTCATCAACCTATCGGAAGATGATATAATTTTTGCAAAGGGCGGGAAATTTTATTTGTATTTTGACGTTTGTGAAGTAAATAGATACAAAACACACTTCAACAAGACATCAATCAGTATACTCCTAAAGAACGCGGAATAATTGTTACTACCTAGTCAAGTCATAAATACTGGTACACAGAAAAATCTGCGCCAAATGAAAACGAATTAATATTAAAAAAAAATTTTTTGTTTTTATTGGGGTATTCAATGGTTACAAATCTTAGAACAACTTATTCGAAATGATTTCCATTTGCCTTCCAGCACGACTTAAGACGATGTGACCACTCATCGATTGCGAGACGCACTTCATGCATGGGGAAATTGGCCACTGTATGGACAAGGGCTCGCTTCAACGACTCAATATTTGAGTGTCGAGTAGAGCAAGCCATGCCCTCTAATATGGACCAAAACTTGTAATCCAACGGGTTGAGGTCTGGACTACCAGCTGGTCAATCATCCGTTAATATGAAGTCCGTTCTTCGCGTACCGGCTGAGTAATGCTTTCGATCTTCGCTTGCGTTTTTCCTTCAATGCAGCCCTGAGCAGGTGTCCAGTGTGTCGCTAGTACACGCTGAGTCCTAAATCTTCTTTGATAATGTGAGACATGAATTTTTGCGAAATTTGCATTTCTCGCGACAAAATTTTGTGTTTTCGCAGCGGTTTTCGGTCGATTCGTTTCTTCACGGCTTTGATCGCTTTCGGAATTCTCACAGTGCGCAGACGGCCGGATCTTTGACGATCTCGTACTCCACCAGTATCCTCAAACAACTTCACAGCACGATACACAAAATTGCGAGTGATTCCAAGCGGTCGCAACATCCTAAAGATATCGCCTTTTTCCATGTTGCATTTACGTAGGCCAACTACAACAATACGACTTTCGATGTCGCCCCATTCGATGATTGTAAGCAATTAATGTCAAAAACTTTTGACATCACAATGAAGCATGAATATCAACTGTCAAATCGCAATCAATACGAAATGGATGCGCTCAGTGTTGCATTCGTAATGAGTGAGTTCAGTTGTGTACCAGTATTTATGACTTGACTAGGTATTTTTGTTGCAGAACAATTCGTCGGTGATTTGAACTTCGACGCAGATTAACCGGTCGTCCGACATCAACTGGGCAAACACTAAGACATTGAGGCGCTCGCCTAGAAGAGTAGATATGGGACAAGATGCTGCCAAGTCTGGGCAGCTGTGGTTGAAGATGTCGCAGAGGATCCCGGAGTACCGACCAGACGACGTGTCACGCAACAACTTTTCATCGACAATCATTATGAGCGACGAGGCCCATTTCCATTTCGATCTCTGTGGATATGTGAATAAGCAAAATAACCCATTATTATTGCAACCGCTCAAAGTTATTGCTTGGTGTGCTGTTTACGCGTTTTTCGAAAACGCCGCGGGCCAAACGACTACTGCGAAGAACGGCGATCGCTACAGAGCCATGCTCAACGACTCCCTTTTTCCTCAATTGGATGAATTGGGGCTGCATAGCATGTGTTTCCAACGGGGTGAAGCAACGGCGCATACTACACGAGTCACCACGAAATTCTGAGGCCTGCATATCCGGGTCGCCTTATCCCTCGTTTTTGGCGATTTGCACTGACCGGCAAGATCGCCTAATTTAACAGTTCCAGCCTTTTTTGTGTGGGGTTTTTTAAAGTCACGAGTCTATGCCCCTTGAAGCCCTCAAAGAGAATATCCATCAAGAATGCGAGACCTATTGCCGGAAGTTCTGGCAAGAATAAAGGAAAATGCCACAAATCGGGCTCGAATGATTATCAAATTCAGACATCAAATAAACATAATCCAAAAACAGAACCAAAGAACATCGGGTGACAACAGTTGCGCCACCTTGTATGTATAAAGGCAAAAGAGACACGAAAACCTGTAACGTCTGCTGATCGGTGGAATAAATGTAACAAAATCTACAATTTAAGAAAGCCACCGTGCGACGGCTAAAAGATATTGTAATGTGACTTCACATAGTCCATGCGGCTTTGTAGTGTGATTATTTAATGTACAAACGAAGATAAAACATTTAACAACATCGTGTTGAGTTTGAATGAAATGAACTGTTGAACTCTGGTCGCAAACTTTATTTCCATATTCCCGGATCAACTGATGTAAACTACAAACCTCCGGAGTTGCTTTACTTAACCCCACAAACCACAGCAAACAACCCAAATACCACTTCATCACTACGAACTTGAACTTTTCATTCAACATCTGTTGAAACTCCATTCAGCTGATACTCGTATGTCCACATTTGTGATGGATACCAGTACCATTGCGGATATCAAATGCAATGTATTCTTCTCATGTTTCTCATATATGGTGACAAAAAACCCATAAACCAAAAGAAATCCGAAAAAGTCACGTTCAAAAAAGGGGCACCGACAACTGGCCAGGCCACAGCGGCGGTGGTCACTTGGACAAGATAGGGAACGTTTTCTAAATTCAGTTTTTTTTTTTCTTTAATTTTTTTTTTTTAAACTCATAGTGATCACGTACAAGATGACCATCTGGATTTGTAGGAGTATGCGAACAGTATGTGTGGGTTCGTTTTGATGGAAACTATAAAACTAGAATCGTTTGCAGTTTGTCCAATGTCCAGCACTTCAGTGGTGTGCAAGCATAGGAATAATGTAGTGCGTGCCTTGTTATTTGTCTGACGTACGCCCTCAATTTCATTTTCATTTTCCTTTCACCGGGCTAAAGTATAACGCTGGTGTCATACGCATTTCAAAGACCCATTCGGGGCATAATATATTCAGAATACGCACAAGTAGCATTAGTGAGCCGCAGCGATGATACACGTATTTGTTGCCGCCACAGGCTAAGTGCATTTCGCTAAATAGTTTTCACCATTTACTTGGTGTACAATGGCGCGATGTAAATCAGAAACATTTACAATTTGAATTTGGGGCATTCGAAGGCTTATAGTGATGACCTACTTGGCGCATAAAAATCAGAGATAAAAAATTTGTGCCACAGAGATATGAACGAATAAGAGTTATCCTCTCCGATTGAGTACACTACAGCAGCACTACGTACAAAGTGACAAGTTTTAAGCTGGTCCTGGATCATCGGTTTTCATTTATTTTATTTGTATCTGCAAGACATTCGTAGTGTTGTCCGGGGCGGGGGGAAATTATTACTCGGATGTATAATTCCCTGCTAAACAAGAGCAATGTAGTGATAAAGAGGGAATGAATAAAAAAAAATATAAAAAGTTTAAGCAGCATAAGATGAGAAGATGAAAACCATTACGGAAACGCATTATCGTGTCTAGATGACCGGTTTATGGAGTCGAATACTTTCGATTAAATGAAGTTGAAAGGATTTGTTGTGGTCGTTAGACTTGTTTTTCGACTGTGAAAAGTTTTCCTTTCAAAGGAACGTCTGTGGGCAGTTAAACGCATTCACAAATATGTAGCTATTACTCGTATATCGTTGAGTAAGAGGAAGAGAAATTATTTGGGGGGAAGTTTAGGACTTCATGTGGAAAAAAAAATATTGTAATTGAGTTTGTAGTTGAATAGACATTAATAACAAAGGCAAACAAACTAGCATTTCCAGCAGATACTACGTGTAGATATATAGGTAGTGGCCACAACTTTGTATGTAGAAAGTTTTGAGTAGGAAGGTTGGTCTCAACAAGCAGCTAATTTCCAATTCAATCAGTTTATAGATTTTGTATAGATTTGTGCATATTAATCAAGTGAATGTGGTTGATGTACCAATTCATTTAGAGTCCTAAACTCACTTAAAGATTGTTCAGTGAAACCTTAAACAAGTGTGTGTAGCACAAAACTACCGCAGTTGATTCTAAACCGAGATCGTTGAAAATTTTCTTAGAAAGTCAGAAAAGAAGATTGTCTTTTGCCTGAAGCACGATCTGTAAAATCGAGTCCTTTGTACAATATCTAACTTCGAATTGATATGGAGCACTGGCAATTCGATAATTCGGTATTCACTGAGTTCGACTATGGAAATACAGGAAAAAATGTTAGAGCTACCCATTTTTGGTTCGGTTAAAGAGCTCCATGCGATCTCCGTAAACCGGTGAATTTCCGAGCTTTGAGTTTGGATTTGGAAGTTTCCCACGCGAAGTGGAAGACATTTTCACCACCCTTGTGTTCATTATCCATCGCAATGGAAGACATTGGTGGTTCGATACGATCGTATACAGTTATGTCCTTCGATCGATATCAGGAAAGTATTCCAAAAGGTGATCAATATGTTAGAATCCCGACAATGTTGGAAGAACATACAAAAATGTTGTTTCAAGGCGATCAAATATATCTCACATACGTCCAGACTGGCATCCGAATCTGATGGAACAAAGTCAATGCACGGATGCCAGTTTGATAGACTTGAGGACAGTCGTTCATAGACCTCCGTGGAGTTTAGACGTGTTCGGCTTTGGTTTGAGTAGTATTCAATACAAACAAGAAACTATACAAACAACATCTAACATATTGTTCACAAGGCTCCAATTAGCCGAAGTGATAGAGTGCGCGATTGACAAGCCAAGGTTGCGGGTTCGAATCCGGGCCCCAGCTAGTGTTCTTTTTTTTTTTTTTTTTTTTGTTTTGTTGTGCATTTTTAAAATAAAATAATTAAAAGTGAGTAAACAACATCACGTGATGGACTGTGGAAAGCGGTCCGCTAGGCCTATAGCGGGATCGGCTGAAAAATCAGGCGAGGCATCGAGTGGTTCTAGCCAAACAGCAGCATTGGCAGAACCAAAGACGAAGAGAAGGAGAAAGCTTAGGCCAAATTCTAAGTTGGTACAACGTCCCTCGCTTCCAAATTCTGCTGAAACGTTGCCTGATGGAGGGAGGGAATCATCAACGGCAGCAAATATATGTCCCGGGCAAGTTACAAAAGACTACCCAAATGTCTCAGATGATGGTGAAAGTCCCAATCTAAGAGATAACAGCTTCGCTTCTTTGGCGTCATCCGAATCTGAAGATGAAGACGGGGAAATAGAGGCTATAAATAGTAGCATCAAAGTGCTGGAACAAAAAATATTTGCCATTAAAGAAAGGCAAATGGTAAGAAGGAAGAGGGAAAGCCAAGAGCAATCCCAACAGCAACAGCACACGCAGTTAGCCCAAAAGCAGGCCCAACAACAACACCAAACAAATACAATTACACAAGTTCTTAAACAACACCAACAAAAACTTAAGAACCACCTGCAAAAACAACAAGAGCAGCCACAACAACGGCTACAGCAAAAGCAGCAACAGCCACAACAAAAACAGCAGCAGCAGAAACAACAACTGCAGCAAAAAAAGCAGCAGCAGCAGAAACAGCGGCAGCAGCAAAAACAACAGCAGCAGCAGCAACAACAGCAGCAACAACAACAACAACAACATCAGCAGCAGCAGCAGCAGAAGAAGAAGGAGAAGGTGCCCCCTATCAACACCTACAAACTTGAGGTAAATGCAACCAAGGACCTGTGTAAGTTGGTCATTGGTAATAATTTTAACATTAAAAGATTGGGGAACGATCGCCATGCCATCCACTGTAATACAGTGGAGGGCTATGCGAAAGTGAAAGAGCTCCTAAAAGAAACGACGACGGAGCACTTCTCATTCACACCGAAGTGTGAAAAGCGGCAATCGATGCTGCTGAAGGGGTTGGAACCGTCTTCTGATCCTGAGGAGATCCTGGCACTGCTTAAAGAGAAGGAGTGCGAAGGACTCAAATTTGTGGGGGTAAAGCCATTTACCACAGCTAGAGCCAGACGGGAGAAACGGGGTCTGCCGTTCTTCCTGGTGCAGCTCAGTCCCGAAAGCCGTCTGGATAGTCTAAGGAGTATCAATGTCCTAGACTACCAGGTGGTTCACTGGGAAAAATTAAAAAGGAGCGAAGGCGTTATACAATGCATTCGCTGCCAGAGGTTCGGGCACGCCGCGTCGAACTGCCAAATGCAGCCTCGATGCGTGAAGTGCGCAAAGAACCACAGTTCCGAAGAGTGTGCTCTGGGTAGGGACGGAGCATCCGATAGGACGCAGCTCTCGTGCGTGTTATGTGGGAACGTGGGACACACCGCAAACTATCGGGGTTGTCCTAAGTTCGCCGACATTAAAAAAGCAAAACTGGCTCGGCAGCAGAAGGTGGAGGTCAAACGTTCACCTGTTAGGTTTCAAACACCAGCCGTCACGTCCCAAATTTCCTACGCCCAAATGGCGTCAGGTAGGGGGGCTACGGAACAGCAAGCGGCTGTTGCTTCTCCGGCGCCAATGCCGAGAACAACAGAAGCTGCACCTAACATGCTGGCCATCTTGCTCGCAATCCAAGGGCAGATGGCTCAGCTGCAACAGCAGGTGCAAGAACAGGCCAAGCGGGTGGACCAGATCTACGCACTGCTGCCGGGCCTAACGCAACACATGTCGTAATGGGTACGCACATGGTGGAGCAAACTTTGAAGGTCCTTGCGGTGAATGTTAATTCACTGATCAGGATCGAACGAAGAGCCGCGATGTTTAAATTGCTACAAGACCAAACTCCTGATGTGCTTTTCGCTAGCGAAACCAAGCTAACCGATAAGCACAAGCTGGAGTACAATAATTATATTGTTAGAAGAAGAAACCGGCCCAGATCCAAACGTGGAGGTGGTGTCGCGATCTTCATTAAAGAAGGTATAAAATTTCACAGAGTGTACAAGAGAGTGCTACGCAGGTTCCGGGTGTTGGAGGCAGTCGTCATTTACATCCCGCTCCGCAGTGGAAAGCGGCTGTACTTGGCCTCTGTTTATGCATCTGGGGCTTCACAATCCACCTTATTCATTACAGAGCTCGACACACTTTTTCGACTTCTGAGGCTGGAATCGGGGGAGAATTATTTTATTATCGGCGGGGACTTCAACGCTAGACACAGAGATTGGGGAAATAATTTGCCAAATACTAGAGGGAACCTACTACTCGATTGGTGGGGTCAGCACGATGCCATGTATAGACTCGGTCTTAAAGCGACGGATAACCCGTCGTTTCCCAGAGGCGGGTCTTATTTGGATCTATTACTGTACGACGAACGTATACGACTGACAGGTACGAATTTACAAACGCTTAACTGTCTGCGCACATTCGTGTATGACAGCGACCATTGCGGTTTTAGCACCGAAATAACAGTTCCCAACGAAATTGCGGAATTGGAGGAGTTTGTTCAAAGATACTCTTACAACTACAGTAAGACTCGATGGACACGCTTCTCCGCAACCTTGACAAGAGCACTCTCCTCGAACACGCTCCACCCACCATCCAATAGGAATTTATCAAACGAGGAGATCGATAAGTACCTTAAACGAATGGACCAGACAATAAAACAAACTATGGACACTACAATACCGCGGTATAAACAAACGACTAACGAAGATCTGTTCCGCAATCCTACTATTGACGCACTGCACCGACAGAAAAGTAGACTTCTGACAAGACTGAAAAACTTATACAGACAGTTTACAGACAGACAAGACCCAGAGATTAGGACACTGAAGTCGTCGATTAAAAATATTCAAATGTTAATCAAAGAGAATTACAGAATTGCTGTAAGTTTGTATTGGAACAACAAGGTTCGGGCTGTAAACACCAGCAACCCGAATATGTTCCCGCAAATAAATAAACTATTTCGGAGAAAAAATCAAAATGACCTTCAGTGTCTTAAAATAGCCCGGACAACAGACAACGAACGGTTACTAACAATAGCAGGCATTGATACAAATGAGGCCGCTGATGATGACGACTTCTTTGTGATCGAGGATCCACAGGAGAAGGTTGAGGCCATAGGGGCGACTTTCCAGGAAGTATACAAGGCCAATGATATCATTGGCCCTAATTATGACCTGGACAATCGCGTCTTGGTGCACAACTTCTATATTCGAAATGAAGTAGAGAACTGGCGAACCGAGGGCTCTGGTTTCACCCGGTTCAGCGATGAAAATATGGCAAATAATGTCATTGCCAGAGAAGGTGACCTACCCCCGTTCATTTCGAAGGAAGAACTCCATGAGATCTTCGACACAATCAGAAGTAAGAAATCAGTGGGGACCGATGGAATTCCGAACATCGTGCTTCGACATCTTCCTCTAGAAGCGGTGGACATTTATACCACCCTGTTTAATAATGCAATGAATAATGCACATTATCCAGCGCATTGGAAAACGGCGGTGGTTCAACCTATCCCCAAAAAGGGAAAGGATATATCCAATCCGGCGAATCTTCGGTCGATAAGTCTCCTTCCGAATATCAGTAAGGTGTTCGAAAAAGTAATCAATAGAGCTCTGACTAGGTGGGTTGAGGACAAACATATAGTTCCGGATAATCAATTCGGTTTTAAGGCAGGACATGCTATCTCACATGCCGCGTCTAAACTGGTGTCCGATATCCAATGGAATAAAGCCAAAAAACAGTGTACTGGTGCCTGCCTAGTTGACTTGGAGAAGGCTTTCGACACTGTATGGTTAGAAGGTCTTTTCTACAGGCTGTCTAGTCTGGGGATCAGTAAACCACTCTTGTACATTCTTTATAATATGCTAACCAACAGACAGTTCATCGTGAAAAATGGTGATGTGACTTCTGTTGGAATATTTCAAATTAAAAATGGTCTTCAGCAAGGCGCGGTCAATTCGCCGATCCTATTCAACATTTATACAAGCGACTTGATAGGTTCACTTCCCCATACTATTGCGTACGCAGACGACTTGATAGCGTACAGAACAGGTCAAAAAGTCGAGGTCATTAATAGTCTCTTACAGCGTGACTTCGATAAGATAAGACGATTTTGCGATGACTGGAAGTTGAAAATCAACTTTCAGAAGTCGGAAACCATTCTCTTTAGGACGCCGTTGTCTGGAGCCTCTAGGGATACCAGAAAAAATTGGCGAAAGTTCTCGATCATTGGACAACACGGACAGCCTCTTGCCTGTCGAAACGTAGTCAGATACCTTGGGATTTGGCTAGATCAGTTTCTGTATTTTAACAAAAATGTAGATGCTGCTCTGGCCAGAGCTAAAGGCGCTTTTGCCCTCACAAGGAGACTGTTTTATAGCAGCCAACTCGATGCGAGGGTAAAGATAATCTGCTACATGGCCCTTATCAGGCCCATGCTGGTATTTGGGTGTCCCGTGTGGTTCAATGTACGAGCAAGCTTAATGGAAAAGATTCGGGTGTTTGAGAGGGCTTGCCTTAGGGCTTGTCTTCGCTTGTACAGAACACCAGAGTCGGAGTACAAAAAATTTTATCCTAACGAGGTCCTTTACAACAGGGCGAACCTAATACGAGTGGACAACTTCGTAATTAAGCTGACTCGAAGGCACATTGCAAGAGCAATGACCTCGACGAATAACCTGATATCAGGGGCGTACTACCCCAATCACCTTTATCATGAGAGTGTGCGCTCTAACGGCTTCGTTCCACCGGAAGCATTCCTCTACCTTGATCAAATAGGGTTGATCCAGGATAGATCAGCAGTCCCGTTAATCTTCCATGTCGCTCGGACAGCTGGGGACAGGCGACTCAACTACAACAGAGACGTCGCACACGGCAGGGTGGATCGTCTCAGGTTCAGTAGGGCGGTGGGGAATCGCGATAAAAGGGATGTCGTTCGGCAGCATCAGCATTTCTGGTGGTTGAATGATGGGGAAGATGTTTCGTCGTCGTTTCCGTCAATTACGGACCAGCCTCACTAATGAGGCAGAGCTGACCAATCTATTTGCTTTGTAAATAGCGATGGCCAGCTTACATAGGTTTAGGTTAGCATTTAAGTAATATATATATATATTAGTATATACGAAGGTATATACTAATGTATATATATAATTGTGTACAACGTCTATATGTGTGTTTGTATGTATTGTATGTAGGTTAGGTAGATTAAGGTTTATTTTAAGTTAGATATTAAGTTTTTATAAGAATAAAAAAATATGTCCATACGCTAAGTTTTTTATAAAAAAAATTTTTTCTTAGCCTTAAGTTTAGAAAAGAAGAAATCCTAAATAAAATGTAAATAAAGTCGAAAGACATAGATATAAGAATTAAGAGTAGCTTAGAGTGCCTGTGTAGGGCCAGTAAGTTAGTATAAGATTGTTTAGTAATTTTAAGCTAGCATTTAAGCATTTTTTGTTAGTATGTAAGGATTCATGATTAAGAAAATAAAATGCATTTAAAACTAAAACTAGATAGACTTGAGGAAGGATTTTTGGCAACTTTTGGACAGAGGGACTTTTGGACTGTTCCAATCTGAAGTAGACAGTTGATACCAAGGAATAGCTATTTGATTTTCGCTGGAGCATTGGTCATTAACATCAACCTCTAACAAGCAACGATCAATTAGTTGGCTACACAACAGATCTTTCGACATACTATAACGTACACCGGCCATTTGATCGTGTACGGAGCAGGTCTAGAGATCCATGAGCGCTTGATTTGAAGAAGATTAAGCTCATCATCGCTTAGTCAACTTTCGAAGGTCGGAAACCATTCTTTTTACGAAGCCCTTATCTGAAGCCGCTTCTATTTATACGAAAAAGAACTGGCAAATGTTTTTCGGCACAACGTGTAATTACTTAATTCGACTTCAAAATACTCACCAACCTGAGAGTTCAAGTAACCTACTACATAGCCCATACACGAGTGCGAGGTGACAAGTTCTCGCCCTGACGCATAGATATCATTCCAATTAGCAAACATTTATGTTTCCTACCTTAGTGCATGTGTCAGTAGTTCGTATGACAAGTTTCAATTTTTTCTCTCTAGTAGTTTGTTTGCATGAATTTTTGCAGTAGACGTCTTGCGTGTTTTTCATTAAATTAGATAAACTTGAATATCGTGTGATCATACAATTCTTCTTTTTGGATGGATTCACCCCCAAGCAAAATTATCTGCTTCTTCTATGTCAATCGTTTAAAAATGGGCAGCTGAACTTAAGCGTGGTCGTCGCTCGAAGATGACCCATGCCAAGGACGGCCAGGAACCGAAATCACACCCGAAACCATCGAAAAAGTGCATGATAACGTGTTGGACGATAGGTGATTGAAGGTTATTGAAATAGCTGCGGCTGTGGGGATATCGGAAGAAAGGGCGCAAAACATGTTAGGGATGCGAAAGCTCCGCGCAAGATGGGTGCCGCATTTTCTGAATGCAGATCAAAAGCAAATGCGCAAACGATTTTCACAGCAATCTTTGCACCGAGTTAATATGAATCCGATCCATTTTGTAGGGCGATTTCTCACCATGGATGAGACATGGGTCCACCGCTACACGCCAGAAACGAAACAGCAGACGAAGCACTAGGTGGAAGCCGGTGGAAAGTAGATCGCATCTGTCGCAAAGGTCATGGCTAGCGGGTTTTGGGATGCGAAAGGGGATCCTGTTAAATGATTACCTTGAAAAAGGTAGGACAACTACAGGCAAATATTAATCCAACCTTCTTGATCAGCTGGATGCCAAAACTCGCGAGAGGAGGCCTGGCTTGAAGAAGAAAAAAGATCATCTTTCAACAGAACAACGCACCTCATCTATTCTCCTTATTTGGCACCCTTACACTTTGGCTGTTCTCAAACTTTAAGAAATTTGTCACTGGAAAGTGCTTTGCATCCAATGAAACAGTTAAGAGGGCCGTAGATGAATATTTTCACAGCCTTCCAGACTATCATTTCCGGGAAGGAATACTTGTTGTTAGAGAAACGCTGAAACAAATGTGTTGAAGTCATGGGAGGTCATTTAGGAAAACAAAATTATTTTTTAACTGAAAATCAAAGTCTTTCATTGTTAGGCCAATAACTTTTCACCTTGCCCTCGTAGGGCCTATACTTAAATTTGAGTGTCCTGTGTTGTTCAACATGAGAACAAGTTTATTGGAAATGATTCGAGTGATCAAAAGAACTTGTTCTTACTTGTACAGAAAGCTCGTGGCAGAAAAATACGATTGGTCTTTTTAAGATGGATTGCGAAATTTCAGTACCAAGTTGACTCGAAGACACATTGCAAGAGCAAAAAGATGGGGACACCCGGTTCAATTACGACGAAGGTAGGGTAATGCGGAACGTCTCTAGTCAGAAAAATTGTAAACAATCATGAGTTAAGAGTCTTACTCAGCAGCTCCAGAAATCGTTATGGATTACTGAATGTAAGTCGATGGATGCTTTGCGATTAAAAGCCACTGATGACTAACACTCAATACTATGAGACTCCTCCAGCTCTGTGATGATACAAAAGACGAATCACACATCCAGGTAGGTTATTCTAAGCAGTGCGGTCTCTTTGATTTCCATTTAAATCGACATTCTGAACCAGTACTTTAGCTTACATGCCTCATACGCTAGGACGATCTTTTGCAAGCTGTCTGCAGTTGCGTACGCGAAGTAAGCTGAAATCCCCTTTCCACGTGTGTGCACCACGTTAGATAAGGATGCCTCTCACCGAATTGTTCCCTTGGGTTGGTGTCGAAATATTTCTGTGTCGAGGCGCTGGTGCTTATGAGTTCAAGGTGACCATCTATTGTAAGCCGAGATATCCGATCTTATCTGACGAGGTCATCATCGTTATACAGCCCGTACTATTCAATCTTTAAACGTCTCCATTGATTTAAACAGGATCGATTATTACACGAAGTGCCCGAAAGTATTTTCATCCGCTTTCATCATTGCCAACTTCTGCACAGAAAAGCAGGACTGGGATGATCAATGTCTTGTATTATGTCATTTTGGGTGCTCGAAATAGGGCTTTTCTACTCAATTGTATTACAATATTCTTTTAATATCAGATTCCCTTCTCCATCCTTGTAGTCTTCCGCTCAGGTTCCACAATTTGAACTTCATTCTTTCGATAGCACCTCCCTAAAGCCTCGATTGAGCGCTTCTCGAGCCCTTTCACTTTTTTTTTGAGGAGCCTTTGGTCATCCCATATTTCTGCTGGTAGAGTTCGTGAGCCTCTCTTATTCTTTTCTGCAGGGCGGGTCTGTATATCCGATGTATTTCTGTCTACATTCTCCATCGAACCAGGGATTTATCTGTTGCAGCGGGTTCAAACTAGCACACCAGAAGGGAATTCTCTGATTCCTCCATGGCAGGGATGCCACTGGTCTTCTACGTTGGGACACCCAAAGTGCAATCAATTGCAATATGATCAATTTATTTGACCGTTTATTGCTATGTCTATTTATGGTTATCATAGTGTGGAAATCGTGGGCTAGCTATATTTACATCGCGCCGCAAAATTAACAAGATTGTGCCCCTTCCCCCAGAAGATGGAGGCTATGCTGTCAAAGATGGTTTCTTTGTTAACTTGGCCTTAAAATTGATTAATTTCTTTGACGGCATAGGCCAGATTTATGTCACTTATTTAGCATAGCCTTGTCATGCATGAAAAATGATTTACCTCACTGAGATGACTGTAGAGCGTATGGACACCAACGGTCCGGTCAGAAAAGTCTTCGAATCCGCCCTCGAGGGACAGCGTAGTAATGGAAGATTAAGACTCAGGTGGCGCACGCAAGTGGAAGGGGACCTCAGCCAACTTAGATGCGAAACTGGAGGCAGCTGGCAAAAGATCGATCTGGCTGGAGACGCCCAGGTCCACCCCGGACTGTAGTAAGTAAAGGAGGTTAGGTAAGCACTATGCTACAAATTTCATTGTTGCTAAGTTATAGGTCAGTCTGGAGCTTCACGATCAATCGCCGCTTATCCCTTCAAGTTCCAGGCCTGAAAGTTTATTGATCATGAAGCACCCATACTCGCTGTATTTTCGAGGAAATCTTGTGCAATGTTTCCTACTTTTCAAAAGGAGCACGTTATGACTATAGAGGCTCTTAACAATATTTCTTGAATTTTTAAAGCTCCAAATGCAGCAATTCAACTTGTTTACAATGATTTTAAGATAGAAGTGCTGTTTATCGCTCAAAATTATACATGCATGTCTAATACGCAGTTGGCAACAACGTGCTAAAAGTCGTCAGGCTCTAACATAAGCTCTCGAATCTTATTGGCTTTGTAACGTAATCGATGAGGTGTTGTTTTGTAATACCCCCGGTATACTTGGAGTTTCTGCTACATTTCGAGACACAAAACTGCGACGAGCACGTTCCCTATTAAACTATTTTTTAGCAAATTTAATGCATTGTAGAAATGTCGTAGTTTTAACTTTTCATATGTCAAAAATGACAACAAATTTTTTGACAGGTGGCCAAATGGCGAATCACAAGGAAAACTTTTATTGGAAACCTCAGAACCAATCACTTTACTCTCGTACAAACAAGTAAGAAAACTGCTCTCAAGAAGAATCTGCAGATATTATACAATTGCATGCCAATATCACTTTTCTCTATACGTGTTAATGTGACTGACTAGCTGTCAGCAAAAGCAACCATGTAGAACACCGAACGTTCCAAAAAATTAGCCATTCAATGTAGTACAGCAGATTTGCCGCAAATATTATCATTTGGCATGTTTATGGTCTGTGGTTTGAATCGGTTATTTGCACATGACTTAAAATTAGTCACACTTTTGAAACTGTTATATGATCAAATGATTAGTCGACATAATTTTTTGCGACATCATTAAAGTGTGTGAAAATATAAAAAAAATTATGGCAGGAAATTGCGTCTAATTAGATAGAGTAGATACACTAAGATGTTGGTTCTTGTGTTGAGAGAATTTGTAAAGTATTTGTTCGACAACGTATCTGATATAAGCATGTTATTTGCAATAGAAGAATAAAGATGTGTAGTCATTAACATTAAAAGAATATCTCAGAGCGATATTTATTCATAAGATACAATATTTCTGCTTTGTTGTAGATGCAAGAGCCCTTGAGCTCCAGAATTTCAGATACATTGCTGCTAAGAAAGTATTTACTTTCTATACGCAGATACTCGTAAAATAGTGGTACAAACGCTGACCGCATTTTCGTTGACAGTGATCCAAGTTCTAAGCGACCTTCGAGCACCGAAAAAAATCGAACGTGTGCGACTTGCGAATGCTTAAAATCGTTGCTCGACTGTTCACGAATTGGGTGCATTCGGAAAACTTGTGTTTCGAGATTTCTGACAATTTAGAAATGTCTCGCATGTGTGCGGAATTTATTCCAAAAAACGTCTTCGCTAGCCTCCGTACATTTTCGACGTGTTCCCCTACAACCTTCGGCTGTTCCAAAGGTTTAAAAAGCACCAGTCTGACGATATCAAACAAATGGAATAAGTGTATTCAATGCGATCCCAAAACTGACCAACAGGACTGCTTAAACATGGAGAATACTGCCAGCCCGGAATATAGGAAATGTTACACCTTGTCAAGTCAAAGATCTTATATAGGGACTTTGTTTTGTCTTCTTCGTTACTCTATCTTTCTAGTTAATTTACTGTTGCTACCTTGTGCGATAATGAAAACTTTCACAACATCTAAAAGGTGCATATACATCACTCATAAAGGTTGCGCTAGTTATGTAGAGGTTGACCCGGGCCTTAACTAGTAAGCCTTTGCAGGTAGATCGATCTGTAGTTAAGTGCCTTCTTTTGCGCACTCTTAGTTGGTTAGAGTCGCCTTCAAATTTTGCGCGTCACCTAAAACTACTGCGTAGTCCATCAGAACTATATTTGAAGACTCTGCAAGCCGGGCTATTCGTAGTTATTTGACTGGATTAGGGAGATAGAAAGAGAGGTAATCATTTGCGTTGGTTTTGAATGTTTGGAGGTTATAATTACTACGAAATAAAGACGTCGGCAGGGCATTACATAAGCGAGTTATTCGGCCTATTTAGACAAAATAACGATATTTTAGAATATGGTATGTCCATTAGTAGCTTCACGCATTATTGACAGCTCGCTGAGTTTTCCCAATCGACGTACACTAGTAGTTTAATAGACCTTTGAAAAATTGTGCCTCCGCTCTTCGCTTGTAATACCGCACAATTCTTTTAAATCTGATGTTAAAGAAGTCACATGACAGCGCATCACCCTACCTGCAATCTTTTCTTGACCTCAAAGGTCTCGTTCAGTTCGTCACCGAACTTGTATGAGCAATGAGAATTTTCCTATCGTCATGGGAAGAGTTTAGAAAGTTAGCCAAATTGTCGTGCTATCTTCGAACATTGAGATTTTTATTTTGTAATACGTCGTTCCTGGAGTATTAACTCTCAATATTTTCAATTGCTCGCTTTTCGTGGTCATTTTACCTTTTCCGGAAAAGCCGATATTTTTCCCGCCTTTTTTGCTCGTAGAGTTCACAAGAGGCTCTTGAACCTTGTTGCAGCACCGCTTTGTACGATTTTTTCTTATTTTAGCAACATGTACTTTCCGGCATTCTAAATCAAACCAGCGATTTCTCGGTGGTGGTGAGATGAAACCCATCACATCGTTGGGGACGTCTCTGATTGCCATCATGCTGCTACTGGTCTTCGGTACTAGATAGTGGCGGCATAGAAGTTTTGAGATATACCTCCGGAAAAGATTCTGGCGGTCTCCTGCGATTGAAATTTTTGTACGTTTGACAGTAGTTCTACGTTGTGGCGCTTGGGAGATGGCAGATCTACATTCATACCTCGTCTTGCCTGCCCAGACGATGCGGATATCTAGAATACTAGAGGCATGATCAATTGGTGTTTTATGATACAGAGATCTTCCCTTGGGTATATTGAGATGTGGAATCCGCGTGCTTGCTATAGTAATATTTCGCCTGGCTGTAGTCAATAAACCAAATCCGTTGCTAGACTTGGTGTCGTGTAGGCTATCCTTACCAACTTTTTTACGAATGATGTCCCCCTTTACAATCCTAGCATATATACCATTTCATGTCTTGTTGAAGAGCTCGTAGAAACATTCCTTGATGGCGTCTTTCTTTCTTCCATGCCTTCCGCAGGGACACGAATTTAGCACTGTTGCGGATTATTATAAGTATCGGAAGCTCTTACCTACGTCTGCCGAGTATGACAAGTAAAAATTCGAATAAGCATTGTTTCTGTTCCATATGGCAATCACTATCACAGTTTTTCATCCCCCTTATCCTCTTATAAGTAAGGATTTATTCATACCGGGTGTTAAAACAAGCACTCCTACTTTTCACCCAACTCAGTCGGCAGTTTCCCGATGAATCACCGCGCAGATCCCCCTTTGAACTCTAGTTCAAAGAATTATTACCGTCGACGACCGTCAAGCTTGACGAAAATGTAATTTCCTGTAAAAGGTTAGCATAAAATGGTAAATGTGAAATCAAGAGCTCGAGATAAAAAAAAAATTACCATTTCTCCTGTGAGAGACAAACTAATTCGATTTCCCTAAAATCACATAAATTTGTGCAAATCTGAAGCAGATGAACTTTTCACTAAGTGCCTTTGCATGCGATTGAAGGAAAGTTTCACAGACAAAAGGAGGAAAGAAAACGGATTAGAGGAAAAGAAATTCAGGAAACACATTGAAATGGATACAGCATTGAAACTCAATAATTTCTTTCAAATACACTTCGATAGGTTGAAAAGGGTTCGTTCTTTGAAACATTTGTTCCAAAATACCAAGTTATTCGGTAATCTTATTTTTTATACTTAAAAGATACACTTAACTAGTTTGAAGTATACAAAAGAAACATAAATAGACAAGGGCATATCAAGTCCATTCAATACCAGAGTTAATTTGCCCAAAGAGGTCATTCGAACGTGCTGCATCCAGAGGCTTACGAGTACATTTAAAGCTTTTCCAATTGAATGCACAACAATTGTTTCATTGCACATTCGTTGGATGAACGTGATTTCCGTTCAACCAACAAAAGTAATTAAGTTCAATAATTGTGTTCACATGACGTAGCCCGATATATCTATTTATCGTGAGTTCCGCTCTTTGAAAACATACGAGTACTCGTACCATACAATCGTGTTAATTCTAGTGATTCTACTTGTATATCCATTGTTTCAGTATCTATTTATGCATGTAACTACTTGTAATTATAAGTTATGGGATAGTTAGCAGTTGGTTGTATCCACATGGGTCTGGATGATTGCCTATTCGAAAAATGAAAAATTTAACCTCATTTGTGTGACATTAACCTCGTTGGTTATCACCTGGAAACTTTTAATCGAGGTCAAAGCACTGCAATGCGTAGTCATCATGAACATGACCCAATGATGACTTGATAGCATTGGGATACCGTGGCATGAAGTAGAGATAGAGCCTCCTGCCTGAATGTATTCCTTTTTCGCAGCCGTATTGTGTGTTTCGTATGCTTCCAAAACTGCTCATCGATTTATGTGTGTTTGCTGTTTGTGACGCGTTGTTTCAGAGAGTTCTTGCAGGATTTGATTCTGACAATGTAATTTTCGATGACTCGGCTCGGCCATAACTTGACGAATATTCGCTTTCAAGGCATCAAGAATCTGTGAATTGTGTGTATAAATTAAAACGCAAAATAACTTGTCTTGCAATCAAACCAAGATGGATTGTGTTGTGTGAGATTTGGCTCCGTCTAACGTCATATCTTCAACTTATACAATATACCACCATGATCCCGGAATAACCACCGTGTGGCGCTCCCATTGTTCCGATTTGAGTTCCCTCTAAATCTTAGCCTCATAGCTTGACATTTGCAAAAGTTACGTAGCCAAGAGTGCATCTATCTCTGTGTGTGTTGGCGATTTTTTACAATTTTAGAAATGAATTTAAATTTGCAACAACGAATTTGGATTAAATTTAGCGTGCGCGAATGTTGGAAATATTGGAAAGTGTTTCAGCAACGATTCTGTAAAGAAAACGGTCATTTACCAGTGGCACGAGCGATCCAAAAGTGGTCGTGAGTCAATCGAAGATGATGAACGGAGTGGCAGACCATCGACATCGAAAACCGACGAAAACATTGATGAAGTAAATGAAATGTTGGTCAATAACCGCAAATTAACCATCAGAGAGGTAGCGGAGGACTTGAACATTGCCTATGAATCCGTCCAAGACATTTTGGTTAATGATTTGGGTTTCCGTCGTGTAGCAGCCAAGTTGGTGCCAAAAGACCTCAATTTCATGCAAAAAAGAGACCATGTTGACGGCGCAAAAGAGATGATTTGCGAGGCTGAATCCGATCCCACATTCATCAAAAAGATCATTACTGGAGTATGACACGCAATCCAGACATCAGGCAAGTGAATGGCGTACGCCAAATAAGCCGACACCAAAAAACCAAGTCGTTTTTAGTCAAAAAAGAAGGCAATGCTCACGGTTTTCATGGATTTCAACGGTGTAGTGCATCAGGAATTTTTGGCAGAAGGCCAGACAGTAAACAAAGAGTATTAGTTGGTCTTTATGAGACGTTTGCGTGAAGCAATTCGCCGAAAGAGACCAAAATTGTGGGCAGAAAACTCGTGCACAGTGCCCTCATTATTCGTAATTTTTTGACGAAAAATGCAACAAATACCATCCAATAGCCACCGTATTCACCTGATTTGTCTCCCTGTGACTTCTTTCTGTTCGATCGAGTTAAAAAACCACTACGGGGAACGCGTTTCAGCAGCCGAGAGGAGGTAATGGAAAAAGCACAGGAAGCACTGATGGACATACCGAAAACCGAATATCAAAAATGTTTCGAGGATTGGATCAAGCGCTGGCATAAGTGTTTTGCAGTCGATGGATACTACTTTGAAGGGGACAGTATAGATTTAGATGAATAAACTTGTATTTTTAATAAATTCCGGGAAGGTGGTATCTTCGATTTTAGGCCAAACAAAATCAGTAAACATTTGGCTATAGCGATGATAAATGATTGGTCATACCTTACTTATTTTCGATGAAGTATGGATGGAGAAATGGCACCACCAGACCAAATTGCAGTGACAGTTACTTTTTGTGGATGCAATGACCTTTCGACAGTGAATTTCACTTCTCTACATGCGGAAATTTTGTTTGTTTACGTATCCACCGAGTGAAAAATGAGCCTGAAAGTTGGTAATCCCAATCGGCGCATGTTTTACGCATTCCGTGGTCAGCTATCTTCAATTCCTGAGTGAGTTGAACGTTATAAAGATGTAGATGCAAATCTAAATGCTGAAATCGATAGGTTTGGATCTTTTTCAGCACTTTTATTAACGCCAGCCATATTGATGGTGGAAATGCCGTAACACATCTGTGGCAAAGCCAGTCTCTTCAATTTTTTTTTGTGTGCGATTATGTCGATCATAATCTGCTCGGAATGCGCGAAATGTACGTATTCGTAACACAGAATCGGTATTAATTTTTCACAATTTACACGTTCAGCGATTGTTAAAATATCCGAAGTGTAAAATGGCAAACCTTAAACAAAACATATACGGTCTCGAATGACAGCTCGGCTTGTCGTATGAAACAGGGATGTCAAATCCTAACCACGAATTGTATGACTACACAGTGTGGCAAATAATACACCGGACACGAGCCATGTCTCAGCAACCAAGGGCGCCATAAACATATTTGTCTGAACATTAGTCTTAAAGCTTAAATCGTTCTCTACTATCTGTCAATTTCATGACATTTGGTGGACATTTAACAATTATAAAAATTATTTTTTCATTTGGCAATGAAATTTTACCACAGAACAAAGAGTTGTCCTTAAATTCTACACAAAACATGGTGAATAGGCATCAGAAACATTCCGATTGATGCAACAAGTGTACCGTGATGATTTTTTGCGTAGAAAAGTTATTTCCGAGTGGCATCAACATCAACGTTTTTTGAGCGTCAGAGAGAGATGCTGGTGGATGGCCGATTTCAGTTCGGACGCCTGATGGATGGAGGAGGACAATATTTCGAATAGAAACACGAAAAATAAACAGAAATAATGTTTTAATTACGTTTTCTATAGTCAGTCCCGGATATTATTTACCACACTGTATATACGACAATATTTGATGTGAAAATCGACCTTATGAATCTTAGTCAACCAAGTCAAGGAAAGCAAATTTTGTAATACGGTTGAAAAGATAAGTCTTCACGACATTATCTGCGGAAAGTGACACAGGCTTTTCATAAAGCTGATTCCTCACCCCCATAAACCGGCAAACAAATTTTTCTCCTTCATTTTTTTTTATGTCCAAACGTTTCGAGCGCATCGGTGTTTAACATCGACGAGGCAGTAGTCAGAGGGTCCGTTTTCGTCAATGGAGTATGGGGAGATGTTTTAACAGAGAACATGACGATGCAAGCTTAAAGTCCGAATGAACCAACTCAGGTGACTAGTATAACTTGAAGGTATGGACTCTATCGCCCCGGCCTTGAAATTTTCAACTCCAACCCAGAGGGACCACTTGGTGGAGGACGATCTTACGTGGTACGGACAACTGATAAAACTGCACTCACTATAGTAGCATGTTAATTGAGACTCTGGTTCTCTTCGGATTGTAGCGACATTTAAGGAAGTAAAAAAAGATTTCTTTCTACTACTCGAACTAAGTGCCAAGATAGATTTTTAGATATTCTACGTGAATATTCAACCGTCTGAAGTAGATATAGGGCGAGATATGATACCATCCGGAATCATTCAGCTTGCTACGAAATGCACAACAAGCAGATTAGCTTTGTTCAAAGAGCTGTCAGCTAGAATGTCATTATAAATGAGGCTTGGGGTGGGCAACGAGACAGAGTTCCTAATGTTTTAACGAAGAATAATAATTATTTTTTTGTTGTATGGTAGATACTCATTGAAGGTATCAAAATTCTTTTTAGAGGTTGTCAGGCACTCATGTAGGTCCAGATACTCTTTGAGGGAAGTCGTGCAACTCAAAACACAGTTTCGGAATACAAATGACCTTAGAACCTTGAACATTTTTACTTGTCTTACAAATTGTTGATTATGTACTTGCACCAGACTTTAACTTTCCATATGTGTACATCTGTTTAATCTTAAAGGGGCTTTCATCGTATGACCAATTGATGTTATAACCTAGTAAAAGAAGAGTTTAAAGAAAGCCGAAATACCACGAAGCCTCCGCCACACCCGACAACACTCGGTAGCATTTTAAAATTATTATTTCCTCTCTCTTATAAATTATCAATGAAGTTACACAGCAACTTATCTATGCTTATTCACCTTCTTTTTCTGCCTCCATATTAACACTTCAAACTCACTGATTTATGACTACAAAGTATAATATATGAAAAAAAAGAAGAAAAAAATCTAGGACAAGTGCTTCTCTGATTCTCTTTATTTCTTCATCAACAAAATGCATTTTAATTACCCAACCGTTGTCAAGAGGCGCACACATTCTTTACACTTGAAGTTCACAGCATACATTGTGCCATGCACTTCAAAGAAAGTACGTATAATTGCCTCTGACCTCAGAGGAACTTCTCGTTTGTAAATTAAAGACAATGAAGAAAATTAAATGGAAAACTAAAAATTAACTCATTTTTTATTCTTTTCCTTTACAGTTTAAATGTGCGGATACTTTTGTTGGTGCGTGACCCTCGTGGTACTATGCAATCACGGAAACATCGCCTCTGGTGCCCTGGTAATCCGGATTGCGACCAAGCGTCGAAACTGTGCGAAGATTTAATAGCCGACTATAAAGCTGCAGATGTTCTTATTAAAAAATATCCGTCCCGGTTTAGGTATGTTCTTACATACGAGTTTAAGTCCGTTTTGGGACTAACCTTCTTGATTTTTTGTAGAACTCTCCGATACGAGGATCTCTCACTGAATCCATACGAAATGACACAGGAGGTTCTACAATTCTTTGGATTACCATTTGATCCAATGGTTGAGGAATTCTTAGATACACATACCAAACTTAATATTGGCGGTGTAAGTTCCACATTTAGAGACTCAAAATCAGCACCATTTCATTGGAAAAATGATTTAGCAATCGAAGAGGTAAGTCCTTATCTTCCGTATTCAGATATTGAATTCTAACTTAGGGTCTTCTTCTTTTCTTTTTTTTTGTAGATTGAAAATATTCAAAATACCTGCACAACGGCAATGGAAATGTGGGGCTACCGTAAAATAGATCCCTATGTCGAATTTACGAAAACCTTCGATCCTCTAATACTTCCAGCACCATTCTCGTGAGGAGTTATCATTTATATTTTTTTATTTTGTGATATTCAAAGTGATTCATTGAAACAAAAAAGTTATTAAATTGCATCGCGCGTTTACCAAGCAATTACTTATAAGATAAAACAAACAAGCAAACAAAAACAAAAAACCACAATGATTATTTAAAAAAACTATTTCACACGAACTTAGTTAGAAAAAGAAAAAACAACATATGACCGAGTCAATAAAAAACAAAAAGTAACTCAACTCAATTAAGTTAAAGAAACAAATGCAATACAATACAAATATAGGAAGCAACAATGAACAAATAATTTCTAATTCTCTATAAAAAAAAATCTCGTAAACTATTTAAAAACAAAAAATAAATCAAAAACAAAGCAAAACACTTCTCTCAGAGAAATCGTTTTGAATAAATAAAATACATATATAATAGAAGAAGTAAACAAAAAAAAATTATAAGATTTAAATTATACGTTTAAGGATTAAATATTAAGTCTAGTAAGCATCGTTATTTTTTAAAATTATAAACTAAGAAGTTTGTTAATTTTTCAAAAAAATTAAGCAACTGCAAGAGTAGTATATATATGGTAGGCTAAAAATTACTAAAATATTTAAAAAAAAAAAAATTATTAAAGAGAAAACTAAAAGGATATCAACCAATGCACGTGCCTAAGAAATCAAAATAAATAAAATATAGTACATACATGTATGTTTGCATGTATAAATGAAAAAAAAAAAAAAAATAATAATAAAATACAACAACTTCTACTGCGCAAAGGTGAGAAGTAGATTTTCAAAAACTCAAAAACTAAAAATGTTTGCTAGCAATTAGAATACATAAATCATTACTGAAACAGATAATCTTCATTCGGATTTTATTTTTACAAAAATGTGGTTCAGAAGTTAGGAGGCTTATCTTGATTTAAACAACTTTATTACTAGAACTACATAGAAGGAAAACGAATTAAAACAATTCAAACAAATTAAGCGAAAACTCTTAGGAAAGGAGCTGACAGTAAAGTTAATTTTAAACAGTATCTAAAGCAATAGATGCTGCACATTTTTCACAAACAAATAAACCAAGCGTATGTACAATATTACGAGTACATCTGTTTTTAATGTTTATGTGTAATTTTGCGATATTTTGATGTTGATATTGATATTCAAAATACCGTCCATTAAAATCCATACACTTTGTGCAAGTACTTTTATCCTCGTTTAATAGAACTCGGCTCCCCAATCGGGCGGTTCGACGTTCAATTCCAACCGCGCCCGAAAGACATTCTTTTTTTCAGGAAATCAAATCTCCTAAAATGAATGGTTGTCCAAAATACAAGTCAGTTTAGGCTAATAATTATTCTCCCCGTCAAATGTTGGAAGCTATCCATGGTGCGAAATCACCACTGTGGCCAAAGGTCTTTTTCTCTCACTCTCTATCGCATTTTCCGACAAACTTACCACGTGCACCGGCATTTTAAGAGTCGTCATACCCTCTTGAGTGTTAAGCTTTTTAAAAAAAAATAGCAATAGACTCTTCAAACCTTCTTGAAAAACTACCACAGAATTGAACATTTTTCCAGGGAGAAACTGATCCACATCTTCAAAGAGGTGATTTTTTGTTTGTCGGGGATCTGGATAAGCCACATTTTCATACTTCAATTGGTAAAGTTCTTCTATAGTTTCCGTTGCATCTCGTTGATCTGATCTGGTATAATCATGCCAAAGGATAACATAATTTATATGATCTAATGCTGACTGTTTTTACAGCAGATTACTTTGTATTTGTTGCAGTTCGGAATATATAGTAGTAATACTCCCTGAATAAAGAATTATTTCTTTTGTAGACCACCAAACAGTCAAACTTATTTTTCTTTGATAGAGTTTTGGTTTTACCACATGTCCTGGAGTCTCATCAGAAACTAACCACTGCACAGATCGACGTGGATGATCATATACATAGTATCCAATTTTCATCCCACGCTACAATTCTGAAATCCCTCTATTTGATTTCAAAGTAAGAAGACGTATTTCCGTCAGACAAATCATGCAGTCCCTACATGTTCATTTTGTCACCTTCCAAATGGGGTGAGACTGTCGCATAGTGGACACCACGTTTATCTGCATTGTCTCGAATGGATTGCCGGGGATTTTATTAGGGCCTGTATGTTGTCGTCGCCAATTTCAAGTTCTGGATGACCGCGTCTATCACTTAAAAAGCTCAATATCTTCTGATTGAAATTTGACAAACTAGCGACACACCATCCGCTCCGTTCTATTTATTTTTGTGTTTTTCTCCAAATGCAGCATTGATTGATTCGCGCTGTTTTTGAAGCGTGCAAAATAACAATTTTGATAGCTGTTCATGGCGTTTACAAAAGTGTTATTTTGGGTAAAATTTGCAATCCAAGTCGAACACATGCAAAACGGGCCTTTTTTTACAACAATGTTATACGAATGCCTGTTTTACACATCAATCGCATTGGGAGAATAATTACTATACGTAGGATTTGATGGGTATAACATACTAAATTACTTACTTTTTTAAAGAATAACTCGGAAACTGCGCCCACCATGCTCCTTTCCTTTACTTTAAATGACGGAAGCCTCAACCAATATGCCTCACTAGCCAATTCGATCCTAAGGTAGCTTTCTCCAGTCAACTATATAAAGTTTGGTAAATAACCCGGCCAATTGCATGTGCTACCTTAGGTAAGTTTTTCTTTTTATACGCTAACCCAGTGGGAAAGAATCGAAAATCTTTCGGGTCGGAGCCCTAGTGTCTATGTACGTAGCCATCTTAACCGCTGTGAGCGAAGTCTTCTGGCCGGATCCATGTCGTTCTACAGCCGATATATGGCAGTCCTTCGTTATGCCTTTTCTTACTTCCTTGCCAAGGCCACATATTACAAAAATAATTTTTCCCCTTAGTGCAGAGAGCTTTCTTGAGAGTGTCCATGTATAGAGTATAAGAGAAGAAGAGTCTTTGCTTAAGATAGGCCTTAGCTATCTATCCATTGTCTCCTTAATGCGTAGGAACAGGGGTTGGAAAGATCTATTCTTTCTTTAACTTCCGTATTTTTATGATAACTGGAACTCACAGCAAAGGTGAATGCCTCTACCACCTCAAAATTATAGCTGTCGACAGTCACATTTTGCCTAAGACGACAGTGTTTGTTTGTTTTTTTTTTTTTTTGACGAAAATAGATGTTTTGTTTTGCCTTTATTTGTCACCGAAACGTTTTTTCTACTTCTGCCTTAATGGTAACAAAAGTCCCTGTAGTTGGCGCAGTTCAGACGGCTTATTCGCTTCGAACTGGGCGGACGACGCTTAGCCGACATGCGTATTTCTGACCAAATTGTACATACCATATGAGCAAGCTGCTTACCAAATTTAATTTCGGGTATAGCAGTCTTAACTTCTGATTCCGTAATGTATCTTGCCTGACAGCATTACTTTCGCCGTGTATTCCGCTTACTTGTCCACTAATGTGGTTCTTCCAAATTTTTAGCACGAACTGCGTCTTAACTGACGACCAGACACATCCTTTTCAACTTCTATGAACCTTGATCCACAAGTAAAATCTCTCAATCTTTTAATCGTACCGTTTTTTCAACTCGCTATTTTATGTTCGATTTACCTCCTCTGCTGGTGCTCATCGACCACAGCTTTTAATTCGGTTCTTATCCTGTCTTGCATTATACGCATCCTTTTCAGCTGAAAACGCATGTCGGCAGTCTTCTCTGGTTTGTTTTCTTTTTGTTTATTTTTGGTGTGTTGTACTGCCTTTGAAGCCCTCATTTGTCCATTGGCACCACGTAATGTGCGGGCATCTAGAACTGGATGTGTGCTTTTCGTCTACCGCAATATGAACAATCCAGTTTATAGTATTTTGACCAGGATAGCGTCATATGGATCCTAGGATGTGGGAAAATTCTGCTTTCCACGACATGTGGTGTGGTGTTGTACAGGCCGTCGTTTCTTATTTCTTTCTATTAAAGTTACCGAGCGCAACGGAATATTTACATATACTTGGAACATTGCTCATTATTTTACTCTAGGAGCACGTACAAAGATTTCTTGGTATCGTCGTCTTTTTCCTTTGTTATGATCAGATGCCTATATAAGCTTGGTGTTGCTTTTTTTTAGTTCTAAAACGGATTGCTACAATTGCTTGCTTGAAGGTCTAAAAAAGCCTGCTTGCAATAACGGACCTACGACCAAATGTGATCTGCGCTCGATTACAATCGCCATGGAAGATGTGGCAGTTTTTGATTGTCTTCTTATCCAGTTCGTCCCATCGCGGTTCTTGCATGGCCTTATCAGGCTCATAAGCTAATATGAGCACCTTGTTTGCTAAGTGTCTTTACATTCCAGGTACATACTCGAATTTCGTTGTCAACATGCTGTTATTTCCATCAGGATCATTTCTTCTTCGCACCGGCTTGTGATCAACGTGTTTATGTGGATGAATATCGGTCATTATTGCTCAAAGTACACACTATTATTTTTCCCATAGGTAGATTCTCATTTTAGCTTATCAGGTCCAAGTGCCAATTGCCAATTTGTTGCCATGAATTTAAATTTACGGTTACAGGCAGATCCGCATGTGCAATCCAATGGATTAGTACTAATATCTCTCCCGCAGGTTGAAGCTCACTACCAAAGGCTATTAGGAGCGTTCAATTGTAGGAGCGAAGGCCAGCCTGATACCCGCTCATCGTTAGTTCTGTGGTAGTGTCGAGTAGGGTGCTGATGAAGTGATTTTGTCATCCAAACCGACAGACAGATATAAATTTGTATAGTGATTTGGAGCCATCGATCGAAATACACATGTGTCTTTCTTACGACATGGTAGATTGCTCTCTGAATCTCAAAAGTTCTTATCTCAATTTCATAATGAGAAATATTTTAAATACTCATCCTATATAATACTCCCAAAGTTATTTCTTGCTCTGAAAACGCAACAAATTTATTTGAGAAAAGACAAAATCGCAGAACAAATTAAAGTGAGTGTGATTCGCTTAATACCCGCCAAACATAGACGCAATCAAGTTTGTCAGTCTAAACCCTTTTAAGTTTATGAAACCAGTACCATTCCACATACCAATGCCAGGGAACTGTTTTATAACTTCTGGTACGTGCTGACCGTTGGTTCTTGTCACAACAAGGGCAATCATGATGATGATGACTGAGGGCTAAAAATCCACCTCCTGGCTCGTTCACCCAAATAAAAGCGGTCAGCAGGGTTTAGCCTCCCTCTGATAATAGGGCCGGATCCAGCTCTTGTTTTTATTCAATTGTGGATACTTTATTGTATACTTACAAGTATAACACCATGCCATTTATTGCAATTGAATTAAGGAATATATCTGGTCTATCAGAACGTTTGAGCAGCCTTTGCGATTCTAAATTTTCAATGTATACCTGGTTCCTTAAGGTCTAGAATTCATATACAATCTAAATTGGTGGTACAGGGAAGGCTACATATCCATTAATTAAGTTCAGCATTTCTTTTAATTAATTTTACGAATTGATGTGTGACAAGTTGTATTATTTATATGAGTTCTTGTGACAAATTAGTATTTCTTTTAAAGGACGCATTAAATTCGTTACCTCTAATTCGACCACAAACTTACTTGCGACAACTCAGACTAACTTTGAACAAATTAATACGAATATGTAAAGCACATGATTTATAAATTAGGACCTAGTCGTTCTTTCATATTTTATTTAACATTTGTCAATTGCCAGCTCCACCTTTAAATTATTTCTCTGACTACAATATTTTTTTTCTCACAAGTTGTTCCTAAAGAAAATCATTAAAATCTATTAAAGCATCAGGAATTTTTAAAATTCAAAGTTACACTCGTACTAAACATTTTTTTTTTTTGTTAAGAATGCGCAAATTATTACTAGACTTGCACAATGCGTGCTATGTAGATTGTATTGTAAAATGTAAAAAAACAAAAATAGATAAAAACAAAATGCAATTTTTCATAATAAATCAAAATTAATATATTTCACAAAAATTTAAAAAAAAGAACCTACTATACCTATACTCCTCTAATGGACAAAAAAAAGCAAAAATATATTTAAAAAGCACTCGAAAAACCAAAAGTAAATTCTCAAAATTACAAAATAGACTAGGTGATATTAAAAGAAAAAAAAACCGAAAAGAAGAACAAAAAAAATGATATAAGTCATGATTTAGGAATGATAATTTTGATCAAAGACAACGAAGATACATTTAGAAAGGAAAAAAAATAAAGCCAAGAATCGATAAGACCATTGTTGAGGCTACAGTCACCACCGGGATGTCTCCATTAGCCCCTTAAATCTGTATTTTAAAATCTGACATAGTTATTCTATTCTACAAAGTTACCTTAACCTATATTATTTTAAATCAAATAATGCTACCATCCGGATTCTAGGTATCTTATATACACTTTTGTTATACATGCGGCAAAATAAAAAAAAAAACATATTTTCGATTTACAAAGTCCTTTCAAGAAACAGGGATCACGAACGATGATGTGGAATGATGGGTGCATCTTGTTTATTCATAACTGAAATTTTAACTTTTAAACAAATTTTCACTTGCCATTTTCTTGCTAATATACTGACCCTCTCGAAAGCTTACAAGGTTTCAGATTGGAAATTATTTCTGCAAGAAGATTTTGCTTTCACTTCAGAATTCTTTTAGATTTGTTCATATTCCCTATCAGCAGGTCCACAGTAGGAAATCAAACTCTTAAATTTGCAAAATGAAAAGGCCGTTCCTCGAAAAAATGTTTGAAGAGTCCTGTGGCTCCATCCTCTGTATTGCCGGATGTAAAAACTTCGCTATCATGGTCCCATAAACTCCCTAAATTTATGGTTTCTGGATGTCATCATAATCTTTTAAAACCTGTGACTATCGTTCATTATTTAAAATCAAACAGTGCATCTTATTTACTTAGGCGACACTTCAGAGTGGTGGGAACTTGAGCCGTTTCAAGCAATCTGCTCCAGCTGGCACGATCATTCGCCAGCTGGCTCCATTGTCATCCATACCCCACGCAAGAAAAGTTCCGCGCTTATCTTGTTGGTGCTCATAACTGCTCGTAGAACGATGTTAAAACAATAGTCATCTGACATAGGATTGTTCTTTCTAAAACACACTGTGACATTGAAAATGCTCACTTAGGTCATAACCGGCCTTGATAGAGCAGCGAGAAATCTTCATAGTCACCCAGCTCAACCTGACAAGCTTTGCAACGATGTCAAAACTAGTCATGACGTTGTCTAGTTTTCATATGTGGCTTTAAAGTCGACAAATAGTGTGTGTTGATCTGGAATATCTTCTGCGGGATCTCGCATAATGTGAATATCAAATTCTGGGCTAAAACCGCACTGGTCCACATCATGAACCAAATTATTCATGAGGGTTTCATACGCTAACTTACTACAATACTTTAGTTGGTGTAGTCAAAACGGTCTCTTTTCTTGTAGATCGGAGAAATAAAGCTGAGATTTTATACTCGGGCATGCTTTTCTCTAATCATATCTTACAGATGAGCGGGTGTATGTTCCTAAACGGATCGTTCATTGCTTTTTTAGTTTCGTCAAGATCAAGGGGACGGAATTCTATATCGTCTGCGATCAAGACGAATATCATTTGGCCAAACAGCGATATTTTTTTGAACATCATCGTTATAGAGCTTGTAGAAGTAGTCTTTTTCTATTTTCAGAACCCACCGCTGACACTCCCATTCTGACCTTGTAGCTCTGGCATGTCCGTTTTATTAATCTGATAAAAATTTATTGCAGATGCATTCTTGCTTCTCCAAATATCAATAGTGTTTCGCCAACAAAAGCCCAAATAAACTTCAGTTGCAACGGCCTGCACTTAAAAATACTCATTCTCGTCATGTGAGGGCAATCTTAGAGCCAGAAGCTTCCTAAACAAAAAAAATGTTTGATCTAGCTTACTCAACTGGCATATTTGTTTTTAGTTTTTTTTGGCGACATTTCTCAGTGACTTTCATAATTTTATCGAGATGTACATCATTATGCTTGCAAATGCGTCGAACGCAGTTTAATTTGGCACTATTCCTTACTCGTTTTCCACAAACTTTTCGCTTAAAATTGGCAACAACTGGCATTGCAGAAGCAGATTTTTCATGACAGTTTTTGGCATTCTTTTATTTTTAATTCTGACAATAGTTCGGTAGTGAACTTTTCAAGCTCATCAAGGTTTTTTTTTGGTTTTCTTCCGAAATCTTTATTTTGAGTAGATTAAAGTAGAGTTGTCAGTCCATCAGGTGGACACTGCGCCACATTTGCACCTTTTTAAGCTAAGTGCTTACCTGCAATATTTGCTTTGGATTATTCCTTGTGGTACACGAAATCTTCACCAATAAGATGGGACGCGCAGCACTAATTGTACTCGTACTTTTATTATTTTCGGGTAAACCGAAGCTATTACTTCTCCAGTTGCCCATTCTTAAAGGGAGAAAAGCATTGCCATAACGTTGTACCCTTTTGCGCAAATTTGTGAGTTGCCTTCTCAGACTTAGGGTAGAAGAAGAGTGGCTCACTTTTCTATCTCCAGACGTAAACTCTGCCATGGGAGTAGTTCATCGCAATCATTGGTTTGTCCGTCCAAAGGATTTAATTTAAAAAAAAATGCTCTAGATACTCGTAGCACACTGTTAGCTTTGCTTATAAGTACGCAAGGCAACGGTGTTTTCCATCTTCATGCACACGCGTCCGATCTATTATTTCTAGGGCGTCCATATTTTGAACTGTAATCTGATTGCCCTGTGGATTCAAAAGTTAAAATATGGAGATCAAGGGGCAAAGTTTCCAACAGGACATTAGAGATCCTGCAAACTATTAGCAGGAAAAGTCGGATCTATTTTAGAAAACAGTTAATTTTCATTTTAACAAATGAGTGGATGTTTATTTTTGCACCCCACTGTATGTTGAGTTGAGAATTGTTACAATTTTGCTGTAAACAGTTTGGACACTCGGTAACTATATTCGATGGTTAAATGAGATTAAAACCTCCCTAAAATTTGCAGTGAAAACGACTACCATTCGTTTAAACTTGCGAGTTAAATAACAGATGAATTATATAATTTTAAGACGTCGAAGCTTCTAGTTTCTATCAATGAAAAGATTCTCAATCTTAACCTGGCGGTACAGAGACGACCTGTCGAATTGATTTAAACCTACAAAAATTCAATCCATTTGCATAGGGTTGTCATTTAAGTGGCATTTAAGTGGCATTTTTATGATTGGCAGACATCCTACTGTAGACAACAACGGTCTTATCGATTAGGCACTGTAAAGAATCATTGTTATTATTACTATTAAAATGTTACTGCGAGCAATATATCAAATCAAAAAAAAAACCACTCAAGGCTTGCTTACTTAAAAACTTGTATAATTTGATTTTGATGAAAACCCTTATTGAGTTTGATTTGGAGTTTCGAAGAATAAACGAGCAAATAACATGAACATTAGTTCTAAGTTAGATTTATTGATATTTTCTATTTCTACTTAAAGTAATTTTTAATTTTACGTTTAACTTTGACTGGCTGTTTTGTAAGGCATACAAAAATGTTATGAAAACAAAATATATCAATTAAGTCGACGTTCTTTGTACTTTTTTTTTTTCAAGAATTCATATTGTCGGCGTCTCTATTTTGTTTTTAATTATTATTATTATTTTTGATTTTTGTTATTGTGAATTTTCAATATTTAATTTAATTGTGTGACTATATGTAACTTGAAATAAATATTATTTAGCATTTATAAATTTACAATTTTATGTCATATCTTTTGTATTATGTAATAACGTACGTTTTGTTGAAGAAGAAAAACAAAGAAAAGTAAAATTTAAAAAAAAGAGAAAATTTATATTTAAATTTGTAGCAAGAATTATTAAAAAATTATACAAACTTATAGAAGAATGAAATAAAGCAATTATTTTGTATTAATTTAAATATGCTGTTTGTCTTCTATTTTTTTCAATTTTAATAAAAAGATATTTTTAGTTAAAAAATATTTCGAAAGCATTTACAAATCGAAGGGCATTTGGTAAGATCTTTTTCTCGGCAGACTGTAGTTCCATTTTAGAAGAATAAATAAAAATATTCATGCCGATTGTGGAATACGGCGGATTGACTGCGGAGGGAGTAACTCGCATACGCAATCGAAGTTCGACCCTATTATTGAATCCGACGGATGAACTAATTATTGGTCCGCAAAACCTCCTTATCGATCCTTTTTCTAAACAGCTGTTTTCTATTAATTTGCAATTTTCATCCTTCATAAAGTTCTGAATTATAGTTACAGTATAAATATAAAACGTGAAATAAAGAATATAATGGACACAATTGGTTTTTTTATGCAATTAGAAGGAGAAGAAAGTGATTCCCGAGCATTTCGGTGTAAAATAAGAAGTACTCGTATTATCAGCATTAATGTGTGCATCTTTCTTTCAGATTTGTAAAATACTTCAGGCTGAATAAAACAGCATTTAAATATATATTAGATGTATTAAAGGAAAAACTGCCACCTGTGGTAAGATCCACATCCTTGACTCCGGAACTTAAGTTGGCTGCATGCTTAAGGTTCCTGGCTCAATTATTTTCTCCTCCAAAGGAGTAAAATGAATCTCGTTGTTTTCCCCGCCACCTGTAGCTCTTCTAGTTATGAGCTAGTTTCTTTTATTAATTATAATTAATAAAAAAATTTAATAATTTAAACGATGTAGTCACCTTTTTCCATTCAGCAATTTCTTTATTTGGAGGTCCCAAACTATTCAGTTACGCATTTAAATCTTCCCAAAATTGTTGCACAAATTCAGGGTCCTTTTTATGAAGTTGTTTGCTATGTCAGGATTTCTTTTCATCGCGCTACACATTGCCTCAAACTGTAGCCGCGTCGCTTGTCTTCTGAAAATAAAAGTAAATTATTTCTGTTCATTTAAAATCTAAAACTTACTTCCTGGTGCACAAACTCATCCTTGGTCCTCCAAATTCGCAACTAATTTGACGCGGATTGGAAACGTGGAAAGATGTATGGACTGCGGATCGGTTTCGTTTCCATAATACCATTTGTTTGCACTACATTCCCGATATCCGCTCACTTTAAGGTTTGCTTCTTCAATAATAGGAAAAACAACGAATGCGGAAATATTCCCTCCGCAGTCAATCCGCCGGATTCCATAATCGGCATGATTGTGTTGTGCAGTATACATATATTTTTTGGAACTGTTACGGTCGACAAAGTTCGGTCATCATTTTATTGCCAGAAATGGCCCTGTCGTGTGCTATTCAATGTCCTTTTTATTGAATACTCGTTTTACTGAAATAAGTCGGTCATTCGTACTCATAGAAAGATGAGTATGCACTGATAGAGTGCATATCGTACCAGCACCCATCACATTAGCCTGCTGTTGTAGGATCTTGTATCACTTATACCCAGCACATTTAAATGCTCCACGACGGGCCTTTCCCGTTAAGTAGCATTAGGAAACTCGGTTACCTTTTAGAGCTGTCAAGAAGCTTTTGCTAGGTATTCGGGCATTCGCACAATACGCCTGATAGGATCTTGTATGCGATGTCAAGAAGACTGATGCATATGTAGTTGGCGCAGTTCAGAGGGTCTCCTTTCTTGAGGATCGGACCAACAATGCTGAGGTCCCATTCATCGTGCATACTTTTGACCGTTCATATTTTATAGGTTAGTTGGTGTATGCTCCTTACGAAGTCAACGTATTGAAGAGATCGCCATTCAAGCCGTCCTATCTAGCAGCTTTGTTGGATTGTAGCTTAGATATGGCTATCTTCACTTTATTGAGGTCGGATGGATGAAATTGATGGTCAACATCCTCCAGATCGAAAGGTTCATTCTGCCTGGCAGTAGTATTTGGTTCGTCATCGCCGTTATACAGTCACAGAAATGCTATTCTCAAATCCTCAGAATCGACTATGACTCTACTACGATGTTGCCTTGTTCGTCTCTACAGGCTTCGGTTCGAGATTTGTGTCCGCGGCATGTTTTTTCTATCTTATGGTAAATCTTTCGAACCTCATTCGTGGAGTAGCATCTTTCAATTGCCTGGACGTCGCACTTCTCATGCTCCTTCATTTTGCTCTTGAGAAAACGGTGTTTGGTTCTTTGGTCGTGACCAGCTCTAGTCTTGCTTAGCTTCACGTGCTTGGCGGCACTCGTGGTCATTGGATTTCGTTGTGATGTTCGAGTTAAGCCCAACACATCAGAAGTGGCATCTCTGATAGCTTTTGCGCGGCATTGGGCCTCCTAAGAGATTAACTGCCTGACGTCGAAATTTCTCACAAGATTAGCTTGCTTTGGGGCTGTTAGGAATAACCACAACCGTACATCGACAAGAACAAAGTAATGGTCGGGGCAAGTTTTGCTTCTGGGAACGTTCTGATATCCATAATACTGGAGAAATATCTGGGGTCAGTCGCAATCTGGTCAATATCCTCTTGTCAATATCGAGATTTAAGAACGGCGTTCTAGTTATGATAATGTTTCGCCCAGCCATAAAATCGATTAGCCAGAATCCGTTATCAGAGATCGTGCAGAATACGAGTGTACCTTCCGACAGTACTACAAAAAATTCCCGCTCTTCAATTTCAACGCCATACAAAGGGCAATTACTTGTAGGTTCTGTTCCAGAGCTCACAGAAACTCTTGGTATCGCCAGATTGACACCTATCAGCGCCTTCCCTATTTCTACAGCAACTAACCACATTGGATATTTTGAATCCGGATTTGTTATAAGAGGCAGACATCGATTTCTCCAAGAGGCAGCATTACCACGGGCCACTGCCTTGTTGTGACCAAGGTACGAATACAAAAATCGATAAGGCCGCTAATAAAGGGGAATACTGAGCGGAAGTTTGAAGTTGCTTAACAATTCTCAATCTCCTTAGTCGACAGTATTTTGTTCCGAGCCCAGTGGCAAAGTTTTCAACAAACCATCAAGAATGCCGTTGATTCTGTAGGTTTTGCCAGACAACCATTCCAGTGGTTGGACGATAAATTCAAACTGATGCATTCCGTAAAAGAAAAGTATATAAAACCACACTGAAAAGGAATGTCAGAGCGAAGAAAAAAGCAACGAAAAAGCATATGATCTCTCAACATCGTCCATAAAATCCGTACTCTGTTATCACCTGAAACCTACTGTCAACCAACTGATTGATTGATCCTTAGGTTTGGTTCTAGGGCTATAAAGTCCATCTTCGACCACATTTTTAAACTGCTGTTTTTCGGAATTCAAGCCAGCATCCACCCGCCACTAAACGTAGATGGGGGAAAATTATACAAGGCCGCTTCTGATTTTTGGCACCCGTTCTAAATTTATCCGGCTCTGCGGATGATATATCGACAGAATACGTCGAGCAGTTTGTGATGAATTTGAAAGTATTTTAGCAGAAGCAGTGAAGATGAGTTTGGTGGTGAAAGAGTGAAAAATACGAACTATGAGCTAGCTAAAATTTGAATTGAACAATTTTGGGTTTTCTAATTAACGATTTCTGCGATACATTACGCAATGTGTCATCCCTTAATGAAGAGAGTGAAGACTGACAACCTTATTGCCTTACTTTTAAACTCTTGCAAGACCTGCTCAAGTGAGTTTATTTTTCTTTTTTTTATTTACTAATATTCGGGCCTGCAAGAAATTTAGTGTATTCTTACCATGCTGAAGGAAATTTAGGGAAGGAAAAAAATTACATACCGATGACTAGGATAATGTAGACTGCATACGTTAAATGCATGTGAAACGTCAGGTTGATGTAGACTTAAGTCTTTTGCAAAAGGTAGTGACATAACATTCCATTATAAATAATCATTCGGCAGTTGGCAGAGTTCCTCATGTTTTTCAACAATTTTTATTTTTCTTAAGATACCAGTGGTGGTGAGAGCACGATGTATTTTTCGCTGTAAGAAAGGAAAAACAAGTCGTGTGGGCTTACTTGCATGCTGATTAAGCTGGGTTTTTGCAGCGAAGTATATAAAACACTGTCCCTCAGATCTAGCAAACCATCGAACTTCGAATGTCGAGGATACGGAGAAACAATTATTTCTATAGATCAGAAACCAGACGTTTTCTTCTGGCTTCTCTAGTTTAAGCGGGAAAAGAATAATGGCACTTGTTCTTTTTCGGGAGATTTAAAATTTGATTGATCACGAGAAGTGGAGAGCGATCTTCTTATGTTTCAATAAGTACGAGGGCGGGTCAATAAGTCCGTGACTTTTTGAATTTCTGACCTCTTTACTGAAACAGCAACACTGCTCCTGTCAACAGGCATCTGTCAGTTGACTCCTGTCAAAATTTAAACTTGCTGCGTCAGTTAGTTTGTGTTTGACAGCTATTTTTATCAGACTACTCACTAATTTGAGGAGAAAATGGAAAAAAGTGAATTTCGTGTGCTTATTAAGCATTATTTCTTGCGAAAAAAAACCATTACCGAGACCAAGGCTAAGCTTGATAAATACTATGGGGAATCTGCACCATCGATTTCAATGGTAAAAAAGTGGTTTACTGAATTTCGTTGTGGCCGTACAAGCACTGAAGATGCCGAACGTCCTGGACGCCCAGTTGAGGTCTCTACACCCGAAACAATCGAAAAAATTCACGATATGGTGTTGGCCGACCGAAGATTGAAAGTGCGAGAGATTGTGGAAGCCGTAGGGATCTCGCATGGCTCAGTAGTTTCAATTTTGAATGATCACTTGGGCATGAGAAAGCTTTCCGCAAGATGGGTACCGCGTTTGCTCACAGTCGACCACAAACACATGTGCAGTTGCCATGGCAAAAATCCATGAATTGGGCTATGAATTGCTCCCTCATCCACCCTATTCACCAGATTTGGCTCCGAGCGACTACTTCTTGTTCCCAAACCTGAAGAAATGGCTTGGTGGAAAAAGATTTGACTCCAATGATGAAGTCATCTCGCAAACAAAGGCCTATTTTGAGGACCTCGAAAAATCATTTTTTTTGGAAGGGATAAAAAAATTGGAGAAGCGTTGGACAAAGTGTATAGAGCTCAAGGGAGACTACGTTGAAAAGTAAAATTATTTTTTTATCAAAAAATCTGTGTTTTAATCCAAAAGTCACGGACTTATTGACCCGCCCTCGTATTAAGTTGGCTGACCTATGAACGTTTGGAATAAACTTCAATCAAGTTGAGGTTTAACCTTTCCTATCTTGCGTTTCCTCGCCGACGACGTTTATTAATATTTCCATCTATAAATATTTAGACGGTGAGTGGCAAGTGCAAAGCATAGTTTATATTGCTAATTGTGCCTTATGATCATCGCTATAGCCAAACCAGATGCTTCGTACGTTAATATATTTTAAAACAATATTCGAAGATCGATATATTTTAACTAGAATTGTATCACTCTCAAAGACTTGGCAGCACTTATGTTGACGTGACTTTTAGACTGACACTTTGGCTGTCAGCATAACAAGTTTATTATGAAGAGAGAAAAAAAAAATCGCTTAGTAGCACTGTGGATTTATCCAGAACCGTATTCGGAAATAATTTTCAGCTAGCGATGGACATATTTAAGGGTTTGCAGAAAACCCTTTTCATCTGGTCGACCACGAATCCAGAGTGCATGGAGAAGAGCATCAATGAAATAAAATCAGCCACAGGCGGCGAGGTTGTTGTCGAAAACATCGATCGACTTTTACTTGGTAAAATTTCTGACTAAACTACAATAAAACTAATGCTGCAATAAGTTTCTTTACTCTCATAGCCTCTCATCCAAACTCATCATTCGATCTTATCGTTGTCCAAGGTGCTAGGTCATCTGACGCATTTGCGAAATTGCTAAGCCTGCTTAAGCCCTCTGGTAAACTTTATCTGCAAAAATTCGAGGGCAGTGCTGATAGCTGCTCACAACAATTGAAATTATCAGGATTCCTTGATATTCAAAGTGCAAATGGCTCAATAACGTGTCAGAAGCCCAGCTATGAAGTTGGATCGGCTGTGAAACTATCGTTTGCTAAAAAGGATGTCGCGTCGGTTTGGAAAATTGACGCTGATGACGAAGAGGAAACAATCGATGAAGATGGTCTCTTAGATGAGGAAGATAAAGCCAAACCTGACCCAGAATCGTTAAGAGGTAAAACGATTATCATATATTTATTCACTAGACTTGGACTGATAATTTTCTTACTTTCAGTTTGCGGGACAACTGGCAAAAGAAAGGCTTGCAAAAATTGTTCGTGTGGTCTTGCTGAAGAGTTGGAAGAAGAAAAGACTAAAGCTGCTGCTCAAACACAGAACGCTAAATCTAGTTGCGGAAGTGTAAGTATTCATTTTTGTATAACTCAAACTCGACGGAAATGATAACAATTTTCGATTTTATTTAGTGTTACCTAGGGGACGCCTTCCGTTGTTCAACTTGCCCATACCTTGGAATGCCTGCATTTAAACCAGGCGAAAAGGTTCAACTCGGCGGAAATCTACTTAAGGCAGACATCTAAGCCAGAAACAAGGCACATTTTTCACAATTTCATTTGATTTTATACACTGTCGTCGAAGCAAGGCATTCACCACATTCGTATATTTATTTGAAAATCTAATAAAATGGCTTCAGCAGAATCTCTTTCAGGTGGTTTGAATTGAAGTAATCAGACGCATCAGTGGTATCATATATTGTCATCTGGGGACAAAAGAAAATAAAAGCTTATCTCTTACACTAGTCATATATCTTCAGTTAGCCAGCAAATCAATGAACAGGTGTGTAGGTATGAGCTCTGAATCAATTGCTAAATACGTAAAATAAAAAGTTTCACGGTTACATGAAATCTGTAAGCTCGATATGACAGATAACGTGTACAAGAGGTAAAAATAACTTCTAGCTCTCGTCCATTTTTGTTGAACTTTTTCAGTATGAGTTGCGATGTCTACGTCTGTTGGCTAAGTTGTTGTATGAAAGCGACAACCATACCAAGATATACCAACTAGAACAGATAAACGATGATCACAGAATTGTTTTTCATTTTCTGTCTTAAAAGAGCACTTAAACAGAGAGTTTGCACTGGAATTTTTCAGTTTTTTGTACACGACCAGCCCGTACAAGATCAACATTCCGAACTAGCTTGGAAGTATTAAGAGGGTGTAGAAACCTCATTGCCAGCAGAATTGTGTATATTTCCGCTTGAAAGATACATAAGTTGCTAAGCTATGGGATGGAGCAGCGTTACTACGAATGCAGGTTTGCCGTCAGTGGAAAACCCAATTTGCCAACATACTTAAGATCTGAGGTGGACCTACGCCTCCATCATCAATCGTTTCCAAACAACTTGATCTTCAGCTAGTTGCCTCCATTGGGGGTGTCCGTGGTGTAGTGGTACTAGCCATCGCTTCTCACTCGGACGGTCAAGGTTCGAATCCTACTCATGACAAGTTTTTCATTTGTGTGATTGGAACTCAGTCAGAAAAATCTGCGTGTGAAGGCATAACACTGACTTGTAGATATGGCTATTGTAGAGTTTCAAGCACAAAAACAACCGTTAAAATTTACAACCTGAATCATTCCGAGTTAAGAAAAACCCTCCGTCCTATTCGGACTCCCACCCCTGGAGAGTCAATATCGAAACCAAAATAGATCTGAGTTTCAAACCACTACATCCCAACAATCCTTTTCTTTTTCCTCCTTTTGTCTTTTCCCTTGAGGCGCGCGTAAATTATAAAAAAAAAAAAAAATGTTGCTAAGTTGTTTGAAGTCCACTTTCAATAGCGTTTTCACTCATCGTTGATGCAGCTCTGTCAACATAAATCTCATAGACCCCCACGTCGCGATAAAAATGTCATTAAAATGGTCATTTAAGGTTGCCAAATAGGGAAACTTAGGTGGTACTATCGTAAAGTACACTTTTTATGACATCACTTCCGAAAACGGTCACAAGATTATTGATTTTGTGGGAGGACGTAATATTACTATAGCCAGTCCACGGTTTCTTGAAATGCATCAAGGAACCAGGTTGACTACTGCTAATTGGAATATACATTGTTGTAGCAAAGTTATTGATATGAATATCGGTTACAGCTTAAAGACAGCGAACCATTGTGGGGAATATGGAATTCGAGTGACTACAATCGAGAAGCCCAATGCCATTGGCATTGAACATAAAAAAGGCACCATTCTTAAAGAACAATCAAAAGGTCACTTCTAATGTGTAGGATTCGAAGCCGCCCCAACAAAGAAACTTTTCGATATACAGAGCGGCCCGGTAGAAAAGAACAAGCAGCGCTCGCAAGCAGTCAAGCCTATGTGTTGTGTGATTTTTTCAACATCGTTCTTGAAAGAATTATGCAAAACTTAAAAGCCACAGCCATTATCTATCAAAAGTCTGTTCAGTTAATTGCAGACGACATTGATATAATAGAATGGAAATAGTGAATGTCAACAAGAGGGGACTCTTAACATCGACGCTAACGACAAAATGTTACGACAGGTAGCTACAACTTTAAGGCATTTATCTTCCTCAAACAATGACACCAGTGCAGAGGTCGCTCTTTCTACTCGCTGCGTCTTTGGTACATTTGTATGGTATACACGATACTGATCATCCTGATCCTGTTTTATGGCGCAGAAGTTTGGACAGTGGAGAAAGCTGACAGCTGAAAGCTGAAAATGCTAATTTTTGGTCTCGTTTGGTTCAATGGATAGTGGAGGAAATGTTTCAAAAGCGCACTGTACGGATCCTATAGCGATGCCGACCTAGCCAGAAAAACTTGGATAAATTAACATAGATGGGTAGGTTACTTTGAGCGCATGTGCACCAGCGTCCTATCGCAGAAGGCTATCGACTCCAACTCAGTGAGTCGTATAAGGTGGTGGACAGCGAAATCCTTCGCTCTCCTCGCTATCTAGAGAAGCATATTAGCCCCGAAGTCCTGGTCGACCACAGACTCTAGGGCTATCTAAATACCTAAGGTGGCAGGGTGCTCTATGTTTCGAGATATTAGAACAAAGTCAATTAATCTAGCCCTGAAGCTGCAAAACCCACTCGTAGAAAAACTTAGCTAAACCTACCCATTCAAAGTGAACCACATATTGGATGGCTTGTAAAGATAGAGCGGAGCGGTGAAAACTTTTTTGTCTCGTTTTGAGAAGATGCACCACGCTGCTCCATGAGCTTCACGCAAATATGGGTTCAGTGGCCAAGAACAGCATTCGAGATGACCAGAAAGCCACAAAGAAATCAAGATGTTCGGGCACCAAGTACAGCAAATTTGTCTGCATCATTAGCGGGGTGAAGCACGCTGTCATTGGTTTTGACTGAATTAATATGATAACCGAACGTATTCCCATATTCCTCTTGTGCACTCAACAGAGAATATTGCAGCTATTGCCGAAAGTGTCCGCCTAAGCCCAAAAACTTCAACGCGTCAACGACTTCAACAACTGAACATTAGACGCACTAGGCTGAGGATAATTTTGGATAAACATCTCGGATTTTTTGCTTACAAGGTCTAATTGAGTCATAAATCGGAGCATTTGGAGTACCCGATTCTCAGTTATTGCTTCTCTGCTTGCGCTGTAAAGCATCTCGAAGTCGAACATTTTGCTCATGACACGCATTTTCATCTCGGCGGCTACGTAAACAAGCATTGCCATATGGGGCCCGGTAAATCTACAATAAGTCATATTTAAGCCAATGCATCCTGAATTTGAGACTGTTTGGTGTGGGTTTTGGAGTGACTCCATTATTGGCCCATTTTTGTTCCAAGACGACATTGGAAGAAACGTTAGAGTCAATGGAGAGCGATATCGAGGCATGGTAACCGATTTTTGATGCCCAGAAATTGAGAATTTGGACTTGGGCGAGCTACGGTTCCAGCGAGATGGGGCTTCGCTCTACACAAGTCTTACAGCAATCGGTCCCACAATACGAGGACTGCTTGAAAAGTTCTCTTCCCAAACAGGAATTGTCCTCTTATTTCAATACACTTATTCCATCTATCTTCGAGGGGTTATATACCTTTTTATAAGCCGATTCTCCCAACTCCTCAATAATCAGCTTCATATCGGCTATCACCTCTCCGTTGGTTGACAATTTTCGTCACAACATTGACGCCATCACTTTTGCAGCCAATGCACATGTCTTGGCTTTCTTCAGCGGAGGAGAATCGATACGTTTCCATTGCGTCGATTGTTCTTTTGCTTTAGGAATATAGTTTTCATCAGTGGTTACAAATATTCTCAAAAAATCGCTAGTATTCCTTCGAAATAACGCCAGATTCTCTCTAGAAACTTCAACCCGATTGGATTTTTGTTCTTGGGTTAACAAACGCCGCTCTCATCTTGCTGAAATTTTTTTCAATCGTAATTCTCGTCAGTTAAAGTACGGAACACCACTCTTTTAATCTTCGGTCTTCTAAAACCATTTCAATGATTTTATCGGTGAAGTGATGGATGTCGATGGCCTACCGCTCCTCGGATCATCTTTGATGCTGTCTCTGGCGTCGTATTGTTTAATCACGGCTCTTATTTGAATTTTCCATTTTTTTAAAGATAGAAGCAGATTTGTTCAAACAAAAAATCGTAGAAAAATGAATATGCGACGAAACTTGACACACAACTAGCTTAAATATTAAGTAACTGAACAAATATAAATTTGTTTACATTTTATCACCCAAGCTAGGTTAGGCCGAGAACTTTTCAAACTGCCCTCCTAAACTCAATAACTATGCAATCAGTCATTAATGAGCTGCTATTTCAGGCTATTGGACTCTGTTTAGTAGATCGCCAGTAAAGATCGATGCTTTGTCAAAAATCCAGAGACGTTTTAGGCACTAGCAAAGTATATTGGCCAAGCAATTCGTGAAATAAAGGCTGATACCAAGTGTCGGAATTCGGTAAGGTTCCCATAGTCCTTGAATGGCGGCATAACAAGCTTCTTGAATGATAAGCGGAGTCACCAAGTATAAAAGATTCATTGGGAAGCCAGTATCGATGGTTGCATTCTATATCCCTCACAATAAAGGGCACCCTTTTCTTTCACTGAAACAAAGCTTGTATTTCTTCGAAATATTCGTCCAAAAGTAGTTCATTGCTGATCCGGACACCTCAAATAGATTGACAGAAATTGCGAATAACTTAATGAAAAAGCTACTAAAACATTTGTAATGTATACTGGACAAAAAATACGAACGTACGTTAAATCATTTTCACCAAATGAATCAATTTTTTATACTTCAGGTTCCACTGAATCACTGCTAGAACTAGTCAAGGACTGAAGGCTTTTTATCCACTTGACTTTATTGGTATTATCCCAGTTTTTCCTGACGAATAACGAAGACAATTGAAACGATCAATTTGAACTGGATATCTATATTATAATTAGATTTTTGAAAATTACTCTTTACTTTGTAATATTAACCCACGTCGGTAAGGTAGATCACTTCATAATTCTTTCTCTAGTACTATATCCTTTAGGTAATTGTACTAGTCGTCGCTCTTGCCCATTGCGCATGGAGCATTTGAAAAGAATTGCCTGACAGCCAGCAGACCATTCCAAATGTCACTTTACCCAACCTCACCAACGTAACGCGCCGAACGAAGATTGGAAGAAAAAAAAAAGAAAAAAAAAATATTTCGTTTCCCAAGTGGTTGTTTACTGTTCCATTCGTGAGTTCAAATTTGGAAAATTTAATTCAACGAAGACATGCCACCGATGTAAATTGCCAGTCGAGTTATTATGCTTCAATTGATTTTGAGAACGAGGAAACTTCCTCAAGAACTCGGACGTCATTGGGGCTGTCACCTAAGGGTAAACCATTCCCGAAAGCATGTTATGTAAACGCTGATTACACATTTATTTTTGTTTTTATTCTTTGTAGTATGCCAGTCGAACGTCGACAACAAAAGTTGCTCAAACAATCGATGAAGCGACTGATTCAGCTGTGGATCTAGTTCAAGCAGTTGCTATTCCTGTGGAGAATGCGCCAACACTTGATACATCACGGAGAGTGGGCGGTGGAGTCTCTGTTGCGACGTCTGTAGATCTTTCCAAAGATAAAAACGAAAAACTACCATGGGCGCCTAGTCCGTCGTTGGAGCAGGGAAAACTGCTCAGCAACTACAAGAAGTTGTCAAAATTTCGTTTAACTTGTAAGTTGTATCTATGAGGAGTTTCTCACGCCTTAACCTCTAAATCTATCCGTAGCGCTTGTAGTGATAACGTCAATGGCAGGATATGCAATGGCACCGGCTGCCTTTGATCCAACGACATTTGTTCTCTGCTCCGTAGGTACTGGACTGTTGTCGGCTGCTGCGAATTCCATAAATCAATATCATGAAGTTCCATTTGACTCGCAAATGTCAAGGACAAAGAATCGTGTTCTAGTCACTGGGCAATTGACCCCAGCACATGCTATTGGTTTTGCCCTAGTATCAGCTACCACTGGCTTGGGAATGCTATACTTTGGGGTGAATGGTTTAACTGCTGCCCTGGGAATTGGCAATCTGTTCCTCTACACATCCATATACACCCCAATGAAACGAATAAGCATTCTTAACACCTGGGTGGGGTCGTTTGTTGGTGCAATTCCTCCATTAATGGGCTGGGCTGGCTGTGCTGGAGGTTTAGACACCGGTGCTTGGATTTTAGCTGGCCTACTATACGCCTGGCAATTCCCCCATTTTAATGCATTATCCTGGAACTTACGACCGGATTACTCTAGAGCCGGTTACAGAATGATGGCTGTCACAAATCCAGATCTTTGTCGCAAAACTGCGTTGCGGTACACCGGCGCAATAACAGCCCTCTCTTTGGCTGCACCCCTGCTAGACGTCACAAACCCATGGTTTGCCCTGGAAACATTGCCACTTAACGCTTACTTTTGCTACCTTGGTAAGGACTTCAACTTGATTCTAGAAAGGCTTAAGAAATGTAAAACACAAATTCTATTTCAGCTTGGAAGTTCTATCAAAAATCGGACAGTGGAAGTTCACGCAAATTATTCCGTTTCTCCCTTCTTCATCTACCCGCTCTAATGGTGCTCTTTCTCCTCAACAAAAAGCGTTGGATATTCGCTGAGAAATCTACCGAAGAAGCAGCTGCCACATCTGTTCTACTTACAGAAAGTTCTGTAAATCACACCCTTGAAGCAGTATCTAAAGGAAGTTTTCTTTCAACACCCAATGCCTCGCTGAGTAAAGTTTTGCCAGTTGCTGTAGCTGCTCCAGCAGTTACACCAACTTCAGCTACACCTAAGGAAACTAAAGCAACTTTGTGACATTCATCTAGACTTAGCTAATTTATCTTTATCTTAATTTATGTGTAAAGACCTCTGCAGTTGAGATTGGTGGTGATGAGAAGTGACAATGTGTTGCTGAACAGCACAATGCCATACGAGGCAACAACAAATAGAAAATTATTCTAATTGGCACTTAACTTAAAAGTAATCGCAAAGATTATCGTTTTCGAAACTAAATTCGTTTTGTCGTCCATCAAGGTACCTCTTTAGTTCTTAGTTTTCAGTTTTACTTAACAACAATCGAACCTTTTGTGTATATAGACGAGTATTACTGTTGAAATGAAGGCAAAGTAAATGTGTATCTAATGTTAAGTGAAGACGTTGGATGTTTTATTTTTTTATTTTTCCTTAAAGCGTAATTTATCAAATCGAAATGTCGAAGAGAATCTACTTAAGGAGTGCCCAAGGGCAGGCATAACAATTTATTTGTTGGGACACTCATGCTACTGACTTTCATCTTATGTGTAATATCGTTTGGGATGAGATGACATAACTTAAATTGATTGCACTGCGTCGGTGGGGTTCCTATTGATCTAATAATCATCTCTTCCTTCTTAATGATGCAAGACCTTTATCATTTATTTTTGTTTATCACTGCCTTTGGGGCCGATAAGAATGAATTAAACAGCAAACACTAAACGAAATACGGAACTAGAGTCGTTATTTAATTTGCGATATGAGAAAAACACATAACTGATATGGCGATAACTTAAACATTACGCAATGTCACTAAACACAATTCACCGTGTTTAATGCGAAGTTAAGGAAGAACCCATTTACCTTGCTGATTTCTATTTATTTGATTGACGATAAGTAAATCAGCAATATTAGTAGAAAAATGATTACACTTGATTATTCCAACGATCATTGCCTCTGTAGATGAACGCCTTATTCGCTACTTCAATGCTGCCACGTTTGTTTCGCGATTGAAAAGCTTGAAAGGGGCGACGATTGGATGCTGTTGAGATAGGGTATACATTAACTAGTATTAACCTGGCGATATTGTAACTTAATAATACAGTTCTTGTACACATTAAATATGATAATTTTAGTGGTAGCCATCAGGTACCGGTTGTTGTCCATTAGGAATTGACTTTCTAAACTTATATGCGCGTGTGTTTAATGGAGACATGGAGTTCCAAAACACGACAGTGGACTAATTGCCAAGACGAAATCAACGGTGACGCCTTCAGCTTCAAATAAAAGCTAAGAAACAAACTTTATCTGGGGTACTTAAACATTTTGGAGTTCAGCTCGATAAAGATCTCTAAGTCGGGTTCTTAGAAAACAAATAGCGGCGGATGTGCCAAAGCGGAATAGGCTCTCCAAGTAAAAAAAAAAAAACAATTAAAGGGACACTAGCCTCGGATGCACCCGACTTCCTTAGTAAGGATCACGATCCGGAACATTCACGGACTGCGAATTGAGAACTTGCACCTGTAACGTACGTACAGTGTATGTATACTCCTGGTGCTGGTCAAACATTTGAAACTGTCTTCACTGGATACAAAGCAGATATTACCACGATCTAGGAGCAACCATCCGAAGGTAGCCCCTTTAAAGGGTGCTAATGTTCCGCATCTCGAGCTTTGCGGTGGACATCTCTTGACTCCTATGCTGGAAAGTGTTCTCGTCACATTGGGATTAATCAACATTCCATTCCACTATTTGTCAGACTCGCATCGTTTTATACTAGTTAAGAAAGCAGCCGACAACACACAAACCATGTGTATCCAATCGAGTTCGGCATATTGACTTCCTTGGACAATTGGAATCCAATTCGTTCAGCAGATTATCCATAGGATTGCTTGCGTCGTGGTATGACTGCTACTCATGGAAAGATTTCGTATGGGACAAGTCACTTTACCTTGACCAACGTTTTATCATCAACAAATGGTTTCGATACATGAGCAAAGGATTAATGCTGCTCGACCATGCCTTGCATTGAGCGTGAATTACTGTGGGCCGTGTAGAGTCCACATAGGAATGAAAAGGTCAAGCACAACAATTAATACGTTTTAAGCAATTTTTGTCCGCAAAGGTACCGGGGTAATGGACGGCCTTTCCTCACGGTTATTCTTGGGGTGCATTCACACGTTTTATTAGAGGTTAAGCGTTAATGGCACTGTTCTACTTGGTGCGAATCGCATACTTCAAGAAGATATAGCCACATGCAGATAGCAGTCACCAGTTACCATTTCGTCACTCTTAGAGCTCCGTATCTGGGTCGACTAAGCAAGGCCGCAATAAAGTATGCAAAACGTCATCTTTTTTTTATACTTTTCGCGCCCTCAAGGGGAGGAAAGAAAGAGAGGTACCGATGAACGTTGTTCTTGAATGTTTGGAGGTTACAATGACAAGGAAATAAAGAGCTCGGCAGGGCAATCCATGAGCGAGTTGTTCGGCTTAGAAAAAAATCATGATATTTCAGGTTACGTCCGAAAATGGGCTTGTGGGTGTACTGATTGTTTTTTTTTTTTGCGTGGGAAGGTGGAAAACTTGCATAGGCGCAAATGGTCCGACGTCCATTGGTAGTGTCAGATTCTTACTGACTGAAACCACCTCCCGGGGAATCTTTCCGTTTATTCCGCCGCGGAACTACCGCTAAGAATTACTTCGCGAGGGACGGATTTGAGCTTTTCGCTTCGTCACGGGGTGCTTAGCGCATTCGCGTTCTTTTGCTGTTCTAATTTCCTTATCGCACATTATTCGTAATGCATGGTTCACAGCGGTCCAAAGATCTTTAGATTTCAACATACCTATATGTATATGGAACTATGTTTTCTGGTGTTGGCCGTTCACCAAATTCTTCACACAATACTATATAGCTCTTCCGTTTGCATACCGCGCACATTCTCTACCGCGTTCACGCAGCGAGGACAGGACGGACTCGAATCACGGTTCCGATTGAATAGATATTCACGGAAACAACGGTGACCCGTCAAGAACTGCGTAAGATAGTAATTCAGTTCGCTGTGTTTTCGTTTTACCCAACTCTTAATCCTTGGGATTAGTCGATACTTCCATCTCCCTTTTTAGGACTGTGTTGTTGCCACGCTTCTATACTGCGGCTTCTGTTTATGGATATCGATTAGTACCATAGAGGATAGCACCAATATCGCGTCATGGGAAACGTTCGAAACGCACTGCTAACTCGCAGTGCATATAATCTCTACACAGATTTGAATCCCTTCATGTGTGTCTTTTTATTCGCAACGTCACACCATATTTGTGCCTCCATACAACTGTATGGCATCAATCATCACTCCTAGGTATTTTACAAATGGGCTGGAAATAATTGTGTGCTCTCCGACTTTTATAGTTATCGTCCCTAGCACTCTTCTACACGTAATGAGAACGGATTCCGTTTTATGTTCCCCGAGGTCTAAACTCTTATCGCGCAGTCAGTTTTTTATCAGTGCTATTGCTTCCTTAAAATACAACTCGATTTCTTCAAGTTGGCAAAACGACTGCAACAGCAATATCGTCCGCAAAACCTATAATGGCGGCTTCCCTGGGGACTGAGAGTCGTATAATGTCGTCATACATCACGTTTCACAGTAAGGGCCCTAACACTGATCCTTGGGGGACGCCACCTGGAATTTTATATAATTTTGCCCCGTCGTCGGAGTCGTAGAGGAGCAACCTATCAATAAAGCAGCTCCTGATCAATCTTAATATGTACTCCGGTACATTTAATCTTTCGAAGCATTGTAAAATACGCGACCAGTTCGTCAAGTTAGAAGCATTTTCCACGTCAAGTGTAACCATGGCGCAGTACTTTTTGTTGTCTCCTTTCCATCGTCTACCTTCTATGGCCGATTGGGCTTTGTCTATTACGATTGTCGATCGGCCCTTTCTAAAGCCGTTCTGATATTCCGCGAGTCCATCATTGGCTTCAATGATAGGCTGTAGTCTGCTGCATGTAATTCGCTCTAATATTTTGCCCATAGTGTCGAGCATACAGAGCGGCCGATAAGATGAGGGCTCCTCCGGTGGTTTTTATATTCTTTTGGTAATAATACCAACCGTTGGTATTTCCATTGTTCCGGAAATATCCCCTCGTTTAAGCATGCTTTATATATGCTAACGAAAACGTCTAGGCGGGCCTTCATCGCTATTTTTATAGCCCTATTTGGTATGCCATCTGGATCAGGGGCTTTTCGATCATCTACCCTTTCGATTGCAGCGGTGAGTTCATCGGTTGTTAAGGCAGGAAGTCCGTCATGTTGAGAGGGGAACAGAGTTTCTACGATTCTGCTGAGTAATAGCACGCAAGTTGGTGTCGGTCTCTGAGGCGTTTTAAGCTTCGCGGTTATGATTTTGTACGCCTTACCCCATACAGTTTCGTTCAATTGCGTACAAAGATCCTTAAAGTACTCTCTTTTGCTAGACTTAATGGCGGATTTGAGTGCGGCGCGTGCTTCTTTATACGCTGTCCTCAATATTAAATGTCTATCCGTATCGCGTCTAGATCGTTGGTATTTTTTTCGTGCCTTAAGACAGGCTGTTCGAAGTTCCTTAATGTCGTCGTTCTACCAATACGTTGGACGCCGGCGGTTTTGTATCCACGTTCGAGCCATTGATATATCGCAGGCAGCGTGCAATTGTCGCGTTACTTGACGTACGATCTCGTTCGCTGTTCTCCCTTCAACTAAAGCTTCAGCGATTGCGTACTCAATGAGCTCTTCATCTAAGGTGTTTACGTTCCGTTTCGCCTTGCTAGTTTGAGACTGAGTGCGTTATGGTCACTGTGGGTGACACATATTTAACAATTTAAAATCCCAGCTGATTTTGACACTTTTCACTTTTTCACAATTATGTTCTATATCGAGAGTAGGTGCAAGATTTTCTGTTCCGAACAGATTAGAACAGCCCCACTAAACACAAAGTAGAACAGATTCGGATAGAAATTTTTCTCACTGAACAGAAAAGTTCCGAACAGTTTGGAACAGTCTCACTGAACAAAGCTTTTAACACTTTGTTAACCAAGGATAGAAACATTTCCAAATTTTCGTCTGCTTATTCCGTTACATAACGATCCGGGTGATAAATTCGCGGGTCTCCTGTTAATTTTCCAATCTGAGTCCCTCTTATTATATTTCTGGGCCCAGTGTCAGTGATATTCCAGCAAACCGTATTAAACAATGGCAGTGGAGTGATGCGTATTTTTCAACGATCCAAACTCGGAACAAGTGACAGCGGTCGTCCTGGTTTGACATGAGAATTTGAAACTAACATATTGGCGAAAAGAAATCTAAATTCTTGACGAACCTTAAGGGATCTTAACTATTATTTACGAAATAAAAGAATTTCCAGTCACACATTTAAGCTCATTAAAGCCCTTCATATAAGGATAGGTTTCAGTAACCCTCGATAAGTGTAAAATGAATATCAATTTCATAATGGAATATATATTCTCTATAGCTTAAGTAGTAGATTCACAAAATTCTACTGCTCCATACACGTTCAAAACAGAAGATTTTTACTACACTTATGTACATACAGATACCTCCATTGTATTTCAAAATTCCTAAAAGAAGTGCAAATCCCTGACGAAAAGGTGATATCAGCAATTGTTCCATCGTAGTCTAATTAGATTAATTTATGAGTACTTCGCAGACATTCGGCTTCTATAAGGCTATGCGTTGCCACTACCAAACACCTGAACCAGAACAAGAGATGCATTCCTTGTCGGCAAATTATGTTCTGCTGCTGATATTCGTTTCTGCTGTTACTAGATACGAATTGCGCTTCCCAAGCACTCGCGTACTCATATTTCAAAGACTCAGGATTATAATTAAACGGCTTTTTGGAAGAAAATCCTCTCATCCTTTCGTCTGCTCCTATTTCCCCTTCTGCTGCTTCCCATCATGCATCTTATTCTTAATTGTAAGATATTATCTATATAATAACCTTTGGAGACTTATCTTTGGCTCCTTTCCAGCTTTGCAACTTTTGCGCGCGACAATGACAGCAGCGCACGACAGTGTTCCGTTTTCTTAAGGGCTATGTAGTCCTTTTGCACCACCCTTTTGGGAAATGCCTTGGCCTGCATCCTGCCGTCGACAACTACTATCAGAATGGAGAGAATCCTTTATCCTTTTATCGTTATTACAGATTTTTTTTACCCCCCTTTCCTAACGCCATTGTACAGGAAGTACTCTATGCAATATCTTCATCAAAAACTATCATCGCACAAGGAGCCAAGGACGTTAAGGAGAAAAGGGTACAAAACGAAGGAAAGTATGAAATAATGGAAAGTATGGGGATTATTTGCGAAATTCCGGATTAAAAATGCTCCTGCGGAGACATGGAAACTGTGTCTACTATGTTTAATAATTTGCACGGCTATGGCATCCTTGAGTTAAGCTAGGAACATGAAAGAAGGTGGTGTCATCGTATCATTTCAGATAATTTCATCGTCATTGAAGTGCAGGAGACGGGGCAAAAAAAAAGGGAAGAAGAATAATTGGTTTCGATAGGAAAGTAATTGTCTTGGTGAAGTGTTTTCCTTTTTATGTTTTTGCTTTTCCTCTCTTTTTTGGATAATATATGATCGCATCGTTTGTGGGGAAAGGATTTAAAAATTAATTCTCCGGAGTGAGTTGTGTTTAAATTAATGTGAGAAAATGACTTTGAATATTAAAGTGTTGTATCAGTTGATGTTGCTATTATTTTGCTATCATTATGAACCACTTAAATATTTAGCAAGAAGGAGTAAGTCTCGGGGCATACATTTGTCCTGCGAATCTGTACTCAATCGCTGGTGGCGTTGGGCATTGTTTTGTATTCATCGACAGGCGATTCTTTTTTTTTACTTTAAGGACAGTATGTTGTGATTTCAGGCAGCCTTCTTTTAATATGATAATTTCTATTCCATGATAATATTATAATAGAGTGGCATGACAAGGGCAGCAGTCGCAGTGTTTATTCGGAGGAGGATTCACAGTAAAAAGAAGACTTGACGAGTAAGTCTTGACCTTCAGTCATGTAAATAAACTCCTGACGATGATTCGCACAGAGACTTGTAAACGTCCACGGGTAGAGAGAAGAAAAGGACGACCTTGCAAAGACTGCTGTAGAAGCTCTTTAAACAAAACCCACGGGAAGTGTCCTAAGTATGATGTGAAAATCGTCAGCCTAAGCAAACGGTCATCTTTGGTAATACAGTGGGTAGCCTTCACGTCATTAACGCCGGAAACAGATACAGGCTAATGTAACAATAGGCAGCACATGGTCCCATAAGGGAAGCTGTTTGAACCCATGACTAAACTGTCAAATTGCTAAAAAGATGTTGTATACGGATTATGCATTAACTCATCTTCAATGTGTGAGCCGGAAATTCGAAAATTCCCTGAACTTCGCCAAAAACAGGGGAGTAAGTGTTCTCAACATCGAATATAAAATCCTGTCTGGCGTTTTACAATTATGAATAGCTAACACTGTCCGTAGATAGACTTACCGTTCACTTTAAGTGTGATTCTATTAGGACAACCTCTTCATAGATTTTAAAACCGCATACGCCAGCATCTGTATACACAGTGCGGCAAATAATATCTCAGAAACGAGCAATATCTCAGCAATAAAGAGCGCCATCTATTTGTCTGTCATCATTTCATGACGTTTGGTTGTCATTTAAAATTATTATGTATAAGAATTATTTTTCCAAAAAACCTTTTCACTTGATTTTAAAATTTTATCATTAAAATCCACACAAAACTTGGTTAAAATGCATCTGATTGATGCAACAAGTGTATGGCGATAATTGTTTGAGTATAACTGTGTTTTTTTTGAGTGGCTGGAGGATGTCAAGCTCACAGGAAGGCCAATTTCCGTTCGGACACCTAAAATGATCCAAAAAAATACTTGATTTTGTTGCAGAAGACTGTAATGCTTCACTAGAAATAATGGAATAGGCCTTAAACATTAACAAAGATACTGTTGTGTATTCACAGTAAGTTAGTCTGGTATGTTGCATATACACCTTAAGTTGTTTAACAGATAGTCAGTATTGTGAATTAAAAAATGGCAGTGAAATTAAACTCGTGATTTTTAATAAAAGTCTTTGTCTTTAATTCTATGCTTTTTTTTCAAAAGAATAATTGATTGTCAAAATCTGCAACAGATATCTAGTTTCGAAAATTCAAGACATCACAGACAGCATCCTTCGTATTCGAGATGAATATCGCGATCCAAAAAGTTTCTGTTGCACGAAAACGCACAGAATCACACAACAATCATTGTTCGTCAATTTTTGGCTCGAAATTAAGTGTGTGTGTTAAATCATCTGCTGTATTCACCTGATTTGGCACTGTGCGATTTCTCTTTGTTTTCGAAATCGAAATTGAAGTTAAAGTTGGCAACTCCGCAAAATGTGCGGCAAGCATTCGAATCACTATTGAATCGCTGTAACAAGTGGATTGAATCGGGAGGAGAATGTCTTGAGAAAAACCCCAAAAAATAACCATAAATCGTGTTTTAATTATGTTTTCTAGACCAGTCCAGGATTTTATTTGCTACACTATGTAAAAGAACTATAAGCAGCAATGTCTAGTCTTGACATCTCTGCCAAGCTCGTTCGACTATGCAGGATGACAATGCGAAATCCACGCTGCTCCCTAAAGGTCGGTTAAGACCAAGCCCTAGACTTTCAATGGGAAGAAAAAGTACTTTAACATCGCAACGCATTGTAATTTTATTTTTAAAACAAACATTGTTAAAAAAAATTGTGCTAAGCTCGCAAGCGAATTCAGGAGGTATCATCTTTCGAAAGTCAGTTCAGTTTTTCGTATACGCAAACGAAATTCATAAAATGGAAAGAACAGAGCGAACTGTCAACATAGAGGGATGCATATCATCGACGCCCAAGAAAAAAAAGGTCACAATAGGCAGCTAAAACTACAATGACAACAGCGCGGAGATCAGACGAATAATCACTTTTGCTAGTCACTACTTTTTTGAACCTAAAAGGAATTGTAAAGCCCTCTTTAGGGGGATCAAAAAGACATAAAGCAAAACTGATCATCCCACTTATGCGAACGAAAGTGGATTGCAATGCACTCAGGGGCTTCAAGAGAAAAGCTTTTCGGATAATTTTCAAACCCTTTTGGGTCAGTAGCGATGCTTTGACAGCAAACTGCAATGGTTGTTGTTTTAATTATTCGCAATTTGCATTTTATTTTGTATGATCTATTAAATGGTTTGTGCAATTCAAAAGCTGGCGAGAATAACTGCCTGACTTAATACCAAAAACAAAAAGGAATAAAGGAAAGATGAGTAGCAAGACGGAGAGAGTTATATAATACCTACATTACAATGGTGAACGGTTGGAATAAGAACTCTACTACGTTATTACATTGTACATTGATTCCGGCCTCGAAAAGCCCGAAAAACTTTGATACCAGCGTCTCGGCTCGGAGAGTTTTAGACTCTAACTCACAGATAAAATGCATTAAAGGACCTTGTGAATCATCTTTAATAGATGTATACGAAACCCTTAGGATGGTCTTTGACCGAATCGATTACGCCCCAGGACGCTTTTGGCATCAAAATACGAGAATATTGCAGTAGTTACAACTTACGAGGCGAAATATGCCGTGCAATGGTTTCCAATTAGGCTGATGAGTGAGCTGCCCACGAATTTATCCACTAAAGCACGCATACCCTGCCTGGTGGGACAATTCCTATTTCTGAAAACTGAAGCAAGCGCTTGTGACGTTGCGAAAACCTACTCAGAATTTCGGAAGCCAAACGGTGCTCGATCATGAAATTTATCATGATAAAAGGTAGACCTTGACTGAGGTTTTAACATTAACAGATTAAAGATTAAAGGGTGCGTTTGTATTAAAATACATGTTCCTAAAGAAGCTTTAAGTTTCACCAGAGAACTTGGAGAACTCCTGATTAATCAACCGTCAACCAGATTGACCAAGAAGAAAACATCGCCTCGGAATATTATCTTGTTGAAGGCAAGGTACGGTTGCGGATATCACGAAAGGCGGAAAGACAAGCTAACTCCGTGAAGAATTTGGAAGTCAGACGGCTACAATCACAAGAGATTGCCAAATTCTCTTCCGATCGAATCCCTCTTAATCTCCCAAGAGGTCCACTGCTCTCAGCATCAGATATCGAAAACTAGTGGCAACACTGAGGAATCGTGTCTAAGGAAAGTGTATACAAAGCAGCCTTGCATAGAAGGACTAGAGCTGTTCACGAGCTCTATGAGCAGATGAGGGAAGACGAACATGCATGGGCTTCTCAGGGGAATCAAGAAGGAGCCTGAGAAGCGCGTGATCGAGTAAATAGACAGAAGAATTACAATTGGGGTATTTATCGAAATGTTAGAAAAAACATGACAAAAATCCAGAACCAAAGCCTGTAGAGACGAACCAGGGATCATCATAGTAGAGTCGCAGTCGATGGTGAGAGTTTGAAAGAACCATTTCAGTAGACTGTGTAACGGTGATGACGAGCCAAATAGCGCTGTCAGGCAGAAAAACCTTTCAATCTGGACGTAGTAGTCCAACAATACCGTCTACCCGACCTGGATGAAGTGAAGATAACAATATCTAACAACAAAGCTACTGGAGCAGCCGGCTTGACTGCAGAGCCCTTCAAAGCGCCAGGCGATGACTTGGTAAGGAAGATACAGCAACTCATCTCTAAAATATGTTCGGATGAAAGTATGCCCGATGAATAGTTTGTCCGATCCTTAAGAAAGAAGACCCTCTGATCAAAGCATACAAGATTTTATCTGCCGTATTGTGTGAACGTCTGAAACCGTTCGTCCGCAACCTGATAGGTTCATATCAGTGTGGCTTCAGGCCAGGAAAGTCCATCATCGACCAAATATTTACACTGCGGTAGATCTTGGAGAAAAGCCATGAGCTTCAGATCGATAAACACCATCCGCTCATCGATTTAAAGGTGGTGTATGACCGCATCTGTAGAGACGAGCTATGCAGAACAATGTCTAGCTTTGACATCCCTGCCAAAGTTGTCCATCTGCAGAGTCTGACGATGGAAAATGAAAGTTTAAATCTTTTTTGCCTTTTGCTAGGAACAATTCTGAGGCTGCTGGAATAAAGCCTGGTTAACATTTGTCTATTGTAGAAATGCATACTGATGGGCATGTGCTGCGGCATTTTTGTCTCGCTCCAAGTTGACTGAGGCCCCATTTCACTTGTGCGAACCATCTAATGCCAGGTCGTCCTCTTCTGTGTTGTTCCTCCGGGATGGAATCAAAGGCTCTTCAGGCTGAAGTGTTGGCGTTCATTCGCATTAAAATACGTTATTAGTCATTTTAGGTAACTAATGTGCACATTTCCTGCCAGGCCAGTAGTGTCTTTTGTCAAGGTCCTATGAGTATTACTTACTTTCATTCTTATACCGAAACAACTCCTCAAATGAAGACCACTCGTTATGTGGTCTAATTGTGTTGCTGATTTTGTGACATACCCTATGTTTTTCTGACCATACTACTTTGGTCTAAGGACAGATCATACTGGCTTTCAGCAAGCTCCCAGCTGGTTTACAACACAGATAATGGAAGAGAGTTCACTCGGCTTTCTAAGGTTTCTTCCCGGCACTTGACTGTTATATTTGCTTGATGATAGACATCCTCTTCTGTAGCGAAGAAATTTGGTAAAAAAAGCTCCACGACGGCATCGCGTCAGGCACTAGCATAGCTGCAAGGTATGTGTTGTCTGGAAAGTTATAGAGGCTCGGTTTTGCTACTCTCTTTCTTCTCGTCTAAATGAGAAGTCTCATAAGATACTCCAAGTTTACGCCGAAAGCGTAAGGCTTCCTCTCTATGGCTGTTTCTTATAGCAAATACACATCAGTAATAATTGTCGTCTATTAGATTGATGTTTAAAGGCAATGTATGTCCTTTGCACTTGGCCTACTAACGGTCTTTAGTACCTAAATTTGCTGTGGTATCAACTGGTTTCCATTATTATTATTATGGACTTTTTGTTGCTGAAATCTTGACCTGATGATGCTGATTCTTAACTCACACGTATCCAATTTAGGTTAGACATGCCCTTCAATTTTATATGCACCACAGTGCTTTCATCTAGAATGAGATAGTGGCTTCGTCTCAAGATACCCTCGTTTCTACACCTTCGCATGCCACTGGTAAGTTAGTTAATTCTTGAAAGTCCCACTGTTTCCCATTCTGTGATTAGGAGTAATTTAGTATAAATTTTGAAAAGAAACTTACAATTATCAGTTTCGAAATTTGTTTATTTGAATCCCTTCCTTACACCAACTAACTCATTCCAATGCCAGTTATTAAAACTGATTAAATCGACATCGTCCTTGCTATCAAACTTACCCACCGGCGCAACTGATACAATATTCCCATCATACCGCTGATTCATTTGCTCTTCGATCTGTCGTTTACGCTTCAAAGCACTGATCTCTGCATGATTAGGTGTCGTGAATATCTTGACGTTTTCAATTGTTCCCTGTCCCAGTAAAATATCCCCTCTTTCCCTTGGAGCCATTATATCCTCTCCGTATAAATTCTTGTATTTCTCTGAATTGACCAAAACAATTATTTGAAACAGAGCCACTGCTGCAGCCCAGCTATATCCAGTAAATACTGAAAAATAAAAAAAAATTGTTTCAACAATCTATATATTTGAAGATACACCCTCGATATCGTCTTACAGATATAAAACCCCCCGGCCAGTGTCATTCCAATTAGAATTCCCAGATTCACGATTTTCTTCAAAAATATCATCGCCAAAATGTGTTGCGTCAACATCCCAATGAATATTAAAAATTGTGTCACGATGTAGGGTCTGAGGAAGGATTTCCGAAGCTACAATGGCAACCAATAAATGTCTGAAATTTTGAAAACATACAATTTCATACCTTGAAGGCTCCGTAAATAGCAGACAGGCAGGCTAGGATATGAAATGCTAGCAAAACATTAAACCATATCAAGTGAAATTGGTGACCTAAGGAGAACGAGTACAATGGGGAGTAAGAGGAAAAGAAAAAAATATTCCACATACGCTCCGTAAGCCCATCGAAAATTTTTCGAAGAATCACATCCTGATTGTGCTGCTCATCGCGGTCGAAATAACGTTTTGCTGTCTTTACAATGGTTGAAGCGTAGAGAGAGAATAGGATTATTGAAATCAACTCCTGAAACTGAGAACAAAATCGATTTTTGACAAAAAAAAATTTCAAAACTGTCCAAAAGATTTTCTTGCCAGAGAAACGGTTGCCGAAACTATAACACCAAGCCGAACTGAGCAATGGAAACAAAACGTTTCCATCCAAAGCATTACGAAACAATGAACTATTGTCAGGGTTAGCGGTCGGATATGTGGATATTTTCAAAATGGACAATGTAGATTGGCCATGCGATAGAAATAAACATGGGAAATCCATTAGATATGATTTGATTTCGATTTTGGTAGGATAATCAAATGTATTGTGTATTCAGTGATTGCGTTTGTACGAGTATGTATCTGAATACGAGTGCTTTGGAATTGTATCTTTTAGTTGTATATCCACAAAATCATTGATTTGGCTAAATTTATTGCTCGGAAAGACTGGGATGAAAGCAAACATTTTCATTGTTTGATGTTTTGGAAATAGGTTTTGGCTAATAATTGCAGATCCCTACTTACGAGTAGTGTATGCAGCAGCATTCAAAGACTTTTGTTATTACGCCAAAAAGTTACTATTTCTCTCATTTCTAGAATAGTCAGTGTTTACGCTTACTCCGGAAAATAAGTTTGAGACACAATATGAAAAATGTTTTCCACAGGCGGAATAAAAGAAAATGCGTGATACCGGAATGAAATTTTGAAAATTTTTAAAAGGATTCTTAGGAGCAATTCCCTTAGGAACACATCGGTCTACGATTGGCATGTACGCTTTAAAAATGATCGTGAAGTCGTCGATGATGTTGATAACACCTACAGACCATCGACATCATACCTATACTGAGGAATACGTCGGTGAAATCAAAGATTTGCAAATTGATCATCAGAGATGCAGAGGAGACCGACCAACTACTTCATAAGTGGCGCTACAGTCCGGGGTGAACCTGGGCCTCAGACAACAAGCCTCTCCAGCAGACACTTTCTTTCGCCGGCTGCTCCCAACGGTGCTGCAACCCAAGTCGGTTCAAGTCCCCTTCCACTAATTCGCCATCTGCTTCCATAGGGCTTGGATTTGAAGATTATTCGGGCCGAAACTGTGGTGCCGATTCGCTTTACATCGCCCAGCCATTATTGGCGTTAGATTCGTATACGCCTGACTAAGCCGATGTCGCTGTATTGTCTGCAAAGTCCGTGGTTAAATCTCCTACTCCTAATCGGTTGACGGTTGATTGGTCCGGAGATAGCCAGGTCCCTGGCTACTATAAAAATGTGTCCCGTTACGATGTCTATAAACCTGAGTCTGTTTTCGGATGTGGTGTGGTGCAGTTATTGTTTCCCAATAACGCGCTTAAAAACGACTTCTTTGCTCAGTTTAGCATTCAGCTACCCTAGGTCCATTTTGGTGTCATAGCTGGGGCATTGAGCATATGTTCTCCCTAGGAGGTCATAAAATTTGACTTTGATCGTGTTACCCTTTTTTTTTGTACGGGCGTGCACGCATATAAGGCTGATGTTCCTGAATTTGACCTTGATGTGGATAGTTACGAGTGGTTCGCTCATATGCCGGAAGTTCAAAACTCTTTGCCTAAGCCTGTTCGGATAACAAATCCCCGTCCAAATAAGAGCTGTCTTCTCTGTTTGCAGCAGTCGCCGTAGTAAATGTCCCAGTTTTTCATCCGTCTTTTGTCTGGCCCATCCCATCGTAGTTCTTGTATTTCGGTATTCTTTATAGCAGTTTAGGGCATACGCGAGCTGTTCGGCTGCACGGGGTCTGTTAAGCGACCTTGAATTTCAGGTTCAGAGTCGAAATTCATTATTCTTTTTGAATTTGCTGGGGTCGTCAACATTGTATCCTTTCTTATCCGAGGCGTGTGGTTGGCTTTGAACCATTCATGTTTTCCACGGTTCGGAAATTACCAGGGCCAGTTCCTAAGTTTATCCCCAAGGACAAAGGGGGTATCAGTTTCCCACTTTGGGGGTATCCAAACTGCCGTTGGCTCATGATAGAGCTCGTTCGCCACCAGAACCCTGACTAGTCCTGGAATTCCTTATGGATCTGAGCTCCAAATATGTTGAAGTATCTCGTTTGGGATTTTGCCGTCCGATTTTTGACGCCGCCGTTGACTCCATCTTGGAGATTCCTACGCCGTACATCCTTCTTCTAAAATATTCTGCTCCATATTTGAGACGCATATTTTAGCTATCAGAGTGGCAGAATTAGCCTCGTCTGGTGTAGTCCATGCGCACTTGCTGTGCCCTCGTAGGTCCGAGTGTCCAGTTACAAATGTAAAATCAGTCTAAGCTCCTTCATCGTTAGGTTACTATAAATAGCTATCCATGGGGTACCACAAGAAGTGATGATCCGATTTTGTCCACTCGATTGGATCTATTCATGGCATTGTAACCAATTAGTGGACTTAAGACGTATCGCTTCAGGTCTGGTGACGGAAGACTTGAATTTCCTGCCGAAAAAGTAACATGCTGACATTCCTTTTCGAGGCTGATTGGAATTCGTCGAATCAATAATTGTGCTTCCTTAATGCGCTACACTCCGGTTAATAAACGTCTCCAGTAAGCGAGGTTTTTTGGTCAACAATTATCAGTCCTCTTCTACTTCTAGGCACGGTTTAGAGATAAGTTTTTATCTGTTGCGTTACCCCTCCGAATATGATCCAGAAATTCTTCAAGTTAGAGCATTACCTATGGATCTCATTGAGATGAACAGCGAGTCTTCTAAATAGTCATTTTACACAAATTGACGCCTTTGCCAGGATATGGATGAACTAGATATATTGAACATCGGATGCTCTTCAACTAAAATTAGAACGATAGTGCGCCAAACCCAGCAATTACAAGCGAAGAACTTGTAAGAGTATGCGATGAAATACAAGACCGAAAGGCGCCGGAGCATGACGGTATACCGAACCTAGCGTATAAAATTGCTGTGCCGACTCGACCGGAAATATTTGTAAAGATGTACAATGCGAGCATTCAAGAGGCCACCTTTCCAGAGCCCTGGAAACGACAGCGACTAGTACTGCTGCCGAAAGGAAACAAACCCTGAACCCTCATCTTACAGGGCGCTTCGTATGCTCGACACGCTCCGAAAAATCCTCGAACGAGTAGTATATAATAGACTTGAGTGTGAAATCGAAGCAGCGGGTAATCTAGCGGAACATCAGTACGGTCTTCGTAAGTTGTGATCAACAATAGTAGAGCTCAAACCGAAATAGAAGGAACACCTTGGAGAGGAGGCAATAAATAATACTGCGCTGTAGTAATGCTGGATGTGCAAAGTGCGCAACAGGCGTAACTTATTTTGACCCTCAATCCTTACATTTTTTTAAAAAAAAGCTTAATTTTAATAAGAGCCATGTAAGAAGGCTTATAGTATCGCAAAAAGTCATCTTTAGCGACGAAATCAAATTCGATTAGGGTGATTCAATAACACCCTGGGAATTGAAATAGGAAACGTTCTTTTCAGCAAAAAAAACATTGTATTTTCCTATATAATCTCCTTTAAGTGCGATACGCTCGTTTAACGTTTTACCAACTTTGATGCCCTTTCAATTTTTTAAGGCCCCCAAGATAGGGGTTTGTTCCATCGATGACCTCTTCATTCGACCCAAATGTCTTACGGTAAAGCTATTTCCTTATGTCGCAAGGGGCTAAATCTGGTGAATGTGCTGGACGGGGTAGAAATTCGTAAGCTAATTCATGAAATTTTTCAATTGTGACTGCGGCTCGGCTGCGGACTTGTGCGCTAGTGCATTATCCTGATAGAAGAAAACTTTGTTCCTAGCCAAAAGGATGTTGCTTCAAATGCGGCGTTAAATCGATTCAACAAGTCTAAATAATTGGCGCTGGTGATCCTTTAACCCTTTTTAAAGCAATTGACGTGTGTGACCCCGCGCGTATCCCAAAAAATTGTCGTCATGACCTTCTTGGACGACAACCGCACCTTGGTCTGTTTTGGGTTCGATTCGCCAGGAGAAGTTCACTGCGTCGACTGTTCCTTAATCTCTTGTGTGTCATGATGCATTCATGATTCGCTTACAGGACAAAAATTATTTCGGATTGTGATTGAACATCGCCAACACTCCTTTAAAGTTGTCAACTGTGAGCAAACGCTACCCCTACCCCCATCTAGCGGATACCTTTCTATATCCAAATATTTTTGCAAAATTGAAACCACTGATTAAACCTGTGACCTCTTTAAGCTCGCTCGCTTAAAATTCCAATATCATACCGTGGATTTTATCGCCCCCTTCTGATGTGAGCATCTTGGACGTTCGGCATCACTTATGCTGATACGACCACATTGTTCCAATCGACAACGAAGACTCCCCGTAAAACTATTCAAGTTTTTGTTTGGTTTGAGTGACAGTTCTCCTGTGCAAAAAATAATGTTTTATGAGCTCACGAAATTCACTTTTTTCCATTTTAACGAAACTCGAGTAGCCGTCTGTTTCATACGGCTGTTACAACAACAAAACTATTTGACAGATGGGTCTGAAAATTTGGGTGTGTTCTTTTAAAGATGCTTTCTCACAAGCAAAATGTTCAATTCAAGTTGGCAATGGAATATGTTATAGTTTTCATAGGCTTGTTGACCAACCCTGGTAGGTACTGTGAAGGAATGTTTTCTTTGTTTTAAGTGGCTTTCGGAGCCTTCAATGAAGGTACATTCAGAGAGCATACTCTTGACTCACTATCTTGTATCATTTTCTTAAAATGTTATGTAACCTAGAAAGTTTTGGGTTTAAAAAAAATGTTTTCTGACCTAATGTGCCATTTTTATGCGTCTTAACATATTGTAGCCAGTGCTGTCATGACACAGCACTAAGGAATGATATTACGAACCTGATATAACACATTCTGTTGGGTCAATATCATAAAATGATTATGCCTCATTAACCCTGTTGTGTAGTACATAATTCTCTTTTTCAAGAATCTTGCAGTAACCGGCGATATCTATAATTCAAGTTTAGTTTTTCCCCATTGTATTTTCATTACAAAATGCCCTCGTCTTTCCCTTGTTTTATTGGAAATTTGTCTCTATGCAGATAATAACGTGACTAAATGCTAATATCCAAGTCGCATAAATAAAAAATTAACAAAAACGGATTTACTTTTGGTCATTATGAGGCAATTATAAAGCAATTTTTATGCGTAATACAATTTTATTGAAAATTCTATTTGACTCATCAACTTTACTTATAAAACTTATCTAGGAAAATGTTTTAAAAATATTTTATGAAATTTTAGCAGATCAAAAGTTTTGGTTAAAGTTATCTTAATTGTTTGTTCTGGCTGAAGAACATCAAAACAATTTTAAGTTTTGTTTGAAACATGCCTTAAGGCTGCAAGCAACAGGAGTATCTCAAGACCTTGCATTACCGGGAACAACATAATCTTGAATTTCCAACTTCGGTGGTTTAAGTGCCACTCAACTTTTCCTGCTCTGGCAAATCCCCACCCTGTGTCAAGGTGCGCAGTAATCGTTGATTGGAATCCAGCTCACCAACTGCAGCATTTCTGCCGCGCTCCTTGAATCGTTCACATTAATCTTCTGGACTCCTATAACCGCTGTTACACTCGTTATGATATTATGGAATACCTGTCCAACGAAGTTTACGTCTGCGATACCCGTAATGACTATGTTGTCTATGAAGCCGTTGATGACTGTAATGCTTTAATGAATGTGATTTGAGGCCATCCTATCTTAAGAATGTATCGCAGGTAACAGTTAACGTATGTCTGCAGCCTTCTCGATTTGAATGTAGAGGCCGACCAGGTTTTACAGGCATACCTACAGCATTACGGATTTGACATTGGATTCGAAGAGCCTTAACTTGGTGCTTAGGGAAATTTGATTTGGTTTTTGGACTTCCGTACTAAGGACAACATTCCTAAGGCGCTGAGGGTTTTCTTATTCTGCTACTAACAACCGGATCCGTCCCTCAATCGAACGATACATTGCAAACTAATAATACGTTTACACCAACCCGAAATTCAACATTGCAGCCGAAATGCTCCATACAATTTCCAACATTTTGAAATGTTGAATTTCAGCGAAATGCTGCATTTCGTCTCTACATTTAGAAGTTTGCTAAATCGAAAAAATCTTTTTAATTATTCGTCACGACATTCAACGCACTCTATAGTGCTTACAAAAACAACTTTGAAAAAAGTCAGCTGTTTCAATATTTACAACCACTAAGGAGGAAGTGAGAAGACAGCAGCTGTCATATAAATGTTTTGCGTTCAATGTAAACGGTGAGATGAAATTCCGAAATTTCATTTCGAAATGTTGAATTTCGGGTCGGTGTAAACGTACTATTAGCTTACATGCGTGCAAAAAAACACAGCTATCGTCGACATAATCCAGATGGCTTAAACTCTCGAACGGTTTCATTGGATACTGTGTTTCTCGGATGCAATCAGTACATCGTCCAACGCCAGTAAAAAGAAAGTCGGCGACAGAATATCCCCTTGTTCACTCTCTGTTGTAAATTGAAAGAGTCGAAGTCCATTATGAAGAACGAAGCATCTTGCGGCGTGATAAGACTTCTTTGTAACAGCAACAATCTTTGGAGATATCCCTTTCCTATCTAAAGATTTCCAGATCCATTAGCAGTTGACTCGGTCAAAGGCCTTCTCAAAGTCTACGAACATAAGGTAGAGCGGTGACGTAAACTCAGTTGACTGTTCGAGAATTATATGCAGGGTGTTGATGTGATCGACACAAGTCTACGAAAGCCCGTTTGATTCCTCTTGAGCGTATTTTCGATTATGTCCTTTGTCCGATCGAGAATGATAGTTGCAATTATTTTTGGCAAAATAGACAAAACGCTTATACCACGCCAGTTATTGCAACTTTTAAGGTTTCCTTTCTTTGGGATCTTAACAATAACTCCATTCTTCCAGTACCTGCGATATTTTTCATTTTCCTATATAACCTGTGTTAGTTGAAGCAGGATACAGGCCGTTGCGTCGGGATCTTATTTCAGGAGCTCGACTGGTATGCCATCAAGCTCAGCTGCTTTGTCGACTTTTGGTAGATTGTTTGCAGTTTTGATTTCTGCAACTGTAGGGGACCCGGTGTCAATAACCCTGTAAGAGAGCCGCATTTCTAGTTGTTGGGAGCTCATCGTTGCACTCAGTTCATCTGAGCCCTCATTAAGCAGCGCGCAAAATTGGTCCCTCCATCTCCGCAACTTTGAGCTCAGTAAACACATTTAACAAACAAAACTGATCCCATAATCAATGTCCTAGGCGATCTTTAAGTAAATCACGTGCTTAAATAAATTAATTGCTGGTGCGACTGATCTGTATCTGTATGAACCATGGTCAAGTCTATCTCATCACTGCTTTATTCGTCTTGTCAATTTGCGTACAAAAAGAAGGCCTTGCGCTTTCGTACTTCTTCCAAGCAGAAAGTAATAAGAAACGGTTTTATGTGCATTTTAATTATCGCATTCCGTGAGTTAACGAAGTAGCTATCTATCTATATCTACATTTAGTTCATTACGCAAAGGAAAAGTAAAGAATGGCAGTGTATGTCATAAATAGTGCTCATAATTATCTTTCAAATAATAAATAAATAATTATGGTACGTTGCGAAATAAAAGCTTGCTTGTGGACGACTTAATGCTCCAATACGTCTTCAACTCTTCAATCGGTAACATATAGTATATCAATCTATGATAACGTAACCAATCGTTTCATTATAAAATCTACCTGTGCCTTGTTTACAAAAACACTTTTTTAAATATGAAAAATCTAAATCCCAAGTCCTTCGACGCTACACGTTTAGTACTCAAAGGGTATCGCTGGCTGGGAATCCACAAACCAAAAAGCCATAGACTATCTTACGCTGTTTATTCGGTCATTATCAGCGTGATTTCGTGTGTACTAATGCCGGCATCGCTTATAACGACCTTAATGACTAATAAAATTGATTTGAGGAATTTCCTCATTAATCTGCAAACGTGCATTAATATTTTGGGAATCATTGCGAAAGTCATCTTAGGTGCATTCCAACTACCAAAACTTTGTCAGTCCGAAGAAATTATTAGCAAACTCGATGCTAAATGCCTGGGAGAAGACGAGAAGAACAAGATTTTGAATACGATAAAATTCGGAAACAGGACAATGATGTTTTTTTTATTCCTTTACGTCGGTGTAGTGCAGGGAATTTTTTTAACCTCGATCGTTGCAAGGTTACCCCCGTATTCACTCTATATTCCATACATCGATTGGAGGCGGTCGAACTTCGATTTAGCCATTCAAATTTGCATAGAATATTTGACAATATCTATAGCTTGTCTACAACAGGCTACTAGTGATGCTTATTCTGTAATTTTTTTGGACATAATCAGGACCCATGTTCTGGTTCTAAGATGTAAAATTGAAAAACTTGGTGTAGACGAGGAAAAGTCCAGGAAAGAAAGCACCATTGATTTGCTGAACTGTATCACCCATCACAAGAATATTTTGGAGTAAGTTCTGAATAAGGTTTTCTAATATTGTCAAAGAATATCATTTGTTTTCAGGCTTTACGGCGTCGCTAGCATAGCTATATCAAGAACCGTCTTTGTGCATTTTTTGACAGCTGCATCTGAGATAAGCATAACCATGATAAGCTTGACTGCCTTTCCGACACCCCTATCCACTTTTGTTGCATTTGCTATTTATATTTTTGCTGTCGCAATGGGGATCTTTCCATGTTGTTATGTTGCCCATTGCCTGATGGATGAAAGCGATTTACTACCCAACACTATTTTTCATTGCAATTGGATGAGCCAGGATATGAATTTCAAGAAAATGCTGTTGGTCTTTTTGCAACGATCGCAGAAAACCATAGAGCTGTCGGCTGGAAAGATGATACCAATAACGTTGCACAGCTTTGTAGCAGTGAGTTTTAAAGTGGTCTGTTTTAAGTTTTAAATTTAAAGTTTAATTTTAGATTGCCAGGTTTTCGTTTTCACTCTACACTCTTTTTAGCCAGATGGAACTAAGCCTGGAGTAGAGAACTAATTTCAAAGTATTTTACTGCACTTAATAGAAACTCATTATACGAAACAACTTTTACTTATTTGAGATTAATCTTGACGCTTCTTTAATTTTTAGATTGTGTATGACATAATTTTAAATGTTTGTTAAAATATAAATTTTCTCGCCTACAGAAGATATACTCAGCGATCCTATGCACGCCACGAGGATTTGCTTATACGAGGCACTTTTAACCGCACATTTCCTTGCTATACGTGCCAACAAAGACCAAGTCTTACTTTACTGCGTTGTCATTCCGATGCAGATTCGAAGGGAGGAGAAATCAAAAAATTACAAGAAACGTTTTGATTTGGGTTTTTGAAGATATATGACGATCTGCTTTGTTTTGCACTCCCGGGTTTCAGGCGTTCCCGGAGTATAAAGCCTCTGGAAGTGATATTTAAGTGACTGATACTTCTGTAACTAGTGGAAGGGAGCCTCTAAATATATTTATTTTCATTACCACCGTCCGTGTATACTTTCTACCAAGACGGTGCTTGGTTCAGTGAATAATGCTACACAGACCCTCTTGGACATACAGTTATACATTACTTATTATAGCCTTTTTTAACTTAGCGCTTATTCAATAGATTGGTGAACACTTACTCTAACTAAAACCAATATTTTTTCAGACATAAGAAAATACGGAACCTTCCCACTCTCACATGGATTTTTTTGTCGACGAGTCCCACTGGTATCTGCAATACTCTAAACTCTTCGACTGTCACTGCTGTTTAATTTTCTTTTAAATTTGCCTGTGTCTAAATGAAAATAAACTCCCGCCATAAGTTCATGTACGTTAAGTATCGCTACTATAGTCCGGCCCATCCTTTTGAATTCGATCTTCTTGCTATCGAGGCAATAATTGACTAATCGAACTCCGTTAAGGATATGCTTATCTTTGGCTACTTAAGACTGCCCCAGTTCAAGTGGAATCTATCTATGTAACTCTAGTTGGCCAATATAGAAATTAGATCTTATTTCAACAACAGATTACAACGCATAACCGAGGATCTGTATCCTTTCGAAACACAAGAAAACAAGTTATGGACCCTTTATACTGCAATGACTCACAAGTTTCGGAGCGTCCTAGTCCTATCTGATTTCCCTGCCGCATTCCCTAAAAAGTGTTCTTACAACCTTTTTTCCACGTTTTCTATATATTTTGTTTATTCGTCATACTAAGAGGATTTCTCCAGATTTGACAAAGGTACCCTTAGGCTTTAAGTGCAAGTCCCTTTATTACCTGAGCTAGTGCGGTATCCATTAATGTACATATATCAGATATATATTCATGTCCCTTGCTCATTAAACACGACAACTGCAACTGATTTTTTCTAATGCTTTCCAGGAGGTATCTTATAAATTAATCCCTTAAAATTGTCTACCTTTGATTTTGAAACAAAATTATTGAAATGGGAATTTTCTCGCCTAGAAAACCTTTATTATAGTGGCACCCCAAAAGTTCCATTTTCTTCCACATCTGGTGTTCCATAAGGTAGTCACCAAGGTCCCCATCTTTTAATTGTCCCAAGAAATAAACTAATTAGGGGTAATGAACAGTCTTTCTCCTTACTCTACGCTGATAATACAAAATTTTTCAAAAACTATCTCTTTGTAACAGGAATTCTTTAAGGTATACCCAAAATGGTCCTATTTGATGCCTCAAGAATTCCCAAATGTTTAACGTCGCTGGTTGGCAACGTATATTTTTATAATGCGACAAGTACCATTTTCTTCTTTATATATGTATTGATTTGTATCGTCAATTCGCATACAAACCCTTCGTAGCCTTGGGATTTTGTACGACAGGGATTTTTGTCTGCATATTGATAAGATTTCCCACAAAGCCAAGTTATCTCTTGGCCTTTCCGAGTTGTAAATCTGTCAAATTCAAATCTATCTGAGCAGATTCTGCATCATCTTCGCTGCTTGTCAAGCTATGCCCCCTTCTTTCAAGTTCATGTGATCAGAAGTTCTCAATCGCTTGTGCTCATCGAGATCTAAGATGTGCTAATCGAGGTCTTAGATGTGCTCATCGAGGTCTCTTCTGGATCGACGTTGTTTTCATTACCTCCCGTGAACTGGCTTTTAAATTTTAATGTTCGGTGTTCGAACCCTATTGAATGTTTTGGGACGCCACCACATCTTCTTTCTTGCTCCGTCCGATTTTCTAAGCAACTTAACTCTTCCACTCGACTGTTACAGCAGCCTTAGCGTTATTTATATGAAAACCTTTGAAAAATCCAAGGATGTAGCAGATATTCTACTTATTCATCGGCTCCTTTGAGGTTCTGACGGCGGTGCATATCTTCAGAGCACTATTTCCCGTTGTCTTCGACATTCTGGACAGACAACAGAGCGTTGCTTGTGTTTTACTTAGACACCTGCTGTGTAGACCTTATGTCAGGATAAAGGAACCATATCTAGTAAGAAGAAAGCCCAAGTTGAGATTAAACCTCAGTTCAGGCCGCTTTCGCATAATTAAGACATCTTTCAGGAAGCGGTAAGTATCTAACCCCGCCTTTTTCGTCCCATCTAAATATAACGCATCAAGATAGCAAGTGTTTACACCAGTTATCTGGCTGACTCCATGTCAGGCACTCAATCAAGCTCCCTTAATGGGATAGCCTCTAAGTCAAGAGGTGGAACTCCCATTAACACCCGGAGTGTCAACTCTCCTTCGTGACAGTGCGGCAAACAGGCAAAAGACCACTTAAGACTATTCTTTAGCAAAAGAAGATCTATCTGTGACCCAACATAGTCGTTACTATGTCGCATATGTCGCACAGCATATGGTACACAAAGCAAGCTAACTGAGCCCCCTCTCAGACCGCATAATTCGCCTCTTTTGACCAACAACATTTGCGGGTATTTCCTTGTAGTAGTAGTTTTAAGAGGCGATGGCGATGGGGCGATAGTTAGCTCATTGGACTATCACGCGGAGAGTCTGGGTTCGATTCCTGGATAGGTCACCAACAATTTTTCAAATCGCCATCAGCCTTTCGACGGGCAATGGCAAACTGCCGAAACGTTCAACCTACGAAAAAGCTTCTAAGGAGTGCCGTTCGGACTTGGCGATAAACCGTAGGCCCCGCTCAGATGTGATAAAAATGAAAACATGAGCAACACAAATGAGTGTCAAGAAGCTAGGCCATGGCCCATACCGGGCTGCCAGCGCCACAGTGTTTTTTTTTTAGTAGTTTTAAGAAAATAAGCAGGTTTTCCTTCGTTTGATTATGGAAGAAAATCCTAGTGGTGTGCGAGTGGATGGACCGACTGCCCTTCGATGGGACCAACGTGACAAAACGCGCAAACGATGACCAAATGACGGGAAATGACTTGATTGACTTTCCTTGCAGGCTGATTTCAGGTCGTAGAGACGTGTTACTTTGTGTGATACTGGAAAATTTAATTCGGTGTAGGGTTTTGTAGGGTTAGAGCTAGAGCCGAGCAACCGCGAGCGTGCCATTGCCCCCTACCCCTGCATCATGGATCCCTCCGCGGATTTATAACACCCTCATGACGTTCAAGAAGTTTTACGAGTGGTATACGAACACTTACAGTTGGTCAAAAATGAAGTCGAACAGTCGATGTTTCTGTGTTTTAACCGAAAAATTTATAAGCAACAATATAACATTCGTTTTTATTCTATACAATTTAAAAGGTTTGTATGTATGTAGGTGCGCACCTAAGTTCTCCCTGTTTGTCAATAGCTGGCTCCACCAGTAAGTGCTGGTCGGTTTTGACATATCCAAAACGTCATAAATCAAGCTTAGACATGCGAAGGTTATGCTGCGTATTTTGTGGGATCGGGTCGGTGTTATTTATTACGGACTGTTGACACCCAACGAAACCATTACTGGGAAAGGGTATCGACTTCAATTGATGCGACTTAGCCGAGCACTGCGCGAAAAACGGCCGCAGTACGAGCAGAGGCACGAAAAAGTGATTATACAGCATGACAACGCTCGGCTTCACGTTGCCAAACCCGTTAAAACCTACCTGGAAACGGTTAAATGGGAAGCCCTACCCTACCCGCTGTATGCTCCAGATATTGCGCCGTCCGATTATTACTTGTTCTGTTCGATGGCACACGGTCTGGCTGATTAGCAGTTCCGCTTATATGAAGACATCAAAAATGGCTTGATTCGTGGATAGCCTCAAATGATGAAAACTTTTACCGTAACGGTATTCGAGGGAAAAATTGAAGCTAGCGATGGGCAGTGGTTTGAATGATTCATTTGTCACCATTTTTAACAATAAAATTGCATTTTCATAAAAAAAAAAACAGAACTTAGTTGCGCACCTAATTATAGTTATTGTTTTGTTATAAAAGAGGAAGTAAAAAAATATGTTTTTAAAAAATCCAGCAAACTCCATCTTAAAAAAGATGTGGTACACGTAGCCACACTGAATTATTTGCAATTCTCTGACAGGAAGTAACTATGTTTTCGTACTTTAGTTCACAGATAAGTGTTTCTACGTTCAAATGTCATTACCATTTGGACAATAAAGACAAAATGGGGCGACAGCGTAGTCAAACATCATTAGATATCCGTGTGATCAAGCATTTAATGGGGGCAGATTAGTTTGAGAAATTGGCACTGGTGTTCTGTCAAAACATCTTCTCCAGTGAAACATGACAAAAATGCTGCTTTTCACTTTCTATATTTGAAACCAAAAAGTACTGCGTAGAATCAATCAAAGTTTTTCACAAGCAAACCTTTCTATATTAGCTGTCAAATTGTATTGAGACTCGGTACGAAAATTCTGACGAATATTTTTAGAAATCATTTGGCTGCATTAAGCGGTAAAATCATTATTGAAACTCGATAAAGTGCTTTCAGCGCCTTTTGTGGCATTATTTCGCAACTAATTGGCTGCATCGATTTTCGACAGCTCACTGGCTGGAACAAATTTGAAAGGAAGTTAAAATTCAGATCCGAACAAAATTAGAAAATTCGTTAAAAAAAATTGTTGTTTTTAAATCCGTCTTGAATTAAAATGTTGTGAACATGTTTATGTTTTGGAATAAGTCCTTGTGAAGTATTTAGATAATGATTATGCGGCTTAAGTGTGAAGTTCCTCTGTTGGGAAAAAGCGAAATTACTTTCCGAACAACTTAGCAGTTCATAATTGGCTCCTACCACTGAAGATGATACACCTGGTATCTGTCATCGATTGTGATGATGACGGTTGAGGCCATGATTTCTGCTGCTTCCTTTGATTGTTTTAAGTCGCCTGGCACAAATATTACTCGTATAAAGGGTGCCTTTTTAACCCAATTTCAACTTCAGAAATTTACGAGTAGAACTGTCAAATCAATTGTCAGATTGCAAACGTTCAGTGTCATTTTTTATTTGGAATTTTATACACTATTCAACAACGTTGCAAAATTTTAGAAATTTGATTTAAAAATGATGGTTCTTTGCGCCAAATTTATAGACTGTTAGCGCCATAATCGGTGTATTGTTGACTGTTTTCCCACAACATATTCTTTGACGCAGAAGCACCGGGACGCATAAGAAGAGTGCGCTCTGAAGAGAATATTTGATTCGTTCAGGAGACAGTCGAAAAAGATATAAATTGTTCGATTCGACGTCGTTCCCAACAGCTTGGTCTTTATCCATCCTTCTCATGGAAAACTTTACACAAATATCTCCTGTTAAAATCGAAGGCATTGGTGTTGAAATTTTGGGTGACTGGGTCCAAAATCAACTTGGATTGAATTCGGTGTTTTATCGAAGAATTATGTTAATCGAGGAGGTTCATTTTAGCTCAATGTGTATGTCGGTAAGCAGAATTGTCACATTTAGAGTGAAGATAATCCACATAACAGTTCGGTACGGTCTTATAGAGTCTTTAAACTATATTGCTACAAAAAATGAAGCTTATCAGCATGTTACGGTCAACAATAGAGCCATGATTTATAACTTTTTTGTTCCCCGATTGAATGGTATGAATGTTGATAAGATGTGGCTGCTTTTTTTTTTAAATAAACTTCATTACTGGCTTCTTACTGGGTTAGAAGACGAACCCAAACGAACACATGCCCATTAAGACCAACCAAGTTGATTTCCTTAATGTTTGAAAGCGAGATCGTTGGACAGAATTGAGAGTGTCATAGACATTGAATGTATTTATGGCGAGCACCAACATACATAACTCAACCAGACAACATTGGTTTTGTGAATAAGAGCAATGCTTATCAATAAATGTAAATGCTGACCGTGAGTTATATGTCATGGCCACTTTAAGAACGGATGGTTCGCAGGTCTGAATTTGATCACGATTTTTAAAGTGCATTTCAGACGACCCAAAGCTTAATACTTACGCCTACGCTCTGGCCTATGCAGATAATGTAACATAGCTCATCGGTCTGTTGGATTATACCTGAGGACTGTCTGCTCTAAAAGGCTGATCGATGATTAGTGCACTAGAAATGGGCCATCAAGGACATCAAAAATCCCTTTTGCGCGAGCTTATTACAAAAAGTATACATTCAATGCGTCGGTTACCTGGTGGAACAAATTTTCACATATATGTATGCTCCACTGCTGTTTGTACCAGACCTCACAGGGGCTTTCTCTGGAATGTTGGACCTGCTTGTTTACTGGGGTCGTAATAGGGCGCAACTAAAAATTCTGCGAAGCTTGCTATGAGAGTATTGATAATACCGAGGAGCACTGTCCACGCTTGTATTACGGTGCAGGAACTCGGTGTTGGTATGATGGTATGATAAAGCAAACCCTTTATTAGCGCATCGTTTAGTCCTATTTATATGTACGAATTGGTTTAATGTAAGTACAAATATGTATGTCTACCTTAGTATCCAATTTATTCATTTGAATGTCTACTTTATTTTTATGAATTTATTATTTTTATAACTAGCCGAACTAGTCCTTGGCTCTGAATACTAAAATTGTGTGGTTTACTGGAACGTCAAATAAATCGATCTAAAACGAAATCAGCTCATGTGTCCTGTAGAGTTTTTTTTTTATATGAGCGATTGATTGCGTGTTTCCTGTTGCATATTTAGCTCATAAGTGGCAAATACTTATGTACATGATGATTAGTAAAAGGAAAGAACCGGCAGCTTGGGTGAAAAGTGCATCACTGAGTCATTAATTGATAATATTGCTTGCAACATATTTGTGTCCCATAACGTGTATTTGAAGACACAAAATTTGTTTTCTATGTAGCGAGTAATGCTTTGAAAAAAAAAATCAAATCGCGTAACTATTCGAAATTCAAATCCGCTTGACTAAAAAGTGTGTAAAGCGAAAACGTAAATTTGGCGACCTGAAATAGAACTCTGAAGTTAATCAAGATCTAAAATATCTGCAGACTTACCGCTACAAAACTCTCCAAATTGATTGGTATCATCTTTCCAGCTAACAATTTTAAGGTCTTCTGTGATCGATGCATAAACACTAAAATCTTCGTCTTGAATTTCTTGTCCTGGTGAATCCAATTGCAGTGAAAGATCGTATTCGAAATCAAATCACTTTCATCCATCAGGCTATGAGCTACAAAACAACACGGAAAGAGCCCCATCGATATGGAAAGCATGTAAATTACAAACACGACAAAAGTTTTCACAGGCGTAGGAAAAGCTGTCAAGGATACCATGGTTACGCTTAATTCCGCGGCTGTACAAAAAAAATGAATAAAGACGGTTTTCGAGATCACTGGGCTTACAACGTTGAAAAGCCTTAAACAAATACATCACTTAGGTTATTCCAATAAAAATAAATTTCACCAACTTACTCTAAGATGTTTTTGTGATAAATAATACAGTTCAACAGATCCTTAGTATTCTCCTCTTTAGTCCTTCTTTCATCTGCTCCAACGTTTTCAATTTTAAATCGCAAAATTTGAATATGAGTCTTAATAACATTTAAAAAAATCAGCGGGTACGCATCATTTACAACCTGTTGCAGGCAGGCTATGCTTATTGTCACATATTCGATGCAAATTTGAGTGATTAACTCGAAATTGGAACGTTTCCAGTCTATGAAGGGAATACCGAGCGAATACGGGGGAGTTTTGGAGAAGAATACGTCCAGAAAAATCGCCTGAGTGACTGCAACGTAAAAGAGAAAGATTGAAAACATCACTTGATTTCCAAATCTGACCACACTTCGAATCCTATCCATCTCATACTCAGCTTGACATCTTGAGTCTAGTTTGTCTACTATGGATTTGGATTTGGTCAGTTTGGGCAAATAGAATGCGGTTATGGCGAATTTTAAAGCAATCCCTGAAATGTTCGTGCCCGTTTGGATACTTGTTAACCAAATCTTTATATCATTCTTACTGGTGACCATAATTTTTATAAACGATGCAGGCAGAAGTATGCACAATACCAGATTCAATAGAACCGAGTAGATAGAATACATTTTTCTATATTTTTCTGGGGCATAGATACCTAGCCAGCGATATCCCTTGAATAGAAAATATGTTGCATCATATGATTTAGGATCTAGATTGTTCGTCCTTAAGAACTGTTTGCTGACGAAGATGTTTTTACTCATTTTTGATTGACAATTTCTCGAGACTCTCGAGATGTTAGGCAAATTGCTTTCGTTTTCGTTTAGAAAAGGACGAATTATAACTTATTGACCAGACTTTATTCCAATATGCAAACCTGTGGTAAGCCTTTATGGTCTCCTTGATTTGAATCTAATTTGACAAGGCGGTTATATATCGTTCCAATGATTTATGCGAGTGTAAATAAGAATGTTCAATTTCACCAAAACAACTTCCAACAAAATATTATTCAAGACCTGGCTAAAAAGAACTGTACAACATAAGTGAATTTAAATTGAATATTTGGTGCAGACCGGAATTATTAGACATGAGAGATATGCTCGCTGTTTGACAACCTACTGTGGACTGTTTTTGCAACTAACAATAAGGTACGTTCATGTATGTAAATTACTATTTTCTAAAAGGTTAATCTAATTACCTCATTAGCGACAAATTGAGCTGTTTAAATATATTTAGTGAGTTGTTAGGACTTGCCCAAATAAGAATATAATGACGTTACATTTTGGAAGTTATTGCCAATTATTAAGCCCTTACTTTATTTTACAGTCTGAATTGGGTATGGGCCTTAACATACAGCTTTCTCTCCATTAAGATCAATTTTTGGATATCGCTTTCAGTACGTGAAATAATTATATAGGACAAGTAAGAAACTTTGATTGAAACAGTTTTTTATTTTTTTTCATTAAAAGAAAGGCGTGATTTTATTTAAATTATAGGAAGACACCTATATTAAAAAAATTTGTACATAAAGTGTTTTAAAATTAATATTTTATTATTAAGCGATTAAGCAACGAGACATTGAATTGATTAAAGTGTAAAGTGTGGATAAGTCAGTTCTTCCTGCATAGCTATTTTCGGCTGCATGGGTTCTCTATGGGGTTTAAGTTGGAATTAACAAGCAGAACGAAAACACGTTAGGATGTTACATGATATCAGAATGTTTTTTTATATGCGCTAAGCAGTGTATGATAGCTTTATCGTTCTGAAAACTTCAGCCTTCCACATAAATTTTGAACAATATCAATAACAACACTCTTCAATAAATCTAAATATTTTTCCGAGTTCGCTTCATGGTAAACAGTCTAAATTGGACCTGAAACCAGCGTAGAACACTAGATAGACTCCTTGGAAGTTTCTCGAGTGAAAAATTTCACGGTGTCCTGTCCTTCATCGAGACTATCAAGATTTGATTGTTTTTCATCACTGAAAATGATGGATTCTCAGTTCACTATTTAAAACTGTGTCCGGGTAAAACTCAATATTGCTTCCTTATGTCGTGGACACAGCTTAGCTGAAGGTAAAGGCTTCTGACTTAAAATTAACTTATCTCCTTTTTAAAGATGTTAAGCCCTTGCTGTTTTTACTGAGAAAGAATACTGGAGCCTAATTTTAAAAGGAATAATTTGGTGGTTGTGGGATAAAAGCTCAATTCGCCTTTTAATTCGAGCGGAAACTTTAAGTCGACGACCAGATCGTCTCTGTATCTCATTGATATCAAAATAATTTAAGAGATTTTGGATAGTATTCTTAATTCGATAAACCTTCGTTTCTATTTATATCTTTGAAAGTTAGAAACCCAAAGCCTCTCATCCGCGGACAGCATTTTCTGGTGATGTCGAAAAAAATATTTTGAATAGCATTCCAAATTTTACCATTTTTTTTTACCATAAAATCAATTTTTTTTTTACAATTAACTTATATATTGTATATAACTATAATATATGATTAACTAAAACGCCTGCCTAATATTATTTCTCACCGCAAAATTAAGAACGCACCAAGGGTTAACCCGAAATAATACGAGTAGTAAAACGAAGATATTAGAGGGCTAAAAGTATCGCAATGTTTTATTATACACCCTCCATGCTTAAATACACCAAAAATAATACCATGTTAGTTGTAATTTTTCTCAATATATTATTTAATATATATAATTCAGAAGTTTACGAGTTTTTATTACTTTTTTGTCCTTTAAGTGAATTGTAATTTTTTTGTTTGGTATTTTAGTGCTTTAAAGTTTTCGGTTAAATCAATTTTTGATATTAAAATGTCTAAAAGGTCATTTAAATTAATCCCTGACCGTTTTTGTTTTGTTTTGATATTAGAGGGCTAAAAGTATCGCAATGTTTTATTATACACCCTCCATGCTTAAATACACCAAAAATAATACCATGTTAGTTGTAATTTTTCTCAATATATTATTTAATATATATAATTCAGAAGTTTACGAGTTTTTATTACTTTTTTGTCCTTTAAGTGAATTGTAATTTTTTTGTTTGGTATTTTAGTGCTTTAAAGTTTTCGGTTAAATCAATTTTTGATATTAAAATGTCTAAAAGGTCATTTAAATTAATCCCTGACCGTTTTTGTTTTGTTTGTGTTGAAGTTATTATATTTAAGAAAGGATATCCTACAACGGAATCTCTTAAAAAGTCTTATTTAAAGTATTTCCAATTTCCGGTTGTTTGACAAGATAAAAATAGGGTTTCTTACGTGCTCGGTGAAAGTTGTCGAAAAATACAGAGCTCTTAGGCTGCAGGGAGAATTATGAAATTTGGACAAGCTACCGATTCCAACTTCTCCTGGGCATTCCAAAAAAAAAAAAAAATAATAACAGACTCAGATATGAAAGAAATTCAAAATCAAAGTTCAGATAGATTATTTTGTTGCTCAGAAAGAACAACATATTTGAACTCTGCTTAAGGAGCACCACTAGTGTGACCACCTGAAAAAAAAGTTGATTTTTGGGATTTTTTTTCTAAAGAAAACTACTGCATGGAGTGTTTTAATGTTTTGAGGATATATTTGTGTGTATACAGTCTGTTTGATAACATCGTACACGACAACAATTAAAGAATCAAAAAAAATCAATTGTACTGATTTATTTTGTTTATTTACTTGAATGCTTTTCAATTAATATGTTGTCCACTTTTCTCCGTTATCTATAATTGCTTGGAGTCTTCGAGGCATGCTTTCTACTAATCTTACAGCATAATCTTGAGACAAAGATTTCCATAAAACTCGTATTTTTCGTGATAATTGTTTGACTGTCGAGATCTTCTTTCCTTGGAGCTTTAGCTTCATGAATGCCCAAACATTTTGATTGGGATTTGCATCCGGCGACTATGATGGCCAATCTAAAACATCGACGTTCTTTTCTTGTTTCCACGCATTGCACAAACGACTGCGATGTTTCGGGTCATTATCTTCTTGCAGTTACCAATTCTCATTCCCTCTTTTTTTAATAAAGCCTTCTTATAAATTTTGACCATGTTGGGTGCGTTTAAGTTATTTGTAAACATGAACAAATTGCCAAATCGTTGTTTTGAGAAGCTTCTTCAAACGTGCACCTTTGCCGGGTGTTTGACGGTCCGCTGGATTAATTTATTGGATTGTGTACACCAGGTATGAGTGATAGGAAACCATGCCCAAAAAGAAGCTTCATCCGAAAAAATAACGTTGTTCCAATCTCTGTCCAAATTCACCTTGGCCCAACTGAGTCATTTTTCTACGTGTTTTTTTTGACATAAGTGGTTTCTCCTATTGAAGCGCTTGCAACCGATCATTGAAGAGAGGCGTCTAATTCCTGATCATCAATTCGGTTTTAGAACTAAGCACTCCACAATTGACCAGGTCTTTAGAATTACGAATGAAATTGAGAAAGCCCTAGAGGGGAAAAAGATATGTTCTAGCGTGTTTCTTGACGTGTCTCAAGCCTTCGATAAGGTATGGCATGAAGGCTTAAATTTTAAGCTAAGTCAGGTTCTTCCGAGAGAGCTGCATACGATTCTGAAATCGTACCTGGAAAACAGAATTTTTCGTGTTAAACATGGCACCGAATACTCGGAATTTAAAGAGATCGCTGCTGGAGTTCCGCAAGGAAGTGTACTTGGTCCGGTATTGTTTTTACTCTATACTCGAGACATACCGGAAGAATCAGATACCATAGTAGCCACGTTCGCGGACGACACGGCGATACTAGCTACAGATACTTCAGTCGAGTTAGCTAGCTACAAACGGCTTTGGATAAAATCTGCGAATGGACAAAGATATGGCGAATTGTTCTCAATGAGACCTAATCTACTCATGTTAATTTTACTTACCGAAAAATAAACAACCTTCCCATTTTCATTAACTCGGTACAAATACCATATGCAAATGAAGCAAAGTATCTAGGAATGACACTAGATGTAAAACTGAAATGGAAGCTGCTTGTTAAGAAGAAACGTGATGAACTTGAAAATAAATTCAGACAAATGTACTGGCTACTAGGAAGACATTCCAAGTTATATAACAAACTGCTCATCTATAAGCAAGTGCTTAAACCCGTTTGGACGTACGGTATACAACTTTGGGGTTGTACTAAACCAAGCAACCGAAATATTCTCCAAGGCTATCAAAACAAAGTTCTAAGACAAATCGTGAACGCCTCATGGTATATCAGAAACAGTGATATCCACAGAGACTTAGGAATAGTTACCGTCGAGGACGAAACTCCGTATTCTTCTTCATGGTCATTGTAATAATAAAATACTCCAAATTCTGGACGAGACAAACTTAGTGCGTCGATTACAAAGAATGAGACCATTCGATCTGGCGCGATAAGAACTATCCGCATATAATAGCGGTACTAACAGGTGCTTTTGCTGGAAAGCTACCTGCCCCACGCGAACGTTATTTGAAACGGAAACTACTTGATAAGGTTACTTAGTAGTAGTCGATAAGAAGGGAGGCGTGTTTTTAGTGAGTAAGAATCTCACACTACTATGAGCAACGGGTTCATAGTGTCTATGAAGATTTTCACACCTACCCACCAAAAAAAAAAAAAAAAAAAATTAGTGGTTTCTTTATTGTGCTTCGAAATTTTACATTATTGGCTAGTAAACGTCTTCGTATCGTATCACAACACGCATTTAGACCCCTTTAGAGAATAACGGTGCACCCATCTGCTAACAAATGATTTTGACTTTTTCATGTATTTAGCATCTGCTCCGTATGGCATTGTCGGTCCTTTTGGATGCGTGCATAAGAATTCTGCTTCATAACGTGATGCAAACGCGACACTCATTTTAAAATACTTCCGTCTCTGACAAAAATTGAACACTCTTTAAATTTTTTTATTCAAAGCATCTTAGCAGAAGTATTTTTTATCTGCTAATGCAAATGCCACTTCCAAACCGGTTTTCATAAATGAGTTTTGCCGTATACGATCTTATCAAACGGACTGTATGAAAAATACATGATAAAATTCAGCCAGTTATTCGCAATCTCCCGACGTTGCAAAAAAAATAAGTCTTCCCACTGCTGCAGTGATAATGACCTTCATAATTCCTAAAAATCAAAAAACCTAAAAGTTTATTCAACTAGAAGTTATTGGCCGTTCCATGACCCTCAATCAGAACAATTAAAATTTAACAAAATGACGGCGTTTTTAAAAAAAGTTTTAAATTTTCAACGAAAATTTAATGATTTTTGAGCAGCCAAAATTAAATTGTTTATTCATGTTCATGTTCTTCGATTTATAACTGCAGAAAATTTGAAAAATTTGGTTTCGAGTTTTTTTTGGCGTTTAAAGTTTAATTTAGTGATTTCAGGTGACTGGCAGACACGTATATGATATTCCCCATCTATTAACTTACTCATACACTTGTCAATATTTTATTAATAGAAATGAGAATCCCTTTATTATGATTTTCTTGGACGACAGAGGCCGAACAATAACTCAGGTACGGTCCCTAAGCTAACGCAATTTTCGAACCGATGAGCTGCTGCTCTTCAGATGGCTGTAACTCAAAAACTATTTTCACTATTTTAGATTTTAGTATATTACTTAAAAATTTATATATATTTCAAAATATGTAAAAAACAATACATCGATTTTTTCACAATTTCACACTAATGGTACCCCTTAATTAATTAGCAAGACATTAGAACCTGTCTAAATCTAGAGCTGAATTATCATTTTATCAAGATAAATTGACCGGTTAGCAATGAATATATCCCTGGTAAAATAAATATAAAATATCAATGTCTTATTGATGCAAGTAAAGTTATTTTACCGCCACTTTACATAAAATTAGGGTTATTCAAAAATGTTGTCAAGGCCGTAGATAAATCTGGCGCTACCTTTCCTAGTCTTTCTGAGGCGAGGCTTAAGGAGGGTTTTTTTTTTAAAAAAAATTATGAAGGATGAGAAGTTTGAAAATTTTCTTTTAAATATATAAAAGCTGCTTGGAATTCTTTGCATTCGAGAGTTTCTAGGGAAGAATCTGTCTTCAAATATGTAAATGTTTCCCAAAAAATTCTTTCTTCCCTGAAAAGCAAGGATTTGTGATCAAAATATGTTGGGGGACTACTTTCTATTATAAGAGACACTGATAATGAATAGTATGGAAAAAAGGCTAAACAATTTTTTAATTTAGTTCTTGTCATATTTTTCCAAATGATGAAAAAATAGATACGAGGGCGGGTCAATAAGTCCGTGACTTTTGGATTAAAACACAGATTTTTTGATAAAAAAATAATTTTATTTTTCAACTTAGTCTCCCTTGAGCTCTATACACTTTGTCCAACGCTTCTCCAATTTTTTTATCCCTTCCAAAAAAAATGATTTGTCGAGGTCCTCAAAATAGGCCTTTGTTTGCGAGATGACTTCATCATTGGAGTCAAATCATTTTCCACCAAGCCATTTCTTTAGGTTTGGGAACAAGAAGTAGTCGCTCGGAGCCAAATCTGGAGAATAGGGTGGATGAGGGAGCAATTCATAGCCCAATTCATGGATTTTTGCCATGGCAACTGCACATGTGTGCACCCTTGCATTGTCTTGGTGGAAACGAACTTTTTTCTTGGCCAAATGAGGTCGTTTTTTTTTCAAATCGTCATTGAATCGGTCCAAAAAGTTGGCATAATATTCCCCATTGATTGTTCTTCCCTTTGGAAGGTAGTCAATGTGGATTATCCCGCGTGCATCCCAAAAAACAGTCGCCATAACTTTATTGGCTGACAAACCCACCTTGGCCTTCTTTGGCGCCGATTCACCCTTAGAAACCCACTGTTTTGACTGTTGTTTGTTCTCTGATGTGTTGTGATGGATCCATGTTTCGTCCACGGTTACAAAACGGCGCAAAAACTCCTCCATATTGCGATTAAACAACGCCAAACCTTCCTGTGAAGTTGTTACACGATTGCGTTTGTGGTCGACTGTGAGCAAACGCGGCACCCATCTTGCGGAAAGCTTTCTCATGCCCAAGTGATCATTCATAATTGAAACCACTGAGCCATGCGAGATCCCTACGGCTTCCACAATCTCTCGCACTTTCAATCTTCGGTCGGCCAACACCCTATCGTGAATTTTTTCGATTGTTGTAGAGACCTCAACTGGGCGTCCAGGACGTTCGGCATCTTCAGTGCTTGTACGGCCAAAACGAAATTCAGTAAACCACTTGTTTACCATTGAAATCGATGGTGCAGAGTCCCCATAGTGTTTATCAAGCTTAGCCTTGGTCTCGGTAATGGTTTTTTTTCGCAAGAAATAATGCTTAATAAGCACACGAAATTCACTTTTTTCCATTTTCTCCTCAAATTAGTGAGTAGTCTGATAAAAATAGCTGTCAAACACAAACTAACTGACGCAGCAAGTTTAAATTTTGACAGGAGTCAACTGACAGATGCCTGTTGACAGGAGCAGTGTTGCTGTTTCAGTAAAGAGGTCAGAAATTCAAAAAGTCACGGACTTATTGACCCGCCCTCGTATTTTTGAAATGTGACGTGTTGGATTTTTTTAATTATTTTTCTTAAACCTATAGTAGTATGATTATTTTGAAGATAAAAGGAGTTTTCTGAATGATAAATGGAAGATAAAAGGAGTCTCCTGGGTAGGTTTTTACTGGCGTAAACCAGGGGATTGCTTGTTTTACAGCCACTTATAATTTTTTTCTCACAATTGTGATCAACGAAAATTGTCCCCTACCAGTTCGAAATTGGCTTGTGTTATACTTAAAAAAACAAAACATTTCCAAGAAATCGTAACAAAGCCTTAAGACCAGAACATTTTTGAATACCAAAACTGGAGGATATAAAAGGCATATTTTGTGGAGTGAAATACTTTGCCGTTTTGGCCTAAAAAAATAAGAAAATATTTTCTCGCAGTTTAAGTTTAATCAAAATTCGACTGATTTATGCACTTTTAGTAGTTCTACTTTTTGGTTCTTTTAAATTTGGTAGGTTAGCCTTTGGTATTAGTGTCGCCGTTAAAATTGTTCAGCGCTATTTTGGCCACCCACCAGAAATAATTTCAGCACAATCTAACTTCAGTTAGATACGTACGAGTAAGTGTTATTAGGCAGGTAGGAGTACAGACTCCGATAGGATAGAAACAATATTGGCAATGAAATTTCTTTTGAAAAAGAAGGAATTGCAGAGATTCCTAGAATAAACAAACTAACTTTGAAACTTTCTTCGAATTTACTAAAGAAAGATGAGGACTTTCTTTGGTTAGGGACTCATAACTACATATTTAATCAAACTTAGAAAAGAATAACAAATGTTTCTATTGTAAAACTTTTCGGTGTAGAGAAGGTAATCATTTTATAATGAGTTGGATCGAGAAGTGGTGTCGGGTGTTGGCTCTTGCAGTCATATCTACAAATATGTAGGAAATTCTTGTTGGCAAGCATCAAATTCCATAATTTGTGGAAGACAGGCAACAATACTTATATGTAGCTGACCTACTTTCTCGTCCTTTTCTTCAAGTCAGCACAATTAGCATCAAAATTGATCTCGATGAAACGATCTGTGCAATAAAGATTAGCGATGAGAGGGAGCTAAATTTCAAACTGAAACCCTAAGAGACCCTTAACATATTAATTTAACGCAGTAGCCCCTCAAATATTAGCAAATTCGATGATCCAAAATGACTCATTTACTGAGGAAGTCACTAAATTTTATATACATATCTACTTTTTATTTATTATTTATTTAGTCAAAATATGAGCCTATAGGAATTTTTACCTTTTTTCAACGGATTCAAGGTCTATTATCCCTTTTTTGGTTTCCGAATACCTTTTACCGATAAAATAACTGCAGAGTGGGGACAAGGTTATAGTCCATTGGATCAGTGGATCGGTTGATGGGGAAGAATTTTAATATCTCGACTGTAGTGGTGTGTCGTGTATAGGGTCGAATATTGTCATACAATAGGATCATCTGCCAACGCAAAACATGTGTACCAACACACACATACGGTGCAAAGCGATGTACAACGTTCATTTAATCGGGCACCCCCTTTTCGAGTTTTTTTTTACTTTTCAGGGTTTCGTACGTCGGAATGAAAGAGGGAACCATTATAGGATCATTCGTATATCTGTCTACGGGACCGATAAAGTCCCATGTTGTGACTCAAACATGGACATATAACGCAAATAAATGAATTTTGAACATGGGGGTTAATTTTGGGAGGAAAATTAGGAAATTAAAAAAACATGGGAGAACATTTTAGAAAAAACTAACAACAGCATCGCATTAGATAGAATAGAGCAGTGAATTATTTGCGATTTTTGTGAGTAATTTGTCTGCCTCCCAGAGTGCAAAGGGCTGTAGAATGTTTACGGGCAAAGTGGAAACAGACTGGTTTTACTTCTTTTTTTTTGCGTTCGTGATTGCCTGCGATCCAGAGATTATTCACTATGAGTAACTGCGTGTACTTATATATATATGATTGCCATTGTTTTGTATATGAGTACTGGGTGTTTCAAGAAAACTAATTTACCCTCTCCCGAACGTCTAAGGAGACTTACTTACTTACTTAAGGTGGCGCTACAGTCCGGGGTGGACCTGGGCCCCAGTCAACAAGCTTCTCCAGCCAGCTCGATCCCTGGCTAGCTGCATCCAGTTTCGCACGCTAAGTTGGCTGAGGTCCTCTTCCACTTGCGTGCGCCACCTGGGTCTTGGCCTTCCTCTACTGCGCTGTCCCTCGAGGGCGGATTCGACGACTTTTCGGACCGGAGCATTGGTGTCCATGCGCTCTACATGACCCAGCTATCTCAGTCTTTGGATCCTCACTCTTCTGGCTAGGTCCATGTCACTGTACAGTCCGTACAGTTCGTCGTTGTATCTCCTCCTCCACTCACTGTCAATGCAGACGGGACCGAAGATCGCCCGAAGAATTTTTCTCTCGAAGCAACCAAGAACACCCTCATCCATTTTTGATAATGTCCATGTCTCTGCGCCATAGAGCAGGACCGGGATTATTAAAGTCTTGTAAAGGGTGACTTTTGTTGTCCGAGAGAGGGCTTTGCTACTCAATTGCCTTCTTAACCCAAAGAAACAGCGTCTAAGGAGACACTCTACAATAAACTCATCGTCCTAGTCCTGCTGTATGGAGCGGAAGCATGTACCTTATCAAAAGCAGACGAAGACATCATTGATCTATTCGAGAGAAAGTTCCTTCGCAAGGTCTTTCGTCTTGCGTTGACGGACTTTGGAGGAGAAGATTCAACGACGAATTATACGAGCTGTACAGCGGCACATACCTAGTCAGGAGGTTTCATATTGGACGTCTAAGGTGGCTAGGACTTGTAGAGCGAATGGACCAACGCTCCGGCCCGCAGAGACTTTGAATCCAATCTGGTGGGACAACGCAATAAAGGAAGACCTCGCCTTAGATGGCGCACACAAGTAGAAGATGACCTCAATAAACTTGGCGTGCGAAACTGGAAGCAGTTAGCTTAAGACCGGACTAACTGGAGGTCTACCCCGGACTGTAGCGCCACATAACAAGAAGAAGAAGATCAATTCAGTAGTTTTGCACATTGCTTTTAGAGCATTAAAATCTCACGGTTCTTTATACTACAACTACAAGGGATCACCAGTTACAAATTTACTTTCATTAACTTGGGTTGAAACGGCAGAGTAAGCGACGGAGGATTTCTAAACCGAAGCGATCTTCGTACTATACTAAGCAATCTCCAAACAAGACCATTGGAAATAACAGAGAGTTGCTATATTGTATAATTCTTACTGAAGCCATATCCATACTCTTCTACGGAAATCAGCAAAATAATATTTAATTTTCGCCTAAGCCATGCAAGGCATATAAAGAACATTCCTTCGGAATGCTTGGAAATAGGTGTAGGGTTTTGCAGACAACTATACATTTTTGGTCGGAAAAAGTGAAGTGTATATTTCAAGCTTGCTGCGATCTAATTAACTTTTTGATTGAAAACAGTAGCCCATACGTGATACAGCATCAGGGGACAACACTGGAAGTGTCCAAAGAAAACCTCAGCAAATGCGTGCTGCAATTCGAAATGAAATTGCAGCATACACGGAAGAAGGACCATTCCCATGGCAGAATCTATACCTGTAAAATACCTATATTTCATCATTTTCGTACGAAATAAAAGGCAAATACATGTAAAATTTAAATTATAAATTTTTATTTTTTATTTTCCGAACTAGCAGATTATAAGAAATCGGATTCATCGAAGATATCTTCTATCGCACTTTCAATGATGCATTTTGATACCGTCATCGGTATTCTGCGACAAAAAGGGGATTCTAAAGTTCTTCATAAGCTCCACGCTGAGTATGTCGGGTCCTTGTATTCTGTTTGGTGTTAATGTCAGTCCCATGGTTTTGTCGATTACCCGTTGTTTTTCCTGTGCTTCACGGATGACTTCGAGGACCTTCCACCTTGTCTCTCTCATCAGATTTTCATCCGTCAGCATTTTCATTTCACTCCCCAAATTATTTAGAAAGGGTTGGAGTGCAGAAGGTTGTTTGGATGACATCAAATTTGCAATTGTGTTTGCGGCTTTGGCAACTTTCACTGCACTCATTTCCAAATTATCATAGTTTGACGCTGTTTTTCATCTATATAGATAAGCCTTTAAAAGATTTTTTCAAAATGTTAATGTAGTAATCATTTACCGCCGAAAAAGTTTTAGCAGACCTGAAGTGCTCGGCAAAGTCTGCAAAGTTTCACCATTCACAGGGGCTGATAAATCTACCTCTAGCGTATCATCACAAGTTACCTACATTTGAAAATTGAAATATATTTGGTATTCCGCGTATATCGTCACGAAGTTCATCGTAGCACCACAGTTTCGGCACATACACTTCATTGGAACCTTCCAAGGGTTTAGCTAACAAGTTTTTTGGGATCAGCAAAGATTTACTGCGCAATAGTTATATATTTCTAAAACCGACTTATTTTTGCTGCCTTTAGAGTACAGCAATGCTCGTTCACCACTTCCATGTGTTGGGTATTCAGTTGCAAAATTATTGTTAAATGGAACATTACGAACCTTCCCATGATAAGCTTTGAAACTCCCTTTCCAAGAATACGGTTTGGTACCATAATATCGCATATACATATGTATGTTGTATTATTTATACTAATATATTTATTAATCTATGTAACACTTTGATTGACATCTTCAAACACGAGCTTCTAAAGTGCAATTACTGGATGACTCCGCATTTGACTGTAGAAAGTACATAGTACAATCTCTACGACATGACCGTAAAGAACTTCCTGGGACTGACTTGCGATTGACTTTTCAAAAATTTGGTAATACTTATCACTGAATTCTCAAAAATACGGTTCAACGGAGCAGCCTGGTTTTCACTTGATGGTTGAATCACCAATCAAGAAAATCTGCGGTACTGAATCCAGCATTTTAAATTTGGACAGTGATAAAGAAGGACACGTCGACTTCGACCATCCTCTCATATTACCCGAAGTCAGAGCTCAATTCTCTTATGAAAAGAAGCTCAGAATGGTATAAAACAAGAGACTGCGTGTTGGCGTTCAATTGCGTTCGACGAAAACTCAGGACTTTTTGCTTAACCACGCGACTGAAAAATCTACATTAACATTTCCTATAGTACACAGCTATGTAGGAACACCTTATTCTTCGATGGCTGCGATGGTAATGTTGACTCTCTTGTAGAGTTTTTTTTTACGGTGGACTGTTGAAATTAAAAGGAAAGAACCAGCTATGTGGGCAAAGAGTGCGTAGATTGAAACATTGAATGGTAATATAGGTTGCAACATTTGAATGTATTTATGGTCTATCACGTGTATTTAAAGATACAAAATTTGTTTTCTATGTAACCAGAAAATATAACCAAATTACTTGGCTATTCAAAATTCAAATCCATTTGACTAAAAAGCGTGTAAAGCGAAAACGTAAACTTGGCGACCTGAAATAGTACTTCGAAGTAAATCAAGATCTAAAATATCTGCAGACTTACCGCTACAAAACTCTCCAAATTAATTGGTATCATCTTTCCAGCTAACAATTTTAAGGTCTTCTGTGATCGATGCATGAACACCAAAATCATCGTCTTGAATTTCTTGTCCTGGTGAATCCAATTGCAGTGAAAAATCGAATATGAAATCAAATTACTTTCTTCCATCAAGCTATGAGCTACAAAACAGCACGGAAAGAGTCCAATCGAAATCGCAAACATGTAAATGACAAACACAACAAACGTTTCCACAGGCGTTGGAAAAGCTGTCAAGGATACCATGGTTATGCTTAATTCCGCTGCTGTACTCAAAAAATGAATAAAGACCGTTTTTGAGATAACCTGACTTACTAGGTCGAAAAGCCTAAAACAAATACAACGCTTAGGTTGTTCCAATAAAAATGGATTGCACCAACTCACTCTAATATGTTTTTGTGGTAAATAATACAGTTCAACAGATCCTTAGTATTCTCCTCTTTAGTCCTTCCTTCATCTGCTCCAACGTTTTCAATTTTAAATCGTAAAATTTGAATATGAGTCTTTATTAGATTCAAAAAGATCAACGAGTACGCATCATTAACGGCCTGTTGCAGGCAGGCTATGCTTATTGTCACATATTCGATGCAAATTTGAGTGATTAATTCGAAATTGGAACGTTTCCAGTCTATGAAGGGAATATAGAGCGAATACGGGGGTGTTTTGGAGAAGAACACGTCCAGAAAAATCGCCTGAGTGACTCCAATGTAAAATAGGAAGATTGAAAACATCACTTGATTTCCAAACTTGACCACACTTCGAATCTTGTCCGTCTCATATTCAGCTCGACACCTTGAGTCTAGTTTGTCTACGATGAATTTGGATTTGCACAGTTTGGGTAAATAGAATGCGGTAATGGCGAATTTTACGGCAATTCCAGTAATATTCATGCCCGTATGGACGCTTGTTAGCAAAATCTTTATGTCGCTCTTACTGGTGATCACAGTTGTTATAAAGGATGCAGGCAGCAGTATGCACGACATTAGATTCAGCAGAACAGAGTAGATAGAATAAACCATTCGATACTTTTCTGGGGCATGGATACCCAACCAGCGATATCCCTTGAATAGAAAACGTGTTGCATCATATGAAGAAGGGTGTAGATTTTTCGATTTTAAAAACAGTTTGCAAGCGAAGATGTTTTTACTCATTTTCGACTAAAGACCCTCAAGATGTTAGGCAAATTCTTTTCGTTTTCGTTTAGAAAAACACGATTGAGAACTTTATGACTGGGCTGTACTCCAATTTGCAAGCCTGTGGGTTACCTTTATGTCCTTGCTGGTATCGCTGATTTCTATCTAATTTAACAAGGCGGTAGAAAATCGATCCAACGATTTAAGTGAGGAATGCGAGTATAAATAAAAATATTAAATTTCACTAAAGCAACTTTGAACAAAATAATAAACAAGACCTTGCGTAGAGAAAATATATATCATCACTCCTTTAATCGACTTCTAAAATTGAATAAAAACTCCTGCGTAGACTGGTATTATTGGACATGCGAGATATGGTTGCTGTTTGAAAACCTATCGGGAACTGTTTTTGCCACAGAAAACATACGTTCAAGTATGTAAATTACAATTATCTGCAAGTTTCATCTAATTACCTCATTAGCGATAAATTGATGTGTGTGCACATTTATTTAAGGGTTGCTTGGACGTAGTTTTTAATGACGCTCACCACTACAGTTTATTGGAAATAGTTAAACCCTTACTTAACTTTACAAACCCTTTTTCTTCGTTTATCGCATTCTGTCTGAGCGTAGAATTAAGAACTATTGAGATTGACCAACACATAATACATAACATAGAGATAGATGCCGCCTTGTAGTCACTTACTTACTTACTTTATGTGGCGCTACAGTCCGGGGTGGACCTGGGCCTCAGTCAAAAAGCTACTCCAGCCAGCTCGATCCCTCGCTAGCTGTCTCCAGTTTCGCACGCTAAGTTGGCTGAGGTCCTCTTCCACTTGCGTGCGCCAACTGAGTCTTGGCCTTCCTCTACTGCGCTGTCCCTCGGGAGCGGATTCGAAGACTTTTCGGACCGGAGAATTGGTGTCCATGCGCTCTACATGACCCAGCCATCTCAGTCTTTGGATCCTCACTCTTCTGGCTAGGTCCATGTCGCTGTACAGTCCGTACAGTTCGTCGTTGTATCGCCTCCTCCACTCACCGTCAATGCAGACGGGACCGAAGATCCCCCGAAGAATTTTTCTCTCGAAGCAACCAAGAACACCCTCATCCATTTTTGATAATGTCCATGCCTCTGCGCCATAGAGCAGGACCGGGATTATTAAGGTCTAACTTTCGACTCACTAGTGACTTTTGTTGTCCGAGAGAGGGCTTTGCTTTTCAATTGCCTTCTTAGCCCAAAGAAACAGCGGTTGGCAAGAGTTATTCTTCGCTTGATCTCAGCGCTGGTGTCGTTGTCTGTGTTTAAAGCAGAGCCTAGGTAGACAAAGCCCTTAACAACCTCAAAGTTATATCTGTCTAAGGTGACGTTCTGCCCGAGACGTCGGTGTTGGTTGTCCTGTTTGCTTGACAGCACATACTTGGTCTTGCCCTCATTGACCGCTAAACCCATTTTCGCCGCTTCCGTCTCAATACTCGCGAAAGCGCCACTGACATCACGCTGCTTTCTCCCGATTATGTCAATATCGTCGGCGTATGCGAGTAGTTGGACGGACTTTTGAAAGATAGTGCCTCTTGTGTTTGCTCGTGAGTTTTGCACTATTCTTTCAAGTACGATGTTGAAAAAATCGCACGACAGCACATCGCCTTATCTAAATCCTTTCTGGACATCAAAGGTCTCGGTGAGATCTTAGATGTATTCTCCATCGTCATCCTGCATAGACGGACGAGTTTGGCAGGGATGCCAAAACTAGACATTGCTCTATACAGCTCGTCTCTATAGATGCTGTCACACGCGGCCTTAAAATCGATGAATAGGTGGTGGGTATCGATCTGAAGCTCATGGGTCTTCTCCAAGATCTGCCGTGGTGTGAATATCTGGTCGATGGTGGACTTTCCTGGCCTGAAGCCACACTGATATGGACCTATCAGGTTGTAGATGAACAGCTTCAGGCGTTCACACAATATGGCAGATAAGATCTTATATGCGATGTTAAGGAGACTGATGCCTCTGTAGTTGGCGCAGTTCAGAGGGTCTCCTTTCTTGAGAATCAGACAAACAATGCTGAGGTATGTATGTCCATTCATCGGGCATACTTTCGTCCGACCATATTTTACAGATGAGTTGGTGTATGCTCCTTACCAAGTCATCGCCTGCCGCTTTGAAGAGCTCGGCAGTCAGGCCATCCGCTCCAGCAGCTTTATGGGCTTAAGCTTCGATATAGCTATCTTCACTTCATACAGGTCGGGTGGACGGAATTCTTGGTCATCATCGTAAAGGTTGAAAGGTTGATTCTGCCTGACAGCGGTATTTGGTCCGTCATCGCCGTTATACAGTCTGCAGAAATGGTTCTTCCAAATCCTCAGCATCGACTGCGATTCTACTACGATGTTCCCTTGTTCATCTCTACAGGCTTCGATTCGGGGTTTGTTTCCGTGGCATGTTATTTTTACCTTTTGGTAAAACTTCCGAACCTCATTCCTGGAGTAGCATCTCTCAATTTCCTCGATCTCGCGCTTCTCATGCTCTTTCTTCCTCCGCCTGAGAAGCCGGTGTTCATCCCCTTCCGCTCATAGAGCTCATGAGCAGCTCTGGTCTTTTTTTGCAGTGCCGCATTGCGTGCTTTTTGCTTAGCTGCATGTGCTTGCCGGCATTCGTCATCGAACCAGGGGTTTCGTTGTGGTGGACGAGTGAAACCCAGCACATCAGAAGCGGAATCTCTGATGGCATTTTGGCAGTGTTGCCAGTGGTCTTCGCCTTGTAGTCATCCTATGTTTATTTCTACCGTCGCAATCAGAATCTTATTCACTTTAGCATTGTTTGTATCTAACAGAAGTCGTAAAGGTCATCAGATCCAAAATACACTTTAACAAGATATGGGTTGCTTACCTACTCCTAAAGAACGTGGAAACATTTTTACGAATAATTCGTCGGTGGTGTTGGCGCAGTGTGAATTTCGGCGCAGATTTCCCAGGCATTCGACACCAACTGGGCATGACGTTAAGGCGCTCGCCTAGAAAAGTGTGGGACAACACGAGATGCTGCAAGGCCTGGCCGGCCTCGGAGCAGCCGTTCTGCTGAGAATATCGCAGCTTTGGTTAAAGATGTGGGAGAGGATTCCGAAATATAGTAAGCTGTTGACCGGCAAGCGCGTGTAACTTACACTTAGGCCATTCTGAATCTCAACCATGAGGGAAACAACTTTTATCATCATGAGCGAAGAGGCCCGTTTTGCTATACTCCTACACTCCGCGATCTCATGAAGATGTCGTTAGCTGTTAACTGAAAATTGCGTGTAACCCACTCTTAGGACATCTTGAATCTCGACCACGAGGAAGATAACATTTCATCAAAAATCATCATAAGCGACGAGGCATCATATCTCTGTGGATATGTGAATCAGCAAAATTATTGCTTCTGGGCCACCGAAAATCCGCGTATAATCCACGTAGCGGTGAGCGCTACAGAGCCATGCTCAAAGACTTTCTCCTTCCTCAATTTGATGAATTGCGACTGGAGACCATGTGGTAGGATAGAGCAACGGCGCATGCAGAGTGCTTTGTTTCCGGGTCGCATAATGTCTCGTTTTGGCAATTTGCACTGGTTGGCATGACCTTGCCAGACTTCTTTTTGTTAGTTTTTTGAAGTCAACAAGCCTCAGGCACTCTTGAAGCCCTCAAAGCGAATATCCTTTGAGAATGCGAGGACATATCGCTGGAAGTTCTGGCAAGAGTGATCGAAAATGCCATAAATAAGGCCCAAGTAGTCATCAATTCTGGCGGCCGGCACTTAGTCAATGCCAAATTAATGTAAAAAAATTTAAGACATCAAATAAACATAATGCAAAAGCAGAACCAAAGATTCACAAACGAAATTGCAGCCAAAGAACTTCGGGTGACAACTTTTGCTCTACAAGGTGGGGCGTTCTACGGCCATTACCTGCTGGTCAAGTATAAAAGTCCCACTTGTCATAATCTTGTTTCGTATAGCATGCTTGTTTAGAAGAGTTGGAGATACCCAAACATACGAGGGCGGGTCAATAAGTCCGTGACTTTTTGAATTTCTGACCTCTTTACTGAAACAGCAACACTGCTCCTGTCAACAGGCATCTGTCAGTTGACTCCTGTCAAAATTTAAACTTGCTGCGTCAGTTAGTTTGTGTTTGACAGCTATTTTTATCAGACTAAGCACATTTCGTGTGCTTATTAAGCATTATTTCTTGCGAAAAAAAAACCATTACCGAAACCAAGGCTAAGCTTGATAAATACTATGGGGACTCTGCACCATCGATTTCAATGGTAAAAAAGTGGTTTACTGAATTTCGTTGTGGCCGTACAAGCACTGAAGATGCCGAACGTCCTGGACGCCCAGTTGAGGTCTCTACAACGATCGAAAAAATTCACGATATGGTATTGGCCGACCGAAGATTGAAAGTGCGAGAGATTGTGGAAGCCGTAGGGATCTCGCATAGCTCAGTGGTTTCAATTATGAATGATCACTTGGGCATGAGAAAGCTTTCCGCAAGATGGGTGCCGCGTTTGCTCACAGTCGACCACAAACGCAATCGTGTAACAACTTCACAGGAAGGTTTGGCGTTGTTTAATCGCAATATGGAGGAGTTTTTGCGCCGTTTTGTAACCGTGGACGAAACATGGATCCATCACAACACACCAGAGAACAAACAACAGTCAAAACAGTGGGTTTCTAAGGGTGAATCGGCGCCAAAGAAGGCCAAGGTGGGTTTGTCAGCCAATAAAGTTATGGCGACTGTTTTTTGGGATGCACGCGGGATAATCCACATTGACTACCTTCAAAAGGGAAGAACAATCAATGGGGAATATTATGCCAACTTATTGGACCGATTCAATGACGATTTGAAAAAAAAACGACCTCATTTGGCCAAGAAAAAAGTTCTTTTCCACCAAGACAATGCAAGGGTGCACACATGTGCAGTTGCCATGGCAAAAATCCATGAATTGGGCTATGAATTGCTCCCTCATCCACCCTATTCTCCAGATTTGGCTCCGAGCGACTACTTCTTGTTCCCAAACCTAAAGAAATGGCTTGGTGGAAAAAGATTTGACTCCAATGATGAAGTCATCTCGCAAACAAAGGCCTATTTTGAGGACCTCGACAAATCATTTTTTTTGGAAGGGATAAAAAAATTGGAGAAGCGTTGGACAAAGTGTATAGAGCTCAAGGGAGACTACGTTGAAAAATAAAATTATTTTTTTATCAAAAAATCTGTGTTTTAATCCAAAAGTCACGGACTTATTGACCCGCCCTCGTATAACATTTAACCTTAAAAGTGGTGCTCTTTGTTAGACTCAGTTACATTGGTCGATACATACTTCAGCTCCAAATACGTCTGAGAAATTCGAAATTATAAAATAGGTCAGCAAAATTCGATCTGATAACAGTTACTCGAACGACAAGTCTCATCGAAAGAAACTAACTCAACGTGTATTTATGACAGTGAAAATGAATGCAATAGGTGTGTGAATATGATATGTCTTACTGTCAATACATTGGTTTGTGTCAATGATAAATAATATGGTATTTTGGAAGCGAAACATCTGTCAATAAAATCCAATCGTCAACCATAACCTAGGTTCTACAAACAAGTTTCTTTTTGTTGCCTTGAAAATGTCGAATTTTGTGCCAGATAATAACCATTGCTTAAGAAAACCGCTGCTGAAAGTCATCGATTGGTAATGAAATCATAGTGAACATGTCCAACTTAGAGGACTTGTGAACGTTGGTTTGTTCGGCGACAACAAAGGCCGTGGAGGACAAATACAAAACCAGTTTGAAGAAGCAATTCAATCGTACAGCAGTTTCCAAACATTTAAAAGCCATGAGAATGATCTTAAAAGATGGAAAATGGGTTCAATATTGATTGAAGGAAAGAGATTAGCCATTTCGAATATCCCAACCGCGGTAGACCTATTTTGTGTATTTGGGACCAGAGACCAGATGGAAATGGTGTTCTATGAAGTGGTAAAATCTGGTGAAATGATTACTGAGGATTTCTACCGTCAATAACCTATGAATTGAATGGGGCATTGAAGCGAAAACGCCGAGAACATGTCCATCATGACAATGCCGGTGCACACGTTGCATATCAATTAAAAAAACATTTTGGCAATTCACCAGACTTGGCCCCTTTTGATAACTACTTGTTTCGACCGACGCAGAACTGGCAGCACTTACATTCTTAAGAAGAAGTGAGAAATTGGCTAAATTAGTAGTGGTACTGGCGCGGAATCCATCAATTGCAAGAAAGAAGGAAAAAAGTCATAGCTAACGATGGCCAATACTTTGATTATTGAATTCATTTATTATTTGTTAAAAAAAAAATCAGTTTCTTTCTATTATAACAGGTCGTAGTAGCTTGCAAAGATCTCTGTTTTGTAGTACGACGGCACTTGATCCACTCGTAAGTATAATTGACAAGTGCAACGAAAATTTAAGCAAAATTGCGCAACGTATATAAATTACTTTATAATAATCCAAATAATGTCATTTGGGTGTTTAATATCTTATTAATTTCTTATTTATGACATTCAGAAAATTTGTCGTTTAGAAGCATAATTTGGAAGGAAAAGGTTATGAAAAGAATGGGAAAAGTACTGAGATATCAGTAACCAAAACGAGGTGTTTAATATTAATGATAATATTGATCAAATTTCGTAAAAACTTTCGTAGCTTAAATTGTTTTTAATTGCAACTATCTACCCGCATTCGTTGTGTACATAACATGTGACCAAATTCCAAATGATGAGCACTACACCAAGAGCTTATTAGATGAGAACCTGCATTTAGTAACAGAATATTGTAGCTAAGTAGGTCGAGCTAGCTTTCTGTATTCCAATAACCATGAAATGATTTAAGAATCATTTCGAAATCATCACAAAATTATGGCGATAATGACATTGGCAAGATTATAGTAGAAAAAGAGTAAATGAAGCTACAAATCTTGACACTAGAACGTCTACGACGATGGAAGATACGAGTATCACCATTCTGTTGGCAGATTTGAATATCTAGGTTCTATGACAGTTGCACCATCCTTCTGGCAAGTCAGACATGACCTGACTGGCTTTATGGGAAAAAATCCAAAAGTCTTTGATAACAAATCTGAAAAAGGGGAATTAAAGAAGTTCGAGACAACAAAAGGCTCTAGAAGTGTGTATAGGTTTCCAAAGGCGCTTAAAAAAAAAAGTGATAGTCCGTCCATTCTGCAGAGACTCTTATCCCTGCCATCTTGCAGACCTATTGGTTGTCCCCACCGACTAGCATAAAAGGAGAAGGACTGAGTTCAAGAACCGAGCATTTCTTCCCGCTAATATGTTTTTCCAAAAAGGCAACGCGCATAAACTGAAGGGGCAGCCCAAATCTAATCTTTTCCTGACTAAGACCTATTTTGTGTTGGTGATTTCGAAGAAACCAGTGTCCGGTTAAAAATTTTACCAGTCTTCTGATATCATCCCTTTTTAGTTGCAGGGATCCTCTTTGTTTATTTTGGCTTGACGAAGCCCTGGGAAGTTTTTCCAGTGGGATCTATACTTATTGTTCTTTCAATACCTTATTGCTGGATTCGGGATCTTACAGAACAATTCAAGGCCGACGAAAGAATCAGCCGAGCCAGTCCGTCATACCTTTATGACCAGGCACCCGCCAACGTTTTACTTTGTTCTTATGGGCTAGTCTTGTAGTGTTGTGCACGAGTATTGAAGCAGTGCAAGAGTGATTTAGAGTCAACTAAGTTTGAGCCTAATGCTTTGATGGATAGCTAGACGGGTATTTGGATAGGGACACTCCCCATTCCCTTTTCGTGGATACGATTTGCGTATAGCTAATTGGCATGTATAGCATGTCCGATTGAAATACACTGTGACCCTTTCCTTTTAGTTTCGAAACTGTGGAATGTGACCAAATATGCCAGCGCCCATCCCATCCATCCATATACAATTTAATACCTTTACGGTTTGAGGTAGAGTTTTCGCAGCTCCATGGTTCTCGGCCTGCGAGTAAGTGTGAAAAATGACGTCGTTCAAAGGTATGGTCCCGTCTTTGCTTGGTTGAAATTGAAAGATGGCGTTGGTTCTATAATGTCTTAAAGGATGAAGTCTAAGTCAATTAAATCGTACGATCCCGGTGGTCAGTTGACGTACAGAATGTTTCATGTATCTAGGCCACAAGAACTTGATTATTGTCGATCTGTAGCGCTCTCCGCTGATGGGTATGGCAACGCCAGTTTCGTTTTAGAACTAAAATGAACCGACGACTCCGCATCAAACAGTGACTTCCTCAAGATAAAATTTGTACTGGTGTATCCTAGATTCGACAATTTTGCCTGTTCACATTCATTCATTCATTCAAAATTCATTTCGTAGCTAAGGATGATTTTTTTTATTATTATTTGCACATAGCATAGCACATAGCGCGGTCGAAGAAAATTTAGGGATATTAAAAGACAGGTACCGATGTACGTTGGTTTTAAATGTTTGAAGGTTGTAATGGCTAGGAAATAAAGAGCTCGGCAGGACATTCCATGAGCGATTTGTTCGGCTAAGGAAAGAATCACGATATTTCAGGGTGCGTCCGAAAGTTGGCTTGAGGGTGTACTGATGAGCATTCATAGTGAGACGGGTGTTACAGTTGGAGGTTTGAAGGAGCGGAATGCTACTGGCAATATCTGAGGAGCACTGGTGGTGAAAATGGCGATAGAACGTGGTGAGAAAGGAGACATTACTTGACATCACCTATTAGTCTTATCGCACGGTTTTGAATCCTATCTAGTAGGGGCAAAAAAGTTTTAGGAGCACCTGACCAGATGTGAGCATTGTATTCCAGTTTTGGATGGATGAAAGCCTTATATATTGAGCCTTAAATATTTCTTACGTCGCTTAAGGAAACCTAGAAATTTCGCATCATTTTGGTGACTTCGAAAATGTGGTCATTCCAACGTAAGTTATCATTGACACACATACCGAGAATGGAAAGTTTTTCGGTTTCAACGATGCAAGTGCCATTCATGGATAATGGCTGGCTGGTACCACTCAGTTGATAGTTCCCCAATTGGTTATGCTGTTAATATCGGAATTTAATGAGCTTAACATACGCTGCCGTTCCCGTTCTATAGCCGAAGAGCAGGGACGTGAGTCCGGGAACGAATATAAAAAGCAGAGAGTACTGTCGTCAGCAACAAAGGAATAAATTGGATTAGAAGTAACAGAAGAGGGATCATTGATGAAGATTAATAAGAGTGTCGGAGACAGAATGGAGCCCTGGGGCACACCAGCATTTATTTTGTGAATATCAGACTTGAAACCATCCAAGACAACTTAAATTCAACGTTCGGAAAGGTAAATTCTAATCCATTGAAGAAGAGAGTCGTCGATCCCAAAAGCACGCATAAGCGGTAAACTCTAGTTTGAGATTTTTAAAGACATTGTCTACTTGAAGTCCACTGTTGGCAATTACAGTACCTATAAGACCTACTGTATTCCATTCAAAGGACTCCTTCGCGACGTTGTCGTTTGGTCCCTCAACATGTGTCCAATTTCGCCAGTCAACAGCTTTTGAACCGTTATATCGGATCTTAAGAATGTAACACAGGTAGCGGGTAACGTATGCCTGCAGTCTTCTCGGGAAGGGGGTGGAGACTTTCCAGGTTTCACAGGTATGCAGCATTAGGGATTTGACATTGGATTCAAAGAGCCTTAACTTGGTGCGAAGGGAAATTTGACTGGAGCTCGAAACTAAGGACAACAGACAACATTCCAAAGGCGCTACGGGCTTTACTTATATGAACAGCAACATCCGGATCCGTTTCTCCATCGGACGATATAAAGCCGATAGATATTTAAATTGCTTAACCTTCTCAATGCGCGTCTGTCTCAGCATAATGCGCTGATGTGCTGAGTGGTCAGTTTGGTCTTGTTGCAATTGATTCTAGGACCAGCTATCTCTCCATTAACTTGCACTGATTGACACATCCCGTTCATCCCGCTGTTGATACAAGCCAGCAAACAGATGTCTCTTAGATGTACCTACTGTGGCAGTCAGTACATCGTCTCACTTCCTGTCGCACTTCGCAAGATTCGGAAAGCTGTTCATTATGAAGGACGAAGCATCTTGCGACGTGATAAGACTTCTTCCTATCTAAAGATTTCCAGATCCATTCGCGGTTGTCTCGGTCAAAGGCCTTTTCAAAATCTACGAGCAGGAAGAGCAGTGACGCAAACCCGGTTGACTCTTCGAGAATTACACACCGGGTGTTGATGTGATAGACACAAGACTGATGACTACGAAAGGCCGTTTGATGTCTGGGATATTATTTCGTTTTTCCATATAGTCTGCATTAGTGAAAGCAGGATACGGGTCGTTGTGTCGGGATCTGATTTCAGGAACTCGGCAAGTACGAGTATACCATCAAGTCCAGCTGCTTTGTTGATTTTTAGGACGTTGATCGCAATTTTGATTTCTGCAGCTGTCAATACCCCTGTAAGATCGTCGCGTTTCTAGTTGTTGGGAGCTTAGCAATGCAATCAGCTTATCTAAGTTCTCATTTAGCAGGTCGCAAAAATGACCCCAGCAAGAGTGCTTAAACATAGACGAAGTTGCTTTCGAGTCAGCTGAAAGTTGTTTATTTACGTGAAAGCTTATTCAAAAGCAAACGACGCACTTTTACAATTTCCGATTCGATATGTGTTTTCTAAAGAATTTTTCTATCCAAGGTAATAATAAACAGCACCAGGCTGCTACATTCTACATTCTTTGTAGAAAATGTTTTGCGAAATCCTTTTAGTAAATTACAAAAAATTTAGTATTGGCGTGTGTATCTGTAGGGAATTGAATATAAAGGAAGCTCTTCAGTTTGTGGTGCTACTTAGGTTCACAAAGATCTTTTATTAGCTTGCAATTACCGCCCTTTGTTGCCGCTTAATTTCTAATCAAAATTAAAAGCAAATTCCTTCCTCTGGCCATGGTCACTTATTTACTATCACAGTAAATCTGGTTACTTCTTAAAAAAAATAAAAACGATGGACACTTTCTATTTGTCCGAGCTAAGTACTCGTAAGTCCATATTATCGTGGTGATTTTGAAGAGACATTCTTTGCTATCCACTTCCGAGCCGGTCATATAGAAAAATTGCAAACATAATAGCACCAATTACACTTCAAAGAAGAGAAATAATTGAATGAAACACTTAAGACATGGAACTTGCATGCATATGGGGGTATAAAATAAATCTCCTACTCGTAGACTTATATGCATGTGAAACCATAAAATGTTTACGTGATACGAGTGGTCCCGGTAGTAAACACCACTTTAAACTTAAACACGAAAAGTGCATTACGAGGATCCTTGTGAGGCTCCAGCGATAGCCAATCATTTGGCGTATCCGCAAATAAAATTCCCTCGTCGGAAGAGAATATCATTTTACGGCTGCCACGTGCATTCGGAAATAGAGTCCTGCGTCCTATTTGCAGAGACAATGGAACCATAAGAAACGAGTAAATAAAAATGTTTTTATTTTTGTAATCATGACTAAGAGTCAGCAGTAAATAAATAAATGTAAATACGTAGATTCATATAGGTACTAGGACGAGTGTGTAAATTACCCAATTCCATTCTTTTTAGCGAGATACGATTACTTTGAAAGTGATTTATTTAAAGTTAAGTAAGCCTAGGGTATCTATAAAAGTCGTAGGTGGCATAATTGAGGAGGAAAGACCATCTGGTAAAGTTATGGGTCGTAAAGAGGCTTTTAGCTTTTTAAGTATTCACCGAGTTGGAATCATTATCTTCCTATGTGACTACATAAAAAGAGAAAAAGGAAAGCTGTTAGACTTAGTATCAGTTTGAAAGCATTTATCTCTAGAATAAGAAGGATACTGATAGCACCAATGCCAATTTTTGACTGAAGATCTTTGAATATGAAGAGGAAATGGGGAATTAGAACTTATTGTTGTAGCACCATACTCAGATCGAATTCGTAAGACTAGATGCGAGAAGCAAGCAGGGAATTCTAGATGATCTCTTCGAATAGCATCCTCAACCATCTGTCCTTCTTGTTCTTTGTTTAACTCAGTACTAACTTCAGAAAAAATCAATTGCCAGACTGCAAACTGCCAGTGTCAGAAGTCTTCGCAATTTTATTGTGATGACAAACACGCTGCAACAACGTTACACAACAAAATCGACCATCTGAGACAGATATTCGCCGTGATGTTGACCGTTTTCATACAATGTTTTCTTTAGAAGATGCACCGAGAAGCATAGGAAGAGTGTGTACTGTTGATGAAGATCCAAATTTATCGACTCGACATCGTTCATAGTCGCTTGATCTTAAGCCGTCCAAAATTTTATGCAGAGATCCTGGTTTGAAGGCTTACAAGATCCATGCTCGTACAGGTCCGAAATTTCGGTGAATGGGTCCGAAATCCACTGGCATTGTATCTGCTCAATTTATTTATTTATTTATTTATTATTATTTCAATAAACTTCTTACACAGTAAGCTCAGAGCTTATAAGGTTGTGGAAGATTAACAATTACATAGATAGTTCACAACTTTTTTTTTCATGAAGCAAACATGTTCGAATCGCTTTTTGTATACTTTTCGAGCACATCAGGTCACCCGGACCTTATCCGGGCTACTCCGACATATTTGGAGCTCAGGCCGGAAAGGATTTCCAGGACTTAGTCAGGGTCTTGGAAAAGAGATGGTGGCGGACGAGCCCTATAAGGGCCAACGGCAGCGCTCACATCCCGGAACGGGTTACTTGCTTCGGTGTAACCGACCCCTCGTCCTAGGGGCACTCAAAGTGGAACTGGTCCTCCAGGTTGGGGGTTGTGCCGCCAGGGTAACTGCCCGGCCATTTAAAAAAGATTAAGTTACGAAGCATCAACAAGCCTCGGATATGGACGGATATACTATTGACAACCCACGCAAACGATTTAAGGACAATGAGCTTCGGATATGCACGTGGAATGTTAGATCCCTTAATAGACCACGTGCAGCCGAGCAACTAGCGGAGGCCCTAGACTGCTGCAAAGCAGACATAACCGCCACCCAAGAAATGCGATGGGATGGGCCGGACAAAAAGAAGATGAAAAACTGCGACATCTACTACGGCAATTGCTATCGACGGCAAAAGCAGCGCTAATTTGGATGCGGATTTGTTGTCGGAGGCAGACTAAGACGAGAAGTCCTCAGCTTCCGGCATGTGAGCGAGCGCCTCGTAGCAATCCGCATCAAGGCTAAATTCGCCAACATAAGCCTCATATGCGCGCATGCCCCCACAGAGGAGAAAGATGACGACATCAAGGATGCCTTCTACGAGCTCCTCAACAAGACCTACGAGCAATGCCCTAGCTATGACATTAAAATTGTCCTCGTTGATCTTAATGCAAAGCTAGGAAGAGAAGGTATCTTTGGTGGAACAATCGTAAAATATAGCCTGCACAACACCACCTCGTATAACGGATTTAGGGTAATCGACTTTGCGGCGGGGCGAAACATTGTCGTGGCTAGCACGCGGTTCTCACATCTCGACATACACAAGGGGACTTGGAGAACTCCTGATCAATTAACAGTCAACCAGATTGATCACATTGCGATCGACGCAAGACACTCCTCCAGCATTATGGATGTCCGTACGTTCCGAGGAGCCAACATCGACTCGGACCATTACCTTGTTGTAGCCAAGGTACGGTTGCGGATATCCCAAACTACGCCAAGACAAACTAATGCTGTGAGAAAATTCGACGTCACACGGCTACAATCGCAAGAGATCGCCAAGTCCTTCTCCGATCGAGTGTCTCTTAATCTCTTAAGAGGTCCAATGCCGCCAGCATCAAGCATCGAAGACCATTGGAAACACTATCAAAACGCCATCAGAGATGCCGCTTCTGATGTGCTTGGTTTCACTCGTCCACCACAACGAAACCCCTGGTTCGATGATGAATGCCGGCAAACACATGCAGCTAAGCAAGATGCATATAACGCGGCGTTGCTTAAAAAAACCAGAGCTGCTCATGAGCTCTATGAGCAGAAGAGGAGAGACGAGCACCGGCTTCTCAGGAGGAAGAAGAAAGAGCATGAGAAGCGCGCGATCGAGGAAATTGAGAGATGCTACTCCAGGAATGAGGTTCGGAAGTTTTACCAAAAGGTAAAAATAACATGCCGCGGAAACAAACCCCGAACCGAAGCCTGTAGAGATGAACAAGGGAACATCGTAGTAGAATCGCAGTCGATGCTGAGGATTTGGAAAGATCATTTCTGCAGACTGTATAATGTTCAACCTGTACGATGATGACCAACAATTCCGTCCACCCGACCTGGATGAAGTGAAGATAGCCATATCGAAGCTTAAGTCCAACAAAGCTGCTGGAGCGGATGGCCTGACTGCCGAGCTCTTCAAAGCGGCAGGTGATGACTTGGTAAGGAGCATACACCAACTCATCTGTAAAATATGGTAGGACGAAAGTATGCCCGATGAATGGAACCTCAGCATTGTTTGTCCGATTCTCAAGAAAGGAGACCCTCTGAACTGTGCCAACTACAGAGGCATCAGTCTCCCAAACATCGCATATAAGATCTTATCTGCCGTATTGTGTGAACGCCTGAAGCCGTTCGTCAACAACCTGATAGGTCCATATCAGTGTGTCTTCAGGCCAGAAAAGTCCACCATCGACCAGATATTCACACTACGGCAGATCTTGGAGAAGATCCATGAACTTCAGATCGATACCCACCACCTATTCACAGATTTTAAGGCCGCGTATGACAGCATCTATAGAGATGAGCTATATAGAGCATGGTCTAGTTTTGGCATCCCTGCCAAACTCGTCCGTCTGTGTAGGATGACGATGGAGAATGCACGCTGCTCCATCAAGGTCGGTAAAGATCTCACCGAGACCTTTGATGTCCAGAAAGGATTTAGACAAGGCGATGCGCTGTCATGCGATTTTTTCAACATCGTACTTGAAAGAATAGTGCAAAACTCACGAACAAACACAAGAGGCACTATCTTTCAAAAGTCCGTCCAACTACTCGCATACGCCGACGATATTGACATAATCGGGAGAAAGCAACGTGATGTCAGTGGCGCTTTCGCGAGTATTGAGACGGAAGCGGCGAAAATGGGTTTAGCGGTCAATGAGGGCAAGACCAAGTATATGCTGTCAAGCAAAAAGGACTACCATCACCGACGTCTCGTACAGAACGTCACCCTCGACAGATATAACTTTGAGGTAGTTAAGGACTTTGTCTACCTAGGCTCCGCTATAAATACAGACAACGACACCAGCGCTGAGATCAAGCGAAGAATAACTCTTGCCAACCGCTGTTTCTTTGTGTTAAGAAGGCAATTGAGTAGCAAAGCCCTCTCTCGGACAACAAAAGTCACCCTTTATAAGACTTTAATAATCCCGGTCCTGCTCTATGGCGCAGAGGCATGGACATTATCAAAAATGGATGAGGGTGTTCTTGGTTGCATCGAGAGAAAAATTCTTCGGGCGATCTTCGGTCCCGTCTGCATTGACGGTGAGTGGAGGAGGAGATACAACGACGAACTGTATGGACTGTACAGCGACATGGACCTAGCCAGAAGAGTGAGGATTCAAAGACTGAGATGGCTGGGTCATGTAGAGCGCATGGACACCAATGCTCCGGTCCGAAAAGTCTTCGAATCCGCTTCCGAGGAACAGCGCAGTAGAGGAAGGCCAAGACTCAGGTGGCGCACGCAAGTGGAAGAGGACCTCAGCCAACTTAGCGTGCGAAACTGGAGACAGCTAGCCAGGGATCGAGCTGGCTGGAGAAGCTTGTTGACTGAGGCCCAGGTCCACCCCGGACTGTAGCGCCACCTAAAGTAAAGTAAGTAGATAGTTCACAATATCAAAGTTAAAAAGCAAAAATGGAAGTACTATGAGCGTTAGTTAAAATAATGATACAGAATTCAAAATGATATTGTTATAATTAATAAAAATAGAAATATAAATTTAACTTAAAAAATATTGAACATATAAATTTAAGGAAAAGAAGAGGAAGGAAAGGAGAAGATGAAGAAAAAGAAGCTTGCTTTTAAAGAGAGAATTCAACTGCTAAGATTTGATAAATATATAGTTAACTGTTTTTTGAAATGTAGTGCGTCGTCTATTCCCTGTAATTGAAGAGGGAGCGAGTTCCAAAGACGAGTAGCGGCAATGAAAAATGTTCTCTCAGATGTTAGGCAAGAGAACCGCGGCAGAATTAAACAAGAAGATCTGTTTGATACTGGAAATCGGAGCTTATTAAACAAATACGATGGCTGACGTGTTTTCAAAATATTGAATAAAAGAACCAGCGTCCGAAACTTGATGTAGTTTTCGAAAGTCATGCTCAATGCTCAGATTTTTAGATAAATGGGTAACGTGATCATACTTCCTCAGACCATATATATAAAGAATGATGCTATTAAATGCTACCTGTAACTTTCTTTTGCTGGCAGCATCACAATTATAAAAGATTTCTCAACCATAAATGAGAACTGGAATTGCCAAAGACTTTGCAAGTAATAGGCGTGTGTTCAAGGGAGTAAATTGATGTGCTGTCCATAAAGTACGGAGAACGCCGTATGTCCTACCAACTATGACATTAATATGATCGTTCCATATAAGCGTTCTGTTGAACGCTACGCCTAAATTCTTTGAGGAATTGAAAAAATTTATTGACAAGCCATTTACCTTAATGGGTGGGAAATATGTTAAATCTAAAGTTTTCTTAGATATTACTAGACAGTTGCATTTAACTGGATTCAGGGTTAAACCTCGGTTTGAGGTCTTCATTTATTTTACAGACACAGTCTTCGATAAGGCCAAAGGCACAACTTTTATAAACTTGTACGTCATCAGCGTAGATATGCATCGACGAATGCTTAATGACACGAGAGATTTCATTGATATACAGCATGAACAGAAGAGGGCCAAGAATTGACCCCTGAGGAACACCTCTCGTCAGGTAAAGAGATTCAGATAAATTATTATCAACGGCCACCGCCTGTGATCTTCCGGAGAGGTAGGAAGATATCAATCTTATTGCTACCTGTAAGACGGTAAGGTAGTGTTGTAGTTTATGACACAGGACTGTGTGGACGACCGTATCGAAAGCCTTCGAAAAATCTAAGAGGACTAAGAAAGTAATATGACCTTCATCTAAATTTGACCTTATGTCATCTATGACCTTAAGCAAAGCAGTAGTGCAGCTATGTTTAACACGAAAACCAGATTGGACAGGAGTCAACAAGTTGTTACGGCTTAAATGTTCACTCAGTTGCTTTTGTATTATACGTTCGCAGATTTTTGCGAGATATGGCAACATAGAAATAGGTCTATGCTCATCACATATGGAGTTTTTTGGGATTGGGATTATTTTTGCCATTTTCCACCGTTGGGGAAAAACTCCAGTTGTCAATATCGTGTTCATCGTATGCGTTATGTATGGCAAGAGCAATGGGAGTATAGCTTTTATAAACACTGGATGTACTCCGTCAATTCCCACTGCATTAGATTTTAAAGAAAGAAAGCTTTCAAGAACATCTCGACTGTCAACATTTACAAAACCAAGACCCGTATCTCTTGAGGGTGCAGCGCAATAGAAAGAGTAATTTATTCTCGTAAGTTCAGGCCGAGGATGCGATAAAAATTTTCGGTTTTGATCGTTAACGTCTATGTTACAAGAAAAACCTGGATTTTGCTTTCCCATGCCCAAATCCCGTAAGTTTTTCCACAATACACGACCTCCCGCATTTGTTTGGAAACGGTTGGCATAAAACTGGACCTTAACAGCTCTAACCTCTCTTACGACATTATTGCGCAAAGTTTTATAGGCTTGGTAGAGTTCTTCAACCCGATAACGCTTCCAGCGACAATAGGCCTGATCACGCTGCGCGATGAGTTCCCGTATCTCCCGAGAGAACCATAATGACCATTCAACCTGGTCATCTGGTGACGGCATGCGATAAACAGAGTCCCATGGTATATTTTGTATATGCTGCTCCAAAGAAAGTCTATCAATACTTCTAAAATCTTTGAAATGGTAAAAGGAATTCGGACGTTTATCAACAATAAAATCATAAGTGAGAAATAATAGGTCATGCTTAGAGAATGCTGATGCAGAAAGTTGGTCGTATAGTAGTACACTATCAGAATGACTTACAAATACCACAACCAGCAGGGTACTAGAAGTTCCAGTAAAATGTATTGGGACAATACTATTTACAGGATGCAGATCATAGCAAATCATGTTTTCGCATAAATGCCTGTCAGTGATGAGATTGCTATTAAGGTCACCACAGATAATACTCGTAATATTAGCCGCATAAATGGACATTTCTTCGAGTAAAGCATACAATGGTAATAAATCCACATAGTTGTTGGGTCTGTAGACTACTCCCAAAAGCAGACTGCTGTCACCACCGATAATTTCTACAAACACATAGTCAATAGCAGAACCAACAGGTGAATAATACCTTTTCCCATAACTAATACCATCTCTAAGGTAAAGTGCGGCCCCTCCACCAACAAGATTGTGTCTATCATCAAGTTTTGGACACAGGCTCTGTGCATTTATATGAGATATTTTAAAGCCATTTCTTCGACCCTAAGTACATTAACCATCGCGCGCAAAATTCCACCACTTTGGCTCAATAGATATGTCAATAAGTTAATTTGTCGGACTTGAAGCAAAAATAATACACATATTTGGAGTTGAGGCCGGTAGGTACTTACAAGATTAAGTTATGGTCTTTGTCCGGCCGTAAAAAAGCGCCTATATCGATGCGGATTTGCTGTTGAAGGCAGACCTAGGTAAGAAGTCTTGAGTGTCCGGCATGTGAACGAGGACCTTATGGCAATCCGTATAAATACGTCTATAACAAAGATAGTTTCTGTGAGCTATTGCACAAGACTTATGGGCAACGCCTTAGATATAACATTGAAGTCGTCCTCAGTGACTACCTGGCTATCTCAGCGGAATCTTTGGTAGTACTGTGGGAAGGTATAGCATCACCACCTCCAATTCAGGCTAGCCGACTTAGCGCCGCGGCAAACATTGTCGTACCTAGCGCGCATTTGCCACATCTTGATATTCACAAGGGGACTTGGACAATTCCTGATCAATTAGCCATCAACCGGACTGACCACATTGCGATTGAGCCAAGATAACCCTAAAGTACTATGTCAGAAGTATCCGAAGAGCCAACACCGACAGCGCCAAGTCGAGCTTATGTTGTGAGGAATTTTGACGTCAGACAGCTACAATCGCAAGAGATTGCCAAATCCTTTTCCTATCGACTCCCTCTTAATCTTATAAGAAGTCCCTTGCCGTCAACAACAAGCATCGAAGACCAGTGGCAACACTGTCGAAAAGCTATCAGAGATACCGCTTCTGGTGTGCTGTGTTTCACTTTCACTCGACCACCACAATGAAACCCCTGGTTTGATGACGAATGATAGTATGCATCTAAGCAAGATGCATACAAAGCGGGGCTGCATAGAAGGACTAGAGCTTCTCACGATCTCTGTGAGCAGATGAGGAGAGATGAACACGGGCTTCTCAGAAAGATAAAGAAGGAGCATGAGGAGCGGGCGGTCAAGGAAATTGAGAGATGTTACTCCAGGAATGAGATTCGGGAAATAAAACATGACATGAATACAAACCGAAGCCTGTAGAGGCGAACAAGAGAACATCGTAGCAGAGTCGCAGTCGATAATAAGGATTTTGATATAGGATTTCTCTAGACTGCATAACGGCGAATACGAACCAAATACCGCTGTTAGGTGGAATGAACATTTCAACCTGGACGATGTAGACTAACAATTCTGTTCACTCGACCTGAGAGAAGGTGAGGACTGCCTGACTCCCGAGCATAGCGCAGTAGAGGAAGACCTATACTCAAGTGGCGCACTCAAAAAAGGGGGAGCTCAGCCAACTTTTTTATGATTTCGATGACGGAATCAAGAAGTATCTAATTTCCGCTGGTGAACCACAAGGATTAGTCTTTAGTCCTCTACTGTGTAATCTGATGTACATCGATTTCTTATGTCTACCAATCCGACTTGAAGCATCAATCATCGGTTTCGCGGATGACTTCGCAGTCGTGAAGAAGTAGAAATTTCTGTAATGAGACCGTAAGTATAATAAGGTACTGACTCCTTGGAACCGGATTGCAACTTGTGGATCTTAAAACCGAAGTCTGATTTATTAGCAGACTGAAACTACTAATCGAAACGATTAGTCTTAGAATCAGAAAATACGATGCCATTTCACGACTATTTATTAAATACTTAGGTCTGGTGATTGATTCTCAATAAACATACAAGCACCACTTGGAATACGCCTGTAAAATATCCTCAAATCTGGTCGGTGCTATGTTAAGGCTCATGAGCAATGTTTCCTACAAGCACAGGTCGCTAGTTCCATACAGTTGTACGGCACGGAGATATGGTCAAATGCAGCGAAAGTCAAATGGTATGCACGTGGAATTAAGTCCGTTTACCGCCTGTGCACTTTAAAAGTCGGAAGCGCATTTCGATGGGTATCTCAAGACGCAATACTCATCGTGTCCTTAATGTCACCCATCGACATCTTTGCCGATTAAATGAAACGACTCTATAACGCACTAGTAATGGTCAGTTAGACATTCACAGAAGAAAAGCCGAGAGAAACCACAGCATAGCGGTCTGGCAACAACAGTGGGACGAATCGGAGAAAGGAAGATAGACGCATCGGCTGATACGAGTATCAAGGGTCAGCTCCTGTATGGATCGGAGAATGAACCTTCTACATGACGCAATTTCTTACGGGTCATGGCTGCTACAGGGAGTACCTCTTTCAACGGAAGCACGAGACTATTCCATATTGCTCTCGATGCGATAGTATCTCAGAGAACGTAGAACACGTGTTTTTTCACTGTCCGTGATATGAATATGAAAGAGTGATACTGTGAAATAAATTCGACGAATGGCCGACTATAGAAAACTAGATTGAGGTAAGCGACGCGGTGACGAGAATTCTTAGCGATCTAAGACGTTTAGAGGGAATGTTAGTACTAGTTAGCAAAAAAGCAAATATTTTACACCGATCCTCGGGAAGTAATACACATCGGTGGTGCCGCGTGGGTGAAATAAGGTTCGCGAGTGAGGTGTTTTTTACCGGTAAGAATCGGGAAAAACTCATGGAATACGGCCATCGGTTTCTATGTAAGATTTCCGCATTTCTTATCACAAAAAAAAAGAAAGTTAAACCGGGAACAGTTTACTAAGGAAAGTTTGCTGAAATCCTGAAAGGATTTATTGGTTAAAATCCAGGTGCACGGTGGACTATTTTTGCCATCTAAGTAATTAAGTTCGCCACTTGGTTCACACCTATCAATGTTGCGATCTTTTTTCTCGTTACTTTGAAGCACAAATTCATCTTAGTATCCTTCCTCTATTAACTTCTAATTTATTTGCCTCCCTTTAGTGGTATAAAAACTTCTTTTTAACCAATAAACCGCCTTCTCTACTCTGTTCCTTCGTGTATCTTTTCTTATGAAAATCGAATATCTTATGAACTCATCTGTATCTGTAGAATTTTCGACATTCCACTTCGCCCTTAAACTTTGTCTGTGTACATTTGAAGCACAATTTAAATATTTAATCTGTTTACACGCCCAAAGGTGATGTCGTTCAGCAAATACCGGAAGTCATATCAATTTCCATGTTCCATCATGAAAAAGAAGCAAATACTCGTAGGGATATCTACTGGTAGGGGGCACACCTGAATGAACAATCAAAACACTTTGCATCCCGTCTGCTGCTGAAATTCACTCTCCACTTCAGACAGTCAAAATTTCACTATAATTCTATTTGACTTGAAAAACATCTGTCAGATGCTTTCATTATTGATACAAAAAGGCAAATAAATATCTCACATCCACTTGACGTAAACGGGCCAGATAGAGACCGGCGGCGATGACGATGAAGCTCGATATCAAAATGGGATTGGGTATAGTGATGATGTTTGTGGGTGGATACAGCCATGTGGGATGAGCCATATCCAAGTTTCATTCTTCGATAATTTGATTGTTCCTCGCCCCGATTTAAATACATATTCATTCACTACCTAGTCAGGGTGCACAAGAATAATCTTTTAAAAATCGTTTACTCTAGCCGTAGGTGGAAATATGCAGAGAACAGGCAAAGAGCCATCTATAGGTACTCGTTCTTCTCCCTAAAAGCAGTCGAAAAAAAAAAACATCGAATCAAATATCCTTAAGGTGTTTTTGTCGAATTTCAGTACAAAATGGAGATTAAATTGCTAAGGAGTGTTGGTGTATCCTGCAGTCAGGCTAGGCACACGAATAATAATTCAATGGAAAATAAAATTGAATTCGAAGGCTACAACATAGATAGGGCTTCGGTTTTTTACCCAAAATGGGATTTGTTTGTCGGTTTACTTGTTGTTATTGAAATAATATGGAATGCAGAAAGCTTAGATAAATTGGAAATCGGGGTCTTCATTTCCGAATGCGAATACTGGTGTGTGGAGGAAAATACGAGTAACTAAACGTTTAGTTGAAGTATACTATAGTTGCCAGCAAAGTTGATTTATTTATTTTTGTTACTTGTAAGCGGGTGCCTTTGCAACAAATTAGTTTAATTTGAGCCCGAAAGGCATGAAGATACGAAGTTTTAATTTTTATTTTCATTCCGAATGTTGATACTTGTTGAGTATTGATTAAATAGATGCAACACTGTTCAATATTATAAAAAATATCTCATGTTGCAAGTTAAAATGCTTGAAGAAATCCAGAGAAAAAAGAAGGTTAGATCGATGGTTACACGGGCCATTGGTCTCTTTCAGTGGCGTATCTAGGGCATAGCAGACAGAGCACGCGCCCGGACGCCGCAGCAAAATTTTGATGAGTCCTGACTCTGACGGACGCCTAGACGTATATACTCTGAAAATCTTTAAAGACTTCAAGTTTTCAAAGATTTTTTTTAAATTTTCAGAGCTTGGGCGCGATATAGTTTTAAATTTTTTTTTCTTAGAATGCACCGTAAGTTTTTTTCAACCCCTGGGACCGCTCTTCGCATTACTTCAAGGGCCTGTGATCCTACACCCTTTCGGGTTTACGTGCTTTCCCGGATATCTTCCAAACACTGGCAAATTCTTCCACAGTTCAGGTCACTCGTCGGCATATTATCCACTATGTTTTCTGGGTTGAAGGCACTAATGCTGTTTTCCAGTGCTGTGCTGCAGGCAAAAAATGTTTGATGAACGTCGTCTGCTAGGGAGTCGCCGTACTGGCAGGCTGAGCGCTGACAGCCCGGTATGGGCCATGGCCTAGCTTCTTGAGACTCATTTGTGTTGCTCATGCTGTCATTTTTGTCATGTCTGAGCGGGGCCTACGGTTTATCGCCGAGTCCGGACGGCACTCCTTAGAAGCTTTTTCGTAGGCAATTTTACTTTCGGGAGTTTGCAATTGCCCGCCGAAAGGGTGATGGCGATTTGAAAAATTGGTGACCCAGCCAGGAATCGAGCCCAGACTCTCTGCGTGATAGTCCAATGAGCAAACTATCGCGCCATCGCCATCGCCGATCCTATGTAAAAAAGCTTTGAAATTTCGATCTCCGGTGAGAAACTGGGTGACGAAGTAGTTGACCTCACCGTTTTCCGGTCTTTCCACTCAGCCACATTTCTTATCAGCCTCGCTGTTCACCTCCCTTTGCTTTCAGAGATCCAGCGCTAGCGTTCTTGCCACTTCTGTATCGTTTGCTGCTCTGCTTGGTCGATTGCCGCTCCCAATCCGATTTCCGCCTTGTTTTCGTGGACGTACTTCCTTTGTGCCGCTAGGAGATTGATTGAAGTCACTCCTGCGACTACAAGGACGGCTGGTTCCGACACCGTTCGGTAAAAGCTAGCCACGCGTAGAGCTCCACGTCTTTGCACTGCCGTCATCTGCTTCCGGTACTTTTCTTTTCGAAGCGTGTCTGCCCAGATCTCACCTCCATATTGGAGAATGGCGTGCGTTGCCGACATTAATAGCCTGCGCTTACTTGGCGTCGGGCCACCTATGTTCGCCATTAATCTACTGAGTGATGTTGTAACTCTAGAGGCTCTTTCCGCTGCGTGCTTTATCTGTTGCCAGAAAGTTAGTTTTGTGTCAAGCCTCAATCCTAAATACCTCACCGCGTCCTTGCTCTTGATGACTTCAGAGCCAATTTGGAAGTCTATTTGTGTCGGGATTTTCTTCTTCGTCAGAAGGACTATCTCAGTTTTCTCTGTTGCCAAACTAAGACCATGCTCATCCATCCAGAAGGTGCATGACTTGGTTCAACTTTCTTTGCGAGTTTTCAGTGTCTCTTGACGTTATCACTGTCGCGGTGTCATCTGCGTACCCAACAAGAAAGGTGTCTTCGGGCATTTCCATCCGCAGTATATCATCATAGGAGATGAGTTGAATGCATCTCTTACGTCCAGGGTTGCCAGCAAAAGGATTTTCTTAGAGCGGCAACTTTCTTGTTGGGCGGTTAGAACAGACTTCACCATTTCTTCAATAGCTCCGACCGTGGAGCGTCCTTTCCTGAACCCGTACTGCCTTCCTTACGAATCTCCCGCTCTTTGTACTGCATCTGTGAGCCGTGATTTGAGCAGCTTTTCCATCAATTTTAACGTAGTGTCCAGCATACATAAGGGCCTGTACGCTGATGGGGAGTCTGGGTCTCCTTTTTCTTCGCTGATCAGTACCAACCATTGCTTTTTCCAGCTCTTTGGGAAGACTCCTTCTTCATGGCAACTGTTGTACATGTTGAGCAGTAGGTTAGGGCATGCTTGGGCAGTCGCTTTTATTACTTCTGCTGGAATTCCATCTGGGCCGGGTGCTCTTCTGTTTTTCATTGTCTGCACGGCTAATCCCAACTCTTCTTCGCTAAAATCTGGAATTTCCTGTCGTTGGGCTGGTGTGTTGTCCGGAGATCTGACCGGATGAGTTGGGAGAAGGGTATTTACAATGCACTCATCTTGTCTTCGCTTAGAATAGGCGGTGCCGTTTGGGCTCTCAGTTTCCGCATTACGGGGTCGCTGTTTATGTCTCGGCGGAGATCCTCCCACTTCCGTTTCTTGCTCGAATTGATGGCCCTCTTGTGCTCGGATCTTTTGGTTCTGAACTCCACAAGAGCTTCCTCTAAGTTTTCAGCGCGTCTTCTCCTTCCCCTGGTGACTATGCGCCTAAGTTGTAGGCATCTCCTGCGGAGCTCCGCTATCTCGTCTGTCCACCAGTACACTGGATTTTTCCTTCTGTTTTTGCAGCTCTTTTTTGGGCATAGAAGCATCACATGCGAACCGTATCAGTTGCATCGTGGCTTTAGCTTTTACTTCCGCGGATCCTTGTACTTGGAGCACGGCACTTTCTCCTTCTTCAATGATGGATTTGAAAAGCTCTTCGTCTAACCTGTTGATGTTCCATCTCGATGCTGGTGAACGGTTCCATATAGGATTTCGCTGGTTTGCCTCTAAATCAAAAACAATGTATTGATGATCACTGCCCGCATAGTCCTCGATTACTCGCCAGTTTTTTATTCTTGCGGATGTAGATTCCGTAGACCGTAAGCTTTGGCGTATTCGGAAGCTAAGATTTTATGAAGAGATTTTGGACTTCAGAATGGTGACCAGCACTAAGGCCAATATCAAACTAACACGACCTGAAGAAGTTCTGCTATTCATCGTGCAATACAGAGATGAGAGCGTCTTCCCAAATCTTCGAATCGCCAACCAAATATTATTAACCATTTCGGTTTCCACTGCTAGCTGTGAAACATCGTTTAGTAAATTGAAATTGATTGTAAACTTTCTTCGAGCCTCCGTGGGTCAAGATCGATTAAGCGATCTTACTTTGAAAGGCGTCGAACGGGATGAAGTTGAGAAGACGGATTTTTCAAACAGCAGTTTCAAGACTAAAGTCTGTTGTCTCCGGTCTCAAGGTCAGGAAATGAATGAAGTGAGTTTTACCAATGGGCTTCCTGCTTAGCGCAGTATATTCGATTATAAGTTGTTTTGCCCATCGGACTATACGAGTAGCTATCTAATAAAGGAAAGTTATACACCGCTGCAACTCCTAGACATCCGCGTAATCAATAACTAAAAATCCACTAGAAATAAACTTTCAGTCAATCAGCTTGTTTTCTTTATAAAAAGGAGAAATTCGATTGACGTCCAAAACGGAATTGTTTATCTACACAGCTATAGTACGACCATTTCTATCTATTGCATTAGTTGTTTGGGAGAAATAAGCTTTCAAGTAATAACGTGACTGTTGAGTTCTCCTACGTCGATATTGTTACAACTCACAATGTAGTTTCGATGACCTTTACGCGCCAACTTCTTTTCAGGTACTACGATAATAAGAACACAAATTCCCTGTATTCAGGAGTAGTAATGATTAAAATCTGAACCAATGGTGACTAACGTTTTCCTTCGATCTTCCTTTTCATTAGATAAATGTTTCGTCCGTTTAACGGAAAATGTTTAGGGAATGCAAGCTACGAGTATACTTAACCCTCCCACCACTTAGAAGCTACATCGATAAAGCAAAGTATCTCTGAATGTAGTCGAACGTTTTAAATCATTAAGCCTTGGCTGGCTACAACACTTGCCAAGGGCGCTTCCACAGCAATTCATTAATTTATTAAAAAAATTAATTGCACCAAATGAATAACAATTAATTTTAATTAAGATTGATTTTAATATTTTAACTGCAATTAAATTAATCAAAAATTCAATTAATTGCAAATTAATTGTTCATCTTCAATCGTATTCACAATTGAAATTTTGCATGCATGTCTTGTTGTTTACTATTTCCTCAATGGTAGCCGACTTATCCATGTAGATTTTGGACTTTGCGTAGCCTCAAACAAAAAAAAAAATTGAGATCTGAGATGTCACACAATCAAAGTGGCGAATTCACCTGTCCAAAGCTTGAAACTAACTGTTTTCCAAATTGTTCTCGCGATTAAGCCATGGCTCTGTCAACTCTGAGGTAGATGTCTCACGTTGCAGTTGATCACTCTCATGCTAAAGTGCAGGATAATCATCTTCATCCTGGACGGAGCTTCTGGTAAAAGACGTAACAGCAGAGGTACGCTTCAAGGCTGTGTTATTTCACACAGCTTGGTCTTCTCTCACACAGAAAAGGAAAGCTTCAGAAGTTTGTAAAAAGGTCATTGGGAACAAATGGGGCCTCCAACCTCGCATCGCCCATTGTCGGTTATAAGACCGATACTCACCTTCGGTGTTGTTGTAGGCATGTCTGGGCATTAGCGAAGCCTTACGCACTGCACTGGGTGCTCTGTTTCACGTGATAGCCCTCGATACTTTGAGCAGATAATGCAGCTCAAAGTAACTTCATAGAGAACAAATAAATTTTTTGGTTCCTACACCATGGCCTAACATTCATTTGACAAAAACTTTCATGTAAGCATCCCCTCTCGATCTTTCTGGGAGGAAGATGCCTCCATGAACAACCCGACAGCGGAGTTTTCGCTGATAAGCTCAATCTAAGCCACTCATTCCGCTTTATCAATCACTGTAGCGTGTTCCAGGCGGGAATTCTGCCATTTAAAGAAGCCATGTCCTGGTTGAAGACAAACGTAATATCTGCAATGGATATCCGCATATTTTCTGACAGTCGGGCCGCTATGAGATCATGGACTTATGTTCGTTTAACAATGAAAATCGGAATTTCGATAGTAAAGCGAATTGTGCGTTCGATAGGTCGATTAGATGGACCACAATTTACTCTGAGCCCACGAAATTTGTAGATTCTATGGCAGGCTGTCCTTGATGAACTGTCAACAAAACTCCATCGGAGCGAGTATAAATCTACTGAAGATGAGTACTACCTAATATGATGGTGTTGTTCTAGATAGTATTGTCTTTAATTATAGTACTTGAACCTATAACAGCTGGTTGAAGCTTACTTTCCTGCCTCTTTCTCAAAATTTGCTGCTCCGATGTTCTTAAGTTTACCAAATCTTCCCACGGACATATGTGTAAGTTACTATCTGCTTTTCGAGTGAAAATTATGTAAAATTCATCAACCAACATAAGATGCAGAATTTTCCGGAAGTTTTTACAGTTATTTGCGGTGATGACGTTTATATCATTGCCAGAACTAATATGTGACAGAGGCGTAGGTGAGTTCAAATCCAACTGGTGTTGACAGGAAATGACGCACATCCTCCACAAATAAAGTAGACCAACACAATGAAAATTAGAGGATTTTGTCGTGCTCGGATGCGCTATTAGCTCTGTTCTTTGCGAGAAGTATCTTAACCTCTGTGTTAAGGAAGCTAACCGTTGTCCTGGACGGCGTTTATAGGCGTAGGTGATTAAAAATAGAGTGGTGATGAGGATGATACAAATACCTCATTAGTACCAGTACTGATGTTCCCAAGAGCCCCAGTCGTTGTCATCTAGTTCATCTGAGAGTTTTGCCCTGAGTATTGCAAGACGAGGATCCTCTGTGGGCTCTGCGCTTAGGTCTTCTGTTTAGAAATTTTTGATATCAGTTTCGATACCTTCGATGGAGGACACAACATCAAGCTGAGAGCTGGAGATTATGCACCCTGGAAACCTCACCAGATTAACTTTTGCAAGGAGTAGTATATGCGTGGCGTTGCTACTTAGCTTACGCTTGTTCTTTATCACTCCGCAATCAGTTTACTTACTTACTTACTTTAGGTGGCGCTACAGTCCGGGGTGGACCTGGGCCTCAGTAAACAAGCTTCTCCAGCCAGCTCGATCCCTGGCTAGCTGCCTCCAGTTTTGCACGCTAAGTTGGCAGAGGTCCTCTTCCACTTGCGTGCGCCACCTGAGTCTTGGCCTTCCTCTATTGCGCTGTCCCTCGTGGGCGGATTCGAAGACTTTTCGGACTGGAGCATTGGTGTCCATGCGCTCTACACGACCCAGCCATCTCAGTCTTTGGATCTTCACTCTTCTTGCTAGGTTCATGTCGCTGTACAGTCCATACAGTTCGTCGTTGTATCTCCTCCTCCACTCACCGTCGATGCAGACGGGACCGAAGATCGCCCGAAGAATCTTTCTCTCGAAGCAACCAAGAACACCCTCATCCATTTTTGATAATGTCCATGCCTCTGCGCCATAGAGCAGGACCGGGATTAATAAAGTCTTATAAAGGGTGACTTTTGTTGTCCGAGAGAGGGCTTTGCTACTCAATTGCCTTCTTAACCCAAAGAAACAGCGGTTGGCAAGAGTTATTCTTGGCTTGATCTCAGCGCTGGTGTCGTTGTCTGTATTTATGGCGGAGCCTAGGTAGACAAAGTCCTTAACTACCTCAAAGTTATATCTGTCGAGGGTGACGTTCTGTCCGAGAAGTCGGTGTTGGTTGTCCTTTTTGCTTGACAGCATATACTTGGTCTTGCCCTCATTGACCGCTAAACCCATTTTCGCCGCTTCGGTCTCAATACTCGCGAAAGCGCCACTGACATCCCGCTGCTTTCTCCCAATTATGTCAATATCGTATGCGAGTAGTTGGACGGACTTTTGAAAGATAGTGCCTCTTGTGTTTGCTCGTGAGTTTTGCACTATTCTTTCAAGTACGATGTTGAAAAAATCGCATGACAGCGCATCGCCTTGTCTAAATCCTTTCTGGACATCAAAGGTCTCGGTGAGATCTTTACCGACCTTGATGGAGCAGCGTGCATTCTCCATCGTCATCCTGCACAGACAGACGAGTTTGGCAGGGATGCCGAAACTAGACATTGCTCTATATAGCTCGCCTTTATAGACGCTGTCATACGCGGCCTTAAAATCGATGAATAGGTGGTGGGTATCGATCTGAAGCTCATGGGTCTTCTCCAAGATCTGCCGTAGTGTGAATATCTGGTCGATGGTGGACTTTCCTGGCCTGAAGCCACACTGATATGGGCCTATCAGGTTGTTGACGAACAGCTTCAGGCGTTCCCACAATACGGTAGATAAGATCTTATATGCCATTTTAAGATGCCTCTGTAGTTGGCGCAGTTCAGAGGGTCTCCTTTCTTGAGAATTGGACAAACAATGCTGAGGTTCCATTCATCGGGCATACTTTCGTCCGACCACATTTACAGATGAGTTGGTGTATGCTCCTTACCAAGTCATCGCCTGCCGCTTTGAAGAGCTCGGCAGTCAGGCCATCCGCTCCAGCAGCTTTGTTGGACTTAAGCTTCGATATGGCTATCTTCACTTCATCCAGTTCGGGTGGACGGAATTGTTGGTCATCATCGTCCAAGTTGAAAGGTTGATTCTGCCTGACAGCGGTATTTGGTCCGTCATCTCCGTTATACAGTCTGCAGAAATTGTTCTTCCAAGTCCTCAGCACCGACTGCGATTCTATTACGATGTTCCCCTGTTCATCTCTACAGGCTTCGGTTCGAAGTTTATTTCCGTGGCATGTTATTTTTACCTTTTGGTAAAACTTCCGAACCTCATTCCTGGAGTAGCATCTCTCAATATCCTCGATCGCGCGTTTCTAATGCTCTTTCTTCTTCTTCCTGAGAAGCCGGTGTTCGTCTCTCCTCTTCTGCTCATAGAGCACATGAGCGGCTCTGGTCCTTCTAAGCAGTGCCGTTTTATATGCATCTTGCTTAACTGCATGTGCTTGCCGGCATTCGTCATCGAACCAGGGATTTCGTTGTGGTGGACGAGTGAAACCCAGCACATCAGAAGCGGCATATCTGATGGCGTTTTGGCAGTGTTTCCAGTGGTCTTCGATGCTTGATGCTGGCGGCATTGGACCTCTTAAGAGATGAAGAGACACTCGACCGGAAAAGGACTTGGCGATCTCTTGCGATTGTAGCCGTCTAACGTCGATTTTTCTCACAGCATTAGTTTGTCTTGGCGTAGGTTGGGATATCCGCAACCGTACCTTGGCTTTAACAAGGTAATGGTCCGAGTCGATGTTGGCTCCTCGGAACGTACGGACATCCATAATACTGGAGGAGTGTCTTGCGTCGGTCGCAATGTGATCGATCTAATTGACTGTTGATTGATCAGGAGTTCTCCAAGTTCCCTTGTGTATATCGAGATGTGGGAACCGCGTGCTAGCTACGACAATGTTTCGTCCGCCGCAAAATCGATAAGTCTGAGTCTGTTATCGGAGATGGTGTTGTGCAGGCTATATTTTCCGATTGTTCCACCTTTGCATCAAAATCACCGAGGACAATTTTAATGTCATAGCTAGGGCATTGCTCGTAGGTCTTGTTAAGTAGCTCGTAGAAGGCATCCTTGGTGTCGTCATCTTTCTCCTCTGTGGGGGCATGCGCGCATATGAGGCCAATGTTGGCGAATTTAGCCTTGATGCAGATTGCTACAAGGCGCTCGCTCACATACCGGAAGCTGAGGACTTCTTGTCTTAGTCTGCCTCCGACAACAAATCCGCATCCAAACAAGCGCTGCTTTTGTCGACGATAGCAACTGCCATAACAGATATCTCAGTTTTTCATCTTCTTTTTGTCCGGCCTATCTCATCGCATTTCTTGAATGGCGGTTATGTCTGCCTTGCAGCAGTCTAGGGCCTCCGCTAGTTGCCCGGATGCACGTGGTCTATTAAGGGATCTTACATTCCACGTGCATATCCGAAGCTCATTGTCCTTAAATCGTTTGCGTGGGTTGTCAACAGTAGATCCGTCCATATCCGAGGCTTGTTGATGCATCGTAACTTAATTTTTTTTTTAAATGGCCGGGCAGTTACCCCCGGCGGCACAACCCCCAACCTGGAGGACCAGTTCCATTTTTAATGCCCCTAGGACGAGGGGTCGGTTACACCGAACCCAGTAACCCGTTCCGGGATGTGAGCGCTGCCATTGGCCCATATAGGGTTCGTCCGCCACCATCTCTTTTCCAAGACCTTGACTAAGTCCTGGAAATCCTTACCGGCCTGAGCTCCAAATATGTCGGAGTAGCCCGGATAAGGTCTTGTTTTGTTGTTTCGACACTAACCCTGATTTATGGCGCAGGAAACCCGCCATTTGCCCCCTTCACTTCGCAATCTCCAATGAGATTACCAGATGGCGCCACGGGGAGGCGTTAAGTAGGGCTTATTAGCAGAGCTGCAAGATGTTCGGCTGCAGAGGCTCATTCTCGTCATTTAAGGAACCAGCACCTGTCGGAAGATGCTACTTCTACGAGGCCTTATACTAATCGTTGCCATCCGGGTACCGGTGTACGTTGGTTTTAAATGTTTGAAGGTTGTAATGGCTAGGAAATAAAGAGCTCGGCAGGGCATTCCATGAGCGAGTTTTTTCGGCTTAGGAAATAATCACGATATTTCAGGGTACGTCCGATAGTGAGTTTGCTACTGGCGATTTCTGTGGAACACCGGTGGCGAAAATAGCGATAGAACAAGGTATGGCAAGGGACATTACGTGGGTGATCGATGATGTGAATCGACTGTGTAATATTGGCATCACCTACATAAAAGTTTTAGCGTACGGCTTTGGATCCTATCTAGAAGGTGCAAAGAAGTCTAAGGAGCAACTGACCAGACCAGATGCCTTGTATATTGAAGTCTGATCGGGGGGGTGAACAGTTTCTTACATCGCTTAACGAAACCTAGACATTTCGCATCATTTTTGGCGGCTTCAAAAATGTGGTCATTCCAACGTAGGTTGTTATTGACACACAAACCGAGAATGGAAAGTTTTCCGGTTTCGACGATGCAAGTGCCATTAATGGATAATGGCTGGGTATTTGAATTTCGCTTTAGCGACAGCAGACAGCATTGTGTTTTGGACGTAAGTAAATTGGATTAAAAGTAGCAGACAAGAGATCATTGATGAAACTTAAAAAGAGTGTCGGAGACAGAACGGAGCCCTGGGGCACACCAGCATTTATTTTGTGAATATCACACTTGAAACCATCCAAGACAACTTGGATTGCACGCATTTTCGACAAAAGAGCCTGATGCCAATCTCTGTCAAATGCCTTAGAAGTATCAAGTGCAACAATCAAAATATATTTACTACTTTTGGGACATTGTAGTATTTTTTGCCTCAGTTTTTGATCGTATACAAAATTGCACACGCTTAAGAACGGCGTTGCAGTCATTCCTGGCTCGTTTGAATTCTTTCCGGTTTTCCTCTGTGGGTTTGGTCTTATAGGACCGAAAAAACATTTCTCTCAACCTGACAGCCTCTTTCCAGCTCGAGTCGTACCACGCCTTTTCCTTTGGTTTGATACTATATATTCGGTGAGGGATGAAGTATCTCATTCCAAAGAGAATAGTGTCTGCGATCATATCAGCAGCGGCATCCACGTCGTTATCGATGAAGCATAACGACCAGTTAAAATTCCTAAAGAAGGTGTTTAGTTCGCTCCATTTTTTCTCTAACTGTGTGGTCAATGTACGAGAATTTAGCTGATATGACACAATAGTCCGACAAGCCTAGAGGTGAGAGCACATCAACAGTGTACTTGTCAGGGTGAGAGGTTAGAAACAAGTCCAGGGTGTTGGCAATATGAATATCAACGTCTGGGATTCGCGTGGGCTCATTTACAAGCTGGGTCAAGTTGTTTTCCGCAGCGAAGATCTCAATGTCGAAGCCACCCAGAATTGTGTATATTGAAATCGCCCGTAATAACGATTTCAGTATGAGGATGCAGGGAAGCTGGATCGGAAAGATGTTTCGTAGATTTGTCGATATTGTTGTTACCTAGCACCCAGCTTAGAGCTACCTCACTATCTGTGTATACGATCATCGCGACATAAGGATAGTGAAACTTCCTACTGACTTGGTTTAGAAGCTCAGTTAGGACCATAGTTCAGACTGTCTCTGCCTTCTTTGAATTGTTTGTACTACTTGCAAACATTTTTTGTTCGACATACGCCGGTCGCTGAAGGGCTTTTGCAATGCTTTTGCATCAGAAATTTCATTCCGCCTACAAAATTGAATGTAACTTCTTTGGTTAACCAAATCAGACATTTTAGAAATCGCTAAATTTTCTGTTTGTTGCTTACAAAACACGTGTGTAACTATTGAATAAATTCATATTAAGATCCAGATCCACCCTAAACCTCAAGTGCCTTCTGGGTACTAAAATGAAATTTTTATTCTTTATCTCAGTTCTTTTCTATCAAAGAAGTTAAACATGAAATCAATCTTTCCATTTTATATTTCAAGCAGGATTAAAATAATAATAGCCCATCAAAAATGACAGTAATCAATCCGACAAAAATCCAAATCAATATTATACTCTCACCAACCTATAAAATACTTTCTTCATAAAAAATAGAAACCCGAAGAGTAGTATTAAACCACACTCGTACTTGTATCTTTGAGATAAAATTCTTTAATACTTTCAACTATAGGTACCTTTGGTCTGAGTCGTACATTTGAGTATTGCACTTTGAAATTTTTCATTCTTTTAACAAAATAAATCTTGCTACGGATACGTGTTTGTTTGACATCAGATGCACGTCTCGAAAAACTTTTTACAACATCTCGTTATAACTTTGGTGTCTCTTAAAGCTTAAACATAAACAAAGTCATATAAGGTAGAGAGCTTTTTCTTGTGACTTTTCTAAATCACGTCTGTTGCAAAGCCAAATGGTATATGAGGGTGGATCAATCGGGTAACTTTCTTACTTTCACCCGGTAATGTGGTGTTTCTAAGGTAATCAAGGACATGTTACAAATTTTTTTCACAAATCTTTACCTTATGAATCACACATGGAAAATACAACCTCTGCTGCTAAGTCTTGATTTCTAAAAAATTAACAAAGAAACATACATTTTTCGGGGATTCATTTGAAATAGATGTTTTTCAAACCTGATATGGTATAATTCTATTATCCTTCAGAGGTAGTTACCATGTTATGCTTAAGCTTTTTAATAGTATTCCCATCATCTTACGTGCATGCCGGCTTATTGTTCAAGATGGAAGGGCTTTTCGGTCACTTGCCCGTGATAATGCAATTCCTTACAAAATACTGCAAAGGTACGAGTATTTGCAAAAATTTAAACAAAACCAACTATAACGACCTTCCATACCCATTGCCAAACTATCACTGGAAAACTGTGGATATAAGAAAACAAGGTAAATTTTTACCGAAGAGGAAGCCTTACCCTTCGAAAGCCTCAGGCAACAAGCATGTCCAGGGCAACGTCATTCAATAAGCATAATTTGAGTGCGTTTTTCACAAATCTTAAAACTGCTTATGAACGCCTTAAATTGAACCCCGAAGAGATCTGAAACATGGACGAAACAGGTGTAACAGCTGTTCATGTTCCTGATCCTGTTGTGTCAAAAGAACTGGATCGATGACTTCGGCTGAGAGAGGGACTCTGGTAACGATAGCTGTTGCTGTTTCTGCTACTGGAAATACAATCCCCCCCATTTTTCGTGTTTCCACGAGCAAACTATAAAGATCATTTTGTGAACGGTGGGCCACTTGAATCAACCGGCGATGTAAATACCTCGGGATGGATGAAAGAGGTGCAATTAATCGAATTTGCGAAACATTTTAAACAACACGCGAAACCATTAAAAGAAAGACCTGTTTTACTGCTGTTGGACAACCACGAATCACACCCGGCCATAGAAGTACTTGATTTTTTCAAGGACCCACCCACTGCTCCAACAAGCTACAACCACTAGATAGAACGGTCTTCGGCCGTCTGAAAAAATACATAAATACAGCTTGTGGAAATTGGATGGTGAGTAACCCGGGCAAACCTATTTCCATATACGAGTACAATATGCCAGCAATAGTAAACACTGCTTTTCCTATGGAATTTACGGTAAGCAACATCCAATCCGGATTTCAAGTTTCTGGAATATATCCTCTCAATGAAAACACTTTTCCTGAATCGGAGTTTATGGGAAGTTTTGTGTCTGACCGTGCGCAAACAACCCTTAGCCCTCAACTTACTTTCAATGATAATGAAAGAGTTCTTCGGACGCCAAAAAAACAAATCATCCCATGCGATGACGAAAATTTGCCGCAAGCTGATAGTTCAGAAACATCAACATCAAGCATGACTTTGTTGCTAGATTCACGGCCACTGCCAAAAGCTGGACCTCGAAAAAATAAAAAATAAAACCCCCGAAAAAAAATTAAGTAAATTTTGAGTCTACTAGCCCCTGTCTCCCCTACGTACTTACTTTAGGTGGCGTTACAGTCCGGGGTGTCTCTGGGCTCCAGTCAACAAGCGTCTCCAGCTAGCTCGATCTCTTGTTCGATCTTCCTCCACTGCGCTGTCCCTCGGGGGCGGATTCGTAGATTTTTCGCACCGGAGCGTTAGTGTCCTACATGACTCTTCTGGCTAGGTCGAAGTCGCTGTACAATCCATACAGTTCTTCATTGTATCTCGTCCTCCACTCACTGTCAATGCCGACGGGACCTAAAATCACTCAAAAAATTTTCCTCCTAAAGCGGTCAAGAGCACCCTCACCCCTTTTTGATAATGTCCATGCCTCTGCGCCATAGAGCAGGACTGGTAACTTTTATTGTTCAAGAGATGGCTTTACTAGTCAATTGCCTTCTTCGCCCAAAGAAGCAGCGATTGGCAAGAGTCATTCTTCGTTTGATCTCAGCGCTAGTGTCGTTGTCTGAATTTATAGCGGAGCCTAGGTAGACAAAGTCCTTAACTATCTCAGAGTTATACAAGTAGAAGGTGACGTCTTGTCTGAGACGTCGGTGTTGAGTGTCCTTTTTGCTTGACAGCATATACTTGAATTCGTGGACCCTTCATTTCGCAGCTTCCGTCTCAATACTCGCGAAAGCGCCATGCATAATTGGAAGGACTCCTGAAAGAATGTGCCTCTTGTGTTTGGTCGTGAGTTTTCCACTATTCTTTCAAGAATAACGTAAAAGAAATCAAACATCAAATGTCTCTCTGAGATTTATCCATTCTTCCATATTTTCGGCTACGTAGTCATTGCCTGCCGTTTTGAAAAGATTGGTGGTCAGGCCGTCCGCCTGAGCAGCTTATTAGACTTTAGCTAAGATATAGCTCGCTTAACTTCATCCAGGTCGAGTGGAGGGAAAGATTTAGCGATCTCTTGCCATTGTTGCAGTCTGACATCAAAATTTCTCAAAGAACTGTCTTGCCTTTTCAATATGCAGTCCGCAATCGTACTTTGGCTACAACAAGATAATGGTCCGAATCAATGTTAACTCATTGAAACGTCGGAACATCTATAATACTGGAGGATTGCCACGCATCGATCGCAATGTGGTCAATCCGGTTGACAGTTGGTTCATCAATAGTTGTCCAAGTTCTCTTGTGAATATCGCGTGCTAGCTATAATATTTCGCCCCTCCGCAAGGTCTGTTGGCTTATTGGCCATAGCCGGGCAGTTAACCCAAAGGCGTAAACCCTGAGCCTGAGGGCCAGTTCCATTTTTGATACCTCTAGACCGAAGCCAGTTACCCGTCTCTTTTCCAAGAACTTTACTTAGTCTCGGAAATTCTTACCGGCCTGAGCTCCAAATTCGTCGGAGTAGCCAGTTAATTTCCGCTGTCCCGTTTCCGGATAGATATCGACCAGTACTCGACGGTAACCACATGGAAGTATTTTAAGCTCAATTGATGTGTAGAAAAATAGTTGCGACACTGTATATAACCAGGTTGACATCACTCAGTGCCTACCCTATTTCTACAGCACCCAACCGTCGCAGGTCTTCTATTTCTCCCAAGAATGCTTCGGATCATTCTTATTCGTTGTAAATGATATTTATTCCTTTCTATGGCAGCTATTTTCCATAAGAATTCGACGTAGCCTAACTGATGGAGTAAAAATATCAAGTTCTTTTCTAAAAACCTACCATTGACTGAAGCACTACGTCTTCTTCCCTTCTTCAAACTACGTACTTTCACATACAACAAGAAAAAGAAAAAAATTGATTAGCGAATGGATGACACTGACAGGAATTTTCGACATTAAATTACCCTTAAGATACCGCACATAACTTATCGTTGATCACTAGGCAATAAACAGCCAATTCTATGGAATACCTTGCTGCATTCCAAAGCCTAGGGAATAGAAAATGTCGCCTGAACAGAATCCCTCGAAGAAAACTTCAAATAAGATGTAAATTCGAACCTAATCGATGTCACGTAGCGACAACATTTCATTCGTGAAAGGATGTGTAAACCCATTTTTCTTCTTATCCACGCAAGCAAAAGGGATTCCATTGATTCTCTAGCTAACTGCTGTGACTCCCGTTCCTGCTCCAGTTGTTACTCCTGCCAGTGTGGCTCGTATATTGACACCATGAAGAATCACGCAGATGAGATGAACATTTCGTCGAACGTGGTGAATCAGAAATCAGAAAAGGATAAGAAGAAGAACATGGATCCCGAATACTACTCCTTCTCGACTCCAGACACCGGTTTGCTTGTACACCAGCAGGTACAAGTACTCGTACACCTTACCTTAGCAAGAGGTGTTGCATTGAAACTATTTCACACAAAATTACGGCTTAGAGAAAGATGTGTGTGAAGCCTGAATTCTAAAGGATTCACAAGAAGGCGTTAAAACGTATGACTACCAGACGCCCAATGGATCACTGCATAGTTTGGCTGGTTGACTAGATATCCCGGAAAAAGGAAGTTGATGCAGGTGCTTTTTGATGCAATTTTATCTCAGCAAATATGTGCGCACCACTAATGCTCATTGGTATTGCTTTAGCGAGGGTGCAATTGCAGATGTAGGTAGACAGTAGTACAGAGGCAGGATCAGGTTTCATCTGAATTTCGAAGGTATGAGCATGTGGGTGGAAAAACGTGCAGGATATTTGAAATTTTCAACAAGGCCTTCTGTCTTCGTATCTTGATTTCAATTACATAGACCGTTTCTGGAGGTGAACACTTGTGGGCAATTAATCGCATAGGGAAGGTTATACTCGTAAATTTCAAGGAATTTTTTCCCACCTTCTAGTGCGAAGATGGAATAAGAAATTAGTTTGGGTTGCCATGATATGCTCGTATTTCGTTACATCGTAACTTCAATCTGTCTCCATACTGAGATCCACAAGGTTTAAATTTTATTTTTAATGTCACCTGTCCAACTGAATCTGTCCGAGGAATAATTGAATTTTTCTCTGACTTTTCCAGACGTTTCGTATCGTTGAACCGTCTTCGTTCGATATGATTGAGTTCTGTCGTAAATGCATGCACATAATGCAAAGCACTCTTATCTGAATAACAAAATCCTATTCATCCGTAGAAGTGAAGCATGCAAAGGGCATTTTGCCTTCGAGATCCCATAGATACTCATGGTATTTATATATCCATGAAACTCTGGATTTTATCGGGGATTTTGCAGCAATACAGATGGAAAATCCAATATTCCAACGTACGAGTAGATATGCATATTGTAAGTGCAAAATTTCGCATTCATATTTCACATACTCGTAAAAAGTGAGACTTTGATGTTCTTGAAAATTTAAATCGGAGTTGGGGCTTAAGTAATACTATCGATTGCTTCGTATATGCTTCAGAGAAACACTATTCGAGCAAAACTGTCCTATAATTGCCTTAAGAATAAATTTGCAACCTACTTTAGAAGAATGCTTTAAATTGATCAATACGCGAACAATGGAGTTTTTAGTTATAAATCCAAAAAGTTTAGATAGGCCCGTATAACTCCTGAATCGATTTCCTGGCCGCATATTACAGCTTCGATGAGCCACGTCTGATTTTAGCATCCCTGTCAAACAGAAGAACACTTTTAGCTTACTAAAGATTGGAAGTTATCTCTGCAAGGCTTCTGATATCAAAAAAGGTGTTTAGACAAGGTCTTGAGCTGCTGTGAGTCTTCTTTATCATATCAGAATTTTAGAAAGACCCAAGACCGTAACAAAGCCCAAAGCTTATGAAACTAAATACTTGCATGTGCTCACGAAATTGATTTCATTGAATTGGCAGAACGCAGTAAGGTTGATGGTTGCACTTGCAATCGCTCTCTATTAAGCTCCAGAAGGCAATTAGGTTATAAGAAGTTACGAGTATAAATACCAAGGAGATTCTATACAGAATACTAATCATCCCTGTCTTGCTTCATGACACAGAATCAGGGATGTCAGCGAAGGCAGATGAAGATATCCTCGCTCGTTTTGTAAACAGGAAAATTTGAACAACTTTCACCTGCATCAGTCTGGGATACATGATAGGGAATACGGTAGCGAATGAAAGACAAGCCTTCAATCCCGGGTTAAATACAAAGTAAGTGGTGGAACTTTTAAGATCAGCACGTGCGATGGATGTAGAGAAATTATTAAGTGAATACGAAGAGGTTCGCCCGCAACCCCTAAGTGGGGGATAAATAGTAGGGAAAGTGCAACGCTGATGCTGGGTTAACATTTCCAAGATTGTGGTACATGGTAGTCAAAAGAGCTTCAATAGCCGATTTTTACAAAAGCCAAATGTAACAAGAATTTTAAGGGGATTGAACAAGGGAAATGCAGTAAGACCGGATAACATACCCTTCGAAGTATGGGCGGCGATCGGAAGTCTTCTCGCGAGTTCTTTAAGCAAAAATTATGAGAAGCCATCGCATTCCTAATCAGACTAGTAAGTGATCTCTCTGTTCAACTATATAAAGGCAAAGCCGTCACGAAAATTGTAACAACTAATAATCGGTGATACTCGATAGCCCGTTGACAACAATCAATTATTATTATATTAAACTCAATAGCAGTCAATGGAGCTTTGTGCAAGTTAACCTTTTGTCGGGTGTAACTGGTCCGATAGGCACAGCTAGTAGAGATTTTCGTACCATTGCACAGATTTTGGCGCAAGGAATGCGAGATTTCTATTTGCTTCATATTTTTGAATTCCCCACTCAAAAAAAACAATTCGGTTGGTGATTTTGATCACATATGGCAATATGGCAAGCAAGAACAAAACCTATAATCTTAAAAACCCTGAGCACGTAGCGGAGTTTCTCAGGCTGTTAGATGACGATGACCTATTGAAGATTTTGTTAAAAGAAAGAGTGACAGTGAAGACTTTATAGAAACCCGAGAGGAAGATTCTGAAACAGAGCAGAAAGACGAGAGTGACACAGAGATGGAGTTGAAAAATTATATAGTGAAAGTAATTTTACGGGAAGAGATAAGGTGACAGAGTGGTTTCATGTCCCAAGTTCAAGTCGGGTACGCGCTGGAGCTCATAACTTTATCAGGCATTTACCTGGTGTGATAAAAAAATGCTAAAAATGTTACTACTCCTATTGAGTGTTGGAGCTGTTTCTTCAGTGATGACGTAGAAGCAATAAGCGAAAGATTCGATCCGGAAAGCGATGCTAAGCTCTTTGATAAAATTGAGCTGAAGGCTTACATAGGGCTCTTACATTTAGCAGGGGTATATAGAAGCTACGATTAATATCTAAGTAGCTTCTTCCGACAGGTGCTGGTTTTTTAAATAACGAGAATGAGCCTCTGCAGCTGAACATCTTGCAGCCCTGCTAACAAGCCAAACTTCACGCCTCCCCGTGGCGCCATCTGGGAATCTTTTTGGAGATGGTGAAGTGAAGGGGACAAATGGCGAGTTTCCTGCTGTTTCAGGATTAGTGTCGGAAAAACAAAACAAGACCTTATCCGGGCTACTTCGACATATTTGGAGCTCAGGCCGGTAAGGATTTCCAAGACTTAGTCAGGGTCTTGGGAAAGAGATGGTGGCGGACGAGCCCTATTTGGGCCAACGGCAGCGCTCACATCCCGGAACGGGTAACTGGCTTCGATGTAACCGACTCCTCGTCCTAGGGGCATTAAAAATGGAACTTGTCCTTCAGGTTGGGGGTTGTGCCGCCGGGGTAACTGCCCGGCCATTTAAGAGAAAAAAACAGAAGTTACGAAGCATCAATGAGCCTCAGATATGGACGAATCTACTGTTGACAACCCACGCAAACGATTTAAGGATAATGAGCTTCGGTTATGCACGTGGAATGTTAGATTCCTTAATAGACCACGTGCAGCCGAGCCACTGGATGCGGATTTGTTGTCGGAGGCAGACTAAGACAAGAAGTCCTCAGCTTCCGGCATGTGAGCGAGCGCCTCGTAGCAATCCGCATCAAGGCCAACATTAGCCTCATATGCGCGCATGCCCCCACACCGGAGATATTTCTCCTGACGACACCAAGGATGACTTCTATGAGCTCCTTAACAAGATCTTTGAACAATGCCCTAGCTATGACATTAAAATTATTCTCGGTGATTTGAATGCAAAGCTAGGAAGAGGGGGTATCTTTGGTGGAACGATCGGAAAATATAGCCTGCACGATACCACCTCCGAGAACGGATTCAGGCTAGTCGACTTTGCGGCGGGGCGAAACATTGTCGTAGCTAGCACACGGTTCCCACATATCGACATACACAAGCGGACATGGAGAATTCCTAATCAATCAACAGTCAATCAGATTGATCACATTGCGATCGATGCAAGACACTCCTCCAGTATTATGGATGTCCGTACGTTTCGAGGAGCGAACATCGACTAGGACCATTATCTTGTTGTAGCCGAGGTACGGTTGCGGATATCCCAAACCACGCCAAGACAAGGTAATGCTGTGAGGAAATTCGACGTCAGACGGCTACAATCGCAATAGATCGCCGAATCCTTCTCCGATCGAGTCTCCCTTAATCTCTTAAGAAGTCCAATACCGCCAGCATCAAGCATCGAAGACCATTGGAAACATTGCCAAAACGCCATCAGAGATGCCGCTTCTGATGTGCTGGATTTCACTCGTCTACCACAACGAAACCCCTGGTTCGATGATGAATACCGGCAAGCACATGCAGCTAAGCAAGAATCACACAAAGCGGCGATGCAAAGAAAGATTAGAGCTGCTCATGAGCTCTATGAGCGGAAGAAGAGAGACGAACACCGGCTTCTCAGGAGGAAGAAGAAAGAGCATGAGAAGCGCGCGATCGAGGAAATTGAGAGATGCTACTCCAGGAATGATGTTCCGAAGCTTTACCAAAAGGTAAAAATAACATGCCACGGAAACAAGCCTCGATGAACAAGGAAATATCTAGGTAGAATCGCAGTCGATGCTGAGGATTTGGAAAGACCATTTTTGCAGACTGTATAACGGCGATGACGGACCAAATACCGCTGTCAGGCAGAATCAACCCTTCAACTAGGACGATGATGACCAACAATTCCGTCCACCCGACCCGGATGAAGTGAAGATAGCCATTTCGAAGCTTAAGTCCAACAAAGCTGCTGGAGCGGATGGCCTGACTGCCGTGCTTTTCAAAGCGGCAGGTGATGACTTGGTAAGGAGCATACACCAACTCATCTGTAAAATATGGTAGGACGAATGTATGCCCGATGAATGGAACCTCAGCATTGTTTGTCCGATTCTCAAGAAAGGAGACCCTGTGAACTGCGCCAACTTCAGAGGCATCAGTCTCCTTAACATCGCATATAAGATCTTATCCGCCGTATTATGTGAACGCCTGAAGCCGTTCGTCAACAACCTGATAGGACCATATCAGTGTGACTTCAGGCCAGGAAAGTCCACCATCGACCAGATATTCACACTACGGCAGATCTTGGAGAAGACCCATGAGCTTCAGATCGATACACACCACCTAATCATCGATTTTAAGGCCGCGTATGACAGCATCTATAGAGACGAGCTATACAGAGCAATGTCTAGTTAAGGCATCTGTGCCAAACGATGATGATATGTTGGATGAAGATGAAGAATGCATATTGCTCCATAAAGGTCGGTAAAGCTCTTACCTAAACTTTTGATGTCACTGAACATAGACATCGCCGACAGGTATAACTTTGAGGTAGTTAAGGACTTTGTCTATCTGGGCTCCGCTATTAATTCAGACAACTACACCAGCGCTGAGATCAAACGAAGAATAACTCCTGCCAACCGCCGTTTCTTTGGGTTAAGAAGGCAATAGAGTAGAAATACCCTCTCTCGGACAACAAAAGTCACCCTTTATAAGACCTTAATAATCGCGGTCCTGCTCTATGGCACAGAGACATTGACATTATCAAAAATGGATGAGAGTGCTCTTGGCGGCTTTAAGGAGAAAATTCTTTGAGTGCCTTTCGGTCCCGTCTGCATTGACAGTGACTGGAGGAGGTGATACAATGACGAACTGTATGAAATGTACAGCGACATGGACTTAGCCAGAAGGGTGAAGGTCCAACGACTGGGAAAGCTAGGGTAATTGGAGCGTATGGACACTAACGCTTCGGTCTGAAATGTTTTCTAATCCGCCACCGAGGGACGAGGGACAGCACAGTAGGGGAAGCTGGATATTCAAGTGGCGTACGCAGTTAAAGGGGACTTCAGCCAACTTAACGTGCGAAACTGGAGGCAGCTAGCAAAAAATCGAGCTATCTGGAGACGTTTGTTAAGGCCCAGGTCCACCCAGCGCAAACGAAAACTAGTCAAGCTTATGCAGAAGTTACTATCCGTATTTACAACTTACGTCATACCCAGGCAATGTACCTTTTGTGTCATTTGAGTTCAACGAATTCTGTAATATGGTATGGTACATGTACTCGTAGCTAGAAACTTAGTTTTGAAGTGCAAGGAAGGTGAGACTAGTTTATGGATGGCGCATCTGGAATATGGAACCCCCATCGCTTTCTCCAATCGAATTGATCATGGGAAGAAGAACAAGATGTCATATCCCGGGGAAAGCAGATTTATTCAAAAATAAAGGATCCAACCAATGAAAAGTTCTAAAACTACTTAGAAACTAAGGAGTAATGAACAACATAAGCAGAATTATGAATGGATCATATAGTACAAGGATTCAAACAATCGATCAAAAAAAAACTGCTTCTTCCTGGTTAGTTAGTCAATTAATCTGACAGAAGACTGGAACTTCTAAGCACTGTTTGTTTGTAGTAGATAGAGAACGATCAAGCTATATTCAGATAACACGGTACTCAGATGGTGGTGTATACCCCATGGCGGGCTAAGGGATCCGACTTACTGCGCGATCTTGTATATGTGTGGTTAAATCCAAGCATTTTACTCCGATTTGTGTTATTGAAAAGAGCATTGTTATGGACTCTGATTCCTAAACAAGAATTCCTAAACCCTTAACTTTTATTTGAAAAAAAAAAGAACAACACATAAGTCCTACACTTAAACACGAATATTTATTTGATTTTCCAAAAATAATCAGAAAAATTCCACAAACATGGTACACGAGTAAAAAAAAGTTCGTTTCTCTTTGGTTGATTGAAAAAATAAAATTGAAATTTGTTACCAAGGTCCAAACCTCTTCTATATTGTCGGTAAGTGATGCTCTGTCCTGTGGACGTTATTCTTGATTGGCTGTAATTTCACATAGTCCTGTGTGCTAGGCAACATGGGAAGTGATGTATTTGAAGTCTGTTGCAGTTCCAAAAGAAACAAACAAGAGATAGAGAAAGAGAAAAAATGATGAAATGAAAACAGACTCCAAGACACTGGTTTACTTTTGACATGGTAATAAGTTTAAAAAAATCAAAAACCTTTGATTTGTCTCGTTGTCTTGTATCCATTGAGCTCGTTCCTTCCATTTCGCGTTGCTTTGCTATATAATCGTCAAAGTACGAATGTTTGATGAGCTTCTCACAAGACCATCGCTTGGCTGGATCCTTGTCCAAGCATTTCTATAAAAAGTCACAAACTTCAGTGACCTTGTGATTTTTAGAAGAAAAAAATTGACTAACCTTAAGAAAATCAATAGTGAGTGGATTGTGTAACGCTTTAGTGGGCATTTTATCCTCTAGCGGTTCCAATGTTGGCGGGACAGGCAGTGTTATACCCTGTGGAGAGAAAAAAAAAATAAAAAAATCAGTGTTAGACTGGCAGAAATTTTCCATGGCAACTACAAGGGTACTTTGAAATATTCATTTTGCCCGAATATCTGTATGTGTCGGGGTAGTAAATCACCCAGTGTCTTCCTAATTAGATACAACTGATCGACATCGCTGCGTCCCGGCCATAATGCTTCACCACGCACCAATTCGGCAAAGAGACATCCAATCGCCCAAACATCCACTGGTGTCCCATATTGTGTATCACCGACTAACAATTCTGGTGCACGATACCATCGTGTAGCAACATAGTCCGTGTAGTTCTCTCCGGGACCTGGAAAATACAAAAATACAAAAACACAAACACACACGAATGTGTATTAGTATACGAGTAATCCCAACAGCGGAAACTTCAAGCCATACACATACTCAGCATCCGAGCAAATCCAAAGTCACACAATTTAACTTGACCCTGTGCAGTGAGAAGAATATTTTCCGGTTTAATGTCACGATGCAGGCATCCTTGCTTGTGACAATATGCCACACCGTGCAAAGTCTGGTAGACAATTTGTTTGGTGAGATTTTCCGGACATCCCTGGGGGTGACGTTCTAATTCGTGTAGTACAGTAAGCTCGCAGAATTCAAAAACTAAATGCAAACGACGCTTTCGGCGAAACACTTCCAGCAGTGACACTAAGTTGGGATGCTTTAAATTCTGCAAGGAGATAAACACACATAGTGCATTTGCATTTGTATTGGCGGGTACATGTGAATAAGGTAGCATGTTTGACAATTAATGATGACGGTTTTCGGGGTGGAGGGTGACAGTGAGATTATTTGACATACCTTCAGTAGACGTATTTCACGGAGAGCAATTTTTCGAATAGCCGGATCATCCTCGGATTCGACGAAACGTTTAACCGCAACCAGAGCTCCTGTATCACGGTCGCGACACTTGTAGACAACACCATAAGACCCTTCACCTAGGCGACTCAGCTTCTCATAGCGATCCATTTTGCTACTCCCCTGAGGTCTGCAATGGCAATTCCAAAGAAAAACGTTTTTTAGTTGGACATGGATGTTTTCAAAATGTGTAGTGCATGGATATTTATGCAGTGTGACAAGGATGACCTCGATTAAAATGTGTATTTTTCTCGTTTTTACATAAACGTATTAAGTCTGAAGTGAAGGACATGGTTAAAGAGGAAGGATTACTTGTTGAACACCAGAGCCACTCCATACCACAAGGCTATATGAAATGAAACGATAAAGAAGACGGGCTTCGAGTTCAAGGGACTTGATTTATGAAAAAACCTTCTGAAATCAGCAATGAAAGAGAAGTGATGACATCAAATACAGCTTCAAGGATTCCTTCCCAAAACTGTCCTAGAAATAACGAAAGTAAACCCTAACCGACACCACCTAAAACAAAGAATTCAAGGAAATAACATTTGCTGCGGGCCGAAATATTTTTGTCATTTATTTGTTATTTTGTTTCCAAGATCTCAATATCCACAATGGAGAAGTAGCTCCTTGGTTCCATTATACAAAGGAAAAGGCGACACTCGAGAATGCAACAACTACCGTTCAATCAAACTTATGTCACACACAATGAAAATCGTCGAAAGAGTCTTAAACGAACGTCTTCGGCAAATAATAAAGCTCGATAATAGCCAGTGTGGATTTGTTGAAGGAAGATCGACGTTGGACGCTATCCAAAGCCTACGAATAATAATGGCAAAGCGCCGAGATTCGTCTAAGGATTTACACATGGTATTTATCGACCTCGAGAAAGCATTCGATCGAGTGCCTGGGATCTCATATGGGCCGCGCTGAGGTCTCAAAACGTACCGGAAACATATGTTAGAATAATACAAGACATGTACGGAAACGTGAAAACTGCGGTTTAAAGCTCTGCTAGACTAACGAGAGAATTTCCAGTTAATGTCGGAGTGCATCAAGGAAGCGTACTTAGCCCTTTCCTCTTCAACGTAGTATTCGACTATCTTTTAAAAGACTGCATGCGCGAAGCAAATGCAACGCCAATTCTCTTCGCTGACGACGGAGTTATACTTAGCGATAACGTCGAAGATTTACAGAACGCCTTAGATTCATGGAGAAATGCGCTAGAGAGAAACGGGCTTAAAATAAGTCGTTCAAAGACGGAGCATTTGACGTGCCCATTTGCGCATCCGTTGCGACCTGTTCCGGATATAATATTAGACGGAATAGTTCTTCCGAAAAGCACTATCTTTAAGTACTTAGGATCAATCGTTAACATGGAAGCGAAATGTGACGACGACGTAAACCACAGAGTGAGTGTGGGATGGATGAAATGGCGGGAAAATTTGGGAATCTTTTGCGACCGAAAATTTCCACTTAAATTAAAGGGAAAACTCTACACCACGGTTGTTAGACCAGCTCTTATATACGGTTCACAGTGCTGGACAATGTACGAAGCGTTTAAAAACAAAATGACGGCAGTGGAAATGAAAATGTTAAGGATGTCTAGTGGAGTCACTAAACGCGATTGCATTAGATCTACGCGTATAAGAGGAAGTCTACATATAAAGAATTCGGTAAACGAACAGCTTGAGGCGAATAGAATAAGCTGGTATTGCCACGTTCAAAAAAGATCTGCGGAAAATCCGGTTAAAAATGCACTATCAACTACGGTCACTCCAACTGTAAGAAAACGAGGTCGGAAAAAGAATTCCTGGATTTCTCGGCTGGCAAATGCGCAACAACGCCTGGGGATAACCACTGAAGCGATCCAGGACCGAGCATTATGTAGACGCGTTCTGCGGTCTGCGACATTAGCCAACGCCATAAGCGGAGCAGCAGCGATGCAGTAAAAATGGGAAACTCGTTACGCATAAGTTCGTATAACGAGGAAAGGGTTAATAAAAGGATAAGAAGAAGAAGAAGAAGAAGAAGTATCCACAAGTATGCATGAAGATTTCCGATGTCTCAAACGTCACAGAGTGAAACTGGATGTCGAACCCTTACCAATCACAAAATTGAGCGTCCCCCATTTTCTGAAGAGGTATCACGGCCCAAGTATCAAGTATTGAAAACTGCTTGCATGGTACGCTGAGTTTTTTTTAAAGCCATCCCAGCGAAGCTTGGAGTTTGAATCACAAGCAACAAGGCAAGACCCGTATAGAGCAGTGCTATATACACAGTGTTACAAGGATCCCATCGTGATAAGGATGACTCTAGTGATGTTAAAAAGGTGAAGACAGGGGGGAGCAGGAAGTAAATTACAATTTTGGTCTAAGAGGCCTCAGGCATTGAGTTCGTAGGGCTTAGGCGGGGTTATATATGGAAGGTGGTAGCAAAGTTTGTCCCGGTTAATGGATCAATGGATTTTTCTTTGTGAAAATAAGGGTATAGGTGAGCGGAAGCAATCTGCTGCTGCGGATTTGTGAAGCATAAGGCTGCTGACCGACCATTTTGGCTCCTCATCGCAGATGCGTCAGAGAGAGCCTAGCGCGAGACACTGTTCAAATTTCGATTAGTTGCATAAGCCTTGCCGCAATTCAGCCGCTATTGTTGACTTTTGAATTTTGATACATTTTCCTAAATGTACAAGGTGTCGCAAAACTAATCATCTCATTTTGTTTGTGAATTACTTTTTACTAAATAAAAAAAAAACAATTTTGAGTAATGGAACTCTTTATATGGATCTTTACAACCCATTGTGGGTCGTGCTATGTGTGCGTTGCACCGTCTTTTTGAAACCACATGTTCACCAAGCCTCGCTCATTCAACTCCGGCAGTTAGAAGTCGTTTATCATGGCCCTGTAGCATTCACCAGTAACAGTGACCGTATTGCCGATGGCGTCCTCAAAAAGTACATTCCAATCACTCTTCCCGCATGAACGCCGCACCACACAGTGGCTTTGAGTTTCTTTGTGCATTACACGGGGATTTTCTCTGCCCCAGAAATGAAGATTTTGCTTATTGACTTAAGCGCTTAAGTGAAAATGCGACGCGTCGCTAATGATGATTTTCGACACAAAATCGTCCTCTTCGTTGTTGAGATTGAGGATGGCGTGACAGTAATTCACACGCGACTGACGGTCATGAGGTATTAATTGATGCACTGTTTGGACTTTGTACGGGAACATGTGTAAGTCTTTCACTTAAATTCGCTATGGCCCGTCGTCTGGTTGATGTTTCTTCGTTTTGAGCGACATCGGCAGCCACAGCCGCGACATTCTCGGCCGAGTGACCAGTTCGGTTGCGGCCACGACCCGCATGGTCTCCTGCGGTTCCAGTCTGTTCGAGTCGAGTAGCTAAATACCGGAATGTTTGCCCAGTTGACGTGACGCGATTAGAAAATCGACGTCGAAATTCACACTGCGCTAACACCACCGAGCAATTACTTGTCAAAGCAATCGATACATACTCTTGCGGAGTATAGCGCTCCATTGCTTGTCTGTTTGTATACTGCAGCTGTCTAGTTCACAAATGTCAAATATGATTGACGTATGACGCCATTTACAAAAAATATAACAGCTTTCGAAAGGATGATTAATTTTGCGCCACCTTGTAGTATAGATGACATGGTAGCTCATCAATTCGTTTTGTTGCTCTAGCCTTCGGCCTTTATGGAGCACTGGGTTTCCAACATCATCATTATGCCCAAAGTTATGAATATGGCAGGGATACTAAGATGGTTTTGTAGATATAGCTATTGTCCCAGTATTTTCGACGCACTCGCCGTTCAGCAATTCCCAGAAGAAGTTCTTCCAAAGTTGTAGTACGAACTACGCCATCACCACGATGTTCTTTCATCGCAAAATGCTCCTCCAGTATTGGTATATTACCTTGTTGTAGCTAAGGTGAGGTTGCGGGCGGATATCCCGCAAATCAAACGAGCAAGCTAGTGCTGTGAGAAGTTTTGACCTCGAACTAATACAATGTCAAGATAATGCCAAATCCCTTTTCAATGCCACTGAAGCAACGTCAAGTGTCGAAGACCGGTGGCAATGCTGCTTAAAAGCCATCAGAGATTCCCCATCTGTTGTGCCGATTTTCGCACAACCTCCCACAATTAAACCTCCAGTTAAATGACGAGTGTCGGCAAAAACATGCAGCTAAACAAGATAAAGCGGCGCTGCATAGAAAGACAAGAGCTGATCAACAGTTTTATGAGCAGATGAGACGAACACCGGCTTCTCAGAAGGAGGAAAAAGAAGCGGGTTCAAGGAATTTGGGAAATGCTACTGTTTCGAAAGTTTTTACCAAAAGGCAAAATAATCATACCACGGACACATGTCCTGAACCGAAGGCTGTAGAGACGAACAAGGGAACATCGTAGTAGAGTCGCTATCGATGCTGAGGATTTGGAAAGGGTGAACCTTTCAACCTGGACAATGTAAACCAACGAAGCGTCAACCCAACCTAGATGAAGTGAAGATAGCGATATCTAAGTTTAAAATCGGCTACAACATCTTATCTGCCGCATTGTGTGAATGCCTAAAACCCTTCGTCAAGAACATGATTGGTTCATATCGGTGTGGCTTCAGGCAAGGAAGTGTCTTTGAGAAATGTCATGAACTTCAGATCGATACACACAACCTATTAATCTAGTTTTAGGCCGCGTATGACAGCATTCACAGAGACGAGCTATACAGAGAGTGTAGGATGGCGATGGAGAATGCACAAGTCGATGCGCTGACATGCGATATCTCTGACATACTCGGTTTCGCGAGTGAAAATGACTTCGGAATCAATTTATTAGCAGAGCCCTCTCCCGAAGAATACAAGTGACCTTATATAAGGCCCAGTCCTGCTCTATGGCACAAGGGCATAGACTTTATCAAAAAGACGGGTACGCTTGGCTGCCTTGAGAAGAAAAGAAGACCCCACTTAAATGGAGCATTCAGGGGTCTTCAGCCAGTTTACAAAAAAAAAAAAACACTGTGGCGCTCGCAGCCCGGTGTGGGCCATGGCCTAGCTTCTTGACACTCATTTGTGTTGCTCATGTTGTCATTTTTGTCACATCTGAGCGGGACCTACGGTTTACCGCCGTGTCCGAACGGCACTCCTTAGACTGAGGCCTAGGTACCCTCCGGAGAGAAGTGCCACTTTAAGGATGTAAGTAGTTCTTCTTCATAGAGTCGAAAAAGTAATATGAGAATGACTGACTGGACGACTTGGCGATGTCTAGAGGCTAGAACACCTTATAAGAACACCAAATGAATAATAGTATAAGAAATCTAGTCCTTAGGTTCGAGAGTAAAAGGAAAGTCGATTCTTCGTCATTTAGGATGTCAAAGAGCTACTAGAGTATCTTTTATTGTATGAAATGAAATACGACTGTGCTCCAGGCAAGGATTTGCTTTGAATATGACTTTAGGCAAATGTCACTCTTTGCAGTTTCCGGTCTTACGAATATTTGGAGCTTAATCTTACCAATAAGATACTGAATATTGTCTTCTAAGTAAAAAGTAGGTTCAGGTTTATCAGTATACACCAATATCTTTACAAAGTCGCTCAAGAATGCTTCACGATAAAGTTTTGTTGTCGAATCGAGTCCTCAGTAAATCAATAGTTTCGTGGTCAGCATGGTCCGTAACGTTAGCATCTTGGTCAAAATTATACATACTTTCGTGTGACAAGAGGTTTAATAGACTAATCCCTGGCCATCAGAATGGGAAAAGAAGCCAGCATTCATAACTGACAAGGCTCTTGAATGAAAAAGATCTCCTCAGGCGTTTTTGTTGATGTCTCGCAAGTCTTTGACAAGGTATGGCAAGAAGGCATGAAATCTAAATGACAACTCGTCTACGAGTGTAGTGAACGGACATCGTAATATTTTTCATGTCAGACACGGAAAGGTATTTTCACATTTTTAGAACATTTTAGCCGGTATACCGCAGGGAAGTGTTCTTGGCCCGTTTTCTTATATGCTCGTGTATATGATATGGGACTGCTTAAGCTAGGTTTGCTGGTTAAAAAGCTATACTGGCAGTAGACAGAATTTAAAAAGCAGTTCGGCCCTGCTCCGGCATCGTATTTCAATTTGGAAGTAACCCTTTTTTGGGCTCATCTCACTCCAGAAATGGCGACTTTGCTGGTTCACAAACGAATTGAGCCAGTAATCACGATTTTACGATAAAAAGAAGGGCTGATTCGAGCTGCTTAAGACCTCAGTCAGCCAACTCGCAAACCAATGTCTCCTTGCTTTAGTTTCTGCATTAAGTCAGGCGTATATGTGTGTAAGGCGAGTTCAAGAATTAAAAGCTATTGAAAGATACCATGTGGTACCAGTACGTTGATCTTGAATGTTTTCAAGTTTAAATGGTTGTGAAACAAAGCCCCGGGCGTAATGGCTTATGAATGATTTACAATATATTGGATGACCTCCGAATGTGAGTGAACTGACTAGCATTCAATATGAGACGACTGCTATGGTTGAATGTTGGTAGGGATGGACATGTGGTGATAACACCAATAGAACAATGTAACCAATCGACTGATCGAAAGGTATTAACTGTTTGGCCATATTGGGGTCACTTATGGGTTTCGGATTCTACCGGTAGATTTTTTGCGCTTTGTGAAAAATATTTTTCGCGCACTTGGACGACTTTACGGTCATCATAATCGATCTACTTAACAAGCAATTCAAGCCATAGTGACCAAATTTCGCACCAGTTTTTCTCTATTAGACATCAAGTTACGAGTACATACCCGTATGCGTAGAGTGCTTAAAGAGGAAAATATTGCTGCTGTATCCGACAGTGTTAATGAAGACCGTGATTTTCCCATTCGTTGCCATTTGCAGCTACTGGGATCGGATAACTCGACTACGTGGAAGATTTAAAGTGAGGATCATGGTCTTAAATCATACAAAATACAGTTCATGCAAGAACTGGAGCCGAATAACCTGCCACAGCTATGGATTTACGACGAGTGGACCTTTCAAAAGCTAGAGAAAGAACAGTTTTTTTTATCGAAAAATAAATATTTGCTGCGGTTTATGGTCCCGCCGATTTGGGCGCATGTTTTCAATGACCGTGAGATCATCGTTACTGTCAATGGCGCCTACTATTGTTCAATTCAATTGAGCTATTTTCTGCCCAAAATCCACGAGCTGAATCTGGGCGAGATATGGTTCCAGCAAGATGTTTCTACATGGCACACACCATGCGAATCGATGAACCCATCGAGAAATGAGTTCGGTGAGTTATTTATCTCTCGTCTTGGATCGGTGAATTGGTCGGCTAGATCGTGCGATTTGACGCCTTTAGACTATTTCTTATGGCGACCCGTCAAATCACTCGTCTATGCCGATAAGCCAGTGTCAATTGCATCTTTGGAAGACAACATTACACGTGTTTGTAGCGAGATACTAATAAAAATGCTCGATAAGGTGATTTAAAATTGGACTCTCCATAGGGACCACTTAAAACGTAGTATTGAAACAGACGGCTATGGTTACTTCGGTAGACAAAATATGTATCTCAAGCTCTAAAATGGATGAAAAGTTAAAGTTGACCCATTTAGAAGTTTCCTTTTTTATGTTGCTAGGTTGAACTGAAGCTAAGACTGCTGTCCAATATTGATCCACATGTTTGTGAAAAGAAAATTGAGGGTTTCCATAAGAATCTCTACGAAACATCGCACTTTGCAGCTGCCGCACAAACGAAAAGAACACAGTACACTAGACTACTGGGGGAATCTCACTGTAGTTCTCAATATGACATATGCAGACCGTAGAACATTTTAGACTTTTTACAAGGTTCGAACTTGTGGCATATGAAGGACTTCACTCAGCGATCATTACAGACCGTTGAACCGGGAGCCATTATGGGTCTTTTTCATATCTTCGATTTAATTGTTCTCAATCTACACGAAGGTGATTTAATTAGTCGTAAACATAACCGCCACACACACATAAAACGTAAGGGAAATTTCTCCCTCCATCTGGGGACAATATATTATACACAAACAATTGTTCGACAAATATCTCTCACTATAAAATGTTCCGTAAGCCCACACAACCCTTCAACCCTTGGCACTTAAATATCATGCCGTTAGCGATTGTATTCACTACTTCTACTTGCGGGCCAATTATCTCTTGTTATGGACAATAAATCGATAAAATTTTCAGGAAAAGGACGAGACTTTCTAACCGAACCAAAAAAAAACATCAAAATGGTTGGAATTTGAAAAGGAGTTAAACCAACACAAGAAGAAAAAAAAACAGAACACTTTACTTTCTAGTTCTCATTTTAAGCACTTCACAATCTCCACTTCCGACACCAACTGAACACTGAATCCTTCGGGAATCCCAACATATATAGAAACCTTAGCTCCATTCAAATTTCTTTTACAAATTAACATTTCCAAAAAGAAGAGAAGTAGAAAAGTGAAAGCTCCCTAATTACACGTCAGTTGCAATGAATTATGCATCAATTTACGTCATTATGTCAAATATCTTTAATTGGAATTGGTAAGAGTTTAAAAAAAGGAACCACCTCCATACCGTCTCAAGGAGAATATTTTCGATAGTTCAAACATATTTCGAATGTTTGTATAGAACTTTTCAATGTAGAACAGCGCCAGTAGTTTCGATTTCAGTTTACCACAGTCCACTGTCTAAGTAACACTGAAGTACTTGGCCAAGATTTGTACCTTATGCTACCTTCGATAGTACCTTATGGCGTGTGGCATTAAAACTTCATTAGAAAACCCCTAACTATTCGTGGAAATTCTGTTTTTTTTTTTTTCTTTATTATGAAGCCAACAACCACCAAGTCACCCTATAAGGGATATGCGGCGTTTGACCTTTTATAAGAAAAAGAAACACGAATCCCTTGCACTGGCAAAGGTAGTTGAAGTGAAAGAAAAGATACAAATACCAACGACTATAGCAAATAAGAAATGGTAATTACAGGGTGGCCGCGGCCAGTTAGGGAAGAAAAATTCGCCCTCGTCCTGACAGGTTCTTTGCGGTTTGGAGGTATTTCACGTACTCGTACATCATATGAGCTTGTTGTTTGTTGTGTTTTCTTTTCTAGTCAAGGCTATTTCCCTATGGTAACGGAATCTGATTTGTCCTTGAAAAGTTGTAAGTACGCATACAAACAAATTGCGTGACCAAAGCTAAAGCTGAGGTCTTAAGTCGAAGCCGTAGCTGAAGTCGTAGCCGGTGACAGGCAGATAAACCTTTGTTTGATTAAACGCGTCCATTAATATGATTTCTCAGAGTCGATGTACAATTTCCTTGTCGAAATTGAAATTCGTTCAACGGGATATGTTTTTTATGAATGAGGTAAAGAACTTACTATTCGAAGAGTCAACTGTTTGTTGTCCGAAAATAAACTGGCGGTCTGTTTAAAATTAAATTGGTTCGATATGTGGCATTTTGGTGTCCTTTTCCAGAGCAGACTACATTGGTGTGTTCATTATTCATTTGGTTCATTATCGCCCATTACCCACACATGTTTATATGCATGCAAGGGGCCCACATTCAGGGACATACGAGTAATAAATAAAATACGCCATTTAAATTGAAATGCAAAGTAGGCAGAGGTCAGGAGCGTGGGTGTATATATTGTCGGTAGGGCGAGTTCTACTGTCAGGGCGCATGTACTGGCTTTATTAGTTTCAGGTTGAAAGATAGAAAATAGCAGATTATGACCAGCACAAACAAATAGATACGAAAAAATCTTAACAGAACTAGTGTATACATATTGTTACTACAGAGATACAACAGTTTTGACCAGATATCAAAAAATTCATAAGGTTGTCTATGCTGCATCAAAATTATAGAGAGACTTTGAAACATTTTTGGGGGTTGAGGGTTACAAGGGGTGGGCCATATGTTGCCTATAAAAAAAACATTATTCGATATCTTTCAACTTTTGTTGCTTTATCGATAGGAGCAAATTTTCCGACTGCTTTTTGAAATGGCGCTACAGTCTGAGGTGGACATGGGCCCCACTCAACAGGCCTTTCCAGCTAGCTCGAATTTTCGCCACATGCCTCCAATTTCGCACGTTAAGCTGGCTGAGGTGGAGACTTTAGGATGAACGTGCAAGAGTCACTTAAGTCGGGGGCGGTTTCGTCGAATTTTTAGACCGAAGTGTTTGTGCCGATTCCCACTACATGACGCAAGGTCGATGGACCTTCAATCCTTTGGCTAGGTTGATGTCGCTGTACAGCTCGTACGGATTTGTCGTTGTATGTGCTTCTCTGCTTACCGTCAATGCAGATGGGAGAGTAAATCACTCGAAGAATTTTCCTCTCGAAGCATCCAAGAGCACCCTCATCCATTTTTGATAAAGTCCAAGCCTCTGCCCTATGGAAAAGGACTGGGATTATTATGGTCTTATATAGGGTCGCTTTTGTCCATCCCTTTGGGAGACGGCTTTGCTGTTCTCAGCGCTGCCTATGTAGACAAGGTCCTAAACTACCTCAAAGTAATATCTGTCGAGTGTGACGTTCTGTCTGAGACGTCGGTATTGCTTGACCCATTTACATCGCTTCCATTTCAAATAATACCCGAGTCCAAGGAGTGCGATGGAATAGACTGTCCAAAGTGCAAATGAAAAACTTCAATATCTAAAGGGTGAGCCACCTCTTGGTATCTTTTTAAATCATACGTTATTTTGAGACTAAACTCTTGTTGCGTGCAAATCACGACCCAAAAATCTTCCATTCTCATATCTACTTGTTGTTCGTTGACTTTTTCTATTCTCCTTCCATTTCTAATATTGCCCTTTCTTCTCTTCCCCCGTCACCATCTCGTGGTCATGACACAGGCTGGATTTACTGGATCCAATTCCTTCGCTCTGCCTACCACTCTAGAGGTGACTCTAGATACCGCGAAGATAGTGCAAGGCGGAACGCTTGGAAACTCTATCGGATTGACGGGGCAGACTTTTCTTTAGAGAGCTCATGCTCAACCCGAAGCAATCACTCGGACGGCAAAACAAACATAAATAACAAACATGACCCACAAACTTCAACATGTGTGATTGGATTGGGGATTCGAGGAGAAGCTGTTGGAGCTCTGGATGTGAAAACGGTTCTATTACTCGTATTTTTCGATATTCATTTTATTGCCTTCAAAGTAATTTCCATTGCAAGCAATACACACATTCCAAACCTTCCTCCGATCTTTAAAGGACTTTTCATAGACTGATCTTGGAATCGCCTTCAGCTCCTTCGAATTCGCCTTTATCTCCTCAATCAAAACGCTTTCCGCGAAGTGGTAACTTGTGTCGGGGAATTAGGAAAAAGTCATAAGGAGCTTGTTAGCTGAATGTGGAACATTCAAATCGCGCTAAACGTTGTTTTTATCTAATAGATACATACAAGATGAGATGTGTGAGCCGGTGCATTATCGTGATTAAGAAGTCACCTACACAATTCTGGCCTTTTGCGATGAACATTTTCCCCTAAATGCTCACATCATACTCTTTATTTACTGTCTGGACTGACTGGCGGAAGAAATTCGGATTGGACCACACCATGGAAATCAAAGAAATGATGAGCCTTGATTTTGTACAGACACTCTCGTATTTTTTTCGGGGCTCAGCTCGTCTGAGAAGCGCTATTCGGATGACTGATGGTTAGTTTCGATGTTATATTCATAGACAAGAAAGAATTTTGTAGCGCAACTAACTCGGCATTCTCGGCACAAGTCGCGCTTTAACTCGTCTTATGCCCAAAACATCGTTCATAACGCTTTGCACCGATCCGAACGAGACACCAAGATCGGCTACTATCTCCCTGATGCTCACACAACGACCAGTGAGGACAATTTTCTTAATTTTCTCCTCAGTCACACTGGTGGATGAACGACTGGAACGAGGCAAATCCTCAAACACAGTATTGCCCGTTTTAAACTCTTAGTCCCACTCGTACTCTTGTGTTTTCGGCATTTTCGAGTCCCCGAAGGCTAACGTTAACATTTTCATCGTTTCCGCTCATGATATTTTAGGCAAACTCTTTGCGTTTGACTTGTTCACAAAGCTATTACACAAAAACCCCCGACAGATGTACCAACCTAAAAAAAGTTCTTGACAACACCTCAAGCGCGGTTTATTTGAATGGAAAGTTTCAGGTACTTTTTGATCAGCAGGTACAAATACCGTGATCGTAAACCTTCTCCCCATTTTTGTTTTGAAACCGTCGGTGAGACAGTTTTCTGTTAGAAATACGCGATTCGTTAAAACTTACCATTTTGACAAGGCGGAACTGTGGGGCTCCCGTTGGCCGAAATATAAGTTAAGTAAAGTACAATTGAAAGAAAAGTTTTTTCTATTTTTTTTACGGCACACCCTGTAGGTAGGTACTATCGTTTCAATCAAATATACAACCATAAATTTCCCATCAGGGAAACGATAGTATGTTGTTTTTCCTTTTTTCTTTTGTTATCCCAATATTACCAACAAATAAATTGGGCGGCGCCTATCTGTTGTCTACGATAGCGATCTTCTTATTTCGAGCGATCTTTCAAACACCCGCTTTCTGAGCAGCCGGTGTATGCTTTTGTGCCTTTTCCTCGTGTAAATCAACCTCGTCATTCGGTAATCAACCACTACTTTGGTTCCGGTCTGCTTTTTTATCCCTGAAATCTATTTCTATCGCCGAGAATGGCAACGCTCAAAAAATTGAAACAGACTCATTATTATATGTTCGCGGTACAAAATGGATCGATCGTTATAATGCACCAACTGCAGCTGGTGTACACAAGTTTTTAAAGAAAATTCGTGAGACTAGTTTGCTAATTGATAATCGAACTTAATATCTTGTTCGTGAACATCAACGTGCCAAAGATCTCAACCACTGAACACCAGTCGTCTGATCATTTGCCTTTTTTCACTCACCAAGTCCAATTGACTCATGAATTCAAGCAAAATGACCACCCAGTCAAGCTGAGAATTGACGAAAATTTTGTTCAAAGACTCATGCTTTCAGATAAGGCGCATTTCCATTTCGGCTGCTACTTAAACAAGCAAAATTGCCGTATCCATCCTGCAAGTGTGACAGTTTAGTGTGGTTTCTAGAGTGGTGGCATTATCGACCCGTTTTTCTAAAGTTAGTGGAGAGCGCGCTACTGTGGTATGATGACCGATTTTTTATGGCCAGAAATTGAACTTGAATTGAACTTAGGCGACCTATAGTTCCAACAAGATGGGCGTACGTGCCAAACAAGCCGTTCAACAATGGATTTATTGCACAATAAGTTCGGTGATGTTTCTTGGCCGCCACAGAGCTACGATTTGTTGCCGTTGGACTTTTTTCTATAGAGTGCCATGAAAGATCGATGCTGTGGTAATAATCTAGAGATGATGAAGGCACCTAAGAACAATATTGGCCAAGTTATTTGTTAAATAGCCCCATCGAAAATATTTGGAAAAAATGGGTTGACAGGATGGCCTAATTCAAAGTCAGCCGAGGCAGTCATCGGAAAGAAATAATATTTTACAATTATTCAGAAGACTTACTATTTATGATAACGTAACAGTTGTACGTCAACTGATATAAAGAAGAAAGATGACGCCTTCTTGATTATGGTTTTGCTATTTAAGTCTGCTAAAATGTATTGCTAATTTATAAGAAAACGCTTCACAATAATCCGTATCATAGTTAAATTCAAAAGTATGATCCTGATCTGCGTTCATGACCCTACAAGATAAAAGGATGACAGCGCCTCAGCAATGACAACAATATTGTGCTTGGAGACCTTAATCTAAGGTTGGATAAAGAAGGGAAGAACACACACTTTTGGGAAAGAAATTCTGCCGACAGAGACTCTTAATCTCAGGGTAGTGGGTTCAGGACTCACGTTGGGCGCCATTGTAAGGAGTCTACCGCGTGATGCAGTAGTAGGCGGCAGTAACTCGCTCGCATCACGGATGCCTCCGTGGAAACTAGACTCCTTACAAAATTGAGTAAATTGAAAAACGTTAGAGTTGGACTGACTTTCGACAAAACTTATCAAAGAATGAAACGAACATGGCAGGGCTACGAAGTCAAATTACAGAGCTGTAGAGATAAAAATGAAGATCTGGTAGTAGCGTTACAGTTAGTGCCAAGAACTTTGAATGAACTTTCACCCCAAATGAAGGCGTCTGAGAATTCCATTTCCCTGGTTTAGACGTAGCCATATCGACGTACTGCTACTTAGAGCAGCTAGAATTGACCTAAATTGGAACATGCGTCTGTCCATCTGTAAGATATAGTAAGAGGAAGGCATTCCTGTTAAATATAGTCTCCTCAGTGCTTATTCGCTTTTGTTTGTGCCAACTACAGAGGAATAAGTCTTCCGGACGTAGCCTAAAAAAACTGTGAGCCTCAAAAACTATCCATGAAAAAATGTGGTAGGTCTGCACCAATACATTTTAAAGTCAGAAAAGTCCACCATTCATCAAATATTCGCACTAGATAGAACCTTACAGAACTCGCAGACTTACGTACGCTGGCAATATTATTGTAATTGGGCCGCCAAAATGGGCTTTTCTGATGAATTAGGGAAAAGGAAATTGCATGTTGCTAACAGAAACGAGCGCACTCCACCGACCACTTGGCCAAAACATCACCATTGACAGTTATAACTTCTAGATAATTACAATAGACTTTTGTCAAGCTTATCAACCAGCAATGTTTTTTTCTTTCTGTTCAAAATACCTGAAGTATCATAGCGCTCTTTGGTAAGGCCAAACTGCTGTCTAAAGTCGTGCTTTATGGGTTAGGGGAATGGTTCTTTTCAAAACCTGATGGAAAAGGGATTGCCCGTTTCGATACCGCTTGTGTTTTAAGGTCCCTTTTGTCTTAACGAGAAATGTAGAAGCAGTGTTAATCTAGAATTGCACCTGGAGAGCGACATTGGTTAAGCTAGATGCGTTTGTCCGTACGTTCCGAGGAGCCAACATCGACTCGGACCATTACCATGTTGTAGCCAAGGTACGGTTGCGGATATCCCAAACTACGCCAAGACAAACTAATGCTGTGAGAAAATTCGACGTCAGATGGCTACAATCGCAAGAGATCGCCAAGTCCTTCTCCGATCGAGTGTCTCTTAATCTCTTAAGAGGTCCAATGCCGCCAGCATCAAGCATTTAAGACCATTGGAAACACTGCCAAAACGCCATCAGAGATGCCGCTTCTGATGTGGGTTTCACTCGTCCTCCACAACGAAACCCCTGGTTCGATGACGAATTCCGGCAAGCACATGCAGCTAAGCAAGATGCATATAACGCGGCGCTGCTTAGAAAGACCAGAGCTGCTCTTGAGCTCTATGAGCGGAAGAGGAGAGACGAGCACCGGCTTCTCAGGAGGAAGAAGAAAGAGCATGAGAAGCGCGCGATCGAGGAAATTGAGAGATGCTACTCTAGGAATGAGGTTCGGAAGTTTTACCAAAAGGTAAAAATAACATGCCGCGGAAACAAACCCCGACCCGAAGCCTGTAGAGATGAACTAGGGAACATTGTAGTAGAATCGCAGTCGATGCTGAGGATTTGGAAAGATCATTTCTGCAGACTGTATAACGGCGATGACGGACCAAATGCCGCTGTCAGGCAGAATCAACCTTTCAACCTGTACGATGATGACCAACAATTCCGTCCACCCGACCTGGATGAAGTGAAGATAGCCATATCGAAGCTTAAGTCCAACAAAGCTGCTGGAGCGGATGGCCTGACTGCCGAGCTCTTCAAAGCGGCAGGCGATGACTTGGTAAGGAGCATACACCAACTCATCTGTAAAATATGGTCGGACGAAAGTATGCCCGATGAATGGAACCTCAGCATTGGTTGTCCAATTCTCAAAAAAGGAGACCCTCTGAACTGCGCCAACTACAGAGGCATCAGTCTCCTTAACATCGCATATAAGATCTAATCCGCCGTATTGTGTGAACGCCTGAAGCCGTTCGTCAACAACCTGATAGGTCCATATCAGTGTGGCTTCAAGCCAGGAAAGTCCACCATCGACCAGATATTCACACTACGGCAGATCTTGGAGAAGACCTATGAGCTTCAGATCGATACCCACCTTCTATTCATCGATTTTAAGGCCGCGTATGACAGCATCTATAGAGACGAGCTATATAGAGCAAAGTGTAGTTTTGGCATCCCTGCCAAACTCGTCCGTCTGTGCAGGATAACGATGGAGAATGCACGCTGCTCCGTCAAGGTCGGTAAAGATCTCACCGAGTCCTTTGATGTCCAGAAAGGATTTAGACAAGGCGATGCGCTGTCATGCGATTTTTTCAACATCGTTACTTGAAAGAATAGTGCAAAACTCACGAGCAAACACAAGAGGTACTATCTTTCAAAAGTCCGTCCAACTACTCGCATACGCCGACGATATTGACATAATCGGGAGAAAGCAGCGTGATGTCAGTGGCGCTTTTGCAAGTATTGAGACGGAAGCGGCGAAAATGGGTTTAGTGGTCAATGAGGGCAAGACCAAGTATATGCTGTCAAGCAAAAAGGACAACCAACACCGACGTCTCGGACAGAACGTCACCCTCGACAGATATAACTTTGAGGTAGTTAAGGACTTTGTCTACCTAGGCTCCGCCATAAATACAGACAACGACACCAGCGCTGAGATCAAGCGAAAAATAACTCTTGCCAACCGCTGTTTCTTTGGGTTAAGAAGGCAATTGAGTAGCAAAGCCCTCTCTCGGACAACAAAAGTCACCCTTTATAAGACTTTAATAATCCCGGTCCTGCTCTATGGGGCAGAGGCATGGACATTATCAAAAATGGATGAGGGTGTTCTTGGTTGCTTCGAGAGAAAAATTCTTCGGGCGATCTTCGGTCCCGTCTGCATTGACGGTGAGTGGAGGAGGAGATACAACGACGAACTGTATGGACTGTACAGCGACATGGACCTAGCCAGAAGAGTGAAGATCCAAAGACTGAGATGGCTGGGTCATGTAGAGCGCATGGACACCAATGCTCCGGTCCGAAAAGTATTCGAATCCGCCCCCGAGGGACAGCGCAGTAGAGGAAGGCCAAGACTCAGGTGGCGCACGCAAGTGGAAGAGGACCTCAGCCAACTAAGCGTGCGAAACTGGAGACAGCTAGCCAGGGATCGAGCTGGCTGGAGAAGCTTGTTGACTGAGGCCCAGGTCCACCCCGGACTGTAGCGCCACCTAAAGTAAAAGTAAAAAAGATGCGTAAGAGTTTGATGTTTGAGAATAAGTACCATAGCTCAAGTCCAAAGAGTTTTCGAGTCTAACTCCGAAAGACGGCGCGACAGAGGACTTCTGCACCTAAAGAGGCTCAAGCAAGTGGAAGGGCACCTTAGCCAACTTGGTGTGTGGTACTGGTGGCAGGTGACGAGAGATCGTGCTAGTTACAGAGGCTTGTTTGTTGAGGCATAGATTCGTCCTGGACTGAAGCGGTAGTATTTTGTGACTGATTTTGAGATTGTTAGGAATGTCAGCGCGTGTAACAACATGTGATTCTAGAAAGAGTACGCACACTAGAGGAAGAAACCGATAGTAGGAAAACTTTAGGCTTAGCAAATCAAATGGTTTTGCCATGTTCAACAAAGGTCGTCCAAAAATTCGGCCCAAAAAGCAAAATAGGCCAAGGTTGCAGCCCAGGTTTAAGGCGAAGACCGATAGAAAAACATTTGAATTAATCATATACAAAAACGTTAGTAAACTCTAGGCACCACTTAAGAGATAGTTCCAAATGGAATGGTTCTAAGCTTCACAAATGTAGCGAAAACCACAAGCGGCATGTGGCATTAGATACGTGAGCTAAATTTGTTTATATAGCATGAAATTACACACGTTACGTGTATGTCCTATGTACTCGTATAGTGGTCGGTTCAGAGGGGGTTGATTACTTCCAACAACGTGCTAGAAAGTCTCTACATTTCACTGATATTTGTGCTACAGATCTCGTTCTACAGTCGTTCTTGTAAAGCATCCCAAAAATGAAACTCAATTCATCTACGAAAGCCCGGAGCCTCGAAATGGATTTTTGATTTGTGCGGCCGGCACAGCAGTTATTTAGTGGTCATCACTTGAAAGTTTAGGTAAACAATTGTATTGTCCACTCCGGCCGAGTTGTTCAATATATCTGTCAACATAACAACATATTCAAAAATAAATAAAAGCCAACAACGAAAGCAAATTATTACATAAAAGGCTTTAACTTACTGATATACAAGTACGAGTACGAGTATTATATGCACAGTTACTAATAACAGCGAACTGAATACTGCCCGAGGGATATGGAGTGTCACTTCCTGTCCCAATAGCTCCGCGTTTGTTACAGCAAATACTTGCACATATTTGGCACAACATTTACAGCAGCAACAAAACCAATTCAACACTATGACAGGGAAAAAATCGATTCTCATTCATGGAGTCTCGACACAAAAAAAAAACGCAAATCCGGTCGCGGCAAGGTAACCCCTTTCTCATGGATTTTTTGAATTTTTTTTTGCTGTTACCCTCTTCGCCCTAAAAGCCGCAAATATAAAAGGGACTTTCAATTAAACAGAGCAATGCACATCCATGGAAACAATTAAATTTATATGTTCTACGAGTATGGTCAATTCCACACACACACACATGTTTGGATATTTATGTGTGTGTACTTAATATTTCATTTTCAATTGCACACAGACTGCGGTTCATTTCTTATTTTTTTTATTTTTTTATTTTTTATAATGTCCTTACTGCCGGTAGATATAGACATACTCGTAGAGATACAAGTAGATGTTCTGGCCTGAGACAGAAGGCACAGATTTTCTATGTGGTTTTGGTCAATTTGACGGATGGATAGTAGGCGAACTTACCTTCTAGGCAGCAATGGAAGATGATTACCAAACAGCCACAGACGTTTCTCTCCAAACCATTTGTCCATACGAGTGATAACTGCACAAAATCGAGTTCTTGTCTTAGTAGTCCTGCAGTTTGATATGTAAGTGTCCTGTCTCCTGTCTCCTGTCTCAAAGTTCCCTGATCCTCTTCTCCAAATTGACAAGTAAATTACTTTTCATCGATGAGATTTGAATTCATATTGCAAGAAGCGGACCGCTTTTGTTGAGCATTTCTATTCACAAATCGTTGTCATCCATGAGATACGTTCACTCGTATACTCGTATAGGGCGGATAAATCAATTAAAAAAAAAAAATAATAAAAATTCTCCAGCGATATGAATGAATGAAATGCACTTGCACACACACGGTTGGGTTTGTAAAGTTTTTTGTTTTACGAATACTGTTCAGTTTTTTTCTTTTTGCGATTTTCTTGTTTTATTGTGCACCGAGCCAACAACACGTTTACCTTTTAGAGTATCTGTGTATTTATGTAGTGGCGAAATATCGCTATTTGCCATACCAAACAAAGAATGGCAGGAGAACGGATTTTGCGGTTACCTGGGTGAACTTGGTAACCAAAACAAATAACTTCTTTTCATATGGATCCTGTACTCAATTCGATTCGCGACGTACTTTTCTCTACATCTGTGGGACTATTCAGGGTTTTGGAACGAACGGAGGCTTGAAGGTTGTTGGTAGGTAGGGCTATGTGTTGTAGGCGGTGGGTTTTATACCCGTATAATTTTTGTTTTTTCGTATTTCGCTGGTTTCCTTTGTTGCAAAGTCAAAAGTTTTTTTTTTATATTTACAGTGTTACCATTCGCAAGTTCGAGGAAACCGTTTTTTTTTTTTTTTTAAATGTTAATTGGTTAAGTGGTTAATAAGAAAAGGTAACAAGTTTTAGGGAGATAGGTCCAACAAAATTGTTCGTTTAAATACGTCGAAAATATTTCTTGATACTGGTTTCAGTTATGAAGTGCATAGAGTGCCACCACCCACTACATCAGTACCGAGCACCGGTAGCCTGATGCGAATGTATCCAGAAACCTCACAGAGGTGATGCTCCGCGGTATCGTCACCACTCTCATAAAAAATGCGACATTTACTACGGCGAATGTTATTGACGGCAAAACCAGCGCCTATTTGGATGCGGATTTGTTGTTGGAGGCAGACTTAGGCAATAAGTTTTGAGTTTCCGGCATTTGAACGAGCGCCTCGTAGCAATCCGTATCAAGGTTAAATTTTCCAACATTAGCCTTATACATATGCACTTACTTCCCACAGATGAGAAAGATGACGACACCAAAGATGCCTTCTATGGGCTCTTGAACAATACTTACGAGCAATGCCCTGGCTATAACATTTAAATTGTCCCCGGCGATTTTAATATATCGTTGGTAGCATTGCCGAAATGTATAACGTAGAGGACACCACCTGCGATAATGGTTTCCGTCCAATAGACCTTGCGTTATGAAAAGCTACCATGAGATTCCCACATCTCGTCTTGAAGAACTTATGTAGATCAACAAACCGTCAACAAGATTGAAAACATTGCGATCGGAGCAAGACATTCCTTCAGTATTATGAATGCTAACATCTACTCGGACCATTACCTTTTTGAAGCCAAGGTACGGTTTCAGCGGAGATGCCGACCAACGCCTAGACAAGCTTATGTTGTGAGGACTTTGGACATCAGACGGCTACAATCGCAAGAGATCGCCAAATCCTTTTCCGATCGAGTCTCTCTTATTTTCTTAAGAGATCCCTTCCCACCAGAATCAAGCATCGAAGACCAGAGGCAACACTGCCAAAAAGAAGTCATTAGGGATGTCGCTTCGGTTGTGCTAGGTTTACTCGACCACCACAATGAAACCCCTGGTTCGACGATGAATAATTGCCGGCAAGCACATGCAGCTATATTTCAATGCTACTCAATTACCAAAAGGCAACGGAATCATGCCATTCACGCAAACCCGGAACCAAAGCCTGTAGAGACGAACAAGGACACATCGTAGTAGAGTCGCAGTCGATGCTGAGGATTTGGAAAGAACATTTCTGTAGACTCTACAACGGTGCCACTTTCAAAGAAGATCGGCGGAAAATCCGGTTAAAAAGGCACTATCAACTACGGTCACTCCAACTGTAAGAAAACGAGGTCGGAAAAAGAATTCCTGGATTTCTCAGATGGCAAATGCGCAACAACGCCTGGGGCTAACCACTGAAGCGATCCAGGACCGTGCATTATGTAGACGCGTTCTGCTGTCTGCGATATTAGCCAACCACATAAGCGGAGCAGCAGCGATGCAGTAAAAATGGGAAACTCGTTACGCATAAGTTCGTATAACGAGGAATGGGTTAATAAAAGGATAAGAAGAAGAATAGCTAGATATTTAGTTTCAACTCGTAGTAGAATTGGAAATAAATTTGAAGTTCTAACAGTTTGCTTTCCTTAACTGCAAGATAGTGACCTTTCCCACTACCATTTCTGAAACATGTTAAACCGCTTTTAAGGGTATTTATCTTTAGTCCCCACTTCTCTAGATAATTTTGTAAGATATTTATTCTATCCATAATCTTTTTAAGGGCATCGATTGGTCTTATTCCACTGGCCAATATTGTTGTGTCGTCGGCGTAGAGAATAGCGCCAGGATCTTCTATGATAGGGTGCTTAAAAGAAAAGTCGTTGAGGAATATACTGAAAAGAATTGGCCCAATGACAGACCCTTGTGGTACACCTGAACGCACATTAAAATATTCCGATTGTTCTGTGTCGATGACGATAGAAGTTGTTCTGGTTTGAAGAAAATTATAAATTAATCGTGTCGTCCACGTCGGGCACCCAAGCCTTATGATTTTGAATAACAGTCCCTTATGCCAAACCGAGTCGAAAGCTTTTTCAAAATCAAGATCCAAACTCACTGTGCATTTTTGATTCCTTAAGTTTTGAACAATTTTGTCGTGCAAGGTAATGGATGTGTGTTCGGTTGAGTGACCTTTTTTAAAACCGAATCGGTTGTTTGGGATTACATTTAATGCATCGCAAAACCTGTTTAGTCCGTCCGACAGGACTTTTTCGAAAAGTCTTCCCACGTTTGATAGCAATGAAATGGGCCTAAATCGTTGACTTCTTTGGCGGAGTTTTTTTGCTATTGGTAAAAGCTTGGCCACTTTTTAGGTATCTGGAAAGTAACCATCATTTATACAGTGATCAATAAGGATATCTTCGCAAGATAAAGTTAGAAATTTTATCTATACCTTCAGATTTTTTGTTGTTTAAAGCAAGTCTAAACTGATTAACTTTATTTGGGGTGGCAAATATGGGTGAATTGGAATCACGTGCATCATTTTCGGGGGAAAATTATGTATACGAACGGTTCGGGTGAGTTTGACAGAACTGGCTTATTGTTGATGATATTATACCTTCTAAATTTGGATCAAGCGTAGGCTTATTTTCTATATAGTGCACAGGAATTACATCGCCAAGAATCTGAGTCACGAAGGAATATATATGGTTTGATAGCTCCAGAAGCGATATAGGATACGGTGCTGGTGTCCTCTGAAGGACAACATGATAAATTTTTACTCTTCGTTAGGACAACCTGCTTCCGTTGAACTATTAAACTATATTGTGGTGATTTGCGGGTGGGAACGAAGTATCTACATTGGTAGTCATGGCCAAATTCATGACTCCAAAGAGAGGTCAATTATGTGAGACTTTGTTAACACAATCGTAAGGTTCATAGCCCTGGAATCTAGGTTAGGACCGCTTTTGTGATCCGGCTTCCATTGGTAGTAGTTGGTAGTTGGGTTCGAAACAACGACGAAACAAATACCGCAGTCAGGCAGAATGAACCTTTCAACCTGGATGATGTAGACTAACAATTCCGTTAACTAGACCTGGATGAAGTGAAGATAACAGTATCTAAGCTGAAGTCCAAAAAAGCTGCTGCAGCGGACGGCCTGACTGCCGAGCTCTTAAAAGAGGCAGGCGATGACTTGGTAAGGAGCATACACCAGCATACACATAAAATATGGTCGGACGAAAGTATGCCCCAAGAAAGGAGACTCTCTGAAATGCACCTGCAGAGGTATCAGTCTTCTCAACATCGTATACAAGATCTTATCTGCCGTATTGTATGAACGCCTGAAGTCGTTCGACAACAACCTGATAAATCCATGGTTTCAGGCCAGGAAAGTCCACCAAATATTCACACTACGACAGGTTTTGGAGAAAACCCATGAGTTTTAGATCAGATCAGTTTCCATGAACGTTGTGACCGACATAAGAATTGATTTCCCATCCGGCACCATTCAACGGCTGTTGAAAAAAAAGACCTCCATATAAGGCAAAGGCAAACTGCTCGTTACCCTAATGCATGATGAAACTGAAAAACAAGTTAAAACTCTAGCAAAACTCTCTGGAACGAAAAATGTATTTCAATGATACACTTACTTCAGGTGGCGCTACAGTCTGAGGTGGACCTGGGCCTCGGTCAACAACCGTCTCCAACCAGCAGCCTCCAATTTCGGACGCTAAGTTGGCTGAGGCCCCCTTCCACTTGCGCGCGCCACCTGAAACCGGAGGCCGCTTTCTTTTCTGTCTCTCGTGGGTGGATTCGAAGGCTTCTCACAACACATTGGTGTTGGTTGTCCGTATTGCTTGACAGCATATACTTGGTCTTTTCTTCCATATGCGAGTAATTGGACGGATTTTCGACAGATTGTGACTTTTGTTGCGCGTCAGTCTTGCACTATTCATTCAAGAATGATGTTGATAAAATCGCATGACAGCGCATCGCATTGTTTAAACCTTTTTTTGACATAAGATGTCTCAGTTAAATTTTTACGGACTTTGATGAAATAAGGTGCATTCTCCATCGTCATCCTGCACAGAGTGTTTGGCTCTGTAGTCGATAAATACGTGGTATGTATCAGAAGCTTACGGGGATTTCCATTCAGATCTGCAGTAGTGTGGACTTTCCTAGCCTGAAGTTCAAGGGCTCTCGTTTGTGGAGGCTTCCGTTTAGGGCTTGTGCCCGTGGTATGTTTGGTAAATCCTCCGAATCGTATTCCTGGAGTAGCATCTCTCAATTTCCTCGACCGCTCGCTTTTCATGCTATTTCGTTTCTTCCTGAGAAGCTCATCGTCTCTCCTCATCTGTTCGTGGGGAGCTCTGGTACTCCTATGCAGCGCCGGTTTGTATGTATCTTGCTAGGCTGTGTGCGTGCCGGCATTCGTCGTCAAACCACATGGCGGAAACCTATGGGTTCTTGCCTAACCTCCAACAACAAAACCACATCCAAATACTCGTAGGTGCTGCCTTTGCCGTCTATAACAATCGCTGTAGAAGATGTCTTAGTTTTTCATCCTCTTTCTGTCCGGCTCATTCCTTCACATTCTTTGTGTGGCGGTTAGGTCTGCTTTGTAGCAGTCTAGGGCCTCCGTCTGTTGTTCGGCTGCACGAGCCCTATTAAAGGACATTACATTCCACGTGCATATCTTAAGTTCGTTGTCCTTAATTCTTTTACATGGGTGGTCAACATCAGTTCCGTCCATATTTGAGGCTTATTTGTGCTTCGTAACTTTCGGCATTTTAAAATGGCCGGGCAGTTACCCCGAGGGCACAACCCCCAAACTGTGGGGTCAGTTCGACTTTTAACAACCCTCATCCACCACAATATCTTCTCCAAGTCCCTGACTTTGTCTCGGAAATCCTTACCAGCCTGAGCTCCAAATATGTCTAAGTATCGCGGATAAGGTCTCGTTTGTTTCGGGATTTTTTTTCCGTTGATTCCATCTGAGAAATTCATCCGCAGTCGCGTTTATCGTGCTGCTATTTTTGTCATGCTTATAAGTTTGGCTAGTCGAGATCGGACGGAAACCGACTAGTAATTGATGGTTTGGCAAACACTTGATGAAGTACAAGAATAATTAATGTGTGGCAACCGCTGTAACCAGTTTGATAACAAATATCGGTATTGGGTGCTTTTTGAATGGAATTGGATTCAATGTAATACACTTATCTCAAATAGATTTGAACAGAGCAAAAGAGTAGGTCGAATCCTCATCGATTATATTTTTATAATTTGACAATTATGACATGGCAGGACTCTTCGGTGTCCTTATTTGTTAACAAAGTTTCACCCAATTTTTTTTTTCTATGCCATTTCTACTTGACAACACTGTGCCAAAAGTGATGAACTTTACTTTTCGAACAAAAATACTCAACGACAAGCCCAAGGGTCCTCCACATCAAGTTGTTTTTGTTTGAAGGTTTCGAGTTTTTTACATTTTTCATATTTTTATTTTTGAAATAATGGAATGCTGATTTGGAACCTGAAAATCTGCGAGTTCATAACGTACAAGTAGAACCACTTGGTGAGCCCGCGATAGTTTTCAAGAACACACATGCTACTCGTATCGATTGAAATCATGACGGCTTTGATGATGACGACAAGCTTTAGCGGTTACTTTAGCTGACGTACTTTCCCCGGGTACTAGTATAGTTGCGCGTGTTATTAGCATATAAAGTAGTTGTAGTTGATGGCTGTAGCTAGGAGTATTTGTATCGAACTACGAGTAGACGCGTATTCGATACTCAAACATTGAATTCATTTGCGTCGTCGTCCCTCGTCACGGTGTAGAATTCGTTGTTTTGAATTGTGTGGTGTTTCGTCGTAGGTTGCATCGCTTTACCCCTCATAAAAGGACTTGCTGATGATAGGGAAAATATGTTGAATGCCAATATGTTATTGTACACAGAGTACACCATCATGACTACGGAAACACGGCGAGAACGATTTATTTATGATAATGAGACGATTGCGCTCATATCTAGCTTATTTGAGGAATTGGCAATATGGGTTGCTCTCCTCGCAGAGAGGTGTTTCTTTTATTGTCCATCAGGGTGAGCAATTGAAGTGGATCAGGTGTGCCAATATGTGGAGCAGATTGAAAAGATGTAAAAATTCCCTTTTGAGGGTTTGTGCGTTTTTATGGTTTTTTGCTTTTTTTTTTTTTGGAGTCGTAACAAGGGACTGTAGGGAGAAGGTCTTCAACATATTCGTACATACGGAAGAGGGCGAAATGAATTGAAATGAAAGGATTCATTTCTGATCTACAAGTGGCTCTGTGACGTGCGTTGTAGTTAGCAATTACGGTTGGTTGTTGAAAATGCTTATATGTTCATGATTTTTGCCTTCAATCAATGCTAAAAATTACTCTTGACGGGTTCATTCGCTGAGCTGAAGTTTTAGAACCACTCAGATTACACGTAATTCCTGTGACGAAGTAGCTTGACATTGGCATTGGTTGACAATAATTCTAATTATGAGATACTACCATCCTCTGGGATTCTTACGATCGACTGATTTGCAAGAGGTGATTTTGCCCCCTTCATGGTTCTCAGTAAAGTACCTGGACCTACCCTGGAGGTCGATCACGGAACCACTTCTTTATACAACAACGATGGGGGAGTCACTTTGTGATGCAACGAATGAGAGAAGTGCGGATGCAGGAATTATTCATCACCTGCTACTAGCAACGCTCCGGCTAAGAACAGCTGCTGTCCGGCGATGTTCAGAGAGTACAGCTAGCAAACCAAATTCAATACAAAAGCTCTTAGCGACCCAAATATTTGTTGCAAATGCAAACGACAAAGCGTCAACTGTGGATGTATTATTATTATTATTATTAAACATTCTTTATGGATGGCAACGATTAGTATAAGGCCTCGTAGAAGTAGCATCTTCCGACAGGTGCTGGTTCCTTAAATGACGAGAATGAGCCTCTGCAGCCGGACATCTTGCAGCTCTGCTAATAAGTCCTACTTCACGCCTCCCCGTGGCGCCATCTGGGAATCTCACTAGAGGTTGCGAAGTGAAGAGGGCAAATGGCGAGTTTCCTGCGCCATTAACCAGGATTAGTGTCGAAAAAACAAAACAAGACCTTATCCGGGCTACTCCGACATATTTGGAGCTCAGGCTGGAAAGGAAAGGATTTCCAGGACTTAGTCAGGGTCTTGGAAAAGAGATGGTGGCGGACGAGCCCAATAAGGGCCAACGGCAGCGCTCACATCCCGAAACGGGTTACTGGCTTCGGTGTAACCGACCCCTCGTCCTAGGGGCACTCAAAGTGGAACTAGTCCTCCAGGTTGGGGGTTGTGCCGCCGGGGTATCTACCCGGCCATTTAAAAAAGATTAAGTTACGAAGCATCAACAAGCCTCGGATACGGACGGATCTACTGTTGACAACCCACGCAAACGATTTAAGGACAATGAGCTTCAGATATGCACGTGGAATGTTAGATCCCTTAATAGACCACGTGCAGCCGAGCAACTAGCGGAGGCCCTAGACTGCTGCAAAGCAGACATAACCGCCATCCAAGAAATGCGATGGGATGGGCCGGACAAAAAGAAGATGAAAAACTGCGACATCTACTACGGCAATTGCTATCGACTGCAAAAGCAGCGCTTATTTGGATGCGGATTTGTTGTCGGAGGCAGACTAAGACGAGAAGTCCTCAGCTTCCGGAATGTGAGCGAGCGCCTCGTAGCAATCCGCATCAAGGCTAAATTCGCCAACATAAGCCTCATATGCGCGCATGCCCCCACAGAGTAGAAAGATGACGACACCAAGGATGCCTTCTACGAGCTCCTCAACAAGACCTACGAGCAATGCCCTAGCTATGACATTAAAATTGTCCTCGGTGATTTTGATGCAAAGGTGGAACAATCGGAAAATATAGCCTGCACAACACCATCTCCGATAACGGACTCAGACTTATCGATTTTGCGGCGGACGAAACATTGTCGTAGCTAGCACGCGGTTCCCACATCTCGATATACACAAGGGAACTTGGAGAACTCCTGATAAATCAACAGTCAATTAGATTGATCACATTGCGATCGACGCAAGACACTCCTCCAGCATTATGGATGTCCGTACGTTCCGAGGAGCCAACATCGACTCGGACAATTACCTTGTTGTAGCTAAGGTACGGTTGCAGATATCCCAAACTACGCCAAGACAAACTAATGCTGTGAGAAAATTCGACGTCAGACGGCTACAATCGCAAGAGATCGCCAAGTCCTTTTCCGATCGAGTATCTCTTAATCTCTTAAGAGGCCAATGCCGCCAGCATCAAGCATCCAAGACCATTGGAAACACTGCCAAAACGCCATCAGAGATGCCGCTTCTGATGTGCTGGGTTTCACTCGTCCACCACAACGAAACCCCTGGTTCGATGATGAATGCCGGCAAGCACATGCAGCTAAGCAAGATGCATATAACGCGGCGCTGCTTAGAAAGACCAGAGCTGCTCATGAGCTCTATGAGCGGAAGGGGAGAGACGAGCACCGGCTTCTCAGGAGGAAGAAGAAAGAGCATGAGAAGCGCGCGATCGAGGAAATTGAGAGATGCTACTCTAGGAATGAGGTTCGGAAGTTTTACCAAAATGTAAAAATAACATGCCGCGGAAACAAAACCCGAACCGAAGCCTGTAGAGATGAACAAGGGAACATCGTAGTAGAATCGCATCACCGAGACCTTTGATGTCCAGAAAGGATTTAGACAAGGCGATGCGCTGTCATGCGATTTTTTCAACATCGTACTTGAAAGAATAGTGCAAAACTCACGAGCAAACACAAGAGGCACTATCTTTCAAAAGTCCGTCCAACTACTCGCATACGCCGACGATATTGACATAATCGGGAGAAAGCAGCGTGATGTCAGTGGCGCTTTCGCGAGTAATGAGACGGAAGCGGCGAAAATGGGTTTAGCGGTCAATGAGGGCAAGACCAAGTATATGCTGTCAAGCAAAAAGGACAACCAACACCGACGTCTCGGACAGAACGTCACCCTCGACAGATATAACTTTGAGGTAGTTCAGGACTTTGTCTACCTAGGCTCCGCTATAAATACAGACAACGACATCAGCGCTGAGATCAAGCGAAGAATAACTCTTGCCAATCGCTGTTTCTTTGGGTTAAGAAGGCAATTGAGTAGCAAAGCCCTCTTTCGGACAACAAAAGTCACCCTTTATAAGACTTTAATAATCCCGGTCCTGCTCTATGGCGCAGAGGCATGGACATTATCAAAAATGGATGAAGGTGTTCTTGGTTACTTCGAGAGAAAAATTCTTCGGGCGATCTTCGGTCCCGTCTGCATTGACGGTGAGTGGAGGAGGAGATACAACGACGAACTGTATGGACTGTACAGCGACATGGACTTAGCCAGAAGGGTGAAGATCGAAAGACTGAGATGGCTGGGTCATGTAGAGCGCATGGATACCAATGCTCCGGTCCGAAAAGTCTTCGAATCCGCCCCCGAGGGACAGCGCAGTAGAGGAAGGCCAAGACTAAGGTGGCGCACGCAAGTGGAAGAGGACCTCAGCCAACTAAGCGTGCGAAACTGGAGACAGCTAGCCAGGGATCGAGCTGGCTGGAGAAGCTTGTTGACTGAGGCCCAGGTCCACCCCGGATTGTAGCGCCACCTAAGGTAAGTAAGTAAACATTCTTTATTGGTTTGCTATATTATTACAAAGTTTAAGATACAAAACGGAAAAATGTCGTCTGTTGTGAATTGACGTTAGTTTAATAAAAAGACACCATATAACCTAAAAATAAAAAGATATTTGACAATATATACCTCTACACATAGAGGAAAAGCGTGGCACTAAAAAGCTATTTCGGTAATTCAAGGCATGATAACATAAACGAATAAGCAGGTTCCAACTCTTTAAAGAAGTAAAGCAAACGTAATTCTGATAGTATAGGGCCGGTTGCGATAAAGTTGATGTCCTCGTCCTACAGATTGCATTGACATCACGTCGATGCGGCATGTAATTAAGTTTCAGGAGTTCGGTTCTTGCTCTAAATATTACACTTATTTGATAAGTTGAATGTTCCGTGCTAAAATAGTCACGGGCGCCTAATGCATGGTTCAGAAGTCTATATATATGCCGCGAAGCTGAAGATTGGCCTCTACTTATACAGTCGTTATAGACATAATCATGTTGTTTCTTTATGCACGCAAAGAGCTTATCTTTCCACCAATTTACGTTTGCCTCTGTGGAACCCAACTCAATATTATGTAAGCAGGCGAGCTCATTCCATTCTTTGAAAAGTGGTAGGTTACACTGACGCGCCATCTAGAGAAGCCTCTTATACTTATAGCCAAACACTTGATTTGCGTAGTAGAGGCAGGCGTTAACAGTGGTATTGAAAACCTTGAACTTTGAAGCACAGTCGATTCGTTGGTTGCCAAAGAAGCTTCGCCACATTCGGTTAATGGCCGCTTTAGCGGCTACTGCTTTTCCGTAAATACGAGCTTTCATATCGAGATTCGCCTTTTTAAAGAAAACCTAGGTAATTACATTCCTTGACAATTTCGAACGGCTCACCCTCCAGAGTCCTGCTACCCTTACCAGTACCGAAAATCATAATTTTTGACTTGGAGGTGTTAATATTTAAGTCCCATAAGTCGCAGTAGCTTTTCAGTCTGTTTATTTGCAGCTGAAGAGTATGTGGGTTATCACACAAAATGACCAGATCGTCAGCATACAAAAGGAACTTTACTTTAACTTCACCAACTCGAACCCCACCCGGTAGATAATTGGGTATATCATCTATGTAGAGAGCTAATAAAAGTGGGCTTAGCACACAGCCTTGTGGAACCCCTGTCTGAACTGAGAAACAGTCCGACAAAACACTGCCGTTCCAAGCCGTCGCAAAGGTTTGTGTGGTAAGCTCCTTATACACTCTAATAAATTTGGTCGAAAGTCCCAAAGTCGATAACTTTTACAGTGAAGAATTTCTATTAACTGTGTCAAAGGCAGCCTTAATGCCTACAAAGAAGGAATACAGTTTCTTCCCCCTCTTACTAAATCTTGTGGCAACCGTTGTCAATGCAAAAATTTGGTCTACCCTGCACGAAAACCTGATTGGAAAACAATAAGACGACTGTTGGTTTCCACCCAAACTGTCAACCTATGGTATAAGATTTGTGTGAAGACCTTTCTAAACGCTGAGAGAAGAGAGATTCCCTGTAGTTTTCTGGGAGACTAAAAATTTGTGTGAAGACCTTTCTAAACGCTGAGAGAAGAGAGATTCCCTGTAGTTTTCTGGGAGACTAAAAATTTCTGTGAAGACCTTTCTAAACGCTGAGAGAAGAGAGATTCCCTGTAGTTTTCTGGGAGACTAAAAATAAAGCGTAAATCACGGACTCTTTCTAAGTTGAATATTTTGTTGGAAGCAATCAACAGCACTTCGAGACACGCGGGAACAAATTTTTTTTAAAACTCGATCGGAATACCATGTACCCCAGGAGCCTTATTGCTTTTCTTTTTCCTAATGCTGATATAAGTTCAACCATCGAGATGGGAGCATCGAGTGGATGTAAACGTCAAGGTTTTCATTGAGGCGATGTAGGATAAGAGGGTTTTTATGGAAGCTGGATGTGAACCGACACCGAGGAAATAAATACAAATCTCTTAGAGGACATTATAGGTCAAAAAAGTAGTTCCAACACACTGTGCTAGATATGAACGACAACCTTTCACTAGTCAGAACAACTGCGAAGGTGGAAATAGCATTTCTGTGCACTGCTCAATGATGACCAGAGTACATATGCAAATCATCAGCTACTGGGCATACGTAGGTCTTCAAGAAATAGGAATCGCGATCCTGTTTCTAAAAAAATAACACGGCAGCTGGACTGGATTGCATACCTGCTGAGTTCCTGAAAGCGGATCAACTGCTCTGCCATCTCCATGAGAGATGATCAGCAGTTAAGGACGGTTTTAGAGTTTTGTAAGAATGAATTCAGGGATCTAATAACGGATTAATTATCCAAAAAGATACGGATCTCTTTCAGATACCACGCTTTTCCTTAGCCAGGACTGGACTTCCTTTATTAGTAGAATACGCTGTGGCTTTTCCTATTCTTTCTTGAATATTAGGTTTCCAGTTTACTTACCTGTGATGATATGATATGATACTTTCTTTCTATTGAATAAGGTGCAAGATACTACACAAAAAAAGTTTCAAAGATGGGTGGTGCGAAAAGGAGGTATTTCTGCAACAGAACGGAAAATCGTTCTTAAATTTTAAGTGTAGAAATTGGGCTTTGCATATATCCACCCCTTATAGAAAGATCTTTGGAACTTTAAAAATAGTATAAATGCCTAACAGGCAGGATTTTTAAGGACCTAAACAGCACCATAGAATGGAATAAGCGGTTAGCATTACATATTCTTCGGACGGCACACTTTTGCAATACAACAAGTGGTTGGAGATTGGTGATAACAGTTTATACCATATTATAACTTCGAATGAAAAATTGCGCAGTAGACTGTTTTCAAAGTATGATTCATACAATATTTTCTGAGTCGATAAAGGCTACGAAGAGCCGAACGCAGACAGTCTTATATGATTTCATTATATATGATTTTAGAGGCTTCCGCAGTACAAGTACAATTTATCATGCTTTGCCGACAGCAGCCGAGTGCATGGAAATATATTGCGAAGTCAGGAGACTCTTGCATGCTAAGGCTGCAGTACACAATTTTGGTTTTGTTACTGATAATTAATCTGTGCTTCGCAAGCCAGTTTATGTTTATGTCAGCAGCCAGATCCAAAGGGTTATCATTTGAACCATAGGCCATGCCAAGATCATCTGCAAGAGCAGTGACTTTTCCTACAAATGGTTGGTCAAAGAGAGAGTTTATGTAGAACAAAAACAAGATGGGGCCAAGGACAGACCCTTGTGGTACACCTAATGAAATGACTTTTGGGTCGCTAAGATAGTCATCCACTCTTACTTTTTGTGTCCTGTCTTAAAGACAAGAAACAAACCAAACAAACAAAGTCCCGAAAGCCAGCACCATAAAGCTTGTCCAAAAGAATGTTGTTATTGACCATTTCGAACGCCCTAGTGATATCCACGAAAAGACCGGCGCAATATTTCTTGTCATCAAGACCTTTGTTTATTAATGAGCAGACAGCCAGAAGGGCATCTTCAGTGGAAAGGCCCTCTCTAAGACCAAATTGTACTGGGCAAAAAAAGTTTAAACTATTCAAATAACCGCACATTCTCTTTTTAACAGCCTTTTCAAATATTGTAGAGATTGAGGGTAACAAGGAAATCGGTCTGTAATTATTTTTATCCGTTTTGTCACTTTTTTTGAAAAGTGGTACCACGTAGGCACATCTCTTAGCGTCTTTTTCGAAGGCCCAGAGAGAGTACTGGCGCTCTTGATCTTGGACAATTTAAGAAATTTGGTTCCAAAATTATGATTCTGGGTGCCAAACTTAAAGATCACTTGTATCATGTTAAACCCGACATGATCGATTATCTGAGGCCGTATTAATCGCATTATTGGCCGTCTTCGCTCAACATTTTTATTGGAAGACACATTAGTACCAAGTTTCATCGAAAGTGTGTGTACTGCAGAGAATATTGCATCCGTTCAGAAATGGTTTGGGGAAGATACAAATTTATCGTCTGGACGTCATCCGCAACAGTTTGAGCTTTTTCCGTCCGCTTTATGGAAATTGGGCCCAAAATCTTAAGTTAATCAGCATGCTACCGTCATGAATATACAATGCAGAGTCATGATTAATGACTTTTTCATTCCCTGATTGAATACCATTAATGTGGATGAGATGTGGTTCCATCTGTTTACCTATCATCTAGCGCTCAAATAGTTGTTTGAGCGCCATTTGTGGGGAGTTTTTGCGCCAAAATGTTATCGTTGGCATCATTACGGGTGACGAAACATGACATATGACATCGAAACTAGCCAAGAATCATCGGAATGGCGGTTCTCAGACGTACCAGAACCCAAAAAATAACGACAGAGTCCATACAAATTCAAGGCTTAATTGACTGACACTTTTTGATTGTCGGGAGTCGAAAATGTCGACAAAATCATTGAAACCCGTCGTCTGAAGCGGAGGGTGACTGGTGATGAAAAGTGGACCACTTGCGACAATCTCAAGTGAAGGGTTGACCTCTGGGAAGGTTTTGCATTATGTTTGGTGGGATTGACAGGGAATCGTCTACTTTGAGCTGCTCCCCTACGGCAAAACTCTTAATTCGGACCTGTACTGTCAACAAGTGGATTGTCTGAAGAAAACAATTGCTCAGAAGTGGCCAGCTCCGGCCAATGGGAAAGGAATTGTCTTCCACCAGGGTAACGCCAGTCCACACACATCGATAGTGACTAGTCAGAGGATAGTATGTATCAAACGACAAGGACGAATCTTCTGTTACGGCAGAGGAGCACCCTGACTAAAAGTTGGCGAAACTGCGAAGATCAAAGCTAAGGCTATGAAAGATGTCACTTGCTTAAAGTGTGGAAAGTGGGGGTATATGAAATGGTCAGCAAATCGCGCTAACCAAAATCCAGTTATGATGTTGGATAAGACCTCCGACTTACGTGTGCACTCGACTGATGGAAATGGCGTGGAATCATACTTGTCGCGTGGAAATCTATGTAAATATCTTTAAGGCTCCTTAGAGTAGCCGTTGGATAACATTAAGTCGATTACCTACTTTCCTCAAAGTTCGGCTACTGCCTTTGGGTGGGGGTAGTAGCAAAACATATAGAAAATAAGCAGATGTCACGACGAATTTGTGCCATTCTCCGTTCTACTCGTAACTAATGTTTGCAGTATCTAAATTTTGGTTAAAGGGTCGGCAAGTTTAGATGGTGATGGTGAATTTGGTACAATGTCAGTCGAGACGATCGGAAAGCCTTCAATAGAATACGATGTCTGTGTTGATGCCCATTTTCACAGTGGCGTATCTAGGGTATGGCAGACAGGGCACGGGCCCTGGGCGTCCTCTCGGCTGCGAAAAATTCTCGGTCGAAAAAGTCGGAAGTTGGAGACAGAGGAAGCCAAAAAGTCCAGTCAGCTTTCAAGACTTTTTTCTTGAAAGCCTGCCACTACAGATTCCCCTGCATCTTCGTCAAGTTTGCTGGAGATTTAGGCTGGTTCAAGCTCAAATTTGTCAGATGCGGAGCAGGAAGTTCAATCATCAGAAAGACCTTACCATACTTTTGGAGATGACTCTAGAGATGGTGTTGCAAGTGTTCCGGAATATGATGTTGGAAATGCTGCTAAAGATGTCACTGAGCCTGTAAATGAGGAAGAATCTGTGGATGCCATTCCAAATATCATTAATAGGCACGACATTGGTCTTCTGGAAATCTACGCTGCTACTGCAAAAGTCAATGTGGATAATTCATTGAGAGTGGAAGTAATACAGTTAGATTCCACGCATTTTCAGAACGATGAAGGTCCGTTTGTACCGACAAACAACCGGTCGATGCACATATCATGGTTCAAAAGGAACACTGGCGAATGATGTGGAGATTACTCGGTCCCTGCTAGTTTATTCACCAGCAAAAAAAATCAGCTTCCTTCATGTGCTGTTTGCTCTTTTCTCGATCGAACCATCAGTCGAGTTTGGAGCAGGAAAGCGGGTTCAATCAGTGGAAAGCCGCTTAGGTGCTATCCACGATATGTCGAAGAATCATCGTAAATATTTCACTTATTGATATAGAAAAGCAGAAATGGCGTGATATCCTGAATCGACTTCTTTACTCTTGCGACACAGAACCTGGCTCTGCGAGGGCACCGAGGATATCTTCAATCAGATGATGCCTTCAATGTTGTAAATTATGTCGGACTTCTTAAATTCGCTGCTACCTTTGGCAGTGTCATAAAAGCACACATCGATAATGTGAAAAATCATCCCGGATCGACATCTTATCTTTCAGTAACCATACAGAACGAATTTATCCATTTGATGGCGTCCACTGTTCGCGAAAATATGCTCAAACAAATTCGTCAAGCGAAGTACTTTGGCCTCACATCGTGAGCACGTTTCAGAGGTAAAGCTATATGTTGACGTGGATTTTGAGAAGAAAACGGTACGTGTTCTAGAATCGTTTAAAGGATTTATACAGATAAGTCTGAAAGACGCTGAAAATTTAGTGGGGACCATCGTTAGCCAATTGGAGAAGGATGGTATGGACCTGCAGGATCGCCGGTCACAATGCTAGGACAACGCTGCTCTGATGGCGGGACACAAAAGTGGTGTCCAACATAGGATCATCGAGAAGAACCATCTGGCACTTTTCGTGAACTGCGAATGCTTAACTTGGTTGGTGTGAACGCAGCCATTTACGAATTTTTTTTCTTCTTCCACTCAACGCTAGAATTAATAACCAATCGCTGTGCCCACGGTTGTGAAATCGGAGTCTACAACTAGATGGAGTGCAGAGGTTGAAGCTGTGAAGCCCATAAACAAGCACCTTGACGAGGTTCTGCAAGTCCTTCAGATCATAATGGATGGTACCACTTGGATTTTGGACCAGAGTGCTTATTCTCATTGACCAAGTCCATAAAAGATTGCAAGATCCGACGATGAACATCAACGATGCCGCCTTGGACCTGGAAAGTCTATGAGATAATTTTTACAATGAAAGAGAAACGTCAAGAGTGTGATGTTGAGACCGAAAGACGCACAAAACCAAGAGAAAGGATGGCTGGCGAAACATGGAGAGATGCCGGATTAACACGTCCTAAAGACTAAATGCCGGAACTTCAGCCAGACCTACAATAGCGACGTTGATGATCAGTAGCATAATGAAGAGATTTTGGACTTCAGAATGATGATCAGCACCAAGATCAACATCAATCTTACATAACCTGAAGACGTTCTGCTATTCATTGTAATACTGAGATGAGAGCATCTTCCCAAATCTTCGAATAGTCATCCAAATATTATTAAACATTTCGGTTTCCATTGCTAGCTGTGAAAGATCGTTTCGTAAATTGAAATTGATTTTACACAATTGATTACGACACTTGCCATGGGCGCCATGTTACTCCACTCATTCAATCTTAGGCAGACACTGAAAGTTGGTGTGAAAGCGTAACAAGTAACAAGTGTGCTGAGATTGTTTGCAAACAAAATCTATTTATCTTTCCAACAGGAAGGTGGTAACATGGATAGTTTTAGCATTTCATACAGCATTCTTGGTGGCAACGACGCATTTCCTTCTTCCGGTTAACTTTCATTGTATTAAATCTGCTTACTACTTTATGCAAACATTTTCATGCAACACCATACACTACGACAATTCCTAAATTTAAATCCGGCTAAGAGTGCACTGCGAAAATACTGAATTTATTACCAAAATAAATTCGAGCATTCTTTCCCATTGGGATTACAGTCTTCCGCTCTCTTGGCTATTGCAGGAATTGTTAAGAGAACAACTGAACTCTCTTAACTCGTACTACCCTAGTGCCCCTATGGATTGTCTGTAAAGGGGAAACGAATTTTGTACTAAAAATCAGCTGATTCGACAAAACAAATGTTTTACCCAAGACAGATGGTGAATTCCTGGCCAACAGGGAGAACATCCCTCAGTTTCTGCTATAAGCTCTTTCAGGGTGGTTTAAGCATTTCCACATGTTTTTCTCCTGACAGGTAAATGTATCGAACCTCTGCCCAAACGAACAGGTAATATCTGAGCTGGATAAATAGTTCACCTGGCGTTTTTAGCCAGACATTTTCATGAGCTAAATTGCGCATCGAAATTATTTTTTTATAGTGGTGGTTGCATTTTGTTCGCGCCCTTTAAATGCAATTAATTGATTCATTTAGTTTCAGACGCCATCCACCCCTAAACCAGAGGGTTTGTGTGTTCTTATTTGATAATGCGCGACTAATACCAGAGCGTCCAGAAGCTAACCCAAATGAAGAGGAAGAAAGTACGCTTAATTACTTTTGTATTACCAGTGTTGTCATAATGTTGTAATAACACCCTGGTCCCGTCTGACCCAGCTGCAGGGTAGTTTGTTCGGCGGCAACAGCAGTGTTTATTATACAAATAAACAAAGGATACTTGAGTTGATATAGGAAACACAAAAAAAAAAAAAAAACCAAATGAACACTCAAGTTGCGCCAGGACTAAATGCGAAAACAGGATCCGACCGACGACGATGCAAGTGGAAGAAGATTCTTTTTACACCCAACCCTAAGTCACAGGATTTTAGAGTTTGCAAGATAAAAACTGTAAAACTGAAAAACTGGTACTCTACCGGAAGCCATAAAATTCATGATAATGTGAGGGGGGGGGGGGGGGGGGGGGGGGTGATGGGATAGGAGAAGAAAACCTCCCATACCACCAACCCTATGGATAGAACAGTCGAGTCGAGTCGAGTTGAGTCGAATGGTGGTGCTGTAAGGACCCATTGCCGGATGGAAGTGAATTACAGGGTTCGCGCCGCAAAACCGGGTGAAGGGCTAAAATTGTCATCGTCCTCGCAAATTAATTTTAATAAGGATCGCGTATAGTGGTTTTGTGGTTATGTTGAGGTTGGTTTTTCTGGTTTTGATTATCTGCTATGCTATGCCCGTACCATTGTTGCTGTAGATATTCCTGCTGTTGCTCAGCTATCGTCGGTTGTCGGTTGTTGGTTGTCACTATTGCCAGTACCATCCTGTTCGTTTTCTCCTCCTCTCCTCTCTCTCCACACCGTTGTGATATTCGGATAAAAAGTTCAAGTTACGAATGTAGTAGAAGATGAGATGATGAGAGGCTTGTTCGGTGAATAGGACTGCAGTTGAGGGAGAGCGTTTGTTTCGAGTGTTATTTGTGAAAGTGTTGGATGACGATAAGTGGCGCGAAAGTTTTTTAATTAGCCAAACCTCGCACTTTTGCGCTGATGCTTCCTGAGCAGGGAATACTATGGAATGCCTTCACTAGATGGTAGTTCACCCCAACTCCGTGATCCCATCATCATCCAGTTGGGTGTTTTATATCGTATAATTGCATGGCGAAGGAGATGAACGCATCTCGGAACGTATCTCTTTGGCCTAATGGATTTCATTCCTCTTAGTTTTGTGGGATGAATGGGCGGAGACAGGAATTAGGAACTGAATCTTCATGGTCGTTTTTCGTTATTTTTCTTTGGAGTCAGAGTTGTGTCTGTTGGTGTTAAGTTAAATTAGTTTCATGACTTTTACGTAAGTTTGTCACGATACGGATAATGGACTTTTGTTTAAAGTGTGACTGCAATGCAATGTTGGTGCCCATGGGTATTTCATTGTTCATTACGCTGAAAGGAAAATAGCTAACTTATAGAGTAAGGGAGTTTTCGAGGAGTTTGGATACAAAATTAAAATGACATCGGCTGGACCTTTGACAATGCTAAAATGTGTAGTGTATCCAGTCACATAGAAGGAGTACGAGTTTGCTACTGTACGGAGAGATGACAATGGCAAAAAGTTTTTGAGCCCAATGGTATCACATAAATGCTACTGTTTACAGAGGATAGGGTGAAGGGACTTTTCTAATGTAATTGGAGATCGCTTGAGGCTTGATCTTGCGTTTCAGTTATAATGATGATTGAAGCTCTTGTGACAGTCTGCTGCGAGGCTGGGATCATCTTATTCTCGACACAAATAGCCTTGGAGGCTACTGAAGGCTAAGAAGCAAGGCAAATGATTTTATGCTTATATAATTCCAGAAACGACTTCGCCAAAACAAAGTGATAAAATGTTGAGGACAATAACCATAAGAGTGACTTCTTGAGAAGTGCGAACTACTTGAATAGAGAATGATCCAGAAGCGGTGGGGAGTTAATATTAATGATCTGATGAGTAAATACAGTTTTATGCATGTCTACGGAGACCATGTACAGAGTTTTCCAATAAGGACTTGACAACTCAAAACATTTATGAATGGAACTCGACTTCGTTCATAAGGCCACCGTGGGCACGGGCACAGCTGTCGATTCGTTGGACCCAATTTTCAATTACTCGGCCACACATTTCGGCCGAAACGGCCGCTATTTCGCGTTCAATGTTGGCTCTGAGCTCTTCCAATGTCGTCGGCTTGTTGGCATAAACCAAAGACTTAACGTAGCCCCCACACATAACACATATTTTGCTTATTGACCAACCCATTGAGCCAAAAATGAGCTTCGTCACTGAAGATGATTTTGCGATGAAATTCACCATCTTGGCGCATCTTCTTCAGAACCCAATCAGAGAACGTACGTCGCTTCAAATAGTCCATCGGCTTCAATTCTTGAGTCAGCTTGATCTTGTATGGGTGTAAACCAAGATCCTTACGCAAAATACGCCATAATGTGGTCTGAGCGATGCCCAATTCTTGAAAACGCCCAGGAATTGACTGATTTGGATCGTTTACTACGGACGCCTGAACGGCAGCGATATTTTCGACACTTCGACCAATCAGTTATCTCACTGATACGGCAACATCACACAACAAATATGTAGACTCAAATTTTTGCACTAAACTTGTTATTGCCTGTTTACTACGGCGAGAATTACGACCGAAAATTGGAGTTAACGCTCTTAAAGTTGCAGTCACTGACTTCGAATTTAGGCAGAAAATTTTTATAATTTGCAGACGTTGCTCGTTCGTGTACTTTACCATGATGAAAATGTTGAGTTTGCTGAATAAATTGGCAGTTACAGTTTGATGATTAGTGAAAGAGTGCGTTCACAAATCAAATTCAATGTGATCAAGTTCCTATTGAAAACCTGATATATATCGCATTGAGCCATAGAAACCTACTTGAAGTTTTCGCTGAGATAATCCGTCAAGGTCACTGTACTATATACCATCTCAGAATAACTTACAATTAAAGTCCTTACCAATTTCCGCTGAGTCGCCATTGGGGGTAAAGCTAACTGTTAGCCAGAGCTTTCTTAGACATCCGTAAATGCGACCATTGACAAGGTTTGCATGATCTTATGCGGATAAGTTTCAATTAAGTCAAAACCGAGATTTGTTCCTGACTCTACACGTTTAATTCTAGAGTCAGAGACCCATAAGTCTGGTACGACGTTAATGTTTAATTTTTTATTTCACTGGGTTAAGCAGCAATCCGTTAGTCACCGACCATATATTTTTGATAAGTCTTCATTTAATTTTGATGCAAGTTCAGCGATCAAATTTATGGGACGGGACAGATATATCTGAACGTCGTCATTGTATAAGTGGACCCTTGCTTGCTGGCATACTGATGGCAAGTCATTGATGAATGCAAAGAATAAGATAGGACCGAGAATCGATCCTTGCGGTACACCTTGTGTAATTATTTTTGAGGCTGAGGACTTGCCACTAATGATAACTTTTTGCGATCTATTGGAACGACAACTTCAAGGGCAAGGAGTAAAAAATCTCTGGGATATCCGGTCTAAACCAAGTTTCACAAGTAACACAGATAATATAATTTGAAGATGTTTAGACTTCGTGCGTTGAGGTGGCAAAATTTAAATCATTCCCGGTATTTGGACAAAACGTGTATCAACTCACAAGTGCAGTTTTTATTAACACTATTCAGACAATTCAAGAAAACATTACTTTCCATTGTTAAAGCAAAGAAATAATGCCATAAACCTGTTTCAAATGCATATCCAGAGGACAAAAGTACAGAGAATGAGTAAGGAAGATAGAGTTGGAAATAGAGGAAGGAAACGTAGAGCAAAGTATATAGAAGTACATAGTGGGCAGAGTTATAGAAAACAATCTAAATAAATAAGTATATCATTTCAGTAGTTTTTAATAAAAATGATTCATGAATTTTTTTTTTTTTTTTTTTGGTGTGTAGGTGTGAAAATCTTCATAGACACTATGAACCCGTTACTCATAGTAGTGTGAGATTCTTACTCACTAAAAACACGCCTCCCTTCTTATCGACTACTACTAAGTAATCTTATCAAGTAGTTTCCGTTTCAAATAACGTTCGCGTGGGGCAGGTAGCTTTCCAGCAAAAGCATCTGTTAGTACCGCTATTATATGCGGATAGTCCTTATCGCGCCAGATCGAATAGTCTCATTCTTTGTAATCGACGCACTAAATTTGTCTCGTCCAGAATTTGGAGCATTTAATTATTACAATGACCATGAAGAAGAATACGGAGTTTGCGAGCAAAGTTCATTATTTCGTCCTCGACGGTAACTATTCCTAAGTCTCTGTGGATATCACTGTTTCTGATATACCATGAGGCGTTCACGATTTGTCTTAGAACTTTGTTTTGATAGCCTTGGAGAATATTTCGGTTGCTTGGTTTAGTACAACCCCAAAGTTGTATACCGTACGTCCAAACGGGTTTAAGCACTTGCTTATAGATGAGCAGTTTGTTATGTATGCTTAACTTGGAATGTCTTCCTAGTAGCCAGTACATTTGTCTGAATTTATTTTCAAGTTCATCACGTTTCTTCTTAACATGCAGCTTCCATTTCAGTTTAACATCTAGTGTCATTCCTAGATACTTTGCTTCATTTGCATATGGTATTTGTACCGAGTTAATGAAAATGGGAATGTTGCTTATTTTCCGGTAAGTAAAATTAACATGAGTAGATTTGGTCTCGTTGAGAACAATTCGCCATATCTTTGTCCATTCGTAGATTTTATCCAAAGCCGTTTGTAGCTTTCCAGTAGCTAACTCGACTGAAGTACCTGTAGCTAGTATCGCCGTGTCGTCCGCGAACGTGGCTACTATGGTACCTGATTCTTCCGGTATGTCACGAGTATAGAGTAAAAACAATACCGGTCCAAGCACACTTCTCTCTCGGAAGAACCTGACTTAGCTTAAAATTTAAGTCTTCATGCCATACCTTATCGAAGGCTTGAGACACGTCAAGAAACAAGCTAGAACATATCTTTTTCCCCTCTAGGGCTTTCTCAATTTCATTCGTAATTCTAAAGACCTGGTCAATTGTGGAGTGCTTAGTTCTAAAACCGAATTGATGTTCAGGAATTAGACGTCTCTCTTCAATGATCGGTTGCAAGCTCTTCAATAGGAGTTTTTCAAATATTTTAGATATTATCGGCAGAAGCGATATCGGTCTGTAGGACTTTTTTTCATTTAGAGATTTGCCTGGTTTCGGGACCATTATAACTTCGGCAACTTTCCATTGGCTTGGAACGTTTAATAATCTTAATGCGGCATTTACAAGTTGGAGCAGTTTGATCAGGGCTTTCTTTGGCAACTCCTTGAGAATTTGAGCAGTTATCAAATCATAACCAGGGGCTTTGTTATTTTTCAATTTTTTAATTGCTTGGTTAAGTTCTCGTAGGGATACTGTTTTTTAGAACCTCCTGTTAACGCCTGTCCATCAAAAGGCTTAAACGTTTCTTCTAGGTGCTCGGCAAATAGATCCGCCTTCTCTTTATCTCCTTTTGCCCATTCGACATTATTTCTTCTTATGGGAGGAAATTGCATTTGAGTCTTTTTGATTCCCTTCATGGCTTTCCAGAGGGAGTAATTTGAACTTCTTTCGGCAGTCAGACCTTCGAGATATGAAGAGATATTCCGATTTTTGTAATCTGGTATTGCTTCCTTCAACTTGTTGCATAAGTGGTTTAAGTATGTTTTATGCTGGGGAGCACGGGATTGTTGCCATCTTTTGCGCGCTCTCCTCTTTTCTCTCACCAGTTTTTTTATTTCTGGCGGATATTTTATTTCTTTACTTGCTTTCTCTTTTCTTTTTGGAGTTGGAGTGTTGTTCCAGGCAGCGTTCTGCAGGAGTTTGATGAATCTGTCGACTTCGTCTTCTATTTCGTTTTGTTTAGAACAATATGTTCATTGCAGTAGTTTCTAAAACCGTCCCAGTTAGTCTTGTTATTAGTTAATTTAGGCGCCACTTCTTTCTTAATTAAAAGTATGCTTAGTGTTAAAATGACTGGTGAGTGATCTGAGGAGAGATCATAACTTTCCTCGATGTTTGTAGAACTTTTGGCTGCTCCCTTTGTGATAAAGAAGTCTACAAGATCAGGGGTCTTTGTTATATCCGAAGGCCAATATGTTGGTTTTCCTGTCGAGAAAAAGTCAACTTTACATTGCATTCCGGCTTCATAGAGTTGTCTTCCTTTAGTTGAATTACATCTTGAGCCCCAGAAGGTATGTTTCGAATTATGACTTAGTGGGGTACAGATCAGGTCCCAAAATCCAGGACATCAATGCTCTGCTGCAGACTGACTTCGATCACATTAAAGCGTATTGCGATGATTGGAAATTGAAAATCAATTTTCAAAAGTCGGAAACAATACTGTTTAGGACCCCATTGAGATGGGCTTCTCGGGATACCAGAAACCAGTTGCGAAATCTGGCCGTCATTGGACACCACGGGCTGCCATTAGCGGTGAGAAGCGTAGTTAGATACCTTGGTATCTGGCTCGATCAGTATTTATATTTTGACAAACATATAAATGCTTGTTTGGCTGGAGCCAATAGAGCCTTAGCCTTGACAAGAAAACTGTTTCACAGCAGTCAACTTGACTCGAGGGTGAAGGTTATTTGCTACGTGGCCCTATTCAGGCCAATCATCGCTTATGGTTGTCCCGTCTGGTTCAACGTAGCGCCGTATTATATGCAGACAATTCGGGTGTTTGAAAGGCAATGTCTCAGGACCTGTCTTGCACTGTACAGAACACCAGAATCTGCGTTCATTAAATATCATCCCAACAAGGCCCTTTATGATGGGGCTCAGCTGAACAGGATTGACAATTTCCTGATTAAGGTGATTCGAAGGCACACTGCAAGAGCGATGAACAGCGACAATAACCTGATCTTTGGGGCTTACTATCCCAATTTTATGTACCATGAGAATACACTCCGATTTGGCTTTATTCCGCCAGAGGCATTCCTCTATATACGAGTAGATTCTAAAGGGTTAGTACAAAGTAGGAATGGTATTCCAGTAATATACCACCGCCACTGAGGTGCGAGGGAAAAACGGCTCACCTACGACGGGTACGACGTCAATGCTCAGGAGCTCTTTCGTTTTAGTTCCGCGATTGCGGAAAGAGACCGGGTTGATACGGAGAAAGAGCACGCCGATTTTTGGTGGCTTAGAGAAGAGGAGAGGATTGAGGCGCTCTCCTAGGTCAGTGCGTTACAATTGTAACATAATTGTTCTAGTTTTAAGGTAGATTAGGTTAGTTAGGGGGTTTTCGCTGATGGCCCGGGCTGGTTGATATAGGGCAGTACTTCTGAGACGTAACTGATGCTTCACGGCATCGGTTAAGTCTCGGCGGTGCGTGTGCACGATGTTAACAAGCCCAAGGCACTCGAATTCGCAATTGAGATGGTGACCGCTCAGGGCAAGAGGCAATGAGCGCTCGCCATATTGATTATAATTAAGATAGATTAAGTAGCTTAGGTAGGTTAAGTAGCATAGGTAGTTTTAAGTTTTAAATATAAAGAAAAAATGTGATAACGGTTCTAAGTTTTTTATTTCCTTCAGAATTTTCTTAGAAATTCATATGTAATACAAGTTAAACGTAGAATAGATTTTAGGCCGAAAGGTATCAGTTTTATATTTACTGTTAAACTTAGAGTGCTCGGTAAGAGCCAGTAAGTTAAATGAAGAAAACAAAAAAATATAGTGGAATTAGATTTAAGCATTTTTGTCTAGCATGTAAGTTTATATGGATAAATGAAATGAAAAAATGAATTGGAAAGTAAAAAAAAAAAGGTATGATTCGAATTAAAGTCACCACCAATTATAAAATTCGGTCCGAGTGAATCAAAGATACCTTTAAAGTCATTCTTTTCTAGCTTGCATCGCGGGGGACAATAAATGGATGCAACGTTTTAGTGCTGGTGGTTATGTTTAACGCGAACCGAACTTAACTGCATTGCATCGCTTTCAATCTTCATGTTTATAGAGTGCTCAGTACAATCTTTAATGAACCCTTTAGTTCCACACGAGGTCCTTTCCTCAAGTGAGTTTCGGAAGTCAAGCAAATGTCAAAGTTGGCTTTTTGTAAGAACACTTCCAGTTCGTCGAGTTTTTTAATAAGGCCGTTTGCGTTCCACGTCAATATTTTAAGCACTTGTTTCATATTCATGCTTGGAATTGAGTTTTACGTATTTCTTTCTCGAGATTGCACAATTTTTCAACTAGAAGTTTATTTGTTCTGCCTTGCTCCTCAAGAGTCGTGAGAATTAGGGAGAAAACGCGAGCCACTGGATCTGGCGTAACACCGCTTTTTTTATTTCCTTGCAACGCAACTTGTGCATACGTTAGCGCGTCAATCGGTGGCGGATTTTCCTTTGCGATTTTTTTTTGTATATCCTTCGACTTTACCGCGACGGATTTTCTTTCTTTCACTGCCTGTTCTTTAGCAATATTAGGTTTATTTGTGGTTGCGTTTGGGTTTGGACGTAAGGTTTTTTTAAGCGTATCGCGCCTTTTTTGGAGTTCTTTCGCTTTCCTTGGCAATTTATGCAAGACGGTGGAAGGTCTTTATTTAAGTTGCACTCTTCTGAGAGATGTTTACCGGCACATTTTACGCAACGCGGTTCTTTTTGGCAGTAAGTCTGCGTATGATTGAAGCCTTGGCAACGCTTACATTGCGGGATCGATCTTGTGTTCCTTCGCACAGGTTCGATTTTGACTACGATATTTAAAATAGTTTTGATACCATAGATACTCGTATCTTCTTTATTTTCGGACTTATCGAAACTAAGCATAAACAGTGGAAGTCCCCGCTTAACCAGGATTTCCTCGTTTTCCTCTGTTTTTCTCTTTTCTTTTTTAATAATATTTACGACGTCTAGAACTTTGAAGCCCTTTGCATGGAGGTCGCATACAATATCGTTTTTAGTACACGAAGGGTGAAGTCCTCTCGCTACTACGCGTAATGGTCTTTCTGACTTGTTTTCGAAAGTGAACCATTGGATCTTCTCGGTGTTAAATTTTTCGGACAATTCTCGGTAGTCATCGGAGTTGTCGACGTTAACTTTCCACACATTGTTGCGCAGTGATGTAACCTTATACTTACATTTAAGCGTATCTTTGATAAAGCAATGCAACTTGTTATAGTCTGAGACCCCAACAACGTTGATTGGAGGTGGAAGACGTAATTTTGTTGGGAGTTACTTTTTTTTATGACTTCTGGCTCTTTTCTGGAACGACTTCAGGTGAGGAACCAGCTTTACGTTTCTTAGACGGTCTTTTCTTTAGGGTCCAATTTGTTTCGCGCGTAAACTCTTCTTCGTCCGTATGGTATTCGCGACTAGTTGAGCGGAGTGGACTGCTTTCTTGGGCTTCGTTTATATGCTTTGTTTTCAGAGCCTTGTTTTCCCCTCGGAGTATGTCTACTTTTTTTTTAAGCTCTTGAAAAAGTAGCTCCATTTGCTTAAGCTTCATACGGAGTGCGTTGGTTTCGTCCTCCAAGCTTTTATTTGTCACAGAGTCCGTTTTTTCGCGCGTAGGCGCTTCGGGCAGACTTCTTTTCCCGGAGAAATTCGATCTTGGTGGTGGAGATCGTGATACCCTTGAACTTTTAGAGAATGGATCAAACGACTGCGGTAAATTCGTTGAATTTACTGCGTTATTTGCGTTGTTTGTATTATTTGTTTTGTTTGTTTTGTTTTTGTCTAGGTTCATATTTAGATCCCACGAGTATGGGGGAAGGGAGGTCCACCGCATCAGAGACCCCTGTAATGCGGTAAGGCTACGTTACAACCAGAGGACGCCAGGTATCCGGAGGGCTCCGTTCGCGGTGCTCTATTGATTTTACTTCCCGAGCACCATTGAGGATGGTATACTTATTTGAGTGGCAGCGCCCCCTCACGTATCTGGGAATCCGGCCCATATGGATTTTAGTCGCCTCTTACGACAGGCATTCCTGCCGCGGGTATATTCTAATCCCTACCCGCTGGGAATAACATAAAGTAAAATTAAACAAATAGTGTACTTGTGCAGAGAACGAGCAGTGTAAGAGTCAATCAATTGTTAATAAAGAGTTTCAAGCGTTCATTATCAATAGTTGTCCCAGTTTAGGGCTTTCCTTTTCAGGAATGCTAAAATTGCATTCACTGGGCATATGGTATTTGCATCCAACCACAGCTTTCAGATAAGATGGTGTTTTCTCCCTAAAAAAATAATTAAATCAAATAAATCAATCAATCAATGAGCTACGTAGTTCAGTTTCTCTTGGAACCTTATTGTGGATGTGGATATCGCTACCCATCCCTCTAGGGATGGCAGGTAGATGCACTTGTTGTCAATCATCGCTGACGATGAATAGTTCAATCTGTCTTATACAAAAAAGTTGGACGTTTTAGATGTTAAAAAAAGTAAAGCAGAGTAAATACTTCCAAATTGTCAATACCGTCGTTGTCTCTACTATAGTGTTTCCATCCGTATCTGTTTGGTATTTGTGTCCTTGGCGGATACTTTCACTTTAAGGAAGAACTTTCAAACATTAGTTCCCCATTATTTTCCTTTCTGAATAACCTTTGCTCTCGTCGTCTCATTTACTTGTAGAACTCGTGAGCAGATCTCATCCTTACTTGTATGGTGGCTTTGTATGCCTCTTGTACCGATGATTTGATGGGTTTCTTTGGGGTGGTTTGGTGAAATAAGGCATGTTACGTCCTTAATTGCTTGCTGATAATGTCGCTACTTGTCGGCTTCTCCAACTAGTGACATAGGACTTCTCAAAAGGTGTTCGAATGCTTGATTAGAGACGTTGAATTGCTTATTCGAGTTTTATCTTGTGCTCTGCTATTCAGAATATTCACACTCGGTGCAACTTCGAAAGTGCTGGCTTCCCAAAGAGCAGGCCCGTACAAAACACTAGAACTGTGACCATTTTTGTAGAATTCTGCATCAGGTAACTGCTTGGTGCTTCTGTGTTGGTTGAGGTGTGAGAATAGTGTCCTAGCTATGATGAAATTTTGCCCCAGAGCGAGCTCTATTGGTTTGACGTTCTTTCCAGAGATAGGGTCTTGTTGTTTAAGCTTTTCCAAATGGGCCATCAAAGATGAGGTGGAAGGAAAGAACAAGCGGTCGTGAAAATGAAGAATTCCGAAAGTTTTTCATCAGGTGGAGGCAGTAGAAGCATTTAAGCCATGGAACCTCTATCCTACATAGTTCGTCGATTACAATCGTCAAGCGCTTTGGAGCAATTAGCGATCAACTGGTGGCAACACGTATCTGAGCAACATTTTCTAAGAGCTTTAAAGATATGATCGCACGCTCCAACAGATGAATAAGGCGAAGCTAGCAACGAAATTTTTAGAGAGCTCCTTGAGAGAATTTAATAGTAGTGTCCCAAGTTCTTACTTAAGTCCGAAGTGAACGTGGGCCTTAGCCAATAAGCTTCTCTAGCTAGCTCGACCGTTCGTTAACTACCTCTAGTTTCGCACTCTAAGTTAGCTGAGGTTCCTTTCCACTTGATTGCGCTCCTTGAGTCGCGATCTTTCTATACTACGCTATGCTATTTCTCGTGAATGGATTCGTAGGCATTTCGGATGGGAACTTTCTGGCTTTCTGAACATGTCCATGTATTAAGGTCACTTCTGTTGTCTCGGAGAGTGTTTTGTTGGTTGATTGCGTTCGTGGCCCATAGAAACAGCGATTGCTATTCCTCGTATGCTCACAGTGCGTAAGTTTTGCACTACGCGCATGACAGCGCATCACTTTGTCTAAATCCTTCTTTGTCTCGGTGATCTCTTTATCGACTATGGTGGAGCAGTTTGCATTCGCCTTCGTCATCCTGCATAGACGGACGAGTTTGTCATTGCTCTGTATAGCTCGCCTCTATATATGTTGCCATATGTGGCCTTAAAATCGATGAATAGGTGGTACAGTGCTCAAGGTGTTCACACCAAAGGAGAGATAGAATCTTGTAGGCGATGTTGAGAAGTCTCCTTTCTGAGGTTCCATTCTTCAGGCATTCCTTCGCCCGACCAAATTGAGATGAGTTGGTGTTTGCTCTTTTCTAAGTCATCGCTTGCCGCTTTGAAGAGCTCGGCCGTCCGCTGCAGCAGCTTTGTTGGATTTAGCTTGGATATTGTTATCTTCACCTTCGAAGCGCTTTTTGGCAGTGTTGCCGCGTTACTTGATGCTGGCGGCAGTGGACGTCTAAAGAAATTAAGGGAGACTCGATCGGAAAAGATTTATTGATTTCTTGCGATCGTAGCCTTCTGATGTCGAAACTCATCACAGCATAAGCTTGTCTTAGCGCTATCCGGGATATCCGCAGGCTTCCTTTGGCTATGGTTCGAGTCGATGTTGGCTTCTCGGAAAGTTCGGATATCCATAATGAAGGATCGCAATGTGGTCAATCTGGTTGATGGGTAAATGATCAGGAGATCTCCAAGTTTCCTTGTAAATATCGAGATGGGGGAACTGTGTGCTATATACGACATTGCTCCGTCCCGCTGCAAATCGCTTAGCCTGAATTCGTTATTGGTGGTGGTGTCGTGCAGGCTATGCCTTCCGACAGTACTACCAAAGACGCGCTCGCCTCCTAGCTTTGCATTGAAATCGCCGAGGACAATTTTAATGCCAATGACATGACCAATCCTTGGTGTACTCCTCATTCTCCTCTGTGGGAGTTAGCGTGTATATAGGGCTTATGTTTTGGCAAATTTAGCCTTGAAACGAGGCGCTCATTCACAAGCCGGAGACTCAAGATTTGTTGCCTAAGACTGCCCCCAATAATAAATCTGCAAGTAAGCGCTGCTTTTGTCTCAGTTTTTGTATCCTCATTTGTCCCGGCCCAGCCCGTCCATTCAAGGACGACTAAGGAACATCATTATTAAGGCGGTCTATGCAAAAGCTTTCTATGAACCACTTCTGGGTACTGCTGAATGGCAAATGAGTCGGAAATACTGGGATACAAGCTGTACAAAACCATGTCTAATGTCAGGAGGTATCCCTGCCATATTCGTTACATTGAGGATAATGATAATAAAGGAAGCCCACTGCTCTTTAAAGGTCGATGCCATCGATATTATATTTAAGAAAATTTATCAAAATTCAAAAGTCAACAATAGCGGCACAGTTTCGGTAAGGTTTGTGCAACTAATTGATATTTGAACAGTGCCTGCCCCATGGCTCTCTCTGACGCATCTATAATGAGGAGCTGAAATAGGCAGTCAGCACATTTATATCTTATAAATCCGCAACAGCAGAAAACTTCCGGTGAACTCTGCTCCCAATTTCACAAAGAAAATTTCATTATTTAGGAATGGGACAAGCTTTTCTCCAACATCTTCAATATAACTCAGCCTAAGTCCTTCGCACTCAAGGCCTGGGGCCTTTTAAAACTAAAATTGAAATTTACTTCCTCTTCCCCTGTGTTTTCACCTTTTTAACATCATTATCGTCATCATCATCTACATGCCAATTAGATAAACGATGTCCCAGTTATCGAAGGTATATCCTTGCCAATGTAAACCCATGGAAATGCCACCATAGGGAGGAAGAAAACAAGCGATAATTGCGACATTTAAAATATTGTAATATCCTCTCGAAGGTACTATTTAACTCTGTCCAAACCTGAACTCATGATCTAGATCCGAAGCCCAAAACTCAGGACACACTACCCAGAGCAGAGGAACACAGTTTTTCTTTGTTCTGGACAAGTGTGATTCTTGTGTGTGCTTAAACCAACAAAACCGGAAGATACGAGTATGTATGTTCAAACATACATACGGATACTCGTATGTGAGTAGCAAAAAGGGATGCCAACGCCAAGGGATGAGTCCAGTGCCAGTCGACCAGTCGTCGTATCTGGTGGAAGTTCTGTAAATTTATTTTTTGTGGAACATTTCGAAAGTGAACAAAACAGGAAGGACGAACGACGGAAATGGGGCGTGGATATATGTGTGTGTGTGGAACATTGACTTTAACAAAAAACCGCAAAAGTAATTGGTGTCTGTAAAAGTTTTTCATCTTCATTTTCCGTTTCCGATCAAGCAATGAGTATAATGATAAGGGAAACACTCGTACATTACGTTTGGCTCTTGCTCCTCCGAATGGAACTCGGTACTTGTGTGAAAGGATGCAGAGTTTTGTTTTTTTTTCATTCGATTAAAGGATTACTTTGGACAGTCGAATTCTGTATCGCATCTCAAACAAAAGAAAAAAAGAAAATAATGAAAAGGAACAAATTGAGATGATATTGTTGGTGCTATGAAGATAATCTGGAAGAGGATTGCACGAGGAGTGACTGGATGCATTTAAATCAATGGAGTTGTCAGCAGGAACATCGAAGAAGTCCACCCATCCAGCGAATATTTTGATTGGGGTTGGTAAAGACAATCGCACGCAGATTTGATTTGGGAGGCAAGTATCATTAACGAAATTAAAACAAACAATTGAATATAGTTCGTCTTTGTCTGAGCGAACGTTAACTTTACAGTATTTCAGATTTCCGGTCACGTCTGCCTTTGTCACTCGTCATATTTATTCGAATTGTGCTGTGGAACAAACTACTTATTTTTGAGCGGAACATACTCATATCATCATATCCTGTGCCGACACGGTTGACTGAACGGTCATCAAAACTGAAGATCCGGACAAAAAGAACAAAACACCATTCCCTTCTTGCTTTTCATAAGCTAGAAATGTGTAGAGGGTTAAGAGATTGCGCTTTGGTGTCAGGTATTCCAAATCGTCTAACCCAGACGACAAAAGGAAGATACTTGAAGGCGTGAGGATTTAAGGCTACGCTAAAGGCCTAGAATGACATGTGTATTCTCCTCAATGAGGAAAACATCGAAGTCCGAATATTTTCGTTGTCCTGGGTAAACAACTAGGATATCAAGGGACTTCATGCGAATGAATTTGATTTACTCTACTCATTTCAATCGTCTCAACGACGGTGATTTGCTTTATAGCCACAGGAACATTTAAAAGCCTTTTTATGTCTTAATTTTTGTTTTGCAGATCCAACCTCCATAATAGGTCTCGGAAAAGGTTCGCAATCCAACAGTCTAAATATTTGCATGGCGGGTACGGCACCAACCTTTATCCTTCCAAGCCCAGGTAGCTGATCAGAATGATCTTTTATATTTCCTAATACAGGTGAATGTCATTAGAAGCGTTAAGAGCCATTCTTTGAAAACATGCGATCAAGTCTCTTATGGAATTCGCAAGACTATGGAAGATATTGTCCTTCTTAAGCAACCAGAACGAAGCTAGAAGACTTTTACAGCAGAAAACGTAGGCGTGCTCTGTACTCGAAATATAATTATTTTGCTTATTATGAAGCCAGAAATTGTCATCATCAAAATTTTGGTCGAAAAGAGTTTATCTTCTTGAGGTTTTTCAAGTGCAGAACTACTGAAATGGATACAATTCGGACGGTCAATCGACTTAAGTTCATCCATGAATCGAAGATCCTTATGTAAATAACTGCAAGTTGTAGTATCCGACAAACCAAATTGCTGAGACCGGCGCCGAATCGATTCATCTAGGTAGGCTTACCCTTTACCGAGAAATTCGCTACCATAGACCCAAAACACTACAACAGGGTGTCCCAGTTTAGCATTATGTATGGCAAGAGGGTCTATTCTCACTCCATTTCAAGTTACAGTCAGTCAAAGTGGGTGACCTCTAATTTGAAGGTGTAACCACTTTTAATGCTATAAATTCTAAACTAGTAAAGGTACAAAAATAGTTTTAGACATTCCGAAAAGATAATTTAGTAGTGCAAACAAGTCTTAAATGCTATGGGTACATCTGTGCAGCAACAAAAAAGTTATGGCTCGTTAAACACGAAATTATGAAAAAGCTCGCTCATCCAATGCCGGCAGTAAAATGTGTCGTTTATCATGTTCGCCAGTAACAGTGACCATATTGCCGATGGCGTCCTCAAAAAAATACGGCCCTATTCACTCCTCTCGCGTGAACACCGCACCACACAGTGGCTTTGTGTGGATATAATGGCTCTTCGTGCATTACACACGGATTTTCAGTGCCCCAGAAATGAAGATTTTGCCGAACGACCACTCAGGGGGCAGCAACGCCCTGCATGTTCTCCTGTGGTTCCAGTCTATTCGAGTTGAGTAGCTAAGCGCTGGAATGTTTGCCGAGTTGGCGCGATATATTAGGAAATCGACGTCGAAATTCACGCTGCGCCAACAGCAGCGACCGATTATTGGTCAAAAAAGTCGACACAATTACTCCACGGTCTTGTGAAGTATATCGCTCCATTGCTTATTTGTTTGTATACTGCAGCTGTCTTGTTCACAAATGTCAAATATGATTGACGTACGAAGCCATTTACATTCATAACATCTTCCGAGAGGATGATTAATCTGCTGGATGTTTCTATCATCCGCGTACAAACAGGTTCACGAGTCATGGTAGAAAACAGGTACAACAAGTGCCTTTCCTAGCTTTCTGTCTACTAATCAGTTCATCAGTTCAGTTTAACCAACCCTCATCTATGAATTTGATCTTTCTACTCCATCAGTGGTGTACATCCCTAAAAATAACATGAACCTACTTCACTACTAAATACTTGCATTACAAGAGGAATATTAATGCTCCAATTACGGAAGGCACTTATTCCGAAAAACACTCGGTCCTTTTATTTGTGGCTCTATAACTATATAACTTCGCTTCGGTAATCGCATTAAAACGGCCACTAAATGCTTGGTGTTGAATTCCGCCCCCGGGTAGGCAAGCCCCCAACTTACATGCTTTTCCAACTAGCGCGGTGTTTTGACAGATGCCTCACAATTGCGTAGACGAAGTTGGCTGAGGTACTCTTTCACTTGCGTGCGTCACCTGGGATAAGATCGTCCTCTACGTTCACGTTGTCTTTCTACGTTAGAGTCAAAAACCATCAGGGCTGGGCCGCTAATATCCATGCGTTCAAGGTGACCGAGCCTACATGGTCTAGGTTATCTGAGATATTCTTAAAAGGTCGGCAGCTTTTATAGATGGCTGTTGAAAAAGTCTCTATTTCCATTGATAGAAATGCAAAGAACATTCCTGTCAAAGCGCCCGTCAGTGCCCAAATTCATGTCGCGTAAAGCAGGGTTGCGATTATCAGGGTCCTGACCAAAGTCTTCTTAGACTTCCGAGGGAGAGCTTCTCAATGTTCTCTAAGCCTTAAGAAGGAGTTGTTAGAAAGAGTGAATCTTTACATGATTTTCGCAATGGTGTCGTTTTCGGAGTTAATAGCGGAGCAAAGGTAGATAAAGTCCCTTACTACCTCAAAGTTGTAGCTGCATATCGAAAAATTTTGTTCAAGGTGTCGATGTTGACCGCATATACTTTTTTCTGCTTTTCTCCATTATGTTAATGTCGTCTGCATATGCGAGAAATTAAAGAGACTTTTGACAGATGCTGCCTCTGTAGTTGACCGATTTTGTTATTACTGACCATTAGGTGCATTCTTCATCGCCAGCCTGCATAGTCGAATAAGTTTGACAGGGGTACAAAACTAGACCTTCTTCTGGGGTTTTTTCCAAGATTTGCCGTCGTGTGGAAATTTGATCTATAGTGGACTTTGATAGGAGGCAGTCAAATTGCTGAAGAAGAGTCTTTTGCGGTCACATAACACGGCAGACAGGATTTTATAAGCGTTTCTGAGTAGACTTTCTTTTTTGTTGACGCAGTTCAGAGGATCTCTCTTGTTCAGAAATGGATTAACAATGTTGATGTTCCATTCATCGAGCATACTTCAGTGGACCTAGATTCTAAAGATGAGTTGATGTATTCTCTTAACTCTTAACCGTAGAGTGACCTTGAAAAATACTACGTTTACGTCCTTATTGGAAAGAATTGTTTTAAAGTTTTTTAAATAAATTTCATTTCTTTAATTTTTTTTATTAATTTGGAACAACGTTTAATACAAATATTTCTATTATGCACTGCTTTTCAGGCTGGTTTTTGGCAGATTACACAAATCAGTTCGCTTTTTTTTTGTCCTTGTTCACACCTTCTTCATAACAAGAAACGCATCTTCCTCGACCTTTTTGCTGCTGTGGTAATTGATGTGGACTATTTGATCAAGTTCATTTTAATGTTGTGGAAGAGCATGGGCGTTTTTCCGTAAAGGATGACATATCTGAGTCACCCCGGACTGTTAACAAAAGCTCATGTGATACTGCCATTTTCTAGCAACATGCCGAGTTTACGAAGAACATTTTTTCTCCTCGGACCAGTTTGTATTGTTTGTTGTTTTAATTATAATATAGGCGATGAGAGCGCTATTATATTCGGCAGCTTCTTCGGCATCGGGCCTAATTCCGCATTTGCGTGAAGGGTACTCTGAACAACAGTGCATTTGTTCTTTCGGCCAACATAAGACATTAATTCGGTGTCTTTGTTGGAAAAAATTGTCCATCGCGACGTTATGATCATTCAACCCATCCGTGAGATCCAATACTACACTTTTCCCCTGATTTTGCTCCGGTCTAGTTATGCCGGGATTTTTTACAAGGTAATGTTGAACTCTCCAAACATAACAAGTTTGTGAGCATACTAACAGCTAAAATTTGAGTCCATATTTTTCGTCCTTGGATGGAATATATTGCCGAAATGAGCATCGTCAATGGAATCCCAAAAGCTGCTCATCAACCGTAACACATTCTTGTGGATTGTAGTAAATGTAAATAGAAGCTTAGCCCATTTGTCTTATAAAAAGCGAATCGGTGCAAATTTGTCGGTTACACGGTTTTGCCTTCTGCTCAGCACCTTGTCGAAACTCTGTTCGTATATGTGAAAGTTTTCTTTGACATTATTGCTCGAAACATCGGTCTTTCAAATTTTTCGTCAAACAAATCCGCCACCGTTTTGTTCTTTGATCTAAACAATACATTCAGCCTTACAATGAGCATGAAAAGCTCACGATCGATTGCGACATACTCTTGTGGCAATTTAGCTCGAGCATATACATTTGAACTATCAATGATCAAGTTTTCCACTGTTGGCGCAAAAAGTGGCAAAAATTCATCTATTTTTTCGAAAACGCGACACGTTGCGATGGGAGTTACACCGGAACGCAATGATAACACGTTTTCTTTACGCATTCTGCCAGCGTTTTCTTCAACTGGTGACAATTTCCACACTGTTCCATCTTTCGAAATTAATGTGGACGTCGAATTGGGAAATTCAGAGCATCCGAAGAATTCTCAGCATTTGAAATGCACTCATCTTGTTTAGGTTCATATTCGTCTTCACCGTCTGAAGAAAAATCTGTTGCATCACTATCTTCGTTGATTCCTGCATTCCAATCTCTTCGTTAGTCAAAAATTTTAGAGCTGACATATTTGTATAACTTAACAATATTTACTTTAAAACTTTTATATAATTTTTCAGAATATTACTTAACACAATGTTTGCTTACAAGAAATACCTTCACTTTGTGAACTGCATGGTGCTTGAGACGACGGAAAGAACTCTTAAGGTCTGCTGGCAATCTAGGAAGTCATGGCATCAGCAGTTATGCTTATGTGAGACCTATCCATTAGCTTTGCCTAGTAAGTTCATAGACGATTTCATTTCATTTCGAACCCAAGAATGGCTTAGTGAATTAGGGCTTCCGACTGCGTTTAGAGAAGGCTTGCATTCTTAAGGTGTTTGGTTGGCATGGAAATGTCTAGCAATGTCTTCAGAACAGTTTGACTGTCACAACAGATGGAGACACTTCTCTCTCTGCCGCAATATAGTCGTTTCTATAAGGATCACATCTAGAGCTACCTGGTCTTAGGAGAAAGCAGTTACTAGTCCCAGATAAATGAATTATTTGCATCTAATCATTCTTGAAATATTTATGTAACGACTTTATGTTTAATTCCTTTTATCTCCATGTTATCGTAGCTATTCACAATTTGCCTTCCCACCCACTGTCCCATAATATTTTTGAATTGTTCGCTGGCATTTGGCATTTACCTATTTACATGCTCTTTATTTAATAAAGCCCTACCTACCCACCAATTTAAAAAAAAAAACAAAAAACCACGACCGATCTAACAATCGACATTGAGGTTTAGTGATTCTCTTTCTTGTGTAGATGTAACGATTTAAGGACAATGAGCTTGGGATATGTACGTGGTCCCTAAACAGACCACGTGCAGCAGAGCAACTAGCAGAGGCCCTAGACTGCTGCAAAGCAGACATAACCGCCATCCAAGAAATGCGATGGGATGGGCCGGACAAAAAGAAGATGAAAAACTGCGACATCTACTACGGCAGCGCTTATTTGGATGCGGATTTGTTGTCGGAGGCAGACTAAGACGAGAAGTCCTCAGCTTCCGGCATGTGAGCGAGCGCCTCGTAGCAATCCGCATCAAGGCTAAATTCGCCAACATAAGCCTTATATGCGCGCATGCCCCCACAGAGGAGAAAGATGACGACACCAAGGATGCCTTCTACGAGCTCCTCAACAAGACCTACGAGCAATGCCCTAGCTATGACATTAAAATTGTCCTCGGTGATTTTGATGCAAAGGTGGAACAATCGGAAATTAAAGCACAACACCACATCCGATATCGGATTCAGGCTAATCGACTTTGCGGCGGGACGAAACATTGTCATGGCTAGCACGCGGTTCCCACATCTCGACATACACAAGGGGACTTGAAGAAGTCCTGATCAATCAACAGTCAACCAGATTGATCACATTGCGATCGACGCAAGACACTCCTCCAGTATTATGGATGTCCGTACGTTCCGAGGAGCCAACATCGACTCGGACCATTACCATGTTGTAGCCAAGGTACGGTTGCGGATATCCCAAACTACGCCAAGACAAAGTAATCCTGTGAGAAAATTCGACGTCAGACGGCTACAATCGCAAGAGATCGCCAAGTCCTTTTCCGATCGAGTGTCTCTTAATCTCTTAAGAGGTCCAATGCAGCCAGCATCAAGCATCGAAGACCATTGGAAACACTGCCAAAACGCCATCAGAGATGCCGCTTCTGATGTGCTGGGTTTCACTCGTCCACCACAACGAAACCCCTGGTTCGATGATGAATGCCGGCAAGCACATGCAGCTAAGCAAGATGCATATAACGCGGCGCTGCTTAGAAAGACCAGAGCTGCTCATGAGCTCTATGAGGGGAAGAGGAGAGACGAGCACCGGCTTCTTAGGAGGAAGAAGAAAGAGCATGAGAAGCGCGCGATCGAGGAAATTGAGAGATGCTACTCCAGGAATGAGGTTCGGAAGTTTTACCAAAAGGTAAAAATAACATGCCGCGGAAACAAACCCCGAACCGAAGCCTGTAGAGATGAACAAGGGAACATCGTAGTAGAATCGCAGTCGATGCTGAGGATTTGGAAAGATCATTTCTGCAGACTGTATAACGGCGATGACGGACCAAATACCACTGTCTGCCAGAATCAACCTTTCAACCTGGACTATGATGACCAACAATTCCGTCCATCCGACCTGGATGAAGTGAAGATAGCCATATCGAAGTTTAAGTTCAACAAAGCTGCTGGAGCGGATGGCCTGACTGCCGAGCTCTTCAAAGCGGCAGGCGATGACTTGGTAAGGAGCATACACCAACTCATCTGTAAAATATGGTCGGACGAAAGTATGCCCGATGAATGGAACCTCAGCATTTTTTGTCGAATTCTCAAGAAAGGAGACCCTCTGAACTGCGCCAACTACAGAGGCATCAGTCTCCTTAACATCGCATAAAAGATCTTATCCGCCGTATTGTGTGAACGCCTGAAGCCGTTTGTCAACAACCTGATAGGTCCATATCAGTGTGGCTTCAGACCAGGAAAGTCCACCATCGACCAGATATTCACACTACGGCAGATCTTGGAGAAGACCTATGAGCTTCAGATCGATACCCACCACCTATTCATCGATTTTAAGGCCGCGTGTGACAGCATCTATAGAGACGAGCTATATAGAGCAATGTCTAGTTTTGGCATCCCTGCCAAACTCGTCCGTCTGTGCAGGATGACGATGGAGAATGTACGCTGCTCCATCAAGGACGGTAAAGATCTCACCGAGACCTTTGGTGTCCAGAAAGGATTTAGACAAGGCGATGCGCTGTCATGCGATCTTTTCAACATCGTACTTGAAAGAATAGTGCAAAACTCACGAGCAAACACAAGAGGCACTATCTTTCAAAAGTCCGTCCAACTACTCGCCTACGCCGACGATATTGACATAATCGGGAGAAAGCAGCGTGATGTCAGTGGCGTTTTCGCGAGTTTTGAGACGGAAGCGGCGAAAATGGGTTTAGCGGTCAATGAGGGCAAGACCAAGTATATGCTGTCAAGCAAAAAGGACAACCAACACCGACGTCTCGGACAGAACATCACCCTCGACAGATATAACTTTGAGGTAGTTAAGGACTTTGTCTACCTAGGCTCCGCTATAAATACAGACAACGACACCAGCGCTGAGATCAAGCGAAGAATAACTCTTGCCAACCGCTGTTTCTTTGGGTTAAGAAGGCAATTGAGTAGCAAAGCCTTCTATCGGACAACAAAAGTCGCCCTTTTTAAGACTCCCTTTTAGTCCCGGTCCTGCTCTATGGCGCAGAGGCATGGGCATTATCAAAAATGGATGAGGGTGTTCTTGGTTGCTTCGAGAGAAAAATTCTTCGGGCGATCTTCGGTCCCGTCTGCATTGACGGTGAGTGGAGGAGGAGATACAACGACGAACTGTATGGACTGTACAACGACATGGACCTAGCCAGAAGAGTGAAGATCCAAAGACTGAGATGGCTGGGTCATGTAGAGCGCATGGACACCAATGCTCCGGTCCGAAAAGTCTTCGAAGAGGAAGAGGACCTCAGCCAACTTAGCGTGCGAAACTGGAGGCAGCTAGACAGGGATCGAGCTGGCTGTAGAAGCTTGTTGACTGAGGCCCAGGTCCACCCCGGACTGTAGCGCCACCTAAAGTAAGTAAGTAAGTAATTTGATCTGTGGTGAACTTTTGGGTGCCGGTCAGACTGTTTGAGCGAACATTAGACCGAATTTTATATCAGGTGTTGAGAAGACAGTTTAAGGTATCTCCCTTCCTTATGATCAGATAAACAATGCTGAGGTTCCATTCGTCGGCAATTTGAAAATGAATTGATGTGTGCTCTGTATCCAATCATTACCTGCTGCTTTAAACAGGTCGGAGATTCACCATCGGCCCCAACAAATTTTTTTTACTTAAGTTTGAAAATGGTTGTCCTTTTTTCACTCATTCCTTGGGTTGATGGAAATGTTTTTTTGTCTTCATCGAGGTTGATTAATTCATTCTGATGTACGGTGAGATATATATCGTTAGGTATCACCGTTTGGAAGTCTCAAGTGACGGTTTGTCTAATTATCAGCACAGGCTGTAGTTCTACCAAAAGGTTTCCCTTTCCATCCTTGCAGATTTCAATGGCTTATTCGTTTTATTTATTTGTAGAACTTCCGAACCTCATTTTCTGGTAGCACCTCTCTAATGCCTTGGGGAAGCGATTTTCTACTCTATTCTACTTTTCTTTTCAGTTTGCAAGCCATGCTCGTTCTTTTTACCGGGTCGCTCTGTATATCCATGAGATTTTTGTTTGGGCTGATTGGAATCCTACACATAGAATCGGCCTTTTTGACTGCTCTTTAGGAGTGATGACTTTAGTTTTTCACGTTTTACGCTGGTGGCCTCCAACTTTGCAGTGGATTGAGAAAACTCGATTGTAAACGCTCGATGTTGACTTTAAGCTGTTACGGATATTCGTATCAATAACTTCGCTAAAACAGTGTATATTCCAATTGGATGATAGTTTTTCAAAACCTTTGTCTTCTGATGGATATCAGGTCACTGTATGCTGGCTATAGTAACATTACATCCTGCCTCAAAATCAATAAGCTTGTTACTGTTTCCGGAAGTGAAGTCATGAAAAGTGTACTTTACGACAGTACCACCAAAGTTGCTCTGTTTGCCTACCTTCACATTAATATGACCAAATGCAATTATTATGCCATATTGATCGCGACGTGTGGGTCTTTGAGATTTATGTTGACAAACAACTTAGCACCCGAATATGGATGCAGCTAGCTAAAAATCGAGTTGCTTGAAAACAATTATTGGTGGAGGCCCAGGTCCACCTCCGACTGTAACGCCACCCTTATTATGTTGGAAAATCGAGCCTTTATGTGAATCGTGGTCATGCATTCCGTTACATATCTATAGTTGAATATTTGGTCAATAGGTTGTACAATTTGTAAAAATTTATAAAGATAGTGAAGAAGAATTGAATTGAAGTGGACTCGAACAGAATGTAGGAACGGAGGTTGCCTGGATGCCTCGTAGTGCCCAAGAGTACTATAAAACTCATCCAATTTGCAAGAAGGGTCACTTTATCATCTGGCTTTCAAATTATTAATTGCCAATTATTGTAAATATATATACTCTTTTTTTGTGACGAGTTAAACAACCTTAACTACGTATCTGTACAATTCGTCAATTTGCTACGAAGTCATTACCAACAAATTCTCCCTACAAATCCCGAACAGACAATGTAACAAAGAAAAAAAATAGAATTCCCTGAGCTTACACTCGAAAAGGTACTTCATTATATCCTGCGCGGAATTTTCAATACACAACCTCATCCAAAGCACAACCATCCAAACACATAATCTGTTGCAGGGAAATTGAAATAAATCCCCTCGCTACGATATTGAGTGTGTCAATCGGAAGTTTAAATGTAAATACTCGTATATGCCGAAACTCCAACTGTGATGGGGTTCCATACTCAACATTTAGTAACAAACCTATCAACCATCCATCGTCACAGATGTTGTGAGCAAAGTTTGCAGTTGACAGCGCCAGAATATCTGTACGAGGAGAAACCAAAAATAAAAATAAAAAATTAAATATGTTGGCGCTTTTGCATTGGAAAATATGTGAATATTCCATACAAACCCTCGGCTTCAGGATGTGTCAAAAGATCCATACCTTCCTCTATGTTATGCAATGCTATGAGATATTTGTATACACAAAACACTTTCATATTTACTTGCAGTTGGTGAAGATTTCTTTGAGGATGAGAGGGTTTAATTTTTTTTATTTTTTTTTTTCCACATTTTAAAGATCAAAGACCCAGCTCGAAGGACCTCTTGAAAAATTGTCTACACTACACCTTCGGCTTACATCAAATTACCTCATCGCCAAGTATCAGATGAATAACCAAGCACCATGCCACATCACCTCACATAGCGTCAAACCGCTCATTTAAAAATGAACTCTTTCTTGTCTTATCATATCTCGTCTCACCTTCTCCATTCCGACTATGGCGTGCGGTATGTACTCGTAATGTGCACTCGCCTTAATGACACTAATTCCGCTTTACGAATACACACACACTCATACCTAAGCTTACACTTAATCCTTTTATTGGCACTTTTAGAATTTCATAAGATTAAAACTAAGTGTGCCATCGTTATGGGGGAGAGGGGGCTCTTAAGGACATTAAGATGACATCAGCCCACTTCATCTAACTCTAAATTGCATCTATTTCAGGTCTTGAGAGAGATTTTCTCGCTTTTATTTTTTTTGTCTCATTAAAAACTCGTATTTGCCCTTAACTGACATAACAAGGATACTCGAACTTACATACTCGTACGTATCCTTGTATAAAAGTTGCGTGTTGTACCTATGTTTGTTAAAGTGTTTCACATCTTCTCATAGCGCGGTGCATTCGTTAATCCCCTTATCGTTGCTCTTTCATCCTGCTTATCTTTAGGGCTAAAGAAAAAGTACAAGTACAAGTACAAGTACAAGAATACTCGTATGTGTTTAAGGAAGAAAAAAATCCACTTCTCGAGTGTCATGATGTTGCTTTCCTGTTGCTCAACATAAAGAGTAATAATGCCAACAATAAGAAACAACACATCACATACATACACTTTCATATATGAATATACCAGTACAAGGACGAACACTCCCATCACCGGTCGTTGTAGAAAAACACAGTTTTCTTGAAAATTCATTATCCTTATTGCGGGGAAGAGAAACATTTATACTCGTACACCCGTACAGAGGTGGTTAAGGCATGTTTGAGAATACGCGTTATTACATTAGTTAAGATCTTAAATTTCCCTCTCTCACCCACACCAACCACCCAGGCAACAAACAAAAACAAAACAAAAAACGAAAAAACAACCCAACAAGGTGTTCGAAAGAAGGATGTATCATTAAATGTTCTTGTTAATAGAAACTCTCAACATGAAGGCAACCTGGCATACCATATCGGTACCACGGGAAACGTTGAGAGCGCACAGGACAAACAACCTAAGGATGTGAAAATAATCGAAAAACTTTTTGCCAACAATATGAGTATCTTGTAAAGTTCTCTTAGGATACTTTGTGCAGTTTTTTTTTTTTTGGTTTTTTGTTTGATTTTTTTTTGGACCAGGCCAAGCCAGAATAAGACACAAAGACAGGAGATACGAATATCCTTTTTGTGTTGTTGATGCCGCATACACCTCTAAGGAGTTTGGGTTTTCTTTGTTCGGTTATTATGGTCTAGTTATACTTCATGAAGTAATAGTATCAGGGAGTTGTAATCAAAAATTGTGGTAATAGATTTATGGTAAATAAAATTAAGTCTTGCCACGTGAGCTAAAGGTAAAAGTTGGCCAAAAATGTAGGTCAGGATTTAAATAGAAATTACGATTTAATAGCTGACAAACTCTGGCTTGTGGGTGTTGAGAATTAAAATAATAAAAACGAATGTGGGTTGTAGTTATCCTTGGATTCAGGTTTTCACCATATTCTGAAGTAGCTGATACAGGAAAGAGATTTGAAGATACTTTGACATTAGGAGCATGTGGATTTACAAATTACAAATTACAAATTTATTTATTTCTAATTCATTGCTCACATAAGATTTTGTAACATCTTTTGAAAAATTGGAACAAGCTTTAACAATATTTCAAATACAAAAAGAAAAACGAAGAAATGAAACAATAAAATACTATCTTACAAATATGGATTAAGAAATAGATAGAGAAGGAAAAATAGAAAAGAAATGTAGATGGGATAATAAGATAGAAAGATTAAAAAGAAGATTAGGAAAGGGAGGTATTTTATTTTTTATGATGGCGGATGGCAACGATTAGTATAAGGCCTCGTAGAAGTAGCATCTTCCGACAGGTGCTGGTTCCTTAAATGACGAGAATGAGCCTCTGCAGCCGAACATCTTGCAGCTCTGCTAATAAGTCCTACTTCATGCCTCCCCCTTGGCGCCATCTGGGAATCTCACTAGAGGTTGCCAAGTGAAGAGGGCAAATGGCGAGTTTCCTGCGCCATTAACCAGGATTAGTGTCGGGCTACTCCGACATATTTGGAGCTCAGGCTGGTAAGGATTTCCAGGACTTAGTCAGGGTCTTGGAAAAGAGATGGTGGCGGACGAGCCCTATAAGGGCCAACGGCAGCGCTCACATTCCGGAACGGGTTACTGGCTTCGGTGTAACCGACCCCTCGTCCTAGGGGCACTCAAAATGAAACTGGTCCTCCAGGTTGGGGGTTGTGCCGCCGAGGTTACTGCCCGGGCATTTAGAAAAGATTAAGTAACGAAGCATCAACAAGCCTCGGATATGGACGGATCTACTGTTGACAACCCACGCAAACGATTTAAGGACAATGAGCTTCGGATATGCACGTGGAATGTTAGATCCCTTAATAGACCACGTGCAGCCGAGCAATTAGCGGAGGCCCTAGTCTGCTGCAAAGCAGACATAACCGCCATCCAAGAAATGCGATGGGATGGGCCGGACAAAAAGAACATGAAAAACTGCGACATCTACTACGGCAATTGCTATCGACGGCAAAAGCAGCGCTTATTTGGATGTGGATTTGTTGTCGGAGGCAGACTAAGACGAGAAGTCCTCAGCTTCCGGCAAGTGAGCAAGCGCCTCGTAGCAATCCGCATCAAGGCTAAATTCGCCAACATAAGCCTCATGCCCCCACAGGGGAGAAAGATGAGAATACCAAGGATGCCTTCTACGAGCTCCTCAACAAGACCTACGAGCAATGCCCTAGCTATAACATTAAAATTGTCCTCGGTGATTTTAATGCAAAGCTAGGAAGAGAGGGTATCTTTGGTGGAACAATCGGAAAATATAGCCTGCACAACACCACCTCCGATAACGAATTCAGGCTAATCGACTTTGCGGCGGGGCGAAACATTTTCGTGGCTAGCACGCGGTTCCCACATCTCGACATACACAAGGGGACTTGGAGAACTCCTGATCAAATAACAGTCAACCAGATTGATCACATTGCGATCGACGCAAGACACTCCTCCAGTATTATGGATGTCCGTACGTTCCGAGGAGTCAACATCGACTCGGACCATTACCATGTTGTAGCCAAGGCACGGTTGCGGATATCCCAAACTACGCCAAGACAAACTAATGCTGTGAGAAAATTCGACGTCAGACGGCTACAATCGCAAGAGATCGCCAAGTCCTTTTCCGATAGAATGTCTCTTAATCTCTTAAGAGGTTCAATGCCGCCAGCATCAAGCATCGAAGACCATTGGAAACACTGCCAAAACGCCATCAGAGATGCCGCTTCTGATGTGCTGGGTTTCACTCGTCCACCACAACGAAACCCCTGGTTCGATGATGAATGCCGGCAAGCACATGCAGCTAAGCAAGATGCATATAACGCGGCGCTGCTTAGAAAGACCAGAGCTGCTCATGAGCTCTATGAGCGGAAGAGGAGAGACGAGCACCGGCTTCTCAGGAGGAAGAAGAAAGAGCATGAGAAGCGCGCGATCGAGGAAATTGAGAGATGCTACTCCAGGAATGAGGTTCGGAAGTTTTACCAAAAGGTAAAAATAACATGCCGCGGAAACAAACCCCGAACCGAAGCCTGTAGAGATGAACAAGGGAACATCGTAGTAGAATCGCAGTCGATGCTGAGGATTTGGAAAGATCATTTCTGCAGACTGTATAACGGCGATGACGGACCAAATACAGCTGTCAGCCAGAAGCAACCTTTCAACCTGGACAATGATGACCAACAATTCCGTCCATCCGACCTGGATGAAGTGAAGATAGCCATATCGAAGTTTAAGTTCAACAAAGCTGCTGGAGCGGATGGCCTGACTGCCGAGCTCTTCAAAGCGGCAGGCGATGATTTGGTAAGGAGCATACACCAACTCATCTGTAAAATATGGTCGGACGAAAGTATGCCCGATGAATGGAACCTCAGCATTGTTTGTCCAATTCTCAAGAAAGGAGACCCTCTCAACTGCGCCAACTACAGAGGTATCAGTCTCCATAATATCGCATATAAGATCTTATCTGCCGTATTGTGTGAACGCCTGAAGCCGTTCGTCAACAACCTGATAGGTCTATATCAGTGTGGCTTCAGGCCAGAAGAGTTCACCATCGACCAGATATTCATACTACTTCAGATCTTGGAGAAGACCCATGAACTTCGGATCGATACCCACCACCTTTTCATCGATTTTAAGGCCGCGTATGATAGCATCTATAGAGACGAGATATACAGAGCAATGTCTACGAGTAGTTTTGGCATCCCTGCCAAACTCGTCCGTCTGTGCAGGATGACGATGGAGAATGCACGCTGCTCCATCAAGGTCGGCAAAGTTCTCACCGAGACCTTTGATGTCCAGAAAGGATTTAGACAAGGCGATGCGCTGTCATGCGATTTTTTCAACATCGTACTTGAAAGAATAGTGCAAAACTCACGAGCAAACACAAGAGGCACTATCTTTCATAAGTCCGTCCAACTACTGGCATTCGCCGACGATATTGACATAATCGGGAGAAAGCAGCGTGATGTCAGTGGCGCTTTTGCAAGTATTGAGACGGAAGCGGCGAAAATGGGTTTAGCGGTCAATGAGGGCAAGACCAAGATATTGAGATAGTTAATGACTTTGTCTACCTAGGCTCCGCTATAAATACAGACAACGACACCAGCGCTGAGATCAAGCGAAGAATAACTCTTGCCAACCGCTGTTCCTTTGGGTTAGGAAGGCAATTGAGTAGCAAAGCCCTCTCTCGGACAACAAAAGTCACCCGGTCCTGCTCTATGGTGCAGAGGCATGGACATTACCAAAAATGGATGAGGGTGTTCTTGGTTGCCTCGAGAGAAAAATTCTTCGGGCGATCTTCGGTCCCGTCTGCATTGACGGTGAGTGGAGGAGGAGATACAACGACGAACTGTATGGACTGTACAGCGACATGGACTTAGCCAGAAGGGTGAAGATCGAAAGACTGAGATGGCTGGGTCATGTAGAGCGCATGGATACCAATGCTCCGGTACGAAAAGTCTTCGAATCCGCCCCCGAGGGACAGCGCAGTAGAGGAAGGCCAAGACTCAGGTGGCGCACGCAAGTGGAAGAGGACCTCAGCCAACTTAGCGTGCGAAACTGGAGACAGCTAGCCAGGGATCGAGCTGGCTGGAGAAGCTTGTTGACTGAGGCCCAGGTCCACCCCAGACTGTAGCGCCACCTAAAGTAAGTAAGTAACTAGGAACGCTTGCTGCTTTTGAAAGGATCTTGCGTAACATCAAAGCTTCGTCTGTTGGCCGATAGATTCGCAGTACTTGTGCCATGAAGTTCTTGTTGACTTTCTAACGTGGTACTTGTATGGGTTTTTTACATTCGTAATACTCATTCCATGTACTGTCACTCGTGAAAAGCTTCGCCCTATTATAGAGATTCCTTACTTCTTTCCTTTAAAAATCTTTTTTAATATTCCACCACTTTGGTTGAACCCTTTTATGTGCACTGTGTAGCGTACATTTCACTGACTTGCTTTCCATTATATTTCCATATAATTCTATGGGCTCTATGAGATACAGTATTAGTACTGAGTACTTTAGTGAGTAGTGTAGTGAGGTTACCCAAAACAGTGATGCAATTTCCTTGGGATATCGTTGCTTAGCGATGGTTTTTCCCAGCACGACTTTCAACTTGGCATAGATACCGGACCTGTTAGTATGTCTTTTCAATCATTAATGTTCTAGCTTTTGTTGCACCTAGTTCAATGGAACGGCTCTCTGCAGCTTACTTTTCATTTCACCGATACCATTTAAGGCATCGGTCACTAAAATATCACAATCACTCGAGTACACCTGCTGTTACTGATTACTGACCACTCTACTGCTTAGAAATAATAAGATACTCGTAAGTAACACTAGTTACCTGTTATAGAGTAAATTTTAAATGAGCATTGAATACTTCATCATACTTCGGGGTTGACTGTTCAAAATACCTCAAAAACCGCAGGTAATTTACAATTCTGTTTCACAGACGAAGAAATATCCTTAACCTTAGTTCTCTTCACTTTTTATCTTTATTTTTCGATTTTTGACAGGCAGCCGTATCTCTGGATCCTCGTATCTTTGACGCTTAATAATGTCAGAAATGCAAACTTCCATTTGAATTGCCACTGTGCTGGAAATTGCAATGCAGAAAAATCGATGTTTTCCTACCCCAATCGTAGGGTAAAAGGGTGAAACGCAATTAAGCAATTCATTTGATAATTATTTAAGACCATTCTAAACCACCAGTACCACCATCATCACAGGTACCGTGGAGGTTCTTCACTTATATGTGGTAGAATCTAGATCCTGAAGCTGGATACCACCAAAGACCAATTGTGTTACAGAACGAACGAGGATACCACAAAAGGAAAAGCATTTCTCAGTGCCAGCAAGGATATTTTTTGTTCCCGGTGGACTGCATAATTAGGTAATTCTAGCGCACCAATTGTCCGCAGAGAACACCTTGTCAATAGATGCCGAATGTCGTTATGAGGAGAAAAACGAAAGCATCCCGCAAAGAGATGATTGCGTCAAGTAGCCAATTTAGTCGCTTGGAACTGTCAGTGATAATGGGACATTTGCAGCGCAGAGGAAATGGAAGTAAAGTGTCCCGCCACCTACAATCATTGCCGTTGGGAATTGAAAACGAATGAAAATGTCAAAGTGGGCGAGATACTATGTATAATAGATAGAAAGGGTTTTGCCTTTTGTCGTTGTGTTTCCGTTTCTTCGGTGGCAAAAAGGTTGATATCTCTGGGTAAAGTCATTTAGACATTTAGAGTGTCCGTTCAACTAAAGCTAGAAGCTTCTCTCGTTTATTGTTTGAGGCTAATGAATAAGTTGTCTTCCTTTTGTAGGATGACATATTTTAATTCCGTTAATGGTGTTTTAAGGGGTTATTGAGAAAGCAATTAGTGTTTTAGGGGTATTTGTGTAACTTAAAAGAGACTTTCAACTGACGCTTGTCTTTGTGTCGGGAGATAGTTTAATTAATACATCAGGAGGTGAGAGGTATAAATAAGTTGTTTGCTTTCCTTGTGGTAGGTAGATTGGATACAGATGCTGTACCATTCCACATTTTTCCTCCCTAATTGCCAGCTCAATGCGTTAATCTTGAAAATACCCTCATGAATCCTTAGATAGTCAACATCAACAGATTGGGACTTGTACACAGTCTCGTGGAGAATAAAACGAATAGTTGGGCAAAGAAAAGAAAAGATATTGATCGTCCAATTAGCACGAATTACCAAGTGTTTCAGTGTAGTCAACTTGATTCAAGAGTGAAAGTCATATGCTACGTGAACCTAAGAATTTTAATGAATGCATATGATTGTTCCGTGAAGTAGCGCCACTTCACGTGGAAATGTTCAGGCGTTTGAGAAGCAGTGTTTAGAATCATGTCTTTAAGAAAGGGCTCGACTAAAAGGATCAACAATTTCCTCATTAATCTGACTCAAAAGCGCATCGGATGAGTGCTGAACACCAACAATAACGCGATCATTGAAGCGAGCAATGCCGTAATTTTTCCTATTTTATACTTCAAACAAAGTATCTGTGACAGATCGAAGAAGAATAGTTCTATCTTAAGCTGTTTTATCTATCCGCTATAAACAAACTAGCAATGATTGAAAGAAGCCTTTCAGTTCTGTTAAGTCGTATTGTTATTCCAAAGAATGACCAGATAGCAATGATCGATTTTCCAATTGTCATGTTTCAGCAGCTGTCAAAGTTACTAATTACATCCAGCTGTCAAAATATTCAGCAAAAAAAGAAAACACTGGCGCTGGCAGCCCTGTATGGGCCATGGCCTAACTTCTTGACACTCATTCGTGTTGCTCATGTTTTCATTTTTGTCACATCTGAGCGGGGCCTACGGTTTATCGCCGAGTTCAAACGGCACTCTTCCGAAGCTTTTTCGTAGGCAATTTTACTTTCGGGAGTTTGCCATAGCTCGCCGAAAGGGTGATGGCCATTTGAAAAATTGTTGGTGACCCAGCCAGGAATCGAACTCAGACTCTCTGCGTGATAGTCCAGTGAGATAACAACGCGCCATCGCCAGCACCAGCAAGGCCATATTCAGCTAGGTCTGCTATTTTATCGTGCATCATTTTACGTTTGCCGAATTTGTGGAAATTATTAAAAAATAGGCAACGTGAAGTTCGTCGTGAGGTCGGTCATCATCATGGCTTCAGTGTGCAGGCAATTTGTCACACTGTGAAAAAGTTTGAGCGTGAGTACACTCTTTTGGATTTTAAGCCAACAACCAAACAGAGATTGGTGCGAAATGAAGAAACCACAGTCGCCGTAGCGGCTAGTATCGAAGAAGACCCAGAAATGTCGATTAGGTGCCGATCAGCTGAATTGGGTAACACCAGAGAGCCAACCCGGCTTATTTTGCCGCTGGATTTATGCCTACATCCGTATAAAATTGTGTGACTCAATGCTGTGGGTTCGCCAATTGGGCGCAGCCGGAGATCCGGATTTTGGCCAAAAAATCATATTCTTGGACGAGCCCCAATTTTGGCTATGTCAACAAGCAGAATTTCCATCATTATTTGAGCAAACACAATTCACAAGCTTTCGGACAAGTATCAATGCCTCAACAAAGATTGAGTGTTTGGTGCGGTTTATCGGACCTTATATCTTTCGAAATGAGGAAAGAGACAATGTTACCGTCTATGGTCTCAAGTATAGAGCGATGTTAACCAATTTTCTGTGATCAGAGTTCCAAAACATCGATATATCCGAGCTGTGGTTCTAACAAGAAGGCGCTGCCATACAAGCAACACAACGCAAATCTCAAAGTTGTGAAGGAGGAATTTGGCGACTCTTCTCTTTCACGGCGAGCATTCATCAAATACCGGCCGCAATCATGCGATTTGGCACCACTCGATTATTTTTTCCGGGGTTACGTCAAGTTCTTAGTCTACGCTAACAAGCTAACCACTTTGGACGATCTCGAGGCCAACATTCGATATTCTATTGCCGGAATAATGCCGCACATATTGGGCCGAGTCATCAAAAATAAGACCGGTTTCAAAATAAAGTCAGAACAAATTTCAAGGATTTCATCGACTGATCTGATCGCCAGTAGACAGAAGACAGAAGAAGAAGCTCCTTTGGATTGAATGGATCTGTCAGTTAGGAAAGTCTCAGATAAATCACTCTTGTTGTGTAGATAGACAGGGGTGGCCTGAAAAACGGCTTTCGACTGTTTATCCTAATGAGCACTCAGCCAAAGGCATAATCAGCCATTAGTGGTCTTAAAGTGGGCTTTGAGTCACTGAGTAAAAAAAGTCCTCCCTATGATAACGAGGAAGCTATCTGATCTGACTCCACTAGTTCTTAAAGGGATCACCATTCACAGATCAGTTATCCCCAATAACAAACTTCTTTGGATCAAACATGCCACGTCGAACACTCCAAAGCGCCGTCGCGTCGGTCTTCCGACAGTGTAAAAGCCAAACACTATGTTCAGTCCCGTCTGTATGGACAGTGAGTGGGGGAGGAGATATAATGACGAACTATATGGAGTGTACAGCGGCATCAACTAAGCCAGAAGAGTGTAGATCCAACGACTGAGATGGCTGGGTCATGTAGAGCTGTACCAACGCTCCGGTACAAAAAGTCTTTGAATCCGCTCTCATGGGTCAGCGCAATAGAGGAAGACTGCGACTCAGGTAGAGCAGCTAGCTCAGACAGCTAGCGAAAGATGGAGCTGGGTGGAGACGACATCATTGATGCGTTTAACCACTTTACAGGGTCCTTTCCAGTCTTGCTGTAATTTGGGTGATACGCCTTTCCGTCTATGAGGGTTATATAGCCACACTAGATCTCCTTCCTGGAATCCCGTTGTGGTCGCCTTGACATCATACCTCGTCTTCATGCGGTCACTGGCTAACTTGATCTTATCCCTGGTTCTTTGGTGCACGTCCCTAATAATCTGTCTGAGGTCTGCGACATAGTCGTCTTAATTTCTGTTCTCTTCAGACGGCGGGGATCCAAACATCAATTTACTAGGTAACCGGACTGTTCGGCCGAAAAGGATTTCCGATGGAGTGTGACCTGTGGTGTTGGTGCACTCCGATAAGCTAAGAGGAATATTAGAATCCGCCTATCCCAATCTCGTTGATTGTCGCCAACGACCTTTGGTAGGTGTTCATTCAAGGTTCTGTTGAAGCGTTCTACGACTCCGTCCAATTGTGGGCGGAGCGGTGTTGTTCTCGTCTTTTTAATTCCTACTAGCTCGTTCACCCATTAGAAAATCTTGGACTCGAATTTGCGCCCTTGATCCGTAAGCGATCTGCTCAATCACGGTTTTGGCTTCCTGGTTAGGAATAGTGAAAGCCTTAGGCCACTTACTGAAGTAGTTCATAACAACAAGAATGTCCCGATTTCCATTTTCGGTTTAAGGAAACGGACCTGCGATGTCAACTGCGATTCATTCGAAGGGTGCTCCAACGTTGTATTGCTGCATTCTTCCGTGAGTTTTTACTCTCGGGCCTTTACTGACGGCGCATGTGACACACTTTCTGCACCAATTTTCGACATCGTCTTTGGCCAATGAAAACGCTCTCGCACCTTTTCTAACGTCTTATTCACTCCCAGGTGGCCTCCGGATACTCCATCGTGCAGTTCTCTTAGCACGTTACTGACTTCCGATCTTGGCACAACGAGCTGCATCACAAACGACTTTCCATCCGATCTTTCCATCATCTTGAACATGAAGCGAGTCCCACTGTGCCCAGTATGCCTTTAGTTTGGGACTTTTATTGGATATTTCCTGCCAATCTGATTTTTCTTCATGTTCTTTCCAGGCGAGTATGGACTCGATATCCGGATCCTCTTTTTGGGCGTTTCACATTTCACTTTCATTCCAACCCTCCGTGGGCCCAGCTCTTAGCCGTTGGGTGGATACAGCATACTTTTCTTCTTGTCGTGCGCAATGTTTGTAATCAGATTTGCAAGGTCGCCGGGACAGAGCATCCGCATTGGCGTAAAGGCTTCCCTTTCGATGCTGTATCTCACTCAGAGGCACATGGTCTGTGCGAAGAATGAATTTTCGTCCGTACAGGTATTTTTGGTATTGCTAAGACCAAAGCAAGAAGTTCCCGCCTGGTGACACAGTAGTTCCTTTCCGGCTTAAAGAGCACCTTACTTGTTCGTCTGGGCAGGATGACGAATTACTCATGCGAACCGCTGCTTCCTTGGATTAAGTAGGCGATTGTCTAGCAAAGCCCTCTTTCGAACAACAAACCTCAATAATCCCAGCCCTGCTCTATTACACAGGGGCATTGATATTATCGAAAATGAGTAAGGATGCTATTGGCTCCATTGAGACGAGCGATGCTTCAGTCCCGTCTGTATGGATGGTGAATGGAGGAGGAGATACAACGACGAACTATATGGAGTGTACAGCTACATCGACTTAGCCAGAAGAGTGAAGATCCAACGACTGAGATGACAGGGTCATGTAAAGCTGTGCCAACGCTCCTGTACGAAAAGTCTTTGAATATGCTCCCGAGGGTCAACACAATAGAGGAAGACCGCGACTCAGATAAAGCACGCAAATGCTAACCGTGCTAAACTAGAGACATATAGCGAAAGATGGAGCTGGGTGGAGACGCTTGCTGGCCGAGGCCCTGGGATGTAATGGCACCATACGTAAGTAAGTAGCATTTGGAGTAAGTAAGAGTTTTGTTGGCATTGTGCCTCTACTGCTTTCTGACTCTGATGTAAGGAGTAAGGATGCTATTGCATGTGTTAAGACTACAACGTTTGATTTGCTAAAATTTTCGGCTTGGTTTCAAAGCGCAGATACACAATTACACAATCCTGATGGCTGTGAACTATATGATTTCGAAATGGTAAAGGTGGTGAAGCATTTGCGCCTGTAGCGATACCCTAGTCGGAAGGCTGAATCCACTAAGTCTTGTTTCGGCCCCAGGGATGACGAAAAAATAAAATCATCGATGAACTCACCAGGAAAGGCTGAGAAGAGAGCAAGTTTCCCAAGGGGCGAACCTGCCGTAGGACTATTTGCATCAGCGGTTTGTGTTTTCAATGTTAGTCGGATCTCAAATGATTATAACTGCAGGTGGCTTGGGTCTTCAGATTGGCGGTAAGTCAAACGAATGCCTTCTGTTTAGTGTGATAGGTACAAGTGGCACTATAGTACATCCTGCGACTGTTGCTTGTGGGTTTCTGGCTTAAGCTCATATCGAGTCGCAACTACTTGGTGCTGATGTGGTGAGTACTGGTACTGTAGGCTCGTTTTTGCCTAACGTCTATGAAAGACCGAGTAATTTCTGTAAAAGAAATATCATACAACACACTTGTCAGAGTGCCCTATTCCCACAAAAAAGTTGCAAGTTACCAGTACGTTTCTACTTTTTGTGATCCGGATAATGCTACGAAAAGTCAACAACAACTGACAGTAATTTAAGGACTCAGTTTCCAGCAGAAACAGCTTCAAAATTGGAGTTCTAAGCGGATGAAATCTTAATTTACAATCTACGACGCAACGTTAGATCCAGAGGTTGCCTGGCCTTTCATCCTTGATTCACATGTCAAAGCCCTTAGGTGAATGCTTTTCTTTTTTCGTTATAACTCAAAGTCATGTTCTTAAATCAAAACCGTAATTCTTTGTGGCTCCATTTTTTTCTGCACTCCATAAAGTGTAGCTCCTTATGAATATCACCCCAGCAATGACATTCTAAAAAGGACAATCATGACATATTAAGACCAAGTCCTCGGCAACACCACCATCACATTAAAGAAACCCACTAGCCCCCTGCTTGAGGCAACATGCATTGAGGCATAGCGTCCTACTTTAATATATTCCGTGACCTTATTGCATGTCAACCACCTTGTCCTTTGAGGATAACTTACATAGGTACATACTCGTATGTGCTTGTACACTATGGCAGCACCAGACGTTTGACTTACAGATCTAAAGCAGAAGTTTCCTCATCCTTTGCTTGTTGCCGGGTACCTGTGCTTCCGTGAAAAATATAGTCGCCGCCAACTTACCCTCATTTTTGTCAACTAAATTACGTCCTTAAAGCACATAGCACATTCATCCTGATAGGTGTGCCACTACGACTGGTCGTATGAGAGGGTGTTGTGCGGAACGAGGCGTGGTAAATAAAAATTTACTCACTCCCAAGCACTTCCAACAGTCGTAAAGGCGCCTCATTAATTTAATTGTTCCAGCAAATCAAATAATAATTGTGTTTACTCCTGCGTAACAACGAACGTTACGTTTAGCTGTCAGTCTTGTGTTCCGCCAAGCTGTTGCTTCAGCTTCGAATCCAGCTTCAGTCTGTGTACGGTACTCGTACTTCACTGCTGCTCCGGATGGCGCTTCCTGCAGTGTTAAGAGATGTTTTTGGAACACCAAACGACGATGATGAAGAGCACATTTTAATTAAACAGAATTGCGCGTAGGTACTTATCGCAATGCTTGTTCGGGTTCTGGGTTTTTCGTTGATTTCCGCTTCGTTGTTTTTTTTTTTTTAAGAAAAACTCGCTCAAGTTGAAAGGAAAGGAAAGGAAAACATTGGAAGAAATAGCTGAAAGAAAAGAAAAGTGTAAGACGTAGATGAAGACGATAAAAAGGACGAAGGACAAGGGAAGAAATTATGGCGGCGGCAAAGGCACATCGGCCGATGGTGAAAAACGAAAAGAATTTGCCAGAGTGTAAAAGTACACAAGGCGCCAAACATTACTTTGCCATTATGTCGGTTCGGATCGGTCCTTGGAGCCATATCCTTTTGTCTTGCTGCTGCTGCTGCCTTATTTTACTTTTTCCTGGTGTTTTTCGCCATTTTTCGACTGAAATTTTGCACCTTTTCTCTAATTAAATGAGATAGAGCTCGACGAAGGTGCCATCGCTTCTGCTACTGCTATTGCGACTGCTACTTCAGCCGTTGTCTGTGCGTCTGCCTCTGCCTTTGCCGCCAGTATGCTAGGTTGCCAATTAAATAACATTTTCTGCAGTTTTTATGCTTAAATGAGCGAATAATTGCAGGGATTTTATAATTAGACTCTGTAGCCAGGTGGGTGGATGACGAAATTGCTCGGGGGGGGGGGGGGGGGGGGGGGTCGATGTCGCGTATTGGTGGTGCGAAGTTGTGAATCCATGAAACGTACTCCTGTGAAAATGATGAGAGGTAGGTAAGGGAGATGTGCTTCAGTTGATTGGGATTTAATTTCACACGGAATAGATTGTTAATTTTCATTGCGCGCTAATTAGGCAACCACTTACAATAGAATTACAATTTCGTGTTTTCGTGTCGTTGTTGTTGGTTGTTTTTTGTTTTGAATTCAACCCCAAAAGTGGTTTCAAGTGAAATAAGATTATTTCGGTTTTGACAGGAAAACCAAACCTTTTCGTGAGGTTTCAAGACTTTTATCTATTTTATTGACTTTAATCTTCTAGTTTTCCTTTTATCGGGGGCCATAATTTAAAAAGGAATGGGAAGCTTCAGTGTATGCTATGAATCGTTCATGGCAACGAAGATAAATCTGTAGGTTGACAAATAAGTTCGCGGTCAAGTGCTTGGTCTGTCATGTCGTGATAATCAACATGCCCAACTTAAATGAATCCTCCAGGTAAAATGTTTAATTAGGACTCCTTCCTGGACTTTTTCGAATATTTAAGACAACCGTGAAGCCGGTAAAGCAGCGATAATAGTAGAAGAATAAAAGTCCAATTGAATGACAAGGACTAAGAGCTGGAAAAAAAGTTACAAAAAAGGGTTCCAGAGCAGGATAGTTTGTGGATTCGTCGGTATGACCCCCAACCATCTCCAAACTGTGTCATTGATGAATTCTTTCCTTTTTTCTAAGCAGCAGCTTGCACCTCTTTGGTGTTGATCCTCGATTTGAAACTTGATTAGGCTCACACTTTCAAAGGTACTTCATGCTTAATTTACGTTGGCTAGGAGCTCCGCAAATTCACTTAGTACGAAGCAGCTTATGCCCTGGAAGCCTCATTATGATTCCATATCGGCTGTTCGGTGTTTGCAGAAGAGGCCTGAAACCAACGAAACGAAGTGCTTAAATTGTCTAAGACAATAACTCCAAGCTAGACGTTAAGCTGAAGAAAGTATAGAGGTGACATCAATGGATTATACTCAAAATAGTATTCGCAGTAGTGAAAATCAGCTCGTGGCCTTCTTGACTGCGGCACAGTTTCTGAAAGATTCTATCAACGTGCTAGGAAAACCCCCCTGTTGAAAACATAAGACGGCAACACTGCATACCAGTGATAGAGCATCACCATGCCAAGCTACCAGCGCGGTAGCACACAAACGAAACCAACGGTATCCTTGAGCGGCGCGACAAGCCATCATCAACCCTAAATGTGTGCAGAGCCAGCACACATGACACCACACACAACCCAATTACAAGAGATACAACCAGCACAGCAACTGGCAAGTCAGAATACCGCTTCACGAGGCGCAACGAAGAGCACACAAAGAAGAATAGCCGATAACGCTCGACTATTCTTTCACCACTCGTTGACAACGGTGGTTGCGACCGAGAAATAGAGCTCCCTTTGTCAACAGGAGCAGATGTCATAATTCGAAATAGCGGTGGTTGCGACCGAGCAGTGGAGCATCAGGGACTCTGTCATCGAGGGTAACATCGTTGCATATATAAACAGCGCGACATCGAAGAGTATTGGGTCTTGAGCAGACAGCGATCAGTACGGATCTTTCTTTCGTTGAGCAATAGTTTTACAGTCCACTTAAAACAAAATAAAATAATTAATCAGTGCGATTTGTGTTCTATTTTCTCTACCAACTGTGTATCCGAACACCCCTTCATTTAAGGTGTAGACAAAAAAGACCAGTGGTTGGTCAGAATGCTGAACTTCGACATTCTGAACAACTGCCGTTTAAGGCTCAAAGAAATAGCAAGTGCCATCAAATGTCCGAGCGCTAACAGTCTTAGTGGGCCTACAGCGGCGACAAGAATGACAAACATCGAAAGTGACACCTAATAAAACTGAACAACATCTCAGAACTGAAACCTCTGCCTCTGAATTTGAACAATAGGAAATAAGTTTGCTGGATTCCATCTCCCTGGATGAAACCGAAAACTGCAACCAATTAAGGGTTTCAAATGGAAGGAAATCGCATGAAGTTGTTAAGACCATCGACAGAAACAAAACCAGTTGTAGTTATACCCTCATATGTGACCAGGTAGAACCTTAGTCACATCCATCAAAGATCGTAGATCTGGTCTATGAAGATCGGAAAACCAGCAACAGTTGCAGTTCTGTTGGATAAAACTCAAATGTCACCGGAAACCCCACCAAGGGGATAAGTCCACGGCATATAAGGTTGCTTTTATGCCTGACACTAATGGCATGTACAGAACTATGTTATAGTCTAGTAGGTTTAGACGAGATACTGGTAACTCTGAAGAGAATTATCAGTGCTAGCCTGGCGCTGGCATACATAAAGAAACGTTGGCGTATAGTGAAACAAGGTTTTATACCAAAAATCGGAAAAAGGAACTTCATGTTCGCCAAGAGCTAAAAGTCTGATTTCCTTCATATTGAAGAGCATGGTCAGATTCATGTGCGCAAAACTACTTTGTGACAGAAACGCCCTGGCCATTTTGATCGACAACGCAACTTTTGAAGGCAAGTGTAACTCGGCGGGCAATTAAGCCTAGACGACCACTGTGGTGCTAATTGTGCCCGCGGCATTATGTCTACTCTGCTACGGTCAATGTTGGTCGACCATCTGTTCAAGGAGATCAATAATTCCAAGGTCTATGCACACGCATAATAGGATGATGTAGCTGTACTGTATGTTGGATTATGTCTAGCGATGGTTTGCTCTAATGCTAAGGGGGCTCTAGGCATTATGAACGATTGGTGCACTAGAAGTAGACTCTTATTCTATCCTCTCAAGACTGGGGTTTTGTTCTTTACGAGGATGGGAAAGCTGATTGGCATGGCACATCTATTGCTTATCCAAAACAGCATAGGGGTTTTTCCAAGCACGCCTAGCTACGGTTTAGATGCATTGATGAATCTCCCTCTATTCACATGATTGACTGTACGCTCAAATCCATCTTCCATTAAAAAAAGAAGTGGTCTTTGGTACTAGACGCACTGGAGCTACTCTCCGACTGTCTTATGACTCCGATGCCATCTGATGCAGCAACATCAGAACTCCTGCTGCGGGAAACATGCGGAATCGACTATGGTTCCAAGAACGATATAGGATGGGGCGCTGGTGTCTTCCTGAAGGATGACAACATACGATTTCACTCTATCACCTTATATTACAAAAATGTCACAAATATGCACACCTACACGAGAGAACAGTATTGAACCAGAAACAGGATGAAAAGGAGATCCCTGCTGAGAACGAAAGGACATATGCAACCACATAGCCCAATTACCGAGGTATATCGAGGAGTCCGGCAAGATGAATAATTTTCGGTTGCTAACACGAAAGAATCTGCAGGAAAAATTAGATGAGTTTGGACATCACTTGAAGATACCATTTATCGCCTTTATGGTTGGAGACGACAAGAAAAACCGAATAAGGAGTGTCAAAGCGCTTTATCTGCACAGCTGGAAACATCGTACCTGGGAGTCGATTAGACTAAAATCATCTTTAGGGATAAAGTCATTTAGGCTATTTTTCGGCGCCAAAGCGACCAATGACGATCTCAATGTCACACTTAGGACCCGAACAACGTATGGAAAATCAACGTCGATAACTCGGACGACTATCGGGCACTTTCTATTAAACTTAATACCGAAAAAGTTCAAAACGCAAATGGTTTTCTGAATAAAATCAAAGAACTTAAAATTTTTCTTTTAAGAAATCATATTGGCATATGTTTGCTTTCGCAAACCCTAGGGAGCTAGACCTAAGATAAGATTCTATTCTGGCTACCACGCGTACCACCCTTCGGAAAACACGAGAGGCTGATCCTCTCTTAATATCAAAGATTGAATTAAGCACACCGAAAACATGATAATAGAGCTCGAATCTATGCAGATAAGTTCAATTTCTGTAAAAATAAATTACTTAGACTACAATATAGCATCCTGTTTATTCCTTCCGGCTCTTCTGCCCTCTTGGGTCAAATCTTATCCTCGCCGGCAACTTCAACGCGAAACATACGTATTGGAGCTCAAGATGCATCTGAACGAAAGGCAGACTACTGTACAATGCAAGTCTAAAACGCGGTTTGGACTTATTTTCGACGGGTAAACCAAAATATTGGCCCACCGACACAAATTGAATTCCTAACCTCGTCGACTTTTTTATTGCAAAAGGGGTACCTCACCTATATAGCTCACGAATACTGTAGAATGTTATGACCTCTGTTCACCAGTAGTTCTAAAAATTGGCAGGAGCAATGATAAAATCAAAAACGCACCTAGATTGACGAATAAGGAAACGAATTGGGACGGCTTAAGAAAAAACTGTAAAGAAAACATTGTCCCAAGCGTACCACTTACGACTCCCATTGAGATAGACAACGAAGTCGATAAGTTCGTGGAGCCTATTCAAAGGGCTGCGTGGAATAACACACCTTTTTTTCATACGAGGACGGATACGAAATAAAATTCAAATACCTTGATCAGAAAGTTTGCATTCGCAAAAGTTACGTAGCCAAGAGTACATCTATCTCTGTGTGTGTCGGCGATTTTTCCATTACTTCCTCTCGGCTGCTGAATCGCGTAACGCGTTCCCCGTAGTGGTCACAAGGAGCCGAATCAGGTGAATTCGGTGGCTGATTGATGGTATTTGTTGCATTTTTCGCCAAAAAATTACGAATAAAGATGGCACTGTGTGACGGTCTTTTGGCAACAATTTTGGTGCTACACGACGGAAACCAAAATCAATGTTCAAGCCATTCAAATACTACCATTCAAATACGCTAAGGCAAATGCTGTAGGATTTCAGGAACCGTGAAACATCACTTTACGTTGACAGTTCGACTGCCGACAAAACATCAAATTACTCGCTCTGGAAAGACATGAAGTCTGCCAAGAAACCGATAATGCACTCTTCGCCAATGCGGAAAGCCAACACCGAATGGGTAAAAGGAGACGTAGAGAAAGCAAATTTATTTGCCCAAGACTTGGAAAAAACTTTCCAACCGTTCGAAGAACGACAACTTACTGAAGATCACGATGTCCAAATGTATTCTGCAAAAATTTCAGAACTAGCGCTCTGTTGCGGCAATCGTGAATGCTCCATGGTATCTAAGGAATAGCGATATTCACCTTGACCTAGGATTTGCTACCCTAAAAGACGAAGTAGTAAGCTCTGCGCGAAATCTTCGTACTCGTCTCGTGCATTATAGTACTGCAACCGAGAAATAATCCGGAGATTGGATGAGATCAACTTTGTGCGTCGACTTCGCAGAATAAGAGCGTTCGACTTAGCGCCGTAAAGACAAACCGTATGAATTAACGGAAATAGTAGGTGCATTCGCAGGAAGGCTACCTAAACAAACATCTCACAGAAGATGGAACTACTTGTTAAGGAAACTTAGTCGTAGTCTGGAAGAAAATGGCAGGTTCTTAAGTGAGTAGGAATCTCACACCACCATGAGCCCTTGCTTATGTCGGACGCAGCTATGCTACTGTGGTAGGCAGCAGGTGTTTGTGCTTATGGTGCTCTTATGAGCGCGTGTTTATGGTGCATTTGAAGGACAATCCTAATGCATCTTGTCGAGGAACTTGTGGCAGCTACCTAAGAAAAATCTTCTGTTTCCTATTTAAGGCCGTTGGCGCATAAACGCTCTATGCTGATTTTCGTTATTCGTTATTCGTTTACTGCGTTTTACTCCACTAAGTCAATTTGTGTCCAATGCTGTATGTTGCCTCAAAATAAATGGTGTTTTATGTAAGCGCTGGCTTCAACACATCGTGTGAACATTCTAAAATTTGGCTTTTGGAATGACATTGCCCCATTTGTTGTGATCGTAAGTCACAATCGCACTCTCTGTTGCTTTGTGTTTCAGACTCTTGTGTCATCTACGAATCACTGAACTCAAAGTCAATCTGCAGATGTATCTCAATTGAAAATAAGTGATTCATTCCATATAACCTTGTCAACTTCTACGAAATTTCAGTGAAACAACAATTGCTTTCCGAAAAACATTCAACGAGATACAATCGTGTTGCGTTGGTTGCCCACAATTGGCTGCATATTAATGGATAAGTTTGCTCTTATGTATGTAACTGAACATATTTGTATTACATATCCTAAGTATACTCGTATGCTTGTGAATACTTTCCAATTGTATCTGTCAAATACACTTTAGTTTCTCAAGTGGAATATTTAACTTGATATCATTACAACATCTACTTGTAATTGAATTAGTTCATCTCTGCTAGAGCTCTGGCAAGTACTTAATTCCACAAAGATCCTTCTCTCTGTGTACTGTCAGCGAGTCCTTGATTTTGAGTAGCTTATGCAAGCGTAGCTTACTTGTATAGACAATTACAAAAGTCGAAAACATCACCAACTCATCCTCTACATCATCATCTTCAGCATCAGATATTCGTTCGACAATTCGATAGAGGAATCTATTTGTATCCATGATACTCGTACCACTGCCATCATCATCAGTACTATCCTTCTACCTACAACCATAACTATCGCTATTACTAGACTCGTACACTTTGCACTTCTAATTAAAATTAGACATTGGAAACTTATGGCGCAGGAATCGATGTACAATTAGAAACCACCAGAAGTAGAGCCAAGCGCAGCAGCAGCAGCAGCAGCATTAGTTAAAGGATGAAGAACCCAGTGCCAGAGACGATGAGGGTGAAGGAGCTCCCACTTCAGTTTCACTTTATCTCCCTTTGTCAGAAGTTATGAATTAATTATGATTATTTTGAAGTGCTGTTTGCCAAGTTTAATTGCAAGTGATGGCATTTCTTTTCAGCAGTGGTTCTGTATCTGTTCCGCTTCGGATTTGATTCTGCAAGTTGGCAAGTTGTACATGTATGGAACCAAGGCAACCAACTCTGACACATTGCTGTGCCGAATGGTGTGTTGTGTCAGGAAATTTCGCGGGCAACTTTGTGGGAATAGTTGAAATAAGTTTACTATTGTACTTGAAATACTGGAGAAGGGCAAGTCTATAGTATATCTAGAGCTCAAACTTTATCATCGGTCTGGCTGATGGTGATCATAATGATGTTTCTTCCTGCTATTCATAATAATTTCTTAAGTGGCATCAATTTCCAGAATCACCAAAGCGATGCCTTAAATTGTTTCGAAGAAGCAGAAAAGTTCAGTGTGACGAAGTTCGTAGTTGGGGCACATTTGGGTGCTGTATCTGGCAGTCATTAAATAATGCTAAGTGATGTTAAGATATTACGATGTAAGAAATGAGTCCGACAGCGTTGCGTTGAAAGGATGTCGATTGGCAATGAACTTGTTTAATTAGAGATGAATTTTCAAAATATACAAAAGCAAGCAACGTTCTTCTGAAAAATGTACAACACCAGATAATAACAATAATAACATATACCTCAGAGGTGTCTTTCAGCCTGCAGTTCTATAGCACAATGTCTGTAGTGATGCAACAATGAGAAATCCTTCTACAATTCTATCGCCTGAAATTTTTTTCTTTTGCCTTTTTCCTAATTCATGTGCATGGGATAATAAATAGCCCTTGTCGATAAATAACCATAATATAAGCCTTCGGGGCGAAACATTGTCGTAGCTATCACACGGTTCCCACACCTCGGTATACACAATGGACTTGGACAACTCCTGATGCAGATTGATCACATTACCATCAACGCAAGGCACTCTTCCAGTATAATGGATGTCCGTACGTTCCGAGGAGGTAACATCGACTCGGACCATTACCTTATTGTAGCCAAGGTACGGTTGCGGATATCCCAAACTACGCCAAGAAAAACTAATGCTGTGAGGAAATTCGACGTCAGACGGCTACAATCGCGACAGATCGCCAAGTCCTTTTCCGATCGAGTATCTCTTAATCTCTTAAGAGGTCCAATACCGCCAGCATCAAGCATCGAAGACCATTGGAAACACTGCCAAAACGCCATCAGAGATGCCGCTTCTGATGTGCTGGGTTTCACTCGTCCACCACAACGAAACCCCTGGTTCGATGACGAATGCCGGCAAGCACATGCAGCTAAGCAAAAAGCACGCAATGCGGCACTGCAAAAAAAGGAGCATACACCAACTCATCTGTAAAATATGGTCGGACGAATGTATGCCCGATGAATGGAACCTCGGCATTGTTTGTCCGATTCTCAAGAAAGGAGACCCTCTGAACTGCGCCAACTTCAGAGGCATCAGTCTCCTTAACATCGCATAAGATCTTATCCGCCGTATTGTGTGAACGCCTGAAACCGTTTGTCAACAACCTGATAGGTCCATATCAGTGTGGCTTCAGGCCGGGAAAGTCCACCATCAGCCAAATATTCACACTACGGCAGATCTTGAAGAAGACCCATGAGCTTCAGATCGATACACACCACCTATTCATCGATTTTAAGGCCGCGTATGACAGCATCTATAGAGACGAGCTATATAGAGCAATGTCTAGTTTTGGCATCCCTGCCAAACTCGTCCGTCTGTGCAGGATGGCGATGGAGAATGCACGCTGCTCCATCAAGGTCATTAAAGATCTCACCGAGACCTTCGATGTCCAGAAAGGATTTAGACAAGGCGATGCGACTTTTTCAACATCGTACTTGAAAGAATAGTGCAAAACTCACGAGCAAACACAAGAGGCACTATATTTCAAAAGTCCGTCCAACTACTCGCATACGCCGACGATATTGACATAATCGGGGGAAAGCAGCGTGATGTCAGTGGCGCTTTCGCGAGTATTGAGATGGAAGCGGCGAAAATGGGTTTAGCGGTCAATGAGGGCAAGACCAAGTATATGCTGTCAAGCAAAAAGGACAACCAACACCGACGTCTCGGACAGAAGTTAAGGACTTTGTCTACCTAGGCTCCGCCATAAATACAGACAACGACACTGTTCTTTGGGTTAAGAAGGCAATTAAGTAGCAAAGCCCTCTCTCGGACAACAAAAATCACCCTTTATAAGACTTTAATAATCCCGGTCCTGCTCTATGGCGCAGAGGCATGGACATTATCAAAAATGGATGAGGGTGTTCTTGGTTGCTTCGAGAGAAAAATTCTTCGGGCGATCTTCGGTCCCGTCTGCATTGACGGTGAGTGGAGGAGGAGATACAACGACGAACTGTATGGACTGTACAGCGACATGGACCTAGCCAGAAGAGTGAAGATCCAAAGACTGAGATGGCTGCCCCCGAGGGACAGCGCAGTAGAGGAAGGCCAAGACTCAGGTGGCGCACGCAAGTGGAAGAGGACCTCAGCCAACTGAGCGTGCGAAACTGGGGCAGCTAGCAAAAGATCGAGTTGGCGGGAGCACTTGTTGACTGAGGCCCAGGTTCACCCCGGACTGAAACGCCACCTAAAGTGCAAGTCTTCATCAAACTGGGTCTTCGCGGCATAAGAAGGATCGGTTAGGTTAACCGTAAAATAAACAATCAGAACCAATCGACATCAAAATAGCAATTTTGTTGTGAAGTATGTCATGGAATGGAGTTCACTTATCAAATCAGGGAGACGAGTTGCCCGTCTTAGGCAGACATAGAGAAGGACTTTCGAGGAGTGATCCAGAGTTTTAAAAATAAATTTAGGTGAATCCTAGCGAGTTGCATACAATTTTTAAACAACAAACTGGACGGTAAGTGTAGACGCCGTCAATTAAAATACGATTTTGCCGTTCGTCACTTTCAAGGAGCTGGCAGCAGTTTTCGTAGTCTTGTCCCTAAAAAAACAGGTCCTACGAGTATTACACATACTCGTATGTTGAATGCCCGGCAGTCCACTGGCTCTTACTAATCCTTGACTTTCCGTGGCCATCAAGCAATCGTAACACTCCTTTTAAGGACGTGGACATCTTACACCTTGTTTTTACGTTGCATTGAAATGATTCTGTGATTTTACTGTATCGCTCGGTATAAAGTAACATATTTGTGTTGGCTGTTGAGGTCCACGTGTCCATAATTTATTTAAATCCAAACCAATTTTTACACAGACACCTTAGGGTTGTAACAGTCAATCAAGTCCACAGAAAGTATTCGACGACTGTGGGATGGAATGTAATCCTTCTAAAAGTGCGAATAACCTTACATTGGATGCAATTGTGCCATATGTACGAGTACACCTTTCAACGCACAAATAAGGCACTACATCATCTGACAGCTTATTTACCTTCTGTCAATCAAAAGTCATGAAGCCTATTCCAAAAATTTGCTGCAACGTCATTAACACTCTTTCTCTCTCACTTTGCGGTGTCATAAGCCATGATATGTCTGTAGATTTTCTATTACAATATGCCACCTACTCATAACAACTGTCAGCTAATGGCAATGTAATTTTGGACAGCTCAACGCTGTGAAATGTTTTAATCGCGTGCTGCCTTCCATTAGGTACAAAAAGTTCGAGTTCATATGAAAACTTTTGTTTTTTTTTTGTCTGTTTTTAGTGAAACACAGTACCATGCAACTGAAGTACGAGTATCCGTACCTTGGAGCCGAAAAAAAATTAGTTTCGTGCTCAAAAGTTAGGCGAACAACACCTCCTTGGCATTTATTCTATTATAGCTGCAGTAGTTTTTAACAGGTATGATGCAATTAATGACAAGTTGGATACCTTGTTCTTGTTTTGTTGCTTTCCAGTCCCCCGTTCTCATGTAACCTATTTTACTGTACCTAATTCGATTTGGTCGTAGTACGAAATGGTCGAAGGGGTTGCTCTGAGAGAATGGTAAATAACGAATATTTTGATGGCCGACCTAGTCAAGGGCTAATAATAGTTAAGTTTGAACAGGCGGCAGTCTAATCGAGACTGGGGTTCTCAAATAATTACCGAAGACATTGTGGGTATTACAGATCCAGTGGTGCTGTGGTAAAGCAGAAGATAATTTATTTATGGGATGAGGCTGCAAGTTATTCCAACTGATGATGGCAGGAGTTATTTACATAGAATCGAGAAAGGTCGCTATCGGTTTTTTTTATTTCTGAAAGAATAGAGCAGTCAAAAAACAAGGGCTGTCCAATGTGTTCATAAAGTATGCTCCTTTTGCGGAAACTTTCAATCTCTCACAGGGAGATGATAATTAAAACTTCAGCAATTAACTTCCAACAATACGAGCACCCTCAAAATCAGAGCCAAAATCATCAGCGACTTAATGCGAGTGCAGGCCGAACATAAACAGAAATTTTCCTGCAGTATCGGCGTCATTCTCACAGCAAGCGCCACAGGAAAATCTGCCGCTTTGTGCCAATCACACCTAGGTACTTTACAGATGCGTAGGGTCTAATAAAATGTCTCAAATTACTCCTACCAAGAGACAGTAGCACCCCTTAGGGACATCGGAAAGCACGCATTTGGTCCACCAGCAGTCTGGAGAATCATCACATCTGCTCATATGCAACCCAACCGTCAATGGCCTTACAGAGTCTTAACCGACGTTATCAAGTTAACCAGCGATCTCTATCCCTGATCGCATAATGACCTAGGATCCCGACAAGTCCAAATCAATTAGGGCTTTCGACTACGTTCATAGAATCTGTGCGTTCTCGAACTAACTCGGAAGTCATGAGAAGCTTGCAGCTGTGGTGTCGCTACAGACCCAACACACCCCGTCCACTGATTATCCTCCATACAGTTCGTTGCCATCAGCATTGCATATATCTCCACTTGGAAGACAAAGTTTCTCCAACCGGCGTTGGATAGGACCGAAACCATTGGTATCTTCGTATATTTTGTTAAACGGCATGTCTTTAACACCAGACACGGAAGACAAGCGACGTGAAAGACCATCAATCCTCTTATGTGTGTTGAATCAAAAAGGACATAAGAAAACTTTGAGAGTGTGGTGCTGTGAATATCAAGGTGTGAGAAATCCATCAGTGTCTCTGGAGCAGAACCAGTGGTACCTTCATGCAGCTGAGGCAGATCCTTCTTAGAGTCGACTTAAATCAGTAGGGACATTCTGGTAGTTTTCTGAAAGCTGCAACACCAAAGAACCCATCCATATGATATGATACGAGTATATTCGGCCTTATTATATCCATGTCTATAGAACCCTCCTCGTGACTAGCGAGGTGGTGGTGGTGAAGAAACGGATGGCAATACCTGACAAGATGAGTCAAACAATTCATCTTACGTAAAGAGATCAACCTCGGTCTTGAAAAAATTGACTTCAAGACCATTTCTAGTACAACAAATTGTCGATCGCGTCTAGGCCTGCTTTTGCTCTGGAGCCGAAAACGGACATGAAATGACCCCGCTATGTCTAGATGGCGTTGCAGTTAAGGATGGACCAGGGCATGAGCTTACTTGATTCTCCAGTTGGGCACACAAAGTTGGTTTAAGTCCCCGTCGCACTCAGATGCGGACTGGAATGCTGGTGTTCATGCGCTGAAGATCACCCGGGTTATCGGAACTTTATTGTTCTCCATCGATGCAAATAGGACCGATAATTACCCGAAGAACTTTTCTTTCGAATTGCTCTAGAACATCTTTATATGCTCTTGCCAGTGTCCATGCTTCTGAGCAGTAAAGCAGGACCGTGCGGATCAGGGTCTTGTAGTATATTGTCCATTTGTTTATTCGAATGAGGGCATTGAAGTCAATTTTCTTCTAAATTCAAGGAAGCAGGGAGTACAAAAAGTGATTCTTCGTTTGATTTCCGAGCTGGCGTCGTTATCGGACTTTACCTAGGATCTTTAGGATCAGACAGACAATGCTGAGGTCTCAATCGTCGGGTATACTTTCTGCCGACCATATTTTAGAGATGAGTTGCTGTATAGTCCTTACCAAGTTATCGCCTGCCGCTTTGAAGAGCTCGGCAGTCAGGCCCTCCGTTCCAGCAGGTTTGTTGGAACTCAGCTTAGATATTGCTATCTTCACTTTATCCAGGTCGGGTGAACAGAATTTTTGGATTACATCGACCAGGTTGAAAAGATCATTCTGCCTGAGTGCAGTATTTATTTCATCATCGCCGTTATGAAACCTAGGGAAATGTTCTTTCCAAATCCTCAGCATCGACTGCGACTTTGGTTCAGGGCTTGGGTCCGTGGCATGTTTTCCTTACCTTTTGGTAAAAGTCTGAATCTCACTTCTGGAGTAGCGTCTTATAGATTCCTCGACCGCGCACTTCTCATGCTCTTTCTTTTTCCTCCTTAGAAGCCGGTGCTAGTCTCTCGCCTTCTGCTCATCGAGCTCATAAGCAGCTCTGGTCATTCTATGCATCGCCGCTTTGTGTGCTTCTTGCTTAGCTGCATGTGCTTGCCGGCATTTATCATCAAACCATGGTTTTCGTTGTGGTTGTCGAGTGAAGCCCAGCACATCTGATGGCTTTTTGGTAGCGTTGCCACGATTCTTTATGCTGGCGGTTATGGAACTCTTAAGGGGGGCCGATCGGAAAAAGATTTGGCGATCTCTTGCGACTGTAGCCATCTGACGTCGAAATTCCTCACAGCATAAGCATGTCTTTGGGCTGTTCGGGATATCCCCAACCGTAACTTGGCTAGAACAGGGTAATAGTTTTAGTCGATGTTGGCTCCTCGGAATATAATACTGGGGGAGATGCGTTGATCGCAATATGGTCAATCTGGTTGGCGATTGATTGATCAGGAGTTCTCCATACTCCCTTATGAATATCGAGATGGGGGAACCGCATGCTAGCTACGATAATGTTGCGTCCCGCCGCAATGTCGATTAACCTGAATCCGTTATCGGAGGTGGTGTCCTGCGGGCTATATCTTCCGACAGTGATACCAAAGATGTCCTCTCCACCTAACTTTGCATTAAAATCGTAGAGAACAGTTTTAATGTCATAACTAGGGTATTGCTCGTAAGTCTTGTTCAAGAGCTCATAGAAGGCATCTTTGGTGTCGTCATCTTTCTCCTCTGTGTGGGTGTGCGCGCATATCAGGCTAATGTTAGAAACGTTAGCATTGATAAGGATTGCTACGAGGACTTCGCTCACATACCGGAAACTCAGAACTACTTGCCTTAGTCTGCCTCCAACAACAAATCCGCATCCAAATACGTGCTACATTTACAGTCGAAAACAATCGCCGTAGTAGATGTCGCAGTTGTTCATCCTCGTTTTGTATGGCCCATCCCATCGCATTTCGTGGATGGCGATAACAACCTGCAAAGCAGATAAGTCGTACGAGAAAGCGTATGGTCGAATTGTAGGCTGCATTTCGTACCGAGCGTAAAAATTATCTAAATTATGATACTTGGCAGAGACCCTTAAAATGATAACAAATTAACAAAATCCCAAAGGAACAAGTATCTAGTAAAGCTCATACTTAAATGCCTGAAACTCTGGTCTTACAAGTGAGAGTTTCAGCATTGGATGACTCAGGGTATCGTACATTTTCCCTTACAATACCTATACAACACATCTAGCACAGACCGATTGTACTCCTACTCAAAGGAAGCATCCACATCTTATCCTGATCACAGCCTGTATCGACAAGTGCATTACCTTGATTTGATTGTTGTCAAAACATTCACTGTTCCCTCTTCAATGTATGTACAATCTGAAATTGACCTTACAAGTTCCAAGTACTCGTATCTACTCCTGTACTCATACATAAACACATCTCAGTGTGCTAAATTCTTTGTTCGACAAATCCTTTTTGTATCCGAATTTCGAATTTTACAGCCAGGAAGGAAGTCCCACTTTAATTTCAAGACTTTCACCACCTAATGCCGCTCCTCAAAAGGAAGAGGCTCCCTGTTCCATGTGCATGGTCATATGCCAAGATTCATCTGCCAATAATATTGTTCGCATGTTGTGTTTACACTGCATCACTGACTGTCTGCAGCTGAATTCAGAATTCTGTTTCGGTTTTAGGTCCGGCTACTGACTTCTTTTGCATACGAGTACAAGTACTTTGAAAAGATATTTTTATTTTTTTTTTTGGAGAATCCCTTCCCCCCTTTTCTTGGTTTTTGTTGAGAAATAGTTTCATTTGGAAACAATGTACAAACACTTTTGAGTTTCCGTCTTGGCAGAGTGAGACTTCCTACGTTTTCACAATTTCACATACAATGCGAGTACATTTGGGCTTTGGACTCGTATTGGATGGTGATGGGGGGTGGGTTACGAATATGTTGGCCAAGTAATGCTAAGCTGAGCACACACTCAATGTTCACTTGAACCATAAAATATTAGGCGCCAAAGGCTGCAGGATACGCAATCATAAGAATTGATGTAATAATTTAAAGTATTTCTACCCGCATGGGTTCCGAAATTGTGGAGCTTCTGGGGAGTGAAGGAACTGGTTGGTGGTTTTAAGCAAGCTCATATTTGGATAGGTGGGGATCCATTGATTTATCGCATACTGCCGGGAGATATATGTTTCTTGGCATCTTTTTGTGTGTGTTTGGAATGTGTGTATTGGGTAGTAGTGGGCGGTTGATTGGTTTATTTATCATTTCGTCCGATGAATTATGTCCTTTTTACGGGATTTTTCTTCGTATCTTACCTTGTTTTTTTAGTAATAGAGTTGATTTGCTTTAGCACATCCTCAGCTCTGTTAATTTATTGACATAATCGGGTACTTGAGGTTTATTGTCGGTTGGATGGAGGATAGATCAATATTACCGGGAGAAGTGCTTTGTTGTTATGCTCGTATTGAGCCACTGGCCATATGTCAATATGAAGGGTTACTTATTTGTCCTAAGACAAAAGATTTCTATTGTTCCCCTTATAAAAAAATATACTGAAAGTAATATGTCATCAGGATACCATCTTGATGACCCTTGGATGTTGTTTAAATAAATGAAATGCGTCGAAGTTTGATGACATTTTGATCATAAGTCACTGAGATATTGAAGCGCATCTTTTGATATTTTCAAAATTATTGAAAAACATGAGTTCGAACGTTGAAAAAAGAATGAAATTTGTTGGGAAAAAATACCTTTTAAACCCAAGAATGGCAACCATTTGCTGCAGCCGTTCAGATGGCTGGGAATACCTGCTCAATCTTTCGCTAGCTGCCTTCAATTTCGCACGTGTGCTGAGGCACTTGCTTGCGCCACTTAAGTCGCGGTCTTCCTCTACTATGCTGTCCCTCGGAGACAGATTCGAAGATTTTTTCGGTCCTGTGAGTTGAGGTTCATCTGCTCAACATCTCAGTCCTTGTACCTTCACTCTTCTGACTAAGTCAATTTTGCTGTTCCTCCACTCGCCACCGCGCCGATGCGAGGCAGTCAGGAGCACCCTTATCCATTTTTTCCTCTGCGCTGTACCGTCTAGGTCGGTAGTTTGTCTTGCCTTCGATAACCGCTAAACCCATTTTTGACGCTTCCATCATAGTAATCGCGTAAGAGCCACAGACATGACGCTGCTTTCTGCCAATTAGGTCAATACTTAGTGACCTGGAGTAATCTATTGAATATAAGGCGTTCAAGTATCTATTCTATTGTATTGACTAAACAGATTGGACTGTAGAAGCATGGATCCCCTAGATTTTGTTCTGTTTCTGGAAATAAAATTTATTTTTCTTTAATCACTTCCTGAAAAGTTAGTTTCCGCACATCCCAAGAGGTACTGTCTGGGATTCGTAATGCTTTGACAGTACAGCTACTTCAGATCTCAGATCTTTCTTGACGGTTTCAGCCAGAAGATGCTGGAGTGCTTCGCACTGGTTTAGATTTAGCTGAACAGGTTTCATCATCGGGGTTTACTTACTGTTCTCCAGTATTCCAGACATGCACGATTTCCTGCAATATCGACCCTTTAAATAGCATGAATTTGGGATTCTTGTCATGCATGACATGCAGTCTTTACTTTGTCCTTTTTCTCCGCATCTTTTTTGATTCGTCCAAATTTTTACAGGTTCTGGATCGATGACCAAATTCCAAGCATCTGAAGAATATCCTCAGTTGAACAGGCTCTCTTAGCCTGCATAGCACCCATCCAATTTTAGCTTTGCCGGTTTTTAATAGTTTTTTGGCCACTTCTATGATTAGGCTAAGAAGGGCTGTCTGAGTCCTGCCTTAGGTTTTTCTTATGTTCCTAATTGATGATACTTCGTAGTCGAGTATATTAAACTGTTCCATTAAGGCGGATACAATAGCAGCCTTACTAGTTATTTCATCGATGTCTTTCTATGACCTCCTTAAGGTTTATATAACTTTTAATTGTTGTGTAATATTTGCATACAATGTGCCTCCTCTTGTTGATATAATTTTTGCTCTTTTGTTCCTCTGCATGGGTTCGATTTTTGCCCTTTATTCTGGTGATTTTGACGACTGGATGGATGTCTGCTTCTGTATATCTCCAAAAGGTTCGGCTTCGGCCTCATTGAGTGTCAACGTTCGCCCTGTTTTTTTTACTTGTTGGCGTTCATGATCGTCCTAGGGCTTCGTCTTCTAGGTTTCTCTTCTTCTTACGGCCTGGATCCATCCAGCTTGCATCAGTCGTTAGCTTCACAGGTACCGCTGCTTACGAGGACTGTGACTTTCTTTCTCGTTTTCATTACGCTCGCTTTTGTTTCACCCTCTATGTCTGCAAACGCTATTCTGATTTCCCTTACCATCATAATATTATGGTGGGCATTGTTCGTGTCCTTAACGTAGCCTACTTATCTCCGATGATCTCCTTCATTTTATATAGTTTAAGATTACAAATTTTCATTTCGCCGTTCGAGCTATTCATCTTCCTCTTTTGCTTCCGCTCCAGATCCAATAAATCCGCATTTATTGCTCACTATTGGACCCGCGAACTCTTTTTAAAATGGTTTATTACATTCTCACTTGTGGTAATATCTACCACTTTAGTCAAGTTTTCCACTATTGTAGAGTTGTATAGCAGTCACTGTATATTGACGAATCCCAGCCTGCTCACTTTCGGTTGCCGGTACTGGAGATCTGACGCCTTGCACCTTAAAAATATTCTTTCCTTGCTTTCCATCGTTAGTTTATTTTCAGGGTTCATTCCTATAGCCTTTCTTAGCTTCGATCATGCTAAGTTTGCCGCCGACCGCTCGGGCTTAGACGCAGACCAGTAGGCTGCCAATTCTAGGTCAGATGCGTCTTGATTTACATGAGAAAGGAAAAAAGTTGCTATTTACTAGGTTGATCGTAGTATTTCATGTAATGTCTCTTGTAGCTACCCTGTAGGCTGGAACCAATGGAGCCCTAGCCCTTACAAGAAAACTGTTTTACAGCATCAATTTGACTCGAGGGTAAATGTTATGTGCTACATGGGTCCAATCAGGCCAATCATCTCTTATTGTTGACGGCAACGAAGGGACGTATTATATGGAGATAATTCAGGTTCTTGGAGGGCAATGCCTCAGGACCTGTGAAATATTGTACAGAACACCAGGATCTGAGTTCATAAAATACTATCCCCAAAAGGCTCTCTACGATGGGGCTCGGCTAAACAAGACTGAGGGTTTCCTGATTAAGGTGATTAGAAGGCACGTTGCAAGAGTGGTTCACAGCGATAATTACCTGATCTCTTTTTTATTGTAGCATGTCAGACAAGCGTGATAGCTAAGATGACTTAGACTTTGCAAGTGATGACGAAGTGAATTCTGTTCAGATAATGATTCGGAAGATCAAGTTGAAGTTCCCAACGATGCAGATGATATAGATGAGATTGCTGGAGATGGACGCACACCTATACCGTCCGGTGTCAGAATGCTTGGTAGATTTCTGAGATTTGCCCTTAACCTATACAACTTTCCGCCGCCGCTATCTCAAATCTATTTGACTCCGAATACGTCTTAGTAGCTCTGAATAAGAGTCTTCACCAAATATGTGATTCAGTTCCCGCCATCGTAGATCTGTATACGAATTTTTTCCACTGCCATCCCAATCAAGGAAAAGTGCTCTAATTCGAACCCTGCTACCGACAATTACCTCTCGTAACCATGGAATAGTCTACCTTCAGTCAAAATCCTGTGTTGGGTTCTCGGCCAACTACATATGTATATGACCCCTTCGAGTTTCGCCCCAAATCCACTTATATTCGAATTTTAAAACTCAACAGCCAGATGCCCCAAAAACTAAATTATTTCAACCTGAATCAATTGGCAAATTGAAAACTTTTCAATAATTGCCAAAAACAAAAATATTCATGAGTACCTGAACCGTACTCAAGATTAAGAGCCCATTTATTCGCAAAACGAAGACCAATTTTTTGCCCCAAAAAAAAATTTGAAATCATGATTTTTGAACAACAAAAAATTTTACACAGCAATTATTAGTAAATTCCCAATCAATGTGCCCATCCATGCGTGTGCCAATTAAAACTTCAAATCGCTCTATAGAACATCCATTTTAAATTGAGTGAAGATTTTCCAGGAAAAAATAGATTTTTAAAATAGAAAAATGAAAAATGAAATGAAAAACAGAAAAATCTTTGAATCATGCCAGTAACTAAGGTGGAAATCAGAACAGAAGCAATGCCCACTCCACCTACTCAGGTCTGTCTGTTTTTTTTTGCTTTTGTTTTTGATTTCATTTAATTTACTTTGCTTTCGTTTTCTTTCTATTTTTTTTTTTTTTTTTGAATTTTTATTCAAGCGAACGCGTTTGCCTTAATCGCAGAGACTGTAAAAGAGGATAACAAGGGCACAGTTACCAATTCAGAAGGCAAAAACAAAACACGTCACTAAAATTTATGACAGATACTAAAACCAATCCAATTATTCCGGCAACTCGAACATCCTAACCAATTTCGTATCTTTAGTGTGTTTTGGGACAGTTTTAGTAGTGTGTAAGTGGAAACTGGGAAACTGGGAAACCGGAAAACATGGTTACCATATTTTTTGCTTGTGATTGAAAGGATCACACAAAAAAAAACGCCGTTAATCTACTCAATCTAGGTTGGATGTGGCGTGAAAATATATGCAGGGCGAGTACCCACGTTGGGCGCCAATTCTCATCAGAGCGTGCCACAATCAAAACGCACCACATCGAACATGGGGACAAGTGAAAACACGAATAAGGTCGAGGGCTACAGGGAAAGGGAAGGTGAACTGTCTGATGATTGATATTTTTGATTCTTTTTTTTTCTATCTTTTTCAATGCCAACAAAAGTGAGTGATATGGAAAATGGTATCATTTTTTTCACGAACAATGATCACTGTTGACATGGTTAAACAATTTCGTCGACGAGAATGATTTCTTTCTTCTCTGATCATCGATGACAGTCAAGTGCAAGGGACTGTAAACTTCATGATGGCTTATTTATGGAGTCCTTTGAGTACGTATCTACATATGTAACTCCTATTAAATACTTAAATTCATATCCAGTTACTGGCAGAAAATAACAAGGAAAAGTGAAGAGAGAACACTGTGGAAACGTGCACGTGCCATAGTCAGTTAAGCTTAGCACTTTTAAAGTATCTACGTAATGAGGATACAATGTGCATAGCCTTAACTCATCTAACTCCTGATGAAAATAAAACAAAACTTTGGCCACTGTTCACTCTTCCAAATCATGGTAATAGTTAATTGGTAAACTTCTGAATTACGTGCGTAATGCAAGAGTTTCCAATGTCGAGTCAATTCTACCTACCCCCCCAAACAAAACCAATAAAAGGACCTCCAGTGAGTGACTGTAGTGTAGGTAGTTGTATCTTAACTTTTTCCTGTGAAAAGTTAAATTGTAAATTGGAATAAACTTTCAGTTATTTTAGAAACCTCATTGCAGTATGTCCTCGTATGAGTTTCTATGAAACACAAGAGTAATTGAAATTTAAATTTTGTATAATTCAACTATATCATGGTTTTAAAATTTGAAATTTCAACACAACCAAGTGGATATGCTTTTGCTTCGACGAACTCAACAATTTATTAGTCTCTAGATGATGAATTTAATTTGAGGCATCTCTGTAGAAGTACCTACTCGTGGTTACATGTGCGGTTCAATTTAAAATGGTTATTACGAGTATATGTGAACTATTTAGTTTGGTGTTTGTGTGGGTTCGTTATGGTTTCGATGTGAATAAAATGTAATGTGACGACTTACACGAAGAGGGATTTTCAACGGCGGTAAGGTCATATAACAGGTGCATAAGTTTTACTTGATTTTGTGGGACGTTAATGCTTGCTTGATTCTGTATAAAAGGCATTAACTACCTCCGCCAGCTTCTTCGCTCCGAGGTGAATTCGATGTTTTTCCAGTTTAGAATGCTAATTGAAATTATGTCAATACGAGAGTGGATCGATTCGTCCGTTACTCTTTGAACTTCCTGGTTGGAAAGCAATTTTGATGAAAATAATAAAAAAAAAATTACATTTATGATAACTTCGAAAAAGTGGTTGTAGTTGTTCAACTGCAACCTGAACGAGCTTTTGCGTCATTTAAGAACCTTGGGGATCCACCATAATCTATTGCAGACCCAATAGTCATCGAAACAGTGCAATTCTACCAATCTTACTCAAGCTCGGTTGTAAAAGCAAGAGGCGAGTGACATCCTTTTAACACACCTCGGTTCACCTGCCCCGGATGATAGTACTGTGTGAGAGGCCCTCGGCCTGGGTCATGGGGGCTGGAGTTGGGCTAATCACCTACTAAAGTGCTACAATCGAACATAGAAATGATTGTTGGAAAAGTAGTAGAGCTTGTGCAAGAGATAAGAGATTACCTCTTGGACCTGTTTCGACTTTTTTTTCTTAAGTGGCGCTATGGTTCGGGGTTAACTTCGGCCTCAACCAGTAAGCTTTACCAGCAGACACGATCTTTCGCCAGCTGCGACAATCGGGGCTGTGCTCCAAGTTAGTTGAGGTCGGCTTCCAGTTATTCACACCAACGTAGGTTCGGCCGTCCTCTGCTACGAAGTCCCCGGGGCTCAGATTTGAAGATTATTCAAACTGAAGTTATGGTGTCCATTCGCCCTACATGCCCCAGGCATTTTAGGCATTTAATCCGTAAACCCCTGACTAATTCGATGTTGGTGTACTGTCCGTATAGTTCGTGGTTAAATCTCCATTCCCCGTCAATGTCTCTGCGCCATTAAGCAATGCTGGGATGGTTAAGGTCTTTTATATAGGTAAAGCCAGTTTGGTCTTCCGAGAGAGAGGCCTTGCTACTCAATTTCCTTCTGAGCCGGAAAAGTAGCGGTTGGCAAGAGTTGTTCTACTTGTTATTTCTTACTTCCGTGCTGGTATTGTTGCTTTTTGTAACTGCGGAGTCAAGGTAGACGAAGTCTTTAACTACCTCAAAGTTATGGTGCCAATTGTGACACTCTGGCCAAGTTGTCCATATTGGGAGTCCCTTTTTGAAGACAGCATATACTTGGCTTTTGCCTTCATGTACCGTGAGACCAATTCTAGCTGCTTCCACTTCAAAAGCTTCGAATGCCTCAACGACATCTCGCTTTCTTCGTCCAATAACGTCGATGTCATCTATTGTATGTACGCAAGCAATTGGGAAGGCTTATAGAGAATCGTCTCCCTTCAATTGGCCAGTGAATTTAGCGCGTCCCCATATCTAAAACCTTTGGAAGGCATCGGTTAATTTGTTAGCGACCGTAATGGAGCACAACGTCGACGAGTTTGACACTAATGCCAAACCTGATCATGGTAATCCCTGTGCACGCTGTTATATGCGGTTTTAAAGTCGAGAAGCAGGTAATGGGTACCGATCTGGAATTCCAGGGTCTTTCCCCAGATCTGTGGTAGTGTGAATATTTGACCTATGGTAGACTTCCATGGCCTGAGCCACCCTGACATGTACCTCTCAGACTGCTCATGATCGGTTTCCGACGATTACACAATACGACAGTGAGATTTTGTAGGCGATATTCAAGAGACTGATTCCCCTATAGTTGTTGCTGTCGAAAGGATCTCCGTTTTTGTGGATTGGGCAAACGATGGTGAGGTTCCATTCATTGGGCATGATTTCTTATCAGCACATCTTAAAGGTGAGCTGTTTCATGTTCCTAACTATGTCATCTCCAGCTACTGCGTTTGGGTTAGGTGGACGGAATTCTCTGCTATCATCGTCCGGAAATTCTGCCTGACAGCGGAATTATTGTCGTCGCTATATTTTAAGCATCGACTGCGATTCTACTACTAGGTTGCCGTTTTCGTCGTTGCAGGCTCCGTTCTGACTTTGTACCCTTGGCATGTTCTTTTTATTTTTTGATAGAATTTTCGCACGTCATTCCTGCTGTACCAACTCTCCATTTCATCGACCGCATGCATCTTTTTTCTTTTAGAAGTCTATGTTCTTCCCTTCTTGTCTGCTCACGAGCAGCTCTTGTCGTAGTTTGTATGCTTCTTGTTTGGCTGCATGCGCCAACATTTGTCATCGAACCAGGTTTTTTTTGTGTTGGCAGGTTGAAACCAATTACGTCAGATGCTACTTCTCTGATATCATCGGATACGTTTGGATGTAATATTGATAACCCCTGGGAAGGTTTAAGAGACAATTTTAGCCTTCTCATGCAATATCAAAACAATTAATAGATCACATGCTGCCGAACAACTCTTTTGGGTGCTAGACTTCTATAAGCTGTAAAGGGTGTTTGATGTAGAGACTGATAGCTTTAAATTGAAATAAAGTAGAGACTAACAGTCAGACACACGCCCTATGTTGCCTTGCAAGTGCTGAATTGTTTCTGGCTTATCGACGTAGATATGTGACTTTGCATATCCCCAATAGAAAATAATCAAAAGGCGACTAATCATTAGATCTTGGAGGTCAAATTATAGGTCCATTAGTCGAAATAATGCTTTCATCGTATATTTTCTTCAAAAAGTTGATTGTTTCCTTTGCTGTAGCACCATACTTCTGGAACCACATCTTTTCCGGATTCGTGTTATTCAATCGGAAAATGAAAAAGTCCTTTCTTACGATTCGAAAGCGAATTCCTTTGACCGTAACACGCTGATTGGCTTCATTTTTGACAGAAATGAAACCACAAGCCCACAGACTGCGACAAACTGTGCATTTCTCGGTATGTTACGACTTTTTAATAATCTTATGTGTATTACTTTCGCTCCAAATTGGACAATTTTACCTACTGACTCTCACACCTGGCCAGTGGATCCAATGCTAGTTGATTTTGGGTACATTCATCAAAATTTCGACGCAAACAATGGCCATCCATCTTCAATTCTTGAACGAGTTGGATCTTGAAAGTCTTCAAGTCTTGACGTAAATTTTTCCATAAATTGGACGGAGCTGTTGTGAACGACGTGGAATCGGTAAATTTAGATCTTTTTCAAAACTCTACTGAATGAATGCAATATTCTCTGTAGTACGCAGTCTTCTTACGCATCTCTGTGTCACTATATTTTCCAAAGAATCTGCTGTGGAAAAACTGTCAAAAATACGGCGAATAGCGGTTTCAGATTCTCGGGTGTAATATGTTGCAAGTGCTCAATACACTTGGCGCACAGAACCACCTAAGATAAGACCGTCTTCTTGTTAGAGTCAACAATTTTTCGACCTGTGGCAATTATGTGCGGCTCGTCTAATAACTGTTCGGGGTTAATGCCATGGCATCGAGCTCTCTGCGAGGTTAAGGGAAATGCGATTGAAAAGGCCTTTGGCGGTCTTTTGCAATTGCAGATGTTTGATGTAAAACATTCTTACAAGTTTTTGGTAGGTTAGAGCTATTACGAATATCCGAACCCCTTCCTTGGCTACAATAGGATAATGTCACGAGTTAATGGTAAATGCTTTGCAATTTTGGGCATCGAAACCATTGGAGGAATTCCTTCATCGCAATAAGATCAATTTTATTGGCGATTTGCCGATTCGGAGTCAGCCTGGCCCCTTTTTTAAAATCAAGGCGTTGAAACTATTATGCTGACTGTGCAACATTAGGTACATTATGTCCCGTCGAAAAATCGATAATCCTGTATGCGTTTTCAAAGGTGGACGATGGCGCATATTCTATACTTCCCCACCGTATTACTAATGATGCCCTTAGGCTATTGCCTGTAGGTGTCGTTGAGAAGCTCCTACAACCGATCTTTGATAAGGTCATTGTCATCCTGTCCGCCCCGGTGCACGCGTATTAGGCTAATGTTTGAATTATCTAAACTCTGTGACTGCTGTCATTGTCGCTTCGATTTTCTATGAAATTCTTTGTGGCAGATATTAAACCCTTTCATTCTCCTTTTGTCCAGTCCATCTCATCGCACTTTGATTGATGGATGGCGGCTATGTCTGCTTTTTAGCAGGCAATGGTCTATGCTTGTTGTTCAGGTGTACGCGGTCAAATCCGAAGATTGATGCCCTTAAATCATAAGGATCATCAAGAGTGAATCCGTCAGTATCGAGGGTATAAGCTAGTTCATCGTATTTTTTAATCTCTTCTATGAAGGCCTTTGAGATTTTTGACTGTGTGAGTCAATGGTACTGGTGGAGCATACCCTTACCATATAGCGTCCATGAGCAAGGATAATGCTATTAATGTAGTCGAGCCTGGCAGGAAAGCCAAAAACTACTCTACGAACTTGAATGCCATGTGACTGGCCCATTAAAGACTATAGGAGAGTCAGGAGTTTCCCAGTTTTTGAATTATTACAAGGGGTTGTAGTATACTTTTGTATCTGTTTCCTTCATATCCCCTAAGATATCTCAATGTCAACACTGATGATTGAAATTCATAAGTGAAAACCAAAAGCAATTGCACACCATCGATTAAGGTTGTTCCATCGAAACCCGTGAAAAGATGTATTTTTTAACGACGTCTCTCCTTCATGTCCCAACACCAATATCTTCACTGACCGTTTTCCAATGCTTAGGTGACAAGGTAGGTGCACAAATATATACGTTGAACAAAACTTTAATGGCTCGTCGACTTAACATAAAATGGAATGCCAATCGTAAAAAAAAAAGTTGTGGGGCACACTAAAAGAACGAACTCCACATTAATTCATAAAAAAAATAAAAAAATAAAATCCGACTTCCTGGTAGAAGCTCTTGAAAACTCACGCTTGAATTCAGGCAACCAACTTCGGGGAATGCATTTGGAGACAACAACTTTATCAACTTCGTCCGTTGCTGTTGGCGCTGCCTGTGCTGTTGCTGCTGTTCCTCCCACTGTGTGCACACTGTGTTCGTTAAATTTTCACGCATCGAATGCAATTGAATGGCTTGCAAACACAAACAAATACATACACAGCAGAAAAAAAATAAATAAAAATCATTAAAAAACGTAGAAATAAAATTTGTTGGAAATGAATGCAAAAACAACCGCGCAATCTGGAAGCCCTAAACAGTTTGTTGTTGCTTTCTACCCCAAATGGTACTCGTATCCCGGAGTTAAAGTTTCAAAGGAATTACGCTTTAAGGATGAGGAGTCCAAGTACAAGTATAAGTACAAGCATACGTACATACGAATATATTCGTGGAAGGCTTGTTTCATCCGCCTGTAAAATTTCATCATTAGTTTACGCGAATTGGGCGTGGTGGGTGTACGTTACTCAACAGAGGCAGGCTTTGGGGACAACATCGCAGTTAAATTGTGAAGAGCTCGAAGAGTTTTTTTCTCCTTGAAATCTCTTCCAGAGTGGTTTAAAGTTACCTTTTGCATTTCATGCTTAGCTAAGTGAATACTTAGCCTGGATTAAGTTTTGCTCAAGTAGAAAAGGCCTCAAGTTTTTCGAGCTGAGGGTGTCCTCCGACTTGATTAAACTCACAAGTCGAAACGAAGGGGCGAAACTCTCAGTTACTTTAGGTCTTTGGGTTCTATTATAAGGGACCAATAAAATTTCTATAAGATTTGACGATATTCGAAAAACGAGTATCTGAGAAGGACGAGATTTATGTTTATTCAGGAGAAGGTATATGTTATGAGTACACAAAGTCAGTGTACTCAATTTTATCAAGATGAACGGCAACTCTCCATTTCTACATTATTTACGTTTGCATTTCATTGTATTCCTTGTAACATATGTTCCTTCTACCAGAAAGTCTTAGTCGTGTACATACAGAGAAGATAGAATACTATATGCATAAATTTGTGGACAACATATCCAACCCCTGAGAGCAATGGCGTATTTTTTTTTTTTTTTTTAGGTGGCGCTACAGTTCGGGGTGGACCTGGGCCTCAGTCAACAAGTGCTCCCGCCAACTCGATCTTTTGCTAGCTGCCCCAGTTTCGCACGCTCAGTTGGCTGAGGTCCTCGTCCACTTGCGTGCGCCACCTGAGTCTTGGCCTTCCTCTACTGCGCTGTTACTCGGGGGCGGATTCGAAGACTTTTCGGACCGGAGCATTGGTGTCCATGCGCTCTACATGACCCAGCCATCTCAGTCTTTGGATCCTCACTCTTCTGGCTAGGTCCATGTCGCTGTACAGTCCGTACAGTTCGTCGTTGTATCGCCTCCTCCACTCACCGTCAATGCAGACGGGACCGAAGATCGCTCGAAGAATTTTTCTCTCGAAGCAACCAAGAACACCCTCATCCGTTTTTGATAATATCCATGCCTCTGCGCCATAGAGCAGGACCGGGATTGTTAAGGTCTAACTTTCGACTCACTGGTGACTTTTGTTGTCCGAGAGAGGGCTTTGCTATTCAATTGCCTTCTTAGCCCAAAGAAACAGCGGTTGGCAAGAGTTATTCTTCGCTTGATCTCAGCGCTGGTGTCGTTGTCTGCATTTATAGCGGAGCCTAGGTAGACAAAGTCCTTAACTATCTCAATATCTTGGTCTTGCCCTCATTGACCGCTAAACCCATTTTCGCCGCTTCCGTCTCAATACTCGCGAAAGCGCCACTGACATCACGTTGCTTTCTCCCGATTATGTCAATATCGTCGGCGTATGCGAGTAGTTGGACGGACTTTTGAAAGATAGTGCCTCTTGTGTTTGTTCGTGAGTTTTGCACTATTCTTTCAAGTACGATGTTGAAAAAAACGCATGACAGCGCATCGCCTTGTCTAAATCCTTTCTGGACATCAAAGGTCTCGGTGAGATCTTTACCGACCTTGATGGAGCAGTGTGCATTCGCCATCGTCATCCTGCACAGACGGACGAGTTTGGCAGGGATGCCAAAACTAGACATTGCTCTATATAGCTCGTCTCTATTATACGCGGCCTTAAAATCGATGAATAGGTGGTGGGTATCGATCTGAAGCTCATAGGTCTTCTCCAAGATCTGCCGCAGTGTGAATATCTGGTCGATGGTGGACTTTCCTGGCCTGAAGCCACACTGATATGGACCTATCAGGTTGTTGACAAACGGCTTCAGGCGTTCACACAATACGGCGGATAAGATTTTATATGCGATGTTAAGGAGACTGATGCCTCTGTAGTTGGCGCAGTTCAGAGGGTCTCCTTTCTTGAGAATTCGACAAAAAATGCTGAGGTTCCATTCATCGGGCATACTTTCATCCGACCATATTTTACAGATAAGTTGGTGTATGCTCCTTACCAAGTCATCGCCTGCCGCTTTGAAGAGCTTAGCAGTCAGGCCATCCGCTCCAGCAGCTTTGTTGGACTTAAGCTTCGATATGGCTATCTTCACTTCATCCAGGTCGGGTGGACGGAATTGTTGGTCATCATCGTCCAGGTTGAAAGGTTGATTGGTTGATTCTGCCTGACAGCGGTATTTGGTCCGTCATCGCCGTTATACAGTCTGCAGAAATGATCTTTCCAAATCCTCAGCATCGACTGCGATTCTACTACGATGTTCCCTTGTTCATCTCTACAGGCTTCGGTTCGGGGTTTGTTTCCGCGGCATGTTATTTTTACCTTTTGGTAAAACTTCCGAACCTCATTCCTGGAGTAGCATCTCTCAATTTCCTCGATCGCGCGCTTCTCATGCTCTTTCTTCTTCCTCCTGAGAAGCCGGTGCTCGTCTCTCCTCTTCCGCTCATAGAGCTCATGAGCAGCTCTGGTCTTTCTAAGCACCGCCGCGTTATATGCATCTTGCTTAGCTGCATGTGCTTGCCGGCATTCATCATCGAACCAGGGGTTTCGTTGTGGTGGACGAGTGAAACCCAGCACATCAGAAGCGGCATCTCTGATGGCATTTTGGTAGTGCTTCCAGTGGTCTTCGATGCTTGATGCTGGCGGCATTGGACCCCTTAAGAGATTAAGAGACACTCGATCGGAAAAGGACTTGGCGATCTCTTGCGATTGTAGCCGTCTGACGTCGAATTTTCTCACAGCATTAGTTTGTCTTGGCGTAGTTTGGGATATCTGCAACCGTACCTTGGCTACAACAAGGTAATTGTCCGAGTCGATGTTGGCTCCTCGGAACGTACGGACATCCATAATGCTGGAGGAGTGTTTTGCGTCGATCGCAATGTGATCAATCTGGTTGACTGTTGATTTATTAGGAGTTCTCCAAGTCCCCTTGTGTATGTCGAGATGTGGGAACCGCGTGCTAGCCACGACAATGTTTCGCCCCGCCGCAAAGTCGATTAGCCTGAATCCGTTATACGAGGTGGTGTTGTGCAGGCTATATTTTCCGATTGTTCCACCAAAGATACCTTCTCTTCCTAGTTTTGCATTAAAATCACCGAGGACAATTTTAATGTCATAGCTAGGGCATTGTTCGTAGGTCTTGTTGAGGAGCTCGTAGAAGGCATCCTTGGTGTCGTCATCTTTCTCCTCTGTGGGGGCATGCGCGCATATGAGGCTTATGTTGGCGAATTTAGCCTTGATGCGGATTGCTACGAGGCGCTCGCTCACATGCCGGAAGCTGATGACTTCTCGTCTTAGTCTGCCTCCGACAACAAATCCGCATCGAAATAAGCGCTGCTTTTGCCATCGATAGCGTCGATTGCCGTAGTAGATGTCGCAGTTTTTCATCTTCTTTTTGTCCGGCCCATCCCATCGCATTTCTTGGATGGCGGTTATGTCTGCTTTGCAGCAGTCTAATGCCTCCGCTAGTTGCTCGGCTGCACGTGGTCTATTAAGGGATCTAACATTCCACGTGCATATCCGAAGCTCATTGTCCTTAAATCGTTTGCGTGGGTTGTCAACAGCAGATCCGTCCATATCCGAGGCTTGTTGATGCTTCGTAACTTAGTTTTTTTTTTTTAAATGGCCGGGCAGTTACCCCGGCGGCACAACCCCCAACCTGGAGGACCAGTTCCACTTTGAGTGCCCCTAGGAGGGGTCGGTTACACCGAAGCCAGTTACCCGTTCCGGGATGTGAGCGCTGCCGTTGGCCCTTATAGGGCTCGTCCGCCACCATCTCTTTTCCAGGACCCTGACTAAGTCCTGGAAATCCTTTCCGGCCTGAGCTCCAAGTATGTCGGAGTAGCCCGGATAAGGTCTTGTTTTGTTTTTCCGACACTAAGAGAGCAATGGCGTATAGTCAATAATATTCTAGGAAATGATTAGAAGAGATATGGTAATAATCCGAAAACTTAGAAATGGGAATATTAATACGAATGAGGAATTGTGCAACGAATTTAACTCCTTCTTTAGAATTAAAAAATGCGGCTAAAAATGCTACGCCAGATATTACAGTGAAGCTAAATAAAACAGATGCGAAGTTCTTGATACGATTATTCATTGTCAGTATCGTAATTGTCTTCATATTTTCAAATATAAGGAAATTTGTTCACATTCTGATATACAACGGTCAAAAGTAGTTAATTACAAAACAATTAATTGATTTAAATTACGTACATCGCAAGTCTACATGTTCTGCTAAGCAGTAATGATCTCTTCTTATTTAGGCCGAACTATTCAAAAAGGTTGCAAATATTTCGTGGTATCGACAGCTATCTATTCTGTAAATGAACTTAGGGCAGGTCTTTTCGATAATTATTTTTATGCTACGAGTATTAAGATTTTTTATGATATTCAACAGAGCTGCGATCATTGTTTACGCTTTAGTTTAGAGACACACTATTGCAATTGTCGGTTCAGCAAGGTAAAGGAAAACTGAAACTTTAGTTGTCTGGCTGTTGCGTGAAAAGAAGTTTCAAATTGTAGTGAAGTGTAGTGTAAGATTATGAGTACAAGTGGTGATTTTTCTTCCGATGACCAGCATGTTGATCCAACGTACTCTGCCAATTTATCGATTGGAAAGAGATCTATACCGGATTGTGATATTGGCAGTGACGTGTTTCCACATCATCGTTTACACCTGGTGGAGTTGTGAACTCATGTACATTAAACAACAATACCACCTAACCTTCTCTATTATCAATGACACCAGGCCAGGCAAAGAAGTTTACTAATACCGAAAATCTGATATTTTCGGGGAATTTTTTTAAAATCATTCGGATTGAACTGTGATAATGTTGTAGCAACTGTAACAGATAATGGCTCGAATTTCTTAAAGGCATTTAGAGAATTTGGAATAACCAAATCATATATATGTGACAATGACCATGCTGAAAGTGATGAAACCGATGAGATTGAATTTCACAACGAGAGCTTTGAAAACGCTTTGCCGAAACATATAAAGTGTGCAACACATACACTCAATTTGCTGGCAACAACAGATTTCAATCGCATACTTCAGCAAAGCAATCCAAACCTTAAAAAACATAAACATGTAAGTATTAATTTTTTGTCTAATGCTATTCGTACTAAAATAATTGTAATTAATTTGAATAAGGATAATGCAGAAATGTTCATACTCGTATCTTTGGAGTAAGATCAATAGGCCGAAGACTTCTGAACAAATCGTCACGGCTTTGGGGTCACAGTTGAAATACCCAGTAGTGACACGATGGAACTCTCTCTATGATTCCCTTAAGGATATCATTAAGCATAAGGGTGGGATAAATGAAGTCTGCAGGATGTTAGAGATACAAGTATTTCTTCAAACTGGTTTCGATTATTTGGAGGAATATTTAATGTTGCTGACGCCTATTTCGGAAGCATTGAATTTCCTCCAACGCGAGAGGGATATGATCTATGGATATCTTCTTTCCACCCTAGCAATGATAAGGACGAAGTATAGGAAGATGCTCTTAAATAATCCTCTTAAAGTTTTTCCTTTGGAAACAGTCCATTTGTTAGAAGAATGTCTTGTGAAGCGATTTCCTCATCACTTCAATCTTACAAGAGAAGTCAATGATGCCATCGTCGCATCTGTTCTTTGTCCATCTTTCAAGCTTAGGTGGATTTCAGCGCTTAATCCTTCTTTCAATGACTCCAAAATATCGGAGATAAGCGGGTTGGTGAGAAGAAAAATTCAAGCGGAGGAGGGCAAAACACTAGATACACCTGCACAAAATTGTCACCAAAGAAGTCATGAAACTTCGTTTTTCGATTTTTCCGTTAAAGGTGCTTTAGCACCTATGCATATCAACGTATTTCATATTTTTTAATATATTTTTAAATCGTTTGTCACATCTAGATGAGCCATTAGAATCAACTAATGCTGCAAACACCTCTGGGGTGAGCGAATATTATGCTTATCTGTCAAATACGTCATCAGTATTGAAAATGTTGGACCAGTTTCCAACAATAAAAAAAGCATCCTTGGGGTATAATACACCTTTCCCCTCATCCGCAGCAGTGCAGCGCATATTTTCATTCGCAGGGTTAATTAACATCCCTCGACGTGGAGCACTGTCGGATACCAATTTTGAAAAATTACTGCTTCTAAAAGCTAATAACTTTTGAGATGTGAAACTAGAGTAATTGTGAAAAAGTAAGTTACATACATACAAACATACGAGTATGTATATATAACATAAGGTGACTAAATATTATTCCATTTCACATCACAGGAATCCGAAATACCTTGGAAGGAAACAAAACGAACATACGAGTATGTATTTTGTTAATTTGTTCGAATTCCTTGGATTCGTTAATAGTCAACCGGAATATTTTGTTTTTGTATATTTGTATGTATAGTACGAGTGTGTGTGTAAAAAAGGAAATTTATTTTGTTTTTTTATGAAATGTTACTTTTTTTTAAATATTTGAATATGTTTGTTTATGAAAAACAAAGTACGAGGGCGGGTCAATAAGTCCGTGACTTTTGGACTAAAACACAGATTTTTTGATAAAAAAATAATTTTATTTTTCAACGTAGTCTCCCTTGAGCTCTATACACTTTGTCCAACGCTTCTCCAATTTTTTTATCCCTTCCAAAAAAAATGATTTGTCGAGGTCCTCAAAATAGGCCTTTGTTTGCGAGATAACTTCATCATTGGAGTCAAATCTTTTTCCACCAAGCCATTTCTTCAGGTTTGGGAACAAGAAGTAGTCCCTCGGAGCCAAATCTGGAGAATAGGGTGGATGAGGGAGCAATTCATAGCCCAATTCATGGATTTTTGCCATGGCAACTGCACATGTGTGCACCCTTACATTGTCTTGGTGGAAACGAACTTTTTTCTTGGCCAAATGAGGTCGTTTTTTTTTCAAATCATCATTGAATCGGTCCAAAAAGTTGGCATAATATTCCCCTTTGATTGTTCTTCCCTTTTGAAGGTAGTCAATGTGGATTATCCCGCGTGCATCCCAAAAAACAGTCGCCATAACTTTATTGGCTGACAAACCAACCTTGGCCTTCTTTGGCGCCGATTCACCCTTAGAAACCCACTGTTTTGACTGTTGTTTGTTCTCTGGTGTATTGTGATGGATCCATGTTTCGTCCACGGTTACAAAACGGCGCAAAAACTCCTCCATATTGCGACTAAACAACGCCAAACCTTCCTGTGAAGTTGTTACACGATTGCGTTTGTGGTCGACTGTGAGCAAACGCGGCACCCATCTTGCGGAAAGCTTTCTCATGCCCAAGTGATCATTCAAAATTGAAACCACTGAGCCATGCGAGATCCCTACGGCTTCCACAATCTCTCGCACTTTCAATCTTCGGTCGGCCAACATCATATCGTGAATTTTTTCGATTGTTTCGGGTGTAGAGACCTCAACTGGGCATCTTCAGTGCTTGTACGGCCACAACGAAATTCAGTAAACCACTTTTTTACCATTGAAATCGATGGTGCAGAGTCCCCATAGTATTTATCAAGCTTAGCCTTGGTCTCGGTAATGGTTTTTTTTCGCAAGAAATAATGCTTAATAAGCACACGAAATTTACTTTTTTCCATTTTCTCCTCAAATTAGTGAGTAGTCTGATAAAAATAGCTGTCAAACACAAACTAACTGACGCAGCAAGTTTAAATTTTGACAGGAGTCAACTGACAGATGCCTGTTGACAGGAGCAGTGTTGCTGTTTCAGTAAAGAGGTCAGAAATTCAAAAAGTCACGGACTTATTGACCCGCCCTCGTATTATGTATATATATACGAGTACTTAAGTATACTTATGCAACATTGTTTTTTTGTGAAAAAAACTTAATGCAATTTTCTTATTTTAAAAAAATACTTCAAAATGACTACAATGACTTCAAAATGACTTCAAAAAGACTTCAATGACTTCACTGAAATCACAGATGATTGCAGTCATTTGAATGCAATCATTGAATTCACTAAAATGAATTATCAATCAATGACTTCAAAATGAATGGTGATTTCATGTTTTGAAGTTAAAGTATGCTATTGAATTCATGTGATTGAAGTCAATACATAGAATTTTTCTCTGCGACTTCAATGACTGCAATCAAAAATGATTGCATTCTTTTACAACTCTGGTTTTTGGTCGTATTAAAATTTCACACGCTTAGGAAGGACTTTTTAATCAATCACAGCTCGTTTGAATTTTGTTCGGTTTTCTTTTGTCGGGTTTGTCTTGTAAAAGCGAAAAATATTTCTCTGATAGTCTCTGATAGTCACTGTACTATGCTATCAATTTATGACCAAAAACACAACCTATCACAACTATGAGTGATACTCTGTGGCGGCTTGTCCAGAAATAAATAAATAAAATTTCAATATTTCACAAATAATTTCGGAATTCCAAAAATCCATCCACCCAGAGGAATGCAATTCGGTTTAAATCTCCTACTTTGTGGAGTCGTTTAACAACAATATCAATGTCATATGTCAATACAATGTATGGTACTCGTAATTCCGTTTTAAATGAGCTCTTTCACTCATTAAATGAACACATAATCTTCAAAGGCGATTCGATTCGATGTAACCATAATCAGGATGCTCCACACCCAAAATGCCTTAATACCCTTAATGTATAATCTATCTGCTCATAATGGAAGTTGCAACAATGCCACAGGGCATAACCAACATAATGATACTCGTAACTTCACACACGAGAGGAGCAGTCTTTCCACGAATATTCGTTTCATTATTCAACAATTTCACAGGAATTCGTTACAAGTTACATCAAACAAAAAACCCAACTTCAACTTTAATTTATTTTACGTGCAAACGAATGCAACGTTTTCAGACTCGCATCTGTATCCCTAACCTCTATGTACCTACAACATATCATATCTACAACATCCCTACAACTATGTACTCGTACATAAGAAGGGGCATGGTGATTCCGTCCCATTACAGCGGAAATAATTCACGTGCCATGTTTTAACTCTAATGCCAAAGGAATAATGCAAAATTATCGAGCAACAATAATTGTCTGTTCGCAAAATTCAAGTAGAATTTATGTACATTGTGCCACCCCAAATGATTTTGAAGTTGATACTAATTTTGGCCGCCCTTTTAGGGTTGGAGCTGTATGTACGTACTTGTATTGTGTCCGTAAGTATTGATGACTTTTTGGCTTATGATCTGTTTTTGCATATTTTCGCTGAATCTGAAATCCCCAGAGACACATGCTCAATGGTCGGAAAATGCTTCAATAATTTAGTTATACTCGTAAATACGAGTACATACTATACGAGTACTCGTATGATGAGCGGAAAAATAATTCCACCTGGTTATGGAGGAAATAGTTTAAATTTGCCACAATAGAGCCGTCGAAAGGTGTGTGCTTTTTTATAATGAGGGATCATTGCGCATTTGAATAATTTAAACAATAATTAGGCAACCAATTTATAATGAAAATCGTTAATTGAATAGAGCGATAAACTCGTAAATTTATAGCAAATTTGTGAGAAAAACGAATTTAAATTTAAAACTCTATCAGTGATGATGATCTTTCAGAGTCAAGGTTTCCTCCAAATTCTTAATGAATTGAAATCGATGACCAGTAATTCGAATATGATGATGATACTCATAGTGCTGCAAACCGAACGATATTTTCCAATTTTTGACTTAACCCTTTGCATGACACGTAGGCTTTTTTGACCTATAAGGGAAATGGAATGGGTTATGTTGGCAACTCTGTAGCTCATGAGAGCCATGAGTACCTTTGTGAATTCCTTTCAGTTAGTTCTTGAGTGACTGGTCTGATTGTGTCAGCCTCAGCTGTTCCAAGGTAAGGTAAATTTTTTATTTTAAAAATTGTGGCCCATTTCGGTCCAGGCGTCACCTAGGCTATGTTACATGTGTTGTGACAGACTTTTTTTTACTTATTTTATGGAGATGGATCAACAACCAAGTATATCAAACAAAGGTTCCAGTTAGGAAAATACTCAGATGGACGGGGTCAGAAACAATTGCCTGCAGTGGGGAAGATATACCACTGGCACATTCAGTGACCCTCTTCCTAACTCGAAGTGCCAACCAGGAGTCCAAAACATCCTTTGTACTACTGGAGGCGAAAAAGGAAGGTTTCAATACAAATGTGTGAAGGTACTTTATAGTCGAAACGAGGGAACCGGGCAGGTGCTGGCCGTCGCCATTGAACAGGGGTCCTTCGACGCTGTAAAAAAAGGCAAAGGGTTTCCTGAGCTACCGGTTCGGCAGGGTTGTATTGTGTGGACTCAAGAGGTCTGAAGAGAACATCGGACAGGCTCCGGAAGTTTCAACTCCGGCCTCGGAGAGTACACAGTCTCTGAGAGCGAGCTCTCAGAAGGGGATTTGGGCACAACAGTAATCGACCTCTTCCATGATATAACACCGGACGAAGAAGATACGCTGCTGGCATAAAACGGGGCATTAGCTCCGAGAGAGCAATAAGCTTGATGTCCAGCAAAATTAAAGCAGCACAGGTAAACATTCATCATGCTATAGCGGCTTCTGCTGTGATAGCTAGAATTTTTACCTCTCAAGGCCTGGGACTGATCTTAATTCAGTAGCCTTGGTTCATGAAAGGACAAGTCAAAGGATTGAAAAGTAAGGATGCACAGGTAATTTGGGATACTCGGACCGTAAATAAATAAAATTTACTCTACTTTCAGAGTCACTATCGTCATCGAAGGAGTTATCCGCACCAACATCATCGCATCTGTGTACTGTCCAGGAGATTAGCTATCATGAGCTCATCCGAGATGCAACAACTTGTGGAGCACTCCAATAAGATCCGCATGCCGCTGCTAATAGGGTGTGATGCAAACGCCCACAACATAATATGGGGTAGCACCGACACCAATAACAGAGGTGAGTACCTATTAGAATTTATCATAAGTTCGTCCCTTGATATTTACAATGTAGGAAATACCCCCACCTTTGTGAATCGAATTAGGGAAGATGTTCTTGACCTCACGCTAGGCAGTCCGAGCTTAAGCAAAATTATAAAGAACGGGAAAGTATCTTGTGAACCGTCATTGTCATAGTATTCGACCTGGAGAGTACAAGTGTCATGAGAAATTCAGTAAGGAATCCCAGGAAAACCAACCAACTGGGTAACCTATCAGAAAGCTTTAGAATATAATCTAGGGCGTCCTGAAACAAGAAATCTTCCAGCTTACTTTCTAGAGCTAGAGAACGCAGTGGAAGACGTCACTCATGCCATCACAAATGCGCTTGAACTAAGTTGCTCCTTTACGGGGCGAAAAAGCAGGAAAGATATGCCGTGGTGGAACTATACCTTGTCAAAACTGAACATCAATTCGGCTAAGACTACGATAGTGCCATTCACCACGAAAAGAAAACTTCAAAGACTCAAAGAAATCCGATTGTCAAGCACGACAGTGATACCGGTCAATGAGGTGAAGTATTTGGGACAACATCTAGACAGCAAACTACTCTGGAAGACCCACCACACTGAAGAAACTGCTAGAAAAGCAACCGGTGCTCTTATAATATGTAAGAGCCTAGAGGGAAAGTCGTGGGGCTGTAGCCCTAATATTCTGCGATGGATGTGCATAGCGATTGTGTGACCAATGATCACATATGGTGCAATAGTATGGGCAAAACGAACCATCTTGTCACAACTGGTGCAATGGAGGTGCTATTGGAATTAACTCCCCTACACCTCATTGTCTCAGAGGCGGCGAATAAAACCATTCTAAGAACAGCAAAAGAAGGAATTGGGAAAGGGAAATGCATTAGTTCGAAAGAATATGATGCACTACTCGGAAAACTTCCACTCTTGGCTATTCCAAGAGATGACAGCATTAAAAAATACAACTTTGAAAAGAATTTCTTATCGAAGCTCAGCAACAAGAAAGAATGGAGCGATGAATCCACTATCTATGGACTGAGCAACCACACGATAAAGTGCTATACAGACGGCTCGAGAACTAACGAAGGAACTGGTGCAGGAATGAATCCATGGGCATGAGTACCAGCATCTTTCAAGCAGAAGTATGCGCCATAGAATGATGCGTTTGAATCAATCTCGAAAAGAATTACAGAAACTGTAACATAGCAATAATGTCAGATAGTGAAGCAGCTATCTGCTGGATACCAGGCCATGTGGGCATCATTGGTAATGAGGCGACGGACTCTCTAGCGAGAAAAGGGGCAGGAGAACCCTACATAGGAGCTGAACCATTTTGTGGGATAGGAGAGCACATTCTACGAAGAATTCAGGAAATCGGAAAAGGAGGAAAAGGCTAGAAATTTTCGGAATCTCCAAGGTCTGAGACACGCCAAAAAAAACTCTTAGGAGATTACAATTTCAAAAGATTTAAAGCGTGTATCAGTCTTAGCAAAAATAACCTTCGCATCCTAACTGGTTTCCTAACGGGTCATTGCAAACTCAGAGAACACCTAAGGAAGATAGGGATATCAGATGAAGGTCTGTACAGATTCTGATTCCATAGAAACTCCAGAACACATACTGGAATCTTGCGGGGCACTAACCCAAAAAAGGTTTAAATATTTAGAAAAACACCAAATTCATGAAAAGGATTTACCAACCACGGATCCACTGCTCTCTCTCAGGAGCACGTTTCCCTTGCTAAGGCCAAAGCCAACATAATTTCTGGTGAATTAAGCTGTGAGGGGGCTCTGGAAGAGGGAGCAAGCCTCTCCAAGGTTTAAGTAGGGGGCACAATAGACCACAAGGTCGCAGTGTACTACACCCTTTATATTATTATTGTTATTATTAGGAAAATACTCAGAATTGATGAACCATATTTTGGCGAACGCATTTCAAAACTATACTCGCTGAGCCCCTGGATAATTCTAATGGTGACGAAGGATCTGAGGGAAATCAGGAGGGACCATTCCCTCATGTTGCAATTGAATATTCGGACTTGGACAATACAGATGAGGGCTCAGATTTTTCTCCAGATTTTAGTGATGCCGAAACCGACGAATCAGATGAGCAATCAGACGTGGAGTCAGCTGTTGATGGAAATGTGGTTCATAACAAAATCTACGTTGCTAAAAATGGAAAGCAATGTAAAGCTACAGAACCACAAAGAAGGGCCAGGCCTTGTGCACATAATATTCTGAGCTACATGTTACCAGGTCATAGTAGGTACGCATAGCAATGCTTGGGTGATGAACCTTCTGGGTTGGAAGTGTTGAAACAATTCATTGATGCTGAGATGATAGAAAAGATCTTGAGATTCACAACATTTCACATGAATCAAACCAAATCACGAGTCATTTCTTCAAACATACAGAACTACGAGTACTATGATATATCAAGCGAAGCGACCCTGCTGCTCCAACATCGGAAATTTACACCAACTTCGTGGCACGCTGTCAAAAGTTGTATATAGTCAGTGATGGAACAACTGTATGAAGCTCTACTTCCTTTCAGTTCGATTCATACATATGTACTCGTATATACTGGGAAAGGGTTCGATGGCAAAAACCTTACAGATGCTAAAAAAAATTGCGGATCCCAAGCTTTGCTAACGATAACAGCCCCGATTCAAGGCAACAATTGAAACGTGACTGCTGACAATTGGTTGAGCTCAATGGAGGCTGTGGATGACCTTAGTAAAAAAGGGCTGATGAACGTAAGCACCATGGGTTTTAACCCTTGAGTTTACCACCACCAAAAGACGACGCCTCAATGATTCTCTCTATGGATTCTCTTGAGATGGTAAAACTAGCTTGTCTTCTTCAAAAGTCGAAAGCAACAAGGTTTTGGACATTGTGTAGAGGACACGCTTCACTCGAAAGGAACCGATGAAAGTAACCTTTTTTACAACACTGCCAAAGGAGGCGTTGAAACGTTGGATCAAAAATGCGAAATCTACTCAACACAACGAAAGGATGAGAGGTGGCCCCTTTGTGTATTTAGTGGAATAATAAATATTGCCATGGTGAACAGCTACATTGTTCCCAAGACCTTTGTTGCTAGCCCAATGGAAAGAAGTGAGAAATAGCGACGGCGGGTAAAAATAAAGCGACATTAAGTTTACGTCTACTAAATTCATCACATTTTCCGTAGGCTTCACATCCGTAAGTAAGAATTGGCGAAATGAGGGTCTTGACTAACAGAGATCGGGATGCCATAGGTGTGAGACGTTATTAAGCCCACAGGGAGCAGATTACTCCATGTGCTTTAGCAACTCAACTTTGTATGTGATAATGCCAGGTTAGAGTTGAGTTAAAAATCATACCAAAGTTCTTGGCAGTGTTAACGTATTTGATAGGACCGTTGTTAATAGAGATCGGAGGTAGCATGGAGGTATTTACGGGCTTTCTAGATGTAACAATACATGGATTAATAAGAAGTAGATTCTGACTCGCCCACTTGAGGATTTTATCCAGATCGGAGCACAGGCCTGCAGATTCAGGAGAGGAGCTAAGGTGTTATTGAGTGTCATCGGCGTACATTTTCAAAGAATGGATGGTATGCCATACGAATTGGGAAGAAAATCCGACTCCGAATTTTCAGTAAAAACCGCTTGTTGACGATGATTCCAAGTATGAGGATATTTCTTAGACGGATTGCGGAATTAGAAAAGTTGTACATTCTGGATAATTTTCGCACAGAATGGCATGATTAACAGTGTCGAATGCCTTAGAGAAATCGAGAAGCATCAAGAAGTAGAGATGACCTATATCAAGCTTTTGCCTGATGTCATCGACAATTCCAAGCAGAGCCGTCGAGCAACTATGCTTTGGGCGAAAATCAGACTGCTTAAACGTCAAAAGATTGTGTTGGTAAAGAAACCTATTTATTTGCCTTTGCATGATTCAAGTATAGCAATAGGGCGAAATTCGGTACACGAGGGATTCCCTGACACTGGTATTATCTTCGACAACTTCCAGACTGAAGGAAAAACACTTTTTGTGAGGATTCGATTGTTGGGATACGAAATTCCTGTTAAGCTCATTTCCGTCGGTGGTAGTTAGATTTCTGCTCCTTTGTTTTCCCACCCCGATCTCCTTGAGATACTTCCATGACTGTTTTCCGATTGACGAAGGATTCAACTGTTTTGAGTAAAATTTAATTTTGGCCACCCGTATTTTGCAACCAACTATATTACACAGTGAGGGATAGGTCGTATGAAACTCTTCCACTCTGAAACGCTTCCATTTGATATAAGCTTCGTCGCGTTTTTGCATTTGGTGGCGAATATCTGAGGTCAAGCAGGAGTTGTGGTTAGGCTTAAAAGTTTTCGTTCGTATGGGCACGTGGCGCTCAAATAGTTAAACCATTTTCGACTTATTTGTTCCCAGTTAATAACACGCATGTCTCTTTCGAGCACAGGTCTGTAAACCACAACAAGAAGAATTGAGTCGTAAGCAGTAAATAGTTCTATGAACAAGTAGTCCATAGGACACGCACCCTGGGAGTTAAATAGAATTTTTATAGTTCTAAAGGTATTCTTACGAACATAGATTGCAACTCCACCTCCAATCCGCCGAACTCTATCAGCACGAAAAATGTCATACTTATCCATCTGAAATAGATTTTTATTTATCTGGATAACTTCATCACCAATAAGGTCAGAAAGGAACCGTGTTTCAGACACACAAATTATTTCAATCTCAAAACCATCAAAGAGATACCAAAATTCATTCATCTCAGGTTGTAAGCTTTGTGCATTTATGTGGCAAAGCTGAAGGCCTTGTTTTTGTTTGGAAAAAACATTTAACAAAGTACGTAAAACCACACCGTCACTTGATTCTGGTTAATATTAAACCTGCCATCTCCATGAGAGGTCATCGGCATTCTATAATGGTCCTTGAGTTAAAAAAAACATGAGTCCAGGGATTTGAAAGCGGCCTGACTGTCGGAAAATATGCGCATATACATAAGACATATTACGTTTTTCTTTCGGAAGGACAGACACTCCTTAATTGCCAGAATTTTCACTTAGAACGCTGTTCGGTGATTGGGAAAGCGCAATGAGAGGCTTAGGGTAAGTTTATCAGCGAAGACACTACCACCAACCCCACTATCGGTCTTCGAACCACCAGTGTAGAAGTGGATTGATTTTTCGTCCAAGAAGGCATTTTTCTCTGAGAAGTATCTGGGGGGAATGTTTACGTGGAAGTTTTTGTCAAACCAGTGTTTGGGTATGGTGTAGCCGATGTTCTCTGGCAGTGTTCCTAGTGTCCAATGCGAAGTCGCTTTAAGGGGAATAGTTGCTGCTTAGCAGCTACTTGTCTGCTGAATATGTCGAGGGGCGTCAAGTGAAACAGAACAATCAGGGGGCGGTGGGAGTTGTGCGTAGTATCCGCTTGTGCCCAGACATGCTGCTCTTTGGCCTTTGTTTAGTTTCATGCACTTGACTGCTTTATCTAAGGCCGCCCACCATACAACCACCTTGAAGGTGAGTATCGACCTTATAACCGAAACATATAACCAATGGGTAAGATGAGTTTTGAGGTCCCTTTTGTTATCGATGGCTTTTTTGCAAAAGAATAAAGCTACTGAGACTTTCCTCCCTCTTTCTTGAATTATAGGTTTCCCGCTGTCGAAAATTAGACCTCGATATTCCGCTGTGTCAGAGAAGACCAAGTTGGTACCGTTGATCAGAAGAGGGTCTGTGATCGGAATTTTATATTTCCTGAAAAAGAGGACACGATCGGTTTGATGGGGGCTTATTCCCAATCCACAGCGATCCGCCCAACGTGTTAGAATGTTGAAATTATACGGAACTCTTTAATAATTTAAAGATGTTTTACTAAAAGGGCTATAGCAACGTCATAAACATAAGCAGCCACCCTGCTATTAACCGCTTGCAGGTATACCAGCAGTTCGTTGAAGACTGTGTTCCAAGAAGGGGTGAGAGGACATCGCCTTGAGTCATACTTTTGCTGACACACCTCTTTTTAGAAGACTGCCCCAGTTTGGATTTAATTATTCTGCTCTTTAAAGTTGACAGCGCAGTCGTGATTGCGGATGTGTTGACATTATTAAGAGCGCTTTCTATTTCCAGGAAGCTACCATTGGGGAGGAGGGTTCGGCTGGGATCCACGTCCGAGTTCTGGGTCTGCTAGATATATCTTCTTTAGCCACAACCACAAGACTAGCACCTGGCGAAACCTCTCCTAATCCAGATATGCCTGTTTTATAGAGATCGACGGATCTCTGGTCGGCGCAAACGATCAATTTGACGTGGCCTTGATTCCAACCAGCGTTGCTTGTGAATGAGGTGGTCCGGGGTTTTTATGGTGTATAAGTTGCTCGAGAGCTTCAGCTTGACCAACTACCACCGATCGGCGTGTACGGATCCATCGGCGTCGCTTCTGTCGATCACCGCGATCGTAATTTCGCCTTTAAGGACATCGCTTTAAAGATCTCTGGCGCTTGGAGGTGTCTTCAAGAATGCCTCGAGAATCAACTCATGACCATACTCAGCTTCTACAACTCGACAAGTTCGATGCTCGGGTAGAAGTTTGCCAACGATGAAACGATGTTATTCGTATCGAATCTTGAAAATGAGTGAATAAATTGTTCCCGAATGTGAACGACGAGAAAGTGACTTTACTTGTCAGAAACGTAGATGACATGAGCAACTTTTTAGCTCTTCCACAATAGTCGGCGAACATACCCACTCCGTCATGCCACAGGCACTTTGTATATTCTTGTTAACAAATTACTCGTCTCGAGCCGTATATACTCATATGTAGAACTAATGAACGTTTTTTTGATTGCATATAATAGTCTCACCCCCAAGCGCCTTAATTCTGTCTAATTTTTCGGCAGGCAATTCACAAAAATCCCCTTTCAAACGAAGAACGCAAAAACACACCAACAACTTATCCCTTTAAGTACTTGACTTAATCACAAACAGTCCTCGGAATAAAAATGATGATGTGATGTCAACACTGTGTAAGGGTAGACAGAAACACCCCATGTTTCCCCTTACACGCGGTTGACAGCTAATTAGCAAGGTAAATCCTAATTTCATTAAATGACAAATTAAGTGATTAGAGCGCCAGCTTAAGGATAAAGAACCATTTTGTCTCTTCAAAGAGAAGAAACAGAGCCTCAATTTGTATTCTGTCTCAGCCATGGAGAGGTTAAGGCCTTTTATTTAACCCTTAAGATGCTACACTTATCATAAAGCAGGCAGAATTAAGATGCTTTTTCTATGCTTGCCAATCGTGACTACCTGATATTTTATTAATTGTCTCAAGGATTTTCTTGGAGGACTTAATTTAATTAGGCGTTTTCTCTTCGATGCTTGTTATGAAGCATGGCAAAGTGCTTATCTCATAAGTCAAAGTTTTAAGAAGGCTTAAGCACGAAATTCAAATTAAAAGTAAATTTAATTAGACAAACAAAATAATGTACTCGGCACTTGCATGTAAAGGAGGTGTAAACGTTTTATATAAAAGGATTATGAAGAACTTAAATTCAATTTTACATTATTTGTAGAGCAGCCATCAGACGCAAGGCACACAACTTACAGGCCCAACAATTTTAAAGATTTAGGTTAAGTACTGCAGTATATAGAAGTTGTCGGGCCTTTAAGAACCTTGATGAAAATTTATCTGACTGATGGTGATGGCGCGATCGTTAGCACACGCAGACAGCCCGGGTTCGATTCCTGGCTGGGTCACCAACAATTTTTCAAATCGCCATCACCCTTTCGGCGGGGAATGGCAAACTCCCGAAAGTAAAATTGCCTACGAAAAAGCTTCTAAGGAGTGCCGTTCGGACTCGGCGATAAGCCGTAGGCCCCTCTCAGATGTGACAAAAATGACAACATGAGCAACACAAATGAGTGTCAAGAAGCTAGGCCATGGCCCAACCGGGCTGCCAGCGCCACTGATTTTTTTTTTTTTTTTGTGATGGTGAGGGATTTCCAGTCATGGAAGCAAGAACGTATGCAGCATAGTCAGGTAGTGGAGGAAGTTTATGACTTCTTCAGAAGTTAGTTTCCGTCATCTTTGGATAGCGATGTCCAGACACCTAGCAAAGGATACAAGGTTTTGTTTGCAATGGGTCTACAATTTTATGAAGCTTCATTACTTGTACTCTACGGTTTTTATAACTAATTGTAGTATACTCTTGAATTGATTGTAATAGATCTTGTTGCTAACCCTGTCTTTTTGGTACTGCCGCCAACCCATAGGTGCCGCGATCATCATTTGGGAGCAACAATAAAGAAAGAACGGAAATTTACATACTCGTAATTTTCATTACGCATACTAGAAATTCTGCGTCCTCCAATTCAAAGCTGATTTTCCATGATATTCCAGGTCTTTGGTCAGCCCCAATGTGCCTTCTGCTTAACTTGCATTCAGCTTAACATTTCCAAATTGTGCTTTATCTCGACTTACACTTGACTACGTCGAATCTCTAATAAGAAGACTTTCAAAACCTTCATATTCGTATAGTAGCAGGAATACTTAAGGCCCAAACCCATAGAATCCGTCGCGTTCGTTGCGTTTACAATCCACTAAAATCGTATTTGACGGATTGCAAAGAGGTGCCCAATGAATACGTACGTTGCGTCCGAAATCCATCAGAAACATCCATCCATATGAAACACAAAGGAGCAACCGAATGAATTTCCGTGGAAACATCTGTCAGACATCTGTCTGTTAAAAGTTGACCAATATCATTCGAAGTAATGCATTCCACTTGTGGGCCGCATTTGCTGTCTCTCGTTCTCTCATTAGGACTTATGAGTTGTCAAGTTTTTGACATGACGCAACGTACGCAACGTATTCTATGGGCTGGGTCGGATAGTATATCTCACCTTCTTCTGAAAAGATGTTGCACTGCGTAAGGTTTTCCATCAGTCCAACTCTTAAGAACATTTTCTGAGTAAATAGATAATAGCATTTGTCCACCCCGTGCAAACAATTAGCGAATCTTCTTTCCCTACGCCTTCAGACAGATTGCACTTACGTCAGCTCATGAAATATCGCGAAACGCGAAACTTCTCAACGACGGGCAGTTCGGTTTTCAAAGCAACAGTTCCACTGGTGATTTGATTGCATGTCTCACTGAATATTGGAACCAAGGCGTACATCAAATCGACGAAAGTAAGAAAGTTCCAGTTGATGTTTCTAAAGCTTTCGACAGAGTTTGCCCTCAGGCTCTGTTGTCTAAAATGCGTAAAATTAGGATTGACGACTTTCTTCTTCAATTGATTAGAAATAACCATTTGCAACAGCTGCTGTCCAGCGACGTCGCTCAGAGAGTACAGGAACAGACTAAAATTTAATACGAATGCTGTTAGTGACCCAAATATTTGTCGTTATTTTGCCAACAGCCTAAACGACAATGCGTCAACTGTGAATGTTAACGTCAATGTTCCAATTAAGGCGATGTGGGACAAAGTAAAGAGCGTTTTTATGGAAGCTGGATCTGAAACAATGGCTAGGCAATCAACGGATAGAGATCTCTGGATATCGCAGGACATTTGGGAGGAATTACACACCGCAGAGCACTCAAAATTAGAATCACAATAAAAATGATGCTCATCGAAATTTGGTTCTACAGAACGAGTATCTTCCTTTTCTTCTTAGGTGGCGCTACAGTCCGGGTTGCACCTGGGCCTCAAACAATATTCCTCTCAAGTTAGCCCGGTCTAACTGCTAACTGCCTCCAGTTTCGCACGCTGAGTTTTTTGAGGTCATCTTCCAGTTGTATGCGCCACCTAAGGCGAGGTCTTCCATTACTGCGTTGTCGCATCGGATTGAATTCGAGGAATCTGCGGGCCGGAGCGTCGGTATCTATTCGCTCTACATTTCCCAGCCACCTAAGACGTCCAATGCGAAGCCTCCTCACTAGGTCTATGGTTGAATCTTCTCCTCCAAAGTCCGTCAACGCAAACGGGACCGACAATCTTGCGAATGACTTTTCTCTCGAATTGACCAAGGATTTCTTCGTCTGCTTTTGATAAGGTCCATGCTTCCGCTCCATACAGTAGGGCTGGAATGATGAGATTATTGTAGAGTGTCTCCTTAGACGTTCGAGAGAGGGTATTCCAAGTCCAAAGAAGCAGCGATTGGCAAGCGTAAACCTTCGTTTGATCTCCGGTGAGATGTTGTTATCAGAGTTAATAGCAGAGCCGAGGTAGGTAAAGTCCCTTACCACGTCAAAGTTATAGCTGTCTATTGTGACGTATTGTCCAATTCGTCGGTGTTGTGTGTTCTTTTTTGTTGACATAAAATACTTGGTTTTGACTTCGTTTATCGCCAGACCCATTTTGGCCGCTTCCGTTTCTATACCCGCAAAAGAACACATAATAGCTCGCTGTGTTCTTCCAATTAAGTCTTCTACATCGTCTGCATATGCGAGTAGTTGAACAGATTTCTGGAAGATCATACCTCTTGCGTTGATTTCGCACGTTTCTTTCAAGAGCGATGTTAAAGTGATCGCATGACAACGCATCTCCTTGCCTAAATCTTTTTTGGACATCAAAGGACTCGGTGAGGTCTTTACCGACCTTAATGGAGCAGCGAGAATTCTCCATTGTCATCCTGCACAGGCGGACAAGTTTGGCAGGTAGCTTTATACAGGTCGTCTCTAAAGATGCTGTCATAGGCGGCCTTAAGATCGATGAAAAGGTGGTGGGTATCGATTTGGACTTCTGTCTGACAGCGAGGTGTTGGTCCTCCTCGCCGTTATACAGTCTGTAGAATTTGTTCTTCGATATTCTCAGCACCAAATGTGATTCTACTACGAGATTTCCATCGCTATCTCTACAGGTCTCTGTACAGGATTTTTTCCCCTGACACGTTCTCCTTACATTTTGGTAGAACTTCCGTACATTGTTCCTGGTATAGCATCTCTCAATATCCTCGATCGCGTGCTTCTCGTGCTCTTTTTGTTTTCTTTCTTAAAAGCTGGTATTCTTCCGTTCTCTTTCGCTCGTAGATTTTTCGAGCTGATCTTGTTCTTTCTTTCAACGCCGCTTTATACGAGTACGCTTGTTATTTTTCTGCGTTTGCTAGTCGATATTCTTCATCAAACCAGGGGTTTCTCAATTGTGGTCGTTTTAAACCCAGCACATCATTCGAGGCCTTTGTGATAGTTTGATGGAGTTACCGCCACTGGTCCTCTGCACTAGCTGTTGCTGCGGTAGAACTTGTCTCGAGAAGTCGAGATACGCGCTACGACATCACACCTTCTCACTATACTTCGTTGTTGTGGCCTTGAGGATGTCCGCATTCGTACCTTGACTACAACAAGGTAATGGTCCGAGTCAATGTTGGCGGCTCGGAATGTTCGGACATCCAGAATACAGGAGTCGTGCCGCATGTCGATCGCAATGAATTGTTGATCCGGAGACCGCCAATTCCCCTTATGGATATTGAGATGAAGAAATCGTGTACTTGCTATAGAGATATTGCGCCCCGCGGCGAAGTCCACAAGCCTGAATCCGTTTCCAGACGTGGTGTCATGTAGGCTGTGTTTCCCGATCGTTCTACCGAAGATGTCCTCCTTTCATATCTTGGCATTAAAATCGCTCAGGGCATTCTTAACGTCATATTTAGGACATTGCTCGCAGGAGCTCGTAGAAATTATCTTTGGTAGCGTCGTCTTTTTCATCCGTTGGGGCGTGTGCATATATTAGGCTTATGTTGCCGAATTTACCCTTGATGCGGATTTTCATGAGATACTTACTTACATATAGAAAGCTTAACACTTCTTGCCTAAGTCTGCGGCGTATAACAAATCCGCATCCAAATAAGCGCTGTTTTTGGTCTTTGTTACAGTTACCGTAGTAAAAATCACAGTTTTCTTTAATTTGTTCTTCAGGGTATGCTCTAGAACCATCCTTTTATTATGGTCCCCTATCAAAACTGTCTCAACCTTATTAAAACCCTTGAGGAACGCAGAGATGCTGCCGGGTTTCTCTTCATTCATCGATTAATTTCAGGTCACATTGATCGCTTACAACTCTTTGTTCCTCAACACTAACCCTCGAAATCCTTGCACGCCTCTTCTCTTCTATTTATCAACCGGTCATACCTTCTGTTTCGCGTATGCTACAAAAGATCAATTCGTACCTTTCCATTTTTGACTTTAATCGCACTACTCCCAGCCTCAAATCCGATCTCCTTCACCACTCCAACTATTACTCCAGTTTAAGATTGTGTAGCTTGTGTTAAACCGAATAAACGGCGGCCTTCGCCTTCAAATATACTCGACTCTACTCGTATATCCTATCTTAGTTGTTGGAAATTTTAGAACTTCTGTGTGCATAACCTAAAAAATTAGGCACATTAGCTTTGTCTCCGAATTCTTCAACCGACAAGTCAGTCAGTCTAAAATCTCTTCTTTCATCCAGTTCCAAGATATTTTTCTGGTCAATTAGTTTTCGTTTTACCGTTCTTTATGGTTCAAACATTTTTCAATTTCTCATATTTCGAAAATAAGTCGATTTGCAAGCCACTTACGTGAGCTGAAACCTTTTGAAATGCATTTGTCAAAGCAATTCGATTCAAAAGTGTCACAATAAATTCCGAAGTACAAGTACATACCCAAATGGCTGCACTTTCAATACACTTTGATGTCTAGGATAATCAAGGAATCCAAAATGATTGCTCTACATTGTAAAAAAAGCGAAAAAAAAAATCAAAATCAGGAATCATCTACATGCCAACAACTATGCAGTCTTTTGTGTATCTGGGATTTGCAAAAAATTGAGGCAAACGATTTGCAGTCGAATGACTTTTTTGAATCTAATTGAGCCATGTCCTTATGTATGCTGCTTAAAAGATGTGAAATTGGAAGTCAAATAGTCCTCCATTCTGATCCTTCATGATGACTTCATTTGTGTCTTGGTCTAAAGTCAGCTTCGACCAATACAAATCGTCATAGTTCCTTAGCATATCCGAATACAAGAATTATTCAGGCGATATTAGGAGATAGCGACACTCAACCTGAATCGCCCATAGAGAAACGCGGCAAAGTGCCATTATTTCTCCTCTACTCTGGCGAATGGTTGTGAAAAAAATGTTTGCAAGCCTTTACTGAGTATGTCAAAATGGTCGCGTATGCGTATGACGTGGTGATACTAGTGTCGGGAAAGCTTCCTTCCGACTTAGTGGTCATCCGCTCATACCATCCCCCAGCGCTAGGTATCTAAGTGTTATCCTAAACCAAAAACTTAGCTGGAAGCAATACATCGAACACAGGATAAGGTCACCTTCTATGCCTTCAACCAAAGACGACCTTATGGATGTACACAGCCGTAGTGCATCCAGTTCTCAGCTACGGGCCATTAGCATTAGCCCAACGACGAGCAATGGTCATGCAATTAAAAAGGCTCCAAAGAACAGCCAGTTAAGGTCAGCCCCAATGTATGCCCTTATATTTGCTATCGCATCCAATGTTTCAACCTACGCACAAAGAAATATCGCACTATGCATCACAGTCAAACTCACAGAATCTGCGTGCTGGACTGCACCGCCTTACGGCCACAGCAACAACCTGGACTGGGTACGATTCCAATCGACTACACCACACCCAAACAAAATTTCAAGAAAAACTTCCACTTTTGATTCTTCACCAAAGCCTAGTAGACGAAGTTTAAGTAGAACACGACTTCGACATAGTCATCTACATAGAAGGAGCAGTCTTGAAACACTGAAACTATCAATGTCACATTGCTTGCCGAATTTCGTCAGCGTGTTTCAGGCGGAATTACTAGCAATCTGAGGGGTTTAAACGCACTTCGAGCGTGACACAATGTACAAACAAAACATTGATATCCTTATGAGTAGCCAAGTCGCTGTGAAAGCTATCGACACAGCTGCCGGAAGTGCCGGAATGATGAGCAATCTCAGCAATCTGGCCAAGCACCTCAGGGTTACACTGGTCTAAATCTGGCCTAGCAGGGTCCAACTCAACACGGCTGACTCGATGTAAGGTATCACATCCCGCTAGGAGCGCTTACACTTTCTGTAGAAGACCAACATCCAATTGAGGGAGTAAACAAACTGAGCTGTGTTAAGGATAATATGGCCGATCTCCAATTAGAATAAAACAAAAGACGTAGACCCCATTCAGATATCGTCAGAGTCATGGCTATAATCACGGAGCCTTGGCCATTTGGAAAGCTGTTATGTTTATAGGCAGAACATCGACTTCACAATTCAACAGTTTATTCAGTCGTTCGCAGATCTCCCCAGAGAATAGACGTGTTTTCGGCTTTTCCTGAGGTATAAATTCTAGTGATCCAGTTTGGTTAATAGAGATAATCAGTCGTAATTCAAAGTGACTCGGTAGCGCAGCGGTTAGCGGCGTCGTTCATCAAAACACAGAACGCGGGTTCTCGAACCCCGGCCAAAAGTTGGACTTTTTTTTTTTCTTTTTTCTTGTGCCATACATAAATATAATTTCAAACACAACGAACACTAGGAAATCACGTGATGGATGGTGGAGAGCGTTCCGCTCTTCCCATAACAGGAGTTTTAAAAGGGAGCAACACTATTGCCGGTGCCGTGGCAAAAGCCATTAAAAGGAGGAGGACGTTAAGAACGACTCCTAATTTAACCAAAATAAAAATAAGTGCTGCTTTAACAGCTGAAGCAGCAACAGCAACACAACAAAACAAAAAACAACCTGATGATGCGTTAATGCACATCCAGGGGGCCAACAACAACTTTGCCTCTTTAGCGGCATCCGAGTCGGAAGATGATCATGAGGCAATAGCAGCATTCAAAAGCTAAAAGAAAAAGTGCTTGCTATTAAGCAAAAGGAAACTGCACGCAGGCAAAGGGAGCAATACGAAGCAGAAAGCTCCCAACAACAAAAGCAGCAAGAGCAGAAACAACAACTGCAGCAACAACAAAATCAGCAGCAGAAGAAACAACAGCAGCTGCAAAAACAGCAACAGCTACAAAAACAACAGCTGAAACCACAGCAGCAATCAAAACAGCAGCAGCGGAAACAAAACAGCAGCAGCAACAGCAACAACAGCAGCAGCAGCAACAACAACAGCAGCAACAGCAGAAGAAGAATGAGAGCGAATGGACGAGACAATAAAACAAACTATGGACACTACAATACCGCGGTATAAACAAACGACTAACGAAGATCTGTTCCGCAATCCTACTATTGACGCACTGCACCGACAGAAAAGTAGACTTCTGACAAGACTTAAAAACTTATACAGACAGTTTACAGACAGACAAGACCCAGAGATTAGGACACTGAAGTCGTCGATTAAAAATATTCAAACATTAATCAAAGAGAATTACAGAATTGCTGTAAGTTTGTATTGGAACAACAAGGTTCGGGCTGTAAACACCAGCAACCCGAATATGTTCCCACAAATAAATAAACTATTTCGGAGAAAAAATCAAAACGACCTTCAGTGTCTTAAAATAGCCCGGACAACAGACAACGAACGGTTACTAACAATAGCAGGCATTGATACAAATGAGGCCGCTGATGATGACGACTTCTTTGTGATCGAGGATCCACAGGAGAAGGTTGAGGCCATAGGGGCGACTTTCCAGGAAGTATACAAGGCTAATGATATCATTGACCTTAATTATGACCTGGACAATCGCGTCTTGGCGCACAACTTTTATATTCGAAATGAAGTAGAGAACTGGCGATCCGAGGGCTCTGGTTTCACCCGCTTCAGCGACGAAAATATGGCAAATAATGTCATTGCTAGAGAAGGTGGCCTACCCCCGTTCATTTCGAAGGAAGAACTCCATGAGATCTTCGACACAATCAGAAGTAAGAAATCAGTGGGGACTGATGGTATTCCGAACACCGTGCTTCGACATCTTCTTCTAGAAGTGCTGGACATTTATACCACCCTGTTTAATAATGCAATGAATAATGCACATTATCTAGCGCATTGGAAAACGGCGGTGGTTCAACCTATCCCCAAAAAGGGAAAGGATATATCCAATCCAGCGAATCTTCGGTCGATAAGTCTCCTTCCGAATATCAGTAAGGTGTTCGAAAAAGTAATCAATAGAGCTCTGACGAGGTGGGTTGAGGACAAACATATAGTTCCGGATAATCAATTCGGTTTTAAGGCAGGACATGCTATCTCACATGCCGCGTCTAAACTGGTGTCCGATATCCAATGGAATAAAGCCAAAAAACAGTGTACTGGTGCCTGTCTAGTTGACTTGGAGAAGGCTTTCGACACTGTATGGTTAGAAGGTCTTTTCTACAAGCTGGCTAGTCTGGGGATCAGTAAACCACTCTTGTACATTCTTTATAATATGCTAACCAACAGACAGTTCATCGTGAAAAATGGTGATGTAACTTCTGTTGGAATATTTCAAATTAAAAATGGTCTTCAGCAAGGCGCGGCCAATTCACCGATCCTATTCAACATTTATACAAGCGACTTGATAGGTTCACTTCCCCATACTATTACGTACGCAGATGACTTGATAGCGTACAGAACAGGTCCAAAAATCGAGGTCATTAATACTCTCTTACAGCGTGACTTCGATAAGATAAGACGATTTTGCGATGACTGGAAGTTGAAAATCAACTTTCAGAAGTCGGAAACCATTCTTTTTAGGACGCCGTTGTCTGGAGCCTCTAGGGATACCAGAAAAAATTGGCGAAAGTTCTCGATCACTGGACAACACGGACAGCCTCTTGCCTGTCGAAGTGTAGTCAGATACGAGTACCTTGGGATCTGGCTAGATCAGTTTCTGTATTTTAACAAAAATGTAGATGCTGCTCTATCCAGAGCTAAAGGTGCTTTTGCCCTCACAAAGAGACTCTTTTATAGCAGCCAACTCGATGCGAGGGTAAAGATAATCTGCTACATGGCCCTTATCAGGCCCATGCTGGTATTTGGGTGTCCCGTGAGGTTCAATGGTCAAGCAAGCTCAATGGAAAAGATTCGGATGTTTGAGAGGGCTTGCTTATACAGAACACCAGAGTCGGAGTACAATTTTTTTTATCCTAATGAGGTCCCTTACAACAGGGCGAACCTAATATGAGTGGACAACTTCGAAATTAAGCTAACTCGAAGGCACATTGCAAGAGGAATGGCCTCGACGAATAACCTGATATCTGGGGCTTACTACCCCAATTATCTTTATCATGAGAGTGTGCGCTCTAACGGCTTCGTTCCACCGGAAGCATTCCTCTACCTAGATCAGATAAGGTTGATCCAGGATAGATCAGCGATCCCATTAATCTTCCATGTCGCTCGGACAGCTGGGGACAGGCGACTCAACTACAACAGAGACGTCGCACACGGCAGGGTGGATCGCCTTAGGTTCAGTAGGGCGGTGGGAAATCGCGATAAGAGGGATGTCATTCGGCAGCACCAGCATTTCTGGTGGTTGAATGATGGAGAAGATGTAACGTCGTTTCCAATTCATTCAAGAGCCTGAATGTCTGCACTAAGACAACAATTTGTTGACGTTCTTGACGACATCTCTGGCAAAGAAATACAATATCTAGTTCGTTTTCTGGACTCCACAGGCTGAGTCTAGGCAGCGGCTGTGTCACATCCTTAAGGACACACACAGATCAAATGAGTCGTGGTTACGAAAATGCACACTCTAGCGCTTCTTGGGTTCATGTTAAACTGCCACATCTACCTTCCTATAGCATACCCCTTAATTGCTAAAAGCTTGAATAGTAGCAAAAATAGTAACCTAAACTTGCCAATCAAATGCAACATGAGAAGCATTTTCTCGGAAAAGAGGCAGTGGGTGTGTGTGACAGCAGGACTATTGACGCTCTAAATAACCTTCGACTATCTAGAAATGTCTACCGCGATCCCCTTTTTTCTATCGTAACAAAGCACTAAGGCACACCACAAGTCCAGAGAACTCTCTTATTTTCATTTAATAAGATTTTCAAAGGGAACTACTGAACTTGGATGAAAAGGGAGTTTTCCCAGGTCTCAACCCCATTGAAGTGAGTAATACCTAAATTCAAGTAAGGCAAGCCCGCCGGACAGGCCTGCCTACCTGTCGAAATTTTAAGGGCAGCATGAGATGACTTGGTAGAGAGCACACGATTCGTTTGGAGGAAATGGGACCTAAGCATGGTTTGTCAGACCCTGAACTGCACCAACTACAGCGGAAGGTGCCTCTGCAACATCACTTATAAAGTTCTGTTTGCCTTATTATTTCAACGCCTAATACCTATTGTAATTAGTCTGACCCGTCCTTATCAGTGTAATTCTGGATAAAACGTCACAAAAAGCAGTTACAACTTTAAGGTAGATAAGGCATTTAATGTGCCTCGACCCGCTATCAATTCCGAAAACGTACGGACACGTTTCGGGAGCGAACTGTATGAGACGTACACAGATGCCGACTTCCCCAGAAAAGTTTGAATAAAAAGCTTAGATAGCTAGGTCATCTTGAGCGCATAACCATTAGGGCCGTGAGGACGATCTTATCGTAGCTGTAGCACTCAAGTGGAAACAGAACTGATCATTAACCCGTCTACACCGGACTAGCAGTACAGTCTATATGAGGTAAGAAGGTAAGTAAGTCGCCTGAAATAGCTCTCCCATTTTTACTGCATCGGTGCTGCTAAGCTTATGGGGTTGGCTAGTGTCGCAGACCATAGATGGCGTCTACATACTGCTCGGTCCTGGATCACTTCAGTAGTGAGCCCCAGGCTTTTTTACGTATTTGCCATCTGCGAAATCCAGGAATTCTTTTTCCGACCTCGTTTTCTTACAGTTTGAGTGACCGTTGTTGATAGTTCCTTTTTAACCGGATTTTCCGCAGATCTTCTTTAAACGTGGCAATACTAGCTTATTCAATTCGCCTCAAGCTGTTCGGCTACCGAATTCTTTGTATGTAGACTTCCTCTAATACGCGTTGATCTAATGCAATCGCGTTTAGTGACTAGTGACTCCACTAAACATCCTTCACATTTTCATTTCCGCTGCCGTCATTTTGTTTTTAAACGCTTCGTACATTTTCCAGCACTGAGAACCGTACATAAGAGCTGGTCTTACAACCGTGGTGTAGAGTTTCCCCTTCAATTCAAGTGGAAATTTTCGGTCGCAAAAGATTCCCGAATTTTGCCGCCATTTCATCCATCCCACACTCACTTTGTGGTTTACGTCGTCGTCACATTTCGCTTCCATGTTAACGATTGATCCTAAGTACTTAAAGATAGTGCTTTTCGGAAGAACGATTCCGTCTAATTATATCCGGAACAGGTTGCAACGGATGCGCAAATGGGCACGTCAAATGCTCCGTCTTTGAACGACTTATTTTAAACCCGTTTCTCTCTAGCGCATTTCTCCATGAATCTAAGGCGTTCTGTAAATCTTCGACGTTATCGCTCAGTATAACTGCGTCGTGCTTTTCCATTATTATTCGTAGGCTTTGGATAGCCTCCACCGTCGATCTTCCTTCAACAAATCCACACTGGCTATTATCGAGCTTTATTATTTGCCGAAGACGATCGTTTAAGACTCTTTCGACGATTTTCATTGTGTGTGACATAAGCTTGATTGGTAGTTGTTGCATTCTCGTTGTCGCCTTTTCCTTTGTATAGTGGAACCAAGAAGCTACTTCTCCATTGATTCGGCATAGGTTGTCCACATTTTAATTTATTTAAAAGTTTCGATAGCCAAACGCTGCCGATCCCCTCCATCTTCGACCAAAACTCTGATGGAATGCTGTCTGTCCCCGCCGCTTTCCCCGGCTTTATTTTTCCGATTGCTGTACTTATTTCTTCGATTGAAAAGTCCGAAACTTCCTCCTCGAATAGACCAGCTGTCGGCACGATATCACGTGGAAACTGTTAGTTAAGCAACTCCTTGCAGTATTCAAGCCACCGGTCACAAATTTCCCTTTCATTTGTTAATAGGCGACCGTCTGCGTTTTTGATGTATTTCGGCGAGGTTATTTCCATTGAATTTTTTCTCCTCTGTGCAGCGAGCTAAAAAATATTTGGCATTTTAGTATTGTACGAGGTTTGAACTTCTTGGATAGCTTGTCTTCTATCCGCCGATCGTGAGGATATTTGTTCCAACTCCTGGTACAGGTTTTCCGCTTCTGCCGCTCGAGTTCGAGCCAGGACTTTCTTTGCGATCTTTTTAAGACGCTCGTATTCAAGAGCCAGTCGAGCTTTTTCGATATCGTCGCTCCGATCGCATTTTGTCCACGCTTGGAATGCACTCTTCTTGTCGGCCACAGCTCGTTTGGTTTCGTCATTCCACCACCATGTTTCTTTGCCGACGTGATGGTATTTCGATATAGTCCCCAGATGGGATTTTGCGAGTGTTATGCATTCCTCGTGCATGCTGTTCCACATTACTTGCGGGCTAAGTGAGTCTGCTATACCATTTATATTGTGAAGTACTTCTTTAGCCAGTGCGATAAATCTTGCGCTTCGTTCCTTCGATAGATTATACCACCGGATTTTTGGCTTTCCAAACGATGCCCGTGTTTTCGGTGGTTCCGCTGTGAAAAATTCTGTAATGAGCAGACGGTATTGGCTTACTAGCGATTCTCCGAGGATTACTTTACAGTCTTTAACACGGTTTCTCATCGACATTTAGCAGAGGTGATAATCTATTTGCGTTTCGTGGCCAACCAACGATGTTGTTTAGAAGATCCGCTGCAACAGCAATTCCAACACCGTTTCGTCCATTGACCTTTCCATGGTAGAACATCTTAAATGCCTTAGTTTTTAAATCTAGAAAACGCGCTTTATTTCCTGTATTACACCACTTCGTTTCCTGTACGCACAGGATGAAATTATCGAATATTGTGCTGAAAAAGGTTCCACAGAACTTCCAATTTGCGATGAAGTATCTCTGCAGAATTCAGTTCTTCAAGATCAGTCGCGTTATGCGTGTAAGTTAATGTCCACTCAAAACACCAAACTCAGTGGAGAAAGCTTCAGTGACTGGAAGCATACATCCATCGTCTATATGAACATGAGATTTCAAAGACTCTTTTGCAATCAGTAATGAGTTTAGTGCAACGGGGTAAAAATCCAGTTTTGGCAAAAAATCTTTAGAATTATCGTTAGTACTATCACATTCATTGCTTGGATTAGTCTTTTGTGGTGACACTGAAATTATAAGTTCACCGAGGAATGGAAATGCTAGCCGATTATGAACCAATCCATGCAAGCCATTTCAAAGAGCATGTAAATTAAGGAAGTGGTCGTGCCAGTTACCTTTGGTCCACACTTATTATTCGGTGTCAGTGGATTATATTCTCATATCGATCAGCTGACTATAGTTGCTCGATATATTGAAGGATCGCTGCCAAAAGGAACATTTCTCACCTTTTTACCAAACTGCGGCCATGCCAGCGAGGTGACCATTAAATAAACATTTGGGATTTCCGCGGCTAATCATATGACAATGCTGTAAACATGAGTGGTAAATACATACGTTTGTACCATGTTGTGGTCATTCTCTCAATTTAGTTGGAAAGGCAGCTGCTTAACTCTTGTCCATCGGCTGTTCAATTCTTTGATTTCATTCAGAATTAATACACTTTTTTCACAGAAATTATAGAACGATACTGAAAAATTACCGCAGAAAAAATGCGGACAGTTTGACGTTTTAAAAAAGCGTAGCGATGCTCTATGGTCTTGTCGAGCTGAAGCTTCGAAAGCCATTGTCGATGGTTATTCTGAAATCGAAAGAGCTCTGAAAAGAAGCAAAAAGACATGACATCGTGAAGAATGAAGCATCGCGCCTTTTACAAAAAATAAGCTGTTCCAAAACCGCTCTATTTGCTATCTTTTGGAACGGCATCTTGGAGAGATTCGATGCTACAAACAAGATGTTGCAGGACCCGAAAATGATTATTGAATCTGCAATGCGTGCACTAGAATCATTGAAATCATTCGTTGAATCCAAAAGAGATGATGCACTACACCGTTGTAATCCATGAAAACTGTGAGCATCGTCTTCTTTTTTGACTGAAGACGACGCGGTTTTTTTAGTCTCGGCTCATTCGGTGAACGTCAATCCCTTGGCTGATGTCTGGATTGCGTATCGTACTCATAAACCCAAGTCTCGTCTCCAGTAATGATCCTTTTAATGAATGTGGGATCGGATTCAGCCTCGCAAATCATCTCTTTTGTATGAAATTGAGGTCTTTTGGCACCAACTTTGCTGCAACACGACGGAAAACCAAATCATTAACCAAAATATCTTGGACGGATTCATTGGCAATGTTCAAGTCCTCTGCTATCTCTCTGATGGTTAATTTGCGGTTATTGACCAACATTTCTTTTACTTCATCAGTTTTCGATGTCGATGGTCTCCACTGTGTTCATCATCTTCGATTGATTCACGACCACTTTTAAACCGCTCGTGCCACTGGTAAATGATCGTTTTCTTTAGAGAATCGTTGCCGAAACACTTTTCCAACATTTCCAACGTTCGCGCACCATTAAATCCGTTTTTTACGCAAAATTCTATACAAGTTCGTTGTTGCAAATCTAAATTCATTTCTAAAATTGCAAAAAATCGCTAACACACTCAGAGATAGATGTACTCTTGGCTACGTAACTTTTGCAAATATCGAGCTATGAAGCTAAGATTTCTACGGTGGTTATTCCAAGGTAATCAAGGCGGTATGAATTGGGATCCGATTTGGCCTTAGAATTCGTCGACCTATCATCTTCCTCAGTTTCACATCAATATTTTACACATCAAGTAAATGCTTCTTCGTAAATTAAAAGATATGTAAGCTAGGTGTAATGCTCAAACACGGAACAACCCTCCCCTAAGTGTCTAGCATAGATTAGCTACACCTTGGTAGCTACTAGTGTATTAGTATCTACTCCTTTTTGGTATTTACATCCTTTTTTTTTGTTCACCTCGTCATCTTTCGCAATCCGTCCCTTCCCTTGTTTCTCGCCCTATAGAAGCAAACTTTACATCCCTATGTTAAGGCCCATATCCCTGAAAACGAAAAGAATGCTTTCCCGCAAAAAAAGGTAATAACAGTTAAGACAACAGAGCCCAACAGGGGATTACCCTTATTTATCGCACTTAACAATGTGTCAGGGTCTCAGAGAACTAGGGTGTATTGAGCAAAATTAAAGAGGAACAGGCTCAAGCCACTTGATTGTTAAGTCGGACGAAATGGAAATATCCTTAGATCAAACACAAAACACGAGTTAATATCCAAATTACTACAAGAAACTGTTTCATTTCGTTTCTTAGGCAAATCGCCTAGAGCGCCAGCGGCTTCACCTTCCTTTCCGTGAAACACTTGCAAACTTCAGCAAAAGCAACATACTCGTACAAAGAGTACAATCGAGTAGTGCGTTTTTGCAACAGAAGAAAAATATTTCTTCATTGTGTTTTCGATGGTAATTGAACCCTAAGATGACGTACTTGCAGCACGTGTAACAATGTTCCTACTTCTCTTTTAATAACATATCCATCCCCTTTCCGACTTTTATCAGAACGGCAAAAGCTTTCTCATTTACTACATCCGTACACTTTCCAATTCGAGCACTTCCTTCTCCATCAATTTCCCTCACACCCTCAAGATCGGGAACAACCCTTTAACACGACATACTATGTGTATACTCCATATTCCCCAGGAACTTCCATTAAAGTGTTTGTTCCAAATGTCATCTGCAGCTGAACTTATGCTCCAAAAATATCCTCCTACTAAACTTCCAACAGCTGCTTGAAGTGCAATGCATATGTCTGCAGGTCTTTCACCCGATGGATGAATTCCACCAGCTCCTTAACTACATCACCCTGCACCATTTGTATGAGCAGTCATGGGGCTGCCTCTGTAGAAAAATAAAACCTCCAAAACTTACAGATGTTGTAAACATTTTTCGAATACGAAAAGGGATTCACGTGAGTCTTGCACTGAACGGCAACCGTGCATCCCTCCCATTGTATGCTACAAACCTGTCAGATGCTTTTTTTTTTTTTTTTTCTCCCCCAAAGCAACATTGTCGGGGGCGAATATCAAACGAATTTATAAAGGCGATTTCTGCTACGTTCGTTCTTTCTGTGCATTGGGCCAAAAGAATGACTGACGCAACCTGGACGACAACGACATTCATGGTAAGAAGGAAATAAAAAAAAACAAAAAGGGAAACTTACATCACAACCCATTTACTTGGCATGCAGAAATAAATTCGGGGATTTCCCTGGAAGGGTGAAACTGCACACTGAAACTTACAACCTGCATACCCTTGGTAAGAAACGACAATAGTACCGAATTAAGGTAGATGTACAAGGAATGGAAAATTCGAGTGCTGAAGGGGCATTGAGGCAACCAAACGAAGCGAAAATGTATTTTTCAATTTCCGGTCCATGATCTGGACCATTTGTGTGTCGTCAGCGTTAGCACCGCAACAGTGTGAAATTTATTAAATGCGACTTGCATACTAAAATTGTCATATCCTGAATAGATCACGATGAAAGGCGACAAATTATACTTTCACTCAAGACTTTTGTGCATTTAAATTTGTTGAAGGTGACTGAAGGGGAAATGGTGTAAATAGGATGCACCACAGTGCTCTGTAGTGGTTTTAGTGCAACGGATTATACAAAGTGTGAGTCGTAAAGGAGTTGCTAAAGGACTGAAACATATTCCAATCTGAACATCAGTGGCGGAGTATACTCGTAATTGTTGCTTTTTGCAACTTCAGCAGAGCTTTATGAGGGTTAATAGTATGAACAACGGTCGAGAAGATGGTGACAACATACACTATCCACAGGCATGGTTGACGTAACATATTTTTATCTACAATTAGATCGCCCTACGGTTCATTCATGGGAAGTTGCCTTCAATGTAGATTCACATCCCGATTAAGAGTCAAATTGACAAATGAAAAGCTTCCGACAGCCTTAGTTCAACTGACATACTTGATCCCTGAGCTTAGTACCTAGGTACGAAACTTTTCGGTATGCCATTACAACCATTTCCGGACACCAATAACGTAAATCGAGTTTAAAGTCAGGTGAGGGAAGTTTACGATGCCAAATATTTTAAAGCTCGCTGCACAGAGGCGAAAATCGATGGAAATAACCTCGCCGAAATACATCAAAAATGCAGACGGTCGCTTACTAACAAATGAAAAGGAAATTTGTTACCGGTGGATTGAATACTGCAAAGAGTTGCTTAACAAACAGTTTCCAAGTGATATCGTGCCGACAGCTGGTCTATTAGAGGAGGAAGTTTCGGACTTTTCAATCGAAGAAATAAGTATAGCAATTGGAAAAATGAAGCGGGGGAAAGCGGCGGGACCAGACAGCATTCCTCAGAGTTTTGGTCGAAGATGGAGGGGATCGGCAGCATTTGGCTATCGAAACTTTTAAATAAATTAAAATGTGGACAACCTATGCCGAATCAATGGAGAAGTAGCTTATTGGTTCCATTATACAAAGGAAAAGGCGAAACTCGAGAATGCAACAACTACCGTTCAATCAAGCTTATGTCACACACAATGAAAATCGTCGAAAGAGTCTTAAACGAACGTCTTCGGCAAAAAATAAAGCTCGATAATAGCCAGTGTCGATTTGTTGAAGGAAGATCGACGGTGGACGCTATCCAAAGCCTACGAATAATAATGGAAGAGAACGACGCAGTTATACTGAGCGATAACGTCGAAGATTTACAGAACGCCTTAGATTCATGGAGAAATGCGCTAGAGAGAAACGGGTTTAAAATAAGTCGTTCAAAGACGGAGCATTTGACGTGCCCATTTGCGCATCCGTTGCGACCTGTTCCGGATATAATGTTAGACGGAATAGTTCTTCCGAAAAGCACTATCTTTAAGTACTTAGGATCAATCGTTAACATGGAAGCGAAATGTGACGACGACGTAAACCACAGAGGAATCTTTTGCGACCGAAAATTTCCACTTGAATTGAAGGGGAAACTCTACACCACGGTTGTTCGACCAGCTCTTATGTACGGTTCACAGTGCTAGACAATGAAAATGTGAAGAATGTCTAGTGGAGTCACTAAACGCGATTGCATTAGATCTACGCGTATAAGAGGAAGTCTATATATAAAGAATTCGGTAACCGAACAGCTTGAGGCGAATAGAATAAGCTGGTATTGCCACGTTCAAAGAAGATCTGCGGAAAATCCGGTTAAAAAGGAACTATCAACAACGGTCACTCCATCTGTAAGAAAACGAGGTCGGAAAAAGAATTCCTGGATTTCTCAGATAGCAAATGCTCAACAACGCCTGGGGCTAACCACTGAAGTGATCCAGGACCGAGCATTATGTAGACGCATTCTGCGGTCTGCGACATTAGCCAACCCCATAAGCGGAGCAGCAGCGATGCAGTAAAAATGGGAAACTCGTTACGCATAAGTTCGTATAACGAGGAAAGGGTTAATAAAAGGATAAGAAGAAGATTCGATCATTTCATTTGTTACGCGGTCAAGCCAAGGACCAATGTCATTTTTGAGACCAAAAATTTCTCGCGCCTCTGCAATTTACCGCTATTTAAGACCGAGAATATTGAAGTTCTAGTTCGAAGATGATGTTCATCGTCGTGGGTCCTGTGTTCGATGATTATGGCTTTGGTTTTTTTTGTGGTGGTACATGTCGAAATATTTTTTTCGAAGTCTATTGTGGGTGCCCCTGTTTTGTGGAGGCCTAGGGCTGTAGCCCCAGCTGCCCTCCCCTTAATCCGGTACTGCATATATGTAAGTGAATGGTGGTTGGGAGGGTCCTTAAAGATTTTTTTTTTTTTTTTGAGTCCAGACATGGTTTCCGATCTTTTGTTATTGCAGTGTGAACCAAAGGACCCTGGGTAGAAGTGCATAACATCGAGGTACACCCCCCTTTATTATCATTGCCCAGTTCATAGATAAAGTATAATAATTATAGATCGTAACGTTGTGGGTGAGTTATAGGTTAAATTAAGGTGAGGTTGAAGTGGCTGTTGAAAAATCAATCAACTTATGCCTATTGGCCCATTGTGATGCCACGTTGATTTGTGATCCTCCTACGCCTACTTTTAATGTCTGTGTTGCTTAATTCACTTAAGTCGTTGTGGAAGAAGGCCCCTAGGTGGAGATTTTTTCTTTGGGAGAGAGTTGGACATGTACAGAGGAGGTGAGGGATTGTCTCCTCTTCCTCCTCATCCGTGTAGCTTTTGCAAAAGTCGTTAGTAAACATGCCAAGCCTTCTTGAATGCGTACCTATAAGTCAGTGTCCAGTGATGACATCTATAATAGCGCTAAGATGTTTTCTTTTTAGAAGAATTAAACTCATGGAGCGATTCAGATACAGTTTTGGCCAGATTTGTTTGGTCGCTATACATGTTGATCCAACCGTCCACCTAAGGTATTGTTCTTCATCCAGCTTAAGTTTTAGTTTGCACGTAGCGATAGGTGTGCACTTTGTTACCTTTTTGAGGTAGAATTGGTAGTGGTTCCAATTTTGGCAAGTTCGTCGGCCTACAGTTCTCTGAAATATCTCTTTGTCCGGGCACCCAGCAAAGGTTAATGTTGAACTGCTCTGAATGACATCTCCATTTACAGTCATTGGGAAGGCGAAAGGAGAGGTTAAGGCAAAAACCCCACCACCAACCCCACTGACAGTCTTTGAACCGTCGGTGTAAAAGCGGATTGAATTGTCATCTAGGAAGGCATTTTCCGCCCACAAGTAACTGGAGGGAATGCTTACATGGAAGACTTTGTCAAGCCATTGTTTGGGTATGGTGTAATTTACGTTTTCTGGTAGGATTTCTAGTGCGTTAAGAATATTTGCGTGGCCAAAATGTTTATTTGCCCACTGTGAAGTCACTTTAAGGCGAATAGCTGCGTTGGCGGCTACTTGTCTGCTATAAATGTCGAGGGGTCACTGCTTTGTCAAAAGCCGTCCACCACACAACCACCCCGAAGGTGAGCATCGGTCTTATGACCAAGATATATAGCCAATGGCTGATGCAAGGTTGGAGGCCCCATTTGTTCCCGATGGCTTTTTTGCCAGAGAATAAAGCTACTGAGGCTTTCTTTACTCTTTTCTGAGTTGTAATAAACAATTAAATAAATACCGTTACACAATATCTAAGCTGAAGTCCAACAAAGCTGCTGGAGCGGACAGCTTGATGGCCGAGCTCTTCAAAGCTGCAAATGATGACTTGGTAAGGAACATATACCATCTCATCTCTAAAATATGCTGGAGAGACAGTATGCTCGATAAATGGAACCTCAGCATTGTTTGTCCGATCCTCAAGAAAGGAGACTCTCTGAGCTGCGCCAACTCCAGAGGTATCAGTCTTCTTAGCATTGCATACAAGATCTTATCTGCTATTTTGTGTGAACGCATGAAGCCGTTCACCTGATAGGTCTCTTTCAGGCCAGGAAAGTCCACGATCGACTAAATATTCACATTACGGCAGATCTTGGAGAAAACCAGAAAAACAGATCGATATACACCAGCTTTTCATCGACTTTAAGGCCACCTATGACACCATCTATTGAGGTTTGAAAGGCACAATCTTTCAAAAGTCCGTCCAATCACTTGCATTTGCCGATGATATTGACATAATCGGAAGAAAGCAGCACTGACACCACAGTGGGTTTCGCGACAATTGAAGTTGAAGCGGCGAAAATGGGTTTAGGTTATGGCACAGAGGCATGGACGTTATCAAAAATGGATTAAGGCGCTCCCGTATGTAAAGCGAAAGACTGAGCTGGCTGGAGACGCCCAGTGCATATTTTCATATAAACTTGCACAATCCATAAACGATATAGAAAAAATCAAGTTGTTGCCGCTGGACTAACACTAATTGCCACCGTTGATGGAGAGGTGGATTTCAAATTGTTTCAGTCCAGGCTTTCAGCACCCAGGGATTTTTATTCACTCATCGTCGCATCGTCAAAGTATCCCCCTTCTATTTTGTCCAAATACACCTACGTTGGTTTTTCCATCACAATCTCCATGCCAGCAACGCAGGGCATTATTTAAACAGATAAGAAGACAAACATTGCCCTCCGTTTGACTTCCCTTCTCGTCAATAATGCTACTTTTCGACTTAAGTCTTTTGTCGAAAAAACTTTTCCATTATGCCCTTGTGTCACTGGAAACAAATGAGCCCATTAAAATCTCAAATCTCTTGTGTATCTATTCGTTTAAACAAAAGTAAAAAAGTATCCATAATTAAAGAATCCAAAATTGGATAGCAGAAAAAATTGGAAATGGATATTTAATATCAGTGGCCAATGTCATCAGAAGTCAATGGTTGTCGCGACGTAACGTCCGCACGTAGTTATCTGCTTATTAACTTAGTTGAAGCGGCGAGCTCTGGCCAGAAGCATGAGTGGATAGAGATCCGATGACATCAAAGCAATTGCAATGCGACATGGACTGCGATAATTAAAATATCTTTCAATCTGACGTTAAAAATGAAATAATTGGCTTTTATGCCGTGAAGCTGGGGCGTAACATTGCATAAGTTAACTGGGACATTGTACAGGAGACGGATGAGGGTAGCTTGTGTTATTAATTTTTTTGTCCAGAGTATTTCGAAAATATTGCCGGATTGATATCACAACGTAGAGAAGGTCACTTGATTCTTTTTTTGTCGTCACTGGAAGGGGATTTAAGGCGCATAGCTCCGATAATTTTAATCGGGAATCCGTTTTTAATACTCAAAGAGATTCAGTTGATGTCCGATGTTTCCTTTTGTCTTTTCTATAATTTTGCATTATCTGTGCACAGAGGTATGTGTATCTACTCGCATTTGCTAGGTTTCTAGGTAGTTTAAAACGTTTTAAATCGGAGCTGTTGCCGTTAAATTTATGCCTGTCGTTGGGAATTTTAATTTGCCTTTACCATTGTTGTGTAGGCAAGCAATTTTATGGCAAATTAATAGGCCGTCGGGGAATTCAGCCATAATGACAGGCTGGCAAATGAGTGGATGATATGAAAGTGCAAGGCATCGTAAGTGATATAATTGTGAAATTATTTATTACACTTAAGTCCATTGATTAACAGTCCTGTAAGTACTGTAATGGCATTTTTCATTACAGGATTAGTAAGTAAACTTCGGATAACAGGTCATTTTAAGTTGAAATCAAAATTGTGTTAACCATTGAGGCGGTTTGTTTGTATAAGATGCTCAGTCATTGTTTTTACATTACTTTAACACGGATAACATCTTTTCACCAGCATCTACAATAGAACATGTGTTTTGTTCGCACTACTTTACAATATTTTGGTTCATGCGTGCCAAGTCAGTGGTGACTTAGTATTATGCCATTAAGGTATGCCCATGTGACTGGAACAGCATGGGAAACTGTTTACACGAGGTACTTTAGCGCATATTCAACACTTCGACCTAAAAGATTGTTTGTACTGGGTTGTCAGAAATGTGGTTAGGCTAGTAGGTTTTCTACCTTCCGAGTGAAGTTAGTAAGTCTACCAGCAGGGGAATCCCTTGGTTTAGAGATATCGAGTTGTTCTCTGAAGAAGGTGTTCCATCTGATTTCATTGAGGGCTGAACAGTCACAAAAACTGTGTTCAGCTATTTTGCCTTCTTTAAGATAAAGTCGGCACTCCGGAGAGTCAATTATAGGTAGTTCCATTTTACTGAGGTAATATCTTTCACCGTGATGTCTTGTAAGGCATATTTGTTAAAGGACAGGATGGCTCGTTTGGCCTGTTTTAGGCCTGGACTATTCTGCCAATACGAAATGCATTTTGAGTGCTCCCAGCTATGACTATTGGGTTTTACCACATTAAAGTAAAAGCCAATATTATTGTTCCGTAAATTTTTATTCAATCAAAATAGGATCCGTTTGCATCTGTGACATTCTTTTAACGTAGAAGTGCTGACTTTTTGAGGCAATTAAATCTTCACAGGGTTTTATGACCGGAAAACCTTCTGCCGGCAAAATGAATCTAGATTGCGGAAAATATGGTAATCCATTGGGGAAATATCAGGAGAGTACAGTGGATGCGGAAGAATTTCAAATCCCGACTGCAACAGGGTTTTGCACCATTACTTGTGAGGTATGGGGTCTAGCATTGTCATGAAAAAGGATCGGACCGTGCCTATTGACTAACGCAGGTTGCTTTTCAGCCAGTTTGGTATGCAATATACTCGTATTGCTTTCCTCACAATATTTGATAACGTTTATCATTTCTCCTAGTTCAGTGAATGAAAAGTGGATTTGGTCCTTTCGGTGTCAACCAAATTGTCACCATAACCTTTTTTGGGTGAAGACCTGGCTTGGGGGTGTATTTTGATTTTTATCTGCATCCAACCGCTGCCCAAATCTTTTACGATTATCATATCGTATTCACTTTTCATCACAAGTGACTATCCGGTGCAAAAACGGTTCAGTTTGGTTTCTTAATGTAAGCGATGCACAGATTACCAGGCGCCGTAGTTTTTGGGATTCTCATTGGGGATACTTCCATGTTGAACCACACCCATTTCGTTGGGTCCGTACTTGTGACGAATCCTAAAATTCTCATCCGTCAAGCACACGTACCACATAATTTTCAAAAAAAGAGAATTTAACATTCTGGCTAAGATATTCACTCGAGAACTTCCAATTTCCGACTGAGCGAAAATCGGACATTTCATGTGGTACAACTCAATAGATTGACTGCTGTTTTGGAGGTGCAGCAGAAAGGTTTAGGTCCGTGAAAGGCAGTCTCTGAACCATTTCGGGTCAGTTCGTAAGCCTTTTTATAACCATTGTTTGGTGGGCTATTGCTATCCAAAGGGAATCTCCGTGGAGAATCCTTTGCCGAAGCATAAAGGTTTTTGAAGGCACTCTGTCACTGCGTGGATCATATCAGGTTCATTAGGTCCGTCTGATCGCAAGAATCTAAATCTTTGATTTGTATGATACTTGCTGAGCTGTGTAATGCCACTTTGTTGATATAAAAGTGTAAGGGCGTTAGTCCTATTATTAGTTCTATAGCATCTGTGGGGAACGTCCGAAAGAAAATGCCCAGACAAGCAAGACGCTGTCCACCATGCTACAGAAGTATATGTAATGATGTGGTCAAACAATTGTATAAATCCAGTGAGTGGTCTTTGGAGAGATCCCCCATGTATGCCATACATGCAAAATGCTTTCAAAAGAAGCGAGCGTCCCTAGCTTCCTCAGGAAAAACGACGGAACATGGGCTGAAACCAGCCAGGAAGTCCTGGTAACGCTGGTGGAAACCCATTTCCGCGGATCCACATTATCAGCTGACTCCGGCTTGCCACGGTACACTGATGACATCAATCCTTCCCTCTCCGAAGGAGAGATTGGTGTTCTTATATACCAGGTAGTCATCCAAAACATTATGGAAATTCTGAGATACAGTTTAAAAACTGGCTACATTCCAAAAGCATGGAGAGAAGTAAGGGTAGTTTTCATACCTAAGGCCGGCAAGCAAGGGCACACAAAAGCTAAAGACTTCAGACCAATAAGTCTGTCATCTTTTATGCTTAAAACCCTGGAGCGTTTACTGGAAATTCACATCAAGAACAGATGCGGTTTTTTGACTGGATCACAGCATGCCTACATGAAGGGCAAATCCGTGGAAACCGCCCTACATGAGGTGGTGGGGAAAATCGAGAGAAGTCTAAACTTTGGTGAGTTTGCGATGGCGGCCTTCCTAGATATAGAAGGGGCCTTCAATAACGTAAAGCTGAGCGCTATCAAATGTGCTTTAGTAGACGCAAACATAGAACAAGGAATAACAAATTGGATCTGCAACACGCTTGCTGGTAGGGTAATAAACTGTTCCATTGGACAAAGCTTGGTTAGAATGTCAGTGACCCGGGGAACTCCTCAAGGGGGAGTTATATCTCCACTCCTTTGGGTACTGGTCATAAATGACGTTCTCAAAAAGCTTAATTCAATGGATATCAGCACCACGGCATACGCGGATGACGTGATGTCAATAGTGCAGGAAAAAAACTTAAACATTTTAAGTGAGATCATGGAGCTTGCCTTGAAGACGATCAGTACCTGGGCAGGCAGCTGTTCTCTTTACCAGAAAGTACAAGATACCGCAATTCACACTGCCAAAACTCGGCGGAATGGAGCTGTCCCTTTCGGATAGTGCGAAGTACCTTGGCGTGATTCTGGATAAGAAACTGAATTGGAATCTCAACGTAGCGGAAAGAATTAAAACAGGCATATAAAGCTCTTTTCATATGTAAAAGAGCTGTGGGAAAAATTTGGGGCCTTAAACCTGCTATGGTGTACTGGCTATATACGGTAGTGGTGAGACCCCTACTGACATATGGCGCACTTGCATGGTGGAAAGCAACAACTAAGAAAACGAATTACGGAAAATTAGCGGCGGTTCAGAGAACGGCTACCATAGCCATTACAGGAGCGCTCCGTACCACCCCTACGGCAGCATTGGACACCTTCCTACACCTGTCATCGCTTGATTTACAGATAAAAAGAACTTGCTGGCAACAGTGCGATTCGACTCACTTATCTGGGTCTTTTCAAAAACAGTAGCTTTGGACACGGCACAATCCTGGAAGAGCTACTACCAGGTAACACTATTAGAATGGATGAAATCCCTTCCTTAATCGATTTCGACATTCCGTATGATACACTATATCCGGAGAGGAGGGACTGGCTGGACTGGAAAATGCAGTTACAAGATCAAACGAAATTGCAGTTTTTACAGATGGCTCGAAGACAGAGGAAGGAACAGGTTCCGGAATCTTCTCGGAGGACCCGGAACTAAGAGTCTCCATAAGGCTACCGGACACTAGCAGTGTCTTCCAATCAGAGGTTCTAGCTGTCCTCAGGGCGGCTGAGCTGATGCAGATGAGATCGGTATCCGGCAGAGATATAGCTATCTACACCGACAGCCAGGCCGCTCTTAAGGCAATGGAGTCAAACAACGTTAACTCTGACACAGTCACAATGCTCAAAGCATTATGCGTTCAGAACAGGGTGAGACTGTGCTGGGTGCCAGGGCACTGCGGTATAGAAGGAAATGAACAAGCAGACGAGCTTGCAAGAAGAGGAGGGCTGCTCGACAATAGTGATGTTGCGAATGTCAAACCACCCCTCTGCACAGTACGGGACATTATCGAGGAAAAAATCATAAAGACCGCCAGCATAAGGTGGTTGAACCTGGAAGGACACAGGGTATCAAAGGCTCTATGGCCACTTCTCGACGGTAACAGATCTAGGAAGCTTATTGAGCTAAATAGGGATAAGCTTAGGACGCTAATAGGAATACTAACAGGACACTGTCTACTGCTGAAGCACGCAAAGAGACTAAAACTAACAAATACGGACACTTGTAGATTCTGCGGGGATCTACAAGCGGTTGAGGATATAACACACATTTTATGTGAATGTGAGGCAATACCGTGCAGCCGAAGGAAATTCTTGGGAAAATATTTCTTTGAAAACTTAGAGGAAATAGACGGTACGGACTTCAAAGACCTTCTTAGCTTCTGTAGAGAAATTGGGTGCTTAAACAGGGAAACAGTTTAGGTTTTCTGCTTTTGGAGTTGGTTTTAACCCACAGGGGATCGCGATGGGCCCGTTCAGGTGCCTAGTGTCTGTGTCTTGTGGCACACCCTATTTTACCCTAACCTAGCCCTATGCCATACATGCGACGGCGGGCCCATAAAGCATAGGTTGCTTTTGTTATTTTATTATTTAAGTGAGAGTTCTTATTAAACTTTTTAGCAAGGATTACTCCCAGATGTTTGACCTCTTCAGAGTGCTCAAGGGTTGTGTATTTTTGTGAAGCTAAAGTGTCTTCTTCTAGTGACAACCTTATGGAGAGGTTCTCCCTGGTGCACCAGTCTTAGCCTATTCTGAGGACATTTCGCATACGTTCAGGGACTTTGTTAGCTTATCTGCCACTAGTGATGATGACTAGGTCAATTTGTTGAGCAGGTCGTCTATGACCAAAGACCATACGAGGGACGAGAGTGTATTGGCACGGGTGCAGAGGCGAGCTGTTTTCTAAAGCTTCTCGACTATGAACGGCAATAACTATGTATTTTCATTGTTTTCAGATGAGATGATTTCAACCTTATAGGACGGTATGATAAGAATTATGTTGACCCCCCTCCAAGTAAGTAGTATGTAGCCCCAGTTGAAGCTATTGGAGTAGGCACAAGAAAGTCTAACACTACAGCGGGCGAAGGATACCTTACTTCAGAAAGAAAAACTCAACCAAAATGACTCAAAGCACTCTTCCAATATCATAAATGCCCTACATTCACAATAATCTCTGCCAATAAAGTATCTCTCAATCCCTTACCAACCCCTTAAAACCTGCAAAATGTGCTAAGCATCAGTGCCATTGATGCTACGAGTAAGAATGCGTTGAACTAAAATTCAGGGTCATTTACCGAATTTCTTTTAGAAAATCTGTTAAACTGCGTTAACTATAGTATCGCTTTCAGCAACTTGTCTCCCGTATTAACACAAAGTTTTCCAAAAGTTCATTCAATTACTTTCATTTCGGCATTGAAATTATTGCCAAAACCTAGAGAGCTGTCAATGGTGCGGGAAAAAGTATTGGAACAGAAGCTAAAACACATTAGGGCAAAACTAAATGCCTGCAGTCAGCAAGAACAGCAACATTAAAGAATCGGAAAGAGCGTCACAAACGAGGAGTTGTTGTTGCCAGTCGCTGTATTTTCATATACTTCGAGAAATATTACTAGAGACGAAAGAAAGGTAGTAACGTAAAGAAATAGTAAGTCCCATTTACAATACTGCGAGTTGCAATACATCGTTCGAAAAAGAGAGCACATGAACTTCCGTCACATGCACTTCAATGTGTTTGTTTACAATAATTCGAGTCTCGCTGCCAGCATCGCAGTCATTTCGAAAATCTGGAAAACTCTCGCACCTCGCAATGCGTGACAGCTAAAGTTTTTTTGTTTTCAGTTTGAGCTTGTCATTTGTGAGTGGTGTTTCAATTAATTATTTGTGAAGATGCAAAAACTAAATTCAGAGGAAGTGGAAAATCTTATTGAAGTCATGAAGGAACAAAAATGTATTTATGACAAGAGGCACAGGGTGTATAAAAATAATGAAGTAAAAGAAAAAATTTGAAATGAAATTGCTATTGGGCCTATAACTTAATTCGTGCGGTTTGCTTAGAGATGGCGTAACTTGTATTATTCCATTGGAACATGCGTTGGAAAGCTACTGTCATTGAACGTCATTTCAGTATATGTCATTCATTTGAAGCATAAACAACAATAATTTTTTTTCACTCAAATATGTCCAACTTTGTGCCTGAAAAAGTGTTTTTGCGGGGAGTTCTTCTTCATAACTTTAATATGAAGAAAACTGCTGCCGAAAGTCATCGTATTTTGGTGGAAGTTTATGGTGAACATGCGCTAGCTGAGCGAACGTGCCAAAAGTGGTTTGCACGATTTAAAAGTGGTGATTTCGGCTCGCAAGAGATCGCCAAGTCCTTTTCCGGTCGAGTGTCTCTTAATCTCTTAAGAGGTCCAATGCCGCCAGCATCAAGCATCGAAGACCATTGGAAACACTGCCAAAACGCCATCAGAGATGCCGCTTCTGATGCGCTGGGTTTCACTCGTCCACCACAACGAAACCCTTGGTTCGATGACGAATGCCGGCAAGGAAATTGAGAGATGGTATTCCAGGAATGAGGTTCTGACTGAAGCCTGTAGAGATGAACAAGGAAACATCGTACTAGAATTGCAGTCGATTCTGAGGATTACCCGTATAACGACGATGACGGACCAAATACCGCTGTCAGGCAGAATCAACCGAATCAACCTTTCAACCTGGACAATGATGACCAAGAACTCCGTCCACCGGACTTGGATGAAGTGAAGATAGCTATATCGAAGCTCAAGTCCAACAAAGCTGCTGGAGTGGATGGCCTGACTACCAAGCTCTTCAAAGAGGCAGGCGATGACTTGGTAAGGAGCATACACCAACTCATCTGTAAAATATGGTCGGACGAATGTATGCCCGATGAATGGAACCTCAGCATTGTTTGTCCGACTCTCAAGAAAGGAGACCCTCTGAACTGCGAAAACTTCAGAGGCATCAGTCTCCTTAACATCGCATATAAGATCTTATCCGCCGTATTGTGTGAACGCCTGAAGCCGTTCTTCAACAACCTGATAGGTCCATATCAGTGTGGCTTCAGGCCAGGAAAGTCCACCATCGACCAGATATTCACACTACGGCAGATCTTAGAGAAGACCTATGAGCTTCAGATCGATACCCACCACCTATTCATCGATTTTAAGGCCGCGTGTGTCAGCATCTATAGAGACGAGCTATATAGAGCAATGTCTAGTTTTGGCATCACTGCCAAACTCGTCCGTCTGTGCAGGATGACGATGGAGAATGCACGCTGCTCCATCAACGTCGGTAAAGATCTCACCGAGACCTTTGATGTCCAGAAAGTATGTAGACAAGGCGATGCGCTGTCATGCGATCTTTTCAACATCGTACTTGAAAGAATAGTGCAAAACTCACGAGCAAACACAAGAGGTACTATCTTTCAAAAGTCCGTCCAACTACTCGCATACGCCGACGATATTGACATAATCGGGAGAAAGCAGCGTGATGTCAGTGGCGCTTTCGCGAGTATTGAGACGGAAGCGGCGAAAATGGGTTTAGTGGTCAATGAGGGCAAGACCAAGTATATGCTGTCAAGCAAAAATGACAACCAACACCGACGTCTCGGACAGAACGTCACCCTCGACAGATATAACTTTGAGGTAGTTAAGGACTTTGTCTACCTAGGCTCCGCCATAAATACAGACAATGACACCAGCGCTGAGATCAAGCCAAGAATAACTCTTGCCAATCGCTGTTTCTTTGGGTTAAGAAGGCAATTGAGTAGCAAAGCCCTCTCTCGGACAACAAAAGTCACCCTTTATAAGACTTTAATAATCCCGGTCCTGCTCTATGGCGCAGAGGCATGGACATTATCAAAAATGGATGAGGGTGTTCTTGGTTGCTTCGAGAGAAAAATTCTTCGGGCGATCTTCGGTCCCGTCTGCATTGACGGTGAGTGGAGGAGGAGATACAACGACGAACTGTATGGACTGTACAGCGACATGGACCTAGCCAGAAGAGTGAAGATCCTTAGAGTGAGATGGTTGGGTCATGTAGAGCGCATGGACACCAATGCTCCGGTCCGAAAAGTCTTCGAATCCGACCCCGAGGGACAGCGCAGTAGAGGAAGGCCAAGACTCAGGTGGCGCACGCAAGTGGAAGAGGACCTCAGCCAACTTAGCGTGCGAAACTGGAGGCAGCTAGCCAGGGATCGAGCTGGCTGTAGAAGCTTGTTGACTGAGGCCCAGGTCCACCCCGCACTGTAGCGCCACCTAAAGTAAGTAAGTAAGTAAGATTTCGGCTTGGAAGACGATGAACGTCCTGGGCAGCCAAGTTTGAAGATGAAGAACTGGAAGCATTACTCTATGAAGATTGTTGCCAAACACAAGAAGAGCTCGCAGAATCTTTGGGTGTCACTCAAGCAGCCATTTGAAAACGTTTAAAAGCAGCTGGATATATTCAAAAGCAAGGAAATCGGGTTCCTCATGAACTCAAGCCGAGAGACGTCGAAAGGCGGTTTTGCATGTCCGAAACGCTGCTGGAACGCCACAAAAGGAAGTCATTTTTGCATCAGATTGTTACTGGTGATGAAAAATGGATCCATTACGACAACCCCAAGCGCAAAAAATCATATGTAAAACCCGGCCAACCAGCCAAATCAACGGCAAAGCCGAATATCCATGCCACGAAGGTAATGCTCTGTATTTGGTGGGATCGGATGGATGTGCTGTATTATGAGCTGCTAAAACCGGGTGAAACCATCAATGGACAGCGCTACTGAACACAATTAATCCATTTGAAGAGAGCAGTAGCCGAAAAACGCCCGGAGTATGCGACTAGACACGAGTCAATAATTTTCCATCATGACAACGCTCGGCCCCTCGTTGCTATTCCGGTTAAGAACTATTTGGAAAACAGTGGATGGCAAGTCTTACCCCACCCGCCTTATAGTCCAGACCTTGCCCCTTCTGATTACCATTTGTTCCGGTCGATGCAGAACGCCCTCACTGAAGTACGGTTCACATCAGAGCAGAATATCAAAAATTGGCTTGATTCATTCTTGGCTACCAAGCCGGCGCACTTCTTTTGGGATGGGATCCACAAATTGCCAGAAAGATGGGAAAAAGTCATAGCTTCAGATGGGCAATACTTTGAATAATACTATTGTACATGTTTTTCTTAAATAAACGTTCAAATTTTGAAAAAGAAAAAACCGCACGAATTATGTTATATACCCAATAAATTCCTTATGGGTTATACGTATTTATTTGAATATTTTCCAGACCTTTTGAAATTTTGAAGCTGAGGACGAAGAGCTAACAGAAATTTTCTACCATACCGACCAGTCATCGACCTCACAACAGTTTATGAGTCCAAGTCCGTTTGAAGATCCGCAACACGGATTTTGTGTCCTAGAAGAAGATCAAAATGACTCCACCCATTCGTCATCGAAAAGGTCGAGAAGCTCTACTCCTGCTACCCAAAAAAAGAGAAAAGATGAAGATGACTTCACAGACTTCACAGAGAAAGTTGACACTAAGCCCGGTGGTGCCATATATTTATGGTATGTAACGCATCCCACAATACCTCACAGGTTTCGTTTATAATTGCGCTTACGGTTGGCAATGATATCTTAAATTTCAACGAATACAAAAACCTGGAACCACCGTGTGCTAAAAACCTTTTTGAAAACTTATTTATTTACTCGTAATTATTATTTGAGTATGAATCATGTATCAGTTTCAAAGAAAAGTTGTTGTAGTACATACATAAGGGTTAGTGCCAATCTGCATTCAGCAGCTATAGGCTTCCTTGGAGAATATTTTTCCAAATTGTCCTTCGTCAGTGCCAGAAGAGCATCAAAATTGCCTCCTGACATTCTGGTGGCCTTAGAAAACATTTTGCTGACTTTCTTCTGAGTTTGAAACGTTGTCCCAAAAAACCCCATAGCTTCGCGTTCTGCATACATCGGTCTTACGAACCATCTCCCACTTTTTCTTTTTTTCATATATTTTTTTCTAGAGAGTTATTTTTCTCATGATTAGCACTTCAATTAACAATTGTTCGTCGCGTTTTGACGTATGTATCACTGTAAACAGACGTCCGATGTCCGAATCGAGAGCTCTCGCATTCGAATTCGACTGTGACCCCCGTATCGCATCTTGCATCATTGTAAATGGGATTTAAAGAATCCAATGCAGCAAAAATTACAAATTCTCAAAACGACTGGGACTCAAATCAAGTAGGTTAGCAGAAACAAGTCAAAAGTGTCAAACATTAACATTTCAGTTAACACATTCCCTCCCTTCACCTTTCATAGGGGCTTCATGCATTCACAAAGAAATCTAGCCACATCAAGGCCTGTAAGTTTTCCTTATTTTTATTTTTATTTCGAACATGCGTTTAAAAGCCTGATTCTTTCTCTAGAGAGCTGTCAAAATTTCATGACATATAGTTGACATTCGGCAATTATAAAAATTATTTTTACAGACCACCTTAATGAATTATATGCTGAAATCTTAACGTGCGTCTTCTTTTTGTTCCCTAGATTGAAGTAGAAGATTTTTTGACGACATTTCGACGTTTCATGCAGCTTCGACACGAGCACTAAACACCAAAAATTAACAGAAATCGTGTTTTAATTATGTTTTCTAGAGCCAGTCCGGTATATTATTTGCCACACTGTGTTTAAAAACAGCCAACTCAATAAGAATGTCTTAACTTAAGGTGGTTGTCGTCGATTCAACAATCGGTATCTTGAAACCACAGGGGTTCAGGTAGTTGCATACGTAGACTGGGTATTGTTGTATGGCTCGAGACAAGCAAATGTTTAGCAACAATCAGCGCCTCTCAGTAACTACTTTACATGTAGGCAAAGGAATGCAGTCTGGGAGTTAATCATTAGATTTCTGAGCGCTGACCGCTTGGCTCATCTTTGTACCACCTCTGCATCTATGGATGCAGATACTTACATTGAAAATCAGTCAGACCAACAACTAGATCCGCAGTCCGCTACATTAGAAATCCTGCCTAAAATTCAAAGTAACGTCGGATTTTATCGCTTACCTATTGGACAACAATCAATTCTCTTACTGCTTTTCAATTAGGAAGAAATGAAGCAGGATAAGTGTTAGCAAAGCTAAGGTTCTGGCAACTTCTGAACCAAAATGTAAATGAGATCTGAGCTTATTCGTGACAACACGGGAAGCCTTCGTGAGTATTGAGATGGAAACTGCCAAAATCTGCCTGACCAAAACGAAATTACTCGCTGTTACCAGGAAAACAGCTTTGTCAGAAACTTAACATCGCTGCAATTTATATGAAACTGGCTCCTTTTCATCCCTATTCTGCTCTATGACGCAGAGGCTTGAACCTTGTCAAAAACGAATGAAAAAGATACTGGAAAGATACTGCGGTTGATTATCGCTTCCATTTGCTTCTGCAGGGAATTAAGAGAATGTTTAAAGATAAACTGAACGGGTTCTAGAAGCGAGGAGCCAGCAGTCTACGAATTCGACATCTGAAATGGATGGTCAATGTTGAGTGAATAGACATAGGGTCTCGGCTCAAGGAGTCTTTGATTCTAACACCAAGATACGACGTGGTATGTAGCAACACCTAAGTAAATACTCGTAAGCAAGTTCGGCATTTTTGGGTAGACTTCAATGCTATTTGGATTGCAGTATAATATGAATCTCTGTTGGATCCTGGACGCAGAACACAGATGTCTAACGAACTGGGGAAGGAAGAATTTCGATCGTGTAACCTCAACTCTGTTATCTCAGATAATGGGTGAGGAAATAGGTCCAAATCAAAATGAACAATCACAAGAGCCAGATCAACAAGCTTTTATTGTTTAACTTGTGTCGATTTAGATTTCAACTCCAGAGCTCTTTAGATATTTCTGACTGTGTCCTAAGCCATGCACCCGAAATGAGATATCAAATTCGAGGGCTTGTAGAATTTCGTAAGAGCTCTTCATTCTTCAATGCACCTGCAAGTCGAAAAGCAAACACAAATAATAAATCTCTCTGACTTTAGTAGTCTAATCATACATCCAGCTTGTATGGGGGCATGGGTTGATTTAAAGTGCGAAAGCATACTGAAACATTTAACAATCTCACAGAAGCCCATGCAAAACACATTTCATTGCGTCGTAAGTACTTCCTTCTAGAGTGCCGAGTACTTGGTATCGAAATGAAAAATGCATTTCACACCAAAGTGTGCAGCTAGTACGGCATTCGCATTCGTATTCGTATTCATTCTCATACTCGTAGATACATTCACCAGACAATAACAACAAAAGCTGGCAAAGTACTCGTACTCAAAGTAATAAAATCACTGAGCCTGAAACTGAATAAACTCCCGTGTAATTGTCCTGCATGGCTCGGCTCCTATTCTCCTCCAATCCAATGCAATGCAAGGACCCGGCACTTTCAGTGGAGGGAATAATTCATTGTGGATTTATTCATAGGTTAAGACCCATGAACTCTCCACATTAAGTGCAGCTTAACAAATAAATGAATTCGCTTTATTCCGTTCGGTTGATGGAACCCGAACTGAGGACGAGAAGAAAAGCTTTGAAGAGTATTTTTCTGTTGCTATCGATATTAATGGATAGGCTCTTTGTTCCGTATCCTGGGCAACTTTAAAGCGATATCCTGGAATTTATTTCAATGGACTCTGACCAAGCAGGAAGGCTAAAGGTGGTTCAGGTTGATGTGGTTTTATAACCTGAAAAATGTTTGATCATGAATTCGTTGTAAAAAAAAAAAATAATAAATTAATGGTAAGGAAGACCAAAGCTTCCGGGAACTCCGGAGGTTATTTAAAGAATTTGTACCGGAGGTGAGTTAAGTGGATAATGGATAAAAGCAACATATTTTGAGCCACGTTGAACGTGTCCATGGGAAGGGGAACCTCGCTGCAATATGCGAGTTAGCTACAAAAAATCCCAAACGTCCCCTCTTGCAGAAGATCGATTTGGTGAGGCAACCCAAAAGTTTAAGCATCTTAAGCCGTCATGAAGAAAATGTTGAGCTTTTCTAGAGAGGAGCTTGTTCTCCTGGATCACCGAAAAATTAAGACAACCAAACTGTCCATCAGCGCCACAAATAAAAAACCAACTTCAACTACACCAAATGAAATCCAGAAAGGGTGACGACTAGAACTCTGACCTTCTTTCTTCGGAACACAAAAATGAGTATATGAACGACAAAAGACAGCTGTCCCGCAAGAAACTGCTTATCCATCGATATAGTCATCAATTTCACAAAAAAAGAGTGAAAATGGCTTATTCTTGAAAATACTCCAGAACCCATGAATTGAATGTACCTATTCCACGCAGAAAGAAATTCTACTGAATTGCGACGTACACCATGGTTTATGGGCCAGTGCAGATGGTAATACAAAAGATGAGCCTATCTTTTAACACCTTGTAGTCTTTAATAAAAGTAATAGCCCCTGCAATAGTAAAAGAGTTTCACGTGTGCCAAAGTGCCTAGATAAGAATGTGCCTATGAAACTTACAAGGCATCCTCGATGATTTGTTAATGAGAAGTATAAAAGGTTCAACATAGATTTTGACGCTTTTTTTGAGAAAGACCACACAATCCGTATCAAAGCTAAATTTTCCAAAATTAGCCTTATACATGTGACGACACCAAAGATAGCTTCTACAAGTTTTTGAAAAGGACCTACCAGCAATGCCCTAGCTATGACATTAAAGTTGTCCTCGTCGATGTAAATGCAAAGTTACGAAGAGAGGGCATCGTTGATAGAACTGTCGGAAGGTATGTCCACACCACACCACTTCCGATAAAGGCTCCGGGTTTCGTAGCGATCGACGCAAGACATTCTTGTAGTATTGTAGATGCGGAGGGGTACCGAGGAGCTAACACCGACTCGGACACTTGCGGGTATCCCCCATAACGAAAAGGTAGCCTAGGGCTCTAAGGAATTTGAACGTCGGATAGCTATAAACCCAATCTCCAAAACCTTTTCCGAACGAGTCTATCTTAATCTTGTAAGAGTTCCACTGCCACCAGCATCAAGCATCGAAGATCAGTGGCAATACTGCCCATCGCAGATGCCGATTCTGTTGTGCCGGGTCTCATTCGAAACTTCTGGTTTGACGACGAATGCCGGCAAGCACATGCAGCTAACCAAGATAGAGGGTATAGAAGGACCAGAGATGGTCACGAGCTCTATGAGCAAAAAAGGACAGACGAAGATCGGTTTCTCGAAAATTGAGAGATTCTTATCCGGGAATTTTACCAAAAGGTAAACACGACATGCCACGGATACAAACACCGAACCGAAGGTTGTAGAGACGAACGAGGAACCTCTCAGTAGAGTCGAAGTCGATGCTCAGGATCTGAAAAGTGCATTTCTGTAGACTGTATCACGGCGATGACGAACCAAATATCGCTGTCAAGCTGAGTAAACCTTTCAATTTGGATCTACATAAAGTGAAGAAACCCATATTCAAGCTGAAGTCCAACAAAGCTGCTGGAGCGGATAATCTGGTCCTTTGCTCTTCAATGAGGCAGGCAATGGATTGATGACACCAACTCATCTGCAAAATATGGTCGGGTGATAGTTGCCCGATGAATGAAACCTCAGAAGCGTATGTCCGATCTTCAAGAAAAGCTATAACACGCTGCTCTATCAAGGGGAGTTAAAATTTCAGCGAGACCTTTAAGTTTTTTTGACAAAGCGATGCGCTGTCATAGGATTGCGTCAACATGAAAGAATACTGGAAAACTCACGAGGCAAAATCTTTCAAACGGTCATCCAATTACTCGTATTTGTATATGGCGATGATATTGACATAATCGGAAGAAAGCGACGTGATATCGGAGGAGCTTTCGCGAGTAATGAAATGGCAGCGGCGAATATGGGTGTAGCGGCCAACGAGAGCAAGACCAAGTTTATGCTGTTGACAAACAAGATCATAAGCTTCTAGATGACTTGGACTGCAATGCACTCAACCGAATACTTACATCATGCCCCTCGTCCAACTCTTCTGATTTAAAGTTTGGCGTTTGAGGAATGAATTGGTGGCAGCAGGAACTCAGAAAGTTTTGCTTTTCTCAGGGTCTCAGATTTTGATATCTGGAAGCGGTATTGTCAGTGAAGTCAAATGCAACTGGGTCAGATGGGATAGACCCTTAATTTATTAAACTTTCATTGACAGTCATTCTTCCATATATAACAAACATTTTCAATACCATTTTAACTACCTATGTGTATCCCAACGAATGGAAAAAAGCCAAGATCGTGCCTAAGAGATGTCTAAGATGTTTGAGAAGGCTCTACTTAGACAATTAATCCAACGCCTCGCAAAACATCAGCTAAGCTCGTATCAATCGGGTTTTCGAAGAAAGCGAAGTTGCAAAACCGCTCTCTCTATTTGTCACTGATGAGGTTCGAAATGGTCTCGATCGAAATGAGCTTCGCATTTTAACCCTTCTCGATTTCTTAAAAGCTTTCGATACGGTAAGTAAATGAGGACAAGACTAAGTACATTCTATCAATCAACAAAAAAGTATCTGTCCACCGCCTGGGACAAAACGTCACTATTGATAGCAACAATTTCGAGGTAGTTAAGGAGTTCACCTACCTCGGAGTAAACATGAACTCCACGAATGACACCCTAGTGGAGGTCCGGCGAAGAATTACCCTTCGAAACCGTTGCTACTTCGGCTTGGCCAAGCAATTGGGTTCAAAACTCCTAACTCGAAGGACGAAATGTGTGCTCTACCTTATCCTGCCAGTTCTGCTTTATTGCGCCGAGTGCTGGACGATAAGCAAGAAGGGAGAGCTGATACTGGGTTCCTTTGAAAGAAAAATATTTCGGCGGACTTTTGGTCCTGTGTGCGCGGAGGGCGAATAGTGGAGAAGATACAACCGCGAACTCTATGAGCTGTACCAAGATGTGGATTTAGTCCAAAAAGCCAAAACACGTCGACTACATAGGCTCGGCCACATCGAGCGAATGGACAATAATGCTCCAGCTTAGAAGATCTTCGTATCCCAGTTCCTATGTTCGAGAATAAGAGGAAGACCGAACCTCCGTTTCAAAGACCAAGCCATCGTGGATGCCAGAGCGCTTGGCCTGAACAACTGGAAGCAGCGTGTCCCGGATCGTAGAGGATGGAAGGCTACAGTGTCTTAGGCAGAGACTCTACACGGATCGGGAGCCCGTTAAGAAAGTAAGTAAGTAAGTAAATCACGCACTCATGTGCTCTAAACGATAAGCCATTTTAATTTGTCACGGGTAGACAACAATCCTTAGTCGTTGGAGATCGAGCATCTGAAATGTTATCGATGAGAGCTGGTGTACCACAAGGGTCTATACTCGGGCCAATTCTTTTTCCAATATATGTGAACGGTATCCCTAATGTTGTACAACATAGTAGCGACGATGTGCAACTATTTATACAAAGTACTACTAGTTTGGTAGAATCTACGGCAATAAAAATGAATGGAGATCTCAGTAATATCCTGGGCACAGGCTAATAACCTTTGCCTAAACCCGAGAAAATCAAAAGCCATAGTAATTTATCGAAATAGCATAGGTCTGACCTCTTTCTATTCCTGCAGCAAGGGGAATCAAACATCCAATATATTGAGTCTGTTCAGAATCTAGGTATTACCTTTAATCAAACATTATCGTGGGACGTTCATATCACTGCAACAATTGGAAATCCTCGGATGTTCCTTTGAAAATGTACAGCAATACATCTCATTGACTTGTTTTTACTACATTATTCAAATACAACACCCAGACTATCTTTACAGTAAGATGAGGTTACCTGTACCGCAGGGAACCTTTGTATTAATGAAATGAACAAGCGGATGAACTAACAAGAAGTGGAGGGCTACTCGATAATAGTGAGGTTGCCAACATCAAACCACCACTCTTCACAATAAGGGGCACTATCGAGAAAAAGATCATAAAGACTGCTGACCTAAGGTGGTCGAGTCTTGACGGACAAAGGGTATACAAGTCTCTTTGGCCACTTCTTGACGGAAAAGATCTAGGGAGTTAGAAAAATTAAACAGGGATGAGCTGGACTATAACAGGAATCCTGACAGGACACTGTCTTCTGCTGAAACACGCAAAAGGACTCAAATTCTCAGATATGAAGATTTGCAATTCGGATAGACTGAGATTAAATGAAGTGTAACTCTTGCCAGTCGCTGATTCTTTGGGCTAAGAAGGCGCAGGGCCATGGTCTTAATAAAAAATAAATGAGGTTCGCATTGAGTGGAAAATTCCTTGGTTGATTTTTGGTCCCGTCGGACGGTAAATGGAGAACGAAAAACGGAGAATTTCTGTGTGCAGATGTTACCGGCGTATTGCGTATTTATTGCGTATTTTTGCACGCATCTACCACCCGAGCTAGAGATGTTACCCTGTAATTTATTTTTTATTCATTCTTCAAAGGGCAATTGCGATATTCATAATAGAGAAGCGATCATGTAAAACAATCGATGCACTGCTAATTCAGTTCATACTCGCAGCAGAGTAATACCTTTACCCGTAATGCCTTTGAGGTGTTGTCTGAAAATCAATTCAAATAAAACCAAAAACCAAATTCTTTTCATAATGGCAAATAAAGTAATATGTCTGAACGTACAATGAGCCCTTAGCCACATTTTTTAGAAGATTGTTCCCAAGGTAAACCCGCATTAAACATGAGCTCCAAGAAATCCTCTTCTTTGCGGCATGTAGACTACAAAATCCCACAGTTAAAAGCCAGAACCAATGCCATCCCCAGAAGTGAATAAGAAATTACGAATCACACACCTTCCCACACTACTCGACATCCAATTCATAATACCATCACGTGCGATTCGCTGCGTTTACCTGTAAATAAACAAAAACAAAGTACCTACAGCACAAACATAATCGGATTGCTGCTGTGAATATACTCGTAGGTACATTCGATATACTTAAGACAATTTGAAATCCCGACAGGAGAAATTCCTGAAAATATTTGGAAAATTTCTCCCCCGCTCTTACGGGGAGATGACAAACTTTTAAAGGACTTTGTCGCCCAGACAGTATAACGATGTTCAATATTCAGCCAACGTGCCAAAAGCACAAAACATAAAAAAATATTTTAATGTTCATCAGTCATCAGGGGTGAATTATCTATATCTATCGGAGTCTGGAGTCTGGCCTATATTTCGACACCCCTAAATAGGCCTCCGTGATATACTGAAACATACGCACAAGGTTGGAATATAAGATGAGTGCGAGTAGATTTGATCCTAATCGCTGTCACGTATCGGAAACATTTCATTCCCAAAAGAGATGTGAAAATCCAGTTTGTTATCACAAAATGTATCTGTGGATTAAATTGATTCTCTGGGGGTGATGAGAATATCTGAGAAAAGATAGAGCGACTTCATACCAAGATGGGGCGAAATGAATAGTTGTCTTGATGGAATTTGAGGTTTAGATTGATTTTTGGTTCTGACTTATTGAAAGGTGCAAATTGGCAGGATTAAGATTTGATTTCTGTGTACAAATAGGACATCTACATTGATCCAAGGGAGCGTTTCATGCATTTGATGCACATCCACCAAGGGATACAATTTTTTATCGCCATTTCCCGTGATTAGATTTCCAAAGGACAATCCAGTGGCACAGCCCGATTGTGTAGAAGCGAATTTCTTTTGTAGTGCATGGTGATTGCTTTGTTCTAGAATCCCTTTTTATCTCCGTTCAATTTGCTGACAAATGTGCCAGCCCCAGACAAAGGCATAGGGATAGACTTGAGATAGAAAAAAGGACTCTGCTTGAAAGCAAATGCTTTATGTGAAAATTAAATCCTTTTCCAGTGGTGCCGTATAAATCTCTTCTTGTTCCAATCAAACGACATACTCGTATGTTCAACTTTGAGCTGTATGCTGAAAGTAATTAAATCACTTGAGAGACTCTTGGTTTTCTTTTGCCTGATTGTTGCTGGTTTAATCGATCAAAGGAATGTTGAGGCGACATCCGTTTATGTATTTAGTTAGGCGTTTCTACGAAGAAGATGATGTCTTGTTCACTCATATACAATAGTTCTTCTCTACGTTGGATTTTCTCGGAATCTAAGGTATCGAGTGAGGCGGTATTTGTTCGCAGAAAATTATCCATTTTCCCTTTGGCAAGACGTTTGGCGTAGCATTTCTCGAACATCTCCATCTGAAGCTTTTTGATCCTTGCGGGAAAAATGTGCCTTCGATTCATCTCTCTAACTCATAGAGGATTGATATATTGTACCGAGCTAAGAATTTCGAGGAAGTTATCTCTTGGAATCTAGCATTTCGTTGCATGTTTGCTGACATGATGTTATTGGCTTTGCTGCCACTGGCACAGAGACGAGGAAGTTTTCCAACCGAGCAAAACTCAATGGTGAATGGGAAATATATGGAAAAACAGTCACTTTTACATGGTTACATGGTAAGAAATAAGAAGAACGAAGAAGGAATCATGGAGAAACTTGCACCCGCATTCATAAAACACACTCTAAGCAGCATACTAATCCTTTTGGTTAAAAAAAAGAACTGGTCATACATACTCCGAAAATAGGCTTCAGAGGCTTCAGCTCTTAGCCGAAACACATTTCCCAGGCTCCATTATAGTTCCAGAATCCCAAGAAAACCCTCCCCAAAGAAGGACTATAAGACCGCTCAAAGAGGTCTGGAACAAGTCAAAGGAAATTTTTCATGAAGGCAATATAGTTTGTGCAATCAGCTCATTTCAAACCTCCAAAGCCCCTGGAGAAGATGGAGAATTTCCAACTAGGGGAATGGAGAACATCCTCGACAGACATAACGCCGACGGGGTACTTCAAATGAACCCCCTTCACAAGTATCAATATGCCTACCAACCTGGAAAATCTACCACATACACTCTACACAACCTCACTACAAGGATTGAAAAATTTCTCAGTGATAAAGAGGTAGCGGTCGGTTGCTTTCTCGATATAGAAGGAGCATTTGAATTTCCTAGATATATAGAGGTAATCAAAATATGGGAGTTGACGGCACTACATGTAAATGAATAAATTGTATACTAGAAGATAAAACAATTAAAACCTCAGCCTCTAGGGGGAACCTAGGCGCTGAATAGTACACCAAAGTTGGCCTCAAAGTCAATCCCAAGAAAAGCACCAAATTCACAAAGAGAAGAAGGCGAGGAAGTCTAAGAAATATCACATTCTTCGGTGAAACAATAGAGTTCTCAAAGGATGTCAAATACCTGCCAATCAAACTGGATAAAAACGAGAGACTGTTTGTGCAACTGGTGGAATTAAACACCACCAACAGTAATTCAAAACATCCTACCACTCCATCTAGAACTCATAAAAGAAGCAACACTCATCATAGAAGATGTACCAAATTCAAACCTAATTCACAGTGTAGTCCTAAAGGAATTCAGAAAAACTGAATTACTTGGAATACAGATAAATGTCTTCCACCATATAACTTCGGGCACAACTTAAATGTTACATTTCTAGATCATCTTGACTGGGAATAGAAATAACCAACATTTGCCAAGGACTAACATATGTGGTACACTGACGGATCCAAAAAGGAGTTGGAGCCAGAGTATATGGTCCTCGCACTTAAACATTCTTACATGCCAGTGTGGATACAAGCTGCTCCGTGTTTCAGACCGAAATCCATGCAATAAAACTTTGCATTCGAGAGAATCTAAACAGATATATGACAAATAAAAACATTAACATTCTCTCCGAAAGCAGATAGCCCTACTTGCCTTTGAAATACAATCAAAACTGGTCTGGGATTGCTTTCAATTCCTACAACTACTGGTCACTACAAACAAAGTCCATTTGATTTGGGTGCCAGGGCAAAGTGGATATGAAGGCAATAAAAAAGCAGACAAACTAGCTGGAAAGATATCCGCATCTCAATCCATTTTGTGGGGTGCCGATAAAGACCATGAAAGGAAGAACTAAAACCTGGCTAGAGGAAGAGAAGCTCCATTTCTGGAGGGAAACCGAATTAAACAGGCAAGCCAAAAGCTTTATGCCGAACAACTGCAACAAAAAAAGAAACAACTACAACAATTAAGTGGAAGTCAGATTCGACTGATCACAGGCAGACCATATACTATCTGACTGTAATTGTGTAATCAAAAGAATTCAACGTTCCAAGGTAAATTCTACCTCGGATCAGCGGATATAGCTGCCAGCTAACCCAAAGATTTAGCCGCCTTTCTAACAAATTGCCGCATCATAGACGAGCTCTGAATGGAGAATATCACAATAGGCTCACTTGTGATGGCAGTAATCTAGGATTCATTATACCACCTCGATCAAAAAATTCTCAGAATTTATTCATAAAATTAAAAATACAAGTTTATTGATCTAAATCTATATTGTCCCCTTCAAAGTAGTCCCCATCGACTGCAACACACTTATGCCAGCGCTTGATCCAATCCTCGAAACATTTTTTATATTCGGTTTTCGTTATGTGAATCTGTGCTTCCTGCGATTTTTCCATTACTTCCTCTCGACTTCTGAAATGCGTTCGTAGTGGTTTTTTTTAACTCGATTGAACAGAAAGAAGTCACAAATCAGGTGAATTTGGCGGCTGTTGGATGGTATTTGTTGCATTTTTCGTCAAAAAATTACGAATAATGATGGCACTGTGCGACGGTACGTTATCATGGTGCAAAATCCACTAGTTTTCTGCCCACAATTCTGATCTTTTTCGGCGAATTGCCTCACACAAACGTCTCATAACGTCCAAATAATACTCTTTGTTTACAGTCTGGCCTTCTGGTAAAAATTCATGTTGCATTACACCGTTGTAATCCCTGAAAACCGTGAGCATTGCCTTCTTTTTTGACTGAAAACGACGTGGTTTTCTTGGTTTCGGCTCATTTGGTGAACGCCATTCCCTTGCCTGATGTCTGGATTGCGTGTCGTATTCATAAACCCACGTCTCGTCTCCAGTAATGATCCTTTCGATGAATTTGGGGTCGGATTCAGCCTCGCAAATCATCTCTTTTGCAACGTCAACATGGTCTCTTTTTTGCATGAAATTGAGGTCTTTTGGCACCAAATTTGCTGCTACAAGACGGAAACCCCAATCATTAACCAAAATGTATTGGACGGATCCATAGGCAATGCTTAAGTCCTCCGATATCTCTTTGATGGTTAATTTGCGGTTATTGACCAACATTTCTTTTACTTCGTCAATGTTTTCGTCGGTTTTCGATGTCGATGGTCTGTCACTGAGTTCATCATCTTCGATCTACTCACGACCACTTTTGAACTGCTTGCGCCACTGGTAAACGACCGTTTCTTTAGAAAATTATTGCCGAAGCACTTTTGCAACATTTCCAACGTTTGCGCACCATTAAATTCGTTTTTTACGTAAAATTTAATACAAGTTCGTTGTTGCAAGTTTTAAAAAATCGCCAACACACACAGAGATAGATGTTCTCTTGGCTACCTAACTTTTGCAAAATGGGAAAAATGTGCCTTCGATTCATCTCTCTAACTCATAGAGGATTGATATATTGTACCGAGCTAAGAATTTCGAGGAAGTTATCTCTTGGAATCTAGCATTTCGTTGCATGTTTGCTGACATGATGTTATTGGCTTTGCTGCCACTGGCACAGAGACGAGGAAGTTTTCCAACCGAGCAAAACTCAATGGTGAATGGGAAATATATGGAAAAACAGTCACTTTTACATGGTTACATGGTAAGAAATAAGAAGAACGAAGAAGGAATCATGGAGAAACTTGCACCCGCATTCATAAAACACACTCTAAGCAGCATACTAATCCTTTTGGTTAAAAAAAAGAACTGGTCATACATACTCCGAAAATAGGCTTCAGAGGCTTCAGCTCTTAGCCGAAACACATTTCCCAGGCTCCATTATAGTTCCAGAATCCCAAGAAAACCCTCCCCAAAGAAGGACTATAAGACCGCTCAAAGAGGTCTGGAACAAGTCAAAGGAAATTTTTCATGAAGGCAATATAGTTTGTGCAATCAGCTCATTTCAAACCTCCAAAGCCCCTGGAGAAGATGGAGAATTTCCAACTAGGGGAATGGAGAACATCCTCGACAGACATAACGCCGACGGGGTACTTCAAATGAACCCCCTTCACAAGTATCAATATGCCTACCAACCTGGAAAATCTACCACATACACTCTACACAACCTCACTACAAGGATTGAAAAATTTCTCAGTGATAAAGAGGTAGCGGTCGGTTGCTTTCTCGATATAGAAGGAGCATTTGAATTTCCTAGATATATAGAGGTAATCAAAATATGGGAGTTGACGGCACTACATGTAAATGAATAAATTGTATACTAGAAGATAAAACAATTAAAACCTCAGCCTCTAGGGGGAACCTAGGCGCTGAATAGTACACCAAAGTTGGCCTCAAAGTCAATCCCAAGAAAAGCACCAAATTCACAAAGAGAAGAAGGCGAGGAAGTCTAAGAAATATCACATTCTTCGGTGAAACAATAGAGTTCTCAAAGGATGTCAAATACCTGCCAATCAAACTGGATAAAAACGAGAGACTGTTTGTGCAACTGGTGGAATTAAACACCACCAACAGTAATTCAAAACATCCTACCACTCCATCTAGAACTCATAAAAGAAGCAACACTCATCATAGAAGATGTACCAAATTCAAACCTAATTCACAGTGTAGTCCTAAAGGAATTCAGAAAAACTGAATTACTTGGAATACAGATAAATGTCTTCCACCATATAACTTCGGGCACAACTTAAATGTTACATTTCTAGATCATCTTGACTGGGAATAGAAATAACCAACATTTGCCAAGGACTAACATATGTGGTACACTGACGGATCCAAAAAGGAGTTGGAGCCAGAGTATATGGTCCTCGCACTTAAACATTCTTACATGCCAGTGTGGATACAAGCTGCTCCGTGTTTCAGACCGAAATCCATGCAATAAAACTTTGCATTCGAGAGAATCTAAACAGATATATGACAAATAAAAACATTAACATTCTCTCCGAAAGCAGATAGCCCTACTTGCCTTTGAAATACAATCAAAACTGGTCTGGGATTGCTTTCAATTCCTACAACTACTGGTCACTACAAACAAAGTCCATTTGATTTGGGTGCCAGGGCAAAGTGGATATGAAGGCAATAAAAAAGCAGACAAACTAGCTGGAAAGATATCCGCATCTCAATCCATTTTGTGGGGTGCCGATAAAGACCATGAAAGGAAGAACTAAAACCTGGCTAGAGGAAGAGAAGCTCCATTTCTGGAGGGAAACCGAATTAAACAGGCAAGCCAAAAGCTTTATGCCGAACAACTGCAACAAAAAAAGAAACAACTACAACAATTAAGTGGAAGTCAGATTCGACTGATCACAGGCAGACCATATACTATCTGACTGTAATTGTGTAATCAAAAGAATTCAACGTTCCAAGGTAAATTCTACCTCGGATCAGCGGATATAGCTGCCAGCTAACCCAAAGATTTAGCCGCCTTTCTAACAAATTGCCGCATCATAGACGAGCTCTGAATGGAGAATATCACAATAGGCTCACTTGTGATGGCAGTAATCTAGGATTCATTATACCACCTCGATCAAAAAATTCTCAGAATTTATTCATAAAATTAAAAATACAAGTTTATTGATCTAAATCTATATTGTCCCCTTCAAAGTAGTCCCCATCGACTGCAACACACTTATGCCAGCGCTTGATCCAATCCTCGAAACATTTTTTATATTCGGTTTTCGTTATGTGAATCTGTGCTTCCTGCGATTTTTCCATTACTTCCTCTCGACTTCTGAAATGCGTTCGTAGTGGTTTTTTTTAACTCGATTGAACAGAAAGAAGTCACAAATCAGGTGAATTTGGCGGCTGTTGGATGGTATTTGTTGCATTTTTCGTCAAAAAATTACGAATAATGATGGCACTGTGCGACGGTACGTTATCATGGTGCAAAATCCACTAGTTTTCTGCCCACAATTCTGATCTTTTTCGGCGAATTGCCTCACACAAACGTCTCATAACGTCCAAATAATACTCTTTGTTTACAGTCTGGCCTTCTGGTAAAAATTCATGTTGCATTACACCGTTGTAATCCCTGAAAACCGTGAGCATTGCCTTCTTTTTTGACTGAAAACGACGTGGTTTTCTTGGTTTCGGCTCATTTGGTGAACGCCATTCCCTTGCCTGATGTCTGGATTGCGTGTCGTATTCATAAACCCACGTCTCGTCTCCAGTAATGATCCTTTCGATGAATTTGGGGTCGGATTCAGCCTCGCAAATCATCTCTTTTGCAACGTCAACATGGTCTCTTTTTTGCATGAAATTGAGGTCTTTTGGCACCAAATTTGCTGCTACAAGACGGAAACCCCAATCATTAACCAAAATGTATTGGACGGATCCATAGGCAATGCTTAAGTCCTCCGATATCTCTTTGATGGTTAATTTGCGGTTATTGACCAACATTTCTTTTACTTCGTCAATGTTTTCGTCGGTTTTCGATGTCGATGGTCTGTCACTGAGTTCATCATCTTCGATCTACTCACGACCACTTTTGAACTGCTTGCGCCACTGGTAAACGACCGTTTCTTTAGAAAATTATTGCCGAAGCACTTTTGCAACATTTCCAACGTTTGCGCACCATTAAATTCGTTTTTTACGTAAAATTTAATACAAGTTCGTTGTTGCAAGTTTTAAAAAATCGCCAACACACACAGAGATAGATGTTCTCTTGGCTACCTAACTTTTGCATATGTTAAGCTATGACGCAAAGATTTGGAGGAAATATCAACAACAAATGTACCAACCTTACAAAAAAACAGAACTCAAGTCGGAGAAATGGGAGCGCCACACGGTGGATATTCCGGGATCAAGGTGGTAGATTATGAATTTTACCACTTCCCCCCATAATCTTATCTAATCTAATTTCATTTTGTACTTCTTACATGCCTTCATGAGGCACTGCCGTTTTTATTCTTACGGAAGAGGCCCTGAAGAGCCATGATATTGGCGTCACCTGATATTTAATTTTCTCTACACCGCCCTTTACTTCTTATTTTCCTGATGCACTTCTTCTACGTCTTCACATAGCTTTTCGAAATGGATGAGCAATAAGTGTAGCGTAGATCTACCCTCGACACACTGTTCAAAGATGATCCACAAGATGTTGATTTGGGGTCTGCGGAATCTTCTTCAATTTTTGAAGAAGGACTTTCTTTGGGGCTGATTGCTGATCGTGGCCTGTTAAGTGGCCCAGATTCAAGTGGATTTGACTCATTGTGTGGACGAAATAAAGCAAAGGAGGTTGTTCTTTTACCACTTCTGTTGACCTGTACTTTGTGTGCTGTTGTAGGGTGTGGTTGCAATGTCCATTCAATCTCACCATGAAGATTACTTACCCAAGGTTTCAAATCACCTTTTAAAACACTTTCACCGTTAAAATTCACATTAATCCTTACGTGACGGTCTAAAAAAAACAAGTGGCTTATGTCCATCGGCTGTCACAGCTCCCCAAACCATGACAAACGACGACCAACGACGCCCAACTGCTTTATCTTCTCTATCGAACCTTACTTTTTTAGCATCTGTAAGATATTGTCTCTTTTGGAACTTTTAAGGCTTTAGTTTGAGGTCATCTTTCAATATCCGTTGCATGGTTGTCTTTGTTATCTTCAACTCAGCAAGTTTTTTTCTACCTTCGTAGATTTCGTACATTTCGAGCCTTCACTTTCCAAACCATTTCTGACATCGAGCTGTTGGCGGTAATTTCCCATTCAATTATAGCGCTGTCGCACAAGCTAAGACGCAAATGGTTCTACACGCTTGTAAACAATGAAACCAACTGTCATTGGGCACCCTTGAATATAAGTGTATGCTAGGAACCTCGAATGAGGGTGTATGGTGCTTTTTAAGCCTTCCCGACAAGATCGTTTGTATCGTCGTACAATACGATGCACAGCTTATCTGCATTTTTTTGTGGGAGACGCTCTAATAATGATCTCGATATATAAGATGCCTTCAGTTCAAAATATTTATGCATCCCCCAGCCTTGTGATTTAGTTTTTGCTGGGACCCGAAGATCCCAGAGCTACTCGAAACTGTAACATTTGCGCCCGTTTTATTGCATTTTCCATGGCTTTCCGCAAGATTGCCGGTGTTCGTGTTCCTGTTGAATATTCGCCTTAAGGGCTGCGATTGTCTGAGGTTTCTTGGCATAAATCCGACTTCAAGTAGCCCAAAAGAAAGAAGTCTGGGATGGTTAAATCGGGCAATCTTGCTGGCCATGCCAAATCGCCAAAACAGGAGATTACGCGGCCAGGAAACAGTTCCTTTACAATATCCATTGTGGCACGTGTTGTGTATGCGGTTGCACCGTCTTGTTGAAACCACATGTTCACCAAGTCCCGCTTATACAATTCCGGCAGCAAGGAGTCATTTATCATGGCCCTGTAGCGTTCGTCAGTAATAGTGACCGTATTGCCGATGGCGTCCTCAAAAAGTACAGCCCAATCACTCCTCCCGCATGAACGCCGCACCACACAGTGGCTTTGAGTTTCTTCGTGCATTACACGGCGATTTTCTCTGCCCCAGAAACGAAGATTTTGCTTATTGACGTTACCGCTTAGGTGGAAATGCGCCCTGTCAGTCATGATGATGTTCGACACAAAATCGTCCTCTTCGTTGTTGAGATTGATGATGGCTTGACAGTAATTCACACGCAACTGACGGTCAGGAGACTTTAACTAATGCATTGTTTGCACTTTGTATGGAAACATGTCTAAGTCTTTCACTGAAATTCGCTGTAGGGTCAGTCTGGTGATGCCCAATTGCGTGGACCGTCGTCTGGTTGATGTTTCTTCATTCTCAGCGACATCGGCAGTCACAGCCGCGATATTCTCGGCCGAACGATCAGTTCGGTGGCGGCCACGCCCTGCATGGTCTTTTGTGGTTCCAGTCTGTTCGAATCAAGTAGCTAAGTGCCGGAATGTTTGCCCAGTTGGCGCGATATATTAGGAAATCGACTCTGCGCCAACAGCAGCGATCGATTATTAGTCAAAAAAATCGACACAATTATTCCACGCTCTTGCGGAGTATAGCGCTTCATTGCTTGTTTGCACGTATACTGCAGCTGTCTAGTTCACAAATGTCAAATATGACGGATGTATGACGCTATTTGCAAAAATTATAAAATATTCCGATGGGATGATGCTCCAGCTCATTTTGAGGAATTGCTTACAGTGTCCGTATCAAAGCTGTTTGAATGAAGCGAAGTCGTCAAAAAAAGCAACTTCAATTGCGATTTTGGGCATAAAGAGAAGTCGCAGAAGATTCGACACACATACTTGAAATCGAGCGAAAAATTGACGAACAATGAGTCCTGTGTGACTCGGTCCATTATCGTGCAACAGAGAGAGCAACTTTATTTTGCATAAATCCTCATGAAGAACGGTTCGAATAGTCTCTCTGTTGATGTTTAAGGCCTCCTCCATCAGTATCAGTGAAACAATGCGGTAGTCTGCAACAAAATCAAGTAAATTTTGTATCGTTTAGGCTTCCGAACTGAAATTGGCCTTCCTGTGTATTTGTCATCCTCCAGCGTCTCTCTGTCGCTCAAAAAACGTTTGTGCCACTCGAAGCAACTGTTTATCATCACGGTACACTTGTTGCATCAATCGGAATGTTTCTGATGCATTTTTACCAGGTCTTGCTTGGAATTCAATGGCCGCTCCTTGTTTTATGTTCAAAATTCAACATCAAATCAAAAATTGTTCTGGTAAATTCTTAAATGTCAGCCAAACGTCATGAAATGTTGACGGATAGTAAAGAAAGTTTCAAACCCTAAAACGCACATTCGAACAAATAGATGGAGCTCTTAGTTGTTGAGATGTGGCTCGTGTCCGGGATGTTATTTACCACACTGTGTACATCTTCAATCACTGCTTGATTACTGCTTGAACATCAGATGAGCAAACGGTTGACATTCCAAAAGTCAACAAACGTATCGTCGTTGCATTTCTTGTTTCCCCAAGAGCATGTGGTTCCATTACGTCTTTGAACGTACCTCAATAAATTTTTTTTTATTTCAAAAAGACCCATAAGATCCCCTCTTGGGGTGTGACCATCAAACACTGACTGAGAAATTTTCCAAATCGTATCCTTTTCCTGACACTTCTCAGTTCATTCAAAGGTCAGGGAAGGCCTGTCATCTGTGCGTAGACCCACTACATTTTCATGCATAATTCCTCATCATATACAAACAATTATGTCTAGACAAAATATACTAAACGTAGGTATGTTTGTAATGAAAGAAATAAGAAAACCCCACCCCGTGATGTAAACTTAAGGGCGACTTCATTATGGGTCATGGATAATATCAGTCACCGCAAAATTGTTGTTCATTTATGTAAGAAGCAATTTAGCTCTCTTTTGTACGACTATGTGCCACAAATCAACCGGCTATATATAGGTAAATACAAATACATAGGAATGTGTTTCACTCCACAAACTAACATACACACATAGAATCTCGTTAAAACCAACTGTTGCTCCGCTTAATTAAGCACTAGGGTAAGTCTTGCCGGGCTTATACGAGTATTGTAGGTCTTGTAGGTCATGGTGCGCACTTTTCCAATGACTGGGTTAGTTCAAGAGGACTGACTGTGCAAATATTGAAAGAGTAGTGAAACCAGCCAACGCCAGCGTCTCTGGCATTCAAGAAAGATTCACTCGTTGGGGTACCGTCGGTCGTCGATGTGAGGCTCTTCTGCTTCTGCTTCTGGTTAAATGTTTGTTCTCCCTCCTTTTCTTGTTCCATGGTTGTAATGAATATTTAAATCTTTTCCTTAAAGATAAAGTCTTTGTTTGAGGCGATACCTACTTCTGGACTTTAAATGTTTGCTTTGTAAGCGCTGAAGTAGAGAAAATTTGTGTTTCTTTTACGAGTTCGTGTAGTGCAGAGCATGCTATTCAAATAGAATACAACATAAAAGATTTCTACACTGTGACACAAGATGTTTCTTTGGAATTTAATGAAGATAGTGAAGATGTACAATTTATGCAAAACGGTCTGATGCGCTCTAGGGGGTTACTTTTGTGGCAGAAGATTTCTAACATAATTTAAAATAGTAATTTAAGTGGTCTTACTTGTCTTTTAACATCTTTTGTAAGAATTTTAATATTCAGACAAGTTGACCATCATGTTTTGCCTATCACTTCGGTACATGAAACTGGTAGTAGTACCAACATCTGTGAGACGTAAGACAATGGACCTTCATCTTCTCTACTCAACTTGTGTGAGCATTTGGGAATACTAGGTGGAGTGAAAAGTAATCTCCTTGGGAATGAAAAAACATTTTTTTTAAATGTTTTTTTATTTTATTCAATATAGTCCCCTCTTAGCTTAATAAACTTATTCCAGCGATTTTCCAACTTCTTGATCCCGTCCGAAAAGTAATTTTCCGGAAGGTCTGCAAAATACTCCTCCGTGGCGTCGATTATTTCCTCGCGTGAGCTGAATTTTTTATTGATGAGCCATCTTTTGAGGTTTAGGTTTGGGAAGAGATATCAGTCCGAGGGAGCAAAATCGGTCGAAAACGGTGGATGCGACAGCAATTGGAGCCGTAAGTCATTGATTTTAGCCGTGGTTGCGATGCTCGTATGCGCCGGTGCATTGTCTTGCAAAAACAAAATTTTTTTTCGCTTCATGTGAGGCCGTTTTGCAGCGATTTCGGCCTTCAATCGCGCTAATAATGCACAGTAATACTCGCTGTTGATGGTTTTTCCTTTTTCGAGGTAGTCCACGAAGAGTATGCCAACACAATCCCAGAAAACCGACGCCATAATCTTTCCGACCCATTGAGCCTCCCTCGGCCGCTTCGGAGCACTCGTACCGGCTTCAGTCCATTGCCGGTGTGTAATAATGGATCCAGGTTTCATCAACAGTTACCAATCGACGCCAAAGGTCCGCCCGATTCCGCATCAGCAAGTCCAAACACTCTTTCGAAGTGCTCTCCGTTCGTGTTTTTGGTCAGGAGTGAGCATGCGCGGCACCCAGCGGCAGGATAACTTTTTCATATGTAGAATATTGCCCAAAATATGGCATGTGTGCTCAGTACTAATCTTTGTGGTATCTGCTAGCTCGCGCATCTTCACTTTCCGCCCGGCCAACACCATTTCATGTATTTTTTTGACTTTGTCCTCTGTAACCGCAACGGAGGTGGAGTTGCGGCCACCACGAAACTCTCGAAACCAATATTTGACGGTGTAATCTGACGGAACATTAGCCCCATAATATTTATCCAACTTTTCTTTTGTTTCCTTCGTCGTTTTGCCTCTCAAAAAATAATGTTTTATGAGAAAACGAAAATCGTTTTTGCCCATACTCAATATGATGCCAAACACGTGAACAATCAATCAGCTGTCAAAACAAAACTAAAGACAGTATCGCACTGAAATTTGGTATGTCTGCCTGAATATTTTTTGCAGTAGCAGCAGCAGTGCATTCTGGCGGTCAATGAGGTTACTTTTCACCCCACCTAGTAGTTTAATAGTTTAGAGCTTCCACAGCGTGCAGTGCATGAACGGCGGCGGTTAAACGTTTATTTAGATTTATTTTTAGATAGAAGTAGCATCTTCCGACAGATGCTGGTTCCTTAAATGACGAGAATGAGCATCTGCAGCCGAACATCTTGCAGCTCTCCTAATAAGCCCTACTTCACACCTCCCCGTGGCGCCATCTGGGAATCTCACTAGAGATTGCGAAGTGAAGGGGGCAAATGGCGAGTTTCCTGCGCCATAAACCAAGGCTAGTGTCGGAGAAACAGAACAAGACTTTATCCGGGCTACTCCGACATACTTGGAGCTCAGGCCGGAAAGGATTTCCAGGACTTAGTCAGGGTCTTGGAAAGGGATGGTGGCGGACGAGTCCTATATGGCCCAACGGCAACGCTCACATCCCGGAACGGGTTACTGGCTTCGTTGTAACCGACCCCTTGTCTTAGGGGCATTAAAAATGGAACTGGTCCTCTAGATTGGGGGTTGTGCCGCCGGGGTATCTGCCCGGGCATTTAAAAAGAATTAAGTTACGAAGCATCAACAAGCCTCGAATATGGACGGATCTACTGTTGACAACCCACGCAAACGATTTAAGGACAATGAGCTTCGGATATGCACGTGGAATGTTAGATTCCTTAATAGACCACGTGCAGCCGAGCAACTAGCGGAGACCCTAGACTGCTGCAAAGCAGACATAACCGCTATTCAAGAAATGCAATGATGAAAAACTGCGGCAAAAGCAGCGCTTATTTGGATGCGGATTTGTTGTCGGAGTCAGACCAAGACAAGAAGTCCTCAGCTCCCGGCATGTGAGCGAGCGCCTCGTAGCAATCCCCATCAAGGCTAAATTCGCCAACATTAGCCTTATATGCGCGCATGCCCCCACAGAGGAGAAAGATGACGACACCAAGGATGCCTTCTATGAGCTCCTTAACAAGACATACGAGCAGTGTCCTAGCTATAATATTATAATTGTTCTCGACAATTTTAATGCAAAGTTAGGACGAGAGGGCATCTTTGGTATCACTGTCGGAAGATAAAGCCCGAACGACACCATCTCCGATAACGGACTCAGACTTATCGATTTTGCGGCGGACGAAACATTGTCGTAGCTGGCACGCGGTTCCCACATCTCAATATACACAAGGGAACTTGGAGAACTCCTGATCAATCAACAGTCAATTAGATTGATCACATTGCGACCGACGCAAGATACTCCTCCAGCATTATGGATGTCCGTACGTTCCGAGGAGCCAACATCGACTCGGACCATTACCTTGTTGTAGCCAAGGTACGGTTGCGGATATCCCAAACTACGCCAAGACAAATTAATGCTGTGAGAAAATTCGACGTCAGACGGCTACAATCGCAAGAGATCGCGATTGGTCGAGTGTCTCTTTATCTCTTAAGAGGTCCAATGCCGGCAGCATCAAGCATCGAAGACCATTGGAAACACTGTCAAAACGCCATCAGAGATGCCGCTTCTGATGTGCTGGGTTTCACTCGTCCACCACAACGAAACCCCTGGTTCGATGATGAATGCCGGTAAGCACATACAGCTAAACAAAAAGCACGCAATGCGGCACTGCAAAAAAAGAAGCATACACCAACTCATATTGTCGGACGAAAGTATGCCCTATGAATGGAACCTCAGCATTGTTTGTCCGATTCTCAAGAAAGGAGACCCTCTGAACTGCGAAAACTTCAGAGGCATCAGTCTCCTTAACATCGCATATAAGATCTTATCCGCCGTATTGTGTGAACGCCTGAAGCCATTCGTCAACCACCTGATAGGTCCATATCAGTGTGGCTTCAGGCCAGGCCACCATCGACCAGATATTCACACTACGGCAGATCTTCGAGAAGACCCATGAACTTCAGATCGATACCCACTATACAGAGCAATGTCTAGTTCTGGCATCCCTGCCAAACCCGTCCGTCTGTGCAGGATGACGATGGAGAATGCACGCTGCTCCATCAAGGTCGGTAAAGATCTCACCGAGACCTTTGATGTCCAGAAAGGATTTAGACAAGGCGATGCGCTGTCATGCAATTTTTTCAACATCGTTAATTGAAAGAATAGTGCAAAACTCACGAGCAAACACAAGAGGCACTATCTTTCAAAAGTCCGTCCAACTACTCGCATACGCCGACGATATTGACATAATCGGGAGAAAGCAGCGTGATGTCAGTGGCGCTTTCGCGAGTATTGAGACGGAAGCGGCGAAAATGGGTTTAGTGGTCAATGAGGGCAAGACCAAGTATATGCTGTCAAGCAAAAAGGACAACCAACACCGACGTCTCGGACAGAAAGTCACCCTCGACAGATATAACTTTGAGGTAGTTAAGGACTTTGTCTACCTAGGCTCCGCCATAAATACAGACAACGACACCAGCGCTGAGATCAAGCGAAGAATAACTCTTGCCAACCGCTGTTTCTTTGGGTTAAGAAGGCAATTGAGTAGCAAAGCCCTCTCTCGGACAACAAAAGTCACCCCTTTTTAAGACTTTAATAATCCCGGTCCTGCTCTATGGCGCAGAGGCATGGACATTATCAAAACTGGATGGGGGTGTTCTTGGTGGCTTCGAGAGAAAAATTCTTCGGGCGATCTTCGGTCCCGTTTGCATTGACGGTGAGTGGAGGAGGAGATACAACGACGAACTGTACGGACTGTACAGCGACATGGACCTAGCCAGAAGAGTGAGGATCCAAAGACTGAGATGGCTGGGTCATGTAGAGCACATGGACACCAATGCTCCGGTCCGAAAAGTCTTCGAATCCGCCCCCGAGGGACAGCGCAGTAGAGGAAGGCCAAGACTCAGGTGGCGCACGCAAGTGGAAGAAGACCTCTGCCAACTTAGCGTGCGAAACTGGAGACAGCTAGCCAGGGATCGAGCTGGCTGGAGAAGCTTGTTGACTGAGGCCCAGGTCCACCCCGGACTGTAGCGCCACCCAAAGTAAGTAAGAAAGTAAGTTAGTGTTTTTTACTACGCATTTAGAGTGATAATTTTAAGAAATCGGCAATTGCTTGTGAGCAACTTTGGGGAATCGCGATAGTTATGAATATCTTCTTTGTAAGTGAGACCACGAACAAAAGGGCTAAATAAGGAAGAGATCTCACGCATTGCGGAGTTTGATTGGAATATTTCAACAGACAAAGAGAGTGGAGATGAAGATAAAGACGTTTCTGCAATTTTAGAAAGCAATCTGCAGGGGATCGTTAAAAGAGGCGAATGCATTGAAATTGATCTACTTGAGGATGTTATTGTGGAGGAATACGAGCAAGAGTCTTGCAGTATCGTTGAAAACGTGCATGAAAAATGGAGATAAAATGGAGATCAAAGCAATTCGAAGTTCCAGACAGTGTTTGGAAAGGGAATCCTGGCTTAAAAGAATTTGGTATTGAACTAAAATGTACTGGGAGGAAAAAATGCGATATATCGGAGTTCTTTTGTACTTAGGAGTTGTTAAATTGCCCCAATTCAAAATGGCTTAGTCTCAAGAATTAATGTTTACTGCAGTAACAGATTCATTGTCACGAAACCGATTTAAAAAAATTAAATCTCTTAATTTGAACAATAACAGCACACAGCCTAAAAAAGAAGATTTCAACTACGACAAGCTATCCAAGATACTTCCTTTGCTAAAATGTGAGTCACTTTCAGATGCAGAGCTAAAGAACGAGGTAGAGGCACATATGATATCAAATGTGAAATTAAACATAACTTGTCTTGTAAACGATGGTTTGACAACAAATCAATTCAACCTATACCTTCATATGTAGCAGATCAACCAGTTGGATTTTGCAAGCGTTGGAGCTCACAAGATAAATGCTTTCCAAGAACTACAGTTGTCGCTTATGGAGCTCTACAAAGTGAACCACCGCTCAAAGAAGTGGTATATAAGAATATTTTACTGGTGCCTAGGAACATCGATCACAAACGCTTGGCTTCTTTATCGGAAGCATTTTCATCTACCTGAGCCTCAGAGAAAGCATATGTCACTCATTAAATTTCAATTGGAAATCGCTCATGCAATTTTGCAATCATCTGCTTTTTAGGCCATTGGAAAAAACGAGGAAGACCTACTAGTTCTCCGTCGAGTAGTATGACTACTGAGAGCTTGAGAATTCACAAACTTCCCCATACTTCTCTTAACACAAGTTCTTGCTCAAGTAATGGGTCCTCTCTACCGACCATGATGGAGCAGCGTGCATTCCCCATTGTCATCCTGCGCAGATGCACTAGTTTGGCAGGAATGTCAAAACAAGACATCGGTATAGCTCGTCTCTATAGATGCACCCATACGCGGAGTCAAAATGGATAAATAGGTGGTAGGTATCGATCTGAAGCTCATGGGTTTTCCTCCAAAATCTGATGTAGTTTGCGTGGACTTTCCTAGCCTAAGGCCGCACTGGACCTATCAGATTGTGGACGAACGGCTTCAGGCGTTCACGCATGGCAGATAAGATCCTGTATGCGATGTAAAGAACACTCATGCCTCTGTAGTTGGCGCAGTTAAGAGGATCTCCTTCAATGCTAAGGCTCCATTCATCGAGCATTCTTTCTTTCGACCATATTTTAGACATGAGTTGGTGTATGCTCCTTACCAAGTCACTGCCTGCCGCTTCGAACAACTAGGCAATCAGGCCGTCTGCTCCTTGGACTTCAGCCTAAATATTGCTATCTTTGTTGGTCTACATCGTCCAAGTTAAAAGGTTCATTCTGCTTGACAGCTGTATTTGGTTCGTCAGCGCCGTTAAACAATCTACAGAAATGCTCGTCTCTACAGGCTTCGGTTCGGGGTTTGTTTCCGTGGCATGTTATTTTTACCTTTTGGTAAAACTTCCGAATCTCTTTCCTGCTGTAACATCTCTCAAGTTCCTCGACCACGCGCTTCTTATGCTCAGTCTTTTTCCTCATGAGAAGTCGGTGTTCGTCTCTCCTTTTTTGCTCATAGAGCTCGTGAGCAGCTCTGGTCTCACTTTGCAGCTCCGCTTTTTGTGCGTTTTGCTAAGCTTCATGCGCTTGCTGGCATTCGTCATCAAACCAGGGATTTCGTTGTGGTTGTAACACCCAGCACATCAGTAGCGTTATCTCTAATGGATTTTTGGCAGTGTTACCACTAGTCTTCGATGCTTGAAGCTGATGGCAGTGGACCTTTTAAGAGTTAAAGAGAGACTCGATAGGAAAATGATTTGGAGATATCTTGCGATTTTAGCTGTCCGACGTCGAAATCTTTTATAATTCTGGCTTGCTTTTGCGACATGCGGTATATCTGCAATTGTCAGGTTCGATGTTGGCTCCTCGGAACGTTCGGATATCCATAATATTGGAGGAGTATCTTGCGTCGACCGTTATGTGGTCAATCTGGGTGATAGTTGATTGATCAGGAGTTCCTTGTCCCGTTGTGAATATCCTGTTGTGGGAACTGTTTGCTAGCTACGACAATGTTTCGCTCCGCCGCGACGTCAATTATTCTGAATCCGTTAGCGGCAAACTTTTGCCTAAGTCTGCCGATAGTTTTTCGGCTGGACGTGGCCTGTTAAGGGACCAAACATTCCGTTTATCGTCTATATATGAGGTTCGTTGTCCTTGAATCGTTTTCATGGATTGCCGATAGTAGATCCATCCATATCTGAGGCTTGCTTATGTTTCGGAACAAGTCGGCTGAGGTGCTCATTACTTGTACCCGCCACCTAACGTGGCGTTGTTCCCCTGGGCTAGGTTTGAAATTTCTTCAAGTCAGGGCGGCGTTTTATCTTTCGTAATGGAATGGGCGCATATTAGGCTCATGTTAATGAATTCAACCTAAATGTGGATAACATGTCCACTCACGCGTCGGAGTAGGTCAAGTTTGGCGCCGCTGTCAACTCCGCAATCCAATGAACATTGTTTCTGTTCCCGATAGGAATCATCATAATAAGTATCACAGTTTCTCATTCCATCTCTGCCCGGTCCGTCCCACTGATTTTCCTTTCAGATCCGAAGATCCTTGTCCGTTTGCCAGGGTCGTCATCAGTAAATTCGGTTTCGTCCTGCATTTACTAATTCTGTTACTGGGGATCATCAGTGGTAGGTAGTAAGCACAACTCTACGATATCATTGCTGTGTTGCTGTTGCTGACCAAATCCAAGTTAGCAGCAATCAGAGTCCTTTTCATCAAAATCTTGTTCATAAAACTAGTGATTCCTCGACAGACCGAAACACACATGTCATCAAAAATAAAGCACCCTCAGTGTCGATGCAATTATCCAACGTATACTTCTGGTTGTCGAGTGGCCAAGAGGTTTTAAAACAAAGTAACGTAAAGCTTTCTACGTTGGTTAGCATATTGGATAGTGGACAAAGGATAAATTCAAAAATTCAGATTGAGAGGTGTTTCGGTAACAGCTGCTTTGTTTCTTAATCAAGTGTAGGGGTGGTATAGAACTTTTGTCTTGTGTCCTTTGCATCTGACCATGATTGCCCACATAGATCAAGATCTTTCCATTAAAAAGGTTCATTATCAGTCCACCTTTTGGGCTTGTCATGATAAGGCTCCAGTTAAAAAAAGACACACATATCACATTTTGAAAAGGTTACTCATACGCCGCAGTGAATTTTAACTAATTACCAGTTAAACTGTTCCATCAACAAGTTTTGCACCTTAAGTGGTCAAGAGCTACGAGTCTATGTATGCCGATTCCTGCCACTTCAGATTTCGTCAGACATTATTCCACCACAATTGAAATATTTCATCAACAAAAAGACCAGCTATAGATACAGATAATATGATAATTACTCTCTTAAAGTGTCTCTAAAGCACCAAGCACCACTGTCATCCATTGGCCAAGTTAACAAAACTAAAAATAATAAAAATTGCATAAAATCGATATTGCCACCACTTTAAGGGGAATTCTACTGTGGACTGTAGCACTTGGTTGGTTGTTGAATTGGGGCTTGCCACTTCCGTACATTTTACACATTTCTTCAATTCAAATTCCATGCAGTATGCAAATGTACCGCACAGTTTAATCGATCCGAAATCGACGAAGAGGTTATTTCACTGAAGTAAATCATTGCAAAATCGATTGCCTTCCTTCCTTGCTCTTATCGTTCAATTCGACTAACATTATGTCCCTTTTTGTGATGTCGTTCGTGGTTTTTTCCTTTGCTTCTCATTCATCTTCTCTGCCAGTTATGGTCCAAAGTCACTAATTCAGACGACAGTAGTTCCGGAATAATCAAATAACTTATTCATAATGCGTTCTACAATAGTTTTGAGGAAGGAAGAGAAAAAAAATCGACGAAATATGTTTCCATTTGAGTGCATACAAGAATACTATGAAGTGAGTGTATGATTCAGGAGACAAAGGATTGCCAATTGGGTTCGCCACGTGACTGATTCTAATTGGATTAATTCAGACGACGCACGTACATATGTCGCTCGAATGGCTGAGTCTTTTCATTATTTTTTAAGTTTTTTGTTTGTTCCTAGAGTCGTTCATCATCAAGTACCAAATCTTAAGATATTTTGCTTATTTTACAATGTACAAATTAGCCTTCCCCCTAAGGACCATTTGAGATTCATACATCCGTGAAAAAAAATTTCATTGCACCATGCACAGATGTGAAGTATCTTCGCTGAGGAGAAAAAGTGTTATCGCAGGTTGTAAGAGACTCAAGGATGTGTAAAAGACTACTGACTTAATAGAACTGGTCATAAACCAATCGATTTTTTTTCTTTGCCATCTTATGAGCCCCTTCGTTAACTTTCTTAAATCCCTTCGAGGATAAGAGAACGTTCTTTGTGATGTTATATAAAGACCTTCATGTCTTGACCTTGCTTGTTCAATGGATTCCACTGCATAGCTCTAATATAATCGCATTCTTTATTGCCGTATTCGTGACTGGAATGTTCGTAAGAGATACGATTTAGTCAGAATACTCCCAGTGTGCTTCTAGACAGCGATTTAAAAAAAAGCCATCTGTGGCATTGACAGTCACTTTCCATGTACTGCAGCAGTATAACACAATCAACTCTGAAGTTCTTCATCTTCAAGAAGTGAGGCGTACCTTGGCGATTTCTTCTTTGAAATCTCCTTCGAAGAAATATTTAAGACAAGCAGCGAACGATTCGCCTCAATCATCGAGCGGATCACTACGCCTTACTATTTTTTCCATAAGAAATGATGTGATTAAGACGCTGTAGAATTTCTACAAAAATTGTTGTCTTGCCAACGTGAGTCCTAGAACCTAAGAAATTGGAAAAGGAAATTTCGGATCAACTTTCAAGATAACTTAAGGGATAACGGGGCCACTTCTGGAATACAAGTTTTCTGCAGAAAAGGTTTACTACCCATATAAGCCACAATCTGTAGTTACCTTGGACTTAAAAAATAGGATGGATAGCACTCTGCAAATCACCGGCACTTCTAACAGGCTCTCCTCGACAGTACAAAGTACCTAAAGAAGAAATAATGTTTATCTTTCAAGTGTTGGAAGTTCCAAATTTTGATGGTGAATTTGAGGTGTGTTTGACTCGAGCAATTTTAGCCTTGATTTCCTTAATCGTAGCCGGCTTCTCCATGTAGACTTCGAGCACTCCACTTGGGAGCACAGGGCTTCCACTTGGCATCTCCATCTCACTCGGTTGGTTGCAGTTATCTTTACACTGTTCCAAGTGAGGTTGAGTTTTTCTAGTACTAGGAGTATCGATCGTCTCCAGGTGTTCTTGGGACGGCCTCTGGATCTTTAGCCTTGAGGGTTCCACTCTAACGCCATCCTGGTAATGTTGTCGGCTTTTTTCCTGATGGTATGTCGATCCATTTCCATTTGCGTCTTTTAATCTGTATCGCAATTGATTCCTCTCTTGTCATTTCCAACAGATCCACGTTCCTGATGATGTTTGGCCAGAATATTCGACATATGGTACGGAGACATTTGTTGATGAATACCTGAAGTCTCTGTATGATGTTGTTGGAAATCCACCAGGTTTCGCTGCCACATATCAGTACTGATTTGACACATGAGTTGAATATTTCTGGAAATCTGGGAACTCCTCCATATAGGTCGTAATTGGCCGAATGCTGCTCTTGCTTTTCGAAGTCTCTTATCAACGTCTGCTTTTGCAACGCCGCGCTGTCTGTTGTTATTATACTACATAGATATGCATACATATGCAAAATAATAATTTCATAAATGAATACAAATATGAAAAATGAGTAAATAAGTAGATTGCCAAATAGACAAACAGAATTAATCAATGCGTCAGATAAGTACTTACTTTACTTTAGGTGGCGCTTCAGTCCGGGGTGGACCTGGGCCTCAGTCAACAAGCTTCTCCACCCAGCTCGATCCCTGGCTAGCTGCCTCCAGTTTCGCACGCTAAGTTGGCTGAGGTCCTCTTCCACTTGCGTGCGCCACCTGAGTTTTGCGCTGTTCCTCGGGGGCGGATTCGAAGACATTTCGGACCGGAGCATTGGTGTCCATGCGCTCTACATGACCCAGCCATCTCAGTCATTGGATCTTCACTCTTCTGGCTAAGTTGGTGTATAGTCCATACAGTTCGTCGTTGTATCTCCTCCTCCACTCACCATCAATGCAGACGGGACCGAAGATCGCCCGAAGAATTTTTCTCTCGAAGCAACCAAGAACACCCTCATCCATTTTTGATAATGTCCATGCCTCTGCGCCATAGAGCAGGACCGGGATTATTAAAGTCTTAAAAAGGGGTGACTTTTGTTGTCCGAGAGAGGGCTTTGCTACTCAATTGTCTACTTAGCCCAAAGAAACAGCGGTTGGCAAGAGTTTTTCCTCGCTTGATCTCAGCGCTGGTGTCGTTGTCTGTATTTATCTCAAAGTTATATCTGTCGAGGGTGACGTTCTGTCCGAGACGTCGGTGTTGGTTGTCCTTTTTGCTCGACAGCATATACTTGGTCTTGCCCTCATTGACCGCTAAACCCATTTTCGCCGCTTCCGTCTCAATACTCGCGAAAGCGCCACTGACATCACGCTGTTTTCTCCCGATTATGTCAATATCGTCGGCGTATGCGAGTAGTTGGACGGACTTTTGAAAGAAAGTGCCTCTTGTGTTTGCTCGTGAGTTTTGCACTATTCTTTCAAGTACGATGTTGAAAAAATCGCATGACAGCGCATCGCCTTGTCTAAATCCTTTCTGGACATCAAAGGTCTCGGTGAGATCTTTACCGACCTTGATGGAGCAGCGTGCATTCTCCATGGTCATCCTGCACAGACGGACGAGTTTGGCAGGGATGCCAAAACTAGACATTGCTCTATAGAGCTCGTCTCTATATATGGCTATCTTCACTTCATCCAGGTCGGGTGGACGGAATTGTTGGTCATCATCGTCCAGGTTGAAAGGTTGATTCCGCCTGACAGCGGTATTTGGTCCGTCATCGCCGTTATACAGTCTGCAGAAGTGATCTTTCCAAATCCTCAGCATGGACTGCGATTCTAGTACGATGTTCCCTTGTTCATCTCTACAGGCTTCGGTTCGGTCTTTGCTTCCGCGGCATGTTATTTTTACCTTTTTGTAAAACTTCCGAACCTCATTCCTGGAGTAGCATCTCTCAATTTCCTCGATCGCGCGCTTCTCATGCTCTTTCTTTTTCCTCCTGAGAAGCCGGTGCTCGTCTCTCCTCTTCCGCTCATAGAGCTCATGAGTAGCTCTGGTCTTTCTAAGCAGCGCCGCGTTATATGCATCTTGTTTAGCTGCATGTGCTTGCCGGCATTCATCATCGAACCAGGGGTTCCGTTGTGGTGGACGAGTGAAACCCCGCACATAAGAAGCGGCATCTCTGATGGCGTTTTGGCAGTGTTTCCAATGGTCTTCGATGCTTGATGTTGGCGGCATTGGACCTCTTAAGAGATTAATAGACACTCGATCGGAAAAGGACTTGGCGATCTCTTGCCATTGTAGCCGTCTGACGTCGAATTTTCTCACAGCATTAGTTTGTCTTGGCGTAGTTTGGGATATCCGCAACCGTACCTTGGCATCAACAAGGTAATGGTCCGAGTCGATGTTAGCTCCTCGGAATGTACGAACATCCATAATGCTGGAGGAGTGTCTTGCGTCGATCGCAATGTGATCAATCTGGTTTACTGTTGATTGATCAGGAGTTCTCCAAGTCCCCTTGTGTATGTCGAGATGTGGGAACCGCGTGCTAGCCACGACAATGTTTCGCCCCGCCGCAAAGTCGATTAGCCTGAATCCGTTATCGGAGGTCGTGTTGTGCAGACTATATTTTCCGATTGTTCCACCAAAGATACCCTCTCTTCGAGGACATTAAAATTGTCCTCGATGATTTTAATGCAAAGCTAGGGCATTGCTCGTAGGTCTTGTTAAGGAGCTCGTAGAAGGCATCCTTGGTGTCGTCAGCTTTCTCCTCTGTGGGGGCATGCGCGCATATGAGGCTTATGTTGGCGAATTTAGCCTTGATGCGGATTGCTACGAGGCGCTCGCTCACATGCCGGAAGCTCTTAGTCTGCCTCCGACAACAAATCCGCATCCAAATAAGCGCTGCTTTTGCCGTCGATAGCAATTGCCGTAATAGATATCGCAGTTTTTCATCTTCTTTTTGTCCGGCCCATCCCATCGCATTTCTTGGACAGCAGTTATGTCTGCTTTGCAGCAGTCTAGGGCCTCCGCTAGTTGCTCGGCTGCACGTGGTCTATTAAGGGATCTAACATTCCACGTGCATATCCGAAGCTCATTGTCCTTGAATCGTTTGCGTGGGTTGTCAACAGTAGATCCGTCTATATCCGAGGCTTATTGATGCTTCGTAACTTAATTTTTTTTAAATGGCCGGGCAGTTACCCCGGCGGCACAACCCCCAACCTGGAGGACCAATTCCATTTTGAGTGCCCCTAGGACGAGGGGTCGGTAACACCAAAGCCAGTAACCCGTTCCGGGATGTGAGCGCTGCCGTTGGCCCTTATAGGGATCGTCCGCCACCACCTCTTTTCCAAGACCCTGACTAAGTCCTGGAAATCCTTTCCGGCCTGAGCTCCAAATAAGTCGGAGTATCCCGGATAAGGTCTTGTTTTGTTTTTCCGACACTAATCCTGGTTAATGGCGCAGGAAACTCGCCATTTGCCCCCTTCACTTCGCAACCTCTAGTGAGATTCCCAGATGGCGCCACGGGGAGGCGTGAAGAATTAGCAGAGCTGCAAGATGTTCGGCTGCAGAGGCTCATTCTCGTCATTTAAGGAACCAGCACCTGTCGGAAGATGCTACTTCTACGAGGCCTTATTCTAATCGTTGCCATCGTGTCAGATAAGTAGATAGCTAAAAAATAATCAAGTCAGAGTGGTGCAAGCTCAGTAACTAGTGTATTTTCGACGAGTGGACATTTTGTAAAAAACTTCTCATTGAGAATTTCGATTCTTCAGGCAACTTTAATAACGCCAGCTTTTTCGTGTAATATCATTGTTGAAAAGTCCCAGGGTAAATTCAACATCAATTTCAAAATTTTGTTCTGTACTATTTGCAGTTTTTTTTATGTGTGTTTTGGCACAGTTACCCCGTACAGGAGATCCATAAGTAATCAAAGCTTGAAAGATTACCTTAAAAGTTAGTTTCTGATCCAAGTAAACCCCGAGGTAATTGATAGAACTAGCCCATGGTATATCGAGGTTATTAATTTTTAAGAAATTATGAGGAAAATGGCAAGGTGATCTTTTTCTTGTAAAAAAGATTGATTCACATTTATCTGCATTGATTTTTACTTTCCAATGTTTAATATTCATATATTATATTGAGGTCATTTTGCAAATAATTTTCAATGACTGATCCATTTGTGCGTGACGCATATAAAGCTAAGTCATCAGCATACAAAGCTACGTGGCAGTTGGGAATGACAGGAAAGTCAGATGTTAATATATTAAATAGAGTTGGTGCCAGAACTGATCCTTGGGGAACACCAGCTGGCACAACTTTAGGGGAAGAGACGGAACCGGCTAATGGAACTGAAAAAGTTCGATCGCTTAGAAAATTTTGTATAATTTTTGTAAGGTATACAGGACAACCAAAGTTAATAAGTTTGTAGATTAGACCGTCATGCCAAACAGAGACAAAAGCTTTTTTTAAGTCTAGTAATACAAGACCATTCGATTTTTTTCCTTAGAAGCTTTGTTTTACTTCCCTGCAAATTCATAATACCTGATGAGAAGTACTATGACCTGTACGGAAACCAAATTGCGCTTCAGGTACAATGTTGCTATTTTTTAGAAAAACGTCCAATTTGAGTTTTATAAGTTTTTCTAATATTTTGCTGCATCCGTTGAGTAAGCTAATGGGTCTATAGCTGTTAGAATTGCGTGGGTCTTTTGCGGGCTTGAGCAAGGGAAATACTTTGGCTTTTTTCCAGTTTATGGAAAAATAACTTAATTTAAGACAAGCATTATAAATGGATTGGAGAACTTTTATTGCACAAAGGGGAAGATTTTTAATGGTTAAGTTATTTATGCCATCGAAGCCGAAGTGATTTCTTGAGCTTCAAATTGGAAATGAGAAACTCAATATCATCTACGCTAAATGATGAGATCTCACTATCAACCACAGATTGTTTTCGAGAGGTAATATTTCGACTTACTTAGTGATTTTTTAGGAAGACGTCGGCAAGAAGCTCAGATTTTCCCACACCATCAATAATCAATAGACCATTATCTATCAAGCTGGATATTGGGTTATGTTTTTTCCGGATTATTTCATTGATATCCCAGAAGGGTTTACCGTTGGTATCGAGTGAACTAAGTTTTCTATTCCAACTGCTGTTCCTAAACTCTGTAATATTCAAACCAATTAACCATGTAAGGACCTTCATTTCTCTGAAATCGTTAACCAATCGATATATCTGCCATTTCCGTCTATAAAAGCTTCGAGTTTTTATTAAACTTAGTATAGATCGTGGAAGAATGACAGATCTTTGGCAAAGGGACTTCGTTGGAACTGCAACTAAAATGCTATCTTTGATTTTGGCCTCCAAGAAATTGATTGCTTCGTCGATATTTCTGCGATTGATTGACGATTCCAAGTTGATAGGACAGTTGTTAAGAGCATTAGAGAGGCGATATCGAAATACATCCCAATTTGCTTTATTAAAGTCTAGGTTTTAGTTTTGGGACTAGAGAGAATATCACAGATGACTGGGAGATGGTCAGAACTTAAAGCGTTAATGACGACAGGTGGACTTAGGATGCTAGGAATGTTAGAGAGAAAGAAGTCAAGAGTAGAAGAAGTAAATCTTTCTGCAGAGGGTATATAAGTAGGACTAGGTGGGAACACAAGTGCAAAGTTATGTGACGTCAGCAAATTTTCTAAGATGTTACCCCACGAGTTAACCCTTTGACAGCCCCAATTGCGATGAAGTGGTCATTACTGATTAAACGTCTCAAGTCATTTTTTAAACATCTAGCTTTGTAAGCATTAGATGAACCTCCGGGAAAGTAAACAGAGAAAACCTTTAATTTGAAGTTATTTTCAAGTGTTACTTCACTTAAATAATGTAAACTAATTTAAGAAATAAATTTCATGGCAGAAAATTTACTAGATTTATTTTATTGCACTTTCAAAAAGTAACAGAACTGGAACTTTTGGTAGCAAAAAGTGCGGGCGCTACGCTTCCAAGTTCGATATTTTTTATGAGTTTCAAGAGTGTATCTGATGATATTTTGAGTGAATGAGGCTGGGCTAGGTATACAAACTTATGGCTGCAACTCTTTTGATTCCCCCATTCTATTGTGTTCATTTCTCTAGCCCACCTCATTCACTCAAAATATCATCAGATACACTCTTGAAACTCATAAAAAATATCGAACTTGGAAGCGTAGCGCCCGCACTATTTGCTACCAAAAGCAGGTTTAAAATTAATTCCAAACCGTTTCACTTGTTTGACCTGACACTCATCTTCCCTTATGGCATCATACTTGGAATAGTTTACCAGTATCATAAGGCGAATTACCGAACAACAATTCAGTCTGTCTACAAAATTTATACAACCAACAATTGCCTTGCACTGACCGGGGTGCTCTTACATGGGCACTTACCGAACCTGCGTACCTTACATCATACCTCCAACAAAAGAATTTTACTGTGCCGATGAATATATAGATGAGCACACTTGACTTAACATTTATCCCAAAATACTCCGACAAGGTACCTTTAAGTCTTCGGTATTTTCGATCATAAGAAAGAGAATTTTTAATTTTGCGCAAACATATTTTATCATGCTGATGACAATGGCGACTTGAAATTTTTAATAATATTTTCAGAAAAAGTGCAAAGTGCAAAATGACAAATTAAGCAAAAGATTTCCCAACGTCCATATAAGAAAAGACATATTTTCTAGATAGAATTTCTTTATTAAGAAAATATTTTTATTACGGCAGTAAAAGGTGACACAGCAATCTAAGAATTTCCAATGTGCTACCAGAGGCAAGTGACAGAAAACTAATAATAAATTCCACGAATCTGGGATGCACCAAAATACAGTGCGTTATGGTTGAAAATCTTTACGCGCATTGTGGGTTAGTGGTTAGTAAACCGATTATGTGAACCAAAAGTTGCTCTAAGTGCACGAAAAACCGCCCAATTTAGTCTGAAAAAAATTACCATATCAGTGCGACTCGAGGCATGCATGAAATCCCCACTGTAAGATTGGGTGGCCGTGGCTCAAGTAGAAGTGAATTGACTTCCTAATCGGAGGGTTCGGCGTTCAATTCCAACCGCGCCCGAAAGCCAATCTTTCTTCAGGCAACTAAAATCAAGTGAGATGAATGGTTTCCTAAAATACAGCAACAAGTCAATTACATTAATAATTAGTTTTCTGATTAAAATTTAGATGCCACCCATGGAGCGAAACGAAAAAACCACTGAGCCCAAAGATCTTTTTCTACGAGGGCGGGTCAATAAGTCCGTGACTTTTGGATTAAAACACAGATTTTTTGATAAAAAAATAATTTTATTTTTCAACGTAGTCTCCCTTGAGCTCTATACACTGTGTCCAACGCTTCTCCAATTTTTTTTATCCCTTCCAAAAAAATGATTTGTCGAGGTCCTCAAAATAGGCCTTTGTTTGCGAGATGACTTCATCATTGGGGTCAAATCTTTTTCCACCAAGCCATTTCTTCAGGTTTGGGAACAAGAAGTAGTCGCTCGGAGCCAAATCTTGAGAATAGGGTGGATGAGGGAGCAATTCATAGGCCAATTCATGGATTTTTGCCATGGCAACTGCACATGTGTTTGTGGTCGACTGTGAGCAAACGCGGCACCCATCTTGCGGAAAGCTTTCTCATGCCCAAGTGATCATTCAAAATTGAAACCACTGAGCCATGCGAGATCCCTACGGCTTCCACAATCTCTCGCACTTTCAATCTTCGGTCGGCCAACACCATATCGTGAATTTTTTCGATTGTTTCGGGTGTAGAGACCTCAACTGGGCGTCCAGGACGTTCGGCATCTTCAGTGCTTGTACGGCCACAACGAAATTCAGTAAACCACTTTTTTACCATTGAAATCGATGGTGCAGAGTCCCCATAGTATTTATCAAGCTTAGCCTTGGTCTCGGTAATGGTTCTTTTTCGCAAGAAATAATGCTTAATAAGCACACGAAATTCACTTTTTTCCATTTTCTCCTCAAATTAGTGAGTAGTCTGATAAAAATAGCTGTCAAACACAAACTAACTGACGCAGCAAGTTTAAATTTTGACAGGAGTCAACTGACAGATGCCTGTTGACAGGAGCAGTGTTGCTGTTTCAGTAAAGAGGTCAGAAATTCAAAAAGTCACGGACTTATTGACCCGCCCTCGTATCCTATTTTCTGTAAAAACCAAACACGTGTTCCGGCATTTTAAGAGTAGTCGTATCATTTTGAGTGTTAAGTTTGACCAAAAAAAAAACAGCCAACAGATGGTGTAGATGTTAGCTGACAATTACTATCATTTACTGAACTCAATTTGGTTGAACTTTTTGACAATCTTTGGCAATAATGGAGTCGTTTACTACGCATATCTGTAATTTAATCTCATTACGAAAATGGGCTGTCTGTAAAAGTAACATTTCTTGAAATTCGTGCATTTTTCGGGCAACATTAACGCCCTAGTGAGTCCGGAATCCATGCAATGATGAAACGATTTGAAGAAATTGGTTCGGTATCGGGTCAAACTTCATATCAGCAAGTTTGGCCAGCGAGTCCACGTCAAAACATCACCACTGTGAGTTAAAGTGTTCAAACCAGCGAGGCACCTCAATTTGTCGCCGAAGTTAACAATTGGGTCTCACTTATGGCACTTTCAGGCGAAAAGTTAATCTTCATTTGCACGCCTATAATATCCAAATCCAAATTACACAACAAGTGTAGCTTTTGGACTACGACGTCGCTGAATTTTTAACTGGATGTTGGATCTCCGTGACAATTCGTCATCGTATTCGATCTTTTCCGATGAAGTCCATTTTTGGATTGGTGGGTACGAACATAAACAAAATTGTCGTTTCATTGTACGGCGCGGATTATTGGTTGACGGCATCATTAGCTCATACTTTTTCAGACATAAGGCTGGAGAGACAGTTACGGTGATTAAAAGATGTTACTGCAATGTTGGATGGTGCTATCGCCCACACAAGCCATAAATCAATCAATTTATTGCGTTCGAAATTTGAAGATCACCATTATTTCGGTTAGAGGAGAAGTTGATTTGACAAAAATTCATGCGATTTGACAACTTTATATTTCTTTCTGTGGAGCTATTTGAAGACTAAGGTCCTTGCTACATTACATTACTTGCGGCAATTGATGCATTTATTCTTCAAAAAATCATCGATAATTTTTACCTTCCGATGATCGCTTCCAACAGAAACCGCGGTGGTCACACGAAAGATGTTGTATTCCATTCATATTCCATAGACCGAACTTTATTATTCAACAAAATTCTACATTAAGTTTATAATAAATTTGTGTTTAATTGAACAAAGGCTTCCACATGGCAACTGTTAAAGTTGCTCAGAAACAAAAATAAATTTAGAAATTCCTACTAATTCCAGCGGAGGGTCAATTTAACCTCCTGATAGCGCCTTAATGGCTTCCCCGAAGAAAAAAACAACAACACGAGAATGAAAAAAAGCGGGAGTTCTTAACAACGTTGGAGCTTCGTTGGAGCCCGACGATTTATTAAAATCAAATTAGCGGAACACTTGTCGGTAGAGTGACCCGCTATTTAAAACGCCCCGAGCTACTTTTGAGATTTCTCGCACGCCGACCTACCGAAGACTCACTTGACAAATTCCAAAACAACGTTTCAATATACTAAACTGCATTGCACTATACTTATCTTGCATTCCTGGCGGTGCTATGCGCTTCTCTGGCACAGTTTTCCTCCTATATCCCTTGTATCCTTCTACCCTTCCTTTCTCCTTTTCTTCCAGCTATCTGTTGGTTGTCACATGAGTGACTTCCAGATCTTTTCATTTCCACGAAGTCCCAGTCAGACTCACACGCACATTCTCAATTTCAATTTTCCCTCGTTGGAGGGTGTCTCGTAACTTGGCCGTTCGCCTACAAGTCCTGCTGCTTCCTTGGTGCTCCATCGGTGGGATGCTGGCTTCAAAGCCGTCGTCATCCCTTCACCCATCGAACCAAACTTTGAAAGATGATACGACGTTGGGATGTGTCTCATTATGTTGGCCGTCCGCCTGCACACCACTGTTGCTCCCTCGTTGGGGTGTGGATATAAAAGAGATCGCCCCCTTCGATCGCTTTGCTTCTAGCTAGCTAGCCCTCAAGCTAGTTGCATCCACATCAATGGTGGTGCTGGCATTTGTACCCACATCGCTTGCAGGATGTGGAATTCCTCACGCCTTTATGTCTTAGGCTTCCATTGGGGTGTAAGCTCCGGGAATCGTCTTCCCCCACCCGTCATCATCGATAGTACACCTCTCGCCGACTTTCAGACGCCCTGCTGATGCAGCTCGTTGCGAGATTCCAGTCTAGCTTGCGGGCTACGACAACGGTGATCCTGGTGGAGCTCCTGTCGTACCGTGGACTCCTGGCTCGTCGTGAATCTCCCTACCGTCCTTAGTGCTTCGCTGACCGAACTCTCTTGTCCTCCTCTGATGAGAAAACCGCCCGTAAGCCTATGTGGGTTTCTTTCCGAGGTCTGGGTTCGGTTGGCCACTGGCTGATGGGACCATGGCTGCCCTCTACCTCGGCCAGATCTCCGTCCTCCCACTCCAAATAAAAGAGAGACCAAAGGTTTTGTACAAGAAAGAGGGTAAACCTTGTTGCGGGAAACTTACGGCAACAACCTATACAAAAGTGTTTTCGAATATCGATCAAAAGAAAGTGCAAACTCTTTAATATTGTTAATGGATGCAAGATGTTACAATCGATACGTTATCGGATGTACTGTTCTATAACGTTTTTATGATAAAGTAATTTAAGATTAATTGCCTGAGAAACATAATGGAGCTTCCTACAGATGTTGAGTAATTAACACTAATGACATAGTATAAGTATGTTCCGCAAGCGGCTGTGTTTTTCATTGTTACGCCGTTTAACTATCTTTATTGTCCTTCACAACTGCTAACACCATATTACCAAATCATTAGGCTTATGAACTAGGCTCTTTCTTTATGTAGAATTTTCTTCCTGATTGGCAATAGTCCACTGTTAAATTATGGCTTAAGAACGCTGTATGGCACATTAACTGGCGGATTCAAAAAGTGTTTTTAAAACTAGCGTTGCTTGTTGTTTTTGATGCAAACAGAGAGACACTTTACTCCATAGCGTGGTAATTGAAAGTATGTTACGACAGAGGCATTCATATCTGCGCTTTGAAGATTCGAAAAAGAGGAAATTGTAAAAACTTCACTGTAAAACTGCAGCTATTCACGACGAAACATCAACAAAGAACATCAAAACCATTTTCTTGGAGAAGGGGAATTAATTTAATTCTATTTCACCACGAGCTGCACATTTTGGAGGCCTCTGAGACGTGGACACTGTCAGGTACTGGTCGGTGTTCATCTGGATTCGATTTGCTGAAATTATAAGTGGGAGTGCTGACCAGCACACTTTAATAGCGCAAATAAAAGAGGCACAATCTTGTAGCAGTCAGTCCAATTACTCACATAATCGGAAGAAGGCGCCACTGAGGCTTTGCAAGTGTTGAGACGGAAGCGGCAAAAATGGCCAAGACCAAGTAAACACGGATGCTGTCAGGCAAAAGACACCCAACAACGACGCCTCGGACAGAACGTCACCCTCGACAGATACAAAAAAGTTTCTGCACTTTTTTCTTATCAGAAATTCGGCGTTTATGGTGACAGAACGGTACATTATGTTTTATTGAAAGCATTTTTCCATCACTAGCCACCACTTTTTCCATCTTTCTGATAGCATACGGATACCGCGTCGAAGGAACGCTTCATCGATTGAGGCTATCTCCAACACGACCCAAGTTTTGGTATCTTTATATGATGTGAAGTGCTGCTCAAACTGGAGTAGTAGTGGGCGCGTTTTTCCTTGAGTGTTTAGCTTAGTATCATTTATTGTGTTCGGTAGAGCAACTCATTATACACGACACAAAGCTGATCTCACCAAATACATTACATGATGTTGAAGCATGGGTACGTGGTTCCCAAAACTTCCTGTTTTTCTTTGGGTTATCGTAGTGGATCCATTTTTCATCACCCGTGACTATTCGACGCAAAACTCTTTAGTTTATGCCTGGCAAGCAGCAATACATACGAGTATGTCCAAAATCGGCGTTAAAACATTTCTGGGCTTCGGTTAATATGGAATCAAATTTTCTTCATTTTGAATCACTCCCAAATGATTTTGAAAATGTGAAATTACATCACTTCCAATTCAAGTGCAAGTTCTTCTTGCATTTGGCACGAATCTTCCTCCAATAATGCGTCCAAAATTCGGCATCTTCGAACGCCTCCTTCGGCTAAGATCTTTGTCTTTGACGTCAGACTCACTCACGACAACTTCTCTTACTTAAAGCTGTCTACTACTTATATGCTTCTACAATCGATGTGCATATAATTTGTACTCCTATGGCTTTGAGGCAGTTAAGCACTTTTTCTACCTAGGCAGCGCTATAAATTCATACAACGACACCAGAATTACCCTTGCCAATCGCTGCTTCTTTGGGCTAAGAAGACAATTGAGTAGAAAAGCCCTCTCTCGAACAATAAAAGTTGCACTACTCATACATAAGACCTTAAGACCTTAATAATCCCAGTTCTGCTCTATGGCGCAGAGGCATTGGCATTATCAAAAAGGGTTGAGGGTGCTCTTGGCTGCTTTAAGAGGAAAATTCTTCGAGTGATCTTCGGTGTGTGAAGGACAAGATGCAATGACGAACTGTGGGGGATAAGTCGACATCGAATTAGCCAGAAGAGTGAATGTCGAACGACTACGATGGCTGGGTTATGTAGAGTGGATGGACACCAACTCTTGGGTCCGAAAAGTTTTGGAATCCGCGTGCGATGGACAGCGCAGTGGAGGAAGGCCACGACTTAAGTGTCGCACGCAAGTGGAATTTGACCTCAGCCAACTTAGCATGTGAGACTGCTGAAAGATCAAGCTAGCTGGAGACAGTTGTTGTCTAAGGGCCAGGTCTACTCCGGACTGTAACGCCACTTAAATTAAGTAAGGAAGAACTTGCACCTTAGCTGTCATTTGAAGTATCATGATATTAGTTGAATGTACGCCATTTACAATAATGGATCGCTTACAAATGTTACAATGTGTTAGAATTATTTAAACTTACTACAAAAGTGGTAATTCAAGTGTAGTCACTTTTCGGGCATTACGCAATGAATATGGTCGTCAAAATCGACCGACTACGCAAGCAATCGGTAAAATTGTGAAAAAATTTGAAGAGAGTGGAAGCGCTACTGATGTCGTAAGGCCTGTGCATCATCGTAATGCACTTTCAGTCGAAAACATTGCTGCTGTAAGTGCAAGTGTTGCTGATGATCTGAATTTATCGATTTCCCGGCGTTCGCAGTTATTGAACGTGTCGTACACCTCACTATGTCATATTTTGCATTTGGATTTGCATCTCCATCCTTATAAAGTTCAACTTATGCAACAATTGAAGCCTGCTGACCATTCACATCCCCGTAGATACGCTTCTTTTTTCGAAGCGAACATTTTTCGAGCAACATTTTATTCAGTGATGAGGGACACATCTCACTCGGGGGGTATGTAAATAAACAAAATTGCCGCACATGGGGCTCAGAAAACCCACAAGTGATCGAAGAGGTGCCGTTGCATCCAGACAAAGTGACTGTTTGGTGTGCTCTATGGTCGAAAGGTGTCAGTGGTCCGTATTTCTTCGAAGATCCCAATGGGCGGACGGTTACAGTTAATTCGGAGCGAAATGGCCGAATGGTAATCGATTTTTTTGGCCGGCGATTGAAGACCATGACTTGGACGATATGTGGTTCCAACGAGACGGGGCAACAAGCCACACAACACGACCAATTATGGTTTTATTGCGCGAGAAGTTTCCTGGTCGCGTAATTTCACGTTTTGGCGACGTCAATTTGCCACCAAGATCATGCAATTTGACACCGTTAAATTTTTTCCTGAGGGGCTATACTTACGCGAATAATCTCCGAACTCCAGACGCACTTAAAACCCACATTACTCAAGCTATGGCCGAGATACCGCCCTAAAAAGTGGTTAAAAATTACCTCAAATAAATCTTTTTCGCTTACGATACGAATAACAGTTTCGATTCAAATTAAAAAGAAAAACAAATTTTAGTTGTTGTTTAATTTTTTATAAGCCATGTGGTTCGTTCATTTTCCTGTGAAATGCATCCGCAAATCCATCCCTATGGCAATGAATATTTATGCACAGAAAACTAGCAACATAATCGCCGGGGGTTTTGCATTCATAAGTAGATGAAGATTGTGTAAGCTCTTTACAACAATGTGCTGAAGGGGCACATGCAGCGTACTATATTCATCACGATTTAGTTGCGAATGTGTTTAAATGTCAATTTGTTTGTCGCTGGTTTACTAATTGTCCTAAAACGTACAACTATCAAGTACTTACATGAATCATGCTTAATTTAATATGCAATTACTAAAGTGATTCTTTTGTGCCAAGGGGCAAGGTATCGATTTTTGAACAGGTTTCCGATGGTGAACATATTGCGAAAATATATTTCGGCGAACGTCCATTTCGATAAGAATTCGAGAGCTATGTGTACTGCACACTCAGCCTGGAGATAAACACTATCTAACTCCCTTAATGCATTTATGGTTATTCTAAAGGGTGAGCCAACAGATGGTGTGGATATTGGCTGTCATTTACTGTCGTTTACTGAATTCCATGTGCTTGATATTTTTAACAGATGTCATACAATCTTTGGCAATTTTAGTCACGCAGTGGCTTACCACACAACAACTCACTTTTGTTATCCCATCTTATTACGAAAACAGGCGATCTGTAAAAGTTATATTTCGTAAAATTCGTGTATTTTTCGGTCAACATAATCGCCCTAGTGAGTCCGAAATCCATGCAATGATGAAGCGATTTGAAGAAATTGGTTCGGTATCGGGTCAAACGTCATATCAGCATGCTCGGTCAACATGTACACGTCAAGACATCACCATTGTGAGCGAAAGTGTTCAAAACCAGCGACGAACTTCAAATCGTCTCACTTTACAGCGAATTTTAAAAGTTCATCTTCATTTGCATGCCTATGCAATCCAAATTATTCAACAATTGAAGGCTTTGGACCATCTACGACGTCGCCGATTTGTTAACTGGATGTTGGATCGCCAGGACAATTTGTCATCGAATTTGATCTTTTCCAATGAAGCTCTTTTTGGATGGATGGGAACGTAAATATACGAAATTGTCATTTCTGGGGACCGCAAAACACATACGAGGTTCACGAAAAACCAATGCATCCCAAAAAAGTCACTGTATGGTGGGGATTATAGGTTGGCGGCATCATCGGCCGAAGATGAGGCTGGTGAGTCGGTTACAGTGAATGGAGAACGATACTTGCAGTCCCTACAGTCGATTGTTTTTTTCATCTTCGTTGATATTCGGTCCCGTCTGACTAAACGGTGCACGGATGAGCTACTATGACCAACTGTAAGGGCTGTACAGCTACATCGATTTAGCCAGAAAAGTGGAGGTCGAACAACTGCGATAGTTTATTCTCTATCTTCATCATTCATATTGTAGAATGAGCTTGGCGTGGATGCCGAAACTAACTTTCAAAGTAATAAAGAGGTAGTTTGTACCTATTTGAAACCCCCTGAGTTATTCTAAGGTCTACAGTAATACGAAAACTTGATCTATGGTACACTTTCCTGCCCTAAACCCATCCAGACAGGAGCAAATCCAACGGGTCTTAGGCGTTCACATAATACGGCAGAAAGGATACAGGGGACTTATTCCCCTGTTGGTGACGCAGTTCAGGGGACCCCCTTTTTTAGGATAGAACAATCAACAATCGGGCATACTTTCGTCGGCATAGATCTTGGAGAAGCATTCCTTATTCAATCATCACTTACTGCATGGAAAAACTCGGCGGATAAGCCATCGGTAGTGACCATTCCCGTCGGTGGACGGTAGAATTTTATTCATCAACACCAATTAACAGCCCGCAGAAATAGTTTTCTTAGATTTTCAGGTCTATCTGTGGTTCTACTGTGAGGCAGTAGAATTTGGAATGTTTGTCTTCTGAGTTTTGCACTTGCGATAGCACGTCTCTTAGGTCTCGTTCGAACACTTCTCGTTCTTCTTCTACTTCTATGTTCTTCCCTTTGTTTCTGCTAATAGATCTGTCGACTTGATTTATCGTTGTTTTCTAAAGGATGCTCTGTAAGTAGATATGTAGATTTACCTGTCTCTATTCGTCGTCCAACAATCTTTGTTTGGGGTCGAATGAAATGTAGTTTATCAGAAACGGCTCTTTCATTCCTCCAGAAGCTAAGGGATCCTCCACCAAAGAAGTTTGTGGCGGTCTTTTGCGATTCTCATCACTCTAGGTTGGACTGCGCCTGGCTGCATTTGGGCTGCTTAGGATATCTGCATCCATATTTTGTGACCAACGAGACAATGATTAGATCGAGTTAAGCTTCTTGGAACGTTCTGACATTTATAATACTGGTGGAGTGCCTTGTTGATCAGGGGTCGCTTGAGGATGATAAATACATAGGAAGACCAATTTCAGTTCCCACTCCTGAAATGGTGATGAGAATGATGTAAGAGGCCTTAAACATTAACAGGAGATTGTTCGAACTATTTTGTTCGAGGATTTGGGCACTCACTGTTTGCCAATTCTTGGCTCGAAATCAAGTGTTTGTGTTAAATCATCGGCCGTATTCACCTGATTGGGCTCCGTGCCACTTCTCTTTATTCCCGAAATTGAAATTGAACTTGAAACGATGCCTTCCGACCATTCCAGTAGCTTCGGTCACTGGAGGTAATTCCGCAAAATGACTAACAGTAATATCCGGTTTGTATCTGTTCTGATGCCCAGCTAATCGCTAAGAGTCTAAGCAAATTTTTATCCACATTTGTTTTCGGGGGTCAGCAGTAGTTTGTCCATCTATATCGCAGGATATGTGTGGCTTAATAACTTCCGATCAGGAAAGTCAGATTTTTTTAAGGATGGTGTTAATATGGTTTCAAATGGAGGCGGCAGATGCCTTGGATGCAACAAATCTTCTCTAGAATATGGTCCGAATATAATACGTCAAAAGAATAGAACCTCAGCATTGTATGATCGATCCACTTGCCAAAACACTGATTGGTCCTCACCAGTGTGATGTTAGGCCAGAAAAGCTCACAATCAACCAGATTTATTACAGCAATTTATATTTGATTTCGGCATCTCTGCTCAACTTTCCCCGGTTCTGCAAGGTCTGATCATTGAGAGAAAGTTCGCGGCTTCGTGAGGCTCGGTCAAAATTTTACCGATGATTGCGCTACCAAAAAGCAAGACGCTTCTCTGTCATCTAATCTCTTCAATGTCATACTTAAGTATTCCCCATGGGACTGTAAGGCCAACATCAGAGGGACAGTTTTTCAAAAGTCTGTACAACTACTTACCAAGCCTGTTCAGAATATATAGGTACAAAGAGCGATCGTTTAAAAAAAGCAGTCGAAAAGCAAAGTTTTTTTTGGACAATCTCTACAGTGTTTTACAAATGGACCATAGAATGGACTTTAGCAAAATAAAAGGATGAAGCAATTTGTCGTTTCGAAAGAAGAAAATCGTAAGTGATATACTGCCATTTGATCGAGAATCGTACAGCCATGAATTTAGCTCAGACTCATAGAGCATATGTTCTGCAGGAAATACGAGTAAATACCAGCGTTTCAGTTCGAAAGATTTTCGAACCTATCATCTGTGAAAGTGCACGTTAGTGGAGAGCGAACTCGACCAACTTGGGCTGCGAAATTGGATGCTACCAGCAGACGATACGGCTGTGTCACGTAAATAAGTGTGATGTTAAGACCTAGATAGGTCTATGGTTGAAGGAAATAAGCCAATGTTACGTATTCTTAATCTCTAACCCCAGACACAGAATAAAGTCTCATCACACTTTATTTGAAGCCCTTAGAAGAAAGTCCTATATACACTACAGTGTATTATTAATGGTCGAAAGCCGGAGAAGAAGGTCTCCGTCGAAGTAGAAATAAAACATTTGCTATTTCGGACATAATTCGCAGACATACTCGTACTATACGAGTATATCACTTCAGTCTGCAGAAATAGGTCAAGACACCTGAAAATCATATAATTCATCTTCATTAAGATGCTATGCCTGGCTTAACACAAACAAAAGTCCTGATCTGCTCTTCGAAACCTTGGCATGTAAGACACAAGTGACTTAAGTACAAGCATATGCCCATTGTCTTCCATGACAACACCCTTTACAAAACAATACTCGACGTACTTATCCCCCCCCCACATTGTCAATTCAACTCAAGTGTTGCCCAGTTTTACTTTAAGGATACAAAAATATTGTTCCTTTTTTGTCTATTGTCGTCTTACCTTTCCTTGTGTAACTAACATAGAGTTCTCTCCTTAGTAATGCCAACAAAGTAAAGCTTATTACTCAGGTGGCCCTGCTACCAAATATTCCCATTCAAAAGGGAATAACTTTTCAATTTCGCAAGACAAAACAAAAGGAGATATTGAGTGAAAGCAACTATAGTACAACAACGAAGGAAAACTAAAAAAGGAAAAGGTTAATTCCTTACAATGCCTAATGAACCAGGAAGATTGCTACTTAAGATAAGTGAAGCATTATCATCTCTCGATTGAATGGAACGATGAGTAGTAGTCTCCAAGAACAAGGACTTAAGTGATGATACCTTTCTTATCATTTTCGTCTATCCGTTTTGTGGGTCAAGTGGAATCTTTTCTTTTCCTGTTGTTTGCCATTGTCGGCAGCCCAAAAAGGGAACATCGTGACTTTCCTGATTCTACCCAATCGTGGTAGTTCAAGGGAAAGTCAAAAAAGTTTTCACCAAGTTTTCAATGTAATCGGGGAATGTTTTGTTTCAAGGATGCAGGTGCTACGGGTAAATATGACTCCTTAAGATACATACCTTAGGATACAGATATATTTATACGGGCGTTTGTATGGCAAAAGTTTACGTTGGTATCTTCATCTTAATTTTTGAGGGAAATCTTCCTTTGGGATAATTAATCTATCAAGCTTTTGAATGTAAACCACATGGACGATTCGAAGGCAGTCGGGATGAATAACTGAAAATAAATGTCACGAACACAGCGTAAAGTTGTCAAAAATTGTGAAAAGTTTTATCATCACTACCAAAGACAACCGACTTGGGGAACAATCAATTGTGGAAAAGCAGTCATTGTTACTATTCAATGGGGAATCCAGATGATGAGGGGTAAGCTGTTTGGTTTTAATTAAGACTTCTGTGCAGGGAGTGTCATTTTGGTTCAAACATATTTTCGGATTATGAATTCTATTCGTAAGTACTATCATAAAGACAATTCATCAATCAAAGTCAACGTGGAAGTCGTAAAGTTAAAGACTTTTGGCAATGTACGTAGGAAGTTACATGAAAACATAAGCGTTCTAACTCTAGCCTCTCATTATCAACTCCTACTCTCACCTCTGACTGGTGGGTGCCTAGTACCTCTACTGGAGATGGGGTAACCAACCCCTGTGGAAAGTCTTTGGTCGCAGCGGACGCGAGAAGGGGGAGGAGTGTCCACGCACTAAAACATTTCCTCTTGGTTCAGGCTGCAGCGGATGAACTCCCTAGATGGAGTCAACGGTGGCGTCTACAGTGCCAGTCAGGTCGAACTAAAGTGTAATCCCTATATGAACTGCTTCGACATATTCGGATACCAGGTCTATAGGGCTTTCCAATACTGAGTCAGGGTGTTGGAAAAGAGTTGGTGGCGGACGACCCCAAATGGGTCAACGGCAGCGCTCATATCCCAAAATTGGGCTACTGACACCGGAATATCCGACCCGCTGTCCTAGGGTCAATATAAGGGCCTGACCCTCCAGGTTGGGGGTTGTGCCGTCGGGGTAACTTCCCGACCGTGGAAAAGATTCTAAGTTATGAGAGAGACGCAACCAACTTCGGATAACGAAACTCCTCAAACGGCAACCATACCCGGGACATCAATGGACTATGATATTAGAATTGCACCTGGAGTAAAAGAACACTCTTCACCCCAGTTGCCACTCAAAAACTTGAGCCTGTCCTCACTCGGTGCAAGGCACACATAGGATGGATAGGATCAGGTTTATAACAGCTGCAACAAAAGACTGCATGTATTAGGATGTGGAGTCGTCGTGAAAAATCGGCTTAGGACAAAAGTCATTGACTTCAAGCCGATAAGTGATCGCCTTTCAAGCTACTTTCCAAAACATAAGCCTAATATGTGCACACGCCCCTACCGACGAGGCTGAAGATCCCATCAAGGAGGAGTTCTATGACCTCCTGGATGGAGCCTACGGAGCCTGTCCGGAGTATGATCTAAAAGTTATACTCGGGGACTTCAATGCTAAAGTCGGAAAGGAAAAGATTTTTGGCGGGTTAGTTGGTAAGCACAGAATCCACGAAACGACGACAGACAACGGCTATCGATTAATCGATTTTGCAGCAACTCGTAATACGGTGATAAATAGCACTAGGTTTCCAAGGATAAGGACCCCCACGGCAACCTGGCTCTCACCAGACGGTCGAACAGCCAACCAAATCGACCATCCTCGACGTGCACACATTCCGAGGGGCAAACGTCGATTCTGACCATTTTCTTGTCGCGGAAAAATTCAGAGCAGAAGAAGCTGCGAACCGCCCAGAAGAAGAAATTCGACGTTGAACGCCTTAGCACATCTGGAGTTGCCAGACCCTACAGGGAGTGCCTGACTATTAGACCCTACCCTGTGCACTTACCTACCACAAACGCCAATGAATCATGTGCAAGTATCGCGACATTATCAAGGAGGTAAGCGAAACCACTGTAGGGTGCCAGCCACCCCAGAGAAAGAGGCCGTGGTATGATGATGAATGCGTATACAGGAAAAAGGTGACAGAAGATGCACACAAGGCAGCGCTGCAGCGCAAAATATGGGCAGCAGCAAAGGCATCGAGCCAGGAGAAGGGAGGAAAAGAAGATCCTTTGTAGAAGAAGAAGAAGAGGGTTTACGCAGCTTCCCAGCTCAAGGAGATCGAAGAGTCGTGCGATCGTAATAACATCTGGAGGTTTTATAAAAAAGCTAAGCAACTGGCTGGTGGTTACAATCCCAGTACGCAGGCTCTTCGAGACAGCGAAGGAAATTTAGTTACCGAAGCGCAGGGAATAGTAGATGTGTTAAAGCAGCATTTCCAGTAGCTGCTTAAAGGGCATCTTGTAGAGAGAGTGATAGGGCAAGAAGAGAACCCACGTCCAGACAATGAAGAACTAGTTCTATTTGGCCTAGCTATAACATAGCTTAAGAACAACAAGGCCGAAGGTTCCGATAGTTTACCAGCTGTGGAGATGCGGCGAAGAATTACCTTAGGAAACCGTTGCTACTTCGGCTTGGCCAAACAATTGGGTTCAAAACTCCTAACTCGAAGGATGAAATGTGTGCTCTAAAAAACCCTTATCCTGCCAGCTCTGCTTTATGGCGCCAAGTGCTGGACGATAAGCAAGAAGGGAGAGCTGATACTGGGTTCCTTCGAAAGAAAAATACTTCGGCGGATTTTAGATCCTGTGTGCGAGGAGGGCGAATGGAAGAGAAGATACAACCGCGAACTCTATGAGCTGTACCAAGATGTGGATGTAGTCCAAAAAGCCAAAACACGTCGACTAAATTGGCTCGGCCACATGGAGCGAATAGACAATAATGCTCCAGCTAAGAGAATCTTCGAATCCCGGCCCTCAGGTTCGAGAAAAGATGTGGGGGCGGTAGCACCATCCTGTTTAAATCAGATATCGTCCACACCCAATTCATTCAAATTTGGGAAAAAATATCCGGTCAACATGTTGTGGTAACGTTCTCCATCAACAGTAACTATCTCTCCAGCTTCATCTTCGAAAAAGTACGGGACTATGATGCCGCCAACTCATAATACGCACCATACAGTGACGTTTTTGGGACGCCTTGGTTTTTCCTGAATCTCGTATGGGTTTTCCGCCTTCTAGAAACGACAATTTTGTATATTTACGTTCCCATCCATCCCAAAATAAGCTTCATAGGAAAAGAGCAAATGCGATGACAAATTGTCCTGGCGATCAAACATCCAGTTAACAAATCGGCGACGTCGTAGATGGTCCAAAGCCTTCAATTGTTGAATAATTTGGATTGCATAGGCGTGCAAATGAAGATAAATTTTCAAAATTCACCTTAATGTGCCATAAGTGAGGCCCATCTGTTGACGTTGGCAACGATTTGAGATACCTCACGCTCAAAGTAATGATGTTTTGGCGCTAACGCCCTGGCCGATCATGTTGATATGGAGTTTGACCCGATACCGAACCAGTTTCTTAAAAAGGCTTTAACATTGAACGAATTCCGGACTCACCATAAGACTATGTTGACCGAAAAAATGGCGAAATGTTTGTGATAACATTATATGAAAAAAATGCATTATTGTATAGTAAATGACACCATGACTAAAATTGCCAAAGATTGTATGACATTTGTCAGAAAGATCAATCATATTGAATTCAATGTAATTGACAGCCAACATCTACACCATCTGTTGACTCACCCTTTGATATAAATTTCCCTTTCTATACTGACATCACGGAGACAAAGCTTTCTCTGTAAAATTTACGGCAATCTTGAAAATTTAGCGGGCCAGAGGAACATTGATGTCTGTCTGTTGTTCATTTTCAAATCTTCTGTCCAAGTCAATGACGATAAACAGCCTCTTTAGTTAACCATTGAATCCCCCAACGATTAGGTTTATAATTTATTGTTTAAGTGGAAATATCCATCCACATATGGAACATGAAAAAGACCTGCGCAAGCTTGAGAGCTTGAAGACTTTTATCACATCACATGGTTTAAGTTTCAAAGTAGCCGAAACGAATCTCTATCTAAACCTGGGAGATAGGAGGAAATCGGGCGGGAATCACGAATCATATGGAGATCGGTGAAACTAATGTTGTATACTATGGATGGACACAAACTCTCTGGACAGTTAACATCATTTATTCAAAAACCTATCTCCGTCACTGAAGATTTGTGGGATAGATATCGACATATAACGTGCCTCAAAGTTCATAGATAAAGAAAGAGAAACATAACGACGGTGGTTTTGGAGCAGAGTGAATTTCGGCACTGATTTCTCGGTCGTCCGACACCAATTTGGCAAATACTATAAGCTTTAGCCCCTCGCATAGAAGAGTGTGGGACAACACGAGATGCTGCCATAGAGCTATCCGAAATCTCCACCACGAGAGAGACGACTTTTTATCGATAATCATCATGCAATTCCATCTCCGTGAATATGTGAATAAGCAAAATTATCGCACTTCCGGGGAACCGAAAATTCGCGTATAACCCTCGAAGAGTTATTGCATGGCGTGGTGTTCACGATGGAGGCGTCTTCGGACCTTAATTTTTCGAAAACACCGCGGCCCAAACGACTACTGTGACAGCGAACGATACAGAGCCATGCATTTAGAACATGTGATTCCAACAGTATGGAGCCACGGTGCATACTGCACGAGCCACAACCAAAATTCTGATTGATGCATTCCCGGGACTCTCGTTTTGGCGATTTGCACTGGCCGGCAGGATTTAGGAGTTCTTCCGTACGGCATCGGATAAAGAATAGTACCGCAGTGCGTCCCAGCTTGTCGTTAGAGGCGACTAAATGGGACACCAATCATATATAGGCAACTATGACACCAAAAATGAGCCTGTGACACTTTAACACCTTTAAACTTTCCCACAAGTTTGTATGCAATCAGTTGGTTCCCACGTCTGGAGACTACCGGTGGGGTAAAAGAACAGTCAATCAATTCGAAATGAGCATAAACCACTCAAACTTTAAACTTCATGGAAATGATCGCAATTAATAGCACTACCCCGCTGGGCACCACGATTGCAACGCACTCGGGTGATCCCAGAGCAAGCAGAAGTGCTTGTGTCAGAGCCCGACGGATTCCGGGGGCGGGCAAAATGAAGTTTCCAAAATATTTTCATAAATTTCGGTTTGCGAGTTGGAACCTCGGATCGATGACCTCAAAAAGTTTAGAACTGGAAGCGATTATGCGTCGCAGAACTCTACAAATCCGGTGCGTACAGGAAACGAAGTGGTGTAATACAGGAAATAAAGCGCGTTTTCTAGATTTAAAAACTAAGGCATTTAAGATGTTCTTTTTCGTTGTTGCAGCGGATCTCCTAAACAACATCGTTGGTATCTTGAAAATAAGCGACCGCTTGATGAGTGTTAAACTCGTCATACACAATGAAACGTGGAATATTGTTAGCGCGTACGCTCCACAAAATGGATGCGACCAATCGGAAAAAGATACATTTTGGTCAGAGTTCGGTAATTTGCTTAGAAATATACCTATCGATGAGATGCTCTTCGTAGGCGGAGATTTAAGTGGCCACGTCGGAGAAACAAATGTTGATCATGAGGACTGCCACGGCGGTAAAGGCTTTGGAACCAGAAATTCAGCTGGCGAAGACATCCTTATAGCATGTAGGGCTTACGGCTTAACCATCTTAAATACAATGTTTATTAAACATCAACGACATCTTATCACCTATAGCAGCGGAGGCCACGAAACGCAAATAAATTATCACCTCTGCAAAATGTCGATGAGAAACCGTGTTAAGGACTAAAAAGTAATACTTGGAGAATCGCTAGTAAGCCAACACCGTCTGCTCATTACAGAATTTTTCACGGCGGAACCACCGAAAACACGGGCATCGTTTGGAAAGCCAAAAATCCGGTGGTATAATCTATCGAAGGAACGAAGCGCAAGATTTATCGCACTGGCTAAAGAAGTACTTCAAAATATAAGTGGTATAGCAGACTCACTTAGCCCGCAAGAAATGTGGAACAGCATGCACGAGGAATGCATAACACTCGCAAAGTCCCATCTGGGGACAATATCGAAATACCATCACGTTGGCAAAGAAACATGGTGGTGGAATGACGAAACCAAACGAGCTGTGGCCGACAAGAAGAGTGCATTCCAAGCGTGGACAAAATGCGATCGGAGCGACGATATCGAAAAAGCTCGACTGGCTCTTGAATACGAGCGTCTTAAAAAGATCGCAAGGAAAGTCCTGGCTCGAACTCGAGCGGCCGAAGCGGAAAACCTGTACCAGGAGTTGGAACAAATATCCTCACGATCGGCGGATAGAAGACAAGCTATCCAAGAAGTTCAAACCTCGTACAATACTAAAATGCCAAATATTTTTAAGCTCGCTGCACAGAGGAGAAAAAATTCAATTTAACCTCGCCGAAATACATCAAAAACGCAGACGGTCGCTTACTAACAAATGAAAAGGAAATTTGTGACTGGTGGCTTGAATACTGCAAGGAGTTGCTTAACAAACAGTTTCCACGTGATATCGTGCCGACAGCTGGTCTATTCGAGGAGGAAGTTTCGGACTTTTCAATCGAAGAAATAAGTATAGCAATTGGAAAAATGAAGCGGGGGAAAGCGGCGGGACCAGACAGTATTCCATCAAAGTTTTGGTCGAACATGGAGGGAATCGCAGCGAATGGCTTTCGAAATTTTCAAATAAATTAAAATATGGACAACCTATGCCGAATCAATGGAGAAGTAGCTTCTTGGTTCCATTATACAAAGGAAAAGGCGACACTCGAGAATGCAACAACTACCGTTCAATCAAGCTTATGTCACACACAATGAAAATCGTCGAAAGAGTCTTAAACGAACGTCTTCGGCAAAAAATAAAGCTCGATAATAGCCAGTGTCGATTTGTTGAAGGAAGATCGACGGTGGACGCTATCCAAAGCCTACGAATAATAATGGAAAAGCACCGAGATTCGTCTAAGGACTTACACATGGTATTTATCGACCTCGAGAAAGCATTGGATCGAGTGCCTAGGGATCTCATATGGGCCGCGCTGAGGTCTCAAAACGTACCGGAAACGTATGTTAGAATAATACAAGACATGTACGGAAACGTGAAAACTGCGGTTAAAAGCTCCGCTGGACTAACGAGAGAATTTCCAGTTAATGTCGGAGTGCATCAAGGAAGCGTACTTAGCCCTTTCCTCTTTAACGTAGTATTCGACTATCTTTTAAAAGACTGCATGCGCGAAGCAAATGTAACGCCAATCCCCTTCGCTGACGACGCAGTTATACTTATCGATAACGTCGAAGATTTACAGAACGCCTTAGATTCATGGTGAAATGCGCTAGAGAGAAACGGGTTTAAAATAAGTCGTTCAAAGACGGAGCATTTGACGTGCCAATTTGCGCATCCGTTGCGACCTGTTCCGGATATAATGTTAGACGGAATAGTTCTTCCGAAAAGCACTATCTTTAAGTACTTAGGATCAATCGTTAACATGGAAGTGAAATGTGACGACGACGTAAACCACAGAGGAATCTTTCGCGACCGAAAATTTCCACACCACGGTTGTTCGACCAGCTCTTATGTACGGTTCACAGTGCTGGACAATGAAAATGTTAAGGATGTCTAGTGGAGTCACTAGTCACTAAACGCGATTGCATTAGATCAACGCATATAAGAGGAAGTCTACATATAAAGAATTCGGTAGCCGAACACCTTGGGGCGAATAGAATAAGCTGGTATTGCCACGTTCAAAGAAGATCTGCGGAAAATCCCGTTAAAAAGGAACTATCAACTACGGTCACTCCAACTGTAAGAAAACGAGGTCGGAAAAAGAATTCCTGGATTTCTCAGATCGCAAATGCGCAACAACGCCTGGGGCTAACCACTGAAGTGATCCAGGACCAAGCATTATGTAGACGCGTTCTGCGGTCTGCGACATTAGCCAACCCCATAAGCGGAGCAGCAACGATGCAGTAAAAATGAGAAACTCGTTACGCATAAGTTCGCATATCGAGGAAAGTGTTAATAAAAGGATAAGAAGAAGAAGAAAGATTTAGGAGTTCCAGACTTAAGTCACAAGGCTTTGTCAACAAGTCTCAGACTCTTGAAGCCCTAAAAAAAAATATACGCCATTCTTTTTATGTAAAAGCAGAATCAAAGTTTTTAATTCGTAAAAAAAATAAAACCAAAGAACATCGGGTGACAACTTTTGCACCACCTTGTACCTAAAGGTTTATTTTGGCATATTTACAGAAAGTTGACGGAAATATCCAATATCTTCCAAGCTAAGATATACACTATTCCGATGGTAGGGAATTATCTGCATTAATAGTGACAGCCAAGTTGTGGTAGATGCCTTCTCGATAGGTCTCTCTAAGTGTCAGTTCACGACGGGATCGTGAAAATGAAATCGCCGACTCTAGATAATACTTTTCAGGACCTTTGGATTAATATAATTGACAACATCTTCTGGTGGCATTTCCCCTGCTAGTACGCACCATACACCTGTATCAGGCTGCAAATGTCAAAGGCTGACGTAGAGACAGTTGTTAGGTACTATATCACTGATGATATGATTAACAATTCATTACCTCAATACATCAACATTAAATTTGCAAATAGCAAAGTTCATGAGTCCCACTCGAGTTCACTCATATAACCGCAAGAAAGAATTTAATTTTCTAATTAAAATTTCACATTTAAGACATCTACGAGGGCATACCCAATGTTCAAAGTCTAGGCGGTTCCAAAATAGACCCCTTAACTTAAAAAAATATCAATCAACCCTTAAACAAGCTTAATGTGACACATTTAAACGGAATTGATTTAATTCAAATTTGCAAGCTTCAGCACCTCACTCAGAGAAAGGTCACTGAATCGTTTGTTCATCCCAAATACCGAGATGATGGCGTTTCATTCGGATCCACTTTATTCGCACCCCCCTCCTGCTTCTTATATTTCAGTTTGTAAAAAATTTATTTAACCAAATTGTCTGATTTAAATGTCTGTGGTCCCATACGCACCTAACCCCCCTTAATACCAGCACGTAGACCAAAAGTCTATTAGAATAAAAGTCCATTTTAAATTACTTGCGACCTGTATGAGTTCAGGCACGTGCTGCTTTTTCAACAAAGTAACTTTTTCTCTCTTAACACGACCGTTAAATTCACCTGGGTGTCTCCTCTTTTTTTTGGCATAAAACGGCTGCAGAGGATTACATAGGATCAATGCACGACTTGTTTATTACGCTGAAACAAATACACAACCACTTCAACCAATTCAAGGCCACAGAACGTTTATCACCACGTGATTTGCCTATGAATCCCCCTAACCCAAATTCGTAACAAACATTCGAAGACCTGAGAATTTAAATTTGTTGTGTACACGGAGAGAAATTTGTTCGTAAATATGAGCTTCACGAACTCAATGCAATATAAGAAAGAATTTAAAAACTATCCCAACCTGTCTTTATCTAGAAAGGAGTACGGTAGAACAGAATAAGTCGTTAGTATCTCGGTGCAGTTTTTCCAACGTATTTTAGGGCAATGCCAGTATTTTTGAGAAAAGACTGTGTCGTCCTAATTCATATGAGACAAGATGGTCTCCGGATCATGAAACTCTGTATCAAATTGATGACAATGCGATAGGCGTAAAGTGTGCGTCCAGTATTCTAGACGTCGGAACGTTTCGAACCTTCACTTTTTTGCAAGTGCCACAACAAAGGAGAACTACTGTGAAAAGATACAAAGTCCCTCAACAACTCATATGCCCCCAGCATCAACTGATGCCGCAACTTATGTGCCAATGGTGGCTGAGTGAAATCCATCAGAATCATACAAAACGGCGTTCCAACGAAGAACTACTATCGCTCATGAGTTTTATGAAAGAATGGGAAAAGAGCGCGATCAAAGTCTTACCAACAGGTCAAAAGAACTTGTCAAGAAGCACCGCACAAGAGCGTAAAAGCCCAATATTCCACTGTCAGACAGTTCACATGACCAAAATAAATTAGGGACAGTAACATTTAAGCTGAAATCTAACAGACCAGATAGTTTCGCGATCTCTGCCAAGCTCGTCCGTGTGTTCAGAAGGACGATTGTATCCGTCCGCTGTTCTCGTTCTACAGCCATAGAGCAGGGCTGCATGTAAGAAGACGAGTTTGCAACGCAGATAATACTATTTGTCAGAAAATAAATATCAAGCTTAAGAGTGCCCGGCCATGGCAAAAAAAAAAAGATAGTCACCACGAAGCAACAACAAGCCTTGGATACGGGCGGATCTACTGTTGATAATCCATGCAAATGAATAAAACAATGACAATGAGCTTCTGACATGTACGTGGAATGTTAGAGGAGACCCTAGACTGCTGCAAAGCGGACAATACCGCCATCCAAGAGATGCAATGGAATGGGCCGGACGTGAAAGACTGCGATATCTACTACGATGATTGCTATCGACAGCAAAAGCAGAGCCTATTTCGATGCGGAACGCCCCCGCAGATAATAAAGATGACGATACCGAGCTATTGACCAACGAGCAATGCCCTCGCTATGATATTAAAATTGTCTCCGGTGATTTAAATGCAAATCTGGGAAGAGAGTACATCCTTGATAGAACTGTCGAAAGGTAAAGCTGGCACAGCATCACCACCCATTTCGGATTTATACTTAACGACTTGCGGCAGGACGAAAGAATGTCGTAGCTAACGCGCAGTTCCCACATCTCGGTATTTATTAGGGGACTTGTGAACACTGCTCCAGTAATACGGATGCCTGAACGTTCCAAAGAGCAAATATCGACTCGGACTATTACCTTGTTGTTGCTAAAGTTCGGCTTCGGACCAAGGCAAGCTATATCTGTGAGGAATCTCGACGTCAGACGGCTACAATCACAAGAGATAGCTAAACCCTTTTCCCTTCGAGTCTCTCTTAATCGTCAGCATCAAGCATCGAAGACCAGTGGCAACACTGCCAAAAAGCCATCAGAGTTACCAGACTAAAGTTGATCACGAGCTCTATGAAGTAGAAGAGGAAAGACGAACGCCGGCTTCTAAGCAGGAAAAAAAAAACACCACGAGAAGCGCGCGTCCAAGCAAATTGGAAGATACGAGTAGTACTCCAGGAAAGAGAAATTCTATCAAACCTCGAAACGGAGCCTGCAAAGACGAACATGGGAACATTGCACTAAAGTCGCAGTCGATGCTGAGGATCCTAGAAAGATCACATCTTTGGACTGTATAATGGCGACGACGAAACAAAAATCGCTGTCAGTCAGAATGACCTTTCAACCTCGACAATGTAGACCAAAAATTCCGTCGACCCGACCTGGAAGAATTGAAGATAGCCATGTTTAAGCTTAAGTCCAACAAAGCTGCTGGAGCGGGCGGCCAGACTGCCCAGCTCTTTAAACCGGCAGGCGATGACTCGGTTAGGAGCATATACCAACTCATCACTAAATTATGGCCGAACAAAAGAACGCCCGATAGATTGAACTTCTGCGTTGTTTGTCACATCCTCAACAAAGGAGACCCTCTGAACTGCGCCAACTACAAAGGCAACAGTCTTCTTAACATCGCGTACAAGATCTGCCATATTGCCGTTCTTCAACAACCTGAAAGATCCATATCAGTGTGGCTTCAGGCCAGGAAAGTCCACCATCGACCAAATATTCACACTACGGCAGATCTTGGAGAAGACCCATGAGCTTCAGATCGATACACACCATCTATTTATCGATTTTAAGACCGCGCATGAGAGCATCTATACAGAGCAACGACTAGCTTTGGCATCCCTGCCAAACTCGTGTGCCTGTACAGGACGACGATAGAGAACGCACGCTGCTCCAACAAGATCGGTAAAGATCTCAGCGAGGCCTGTGATGTCAAAATAGGATTTAGACGATGCGATGCGCTGTCATGCTATTTCTTTTATATCATTCTTGGAAAACCTCATGCGGCAAGAGGTATCAAAGAGCCGTCCAATTACTCGCATATGCCTATGATACTGACATAATCGGCAGAAAGCAGCGTGATGCCAGAGCCGCCTTTGCATGTATTGGGACGGAAGCAAGAGAAGTGCATCTCGTACAGAACGTTACCTTCGACAGGTATAACTTTGAGGTAGTTAAGGACTTTGTCTACTTAGGCTCCTCTATAAATTCAGACAATGACACCATCGCTAAAATCAAACAAACAATAAAGGTAACTCTTGCCAATCGCTGCTTATTTGGGTTAAGAAGGCAATTGAGTAGCAAAGCCATCTCTCGAACAACATGCACTACTCGTACATAAGACCTTAATAATCCCAGTTCTACTCTATGGCGCAGAGGCATGGACATTATCAAAAAGAGATGAGGGTGCTCTTGGCTGCTTTAAGAGGAAAATTCTTTGAGTGATTTTCGGTCCCGTCTGGACTATAACCAACTTAGCCAGAAGAGTGAAGATCCAATGACTGAGATGGCTGGGTCATGAAGAGCAAATGGACAACAACGCTCTAGTCCGAAAAGTCTTCGAATCCGCCCCCGAGTGACAGCGCAGTAGAGTAAGACCGAGAGTTCGAGTCTCAGGTGCCGCACGCAAGTTGAAATGAAACGAATCGAGCGTGCTATTGTCACTTTTTGACTGAGCGTCTTTTCCACCCCTGACTGTAGCACTACCTAAATTAAGTAAATAAATAAGGATGTTCTATGCTGTGTGTGCAGCACAGTGTTTTTAGTTGGTGAAGGGTACTTAGTCGTAACTGATCATCTTTTTTCTAGTTGTAATGCCCAACAAGTATATTTATATGATCGCACTAGGCCTCTAACAATTTTAAAGCCCATATAGGGGACGATTCGGTATATTTAGATATATTACTTTTTTTTTATCCGATTTTCTGACGCAAGAACTTGGCTGCTTCATTCGGAAATTGATAAAAAATCGCAGCTCGAGCCATGGGAAAGAGTAAAACCCAGGATATGTTACTCTTCGAGTTACTATGCTTGCGACTATGCGCCCTTAAAAAAGATACTCCTTTCTGTTATTAGGAACAGGAATCAGAAAATGTTTCTCCTACAAGACCTTGTGCTACTAGGCGTTGCGTATAAAAGCAAGACGTGTAAGTTAGAATTTTCGTATGAAAGACCGTTATGAGGATATATTCATATGCATTAGTTAGAGTTCTATTTACAGAAAAATAATAAAAACAAAATTTAAGTCAGTCAGTGGTAGCAAACAATTTTACGAAGATTTTTCTCAGTGTAGACTTGTAAAAGGTAGGTGGTGCTTTAAGTGGCAGCGAAGTCCTTTTGTATTTGCTTGGTTAACCGACTGACTAAATGCGATGTTCGCTTAGTTTGTGTTTAATTTCCAATGAACCGTTAGATTAGACGCACATTTGCACTATGGTATTACCTATATAGCGCTGATCCTTCGTTTTGGCTTTTCTAATGTGCCATTTGCGGTGCGTTTGGCATTATGTTGCATTGCATTGGTAAACAGAAATGGCTCGGTAAACAAAAGTGAAGATGACGTCTGACTTTCCCGAACTAGTTGTTCCAATCCAATGTGTGTACACGTAAAGTGTATGTTTGTGTTCCTTTTGTGACAAATTCTGGGAAGGATTTCCCCTTGAGCTTTTAATAAAAATTTGAAGGAGCAAGACATACTATACGAAATGACAGGCGAAAGTTAGAAGACAAATTTCTGAAGTTGGTTAAACGACAGTCACTAAACGTTTCCATATGGTGGCGTACATCTACAAATGAGGCCGGAATTAAAGTTCCATTGACTCCTGATTCCAATTGTAAAGAATTAAGACGGGCCACCAGTAATATCGCAACACATCCCTATATCGATTAGCCGCTTGGCGTCACAAATTTCCCTGGTCAAATTCTATGTAAATCAATTGCAATTCTGATGCCTTGCCATTGAAAAGACGTTGCCTATGTCATTGGTCAGATTACGTCAGAGTAGTATCGGAACACCCTTCATGGAGACTTAAGTTTAAGGAATTTCTTTCCATCCATGGTGGTCAGGATATACGGCCGGGCATCACCTACTGAGTTTTAGTAATACCAAAATCGGAACATGGAGATTGGTGGCATAAACTCCACCCTTGTATCGAGTCGAAGCCGATCTTAAATTTCTTAAGGTCACGGTAATTGCTACTCCACATGAGGTAAATCAACTTTAAGAAGACCGATAATTCCTGCAATTTTATATTTAAGCCACAGAAACTATAAAGTTCACACTTGGGGTCATACGTCTTCCAAGTCGGACCTGGGCCGACGTTTAAAGTAGTCAAGCCGCCGAGCTCTCAGCAGGGGTGAAACAAGTGATTTAGTACGCCATAAACTGAGATGGTCATGCTCGTATGAAATCCAGCTCATCAGTAGAAGCCCTAACCGAGGACGCATGCAGCCCTTATGTAGCTTTGGGTCTTCCTTTGTGCTCCGCCTCGCAATTTTGTTGGCTAAACAATTTTCCGTGATTCCATTGTGACTTGAGATCAATCAAACGCTTAAATTTTTTCCATTCTCGAACAAGTTTTTTAATGATAAGTGAAATCAATCATAGTCCTTCACTACACTACCACCACATCCTAAAGCGGGTATACTGCCATTCGTGAAGCTGCGTAAAATTTGGCAATTAACCCTGATGAATGGCTCCTCAGTGCAGGATGGGTGATTACGCAGCAATCTGGGTCCATAACGTCCGCATATCCCAGTAGTTGAAAGGACCTTTGAAGATAGTGCCTTCCATGTTGAGACCTCGAGATTGAAGAATTCACATGATAGCGCATCTCCTTGCCGAAATCCGGTGCGCGTTTTAAATAGTTCGGAGGAATTACTTTCAGACTTCACATTGCAGCGCTTGTTTTCCAACGTCACGCGCCACATCTGAATCAGTTTTGCCGGAATCCGAAATTCAGCCATCGCCATGTAGAGGTCCTGACCATGAATAGGCGGTGAGTCACTACCTGAAATTCGTTGGTTTCTTCAAGAATTTGTCTCACTGTGAAAATTTGGTCTAACGTCGATCTGTTGAGTCAGATGCCACACTGGTACGCACCAATGAGTGTGTTGCAGAACGACTCAACCATACTTGGTTGATGATTTGATGCATGCGCGCTATCAAAGCATAGCCACCGTATTTTAAAAACTCCGCTGGTAGACGATCAGCCTTGTTGTTCTTAATCTTTTTTCTTTAGCTAAGCCGAGTTCTTCCATACTGGGTGGTGGAATTGGTTCTTCATAAACTGGGTTTGAGTTCTCTTCTTGCTCTATTAACCTCTCTACATGATGCCCATATAGCAGCTGCTGGAAATGCTGCTTAAAGGCATCTACTATCCCATGTGCTTCGGTGACTAGGTTTCCGTCTTAGTTTTAAAAAGTTTGTGTTTCGGGCTTGAAGCTAGCCGTCAGTTTCTTGGCCTTCTGGTAGAACCTTCGCATATTGTTTTCATCGCTGTGGCTGGTACCCTACAGTTGTTTCAGCACCCTCCTTATTTATATCGCGATACTGTGACTGATTGTTGGCATTGATGGTGGGTGATTGCACAGTAAAGAGTTTCTCAGACAGGCGGTCTCTATAGACTCTAGCTGCTCCAGGTGTGCTTAGGAGCTTAACGTCGAATTTCTTTTTCTGGGCAGTTCACAGCCTCTTCTCGTTGGACAGTCGAGCTCTGATTTTAGCCGCAACCAAAACATGCCCATAGCAGACGTTTGCCCCTCGGAATGTGTGCACATCGAGGATGTTGGATGCTTACTTCATATCCGTTAAAACATTTGATTTTGTCGGCTGTTCGACCGTCTGGAAACCTATCACCGTATTACGAGCTACTGCAATAAGATAAGGTAGCCCTTGTCTGTAGTCGTTTTGTGGATTCTGTACTTACCAATTAACCTGCATTGAAGTCCCCTAGCACAATTTTGACATCATACTCCGGACAGACTCCGTAGGCTCCATCAATGAGCCTTCAGCCTCATCGGTAGGTGCGTACAGTGTTCGTACATTCCAGATACATACACTCAACTCGTAGTCCATTGACGTTCCGGGTCATTTAAGGAGATTCATTAGCCGAGGCCGATGGGATCTCTCTCATAACTAGATTTTTTGACTTGGACTGGTGGGTCAGGTCCTTGTTTCGACCTTAGGACAGGCCGGATACTTCTATGCCAGTAACCCACTTTGGGTTATGAGCGCTATCGTTGGCCCATTAAGGGTTCATCCGCAAACAACTCTTTTTCAATACGCTGGTTTAGTATTGGAGATCCCTATAGACCTGGTATCCGAATATGTCGAGGCTTATTCTAGAGAATATGTCCGCTGCTCCCTGGAAACAGAAGAAGGGCCTTACTGAGAAAACACTCCTCCCTCCCTCTTTCGTCCGCTGCCATCAACGACCTTCCAAAGGGTTTGGTTACTCAATCTCCAGTCGAGTACTAGACACCCACTAGTCACCAATGCGGAGGTGAGAATAAGAGTTGATAGTGAGGGGCTAATTGAAACCGCTTGAGTACTTCTGGCATCGCATCACTACAATTAAACTAAAGCAGAAATATTAGATTTATAATTATGGAAAGCTGTAATAAATATAAAAAAAAATATATAATCCCTTAAATTATGCGGAGACGCCAACGATGAACCACAAAATCAACCCAATATTTCCAAGACAGAACACTTAATATTTTTTTTTTGTATAAATTACTAGGAACCTTCAGTGTCCACTGTTCAAAATCCCCACCATGAAACCGTGATAAGGGTAATATTTTCGCCAATTAATTTTGATTAAATATACTCAAGCTGTGGCAAAAAAAACAGAAGCCTATCTGTGCGAACGTAAAGTGCTTTCTTTTAATGAGAATTGTAGACATATACAAGACAATGACCAATGAAGTAGAAACAAGGTCAAATGGCACTCGGGAGAGTGATTAAAACAATTAAGTTCTCCTGTTAATGCCGAAAATGGAGCGAACAATTGTAGATACTTTGTTTAGGTGAACAAGGGTTGATGAATTATGTTTATTTGGAAAATCAAAAAAGAAAAATAAGAGGGAAGTATGTTTTTTTAAACAGATAAGTTGTATCTAGTTAGGTACTTGGTAGTTTTGGGGTTAGAAGATGATTTGGGACACGATATTCAATTTTAATTTTTATAGGATTTAGGTGTAAGTGGTTGCTGAAAATGCCGTGAAATCGACTTCATCTTGCGTCATCTTGGTCACCGATTTAAAAGAAGAGATTCACAAAAGATTCTTTATCGTGTCTTTAAAGTAGGAAGAGGAGGTTAAGTTGCAATTATGAAGTCCCTCTTCACTACCCTTAGGAATTTCAATTGATCGTTGAGTTTTCTTGATAACGACCCGGATGCCGCTGTTGTTATGATCACAAAAACACTGTTCCTTTGGGAATAATATCCTTTACGTGTATGAAAAAAATTTGGGTCGCTTGTCAAAATGTTAAAAATTCTGCCTCATCTCAACACTTACTTATACTGAGAATCCAGCTTTTCTATCCTTGGACAATGCCAGTCCGTTGGCTGTAGACTTTGCGGGCAGCTCAATACTTCTAGATTGCGACTTGTCTACTTTACACTTGAGTGCAGCAATAGTACTTACAAATCTGAGTATTCACAAATCCAGTGGCCCATATGGTACTCTAAGTCAAGAAAGTCACCCGGAAAAACAACTGCTCACAGACGTCCTCATAGGGTCTTGTATTTTACGTGAACACCTGGCTTGAAAACTTAAGTTCACGGGATGCCCATACATTCGGGGGAGTAAGGATATGCCTTGCCATCGCTCTCTGTCAATTCCTTTAATAACAATGCGGAACTGTGATGAGGTCCAGTACCACCCTTGCTATGAGTCGAGGCCCATCTAAAACCTCCTACCGATCTTAGAATCAGGTAATACCAGCAGGTACACCCACCCTGCGTTTTAGGTTCGAACCACAGCGAACGTGACGCTCCCACTAGAGGGCCTACCTCTTCAAATCACACCAGAACCGAAATCTGGGTGGCAGCTTGTAACCGGACAAATCAAAGCACCCATCAGTGGCGAAAGACGTCCTCATAGCTGAAATTTACAATCGACGCAAAAATAAGACAAGAATGTAATGGGGAACCCCGAATTCAAAGCGAACAGTGGTGCTAATCTCGGTGTAAAGCGCGCCCCAAGAAAGACGATCAGGCCAAAGCCGAACCTACGAAATATACGACGAAAATAATATTGCAGCGTGTTCGAAAGCGACTCGACTCACAATAGGGAAAAAAGCCAAAAAACAAAATAACCTCAACAGGAAGAATACTCGACTAGATACAATAGTGCTGGAGAAGGAAGGAGAACAATCATATGCCGAGATACTGTGAAAAGTCAAGGCCAATTTTAAAGTTGTTACTCTAGGCGAATCCGTTACTAGGATCAAACGGACAAAAAAAAGGTGACCTGCTGTTCTAAGTGAAAGGTTTAGGAGACGAAATTTAAGAACGAAACCCTTTCCAACAAAGTAGAAATTTGGGCACTAACGCATCGTATAACTCTAGAGATAAGGGACATTAATGAAGCTACAACAATAGAGGATATAAGTGAGTCACTAAAAAAGCAGTATCAACTCAACGATATGTGTGATAGGGACTAAATAACCTTAAAAAATGCTTCTGCTAACACCTAAACTAGGACAATAAGCCCCTCTGAGAGTTACGCTAATATAGTAACAAAATCAGGCAGAATCAAAATCGGTGTGGTGTACTATACTCGTATTATCCGCGAACGATTGACCTCTACTAAGTGCTTCAAGAACCTTCAATTCGGTCACACAGCTCGTCATTTCAAAAGAGACCTAGATCCCCTCAGAGTAATGTTTGAAATGCGGAGAGGACGGCTACGTTGGCATAAATTGCAGCAAGGAACCACTTTGTTCCACAACCCGGGCATGTTGCAGTGATTCAGAAGGCTCTGATTTATCTGAAATCATGAAAGCAAATTGATGTGGTTCTGATTAGCTAACCATATAAACCTCTAAACGAATGTATTTGGGTAGACGGTAAAACAACGAAATCAGCAATATGGGCATGTGTACAAAAAGCCTTTCAGAAAACCTACGATTCGGCAGAAGACCAATGGCATTTACTTCTACTGCAACTACGATCCGCCAAGCCTGTCCCCGGATCTGGTTGAAAAGCCGGTTTTATAACCCCATAAAAGGTCACTAAAATGTTGAGCCTTCTTGAAAAAAATTCGAGCATTTTTGAACGTAGTTTGACATAAAAAAGCAGAATGTTCAAATTTTTAAGTTCATAAAGTGAAAGGACATACGGGCTTGAAGAAAACATACAAAGTTCAAAAGGTTCAAGATCGGAACGCCAAAACTTTTGCAATCAAATTTTTTGATCATATTTTCATGCATTGTAATGACGATGAATCGTATGTTTTTGCTGATTTCAACCAGCTGCCAGGACAGGCATTCCATACCGCCAAAGGTAGAGGAAATATTGAAGCAAAGTTTCGAACCCAACCTAAAGTAAAATTTCAAAAAAAAATCCTTGCTTGGCAAGCAATTTGTTCTTGCGGACTCAGAAGCCAAACTTTCATCACTACTAGCTCAATAACTGGCGAAATTTATGTAAATGAGTGCCTGCAGAAGCGTTTAAGGCCTTTTTACAACAATCGTCGAGAACTCCCCTTATTTTGGCCTAATCTTGCGTCATGTCACTATGGAAATAGAGCGATGGATTGGTATGAGCTAAACAATGTTTTGGTGGTGCACAGAGAGACCAATCCTTCGAACTCGCCAAAACTTAGGTCAATTGAGAGATATTGAATCCTGGTCAAAAAAAGTTAAGGGCCACCAAAAAAGCTGTCAAAACCCTGGAAGAATTCTAAAAATGTTGGAAAAATAGCTCTAAAAAGGTGACGGATGGGACCATCAAAAGAATGATGGAAGGTTTTCCTGAAAAAATTAAAAAATCTGTTAAAAATAAAGATTAATTTTTTTTTGTTAATTTTTACAGATTTGGAGACATTAAATAAATACTTTTAATTTTTAATTTTATGGTTCGACTACTGCTTGGTTTCAAATAGCGCGGGGATATCTACCATTTCCTCCAACGTTTTTTTGTTTTTATTTGCGTGGGAAGGAAGGCACCAATGGTCCGACGTCCATTGGTAGTATCAGATTCTTACTGATTAACACCAACTCCCGGGGAATCTTTTCGTTTATTCCCCCGTGGAACTACCGCTGGGTATTACTTCGCGAGAGACGGATTTGAGCTTTTTGCTTCGTCACGGGGTGCTTAGTGAATTCGCGTTCCGCTGCTGTTCTAAATTCATTAGATCGAAAATTATTATTCGTACTGCTGCATGGTTCACAGCAGCCCAAAGATCTTCGGATTTCAACATATATTGAACTGTGTTTTCTGGTGTTGGACATTCACCGAATTCTTCGCTCAATGTAGCTCTTTCGTCTGCATTCCGAGCACATTCGAAGAAAACGTGCTCCACGTTCTCCATCGCGTTAACGCAGCGAGGGCAGGACGGACTCGAATCACGGTTTCGCTTGAAAAGATATTCCCTGAAACAACCGTGAACCGCAAAGAACTGTGTAAGATAGTAATTCAGTTCGCCACGTTTTCGTTTTTTTTCAATCCTTGGGATTAGTCGGTATGTCCATATCCCTTTTTGGGACTCGTTCCATTGCTGTTATCACGCTTCTATACTGTGGCGTCTAGGATATCGATTGGTACCACAGGGGATAGTACCAATATCGCATCGTGGGACACCGTTCAAAATGCACTGCAAGCTCACAGTGCACATAATCTGTACACAGATTTGGTTCCCTTCATGTGTGTCTTTTTATTCGCACGTCAGATTATATTTGTGCCCCGTACACCTGTATGGAGGGTACAACCCTCGCAAGCATTAATCGTTTTCGTTGCTTCGGGCCGCCGATATTCGACATGAGTCTCGAAAGAGCGCCTATCGCTTTCGACAATTTCTTGCAAGCGTTTGCGAGGTGATGCTTGAACTTAAGCCGAGCATCAATCATCACTTCCAGGTATTTTATAAATGGGCTGGAAATAATTGTGTGCTCTCCGACTTTTATCGTTATCGTCTCTAGCACCCTTCTACTCGTAATGAGAACAGACTCCGTTTTATATTCCGCGAGGTCTAAACTCATATCGCGTATCAGTTTTTTATCAGTGCTATTGCTTTGTTGCAATACAACTCGATTTCTTGAAGTCGTTTCGCCCCGACTACAACAGCAATATCATCCGCGAAATCATCACGTTTCACAGTAAGGGACCTAACACAAACCCCTGTGGCACGCCCGCTGTAATTTTTCAATACCGTCGTCGGAGTCGTAAAGGAGCAACCTATCGGTAAAGTAGCTCCTGATCAATCTTAATATGTACTTCGGTACATTTAATTTTTTGAGGCATTGTAAAGTATATAACCAGTTCGCCGAGTTAAAAGTATTTTTCACGTCAAGTGTAACCACGGCGCAGTACTTTTTACTGAATCCTTTCCATCATCTACCTTCTATGGCCGACTGGGCGTTGTCTATTATGACTTTTATCGCGTCAATTGTCGATCGGCCCTTTCTAAAGCCGTACTGATATTCCACGATTCCATGTAGTCTGTTGCATATAATTCGCTCTAATATTTTGCCCATAGTGTCGAGCATACAGAGCGGCCGATAAGGTGAAGGCTCCTCTGGCTCCATTGTTCCGGAAATATTCCCTCGCTTAGGCATGCATTATACATGCTAACGAAAACGTCTAGGCGGGCCTTCATCGCTATTTTTTAAGCCCTGTTTGGTATGCCGTCTGAACCAGGGGCTTTACGATCTTCTACCCTCTCGATTGCCGCGGTGAGTTCATCGGTTGTTACGGCAGGATTGTGTTCGCGTGGTTCTCCGATCTCGCTTAGTAGAACTTCGTCATGTTGAGAGGGGAACAGAGTTTCTAAGATTCTGCTGAGTAATAGCGAGCAAGTTGGTGCCGGTCTCTGTGGCGTTTTGAGCTTCGTGGCTATAATTTTGTACTCTTTACCCCATATATTTTCATTCAATTGCATACAAAGATCCTTAAACGTGTTCGCATTTCCCACATAAGCTACTACGACGTCCACACTAGAGAGCGCTTCGAGTAGAATGGTTCCCCTTTTATTCGTTCGCACGCTTTCCCATTCTACTGCATATGCGTTAAAATCACCGGCTATAATAGTTGCTATATGATCCTTAGCATCAAGAACTATGCTTTCGACGACTCTTTCGTATTGCTCAATAGTAAGGCTTGGAGGGAGATAACAGCTGTATTTCTATATATCGTTGAACTTTGCTCGTACGAAGTAGTTTTTCTCGCCGAAATGTGGTATCTGAAACGTGGTATTACCACATGGCGGTTTTTTCCGTATCATCATGCGCCCAGTTACCTGAATTAATGTTGCAATATTGCTCCGAGAGTAATGGAATGTCGATCTTTTGGTCGTAGACCGTTTGATGCAATAGATCCTGAGCTACCTTACAATGATTTAAATTTAGTTGCAAAATTTTCATGTTTTCGCGTGTATTCTCCCAATGGCTTTTTAATACTCTGGGCACCTAACACTACAGGCTATATGTCCAAAGTCTACTCCGTGTGCACTGCAGTGCCAACATTTTGGTTTTGCCTTGCAGTCCTTCAATTTATGCCCGTTTTCTCCGCATCCGAGGGATGCATTCGATCGGTCGGTAGGGCTTTTGCAAGTTCTTGCCATATGGCCAAACCCGAGGCATCTAGAGCATTTCTTTGGCGAAGTTTTTTCTCGGATCCTGCAATAGATCCAACCAACACGTACTTTTCCGGCGGTAAGTAGTCTGTTACCGATGTCTGCAGGCAACCCTAGGGTGGCCGCCTGAGTTGGATTTTTCTTTTGTTTAATCGCTAAGGGTCTAAGATCCACCTTAAAATAGTTTGAACCCTTCAACTTCTTAAAATAACCTTAAATCGCTTTAATTTCAAAAGTGTGCTACAGAATCAATCTCAATCAAAAGTTACTCACTTCAAAGTAAAAGTAAACGAGACATTTTTAGTCACAGCAAACTCTTAACCAAGTTGATTTTGCTCACAACCTCAATACCCAACATTGTCACGCAAAGATAAAATCTTAACAACAACCAACAAAGCAAACTCTCCTGTCAAAAACTGAACACGAACAGTCAAAAAGTTTCTAGTTTACGAATACACTTACTCATACCCACCCACATACGACTCTGAAAACTATCTGCGAAACTTAAATATGTCAAGAGGCACAATGGAATTCACTAGCTAGTTTGTATGTGTTGAAAAAATCTAAAATTCCCTCCACAATTTAAGTTTATTTAGTCCTGTCAACCACAAGAGTCTGTTATCCGCATCCAGGCAATGTGAATGTTTACGCTCAACTTCAATCGCAGAGCATCCATTCCCGAGATGTGTTGATTTGCATGCAGCATCCTTCCGATAGCATTCCATTCCGCATCATTGCACTTAAGGTGCTGCTGCTTCCCATGAACATGCAGCACTTTTGGTTCAATTTTTAGTGAGAAGAGCTACTTAACTGGCTGTGAATGAGGTGCCGGATGGTATCTGTAAAGATGCTCAAAGTTCGAACCATTTCAAGGAGTTTATAAAACAGAAATTTGTTTGAAAGCTTTTTGCATATTTTTTTTTTTTACGAATTTTTAGCATTACCTTGGGAACTCAGGTTCTCCAACTGTCAGCATCAGAATTCGCTGGTGGTTAATAAGAGCATTTTCATATTTCTTCGGTAAAAGTGTGAGTTTTGGTGTCATTTCTTTGGATGACAACAACTCTAGCAACTTTAAGCTTGAGCTGTACGGAATATTGAATATTGAAAATTTTAATGATGGCAGGTGATGGAGCATGTGTCAGGTAGCAGGGTATTTTGTTGCTATCTCCTCATTAGGGTGTCAACTTTTTGAATTTAAAAGGCAACTGTCCTCCCCAGAACGTCAACTTTTCATCCACTTACAGAGAGATTGTAATGTACGAGTATGTGTTAGCGAAATAGCACTTAGTTGACTTGTTGTGTGGAATCGTCAAATCACAAAACCTTAATCCGCCTTTGGTTGACCTATGACTTGTGCATCCGTTGGGATATAAAATTACGGCGTACTGTGAGTGATGAATTTTGATAAACAAGCGTCATCCACCTAAGGAAATGACGATTTACAAGATAAAAGGATTTTTGATCTCTACACTGAGCACGTATTAAGACACCGGAGATCTATAAGGCAGATCCTTCCAACTTTTGGTCGACCAAGTATTGATGCTTACAATTTTTTATATTTGCTACGCCAAGTGAAATACCGCCCATCGTATATTCAGACTCGAATTTGTGATTGAAGCAAACATAAGGACAATCTCGTGTGCTCCATTGATATCTGTGGCAACAAGGAAAATCAGCCTAAGTTGTCTTGTAGACTAGGGACTTGGCCAAGTAATTTTCAGTGGTTCTTCGGTCAGGCAATTCTTTACAATCAAGAGAGTCTTGCAAAGACCGAAACAAATGGTAATCCGAGGGTGCAAGGTCCGGGCTATACGGTGGATGCATCAAAACTTTCCAATCAAGCTCCGTCAATTTGTTTCGGGTCATCAAAGATGTGTGTGGCCTAGCATTGTCATGATGGAAGACAACTCCCTTTCTGTTGGCCAATTCTGGTCGCTCTTTATTGATAACTTCATTCAAATGGTCGTGTTGTATACAATAGAGGATCGAATTGACCGTTTCGCCACGTTCTAGCAGCTCATAATAGACAATTCCCTTCCGATCCCACAAAACACTCAACATAACCTTATTTGCCGTCAATCCAGGTTTTGAAGTCGTTTGTGGTCGGTCATCGGCCTTTGACCATGATCGCTTTCGTTGGATATTCTCGTATTTAATCCAATTTCCATCGCCCGTAATAAATCGCTTCAAAAATGATTCCATTTCGTTACGTTTCAGCAGTGTTTCACTGATGGTTATTCGGCCAATTAAATTTCTTTGCGCTAATTCATGTGGCACCCAAACATCGAGCTTCTTTGAGTAGCTTGCTCGCTTAAGATGATTTCAAACTGTCATATGGTTGAAGTTTAGCGCTTCTGCTACCTCCAGACAGCTTTCGTGCCGGTCTTGCTCCATCAGTTGCAAAATTTCATCGGCTTTTTCAATGACGGGCCGACCAGTGCGCACCTCGATCTTTTACATCCACAATCTCCGGAACGGAATCGAACAAACAACTCCTGGGTCCGGGGTTCACTCACAGCATTCTCACCGTAAACTGTGCATATTTTTTGGCATATTTTTGCTGCCGTTTTACTCTTCTTTATTGTAAAAATGCATCACATAACGTATTTCTTCAGATATTTCACTCATATTTAAATCAGTATAACTTTTACCACGAGCAACGAATTACACAGATGTCTTGACAAAAAATGTAGTCTGACATGTCGCCTTTCTAACACGTGTTCGATTGATACAATCAGATAAGTTTTTCCAGATAAATGGACACCAACTCCATCTAGTGACTAAAAATTGCGGAGACTTTTTATATGACCCATAGCTCCAGACGATATAGGCTTCCAGTAGAATTTCACTATTCACAAGCTATTGTAGATTTAACGACAGCATTATATGGTGGAATTCAATAGAATTCAATAGATATTAATGTATGCTGATAAGCCGCAAGAAATATTGGACTTCAAATCGGTTGTAAGTGTACATCCTAGCCATTAGAACTCATGGATTCTAGACCTTTGACTAGATTAAATATATTGTCTAGCCCTTCGTCTTAGTTAAAGGCTCTGCTCTACTGTAGGACTAAGACGTTAGGGATCTTATAAATTGCAAATTGTCAGTGTCACTTTTATTCAATAGTCCTCGCTATTTTGTCTAGATGACACGCACTCTTCAAAAACGTTATCAAATTCCATGTAGAGCCCCAAACTTATAGAGCACTTACAGCATATTACAAGAGCGAAATCAACTATCTGACGCCGCTATTCGACATACATATACCACTAAACTCATCTGGCTGGAAACACTGAGATGAAAGCTCTCTGAATACTACCCCAGTGTCGTTATTGTATGGCAGCCAGACCTTGTCGTATCTGTGACATTGTGAAGATTTTTGAAATATAGTTCCCCGGGCCTCTGTGTCTCGCACTCAAAATTTAATCCCGACTTCTTAAATAGATGGTTACTCTTCGGTTTTCACATATTGTATAGTGTGCCGCCCTTTGTTTTGATGACATTTTACATTTTCCGTGGATGCAGATTCAGAAGAACGCGAATCAACATCCCACTTGGGTGGCTTGATGATTGATTGGATAATCATCAGCCGGTTATGCCAATATGGACCCAAAAAATCTTGGACAAATTTTAGCACCAATTCCAAACTGGATCTTTTCTATGGCAACTAAGTCTCTCAACTCGTAATATCGCGCAGCTCTTTGACCTTTGTTGTGAGATTTTTCCCACTCAACTTGTGTTTTAAAAAAAACTTCTCTTTGCCTCTTCCCGTAATGCCTGGCTCTGTTCATCAAACTGGATTGCAGCTCCTCATCAATTTATAGGTTGTCAGCAACCTTATTGGCGATGTGTTGATTGAGCATTGATAGGTAGAATTCGAAATATTTGAGGGCACCAGTCCGGCGCTTTAAGAGCTAACTTTGTTGAAACTGGAATAACCTTTCGATCTGGCCGTTACATCTAGGAACTCCTAGCGTGATGTGAATCAGTTCAATCTGTTCTTGATCGAAGTGTTCTGTAAATTCTTTGCTCATAAAATCTCATTCTCTGACTACTATGAGTCAATGTGGTGATAACTTCTCCTGCCGATAAAGTTTTGACTGGAAACAGCCGCACGATTATAGACAGCAAATATCGATACTCTTTACCAGTTGCTACCATTGGTCCTAAGTGATCCATGCGAAAAGTGCCTAAAGACAATTCATCTGCGGAGATTGGATGTAAGAACTCCTCTTTCTTGCCTCTTTTCGTCTACGCTATGAATCTTTCTTTACTGCAAAATAACCGCTTTCATGTGTTGTTCGGATGGCTTCTGCCTGCATATCCTCTGCAACAAGAGACCGCATGACTCCATAATCGTAAAATACCTTCTTCTTTTTGCTCTGTGCGTTCCTTCTTCTTTCTTTTTTAGGTGGCGCTACAGTCCGGGGTGGACCTGGGCCTCAGTCAACAAGCTTCTCCAGCCAGCTCGATCCCTGGCTAGCTGTCTCCAGTTTCGCACGCTAAGTTGGCTGAGGTCCTCTTCCACTTGCGTGCGCCACCTGAGTCTTGGCCTTCCTCTACTGCGCTGTCCCTCGGGGGCGGATTCGAAGACTTCTCGGACCGGAGCATTGGTGTCCATGCGCTCTACATGACCCAGCCATCTCAGTCTTTGGATCTTCACTCTTCTGGCTAGGTCCATGTCGCTGTACAGTCCATACAGTTCGTCGTTGTATCTCCTTCTCCACTCACCGACAATGCAGACGGGACTGAAGATCGCCCAAAGAATTTTTCTCTCGAAGCAACCAAGAACACCCTCATCCATTTTTGATAATATCCATGCCTCTGCGCCATAGAGCAGGACCGGGATTATTAAAGTCTTATAAAGGGTGACTTTTGTTGTCCGAGAGAGGGCTTTGCTACTCAATTGCCTTCTTAACCCAAAGAAACAGCGGTTGGCAAGAGTTATTCTTCGCTTGATCTCAACGCTGGTGTCGTTGTTTGAGTTCATAGCGGAGCCTAGGTAGACAAAGTCCTTAACTACCTCAAAGTTATATCTGTCGATGGTGACGTTCTGCCCGAGAACTCGTTGTTGGTGGTCCTTTTTGCTTGACAGCATATACTTGGTCTTGCCCTCATTGACCGCTAAACCCATTTTCGCCGCTTCCGTCTCAATACTCGCGAAAGCGCCACTGACATCACGTTGCTTTCTCCCGATTATGTCAATATCGTCGGCGTATGCGAGTAGTTGGACGGACTTTTGAAAGATAGTGCCTCTTGTGTTTGTTCGTGAGTTTTGCACTATTCTTTCAAGTACGATGTTGAAAAAATCGCATGACAGCGCATCGCCTTGTCTAAATCCTTTCTGCACATCAAAGGTCTCGGTGAGATCTTTACCGTTCTTGATGGAGCAGCTTGCATTCTCCATCGTCATCCTGCACAGACGGACGAGTTTGGCAGGGATGCCAAAACTAGACATTGCTCTATATAGCTCGTCTCTATAGATGCTGTCACACGCGGCCTTAAAATCGATGAATAGGTGGTGGGTATCGATCTGAAGCTCATAGGTCTTCTCCAAGATCTGCCGTAGTGTGAATATCTAGTCGATGGTGGACTTTCCTGGCCTGAAGCCACACTGATATGGACCTATCAGGTTGTTGACGAACGGCTTCAGACGTTCACACAATACGGCAGATAAGATCTTATATGCGATATTATGGAGACTGATGCCTCTGTAGTTGGCGCAGTTCAGAGGGTCTCCTTTATTGAGAATCGGACAAACAATGCTGAGGTTCCATTCATCGGGCATACTTCCGTCCGACCATATTTTACAGATGAGTTGGTGTATGCTCCTTACCAAGTCATCGCCGGCCGCTTTGAAGAGCTCGGCAGTCAGGCCATCCGCTCCAGCAGCTTTGTTGGACTTAAGCTTAGATATTGTTACCTTCACTTCATCCAGGTCGGGTGGACGGGATTGTTGGTCATCATCGTCCAGCTTGAAAGGTTGATTCTGCCTGACAGCGGTATTTGGTCCGTCATCGCCGTTATACAGTCTGCAGAAATGATCTTTCCAAACCCTCAGCATCGACTGCGATTCTACTACGATGTTCCCTTGTTCATCTCGGTTCGGGGTTTGTTTCCGTGGCATGTTGTGTTTACCTTTTGGTAAAACTTCCGAACCTCATTCCTGGAGTAGCATCTCTCAATTTCCTCGATCGCGCGCTTCTCATGCTCTTTCTTCTTCCTCCTGAGAAGCCGGTGTTCATCTCTCCTCTTCTGCTCATAGAGCTCATGAGCGGCTCTGGTCCTTCTAAGCAGTTGCCGGCATTCATCATCGAACCAGGGGTTTCGTTGTGGTGGACGAGTGAAACCCAGCACATCAGAAGCGGCATCTCTGATGGCGTTTTGGCAGTGTTTCCAATGGTCTTCGATTCTTGATGCTGGCGGCATTGGACCTCTTAAGAGATTAAGAGACACTCGATCGAAAAAGGACTTGGCGATCCGTTGCGATTGTAGCCGTCTGACGTCGAATTTTCTCACAGAGTTAGTTTGTCTTGGCGTAGTTTGGGATATCTGCAACCGTACCTTGGCTACAACAAGGTAATGGTCCGAGTCCATGTTGGCTCCTCGGAACGTACGGACATCCATAATACTGGAGGAGTGTCTTGTCAATTACCCGATGATATTGAGGATCTACTTCCACCTCTGAATCAGATGATGAAGCAAATATCACCCTCTCTTGGCGAGATTTTATTTCTTTCTCTTCTAGTTGCCTCCTGTCCTATAAATTTTCTTTTCTTTCCCCAAGCACAATTCTTTCTTCTTGAATTTGGAAAAAAAAACAGGGCCCGGTAGAGACCCCAAAATGTTATCCCATTTGGATAATTATTTTTGCGAATTTTTTTTCCATGAGTAAGAACCGATTAACGGGTTGGGAGAACGTAATTTCAAAATAAAATAAGGCGCAACCTAGTGTAGAGCCATGCTGCTATCTAAGTATTCTCTGATATGGGTGTCAGAAATCGTTTCCCCTTGTTTTCATAAAAGAACAATGTCAAACTAATTGGGCGGTATGATACCATAGACAAGTACCTACCTGAAGTTCGCAAATTAGCGACTAAGCGCTCTCGTGGTCATGAATCCCTCGGCGTTTGCTGTTCCACCTTGGATTTAAGGATTTATTTTCAAGATTGTCTTCTCTATCTCCACTGGGATATCCCTCCTCTCTTAACCGGGCTTGGGACCGGCAGGAGACTTAAGTGCAAAAAAGCTATGTACATATATATTTTGTGGAAGTAACTTTATTGCGAATTGGCATTATCTAAGATGCCTGAAGCTCAAGACTTCTTAACTAACTCTTACCCAGATGACAAAACCTTTTCATACTTGTAAGATGTATGTAGTACGGACATATGTCACATTTTCGCATCAATTTTTGCCCGGCCATCCCATTGCTCAGGGTCTCCACTAATTCTTCAAATGGATGTGGACAATTGTGGCCGAACATTCTATTCGCATCACCCAAAGTCCATTAATCGCTTTTCATTTCCTGTAACTAATCTCAGCCGAAGCTTTTTGTTACTTCACAGCATAAAGTGGTCTCAATAATGGTAATCGGAAAATTCATGAGAACTTCTGTAAACATCGGGTTTAACCGGACCCTTCTTTAATTTTGCTGATTTGATATAATTGTAAGGCCTTCCCTGTGGTACTACGATCTGAGTCATTCATGACATTTTAGTAGACCACCCAGCAACAACTTACGTATGCATCAACTCTATTTAAAAGTTTTCTCTCCTGCTAATGCTTGGCCAAAAGTCGATTCACCAACTCACCACAGGACAAAACCGGAAATAGGAGTTTGCCAACATATTATAGTTGCTAATGAAGAATATAACTTTTTTCCTCTTCGGGTGCTTACATAGTTTCTAGTTGCTGCACACGTGATTCAAAATTCATTTAAATGGGCCAATGTAAAGGATAGCTGATAGTAGTTGGTAGTTGGTAAAGGTTCCCACAACTCCCTAAAAGCAAATCTACCCTTCGACTAATGCAGTCATATTGCACACTCTCAGAAAAGTACTCGTTCAGTGCTCGCAGCGATTTAAGTTTCCCATTCGAATTCATGATATCAGTTCGTGTATCTAAACGGAATAAATTCATTTAAACTGCCAGAAGCTACAATAGCGTGCGGATACACTCTTACAGTTCAAATTCAAGGAATCGAGAGAAGTAATTTACCATCAGTGGGCGTCAAGCTGTAAACTCTCAAAAGTTTCTCAACCACATACAAACATTCATACGTGGAAGGCTATGTGTATAATTGGATACGAATATATGTATAGTACACAGATAAGTAGGTATGTGCTTCGAATTCGTGAAATGCTTCTTCTCAGGTATCCATAAGTGTTATGAAGACAAAGATAATGTTGCACGTTGAGCTTAGATTCTTCACGTTTAAGCTTTAATTCCCATAAACATGTTGCTCGTGTGTAGACTTACACAGTGATTATCCACTATACAGGCACATCATTGTATGTGACCTACATAAATATTTACATACAGTGGCGGCTGAGGACCTGCATTTAAGAAAGGAACTAAAGAACCAAGATTCAATTGAATGTGGTTCAGGGTTCGACAACGAGCATTGTGGGATCCCAAATATGCGACAGTGTAGAATAAGTTACCTTACTTACTTACTATCAATACGTTAGGTGGCGCTACAGCCTGGGGTGAACCTGGAACGCAGTCAACAAGTGTCTCCTATCAGCTCGATCCTGTGCTAGCTGCCTAAAGTTTCACAGGCTAAGCTAGCTGAGGTGCCCTTACACTTGCATCCATCACATGAAAAGTGGTCATCCTCTACTGTGCTATTCATCGGGAATGGATTCGAAGACTTTCCGGAACAGAATGTTGGTATCCGCGCACTCTACATGACCCAGCCTTCACTCTTCTTGCTAAGTGTCTGTCGCTGATTGACTCACCATCAATTAAGGTAGACAAAATCTTATTGCAGATAAGATCTTGTGTGCGATGTTAAGAAGACTGATGCCTCTATAGTTGGCGCAGTCCCAAGGGTCTCTTTTCTTGAGTATTGGACAAACAATGCTGAGGCTCCATGAACTGGGCATACTTTCATCTGACCATATTTTATAGACGAATTGGTATATGCTCTTACCAAGACACAGCCTGCTGCTTTGAAGAGCTTGGCAGTCAGGTCCTCCGCTCCAGCACTTGGACTTTAGTTTAAAATTTGCTATTGCTATGGTGTCATCCTGGTCCGGTGGACGGAAATGTTGGTCTGCATCCTCCAAGTTAAAAGGTTCATTCTGCCTGACAGTGATATTTGGTTCGTCATCGCTGTTATACATTCTACAGAAATGCTCTTTCCAAATCCTCAGCATCGACTGCGGCTGTACAACAATGTTTCCTTGTTCGTCTCTACAGGCTTCGGTTCAAGGTTTGTGTCTGTGGCAGGACAGGACAACTCATACTTTAAGCCTTAATGTGTCAGCAGGAAGTTCAAGAGAACACAGTCTGGAGAAGTCACTAGATCAACAATCTCATCACATACCGACGGACTGATTTGCAGCAGTTACTAAAACATCAGAAGTCAATCAAGAATTCCGCACCTTTCGAATGAATTACTATTTCCTCAGACCCAATGGAGTCTCTTTTGAGCTCAATATCGTCCTCTAATTGTTTGATCCATTGCAAATAACAGGCATTTGTTCGAGGACTGATTTTATCGCTGAAGCCAAATCCCTTTCCTTTGAGATAATTCTTCAGATTTTGAAGCACGAAGTAGTCCGGGGAATTCAGGGGATAAAAAAGCAATTTGTAGACCAAATCGTTGAATTTCGCCATAACGACTACGGACGTGTGCCACGTTTTCTTCTTGGCCAATTGATCGGTTTTCCTTCAAATCGTTGCTGATCCGATGCAATAATTGACATAATATTCACAGCTGATTGCTCTTTTCTTTTGAAGGTTATCGATGTGCATTATGCCGTGTCCATCGCAAAATGCTATTGCCAAGAGCTTGTTGGCGGACAGACACACTTTGGCCCACTGTCTGCAAGTAAGCTGGGGAGCCATAATATCAGAAGTTATAATCGTGTGAGACCCTACTGTTAATCGATGCGATAACCAAGGTTACAGGCAGTGCTAACGCTTGTTCGGGACCTGAAAATCTATCCTCTAAACGAATTGCGTTTATCTGTTCTTAGAGGACAGAGCAACGTTTTTCTGACAAGAAGTGAAATTTAAAGTTATCGTCCTCCAGACTGACATCGGCATCCTAATTTGGTTTGGAGCCATTTACATTCCTTTTCTGGTAAAGTTTCTAGCTAAAATCCATTCCTGGGTAAGTCAGTTTCTTATTTTTTCCTCATCAGGTGTGTTGGTGTCATTGCACCCGACGGCATGTCCATAAGACCAGAGTCAAAAGACAGAAAGTCTCAAGTGTATTTCATGAAAAAATGCCCCGATGGACTTAGTTTCAAGGGTCAACTCTATATCGGTTAAGACCAGCAGGTGTCTTCTTCTTGCATTTTAGGTCTAAACCACAACACCCACAAGGGGGCTTCCCCCTTTTTTTTAAAAACCTGACTCGCTAGTGGCGCACTTCGAAAAAAATTAGGCTAGTAGGGTTTCTACCTTCTGAATGAAGTTAGCAACTCTACCAGCAGGGGAGTCCCTTATTTCAGAGATGTCATATTGTTCTCTAAGGAAGGTGTTACGCTTGATTCTATGAGTGCTGGACATTCACATAAGATGTGTTCAGCTGTTTCTTCGTCTTCGAGATAGAGTCGACATACTGCGGAGTCAGCAAGTCCTATTTTGCTGAGGTTATATCTTAGACCGTTGTGTCCTGTACGGTATCCTACTAGGTTTCTGATATCATGCCGACTTAGATTCAGACGTCTGTCGACATTTTTATTAAAGGGTAGGCTGGCTCGTTTGGCCTGCCTTAGCCCTGGAGTATGCGATGCATTTTGAGTGCTCCCAATGCTTAATAATTAAATTTACTGCTGTTTTAGATGTGCAGCAGAAGGGTTCAGGTCCATTGACGAGGGGTTTCCGAACCTTTCCTGGCCAAATTGTCCACCTTTTCGTTTCCGTCAATGCCCTCATGCCCAGGAACCCACCATATTTTGGTCTTGCTTCCTGAGCTTAGTTTTTGGATGGTATTGAAGCAGTGCATGACTAATTTGGAGTCAATAACGTGCGAGCTAAAGGTATTAATAGCTGCTTGACTGTCCGTGAATATATGAATGTTTGCACCATTGATACCAGAGTTGTATATAAGACTGGCGCATTCTGGAATGGCGTGTATTTCAGCTTGGAATATACTAGGACTCCTGCCCATGGCAATTGACATGTTTGTGTTCGGTCCATGTATTCTAGCTCCCACTCCCGTTTCCCTTTTAGAACCAACCGTATACCACTGTGTGCCACTTTGGCTATTTGGTAGGTTTTTACTAACCCATGCTTCTTTGCTGGGAATCTCCGTGGAGAAACCTTTGCTAAAGCAAAGTCTTTTGAAGGTGGTCTGTAACCGCGCAGGTCATGTCTAGTTCTGGTACGCCGGAGAGTAGGCTTTTTAGGTCCTTAGCTCTTTGGCTTGTACGAGACTAGTTGAGCTGCGTAGAGCCACTTTGCTGATGTGCCAGTGTAGGGGTGTTTGTCCTCTTATTGCTTCTACAGCAGCAGTTGGGCAGTCTCCGGATATGTCAAAACATGCTAAACGTTGCGTTGCACTTTTTTGAGTTTAGCAATGGGGGTCTTTTGAATAGTTTTAGGCCACCATACTACAGAAGCATATGTTAGGATGGGTCTTACCATCATTGTATTGATCCATAGAGCCCATAAAGCGTTGGTTGGTTTAGTTTTCAGATGTGAGTTCCAATTTAATCTTTTATCCAGGATTATCCCCAGACATTTGACTTCTTCAGAGTACCCAACGGTTGTGCCGTTTATTGAAAATGAACCTAGGTTTAGATTTTTTCATTTTGTGAAGGAGACTATGATAGCCTTGTTTGGATTAGTTGAGAGATTCTCTCCGTTGCACCAGTCTAGGACTATCTTAAGGGCATTTTGCATGCGTGCAGTGCCAGTCAATTATGTTGTAGGCTTTGTTGCTTAGTTTATTAACCAAGTCATATATGACCAGGGACCATAGAAGGGATGAGAGTACACCCCCCTGTGGGCTGCCTCCTACTGCTGATACTGATGCTGAGGTCTGTCCAGGTGAGGTGTAGCGAGAAGTCTCCTGACTTCCGCGGTGCAGTGATTTAAGTCTAAGTATGAACTACTGTTTATCCTGCCGCTCAACAAGACCTATGCTTGTATCTACACAAATCGTATCAACTTTTAGTAGCGTTAAGGTCTAAAGTTGTTATCGACAAGTCGAGTTTTGCTGTACCCCCACTTTTTTTCAGATAACGCCATTAAAAGGCAAAGCCCTGATAGTTTGACGGGGACTAAGACAACGGAAAATCAACGTGCGGGGTCATTAAAGCTGCAGTGCTTTTTGTGCCAAAGACTATTTCCCTCTAAACACAATACGGCCTTGAAAATGCAGCTCATGATATGAATGTCAAGGGGAGACATATTCATGAGTGCATCTAGAGCAGCAGTAACGAATTTTCGTTAAAGCTTGTTGCACCAGACAACCATCATATAGAATGAAATTCGTATTACCATAGCAATATAGACCTAAGGGACCCGTGTCTTTCAACGTAGCATGGTTATTCCATTCAATAGTTGCACAGTTAGCTGCGCCTTAGAGCATTTGACTAACAAGCATCACACTAGTGTAAACAGGACACAACCTTGAGGGTCTATTCACGCCCGCCATCATATACAGGTCGCATATAACACCTGCTATCAGTGTCCTATACATTATCATTGCGTGGTTCCACAAAATAGATATGCATTAGAAGTTGAATTGGTTAAAGCATCCTCAATATTGATGGAAAGGCCCAGCTTCATGTCGAGTGTGCCTGAAATTCCTCAGCGTTGGTAAGCATGTTACATTTCAGACAGAGGGTGCATTGGTAAAGCAGTTTCGCGCATATGGAGCTCAGATTTATAAGTCGGAGGCTCTTGGCAAGCATATTTCAGTATGTTTGTCAGTACCATGCAAGAAGTGCAGATTCTCTTCAGAGTTCTAATCTTTTTGTATATGACATCGGTGCCAAAAGAAGCAACAGTACGCCTGATGGCCTGGGTGTTTAGTAGTTAGTTACCTGTGAAGTGAGCCTCGAGTAGGAGAAAGCGAGTTTCCAGTATAAGAAGGAGAGTTTCTGCTTCCGCTGCTGTATGGGTGGCACAAGATTTTCTGAGTGATTCCATCCTGATTGATTTTCTAATTTTGAAGACTTCGTCTTGCCTCCTGGTTTCACAGACAATTTCCTTCTTCGAAGCACGGTACGCTTGTTGACACATCATATGAAGATGGATACCAGATCTATTGAACTTTCATTTCCAAGATTCCAATTGACTTTGAATCCACTGCCAAATGTTTTTACGTATTCTGTCTTCATTGGACCGTTGTTTTTTTTTTTCTCAAATTTAATTATCTGAATAATTTAAACTGCAATTTCATAAAACAATCTAAATAGCTTGGAGCTACTTTTGACATTTGTTGACAACTGAAAAAGCTCTTTGGGTTAATTTTGTTTGAACATATGCACATGCTAGGGGGATATGGGTCTTTTAATCCAATAAGTCTCCAGTTACTTCCATCTGTTTTCCATTTCCTTCACTGTCTTACCGTAGACCCAAATGCACGACTTACTTCCGTCCATCAGTACCACCAACCACCAACCAACTGAAATCCGACACAAGCTACATAAATGCTATGCTTCCAAACAATTTACAAAACTTCCTCAAATATCCAAAACATATTCCCTTAGCATAGTAATTGCCCCCATGGCAACCCCAACTATAATCTCCATCTATGCTGCCCCACTCAACTCCCTCGTATCGAATAAATCTAATTCCAATGCCTCCATTTCAGTTAAATTATTAAGCTCCATTTAAAAATACATAAATTGGTTAACCACATTTTATACGATTTGTATCTTGTGCTGGGAATATTTTGTATGTTAATTCAGGGCTCCTAACGTTTTCCATTTGAATAAACAACAAACCGTTCTCGTCTCTGTTGGGTGCATGTCAAAGAGTTTTCTACCCAAAATGCTGGCACTTCCGTTTCTACTGGGGCCATAGCCGCCTTCGCCAATGTTACCCCTACCAAGTGCCAGAAGCGGAAGGGTCCCTGGACAATTGAGATAAACGAATTTTCCTCATGAAAGGACATAATCTATTGATATACGTATTCTTCCAAACAAGTCACATTGTTAGGTGAATCAATTGGTGAATGCCTTGGCATCGTCTTGGGTAAATATTGTCGGGGCTGACATACACTTATTATACGATTGCTCTTGTACCTCGTATTGAGGATTTGAATTTCAATATTTTAGAGGTATTCCAGAGGTACTATACACCATCGGCCTGGATGTCCTTTTTTTTTTTGATGCGGTGGAGTTAATGCAATGTACGAGTAAAAGAATCGTGTTTGGTCCCTTTTCGACCTTCTCAATCGATACTTAGTTGTTCACTTGTGGTAAATACACTCAAGTGGGTGTTGAGTGTGATAAATAAGCAAAGTGTCCTTTCACCGTCTTAAATAGTAGTAACGAAGCTAAGGTGCAATCTGGAATTGAATGTGAAGTTAATGGATTTTCTGTTTAATTGGACCACACTACATCCACTATAAAAGACAATTTATTGTAGTATAAGATTAATTCCACTTTAATAGTCTTATTGTGCAGAGAGAACGAAATGGCAACGATGCCATTATGTTGAAGTATGGCAGGGCTTTTCTAATAAAACTTAGCGACCAATGTGATACTACTTTAAGGTGTACTTCTGCATTTTTTTCCTTTTTTCTTTATACTTGAATTTAGAAACTTTAATATATCTGTTTATCTTGAATAAAACATAATTAATTTGCAGTTATTTTGCTAAGCCGCCAATTGCAAGATACGGCACTTCGACCTGATCTTTTTTATCAGTTTGTGATAAGGCTAGTCGATTCTCTACCTTACGAATGAATGAAATAACTCTCCACCAGGGGAGTCCCTTAGTTAGAGTCAAGTTGTTCCCTGAAGAATATTTTTCGTCTGATTCCATTAATGGCTGGACAGTCACATAAAATGTGTTAAGCTCTGTCGTCTTCTACAAGACAAACTCAGCACTCCGGAGAGTCGAATAGTCTTATTTTGTTGAGATGATTTCTAAGATGATGATGTCCTGCAAGGTACCCTACTAGGTTTCTTATTTCATGCCGACTTAGATTTAGGCATCTATTCGCATTTTTGTTAAAGGGGCGGATAACTCGTTTGGCCTGTCTTAGACCTCGAGTATCCTCCCAATATGAGTGCTTCCAGCTATTAATAGCTAGAATGATTGCACTTTTGGGGATGCAGCAAAAGGGTTCAGGTCTGTTAAAGGGAGTATCTGAGTCCTTTCTGGCCAGTTCGTCGGCCAAAATTTTATCATTACCATAAATTTCCTCATGCCCAGGAACCCACCATAGTTTGGTCTTGATACTTGAGCTGAGTTTTCGGAGGGTTTTGAAGCGGTGCGAGCTAAGGGCATTTACAGTTGCTTGACTTTCTGTGAATATATGGATATTTGCGCCTTTGATATCAGTGTCTTGTTTGTATGTATCTTGTATGGCATGTAGTTCAGCTTGGAATACAGTATGACTCTTTGCCATGGCAACTAGGGAAACACAATAGTGTTTGGTCCATGTATACCATCTCCCACCTTCGTTTCCATTTTGGAACCATCCTTATACCACTTTATGCCGTTTAGGCTGTTTGATGTTCTTTAAAGGCGATCTGTTACCGCGCAGATCAAATTAAGTTCTTTTAGTTTAGAAAGCAAGATCCTTAGGTCCGGGCGATCGCAAAGATCTAGCCATTTATTTTGTACGATACTTGCTGAGCTGTGTAAACCCACTTTGTTGATAAATAAGTGTAGGGGCGTTAATCCTATTAGTGGTTCTATAGCAGCTATGAGGCAGGTCCGGGTCTAAAAGGACTACCACAACCAAAATTTCGGAGTATTCTGAGTCAGTCCATGCAGGTTTAATTGAACACAAGGATTTACGAAAGCACAGTTGGCTGAAATTCAGTGCATTTTGCAAGTAAAGTCGAAAGTGACGAAAGAACTCATTCGATAAAGTCAGCGGCGAAGGTTTGCTAGGAAACATGCTCAGAGACTATTTTAACAATCTTCTCAATGCACCGCAAATTGCTCCATCATTCCAGTGCGCAGCCCCTTCAATTGCAGATGAATTCCTAGATACTTCGATCACACTATATGAAGTTCAAAGTACAATTAGGAATGCTAAAATGAATAAAGTTGGAACTGTACCCCGGAATAACTTACAGCTCTTGCATCTGAATTCAATCGAATCTTCGATATTGCGGATGTCCCAGAGACCTTTCGCAAAGCAATTATATACCGTTGGATAAGAAAAGAGACCACAAACAGCTAGCGAATCCAGTGTTCCATAATGATTTGTCCAATCTATTTGGCGCTTGATCCTTTTTGTCAATAGGCTAACCGCATGGGTTGAAGAAAAAAATATGCTTCATGAATTTCGAGCAGGTCTTAGAAAAAAGTTTTCAAATATTGAAGTGGTGCGAGAATACAAGTACCTAATAATCTTGAATACCTCGAACCGTAACATGAAGAAGCACTAGAGCGTGTAATAAGCAGAGGCAAATCTAGCAGTGGGATCAGTTTGGGGAAGTTGCATTGAAACCAAGAGCATTTCACACAGCGCGAAGCAGAAAATATTCAACGAAACTGAATCTTCCATTATGCTGTAAGGACCATATATATGGGGATACCGTAAATTCGAATATGTTTAAAACCTCTTTTGTGGGCTTATGAAAAGGGGATATAAAATGCCAAGCAGTTCGCCTACCTACAAGGTCCACTTAGAGACATATATGGCCCCCTTATTCTTAAACACTCTCAAGCACAGATTTCTGTGAAAATGTGTATTACCAACCTACTAAAAAAAATATTTTCCAAAAATATGAGTAAATGGCTCGCGCATTTTAAACTTGAAACTGCACCTTATTCTCTGATCAAAGTAGCATGGAGCCATGTCTAATCTTGACATCCCTGCTAAGCTCTTCCTTCTGTGCAGAATGACAAATGACCCGCCGTCAGAATCAGCCTACCTCCTAACTGAAAAAGAAGTACCTATATTGAAAAAGAAGCTGTCACGAACTAAACGAGCTATACAGCTGGCGTCATTTAGGTGTTGCTTTCTGGTTTACTTTAAAATGACTTAACGAAGGTTGATAGAATTGTTTTTTTAGTTTGGAAATATGTAGTCGAGTAAGCTGCAAACGAAAGTATTCCTCAACCAAATGTCTCAATCGTTTTCTTGGCCAGTTTTGCTGTTCGTGATGGTGCATTTTCATGATGAGAAATGGCTTTGCCTTGCCTTTTTGATAATCTGATCATTTGTAATGCTTGATTCAAATCCATTTGATTTGTTGTAGGTAACGTTCAGTATAAATGGTTTCGCAAGAGTTTAGCAAGGGTTCGTAATACATCACGCCCAGTCGATATCGGTGGTTCTCTTGGAGTTACCCGAAATCTTTTACATTTAGGATTATCATAATTACATCGCCAGTCACAATTCGATGGAGAAATGGCTTTCTCTTGTACCTAATAAGCAGTATTTTGCAGTGGTTCATTGGTTTCCTGGTGTTTCATTAGATTCGGGTAGAACCCATTTAACCATCTTCTAGATCTTTCCCACGGCTCTCGAGCGTACTGATACAGCTTCTCGTGTCACAATAAATTAAGCTGTGAGTCGCTGTTCCATTTGAGTATCATCATCATCCAACAATGTTTGCAATTCTCTGACTTATAATTGTTTTCGGTGGTCTTCCAGGTTCTTTATTTCTTACGTCAGAATCACACTGCGATTTACCAAGAGTATGTTCATCGTAAGCTTTAGCAAACATTCGATGCGACTCTGAAGCAGTCTTCTTCAAATGCTAACAGAAAATCACTGCTGTCCAATGGTAATTTCCAGTTAAAAAATTCTAAATATTCAACGCTTTTATAAACTATCCTGGGCAAATTACGGTACTGATCAGTTATTTCACTTTCGATTACTGCAGACCTAATTTGGCCATCAGGCTTGCTTACACAAATACGATCAACGATAGACTTTCTTCCATTTTATAGATTTGTGTGTCGAAATGATGGTAGCATCTCCAAATAATCGTTGACTAATTTGATTCCAAGTCATGAACATAGTGTTACCCGTCACGATTTCTTTAGTTGACCCTTCTTCTTCCTTAAAAAAATGTTTACCGAAATTCTGGTGGTTTTTAAATTCCCAAAGCGTATGTTGTTTTATTTTTCTCAGTGTAGCTTTAACAGTTTTAAGACTTTGGTTGGGGATTCATTCAAATAAAATAAACGTATGATTCAAATTCTTCAAAAAAAAAAAGTCGTATGATGTAAGAATTGATAAAAATTAATTTCCTCGCCTTTTATGCTTTGTTCAGCGAGGATTTTGATGAATTTGTGACAGGATTTACACTTAAACAAAAACTATTGGTCTTCGTAAGCAACTTAATTTTATATAGAAGCCTAAACAAGATTAATTTTCATAATTTTCAATTTGTTTGTTTCAAACGTCGATTGGAGTTACTATCGAGTTCGGAAACAAAAGCGGCTGAAATGAGTTTAGAAAACTTAGATACTTCTTCCTACTAAAGGGTGACCAAATAGAAATGAAAGCTTTTCCAATTGTTATGTTTCAGCAGCTGTCAAAGTAACCAATGACATCCAGCTGTCAAAATATTCAATAAGATTAACCATTTTATCACGCATCGTTTTACGCTTGCTGAATGTGCGACAGTTACTAAAAATTATTATCGAAATTTCGGCTCAGTTAAAAATACGCTACATGAATTTCGTCGTGAGGTCGGTTGTTATCATAGCTTCAGTGGGCAGGTAATTCGTCGCAGCGTTGGAAAGTATGAGCACGAGAACGCTCTTTTGGATTTTAAGCCACCAGCCAGAGAGAGAATGGTGCGAAATGAAGCAAACATAGCCGGTCGCAGCGGCCAGTAACGAAATATCGGAAATATCGATTCGGCCTCGATGAGAAGCATTGGCCATCGCCACAGCGTCAACCCAGCTTATTTTTCGGTTTGATGGATTGCTAACAAGCAAAATTGCAAGTATCAATGCATCCACAACAATCGACTGTTCGGTGGGGCTTATGGCATGGCGGTATCATCGGAATGAGGAGGCAGACAAGTTTACCGACCGACAGACAGACAACATCGATATATCCAATACAAGCGACACAACGCTCGAAGTTGCGAAGAAGAAATTTGGCGACTGGGTCTTCTCATGGCAAACGTTAATCAATTAGCCGCCGTGATAGTAGGGTTTGACACCACTCGGTTATTTTCTCTGGAGCTACGTCAAGTCTTTAGTATACGCTTACAAGTCAATCACTTTGGACGAGCCGGACACGCCGAAATAACACCGCACAGATTTGACCCAGTCATCACAAATTGGACCGGCTGCTTGAAGCACTGGCAGTGTATTGTTGACCCTTCTTGGCACAACAGTTTCTTTGGAAGATGCACTGGCAACGAAACGCTTGAGAAGAGTACGTACTGAAAAGAATATCGCATTCATTTTTGAGTATTCAAGAATATCCAAATCCTAAATGTATAGATTAAAGGTGGTAAAAAACTGCCTGATCTTTGTACGTCCTCTCTACGAAAAATTTTACGCGAAAGTTTCGGTTTGAGGGATGGCAAGATCCAGCTCGTGGAAGAATCGAAGCTGATTGACTATAGTTTCCGTCGAAATTTTGGTAAATGGGCCCAAATTCGACTGGAATTGGATCCGCTGTTTTATCGAATAATTGTGTTCAGGAATGAGGCTCATTTTTGTCTCAATGGGTTGGCAATAGAACTGTCGAATGTAGAGTTAGGATAATCCACACTAGATTACTGAAATGAAATCCCGAAAAATTCACTGTTTGGTGTGGTCTGTGGGGTGGCGGAGTATTACAGTCAAGGGTATTCACTGTAGAGCCATAATTAATGTCTTTTTATTTCGCCGATTGAATGACATATATATGGAAGAGCTGTGGTTTAAGTAGTGGTGCCATGTTCCAAACAGCAAAGGAAATAATCAACATATTGAAGGAAACGTTCAATTAGCGCATAATCTCGAGAAAAGAACAGGTAAATTGGCCCTCAAAATCTTGTAGTTATTTTGTTTCCTTTGTGGTTGCGTTAAGTCGCTAGTCTACGTTGACAAACCAACAACAACCGATGAACTGGAAGCCAACACTATTCACTGGCAAATGGCCACTAATGGTTGAAAAAGTGCTCAAAAATGTTGTCTCTCAAATGACATGCATTAGATGCAACACTAACATGAACTGCGATACACGTTTGATATGTACAGAAATAAAATCTGTTCCATGTAGGTCCATCCGATTGCAAAAGTTTTGATTATCAAAAATAAACAATCACGTAAAATCCCAACCTCCCACCAACTAACAGTGCGATGATTATCATTGAACATTCAAATCGAAGCAACAAGTAGCAATTGCAATTAGCTGCTGAATGAATGGCCTATGGCCTATGCAACTATTAGCCATGTACTTATAGCTTGGGTGCTAAACGATAGAACACCACTTGCCACTTGGCAACTAATTGGTTTTGGTGGAACTAAAACAGACAACCGCAATCAACAATAAATACGTAACATGATGCATGGCTTTAAGCGCTGCAACTTCAAACTAATCCACCCAAAGATACACTTGCTACCAAAACACCCCACTAAATAATTTACCCAGTAGCACACTCGCATCTTTCTCTTCTCCATGGCTATCTGTACAAATGGCATAATTTTCATAAATTCTACGTAAAATGTTTCTAAATTTGATATCCTCATGCAAACATATGTACTCCGTTACAAGGACGTTTAATTTAAATTTGTCTTCCCTCTCCAATGGAATAGTACCGAGTTGATGGTTCTAGTGGTGCTCCCGGTGATGGTGGTTTAGTTTGTCTTTTTCTCCTTCAGCATACGGACGCAAACTTTTGGGTTTGGACAATGCGCCATGGTAACATTTTTGAGTACGCTCTAGCAGAACTTGTCTTCTATTTGGTTTCCTGGAAGGGGTTAAGGATAGAAATTCATCGTATGGTGTGGGATTTGTTCCAACTTTACGCCCCAAAAAACCATGTTCATTACGAATGTGAATGTTGTATCTTTTCGGTTTTTGTTTTTTGCTTTGCTTGGGCGATAGTCGGGGTATCTTCTCAGAGTTGGCATGAATTTTGGCGAATATTTTGTTGTTGATGTTTTTTTTTTCCTGTCCCACAATGACTGGGGCGAAAGAGTGTAGCATCCGTCGTTGTCGTTGTCGTTGTCGTTGTCGTTGTCGTTGTCGTTGTCGTTGTCATAGTCGTAGCCGTAGTCGTCGACAAGGACAAGGTTTGTGTTTGGTGCTGAATTTCGAAAGGGAAATGTTATTTAATTAGACACTGACTATGAGGGGAGATATGTATATTCTTGAAAATTACCAAATAAGTGGCTTATGACATTCGCTGATAAGCTTTGAGAGCCTCTCGCGTGTCTACGTATTTTTGTTTTTCTTTTTGTCCCTCTCTATTAAATTAAGGAAGGATTTGTTTTTGAAATTAAACCCTTTTGGTGGAGTAGGAAGGGTAATTCAGAAAATTCTAGAGACTATTAGGGCCGTTGAGTTGTTTCGTTTTCTGGATAATAGCAACATGTAAGGGATTATCGTGCTAATTAGAGGCAAACTACAATCGTTTCGGCTTTATTTTGTACGAAACTCAAGATAAGGGCTTTTTTATACTAACGCAGAAATTGAGAAAAAATTTAAGTGGGCGGATACAGATTCCTGTGGTGTACAAAATAAGTAGATTACAAATGAAATACGGAAATTTAAGAAAAATCAAAGCTAGAGGTATGGATGGCAACGATTAGTATAAGGCCTCGTAGAAGTAGCATCTTCCGACAGGTGCTGGTTCCCTAAATGACGAGAATGAGCCTCTGCAGCCGAACATCTTGCAGCTCTGCTAATAAGTCCTACTTCACGCCTCCCCGTGGCGCCATCTGGGAATCTCAATAGAGGTTGCGAAGTGAAGGGGGCAAATGGCGAGTTTCCTGTGCCATTAACCAGGATTAGTGTCGGAAAAACAAAACAAGACCTTATCCGGGCTACTCCGACATATTTGGAGCTCAGGCCGGAAAGGAAAGGATTTCCAGGACTTAGTCAGGGTCTTGAAAAGAGATGGTGGCGGACGAGCCCTATAAGGGCCAACGGCAGCGCTCACATCCCGGAACGGGTTACTGGCTTCGGTGTAACCGACCCCTCGTCCTAGGGGCACTCAAAATGGAACTGGTCCTCCAGGTTGGGGGTTGTACCGCCGGGGTAACTGCCCGGCCATTTAAAAAAGATTAAGTTACGAAGCATCAACAGGCCTCGGATATGGACGGATCTACTGTTGACAACCCACGCAAACGATTTAAGGACAATGAGCTTCGGATATGCACGTGGAATGTTAGATCCCTTAATAGACCACGTGCAGCTGAGTAACTAGTGGAGGCCCTAGACTGCTGCAAAGCAGACATAACCGCCAACCAAGAAATGCGATGGGATGGGCCGGACAAAAAGAAGATGAAAAACTGCGACATCTGCTACGGCAATTGCTATCGACGGCAAAAGCAGCGATTATTTGGATGCGGATTTGTTGTCGGATGCAGACTAAGACGAGAAGTCCTCAGCTTCCGGCATGTGAGCGAGCGCCTCGTAGCAATCCGCATCAAGGCTAAAATCGCCAACATAAGCCTTATATGCGCGCATGCCCCCACAGAGGAGAAAGATGACGACACCAAGGATGCCTTCTACGAGCTCCTTAACAAGACCTACGAGCAATGCCCTAGCTATGACATTCAAATTGTCCTCGGTGATTTTAATGCAAAGCTAGGAAGAGAGGGTATTTTTGGTGGAACAATCGGAAAATATAGCCTGCACAACACCACCTCCGATAACGGATTCAGGCTAATCGACTTTGCGGCGGGGCGAAATATTGTCGTGGCTAGCACACGGTTCCCACATCTCAACATACACAAGGGGACTTGGAGAACTCCTGATTAATCAACAGTCAACCAGATTGATCACATTGCTATCGACGCAAGACACTCCTCCAGTATTATGGATGTCCGCACGTTCCGAGGAGCCAACATCGACTCGAACCATAGCCAAGGGGAGCCTGCGGATATCCCAAACTACGCCAAGACAAACTAATGCTGTGAGAAAATTCATCGTCAGACGGCTACAATCGCAAAAGATCGCCAAGTCCTTTTCCGATCGAGTATCTCTTAATATCTTAAGAGGTCCAATGCCGCCAGCATTAAGCATCGAAGACCATTGGAAACACTGCCAAAACGCCATCAGAGATGCCGCTTCTGATGTGCTGGGTTTCACTCGTCCACCACAACGAAACCCCTGGTTCGATGATGAATGCCGGCAAGCACATGCAGCTAAGCAAGATGCATATATGCTCTTGAGCTTTTTGAGCGGAAGAGGAGAGACGAGCACCGGCTTCTCAGGAGGAAGAAGAAAGAGCATGAGAAGCGCGCGATCGAGGAAATTGAGAGATGCTACTCCAGGAATGAGGTTCGGAAGTTTTACCAAAAGGTAAAAATAACATGCCACGGAAACAAACCCCGAACCGAAGCCTGTAGAGATGAACAAGGGAACATCGTAGTAGAATCGCAGTCGATGCTGAGGATTTGGAAAGATCATTTCTGCAGACTGTATAACTGCGATGACGGACTAAATACCGCTGTCAGGCAGAATCAACCTTTCAACCTGGACGATGATGACCAACAATTCCGTCCACCTGACCTGGATGAAGTGAAGATAGCCATATCGAAGCTTAAGTCCAACAAAGCTGCTGGAGCGGATGGCCTGACTGCCGAGCTCTTCAAAGCGGCAGGCGATGACTTGGTAAGGAGCATTCACCAACTCATCTGTAAAATATGGTCGGACGAAAGTATGCCCGATGAATGGAACCTCAGCATTGTTTGTCCAATTCTCAAGAAAGGAGACCCTCTGAACTGCGCCAACTATACAGGCATCAGTCTCCTTAACATCGCATATAAGATCTTATCCGCCGTATTGTGTGAACGCCTGAAGTCGTTCGTCAACAACCTGATAGGTCCATATCAGTGTGGCTTCAGGCCAGGAAAGTCCACCATCGACCAGATATTCACACTACGGCAGATCTTGGAGAAGACCCATGAGCTTCAGATCGATACCCACCACCTATTCATCGATTTAAAGGCCGCGTATGACAGTTTTGGCATCCCTGCCGAACTCGTCCGTCTGTGCAGGATGACGATGGAGAATGCACGCTGCTCCATCAAGGTCACCGAGACCTTTGATGTCCAGAAAGGATTTAGACAAGGCGATGCGCTGTCATGCGATTTTTTCAACATCGTACTTGAAAGAATAGTGCAAAACTCACGAGCAAACACAAGAGGCACTATCTATCTTTTAAAAGTCCGTCCAACTACTCGCATACGCCGACGATATTGACATAATCGGTAGAAAGCAGCGTGATGTCAGTAGCGCTTTCGCGAGTATTGAGACGAAAGCGGCGAAAATGGGTTAAGCGGTCAATGAGGGCAAGACCAAGTATATGCTGTCAAGCTATAAGGACAACCAACACCGACGTCTCGGATAGAACGTCACCCTCGACAGATATAACTTTGAGGTAGTTAAGGACTTTGTCTACCTAGGCTCCGCTATAAATACAGACAACGACACCAGAGCTGAGATCAAGCGAAGAATAACTCTTGCCAACCGCTGTTTCTTTGGGTTAAGAAGGCAATTGAGTAGCAAAGCCCTCTCTCGGACAACAAAAGTCACCCTTTATAAGACCTTAATAATCCCGGTCCTGCTCTATGACTCAGAGGCATGGACGTTATCAAAAATGGGTGAGGGTGTTCTTGGTTGCTTCGAGAGAAAAATTCTTCGGGCGATCTTCGGTCCCGTCTGCATTGACGGTGAGTGGAGGAGGAGATACAACGACGAACTGTATGAACTGTACAGCGACATGGACCTTGCCAGAAGAGTGAAGATCCAAAGACTGAGATGGCTGGGTCATGTAGAGCGCATGGAAACCATTGCTACGGTCCGAAAAGTCTTGGAATCCACCCCCGAGGGACAGCGCAGTTGAGGAAGGCCAAGACTCAGGTGGCGCACGCAAGTGGAAGAGGACCTCAGCCAACCTAGCGTGCGAAACTGGAGGCAGCTAGCCAGGGATCGAGCTGGCTGGAGAAGCTTGTTGACTGAGGCCCAGGTCCACCCCGGACTGTAGCGCCACCTAAAGTAAGTAAGAGGTATGGAATAAAATCAGCATATGCCACAGAAGGCAATGCGAACGGAGGATGTAGTTGTTAAAAAGGATAATCATTGATCCGAGATTGTTTCTTCACTCCTTTGGGTTGATTTTAACAGAAACATTCCCTATTTTGTCCCGATCGATTCTGATATTCCAGTCATGAATGTCACTCAAGTCATAAATAAATTCTTAAGTGATTAAGCCCTTAGAATTACAATTTAAGGAAACTCTTTTCCGAACTTGACATGTATCCATAATAGTTTCGTGTCTGGGTTTAAGTTTTCCTTGCTCTGTTTTAAATTTTTTTTACAGAGAATTTCCATTTTTACTTACGAGTAGCTTCCCCGAAATTCTGTATTTTCCTTTCTTAAACTAAGTTGTTGAATCTGACAACATTTTGCCAATGAACTGACAATAACCAACTATCTTCCAATGCCTGATAGTCCCAAAAGCCTGAAATTTTTATTGTCAGGCAGTGGACCTGTTTGTTTGCTGAAAATTGGTCGATCTCAGAAGGCCATGTAGCAAACATTGAGGTAAAAAATTTATTAAAATATAAATCGAAATGAAATGAAAAATTCAATTGCAACTATTTTGGCTGCCCATGTATGTTATAAGAAGGAAACGAAGATGAATCGCCACAATAAATTCACCGTCGTAGTGTTTGGGAAAAGGATTTAGTGGCTCCACGACAACAGGAGAGATATTGCGCTAAATTGCTCGTCAAATTGCGACTTGAGGACCCAGAACTCTACAGCATGTTTTTGCTTATTCTAAACAATTTGATAATCTCTTAGCATTGGTAACTTCTCACATCCGAAATCAAGACAAAAATATGCGTCGAACATTTAAACAGGCGATATGTAGCTACCGGTGCTTATTTTCTGTTTATGCAATACCTCTTCCGAATTCCTGAGTCAGCAGTCTTGTCCAGCATTCCAGATATTCTGGATGCGATTTACAAAGTTCGAATACCTTCAGGTAAATTTATTTCATAACCGCATACAGTATACACACATGATAGGATAATGTTTTAAGCTCTAGGTGCCAAGAACAAGCGAAGCTTGGGATGCTGTTGCTAGAAAATGCAATGATCTGTAGCAGTTTCCAAATAGCATTGGAGGAGTAGTAAAAGTAGTACCTCCGACGAATTCATTCGATCAATACAATGAAAACAATGAACATAATTAAGGCGATTGGCGACGCGATTGGGAGCGGAAAACAGATGATTGTATCCATTGGAAAGGTCCCGTACTGAAACACTTTTCGACACTCAGGATGTTCGAAAGCTTAAGACGTACTTTATCGAAGGGGAGAATCGGAGTTGCAGTATAGATTTCTTTATGTAAGTTCTTCATAAGGTCTATGCGCGATTGCGCGATTGGCAGATGTGTTAATTGCGCCAAAAACCGGATTCCAGTAGTACATGCATAATATTGAGCTCGCATATTCCGTCCAAATATATATAAAACATTAATCCTGCTATAGCCTGCCATATCTGGTTTACGATGCCACTGAACTCTTTAGAAAGAAAAATTTATCGACGAGTCCAGTGGAGAATATACAACCACAAACTCTTAAAGCTAAAACTCGAGGTCTATATACAGTGTGGCAAATAATATTGAGGACATCTATTTGTCTGAATACAAATCTTGAATCTTTCTCTTCTAATTGTCAAAATTTCACGACATTTGGTTGACATTTTTCCAGAACACCTTTCCATTTGATATTGAAATTTTAACATGGAACAAAGAGCGGTTTATAATTGATGTAGCAGGTGTACTGCAATAATTGTTTTAGTAGAACAGTTGTTTTGTAAGTAGCATAAACATTTTTTGAGTGGCAGAGGGACGCTGAAGGATGACAAACCAATTTCAGATCGGACTCCTGAAATTACCCAAAAAGTACGTGATTTTGTTACAGAAAACCGAAATGCATTTTAGTGAATGATGGAAGAGACCTTAAGCATCAACAAAGTGATGTTTAGAACAATTCTTCACGAGGATTTGGGGAAAACAAAGGTCTGTGCAACATTTTTACCACACTCCTTGAATGATGAACAAAAATTGATGATGTCCAGCATTACAGAGACGTCATTGCTGCCTCAACAAATGATCCAAACTTCATGAAGACAATCGTTATTGGTGATGAAATATGGTATTTCCAATAAGATCCGGAAACCAAGCTTCAAAGTGTGGAAAAGAAATCAAAAAACTCACTACAGGCTAAATGAAGACGAAAAGTTCTTTAAAAAATGCCCTAGCTACGACTATTATATATATATTTTTTTTAATAAGCGCGCTCTCGATGGGTTATTATATAAACACAGCGCGGGCGATGGCCAGAATCCATCGTATTCGTTTCGAAATCGCGATCCAAAAAATTTTGCACTACAAAGGACCGAGTCACGCAGCACTCAATATTCATCAATTGTGAATTGTTGGCTCGAAATCAAGTGTGTGTCTTAAATCATCCACCCTGTTCACCTGATTTGACACCCTGCGACTTCTCTTTGTTTCAAAAATAGAAATTAAAATCGAAAGCATCTTTTTTTGACGACATTCGGATCAATCAAGCAGCTTCGATATGGGCACTGAAAGCAATTCCGCAAAATGAGCTAAATCACTATTGGATCACTGGAACAGGTGTATTGAATCGGGAGAAGAATGTTTCGAATAAAAACACCGAAAAATAAACTGAAATCTTGTTTTAATTATATTTTCTGGAACCAGTCTGTGATATTATTTGTCACACTGTGTACTTCTCCGATGAGAAAGAGAGAGATGACCAATTCAAATCAAAGGTGTATAAGTTCGTGCACCTGAGTTTATATGTATACATTTACAAATATTTTGTGTTGAGCTTAGGTCGGAATTTTAAGCACATTTTTGACATGAAAACGTCTTTTCGCTGGTTAAGCACAGTCATAGGCGGTCAAACTTTCTTATGTTACAAAATACCTTAAAATTGGGAGACTAATAATGCGATAACAACGGTTGAGATCACAATTCAATATATAGAGTATACCTGTACATGTTGGTTGTAGAGTGCTTGTGTTTCATGTGACGTCATCGGGATAGTGTAGGTGGTTGCGTGGAATTGTTGCAAATTAGCGTTGTATAAAATTATCAATTAGTGTAGCGTGAGAAGGCGTTTAGATAAGACGTTGACTTCAGAGTCATTGTAAAGAGCTTGAAGAGCACTACAAGAACTCAAAATATATGTATCAAACAGTTGTAAAGAAGCGATCAATAGCAACGTGACACCGCTAGATGAGTATGTATTGCGATCATCTAACACCGTCGTGTTGTCAACGTCGGGCATTAGTGCGCTTGCGTCTGGTGTTTTTGAACAACCCAAAAGAGATTCTCAAATTAATAATCGTTGGAGAACGGCACGTGCTCATTAAGCCAAGACTTTCAGAACAAACGAGTATGGCTGTGCGTGCAGCGTGTGCGATCGGGTCGTAGAGCTGTTCCACAGAAATTCATCTGTGGACGCGTTCAAAGGTCAGGCTATACAGGCGGATACCGAGAGTTTGGCTGTGGATTCGTACAGCGGCTACCGCAATACCATTGAATTGTGCAACGCACGCCACGCTATGCACAAAATGAACACAACGCTGAATGGAGATATGCCGTATAAAGTAATTTACGATCAGGGGTTGGTCATCCATATATGATAACAATTAATGCAAATGTTAAATATGGACTAGTAAACGGTCCAATCGGAATACTTCGGTACATTGAACAGGACTTTAGTGAAGGCACTAGTGTGCAGGGAGACGGCATAGATGCTGTGGTTCGAATTCGAAAACAAAAATGTAGGACGATTCGCGCATCTGAAAACGAAACCCTACGTGTTTTTAAGTCTTGATGTGCTACACTTCTGTTGGTCTTCCATTGACATACCGCAAACGTATCTATTGGGCGCGGCAAACCGAAGTGTAGGCCAACGCAGTTTCCAGTTTCCAGTTTCTTCAGCCCGTGCTCTCACTGTTCATAAATCTCAAGGCGCGACATTTGATCAAGTAGTGGTAAGGTACGATTCAAAGCAAGCAACTCAACTAGTGTACATAGAGCTGGGTCGTGTTACTTCAATAGAAGGGTTATACATACCGAACAAACGTGGCAATCACGTTCTATCATGGCTTAAAGGAGGACGGCAGTCAAATATATTCCGTTCACAACTGTCAAAGTTTAGAAGCTCATTCGACAAATATAGCTACGAACCAAATAATGCGCCATTCGGACTATCTCACGCTGTCGGGGACATGGATGGAAGAAAAATGCAATGATATGTTGATTTTAGGCTTCGAGTTCCTGGTTGGCGACAGCAAATCGGTCAATAGACCGACATAGAACCACATGTCGGCGATATCTGTATGTTCAGCTTGACCCTGGGCGGAGCAATTAAAATCCTTCTTGCATCGATCTACGTTCACCCTGGCACGCAAATGCAAGATATACTCGTACAGATGTGAATCCTTTCGTCGCTGGCTCAATACTTGGTTAATATTCATAATATTATACAGACACTCGACAATACCAACGTCGAAATGACTTGCCCTAGATACTTGAATTCAATACAGAGTGAGGTGTACTTGTGTTAACTAAGCTACCACGGACTCTTGCTACATGCAATAAACTTGTGATTTATCTATTCTATAACCATACCACTCGGAGCTCAAAATATTTGTTAATCTAGCGAAGTTAATAAGTTTTAATTATTTACCCTGTCAAAAATTTAATTAAGCCCGCACTTTTGCCTCAATGGGCCGGTCTAGACCTCATTAAATATTAAACAAATAATACTCCACTATGGGACCTATCGGGTATTGATTCTAAAAAAAAAGTAATAAAGTATTCGGTCGTAGTCCATCTGTGAAATTTTCCAATTTACGCGACACAAGAAAAAGGTGTGAAAACTCTAGAGCTCACCAAATACGAAATACTTCAATTTGAAACCATTTCCACAACCAGTCGGCATCCGTTAGGGTTCTCATTTTGCACAAAATGACCTTTCAACGTCATAACATTGATAGATGTCACATTTAGACTGATCCTTATCTACAGTCTGTCGTCATGACACCCAGTCCAGTTCGGACTGAGTGAGAAATGTTGCAGTAATAACCCCTACGGTTATGTGCCAATATCGGATTTCCATCAAAGAGATTTATTACACCAAACGTCTGGCTGTGTAGTTTTATAAAATCTACTTCCATTTCGATACTTTGTCGAAGTGAAATACCCGAGAAGATACGCGCCTCCAGCAAGCATCACATAAACATTAATTTTGAAATATGAAAGCTGTAGGTCTCTCTGGGTCTCCGGCTGCCCATACAATCCCTGGTCATGAGTAAAAGTGAGCCGTAGAGGTTACGAGACTACGCGATACTCGTACTGTTTCAAAGTCGGTTTGTCTGTTTCCTGGGAATACACATACTCATATACCAGCGTTTCATGAATGTTCGCCCTTAAAACTTTCACATAGTAGAGGTTTCGATTATTGTCACTCTCCATCGACGATAGTCAGAAGGTATTGACAATATTTTAATTTATCGCTTTGGGAAATTAGGTAAATTTTGAATGGAACCATACACCGGTACCGGTATGAATTTCGACTAGGTGACCCATAATGGCAACGGACGGGACTGGATGGTTGGTTGTGCACGAAATGGTGAATGGACTCAATTTTGGGAGGAAATTCATTAGAATTTATGATGTTTTATGAATCGAATTTGAATTGGACGGCAGTAGGATATTATTTGCAGGTGTTGGAGGGTAAGAGATTGACGACTGAAACATTAGCCTTAGTTTTGGGTGATATTTTACGGGGAATGTCTCTAGCAGATGCGAATGTAAAAGTTTTTTTTTTTTTGACTGGGCGTGGTGTGGGATAATTAGGCTTTGAATTACTTAAAAGGTGAGCTATTGGTGGGTTTGAATTGAACAGAGCTGAACTTTGCACAATAGGAATACTGTTGTTCAGAGCATGGCATACGAGCAGTTTCAATGGAACTGGTATATGAGACTTTGAGTGTTCAAAGTGAATACCACCACATGGTATACTAATGGTGTAAATGGAACATGGACACATAATGATTTTGCAATTTTCAATTACGTGAGGTTTTAGTGAGTAAAATTTAATACAGTGGTACACGTCAAAAGTATAGTTTCCTACAAAGGACTGTGGAGTTACATTTCCTATCCTTCATAATTTTTTAACAATAATGCACCTAACGTGCCTGACATCCTTTTCTCAACACCAAAACGGAATAATTTTTTTGTTCATGGATAGTTAAAAAATTTTAAAGGCACTCTGAGAATCGACCACGCTTGCTCATGCCATCATCTATCAGACTACGACTATGTTTCCTGAACAAGTAGTTTAAGCTTCTGTAGTTAATTGGAAGATAGCTCTTCAGCGAAGGTATCTACTCACTTACTTACTTTAGGTGGCACTACAGTCTGGGGACCTGGGCTTCAGTCAACAAGCGTTTTCAGTCAGCCCGATTGTTTCCTAGTTGCCTCCAGTTTCGCACGCTCAGTTGGCTGAGTCCTGGTCTTCCTCTATTGTGGCGTCACTCGGGGGCGAGTTCGAAGACTTTTTATCCTCGCTCTTCTGGCTAGGTCGATATTACTGTACTGTTCATATTATGTATTTTCTCCTCCACTCACCGTCAACGAAAAAGGGACCAAAAATCACTCGAAGAATTTTCCTTACAAGGCAGCCAAGAGCACCCTCATCCATATAAGATAATGTCCATGCCTCTGCGCCACAGAGCTGGACCGGGATTATTAAGGTCTTATGAAGGGTGACTTTTGTTGTCCAAGAGAAGGCTTTGCTAGTCAATTGCCTTCTTAACCCAAAGAAACAGCGGTTGGCAAGAGTTATTCTTCACTTGATCTCAGCGCTGGTGTCGTTGTCTGTATTTATATCAGAGCCTAGGTAGACAAACTACTTAACTACCCCAAAGTTATGTTTGTCGAGGGTGACGTTCTTCCCGAGATGTCGGTGTTGGTTGTCCTTTTTGCTTGACAGCATATACTTGGTCTTGCCCTCATTGACCCCCAAACCCATTTTCACCGCTTCCGTCTCAATACTCGCGAAAGCGCCACTGACATCACGCTGCTTTCTCCCGATTATGTCAATATCTTCGGCGTATGCGAGTAGTTGGACGGACTTTTGAAAGATAGTGCCTCTTGTGTTTGCCCGTGAGTTTTGCACTATTCTTTCAAGTACGATGTTGAAAAAATCGCATGACAGCGCATCGCCTTGTCTAAATCCTTTCTGGACATCAAAGGTCTCGGTGAGATCTTTACCGACGTTGATGGAGCAGCGTGCATTCTCCATTGTCATCCTGCACAGACGAAACTAGACATTGCTCTGTATATCTCGTCTCTATAGATGCTACGAGTACCATACGCGGCCTTAAAATCGATGAATAGGTGGTGGGTATCGATCTGAAGTTCATGGGTCTTCTCCAAGATCTGCCGTAGTGTGAATATCTGGTCGATGGTAAACTTTCCTGGCCTGAAGCCACACTGATATGGACCTATCAGGTTGTTGACGAACGGCTTCAGGCGTTCATACAATACGGCAGATAAGATCTTATATGCGATATTATGGAGACTGATGCCTCTGTAGTTGGCGCAGTTGAGAGGGTCTCCTTTCTTGAGAATTGGACAAACAATGCTGAGGTTCCATTCATCGGGCATACTTTCGTCCGACCATATTTTACAGATGAGTTGGTGAATGCTCCTTACCAAGTCATCGCCTGCCGCTTTGAAGAGCTCGGCAGTCAGGCCATCCGCTCCAGCAGCTTTGTTGGACTTAAGCTTCGATATTGTTACCTTCACTTCATCCAGGTCGGGTGGAAGGAATTGTTGGTCATTATCGTCCAGGTTGAAAGGTTGATTCTGGCTGACAGCGGTATTTAGTCCGTCATCGCAGTTATACAGTCTACAGAAATTCACTTTTCAGATCTCGAGCACCGACTTCGACTCTACTGAGAGGTTCCCTTGTACATCTCTACAGGCTTCGGTTCGGGGTTTGTTTCCGCGGCATGTTATTTTTACCTTTTGGTAAAACTTTCGAACCTCATTCCTGGAGTAGTATCTCTCAATTTCCTCGATCGCGCGCTTTTCATGCTCTTTCTTCTTCCTCCTGAGAAGCCATTGTTCGCCTCTCCTCTTCCGCTCATAGAACTCATGAGCAGCATTCATCATCCAACCAGGGGTTTCGGTGTGGTGGACGAGTGAAGCCCAGCACATTAGAAGCACGCTTCTAGGAAAAAAAAATGCAGACAATTTAGGACACTATTCAATCCATACTTGGTGCTTTGATAATTTAAATCGGCCAAAGAGGTTCCACTGGAGTAGGGCATATGTACTCGTATGTACATCAAGCGTTGCGGTTAGTCCCCACCACTTACAACATTCTGACTGAATTGATATTTATGTAGATTTTCCAGAGTACCCACCACTTAAAATCTACTTCAAAATTCAATTGACATCAATGGATACTTTCCACAGATAAAACCATTTGCTTGTATATCAATATTTTTCCAACTTTTTTTTGCTTCTCAAACATAAAGGGTTATGCAATGCATCATTCAGGCAAAAGGCACTCCTAAACTTTGACATACTCGTACACTACACATATTCAACTGAAACCAAGTTCCATTGCTCTACTCGTAGAGAGCCACTCCAAGTATCTTTTGCCGCAACTCGTAGTACGGAACATTCGATAGATATTTTTTCCCCAACCAGATTTGCCAAAAATCAAACATTTCGCAGCCATACAAAACAAATTTAAATCCAATTTGTGACACTTGTCAAACCAGTTGAAAATTTTAGAAACGTGATTCGATTGCAAAATGTAACGACTTTTCAGAAAACACAAAGCTGGTACCTAAAACCGTACTCGTACAGAAAATGTTTTGTTTTTGAGGCTGCATTGTATTGTTGTAGGTTTCTGGCTGGTTGTCGCCATCTGATTGATGTACCGAATAAGATAAGAGAATACAAATACATTTGGGAATATCCTGTTGAACTGTCTCCTTGCATCGTTTTGTTGAGAATTAAATTTGTGGTCTCCACTTGACAATAAATATGCAAAAATGTTCGGCATAAAATATTGAAACACTCCGAATGCTGTGAGGAGTTATACTTGAGTACTTGCACAGAATTGGTGGGCCATCTGTTGGTATCTTTTCAAAAAGGCTTAAAAAAAACATTGTCAAATATATTTCTTAACGATTGTTGCTTTATTATTCTAATGAACGCCTGGGGTGGCTTGAAAAAAGGCTGTTCTGCCGATGGTGTGAATAGCTTGGGCAAAATAGTTTTTGAGTTCTTAAACCGTCTCTGGATACTTCGCATAGCACCGTTCTTTAATGGCACCTCACAACAAAGTTTAATGGTGTCATGGCAACTTTGTGTCGGCCAAGCAACATCACTAAAACGACTGAATGCACGATTATTGAACTAAGTGTGCAAGCAATCGATTTTTATATGGCATATAGCCGAGTATTGCTGGATCCATAGCTCGCCCAAGTCCTAATTCTGAACTTTTGGACATAAAAAAATCGGGTATCATGCTTCTGTAGCGTTCTCCGTCGGTAGCAACGTTTCTTCCATTGTCGCGGTAGAAGAGAAATATATCAATAATGCCGCCACTTCATTAACCACACCAAACAGTGACACGCTTAAGATGCTTTGGCTCTCTATGACTACTTGTGGATTTTCCAAGGAGCGAAAACGGCAATTTTTCTTGTTTACGTAGCCGTCGGTATGGAAATACTCGTATTATCGTACCTCATCTGAAAATATGATTTTTTAGCAAAATTGTCATCAATTTCGAACTGCTCTAAAGGCCAAACTGAAAATCGATACCGAAGCGGGTGGCCAGTTTGCTTCAATTCCTGAGAAATTTCATCCTTATAAGTGAGTAATCGGAGATATATATGCAAAATTCTCGATTGATGTTCAGTAGGTGAGATCTTTGGCTCGTTGTGACCATGTCAAGCCCAAATTACAAACTTTACCAACTATCATGTAGGTACTCCCTTTTGAAGTTCATGGTAAAACCAATAAAACTATTGTACAATTCGAGTGCTGTCAATTTTAACCTGCCCGCTGTAGGTCGGTCTGGAATAGTGCCTTTACTTACACGCCTCTCCGGCCACCGCAGTCCTTTGATAGCTGTTTTCATTTGCGCAGACGAAATTGACTGGTCGATTGTCCGGTCACCTAAGATGGGCTCCTTCTCCACGTTAGGTTTCCGCGATAACGACGTGGATGCCGCTTCTGATATGATAACAGACACTAGACACAAGAAAGGAGAAATGTTATTTCGGACCAATTCGAGGTCGAAATAAGCTAGAATTGGTACTGCAACGTATTTCCTAAGCATGTGCAATTTCTATAGGACCAAAAACTGAGGCCAAAAATTCAACAACGTCCCAATTTTAATTTTAAATCACAAAAACTTCTCAACTCGGCAGAACGGTTTTCAAGACAACACCTCCATTGGTGATTTGATGGCATGTCTCACCGAAAAGTGGTGAAAGTATGATGGCGAAGCCAAGTTAGTTGCACTTTATAGTTGATAATTGAGTTTGGCACCAGTCTCTTTTGTCGAAAATTCGTGGATTTGGGATCGAAGACTCTCTTCTTCAATGGATTAGTAATTACCTTTCGGAATACTCAATTCAAGTGGTCTTGGATGGTTTTAAGTCAAATATTCAAAAATAAAATAATACCCCAGGGTTCCATTCTATCTATTACACTCTTTTTGATTTTCATAAATGATCCCTTGTCTGCTTCTTCTAATCGAATATACTATATTCCTTTGCGGACAACAGTTTTCTCTGCTTTTTATATTCGTTCCCGGACTCACGTCCCTGCTCTTCGGCTGTAGAATGCGAACGGCAGCGTATATTAAGCTCATTCTGATATTAGCAGCACAACTAGTTGGGGAGCTGCTAACAGATTGGAATTGATGAAACTGAAAAGCTGTCTATCCTCGGTATGTGTGTCAATGACAACTTACATATCTTTAAATAAATCTTCCAAGACGCCAAAAATGTGAGAAATATTTTACCCCTCTGATCTGGCTTCAATATATAGGGCTTTCATCTTCTCAATATTCGGGTATAATGCTCACATCTAGACTGGTGCCCCTAGGACTACTTAACATCTACTAGATAGGGTTCAAAACCGTGTCAAAAATCTTATACATGGGTTGACACACTCGGCCACCGACGTAATATTTCCTGCCTCACCTTGTTCAATCATATGTACGCCAGTACATATTTTGCCCCTTCAATCCTCGAACCGTAACACCCGTCTCGTAATGAATGGTCATCAGTACACCCTCAAACCCACTTTCGGTGTCGGATGCCGAACAACTCGCTCATGCTGAGCTTTTTATTTCCTAACCATTATAACCTTCAAACATTCAAAACCAAGGTACATCGGAACCTCTATTTCTATAATTTTAATGGTGCTTATAAGCCCCTGAGCGAGCTCCTTTGTTTTGCTGTGCCAACTGGGTGTTTATCGATAGAGGGTGATAGTATAAAGATGTCTTTTTATGAAGGCTGTTTTCAACACTATTCTGTCGATGTTGCTTTCAGTGTTGAGCCAGCCAACTCAGTTTGGCATAATACTCCCAGGGATAGGCTTCGTATGTCCTATTCAGGAGGTCATAGAAGCCCTCCTTGATAGATTTTTCAACCTCTTCGTAAGAGGAATGTGCACATTCAGTAACAATAAAAATATATCCTTGTATACAAAAATCCTCCCCTAGATTGACGCACTACACCCCTTTTCCAAAACAACATTGTTTTCAAAAAAACACAACAACATCAGAAGAATTGCCAAAAATAATAATAATATGAACGCAATCCTTGCCAGCTAGAAAATTGATTTAAAATACCTCCAACGCCATTGAGTTGGTTTGGCTTCCATATTTCATTTTCTTCTTGGAATTGTATCAATTTATAAAAATTTGACTGCCTACTTGGCACATTCAACCATCCTACACAGTTCTGCAACAATAAACCCAGAAAGGCTTTCCCACTTCGAGGACACAATCAATGATTGAGTCTGGCATGGGCAGGAGTGTAAGGCGCAAAACAACACGCAACATAATCGGAAGAATCCCAACAACTTATAAATCTAAGTGAATTGTAATGTTCTTACATTATGACTTGTTTTGCATATGAGGAATAAAAAACATTTGAAAGAATCTACACCGATGTTGTGTAAGCTATTTATGGATTTTAATAGAATTGGTGTTCCTTTCATTTGAAGAAAGAAATTCTATATTTTTGTATTGTTATTGCAAGGCAGTCTATTAAAAATGTAATCACTCTGGATACCTTACAAATGTAAGATTGTAACGAATTTACAATTCCTTAGAAGGGTGTTTATTTCATAGAAAAGGTCCACGAAAGACAATTCATATCAAATTTCATGGATGAAATCTTTGTCGGCATTTCAAAGGCAATGAAAAGCAATAGAAGGTGAGAAGGTGCTTCTCATATCACAATGAAAAAAATACGAATTTACGAGAATTCTTCATTTTGCCCATCTAGACTCCAGGTCTGATTCACTAGTGATGGTGGCAAAATATTATTTGTGTTCAGATAGCTCAAAGAAAAAAGAATAATCATAAAAACACTTTGATACAATTAAATTTATTCGTGGACTGTATTTGACATACGATAACCGCACTGGTTGATGAACGCATACAAAGTGAATGTAAAAGGAAATCCTTGTCATCGTATCGGCTCTTATGTGTGTCAAGCTCATCGACACGACATCTCGGTCGCAACCACCGCTATCCAGCGCACTATGGAATGGGGTATGGTCTTCGTGTATTGCACATACGATATGTACTTGCATGCTTCTTCTTCTTCTTATCCTTTTATTAACCCTTTCCTCGTTATACGAACTTATGCGTAACGAGTTTCCCATTTTTACTGCATCGCTGCTGCTCCGCTTATGGGGTTGGCTAATGTCGCAGACCGCAGAACGCATCTACATAATGCTCGGTCCTGGATCGCTTCAGTGGTTAGCCCCAGGCGTTGTTGCGCATTTGCCATCTGAGAAATCCAGGAATTCTTTTTCCGACCTCGTTTTCTTACAGTTAGAGTGACCACCGTAGTGCCTTTTTAACCGGATTTTCCGCAGATCTTCTTTGAACGTGGCAATACCAGCTTATTCTATTCGCCTCAAGCGGTTACCGAATTCTTTATATGTAGACTTCCTCTTAGATCTAATGCAATCGCGTTTAGTGACTCCACTAGACATCCTTAACGTTTTCATTTCCGCTGCCGTCATTTTATTTTTAGACGCTTCGTACATTGTCCAGCACTGTGAACCGTATATAAGAGCTGGTCTAACAACCGTGGTGTAGAGTTTCCCCTTTAATTTAACTGGAAATTTTCGGTCGCAAAAGATTCCCGAATTTTCCCGCCATTTCATCCATCCCACACTCACTCTGTGGTTTACGTCGTCGTCACATTTCGCTTCCATGTTAACGATTGATCCTAAGTACTTAAAGATAGTGCTTTTCGGAAGAACTATTCCGTCTAACATTATATCCGGAACAGGTCGCAACGGATGCGCAAATGGGCACGTCAAATGCGTCATCTTTGAACGACTTATTTTAAACCCGTTTCTCTCTAGCGCATTTCTCCATGAATCTAAGGCGTTCTGTAAATCTTGGACGTTATCGCTAAGTATAACTGCGTCGTCAGCGAAGAGAATTGGCGTTACATTTGCTTCGCGCATGCAGTCTTTTAAAAGATAGTCGAATACTACGTCAAAGAGGAAAGGGCTAAGTACGCTTCCTTGATGCACTCCGACATTAACTGGAAATTCTCTCGTTAGTCCAGCAGAGCTTGTAGCCGCAGTTTTCACGTTGTAGACATGTATTATTCTAAAATACGTTTTCGGTACGTTTTGAGACCTCAGCGTGGCCCATATGAGATCCCTAGGCACTCGATCGAATGCTTTCTCGTATAAATCCTTAGACGAATCTCGGTGCTTTTCCATTATTACCTATATTCGTAGGCTTTGGATAGCGTCCACCGTCGATCTTCCTTCAACAAATCCACACTGGCTATTATCGAGCTTTATTATTTGCCGAAGACGATCGTTTAAGACTCTTTCGACGATTTTCATTGTGTGTGACATAAGCTTGATTGAACGGTAGTTGTTGCATTCTCGAGTGTCGCCTTTTCCTTTGTATAATGGAACCAAGAAGCTACTTCCCCATTGATTCGGCGTAGGTTGTCCACATTTTAATTTATTTAAAAGTTTCGATAGCCAAACGCTGCCGATCCCCTCCATCTTCGACCAAAACTCTGATGGAATGCTGTCTGTCCCCGGCTTCATTTTTTCAATTGCTATACTTATTTCTTCGATTGAAAAGTCCGAAACTTCCTCCTCGAATAGACCAGCTGTCGGCACGATATCACGTGGAAACTGTTTGTTAAGCAACTCCTTGCAGTATTCAAGCCACCGGTCACAAATTTCCCTTTTATTTGTTAGTAAGCGACCGTCTGCGTTTTTGATGTATTTCAGCGAGGTTATTTCCATCGAATTTTTTCGCCTCTGTGCAGCGAGCTTAAAAATATTTGGCACTTTAGTATTGTACGACGTTTGAACTTCTTGGATAGCTTGTCTTCTATCTGCCGATCGTGAGGATATTTGTTCCAACTCCTGGTACAGGTTTTCCGCTTCTGCCGCTCGAGTTCGAGCCAGGACTTTCTTTGCGCCCTTTTAAGAGCCAGTCGAGCTTTTTCGATATCGTCGCTCCGATCGCATTTTGTCCACGCTTGGAATGCACTCTTCTTGTCGGCCACAGCTCGTTTGGTTTCGTCATTCCACCACTATGTTTCTTTGCCGACGTAATGGTATTTCGATATAGTCCCCAGATGGGACTTTGCGAGTGTTATGCATTCCTCGTGCATGCTGTTCCACATTTCTTGCGGGCTAAGTGAGTCTGCTATACCATTTATATTTTGAAGTACTTCTTTAGCCAGTGCGATAAATCTTGCGTTTCGTTCCTTCGATAGGTAAGATCACCGGATTTTTGGCTTTCCAAACGATGCCCGTGTTTTCGGTGGTTCCGCTGTGAAAAATTCTGTAATGAGCAGACGGTGTTGGCTTACTAGCGATTCTCCAAGTATTACTTTACAGTCCTTAACACGGTTTCTCATCGACATTTTGCAGAGGTACTTGCATGCATGTGATCATTTCTGATGATTTCTACTTTTCGGTCGCAGGTACCGCTAATCTTCAGATGATTGCTCTAAGGAAGGTTCTCTTGACAATCGTAGACGGCTCTCGTCTGGCTCCTTCTGTGTACGTTGTCGGTCACCGTTGCCTGGTGATATGATGTGTTGTTCGCCGCCGGCATGGTGCCGTTGTAAATATTGGAAATCCCTTTTGTTGTGAGGGTTCCGAACAATTTGTATGCAACGTCTAGCTGAGGTCCAAGCAATTCTTGCCGCTTTTAAGACAGAAGAGCTTGAAAAAAACTCTCCCAAGTCGCTGACACAATAATGGAAAGGACTTCCAATTCAGTTTTAAATGTAAACCGCTTTTCAAAAGTAGAAGAATCTGATAGATCCACTCCAGATTTCTCATAACTTGAAAGTAGAATAGATTCTCTAGCTCGGCAGTTTGAAAATTACTTACTTATACGGCGTAGAAGCAACACTCCACATCGGAGAAGTAGCCAGTAGGACACCAAGCCCGTTCAACTACTGATCAAATGTATGGAGGAGTACGCTGGTACCATAGTGAGTTTGGTGATAAAACTACTCGATGCAGAGAGCCGTGTAAGTTCTGACAATCGCAAACGCAAAAAAACTTCTAAAAGACTAGTCACAGCATGCTGTGACGAACATTGAAGAATGCATACATCGTATATGCATTTCGGATTATACAACAAATAAACAGTTCCTCACCGATACAGGGGCTGATGTCTCGATCATCCTCCCAACGAATAAAAAGCAGAGACCTACTAATGATTTTAAACTATTTGCAGCAAATGACACACCGATTAAGGCATATGGCTGTTCCCACTTGAATATAGAGCTGGACTTGCGGAGAAAATTTTCATGGACCTTCGTTACCGCCGATGTTGACAAACCCATCATTGGTGTGGACTTCCTGAAGCATTATGACTTGCTTGTAGACTTGCAAAAGGTATGTGTGAAATAAAACTATTTAATGAAAATCTAAAGATGACCTCTCTCAGGCATCGCTCTTGGCCCATCCAGCAAAAGGCGCTCCTTTAGAATAATGTGTCGATGCTTCCAGAAATGCAGTGTTGGCAGTGCTGAATCAAATTCTTATTAATTAATAATAGTCACAGCCACTAGGTTTCTATTCTAAAAAGCCTACGAAACCTCAGAGGAAATATAGTGCTAATGACAGGGAGTTATTGACAATACATCAAGGTATCAAACACTTTCGGTACTTACTCAGAAAAAACTTCACCGAGACAATTACGATAGTTGGATTATATTGGCCAGTTCTCAACAAAAATTTTACATATTCCCGGAGCGAGAAACGAGGTTGCAGATTTCCTATCTCGCGTCGAGGAAGTAGAATCAGCAGCGAGCAACAAAACGATACAGAACTGGCTAACATTTTGAAACGTTATTCAACATCTTCACTCAAGTTGAAATTCCTCTACATTTTGACGTATCCACTAACGCGTGCGACCATTTATCCCCGCTACATGCAGACATGAAATACTATGGAAAATCCATGGCTTATCGCATCCTGGTGTGCAACAAACTCGTAAACTAATTCAAGAACGTTTTCTTTGGCCTGGCTTGAGAGCTGACTGTGCTAAGTTTGTCAAAGTGTGTTCAGATTGTCAACGAGCAAAAGTATTGGGTCTATAACTAATTCGTGCGGTTTGCTAAGAGATGGCGTAACTTGTATTATTCCATTGGAACATGCGTTGGAAAGCTACTGTCATTGTACGCCATTTCAGTATATGTCATTCATTTGAAGCGTAAACAACAATATTTTTTTTTTCACTCAAATATGTCGAACTTTGTGCCTGAAAAAGTGTTTTTACGGGGAGTTCTTCTTCATTACTTCGATATGAAGAAAACTGCTGCCGAAAGTCATCGTATTTTGGTGGAAGTTTATGGTGAACATACGCTAGCTGAGCGAACGTGCCAAGAGTGGTTTGCACGATTTAAAAGTGGTGATTTTGGCTTGGAAGACGATAAACGTCCTGGGCAGCCAAACAAGTTTGAAGATGAAGAACTGGAAGCATTACTCTATGAAGATTGTTGCCAGATACAAGAAGAGCTTTGGGTGTCACTCAAGCAGCCATTTTAAAACGTTTAAAAGCAGCTGGATATATTCAAAAGCAAGGAAATTGGGTTCCACATGAACTCAAGCCGAGAGACGTCGACAGGCGGTTTTGCATGTCCGAAATGCTGCTGGAACGCCACAAAAGAAAGTCATTTTTGCATAGGATTGTTATTGGTGATGAAAAATGGATCCATTACGACAACCCCAAGCGCAAAAAATCATATGTGAAACCCGGCCAACCAGCCAAATCAACGGCAAAGCCGAATATCCATGCCGCGAAGGTAATGCTCTGTATTTGGTGGGATCAGATGGGTGTGCTGTATTATGAGCTTGCCCCTTCTGACTACCATTTGTTCCGGTCGATGAAGAACGCCCTCACTGTAATACGGTTCACATCAGAGCAGAAAATCAAAAATTGGCTTGATTCATTCTTGGCTACCAAGCCGGCGCACTTCTTTTGGGATGGGATCCACAAATTGCCAGAAAGATGGGAAAAAGTCATAGCTTCAGATGGGCAATACTTTGAATAATACTATTGTACATGTTTTTCTTAAATAAGCGTTCAAATTTAAAAAAATTGGGGTAGTAAGCTCCAAAGATCAGGGTATTATCGCTATTCATCGTGAGGGGCCTTGTTGGGATAATATTATATGAACTCAGATTCAGATATTCTGAACAATCTTAGACAGGTCCTGAGAAATTGTCTTCATATAATACGTCGCTACATGGCCTGATTAGGGCCTTCGCCCTCGAATCAAGTTGACTGCAGTGAAAAAGTTTTTTATTAAGCATTATTTCTTGCGAAAAAAAACCATTACCGAGACCAAGGCTAAGCTTGATTAATACTATGGGGACTCTGCACCATCGATTTCAATGGTAAAAAAATGGTTTACTGAATTTCGTTGTGGCCGTACAAGCACTGAAGATGCCGAATGTCCTGGACGCCCAGTTGAGGTCTCTACACCCGAAACAATCGAAAAAATTCACGATATGGTGTTGGCCGACCGAAGATTGAAAGTGCGAGAGATTGTGGAAGCCGTAGGGATCTCGCATGGCTCAGTGGTTTCAATTTTGAATGATCACTTGGGCATGAGAAAGCTTTCCGCAAGATGGGTGCCGCGTTTGCTCACAGTCGACCACAAACACAGAAGGGATAAAAAATTTGGAGAAGCGTTGGACAAAGTGTATAGAGCTCAAGGGAGACTACGTTGAAAAATATAATTATTTTTTTATCAAAAAATCTGTGTTTTAATCCAAAAGTCACGGACTTATTGACCCGCCCTCGTATAACTACTCACCTAGCCAGGTACCAAGGCATCTAACTACGCTTCTCTCAGCCAATGGCATTCCCTTATATCCAATGTTGGCGAAATTTCGTCAGTGACTTCTGCTATCCCAAGAAGCCTGTCTAAATGGAGTTCTAAACAATATAAATAGTTTCGCCCTCTTGACAATTAAAATTCAATTTTCAGTCATATGATCGAAGTCATCCTGCAGAAAAGTAGTTTCTGGCAATCTGTACGACACAAAATCGTCTTTGTACGCTATATCGTGATTGAGGGAACAATATCGGAGAGACAACCTTCGCGTGTCGGAATTTTTCGATTTAAATTACGCGGGTAAATATTTTGGCTCAATATATTTTTTTTAAGTTGCTACAACTGTAACTGACTTCCATGCCAAAATATATGTCAAAATATTCATTAGTGTTTGAGTTACGCTTGTTTTTGTGCGATTTTTACAATGTCTGAAATTATTCAACAAAGACGTGCGATCAAATTTTGTCTCCTGAATGGAATAAATGCTGCAGAAACGTTGAAAATGTTAAAGAAGGCTTACGGGGCGGAGCTCTACCAAAATCAACAACATATGATTGGTATAAAATGTTCAAAGAAGGTAGAGAACGCGTTGAAGACGAAGAGCGCCCTGGTCGACTATCTACCTCAACTGACGATGCTCACATCCAAAAAGTAAAAGAATTAGTGCTTGGAAACCGTCGATAAACTATAAGAGACATTGCTGATGAAATTAGCCTATCAAAAGGATCAATTAATACCATTTTGAAAGATGTTTTGGGCCTCAAACGTGTCAAGTCTCGATTGGTACCAAAAATGCCATCTCACACTGCATTGATTCTTCGTGACTTTTTCGCCAAAAATGCAACCAATATCGTTCCTCAACCACCTTATTCACCTGATTTGGCTCCGTGTGACTTCTGGCTATTTCCAAAACTCAAAAGACCACTCCGAGGAAACCGTTTTGAGTCGATTAAAAACATTCAACGTGAATCGGCACGCGCTCTGAAGGCTATACCGGAAGAAGACTTTTTGGCATGCTTCGAGGACTGGAAAAAGCGATGGCATAAGTGTATTATATCGGGAGGGGACTATTTTGAAGGGGACGAAATTGATTTGAAAGAATAAATAAAGATTTTTTGATTTATAAAAAAATTCCGACCAGTTTTTGGACACAATAGTACGAGTACAACGACGAACTGTGTGGGCTGTACAGCGAAGAGTGAAGATCCAATGACTGAGATGGCTGGGTCATGTAGGGCAGATGGACACTAATGCTTCGGTCCGAAATGTTTTCGAATCTGCCCCTGAGGAACATAAGACAAACCCAACGATGTGATGGGTTTCATCTCACCACCACCGAGAAATCGCTGGTTTGATTTAGAATGCCGGAAAGTACATGTTGCTAAAATAAGGCTGCAATAAGGTTCAAGAGCCTCTCGTGAACTCTACGAGCAGAAAAGCTGGGAAAAATATCGGCTCTTCCGGAAAAGGTAAAATGACCACGAAAAGCGAGCGATTGAAAATATTGAGAGTTAATACTCCAGGAACGCCGTATAACAAAATGAAAAAATCAGAATGTTCCAAGGCAACACGACAATTCCGCTAACTTGCTTAACTCTTCCCATGACGATAGGAAAATTATCGCTGCTCATACAGGTTCGGTGACGAACTGAACGAGACCTTTGAGGTCAAGAAAAGATTACAGGTAAGGTCATGCGCTGTCATGTGACTTCTTTAACATCAGATTTGAAGGAATTATGCGGTATTATAAGCGAAGAGCGGAGGCACAATTTTTCAAAGGTCTATAAAACTACTAGTGTACGTCGATTGGGAAAACTCAGCGGGCTGTCAATAATGCGTGAAGCTACTAATGGACATACCATATTCTAAAATATCGTTATTTTGTCTAAATAGGCCGAATAACTCGCTTATGTAATGCCCTGCCGACGTCTTTATTTCGTAGGAATTATAACCTCCAAGCATTCAAAACCAACGCATATGATTACCTCTCTTTCTATCTCCCTAATCCAGTCAAAAAACTGCAAAAGGCCCGGCTTGCAGAGTCTTCGAATATAGTTCTGATGGACTACGCAGTAGTTTTAGGTGACGCGCAAAATTTGAAGGCGACTCTAACCAACTAAGAGTGCGCAAAAGAAGGCACTTAACTAAAGATCGATCTACCGGCAAAGGCTTACTAGTTAAGGCCCGGGTCAACCCCTACATAACTAGCGCCACCTATATGAGTGATGTATACGCACCTTTTAGATGTTGTGAAAGTTTTCATTATCGCGCAAGGTAGCAACAGTAAATTAACTAGAAAGATAGAGTTACGAAGAAGACAAAACAAAGTCCCTATATAAGATCTTTGACTTGACAAGGTGTAACGTTTCCTATATTCCGGGCTGGCAGTATTCTCCATGTTTAAGCAGTCCTGTTGGTCAGTTTTGGGATCGCATTGAATACACTTATTCCATTTGTTTGATATCGTCAGACTGGTGCTTTTTAAACCTTTGGAAGAGCCGAAGGTTGTAGGGGAACACGTCGAAAATGTACGGAGGCTAGCGAAGACGTTTTTTGGAATAAATTCCGCACACATTCGAGACATTTCTAAATTGTCAGAAATCTCGAAACACAAGTTTTCCGAATGCACCCAATTCGTACACAGTCGAGCAACGATTTTAAGCATTCGCAAGTCGCACACGTTCGATTTTTTTCGGTGCTCGAAGGTCGCTTAGAACTTGGATCACTGTCAACGAAAATGCGGTCAGCGTTTGTACCACTCTTTTATCTGCGTAAAGAAAGTAAATACTTTCTTTGCAGCAATGTATCTAAAATTCTGGAGCTCAAGGGCTCTTGTCATAGTGGTTTGTATTGACTGTAATTGACTCGCTTTCTCGCCATTCTCGGGGAAAAAATGCTGCCTTGAAACCACACGAAACTGTAGATCTCGTATAAAAAGGCTTCTATTGAAGTGCATCCGTCTATTCACTGGAACAAATCCGAAAATTTTGCTAATCACCAAGATCATTCGAGCATATGCAAATGTACCTTGTCACTGACAGTGATTTTTCGGTGAATATCCAAAATTTCTATCTTCAAATAGAATGCAATCAGGAACATTCTAGGAATGCCTAGTTGTTGTGAAAAGGGCAGGAATCGACTCGTGTAAAACGTTAATATTTTCTAAAGTTCAGGCGTTTAGCGGTCTTTCTTGTTGTTGACAATCTGGAACACATATAAGACTTCTGTCAATAAATGCTATGCATGGGTTCAGCGAATGCCTTTTGAAAAAATGGAATAAATTTGCTTTTCATAAGTGGAAAACTCACGTGTGTCCAACTCATGAAGAACCTTTACCCAATACCAGAGGAAGGCAGCAGCAAATACAGAGAAGCGTAAGAAATTGTTTAATATTATTATGTTATAGACAAATACGAGTATAAACACGATGTCACAAATAGTCGAAAAATTTTATTGACCGCAAGCCTTTGATAACTTGTAAAAAAAATCACAACAGGTCTGATTATATGTACTACAACCATCCACTCTTTACTGCAGCCTATCAATCAATATGGATAACCCCTCGAGCAGGCCCGTAACAAAAAGTAAATATCCTTTCCGCAAACAGGAACTGTTCGAGCCCGATTAACGAATTATAATTAATCCCTCTCATGTACATATTTATTGCAATTAAAATTAAATTAGCATCGTCCGATTGTTTCATAGTCTCCAATCGGCTGCAGAGGACTCAATGATATCCCTTCTGGCCATCACAAACATAAGAGTACATACAGGACGTTTTACTTGTTTAATCAATATATTCGTATGTAGTTTGTTTTTTTTAATTTTTTTTATTTGTTTTTAGTCTGTATTTACGAACATACCATTGCAGGTAGGATGAGGGTAAGGGAGGACAGTGGGTGGTTTATTTTATGTGCACTCAACCGTGTTGGATTAAGAGGAAATCATTTAGTTGTTAAACTGCACTTAATAAAGGCTCAAGTGCTTGAATCTATGAATAAATCTGCACTGAATCGTATTTCTGAATCCTGAATGCTGAGTCCCCAGAGTTCAAGTAAGGCAAGACGGTACAAACGGCAGCAAGCCAAACCAAAGCAAGCCATACCAAGGCAAGGTGAGGCAAGGCAAGGCAAGGCAATTTCGTGTTTATTCAGTTTCGAGTTCAGTGATTTTATTATACACCAAACAATTTCCTCTCCTCTTCAAGCCGAATTGTGGATGAGAGCTTCGACGAAGTTGAAGGTAGTTCAAGGAGGTTAAAAGTTGATTGGAGCTTGCTTGGTTTTCGGAATAACAGGCAGTAAGTCGTTTTTGTATTCACCCGGTATAAGTGACCCTTTCTAGTAGTACAATGCAACGATCTGGGTGAATTTATGGAAATGAAGTCCTCAATTTCAATAGGAATAAAGAAAACGGAAATTGTTCACACGTAAAGGTAGACGTAAATACGGGCACCAAGAGCAGTGTCTTTGCTTCATTTTTGGTTTGATTTTTTTAATTTTTTTTTTCATATTTCATAAATGAATACCCATTCGGTTGGAATGTAAGGAAATTTTACTAAATATATGTATTATGTGCTTGCCAGAGGAGATTCTCAAGTAGAATCAAAAATAAATAACTCAGTCTTAAAAACACAGAGTATAAAAGGGAACAACTAACTCAAATGATTCAGAAGGGGAGATTAAATCATTTTGGCTTGTTCTCTGGCAATGAATACATTTTTCTTTGCTAATTAACGGTCCTTAAGCAAAACAGCATTGAAGGTCCTTTGCCTTTTCATTTGAACATTTCATGAGCTTTGCCTTTGTTTTTCTCTGCTAATACTTTTCAAAATTCATTTTTATTTTTTTAGTTCAAATACTGAATTCTCTTTGGATTGGCTATCTTTGTACAGATTGAAGTACAGTGTGCTATGTGTCAGCACAAGGATATAACTTTACAGTAGATTTGGCTCGATTTGGGTCGATTTGGGTCATCTCCAATGAAAATGGCTATGTCTTTTCTAAGCATTCACACTGTTTGACTCCCAAATTAATTTCTTTCTTATTTATCGGAGCCTTTTGAGCTGTCTTTACACTGTTAGAATTGATCATAATCTCACATGTCGTCATCGCTGAATGTTTTATCACATGACGAGGAGGCAACAGACTGTTCCGCAAACAAAGGTCTGCGATTTCTTTCCAATCGGCTTTCCACTTTTCAACTCTGTATCAGAACTCACGAAATTTGTGCCACAGTCACCAAGTATTTGACTACAAATGTCTCTTCGTACCGTGAAACGTCTAAGGGCTGCTAAGAATGCTTGTTTCGTGAGATCACTCACCAGCTCCAAATGAATTGCCTTTGTTGCGAGGCATATAAAAATGGCAAAGTAGCCTTTTAGTGTTTTTACACCTTTTCCCTTCCACGTTTTTATGCCGATTGGTCCGGCATAGTCGACCTCTCTGTTTGTAAATGGTCCTGCTATCCGAACCCGTGCTGCTGGTAATCTCACCATGATTTGCGTCACGCGAAGTATTCCATCTGCGTCTATGAAAGCATTCAATGATTTAAGTGCCGATGGTGCCTTTAGACTGCCGTGCGATTTTGTTAAGTCCTCATGAAACATGTCCCTTTGCACTGATCTTATTGCTGTCTTTGATGCGGTGTTTAACTCTTCTGATTGCAAAGCGCCAAATTTTTTTCATCCTTATCTGCAGTTGGAAATAAATCGTTGGCAGTACGCCAACACGCGTAATACCGTATGCAGTCTGGAGAATTTTGCGATAATTTGTCATACTATGCTTTGTTGTGTCTGTGTTGTGGCAACATGCGTTTTTATTGCTCGTCTTTCCTCCTCAGTGTTAATATTTGTCGGTTGCTCTGGTATTTGGAAGTGCCATTGGACTTTCATGAAGGATGGGCCACTCCATCATAAATCATTGCCTCTTAGCTCCAATGGCTAAAGTCCACACGATGCCAGATCAGATGGCTTGTGTTTTATTGGTATGTGTCTCCACATTTTCGAATGTGTTAGTCGTTGTATTTCGGAAACTCTGTTGCTGACGAACGCAGTCCAGCTAGAGGATGGAGCTCGAATCCATGCAAGGGTATTGTGGAATCTGACCATGCATACCAATATCTTTGCTGTGTGATCCATCAATGTCGCTAGCAGAACTGCTTCACAGAGTTCAAGACGCGGAAGACTTACCGTTTTGAGTGGAGCTACCTTTGTCTTTGACATCAGAAGATGCATATGTGTATGCTCTTGTTCATCCCATACGCGAAAGTACACTGCCGCTCCATACGCCTTGATTGATGAGTCGCTGAATCCGTGCAACTCGATTCAGCTGCAACTTTTGCAGCTTCTGTGACTGTGGATCCACCTAGGGATCTCTAATTGCCCCAGAACTAAGAGGTCGTTGCGTAGAATCCCCATTGACATCGTATGTATGTCCTCAGGCATTGGTTGGTCCCATTCTGTTCCTCTTCCCCACAGTTGTTGCATGATTAACTTGGCCTTGATCACGGATGGCGAAATCCAATTAAGCCGATCAAACTACTTGGCTTAACATCCGTGCGGCATCGGATAAAGAATAGTGCCGCAGTGCGTCCCAGCTTGTCGTAAGAGGCGACTAAATGGGACACCAATCATATACAGGCAACTATGACACCAAAAATGAGCCTGTGACACTTTAACACCTTAAAACTTTCCCACAAGTTTGTATGCAATCAGTGGGTTCCCACGTCTGGAGACGACCGGTGGGGTAAAAGAACAGTCAATCAATTCGAAATGAGCATACAAGTGTCAAACCACTCAAACTTTAAACTTCATGGAAATGATCGCAATTAATAGCACTACCCCGCTGGGCACCACGATTGCAACGCACTCGGGTGATCCCAGAGCAAGCAGAAGTGCTTGTGTCAGACCCGACGGATTCCGGGGGCGGGCAAAATGAAGTTTCCAAAATATTTTCATAAACTTCAGTTTGCAAGTTGGAAAGTCGGATCGATGACCTCAAAAAGTTTAGAACTGGAAGCGATTATGCGTCGCAGAACTCTGCAAATCCTGTGCGTACAGAAAACGAAGTGGTGTAATACAGGAAATAAAGCGCGTTTTCTAGATTTAAAAACTAAGGCATTTAAGATGTTCTACCATGGAACGGTCAATGGACGAAACGGTGTTGGAATCGTTGTTGCAGCGGATCTTCTAAACAACATCGTTGGTATCTTGAAAATAAACGACCGCTTGATGAGTGTTAAACTTGTCATACACAATGAAACGTGGAACATTGTTAGCGCGTGCGCTCCACAAAATGGATGCGACCAATCGAAAAAAGATACATTTTGGTCAGAGTTCGGTAATTTGCTTAGAAATATACCTATCGATGAGATGCTCTTCGTAGGCGGAGATTTAAGTGGCCACGTCGGAGAAACAAATGTTGATCATGAGGACTGCCACGGCGGTAAAGGCTTTGGAACCAGAAATTCAGCTGGCGAAGACATCCTTATAGCATGTAGGGCTTACGGCTTAACCATCTTAAATACAATGTTTATTAAACATCAACGACATCTTATCACCTATAGCAGCGGAGGCCACGAAACGCAAATAAATTATCACCTCTGCAAAATGTCGATGAGAAACCGTGTTAAGGACTAAAAAGTAATACTTGGAGAATCGCTAGTAAGCCAACACCGTCTGCTCATTACAGAATTTTTCACGGCGGAACCACCGAAAACACGGGCATCGTTTGGAAAGCCAAAAATCCGGTGGTATAATCTATCGAAGGAACGAAGCGCAAGATTTATCGCACTGGCTAAAGAAGTACTTCAAAATATAAGTGGTATAGCAGACTCACTTAGCCCGCAAGAAATGTGGAACAGCATGCACGAGGAATGCATAACACTCGCAAAGTCCCATCTGGGGACAATATCGAAATACCATCACGTTGGCAAAGAAACATGGTGGTGGAATGACGAAACCAAACGAGCTGTGGCCGACAAGAAGAGTGCATTCCAAGCGTGGACAAAATGCGATCGGAGCGACGATATCGAAAAAGCTCGACTGGCTCTTGAATACGAGCGTCTTAAAAAGATCGCAAGGAAAGTCCTGGCTCGAACTCGAGCGGCCGAAGCGGAAAACCTGTACCAGGAGTTGGAACAAATATCCTCACGATCGGCGGATAGAAGACAAGCTATCCAAGAAGTTCAAACCTCGTACAATACTAAAATGCCAAATATTTTTAAGCTCGCTGCACAGAGGAGAAAAAATTCAATTTAACCTCGCCGAAATACATCAAAAACGCAGACGGTCGCTTACTAACAAATGAAAAGGAAATTTGTGACTGGTGGCTTGAATACTGCAAGGAGTTGCTTAACAAACAGTTTCCACGTGATATCGTGCCGACAGCTGGTCTATTCGAGGAGGAAGTTTCGGACTTTTCAATCGAAGAAATAAGTATAGCAATTGAAAAAATGAAGCCGGGGAAAGCGGCGGGACCAGACAGCATTCCATCAGAGTTTTGGTCGAAGATGGAGGGGATCGGCAGCGTTTGGCTATCGAAACTTTTAAATAAATTAAAATGTGGACAACCTACGCCGAATCAATGGAGAAGTAGCTTCTTGGTTCCATTTAATTTCCAGTTAATGTCGGAGTGCATCAAGGAAGCGTACTTAGCCCTTTCCTCTTTGACGTAGCATTCGACTATCTTTTAAAAGACTGCATGCGCGAAGCAAATGTAACGCCAATTCTCTTCGCTGACGACGCAGTTATACTTAGCGATAACGTCGAAGATTTACAGAACGCCTTAGATTCATGGAGAAATGCGCTACAGAGAAACGGGTTTAAAATAAGTCGTTCAAAGACGGAGCTTGTCCACTTGTGTTGCTTGTCCACTTCCTCAATTTGAATCCCGCGAAAGCAAGAAGTTTACGAACTTCTTCTCGTTTAGTTTTTAAAACTTTTACCCTACTTCGTAGTACCGTTGTGCTGCTGCTAGATTCTCTTCCAATAACAAAAGTCTGATTGAGAGATAGTTCTCAGAACGACGGGATTCACCAGTCTTTCTAAAATTAGCAAAGTAGCCTGTTGTCCTTCCTTCTGAGGGACAGCGGGAAGGCTGCCGACTTCTTAGAAAAGTCGGGAAACATTCGCTTGATTTACCTGCAACCTTAAGAGTCATGCCATCTGCAGTTGCGCTCATATAAAATCCAACTATTAATGCAAGCCGTATCTGAGGACCCAGGCAGACATAACATATGTGCGGCCCATAAAAAAATCTTCCCTCTGTCATGCCTGGCAAGACATAGAAATAAAATGGATTCAGAGACCCAAACAAGAATCAGTAAATAAAGCCTTCTGACTACGTTCAGTGATGTCTTCCATTCTTTATACTGGCTTGAATGTCATAAGAGATCTAACAAGGCCCTAGGTTCAGCTTAGCTGTCGCTAGGGATGCAAATGGGCGGCGGTGGCCCAAGTGGTAGTGAACTGACTTCCAAATCGGAAGGTTCGGTGTTCAAATTCCAGCCGTGCCCGAAGTCTTGGGCACAGGGAAATTTGATTTCGTATATTTTCCTGCAGCAGGAGTTTTGGTTTCATTGTGTCCCTAAGAGTAGGTTCAAAAGCTAGACTCCGCGCAAGGTCACCAGAGTTCTAGTCTATTCATTACCAAAGACCACTTATTTTTAAACGGAAGATGGCTTTGGTAGTACAGCCCATAGTATGAATCCCAAGAGAAGGAAATCCATCAATGGGTTTGGAGTGCAGCTCCTGGTGGTATGACACCCAATTACTAAGCTTCTTTGGAGAATCGGATGAGAATGTCTTTAAGCTCATTTTCACTATCTATTTAGCTTCCTCCTAGTCGTAAAGGCAACAAATTCAGTTTATAGCAATATCATCCACATATGTTGTTGTGTAGTGAATCATCCAGCTTGCACCATAGCGGTGGATACAGAACTTCACCTTGCGGGCAAACCCTGTTTACACCCACTATAACATATTGGCCGCTTCATTCCATGCTCTTTAACATAAGGGATGTCAGACTTATGAAAATCTGAAAATCTTGGCGAGCGTGGAGTCCTTTTTCCCAATTTTCAATATAAAGACTTCTCGCACTGTTCGCGATGGGGTTCGGTATGTATGCCAGTGCCAGGCTAGCAGTCATGATTCTCTTTAAAGTTACCAGTAGCTGATTTATACCTTATCGTATCTGGTTATGTTCCATCCATCAATGTCAGAAGACTTTAAGCTATCGAAGGAAACAAGAGCACGTTTGATGTCCTCATCCATCACCACAACCGATGAGATATACTAGCTACGGGGTGTTTTGTTATTGAACTCACTTACAGGTTCGTTAATAGGGACTGGTTGTAATCTGGTTCTAATAAGGTTCCATTGAAAGCGAGCCTCAAACATGAGACGGAGTGTCTGTACTTTCGACTCAGTGCAAGCATAATCAGATTTTCTAAGTGATACCTGGCCGGTTATTCGACCAGCCTACTGGTTTCACCGATCTTTTATAAGACGCAAACTTTGAAAACAATTCCTGCTTTTCACTAAGCCTTAGGCATCAATTTGGAGAAAAGCCTCCGGTAAGATAGACCCTAATAAAAGTGAGCTTTCATGGTTCGAGAAAACGGTCATCATATTGCTGTCAATGGATTCTGAGACCTTGCCCGGGCTACTCTGGAAAGGAGATGGTTGCGAATGAGCACTGTATGGACCAACGGCTGGGAATTGACTTTGGTCTAACCGACCTCTCGTCCTAGGGATATCGAAAATTGAGCTGGCTCTCCAGGTTGGGGGTTATGCCACCGGGGTAACTAGCTTGCCATCGAAAAAAATTTGATGTTACAAAGCAACAACAAGCCTTATATATGGATGGATGTACTGTTGACATGCAAATGAATTTAAGATAAGGGACTTCGGATTTGCACGTGGAATGATAGGTCCCTTAATAGGCCACGAACAACTAGTGGAGGCCCTAGACATTAGGAGGCAGACATTACCGCCATCCAAGAAATGCGATGGGATGGGCGGAACTAAAAGAGGATGAGATACTTCGATGTCTACAATGGTGTCAATTTGGATGCGAATTAGTTATTGGAGGCAGGCAAAGGCAAGAGGTCTTGGGTCTCCGGCTTGTGAGAGTGCGTAAACCTGACGCTCAAACACATGAGGCACGATCTCTCTAAAGTACGCCCAATCACTCACATACGCCGATGATACTGCGCAGCCAGCAAGCCGCGAAGGAGCAGCGTTATGTCAGTATTAAGACGGAAGCGGAGAAAATGGATTTAGCGATCAACGAGGCCAAGACCAAGTATATGCTGTCAACCAAAATGGACACTGAATACCGACATCTTGGACAAAACGTCATCTTCGACAGATATACATAACTTTGAGGTAGTTAAGGACTTCACCTGCCTAGGCTCTACTATTAATTCAGACAACGACACCAGTGCTGAGATTAAACGAAAAATAACTCTTGCCTATCGCTGCTTTGCTCTCCACTTCCATTGAAGAGGAAGTTCGGCAATCTCGAAAAATCATCCGGTAGAATGACCGCCTACCTTTATCTCCTTGTATGGGGTTGCGTTAAGTCGTTCATTGATACCAAGAAGCCAACAACGATTGAGGAGTACAGCAATAATATCGAAGCGAAAATTGCCAACGTTCCGAGCGATATACACTAGATCACTGCAAACGTGCTCGCTGTGGTGATATGCGCGAGTTTGAATTCAAATCTTAACATGTGTTCTACATCTGGAATAAGTTTCAATACAAAATTGTCATTTCCTTGCTGAAAAAATCTATTCGTCTATAGAAGTTATTAAATTTTCCAAAACGTAATTTCCGTAAGGGAATGTTTTTTAAAAATCAATAACCTAGAGTGAAACCTCATAGATTCAAATTGAAATCAGCAACAACACCACTTTCGCTTCATAAACAGAATGTTACCTGAACAATCTTTAATTTTTAATGCACACGCGTTCCCAAAAACATGCATTTTCTAATTTTCCTCTTAGCACTCAATGGAGAACAAATACAAAATAACAAACAGGAAGAAACCCTCCCTTTGAAAGCATCTACTAACAACTTTTCACATCGTTTGTTTAGTATCATTTACGTTTCCATCTAAACACCTTTTGCACAGCAATACTTGTATGGTTAAGTAATATTGATTGGAATTCAGAGACACGGAAATCGCATTACGATACGTCGAGTTCTAATAAGATAGATGAGAACATGCGAGCTATTTGCATGTCTTACCATGGGAACAAGTACACCTGTTTCCGGTCTCCCATATCCCTTTTCTATTGCACTATAGGTAGAACAAAAAATAAATAAAAAGATACAACTAAATTAATTTACATTCCTAAACTGATTTCAATTCAAATCTTACTTAATTGAAACTAATGAATGAGTTGAGTATCTCAAAGATACTCGTAGAATCATGAAATTCTATAAGTAGATTTGTTGAAATGAACAGTTATGGTAATTTAATTGGAATTGATTAAGAATGGAATTTTCAAGTTAACCAGAAGCATCTAAGACAGTACTTGTAAATAGGTAGTACTACAGAGAAGGGGGGGGCAATTTTCACTGAACTGAAATGAACCCATATTATCTGTTATGAGAAGTTCTTCTGTTTAATTAAAATAACCTAGATTTACATTTGAAGGTGTAATTTTCAGGCGTGTGCATAGATTCTTGGAATCCTCCCTTGGCAAACGTAAATATCATATAATTGCTTTAATTCAGATGGTGTGAGTGCACCAAATGCTATATAAGCTTTAAATTTGCTTCTTTGTAGTTAGATATTTCCACACAAAATCCGTTCGACTTAATTGAAATTTTTGACAGAAATGCTAAGAACATCCAGTAGTTGGCTAAGAAAAGTACGAGAAACGATCACACTAACTGATGTTGAAAATATTATTAATTGTGGGCAAGTTTGACAAAAAAAAAAATATTAGTAGGAGATAAGTTTTTGCCAAGATTAATTCAATTTTTTTTGTAGAAGATGTTGAGTGGGCCATAGAGTACGCAATCCACCATGAACTTTGCTTATGAGAGAATTAATATGAGCATCTCAAGAAAGAGTGAAAATAAAAATCACATGAATGATCTTAGCGGAGACAGCCTGGCTTCAGGCCTGAGAGCTCAGAGCTTCTTGGTGTATTCAAAGTATTTACGACTTGGCAGTATATTGACCATCATGTTTTATTGACCAGTCGTAAATTTTAGCAAGCCCTCCACCTAGAAGTTGTATTATAGAGTTTGTTTCATTTGTAAGGAAACTTGTCACAAGTTGCACAAAATCTGCATACCTATGAACTCTGCATAATTTTAGTTTGTTTTGGCGTGTAAAGAGAAAAAAGTAGGTCCAAGAATAGATCCCTGTGGCACTCAACTCTGTTTCCTTAAATAATTCGAAATACTCGTATTCTTACCAATGCCAACACATTGATTGCTTACGGTTACACAAGACCTAATTATAACTTCATACAGAGTAGAAAATGAAAAACAGTCTTAAAGCTTACTACAAATTACAGCTTTGTTGGATTGGTCAAATACTTTCGTAAAGTCGAACAATGATAAGAGCGTCGGATGATTATTATCCATTTCACTTTCACACCATTTCATTGTTTCTGCTTTTTATATGAACACAGTATTGCAGCTCTTTTTGAGCCCAAGCTAGGCCAAATCCGAATTGAATCTGGAGGACTTACCGAACCGTAGGTTAGGCCTGCATCATCTGCAAAAAGTTAAATTTATTTTAATCAGAAAGAGAACCGGTCCCAGAACAGATCCTCGTGGCACCCCTAGATTTGAAAGCTTTATTTCAGTCCAATCTTAACTTGAGTTCTATCCTGAATGACTGGAACCACCTGAGCATTAAACTTCGAAACGCAGTATTTTAATCTCTTGCATCAAGATTTTTTGCCTGTTTCTGCAAGTAGTTGGAAATACCACCAAAATAGCGGGAATCGGATTATAATTAGCTCTATGCCTGCAATGGATGGCAACGATTAGTATAAGGCTTCGTAGAAGTAGCATCTTCAGACAGGTGCTGGTTCCTTAAATGACGAGAATGAGCCTCTGCTGCCGAACATCTTGCAGCTCTGCTAATAAGTCCTACTTCACGCCTCCCCGTGGCGCCATCTGGGAATCTCACTAGAGGTTGCGAAGTGAAGGGGACAAATGGCGAGTTTCCTGCGCCATTAACCAGGATTAGTGTCGGAAAAACAAAACAAGACCTTATCCGGGCTACTCCGACATATTTGGAGCTCAGGCCGGAAAGGAAAGGATTTCCAGGACTTAGTCAGGGTCTGGGAAAAGAGATGGTGGCGGACGAGCCCTATAAGGGCCAACGGCAGCGCTCACATCCCGGAACGGGTTACTGGCTTCGGTGTAACCGACCCCTCGTCCTAGGGGCACTCAAAATGGAACTGGTCCTCCAGGTTGGGGGTTGTGCCGCCGGGGTAACTGACCGGCCATTTAAAAAGAATTAAGTTACGAAGCATCAACAAGCCTCGGATATGGACGGATCTACTGATGACAACCCACGCAAACGATTTAAGGACAATGAGCTTCGGATATGCACGTGGAATGTTAGATCCCTTAATAGACCACGTGCAGCTGAGTAACTAGTGGAGGACCTAGACTGCTGCAAAGCAGAAATAACCGCCATCCAAGAAATGCGATGGGATGGGCCGGACAAAAAGAAGATGAAAAACTGCCACATCTACTACGGCAATTGCTATCAACGGCAAAAGCAGCGCTTATTTGGATGCGGATTTGTTGTCGGAGGCAGACTAAGACGAGAAGTCCTCAGCTTCCGGCATGTGAGCGAGCGCCTCGTAGCAATCCGCATCCAGGCTAAATTCGCCAACATTAGCCTCATATGCACGCATGCCCCCACAGAGGAGAAAGATGACGACACCGAGGATGCCTTCTACGAGCTTCTTAACAAGACCTACGAGCAATGCCTTAGCTATGACATTAAAATTGTGCTCGGAGAAGAGAGGGTATCTTTGGTGAAACAATCGGAAAATATAGCCTGCACAACACCACCTCCGATAACGGATTCAGGCTAATCGACTTTGCGGCGGGGCGAAACATTGTCGTGGCTAGCACGCGGTTCCCACATCTCGACATACACAAGGGGACTTGGAGAACTCCTGATCAATCAACAGTCAACCAGATTGATCACATTGCGATCGACGCAAGACACTCCTCCAGCATTATGGATGTCCGTACGTTCCGGGGAGCCAACATCGACTCGGACCATTACCTTGTTGTAGCCAAGGTACGGTTGCGGATATCCCAAACTACGCCAAGACAAACTAATGCTGTGAGAAAATTCGACGTCAGACGGCTACAATCGCAAGAGATCGCCAAGAGCCAAGAGTGTCTCTTAATATCTCTTAAGAGGTGAAATGCCGCCAGCATCAAGCATCGAAGACCATTGGAAACACTGCCAAAACGCCATCAGAGATGCAGCTTCTGATGTGCTGGGTTTCACTCGTCCACCACAACGAAACCCCTGGTTCGATGATGAATGCCGGCAAGCACATGCAGCTAAGCAAGATGCATATAACGCGGCGCTGCTTAGAAAGACGAGCACCGGCTTCTCCGGAGGAAGAAGAAAGAGCATGAGAAGCGCGTGATCGAGGAAATTGAGAGATGCTACTCCAGGAATGAGGTTCGGAAGTTTTACCAAAAGGTAAAAATAACATGCCGCGGAAACAAACCCCGAACCGAAGCCTGTAGAGATGAACAAGGGAACATCGTAGTAGAATCGCAGTCGATGCTGAGGATTTGGAAAGATCATTTCTGCAGACTGTATAACGGCGATGACGGACCAAATACCGCTATCAGGCAGAATCAATCTTTCAACCTGGACAATGATGACCAACAATTCCGTCCACCCGACCTGGATGAAGTGAAGATAGCCATATCGAAGCTTAAGTCCAACAAAGCTGCTGGAGCGGATGGCCTGACTGCCGAGCTCTTCAAAGCGGCAGGCGATGACTTGGTAAGGAGCATTCACCAACTCATCTGTAAAATATGGTCGGACGAAAGTATGCCCGATGAATGAAACCTCAGCATTGTTTGTCCAATTCTCAAGAAAGGAGACCCTCTGAACTGCGCCAACTACAGAGGCATCAGTCTCCTTAACATCGCGTACAAGATCTTATCCGCCGTATTGTGTGAACGCCTGAAGCCGTTCGTCAACAACCTGATAGGTCCATATCAGTGTGGCTTCAGGCCAGGAAAGTCCACCATCGACCAGATATTCACACTACGGCAGATCTTGGGGAAGACCCATGAGCTGCAGATCGATACCCACCACCTATTCATCGATTTTAAGGCCGCGTATGACAGCATCTATAGAGACGAGCTATATAGAGCAATGTCTACTTTTGACATCCCTGCCAAACTCGTCCGTCTGTGCAGGATGACGATGGAGAATGCTCGCTGCTCCATCAAGGTCGGTAAAGATCTCACCGAGACCTTTGATGTCCAGAAAGGATTTAGACAAGGCGATGCACTGTCATGCGACTTTTTCAACATCGTACTTGAAAGAATAGTGCAAAACTCACGAGCAAACACAAGAGGCACTATCTTTCAAAAGTCCGTCCAACTACTCGCATACGCCGACGATATTGACATATTCGGGAGAAAACAGCGAGATGTCAGTGGCGCTTTCGCGAGTATTGAGACGGAAGCGGCGAAAATGGGTTTAGCGGTGAATGAGGGCAAGACCAAGCTCCGCTATAAATACAGACAACGACACCAGCGCTGAGATCAAGCGAAGAATAACTCTTGCCAACCCCTGTTTCTTTGGGTTAAGAAGGCAATTGAGTAGCAAAGCCCTCTCTCGGACAACAAAAGTCACCCTTTATAAGACTTTAATAATCGCGGTCCTGCTCTATGGCTCAGAGGCATGGACATTATCAAAAATGGATGAGGGTGTTCTGGGTTGCTTCGAGAGAAAAATTCTTCGGGCGATCTTCGGTCCCGTCTGCATTGACGGTGAGTGGAGGAGGAGATACAACGACGAACTGTATGGACTGTACAGCGACATGGACCTAGCCAGAAGAGTGAAGATCCAGAGACTGAGATGGCTGGGTCATGTAGAGCGCATGGACACCAATGCTCCGGTCCGAGAAGTCTTCAAATCCGCCCCCGAGGGACAGCGCAGTTGAGGAAGGCCAAGACTCCGGTGGCGCAAGCAAGTGGAAGAGGACCTCAGCCAACCTAGCGTGCGAAACTGGAGGCAGCTAGCCAGGGATCGAGCTGGCTGGAGAAGCTTGTTGACTGAGACCCAGGTCCACCCCGGACTGTAGCGCCACCTAAAGTAAGTAAAGAGGGTCGTTATCAATTCTTCCTTTTGCAGATCGTCACTAAAAATCTCACGTACGCGAATTCATCCTCAATCATTTCTAAAAGAAATAAATAAAATTTAGTTTTTTTCCCTCTGCTAGGTAGTCACCTATTCGATATAGAATCAAGCCCTTGTAAATGCATGTTGCTTTCATTAAATCATTATGCTTGACGACTTACTTTCCACTTTCAAGATTTCCGGCAGAAAAATATTAAATTAAAGCTACTGCGACATAACTCACTTCATATGAAAGCATGTAAAGTAAGTGGACTGTGTTATACAACCTTTTTTTACAATTTAAGCACGAACATTGCTGTAATAATGTTGCGGACGTGAGGGATTTTAGTTAAAATTGTGCCGCGGAAGAAGCCTATTCCTTGCTTGTTGTTTTGCATGTGTATGATTCTTAAAAGTACCGAAAAAGAAGAAAGTGTTGCTGCAACAAGAGGTAACGTGTCTATTAATTTAAAGACGTGAATAAAAAGAATTTTCCTTGAAAATTTACTACCAGCGTTTACTCGAAGCAAGCGAAAGTTCTCTTTAAAAGGACATTTCGTCGAATTTATTAATTTGGGGGAGTGGGAATGGGACGTTATAAAAGTGATAAGGTTCTTGGGAATATTTTACCAAAATTTGCATTAAAATAAAGATATAACAATATTATCTCTGACTTCTGGGAAGAATTTAAGAAAGAGCTGGAAAGACTTAAAGCAAAAGACAAAACAAATAAGACTTTAACGTTAACTCAGAAAGGGTTTGCAGTAAGTAAGTAAATCGTCAGAGGCAAAGAAACCTATAAAATGGAAGTCAAGAAACGGGCTTTATCCGGGAGAAATGATGAAATGCTGGTTCCTCACTTTAAATCACAATCATTCCGAAGAAATCCGACCATCCAACAGTGACCACAAGAAGGGAGGTCGCAGAGCGGCAGCATATCCCCATATTTATTCCACTGTTTCTTCGGCATCGTATCCACATTTACGAAGTAGAGTAAACTGCATTTGGTCAATTGTCCATTCTAAATTTGGCTTTGACACATTTGATCTTCAATGAACCTATGAACTGAAAGCGATTCCCAATATGGTTATCAAAATCAAACCTTTGCATAAATGCATAAAACTAATCATCAGAGCAAAGGCTGTCAAGGATTCAGTCACACCCGAACGTATTGGAGCAAAGTTGCGCAAAAATGCCCAGGAATTCACATCTCCTAAAGCTGTAAAGTGAGCAGACAATATGTATTAATTGCAAGATCACAAAGCTAATTATAGTAGATGCGAAGTGGCCAAGGAAACTCGTAAACAAAATATCGCAATTCATATATTGTAGATTTTGACTGGCGTACCGCAAGGAAGTGTTTTCGGTCCACTTCTGTTTTTCCCATATATTCCACACGTACCCCAAGAAGAGCGGACAGTTGAAGCTACGATTAACAATGACACTTTTGTTAGAAACAAGATGAAATTGTAAAACGCTTTCGATAAATCATATAAATAGACAAGCGCCAGGCAGATAGCCCTCAATGAGACCAAACACTACTATTAACATGCGCTTGCGATGCTAAAATGGAAAATGTTCACCTGTTCTCGTAGGGAAAAAATGGTTTCTAATATTCCCGGTCTCTCAAATGAAGATACAAATTTACTTAGCTTTCGAAATTCCAAATTCAATCCAATTGTAGATGAATCTTTGCAGAGATTCAAGCTTTACTACGTTATCATGTCAGACACTTAGCCATTTTTGTTACTCAAAAGGATACGGTAGTTTTTAGGACCATATTCTGAACAAACCTTCATTTAACAGGTTGTAAGAATTAAAAGCTTACAACAAATTTAAAAATGTTGCAGCAACTAAAAATTATGCCTGAATCTCTCTGTGCAAGGTCTGTTGGTCTAAAGCGTTTTTCTCTTCCTTTTCGGGTCATTTCTTGTAGCAGTATAGAGTTAACGTCATTGTTGTCACGAATTTATAGCCGGATTCAGAGTTTCAGTCTAATTTTATTGCATTACTCTCAGTAATGAGGATGTCATCATTTGAAAGATACCATAGATATCACAGAATTCCTTCTTTCTTTTTATTCCTACTTTGACTTTTCCAATAAAGCAGCTGGGCCAGTATTTAAAGCTGCTAGAAATGACTTTATAGAGAGACTTAACCAACCCATCTAGTGAGAAGATAAATAAAATCTCAGTAGATATAGTTTGCCCGGTCTGCAAAACTGGAGATTTTCTCAACTCCGCCGACTATAGAAGTAAGTATAAATCTCTTCAACATCGCATACAGGATCTTACCTTCCATACTGTATGAACGGCTGAAACCCATCAACAACCATATTGGCCCCTATCAGTGCCGGGAAAGTCGACCGATCCGGCAGATCTTGAAAAAAACTCAAAAAGTTGTTGAAGATAAGGTTACATTTTCAAAAGCTATTGTGGACGGCCTTGCCAAAAAATATTGGGCAACCCATAGACTACTCAGTATAATATAAAGTTTGGCGAGCAAATAATTAAAATTATTATCGGAAGAAAGGGTTGAATTAAAAAGCACACAAGGGTTCTTGGAAAAGACAGCCTACATTTGATTTATCTGAACGTGCGGAAGGCTTGAAACCTTAGAAGCTCTTCGATGTATTAAGAGTATTTTTGACTTACCACCATTAAGTCGAACATCATGTTTAATTGATAAATAGTCAATTTATTTAGGAGTTGCACACCATTTGTATATGTACGGACTTAGCAGTGCTTTACATTCACTCTTATTACGACTGGCGTTTAAGTTGATCGACTCTTGTCGTTTCCTAAGTCATGTCGGTTTACTGTCGTTTTAGCCTCGGTATTCTACGATTTAACCTTTCTGTACTCGCGCGTCGGGCCTCAGCCTAATAATAAAGCCTTCGTCCATCAATTACGTTGTCTAATAAGGAGCAAACTTATCATAAACATCATCAGACCTTTCCCCTCTGATGGTTGCTATGATTTGTCCAGTTACAACCTGCCGGTCATAGGTCTTGTTGAGTGGCACGACCACCGGTAGTCCATAACAGGACTTAAAACACTGTACCGTGGGCGTCATGGTGGCTGTGGTTTAAACCCTGCTAGGGCTCAATACCCGGAGTGGAGTGGCTATAAGTGGTGGTACTGAGACCCTAAGATCAGTAAAAGGGTTTGGGTAGGTCTCGACTCATACCAAGGGTGGAGCTGTGCCCTCAACATACGAGTAGTTCGGCGTTGGTATTACGAGTATTAGATCATATGACAGTATTCCAATAAACTTTCTGCGACTTGTTTTTGTTTTCACTGAATTTTTCTCTACGACCTTTAACAACAGTAAATTCCTTTGGAAATTATTTTTTATTTTTTTTCAAATTGTTCCCATAACAGTTAGCTTGTGATTCTGCATCAAACTGTCGATTGTAAAGAAGAAATTATCACATTTCACATCAGAAGTTACATTTCGACTACATCCATCAATTACAGAACAAAAACGCTTGACTAATGCCTGGGATTCGTTGTCAACTTTATATTGTCCTTCAGGTTCTACATAAACTTCGATACTTGACGTATAAAGTATTTTAGCATCTGTGAGTGCATATATCTCTGTACCATATTTATTTGGCTTCGAAGATATGTATACAGTGTCGGAAGCTACAACGATTGTAACGAACACAGAGTGGCTGTAACATTTTTTGAAATTTGACACAATTTCTTCAAATAGGTTTCTTATTGGAGCTAACTTATCGACCAGCACGCTGATTTCTGGTTTCTTTCCGCTAAATATGCTGGTTTGCATGCACCGTAATTATGCGGATAACCGTTTCAGATATGAAAAGTTTCCAAATCTCACCTGGATCATTCAAGTTTCTTGCTTCTCTTCTTACGCCAGGAAGATGCATCACAATATTTTCAGATCTTGTTCTCACTGCAGAAGATGGGCAATTTTTATGCCACCTAGTCGTTTTATCTTAGCCAACTTAGGAGTGTTGAAATGTATGCGGAACTGCCTCAGATTCGTTTGTTGGTACCCAGTCCTGCCTAGTGTCTGCATTTTCCTCTTGTATTTCAACGGCGTCTTCCACCTCACTGTCACTCCCGTCATCATGATTCCAGTCCAAATCTTCACTTTCTAACAGCAGGTTCAGTATTCGTTCTTCATCCATTGTGCTGACAAAAACAACAAGAACTCAAAACCGTTCTTGGAAATGTTATAAATGTAATACTCAGTAAAATATAAAACACCCCTAAAGTAAAATAATATTTTTCACTCACTAATATTCTAAAATAAAAAAAATTACTTACCCAAAAATTGTAACACTTTCGAGTATGAATGACTGTCATTTCATTTTCAGTCCACATAATTTCCACAATAACTGCTGATAAGAGACTCATAAAACGTCAGCTATAATATATAAAGAAAAAAAACGTTGAGGTCCAAGAATAGATCCCTGTGGCACTCTGCTCTGTACGTTTAAATATTTCGAAATATTCCCACCAATGCAAACATATTGTCTTCTTACTTTCAAATAAGACCTTACAAGAGCTACGGACAGAGTAGAAAAGAGGATTCAATCTTTAAGCTTACTACAAATGACAGTTTTTGTTGTTGACCGTGTCAAAGGCTTTTGTAAGGTCGAGGAATGATAAGAATGTCAGATGGTTGCTAACCATTGTATTAAGAATCTCTTCGGCTGATAATATCGGCGCAGTCCTGCAGCTCTTTTTGGATCAAAGACCAGATTGATGTCTATATCAAGAGGTCTTTGTAAGTGCCAACGTTTTAAAGGCCATTAACAAGTAAGCCGGAATTAGCGATTGGCCCGTATTCTTAATTCTTTTCGTGGGTACCGGCACAATTTTTGGTCTTTTCATTCGGAGGCGAAAGTAAAAGTAATAATTATGCATCTGTCAGAAGTAACAGTTATTGTAGCAGTGCTCCAAATGTTGAAAATCCTTTTTTTTATTTAAGTATTGGGTCTATAATTCGTGCGATTTGCTAAGAGATGACGTAACTTGTATTATTCCATTGGAACATGCGTTGGAAAGCTACTGTATATATGTCGAACTTTGTGCCTGAAAAAGTGTTTTTACGGGGAGTTATTCTTCATTACTTTAATGAAATTCATCGTATTTTGGTGGAAGTTTATGGTGAAAATGCGCTAGCTGAGCGAACGTTCCAAGAGTGGTTTGCACGATTTGAAAGTGGTGATTTTGGCTTGGAAGACGATAAACGTCCTGGGCAGCCAAAAAAGTTTGAAGATGAAGAACTGGGAGCATTGCTCTATGAAGATTGTAGCCAAACACAAGAAGAGCTCGCAGAATCTTTGGGTGTCACTCAAGCAGCCATTTCAAAACGTTTAAAGCAGTTGGATATAGTCAAAAGCAAGGAAATCGGGTCCCACATAAACTCAAGCCGAGAGTCGTCGAAAGGCGGTTTTGCATGTCCGAAATGCTGCTGGAACGCCACAAAAAGAAGTCATTTTTGCATCGGATTGTTACTGGTGATGAAAAATGGATCCATTACGACAACCCCAAGCGCAAAAAATCATATGTGAAACCTGGCCAACCAGCCAAATCAACGGCAAAGCCGAATATCCATGGCGCGAGGGTAATGCTCTGTATTTGGTGGGATCAGATGGGTGTGCTGTATTATGAGCTGCTAAAATCGGGTGAAACCATCAATGGACAACGCTACTGAACACAATCAATCCGTTTGAAGAGAGCAGTAGCCAAAAACCGCCCGGAATATGCGACCAGACACGAGGCAATAATTTTCCATCATGACAACGCTCGGCCCCACGTTGCTATTCCGGTTAAGAACTATTTGAAAAACAGTGGATGGGAAGTCTTACCCCACCCGCCTTATAGCCCAGACCTTGCCCCTTCTGACTACCATTTGTTCCGGTCGATGCAGAACGCCCTCACTGAAATACGGTTCACATCAGAGCAGAATATCAAAAATCGGCTTGAGTCATTCTTGGCTGCCAAGCCGGCGCACTTCTTTTGGGATGGGATCCACAAATCACCAAAAAGATGGGAAAAAGTCATAGTTTTTCTATTGTACATGATTTTCTTAAATAAACGTTCAAATTTTGAAAAAAAAAACCGCACGAATTAAGTTATATACCCAATACTTTAAATCACTTTTCTCTTGCTCGCCGATTTTAAAGTTTTCAAGCAGGCACTCCTCGTATCCTTAGTTTTAATTTACTTCAATTAATTTTGCTATGCTCAAAGCCATATTTGTTTCCACTTAGAAATAGGGAGAAAAAACCAAAAATAGAAAAGAAACGTTACAAAAGCCAACGGCTTGTATCTCTATTCATTAAAAAATCCATTGAGTAGGATGGAAACGCATCTTCAGTTTGCATTTTAACTAACAACTAACGAAAAGTCATCAAACTCCATTCCAATTTAACTCGAACAGTTTCCCCTTAGAGAACGGCACAACTGAAAACAATTCCAGGACTATAGACGGAGCAAACATATAGAATAGATACGAGTACTCCTAGAATGTGAAGGTATGGATACAAATCTCATACTCGAAAGTGCTATGGTTATATAGGCAGATAGGTTGGGTTGGAAATACTCGTATTCTGTCACATATTCCTTAGACATGACTTTCTGGTTTGAAATCCGATACTGTAGCTATTTAAATTTTCGTTTTAATTTTAGTATATTCTGTCATACTCATAGATAGCAAAGGAGAAGTTAGTTCATATGTAATTAATTAATATACCTAAACTATAGACGGTGTAATCAAATTGCATTCTTCAATTGCTTAATGGATCTGGATTTATTCATTACAAAGATTCAGTTTTCTTATCTGCTTCTGAAAGCTGGGCAGATTAATTGTGCGTACGACTGTGATTTTGGAAGGTTTTGAGATTTTGCTGTAGGCTGCCAGCAGTATTTGCATCTGGTTTGATTGGATTCCAAACAATTCACATATTGATGCAGTTTTTGAGAGATCATTTGTTAATTGCAATTGACTGCAACCCGAATCAATGGATTAAGAAACAATGGCAAAGCATTCAACAGTAGCCATAGGGCGATTTACCCAAGAAGACACAGCAGCAGTTGGAAACAAATAAGACATTCCTGAATTATTATTCTCGAAATAACGTTCTTTGTACTCATTACTGTATGAGGCAGATAGAGTTTCCTGGAAACCAATTAGTTCTATTTTTGTTGTTTGGACTTGACTATGGATTTCATGACTGTCCATGTCTAAATGGATTTCCCAGAAATCAATGTCCTTTTTCTGTAGAAATACATCCATCGTTTGAAGGAATTTAATTGACAAGAATTGCCTTTCAGAACTTTGAATACAATTGTTTGCAGAACATTTGATTAATTTACTGCCAATATGATGCATTCCGCATGGCTTAGGTCGTAGTGTATTGGCTTCCCAATAGGACGGATTGGGGGTATTTCCCAACGATGACCGAAATGCACACTAAATTCATGTGTCCCGGCCATGTAAAAAAGATGAAAGTTAGGAAGTCTCGGATGGGGACCGATCTACTAAAGACAACCCATGCAAACAAATTAAGGATAACAAACTTCGGATAACATGGACTGTTTGATCCCTAAATAGGCTACGTGCAGCCGAAGAACCAGCAGAGGCCCCCGACTGCTACAAAGCAAACATTACTGCCATCCAAGGAATGCGATGGGATGGACTGGACAAAAAGAGGTTGGCAAAAACTGCGACATCTATTACGGAAATTGTTATAGACACGGTTTGGTGTTGGAGGCAGACTTAGGTAAGAAGTCGTAAGCTTCCGGCATGTACTCCCCCACAGAGGAGAAAGACGACGACACCAAAGACAGTCTCCAAGAGCTCTTGAACAAGACCTACGAGCAACGCCCTATTAAATTTGTCTTCTACGAGAAAGAGAGGGCATCTTTGGTAGTACTATCGGAAGACGGATTCAGGGTAATCGACTTTGCGGCGGGGCAAAACATTGTCGTAGCTAGCACTCAGTTTCTACATCTCGATATTCACAAGGGGACATAGAAAGCCAACTAGTACGGTTGCGGATATTCTGCACAGCGCCTAAACAAGCTAATACTATGAGGAATTTCGTCGTCAGACGGCTACAATCACAAGAGATCGCCAAATCATTTTTTCCGATACAGGTTCTCTTAATCCTTTAAGAGGTCCCTTGCCGCCAGCATCGAGCATCGAAGATCAGTGGCAATACTGCCAAAAAGCCATCATAGATGCCGCTTCTGATGTGCTGGGTTTCACTCGTCCACCACAACGAAACCCCTGGTTCGATGATGAATGCCGGCAAGCACATGCTGTGAAGCAAGATGCATATAACGCGGCGCTGCTTTGAAAGACCAGTGTTGCTCATGAGCTCTATGAGCGGATGAGGAGAGACGAGCACCGGCTTCTCAGGAGGAAGAAGAAAGAGCATGAGAAACGCGCGATCGAGGAAATTGAGAGATGCTACTCCAGGAATTAGGTTCGGAAGTTTTACCAAAAGGTAAATGGAACATGCCACAGACACAAGCCTTGAACCGAAGCCTGTTGAGACGAGCATTTCTGTAGATAAGATAACGGCGATGACGAACTAGATACAGCTGTCAAGCACAAAGAACCTTTTCACCTGGACGATGTAGATCAACAAAGATAGCAGTGTTTAGTCTGAAGTCCAAAGGGCGAACGGCCTGATTGCCTAGTTCTTCGAAGCGGCAGGCGATGACTTGGTAAGGAGCATACACCAACTCATAACTAAAACGTGGTCGAAAGAAAGAATGCCCGATGAATGGAGCCTTAGCATTGAAGGAGATCCTCTTAACTGCGCTAACTACAGAGGCATCAGTGTTCCTTACATCGCACACAGGATCTTATCTGCCGTGCGTGAACGCCTGAAGCCGTTTGTCCATAACCTGATAGGTCCAGTACGGCCTTAGGCTAGGAAAGTCCACTCAAACTACAGCAGATTATGGAGAAAACCCATGAGCTTCAGATCGATACCCACCATCGATGTATCGATTTTAAGGCCGCGTATGGGAGCATCTATAGAGACGAGCTATACCAAGTAATGTCTAGTTTTGACATCCCTGCCAAACTCGTCTGTCTGTGCAGGATGACGATGGAGAATGCACGCTGCTCCATCAAGGTCGGTAATGATCTCACCGAGACCTTTGATGTCCAGAAAGGATAGACAAGGCGATGCGCTGTCGTGCGATTTTTTCAACATCGTACTTGAAAAAATAGTGCAAAATTCACGAGCAAACACAAGAGGCACTATCTTTCAAAAGTCCGTCCAACTACTCGCATACGCCGACGATATTGACATAATCGGGAGAAAGCAGAGTGGTGTCTGTGGCGCTTTCGCGAGTATTGAGACGGAAGCGGCGAAAATGGGTTTAGCGGTCAATGAGGGCAAGACCAAGTATATGCTGTCAAGCAAAAAGGACAACCAACAACGAGGTCTCGGGCAGAACGTCACCATCGACAGATATAACTTTAAAGTAGTTAAGGACTTTGTCTACCTAGGCTCCGCTATGAACTCAAACAACGACACCAGCGTTGAGATCAAACGAAGAATAACTCTAACCATCACTGCTCCTCGGGGCTAAGAAGGCAATTTACACTAGCAAAGGCCTCTCTCTACAACTTAAGTTACCCTATACAAGACCTTAATAATCCCAGTCCTGCTCAATGGCGCAAAGAATAATGGATATTATCTAATAAGGGATGAGGGTGCTCTTTGCTGCTTCGAGAGGAAAATTCTACGAGTGATTTTCGGACCCTTCTGCATTGACGGTGATTGGAGGAGGAGATTTAACGACGAACTGTACGGACTATAAAGTGAAGGGTGAAGATTCCAACCGAAAAGTCTTCGAATCAGCCCCCGAAGAGCCCAGCAGTAGAGGAAGGCCAAGACTCGGGTGTGAAACGGAGCCAGCTAGTAAAAGCTCGATAAGGAAGAGGCCATTCAAACCGGTATTACTCGTAGCTTAACAAAGGCTGGAAATGTATCCATAAAGAAATGCCCTAGAAATTTCACAAGACTAAAGCAGTTCAAGAATGAATATTCATTGACTTTGCTGGCCCTTTCCAGAAGCTGATGTGGATTATTTTGGCTGACAGAAAGTCCAAGTTACCCTTTTGTCAACGTCACAGTCGGCCGTCCATGCCTTGCGTTAGAAGGACTATCGAAAATATTAGTGTCTGACAGCGACACCCGATTCACATTGAACGAGTTTAAGTAGGTCTGTTGCAATATAAGTCAAAGACTTTCAACCGAGAATCAAATGGTGCAGCTTAAAGGGTGGTGCGATCGTTTAAAACCGCACTTCGGAAAATGTACTATTATACATTTACCACAGCCTGTTGAAGCATCTCTACTCCGGATAACAGTGGGATACTGGCGATTCGGCGCCAATTTCAACAGCGTGGCTGGTTAAATGCAATAACTTGTGGTATTTTACTTTCTATGCTGTGGTCTCGGTCAGAAACTGAGCTCTAAAAGGAATGTGATGATGCCTTCACGGATAGCCCAAGAACCGAACCAGAATGCGGCACGGGGAATGCAGGATTCTCTTATTTTATTTGGGGGTTCCAAGTCACAATGGGAAATTAGATGAGTGGAGGCAAGAAATTTTTCCTTTTTTCTGTCGGAACAGACACTCCATTGTACATACTTATTGTTAGTTGCTTTCCTCTCTGTCCAAGAAATATGGGTAAGCACTTCAGTGATAAAGTGTCTTCAGTACCAGCATCCACTGGAGAATAAGCCGGACTTCCACAGAGATAGTGCCCTGCGATGTCGTCATCATTTTCACAGCAAGCGTCCCAGGGTGTATAGTACCACGTCACGATGGCAGTAAGCAGCATGCAGTCTTTTCTACTGAAGGATAGCAGGAAGGCTGCTTACACCTTAGAGATGTCGGAAACCATTCGATTTTTTTGTCGACAACCTAACGTAGGTTCGGGTTTTAAAAAAACACTCTCTGAGCTTTGCCTGGCATGTTCGTCGGCGATTTAATTTCCCGTGACTCCACTGTAACTTGGGACAAAGACAAGCAAAGCTCTAGGCCCAGCTTGGATTGCGTTTGTCTTTATTTGGAAATGTCACTTAAAAAGACACCAATGCCAATGCATTCTATATCGGTTTTGCAGCCTTCTATTATGACCCGAATACATTCATTTCCTTGCTCAGATTCTGGGCGAAACCAATCTTGAGCACAGCGAAAGTCTACTTTAAATTTTCTCCACAGCAGAGGCTTAAGTCTCGTTACATCAGACAGTATGTCCTAAGCCAGTCGAGGCAGAAGGTCATCAAAACTTCAGTGGGTATATTACAGAAGACAACTTCTTTTTAAATGGAAGATTACTTTGAGAGTGCAGCCTAGTAGAGCCCCCTTGTAGTTGAGGCAGGTTGTTCTTTACAGTCTAGTAAAACCCTAAGCTCGGAGACAGCGAAGATGCTCCTCCTATTTATCTCTTCTTCTTGTTTGATAATCTTTCTTGACTTCTGCTCATTGTATTCATATTCCAACGGCAGCTTAACATATTGTCACCATACCAGCTTCCCTACAAATTCGGCATTTTTTCCTTAACTTTTCTTCGTCGTCCTATGAAAAATCAATACAAATTTTCACAAACCAATATTATCCATTTAAATTTATAGCATTGGCAATGGGACTTCTAAGAACGATAAATAGTTTATAAGTCCCCCCGGACATTCGTGATAAATTAAACTTCCTTAACCAGGAGGTCGAATACGAGCGTCGTCGAAACGATGTTTCGTATTCCTATTTCGTATTTGAATTCTATGTAAAAACTGAGGTGCTCCAGAAAGAGTTTTGCCGCCCCCCTCTCAAAAGTTTTGGGATTTAACTTGTACCGCACACACACACATACTTATACATCGTGAAACACATTTTCAATACGATTGTCCTGGAAAATTGGAAATTTGCATTCAGGATTAGATGGTTGTCCTCCATGGTAGTATTACTTTATTTTCATGGTGAAATGGAAAGCAGTAGTAACTGTGATAATAAGGGTTGACTTGAAGCATTGAATTTTGTACTTTTGGTAGAAAATACCCATTTGGGAATGATTTGAAGTGCCTTTAGATAGATGAGAACGTTTTTCATTGGAAATGTGAAAGTGTTATGGTTGTGCAAGCAGATGTTTGCCGATGGGTTATGTCTTTTGTACCAAACTAGGTCGACAACTTGAACGGTTTCTACTTATATATTATGTTGCAATAAGATATATTTATGTATACCGCAAGAAATGTACACGCAATACGAGTACGCTTACTGCGTGTGTAATAATTAGCTTTATGGCACCATCAATCAAAGATATGCGAATGCAGAGCATGTGGTAAAATTCTTGCTCAACATCGCAATGCGGAATAGAGACGTTAATATTCACTGGCCACAATACGACATTTGCCATAAATAAAATGTAACATTTCCTCATGACTAGTGATGGGCAAATACCAGGTTTATACAATTTTAAGGTAAACCGGTAAAAATGTGGGTATTTACTTTAAATCAATAAAAATAATTTATTTCATCAGTCTCAAACTGTCTTTTGAAGTGCAAACATCTCGTTTATTTCGCTGTGATATCTTTCAGAAGTGCACTTTTGACAAATTATTTGTCTCTTTTTGCCCTACTATCTTATTTTTCTTTGTACTCTTTTCACAACCGCGTGACAAGTTTTTTCTTCAGAATAAGTAGTGCTTCAATTAAAAAGTAGGCATGGGCCCACCCCGGGGTCGAAGAAGAAGCCCGAAAGCTACTATGATGTGTTATGTGATAACACATCATCAGAGCCGCGAGAGAGAAAAAAAACCAAAACTCTCTAGCTTTCAAGAGTTTCCCGATCTGCCAACTAATTCTAACCTCAAAAACCCCAAATTCGTGGTCATTTCACCGAAAAACCAAAATTCACCAATCACCGCAGTGAGTATGTTTTTATGCGAAAACTGCAACCTTCCGCCCCATGACCCATTGGAGTGCACACGTACTATGTGCGCTAATTGCCCTGATAAACACCCTTCAACATCAAAAGCTTGTCCTAAATATATACAAAATAAGGAAACGCTAAAAATTAAGACAATTAATAAGTGCACTATGGCTGAGGCAAAACGTATTTACAACTCAGAGAACGCAACTCAAGCCAAGCCATTATCTACTTCTTTTTCCGAAAGAGCTAAACACGCTAGCACTCAACCATCTCGAACACACACCCACGAGAAAGCAGTTTTTTCTCAATCTCCAGCAGCAATCACTGCTGCTCCAATAGATAAACAACAACAAATCACCATAATTCCGCCTATCTCAGTAGAAACAAGTGTCTCCACGCTCTCTCTCCCTAAATCTCGATTTACCTCAACAACTGAAAACATTTATTCAACTTCTTCAAAATTCACCACACCCACTAATATTTCACCACAACATACACATAGATATTAAGTTAACTATAATATCCTTATACATTCCTTCTGACCAAACATTTAATAAAGCCGACCTTGAAAATATAATTCATCAAATAGACCCACCTTAAATTCTCAGTGGAGATGTAAATTCCTGGAGTAGACTTTGGGGTTCCCCAAAACACAATAAACGAGGTTCTGTTTTAGAAGAATTTATTACTTATTCTGATCTCGCCCTTCTAAACGATGGATCTCCGACCAATTTTTCAACACATGGCACATTTACCCACATAGATATCACCTGTTGTTCGGCAGAAATTTTACCAAGGGCATCGTGGTTCATCACAAAAATATCATTAAAATCAAATTACTGTACTCGATCTATAAACAGCTTTAAGACCGAAAAAGCTAACTGGTTGAAGTTCACAAGCAACGTTGGGCTTTTGTTACCAAGCCAACCATTTTCTTGTGTAAACAAAGAATCTGCGGCATTTCTTAAATGTATACGCAAGGCTGGGATGGCAACGATTAGTATAAGGCCTCGTAGAAGTAGCATTTTCCGACAGGTGCTGGTTCCTTAAATGACGAGAATGAGCCTCTGCAGCCGAACATCTTGCAGCTCTGCTAATAAGTCCTACTTCACGCCTCCCCGTGGCGCCATCTGGGAATCTCACTAGAGGTTGCGAAGTGAAGGGGGCAAATGGCGAGTTTCCTGCGCCATTAACCAGGATTAGTGTCGGAAAAACAAAACAAGACCTTATCTGGGCTACTCCGACATATTTGGAGCTCAGGCCGGAAAGGATTTCCAGGACTTAGTCAGGGTCTTGGAAAAGAGATGGTGGCGGACGAGCCCTATAAGGGCCAACGGCAGCGCTCACATCCCGGAACGGGTTACTGGCTTCGGTGTAACCGACCCCTCGCCCTAGGGGCACTCAAAATGGAACTGGTCCTCCAGGTTGGGGGTTGTGCCGCCGGGGTAACTGCCCGGCCATTTAAAAAAGATTAAGTTACGAAGTATCAACAAGCCTCGGATATGGACGAATCTACTGTTGACAACCCACGCAAACGATTTAAGGACAATGATCTTCGGATATGCACGTGGAATGTTAGATCCCTTAATAGACCACGTGCAACCGAGCAACTAGCGGAGGCCCTAGACTGCTGCAAAGCAGACATAACCGCCATCCAAGAAATGCGATGGGATGGGCCGGACAAAAAGAAGATGAAAAACTGCGACATCTACTACGGCAATTGCTATCGACGGCAAAAGCAGCGCTTATTTGGATGCGGATTTGTTGTCGGAGGCAGACTAAGACGAGAAGTCCTCAGCTTCCGGCATGTGAGCGAGCGCCTCGTAGCAATCCGCATCAAGGCTAAATTCGCCAACATAAGCCTCATATGCGCGCATGCCCCCACAGAGGAGAAAGATGACGACACCAAGGATGCCTTCTACGAGCTCCTCAACAAGACCTACGAGCAATGCCCTAGCTATGACATTAAAATTGTCGTCGGTGATTTTAATGCAAAGCTAGGAAGAGAAGGTATCTTTGGTGGAACAATCGGAAAATATAGCCTGCACAACACCACCTCCGATAACGGATTCAGGCTAATCGACTTTGCGGCGGGGCGAAACATTGTCGTGGCTAGCACGCAGTTCCCACATCTCGACATACACAAGGGGACTTGGAGAACTCCTGATCAATCAATAGTCAACCAGATTGATCGCATTGCGATCGACGCAAGATACTCCTCCAGCATTATGGAGGCTACCATTACCTTGTTGTAGCCAAGGTACGGATGCGGATATCCCAAACTACGCCAAGACAAACTAATGCTGTGAGAAAATTCGACGTCAGATGGCTACAATCGCAAGAGATCGCCAAGTCCTTTTCCGATCGAGTATCTCTTAATCTCTTAAGAGGTCCAATGCCGCCAGCATCAAGCATCGAAGACCATTGGAAACACTGCCAAAACGCCATCAGAGATGCCGCTTCTGATGTGCTGGGTTTCACTCGTCCACCACAACGAAACCCCTGGTTCGATGATGAATGCCGGCAAGCACATGCAGCTAAGCAAGATGCATATAACGCGGCGCTGCTTAGAAAGACCAGAGCTGCTCATGAGCTCTATGAGCGGAAGAGGAGAGACGAGCACCGGCTTCTCAGGAGGAAGAAGAAAGAGCATGAGAGGCGCGCGATCGAGGAAATTGAGAGATGCTACTCCAGGAATGAGGTTTGGAAGTTTTACCAAAAGGTAAAAATAACATGCCGCGGAAACAAACCCCGAACCGAAGCCTGTAGAGATGAACAAGGGAACATCGTAGTAGAATCGCAGTCGATGCTGAGGGTTTGGAAAGATCATTTCTGCAGACTGTATAACGGCGATGACGGACCAAATACCGCTGTCAGGCAGAATCAACCTGTCAACCTGGACGATGATGACCAACAATTCCGTCCACCCGACCTGGATGAAGTGAAGATAGCCATATCGAAGCTTAAGTCCAACAAAGCTGCTGGAGCGGATGGCCTGACTGCCGAGCTCTTCAAAGCGGCAGGCGATGACTTGGTAAGGAGCATACACCAACTCATCTGTAAAATATGGTCGGACGAAAGTATGCCCGATGAATGGAACCTCAGCATTGTTTGTCCAATTCTCAAGAAAGGAGATCCTCTGAACTGCGCCAACTACAGAGGCATCAGTCTCCTTAACATCGCATATAAGATCTTATCTGCCGTATTATGTGAACGCCTGAAGCCGTTTGTCAACAACCTGATAGGTCCATATCAGTGTGGCTTCAGGCCAGGAAAGTTCACCATCGACCAGATATTCACACTACGGCAGATCTTGGAGAAGACCTATGAGCTTCAGATCGATACCCACCACCTATTCATCGATTTTAAGGCCGCGTATGACAGCATCTATAGAGACGAGCTATACCGAGTAATATCTAGTTTTGACATCCCTGCCAAACTCGTCCGTCTGTGCAGGATGACGATGGAGAATGCACGCTGCTCCATCAAGGTCGGTAAAGATCTCACCGAGACCTTTGATGTCCAGAAAGGATTTAGACAAGGCGATGCGCTGTCATGCGATTTTTTCAACATCGTACTTGAAAGAATAGTGCAAAACTCACGAGCAAACACAAGAGGCACTATCTTTCAAAAGTCCGTCCAACTACTCGCATACGCCGACGATATTGACATAATCGGGAGAAAGCAGCGTGATGTACAGTGGCGCTTTCGCGAGTATTGAGACGAAAGCGGCGAAAATGGGTTTAGCGGTCAATGAGGGCAAGACCAAGTATATGCTGTCAAGCAAAAAGGACAACCAACACCGACGTCTCGTACAGAACGTCACCCTCGACAAATATAACTTTGAGGTAGTTAAGGACTTTGTCTACCTAGGCTCCGCTATAAATACAGACAACGACACCAGCACTGAGATCAAGCGAAGAATAACTCTTGCCAACTGCTGTTTCTTTGGGTTAAGAAGGCAATTGAGTAGCAAAGCCCTCTCTCGGACAACAAAAGTCACCCTTTATAAGACTTTAATAATCGCGGTCCTGCTCTATGGCTCAGAGGCATGGACATTATCAAAAATGGATGAGGGTGTTCTTGGTTGCTTCGGGAGAAAAATTCTTCGGGCGATCTTCGGTCCCGTCTGCATTGACGGTGAGTGGAGGAGGAGATACAACGACGAACTGTATGGACTGTACAGCGACATGGACCTAGCCAGAAGAGTGAAGATCCAAAGACTGAGATGGCTGGGTCATGTAGAGCGCATGGACACCAATGCTCCGGTCCGAAAAGTCTTCGAATCCGCCCCCGAGGGACAGCGCAGTAGAGGAAGGCCAAGACTCAGGTGGCGCACGCAAGTGGAAGAGGACCTCAGCCAACTTAGCGTGCGAAACTGGAGGCAGCTAGCCAGGGATCGAGCTAGCTGGAGAAGCTTGTTGACTGAGGCCCAGGTCCACCCCGGACTGTAGCGCCACCCAAAGTAAGTAAGTAAGAATGTTTTTCTACACGCTTTTCACTATTTATGAGGACTTTTATATCCGATGGACACTTAAAGCAATTGATAATTGCTTGGCTATTTTATTTATATTAGGGAAGTAGTTTTTTCCGAAAAATTTGCACTGGACAGTTGTTTCCGTTTTATCAAAATGCTTCCAAATATTGCTTTGGGAAGACCCCATTTTTTTTAAACAATATTTTTAGTCTCAGCTCAAATAAACACCAATCCTTACTAATCACGATAAGTCGCTGATGCCAATTTATATAACAAAAAACAGTGACCGGAAACGCATTTAAGTTCAATTATACTTTATTATGATGGTTATTATTAATTATATATTAAAAAAACAAAAAAAAATCAAATAACAAGAATTTTCCAAGTAACCAATCAATAAACAACTTCATTTAATTCTCTATGTACCTGCGATGTTGCCCCGTTCTCAATTCATGTTTATAGCGGTTAACATAAAGCCATAAAATAAAAATAAAGCAAAATAAATATTCAACCAAGGATCCTTTTTAACTTCTTAGAAATTGTTTGCACTTTTCCATCAATACTTTTAATCAGCGATTTCTTTGAAGAGAAATTGAAATAATAAATTAACAATCAGCAAATCCCTCTTTTCTCAGATCATCAAACTTTTTCTTAAACTAGGTTTTAATAAAAAACAAAAAAAAAAAAACACATATTCAATTAGCTCTTAACGTATAAAAAATTATAAAATAATAAATACCCCATTTTTGGTGGGTAAAGCTAGCTTTAAACGACGTGCACATATGGCGAGCATTTATTTCGTGTTGATTCTTCAGTCTAAACATGTGCGATAAAGAAGCGCAAGTGGTTGCGCTTATAATTATTTATTTATGTAAGAAAAAAGAAAACAAAACAAATAAAAAAAAAAGAAAGTGGATGAAGGACTGGCTGTATAAACGAGTAGTCGTTCAACAGTGGCACTTTCATCCACTTCTTTACATTTTTCCAACAACTTTTTCCACGATTTATTTTTTTCAATTTTATTTTTGTAACTATCGTTTTTTATATCCCAAATCGCACTTTCACACTTTCGCAATAAATCAATAAATTCTTCTACAAAATCTTGACTGACTGTTGCCATTGTCTTTCATCCCCGATATGGACTCGGTGGCGTTCACAGCAAAAATGAGGTTTGCACGCGAACATGGCCCTACACGGCGAACATCGAAGCCAACGAACACGAAAAAAGTCGAAATTTTTCGCCAAACGCGAGCGGCTCGCGAACCAGTTCCTACACGAGAAAAACATAGCGAGCACGAGCAGGTTAGGGCTAGCTTAAATACGATTTTCGGTATAGCCCGGTATTTACCCTATATTAAATACCTACTGGGTAGGTAAAAAAACGATGCCCATCACTACTCATGACTGGGGTTGTTTTACATCGACTGGTGTTTCCTCTTCGACATCGTATTTTTTTCCAATTCGAAGAAAAGTGAGTCAATTTGCTGAAACACTCTTCAGACTGAAGATGTAAGTGTATCCATATTTACTTGAGTCTGCTGATTCCATACTACTGGTAACCAAACTCGATATTGGAAGCGCGGGGAGTCTGGAAATACCATTCTGAGGCACCTATAATCATTCTGTCTTACAAAATAAGGAAAACACCAAGAACTCGAAAGCTTTGTTCTTGGTTTGAAAATCTGATGAACATATGTACATCCCCTTCACTACTATTTGAGGTGAACCTAGAACTGGATCAAAATTTTACACCTTGATGCAGTTGGAGAGGTCTTAAATCATCTTCTGACCAAAAAGTACATGAACTTTTTCATTCAAACAAGCCCCGCTTGAGATATTGTCAAAAGTTGTTTTGTCTGTTATCTGGCACTCAAATATCTATGCTCAACTAAATTTTAATTTCACAATATCAAATTTAGTTGTGAAAAGAGTTTGTCTGAAGTTTTGTATTTCTAACAAAATATCGTGTGCAGAGTGTTGAAAATGTTAGCCCTAGCCTACGGGGACACGACAATGTCGAAACATAAGCGTACGAGTGGTACAAAGAGTTTTAGACGGCCCGGACTGTGGTATTGTTCAGGTCTTCAGAGAAAAGGCAGCCAATCTTGGCGTCTCCTTCGGATCGGACCGGAGCGTTATGCCCGATATTTCGGGCGTGAGACGGCTCGAAGCTCGGCTTTAGATTAACAACAAGGTCCATAGGAACATTTTCAAGAAATGTACGGTATTATCATTATGCAGTTGTGCCCGATTGTTTTGTTTACTTACTTAGATCCGTGTTCAGTCCGAAAATGTATACTGTAGAGAGAAAATACAGAAAATAAACAAAAAAATTATAGGTAAAGTACTCGTAGTTTTAGGTATATATTAATTAAATATTCATTTTGTCTGCGTAGCTAATGCAGCAGTGCAGGTTTGGCACCGATATAAAAGTGCTGAGTGTTCAGCGTTCGGGTTTTCCGCTGGCTTTTGTACTCCGCACGCCATAAGTAGCATGATTGCCGATTTGAACGCGGTACAAACGAAGGAACAGGTCCTGGTGTTGGTGTTGCTACTTAATTTTTACCTGACTTTCAGTTCAACTTACCACAATATCCAATGGGCTTCCATAGTATTTCGAATTTTGGGATAGCACGCTATTCGTAGATTGGTGGCTCGTTCTTCAATGTTTGAAATTGCCAGTTGTCTCGTCAAAAATTTCAGAAATAATAGTCGTTTGTCCGATTTTTGGAGCGATGGCGATGGCGCGATAGTTAGCTCACTGGACTATCATGCAGAGAGTCTGGGTTCGATTCCTGTCTGGGTCACTAACAATTTTTCAGTGGGCAATGGCAAACTCCCGAAAGTAAAAATTGCCTACGAAAAAGCTTCTAAGGAGTGCCGTTCGGACTCTGCGATAAACCATAGGCCCCGCTCAGATGTGACAAAAATGACAACATGCAACACAAATAAGTGTCCAGAAGCTAGACCATGGCCCATACCGGGCTGCCAGCGCTACAGTGTTTTTACGATATTTTGATTGATCTCGCGCTTCTGTTCCGGCATCTTTCCACCATAAATCATACCCTCCGAATAAAACAACCACCATACTTTTATTCCATACTTGACTGGCTTTGATGGAATGTATATGGAATGATGGAAATAAAATGGGCAGCATCAGTCTCAGCCTGATGACGGGCAGCAGTGGCAGTAGCAACGTCTTCACGAAGCTTTTCTATATCGTCATCGTGGTCTTCATCGAACTCATTATCATCCATTTCCACATTCACTTGGCTTTCGACATCGGACACATTAATAGCACCTTCTGGATAATGTGGCACATGGCACCCAAACCAGGTAGGAGAAAATTCGCGACCATGACCAGGCGAAAAAAAACAAAAGGTCCCTACGGACCTTCTCGCTAATCGGAGGGTTACCGGCGACAAGATGGATCTATGAGTTAAAAACTATCTCAGGCGAGTTAAAACCTAAAAACCCACGACAGAGTCAATTCGAAATCAAGGCATATTCACTTGACATGGCTTCTTATGATTTTTTCCTATTCCCACGACTAAACTTGCCACTTAATCTACGGCACCAGCCTCGTCTTCTCTGACACAGTGAAATACTATATTTGGGTTGAAAGACAAGAGACTTAACTGGAAACCTAATATTCAAGAAAGAATTAGGAAACCGTTAGAGCAGTCAACTGCATGAAGCTAACCCCAAAGAACAGCATATCTGGGCATAAGCGGAGGCCTACCTAACCCAACCCGACATTTCCAGCAGGCAAGTAGCTGCTAATTGAAATATTCGCCCTACAGCAACTTCACAGTTGACAAATAAACCTTTTGGCCACGCTAATATTCTAAGCAAACTAAGAATCCTACCAGGGAGCATTGACTACACCATCCCCATACATTGGTTTGGCAAAAGCTTCCATATTAGCATTCTGGAGGAGTTCTGAGAGGAGAATGCTTCCATCGAAAACGAATCAATCCACTTTTAAAACGATAGTTCAAAGACCAGTGGGGTTAGTGGCGGTGTTTTCACTGATAAGCTAAATCTAAGCACCTCCTTCCGCCTTCCTAATCACTGTAGCGTGTTCCAGGCGGAAATTATGGCAATAAGGTTAGCCCTGTCCTCGCTGAAGAAAAACGTAAATATCTCCAATGAATATCCGGATCACAGATTCAAGTGGTATCACAACGGGCCATGTATAAGACAACGTCATTGATGGAAGAAGCCTTGATAATTGGACGCGGTCTCAGATTTAGAGGACAGTCCAAGTAGTCCAAAAGTGGGTCATGTGCGCTGCCCTTGGTAAGCTCGGTTGCTTGATATACTGCTGCCACCACTTCTTCTACTTCACCAACCTATTTAAGTACGAGTAACGAAAAAAACCTCAAATGACCGAATGCGAATGCTACACAAAGAAGTAGCTCAGATAAGGTATTCGCTGGAGCTGACTGAGGAGTTGCTGCATATCATTTTCTCAATTATTTACGAAAACATTGACTTCCACTACAATTTAATCAAGTAATAATGAAAGCCTGTAAGCAAAATTACAGGAGTACTTTAGGTCTGTGTATCTTTCATTCACTGAAATTCTTCTTTCTAATTAAGAAACTTAAAAATAGTTTTCGTTTGCTCCAAAAATACCAAAAAAAAAGTCCTTATTTGAGTTAAGTCTCTATGGAGAAGTAAATATTCCCTTTCAAACATACATACGAGTATAATTTTGAATTTATTTCATATTTACCTTCAACCGAACGACTTTACTCAAACAAATCCTGTGGAAATATTTTACTTGGATTTATGTGAATTTGGAAAACTCAAGCCCAATTAGAAGGATCTGAGAATTTAAGGGCTATTCTTGGAAAAAGACATTTGAAGAGCTATTAACGAGAGCAACTTCACAGTGCTTTGACATTTCCGATTCACTTTTGAGAAAACAAAATTTGACAACAAAGGATCTGCTCATGCGGTCATTTTATTTAATTTCATTTCCTGCTTTGGTCAGTTTGGTTTTTGTAGTTTTTTTTTCTCAGTTGAATTTAGAAAGTATTGTGCACTTTATATTGAATTAAAATTGAATATGACTTTTGAAATCGCTTTGCTGAGTTTAGTATTACGGACTTGGAATCACCTCTTGGATTTGGGCCAGTTTACTGAGACCCAAGGAGATGGGCTAAACAAATTACTATATAACGACATCGGTTAAGATAGGTTTTAGTAGTCGCCGTTAAGGATGCATTAAGTACAATTGTAGGTCTACAATTCAGGGAGCGTTTAATGACCATAAAGCCATCCCTACCTCCACCTGTGTCTGTAGGGATTTCTGAAATTCGGCGATATTATCCGCCAAGACAGACAAAATTACCGATCACGTCAAGGGATGCCTGGTTTTCAAGAAGAAAGTCGATAGGTAAAACAAAGCAGACAGTACAGTATTCGCATATGCTTGAGGGCTGACTTTAAAACCATAGACAGCTTTAAACAGTGATTTGACCATTATGCGCCATAGTATTGGAGACTGGATGCCACCTCGTGGGCCACTCTTGTTTACTTACATTACATTACAACACTCTACATCATGTCATCACATATTGGCAGCAATAAGCTTCGGAAATCAATGTTCTATTATAGGCTGTGTTGAGTGACTGAGTTACACATTCCATTTAAAGTTGCGTTGTTGCAAGCCAGGTCAATGTCATCGAAAATGCTTAGCGCAAAGTCATTGTCGATTGCTATTTTGCCGGTGGGGTGAAAAGTAACCTCCTTGGGAATGAAAAAAAACTGTTTTTAAAATTTTTTTTATTTTGTTCAATATAGTCTCCTATTAGCTTGATACACTTATTCCAGCGATTTTCCAATTTCTTTATCCCGTCCGAAAAGTAATTTTCCGGAAGGTCTGCAAATTACTCCTCCGTGGCGTCGATGATTTCCTCGCGTGAGCTGAATTTTTTATTGTTGAGTCATCTTTTGAGGTTTGGGAAGAGATAATAGTCCGAGGGAGCCAAATCGGGTGAATACGGTTTAGCAAATTTAGCCGTGGTTGCGATGCTCTTATGCGCCGGCGCATTGCCTTGCAAAAACAAAATTGTTTTTCGCTGCATGTGAGGCCGTTTTGCAGCGATTTCGGCCTTCAATCGCTCCAATAATGCACAGTAATACTCGCTGTTGATGGTTTTTCAGAAAACCGACGCCATAACGTTTCCGACCCATTGAGCCTCCCTCGGCCGCTTCGGAGCACTCGTGACGGCTTCAGTCCATTGCCGGGCACTCATTCTGTTCTCTGGTGTATAATAGTGGATCCAGGTTTCAGCAACAGTTACTAATCAACGCCAAAAGTCCGCCCGATTCCGCATCAGCAAGTCCAAACACTCTTTCGATGTGGTCTCGCGTTCGTGTTTTTGGTCAGGAGTGAGAATGCGCGGCTTGAGGATAACTTTTTCATATGCAGAATATTGCCCAAAATATGGCGTGTGCACTCAGTACTAATCTTTGTGGTATCTGTTTGCTCGTGCACGTTCACTTTCCGCCCAGCCAACACCATTTCATGTATTTTTTTGACATTGTCCTTTGTAACCGCGTCGGAGGGCCTGCCGCTGCGGACTTGATCTCAGTCCAGGGCTCTTGCGGAACAAGTAGGAGAAAGAGCTCTTTCAATCGTTTCCGAATGGGGAGAAAGCGTTGGCGTCAAGGTGTCAACGGAGAAGACTGTTTCAATGTTGCTGAAGGGCAAATTGAAAACGAGACGTCGGAACCCTTTGATTCACATGAATGCCGTTAGCATTAAGTGTGTGGCTGTGGTCAAGTACTTGGGCATAACGGTGGGTGAGCGCATGAAATTCATGCCTCATTTCAAGCAAATGCGGAAACGCATGTTGTGTGCTGTAGGTCTTGTGTAGGCTTAACAGGCGTTCCGTTCGTGTCATATACGACGGTCTTTTAGTTGCCTGTGCAACTTATGGAGCGTCGGTGTGGTACGATGCGGCAACGAATGATGATTGCTGCCGTCAGATTTTGGCTTGCCAAAGAGTGGCATTGATTGGTTGCCTACCTGTATGCCGCACTGTCTCCACAGAGGAATGCAAGCCTTGTTGGGAGTGCCAACTCTCGATCTGGAGGCGATACGTCGTGGTATTGCCTTCAAGATCAGAAAAGGTCTCCCGCTAAACGAGCAAGATTGGGTCTCCCAGAGGGAAGTGGAAGGCCTATCCCGGAGGGAGCGTAAAGCCTTGCTTAACGCATGCGTGATATCTAGATGGCAATCTAGATGAGACGCTAGCGAAAATGGCAGGGTTACTTAGAGCTTTCTTAGGGATGTGCTGACCATGCAGAGGTTTCCTGAACGGAACTTTAACCTCAGCTTGGGCTTTTTGTTGACCGGGCATGGCTCCCTTAATGCATTTTTGCATAAAAGGGGGCTTAGTGGCTCGGCGAATTGCTCATGTGGAGCTTCCCATGAAGATTGGCTGCACGTTCTTTGCGAGTGCCCAAATTATTCGGAAGTTAGGGACTTGCATGCTATGGGCATCACCTTCAATGGTGAGACCTACGATGTCAGTGGAATTCTAACCGACACCGTATGGTTCGAAAGAGCCTGTAGCTTTGCAAGGGAAGTATTTCTTAGAAGACGCAGTAGAGAGCTAGCGGGTTGATTGTGAGTAGCTAGAAGAAATTGAGGTACTGAAGGCCGCCAGTCCTGGGCAGTGAAGTGCCCAACTGGAAGTGACCGCAAGGTTGCGAAGCTCGACCGGAAGCTATATTCTGGTACCACGGGAGGTCAGGGGCCCCTGGAACTATTGTTTCCAGCCTGACCTAGGAGTTGGCCCCCTTGTGGGAGTATCGTGATGGTGGCCGTTTGATTGCTACGGAATCATTGGTCTATTCGATGTGGAGTTGCACCGCAACCGGATGCCATGATCCACGGAATGGCTGAGGTATTAGATAGGCCTCGACCCTTCACCAAAGGGGAAGTTCGTGCCTTACACACGACTTCGAATCTGGAACTGGTGGTGGTATCTTTATCACCCGAAGGGCGCTGATCAACGCTTTGTTTTGATATCTTGTGCGAAGACGCACCGTAGGCTTAAGCCTTCACGGCAGGTACCTACGTTAAGCACATGTGACATCTGCGGACTTGATCGGTAGTAAAGTTGCGGCCACCACGAAACTCTCGAAACCAATATTTGACGGTGTAATCTGACGGAGCATTAGCCCCATAATATTTATCCAACTTTTCTTTTGTTTCCTTCGCCGTTTTGCTTCTCAGAAAATAATGTTTTATGAGAGAACGAAAATCGTTTTTGTCCATACTCAACATGATGCCAAACACGTCAACAGCAATCAGCTGTCAAAACAAAACTAAAGACAGTATCTCCGTGTTTTTCAACACCAAAGTAATCAGACTGATAGTCAAGTGAGTATTAATTTGTTTCTTCGGTATCAACGCGTCCTCCTTATATATACTACGAGTATGTCAGTGGCAAGCTAAATGACATCAGTGTCAAGCCATTTGAAGCCTTCTAAAGGACGATAAAACTGCATTGACAGATATACCATAAAAGGCTTAAAATCACCCTTTATTATAGCAAAAACTAGATCACAGTATTTATAAATGAATTGTTATCAATGGAGAGTTCTTTCAATATAGAACCTACTTGTTCTTGTTTTGTTAAACATCCTTAGGTCTTAATTTTTCTTGGCTGATAGTGAGGCTTACTTCAAAATGCAAAAATTGGCGCCTTAATTTCTCCACCTACAGTTTGATTCACAAAATTTTCCAATACAGAGGTATCAACCACAACTTACTACAATATTTCTTCAACTTTTAAATATAATTCTATGGGTGCTTACGAATATTACATAAAAAAATAGAAAACGTGGTAGCCTATTTAAGTAAAACCCAACACCCCTCTGAGTTTATCGAGAATGTGTCAAGTACCTAGGCTTCATCCTGGAGAGCAAACCGGGTAAAAAAAAAGTTTCAGAGTGAATACAAATGTACTGTACTTATGCAGGGGGCTTAAGGTAGGGATTACCAAATCCCATTTACGCAAGTGGACTACACCTAAAAGGCGAACTAAAACTAACTTACTTACTTACTTTAGGTGCCGCTACAGTTTGGGTTAGACCTGAGCCTCATTCAGCAAGCGTGTCCAGCCAGCATGATCTTTTTCTAGATGCTTAAGTTTCGCACGCTAGGCTGGTTGAAGTGCCCCTCCACTTGCGTGCACTACGTGATTCTTAGTCTCCCTCTACTGCCCTCTCCCGTTCATCGTTGTATCTCTTCCTCCATTCACCATCAATGCAGACGGGACCGAAGATCGCCCGTAGAATTTTTCTCTCGAAGCAACCAAGAACACCCTCATCCATTTTTGATTATGTCCATGCCTCTGCACCATAAAGGCGGACTGGGATAATCAAGGTCGTATAGCAATTTTTGTTATTCGAGAGAGCCCTTTTCTAGTCAAAAGTGGCTTCTTAGCTCAAAGAAGCAGTGATTGGGAAGAGTTATTCTTCGTTTGATCTCAGCGCTGGTGTCGTCATCTGAGTTCATAGCGGAGCTTAGGTAGAAAAAGTCCTTAACTACCTTAAAGTTATACCTGTCAAGGGTGCCGTTCTGTCCGAGATGTCGGTGTTCAGTGTCTTTTTGCTTGACAGCATATACTTAATCTTGCCATCATTGACCGCTTAACCAATTTTCGCCGCTTTCGTCTCAATACTTGCAAAGGCGCCACAGACACACACTGCTTCCTTTCGATTATGTCAATATCATCGGCGCATGCGAGTAATTGGGCAGACTTTTGAAAGATTGTGCCTCTTGTGTTTGCGCGTGAGTTTTGCACTATTCTGGAAAGAATGATGTTGACGAAATCGCATAATAGCTCATCGCCTTATCTAAATCCTCCGAGTCAAAGGACTCGGTGAGATCTTTACCGACCTCGATGAAGCAGCCTCGTCCCCAAAGACGATCAATTGTGTCAGAAATGGCAAAGCTAAATATTGCTGTCATACGCGGCCTTGAAATCGATAAAAAGGTGGATCTGAAGCTTAAAGGTTTTCTCCAAGATCTCCGCAGTGTGAATATTTGGTAAATGGACTTTCCTGGCCTTAAGTTTCACTGATATGGACCAATCAGGGTGTTGACGAACGGCTACAGGCGTTCACACAATACGGCAGATAAGATCTTATATGCGATGTTAAGGAGACTGATGCCTCTGTAGTTGGCGCAGCTAAGGGGATCTCATTTCTTAAGAATCGAACAAACAATGGCTTGGAGGACGAAGCCTTGTGACTCTGATGTTCATTGGCGATACCCTCAAGTTCGATATTGCCGAAATCTTTTGGCAGTGGAGCGTTTTGTCAAATTATAACCAAAACTCTCTGAGGAGTGAACTTTCTCCATGGTCATCCTGCTAAGCCGGTAATGCGTTGCAGGTAACCTAGAACTGTACATAGTTTTGCATAATTGTTGCTCCTTAACACTGTCGTAAACGGCCTGATAAACCACAAAAAATTATCGTTGTCGATTTTGAACTCGATGCACTTTTGCAAGAGCTGCTGTTGTGTATTATAGAGATCTGTCTAACGGTAGACTTACCCCACTAGAAGCCACACTAAAACGATACTAAAAAGAGATAGGCTCCCTGGTAAGAGTTTTATAATGGCTGTGGCTTGTAGATACCCAAAGTCGTAGGAATGCCCTTCCATTTGTGGTTGACACGATGTGAAGTTGAAAAAAATATCTGCTAGGTTCGGTGCCCTAGGATCACAATAAGGTTTTATATCGGCCTCGGCTCTTACCAAGGGTGAAATCTGATCCTTTTCTCATGCATCTTGAATTGCTATCAAAGGAATGACGAAAAGCGATGGTCAGGCGTATCCTGACGTGATCCCGAAGTTTTTCATGTAAAACACTACGATGGTCTACCATTTAATGTTAAGCACGTCATGGGCTTAGATCTATCTTATGAAATCGATGAATATGGTAATCAAAGTCGAAAATTACTTACAGGTTGCGAAGAAAGGTTTGTTTTCTCTGTTCTTAGATAGTGCTGGGTATACTCAGAGAAATGGAAACGGAGTGCGAATTTTACTGATCAAATCCTGATCTGCTAAAGAAGAGCAATCTTATAAGTGTGCTTGATTTACTATTTAAGGCAGTCTTAGGCAAAAATTCTTAAACTCTCAGCAGAATTAACGCTCGTAAGGCTCATCAAAGAAACTAGAGGAACATCCCAGGCTTACAAAACCAGAATAGATGCAAAGATGAACATGGACAATCAAAGCAGTATCGCAGGCAATGCTGAGAATATGAAAAGGCTATTTTTGTAAACTTTGTGTTGGTTAAAACCCCGTTGTCATGCTGAATTAATCATTAGGTCTGGACGAAGATGACAAAGAATATAGAGGCCAAAAGAGCGTGTGATGACCTGGTTAAGAACATACACCAGCTCATCTGTAAGATATGGTAAGATGTGACGGAGTCATGGATTAAAAGCATAATTGATCTGGTTGTGCGATCCACAATCTCTAGCTGTGCCACTTCTGTAATGATTGGGACAGAGAACGACTAAATCTTAGGTGGCGCAGGCAAGTCGAAGATAATCTCAACCAATTTGAAGCGCAGTCTTAAAGACAATTATCTAAAAAGGTTCTTGATTGAGGTTCTCTCAGGACTGAGTAGGTAAATAGGATTAATATTTTTGTAACAGCAAGGCTATTGGAATTGTTCGAACATAAACTGGACTTGTGAGTGAGCACGGATCAATCTAGCATCTGGTGAACTCCAATGAGGAGCGAATAGCTTTTGCGAAAAGAGATGGCGGGACTTCAATCCAGTTTCGCTCTATAAAGCTGCAGTAATAGGAAAAATATGCATAAGGATCTCGAAAGAACAATGGTGAATTGCTTGTCGACCATTGCTTGCTGCAACGCGCGTAAGCTTGATTTGGGTGGCACTTTTTTTTGTTTTTTAAAAACCTCTCATAAAATGACCTGGGTATCCCCTATCGGGTTTGAGAGCAAAATAGACCACGTCATTGAGCAACAAAGATGGAGAAAATCGCCACGTGAAGTCAGAAACGGGAAATGCAGACGCAGGGATTGATCACCACTTGGTGCTTGTAAGTAGCCATGAAATGCAGCGAGGAGAGCCAAATTCAATACCGATGCTCTTAAAGTCTAAAAGACCCCAACATATGTCAGGTTCTTATCACCACACTTGACGGCAAAGCATCGAGTCCAATTGAATTAGGCGAACCATCTATTATTGAGGCTGGATCTGAAACCGTGCCCAAAATGTAGAGAGCTAGAGACCCTTGGATATCCCAAGACACCTGGGACAAAATCAAGTATCGTAGATCGTGGAAGATTAAAGCAAACGCCGGAACCTACGGAAAGCGCTGCAAGAAGGGGAGGCATGAGAGAGCTGTACAAGACCGCAAAGGATATTGTTTGCAGAAAAAGTAAAACGAACCATCCTGAGTTGGATGTGGATGGCACGCTATTGATGACAATTGAGGTTCAATTGCGGAGATAGGGGGACCATCTCCGGACTTGATGGCATGTCAGGCGAGTTCGTGAAAGCAGCTTGGGAAAACGAAAAATATCCCAGAGATTGAAAGGATGGAGTTATACTGTTATACCAAAGAAAGGAAACCTGAAGAACCACAATAACTGGGGTGGTATTACCGTTTTGACTGTTTTTCCAAAAATAATGACAACTATCATTCACGAACGGACAAAGGACGGAATCGAAAATACGCTCAAGGGGCATCAAGTAGGCTGTCGTAGTGGTCGGTCTTTTATCGATTACATCAACACCCGCCGCGTATCGTCGGGTGGAGTATAGGATCTGGGTGTTAAAAGCGGAATAAAGAAAGCCTCCAGTGCCTTTGGAATGTTGACCTCAGTATGGAAGGCCAGTAAAATTTTCCTACGTCCAAAGTTAAGGCTCTTCGTATCCAATGTCAAATCCGTAATCCGGAAAGTTTTCGAGAAGGCTGCAGGCATACGTTAACCGTTGCCTGCGAAACATTTCTAAGATCCGATGGCCCCAAATTACTATGTTTCGAACCAAGAGTTTATCATATGACGGATAAAAAGCTGTCGAATGGCGCAATTAGGCAGAGGAAGTGGCAGTGGATTGGCCACATGCTGGGACCGAACGACAACATCGCGAAGCAGTCCTTCGAATGGAATCCTCAAGGTGGACCACGAGTTGGTAGACCAAGAACAACATGGAAGTCAACAGTTTTGGCCGAAGCAGCAACACAGCGTAAAACGTGCTGGAGTATCTGAGTGCAGATCGAGATGGATTAAAGCAATTTGTCGCCGCCCTATGCCCCACCTGGGGTTGAAGGATTCATGTACATATATAATAGGGAAATAATTCAAAGGAATATATCTTGACTGCTAGGATGACTAGGGCATGTCGACTTAATTAAGCAGCACGTTCTGATGGATGGCAACGATTAGTATAAGGCCTCGTAGAAGTAGCATCTTCCGACAGGTGCTGGTTCCTTAAATGACGAGAATGAGCCTCTGCAGCCGAACATCTTGCAGCTCTGCTAATAAGTCCTACTTCACGCCTCCCCGTGGCGCCATCTGGGAATCTCACTAGAGGTTGCGAAGTGAAGGGGGCAAATGGCGAGTTTCCTGCGCCATTAACCAGGAAAAGTGTCGGAAAAACAAAACAATACCTTATCCGGGCTACTCCGACATATTTGGAGCTCAGGCCGGAAGGGATTTCCAGGACTTAGTCAGGGTCCTGGAAAAGAGGTGGTGGCGGACGAGCCCTATAAGGGCCAAAGGCAGCGCTCACATCCCGGAACGGGTTACTGGCTTCGGTGTAACCGACCCCTTGTCCTAGGGGCACTCAAAGTGGAACTGGTCCTCCAGGTTGGGGGTTGTGCCGCCGGGGTAACTGCCCGGCCATTTAAAAAAGATTAAGTTACGAAGCATCAACAAGCCTCGGATATGGATGGATCTACTGTTGACCACCCACGTAAACGATTTAAGGACAATGAGCTTCGGATACGCACGTGGAATTTTAGATCCCTTAATAGACCACGTGCAGCCGAGCAACTAGCTTAGGCCCTAGACTGCTGCAAAGCAGACATAACCGCCATCCAAGAAATGCGATGGGATGGGCCGGACAAAAACTGCGATATCTCCTACGGCAATTGCTATCTACGATGCCTTCTACGAGCTCCTCAACAAGACCTACGAGCAATGCCCTAGCTATGACATTAAAATTGTCCTCGGTGATTTTAATGCAAAGCTAGGAAGAGAGGGTATCTTTGGTGGAACAATCGGAAAATATAGCCTGCACAACACCACCTCCGATAACGGATTCAGGCTAATCGACTTTGCGGCGGGGCGAAACATTGTCATGGCTAGCACGCGGTTGCCATATCTCGACATACATAAGGGGACTTGGAGAACTCCTGATCAATCAACAGTCAACCAGTTTGATCACATTGCGATCGACGCAAGACACTCCTCCGGCATTATGGATGTCCGTACATTCCGAGGAGCCAACATCGACTCGGACCATTACCTTGTTGTAGCCAAGGTACTGTAACGGATATCCCAAACTACGCCAAGACAAACTAATGCTGTGAGAAAATTCGACGTCAGACGGCTACAATCGCAAGAGATCGCCAAGTCCTTTTCCGATCGAGTGTCTCTTAAACTCTTAAGAGGTCCGATGCCGCCAGCATCAAGAATCGAAGACCATTGGAAACACTGCCAAAACGCCATCAGAGATGCCGCTTCTGATGTGCTGGGTTTCACTCGTCCACCACAACGAAACCCCTGATTCGATGACGAATGCCGGCAAGCACATGCAGCTAAGCAAAAAGCACGCGATGCGGCACTGCAAAAAAAGGAGCATACACCAACTCATATTGTCGGACGAAAGTATGCCCGATGAATGGAACCTCAGCATTGTTTGTCCGATTCTCAAGAAAGGAGACCCTCTGAACTGCGAAAACTTCAGAGGCATCAGTCTCCTTAACATCGCATATAAGATCTTATCCGCCGTATTGTGTGAAGCCTGAAGCCATTCGTCAACCACCTGATAGGTCCATATCAGTGTGGCTTCAGGCCAGGAAAGTTCACCATCGACCAGATATTCACACTACGGCAGATCTTGGAGAAGACCCATGAGCTTCAGATCGATACCCACCACCTATTCATCGATTTTAAGGCCGCGTATGATAGCATCTATAGAGACGAGCTATATAGAGCAATGTCTAGTTTTGGCATCCCTGCCAAACTCGTCCGTCTGTGCAGGATGACGATGGAGAATGCACGCTGCTCCATCAAGGTCGGTAAAGATCTCACCGAGACCTTTGATGTCCAGAAAGGATTTAGACAATGCGATGCGCTGTCGTGCGATTTTTTCAACATCGTACTTGAAAGAATAGTGCAAAACTCACGAGCAAACACAAGAGGCACTATCTTTCAAAAGTCCGTCCAACTACTCGCATACGCCGACGATATTGACATAATCGGGAGAAAGCAGCGTGATGTCAGTGGCGCTATCTCTAGTATTGAGACGGAAGCGGCGAAAATGGGTTAAGTGGTCAATGAGGGCAAGACCAAGTATATGCTGTCAAGCAAAAAGGACAACCAACACCGACGTCTCGGACAGAACGTCACCCTCGACAGATATAACTTTGAGGTAGTTAAGAACTTTGTCTACCTAGGCTCCGCTATAAATACAGACAACGACACCAGCGCTGAGATAAAGCGAAGAATAACTCTTGCCAACCGCTGTTTCTTTGGGTTAAGAAGGCAATTGAGTAGCAAAGCCCTCTCTCGGACAACAAAAGTCACCCTTTATAAGACTTTAATAATCCCGGTCCTGCTCTATGGCGCAGAGGCATGGACGTTATCAAAAATGGATGAGGGTGTTCTTGGTTGCTTCGAGAGAAAAATTCTTCGGGCGATCTTCGGTCCCGTCTGCATTGACGGTGAGTGGAGGAGGAGATACAACGACGAACTGTATAGACTGTACAGCGACAATGACCTAGCCAGAAGAGTGCAGATCCAAAGACTGAGATGGCTGGGTCATGTAGAGCGCATGGAAACCATTGCTCCGGTCCGAAAAGTCTTCGAATCCGCCCCCGAGGGACAGCGCAGTAGAGGAGGGCCAAGACTCAGGTGGCGCACGCAAGTGGAAGAGGACCTCAGCCAACTTAGCGTGCGAAACTGGAGGCAGCTAGCCAGGGATCGAGCTGGCTGGAGAAGCTTGTTGACTGAGGCCCAGCTCCACCCCGGACTGTAGCGCCACCTAAAGTAAGTAAGTAAGTTTTGAATGGAAAGCCTTTTAACGTGCACAAAAAGGTTAATATAGCATAGAAGATGCAAATCACTTTCGATATTTACACGAGTTTTGACCAGATCAGATGAATAGAAAGTAGTTGTCTCACGTCAAATGCAGCCATGAAAGGCAAATCGTTTCATGAGCAAGGATACCCAGAACAGCTTGCAACCAGTTCGAGCGCTTGTAATGGAAATCGACATCGAAGAACTCCTATCATCTGAGAATGCAAGAACGCATTCCATAAAGAGATTGGGTTTGTATTTGATCATCATTCGTATCGGAGGAGCTCTAACATGATTCTATCTATGGCAAATAAGTTCTGCCTTGTTATCATTCCATCGCACTTCCTAGAAACATTATCGTGTAAACCCTAAGAAAAAACAACCAATGTTCCCAGAATGACTGCAACTTATTACAATAACTATATTTCATAGGAAATAAAAACCAATTTGAAAAAGGGACGAAAATAAAGAGGAAACTGGCAAGTACGTGAACATTAAAAGACAATTGTCTTGCGTGCAATTCGCTCTTCTCATCTCCAGAATTTGCCAAAGGAAGAGCTCACCACTGTGTACTCAAGAAGTCACGAAACGTTACAAGTTATGACCGAATTCACTTAGAGGATTTTATGCGGAACGTACGTGATGTTGTTGTTGTTTTTTTTTTTTTTTCTTATGGTCTTGAGTTGAAGTTGTCCTGTTTCATCCCTTGTAACATACCTTTCGGGATTTTTCTCAATTATACATGTGTACTCGTACATATCGTTGTATGTCGTTGTACTCATCGTACTCGTTGTCATCTTGAAGTACATTTGGGAATGTAAGGGGTGAGCACTCGTATTATTTTCATCGCTGCAGGACATTAAAGGACGATCTCCTGAATTATGAGATAATAAAAAAGTTATTCTAACAAAATGACGACACGTGTAACTATGTTACTCGTATATCGCGCACAGGGAGAGACTATCTGTTCCATTTTAACAGCGACAAAGCAGAAAAAAAAAACAATTTTCCACGTTAACCACTTGGAAAATAGTTTTCGGAAATAATAATTTTGGAAAACGAAAAAAAAAAAAAAAATCTGTCAATTGTATGCGGGGAGACTGGTCTAGTCTAGGGCATACCCTCTGAGCATCCTCAAAGGTCGACAAAGTGTAATGTGAAAAGTTTTTCGCGTTTGTTAGTGGTTATAAGCATTTGAATTTTAAAGTGGTTTGTCGCTTGAGAGTCACTTTACACTTACAACGACTTGGGTCGTTACTCAAAAATGAATGGACCCAATGGACGATCTTGAAAGTTTTAGTATTTAGTTGTTTCAACCTTATGAACTTTTGAAGGAGGAGGACAAAAGGATAGAAGGATTGTTTCACATTTTTTCAGATTATGTTAAGCTAGACAAAATAAAGCAGGTATATTGCCTAGATAAGTGTTTTGTTTTGTCAAATATGTTTGAGCTTATAAAGGTAATCATCTGATTAAGATTAAGAGCAACCCTTTTGAACAAAAGGGTATTTAGATAAATTATGGATAATCCACTACTGCACATCGTTAAACGGCGGGAATGATAAACTCATCTCTAATCCACTTTTATGTAAGGTGAACAGAACCATTCAACTTGGATGATGACACCCAAAACTTCTGCTCACTTGACATGAAAGAGGGAGGGGCAAATTCGTATCATCACCTCCTCGTCGTGCCCCTGGATAGCTATTTAGAGTAAACTAACGATCAACGTCTGATTGTAAATGTGTAACTCGACACTCGGTTCTTCCAGAGTAGAGCCTTGTGAATTCTAGTGCGCACGGACTATAGCAGACGAGGCCGATTCTGCTGCCCCGATGGCTGAAATATGCGTCTCTAATTAGGAGCTGAATCCTTCAGAAGGAGGCGGAGGAACTAACAATATGGAGTCAACGGCTGCGTCAAAAATCGGACGGCGTAACTATATGCGAGCTACTTCTACTTATTTGTAACCTAGCTCCATAAGGATTTTCACCGGTCAGGGTTCTGAAAAAGTAGTGGTGGCAGACGAGCTCTATCATAAGCCAACGGCAGCTTGCATACCTCGAAATAGGATACTGACACTCCCTTTGTCATTGGGCATGAACTAAGGCACTGGCCCTCCAGGTTAGGGGCTACGCTGAGGAGTAACTTCATAACCGCGGAGAACAAGAAATGATTCCGAGACAACTCATGCCTAGGATACGGATGGATGCAATGTCGATGACCCCAGCAAACTCAAAAAGGACAACGATTTTCGGCTCTGCGGCTGGAATGTAAAATCCCTTAACTGACCGCGTGCAGCCGAATAACTCTGGATCTAGAATGCTACAAAGCAGACATTACTGCAATCCAAGAACTGAAAAACTGCGACATTTACTATCGTAATTGCAACAAAGAGAGAAGACAGCGTTTATTTGGATGCAGATTTGATATCCGTGGCAGACTTAGGCAAAAAGTCTTAAGCCTTCGGCATGTGAGCGAGGGGCTCAAAACAATCCGCATCAAGGCCAAATCCGGGACCATCAGCTTTATTTGCGTACACGTCCCTACAGAAGAAAAGGATGACGGTATTGAAGACCTCAACATCCACAAAGGAACTTCGAGATCTCCGTACCAGTCAACCTTCAACTAGATTGAATACATTGCGATCGACACCTGACACTCATCCAACATTCAGACTCAGATCACTACCTTGTTACAACCAGGGTATGCATGCGGATGTCACGAGTACAACAGAGTCGTGTCAGACCACCCATTTCTGACATTGAAAGGCTGCAATCGCAAGAATATTTGCCGACCGCGTTTCCCTAAAACTCTCTCGAAATCTGGGACCATAGCATACCAATTGGAATACTGTCAACAATTGGTTTCAAACAACCACCACAGAAAACCTCTGGTTAGATGGCGAATGTAGGGAGGCGCATGTAGCTAAACAGGAGAATGTAAAGAGGCGACGATGACCATAATTCAGCTGTCAGGCAGAATGAAGAATTAACACTGGACGATAATAGCAAATGATTCCTTCCTCCTGACCAAGACGAAGTTGACATAGCGACATCGGGAGTGAGGTCGAACAAAGCTGCTGGCCCAAATGTTCTTTCAGTTTAGCTATTTAAAGCAGCTGGAGATGACCTGGTTAGGAACATGCACTAGCTCATCTGCACCATATGGTCAGAACATAGCATGGTCGACGAACGAAACCTTAGCATCGTTTGCCTAATCCACAAAAAAGGAGATCCTCTCCATTACGCCAAGTATGGGGGAAGTTGTCTCCTGAACATCGCCTGCAAAATCTTCTCTGCCAAAAGCAGTCTGATAGGTCGATATCAGGGTGGTTTTAGGCCAGGGAAGCCTGTCATCAATCAAATATTCACACTACGGCAGATCTGCTAAAAGACCCTGGAATTCCAGATAGACACACACCACCTGTTTGTCGACCTTAAAGCCGCATATAACTGCGTGCACAGGGACAGTTTCTGCATTCCTTTCAAACTCATCAGGTTGTGCAGGTTGAAAATGGGAAATAGTCGGTCCAATAAGGTCAGTAACGAATCAACTGAGACTTTCAACATCAGAAAACCTTTAAGACAACGCGACGCGCTGTCATGTGACTCTTTTGACATAGCTCTAGAGAGAATTGTGCAAAATTCACTGCCAAATCGAAGAGGACCGATTCTCTACAAGTCTTCCCTTGCTTGCGTATGCAGATGACATCGACGTTATTGCACGACGACAGCTAGACGTCATAGAGACATTCGACCTATCGAAGCGGAACCGGATAAAATTGGTCTCACGTTAAATGAGACATGTGTTACATGTTGTGATATGTACTAAACAACTTCTAAGGAGTGAGACTCATTTGGAGTGTTCAAGGTGAGTTGCAAGATCGGTTCCTGCTTTTGAAAACTGAGAGTGGTTACATCCAAAGGGAGGACTTTCATTGGACGTAAGCCATGACGATGATTTGGATTTTATCTTCATAAACGGCCAAGTAAGAATTCTTGTCTATTTTCATCATATGGATAGCGACAGTCTGTGCTATCGATAGCTCACTATGTTGATTAAACTGGAGCAGCAAGAGGGGATCAGGAATACAAGTAGTGAAAGAAGAGAGGACATATCTTCCATAATTATTGGAGGATGTGTCGTTTAATAGCATTCTTCCAGCTGTCAAAAGCCTGCTCAGGTTTGGATGAATCCTTTTTTGTGGCTGTTACTACAGTGGTGTGAAGCGATAACAATTTTTACTTCAACTAGAAACTATAAGTACTTGTGAGAACCGCCGATGGTCTATAAAAACGGAAACACGTTTCATTCATACATTTCCACTCTAAAAGGTCCTTGGTATGGGGTTTTAATTACAGACTTTAGACATAGTTGGTGTTGAGCGGGCGAAAACGTGATTGAAATCTTGAAGGGACTTTGGAACGTAAACATGGTAATCATTCTTATCATGTTATCTCTAAGCTTATCTACGGATGTGGTAAGATGTGTTTTGTCAGAGAAAAAGTCGGTATACTGGCTCTGCTGGGCAACAATTGATGTCCGTTTGGAAAGCCGATCGTATACTTAGAAGAATTAGAGGAAAAAGCTACCTCGAAATCGATGAAAACGTTCAACAAGACCGTTTGGCTGCGGATGATAGAAAGTTATCGACAATGGTTCGAATGCAGGTGTATTCACCAGATCCATGAAGGGGTCCTACTAAGACCATTCATCGATTGGCGACTTGTCGGTGTACTTTTGATAGTTGGCACTAAATACAAGAAACAACAAATTTCCTTGTATCCGAGTACTTTTTAGGCCAAAAGTGGAGTTTTCGAGATGCACGGATGTCAGGGTGCGAAAGCGAGTGCACACTGGAAAATACTGCGCATCGAAGACACTTTGGTACATAAGGTCCACCGACATTCATGGAAGTTTCACAGTGGCACAGATGATTGAATTCTTCAATGCACCCGATTAAACCAACATAGAGTAGTGTCTAGTTTTGGCATCCCGTCCGTCTGTGTAGGATAACAATGGAAAATGCACGTTGCTCTATCAAGGTCGGTAAAGATATCACCGTGACCTCTGGTGTCAAAAAAGGGATGTAGACAAGGCGATTAGCTGCCAAGCGCTTTCTTCAATAACTTTCAAAACTCCCTCCAATTATTCGCATACGCCGATGATATTGACATAACCGGAAGAGAGCAGCGTGATGTCAGTGCCGCTTTCTACAGTATTTAGATGGGAGCAGTGAAAATGGGTTAAGCGGTCAACGAGTGTAAGATCAAGTCTATGGTGTCAAGCAAAACATACTCTCAACACCGACGTCTCGGACAAAACGTCAGCTTCTACAGGTATAACTTTGAGGTAGTTAAGGACTTTGTTTACCTAGACTCTGCTATAATCTCAGAAAATGACAAACGAAGAATAATTCTTGCCAATCGCTGCTTCTTTGCGCTAAGGAGGCAATTGAGTAGGAAAGTCCTGTCTAGAACACAAAAAATTACCCAGTTCTACTCCATGGCGTAGAGGCATGGACAAGCACAATGAGGGTGGTTTCGGTCTCGTCTGCATTAGCGACGAGTGGAGAATAAAAAACAACTACGACCCGCTTGGACTATACAGCGACATCAACCTAGCCGGAAGGATGAAGATCCAACGACTAAGATGTCTTGGTCATGTAGGGCAGATAGACACCAACGCTCTGGTCCGAAAAGACTTCGTTTCCCCAGGGGCCAGCGCAGTAGAGGAAGACCTCGACTCATGCAAGTGGAAAGGGTCCTCAGCCAACCAGGGGATTTGATCTAATAACGGGTGAAGTTCTGAAAAAAATTCGGAAGTCGCGGAAGTTATTATGGTACCTAAGCCGGGAAAATTGCCCAGTGAAGTTACGTCATATTGGCCGATATCATTGCTGCCAATCCTGTCTGAGCTATTCAAAAAAATCATTTTAAAGCGACTCCATCCGATTCTAAAAGAAAAGAAGCTGATCTCAAACCATCAGTTTGGATTCAGAAATAAATACTCAACTATAGATCAGGTCCACAGAATAACTGTTATTATGGAAAAAGCTTTACAAGAGAAACAAATATGCTCTACCATCTTCCTTTATGTAACACAGGCTTTTGATAAAGTCTGGCACAAAGGATGAGTCAGTAAGCTACAAAATTAACTTCCAAAACAGTACTATGAAATACTAGTGTCGTAATAATGAGACGATTATTTAGAATTAAGCAAAGAGATGAGCACTCCGCATTGAACACACATTAAAGCTGGAGAACCGCAAGGTAGTGTGTTAGGATCCCTACTGTTGCTCCTATACACGAACGACCTACCACAAAATGACGAAACTACTTTTGCCACTTTTGCAGACGATACTGCTGTACTTGCAGTAGGAAAAACCGTACGACTAGGTGCGATTACTACAAGGATGGTAACATCATGCCTTCTCTGGGGGTTTTTAGTGGGCGATTTAAGTCCCACACTATCGCAAAGTTTGTAAGCGATGTCTTTCAACGATTTCCACCTAGCTACACGCAAAAAAAAAAACAAAAAAATATTTGAATACTTCTTAAAGATTTTTTCCCAGCGTTGCATTGCCCTCAATAATGCATTCTTCGGGTCTCATAGGTAGTTTTCCGGTATCTCGAAATGTACTAGGGTATAGAAAAATACTAACAAAGCAGTCCTCTGTTTATCGCAACATAATCAATCAATTTTGTAATATTTTCCCATTTCCAAAGTGTATCGGCAAGTTTCTCAATTACAACATGTCATTCTTTAGACGCTCCTGTCTCTCTTCTCTGTTAGGCCCCAAAGCGCGTATAATAATGGTCATAGCAATAATCAAAATTTTGCCATGTCTAAGGGATCCAAATACCACATGCGATTCCTATCACTAGATGTAAGATTCTCTATTGGTTTTGTCTAATCCGTTACATTGCATTTATTTGATGGCAGCTTTATTAGACGGACAGAGTCTGGTAAGCATCTACCTACATACTACGCGAACATATCGAAACCTCATTATTCAGGTCACTTTTGCATGAGTGGTCAGCAGCTAAGTTAGTCTTAGGGCTTAATGGTTTCAACATTTTAAATCCGAAAGTTCTATTGCAATCGCAATGACTCGACGCACGTTCACCTTTTTCTAAGTATCCTCGTGGCTTAGTCGTATCCGGATTTGGGCTTCACTTACATAGACATAGCTTTCGCAGACTACGTTTGCCAGGAATACTTTGGGAACGCGAAATGACCCCAATCTGGTTGTTCCGATTGGAACCGAATGTCCTTGCTTTTATATGGTTTTGTTGGGTGGATTACAAGATGTAAGGGTTCGCCAATTTAATTTCCTCTTGTTAAATTGAGCTGGAATTGAGAACTCGTATTATTTACACAAAGGTTACTCCTTGTTTCATTTGGAGTGTAGATCTTGGGCGCAGGTGATAGGCACACGTATCTGTTAAAATAGAAAGTCTAGGATTTCCTCAGAGCCTTTTAAGATAACATGTTAACAGGAAGCAAAAACACCCAACATCTCTCTGGTCGAAAAATTGCTTTGGCACATTTTGGCACGAACACCCGGCCGTAATAACGTGTAGTCAACTTTTATGCGTAGCATTCAACCTCTCCCACCCTTTTTGTTGTACGTTGTCTATTAACTCGTACAAAAAAGTTAGTCGTTTGCGCTTTTTCATTTGTTTTTTGTTTTCTTTGGTCCTCTATTTTTTTTTTTTTGTATAAGAGGAAAAACACATTAAGTTGTTGAACCACGTTCTACGTTTTCCATAGAACGAGTCGAAGAAGAAGAAAAAGCACTAGGACCATCAGAACCATCACTCCCATCAACTAAAGAACTAGAAGGAAGGGGAAAAAAATGAAGAAGAAAACGTCACTCAGCAGAAACTGAGTATATTGTCGTATAGACGTACAGGATAGTACGAGTAGTACCTCAATAAAACGTTTCAATATTGCAAAAAAGGATGCTTCCTCAAAAGAGAACGTACACAAAAATTAACGCGGAACCTAGCACGTACGAAATTTTACTTAGAACGAAGGATATACTATACAGAGAAACAAAAAGGAAAAATATAAATATATAAATGAAAATAAAACCAGAAAATAAAGAAGACGAGGATAAAGTTGGGGGAACCAAACCAGGACGATAGTGAATTAGTTGTACGAGTACGAGTACGAGTAAGAGTATCTAAAGGTTTTGCTGTTTAGAGCAACATTTTTGTTAGTTAAGCTAAATGCATGACCAACTTGGAAGAGGATGAGATGTTGGATGGAATGTCTTTTTGTTTTTATTTTCGACATATTTATGGGAGGATGTTGATTTGCGGAAAGGAAGTGTGAAGCACATGAAGACATAAAGCTAGCCCGTATGAATTGAGTACGAAGTGCACTATAAACACCTACATTGAGAGTAACTGAAGAAAACTGACTTCCATGGCGAGCTTTATTTGGTTTGGAAAAGAAAAAGGAGTATGTACGTACACAAATTGAACACAGTGCTGTCACTCGTCTTCGTTGCTTGATTGCCGCCAGCATCTCTTAACCTCTTAAGAAATTAAGAGGGACTTAATCAGAAAAGGACTTGGCGATCTCTTGCGATTGCACCCGTCTAACGTCGAAATTCCTCACAGAATTAGCTTGCCTTTGTAAGGCAATGCTCCGAGTCGATATTGGCTCCTCGAAATGTTCGGTTATCCATAACACTGAACGGGTGTCTAAGGTCGATGGCTATATGGTCAATTTGGTTGATGGTTGATTGATCAGGAGTTCTCCAAGTTCCCTTGTGAATATCGAGATGATGGAACCGCGTGCTAGCTACAGCAATGTTTCGCCCCGCCGCAAAGTCGATTAACCTGAATTCGTTATCAGAGGTGGTGTAGTGGAGGCTAAATCTTCCAACAGTACTAACAAACTACCCATTCTGGGCAATATTGATACAAAGTTTTCCGATGCTTACTGTGTAAGTGACGACGGCACCGCGATGCACTACGTATGTGAGTGTAAATGACCTACCCTCTCACCAGGCTGCAGGTCTTCTTCTTTTCCGGGAACTGCTGTTGGCAGCAACATTTTTTTAACTCCTCCTGCAGCGTATGGTGACAACCAGGTCTTTCCATCTTCCTCTGTTTGCTCCATGGTACCTCAGCTGTGTCCACAACCCCCGAATTTTGGGACTGAGCTTTTGTCAAAACAGCTGACCTCTATATTGTTCTTGGCCTACCAACTCGCCTTGCACCTTGAAAGTTCTATTGGAAGCACTACCACCACAACTACAACCACTTTTGTTTGTCAAGTCCTAAGCCACAGTTCATTATCGGATAACGTTTGTGGCCACCGAACCTTTAGGATGTAACGCATACAGCGATCAACAAAAGCTTGCAATCTGCTCGAGATGTTACGGGAACATTTCCACGTTTCACACGCGTATAGCAGTACAGGTTTTACATTGGATTCAAATAGTTTTAACTTAGTGTAAAGCGATATTTTTCTAAGGTTCCAGACTAGAGAAAGGATTCCGAAAGCACTACTGTGATATTACATCTCCTCGCCGCACTTCAAATGCATCAGAAGGCTGTCCACTGTGCAAAGCGAAACAACTTGCATTGTTGTAGTTACATCTACATTACAGCTAATAGTTACATCAATTTTTTCTGGGATGCCTCTCATTGAAAGCGGTCTCCAGATGTAATCGAAAGTCGACGAATATGAGGAAGAGCGGTAATTTGTACTCCGATGATTGTTAAAGGATAATTCGCAAAGTGATAATATGACAGTGATACCACGCCAGTTATTGCGGTTCTTAAGATCGCCTTTCTTCGTTATCTTGATAATAACGGACGGATTCTTTCATTCCCTGGAAAGATTTCAAACAGCCTATACAAGTGGAAACAAAATACAGGCCGCTGCGTCTGAATCCGATTTCAGGAACTCGGCAGGTATGCCATCTAGTCCAGCTGCCCTGTGACTTTTGTATCTAGCACAGGGTGGTTGGTGCTACTTTGTTGACCTATAATGTCCTTTGAGATTTTGTACAGCTCCCCCACGTTCCCTTTTCTTGCAGCTCATTTCGCGCTTTCCGCCAACTTGTCCAATATGGCCCTTCTATCACGTCTCACACAGCGCTGCAGTGTCTTATCAGCTGTCCTATGCTCGTTTTGTAGAACCAACTTTCGATGAGCATCAGTTTCGTTGTTGATTGTAATTTTGCGTGCTCTGCGGTGTGTACTTCTCTGCGATCTAACATCCAATCGGCCACGTCGAAGATGGTCCAAAGGCTTTGATTATTGTGTAATTTGGATTTTTTAAGCGTGCAAATGAAGAACAGCTCTTAAAATTCGCCGTTGGACCCAATTTTCAACGACTCGGCCACACATTTCGGCCGAAACGGCCGCTATTTCGCGTTCAATGTTGGCTCTGAGCTCTTCCAACGTCGTCGGCTTGTTGGCATAAACCAATGACTTAATGTAACCCCACAGAAAATAGTCAAGCGGCGTTAAACCGCACGAATGAGGCGGCCAATCGACTGGCCATCTCTTGAGATAACACGCTCACCATATTTACTCTTCAATAAATCGATTGTAACGTGTGCTGTATGGCTTGTGGCACCATTCTGTTGAAACCACATGAGTCAGCTTGATCTTGTATGGGTGTAAACCAAGATCCTTACGCAAAATACGCCATAATGTGGTCTGAGCGATGCCCAATTCTTGAGAACGCCACGGAATTGACTGATTTTGATCGTTTGCTACGGACGCCTGAACGGCAGCGATATTTTCGATACTTCGACCAACACGTTGTCTCACTGACACGGCAACATCACACGACAAATATGTAGACTCAAATTTTTGCACTAAACTTGTTATTGCCTGTCTACTACGACCGAAAATTGGAATTAACGCTCTTAAAGTTGCAGTCATCGACTCCGAATTTCGGTAGAAAATTTTTATAATTTGCAGACGTTACTCGTTCGTATTCTTTACCATGATGAAAATGTTGAGTTTACTGAATAAATTGACAGTGACAGTTTGCTGAATAGTGAAAGAGTGGGTTCACAAATTAAATTCAAAGTTGTCAAGTCCCTATTGGAAAACCCGATAGAAGCCAGTCAACTGCATGGCCCTTTCAAGATGAGCCAATGGTCACCACAGTGCCATTAGAGTAACGGAGAACGAACAAATCGGTATAGTACTCTGATTTCGCCAGAAATTTTTGGAGAAATAAAGATGAGCAACTGCCGAACGCGGATCATTCTCTACGACTACGATTCGAGCCCTCATAGGTCGGCTCAAAAAATTGTCTTCTTGAGCACTCAAAACATCGAATTGTTGGGCACAAGATCCCAAATTGTGGAGCCCAATGACTTCCTTTTCTTCCCCCACATTAAAAATAAATTGTCAACGCTTTTCGATGCCCGAAGAAGCAGTTGGTGAGCTTAAAATAAATATGCTGCCAGAGTTTGTGTCTTGCTTACATATGCCCATGACTTGAAATAACACCAGAGAAATATGTTAAGTCTTCAACAGTTAAATCGGGTGATCTTTCGGACTTGTACAATTCGCCAAAACGCCATTTCTCACTATCGGCAAACGTTTTCTTCAGAATGTCGGTTGTGGCTGGTGCAGTTGCGGCGTTGCTGCGACCTACTCGAACTCCGTGTCCTCTCATTCCAATTCATCCAATTAAAGAATGAAAATTTCATTTATACACAGTGAACGTTCGGCACCATGTAGTGATCTTAAGTGGACGTAATGGCTTTTCGTAAATCAATTCAATTTCAATTTCAATTTTCAATTTTCAATTTCAATTTCAATTTTATTTCTTCTTCTCCTTATCCTTTTATTAACCCTTTCCTCGTTATACGAACTTATGCGTAACGAGTTTCCCATTTTTACTGCATCGCTGCTGCTCCGCTTATGGGGTTGGCTAATGTCGCAGACCGCAGAACGCGTCTACATAATGCTCGGTCCTGGATCGCTTCAAGCCCCAGGTGTTGTTGCGCATTTGCCATCTGAAAAATCCAGGAATTCTTTTTCCGACCTCGTTTTCTTACAGTTGGAGTGACCGTAGTTGATAGTGCCTTTTTAACCGGATTTTCCGCAGATCTTCTTTGAACGTGGCAATACCAGCTTATTCTATTCGCCACAAACTGTTCGGTAATCGAATTCTTTATATGTAGACTTCCTCTTATACGCGTAGATCTAATGGAATCGCGTTTAGTGACTCCACTAGACATCCTTCACATTTTCATTTCCGCTGCTGTCATTTTGTTTTTAAACGCTTCGTACGTTGTCCAGCACTGTGAACCGTATATAAGAGCCGGTCTAACAACCGTGGTGTAGAGTTTCCCCTTTAATTTAAGTGGAAATTTTCGGTCGCAAAAGATTCCCGAATTTTCGCGCCATTTGATCCACCCCCACACTCACTCTGTGGTTTACGTCATCGTCACATTTCGCTTCCATGTTAACGATTGAAACTAAGTACTTAAAGATAGTGCTTTTCGGAAGAACTATTCCGTCTAACATTATATCCGGAACAGGTCGCAACGGATGCGCAAATGGGCACGTCAAATGCTCCGTCTTTGAACGACTTATTTTAAACCCGTTTCTCTCTAGCGCATTTCTCCATGAATCTAAGGCGTTCTGTAAATCTTCGACGTTATCGCTAAGTATAACTGCGTCGTCAGCGAAGAGAATTGGCGTTACATTTGCTACGCGCATGCAGTCTTTTAAAAGATAGTCGAATACTACGTTAAAGAAGAAAGGGCTAAGTACGCTTCCTTGATTCACTCCGACATTAACTGGAATTTCTCTCGTTAGTCCAGCAGAGCTTTTAACCGCAGTTTTCACGTTTCCGTACATGTCTTGTATTATTCTAACTTACGTTTCCGGTACGTTTTGAGACCTCAGCGCGGCCCATATGAGATCCCTAGGCACTCGATTGAATGCTGTCTCGAGGTCGGTAAATACCATGTGTAAATCCTTAGACGAATCTCGGTGCTTTTCCATTATTACCTACATTCGTAGGCTTTGGATAGCGTCCACCGTCGATCTTCCTTCAACAAATCCACACTGGCCATTATCGAGCTTTATTATTTGCCGAAGACGTTCGTTTAAGACTCTTTCGACGATTTTCATTGTGTGTGACATAAGCTTGATTGAACGGTACTTGTTGCATTCTCGAGTGTCGCCTTTCCTTTGTATAATGGAACCAAGAAGCTACTTCTCCATTGATTCGGCATAGGTTGTCTACATTTTAATTTATTGAAAAGTTTCGATAGCCAAACGCTGCCGATCCCCTCCATCTTCGACCAAAACTCTGATGGAATGCTGTCTGGTCCCGCCGCTTTCCCCGGCTTCATTTTTCCAATTGCTATACTTATTTCTTCGATTGAAAATTCCGAAACTTCCTTCTCGAATAGACCAGCTGTCGGCACGATATCACGTGGAAACTGTTTGTTAAGCAACTCCTTGCAGTATTCAAGCCACCGGTCACAAATTTCCTTTTCATTTGTTAATAGGCGACCGTCTGCGTTTTTGATGTATTTCGGCGAGGTTATTTCCATTGAATTTTTTCTCCTCTGTGCAGCGAGCTTAAAAATATTTGGCATTTTAGTACTGTACGACGTTTGAACTTCTTGGATAGCTTGTCTTCTATCCGCCGATCGGCGGATCCTGGTACAGGTTTTAAGACGCTCGTATTCAAGAGCCAGTCGAGCTTTTTCAATATCGTCGCTCCGATCGCATTTTGTCCACGCTTGGAATGCACTCTTCTTGTCGGCCACAGCTCGTTTGGTTTCGTCATTCCACCACCATGTTTCTTTGCCGACGTGATGGTATTTCGATATAGTCCCCAGATGGGATTTTGCGAGTGTTTTGCATTCCTCGTGCATGCTATTCCACATTTCTTGCGGGCTAAGTGAATCTGATATACCATTTATATTTTGAAGTACTTCTTTAGCCAGTGCGATAAATCTTGCGCTTCGTTCCTTCGATAGATTTTACCACCGGATTTTTGGCTTTCCAAACGATGCCCGTGTTTTCGGTGGTTCCGCTGTGAAAAATTCTGTAATGAGCAGACGGTGTTGGCTTACTAGCGATTCTCCAAGTATTACTTTACAGTCCTTAACACGGCTTCTCATCGACATTTTGCAGAGGTGATAATCTATTTGCGTTTCGTGGCCTCCGCTGCTATAGGTGATAAGATGTCGTTGATGTTTAATAAACATTGTATTTAAGATGGTTAAGCCGTAAGCCCTACATGCTACAAGGATGTCTTCGCCAGCTGAATTTCTGGTTCCAAAGCCTTTACCGCCGTGGCAGTCCTCATGATCAACATTTGTTTCTCCGACGTGGCCACTTAAATCTCCGCCTACGAAGAGCATCTCATCGATAGGTATATTTCTAAGCAAATTACCGAACTCTGACCAAAATGTATCTTTTTTCGATTGGTCGCATCCATTTTGTGGAGCGCACGCGCTAACAATGTTCCACGTTTCATTGTGTATGACGAGTTTAACACTCATCAAGCGGTCGCTTATTTTCAAGATACCAACGATGTTTTTTAGGAGATCCGCTGCAACAACGAAAAAGAACATCTTAAATGCCTTAGTTTTTAAATCTAGAAAACGCGCTTTATTTCCTGTATTACACCACTTCGTTTCCTGTACGCACCGGATTTGTAGAGTTCTGCGACGCATAATCGCTTCCAGTTCTAAACTTTTTGAGGTCATCGATCCGACGTTCCAACTCGCAAACCGAAGTTTATGAAAATATTTTGGAAACTTCATTTTGCCCGTCCCCGGAATCTGTCGGGCTCTGACACAAGCACTTCTGCTTGCTCTGGGATCACCCGAGTGCGTTGCAATCGTGGTGCCCAGCAGGGTAGTGCTATTAATTGCGATCATTTCCATGAAGTGTATCTAAAGTTTGAGTGGTTTGACACTTGTATGCTCATTTCGAATTGATTGACTGTTGGAAGACTACTTTGTGTATAATAATTTGGTTTTCGTTTGAAAGGGCAAATTTTCTGGTTTACGAAGGCTTACAATATCCTAATAGCTAAGTAGACTGTCTGTAAGGTTTCAGAAACGTGTAAATGAAAGGTGAGTTTGGTGTCCAAATGAATATATCAAGATATTTAACGCAATTTTTCCAGTTTACTGCCTGTCCATATACTTGCAATTGACTATTTGGTAGATAGCAAGGTTTTCTTTTTCGGATAAAACAGATTGCTTGCGTTTTATAACAGTTTAGCTTTATTTACACCTATTGTAATACCGTTCTAATACTTCCATCGCATTTTGAAGATTTGTCCCAACGTTGAGAGCAAATTCGTGCGATAGTGCAATAGTATTGCAGTATTATCTGCAAAAGTTGTGGCTTGACAATTAGTTAGACTCGGAAAATCCGACGCGGACAAATTGTACAATATACGACTAAGGACAGAGCCTTGTGGCACACATCACTGGACGCTAATGAAACTAGAAACACTACTATTAGCAACTACAATTTGTACACGAGAGCATCATGCCAAACGGAGTCGAGAGCTTTGGCATGTCCAATGTCCCTTATGTTTTTTAATGCTGAGGATTATATTTGATAACATTGAAAATTCGGAGTACTTGGTGGTGGGATGTCCTATGTTGTGGCCTGAAGCCACACTGGATGTCAGGATATATGCTACGGTCAGTTATGATCTTAGTGACTTTTTGCTTAAGAACTTGTTCATATAATTTACTTACACTACGAAGCAAACTTATTGGCTTATAGCTCTCGGGACTCTCAGGGGGTTTCCCAGCCTTGAGTATAGATACCACCTTAGCTATTTTACAAACGTCAGGAAAGTACTAGATTTTAAAGCACACCTTGAACATAGCTGTTAAGGATCTAACTCCAGCTTTCGGTAGATGCTTGAGATACAAATTTTTAATACTCGTATGATCAAAGCCACCTGATTTCCTTACTTTCAGGTTATAAATATGAAACTTCACATCATCATCAGTAAGGAAATAATTTGACGGAGTGTCGAAAGTCTGCGTATTAAACATTTGTATGATGTTCATTACCAGCGAATTTGTAAAAGGATCCCGTAGGGCCGCAGATATATGATGGTTATTTGAAAAACTAGGTCAAGGGGCATTTGCTGTCTCTTCATCTGTGTAGTAAAAATTTGTTAAGTTGCGTAGACCAGGTAATTGTTTGTTTCTATTCGTTTGGTTTAGCATTTTTATCCAGGGAACCTCATTTTCTGTTCCAATCATCGTTGCGTTGTTGGATTAACTGTCTCCTTATCAGCTGGGTATGATATAACATCTCGTCACGGTACACCGGCTGCCGACACCTTTGCCAGTTTCTTCTTTGAATATTTCTTAGCTTTATTTACTCTAGGACATAGAAGGGGAGGTTATTATGACACTTTTTCTTCCTAACTTTAGGTACCGAGTCGTCTATGGCCTCAAGGATGAGTTTGTTGAAGCTATTAGCAAAAATTTCGATTCCCTCCCTATTGGAAGTACTTCCAATATTCGCGGGTCTTTATTTAAGTCTTGTCTTAATTATGTTGTGTCCAGTTTGCATTTTTTATGTCGTGATTGTATTGTACATTTTCTTTGCCCGCACGAAGAAGCATACATGAGACTGAATTATGTCCAGAACTTAGTGCGTTTAACGATATGGGTTGAGTTATGTACTCGGGACGATTTGTAACAAAGATGTAAGGAACAGAGGGACGACCAAAAGAGCTAGCTGGGAAATTAGTAGGAGATGGGGGATACAAAATCAAGATAGGAAGTGTTTAAGAGAGGTAGATTGGCAGCCCTCGTATTGACTCCAACTGCTCAGCCGTCCATATACGGTTTATTACCATGCCCATTCAATCAGAAATGAGTTTCGTCGCTAAAGACAATTTTTTGATAAAAGAAGCGGATCTTCCTCCAGCTTTTTAAGGCCCAATCACCAAAATTTTGACGCTGTGACAGGTCGTTCGGCTTCAGTTCTTGCACGAGTTGTATCTTGTAAGGTTTAATACCATGTTCCTTGCCTAAAACCGTAATATGCCCAATTTCTTGCCGATGCTCCTTTGCACTTCTAGTAGCCGACAGGGACTTGGACCCCTCCACGCAACATTTCTGGTTCATCTAGTTTTGTTATTTAGACTAGCACCTAAGTACTAAGCGTATCTGGAGAAATGGATAATGAAAGCTCACTTCTAGGGCACCAATCGTCGATCATGTCACCATCCGCAATCAATTTCCTATTAGCAAGAATTACCTTGATCCACAAAACTCGTAATTTTTTTACGCCGTGTTGTCTGGACGAGTTACACATGCCTTTAAAAGTTGCGTTGTCAAGAGCACCCACAACAAAAAGTGAGTCGTCCTTGTTTTCTCAATTATTTCTTTCCTTGTGAGAGTGATTTTCCACTTTTCAGTGTTGAGTCAAGGTTACAGGTATAACGACGAATCAGCATATCGTTTGTTTTCCTGAGATGCCCAGGAACCCAGAAGATGCCGCCCGTCAATTTTGGATTTCTGAAAACGTCGAAGGTTCCAGTATCCAGGGGTGATATATCCGGCACAAACTTGTTCAAGTATTCAAGGGTTTGCTGCGCATCCAGCTTTACGAATAATCTCTGCATTTGCTTGCTCGTTAATGCCAGCCTTTCCAATTCGGAGCTTCAGAGAGGTAATAGTGGCATACGCATAGCTGCGCCGTTCTCGTCTCCCTTGTTGTTTTAGAGACGGATTTTCCGAACACATTCAAGTTCTGTCCAACCGGACTGCAACTTTTGTTTGGATTTAAGTTTCAGATCCAAGAGGTTGGTCAGTTTTAGTGCGAACCATTTCCGCCAACTTGTTTCCCTTCAACTTCGCCACTGAGATTTTATCGCTCGACAGCATTTATCGCCACTCTACGCCTTGCGTTTATTTTCTACGTTTCTTCTTTATCCAATCCTTTGGGTTGATAGAGTTTGACCAGAACAGGCAGGTTCTCTTCGGTATTTTTGTCATCATTACAGCCCAATTCACCGTCCGTGTCGAAGAAAAAGCCGCAAGAGTAATCAGAATTTGGTAGTCCAGCTGCTTCTAAGTCAGCACCTCGTTCGCTAGAGGGTTTTGGTAGTATACAAGTTGGGATTATAATTCCTTTAGGTCACTTCCACACTTTAACACTTTAACCATTTAACGTCGAAATTGGACGTTTTTGCTCTTCAGAATTTAGCGTTTCTTGCCACGTCAAAGCAGGAAAATATAAGGAAGAAAAGGGAAAGCCCTCCATAAGGAGTAAAAATATTTTGTGTCTGTTAAATCATCGTAAAATCGATGAAGTAGCTCGTAAAGTTTTACAAACGGATACTAATTTAGATCTTCAAATCGCTTTTCCTGGATTACAAGATGATAAATTAATTATCCATATAATACGTGCCTACACTCTTTGACAATTTTAATTACGAAATAATCAAACTAATTCACTTATCCCCAAGGGCCAGTTGACATTTGGTCAACTGCTTTGTTTAAGTTAAATTGGTTTTATTAAAACAGAAAGAAATGTTGTCATGTCAAAACCCTTCAGCTACGACTACGAATAAGTAGCGCGCATACAAAGGGAAGACATCTCTCCCGACAACATCTTTCAAGATAATGAGACATTTTTCTTGTATTCTTATTCGCTTTTTTACCCCCATTTTCCAAGGTATACCTACGAGTATATCTAGTGAAAAGGGATTACCAATCCGAGTACTGAGATATGCGCTAGAAAAAAAAGGGAAAATTGCAATACTTATCAAGGTTCTTCGTTGAGAAGTTGCAGAAATGGAAAAGGACATTTGCTATGTTTCCTTTTGCTCAGACTATTCTAATGGAGTGAGTAATTTGTGTGCTGAGAAAACTGCTGCTAGATAAGGATGTGATTTAGAAATGGACTTTGTTTCTTGGGCTTATAGAACATACAACCGACATTAGTTGGAATAACAGTTGAGATGAGGTACCTGATGAGGTAACAACTGATTAGAATTTCCATGTGCGTCTCTAGTTGCAATCGGTAACAATGTCAACGTGCGTGCCCATATCTCCTTGATCTAAAAGTAACATTCATAACAAGAATATCGTCGCCTTGGGTCTTACACGCCCTAACGATTTGCCCAACTTGACGACAAATGCAAAAGCGACCAGAACGACAATAGAAGTAGAAGAAATAGTGCTCCGAAGACCTCTTGCGGACACTGATATAGGCGATATCCTTAAAAAGCGATCGGAATCGGACAATAAAACGAATTGAAAATCCAACATCTAGGTTCTACAGGCAGAGAATGGAATACCACTCAGGCTAAGGATAAGGTCACGTGCTTTAGAAATTTATGCAAGCGACTGGTGGAAAAGAGTATCAGGGTGAGATTTATTTATATCAAGCGCGGGTGTCCCAAGAGAGGAGACCGACTATGCTACCACGAAATGATTTGGCAAACACCTAAAGAAAATCGCTAAGCGAGTCACAAGTATGACGTGAACAAATTCAAGACTCAGTGGATATCCAAGGTCTGCACTAGATCACATCCAAAAAAATTAAAATTCTTTGAGAAATAAAACAAGATATCTGTGCGACAAAATCCAAACTAAAGCCTGTAAAGACTAACACTGGAGACTGTAGAAGAGACGCAGACAGTGCTGTCAATTTATAAGAATCACCTTCACAGAGTTGAAAGCTATGAGAAAGACGAAACTAAACCATATGTGGTTTTAAGCCTGCCAAATCCTTGGAGATGAAAAACTAAGACCCAACAGTATCAAATCGATACTTACAACCACTTTATCGATTTGAACATTTCTTAGGCCTCAAAAATATACTATACTTCTCTAGCCAGCCTGCTGCTTCCAATTTCAGGCGATCTACATCCCTCACCACCTTAGATGGGGTCTATCACAACTGCGCGTCCATCCAACATATTCCGGTTTTCTAGGGCGACGAATCCTATATAGTTTTTGGTTAGATTTCCTTCACCCCTGATAAGCGAGTGAACCTCTCGAAATTGTTTTCTAGAAACGACCAAGAGCAGCCTCATTCTTTATTGATACAGTTTACGTGTTTGAGTCGGATATGACTGGAGCGTTAAAAGAGATAGACCTGCCACTTAAATAATTTATGAGCTCAAAAAACCGATTGGTAGGTCCTGGACTACCTCAACCACCTGTCTGTTGTGACGTTATGTACTCTTTCTCAAAGGCATTGAGAAAGATAATTTGGTGCAAGCTTTTCACTAAGTGATTCCTTGATGCCTTGAATAGCTCAATTGTCATTGTCGTTATTACTGGCAGCCCTTTTGGACTCACGTATACTTAGTCCTGACATAAGTTCTGTTACACAATTTTCAGCGCTTATCGTTCAAAACATCTTGCGGGAACAGAACCGTTGACTTTTTTTTCAGAACACATGCACTGATCAGTGAAGAATACTAGTCAGTTTGGTTTCAGTTTGCAAACAATTAATAGGGAGTGGGGCGTTAAAGGGAATCGAGTCCTGGTAATAGATGACCAAATTTTCGAGTTGCTAAAATTACTCGGAATATCGAGAATATTCGTTTATCGGGCTATTGCTCGCTTCTACGAATTGTCTGGAGTAGGGGACAGGCCAAGAAGTGGTCGCTCGCGCGTCGTCCGTACGAATGCATTAGTAAAGGCAGTGCGTGAAAGAATTCGGATAAATCCCCTTAGGAAGAAGAAGATCATGTCCAAGGAATCGAATATATCAACCAGATCCATGTCTTGGCTGATTCGGGATGATCTGCATATGAAAGCCCATCGTAGGTCCATGGGTCATCTTCTAACTCCTCAACTAAAAATAATTAGGCTGGGAAAATGCAGGCGACTTTTGCAATGGCACGCGGACAATCGCCATGAAAAAATTCTATTTACGGCTGAGAAAATTTTTACCGTGGAAGAAGTTTACGGCAAACAAAATGATACAATTGATACCACTGCATCTAAGGAAGCGAAAAAAGTTATTCCAAGGATTCAACAAGGACATCATCCCGCTGTTCTAATGGTTTGGTGGGGCGGTCTCTCAGCTTGGTGTAACATCCTTCCATTTCTATGAAAAAGGCGTAAAAACTGGTCCAAAGGCTTACCAAGAAACCACGCAGGAGTGACTCAGAGTCCATATTCCTGGCTTTAAAGCAGCAGAGGAATGGCCATCGCGGAGTCCGGATCTAAATCCACTGCATTATGGTTTGTGATCAGAATTGGAGAACATGGCCTGCAAAACTCTCGGCAGATATTTGGAAAGCCTTCAAACAGCATTAACCAGAGCAGCGTCACCGATATCCATGGAAACCGTGCGTGCAGCTATAGTCCAATGGCCACACCGTTTCAAAGCTTGTGTTAAAGCAAAAGGCAGTCATTTCGAGTGAATTTTTTTAATAATCAATATTGTGGTCTAATAAATGAAACAATTTTGAATAAAGAAGAAGAAGCGGAAACTTTGATGGATTTTGGCAGTGCTGCCACTGATCTTCGATACTTGATGCTGGCGGCAGAGGATGTTGCAAAATTCTTTAGGTACTTTTTTTTCTTTCCCGAATAAACTCTAAAATCTAAAAATTGGTAGCCGGTCTGCCGGCAAGAACAAAAACTCAAAAAAATAAAAAAACGATCGCGAACGTGGTGGTTATATCGGTAATGGCGGATCGCAACGCCAACAAAGGAAACCAAAGGGGAAATTTGCAACAGACAGCAGGTTAAGTGCTGCCACTTTCGGCTGCTCAGCTGAGGGTGGGTTTATGGTAAGAAAAAATATCATATAATATAAGGAAGTACCAAATATAGGCGCCACGCAATCTTTTACAAGGAATTGCGAAACCTTAGCAGGAGACTGAAAAGGCAACGGTTCACCAGAAACGTTAAACAAAAGGCTAGAAGGTACGTTATAAACTGAAAATCTATTTATTGCTCAGATCTAAGAATGTACACTAGGGTGTGCGGTATGCGAAGTTAGAGGGAAATTAACAGTAGTTACACTACCGGACAAAACCGCTTAAGACTGGGCCGCTATCTTCCGTCTTCCCGAACGGTCGAAAAGTTGTATGTTTAGCGGGTCGCGGGTCCCGTTTTTTTTCTTTTTCGGTTTAGGGGAGTTTGTTTTTTTTGTTTAACGCGGACGAATGCCTACCGGGATTTCACTCAACAAATCAGAAAAAGGTACTTATCTTTTTTTTGTTGCTACTCTCCGTCTTCCTTCGTCGTCCAGGTTATTCCTTTTATTTTTCCTCTTTCCCGTCCTGTCCTGTTTTCCCTTCCTTGGGCCTCTATAGAATTTTCCTTGCGCTCTTGTAGCAGACCGCCCGCCTGCTCCGCTGGGTTCTTCTTGGGGCCTTTTGACCGTCCGTCGTACCTATTTGTGCTGTCCTTCTAAGATACTGAGAAAGTGCTCCGATGGCTGATGCGCCCATTGCTGCCCATCACTCTCTCAGGATTTTGGAAGAATAACTGTAAAGAGGGAAAAGGTTCGAGGGGGTGGAAACGGAGGTTTTCAAGGAAAAAGAGTACAGCTTGTTGTGGTAAATTTTACCGCAACAAGGACTTTTCAAGAGATTAAATAAGAGTCGATCGGAGAAGAATTTTCCGATCTCTTAAGATTGCAGCTTCAGACTTCCACAATCATTAGCTCGTCTGGGCGTTGTTCAAGTTATTCGCAACCGAACATTGGCTTCAAGAAGGTAATGGTCCGAGACGATGTTCGCTCCCGCGAACGTCCGGACGATCATTATACTGGAGGGGTGCCTTGCGTCAATTACAATATGGTCAATCTGGTTGACGGTTAATTGATCAGAAGTTCTCCTTGCCACATTGTGAATATCGAGGTCTGCGAACCGCATGCTAGCTACGACAATGTTTCGGCTTATTGGCCTAAAGTCGATTCCGGTAGTACTGCTAAAAATTGAAATGTTTTAGTTTGGGCATTCCTCGTAGGTCTTCACCAAGAGCTCGTAGTAGCTATTTTTGGTGTCGTCATATTTCTCCTCTGTAGGGGCGTGCGATCATATCGAGCTAATGCTGGCAAATTAAGCCTTGATGCGGATTGCTACAAGGCGCTCGTTCACATACCGGAAATTCAAGACTTCTTGCCTAACTCTGCCTCCAACACCAAATCAGCATCTAAATAAGAGTTGCTTTTGCCATTGTTAACAATCGCCTTAGAAGATGTCGGAAACCCGTACCGACCTGAACTCCAATTATATCGTAGCATCCGGAATAAGATCTATTTTTTGTTGTTCCGGGATTTCACTTGACCATTTATTCAATTTTGCAATTCACCCACTGTCCTGTTGGTCAGCACTCGTGCTTATAATCTCAGCGCCTACTCTATTTCTACAGCACCCACCTGCCCTGGGGTCAAGTACAAAGTTATGGGTGCTGCTCTAGACACAATTATAATTCTTTTGCAACCATCACGACGTTAGCTTTGAATAAGTCAAAGTCAAAAGCAGAAAGTGAAAAATTTGCCCAGAAAATCATCAGATAATCGTTAGTAACAAATGAATTATGCAATACAAAAAAAAAATCTTACGTACTTCCATAGACAATGTATTTTTCAAGATATATTGTCTGTCTTATGTTTCCGGCCAACTTTAAAAATTCAGTTTTGAGATACACGCGTTTGAAGTTTTGAGTAGTAGAAAATCATAAATAGTTTTGCAATACCTTTAATCTGCGAGTCGAGTTGAAGCTTTCGTTGCTATTTTGTGTGTTACCGCATCGAGTTAGAAGATTTTCACTGGTCAGTTCTTCATAGACTGGTTTGATAGCTTCATAGACTTCAATTGGAAGAGCTGGCTTATATTTGTACTCAGCCAAAGTATTTGTAGCTTTAGCCCGTTGCCATAAGCATCATGAATTCTCTCCAATAGGACATTTGTCGGTATGCGGTTTGGAATTAGTAGAAAATCTATGACCCAGTGTGTCTCATATATTGCTTCACATGTTCTCAACTGAATCACTGTTTCTACGAATCGCTAATCCATAATACATAAACAGCTCGTCTATAAGTCTTACAGTCAATTTTCCTCTTCCACGGAGACCTATTGTCTTCGTTTTTAAATTACAAAATCGGGTGCCCATTCATTTTTGCACGGGGTCTATATACTTTTACTTGAGTACTGTGAAATCCTCATATGGCTTTGCATCTGTAATGCCTTTAAAAGTCTTAGAATCACCGTCACCAATACAGTGAGTGTGTTTAACCTGGTGCAAGGTTTTAGAGCTCCGAAACATCTCAACAATTGCATTTTTCCTGCCGATCCATATAGATTCCCAGGATTCAAATCATCTGGTGATTCTAACTCATGGCGATTCAATGGTCTTCTTCAAGATGTTTTGGTCTCTTATTTTTGCCAGATGCCGTTTTTCCTCCTTTCTTCCTGTGCACTGTACACCACTTTATCACTCATTGTAAAAATTAATAAATAATTAAATAGGAAAAAAAAATGAAATTTGAGAGAAATATCGATCAAAATGAGCATATATCGACTAAAGTCTTTCTCAAATGATTGGCTGTGCCGTATACCTGCTCTGGATATAGATAATTTGGACTCTCGACCAAATTTATTAGAGTGTATAAGGAAGTTACCAAAGAAACCTTTACTAAGGCTTGGAACGGCAGTGTTTTACAGACTATTTTCAGTTCAGACAGGGGTTCCACAAGGCTGTGTTCTTAGCTCACTTTTATTTGTTCTCCATATATAAGATAATATAGCAAATTATCTACAGGGATGGGTTCGAGTTGGTGGAGTTAAAGTAAAAGTCCTTTTGTATGCTGACGATCTGGTCATTTTGCCTGGTCAGGACTGCCCGAGAAAGCTGGACTTTGGAGGGCGAGCTGATCGAAATTGTCAAAGAATATAATTACCTAGGTTTTCTTACAAAAGCGAATCTCGAGTTGAAGGCTTATATTCACAGAAAAGCAGTAGCTGTAGCGCAAGACAGACAATAGTCTCCAGAAGATGCTTCTCAGGATGGCGCGTCAGTATAACCTACCACCTTTCAAAGAATGGAATGAGCTCGCTTGCTTACATAACATTGAGTTGGGTCTTACAGAGGCAAACGTAAATGAGTGGGAAGATAAGCTCTATGTGTGCATACAGAAACAAGATGATTATATCTATAACGACTGTATAAGTAGAGTCCAATCTTCAGCTTCGCGGCATATATATAGACTTCTGAACCATGCACTAGACGCCCGTAACTATTTTAGCACGGAACATTCAACTTATCAAATAAATGTAATATTAAGAGCTAGAACCGAACTCCTGAGACTTAATTACTTGCCGCATCAATGTGATGTCAAGGCAATCTGCACGCTGTGCAATCCTAACGAGGACGAGAACATCTACCACTTTATCGTGACCTGTCCGATACAATCAGAATTACGTTTGCTTAACTTCTCTGAAGAGTTTCTCACACTTGAAGAAACAAAGAATGTTCTAAATGGAACTGAGGGATGGAACCTGCTTCTTCGTTATTGTAATCATGCCTTGAATTACCGAAATAGCTTTATTTAGTACCACACTCTTCCTCTATATATGTATTCTCAATTATCTTTTTATTTTTATGTTGTACGAGTATGGTTTCTTTTTATTAAAGTAACGTCAACTCACAACAGACGGCATTTGGCCATTTTAACTTTTCTTTTGAATCTTAAACTTTGTAATAATAAAGCAAACCAATAAAGAATGGCTAATAATAAATAATAATAATAATACTAGTTCTAATCCCCTAACGTACCTTCCCTCGAGCGCTCACAAAAGAAGACCAGGCGGCATTGTACAAAAATTTGAAAACCGAGTATTTTAGAGGTTTTACCCACAAGGAGTTGGAACTCGATTTGATTCCGACTACACTAATGGATTTGTATACAATCGTTTATCTGGGCTTTGTGAGTCTCTTTACCTTAAGTACCTCAACCGCATGCAATTAAGCTTAGTGTCGGACCCCAAACGCGTCTACCAGTTTGTTAATACCAACAGAAAGTCAGACGGCTACCGATCTACTCTCAAATTTCTTAGTGAATCTTCTACCGATCCAAAAGCCATTGCTAATTTCTTTGCCTGTTATTTTAACAAATCCTTTTGTAAGCAAACACCCGAGCCCGATCCTAGTTACCTTAGCTATATAAGAAACTGACCAGAAATGTCATCCATTTCGCTAAATATAACAACATCTTTGGTTTCAGAAAATATTACCAAACTTAAAGAAGTGTTAAAGCCATTTAGGTCCCCCCCAACCTGCCCTATTTAACTTGCCTGTTTAAGCAGGTACTTTTCCTTTCCTATGGAAGAATCTTATATCATCCCTGTTCATAAAAAAGGCCGTGGTCGATAATTATAGTCCCATAGCAAAACTATCTTCCATACCCAAACTGTTCGAAAGCATAATCTATCAACAACTGCTTCCGAACTGTAGGCCTTCTATCTGCACAAACCAGCACGGTTTCATGAAAGTTAAATCCACTACCACTTACCTAACAGAGTTCGTGTCTAGGACGCTTTGTGCTTAAGAAGACGGTGATGAAGTCGATTCAATTTCCACAGATTTCAGCAAGGCTTTCGATAAAATTTCCCATCAACTTATCATTTTCAAACTAAAAAAACTTGGGTTTTCCCTCCGTTTGTGGCATGGATCAAATCCGGTCTCCCTCGCTGGAGTCCCTCATGGTAGTCGCCTAGGACCGATCATCTTCATCCTAACGATTAATAACATAAATCACATTTTGCAAAATTTTTTGAAGCTTAATTTCAGCAAATGCCAAGCTTTAACGTATTCCCGCAAACGTCTTCCTCCGCCTCCAAGAAACTACTTTATCTGCGATGAGCCTATTCCCTCCACTACCAAAGTAAGGGATCTAAGAATAATATGTGACAACGAATTGAATTTCAACTCACATATTGACAGCATTACAAATAAAGCTAACTCTGCACTCGGCTTTATCAAACGCTGGTCAAAAGAATTTTCCAACCCATACGTTACAAGGGGCCTGTAAGGCCTGTTCTGGAATATTGCAGCCAAGTTTTGTCACCCTATAAACAAAGCCACATTCAAAGAATCGAAGCAATCCAATGCAGGTTTATCCGATTTGCACTTTGTGGTCTACCTTGGGCCGATACATATGGATTAACTCGCTATGAAAATAGATTGAAACTAATTGGCATGCATACCCTAAAAAAAAAGTCACTAAGTCGCTGATGCACTTTTTATACTCGTACACCAGTTATTGCCTGAAAACATCGACTGCCGGAGGATAACACAAAATATTTTATTCACTCCCAATCCCCGTAACCTAAGATCTGTCCCACTTCTCCTTATCCAAATTCACCGCACTAATTACGGTCACTTCGATCTTAACCAGTAGTAGGTTAAGATCGCTTTTGTTAGTTTTTAAGCCTAGGCTTAAGTTTTTACTCGTTAATAAGCTAAATAAAGTTGTCCGGGCCAATAATAAAAGTTAAATAGAGAGTTCTCTTTCTCTAGCAATTTTTCTCTAAATATTGTACATAGGAGGGAGAACACATGCAGTTTGCAGGTGGGGTAAAGCAGGTAAGGCACTTGACCCAAACTTGACAGGGTGGGCTGCTGTCCCAAACCATGGTCCAAGCAGTGTATAGCAATGAACTTTTCGGACCTAGACCTCTTTTGTGTCTAGCTCAAGGGGTAACGAATTAAAACCCTTGAAAACAGTCATGAGTCCCGCATTTCTGATTAATTGAAACTGAAATACTGACCAAAAGACACAACTTGTCAAAGGATGAAGTGTTCCTAATTAAATCATCTTTGATCTTAAGCAAAGTCTTGGAGAGTCACTTCAAATATTCGAACACAAATTTAACCGTTTGCAAGCCTCTTTTCAGCAATTACGAGATAAGCATCTCGTTTATTGGAAATGCACTTAAAACATCATTGACCACATAATCGGCATAATCGTACCTACAGCTCTATTGATACTATTCTAACCAAAAAAAAAATTACTTAATTTCCCGAAGCTCAAATAAAATAATAGAATTCACAGTCCGTTCGGCTAATGTTCGCAGCTAATTGAAAAAATGAAAAATATAAAATAAAATATTCACGCTACTGGTATTCAAAACTCAAATTTGGGTGGCAATTAAAATGCCATAGAATGTAGGCCATAGACCGGTGGTTTCCGTTTAACTATTTTAAATGCATTTTCACACCAAAGCCACACAAAATATTAGACATTGCTGCCAATTTTTCCCATATTAGATTATCGTTTCGTTTTCCATGTTGTTTGAAAAACAACAACAAAAAATTGCCTAATTTTGTGGAAATTCTATAGCGGATGCATTTGTGAATAAACTATTGCTCTAAATGAATAAGTTAAGTAGTTTTCGAATTTTTGAAAAAAATTAATTAAAAAAAATCTATTCAGGAAATTCTATTAAAAGGCTGTGGAAAAATAAAGAGGAAGGCTTCATTAAATCCTCAAAAGGACCATAGATGGTTCATAATTGAAAATGAATTCAATAGCAGCTAGGATTTTAGGCGTTTTTAGCAGAGTCAAGGAAGGACCATCGAAAACCTTTTCCAATCATCATTCCCCTCCATTTCACAGGATAATAAATTGCTTTCATAAACATGAAAAAAATCCTTCTCAACTGCTGTATCTTACATATTTTCTTGCAGATGTATTTTGTACAAAAAAAGGAAAAAATATATATACGTGGTTATAATGGTTATCCTCGTAATGAGTGATTTTTTTTAGGAGCATTGGAAAATAGCAATAGTACACCCTATCCCGAAAAAGAATAAAGTTAGGACTAACCCAGCAAATCTTCGGTCAATTAGTTTACTTCCGAATATTAGCAAGGTATTCGAGAAAATAATCAATAGGGCTCTGTTGAAGTGGGTGGAGGATAATAACATAATTCCGGACAATCAGTTTGGTTTTAGGGCGGGGCATGACACTATTCATATTATTCACATACAATGGAACCAATGCAAGAAACAGTGTCCGGGTGCCTGCCTGGTTGATTTCGAGAAGGCCTTCGATACTGTATGGTTAGAAGGGCTTTTCTATAAGTTGACCAGATTGGGTATGCCGAAACCCTTTTTATATATGATTTACAACATGCTTATAGGAAAGAAGTTCGTTGTCAAATGTGGCAACGTAATTTCAAGAATAATATTTGACATTAAAAACGGCTTACAACAAGGAGCGGTTATTTCCCCGATACTGTTTAATATATACACGAGTGATCTAGTAGGTTCCCTCAATCACGCTATAGCGTACGCAGACGACTTAGTGGCGTACAGATTAGGTCCCAAAATCCAGGACATCAATGCTCTGCTGCAGACTGACTTCAATCACATTAAAGCGTATTGCGATGATTGGAAATTGAAAATCAATTTTCAAAGTCGGAAACAATACTGTTTAGGACCCCATTGAGATGGGCTTCTTGGGATACCAGAAACCACTAGCGAAATCTGGCCGTCATTGGACACCACAGGCTGCGATTAGCGGTGAGAAGCGTAGTAAAATACCTTGGTATCTGGCTCGATCAGTATTTATATTTTGACAAACATATAAATCTTTGTTTGGCTGGAGCCAATAGAGCCTTAGCCTTGACAAGAAAACTGTTTCACAGCAGTCAACTTGACTCGAGGGTAAAGGTTATTTGCTACGTGGCTCTAATCAGGCCAATCATCTCTTATGGTTGTCCCGTGTGGTTCAACGTAGCGCCGTATTATATGGAGATAATTCGGGTGTTTGAAAGGCAATGTCTCAGGACCTGTCTTGGACTGTACAGAACACCAGAATCTGCGTTCATTAAATATCATCCCAACAAGGCCCTTTACGATGGGGCTCAGCTGAACAGGATTGACAATTTCCTGATTAAGGTGATTCGAAGGCACACTGCAAGAGCGATGAACAGCGACAATAACCTGATCTGTGGGACGTATTACCCGAATGTAATGTACCATGAGAATACACTCCGATCCGGCTTTATTCCACCGGAGGCATTCCTCTATATAGATACTAAAGGGTTAGTGCAGAGTAGGGACGGTATCCCGGTAATATACCACCGCCACCGCGGTGCGAAGGAAAAGCGGCTCATCTACGACGGGTACGACGTCAATGCTCAGGAGCTCTTTCGTTTCAGTTCCGCGATCTGAAAAATACTGAAAAACAGCACGCCGATTTTTGGTAGCTAAAAGAAGAGGAGAGTACCGATATGCTCTCCCAGACAGGTGCGTTACTGTTGTACTCGTTACATATTCTCCTAGTTGTAATTTAGATTTAGGTTAGATAGGGGGTTTTTGCGGAGAGGCCGGGCTGGTTGGCATAAGGTGGTACCTCTGAGAAGTAACTGATCCTTCTTGGTATCGGTTACGTCTCGGCGGTGCGTGTGCACGATGTCAACGAACCCGAGGCGCCCGAGTTCGCAATTGGGATGGTGACCACTCGAGGCAAAAAGCAACGAGTGCTCACCATACCGATTATAATTAAGATAGATTAAGTAGCTTAGGTAGGTTAAGTAGCAAGGTAGTCTTAAGTTTTAAAATAAAATGTAAGAATTATGGTTCCGAATCTAAGTTTTTTTTTTTTGTAAATTTTCTTAGAAATTTATATATAATATGCAAGTTTAGATGTAAGAATAGATGTAAGGCTGAAAAGTAATAGTTGTAGATTTTTCGATAAGCTTAGAGTACTCGGTAAGAGCCAGTAAGCTAAATTAAATAATTAACATTGAAAAGTAAAAGTAAAGCAGTGATTTTTTAGGCGTTAGGGTTTTAATTGTAAAAAAAATACACTCTTGTGGGTGCTGGTCATCAATGATGTCCTTAAAAAGCACGGCATACGCAGATGACGTGGCCATAATAGTTCGGGGAAAATACTTAAATATTTTAGGTGAGATTATGGAGGTTGCCCTGAAGACGATCAGCTCTTTGGCAAAAAGTTTTGGTCTCAATGTCAACCTTTCCTAAACGGAATTGGTCCTTTTTTCCAGAAAGTACACGATACCGCAGTTCAAACTCTCAAAATTCAACTGCCTCGGACAGTGCGAACTATCTTGGTGTAATACTGGACAAAATACTGAATTGGAATCTTAACGTAGCGGACAGAATCAAAAAGGCATACAATGGAGTTTTTTTTTCTGCAAAAGAACGGAAGGAAAAATATGGGGCTTAAAATCTGCAATACGGCTTCCATGGTCATTACAGGTGCGCTCCTTACCACGTGTACGACAGCATTGGACACCTTTCTACAATAAACACCGCTGGATTTACAGATCAAGAAGCTTGCTGCCAACAGTGCGATACGATGTACTAATTTGCGTCACTTCAAGAGCAGTAGCTTCGGACACGACACGATCCTTGTGGAGCTACTGCCAGGCAATCCAATCACAAAATAACGGATGATATTCGTTCCTTCGACATTCTGTATGATATAATATATCCGGAGATCGAGAACTACCAAGCAAATGGATTAATCAAACCAAATGGAATTGCCATTTTCACAGACGTCTCTAAAACAGAGGAAGGAACAGGTTCTGGTATCTTCTGAGAACACCCAGAACTAAAAGTACCGAACGCATGAAGTGTCTTCTAATCAGAGGATCTGGCCGTTCTCAGGGCGGCTGAGTTAATGCAGACGAGATCGGTATTTGGAAGAGATATCGGTATCTACAACTTGTGTGAATGTAAAGCAATTTCGTGTAGTTGAAGGAAATACTTTTTTGAAAATCTGAAGGAAATAGACGGCACGGATTTCAGAGGTCTTCTTGGTTTGTGTTAAGAAATTTAATGTTTTACCAAGGAGATAGTGTAGGTTTTTACTTTCCAAGATAAATTCAACTGGTCCCACAGGGATCGCGATGGGCCTGTTTTGTATGATGAAAAATCTAACCTAAGTGGTTAACTGTTATAAGTGGTCCAATTCTAAGTCACTTTTTCGAGCATATTGGGTATCTCGCTAAAAATACGTGCAGTGTTGTCTTCCAAGGCTGCAATTGATGCTGGCTTATCGGCATATGGAGTGATTTGACGTATTCCAAAAAGAACAATAGTTGTAAGGCGTCAAATCGCATGATCTAGACAGCCAATTCAGTGGTCTACAAAAAGAGATTAAATGCTCTTCCAAATCATTTCTTAATTGGTACATCGATTCGCGTGTTGTGTGGCATGTAGCGCCAACTTGCTGGAACAACATATCGATCAGGTTCAGCTCGTGTATTTTGGGCAAAATAAAGTTCGAAATCATTGAACGATAGCGGGCGCCATTGACGGTAGGTCTACTATGATGACCGTAAAATGGTCCAAGTGCGCGGGTAACATTTTTCACAGAGCACGAATTGTAATAGTAAGTCATCTTTGGCATAATCTTTGATGAGGTAGTCCTCTATTACGTCGCCCCTCTGAGCTGGAATTGAAAAATCAATTAAAATTAGATTTATGATTACGAAATCATATAGTAACTTATTACCATTGTTCAGTCCATTTCTGACGTTTTTAAGGTTAGAGTTCTGTCATAATCAATCTGGATGGTACGGATGTCAAAATTATTCATGGCTCTGTAGAGTTCGTCTCTAAGTCGATGAAAGGGTGGTGAGAAATGATTTGGATCTGCTGTTCAAGATCTGCAGCGATGTAAAAATGTTATGTATAATGGACAAGTCTAGAAGCACATTTTTAGCACTTTAAGCGTTAACATAATACAGCAGAGAGGAGTTTATGTGCCCAACAGGTCAGGCAATCTCCTTTCATAATATGTGGGAAAACAAAGCGGTTCTATTCTTTGGGTGTATTTTAGTCGACCCAAAATTAAATGATTATGGTTCATTCTATGGTGCTAAAAAGTTGTTCGTTACTAGCATAATAGATGCTCCAAACTGTTCGCCGATAGTTGTTCTACTATGAGGTTTTCTCATTTAATCTTGGAGGCTCTTATTCGGGTTCTACATCTAATGCATTTCCTTTTCTTTGCGAATACTTTAGAACTTCATCCAGAGATTTAGAAATATATAGCATCCCCCTAAGATTTGTATCAAGGCTATATATCTCCCTTTTATTATTATTTTTTTTTGTTTCTTCTCGTTGAGCTAGCGCGTCCTTCTTGTTTATGCTCCGTAGGGCCGGTCTGTATATCTCTTCTTTTTTAGATTTGTATTCGTCTACAAATAAGGGGTTGGGTACGGTCCCGGCAGCTTCTCGGATTGCCCTTTGGCAATTATCCCAACAGTTTTCTCTATTCCATACGGCGGCATCGAACTCCTCAAGACGTAAGAGAAATTCCATCGGGAAAACGTTGGCTGGGAATGTAGCCCCAACGTTGAACTTCAACTCAATGGTTTGCTGGCTTTGAATTACTTCGGACATACGCATCTGTATCTTAGCTACATTTAGAGCAATCTTAACCATCAGCAGTTTTGTTTTCTACGGCCATGCAGCGTCAACCTAAATCAAATATAATTGATTTTTTTAAATGTGAATCGCCTATTCCGGTCTGTCTGGAATACCAGTAATCACTTTAATGACAGTTAGCCCACTAGCCGTGGTATAGAAAAAACAAAAAAAAGAAACACTGTGGCGCTGGCAGCCCGGTGTGGGCTATGGCCTAGCTTCTTGACACTCATTTGTGTTGCTCATGTTGTCTTTTTTGTCACATCTGAGCAAGGCCTACGGTTTATCGCCGAGTCCGAACGACACTCTTAGAAGCTTTTTCGTAGGCAATTTTACTTACGGGAGTGTGCCATTGCCCGCCGAAAGGGTGATGGCGATTTGAAAAGTTGTTGGTGACTCTGCGTGATAGTCCAATGAGCTAACTGTCGCGCCATCGCCATCGCCGTGGTATAGAGACTTTATAATTACAACCAAACGCTCAATTCTAGTCACTGATAACTAAGTTGCACCTTTTCCTTCCAACGCTATAGCCTTATATCCAGATCAAAAAAACTTAATTGAAAAGTGTGGCTCTTATAACCTTGGATATTTCTACATTTACCAGTTTTGTCTACATGATGTGGGACTACTATACGAGTAGGTCGACCGCCCTTTTAATAGCAACTTGGGAAACAAAATCTCGAATTTTGATAAAATTCAGTCCTGGTCTTAGTAAAAAGGAAGTCCTCGCTGTCACTGATAACTCTTGTAAATTGGAGAGTATCTGCTCAATGCCAATTTTAGCGAAGCTGTCAGTGTCCCTGCGAACAGGTCTAGCGAGCCAGCTGCCAGAATTTTAACGCTTCCTACTCCTCAACCACTGAGTACCTACACAAATAATACTTCTCAAAAAACCTCACAAGATTCCATCCATCCATGAAAGAAGAACAAATACTTTAAAGATCTGTTGAGTCAAGACATTTCAAGACCCAAACTCACAAGTTGATATAAGGCAGGTTATGCAGAGGGGCGAAAGAGGCTGGTTTTAATCAAAACAAGTTGCAACCCCTTGGAATCAGGCATATCTGCAGGCAAAGGATTGATATTCTAGTTAGAAATCAATTGCTGAGCCCCTGGAGATTCATCGATTTAATTGCATTATTTTCATTCCAGTGTGGCAAATAATATACCGGACTGCCCACAGAAAACAAAATCAAAACATGATTTCAATATTTTCATTCGGAATATTTTCCTACCGATTCAATACATTTGTTACAGCGAATCAATAGTGATTCGAATTCCTGCTTTGGCTTATTATGTGGAATCACCCCAACTACCTATGCCGGAGCTACTTCAATGGTCGGCAAACTTAAGTTTCGATTTCAATTTCGGAAACAAAGAGCAGGAGCACGGTGCAAATTAAGTGAATGAAGCTTCGGGAAAGCCAAATTCTCATCAATGTTTGATCACCGTTCAATGAAAGTGAAACAAATTTTGCGCAGACCTTGTTTGCCCAAATCCAGGTAAAGAAAGGTTCTAATACCCTCATTGTTGATGTCTATGGCTTCTTCCATCATTCTCAGTGAAGCATTGCGATCATATGCAACAAAATTATTTACTTTTGGATCACCTCAGGTGTTCCTTCGTGTTTGTCATCCTCCAGCGTCTATCTGCAGCCCAAAAAAACGTTTATGAAACTCGAATGCACTTGTTGCGTCAATGTGAATTTTTCTGATGAGTTTTTAGCAAGTGTTGCGTCGAATTTGATGACAGCTCTTAGTTCTATGTTAAAATTTCAACATTAAACGAAATGGTGTTTTGGAAAAATATTTTTTTTAACTATTAAGTGTCAACCAAATGTCATGAAATTCTCACATATAAGGGAGAACGATTCAAGTTTCAAAACCCATATTTGGACAAATAGAATTCCCTTTTGGTAGCTGGAATATGCCTCGTGTCCAGGATATTATTAGCCACACTATATACATATGTTCTCCTAACATAATTATCGCCATGCTGCTTTGGAAAAAAGTGTAAGAACAAATCCAAAACAAAAACAGAGTATTTACCCTCTCAAAGTTGAATATAAAAAGAAAACATCACACGGTATCAAAACAAAAGCTTCCAATCATAACAAGCAGATGGGGTTGATGGTTTACTTTCTAATTCCATGCCAAATTCCATGCAAACGAACATTTCCTGCCATAGCACTACTTTTCGAATGTCTCTACCAGCACCCTTTCGTTTACACAATTTGGTTTTTTTTTTTTTTTTAATATAAATGTTCACTTCTTTCGAAAAATGTCAGCCATAAAGGATGTGAAATTCTTTTAACCCGAAAGGAGAAAAGACGACATAACGTCACACATTTTGAGTTAAGATTTCTATCCTTGCAAAGAACATTTCGCACATCCACCCACCCACACATATGATATGTCATACAAAGGCCATAGGAATGCCAACAGAGGGGTTCTAAAAAAAATAAATAAAAATAAACAGAATCCTGTCATTTATTTGTTTATTCAACCCCACAACCCTTATGCGGATGCCAGGGCTGCCTGCTTCTTAAGAAAACGTTAACTTTTGCCATTCCGTTTCGAAACGGTATTATTGCTGAGAGAAGTACAAGTACAAAACTGCACACGATAAAACGAACCGAAGGGAAAAATTCAACAAAACACATTCGGATACACAATACACACACTGTCAGATATTCTGCACAGAGATTTTCACCATGTCAATTTCGAGCTAAATGCAAATGTTTTCGTAAATTTGCCTCCGCCAAGTTTGGTTAACAGTAAAGGGTGCTAAGAGACTTGTGCGGTTGACAGCCTAAATAAAATCTGTCGGTTTACTGAATTTCAAATGTCAGTCCATGTACCGGGGTACACATTTGAAAGTAATCCTGCAGCAGACAAGATGAAGAAATTTGGCATCACCTTATAAAAATATATGCCTACGAGTACATGTGGATGTGGATATAGCTGCTTCGAAAATCAATTACATTACGGGCTTGTTACTTTGAGTAACTTGGTTAAATTGTTTTAGTATTGCGACTTAAGTTATAACAAGTTTACTTACTTACTTTAGGTGGCGCTACAGTCTCTAGCCAGTACGATGCTTTGCTAGCTGCCTCCAGTTTTGCACGCGAAGTTGGCTGAGGTCCCCTTCCACTTGCGTTCGCCACCTGAGTCTCCATCTTCTTCTACTGAGCTGGCTCTCGGGAGTAAATTCGAAGACTTTTCGGGGCGGAGCGTTGGTATCCATCCGATCTATGTACATGAACTACCCATCTCAGTCGTCGGGTCTTCACTCTTCTGGCTAGGTTGATGTTGCTGTACAGTCCGTACAGTTCGTCGTTGTATCTTCTCCTCCACTCACCGTCAATGCAGACGGAACCGAAGATCGCCCGAAGAATTTTTCTTTCGAAGCTATCAAGAGAAGGCTTTGCTACTAATTTCCTTCTTAGCGCAAAGAAGCAGCGCTTAGCAAGAGTTATTCTTTGTTTGATCTCAGCACTGGTGTCGTTATCTGTATTTATAACATTGCCTAGGTATACAAAGTCCTTAACTACCTCAAAGTTATACCTGTCGAAGGCAACGTTCTGCCCGAGATATTGCTCTGTATAGCTCGTTTCTATAAAATCGATGAATTCGATCTGACCTTCAAGGCATTTCTCCAACATCTGTAAGCGATGTTAAGAAGAGTGATGCCTCTGCAGTTGGCCCAGTTCAGGTGTTTCCCTTTTTGAAGATCGAACAAACAATGCTGAAGTTCCATTAATTGGGCATTCTTTCGTCCGACCATATTATAGTGATGAGGTGGTGTATGCTCCATCGTCATCGTCTGCCACCTTAGAGAGCTCGGCGGTCAATCTGTTCGCTCCAGTAGCTCTAGATAACTGCTATCTTCACCAGGTCGGGTGGAAGGTATTGTTGATCTACATCGTCCAGGTTGAAAGCTTCATTCTGCCTGACAGGGGTATTTGGTTCGTCATCGCCGTTTTACAGTCTACAGAAATGAACTTGCCAAATCCTCAGCATCGACTGTGACTCTACTACGATGTTCCTTGTTCGCCTCTACAGGCTTCGGTTTGGGGCTTGTGTCCGTGCCATGTTTATTTTACTTTTTGGTACACCTGGAATAGAATCTCCTAATTTCCTCCACCGCGCGCTTACCATGCTCCTTTTTTTTCCTCCTGAGAAGCCGCTGTTTGTCTCTCCCTTTCTCCTCGCAAGACATGTGAGCAGATCGAATTCTTCTATGCAACGCTGCCTTGTATGCATTGTGATAAGCTGCATGTACTTGCCGGCACTCGTCATCGAACCAGGTTGAGGTGGTCGAGTGAAGTCCAGCACATCAGAAGCGAAAACTCTGATGGCTTTTTGGAAGTCTTGCCACTGGTTTTCGATGCCTGGTGCTGGCGGCAGTGTGCCTCTAAGGAGATCAGAAGAGACTCGATCGGAAAAGATTTGGGGATCTCTGGCGGTTGTAGCCGTCTGACATCAAAATTTCTCACAGCATTAGCTTGCCTTTGTACTTGATATCCGCAACCGTATCTTGCTTACAACAAGCCAATAGTCCGAGTCGATGTTGGCTGCTAGGAATGTACAGTCGTTCATAATACTGGAGGAGTGACTTGCGTGGATCGCAATGTGATCAATCTGGTTGACGGGTGATTAATCAGGAGTTTTCCAAGTTCCCTTGTAAATATCGAGATGTGGGATTCCGGAAACTCAAAATTGTTTGCCTAAGTCTGCCTCCAACACCAAGACAGCATCTAAATAGGTACTGCTGTAACAGTCACTGTAGTAGATATCGCGGTTGTTCATCCTATTTGGCCGGCCCATCCCATCGCATTTCTTTGATAAGTATTGTACATACGTCCTTATACGAATCTTGTTGTTGCTTCGTCGCAAGATGCCCTAGAGGGCAAGTTCCATTACAAACTCCTCTAAGACGAGGGATCTGTTAAACTAAAGCCAGTAATCTGTACGGGGATGTGAGCGCTGCCGTTATTCCATAAAGGGCTCAGCCGCTACCACCTCTTTTCCAAGACCCTGACTCCCGGAAATCCTTACCGGCCTGAGTTGAAAATATGGAGGAGTAGTCCGGCTGAGTTGCGGGATTTTTCTTCATCGCAGTAACCGACGGTTTACACTGTCGGAAACAGCTGCAACACTACATAGATATCGCCAGGTTGCAAGCTCTCAGTGCCGTCCCTATTTCCACAGCACCGTCATATCATGGTAAGAAAAATTAGACGGGAAAGCTGGTCAAAGTGTACCGTAGTATCAGAGTCAGATACTCGTTGTAAAGCAATGTCGACTGATGTGTGTTGGCCCCCTTTATATTGTAAGAAAAATCCTTTTAAAAAATGTTGGATACTATTCATTTTAACATCACACAATTAGATTCGATTGCATTGAATTACTTTACCTTTACAACCGCTCAACAGTTTAACTTTCCTTTCAAAGTAACCAACAAATTAACGAAGCATAAAAATCGTCGCTTTCATAAACCTCATGGGACCTCACTTCAACCGAAATTGACTGCTTTCCCGTGATCACGTAATGCCCCTCAAAAATAATGTCCTACAAAAAACAAATACCCAAAGTGTAAGTAATTTTATAACATACACGGTTTACGGTCAACTTGACATAACTGCTCAATAAAACACGAGAGGCCCACAAAGTCAACATCATCTCAATAGGCTACGAGCGTATAAAATAATTTAATTGCTGGTCGCACTTGTATGCGTATTTGTTCGGAAAAAGGTAAATATTTGTTGTTGGACCGCACATTGAAAACTGGTGTACTTATCTAAGTAATCAATTTGGAATGGTTCAATGGTCAATTGCGTTAACGTAAACTGTTTACACGCAACACCAATCAAATCGGCAAATTGCATTGATCCAATTTTGTAAGTAATGGTAAAATGTTAAAACATTGTAACATTGCGGCCATTGTAGGGGTTAATTGCGGGGAGAAGCAATTTAATTTTGTTTTAAAATTGCATTCGCTCACTTCATTAAAATTCGACCTTTCATTGGGTCCATCCTAAATTTATTTATTACATTTCCGGTTGAGTTTATGTGTGTTCTGGAGGAGTACATTTGTTGGCGTAATTGATTTTACTGAAAACGTTTACTGTTTGAGGTACTAATTTTGAGTATAAAGGTAAACCATACACCATGAGGGCCTTATGATCTGGTTTAATAATGTTGAATTAATGCGAATAAAGCCTCCTTGCAGTATGTAACTTGGAGTAGCTATATGATAGAGAATCTACTACAAGTTGGGGTCACAATGTGCCACAAAAATTACACCGAATCCCAATTCGTTTTTGACGTTTCTGAAGCAAACAGAATTAATGAGAATAAGCAGCCGAACGCTATATTCCTAAAGAACACGGAACAATCGTCTCGATGATTTTGATGATGATGACGCAACGTTCACTTTGTTACCATTTTTGTGACCATCTGGCTTTCACTAGTCTTTCAATGAGTCGTTAAGACGTGAAAATAGAACAAAACGGGACTGAGCAAATCCCACCTTGGTCCGAGAATATCGCTGCCGTAGTTGAAGACGTCCTAGATGCATTCAATTCCAATTCACTCCATTCCAATCACGTCGCTGCCAAATTTGGGGAAAGAGTTGAAGAGCTGGTAGACGTCAGTTTTGGCGGGCAGAAAAAGGAGGTAGAACTAGAGGAAAACTGTGCCAGAAAGGTGCAGAGCACCGCCATTAAGCTAAGTATAGTGCAGGATCATTGTGTAGTGAAGTGAAAACATTTTAAGAAAAAAGAAAATTAAGATTCCGGTAGGTCGGGCGATAGCTGAAATCGCGAGAGAAGACAAGACACGCGACATGTTAGGTTACTTTCTTGAGTTTGGGATGGTGTAAATAGCGGGTCCCATTGTCGGTGAGTATACCCCACACTTTTATATTTTAAATAAATCGTCGAGCTCCAACGGAGCCGTTATAACGTAAAGAAAACCCTGGGAATATTCTTCTTTTTTTTAAATTTGTTTTTTTCTTTCTTTTCTTTATAGTAAAAGTTGTATGATTCCTATAAAGATCACGTGGCGCTCAACTTCGTTGTTTTGTTAATTGTGTCCCAGGCTAAGCTGCCTTTTAAAGCACATCCTGTAGCTAAGACGAACCCACAGTTTGGAATTAGTGAAAATTCTAAAGGGAGGCTTTGACAGTTGCCGGGAATCAAACGTAACAATTTGGCGCCCAACGTGGGGTAGACAGTACACCAGCTGTTGACTGAGAATGACGTCTAACCTACGCTCAAACCCTCCTGAATATCAACAAAGAAGGAGATGATTACTGTGAAGGAATTATTGAATTTTTTTTTTATATCTGCGCGGTCCAAACGATCGCTGTGGATAATGAGCGCTGTAGAGCCATGACCAATGAATTTTTCATTACTAAATTGGATGGATTGAAGAGGAGACTGGTGAACATTGGGCGAGTCAAAATCTGGTATCTACCATATATAAGGAAAGAAAGAAGTGTTCAATAAACATCTCTCAGTAATTAATTTTTAAGGTAAAAAGAATTTGACCTAGGTGGCCGCTTTGTGGAACATCACGCTGGATGAGGGAAGAGAATTAAACGCGGAAGCCAAGTTAGTTAGTAGACTAAATACTTAAGTTTTCATTCAAAATCATTTGGAAGTGTGCGGGTGTATAGAAAGTTTACTCATAAGACGAGAATTGCCAGCATTATTTTCGAATCCCCCTTTTGTGTACGAGTATGACGGGGAGAACTTCTGAGTTATTGTAGTTCTTCTTGGGTACTAATAGGATCAAATGTTTAAATGAGAATGAAAATTGAAAAAGATACCTACTTCAAGTATAAGAGATCTGGTACGAACAAGTTGGAGGTATATGATTGTTGAAAGAGGTTGGTAATGGTGTGTAGAGAGGCTGATGATTTCTTTTCACAATAGAGGGACAGGTTTCCTTCAGATAGACCAAATTGACGTAATGAACAAAAGCTGCTACAAAGTGGTATAGATTTGTTTGAAATAAACGTAAGTATCAGTTGGAAAAGTAACGATTCTTGCTTGTTATGTTGATGATGTCCTGCGAAACGCAAACGGGATACAAAAATAATCGATTTAAATATTTTTTTGATAAAAAGGGAGAGCGTATCAATTTAAAGCTAATTCAAATGAAGACCTGTTGAGATACGAATTTCTTTTGGGAAGGCTTGCCACATGCAAGTAGTAGAAAGGGAAAATTGTGAAAGGATTAGCCTTGTGGGTCGAACAGTTTGAGGACTGGAGACTTCACCAATGCCTTCTTCAGCAGCCGAAACGAAACTTCTTAGAGATGCCCCATAGCGAAACTCGATTTCTTCGTACGAGTAGAAGGTCACTAAACGGTTTCGCAATTGTCGCGAATTTGCTATGAATTTACGAAAATAGCCTGTAAGCCTCGAAAATCGTTGCTAGGATGTCTTATCTGTGGGCATTGGAAAATTGCTTACCGCGTTCGTTTTTTTCCGCTGATGGTCGTATAGTCCCTCCTTCTACCATGTATCCTAGCAACTTGATCTTCTTTCGTAAAAGCTGGCATTTGGACTACTTTAACTGAAGACCATGATCACTTGCTTCTTGCAGTACCCTACTTAAACGCACGTCAGCCCGAACCACTATGTCATCCACGTACGTCAGCATAACTCCCTTATATACGAGTAGTATACCAAACGCTTGAAAACAGCGTTGACGAAGCGCGTAAATACTGCAGGTGAATTACATAGTCCAAAAGGGACCCTTTAGAAATTCATACTGGCCATTACTGATGATGAGTGATGTGTATTTCCTTGACTCCGGCTCGATCGGCACGTGAAAAAATCCATTTACTCAGTCCAGCGTAGAATAGGTCGTCGAACATGTCGTCATTAATCGGCATTGGATCACAATTTGTTGGTTGATGCCCCGAAAATCGCAACATAGCCTCTTAGTTCAATACCTTTTGGCAACTAACACTACAGGTGAGGAAAACTCCGTTTGGCTTGGTTGCCCAATTTTGCTGTCTAGCCATACACTTACTTGACGCTCGACTTCTTCTTGGTCTGGGAATGAAATTTGTTGGGTGACTCATATATTAGAGCTTCGTTCTTCAGAACGCCATACTAATTGGCGACTGAACCTCCTCTTTTGGCTGATAATTTAGAATCATCATCTCGACCTGGTCGTTAACCATCTTTGGTAGGTGAGATAGGTTGACGTCCTCAGTTATTAAGCCGCGCTTTGACTTCACGGTGCAACATAGATTCACAAATTCTTTGCGCAGTTCGCTGATGCCACCCTATTCGATGGGACTTGCACCATCTGGTCTTTTGTTTTCCGTCTCACAGGTCTCCATGACAAGAGAAATGCTCGACATTGATGCCTGTCCAACTTCCTTACGGCTGCGTTGCTCCGACTCCTGTTCACCAGACGGATCGCCTTTCTCCTTCGTCTTTCCCCTCATGAAACGAACATCGCTGCCGTCAATACTAAGAACGACTTCCCTCAGTAACTCGTTACCTAACACCACAGTAAAAGGTGACTCGGCTTCCCTAAACACGTACAGTTTAGCATCGAACATGATTTTGTCTGCCAACACCTTTGCTTCAATGTATCCCTGGGAGAGCACTTGATAGTTTCCAACCCGGACTATATTTTTGCCCTCCTTAGCTGGGTCAAAAAGTCTCGTCGAATGAGCCATATATTGTGTGTCGATCAGCGCGGTGACCTCCACGCTGTCCACCTTAACGTCCTTCTCTAGATGCTTTGTCCTTACCCCGAACTTGACGTTGGCAACTTGCTCAATATTGTTTATAGTGTGGATGGCTACCAGATAATCAACATACGGCAGAGTAGAACTGTCACCTCGAAAGAATTTTAAGAGCCATGGTGGGCTCTTCGATTTAAATTGAGTAATAAGCCGAATCGGACTTGTCATAGAGAATAGAGATAGCGTAGAGAAAGATACTATAGAAGGTGTTGAGTTAAATCAGAAGTCAGACTGAATATTTGAAGTCGGGCTTGAAATAAAGGTACAAATGAAAAGATACAATGCTCCAGCCTTGATGTCGAGTTTAAGGAATGAGAAACTAGTGCAATAGTGTAGACGATAGTATAAAAAGTTGGATTGTCAGCACTGGACTGGGCTTCGCTGGCAGTGATCCAAGCGGTCGGTCCATTTTTTGATGACTCGGTCCAATATGTGCGGCGTTTTTCCGGCAATAGCGTGTCGAATGTTGGCCTCGAGCTCGTCCAAAGTAGTTGGCTTGTTAGCCTAAGAAATAATCGAGTGGAGTCAAATCGATTGATCGCGGCGGCTAATTGATGAACTCTCACCGTGGGATAACCCAGTTGCCAAATTTCTCCTTCACAACTTCGAGGGTTGCGTCACTTGTATGGCATGTCTCGCCGTCTTGTTGGAAACACAAGTCGGATATGTCGATGTTGTCGAGCTCTGACTACAGAAAGTCGGTTAACATCACTTTATAGCTAAGACCATTGACGGGAACGGTGTCTCCTTCCTTCCTTCCAAGCAATCAATCTTTCTGGATGCATTGATGCTTGGCCGAACACTTGTGGATGACATGCGCCCGAATAATGGCAATTTTTAATGGTTGACATAGCCGTTGAGCCAAAAATAGGCCTCATCCGGGAATATGATTTTTTGGCCAGAATCCGGATCTGTGGCCAACATTTCCAGCGCCAAATGAGGCAACTCATGGCATTTTTAATGGTCGTCCGGCTTCAATACTTACGTCAGCCCAATCTTATACGGATGTAGTCGCAAATCCAACAGCAAAATAAGACGGCTCCAAATCGACACTTCTGTTTTCATTGATACTGGCCGCTACGGCGGCTTTGTTTTCTTCGTTTCAAGCAATCGCTGTCTAGTTGGTGGCTTAAGATCCAAAAGAGTTTATTCAAGCTCAAACTTTTCTACTGTGCGTCGAATTGCCTGCATACTCAATCCACGATGATGACCCACCTCGCGACGATATTCACTATGCGTATTTACAACAAATTTCCGTGCGTTCGGCAAGTTTTAAACGGTGCATGATGAAATGGCCAACTTTACTAATTCGTAAAGTCTTTCGATACCAAAGTTGTAGAAGTAAGAGACTAGAGATACATACTATTGATCGCATTGATTGTAGTTATCTGCCATGCGCACAAGCTACTTTGAATATATTTTTTGACCCGCAATGTTGGTAATGACTGACTGACACTCATTAATCTTCAATTCTAAGGTATTGACTTGATACTCTCATGCTGTTGAGCTGCTTGAATGTTCTCTGTCAGTTTATTCAAATGAGAAAGGAAGGAAATTAGTATCATTTATCGGAAGAGGAGGCCAAAAACCGGGATTTCATACAAGGATGATAGTAGAAGTTCAGTGCAGTCCTACAATACATTTTCTTCCCTTCCCAGTTGCGTAAACGTACAAATTATTTCAGCACTTTGATTTCTTTTAGAAAAGAAGTAGCGAAGAGGATCAAACTTTTCGGTTTTAATAAAGTAATAACAATCAATCAAGCGAGCAACTGAAACACGCATATTAACCCAAAAAGCGGGACATGTCCCCGGATATAACATTTGTATCAATGGAAAAGATTTATTATAAGTACTACTTCCTTTCTATTGTATCGGATGCCTGCTCTGAAGCACGCGATTACGATTACCCACCCTGCCACCGAATCCAAGGCAAACGAGAAACGAATCTGTTTTTAACTTGTGTGTTTAGCGTTTAAAACATGCAAAGCTAATGTCTCTTTTGTTGTGTGGGTAATTTATTTGGTGTAATAATAATTTGGTTTATGGCAGCAGCATAGGGAGTCAGTCCAAGGAATGTTTAATCAATTAGTTTTATTGAGTAAGGAACAATGGCAAAGAAGTTATACAAATCTAAAGCAATCTAAATGATTTGATGAGGAAGTGATCCGAGTGTCAGAGTACGGGTGATTCGATCCCTTAATAGTAAGGATTATAATGTTCGTTGAGTGCCTTTTATTCGACATGAAATAATTTGAGATCTATTAGATTGATGGTCCTTAACTGATAGACTACGTACGAGTATATGTAGGCCAATTTGTGAAATTCGTGTGCACTTTTATGGTTCGAAGTTTACCTGTTCGAGGAAGGGTCACTTAGAAAATGTGCAAATGACTGATATTCTTTTGTTGAGAAGGCATAGTTGACACATTTATAAAAAGGGCAATGGGGCATGAAGCAGCGATGGCAATGTGCAAACTGTAATCTTATTTGGCTTCCATTTACCAGTTAGGTTGTCTTCTTCTTGTTAAGTGGCGCTACAGTCCGGGGTGAACCTGGGCCTCAACCAACAAGCCTCTCAAACTGACACGGTCTTTCGCCTGCTCCTTCCATCGGTGATGCACTCCCCTTCCACCGTAGATTCGGTCGTCCTCTGCTATATAGTCCCCGGGGCTCGGATTTGAAGAGCTGTGGTTGCCATTCGCTCTACATGGCCCAGCCATTTTAGGTGTTGAATCCATTGATGCTTGATTTAGGCGATGTCGCTGTGCACCGGTTATATTAAATGGTTAAATCTTCTCCTTCATTCCCCGTCAATATAAACGAGACCAATAATAAGACACAGTATTTTCCTCTCAAAACGGCCAAGGGTTTCTTCATCCTTGTTCAATATGTCTCTTCATCCATGTTTCTGTGCCGTAGAGCAAGTCTGGGATGATCAATGTATAAAGCCAGTTTGGTCTTGCGAAAGAGGGCTCTGCTACTCAATTGCCTCCTGAGCCCGAAAAAAAAAACAGAAGTTGGCAAGAGTTAGGTATTCTACGTCTTATTTCCGTGCTGTTATTGTTGCTACTTGTACGAGTAACTGCGGAGCCAAGGTAGACGAAGTCTACCTCGAAGTTATAGCTGCCATTTTGTGACAAGTCCTTTTTTGATGACAGAATATACTTGGTTTTTGCCTCATTTACCGTGAGACCAATATTAGCCGCTTTCGCTTTGATAGCTGCGAATGCATCTCGTCTCGCTGTCTTCGTCCAATAACGCTAATGTAATCTGCGAACGCAAGCAATTGTTAAGACTTGTAGAGAATCGTTCCCCTTCTATTGGCCAGTGAATTTTACACGATTCTCTCTGAAGCGATGTTGAAAAAGTCACATGACAGAGCGTTGCCTTGTCTTTAACCTCCATTCGTTACCGGCCTGGGTGTCGATCTGGAATTCCAGGGTCTTTTCCAAGATTTGTCGTAGGACGATGGAAGACTTCCCTGACCTGAAACTACCCTGATATGGACCTATTAGACTGTTCATAATCGGTTTCAAGTAAATACACAATACACAAAACGGCAGAGAAGATTTTGAAGGCGGTGTTCAGGAAATTAATTCCAGTCCAATCGAATGGGTCTACGTTTTTGTGGATTCGGCAAATAATGCCGAGATTCCATTCATTGGTCATGCTTTCTTCTAACCATATCTTGAAGATGAGCTGGTGCATGTTCATAATCAGGTAATCTCCAACTGCTTTAAATAGCTCAGCTGGAAGCCTATCTGCGCCAGCAGCTTTGTTTGATTTTAGTCTCGTTATCGCAATCTCAACTTCGTCTAGGTTAGGTGGACGGAATTCTCTGCTATCATCGTCCAGTGTTGATGGTTTGATCTGCTCGACAGAATTATGCTCTTCGTGGCCGTTGTACCATCTGCAGAAGTGGTTTTTCCATATTTTCAGCACCGACTGCGATTCTACTACTAGGTTTCCTTTTTCGTCCTTGCAAACTTCCGTTCTGGCTTTGTTGCCTTGGCATGTTCTTTGAATTCTTTAAAAAAATTTTCGAACGTCATACCTGGTGTAGCATCTATCTGTTTTATTCTAAGCAGTCTATGTTCTCCCCGTCTTTTCTGTTCGTGAGCTCACGAGCAGCTCTCGTCCTGTGATGCAGAACACCTTTGTATGCCTCTTGTTTAGCTGCATTCGTCATCGAACCATTGGTTTGAAACCAATTATGCCAGATGCTGCTTCTCTGATGGCTCTTGGACACTGGACGGCATTCCCATTGGTATTCTATGATTGATTGTGTAAGGGCTCCCGGATTTTGAGAGAATTTGAGGGAAATGCTGTCTCTTACAATTGCAGCTTTTCAATGTCGAAAATGGGTGGTCTGACTTGACTCTGACTGCAATAAGGTAGTGACTCGAGTCTATAGTATGTTGGCTCCTCGGAAGGTTCGGTCCTTTTGTGGATGTTGAAGTGTGGAAACCGCGTGCTGGGTACTATGAGATTGCTTCCCGTCACGAAATCTAAAAGTATGCGTCAATTTTCTGATGTGGTGTCATGCAGGCTTTGTTTTCCAATGACGCGCTCAAAAATGACGCCCAGCTTAGCATTCGGGTCTGCTAGAACAGACCGTAGCATTTTAGGGCCTCCGCGAGTTATTCGGCTGCACGCGGTCTGTCAAGGGAACTTACATTTCAGGTGCAGAGTCGAAATTCGTTTTCCTTTTTGAGTTTGCTGGGGTCTTCAACATTGTATTCGCCCGTATCCTTGGTGTGTGGTTGTCTCTGAATTATTTTTTGTTCTCCGCGGTTATGAAGTAACGCCTACTCACAGCCCCAACCTGGAGGGCCAGTGCCTTAGTTTATGCCCAAGAACAAAGGGGGATGTCAGTATCCCATTTCGAGGTTATGCAAGCTGCCGTTGGCTCATGATAGAGCTAGTCTGCCATCATCACCCTGACTAGTCTCGGAAATCCTTAAGGACCTAGGCTGCAGATATGTTGAAGTATCTCGCATTAAGTTCCGTCGTCCGATTTTTGACCCCGCCATTGACTCCATTTTGGGGGTTCATCCGCTGTACGTCCTCCTTCTGAGGGATTTTGCTCCACCATTATTTAAGCTCAAAACCACGAATTATCATTAGAGAAAATTACAAGGAAGGCTGTTCCAGTGGCTTACTGACCTGCGATAGCTGAAATATTCTAAAAGTAAAAAAAAAAACGAAGCTTTCATGATCGCGAAAGATCTCAGGTGCCAGTCGGAAGGTTAAGAGCTTGTTAGGGAGTGGTTCAGTATTAGTGGATAAGTATTTCTGCCAGTAAGTCTAGTTCTTTCCTAAGTGTAAGGCTTACGTGTTAACCTGCCTAGTATTCAAGGTGATTACGAGTGGTTTTTGTGCAGATCAATGACACCAAGTAGAATTTCGCGTACTGCCATGAAATTCGGTCTTAATCAGATTTATGTCGTAGTTATGAGATTAAACTAACATTTTTGTATCTAAGTTATGAGATTTTTTTTAAAACGTAAAACGCCTCTGCAAACAAAAACCCACACATGTGCATATACTAAGTTTAATTCCCACAGCTTACACTCAAAGATAGAAAAATGAATTAATTCGCTTTTCAATATTCAAACTCCCCCCTCTACTGGTTAACAAAATTCAACACTTTTTTTTAGTGTTAACTTTGTCAACAAACAATTTTCTTTCAATTTACAAAAATAGAAATTCCCTTCACACAAAAATTCAATTATTTAAACAAGAAAATCGTAAAAATAATTGGCAAACAAAAATATGTTACACTTTTACATGACTGAATTTATGTAAAAATAATAATCTGTCGCTATGATACGGATAGCAGTTGGATACCAAAAAAAAAAACAAAAAACAGAAAAAGATGTGAAAAAATATGAGAGTAACGATTGCCTGCCTACGATTTGACAGAGTATCCCCCTCTTCTACCTACATCAAGTTATGCAGATCTCGTTGGTAGACAGCAGTTAGAAGATACTCGTATTCGTACATCTCCATCCCATGATGTACTCGTACAATATCCGTATTTGAGGTATTTCCATCTACGGTTTTATGTGGGGAATTTTTGACAATTTACAAGCCAAATGGGAATGCAAATCTGTTAAGCGTGACATGGAGTATTACAATAGAAAAAATATGACAAAACCAAAAAAAAAAAAACATTAAAATAAAATCCGAGTTATGCTGATGAATAAGTTGTAAAGCATATTTACTACAATTGTTGATTTCGTTTTTGTGCTGACACCGAAATTTAGTTTTCGAGGATTTACTACAATGTGTGGTATTTACAATGGATGGACATTGCATTGAATTGTTTTTAGTTGTTACCAAAAAAACTACAAAAAAAAAACAACAGAAAATGTGATACGGATACTCGGAAATAAATGAAATTCTACCGAATAACTATCTAGATTTGCATTGGCAATTAAGCTGTAACATTTTGATTGGTTTACAAATCTATGTGCACATAACACATGTATCTGTCAGTTTTTACTGAGCTGTCAAAATCAATAAACAAAACTATTGTGATAGTTTTATAGGAAGATTTAATTGCTTTTCATACACTTAAACGTATTCGATATACTTACATCTACTTTATAAACATACATATATAAACGTTTATTACTTTTATGAGTTCTTGAAGGCCTTAACCCTCTAACCAATAAGGGTGCCCTGAGGCTGCTATCATTATAAGGTAGTAGAATCCTCAAGTACGAAATTATTTCCGTTTTAACAGATTTGGAAGCACTTAAAAAAAAAAACAAGTTGACACAACGGTAATTGCATTGGGTCACTATGTTCATTCAGGCGATAGTAACCGCAAGTGTCAAGGCCAATGATATCATTGGCCCTAATTATGACCTGGACAATCGCGTCTTGGTGCACAACTTCTATATTCGAAATGAAGTAGAGAACTGGCGATCCGAGGGCTCTGGTTTCACCCGCTTCAGCGACGAAAATATGGCAAATAATGTCATTGCCAGAGAAGGTGAACTATCCCCGTTCATTTCGAAGGAAGAACTCCATGAGATCTTCGACACAATCAGAAGTAAGAAATCAGTGGGGACTGATGGTATTCCGAACATCGTGCTTCGACATCTTCCTCTAGAAGCGGTGGACATTTATACCACCCTGTTTAATAATGCAATGAATAATGCACATTATCCAGCGCATTGGAAAACGGCGGTGGTTCAACCTATCCCCAAAAAGGGAAAGGATATATCCAATCCGGCGAATCTCCGGTCGATAAGTCTCCTTCCGAATATCAGTAAGGTTTTCGAAAAAGTAATCAATAGAGCTCTGACTAAGTGGGTTGAGGACAAACATAAAGTTCCCGACAATCAATTCGGTTTTAAGGCAGGACATGCTATCTCACATGCCACGTGTAAACTGGCCAAAAAACAGTGTACTGGTGCCTGCCTAGTTGACTTGGAGAAGGCTTTCGACACTGTATGGTTAGAAGGTCTTTTCTACAGACTGGCAAGTCTGGGGATCAGTAAACCACTCTTGTACATTCTTTATAATATGTTAACCGACAGACAGTTTATCGTGAAAAGTGGTGATGTGACTTCTGTTGGAATATTTCAAATTAAAAATGGTCTTCAGCAAGGCGCGGTCAATTTACCGATCCTATTCAACATTTATACAAGCGACTTGATAGGTTCACTTCCCCATACTATTGCGTACGCAGATGACTTGATAGCGTACAGAACAGGTCCAAAAATCGAGGTCATTAATACTCTCTTACAGCGTGACTTCGATAAGATAAGACGATTTTGCGATGACTGGAAGTTGAAAATCAACTTTCAGAAGTCGGAAACCATTCTTTTTAGGACGCCGTTGTCTGGAGCCTCTAGGGACACCAGAAAAAATTGGCGAAAGTTCTCGATCATTGGACAACACGGACAGCCTCTTGCCTGTCGAAGTGTAGTCAGATACCTTGGGATCTGGCTAGATCAGTTTCTGTATTTTAACAAAAATGTAGATGCTGCCCTGGCCAGAGCTAAAGGCGCTTTTGCCCTCACAAAGAGACTGTTTTATAGCAGCCAACTCGATGCGAGGGTAAAGATAATCTGCTACATGGCTCTTATCAGGCCCATGCTGGTATTTGGGTGTCCCGTGTGGTTCAATGTAAGAGCAAGCTTAATGGAAAAGATTCGGGTGTTTGAGAGGGCTTGCCTCAGGGCTTGCCTCAGGGCTTGTCTTCGCTTATACAGAACACCAGAGTCGGAGTACAAAAAATGTTATCCTAATGAGGTCCTTTAGAACAGGGCGAACCTAATACGAGTGGACAACTTCGTAATTAAGCTGACTCGAAGGCACATTGCAAGAGCAATGACCTCGACAAATAACCTAATATCATGGGCGTACCACCCCAATCACCTTTATCATGAGAGTGTGCGCTCTAACGGCTTCGTTCCACCGGAAGCATTTCTTTACCTTGATCAGATAGGGTTGATTCAGGATAGATCAGCGGTCCCGTTAATCTTCCATGTCGCTCGGACAGCTGGGGACAGGCGACTCAACTACAACAGAGACGTCGCACACGGCAGGGTAATGTTGTTATTCGTTTGTCACAAACGACTCCAGATTTTGTCAATCACATTTTATACTTCGACAACTTTTATAAATCGTTGCTCTTGATGTTATATCTTCGTGCACGAGGTATTTATTCTGTTGGAACATTTAATCCAACTAGAGTGGCGAAATGCAAACTGGCCTCAGATAAGGATAATGATCTTGCCAAAGAAGATAGAGGGTTTGCAGTTGAATATATGTATGTGCTCGCTATTACAACGGTATAGTGGAAGGACTCAAGAAATGTCAAACTTGCATCAACCTACGTGGGAATAGCACCATCGATTCAGCCATCTAAAGTGCCTAGAACAAGACATTGGACCAAGGTTGATTGTCTGTAAATTATCCGCGAATACAATAAACATATGGGGGGAGTAGATCTTTCAGACGGAATTATTGGTCGCTATCACATTCCCTTCAAGATTTTTAATCCAATGGTTCGTATTTTTTACCATTTGAGAGACATGGCTGCTACAAATGCATACGTTTTGTATCGTCGAGTCAATGCAAAGAACAAATCCGATGGAAATTATCAGGCATTTGTATGGTAGGATGATGTAAAAATAGGGTGGGCACTTAGAGATGTCAACTCTAATCTAATAATGTCTACAAATCAATTGTGCTCACAATACCTATACGTAGTAGCCGTCAGGTACTAGTTGATGTCCATCCGGACTCGAACTGCTGAACTTATAAGCGAGAGCAGACAAAAATAGCTGTAAACGGGGCATGATGAATTCCCCAGATGGAATCAATGGTGAAGAAAAAATCCCGGAACAAATGAGACCTTATCCGGGCTACTCCCTTAATAGCCCACGTGCAGACGAATAACTGGCAGAGCTACGGACTGCTGCAAGGCAGACATTATCACCATCCAAGAAACATGACGGGAGGGTGAAAAATGCAATAACGACTATGGCAATTGTTATCGACGGAAAAAGCAGCGCCCATATGGATGTCGATTTGTTGTTGGAGGCAGATTTAGGAAAAAAAAGCCTTGAGTTTCCGGCATGTGAACGAGCGAGCGCCTCATAGCAATCCGTATCAAGACTAAATTTACCAACAGTAGCCCATAGAGAAGAGAGATGGCGACACAAACGATAGCTTCTACGAGCTCTCGTACAAGCCGGGACATTTAAATTGTTCGCGACAATTTTAATGCAAATCTAGAAAGAGAGGGCGGCGTCTTTGGAAGTACTGTCGACACTATCTCCGATAACGGATTTAGGCAAATCGACTTTGCGGTTGGGCGAAACATTGTCGTTGCTACCACGTGGTTTCCACATCTCGATATTCATAAGAGGACTTGGAGAACTCCTGATCAATCAACCATTAAACTGACTGCATTGCGATCGGCACAAGACCCACCTCCAGTATTATGGATGTCCGAACGTTCCGAGGAGCCAACGTTACCTTGTAGCCACGGTACGGTTGCGGATATCTCGAACAGCTCCAAGACAAGCTTTTATTGTGAGACGTCAGACAGATGCAACCGCGAGAGATCGCCAAATCCTTTTCCGATCGAGTTTGGGAAGAACATTTCTGTAGACCGTTTAACGGCAATGACAAACCAAATACTGCTGTCAGGCAGAATGTCCTTTTCAACTGGACAATGTAAACCGAAAATATCGACCTGGATGAAGTCCCTATAGCAATATCTAAGCTGAGAACAACAAAGCTGCTGGAGCGGACAGTAGGACTACTAAGCTCTTCACAGCGGCAGGATATGACTTGGAAGGAGCACACAAAAACTCCTATCTCAAATTTGGCCGGACGAAAGTATGCCCGATGAATGGCACCTCAGCATTGTTTGTCCGATCCTCAAGAAAGGAGACCCCCTGAACTGAGCCAACGACATAGGCATCAGTCTTGTTATCATCGCATACAAGATCCTATCTGCCGTATTGTGTGAACCGTCTGTCAACAACCTGATAGGTTCATATCAGTGTGGCTTCAGGAGGGGAAAGTCCACCATCGTCCAAAAATTCACACTACGGCAGATCTTGGAGAAAATTCATTAGCTTTAGATAGATACACACCACCTACTTATCGATTTCAAAGCGGCGTATAACAGCATCTATAGAGACGAGGTATACAGAGCAATGTCTAGTTTTGGCAACAAGTCCATCCATCTGTGCAGGATGATGGTGGAGAATGCACGATACTCCACCAAAGTCGGAAAGATCTCACCGATACCTTTGATGGCACATCACTCTGGGAAAAATAATGCAAAACTGACGCGCAAACAAAAGACAACAATCTTTCAAAAGTCCGCCCAATTACTCCCATACGCCGAGAGTTTTGACATTAACGGAAGAAATCAGCGTGCTATCAGTGTCACTTTCGCGAGTTCTGAGACGGAGGCGGCGAAAATGGAGATGTACACCGTCTCGTCGTTGGAACTCCTGCAATCGAGAAAGCAAACTTTGGAAAACTCACTGAAACATGCTACGAACCATCGCTGGTATCTCCTCCTGGATGTTTTCGTTTAATTTGGATTTTTTCGTCGGTTTAGTAAGGAACACTCAACTTTTCAGGTATCCCCACAAAAATAATCGCAAGGTGTAAAGCCCGGGCTTCTCGGAGGCCATGAGATATCACCTCTGTAAGAAATCAACTTCTTAGGATACATTTCTTTGACACAATCGTTTGGTTTCATCTCCTTCACAATCTGAAGCTTATATGGGTGTAGTTTGAGGTGCAGATGCAAAATTCACCACAGACTAGTTCTTGGTATTGCAAGAGCCGCCGGACACTTTCGCTTAGATGATTTTGGATCGTTCCTTACGGAAATTTCAACCTCCCGAATGTTCCTATCACAGGGCGGCCCTGTTTGTTTAATATTCGTTGTCGATCCCGTTTACTCGAACTTCTCGACCCAAGCTTTGGTTAAATTAACACATGGACAGTAGCTCAGACGGCGTAATCCGTATTCAATTCTATATATGTGTCGTACAGTAACGTAGTAATCGTTGGTTTTGTACAATTGTTTTGCACAAAAAACACGCTGTTGTCCCGTGAAGCGCTCCATCGCTACCAAATTTGCATAAAGCCATGCACATCTCCCCGTGCGCCAATCCACCTAATGGTTTTTAAGAAATCGCATGTTGCTATTTGCTACTTCTTTGGGCTTAGAAGGAAATTGACTAGCAAAGTCCTCTGTCTCCTCTCGAGGACAACAACCCTTGACCCCATATCATAAGTCCTTGCTCTATGGCGCATGGACACTATTTAGAATAGATAAGAGTGCTCTCGGCTGCTTTGAGAGGAAAATTCTTCGGCTGTTTTTCGGTCCCTTTTGCATAGAAACATAAGACGAGACAGAACGGCGAACTGAAGGTCCAACGATTGGTTAAGATTGTTGATGGCTGGCTATGATGGACACCAACTCCTTGGTCCAAAATGATTTAGAAATCACCCCCGATGAACAGCGCGGTAGAGAATTTCAATTTCTATTTATTTCATGATGAAATGGTAAAAATGAAATGAACGTGACTTAAGTGGAAGGGGACTTCAGCCAGTTAAGAGCGCGAAAGTGAAAGCAGCTAGCAAATGATCGAACTGTGGTCTTTCTTTAGTTGGAGAAACCTTGATCTCTGTCGAAGTAGTGCTCCAGGTTTTCATTGATGATTTTTGTAATCAACTTCCATACTGTGTCTAAAATGCAAAGGGTTCTCTACGAGTATACAAAGTTATGTTTCTTATCTGTGGGCGATTGGGATTTTAGCTAAAGCCTTGGTCGTATGACAGATCTACATATAAACAGGACCCTTAGCCTTTGATGTTCTTAAAGTATTTCTTTGTTTCTGAATCGATTTCCCAATCCGGTGATATCCTGCCAGTAAAGTCCTTGCATCGCTTGTAATATGTTCGAATTGTTTGTTCAGAAGACGGTAAAATCTTTCAAATCATTTCGTGGTGGAAGTACATTGCTCTAATGTCCGAAAGCAAATGTTGTAACTCATTGTAATTCTGACATTACCATCACTCAATATGTTGGACAGTACACATAGGCATGCATTATTTCTAAAATATTGAAAATGGCAAGTCGTTGATGAATATTTGTTTTATCTCTCCCATAGATTGGGACTTCCTTTTAACATATCCGTCCTACACAAACACTTTCTGGAAAAAAAAAGAAAAAAAAAAAAACCAAAATATCTATACTAATACCAATCTCCTTGGAGTAATTACACATAAAATCTGGTCATTCTGGCATCATCATCATCAACTTAAGCTGCAAAAATATCCTGTCACACTTGTCCTTTAACGAGAACAAAAATCCACTCAAATGTAAACATTAACAGAAAGATAGAGCTGTCCAACAATAACAACAACAACAACAACAACAGCTACAAATATACACCATTATACCACATACAAATAGTCAATGTAAATATTGGCAATAATATTTCCGTTGTGTCCTTAATATCTATTCTCAGGATGGCTCAGCATACGAACTGGCTACAGCAGTACAAGGTCCAGCTCTATGTAGTCCCGTGATTCCTAATATCCTTAATAAATTCAAATAAACTTAGCAAATAATGGAGAATAACCGTTCATTTCACGCCTCATTATTACATTTTCCGATTGTTGATTTTACTTATCATGAGACCCAAGGGGATGTGAAAGGCGGACGAGCACCTACCAAACCACCATCGTCAACGTTCTCAACATAATCCCGTAACACCGATATTCTACCACCCCATATACTCGTAAAAGTGCTTTGGCAAGGCTTTGCCTCCAAGGACAAGGGATGATTCGTTGATTCTCTTTTTCTCAGTGTTCTACTGGTATTCTTGCAACTAAATGTTTGTTAGGTGATGAAGTGGGTGGTAATGGGGAAGACAACTTGGGTTGAATTTCTTTGGGGGATGTGGGGGGGGGGGGGGGAATAAAATGGATGAAAAGTTAAACGATAAAGAAGGCCGCAGAATTATGATAATTGGGAAAGTTTTTGTGGTGTGCTACCACGGCAACCGCTCTGAGACGACAAAGAATATAATGTCATGTCGTGGTGTCGACAGAGAGTTTACACACTGAGCTCTGGTAATTTCCCCCCAGAGGAATATCTTTAACGGATACAGCCTATATCGGTTCCACATGTTGATTGTGTATGATATTCAGATGGAGTTGGCAAATTAGGTTACCTTTACATTATTGTCCATTGAATGGGTGGTCATTATAACTTTGTCAATCTTGTAAGTTAGGTGGAATCATGTTCAATAGGTTCTCGTATGTGTCTAATTATGTTTCTTTGTTAGCCTTCCTTCGACAAGTTGTTGGAATATGCAAACCATAGTAGGAGACACTACAGCCCGAATTCGAAACACTTTTAGTCATTTGTTCATCCTTTAATTTGATGTTCCGTAGCAGAAGACAAATGTGCTTCACTGAGATTGTGTGTAAACGAAGGGCCCGCGGCAAGAAAAATATCTCTCGATGATGTCTCATTTCTAAATTAGAATCGTATTGCATTTCAGAAAATTTTAGGAATAAAAAAGATACTAAGTACTTGTAAGGAAACCAGGATAAGTACTCAATTCCAATAGCATACTCAAGAAAAACATTGCAGTGCACATTTCTGAAAAGTCAGTTTTTACAGCACTTTCATAAAATATCGAGATTATATGCGATCTATATACCACCGAAACTCTTCGAGGGTGTAACCCTCGCTACAGTGTCAGGTCCAACATACCGTAAACTACAATTGAATAGACGAAAGGATTTTTAAAAAAAGTCAAATTCAAGTCCATTATCAGCTGAAGCACTTTCATAATTTGTCCGTCTCCTATGTTGTTGGCCTAAGAACCCATAACACCAAGATAAACCTTTTACTCAACAAGAACAATATGTGCTTCATACGTAGAGGGTTTCTCGTTAGATGCGCTCTCTCGTTCTGGGCATATTTCTAACGTATTTTCCGAAAAAGTTTGGTATAGCTTCTTAAAAGACCACCACCCTGCACGGAAGAAGATTTGGATTTTCAACAAAACTCATACTGATGTTATCATTGGGCCGTAGTATTTCCAAAATGATCTCGGCCAGTGAATTGCAGTCAATGACCAATTGTTTTTTTGAATAAATCGGAACTGGAAGCCTAAGCGAACAGCTTGAGGCGAATAGAATAAGCTGGTATTGTCACGTTCAAAGAAGATCTGCGGAAAATCCGGTTAAAAAGGCACTATCAACTACGGTCACTCCAACTGTAAGAAAACGAGGTCGGAAAAAGAATTCCTGGATTTCTCAGATGGCAAATGCGCAACAACGCCTGGGGCTAACCACTGAAGCGATCCAGGACCGAGAAGTATGTAGACGCGATCTGCGGCCTGCGACATAAGCCAACCCGATAAGCGGAGCAGCAGCGATGCAGTTATCACATGTGTTTAACGTGAATACCTGTCGTGTAGACTTAAACTCACGGGATGCCCATACATCCATGGGAGCAAGGGTACGCCTTGCCATCGCTTATTTGCTACTTAACAAATTAATACCAAAGCGGAAATGTGTTGAGGGCACAAATCCACCCTTGGTATGAGTCGAGGCCCACTTACAACCTCTTACTGATCTTAGGGTCTCAGCACCCAGCACTTATAGCCACTCCACTCCGGATATTGAGCCCTAGCAGGGTCAACCTCCCTGCGATTTAGGTTTAAACCACAGCCACCGTGACGCTCCCAAAAGGGGGCCTACCTCAACAAGTTAGGCCTGGACTGAAGTCCGGGGGGCTCCTAACTCCCACGGTACCGTGTTTTAAGTCCTGGTATGGACTACCGGTGGTCTTGCCACTCAACAAGACCTATGACCGGCAGCTTGTTACAGGACAAATCTGTCTGATAATGTTTATGATAAGTCCAGTATTTACTCTGCCCCCGCTTTATATTAGACAACGTCATTGATGGGCGAAGCCTTGATAATGGGGCGGGGGCCCAGCAGCGATGCAGTAAAAATGAGAAACTCGTTACGCATAAGTTCGTATAACGAGAAAAGGGTTAGTAGACGGATAAGAAGCAGAGCGATGGAATGGGCCAGACAAAAAGAGGATGAAAAACTGCGACATCTTCTAGAGCTATTGTTATATCATATTTGGATGAACAGACTTAAGCAAGAAGAGATGAGTTTTCGATATGCCGACATTTGCCTTATATGAGCGCACGTCCCAACAGAGGAGAAAGATGACGACACCAAGGATGCCTTCTACGAGCTCCTTAACAAGACAATGCCCTAGCTATGACATTAAAATTGTCCTCGGTGATTTTAATGCAAAGCTAGGAAGAGAGGGTATCTTTGGTGGAACAATCGGAAAATATAGCCTGCACAACACCACCTCCGATAACGGATTCAGGCTAATCGACTTTACGGCGGGGCGAAACATTGTCGCGGCTAGCACGCAGTTCCCACATCTCGACATACACAAGGGGACTCCTGATCAATCAACAGTCAACCAGATTGATCACATTGCGATCGACGCAAGACACTCCTCCAGCATTATGGATGTCCGTACATTCCGAGGAGCTAACATCGACTCGGACCATTACCTTGTTGTAGCCAAGGTACGGTTGCGGATATGCCAAACTACGCCAAGACAAACTAATGCTGAGAGAAAATTCGACGTCAGACGGCTACAATCGCAAGAGATCGCCAAGTCCTTTTCCGATCGAGTGTTTCTTAATCTCTTAAGAGGTTCAATACCGCCAGCATCAAGCATCGAAGACCATTGGAAACACTGCCAAAACGCCATCAGAGATGCCGCTTCTGATGTGCTGGGTTTCACTCGTCCACCACAACGAAACCCCTGGTTCGATGACGAATGCCGGCAAGCACATGCAGCAAAGCAAAAAGCACGCAATGCGGCACTGCAAAAAAACGAGCTTACACCAACTCATCTGTAAAATATGGTCGGACGAAAGTATGCCCGATGAATGGAACCTAAGCATTGGTTGTCCAATTCTCAAGAAAGGAGACCCTCTGAACTGCGCCAACTACAGAGGCATCAGTCTCCTTAACATCGCATATAAGATCTTATCCGCCGTATTGTGTGAACGCCTGAAGCCGTTCGTCAACAACCTGATAGGTCCATATCAGTGTGGCATTAGGCCAGGAAGTCCAACATCGACCAGATATTCACATTACGGCAGATCTTGGAGAAGACCCATGAACTTCAGATCGATACCCACCACCTATTCAGCGATTTTAAGGCCGCGTATGACAGCATTTATAGAGACGACCTATACAGAGCAATGTCTAGTTCTGGCATCCCTGCCAAACTCGTCCGTCTGTGCAGGATGACGATGGAGAATGCACGCTGCTCCATCAAGGTCGGCAAAGATCTCACCGAGACCTTTGATGTCCAGAAAGGATTTAGACAAGGCGATGCGCTGTCATGCGATTTTTTCAACATCGTACTTGAAAGAATAGGCAAAACTCACGAGCAAACACAAGAGGCACTATCTTTCAAAAGTCCGTCCAACTACTCGCATACGCCGACGATATTGACATAATCGGGAGAAAGCAGCGTGATGTACAGTGGCGCTTTCGCGAGTATTGAGACGAAAGCGGCGTAAATGGGTTTAGCGGTCAATGAGGGCAAGACCAAGTATATGCTGTCAAGCAAAAAGGAGAACCAACACCGACGTCTCGGACAGAACGTCACCCTCGACAGATATAACTTTGAGGTAGTTAAGGACTTTGTCTACCTAGGCTCCGCTATAAATACAGACAACGACACCAGCGCTTAGATCAAGCGAAGAATAACTCTTGCCAACCGCTGTTTCTTTGAGTTAAGAAGGCAATTGAGTAGCAAAGCCCTCTCTCGGACAACAAAAGTCACCCTTGATAAGACCTTAATAAACCCGGTCCTGCTCTATGGCGCAGAGGCATGGACATTATCAAAAATGGATGAGGGTGTATTATTGAGATTTACTTTCGGAACAACAAAATGGGTGACTTTGTTTAAGAAGGCAATTTATTTGGTTTGGTTTGCTTTGTCCATTTGGAGATCTTTGGTAGATGTAAGCTTCAAGTATTAAGATGTAAGCTTCAAGTAGTAAGATGTAAGCTTCAAGTATTGAGACGTAAGCTATTTGTTAAGTAGATATGATATTTCGAAGCTGTTCAAATTTCCGCTGATTCGACCTTGGGAATGCTTCAGCGTTCTGCGAATACGTCCAGGAGTTCTCATTTTGCTTTCAGCCAGAATTTGGACCTGGCTATGGTGGATTTATAATATCATATCTGAGGATGCTATTCCCTCTTTTTTGTGTTCTTATGTCTGTTGCGTCACTTGAATATCGCGCCAAGAATGAAGCCATCATAGTGAATATTTAGTTCTCTTCTGAATTTCTTAATCTTTAAGCTCCTTGTTGAACTAAGCTCGGCTAAGTTAATTTAAAATGTTCATTTTAAACCTTCCAATTTCGGTAAAAAAAAAATTTAAACTTTCTTACCTTGACTTTCAGCCGAACCCCTATCACTCAGACTCCGTCTTTCTACAATCAACCACCTCACAATGGTACTTTAGGACCAAATGTGCCATAACAATCTAGTAATCCATGCAAAAATTATATCACCGTTTAAAGCCAGTCCTCTCCCAGAGGGCTTGAGATTTTCTTTTTTCATTCAAATTTTCTTTTCCTAATCCGTTTTAAGCGTATGGAAATGCGTGTAATGGAACTTTTGGACGAACTTTTAGACGTAAAAGCGAACTTCCGTCCTTTTTTCCGGCCGTCAAATCCCAGGACATATTTAAAAATCACTTAATATGCAGTGAACAAAAGAAATAGGATTTATTTAAGTAAAAAGTTACTTTAACAACTTTTTCTTTCCCATTTTTCGATTTTTTTTTCTTTTCTTCTCTTCATCAGCTAAGGTTGGCTTTATTGCTTTGAATATTCTTTTTTTCTTGCATTCCATGGCTAGGGGATGGTTTTTATTTTTATTTATTTCGAAATGAAGAGCTGGGGTTAGAAATGCGGATGATACAAATTAAAAGGGGTTTCCAACACATACGTTTACTTTTGCCATTTACCATGAACTTTTTCTGTGTTTTGAAGTGAGAGATGAAGGTTTGCAGTTGAGAGTTTGTATCTACAAGTTTTTTTCTTCTTTGGTAAAAAAACTTGTGTGGTTTAAGAGCTCCTCTGGGAATCGGATTAGATGAAAGAATGATGCCCTTTCGTATTTTTTTAAATTTATTTTTCATCTAAAGGACTGGCCTTGCTCACTTCACGCATATGCAAAACTCTGTTATGGTCGAGGTTATGAAGTTGGTTTGAAAAAAAAAAAAAAAATTAACAATCAGGGAATGCATTCATGTTCATTCCAGTGGTCAAGGTAAGCAAGGATAGGGTCAATAGCAGCATTTCCTCCAGAATCTAAGGGCGTTCTATGTTCGGCAGTTTGGTGTGATGACCAACAATGTTTATTTAAAAAAAAAACTCTTAACTCAGATAGAATGTGCATACCTTTTACTGGAACCTATTCATATACGCATTAGTAAATGAACATCACATATTCCTGTTCATAAATAAGAACCACAATTCATACTTTTCAATGTTAAGGGAGAACAAAAATATTCCAAGTGAAAGTAGTTAGTCGCTTACTTAATAGAGTATGAATGAATGAAGAATATCTACACTGCCAATATCTTTACTTTAGCAGCCAACTAAATGGCAATGACGATGTAGCACATGCATTTTTTTTATGGTGTCCTTAATAAGGCGGGGCTCTGCTATACTTTGGGTCAGAAAAATGAAGCTTTGACTTAAATGACGGATAGTCCAAGGCTTAGCAATGCTTTCACTTATTAACTTACTCAAGGTGGCGCTACTGTCAGAAATGAACATGAGCCTCAGCCAGCTAGAATTGTCACTAGCTCATCGAATAACTGCGGCATTGGTGTCCATCCGCTCTACACGATAAGCCCATCTCAGTCGTTGGACCTTCAGCTCCTGGCTAAGTCAATGTTGTTGTACAGTTCGTCGTTGCAGGGGGAACCGAAAATCACTCGAATAATTTTTCTCTCAAAGCAACCAAGAGCACCCTCATAAGTTTGTGATAAAGTCCATGCCTCTGCTCAATGGAGCAGGACTGGGACTATTCAGGTCTTATATAAGATAACTTACGTTATTAGAGAGAGGGCCTTTTTAGTCCAAAGAAGCAGTGGTTGGCAACAGTTATTCTTCATAGACAGAGTCCTTAACTACCACAAAATTATATCTCTCGAGGATGACAATCTGTTCGAAACGCCGGAGCTGCGTGTCCTTTTTGTTTGACAGCATATACTTGGTCCTGCCCTCTCTGAGGGCACGCTTCTATCTGAACACTCTTTAAAGCGCAGTGCCATGTTCTATTCTTCCAATTACGTCAATATCATCAGCGGAGTAAGAAAATAATTGGACAGGCTTTTGAAAGATTGTGCCTCTTTGTTGGCGCGTGAGTTTCACACTATACTTTCAAAAATCAGATGGTCTACCTCGTCCAGATTGAAAGATTGATTCTGCCTGACAGCGGTTTTTGGATCATCATCGAAAATGTTATTTTCGAATTCTCAACATCGACTGCGACTTTACTGGCTGCCCGGGGTTTGTGTCTTTCGAATCTCATTCCTGGAGTAGCATCTCTCAGTTTCATCGAACCGCGCTTCCTCTTCTGCTCATAGAGCTCGTGAGCAGCTTTTGTTCTTCTATGCAGCTACGCTTTATATGCATCTTGCTAAGCTACATGACAGCATTCCTCATCAAACCAGGTGTTTTGTTGTGGTGGTCGACTAAAAGCCAACACATCAGAAGCGGCATCTCTGGTGGCCTTTTGGTAGTACTGTCACTGATTTTAACACATGATATTTGTAGCAGTGGATTTCTTAAGAGATTAAAAGAGACTGGATCGAAAAAGGATTTGGCTATTTCTTGCGATTGTAGATGTCTAACCCCGAAACTCCTCACAGCATTAGTTTGTCTTGGCGTAGTTTGAGATATACGCAACCGTACCTTGGCTACAACAAAGTAATGGTCCGAGTTGATGTTGGCTCCATAATACTGGAGGAGTGTCTTGTGTTGATCGCGGTGTGCTCAATCTGGTTAACGATTGAATGTTCAGGAGTTCTTCAAGCCCCTTGTGAATAACGAGATATGGGAACAACGTGCTAGCTACCACAATATTAAAAAAAGAAATGTTGGCAGCACTAAAAATATTGAAAGTCTCTTGCAATTTGCAGACGGTCCACTTCCTATTTCTTTTCTGTAGCTGCCCCGCTTCGTTTGGTAATTCACATCAACACCTTGGCTACAAGATATAAGAGGTCTTACTCGAAGTCGAATCCCCGAAAGGCTTAAAATATCAAAACTGCTCCGATTGAAGTATGTTCAAACTACTATAGTTGATAACTTTTTGGTCTGGTGGCCTTTTTAGATTTGGAATATTGCACCCGCCGAAATGAAGTCGAATACCCTGAGTCGACCCTCAGACTGATGCTCAGCTTTCTTAAACTGTACTAGGCAAAACAAATTAATGAATACGAGTGTGTACGTTTTTATTTAGTTCTCCAATATATTAAATAGCTTCCCGGATACATAATATAACTAAAGCAACCATTTTAAATTGCTAAGCCAAACTAATTTGGTAAATTATGCTGACAACAATATATTTTGTTTTGTGATTATTCTTCACTTTTCTAAGAGCCTACGTGCAGTGTTGAGCTCGCAACCGTGAATAGTGCCAATCACCCTTTGTTGCCAATTCGTGTAACCTTTTCGAGGAAACTAATTTCTGTTTCTTTGTTTTTTTTTTTTTGACGAGAATAGGGACATTGGGTTTATTGTTATTACGACTACGTTTTGCGCTGTCACATTCTCTCAATAAAACGTTTAATATGGCAAAAAGAATGAAAGCATCCCCTAGGTGCTTTTAGGGATGAAATCTCTCACGTACGAAGAAACCCATTTTAATAAGAAACAAATGAAAGTCATTCAATGTATGTCGACTTTCTTTCTTATTTCAAAGATACAACCCACCTTCGAGAGGCTTAACGAATCAGGAGACATTTTCTTCCCTTTTTTTTAAATTTATTTGCTAACAAATTGGAATGGATAGTTGTTTTTTTGTAATGGTTATCGGGAGGCAACTTGAAATTTTAACTAGATCTTTGTAGATAAGTAGATCTTTGGAATAAGTAAATGTCTTCAAAAGCACTGTTTTAAGATTAAGTGACACAATTGCAGTCTATATAAGAAATATATAATGACAATAGGAAGGATACCTTTATACATAAATATGTGTGAGAATGTTTCTAAACACTCGAATGGATATGCAAAACTAATCATCTGTATTAATATGCACTCAAACCATTCATTGGAAATGGTCTACTAAGCCAAAGAAAGCTTCTATGAGCCCCTAGCTAAAACCAGTGAACGTCGTCTCAAACATGATTTTTTGAAATACCACAGCACAGATGAAGATATTTTTGATTCGGTATAATGATGATAGAAACTAAAGTTCGACAGTGGTGTTCAAAACGAACGGTCCATCCTCTCAGAATGAAAAGCAGGTAGGTAAACTGGCAAGATTTCTTATCACTATCTCAACCATTTATGTACGTATTGGCTCGGCTTACCAAAATCTGTTGGGTATTCTTGCTTACAGTTTAACATCTTGTAATGTGAAATTTTATCTCATAAAGCAAATTGTTCACTTCTGTTTGCAAAAAGCCCCAAACTGAACAGCAAATAGATTTTCATCAGATTTGATTTGCTGTCTGACTTCATTCGAAAAATTGTCATTTTGTATCAACATACTGAGATAGTTACTGCAGGAAATTCCAACCTATACGATGTCGGGAAGATTCGTCGTTTTGGACAGACAATATCCGAAGGGAATTGGGAGCTGCGCTGCAGAAAACAACTTAACCCATCCCAAACCAATGCGCGACGTGGAAGCCATTTATCAAACTTATTACGAGTACCTGGATAAATCCACAACCGATGCACTATCCGCTCTAGACACATCGGTCCTCTGTGTCATCACATCACTTATTTTCCTGTATCTAGACAGTGTGGCAAATAATAACCCGGACACAAGCAATATCTCAGCAACCAAAGGCGCCATTAGTTTTAAAGACTGAATCTTTCTCTACTATGTCTCAAATTGAGATTTGACAAATATAGGAATTATTTTTCCAGGATACCTTTTCATTTGACGTCGCAATTTTAGCCTGGAACAAAGAGCGGCCGTTAAATCCCACACGAAACTTATAAACATTCTGATTGGCATAGCATGTGTACTGTAATGATTGTTTGATTAGAACAGTAGTTTTCGAGTGGCATAAACGTGTTTTAAGCGGCAGATGGACGCTGGAGGATGATAAACGCACAAGAAAGCCATAAATATCAACAAAGAGAGTATTAGAACCATTCTTCACAAGGATTTAGGCAAAACAAAGGTCTGCGCAAAATTTGTTCCACAGACGTCATTACGGCCTCATTGATGAAAATGATCCAAACTTCATGAAAACAATTGTTTTTGGCCCCAAATTATTCTGGCAGTTCTTTTGCATACAAAAAGAGTATTTTATGCCTTTTCATTCTTTCCTCTACGTTAAGATTCCAATTTAGTTTGTTGTCCAGAATTACACTTCGCACTGTCCACTCTGTTGAGTTTTGGAAGTATTTTGTACCTGTACTTTCTGGTAAGAAGGACCAGTTTCATTAGGAAAGTGTTTAAATATTTTCCCTGCACTATTATGACCACGTCGTCTGCGTATGCCGTGGCGCTAATACTCATTGTATTCACCCTTTTAAGGACGTCATTTATCACTAGCACCAGCACAAGAGTGGAGATATGGCTCTCTCTTGAGAGGTTTCCCTTGGCACTGACATTCCAGCCGAGCTTTGCCCAATGGAACAGTTTATTACCCAATTTGCAAGAATGTTGATAACCTTATCTATAATGCCCTGTTCAGTATTTGCGTCTGTTAAAGCGCTTTTAATGGCGCAGAACTTCACGTTATTGAAGGTTTCTTCTATATCGAGGAAGGCCGCCATCGCTAACTCACCGAAGTGTAGATTCCTTTCAATTTTCCCCACCACGTCAGGTAGGGCGGTTTCTAGAGATTTGCCTTTCATGTAAGCATGCTCTGACTCGGTCAAAAGACAATTACTGCATCTGTTCCTGATATGAATTTCCAATAAACGCTCTAAAGTTCTAAGCATACGTGATGACAGACTTATTTGTCTGAAATCTTTTGCAGTTATATGCCCCTGTTTTCCAGCTTAAGGTATACAAACCACCTTAACTTCCCTCCAAGCTATTGGAATGTTGCCAATTTTTAGACTGTGCCTAAGAATTTTCAGATTTTTTGGATTACCACCCCCGGTGCCTTCTGAAGTAAAATCGGTAGAATACCATCCGTACCGGGATATTTATACGGTTTAAAGGACTGAATTTCCCACCGTAATTTTTTCCTATTAAGAAGAACTGACTTTTTGTTACGCAATACGAACAAATTTTGTTTGGAAGTAAAGCGGGAAAGAGCACTCAACGCTTGGGTCTAGGCCCGCAACGTTGAATGTCTGACCTTGTGATTTATTAAAAGTAATCAAAAATGACAATTTTATTGGAAACTGCAATCTTTTGAATTCAAATGGAAGATCCATTAAGGATTAAGGTTTCGCAATAGAATAACAGGGCACCCTTCCTTTAAGACCAATTTATATGGGACAATCCAGAAGGCTGCATGCAATTGAGAAATTCTGTTTGGAAATGTAAAGCCTTTTCCTGGCTTAGCACGGTGTCTTCAGGGTAGTATGTTTGAGTCTGTGTATTAATTTAAGAGATAATCAAGTTTTTCACTTTACTTACCTGATCATTAGTAGATAACAAAATAGTTCCCTCCTTGAACCAAGTTATAGTCTTAAAACTAATATTAATAATTCTGGATGAACATTACTGACTAATTTTTGAAGATCATTTACTAAAATGTAAAGGTTTTGATCTGGATAATTTTCCAATTTTTTTTTTTGTGAAATCAGTCCATTTCCTATTTTGAGCAACAACTCTGAAAAAGGCCGGCCACCCATGGGTGAATCCGTACTGCGCGAATTGAAAACTTGTTCAGCATAGTAGCTTCGTCTCAAACTATTAATGAGCAGTCACAAATTAATTTTCCAGTATTACTTTGTTTTGAAATGCTACAAACAGTGCAAGTGCAGTGCGTATTCGGCGTTAGTTAATTCAGGGTTCGTTATATTTATATGTATCGGCAGTACAAAATCCTAAATAAGTTTACTCGAAAGTTCTTCTACTACCTTATTCAATTCTAACAACGCTTCATCAAAAATATTTTTATCATATTGGACATAATCTCACATTAACTCTTGCCGTGTCGTCGAATCAGTATATCTTCGGCCATATTTTGCCTATATAGTACTCGTTCCAGAGAGATACAATCTCGGTCACTTGATAAAATGCTACAATACTATAATGGTAAACAAATACCTTAGTGATCTCAATGAACTGCAAAATAGTAGCTTCCGTTAATGTGTTGTCCCATTGAGAGTAGTCTTCCAAGAGAGCCATCGCTTTGCATGCTGCTTTATAGGTATTATTATTGGTTACTCCTTGTATAGTTCTGAGGTGTGAAAAATGTAATTGGCCCTTTACAATGTGAAGTAGCATTCCCAAGTGAAAACATTCACAGTTGTTGGGGTGAACTACATAGCATCAGTTTTTTTTTAATTCCAACGACACCTTCAACTGGGGTCCGTTGTTTCCTCCCTTCAAAGATTTCGATCCGGTCCAATTTTGTTCACTTACCATACCAGCAGATGGACATGTTGCAACCCACGTTTCTGCCATTCAACAGTGTACATGAGACAATGTTGTACAACATGGTATCCCGGGGTAAAAAATAGTCTGCTCTGGTTCACTTTCCCAATTTCCGATTGCAACAGGAAAATTGTCCCGTGTGGAGGGCTTCCATCAAACCGAATCGGGAGATTAGCTTGGGCAATTTCACAATTTTTGTTCTCCTCTCCAAAACTTCGTAAAATTTGTGCCATGTGAAGGCAATAATTGCCACAATTCCACCCTCAGAATTCACTGAATACAGATTTGTTGCAGGTAGAACTACAACGTGTTTGAAAATGAAAAAAAAAATTTGGAGGCAGGTAATTCATATATTTCGTACGAAATCCTAAATTGGAACTGGCAAATTGGAATGTGTGTAGGGTCGCTCGCATACATCTCTTAAATTTTAGCCTACGTAAGCAATGTAAATTTATTTTTTGGCGACTTGATTTCAAAATATTGCCTTTCTCTACTTAAATAAACCTTCCGTGAACAATTATCTAAATGATGGTGAAGACCGCGTCAAAATCCGTTGTGGGGTTTAGGAGGGGTTAGAGGCTAAACAAACAGACACGGAAAGTATCTTTGTTTTATAGAAGGTGTTTTTTTTAGCTGCATGAGAAGTTTCGATGGTTGTTGTTTATGGTTTGACAGCTGTCAATGTCAAACTGTGTTGAAGGGTTTGACAATTCATCATAAACCGTTTAACGCTAGAACAAAACTTCCAAATTGTGGAAATTTACGTTAACAAAAATAAATCTGTTCGTGAAGTTCATAGAGCACTTCGTCACTTTTACGGTCAACATAATCGGCCTAGTCAACATGCAATTCATGTAGTTATTGATCCTTTTCGCACTAATTTTACTCATCTCGATTCAAAACCATCAACAAGACAAAGAAATGTGCGTACCGAAGAGAATATTGCTGCTGTACGCGAAGTGTTGAAGAAGGCGCCGAAATGTCGATTCGTTGCCGTCTCATCTTATTGGCCTTTGTCCTTCGACTACGTGGAAAATTTTACGGAAGGATCTTGGCTTACGTGCTTATAAAATACATCTCATGCAAGAATTAAAGCCAAATGACCATCGTTCACGTTGCATTTTTGCTGATTGAGCTAATTTGAAACTGGCCGAAGATGAGCATTTTTATCGAAGAATTATGTTTAGTGATGAAGCTCATTTCTGGTTAAATGGCTTCGTAAACAACCAAAATTGCCGTATATGGAGCGAAGACAATCCTCAAGCTATTAACTAATCACCATTACATCCAAATTGACTGTTTGGTGCGGTTTACACGCTGGCAGCATCATCGGTCCTTATATCTTTCGAAATGGGGAACGAGTTGCTGATACGGTGAATAGCGAGCGCTATCGAGCCATGCTGACTGATGTTTTGATCCCAGAAATTAATCAGCTAAGTATCGACGACATTTGGTAAAAACAAGACGGCGCAAGTTGCCATACAGCGCGCTAAGCGATCAATTTGTTGCAAAATCAATTTGGTGTCAACTTTATTTCCAGAAGTGGTTCTGTTAACTGGCCCTCTCGTTCGTGCGACTTTACGCCTCTCGATTACTTTTAATGAAGCTATGTTAAGTAACTGGTTTATGACGACAAACCAGCAACTCATGAAGCATTGGAAGCCAATATTCAAGCCAGAATTGAAGGTCTCAGAATTCATCCTCTATGATAAGAGCAGCATATTCGAAGGTCGGGGTACAAGGAGTACGATGCACTGGTTCTTTGTCTGAATGCCCTCTTCCAAAAAAAAAAAAAAAAACAACAACGGTTCAACATCTGCTCTGACTTCTTCTTATCTATGCTTGACTTGTTCAATTTCAAAGCAGCTCAGAGAGGATGATTGAATATAAGCCCGGTTCTGCCGCCCTCCGTTTCAATTTACTTGTTTAAAGATGTATGTTAGATATGATAGGGAGCTTAAATATAATTCGTAAAGTGTATTCTAATTACTTCAAACAATACCGTATTAAATCACACGGCCGCCAATACATCTTGTCCATTGACAATATTCTTAAATGAAACTTCGACAAACTTTGCTTCTAAACTTCTTTGTATTTTTCCAAATAGCCATTTGTTGCTTACAAAGCTATCTCCCCAATTTCCCAAGTGAGTCATCCCTGTGTATTTTAAAGTTTCATCTGAATACGTCTATCAATTTGAATGAAAAACTTTTTACTTGTGACATTCATGACAACATAATAACATCTCAATCCCCAAAGCGTGTTCCCATCACTACACCCAAATACATACATTGACTACCTACCTCTATAGCTTCTGTTTGTTTTTTAAAGAGATAAAAAATAAATATAAATAAAAAGATGAAAAACAAATAAGAAAAAATGCGTTTAAAACTTTGTTTCGAATACCAACTGAACCTATGTACATATAGCAGCTCCTATAAGTTAAGTTAAGTTAAGGATACAAAGCTTATTTAGAGCGAAATTTCATTTTTGAAAATGTCACAGAGGCCAGCACAAAAGATACGAGTAAAGTATTTCTGCAAATGTGAATATTTCCTCATGCATTCCACTGGCGTTCCCATACCTATCATAGTTTTTGAAATATTCAAATATTCAAAAATATTTGCTTCAATAAAACACACAAGATGGACGAATCTATGAATGCGTGAATGCTGGAATACGAGTACACTTGTATATATTTCCATGACTGTATGGTTTCAACGTATGAAAGTGAGTTATCCTGTTGTGTACGAGTATTGTGATTTGTTTCGAGAAAGCGATGGGAAAAGTTTTTTTTATGATTTTTTCATCCTCTTGATGTGAGTGCACAAATCAACTTTATATTGCATTGATGGTAAAAAAAAAAAATAGAGAATCCCAAGCAAACTCCTATGATGGGAAGAGGACATAGCTGCTAAGCAAACTTTGTGTAGTAGAACTTCGGCAGCATGAATTTTCTTCTCCTTATTTTGTATTCTTCATAATGGTAGTAATTTTCTTTAGTTTTCATGTGGTAGAGTCTTCAATTTAAGAGTAGTTAGAAGAGCTTCCCTAATTATGTTTGGAGTGAGATAGTTTGGTTAAATTTTAATTAATTTGTGGCAATGAAAAACAAATTGTTGAATCTTAAATGTTTCAACGAAAGCATCACTGTTGATCCAAGGGGAAGTGTCTTAAGTAATCATGACGGACTATTACACAAACGATTTTGAGGGATTACTTTAACATAGCGAATATAGTCGACGAATAGAGTCCAACGACACGGAATGAAGTCAGAAGCTTTTCCTATTAGGACGCCTCTGTCTGTGGCCTCTATAGATACAGAAGGATTTTGTATAGGACAACACGGAAACCCACTTACAATGTGCTTGACTTGAGGTATGAGTAGAAAAACATAATTTTTTGAAAAAAAAAAAATATTGGCGAAAGCAAAATGGCCGTATTCTTCTTAAGGTGATACGAGTCGTTTGAAGCAAGATACGTCTAAGGATATCTTAGAGCCCACACAACGAAGAATTACTTTGTGTAAACTTATCCCTGAAGGGCTGCAATCGCAACAAAGTTTTTGTCGATCGTATATATATCAACCTATCGAAACATCTCGTGCAACAAGTATAAAGTGCTCAAGAGCAGTAGCATCGATCCAAGAAAGCATCAGAAGCTCCGCAAATAATGTGCTGCTGCAGGGTTTCACCTGACTACCTCCACGAAACGCATCTGCAACCACACCTATGAAAACAACTCATCTACGAAGCCACACTGCATTAGAACAACGCAAGCAACCCTTGAGAGCAACCGAAAGAACAGGAGAAGCGGGGAAATAGATGTTTAAATATTTTCATACAAACAGCACAGACAGATTCCTGTAAGGAACTTGGTAGTAGAGTCGCAATTCATATCTGAGGACTGTTAAGCGGCGAGGTTGACCCAAAATCCACTGTAGAAAGAACAAATCATGAAGCCTGGACGGGAAAAGACAAGTGATCCAAACACACGTCCAAGAGAAGTGAGGATGCAATATGGAAGCGACGTGATGCGCTGTATTGTAATTTTCTAACATCATACTTGCTTTGTAAGTGCGTTTGCAATTTGGAACAGAGGTGGCAAATATATATTTTCATCGTGAAAGGACAATATAAATATATGCTGTCAACCAGTGATTGATGGAAATGTTGAACAAATTCTACGAGTTATACAGTATGATTGAACTGCTAAGCAATAGGCGCTGATTAATCGTCTAAGATGGGAAGGATATTCAGAGCGAATGAACACCAAATATGTTGGGTGCGGTAGAAATACGGTAGTCGCTGAGAGGTGTCAACCTGGCGGTATATAGCGTTTCAACTGTTTTTAATTCATATTGTGCTTGTATAACGTCATTTTGGTAACAGTACAGACTTGATTGGTCTCCATAAGTACTCAACTTGGTAACCAGCAGACCGCACAACTGATGAAACCCTTAGGTGGAATCAGGAGTGAACTGAAATCTCAGAATAAACCAAACGAAAGGCTGCCTGCTCTGAAATATTTGGAGCTCAGGTCGTTGAGTAATTTCGAGACTTAGTCAGGGTATTGGAAAAGAGATAGTGTACCTCCAGGTTGAGTTGTCCTGTCGGAGTATCTGCCCATGGTAAAAATACGAAAGTTACAAAGCAGCAACAAGCGTCGGTTACGGACGTATCTACTGTTGATCACCCCACCAAATGAATTGTAGACAACGGTCTTCAAATATGTACTTGCAATGTCAGGACCCTTAGTAAGCCATATGGAGGCGAATAGTAAGGCGCGTTTCCAGACTGCTGCAAAGCGACATTACCGTCATCCAAGAAATGCGTTGGGATATGCCGAACAAAAAGATTGCTATCGACGGCAAAAGCAGAGCCTATTTGGAAGCGGATTTGTTGTTTGAGGCTAATTACGGCAAGAAGTCTTGAGTTTCCGGAATGTGAACGAGCGTCTCGTAGCGATCCGTATCAAGGTTCAAATTGCCAACATATGCACGCCCTATATGTACGCAAGCTCCCACAGAGGAGAAAGATGACGAGACCAAGGATGCCTTCTATGAGCTCCTTAACAAGACCTACGAGCAATGCCCTAGCTATAACATTGAAATTGTGCTTGCCGATTTAAATGTAAAGCTAGGAAGAGAGGGCATCTTGACAGTACTGTCGGAAGATATACGAGTAGCCTGCACGACAACAGCTCCGATTACGGATTCAGGCTAATCGACTTTGCGGCGGAGTGAAACATTGTCGTAACAAGCATGCGGTTCCCACATTTCGATTTTCATCAGATGAACCACATTGTAATCATCACAAGACACTTCATCAGTATAATGGATATCCGAACAATCTGAGGAGAAAAGATCGACTCGGACCATTACCTTGATGTAGCCAAGGTACGGTTGTAGATATTGCGATCATTGCAAATACAAATTAATACTGTGAGGAGGTTTGACGTCGAGCAGCTTCAATCCTAAGAGGTCGCCATATCTTTTTCCCGTCGAGTAAAATATGGTCGGAAGAAAGTATGCCCGATGAACGGAACCTCAGCATTGCTTGTCCTATCCTCAAGAAAAGAGACGCTCTGAACTGATAGGTCCATATAAGTGTGGCCTCGGGCCAGGGAAGACCAACCGAAAGCGGCAAAAATAGCTTCAGCTCTAAAAGAGGACAAGACCTAGTACTAGGTGGCGCTAAAGTCATTACTCTATCGGATGATGCTATATTTTTTTGCAAATGGTGGCAAATGTCAATTTTACTCTGACAATTGTGAAGTATACAGATACAAAATATGCGTCAACGAGACATGAATCGCTATAATTCTTAAAAACGCGGAATAATTGTTTCAATTATTCGTCGGCGGTCGTCTGACACCAGCTAGGGAAACACTATCATGTTTAGACGCTCGTCTGCAAGAGTATGGGACAACACGAGATGCTGCCAGGTCTGGCCGACCCCGGAGCAGCCGTTCTGCTGAGAATATCGCAGATGTTATGTTTTAACCAGACGATGTGCCACGCAATAGGGCATTCATCGGCGTCCCTTACATTGAATTTTGGTAACAGATTGTAAGATATTCCCTTATAAAGTGCAGATAGTTAGCACTTTAGTGTAACCTACGCTCCAGCCGTCCTGAATCCCGACCACGAGGGCGACAACTTTTTTGCACTGGCCGGCAAGATCGCCTGATTTAACCGTTCCAGACTTTCTTTTTTGACAAGTCTCTGTCAATAAGCCTCAAACTCTTGAAGCCCTCAAAGAGAATATTCATCAAAAATGGGAAGACCTATCGGCAAAAGCTTTGGCAAGGGTGATGAAAGATGCCATTAATCGGGCCCGAATGGTTATCAATTTTGACGGCGCCCACTTAGCCGATATCATTTGCTCGACTTAATGGAAAAAGATTTAAGATATCAAGTAAACATCATCCAAAAGCAGAACCAACGGCTGCTTTCATTCATAAAAAAAAATTACAGCCAAAGAACATCGGTTGACAACTTTTGCGCCACTTTGTATGTGCTGTCTACCTATTCTCCGCTTTCAATTTGAACTAAGGATTGGCAAGAGTCAATCTTCCTCGGACTAAGGAGCAAAGCCGAGAATTGAAATTGACCCTATTTAAGACCTTAATAGTCCAAGATGTTGCTTAGTGGTGCAGAGGCAAAGACTACCCAGAACTGGATAAGGGTCCTTTTGGCTGTTTTAAGAGGAAAATTCTTCGGATGACTTTCGGTCCCGTCTGCACATCAACGCTCCAGCCTTAAAGTTCTACGAATCCGCTCCTGAGGTATAGCGCATGTTTTCATATTTTCTGTCTGGTGGAGGGTGCAAGACGGAATGTCTGACTTGTGCCAAAATCTTTTCGTCCATCGATGCCACTACTGTGTCGAATTTGAAGTAGTCAGAAGTTACTTGAAACGTTGGGCCTCGATCATTGCGAACCAAATATCTGGCTTTTCGGACCCGAAGGGTGATATCTTAAGTGAGATCCGCATCACCCTCGTTACCATGGTTGTGTCTATTGGTCACGCGTGCTGACTCGAAATTTGGCGAATTTGCCATATTTTCATCGGTCACTATTATTTAAGGCAAAGTATTTTTTTTTTATTTTTAAAATGGCACTGGGACAAACAGTTAAGGAAATCTTGTCCGTTCACATCGACTGTAACTCCAGAAATCATATCAATCCGCACTTAAATCTCAACTGGTGAATTTTTAAACACTCTCCCACCAAGAAATCTACCTTAAAACGTGTAAAATATTTCAAAGCGAAAATTTAAATCCAATAGCTGCAAATTCCCGCTGAGATTAATATATTTACCCGGCAGGACGTTTTCTCCAATGTTGGCAGTACATTTATCATAATTTCATCTGAGAAAGCGTGCTGCAGATAAGTTGTTTTTGTGTTTTTTTTTGGTTGTTTTTTTTTTGCAATAAAAGGGGCACCACGCAGAGTTGAAAAGAAAAACGAAATTAGAAATGAAAAAAAAAAGAAAGAAGAAAATTTGTCTGTCACAAAATTCTCAGAAAACCTTAAAGGTTACGAAGTTCAACAAACCCTTTTAAGATTGTCGTAAATTAAAAATAAGAAAAAACGTCTCTGTGTATTTAGTAGGAACAAGCAAACAAAACAATCACTTAACTTCTAGAAAGGTATAACATAACGAGTATAAATATTTCTTAAACAAGTCTACAAAGTCTACAAACCACCTGATGCAGGGGATGAAGGTAGATACGACTGGACGTCGAAAGCAGTTTGTGGTCTATTGGATTGATCGGGCTTATCGTATGTATAACCGTCAATTGGGCTTTCGTAGTGATATCCATTGTTTCTGGGCTCAATAGGGAGAGGTAGATACGGCTGTCCCTTAAAGGTCGTTGTGGGTCTACTGCCCTGATCAGGTTTGTTGTATCTATAACCGTCATTCTGGCCGGGAGTTTCGGGGGGTATAGGTAGATAAGACTGGCCTTTGAACGTCGTCGTAGGTCTTCCATTGAAATCAGTCCTATACTCAGTATTTTCAGTTGTTTTAGGACTTTCATTTTGATATCCACTGCCCGTTGGCTTGTTAAGTAAAGGCAGGTATGACTGTCCACTTTCCTCAGGTTTATTGTATTGATAACCCCCATTTACCAAGGGTTCTGGACTTATATTTTGATACCCACTTCCCGTTGCTCCAAAAGTTTGAGGTAGGTACGGCTGTCCCTTGAAAGTTGTTGAAGGTCTTTCACTCTCAATTGGCTTATCATACCTATAACCATCACTCAGTGCGGGATTGGTTTGATATCCATTACTCGTAGAACCCGTGTTTGTGGGCAAGTAAGGTTGTCCCTTAAAGGTAGTTGTTGGTCTGCCATCTTCGCCAAGTTTGTCATATCTGTATCCATCATTCCCTGGTATTCTGCTGTCCTTTACCTCAAAGGGGAAAGGTAGATTGGGAACACCTTTTGGGACTGGCTTTTCGTAGCGATACCCATCATCAGTAGTACTACTTTGATGTGAAATCGAACTTAAATCCACACTCTGTATAGGTCCACTGTAGCTAAACCCGACATTGTTTGACTGTTGTTGGCTGGAAGCCCCAAATACCTGAGGAGATTCAGAGTAACCCGAATTTTGAAATTGAAGACCTCCGACAGCAGATTGCTGAACATTCTGAGTTGAAATTGGTTTGTTGTATTGATATCCAGAATTTAATTGTGCCGAACTGGAGTAGTGAGACACAGCCACTTGGTTAGCCTCTCGATTGGAATTGTATTCGGATTCTGATTGTCTGTTTGGGATGTTGTATTGGTAGCCATCTGAAGATCTCAAAGTATTCTGGGGTCTTATGTCAGAACTTGAATATTGATAATTATTCCCGAGAGGTGTGTTTGTTCCAATATGGGGATTATCCCCATTCGAATTAGAGTAACTATTTTGTGAGGCTTGAGCTAGACTTAGAAAAGCTGACTGTACTGCATCTGTCCCGACGTTTGCGCGGCTCTGCTTGATCAGATCGTTATTTGGCGTCGCAAATGGCTTTTGATACTGATAGCCATTAAAATCTGTTCCAGTATTTATTCCTACAACAGGCTGCTCGTACTGATATCCATTGGTTGATATCGACCGTTGTAGATTTTTTGTGGAGTCAAAACCATATTGCTGGTGCGATCTGGATGGTGTAAGTCCTGAGGCCAAGTTAGAAATCGCCCTTGAAAGGTTGTCATCGCTAAGAACCCTGACGATTTGCACTTGTGGAGCTGCTGTCACCTGTGGCTGAATAAGTCCGGTATTCCCAGCAGATTCATGAAACACTCGAACTGCTTTTTCATTCTTGTTTCCAGAAATTATGTTTGTACGTCGATGTGAGGAGTATGAATGTCCAGAGTTCAGAGAATTCCCAACTGTATATTCCTTTTGTTTAATAACGTCGATATTCCCACCATTAGGCGTAGAGATACTCCCAGAATGTTTCCCATATCCAGTGGGTTCATGTGCTAAGACAGTTTTAAGAATTTTGTCAAAACTAGTTGTGGCTTGTTTTCCATCGTATCTATAACCGGAATTCTGTTGGTTAATTGGATATCCTGTGCATGTAGTAAGGCACACCAACACCAGCACCAATATCTAAAAAGAAATCAGTCATTTCACACATGAACAACCGTCTAGCTTCTCCCAGTAACCTACCTTTACTTCTCGAAAGGAACCCATTGCTTCCAAATTAATGCTCAATCCCTGACTGATGTAGATTCCATCCTAATGCTCGCTTTTATATCATTAAATGTGATTTGCTCGCATTTTGCAAATCCCAAAGACGATCCATTAGATTGATACAAAAGAAAGCGAACAAATTCGTTACGAATTGGAGCCATGCAGACAGGTTTACGCGTGGCTGACTAATACTCATACTCATATATTGTTACGCGAATTTGAGTGCTCCCATTTCAAGTGTCATTCTGACCCGTTTTTGAAAGGCCCCCATTTACGGCACAATACTTTCAAGTGCTAGCAGTGGATGAGCGGCGTGATGATATAAGAGAATCTATTACTAATCGGTCTGCTTGTAATGTTGAGATACAACACTATTTTCGTATTTCAGTGTGTGAATGACTGGATAGTGTGGGTTGTGATGAAAGAAAGTCCAAGTTGACGCCAATGGAATTGAAATTTTTGGGGTACAAGCGATGGGGAAGGAGGAAAAAACTAGATAAATGTATCTTTGATAGGTTAAATATGAGTTGAGGTTTATGTAATTGAAATGTTATTGACATCTTAAGTTTATCTACTCGCCACAAAGATGAGTAGTCAAAAATTTGTTTGGAAACATTTACACCCATTAGGTTGGCTGTGCATCTGATTTTCAAGTGAAAGAGCATTTCTGTTGAAGTCAGATAGGTTTTTGAGTGGCTTTGCAAGTGATTTCGACGCAAAAGGAAAACTGATTGAAAGTAATAATTACATGGCGCACCTTCAGTTAATTGTTTTTTTTTTTTTTTTTATTTGTTGGCTTGACTTCGGTAGGTACATTTATCATAGAGATTTAACAGCACAAAAAAATAACTGAACGTCGGCTAAAAAACCGCAAAATTATAACGATTACTCTGCTCAAGATAATCAATTATTGTTTACCGTATCGTGATGATAATTTAAAACAAAGCAGAGAAATGGATTCGTGGAACTTACCAAAGAACTGGAGAGTGTAGGAGAGAGCCCTTGGAAATTCTTCTTGACAATCTCGAAGAATTGTACGACTTTGTGCAAAAGGTAAATAATGATGTTTAGAGGGAATTTAACTAATCGTTTTAAAGACCTCACCACTACTGAGGTGACCAGTAATTAGTGCTTGCGTGTAAGACTCACTTTCGGGAAGACTTGGATAGTACAGACAACAGCAAGAACAACAAATCAATCTCAAAAGTAATAACGATTTGAACGATTTCGAATTGATAGACATAAAGGCCACTATAGCATCGTGGGATTCATGCAATTTTATCCAGACGAATTTAAGAATCGCGGTGATGGCACATTAAAGACAAAGAATTAAGTACCAATCGGATATGAAAGATACAACTATTGACGACGCAGGCAAATTATTTTTCGTGCTGTATACGAAATGCCATCCAAGGGGTATCTTTGGTATTGGCGGAGACCCTAAATTGAAGAAACCGTCAAAGCAATCAAAAATAAAGTGAACTAGGTGTAATAAGACTGAACAATTACGATATGTGCACGCATCATGGCTTAATTCGCCATAAACAGCCTAATATTCTCCCAACGGAGAAGAAAGATTTTGGCACTAAGCCTATTTTAATAAGCTCCTCTACAAGACATAATTTCAATCCCCTAAAGTCTCCAGTAAGGATGGTGTTAACTCAACAATTCGACACTCATAAATAACAGAGAAACGTCTTCAATATTTCCTTCCGCGGTGGCAACCTTGCCCCCGTAGTTAGTAATATTGCAAGGAATCGCCTCGAGACAGACGCCGCGACAGATCCACTCAAAAAAAGTATGAGCGACACGCTTTCAACACCAAAAACATCTGTCCTGAAAGAACACGTGATAGAAAACCCGCGAATCAGTCCCATAGTGGTAGATCGGAGCACAATGGTCACGCCAACCACTGAGACTCCGCCTGAAACGGGAAATAAAATGTAACAACTTGGTGCAAAAATCGATGAGTTGATTGCTTTTTATAAAGCCGGCCGCTCTGTATGCTCGACACTATGGGCAAAATATTAGAGCGAATTACCTATATTTGCAACAGACTACAGCCAATCATTGAAGCCAATGATGGACACGTGGTATATCAGTACGGCTTCAGAAAGAGCCGATCGCCAATCGTCGCGATTATCGTCGTAATAGACAAAGCCCAATCGGCCATAGAAGGTAGACGATGGAAAGGAGGCAGTAAAAAGTACTGCGCCGTGGTTACACTTGACGTGAAAAATGCTGTTAACTCGGCGAACTGGTCGCGTATTTTTCAATTCCTCGAAAGATTAAATGTATCGAAGTACATATTAGGAGTGATCAGGAGCTACTTTACCGATTGATTGCTCCTTTACGACTCCGACGACGGTACGAAATTGCATAAAATTACTGGGGCCTGCCCCATGGTTCAGTGTTAGGTCCCTTACTATGGAACGTGATGTATGACGACATTCTACGACTCCCAGTCCCTAGGGAAGTCTCCATTATAGGTTTTGCGGAGGATATTGCTGTTGTAGTCGTGGCAAAACGCCTTGAAGAGATCGAGTTGTATTGCAACGAAGTTATAACACTGATAAAAAACTGGCTACTCGATATGAGTTTAGCGGAACATAAAACGGAATCTGTTCTCATTACGAGTAGAAGGGTGCTAGAGACGATAACGATAAAAGTCGGAGAGCACCCAATTATTTCCAGCCCATTTATAAAATACCTGGAAGTGATGATTGATGCTCGGCTTAAGTTCAAACATCACCTTGCAAACGCTTGCAAGAAATTGTCGAAAGCGATAGGCGCTCTTTCGAGACTCATGTCGAATATCGGCGGCCCGAAGCAACGGAAACGATTAATGCTTGCGAGGGTTGTACCCTCCATACAGGTGTACGGGGCACAAATATGATCTGACGTCACGAATAAAAAGACACACATGAAGGGAACCAAATCTGTGTACAGATTATGTGCACTGCGAGTGAGCAGTGTATTTCGAACGGCATCTCACAACGCGATATTGATAATATCCTCTATGGTACCAATCGATATCCTAGCTTCAGAAGCTAGACGACTTTATGAAAATCGCTTGCAAATCGGGCCATCCATAAATCAAACGAAGAAACTCGAATGAAGCCGCAGTATAGAAGTGTGGCAACAACAATGGAACGAGTCCCAAAAAGAGAGATGGACGTACCGTAGCGACTAGTCCCAAGGATTTAAAGTTGGCTAAAATGGAAACACGGCGAACTGAATAACTATCTTACACAGTTTTTGACAGGTCACTGTTGTTTCCGGGAATATCTAATCAAACGAAACCGTGATTCGAGTTCGTCCTGTCCTCGCTGTATAAACTCGGTGGAGAACGTAAACTAAAGAGATATATTGCGTAAAGAATTTGGTGAACGGCCAACTCCAGAAAACATAAATGAATATATGTCTTAAGTATCAATCGCATGAAACAGTCAAGCCCACGCCGATCAAGTGTCCCTTAACTTCACTAACTTTTGGAGTTTGCATCAGCTAGCACTTATTATTAACTTGTTTAAAATTAACAATTAACTTGCAATTGATTTAATTGTTGATTAGTTTGATTGCAATTAAAATATTAGAATCAGTCTAAATTGACATTTATTGCAATTAATTTTTTAATCAATTAATTAATTGCAAAAAATATTCTTTCATCGATGCAATACTGTGCTGCTGCATTTTGTCACGAAAGACAATGGTAAAGCAGAAACAGAAGAAGAATGTTGGGAAAAGCCGCCATGGCTACGAGTTACATGGTCCATTCGATCAGTCCAATTTTTCACTACTTTTTCCAATAAATCTGGCCGTATGGCGTCAATGGTGGCTTGATTATTGGTCTCCAATTCTTCAAGAGTTACTGGTTTGCCACCATAAACCAATGACTTAACATAGCTCCATAAAAATTAGTCGAGAAGCGTTAAGTCCCACGAGCAAGAGGGCCAGTTAATAGGACCATTTCTGGAAATAAAGTTGACTCCAAATTGATTTTGCAATAAATAGATGGTTAAGCGCGCTGTATGGCACAAAATTTGGAACAAAATGTCGTCGATGTTTAGCTGATTAATTTTTGGAAACAAAAAATCAGTCAGCATGGCTCGATAGCGCTCGCTATTCACCTTAACGGCAGCTTCTTCCTCATTTCGAACGAAATAAGGACCGATGATGCTGCCAGCGTGTAAACCGCACCAAACAGTCGATTTGGATGTAATGATGATTAGTTAACAGCTTTAGGATTGTGTTCGCTCCATATACAGCAATTTTGCTTGTTGACGAAGCCAATTTACCAGAAATGAGCTTCATCACTAAACACAATTCTTTGATAAAATGCTCATATTCGGCCAGTTTCAAATTAGCCCAATTAGCAAAAATGCGACATGAACGATGGTCATTTGGCCTTAATTCCTGCACGAACTATATTTTATAGCCACGTTAGTCAAGATCCTTGTGTAAAATTTTCCACGTAGTCGAAGGACAAAGGCCAATAAGTTGAGAATGGCGACAAATCGACATTTTGGCGTCTTCTTTAACACTTCTCGTAAAGCAGCAATATTCTCTTCGGTACGCACAATTTAGTGCGAAAATGATCGATAACTGCACGAATTGCTGCTCACTAGGCCGTCTTTTTATTTGTATCACGGCTGCGTGCGTTAGAATCGAAAGCGACGATAAGGTGTATTTGCTTGTCCTCACGTACTGGTGTGGGAGGCACCTACTCTCTAGTAAAGTACAAATTTATGGAGTTCCTGGCAATTGTGACCGCTACTATGTCCCTAGTTATGAAGCCTGGAACAATAAAAAATTTTGTTTTTCCAATAGAAACGACTGCCCTCGGTCCAAAATGACTTTTGTCAGAAACTTTTTCTCAGCTATTACTTTTTAAACCAAAAATTTTGCCACCGTTTGTCTATGACTTTTGAATACTCAACACATCGCTGGCTAAAGGTGTCCCAGCCACCCGAGCTCGGTGCTGGTTCGCCTGCAGCACATTCGTATGGCACCCTGCTGCAAGCGACCATCTTGTCTATATCTGGAACTTTTGTTGTTTAGTCCTTTATTTGTCCGCCCTCCTGTAGCGCTCTTATTGCCGAACACAACAAACAGTGGAGTATCTTCATAGAATCATGTGTGGTCGAAGCCGAAAGTTTTACTGTATAACAAGAAAACGACATCTGACTATCAGTAACTCAGTCTCGAGCCACTGCTGGATACTTAGCACTGGATGTAAGAATATCACAGTGTTCCGATCTAAGTTATAAATAAATCCCCAGTTCACGGTATAAGACTCAAACGCTCAACTTAACCAGGATCCTTTGACCAATTACTGAGTGTTGTGGTACATTAATGATACCTGAGGCATATCAGTAGTTTATCGATGATGAAAATCCATAAAATAGCTAATAACACCCTGCGACATGCATTAATCCTTTAAGAAACTTGACTGGATCCTAAGTGTGAATAAATATAAATCATTACTAAAACTTTCCGCAACTCGTAACTTAGTGATAGATCTATGAATGGACTCAGTGTGCAATTTATTAAAATCCCCTGCTATAGTTTCCAACAATCCTCATGGCTTGTGCTTCTGGATTTTTCTAATTAATTAATTTAACTCATATGCAGGTGATTCCTCATCAAAATCCATACTAGTTTGTCCAAATGAATTGGAGCAGCTTTCCTTTATACGTCTTTGACAATCCAGTGTGACACCTCTTTTCTAATTAGAATGGCATTACTCGCAATATAATTCGATTTTAGCCCTCTAAGCCAAACATTTTAGTTGTCATATCCTGTGAGATTCAACAACCACAAATGTGTACTCGTACAAACACCAACTATAATCCATGTGTGTACATTGTGCTCGCAGAAAGTGTTAATACAAAGAAACAATTTGAAATTCATTTCCGACCATCTAACAACAGAAGCCGGCCCTTCTAACTCTTCGCCTTACCCGGTGGCGCTGTTGCCTTAGACGACACACCGTGACATGTGAAATGACACAAGCAAGACAAATTAGACATTTAATTTGCGAAGAGCTTCTCGACAGGAGCTACGTACATAACGTATACATTTGTATATACATCCAGTTGAATGTTTGCACGATCTAGGAATGGATTATTTCCCGTTTAAAGGACAGTTACACGGAATACAGTCATTATTACCTGCCAACCTAATAGTGTTAGCTAATTTCCCTTTCGAATTAACCCAATAGCGTGTTGTCTTAGACATAAACAGATTGAACCCGGTACCACTTAATTAGAATTTAATTTGAAAATGATTTTCTGGAATTTGTGTTGCTCATGTCATGTTCGTAGTTGTACGAGTATGTAACGGATATCTATGTCAGGAAAACACCTCAAGGGTTGTATGAATGTCTTTAGAGGGTCACCAGATTGAGTTCGGATGGTCCGCATTCGGTAAATAATCCCATCGTTTCTGAATCAACAAATTTTAGCAGTTGATGCAAAATCTTTACATTTAAAAAATAGTTTCTAAAATAGAAACTTTGGTGGCATTTCTTCAGGCAGAGGGGTTTGGAAATAGAAGGCCTTAAACTCCTGATAATATAGACTGCAACAGCTTGGCTTAATTTTCTTAGTATCGAGTGGTCCTCCCTCAATAAGCTTAGCTACTTTCGACCAGTCACTGGATGATTGGAGAGAATCATACATTGATTTCTACATGTTACGGGAGGAAGACGTTGTAGAAACGGTACTATCGATCAAATCGAACGCTATGGGACTCGATGAAATCCACTCAAAGTTTGTGAAGCTTCTGCTTCTATATTTACTTCCTTTCATAACACATGTCTTCAACTCAATTTTAACAACTTCAGTCTTTCCCGCCCGTTGAAAAGAGTCTAAAACTTTTGCTATTCCTAAGAAATTGAAAAGAAATGGGTGGAATTCAGACCAATCTTAATTTTGCCATTCCTTTCAAAAGTTTTTGAGAAATACATTCTAATTCAGATGCAAAACTATCTTTTGGGCGAAAAACTGCTCTGCGAGAACCCATCTGATTTCCGTCAAAAATGAAGTTGTAGTATGTGACGAAACCCATGCTACAATCGGAAAGTTACTGGACTTTTCGAAAGCATTCGACACAGTTAACCACACTATGCTTTGCTTGAAGCTTTAGAAGGAGTTCAATATTTAGAAGACAGACAGCAACGGGTTGTAGCGGGTAACCGATCTTAATGCTCTTTACTAGTAGAGTGGGGAGTGCCGCAAGGCTCTATTCTCGGACCATTGTTTTTTTCGCTCTACGTAAATGAACTGTCCAAAATTGTTGAGCATAGCGTAATCCATATGTTCGCTGATGATGCCCAGATCCACTTAAGCCTTCCAATAAATCGTATTCACGAAGACAGTGATCAGGTAAATAAAGATCTCCAGCGCATACTTATTTGGTTGACTAAGAATGAACTGCGCCTTAATGCCCAAAAGACAAAACGGCTTGTGATTCATGAAAGAAAACTGGATCTTACTCACTTTCCACCAATCCAACTAGCCCAAAGTCCAACAGAGTAGGTTGACTTCGCCAACAACCTTGCCCTGATATTTAACCGGACCCTTTCTTGGTCTACCCACATAAACGTCAGTATAGGTAAGGTATACGATGGGCTACGTACTCTCTGGAATACACATTGCTTTATCCCTACATGGGCAAAGATCTTGTCAGTGAAAACCCTAGTAACGCTAATGCTGCTATATTGCTCTGAAATCTCGAATCGTTCAATGTAGCCACATCAATGCAGTCGACATATCTTGGCTATATCCACATCTCCATACAGCTCGTAGAGTTCTCGGTTGTATCTCCATCCCCGCTCGCCCTCATCCGAAATAGGACAGAAGTATTTTTCTTTCAAAGATACCCAGTTTTAGTTCCTCTTTCCTGTTGTTCCAGCACTCGACGCCGTATAGTTAAATTGGCAGGGATATTTACTTGTACAAGAGAACCTTTGCCTTTCTGAGGTAGAAGTAACAGCAGTTTTCTACTGTCCATCTTCATCAGATGTCTACTACTCTACTTTACTCCGAGGTTAGCGACCTCCTTAAATACCTCGAAATTATAGCTGCCGTCTTTAGATATTCCGTCCGAGATGGTGGATGGATATTTGTATAACCCTATTGGAAAGTGACATAGATTGTACCATTGGCATCGAATGTCAATTCGGTTTGGACATTTGTGAAGCAAACAGAATGAGAAATTGTGTGAATAGGTATAGGTAATACTCCTAAAAAATGCGGAAATATTATCACCATGTTTGATGATGAACAATTCATGAATGATTTTTGCGCAACGTGCATTTCGTGCTTCTTCTTCTGGCTCAACGGCTCCTTCTGGTCATTCATGCGGTGTTTAATCATACGACCAAACGAGTGCTGAGAAGCCCTAGACCTCTCGTTCGGCCGAGATTATCACTACCGTCGACATCGGCCATACGACGTGTCATGTATTTGGCCAATTCACGCACCTCTCTGGGGGCATTTTTTTGAAGACTTGTTTCCTTACAAAGTGCCGAGAGTCCACCAGCTGATGCGTGTTGACTGTAATTTGCGTCAAATCAACACTCACTCCCTCCCGAATATCAACAATGAATACGTGAACAAATAAGATTTCCAGGTCTGTGGTACTGAAAGTCCGCGAGTGATTAAGAGAAATGTTGAGTGAATAGACGTGTTTTTAATCGTTCCGTCCTAACGATAACTATTTATCCGATTTAAAACAAATTGTCACTAACAGTCTGTGTAATACAAGTGATACGAGTAGATAACTCGCGTTACTTTGACTCCTTCAATTGCATCAATTCTAAACATTTTTGAAGACTAATTTATCTGTGGTCAGTGACTCTCGGTTTCTTTGTTGTTCAAAATGTCAACTACTCGCCAGCAAGCACTAAAAGAGAAGTCCACCTTAATGAATGCAGTTACTCCAGACAAACTCCATTCAGTTAATAACACGACCAAATCTAATCCACCACCTACGATGTTCTCAGATAAAAAAACATCCTTGTCTGATCAACTTCGTGATCTGGAGTCTAGTCTGATGGAAAAATTCCAATCGTTGCTTGCGGAGTTTGAGTGCAGCTTTAACAATAAAATATGTGAAGCCATTGCTAATCTTAACCAAATAGTCCAACAATTTGAGACTAGCATCCTGGAACTTCGAAAAGATAACGAAAAATAAAGAGAAGAGGTGGCTGATCTACAACGAAAAGAGCGTCTCAGAGATGTTGTTGTACATGGCATTCCCCAAAGACTGGGAGAAAACCCCATAAAACTGGTAAAAAACATCGCTGAAAAACTGCACCACAAGATCACCTCTCACTTCGATGCTTTTCGATTGAGAAATACACCAAACAATGGTCACAGCCCGCTGCTCATCAGACTCTCGTCTCAGACAGAGCAAAGATCGCTGCTCGCTGCTTTTCGTGCAAACAGGGGCCTTACGCTAGCTCAGCTGGATAATGAATTGTCTGCTTCTGACAACAGCACAACCTCTGCGCTGACGTTATTTGTGTAAGCGAAACACGGTTCAAAAGTCTTAATGATGAAAATGGTTACAACCGTATTTATGGCATTCCTGGGTACTTCTTAGTTCCGCATAACAGAGTTACTGAAACTATTGGTGGGGGGATAGCAATTTACCATAAAACAGGTTTGACTTGTAAAATGTTGGAAAAGTCATTGGGAAATGACACTGAATAAATGCTTGTCGAAATTTCCAATGGAAATGTGAAATGTATTATTGGTTTAGTCTATAGCCCTAACCGTAATTGCTCGTTTGATTCGTTGTTTTCTATCTTACAACAATATTCTGCATCATGCGAGCTGAAGAATGATAGTAGATCTCGTTCACTCCTGGATACTATTGCATCGTGTGGTCTTGTGGTCGCTAATTCTCATGCGACTCGCTTTGGCCCGGACACCCCTCCAAGTCGTGCTACTTCAAGACCAATTGCCACTGGAAGGAGTTTCAGACCATGATCTTCTGTTTTTTACATATGACATTGATTTCTCATCAAATCCCCTGCTGAACACCTTTCAATTTCGTGATTTCGCAGCAATAAATCATAGCATCCTTCACCATCATGCGAGCCTTCTACCGTGGCATTCGTGTTACTTTCTATCGGACATTAATGATAAAGTAGAAATCGTTCAGAGCCTTATTAAAGATCTTTTTAATATACATGTTCCTGTTAGGACCGTAACAGTGCGCAATAGTAAATACCCATGGTTCACCACTGAGGTGCATAATGCTATAAAAACTCGTCGAAAATTATATGCTAAATTAAAAAAACTTTCTTCTAGGCACAATTGGGAAATGTTTTGCAGAGCAAGAAATTACTCTTCCATTGTCACCAGAAGAGCAAAAAAAACATATTTTTTGGCAAAGCTCAGCATTGACCAACCGTCAAAGAAACTTTGGGCAAATTTACGTTCTATTGGGATAGGAAAGAGTCATATACAAACTAAAATGCCAGATGCAGATGAGTTAATTGATGCCTTTTCCCCTAACCCTAGTTGCAATTCTTCGTTTTCACCGGAAAATCAACTTTTCTTTGGTGGATCTCCGTTGTTGGAATTTGTTGTAATATCTGAATCGGATGTGATCTTACAGGTTCGTGCTCTCAAATCTAACGCGATTGGTGAGGACGGAGTAGACTTACGGTTTATCAAAATAATACTTCCCCATTTAATAAGCTCATTAACTCATTTATATAATTTCTGTATTACCTCTTCAACCTTCCCGAATTGTTGGAAAAAAGCAAAAGTCATCCCTGTGTCCAAAAAGAACAACCCCTGCTTAGTAACAGATTTCCGTCCAATAAGTATTTTACCTTGGTTGGTATCTTGAAAATAAGCGAGCGCTTGATGAGTGTAAAACTCGTCTTACACAATGAAACGTGGAATATTGTTAGCGCTTACGCTCCACAAAATGGATGCGACCAATCGGAAAAAGATACATTTTGGACAGAGTTCGGTAATTTGCTTAGAAATATACCTATCGATGAGATGCTCTTCGTAGGCGGAGATTTAAATGGCCACGTCGGAGAAACAAATGTTGATTATGAGGACTGCCACGGCGGTAAAGGCTTTGGAACCAGAAATTCAGCTGGCGAAGACATCCTTGTAGCGTGTAGGGCTTACGGCTTAACCGTCTTTAATACAATGTTTATTAAACATCAACGACATCTTATCACCTATAGCAGCGGAGGCCACGAAGTCAAATAAATAATTACCTCTGCAAAATGTCGATGAGAAACCGTGTTAAGGACTGTAAAGTAATACTTGGAGAATCGCTAGTAAGCCAACACCGTCTGCTCATTACAGAATTTTTCACAGCGGAACCACCGAAAACACGGGCATCGTTTGGAAAGCCAAAAATCCGGTGGTATAATCTATCGAAGGAACGAAGCGCAAGATTTATCGCACTGGCTAAAGAAGTACTTCAAAATATAAATGGTATAGCAGACTCACTTAGCCCGCAAGAAATGTGGAACAGCATGCACGAGGAATGCATAACACTCGCAAAGTCCCATCTGGGGACTATATCGAAATACCATCGCGTTGGCAAAGAAACATGGTGGTGGAATGACGAAACCAAACGAGCTGTGGCCGACAAGAAGAGTGCATTCCAAGCGTGGACAAAATGCGATCAGAGCGACGATATCGAAAAAGCTCGACTGGCTCTTAAAAAGATCGCAAAGAAAGTCCTGGCTCGAACTCGAGCGGCAGAAGCGGAAAACCTGTACCAGGAGTTGGAACGAATATCCTCACGATCGGCGGATAGAAGACAAGCTATCCAAGAAGTTCAAACCTCGTACAATACTAAAATGCCAAATATTTTTTAGCTCGCTGCACAGAGGAGAAAAAATTCAATGGAAATAACCTCGCCGAAATACATCAAAAACGCAGACGGTCGCCTATTAACAAATGAAAGGGAAATTTGTGACCGGTGGCTTGAATACTGCAAGGAGTTGCTTAACTAACAGTTTCCACGTGATATCGTGCCGACAGCTGGTCTATTCGAGGAGGAAGTTTCGGACTTTTCAATCGAAGAAATAAGTACAGCAATCGGAAAAATGAAGCGGGGGAAAGCGGCGGGACCAGACAGCATTCCATCAGAGTCTTGGTCGAAGATGGAGGGGATCGGCAGCGTTTGGCTATCGAAACTTTTAAATAAATTAAAATGTGGACAACCTATGTCGAATCAATGGAGAAGTAGCTTCTTGGTTCCATTACACAAAGGAAAAGGCGACACTCGAGAATGCAACAACTACCGTTCAATCAAGCTTATGTCACACACAATGAAAATCGTCGAAAGAGTCTTAAACGAACGTCTTCGGCAAATAATAAAGCTCGATAATGGCCAGTGTGGATTTGTTGAAGGAAGATCGACGGTGGACGCTATCCAAAGCCTACGAATATAGGTAATAATGGAAAAGCACCGAGATTCGTCTAAGGATTTACACATAATATTTATCGACCTCGAGAAAGCATTCGATCGTGTGCCTAGGGATCTCATATGGGCCGCCCTGAGGTCTCAAAACGTACCGAAAACGTATGTTAGAATAATACAAGACATGTATGGAAACGTGAAAACTGCGGTTAAAAGCTCTGCTGGACTAACGAGAGAATTTCCAGTTAATGTCGGAGTGCATCAAGGAAGCGTACTTAGCCCTTTCCTCTTTAACGTAGTATTCGACTATCTTTTAAAAGACTGCATGCGCGAAGCAAATGTAACTCCAATTCTCTTCGCTGACGACGCAGTTATACTTAGCGATAACGTCGAAGATTTACAGAACGCCTTAGATTCATGGAGAAATGTGCTAGAGAGAAACGGGTTTAAAATAAGTCGTTCAAAGACGGAGCATTTGACGTGCCAATTTGCGCATCCGTTGCGACATGTTTCGGATATAATGTTAGACGGAATAGTTCTTCCGAAAAGCACTATCTTTAAGTACTTAGGATCAATCGTTAACATGGAAGCGAAATGTGACGACGACGTAAACCACTGAGTGAGTGTGGGATGGATGAAATGGCGCGAAAATTCGGGAATCTTTTGCGACCGAAAATTTCCACTTAAATTAAAGGGGAAACTCTACACCACGGTTGTTAGACCAGCTCTTATGTACGGTTCTCAGTGGTGGATAATGAAAATGTGAAGGATGTCTAGTGGAGTCACTAAACGCGATTGCATTAGATCTACGCGTATAAAGAATTCGGTTACCGAACAGTTTTAGGCGATTAGAATAAGCTGGTATTGCCACGTTCAAAGAAGATCTGCGGGAAATCTGGTTAAAAAGGCACGGTCACTCCAACTGTAAGAAAACGAGGTCGGAAAAAGAATTCGTGGATTTCTCAGATGGCAAATGCGCAACAACGCTTACCACTGAAGCGATCCAGGACCGAGCATTATGTAGACGCGTTCTGCGATCTGCGACATTAGCCAACCCCATAAGCGGAGCAGCAGCGATGCAGTAAAAATGGGAAACCCGTTACGCATAAGTTCGTATAACGAGGAAAGGGTTAATAAAAGGATAAGAAGAAGAAGTCTTCCAAGAGTTACTCTTGTATGGATGTCCGGTATGTGTGCACAGACCCTTATTAAAAAACTGCAAATGTCGCAAAATAAATTACTTAAAATGATGGTCAACCTCTCCAATGGATCTCTATAAAAGAGCGAATGTTGAATTGATATCGAAAAGAATCGAAAAGCTAACTGAAAATTTTAAAAACAGATTTACTTAAGCTGACAATTGCTTTGTATCAAATTTATTTAACAAAAGTTATAAATTTCTTCTTTATATATTTGTTTATTCATTTATTTATTTATTTGATTATTTTTCTTATTTTTGGGTATTTATTTATTTATTTATTTATTCTTTCATGTACTTAACATAGTTATTGATTTCTGTTAACCTATTCTCTTTTACTTTTTTTTGTTTGTTTTTGCTTTGAATGGAGGTTTATTCTGCGTTTTTCCTGCAAATTATAAATCTTATTTTGGAATGTAATCACAACAATTATAGTACAAGAAAAAAATAATGTGTCGGTAGAACGATGTATCTAATATGATATCTTTGTAAAATGTAAAATGTGGGGTAACAAACCAATGTAATTATTTTTGTACGAAATAAAAATCTGTCTATCTACCTCGAAAATGCACTTGGTGCGATTTATGGTTCGGCGGATTCATTGGGGCGTATTTTTTCAAAGATGATCCCGAGAATAACGTTTCCGTCAATGGTGTCCGCTATCGTTCAATGATTTCGAAATTTTTTTGTCAAAAATACACAAGCTGAATCTGCTCGACATGTGGTTCCACTAAGACGGCGCCAAATAACACGCGAATCGATGGACCAATTAAGGAACGAGTTCGGTGGGAAATTTATTTTCGTTTTAGACCGATGAATTGGCAGACTAGATTGCGATTTGACGTCCTTAGACTATTTCTTATGGATATACGTCAAAGTACTCGTCTATGCCGATAAACCAGCTCCAAATGCAATCTTGCAGAAATAATTCCCTAAGGGGACACCGTAAAATGATATATTCTCTCATTTTCTATCGAATAGAGTTGGGGCCAGATGTAGCAGCTTGAGCAGACAACGTCACTATTTATGAGTCGCCCAAACATTTGCAGTTATTCCTTAGCATCATATAGTAGACCATAGCCGTATTCTCTTCTTGGATACATAGCTGGTGCTATATGATGAATCTTGGGTTCCAGGACTAAACTAGGGTCCTTACTTTTCCACGCTATTCCGCTCGTATCACAATGAACTTACTACTGGTCTGAGCTTACCTCAACGAGGACGACTGTTACCTAACCAGCTTTCTAACATCCCTCTGAACTCCTTGACCGCCAGAATGCGCTTCTACTGCCTAAAAGGTTATGGTGCCTTGAAGTCCGTTCATATTAAGGCAAACATGCCAAATTTCACTGCGATACTTTCAGTCTTTAGTTTTGTTTGGACAGCTGATTGTTGTTGACGTGTTTGGCATCATGTTGAGTATGGACAAAAACGATTTTCGTTCTCTCATAAAAAAATTATTTTTTGAGAGCCAAAATGGTGAAGGAAACAATAGCAAAGTTGGATAAATATTGTGGGGCTAATGCTCCGTCAGATAACGACACCAATGATGCCTTCTACGAGCTCCTCAACAAGACCTACGAGCAATGCCCTAGCTATGACATTAAAATTGTCCTCGGTGATTTTAATGCAAAGCTAGGAAGAGAGGGTATCTTTGGTGGAACAATCGGAAAATATAGCCTGCACAACACCACCTCCGATAACGGATTCAGGCTAATCGACTTTGCGACGACGCGAAACATTGTCATGGCTAGCACGCGGTTCCCACATCTCGACATACACAAGGGGACTTGGAGAACTCCTGATCAATCAACAGTCAACCAGATTGATCACATTGCGACCGACGCAAGACACTCCTCCAGCATTATGGATGTCCGTACATTCCGAGGAGCCAACATCGACTCGGACCATTACCTTGTTGTAGCCAAGGTACGGTTGCGGATATGCCAAACTACGCCAAGACAAACTAATGCTGAGAGAAAATTCGACGTCAGACGGCTACAATCGCAAGAGATCGCCAAGTCCTTTTCCGATCGAGTGTTTCTTAATCTCTTAAGAGGTTCAATGCCGCCAGCATCAAGCATCGAAGACCATTGGAAACACTGCCAAAACGCCATCAGAGATGCCGCTTCTGATGTGCTGGGTTTCACTCGTCCACCACAACGAAACCCCTGGTTCGATGACGAATGCCGGCAAGCACATGCAGCAAAGCAAAAAGCACGCAATGCGGCACTGCAAAAAAACGAGCTTACACCAACTCATCTGTAAAATATGGTCGGACGAAAGTATGCCCGATGAATGGAACCTCAGCATTGTTTGTCCAACTCTCAAGAACTCTCTGAACTGCGCCAACTACAGAGGCATCAGTCTTCTTAACATCGCATATAAGATCTTATCCGCCGTATTGTGTGAACGCCTGAAGCCGTTCGTCAAAAACCTGATACGTCCATATCAGTGTGGCTTCAGGCCAGGAAAGTCCAACATCGACCAGATATTCACACTACGGCAGATCTTGGAGAAGACCCATGAGCTTCAGATCGATACCCACCACCTATTCATCGATTTTAAGGCCGCGTATGACAGCATCTATAGAGACGAGCTATATAGAGCAATGTCTAGTTTTGACATCCCTGCCAAACTCGTCCGTCTGTGCAGGATGACGATGGAGAATGCACGCTGCTCCATCAAGGTCGGTAAAGATCTCACCGAGACCTTTGATGTCCAGAAAGGTTTTAGACAAGGCGATGCGCTGTCATGCGATTTTTTCAACATCGTACTTGAAAGAATAGTGTAAAACTCACGAGCAAACACAAGAGGCACTATCTTTCAAAAGTCCGTCCAACTACTCGCACACGCCGACGATATTGACATAATCGGGAGAAAGCAGCCTGATGTCAGTGGCGCTTTCGCGAGTATTGAGACGGAAGCGGCGAAAATGGGTCTAGCGGTCAATGAGGGCAAGACCAAGTATATGCTGTCAAGCAAAAAGGACAACCAACACCGACGTTTCGGGCAGAACGTCATCCTCGACAGATATAACTTTGAGGTAATTAAGGACTTTGTCTACCTAGGCTCTGCTATAAATACAGACAACGACACCAGCGCTGAGATCAAGCGAAGAATAACTCTTGCCAACCGCTGTTTCTTTGGGTTAAGAAGGCAATTGAGTAGCAAAGCCCTCTCTCGGACAACAAAAGTCACCCTTTATAAGACTTTATTAATCCCGGTCCTGCTCTATGGCGCAGAGGCATGGACATTATCAAAAATGGATGAGGGTGTTCTTGGTTGCTTCGAGAGAAAAATTCTTCGGGCGATCTTCGGTCCCGTCTGCATTGACGGTGAGTGGAGGAGGAGATACAACGACGAACTGTATGGACTTTACAGCGACATGGACCTAGCCAGAAGAGTGAAGATTCAAAGACTGAGATGGCTGGGTCATGTAGAGTGCATGGACACCAATGCTCCGGTCCGAAAAGTCTTCGAATCCGCCCCCGAGGGACAGCGCAGTAGAGGAAGGCCAAGACTCAGGTGGCGCACGCAAGTGGAAGAGGACCTCAGCCAACTGAGCGTGCGAAACTGGAGGCAGGTAGCCAGAGATCGAGCTGGCTGGAGAAGCTTGTTGACTGAGGCCCAGGTCCACCCCGGACTGTAGCGCCACCTAAAGTAAGTAAGTAAGTAAGTAATGCTCCATCAGATTACACCGTCAAATATTGGTTTTAAGAGTTTCGTGGTGGCCGCAACTCTACTACCGATCAAGTCCGCAGCGGCAGGCCCTCCGATGCGGTTACAGAGGACAATGTCAAAAAAATACATGAAATGGTGTTGGCTGACCGGAAAGTGAAGGTGCTCAAGCCAGCAGATACCACAAAAATTAGTACTGAGCCATATTTTGGGCAATATTATGCATATGAAAAAGTTATCCTGCCGCTGGGTGCCGCGCATGCTCACTCCTGACCAAAAACACCAACGCGAGAGCACTTTGAAAGAGTGTTTAGACTTGCTGATGCGGCGTCGAGCGGACTTTTGGCGTCGATTGGTAATTGTTGATGAAACTTGGATCCACTCTTACAGACCAGAGAACAGAATGAGTGCCCGGCAATGGACTGAAGCCGGCACGAGTGCTCCAAAGCGGCCGAGGGAGGCTCAATTGGTCGGAAAGATTATGGCATCGGTTTTCTGGGATTGTCATGGCATACTCTTCGTGGACTACCTCGAAAAAGGAAAAACCATCAACAGCGGCTATTACTGTGCTTATTGCAGCGATTGATGGCCGAAATCGCTGCAAAACGGCCTCACATGAAGCGAAAAAAAATTTTGTTTTTGCAAGACAATGCGCCGGCGCATAAGAGCATCGCAACCACGGCTAAATTTGCTGTCGTATCCACCGTATTCACCCGATTTGGCTCCCTCGGACTATTATCTCATCCCAAACCTCAAAAGATGGCTCATCGATAAAAAATTCAGCTCACGCGAGGAAATCATCGACGCCACGGCGGAGTATTTTGCAGACCTTCCGGAAAATTACTTTTCGGACGGGATCAAGGAGTTGGAAAATCGCTGGAGTAAGTGCATCAAGCTAAAGGGGGACTATATTGAATAAAATAAAAAAATATTTAAAAAAGTTTTTTCATTCCCAAGGAGGTTACTTTTCACCCCACCTTGTAGTTTATATAACGTGTAAAAATAAAGCCATAATTGACCGAAGAATATCCCCCAAGTTAGTAAAAAAAAAACAGATGTATCCAACTGTCCGACATAAGATTAAAATTTCCTGTCAATGAGGAGCAGGAACAAAACAATTTTTTATTGATGGAACTACGAATACATACACTTTTAATATGTCGTGTGCCTGAAAGCTCACAATGACTGTCGTTGCCGGGGCAACAGGGCAAATTTTAGACGAACGTATGTAGGTTAAGCCGGCTATGTAAGGAAGAAAATGCTATCCAACATCACACAAATGCAGACAAGAAAGTTTTTCTCAGACATTTTATCCCCTCAAAAGTGATGAGGCTATTTGAATACAATATAATCTTAGCAGCCGGCAGAGTGAGAAAACTTTTCAAATGCACCATAAAAGCAGTAAAGATACTTTATCTTGATATGTAGTATTTTACTTGCTGCAAGTTGGGGCAATCAGTCGCTCTGTAAGAAAACAGAGATGCCCCCTTCGACTGTGAATCTCATGCAGGTTTTTTTTTGTGCATTTTAAGATTTGCAAAAGAAAGTTTTCGAAAAGATAGATACGAGTATTAGGATGGCAGTTGCATTGATGATGTATATATAGTCAGTCGAATCAGAATATTTGTTCAATGTACAGTTTCTTTCTTAAGGATCATTTGATAGCAATGAAGGAGATAGTCTCTGTGAATTTGATTGAACTAATCTTTGTAAGAGTGATTTGTTGCAGTTGATCAAAAGTTTGTTGTACTTGTTGCAGCAGTACAAACTGTGATCATTGTTAAATGCGTTGCTTGTTTGCAATGTGTAAGACACTTGTGTTTCCTAATCAAAACATCGTCGGGTTTCAAAATGGTATTCACTAGCTAAGACTTATCTGACTCCAGTCAAAGATTATGGGTATCTGCGCGGTGATGATGAGGGAAACTTATAGCTTGGACTGGCTTGACAGCCCAACAATTAATTTCGAAGCATTGTGCTTTAACAGCCTCTCATTGGTGGATCATAGTAACAGCATGAGATTCCTTACTCATGCAGGCTAGAATGGGAATTTTGTGTCCGACCAGAACCATTATTCTTGACGCTGTCTTAGGTCTCTTAAATTCTGTAACGAACCAGTTAATAGCCTTGGATAATAGCCGATCGACCGTTGGCAAAAGTGGCAAAACGACTGAAGAACAGCGACTTTCGGATCTGGACGGGGAATGTTCGGCCCCTTAAACGTCTACATGCAGGTGATATGCAGAAAGAACGATGAGATGGAAGGACTGCACTGCTGATTGCAACAAGGATCAAAAACAGCGCTTAATCGGGTGCGGACTTGTCATACGAAGCGGGATTAGCCATAAAGTCTTGAGATTCCGAATGTTACCAACGTGCGATGGTTGGGTTTTATAAAAAATTCTGGCAAGTACATGCAGCTTAAGAAGAATCGTGCACAGCAATACTGTAACAAAGAGGCTCCATGATCATAAGATGAGGGAAGAACATCAGCGTCTCTAGAAGAAGAAAAAGAAGCAGGGCAAGCGCATAATCAAAGATATTGAGAATTTGTACTCCAGGATTAAGGCACAGAAGTTAAAACAAAGCAAGTATAGCAAAATCTAAGCCTGAATCCAACAACTAGCTTGACCTGATGACTTACTGGTCTAGAGCAAACTTCAACTCATTTCTCGAATTCAATCAAAAGAGTGTGTGCCTGATGAATAGAATTTCAATATCGTTTGCCCGTTCTAACATAAATGAAACCTCCTCAACTGCGAAACAATAGAGGTGTATCTGAAAACCTTCGTCAACGTCCATATCAGTAGATTTCAAACCAGGAAAATCCACAATCGATACCCAGCCAATTGTGCAAAACTCACAAGCGAATACCGAAGACACATTCTTTCGAAATTCTGTGGGACTATGATATTGACATAATTGGAAGAGCACAGAGGCCTGTCATCGGTGCAGTCGCTAGGATAGATATGGAAGAATTCAAAATGGGCGCATAACCGAGTTTATCCTGTCAAGAAGAAAAGCTCACAGAATCGACGAATTGGACGGAACGTTACAGCCGACAGCTATATCTTTGAGATAGCAAGGTATTTTATCTGCCTGCAAAAAACACCTCAGCAGAAGCAAAACAAAGGATCACTCTTGCCAATCGCTGTTTCTTTGGGCTGAGAAGGCAACTGAAAAGCTAAGAAGACTCTACATCACCCGATTCCTACTTGTATTTACGTCGCTGAAACATGGACTCTATCAAAAGCGCAAGATAATATACTTCGTCGTTTCTTGAGGAAAATCCTTCGAAAAGTTATTGGAGGAAAAGATTCAATGACGAACAAGACGAACTATACAGTGTGACAACTTTTCATCAATCGGCTGATATGGCTTAGTCAGGTGAGATGACTTAATTGAGGAAGACCTCACTTTCAATGGCGCGCAATTGGAGGAAGGAATTTTAACCAGCTTGGAATGCGGAACTGGAGGCAATTAGTTAAAATTTGGGCTCACTTCAGAGGCATGTGAGTTGAAGGCCACATTTACACCATACTGTGGCAAGGCTGTACCTAAAAACGGTTTCATCTGTTTGAGCATATTCGGTCCAAATAAAGCACTGACTGCAGCTGTTAAATGTAATTTTGTAAGGGAGTTCATAGGACTGGTTTGCTGACAGATACCTGCACATGTCCTGTGCGGAGAATATTGCAGATGTTGCCGAATATGTGTGCCTGAACCAGAGAACCTCATTGCGCCGAATCCTCAGCCTTAGCAGTCACACTTGCCTAAAGATCTGAAATTGAATTAAACCAAAATGACCACCTGCTTCGTTATCGCGTTAGAGTAGCTCGGAATTGGCGATAATTTTGCTCTAAAAATCATATTTTTAGATGAAATGCATTTCTATCTCTGCGGCTACTTAAAAAATGAAAAACTGTCGTATTTATGGCTCGACAAATCCAAGTGGCGGCATTATTGGGCCAAGACGACAATGAAAAAAACGTTACAGTCAATAGGGAGTGCTACTCGGGTATGAAAACGAATTTTTAAAGATGTGGGCATAGGTGAGCTATGACTCCAGCAACAAGCCGTCTAACAATCTACGCAATAATGCACACTTATTTCAATAATCGTGCCATAAGTAGTTTTGGGGATGCTGCTTGGCCGCCACGGGGCTGCGATTTAAAGCCATTCGACTTTTTAAAATGCCATTAAGGATCGATGCTATGCCAACAATCCAGAAACGATGCATGCCCTCAGAAACAATATTGGTCAAGCTATTCAAGAAATAGTTGCCGAAATCATCGGAAATGAATTAAAAGATTGGGCTGTCAGGATGGCCTCCCATCAAGTCAACCAAAGTTGTCTTTTGAATGAAATAATGTTCCATAATTAAGTAGTTGGAAGGCTCATTCCTACTGTGAAGGTAGAAAAAGAAAAACTTTTTGGCTAGAATGACATACAGCGATACAGATAGAACTTAAACAATTGAAACTGCATTCACTTGTAGAGCAGGCCAAGAGTAACTTGGCAAGTGAGTGCCTTAAAGGCGGATGTTTAACATATGACAAACATGCAGCCACAGATGCGATTTTACAGCAGTCGGTTGAGGGCGGGTCAATAAGTCCGTGACTTTTTGAATTTCTGACCTCTTTACTGAAACAGCAACACTGCTCCTGTCAACAGGCATCTGTCAGTTGACTCCTGTCAAAATTTAAACTTGCTGCGTCAGTTAGTTTGTGTTTGACAGCTATTTTTATCAGACTACTCACTAATTTGAGGAGAAAATGGAAAAAAGTGAATTTCGTGTGCTTATTAAGCATTATTTCTTGCGAAAAAAAACCATTACCGAGACCAAGGCTAAGCTTGATAAATACTATGGGGACTCTGCACCATCGATTTCAATGGTAAAAAAGTGGTTTACTGAATTTCGTTGTGGCCGTACAAGCACTGAAGATGCCGAACGTCCTGGACGCCCAGTTGAGGTCTCTACACCCGAAACAATCGAAAAAATTCACGATATGGTGTTGGCCGGCCGAAGATTGAAAGTGCGAGAGATTGTGGAAGCCGTAGGGATCTCGCATGGCTCAGTGGTTTCAATTTTGAATGATCACTTGGGCATGAGAAAGCTTTCCGCAAGATGGGTGCCGCGTTTGCTCACAGTCGACCACAAACGCAATCGTGTAACAACTTCACAGGAAGGTTTGGCGTTGTTTAATCCCAATATGGAGGAGTTTTTGCGCCGTTTTGTAACCGTGGACGAAACATGGATCCATCACAACACACCAGAGAACAAACAACAGTCAAAACAGTGGGTTTCTAAGGGTGAATCGGCGCCAAAGAAGGCCAAGGTGGGTTTGTCAGCCAATAAAGTTATGGCGACTGTTTTTTGGGATGCACGCGGGATAATCCACATTGACTACCTTCAAAAGGGAAGAACAATCAATGGGGAATATTATGCCAACTTATTGGACCGATTCAATGACGATTTGAAAAAAAAACGACCTCATTTGGCCAAGAAAAAAGTTCTTTTCCACCAAGACAATGCAAGTGTGCACACATGTGCAGTTGCCATGGCAAAAATCCATGAATTGGGCTATGAATTGCTTCCTCATCCACCCTATTCTCCAGATTTGGCTCCGAGCGACTTCTTCTTGTTCCCAAACCTGAAGAAATGGCTTGTTGGAAAAAGATTTGACTCCAATGATGAAGTCATCTCGCAAACAAAGGCCTATTTTGAGGACCTCGACAAATCATTTTTTTTGGAAGGGATAAAAAAATTGGAGAAGCGTTGGACAAAGTGTATAGAGCTCAAGGGAGACTACGTTGAAAAATAAAATTATTTTTTTATCAAAAAATCCGTGTTTTAATCCAAAAGTCACGGACTTATTGACCCGCCCTCGTATATATGTCTTTAAGGTATGCGAAACCGCTATTGACCGTACCTTTTCTGGACTTAAGTATCCTTACTTTCGCTATTGAAGACTAATTGAAGCTAATTAGAGTTGCAGTAAGTACGGCAAGCAGAAAAATTCCAAAGGACAACGTTCTCCTATTCTTCATCTGATTCCCTGTGCTGGTAAGATTTTTTTAGGATAACTGAAGATTTCGCTACTCTAGAGACCGACAAGTGCATTTCAGTTCTTTGACCTCATTGTACAACTCTAGAAGTAGGTTTTCTTAACCAGGGTAAGTTTAAAGGCACATCACTGTGCACCAAAACGGGCCCATCGCGATCCGTGTGGTGACTCTAGAAGTAAGTCCATCAAATTATGTGAAATGTGAAATTTTGATGAGTGAGGGGTAATTTTCCATTCCTTATTCAAGTTTATTGTATTTATCCTGTCTATAGCAGTCTAGCCCCTCCGCAGATTGTTCGGTCGCACGTGGTCTGTTACGGGTCCTACCATTCCACGACTCTACACACACAACTCTCTCAGCCTACGGCTTTCATAAGGCACTTTCTCAAAATCAGTGACTATCCCAGACTATCCCTCTTTGACTTTCACAAGCTAGCTATAAACAATGCCTTATCCATTTTAACATCATCTACTAGTCCTTGATGGTATAACCGTAAGCTTTGTTCGTCATGCTTGTAAACCTCCTTCGTAACCCTGTTCCACAAAAACGGATCAAAAAATGAAATAACCAGCTATCGTCCCATTGCTAAACCCCCCTATATACCCAAACTCTTCGAAAATATTTTGTATGAAGCTCTCAGCTTCCAAACCAAATCACGTATTTCCCCTAGACAATATGGCTTCCTGAAGAGCAAGTCAACCACCAGAAGTTTCGTTGAATTCGTATCCTTTGCTCTCCAGCCTTGGAGAATGGTAATGAAGTCGACGTTATTGCAACTGATCTTAGCAACGCCTTCGATAAAATCTCCCATCGATTTATGCTGTTCAAATTGTCTGCTCCCGGCCTTGAGCCCATAGTGTTAAAATGGATTTGTTCTTACATAAAAATCCGTGGAGTTCCACAGGGCAGCCATCTAGTTCCTCTTCTTTTTATATCGTCTGTCTCCCTTTCTGCCGATACTAAATTTTTCAAAACCATTTCCTCACCCCATAACTCCATCCTCCTTCAACAAAAAAATTAACAGTTTTTCGATCTGGTGACTCAAAAGTTGTTTAGAAAGCCCCATGTCAATATATCACCTTTTCACATAAGCGGCAACAATCTCTACCTTCTGAACAACATCGGCATTTAGTATGACAGTGAGCTCAACCTCCGCTTGCATTTGGATGAGAGCATCCTTCAAGCCAATTCGGTACTAGGTTTTGTAAAACGGTGGTCCAGAAAACTCGCCAATCCATATGGGACCAGGTTCCTCTATATTAACTTTGTTCAGCCCCTCCTAGAGTACGCCAGTCAAATGTAGTCCCCATATCATAGAATCGATAGCATCCAGCGCGGTTTCCTTTGATTTGCTCTTCGAGGTATGCTTCCCTGTCAAAACCGTCTCAACCTTATTGACTTAAACTCCCTTCAGGAACGCAGAGATATACCCGATTTTCTCTTCATTCACCGACTCCTTTCAGAACACGTTGATTGCGCGTCCCTTCTCAACTCTATATTCGTCAATACCAACCATCGTAATCTACGTTCCCCTCGGCTCTTCTATTTACCACACATCCTATGGCGCAAATGAACCAATCAAACCCTGTCGTCCTTGACTTTAACCGCACCACTTCCTTTGGAGGGACAGTGTCTAAATAAAATCTCTGGGCAAAGTGTCTGGGTATATAGTGCGTGGACAACAGAGGTATTGAGAGCTGGCGGTGGCCTATTCACATTATTTGTGCTACCATCCCTACCTCAGTATTCCGACCCAAATATTGAGCTTTATTTAGAACTGGATTTCGAATACGTTAAAGTACCTTAAAAGGACGGTGTTGCTCAAATGGACTAGATCCGTAGATGCTGCCATTTATTCGTTGCATGATATTCCTCCGCCTCATTACGGAAACTTTTACCCTCTCTCGTCTACCTACAAGAGAAACTAGGATCACAGGATTCACTACGCGGAGATGAAAATAGGCTCTGATATCCAGAGAGTTATGGGTCGACGCATACCTCTGCATAAAATGCTTGACCACTGTTGAAAATCCATCGGGACCCATTGTCAGCATCCAGCAAATACGTCATATATGTGCCATTTTGTGAGTGCCCACATTCAAATTCTCAAGAAAATAAAACTTTTCCCAGAGATACATCTGGTATGTAGTTAGACTAAAAAAAAATCGCAATCCTTTATCCTGTCGTTTTGTACATTGTAACTCTCTGCCAGATGTATCTGTTAAATCAAAAGTAGGCGTGTTTGCATTATCGACTAAAACCAAGTTAACTTATCTCTTTACCCACAATTATGAAGTACCAACTCGTAAATCAAATTAAATGCCTCCAAGTTCGTGATTCCGTTCGGTACCTCCCATCGTCATCATCTGGATTTACCAGCCTTTTGTGGAAAAGAAAGTTACACCTACTTACACACGCCGCAGTTACGCAACGTATCATACCGTTTCCGGCTATGGATTGATGGTATCCAATACAATATTGCCTGTAAGAATGCTGCCAAGAATTATTGCCTCTGTACACACTTTTAACGCGTGATATCCGTATTTTCTACCACTGCCATTTGCAACTCCTCAAACATACGTTAATTTATGAAACTAATGCTTCCTGGGGGAGCAAGAAAGCTTCAGAAAAAAACAAAACAAACGGATTACAGAGCACAGCCAAAGGAGGAAAAATCCAAAATCGTATCGAAGTCGCAATTAATTGTGTTTAAACGATTATTCGATCGACCAGATACAAAGAGTGTCTTCTTGAAGGCGGATGCTATGGCCATCTTTCCCACACTCTTTATGAAACACCAGGGAAAACTAACAAAATAAATTATATCCCAATTCGTGGGTATAATTCACGCTTCGGTCTTGTTCGTTTCAGAACAAATATAGATACCCACTCTTCACTTTAGTAGGAATATCATATGCCTTGTGGTGATAATAGCAGATGACGTAGTTCAATTCCACCGCAGGGGTCATTCAGGGGCGTCTACCGAAAAAATATTGCTTGCGTGCTTATAAACAAATTGCAGTTGGAACAATTTTATTTAGAAAAAATCGACGTACTCCAATTCTCGTGCTCGTTCATAGATGGTTATCGAAGAAGATTTTTTTGCCGGCATAATTGGATTTATATTTTGTTCCTAGCTACTATCCCCATTTTCTAGAAGAGGTAGAACGATGCGCGCTTATAAAATGTGTTATGTACTCTGAGAAAAATTTGTCCTAAAATGGATTATATCGTTACACGTGTTAGTTCGCAATAGCTTAACTATTGCACATAACAGGCATGTGAACGATGATCACCCTTTAACTTATTCCTTGTTTTCCATATCTAACACTCTGTGTTATAGAGGTAACATTCCCCAATCGGGGGGTAGTTTTGGTGGGATACAACTGCGGGTGTGGCAAGTGAAAATCCATACACTACTAAAATTTTGCATATTAGTATGCATAACATGGAAAAATACCCGACAGCGTTTTGTTACAGTTTAACGAAAATTGCTTTGAGAATTTGATAGATTCGCCTTTACCAGAAGATTAAAAAATAAATGGAGGACGGTTGCAGTTGGGGGTTGAGGGGTCATTTATGTATGCTACAATTGAGCTGAGAAGAAGAAAAGTGTAACAGAATTGTTTGATGTCACAGAATTTGAGCCTTTTAGTGGCGCTTATGCCCAAAAACTGTGGCCATTTGAACGTATGGCACCATAGCTACCTTAGGGAATCTTTTCATTTTGTGCTTATTATTTTCCCCATTATATGTACGAGTAGCATGCCTTTTCTATTAAATTCGTCAATCCATTATATAGGGAGAATATGCCTAGATTTGGAAGAACTGTTCCAAAATCCTGATACCCAAAAAGGGACCAAAGTGTTACCATTTATCTTTTCATTGGTAAATTCTCTCATATACCCAAGGTTCTTGAAAGGTCTATTACTTCACCTAGACAACATGGTTCTCCGAAAGGCAGATATTGACTTAAGGTGTTCGGGCTGTACTTGGGCCTCAGACTACAATCGCCTCCTGGCTGTAGCAGCTTTCGTAACTTGCGTGCGCGAAGTCTGAATCGCTGCCTTCCAATACTGCACTGTCGAACCGTAGTGTTGGTGTCCATCCACTCTAAGTGATCTGGCCTTCACTCTTCTGGCTAAGAAGGAGTAGAATGCTTATATATCGTCCCTGTTTCTCACCCTCCACTTACCGTTTATTCAGGCGAGACCGAAAACCACTTGAAAAATGTTCCTCTCAACGCAGACAAGCATTTTTGATAATGTCCATAACTCTACGCCATAGAGCAGGACTGGGACAATAAAAGGCTTATATGTATAAGGTAACTTTTGTTGTTCCTGAAAATGCTTTTCTTCTTAATTGGCTTCTTAGCCCAAAGTTATTCTTCCTACCTGGACTCTAAAATAGACGACCTGGGAGGAAATCAGTCTCTTCTCAGCGACTCAGTTTCAAGGACCAGCACCTCATGCAACCTAAGCATCATATCGGATGACATAACATCCCGGAGAATTCCGACAATGAGGTCTTACATGAGTCCGGTTTCGTCAGATTCACACCATCTGAGCAACATCGCTTGAAGCGAGCGCTGCAAAATGGCAGTAGTATCGAAGAAGCCCGGGTGTTTGCGAAACTAATGACAACAAAGGTCCTAGTGTGAAACGCATGCAATCCGAGGACAAAACCTCACCTAACACAGATGCGAAACGAGCTCGTACTGGGAAACCACCTATCGAGGTATGTAAGACTGGGTGTAGTCCCGGTGGATCTCGATCGTAGTCCTCTCAGTAATAAAAAGATGGTTCAGATTGGAGAGAAAATTATGGATACGAGTATCACGATAGAACAACGTGATGAGGATATCAAAACTGCTTTTCGCGGCAAGACCTTCAAAGTCAAATGCCTAAGCTAGTCTGTGCGGAGGCCACCACTACAGAGTAGATGTATAAAAATTTTGACTTGCTGAAAACGAAATGTGTGCTGGAGATGATTCTTCTGAACGAGGAGTTCTTTCCAAAACCACACGTCAACAGAGGCTACCAGAGTAGCAAGTAAACGTATTCTGACGATACTTGGTGTTCAGGATAAATAACTGAACAGCAGAACATGCAGAGTTCTGCAGAGATCGGATGAGGGAGATCTGACTGATATGTTCTTTGACATTAATGACACCACGATGAGTGGGTGAGACTTGTGGAGCTTAAGGGAGTAGTCTCGTTTTGCTTTGGACAGAATAACCTAATCCGAAAGAGCTCAGACAAGCGGCCAACTCAGGCAACAGAACAAATGTTCAACCGCTAATAAGGACGACGAACAGCACAAGCGAATGTAAAAGCGCTGATACACCGGTTGTCAGCACCAACGCTTCTGCAATGTCGGCAGTAGCTTAACTCAATGAGACATCGTTGTTCAAAAATGCGCCGCCAGAGGAACAAAAGAAACCTAGCAACGCAGACTGTCCTAACACCAGTCAGAACAAAACGAGGCCAAAGCTGCCCATAGACCGTGGTGTAAGACCAGAGTACCACGGACATACGAAAAATCGTCCGAAGGTATACAACATGGTCTCGCTCAACAGAGTTTCGAAAGACGCCGATGTGATAAAAAAAAAAAACCTTAGAGGGAACCTAACTCTGGAAAAGCACTTACAAAATGACGTGTTTGGTGTTTAAGACGTCTATAGCCAACGATGTGTCAAAGGGAACATTAACATTGGATTAATCCAAGAACCATGGGCAACCAGTGGTAAGATATTTGGTTTAAATAGTAAAACCGGAGAGCTTACTTTGCCAAGGGTAATTTCAGACCCAGGGAAGCTCTTTCTAAAACGAAAGGTATTCAATTTTCTTTCATTCGGGGATTCAAGACCAAAGAGATACATAAATTTGTATGCGCATCGGCGTACTTTGTTGGAGATGAGGTGCACATACCATCCACTCCAGTACAGGAACTTGTTCAGTAATGCCAGACACAGCGAGTACATCTGATCATCGGCTGCGATGCAAATGCCCATCACCAAATATGGGGCAGCCGGGACACCAAAAAAAGAGGTATGTCACTCCTAGAATATTTATATGCTAACAATCTACTTGTACATATTAAATAAGACGAACAAATCGACTTTTTGAAATAGTATAAGAGAGGAAGCTTTAGACTTAGGAGAGCGTCTCAATCCTCTCCTCTTCTCTAAGCCACCAAAAATCGGCGTGCTGTTTCTCCGTATCAACCCGGTCTCTTTCCTCAATTGCGGAACTAAAACGAAAGAGCTCCTGAGCATTGACGTCGTACCCGTCGTAGGTGAACCGTTTTTCCCTCGCACCTCGGTGGCGGTGGTATATTACCGGAATACCATTCCTACTTTGTACTAACCCTTTAGAATCTATATAGAGGAATGCCTCTGGCGGAATAAAGCCGGATCGGAGTGTATTCTCATGGTACATAAAATTGGGATAGTAAGCCCCAAATATCAGGTTATTGTCGCTGTTCATCGCTCTTGCAGTGTACCTTCGAATCACCTTAATCAGTAAATTGTCAATCCTGTTCAGCTGAGCCCCATCGTAAAGGGCCTTGTTGGGATGATATTTAATGAACGCAGATTCTGGTGTTCTGTACAGTCCAAGACAGGTCCTGAGACATTGCCTTTCAATCACCCGAATTGTCTCCATATAATACGGCGCTACGTTGAACCACACGGGACAACCATAAGCGATGATTGGCCTGATTAGGGCCACGTAGCAAATAACCTTCACCCTCGAGTCAAGTTGACTGCAGTGAAACAGTTTTCTTGTCAAGGCTAAGGCTCTATTGCCTCCAGCCAAACAAAGATTTATATGTTTGTCAAAATATAAATACTGATCGAGCCAGATACCAAGGTATCTAACTACGCTTCTCACCGCTAATGGCAGCCCGTGGTGTCCAATGACGGCCAGATTTCGCCAGTGGTTTCTGGTATCCCAAGAAGCCCATCTCAATGGGGTCCTAAACAGTATTGTTTCCGACTTTTGAAAATTGATTTTCAATTTCCAATCATCGCAATACGCTTTAATGTGATCGAAGTCAGTCTGCAGCAGAGCATTGATGTCCTGGATTTTGGGACCTGATCTGTACACCACTAAGTCGTCTGCGTACGCTATAGCGTGATTGAGGGAACCTACTAGATCACTCGTGTATATATTAAACAGTATTGGAGAAATAACCGCTCCTTGTTGCAAGCCGTTTTTAATGTCAAATATTTTTCTTGAAATTACGTTGCCACATTTGACAACGAACTTCTTTCCTATAAGCATGTTGTAAATCATATATACTCGTAAAAAGGGTTTCGGCATACCCAATCTGGCCAACTTATAGAAAAGCCCCTCTAACCATACAGTATCGAAGGCCTTCTCGAAATCAACCAGGCAGGCACCCATACACTGTTTCTTGCATTTGTTCCATTGTATGTCGGAGATCAGTTTCGACGCGGCATGAATAGTGTCATGCCCCGCCCTAAAACCAAACTGATTACCCACTTCAACAGAGCCCTATTGATTATTTTCTCGAATATCTTGCTAATATTCGGAAGTAAACTAATTGACCGAAGATTTGCTGGGTTAGTCCTAACTTTATCTTTTTTCGGTATGGGATGTACCACTGCTATTTTCCAATGAGCTGGATAGTACGCGTTATTCAGCGCATTGTTAAATAACGTAGTAAAAATATCCACTGCTTCCAAGGGCAGGTGTCTCAATACGACGTTTGGGATTCCGTCTATTCCAGAAGACTTTTTGTTTTTCAGTGAGTCCAAGATGCACAGGAGTTCATCTTTTCGCACGAACAAATGAGCTGCAGCTTGTTCATCGGCGACGATAACGTTTGCCGTGTTGACTTCATTGAATACGGTGAAACTGTTATTCTAAGATCGCCAATTTTGAAGTTCATTGCGCAGATAAAGATGGTTTACATAGGCTCTATTCTCAATGTCGTGGTTACGGTGACCTGGATCGTTCACCGTATATACGGCTTCGAAAAAAGCTCCCAGCAAATCCGCTTTTTCCTGTGGGTCTTCGACTACAAAAAGACCATCGCCATCATCTACACTTTCTGGACTTATACCAATCGTTTCTAATATATGTCTATTTTCTGTCGTTTGCGGAATTCGGACACACTGAATATCATTGTGATCTTTCCGCCTGAACAATTTATTTATCTGCGCGAACATGTTCGGGCTACTGGATTTTATAGCCCGAATCTTATTGCCCCAATACAGACTAACAGATTTTTTATAATTTTCATTTATAAGTTGTTTTAGGTTTTTGATCAATGATTTCAGTATCCCATTTCCGCATTGTTCCTGTCATTAAACTGTCTGTACCTCTGTTTTAGCATTGAAAGCAATCTACTTTTGTGTGTGTGTAGTGCGTCGATTGTTAGGTTTCTGTACTTGTCAGTCAGGTTGTCGTTTGAGCGTTCTACTCGGGGGATAGTTCGCTCCATTGTTCTTTTGATTACGTTGTCCATTTCTAGTAAATGTTGGTCAATTTCGTCATTTGTAAGGTTTCTATGTATCGGGGGATCAATACCACACAAACGTAAGTTACGCTTTAAAGTTTTAGAGAAGCGCGGCCATCGTGCCCTACGAAAACCGTATGAGAACTCATGGGCGTACTGCTCCAGCAACGTTTGTTCGTTTGGGATCCATATTTTGGCGGCGAATCTGTAGTGGTCACTATCGTACTCGATCGCTCTCAAGCAGTTTCGGGTCTGTCGATCTCTATTCCTTAGTTGTATTCTGTTATCCATCAGTACTAAGTCCAAAAAGGAACCGGATGATGGGAAAGACGGGATATCCGTCGCGTACAACTCAAGTTTGTACTCAATAATATTTTTACGCCACCAGCTGTGCAACTGGTTGCCCCTAGTATTCGGTGGATTATTTCCCCATGTCACATATCTAGCGTTAAGATCACCCGCCAAAAAGTATAAATTTTCTTCAGATTCAAGCTGGAGAGATTGAAAAAGTAACTCGAGTTCTGTAATAGAAGACTGACTGATTCGATGAGGCATCTCTATCGGGCCATATGCACGCTATGTTACAGATGGAATGTAAAGTCTGGAAAAGTGTGGTGAAAAGGTGCTTATGAAAGGAATGAAAACCTTGAAGCTATCCGGAAAAGAGTGAGAAACGCACCGGAAGTTGGGAACAATACAAATCCCTCCTAACTCCCTACCTGCCGTTTTGAGGAGCTCGGCAGTCAGGCCGTCCGCCCCAGCACCTTTGTTGGACTTGAGTTTAGTTATTCCTATTCCTTTATTTAGGCCGGGTGAACGGAATTGTTGGTCACCATGGACCAGATTGAAAGGTTCATTCTGTCTGACAGCGGTATTTAGTTCGTCATCGCCTTTGTACAGTCTCCAGAAGAACTCCATCCAAATATTTAAAACGACTGCGACTCATCAACGATGTTCCCCTGTTCATCTCTACAGGCCTGGGTTCGAAGTTTGTGACCGTGGGATGTTTTATTGTTTCCTTTTGGTAAAACTTCCACATCTTATTTCTGGAGTAACGTCACTCCATTTCCCTCGACCAGGCTTATTATGCTCTTCCTTTTTCCTCCTGAAAAGGCGGTGCACATCTTTCTTCTTCTCCTCATAGAGCTCGTGAGCAGCTCTTGTTCTTCTATGCAGTGCTGCCTTTTATGCATTTTACCTAGCTGCATGTGCTAGCTGGCATTCGTCTTAAAACCAGGGGTTTCTTCTCAGAACCGGCATCCCTGATAGCTTTTTGGTAGTGTTGACACTGGTCTTAGATGCTTCATACTGACAACAAGGGACCCCTTAAAAGATTAAGAGAGAGACTCGATCGGGAAAGGATTTGGCGATCTCTTGCGATTTTCGCCATTTTTGCCCCTTTGAGGGCCTGCGCGCAAATAGCGCCAATTTTGCCAAATTTTGCCTTTCCGGGGACACAAGACCCTTTGACTTAGTCTGTCGCATCCAAATAGGAGCTGCTTTTGCCGTCCATAACAATCGACGTAGTAGATGTCGTAGTTTTTCATCGTTTTCTTCCAGTTCTTCCAATCGCATTTCTTGGTTGGTAGTAATATCTGTATTACAGTGGTCTTATTTGCCTACCCTGCCATAGAAATGTCAAGAAAATTGATGTTATCAAAACAGATTTCACTAGAACTTCAATATCGCATCATCTACTGATCATCTTACAGTGATGTGATTTCTGCTTTGAACTTGTTTTATTAAAATTAGTATCTTCTTGCCTGTTACACTGATATTTCAGGCTATGGCCACCTCTGAGGTTCCACAAGGTTGCCATCTTGATCCCCTTTTCTTCATTCTTTCTTTCCACGATCTTAAAACGGTCATTAAGCAATACTCTTCCTCCCTTTACACTGACGACGTGCAATTTTGTAAGCATTTTTTTCGCTGCTTAGAACCTAATATTACCAAACGTGAATGTATAACATTTCCACGTAAATGTCATACTTCTTCTCCGACTGTTACAAATTTTCTGTATGGTCAACCCATTCACATATTCAATTCTTCAGAACTTCAGCCTTTTGTTCGACAGGGAATAAGATGATGCCTCCGTTGTTCGCCCCCTGCCTGAGTGTGCCGAACAAGCTTGATCGCCCTTTCATAGAATACAAGTTTCCCGAATGAAGGGTATTCTTAGCAGGTTCGTTTCAAATTGTTCATTGAATTCCTTAAAAGAGCGTAGATATATTGCTGACATTTTTTTCGTTCATCTACGGCTTTCAGGTTCAATCGACTGCGCGTATTTTTACAACTCTACCACAGCACCTCCAGCCTTAAACTCGATCACTTTCACCATTTTTCGTAGCCTTCAACCTAAGCATTCCTCCTCACAACCTAGATTTCCTCCCCTATTCGTCTGATTTCTTGAGATACTTTTAGTATTTTGTGTATTATGTCACTGAAACTTGTTTATTATTCCACAGATACTCTTTTTTTTTACACATTGTTTATAAGCACCAACACCGTACTTGTTATCTGATCATAATCTTATTACAAACATTAATTTTCTCCATCCAAACATACCGTAATAAGAATCGTTTCAAAGCCTATCAAATACATCTTTAAGAGAAACAAAAAAAAAGTAGAAAATAACAACCAAAATACGAGTGTAATGAACGTAATGCGATACAGGTGTTAGACATGTTCAAGTGGTAGTCATGTGGAAAATGCGGTCTTGAGAACTTCTAATGTGTGTAACACATGCTACCTAAGACTTAAGACATCGACCAGGTTGCTTTAGTTTGCACGATTCAACGCCTCCTCTGAACAGAAATTATTTCCGGTGTTGGAATGCAATTATCCTTCCGGCACTCAAAGCGAATCCCATTCATTTCAAATAAGTGAGTTCGTTTCGTATCTTGATATTAAATTCTAAACCTCAATTGCAGTAGAGGTGCGCCAGAGGCATATCGATTGATGTTAAAATGAATTCCTTCTACTCGAATTGCCGCAATGCCGCGGTACTACGTAATCAGTTATCAGTAATCAGTTACCAAACCACAGTATGAGAAGTAAGTTATGTCGTAATTTAATTTAGGAATGCTCGTAGATGGGGGTCATTTGCAGTGCGGATGAGTAACAATTCAAAATCTGATTAGTTACTTGAGAATCGACATCATCCTTTCACATGAATTATTTTTATTTTTTTTTATTAAATTTGATTTAGTTTGCGGTATACTGTATCAGAATCACATCTTCTGCCTTCAATCACGATATTATCCAAGCAGCAAGCTTCGCGGGAAATGCTCGTATTTCCTTTGAAAAAGTCTCATAGTGAGGAAAAGCAAGAACGTTGGAGGGCATTTGCTTAGTGCGCGGGCCCCGTTGATAGACAGCTGATATTAGAATATTCCTCGAGAATACACTGCACGTATTGGAGTAAACTGCTTTCAATTGACAGAAAGCCGAAATCTACAGGATGATTACCCATAGAACTGTGGGTAAGTTTTACCCTTGGCCTGAGTCGAAGCCGACCTAAACTCAATTGCCGATCTAATGGCCACTGCACCCACTAGGGAGTTTATCCATAACAAGTTATACCCGGATGGAGCTCTAGGGGCCCAGACTTCCACTGTTCCGTGTTTGAAGTCCTATTGTGGACTACCGGTGGTTCTGGCACTCAACAGGAACTATGACCGGAAGCTGGTATTATTATCAAGATATTTATGACGAAATCAACTGCTGCACTAACAATGGGATCAGACCCTGTTGAGACTTGGCAAACTGAGATAAAAGAACAACGACTAGGTATCGAAGCCCTGTCACACGAGGTCCCCAAAGACAAGAATCCGATTTCTGATTGACACAGGAACCAACGTATCTGTGATACAACTACAAACCCAGAAGAAGACAGCGCCTACTGAACGCAAACTTTATGCAGCAAACCAAACTGAGATCGATACATACGGCGAAACACGATTGATGCTCGATTTGCACTTGCAATGACCTTTCGTTTGGAATTTCATAATAGTAAACGTCGGGCAACCCATTATCGGCAATGATTTCCTACATAACTTTCATATCCTCCCGGATCTCAGGAATCGGCGCTTGATCGGCAGCACAACCAACATCAAGACTCTTGGAAGATTAATTAAACGATCATATTTGTAGATTCGGAAGGCATCCGAAGATCGCTCGAAAACGGCATCAATTACTCCGTTCGGATTGATGGAGTTTAAGGTAGTTCCATTTGGTTTGCCGCTCGGATACAGTGTTTTGCTCAAGAACACCGGAGAACGCAAGGAACACCCAATTAAACCTGGTAACGGCCGAGGGAATGAAACCACTATCTTAAGGGATTCAAGCCCTGTTGGATTGGAAGCCGCCAACAAGCCGGTTAACAATGTTCCACAGTCGCTTGGTTTTTTTTACATAAAATACTCCAATCTACTAGGGTATACGATTTTCTGTCATATAATCGAAGGCAGGGAAGCAGAACCCTTTACGGATCACAAACCGCTAGTATACGCCTTTCAGCAACCTTCAACTAAAGCATCATCAAGAAGTTCGTTTACTATCCCGGATTAGACAACGAAGTAGCGTTCGGACATTAGAGAATCAAAAACATTGACCTGCTACTCACTATCACCACATAGAAAATCACCACGAAACAAGAGAGAGATTCTGAATTGGAATCACTTATTCAACATCCAAGAGTCATACGGTTAGAAAAGCTACAAGTCGACCGCAAACATCAACTTTTTCCGTTCCTTCCACCGAGGAAATCCGACCATATATCTCAGAAAAACTCAGGAAATGAGTCGCCAACGACACAGCGGTACGAAAAGCAATCGCGAAGAAGTTTGTGTGGCCATGCATGAATCAGAATATCACCAACTGCGGCCAAAACACGATTTTGCCACGTAAACGTTGATATATTAGGGTCAATTTTCGAATCGCAGGGATTTCGGAACAGCTTAGCGATGATAGATCATTTTGCGCGTTGGCCGGGGGTAGTGCTGAAAAAAAACATCACAGTCGAATCGACAGCTTTTCCTCAACATGGATCGCACGATTTTTACTTACAGCTATTCGACGCATAAGCAGCGATGATAGGAAGCCAACCCTGTCGAACGGCGGCATACCAACCAAGCTCAGTCAGTCGAGTGTTGACACAGTACTCTCAAAATATCTATCAAGTGTTATGAAACATCAGACTAGACAAAAGTGTTACCCACTTTCATGTTCGGACTCCGCAACATCATCAAATAAGACATTGATACTTCAGCTGCCGAACTAACATATCGCGCGGCATTTCATCGGTGATGAATCATCCCAAGATTCATGATATTTTCTCAAACACCTCACACAAACTATCCATAAAGTTTGGTCGTAATCTAGAGCCTATCACTACAAAGCTCACATAAGTCACTCTTTTCAAGCTTCCATGTGTTCGTTAGAGTCGATAGCGTTAGGATACAGTTGGACCACCCTTAGATGGGCCGTAGACAGTCCTAGAAAGGTCACACACTTTAAGATCGACTTCAGAGCAGCTCCGACCGAAAAATGGATCAAAAGACATGAACCCTCTTTCATCGAAGTTTTATCGAACGATATTTGTGTGAGTGACAATCCAACGAACGATCTGGGAAGTGCACATACAGTCAAAACAGGCCAGCAAGTCGTAAAATCTTCATTAAAATTTACGGCAAAAGGTCCTGGCATTCTTGATGGATATTCTCTTTGAGGGCATCAAGAGTTTGAGGCTTGTTGATATAGACCTGGGACTGCGCCATTACTTCAACCTGTTGGAACCACATATCGTCCAGTCCCAATTCCTTCAATTTAGGAAGGAGAATGTCATTGAGCATGGCTCTGTAGCACTCGCCATCCACAGTTGTCGTTCGGCCCGCAGTTTCGAAAAAATAAGACCCGATGACGCCTCCAGCTCAAACAGCACACCACGAAGTAACTTTTAGCGGGTGTAAAGTTTATACGCGGATTTCCGGTGCCGATAAACTTGCCTATTCACAAATCCACAGAGATGCAATTGGGCCTCGTCGCTCATGATGATTTTCGATGAAAAGTTGTCTCCTTCGTAGTTGAGATTCAGGATGCTTGAGCATTTAGCGGTCAACAGCTTACAGCTGGGGTGAGTTCAAAAAACGTCGGCTGTTCTACTTCAGTACGATCGCAGATCTTTATTAATGCATTTCTGAATGCATTCACTGATCGTCATCGTTGCAGATATGTTTTAGTACAATTTTTCGTTCAAAAACGTCAACTAATCCAATATGTCGGAGCTATTTGATTTAATTTCGGATAAAGAAAAGGACGATTGGTTAATAAAGAGGGGGAAAAAAAAATAAAAAATAAGAAATCAAGTGCAAGACTTTTAATTATTTCCATAGCTCGACCAGAGTCATCATTGAACAGGCGTTGGGTAGACTTAAAGGGAAATTTTGGATTCTTAAGTACGTCAACATCAAAAATTTAAGGTATTTTAAATACACCGTTGTGGAATGCGTGGTACTGCACAACATAATAATTGAAAATGAAGGTCTTGCAGAAGATGCATCTTTCAATGCATATAATGATGAAATTTCTGTTTTTAAGAACTCTAGAAATTCATCCTTCTCTTGTATATTTTCCGTTGCTTTTTTTCTCTTGGCGTTTCGAAATCGTCGTCTTCCATCAGTGACTCAGGTTCTTTCTGTATTCCCAAGTTGTAGCTCCTCGTCCAGATTCATTATTGCGTTTCTTTACACGCTTAAAGGCTGTCATCAGGTTTTCGAATTTTTTCCTAATATCATGGACATCAAACTTGAAAAATGAGTTGACTTTTTTTATTTCTGCAAGGTACGGGTGGTACACCCGCCACAGCAACATTTTTTTCTTTCTTCCCGTGCAAAATTCTGGCTTCATTTGGATGAGTGTGGAGACCAACAGTTTGATGTCGCTCGGACTAAAAATTTCCACTTCTCCATCCATATTCATAAAACAACAAAAGTTAAGATATACTTAGGTTTTGTTTAATTCCAACTTACATTGATTTATAATATATAACGAACGATTCAACAATCCAATCCTTTACGTGTCTTAACTCTGCAGCCACTTTTTTTTTTGGTAATTAATCTGCACGACGCCGACAATATTTTGACGTTTATGAACACCAGGTAATGCAGTTTGCCTGCGGCAGTTCTGCTATGAAACTGCATTATTGAACGCAGGTAATGCAGTTCTTTGTTAGTATGATGTTTATGAATATAGGGCTGAGCTACCGTCTGCACTTTGTAAGGGAACGTTTTACAGTCTTTCATCAAAATTGTATTTGAAGACCGCCAATTGATGCCCAATGACATGGCACGTCGTCTGGTCGATACTCCGAAGTCCTTTGTGATATCTTCAACAGCAATAGCTGCGATATTCTCAGCAGAACGGCTGCTCCGCGTATTTCTTTGATATCAATCTTTTTATTGTGAAGAAATTCCCACACACAACAATTTAGAAAATCTGTTTAGCCGTTTTCGGATTTTCTTTAGCAGTCGCAACTAAACTGCGTCCCACCTTGCAATGTGGCAGCGCATGTCAGTTCAAAACATTTGGTAATGGCATCGTTCAGGTTCTGTACAGCTTCTCGAGCTTTTCTTTCATTCTAAGTCCTAAGGTAACGTTTGAGATGACGGATCCCATCTCGCCAATCAAAGATCCGGAAATTATCACCTTTATACGCTGAAAGAATGCAGAGTTCCACTTAAACCTAAAGCACCCTATTCGGAAGTAGAATCACCTCATAATCTGTACCAGATTTTCAAGGATTCATTGCCACTCCATGTGGTCAGCCAAGATCGACAACGAAGTCCAAATATTCGCAACGTGTTCCTCAATCCGAACGAGGATAAGTAATTGGACGAAAGGATGTTCGGCCCTCCATTTAGATTGAAAATGGTGGACATCAAAACCAAAGATCACGACGACACCGAATACACAGCAAGAATCGCTAAACTGCTTGAGAAGCATACGAAAATCTTCAACCGAAATCAACAGGATGCTCCAACTTGGAATCATTGAGCCATGTGATTCCCCATGGGCTGCACCAGTAGTGTTAGTCCCCAAGAAAGATGGTGGAATCAGATTCTGGATCGACTATAGGCAGCTCAACGCGACCATCACACCTGACAGGTACCCATTACCAAGAATAAACGACATGCTCCACAACGCAAATTCAACACCCTATATGTCGACAATAGACCTACAGCAAGGATATTGGCAGATCATGGTAGATCCTTTAGATAGAGACTTAACTGCTTTTATAACGCCATTTGGAACCTTTCTCTGCATCAGAATGCCATACGGACTTCGAAACGCTCCTGCCACATTTCAATGATTGGTGGATAAGTTCAAGGCAAGCATGGAGGGTATCCTCATACTGGCTTTCATCGACGACTTCTTCATTGCCTCGCCAACATTAGAACAGCATATGCAAGACCTCGACAAGGTAATCACTCATCTGGAAGGGATTGGCCTACGAGCGAATCTTTCCAAATGTAATTTTTGCTGCCCGCAAGTAAAGTACCTAGGACACACACTCACCAAGGACGGTATTAAAACAGATCCGGATAAAGTGGCCGCCTTTGTGGAAATGAAATGGCCTAACAATGTTAAGCAAGTATTGACCTTCCTGCAAACATGCTCTTGGTACTTTGCCAAAATCCTAAGCAATCTTACCGAAAACACAGCTAAATATCAGTGGGGTGCATCGAAAGAACACTCTTTCCAACTGCTCAAAACCCTGCTTACCACGACACCAATATTGAAGCAAGTTGATTCGGAGCAGCCGTATTTCTTGAAAACCGACACTCTAGGAGTGGTTCTGGTCCTGATCAACACCCAATAGAATACGTTAGCCGACTCCTGACCCTAGCAGAGATAGAGCCATCGTTAGCCATCGTCTGGGCAATCAATAAATTCCGAGTCTATGTAGATGGTTCCGCAGTAACTCTCTTAACAGATCATCAGCCTCTAAGATGGCTTATGACGTTGAAGTCTCCTACTGGACGGTTAGCAAGGTGGGCTCTGCAGCTGCAACCATACAACATGAGAATCAAATACATACAAAGTAGGACCAATCACGTAGCAGATACTCTCTCGCGTCCACCAATTGATTCATATGAAGCATATTACACGGAAATAAATTTCTCCACTCGCCACAGCGTTGATTTTCGTGAAAGAACAGCTAAAAAATGAGAAACTTAAGGAGATTATCAATGCACTCGAAAGTTCGGAGGGGACAGAGGGTGAGTCTTTTGGTAATAAGGGTTATCTTATGACCCACGGCGTATTATACAAGTATGGGATAGAAGCCGAAGATACTGCTCTCGTCGTCCCCGAGCACGAAGTTGAGAAGATCCTTGAAGCCCTGCATGATTCTTCTACCGCCGGACATTAGAGCATTAGCAAGACCTTGTCAAGGATAGCTCCAAACTTTTACTTTGACCGGATGTATTCGCATGTAGACAGGTTCGTAAAGGATTGAGACACATGTCAACGCTACAAGCCGAGTAATCTACGACCAATGAGCCTCTACAAGTCAAAGCCATAGATCCATAGATCTCTTTGGACCTCTATCTGCCAGCAACAATAACAGTTGGATATTTACGGTCGAAGATACCGCAAGTCGTTGGGTGGAATTATTTGCCTTGATCGAAGCTACAGCAGAACGGTGTGCAGGTATATTGCTTCACGACGTCTTCCTACAATAGGAATACCCAGGCGGATTATCAGTGATAATGGCCCCCAGTTCATATCGTCGATAATGCAGTACCTAACAACCCGGCTCGGAATAAACCAGATGCTCACGCCACTATACCATCCTCAACCCAATATGGTTGAGAGGAAGAACCGCGACGAAGACACAACTGATGATACTCGTCGGTAATCAACATTTATCCTGGTCCCAGCACCTTTCCTCGGTTCGTTTTACAATGAATACTGCTGTATGTTCTAGTACCGGGAAGAGTGCAGCTTTCCTTACTTTTGGACGCGAACTTCAAGCGCCCATACACATCGCCCACGATTTAAGCAACAGCCTCGATGATGCTACATAATTTTACGGAGCAGATAACTCCAACCCTTAAAAAACTTCCACACTTACTCGACGAAGTAGCAGACATTGAAAAGGACGCAGCAAGCAAGCGGCTGGAGTGCAGCAACAAAAGACGCCGGACCGCTCCAGAATACCAGATAGGCGATGCAGTGCTTGTTACTACACACGTCCTTTGTGCCACAGGTAAAAATATAACTTCCAAGTTTGTTCCGAGGCGAGACGGTCCATACGTTATCACTCGGAACTCGGAGATACCACCTACCAGGTTGTAAGCATGGACAGCCCAGATGTTCCGTTTGGGAGCTACCATGTGTCAGCCCTTACCCGTTTGATATTGCCGTGACAGCCTATTCTCTAATCTATGATCTGAAATGGAAGTCCAGCAGTACTTTCTAGCTGATAATCTCCTTTGCGCACTTACTGGATAGTGTGAAGGAATTTCTTTAAGGATAATTCTCTTTTACAATAAAAACTAATCCACACAGTTCTATCTTGCAACATAATAATAATACTCCGAAAACATTCAACCATACTTGTACAGAGTTTTTTGACAAAGGATACCGGGTTTATGCCGATGCCATAACAGAGAGCACAGTAGCTAATGCCTATTATCAAAACAATTCATTTGAAGTATCTATTCTATAAATACACGAAGTATGTACTCGTACGTAAGCTCGCATTATAACACGGAAACTCCATTATGATCGTTGTATCACAACTTCGATTCCAAAGAGTGGAAGCAATTTTCCAATTATTGAAATCGTGTTTAAATACACACGTGCGGCAACAAACACTTTCCTGGGAAATTCTGCACCTGAATGTGTGCAACTAGATAGTTTACTGGAGGAAGGGGTTAATTAGTTTTCACAACACCTCATTCCACATCGCTCTCATAATTTAGTGAAGATACTCGTATTTTTTCATACTCTCCGTTTTCGGATGAACAAAAGTGCCGGAAGGTACGAGTATCCATTTTTCAGGTTGATGAAACATACTCAAGGGGGCAATGTAGCTTAGTAAGATATAATTAAACATTTACATTACTAAGAACAACAGAGGAAATTTCTTTCAAACCATACGGCGGAGAATTTCCAATTTCCAATACCCTGGTCTTAATCCCTTTCAAAGTTTATTTTCGGTCAACTTTTCTGTCTAATAAATTAAAAGTGAAAAGTTACAGAGGCAATCGCAAATCATTTGAAAGAACCGAACAAAATCGAGTGGGAAATTCACTTAAAAAAAATAAAAAAAATAAAACCTTGCCGTCAACTGATGGATGCGTAAGCTATAAGCTTCTGGGGGATAAAGTTCACCCTTTTTATTTATGTACTTATTTATTTATTATATTTTGTATAGAGATTTATACCGTTTACACCTTTTTGCGTTGCGCGCAAAAGAAACATGAAAATGCCCTAAAGGAACACTTTGCGAAGCAACTTTTCGCAGCCCATAAACTTTTGTTTTAGCTCTTTCTTACGTTTTCCTTCAAATTTTATGAGCACTGAAGGGTTGTTTTCTACTTTAAACCCTTCCTCTATGCACAAGTAGGGGGTGCTTTTTTTTTGTTCTCTTAAAGTGCTTTTACTTTTTGACCCTATTTGATCCGATTTAGAAAGAGTTAATAAAGTTGACTTAAAAAAAAAAAAAAAAAAAAAAACAGAGTACGAAGGCGAAATGCACTACACATATGAATGGGTTCCCATAGAATGCAACATTTATAATGGGATATGGTAGAGACTTTGTATAACAAGTTTAACGTTAATACTCTGCTTTTGAAAAAGGTTCGCAAGTTCACTTTGAAAGTGGTTAATACGGCTTGACTTTCCAGCAAGGACGCAATTGCCACCGATGTTTGTGGTATCTCACCATTCAGTTGTATTTTTTACCCTGAAAAACTCTTGTGAATTGTTCTCCTGCTGCCTTTAACGAGTCTGTAGAAGTGTTATCATTCCAAATGTAGCTGTAGGCACGGCGTAGCTGGTATCTGTCCACGGTTGTGCTTAAGAATATCGCCATCAAATACGCTGTTACTTACTTAAATGACTTCAAATAGCCGTCAATGGTGGCAATTTTTTGGCTCCTGGCAATCCCGCCATCTGATTCATTAGCCTGGTGAAAGCAAAGACTCCCAGCAACAAGTTTCAATTAAACGATTTACAAATAAACTGGCCGAAGGTCAACTTTAGCGCAGAATGAATTCAACAAAATGTAGAAAACGAAAGAAAATGGCACCTCAGGAACATCAAGAAATTAACAAATTTTTAAATTTATTTGCAAATTTGCAATGTTTTTGAACTGGTTCCATTCATTAGATTAGATACTTCGCCACCCCTATGAGCTTCTGAAGGAGGAATTCGGGGCACTTGAATATCGACGATGAACTCAGATACAAAAAGTAGACAGAGTGAGATATTTATAATTTAAAATTTTGATAATCATCCTTTTGGTCAAAAATTGGGATATTTTTTGCTGTCCTAATGGGGTAGGTGTCTATGAGATGAGATAAAGATAAAAGAAATTTTGTGAATAAAAAAACCTTGAGCTTGGGCTAACTTTTAATTAAAGAAAATTAAATGGAACAAGTTGTGGTGATGAATTAAAAACACGCGTTTCGTGGTAATGAAATGAGGAACCATTCCCTTTATTCAACTCAGAACTTTCCGTCCTGGCGTGCGATGTTAGCCGGGACCATTTCTGCCGTTCATAAATGTGAAGGTCAATTATCTTCGTAGATAAAGATGAGCTTCCAGACGGCGATATTAGGTTGTGTCAGCACCCACTTGCTACGAATTTAAAGGACAAGTCGATAGTCCTATTATGTTCAACATTTATAACAAAAAAAAATTTATAAGACCATGTAATAATTCTTACAACAAAACTGACAACACGTTTTCCTCTGACAACTGGTGGCTGCTATTTATGATTCTTGATGAAATGACGGAGTTCAGACACTACATCCCTCCCCTCTAAGCTAACATTGTGGTTTCTGTTTCGAGTCAGCGGCTCAGTTTGTCTCTGTTGCATGTCTACCTTGCATATTTCGAGCAGTACCTTTTTCTATTATTCGTAGCCGATCCAAATCCCTGCTTCTGTGCTGATATCGTAAAAGACCGGACCAGTTTGTTTTGAAATGCTGGCTGGAATCCATAAAGGGTTCTTTGAATAATTTTAAGCCCATACCGGAAGATCGAACGCAAGCTCCTTCGGAATGATAACGATATTTCTTTTCGATAAAAGCACTGGGTTATTATGTAGATGCGGCTTATTAGAAATTTTGTTGCTTATTAGTCTTTTGAGCAACAATTCGGCAGGTAGTTTTCCCGTTGTTAATGACGGCGTAGTATGCTGGTGAAGCTAGAATCTTGCGAGCCTTAGTTGCATACAACCATCAGTTACCCGCTTGAGGCAGTCGTTTGCAGTGCGTACCACCCTTTCTGCCTGATCATTGCTTGATGGATGAAATGGTGGAGTTAAAGTGTGGGAGATAAGGTTACGTTTGCAGAAATTCCTGAACTCTTCTGATGTTAGGCCATTTGACTGTACTGTAGACACTAGCGAAGAACGTCTTGCCTTGAAAGGGACTAGCGAAATCTATATGGAGGCATGACCAAAGGTTCGACGACTCTTCCTACGAATGAATTACTGTTTTCGAATTTTCAGGGCGTGATTCCTGGCAAGTGCAACATCGTCTTACGATGGACTCAATGTCCGGATCCATATTCAGCCACCATATAAATCTCCTGGCTAGGCTATTCTTTTTCAGCACTCCAGAATGACCGGCATGTTATATTTTCAGGATGTCTTTACGCACGGTTTCTGGAATGATAGTTCGATAACCCAGTGTCTGCCCTTATTTACCGTGATCTCGTTCCTATGATGGTGATTGTTTGAATTCGTCACTGGTCAGCCCTTCAACACCCACTGAAGAGCCCACTGTAGTGATTTGTCTGCTAAGGTCAAGGAATATCGACATCGCATTGTTCAATCATGGTGATGTTATTGTCGGTTTATGGTCTAGGAACCCATGCAGCGGTTCGGCGAATGTTGCTTGTTTTAAGGAATCCGGGTTAGAAATTAACGAGCCTTTCAGGAAAGCCAGCAATTGTTGGTTCGGGAGTTAGGAACATTTTTGATTGTAGACCAAATTGTCACTTATCCTATCATAGTCGTAATCCTGCGTTGCTTAATCGCATAGTGTCGAAATACTTCTTCTAAAATTTCCATCCGATGTGAAGCAGAAACTTTTCTATTTGTTTTTGAAAAATGCCCGGTACTGTTAAAATGCCAAAAAGTAGCCGCTTTACGCGGTAACCGCCCTTGAGAGCTATAAATGTGAGATTTTTTGAGGCTTTGACATCCACAGCCGTCTAATGATGGGCCAAATCGATTTTTGCGAATTTTTCTTCCCGTGGAATAGAAGCAAGTGATGAAAGTGCTTTATTTACAATGCAACAGTAGTCGCAACAAATTCGCACAGATTTATCGGCCGTTGTCACAGGAACTATATGCGTAAGCCACTTGCTGTATTCAGTCGGTTCCGAAATTTCCTGTAGAACCTGTTTGTCTAGCTCCTCTTCGATAGATTGACGCTGCGTGGATAAGACTTTCCTAGCTGGAAGCTTGATTGGAGGTATTGCTGTGTTAATGAAATGTTTTCCCCCTCGTAGGGCCCTAGTTCATTAGAAAATAACATCGTATATTTGTCCAGCAAGTTGTCGAGTTGGAAATGAATATGGTGGATGCCAATGACCACCACAATGCTCAAGTGATCGAAACAGTTAAAACCAAAACTCCTTTGATTGTTGTTGTAGCTATTTTCTTTGCATTTTGTTGTGGACGATAGATGGCATTAGCTTGCTGACGATTTATGTTTTTAACACCAAATGAAGAATAAGCATTCGGCTTGGATGTTGCAATTTGCTGATCTAAAAGGGCAGGATGTTTTCAGGTGCTTGTTACCACAGCCATAACAGTTGAGTTGAGTTAGTCTTTATATTTTCTGCACTTCGAAAATGTTGTTTCGCCATTCTAGTCTTTATGGGGTGTACATGCGCAGATGTTGCACTTTCCTAGATCACTAATTGGTTCTTTGTCGTTCATTTATGACTCTTGATGGAATGACAGAGATCAGACTCTACAGTTCTTTGATCGTCTCTGCCAAAACATCTTCTCAACTACAACATTTGTTGATGTGGAACTTGTTCCGATGAAAGTGCTTACAACAAATTATCTATCAGTAAGTGAGCGGACATCATCGTTTCACCGTACTTGGGCGTGTGTTTGAGGACAGCGCCTCTATTGTAAGCACCAAGTTTCCCATTATGGAGTTGACAAAATTCACTGCTGTCTCCCACAGTAGGCATAAATAAGGACCACTGGCCGATATCAGATCAGTTCGTTGTTGTATCTCCTCCTCCACACCGTCAATGCAGACGGGACCGAAAATCACTCAAAGAATTTTCCTCTTGAAGCAGCCAAGAGCTCCTTCATCTATTTTTGATAATGTCCATGCCTCTGCGCCATAGAGCAGAACAGAGATTATTGAGGTCCTTTATAGGCTAACCTTTGTTGTTCGAGAGAGGACTTTACTAGTCAAATGCTTATTTAGCCCAATTGGTAAGAGTTATTCTTCGTTTGATCTCAGCGCTAGTGTCGTTGTGTGAATTTATAGCGGAGCCAAGATAGACAAAGTCTTTAACTACCTCAAAGTTATTCTTGTCAAAGGTGACGTTCTGTCCGAGACGTCAGTGTGCGGTGTCCCTTTTGCTTGGCAGGATAAACTTAGCCTTGCCCTCATTGACCACTAAACCCATTTTCTCCACCTCCGTCTCAATACTTGCAAAGATGCCACTGACATCACGCTGCTTTCTTCCAATTATGTTAATATAATCGACTTATGCGAGTAATTGGACGGACTTTGGAAACCTCGTGCCTCTTAAGTTTGCGCATAAGTTTCGCGCTATTCTCTCAAGTGCAATGTTGAAGAGATCGCATGAGAGCGCATCGCCTTGTCTACGTATAAATCATATTTTGATATCATAGGTCTCGGTCAGATCTTTACCGACCTTGATGGAGCAGCGTGCATTCTACATCGTTATCCTGCATAAGCTGACGATTTTGGCAGGGATGTCAAAACTAGTCATTGCTCTGTGTAGCTCGTCTCTAAAGAAGCTGTCATACGCAGCCTTAAAATCGGTAAATCGGTTCAGGTGTATCGATCTGAAGCTCATGGGTTTTCACCAAGATTTGCCACAGTGTGAATATTCGGTCGATGGTGGACTTTCCTAGCCAGAAACCACACTCATATGGACCTATCAGGTTGTTGAAGAACGGCTTCAGGCGTTCACAAAATACGGTAGAAAAGATCTTGTACGCGATGTTAAGAAGACTGATGCTTCTGTAGTTGACACAGTTCAGAGGGTCTCCTTTCTTGAGAGTCGAATTAACAATGCTGACAAACAATGAGAGGAGTTCTTCAAGTTTCCTTGTAAATATCGAGATGTAGGAACCGCGTGCTAAAGTCGATTAGCCTGAATCCGTTTTCGAAGGCGGCGTCGCGACGCAATGCTAGGGCAAAGCTAAATCTTGTTCAAGAGCTCATCTGCTCAATCTGCATAACTTGCTTACCAAACTCCACCACAATGTAGTCCTTGTTCCAATCCGGAATTCAATGTCATGTGTTTATAATTCCATATCCATAAGCTTACTGAAGAAGCCCCAAACTGGACAGCAATTCGACCTTTAACGAGTTTGATGCACTGTCTGACTCCAGAAAAAAAGTTGTATCCCTGTATCCTCATACTGCTGTTAGAGTAAGATACGTTTTTCGCCCTGACTAGACCAACCCGACAGAAGAAAACCGAAAAAAAGTCCAAACAAGCCAGGAGTGACTGCAATGCCTTTCATGATCTTGTGAAATTTCAATATGGTCAAAAACTCAGGCAAAAATTATTAGTCGGTCGTCAAAAACATTAGAATTTCTGCCACATCCTCTATCCCAATGCTAATTTATAATGACATTCCATCTGTCAGCTCTTTGGGCAAAGCCAATCTGCTTGTTATACATTTTGTGACCAGCTCAACACTTCCAGATTGTCTCCGCCTACATTTGAGTGCGTCGAATCTTTAATGAGACGAATCCACACTCGCACTCGTGTAGTAGCAATAGTACTTAAAGATCTTAGCATTCACAAAACCGCTGGTCCAGCTTAAGCTTTTTCATTAATTCTACACTTAAAGACTCTCCGATCAGATGAAAAACATCATTTGTCCAAGGTTTCTATCCTCAAAAAGGGCAAATCTTCTTCTCTCTCCTCTTACAGACCCATCACACTTACGTCTTTTCTTCTTCCAAGGGCATGGAAACGCTCATCTCGAAACACAAAAACTTCTTAATGACCGGCAGTACGTTTGTAATTTGATGGCATGTCTCACTGAAAATTGGAACCAAAGCGTACATCAAACTGCAAAAAGTAAGAAAATTCCACTTGATATTTCTAAGGCATTTCACAGAGTTTGTCATCAGGCTCTTTGGTCGAAAATGCGTGCTTTTGGGACCGACGACTTTGCTCTTCATTGGATTAGCAATTTTCTTTCGAAACATTCAATTCAAGTTGTCTTGGATGGTTTGAAGTCTGATATTCACAAAATAAATACTAGTGTGCCCCACGGCTCCGTTCTGTCTCCGACACTCTTTTTCATTTTCATTACTGATCTCTTGTCTGCTACTTCTAATCGAATATATTCCTGATGATGACAGTACTTTCTGCTTTCTATATTCGTTTCTGGACTCACGCCCCGTTCTTCGGCTGCAGAACGGGAACGGCAGCCTATGTGAAGCTCATAAAATTCCGATATTAACAGCATTATCATATGGGGAACTATCAACAGAGTGGAATTAATTGCTCCTTAAATAGAAAGCTGTCTGCTTGTGTTTGAAAATGTGTGTCAATAACAACATTCGTTGGAATGACCACATTTTCAAAGTCAACAAAAATGATGCGAAATGTCTAAGCTTCCTCAAGCGATGTAAGAAGTATTCCACCACTCCTGACCTAGCTTCAATATAATGGGTTTTCCAATAAGAACTGGACAACTTTTTTTTTTAAATAAAACGCAAACCATTTGAGATACGAGTATTTCAAAAACTTTATTATCGGCTTAAAGTTCATATGGTCACCGCGGGCACGTTTGCAGCGGTCGATTCGCTGGACCCAATTTTCAACGACTCGGCCACACATTTCGGCCGAAACGGCTGCTGTTTCGCATTCAATGTTGGCGTTAAATAGCACGAACGAGGCGGCCAATCGACTGACCCATTTCTTGAGATAACAATCTCACCATACTTACTCTTCAATAAATCGATTGTAACGTGTGCTGTGTGGCTTGTGGCACCATCCTGTTGAGTCAGCTTTATCTTGTATGGGAGTAAACCAAGAGTAAACGGACGCCTGAACGGCAGCGATATTTTCGACTCTTCGACCAACCCATTGTCTCACTGACACGGCAACATCACACAATTTTTTTAATTGCAGACGTTGCTCGTTCGTGCACTTTACCATGATGAAAATGTTGAGTTTACTGAATAAATTGACAGTGACAGTTTTGATGATTAGCGAAGGAGTGCGTTCACAAATTAAATTCAAAATTGTCAAGTCCCTATTGGAAAACCCGATACAAGGCTTTTATCCGCCCAAAGTTGGAGAACAATGCTCACATGAGGTCAGGTGCCCCTAAGACTTCATTGCACTTGCTTCATAGGATTCAAAACCGAGCGATAAAAGCTACAGGTAATGTCAATATTGCACAGTCGAGGGGCACCCTCGACCACCGACGTAATGTCACCTGCCTCTCCTGTTCATTTTTTTTCGATATTTTTACTATGAGTGCTCCACAGAAATTGACAGTAGAATTCCACTCCTTCGAACCTCCAAACGTAACGCAAATCTCACTATGAACCAGTACACCCTCAACCGTACTTCCGGACCTTCTGTGAAACATTGTGAATCTCCTCGCTTACAGAATGCCCTGTGGAGCTTCTTATTTCCCAGTCATTATAATCTCCAAACATTCAAAACCAACGTACAGCGGTACCTCTATTTCTATCCTCCCTAATTTTTCTTTGCCCGCGCAGTTTGCAATCATTTTAAGGGTGTTAATAACCTCTTGAGCGCGCGCTTATTATAAAATAAATATGCAACGGTGTTCTTCACATCACATTCTGAATTAACGTAAATGCATGAAAAGCAATATATCTCTCGTTTTTCTGGAAGGCTTGGTACACATCATTATGTAGGTAATTCTATGTCTGCTCTGTGAAGTTCACCGATTTACGTCATCTTTGGTATTGTGACTATCTGGAGCATCGTCCTCCCACATTCTCGCAGTAGTCTTAAAACTGGTCAGCTCAACCACTCTAATACAACCGTAACTACCTAACATATCACAAAATGAGTCAATGAAAATAGGGTACTACTCGATTAGTATATTGCTCTCATTGTTCACAAAAAAGCTCTATTCGGACGAAGAAATTCGTTAATCAATAGAAATCACTACAATACATTAAGTCCATATCCACCAACATTTGTTCTCAATTATTCCTGCCTTTAAATAGCAGACAAAACCGCGAATTCCATCCCCCACAACCTACACTTTGAATTTACTTTCAGTGAATTTACGCTCCATAGAATTTATGTCAAATCCAAAACGAACAACTCATCTTAGTTTTCATGTCGGCAAAACGAAATCTTTTCGGTTCAATGTCTTCTGATGACACCCAATTGATAATTGAAACTGAGTTCCTTCAACAAAAATTTCTAAAAAACGATTTGAACATTAAAGAAAACGTTCTACACAACGTTCGCCCACAAATTTGATTGACACATTTTCCTCTCTGGAAGATGATGAGGAAGGAAAACCAGAATCACAGTCCAACAATAAAAATCAATTGCCATTCACTAGTTTTCCAGTTGATCTTTCTCAACAAAAAAAAGGAAAAATAACTAAAAATAAAGTCCAATCCCTTCCTTCTTATTGTGGCCATTATTGTTATCCCAAGTGTACTCGGGCTATGGTAAAGGCATTCTGGAAACGACCCACATTGATGATGAAGAGAAAATGTATCCTTAGACAGTTTTAAAGGGATTTGCTGTTAGAAAGTCAAAAGGAATTTTCAACAATCGAATCAGAGAGTAGAAGTTGCATTTAAAGGCATGGAAACCTAAGCTCTGTGTAAGGAGGGTCAAGGGAGTGTAAACAAAAACGAGTTACTCGTAAATGGAGGAACCATTTATTCCTGTCAGTGACCACAATGTCAGTGATTCTTTCTCCTTTTTGTTTGTGTTTTTACGCCCTTTTTTTGCTGGGATAAATGTTTGTTTGTACAAGCACAATTAAGTGACACAAATTTGGGTGTGACAATTAGAGAGATTCCTTTTTGAAATAGAAACATGGATGTGACGAGACAGTCAAATTTGTGTCTACGGTGATTAGGGCGAAATAAGGAATGATATATGTTATGAAAATGTGATATTCTAATTTTATACAGTTTCTTTACTCACTTTCCATTTAAAATACTAACTTCCTTTAGGTGGCGCTTGAGTCCGAAGTAAACCTGGGCCTCATTCAACAAGCGTCTCTAGCTAGCTCGATATTTTTCCAGTCAATTACCTTTTTAGCCCAAAAAATCAGCAGTTATTCTTTGTTTGACTTAAGGCTCAACCATAATAGGCGAAAGTAAACTGAAGCTATTGTCAGAACTGGACGAAAAGTTTCTTTACGTTACTTCAAATGGACAAGTTGCCCATAATAGGAGATCGAAAACGTATCAATCTGTCAGGTCATGTTGTCATTTGTTTCTTTTCTAAATTTCTAAACACTTCACAACCAACTATTTCTAAACTTACATATTTGCTGTCGACATTTCAATTCAACAATTACTTTAACAAATTTTCGAACCGAATTTAATTGTTTTACAGGAATTTGTTCCCGCACACAAGCTTGTTTCCTTCTAGTATAAGTGTTTTTGAAAGAAATTACACCTTTTTCGCAAAAAAAAAACCAGCTTTTTGGATTATTGAATTCAACAGATGCTTTGCTGTCAATTTTTTGTACGAAATGCGATCCTGATCGCAATTTACGTACGAAAGAAAAAGTGAACGAAAAATCGACGAAACCAAACAATCCGGCATTATGGATGCGAGATACAAATCACTTGTAATCGCACATTTACGTACGTAGTCGTACGGATCCTTTCGCCTATTATGGGTCTGCCTTTAGGCGCTGGTGTCGTCGTCTGTACTTATAGCAGAGCCTAGGTAGACAAAGTCTCTAACTATCTCAAAGTTATATCTGTCGAAGGTAATATTTCGCCCGAGACGTCAATGTTGTTGGTCTTGCCTTCGTAGACCGTTAAACCCATTTTCGCCACCTCCGTCTCAATATTCGCGAAAGCGACACTATTTTCACACTGCTTTCTTCCGATTATGTCAATATCATCAGCGTATGCGACTAATTCGATGGGTTTTTGAAAGATGGATCCTCTTGTCTTTGCGTGTGAGGTTTGCACTATTATTTCAAGTATGATGTTGAAGAAATCGCATAACAGCGCATCACCTTCTCTTAATCGTTTTGGTCTCGGTATGATCTTTAACGACATTTAGAGAGTAGTGTGCATTCCCCATCGTCATCCTGCACAGACGGACGAGTTTGGCAGGGATGCCGAAACTAGACATTGCTCTGTATAGCTCGTCTCAATAGATACTGTGTAGATGTGTATCGATCTAAAGCTGATGGGTCTTCTCCAAGATCTGCCATAGTGTAAATATTTGGTCGATGGTGGACTTTTCTTGCCTGAAGCCACAATTATAAGTACATGGACCTATCAGGTTGTTGACAATGGGTTTACACAGATTGGATCTTATATGCGATGTTAAGAAGACTAATGCCTCTGTAGTTGGCGCAGTTCAGAGGGTCTCCTTTCTTGAGGACAGGACAAACAATACTGAGGTTCCATTCATCGGGCATACTTTCGTCTGACCATATTTTACAGATGAGTTGGTGTATGCTCCTTACCAAGTCATCGCCTGCCGCTTTGAAGAGCTCGGCAGTCAGGCCATCCGCTCCAGCAGCTTTGTTGGACTTAAGCTTCGATATGGCTATCTTCACTTCATCCAGGTCGGGTGGACGGAATTGTTGTTCTGCATCGTCCAGGTTTAAATTTTCATGGTTTAAATGTTCATTCTGCTTGACAGCGATATTTGTTTCGTCATACGGTTAACTGAAGTGCTCTTTCCAAATCCTCAGCATCAACTGCGACTGTACTACAATGTACTCGTACAATCGTCTCTAAGGGCTTCGGTGTCCGTGCATGTGTCTTTGTTTCATATTGATAAAATCCCTGAATTTCATTCCTAAGGTTGCATCCCTCAATTTCTTTTGCCGCGCGCTTCTCATGCTCTTTCTCTTTTCTCCTAAGAAGCCGATGATCGTCTCTCATCTTTTGCTCATACAGCTCGTGAGTAGCTCTGGACTTTCTTTGGCCATCTTCTGCAATTGTAGCCGTCTGACGTCGAATTTATCACAATATTAGCTTGTCTTGGCGCTGTTCGGGATATACCCAACCGTAGCTTGGCTGCAACAAAGTAACGGTCCGAGTCGATCTTGAACGTTCGGACATCCATTACCCTGGAGGAGTGTCTTGTATCGATCGCAATGTGGTCAAACTGGTTGAAGGTTGAGTGATCTGGAGTTCTTCAAGTTCCCTTCCCTCCGCAAAGTCTATAAGCCTGAGTCCCTTATTGGAGGTGGTGTCATGCATGCCAAATTTTCCGACAGTTCTACCAACCAAAGATGCCCTCTCTTCCTAGCTTTGCATTAAAATTGCCTAGGAGAACTTTAATGTCATAGCTAGGGCATTGCTCGTGGGTCTTATTCAAGAGCTTATAGAGGCTGTCTTTGGTGTCGTCATGTTTTAATCCATCTTAACTTTTTTTACAAGATCTACTTTTTTACAACCGATCCCACCTCCGATAAGGGAAATATTTTCATAGACTACCTTACCGACGGTGGTCTTCATCGTATCAATTGAGTGGCATCAGCAATAGCACTGGAAAATAACTCGACCTTGTCTTCTTCACTGATATAAAAAACGCCGATTTCTTGAACTATCAGTCTGCCCTAATAAGTTTTTCTACACTTTGATGATCCATCTATGACAAATTTTTAAATCAAATGCACGACATACACTTATCACCAACCGTAAACAATTCTTTTAGTTCATCAACACTAAATGTAAATCCGTTAAGCATCCATCACCTTTAAACTCTCTTGATAAATCCTCCCAAATCCCCCAAATTATCGAAGGATTATTGAGGGATTATTGCCCTCAACCTGGAAAAGGTCGTTTATTACTCCTCTTAATAAAAAAGACATCGCAAAGGCGATATTTCCAACTATCGACGAAGCTCTCCTGCATACCAAAGCTTTCTGAGAGCATTACTATGACATAATGCTCTCCATCGTCTATCTCTTGTTCCCCGAAACCAATAGCGTTTTCTAAAAGACAGATTTACGACCACCATCTAAAAGCATTCGTTTCAGGCACTTTATATGCACATGAATCTGAAGATGCAATTGACGTGATCTCCACCGATTTCAATAAAGCCTAATCCTTCTGAAATTAAAGACTCTTGGTTTTCAAACAAGCTCTTAAAAGTGGGTTCAATCCTACTTGACACAACGACACTTTTATGTTCTATTTAGCTACATTTAAAGCCTCCTATGGTGTCCCTCAAGGTAGTCACCTTGGTCCCTTATTATTTATTCTGACATTCGAACTGTAAACAATGTCGATTGTGTAATTGAAAATTCATATATTTCGGCTTTCACAGGTGCCTCAGATTTTGTTCCACTGCAGGAAGTTCTAGATTTTGTACTTGATGCCAGAGTAATTTCCTTGGACGTAACCTCAACAAGTGCCAGGCTATTTACTTACTTATACCCGTAAGCGCCTTCCTATTTCACATCGTTGCTATCAAAATTTCAATGTGCCTGTCCCTTTAGTGAAGGAGTAGTGTGATCTATGTTTTCTGTGAAAAACGAATATGGCACTGTTCGGGCGTTATCTCCACGGTCACCTTGAGCCGATGTCTTGAATGCTTCGTGAGTTTAACGACATTCTAGTTCTGCTCGATTACCATCTCAATAAACCGTCTCCTTTCTACCAATGCTTCCCAATTTCCTTAAACGCCTACAATTAGGTGCGCAACTAGGTTCTCGCCGTTTGTCAATAGATGGCACAACAGTAAGTGGTGTTCGTTTTTGACATATCCAAAACGTCATGAACCAAGCTGGGACATATGGTAAGCAAACCGCTTTGACAGATTAGTGATTTTGCGTTGGCGTCATATGTGTGAAAATCCTTGATTTTGTGGCAATTAATCGTCATTTGCGGGAAGTGTTGATTTTCATTCGAAGAAAACGGCGGCTGAAGCACATCGAGAGCTCCAAAAAGTTTACGGAGATACTGCTCTAAGTAAAACAAATGGCCGTGATTGATTCTGCCGCGTCAAAGACGGTGATTTCAATGTTGACATCCGTCCGTGTGAAGGAAGGCCAAAATCGTTCGACGACACTGAATTGGAGGCATTAATTGATGAGGATCCGTGCCAAACGCAAGAAGAGCTTGCTTCAGCATTAGGAGTTACACCCCAAGCCATTTCCAAGAGCTTGCATGTGTTGGGAATGATTCTAAAACAAGGAATTTGGGTTCCTTATGATTTGAAGCCAACGGACGTTGAGCGTCGTTTTTTCGCCTGTGAACAGCTGATCGCATCATGACGAGTAATGAAAAATGAACTTATTGCAGCAATTCAAAGAGAAGAAAGTACTGGGGACTGCCAGGTCATGCATCTACGGCGCCGGCTCGGCCGAATATTCACTCTGCGAGGGTTATGAACTGTTGAAACCGAACGAAACCATAACTGGGGAATGGTATAGACTTCAATTGATGCGACTGAGCCGAGCACTGCGCGGCCCCAGCACGAAAATGTGATTCCACAGCATAACAACGTTCGGCCTCACGTTGCCAAACCCTTAAAACCTACCTGGAAACGCTCAAACAGGAAGTCCTGCCCCACCCGCCATATTCCCCAGATATTGCGCCGTCCGATTATTATACTTGATTTGTGGAGCTCTCCCAGAAATATGGGAAAAGGTTATAGCGATGGGCAATTCTTTGAATGATTCATTTGTAACCAATCGCTAAGAAACATAAATGGCATTTGAATCTTTCCCTTCCAGTTGTAAATAGGTTTTTTCTTTGCTAAGTTGAACTATGTTCATTCAAAATTCAAATTCGTTATGAAATTATGAAGATTTCCTGCTTGCTGGGTTTTTAAATTCGGCAAGACCCTTGTACCCTCCTTGTTACCCTTCAGAACTCCTAGTTAACATTGTCATATTTAATTAATTTGTATCCACATGCTGTTTCCCATCTAAATATAGAAAATCACTCTCAAATTAGCAACTTTGTCGAATTAATCCGAACGTAGGCCCGAATCCAATAAACTCTTCATTTGGGTGAAGTATTCTCCATCCTTATCCGAGGATCAGGTGGACTCACTTGTAATAAATAATTTGTTAGGGATTTTCCTAATAAGTCGAAAAAGGGGGAAAACTTTGAGCAAAGTTTCACCTATTATCGTGGTAACCATCCTGATTGCCCATGAAAGTCAATATTGAATGGAACAAATGAGTCTGCTCTCTACGTGACAAAAAGATTACCGAATAATTCATTACCCTCAATATGGTGCTTTATTGCTGCTAATTTTGTGTTTAATGGTAAAACGGATCAGTCATCTAATTAGCTATAAGCTACCAGTTACAAGCCTTTTTGAAAGTTACTCAGAGTACAAGTTACTACAAGATTGGTGTGTAGAGTGGTGAAGGGCGGTTGTGAAATTATTTATAACATGCTCCAGATGGTTCAAGGAGGTCTTCTTAAGCATGGAAACGATGCAGTTGGTTAAGTGAAAAGACAAAGTTGACCTTGTTTTGAAAATTATTAAAGTGTTGTGTACTGAAATTGATGTCGAAAAGATAACTTAAGATGGTTAAGTGAACGGGCATTACTGTCTGAAAAGAAAAAACCGAAGAGAGTCGAACGAAGCATTTTAAGTCTTTACATCTCCGAAGGAAATGTTTTTGTTCATACGTTTATGATAAAACTCGCTTTCAACAAAAAGTTTGTGAAAGCTGGCACTGAAGACTTATATTTTTCTTTCGAAAGAACCCTCTTATATGCAACAATTTTTGAATTTCGGAGCCTTAAAGAAGTTAAACTCGTCACCACAGAGGATGGAGAATACAATCGAAACCCCATATTAAGTATCTCGTGATGCTGTTAAATGAAAGGCAATAGATGTACAAGTAAGATAGCTATTCGAGTAGTTGCCACAATATCCTGACTCATAGTAAAAATTTGAACAGCCAGGCAGACTATAAAAACTTACTGAATACCTTCCTTCGGATCTTCTCCAATGGCCCATTTCTCTCAAAACCCCTTGGACCTGTCTCATATCGAATATAAATTATACCAAATTAATGAAGAACTCACTCCCGGCTCAAATAGTCTCCCTGTCATAGTTCTTTAAAAAATGTTCCTCCTCTCTTTCCCGACCCGTTTCAATTCCCTTTCTTCTTTCCCTTTCACAAGGAGAATATCCTCAGATTTGGAAAACCTCCTTCGTTGCCCCAATCTACACAACATGGCTTCCTGAAGGGAAGGACACACACCAGAAATCTCTTTGAATTCGTATCCTTTGCCGTATCAGCCCTATAGAATGGTAATGAAGCCCATGTAATTGCAACTGATTTAAGCAATGGCTTCGAGAAAATCGTACATCTATTGATACTACTAAAATTTTCTGCTCACGGATGTTAAAATGGATATTCTTTTACCTGGAAAACTGTTCGTATTGGTCAGCCCATTCGGCCTCATTTTTGGTCACTTCTGGAGTTCCACAAGGCAGCCATCTAGGTCCTCTTCTCTTCATATTAACCAAAAACGATTTCGATAGAATGAATTAAAAATCGTCCACCTCCCTTTTTGCCGACAATACCAAAATTTTCAAAACCATTTCAACCTTAACGCTAAACGCCAATTCATCACCTATTCACATAAGCATCATCAATCTCCTTTCCGGCTCTAACTTAGTTTAACATAGTTTGCGTTGAAATCCGGCGAATGGACAGAATGGACCGGATAAAAAGAGGATGAAACCCGCAATCTACTACGGCGATTGTTATCGATGGCAAAAGCAACGGCATCTTTGGTAGTACTGTCGGAAGGTTTAGCCTGCACACTCCATCACGTATTCAGGCTAATCGACTTTACGGCGGGGCGAAATATTGTCGTAGCTAGCACACCACATCTCGACATACACAAAGGGACTTGGAGAACTCCTGATCAATCAACAGTCAACCAGATTGATCAGATTGCTATCGACGCAATACACTCCTCCAGGATAATGGATACCCGAACTTTCCGAAGGGCAAATACCGACTCGGATCATTACCTTACTGTAGCCAAAGTACGTTTGCATATATCCAGAGCAGCGCCAAGACAAGCTTATGCTGTGAGAAATTTCCACGTCAGATAGCTACATTGGCAAGAGATCGGCAAGTCTTTTTCCTATCGAGTGTCTCTTAATCTCTTAAGAGGTCCCTTGCTGCCAGCATCAAGCATCGAAGACCATTGGAAACACTTCTAAAACGCCATCAGAGATGCCATTTCTAATGTGCTGGATTTCACTCATCCACGACAACAAAATCCCTGGTTTGATGACGAATGCCAGCAAGCACATGAAGCCTAGCGAGACGCACACAAGGCGGCGCTGCGAAGAAAGACTAGAGTGGCTCACGATCTCTATGAGCAGAAGTGGAGAGACGAAAACCGGCTACTCAGGAAGACAAAGAAGGAGCATGAGAAGCACGCGGTCGAGGAAATGGAGGAATGCTACTCCAGGTATCAGATTCAGAAAATTTACAAAAAGGCAACAAAAACATGCCACGGACACAAATAACGAACCGAAGCCTGTAGTGACGAAAAAGGGCCGCATACGATGCTGAGGATTTCAGTAGACTGTATAACGTCGATGACGAACCAAATATTGCCAAATATTCTACCTAAGAATGAACCTTTCAACTTAGACGATGCAGACCAGCAAATCCATCCATCCAACCTGGATGAAGTCGCAATAGCAATAGCAATATCTTAACTTAAGTCCAACAAAGCTGCTGAAGCGGGCAGCCTGACTACCGAGCTCTTCAAAGCCGCAGGCGATGACTTGGTTAGGAGCAAACACCACCTCATCTCTAAAATGTGTTCTAAAGAAAGTATGTCCCATGAATGAATCCTCAGCATTGTTTGCCCGACCCTCAAGACAGGAGAACATCTGAACTGCGTCAACTGCAGAGGCATCAGTTCTTCTTTAAAGACATGCTATACAGAGCAATGTCTAGTTTTGGCATTCCTGTCAAACTCGTCCCTCTGTGCAGGATGATTATGGAGAATGCACGCTACTCCCTAAATGTCGGTTAAGATCTCACCGAGGCCTTCGATGTCAAAAAGTAAATATACATGGTGATGCGCTGTCATGTGATTTCTGTAACATAGTGTAAAACTGACACGCCAACACAACAGAGGCACAATCTTTCCAATTCCGTCCAATTACTCGCATGCTCCGATGACATTGACATAATCGGAATAAAGGAACGCGTTGTCAGTGGCGAGTATTGCTGAGGGAACGGCGAAAATGGGTTAAACTGTCAAGGAATGCAACCAAGTACAAACGGTCCGCAAAGTCTTCGAATCTGCCCCCCGTGGGACAACGCAGTTAAGGGAGACCGCGCCTCAAGTGTCGCAAGCAAGTGAATGGCGACCTCAGCCAACTAATCGTGTGAAACTGGATGCAGTTAGTGAAAGATGAAGCTAGCTGAAAACGCTTGTTGGCTGAAATCCAAGTCATACATAACTGTAGAGCCACTTTAATTAAATAGGAATACGACAGTATGTGACAATTGATTTAGTAACAGTAAGTGAGACGATAATAGCTTAGCAGATTGATGCATGAAGATTTTATTTTTTGAGAGTTTGATGGTTATTCTATGAGAAAGCTCGACAAGAATGCTGTCAAATTCAACAGATACATTATGAAATTTAGCGCTGTAACTACAATGAAGACTTTTCCTTTGCTTTCCAACGCGCTTTCGAGAATTCATTGCAATAGAAAACTCATTCGAGGCCAGGCCCTTGACACTGTATTATTAAGCACTGTGTCCAAATTCTCCTTTGCTTTGGAGAAAACCATTCATTCGAAATGTAGCCCTGCAACTAGCTTACTTCTTTAGTATTCTATAGACAGTTCTGCAAAGGCAACTACTAACTACTTCCTTTGGTTGCTCTGCAAAGGTGCAGGCCTTACGGAATTATTAATTTAAGGAAAATGAACTCACTAAATGAAAGCCCTATGAGACAACAACATGATCGGATACCAATCAAAAAAAAAATTATTGTCAAAAGCATTGTCTGGCTTCATAACTGCTAGGCGATGGTAACTCCTTGTAAGTAAATACGGGACCATTATCAATTTGAATATGAGAAGAAGGTGAGTACGTCCTTAGAAGCGGTAGGATACGAGTAACATGGAAAATGGAAACCTCAATCTGTTCTTGGTGATTTAAAAGAGACCATTTGTAAAGACCTGAGTCCTAACTCGTTTTTCTTATTCAATTCTCCATCTCTGAAATATTCTATTGGTACTGCCGCTTTTCTTCCAAAGACCTTTCAAAATTCTGAATGTAAGCTTTCAAAACAGCTTTATCGAACGATTTCACTAACTGACATTTTCAATTCGAAAATATTTTCCAATCTCAGAGTTTCAATTCAGACAGACCAAAACCAGATTCATATTTCATAAACGTTTACGACTCACCAAATCCTATTTAAATTAAATTGAGTTTGATTATAATTCAGATTGATTGTATAAATACCAACACACACTTGGACAATCTTCATAACAAAATCTGACCCATTGTTCGAAGGCAAACAAGACGTTCTCAATACTTTGATATCGTTAGCAAAAGGATATTGACCAATAAGTATTATTAATAAATACATCGTCTGAATGGGCTGTTATTTTCAATTAAAGATTCATTCATCTTCACATTGCACTACAATTTGACAGCAAACACTCCCGAGGTAGCTAAAATCCTTTTGCTGTCAGAACACTGAACGACATCCTTTCTCTTTAAACAAGTAAAAGGAGGGCAATGACTTGAGGCAATTCTACTTTGAGTTTAATTAGATTCCAGCCCTAGGCTTCAATCAACTAAGTCATGTTGTCGATTATTGCAATGTATACGAATTTACTCGTACATATATCTGGAGAGTCTATAGATACTGAAGAGTTGATTCCCACTTTAACTTTACTTAATTTAAATTTGTCTGTGTATATTTATCTAAATGTACTCTTGTCATAATGAAAATTCTAACAAAGGCGAATTGATTTGATTACAAAATTTCTCAGATACTCTGCTGAGTTCTCATATTTGTTTTGTGTCTGTGTTAATGGATTTAATAGTCCTAAGGTCCTAAATGAAACCGATTGAAGACTAATAAAATTGTTTTAAATAATATGATCCCTCTTAGAGAAAGTTCTAAAATGTTTACAAGACGAACACCATGATACCCTTCAAACAAATGGATTCAAAATTGGCAGAGGAGATACTTGTTATTATTTACTAAAGCACAAGATGCCAAAAGTGCTTATGTTATGTGGTAGTTTTTTCGATTTTCTTCAACAATCTTCAGTTCTGTTCATCTCATCTCAAGTGTCGTAGATTTTGGGATGATGCAGTTTTAAGTTTCTTCCTCCCATCTCTCCATCATTTGAGAACAAAGTGGTGATAAAACACAGCCCTCTTGTATTCCATTGTGAATCTGATCATATACTGTAGTACCAGCTTCAATTAAGAAACACCAGATGTTCTGATTTAAGTTGTCGAAGGGCTTTTTCAAAATCAACCAAACCAGGAACAGGGGAAACCTACGCTCTGAGGATTGTCTTGCAATGATTGGGGATAAGTGTACTGGATGAACCAATGGAAATCATTATCGCCGATATTATTTTGGTAACAACCCGATATTTCAGCGGTCCGTAGCGATCATCCTTTCGTTCGACTTTTCCAGGAACATTTTGAGCTCATCATGCCGAATCTATGATGAGCTTCAGTACCTTTGCCGATTGACTTGGCACAAGAATTCAACTGGAAATTCTTGAGAGCCCTGAACACCGTTTCAACCTGTGTGTCGCTTGTAAGACTTCTTAGTATTTGGGAATTTGTGATTCATTCATATTCAACCACCTGGATGTTGTTTTATTTTCGTAGCTTAACTCCATCACGAAGTACGTTCAACACCTTCTGTACCACCTAAGTACGATTACCGCACAGTTTCGCCACGTCTTCAGCCTCTAACTGCGAGTACGTTTCCGCTGTATCTATTAATTTTCTTACGGCTTTGGGCCATAACCCATTAATGACCAATAGCTCATAAAGTTGTCACCAAAATTCTCACCTTAGGCTCTTCCACTGCTTCGCCATAAAAACAAAAAATATTCCATACCCGACCGGAACATCAGAAGGAGAGTTAGCTGTTTTCACGCCAAACAGCATTTCGAAATTATCGGAAAACTGGCCAACCCAAATACTCGTACATATCTCCCCTGAACTTTCAATTCCCCTGAGCAACGCCAAGCAGCCTCAAGGCTTTCACCCGGGCTCTCAATCAAGCACTGGTCGCCTCCTGCCCTCTAATCCCAGCTAGAGGCAATAAAAAGTTACTGCTTGACCCCCACACTGGGGCCACTTAGACCCGCCTGCAGGAAGCTTTTCAACCAGGCGAAGACCTCAAGAAAAGTGTCAGATTGGGACTCATAAAAGGAATCCCTCAGAATACTATATATAAAAAGGAACTGAGTGTAGCAAAGCGTCAAGCCTGGAGGTAATTCTGTGATAAAATAGGTGAAACAACTGAGGCATCCTCTCACGAAATCCTTCGACGCCAAGCTTCTTGAAAAAAGAGACAGCTCTTGTACGACCTCATGTGACAATTCACTGAATATGCTACCGGACACTCTCTTTCTAGGTAGCTCCCCATTTACGGCCAGCAACACCCAATTGATGGTCTAACCACAAGACACAAACTGCTTTGGGCACTACAAAGCTTCAAACCTCCTAGGTCAGACGGTAAGTTCCTGCCAAGCTACAAAGGTCCACCGATATAATCTTGCCATAGCTTGAGAATATAATGAGGTAGTGCGTAGAAGTTCCCGGAATAACCACCGTGTGGCGCTTCCGTTATTCCGACTTGAGTTTTTTTTTTGTTAAGTTGGTACATCTGTTGTTGATATTTCCTTTAAATCTTAGCGTCACAGCTTGACATTTGCAAAAGTTACGTAGCCAAGGGTACGCCTATCTCTGTGTGTGTTGGCGATTTTTTACAATTTTAGAAATGAATTTAAATTTGCAACAACGAACTTGTATTAAATTTTGCGCATTAAACGGATTTAATGGTGTGCGAACGTTGGAAATGTCGGAAAAGTGTTTCGGCAAGGATTCTCTAAAGAAAACGGTCATTTACCAGTCGCACGGGCTGTTCAAAAGTGATTGTGAGTCAATCGAAGATGATAAACGCATTGGCAGACCATCGACATCGAAAATCGACGAAAAAATTGATGAAGTAGAAGAAATGTTGGTCAATAACCGCAAATTAATCATCAGAGAGATAGCGGAGGACTTGCAAATTTCCTATCCGTCCATCCGTCCATGACATTTTGGTTAATGATTTGGATTTCCGTCGTGTAGCAGCAAAGTTGGTGCCAAAAGACCTAAATTTCATGAAAAAAAGAGACAGTGTTGACGTCGAGGCCGAATCCGATCCCACATTCATGAAAAGGATATTGGAGACGAGACGTGGGTTCATGGGTACGACACGCAATCCAGACATCAGGCAAGTGAATGGCGTTCACCAAAAGAGCCGATACCAAAAAAGCCACCTCGTTTTCAGTCAAAAAAGAAGGCAATGCTCACGGTTCTCATGGATTACAACGGTGTAGTGCATCATGAATTTTTGTCAGAAGGCCAGACAGTAAACAAAGAGTATTATTTGGGCGTTATGAGACGTTTGCGAAAAGCAATTCGCCGAAAGAGACCAGAATTGTGTGCAGAAAACTCGTGGATTTCTCATCATGATAACACACAGTCGCACAGTGTCATCATCATTTTAATTTTTTGACGAAAAATACAACAAATACCATCCAACAGCCACCGAATTCACTTGATTTGGCTCCGTGTGACATCTCTCCAACCCTATCTCTGGAACTTAGTGGTTAACAAACTGCTGATATACCTAGAAGCGAGTGGAAGCAGGGTGGTTGCGTATCCGGATGACGTTTCTATATCCGTTTCGGAAAAATATCTTTTACGATTAAAGCGTTCCAACAGTATAATCTAAACATGGTAAAACACTGGGCGAATCGATGTGGATGGGGCATAAGTCCCTATAAAACAGATCTTGTGCTCTTCTCTAGAAAATACAAAATTCTGACTATAGACCCTCTCTCAATTAATGCTACCAGTTTGATCTTCACTGACACAGCGAAATATTTGGCTTAGTAGCTTTATTCATTTGCAAAAAAGGCATCAGGAACAAATGAGGTCTCCAACCCCGCATTGCCCACTGGCTTCTTCTTATCCTTTTATTAACCCTTTCGTCGTTATACGAACTTATGCGTAACGGGTTTCCCATTTTAACTGCATCGCTGCTGCTCCGCTTATGGGGTTGGCTAATGTCGCAGACCGCAGAACGCGTCTACATAATGCTCGGTCCTGGATCGCTTCAGTGGTTAGCCCCAGGCGTTGTTGCGCATTTGCCATCTGAGAAATCCACGAATTCTTTTTCCGACCTCGTTTTCTTACAGTTGGAGTGACCGTAGTTGATAGTGCCTTTCTAACCAGATTTTCCGCAGATCTTCTTTGAACGTGGCAATACCAGCTTATTCTATTCGCCTCAAGCTGTTCGGTTACCGAATTCTTTATATGTAGACTTCCTCTTATACGCGTAGATCTAATGCAATCGCGTTTAGTGACTCCGCTAGACATCCTTAACATTTTCATTTCCGCTGCCGTCATTTTGTTTTTAAACGCTTCGTACATTGTCCAGCATATAAAAGCTGGTCTAACAACCGTGGTGTAGAGTTTCCCCTTTAATTTAAGTGGAAATTTTCGGTCGCAAAGGATTCCCGAATTTTCCCGCCATTTCATCCATCCCACACTCACTCTGTGGTTTACGTCGTCGTCACATTTCGCTTCCATATTAACGATTGATCCTAAGTACTTAAAGATAGTGCTTTTTGGAATAACTATTCCGTCTAACAATATATCCGGAACAGGTGGGAACGGATGCGCAAATGGGCACGTCAAATGCTCCGTCTTTGAACGACTTATTTTAAACCCGTTTCGCTCTAGCGCATTTCTCCATGAATCTAAGGCGTTCTGTAAATCTTCGACGTTATCGCTAAGTATAACTGCGTCGTCAGCGAAGAGAATTGGCGTTACATTTGCTTCGCGCATGCAGTCTTTTAAAAGATATTCGAATACTACGTTAAAGAGGAAAGGGCTAAGTACGCTTCCTTGATGCACTCCGACATTAACTGGAAATTCTCTCGTTAGTCCAGCAGAGCTTTTAACCGCAGTTTTCACGTTTCCGTACATGTCTTGTATTATTCTAACATACGTTTCCGGTACGTTTTGAGACCTCAGCGCGGCCCATATGAAATCCGAATGCTTTCTCGAGGTCGATAAATATTATGTGTAAATCCTTAGACGTATCTCGGTGCTTTTCCATTATTATTCGTAGGCTTTGGATAGCGTCCACCGTCGATCTTTCTTCAACAAATCCACACTGGCTATTATCGAGCTTTATTATTTGCCGAAGACGTTCGTTTAAGACTCTTTCGACTATTTTCATTGTGTGTGACATAAGCTTGATTGAACGGTAGTTATTGCATTCTCGAGTGTCGCCTTTTCCTTTTTATAATGGAACCAAGAAGCTACTTCTCCATTGATTCGGCATAGGTTGTCCACATTTTAATTTATTTAAAAGTTTCGATAGCCAAACGCTGCCGATCCCCTCCATCTTCGACCAAAACTCTGATGGAATGCTGTCTGGTCCCACCGCTTTCCCCCGCTTCATTTTTCCAATTGCTATACTTATTTCTTCGATTGAAAAGTCCGAAACTTCCTCCTCGAATAGACCAGCTGTCGGCACGATATCACGTGGAAACTGTTTGTTAAGCAACTCTTTGCAGTATTCAAGCCACCGATCACATTGCATTGCCCACTGGTTAAAAATCCGATACTCACTTTTAGGGTGGTTGTATGTTGGACGGCATCAGACAAAGCAGTCAACAGTATGAAGCTAGGCTAAGTCCAAAGTACAGCATTTCGGGGCATAAACGTTATCCTATGCACAACTCCCTCCACTGATCTGTATATTCTGTTTCACCTGACACCCCTCGACATTTTCAGCAGACAAGTAGCTACTTACGCAGCTATTCGCCTCACACATTAGGAATTGTTAAAAACTTCCACGTAAGCATTCCCTCTAGATCTTTCTGCGAGTAAAAAGCCTTCTTGGACGATAAATTATTCCACTTCTCCACATAAGGTACAAGGACCGATATTGAGATTGGTGGTGATGTCTTCCCAATCACTGTAGCATGTTACTTGCGGAAATTCTGGCAATTAAACAAGCCCTGTCCCGGCTGACGAAGAACGAAATATCTGCAATCGATACCCGCATCTTTTCCGACAGTCAAGTCGCCATCAAATCCCTGGAATCATGCTCTCATCTCAGGGACTATTATTGACTGCCAATTATCTCTCATGGAGATGGCAGCGCAGTTCAGCATTCACTTTTGCTGGCTGCAGGGACAAAGAGATATTGCATGAACTGTAGGGAGGACGAACTTGCCAAAATTGGAACCTCCATACCGATGATTATTGAAAATGGTAACATTGGTATACATTTCGCTACGTGTAAACTAGAATTGAAGCTGAATGCTAATAGAAGGACAAACCTTAGGTGGACAATTGGAACGACATGTCTAACGACTAAACAAATTTGGCCGAAACTGTATCTGAATCGTTTGAAGCTGAGAAAGCATCTCAACGCCATTAAAGGTGTCATCAATGGGAAATGCCTTCTAGGTAAACATACAAGAAGGCTTGGCATTTTTACTAACGACTTCTCCAGAAGCTGCGTTGACGAAGAGAAGGAGACAACCCTACACCTCCTAGGCACATGTCCAGCTCTTTTATAAAGAAGAAAAACTCAACCTAGGAGCCTCCTTCTACAACGACTTAAGCGATTTAAGCAAAACAGACATCAAAAGTCTCCTACGCTTCGTCAACAGCTCATAATGGTATGTTGAGTAGGAGAATCGTATATCCATGTGCCATCATAAAGGGCTAACAGGCCTAAGCAGCTTCTTTACCAAAGCCTGATGCAAAAGAATGCAAAAATTTTAGACTTTCGTCCTAAAGTATAAAATTAACTTCGCATCAAGGAATACAATCACTTCACTGCAGGCTAATATCAACTTTGATAACCTGAAGGTCGCACATCTCACATTGAGAGTGTATGTCTCAACTTTCCCTTACAATATAGCACTTATTACAAGCAGACCATGCCTTTACCATTCAAAACCAAACTTATGCCTCAAGATCATTGTAAAAAAAAAATAAATAAAATAAAGCCAACTGGGAGCATCTCTATTCTCAGGATATATTTGACTAATAACTGTTTCCGGTGGGATGTATGCCAAACTTCTTCCTAAATACGGCAAAGTTTGAAGAGCGTTTCCACTTTGGTGACTCCACCAATCCCCATTTCATTTGTTCGAGGAAATGTTAAGTGATTTTTCAATGTGTCACAGAAACTTAAAGAGGATTTTACACCGAACTTTTTGGGGATGAAGTTCACTCCTTTAAAGTTTTCCTTCCATCAACTCAACAACGACAACGACAACGGCAACCTAAGAATAGTTTGTAACAAAAGAACTATGAATTTTAAATGAAGAATTTTATTTGAACGACTTTCAGTGTATTTTAACAGACGATGACAAGAGTGATTCTGAAATGAGGAACATTTAATGGAAATTTTGGATAAGGATTTCAAATTAAGTTCCCCCTTCTTGTTGTGATGATTAAATTCTTCTCCTGATGACAATTATAATAAGACTTTGTTGAGATTTAAATGTCAGAAGGAAGGACACATCAACAAGAATATTTACATTTCTGTACTGCATCCCTTAAACTCGAATAAATTTCTTTCCAAAAGAAACCTTAAATTTACGGTCGTCCGAACCTACTTTTTATTGAATTTGCGACTTAGTTCATTGATACTCATGACATTTACATTTTGAGATTTCCATATATTGTCAGTATAAGAACTGAATTTAAAAAGGTATTTGTGTCGTTGCTTTTTTTTCTGGACTTCACTACGGCCTTTGACAAGTTCAATCACTCCGTAGTCTGTTGGAAACAGCGCGACATTGTTTTGCGTTTAGTGACAGAATTGAAAGGTTCGTAGGTAGTTTTTAGTGTGATATACCCAGTCAAGTCATAAATACTGGTACACAGAAAAATCAGCGCCAAATGAAAACGAATTAATATTTAAACAATTTTTTTATTTTTTTTTATTGGGCTATCCAATGGCTACAAATCTTTGAACAACTTATTCGAAATGACTTCCTTTTGCCCTCCAGCACGACTTAAGACGATGTGGCCACTCATCGATTGCGAGACGCACTTCATGCGTGGGAAAATTGCCCACTGCACGGACAAGGGCTCGCTTCAACAACTCAATATTTGAGTGTCGAGTAGAGCAAGCCATGTCCTCTAATACCATGCCTTTTTGTTGAATATTGATTGGTTGAGAGACTTTACAATGGGTTCCAAGACCGTCGATTGATATACTTTGGCCGATGTTTTCACTCCTTTCTCGCAAAAATGGAGCTTGGTAACGCCATCGTAGCACACTCCACACCATACCATTAAAGACAGATGACACACCATACCTCCTTGAACCCTCGGGATGAGTTGGGATGCTTCTCTGGATGAACGAGCATACACGATCGTTCTGCTTATTGAACGATTCTTCTGCGGTGAAGATTTTCTCGTCAGTAAACAGAATTTTTCTGTGTGCGTTCCTCGCGTACCGGCTGAGTAACGCTTTCGATCTTCGCTTTTCCTTCAATGCGGCCGTGAGCAGGTGTCCAGTGTGTCGTTTGTACACGCTGAGTCCTAAATCTTCTTTGATAATGTGAGACATGGATTTTTGCGAAATTTGCATTTCCCGCGACAAGATTGCCTGGTTTCACAGCGGTTTTCAGTCGGTTCGTTTTTTCACGTCTTTGATCGCTTTCGGAGTTCTCACAGTGCGCGGACGGCCGGATCTTTGACGGTCTCGTACTCCTCCAGGATCCTCAAACAACTTTACAGCACGATTCACAAAATTGCGAGTTATTCCAAGCGGTCGCAACGTCCTAAAGATATCGCCTTTTTCCATGTTGCATTCACGTAGGCCAACTACAACAATACGATTTTCGATGTCGCCCCATTCCATGATTGTAAGTAATTAATGTAAAAAACTTTTTACGTCACAATGAAGCATAAATATCAACTGTCAAATCCCAATCAAAATGAAATTGGTGCGTCCAGTGTTGCATTCGTAATGAGTGAGTTCAGTTTATGACTTGACTAGGTATTACAAAGAGTAGCTGCATGCAAGCATGCTCTGTGTCTACACTAATAAACAAATTTCATTGTCAACTGAGGTGTTACAACCTCGGAGTGCAAATCGAATGAATCCCGTTTTCTTTAAATTCAAAAGAATTTCTGCAATAAGCATATAAGGTTTGCATCTAAGTTTAGTATGAATAGGCAGAACCTAATTTAGTTACTGTATTGGGTTTCCTAACTAACTAGCCCAAGTCAGTATGAATAAAAGAATAAAATCTAAGCACTCTGAGCTTAAGCGCCTGATTCAAGGTCAACCTCAGGGTTCCATCTTAGGGTCCATTTAGCTCTGCATGAACCGTCGGTATGCAAGAATGGTAGTGTTCACCTCTATGCTGATGATGTTTAAATTTATTTCTCTCAACCGACTAGAATGATAGGAGAGCTCGTTTCGAAGTTTAATCAGATTCTACTCGCGATTGATCAATTGGCAATAAATAGCAAACTGATTGTAAGTGTCAAGCCATAGCTATCTCCAACAGATCTCTTGAGCCAGCTTCTGAGCCAGATATCTTACTATCAGTTTAATACTGCAATGAGCCTCGGCTTTGTTATCTATCTGTTTACAATCACATCATCGTCGGAATGGGTCCTATTTGTAGATGCGTTCTCAAATAGTGGATAAAAGCTCGTTTGACTCCGGGTGAGGCACGTAGAAGGCTTGTATGAACACTTATCACGCAGCTTCTGACAACATATTGTCCTCTCTCGTCGAGTCTTATCAAATCAGGCAATTTTTTCTTGGTCCTCATAGGCGAGTTGATTCTTATTCGTGTTGAAGAGATGAAGCTTCGTGCTTACTTATGTACTTAAGGTGAAGCTTGATTCCAGGGTTAATATGGGCCTCAACTAACAAACTGTTTCCAATTACCTCAATCTCCAACTACCTGCTCCATTTTCGCACGCTAAGTTGGCTGAGGTCCACTTCCAAAATCGCGGTTTTCCTCCAATATGTTGCCCCTGGGGACGGATTCGAAGACTTTTCAGACCGGAGCCAGCTTGGTCATTCCTTGGACCTTCTAACTTGTGGCTGAGTCGGTTTTGAGTGTGAGCTTTCGCTGCATCGCTTCAGGCAGCTTAGATTCTACTAGTATACATATTTGTTTAAGGTCTCTTATGATACTTCAGATAAGCAAGAGCCTATAACGCCTTTTTCAGGTCTATAAGCCTATGCCAATGCAGATTATAGTATGACAGTGAATTATAACTCCCAAACATTTATATCTGTCGACAAATTCTATACCTTCATTCGTGTTACTATTGCAGGCATCGTTTCTTACATAGTTCAATTGGGATTGCGTCTGTACATGGTTTTTTGTTTAAATCTCCTTGGTAACTTAGCCATTGTCATGGGACCATTTGACGGCGGTACCGAATTCCTTCTACATTATAAAACTCACAGTGTCCACTGTCCTGTGTCAGGGAATATTGTTTTTAAAGACGCGAAGAGGATGAAATAAATTGGACCCAGCCTCGATCGCTGAGGGACTCCATATTCGAACTTCATCTAAGTGAAAGCGTCGTAAATTTTATCACAATGTATCCTGTTGCGGAGATACTCGCTTAACCAATTTGTCAATACCAATGCGTGGTAGAGTTTTTAGTAGCTTCAAATGGTTCAAATTGCTATCTGCAGATATTACCATCTCCCCTTCGGTTCGGTTGGACGGAATTGTTGGTCTACTTCATCCAGGGTGAAAGGTTCATTCTGCCTGACGTCGGTATTTGTTCCGCCATCTCCGGTGTATAGTCTGCCGATATGCTCTCAGAATCGACTGCGACTCTACAACGATGTTCCCTTGTTCTTCTCTACAGGCTTCGGTCCGTGGCATGTTTTTTTTATCCTTTCCTGGAGTCGCATCTCTCAATTCCCTCGACCGCGCGCTTCGAATGCTCCTCTTAAAAAGCTGCTGTTCATCTCTCTTCCCCTGCTCGTAGAACTCTGCAGCGCCGCTTTGTATGCACCTTGCTTAGCTGCATGTACTTGCCGACACCGATCGTCTAACAAGGGATTTCGTTGTGGTAGCCAAGTGAAACCCAACAAATACTAGATGGGAAAAGGATTTGGCTATTTCATGGGATTGAAGCCATCCAACAAGAAGGCCGCCGTCGTCGATAACAATCGCCATAGTAGATACCGCTGTTTTTCATCCGGCCCACTCGATCGCATTTCTTGAATGGCGGTAATACCTGCTTTGGAGGAGTCCACGGCCTCCGAGAGTTGTTCGGGTACATGCTATGGACTATTGAAGGGCCTAGAATTTCACGTGCAAATCTGAACTTCGATGTCTTTGATTCGTTAGTATCATCAGTTAATACGTCCGTATCCGAGGCTTGTTGCTTGTTCTTAACTTTTGTATTCGGAATAGCTCGGATAAGGTCTCATATGTTTTGTTCCTGGAATTTACTTCAGCGTTGATTTTATCTGGAGAATTCAAGGTACTGCTAGTTTGATCTGTTAGTCAGCACTCGCGCTTATTTATTTTTCAAGTCGAGTACGGATGGAAATCTACCAGTACCCGATGGGTACCACTTGGAGCTAAAATAGTCACAATTGATGTATAGAAACAATTGCAACTCTGGGTGTAGCCGGGTTCTCCCCTCTGCTCACCCTATTTTTATTGCACCCAATCATTCTTTTCAAGTATCAAATAAATTTAAACTATGTTTCTTATGAAAGATGCGATGTCGTGAGAATCTTAAGTTTGCCTTGCTGTCGAAAGTCGGTACTAAGTCGTCAGACCTAAAGCGTGGGGTTTGGACATTAAGTTACCTACCCGTATGCGTAGAAGCGTACAGAGGAAATTATTGCTGCTTTATCCGCTAGTGTTAATGAAGATCGTGATTTATCCATTCCACGCTGTTTGCAGCAATTGGGATTGTGTTGCTCCACTTCGTGGAAGATTTTAATTTTACTCAGGGACCTCAGTCTAAAATCTTACAAAATACCGCTCGTGCAAGAACTGAAGCCGAACGAGCTGTGACAACGTCTTAAACTTTTTCGCACAATTTAAAAGGTGTAAATATTTAAGTACATACAGCATGCGAAGAGTGTCAAATAAGAAAGTTTTAACCCATATGGGGTGTTATTAATCTTCCACTCAACAGCTGTTTCAACAAGCAATTACAATAAAATATGTCTGTTCAGGATGATAATTAAGATTTACAATAAAGTTAACTTATGTAGGCGCATGTGGAAAAGTTTAATTGCCGTAGTGACATGTAAGCGTGTTTGCGCATCTGGCGTTTGTAGCATCCATCATAAGGTTGAAGTGTAAATTAAAGATTTCAAAAGAAAATAAATTATATTTGTAGAAGCAATTTTATTATCATGTACTCAATGCTAGCTTGCTGCTGGATACAGAGGCAATTCGTACTTGAATTCATGCAATTTGTCTACGCCGATTCCGTAAAAATAAGCCGGTTCGTTGTTCTGGTGGAACGTAATTGTCCCTGCTACTGCTACCATAAGGATAACTCCCCTCGAATCCAGGAAAATCGTCGCCATGATTTTTCCAACCCTCTTCGTAGGAAATTCACCCGAAAGAAATCCATTATCTTGACTGTCTCCGGCGTGAAATAATAGACCCACGCTTCATCAACAGTAATTTCGGAAAAAACAGCTCCAAACCACTGCTTCGAAATCAGCTTACAAGCGTATCGGATTAGTGTCTTTACGTGTTTTTTTGAAAACTTGAAACTCATATTTGAAGCAATCTTCATCCAAAAGATAGTCTCAAATCAGCATGCTTACACAAAAGGTAAAGGCACGAAAAAGGTCCTATGGTCAGTGCGATTGAAAAACTCTTGACAAAAATTTGGCCGCTTCAGAAGACTCTATCCCAATAAGTGACCGTGTGGTGTGGTTTTCATGCCATAGTTGTAATTGAACTGGGCTCGCATCGCGTAACTTTAAAGACGATCGTCGTTCAAACGGTTGTAACACGCCGGGGTAACTGCACGGCCATTTAAAAAAAATTAAGTTACGAAGCATCAACAAGCCTCGGATATGGACGAATCTACTGTTGACAACCCACGCAAACGATTTAAGGACAATGAGCTTCGGATATGCACGTGGAATGTTAGATCCCTTAATAGACCACGTGCAGCCGAGCAACTAGCGGAGGCCCTAGACTGCTGCAAAGCAGACATAACCGCCATCCAAGAAATGCGAAGGGATGGGCCGGACAAAAAGAAGATGAAAAACTGCGACATCTACTACGGTAATTGCTATCGACGGCAAAAGCAGCGCTTATTTGGATGCGGATTTGTTGTCGGAGGCAGACTAAGACGAGAAGTCCTCAGCTTCCGGCATGTGAGCGAGCGCCTCGCAGCAATCCGCATCAAGGCTAAATTCGCCAACATAAGCCTTATATGCGCGCATGCCCCCACAGAGGAGAAAGATGACGACACCAAGGATGCCTTCTACGAGCTCCTCAACAAGACCTACGAGCAATGCCCTAGCTATGACATTAAAATTGTCCTCGGTGATTTTAATGCAAAGCTAGGAAGAGAGGGTATCTTTGGTGGAAGAATCGAAAAATATAGCCTGCACAACACCACCTCCGATAACGGATTCGGGCTAATCGACTTTGCGGCGGGGCGAAACATTGTCGTGGCTAGCACGCGGTTCCCACATCTCGACATACACAAGGGGACTTGCAGAACTCCTGATCAATCAACAGTCAACCAGATTGATCCCATTGCGATCGACGCAAGACACTCCTCCAGCATTATGGATGTCCGTACGTTCCGAGGAGCCAACATCGACTCGAACCATTACCTTGTTGTAGCCAAGGCACGGCTGCGGATATCCCAACCTACGCCAAGACAAAGTAATGCTGTGAGAAAATTCGACAATCGCAAGAGATCGCCAAGTCCTTTTCCGATCGAGTGTCTCTTAATCTCTTAAGAGGTCCAATGCCGCCAGCATCAAGCATAGAAGACCAATGGAAACACTGTCAAAACGACATCAGAGATGCCGCTTCTGATGTGCTGGGTTTCACTCGTCCACTACAACGAAACCCCTGGTTCGATGATGAATGCCGGCAAGCACATGCAGCTAAGCAAGATGCATATAACGCGGCGCTGCTTAGAAAGACCAGAGCTGCTCATGAGCTCTATGAGCGGAAGAGGAGAGACGAGCACCGGCTTCTCAGGAGGAAGAAGAAAGAGCATGAGAAGCGCGCTATCGAGGAAATTGATAGATGCTACTCCAGGAATGAGGTTCGGAAGTTTTACCAAAAGGTAAAAATAACATGCCGCGGAAACAAACCCCGAACCGAAGCCTGTAGAGATGAACAAGGGAACATCGTAGTAGAATCGCAGTCGATGCTGAGGATTTGGAAAGATCGTTTCTGCAGACTGTATAACAGCGATGACGGACCAAATACCGCTGTCAGGCAGAATCAATCTTTCAACCTGGACGATGATGACCAACAATTCCGTCCACCCGACCTGGATTAAGTGAAGATAGCTATATCGAAGCTTAAGTCCAACAAAGCTGCTGGAGCGGATGGCCTGACTGCCGAGCTCTTCAAAGCGGCAGGCGATGACTTGGTAAGGAGCATACACCAACTCATCTGTAAAATATGGTCGGACGAAAGTATGCCCGATGAATGGAACCTCAGCATTGTTTGTCCAATTCTCAAGAAAGGAGACCCTCTGAACTGCGCCAACTACAGAGGTATCAGTCTCCTTAACATCGCATATAAGATCTTATCCGCCGTATTGTGTGAACGCCTGAAGCCGTTCGTCACCAACCTGATAGGTCCATATCAGTGTGGCTTCAGGCCAGGAAAGTCCAACATCGACCAGATATTCACACTACGGCAGATCTTGGAGAAGACCCATGAGCTTCAGATCGATACCCACCACCTATTCATTGATTTTAAGGCCGCGTATGACAGCATCTATAGAGACGAGCTATATAGAGCAATATCTAGTTTTGGCATCCCTGCCAAACTCGTCCGTCTGTGCAGGATGACGATGGAGAATGCACGCTGCTCCATCAAGGTTGGTAAAGATCTCACCGAGACCTTTGATGCCAGGAAGGATTTAGACAAGGCGATGCGCTGTCATGCGATTTTTTCAACATCGTACTTGAAAGAATAGTGCAAAACTCACGAGCAAACACAATAGGCACTGTCTTTCAAAAGTCCGTCCAACTACTCTCATACGCCGACGATATTGACATAATCGGTAGAAAACAGCGTGATGTCAGTGGCGCTTTCGCGAGTATTGAGACGGAAGCGGCGAAAATGGGTTTAGCGGTCAATGAGGGCAAGACCAAGTATATGCTGTCAAGCAAAAAGGACAACCAACACCGACGTCTCGGATAGAACGTCACCCTCGACAGAAATAACTTTGAGGTAGTTAAGGACTTTGTCTACCTAGGCTCCGCTATTAATACAGACAACGACACCAGCGCTGAGATCAAGCGAAGAATAACTCTTGCCAACCGCTGTTTCTTTGGGTTAAGAAGGCAATTGAGTTGCAAAGCCCTCTCTCGGACAACAAAAGTCACCCTTTATAAGACTTTAATAATCCCGGTCCTGCTCTATGGCGCAGAGGCATGGACGTTATCAAAAATGAATGAGGGTGTTCTTGGTTGCTTCGAGAGAAAAATTCTTCGGGCGATCGTCGGTCCCGTCTGCATTGACGGTGAGTGGAGGAGGAGATACAACGACGAACTGTATGGACTGTACAGCGACATGGACCTAGCCAGAAGAGTGAAGATCCAAAGACATATGGCTGGGTCATGTAGAGCGCATGGACACCAATGCTCCGGTTCGAAAAGTCTTCGAATCCGCCCCCGAGGAACAGCGCAGGAGAGGAAGGCCAAGACTCAGGTGGCGCACTCAAGTGGAAGAGGACCTCAGCCAACTTAGCGTGCGAAACTGGAGGCAGCTAGCCAGGGATCGAGCTGGCTGGAGAAGCTTGTTGACTGAGGCCCAGGTCCACCCCGGACTGTAGCGCCACCTAAAGTAAGTAAGTAACACTACAATCAGGTTTAATGTATATGTATAGAAAATGACATATATGCTGTCACTGTTGAAATTAGTTGTAACAATTAGATAATAACAATTATCTCTAATCTAACTGCGATTCTTTAATTGAATTTCGAATTCTTTCTGCAAACTCCTTCAAACGGGTTTTGGAAATATCTCTATTTGCAGTTTCAATTTACATCGAATTGTCGTCGCTGGGTTCGGTATCTGCAATATTGTTGTCCATATTGTGGAAGATACATCTTCTCTGCAATGCGGCGCAAACGTTAGCAGAAATAGAAACTTTGCTGGGGTGGTAGCTGCTCTTCCTTTCCTCCATTAAGATTCTCCATCGATCTAAGTTTCTTGCCTTAGAATGAATTTGATTGAAGTGTATCTTAGCTGGGTCAATAGATGCTCTATAGGGTGTCAGCAACCAAGGTTTAAGAGGCTATCCACTGTCAGCTACAATATTATATGTGAGGATTACACAAGGATACAAATAATTGCGTACCTACCCAAAAGCCAATAATTATGGTTGCGTTAGGTGCAGTTTCTAACGAAAAAGGCTCTTTCATTGGAATGCTTCCAAACCAATATGTCATGTGCAGATCCAGCGTATCTAGCATTTATTGCAGTTATACGCAATTTATGTTCGAAAATCTTAATTGATTGGACACAGCTTTAGATCTAACGCTTTGATAGTCTCGCAAACTATCTCTAAAAGGGTGCTTTGGCCAACAGAATTCCAAAGTCGTTACCAGTCAACCATTGGTAACCACTACCAGCTAGGACCTCCAAGGTAGCACCAAGTCTTAAAATTGGGGGAATATATGTTAACCACGAGGCTTACCGCAATAGTCCGACAGAATTTTCACTTTCTTCGTCATCGAGAAACAAAACATAGTAATGCCGACGCATTTTTATTAAAAATTTAACAATTAACCATTAAGTATGAAACGATTGTAAAATAACAATCGTTCAATCGCAATCGTTCAATCGTCGTTATTTGACAGTTCAACGAGTTATACGAAGCATTAGCGAATCGTCAAAAACGACGCCGTCCGGACAATCGTCGTCTTACGCTATGAGAGCTCTGTATTTGTTCGTAGATTAAAAATTTCACCATGTTACAGTTAATATGTTATACTCGTACTATAGTTCGGTTTCGTGGCATGTTGGAAGACTATTTCTGGCCAGAATTGGATGGAATTGATACAAGTGATATCATTATGTGGTACGTATAAGATGGTGCTATATGTTAGACAGCTGGTCGAAAAATTAATTTATTGAAGAGGAAACTCGCTGATGGTCAAATCTCGAGAAAAGGTCCGGTCAAACGGCCACCTCGCTTGTGTAATCTTACGCCATTGGACTTATTTTTATCGAGTTACGTTAAATCGTTGGGCTAGTCGTTAGGCTAATCGTTAGGATAGTAGGTTTTCTACATTCCAATTTAAGTTAGCGACTCTAACAGCAGAGGGACTCATTAGATCAGTGCTATCGTGTTGTTCCCTGAGGAAAGTATTCCGTCTAATTCCGTTAAAGGCTGGACAGTCATATCAAATGTTTTCAGCTACTTCGTCTTCTTCAACACAAAGTCGACACTCCGGAGAGTAAAAGTAATTGGCGATTTCATACATAGATGTCTTTGGCCATATTTTTTAATAGCTTCTGTCAATGACATTTTTTTTTTCTTTTGACGTTTGTTAGCTGTCAGTGTAACTTTGGTTTAAAAGCAAATTGCACGTAGTTTTGTAAAAAGATGTAAGTTTGGCAAAAACGAGCATTTTAGTCATATTTTACCATTTTATTTGTAAAGGACAAGCTGCTAAAAAGTTAAATGAAGTATATGGTGAAGAAGTCTTGAAAGAAAGACCGTGTCAGAACTGATTTGACAAGTTTCGATCCGGAGATTTTTTAATCAAAGATGAACTATAATCAGGTCGACCAGGTGAGCTTGATGATGATTAAAGCCATAAACGAGCCGGATCGTCATGTAACTGTTTGAGATACAGGACGTGCCACATACGGCGATTGAGAAACATTTAAAACTCATGAAAATCGTTCCACATGATTTGACAGAAATTCATTTAACGAAACGCACCAACACTTATGATTTGCATCTCAGGTACAACGAATCCGACCCTTTTTCGAAACAAATCAGCACTGGCGATGAAAAACTGCGATTGCTTACAGTAACTTCAATCGAAAACGATCATGGTTCAGGCTTGATGAGCCAGCACAATCCACTTCGAAAGCTGATATCCACCAAAAGAAGATTTTGCTCTCAATGTGGTGGGATTGAAAAAGTGTGTTGTATTTTGAGCTGTTTCCAAGGAATCAAACAATAAATTTGGATGTGTACTGTCAACAACTGGACAGATTAAATACAGTGATGGACAAAAAACGGCCAAAAAAGGTGTAACTCTTCCCCAGGAGAATGCTAGGCCACATAAATCTTCGATCACTCGCCAACAATTATTAGGGCTTGATTGAGAATTGATGTTAAATCCACCATTTAGCACTGACCTTGCTCCATCAGTTTACCATTTATTTCGATCTTTGCAAAACTCTTTGAATAGGAAAGCTTTCATCGATTTTTTTTGCCGATAAAGATCGGAAGTTCTACGAACGTGCAATTATTAAGTTGCCAGAAAGATGTCAAAAGGTCATTATCGTCAGATAGTTCCATTCTGTTGAAGTGATATCTTAAACAGTCATGTTTTGTAAGGTAACCCACAAGGTCTCTGATATTGTGGCGACTTAGATTTAGACATCCATTGACATTTTTGTTGAAATGCAGGATGGCTCTTTTGACCTGTCATAGACCTGGACTATTTTCCCAATGCCTGATGCACTTTGAGTGCTACCAGCTATTGATGGCTAAATCGATTACTGTTTTAGGGATGCAATAGAAGAGTTCATGTCCGTTAAAGGGAGTTTCCGAGGCCTTTTTGGCCAGTTAGTCAGCCGTTCCATTACCATCATTATCCTCATGCCCAGGAACCTATCATAGTTCGATCTCGTTGCCTTAGCTTAGGTTTTAGAGGGTTTGAAGCAGTACATGACTGATTTGGAGATAAGGATATACGAACTTATGGCATTTATAGATTTGGGAATCTTCGTGGAGAATCCTCTGTCGAAGCATAATGTTTTGGTAGGCCGTCTGTTACGGCGCAGATCAAATTCTGCTATTTCAGAGAGCAGGGTCTTTATCCTTTGATTACATCATACATACTTGCTGAACTGAATAATGCCACTTTGTTGATATATAAGTTTAAGGGCATTCGTCCTATTATTGCTTCTATACCAGCTGTAAGGCAAGTCCGAAAGGCTCCAGAAATGCTGCACTCTTTTTAGCCTTAACATGGGGTCTTTTGCGTGATTGCAGTCCACCATAGGTTTCGATGGACATGACCATCATTGTAAACACCCAGTGAGTGATATTTGGAGAAGTCCCCTATGTGCTACAACACATACGTCGGCAGGTCCTTAAAGCGTTGTCTGCTTTAGTTATTTTATTGTTTAACTAAGAGGCTTTTATCACGGATTACTTCTAGATATTTAACCTCGTCAAAGTACTCAAAGATTGTGTCGTTTTGTGAAACTAAACCTAGGATTAATTTTCTTCTTGTGAAAGGAACTATGACAGGCTTGTTTGGATTAATGGAGAGGTTCTCCCTGGTGCGACAGTCTATGACTATCTTAGAGCATTTTGCATAAGTGCAGCGACTTCATTAGCTTCTCTGCCTCTAATTATGGTGACTAGGTCATCTTTTACCAAAGTCCACAGGATGCGAGAAAGTACGCTTCCCTGCGGACAGCCCCTTACCGCTGATACTGATATCAAAATCAGTCCTGACGAGGGAGTAATTATTGGCACACACAACTGTGAGAGTATTCGTTTGAACAGAAGCACTAACTACATATGAGTTCAAAATGAGCTCTGCTCTAAAGTTTTTAAAAGCGATAAACTATATAAGCGAATCCATATTCGTTTTGCTTCACTTTAATGAATTTTGGTTTACTATCGTTGTTTGGTGCAGAACCCTTAACTTTTTTGAATATTCTACCTACAGCCAGATCAGGGCTTCAGTCTAAAGTCTTCTTAAAAACAGTTTTTGGTCGTTTATGAGTTTTATAGATTATAAAAAGAACTGGCCGTAGCACCAAGCCCTGTGGAATGCTACTTCTGTCATATATTTTTACAACGTTGGCTATTGCCCTGGATTGCATATCCTAAACTTACTCTTGTTTTGTGTTAAAAGTAAACAAAGGCAAGTTGGCAGCAGGCAGTGTATGATAAACGAGAAAACACCTTATTCGTGTCGTCAAAACGAAAGAGAATAACAAATCTAACTTACTTCTGGCTTCACTTCACTTCACTTCTGGTGATTTTCGTTTTTCGCTTATGTCATCAAGCGACCAAAGGAATGACTATAAAATCAAATGGTCAAAAAACCATCCAATAATCCCTGAAGTGTGTAAACGGATTCCAATATTCTAGGAATTCACATTCGCTCAAAGAGAAAGGCTTACGGAAGGATAACACCACTGCAACTGTAGCTTGGCCATCGTCATCATCATTGTCATCGCCATCGTCATCATCATTGTCATGGTTGGTATTGCTGCTGGTTTTAAAGAATTCCATGCTCATGAGAAGTGACACAAAAGCGCAAAACCACTGAAGAACATGAATAACAAAGTGACGTCGGTTTGTTTTTGAATCGACAAAAGTCTCTCGTACTATTACGAGTAGTAGTAGTAGTAGTAGTAGTAGTAGTAGTAGTAGCTCTATGTAAACGAATCCTCAATTCGATGAGAGACACCATCGTGTCCAAAAAAAAAAAATCTCAGGAATACGAGTACAGACAACCGGCAGCTACCAATGGAAATGAGGAAATCCACCTCCAATGTTGTTACTGCTCCTACTACTGTACTACTAAGACTACAACCATCTTCCACTACAGCTATTGCTGCCGTTACCGCCGAATGACTTCGATCAGTTTTATTGAGATTTGCCTTGATGCAAATTTCAATTTTATGGGATCCACTTAAGTCCATCGTCCGTTAGGTTGTCCCTTTTGCGGATACCAATCGAGGGATTCCTTTTTCCAATATCGACTTTCAAGTTAGATGTTCGGAGGGGGTACATTTTAAGACTCTTGGTGGAATGAATTGACTTTACTTATCAGTTTTTGTTAGTGATAGATAGTTATTAACATACATACATACTAGTAGATAGGTACATGTGTATTTGAGTATCGAAATCGAATACACTTGTGAAGGGATACGAATGAATTGGAATACATTTTAGTGGTGTTTCTTGTTATGGCTTTGGTGTTTCTGGTTAGATGATGACGTTTGGAGTAGTTTGAAGCGGAGCACAGTTTAATTAAAACTCGATTTTGATGGATGCTATAGTGCTGGAAGTAACATTTAAGCTGTCGATTGATTTTCAAGTATGAAGCTAAAGATGGGGATGCTTGGATCATTCTCCGAAGTATGGGATATTGAATGTCCAAAAAATAAAGAAGAGAAAACGCTAATTAAATCATTTACCAAAAGCGTGTTCCTTAGAGAACGGAGAATTCAGTGCATGAATGTCAGAAAAATCTAACTCAGCTTTACATAGGAGAATACGTGTTAACGTGGCTGTGAAAATATGCAAGCATGTCCTATACTGCTTTGAGATTCGAAGTAGTCAAACAAACTGAGCTACCCCAAGTTCTTCTACCCAGTTCTGCAATGCTCGACAATCTTTTCAAGACATCCTGAATGATCTAAATTGCTTCTTGATTGTCCTTTTGTAGTTCTTACTAAAGCGGAATCTACCCATTTACAGATTTAGATGAGTGAGTTCCAATTCAAGGTGCGACAAATACACTTTCGTATCCTACTCTACTTTTGACATGTACCTATATTGGCTCTTTCTTCCTTAACAAGTGTAGTCGGCCACTTAACACACGGTTTTGAATCTACAAAGATGTGAAGAGGCCAAAGCGTTCAGTGATGTTTTTAGTTGACTTCAAAGGAATGTCTGTCTATGCTTCATGGGATATTTCGGATCAGCTTTAGATGCACTGATGAATCCTCCTCCTTTTGATATTCATGTCATAAGCTTGCACATTTAAAGACACCTCCAAATTAAAGGTAAAGTGTTCTCTGGAACAACAATGACCGCAGCTTTGAAGACCTTGTGCACCAATTGTCTATCGAATCTGGTATTATTGATGCAAGACTACGAGTACCAGTACTCCTGATGCAAATAAAATACGAAATCGACTTTCCCTTAGCCCAGGAATAGTTTCGACAATAATCTGAATCAGGAAACTAATTTAATCGAGTCTCCATGAATGACTCTAAATGACATCCAACCTAGGATGTGGCTCTGGTGTCGTCGTCATTAGATGTCACATCTCGTTAACAAAGCTCACGTCTCTATTCCTAGAAGATTTGTAACCAACTATACGAGTGGGTCAAGGAAATGATTGAGGAGGCGATGCATTTGCATCTCTGATCCGAGAATTCAAAAAATTCACTTAACTCAGTCAATAGGCTCAAAATTTTGAGGTTTGTTGAGGTGATGGGTTACAATAGATCAGGGGAAATTAAATCGCCGATGAACTTGCTAGAGGGAAGTTTTTCATGACAGAATCTTCGTTATGACAGTCTGCGCTCTTGGTTTAAACTTCCATTGACAGTGGATCTCATATGATCATAACTTCAAACAGTACGACTCTCCATGTCACCATCAGACCAAACTTATATTTCTCGTAACCTCTAAGATGTCAGCTTCCTTCCTCTTGCCCATCAGAGGGAAAGACAACGGGCTGTTTACTCCCATCGCCGAACGGGGGTAAAGCAATACTGGTCGTATCGCGATATATGTTAAGCTAACGCCACTGGAGGGCACTATGATGTGACCAGTTTTTTTATGAGTAGCCAGTCATAGGGTCCTGTTTGGCTGCAAGACTACTCGCGGGAGCTTTTTATTTACATCTTTGAGTAGAAGAAATCGAGAGCTAATGTGCATTGATTGCCTGTAGAGCATAAATGATGAAGCTGCTTTAAGTGAGAGAAATTGTGTTGTATGAGTTTGACGTCGAAAAGAAGGATCGTAGCAGAAGAAAGCGTATGAAGAAGCGGAATTGAAATCGTGTCAAATGCAAAAAGAACTTGCACTTTCATTAGCAATTTCACATCGTTTTAAATAATATACATGTTGCGGGGCCGGTCAAAACCTATTGTACTTGGAAACACTCATCTGGGAAGTCCTTTATCACCAGCCGTTTTCACCAGACACTGCTCCGTATGATTGTCACTTGTTCCAATCGATGGCACATGGCGTGTCTGAGCAGCACCTTACATCATATGAAGATATCAAAAATTCAGGCGATTCGTGGAGTGCCTCAAAAGATGAAGATTTCTTCCGACGAAAATATATGTCCTTTCATAATAAATGCCCAATTTTTGATTAAAAAAAGGCCGAGACTTTTTTGTTCTCTTAATAAATACTAAGGTAGGGTGAAAAGTTCTTAATTTCGCAAAGAAAAACTTTTTTTTAAAATACAAAAAGCTGTTAAAAAAAAATATACTGTGGCGCTGGCAGCCCGGTATGAGCCATGGCCTAGCTTCTTGACACTCATTTGTGTCGCTTATGTTGTCATTTTTGTCACATCTGAGCGGGGCCTACGGTTTATCGCCGAATCCGAACGGCATTCCTTAGAAGCTTTTCCATGGGCAATTTTACTTTCGGGAGTTTGCCATTGCTCGCCGAAAGGGTGATGACGAATTGAAAAATTGTTGGTCATGCCGGGCATCGAACCACTCCCCTAAGCCCAACGGACCTTTCAAATCAAGCTAAGTTATTCCTTCTCGGAAGTGGTTTTCCTCGAGATCTTCAAAGTACTCGTAGTCTCTTTCATCCGTTACGACGTCTTTATTGTTTGAGTAACAGTGCCCCGTCAGGAAAATTTTGAGTTTTGGGAACACATAAACGTGCGAGAGAGCCAAATCTGGCGAATACGGCAAGTGCTGGAGCAGTTGGAACTTAAGCTGGTCCAATTTCTGTTAGACCAAAACACACGAGTTCGTTCAGAATTGAGCAAATGCGGCAGCCATCTTGCGGAGGGCTTCCTCATACCTATTTCTTCAAAAAAAAATTCTACGTAGTTATTCAGTTGAAATGCTTATGGCCTCAGTTTTCTCCGACACTTTCAATCGGGGATCTTCTTCTGTCACGTTTGAGTTCTTTAGCCCTTGCAAATATTGTGGATTGTGAAGGACAATGACAACTTAACATAGTAGTCACGCCTCGGTTCTCACTTCTCTCCATTCTTCAAAGAACTCACGAGTTGGTCGATTTGAGTGGATGCCAAAAAAAAAAAACTATCTGACAGATCAACTCGAAATTTCTTGCGTGTTCTATTAAAGATGTGCCAACTAATCTTAGAACTTCTCATCCTACCACGTATCTTTTTCTTTAGCCAACTCTAGGAAACATTAAAGGTTCGGTGTAAAAGGCTTTTTTACACGTCAATTTGATTTTGTGCCATTAATCTCCAAAGTACGTTGTAAAGCTGCTTAAGTGGTTCCTTAGTTCGCCAATCACTCATCGTTTCTTCACATTAGCCTAAGTGTAAACCTTTTCATATTTGATTTGTTTTTTTTTTTTAACTCAAACTTGAGTCTTTTCGAAAAGAAGAAAATGTAGAGGGTGGAATAAAAACCACTACAATCCGATAGTAAAACACCATAAACAAATTACCCACATGGTCTATGGTCAAAAGTAACACTGGTGCTCCACAAACAGCTGCATGGCACTACACAATAAATTCCCGTCAACAAATGTAATTATACATCGCTTTTTGCTCGCGCCATATTTTCAAATCAAGTTGACAAATGTCCTTTCGTCTTTTTCCGTCGCTAGATTGCATTTTAAGCATCAATCAGTACAGCAGCAGTAGCAGTAGCAGGAGCAGGAGCAGGAGCTGAACCAGAAACACTGCACAACACAATTTAAAATGCCACTGTAACTATTCGTATTACGTTGAGAAACCTGCGCTACGTTGCAATAGGAAATCCTTAGAATCGGTTTAGTTTATTTGTAAATGTGTGTACAGCGAGAAGGGACTTTTTGTCGTTTTTGACATCGTGACTTGCAACATACGAATACTCGTATACTTCGTACATAAGTCTTAGATTAAGTTGTTCATTTGGGGTATTTCTCATGTTGACTAGTGGAATCAATTTGATTGCTTTGGTCATTAAAGGGCTGTTTGCTTGCACTGACTTTATCCGAAGGATTAATCAAGCACTGTGGAAAGTTTAAGAGGCAGCCAGTAAGGGGCAATAGTAGGTGTTCTCAAGTCAATTGTGATGATGACTCTTGGAATATACAGTCTGGTCGTAGAAAGCAATCAGAATTTGACAGTATTTTGTAGGAAAAAGCTAAGCAATGAAGTGCTTCTTACTGAATTAAGTCTATGAAGTGACATCACTTCTTTGGAATGGTAACAGAGAAATTTTTGTATGATATAGCTTACGTCTGAAGTTTGACTGATTGAGTCAAAGCATATAACAGTTTCGCACGAAAACGGTGTGTAGGGAATGCATTGAACTTGTAATTTATTGTAAGTTCTAGCTCCGGGATCGTAGCTGTAGATGGAGTCCAGATATTTGCAAGCACAGTAGCATCAATCTTCTAAGATGCAACAAGAACATAGTTTTTAAGTACCTAATTCGCTGTTAGACCAATATGTCACAGAAACATTATAATTTTCGTTTTAAAGACTAAAGCCTGCACTACTTCGCGGTAGCCTAGACTACCAATACATCCAATTCGATGTTGCATGCAATCGTCCGCTTTTCTTTTCCATTCTGTGCTTATTTCAAGGTGGACTACCGACCAAAATGCTGCAAAGTTTTAAAGCCTTATAAGCCACCGAACGTTGACTTTATCTGCAACATTGTGATCGCAAATTCATAAGTTTTGTTATTTAAAATGTATCTATCACTTGTTGGGAAATGGATGTCTGATGCTGAGTTTTCTTGTTCGAAAATGCAGATATTCGGTCTAAGTATGACAGATTTATAACTCGTTGTATTCGAGCTTTTTTATCCAATTTTTATCCAAACGAGCTGTGGCCGACAAGAAGAGTGCATTCCAAGCGTGGACAAAAGGCGATCGGAGCGACGATATCGAAAAAGCTCGGCTGGCTCTTGAATACGAGCGTCTTAAAAAGATCACAAGGAAAGTCCTGGCTCGAACTCGAGCGGCAGAAGCGGAAGACCTGTACCAGGAGTTGGAACAAATATCCTCACGATCGGCGGATAGAAGACAAGCTATCCAAGAAGTTCAAACGTCGTACAATACTAAAATGCCAAATATTTTTAAGGTCGCTGCACAGAGGAGAAAAAATTCAATGGAAATAACCTCGCCGAAATACATCAAAAACGCAGACGGTCGCTTACCAACAAATGAAAAGGAAATTTGTGACCGGTGGCTTGAATACTGCAAGGAGTTGCTTAACAAACAGTTTCCACGTGATATCGTTCCGACAGCTGGTCTATTCGAGGAGGAAGTTACGGACTTTTCAATCGAAGAAATAAGTATAGCAATCGGAAAAATGAAGCGGGGGAAAGCGGTGGGACTAGACAGCATTCCATCAGAGTTTTGGTCGAAGATGGAGGGAATCGGCAGCGTTTGGCTATCGAAACTTTTAAATAAATTAAAATGTGGACAACATATGTCGAATCAATGGAGAAGTAGCTTCTTGGTTCCATTACACAAAGGAAAAGGCGACACTCGAGAATGCAACAACTACCGTTCAATCAAGCTTATGTCACACACAATGAAAATCGTCGAAAGAGTCTTAAACGAACGTCTTCGGCAAATAATAAAGCTCGATAATAGCCAGTGTGGATTTTTTGAAGGAAGATCGACGGTGGACGCTATCCAAAGCCTACGAATATAGGTAATAATGGAAAAGCACCGAGATTCGTCTAAGGATTTACACATGGTATTTATCGACCTCGAGAAAGCATTCGATCGAGTGCCTAGGGATCTCATATGGGCCGCGCTGAGGTCTCAAAACGTACCGAAAACGTATGTTAGAATAATACAAGACATGTAGACTGCCGGACTAACGAGAGAATTTCCAGTTAATGTCGGAGTGCATCAAGGAAGCGTACTTAGCCCTTTCCTCTTTAACGTAGTATTCAACAATCTTTTAAAAGACTGCATGCGCGAAGCAAATGTAACGCCAATTCTCTTCGCTGACGACGCAGTTATACTTAGCGATAACGTACAAGATTTACAGAACGCCTTAGATTCATGGAGAAATGCGCTAGAAAGAAACGGGTTTAAAATAAGTCGTTCAAAGATGACGCATTTGACATGCCCATTTGCGCATCCGTTGCGACCTGTTCCGGATATAATGTTAGACGGAATAGTTCTTCCGAAAAGCACTATCTTTAAGTACTTAGGATCAATCGTTAACATGGAAGCGAAATGTGATGACGACGTAAACCACAGAGTGAGTGTTGGATGGATGAAATGGCGGGAAAATTCGGGAATCTTTTGCGACCGAAAATTTCCACTTAAATTAAAGAGGAAACTCTACACCATGGTTGTTAGACCAACTCTTATATACGGTTCACAGTGCTGGACAATGTACGAAGCGTTTAAAAACAAAATGACGGCAGCGGAAATGAAAATGTTAAGGATGTCTAGTGGAGTCACTAAACGCGATTGCATTAGATCTACGCGTATAAGAGGAAGTCTACATATAAAGAATTCGGTAACCGAACAGGCGAATAGAATAAGCTGGTATTGCCACGTTCAAAGAAGATCTGCGGTTAAAAAGGCACTATCAACTACGGTCACTCCAACTGTAAGAAAACGAGGTCGGAAAAAGAATTCCTGGATTTCTCAGATGGCAAATGCGCAACAACGCCTGGGGCTTACCACTGAAGCGATCCAGGACCGAGCATTATGTAGACGTGTTCTGCGGTCGGCGACATTAGCCAACCCCATAAGCGGAGCAGCAGCGATGCAGTAAAAATGGGAAACTCGTTACGCATAAGTTCGCATAACGAGGAAAGGGTTAATCAAAGGATAAGAAGAAGAAAAATTTCCTTTTTTTTAGCACAACCGACACTGATGAGTGCACTACTTCAGCTGCCAGTTAAATTCATTAAAAGGATCGAAGCACGGCTTCTTTTCTCTTTTCTTCGATTTTCTCTTATAAGTAGAGATTCTGTAAATTTTAAAGATTCACTTCAGGACATGAGCCACTCTCTAGTTCAGTTATCGTAGTTACAAGTTTGTTAAATTTTAAGTTTTAATCTTACAGAGTTTTAAAATATTTCCAATCTGTATGGCTGGGATGTAAATTTGGATTTCCATAATAGCGCATTCGCTAAGAAACAAATATATTGGATAGTGATCAGAATTCAAATCTCTTCCTTCTTCTATTACAAGAACTAATGAATTTATTAAAATAAAAATGCATTTAAAGTGAAATGAAGATAAAACTTCGGGATATTTAAATGTGAGGTAATGATGCAATTTTCACACCATCATCTAGTCTACGTTTGTCATTTCACCCATTTGGTGTCGCCTTGAATTTAATTTGCTATGCAATTGCCAGACTAGAACTGACGATAAGATTCCGGAACATGCCCAAGGACAAAATATTGAAATAACTCAACTGCAAATGCACTTCCGCAATTTTCTACCACTCTATTGAGGTTTTCTTCAAGAATACAAAAAAGTGTTGTTTTTTTTTTATCACCTAACGTCGCTCTTATTTAGGGATATTTTCTTCTTCTCTATTTCGAAGGTCTTCGTAAAATTCATTTCGGGTAAATAGAATGCAAGGATAGTGGTCGCATTTTCGTTTACCACAAAATACCGGGAAGAAATTGCCACCACAACATTTAACCACGAACCATTTAAATAACGATATCGACGTGAGGGATTTTCAATTTAATAAAATAAGGACACCAGAGTTTCAGAACACTAGAAAACCAGACCACAAGAACACCATGAGCTAAGGAAAGGACTCTTCTTCCTTTTTCTATTATATTTTTTTTTTTTTTTTTGCAATTCTTCTCCAACATGTATTAGGGGATAGATAATATAATTCACGACTCTCTATCGCACTCGTTGCCTTTCTTCTTTTTCGGTGCGGCAATGAGGTCTCCTTGTTTTTTTTTTTTTGCTTTTTAATAAAAGATAAAAAATGTTCAAATAAATTTGTGCGAGGACGTGCCGTCGAGCCAAACCTAATTTAATCGCAGGAGAAGACGGTTCAAAAAGAGCTGCTGAAAAAAGGGTTCATTTTAAATTTACTACATACCAGTGCGAAGTTTCCCTTATTCTGGTATACCTAAATGCACTAGCAGCTTGGTGGATTTGGGTTAACTCGAATTCATTTTAAGAGCAGCAAAAGAAGCAAAAGTATCTACAAAAAAAAGAAGTTAAAACTCATTGTTGGTTAACCTATGTATTTAGATGCGAATAAACCGAGCTAAGACAGCACTATATTTGTGTGAGCTCAGTCAGGTGGATACTATTTATTACTTTGGTACAGGCCATCCCAGTATGCATGATTAAATTGTTTTTGCACTAAGACTTTACCTTACAGAATAACCAATTCCATTTGATTCGTTCGCACAATGTTCAGTAAACTTTTACTTACTCAGATACTTTTTTCATCACCTTGGCCGAATGACATATTGAGGTTCACGTTATTTCCTGATATAATAAATTCCGACAATTCAATTAGAATTATGTGTTGTGCCTGCATAAGTGTTCTTTGAAGGAAAGATACCGACGAAATGTGAATGAAAAAGGGGACATTTTTAGTCTTCATACTTTCGGAGTAAATGAATTTTACAATGGCTTGGCTATCTGAGCATCAAAAATAAAAAATATGTTCCACCTCTTTCCAGCCCTATTCATTCTCAACCGGCTAACGTTATGCTGAATAAAGGTGATCTTGACGAAGATATGGCTGTCCGAAGGGCCGTGTTAAAAAAAAACTTCATCATTTGGTGCAAAGTCAATTCCTTCACAAACGAATCCTTGTTTTGGGCAAGCTTTGAAGGGAACGAAACATTTGTCTTTTTTCCGATCTTTTCCCCATAAGGAAAACATCTTGGAAATGGTGGACTTACTTGGCCTATCAGATTGTTGAGGAAGCTGAACTCTCAATGATGGGAGCAGTTCTAGAGGATTACTTATCTGTTGAATCGAGCAGATGATGCCGATATTCCAGATATTTAATAACACAAGCATACATTCACTCGACGATATTTTACAGATAGTGTATGCTATGATAGTGGTGGTGGCGATGGTGCGATGGTTAGCTCATTGGACTATCACGCAGATTTTTGTCAGTCGTCGACCACGTTAAATGTAATAAAGTATCTCCAAATTTTCTGCATCGACTATGACTCTACGTTTACGTGGTTCTGCTCAGTGCTTATTTTTTGGCACATTCACTCAGTTTTTTTTTTTTGCAAAAAACTTCCCGCATCATTTTTAAAGAAGCATCACTCCAGAAATCTTTCTGATTCTTTCATAAAAGATATTCTTCATGTCTCCTTTATTTATAGAGTTTATGAGGTCCTTCAAGCAGCATAGTTTGATCCTTGTGCTTTCCGACAATCTTCGTCAAATCGGTTGTTTCATCGTGGTGGTCGGATGATACCAAGTACTCTATATGGGACTTCACCAATAAACAACTAATAATGACGCCAGTAATAGTGTGCACTTAACCATATCAGCGTATTAAGACGTGTTTTTTAACACTGGCAAAAGCACTGCATAAGCATTTTCATCAATCCTACTCTTTAGGACTCTTTCCGAACAGATGGACAATAGTATTTCTCCAGCCTTTCCTTAAAAGAGGCGAATCATCTTCTGTCTCTCTTCCTACAGACCCATTACACTTACGTCCCTTTTTTTTATAAAGCGTCAGCTCATGAAAAATCTTAAAACACGAAAACTTCTCAATGACCGGCAGTTTTCGTAGCAATAGGTCCACTGGTGATTCGATGGCATGTCTTGTCAAAAAGTGGAAACAGATTGTACATCAATCTGGCGAAAGCAAGAGAGCTGCGCTTGATACTTCCGAGGCATTTGACAGAGTTTGGCATCAAGCTTTTTTGTCAAAAATGCGTGCATTAGGTGCCTGACTCAGATAGTTTAGTTCTGGTGTCCACAAGGTTTCCGTCCTGTCTCTGACACAATTCTTAATCTTCATTATTGATCTCTTGTTTGCTACTTCTAATCCCTGCTCTTCGGCTGTAGAATAGGAAGGGCAGCGTATGTAAAGCTCATTTAATTACAGCACAACTAATCAGCGAACCATCAACAGAGCGGAATTTAAAGCTTTCAAAACTCAATGCTGTCTGCTGCGGTTAAAAGGAAATTTGAAAAGGCAGCGATTATCCATGAAAAACACTTGCATCGTCAAAACCGAAAAACTCTCCAGTTTTGGTATGTGTGTCAATGATAACCTTCTTTCGAATGACGACAAAGTCGCCAAAAATGCTGCGAAATGTATAGGTTTCCTTAAACCATGTAAGAAATATTTCACCCACTCTTATCTGATTTCAATGTACAAGGTTGCGCAAAGTTAATCATCCAATTTTGTTTTGAATTATTTTTTTACTAAATAAAAAAAAAAAACTTTGAGTAGTGGAAATCTTTGTTTGGACCTTTACAATTTTTCTGTTGAGTGGAAAAAATGATATCCGCCAAGTGGCTGCCGCCAGTGTTGTTACACATCTTGTACCCATTTTATTGCATTTTCCATGACTTTCCGAAAGATTTCCGGTGATAACTGTTCGCATTCCTGTCGAATATTCTCCTTAATGGCTGCGATTGTCTGAGGCTTGTTGGAATGAACCTGCGACTTCAAGTATCCCCAAGAAAGAAGTATGGGATGGTTAAGGCGGGCGATCTTGCTGGCCATGCCGAATCTCCAAAACGGGATATTACGCGACCAGGAGAGGCTTCCTTCACAAACCACATGTTAACCAAGCCCCGCTCATCCAATTCCGACAGTAAGAAGCCGCTGATCATGGCTCTGTAGCGTTTCCCAGTTACAGTGAAAGTATTGCAGATGGCGTCCAGAAGAAATACGGCCCAATCTCTTCTCACGCGTGAACGCCACACCACACAGTGACCTTAAGTGGATGTAATGGCTCTTCGTGCATTACACGCGGATTTTCAGTGCCCCAGAAATGAAGATTTTCTTATTGACGTAACCGCTTAAATGAAAATGCGCCTCGTCGCTCATGATGATTTTCGACACAAAATCGTCCTCTTTGTTGTTGAGATTGAGGATGGCTTGACAAAGGAGTAGAGCGCTCCATTGCTTATATATTTGTATTCTGTAGCTGTCTTGTTTACAAATGTTAAATATGTGTGCCGTACGACGCCTCTTGCTAAAATTATAACATCTTCTGATAGGATGATTAATTTTGCGCCATCTTGTATAAGGTATTCATCCGGCGAAAATTTAAGTACTTTGTCCACATCTGATAGGTAAGATCCAAAACTGCGCAATAAAACTAATAAGCGATGCCAATATTATGGAGTCAATAGACACCCTCGACAACCGATGTAATGCTTCCTGCATTACCTTGATCCATCGTTACTTTCACCACCATTCCTCTACCGGAATTTCCCATGGCATCCCTCACCTTAGAACCTTCAACCGTAATATCCGTCTCACTATGAATGCTCATAAGTAGATCCTCAAGCCCACTTTCGGACGTACCTTGAAATATCTTGATTCATTCCAAAGCCGACCAACTTACTTTCGCAATACCCTGCCAAGCTGTCCTTATTCTAACATTATAACCTTCAAACATTAAAAATCAACGTGCATCGGTACCTCTCATTCTTTCCTCCCTATCTTTCGAAAATGTCCTTACCAGAAATTTTAGGTCCTTGATCGCGTGCCTAATGAAAAAAAAGATGCACCGTAGCTACAATGGTAGTCTCGTAAGCTCCTTAGATCTTTCGAAAATCCAAAATAAGGGGTTGCTAATGCTAACGGCTAATGTGATGAGGTTTAAGAAACGAGTGAAAGGAATTTTGCACTAATGATTACCCTGTCTTCAGGATCTGTTTTCTATCTTCGCCGTAGATATGATCTGATTTTCTAACTTGACAAGGAATTACCAAGGATGATCCAATGAGTTTGCATCCTTGTACTAGGATAATACTACACATCCCAACTTATTCCTTGAATCTAACTTGAAATTTAAGAATCCTAAAAGTATTATATTAAGACGGATTGCTTGGCTGCCTGCCCTGTGGAGATAGAAATCATATCGACGATTGTTGTGGAAAGTGCGACACACACATCGATAGTGTTAATAGTTCATCTTGATAGCGAAGGATCCCCACGAAAAATAGTTCACGACTTCAACGTGATGCTGAATCCTTCCTGAAATTTACTCTTTCCTAAAGCAGATATCTCTATGCACAGCCATTTAACTCAAAAATCAATTACTTATTGTAATCCGTGTATAACGAGCCTGATATGAACAGTTTCTCAAATATTACACTTTAATAGCTGCTAATAGCCCATCTAGAGACTGTTCCTTTTCGATTTCTACGCCAAAGCCTCCGACACACTTGTAGTTCAAAGTATCCCAAATAGATTTTTGAAACAAAAAAATAATAAAAGCATTGGTAAACGAAAATCCTGTCTGAATATTTTGCAAATCTCGGATTAACATTTAACCCAATACAAGACTGGCAAAGGACCTAGTTCTTTTGCTATTATTTGGTATTTTCCCTTTTCTCCTTACTTACATTCCACCAGCATTTAATGCAAATCAGATGGAAATTCAAATCTAATCGATGCATCGCATAGATTTGATTCCTCAAAGACAGCAAAAATCCACTTTGTTCCATTGTTCTTCCCTCAGTACGATAGTATTAGGATGTATGTAGATATACAAGAGTATCTATTGTACGAGCTACCGGCATCGTGCAATTGGATTATATTGATTCGTTCCCTCAGTTGTGTGCATTTGAAAAGAAGACGCACGAAGGCACACCAAGTAAATTGTTCAAAAACCCTGAAAAGGATCTGATCGATTACATCGTATTTACCTTGGAATAGTTCGCGATATTCAATGCAGGTATTGCAACTTAAACTGGGTCTTCCTTGGGCTTGATTGCAGCCAAAGGATTCGACTTGTAGATTTACTTTGTAACTCTACCGAAATTGGGTTTCTTAGCTGTGTTTCCGTTGTTTTTGTTTTTTTTGTTCTTTTTGTTAAGGAATCATAACAACACTTTATGTCCGATTCAATAAATTTCATCTTCTTCGAGGATGATCTTATTTTAAATTCACACTCATCTACTCGTATATCTATCGTAAAATTTACTCTAAGAACTCGTACCTCTGTCAAAGGAATAAAAGTCTCTAATTGAATCAATAACACAAAAAGTTCATGTCCCGTTTTTATATCCGGCAGATATACTCGTATAAGTGAAATTTAATGCCCCACACACGCATGTATCGTTAAAATGATTGCCCTAATTAGGATTTTATAACTTATTCTGGCATAAAATGCGAATCAACAGAGTGCCTAGGCCTAGATCTCTTTATCGCATTTGTACAGCTCATCTAGGGAATCATTAAACCCGGCAACAAGCAAACACGATTAACATAATATCCATTTTGTTCATAAAAAAAAAAAAAAAAAAAAACTGTTTTGACTTGAAGTGGATTTAAATATTTTGTTGCTCTGTCAGTTTACGGCACTAGATACAAGTGAAATGAACCTTTTCTATCATAGGGATATAGTTAAAGTTAGATACACGTGGTAGTAATAAGAGCTTTTCTTAAATAAATATGAGCGAAGAGTACTGATATTTGAAGGATTGGTTGCATTGCATACAAGAGGATAATATGTGGAAATTGATGGTCCTAAGTTTCAGAATGGGAATTCTAGAGAGATACTTATATTTTAAGAGTGCCTGTCAGTGCTGATTGGTTTGATTTTGAACGTAAATCAAATTACAGACACGTGTATCAACATGCGAAGCGTGAATATATGAACACTTGCCACAAAATACAACTAGAGTTCCAGATATATCGGAATGCAGGGACTCTTCAACTCTATGGAAACTGCTCAATGAAAATATTGGAAAAAGTTCAAAACTGGGCGAAACATCAACGCGGCGCAACTACATAAAGATTTCGGAAAAAGCTTGAACGCGTCTAACTTCAAACCCCACCCTAGCTTTCAAAATGCGGTTTAGGATAAAGAGCGATCTCTTGGATAGAACCATAACACAAGATGGGGTAAGGTTCTGGTTAGATACGAGGAAGGACCACAAAGCTCCGGGGACTGACACTACACCAGCTGAATTCCACAAATATGCAAATAATGATCTGCTAGGAATGCTCACTAGTCATCCCAATCGGCTTCCTACAGAGTGTGGTCTTCCCACTTCTTAAGAAGGATGATCCCAACCAGGCAGAAACCTATAGACGCACATCATTTTTTAACTCTACCTTACGAGGGTTGCCTGAAAAGTTTCCGACCGAACAATGATACATACGATACGAACATTTTTTCTCAAATTTGTTTTTTATTTTCTACAAAGTCTCCTTGTAACTCTACACACTTCTCCCAGCGATGCTCCCATCTCTCTAACCCGTCCAAATAGCACTTGGCGTTTTTTTTCTGAAAAATAATTGTTCACGAAGTGATTGCCTCCTCATTTGACGAAAATCTCTGTACTTCGAACGCAGTTTTTAGATGAGGGAACAAAAAGAAGTTGCTTGGTCAAGCAGTTCAAACCGTAATTCATGGATTTTCGCCATGGCAACAGCTGAGGTGTGACACGGCGCATTGTCTTGGTGAAACAGGATTTTATTTTTCTGCTGCAAATGTGGCCGCTTTTCCGCAATTTCTGCCTTCAGCTTGGCAAGTAATGATGCGTAGTATGCTCCTGTAATGGTCTTTCCTTTTTGAAGATAATCGATTAAGATAACTTCTTTACTATCCCAAAAAACATCACTTTCCCAGCCGAAAAAACTCGCTCGCCCTTTGCTGTCCACTGTTTTGACTGAATTTTTGTTTCGGGCGTATGATGGTGTATCCAAGTTTCGACTACAGTAATTAATCGGCGCCAAAACTCGGATTTATTGCACGTTTTTGGTCTAACGTAAGCTAACGCGGCACCCAACGCGCGGCCAGCTTTCTCATGCCTAAGTCTTGATTTAATATGTAATAAACACCTTAATTGAGCGGTGGTCTAACACCATTTGGTGAACTTTAGCAATGTTATCGTCATTGGTTGCAGTTTTTGGACGTCCCGAACGTTCATCATCTTCCAAGCTCTTACGGCCACGTTTAAATTCAGCTTCCCAAAACTTCACTGTGGTAAATGATGATGCAGGGTAACCATATATAGAGTCCAACTCATTTGTGATTTGCGTAGGCGTATTGACTTTCAAAAACAAGAATTTAATAACAGCTCGATACGACTCATTCAAACGATTATCAACTAAAAACTTCGCGTCCAAAATGACTGAAACTTTGGTAAGTAACTGTCAAAAGATGCACAACTAACATTCACTAGCTTTTATTGACGAGTGCCACGATCTTTACGTTGCGGTCGGAAACTTTTTAGACAACCCTCGTAAACGGGTGTTTGGACAACCCGCTTCCAGTATTCGACATCAGAAAATAATCTTCTTAGTGAATCTCAGGCAGGGTTTCGAAGAATTACTCAACAAAAGATCAAATCTTTATACTTACCACGTCAGCGCATATCTTCATTAGAGTTACATAACTAAACACTCTATGCATGACTATTCAAAGGTCAAAACTATTGAAGACTTTTGGAAGAATAAGTGGGTCAAAGGGCTCATTTTCAGTTTGGATGTTTTGTTTGAAATCCTGAATTGTCGCTGAGTCATTGGCATAGACCCTACTCTTCAAATAATCCGACAGGAAGAAGTCTAAAGATGCCAAATACCACATGACCTTGGAGGCAAATCACCTTATCCTCTAACCGAAATAACGCGATCTTCAAATTTCGTACACAATAAGATTGATTGATAGCTTGTGTGGGCGGCAGCACCATCTTGCTGAGCCCAGAGATCGTTCAGAACCAATTCATTCAATTTTGGAAAAAAAAATAGCCGGTCAACATGTTGAGGTAACGTTCTCCATTCGCTGTAACCGTCTCTCTAGCCTAATTTTCTTAAAAGTACGGGCCAATGATGCCGTCATCCCATGATCCGCACGATACAGTGACTTTTTTTTGGGAAGAATTGGTTTTCCGTGCATCTCGTTTGAGTTTTCCCGTTCCCAGAAATGACAATTTTGTCTATTTACGTTCCCATCCATCCAAAAATGAACTTCATCGGAAAACATCCAATTCGGTGACAAGCTATCCCGGCGATCCAACATCCAGTTAACAAATCGGCGACGTCGTAGATGGTCAAAAGGCTTCCACTGTTTGTGTATTAGTTGTTGATTTCGGTGATGAATTGACATGCCTGGCTGGTTTCGAACACTACTGCTCACAGTAGTGATGTTTTGGCGTTTACGTGCTGGCCGAGCATGCTGATATGCAGTTCAACCCAATACCGAACCTGTTTCTTCAAAACGCTTCACTATTGCACGAATTCTGGACTTAACAGGGCAATTATGTTGACCGAAAAATTCCCGAATTCGTAGCAAAACTAAATAACAAAAGTCCATTGTTGCGTGGTAAACGAATCATACAACAGCCAAAGCTTGTACGATATCTGCCAAAAAGATCAACTACATTGAGCTCAATAAATGACAGAATTTGATAGCCAACATCCACACCCTCTATTGGTTCACCCTTTATTATGTTATGTTGGTCTCTCAAGCAAATTCGGATAACAAATTTGAAAGTTGTACGAAAAAACATCGTTAACTGTTTGGAACGGATGCAACTTTAGCCCTCAAGTATGATTTGATCGACGTCATTTCGGAATACCTTTGTACTGGTCTCAAGATCGGTGGAGCTGTTATAAAAGTTTTAATGTATGCAGATTATTTGTAAAAACGTTGAAGCTCCATTTCAGCTAAATATTAAGAGTCATGTCTTAAAACGGAGGCGCAAAAATATTGTTTTCTGAGGAATGGAAGTCATTAGAAAATTTCTGTGGATACACCTTGAGTATTAGTATTGAAAACATCACTCAATGGAAAGAACAGTTTTGTAATTTACTTTCGGCTTGCAGAGAGCATTGACAGTGTTAAAAATTCAGCACACCGAGATATACACGTATATCCAAGTTTTAACCACAATCTATGTGAAAACAATATCTTTAACGAAAGTAGCTCTAAGATACGAGATACTCGTATCTCGCTATTTCGAGCATAATTAACTGCCATTGACTAGGCTCATTTTTAAAGAAGAATCTTCAGATGGTCTCTGCAGCCGACAATCCACATTGGATGCATCTGTTTCTCAACAATCACCCGTGGATTTTCTGAAATCCGAATTCGTCAATTTTGACAATTGACAAAGCCATCAAGATGAAAATAAGCCTCTTCGATGAAGACGACATTGGGCGGATTGTACCTGTCAAATCTTCAATGCTTTTAAAATTCTGCTCAACAATGAAAACGCGTTTTTCCCTATTAGTTGTGATGGTGCCATGGGCTTTCCATGTGGATTCACATGGGCTTTCCATATACTGTAACCCCTTCACAAGCACCCCCGCTCTATTTTAATATATTTCGGCGATCAAATTTCTTTACCGTGCGGCAATCTCAAAGATATGTTCTTTATAATTGTGCCTAGCTATGGCTTCTCTTCCTCCGGCCGAGTGGGATACATCTTTTAAGTTCCTATATTCATAAGCCTATAAGGCACGTCCTTTGCACTTGCCTTTCGGTGTCATAGTGCAAAAGCCGCGTTTCATTTTCATATTGTAGAGTTGTTATAAAAATAAATCTTTACGCCCAATACTCCTCTGGCTGCCACATGTGATTGAAGATTAGAGACGGGCTGGGCAGTGCAGTGCTTTATGCCATAAAAATACTGAGTGCTCCGTACTTTCATCACATTCTTGGAGAGTGACCTGTCGTGCCTGAAACGGTGGAAATATTTCCGATAACCACCGTGGGTAAATAGGAACTGCATAAGGTTCCATGCTCACGTTCTACCCAGTCATGGATTGTCGATATAAGTTTGTATTCGTCTATCCATGTAGCTATTCAATTGGCATCCAGCTTGCCATATAGCTATTCAATTGGCATCTCACTGACTAAAGACTCTTCTGTCGTATATCCCAAGCCTTTCTCTGAACAAATTTTGACTGAAACCATTCCAGCTTAAACAAAAGCGTCCTTGTCTGGTGTGGTTCTAAAACCGCTGATTGTCTATAGCTCACAGAGTCTACATATATGTTTTGGTGTTCGTCATCTCCAGTACATGCGTTCATACTGGCGCGACAAACAACAGAAGTGATACGACAACTCATGAGAGTAGGGCACTTTTTGCTTATGTTGTGTAGCTACATAGAGAGCTCCCTGCATTTGCGACGCTTTCTTGGTTGAAATGTATATGTGCACTTTGGACCGGAAACTGATGTCTAGCAGGACTTCTGGACATTTAATCACTTGGTTGGACCTTATTTCTTGGCAACCAATCTGAAAGTTGGCGGACTCTACAGTCCTTCGACTGATTATGTGGGCAACTTTGGTTTTATGGTCGGCTAGTTCTGTGCTGGCGACTGCTAGCCAATTCTTTATCCGGGAAATCGCTTCATTTGTAACAGGTGCAACTGTACAAATCTGTTTATCTACTGTCACGACGGCAATATTATCGGCGAATCCAATCACGCTCATCCCCGAGGCCACGCCAATCCTAGGACTCCGTCGTGCATGAAGCTGCACAACAAGGGTCCCAAGACCGATCCCTGTGGAACACCGGCAGTCAAGTTGTAGTATTTTTCACTTTCATCTGTCTGGCACCAAGTAGTATATTTTACCCATCTTGCCGAGTGATCTTTTAATGAAGGACCAGTTCGTCGAGTTAAAAGCATTTTTAAGAGAGTAGAGTAGAAGTAAAGACATCTCTATCAGCTTACAGTAGACCAACAGTAGATTGCGTTTTTCTTAACACAAAATGGTAGTCTTTAAGGGTCCCTTTCCATCTGCGTGAATCTTTTCCATGGTGCCCAATAGGCATAGTGTTCTCCCGGGGGTTGTTTCCCTGTTGATAGCAAGACCAAATGTTGCATTTTCAACTTTTCGTAAAACGTTCCTTCTTCGAGGCACTTCTACATCGTCATAAACAGGTCTAGTCTCTTTTTTATAGCAGCTTTCACTGTCTCGTTAGGAATGCCGTCGGAACTGAATGCCTTGTTGTCGTCTAACTTGCTATTTAGTGGTTTGTCCACTGCAGAGAGGTCTCTTCCGATATTTTCACGTAGTAGCTGGTATTTGTGTGAAAAAATGCTCTATTGGGGCCTTTAGTGTTGTCATAAGCATTCTGTATGCCGGACCCCGTGGATTAATGTCGGCTTCCTCCCAGAAACGTTTAGAACACGCGGTTTTTCTCTTCTTGATGGCTTTAATTTAAAGTCCGCATGCATTATTGAAACTCTGGTCTTCTTCGTGAACGCTAGACCTTGCACCAGGCTTATAGGCATCTTGTCTTTATTTCCTCGATCCATCAATAGAACGGTGGTACCTTCCTGCTGTTTGCTCTTCAAGGCATGGATATATCGCACGCAGTAATGATGGGTTTTGTCAGACAATATGCGAGGGGCTTCGCTATTTTACTTAAGGCTAGGTCCGTTAACATCTCTTTGAAACGTACGTCTGCTACTGCCAAATTGTATGCCGTTGTTCGCGTGATGTTTATAGACGCTCTCGGACGTCTTCGGCCGAATGAGCACTTCGGGGACGGCCACTTCTTGTAACGTCTCTAGTCGATGTAGGTTGCACGAGAATTTCAGCCAAACGCGTAATTGTTCGCGCACATGACGCAGAGATCAATTCATTTAATTTTTCAGATCCAGCTATCAATATCGCTAGCCTATAGAAGTAGGCTTATGTATCGGGCTGCCAGATTTTTCATGATTTCAGCACACAATACGTCCTTTTGTCGAAGTGGTTTTCAAAGAGGAAAAATACAGAATTTATTTTGGACAAACGACTGATTGTCAATTGCGAAAGGGAACTGTCTTTCAAGCGCTGCGCCATCAATGATTTAAGTGCATCAATGTAATAGCTATCTATATTGGATGAAGCAAAAACTATAATTAAAATGTCTTTTTCTAAAAGGAGTATACGTTAACCTGTTATCATTTCAAGAACTCTATAAATTCAGTAACCACTGCGCCATTAGCTTTATTCAAACTAAAACCACCATGAGCCAAACACTATGTTCTGCCCTATCGCCCGTCTTTCCCATAAATTAGACATAATTTCCATTCCATTTGTGGATGGTCAAAACTTGGTTTACACTTATTATGCATGAATTGCGAACTTAAATAGCAAAATGGTTACAAGTCTAGCTCTGTTTGAAGAGCTTAATTATTCATGTTTTCCTTAGATTCGAACTCGCTTTGCTCTATTGAGATATTTCCTCTGTCTACCTCAACTTGAATAAAATAAAGTCGATTCCTTTTGCTCCCTCCTTGGGCTTGCAATGAGTGCAATAAAATAAAATAACTTTTAAGTGTTATGGGAATATGCAAAAGTATTGTTGAAATAATGTCGATGAGTTACATAAAATAAGAAAACTCTTAGCATCGGAATGTTGGCATCATGAGAATCTCTATACAGATCTCTATACAGATACAAATCCTTAATGCAGAGTAAGCACGAATAGATGCGTTTTTCTTATCGTCCAGTTAAAGTGAGCAAATACGGTGTGTAAATCCGACAAATAAACTTAGGAACTTATAAAGCCTTAAGCCTTAGTGGTTACAAACTTTCCGCCGGTAACTGTGTAGCGAGAAACCCTACATCGGCCCCTTGTTTTTCACTAAAACATTTAATAATTTATTGCTACTGCCGACATTTTTTGCACAACTACCACCCAAAGACGTTTCTCTTAACACCATTTCTGCCCCGAACCTATGTTCAAGAGTTATTTCATCAAGAGGCCTAACATCAACACCTACACCACCCACACAATCATCTTCACCTGCAGTAAAACGGCCGAATAGTGACAATGGTCCTCTTATCGTCAAAATCGTAGAGGAAGATCTCACTAAACAAGCTGAAATGATGCGGCTTGGGTTCATAGAAGAAATCTCCAAGATGCAGAGCGAATTTCTTCTCAAGATCGAGAAAGTCAAGACAACATGGAGTCAGCGATTTGATGAACTGCACAACAAAATCACCAGCATAGTTGAGCGCATCGATATATATGAAGAAAACACCAGCACATCTATGCAATCGCACAGTGCAGAAATCGTGGCTCTTCAACGGCGATGTGATGCTCTGGAAAGGAAAGAAGTAGCGAGTGATGCAGTGCTCTTCGGAATACCAGCAACCCCAAATGAGAACCTCAAAAGTTTATTTAATCGGCTCTGTCATGCCATTGGCTGCAAGCCGCCTCTCTTTCTCGTTGAAAGCTCCGAAGATCTGCTTGCCGCTGCTGCGACGCATCAATGAATATTTTTTACAAATTAAACGTAAGCCTATTCATCTAAAATCTGTAAATCTGTTGTCTTTATTCCTCTGTTGCTCTCTCCTCCCTTCACACTAAACCTCTTCCCAATTCTTCTTCCTCTTCTCTAGTTACGAGGGCGGGTCAATAAGTCCGTGACTTTTGGATTAAAACACAGATTTTTTGATAAAAAAATAATTTTATTTTTCAACGTAGTCTCCCTTGACCTCTATACACTTTGTCCAACGCTTCTCCAATTTTTTTATCCCTTGTCGAGGTCCTCAAAATAGGCCTTTGTTTGCGAGATGACTTCATCATTGGAGTCAAATCTTTTTCCACAAAGCCATTTCTTCAGGTTTGGGAACAAGAAGTAGTCGCTCGGAGCCAAATCTGGAGAATAGGGTGGATGAGGGAGCAATTCATAGCCCAATTCATGGATTTTTGCCATGGCAACTGCACATGTGTGCACCCTTGCATTGTCTTGGTGGAAAAGAACTTTTTTCTTGGCCAAATGAGATCGTTTTTTTTTCAAATCGTCATTGAATCGGTCCAATAAGTTGGCATAATATTCCCCATTGATTGTTCTTCCCTTTTGAAGGTAGTCAATGTGGATTATCCCGCGTGCATCCCAAAAAACAGTCGCCATAACTTTATTGGCTGACAAACCCACCTTGGCCTTCTTTGGCGCCGATTCACCCTTAGAAACCCACTGTTTTGACTGTTGTTTGTTTTTCTGGTGTGTTGTGATGGATCCATGTTTCGTCCACGGTAACAAAACGGCGCAAAAACTCCTCCATATTGCGATTAAACAACGCCAAACCTTCCTGTGAAGTTGTTACACGATTGCGTTTGTGGTCGACTGTGAGCAAACGCGGCACCCATCTTGCGGAAAGCTTTCTCATGCCCAAGTGATCATTCAAAATTGAAACCACTGAGCCATGCGAGATCCCTACGGCTTCCACAATCTCTCGCACTTTCAATCTTCGGTCGGCCAACACCATATCGTGAATTTTTTCGATTGTATTTATCAAGCTTAGCCTTGGTCTCGGTAATGGTTTTTTTTCGCAAGAAATAATGCTTAATAAGCACACGAAATTCACTTTTTTCCATTTTCTCCTCAAATTAGTGAGTAGTCTGATAAAAATACGAGTAGCTGTCAAACACAAACTAACTGACGCAGCAAGTTTAAATTTTGACAGGAGTCAACTGACAGATGCCTGTTGACAGGAGCAGTGTTGCTGTTTCAGTAAAGAGGTCAGAAATTCAAAAAGTCACGGACTTATTGACCCGCCCTCGTATATTGCACTTTTTTTTGTTTTTCTCTACTTATTTAATGGATATCACAAGGTCAGGAAATCAATACAGTGTAAATGAAAAATCGACGCACACTATGGTAAATGTTGTATGCAAGAGTTTTGAGGGACTTAAGGTTTGTTATTTAAATGCACGTAGTTTAAATGACAGCAAATTAGATTATTTAAAGTACTTGTTCTCTAGTTTCTGTATTGATGTTATTTGTGTGAGTGAAACCTGGTTTAAACCGGACGTACCTGATTTTTCCTTAAAGATACCAAATTTTGAAATTTTTAGGAATGATAGGCTTACTGATACAACGGGTGGTGGGGTAGCAATTTATTGTAAATCGGATCTAAAATGTAAAATTATCACTAAGTCTAGTGGCAATGGAAAAAGTTAAAGTGTTTCAAGCTATTTTAGCGCAATTGTTCGATCAATATGTACCAACTAAAATGGTCAAAATACAAAACAGAGCATGTCCACGGTTTACGTCTGAAGTGGTTTGCTCTATTAAAAGGAGAAATAAATTGTATAGTAAGTGGAAGCAGAGACCATCTTATGATAACTGGTCTGCGTACAAAGCGGCACGTAACCACGCCACCTTAGCTGTACGCACATCAAACAAAGAATATTTCACCTCTAAACTGAATATATCCTTCCCTGCAAAGAAACTTTGGAGTAATTTGCGTAAAATTGGTGTATCCAGTAGTTACGACAACTCTAAATGTGTTCTCAATCCCGATGAACTAAATGATGCATTTCTGGGATATGATTCCAGTATAAATGAATTTGATTTTAGTTAGACTGAGGTAGTAGTGCACTCGCTGCCAAGACTGGAAGATTTTGTTGTAGTTACTGAAGACGAAATTATCCAATCCGTAAGAGCTATCAAATCTGACTCCATAGGTGAAGATGGCGTACTAGTACGTTTTATTAAACTTATATTACCGCAAATTGTTCCTCATCTCACACATGTAATCAACTGGTGCATAACAACATCAACGTTTCCTCAGTTCTGGAAGATCGCGAAAATGTTGCCCATCGCTAAGAAAACTTATCCAATATTTCCTGCCGATTTTAGACCGATTAGCATTCTACCCTGCTTGTCCAAGGCTTTCGAGAAAATAATAGCAACACAAATCACGAAGCACCTGTCATTCAATAATTTGGTGAGTGCTCAGCAATCAGGTTTTAGAGCTAACCACAGCTGTTCCACATGGAACAGCCATGGTCAACTTACTTGAAGAAATAAGACAAGATTTTGACGGGGGTCATGTTTCACTCCTTTGTCTGCTGGATTTCTCGAAGGCCTTCGATAAAGTAAATCATAAAATTTTGTGTTGGAAGCTAAAGAACAATTTTGGATTTAGTGAAAGGGCAGTGAAATTACTGAGTAGTTTTCTTCCCGGTAGGTCGCAAAGGGTTGTTTCGGGTGAGCGTAGTTCTTCATTTGTGGAAATCAAACAAGGTGTGCCACAGGGCTCAATATTGGGGCCGATTCTCTTCTGCATGTTCATAAATGACCTGCCATCAGTGTGCAGATACTCTTCAGTACACCTATATGCAGATGATGTTCAACTACATGTAGCGAAACCGTACTCCAACCTAAATGAGCTCGCCTCTCTCATTAATGACGACTTAAAACGCATACAATTTTGGTCAGTGTCAAATGGATTACTACTAAATCCGACTAAATCTAGTCTTGGCTATACAATAACTCGAAATCTATCTGGTCACAATCACACCAACGTGGTCATTGGTCGTATCTACGGATGCCTTCGCAAGTTGTGGCTTAGCGCATATTTCACTCCGATTGAAACACGACGAAAGCTGGTAATAACGTTAATATTACCTCTTACAACATATGCTGAGGTCGTATATAGTAGTCTTGACTCATTATCTCAGCATAAATTACAAATAGCTTTTAATGATGCGGTGCGTTACATTTATGGCATTCGTAGATATGAGCATATCTCCGAATACTCCAGGGATTTACTAGGTTGTTATTTGCAACAGTATATCAATGCTAGAAACTGTATATTCTTACACAAAATTATTAATAATCAAAGTCCGTCTTATTTGTATAGCAGGATTAATTTCACTCGCTCTTCAAGAACCACAAACTTTATACCATACCGCTGCAATTTTCTTAACTCTTCCCGCTTATTTTTCATTCACACTGTACGACTATGGAACTCCTTGCCCTCATATATAAGATCAATATCAAATCTCTGCAATTTTAAAAGTGCAATACTCCTATATTTTTCCACACAACAAAACTAAACCTATCCCCTTCTTCCTATCTCTCCATAATGTTATTGTATAAATTAGTTTTAAGTTTGTAATAAAATCATACATACATCTGAAATTAGAATACTAAGTACTAAAAAAGATAATATCTTAATGTACAAACCTTTTAAATGAAATAAATGAAATGAAATGAAATGATGTGTACATACTCGTAGTTTCAGAAAAATCATTTTGATATGCAATTCATCCTGTTTAAGATATATCTATAAGATGTCCTTAGCCTCAGTATGTATATGTTTGGTCAGCACAGTACTGAAATCGAAGTCAATATTCTCTATTCCACGTTCTAGCAAAATACTACTACATTTACCTTGAAGGACAATGTCGATCCTATATTGGCTTCGATTTTATATATCTGATGAGATGAAGGAAGACCAAAGTGGACCAATTATTTCCAATGGAATTTAAAAAAAACCCTTGTGCTTTGGTCTTAAATGTTTGCAAGTTATAATGAGAAAGAAATAAAGAGCTGAGCAGAGAACTACAATGCATTACTAAGTCGTGCGGATAAGTCATACATAAAATAGGAAATAATGAAGTTTGTCTTCTTCTTATCCTTTTATTAACCCTTTCCTCGTTATACGAACTTATGCATAACGAGTTTCCCATTTTTACTGCATCGCTGCTGCTCCGCTTATGGGGTTGGCTAATGTCGCAGACCGCAGAACGCGTCTGCTCGGTCCTGGATCGCTTCAGTGGTTAACGCCAGACGTTGTTGCGCATTTGCCATCTGAGAAATCCAGAAATTCTTTTTCCGACCTCGTTTTCTTACAGTTGGAGTGACCGTAGTTGATAGTACCTTTTTAACCGGATTTTCCGCAGATCTTCTTTGAACGTGGCAATACCAACTTATCCTATTCGCCTCAAGTTGTTCGGTTACCGAATTCTTTATATGTAGACTTCCTCTTATACGCGTAGATCTAATGCAATCGCGTTTAGTGACTCCGCTAGACATCCTTAAAATTTTCATTTCCGCTGCCGTCATTTTGTTTTTAAACGCTTCGTACATTGTCCAGCACTGTGAACCGTATATAAGAGCTGGTCTAACAACCGTGGTGTAGAGTTTCCTCTTTAATTTAAGTGGAAATTTTCGGTCGCAAAAGATTCCCGAATTTTCGCATCATTTCATCCACCCCACACTCACTCTGTGGTTTACGTCGTCGTCACATTTCGCTTCCATGTTAACGATTGATCCTAAGTACTTAAAGATAGTGCTTTTCGGAAGAACTATTCCGTCTAACATTATATGCGGAACAGGTCGCAACGGATGCGCAAATGGGCACGTCAAATGCTCCGTCTTTGAACAACTTATTTTAAACCCGTTTCTCTCTAGCGCATTTCTCCATGAATCTAAGGCGTTCTGTAAATCTTCGACGTCATCGCTAAGTATAACTGCGTCTCCAGCGAAGAGAATTGGCGTTACATTTGCTTCGCGCATGCAGTCTTTTAAAAGATAGTCGAATACTAAGTTAAAGAGGAAAGGGCTAAGTACGCTTCCTTGATGCACTCCGACATTAACTGGAAATTCTCTCGTTAGTCCAGCAGAGCTTTAAAACGCAGTTTTCACGTTTCCGTACATGTCTTGTATTATTCTAGCATATGTTTCCGGTACGTTTTGAGACCTCAGCGCGGCCCATATGAGATCCCTAGGCACTCGATCGAATGCTTTCTCGAGGTCGATAAATACCATGTGTAAATCCTTAGACGAATCTCGGTGCTTTTCCATTATTATTCGTAGGCTTTGGATAGCCTCCACCGTCGATCTTCCTTCAACAAATCCACACTGGCTATTATCGAGCTTTATTATTTGCCGAAGACGTTCGTTTAAGACTCTTTCGACGATTTTCATTGTGTGTGACATAAGCTTGATTGAACGGTAGTTGTTGCATTCTCGAGTATCGCCTTTTCCTTTTTATAATGGAACCAAGAAGCTACTTCTCCATTGATTCGGCATAGGTTGTCCACATTTTAATGCCGATCCCCTCCATCTTCGACCAAAACTCTGATGGAATGCTGTCTGGTCCCGCCGCTTTCCCCCGCTTCATTTTTCCGATTGCTGTACTTATTTCTTCGATTGAAAAGTCCGAAACTTCCTCCTCGAATAGACCAGCTGTCGGCACGATATCACGTGGAAACTGTTTGTTAAGCAACTCCTTGCAGTATTCAAGCCACGGGTCACAAATTTCCTTTTCATTTGTTAATAAGCGACCGTCTGCGTTTTTGATGTATTTCGGCGAGGTTATTTCCATTGAATTTTTTCTCCTCTGTGCTGCGAGCTTAACAATATTTGGCATTTTAGTATTGTATGACGTTTGAACTTCTTGGATAGCTTGTCTTCTATCCGCCGATCGTGAGGATATTTGTTCCAACTCCTGGTACAGGTTTTCCGCTTCTGCCGCTCGAGTTCGAGCCAGGACTTTCTTTGATGTCAATCAACTGGGTTTTATCGCCGATTTGTGGCATGAATTAAATCCTATTGAAAAGATCGAAGAACAAAGTCATTTTCAGATCTTGAAGATCTGACCCCATTGGAGCGGTATCTGGTGTTACTCAGGGCAGCCCCAGACTATAAAAAAATGATTTTGGTAGTCTTTTCAGTAACCCCCTCTAAAGATACGAGTATTAGGCCAGTGGCGCAGAATTGGTAAAAGTCTCACACCATGTAGACCTCTCGAAACCTGCAGGCTTTTAAGACACTAAAGAATGTCTGGTGCCGATAACAATGTACGAGTACCCATCTTATGCTTTGAAGCCTAGTCTAAATGTTAAGCATTATTTGAATAAAGGTAAAGACTTCTGACACATCCCTTTCTTTTTCTTAAAAAAGGTGGTTTGTTTTATTCAACCCTAACTAACTTCAAATCTGTCAAAACCAATTGTCTGTTTGCACATTGTCAGTATCATTTTTATGCAGTAGCCTTGCAATTTCATGGTGATGACATATACGCTTCAACAACTGTGGTCCTGTGGAGCTCTTGCAACATACGGACAGGGTTCTCAGCCTGATACAGAATTGATTGTAATCTGTAGTCAGTAAAAATTTATGTTGCCTGCCTGGGGGTACATGTCATTAGTTCATATGATAAGTTTTATCTTGTTTTCTCACGTAGTTTGTTTAAACGAATTTTGCAGTTGACCTCTTGCGGGTTTTCCTGGAAATGGAAGGATGGAACATCGTGCGCAATCATAAAATTCTTCGTTTTGGATCGATTAATCCCTAATAAGATATATCCAAAGTTGACAAAAGTCTATGGGAACCCGCTCCTTCCATGTCAATCGTTAAAAAGTGCGCAGCTGAATTTAACCGTGATCGTACGCTTCTCGAATATGAACCACGTGAAGGGCGGCCAAAAACTGCAACCAAACTCGAAATCATCGAAATAGTTCATGAGACTGTGTGCATATCAGAAGAAAGGGTGCGAGACATTTTGCAAAAAAACTTAGGGATGCGAAAGATCTGCGCGAGATGGATGAAGCATTGGCTGAATGCCGATCAAAAGCAACTGCGCAAATTCGAAGCAATCTTTTGACCGACTCAATAGGTATCCGACCGATTTTGTGCGGTGATTTCTCATCATGAATGAGTTTAGGGTCAACCACTACACAACAGCAGATGAAGCAGTGGATGGAAGCCAGTGGTCATGGCCAGTGTGTTTTGAGATGCGATTACCTTGAAAAAGGCAGAAAAATTACAGGCAAATATTTCCCTAACCTTCTCGACCACTTGGTTGCCAAAATTCGTTAGAAGAGGCCTGGCTTGAGGAAGAAAAAAAATTATTTTTCACCAGGACAATGCACCTGTACACAAAGGCGCGTTGGTGATGGGAAAACGGCCGGATTTGGGGTACTATCTGCTCCGCCATCCACCCTTTTCTCGTTATTCGGCACCCTCAGACTTCCATCTGCTCCCAAACTTGAAGAAATTTGTTATTGGGAAGCACGTCGCATACAACCAAGAAGTTGAGAGGATCATAGATGAATATTTTCACACCCTTCCAGACTCCAGGAGGAATACTGATGTAAAAGAAATGCTGGACCAAGTCAAGGGCGATTATGTAGAAAATAAAATCATTTCTTAACTTATAATAGCAGACCTTCATTGTCAGGCCAATAACTTTTCAACTTACCTTCGTATTACAAAATTTATCGATTTGACGTCCTTCACAACAACAAGGCTTTTCGCTGTCCGATTTTTGGAAAATTTTAATTCCCACTGCATAGAGGGACTAGAGCTGCTCAACAGCTCTATGAGCAGAGGAGGAGAGACGAACAACAGCTTCTCAGGAGGAAAAAGAAGCGCACGGTCGAAAAAATCTTGAAATTCTTCTTCGGGAAGGAGATTTGGAAGTTTTAGCAAAAGGAAAAAAAACAAGCCACGAACACAAACCCCGAAACGAAGTCTGCAGAGACGAGCAAGGGAACATCGTAGTTGAGTCGCAATCGATTCTGAGGATTTGGGAAGACAATTTCTGTAGACTGTATAACGACGATGAAGATCCAAATATCACTGCCAAGCAGAATAGACCTTACCACCTGGACGATAGTGTGTTATGTCCCTTCAGACCACCGCAAAATCTGCAAATGTCCGTATATGACAATTTGAGTCTCTTTGCGTGTTTCAGCAGTAGACAGTGTCCTGTCAGGATTCCTATTATACTAGGTGGGGTGAAAAGTAACCTTCTTGACCGCCAGAATGCGCTGCTAATGCAAAAGTCCGTTCATATTTAGGCAGGCATGTCAAATTTCAGTGCGATACTGTCTTTAGTTTTGTTTTGACAGCTGATTGTTGTTGACATGTTTGGCATCATGTTGAGTATGGACAAAAACGATTTTCGTTCTCTCACAAAACATTATTTTTTGGGAGGCAAAACGGCGAAGGAAACAAAGGAAAAGTTGGATACATATTATGTGGCTAATGCTCCGTCAGATTACACCATCAAATATTCGTTTCGAGAGTTTCGTGGTGGCCACAACTCCACTACCGATCAAGTCCGCAGCGGCAAGCGCTCCGATGCGGTTACAGAGAACAGTGTCAAAAAAATACATGAAATGGTGTTGGCTGACCAGAAAGTGAAGGTGCGCGAGCTAACAGATACAACAAAGATTAGTACTGAGCATACACGCCATATTTTGGGCAATATTCTCCATCTGAAAAAGTTATCCTGCCGCTGGGTGCCGCGCATGCTCACTCCTGACCAAAAACACGAACGCGAGAGCACTTCGAAGAAGTTTTTGGACTTGCTGATGCGGAATCGGGTGGACTTTTGGCGTCGATTGTTAACTTTTGATGAAACCTGGATCCACTATTACACACCAGAGAACAGAATGAGTGCCCGGCAATGAACTGAAGCCGTCACGAGTGCTTCGAAGCGGCCGAGGGAGGCTCAATGAGTCGGAAAGGTTATGGCGTCGGTTTTCTGGGATTATCATGGCATTATCTTCGTGGACTACCTAGAAAAAGGAAAAACCATCAACAGCGACTATTACTGTGCTTATTGCAACGATTGAAGGCCGAAATCGCTGCAAAACGGCCTCACATGGGATGCCCTATGTCCTTCAAGGCTCGACAACATAAGGTAAGCAGTCCTTATGAATTTTTCCTGGCATCCTGCACAGTCTCACCCTGTTCTGAATGCATAATGCTTTGAGAACCTGTTCCTTTCTCTGTTTTCGAGCCATCAGTGAAAATTACAATTTCATTTGGCAGTCCTACCTCTCCGGAATGTCGAAGTCGATCAAGGAAGGAATTTCATCCGTTATTTTGTCGTTGGATTGCCTGGCAGTAGCTCCATTAGGATCGTGCCATGTCCGAAGCTACTGCCCTTGAACTGACCCAGATCAGTAAGTCGAATCGCACTGCTGCCAGCAAGTCTTTTGAAACCAAGGGGTTTTATGTGCAGAAAGGTATCCAATGCTGCCGTAGGTGTGTTACGGAGGTCACCTGTATGGCTATTTTCGTAATCTGTTTTCTTGTTTGTTGCTTTCTACCTAGTGCGCCATATGTAAGTAATTGTCTAACCATCACCGAATACAGCCAGTACACCGTAGCAGGTTTTATACGCAGATAGTTCGAGCTGTCCGAGAGGGACAGCTCCACTCCGTTGAGTTTTGGGAGTTGCATCTTTCCCTGGATTTGGCCATAACCAAAGTACGATTTTGACCCAAGACTTACTACAAATAGCGATGCTTACAGCATTCGATCCATTGCAAATTCAAATAACAAGTTTACTTGGGCTTAAGAGATGAAAAAACTCGGTGGCTGTTTTGGCAAAAAAAAAAAAAAAAACAGAAATGTCACTGTATTGTTTTTGGGCAAAGAATTTCCATCGAAGGTCGATCTGAAATTCCACCTCTTTCGGTTGCTTACAGGAGATCAGTTGACATCCAGACTATATCATCTCTTCTTTACGATAAACCACTCAATTACATTGGATGACTCCACAAAAGTATAAGAAAAAGTAGAAAAAATCCAAAAAAAAACCTGTAAGTCACGGTTAGCTTTCCCAATATCAAGATGTCGAGCCGAATGAGTTTTTTTTTCTCTGAAAAACACAAGTTCACAAGGAATTCGAAAAAACCCACATCATTTGCCTGGTTGAAGAAGAAACACCAATAAATGAAATGATGTCAGAAGTTACAGCTCAGAATGGTGTTTGTCAGATGAATTTTCCTTTATTCGCACATCGTTTCTTTCCTTCACTTCACCTACCACCTTCCCTTGAACAGAAGGAACGTTTTTTTAAGTCAAAAGAGCTCCAACTCATTTAGGGAAAGTCGTCCCACTTAACAACTTGCAAGTCATACAAGCTCTCAATTTCGAAAAAGATACGGATATGGTGTTTTTCCGTAGGCAACCCTTTTTGTTGAAACCCATTTCCGTGAAGGGATTTTCTCATTCTGTCGCTTTTTGTTGCTTTTTCAACATTGTTCGACGGCAAAACGCTCGAAGACAAGTTTATTTGTTGGTCCTTTGGAGGAAGTTAATTTTATTTATGGACGAGCAAAAGTCAAGTGAGCAAAAATTTCGAGGCGAAATTGCAAATTGCAACCTTCCGTCGTTGGCTGGAATTTTATGGTTGAATGGTCGGATCAACGTGGCTATTTTTTTTTTTTGTTTGTTTTATCCTTTTGAGTGGTGAAGCAATTTATTGCTATTGAGCCGATATACGAGTACCATAGCGAGGAGATAAAGTTTCTGATAGAGTTAACTGGGATAAAGGTGCGAACCTTGTGTTGAATTAATGCTATCCAAAAGCAGATTATTGTTGGTAGTTCTCGTTTTAGTTTTTCTAGGGGTTAGGGTTTATGATAGGATGTAAACGGAAATAGAGAATTATGACGATAAGCTCTACTTAAGGAAAATTGGTTTTATCTACCGTAAATTAGTTAAGAAATGTGTAAACTAGTTGAAGTAGGGAATTACTGAAGTTGTCTGGAATGGTGATAAGTAAAGTGTTAAGCACTTTGGATTGGATTTTAACGAATAAAAATAAGTACCTGTCAATGGCACTGACTTTGCGCCACACAGTGCGACAAATTAACTACTACTTCTGTTCAGTTTCTTTTTATCTATCTTCAAGTCCTTGGTTATCTAGTAGGAGCTCTACCATACCTGTGTAAGAACAGGAAAATGTCATCAGCACTGTAATGAAGTTAAAGATACGATATCATATCCTAACTCAGCCTCATGTTTTTTCTAGGTAGAGCCTCTCAAATCACAACATTGGCACCTTATTCTGCTTATCTCTGAAACATTTTCTTTTTGTTAGATACAGGGTGGACCAAAAGTCTTTTTATATTTAAATCGGCATGTGCGTCGCATAGCGACGGAGGGGTGGGTTGGTGGGGTTGCGCATCGCAAGAGCGTGCAATGGGAATTTAGTGCTATGGCTTCGTTCACCGGCACACAACGTGCGTATGCGAGTACTCTCAAAACAACAATTCTTCGATCTAACCCAAAGAAAATAATGCGCTCATTACAACGTACGGCATAAAAATGAAGCTCCATCGATTAATTTGATTAGAAAATGGGTGCAAAGTTCGAGGAGACGGGTTCAACAATAAAATTTACCACGATCCGACCGACCTAGAACATCAAGGGATCACAAAATCGTAGAGAGAGTGTAAGAGAGTCTGTTTGCATACAACCTAGAATCTCTTCTCGAAAGCGGTCTAACATCTTAAATTTGTCCAGAACATCTTTAAACTGCATTCTTCACAAAGATTTACATTTACAACTGTATAAAATACAAATTGTGCAGGAAATAAAGCCTCAAGCACATGCTCACAGGGTGCAATTTGCTAACGAAGTGCTAGAGAAGCTCACCAGCTTTACCAATATTATTTTCTGAGACTTCCACCTAAATGGATATGTGAACAAGCAAAATTTCAAGTACTCGAGTGACACTAATCTGCAGTTGAAGTATCAAAAACCCCTGCATTCACTCAAAGTTACTGTATGGGCAGCTTTATCAGCACAAGAAATTCTATTACAGTGAATACAGCGGTATATTGTCATGCTATATAGATGGAGCAACATGTCACACCTCCAACGACTCATTGACTGCAGTTCTCGAAATTTTTGGGGGAAAATTTATATCCAAAAGACGTGACATTAACTGGCCAGCTCGTAGCCCAGTGGACTATTTCCTTTGGGGATACCTTAAAAATAAAATTTATAGCAACAATCTAGGGTCTCTTGAAGAATTAAAGGCACATATCCGAGAGAAAATGCAAAACATTTCACAAAACACTTGTAGGGCAGTGATTGAAAATTTCCGCTCCGGGTTGCAGCAGCGTCAAAATAAACAAGGATCACATATGGATGATGTTATTTTTAAGAAATAAATTCCCCTTTTGTTTGCTTTCATAATAAATAAACACTTCATCGTTTGAAATATGAAAAGACTTTTGGTCCACCCTGTATTGCTGTCATCATATTTAGGTTGCCCTTATAATAGCAGCTATAATTTTCTTGTATACCTCTCCTGTGCAAGGACTGCATTATAGCATCACGATTTTATCGAAACTCTTCCTAAACTGATAAACAACAAATGTAGAAAAATTCAGACAGTAATCAATATACACAGTGTGGCAAAAAGTATCCCGGACTGGCTCTAGAAAAATAATTAAAAGTTGATTTCAGTGTTTTTTTTTTGGAAAACCATCCCGATCCAATACACTTGTTACAATGCCCATTGGGAAACTACTTGAATCGTTGGAATGTCGCCGAAAAAGCATCGTTACGACTTTAATTTCAAAGTCGAAAACAAATAGAAGTCGCACAGTACCAAATCAGGTAAATACGGCTGGTGATTTCAACAGAGAACAACATTTCTGATCATGATATTCGGGTCGAATACGATGAATTCTGACCATTAAAAGCTTCAAAACTTCGAGATAATATGCAGCAGTAGCTGCTTCACCAGTTGGAAAGAATTCTCCAAAAAAATCACGTACTTCTTGGATCATTTCAAGCGTTGGAACTGAAATTGGCTGTACTGTGTGTTTGTCATCCTCCAGCTTCACTCTAAAGCCCAATACGAAAATAACTATCCTTCTCAAGCAATCATCTGGGTGCACTTGTTGCATCAATCAGAATGTAATATCTGGTGCATTTTTGCTAGGTTTTGCGAAGAATTTAAAGTCCGCTCCTTGGTCCATGTTAAAATTTCAACATCAAATGAAGGTGTTTTGGAAAAATAATTTTTCAAATTGTCAAATACGAGTACCAATCGAACGTCATAAAATTTTGAAAGACAGTAGAGAAAGATTCATGTTCGGATATATAGATAGCACTCCTGTTTGCTGAGACATGGCTCGTGTGCGGGATATTTTTTGCCACACTGTTTAAATTCGACAGATTGCTCATTGACGAGCCGACGTTGAAAATTAAGACAATCTTCACTTGATCCAGAGTTATTTATTCCCTGGTTGAGCTCAGCTTTTATACCGCAGGTTAGTAGCTAGGCAAAGGTGGGGGTTTAGCATAAGCCCAAGTAGTACTAGAATGTGGATTTTTCTTACCACGACTCGTGTGATCTATTGGTGTTGTTGAGGATGTGAGACAGTCGTTGTCTAGATCCAGCCTATTGCGAAAAGGGATTTGGTCTTGTAGTTTTTTACCCGAGATGTAGTTAAGGTTGTCGAAAAATGGTTGGCTTAGTACACGCAGTCTTGCTCTTGCCGAGCATTTGCAGAGAAAATGAGTGAAATTTCATACTTACTGCGGCGATGGGGCCTGTTTAGGGTACCTACCTAGTTTGAACGCATGGATTCCAATTGCCCAATATTCTGTTATTATCGCCGTGATAAAACGTGTCTGGGCGGTTGATTTGCCTCTTGCCGCGAGTTAGAAATGCAGACTTAAAGCCTCCTTGGTCGGTTAATTTGTGCGCTGGTGTCCTTTTATGTCACTGTCTCACAGTGTGAGACTTGCCCACGCGGCAGGCTTGTTTCGGCACTCCTGCGCCAGTTTGGTGTATATGTTAGCCCGGTCTGTCGATAGCGGTTGACAATTAAGACAGGGAAGGACAAAATCAGGTATTTGATCTTGGTTGCGAATGACATCTATTCAGTTTTGTTGCATACGCCAACTGGGCTTTTCGTTGTAGGGACTCTACTGCTGAATCCCCTGTAATTCTTAATTTAATTTCAACACGTACACTAATCGTTTTCAAGTTCCCGATGTCTTTTGAGTTTTCAACGTTTTAGCGACAATGATGTCTGTGATCGTCAATGCTCTCTTAGTGAAGCAGTTGAAAATTTCTGCATTTGCCGGTGATTGTCGTCCATTTTGTTGTTCCGAAAGTTAATTTAAATAAAACACATTTATAATTCCTATTTCAGTATATTGCTTTGGTCTTGCCATTACAAAAAATGTCCAACAGCTACAAATCACATGAACTTGGTGGCCAGTTCAGATCACCAAAACGCTAAGTAACTCAACCAGGAAATTTGTCTTGCTATAAAGTCAAAACTGGTTGTGTTGTGTGAGATGTGGTACTGTCTTGTGGAAACCACAAGCCTTTCACATCTATATCTTCGATTTGAGGCCAAGGAAATTCGGTTTAAATCTGGCTATAGCTATGGAAATTGACGGTGACGGTTACAGTTTCCCAATTTTTGCAGAAGAATAGACCATGCAGCGACTTTTTGTGGATGCAATGGTCTTTCTACAATTATATGTGAATTTTCACAATTTCGTTTGTTTACGTATCCACCGAGTGCAAAATTAACGTCGAAAGGACTGTTAGTTATCCAAACGCGCTGATGTTCAAGCCCCCATTCGGTGAAGGTTTTATGCATTCCGTAGTCAGCTGGCTTAAATTCTTGAGCGAGTTGAACTATTTTATGGTGTAGATACAAACCCAAATAAAAAATAGGCCATAGTGTTCTGAGCCCTGTGCTCGCAGTGAAATCGATGGATTTGTATCTTCTGCAACTCTTTCACTAAAAGCAGCCATATTGTCTGTGGAGACCGCATTTTGATCATGGATAGGCCTTTAGATGTCTTTAGCAGAGCCTTCTTCGAATTTGCTTGAAATTTTTCCTAATTTTTTGTCAATGTATTTCTTGAGAATTCAACGCCGTGTGACAGGGTGAAGGAAAGGAGGAGATCAAGTTGTTAGAAGAATTCTTGGAACTTGTCAAGAAAGCTGCAATTTCCTTGTGCAGCAGACCGTCTGCCTGCAAAAATTCACTACTCTCAGTATCGGAGAACTCGCACAAAGTTATATCCTCTGCAATGGATCGCTATCAATATTTAAGAATGGGTCTACAAGGTTTTGTGAACTGGTTTGAGTAACGAGAACCTGTATACTACTATACAAAATGCCGAAATAATTTTAAAATTGAATCAAATAGGATTACCATCAAGAAACGGGCCTTTGACTTAGTTTAATAACAGTGAGAGACAGTTTTTAAGCTGGTTTTTATGCCACGAGATGATCAGAATACGTCCACTGATGTTGAATGCATCTAACCGCCTACGCTCCGTAAGGGACCAGTCTAAAATCTTGAGACAGTTTTGCTGATAGCCTGATCAGAGGATTCATTCTGGAACACTGGGAGTCAAGAGCTCCTAAAACTTCAGTCACAATAGTCATGAATTTGGCGTTGTTTAACTTGAATAAACTTGAGCCTCATCCTTCATCGAAGGAGGGTTCATGCCTACACATGACTTATGATAAACTGATTATGAATGGGCTTCTCTCTCTCTATTTAAGATCTACCTCACTCATTAGATTCCATTTATATGTATTATGGAACGTTGTAGGCTTAAGCCATTAAGGCAGGTCTTCACGTTTAGCACACGTTAGACTCCTCTTCTCTTCTGTACTAGATCGCTTTTAGTTTAGCTTTATGTGCTTGCCGACATTCTTCGTCAAAGAAGAAATTTCTTGGTGATGGCCGAGAGAAACCCAGCAAATCAATTGCGGCGTTTTGATAGCTATGTTGCCAATGGTCTTCGAAACTGGATGCTAGCGGCATAAGAGTTTTTAGGAAATCTCTGGATATGCGTTTGGCATATCTTCCTGCTTATGAAGCTTCTGAAATCTATATTTGAACATTGGCTACAACAGGATGGTGATCAGAGTCAATGTTGGCTATCCCGAAAGTTCGAACGTCTAGAATACTGGAGGAATGCCTTCCGTCAATAGCAAAATTATGAGTTCGGAATATCGTTTCATGATCCTGACATCGCCATGGCCTCGGATGCATATTGAAATGAGAAAACTGTGTGCTTGTAATAGGGGTATTTCATACCATCGTAAAATCAATAACCTGAAGTCTCTTGCCAGACGTGGTGTCGTGTATGCTACACCTACCAAATGTCCTATCCTCTCGTGGAAATTAAATCGGCTAGTGCGATTGTAACGTCATACTAAGGACATTCTTGATACAGCTCGTCGAGGAGCTCAAAAAACATTCATTAGAGGTGTCGTCCTTGTCTTCCATGAGGCCGTGTATTGGATTTACTTACTTTAGGTGGCGCTACAGTCCGGGGTGGACCTGGGCCTCAGTCAACAAGCTTCTCCAGCTAGCTCGATCCCTGGCTAGCTGCCTCCAGTTTCGCACGCTCAGTTGGCTGAGGTCCTCTCCAACTTGCGTGCGCCACCTGAGTCTTGGCCTTCCTCTACTGCGCTGTCCCTCGGGGGCGGATTCGAAGACTTTTCGGACCGGAACATTGGTGTCCATGCGCTCTACATGACCCAGCCATCTCAGTCTTTGAATCTTCATTCTTCTGGCTAGGTCCATGTCGCTGTACAGTCCGTACAGTTCGTCATTGTATCTCCTCCTCCACTCACCGTCAATGCAGACGGGACCGAAGATCGCCCGAAGAATTTTTCTCTCGAAGCAACCAAGAACACCCTCATCCATTTTTGATAATGTCCATGCCTCTGCGCCATAGAGCAGGACCGGGATTATTAAAGTCTTATAAAGGGTGACTTTTGTTGTCCGAGAGAGGGCTTTGCTACTCAATTGCCTTCTTAACCCAAAGAAACAGCGGTTGGCAAGAGTTATTCTTCGCTTGATCTCAGCGCTGGTGTCGTTGTCTGTATTTATAGCGGAGCCTAGGTAGACAAAGTCCTTAACTACCTCAAAGTTATATCTGTCGAGGGTGACGCTCTGTCCGAGACGTCGGTGTTGGTTGTCCTTTTGCTTGACAGCATATACTTGGTCTTGCCCTCATTGAAACTGACTTTTGAAAGATAGTGCCTCTTGTGTTTGCTCGTGAGTTTTGCACTATTCTTTCAAGTACGATGCTGAAAAAATCACATGACAGCGCATCGCCTTGTCTAAATCCTTTCTGGACATCAAAGGTCTCGGTGAGATCTTTACCGATCTTGATGGAGCAGCGTGCATTCTCCATCGTCATCCTGCACAGACGGACGAGTTTGGCAGGGATGCCAAAACTAGACATTGCTCTATATAGCCCGTCTCTATAGATGCTGTCATACGCGGACTTAAAATCGATGAATAGGTGGTGGGTATCGATCTGAAGCATATGGGTCTTCTCCAAGATCTGCCGTAGTGTGAATATCTGGTCGATGGTGGACTTTCCTGGCCTGAAGCCACACTGATATGGACCTATCAGGTTGTTGACGAACGGCTTCAGGCGTTCACACAATACGGCGGATAAGATCTTATATGCGATGTTAAGGAGACTGATGCCTCTGTAGTTGGCGCAGTTCAGAGGGTCTCCTTTCTTGAGAATTGGACAAACAATGCTGAGGTTCCATTCAACGGGCATACCTTCGTCCAACCATATTTTACAGATGAGTTGGTGTATGCTCCTTACCAAGTCATCGCCTGCCGCTTTGAAGAGCTCGGCAGTCAGGCCATCCGCTCCAGCAGCTTTGTTCGATGTGGCTATCTTCACTTCATCCAGGTCGGGTGGACGGAATTGTTGGTCATCATCGTCCAGGTTGAAAGGTTGATTCTGCCTGACAGCGGTATTTGGTCCGTCATCGCCGTTATACAGTCTGCAGAAATGATCTCTACAGGCTTCGGTTCGGGGTTTGTTTCCGCGGCATGTTATTTTTACCTTTTGGTAAAACTTCCGAACCTCATTCCTGGAGTAGCATCTCTCAATTTCCTCGATCGCGCGCTTCTCATGCTCTTTCTTCTTCCTCCTGAGAAGCCGGTGCTCGTCTCTCCTCTTCCGCTCATACAGCTCATGAGCAGCTCTGGTCTTTCTAAGCAGCGCCGCGTTATATGCGTCTTGCTTAGCTGCATGTGCTTGCCGGCATTCATCATCGAACCAGGGGTTTCGTTGTGGTGGACGAGTGAAACCCAGCACATCAGAAGCAGCATCTCTGATGGCGTTTTGGCAGTGTTTCCAATGGTCTTCGATGCCTGATGCTGGCGGTGTTGGACCTCTTAAGAGATTAAGAGACACTCGATCGGAAAAGGACTTGGCGATCTCTTGCGATTGTAGCCGTCTGACGTCGAATTTTCTCACAGCATTAGTTTGTCTGGGCGTAGTTTGGGATATCCGCTACCGTACCTTGGCTACAACAAGGTAATGGTCCGAGTCGATGTTGGCTCCTCGGAACGTACGGACATCCATAATGCTGGAGGAGTGTCTTGCGTCGATCGCAATGTGATCAATCTGGTTGACTGTTGATTGATCAGGAGTTCTCCAAGTCCCCTTGAGTATGTCGAGATGTGGGAACCGCGTGCTAGCCACGACAATGTTTCGCCCCGCCGCAAAGTCGATTAGCCCGAATCCGTTATCGGAGGTGGTGTTGTGCAGGCTATATTTTTCGATTCTTCCACCAAAGATACCCTCTCTTCCTAGCTTTGCATTAAAATCACCGAGGACAATTTTAATGTCATAGCTAGGGCATTGCTCGTAGGTCTTGTTGAGGAGCTCGTAGAAGGCATCCTTGGTGTCGTCATCTTTCTCCTCTGTGGGGGCATGCGCGCATATGAGCCTTATGTTGGCGAATTTAGCCTTGATGCGGATTGCTACGAGGCGCTCGCTCACATGCCGGAAGCCGAGGACTTCTCGTCTTAGTCTGCCTCCGCCAACAAATCCGCATCCAAATAAGCGCTGCTTTTGCCGTCGATAGCAATTGCCGTAGTAGATGTCACAGTTTTTCATCTTCTTTTTGTCCGGCCCATCCCATCGCATTTCTTGGATGGCGGTTATGTCTGCTTTGCAGCAGTCTAGGGCCTCCGCTAGTTGCTCGGCTGCACGTGGTCTATTAAGGGATCTAACATTCCACGTGCATATCCGAAGCTCATTGTCCTTAAATCGTTTACGTGGGTTGTCATCAGTAGATCCGTCCATATCCGAGGCTTGTTGATGCTTCATAACTTCTTGTTTTTTTTAAATGGCCGGACAGTTACCCCGGCGGCACAACCCCCAACCTGGAGGACCAGTTCCATTTTGGGTGCCCCTAGGACGAGGGGTCGGTTAGACCGAAGCCAGTAACCCGTTCCGGGATGTGAGCGCTGCCGTTGGCCCTTATAGGGCTCGTCCGCCACCATCTCTTTTCCAGGACCCTGACTAAGTCCTGGAAATCCTTTCCGGCCTGAGCTCCAAATATGTCGGAGTAGCCCGGATAAGGTCTTGTTTTGTTTTTCCGACACTAATCCTGGTTAATGGCGCAGGAAACTCGCCATTTGCCCCCTTCACTTCGCAACCTCTAGTGAGATTCCCAGATGGCGCCACGGGGAGGCGTGAAGTAGGACTTATTAGCAGAGCTGCAAGATGTTCGGCTGCAGAGGCTCATTCTCGTCATTTAAGGAACCAGCACCTGTCGGAAGATGCTACTTCTACGAGGCCTTATACTAATCGTTGTATTGGATTTATGTCAGCGAATTTAGCCTTGAAGCGGATTGTCATAAAAAGATCCCTCACGTGGCGGAAGATCAAGACTTCTTGTATGACAAAACCACACCTGAATATGCGCTGTTTTTATAGTGGATATCACATTTTTCACGGCTCAGCCACTCTATCCTACAATGTAGATACATGCGAGATATATGAAGTATTCGACGTAGTTATTCTCATTATATATTTCATGGTGGGAAACAGCGGAAGATGTATGGCTTACTACCTAAGTGATGACTGAATCCAAATAGAATAAATACTGGTTCAGGTGGCCAAAAGCCAAATGAAAACAACAGCCACCCTCTTACCAAAACTTGTAATTCCTAACCAGAATGTACTCGTATTTAACCAGCAAACTTTAAGTGAGCAGTTAGTTTAATTTTATTTTACAACCTCAATAGAAACTCATGATAACATTAAGTTACTACTAACCACCTTGTCATCAGAACATCAGGATTGGGTAATCATCTTGATTGCAATCATAAACCCACCCCTTGAATCTCATCAAGTTTCGGATCGTAATAGTGGTAATAATATCTCATCCGCATAACATCCCCAAAGGAGTTTGATGTGTAATCTGAGCCATTACTCTGATTATGTGTGTGTTCATCTTGATGTAAGATTTAAATCCCATTGCCATCACAGAGCTTAATTGCTATATTTTTGTCATCTCTTCCGAGTAGTGTGTTTTAGGAGGGAGAGAGGCCAGATCTCTCAACATAATTGTCGACAGTTCCTTAGTGGACACCATCAGCGGCGGCACATATTTACCGACATTTCAGTATTTTTGTCTCTATCTCAGTGTCTCTTCATTTAATTTTATTATTTTCCCTAAATGGATCCTTGGGGGATGTTCTTGTACCACAAATTGACGTGCTCGGTCTGCGGTATCACACTCAGTGCACAGTGTTTCCACTTTCAATCTTTGCCACTTTTCCCCGGTCGTCGGTCGTCGTTTCGTTTCATAAATTGTCTGTCTGAATGGTTCTTTGTTTAACGACGACGTCCTACAGACAAAACAGAGTAAGAGGGATTTTGTGACTGAGACGTATATGTTGGTTCTTTAGGCCATTATCGCCAACCGACAACCAACTGTTGCATCATCAACATCATCATCAGCCCCAGTGTTGGGGTAGGTTCACTTGAATAAACCCACTTCCTTTTGAGTGAATGAATTCCCTCGAGGGGGGTTGAAATGTGTGTTCCTTTGTGTTAATTTAATGCTTGTTCGGGGGTTTTGTTCCCTTTTGTCGGCTTGGCATTGTGAGCGAAATGCACGTGAAGTTTTAAAGTGCGAACTTTCTATCTATTCAGTTTTGTTCAGTGAAGCACTTTTGAGTGCTGTAGTTATTTGGGTTACTTCTTTTTATTCTTCCTTTGCAAAAAGACAAACAAATTCTGGAGAGAATGCAACAGCAGTTTTGAGGCATTGAATGCCAAAAGTAGTATTTTGTTTGTTTTCCTTTCAAATGGAAACTCGGAATAGGACTTGCAACAAAGTGAAAACTCTGAGTTACAAACGAAGGAAGTTTTGTAACTTAACAAAAATAAAAAGTCGAAGATTGTTTCGTCTTTCAAGGTATAGTCTTTGTTTTTGAGTGACGTGTCCTCTCTACTTTTAGAGCTGTGCCCCAGGGCACCAAGGTTATTGGTTCTTAATCAATTAATCACTGTTTTCGGGCGCTTCAATATAGACAATCTGTTGCCCAGCGAGTAATTTTCAATGAAAAATTGTCATTAGGAGGAACGCTGCGCGCAGGATATCAATGGCGGCAACTCGAAATGAGTACGAGTGTAATGAATGTAGGTATACATACTGAGAAGGGTCGAATAAATAGAAACAAACTACTCTTTGTGGAAAGCTGCAAAATATTTAAAAACACCCAATATATCATTATCCTACTTAAAAACAATAAAATGGTTGGTACCTGGGCTACGGAAATCCGTGACAAAGCTGAAACTCTAGCACAGCATTCCTGAAACATTTTCTCCGACGATGATGACATCTTTCAGGTACCCAAAATATGCATCCACAGGGCCATTAATTTTCCGATAATGGTTACGATAGAAAAGATACGGAAAACTTTAAGGAATAAAGTGGACCATAAAAAGGCTTCAGGGTATAACCTTCTAATGGGAGAATCAATTGACAAGCTATCGATAAAAGCCCATCTGTATTAGAGGAACGTGTTTCCTAAAACTTGGAAAGTAGCTGAAATGAGACTCATTCCAAAACCAGGAGAAGACTGAACAAGACCAGTATCAAGTAGACCTATAAGCTAACTTCCAGTCTTGTCAATAAACTTTGAACCTCTTTATGTGACGGCATGGAACTTATTTGGACAAACCTTAATTTAATACCCGACAGCAAGTGCGGATTTAGAAAGCTGCACTCTACACCTTAACAAATTCACAGAGCTACAACTAAAATCTCGAAAGATCTGTAGGAAAAGAGATTCTGCGTTGGTATATCTCTTGATGTTGCAAAAGCATTTGACAGGGTGGGAGATCCGCGGTGGACCTGAGCCTCAGTCAACAAACCTCTCCGGTCAGCTCGATTTTTTGCTAGCTGCCTCCAGTTTCGCAGACTAAGTTGGCTGTAGCCCCTTTTTACTACTCCAGAGTTTGGTAGGAGTTATTCTTCGTTTTACCTCAGCGCGTCTGTCGTTGTCTGAATTGATACCGAAGCATAGGTTGACGTTCTGTCCGAGACACACTTCCCTCGTTTCCGTCCCAATACATGCAAAGGCGCCACTGACATCACGCTGCCTTCTTCCAATTTTGCCAATATCATCGGCATACGCGAGTAATTGGACGGACTTTTGCAACCTCGTGAATCTTGAGTTTGCGCGTGAGTTTCGCACTATTCTTTCAAGTGCGATGTTGAAGAGATCGCATGAGAGCTCATCGACTTGTCTGCCTATAAATCATATTTTGTGATATCAAAGGTCTCGGTCAGATCTTTTCCGACCTTGATGGAGCAGCGTGCATCCTCCACTGTCATCCTGCACAGACGGACGAGTTTGGCAGGGATGCCAAAACTAGACATTGCTCTATATAGCTCGTCTCTATAGATGCTGTCATACGCGGCCTTAAAATCGATGAATAGGTGGTGGGTATCAATCTGAAGCTCATGGGTCTTCTCCAAGATCTGCCGTAGTGTGAATATCTGGTCGATGGTGGACTTTCCTGGCCTGAAGCCACACTGATATGGACCTATCAGGTTGGTGACGAACGGCTTCAGGCGTTCACACAATACGGCGGATAGGATCTTGAATGCGATATAAAGAAGGCTGATGGCTCTGTAGTTCGGAGGGTCTCCTTTCTTGAGGATCGGACAAACAATGCTGATGTTCCATTCATCGGGCATATTTTCGTCCGACCATACTTTAGAGATAAGCTGGTGAATGCTCCTTACCAGGTCTTCGCCTGCCGCTTTGAAGAGCACGCAAGTCAGGCTGTCTGCTCCAGCAGGATTGTTTGACTTCAGCTTAGACATGGCTACCTTCACTTCATCCAGGTCTGTTGGACCGAATTTTCGGTCTCCATATTGAAAGTTCATTCTGCCTGACAGCAGTGTTTGATTCTTTATCGTCGTTATAGAGTATACAGAAGTGTTCTTTCCAGTCGCATCGTCTGCTACTCTACTACGATGCTCCCTTGTTCGCCTCTATAGGCTTCGATGTCCATGGAGGTGTCTTTGTTTCGTTTTGATAAAATTTTCGAATCTCTTTTCTCGAGGAGCACCCCTCAATTCCTTCCACCGCGCGCTTCTCATGATCCCTCTTATTCCTCATAAGAAGCCGTAGTTTGTCTGTCCTTTTCTGCTCATAGAGCTCTTGAGCAGCTCTAGTCTTTCTTGGCAGCATCTCTGTGTGTGCGTCTTGCTAAGCTGCATGTGCTTACAAGCATTCGACATCAAACCAGGCGTTTCGTTGTGGTGGTCGAGTGAAACCCTGCACATCAAAAGCAATAGCTCTGATGGCTCCTTGGCAGTTATACCACTGGTCTTCGATGCTTCATGCTGAAGGCAGTGGACCTCTTAAGAGATCAAGAGAGACTCGATCTGGAAAACATTTGGCGATTTCTTGGGATTGTAGCCGTCTGACGTCAAAATTCCTTACAGTATAAGCTTGTCTTGGCGCTGCTTGGGATATCCGCAACTGAACCTTGGCTACAATAAGGTAGTGGTCCGAATCGATGTTGGCTCGTCGGAACTTTCGGACATCCATAATATTGGAGGAGTGTCTTGCGTCGATCGCAGTGTGGTCAATCTGGTTGACGGTTGATTGATCAGGAGTTCTCCAAGCCCACTTGTGAATTTCGAGGTGTAGGAAACGCGTGCTATCTACTCGTACGATAATGTTTCGTGCCGCCGCAGGATATATCTTCTAACAGTGCTACCAAAGATGCACTCCCTTCCTAGCCTTGCATTAAAATCGCCGATGAAAATTTTGATATCATAGCTCATAGAAGGCATCTTTGATATCGTCATCTTTCTCCTCTGTGGGGGGTGAGCGCATATCAGGCTAATGTCGCCAAATTCAGCCTTGATGCGGATTGCTACCATGCAAATGTTCACATGCCGAAAATTCAAGATTTCTTGCCTAAGTCTGCCTCAAACAAATTCACTTAGTGTCTCAATAGACAGATGAATAACAATTCTTGGGAAACGTTATTAACATCATTTTTGGCGATTCTATCAAAAGCAACATGCTATGTTGGGTTCAAGTTCATCAGTTTGAAGTTCAAAAGCCATATGAAGAACCTGGCTAATCTGCCGACATGGAATAAAGTACTCCGCTCTTAAATGGCTGGAAAAAAAACCATTCCAATGGATTTTCAATAAAATTTCATTTCAGAAACCTTTCAATCGATCCGTCAGTCAATTACTCAAAAGCTACGCATTTTTAGTTCAATCACTGATAGAGATTGCCAATAAAAATCCATTCACTGGAGGAAGAGGCCTCTTTTGGAGTTCCTAATCCTCGTATGTGTAGTCGCATGTTTCGGCACACAAAATAAAGGAAATCACTAAACGGCGTGGAAATAAATTACCCTATTTTCCGACCTCACAAATAGATGAAAGATGCATCTGTTTTGGTATGTACTCGTAGTAGATGCCCACTCGTATATAGACAAACATCGGACAGTGCTATGGTCCACCATAAGCAAATGGTTTTCCAAACACTGGTCGAATTTTATCCCTTTATAGTTTCTGAATGAATTTTGTAGATATTCGGTTTTCGGAAATCTATTGAAATATGCTACTTCGAAGCAGAACACCGAAACAATTTCGATCTACTCGTAAAATAACAAAGCAAATGAATATTACAACAACAGGATTCCCAAAACAAACAAAAAAAACCGAAATCATCGGAAAATCTGCAGTAGCTGAAGTGAAAAATAGCTCAGAAGTGAAAGGTTAGCGAATGGATATGGTATTCTACACTGTGTGGATGGATGTTATATTTGCTCAATTGATTTTTATTATTTTCGGTTGGGAGAGCGTGGATTGCCAACATGAATAAATGTCGGTTATTCGAATATAGGTTGCGATTAAAACTTTTTTTAATAGAGTTTCAATTGTTGCCTTTGGGAGTTTTTGGATCTATCTGTGAGTATCATGTTAGCAGGACATAATCACGTTTTCTTGAATTGTCTTGTAGTAGTTTTCCTTCACTTTCGAATTAGTATCTGTATCTGCGATCTACTTTGGATAATTACTCATTGCATTGTCCGAAGACGCAGAGAATGTCGGCACACGAACGAGGGATTTCAGAGAAAAGGAGCTTCATTGAGGAAAATATGGAACTTCGAACCAGGATAACTAAACTGTGAATGTTCTGCGAAGAACTTAGGAAGACTGCGAAGACTTAAAGTCAAAGACGAAAAAAATAATGATATGACACACTCATGGTCTACAGTAAGTTGTATCCGGCAAAGCAACCTATAAAATGAACAAAGAGGTCTTGTTTTTTTCTTTTTTTTTAAAACCTGTCTCGCTAGAAGTGATTGAGAAGCACTTCGTCCTAAGAAGATATTTTGTGCTGAATAAGTCAGAATTGAAAATTAGGCTAGTACGGTTTCTACCTTCCGAATGAAGATAGCAACTCTACCAGCAGGGGAGTCCCTTAGTTCAGAGATGTCGAGGTATTCCGCCTGATTCCGTTGAGTGCTGCGCAGTCATATAAAATGTGTTCAGCTGTTTCTTCGTCTTCGAGACAGAGTCGGCATTCCGCGGAATCAGCAAGTACTATTTTGCTGAGGTGATACCTATCTTAAGCCGTTGTGCTCTGTAAGGTATCCTACTAGGTTTCTGATATCATGCCGACTTAGATTCAGACATCTGTCAACATTTTTATTGAAGGGTAGGATGGCTCGTTTGGCCTGCCTTAGGGCTGGAGTCTCCTCCCAGTATGAGATGCATTTTGAGTGCTCCTAGCGCTTAATGACTAAATTTACTGCTGTTTTAGATGTACAGCAGGGGGTTTCTGAACATTTTTTGGCCAGTTTGTCTGCCTTTTCGTTTCCTCATGCCCAGAATCCCCCCATATTTTGGTCTTTTCTCTTGAGCTTAGTTTTTAAAGGGCATTGAAGCAGTGCATGACTGATTTGGAGTCGATAACGTGCGAGCTAGGGGCATTTATAGCTGCTTGAATGTCCGTGAATATATGGATGTTTGCACCTTTGATACCAGAGTTGTATATCAGATTGGCGCACATCTTCAAGAAGTTGTTGCGATCTGATTTCATCGTCACATCGCATCATTTTATGGAAAGTCAATGCCAAAGACCTTGAGAGCTATCGCTTACTGTCTGGAAAGTTAAGTACTGAGAGAAAATTCAATGCTACACTAGGAAAAAAAATCGGAAAGGCCAATACGAGTCGTACGTAAGAGGATTTCATCCTCGATGCGACACCGTCGGCGACCTGAAAAATGGGCATTTTAAACTGATTGAGGCCGCAGTAAGACGCAGCCTTACTCTTTTCAAACTTACCTTCGAAAGAGCGAGGATTTTCGAAAAAAATTGTGTAAAAATTGTAACGTAAACAGACAAACTTCTTTGACAGGTATTAATTGCAAGAAGAACATCCAGCTAATTATTGAAGTTGCAAAATAGCCAAGGAATTGCTGAAAGGCGAGATAAATTCCCAACGCCGCAAAATAAGCACTCAAAAAAGGTAAGTAGCGAAAGGCTTAAGCCTTAGACGACGGAATGTTAACGGACTTGACGTACGAGATATATTCATGTGAGAGAAAAAGACTAACGTTTGCTCGGTATCTGAAGCCCATACAAAAACAGGGTGCGTGAGCGGAAATAAGAGGCTTTAAGGGCTATCACGCTTATTATCCGTTTGAAAAGACGGATAAGGATCATCCTTGTACATTTAAGAGAATATGCTGTGTTTCCTGACCATTTTAACCATTTACTGGCCACCGAGTCAAATATTTAAGTGACGAATTGGGTGGGACTCAAGATGTTTCCCACAGAAATGAAGAATCAATTGTGTCTTCCATTTGACGGGTAACCCGACACATTGGCCGAATGATACGAGTATCAAAAAAATACCCGATCTAATCGGTTCCTTCTTTTCGAAAAGGAATATCTTACAATTTTATAAAGTTGATGAAAGCTTTGACCTTTTTTCTGATTACTCTCTAGTCATTTTGGCAATGAGTGAAAATCAAGAACCCCAAAAACTAACTGGCAGAAATACTAATTCAAAATGCTTTAAGAAAACTTGAATTGACCGTATCACTTTAAGCACCTTTTGAACTAGAAGCCTATGTGGGCAACTTCGTTGAAATCGTTTAATATGCCCGTGAAATAACACACCTTATCGAAGCAAGTAACCAACGAAGTAAGGTCTAAATTATCTGCCGGAGATAAGAGAAATAGTAAGGGAATACCAAAAAGCCCGTAAAAAATGGCAGCAAAATCGTGCTCCACAGCATAAAACATTTTTGAACAACCTTTGTAACCTGCTTAGAGAGACTTTGAAACTTAACCATGCAGTAGACACGTATCTTGAAAGCAAATAGACCTAAGGCCCAGTTCATACCAATACGAAAAATAGCAACATTCATTGGCCGAAGAGAGATAGATTTGAGAGAGATATTTCACATTAGGTCAAGCACTTATAAACAATATCAGTGAAACTGTAAGGGCGTCAGACTATTACAGGATGACAAATTTAACACTACCGGTTACGACTTAATAAACCGCGATGTCCTTAAAATGCTGCGTTCCGAGTCAATGAAAAGTTGCTGAGGTCATAATAGTCCTTGGACCGATTTTAATTCTCACAACCTTATAGAAAATCTTAGGAAATATAATTCTGAAACATGTATTGTACTTCCAATTATTGATGGAAAAATCTTATCCCTCATCCCATCATCAGTTTGGGTTCAGGAGCAAGCATTCCATTCCATTTTCGATCAGGTTCATAGAATCACCGAAGTTTTAGAGAAAGCTTCGGAAGAAAAAGGATCTGCTCCGTATGACTGTCAAATAATGACAGGTCTTGGCAATGAGCTGTTAAAATACAATACAACGATAAGTCGAAAATAGACTTAGAAACGAAGTATAAAAATTCAAAGAGATTTTAGCCGGCGTACCACAGGGAAACGTTCTCGGGCCACCAATGTATCTTCATAATACTCTAAGAAGAGGTGACCATTCTGGCTTAATTAGCAGGGGCCTCGCCCAATTATCAAGGCTTCGGGGGGTAGAGTAAAACTAGACTTATCATAAACATCATCAGACCTTTCGCCATTGATGGTTCCTATGGTTTGTCCAGTTCCAAACGGCCGGTCATAGGTCTTGTTGATTGGCAAGACAACCGGTAGTCCATACCAGGACTTATAACACGGTACCGTGGGAGTTAGGACTGACTTGTTGAGTCAGGCCCCCTTGTGGGAGCGCGGGGGCTGTAGTTTAAGGTTACGGTGGCTGTGGCTTAAACCCAAATCGCAGGGAGGGTGGCGCTGCTTGGGCTCAATACCCGGAGTGAAGTGGTTATAAGTGCTGGGTACTGAGACCCTATGATCTGAAAGAGGTTTAAGGTAGGCCTCGACTCATACCAAAAATGGACATGTGCCCTCAACACAGTTCCGCATTAGTATTATTTCAAGTAGCAAATAAGCGGTAGCAAGGCGCTCACGATAAAATCTGGTAGACTCATGATTGCAAGATTCCGGTGCATGAAGCGTGCAGGAATCCGGTGTTAGGCCTTTGTCAGCATCAGCAGCACAGAAAAGTCTTTCGTCGTAAAGCCCTTATAATAACCGTATTTTAACGGACAGATTTTGGTGTGCTGTAAGAAGGGTGATTTTTATCCAATGCTACGAACCGATGGATTGTTCGACTAGGGACATAAAGGACAGCTTCTACGATTAATCAGGGGCTGCCTTCAATTTAACAACTAATGGTGAGATGGAAGACCTCATTGTCAAGGCAACAAGTGAAAACACCGCGCTCAGACATATTGATTTTTTAAGGCATTGGAAACCGAAATGACGATGGGGAGCAGTCAAACGATTTTTGCAAAGCTAACCACTTAACCGGACCTGCTACAAGATCAGCTGATAGACAAAATGTTATTATCCAATGATTTATAAGCTGTCGCTATGACAGCATTAACTGGCTTGAAACCGACCTCGGAATGAAACACTACAACCATCTTATGGTGGCTTAAATACGCGTTCATACTATATACGTGACTAGAAACCTTGCCAACATGCTCAATATACCAACAGAATCCAGGACTTCTCGATGCACGAGTAAAGCAGATACAGCCTCCACTTTACGAGCAGTAAAAATAAACAGATCTGAGCAAACAACTGTGGTTGAAAAGAGATTTGAAAATTCTATCACATCCGGAGAGCAGATGTTTATCGATAAGAGGCAGAGCAATCACATTACATGGAGATTTATCGAGAAGCGTCTAGCAGAGGAATCTGAATATGAAGTACCAGTACCGCAGGACTTGAAAAAGAGTAAAGTAAAGCGTAGTGTAAGCCGCGATAATCGCAATCACATCAATACGCTAGCTGCACAAGCCGAAGAGAGAGGCAGCAACCCAGTACTAAAGTAGGACTATTTATAATGCTTCCTTAGATATAGCGCCTCAGGAAGAGCAAAATCATTTTCGAAACTGCGCCAAATCCATCAGCCGAGCTTTTAAGACCTATTACCTAATGCACCGAATAATGAGCGTTTTTGAGAGGAGTGGAGTCACGGGATGATTGTCTAGTTTTCGAAAAAAGGAAATCCGAATGCGGAATTCGAAGGGAGATATGCATTCTGCTGGCGGTGGTCAAAATAATAGCAAAGATAATTCTGGACAGGATCAAAGTACATTGAGACAAAGCTTTTAAAACCAAATATGCATGCTTCCTTGCGGATAATCGTAGAGTGATGCGTTGAGTATCGGTCTCCGCTACATCTCCTTTTTATCGATTTCAAGAAGACAGTGAATGCGCGAACCAGGAGTATATAAGGCAAATCTTGCCTAGGAGGGGTATTCCTGCAAAAATCGTTACTATTACGAAGGCCTAATACATAGGTGTAAGATGTACTAGGTGGGGTGAAAAGTAGCCTCCTTGGGAATGAAAAAAATTTGTTTTCAAATGTTTTTTTATTTTATTCAATATAGTCCCCTTTAACTTGATACACTTATTCCAGCGATTTTCCGCCGAAAAGTAATTTTGCGGAAGGTCTGCAAAATACTCCTCCGTGGCGTCGATGATTTCCTCGCATGAGCTGAATTTTTTATTGATGAGCCATCTTTTGAGGTTTAGGAAGAGATAAAAGTCCGAGGGAGCCAAATCGGGCGAATACGGTGAATGCGACAGCAATTGGAGCCGTAAGTCATTGGTTTTAGCTGTGGTTACGATGCTCTTATGCGCCGGCGCATTGTCTTGCAAAAACAAAATTTTTTTTCGCTTAATGTGAAGCCGTTTTGCAGCGATTTCGGCCTTCAATCGCGCCAATAATGCACAGTAGTACTCGCTGTTGATGGTTTTTCCTTTTTCGAGGTAGTCCACGAAGAGTATGCCATGACAGTCCCAGAAAACCGACGCCATAAACTTTTGAGACCCATTGAGCCTCCCTCGGCCGGTTAGAAGCACTCGTGCCCGCTTCAATCCATTACCGGGCACTCATTCTGTTCTCTGGTGTGTAATAGTGGACCCAGGTTTCATCAACAGTTACTAATCGACGCCAAAAGTCCGCCCGATTCCGCATCAGCAAGTCCAAACACTCTTTCGAAGTGCTCTCGCGTTCATGTTTTTGGTCAGAAGTTAGCATGCGCGGCTCACAGCCGCAGGATAACGTTTTCAGATGCAGAATATTGCCCAAAGTATGGCGTGTGCACTCAGTACTAATCTTTGTGGTATCTACTAGCTCGCGCACCTTCACTTTCCGCCCAGCCATGTATTTTTTTGACATTGTCCTCTGTAACCGCATCGGAGGGCCTGCCGCTGCGGACTTTATCGGTAGTGGAGTTGCGGCCACCACGAAACTCTCGAAACCAATATTTGACGGTGTAATCTGACGGAGCATTAGCCCCATAATATTAATCCAACTTTTCTTTTGTTTCCTTCGCCGTTTTTCCTCTAAAAAAATACTGTTTTATGAGAGAACGCAAATCGTTTTTGTCCATACTCAACATGATGCCAAACACGTCAACAACAATCAGCTGTCAAAACAAAACTAAAGGCAGTGTCGCACTGAAATTTGGCATGTCTGCCTAAATATGAACGGACTTCAAGGCACCATAACGTTTTTTGCAGTAGCAGCGCATTCTCGCGGTCAAGGAGGTTACTTTTCATCCCACCTAGTAGTTTTCTACATAATGGTAATTTAGTAGAAGCTTTTGAAGACAAAAGCAGAGTTAGGCGACGTTTTATTTTATCATCGCTCTATTTCCTGGTAATAAACGCACACACTGAAAGAAAGAAAGCAAGGTGTTCAATCGACTATGACTACTTACCTGCAATACCTTAGCTACTCTGCAATATATCATCTTGCCTGTGCACAGATTCAGGATCTGCAGGCTTATGCCACTAAAGTGGGGCTTTAAATAAATTCAGCTAAAACCAAGGTCTTGTGTCTTTAAAGCGCGTGCTCGCTAGACAAAAGGTCGAAGAAGTGCAAGGCTTTCCCCTTTCTGGGAAGCATCATCTCGACTGGCGACGGCACTCGTACTCGTACTGTAGCAGAACCTGGAAGTTGTGGCGAGTCAGTATTGCTGTATGGAGTGCCCGGATAGTGACAAGGAGAAAGCGAAGAAATAACGACTATTCTGGCTACGCCATGTGAAACGGTGGACAAAAGACAAATGTGCTTCAGCCAAAAGGATCCTCAAATCCAGATCCCAGGTGTAAGAAAAAGAAACATAATATTGAAAGACCGAATCATTATACGTGAATGCTAAAAAGCCCGACCTACCAGATTGTAAGCGATTCCTCGTGATCGAAAGGCTTGACTAAGGAGCCCTCTAAGAGGCAAAGGAATATATTCAGATGGTATAAGGTTGCTTTTTCTTAAGCCCCACAGAGAAGAACGTAAGTATTGTATGCGTTAAGTCAAAGCACTCTTGTTAAGAAAAAACGTCCACACAATCTCTTGTTTAAACAACGAAACTCTGCAATAGATCATCTTGCCGCCAAGGTCAAAATCGAAACAGAGTTACTCTCACATCCTCTTCATCTTTTCCCCTGTGATTTCTAATCCAAAAAAAAATCTGCTTATGCAAATTGCAATTTAATTCTACTTCGTAAGCCATGAAGAAATGAAAAGATTATCCCTAAGGGAGTGATGAAAAAAATTCGACGTTTTTTTTACCTCCTGGCATTTCATGTCTCACGGTTATGTTCGTTAAATTTTCATGCATCGCATGCTGTAAAGGTTACCAGCATCCATTACTCCTGCGATAAAACTGTGTCAATGTAACCGATTAAAACGACAGTTATTGGGACAATTTTAAACGACACCTCGTGACTGGAAATTTACCTTAATAGGACACTGGTGTTCAAGTCTCATCCCCCTCTCAAGGATGCTTTAAATTCATAAATAAATTTATATCCATCAACAGATTTCTAACACCAATAACCATCCATGAAATTGAAATCAAATGCCAACACATCAACAATCAGATTCTTTCTTCAATACTAGGAATATAAAATCAGACAAATTTCAATTCTCTCCACCAAAAAACCACCCTCAAACTCATCAGAGACTATCAAGACTATCATAATCCACTTATCTAGCAATTTTCATAAATTTACCACCGCCTCCCAGAAAATCCCTGTCTAATTAAATAATACTTCCTTTTCGGAGCAAAGACGGATGTTATCGCGTACAGAATTTCTGAATTTCTGAATTTCAGAATTTCCACTCTCATGAACGAAGAAAAAGATTCTCAGACAGCCAACAAAGCACAGTACGCGTACTTGCTGACTAAAACAGAAGAAAAAAAAAAAAACCTTGGAAAGGACAACATGGCATGAAGACTGGGGGCAGAATAATTTAGGATTCCTTCGAACATGGAATTTCAAATGAACAACAGTTGGTGTTGGCTGAATTCCCCATAGTTCTTGCCTTAGCTCTGTACCTCTTGGTGTGTTTTCTAAATTATTAGGCAGGAACATAGCCAAAAGGATTGTCTATCCAATTAGTGCTGTTACAATTGGGAAATAGGTACTCGTATTCTCTGGGAGAGTGCTCACACATTTCCGGAAATTTATTCATGTTAATTATTGCTAATTCTGGCAGATACTCGTAGCATGAAGCTTATCTGTGAACATGAGAGCCATTCTGGTTGCTTCTTCTCTGATAGTGAAAATCTGTATTTTTTTGGGAAAAAGTTACAAATTAAATGAATTGCTGTTAAGACGAAGTGATAATTCGTTGGTTAAATTGGATGAAGCAATTAAACCAGCCACAGCTCGCGATGACACCATGGAATTGCTTTTAATGCGAACAAATAAATTTCGAACTGCGAACCATCAAAAATAGAAAGGCTATCGATTTGTTATGACCAACCAAGAAGCATGCACAGTTTGGCAAATAATACTGCGGACACGAGCCATATCTCAGCAACCAAAAGCGCCATCTATTTTTCGCATTACAAAGCTCGAATCTTTCTCTTTTATCTGTCAAAATTTCATGACATTTGGTTGACATTTAATAATTATAATAACTATTTTTCAAGAAAACTATTTAATTTGATGTTGAATTTTTAACACGGAACAAGGAGCGGTCCACGAAAAACTTGGTAAAAATGCATCAGAAACATTCCGATTGATGCAACAAGTGCATGGTGATGATCGTTTGAGTAGAGAAGTTGATTTCGAGTGAAATAAACGTTTTTCGGGCGACAAAGAGAAGCTAGAGGATGACGACCACACAGAAATTTCAATTTCAATTCGGATCCAAAAAGTACGTGATTTTGTTGCCGAAGACTGCAAAGTCCACTGAGAATGAAAGAAGAGGCCTTAATCTTAAACAAAGAGACTATTCGAACTATTTTGTACAAGGATTTGAGCAAAAAAGAGGTCTGTGCAAAATTTTTTCCACAGACCGAGTTACAAATCACTCATTGTTCGTCAATTTTTGACTCGAAATCAAGTGTGTATATGTTAAATCATCAGCCGGATTCACCTATTTTGGCACCGTGCGAGTTCTTTTTGTTCCCAAATTATATTGAAGCTTAAAAGATGACAAGTTTCTGATGACATTTCGACCATTAAAGCAGCTTCGATACGGGTACTGGAGGCGAATCCGCAAAATGAGCCAGAGCAGGCATTTGGATAACTATTGAATCGCTGTAATCAAAAAATAAACAGAAATCGTGTTTAAACTATGTTTTCTAGAGGCAGTCCAGAATATTATTTGCCACACTGTATATGAACATCTTCGACTCATCTTCCATAATTTGAGAGAAAGGGGAAAGGAGGGAAGCTAGAAATGACTGCATTATTACCGAAAGTAGACGGATAAATTGGAATAGAGAAAGAAATTGGTGGAGGTGCGTAGGGTGTGGGTTACCACGCAGACGTACACTATACTACAACATCAAAACTATCACACATACATGTACAGAACGAGTGCGGCCACAAGCAGGCTATCGATAGTCTGTGATCGAATTAGTCAGCAACATAACAACAAAACGAGGACTTGGAAAAATAAGCCCTTCATTTTTAACGTACATCTACTTCCCTACCCCACGAAGCTATGCCCTATGGCCGTTCGGAGGCTAGGTTTGGTGGGTCAGAGACACACATTGGCACCTGCGTCGCCTTAGAAGTGGAGACATCTGGACTTAAAGTCTATAATTCTGTTCATCCTAGTCTAAGACCCGACGAGTGGTAGCACATTAACGTTTTAGCTCCACAGGTTCACATTTAAAAAAAAAAAAAAGGTCATCAATGCTACTACAAAAGAGCTTGCTAAGGCAGCTGAAGACAACACTCCGTAAAGAGATAGTGCCATTTAAACAACAGCAGGACACTCCTGAATGCACATAAGCATTTTGAGGGAATAAATTCTTAAAACGCATTGGCCTCACTGTCACCACAGAGAGCGCATATTGATCGAAGTCCTCAAGAAGCACATAATGAGCACTGACCAGATTTCAACGAAATCCCATTACAGCTGATAAATGGGAAAAATAAATTCTCATAGACAAATGGATCCAAAGAACGATCACTGCAAGTCTCATGGTTAATTTCGGTAATTAACGTCGAAAAATTAAACAGAAAACAAAATAGGAGGCTACCACTCTGGATCTTGAGCCAACATTTCTGTGGCACTTGCATAAGTCAAGGCCCATTGTAGATAAAGACAGTTCTGATCTATACATAACATACAAAATATTTCCGCCTGTGATATGAAATCACATCTCGTCCAATCTGTGTCATATATGTCACTTATGCTGATCACATTTAGGTGCTAAGCAAAAGCGTTGTGCCCCCGATAATAATAAGCCCGCCCTCAGGGGTATTGCATACAGCGCGGACAATGGACAATTAGGAATAAGAAGAGGAACCGATGTACGTTGGTCTTGAATGTTTGAATGTTATAATGACAAGCAAATAGAGAGCTCGGCAGGACATTTCAAAGCAATTTGGTCAGAATGTTAAAGAATGACGATATTTCAGAGTACGTCTGAAAGTACGCTTGAGAGTGTACTGATGAGCATTCATAGTGAGACGGATCTTATAGTTGAAGGTTTGAAGGTGCGGAATGCTACTGGCTTTTTGTGTGGAGTACTGGTAGTGAAAATAGCGCTAGCTCAATGTAAGTCAGGAAATATAACATGCGTGGTCGAAGATGTCAATTGGCTCCATAGTATTGGCATAGCATACCATATTAGCCTTATTGCACGGTTTTGGATCTTCTTTAGTAAGTGCAGAGAGGACCTAGGGGCAACTGACCAGATGTCGGGATTGTTCTCTAATTTTGACAGATGAATGGCGTGGAACTAGCAGTAAAGATCATTAATGAAGAAGTGTCGGAGCCATAACAGAACCCTGGGGCATACTATAATTTATTTTATGAATATCGAGACAACAGACAACAGAATCATGAAACAGTGGATATTAGTACCTTTAAGTACTCTTGTTACAACAGTAGATTTGTCCCCTTGAAGATTCGACGGACTCAATCGAAGGTGGATGTGTTGAGCTGGTCGCAAAATGTCCAGCAAGCAGATTGGCTTTGTCCAAAGTACTCTCTGCTGGACTGCTGGGATGTGGAGGATGAGGTGGAATTTCTAATATTTTTGACAAACGACCAAAAATGTTCACTACCTTTGGAACATTGTAGTCCCATTCCTGTTATTCCTGGCTCGTTGGAACTTGTTTTGGTTTTCCTATGTCGGGTTGGTTGTAGGACAAAAAATAATACGGGATAAAGTAAAGGGAATAATGTCTGTGATTCCATAAGGAAGGTGTTAATTCTGCTCCAATTGGCCTTCTTGTATTGCCATATGGACTGTGTTGTCAACGAATGAAATTAAGCTGGCATTGCTTAATGGTCCGTGTGACATCAGAAAGACTGCAATGTTTGTAGAGAGGCATTCGATATCCTGGAAAGTCACGGCATCTGCAGTTATGCTTACATATAATACGACTGTTCATTGACACCTGGTTTTCATTAAAGCTCCAATAGAGTCTATTAAAAGCATCAGGGACATTTTTTCATGAAATTATACAACAGACTGTAAGGATATAATTGGTCTTAGCATAGCAGTGTTCATCCAAAATCCATGTCAATCTAGCCTTAGGCTTTACACTGCCAGAATATCAACATCGCCCTGGAGCACAGGTACCTGCAAATCACTTGCTTATGCGTAAGCGTAATTTATTCATTGCTTACCCCAGTCAACAAATATTGGCTACAGTGTAAACCCCTTGAATGTTTAATCCTTTTTGCTGAGTGAGCCTTCAATTCTGCAGTTTGAATTTTGAAGCAGGCTCACAAGATCTCCCGTATTGGTAGCGTGTTGCATCTTGGAGAGAGGATGCATTCGCAAAGCAATTTTGCGCAAATGAAACTCTAAAATTTCTTCTATTATTTCAATATGATGGAATTGTGAAGCTTTTATCGAGCGTGTAGTCTTTTTATCTGGTACTAAGAGTTCTTTTGTTGTTTGTCATGTTGCGGTGAATAACAAAACAGAGAACTTGGTTCCGATTCAAAATTACATATACCTATGGATTGACATGGAAGCCTTGCCCAATAGCTAATATTGTTGCTCACTTGGTCAGACGATAGCATATATAAGACAATTTCTTATCTTCCAATGGCTCATCATACAGTCCAAGTACATAATGTGAACCCGTTAAGCATCCCAAACCACAGATAGGATTATTCCATCACAATGATTTCCTGCGGAAAGTCTCCTGCAAATTGATAAAGAAGCAAACTTAAAATTTTGAATGGATTCGATTGAATCTGTAAGCCTACAACGAGAGAAGGTTCGAACCTGTTTTCCTGCTTCTTTATCTCTACGTAGGAGTAGATTTTCCACCTTTCAGTGTCAATAGTGATGGGTAAATATGAGCGTCAACACATCCTCTGTTTCCCTTACAAGCAGTGGAATGCAGTGGATGGTGCCTCTGAGTTTCGATGGCCTAAGGTCCTCAAACATCTAAGAGGGCGGGTTTTTTGGCATAGACATCGTCAATTGAAGAGTTCTGCCTACCATATCACAATTCTCCACTTGAATGGAAATGTTTTCAAGTTCCACGCAAGCACTGTACTATGCAAGTGCTATTGACACCCTTCTCAATTAGAAGTATCAGAAAGATGATACGGGCATTCCTATCTTCAAGCTAGTCTCGTAGCCCTTGGAGTTTAAGAGTTTTCTTGAATGCCGATTTATCGCAATACCAAAATTCTACCCATGGTTGTCTTGCTTTTAGCCAGATCTCGTGCGGGGAACCATATCAGTTGACCTCCATTCAAGGATGTGGTGTGTGAGTTTTACTGATTTGTATTTTTTTTTTTATTGTGGCTAGGTGTGAGATAGTAGTGTGAGATTCTAACTCACTAAAAACACGCCTCCCTTCTTATCGACTACAACTAAGTTACCTTATCAAGTAGTTTCCGTTTCAAATAACGTTCGCGTGGGGCAGGTAGCTTTCCAGCAAAAGCACCTGCTAGTACCGCTATTATATGCGGATAGTCCTTATCGCGCCAGATCGAATGGTCTCATTCTTTGTATTCGACGCACTAAGTTTGTCTCGTCCAGAATTTGGAGTATTTTATTATTACAATGACCATGAAGACGAATGCGGAGTTTGCGAGCAAAGTTCATTATTTCCTCCTCGATGGTAACTTTTCCTAAGTCTCTGTGGATATCACTGTTTCTGATATACCATAGGGCGTTCACGATTTTTCTTAGAACTTTGTTTTGATAGGTTTGGAGAACATTTCGGTTGCTTGGTTTAGTACAACTCCAGAGTTGTATAGATGAGCAGTTGTTATGTATGCTTAGCTTGGAATATCTTCCTCGTAGCCAGTACATTTGTCTGAATTGTAGTTTTCCAGTAGCTAAATCGACTGAAGTAGATATCTGTAGCTAGTATCAACGAATCGTCCGCGAACGTGGCTGCTATGGTACCTGATTCTTCCGGTATGTCTCGAGTATAGAGTAAAAACAATACCGGACCAAGTACACTTCCTTGCGGAACTCCAGCAGCGATCTCTCTAAATTCCGAGTATTCGGTGCCATGTTTATCACGAAAAATTCTGTTTTCCATGTACGATTTCAGAATCGTATGTAGCTCTCTCGGAAGAACCTAACTTAGCTTAAAAATTAAGCCTTTCTACCATACCTTATCGAAGGCTTTATTAACTTCAAGAAACACGCTAGAACATATCTTTTTCCCATCTAAAGCTTTCTCAATTTCATTCGTAATTCTATAAACCTGGCCAATTGTGGAGTGCTTAGTTCTAAGACCGAATTGTTGCTCAAGAATTAGAAGTCCCTCTTTAATGATCGGTTGCAAGCGCTTTCAAATATTTTAGATAGGTGTTATCGACAAAAGCGATATCGATCTGTAGGACTTTTTTTCGTTTAGAGATTCACCTGGTTTCTGGACCATTATAATTTCGGCAACTTTCCATTGGCTTGGAACGTTTAATAATCTTTGAGCGGCATTTATAAGTTGGAGCAGTTTGCTCAGGGCTTTCTTTGGCAGCTCCTTGAGAATTTGACCTGTTATCAAATCATAACCAGGGGCTTTGTTATTTTTCAATTTTTTAATTGCTTGGTTAAGTTCTCGTAGCGGCACTGTTTTTATTCTAAAATTGTCCGGTGCCGTAATTATATAATTAGAACCTCCTGTTAACGCCTGTCCATGAAAAAGCTAAAACGTTTCTTCTAGGTGCTCGGCAAATAGATCCGCCTTTTCTTTATCTCCTTTTGCCCATTCGCCATTATTTTTTCTTATGGGAGGAAATTGCATTTGAGGCTTTTTGATTCCCTTCATAGCTTTCCAGAGCGAGTAATTTGAACTTCTTTCGGCAGTCAGACCTTCGAGATATGTAGAGATATTCCGATTTTTGTAATCTCGTATTGCTTCCTTCAACTTGTTGCATAAGTGGTTTAAGTATGTTTTATGCTGGGGAGCACGGGATTGTTGTCATCTTTTGCGCGCTCTCGTCATTTTTCTCACCAGTTCTTTTATCTCCGGCGGATATTTTATTTCACTACTTTTCTGCTAGTGGGAGTGTTGCTCCAGGCAGCATTCTGCAGGACTTTGATATTTTCGTTTTTCGTTTTGTGTTTTTAGCGACATGTTTAGAACAATATGTTCATTGCAGTAGTTTCTAAGACCGTCCGAGTTAGTTTTGTTGTTAGTTAATTTAGGCGCCACTTCTTTCTTAATTAAGAGTATGCTTAGTGTTAAAATGACTGGTGAGTGATCTGAGGAGAGATCATAACTTTCCTCGATGTTTGTAGAAATTTTGGCTGCTCCCTTTGTAACAAAGAAGTCTACCAGATCGGGGGTCTTTGTTATATCCGAAGGCCAATATGTTGGTTTTCCTGTCAAGATAAAGTCAACTTCAGATTACTACCGGCTTCATAGAGTTGCCTGCCTTTCGTTGTATTACATCTTGAGCCACAGAATGTATGTTTCGAATTAAAGTCACCACCAATTATTTTGCATTTGATTTCCATATACTGGATGAAGCGACGCGACGGTTTCCTCCGAGCATAGGGCATCAAGAAAATCCACTAATAGAAGTGGTGACAGAAACTTTCCTTTTCTTGAAAAGGATGCGATTTTAGTTCAGAGAGTTTAACCGGTTTCAGGGGGTGCCACGTCCTCTGATCTTCCTGCTCAACTATAAGTGAATCTAAAACTCGACGTTTTTGATGTTCCGGGGAAACAAGTCAAAAAGAGTGCTCTATGCAGCTACCTATTAAGCCAAAACTACGAACCAAATCGAAATATCGAAGAACTGCTGGACTACCTCTAAAATCGAACGAATGTTTTGGTTGGGGCATTCTTTCAATATGTGTCCGGGCGGCGTTGCTTAGTAAGGCCATCAAACTGCAAGGATTATGGACTATTTCATGAATACGAATATGCAGTATCAGTCAAGTATCCAAACATGAAAATCAGAGAGAATGAGAGGATGACGAAGAAACTTTACGCAAGAAAGTCAAACCTAAGTGTCTTCTTCACGATGACAACTCATTAATCACACAAGTCCACTTAGTTTCAAGGAAATAAATTCAAATTCCATATGCCATTTAACAAGACAACTAAAAACTTGAAGTGTGGTTCCAAAAACGATTATTCTACGTCCGGCTTATGAGAAATCCATTGCAAGCACCATTCATTGCATCCGATTATCGTAAGTAGAAATCCAAATGTCTTTATCGTCTCATCCTCCATAAACACCCAATCGAATGAAATTCTCTGTAAAAATCCAATGCAGCTGCAGTTGGAAATATAGTTGGAGCTGGAGCTGAGGGGTATTCAGCACGAGTAGTAGTTACCTACCTAGTAGCACTAGTAAAATTGATAAGAAAATGTGCAACAATTTATCTTTTTCCAACCAATTTTTTCCTATTTCTGGTTGCAAGTGGCTGGTGTCCTAGATTCACATCTACTACAGATCCTCTCATCCGATTGTGCTTTATTCATTTTTCTTCGTTTATTTCATCCATTGGTGGCGATATGGGTGGAAGACAAGGAACATGAACATAGTGGAGTCTTGCCGACGACAAGGTTCATGTCGTACCACTAAGCCGCGCGAATCAATATAATTCTCAGGTACGATAGAGGATGTACGTCAAATGGCTTCCCATCCTCACATCCACATATTCTCCCATATGAAACAGATGGGGACAAAAGGGGATGAAATGTTCCCTGTACGTGACATCGATTAGGAGGAGGTTCGTCGAATGCATAGTATCTCATTTTCAATTGGTACAAATAGGCAGTTGACGTGTAGATGCTTCTCAGGCGATATAAGTCATTCTTGTCCTCGTAATGAGGTTAAGCTGTGTGTTGTGTTTGTGTTTTCTTCTTTTTCTTTTTTTTTTCGTTTTTCTGAAGTCTACCTTGTGTTAGGGATAACGGTATTTCCTTTAGAATGATTTGTTTTCAGGGTTGCGTTACTGGAATATTGAAGCAACCTATTAATCCGTAACTAAGTACTCAATTGACATGTGGAGAACATAAAATCGATATGGGATCATTGGGGACAATACGAATAGTAGTCGCTTGGAGCATACCATACATGCAATACATATTCGAATACTTCAAGGGGTGCCGCAGAAGAAGAATTGAAATTTATTTGTTTGCGAAGGTCGTTATATTGACTCAGAATAGCAAAGGCTAAAGCTGATTGGAAGACGAGGGATGAAGTCACGTAGATATATTTACTTCGTTCGAACTTAAGGGATAAACGTAGGTACTAAGGGTGTTGTTTTGTTTTGGATAGTTGATGATGGTTCCTTTGGAAGTTTTTGCGCACGTTGGGGGTAGGTACATTTACATGCGAGGTCTTTGATTCATATTTAAATAACTTGGGTTCGGAACTATTTTGTTAATATTCCGATCAGTTCGTATTTTTGTTACAATCTGAATTTTGTATTAAATTTGAACAAAGGCAGGAGAACCTGTAGGTACCTATTATGAGATTCAGAGATCGTCTGGCAATATGCCTTTTGTTAGAGCTGGTTGGATAAAACTTTATAGGAAGAAGTCGTCACATTATGGGACCTTTCTGCTTTGATAGGATTGTGATGCTTTCTTCTCTTCGTCATTGCAACTGAAAAAGAGATCTTAGGATCAAAGACTTCAATCGGGTCAATTCTAACTGTGTGTTAATCAAATGGCCAAGATCCTGTCTCAAAGCTACCGGGTTTGTTAGACAGCTTGGTGACAGCACGGGCCTTTTTCATTCACAAACGTAGTGCACCGTGCTGCCGTCATCACTCTCACAGTAAACGTCGGGAGATTTTGTATCACTTTTGCCGAGAAAATGTAGGTGCTCAGCAAAATTGTAGTTTCCTGAAATTTATGCAAGACTCACTCAATTAAGCCTTCCGATTGCGTTCAGTGTAGTCATCTTTTCTCGAAGGCAGTACGAGGGATAAATATGATCTTAAGTGGTTGGTTCTCACAACAGTTGGAAATGGGTCACACTCTCCATCAATTATTCGCAATTAAGTTCGTTTCCACATAGATTGGGTGTGAAGTCCTGCAGGAAGACAACGAGAGAGAGAGATTTATCAATGCATTAAGACCGCAGTCACGCGTGCTAAGTAAAGACCCGATGTTTACTTGCTTTTCCAGAAGACAGCTGTATTATAGCCATGTCTTTCTGATAGCTCTTTTACGCTGGTAGAAATCAAAAGCACCTAAGAGGCTTTCGTCGTAACAACAGGATGACATCCAAATACTTAACTTGGAATTGGATATTCAGAGCAGCCAGTTCGCTCCTTCTCGTAAGAAGAACGATTTTTCTGTGGATTGATTCCTCCCACAATCAATAGAATCTTCTTTAAAATTCAAGATCATAAAGCATACAAAACAATAACTATTTCATTGTTTTAAATGCTTGTTGACGCATAGGTATATCAATGAAAATAACAGTTGGTGGTAAAGAAAATAATCAACATCACCGAACTTACGGAGCACCCGACAGTCAAACGGCTTGTTAGCTCACATTCCAAAATTCCAAAATTTTTCATGAAGAGGATGAACAGAGGTCTAATTGCTGTGCACGATGATGATTCAAATCATTTGGGTTATGCTCAATTCCGTGCTACACAAAAGCAATAAATCCTTCAGGTCGTACTGTTCAACATCTCTGTTGATGAGAATTATCATACGGTATGAAAATGGTTCAAAATAAGGACCACAAAAGACCAAGACTAAGACCAAAATCAAAAGCAGGCCCAAGACTAAAACCAAGACCAGAGTCAAAACCAAGACCAAGACCAAGACCAAGACCAAGATCAAGATCAAGACTAAAACCAAGACCAGAGTCAAAACCAAGACCAAGACCAAGACCAAGACCAAGATCAAGATCAAGACCAAGACCAAGACCAAGACCAAGACCAAGACCAAGACCTAGACCAAGACCAAGACCAAGACCAAGACCAAGACCAAGACCAAGACCAAGACCAAGACCAAGACCAAGACCAAGACCAAGACCATGACCAAGACCAAGACCAAGACCAAGACCAAGACCAAGACCAAGACCAAGACCAAGACCAAGACCAAGACCAAGACCAAGACCAAGACCAAGACCAAGACCCAGACCAAGACCAAGACCAAGACCAAGACCAAGACCAATGCCGAAACCAAGACCGAGTCCAAGACCTAGACCAAGACCAAGACCAAGACCTAGACCAAGACCAAGACCAAGACCAAGACCAAGACCAAGACCAAGACCAAGACCAAGACCAAGACCAAGACCAAGACCAAGACCAAGACCAAGACCAAGACCAAGACCAAGACCAAGACCAAGACCAAGACCAAGACCAAGACCAAGACCAAGACCAAGACCAAGACCAAGACCAAGACCAAGACCAAGACCAAGACCAAGACCAAGCCCAATGCCGAAACCAAGACCGAGTCCAAGACCTAGACCAAGACCAAGACCAAGACCTAGACCAAGACCAAGACCAAGACCAAGACCAAGACCAAGACCAAGACCAAGACCAAGACCAAGACCAAGACCAAGACCAAGACCAAGACCAAGACCAAGACCAAGACCATGACCAAGACCATGACCAAGACCAAGACCAAGACCAAGACCAAGACCAAGACCAAGACCAAGACCAAGACCAACACCAAGACCAAGACCAAGACCAAGACCAAGACCAAGACCAAGACCAAGACCAAGACCAATGCCGAAACCAAGACCGAGTCCAAGACCTAGACCAAGACCAAGACCAAGACCAAGACCAAGACCAAGACCAAGACCAAGACCAAGCCCAATGCCGAAACCAAGACCGAGTCCAAGACCTAGACCAAGACCAAGACCAAGACCAAGACCAAGACCAAGACCAAGACCAAGACCAAGACCAAGACCAAGACCAAGACCAAGACCAAGCCCAATGCCGAAACCAAGACCAAGACCAAGACCAAGACCAAGACCAAGACCAAGACCAAGACCAAGACCAAGACCAAGACCAAGACCAAGACCAAGACCAAGACCAAGACCAAGACCAAGACCAAGACCAAGACCAAGACCAAGACCAAGACCAAGACCAAGACCAAGACCAAGACCAAGACCAAGACCAAGACCAAGACCAAGACCAAGACCAAGACCAAGCCCAATGCCGAAACCAAGACCAAGACCAAGACCAAGACCAAGACCAAGACCAAGACCAAGACCAAGACCAAGACCAAGACCAAGACCAAGACCAAGACCAAGACCAAGACCAAGCCCAATGCCGAAACCAAGACCAAGACCAAGACCAAGACCAAGACCAAGACCAAGACCAAGACCAAGACCAAGACCAAGACCAAGACCAAGACCAAGACCAAGACCAAGACCAAGACCAAGACCAAGACCAAGACCAATGCCGAAACCAAGACCAAGACCAAGACCAAGACCAAGACCAGAGCCAGAACCTAGACCAAGGCAATAATAAGTTTAGTGCACAAATTTGAGTCTACAAATTCGTTGTGTGATGTTGCCGTGTCAGTGAGACACCGGGTTGGTCGAAGTGTCGAAAATATCGCTGCCGTTCAGGCGTCCGTAGCAAATGATCCAAATCAGTCAATTCCACGGCGTTCTCAAGAAAAGGGCATCGCTCAGACCACATTTTGGCGTATTTTGCATAAGGATCTTGGTTTACACCCATACAAGATAAAGCTGACTCAACAGGAGTCAGCCACAAGCCACACAGCACACGTTACAATTTATTTATTGAAGAGTAAGTATGGTGAGCGTGTTATCTCAATGGGTCAGTCGATTGGCCGCCTCGTTCGTGCAATTTAACGCCGCTTGATTAATTTCTGGTTTATGCCAATAAGCCGACGAAGAGCTCAGAGCCAACATTGAATGCGAAATAGCAGCCGTTTCGGCCGAAATGTGTGGCCGCGTCGTTGAAAATTGGGTCCAACGAATTGACCGCTGCAAACGTGCCCGCGGTGGCCATACGAACGAAGCCGAGATCCATTCATAAATGTTTTCATTGTACTTCAAGCCGATATTAAAGTTTTTGAAATATCTCAAATGGTTTGCGTTTTATTTCAAAAAAAGTGTTGTCCAGTCCTTATTAGAAAACCCTTTAAGTACCGTGTTCAGTTATTGGAGTTATGGTGCATTGCCCCAAGCCAGCTTAGATGGAATAGACCGTAGGCAGATTGCCGAAGTTTATTCGTTAGCTGGGCAACATGGAAGCTTCATTTAAGGCTGTCTACCACAATTCCCTAATATCTGCAGGTTGGCAATTTCTCAAGAAAAGATGAACATTCGTCGTCGTCTTGAAGTAGCGTTAGGTGTTAGGTCTTGTGCAGCAATTTGATTTTGAACTTTTATATCTAGTTTATGTTTGATAATATAAGGTGGACAGATGTGCGTCACTTTCGTTATTTTAAAGTTTACAATATGACATGACTATGCTAAATTGGCAGCTTTAACAGCTTAGTGATTTAAAAAAATCGATGTATCGTCTGCGTAGAGGAACACGGTACTTTTTTTGAGCGCTTATAGCTTATCATTCACAAAGATAATAAAAAGTAGAGGACCCAGGCTGGAACTTTACGGGACACCATAGTTTGAGCATTTTACGTCGCTTAGGCTTCAATAATCCTACAATGGCGTAGAATGTTGCAATGACATAGTGTATGAAACGCTTTTGTTAAAATCTATGAAAAGTACAACAGTGTGCTGTTTTCTTTCTTGATTTGTGTCTCCAATTAGTCAATTTATACTTTTATTTGGCCTAAAGCCATATCGATTACTTGCCAAGACTTTATATTTTCTAAGGTAGGTAGGAAGGATGGACAACATATATTTAAGATACTACAGGTACCTCACTTCATTCACTGCTTAAGGCTCATTTAAGTCAACTTTGTTATACCTGATTTGAGGCAAAACGCCTGCATTAAACCTTTAATCTCTTGACCTTATAGCATCTTCACCAACCACGAAATGTCAGCTGACTTCGATTCTTGAGTAAGTTAAATTTTATAGGGGTTTAGACGCAAATCCAAATGCGATATGTGCCGTAAGGCAAGCCCAAATTCTGTGCTCTCCGTGTAATCGATAGATTTAGATCTTCTTCAACACTTCCAGTAACGGCAGGCATAATATCTGTACAGTGTGCATGTCGATAATGGAAAGGCCTAAGATATCTATAGCAAAGTCAGTCCCTCCAATTTGTTTATAGTTTCGCCTATAGTACGCTTAGACGAACGATTATGTCGACCATAATCTGATCGTAATGCGCTAAAGGTACCTTCTACAGAATGACGATTGTAAAATGAAAAACCTGGAACTTATATAGGACAATCGCTAATGACAGTTCAGTTTGACGTTTGTGATTGAAACAGAGATGTCAAACCCATGAATGATAGATACACCCGTCTATACTCGTATAGATAGAATTGTCACATGTGTTTAATATAGGTAGCTGGCATGAAGGCTCAAGCCTACGGTGCGTCTTCACACGATAGATCAAAACAATGGCTTGATCAGCGCCTTTCGGGTAGTACAAGAACCACCACCAGTACAAGATTCAAAGTCGTATGTAAGGCACGAACTTTCCCTTTTGTGAATCGTCAAGGCCTTCTTGATACCTGACTTTGGGTATAAACCACAGCCACCACGATTTTTCTACAAGGGGGCCTACTCCTAGATCAGACTGGTACAGAAGTTCCAGGGGCCCGTGGCCTCCCGTATTACCAGAACATAGCTTTTAGTCGAGCTTCGCAACCTTGCGGTCACTGCCAGTTAGGCGTCTTACATCCCAGGTCCAGAAGCCGTTGGTACTAATAAATTTCTCAACAGATTATAAGATTTCACGCGCTAACTGCCTACTGCGTCCTCTGTTAAACACCTCTCTTGCATAACTACGTGTTCTTTCGAACAGTACGCCTCACCGTCAAAGATGATGCCCATAGCCTGCAAGTTCTTAACATCTGAGTATTTAGAGCAATCGCAAAAAACATGTGCATGTGTCTTGTCATAGGTGTCTTCACATAAGCAGCTCGCCACCATGCAAACCCCTCTTTTATGCAAATATGCATTAAGAGAGCCATACCCGGTCAATAAAAAGCCCGCATGGTCGGAAAATCCCTAAGGAAGCTATAAGTAACCATTTTCGCTAGCGCACTTCTAGATTGCCATTAAGATACAACGCATGCATAAAGCAAGACGATTCGTTCTCTGAAGGATAGGAAGTCTACTTCTCTCGGGGACATCCAATCTCGCTCATTTAATGAGAGATCTTTTCTGATCTTGAAACTAATACCAAGACGTATTGCCTCCAGATCAAGAGGTGGTACTCCCAACAAAACTTACATTGCCTCTGTGGAGACAGTCCGGCAGACAGGTAGTCAACCAAGCAAGGCGACTCTTTGGTAAGCCAAAATCCAACAGCTGCCGTCTATTGTCGTAACCCTGTCTTACCATACTGACGCTCCATATGTTGCATAAGCATCAAAGAGATCGTCGTATATGATACGAACAGAACACCTGTTAGGCCCCCTGTCAGATCGGGGGGCAAAGCTGGTTTAATCTGCATATTGAGCAAATAAACATCACTGTTTCGGCATGGAGTGTCCTCAAATAAATACCGGAGAGTTGCGTCGGTAAATAAGGGCTGACCGTAGGTGGCGCCGTCAATAAGAAAGGGATCTCAGCCCATTAGGCATGCTCGTTTGAATACGATAGGTGCAAGATCTCGTTAAATCGAGGAAGCTGCCTGTTGAGGCCCAAGTCCATACCTGACTGACATACTAAAGTAAAAGAAGCTACACCACATCATATTTGAAGCAAAGAGGCTCCATTGGATACCTTAGATCTTAATTGTGTATACTGAACTTCCTCTTGTATACTAAACTTTTAAGTACTGTGACGTCTGTCACATACCTTCTTGGAAACAAGTAGGATCCATATACGAGTACGTGTACTAATATTGGTTTTATATACAGAATAACTGTGTGAATTTTTTAAGGCTAAACTACACTTTTCTACTGTGTGGACAAACAACTTTAAAGAATTCCAGCTATCTCCAATGCTAAGAACTCACTTTCACTCTCTCACAATGTCGGAATTGTAAGGAATCACTGGGACTGTGATTCAATTGAAAAAGAAAAATCCGTATTCCAGTCATAATCCTTTAGCTGATGCACGACACTGTCTCCCTAGCATTTTGCTGACAATCCGAGACAATACAAATATTTCATTTCAAAACATTTTGACTTTCAACACAACAACTCAGAACTCTTTCTTTTGCTCTTTCAAAGCCAGAGTACGAATACGTGTTTCACCACATTAAGGAGACGCTGCTGATGTCGTCCTGCATGACTGCTTAGACAAATCCTTCTCCATTTTCTTCTTGAAAACACGACTTATGTGTATTTGCTGTGTTTTGATATTTTCTTTTTGGTTTGTCCTTTTCCGCTTCCGGTTCGGTTCCTTGTGTTCTTCTAACAAAAACGTCAACACAAGCGAAAACTAATAATCTTGCGCCAGCAGTTCAGTTCAGAGTTAGGTGGAGCAGGCTGTATGGTTTTATGCGTTTACGGTGCAGGTGTTCAATGCAAATGGGTTGCTCATTTCGGTTCATCTCGAGAGCAATTCTGAGCCATGAAATCTCCTCGTTTCTATGAATCTGTGTGTGAATTTTGTGAATTTTAATTAATGAATTACGTTTGACGAATATTTTGGTATTTGTGTCATGGCGGTTTTTTTTGTAACAAGGAGTACGTACTGCATCATGTCCTTGACATGCAATCTATGTATCATGTTTGGGAAGGAATAAGTTAAAAAAAGAAAACCGTGTACCAAGGCTATAGCAACAATTTGATTTAGCCGGTACAACGTCCTTTTTTTTATAATTGTCAGTATGTCCAAGCATCCTTTGCAGATCCATTTAATTCCAATCAAAAACAGTTCCTAGTGCTTAGTGTGTAGTCATTTTGACGGGCTATTTTCGCAGTAGACATTTGTAATTCAGAACTCATAGATAGAAAGGCTACCACGCTTCCATCATCGGTCTGTACTTTGAAAGCTTTGCTGTACCGGATGACACAGAAAATGGTTGAAGTAATGAAAATCGATAGCCAACAGGCAACCGGTTTCTACTGAAGGATGCTACCAGACATTCTGTTGCCATTCATTTGAATGGTCTATGTGGTATTTGTGCTATGAGTTGCTCTTTGTTGGATGCGGTGATTTGGAAATCAAAGTTCTGCCCTGAAGGAAGTAGTGAGGATGCTTACACGGTGGTAACCAACTCGTCATTATCGTGAATTCTGAGGGAAGAATATCAAGGATGAAGTTAGGCCAACGAATTCGGGACGAAATCATGAATTGTACATCAGAAATACTATTGAACTGTCTGTGTGGATAACGTGGCATTGTCACATGGCTGAATGTATAGTATGATCTGCTATTGAACATATCGTAGGAGATCGGTTTCATTTGGCGGACGCGTTTGTGTACCCTCCAAAGCCATGCATCATTTACATTTCAGATAGTGACTTTCACGGTCCTCTGTGAAGTTGGTCCAACAGAAGTTGGTCTTGTGCTGATTGATTTGTAATTAGTAAGGCTACAAGTACGTTAGCAGGTACTCAGATTTTACATATCAAAATTAATTGACAGCTTTCACTTCCAATGAAACCAGCTTCATGGATTGAGATACGGTGATTTACTTTACACAATTGAGTTGAATAAATTTTTGCTGAATTAGTGAATATAAATTTAATACGGGTCTAGTGCAAATTATCGTCGCACGACCGGTGCTTGACACTTTGATATCGGTGCCCCGATAGTCCTAGGTGGACATGAGTCTCAACCAATAGCACTTTGCATTTGGCAGGAAATCGTCTTCGATTGTGTACAGTGGGTTGGCTAAGGTTCTAACACCTATCACTTGAAGCCGAAGATTCATTAAGGTAGTCCTCACGTATAGAGAAAGCATCGCAGGGAACTGCATCATTTATGCCCGGCACATTTAAGACAAAGACAAAGGTGTATTATGTGTCCCGTCACGGTGCCAGTAAGTAGCCTGAGGTTTTCCTACTGAAAGGAAGGCCGCTGACGTATTAAAGACGTCTTTTGGTCTGCCTGCAACCTAGAAAGTCGTGCCGTCTGCAGTTGTGCTCATGCGAAACTCAATTGTCAACTGAAGCATTCACCGAGAACAAGTTCATCAGCTATCTTATTTCCTATTTTAAGATCCTTTTGTGACTTGAAATCTAGACAAGACCCAATGAATTCAGCCTTCCGATTGCATTCAATGATGTCTTACATCAGCCAGACTCTAAAAGCAGTTTAGATGTCACTAAAAGTTCACCCCCCACACTGATTCTTTAAAATTTTTGAAAGACAGACACAAGTTTTCCTTACGAAATGTGAAATCTTGTGTCAAGACACCAGCATCGACAGGAAAAGTCGATTTCGTATGTTTACTGGAACGGAGGTCGTGTTGCCATTGCGTCAGATAAGTCCATAAATCCAATGTCAAAAGACAATCGAAAGCTCCATTGCGTTTTGTTTTGAAGCCGACTGGTTTTCAAACGAAAGATGCCTTGGAGAATGCAGCCCATGATGTGAATATCAAAAGGAGACATTCATCTATGCGTCTACTGCACAGTCACGTTACAAGGAAAGCCCTCATGCAGCCGCGCCAGACAGTTTGGTAAAGGTAGTAATGACATGTTTTGGCGAGGGCTCGGTTATTGGCCTTATTATAGTCGGGTTGATCCAAACGACCCTGTTGAGGATTGGCCCCATATCGAGGTACGCTTCTTTCGTCCACAGAAGTTTGTTATCTACGCTAATAAGGAAATACTTAGCTTCTTTGGAGTGGATAGTGATGCCTTTAAGAACTAGATGAGTCAAACCAAGATACAAGCTATACAGAGCAATGTCTAGTTTTGGTATCCCTGCCAAACTCGTCCGCCCGCGCAGGATGACGATGGAGAATCCATGCTGCTCCATCAAGGTCGGTATGCATCTCACCGAGACCTTTGATGTCAAAAAAACATTTAAACAAGGCGATGTGCTGTCATTCGATTTCTTCAACATCATACGTGATCGTGAAAGAATAGTGCAATTACTCGGATGCGCCGATTATATTGTCATAATCGGAAGCAAGCAACGTGATGTCAGTAGCGCCTGCGCGAGTATTGCGCGAGTATTGAGACGAATACAAGACCAGGTATGTGCTGTCAAGCAAATAGGACACTCAATACCGACGACTCGAACAGAAGGTCACCTTCGACAGGTAGAACTTTGAGGTAGTTAAGAACTTTGTCTACCTAGACTTCGCTACAACAACGACAGCAGCACTGAGATCGAAGGAAGAATGACTCTTGCCAATCGCTGCTTCTTTGGACTAAGAAGGCAATTGATTAGCAAAGCCCTCTCCTAAACAACAAAAGTTACCCTATAAAGGACCTTATTAGTTCAGGGCTTGCTCTATTACACAGATTATGGGGGTGCTCTTGGCTGCTTCGAGAGGAAAATTTTTTGAGTGATTTTCGGTTTGCGTTGACGGTGATTGAAAGAGGAGCTACAGCGACGAACTTTACAGCATCATCAAACTTAGCTGGAAGAGTGAAGTTCCAACTACTGTAATGGCTGGACGAACACCAACGTCCCGGTCCGAAAAGTCTTCGAATCCGCCTCCGAGAGACAGCGCAAAAGAGGAAGACCGAGACTCAGGTGGCACACTGTTTGTTCTGCGAATTTCGCCATGTAAAAGAGTTGAGCAAAGGGTTTGCCTAAAATGTTGGGTGTTCAACAATATGTAATGTGCAGAAACATTAAAAGATGTTAACAGTAGTCTACGGGAGCACGGCAATATTAAAAACTCAAGCGTACGAGTGGTACAAAGAGTTTAAAGCAGACCGTACTGTGATTGATGGTTTGTCTCAATCCGGTCGTCAATCCATTAGTATGATTAGTATGACTGACGTAAACATCGATAAAGTTGAGAAAACTATCCTCGCAGACCGTCATGTGAGCATCAGGAAGGTAGTAGCCGATCTTGATATCTTGTTTGGATCGCTACAGAGCGTTATGCACGATGTTTTGGGCATGAGACGCGTTGAAGCGCGGTTTGTACCATGAATGCTGAATTTTTTTTGCAGAAACAGCATCGCATTGATGGCCAAGATGTTGTCGATGGCATCATTACGGGTGATGAGATATGGCCCTATAAATATGACGTTGAAACTAACCAACAATAATCGGAATGGCTCTTCTCAGACGAGCCAAAACCCAAGAAACCACTTAAAAGCGATCCAAAATCAAGGCTTTTCTTTGATTGCGTTGGTATAGTCCACTCCGAATTTCTTCCGCCAGGCCTTTCCGCAAGCTCCGTATTTACCTGCCATGGCTCGTTGTGACTGTTTTCTATTCGCACAGCTCAAGTTACCACTTCGCGAAAAGCGATTTGAGACGAGATTGAGGCGATTAAGAAGAATTCGCAAAAGGAGCTGAAGGTGATTCCAAAAATCGGCCTTTGAAAAGTGATTTTAATGTTGGAGCGAGCGTTGGAATATGTGTACTGCTTGAAATGGAGATTATTTTGAAGGTAATGAAATGAATATTGATGAATAATTGAACCATTTTCGTTTTATTGAAGAGGTCCGAGTACTTACTGATCGTAGGTCTTGAGCGAGTTAATCAGTGAGTGAGATTGGAAACATCCTCAAACACACTCCGGCCAGTATTAGTCCGCGTAAAACTATCAAGAGCTACGAACGTTGGAGGCCTAGTTCGAGACATAGTGCATGTTTGAAAAGTGCTATGTTTTCAGGGATTAATAGCGCCTACCCACATGTAAGTCCAGTGCCACTAGTCTGGTCTCCTTTCACTTATTGCCAAGAAGTATGTTGAAGAATTAATACAATAAGCCTCCCTTATCACCACCACTGGATGACTAAGCAAGTATGTCGTCACAAACCTGTGTGTCGTGAAACTGGCCCACTCTAAGTCCCCAGTCAACCCAAATGCAGGACTCCTTTCTTTTATGGCACAGGATACCTAAAACTGAAATCATTTTCAAACTCCCACTGGACTTTGTATCTCAAATTAAAATAAGTTTAAAATTATTATTGTTGGTGTAAATTTGTATCTTTCTTTGAATAACAATAACGTAATCAAAGGATCCCCACACGATCCTATGAAGAAACTTGTCTCTCCGAACTGAGTAAGCTCCTGCCTATCACAATATTCATCTCATTCTTAGGTATTTTCTAATCAAATACAAATATGTATAAACATGGGTGTATGAGTGTGTACAAGTTCCAAACAAAAATCGTATCCTTCTATTGGAAGTGAAATTTTAACATTTTTAGGTCAACACATAACAATAGGCTGACAGAACAAACATCAACATCATGAGGGTATTTGCTCAGGCAATTCTTTTGTTGTGCCAATAATTAAGTTATTAAAAGATTCATTGTTCGAAAATCTTGATTTGGAATATGCAAGTCGTCCTGGAGTGAATAAGTCACCACTGAAAACCCTTTGCTTATTCGTCAGATATAGCCGCTTCTATTTATAAATCTAAATCAATTTTAAACTCCCAAGTGGTGGTGATAGATACGTGTGCGAGTACGAGTACAAGCATTTGTACCTTGTCCTAAAATGCACCATAATCTCTATACAAATTGAAAGGCTTTAATTGAAAACAACAACCATTGGGGACTGCTGCTCATACATAGTACAATAGCAGCCGTTCTTGCCAGCCACGACCATCATACTTGTAGCAACCCCGATACCCCAACAAGTAACTTCTTGTTTTCGAAAGCCTGGAAAGCCTATTCCCTGTGCTGTGTGTAGATCTTATCGCTTGGTAATTAACATACTCCTTAAGAATCTTAAATTGTCCGGGGTAGACCCTGAGGGAGTGCGTACATGTGTACATAGATACTATGTATGTATGTAAATATACTGAAGTACAGAATGGTTGGTTAAGGCCTGCTGATGCCCTTGCTAAATGACCATTTTGTTGATTTAATCAAACGGAGCAAACATTATCCCAACGAAGCAGTTTTCATCTCATTGTTGCGAGAGGTACGAGGGCGGGTCAATAAGTCCGTGACTTTTTGAATTTCTGACCTCTTTACTGAAACAGCAACACTGCTCCTGTCAACAGGCATCTGTCAGTTGACTCTTGTCAAAATTTAAACTTGCTGCGTCAGTTAGTTTGTGTTTGACAGCTATTTTTATCAGACTACTCACTAATTTGAGGAGAAAATGGAAAAAAGTGAATTTCGTGTGCTTATTAAGCATTATTTCTTGCGAAAAAAAACCATTACCGAGACCAAGGCTAAGCTTGATAAATACTATGGGGACTTTGCACCATCGATTTCAATGGTAAAAAAGTGGTTTACTGAATTTCGTTGTGGCCGTACAAGCACTGAAGATGCCGAACGTCCTGGACGCCCAGTTAAGGTCTCTACACCCGAAACAATCGAAAAAATTCACGATATGGTGTTGGCCGACCGAAGATTGAAAGTGCGAGAGATTGTGGAAGCCGTAGGGATCTCGCATGGCTCAGTGGTTTCAATTTTGAATGATCACTTGGGCATGAGAAAGCTTTCCGCAAGATGGGTGCCGCGTTTGCTCACAGTCGACCACAAACGCAATCGTGTAACAACTTCACAGGAAGGTTTGGCGTTGTTTAATCGCAATATGGAGGAGTTTTTGCGCCGTTTTATAACCGTGGACGAAACATGGATCCATCACAACACACCAGAGAACAAACAACAGTCAAAACAGTGGGTTTCTAAGGGTGAATCGGCGCCAAAAAAGGCCAAGGTGGGTTTGTCAGCCAATAAAGTTATGGCGACTGTTTTTTGGGATGCACGCGGGATAATCCACATTGACTACCTTCAAAAGGGAAGAACAATCAATGGGGAATATAATGCCAACTTATTGGACCGATTCAATGACGATTTGAAAAAAAAACGACCTCATTTGGCCAAGAAAAAAGTTCTTTTCCACCAAGACAATGCAAGGGTGCACACATGTGCAGTTGCCATGGCAAAAATCCATGAATTGGGCTATGAATTGCTCCCTCATCCACCCTATTCTCCAGATTTGGCTCCGAACGACTACTTCTTGTTCCCAAACCTGAAGAAATGGCTTGGTGGAAAAAGATTTGACTCCAATGATGAAGTCATCTCGCAAACAAAGGCCTATTTTGAGGACCTCGACAAATCATTTTTTTTGGAAGGGATAAAAAAATTGGAGAAGCGTTGGACAAAGTGTATAGAGCTCAAGGGAGACTACGTTGAAAAATAAAATTATTTTTTTATCAAAAAATCTGTGTTTTAATCCAAAAGTCACGGACTTATTGACCCGCCCTCGTAACAATTAATGTCAAATCATGGCTACAACATTGTGTCTCTGGACGGAAATCCGATAATTATTCACAATGAACGTTCGGTTGGCTGAATAAATGAGAGGTGCTAAGAGTGAGGCCTTAGATACTGCCGAGTGGATGAATGGAGATTAAATGACCATTAGCCATGTAGAGTGCCATATTTAACACTGCAAGTGTTCAGATAAGAGCCGGGTTATTACGTCCATGTTCGAGGAAATTAGGTTGTTAGAACAGTTTCCACGTTGGTGGTTTGATTATTTGAAAATCTGAAGAGAATGTCAAGTCACACTGGCAGTTTTGTGTTGATGATTACCTTGAAGTTGTTTTGTTTAAAAAAAAAAAAAAAACATATTCTTCTCTGACATGAAAAATTCAAAACCTCGAGGGCCGAGGCAACAATGGACAACTGTATTACTAACTTTAGATTTTGAATAATAACAATTTTTTAATGGTAATATGGGTTACGAGCCAGCCGAGGAGTGTGTTTGCAGTGAACAGAGGTCTTAAAGTAGCGTTTATAGTCGGAGATAATAGATTGAATTCAGTTGATTTTGCGTGACATTCTGGAAATTGGATTTTTCAATTCATCTAGTGAAATTGTTGGTCACTCATATAATGTAGCAATTTTGTCATCTGGAAGATTACTTTGACATCTGAAACTTTATAAATTGAGTGAGTTGATGTAATAATTTTTTCAAGACGTTGCTGTAGGTTAGATGGGATTTTGCTGCGTTTACTCGGGCTAAAGTTCTGTATCTAATACGCGACTTTGTCAACGAGTGGTACACCTGCTTTTGCACTTATAGATGTGAGTAGCGCTCTTTAGTTAAACACGAAGGACATTAATGTGTTCATGCCACAGAAAATGCTCGTCGATGGTGACTCCGAGGTATTTAATGCTTTTGACTACCATTGGCTTGGATGGAGTCCGAATGCGCATCACCTTTGTTTTGATTGCATTTATGACCAATCCGTTGTCATTGCACCATTCAGATACAGAATTCAGAATTCGTCTTGCAATCTCTTAACGGCTTAAGGCAAGTGTTTGTGTTTTGCCACGATTGCGATGCCGTCGGCATAGACATGGGCGATACAATCTTTAAATGGTCTCAACATCTTGTTTGTGAAAAGAATGAATAAAATGGGACCCAATTCGGAATGTGGCATGTGTAATATATGGACTCGAGAACTGCTCTGCAAACTTAATTTGCTTTAAATAGTTTCGTCTACCGAACGATTGTTTCTTTCAAAAAGTTAATTGACGACCCTCCACGTTTTCCTCGGGTCATTTTGAGCATTCACTAATTTTTGTTTACAATAATTGGCTTTTATTTGTTCACAATCCTTATTAACTGTGTTTCGAAAATTCTTTGTAATCCCTTTCAAATTTTTTCCACCTACTGTTCCTATGTGTAGCTCATCCCTTTTTTTGCACATTGGTGGGCATTTTTTGCAAACGTCTCCAACCGGCTCGATTCTTTGGTAGCTGTCTCCGATTACGCACGCAAAGGTGACTAAGGTCCCTTTTTACTTGCATGCACTACTTGAATCACGCTCTTCCTCTACCGCGATGTCCCCTGGGGACGGATTTGAAGATCTTTCGGACCGGAGCGTTGGTGTCCTTCCGCTATACATGACCTACCCATCTCAGTATTTGGATTTTCACTCTCTAGCTAGGTCGATGTCGCTGTACAGTCCATACAGTTCGGCGTTGTATTTCCTCCAATCACCGTCAATGCAGATGGGACCGAAAATCGCTCGAAGAATTTTCCTCTCGAAGCAGTCAAGAGCACCCTCATCTAATTTTGGTAATGTCTATGTCTCTGCGCCATAAAGCTAGACTGGGACTTGTACAGTCTTATATCATATATGGCGACTTTTGTATTTCGAGAGAGGGCTTTACTAGCCAATTGCCTTCTTACCCCAAAGAAGCAGCAGACAAGAGTTATTGTTCCTTTGATCCCTGCGAGGGCGACGTTCTGTCCGAGACATCGGTTTTGAGTGTCCTTTTTGCCCTCGATGACCGCTAAATCCATTTCGCTGCTTCCGTCCCAATACTTTCGGAAGCCCGGTATGGGCCTAGCTTCTTGACACTCATTTTTGTTGCTCATGTTGTAATTTTTGTCACATCTGAGCAAGGCCTGAGGTTTATTGCCGAGTCCGAATGGCACTCCTCAGAAGCTTTTTAATAGGCAATTTTACTTTCGGGAGTTTGCCAATGCCCGCCGAAAGGGTGATGGCGATTTGAAAAAAATTATTGGTGACTCAGCCAGGAATCGAACCCAGACTCTCTGCGTGATAGTCCAATGAGCTAAACATCAAAGGTCTCGGTGAGATTTTCACCGACCTTGATGGAGCAGCGTGCATTCTCCATCTCATCCTGCACAGATGGACGAGTTTGGCAGGGATGGCGAAACTAGACATTGCTCTGTATAGATCGTCTCTATAGATGCTGTCACGCGGCCTTAAAATCGATGAATAGGTGGTGTGTATCGATCTAAAGCGCATGGGTCTTCTCCAAAATCTGCCGTAGTGTGAATATCTGGTCGATGGTGGACTTTCCTGGCCTGAAGTCACACTGATATGGACCTATCAGGTTGTCGAAGAATGGCTACAGGCTTTCACACAATACAGATAAGATCTTGTAAGTGATGTTAAGAAGACTGATGCCTCTGTAGGCGCCATATTTAAAAGATGAGCTGGTGTATGCTTCTTACCAAGTCATCGCCTGCCGCTTTAAAGAGCTCGGCGGTCAGGCCAACCGCTTCAGCAGTGCTCAACTTCAGCTTAGATATTGCTATCTTCACTTCATCCAGGTCGGGTGGACGGAATTGTTGGCCTTCATCGTCCAGGTTAAATGATTCATTCTGCTTGACAGGGGTATTTGGTTTGTCATCCCCGTTAAACGGTCTACAGAAATGATCTTTCCAAATCCTCAGCCTAGACTGCGACTCTACTACGCTGCTCTTTGTTCGCATCGACTGGCTTCGGTTCGGGACTTGCTTCCGTGGAATGTTTTTTCTACTTCTTCGTAAAACTTCCGAATCTTATTTCTGGAATAGCATCTCTCAGGTTCGTCAACAGTGCGCCTTTCAAGGTCTTACGTTTCCATCCGAGAAGTCGGTGTGGACAATTTTTATTTCTAGGAAAAAGCATTGGTGGTCAGTGTCCAGTAGAATAGAGGGGGTAACAAGTGAATTAGTACGTGCCGTCTCTATCTCGGACTGGTGGAAGTTGACCATAGCCTCGCGGCGGCTGACAGTGACAAGATTTATGAATTTAAAACTGAGATAATATGGTGAGGCTAGTCCCTTCTAAGCAAGGATAAAAAAAGAGTTATTCTCCTCTATCCTAAAAAATCGGATAGCCCCTCATGCGGAAACCATAATCGGAAAATACGAATGTGGCTTCAGACCAGGCAAATTAAGGATTGATCAGAAAATTATCCTTAGGCAGGCGATGGAAAAATGTCTAGAATTTAACATTCCAACGATTATAGACTTTAAAGCCGCCTACGATAGCAGCAGGGTAGAAAAATATAAAGTCATGGGGGTGTTCGGCATCCCAAACAAATTACAAAAGTATGTAGTCTAACCATTACTGACGTCTCAAGCCAAGTAAAGGTAGCTGGAATGCTGTCCAAGCCCGTCAAGATCTTAAATAGACTCCGACAAGGGGATGGACTGGCCTGCCTCCTTCCTCTTCAACCTGGCGTTGGAGAAAGCAATCCAAGACTCTGATACATCTAGAAGTGGGACAATCATCGTCAAGAAGCGAACAAGCTGTACACAACTCTTTCATCCAGATTGAGCTGGCAGCGGAAAACCCTGGGACTGCACATAAATGAAAGAAAAACTAATTACATGGTGGCTTTGTCTGCGAGAAACGTTGGTAGAAAAACATGAATTTGAAGAAGTGCAATCCTTTTACTACCTTGGGTTAGTAGTTGCCGTCGATCATAACACGGTAGAAGAAATACGGGGGTGGCTGGCTAAATCCAACAAAATCGAGTATAATGTTGCGTGGCTATTTAAATCCAGAAACCTCACACCATGAATTCGAAACTGCTGCTGTACAAGACTCTAGTCCTGCCAGTGCTAACATATGGAACGGAGACTTGAGTGCATAGCCAAAAGCACTCTGACCTCTGTATGAAATTTACGTCGAAGCAAATAAAATAACAAAAATAAAGCTCTGTAGAATCCGGTGGGCTCAGCACCTATGTAGCTCGTATGAGAGCAGAGGGTCCCCCTCTGTAGAAGGCAACATTGCAGACCACGCTTTCGCTGGAAGGATGGCATAGACCAGGACGCCCGAAGCCTTGGGGTGCAAAACAGAGAGCTGCATTGAGTATGAACGAGCCTACAATCACCTTTGCTAAAAATTCAATCAAATCAACTCAGAGCTCAGCAGCAAGAAGTTTCGATCGAGTTGTGCACGCGAAACGAAAATTTTATGATCGAACACCCAAGAGCCTGCATTGTATGTTCGCAATCGATCAGCTCACAGGATTGCTATGTGTGATGAACTACGAACGAGACTGTCGACCTGAACTATGCATGAATGTATTCATTTCGGCAGCATGAGCATATGATCGAACTTGATCAAAACAAAGAAGCTCGAGTCAGCTCGAGTTGAGTCAAATTTATATTTCTTTTATTTAAAACAAAAATAGATCGAGAGGCACAGAATTAACAAAAATATTTATTCATATAAGAGTATTCCTATAATACTTCTAATTTTTATTTTTAATATTAAATATTATTTATGTATTTGGAAAAAAAGGAACTACATTTCAAAAATTCTTGTACTGAATTGTAACTGTAATTAAATAAAAGAACAAAAGGAACTAAATTTTCAAATGTTTGTATGACTGCATTCTAATTTTAACTTAAACGAAATTTTAATTTTTTGATTTTTTTTGATTTTTTTGATTTTTATTATTTTCTTATGATTTTATGATACAATTCAATGTATAATACATACTTATAATTCATGTCACGGGGGGGAAAAAAAAAAAGAAAATAAGAAAAGCTGGTGACATTCTATATTTTAATTTAACAATAAAATAGAGTCGAATGCCACTTCAATGGACATATGTATAATAAAAGATAAGTTTTGGGTGGGGTGACCCTTAAAAAGCAACTCCATAAAAAATTGAGTAATAAGTTAGTTAATAGAAAATGTAAATCAAAAACGAAATCAAAAGTAATTGCTGAGAGCAGCAGTATCAAAATAATAAAAGCAAAATATATAATTATACCAGAATATCAGAAATTAGAGATTCTAAAGCAACAAAATTAAAACTAAAAAGCAACATTTTAGCGCATGTCATAAACGTTCCGGGTATTGATATTGCCCTGATTGACTGTGGGAGTTTATTAAACAACCGATAAGATAAAACAGAAAAGAAATTACGATACGCAGTGGTGCGGAAAAAAGGTACAGATAACATGTTAGTGAGGTTTCCCCGTAAATTATAATTTGAAATAAGACGAAAGTTACGGTTACCAGACTTCATGAAAAACGTTTTTAACACTTTAAAACAATACAAGTGGCGAACTGGAAGAATTTTTTGGTCACAGAACAAAGGAAAGCTTGGATATCTACTAGGTTTACGACAAATTTTCGTTAAAATGAGCAACGGCTGTATTTTATTTAGGTAGATACCTCCCCAACAAGTAATTCCGTATTGCAGCTTAGAATGGAAAATTCCATAGTAAATTATCTTTAACAGCTTATTTGAGCATAAATTACGCAAAAAGTAAAAATGTCTAAGAGTGCATCGAAAGTACTTTCTCAATGAGTCTGCATGATTAAAAAAACTCATTCTAGAATCAAGGGTGAGCCCCAGGTACTTAAAGTCGTCGACTATCTCAATTAAAAAACATTTATCACTACAGTTTAGACTACTACAAAAAGTGGGAGAGGGAGACGAACAATTACAGTTAGACAGTTTGTATTTTTCACACTGAGGTGCATGAAAATACACATTAGCCTTCAATTTGTGAGCAGAAGATAAGTTAAAAAACATAATTTTAGTTTTGGGGCTTATAGCTAAATTATGTTTTGCAAACCAGTGTCTCAAAAGGTTTAGATCCCAATTTATATCAGAAACCAGGTCCAAAGGACTGTTCAGACCATAAGATAAGCCTATGTCATCCGCAAATGCAGTAGGTGGTGAACCTTTAAAATTAAGATCAAATAGCGAATTTATATAAATTATAAATAGGATTGGACCCAAAACAGAGCCTTGAGGTACACCCAGTTTCAAGAACTTAATTTCGCTCCTAATTTCAACTACTCGTATCTTAACTCTCTGCGACCTATTTTCCAGATATGACCTGAACCAATTTAGGATAAATCCACGGAAACCAGCGTTTTCCAGTTTTCTCAACAAAAAATTGTGGTTAACCATATCGAAAGCTTTGGTTATATCAATAAATAAACCAGCTGTACATTTTTTTCCATCGAGGTGTGACATTATTTTAGAACAGTACTGTAAGAGTGCGTCCTCTGTCGACTTACCTTTTTGAAATCCAAATTGGACGGGACTGAAGAAATTTGTTTTAGTTAAAAAACTCATTATCCTATTTTTCATTAGTTTTTCAAAAACTTTGCTAAAGGTAGGAAGGAGTGAAATGGGTCTATAGTTGCCGATCTCAGTAGCAGAACCTTTTTTAAACAATGGAATGACATCTGCGCATTTAAGGCCAGCAGGAAAGACTCCCACAAACACGCAACGATTAAAAATATATGCCAAGACATCCATTATGAAACATCCAATTTGTTTAAGTGCAGAGTTACTAATACCATCAGCACCACACGAATTAGATTTTTTTAAGGTGCCAATAACTTTTAATATTTCAAGAGGAGTTATGGGCTGAAAAAACAAAACTAGTACATTGCAATATTTCAGCACAAAATGACGGACAAAGAGAACAATATGATTGGACTGAGCAAGGTTGTAAGTTGCAGGCTATATTGGAAAAATAGCAATTAAGTGCATCAGCAACAGCACGCTTATCAGACACATCATGTTCATCGACACGTTCATCAATAGGTTTTTTTGAAAATGTTGATTTATTTAGTATGCTGTTTACTATCTTCCATTCATCTTTCAGGTTTCCCTTTGCTGAGCTGAATTGAGTACGGTAGTAGGTATCTTGACAAATCGGAATCTCCTTTTTAAGTTCCACGCACAATTTCGTATACCTCCTACTTAAACCCAGGTTATCAGGATAGTTATTGCATTTTAATCTGAGTTTATTATTTCGTATAACTTTCTTTAACAAGAGCCTCGATATCCAAGGTTTAAGTCTCTTTACCAGCTTTTTCGAGGGCAGAAATGAGGAACAACCTAAAAAGTGCTTTCTTAGAGAATCAATAAACGCTTTATAAGCAGCAGAAGCATCACTCCAAGTGTAAACATTCTCCCAATACTCATAAGCCAGCTGGTTTTTAAGCTTCCTGAAGTTAATTTTCATTTTTCTTTGAGGGGATTCTGAAATTTTATAATTATTTTTATTTGATATATTTAATAAGAGTCCAGTCAAAGAGTGGTCAGTAATCCCTAAATCGTAAATGCATTTTTCGCACTCACTGACTGCAATATTTCCAAAACGTCCGTAAATATGGTCTAGACAAGTACCCGAAACAGTCCGAGTGGGCTCAATGATAAAGCATGCCAGTCCATGCAAAGCTAGTAATGCCAAGTAACTAGTTACCATTTCACTATTATCCATAATGTTAATATTGAAATCTCCTACAATAATAAGGTTTTTAGAATTTTCCTTTTCTAACAAATCTGAAAACTCTTTTACAAACATTGAAACGTTGAACATATGCAATCTATAGACACATAAAAAAACATATATTTCACGATTAATTTCAAGGGAAACCTTTAGAACATCTGCACTCATAAAATCAACACAGTTGTAGTTCTCTTTAATAAAACATCCAACACCACCAGCAGCGTAGTTTTCATTTGGATTAGCAAAGAAATTGAACCCGGGAATAGAATAATCGTTTTTTTCAACGTCGTATATCCAAATTTCGGACACAAAAACAATATCCGGAGTGCAAGCAAAAGAATCAAGATGTGTGACAAGAATTGAGAAGTTTTCTCTCAAGCTTCTGATATTCTGGTGAACAATGACAAGTTTATTATTACAATAGGAACTATTCATAAAAAAAATTATCACAATTTGTACTAAAAGGAATAGGGGTGGAAAAGTCATCAATAGAATCAATATCAAAATTAATTTATTACTTGCTGTAAATTAATGCACTAAATTAAGTGCATGATCATCAAAAGATTTTATAGAAGTGACTTTTCCCCCCTCAACCTGTCTCACAAGAATTTGATTGTTTTGATACCAAACATACTTTGCGCCTTTCTGCTTCATTGCCTCTTTTGTCTTCAAGAAAAGAGCAAGCGTATACTTCGTGAGAGAATCATTAATGAAAATCCCAGTGCCGCTCACTTTTCCCTTGCCACTGTCACTGCTGCTATTGCTGTTACTCCCGCTGTTGCCAACACCATCAATGTCAGTCACGTGTGTGTTGAGATTTTTTTGCATTTCCTCTTTGCACACATTATTCGCTGCCTCGTAGTTAAATCGGAAAATCTCACGCAGATGATAGCTTTCAATGTTGGAGAGGATTTTGCTTGCACTTTCTTAACATAACATCTCTCGATTTTGTCGTCGGGAACATCGATGGACAAGGCTTTGGTGAAGATCTGCTTTGCCTTGCTGACTGCGTTTGTGTCATTGACATTAGACACACCCACAATTTCGATGGAATTGCCGAGGAGGTTTTGTTGATGCCAGTTAATCTTGCTCTCCAGAACATTGACCTTCGATTTAAGTTGCGAGTTTTCTGCTCGCAGCTCGTTAATTTGTTGTAGAAAACAAGAGCTTTTTTTCCTCCAACTTCGAAGGCTTGCGTTAATCATCTGTAGAGTGCATTCTCCTTTGCTCTCAACAGCTGTTATTTTTGCATTGCCTTTTTTCACTTGCTGTATATTTGCGGTAGTTGTGGCCAGAGCATTGTTATTTAGATGATTGGGTACCACAGTACTACTACTGTGAAGAGAACGGCGTTTCAACACTGCACATTTATCACAGCGGAATGGATTGCCACTTGATTTAAAAAAATCAGCTTCTTTTTCTGTGTTGTTTACACACGCGAAGTGAAAAAAATGCTTACAATCGCTGCAATTTATTTTAGTTGTGCAATTGCGATCAATTTTCTGTGAACACACCGAACAATTCATTTTTAAGAAGTTTAATAGAATGTCTCTATGTGATGCGCAACCCACGAAAATCCAGAGAGAACTGACAAATTATGAAAAGAATTAAGGAACAGCAGGCTATCAACTGCTCTTGGCCCAAGTCTATTCCGTTTTTCAGTTATTATGTTGCCAGCCAAAGAAAACGATCTCTCAGCCGCTGCACTGCTAGCTGGCATTGAATGAAAATGCTAGTATAAACAATTGAGGGTATTTTCTTTTATTATTCTTCCACCACTCCATTAAATCAAAGTTTTCAAACATATCTACTATTTCTTTACAAGATCTTTCCACTTCGCCTTCAGACTTTTCTATAGTTTTTGAGGCAGATAGTTGTATTAAATTTGAGAAACAGAAAGCATCGTTTGTTTTATTAGAGGGTGGAACTTGGCAACTTGAATGCAAGTTACTTTGATTTGAGATACTAATTAAATTAAAAGAAAAATTCGGTATCGAAGTAGGTTGGAGATGAAGAGTGCATTCAAATGCAGACATTTTTTATATCATTTAAGTCATATGCTTGCATATTTACTATATAGCTGGTGGGTATAAAAAGAATGCAACTTTATGCCACAAGTCTGAATTGGCGACCCATATTTCGTCAATATTTTTTAATATATTTTGCTTTAAAATTGAAATTGGAGCTATATCTTTAGTTATCGGCTTGCAAGGGTTTTTTATTGTTAAAATTGAAGGAAAAACATAGCACATCGATGGAGAACTGCAAAGCTACAATTTCCCGAAAGCAATTTCAAAATTTTCACTTATTTCTACGAGGGATTTAATAATGGTTATTTTTATATGTAACTTTCTTTTCAAAACATTCTTAATTTCACCCCAATTGTCAACTATGGACTTTTGCATTCTATAATACGAAGTCCATCGCGTTGGACATTGACTTTTTATTGAGGTGGGAAGGAGATGCTGCAAATTTGCCTCCTAAATGACAGCGAACGATTTGTCCAATACATTGGAAAATAAGTGGCTACTACAGTTTACGCGTGTATTCTTTTATAAAGCCTTAACAATATTTGATCCTATGTCGGTATTAAACCTTATTTTGTCAATATTTTCAACACAAAATTAATCAAATGCACTTTTTGGCTTTTAAAGAATATTTTCACTTGTAGACCTTTCGAAATCCATAGATTTTATTCCTAAAACAAAATCAATAAATTTAAAATCCTTTTGATCGTGGAATATCACGCGAATAAAGTTCTGCTTGACATAATTGTCTGTCCACATGTCTGTTGTACTCGTAGCTGATGTTCCGCCGCTGCTTACAATATTATTTATCTCTTTAAGTTTTTGTTTTTTTTTTCATGTGCGCTTTCTTTTACTTTCCGCAAAATTGTCGTTGTCTTCCACAATGACATGTTCACCATAAGTTGCTCCGATCTTGACAAAAAAAAACTTTACCAGTTTTATGAAGCCAGAACCATGGACTGCAGAAAATGGCCTGCAGTCTTCAGTAATCCATCTTGCATACAAAGGGTTAAGTTTGATATTTGGCTGTTGTTGTATTCTAAGACCATAGTGCAAGTGCGACTGTATACAAATCTAGCCAAGACTAAATTGTCTTGTTTTAAAATTTCGGCCAATATCTTCCATACAAAACTACGCGGTTTCGCTTTCAATGTTAGCCCTGAGCTCGTTATTGCCGGTATACTAGGGCGAGAATTACGACCGAAAATTGGAATTAACGCTCTTAAAGTTGCAGTCACCGACTCCGAATTTCGGTGGAAAATTTTTATAATTTACAGACGTTGCTCGTTCGTGTTCTTTACCATGATGAAAATGTTGAGTTTACTGAATAAATTGACAGTAACAGTTTGCTTTTTAGTGAAATAGTGCGTTCACAAATTAAATTCAAATTTGTCAAGTCCCTGTTGGAAAACAACACAACAAAAAAAAAAAACACTGTGGCGCTGGTATGGCCTAGCTCTTGACACTTATTTGTGTTGCTCATGTTGTCATTTTTGTCACATCTGAGCGGGGCCTACGGTTTATCGCCGAGTCCGAACGGCACTCTTTAGAAGCTTTTTCGTAGGCAATTTTACTTTCGGGAGTTTGCCATTGCCCGCCGAAAGGGGATGGCGATTTGAAAAATTGTTGGTGACCCAGCCAGGAATCGAACCCAGACTGTCTGCGTAATAGTCCAATGAGCTAACTATCGCGCCATCGCCATCGCCAAACAACACAATAGCCAATAAAATAAAAGAGAATGCAAATTTTATGCGTGCACCGTATCTCAGGTGTCATGAGCGACCCGAATACAGTTCGATCATGCAAGTTGATTGCATATAGCACGGGCGATCATTGCTTGTTGCTAAACAAAAACGCACGATCATAAGCGATCATTTATGATGTTCGATTATGTGATTCGAACTGAAGTGTTCGCTTTGAGCTCATGATCATTCGATCGCTCTTTGTCGCTCAATCAAAGTGGTAAAATCATAATGAGTACGAGTCAATGTTCGAGTGTGATCGAACATTTATTACCCGTTGCAGTTCTCTGGATGACATCGGCCTGCGGTCACGATAGGTGGACATATTTGTTGATGATGATGGCTTATTGTCATCTTTCTCCTCTGAGGGGGTGTGCTTGCATACAAGGCTAATGTTAGCGAATTTCCCATTGATGCGGACCCTGATACGGATTCTTACTAGGTACACGTTCAAGAAACTCAATATTTCTCTAAGTCAGCTTCCAACAAAAAATCGGCAAACTTACCTTAGCAAGTAGTAAACTAATTATTCGTTAAAATCATTGTCGTGAAATATGCAGCCTTGAAGGACGTCATTTATTTCTATCCATTCTGCCACTAATCCTAGCTCTCTAGGCACTATGGTCAGGGAATTTTGATGATCTTTCCAGAAGGACGATGTCTCTATATCGACATTTAGTTAACCATTTGTTATAAGATTTTTCTTCGGATTTGAGGATATGCAGATTAAAATAGCAGACATACTCTTAGGCTCGATGACTTAGGCCCCTAAAATAGGGATACACCCGCCTTCGTAGTCGTATATCTCTAATACACTTGCACCCGTCAAAGTTGCTGTAATTCTCTGATGTTTTTACTATTTACCACGTTGAGCTTGAAAAAAAGAAAACTCGAATATACTCGTAGTCCATTCCTACGTTTGGGAAAGTAAGTCAATATTGGTATTAACGACTTTGCATGAGGGAGGTTCGCCGTCCTTTTTCTTGTATCTTCCGCTTGGGAAAGCGACTTAAATTCGCTCCTTATTTTACTCACAACTCACGTAATTCGATTCGTTGTTGAAACAATTTTTCCTGCTATTTGTTGAGCTCTAAATACCCAAACGGAAAAGGTATTAACACCTACAACCATTTAAAAGTTTTTTTTTTCAAATTTTTTTTTTCTGTTTCTTCAGTTCAGTGTGCTCATCTTCAAAAAAAAAAAAAAAAAAACGAAAACTCTCAAAAACAAAAAGTTTACACGATTTTATGTTACAAATTTTGTACGCTACCTATCTGCCTAGTGCCCTAGTATGCTTTGTGTCTGCTGCTTATGTTGTTTTTTTTGTTACAGAATGGTGGTGGTGGTGGCAGTGTTAACATTTTCATTATGTAAACTTTATTCATCTATGCAAATCTACTTACCCCTCTGCAGAATAATAATAATAAAAAAAAAAGAAAGGCAAAAACGGTGAAAACAAAAGAAAAAAAAATGTATACTCGTATATAGTATATGGGAAAAGTGAGATAGAAAAACGTGATTATTTGTTTGGAACCTGTCGTCCTTCAAACGAGAACGGAATCATAAATTATCCTTGCCAGGAGCGGCAAACTCAAGTCACAAAGTATCTACACGTAGAGATGTTAAAACATTGTAATACGCGAAACGTAATTCATTGGAAAAATATTACAAGCCAAGTAGTCACTCGTTTTTTGGGGGGAGGGGAGTAAAAGATTGAGGTGGTGATTTCAGTTTTTGTTTTTTTTTTTTGGGGGAAAAACTTTTTGATTAGGAAAAACGCGAAACTCAGATTGGATTCGTTTTCTCTGCCCCATCAATGAGGGATGATGTTTTCAGTTTCTCGGTCTTTGTCTCGGTCTCGGTCTCGGTTTCGATCTCTGTTTCTATTCCACACTCTGTTATAAACTTCTCTTCGGGTTCATGTCAAAACACAAGTTTCTTCTCAAAACAACATATGGTCGCCTAGGTTGTTCTTGTTGTTTCTTTGTCGTATCTGTATCAGTATCTGGGTTATGGAGGTGGGCGGGGGTATGAGTTCGGTATCTCACAGTAAAGGAATGTAGGGCAGTAGCAAAGTACGAGTTAGAAAAGAAGACAAAAAGTTGAAAAAGCCAGCGAAAGGATAACTAAATGTGTTATAAATCATCAAACAAACAATGCTGGAAGTGTATGTGATAATTTTGTTCTTTTCTTGGATTAAGATTTATGTGCAGCATTTTAAGATTTATAATATTCGAGTATCTGATATGGGAGCCCGTGATTAAGATATGTTTAGTAGTAGCGTATGCTTTTGTATCATATTATGGGGGTATTACGGAGGTAGATGGAAAACTTTTTAACTCAGTTAAAATACTACATTTGGGGTAATTTCGACTCAACAATGGCCCTCCCGGATCGGGTGTGAGGCAAAGAAACTTTTAATCGGTAAGTCAACGGTTATGAAGTTTTACGCAGTGCTGAAGACATGGAAAAAAAGATACCAGCATACGGTATGATTTATTGGCTGAACGAAAGACAGGTCAAAACGATATAAATTGCCTTAGATTTATTGGCTTATTAAAAAAGTAAAAACCGTTTTAATCAACAAGATTGAGTCAATTAAAATATCTGGACTGGCGCATCCGTAGTCAAATTAATTTTCACATCCGGAAAAGTAGTTTTTGAAAGGCTCCAAAAGGCACCTTAAAATTGTTTTACTTTTCAACGTTTTGCTCAATTATTATATCATTGTTGTCGTTTTCTTTGTCATTTTCCTTTCTCTGTGTCGTCCCCCTTTTTTCTGTTTCAGCACGCTCTGTATCCTTATTTCGTTTTTCTCAGTATGAAAGGAGTACGTCCAACTGACAGTATAACGCATATAAAATGGAAGATAACTGGAAAACAGCATCTAGGTATGCTGCATCAGAGACGACAACTAAAAGGGCGCAATTTTCCTATCTTTATTGTGAACAGATAACTTTAAGATACTGTAAAAACTCTACGGCGAAGACGACGTAGCAACAAGAAGTTTCAAAGATCATACTGGTAAGTTAAAACAACATTTTACCTCCTAAGTTCATGTTCTTGCAGAGCGATATCACTTTCATAAGACAGTAATGAAATCAGGTCAGTCATATGCATCCTGGATTGTGGATCTTAGAGGAGTGCCTCGTAATTGTCTTTTCACACGTCCAGATGCAAATTGTTCTAGTTCTTATGTGCACAATGTGATAGTGTGATAGTATTCGCACTCAGGAGCTACAGATGCCTGATCCATCCCTCCAAGATGTATTGCACATTGCGACTGCATTTAAGACAACACACAAGACACTTATGATAATACTAATACAAGACGGCACAAAAGTCGTCATCCGATATTGTTTTGCTTGTTTTGCTTTTGGATTAAGTTTAATGATTGTCTGAAATTCGTTTCCAAAGAAAATGATATCTGCTAAGTTGTCGCTGCAAGAATTAATGACCATTCGGGGCCGATTTATGGCATTTTCCATCACTCCTGCCAGAACTCTCGGCGATAGGTCCTCGCATTCTAGACCGATATTCCCTTTGAATGGCTTTGAATCTGAGGCTTATTGACAGAAAAGAAGTCTGGAATGGTTAAATCAGGCGATCTTTCCCACCAGTGCAAATTGCCCAAAACGAGAGATTCGGCGATCTGGAAACGCAGCCCTCAGAATTTAGGTTCTTACTCGTGTAGTATGCGCACTTGATCCATCACATGTTTTTCCGTTTCAATTCTACCAATTGAGTAAGGAGAAAGTCGTTGAGCGTGGCTCTGTAGCGCTCGCCGTCCACAGTAGTCGTTTGGCCCGCGGCGTTTTCAGAAAAATTAGGCCCGATGACGCCTCCAGTGTAAACAGTTACTGATGATGAGCAAGTGTAATGGCTCTTCGTGGGTTATGCGTGGACTTAAAGTGCCCCAGAAGCGACAATTCTGCTTATTCAGAAATCGACAGGGATGGAAAAGGGCCTCGTCGCTCATGATAAAAAGTCGTCTCCCTTGTGGTCGAGATGGCTTAAGCGTAGGTAACACATTTTTGTTGGTCAATAGCTACAGCTGATGCACTGTCTGCACTCTCACCGAAATTCTTTCTAAAGGTCGCCGATCGATGCTCAATGGTTTTCTGCGAGATATTCAACCACAGCTGTGATATTTTTAGCAGAACGGTTGCTCCGTGGCCGGCCAGATCTGGCAGCATCTCGTGTTGTCCCAAATTCTTCTAGGCGAGTGGCCAAACCCCCTTGTGTTTGCCCAGTTGCTGTCGGACGACCGGGAAATCTGCGCCGAAATTCACTCTTTCCCCAACACCTCCGAAGAATTATTCCGCAAAAAAGTCGTAACAAATTTTCCGCGTTCTTTAGAAGTACGAGTATAGCGATTCATGTCTTGTTGACATGTAATTTGTATCTGTTTTTGGCAAAATTGCAAAAATTATAGCATTTTCCGATATGTGATACCTTCTTCGCCACCTAGTCAATCAGCTGCCAGTGACGAGCATTCGTAGTATCTTTTGTCCGTTTTCACAGTCAAAATCGCTTTGCAAATCGCATTTAAGCTGTTAAGTCAACCGCAATAGAAAACAGTGTCGACATTACAAAATAGTTTGTCGGAAATGCAAGAAGTTGCTTGTATGTTAGGAAAGAGTACGGCTGACAGTAGTAGTGTTCAGCGGCCTGGTAACAGCTCCTATTGCCAAACAAATACTCAAGCTCAGAAATTCTACGGAGAGTCTGCGTTTTTCTGAAGTAGTGTACATATGAAGAGGTTCAAGATATTTCAAGCTCGGATATCACAATGGAGCTGATCGTAAATTGGAAGCTGATGACATGTTAAGTTGACACAAGAGCGTCGTGCTCACTATTTGGATGCGATGTACGAGTATATCAACAACTATGTCAAACGAAGTGTGAAATTTCTTCAGTCATATGGTTGGCCATCGGTTTCTGTAAGAGGAGAATTAGAGATAGATGTCATTTATAAAAAGTCGTTGCAGAAAGGAACTTTGCTCGTGGTAAATAGTAATGGAGGAAAAATTCTAGGACTAGACTGGTTCAGGACATTTGGTTTAACCATTCATGATACTGTTTTTCAAATTAATGCAAATACTTCTCTACTCGGAAGCATTGAAACGATCTGTGGGATGCATTTTGAGCTATTTTCGACAGATTTAAGCAAGTAGAAAGACAACAAAGCGTATCTGGCTCTTAAGGAAGAGGCCGTTCGAAAGTTTATTCACCATCAATCCATTCTATATGCGCTCCTAGATAGACGAAGAAGGAAATCGATCGGTTAATTATTGCGGCAGCGATACTAATACATCGCCCGCTCAGTCGCCAGTTCCCATGGTAGTAGTACAGAAGGCGAATGGAGGAATATAAATGTATGGAAATTGTGGATGTCAAATGTAAATACACAGAACGGTTTACTGACTCCGGTCTAACCAACACCTCATCCTACATAGGTCTATCTGAAACGGGATAGGCCCTTTATGTCGGAGGTTATGCAACCGTGGTAACTGCGCTGACATGGAAAAAATACACTAGTTCCAAAACACAAACAAGCCTCGGACACGAAGGGATCTACTGTTGACCACCCCGGGAAACGAATTAAGGACAACGAGATATGTACATGGAATGTCAGGTCCCTTAATTGGTTACGTATGGGTGGCCGTGGCTCAAGTGGCAGTGTATTGACTTTCTAATCGTTCGGCGTTCAATCTCAACCGCGACCGAAGGACATTCTTTTTTTCAGCTAACCAAAATCATTTAAGATGAATGGTTGTCTAAAATACAACGACAACAAGTCAATTTACACAAATAATTAGTCTCCCCATTAAATGTTGGATGCCAAAGATCTTTCTCTCTCTCTCTCTCTCTCTCTCCATTCCATTTTCCAAAAAACCTTAACACGTGCTCCGGCATTTTAACCCTCTTGAATGTTAAGTTCTTTTTTTTTTTAAAAAAAAAAGAGTATACCCGAGCAACTACCGGAGGCCCTAGACTGCTGTTGGTTAAATTTACCAACGCACATGCCTTATTGAAGGCGGAGAACTTTAAATTGGCAACACCGTTTTCTGTTATAGCCGTTTTGACAGTTTTAGGTTCTTTTGAGGTTAGTTTGGTTTGACAATTCGTCAGGATTAAAATTGTTTAAATTTATTTAAAAAAAAAAAAAAATCAATAAACTCATCGGGCATTATGTACATTTCTTGGTGCTCAAAACTATGGATCATTTTAGCAATACGCTTACCATTTCGATAATATACATCCTGTAAGACACGGTACAGTGACACACATAAGGCAATTGATGGCGTGCAGCAAAGTGTTGATGATGATCCAAATGTGTCAATTCGTCATCATGGTAAATTATTAGCCTTGTGCCCGACCACTTCATGGAACATCTAGCTTAAAGGTCTTGGTTTATTTGCTTACAAGATTGTTCCTGACTTATATTTGGTTAATGAGCCGAACGAAACATGCCTATGATTCCACAATTTCATTTGAAATTTTTTTTGATTAGATGCCAAATTAAGAACTATTATAACCTACAAGCTTATAAGATTGCACCATGTATGAGTCAGCCGCAGTGATATCGTGATGCCTGAAGAGCAAATAATTTTAATACTACAGCGTACGTACATAGATATTAATTACGGTGGCCAAGACCCTCGTAGAATAAACATGGCTTACATATGTAACACAGACTCTGTGTTTAATTAAAGGCGTCTTAGCTTAGTATCAAGCTGGGGTTGTAGTCATCATATTGAACCTTGCGTTTGCTCTACTGATTTTGCTGTCTACATACCTACAGATTCATCTTCCAACACCGTATTTCAAAGATAAAGGATCCTGGTTACGATCTCAATTTGTGGTTACAACACGAGTCTTGGAACACTGGCCACACCTGTCACAACCACTGGCAGCTTCTCCTGTTATGGTCAACGCACGTTGACTGCATTTCTTTCTTCGCTCTACTGTTGAGGCCGCTCCAATCCGAGCTTGGAGAATAAACGCTCTTCAATATATGTCTCGGTGTCTGCTGAGAACCAATTCCACCGATTTTCTTTTGCCCTCTTCTGACGATTATATCAGCCCCAAATGAAAATAAGTTTTTCACAGCCTTCGATTGCTCATCGATGTTTGCAGGCGATAGGGATCCCGGGGCCTGTGGATATTATTTGAGTGGTGATTGTGAACGTATGCAGTATAAATTGGTTGGCGCTCTCCCTGCTCCAGTTTTCTTATTGCTTATTGCTATATGGCTGATCTAGTTTAGTGTTCGTTGCCTATCAATCTAGACCCAATCTATCTTCTGGCAATCGTTTTGGATGCGTCTCCAATCCAAGCGTTGTACTTACTGATACTTCCATGGCCATATGACTTCATCACAAAATTTAAAGCCTGCGTTGTTATCTCCTGAACTCGCATTTAAATCGCTATTACAACCAGGATGTTCCTGTTCGGCTTTGATTTGTCGACAAGACCTAGTTAAATCTAAGAAACATCTAGGTTGGTGGACCATGTTAATCTCAGCCGCTATATCACTGAGTGGCAAATGTAACTACGATGTGCCGCTAGGACCAGTTATAAACTTACTTCACTTTCGCAAGTGGTGTTCCGAGGTTTGATGGAGTAGAGAAAGAAGCTGTTTTCAATTTCACAGAGTTCCATCTCTGGATCTCTAAATCTCTCTCAAACTGGAAGAAATTAGAAATTTTGAGAATGTCTTCCCATTGTCGACGAAGGTCTTAACATCCCAGAACACAATTGTTGTTCTAAGTTAATAGCCAATGGTAGTCGACAAAGCATCCGTCTGTGTCTAAGCCATTTCTGTCGCTTTCTGGTTTGTTTGCGGATTGCTGAGCCTCAGACCAACCAAGAATTATCCTTTTATACTGGCGTAGGGGACTCAGGTTTCACAGTTTTCAATAAAGCTCTCTGGGAATTCCACAAGAAAAGCGCTAAAAGTTAGACATCCTATCAATTCTGAGGTCTTCATTAGCCAATGCCGCTCCTCCTGGGCCGGTTACTAGTCAGTTAGTCCCCTAGTGTCTATTTATAGGGAGGTCTTGGGGCTTTCTAGTTTTATTCGGCTCCTGTTTGCCCTCGATGGTCCAAGACATTATCTTCTTAACACCTTATCATGTCGCTATTTCCACATTCAATTATGGAAATCTTGCAACTGAAGAGCTTAGAACTTAATCATTCTTTCTCGGAAGATTCCAATTTGAAAGTTCTACCGCCGAATGTAGTTTTGTTTGCGACTTCTGATTGGCTTTCAAGTTTCCAACATAAGTAAACTAAAAAAAATTTTACCAAAATTCATAGATGCAAAATACTTTCGATGTCCTCAAAGTCATGAAAATGTCTTCGAAGTTATTAGTTTTTCTATAAAATCTTTCCTCAACCTCCAGAGCAACCGCTTTCCATCGCCACATTACTTAAAATATCTGTCGCTGTTTTTGAAATACGACCTTACGTTCACAACGGAACAACTTTTTGGACCCCACTTTTTCAACTCACAAAACTGCATCATTATTGTTGCTCTACTAAGCAAGCATTACCTAGATACGTAGTCTTAGTCGTCCTTGTGCCTTTTATGAAAATGTTTCTCCTTTAAAGAGTATCTATGTATATTTTGGTGTCTCAGTATCTCGTTTGAAAAGTGAAAAGTTTGTCTACATTTTTTTTGCCGCCCGTTTTTGGATCATTTTCTTTAGCATAAGCACATTTACCCGGTTGTTTTTTTTTACTTTGGACGGTTGATGGAAAGTTTTTGCTTTTCGAAGGACGGATCGGTGGGGCTTACTGTAGGGATGTGTGTGCTTTGCACGTAAACGTAACATTTTTATCTTACCCCCTTCGTTGGGGTTAGTTTGAAAAATCGTCACCCGTCTACTCGAAGGCAGGCCACCATAGATTGTGTGGATAGAAACTATAGTTTTGGGTTATTTCTGCTGATTACAATGTTGAGATGGAGACTAAAGGAGGCAGCCAACTTGTATCGTTGGAGTAAGTGACGAAAACGTGAAAAGTTTTAAAACCATTTTACAATGCCACTTTTATCTATTTGGTCTTAAAGTCTTTTCTAATCAGCTTGGATGAAGGCTGAATGGTTATCTGTATTTGAAGGAGAGAAACGATTTATTTTTCCAACACGTCGTCAATTAGAGGAGGATGAAGAGACTATTTCCAACTTTGTATGGGATCAGACATTGGTACTTTCTTTTTCATTAATTGAGGTAGAACTTAACATTAGCAATTGATCTTGAATATAGTAACTTTGAAACCCTTAAGTAAAGTGGTATTTCGCATAGTTATTTGTAGAGCTGTGTCCAGTAATAGAAAAGGCCTCTAACTATTTGAAGAAAGAAAGTCATATGATACGAGATATACTACATAATTCATCGTCAGCGTAGGAATTTTGCATGTGATCTGAAAATATCTCAAAACAACCTTCGAGGCGCACTGCCTTCGCGTTTGAGTTTTTGAAATCACACATCTCTTGCAAGAATTCTTTCCACATTCGATTCACAGAGATTTTTCAGTATCTGAGGAAATGGAGCCATAGAAGCATCTTTCTACAAGGGATTGTAGAAGGAAGAGAAAGTTTCGGGCTTGGTATTCTTTAGAATGTTGTTGCCCAGGACGACGATCAAGCGACTTGCAATGTAATGGAGTACATTATTCCAATTCTCTAAAATGGAGTTCTCGATCTGATACAAAAGAAAAATTAGCTCTTTGAACCGCAAGGATTCAGCATTGAACTAACTGAAATGCTGAACGGAACACAAGGGACTATATTTGAATTGTTGTAAGGAGTTTAGGTAGCCACGTATTCGTGTCGAATTGGGTTGCTTCTTGCCAGTACCCTGTACATCTTTCCAAAAGTAGCCATCATTGCACTCATTCTGTTGTCGAGTTGGTTCTCCGTTGGGTTCCTCTATTTGATTCTGTCAACGTTTACTTGTTTTGTAGTCTTCTTCGTCATCCACTTATTTGCGCTTACCTCCTAGACGTTTCTCGCCATGCCATGTATCTAGGTCTTGGGAATCCTGTTTTTTTATGAAGCCCGTACGCTTGCCAGTAATTTCCATTCTTCACACATCATTCCTCCACGACGTATAGGAGCTTGGGCTCTGTTCTTAATGGAGCCAGTTGCTCATCCTTTTTACGTTTAGTAGCTATATTTTGTACGAATAAGTGTTCATAGGGAATGCTCCATTTTCCTTATTCAAACCAAGCAATATTCATTGGAATGACTTAGTTTCATCTCTCTTTTCAAAACTGAATCATTGAACGGAGATGGAGTTAAATTAATTTGCACCTGAAGGAAAATAAAAACAATTGCAAAGAATTTTAAGGCTCAATTTTATAAATTTTTTAAAATGCTGTGTCCTCCCGCTCAACCGTCTTTTGATGGGACCGCCGCCATTGACAATATGTGACCAAAAACTGTGATGACATAATGAAAATGACTGAACTGACTTTCGCTAATTTTCCAACAGATGGCGATTCTGGGGAGCTTTATCTACGAGGCTACCATTCGAAGATCCGGTCAGAACTAGTCGCACTTAGGTGCAATGAAGTTGGGTTAGCTCTTCTCAGTCGAACTTACTTCAGCTCGTAAGGAGCTCTCATTGCTGTGTGATCCTGGGACATTTTATTCGTGTAAAGTTTTTTACGGTCAAGTTAGCTGTAAAAGATAGGGTTAGCTTACGATTACTCATACTTAAACGAGTAGATCACCATCTTACACAGTTGAGATGGTAGTCAAATGTGATCTTACTGTTTTCTTTTCTCTCTCTTTAACTTATCTTTTTCTCTACCAGTCTGTTCAGACTGTCCTTTTATAGTAATGTAGCTCTTTTCCTATTGAACCTTGTCTTTTATTTTATTTTTTTTTTTTTTTCATATTTTGGGACGAGATAAATGGATAAGTTTAGTCGAGATGTATGGAGTAGTGGCAAGAACTCACCCTATCTGACGAGCCAGAGCCTAGGAATCAAGACGTATTTCGTTAACAAATAGGGTATACAGAAGAGGTGATATCACTCCTCCCTGAGGGATGTCCCTTGAAGTATTGACTCTCAATACTCTCTTATAAATATTTAGGTTACTTCACTGTTTTAACTGGAAGAAATGTGCTGCTGAAGCGCATAGAACGCTTGCATAAGTTTATGGTTGCAGTACTCCAACTAATAAATAATATCTGAAATAGTTTCAAAGCTTCAAGGATGGTGTTTTTTACATTTAAGACAATTCCTTCCCCCCCCCCCCCCTGGACAGCTTAAAAAATGCGAAGACAACGAATTGGAGGCATTATTTGAGGATGATCCAAGTCAAATCCAGAAGTTTACGATAAAAACCCACGGGAATGGTTCACAAGCAAGACAATTAGGTGTTTTATAAACTGAAATCTAGCGACGTTGAAAGGCGGTTTTCCACTTGCGATCAGCTGCTTCAAAGGCAAAGTTGAGAATTTTTTTTGCATCGGATTGTGGGTGAGTATAAGAAGCGGATATTCTATAACAGTCCCAATAAGAAAAATGACTAACTAAGCCCGGTAAATCGTTGCCATCGACCTCAAAATCAGCACCAAAGCCGAATATTTATGTTCGAAGGTCATAGCGAGAGACCAAAGTGAGGCAGGAAGCAGTACGTCGGTGGTCGAGGGTGCCAATCGAGTGTGTAAAATTTTCTTCACCTAAAAGTACTATTGCACGGTTTTGAATCCTATCTAGTTGGAGAAAAAAATTCTCACAGGCACCTGACCAGATGTACATCAGATCAGGGTGGGTGAAAAATTTCTTACGTCGCTTCAAGAAACCTAGGCATTTCGCAGCGTTTTTGGCGACTTCGAATACGTGGTCATTGCAACGTAAGTTGTCATACCGAGAAAAGAAAGTTTTGCATATCGCTTTAGCGACAGCACAGACAGCATTGTGTTTTGGAATCATTAAATTCTGCTCTGTTGATAGTTCCTCAATTGGTTTAATATAGGAATTAAATGAGGTTGATGTACCCTTCCGTTCCCGTTCTACAGTCCAAGAGTAAGGCCGCGAGTTCGGGAACGAATATGAAAAGCAAAGAGTACTGTTGTCAGCGATGGAATATATTGGATTAGAAGTAGCAGACAAAAGGTCATTGGTAAAAATTAAAAAGAGTGTCGGAGACAGAACAGAGCCCTGGGGCACAACAGCACATCAGACTTCAAACCATCAAAGACCACTTGAATTGAAAATTCATAAAAATGTCCTGCTTTCGCCAGATTGATGGAAATTTTAGTTTCACTTTTCGGTGAGACATGCCATCAAATCACTAGTGGACCTTTTGCTACGAAAATTGTACTGCCGGTCATTAAGAAGTTTTCGTGTTTTGAGATATTTCATGAGCTGACGATTTATCAGCGTTTCCATGACCTTGGAAAGAAGGGACGTAAGTGGAATGGATCTGTAAGACGAGAGAGAAGAAGATTCGCCTTTTTTAGGGACAAATTCTGTTTTATATCTGCTCGGAAAAAGTCCTAAAGAGTTGGAGTGATGGAAAAGCCTTTGCCAGCCAGAAAAGGTTTTGCCAGCATTGAAGAACACCTCTTCAGAAGAAGGGGAAATATACCATTTGGGCCAGCGGATTTGTGAATGTTAAGATATTTAAGAACTCTTGCTACTACACGAGCTCAAAAAGATTCGACACACTCGAGTGTAGGCAGAGATAAAGCACAATCTGGAAATTTTGAGCTGGCTGCAATATGTGCAGCAAGCAGATTGGCTCTGTCCAAAAAGCTGACAGCTGGAATGTCATTATAAATGAGCGTTGGGATGAGACAGAATTTCTAATATTTTTGCAAATGACCAGAAGTCTAAACTTCCTGTGAGACAATGTAGTATTTTTCGCTTCAGTTTTTGGTCGTATTGATATTTCACACGCTTAAGACAGGCATTGCAGTCGTTCCTGGCTCGTTTATATTGTATATTTTTCGGTTTTTCTCTGTCGAGTTTGTCTTGTAAGACCCAAAAAACATTCATCTAACCCTGGCATCCTTTTTAACTTCAACTTGAGGACACGAGGAATAACACGACAAGGTTATTTTTTTGGATCATAACGCTCGGCCTCATGTCGCAAAAATCATGAACAATTATTTAGGAACGCTCAAGTCGTATTTGGCGGACATTGCTTCTTCCGTTTATTAATTGTCCTGGCCGATGCAGAACAATTTGGCAGGTCACCGGCTCACTTCTCTGAAAGAAATGGAAAATTGACTTAAAACGTGTATGACCTCAAAAGAAGAGACATTTTTTCAAGATTGAATTCGAAAATTGCCTGAGAGGTGAGAAAATTTACATTGTAGTCAGTGATAGACAATAATTCTATTACTCTGTTTGTTTATATTGTTTTCGCAAAACCTCTCAATATCTTCTTCTTTTGGAGAAGTTCAAACATGCGATGTACTTCTTCCTGTAATTGATATGAGAGAGTTGTTAACCCTGGACTTTACCACTTTCTTTGCGTAAATATTGTACTAACTGGCCAGTTATAACACAATTGCTTGCTGAATATTTTCCAAGCAAAATTAGGTAATGAATCTGAGCTCTTTACTCACTAAAATGACGTCGATTACAGCAATATCCTGGAGAATAAATTCCAAAGTTTTCCAACTCTGACCATTTCGTAGTAGGAGTAGCGCAAAAATCAACTTCACTGTCAAGATGTCACCTATTTTCAGAGTTCCCTCCGGAAGCACCTGTCACCTATTAAGCACGTACTTATATTTCTTTTTTTCTGCCATTCTCCCCCATCCATTATAAAGACCATTAAACACTTTTAGCGCGCGAGAAATTTTCAAATCGCGTGTCACAGACCATATTCCAATTAGTCAAGTATTTCAGGTTGTTTTTAGGTGTTGCCTTGTGTGCGTTTGGTACGAGTATTCTTCAAAAATCCCACTCAGTTTGTTGGCGACCAAAAAGCTCGTTACGTGTCGATGATTTGTCGAAATATCGTGAAATTCGTCCAAATGATACACCTCTCAGGCACGCGTTGTATTGCACTAAATGCTATCCTAGGAAAGTTTGCAGGTGATTAATCACGATTCGGCCATTCAAGGATATGTGGCTTTTAGGGATTTTGGCTTAACGTTTTTGGTTTTGTGTTTTCGATTTTATTTTTTTTTTTTCCTGGAGGGTTGATCACTGGGTTGGATTACGTGTATTCGCGGTGACACAATAAACATGCAATGGCGTGTTCTTTATGAGAAGGGCTTAATCATATTGTCATGCATGATATCTAAATGTATCTTTCCGCTACGCATATTAGGTATATACTCGTACAAGCACAAGAAAGAAAACAACAAAAAGAAAGATGAATACGTTCTGTTGGTTAGTAATGCTTACGGTTCTTTTATCCTTTTATACTTGAAAAGAGAGAAATGAATGCCACAGCAACTCACTATTGAATATGTGAACAAAAGCGTAAATAATTGTAATTTATCCAGCCGATTCTTTGGAAAGCAATTATGATTATGAAGGGCTGTGCGTTATGCTGGTTTGACATTAGCCAACAATTAGCTTCCGCCACTTGATTCAATTTCTTTGAGAGGAAATACTTTAGAAGTGAACACCTGAAGGACAATGCAAAGCTGGTTGGATATATCCCCTTTTGAGGAACTTCTATTTTACAAGAATTAATTAATTACTTAGAGACATGCTTGCTTGATCAAATTTGTGTTTATTTGTGTATCTGATGACGTATCCTTTGAACTGTCTATAACTAGATTTGATCCCTCTGCTCTTGGAGTCTATTTGGGCTTCTGATGAAACGTAGGAGACTGCTGACGTCTATAATAGATCGCTTAAGTCATTGGGAGGGGTAGATGGATGACAATCTCTTCATTCAGCTTCTGCAGAAATCGATAAGACCTTTTGCCTGCTTGCCTATAAGATACTGATGGCACCTACTGATGACGCAGAGATGCTTCTTATTTAGAGGGATCAAACTCTTGGAGCCATTCAGATGCAGTTTTATTTTATCGCTAGATGGGTTAACCCAAGAGTCCACCTAAGTCTTGTTCTTCTCTATCATATACATAGTTTGCACGTAGCCATTGGTGCAAACTATCTGATAATGGAGGTAGAGTGGTTTTAATTTTAGCTAGTTCGTCGGCCGTTTAATTTCTTCCTAAGAGATGATCGGCAATCAAAGGTGGATTTAGAATTTTGTGCAGCTGCACCCAGTATCCTGCTCACATGAAAGTGTTTGTCAAACCAATATTGAGACAGCTCAAATGCTCCGATCCAAAAAATCTTCAAATCCGCTTTGGGCTTTGCCTAGTTTCCTGCAGTTGACACAAATATTTATATGATCGACTCTTAAAAATATCGTTTATGGTCATCTGGACTACTCATATCTCCATTCTTTCTAACGAAGGATAAGAACGCTGCGACATAGATCGGTTTTTGAGGCATGCGTAGAGACTTGAATTAATTTCTTTCCCGGCTCAGATTCTAATAGAAATATTTTCTAGCCACACGTAAAGGAAATTTCTTAATTTCGCAGCAGCAAGGGATTCGAGAGCGAGTGGGTTCACTCTGTTTTTCCAGAGAATGGTTCAGATCTCAGAACCATACGTTCATACGTTTTCAATGTGTTATGTGTTAATATGTTCTCTTGAGTATAGTATAAATCTGTATTGGACAAGTGCAAAAAGTTGCTTAGTTTACGAGGTAAAATGCATCTTTCTCTATTTAGCGAAAGTCAGTCTAGAACACCAGAAGTTGGTATCCTCCTTGGGTATGCCATAAGACACAGACACTAGGCACCAGAACGGGCTTATCGCCATGTGAGTTAAAAACCTAAACTGTTTCCCTATTAAAGCATCTAATTTCTCTACAAAAGCCAAGAAGGCCATTGAAGTCCGTGCCGCCTATTTCCTCTAAGTTTTCAAAGAAATATTTTCCTAAGAATTTCCTTCGCAGAATCTACAAGTGTCCGTATTTGTTAGTTTAAGTCTCTTTGCGTGCTTCAGCAGTAGACAGTGTCCTGTTAGTATTCCTATTACCGTCCTAAGCTTATCCCTATTTAGCTTAATAAGCTTCTTAGATCTGTTACCGTCGAGAAGTGGCCATAGAGCCTTTGATACTCTATTTCCTTCCAGGTGCAGCCACCTTATGCTGGCGGCTTATGATTTTTTCCTCAATAGTGCCCCTTACTGTGCAGAGGGGTGGTTTGACATTCGCAACCTCACTATTGCCGAGTAGCTCTCCTCTTTTTGCAAGCTCGTCTGCTTGTTCATTTCCTTCTATACCGCAGTGCCCTGGCACCCAGCACAGTTTCACCCTGTTCTGAACGCATAATGCTTTGAGCATTGTGCGACAGCCCCTGACTGTGTCAGAGTTAAAGTTGTTTGACTCCATTGCCTTAAGAGCGGCCTGGCTGTCGATGTAGCTAGCGATATCTCTGCCAGATACCGATCTCATCGGCATCCTCCTGTATACAATTATGCGATAAATTTCCCCGCAACAAGATTTACCCCCTTTCCTTACTCATGTCCTTTCGTTCTCTCTTTTCCTTGGAGTGGGAAGACCGAGCTCTGGCGGAGGTGGAGGTCAGCAATGGTCCCATCAGCAATTGGCCCAACAACCACAGACATCAGGCAGGTTGTCTGAAAGTCGTCGACGCGTAGGGACCGATGATCCTTTTACGTCAGACATCCCAACACGAAGCCATGAGACACTGAGGCTAATGAATACTACATCGCGAAACCGATTTGGCTACAAATACCGGCATCACATCACGCACTTGATGTGGACGCAGCTATCTAGGGAACTAGCAAAGCAAAGCGATCGATGGGTGAAGAGACGACGACCCCTTTAAAGCCAGCAACCCACCGATGGAGCACCAAGGGAGCAGCAGAGGCTTGTAGGCGGACGACCGGTTTATGAGACAGCCTCCAACTTTGGAAACAAAATACATAAACAGTAATAACAATAGCAAAACCTGCTAGTGTAGCTTTAGCTTTGAGTCCCGTATGTTGAGTCCGCTAGTTCCAAATGAATGTGTGAGTGAGTGTGCAGCAGAATATGGATGTGAGCCTGGCGGGAGTTTGTGGAAAGTAAACGATATGGAAGTCAATTTGGTGATAACCAGGATTGAGCAAGGGTCAACATAGTTTTTATTTAGGAATAGAGTAGAGCTTGATGTGAGCAGGAAGGAGACAAACCACCTGCTGTTGTCAATGGGCCATTAAAAGAAGTGTGAATGGGAACATGACGGAAAGCGAAGATGATCAATTCAATACGGCAGAAGAAGGAAAGCTTGTGTTTTCTCACGCAGTAGAGATGGTTGAAAGGCGGAACTTCGTCAATAGAAAGTAAAGAGCAGGAATCGTTATAATCAAAATCTAAGCGTCGTAGAAATACTAACAAATACCTCAAAATCTGACGTCAGATCTAAGCTTGGCAGCAACAAAAATTAGGACGCGAGTGCTTAATCAAGTTTGGAGTGTGCCACCGTAGAGGGACATGCGTTTATGGCTGGAACACTAGAGTCATTGACTTACTCAAGATGGCAAATGATATTCCGGGCAAGAGCCATATCTTAGCAACCAAGAAAGCTATCTATTTTCCTGAATATCCGTTTTAAAGCTTGAAACTTCTGTCAAACATTTGGTTGACATTTAGTTGCTTTTAACAATTATAAAAATTATTTTGGGAGAACACCTTTCAAATTTTGAAATTTTATCATAAGGCAAAGAGGGCTAAAAACGCGTCTGAAATATTTCGATTGATGCAACGAGCGTACCGTGATGATCTTTTGACCAGAATAGTTGTTTTCGAGTAACAGTAACTCTTTTTTGGCGACAGAGAGACGCTAGAAACATAGTAAGGCGAATTTCAGTTCGGGTACCTAAATGATCCAAAAAATACATGCTTTTGTTGAAAAATTCATTCCAACTGGTTAAACAGTTACTGCCGCATATTATATATTCGACTAGAGCATTGCGATCCAAAAAGGTGGTCTCTGTTGTACTACGAGTATAATGCACCGAGTAACACAGCACTCATCGTTCATCACTTTGGATAAAAACACCAAACAATTAACTAAAATCGTATTGTTATTATGTTTTCTACAGCCAGTCCGGGATATTATTTACCACACTGTGTCTGTGGGAAATTCTTGAAATAGATCTTGTCTGACAACCTTATGATGTCGGCTGATAGGAGAAATAGTGCCACGATACCATGGTTTTTAATGGAAACTGATCACCGCGCAAGATCGAGAGGCTAAGCCCCTTCAGACGGCGCAATAAATTTGTCTCGTCAAGGATCTGTTGAACAGAATATTCGTGTGCCCTTGCAGTCGATTTTTGTGTTTTCGCGCAAACACTTTAGTTTCGTTCTGAACGTTTTCGACTCCTAGGTCTCTGGGAATATCATCGTTTCTAATGTACCACTGTGCATTAACAAACCCTCGGAGAACTTTGTTGTTTGTTTTCGAATGTCTGTAAGATGTTAACGTTACTAGTTTTGGTACAACTCCAAGGCTATATACCATATGTCCAGACTGGTTTTAGCACTTGCTTATGTAGCAACAATTAGTTTTCTGAGCTGAGCTTGGAAAACTCTTCACGTTTTTTCTTAACGTGTGCTCTTCATTTAAGTTTAGCGTCGAGTGCCATACCAAGATATTTGGCCTCATTCGCGAAAGGAATTTGTACTGCGTTGATAAGATTGTCAATTTTCGTGGGAGTGAAGTTCACATGGGCAAACTTGTTTTCATTAAGCGCAATTCGCCAAGTCTTTGTTCGATTGTTAAACCGTGTTAGGGCGCGTTGTATCTTAGCAATTGCTTCTTCGACAGTTTTGGTAGTTGCCAAAATGGCAGTGTCATTAGCAAATGCGGCTAGCACTGTATCGACCATTTATGGTATGTTGCGGGTAAAAATCAAATACTCGTATAGCAAAGGGCCAAGTACGCTTCCTTGCAGCACCCTCGCCTTTATTGTCTTAAAATTGGAAAATTTGCTTCAGTGTCTGACAAGGAAGAGTCGGTCATCTAGGTATGGACTGTCGAAGTTTGTATTTCAGGCCCTCATGGCATACCTTAGCAAAGGTTTGAACAGACTAGCTTACCCTCGATTGTTCGTTTAATTACATCGGTTATATGCGGAGGTTTTATCGGGCTTAAGCGTGTCTATAACTTGTCTAAGATCCCTAAGTGTAGTCTTTTCCATTCGAAAGTTCGTCGTCACGTCTATCGTATTGACATTCTCTGGAAGCACTTCTCCGTCGTATGGTTTGAACTGCAAGATGGTTGGCGAAAACATTAGCTTTTTCTTTATCTTCTTTCGCCCAGTCATCCTGGGTTCTTCTTTTTGGCGCCAAGTGTATTTGGGGCTTTCGAAGGCTTTTAACGGCTCTCCATATGGAGTAATTGGTATCTTTTGTCGCTGTGAGGCTTGATCGATTTTTTCAACAAGTTGCGGAGCCTATTAAAGGACGTTTTATCTTGTTGAGCCCGAGTTTCATGCCACTCATTGCGCGCTTCGTCATAATGGACTTTTAATTCAAACCCAATTTCTACTGTGATCACTGAAAAAAAAGCAAGATATGTAGCTCTTCAAAGAATACCCTTTACTTGCAGCCTAGCAAGAGTCCCAAGACTCCGATCTCTGTATCTCTGTAAAATGAGGACTTCATCTCCGTAGTTAAAGACTAATGTACTGCATACAAATTGGTTTTGAAACTGGAAAGCTAACAAAACTACTGCATTCTTCCGAGAATAAAACAATTGACAAAATCAAATCTCTAGCTGATGAAACGAATCCCAATTATGTGCAAATATTCTGCATACCATTGATAGTTAACAGCAAACCTTTGCTCTATATCCATAGTACTCCCTAATCGATTTCTCTGTCTGCCTAATTAAGTGCTTAAACATAAAATTCATAACCAAACCAAAAACTAAACCCGAAACATCGGAAGAAATATGCTCCAGACCCTGATTTCCTATCATTGCTTATATCGTCTGTATGGCTGGACGTCTGGTCCGTCCAAATCCGTTTAATGAACTTAAAGTAAATAAATTTTCAATGTGTTTCTGTTGCTGTTGACCAAATGCATGCACTATTACCCAATAATATCAATGGTACGTATCTTCCTATCTTCCTATTGAATTATGTATCGAATTTCGATCTCAGCAAATGTAACCAACTAGAAATATAATGTGCAAGGTAATGGTAAATTAACTTAATGTTAAATCCATTCTATACCATACTCGTACATGTAGTACTCGTACATTAGAGTAATAGTATCTGCGTACGTCTAATATTTCCGACTACCTTCCCCAGATAGATTGAACCTGTATTGCAATGGATGTGGATATATTCTTTTGTGGGGGTTCAGTTAAAGTTCATTTGTCCTCATGGTAGTATACAAATACCAGTACAGAGAAGCCTGTAAGATAACTGTGGGCAAAGTTATCCGATAGATATGAACGTTTTTATTTTGATTAAGCACCGAATCACATGCAATCGTTGTGTTCGGTTAAGGTAATTAGAAACTATTGGAAGAGAAAGGAAATTCTTATTTATCATCACAGTCCTGGGCAGTGTTGGAGGTGTGCAAAAATATATAAATTTCGCATCCAATTCCAAGTAATTTTTCAATGTTCACCCTCTGTCGTGGTGTTTCGAGAATTTATCGTCTCACTTACTGAATAGAGACGAAAAGAAAGTTAGTTGGTGAGTTGCAATCAAATTTGCATTTCTGTTCTTGGGGCGGATAATTTGGTTTATCGAAGACGAAAGAACGACTGTATTGTGCCAGAACTATGTAGATTGTCTGTATTGTTTCGGAGTACATTTCTTCCCAATTCGAATCGGAAAATGATGTCTTGTAATGACATAATGGATAGATTTGTACTAGCGTCTTAGGCGAATGCCTTGCAACAAAACGCATCATGGCGCTATTCGCCGACATCAGTCTGAAGTGCACCTACAGACCCACGGAGGAAAAGATGACGGAACCAAGGAATATTTCTACAGTCTTCTCAACAAAATTTACGAGCCATGTCCAAAATGTAAGGCTGAAATCATTCTAGGTGATTTGAGCGCCAAAACAGGAATATAGACGACATTTTCGTGGCCTATATGACATCTGGGAAGAGACTTAATCTAATTGAAGGCTTTGCTGCGGGGAGAAAGATCACTTTAGCACACGGTTTTTGGATTTTAAAATCAACACATAGATTTGGCAGTAACCGGATCATTAAACCGCCACACAAATTGATCACGATACTATCACCGCATGATAGTCATTCAGCATTATAGATGATGTTCCGAGCAGCAAAAAACAGTTTTTACATATATCTCAGACACCACACCAACAAAGAAATATTCTGAGAAAGTTTAACGACAATCGGTTGCAAATGCCGATCAAGAGCTGAAAACTAGCGGGATCGATGCCAAGCGACTCGCCAGCTCTGCGAACAGAAGCGAAGGAAATAATATTTCGCTTTTCTTGAGATGTGCTACAAGAATAAGTATTCGGAAGTTTTACCAACAAGTAAAAAGAACATGTCAAGGTAACACTACGTAAACAGAGGTCTGTAAGTAACTTTACATTGCCCAGTCGGTATTGAGGATATGGAAACACTCCTCCTGCAGCCTGTTAAAAAGCGAACACCGAAATTCCGCTGTGTGGCGAAATGAACCATGAATCTGACCAAAATAAAAAAAGGCTCCTAAATATCGCATACAAGTTCCCATCTTCCATCTTGCGTGAAGGCCCAAAAATATTTATCATATATTTGATAGTGCCATATCAGTTCGGATTAAGGCCGCTTAAGTCCACGATTGATCAAAAATGTACACTATAGCAGGTCACCCCGGACTGTAGCGTGATCTATGAAAGCTTATTTACTTACTTTAGGTGGCGCTACAGTCCGGGGTGGACCTGGGCCTCAGTCAACAAGCTTCCCCAGCCAGCTCGATCCCTGGCTAGCTGCCTCCAGTTTCGCACGCTAAGTTGGCTGAGGTCCTCTTTCACTTGCGTGCACCACCTGAGCCTTCGCCTTCCTCTTCTGCGCTGTCCCTCGGGGGCGGATTCGAAGACTTTTCGGACCGGAGCATTGGTGTCCATGCGCTCTACATGACCCAGCCATCTCAGTCTTTGGATCTTCACTCTTCTGGCTAGGTCCATGTCGCTGTACAGTCCATACAGTTCGTCGTTGTATCTCCTCCTCCACTCACCGTCAATGCAGACGGGACCGAAGATCGCCCGAAGAGTTTTTCTCTCGAGGCAACCAAGAACACCCTCATCCATTTTTGATAATGTCCATGCCTCTGCGCTATAGAGCAGGACCGGGATTATTAAAGTCTTATAAAGGGTGACTTTTGTTGTCCGAGAGAGGGCTTTGCTACTCAATTGCCTTCTTAACCCAAAGAAACATCGGTTGGCAAGAGTTATTCTTCGCTTGATCTCAGCGCTGGTGTCGTTGTTTGTATTTATAGCGAAGCCTAGGTAGACAAAGTCCTTAACTAGCTCAAAGTTATATCTGTCGAGGGTGACGTTCTGTCCGAGACGTCGGTGTTGGTTGTCCTTTTTGCTTGACAGCATATACTTGGTCTTGCCCTCATTGACCGCTAAACCCATTTTCGCCGCTTCCGTCTCAATACTCGCAAAAGCGCCACTGACATCACGCTGTTTTCTCCCGATTATGTCAATATCGTCGGCGTATGCGAGTAGTTGGAAGGACTTTTGAAAGATAGTGCCTCTTGTGTTTGCTCGTGAGTTTTGCACTATTCTTTCGAGTACGATGTTGAAAAAATCGCATGACAGCGCATCGCCTTGTCTAAATCCTTCCTGGATATCAAAGGTCTCGGTGAGATCTTTACCGACCTTGATGGAGCAGCGTGCATTCTCCATCGTCATCCTGCACAGACGTATGAGTTTGGCAGGGATGCCAAAACTACACATTGCTCTATAGAGCTCGTCTCTATAGATGATGTCATACGCGGCCTTAAAATCGATGAATAGGTGGTGGGTATCGATCTGAAGCTCATGGGTCTTCTCCAAGATCTGCCGTAGTGTGAATATCTGGTCGATGGTGGACTTTCCTGGCCTGAAGCCACACTGATATGGACCTATCAGGTTGTTGATGAACGGCTTCAGGCGTTCACATAATACGGCGGATAAGATCTTATATGCGATGTTAAGGAGACTGATGCCTCTGTAGTTGGCGCAGTTCAGAGGGTCTCCTTTCCTGAGAATCGGACAAACAATGCTGAAGTTCCATTCATCGGGCATACTTTCGTCCGACCATATTTTCCAGATGAGTTGGTGTATGCTCCTTACCAAGTCATCGCTTGCCGCTTTGAAGAGCTCGGCAGTCAGGCCATCCGCTCCAGCAGCTTTGTTGGACTTAAGCTTCGATATGGCTATCTTCACTTCATCCAGGTCGGGTGGACGGAATTGTTGGTCATCATCGTCCATGTTGAAAGGTTTATTCGGTTGATTCTGTCTGATAGCGGTATTTGGTCCGTCATCGCCGTTATACAGTCTGCAGAAATGATCTTTCCAAATCCTCAGCATCGACTGCGATTCTACAACGATGTTTCCTTCTTCATTTCTACAGGCTTCGGTTCGGGGTTTGTTTCCGCGGCATGTCGTGTTTACCTTTTGGTGAAACTTCCGAACCTCATTCCTGGAGTAGCATCTCTCAATTTCCTCGATCGCGCGCTTCCCATACTCTTTCTTCTTCCTCCTGAGAAGCCGGTGCTCGTCTCTCCTCTTCCGCTAATAGAGCTCATGAGCAGCTCTGGTCTTTCTAAGCAGCGCCGCGTTATATGCATCTTGCTTAGCTGCATGTGCTTGCCGGCGTTCATCATCGAACCAGGGATTTCGTTGTGGTGGACGAGTAAAACCCAGCACATCAGAAGCGGCATCTCTGATGGCGTTTTGGCAGTGTTTCCAATGGTCTTCGATGCTTGATGCTGGTGGCATTGGACCTCTTAAGAGATTAAGAGACACTCGATCGGAAAAGGACTTGGCGATCTCTTGCGATTGTAGCCGTCTGACGTCGAATTTTCTCACAGCATTAGTTTGTCTTGGCGTAGTTTGGGATATCCGCAACCGTACCTTGGCTACAAAATGGTAATGGTCCGTGTCGATGTTGGCTCCTCGGAACGTACGGACATCCATAATGCTGGAGGAGTGTCTTGTGTCGATCGCAATGTGATCAATCGAACCGATTTGACACCGTTCTCAACAGCTTGGCTTGTCGTATGGTACAACAAAAAAACACACTGTGGCGCTAGCAGCCCGGTATTGGCCATGCCCTAGCTTCTCGACACTCATTTGTGTTGCTCATGTTGTCATTTTTGTAACATCTGAGCGGGGCCCACGGTTTATCGTCAAGTCCGAACGGCACTCCTTAGAAGCTTTTTCGCAGACAATTTTTTTACTTTCGAGAGTTTGGCATTGCCCGCCGAAAGGCTGATGGCGATTTGAAAAATTGCTGGTGACCCAGCCAGGAATCGAACCCAGATTCTCTGCGTGATAGTCCAATGAGCAAACTATCGCGCCATAGCCCATGCAATAACTTGGTGAATCTTACTTGAGAATCTCGGTTTAAGGTATGCAAAATTATATTTTTTGTTAGAACGGAAGCCACCCGACCTATCGAATTATCTCCATTTCAATTGGGCTCTTGAAGAGCTTGAAGACGATTAGCTGTTTTTGAAAGAAATTTTGATAAGTTGTGAGCCTGATTACTTGGCGTGCGTTGGGTGGTTTGTAGGCTGGTGGAGTAATCGCTCCATTTTTCCTCAAAACTGGGGCCGACCGCAACGTTAATGTGAATGACGCCCGTAATCGCACCATGAAATCGGACTATTTACTGTCTGAAACTAAAGCCCTTGATCTCGACGACATTTGGTTCCAAAAAGAGAACGCCGCATGCCACAAGGCCTTTGAAACCATGGCTGTATTGCGAAAACGATCCGTTGAGCACCTAATTTCACGCTTTGGACCAGTGAATTGGCCATCTAGATCACGTAACAAAATACCTCTAAACTTTTTCCTCTGTGGCTAAATAAAGTTCAAAATCTAGGTGGCACTGAGAAATTGCAAAAACAAAATGTGTAATTATCAAACGCGCCAACAATTCGAACCTCAGAATGAACCATGTTTCTGCTAGCAATTGAAAGAAATGAATTTGAATAAATAAATGGTAAAAGTGGCTCTTTTCTACAATATTACAAAAAGGATTAGAAAGCTATGTTTTTTCAATATTTTTTATTTTTTAAGAAAAGTACCTCTAAATGAATTATCCTTTGTAAATTGACCTCCAAAGTCGTATGTTCTAACCCTGCGCTCGTGTTCTGGGAGAAATAGCTGTTTTAAGTGAATTTTCCTGGGACGACTGAAGGCTTAAAAGGCAATATAATGACTAACTTATGGTGGCCCTACAGATGGCACTAGTGTTTTACGAAGGTACCTGCCATGAAGACTCAAGCCTACGGCACTTCTTCGCACAAGATATCAAAACAATACGTTGATCACGGACTTGGTGAATGGTCGATACCTATCAAATACCTCAGCCATTCTGTGGGTCATGGCACCCGGTTGCAGTACAATTCCACATCGAGCCACCAATCAGTTAGATAGCAATCAAATAATTGAGCACAGGTCGTAGCACGCTACAACATAATGCTCAACCATGAGATGTCAAAGCACCATTCGGTCTACGCTGCTTGCGACTTTGGGTATAGACCAACAGCCAACGGCACTCCCACAAGGGGGCTTACTCAGGCCTTAGTCAGGCTGGAACAGAAGTTTCAGGTTCCCTTGACCTCTCGCGGTATCAGAATCAATCTTGCGGTCACTTTTATTTGGGCTCTTTACAGCCCAGGACTAGGAGCCTTTGGTACTAATACTTATGCAAAAATGCATTAAGATTGCCAAGCCCGAACTGAGGCGAAAGCCCCATTTAGGAAACTCCCGCATGGTCGACATATATTTAAGGAAACTATAAGTTACCCTACTATTTTCGCTAGCATGCCATCTGCCATCTATATACAGGTAAAGCTACATTCCAGGATAGACCTTGGCCTTAGCCAACAATCGTCTCAAGCCAGCTAGCTATTTCGCTAGCAATTTCCAGTTTTGCATACTTAGTTCGCCTTCCTCTATTTGCATGCGCCACTTGAGTCGCGGTCTTCCTGTACTTCGCTGTCCCTTAGGGGGCTGATTCGAAGACTTTGCTGCCGGAAATGGTAACTGTGTTCCCGTTCAATTAAGCTATTCCATTATAGGCGTGTAAAACCAATCACCTCAACTAGTTTGCAGGCAATTGTTCTACAGTGGATGGTGGGCTGACAATCGCACCTTGGCTAAGTAATAGGCGGTGGGGATGCCTTCATCCCGGTTAGGCCTTCCAGCTTCTCAACATGCAGGGGTGCAAGGAGGAAGAGGTTTTTCCAAGCAAAAAAATATCCCCAAAATTAAGTTTATGGCAATTAGCATATATTTGAACGAAAGAACCATGTTTTCCTAACGATGTGTGTGTGAAGAGGCTTCAAATAGTCGCTCAAAATATTACCAAATAGAGACCAAGCACCAGCGATTTTTTCAGGGTGAAGCAGTTCATTGCATGTAAATCTTATTCCTAAAAACTTGAATACAATTTATTAAGGTCTTAAGTTTTCAATTTAAGGAAGTCTGAAGAAGATAAACAAATCGATATACAGATTTGCCAGAAGCCAAGTCAGCACATTCCACATATTTTTTTTTTTTTTTTAGTTTAAAAGCGGAAACTCATAAGATAAATAATAAAACGTAGGAAGGAAATATTTTTAAGAAAAAAGTGAATAATGGAAGAAAGATTTGCGTTGTTGAAACAACATGGTACCTCTCGTACGTGGGTGCAACGTGGGTATGGCTATGAACAGAAGAACAGAGCTATACAATTTGGTGTATGAACGTTTTGCTACAAAACTGTTATTAAACTTATATATTTTTTAAGCACAGATACACCCATATAATGTGAATGTCAATCTAAAACCCTTACATCCACCGTTCTTCTGCATTTTCTAAATTCGAGAGCACGCTATTTAAAACATCAGGAAGACCGCTGTCTTCTCAACATTGGATGTAGCCACGCCGTCTGCTCATATAAGACACGGGAAGTTCTGAGGTAGGTTCAGGTTATGAAAACTCTCCTCTATGCCGTACATTGCAAGTTCTTTGTCGTTCTCATTTCCCCTGATCCAAATGTGCCCTGAGACTTAGATAAGGCTCAGTGAATTCAGCTTTTAGATCGCTTACGAAGAAGTCTTGCATTCTTGATGTAAACGTCATTAGGCTTAGTTTTCATTTCAGATGCAAGTGCCTTACCCCCATCACTGATTCTTCACTTCACTTTACGAGTATACTAGTAGATTGTTGCCAAAGTGATTGAGCACTCTCAATCTAGAGGAAAATTTTCCTTATTCCTTTCCAGATTAGGGTTTTGGCAGAAACCATTCTTAAGCTCAGGGGAAGTCAACCATAAAATCAGGTCAAAAGACAACGACCAACGACTATTTCATAAAGATTTGAGAATGCATATCATAATCATAAAGACCATACTATGAATGTCAAGGGCATATAGGTTCATCAGTACTAGGAAAAGCCCTCATGCGTCTAAGTAAGACCGTTCTTTGAAGTGCGCTAAAACCCCCAGTGAGGTAATTTCGTGAACAAACACACGTATTTGGTTACAGGTCCCATATTCCGACAGCACCTCAGAGGCTTTCGATGCATCCTTATGAAGTCCAGAGAAGTTTGTTACCCCAATTGGTACCCAATTACCTATCTTGTTTCGAAATTGGATACTGATGTAGATCCTTGATATGTCAGACCGGTCAGCTTGTCAGTTTTAAAAGGAAGATCTATTTCTAGACCACCAGTCACCGATCCAACAGACAGTACAGCATCGTCATCTGCATATGTTTAAGCCTAGACTTCAGAACAATGTGCCATAGCAATGGAGGTAGTTGTCGCTTAGCTCGCAACCCCTATCAAATATCATCTGGTGTCAGCGACCTAATAACCAGTACCGCTTTTCACCACAAAACTAGTGATTTGTCTAGGCCAAGTTTCAAACAAGGTTGAAAATCACATGACAGCGCATCTGCATGCTGAAATCTGGTACATGTTTGAAACAGTTCGGAAGAGCAGTTACCTATGTACCTGTACATTGCATCTCGAATTTTTCATTGTCACGCAACACTTTCAGATCAATTTTGTATGTATCCTGCTGATGAAAAGGTAGTCGGTCTAGACTTGAACTTCGTTGGTTTTTCTCTGGATCTGCCTCAGTGCAAAAATTTGGTCTATTGTAGATCTGCTGGGGCTGAAGCCACACTGGTACGTGGCACTTAATGCTTACGTAGTATGTTGAATAGGATCTTATATGTGACACCAAGCCCGGATAGTTCTCGCAGAATATAGGATCGCCTTTCTTTTCTTGTTGATGGGGCATATTTGTATGGCTGATAGTTCAGTCACCGAGCATACTTTCCTCCACCCATACTTGCTTGATGATTTGTCACCTCTGCCTTACCAAAACGTTATCTCCGCATTGAACAGCTGCGTTGTTAGAGAGTGCGCACGGGTGAGTCTCTCATTTAGAGTCTCTCTGTAGATTCTGGTTACTGCATTCATGCAGTTTGTTTTTCCGGCCAATTTGCAGTTTCTTCTCGTTAAATAGGCGAGCTCTGAATTAAGCCGCAAGAAGAAGATGATCCGGCTCGACGTTTGCCCCTTTGGAATGTTTGTAGGTTTTGATTGTTAGATAAGTGCCTCGCATCGATTATAACATGGTCGATTTGGTTGGCGGTTCGACCATCGGCACGCCGTCAAGTTGCTTTTCGGATCCCAAGTTTTGGAAACCTAGTGCTGCTTATAACAGTGTTTGGGGGTGCCGCAAAATTAATTAGTCAGAATCCGTTGTGTATCGTCGCGTCGTAAGGGCGATGCTTACCAATCAATCCACCAAACATGTTCGCCTTCCCGATTTTCGGAATTTCGGACAGATTCCGTAGGCTCCGTTCAGGAAGTCATAACACTTTTCCTTGATACGGTCTTCCACTTCGTTGGCAAGGGCGTGTGTTCATATCATGCTGATGATGTAAAATGTACCTCGAATGCGGATTACAGTCAGGCGATCGCTCAACGGCTTAAAACAATTACCTTTGATCGTGTTCGATTTCGCGCTATGAATCCGCATTCTAACATGTTTAAACGTCGCAATATTGTCAATTTTGCATTCTTACTCCTATCCAACGTATCTCCTGGATCGCGGTAATATCTGCCTTGTACCGCGTTGAAATAGATTCAAGCTTTTGAGCAGCACAGGTAGGTACAGTCTTCCTTCGTTCTAGGTGGATACTCTTATTTCGCACTCCGTTGACGTTCCGGGTAGTGATCTTAAATCCGGGGAGTCAGTCTCCGAGGCTAATGCCTCTCTCATAACTGTGTCCTTTTTAAGTGGAAGAGAAGTTACCCCGACGTCACAACACCCCAACCTGGTGGTGACAGTAATCCAATCGGGAATGTGAGCGCTGCCGGTCAGGGCCCTATAGACAAATAGAATATTTCGAAGCAGCTTGTCCTTAACATAGTTCCGCATTGCTACTATCTCTAATGTTGTTAAGCGATGGCTAGGCTGGCCCTTGCTTCCATGGATGTATGGGCATCCCGTGACCTTAAGTGTTCAAAACAGGTGTTCACGTAAATCATGAGACTTTTTGTATGCGCCACCGTTGACTTCGTCTGGGGAATTCAACCGGTGCCACCTGGACAACTAGTTGCCCCTAGTCGAGGTACTACCCACCCAGAAGTCACCAGCTTAGAGGTGATTGTGGGAGTTGCTATTAAAAGCCTAGCTTGAGGGCGCTTGTGCTCTCATATGTATATTCGCGTCACTACCTTTCAACGATAATGCTCAAAGAAAGAAGTGATTATATTCTTTGCTAAAAGACACTGTAAAGGGTACTTCTAATACAATTTCAGTCCACGGTAGGTTGTTTTACCGTCTTTTCGGAGTACAGGCGAATTCTGGGGAAAGGATCAATCAGATTATAAAGACAACGATCAGAGCGTATGTCTCCGAAAATCACCGTGTTTGGGATTCGCAGTTGGCGAAGGTTGGGTGCTCGATTCGCACAGACCAACACAGGGTGCTGGGGGTATCCTCATATTACATTAATTTTGGGAGGGAAATGGTGACTCGCGGCACGGAATTTGATGCCTCGAGGGATTACCTCCAGAGTAGGATAGGTAGTAAGGATAGTGTGATAGGTAGTAGGGATACCAGTAAGTGAGACCACAGGTACTATAGGTAGGGACTTAGATGTGGAGAAAGAGATATACCGGAGCTAGGTAGGAGGTTTGAAGCATTGATGGAGGATATATGTACGTAGGAAATTAGCGGCGGCAGCAATGAAGTCTGCGAAAGCCTACATCCTCCAACGACGAAATGTTCAATATCTCCCGGACGAATTAGCATGGCGACGAAACTTCGATTTGTCTGACGCAGCTAATTACTACGCGGCCAGGCTAGCGCCGAATTTCGTGCGACCATTCAGGACCCACAAACGTGTGTCAGCGTGGTGGAGTCCTAAGTCCCATTAATAGTAGAGTAGGTTAAAATTTTGATTTTAGTGTTGTATAGGACTAGCGGTACTGGCCTTGATAGGAATGTCTTTCCAAATAACCTTTGGCCTCAGGAAATAGTTTGCGCTTATGTAGAAGGCAAGCCCTTCTTCTTCTTCTTATCCTTTTATTAACCCTTTCCTCGTTATACGAACTTATGCGTAACGAGTTTCCCATTTTTACTGCATCGCTGCTGCTCCGCTTATGGGGTTGGCTTATGTCGCAGACCGCAAAACGCGTCCACATAATGCTCGGTCCTGGATCGCTTCAGTGGTAAGCCCCAGGCGTTGTTGCGCATTTGCCATCTGAGAAATCCAGGAATTCTTTTTCCGACCTCGTTTTCTTACAGATGGAGTGACCGTAGTTGATAGTGCCTTTTAACCGGATTTTCTGCAGATCTTCTTTGAACGTGCCAATACCAGCTTATTCTATTCGCCTCAAGCTGTTCGGTCACCTAATTCTTTATATGTAGACTTCCTCTTATACGCGTAGATCTAATACAATCGCGTTTAGTGACTCCACTAGACATCCTTAACATTTTCATTTCCGCTGCCGTCATTTTGTTTTTAAACGCTTCGTACATTGTCCAGCACTGTGAACCGTATATAAGAGCTGGTCTAACAACCGTGGTGTAGAGTTTCCCCTTCAATTCAAGTGGAAATTTTCGGTCGCAAAAGATTCCTCTGTGGTTTACGTCGTCGTCACATTTCGCTTCCATGTTAACGATTGATCCTAAGTACTTAAAGATAGTGCTTTTCGGAAGAACTATTCCGTCTAACATTATATCCGGAACAGGTCGCAACGGATGCGCAAATGGGCACGTCAAATGCTCCGTCTTTGAACGACTTATTTTAAACCCGTTTCTCTCTAGCGCATTTCTCCATGAATCTAAGGCGTTCTGTAAATCTTCGACGTTATCGCTAAGTATAACTGCGTCGTCAGCGAAGAGAATTGGCGTTACATTTGCTTCCCGCATGCAGTCTTTTAAAAGATAGTCGAATACCACGTTAAAGAGGAAAGGGCTACGTACGCTTCCTTGATGCACTCCGAAATTAACTGGAAATTCTCTCGTTAGTCCGGCAGTCTACATGTCTTGTATTATTCTAACATACGTTTCCGGTACGTTTTGAGACCTCAGCGCGGCCCATATGAGATCCCTAGGCACTCGATCGAATGCTTTCTCGAGGTCGATAAATATTATGTGTAAATCCTTAGACGAATCTCGGTGCTTTTCCATTATCATTCGTAGGCTTTGGATAGCGTCCACCGTCGATATTCCTTCAACAAATCCACACTGGCTATTATCGAGCTTTATTATTTGCCGAAGACGTTCGTTTAAGACTCTTTCGATGATTTTCATTGTGTGTGACATAAGCTTGATTGAACGGTAGTTGTTGCATTCTCGAGTGTCGCCTTTTCCTTTGTTTAATGGAACCAAGAAGTTACTTCTCCATTGATTCGGCATAGGTTGTCCACATTTTAATTTATTTAAAAGTTTCGATAGCCAAACGCTGCCGATCCCCTCCATCTTCGACCAAAACTCTGATGGAATGCTGTCTGGTCCCGCCGCTTTCCCCGGCTTCATTTTTCCAATTGCTATACTTATTTCTTCGATTGAAAAGTCCGAAACTTCCTCCTCAAATAGACTAGCTGTCGGCACGATATCACGTGGAAACTTTTTGTTAAGCAACTCCTTGCAGTATTCAAGCCACCGGTCACAAATTTCCTTTTCATTTGTTAGTAAGCGACCGTTTGCGTTTTTGATGTATTTCGGCGATGTTATTTCCATTGAATTTTTTCTCCTCTGTGCAGCGAGCTTAAAAATATTTGGCATTTTAGTACTGTACGACGTTTGAACTTCTTGGATAGCTTGTCTTCTATCCGCCGATCGTGAGGATATTTGTTCCAACTCCTGGTACAGGTTTTCCGCTTCTGCCGCTCGAGTTCGAGCCAGGACTTTCTTTGCGATCTTTTTAAGACGCTCGTATTCAAGAGCCAGTCGAGCTTTTTCGATATCGTCACTCCGATCGCATTTTGTCCACGCTTGGAATGCACTCTTCTTGTCGGCCACAGCTCGTTTGGTTTCGTCATTCCACCACCATGTTTCTTTGCCAACGTGATGGTATTTCGATATAGTTCCCAGATGGGACTTTGCGAGTGTTATGCATTCCTCGTGCATGCTGTTCCACATTTCTTGCGGGCTAAGTGAGTCTGCGATACCGTAGAAGGCAAGCCCATTTCCTAGGAGGTGAGGGTGGGGTTTGTTGCGGTATGTTTTCCCGCAACAAGGTTTACCCTCTTTGTATGTTCATGTCCCTTCGGTCCCTCTTTTCATTGAGTGGGAAGACCGAGCTCTGGCGGAGGTGGAGGGCAGCCATGGTCCCATCAGCTAGTGGCCCATCGACCACAGACCTCGGAAAGGACCCTCATAGAGGGGGACGGCGTGGTTCGGTCGGTGAAGCCCTCATGACGGTAGGGAGACTCACGACGAGCCATGAGCCATGAGCCCAGGGTGCGACAGGAGGGCCACCAGTAACACCGTTGTCGGAGCCCGCAGGTTAGATAGGAGACTCGAAACGGGCAGCATCAAACAGGACACGATGATGACGGGTGGGGGTGGACGATCCCTGGAGCTTACACCCCAACGAAAGAACAAGAATTATTATTTTAAAATTACTTTAATTATACAAATAAGTTGGTTTGGTTTAATATATGAAGGCATGTATATGTGTACATAAAAAATCCTGCAGTCTTTTTCCAGATTTCAGAGGTATACTATACTTTTCGTTTTGATTACACTTTCACTTATGCATTATTGCTCGCATAATCTCGCACTTTTTTATTTTTTTTGCCACGTGCCGTGCAGCAATAATTCTCCAATAATGTACCCAATTTACATGATGCATTGTTGAACAACGACGTATTCAAATAACCATATATAAGATACTGTATAAACCAAAAAAAAATTGACAAATTACCATTTTACATATTATAATCATGATAATAAATTTCCCGCCTCAATTGAAATCATATCCGCTCAAAATATATAATAAAAAAGGGATTTTTAATGACACAATTATTATTGTCGAGTACAGGGTGGATCCTTGATGTTTTCAGAAATCTACAGACTGCATATGAAGAGTTATAAAATAGAAAAAAAAATTAACCAGGGCGTTTACATGGATTCTGTCACTTGTGGAATGAAACATTGTTTCACCTTTCATGAATTTTTTGTTGCGAGAATCTGATCATATCGATACCAGTCCGTTCGTTTCGGTTGTTATCGACTGGAGCACTCTTCACGAAGCCCTTTGATACAAAGAGAATATATTTGTGGTCAGACATGGAATCCTATCGGCAACACTCCAATTTTAAACGAAATCAGAGAAAATATTGTTGAAAAGTGTTACTTTACAATTAGACCCTTACGATTTTTAATATTTAGACTTTGTAAACAGGGCTTTGGTGATGGTACCACCGGCTTAAATCCACTGTTGCTGTTTTGCCAAAGTTGGACATTTATTAGTAGACGCCTTGGTTTATCATTGTATGCTGTTCAATGAGAGAGTTATCTACTCCATTTGTTTTGGCCGGTGCCAAACCCAGATGAAAAGAAGAGATTCTCACAAATGGTGTCCCAAATACCATTATCACGACGTATGATGTATTCATGCCAAGAAGAAAAAATAGCTGTAAGGCACTTGTCTTACTGGTGGAACGAGGAAAAAAGGATACTTTGGGAAAGACATCTGCAAGCACGGCGAAAGGTCCAGCGTTCCAAAAGGAGACCAGTCTTCCAACTATCCCTGTATCAAGAATGCTTTAAACAACTCTGTGAGGAGGCCGGCAATAGCACATAGGTTTCGGCAAACAAAATGGAAAGGACCAAACTGAAGGGCTGTAGAACAGGGCTCCAATAATATGTCCCATGAATGCTGAAATCCATAGTAGAGCATTTTTTCCGATACGAAAAGTCAGTGCGATGGACATGCCGCTAATTATCCAGAATGAGCTGCTCTAGCTACGCAGCAAGATAGGCGACAACAAGGCACCGAATAAGAAAATAGAAGCGGCTATTAAAATGAGACTAGATTGGTTAATGATAATGATGCATTTGGTCCTGGTATCAAAAGGAAAAAAGCCCCCAGGAGAACTGTCGTCCTATCGCCCAATGTGCCTATTAGACACCATGGGAAAGATCCCCCAGATGATAATCTACAATTTGTAGTGGAAAACGGAAAGGGAACCCTCTCACACTACCAATTTAGCTTTAGAAAAATGCGATCTATTGTTGATCTACTGTGAGCAGAAGATGTTTCTATTACTACTCTACTCTGTTGAAAATTCTTTTAACTCAGCGAACTGATCGTTTATTAGATGATCACTCGTCAGGATGGATACACCGTATTACTTGTTGAGTATAGTGACCAGCTATTTGAAAAACATAAGGTACAGATATAATGCAGACCAAATTGAACAATACTACGATGTCTATGCAAGGGTTCCACAGGGATCTTATGGTCTTTATTAGAACATCATGTACGAAGGAGTCCTACTATTGGCGTTGCATGGGGGGGTGACGGTAATTGGATTAGCCGATGACATAGCTGTTGTAACAGTAGGCAAACTGAGTAGTACAGTTGAAGCCATTACAAACGAAGTAATTGTCCGGGATAAAGAATTGGCTGGCAGCCGCCAGATAAAAACTAGCCGACTCTAAAACCAAAGCTATCCTCATAGCCAGTCGATAAACTGTAAAGTTCGCCAGCTTCCAGGTTGGTAACCAAATTATCAAGTCCAAAGAAACTATGCATGCACTCGGACTATTACACCAGGAAAACATTTCAAATGCATTTCGCGCAAACTGCCTTAGATTGGTGGATCTGGATACCCAAAACGGATCCTACTCTCTAGGGTTGTCACATCAGTTCTGTTGTATGCCGCGCCTGTCTGGATGCAGGCACTGAAGACTACGGAGACCAAAAAGAGGTTATCGTGAACATACAGACTGCGCGAGTTAAATATACACATTCATACCAAAGTGTACATCAACGAATCCCAAAGACAACAACCACCACCCACATCACAGCTGATTGCAGCTCGTTAATTTTGGGAATTAGCAAAAGGTTAGCTTGGAAAAAGCTAATGCGTCCCAAACTCAAGCTTGGGATATTTGTGTTTGTCAGTATCAACAACAATTGGTGGGAAGATAACTTTATGTTAAAACTTTCTTAAGATAGGAGATTCATTCGTTAACCAACATTTGATTAAAAAGACATATAAATTTAAGCGGTTCAATTTTAATTTTAGATAATAACTCGCGCAAAGGACAATCAGCGGCTTTCGAACCTTTTCGGACGAGACCACCTTTGTTATAGCTGGAATGGTTCATGTCCATATTCCTTCAGCTGAAATGTTGACCCTTAAGCCAATACTATGCCAATGGAATCAAGAGGATACAAATTGAAGGAGAAGCACTGTCAATAGCCGTGTGGCAAGCCAGCTAAGGTAAAACAACGAAAGGCAGATGGGCATACAAGTAAGGGTGAGGATAATCCCTTACTAATACTGTCTTGCCAAAATCTTCACAACCGTCAATACTTTCTTGGAGCATGTAATGAACCGCTCTTTTTCTTATTTCATCTGCGATAAACTCAACTCTAATCGTTGTTTCACCGCCACTTGCTCAATGCCTCAGGAAGAGTTCAGTTTATGGATCTATGATCTACCACGATGTCTAAGGAGCAAGTGACCAGATTTGAGCTTTGTGATCCATGTTTGGGCTCGTTAATGTCCAATTAAATCGTATTTGAGAAAACCTAAGAATTCGAAGCATTTTTGCTCACATCGGTTGTCTTTATCACATGGCCGTTCTTAAATTTTGCTTTAGGAACAGAAGTTAGCATGGGGTTCTAGTTTTATTAAATTTTATTCGGTTGTTGGTTCCCAATAAGTTATGCTATAGGTATCTGAATTTAATAAGCTCGAGAAGCCTGTTAACTATTCTTAGCCAACGACCGGAGACCTGCATCTGGGGATGTATACGAAGCAAAGGTGGGAGGAAGCGCACAAGACATAATTAATGATAGAATGTTGCCCAATACTTCATCAGCATATATTATGTAGACGTGGGAGGCCGCCCAAAAAAAAAACCTATGAAATATTTCGTGCAACTGACTTACCGTACACAGATTGATATGGACATTGATTCCACCTTTTGATGGTGTCATTATTTCATTAAATTACTAGTGGCTCTGTCGCTACAGAATCCTACTGCCGACTATATAGAAGTTTTACCAGCGGAAAGAAGCGGCGTAAGTGCTATGGTATTATACGAAAAGTCTGAAGAGCATTCATCATTTTAGGTACGAATTGTACAAATCCTGTTGATTGAAGGATTTTGACAGTGTGTGGAAATAGCACTTCAGAAAAGGAGGAGAGTATATATATCATATGGTGCAGCGGATTTGTGTATATCAAGGGAACAGTTCTTTGACCCAAAATCCCCTTTAGAGTCCGAGTCTGGTTTGAAACTTTTCCTGCGAATAATATTCCTGGGAATTGCCTTGGGATAATATTAGCATTTGCAAACACGTCGTTATTGCTTTGAACCTCTGGGGAAGCTCTTATCGACTTTTTTCATTTATTCATTTAAAATGCATTTTTATTCAACTCAATTCAATAACTCTTACATGCTATACAAAAAAACGCTTAAAAATTAGCTTAATTAACTTAAAATTATCTTATTCTAACTTACTGGCCCCATGCGGACACTCTAAGTTAAACCTAACAATTAAATTTTGTCTTTCGACGTTTCGTACAATTCATTTTTAAATTATGTTGTATTAATTACAATTAAAACTAAGAAAATAATTTAATAACAAAAACTTAGTAAATTAACTTTTTTTTTTTTCATCTTTTAAAACTTAAAACTAAAACTTATTAACTACCTTAACATTATTCTTAATCTACTTAGGCTACTTAAGCTACTTAAAATTATCTTATCATTTAGGTATTATTTTTTTTTTTGTGGGAAGAAGTTACCCGAAGGTTACCCATCTCTTTGTTTTTGTTGTTTTATATTTTTTTTTTGTATTTTTGTTTTTTGTATATATATATATACAATATATATATATATATATATATATATACATTTTTTATTTTTATTTTATTTTTTTATTTTTTTTTATTTTTTTTATTTTTTATTTTTTATTTTTCCCATAAAACTATCCTAATCCTACCTAAATCTATGTAAGTCAGCCATGGCTAGAAAATTAGGCTGCCGACCCTGCTCCTTAACGAAGCTAACTAGTGCTAGAGGAATTCGACGACGTAGAATCCGCTCCTTCAATAAGCCACCAAAATTGTTGGTGCTGCTGAGCAACATCCCTCATGTCGCGATTCCCTACCGCCCTACTGAACCGGAGACGCTCCGCATTGCCGTGTGCGACGTCTCTATCGTAGTTAAGTCGATTAACGGCACCGCTAATTATCCTGGATCAGACTTTTCATGTCGAGGTAGAGGAACGCTTCTGGAGGAATAAAGCCGTCAAAGCGAACTCTATCGTGATACACATAATTGGGGTAGTAAGCCCCAGATATCAGGTTATTCGACGAGGTCATTGCTCTTGCAATGTGCCTTCGAGTCAACTTAATAACAAAATTGTCCACTCTTATTAGGTTAGCCCTATTGTACAAGACCTCATTGCGATAGAATTTTATGTACTCAGACTCTGGTATTCTGTATAGGCGAAGACAAGCCCTAAGGCAAGCCCTCTCAAACACTCGAATCTTTTCCAAGAGACTTGCTCTCACGTTGAACCACACGGGACAACCAAATACAAGCATAGGCCGGATAAGGGCCATGTAGCAGATCACCTTTACCCTCGCATCGAGTTGCCTGTTATAAAACAGTCTCTTTGTAAGGGCAAAAGCACCTTTGGCTCTGGCCAGAGCAACATCTATATGTTTGTTAAAATATAGATATTGATCTAGCCAGATCCCAAGGTATCTGACTACATTTCGACAAGCAAGTGGTTGTCCGTGTTGTCCAACGATCTGAAACTTTCGCCAATTCTTTCTGGTATCCGCAGAGGCCCCAGACAAAAGCGTCCTAAAAAGAATGGTTTCCGACTTCTGAAAGTTTATCTTCAACTTCCAGTTGTCGCAATATTGCTTAATTTTATCGAAGTCACGTTGCAAAAGAATGTTTGTAACCTCAATCTTTGTACCTGATCTGTACGCGATGAGGTCGTCTGCGTACGCTATGGCATGGTGAAGTGAACCTATCAGATCACTTGTGTAAATGTTGAAAAGGATTGGCGAATTGACCGCACCTTGTTGCAGACCCTTTTTTAATGTTGAATGTACCAGTAGAAGTCACATCGCCATTTTTCACGATGAACTGGCTATCTGTGAGTATATTGAAAAGAATATACAGCAGTGGTTTACTAATACCCAGTCTGTTCCACTTGTAGAAGAGTCCCTCTAACCATACGGTATCGAAGGCCTTTTCCAAGTCAATCAGGCAGGCACCAGTGCACTGTTTCTTGGCTTTGTTCCATTGGATATCAGAAACCAGTTTAGACGCGGCATGAATAACATCATGCCCCGCCTTGAAACCGAATTGATTATCCGGAACTACGAGTATATTTCTGTCCTCAACCCATTTAGTCAGGACTCTATTGATGACTTTTTCGAAAACCTTACTGATGTTTGGAAGAAGACTGATCGACCGGAGATTCGCCGAATTGGAGGTGTCTTTATCCCTTTTGGGGATGGGATGTACCACCGCAGTTTTCCAATGCGCTGGATAATGTGCATTATTCATTGCATTGTTAAACAGGGTGGTATAAATGTCCACCGCTTTTAGTGGGAGATGTCGAAGCACAATGTTCGGTATTCCATCGGTTCCCACAGATTTCTTACTTCTAATTGTGTCGAAGATCGTTTGGAGTTCTTCCTTCGAAACGAACGGGGGTTGCTCCCTTTCATTGGCGATGACATTATTTGCCATATTCTCGTCACTGAACTGGGTGAAACCCGAGTTCTCGATTCGCCAGTTCACTATTTCATTTCGAAGGTAGAAATTGTGCACAAGGACTCGATTTTCCAGGTCGTGGTTGGGACCAATGATTTCATTTGTCTTGTACACTTCCTGGAAAGTCGCTCCTATAGCCTCGACCTTCTCCTGTGGATCTTCGATCACAAAGAAGTTGTCATCATCAACAGCTTCATTTGGATCTATGCCTGCTGTTGAGAGTATGCGTTCGTTGTCAGTCGTTCGGGCGATTTTAAGACATGAAAGGTCGTTTTGATCTTTCCTCCGAAATATTTTATTTATTTGCGAGAACATATTCGGGTTGCTGGCATTTACAGCCTGAATTTTGTTGTTCCAATACAAACTTACAGAAGCCCTGTAATTTTCTTTTATAAATGTTTGGAGGTTTTTGATCGACGACTTTAATGTCAAAATCTCCGGGTTGTGTCTGTCAGTAAACTGTCTGTACAAGGTCTTCAGTCTTGAGAGTAGTCTACTTTTATGTCGGTGCAGTGCGTCTATAGTTGAATTGCGGAACAAGTCTTCGTTGTCAGTGTATTGATAACGAGGTATCGTTTTGTCCATTGTTCGTTTAATTGTCTTGTCCATTAGTTTTAGATACCTGTCAATCTCCTCGTTTGACAGATTTCTGTTGGACGGTGGATAGAGCGAATTCGAGGAGAGTGCTCTTGTCAGTGTCCTGGAGAAGTGTGTCCAACGCACTCTACTATAATTGTAGGAATGCCTTTGAACATACTCATCCAATTCCGCATTTTCGTTCGGAACGGTTATTTCGGTACTAAGACCGCAATGGTCACTGTCATACACAAAAGTGCGAAGACAGTTTACAGTTTGTTGGTTCGTACCTGTCACTTGTATTCGTGTGTCAAACAACAGGAGATCCAAAAAGGAGCCATGTCTAGGAAACGACGGACTATCCGTCGCCTTTATGCCAAGTCTATACATCACACTGTGCTGACCCCACCAATTGAATAGTAGGTTCCCTCTAGTGTTTGGTGTACTATTTCCCCAATCGCTGTGTTTGGCGTTGAAATCTCCGCCGATAATGAAATAGTTTTCCTCCAATTCCAGTCTCACGAATCGAAAAAATGTCTCGAGCTCTGAGATGAATTGGGTGGATTGAGTAGTCTTAGGCGCATAAACAGACACCATGTATAACCGCTTTCCACTGCGGAGAGGGATATACATGATGCATGCTTCTAGCACCTGAAACCTACGCACTACACGACTGAATATTCTTTTAAAACGTATGCCTTTCCTTACGAAAATTGCAACGCCTCCTCCTTGTATGGAGGCTCTTATCGACTTTTTCGTACAACTATGCGCTTCTACTAAAAATCTTCTCCCTCACAGTATGTTCGAGAAATTTGCTGACATGACACAGTGTTCATTGAGCCTTGATTTGAGGTTGCATTGTTGTGTCATTGCCAAGACGAGAAGATGAGAAAACCTCACGCAGCATGACTCTAAACAACAGATATTCCTGAGGGTTCATCCACAAACTTGGTGTTGAGTGGGCAGCGATGATCAAAACCGTCATCCAGCTCCAGCATGTATCTCGAAACCATATGTAAATATATTTAAATCTTCTGAAATAACAAATTCAGTTTCAGAACTCAGGGTTCAATCGAACTCATATCCAGTTTGGAGCTTTTGTAAATAAAGATAATTTGCTTACGGAAATTTTATTCATACGAAATTAAATTCTAGATTCGAATGGAGATCGCATTCTGGTGGAATTTGGTAAGTTACATCATAATGGCGAGACCGCGATGAGAATGAAAGAGAACCACTAGTTCGTAGTGGTAGTACCTATAGTGAAGGTAATCACCGTCACTTTCTTTCTAGGGCAGTTGGCCTGTATTTGTGGACTGTATTATCTGTGAGTAACGATAACAATAACTAAATTAAAGATTTTGTCTGCCTTGGTTGAGAGCATGGATCAACAAAATTTGTTAACGTAGATACGTATTTATAAAAAAAATAGCCATCAATTTCAACCATTTTTCCCAAAGGAATTCCCTCTAACGAGCTACAAAACAAAGATAGAATTTCCAGTAATTTAGTACAACGATTATCCAAAATTGTAATTATGTGAATTATTTAATGGAACTACCCTGTACAATGAGAATTCAGTACGCAGATAGGAGTACTTGTATTGTACATCAGTAATTAGCATAAAACTCATGTTACCCGATATCGTCGTTACCCATTCACTGACTATTCACTTTCAGATAAAACAAAATGTTAATGACAAATTAATAAAATATTAATTAACCACAAAATTAATGGGATCATTTCGAAGGTAAACTGAGTTTATTACGTGTATTTCTAGCACCCGCTATTTATCGGATGTCTAGGTAAAAACTATCTATGCGTTTTAGCCTTAGTTACAGGTTATATTAATTGTTTTCCGGTTTTGGGGATCACAATTAACAGACAAAAAAAAATCAATTAACAAAAGACCTATCGATGAGTTATTGATAAAAATAAAAAATAGAAAAAAAAATCAGACTAATTGGAAGATAAAATAATTAAAGAGAATGTTATGATGACAAAGCTTACCTCATTGTAGAATGCACTAATCATGTCCTCTCTACATTGAAATCCGATTGCAAAATGCGATAGCGTAGCAATACAATTGAACAATAACTGATAAACGAAATATTTGCAGTTTGCCTGAATAAACTGATTTAAATAATAAATATTTCGATTGCGGTTAACTCGTTAGTAATTTGTAAGCCGGATATTTAGAAATTTGTGAAGCATATGCCTGACAACATCGGATATGAACAATTTGATAGGTAGTTTGACTCTGTTGATTAGTATTGTAATTGTAAGGTTAACGAAAATGGAAAGGAATTCTGCTAAAATAAGCCTAAACACGAAGCTTGTGACGATATTGCGATTTGACTTAAAACAGTCTTTCAAAGACTTTACTTTAGAGAGCTCCTAACCTAACAATTGCAATCAACTTTGCTTTTCTTCTTAAAAACTATCTTGTGACTAGTTTACTCTATCATATATACAATTTACAAGAAAATAGTTTTAGAAAAAACTTAGATAACTTATAATCTTTGGTCAACGAACGCATCCTTCCACAAAATCCTCCTTTCGTCCTCTTGTCCTAAATTTAACCTTAAACTATAGGTAACCTACCGATTTAGGACAGATGTCACATGTGTTTGACGTAGGTACCTGCCGTGAAGGCTCAAGCCTACGGTGCGTCTTCGCACGAGATATCAAAACAAAGCGCCCTTCGGGTGGAAAAGGTACCACCACCAGAACCAGATTCGAAGTCGTGTGTAGGGCACGAACTTCCCCTTTGGTGAAGGGTCGAGGCCTATCTTATACCTCAGCCATTCTGTGGATCATGGCATCCGGTTGCAGTGCAACTCCACATCGAATAGACCAATGATTCCGTAGCAATCAAACGGATGAGCACATGAGATGTCCAAGCACCATTTGTTCTACTCTCCCCGCGACTTTGGGTGTAAACCACAGCCACCACGATACTTCCACAAGGGGGCCAACTCCTAGGTCAGGCTGGAAACAATAGTTCCAGGGGCCCCTGACCTCCCGTGGTACCAGAATATAGCTTCCGGTCGAGCTTCGCAACCTTGCGGTCACTTCCAGTTGGGCACCTCACTGCCCAGGACTGGCGGCCTTTAGTACCTCAATTTCTTCTAGCTACTCACAATCAACCCGCTAGCTCTCTACTGCGTCTTCTAAGAAATACTTCTCTTGCAAAGCTACAGGCTCTTTCGAACCATACGGTGTCAGTTAGAATTCCACTGACATCGTAGGTCTCACCATTGAAGGTGATGCCCATAGCAAGTCCCTAACATCCGAATAATTTGGGCACTCGCAAAGAACGTGCAGCCAATCTTCGCGGGAAGCTCCACATGAGCAATTCGTCGAGCCGCTAAGCCCCCTTTTATGCAAAAATGCATTAAGGGAGCCATGCCCGGTCAACAAAAAGTCCAGGCTGAGGGTAAAGTTCCGTTCAGGAAACCTCTGCATGGTCAGCACATCCCTAAGAAAGCTGTAAGTAACCCTGCCATTTTCGCTAGCGTCCCATCTAGATTGCCATCTAGATATCACGCATGCGTAAAGCAAGGCTTTACGCTCCCTCCGGGATAGGCCATCCACTTCCCTCTGGGAGACCCAATCTTGCTCGTTTAGCGGGAGACCTTTTCTGATCTTGAAGGCAATACCACGACGTATCACCTCCAGATCGAGAGGTGGCACTCCCAACAAGACCTGCATTGCCTCTGTGGAGACAGTGCGGCACACAGGTAGGAAACCAATCAATGCCACTCTTCGGCAAGCCAAAATCTGACGGCAGCAATCATTATTCGTTGCCGCGTCGTACCACACCGACGCTCCATAAGCTGCACAGGCAACTAAAAGACCGTCGTATATGATACGAACAGAACGCCTGTTAAGCCCCCAGTCAGATCGCAGAATGCGCCTCACCTGGCCTACAGCACACAACATGCGTTTCCTCATTTGCTTGAGATGAGGCATGAATTTCATGCGCAAACCCACCGTTATGCCTAAGTATTTGACCTCAGCCACACACTTAATGCTAACGGCATTCATATGAATCAAAGGATTCCGACGTCTCGTTTTCAATTTGCCCTTCAGCAACATTGAAACAGTCTTCTCCGTTGACACCTTGACGCCAACGCTTTCTCCCCATTCAGAAACGATTGAGAGAGCTCTTTCTCCTACTTGTTCTGCAAGAGCCCTGGACTGACCCTCAAGGATAAGGAGCAGGTCGTCTGCATAAGCGCAGCAACCACAGAGCTCATTTAAACGCAACAGAAGCGGATCCATCATCAGGTTCCAAATAAAAGGGGGCAGCCTTTCTCCACGTCAACGCAAACGCTGTCATGTGCATTGACCACACTCGCTCTTCTACCAGAAAAATAGCTTCCCCAAAGCCCAATTTCCTGGCAGCTCAATTCTCTCAACCTGGTGAGTATACTCTGCCAGTTCAAGTTGTCAAAGGCACCTTTAAAGTCAATAGTGGCAAGATGCCAATAATCACACTGGCTCTGCTGTTCTGGACTCTGTCTTTGAGGAAAGACCAAGCATCCTCTACACACTTGCCTTTTGTAAAGCCAAATTGGAATGGGGACATTGGTTCCGTCATACTTTCAGAAATCCTTTCCACCATGACCTTTTCCAGCACTTTTTCAAGTACCGGAAGAAGGCTGATGCCTCGATATGATCCAGGATCAGACCTAATCTTATCGGGGGACTTCAGAAGCACAACCACCCTTGCCTCCCTCCAATCCTGAGGGAAGTAGCCACAGGCAATACACTTGCTATAAAGGCAAAGCAGGTATTCTGGAATAGCTTTCCAGATGGCTTTCACCATCTCTCCAGTTATTCCATCTGCTCCAGGAGATCTCCTGGAACGAAGAAGTGAAACACCCTGCTCAACCTCTTCAGCTCTTAATTCCGGAGGGACCGGAGGCTCTTCAATAAAAGGGTCCTCAACGCGCTCCTCTCTCGGAAAGAACTGACCAAGCAGTGCATACAGGCATTCTCTCCATGTGGTTAAAACACTATTACCCATACCGATGCCTTCAATGTCAGCAGTCTTCTTGACACTCCTGCAAATCTTATACAATTTGCCCCAGGGATCGTCCCTATTTCCAGACACAAAGTTCCGCCACCGATTTAGGACAGCACGTCAAACGGCTTCCTTTCTTTAAGCCACCAGGATTCGGTGAACTGTTTTTTGACATCAATCCGCTCTGCTTGACTACAATCGCTGGACTAAAACGGAGAAGCGTCTGACCATTGGCAATGTACCCTTCTTAGATGAGCCGCTTGCCCATCGCTTCGCATTGGCGGCGGTATCTTACTGGGATATGGTCCCTGCCTTGCAATAAATCCTTAAGCAAGAATATGGATAAAAGATTCTGGCGGAATAAAGCCTGTAGAAAGTGAGCTCTCTTGGTTCGTTTGATTGGGGTTATAATCCTCAAAGATCAGGCTATTTTCATTAGTGGCTGCCCTTATAAAATTAGGAAATGGAAATGCGAATCACCTTAATTAGGAAATGGTCAATCCTATTGAGATGAACCCCGTCGTAAAGGACAGTATTTATTGTTCTCTGATTCTCTGACACGGTGCCACGACAAGACAACCATGCGCGATGACTGGCCTGCTTAGGGCCACAGACTGTATCCTTTATCCTGGAGTTGACTACTCTGATACAGCCTTCTTGGTAGGCCTAAGACATGTTGCCTTCATTGCAGATACTTATCGAGTTGGATAACCAAGTTATGTCTCTACACAAATGGCAGCCTGTACTGTCCAATGATGGGTCCAGTTATCTCTGATATCCCTAAAAGCCCCTCTCAATGGATTCTTAAACAAGATTGTTTCTGACTTTTGGAAATTGATTTTCAATTTGTGTAAATGTTAAACAGTATCAGAGAAATCACCGCCCCCTGTTGTAAGCCGTTTCTACTGACAAAGAGTTGGCTTGCGCCAAATTTGACAAAGAACTTATTTCCCATAAGAATGTTGCGAATCGTATATAATAAAGGTTTTGGCATGTGCATCATAGTTACCTTGTAGAAAAGCCTCCCAGCCATATGGTGTTGAAAGCCTCAACGAGACACGCACGTGAAGACTGGTTCTTGCATTGTATATGGGAGACACACCACCGCAACCAAAACATTTTTATCAACTATGCCATCAGCATCATGTATCGAAGAGCTGGCAAGTCTACTTCATACTTAAGGTGGCGCTACAGACCGGGGTGAATCTGGACCTCAGTCAACAAGTTACTCTAGCTAGCTCGATCCTTTGCTCGCTGCCTCCAGTTTCGCATTCCAGGCTGCCCGCATTTCCCTTTCAACTTGTGTGCGCCACCTGAGTCTCGGTCTTCCACTACTGCGCTGTCCTTTGGGGGCGGATTGGACACTTTTCGGAACGCAGCATTGGCGTCCATCCGCTCTACATGACCCAGGCGTCTCAATCATTGGATCTTCACCCTTTTGGCTAGGTCGACGATGTCGCTATACAGTCCTTACAGGTTGTTGTCCTCCTCCACTCATCGTCAATACAGACGGGGCCGAAAATCACTCCAAGAACTTTCCCCTCAAAGCAGCCAAGTGCACCCTCATCCATTTTTGGTAGTGTCTATGTTTCTGCACCATAAAGCCAGACTGGGACTTGTACGGTCTTATATCATATATGGCGACTTTTGTTTTTCGAGAGAGGGCTTTACTAGCCGATTGCCTTCTTACCCCAAAGAAGCAGAGGTTTGCAAGAGTTATCCTTCGTTTGATCTCAGCGCTGTTGTCGTTGTCGTAGCGAAGCTTAGTTAGACAAAGTTCTTCACTAGCTCAAAATTATATCTGTCGAAGGTGACGTTCTGTCCGAGACATCGGTATTGAGTTTCGTTTTGTGTGACAGCATATACTTGGTCTTGCCCTCGATGACCCCTAGACCCATTTCGCTTCTTCCGTCTAAATGCTTGCAAAAGCGTCACCGACATCACGTGGTTTTTATTCCGATTACGTCAATATTATCAGCGTATGCGAGTAATTGGACGGACTTTTGAAAGATTGTGCCTCTTTCAGCGCAAGTACGCGCGTGAGTTTTGCACTATTGTTTCAAGTATAATGTTAAAGAAATGGCATGACAGCAAATCGCCTCGTCTAAATCCTATTTTGACATCAAAGGCTTCGGTGAGATGTCAACCGATCATGATGGAGCAGCATGCATTCTTCATTGTGATCCTGCACAGACAGACGAGTTTGGCAGGGATGCCGAAACTAGACATTGCTCTGTACAGCTCGTCTCTATAGATGCTGTAATCCGCGGCCTTAAAATCGATGAATAGGTGTTGTGTATCATGGGTCTTCTCCAAGATCTGCCGTAGTGTGAATATCTGGTCAATGGTGGACTTTCCTTGCCACATGATATGGACTTATCAGGTTGTTGACGAACGGCTTCAGCCGTTCACGCAATACGACAGATAAGATCTTGTATGCGATGTTAAGGAGTCTGATGCCCCTGTATTTGGCGCAGTTCAGAGGGTTTCCTTTCTTGAGGATCTGACAAATAAAACTGTAGTTCCATTAATAGTGCATAGTTTCGTTCCAACATATTTTACGGATGAATGAAAAGCATACACCTCCTTGCCAAGTCATCCCCTGCTGCCTTAAGAAACTCGACAGTCAGACAATCCTCTTGAGCAGCTTAGATACTGCTATCTTCACATCATCAACGACGGGTGGACGAAATTGTTGGTCTACATGGTCGTAGTTGACAGGTTTATTCTACCAGACAGCGATATTTGGCTCTTCATCGCCGTTATTCAGGCAAAAGAAATGGCCTTTCTAAGTCCTCAGCATCCAATGCGACTTTACTACGACGTTTCCTTTTTCATCTTTACAGGTTCAGAGTTTATGTGCGTGGCATGTTGTTTTTACCTGTCGGTAAAACTTCCGAACCTCATTCCTGGAGTAGCATCTCCTCCTCCTCCTGAGAAGCCGGTGTTCGTCTCTCCTCTTCCACTCATAGAGCTCATGAGCAGCTCTTGTCTTTTTTTTGCAGTGCCGCATTGCGTGCTTTTTGCTTAGCTGCATGTGCTTGCTGGCATTCATCATCGAACCAGCGCTTTCGTTGTGGTGGATGAGTGAAACCGAGCACATCAGAAGCGGCATCTCTGTTGGCATTTTGGCAGTGTTTCCAATGGTCTTCGATGCTTGATGCTGGCTGTATTGGACCTCTTAAGGGATTAAGAGACACTCGATCGGAAAAGGATTTGGCGATCTCTTGCGATTCCAGTCATATGACGTCGAAACTCCTCACAACAAAGCTTGTCTTTCGGCTGTTGGGAATATCCGCAATGGTTACTGGGCTAGAACGTGGTAATGGTCCGCGTCGATATTGGCTGTTGACAGTTGATTGATCAGGAGTTCTTCAAGTCCCCTTGTGAATGGGAGAACCGCGTGCTAGCTTCGACAATGTTTCGTCCCGTGGCAAAGTCAATAAGCCTGAATGCGTTATCGGAGGTGGTGTCGTGCAGGCTATATCTTCCGACAAAAATACCAAAAATACCCTTTCTTTCTAGCTTTGCATTAAAATTTCCCTTGCCTGGAGCCATAGCCATAGCTCGTAAGTCGTGTTCAAAAACTCGTAGAAGATGTCTCCTTATGTACGAGTATCTAGTCTTGATACGGTGTGATGTGAGACGATCATTCACATGGCAGGAACTCCAGACTATGTCCCTAAGTTTGACCCAAACAACAAGTCGCATCCTAATAAGCGCCGCTTTTGCCGTCGAAAGCAATCGCCATAGTTGATATCGATTTTCAAATATTTTTCAAATTTTTTTTTATGCGGGAAAAACAAAACTGAATAGAGTTTGAAAGCGATTTTCCAAGTGCTGGCGCTAAAACTACGTGGGACTCGTTAAATCCGGTAAGGCTTTGAAATAAGTTTTGCAGCTAGAACAAGAGTAGCCATACCAAATTCTTAAGCCCAATTAGATATTAAGTTCTTTTTTGTGTATTTTTGTAAAATACAATACTGGCATTCTGTTATAATGTCTTGAAACACGTTGTTTTTGTTTTAATTATGGAATAAGAACTTTAGCGCGAGTGGTGCGTGGATAGGCGGACCGAAATAAGCATGATCTTTTTTTTCTGTCTTTACAGCAAAGTAGACAAAGGTCTGTCTATCATCGAACTGCTAATGGGCTAAGAGGGTTTTGTGATACGGATTGAGGTGGTGATCTTGACCATCTGCGATCGACGACTGACTGTATTTTCACCACCTTTCCAGTGGCTCCTATTGCATGATGCACAAAATGTCAGCGCGCGACTGCTCTACCGTTTACGGAATCTAAGTTTTGCGATAACAAGGGTGCAATACAAATTTCCCTTAACGGTTCACATGCTCCGCGATCTAAGCCCGTTCACATCAAGGCAAGGTTTATTTGTGAAAAATTTGAAAAAGGTTAAATTTTAGCAGATCTTTACAAACAGTTTCCACGTGATATCGTGCCGACAGCTGGTCTATTCGAGGAGGAAGTTTCGGACTTTTCAATCGAAGAAATAAGTATAGCAATCGGAAAAATGAAGCGGGCGAAAGCGGCGGGACCAGACAGCATTCCATCAGAGTTTTGGTCGAAGATGGAGGGAATCGGCAGCGTTTGGCTATCGAAAATTTTAAATAAATTAAAATGTGGACAACCTATGCCGAATCAATGGAGAAGTAACTTCTTGGTTCCATTAAACAAAGGAAAAGGCGACACTCGAGAATGCAACAACTACCGTTCAATCAAGCGTACTTAGCCCTTTCCTCTTTAACGTAGTATTCGACTATCTTTTAAAAGACTGCATGCGCGAGGTAAATGTAATGCCAATTCTCTTCGCTGACGACGCAGTTATCCTTAGCGATAACGTCCAAGATTTACAGAACGCCTTAGATTCATGGAGAAATGTGCTAGAGAGAAACGGGTTTAAAATAATTCGTTCAAAGACGGAGCATTTGACGTGCCCATTTGCGCATCCGTTGCGACGTGTTCCGGATATAATGTTAGACGGAATAGTTCTTTCGAAAAGCACTATCTTTAAGTACTTAGGATCTATCGTTAACATGGAAGCGAAATGTGACGACGACGTAAACCACAGAGTGAGTGTGGGATGGATGAAATGGCGGGAAAATTCGGGAATCTTTTGCGACCGAAAATTTCCACTTAAATTAAAGGGGAAACTCTACACCACGGTTGCTAGACCAGCTCTTATATACTGTTCACAGTGCTGGACAATGTACGAAGCGTTTAAAAACAAAATGACGGCAGCGGAAATGAAAATGTTGAGGATGTCTAGTGGAGTCACTAAACACGATTGCATTAGATCTACGCGTATAAGAGGAAGTCTACATATAAAGAATTCGGTAACCGAACAGCTTGAGGCGAATAGAATAAGCTGGTATTGGCACGTTCAAAGAAGATCTGCGGAAAATCCGGTTAAAAGGCACTATCAACTACGGTCACTCCATCTGTAAGAAAACGAGGTCGGAAAAAGAATTCCTGGATTTCTCAGATGGCAAATGCGCAACAACGCCTGGGGCTAACCACTGAAGCGATCCAGGACCGAGCATTATGTAGACGCGTTCTGCGGTCTGCGACATTAGCCAACCACATAAGCGGAGCAGCAGCGATGCAGTAAAAATGGGAAACTCGTTACGCATAAGTTCGTATAACGAGGAAAGGGTTAATAAAAGGATAAGAAGAAGAAGAAATTTTAGCAGATCTTTTCACGAGGCCTATAGCTGTTACTAAGTTAAAGTAATTAATTCTCCTCTAAGTCTTTCTTCTTCGCTTATCATCCCCTACAGGGTGAATGGGTAGAGTAAGCCCTTATTTTCCTCAAATATTTTTATTAGTTTTAAATTATCGCTGATGTCAAAACCCCTTGGTGGAATTTTTTTCTTTCTAGAACACTCGAAATCGGTAGGCGCCAATTTTTGTCTTTTCTAGACCACTTCATTCAAAGAAGCACTGTCCAATGCAGTACAGATGTTAATGCGTTCACCCAAAAGTCATCTCTCAATTATTACGAAGATACATTATTACTGCAGCATCACATTAAAAATAGCAATAAACATCTAAGTATCTCCATACTCACAACAAAAATAAAACACTTAAAAAAGAAGGAAAATATTTACTCATTCATATTAGCAAGTACAATGTAGTCGTATCCATAAAATCCTTCATTCCCCCCCTTATAATCATTATTCGGCAATAAACCGCATGCGGTAATCGCAAATCATCGTCGTACTCATCGTCATCATCAACAACATCATTGCCATCATCGTCATTTTGGGCTTTTCCATATTGAGTGGCGAAAGAGTGGAAAATTTACATCGTGCCGAAAGACCCATAACTAGTTTCACGCCTGAGCTACCCTTCGATCTAGGGTCGGTTGGCTGCCTCGTTTATAAACGCCACATTGAGCCGGGTCAACGATTTTTGGCAAACTGCCGGCCGCCTTCATTTTTTCGACATTTATTTGCTCTGGCCCTCGTCCTTTTTGTTTTCCTTCGTAGGCAGATTGATGTTGTTGCATATGATTTTTTGACAACACAGAGAAGAAGTAAACAAGAAATGGAAACCGAAATAGACTCTCTTTCTGTAAAGGATTTTTTTTGGCCAACGACAGGATATAGAATTTTAGAGAGGGAGAAAGAAGAGAGTAAATATTTTGTTCTAAAATCATACTACGCATGCCTGTAAGTGGTGTATGTCTGCAAAGGACTCTTCAATATGGTAAGAAAAACAGCTGCACCAGGACTATTAGCAAGCAGCCAGAGGAGTACAGGAATAGGAATACCAGCCAAATAGCAGAATTGTAGCAGAAACTACCTATAGTCCCGCATGATCCTTGTATAATCAGTGCGTGCCTTAAGTAAATTAGTTTAGTTTGGTCTTAACTTTTGCCGATTGCGGTCGCGTTAAGTTCCTGCATGCGAATTCCACCAAAATACACACACAGGATACACTTTTAACCAAATCAAAAAAAAAAAAAAAAAAAAAAACCAAACTTCAGTGTTCTAACCGCGTTGCAGACTGAAAGTGTTGTCAACAATTTCCCATTCAAAGTCAGAGAAGTAGGTCGACAACATTCAGCAGTGAAGTATTCATTTAGTGTGTGTGCAACTCACGAGTACGAATACTCGTTGTGTGTTCTGGAAAATAGAAAAAAAATTCATTTTATTCTGTGTCCTTAAACAAAGAGGATATTTTACATAGTTCATTCCTTAATGGCAACCGGTATGAGAACTCGTAATTCCGGTCATTATCATTGCATGCTGTCACCTGCATTAAAGAAAGGATAACACCAATCTACTAGTGAAACAGGTATATGAATAGGACTAGGGATACAAATACGGGAATACAGAACATCTGGAAAACCTTACGGCTCCATCTCCGTACCGCATTGCGAATACGTAACAAAAAGTCGCAGAGAAACTCAAAATAAAAGAAAAAATAATCAAGCAATCGTCCTCGCGTGACTCTCGTAATTTAGTGATTTCGAAGGTTTGATAAAAACGTTAATGTGACTTCCCTTTGGTTCCTTTGAATGATATTAAGTGACAAGAATGTGACGGGTACTAAATACCCAAAGCAAAGTGATAATTTTACAAAATGACAGCCAAAATAAAGGGAATGATTATCATGAAGCTTATCTTTCTGGTCCTCCTCTCTTATATAGGAATCCTTGGTTAGGGTAGAAGTCCTTTTGTATTACAATGCAAAACATCTGTTAACACAGAGTCATTATGGTCAATCTGGACCCTTTGTTAACCCGAAAAGTTCATAACCTCTCCATTGACCAAAAGATTATCAGTGAAGTGTTGTTCTCCGCCAACACACTTACACAGATACTGATAAAAACCGACATAAAGGTAAAGGATCAGTACTTAGTATTTCAGTTGAAATTCAGACAAAAGAACATCACAAACGGAAACCGTGTACTTGATGGTTTATTCCTTCTAACAGTTCTCTTCTTTTTGTCTGCAATTGAACATCGAGAGGTGACATTCCAGGCAGTTACTCGTACCTATCTGTTGTCCTTATTGTGGTGTCGAGTGTAAATTTACTGCTCTCCAAAAGAAGCTGGCAAAACAATAAAAAACCAAAATACAAAAAAAAAAAAACGAGAAAGGATACAAAAGGAGGATTCAAGTGCGAAATAAAAAGTAGAGAGCTACAGCACTGTAGAAAAAATAAATAAAAGTGTTTTCAAGCGAACGCTTGTATCTTTTGTGTACCCTTGTGCTTTTTGATGCTTTTGTTGCCATCCCCGTTTACTGGCGACAACAATGATGACGGTGAAGCCGGTGTTATAAAAGATAAACAAGTGCAAATTTGTTGTGCCGTAGATTTTCGTCCTTTTGTGGTCCTTTCATTCTATTATTTTGAATTTTATTTTCATACTCATTGAATGATTTAACTTTATTGTTTCTCTCTTAGATACTATAAATTCTTATTCTTTTTTTTCTTCTCGTTGTTTACACGAAGATACGGATAAAAGTCAGAGATCAGACACAATTGTTTTTTACTCCTTGGTAGCTTTTTCCATTTGTATTAGACACCAGTAAGGTGGTGGAGACGATAAATTCCTACTGGTGGTGTTCCGGATACTTTGTGAGTGATATAGAGATACAATCTTATATATAGGTATGTACCTATCCACCTCTGGCAATTCGAATTGATATCGACAATGTGGAGGATTTTTATCAAGTGGCATGTGTGCAAGTGTTGGAAATAGATTTGTCTACCGACAAGTAGTAGATGCGTGGTAACAAGTTCGAATTGTGCTTCTTTTTGTTTGGTTTTCGGTTGAAGTAAAAGAAAAATGACGCGAATAAAACTGAAACGTAAGGAAATTCTTCACTTGATGGGAGTCATCAATTTTGTTGGATTCCTGCATTGGGGATACTGTGCGCCGCCAAACAATTCGGACGAACGGGATATGTCAAATTATGGTAAGGACTTTACAAATCTTCCAAATTGTTTCTTTTTTTTTCTTTTTTTTTTGTTCTTTTGGAGTTTGCAGATGTTTTATGTCTCTTCTATGATCTACAGACATTTTCTCTAGCACTAATCCGTTTCTGGTAACGTTGTAAGCGAGCTTTAACTTCATTGTTGAGGAAATTAAACCGATGATGCCAGGAGGACCTTCTGGGTGTAAATGAGTCTTATGAGCCTCGCCTGGATTTGGCTTCCAAACAAATCGCGAACAGTGAACTTTTGGCGAGAGATTTGGTTCATGGTCATAGGCAAACCATTATTGCGATAGATGCCGAATTGATGGTTTCGGTTTCTCCACCAAACTTCTACTCACTGACAGTTTACGCTCACATTACACAATGTTTAGGCATTGTCGACTTTCCATCAATACGACGACAACGAGTTCCATTTGCTTTGGTTCAGCTCATCACCTAAATCGAGATTTTCCCATTGGGTCCTCCTTTCCGAATAGATTTAAAAATGTTCGGCAGCATTTTCGTTGAATTTGGGTTAGTCCATTAGTCCATATTATTTTTATATTATTCACTTAGATCCCCTGATCCCTCTTGTGGCATTAGTGTCAATTAACGTCGTGTCTGAAATCTGGATTCCAAAGTTCTGGACTCCTCGTTGACTGTCCTTCTTCATGTCTGTCCTGAGCAGCAGTAGTTTAGTGGATTCTATTACAAGTTTTCTTTAAAAAAAAAAATTGTTCTTGCCATATGGTGTCACTAATCCATTTGTTCTTGACCTGTTATCCCATGCAGCTAGTTATTCGGTATACTGTTTGGTCATATATATTTTCCAGCTTCTGTGCGATGTTGTTTTTAACTTTTAAGCAATGTTTCCGCTTTTAATTGTAAAATTCCGTTTTTGTGCTGGGGTTTTGCTTCTTCAGGAGATGCGAAGATGGCACTGATGTAGTTGGCTGCTTTCTCGATTTGCTGCCCGTAAATGTTGTCGGATATTCGGGTACAGCATGCGGATTGAAAGCAGCAAAACATAAATAGCGAAGTCAAGATGCTTAAGGTGTTATGTTATAGTCGATCTTAGCCCAATTTTGCTCTACAACTTTTCTGGTTTGCTTAAGACTTGCCATATAGCATTTCAATTCAAGTTTTTGAGATCTTCCCAAAGTCCACGAATGAAAGATGAAGCGGGGATCTATAACCGATTCATTGTTTGTTAATAATATGCAAGGTGTTGATTTGAGCGGACCCAGCTTCTTGTCTGACTTTGTAGCCCTGGCATATTATTTTTATTCTTTGATAGAATTTTCGAATGTCATTCCTTCCGTACCAACTCTCCACTTCCCCAACCGGCAACTCGCGTCCTGCGATGCAGAGCAGCTTTGTTTGCCTGCATGCGTCTCCCTACATCGAACCGGAGGTTTTTTTTGTGGTGGCGATTTGAAACCAATTATGCTAGATGCTGCTTTTCTGATGGCTCGTTGACAGAATTCCCATTGGTTTTCTAGGGATTGTGTAGGGATTTTGAGGGAAACGGGGCAAAGATTCTAGCGTTCTCCTGCAATTGCAGCTTTTCAACGAAAATGGGTGGTCTGATATCCGCATCCTGTAGCCTGTAGTGATCCGAGTCTATGTTGGCTTCTCAAAAAGTTCGGACATCAAAAGTGTCTGACGATGGTTGATTGGTCCGTAAGCCTCCAAGTCCCTTTGAGGATATTGAGGTGTGTTAACCACGTGCTGGCTGCTATGAGGTTGCGTCCTGTTACGAAGTCTAAAGACCTGAGCTTTTTTTCGGATGTGGTGTCGTGCAGGCTTTGTTTCCTAAAAACGCGCTCATAAACGACTTATTTGTCACTTTGTTCAGCTTAGCATTCAGGTCCCCTAGAACAATTTTGGTCTCACAGCTGGGGCATTGAGAAAATGTTCTGTCTGGGAGGTCATAGAACACGTCATTGATCACGTCATCCTTTTCTTGCGTAGGGGCGTGTACGCAAATAAGGCTGACGTTCCCGAATCCTTGATGTGAACTGTTACGAATACTTTTACTATGATTTGGACATTTGACCAACAGCGAGTTCGTAGTGATACTGCAGATGGTCTTGCTATTGTACCTTTTTACTGATTACACTTCCCTGCACGTATAACCAAAGCTGTGGCAATGTGTTCTCTTATATGTTGAAGCTCCAATCGATCTGGTATCCTATTGGTATTATATCGGGCTATTCCTAGCAAGTAGGATCGGTTGTTGTTAAAGGTAGTATCTACTATTAAATGGTGATGAATTCTGTGCTTGTTTTAGAGGTCTGGAATTTCTTAGGAAAATAACCGAACAGTCAGGATATTCCTTGTAAACAAATAGTATGTCTACACCTTCAGGCGGTTGATGTTATATCTAATAGGTTAGGTTAAAACAGGGTTATGTCATCACATAGACACGGGTCACCAAGACGGGTCCAGCGCGATCCCTGTGGAGCCATTTGAACTTATTTTCAAAGAGCAAAAGCCTAAACAATCTCTCTGGTAAAACATCAAATTTCTTTGCAAATTTTTCCTCTAGATCTTCAAAAAAGTATTTTTCTAAGAATTTCCTTCGACTATGCGATTTTGCTTCGCCTTCACAGAGTACTCATGTGTGCGTTATGTTTTTAGGTATTTAAGCAGGAGACAGTGTCGTGTCAGGATTCTTATTAGGGTCCTAAGCTCATCTCTGTTCAGCTTAATAAACTTTCTAGATCTGTTACCGTCGAGAAGGGCCCATAGAGCCTTTGATACCCTATGTCCTTCCAGATTTGACCACCTTATGTTGGCAGTTTTTATTGTTTTTTCCTCGATAGTGTCCTTCACTGTGCAGAGGGGTGGTTTGACTTCAGCAATCTCACTATTGTCGAGCAGCCCTCCTCTTCTTGCAAGCTCTTCCGCTTGTTAATTTCCTTCCATACCGCAGTGTCCTAGCACCTAGCACGGTCTCACCCGGTTCTGATTTCTGAATACTTTGAGCATTGTGTGACAGTCCATGTCTGTATTAGATTTGATGTCGATTATATTGCCTTAAGAGCGGGCTGGCTGTCGATGTAAAAAGCGACATCTGTTCTGGATACCGATTTCATATGCATTAGCTCAACCGCCCTGAGGACAGCCAGAATTTCTAATTGGAAGATACTACTTTCGTCCGTTAGTTTTATAGACACTCTAAACTGTGGGTTTTCTGAGAATATACCAGAACCGGTTCCTTTCTCTGTGATAATTGCAATCTCATTTGGCCTAATTGGGTACTGCATTTTCTTGCTAGTTCTCCCTCTCCGGATATATATCATACGGAATGTCGAAGTCGATCAAGGAAGGAATTTGATTGCCTGGCAGTAGCTCCGCTAGAACCGTGCCATGTCCGAAGCTACAGCTCTTGAAGTGACCCTAAAATAGTGAGTCCTATCGCATTGTGATCAAGAAGTTTTTTAATCTGTAAATCAAGCGGTGTTAGGTGTCCAACACTAACGTAGGTGTAGTACGAAGCACACCTGTAATGGCTATGGAAGCCGTTCTTTGAACCGCCGCTAATTTTTTGTTGTCTATAGCATGCTGATTAGAATTACATGACTTCAAGCGTACATCAAGTAGGTTGTTGTGCCTGTACAAAACCCGATTTATGTCCGTGATAAATAGATTACGAATGAATCTTGCCCAAATTCTATATAAACTAAGGACGAGGCGAAGAAGCCTAGTACTGTCTCTTAAATGCAGATAACTGGTCTGATGCCGGTGTTAAATAGGAATGGTCTTAAAAGTAAGGTGCCCGTGCAAATTTGGTTCAGTTTGGGAGTCATGCTTATCGTAAATTCTCTAAATCAGTACGCTGGTACCTATACGCTCTACATATTACATCCATCGTATGTTGCATCATCTTCTGCATTAGCCGTCCATGCGGATGTTACCGAGGTTCAGGCTAAATTATATGCTTTTGTGAAGTAAAAAGTTATTTCAGTTGTTTTAGACAGTGCTTTGCTACTCAACCGAGTAAGCTGAAGAAGCAGCCACTCTACTACTATTTTTGTAAGAATCAACTACAATAACTTTGAAGACAAAGAAACTAGCTACTACTAGGTAAAAATTTGGTTTTGACCACATCGACCAATAGTCCCATTTCTGTTAGATGCCCGAACTATGTCCGAGAAATCACAAGACAGCGTGTCGCGTTCCCTTATTTCTTTCTAACATCAAACGTCTCGATGATGTACGAGTATTTTGCCATCTTTGATGTTCATGGTTATCAAACACAATGGCAAGAATTAATTTGGAGGAGATACTAATTTTAGACATTTTTCTATGTAACTCGCCTATACAAATACTCGTGCTATCATTCAATGGTATAGATCAGTCAGGTTGTTGACGAAAGGCCTTAGACACCCACATAATACACCCGATTGAATGATGAGATGTAAATCTTTTCAAAATGATTTCTCAAACAACGCTGAATGTGAATGTTAAAAATGACAGCAACGTTTGACTGATATTCCAAAAAGATTGAAAAATCTATCTGTCAACTAAAAAGCAACCCTTTAGGTCGAATTGTTTTTAAGCAATCGCCCCAAGAAGCCCTCAAGACATTCGCAATATTTAACACTTAAATTAAAAATTACGTCCCTCGGCGTTATTTATCACTCTGACTACGAAGAGGATGTTATATATTTATAAATGTAGGTGTACAAGTTAATTCATTTGAAGAAGAAAGTTCCACTTGGACTTAATCTTTGCGATTCGTGTTTAAGTAAAGATTTCTTTTTCTGTTGGTATCCGTTTTTGTTGTAAAGCATGTGGGTGGTGACCTCGTATATCTAAATTAAGAAAAGATACCGGAATAAGTAGAAATAAAGGGAAGTAGCTTATTTTCTGTTTACATTTTAGAGAGTTGTATCTGTGTTCCTTCTTTGAGAGACTTCACTAAAATTTTAAAGCAATAACCACACAAAACTAGGCATTGGTGTCTTCATTCATATTCATGTAAATTAAACTCACATCTCATAGTTTCTGGCAAATTTGACAAATTAATTGAATCCGAATTAATTGTATACACGTGGAAAACAAAATTAAAGAATGCTTGTGAAATTCGTCATCTTATCATATCTGCAAGAATTTTTTTCGTTTTTCAGAATTTTAAGAAAATTAAAAATCTGTAGATCTATCTATAACGAATTACGACCTGAACCTTTATGCAGGGTAATTCATTTCGTAGTTTCAAGTTGGCAATGCTGGCATTTGAAACCTGCCAAACTTAGCTGTCATTTGAAGTGTCATAGTATTAGTTAAGTGTTTGCCATTTACGGTAATGGATCGCTTATAAATCGAACAATGCGTTAAAATTATTAAAACTTACTACAGAAGCGGTAATTCAAGCGTAGCCACTTTTCGCCCATTACACGATAATTATGGTCGTCATAATCGACCGACTACGCAATCAATCAATTAATTGTGAAGGAATTTGAAGAGAGTGGAAGCGTTACTGATATCGTAAGGCCTGTACACCATCGTAATGTACGCTTAGTCGAAAATATTTCTGCTGTAAGTCCAAGTTTTGCTTATGATCCGAAATTATCGATTTCCCGGCGTTCGCAGCAATTGAACGTGTCGTACACCTTACTATGGCGTATTTTGCATTTGGGTTTGCATCTCCATCCTTATAAAGTTCAACTTACGTAACAATTGAAGCCTGCTGACCATTTACATCGCCGTAGGTACGCTTCTTGGGTTTTGGAACATCAGACAATAAACACCGATTTTTCGAACAACATTTTCTTCAGTGATGACGTACACTTCTCCCTCGGTGGGTATGTAAACAAATAAAATTACCGCATATGGGTCTCAGAAAACCCACAAGTGATCGAAGAGGTGCCGATGCATCCAGACAAAGTGACTGTTTGGTGTGCTCTATGGTCGAAAGGTATCATTGGTTCGTATTTTTTCGAAGATGCCAATGGGCGGACGGTTATAGTCAATTCGGAACAATATGGTCGAACGATAACCGATTTTTGGCCGGCGTTTAAAGATCATGACTTGGACGATGTGTGGTTATAATAAGACCGGGCAACAAGCCACACAACACGACCAATTATGGCTTTATTGCGTGAGAAGTTTCCTGGTCGCGTAATTTCACGTTTTGGCGACATCAATTGTCCACCAAGATCATGTCATGATTTTATTAAAAGGAACAAAAATTTCCTTAAATTATGAAGTACAAGTGATTTCATGTGGCTACCTTGGGTGGCTTTGCAGAGGCGCATCCTGATTGGCTATGACGATATCCGCTTCAAGGGCTTGAATCACTGATTGATTCTCAGCATAACATCGAACTACAAGGACACCTCACAAAGTCAAACTGGGTCAATTCAAAGTTCCAAGGCGGCTAACTAACATCATCAAGGTTATTACTAAACTTGGCTACCAAAAGATCGTTTGTTAGATGGGATATTTAGCATAGCATAACATCGTGCTAAAACCGAAGATCGTCCAAGCCCGTGTCTTCAATTTCAGCGCAAAAAATTCAGCAATCATGGCTCTCTAGCGTTTATCGTTATCCGAATTGGCGTTTCCAGCATTGTTTTCGAAATAAAATGGGCCAATGATGTCACTCCTCCAAAACCCGCACCAAACTATCACTCTCTCGGGATACATTGTTTCTCGACCAAAACGTGGGTATTTTTCGTTCTATTTTTTTAAATTTTCTCGTCAGTAACTCGTTCTGGGATGTGAGGGCTGCCTTTGGTCAATATAGGGCTCGTCCGCCACCATTTCTCTTACAAGACCCTGACTAAGGCTTGGAAATCCTTACCGGCCTGAGCTCCAAATATGTCGGAGTAGCCAAGATAAGGTCTTGTTTTGTTTTTCCGACACTAGTCCTGATTTATGGCACAGGAAACTAGCCATTTGTCCCCAGGAGGAAGGTTTTTCATATCGATAGCACCGACTATGAATCTACATATTAAAAGGTCTCTGCTTGACACTTAAATTTGACATCTTCTTATTTAAAGGTGAGCCAAAATATAGTGTGTACGTCGGCTCTCAATTTCTGACACCTACTCAACTCAATGTAGTTGATCTTTTTGACAGATGTCATACAATCTTTGGCAATTTTAGTAATGGAGTCGTTTACCACGCGACAACGCATTTCACTTATTTTATCTTATTATGAAAATGGGCGATCTGTAAAAGTAACATTTCGTTAAATTCTGAATTTTTCGGTGAACATAATCGTTCTACTGGTTCGGTATCGTATCAAACTCCATATCAGCATGCACGGCCAGTACGTACACGCCAAAACATCATCACTGTGAGCGAAAGTCTTCAAAACCAGCCAGGTACCTCAATTTGTCGCCGAAGTCAACAATTGGGCCTCACTTATGGAAAAATACAAAGCAATTGAAGCCTTTGGACCATCTACGACATCGCCGGTTTGTTAACTGGATGTTGGATCGCCAGGGCAATTTGTCATCGAATTTGATCTTTTCCGATGAAGTCAATTTTTGAGCATTTAGGGCAAATCGAGCATTTTGGGCATAGTCACCATACAGTGACTTTTTGTCGATGCATTTCAGCAGTTACATATTGATTTTTAATTTCCAATATCGACATTTTCGTTTTTTTAACGTATCCACCAAGTGAAAAAAGAACCTTATCGCTGAAGAAATATTGTGTGATATTGCTTATCCAAACGAAGATGTTCAAACAACCAATCGACGTATGTTCTACGCATTCCTAGGTCAGCTGGCTTCAAGTACGCATGGTGTACTCAAGAGCATTTATGGCAGAACAGGTGTTTTATAGACGAAGAGTAGGGACGTGAGTCAGCCGACGAATAAAAAAAGCTGCGAAAGAATATATCGGATAAGAAGAAGAAGACAAGAGATCATTAAAAAAAATTAAAAATACTGTCGGAGACAGAACGGATCCCTGAGGCACACCAACATTGATTTTGTTTGGGAATATCAAACTTGAAACCATCCAAGACAACTTGAATTCAGTGTTCCGAAACAAAATCCAATGAAGAGGAAAGTCGCCGGTTCCAAATGCATGCATTTTCGACAAAAGAGCCTAATGCTTAACTCTGTCAAATGCCTTGGAAATATCAAGTGCGCAACTATATTGCTTTCGCCAAGTTGATGTAAACTTTAGTTCAACTTTTCGGTGAGACATGTCATCAAATCACCAGTGGACCTGTTGCTACGAAAATTGTACTGCCGGTCATTAAGAAGTTTTCGTGTTTCGAAATATTTCATGAGCTGACGATTTATCAGCGTTTCCATGACCTCAGAAAGAAGGGTCGTTAGTGAAGTTTGTCTGTAAGAGGAGAAAGAAGAAAATTCGACATTTTTAGGAACGGACTGAACACATGCTGTTTTCCATCAGCTCGGAAAGAGTCCAGTAGAGTAGGATAGGAAAGGGCTTGCACAGTGGTTTTGCCAGCGTAGAAAAACACCTTTTCAGAAGAAGGGGAGATATACCGTCTAGAGCAGCAGATTTGTGAATGATAAGATCTCTAAGTACTCTCCCATTAAAGATTCGACGCACTCTTTACAGCTCGAATTGTACCATGCCTTTTCCAACACCTGTGTGACCAGACAGTGGAGGTTTCTAGTTTATGCTTTTCATTTTTGTAAAATTTGTACATAAATAGCCTAGAAGTAAAGCAGTTGTGAATACGTTGATAAACCATACTGCAAGCTGTTTGCTCATTGTGAGACCTCCAACTCACATCTCTCACTTTATTTAGCATACGTTGTTGGTCCTTCGAGCCGGATAGAAACAACATCGACAAGATTCCTAATTAACTCAAAAAGCTGGAATTAGCCGATACAACTAAAGAAGGTGTTAAGTTCGCTCTAATAAGTTGTCTTGTACCGTCATTCGGCTGTTTTGTTTCTTCTAACTTCGTGGTCAATGTACGAGAATTAAGCTGATATAAAACAAAGGTCCGACGAGTCAAGAAAAAAGTTAAAAACCAGTCCAGAGAGATGGTGATATAACTATCAATGTCTGATATTCATGTGGACTCAACAATAGATAATGAAAAAGGAACAATGGCACTAGTTCGTAGCAAGATAACTTGAGATCAGAGTAATCTGAGAGGTGCGGGCACGAATCTACATGTGTTTCAATACAGCTGTACTTGGATATCCGCAGAGATCTATTTACTTTTTAGCCCTCGTATATTGGCTACGTCCACCCTGAATTCCCTAATCATTACAACGAAACTCAAGAAACAAAAACACCGACTATACAAAGCAACGCCATGAATTGCTTTAGGAGTTATGCCCTTACGGTAATGTGAAACAGTGACAAACAACATAATCAATAATATCTTTCAATCTTTCACAAAAATATGTTAAGAGATCAGAAAATAGTCTACCTCGGCTGTGTGGGGCATTCCCTAGCTAGTCTGTTGATATTTTTTCCATAACGCGTGCTGGACTCTCGAATCCATCCCCCGTTTTATAATTGTAGCAAAACACTCACTGATGTCGTAGTGACCATGCGCGCCGACAGTCTTTTCACTTTGGTCACTTCATGACATGACATGACATTCTGATGTTGCCTCAAAAGTACGAAAATAACTTTTCCTGTGCTAGAGAGAAGTTTCGTCCCGAATCTGACCATGGAAAGCCCCAAAACCAATCTATGGTAGGACGGAAACGTCACTGCTTGGTATCAAAGTTCCCTCTGATATATAGATATTTCGCTGGCTTACTCGTGTAAAGGAAAACAATGAGCATAAAGGAATACATAGCCTGGCTACAATAAAGTTGTACAATTAATTTTTCCTCCTACTTCTATTTCGATCTGTAAGGGAATACAACTTCCTGAAGGGGGAGTGAGAAATGTGACACGAAGTGGATTTTTTCCTTCTTAAACAGACAGAAAATTACACATAATCTATCTACGTGACCTTATGTGCCACAAAGAAATAATTACATAGTTTTTTTTTAGCTCGCTTAGTCCTACTTACGGTTACATGGTTAATTGGCTAATTTGTATTTGTAACGACTATTTTGGAACAAAGTCTCAGTTCCCCGTTGGTGTAAAAAAATATGCAAAATTCCCTGACTTCTCAATTTCAATTCAATCTCTTGTGATATCACAACGAATTTTCCATTTCCCATTCAAGGTCCTTGACAGAATTTAGTTTCTTTTTTTTTTAAAAAAAACGCAATCATCATGGAAATCGAACAGCGACTGAGATAGAGGAGAAACACGTCCAGTTTACTAAGTGAGAGGCAACTTTTATTGTCTCTAAAGCACGAATGTTCCGACTACGTGCTTTGATAAAGTCATTCCTGCAATTGCTGGGCAAAATTTCTGTCGCCCGAAGGGAAATTCCATGCCAATTCGAATGGAACTGGAATACGTTGCTGGTGCGGCTGTGGTTTTTGAATTCATTGCATTAAAGGGAAGGTATTTCGAAAATATTACCGCCATTTCGTGTTTCGGAAATTCGAATTGTATCTCTGTTTAAATGAAATTGTTGAATACAAATGGTGGGGTAGATGGCTTTGGAGGTCTTGTTGATGATTAAAAATTGAAGTCACGACCAGATAGATGTTATTAGGCGATTCGCATTATCCACTAGTACATAATTGAATACTTTTTTCTTTAATTATTAAAATAATGTTTAAGTATCTACTGTCCGTATGTGTTACTTTAAATTCAAAAAAAAAATATATAACAGAGGCAAAACATGTACATTCTTAGAATTGTGATGTAACTATGAAGATATTTACGAACTGGGGAACATATCGTGAAAATTTAGCGTTCAAAGCTAACATGGTGTCAGTACAAAAGTGGATACCGACGAGGCACAATCGCAGCTAGATGACATCATTCTCTCGTCTTTCACTATTAGCTGAAAAGTAAAGCAAACTGCGGTACAACGATGCGACCCATAGTAGAGTAAAAACCTTGAGACCATAACATGTTAACAATACAGATCCCTTTTAACTTTTTACAACAAAGAATTGCGAAGTTGCCGTACCAACTGCGAGAAGCTTGAAAAACTTCCGCCTGTAGTGTGACTCCATAGAGAACTCTCCAAAGATCACTCTAATTGCATGGGTTTGTATATTTAAGCAGATGGCACAATAACACGCGACCGCGAAGAAACCCCGAATACCTTACTTCAAGCTCACTTCCAAAGGTCTTTCAACATTGACATATCTTATGGACGGTTAATGGAGGTTTTACTCTCAAGAATCCTCAGCAGAATCAACATTTTATACAGAAAATTCTTCAGACTGGATAAGGTGATATGGGCTATTAGCTCATTTAAAGCATAAAAGGCTTTGCTTTGCTGCAAAAAGGTCAACATGCCATAAACTTGGAGGGAGGTAAACGTAGTATTTATCCTTAAGCCAGGCGACAGGCCTAGTGAGATACCTTTGGCGTACCATCCTATCTAAAAGCAGTGGAAAAAGTTATTGACGTTGATATCAGAGAAAGCTTAGAAAATAGCTTGCCCTGCATTCATGCCAATACGCGCATCAGAAAGGCAAATCGAGAGAAGGAGCTCTGCTTAGGTTTCTTTATGTAGCAAGGAAATTGTACTCTGTCCGGTTCTTTCAGTCATCAGGACCGACTTCGACATCAGTATCACCCGTAAGTGCTGTCCGCTGGAAGGCGTACTATTGCCTCCCCTTTGGTCATAGACGACTTGCCCAACAAATAAAGCAACCTAGGCTACAATGCAAAAGGTTATGCCGATGACCTAGTCATCATCATTAGGTGCAGGGAAACTAACGAAATCGATGCACGTATAGTATGCAAAAAGGCTTTATTAGAACTCTCACTTATACAGTACTATAAAACATCTAAAGGAACCGACGCTTTATGGGCATACCATCGCATGTATGTTAGCTAATGGGGGAGCTCTCCAAAGAACACTCCTTATGTATTTCAGGCCGAACTACACGCCATCTAAGAATGCGCCAACCATGTGTCCGGTATTAAAGGCGCAAACGTCCATATATTCACTGAAAGTCAAGCTATAAATGCCCTAAGCTCGCATATCCTTAATTCCAAACCAAAATTTAGTTTAGCAAGACCAAGGGCATTGATGGTAATTGACTGACGAACTGACCAGATAGGGTTCAGAAGGTCCTTCCCAGAAGGATGAAACTGCATCCTTCTGCTGCCCCCCTAGAACAACAATCAATCTAGCCATCGATAGCTGAGAGCACCCGAAATGCATCTCGAATTGAGAGAGTACTCCAGGTCTCAAACAAGCCAAACAAGCGATCAACAACATTGCCAATAGATGTCTGAGTCTAAGTCGGCACAATATCAGAAACCTAGTAGGTCACCTTACAGGACATCACGGTTTAAGATATCACCTCAGCAAAATGGAACCCGTCGACTTTCTTGACTGGTAACTTTGTCTTAAAGAAGGCTAAACAGCTGAACACATCCTATGTGACTGTCCAGCCCTCAACGGAGTAAGACGGAATGTTCTCTTCAGGAAACAACTCGACAGCATTGAACTAATGTATTACTCTGCTGGCAGAGTTGTTAACTTCATTCGGAAGGCAGAAAACCTACTAGCCTAACCCTCTAATGCTTTATTTTTTGATTTGGGTCAATAAATCAGTATAGATGAATACTAACGTGATAATAACACCTTCTACAGGTAAAAGTGGAAAAAGAAGCGATTTGTCCATTTTCGGGTTTTCATACGAATAAGATAGCGACCAAGAAGATCATCCATGAGATCGACACCACCCATGTGTCGATTAAATTCTTTGATAATAAACGGGCAATCTACTTCAAACTTCTGTTTGTTTTTTCGATCCTATCGCGTGGATTTCGAAGGTGGCGGTTCTAGTTCGCGAGAAAGGAATGGTTTCACACCGACATAGGTCGAAAGTAATCTAACACTTTTTTTCTCCAGCCACAAAACGCTGCCTATATCGATTCCGTAAACATTATCGACGTATTCTTCGGAGTAACCTCGCTCAACTTTTTGTTGTGTCAGTTCAACATCGCTCGACAATTTGATGTTTGGCACACGATTCGCGCGTACTGTTCGCAAGTTATATATTCCACGGCTTCTGAGATATGTGAGCAAACCCAGCCAAGTGTAGAAGTTGTCGAAATAAACTATATGGTTTACCTTGTCTAGAATTTTTGCTGACAAACGAACAACGACATTCGACGAAGCTCTAAGATCCGGTGCATTTACAGGAATTACATTATCGCCGGCTCCAGAATATACTTTAAAAGAATACGAGTAGTCCGTGTGATCGCACAGCACGAAGAGCCTGGTTCCCCATGTATTTGGCTTGGCTGGCATGTATTGGCGGGTTGGATTGCCAGCCATTTTCGTAGCGCACATTTGTTCGTCTACGCAATCACGATGGAGCATCGGAACAGACCCAATGCGTTCATTGAAATGAGACATTAGTGGCCGCACTCTATGCAGTTTGTCGTGCCCAGGCTGGCCGCTCAGAATCGCAGTCGAATTATCACTGAAATGCAAGAATTTGCGTATTTGATCGAATTTCATGTGCGGCATTGTCATTATGATTGCTTCGAACGAATGTCTTCCTTAGTAAGAACGAACGTTTGGGTAGCGATACATGGATATGAGGAATAAAACACCAATAAATTTGCGAACCTCTTGGAAATCAGTAACAGATCGAGTATCGATTTTCTGCTGACAAGCATACAAATTCGTTTGGACTGCTAGATACTGCATGAATTCATCGGTGACGAAATAATGAAAGCAATCGAATGGTGTTTTCAGTCCCATTAATTCATCTGGTAGCTCTCTCACGCCACAGAAAACCACTTCGTTTATGCGGAGCTGCAGACTTTTCTTCCTGTGTTTGGGCCGCAATTCTTGGTGTCATTTGAATCGCGTTTACGTTTTTGAAATCGAGAAGGAACATTTGCAATGACTTTGGATTCGGAATCAACAGTAGAACAAACGCACGTGGATGGTAATGGTGACGAAGGTGCATTCGGTTCGTCTAAGTTGCTGTAATTTAGATTTGCATTAATTGCATCAATGACAATTCCACTTGAATTTATCAAGCAATTGTCAATTAGCAAGTCATCCTCTGGGCAAATGAATTCTTGTTCTTCGCTATCTTCGTCGAAATTATCACCACCGTCAGTGTCGTGCGCTTCGAAATTGACTTCATAAAATTTGCCATTTCTTCATCTGTCATCGCCGACAAGTTGTTAATAATCTTACGGTGCGACATCCCTGATAAATGAGAAAAAGATATTCGAAATACGGTTGAAAACACCTGAAAAAAGCACTGAAACAGTAACGACACATTTAAAAAATAATTACTGCCTTTGCCCGCCTCTAGACGGGCTCAAAACCTAAAATCTATTCACCATTCAATAGAAAACACATTTATCTACTTACCGACTTTTTTTTAACACGATATAACGAGAATTACTATACTTTTTTAAAATACGAAACTCGTGTTTGCAGCGAAATATTAATTTACGTGTTAATGCGGTCAATTTCGGCTCTTAGCAAATATTCCTTGCAAATGGAACGAACTACAGCGATGCGACAAATACCAATAAATAGAACAATTATTCGACTAAAAAAGGGCTGAACGGTTATTACTTAAAATTAAACCGCCACCTGTGATGAGTCGTAGGTGGTACCCCGTCTACAGGCATTAGAGGGCTAATCACAACTCTGACAAACCGGTACAAACGATTTTCACGTCGAAGTGCCTTATTTATTGTCAAGTCAGACATTAAAAAAAACAAAAACGGCCTCTTTGGACCAGACTTAATTTCCTCGAGTCGCTCCAGTTACGACATTGACGTTGGTCTGAATGATTCCAATCCAATGCTAGGAAAAAACTTTTGTGTTTTTATTGGATGTATAGACACTTCCTGTAACAGATTCAGTTTATTATAATTTACTGCAGGACGAAGTGTCGTCAATATCCGTACCCTTGTGGAGAGAACTGGGCCTCTCTTGAAGGTCGAAATGTTTGAACCAATTTGAAAATGTAGTCACTTGAATCCGATATATATATGACATCCTACCGTATACCGGGACCCTAAGGTATACCATAATATACGATTTTACTCTAACTGTGAGTTCTTTATAACATTTACATCAGTGGTTGTCAAAATGAAATGTAATGGACCAAGATGACTGCCTTGTGGAACCCCCGAAGTGGCCTTAATTGTATCAGACAGACGAGAACGAAAATGAATTTGGTAATAGCATTCGTTCCTGTAGGATTTGAAGCAATCTAATCCATCCAGGTTGAAAAGAATTAACTTGTGCGTAATTTTTTCAAGTGCCATGCTTAATTAGGAATGGCAGATTAGAAATGTACTAGATTTAATGAGATTGAAATGTCTTACCTGCCTGTATCGTATTTGTTCGGTGCAAAGATAGATCTGAAGTAGAAGAACATTGCATAATGAACATCACATTTAAACAAGAAATGGGACAACACGGCTTCGGGAACCTTCAAAACGAGAACTGCGCAGGGTTTGTGGGGTTTTGCAATGTCAGTCGTCTCTTGAGTGGAGGTATACTGTTTGACTATGAATGCTGCCACACAATCAGCTGGGTCTGGACTAATCAAAAATTAACATCGAGCCAGATCGATAACGTTACCATTACCCAATGTTTCAGAAACCGCAACAAGATATGACTTATAAACCTAGATTTGACATCGGAATAGAAAGGAACCACTTTCTTTATTAAAATCAAATGATTAAATGGCAACAATTAGTATAAGACCTCGTAGAAGTAGCATCTTCCGAAAGGTGCTGGTTCTTTCAATAACGAGAATGAGCCTCTGCAGCCGAACATCTTGCTGCGAATAAGCCCTACTTCACGCCTCCCCGTGGCGCCATCTGGGAATCTCACTAGAGACTGCGAAGTTAAGGGGACAAATGGCGAGTTTCCTGCGCTTTAAATCAGGATTAGTGTCGGAAAAACAAAACGAGACCTTATCCGGGCTACTCCGACATATTTGAAGCTCAGGCCGGTAAGTATTTCCAAGACTTAGTCAGGGTCTTGGAAAAGAGATGGTGGAGATATGGGCCAACGGCAGCACGCACATCCCGGAACGGATAGCTGGCTTCGATGTAACCGACCTCTCGTCCTAGGGGCATTAAAAATGGAACTGGTCCCCCATGTTGGGGGTTGTGGCGCCGGTGGCAACGAGGCAGCAACAAGCCGGATCAACTGTTGACAACCCACGCAAACGATTTAAGGACAAAGAGCTTCGGATATGCACGTGGAATGCTAGATCCCCTAATAGACCACGCGCAGCTGAACAACGAGCAAAGCCCCTAGACTGCTGCAAAGCAGACATAACCGCCATTCAAGAAATATGATGGAATGGGCCAAAAAAAAGAGGTGAAAAACCGCGACATCTACTACGGCAATTGCTACCGACGACGCTTATTTGGATGCGGATTTGTTGTCGGAGGCAGACTAAGACAAGAAGTCCTCAGCTCCAGGCATGTAAGCGAGCGCCTTGTAGCAATCCGCATCAAGGCTAAATTCGCCAACATAAGCCTCATATGCGCGCATGCCCCCACAGAGGAGAAAGATGACGACACCAAGGATGCCTTCTACGAGCTCCTTAACAAGACCTACGAGCAATGCCCTAGTTATGACATTAAAACTGTCCTCGGTGATGTTAATGCAAAGCTAGGAAGAGAGGGTGTCGTTGGTGGAACAATCGTAAAGCAAAGCCTGCACAACACCACTTCAACACATACAATCGGGTAACGGATTCAGGCTAATCGACTTTGCGGCGGGGCGAAACATTGTCGTAGCTAGCAGGCGGTTCCCACATCTCGACATACACAAGGGGACTTGGAGAACTCCTTATCAATCAACAGTCAACCAGATTGATCACATTGCGATCGACGCAAGACACTCCTCCAGTATTATGGATGTCCGTACGTTCCGAGGAGCCAACATCGACTCGGACCATTACCTTGTTGTAGCCAAACTACGCCAAGACAAACTAATTCGACGTCGGACGGCTACAATCGCAAGAGATCGCCAAGTCCTTTTCCGATCGAGTGTCTCTTAATCTCTAAAGAGGTCCAATGCCGCCAGGATCAAGCATCGAAGACCATTGGAAACAATGCCGAAACGCCATCAGAGATGCCGCTTCTAATGTGCTGGGTTTCACTCGTCCACCACAACGAAACCCCTGGTTCGAGGAATGCCGGCAAGCACATGCAGCTAAGCAAGATGCATATAACGCGGCGCTGTTTAGAATGACCAGAGCTGCTCATGAGCTCTATGAGCGGAAGAGGAGGAATTAAGGAATGAGGTTCGGAAGTTTAACCAAAAGGTAAAAATAGCACGCCACGGAAAGAAACCCCGAACAGAAGCCTGTAAAGATGAACAAGGGAACATCGCGGTAGGATCGCAGTCTATGCTGAGGATTCGGAAAGACCATTTCTGAAGAATGTATAACGGCGATGACGGACCAAATACCGCTGTCAGCCGGAATCAACCTTTCAACCTGGACGATGATGACTAACAATTCCGTCCACCTGACCTGAATGAAGTGAAGATAGCTATATCGAAGCTTAAGTCCAACAAAGCTGCTGGAGCGGACGGCATGACTGCCGAGCTCTTCAAAGCGACAGGCGATGAATCGGTAAGGAGCATACACCAACTCATCTGTAAAATATGGTCGGACGAAATTATGCCCGATGAATGGAACCTCAGCATTGTTTGTCCGATTCTCAAGAAAGAAGACCCTCTGTCAGTTTCTCTAGTTATGCTGAAAAAAACGTTGACGATAAGGGCTTTGAAGAAGAACAAGACAGTTAGCATAGACGCTATATCGACAGAACTCTTTCATGCCGCGTCAAGTAATGGGTGATCAGATAAGGAAAAGTTTTTAAGTAAGACAACAACGGCATGAAGCTACGTTCATGCCATTATGTGTGGATTAGCACGTCATTCATATAGCAGTCTCGGCTTTGCTGGCAGTGCTTCAAGCGGTCGGTCCGATTTTTGATGAGTCGGTCCAATATGTGAAGTGTTATTCAACCAATAGCGTCCTACGTGGTTGGCCTGATAACGTAGACTAAGATATTGACGTAGCCCCAAAGAAGGCTACGAAGGCTTTGAACCGAGTGGTTTCAAATCGCACGATCGCGGCTACGCTCGCCGTGAGATGATCCAATCGCCAAATTTCTCCTTCACAACTTTGAGCGTTGCGTTGCTTGTATGGCATGTAGCTCAGATATATCGATGTTGTGGAGCTCTGACCACAGAAAATCGATTAACATCGTTCTTTACCTGATTCCATTGACCGTAACGGTGTCTCTTTCCTCATTTCGAAAGAAATAAGGTCCAATGATGCCGTCATTTCATAAACCGCACCAAACATTCAATCTTTGTGGATGCATTGATAATTGGTTAAACACTTATGGATTGTGTTCTCCCCAATAACTGCAATTTTGCGTGTTGACATTGCCGCTAAGTCAAAAATAGGCCTTATCGAAGAAGATGATTTGTTGGCCAAAATACAGATCTCCGGCCAACATTTCCAGCGCCTAATTATCGAATTTATGGCGTTGTCTATGGTCATCTGGCTTCGATTCTTGCATCAGGACAATCTTTTACGGATGTAGGCCCAAATCCAACCGCGTCATAGCCCAGGTTGACTCTCTGCCGATGCCAAATCCAGTTGATTGGCGCCGAATCGACTTTTCTGGGCCGTCTTCGATTTTGACCGCTACAGTGGCTATGTTTTCTTCATTTCACACCAATCTCTGTCTGGTTGGTGGCTTAAGATTCAAGACAGTATACTCACCCTCAAACTTATATATGTTCCAATCATTCCAAAGCCTAACTGCAATGTTAGATAGCTTGTTGCATATCACCAAACGTGAAAGGCATCTTATTGATTGCAAAGAGTTTGAGAGATTTTATTTTGAGGATGCTATCGATTACTGCCACTGTTCATCAATCAGAACTAATCCATTTCCAATCTACCCGTAGATGGCTAAAACTTTCCATTTATTCAATCATTTCTTTGAGGAACATTCACTTTTGGATACCATTCAAAGTTCCGTTAAAACTTTGGATATACGAGTACCTATGGTATCTCTTTAGATGTAAAAATGAGAAATGTGAACAAAAAAAAGAATCACTCCCTGCCAAACGTCATTTAATCTTGCACACATGACAGAACCCAGTCAATACAATCGCTGGGAACAGCCTTTTCCATGTGCCTACTCGAAAAGGGAGAATACCTCACTTTGGCCAACAGAAAGTATAAACAGACCTCTAACTGAACCTGTTTACAAATCGCGTTCAATCAAACCAAATCAAAAAAAAAGAAAAAATTGAAAATGTAAACTGAAAGGGAAATTTTTCAATAAAGCCGGCGCTGCTGCTATCAGAGGCTTAAGTGTCTGTAATCCTCTAGCACACCCCTTTGAGCGATATGAAAACCTCGAGCAGCCACCATGCTCAGTCAATACCTACATCCTCCTTCTACTCCTGGTGTGAATTGTTTTTTTCGTCATTTTCAAGGTGTAACAGATACGCGTACGCGCGTACCCTAGGTCGTGATCCAATTGGAACATGATAAGCGGGAAAACTCAAACGAAGTGTTCACAGCAGCCCCCATCCACGCAAAATTGTAGCAATTTCCCATCAATGGACGCTCACAATAAGAGCGCACACATCTGTACACAGCATTATGTTTTTTTGCACTTAAATTCAGGAATCTAGATTCATCTCTCCAGCTACTGAGGCAACATCGTACTATATCTCGAGTATTTGTGCTTGTACTTCGTACGTATACTCGTATATCCGTACTAGAGGGGTTTGTACTCGTATTATTTCGCAAAGCGTGCTGCCTGATAAAAAGGATATTATATTTGTGCGGCGGCTGTCTCATTCCTCATTCCTCATTCCGCATACCTCATACCCTATTCGAGGTCGTCGTTGCCACCACCAACGACGACGACAGGGTTTGTTTGCCTTTTATCCTGTTCCTGTGTGTAAATTTCCCTCTTTTGAGGCGGATATTTTGGTAACGAAAATTTGCGGCTGGATTCTGCTCTTGCCTTGTCTACAGGCTTCTGATTCAGTTTCTTCCCTTTGTTTACCCCGTCGCCGCTCGTATTCTCTGCAGTACATACTCGTTACTATGTCTTGTCGGTGTCTGTGCGAAAGTTTCATGGGGAAAGGGATGGTGACGTCTGACGGTGTAAAGTCTTCGTCCCCGTGGGAATTTTTGCGGTCCTAATGAGCGCAAACAGAGAAGTGTTAATTTGCGCCTTCTTCCTGCCGCATGGAATATATTTTGACACTTGCAAATAGGAAGCAAATTTTTTTTTCTTCTCTTTTTCTGTGAACAGTGGGTGGTAGGGTGGTCGAGAAGAATATTGATATTGTTGCGCCCCTAGAAGGCAATCTGTTCTGGCTGCATAAAGATTTATGCTGAGACTCTTTCTGTGGATGTGTGGATGGAATGTGAAGGAATAGAGAATTTCTTTGCCGCACCGCAGTTCAAAGTAAACGTTAGTACAATGTGGATGGGTTAAACTTTTTTGTTTCATGGATTAGGAAAACTTTGTAATCTATGCTTTTGTGTGGTCTCGGCTGGATCTTGTAATTTTGTAATTTATCGAGAGCGTTATACAGATGCTTGCAGTCATGCGGGAGAAATTGGCTTATTTGCAATTTTGTGTCGGATGAGTTAGGCGTGACTGCAACGAGTCTTACTTTGTAGAATGTGGAGTTGATTGTTTCTGCTAGGACCTTTAAATTGGAACAAGGATGACGTTTGAAATACAAGGGCAACATTGTTCGGAAATACTGCTGATGACTACTTGAAGTAAATCTTGACAAAGATGTAGCTGTCATAATGGCGTTCTATCAATCCACGTCTGAATGTGAATCTCAGTGAAGGATGCACTTTTGTTTGAAGTTATTTAGAGACATCTTTCTTGACATGTGGTGAAAATTTGTAAGAGAATTTGGTGTTTATCTGTCATCTCCCAATTATCTGCTCCAGTGAAAATGTCAAATAAACTGGTCTAAAGCAGGCAAACAATGCTCTTCTCGTTGGCTGGGTTCAAAGAATGTGTCTTGGGCACATATGATATTGAGTAAATAATGTAACGCAAACATAAACGTTGCGTCTTCATCTTTGAAGCCTCTATATCGCTTCTGTGTTTGGTTTTTAGAGGAGCTTAAATTTTACAACAATTTCACCCAAAAATCATCTTTTCAGATGAGGCAAACTCCGACGGCTACGTAAACAAGCAAAATTGCCGCACTTGGAAGTCGGAAAATCCACACATAATCATAAGGAAGTCAATGCATCCTGAACGTGTGGTTTTGGAGCAGCGGCATTATTGGCCCATTTCTGTTCCACGAATGCAATAAAAGAAACATTATAGTCAATAGAGAGCGCTACTGAGGCATGAGAACCTTTTTTTATGATGAGAAATTGAGGAATTGGAATTGAACGAGCTATTGCATCATCAAGATGAACTACGCGCCCATACTAAGTTCAATAATCGTCTAATCAGTTGTTTCGAGCCACAATTTTACACCGTTGGGCTCTTTTTTGTCGATCAAGGCTATGCGAACAATCCCGAGACTCAACAACAATATTCATCAAGATATTCGTGAAAAAGGGGCCGTGACCATAAAAAATGAATTGACAAATTCCTAGGAAGTCATTTGAATTAAATAAAACTTCGAATATAATCAGAAGGCCTACTCCTATAAATAAACTAAAAACTATTAAAAAATATTGAAGAATATTCTTTTTACAGCATTTTTAAAATGATACCAACGGATGGTCAAGCCAGCAGATGGTGTGGATGTTGGCTGTCAATTACTGTCACTTTCTTAATTCAATGTGATTGATCTTTCTGACAGATGTCACAAAGTCCTTGGCAATTGTAGCCATGGGGTCGTTTACTACGCGACAAAGCATTTTTGTTATTTGCTTTTATTACGAAAATGGACGTAAAAGTAACACTTCTATCGCCCTAGTGAGTCCAGAATTCATGCAATGTTGATGCGTTTTGAAGAAACTGGTTCGGTATCGGGTCAAGCTTTATATCAGCCAGCACTTACATGCCAAAACATCATTATTGTGAGCGAAAGAGTTCAATACCAGCCAGGCACCTTAATTAGTTGCCGAAGACAACTATTGGACCTAACTTATGGCACTCCACAGCAAATTTAAAAGTTGATCTTCATTCGCACGTCTATAAAATCTAAGTTGCACAACAGTTGTAGCCTTCTACGACTATCTACGATGTCGCCGATTTGTTAACTGGATGTTTTTTCCGATAAAGCCCATTTTTGGATGGATGAGTACTAGAGGTCTGCATGAATGCATTCATTTACTTCTCTCAATGGGTACAGTAGTTCAGTGTATTTTATTCACTGCAGTTTTATAAACTAGTGTACTCTAAAAATGGGTACAAATGTTCAAGAGACAAACACTGCACAACATTCCATCACAAGATAACGAATCGAATGCACTACTTGATTTCTCTTTCACGAGTGGGTGCTTCATTCGAACATGTTTAATTGTTCATCTACACCGAGTACACCGAATGTTTCGAATAATTCGAATGCAGTGAGTGGGTAGTGTGTCCCTCACATTATATATTGTTCAAATTCCTATTAATGCACAATTACACACACATTTTGATATTTGATAGCTTTGCAGCCTGTTTGCAAAGACAAATGTACACTGAGAATTCAGTGTGTGCACAAATTGCACTAGTGCACACCGAATATTCGGTGTATTCTATGAAGTGTACCCGTTTGATATGAGTGCACTGAACTAAATGTTTTGTTACCAATGGGTGAAGTACTCACTCGCTAATCGAATATTAAGTGATTCATTCGTTAGATTTTTTAAGATGTAAATATAATGAATGGGCGGTGGCGATGGCGCGATAGTTAGCTCATTGGACTATCACGCAGACAGTCTGGGTTCGATTCCAGGCTGGGTCACCAACAATTTTTCAAATCGCCATCCCCCTTTCGGCGGGCAATGGCAAACTCCCGAAAGTAAAATTGCCTACGAAAAAGCTTCTAAGGAGTGCCGTTCGGACTCGGCGATAAACTGTAGGCCCCGCTCAGATGTGACAAAAAATGACAACATGAGCAACACAAATGAGTGTCAAGAAGCTAGGCTATGGCCCATACCGGGCTGCCAGCGCCACAGTGTTTTTGTTTTTTGTTTTGAATATAATGAATGAGGTACCATGAAAAAATGGAATGTCTTGAAATGTGTTTCAAGACATTCAATGCAGATCTCTAATGAGTACGTTAATAAACCAAACCAATGCTTCCAAAAAAGTCACTGTATGGTGTGAATTATGGGTTGGCGGTATCAGTGTCTGTACTTTTTCGAAGAAGATGCAGAAGTTACAGTGAATGGAGAACGTTCCCGCAACGTGTCGACTGCCGATTTTTTTCCAAAGATGAATGAATTGGGTCTGGACAATCTCTGATATTCACAGAATGGTGCTACCGCCTACGTTAGACATTAATAAATCAATTATTTACCTAAGGAATTTGAAGGTGTTTTTAACATATTCAATGTTTGCCAGCAAGATGGGAGTTACGACATTCATCGATATTTGACGATTTCATGAAGATCTAAGCTATGGAAGTTAATTTGTCAACAAAACTCCTTCAGGACCATCAATGTCAGCAGTAGTACATGAAGAGGATCCACCTATAAATTCTAATCATACGGGTTCCTATGTCCTACGTAGGTGAAATTCCGCAAAGTTTTGAAACAACACACCTAGGTAGCCTCTCCAGCTAGCAGTGGCGTGACGTGGACAATTTTAAATGGTAAGTCGCTGACGACGCAGTTATACTTAGGGATAACGTCGAAAATTTACAGAACGCCTTAGATTCATGGAGAAATGCGCTAGAGAGAAATGGGTTTAAAATAAGTCGTTCAAAGACGGAGCATTTGACGTGCCCATTTGCGCATCCGTTGCGACCTGTTCCGGATATAATGTAAGACGGAATAGTTCTTCCGAAAAGCACTATCTTTAAGTACTTAGGATCAATCGTTAACATGGAAGCGAAATGTGACGACGACGTAAACCACAGAGCGAGTGTGGGATGGATGAAATGGCGGGAAAATTCGGGAATCTTTTGCGACCGAAAATTTCCACTTAAATTAAAGGGGGAAACTCTACACCACGGTTGTTATACCAGCTCTTATATACGGTTCACAGTGCTGGACAATGTACGAAGCATTTAAAAACAAAATGACGGCAGCGGAAATCAAAATGTTAAGGATGTCTAGCGGAGTCACTAAACGCGATTGCATTAGATCTACGCGTATAAGAGGAAGTCTACATATAAAGAATTCGGTAACCGAACAGCTTGAGGCGAATAGAATAAGCTGGTATTGCCACGTTCAAAGAAGATCTGCGGAAAATCCGGGTAAAAGGGCACTATTAACTACGGTCACTCCAACTGTAAGAAAACAAGGTCGGAAAAAGAATTCCTGGATTTCTCAGATGGCAAATGCGCAACAACGCCTGGGGCTTACCACTGAAGCGATCCAGGACCGAGCATTATGTAGACTCGTTTTGCGGTCTGCGACATTAGCCAACCCCATAAGCGGAGCAGCAGCGATGCAGTAAAAATGGGAAACTCGTTACGCATAAGTTCGTATAACGAGGAAAGGGTTAATAAAAGGATAAGAAGAAGTCGGAAAAAATATGCAGTTGCAAACGCTCTCTGAAATTATATTGTGTATTGCATTTGCATATTTTGTTAAGCTTACAACTACCAGTCAACCAAGTATATTTTTGGTATTTGAATGCATTGAAATGCAAAACAGAACCATCCTTGGGCTTATAATCTATTTTCATAGAAGCAGAGAGCGTCCTATCTCCATAATCTTGGATAATTCGTGCTCTTGTCACACAAAATAAATTTAAACACTCATTGCGCAAGAAATGCTGTGAACGTCCACTAAATCCTAGTTTAAAAAAGCGCTATAGCCGATCGTGCCAAAAACTGTATAAGAAAATTCGCATATGTCGGAACAATTACTTTTAAGTATTTCCCGGGGTAACCTCAAAAAGGAGTGCAAAGTACTCGTAGTAAACAGCATTGTTAACCGAAATATTACAAATCATGGCAGTTCTATCATATTCTCAAGCGGAAATGATACTCGTAGTATTTCAGACCCTTTAGAAGTATCTAACGAACTCAATAACTACTTTTTTTCAGAAGGACAAATGAGTTTTTCGAGTAACTTCTCTGTATCATACAACTGTTGCACTTGGTTTGAGCTAGTGGAAAGTACTTTATATAGACATAGTTCCTTCTTTGAACCAATTTCCAGGTTTGAGCTTTTGAAAATCATTGATTCCACAAAAAATAGGAATTCCTGTGGTAGCGATGGTATATCTAACCTTCTGATACATTTCTTTAATTTGAGCATTGTGTCTGGAATTTTCCCCGAACAATTAAAATGCGCCAATATAATACCTTATTTCAAGAAAGGTAATAAAAAAGATAAAAGGAATAACAGACCTATTTCTTTCCTTCCTATTCGAGAAGGCAGTGAAGAATAGAGTTTTGGCATATCTTACAAAAATTATTTTTTTTGGTCCAGCGGAGTTTGGGTTTAGGGCGGGCTTATTCACGGAAGATGATCTTTTAGCTTTTTGCTCCTTTAAACATAAAGAACTGGATGACAGAGAGTCTTGCGCTGGCCTTTTTATTGACATGACCAAAGCATTTAACTTGGTAAACCACAATATACTTATGGATAAATTACATAGAGCAGGATTCAGGACTGATATACAGTTGGTTTATGTCCTATCTTAAAGTTACGAATCTAGGTATACCTCAAGGGTCTGTCCTTGGTCCTATTCTATTTTAATTTACGTCGTCAACTCTTTGTTTGCTCAGCCCTTCGTGGGAAAGTTACGGCATTTGCAGATGATCTTGGGATAACCTATGGTTCAGTTAACCTCTTCAATCTAGTAGCTGATTTAAATCAGGATGTCCACTTGTTAAGAATCTGATTCGCCGAACTTGTTGTTAGCGACAAAACCAAATTATTTTTTTTCAATCTAAGCATACAAGACTTTCCTGACGTTGACATTATATTCCATGCCCCGAATTGTTCTCGACACAATTTATTCTGTACTACGTGTGCTGTACAACGTTCTAAAGCATCTTTTGATGATATAATCATTTGCAACATGAACTGTTTTAAAATTGAAAAAGTAAGACACTATAAATATCTAGGTGTTATAATTGAACATAATTATAGTAGGTCCGAGCATATTTCAATTTTTAAACAGTAGGAAGTTTTGCAGCTGTTAAGGATGCGCTTACCTTACTAAATTGGAACAATTAATTGTCCCACAAAAGTGCGCCATTAGTATAGTTTGTAATACTAACCGTTTTGCACACACTATGGAGCTATTTAGGCTGTTGAAAGTTACTATGCTTTGTTTTGCGATCGCCTTGCGGTTGGCTTTCTTATGGGCTATGCAGTATGTGATGTTGAAGAATATGCATGCATGGATGTAGAGCAGTAGAATGATATGAAAGTGGATGGCTAGCAGGTTGCGGGCTTGTGAGTTGAAAAGTTGAATTTTAAAATGTAACTCGGTAGGAATCGAGTTAAATGGACCCCTCGCCATTGCCAGCTGGCAATGCTATTTTCAAGCTCACCCAGTGCCCGTTTTGTTTGCTAGTGGAACGTCTCCCCATTGAGCACTAGCTACAGAGGCTTTCAGCTCTAAATGAATAAATGAAACTATGCTATACGAAATTCGACGTCAGACGGCTACAATCGCAAGAGATCGCCAAGTGCTTTCCCGATCGAGTCTTCCTTAATCTCCTAAGAGGTCCCTTGCCGCCAGCATCACGCATCGAAGGCAAGTGGCAATACTGCCAGAAGGCCATCAGAGATGCCGCTTCTGATGTGCTGGGTTTCACTCGTCCACCACGACGAAATCCCTGGTTCGATGATGAATGCCGGCAAGCACATGCAGCTAAGCAAGATGCTTAGAAAGACCAGAGCTGCTCATGAGCTCTATGAGCGGAAGAGGAGAGACGAACACCGGCTTCTCAGGAGGAAGAAGCAAGAGCATGAGAAGCGCGCGATCGAGGAAATTGAGAGATGCTACTCCAGGAATGAGGTTCGGAAGTTTTACCAAAAGGTAAAAATAACATGCCGCGGAAACAAACCCCGAACCGAAGCCTGTAGAGATGAACAAGGGAACATCGTAGTAGAATCGCAGTCGATGCTGAGGATTTGGAAAGATTATTTCTGCAGACTGTATAACGGCGATGACGGACCAAATACCACTATCAGGCAGAATCAACCTTTTAACCTGGACGATGATGACCAACAATTCCGTCCACCCGACCTGGGTGAAGTGAAGATAGCCATATCAAAGCTTAAGTCCAACAAAGCTGCTGGAGCGGATGGCCTGACTGCCGAGCTCTTCAAAGCAGCAGGCGATGACTTGGTAAGGAGCATACACCAACTCATCTGTAAAATATGGTCGGACGAAAGTATGCCCGATGAATGGAACCTCAGCATTGGTTGTCCAATTCTCAAGAAAGGACACCCTCTGAACTGCGCCAACTACAGAGGCATCAGTCTCCTTAACATCGCATATAAGATCTAATCCGCCGTATTGTGTGAACGCCTGAAGCCGTTCGTCAACAACCTGATAGGTCCATATCAGTGTGGCTTCAGGCCAGGAAAGGCCACCATCGACAAGATATTCACACTATGGCAGATCTTGGAGAAGACCTATGAGCTTCAGATCGATACCCACCACCTATTCATCGATTTTAAGGCCGCGTATGACAGCATCTATGGAGACGAGCTATATAGAGCAACGTCTAGTTTTGGCATCCCTGCCAAAATCGTCAGCTTATGCAGGATGACGATGTAGAATGCACGCTGCTCCATCAAGGTCGGTAAAGATCTCACCGAGACCTTTGATGTCCAGAAAGGATTTAGACAAGGCGATGCGCTGTCGTGCGATTTTTTCAACATCGTACTTGAAAGAATAGTGCAAAACTCACGAGCAGACACAAGAGGCACTATATTTCAAAAGTCCGTCCAACTACTCGCATACGCCGACGATATTGACATAATCGGGAGAAAGCAGCGTGATGTCAGTGGCGCTTTCGCGAGTATTGAGACGGAAGCGGCGAAAATGGGTTTAGCGGTCAATGAGGGCAAGACCAAGTATATGCTGTCAAGCAAAAAGGACAACCAACACCGACGTCTCGGACAGAACGTCACCCCCGACAGATATAACTTTGAGGTAGTTAAGGACTTTGTCTACCTAGGCTCCGCCATAAATACAGACAACGACACCAGCGCTGAGATCATGCGAAGAATAACTCTTGCCAACCGCTGTTTCTTTGGGTTAAGAAGGCAATTGAGTAGCAAAGCCCTCTCTCGGACAACAAAAGTCACCCTTTATAAGATTTTAATAATCCCGGTCCTGCTCTATGGCGCAGAGGCATGGGCATTATCAAAAATGGGTGAGGGTTTTCTTGGTTGCTTTGAGAGAAAAATTCTTCGGGCGATCTTCGGTCCCGTTTGCATTGACGGTGAGTGGAGGAGGAGATATAACGACGAACTGTATGGACTGTACAGTGACATGGACCTAGCCAGAAGAGTGAAGACCCAAACACTGAGATGGCTGGGTCATGTAGAGGTCATGTAGAGCGCATGGACACCAATGCTCCGGTCCGAAAAGTCTTCGAATCCGCCCCCGAGGGACAGCGGAGTAGTGGAAGGCCAAGACTCAGGTGGCGCACGCAAGTGGAAGAGGACCTCAGCCAACTGAGCGAAACTGGAGGCAGCTAGCCAGGGATCGAGCTGGCTGGAGAAGCTTGTTGACTGAGGCCCAGGTCCACCCCGGACTGTAGCGCCACCTAAAGTAAGTAAGTAAGTTGATTGTATTGGGTAATAGGTAGACTGATTGATTTTCAGGCAAGAGGGAATTGAAAGATCTGAAGATTTGGCAAGAAATTTGTCCGAGAATATGTGCTATGTCGATTATGTTGTTGCAGACTGGACACAGTTTTGCGCTGTTTTTCTTTAGGATGTGTTGACGCGTTTGAATAGTGCGGCCTAGGCGAAGACGGACGAAAGTGGAGTTCATTGCTTTAGAGGTGGATGTCGGTTAGATGGGGTTGGAGCGGCTAGTGTTGATTTTAACGTAATGATTTTGGTGACTATGCCAATTTAAAAGTTTGTGTATCTTAATCTTTTGGGAGATCTCTTTTTGTAGATCATGCTTTGTTAGTATATCGAAGGTGAGAACAGGCACATAATTGCAAGATTTTGCGGTCATATCTGCAAGTTTGTTACCTTGTATCCCCATTTGACTTGAAACCCACATAATCTTTATTTTGTTGGGGTATTTTGTGAGGATATCCCTAATGTGATTTATAAGTCCAGTATTGTTGTTGGGGTTTAATGAGGCCTTTGGCGCTAATAGACATATAATGGCTTCCTCCCTTAGTTTTGTGTTTGTTTTTACTGCTTCGAGTAAAGCAATTGCCTCTGCAGTGAAAATTGATGCGTTTTCTGGCAAAATTCCGGCTTTTAATAGAGATCCGCTTTCTGAGGTGACGGCGAAGGATGTGGTGTGTATTGGTTTAGATCCGTCTGTGAAAATCGGTTTCCATTCTTTAGATTTAAGTTCACTAATTGCTTCGAGAAAACGTGCCTTGTAAGTACCGCTGTCTGTATTGCCTTTTTTATGTTCAGTAAGAGTCAGTAGAACCGAGGACTTTTGTATGTACCATGGTGGGTAGGATGGGGAGTAATGTTTCATTCGTTTGAAAACAGTGGTAATAACTTTGTCAATAATGGAATTGTATGAGAATGAGAACTTCTCAAGAAGTTTGGTAAAACACTCTGCTTGCCTTTCTTCTAAAGTAGAAAATCCTGCTTTTACCATTATATTTTGTATTCTGGATGTTCGATATGAGTTTATACTCCTTCTGGCTGCGTGATGAGTCGATTTTAGGAGGTTAAGAGTTGTTTTGAGACATTTTCCATATATGAACGGTCCATAATCAATTTTACTTAAAACTAAAGCTCTGGGAATATAACAAAAGAATTTATCTGTACGTTCAATCTTTTACAAGCTAAGTAGCTAACAATGTTGGCTACCCAACTAGGATCTTCTTAAGGTCTATACAATGTGGTTTCCAGTTGTATCTATTATTAAATATTTCCAATTTTGCACGCTAACATTATTCAAACTTAAAATTAGTTGCGGACAAGTTACTTTACGACAAACTTGCAGTGTCTAACATTTATCTAATGAAAGCTTGGCACCATAGGCGGAGGTCCAATTAATTATTTTTGTAAGTAATTCAGATAGGACAGCTTTGACCCTTTCTAGATCATTGAGCTTACACATGATGAAAAAATCATTAGCGTAGCTTCAATGACCTAGATGCTTGTATTTTGCGACTATTGTACTTATTTCGTCAAAAGCTATAATGAAAAGAACCACCAACAAAGGAGATCCTTGAGGGATACCATTGTGCAGCGCAAGAGTTGGGGAGAAATGGTTGTTAACCTTAACCGAAAATTGTCTGTTCGAAAGAAAAGAACATATTTGGACCGATACCCCATGCTTTTAATTTGTTAATAATTAGATGAATACCGATTTTGTCGAAGGCCTTTTCAAAGTCTAGTGATAACAGAGTAAGGTGATTTCGAGACGATAGGGCATTCGAGATATAAAAATCTACATGTAATAAGGCATCGCTACAACCTCGATTTGGTTTGAAGGCCACTTGATTCATACTGATAAGTTTGTTGGAATCGAGGCGTTTTGCAACTATTTTTTCTAAAACTTTAGACAAACAGGAAATTAGCGAAATTTGTCGGTAGCCACCAACTGTATTAATTGGCTTGTTAGGCTTGGGCAGGGGGATAATAGTAGCTGACTTTCAACTTTGTGGAATTATGCCAGTCTCAGGAATCTTATTGTATAAGCGACAAAGCCTTAATTTTTTTGACGGTTGTATGTTATTTAGCATAGAGTATGATATGCGTTGCGGATGGCAACGATTAGTATAAGGCCTCGTAGAAGTAGCATCTTCCGACAGGTGCTGGTTCCTTAAATGACGAGAATGAGCCTCTGCAGCCGAACATCTTGCAGCTCTGCTAATAAGTCCTACTTCACGCCTCCCCGTGGCGCCATCTGGGAATCTCACTAGAGGTTGCGAAGTGAAGAGGGCAAATGGCGAGTTTCCTGCGCCATTAACCAGGATTAGTGTCGGAAAAACAAAACAAGACCTTATCCGGGCTACTCCGACATATTTGGAGCTCAGGCCGGAAAGGATTTCCAGGACTTAGTCAGGGTCTCGGAAAAGAGATGGTGGTGGACGAGCCCTATAAGGGCCAACGGCAGCGCTCACATCCCGGAACGGGTTACTGTCTTCGGTGTAACCGACCCCTCGTCCTAGGGGCACTCAAAATGGAACTGGTCCTCCAGGTTAGGGGTTGTGCCGCCGAAGTAACTGCCGGCCATTTAAAAAAAAATTAAGTTACGAAGCATCAACAAGCCTCGGATATGGACGGATCTACTGTTGACAACCCACGCAAACGATTTAAGGACAATGAGCTTCGGATATGCACGTGGAAAGTTAGATCCCTTAATAGACCACGTGCAGCCGAGCAACTAGCGGAGGCCCTAGACTGCTGCAAAGCAGACATAACCGCCATCCAAGAAATGCGATGGGATGGGCCGGACAAAAAAAAGATGAAAAACTGCGACATCTACTTCGGCAATTGCTATCGACGGCAAAAGCAGCGCTTATTTGGATGCAGATTTGTTGGCGGATGCAGACTAAGACGAGAAGTCCTCAGCTTCCGGCATGTGAGCGAGCGCCTCGTAGCAATCCGCATCAAGGCTAAATTCGCCAACATAAGGCTCATATGCGCGCATGCCCCCACAGAGGAAAAAGATGACGACACCAAGGATGCCTTCTACGAGCTCCTCAACAAGACCTACGAGCAATGCCCTAGCTATGACATTAAAATTGTCCTCGGTGATTTTAATGCAAAGCGAGGAAGAGAAGGTATCTTTGGTGGAACAATCGGAAAATATAGCCTTCACAACACCACCACCGATAACGGATTCAGGCTAATCGACTTTGCGGCGGGGCGAAACATTGTCGTGGCTAGCACGCGGTTCCCACATCTCGACATACACAAGGGGACTTGGAGAACTCCTGATCAATCAACAGTCAACCAGATTGATCACATTGCGATCGACGCAAGACACTCCTCCAGCATTATGGATGTCCGTACGTTCCGAGGAGCCAACATCGACTCGGACCATTACCTTGTTGTAGCCAAGGTACGGTTGCGGATATCCCAAACTACGCCAAGACAAACTAATGCTGTGAGAAAATTCGACTTCAGACGGCTACAATCGCAAGAGATTGCCAAGTCCTTCTCCGATCGAGTGTCCCTTCTTGGCGCTTTGGCATTTAATTTGGAGACTTCAATGTACCTGGCTGATGGAATTGGGGTAGCTGAGGGGGGAGAATCATGAAGGCAATTGTTTTTCATGGTATTGAAGCTGTTCGAAAAGTGTTCGTCTTTTGACTGATTCGACCAAGTGTGGGCAAAGAAAGGGCCAATTGGTGTTTCAATGCATTTAATGGAACGTGGAATGGAGTTCCTAGTTAGGCAGCCGATTTTATGCCAAATTTTGGAAGTAGTGGAGTTTGGATCGATTGAGGAAGTGAAAACTTGTAAGCTTTTGGCTTTGCTATTTTTCATTTCTCTCCGGAATAAAGAATTGGATTTTTTATAGGCTATTAGGTTAGCCTTGGAAGGGTGTTTCTTAGAAAGTCTCCAAGTACCCACTTTCTCGGAATTTAAAGTTTTTAGTGTAGGATTCCATCAGGGGACATCATTTTTGGTGCGGGATGGAGCGGTTTGGGGTATAAAGATACTTGAGGCCATACGGTCCGGTTTTTGAATCACTGCGACTTCTTTGTTTATATTGGACGATGGTGTATGTTTCAAAAGAAAATCAGCTATATAAATTTTAAACTTATCCCAGTTGGCCGCATCAGTTTTAAATTTTGGGACTAAGCGGGGCTTATTGCAACGTTTGTGATAATTTGAAAGTGGTCACTGTTGGTGATGTCAATGTGTGTAAAGGTTCTGTGTGTGGAGAAGTGAGAAGCTGATCCGTCATTTAACAACGTAAGGTTGTAGGTTAGACCCTACACAAATATATTCGCAGTAAAGCTGTATTAATTTGCTTAATTAACTTAATTTTTAAAAATTTTCAAAAAATTAGGCCGACCTTAGGCGTCTCAATCCCCTTATGACCTCTAATTCCAGATTTGCTCAAACCCACTTAACTATTCAGCCGAATGAAATGAAAAAAGAAATTTCAATTCAATCATCACTCTTAACCGAATGTGCTCCCCTCAATCACCACCTCTTAATTCCCTTAAAACTCATCTAATATTTATTTATGATTTCGTTTTTTCAATTTTTCTCATTTTCCCATTTATACTCGTACGTACACCGGCTTCAGCTCCTGTCCTCATCGTTCATACAGATTTTCCTCCATATCCCTTCAATGTTTTACTTCTTTTTTCTAATTTTTTTTCCCTTCACTTCTCGGTTCGTTATCTTGCGAAAGATGAAACAAAGCATACGAACAACATAGTATACCAACCGCACAAAGAATGATCCAAATTATTATTAAGGATAACAGCAATAGTATTTGCTCGTTGGAGGTGTGCTTTTCCTGCGAACATAGCACCTGTGCAATAAATGCTATGATTTATTATTTAATCCTAGAGTAGCAAAGTGTGCAGCTTGTGTTTTGTTTTAAGAATAAGGGATCCCTCCATTACCGGTAGGAGGATTGAAACTAAACCTGGAAAGTGAGGGAAAAAAAAAGAAGTCCAAATCCAAGGATTATTATGGATCAACAGACACGTGAGCAGATGGATGTACGGATATGTAGGAACAGAAGTGTACAAGACTGCCAAAACAAGACCTCGTCTGAGCTTTCTCTGTACGTAATTTTGTGTCGAGCGACATTTTTTTTTTACTTTCGAAATCAATTTATTTTTGAATTAATCGTTTTGAAGGACAACCAAAAAAAAAACGTCCTAGGCCGAATTTTAATCGAAGTACTAGCTACTTCCGAAACATGAAAATGTAAATTCTGTTTGTGAAAATGTGCCGCTTGATGGTAATTTTAAAAATGATGCTAAACACCCCTTGGAAGACGTTCTAGGTTAATTACAAAGACTCTTGTAGTCTTTTGCTATTACAGCTGTTCCATGACGAGGGTTATAACAGTCCTTTATTGATATTTTCGCTTCGGAAAATGCTCAGTGAGTTGAAACCATTACATATGTATATACGGCGACAACCAGGTCATTTCACGTCTCTCTGTTTGCAACTCGATGCCTTAGCTGTGTCCACGATCGCAAATTTTGGGACTGAGCTTCCGTCAAAACAGTTGACTGCTATGTTGTTCTTGGCCTGCCAACTCGGTTTACACCTTGAGTGTTCCATTGTACGCACTGTTTCTCTATACTGTCATCTGATTTCCTCAATGTATGGCCAATTCAGTGCCATTTCCTCTGTTTGACGTCAACATCCACTTTTGTTTGTCCAGTCCTAAGCCACAATTCATTGTTGGACATCGTTTCCTGCCACTGGATCCTTCGGATGTAACACCCGACGTCGAATAACAAAAGCTTGTAACCTGCTCGAGAAGTTGGCGGAACATTTCCACGTTTTATACGCGTATTGCAGTACAGATTTTACATTGGACTACATTTCTCTAGAGTTCCTGACCGGAAAAGAACTCCAAATGCACTACGAGCTTTACCTAGTCTATTTCTGACATCCAGGTCCGTTCCACAATCGAGTGATATATAACTACCCACGTAGTTGAGCTGTGCGACCTTCTATATTATCTTCCATCTCAGGAGAACCTGCTGTGGTTAGTCTGGGCTAGGGTGCATAATTGTGGTCTTGTTGCCATTTATCTTCAAGCTAGCCACCTCCCCATTCTGTTGCACTGAATTATTTGGTTAAGGGCACCAATGTAATTTGCCAGGAAACAGATATCATCAGCGAAGTTGAAATAACTTAGCCTCTTAAACGGGTTCACATAATCGGTGACAGTACTTCTGCTTGTTCCACTCATTGTCGCACTAAAAATGCACCGAAAAGCCGTCCAACATGAAACAAAGTCGACGAACGTGAGGAAGAGCGGTGATTCGTACTCCGATGATTATTCAAAGATAATTTGCAAGCTGTTACTATGCGAAATCCCGCTTGGTGCCGCTTGAGCGTCGATTCAATTCTGGACCTTGTCCTTCCGACAATAATAGTTGCCATCTGCTTTGGGAATACGTACAAAATGGTGTTACCACGCCAGTGATTACGGTTGTTTAGATCGCCCTGGTGGTGGCGATGGTGCGATGGTCAGCTCATTGGACTATCACGCAGAGGGTCCGTGGTTCGATCCCCGGCATCACCAACAATTTTCCAAATCATCATCACCCTTTCGGCGGGCAATGACAAACTCCCGAAAGTAAAATTGCACACGAAAAAGCTTCTAAGGAGTGGCGATCGGTATCGGTGATAAACCGTAGGGTCCGCTCAGTTGTGACAAAAATGGCAACATGAGCAACATAAATGAGTGTCAATAAGCTAGGCCATGGTCCACACCGGACTGCCAGCGCCACAGTGTGTTGTTTAAGATCGGCTTTCGGTATCTTGATAATAACTCCGTCCTTCTGTTCCTGGGATCCAGTTTCAGAAAATCGTCAGGTATGTCATCTGGGCCAGCTGGCTTGTTATTTTTTAGAAGCAGGATCGCGGTTCTTATTTCTGCGCTTGTTTGGAGGTTGGTGTCAATCCCCATGGAAGGCCTACGTCTGTACACCAGTTAGTTTGATTTGCGCTTGTACTCTGATCATCATTGAGCAGAGCATAAAAATGCTCCTTCAACCTTCGCCCTTGGTCTTCTGCTGACACTAAAAGTTTGCCGTTCGTATCTAGCACATGTTGCTTGGGGCTACTGTTTTGATTTATACTATAATGTCCTTAGAGATTTTGTACAGATCCATCACGTTCACTCTTCTTTCAGCTTCTTCCGCCACCTCAGTCGACTTGTCCAATGTGGCCATCCTATCACGACTATGCTCGTTCTGTAGATCAAATTTTCGATGAGCATCAGTTTTATTGTTGATTTTACTTTGGAGTGCTCTGCGATGTATAATTTTCTCCTAGGCCTGCAGAGATTTATGTCCCTTGATTGCCTCGGTATCGTTTCAGACGCCGCTTCCATAAAAACTTTACTTTGTCCCACATCGCCTCAATGGGAACATTGACGTTTACATCCACATTTGCGCTTTGTCGTTTAGGGTTTTGGCAAAATTACGACAAATATTTGGGTCACAAAGAGCGTTTGTATAAAATTTTAGTCTGCTAGCTGTAGTCGCCGAACAGCAGCTGTTCTTTGTTAGAGCGTTGCCAGTAGCAGGTGATGATCACTTCCTGCATCCGTATTTCTCTCATTTATTGCGACTTCGTCCATCCTTGTTGAATAATGAAGTGGGCGATTTGGCAGGTCTTGTGTGGAAACACGGTTCCACCTACCACAAGCTGACGAGCGTTACAAAGTCAACAAACATATCGCCATTGTTATTCCGCTGGCCCAAGCCATGCCTATCCATATCGCTCTTGAGGCCTACGTTGTCTCGGCCAACCTTGGCATTGAGGTCCCCCATGCTGATAATGTTGTCGCCTTTCGGAACGTTGCCATACACCGAGTTTAGATCCTTTGTTGGAGCGTAACTCTGAATGATGGTGACTTTTGGAATTTCGGAGCTAAACCTCACCGTCAATATCGTCGTCTCAAAATTAGACTTTTTCTTGCCGCCTTGGTCAGCATAATACCAACACCATTCAGTCAAGGTTTATCCAGTTAGTACAAGAAAGTCTTGGTGGCACCAGACCAGATAAAGGCGATGTACTTTGATTTTGAGCGGAAGTCTATATTGAGGCCCGATCAGATGGATAAATGTATTTTCGCAGCATTTTTAGCGACATCGAATATGTGGTCATCCTAACGTAAATTGTCATAGATACGAGTGCAGATACCGAGAATGGGAAGTTTTTCAGTTTCAACGATGCAAGAGCCTTTCATACACCTGCAAAGTCGGGGCTACAGGAGCTTTAGGGTAAAGTACGCTTGTAGTAAGAGCCAACTAAAATCCGCCGAAATAAGTAGACTTCATGATGTTATGGGCGATGCTGTCTAGAGCATGCACTCCTCATGGGGCTAACCTTATCAGTAAGGTTTTAACAGAAAGTTGAATTAAAGGTTAAGTCCAGTGTCTTCTGATGCACATTGTGCGGCTCGCTGGTCAATATTTAAAACCTAATCTATTCATTCCCGAAGATATGTGTATGACAAAACTCTGATACAGCAATTCAATTTAGCAGCGATAAACACGTTGGGATTGCGTCGAAACAATGTTTCTCTAAAAACAAGGGTACCTTTGAAGGAATCAAATCACCTCTAGTAATAAACAATAGGAAACTCAGAGAGAAAAATATGAGTTTCCGGTTCCCAGATTCAATGATGAGGTCGCCAAACCTGGCAAAGCATGTACTTTACTACGCTTGACCTTGCCAATGGATTCCATCAAATTAAAATGAATCCAACAGACATAAAGAAGACGGTATTCACCAAAGACGTAGACATTTCGAGTATGTACTCCAATATTCTGACTTTCAGCTGCAACAGACGTTGTATTCAGTGCTTTAATCGGAAGGGCTTAGCCCATCCCGAATGCTAAGGTAGAACGCAACAACGGGCAGATATCATTTTGAGTTAGAAAAAGATTTTCTGCCTTTCGTGGACGTCAATAAAAATATAGGCGAAGAGATTTGCCCGGAAAGCTCTGCTATACAAAATATAGTTTTGCTTCTGTTATATAGGGTAGAGACGTGGACGAGCGACGAGCTCCAAACTGGTTAAAAGGTGTCATCTTCATCGTTTAAGATGCCTAAATTTTTTAGACTGCGTGAATGCCTGCACTTCAGCTCGAGAGATCATCGAATTCGTCCTACTGGGTCCCGACGACGGCATGTCAATATCTTACGCGATCACCATAGCTTCTGCTGTAGGCGACCATCCAAAGTTCAAAATTATCGATGACCTTTTGAAGAATAAGTGGGTCAATGGCCGCAATTTCAGTTTGGATGGTGTGTTATTGATTCGTATAATGTTGTAGAGAAGTACGTACTCCTATGTGCCGCCCACAAGTGGTAGAAGCATACAACTGAAAGTTTGCCAAGGACCTCGTTAAATGAATTAGCTTATTGGTCTACCCCGGACTGCATTGCCAACATAACTATATTATTACGACTTTGTGAAGACGTTTAAATATTTACCATCAAACTACACTCTACGTATCCTGTTGCATTTTCTAAGTGGCAATTATATCGAGTCCATATGAGTTTGCTTGGCCACATCTTGGGTGCTCCTATAATGCGGTTTTCTAATTTTGTCGTTCTTTTTTAAATTTTATAAATTGTCCTGCCAAGTGGAAAAGATTTCATGTAAAAAATGAAGACACAGCCGGCCACGTTGCCTTCCTTAAAATCCTTTAAATTTCTTAAATTGTAAAGAGTAAATACACACAGTTGAAGACATAAAAGAGGAAAAAAAAATTCAAGAGAAATGTATCCTCAAGGTATAACTTACGTACATCTGAAATCTTTTTCTGAGTTTTGAACTTTTATGAATTTTGTCTGGGATACCATACTTTGTTACCTTTGCCTAAAGACATCCAGAAAGAAAAGGGACTTATAGTCGAGGTGATTTTAAAACTGGGTGCCCGTGTCATGTAGGTGTCACTTACTCGTATAAAAGTCATGCATTGGGTTACGAATCCCGTAATAATCAGTTAAATATCTAACCAAGGGCATGGACTTATTTTTTTTGTTTTTAAGTCTGCTTAGAGATTTCGGCGAGCATTTTAAAGCAATTCAGCTTGGAAACAGTGTTTCCAATTTTTCATAAGTTAGAGTCACTTTAAGTCTGATTTCCTATTGAAAAAACATAAAAAATTATCTGAAAGATAGATCATAGACTAAGCAACACATGTTAAAACCACTTTAAGCTAAACTATAGCTATGACAAAGTGTTTTTTTTTTTTCTTCATATCACTCCAGTTTGAAGCATAGGGCTTCCACTTGGCACCTCCATCTCACTGGGTTGGTTGCAGTTATCTTTACACTGATCGAAGTGAAGTTGAGTTTTCCTGGTTGCAGGAGTATCGATCGTCTCCAGGTGTTCTTGGGACGGTCTTTGTTTCTTTTGCCTTGAGGGTTCCACTCTGCCGCCATTCTAGTAATGCTGTCGGCTTTCTTTCTGATGGTAAGTCCGATCCATTTCCATTTGCGTCTCTAAATCTTTAACGTAATTGGTTCCTCTATTGTCATTTCCAACAGATCCACGTTCCTGATGATGTTTGGCCAGTATATTCGACATATGATACGGTGGGATTTGTTGATGAATACCTGAAGTATCTGTAAGATGTTGTTGGGAATCCACCAGATTTCGCTGCCATATATCAGTGCAGCCTTTGTACTGTGTGAGCTTCGTGTTTCTGCAAATCTGGGAACTCCTCCATAAAGGTCGTTATTTGGCCGAATGCTGCTCTTGCTTTTCGAAGTCTGTTATCAACGTCTGCCTCTGCGCCGCCGCCGTCTGTTGTTATTATAGTACTACCTAGATAGGAGAATTTATCTACATAGCCGACGAGGCTTCCTTCGAAGGTAATGTCTCCTCTGTTGCAGGTGTTGATCCTCATGGCCTTCTAAATATTTACCTCCAATCCCGCACATCGTGTGATAGAAGACAAATATCGTCCGCATAGTCTAATTCCTCGATACTCTAAGTTATTCCACGTCTCTGCGCGCAGACTTCTCTCATAATTTCATCCAGGACAATTGTCAACAGTTGAGGTGAGTGTGGGTATCCTTGCTTTACTCCTGTATTTGTAGTGAAAGAGTCTTTGTTGATTCCATTATGTAGTACCGTGGCATCCGAATCTTCGTACATTGCTCTGATGATGTCAGTTATTTTGTGAGGTACTCCTTTCTTACTTAGTGCTCTCCATATTGCAACTCTTTTGATGGTGTCAAAGGCCTTCTGGAAATCGATGAATAGGAGGTATAGAGGTGTACGCAGAGTGTTGGCTTGGTCTACGCAGTTTCTTTATGGGCGGAAGCCATCCTGTTCATCTCGTAGTTTTCCTTCGATTTTGTTTTGCAGTCTCCCTTGAATGATTGTTGCAAGTATCTTGTATATGGAGTTAAGTAGAGTTATTCCTCTCCAGCTGCTTCATTCTTTCAGGTCACCCTTCTTTGGTAGCTTCACTATTATGCCCTTCTTCCAAGATGTGGGTAGTCTTTCTTCTGCCCATGTCTTTCTGATGTGAGGGTATAGGAGTTTTGCCGATGTTCTGCTGTCAGCGCGTAGTAATTCGGCTGTTATACCATCCTCTCCCGCTGCTTTGTTACACTTCATTTTCATTATGACAAAGTGGGTAAGTAATAGTAAACTGCAGGTGCCTTAGACACATAACCAAGCCACGTATTAGGAAAAATTCTTTAACATCAGCCTTACATGCAAGTATGTAGGCATCCACAACAAGTTCAACGTACTTGTTACTCACCCTTATCATCATTGGCCAGAGCTTTTTCATTTGCAAAATCATTTTTTCTTAGTTAATTGTGTAGCTACTGAGGAAGAAGTGTATGCCTACTTTGATCTGTCTCTTGGCTCTAGTATAAATCACTCAAACAGTCAGCATGCAGCATGTAGGAGAATTGTTGAAAACCAACGGGGATTCCCTGTTCAGAGGAACGATTTTGCTTCACCGGTTTTGGGCTTTCGACTCGTATAGAACGACAAAGAGGAGATACGTCATAGAATCATATTTTGGAAACTGCGGATACACCGAAGGAATTTTTTTACCGTCGACGGACAACCCTTCCCAAACAAACAAGGCTTACAAAGATAATACCATCGATGCCTGCGAAATAAAGGTGTAAAAGTATCGTGGGCTTGTGATTCCAAGAACCAATATCCTAGCAAAAGATTTTTCATTTTTCTACCCAGACAAAGAAAAATGGACATCAAAGAGCTGTTAAGATGAGAAGGTGTTTTTTTTTTTTTTTATAATTTACGCGCGCCTCAAGGGTTTTTTTTATGATACCCTTTTACTGTCACCAGGGCGCGGGCGGAAAGATAGAAGGAGGAGAAAGGAAAGTCGTTGTGATGTAGTGGTTTGAAACTTTGGTTTGTCGGTTTCTATATTGACAATCCAGGGGTGGGAGTCCGAATAGGATGGAGAGTTTTTCGTCACTCGGAATGTCAGGTTTTGAATTTTAGCGGTTATTTTGTGCTTGAAACTCTACAACAGCCAAATCTACATGTCATTGTTATGCCTTCACACGCAGATATTTCTGACTAAGTTCCAAGTACACAAATGAAAAACTTGTCATGAATAGGATTCGAACCTTGAATGTTCGAGTGAGAAGCGATGGCTAGTACCACTACATCACGGCCACCCCCGTGATGATTGAGCACGGGGTCGCCGGGAGCACAACTTTGTTACAGGTTTTGAAGGTTTGGAAAAACTTCGGGAGTCTGGACTGATTTTTATTGAAACTATTCGACAGCATAAGAAATGCATTCCGAGACAAATGTTTCCGGGTCGTAAGCTCCCGAGCCAATTTACTTTCTTTGGATTTATGAACAGTGTCGCGGCAGTGGCTTATGTGCCGAAAACATCGAAGGCAGTCATTCTCTAATCATCACTTCACTATTACACCGAATTGGTTGGAGAAGCAAGAAAGCCACAAGCTATTCTGCTTACAACAAACATACAGTAGGTGTGGATTTGATATTCACTTACTTAACTTACTTTAGCTGGAGCTTCAGTCTGGGGTGGACCTGGGCCTCAGTCAACAATCGTCTTCAGCCAACTCGATCCCAAAGTTGCCTAAGGGAATGCACTGTCTTTCAGGGCGAATTAGTTTTCGAATGGGAACGTTGGTTTCGTGTATGAGGGGCTTCTTCCTTGATTATCTGACAGACAATGCTAAGGCTCAAATAATCGAGCATACCTTCGTCCGAAAATATTTTACAGGAGTTGGTGTATGCTTCTTACTTTCTTTTTCTTCGAAAAGCCAGTGTTCGACTTTCCTCTTCTCTACAAAGAGATCGTGAGCAGATCTAGTCTTTCTGTGCAGCGCCACCTTGCATGCATCTTGCAACTTGACATTAGCTTGTCTTTGTGCTGTTCGATATATCCTCAACCGCAACTTGGCTAGAACAAGGTAATGGTCTGAGTCGATATGTCGACATTGGCTGCTCAGCACGTTCAGATATTTATAAAATTGAAGAAGTAGGTATTGATTGGTAGTTCTCCAATTCCCCTTGTGAATATCGAGATGTGGGAACCGCGTTCTCTCTACCACAATGTTTCGCCCCACCGCTAATTCGATTAGCCTGAATCGGTAATCAGAGGTGATGTTTTCTATATGACAGTTCTGCCACACATACCCTCTCTTCCTAGCTTTGCCTTCAAATCGCCGACGGCATTGTTTATGTGATAGGAAGGTCTTGCAGGTCTTGAAGACTTCGTAGAAGCTGTGGTTGGTGTCGTTATCTTTCACCTCTTTGCGCACATATAAGGATAATATTGGCATATTTAGCATTGATATGGATTCCTACGAGGAGCTCGTTCACATGCCGGAAACTCATCTAAGTCCGCCTCGATTACCTTAGTCTGTCAATCGCCGTAGTAAGTGTCACAGTTTGTGATTCTCTTTGTCCGACCCATTTCATCGCATTTCTTGGATGGCGGTCATGTCTGCTTTGCAGCAGTCTAGGGCCTCCGCTAATGTTCACCTGTATGTGGCCTATTAAGGGACCTAACATTCCATGTGCATTCCCGAAATTCCTTGTCCCTAATTCGTTTACATGGGTCGACAACAGTAGGCTTGTGTTTGCCTTGGAACTTTCATCTTTTTTCCATGGCCCACAGTTACCCCGGTGGCAGAACCTCCAACCTGGAGGGCCAGCTCCTTTTTTGATACTCCTAGGGCGAGGGGTCGTTTACATCGAAGTCAGTAACCCGTTCGTGGATGTGAACGCTGCCGTTGTTGGTCCATAAAGAGTTCATCTACCACCATTTCTTCACCAAAACTCTGACTTAGTCTCGGAAATTCTTACCGGCCTAAGCTCCATATATGTCAGAGTAGCCCGGATAAGGTCTTTCTGTTTTTTTTTTTCGGGATTTTACCTCACTTTTGATTTTACCTGAGGAATTCATCAGTGCTGCTATTTTCGTAGGGAAGTCAGCACTAGGGCTTATAAGTTAAGCACGTCCAGTCCGGATGGACATTCACCAGTATCCGGCGGTTATCACGTGGAGGTATTACAAGCACAATTGATGTGTAGAAAACAGTTGTAAGTCTGAATATTGCCAAGTTGACACCTCTCAACGCCTACTCTATTACTACAGCACCCGACCATTGAAACCGGCTTAGAATTGTTAAATCCTTGATAATCATGATAAAGTGGGGGAAATGTGAAGGCTTTTTAGAATACTCAAGTACCAAAAACAATCTCTAGTTTATAGTCATTTTAATTACTGCAACTCATCCAAAATTAATCGCATGGAAGTGCAATTTTTAAATCATACACAATCCAAAATCTTGTATTTGAAATACCACAATGGAATCACGCGCTGCCGCCCAATATTCATCACCCACATAAATGCTAACTAACAATTCGAATAATATCCGCGTACATGTCGTAAAAATGTGGGTTATACCATGATCATGTTGTCCTGCCCAAGCTCCGTACAAATGACATAAGCCAATATGGAATCCTTCTCGAATTGCACTCGTTTTATGACTGTCAATTTGTCTTATTCCCTGGTGTTGTGTGGAGGGCCAACCCATTATGTGATATAAACAATTGAAAACGATACAATAAAAGCCAATTGCTTGCTACGGAATATGATATAAACTTTCTTTTGTCTCAATGCCTCCACCGCAATGGAATGTGTTTCTTTCGTAGTGTCCTCTTACTACCTGCTTCCAGGACCATGTTAACCACTCTCGGAAACATGATGCTATTCTTCCCCGTCGCCTACTTTAAACGCTACAGCAACATCGGGTAAACATTAACTTAAATGTGACTCCTGTTACAGACACAATGTGAGTCAAAAATATACGAGTATTGAAACCTCCTCTGGGCAATTTCACCCCCTTGAGCGGAAATATATTCTCATCGCGCACACATCAAGGCTGTCAAGTGGCAAAACAATAGTGTGCCAGCGCACCAGTCTAACAGAAAAGTGTCATTTTTTTGCAGCAAAAAAATAGGAAAAAATTTATATTTGCTTGCATGGCACATATAAAGCGTTTAACCTGTGGAAAATTCAATGTGTACACAAGGACTAGTGGCTCAACAATGACAATGTCGACTAGGAGCACTAGGATGTTATGAATGACACTGACAGTGTGCCACAGTGATGAGCATAACGAAGGCAATACGAATAGCAATGGCTTTTTCAACAAATCAGCCGTATGTGTTTTGCACCACTCACGTACACTGTTACGAAACAATCATGTCTGCAGGGATATTTATTCTAACACGCTGCTGGCTGGTGCAACAGAGCCACCCGTTGGGTACATAGGGTTAACAGCATCATAGAATGTACTCGAATATGTTTGATTAGAGAAGCAACATGTGCGTTGCCACAACGACACTTATTCATGAGTCAATTAAAAGCAAATCACTCGTGACAATTGAAACAACACTAATGCTTACTCCAGAAAGGAACGTGGCAATTAAAGTCGGCTGCTGTAGACGAGAATGGCGTTTACTTATTGTCGCAATTAATCACAACCGTCAGGGTAAGTTTATAGTACCTTAATTGTCATATATTGGTTCAGGTAAATGGCAATCTTGTGCGTGCTTTTTAAAGTTGGAGGTGGAGTTAACGTCATCGTCAGACTGCAGTTCGACATACCTGGAGGTTCTCGAAACAGATATAAAGGAATAGCTGTCATGCAACCGTAGCGTGTACTGAAGGATCTGGCCAGATTGATGGTTGTGACATCAGTTTTACTGCTCAACCACCTATACATTTCGAAGCCAAAATTACTGTTGACGAATTCGGCAAACTCAAGTCGGGCAGCGACCTTCAGTTTTGCCATTCCTGACATGTGAAATGTTCGGACACTTACCAAGCTACATTTAGCAGCAGCACAAATAAAAGATATTGCTGGCAATCAAATGCGATGGTCGGATAGCATGGACGAAAACCAATCATGGTGGTTGCTACATATAGAGACTAGAAATTTTAATCTTCAAATATTTTAAGAAGAAAAAGCCAAGAGCCTCAAACACTTGATTTCATCGTACGCTAAGCATTCATTCCCTAACATCAGCCATTGCAGAGGATTTCAAAGATTGATCCCTGTTCCACCACAGATGGGTCGGAACAGAAAGAGGATGAAGAACTGTGACATCTACAACGGTGATTGCTATCCACGGCAAAAGTAGAGCCTATTCGGGTTCGAATTTTTGGTTGGGTGCAGACTTAAGCAAGACGTTTTGAGTTCCGGCACTGTACGACACCACCTCCTATAACGGATTCATTCTAATCGACTTTGCGGCAGAGCGAAAATATCCCTCGCCAGCACGCGGTTCCCACACCTCAATATTTACAAGGGGACCTGGAGAACTTCTGATCTTCCAGTATTATGAATGTCCGAATGATCCGAGGAGCCCAAATTGACAGGGAAGAATTAGTAGGTGTATCTGGAAAGCAGTTCGCCTTTTAATGAGTAAGATAAGCTGGCACTGACACTTCGTGCAGTTAACACCAGAATAGCTCTGTGTTGAAGTCTTTGCCTGCGAGAAACAACCGCCGACACCTTGTAAATAAGCACAACGCGAGTACCTGTCGTAAATAGTCATCTTCCCAACACCCTGGATTCGTCTTAAACTTCTCACAGTGATAACTAGATACATCATCGTTGCACTCTCCGCTCTATACTGGCACACAAAAACCGTAAGAAATTGAAACAAGACAGAAATGACTGAAAAGCTTTAGCAAATGCGTATGGTTCCAATGTCCATTGTTCAAAACAGTTTAAGTTTCGTCTCATCCTCGATTCCTCGAGAAGACAAATCTGCTAACCGCGCATTCATCCAATGTCCATTCAGTCCTTTCGCGTGTTGTCATGTCTGTCACTAAATTAGAGCGACATTAGATAGCATAAATCTGACGAAAGCAAAATCGTTGCACTTGATATTTCTAAGGCGTTTGACAAAGTATTGAAATCGCTCTTTAGTTGGAAATTCGAGGATATGAGATTGATGAATCCCCTCATCAATCGATGAGAAACTGTCCTACGGGATACTCAATTTATGTTACCAACGGAATTAATGCTGGTGTGCCGCAGGGTTCCATTCTGTTTCCCACATCCCTTACCCAATTTCTTTACTGATGACAGTTTTTTTTTTTTTTTTTTGGTTGCGTCCAAAGGATGTGTAATCTTCGAAAGATACTAGTTGGCCGTGCTACTAGCATGCACGATTCGCGGGATATGTTTCTCCAGTGCCTCGCGCCTCACGTACTAAACCACACCCATGTACTCTTCTACCACTCTCCCCGCGGGACTGCCGTTAGGTATTACTTCGCGGGGCTGGTTAGCAACTCATGCTAAATCATCAACGTCAACGTCTGCCACTTCGGCCCTTCTTTGTCTTTCGGCTCTTCTTAGCTCATTTTGTACGCTCGTTATGTATGAACATATTTCCAGCCAGTCGTCTTCTGAGCTCAACATACGCTCTATGAGAAGCTGTGGAATGGGTAAGTTCACTCTTCCTCCTGAAAATCTTCTGCAGTGGAACATTACGTGCTCCGTATCCTCTTCTTCATCTGGGCATTCGGGGCATAGAGGCGAGCTATCGTGGCCGAATCTGTGAAGATAACTTCGATAGCCGCCGTGCCCGGACAGGAACTGCGTGAGGTGGTAGTTGCAGTCCCCGCTTTTTCTTCTTGTCCAGACCTCGATGTTTGGGATCAGTTTGTGGGTCCATCTGCCTTTTGCCGTGTTATCCCACCGGACTTGCCACAGTGCTAGAGATGTTGCCCTTTCTTCTTCTTTTATTCTTTTTCTTATGATGGACTCTTGCCTGTTGACAGTTACCCTAAGGTAGATCCTTTGCATTTCGTTAGCGAGAATGTCGATGCGAATCATTCCCGCAATAACGCAGGCTGCTTCGTCCGAAATTGTTCGGAATCCGCTTATTGTTCTTATTGCGCAGAGCCTGTATGCTGACGCGAGCTTCCTTCTTGTTTCCTTAGATGTAAGAGCCCCTGCCCAGACCGGTGCAGCGTATATCAGTATTGATCCAGGTCCACCGATGTTTGGCATAATCCGGGAAAGAGCTGCCTGCATCTGTGACGCCCTTTTGCTGGCGTACTGGATGTGCGTTTGAAAGCTTAACCTGTTGTCGAGCGTTACTCCTAGGTACATTAATGACCCCTTTGATCTAATTAGTTGGTTTCCAACACGGAAAGATGCATATTCCACAGTCTTTCGGCTGTTTATCAACACAGCCTCGGTCTTGTGGTCAGCTAGTTCTAGTCCTGCAGACTCTAGCCAATTCTTGATTCTGGCTACTGCTTCATCCGTAGCGGACTCTATCTCATGGATATGTTTGGCCACAGTAACCACAGCGATATCGTCAGCAAAGCCTATAACCTTAACTACTGATGACAGTACTGCTGCTTGTTTGTTTGCGGACTTTCGCCTTTGCTCTTCGGATGTAGAACGGGAACGGAATCGTATCGTGAAATACACAGAAAAATCAGCGCCAAATGAAAACGAATTAATATTTAAACAATTTTGTTTTTTTTTTTATTGGGTTATTCAGTGGCTACAAATCTTAGAAGAACTTATTCGAAATGACTTCCATTTGCCTTCCAGCACGACTTAAGACTATGTGGCCACTCATCAATTGCGAGACGCACTTCATGCATGGGGAAATTGTCCGCTACGGACAAGTGCTCGCTTCAACGACTCAATATTTGAGTGTCGAGTAGAGCAAGCCATGCCTCTAATACGGACCAAAACTTGTAATCCCGACGACCTCAGTCTGGACTACCAGCTGGCTAATCATCCGTTGATATAAAGTCCGGAACGTTGTTTTTGATCCACAGTTGAGTCGTTTTTGCTGTGTGAGTTGGAGCAGAGTCTTGTTTGAAAGTCCATGGCTTGTTGTTGAATATTGATTGGTTGAGAGACTTCACAATGGATTCTAAGACGGTCGATTGATATACTTTGGCCGATGTTTTCACTCCTTTCTCGAAAAAATGGACCTTGGTATCGCCATCGTAGCACACTCCCTACCATACCATTACAGACGCGGGATGGTGGCCTCTTTGAACCCTCGGGATGAGTTGGGATGTTTCTCTGGATGACCGAGCATACACGATCGTTCTGCTTATTAAACTATTCTTCTACGGTGAAGATTTTCTCGTCATTAAACAGAATTTGTCTTTGAGCGTTCTTCGCGTACCCACTGAGTAGCGTTTTCGTCTTCTTCGCTTGCGTTTTTCCTTCAATGCGGCCGAGCAGGTGTCCAGTGCGTCGCTTGTACTGAGTCCTAAATCAAAATCTAAATAATGCGAGACATGGATTTTTGCGAAATTTGCATTTCCCGCGACAAGATTTTCTGTTTTCGCAGCGGTTTTCGGTCGATTCCTTTCTTCACGGCTTCGATCGCTTTCGGAGTTCTCACAGTGCGCGGACGGCCGGATCTTTGACGGTCTCGTACTCCCCCAGTATCCTCAAACAACTTCACAGCACGATACACAAAATTGCGAGTGATTCCAAGCGGTCGCAACGTCCTAAAGATATCGCCTTTTTCCATGTTGCATTCAAGTAGGCCAACTACAACAATACGATTTTCGATGTCGCCCCATTCCATGATTGTAAGCAATTAATGTCAAAAACTTTTTACGTCACAATGAAGCATAAATATTAACTGTCAAATCGCAATCAATACGAAATGGATGCGCCCAGTGTGGCATTCGTAATGAGTGAGTTCAGATGTGTATCAGTATTTATGACTTGACTGGGTAGAGTAAAATTTAATTCTTACAAAAGACAATGCTGTTTGATGACGTATTAGCGAATCGTAACACCCATTTTAAACGATTTTTTCATTTTTTTTTATGTCGCCAGAGGGTGTAATATTCCAAGATACCGATTTTTATATCAGATTCTGACAATTTAAAACGATATATGAATCCTTACTTGCCAAACCTCGCCCTTCTGAGAGGCACTACGAGGACCAGCGGCGGGTGTTCATAGTAGCTTTTAACGTACATCCAAGACAGTTTTGACTCTTGGCTTCATAAAAGTAGTTTTATATATCGTATATGATTGGTTTCGAGATTTTTACCATGACCTGATACATATCTCTGAGCTTGATCTCGAGATCGTAGCTCTCCTTTTTAACTGCTACTTCCACTTAAATTTGGCACCTAAAGTCATTCTTAGATTTTTCGCCTCATTTGCACATGGCTTTTGTGCTCGTACCGAGTTAGTAAACAGAGGTACAATAAGTTGTTAATCTTTTTGCATGTAAAATTCACCTGCTTTGACTTAGTCTTGTAGTTGATAACAATTTGCCACATCTTCATCCACTCGCGTATTTTGTGCAGAGCTCGTAAGAGTTTTCTTATAACTGTCTTATTAGTAGCGAGGATAGCCGTACCGTCCGCGAACATGAATACGATTGGCTTATCATCTTGATTCAATGACTCTTTTATAATGCAAAAATACGATGGGACCGAGAATGCTTCTCTGCGGTACACTTGGGTGAACTTCTTTGAGTTCCGAGTATATAGTCCAGCTTCAAATACGCAAGAGTCTGTTTTCGAGAAAAGATTCCAATACTCTTTACGTTCTTTCAGTCAAGATTTGTCGTAGCTTATTAATTCTTCAGGTCTTCGTGCCATACCTTGTCAAAGGCCTGTGATACGTCGAGGAAAGTACTTGAACAAATTTTTTTCTTTACTAGCGCTCTTTCAATTTCATTCATTACTCGATCGGATGTGGAATGTCTAACCCAAAAGCCGAATTATTTGTTGTACTCTGTTTAGAAAAAATTTTCGGAAATAATTGATATGATCGACGAGAGGTTTTCGTTTTCAAGTTGTCGGGCCCGGTATTGGCATTGGAATCAGAGCCACTCGAAACATTAATTTCCTTATACAGTTTTCACACACATTCACGTTCATCCAACGAAATACTCACACAGTTTGCATTTTCATAAAGCAAAACGAATACGAGTTCACATTCATTTAAGTGAATTATCCGCCACAATGGATTCATCTATTGTGTGCATGATGTGAGCCCTGCTAGAAAGTGTTCAATGGAATGTGAGTGCGTTTGAATACTATAAAGGGAAATGTTTGTTTCGCAGGGCTCGCGCGATCTTTAACTTCGCCTTATTGGCTAACTTGACAGGCGTTAAAACTAAATTAAAGGAAAGAATTATGGTTCCATAAATTTGTCAATATCTTAAAATTATTTAAAATTTAGTAGTGGCTTTGCTTATTTTCATTACGAGCTATTGAATCCATTCATAAGCTTGTGAAACGCTGATTCATTTCACAGCTAATGTGAATGAATTGATTGAATGAACTTTTTGAGTGCGAGCCCACTACGCTTTCACATGTTCATGAATACAAACTACCAATCCATTCAAATTCAATCATATTGCTCATAATGAGCTTGGCTGTCATATCATACAAGTTTCACACTTTTTTATTTTCTATGAGCGTGAGACTGCGTATGGCTCGTCTTATAACGAATGATTTACTACTGCAAATGAATGAATTCATGCAGTTCTCTGATTGGGATCTCCAGTCCAGGACTGTTCACCGGAAAGCTTGAACGTTTCTTCTACGGACTGGACAAATAGATCCGCTTTCGTTTTGACTTCTTTTGCCCTATAGTCGAGTGCATTTCAGGTCTTCTTGTGGTCTTCACAGTTTCCCCAGCGAGCAGTTTGAGCTCTTGTCAACGGTAGCCAGAAGTCTTAATAGTTTTATAATATTCCGGCCACGTTTAAGCTTGTAAGAATGGCTCAATTATTTTTAGTCCTTGTAGAATAGCGCGAAGGTCTCTGTTAAGGAAAATTTCATGCCACCGTTTATCTGAAAAAGAAATATTTTTATAATCTACTGGCTGGACCAATCACAATATTCCTGATATAAGCGATCGAATTTATTGCACGTATGGAACTCATAGAGCATACAAGATGTCCATGCATGAAGAACTATTAGAATTAGTGGTAGACATACTGACTCCATTCCGCTTGAATTTATAAAATCATTTCAGTCAGACTACCCCTCACTTAAGAAACTATGGACAAGTACTCACGTATAAATGAAAGAAGAAAATTTATTCAAGAATTTCTGAGATCTATCGGTTTTTTGGGGGCTTGAAATGACTTTTCCATCGATTTGAAAAAATTAAACAATTAAAGTAATTGTTAGAAATTCTTAGACCAATAAATCATCAAACTGTTATTGGTTTTTCTAATCGATAAATCGTCAATTTGCGTATATTGTGTGCTTCGCTAGTTTCACTGTTTGAAATCGATAAATCGGCGATTTGCATAGCTAGTTAGTCGAGACAATTGTAACAAAATTTTGTATCGATAGACCGTCGATTTAGACTGTATAAAATTGTATTTCAGAACTTGTTTCGATTAGACGTTCACAACTTTATTAATTGTGCCAGTTAAGAGTTTTATCAAGGACTTCCATGCTAAATAAACAACTGTTCTTACAGTGTAATCCTGTATTCTACTCTATTGATTTTACAGTCAGTTTTCACACAGATTTTTAGTTCACTCGCAAATAATTTATAACATGTTTCGTGGGAAAGCAAACTATGAATTCAAGTAAAACAAGATCATAAGGTAGCAAGCATAATTTAATATTCAAATGCCTAGCCGTCGATGCAATCCTTCTGTCAATGGTTGAATACAGTGCTGTAAACAGTCAGGCTCTTCGCAGTCAGTACATTCAAATATGGTTTTCCCTTGCGATTTTATCGATTATTCTGCAAGTTTTGTATGACCTTTTTTGGCCGTTAGTGTTTTGCTACCGCTGGGCTGTGTGAAATCTAATATTACAATAGTGCTTCCAAAAAGGATAAGAAACCATTTCGAATGGAAAACACTCCTATTACGTTAAGATTCTTCATTGCTGAGATGATGCCAATGCTGTTATAGTACATTCGACATATGGTATTGTCAAAAAAAAGCTATTGTCCATCTCCTTATCCGTTATTTGCATGTTGTCTTCTATGGTTGTGTGCTGTGGAAATAGGATAGACACTGAGAGGTGTCAACCCGCCGATATCTGACGTACTCTGAAAAATTTGGAGCTCAGGTGTTAAGGATTTCCGAGAATAAGCCAGGGTCTTAAACGGAAGATTACTGGCTTATCCTAGGAGTATCAAAAGTGGAATTCGCCCAGGTTGGGGGTCTTGCCGCCGGTGTAACTGCCCGGGCCTGCAAAAACACGAAAGATCTTTCGAAACACAAACAAGCCTCGGATATGGATGGATCTACTGTTGATACTCGTATCCCATGCAAACGAATAAAGGATAATGAAGGTCGGATATGCACGTAGAATGTTAGGTTCCTTAATAGGCAACGTGCAACCGAAACACTAGCTGAGGCCTTAGACTAGCAGACATTACCACCATTCAATAACGATGGGATGGGCCTGACAAAAAGAGAATGAACATCTGTGATATCAATTACGGCAAAGGTAGCTTTTTATCATCGCATACAAGGTCTAATTTGCTGTACTTTGTGAATGCCTAAAGCTGTCCGCCGTTGGTCCATATCAGGGTAACTTCAGTGCAGGACGACGATGAAGATGTCACCAAGACCATGATGATGATGTCATAAAGAATAAAGACAAGGCGATGCGCTGTCATGCGATTTCTTCAACATCATACTCGAAAGAATAGTGCAAAACTCACGCACAATAAAAGAAGTGCAATCCTTCAATTAGTCCGTCCAATTACTGGCATACGCGGATGATATTAACATATTCGGAAGAAAGCAGAGAGGCGCTTTCGCGAGTATTAAGACCAAGCGCCGAAAATGGGTTAAGACCAAGTTTATACTTTATGCTATCAGCAAAAAGGATACTCAAAACCGACGTTTCGGGCTGACCGTTACCTTTGACATATATAACTTTGAAGAAGTTAAACACTTCGTCTACCTCAGACAACCGCTATAAACTCAGACAACGACACCAGAGCAGAGATCAAGTGAAGAATAACTCTTGTCAGTCGCAGAAGGCAATGACTGACTGAGATGACTGGATCATGTAGATCCGATGGACACCGGTGCGAAAAGTCTTCAAATCTGCCACTTAAGGACAGCGCGGTAGAGAAAAAATGCAACTTAAGAGGCGCATGAATGCGTTCGAAACTGGAGGCAGCTAGCGAAAGATCGAGCTGGCTGGAGCTCGTTGGCTGAGTTTCAGGTCCACTTTGGACTGTAGCGCCAGCTAATAAAGGTAAAGTTTAATTTTTCGGAGAAAGTGGTCGGGGTGTGTATCAAGCCACATAAAGCTGTAAATGAGGACTAAACTGAGTATATGCTCTCTGCTAGAAGGGACCAGCAACATGACCCGAAGAACTGGGCACTTTTACATAGTCATCACTGGACTGTGGCGAATATCACATCTTCAACAACTGTATAATGTTATTATAAAAGAATTTGAAGTTTGCAGTAATCAGAGATGTAAATTGGACTACGACATACATAGCTGAAAAGCCTTGACTACGTGAATGATGTTTGCCAGATCTCGCCCATGGTCTGTGGCAAACGGCCTAAAACTAGTAGTCAGCGCCGAACAAAGTAAAACTTAAAATAAATAAGGCTTGAGTAAACGTGTTTAAACCTCAATATCCAGGATAACACCAGCGCACTACTCAACTCAACTTTAAGCAGAAATATGATTCATAGAGGTCGTAGCATGACTTCGAAACACAAACCAAGCTAAGAGTACTTTGATCAAATGTGGAAACAGTGGTAGTCACTGAAGGTGACCTACCATCAGTGCCACAAGAAAATTGCAAACGTTTGTCATCAGATGTTAACGCAATATTCTAAGAATCCTGCAATCGAACCGTGTATCCAATAGCAAACTAGATACGACAGTCGTCCAAACTGATTTCAAAAGAGAAGAAGAACCTGACAGTTTCCCTGGGCATACATTATAGACAAGGACAGTTGAGCAGGAATCCAAATCTCTAGAGATAGCTTGGAGAAAACCCGAAGGAAACGAGGAATAAGGCTATGGTGCTCATTACCTCTGTCATCTGGATTTAATCCATCACAACTTCAGTAAACTGTTTGTCAATAGAACTATCTTTCACTTTATCAAACTTGACACAGACTTACAACACCACTCTCCGATTTGCAATTATATCTCTTAAACCACGACAAAATCATCATAACGACCTACCACGAACAGACACCAGAAAAAATATCGTTAAAATTAAATGTCTACTCCTTTGGCAGCAATTTTTTCAGCTGAACCGCCTCTCTTCCACATTCATTTTGCTTAATTCCATCGTACAGTTTCCATTAACGTCACCTCGAACATTTTAAAATATCCAAACGTTGCAAGCCAAGGCAGATAAATCAATAGCTACCACAAATTGTCGTTTTCATTTAAATTCTTACTCTACACCAACTTTAGCACACTTCATGGTCGTATTGCACCAATGAGATTAAAAGTTCCGCAAAAGTTTGCGTATCCGAACATGGTTTTCAGGATTCCCTAGTTGATGCTCAATGACTACGAAAGCATTCACTTCCTGAATGTGTGCACGAGAAGATGCTTGGTTGTACGAGTACGTCCAAATATTAAAACCCTTCTAATTGTGTATATTAAATCTTAAACTCAAATTGACTTTAAATCGAGCGAAAGAAATTTTCCAAGTTTTCCACTTAAGGCGTATCGACTCGTTACCAATCATGACTGTGTCTGAAGTGAAGTGAGTAGATACAAGTTGATGTCTGTTTAAGGAAGCGTTGTTCCGTTAAGGATTGATTTTTTTGAATGAAAGTTTTGAAATAGTTTGAATTTGTTCAATGGCTGTTAAGAAGAATAACATTGAAGCAGAATTTTGATGGCTTTTGTTGGATGTACGAGTAGTCCTTTAAGATAATTTTTAGAACTTTCATTTGAAATGCTTAATTATCAGCATACCTCAAATATCTTCATAAACCAATGCTCTGGGTCTATACTTTCGACAGAATATATCTTTTAAACTTTAAGGAAGATGCTACGCAAGCATCAAGTATAGTAAGATTGAAAACAAACTTTGAATTGTCTCAGTATTACATGGTTGTTAGTAAACTGAATAAGTGTGAGTGTTACAATGCCATCTAATATAAATAGCACTTTTTGCAAGAATATACAAGCTGATGCCTTCTACGGGAGGCATGTTTTAGCTTAGAGAGAAACAGTCGAAAGCATGCAGGACGTTTAGGATCTACATGGTGCTGCACAGGATTGTGAATTTGCCTGTGAGAAAGAAGACAACACCATTTGTAGATGGCTTAATACGTTATATAATAGTACTTCATAATCCCCAAGATCCAATACGCTCTGGTGCATTGCAGAAGTCCAATCAAGTTCACTAACTTACTTTAGGTGGCGCTTCACTCAAAGGTGGATCTGGGCCTCAATCAACAAACGCCTCCAGCTAGCTCGATCCCTTGGTAGTTGCGTTAAGTTTCGCTCCACAAGTTGCCTAAGGGAATGCGCTGCCTCTCAGGGGCGAGTTAGTTTTCGAACCGGAGCTTTGGGTTCAATACTCTCTACATGAACCAATCATCTCATTCGTAGTACTTTCACTGTTTTATCAAAGTCAATGTCGTTGTACGGCCCGTACACTTCGTCGTTGTATCTCTTTTGCGAGTAAGTTTGCACTGTACTTGATGGAACAGCATTCATTCTCCATCGTCGGATGATTGTTGTCAGGGATGCTAAAACTAGATTTGTTCTGTATAATTCGTCTCTATAGATGCTGCGATACCCCGCCTTGAAATCGATTAATAAATGGTGTGTTTCGATCTGAAGCTCATAGGTTTTCTCCAAGGTCTGCTGTAGTGTGAATATTTGGTCGATGGTGGACTTTCCTGGCCTGAAGCCAGGATCGGAAAAATAATGTTGAGGTCCTATTCATCGGGCATACTTTCGTCCGTCTATATTTTAGAGATAAGTTGGTGTATGCTACTTACCAAGTCAACGCCTGCCGCTTTGAAGAGTTCGGCAGTCAGGCCGTCCGCTCCAGCAGCTTTTTTGGTCTGCAGCTTAGACATTGCTATGCTTCACTTCATCCAGGTCAGGTGGACGGAATTGTTGGTCATCATCGTCCAAGTTGAAAGGTTGTTTCGGTTGATTCTGCCTAACAGCGGTATTTGGTTCGTCATCGCCGTTATACAGTCTGCAGAAATGGTCTTTACAAGTCCTCTGCATCGACTGCGACTCTACTACGATGTTTCCTTGTTCGTCTCTACAGGCTTTGGTTCAAGGTTTTTGCCCGTGGCATGTATTTTTTTGTTGCCTTTTGGTAAAACTTTCGATTCTCATTCTTGGAGAAGCATCTCTCAATTTCCTCGACCGCGCGCTTCTCATGCTCATTCTTTTTCCTCCTGATAAGCCAGTGTTCATCTCTCCTCTTCAAGCCATAGATCTCGTGAGCATATATAGTCTTCCTATGCAGAATCGCTTTGTATGAATCTTGCATAGCTGCATGTGCTTCCCGTCACTCTTCGCCAAATCATTGGTTTCGTTGTGATGGACGGTTGAAACCATTTAAGTTAATTAACTTTCCGTTAGTCGCGGGCGATCTGACAGATCACCGGGGATTTTATTTTCTGTTCCCACTAACTAGGGGTTTTTTAATAGCTACCTGATGGATGACACGGAAGGACTTAGTCCCTTTTCGACCTTAGTATTGTCAGTTTATAATGTTATTGTGACCAATTCGTTTTGACAGATAGCCGCGACCGAAATCATATCATGAAAAGGATCTGTCAAATTGCCGCGACCACGATAATTTGCCCCTATCCAACTCAGATAAAGTGATCAGGTCTTGTTAGGTGTCCAAGTCTTTTCATATGGTTCCATATTGTCATCTGCAATAGTTGAGGTAGCCTTTGGAAAACATATTCAGGGTGATTCATGAGTTTTCCTCGGATTTTCTGATAAAAGGGCAGTGCATATCGAGACTGATGTGGACCTTGCCTTACTATGCGTGCGAAACTGGAGGCAGCTAGCAAAAAATCGAGTTGGCTGGTGACGCTTTTTGACTGAGTCCCAGGCCCACCCCGGACTGTAGCGCCACCTAAAGTAGGAAAATGGTTAGATTGAAAATCTTTGGATCAACGAAAAACAACGAAACGCTGACAATACTGTCACAGAGTGAGGAGACATTAAAAATTGTATCTCCAAAATACGTCAAGCAAACCATTTCATTTTGCAATAACTACAACAGAAATGAAAGAAACATTGGATTGCATTGCAACGAATATGTATTTCTTCACAGAGTTGAGAGTCAAATAATAGAAATTAGTACCAAGGCCTCGGCTCTACATTCACTGTACTGTTCGCTTCGTCATTTTTCTCACAAAAAAAAAGCGATCTACGACTTTTTACGGAGTTTAAACGGCAATTACTTCCGATTTTCCAGGCAGCGCAAGCTTGTTATTGCCTTTTAAAGGGTAGGAACGTCAATAACATGTTTCTGTTCTTCTGTGTAAGACGAGCTTAGAGCTATTATAAAAGCTGCGACAAGAATTCACCAAGGTGATTTCTGTTGAAGCCAAGCTGAAAGCGAACTCACACATCATTAAGGAAATTTCCTCGAAAATCCTTCAACAATGCCTATTGTTGGCTTCCTCCATTCCCAGTGTTGAAAAATATCAAAACTTTTACATTTCTACATGCCTACATCGATTTGCGGATCGTTTCTCAGAAGAACACTGTGAACAGTTGAACTACAAATTCCCCGTATCACATCACATCTTGCTATCTAAATTATTACCCAAGTGCATTTCATGAACCTATGATTAAATTTATACAGAGAGTGTAACTCCATCATGCTTACTAGGAGGAACTCATCATTTAATATAGAACGACGACATGGAGCAACATCATTTTCTCCATCTACATATTACGACTGCAGGTAGAGTCTTAGCATCTATGGATACATGCACAATATTGCTACTGAAAGCCTCTCTTACCTATGCAAGTTTGTATTTATCTTTTTTTTTTTTAAATTACTTGCGTCTCTAGTCTTACACGAGGGAGCTTGATTCATTTGTGTGCTCCACAAGTAGCATTAACCAGAACCTCACCCGTTTCTAACCCCTGACAGCGACAAACATAATGAAACACAAACCCTACCGTAAACATAAATCATTAAATCTTTCCTCTAAAGAAATAAGAGACTTATGAGGACTTTAATTCAATATAAAGTCTCAGAATACGAGGGTTGCAGTCGGTAGTCAAAAGTTTGCCTTTATAGGAGATTGTGTGTTGGAAAAGATAGATACACACTCATCTACACGTGTGCATGCATCTGTTGGGTACGGCCGTAGTAAAGTAAGTGCATAACATGTATCACCAGGCAACCTTCTTCCAGTAATTTGTAACCTATACCCTTGTGGGTTGAGCATATGCAAGTTCAGTATGGAATCAGGGTGAAACCTCTGGTAGGATCTTGACTATGTATTCCATTTGTGCACGAGTACTATGTAGTGCACATGAAGCGGAAAAAGAATGAAGCTTTAAAGAGATGAAACAGTAGATGAATTATATGTACCTACCCTCTAAGACTATTGTTACCCTTTACATCTAGTCGAACTGTTTCTCGTACTTGTACTTCTACTTGTACTTTTACTCGTATCTATCCATTTGTTGAAGCACCATCAAAAGCCTTTCTGCAATTTCACCGCATGCCACACTAGTAAGGAGATGAATGAATTTGTTCAGATAAAAAAATGGAAATTGATGGAGAGCTAAAAAACGATGAAAATGGAAAACGAGAAAGGAAAAAATTTGTGTGATGGAGAGATACGAGGGCGGGTCAATAAGTCCGTGACTTTTTGAATTTCTGACCTCTTTACTGAAACAGCAACACTGCTCCTGTCAACAGGCATCTGTCAGTTGACTCCTGTCAAAATTTAAACTTGCTGCGTCAGTTAGTTTGTGTTTGACAGCTATTTTTATCAGACTACTCACTAATTTGAGGAGAAAATGGAAAAAAGTGAATTTCGTGTGCTTATTAAGCATTATTTCTTGCGAAAAAAAACCATTACCGAGACCAAGGCTAGGCTTGATAAATACTATGGGGACTCTGCACCATCGAATTCAATGGTAAAAAAGTGGTTTACTGAATTTCGTTTTGGCCGTACAAGCACTGAAGATGCCGAACGTCCTGGACGCCCAGTTGAGGTCTCTACACCCGAAACAATCGAAAAAATTCACGATATGGTGTTGGCCGACCGAAGATTGAAAGTGCGAGAGATTGTGGAAGCCGTAGGGATCTCGCATGGCTCAGTGGTTTCAATTTTGAATGATCACTTGGGCATGAGAAAGCTTTCCGCAAGATGGGTGCCGCGTTTGCTCACAGTCGACCACAAACGCAATCGTCTAACAACTTCACAGGAAGGTTTGGCGTTGTTTAATCCCAATATGGAGGAGTTTTTGCGCCGTTTTGTAACCGTGGACGAAACATGGATCCATCACAACACACCAGAGAACAAACAACAGTCAAAACAGTGGGTTTCTAAGGGTGAATCGGCGCCAAAGAAGGCCAAGGTGGGTTTGTCAGCCAATAAAGTTATGGCGACTGTTTTTTGGGATGCACGAAATAAAACGCATTTATTGATTAGATTTCAATAAAATTTTCATTTCTATATATTGCTTGAAACTTGCCATTATTAATGGAATAAAACCTCATTCAAATATCCTTCAAAAGAGTTCTTGCAGGCCTTGATTCTGAGAAGGAAATTTTCGATGACCTTTCCATACATATCGGGCAATAACTCGGCCTTAAGTTGACATATATTCATTTTCAATTCATTAGAAGCTTGCAGATTGTGCGCATAAATACGATGGATCCACATAAGTAAATCCAACGGCGACAAATCAGACGATCTTGGTGGCCAGTTCACATCACCAAAACGTGTTAGAGGTCACTTGTCCACGAAATTTTTTAAGCAACAAGGCCAAAACTGATTGTTTTGTGTGACATCATTCAATTTGATGCCAAAACATTCAGTAAACCTTTGGCTATAGCGATGAGCATTGACAGTGACATTCTCCAAATTTTCGGAAAAGTGTGGACCAATTACCAATTAGTCTCCTGAACATCGCTTACAAAATCTTCTCTGCCGTTTTGTATAATCGCTTTAAACCGATCATGAGCCAGTCTGAGGTGGTTTAAGGCCTGGGAAGTCTACCACCGATCAAATATTCACACTACGGTAGAACTTGGTAAGGACCCTGGAATTCCTTATTGGCACCCAGCACCTGTTTGTCGACTTTAAAGCCACATACGACAGCAAGCACAGGGGCGAGCTGTATAATGCCATCTTACGTTTTCGTATTCCTGCCAAGCTCATCCGGTTATGCAGGATGACGATGGAGAGTACTCGTTGCGCCATTAAGATTGGTAACGAATTAAACGAGATCTTCAACGTCAAAGAAGGTTTAACTCAAAGTGACGCGCTCTCATGTGGCTTTTCAACATCGCTCAAGAGAGAGAGAGAGCGATGCTTGCGTACGCAGGTGGAATCAACGTTGACGATTCCACGTTGAAGACGGCGAGACGTCAATGAGGCATTCACAGCTTTCGAAGCGGAAGCGTCTAAAATTGGTTTCACAGTAAATGAGGTAAAAACCAGATATATCCTGTGATCAAAAAGAGGACTCTCAATATTGACAACTTGGTCAGAGTGTCACAATTGGCAGCTTTAACCTCCCGGGGAATCTTTCCGTTAATTCCCCCGCGGAACAACCGCTAAGTATTACTTCGCGAGGGACGGATTTGAGCTTTTTGCTCCGTCATGGGGTGCTTAGCGAATTCGCGTTCCGTTGCTGTTCTAAATTTCTTAGATCGCACATTATTCGTACTGCTGCATGGTTCACAGCAGCCCAAAGATCTTCGGATTTCAACATATATTGAGCTACGTTTTCCGGTGTTGGCCGTTTACCAAATTCTTCACACAATATAGCTCCTTCGTTTACATATCGCGCACATTCGAAGAAAACGTGCTCCACGTTCTCTACTGTGCTTACGTAGCGAGGAAAGGATGGACTCGAATCACGGCAGGGGCCTTACGATCTTCTACCCTCTCGATTGCCGCGTTGGATTCATCGGCTCTCATGGCAGGAATGTGTTCGCTTAATAGAACTCCGTCATGTTGAGAGGCGAACAGAGTTTCTACGATTCTGCCGAGTAATAGCGGGCAAGTTAGTGCCGGTCTCTAAGGCGTTTTGAGCCTCGCAATTATGATTTTGTACGCTTTTCCCCATACATTTTCGTTCAATTGTGTACAAAGACCATTAAAGCACTGTCTTTTACTAGACTTACAGGCGGATTTAAGTGCGGCGCGTGCTTCTTTAAACGCTGTCCTCAATATCAAATGTCTATCAGTATTGCGTCTTGACCGTTGGTATTTTCTTCGTGCCTTAAGATAGGCTGATCGAAGTTCCTTAATGTCATCGTTTCACCAATACGTTGGACACCGGCGGGTTTGTGTCCCCGTTCGTGCCATCGATATATCGCAAGCAGTGTGTGTGCAGTGTCGCGTTACTTGACGTACGATCTCGTTCGCTGTTCTCCCTTCAACAAGAGCTTCAGCGATTGCGAACCTTAAGAGCTCCTCATCTAAGGTGAGACTGAGAGTTTCGAGATCGTGTAAGACTGTGGAGATAGATTATAATTGCGCGCCAAGTCGTATGCCTAGATAAGCTGTATTATTTTTTGTCCCGTTTGTATTGACGTAGAATGGAGGAGAATATTTAACCACGAACTGTACGGGCTGTATAGAGACGTCGGCTAGGTCAGGCTTCTACGGATTCAATGCCTTAAATGGATGGGCCATGTACAGCGAATAGCCACCACAGCTTCGGCCTGAATAATCTTCAAATCCGAGTCCCGAGGACTACGTAGTAGAGGACGGCCGAATCGACGATGGTGCGAAGAATTGGAAGGGGAGCGAGAGACCGTGTCAGCTAAAGAGGCTAGTTGGTTGAGGCCCAGGTTTACCCGGAATTTAGAAGAAGATGGATCAATTTCACCACCAGACCGAATTGCACACCCCACAGTGACTTTTTGTGAACGCTTTGGTCTTTCCACAATTACATGTGGATTTTCACTTCCCAATATGCCATAAAATGACGCTCATATGTGAAGAGAATGTTGTGTATATCGGCGAATGTTCTATGCATTCAATGGTCAGCTGGCTTTAATTCTGGTTGATTTGAAATTTATGAGGGTGTAGGTGCAAATCCACGTGCAAAATATGCAATTATGTGCCGTAAGACAAGCCCAACTGCTGTGCTCGCCTTGAAATCGATAGATTTGGATCTTCTTCAACACTTTTACTAACGGCGGTCATATTTTCCATAGAGCGAGCATTCCGACTATGGATAGGCCTTAAAACATATGTAGCAGGGTCAGTGCTTTCAGTATTACTTATTGTACGCTCAGATGAACGTTGATGTCGAGCATAATCCGCTCGTAATGCACGATACGTACCCACTGAAGAATCACTATTTCTGAAGTAAATTTTCACAATTTGAACACGCTAGCGATAAACAACTGTGGCACTGGCAGCCCGGTATGGGCCATGGCCTTGCTTCTTGGCACTCATTTGTGTTGCTCATGCTGTCATTTTTGTCACATCTGAGCGGGGCCTACAGCTTATCGCCGATTCCGAACGGTTCATAGGCAATTCTAGTTTCGGGAGTTTGCCATTGCCTGCCGAAAGGGTGATAACGATTCGAAAAATTGTTGGTGATGCCGGGGATCGAACCACGAACCCTCTGCGTGATAGTCCAATGAGCTAACCATGGCACCGTCGCAAATCGGCGATGTCATAGATGGTTCAAATGATTCTATTGTTTTACAATTGGATCTTGTAGGCATGCAAATGACGAACAGCTTTCAAAATTCGCGGTAAAGTGCCATAAGTGGGGTCCAAACTGTTGACTTCTTTCTTTGAATACTTCCGCGCTCGCAGTGATGATGTTTTGGCGTGTACGTGCTGGTCGAGCATGCTGATATCGAGTTTGACCCATTACGGAACCAGTTTCTTCAAAACGCTTTACCATTGCATGAATTCCGGACACACTAGGAGGATTAAGTTGACCGAAGAATTCACGAATCTTACGAAAAGTCACTTTTACAGATCGCCCATTTTCGCTATAAAATTGAATCACAATCATGCGTTGTTGTGCTGTAAACGACTTCATGGCAATTAAAAGATTTTATGACATCTGTCAAAAAGATCAACTACATTGAGTTCAGTTAGCAATTGACAGCCAACATCCACACCAGCTGTAGGGTCACCATTTATTTGAAAATAGAAAAAATTGTCCTCGATGGGATTTAGTACAGAAATGTCAACTTGTGTGTTCAAAACGGCGTAAGAAACCCTGTTATACCAATATAATTCGCTAGAGACAATTTACGTACTTTACTTTGAAAAGAATTGTGAAAGGAAAGAAACTCGCTTTTCCAACTACGGCTTTTGGGTTCATAAAGAATTGCAATTGTATTACTTCACCCACAAAGTTATGTATGAATGCATTGCCAGTTAAGGAGGAAAAGCTCTTTAATAAATCATAACTACATTGCAATGCCACAGAGTATAATTGACATAGATAAAGGAAAAGAGAAGGTGGAACCTAGTAGCACATTTACCTAACAAATTTTCCTTTCTTACAAAATGAAGGAATACAACTCCTTAGCAAGGATACTGTTGTAAATTTAATTAAAACCTCACTCTGTACGTTGTATACGAGTATGCACAAATGTTTTGGTTTTGTTTGCTCCTTTTGTAGTTTTCTGTTCAGGAGCTCATTTAGCTCCGTAAAGGTACTTTACGTGGACGTTTGCATTTGTTCAGAGTATAACTACAGTCATTATTGGATAGGAAGCGGATAATTCAAGAAAGAAGGACAATAATTGATCTTTTTGGATTTTGCGAGTTAGTTTGTCCTGTAATTGTGTTTGTGTGGTGGTTATTGGAGTAGAGATGGTTTTCCATGGTTTATTTATCAAGTTAGACTTTGATGACGATAAAGCTCAGCTGGGATAGGTTCTCGGTCTTTGAGATGAAGTTTATCTCAAAACAACTGAAGGTACAAGACACTGATACGAGTTTTTATGCATCGGCTGGCATTTAACAACTCGTATGGCTTCAATTCAATTCAAGAAGGTCTCGATTCTATCGTAATAAGTCTAAGTGATGCCTATATCGGGTGTTATGAGATTTTCAATGCGTCTCTCAAGAGCTGGAGGACGATCTAGCTGGTCTGTAGTCCATCCATCTATCCATTTACAATAGAATGATCTCTTGCAGACTTTCACCAGTTGATTAAAGTTCCTATCCACTTGCGGGAATAACCTTAAATCCCTTGATGCTCTGCTGCACCATAATTCGGAGTTATACTCGCGTAGCTTAAGATATTATTATACAATATAGGCCCAGGCATCTCAGACGTTGGATCCTTAGACCCCTTATGAGACCGATGTTGGTGTACAGCCCATCCAATTCATACTTAAACATCCTCCTTCATTTGAAGTCCATACTATTCTGTAAATCAGAGCGGACCCTGAATGATTAGGATCTTGTATAAAGTAAGATTCTGTAACTGCAGAGTCAAGTTAGATGAAGTTCTTCTGACCACGCTGTCGGTGTTGTGAGTTCTTTTTTTGTTACAGCTACTGCCTACGTTTCCTTACAGACACATTTTGGGGGGTTTAGCACAAATACTTACAAAACTTCACTGACAGCTTGTTGTGCCCTTCCAATCACATCAATGTCACCGACGTACGCAAGAAATTATACGGATTCTTGTTAAAAAATTTACAAACCAGAGAATCGCCTTGTCTAAGACCTTTTTTGACGTTGAAGATCTCGGTAAATTCATTAGATACTTCGGTTGAGCAGAGAGTATATTCCATACTCATCCTTAGCAATATACGAGTATGCGGCTTTTGCGTCGATAATACAGAAACCCTGGCGAACAAAAAGAGCACTGACACTATGCCTCTTGCCCGAAGGATCTTTGATCTTTGAAGACCTTGACAAAGCTGACGCATGCAGATGGGAGGAACCCCAAAAAACGTAAAGTGTCAAAACTATTATAAACTTTAGGGTTCAGCCACAGGTTGACCTTAAGCTCCGAAGGATACTTTCGAATACCATACTCCAATAAGGGACACTTCGGCATATAAGCCGAACTTAACAGATCTTAACCTCGTCCTTCAGATCGTCGGTATGGAGCTCCGTAATTGGTCCTCTAATTCAACAGACTTTTTTTTATACTATCGATGCCGAGCATCGGGAAACAGCCAGCGAGTTGTCCATAAACTCAGGAGGAGTGAAGGCTTTGGGTCTTCTGTGGGACACTAAACGCGACATTTTCAAATACTCCACTTCGAAATGAATAAATTACGTTGCGGCATGAACATCATTGATAAGAATCTCCAAAGACTTTGGGAATTTCAGCCCATTTTTGATGCCAATTTGTTTCAGTACCCTCGTAGCAAGAAATGAAGCCGAAGCTGTTCCATAAGGTACGGTTTGCAGCACATGACCGCGCGGACTCTCGGTCACCTCCGTACTCGACAGGACTATATACCCAATAAGGGACACAAATTAGAGATCAGCCGCTTTACCTCTCCCTTAGCGGTGAGAATACTAACAACTCGAGTTAGACCATCTTGTCCGGGAAGCGTCCTTATGATTTTTCTGGTGAACCATCGGTACAGCGGTTGATTCTCTTCTATAAGAATACCGATATCGTTGGGTTGCATTTGTTTAAATTTCTTCAATCATATAGGCGACTTTTGAAGTTGGAATACCTAGTCCCAGATCATTTACGCCAGAATTCCTGATGAAGACGCTGCAGATATTGCCATCGGCTTAGCTATGAAACGCTAAATGGATCATTGAATTTAATCTAGTTTCAATCTGGTAAAGTATCGTTGAAAACTGCTCGAAAAATAGGCAAGCTTGCCCAAGAACTCTTCTCAAAGAAAAATAAAACAGCCCACCAAAGAGCGGACCATGTGGGGGTATAAGGCTCGAGCCAAACCCGTGATCAGTCAGCTTACAAGTTACATCATCTTGAAATTTATCCGATTTAAGATAATTAGCTTAATCACCTCGTTGGTAATGGTAGATCCATTACCTTGACACCGTGTCCTAACCCAGCATGGCGGAGTAGAACACACTTAAGCTGTCTTCAGCACGTGAAGCGAGATTCACAGCGATGACCCAACCGAAAATTGTGTTTTTGTCCATTTTTGGATGGATGGCTACTTAAATAAACAAAATTGTCATTTCTGGAGACAAGAAAACCTTTACGAGATTCACAAAAAACCAATGCGTCCCAAAAAGTCACTGTATGGTTCGGATTATGGGTTTGCGGCATCATTGGCCCCTACTTTTTCGTAGATGAGACCTAAGAGACAGTTGCCTCAACATGTTGAATGGCTATTTTTTTTCCAAAATTGAATGATGTCATGCAATTTGACACCTTTAGACTTCTTCCTGGGGGGTTATTTGAAGAGAAAAGTGTTTGCCAATAGCCCAGCGATCTTAAAATGAGCCCCACCACCCATTGGAAAAATAAGAAGAAATCGGCAATAAGCCGCATAATGCCCTTCTTAAGAGTATGACATGCTTATTTCATTTTAATTGATAATAATGCTAATAGTATTATCTTGACACTTTGATACTAACAAATGGCTAGAAGCTTGAGCACATGACATTCATTTCATTTATGACAGACTCATGATTATGCCCCATAAACTAAAGAATCACTTGGGGCTCTTTACTACAGATTAGTCTCCTAGGCTTGAAAAGTTTGCAGTTAACCAACATACTCTAAAGAATTTATGCAGTCTTGTAGAAATTAATCGAGTGGCATTCATTTCTTTGGGTACAAGAAAGCTTAAGAGCCCAGGAACATATGGTTGCAGAATGGGCACAGGGAAAACTTGGAACTAAACAGCAACTACGTCCAAACTAGAAGTAATATAGTGAAGTAAAGAAGTGCTACATCGAACGGTCACAAGGCCCGAGAAATCTGATAGCGCCATCATCCAATGCAAAAGAATTGTGGCATCACTGCTAAAGAGGAAACTGGCTGCTTCAAATGTGTTTGGTTCGAAAACGAGTGAAAATACGCAAACCCGGAAAAAGGAACAAAATAAAAATATGCCCGACGAATTCTTCCTCAGTATTAAAAAATATGCAGATCAATGAAAAGGAGGATACCTACCTCAGACTGTGCCAAATAGAGCGGAGCATAAGTTTACAGCCGGGAAGGTCCACAATAGATTAAATTTTCAGACACTGCTTTTTCATCGCCTCCAAAACCGGATATGACAGGACCTACAGAAAAGAAATATCGTCTAAGGCTAAGAAGGCATATGATTAAAGCGGATTGTTGTTGTTTTGTCTCCGTAGAATTTCGACTTTAGATTGTTAAGGAAGGAGGTATAATGTATACCAGATCCCTGCGGCCACAAATGGGCCTATTGTGATGTCTTCCATTTTAAAGCTCTTCTATGTTTGTGAGAAAGGCGGAAGGAAGTCCTAAGGTGGGCTGGCAGCTATGTTCGCTGCCTCGAGGGAAAATTTACCTAGACAACGTTTATGTATTTTGATTAAACCATTACAGTCACATAATATGTGTTTTGCTGTTTCCACGACCACAATCTGCACAATCTGTATATATTGTGTTGTGCAAGGCCCATGGTCATCAAGTGTTTTTTCGCACAGCAGCGCCCTTTGTGAAAGCCTGTGATCAGTCGAATCGTGTTTTTGTGGCAGCTGTTTGGTATAAAGTTCTTGACTTGTCTGTTTCCTTCGGTTTCCCTCCAGAAATGTAGCTTCTTTACCACTGTCCAGGTTTTAATACTTCCTTTAATGGTGTTTATTGATAACCCACAGAATGGTCTTGGCATCATGCACTGGCTAATTCGTCTGCCTTATCAATGCCTTTAAGTCCACTGTGTCCTGGCATTCAAATAGGATGATGGACTTTGTTTGTGGTGGCCAGACCAGCTGTTATTTTATCTCAAATACATTATAATTGCAAGAAGGGCTACTTTTTGATTCTCTCGTGCATTCGAGCTCTCTTGCGTGAATTTCTGCCCGAAATACGGAGCTGCTTATATCCATAAGCAGATGGAATGTATGAATGTTTTTGTGCGAGGACAGTATACCCCGGCTCCAACTCCTTTAGTTGTTTTGGATCCATCTGTGTACCATACATGTAAATCTCTGTCAAATGTTGTTTTTTCTATTCCCAACTAAAAAGGTCGGGAAATGTTACCCTAAAGTTGTGCTGAAAGTGTTGCGCCAAGTAGCTCGTTTTTCCTGAATTCATGTAGGATTGCAGTATGAACTAATTTGGGATTTGATTCATTTTCTATGATGATTATATAGGCATTTACCATTGCTTATTTTCATGAGTTCTAGATGAAGTAGTGAGATATTTAGGATAACCTTCAACGCAGCTGTTGGTGCGGTTTTCATTGAACTAGATGCTCAGGCACAGGTTAGCCTCTGTATTTTGTTGAGTTTAGCCTGTGTTTACCTCTGCGTTGTTTTATGCCATCAGACGGCGGAAGCATATGTGATGATAGGTCTCGCTAGTGCTGCTTACATCCATAGTGCCATTCTGGGTTTCAGTTCCCAATTTTTCCCGACTTGACATTTGCTGGTCCTTGGGAGGTCCTGGCTTCGTCGGTAGTCTAAGAGAGATGAGTGTTACACGTAAGTTTTTCATCTAGTGTAATACCTAGATGTATGATATCCTATGAGAACCTATTGTTTCGCCGATGAGTGTGCCATTTTTGAGTCTATCTTACCTTCTTCTCTTAGTGAATGGAACTATGGTGCTTTTCTTGGGATTGAATTTGAGGCCAATCTTGGTGCACCATTCAGCAACTAGGTTTAGAACCCTCTGGAGTCGATCCGAGATTGTGTCTACCTCTGATTAGGATAGCTATCTGCATATCGTTGGGCAGAGAAATCATCATTACTAGGAATTGGTAGTTGATCAATTACGATGGGCCATATTACGGTTGAGAGTACTCCCCCCTGGGGGCATCCTTTCTTAGCTATCACACACAGTTTATTGCTGCCAAATGAGGTTTTTATTATTTCGGAGATTATTCGCGTAAGCACGGTCTTTTGCGTAGCCTCACAAAAAAAAATCTAACGGTGTCAAATCGCATGATCTTGGTGGCTAATTGACGTCGCCATAACGTGAAATTACGCAACCAGGAAATTGTTCACGCAATCAAGCCATAATTGGTCGTGTTGTGTGGCTTGTTGCTCTGTATTGTTGGAACCACATATCGTCCAAGTCATGATCTTCAATCGCCGGCCAAAAATCGGTTATTATTCAACCATTTCGCTCCGAATTGATTGTAACCGTCCGGCCATTGGCATCTTCGCAGAAATACGGACCAATGACACCTTTCGACCATAGAGCACACCAAATAGTCAGATTGTCTGGATGCAACGGCACCTCTTTGATCACTTGTAGGTTTTCTGAGCCCCATATGCGACAATTTTGTTTGCTTACATACCCACCGAGTGAGAAATGTGCCTCATCACTGAAGAAAATGTTGTGTTTATTGTATGTTCTTGCAACCAACATCCAAGAAGCGTATCTACGGGGTTGTGAATGGTCAGCAGGCTTCAATTATTGCGTAAGTTGAACTTTATAAGGATGGAGATGCAAACCCAAATGCGAAATACGCCATATTGAGGTGTACGACACGTTCAATTGCTGCGAACGCCGGGAAATCGATAATTTCGGATCATCAGCAACACTTGCACTTATAGCAGCAATATTTTCGACCGAGCGTGCATAACGATGGTGTACAGGCCTTACGATATCAGTAACGCTTCAACTTTCTTCAAATTTCTTCACAATTTAACCGATTGCTTGTCGATCGATTAGGACGACCATAATCATCGCATAATGCGCGAAAAGTGGCTACGCTTGAATCCCCACTTTTGTAGTAAGTTTTAATAACTTTAACGCATTGTTCGATTTGTTAACGATCCATTATTGTAAATGGCAAATATTCAACTAATATTATGACACTTTAAATGACAGCTGAGTTTGGCAGGTGTCTAATGCCTGCGTTGCCAACTTGAAACTACGAAATGAACCTGGAAGAATTCTGTGTTGTCAAATGCTCCTTCTATATCGACGAATCAACCGACCGCTACCTCATTTTTTCTGAGAGATTTTTCAATCCTTAAAGTGAGATTCTGTATGTTTGCGTATGTGGTAGACTTGCGACTTTACGAATCCTCAAAATAAATAATCAAGATGCCACAAATCACAATATCGCACACAAATGTTGTGCGAAATTGGTCAACAGTGCAGTGTGGTGCAAGCGCACAGAACCAAAATTTTCGAACGAGATTCCTAAAATTTAGTAACGTTGTTTAAGTGTGTATTTCAACATGAAAAAAATACGAAGTCTGTCTCTTCTTGCTGCGGCAAATGCACTAATTCCACTCAAATAAAGCTCTCACTTATCTCATAGATAAAAGCAACAAATCATGATTACCGTCCCAAATGAACCATCTCCAAACCACTAATTGCTACAGAGGGTGATGTTTGAATATCCCCTATCTAATTTCAGATTCATTTTTCTTCTTCGAACAAAAATATTTCCTTTTCCATGTCATGTACTCGTAATCCTTGCAATGTGTCCCTTTTCTTTTCTTTCATAAGATGTGTAGTATTGTGGGGAAAATCGCTCATATTTCGGGGAATAAGGGGATACTCATAGTACAAACTGTTCCTTGGTATTATTACGCCAGTCGCTCTTCTTACCTGTGGGCCAATTCCCATTTCTTATACATTTTTATTCCATCTTGCTATTCACATGGTTTTATTGAAATTTTTTAACTTTCTCCCTCTCTTTCGTTCTTTTGAAACTTTATTGTAGAAATGAAAAATCATGAGGAGCTACTGGAAGACATCCGAGAAGATACATCGGTGAATACAATACCTGAAAAGGGTAAGTTATCATCCTACAGAAGGAGCATATTCTTCTGGATTTATAGATACAGCCTTTGCCTCTTATTTTTTTTCAAATTTTCCTCTTTTTTTTGTGTTTTTCAAATTTATCTTTATTCTGTGTCGCTTTTTTTTGCTGTGATCGGGGAGCAGTGTTTTTTGCGGAACTCGTTTTTGCTTCTTAGCAATTTTTCGTCGTGCAAGGTACTATAACGCAGAATTAATGGGACCTAATAAACGTCCATGAGGCATCCTCAAAAAGAAGCAAAATTACAAAATTAATGTACACATTCATGTGCATACTGTAGGTCTACTCGTACTAGTTGCGACAGGCAGCCCTAAGTGTTTTTACCAACTCTTAAATGTCATTCAATATAAAGAAAGAGAAAAAAAGAGGTCCTTCACTTCCAGTTAGAACCAGACTACTTTTTTTTTTGATTATGGTAATATCCTTGGTGATTGATACGGAAACGGATGCAACGATGCTTGTGTAGAGTCCCGAAAGGACTTTAGCTAAAGTGCAATGCTTAAATATAGTTTGGTTTGACTGGATGGGTTGTCCATTGAACCACAAAATTGTGCATTTTGCATTTTGCATTTTTTATTTGAAAATCAAGTGAAGAGTTTTAAGGACACCATACCAACGGATGCTGAACTTCGTGGCTAAATTGGGTACCTAAGTGGATGTACATCTGGAAAACAGTTGAATAGTTTGCCTGGGCTTGTGGGGAAAACGAGTAAAAAATAATTTCACGCAATAAGGCACCGATTACCGAATTCAGTTGGCTATCTAAGACGACATCAAAGTTTTGAAATTAAAATTAAAGCAGGGTTTTCGAAATTAATTCAAAATTGAACACTTTTGTTATAACGAAACAGATTGTACGAGTATTGTTGAATAAATCTGAAATTTAGGAAGAAAGAAAAATTGTTTCACAAGCTATGATCATTTTCGTATCGGATCTATCATAAATCAATAGAAACTGTGTATCGACATCGAGTACGTACTGAAGTAAGCGTTTAGTGACCAACATATTTACCCCCATTCATCATGTATATATGTGAATTATGTGTACCTATAGATGCAACGAAACAAAACGTTTTATCGCGTAAATCGTCTTGAAAACTGTTATAAAAAGAAGCCTCTGATATTAAGAAGGGAACATTGGCGGACACTATTAACCTTACCCTTATCAGCAGTTGAACCCGAGAAGATTTCTGTATAAAGAATGTGCTCGGAACCCGATATCTATGACAATGAATCATTTTGAAAGTTCGATTCTACCATTATAAGCTGCTTTGGAGATAGTAGTAAAGCCCTGGTACACCACGCTTAACAAACACTTTGTGTGACTATATGCTCCATCATACTGCACCAAACTGACAAGCAATGTTTTTGTTCAAATTCACATACAAGTCAACTATTTCAAAACAAATCTGATTTGATGAACGCAAACACCAAACCGAATCTTGGAGAGATGAACAAGGGAAGATCTTAGTAGAGTCGCAGTCGATGCTGAGGATTTGGAGAGACCATTTCTGCAGACTGTATAACGGCGATAACGAAGAAAACACCAGTGTCTAGCAGAAAGAACCTTTCAACTTGGAAGATGTAGACCAACAATCCCGTATACCCGACCTGGATGAAATGTAGATAGCCATTTCAGGCTTAAGACCAAAAACTGTTAGAAAGGATGAACAAACTGCTGAGATCTTCAAAGCTGCAGGCGATGACATAGTAAGGAGCATACACCAACTCACCTGTAGAATATGGTCGGACGTTAGTGTAGCCGATAAATGGAATCTCGTTATAATTTTTCCACTCCGTGGGAACGGAAACCTTCTAAGCTGCGCCAACTACAGAGGCATCATATAGGTTCATATCAGTGTGGCTTCTGGTCAAAAAAGTCCACCATCCACTAGATATTCACACTACGGCAGATCTTTGACAAAAACCCATGAACTTCAGATCGATACACAGCAAACCAACTATTTATCGATTCTAAGGCCGCGTATGCCAGCATCTATAGAGACGAGCTATACAGAGCAATGTATTCGTATAGTTTTGGAGACGACATTTCCATAATCGGAAGAAAGCAGCGAATTATTATTGGCGCTTTCGCTTTGACACCAGCGCTGAGATCAAACGACGAATAACTCTTGCCAATCTCTGCTTTTTTGGGGTAAAAACGCAATTGTCTAGCGAAGCCCTGTGTGGAACAAAAGAAGTGCTCCTATATAAGACCTTAATAATACCAGTCCCGTTCTATAGCGCAGAGGCATTGACATTATCAAAAATGGATGAGAGTGCTCTTGGCTGCTTTGAGAGAAAAACTGTTCGAGTGATTCTCGATCCGGTCTGAATTGACGGGGAGTGGAGGAGGAGGACGACATCAAACTACACAAAGGAGTGTATAACCAACGACTCAGATGGCTGGGTCATGTAGAGCGGATGGACACCAATGCTCCAGTCCGAAAAGCTTTCGAATCAGTTCCCGCGGAACAGCGCAATAGAGGAAGATGGAGACTCTTGTGGCGCACGCAAGTACAAGGGGCACTCAGCCAACTTAGCATGCGAAACTGCAGGCGCCTAGCAAAAGATCGAGCTAGCTGTAAACTCTTGTTAACTGAGGCCCAGGTCAAACCCGAATTGTAGCGCCACCTTAAGTTAGTAAGTTAGGAATCCGATATCTACGATAGCCTACGAAAGATTCTTGGATGGGGCAAATTGGCACTGGCCAAAATCTTACTCGGGAAAAACAGTTTCGTTTCAAGAAAAGAAAATATGTTCATGACAGCTTTCAGCTTCTTAATTCACCGAAGTCCAAGAATAGTAATGAATGGCATAAAGTTTGCTCACGGAAAATCAATTAAGCTATATGCTCACCAACTGACCTGTTGTTCGAACCAAAACCCTAAACCGACTACCTAATTTGGCAACATAATAACTTGTCTTCACTATCAGATGTACTCATCTGACCTCTTTGCCCAGCAATGTTGCTCGTCCGACCATATTGGGTACCTATCAACCACAAAATAAAATACCTTAGAACAGGAACAGATATAGAAAGCACTGCGATGCTGGAAAAGTACCCCGATATAGCCCGAAACGCTTCTTTTAATTAGGACTAGAATCTTACCACTGATCCATTAAAACAGCTCCACAAATTACATGCGGTAGAGATACATATTCAGTCAACAACGAAATTGTCCCTTTATTAGGCCAACACCTTATAGGAGCGATGAAGAAGTCAAATAGACATTTCGACATTATTCGACATTTTGCGGATTATAAAAAGGTGTATGGAAAGATACAAAAATAGGTTAGACAGGTTTGGCAACGACTTATTGCTTCAATACACAAAAAATAGGAAGGTAAGCTTAATCACCCATTTCCAGGGACAGGCTGCTGTATTTGATCTGCCCACAAATACTGTCCATCCGCTAATGCGGACTTAACAATTTTATCTGAAGTTATTTCCAAACCATATTCTGTTAGGCGAAGAATTATTTGCATGAAAACAGAAACTCGCCTACGACATATGAATCATAAGAATCTATCCAGCCGCAGCCAAATGCGCCCATCGTCCTACCGAGAGGACTATTCGCAGTGTGGTGGATAAATTTGAGTTCCCTAGTTCAGTAAACAATAAACGAACACCCGTACGGCGATGAAACGCCAGATCTGCCGAAAACATCGCCGCTGTCCGAGAGAGAGAATCCGAGGCAATTGATTTCGCGTGGCTCATAAGAATTCGGCCTTTTGCAGACCACAACTTGTCGAATTTTGCGTCGTGACTTTGGCTTGCACCCGTACAAAATGCAACTGACCCAGGAGCTGCAGGTAAATGACAATAGCCAACGACGTGTGTTCGCTTAATGGGTTCTGGAGCAGTTTGAAACTGACCCTAATTTTCATCGAAAAATCATATTCAGCGATGAGGCCCATTGCTGCATGAATGGTTACGTCACATACAAAATTGGCCAATGCATCCCTTAAAAGTCACTGTTTGGTGTGGACTTTTGGGCTGGCGGCGTCATCGGCCAATATTTCTTAGAAAATGACGTTGGCCAGGCCATCACCGTCAACCGCGAATGCTATAGATCGATGATTACCAACTTTTTTTAGAATTGGATGATATGGACACCAACGACATGTAATTTTAACAAGACACCGCTACGTGCCACACAGCTCACGCCACATTGGAAATTCTGTATAAGAGATCGGAAGGCATGGTCATCTCACGTGGAGGTGATGTAAACTGGCCACCCAGATCGTGCGGTCTGATTTGCGGAGTTTTCGAAAGTCATGCGGCCCTTAAAGCCAACATAACCCATTCCATGGGTCAAATTCAGCCTGAGTTATGCGCCAGAGTTATAGAAAATTGGACATTTCGGATGTGCGCCACCCAGAGAAGCCGCGGCCGACGTTTGAACGACGACATATTCTATACCTTTCAAATGAAAAATAAAATCGATGATATCTCACACACACTTTGTTTTATTTAAGTTGAAAGATAGGAAGCGCTTAAGGAAAGACCCTTTAGATTGGAATTTTCGTCATTTCCATACAAAAAGTCACGTATGCCTCTTAATACGTCTAACGAAGTTATTGGCTCGTGCACATAACTGTTTCTTTCTCAATGTTCAACAGCTCACCCAACGAAGGGGACACAACGATTATTTACAAAGCTGTTGGACAGAACATGGTTCAAGAATTCTTGAAATATTCGTAAAACTTCTGTTAAATGCATCTGCAACAAGAAGTTTGTCAGAGATGTATGGTTCCAGTAATAAGGATTGCCGTGGGTTTTTGGAAGCAGCTGATTTATTGAGGATGAGTTTACAATTTACCATTCCTTTCTTAAGTTTCGCTTAGAAGCATCAAAACGGGCGCAGTAATAGGATTTCGAATCTCTTTTTTGAGTTCAGCACACATTTACTATAAACCTTAGCTTGTGTTTAATACTGACTTTGTGCAATGACAAGGCAATGAAAAAGTGCATCTAGAAATGTGTATTTTTAGGGAACCCAAGCATATCGTACAGCTAGTCGCAGCATTTCTACAAGAATAATTTTTTTCCCACGACTAATACAACAGGTTATTTTTCAGCATATTGAAATTAATAACCATTAGATCAAGCTTGGGTGTTGTAGAAATAGGGTAGGCACTGAGAGATGTCAACCTGGTGATATTCAGTGTTGCAACTATCTTCTACATAACAATTGTGCGTATAATAGCTCCACGTGGTAATCGCCAGGTACTGGTCAATGTCCATCCGGACTGGACCTACTAGACTTATAAGTGCGAGTGCTGACCAGCAGACAAAAATAGCAGCACTATAAACGGGACAGCGGATGAATTCCCCAGATGGAATCAACTGTGGAAACAATCCCGCAACATATGAGACCTTATTTGGGTTACTCCGACATATTTATAACTCATGCCGGAAAGGATTTCCGAGACTAAGTCAGAGTCTTGGAAAGAGTTGGTAGCGGAAGAGCCTTTAATGGACCAACGGCAGCACTCACATGCCAGAACGGGTTACTGGCTTTCGGTCCCTCCAGATTGAGGGTTCTGCCGCCGGGGTAACTGCCGGTCATGGAAAAAATTAAAAAATTACGAAGCAACAATAAGCATTGGATACGGACGGATGTACTGCAACAACCCATGCAAACGAACCAAAGGACAACGAATGTGAGATTTCTTAACAGGCACGCGCAGCCGAACAACTAGCGGAGGCCCTAGACTATTTCAAAGCAGACCTAATCGCCATCCCAAAAATGCGATGGAATGGGCCGGACAAAAAGAGTATGAAAAACTGCGATATCTACTACGGCGATTGTTATCGACGGCAAAACCAGCGGCTATTTGGTTCCCCCATCTCGATATACACAAGGGGACTTGGAGAACTCCTGATCAATCAACCGTCAACCAGATTGACCACATTGCAATCGACGCAAGACACTCCTCCAATATTATAGATGTCCGATCGTTCCGACGAGTCACCATCGATTCGGACCATTACCTTTTTGTAGCCAAGGTACGGTTGCGGATATCCCAAACAACGCCAAGAGAAACTCATATTGTGAGATATTTCGACGTCAGACGGCTACAATCGCAAGAGATTGTCAAGTGCTTTTTCGATTGAGTCTTTCTTAATCTTTCTGCCAGCATCAAGCATCGAAAACGAGTGGCAATACTGCCAGAGGGCCACCAGAAATGCCGCTTCTGATGTGCTGGGTTTCACTCGACCACCACAACGAAACCGCTGGTTCGATGATGAATGCCGGCAAGCACATGCAGCTAAGCAAGACGTACGCAAAGCAGCACTTCTATGGAAAATTAGAGCTGTTCACGAACTCTATGACCAGAAGAGGAGAGACGAACACCGACTTCTCAGGAGAAAAAAGAAAGAGCATGAGAAGTGCGCGGTAAAGGAAATTGAGAGATTCCGCTCCGGGAATGAGATCCAAAAGTTTTACCAAAAGGTAGCAAAAACACGCCACGAAACCAAGCACCGAACCAAAGCTTGTAGAGACGAACAAGGGACCATAGTAGTTGAGTCGAAGTCGATGCTGAGAATATGGATATATCTACCTGATACAGTCTTGGTGAACTCACTGATTATGCTTGTGTTACTTATCATGTGCTAAGTAACTGGAAATCTGTTAAGAACACTAGGTGATGCCTGTTTATCCGAAACAAAGACAAAACGATTTATACTCTGAAGCAGCAAAAACATGGTATGCCCAAAGGATGAATGCTTAGGCCTAGCTTCTTAATTTTGAACGATATGCAATGAACAAATTGCGATGTAGCTGTTTGAACCAAAGTAGAATAAATACAACTAGTGATGATTCATACTCGTAAACCTAAAATTCATATCGAAGTTCAACCTCAAAAACAGATAAAACTTTAGTTAAATTGTCGCTTAACTAGTTTAAATCGAAAACGATTATCTTATGTATCGCACAGACAGATGAAAACATAAAAAGACACAATTCTAGGACATCATATTTCCAATTGCCTTGTCAACAAACACAAGAAGAAACCAAACTACCTCATTTCATGGAAATTCCATAGGTGCCTCAAATCCCATTTCGGATAGATTGTTATGCCAAGATATCCTAATCATCTGTATGCACATTGTTCTTCATCGATACTAGCTTTTGTCATAACACAAATAGTAAACCACTTATGTATTTTCCCACCCAAAATTATCTTACTGCCAACAGCCATCTCAATAAGGATATCAATTTTGTCTTCCTTTCACATTCATTTTTTTTTTTCTTTTTTTCTCTCATTTTTCCCTTTTAGATTTGCCAAAATTCGGTGAGCCCTTACAAAATGTTACAATGCCTGTGGGACGAGAAGCTATTCTTCAATGCGTTGTCGACAATCTACAGACTTACAAGGTAATGACATACTGGTGTCCTGATAATATCTTTTCACTACAAATTCCTTTATCTCCTTCTATATCCTTATCTTTTGTATCCCTCATATAAGAGTCGAATAATTCGTAACTCGTAACTGGTAAATTGTACGAGTAACTTGTATGTACACAAAACTTGTCTACCTCAGACAATAAGTCACACAAGATGTCTGTCCAAAGTGAATTGGCCACAAAACAATTTACACCCAATCAGAGTTGCCCTTCGGTTTTCTCATCCGTTCTTGTTGGTTTTAGTTCTGTTCGATAACACGAATTCCGATTGTTCAAGTCAATTGATTGACTTCCACCACCCATGACAAGGATGAACACCAAATTGATTTACTACCTTCATTTTCCAACAGTATACCACCAACCCCCAAACCCATCCGTATATCCAAACATACCATATGTATGTACTTCTACACCTCTACATGGTATTCGTGGGTGAATTCTATGGACGGTTGTCCTTCTTAATGATAATTAGGTGAACACATCCTCTTCCTTCCTACATAAGTTCTAGGGCTGTACAACAGGAATACAATAACAAAATAATGATATCCTGCGATTATCGCCAAACAAAGAAACATAAACAAGAAGAAAAGAATAACAAGAAGAAGGATACAACTACAAAGCACACAATCCTAAACTTAACTTCCTTCCTGTCTGCTCTTCCGGAACTAACACTGACTAACATGTGTCTGAGGGTATATTGTAGTTTCTCTAATTCACCAACGCCGTTACCGTTGTCGGTGGTGGTTATTTTTTCTTTTTTTTCTGTATTTTCTTCTTAGATCGCGTGGTTACGTGTGGATACACAAACCATCTTAACGATACAAAATCACGTAATCACCAAAAATCATCGAATGAGCATAACTCACGCTGAGAAACGTGCTTGGGTATTGAAAATTCGTGACGTTAAGGAATCGGACAAGGGCTGGTATATGTGTCAGATAAACACGGATCCAATGAAGAGTCAAGTCGGTTATTTGGATGTAGTCGGTGAGTATCTTGTCTATGTTACTCATACTCGTATATTGTCAAATTAAATTTCACGCGTGAACGTGTTAGTAGTTTTTGTTTGATTGAATGAGTGTTAGTTTGGTGTGAATGGTTAAAAGTTTTGCTAACAATTTGATTGGTTGAGTTGAGACAACTATTTACAATAGCTCAACGTATTTCCTTCGAAACACTCTAAGGACTAAGGACTTAATTAAGATGTTTTTGAAAATATTATCAAGGCCTTATGAATACGTAAAAGGGTCTTACTACATGGAAGATATAGGAACAGGTTACAATTTTATTTTTATTTTATTACTTAGCATCTAAACTAAGGTTTTATTTTCATATTTTTGTTTAGACTACTTTGAAGTTTGTCTTAATCGAACGCTTCCCCATTGGTATGTAAGTGAGAGGCTTTGAGCTCAACTGCAATATTTTGCACAGCAACGGAATGTGTCAATGTTGTCTGTGTATCCCAGAACCTGACTAAACTTACTGCACTATCTCCTCCAAAACCAGGTTAAAGGATTTACAAGATTTTATGATGATTGATAGCTACTTGTTATCACAGTTATTGAGTTTGGAGATCTAGCGTAGTTTTGAATCCTAAAAAAACTAGCTTTGAGTGGAGCGAGTTTATCTACTGCTTGTTTCTTGCAAGACTTAATGACTGCGTTAAGAAAAGCATTATATTCTCGAACATATGCTTATTCTTGAAAGAAGTAAACATATTGAGCAAGCTCTTAATCGCAGCATTGCTGTCGCAGATACATAGTTCGCTTTTTTACCCATATCGTATCCTCCTGCTCAGAGTCAATATTGAACGCGAAATAGCTGCCGTTTCAGCCGAAATGTGTGGCCGAGTCGTTGAAAATTGGGTCCAACAAATCGACCGCTGCATACGTACCTGCGTTGGCCATATGAACGAAGTCGATTTCCATTCATAAATGTCTTGACTGTACTTCAAGCCGATAAAAAAGTTTTTGAAATATCTCAAATGATTTGCGTTTTATTTAAAAAAAAAAGTTGTCAAGTCCTTATTGGAAAACCCTATACAAGCTACTTCATAGTATCTGGATTCGGGGGAAAAAAATGATTTTTCAGGAATATTGAGTTCACACTATAATATCGGATGAACTTTTGATAGTTCAGTGGTGGCTCTCATTTTCCTGAAGAACATGGAGATTTGGGTCTACGAGTACTTTTGAAATGATTGAACCTTGAATATCCGGCTTGCAGCAGAACATCAAGAGGAAGCCCTAAATGATATATGGGCCGCAAAAGAAGGGAGACCAGAACAAATTACGGCAAAATGAATTAAGATTTGGACACCCGATATATATTCATGGCTTCTCAGAAGAAATAGACGATGCTACCAGAAAATGTTTCGAAGATTTCTTTTACAAAACCTCCTAGCGATGACCTAATTCTTCTTCTTCTTAAGTGGCGCTTCAGTCCGGGGCGAATCAGTATCTCAACCAGCAAGCCTCCCCAGCTGACACGGTCTCTCGCCAGCTCCTTCCATCGGTGATACACTCCAAGTTGGTTAAGGTCCCTTCCCACAGGTTCGCACCACCGTAGATTCGGCGGTACTCGGATTTGAAGATTATTCGGGCCGGACCTGTGGTGTCCATTCACTTTACATGGCCCAGCCATTTTAGACGTTAAATCCGTAAGTGCTTGACTAAGCTCTTGACTAAGCCGATGTCGCTGTACAGCCGGTATAGTTCGTGGTTAAAACTCCTCCTCCATTCTACGGTAATACAAACGGGACCAACAATGAAACTTATTAAAATAAAATAATTTTCTTCTCGAAACGGCCAAGGGCTTCTTCATTCTTTTTCAAAAATGTCCATGTCTCTGCGCCAGGGATAATCAAGGTCTTGTATAAAGCCTGTTTGGTCTTACGAAAGAGGACTCTGCTACTCAATTGCCTTCTGAACCTGAAAAAACAGCGGCTGGCAAGAGTTATTCTAAATCTTATTTCCGTGCTGGTATTGCTGCTACTTTTAACAACGGAGCCAAGGTGAGTCTTTAACTACCCCGAAGTTATAGCTGCCAATTGTGACACTCTGACGAAGTTGTCGATTTTGAGAGTCCTGTTTTTGATGACAGGGCTTACCTGGTTTTTGTCTCATTTACTGTGAGACCAATTTTTGCCGCTTCTAATAACGTCGATGCCATCTACGTACGCAAGCAATTGGGAAGACTTGTAGAGGATAGTTCTTCTTCGATTGGCCAGCACGATCTCTCTAGAGCGATGTTGAAAAAGTCACATGACAACGCTTTGCGTTGACTTATAACTTTTTGACATTGAAGGTCTCGGTTAATTTGTTACAAATCTTAATGGCGCAGCGAGTATTATCTATTGTCGTCCTGCACAACCTGACGAGTTCGGCGGGAATGCCAAAACTGAACGTGGCATTATACAGCTCGTCCCAATGCACACTGTTATATGCGGCTCGAAAGTTGACAAACAGGTGATGGGTATCGATCTGGAATTCGAGGGTCTTTTTCAAGATCTGCCGTAGTGGGCTGAAAGTGCTCTGATATGGACCTATCAGACGAAGACCTATGGCGCAGTTGAAGAGATCTCCTTTCTTTTGGATTAGGAAAACAAGCCACGACCTTATTATGACGCAAAATTGTTCGTGCAAAGTGTTTCTAGTCCTTCTTTAATAAGACTAGGAAGAAGCCTGTGCAAAATTCGCTAGCCAATATCAGGGGTGTAATTGTTTAAACTCTATAGAGGGACAGTATAGAGGTCGTCTGTAGAAGTGGTGTCTGTAAGCTGTCTTAATAAATCGATGAAAGATAGAGGGGTGTTGAGGTGAACTTCTCGATTTTTTCCAGGTTTTCGCAGAATACGCATTTTTTATCGATTGTGGACTTTCCTGGTTTGGAAACGCACTGATAGGAGACAATCATGTTCTTGACGAAAAATGTCAGATGTTCACAATATGTTAGATAATGTATTGAAAGCGCTGTTGAGAAGATTCATGCGTCTATAGTTGCCGCAATTATGTGATATCCTTTTTGTGGATCGAGCACAAGGATTTTGAAATTTAATTAGACAAACAAACACTCTTACCAGATCATCTACAGAGTGACACTCAGCAGCTTGCCCCAGTCTAAAAGCCATCAAGTTCAGCTCGAGTTACAAGAACTTAAATAACCGAGATCAGCTTGATTCTCCAATACTTTCCGAATTGTTCAACTTCTCACTTAATTTTTGTCTACAAAATTAAATAAAAAAATAAATTGATAAATTGTTGTGTGTCCCTTCTGTATTGAATCTTCGTGTCTGCAAAGTGGAAAGTTAGTGATCTAGGCCAAAGTGAGTAGGGAAAACATTTTTATTTGCATACATCGCCTTCAATTTCAGTGTCTTATTGAATTTGACTGAAAATTAACTGTCATGCCTTTCGGAAATTGCCCCCGTTGTGTCCCTTAACAAAGTCCACTACAGCTCATTTACCATAAACACTTGTTAACTACTCTTTTAAAGTGAAAATCTCCCCCATGACCATGACCAGTAACACCACAGACACATAGGCACAATGCATGAAACCTACATGACAAGCGCCCACCTCCTTCATCCAATTAAGGATCACACAGGACTCACAACATACTCCTAGTGTTCAGAATTCAGAGTTCAGAGTTGAGAACTTTAATTAAACAAATTGGAGGCAGTTTCCTTGACGAGCACAAAATGCGTGCGAAACGCTTTTTTCCGCCTTTTACCGCCTTTTTTGTTTTTTTTGTTTTTGGTCCCCAACTTCCTCTGATTGGCACTCATTTTAATCCAAACGGCTAATTGCTGACGGCATAGGATACTGACATGAAAAAAAAGCGCACAATTTCCAAATGGGAGCGACAAAAAAATAAATAATAAAAAAAGTAAACAAAACAACTAGCAATTCTGTGTAACAAATTTTATCAATGCCTACATTTGAGTTTAACCAGAGGAAATAAAAATCGCAAACAAACAAATTGGTGTCGGAGCAATTTGAGAGAAAAGGACTTTTCCCCAATGGCATCACGTGCCTACCTTATAGTTCACGTTTTCCATGTCGTTAGCCACTTTTTTCCACATTCTCTTGATTGTAGAACTACCCTGACAGACAAGGGTAAATATTTAATTCCCTCACCAGCTTATGGAAAGTGGAATAGTGTAGGGGAAAAAAAAAAAAACAAAAACCCTAAGCACGTGTCTTACTGGCTTTTACATACTCCTACACTATATCCACAAGCATCCTTTTGCAATTCCACGACTAGATAAAGGATATGAGCTTAATTATTTATTTGCGGTACTTTCAGTTCATTTGTTGCAGATGTGAGGTATTGTTCCGGGGAATTGAATTGCAGATACCTACCAGGAGTTCAATTCAGTAATCAGAGATACCTTTTTACGAGTAGATGAAGATTCTTACAATTTTATTGAAGGCAAACTTTAATTGTTTTGATTCCATGCAACCGGGTAAGAAGATCTGAGCTTTTGTCTGCCTTTAAATGTTCATCCATTTGAATATGTCCGTTGGTCAAACTTATTTCGTATCTCTTTCATTTGTGTATGTGTACGAGTATGTATCCACTTGGGAGATGATATGGAAACATCAACTATTGAATATTGATTGGTTTTAAGGTCGGTTTGGGCATACGTGACGTATTGGTAACCAATACCTGAAAAAGACTCCAAGTGAGCTGTTCTTGGAATTGATTTCAAAATCATTCAACATCAAGTTGGTTATTCTTTTGGGCCTGAAGGGGATTCTATTTGTAGAATAAAAGATAACCAAAACATAAAACTTCACCTTGGTACCTGTGTGGTCATGTCGATAGGTCATACGGTTTTTGCAAATGAATAGATAGTTAGGTTGTAGCTTGACCACAGGAATCTGAGGTTTTGTTTGAATTGATTAAAATTACAAGAGATGAATTCAGATTTCAATTGAAAATGGAAATGATTCATTGCATGGGGAAAGTTTGTCCAATAAGTATATTCTAGTTACATCAACATGAACTTGCTTTTAGGTCCAATAAACTTTAAGGAAATGTGAGATTTAGACTCACTGAACTTGAACAGAAATCTATGACATATCGATTGACTATCTTAACTTTTATAGTAGTTGGGTCACTAGTTACATATTTTAGGAAAAATGTTGAATCTTTGGAATTAGGCAGTGCTCTTCCTGCATGTATTTAATTAAACTGGTTGGCAATCAATGCTGTGTTCCATTTTATTGTTATTCTCAATATTCCACTCATTTTGCATAATATATTGTATCATTGAAGATTTGTAGGTTGCCTGGTTGACTAAATTTACATTACGGACAGGAACTATGATATAAGTAAGGGGAAGATGTATGAAATATCGGAGTAAAGACTCATAAGAAATCATAGAGTCACCACTAAATATAGTGATGGAATTGGGGCATACTATAGTACATATAGTATGATATTCTGTTGTCTTATGTAACTCGAGGTTTGGTTTGCTAGGATCTTTGAAAGTGCTTTGGACAGATATGGTAAAATACCTTTCAGCCGGGAGTTAGTTAGCAAAGAAAGTCGACGTTTTTTGAAAGAGAAAAGATTTTAGCCGATTTTCACATAATTGAAGTGGTGGAAGCTTAGAATATGAGGTAGAATTAGATTTACAATTCGGATGGGTACACTGTCCCAATCCTTTTTTTAAATTGCTTGTGATAACCCTTTCAGTCGATGGATTTTGACCAAATTTGAAACAAAAAAAATTGTACTGTGACACTTAGTTTAGCCAAAACTGGGCCCACACATTTGTGAGGGTTGGTACAGAACCATAACAAAAGTTGAAATAATTTTTGAAGTACAGTTTCTTATTATTTCACGTGCTTTTATAACATTTTGATATATGTATGTATATTTCATATAAAAAAGGAACATATCTATAATAATTCAGTCTTCTCATACTTTTCGTATGTATATTTTTAGTTCGTTGTATTTTTTCCAATTTTTTTCCTGGGCAAGACATAGATATATATTGCACTTTTCACACCTTGTTCTTGCCGGCTGGTAAAGCATTTTAAGCCAAACATTCGTGCACTTTTCAGGTTATCTACTACCGGGCAATGGGTCGACCCGTCAAACCTTTTGCTAGCTCCCGGTACAAATGCAAATGTTTTTGTCGACTTTTCTTCGGTTCTGATTTCTTCATCTCCTTCCTCATCCGTATCAGGTCTTTTGCGTTTTGAACTTGTAATAGCTTCTGCAATATCTTACTTCAAAGAGAGTAGATCCAGTACTCGTTTTTTGGGAACGTTGTTAAGGCTGCAGTCCATTCTGTATTTAAACAAACTATTACATCAGCTAGGAGCTGTAGAGCTACTTTGAGGGTTTACTTTCTGATTTGTATCCATGTTCGGTAGCATTCCACTAACTGGTCACATTCATCTACCCCTCCTATATATGGCTATTGTCCTCCTTCACAAGAGAAGGACACAGCAGTTTGATTCGACCTCTCTCTTCTTTGGAGTGGATGCCATTGTAATGCCTTTGTTGTCCTTTCATTTGACTACCACTACTCTTTCATCAGCTCGAACTCGTTGTTCACATTCTCGTGGAATCGTTGATTTGCTCGTTTTCAATTTAACATTCCCGAGACGATTTGTTAGAATAGTCTCTGTTCCATAAATGTTAAGGTCTTTTAATCGATTAAGTAAGGGCATGGTAGTAAAATAGGGTTAAAAAAAGATTGAGTACTCTGGCAAAGTCCTTGTTGACCGAAGAATGACACTTGGACCTAATCCTAACGATTGGTCTCCAAGAGGGGTTAAAGCTCCTTGATATACCCCAAATTCAAGAACCATACCTGTACGTAACAAGTTTTTTAAGTTACACATTTTAAAAGACTTAGCTAAATAAATTATTTGCTGAAGATAAAACAACAAAGTTCTTGAGTCCAACTGGACGGGGCTTATTTCGGACGTATTGCCTAAGTCGGTTCGGGCATCTTCCCAAAAACGGAATTATCTGTTCATCAATAGAATGATTTTGAAAGCTTTATGTAATGTTAAGACACCTTTTTCTCACAGCGTCTAGACATACTAGAGTTAACCAGCCTAAAATCACGCTTCCTATACATATAAATACGAGGCAATAGGATGCACTCAAAGTACAAATGTATTTCATAATTTCTGAAGCATTTGTGTGTAACAAATCGGCAATGTCGTTGATGGTCCAAAGGCTTCCATTGCTGTGTAATTTGGATTTTATAGACGTGCAAATGAAGATCAACTTTTGAAATTCGATGTAAAGTACCATAAATGAGGCCCAATTGCTGACTTCGGCGACGAATTAATGTGCTTGGCTGGTGTATTAACACTTTTTCTCACAGTGGTGAGTTGGTGGAGTTTGAACCGATACCGAACCAGTTTCATCAAAACGCTTCACCATTGCATGAATTCCGAACTCGCTAGGGAGACTACGAGTATGTACATGTTGACAAAAAAATTTACGAATTTTACGAAATGTTGCTCTTACAAATGGCACATTTTCGCAATAAGATTGAATAAGAAAAATGCGTCGTTGGGTGATAAACAAATTCATGACTGAAATTGGCAAAGATTATGTGACATCTGTCAAAAAGGTAAACTACATAAAATTCAGTAAATGACAGTAATTGACAGCCAACATCCACACCTTTTGTTGGGTCACCGTTTATAAATAACATCTGTTTTAGAACCAACATTAAAAACAAGTCACATGTTAGATCATGATATTGCTAGGTTCATTAACATTGAAGATTCTATCAATTGCAACACCAATTGAATCCTTTTTTTAGAAGAAGAAAAGAGTTCAGAATTGATAGACCTGCACCAGCTCTAATATATAAAAGTTGGAGAAATTTACTGCAGATTTTTAAAATGTCGCCTCAAATAATATCGTGTAAGTAGAGTGCACTATATTCGTGAAGTTCAGTGGCACTTGTCGCCTTATTCTATGAAGAGATAATCAATAATATTTTTCTCAAATTTTTTTTTTGTATTTTAACGACATACTGGTGGCGTGAAAAGTAACCTCCTTGACCATCAGAATGCGCTGCTACTGCAAAAAAGGTTATGGTGCCTTGAAGTCCGTTCATATTTAGGCAGTTCAGTTCAGCTCAGTTGAGCATGGACAAAAACGATTTTCGTTCTCTCATAAGTATAAAAAAAAGTAAAACATTACTTTTTGAGAGGCGAAGAAAACAAAAGAAAAGTTGGATAAATATTATGGGGCTAATATTACACACCAGAGAACAGAATGAGTGCCGGCAATGGACTGAAGCCGGCACGAGTGCTCCGAAGCGGCCGAGGGAGGCACAATGGGTCGGAAAGGTTATGGTGTCGGTTTACTGGGATTATCATGGCAAACATTCGTGGACTACCTCGAAAAAGGAAAAAACCATCAACGGCGAGTATTACTGTGCATTATTGGAGCGATTGAAGGACGAAATCGCTGCAAAACGGCCTCACATGAAGTGAAAAAAAATTGGTTTGCGCCGGCGCCGGCGCATTATCGCAACCATGGCTAAAATCAATGACTTACGGCTCCAATTGCTGTCGCATCCACCGTATTCGCCCGATTTGGCTCCCTCGGACTATTATCTCTTCCCAAACCTCAAAAGATGGCTCATCAATTAAAAATTCAGCTCACGCGAGGAAATCACCGACGCCACGAAGGAGTATTTTGCAGACTCTCCGGAAAATTACTTTTCGGACGGAATCAAAGAGTTGTAAAATCGCTGGAATAGGTGTATCAAGCTAAAAGGGGACTATATTGAATAAAATAAAATAAAATTTTTTTTCATTCTCAAGGAGGTTACTTTTCACCCCACCTATTATGATTAAATCATAGCAGCTCAACAGCCGTGGCTTAAATCCTCGATGAAAAAGAGTAAAATACTCGTATGTTAAGGATATGTTTGATAGGCTTATCCAAAGTCTTTGAATGCGCTCACTATATGGTTCTCTCCCAGGGATCTAAACTTTCTTCTGGCTTCAATGAAAGATCCGTTTGAATGACAACCTTGCGTAAGCCCCACCTCTGAAACAAACCAGTTTGATATACGAGGGCGGGTCAATAAGTCCGTGACTTTTTGAATTTCTGACCTCTTTACTGAAACAGCAACACTGCTCCTGTCAACAGGCATCTGTCAGTTGACTCCTGTCAAAATTTAAACTTGCTGCGTCAGTTAGTTTGTGTTTGACAGCTATTTTTATCAGACTACTCACTAATTTGAGAAGAAAATGGAAAAACGTGAATTTCGTGTGCTTATTAAGCATTATTTCTTGCGAAAAAAAACCATTACCGAGACCAAGGCTAAGCTTGATAAATACTCGTACTAAGGGGACTCTGCACCATCGATTTCAATGGTAAAAAAGTGGTTTACTGAATTTCGTTGTGGCCGTACAAGCACTGAAGATGCCGACCGTCCTGGACGCCCAGTTGAGGTCTCTAAACCCGAAACAATCGAAAAAATTCACGATATGGTGTTGGCCGACCGAAGATTGAAAGTGCGAGAGATTGTGGAAGCCGTAGGGATCTCGCATGGCTCAGTGGTTTCAATTTTGAATGATCACTTGGGCATGAGAAAGCTTTCCGCAAGATGGGTGCCGCGTTTGCTCACAGTCGACCACAAACACATGTGCAGTTGCCATGGCAAAAATCCATGAATTGGGCTATGAATTGCTCCCTCATCCACCCTATTCTCCAGATTTGGCTCCGAGCGACTACTTCTTGTTCCCAAACCTGAAGAAATGGCTTGGTGGAAAAAGATTTGACTCCAATGATGAAGTCATCTCGCAAACAAAGGCCTATTTTGAGGACCTCGACAAATCATTTTTTTTGGAAGGGATAAAAAAATTGGAGAAGCGTTGGACAAAGTGTATAGAGCTCAAGGGAGACTACGTTGAAAAATAAAATTATTTTTTTATCAAAAAATCTGTGTTTTAATCCAAAAGTCACGGACTTATTGACCCGCCCTCGTATTCTGCCCTTTCGATACAGTAAAAACTTTGCTTAAACTTAAGCACTTTTGCTGACACTCCTTAGTTACCTTTATTTGTATAGCAACGCCTTTCTGTAAATTGTACCAAATGCCGCCTTCAAATCGACAAGGAATGGACATAGGTTTCTGCCCTTGTCAAGATAAGTCCGTGCAATGTTCGTCGATAAAAATATATTATCCACTGTTGAGTAGTCTTTCCTGTAACCAGCCTAAGCTTAAAGTCTCTTACACATACATTTTTACTAAGCAAGTCTTTCACATCTGTGATGCTTTCTAAAATGATTCCCGTGAATATTTTCACTATGATGTTCATAAAGGAAATACCACTGTAATTGTTCGGGTTGCTCAAGTCTCCTTTTCTGAATAGCAATGAAGAACTCGTTCTAAAACTATCGGCTACTTCACCCGTATTGAAAATTTAATTTTCTAGAAACTCTAGGCGCTTTATTTATTATATGCATATCGGTGAAGTACTCAACAGACGTTTTTGAGCAAAATTGTGCAATCTAATAATCACCCTGTAAGGAGATGCTATAATTTTTGCAAATGATGCCGCCATTTGTCAATTCGATTTTGGCATTTGTTAAATAAACAAGACTTGAATCCCTATACTCCTAACGAAGTATAGGGGTAATTCTTCGGTAGTGTTGGTGCAGCGTGAATTTCAGTGCAGATTTTCCGGTCATCCGAAACCAAATGGGCAAACACTACAACGTTTAGCCGCGCGTCTAAAAGAGTGCGGATAACACTAGATGCTCCCAGTCCTGGCCGGCCCCGAAGCAGTCGTTCTGCTGAGAATAACGCAGCTGTGGTTGAAGATATCGCCAGTACCCGTAGTATCGACCAGATGACGTGCCACGCAATTGGGCATCGATCGGCGGTCTTTACAAAGAATTTCGGTGAAAGACTGTAAGATTTTTCCTTACAGATATGCATAAGCGGTTGACTGCCAAACGCTTGTAATCTACGCGCAAACCATCAGAGCCACAACCGAAATTCTGTGAGCTGCTTTTCCGAGTCTCTTAATCTGTTGTTTTGGCAATTTGCGCTGTCCGGCAGGATCGCCAGATTTAATCGTTTCAGTCTACTGGGGTTTTTGGAAGTCACAAGTCTCTGCTAACAAAGCTCAGACTCTTGAAGCCCTCAAGGAGAAAATCCGTCAAGAATGCGATAACCTACCGCGGAAAGTTCTGACAAGAGTGATGGAAAATGCCGTAAATCAGACCCTAATGGTTCTTGCGGCGGCCACTTAGCCGATATCATTTTCTTGACTTAACAGAAAAAATTTCAGACATCAAATAAACATAATCCAAAAGCCAAAGCCACCTTGTACATATGAGAGAGCATAACTCAGTTGTTTGAACTCAATTCAAGTGAAACCAAACGTCAGAACAATGTTGATTTGTTTTTTGTTTTAGGTAAAAGCGACGCTATCCGGCTTCAGTGAAAACGAATTTTAAAGATATTTTGGTTGATGGATTAACAGACTAGACAAGGGTATAAGTGCCAGTGTATATATAAATTTATTCTGAAGTGAAAGACATAGCTTTTTACTTAACTTTAATATTTCGACTTATAATGCTTTGAGGAACGTTCCCTGTTTCGAAGTCGCTTACGGCCATAACAGTGACAGTGTCTACATGTTCAAAATTTATTTTTATTTAGAAAATGTCGCCGAAGAAAATTCATAATTTGACCATTAGAAGCAACCAGAAAATAACCTTTCACCACCAAGTCTGCTTCAGATACTTTTGGTTAAATGCAAAATTGAATTACCACAAAATATCGATGCAGTTTCTATTCCTCCAACGTCAGCATACAAGAGCTGTTCAAATATTTGTGTGTGAGCTATTTAAAATACTATTAAACGCGTTAGCACTGCCAAATTTTGTCATTTGCAGTACAAAATCAAACACGTACGCATCCGTATAATATCACTTAATTTTCCACAAATTAATGGGAAACTTTTTCTCCGCTAGCTTGGAATTTTCACCCCCCTAAGCTATACTCATGTGTGCATGGGTAAATATTGAACAAAAACAAGGTACTCAACTTGTACGTTTAGCTTATGCATGACAGTATAAGGATATCACTATGGATACAGGCGTATGCGTGTGGGTATATTTCAGATAATTAATTTAACATAAATAAATTTTACATTAACGATGTGGCTGGCAGGCATTCCACAGGTAGAACTCATTAATGAGCACTGAAATATATCACGTATCCATGGGAACATAATAGTCTTGTTCAGTATGTAGATTTAGCTTGAATGTATAATAGATACGAAGTACTCGTAGACTACGCGTAGTTTTAAAATAATCATCACAGAGATAAGCTGTAAATTTATTGTTGTCCTTCAGGTTGCTGTGAGAATGCACATATGTGAGAATGTCTGATTATGCTTGTAGATAGGAGTGTGTGCCTGTAATGTGTATAAAACCAATGATATATGCGCATTTTAATTATATTTTACAAACCAAAAAAATTATAAAATTCCGAAAATAAAGAAACAAAATCTTCCTTCCGTCACATTTTTCATTTACAAATTTCCCTGCGAACGATGATGTTGTTGCTGACTTTGTCGTTGTCATTCCTATCGCTCTATCGTTGCCTTCGTGGTGGTACGCGGGCAATATCCTTGCTGATGTACTGTTTGATGTCCTGGTGATCCAATATCAAACTCCAACTGGAAATTCACATGTGAAACAAAATCTACCAGTTCCACCTGACATTCTCGATTACCCGACAAGCACGGATATGGTAATTCGGGAGGGCAGCAATGTTACATTGAAATGTGCAGCGACGGGATCTCCCGCACCAACGATAACATGGCGTAGAGAGAGTGGTGATCCGATTCCAGTGCCCAATGGACCAGATGGTAAGTACACCAAAACTATTATCCCCTTTAACCACGTTACAGTCCAAATATAGATATACAAGTTGTTTTCTGTTTTTTTTTTTTTTTTTTACAAACTTTTCGGTCCTTTCTACTCGTACATGCATGGTTTTTTGGTTTGGATCGCTAACAATAGGGAGATATACTCGTATAAAAGATGAATGTTTGGGTGTACGTAGTTGTAAGTTGTAGAACCAATTTTCACAAATGGCATGAAAGAATTGGCTCTATTTGAATGAGGGCTTATGTAGAACGACCACTGCCGAAAATGTGTTTAGTCGAAGAATAAAATTTGTTGAAAAGTTAACAGAGAGCCGTGTAGGAGTTTTGAACATATTTGCACAGTTTTGCTTTTGCAGGGAATTGAAATTTTGTTTAGTCTCAGGTACGTAGGTACTCGTACTGTTGACAACCAAGTTGATTGTTTGTTAACATAAGGAACTTGTCTTACTTGTAATAAGAGTTTTTTTTTTCAGAGATTTATTTTTTGAATTGCCAAATCATTCTCTAGTTTGTTAGAATATACCCGAGGTAGGCGACTAAAATCCACCCTCCGTATGCCGAGTGTACCATATACAAAACATACAATGAACAAAACAAAAAGATACATTACCCCATATGGTAGTCCAAGATTACTGGAAAGTCCATCCTCTACTTAGGTCGGCTCTACGGATTCTGGAGAGAACCATTTATTGTAGCTTTTTGATCCGTTCATAAAAAGTTCAAGGATATCTCGATCTACTAAAGAAGTCCACCGGTAACGCCGATGTGTGAAAAACGAGACTCAGTGAAACGTATTATCTAATAGGGTTACTTCTCCAGTAGATTTACCCCGGAAAGGAATTAAGGCTCTAAAGAACTCTCATTTCCAAAACCAGCGTGAAGCTACACACTCTACTCACTAAATCATGAATATCACACGGACGAAGATGAGCTAACACGAGAAACAGAGTCGAAGAAAAGACCAAGGAAAAACACGAAGAGCCGGTTCTTTATCCGAAAACAAGCGACAGAGAGAAGACAAGCGCAAGGAGTTGCTAGCAAAACAAAAAGCAATAAAATTACTTCCTCCATCTCCAATTAATGTAATCGGAATTTCGGATTATAATAAGATGCATTGCCTCCCCAAAGGAATGAATTAGACATCGAGATTGAAGGTCACGTCAGTGCGCAATGACGTTTGGAAAATTAATGCCCATGATTCTGATGGTGACTGAACCGTGTCCCAAAAATTAAATACTGACAAGATTAAATGGTTCATTTACGAAAACAAACTAGAAAGGCCATTGCGTGTTGTACCAAGAGGTCTTCACTCTTCTTGCACTAGGTTTGAGGCTTGAGATTTTCAGGTTTCAACCAGACTTACTGTCGTCAAAAGGAACTGTGATGCGCATAATACGCCGGTAAACATCTTCGGAAAGTGCAGCTTATAATGGGTTTTCCAATAATGACTTGACAATTTTTTTTTTTTTAAATAAAACGCAAACCATTTGAGATGTTTCAAAAACTTTATTATCGGCTTGAAGTGCAATCAAAACGTTTATGGATAGAACTTGACTTCGTTCATATGGCCACCGCGGGCACGTTTGCAGCGGTCGATTCGTTGGACCCAATTTTTAACGACTCAGCCACACATTTCGGCCGTAAAGGCCGCTATTTCGCGTTCAATGTTGGCTCTGAGCTCTTCCAACGTCATCGGCTTGTTGGCATAAACCAATGACTTTACATAGCCCCGCAGAAAATAGTTGAATCGCACGAACGAGGCGGCCTATCGAATGACCCATTTCTTGAGATAACACGCTCAGCATACTTAAAAAAAAAAAACACTGTGGCGCTGGCAGCCCGGTATGGGCCATGGCCAACAAACTCGTTTGTGTTGCTCATGCTGTCATTTTTGTCAGATATGAGCGGGGCCTACGGTTTATCGCCGAGTCCGAACGGCACTCTTTAGAAGTTTTTTCGTAGGCAATTTTTACATTTGGGAGTTTGCCATTGCCCGCAGAAAGGGTGATGGCGACTTGAAAAATTGTTATTGACTCAGCCAGGAATCGAACCCAGACGCTCTACGTGATAGTCCAATGAGCTAACTATTTCGCCATCGCCATCGCCATCGCCACCATACTTACTCTTCAATAAATCGATTGTAACGTGTGCTGTGTGGCTTGTGGCACCATTCTGTTGAAACCACATGTCGTCCAAGTCCATATCTTCTAATGCGGGCGAAAAATAATCGGTGATCATAACGCTGACCATTCACAGTAACTTGAGAACGCCGTGGAATTGACTGATTTGGATCGTTTGCTACGGACGCCTGAACGGCAGCGATATTTTCGACACTTCGACCAACCCGTTGTCTGACATCACACAACGAATATGTAGACTCAAATTTTTGCACTAAACTTGTTATTGCCTGTCTTCTAGGGCGAGAATCACGACCGAAAATTTGAATTAACGCTCTTAAAGTTGCAGACACCGACTCCGAAATTCGGTAGAAAATTTTTGTAATTTTCAGACGTTGCTCGTTCGTGTTCTTTACCATGATGAAAATGTTGAGTTTACTGAATATATTGAAAGTTTTGATCTCTAATCTTGACAATAAGCGAGATTCTAATGAAAAAGAATGAGCCCCTAAATTAACTAATAATCAAACTACCTGGGAAAGTGTTATAAAATATTGTTCTGATTATGTCGCTTAAAACACCGTATGAAACAGAATATGGAATCGGCAGATTTATCGAAATTATACAGAAAGCCGCGTGGAACAACATTCCCGTCAGGAGGAATGAAATCTTATTTAGCAAAGCTAAGTATCCGCAGGAAATAAAAGTACTGATGCGTCAAAAAAAGAGAGCACGCAAAAGATGGCAATAATACCGAGCTCCTCAGCAATCAAAAATTTCAAAAATCGAGAGATCCCTTCGTAACTTGAAGGCTTGACAGCCTAAAAAAGTTTTAATTATTCACAATGGAATGCTATGAGAGGGACTAAAAAGCCCCAAGTTAGCAAAAAAGGACAGGGAGAAGGCGGACTTATTTGCCGGGCACCCAGAAGAAACGTTCAAACCATTTGACAGGCAAACGCTAACAGAAGACATATGTGGTATGATTACTACACCTAACAACTTTAAATTGAAAAGAGTGTCATTGGTCGAATCTTGCCAAACAATAAGAAATCTTAAAAAAAAACAAGGCTCCTGGATATGATGTAATAACCAGACAGATCCACAAGGAATTGCCCAGGAAAGATCTGACTTAGCTTACTCATATTATAGGTGCTCTTAGATTGCTATACTTTCCAAGGCAATGAAAAGTCGCCGTTGTTATAATGGTTCCAAAGCCAGGAAAACCTCCAAATGACAAAAAATCGTACAGCCCCATATTGTTCTTGGCGATAGTATCTAAGGTATCGTTGTGGAAAGACATTTGATTTCCGACCACCAATTCGGCTTCAAAACAAACCATTCCACTTTTGACCAGGTTTGAAGAATAACAAATGAAATAGTGAAAATCTTAGAGGAGAAAAGAGTTTGATTTAGCGTTTTTCTAGATTTCTCTCAAGCCTTCGACAAGGTATGGCATGAAGGCCTTAAATTTAAGCTTCGACAGGTTCTTCCAAAACTATTATATGAGATTCTAGAATCTTAATTTGGGAACAGACTTTTCCGTGTTAAACATGGATCGGAATACTCTGAATTTAATGAAATCAATGCTGGAGTACCACAAGGAAGTGTTCTTGGTCCAGTCTTGTTCTCACTTTACACTTGAAATATACCGCAAGAAGAAGATGCTTTTCTGGCCGACGATACGCCCTTGTAAGCAACAAATAAATCAGTCGAGTAAGCAACTGTGAAGCTCCAACGAGCTTTGGACAAAATTTGCGAGTGGGCAGAGATTTTGCGGATTGCTTTAAAAGTGATTTCGGCTAGAATGCTTTAATTCCATGATTACTGGGTTTTTCAGGCTTTAAAAATTCTTAACGAATAGCTTTAATATTGAAGAGCTGCAGTTTCAATGGAAAGACACGACATGCACACTTGGTGGTAAACTTACCTGAAATCATTGATATGCAAGCGCCCTTGTCTTCTCCCAGATTCGTCACAATCTCCTTTAAAAATCCATGTTTCATACTTGACAACAGATTACTCGTATCGGTACACTGTGAATTAAATTCAATCCCAACAAGGATGCTGTATTTACCATGTCCAATATATTTGGCGCCATACGAAAAGATTTATAAGGATAAGTTCGCAATGATAAGAGGATAGATAGCATAAGCTCGATTTTTACTACCTTTTTCCTCATCATTACTGATGTGTCACAATTTTGCTTTGTTTATAAGTAAATTCACTAAGAATTTAAATTGTGTAATGTTCCGAGACAACATGAACTTGGTAAATTTATGAATCTGGCAATTACACTAATCCGTAATCCTTGTAGCTTGCATCGTTTTCCTCAGAAGCGAGAAGACGAGTAGTATATCTGCATTTCCGAGTATTGGCGGATGCAGTGTGCAGGTACTCTTATAATCGGTCATACGTACGAGTTTGGTGGATTCAAAGAAACACAATCACGTTTCAACGTTTCTATTATCCATGATCGCTTGATTCCTTCGGTATTCCTTTAGAAAACTGTTTTTCGAAGAATCTTTTAAGATGGTGAGCAATATACTCATTTAATGTGGCCGCGGAATTCAATAGAATATTTTTGATCTCTAGCCAGCTGCCTTCGTGCGGAGAAGTCCTGCTGCGTTATCCATTTAAAATTGTACGGATAGGCGTCTGTTTAAGCAGTGTCAGTTGACGCCACAACAACAGTCACATGCCATCTGTTGGTTTATTTTTAAAAAGGCTATACAAAAATCACTGTTGAATATTTTTCAACGATTGTCGCTTTATTCTAAAGTGTAAGCCTTACCTTTTATTATGAAATATTATTTCATTGACATTACTGCCTCGGTGTAATGTATTCGAGTGCCTGGATCATCTCTGTTTTATTCGAAAAGCATCGATCTGTAACGGAACCCCACAAAAAAGAAGCAGCCAAGCAATATCATCAAAATGAAACGTTGCATGTTGCCTGATTTTGCCAAAACCATAGCTCGCCCAAGTCCACTGCCTCAATTAACCAATAGAAAATTGGTTGTCATGCCTCGGTAGCATTTTTCTTTGACTGTAACTTTTGATACATTGTCGTCAAATGGACCAATAATCCCGCCTTCTCATAAACGACATTAAAGTATCACACGATAAGGATGCAAAAACTTCTCTATGTCCACGTTTCTATTTTCCGAACCACAAATATGCCAATTTTGCGAATCAGGTGGTCAATTTGCTTCAATCCCTGAGTAAATTTGATCTTGTACCTCTTGATTACTGAGATCGGTCCTGAGGCGAGTTGACGTTTTTGGTGGTGTAGGCGCACAGTTTCAGCAATATTATCCATTGAGCTGACAGCCCGAACACGGGACCATGTTCACTTATTAAGTGGTTATCTAGTCTCCCAAACTTTCTTCACAAACTTGCGTACACCAGCTACAGTTGGTTCATTATTTCGACCACTGTTTCGGCAACATAACATCCATTTTACAATATTTCCCAACTTAGCAATGTTGAAAATCAAGTAATGTCATATTGCAAAAATAAAATACTGAGTTGCTGTCAAATTTTGAAGCGCACAAAAGCTGTCAGTGTCAAAATGACATATGATTCAAAAAGACACCAAGAGATGGCCCCTTTATATTAGTGAAATTTACGGTAGAAATCATCATTGAAATCTGGAAATTGTTTTTTTCTAATTATTCAAAAATTTCGCACCCAAAAGACACTTTTAAATGCTCACATACCAACAAGGAGGAAGAAAATATTGCGACTGTTGAGGAGGAACCCTAATTTATGAATTAGTCGCAACAACTTGGTCCTTGCCAATCTACTATCTGGAAAATTTTGTTTAAAGTTCTCGATCTCAAGGTTTACAAGAACCAACTGGTCCAAGAGCTAAAGCCGCGTGGCAATTGATCATTTATTGCGTCAGGTGTTTAGTGACCGGTCTGCAAGTTGACATGGTTTTAACTTGAAATTTTGTTTAGTGATGAGCCTCATTTCTGTGGCATCGTCGGTCCGTTTTTTTTTTTTTTTAAAGTGAGCCCAGGTCGAAGCAGTAATAAAGAAATTAAGCAATCAACATCTTGCCGCCACAGTATGGCAGTACATGAGGGATCTCCAAAGATTACCTACCAAAATGACAGTCAGGCCCATCATAACATATGCTTCTGTAGTAAAGTGGACATAAACCACGCAAAAGACTAAGAAGGCTATTTTAAAGCTCAAAAGAGTACAGCGTCTTGTATACCGGGGTATTTCCGGTGCTGCTGTTCGAAACTACCCCATAGGTGCTACAGAAACAATAGTAAGACTGATGCTCTATATGTATAAGAGTATATTACCAAAGTGACATTACGCAGCTCAGCAAGTCTGGTAATACTACAACTATAAATTCCCTTAGCTCGCATATCCTTGACTCTAAATCCTCCAACAACTTAGCTCTAGGAACAAGACCAAACTGTGGTGGGTTTCTGGTCATGAGGGTATTGATGGATATGAAAAGGATGATGAAGTGGTCAGAATGGAGGCCTTCTACTGCACCCCTAAAAAAGCAGTCAATTTAGCTATTAATAGCTGAGAGGACTCGAGATGCAACTCATATTGGGAGAATAGCCTAGGTCTAGGACAGGCCAAACGAGCCATCCTGCTAAATCTGTCTAAATCTGAGTCTAAATCTGCTCTCAACGGAATCGGAAGATGGAAAAATTGCTATCCTAACTACAGTTCTGCAAAATGCTATAAAAGATCTTTTAGGTGGCTTAGTTTGCAATTGGCGAATCTGAAATAATAAAAAAAAACAGTCAGAGCACAAGTTACTAACAATAGTCATCGGTACAATGGGTCATCAACGATTTTTTGTCTCCAAATCAGCGTGATATCAGTGGTTCCAACAGAATGTTGCTCTAGTCCACACTCCCAAGGAAAACATCGCTTTTTTGAAAACACAATATGACACTATAGAGTCATTCCAAGAAATTTCTACGTCGATTGGTTACCAAGGTAGCGCAATTTAATTTTGGATTATTTTCCATGGGCCTATGTTAACTAACTAGTTTTTGGCGATAAACCAGCAACAATTGACGTTTTGAAGCAAACATTGCTTGACTAATCCGTAATATGCGACGGTGCCATGTCGGACATATGAAAGAAACTATTTTCAAATACCAAATGTCATGAAATAATCTCTCAAATGAGTTTAATGAATTGTCATCAAGTTACAATAAAATTTATAAGTACAGCGTTCAGTGTGCATCCCCTCCACTGTACCTAGCTAATTCAAGAGGTTTAAAGATGTTTTTTTTTATCTCCGAACCTGTCACATAATATAGTTCTATTAACATTAATCAAATGGAACCATATATCATATTAAAAACTTTTCGCTTGAAGCTACCATTCCGCGAGCAGTTTTTTGCCATCGTCAAACAGTGGAGCGACGTTTTTTTGTTTTATAGAACCATGGAACTCTTTTGTGAATTCGAATTAAAAATCTTCGTTTATAATGAAAAATGGTTGATGGCATTATGTCTTTATTTCAACTTGGATACATGGCTTGTTAGGCAGTTTTGTCGGTTTGATTTCGATCCACTCTTCAGAGTACTTACGAGTAGTAACCACATTTACTTTTTCGTCGTCTTTTAGAGCACACAAACCTCGTTACTTTTTCGAAATAATGGACCTTGCCTCTCTTGTGAAGAGGGATTATGTATGAGTTTTTATTGGAACCATTAAAAATACCCTGTGGAACGGAAATCTAAAGAGAGCTGTAACTGGTTGTCATAAGAAATTTACATATTTTCTTAAAATAATGGAAAGTAGCCCATCAGAGCAACCAGAGTATCCATCATCCTTAAGTGAGTAATTAGTAGTTTAAATTAGTGAGAAAGTGTTAGAAATCAGAGATTAAACTGTCACTAATCCGATTAAAATAATTTGAATGTAAATTACAATAGTTACGTCCCATTTTTCCAATAGGGACTCTCTGAACGTATACACCTTTTGTCAGATGCCATGTTTGTTTTCCAGAATGGCTATCGAATCATCGAAAGCTACACGCTTCAAAAAGGATAAAAAATCACCTACTTTTGTTTTTTACTCAATAGCGTGCATTAGCACCAGCTTTCGGTCGTTATAATCACCCAGTTGTCCAGACAGCTTGTGTTTAATTACAAATCCTTAATTGGTAACCAATATCACTGTGTTAAATTTGACGCCAGCAAGGCAAATGTCAAGTAAAGACTGGAGATTATTTATTTAGTAACATATTGGTAGTATTTGTGACATTCTTAGAGTCAGCAAGTGGCCCAACTGCTTATACTGCCAAGCTCCTAATTAATATATTGGACAAGCTCGGGAATGTTATAAATGGGTCGGGCTATATGAAATTGGACGTCATTAGCGTAAAGGTGGACTGAATTATGTTTATATGCAGGGGAAAGGTCATTTACAAATATACAAAATAAGATTGGGCCCAATATTGACTCCTGGGGAACACCTTCTGAGGAAAGCTTAATACTAGATAAACATCGATTCGTTATAAATTTTTTTGTTTGATAGAAATAGGCAGTATGCCTATAATCCACAGCAGTTATGGGATTAACTTTCTTGGCGATTGCATTTTTTCCACATTTGCGAAAGGTCGATGTTATCAAGCAGTGGTTAGGGATATGAGTCAAATGGGGACGATAAAGGGTAAAAGTCCTATAAAGCGTATAGGAATACTAGCTTCACCTATTGCATTTGATTTGATAAGATAACATCAATCTCTGTAAAAAAAACATTAAAATCTTCGAAAGATCGCACAGAAGCACTGGAACTACCAAGCCAATTCTGAGCAGAGATTAAAACTCTCGATGCTGATGAACTACTCTCAAGAAAATTATTAGTAAGTTCTTCCGCGTCTGCAATACACTTGTTAAAACGATTCAATAGTTTTTTTATTTTATTTTTTCCGTGGGTAGGTAAAAACCTTAATAGGCACCATAAGCACGAGCTCATAAGAGCACCACCACACCACCATAGCAGGCACCTAGCACAGTGACATAGCAGCGCCCACCATAAGCACCCGCTCATGGAAGTGTGAGATTCTTACTCACTAAAAAACCTCCCAATTTCTATAAGACTACGGCTAAGTTTCCTTAATAAGTAGCTCAAGCTTTTGTAGTCTCGTCCAATCTGCGGACTATTTCCTGGTTGCAATGGTGCACAAGACGAGTGCGAAGTTTACGAGCAAAGCTTGTTACTTCGTCTTTCATGGTTGCAATTCCCAGATCGCGGTGAATATCGCTATTCCTTATATGCCATGGAGCATTTACGATTGCTCTAAGCACTTTGTTTTGTATACCATAAGTTCACGAAGGTCTTAGCACTTTGTACCGAGTTGATGAATAAGGTAAGTTGTTTATCTTTCTGTACGTGAAATTGACGTGTTTTGGTTTAATCTCGTTAAGCACGATTCGCCAGCTCTTCGTTCACTCAAATATTTTTGATCAGAGCTCGTTGAAGTTTTGCGGCCTCAACTGTTTGTCCTGTAGGTATGTCTCTAGTGTACAGTAAGAATAGGTGTGGCCCCAGAACGCTTCCTTGTGGAACACCAGATAAAATTCCCTTGAATTCAGAGTATTTAATCCCATATCTAATCCGAAACAGTCTATTTTTAAGATACGATTCGAGTATTCTATTCATTTTTCTCGGTAAAATTTGTTGTAGCTTGCGATACATCGAGAAAAACGCTTAAACATATCTTTTTTCCCTCTAGCGCGTTTTCAATTAGAATTGTTATCCGATAGACCTGATCGATTGTCGAATGATTGACCCTAAAGCCGAACTGGTGATCCGGTTATCGGTTTAAAACGTTTAAGCAGGAGAATTTCGAGGACTGATGATGATTTTTTGTCGTTTAGATTTTTCCTCGGTTTTGGAACGTTTATGGCTTCTGCGACTTTCCACTGGCTTGGAATATATAAAAGTCTCATGGAAGCATGGAGGAGCTTGACAAACGCTTTCCGAGGTAACTCCTTTAGAATTTCACTCTTAATCAAGTCGTATCCTGGAGCTTTATTATTTTTTAGGTTTTTTTATTGTTTGCTTTAGCTCAGACAGTGATACGGATTTTATATTGTAGTCGCGGGATCCTGTTCTGGGATTTAGTTCTTGGGCCAATTGACGTCCTTCGAACGGTTTGAATATTTCTTTCAAGTGGTCGGCGAACAAATTCGCTTTCTCTTTGTCTTCTTTTGTCCATTTTGCGATTCAATAGTGATTTAAATGTCTACTTTAGCTCATTTTGTGGAATTGCCCCCAATTTCTGTGTCGAAGCTGCTGCTCAAATGATCGGAATGTCGCCTAAAAATCATTTCGATTTCAATTTCAGGAAAAAAAAAAAACATAAGTCGCACTGTGGCAAATAAGGATGGTTTAACAAACGCACTGGATTTCGAGCCAATAATTGACGAACATATATTGCTGTGTGTTTCGGTGCACTATCGTGCAACAGAGACCAACTTTTTGAATCGTGATATTCGGGTCGATTACGATGAATTCTGCTTCTAAACTTCAAGACAATATGCATCAGTAACTGTTTTATTAGTTGGAATGAATTTTTTTACAAAATCTTGTCCTTTTGGATCATTTTAGGCGTCCGAATTGAAATATTTGTCATCCTCCAACGTGTCTCTGCCGCCCAAAAAACGTGTATGCCACTGTGTATATCAAACAATCATCACGGTACACTTGTTGCATCAATCGGAATGTGTTTGATACATTTTCATCAAGTATTACGTGGAATTTAATAACCGCTTTTTGTTACATGTTAAAATTTCAAATATTTTTTATAATTGTTAAATGTCAACCAAATGTCATGAAATTTTGACACATAGAAGAGAAAGGGGTAGTGACGGTGGTGCGATGGTTAGCTCATTGGACTATCAGGCAGAGGGTCCGTGGTTCGATCCCAGGCATCACCAACAATTTTTCAAATCGTCGTCATTCTTTCGGTGAGCAATGGAAAACTCCCGAAAGTAAAATTGCCTGGCTGTTGTTTTGTTATAGTCCTCATTCGTTTGAGTACTTTGACGGGAACTTGATAGTAATGGAGCTCAGAAGGTTCGAAATAGAAAGAACCGGAGAAGAATAGAAGAAATGTGTCAACGCTCTATCTATCTGATCATAGCCCAGAAATTGCTCCCTGGCATTGTCAAATATTTATGAGCATGGTTTCGCTAAATCTCTGATTTTATCATTGAACTCGCGTAAAACAATAATAACATCATGTTGAGAATATTGCTTATGTGTCTAAGGTAGCAGCGTCTTCAAATCCTATTGATAGAACACATATCCTTTGTATGAGCTTGTGAGGCCCATTGACGAGGCTGGAAAATTAATCGAAAATGACAGCTCTGAACTGCTTTCTCTTTTTCTGTCGTAATAGAATACTTAGCTAAAGAACTAGTCAATTGTACTTCTATTTTCATAAGATGGGTACAGTGCCAGCACCCACCATATCAAAGCCCAGTATTTGGCATGTTGTCTTAAAAAAGCACAGTGCCTCGTTATGACACTGCAGTCTCCAGTCTTCCGTTCTGAGGGACAACAGAAAACGCACTGTTACATTGGAGACATAGGAAAGATCTCGCTGAGTCTGTCAGCATATTTAGAAATTATGCCATTTGTAGATCTGGCCGAGTAGTCATTTGGAACGCAACATCGGTCACCATACTTGTAGTCTTGTCTGACACTCGAAACGCAGTTGCATGCTATGGCTGTACTGAGCATCATTTCATTTGACTCGCATTTGTATCTGAAGTTTACCTGCACAAATGTTTGGATTTGGCCTTTTTTCTGCTTTAAACTCTTTTACGTCCCAATTAATGTCGAAAGTATAGCCCTGCAAGTGGACAGATTTGTTGAAGATAGTGACGTCAATCCTGGAGTTTAAGGTTTAAGGGAAGGGTTGTGCATTATGCATGGACAGTTACCATTACAAAATGCTAAGCCAAAGAATTTCATAAACAGTCGAACAAATTCGTACCAAACCCAGAAAGTTTCGAGCAATCAGTACTTCTACCACTATTCCGTGGATAATTTCTGACATTTTAAAATTCCTTTACCACTATCGTCAAATTCTATTCTCACCTTGTTGAACTATAATCGTATAAACTATGTATATGACTGCTTTCCTGCTGACAAAATAGAATTACAAGTCGAGTCGTCTACTACTTTTGAGTCCTACCAAACGCACTTACATAAATTTTTCTACTTTGGAAAAAAGAAATCTCGTCTTTCACGGATTTTTTCTCTCTTTCCGTATCTGATTATTTATTTATAAATTCCTTTTACTTGTTGGAGATTTTTATTTGTTCATCGTCCTTGCAAAATACTTGAGCGTCAATTTTATGATGAAATTTTTTCGCCTGCCCTTCTTGAATTTGTAAAATCATTTTCTCATGCAATGAGATCGAGTAGTGTTACGTACTATGTAAATCTAATTCATCTCTCATTCATTTTCTTTTTCTGTTTTTGGTTTTTATTTTTGTTTTATTACAGTTATCAGCTACAATGGATCGTATTTAACTATTTCGAAAGTTAATCGTCTGAACATGGGAGCATATTTGTGCATTGCATCGAATGGTATACCACCGACAGTCAGCAAGAGGGTAATGCTAATTGTTCACTGTAAGTTTTAATTAAAAAAAAAAAAAAACAAATCAATCAATCTATTACCATCCACATCCTTAAAAATTACTCGAACTTGCACTTTACTCATTCCCAATTGAAATTGATGAAAAGTTTGTGTATCTAAAGGGTTTGTCCAGTTGCAAAATTGGTCTCCTACATCCAAAGATATACAAATTCAAGTGTAAGACGTATTTTAAAAATCCCAGAACCACAATCCCTGTTTTTGAATTTCTAATTCCCTAGCTTTTTGGGCTTTTAATAGCCAATTGTTTATTTACTCCTATAGAAGTAGATACAGTGAATTTACCTGGCCATAGGAAGACTATTTAATGCACAAACATTCATCTTTCAGTTCCACCAATGATCTGGATTCAGAATCAATTAGTTGGAGCTGCCATTGGTCAGAATATCACATTGGAATGTCAGTCGGAAGCATACCCAAAATCCATTAACTACTGGATGAAGAATGACACTATTATTGTGCCAGGTTAGTTGTTATTTTCTCCTTCTTCTTCTGTTCTCCTCCTCCTCCTCCTCCTCCTTCTTCTCATTCACCTCTGTTTATTTTGGTATCAGGATAAATCCTTTTTGCAGTCGCCATGTAATTAGATGTAGAGCCAGACTCTACTACCCTTAGCTGTGGTGGTTTTTGAATGGAGTCTACTCGTATGGTGTAAGGAAAACCAGATGCCTTCTGACATCCTGACGCTCTCACCTCTGGTGCGGATGATTCATGAATAAACCATGCATACTCCACATTCAAGTGAATATGGTATATTCCCACACCACCCACCACACTGTCGCTGTGAAGTCTGTGTCTACATACGAACGAGTATACTCGTATTTGTTCAGATTTCCATTTGTGAATTGAAAAACAAGAAGTATCTACAAGAAGAAGGATATTGCCATGAAGGATATATAGTGAATGCAAATCAATTTAGGACCAACATTGGTTTGGAAAAGTCTATCCTTATTTGGTGTATCAGTGTGCTATACCGCTCATCTGAAATTGGTTTGCAATAATCGGTTTTTCTACTGTTCTGTCACTTTTCTTTGTTGTTTCTGAAATGATTTGACATTTAAAATTTGTTGGTATTTTTGTTGTATCTTTTAATGCAGGCGACCACTATGTGCAAGAAGTCCTGGAGAACGGTTACAAGATTACAATGCGATTGACGGTGAATGATGTTGACATTAGGGATTTTGGTTCTTATCGTTGTGTGGCCAAGAATTCTCTTGGGGATACAGATGGAGCAATTAAATTATATCGTAAGTGATATTTCCTTTCTAACTACTCGTACATTGTTATAATTTTGTACTGTACGAATGCAAAACAAAACATACGATACAGAATGACCTTTTGACATTTAGAGTGACATGTTGTGTGTGAGTTTCTGAGGTAATTAATGTTAAACATTGGAAGTGGATGGTGTGTCGGATCACCTTTGTTGATGTAACTTTTAGTAATTGCAAATAAAAGTAATGAGGTGAACTTTTTCCTTTTGAATAAATTTAGAAATAGTTCTTGATAGTTTTCGTTTTAAAGCTCTATTTAGTTTCAGTGCAGTTCAAAAAGACCCGTGAGCAGTAGTGAATGTGAACATTCATAATGTACGAAGAAAGCTTAATTGGTGAAGCGATAGTTTTGTCCCTAAACAGTAAAAACAAAAGTTAATGGTTAATTCAAAGAAATGAGATCTGAACACGGTGATTTGTCAAACTATTTACGAATGAGTGAAAGTATTTACCCAGAATTACTGATAATACTGTCGCTAATTTAAAAAAAAAAAAAAAAAAAAAAAATACCCCACGAGAGACTTAGCGCTACTCTTGGTGGTCTTTTGCTTCTCACATTAACTGACGTAGACACATCAAGGTGGTAGCTCGATATCTACTGACTTGCAGTTCTCGATTCCTGATGAGATCCTTCAACGAAACATCCTAATCGTTTCTAGAAAAACTAGGGAAAATGAGCCAAATATTCAAGAAAGAGTGCGTCTTTTCCTAAAGGGTGACTAGATAGATAACATTGATCAATTTTTCATTTATTATGTTTCAGTGGCTGTCAGAGTAACCAATGATGCCCAGCTGTCAATATATTCAGTAAGATTTGCCATTTCATTTTGCGCTTTCCGAACGTGCGGAAATTCTTAAAAAATATTATCGAAACTCCGTCCTCAGTTGTATATACACAACGTGAATTTCGTCGTGAGGTCCGTCATCATGATGGCTTTAGTGTGGAGGCAATTCATCGCACCGTGGAAAGTTTGGATCTAAGGCCACCAAATAGACAGAGATCGGTGCGAGATGAAGAAAACATAGCCACCGTAGAGGCAAATGTTGAAGAAAACCCAGAAATGTCGGGGCCAAGCTCAATTTGGCATCGCCACAGAGTCAACCCGGCTTATTTTACGGTTTGATTTGCGACAACATCCGTTTTAGATTGTGCTGACGCAACAATTGAAGCCAGACGACCATCGACAACGTCCTGAGATCGCTAACTGGACGCTGGAAATGTCGGCCTTAGATTCGGATTTTAGCCAAGAAATCATCTTCTCGGACGAGCCCATTTTTGGCTCAGTGACTATGTCAACTAGCAAGATTGCAGTTATTGGAACAAACAGAATTCACAAGTATTCGCCCAAGTATCAATGCATCCACAAAGTTTGATTGTTTGGATCAGGCTTATTTCTTTCTCAGGTATAGAGCGATGTTAACCGACTTTCTATGGTTAGACACCGACAACATCGATATACGAGTATGCGAGTTATGGTTCAAACAAGACGGCGCTACGTTCCGATGCCATACCAGCGACGCAACACTCAAGAGCAACTGTGAAGAGCAATTTAGCGACTGGGTGATCTCAGTTTTTTAATTCAATATTTTTTTCCTATCGTTCTTATCTGGTCACCAGTTAGTTTGAATTCTGGAACGTCAACAGAATTATGGGCCACAACACAAAATCCTCTCAAAAGTTTGTTTTCTTAAGAAAGAAAACGATGAATGATAAGGGGCGATCACAAGTCTGGAAAAGAGCTTTCTTCCTGCGCTGGATGAAGGCAAAGGCTACAAGAGAAATTACGACAACTACCGGCAGATAATACTAATGTCGTATTCTATGAAAATAATTCTAGCTGGGAGTTTTCTTTGGTGTACCGCATGGTTCTGTTTTGGGGCCGATGTTATTCTGCATAGTTATTAATGATTTGTGTGCAGATGCCCAACTGCATTTCGGCAAACCCCATAAAAGACTTCATGAATGAGGAGCTAAAACGCATACAAAGCTGGTCAAAAACTAATGGATCTAAGTCTGGGGTAATTGCTATTTTGACCAAAAATCTTACTTTAAATCTTTTACAAAACTTATACCTTTGTGATAACACAATTAAGACTGTGGAATCTGTCACCAGTCCTGGCCTTAATTTAATTGGAAATCACCACATTTATATAATGATGGCATCTTGCAAATTTTAGTGGAAGATTACTCACATTTGTAGAAATTTCAAGAAAAAAAAATCGAAATACTTCTGACACGCCTAGTAGAACTCGAAGCAGAGTCACTTGACAGACGAATAACAATCTATTTCGGATTATCAACATGGAATGTGGTCACGTATTGGTTTTTCCAAAGAACTTGGGTGATGAGAATCTGAGTATCGAATTTTTGACCGTGCTTAAAGAAGTTCAAATTACAAATATATCTTAAATATCGTGAGCACTTTAAATGAACGAAGCAGTGCGAATTTTGAGAAGAATTTTTCTGTCAGAAATAATGCACCAACTGCAGCTGTGTATGCAAGTTTGTGAAGAAAACTCCTAAGACTGATTTGATGATTGATAATTGAACATGTTCCCGTATTTGTCTTGTGCGCTCAACGAAGAATATAACAGCCGTTGCCAAAAGTATGCGCCTAGACTAGAGAACCTGGTGCGAATCATTTACAATATATTTCTCACAATAGCGGAGGAGAAAACGACATTGTTCAACCACCAGTTCGGATTCCGAAAGTCGGGCTCTACAGCTGACGCCATTAAAATGGTGGTTGGTATGGCAGTGGAAGCGATTGAAGGGAAAAGATGGCGATAAGGCATCAAATAATACTGCGCAGTAGTGACTCTTGATGTTAAAACTCGTTTGATTTGGCAGATTGGCCCACTATATGAAGACCTCTTGTTGGGGATGGATAAACCATACTACTTGTTGCAGATAGTGGCGAGCTACTTTACCAAGAGAAAACAGAGGTATGACACCAACGTAGGATTGAAGCATTAAGATGTCAGAGCTGCAATCCTGCAAAGATCGGTTATGGGCCGATTATTACTATGGAACGTAATGTTTGACGGAGTTGTGTGACTATAACAGCCACCTAATGTGGAGATAATTAGATTTGCTGACGACATCGCTGTTGTTTCCGTGGCAAAACAATTCAATGAAACAGAATCTGCTAAAAATGTGGCAATCAACCAAATCAAAAGCTAGCTAGGATCCCGCCGGTTGAGCTGGCTGAAGCAGTTCTAATATAGTTACTAGTCAGAAATCGGTGTAATATATATAAGCGCAAATTGGAACCCAAATCATTATATCCAAAGAAGACGTCAAATACCTGGAAGTAATGATTGGCAACCACTGCAGTTTAATCAACATACTGATTAGTCGAGCAAAAAAGCGTCGAGACTTTAGACAGCTCTCTCCAGGATAATGCCAAACATTGGAGGACATTGATTTGCTAGGAAGATCCTACTATCCAGAGTTGTCAGCTCAGATCTTCTTTATGCGGCTCCAGTTTGGGCGCCGCTCCCACGATTAAAGATCCATCATCAGTGGTTATAAGACTATCTCCGTCGAGGCAGCTTTCGTTGTAGCAGGAATGGTTCTGATTGACATTCTCGCGAACGAGATGCAGAGAATTCACAATAGAATGGGTTCGAGGCATCAAGAGGCTAGCGAAAGAAGAGGATTTAAAAAAGAAAAGTAAGCAAATTCAATAGCAGGTTGACATACAAATTAATCCCAGAAACCGAACACATGATATCTGCACCCATTAACTCACGCAGTTCCTGTCTGGCCATGGCGGCTATCGCAACTATCTTCACCGATTTGAACACCATAGCTCTTTTTTTTTGTCCAGAAAGCCCAGACCAGAAAAAAAATACGGAGCACACAGCCTTCTACTGTAGGCGATCTAAAAATTGGAGAAGTGACTTTCCCAGCCCTCCATTCCTCATAGACCATATACTTCGATCTTAGGAAAAATGGATGAAAATTAACAAATTAACATGCAAAAAGAGCTTCGAATTCAGGAAAGAATACAACGGCGAGCAGAAAGTGTAGCATAAATTACTGACCAGCTCTGCGTATTCCTAACATCGATTATTCGGGTCAGCGAATCGTGCATGCTGTATCTTTGGAAGATCACCACATCCCCTGACGTCGCAGTCAATGAACAACGCGACCAAGGCATGATAACTGATTTTTTATGGACGGAAATTGAGGATTTGGACTTGGGCGAGCTATTGTTCCAGCAAGAGTTATTGCACACTATGTTCAATAATCATTTTGTTTCCGTGCGGCATCGGATAAAGAATAGTGCCGCAGTGCGTCCCAGCTTGTCGTAAGAGGCGACTAAATGGGACACCAATCATATACAGGCAACTATGACACCAAAAATGAGCCTGTGACACCTTAACACCTTAAAACTTTTCCACAAGTTTGTATGCAGTCAGTGGGTTCCCACGTCTTGAGACTACCGGTGGGGTAAAAGAACAGTCAATCAATTCGAAATGAGCATACAAGTGTCAAACCACTCAAGCTTTAGAAACACTTCATGGAAATAGCACTACTCCGCTGGGCACCACGATTGCAACGCACTCGGGTGATCCCAGAGCAAGCAGGAGTGCTTGTGTCAGAGCCCGACAGATTCCGGGGGCGGGCAAAATGAAGTTTCCAAAATATTTTTATAAATTTCGGTTTGCAAGTTGGAACGTCGGATCGATGACCTCAAAAAGTTTAGAACTGGAAGTGATTATGCGTCGCAGAACTCTTCAAATCCTGTGCGTACAGGAAACGAAGTGATGTAACACAGGAAATAAAGCGCGTTTTCTAGATTTAAAAACTAAGGCATTTAAGATGTTCTACCATGGAACGGTCAATGGACGAAACGGTGTTGGAATCGTTATTGCAGCGGATCTTCTAAGCAACATCGTTGGTATCTTGAAAATAAGCGACCGCTTGATGAGTGTTAAACTCGTCATACACAATGAAACGTGGAACATTGTTAGCGCGTACGCTCCACAAAATGGATGCGACCAATCGGAAAAAGATACATTTTGGTCAGAGTTCGGTAATTTGCTTAGAAATATACCTATCGATGAGATGCTCTTCGTAGGCGGAGATTTAAATGGCCACGTAGGAGAAACAAGTGTTGATTATGAGGACTGCCACGGCGGTAAAGGCTTTGGAACCAGAAATTCAGCTGGCGAAGACATCCTTGTAGCGTATAGGGCTTACGGCTTAACCGTCTTAAATACAATGTTTATTAAACATCAACGACATCTTATCACCTATAGCAGCGGAGGCCACGAAACGCAAATAGATTATCACCTCTGCAAAATGTCGATGAGAAACCGTGTTAAGGACTGTAAAGTAATACTTGGAGAATGGCTAGTAAGCCAACACCGTCTGCTCATTACAGAATTTTTCACAGCGGAACCACCGAAAACACGGGCATCGTTTGGAAAGCCAAAAATCCGGTGGTATAATCTATCGAAGGAACGAAGCGCAAGATTTATCGCACTGGCTAAAGAAGTACTTCAAAATATAAATGGTATAGCAGTCTCACTTAGCCCGCAAGAAATGTGGAACAGCATGCACCAGGAATGCAAAACACTCGCAAAGTCCCATCTGGGGACTATATCGAAATACCATTACGTCGGTAAAGAAACGTGGTGGTGGAATGACGAAACCAAACGAGCTGTGGCCGACAAGCAGAGTGCATTCCAAGCGTGGACAAAATGCGATCGGAGCGACGATATCGAAAAAGCTCGACTGGCTCTTGAATACGAGCGTCTTAAAAAGATCGCAAAGAAAGTCCTGGCTCGAACTCAAGTGGCAGAAGCGGAAAACCTGTACCAGGAGTTGGAACAAATATCCTCACGATCGGCGGATAGAAGACAAGCTATCCAAGAAGTTCAAACGTCGTACAATACTAAAATGCCAAATATTTTTAAGCTCGCTGCACAGAGGAGAAAAAATTCAATGGAAATAACATCGCCGAAATACATCAAAAACGCAGACGGTCGCTTACTAACAAATGAAAAGGAAATTTGTGACCGGTGGCTTGAATACAGCTATCCAAAGCCTACGAATAATAATGGAAAAGCACCGAGATTCGTCTCAGGATTTACACATGGTATTTATCGACCTCGAGAAAGCATTCGATCGAGTGCCTAGGGATCTCATATGGGCCGCGCTGAGGTCTCAAAACGTACCGGAAACGTATGTTAGAATAATACAAGACATGTAGACTGCCAGACTAACGAGAGAATTTCCAGTTAATGTCGGAGTGCATCAAGGAAGCGTACTTAGCCCTTTCCTCTTTAACGTAGTATTCAACTATCTTTTAAAAGACTGCATGCGCGTGGCAAATGTAACGCCAATTCTCTTCGCTGACGAAGCAGTTATACTTAGCGATAACGTCGAAGATTTACAGAACGCCTTAGATTCATGGAGAAATGCGCTAGAGAGAAACGGGTTTAAAATAAGTCGTTCAAAGACGGAGCATTTGACGTGCCCATTTGCGCATCCGTTGCGACCTGTTCCGGATATAATGTTCGACGGAATAGTTCTTCCGAAAAGCACTATCTTTAAGTACTTAGGATCAATCGTTAACATGGAAGCGAAATGTGACGACGACCTAAACCACAGAGTGAGTGTGGGATGGATGAAATGGCGGTAAAATTCGGGAATCTTTTGCGACCTAAAGTTTCCACTTAAATTAAAGGGGAAACTCTACACCACGGTTGTTAGACCAGCTCTTATATACGGTTCACAGTGCTGGACAATGTACGAAGCGTTTAAAGACAAAATGACGGCAGCGGAAATGAAAATGTTAAGGATGTCTAGTGGAGTCACTAAACGCGATTGTATTAGATCTACGCGTATAAGAGGAAGTCTACATATAAAGAATTCGGTAACCGAACAGCTTGAGGCGAATAGAATAAGCTGGTATTGCCACGTTCAAAGAAGATCTGCGGAAAATCCGGTTAAAAAGGCACTATCAACTACGGTCACTCCAACTGTAAGAAAACGAGGTCGGAAAAAGAATTCCTGGATTTCTCAGATGGCAAATGCGCAACAACGCCTGGGGCTTACCACTGAAGCGATCCAGGACCGAGCATTATGTAGACGTGTTCTGCGGTCTGCGACATTAGCCAACCCCATAAGCGGAGCAGCAGCGATGCAGTAAAAATGGGAAACTCGTCACGCATAAGTTCGTATAACGAGGAAAGGGTTAATAAAAGGATAAGAAGTTTAATAATCATTTTGCTATGCCGCCACGGAACTGCGATTAAACGCTGTTGTCAAGTTTTGAGAAAGGAAAAGTCCCTCGTTCGTGTATATATGGTTTTAAATTGCTGGCCTATAACTATTGCTGAAGAATTTCATTTTATATTGTGAAATCATTGTGTTTTAGCTCCCTTCTGCCGTAGTTGTTGTGGCCTTGTTAAACTTCATGAATGTACGAGCATTTGGGGATCTATCGGTATCTTCAGCTCTTTTGTCATCTGGTAGATCTTCTGCACTCTCAATACATTGAATTTTCTTACCTTAAAGATGATTAATGCCTTTCTACTGCTCCCTTTTTTTTTTTGGAACCTTTTGATATGAGTTACCCATGTGGCTCCCCAAGCAAGTATCCCGTATCTTTATTTGGTTTTCAAAAGAGCATACTACGTCTATCATTGTACCTGCGGTGCCATTTTATGGCTTCTGTAAAGACGCCAAGAATTTGGGAAGGCGGAAAGTAATTCATTTGTAAATAATATGAATAAAATTGGTCCGAGTTTCAATTCTTTTGGCATTCCAATTGTTTGTGGGAGAGATCACCAAGCCGTTGTTACTTTGAAAAGATTTATTATGTGTGAAACAATGTTGATGGATTTGTTGGGCTACATCATCCAGGTTGTTGGTCCACATCATCCATTCTGCCCGACAGCTATATTTTTTTCGTCATCGCCGTTAAACAGTCTTCAGAAACAATCTTTCCAGATTCTCAGCATTGACTGCTACTCTACTACGTTGTTCCCTTGTTTATCTTTATACAGGCTTCGGTTGCGTCCATGGCATGTTTTTTTACCTTCTGGTTCATTCTTGGAGTAGCATCTCTCAGTTTTCGACAGCGCGCTTCTCATGTTCTTTCTTGTTCCTCCCGAGTAGCCGGTGTTCGTCTCTCCTCTTCTGGACCAAGCCAGGGGTTTCGTTATGGTGGTCGAGTTAAGCCCAGCAAATCAAAAGTCGCATCTCTACTGGCTTTTTGCAATGTTTTCACTGGTCATCGATATTTGATGCTGGCGACTATTGACTTGTTGCAGCCGTCTAACGTTAAAATACCTCACAGCACTAGCTTGTCTTTGGGCTGTTCAGGATATCCGACACCGTAACTTGTCTAGAACAAGGTAATGTTCCTAGTCGATGATGGCTCCTCGGAAAGTTTGTACCTATACTATATATCCATAATACTGGAGGAGTGTGTTGCTTCGATCGCAATATCATCAATCTGATAGAGGGTTGATTAATCGACAGTTCTCGAAGTCGTCTCATGAATACGAGATGTGGGAACCACGTGCTAGCAACGACAATGTTTCTTCCCGCCGCAAAGGCGATGTGGTGTCGTGCAGACTATACCTTCCGACAGTACTACCAACGACGCCCTCTCTACCTAGCTTTGTATTAGAAACGACGATTAAAATTTAACTGTCATAGCCAGAGCATTGCTCGTAGGTCTTCATCTCGTAGAAGCTATCTTTTATGTCATCGTATTTCTCTGCTTATGTTGGAAAATTTTTAGCCTTGATACGGATTGATACGAGGTGCTCATTTACAAGAAAATTATTTTCCACAAATTGTCTTTCTCGAATATAGTTGTAGACTTCCAAGCTCTTTTCTGAGTCCTGTACCGGTATATGACGAGATAAGGGCTGATGGTTTCATCGGACCAAATTTCTTTAAAAATTAAGTTTGTCAGTAAGGTACACTCAAGAGTATTACCTTTAGAATCTTGATTTATGACTTTTTCTCACCGCGATTGAATGGAATGAGTGTGGAGGAGATGTGGTTGCAAGAGGATGTGGCTGCGTGCCATACACCAGAGGAGGACTAAAAGTGTTATATGTTGTCTATCAATTTTCTACATGATTTCCTGAACAATTGACAGTACAGCGGCCTTGCTACTATGATTGGCGCGCAAGCCAGATTAGAACTCACAGACTAATTTGTTTACTAAGAAATAGTTTTTCGTTTATACAAAGATGGACTAGAAGGATGGAAGCAAAAATTTAGTAAATTTTGGACTGAATTCGTCAACTCCTTTAGCCTAAGACTTGATCAGTCGTTATCCATGACGTCTTCCTGATTTTTTCCATTCAAATTAAGTTATGACCGTTCCGTGTTATCCGGAGTAGAATCGTAAGCATCACATACTACAGAGAGGGGGTTACTTCGTGTAAAAGAAGTCTTTGCTCACCTTCAACAATATCCAGAGTGTTTGGCTTTGGCTTTCCGATGCCGATTTATCTAATTTGTTGATACATTTCCTTCCTTGACAAACACATTCCAAATTCTCTACAGTAGAAGACCCGTTTAATAACTTTGGTGTTGCATACTACTTTATTGAGAAGTGAGCGATATCTGTCAAAGAATTCACTCATTCTGTATTTTTTCCAACTCTTGAATGCATTATTGAGCTTTTTTATCAGCCGAACATTGCCTGGCGTTAGCCACGGCGGTGAAAAAGGTTTGACGCGCCTTGTTTTAACGGGAGCATGTTTGTTAAAATATCTTTCGTGTAGAAAATTCGTCTGGTCATCAACTTAAGGTATTTAACAGACGCGACCCAAATTTGTCGTGAACACATCTTGTTGAAGAGCCGAATAGTTTTTGTCGCGTAAGTCTCTAAACGTTATCTTACATTTAGAAAGTTGAATATCGAATGGGTAGAAGTCCAGTTCCTATTTTTATGAAACAGAAAACAAGACTGCGAATCAATAACTTGCATCACGTCAATGGGATCAATATCAATTAAGGAAATTGTTGTCAGTACTCGTATGTGCCAATTTTAAAACATAATTGCAATGTCTTGTTTTATTGGCTCTTCATTCCCTCTATATCCATGGCAAACCATTCAATTATTTATGTGTACTTGGTTAAACAAAGTGTCTGCTTCAAATCAAGTACGTAGATCCCCCCAAAAAACACTTTAAGCTCATCCAATATATCCCATGTACGCATAATACAATATAAATGTACCCCAACCCACTAGGCATCGTTGAATCAGAATCATTTCGTTGAAAATTATTTCAAATGTAATTCATCCCACGCACAAAGTGTCATAACATAACTTTTTTACATCTCCACTTGACACCACTCTAGCGCAGCCATCCTCCTCCTAACAGATGATGGGCCACTTATTTGAGCTCCATTTCAATGTGTGTTAATGGCACTTAAACGTGTTTCATAAATGATCAACAGGGCTGCTTCCGTTTTTGCTCACAGTAGATCCTTGAGGAGAGACCATGTCACCCATGGTTCCGCTCATTGAATGTTACATCAACATCAACAGCAACAGCACACCATCACCATAGTGAAGCGAAATAATCGTATCACAACCCCCTCGAGTTGTAAATGGAGTCGATAGCAAGGCGAATACATTTTATTTATGTGTTTCACATCGTAAATTTTATTTTGCAGATATTCCACAGACGACAACTGTTACGACAGTAGCACCAACTGTCCCCCTGAACACAATGCCAATGGTTATACTCAAATACAATAAAGGTGGGTTGACATTTTACAAAATATCCTTGGGTTAGTACAAAATACATAAATACATATGATACTCACTCAAACATATCATATATTTGTTTTCGTTGCCCTTAGAATCATTCCAGTTAACAAACATAATTACATTACCCTATTAAAAAGCAAATTTTTTTCAAAATTCCTCTATTTTTTTGTTGGTTATTTTGTGACAAAATTTGTTTTATTTTTTTCTGTTTTTTTTTAGAAATTTTGTTTCATGTTGACTTTCTTTGAAAGTTTTTCCTTATAATCATTGGCTTGTGATCAATTATACTGATGCTTGATTTGTTTACTAATCCTGCCATCGGTCCTTATTTCTTTGTAACTCCTTTTACTTTTAATTTGTTTTACAGATCAACGGTATAACAAAGTTCATAGGACAAAGTCTAAGGCAGAGATCTCGGCCTCATCACAGAACAACGTATTCGTTGGAGCAACGTCGAGTCTGTGGAATTCTCCGGATCAGATAAATCGGGACCAAAGTAAGTATGAATTTTACACTTGCAAATCCTATTCTGTAGTTATATATTCATTGGGTGGGCTTCTGGTCTAAAATAATGGTCGTGAGTCCCAAACTCTCAAAAAATTAATTCAAGGACTATTGGAATAGATGGAAAAAGAACTATATAGCATCACTAAGCGAAGAAATCCTGCGCATTACCAATCAGTAGACTGTTCTTCACGAAGACGAGACGACAGATTTTATGTACGAGTAACTAAAGTTAGCCAAGTCGGGGTAACCCCCCGGCCATCGAAAAATACTACAGTAACGAAGCAACAACAAGCCGGATACGGACGGATCTACTGTTGACAACCCAGGCAAACGATTTTAAGGCAACTAACTTCGGATATGCACGTGGAATGTTAGCGAGTGCAGCCGAATAACTAGCGCCATCCTAGAAATGCGATGGGATGAGCCGGAAAAAACGAGGATGATTGTTACTGACGGCCAAAGTAGCGCCTATTTAGATTCGTTTGTTGGAGGCAGACTAAGGCAAGAAGTCTTGAGTTGCCGGTATGTAAATGAGAACCCAGTAGCAATCCGCATCAAGGCTAAATTTGGCAACATAAGCCTTATATGCGCGCACGCCCTCACAGAGGAGAAAGATGACGACACCATTGATAGTGTACCATCTATGAGCTTTTGAACAAGATCTACCAGCAATGCCATAGCTTGATATTTAAATTGTCCTTTGCGATTTTAATACAAAGCTAGGAAGAGAGGGCAACTTTGGAAGTACTGTCAGAAGATATAGCCTGCACGACACCACCTCCGATAACGGATTCAGGCTAATCGACTTTGCGGCTGGGCGAAACATTGTCGTGGCTCGATATTCATAAGGTGACTTGGAGATCTCTTGATCAATCAACTGTCAACCAGGTACACAATATTGCGATCGACATAAGACAACCCTCCAGTATTATGGATGTCCGTACGTTCCGAGGAGCCAACATCGACTCGGACCATTACCTATTACCTTGTTGTAGCCAAGGTACGGTTGCGGATATCCCAAACTACACCAATACAAGCTAATGCTGTAAGGAAATTCGACGTCAGACGGCTAAAATCGCAAGAGTTTGTCAAACCCTTTTCCGATCAAGGCTCTCTTAATCTCTTAAGAGGTCCCTTGCCGCCAGCATCAAGCATCGAAGACCACTGGCAACACTGCCAAAAAGCCATCAGAGATTCCGCTTCTGATGTAGTGGATTCCACTTGACCGACCACCACAACGAAACCTCTGGTTTAATGACGAATGCCAGCTAGCAAATGGCAAAGGTAAATAAAACACACGCAATGTGGTGCAGCAAATAAAGACTAGTGCTGCTCACGAACTCTATGAGCAGAAAAGAAGAGACGAACACCGGCTTCTCAGGAGAAAAAAGAAAAGTGATGAGAAGCGCGAGGTCTAGGTAGAGACGCTACTCCACGAATGAGATTCGGAAGTTTTGCCAAAAGGTGCAAAAAAACATGCCACGGTCACAAACTCCGAAACGAAGCTTGTAGAAACGAATAAGGGAAAATCTGTTTAATACGGCAGTTGATGTCTTGGAAAGGGGCATACACTAACTCATCTATAAAATATGGTCGGGCGAAATTATACCCTTGAATGGTACCTCTACATTGTTTGTCCGATTCTCAAGAAAGGAGACCCTCTATACTGCGGCAACTACAGAGCCATCAATCTTCTTTACATCGTGTACAAGGTCTTATCTGATATATTGTGTGGACACCTGAAGACCGTTTGTCAACAACCTGATAGGTCCATATCAGTGTGGTTTCAGGTCAGGAAAGTCCACCATCGACCAAATAATTACACTATGGCAGCTCTTGGCGAAAACCCATGAGCTTCTGATCGATACACACCTATTTATGTAGACGAGTTATACAGAGCAATGTTTTGGCAAACCTGCTAAGCTCGTTCGTCTGTGCAGGATGCAGGTGGAGAATGCACACTGCTCCATCAATGTCGATAAACCTCTCCCTGAGACCTTTGATGTCAAAAATGGATTTAGAGAAGGCGATGCGCTGTCATGTTATTTCTCCAACATCGTACTTGAAAGAATAGTATAAGACTCACGCACAAATTTTTCAAAAGTCTGTCCAATTACTCGCATACGCCGACGATATTGAAATAATTGGAAGAAAGCAGCGTGATGTCCGTGGCGCCCTTGCAAGTATTGAGACGGAAGCGGCGAAAATTGGTTTAGCGGTCAGTGAACTGCACGGACTATATAGCGACGTCGACCTAGCCAATAGAGTAAAGATACACCGTCTGAGATGGCTGGGTCATGTAGAGCAGATGGACACCACCGATCCGGTCCGAAAAGTCTTCGAATCTGTCACCGAGGGAAAGCGCAGTAGAGGAAGACCGATACTCAGGTGGCGCACGCAAGTGGAAAGGGACCTCAGACAACTTAGCGTGCGAAACTGGAGGCAGCTAGAAAGATCGAGCTAGCTGGAGACGCTTGTTGACTGAGGTGCAGTTCCACACTGGATTGTAGTGCCACCTAAAATGAGGAGGTAGAGTTTGCCAAGCAGCAAATTAAATAACAGCCAGACCTGACCTCATATCTTCCGAAATCTTGGGTTTGACTGGCGCACCATTTGTTGCATCAAATAATGAGGGACGATCGAATGCCAATCGAGTGGAGGGCGAGCTTTCACGTTCCACTCTTAAAAAGCATAAGCAACACGACGAATTACAAAATAGAAAGACTTCGATAAATCCGCATATGGTAAGGTCTTCCCTGATTTGAAATAGGGGTTCTTCAGAGTTCCCAAAATTAACCACAAAGTTCCGAGACGTAGATACTTAGGATTGATACTGACCAAAGCGTTTTTTTCGGACTTTCAACTTTTCCAACGAAATTCAAATAAGATTAATAGATGCGGCAACAAAAAATACAAAATTCCGCCAACATTTTCAAATCAAAAAAGAAAAGGTTTATGTTGCTGTTGATTCGCTTAGATTCCATAATATTTAAACATAGAAAATTCGATATATATATATTTTAATATAAAGCATCAACATACTGCCCGCCTTGAAGGGCCGAAAGAGAAAAGTGGCACTTCAACAACCTGGTAAAGGAGCCAGTCGATGAATCGATCTTTTAAGGACAGTTCCTTTGACTCTTACGTCTGCAACACGAATCATTCCACCTGCACTAGGGATACGCCTTTAAATTCTTCCGAGGAGACATTGCTGATGCGGCAAATTGTCGTCCCGATAGCCGCTTTCCACTTCGTTTGCTGTTGTAACTCAAATCTAAAAGGTATTTATTGGACCATCTCATCTAGAATTGTTGCTTTCTATACATAATTCGACGTCATCGCTTCAAAAGAGATATATCTGCTAGTTTAGTGGGCTTCGGTATCGAATTCAGCGGGCCGTCAATCATTTGGATCTGGCCCTAAAACGCAAAGTGGGCGAGAATTCATTATTGCTTCTATCTCGGTGACTACGGTCGAAAATTGTTCACAGTTTCGAAGAGATAGGTATTTGCCGACTTTACCGCCACTTCTTATAAGCCAAGAAAGTGTGGCACTTGAGGTGGTATATGTACAAATCTGACCTGATGGAAAGCGCACCACGATGAGATGATATTCTCTTTCTGCTGATCTGAAACCAAAGTATACAACTGCTTAAGTTCATTCCGAGCTTCGGTGAAATTCTTCTCGTTGTCGCTGTGGATTTTTTCACATAGTCCACGTCGTGCAACTCAGTGTTTCAGGGCTGCTAGAAAGTTAGGACCTATCGACTCCAAAATGATTTCTAAGAGAAACACATAGACCTTCTGTTGGCAGTTGCCTCGACGTCAAAAAATCTACACCACTTCCGGCAATCGGCCTTGGCATCGTCTCTCTGTTCGCTGCTACTCGTAGATCACCCATGATTTGCTTCAATAGCTTCGGCTTTTATCGATAGGTGTGATAGCACGCAAATACCGTCTTCTTAGCTATACTTCGCGCGTTGGTGAACCAGTTGCGCTTTCTCATAATGACGATCAGAGCTGCATGAAAATTAGTAACATGCAAATGGACAGCAGGATTATTTACAAATAGGGAAATTTTGGGTAGGGCAAAAGGACATTTTACATTGTAGGGTATGTTCGCATGCAGCAAACGCCCACCAACTCTTCGAACTCTATACAGTGTTCATCATCAAGCAAAAGATTGAGACTGCAGATGAGACTTCAGAGTTGTTTATTTCTGAATTGATTATCGATGTCCTTGCCTTTTGTTTTGGCCAATGCAATGTGTGAGTATAAAAAGGACGGACCATTGAGACACATGAGTTCTAAAACATTTGATCCCCGAGATTGGATTACGAATTTACAAGTTCCCATTTTGCAACTAGCAGTTCAGACTGTATCTTTGAAACTCTATTACAATAATCGGTCTTACAATTTGCAAAAATTATGGAACATTCACTTTACGACATTATTTTTGCCTCACCTTGTATTAAACAATTTTGACTTTGGTCTTATGGACCATGTTATCATGTAATGCCATGACAACAAAATTTACACAAATCGGTGTGAAAATACGAAATTAACTTTCCCTATGCCCAGGATAGTTTTCGGCCAGAATCTAGGACAAGAAAGAAATGTGGACGGGTCTTAACCGAGGGTTCGAATCCGTTACCCATCTAGAATAGGTCGTATCCACCAAGCAGAGATATAAATAAATTCCCGAAACATGAAATCGCCGATGACCTTGCTAGACAAAGCTCAAAGAAGAGTTTTCCCGGGACCGAATCTTCGTAATGACTCTTGCATTTAATATAAGCAAGAATCTCAAGATGAATTATTTTTTCCGATGTATCTTAGAACACAGTTTACTACTTACTAGTGTCGCGACGAAGCACTACGCTTTTGCTAATCACCTATGTCAAGCTTGGGTTAAAAGCAATGCCGACACCGCGGAACACCAAATTTATGAGTGTCCTGTTTGCGGTCGCATCAGGTTGTAGATGCTCGACGCTGATGTCGTTGGTGCTGGTTTCATTGGATAAAACGCGACTGAATGACCACATCTAGCACATTGTGAAGAAAATAAAGCACCGGTAGCGAAGAGGGTACGCGAGGAAAGTGTCGTATCTATAAGGCCCGTTCTAAACAACTTGGCTTTGCGTATTTCAGAAGACGATCTTGGTCTAGTCAAGGTCCACGCCGAAGACCGCCCGATTAAAATCTGACGGTATTTTGTAACATTAGAATGTTTTACCGGCTATCACTGTACTTAACGAGCGAATAGACCGTGTTGACCTTAAATAGTCGAACCAATAGATGGTCCAGTATTGCTGCACCCTCTAGCGGTCGTCATGGTGTAAATCATTGCCTTATTCTGTACTTATTTGGCCTAAAACCGCACTTATAGGGGATACTAATGATAGACAGATATTGTGCGCATACTAAGGAGAATGATTCCTATATAGTTGGTCCAGTAAAGACACTCCTGTAGATAGATTAATCTACGCTTCGGTTCCATTCTTTTTGACGTATTTTCCCGGATTAAACCTTCGATATGAGTTGGTATTTTCTTTCCTCTAAGTCATCTCCTGGCTCTTTAAATAGCTCAGCAATTATGTCTGGCAGCATCCTTGGTTGGATGGACTAAGAACCCTCCGTCGTTCAAATTGAATGAAAGAAGAATTTAGAGTGGCTCCTATTTGTGACTCCTTATTAGATGAGAGCGTCCAAGGGCATTTACGAAAGCCTCAGGAATATACGCTGCACGCACGGTTCTTGCAGGCGTTCAGTGTTAAATTTCTATGCTGTGGCGTAGCAATCCGAAACTTACTCATCAGAGTGCCTAGATTTATTGACTGTTTTGTGATCACTTAACTGTCATGCTTCTTGTTTTAGATAGATTTGGATTTACTTATTCGATTCGATTTAATTTTTGGATTAGGCTGCTGGTTATTCGGTTGTTTGCGCCCTATTCATAGCCCTGAACATTGAGTTTTGTTTTCTTCGTTTTGCCTTGCAACTGCAGAACACAGAAACACCCTCAGCTTGAAGGACTAGGTACATGAACACAACCGGATCCGGACTCCGGATCCAGAAAGTGATTTCGATAGTGTAAGAGCTACTTTCTTATCCGCTGTATAAGCTTGCCAAATCGAGTCCGATATGACATCCAGGTTGACCCTCTTCAATGCCAACCAATTCCGTCTACTAAACTGAGGTCAAGTCGATATTTTATAAATAAACAAAAACACTCCAATTCAGATCACTTACGATACACAGGTGTACTTTCTTACGGTCTGTGATAAATCGAATTTCAAAGGCAAAAAAAAACATCGCCAAATTGGAGCCCCACGTTTAGCTATTGAGCATTGAGAGTGCTTATTTGTAGTTTGCATTATTGTTGTTGTGAGAATCCATCATTTGCACTAACGGTCTTGGCGAGCTTTGAATTTAATTTATATCCCAATCCTTTGTGTATTCACAATTAAAATGTTGAAAGCAAATAGCAGAAAAAGAAAAATTCAGAAAACCGGGTAGACGCGCAAAGAAGAACACCATTAGAGGGCACATCCGTTTCTATAAGCGCGTCTTTCGTACTCTCTAATGGCTGCACCAACATGCATCACTAACATCACCGACAGATGTAGGACTAGGACTAGGACGACAGCCTTTGAACGTTCAATAATTGCATACGTGTGCACTTTCGCTTAGTTTCTTTGTGCATTCCGCACACCTAACCTTTTCTATTTTTTTTTTTTTTTTTTCATTGTAATTACACATTTTCTATTTTTTTATTTTTGAAAAGATTCAACATTGGAAGGTAGAAAATCGAGGAAAATCTTTTAAAGCTCTTAACCCATTCATGGGAGAGTTCGACACCATAAAATAAACACAAAGCGAAATTAAGTACCATGACATGGGAAATAAAAGGCGCACAAAAGGAACATACGAGTACTAACCCTTTCCGTCAAATCCTTCGAATACCATTGTAGCGCCAGCGACTTGCAACAAATAATATTTCAAGCTGCCAACAGCTGCTGGTGCTACTTGGATGATGGACTTCAATAAAAATAAAAAAATAAATGTGCAGGAACTTGGACGAAAACATTGGTTTTGAGCCATGAGATTTAAGGGAGTAACATGTGGCCCATTTCAAAAATGCACGGGAAACTGTGCAAGGGAATTTGAAAAAAAAAAAAAAAATTATTGAATGAAGTCTGTTCGACTCCTCTAGTCGTTGCAGAGGACCATGACAAACATTTTATGTTAAAACAAGAGTCACTGAGTACAGAGTTTGCTACAGAATGGCATCGTTGTGGAATTTAAGCAAAGATTTCGATAACGTCATATGGCACCTGGTATTCGACAGTAAAACTGACGTAACACAAGCCGACAAAATAAGAAGGAATGTCAAGGATTATTAACTGCTGGGTAGTCTCAATTATTCGAAGTGTTTAATATACAAGAATTTCAACAAACAGAAACTATTTTTACTAATAGACAGTGTGGCAAATAATATCACGGACAAAGTCTAAAGAAAAATATTTAAATGACGACTTCCGATTCAATACACTTGTTACAGCAGTGTTTCGTAAGCCTGCTCTAGCTCATTTTACGGAATTGCATCCAGTTCCCGTGTCAAAGATGTTTAAGTGGTCGGAATATCGTCAAAAAAGCATCTTTGCAAGTTCAATTTCAATTTCGGAAACAAAGAGAAGTTGCACGCTGAATTCTGGCCACTTCAAAACTTCAAGGTAATATGCGACGGTAACTGTTTCTCCAGTTGGAATGTATTTTTTTTTGGGAATAGCTCCTTTGCTGTCGAAGAATGCGTTGAGCAATGTCTTCATTTCTGAATGAACTTTTCGTGTGTTGTTTTAGCTGTTCGTGCGTTTTTTGAGTCCCGTACTTTGACGCTTGGTTTATAGATCGTATTGGAAACACCATGTTCCATCATCCAAAACAATTGTTTTCATTAAGTTTTGATCATTTCTTGAGGCCGCAATGTGTGTGGAACAAATTTTGCATAGACCTTTGTTTTGTCCAAATCCTCGTACAGAATGGCTCGAAATGTCTATTTGTTGATGTTTAAGGCCTCTTCTATAATCCTCAGCGAAACTTCGCCATCTTCAGCAAGAAATAATGTACTTGGATCATTTTAGGCGTCCGATTTGAAATTGGCCTTCCTGTGTGTTCGTCTTCCTCCAGCGCCTCCCTGCCGCCCTAAAATCGTTTATGCCGCTACAAAACAACTGTTTTTCTCAAACAATCGTCACGGTACACTGGTTACATCAATCGAAATGATTCTGATGCATTCTTACAAAGTTTTGCGTGGACTTTAATGGCCACTCTTTGCTCCATGCCAAAATTTTAACAGTAAATAAAAAGGTGTTCTGGAAAAATAATTTTTGTAATTGTTAAATGTCAACCAAATGTCATAAAGTTTTGACAAATAGAAGAGAAAAATTAAGGCTTTAAAATGCATGTTCAGATAAATAGATGGCGCTTTTGGTTGTTGAGAAATGGGTAGTGTCCGGGATATTATTTGCCACACTGTGCATATTTACTTCGTTGTACTTACATAGGTTCATTGAATTCGCTGAACATAACCCACATATCTGATATGCGAGTACTTAAACAATACAAAGTGTAGCTCGAACTATAAGAGCATAAATTCATGTATGTCCATCGTACTTGAATTGTTCACTATATTTTGTTATTACTGACGCACTGAATCCACGATTGAATTTAATACGATAAGACAACATTCTCAATCGTTGAGGTTTTAACAAATTTCATCACGTCTCGCCTAGATAATTAAGTGCCCAGAACTTGAGCCTCAACTTCTCTTTGGAAAATGTTTTCCAACTACCTTCGCTGCTGTTGTTGTTTGGCAAAATATTGCAGATAGCCAACAAACCCAACACAGGCCAAGTATTTAAATCTTTCGAACCTTAAAAGGATTTCTAAGCAGAGAGTTTTTAATGGGGGCATAGCCAGTTTGTATTTCAATAAAACACAGAATAGTGGAGATATTAGGCCAAAATCAATTCCAGGGGAAGAACATATGTTAGATTAAAGTATGGAATTCGATATTGTACAAATGACCACCGGGAGCCCATTTAGAGCAAGCGGAGTCAATTTTCCACCATGCTTCCACCCATATCGGCCGGAAAGTAATCAATTTCACCTTCGATATTGTTTTTGAGCTCCGCTCCTGGCTCGTTGGGCTAAACCAATGACTTAACGTAAGCCAGTAACAGATTTCTAACGACGTTAAATCGCATGAGCGGGATGACCACTCGGCCGGGTCATTTACCGAGAATTCACGATTACCGAACTTTGCCCTTGTTTGACCAGCAGTGTGGCAAGTGGCAAATTCTTTTGGAACCATACACCTTTCACTGATGTCAAGTTCATCAAATTCTGCCCAAAAATCTTTTCAAATATGGCACGAAAGCGAGTTCCATTGACCGTAACATGGCGATCATTTACGAGTACATCACCAAAAAAGTTACCAATCACACCTTCGGCATGAAATACCACACCACAATTTTGTGGATGCAATGGAGTCTCTGGAAGCACATGTGGGTCTGTTGCTGTCCAATAATGGATATTAAGCTAAAAATTAACTTCTTCGCTGAAGATGACTTTTCAGTGAAATTTATGACTTCCTTCAAACTTTTGTAAGGGCCAAATCGGAGTAGTTTTAGGGTTTCATACGATCAAGAGGCTTAAATTCTTGAATAAATTTGATATTTTGAGGATGTGAGCCAAGATCTTTACGCAAAATTCGCCACAATGGGGACTGAGAGATTTCCAATTCCTGTGAACGGACTAGTGGTATCTCAAAAGAAAATCTCGAACGAAGCTAAAAAGCACATACGAGTACTTTGGTGTCTTTGACTCCGGTAATCAGATCGTATGACTTAAATTGGAGGACAACTTACAGCTCATATTTCGAAATTATGCGCTCATCAAATGTATGCTATAGTAAAAAAACGATTAAAGTGCTTTGTATATGGCGCGCATGGGAGTAATTGCATGCAAAAGACGGAAAATAGTCGACTTTTCTTAATGTGACATAAGGAAGTAACTATAAATACGCAAAATAGATTTTTTTTACGAATTTTTTCCATAGAGTTGTGAATTTTAAAATATAAACTATTTAGCTCCTGTAGCCGTATTTTAACCTGTGTTGATATTGAATTTCACTGCAAAATTGTAGTACTAAGGAGTGCCTCGAAAAAATTTACACACCGAAAATTAATAAAAAATACAGTAAAAATAGGACTCAAAACATTAAAAGTATTTATTTCATGTCTCCAAATCTGCAAAAATTAACATAAACAAATTGATCTTTATTTTTGACAAATTTATAATTTTTTCAAGAACATCTTCCATCATTGTTTTTGTGGTCCAATCTGTCACCTTTTTCCCAACATTTTTTGAATTCTTTCAGGGTGTTGACAGCTTTTTGGTGGTCCTTAACTCTTTTTTGACCAGGGCCCAATATCTTTCAATTGACCTTAGTTCCGGCGAATTCAGCGGTTTGGCCTCTCTGGGAACCACTGAAACGTTGTTTAGGTCATACCAATCCATCGCTATCTTTCCATGGTGACATAACGCAAGATCAGGCCAAAATAAGGGGAGCTCTCGATGATTGTTGTAAGAAGCCATGAAGCGCTTCTGCAGGCACCCATTTACATAAATTTCGCCATTTATTGAGCCAGTCGTGATGAAAATTTGGCTCTTGAGGCCAAAAGAACAAATTGCTTGTCAAGCAAGGAATTTTTTTTGGAAATTTCGCTTTAGGTTGGGTCCGAAACTTTTCTTCAACATTTCCTCTACCTTTGGCGGTATAGAATGCTTTCCCCGGAAGCTGGTTGAAATCAGCAAAAACATACGATTCATCGTCTATTACAATGCACGAAAATTTGGTCAAAAAATTTGATTGCAAAAGTTTTGCCCGTTGTTTCGATTCCAAATTTTTGTTGGCGTTCCAATCTGGAACCTTATGAACTAAAAAATTTGAACAGTCTGCTGTTTTTGCCAAATTACGTTTAGAAATGTTCGGATTTTTTTCAAGAAGGCTCGAAATCTTAGTGACCTTTTAAGCTTCATTTATATGGATGGGTACATTTTTTCGATGCCCAATATTTGCTAAGTAAGGCCTGTTGTGAACCGGATACTCTTAACGATTTTAAGTTCAGAAAAGCTGGCCTATTGTCAGAAGTGTTAGATTAAAAATAAATACTCTAGACAAAGATTCGCTTTCATTAGCATACTTCAAAAAGCCAAAATATATCAATCTCCTACTTCGGAATCATACATAGTGATGGATACTTTGACTGAAGTAAACTTGGGAAACTGTTCATACTGTCAAGTAGTTGCTATCTACTCTATTCGAATGTTTATATAAGACTGTAGTGTATCACAACAGACTTAGTGCCAGCAATGATTCGGGAATTGTTCCGATTCAGATGAAAGTATATTCCAAAGCTCTCTTGTACGTTTTCAGTTGTTCTGACGTACAAATGAAAAAATTGTTTTCGAAAATTGAACTCTTTACATGGAGTCCAAGATCAAAACAAAGTCCAAGATCAGTTCTCTTATTAAAATTTAAAATTTGAGGTATTGGGTGCATACTGTTCTACTTTTTTGCGTAGGGACTTATTTACAGGCACCAATGAGTCGACGTCCATTCGTAGTGCCGTCTTCCTACCACAAAATCAATCAATCAAAGGCCGTTATTCCCCCGCCACGTATTACTTCACGAGCGACTGTGTTGCTCCTGTTCCTTTCTGCCCGTAATGAGCACATCTTCTGTTTAATAATGCTTCCCTGAGAACCGCAAGATGTAAGACGTTATCATAAATATATTACGTTCCATAAGAGGGGGTCCAACACTTAGTCTTGGGGAACTTCCCCAGTAACAATGTACTTTTTGGTCCCGTCATCGGAATCATAGAGTATCAATCTGTGGTAAAGTAACTTGCGATCCGATTTCCCGATTTAAATCCATTCTTTACATCGAGGGTTCCTTCTATCGAGCTTTTACTCTCTATGACAGGAAGGGGTTTGTCTGTCACTGCTTTAATTGTGTCCACGTTAGATCGGTGGAAGCCATACTGATGTTCCTCGAGCGCACAAGTGTTTTCGATGGCGACCTGGAGTCTATTGCATATAACCTGTTCGAGAACTTTACCCATCATGTCCCACCTGAAGAGCGGCCGGTAAGTTGAAGGTTCATCGGGTGGATTGCTTCATTTCGGTAGTATTGCGTATCAACCGTTGAAATTTCCACTAATTTGGGAAAACCCCATTAGGCTGAGTATTTATCGCAATTTTCAACCCTCGATTGAGTGTACCGTCGGGACCCGGAGCCTTCTGGTCTTTTACTCTAGCACACGACAGAGTTGGTATTGGTTGGTATTGGCTTCTTGTCGAGCTAAGTAGAGCACCGTTTTCCTGAAAGGGAAACAGATGTGATTCGAATAATCTGCGAAGTGATTGTGGGCATGATGATGTCTGAGGGCCCTTTTGATTAGCCGTTACTCCGTTTAGTTAGTGACATAGTTCGCTGAAGCATTGCTTTGTTTCTGGCCTTAACGGGCGACTAAAGTTTAGCCTGTGTCTCTTTACATATAGTAAGTCTTGGTTATCAGTTAAGCGTTCTCGAGATCTTTGGTGACATAATGATCGATATCCAGCGATCTCATGGTTCCACTAGTACGTCGAGCGATTGCGATACTGTGTTACTATCCTAGCCAATGACGGGACGCAGCAAGTCAAATTGTCGAGTCATCTGAGTTGTAAATTCGAATCCTGTCGTTGCTCCTACTATTTCTTCGGATTTTCCGTATTTTACGAATTCCTCATCTATAGTCACTATATTCCACTTTGATTGTTTGGCTTTGGTTATTGTTGAACCATGGAGATCAAAAATAATAGCGATTACTGACCCCCAAGGTGCTCTAAATGTTGCAAAGTTCCAAGTAGACGCTGAACTGAGATCTTGTTACATCTCACTCAGCGAATACACACGCCAAGAGGCTTCAATTCTTACATAGCTCTAATTGCTGTGAATGATGGCTTATCGATATATTTTGGTACTTCTCAATACTACGCTCCGTAGCAGAAACAGCTCTTTCTATGCACTCGATGGGTATGAGCGCCGTAAAAATGATCCATGGTTCATCACATTAAACACTAAAGAGTGGGTCAACTGTTGGTATCTTTTTGAGTCATACGTTACTTTGAGCTATCAGTTCGTATGTTCTCAAAACATCTACGCAATGGATCGACTTATGTCTGAACAACGTTGGGAAACAATCAAAGTTACTTCCAAAGCGGATGCTGTGTTGCCGAAACAGTGTGAATCCTATCAAGATAATGCACAAACTGCATCTAGCTTATGCAAGTTTGTGAAGAACGTTCGTGGAACTCTTTTGCTGATTGACTACCGATCACATTCCTGTATTTGTGATGCCCGTTCAACGGAGAATTTTCTAGCTGTTGCCAAAAGTGTGCACCTAAACCCGAGAACCTCAAATCCCCAAAGACCTCATCAACTGAACATCCATCGCATTAGCCTGAGGAGGCGCATTTTCATCCTGGCACTATGTATACAAGCAATATTGCGATACTTAGGGCTCGGAAAATCTACACGTAGTCATAGAAAAGTCAATGCATTTTGGACGTGTGACTCTTTGTTATTTTTAAAGTGGCGGTAATATTGGTCCATTTCTCTTCCAATACGACAATAGAAGAAACATTACAGTCAATGAAGAGCGCTACCAAGGCATCATAACCGATTGAGGACTTAAACTTGATGCTACGTGTCACACAAACCGAGCGACAACCGATTGAATGCACACAAAATAGAATAATTCTGTAATCAGTCATTTTGGTGATGATGCTTGGCTTCTGTAGGGTGCCATTAAAGGTTGATCCTATACGAACAATCCAGAGACGATTCAGACACTGAATCACTTCAATGGACAAGTTATTCAAAATTTATTGAGATTTTGGGTTGACAGGATGGTATTTAGATTCGTTTCATCGACCCGTAGTTGTTGCATTTCCTTGTGGCGCCCTTGCTTGTATGGTATACAGTGAATGATGAAAGCTCAACTTCTGATCGTCAGGGATTTCTCTCATCATTTTATTCCAAAAATTTTTCCAAGATTTCTTTTGAAAATTTTGTTGTTCCCATCTGTTAAGTAGTTCATCGCGTCATCAAAATATTTCAGTGTATGAAATATAAAGGGTCATTCATTATCCGGTTTCGAAAGTAAAGTTAAATAAAATACACACAGCGATACATTTTTGATGAAAATTGTAATTCATTATAAGGTTTGGACTTTGCCATAATGTGTGAAAAACAATGTTAGTCAAATAGAGATTCACAACATGCGATTCTTTTGAGATAATTTTTAACCACTTTTTCGCACATTTCGTTCGGCATCTCGGCCATAACTTGAGTAATGTTGGTTTTTAATGCATCTAGAGTTCGGAGATTATTCGCGTAATTACTATCTTTTGTCGCCCCATAGAAATCGCATGATCTTGGTTGCCAATTGAGGTCGCCAAAACGTGAAATTGCGCGAGCAGGAAACTTCTCACGCAATAAAGCCATAATTGGTCATGTTGAGTGGCTTGTTGCCCTGTCTTGTTGGAACCACATAATATCAAAGTAATGATCTTCAATCGCTGGCCAAAAAAAATCAGTTATCATTCGACCATATCGCTCCGAATTGACTGTAACCGTCGGCACATTGACATCTTCGAAGAAATACAGACCAATGACACCTTTCGACCATAGATCACACCAAATAATCACTTTGTCTGGATGCATCGGCACCTCTTCGATCACTTGTGGGTTTTCTGAGACCCATTTGCTGCAATTTTGTTTGTTTACATACCCACCGAGTGAGAAATGTGCCTCATCACTGAAGAAAATGTTGTAAGAAAAATGGGTGTTTATTGTAGGTTGTTCCAATACCCAAAAAGCGTATCTACGGCGTTGTAAATGGTCAGCAGGCTTCAATTGTTGCTTAAGATGAACTTTATAAGGATGGAGATGCAAATCCAAATGCAAAATACGCCATAGGGAGGTGTTTGAATGCCGGGAAATCGATAAATTCGGATCATCAGCAACAATTGCATTTACAGCAGCAGTATTTTCTACTGAGCGTTCACTACGATGGTGTATAGGCCTTACGATATCAGTAACGCTTCCACTCTCTTCAAATTTCTTCACAATTTTACCGATTGCTTGCGTAGTCGGTCGATTATGACGACCATAATCATCGCGTAAAGCGCGAAAAGTGGCTACGTTTGAACCACCACATTTGTAGTAAGTTTTAATAATTTTAACGCGTTGTTCGAATTGTAAGCGATCCATTATTGTAAATGGCAAGTATTTAACTAATATTACGACACTTCAAATAACAGCTGAGTTTGACAGGTGTCAAATGCCAGCGTTACCAACTTGAAACTACGAAATGAATGACCCTGTACAACTCATTTTGGGACACAATCCGGACATATTTTCATAAGACTGTACCTTGGGATAAAATCGGGAAGGAAAATATTTTTCAATCATTCACTAGGTTTCATCAAAAAATACTGAGCCTTTGAGAAGTCTTTCCTCATCATGAGGTATTTAAAATTCCGTCTTTACACAGCGGTAAGTCTTGGAGTAGAAAGCGGCTTTTAAAAGAGCTGTACTACCTCTTCGTTTTCGACTATAAGTGATGAATGTATGAATGCGGATGATTGCATTTAAGAGCCTTAACGTTGCTTCAGGGAACTAAGCACTACAGGAGAAGAAGCCAAGGCAGGTAAAAATTGTCTAAATCCTGGAAGCACCGATCCGACTGCAGCGCTTGTAAACGCCGTCGACAGAAGAATCAAAAATTAGTTGTGTACAATTCTATCCCTTGTATCCGGTTAGGTACTTACTATAGACCACACTGGGATTGTAATTCACTATACACCAATGACTTGCAAGATAGAAAGAAGACACTGTTTGGACTGGTATTACTCAAGGGTGTCAATAGTGACGTGCAATGCAGTGATGAGGTTGTTAGGCTGTGGTGGGAGAGTTAATCGCTGCCAAAGTCTTGGGACGCTTGCCGTTTTCGGAACTTTAACTCTTGCCTACCTCGTTATTCGTAATCTCTGCTGAATTTGAACTAATCTGTCCCTCTGATGACCAGAATCACACATAGTTGTTCCTAATATGGTGAGAGGTCGTTCTTTTTCTGTGAACTACTATATATTGCCGCCAAATCGTCCTTGTACCGTACCTCACAAGTATATCAAATGTAAAAATAATATTTTTTTAACATATTTACCTGTTCATTTCGACCGACAGTGTAACCAGCTCTGTAAATCATACTGTTGAAAAACATCTTTCATTATTTTGCTCTTACCTTCTTGTGCTTCACAGTTTGTTTTCTTTTCAGTCACGTTAAATGTATTTTCAGCTTCGAAGCGTAAAATAGTCCTTGGGGAGCTCTTATAATCTCAAAATTGGCGATAAATATGCGACAAAGTACGGAACTTGCCAACGTTATTATCCGCGCCATATAAGAGGAAGCTATAGTACTACTACCCAGATCTCACTGCTATGCTACGTTGGGCAGAACAAAACTGCTAACAAAAACATTTCAAGAAAACAGACAAAAAAAAGACTCTAACCAATCTCGTTTCCTCGCTTCCTGGGAATAAAAAAAAAAAAAAAAAAAAAAAAAAAAAAAAAAAAAAACTAAAGAAGACACTCACTCATTCACTCACCTACTCCATTTGTCCACCCACCAGGCAACTAACCAACCAACCAATTCACTCAACACCAGAGTACCGTGCAAAAAGTAAAATGACAGAAAAATGCTGTCATCGCCATTTCTGTCGATGAAATCGTCAGTCATAAGAAACGAAACGAATCGTCTGCCATAAAATTCGTTTCGATCCGCACCCTTTTTTACGGGGTTAAAACGGGGTTGGCTACAGGCTATAGATACAATTTTTCCCCTAAAGCCTTCAGTAGTGCATATACGAATAGAAGCGTATGGATTGCTTGCAAAACTACACAAATAAACTCTGTCCGTTGTATCGTCAAAAAGTGGATCCTCAGAAGTCAGTAGTAAAGCTGTTATGTTTGACATACGATTGAAACACCCATCCACCTACACACTACCATCACCACCACCATGGGGACATTGGATTGTGACATTTTACTTTTATTTTTATTTTTCGAGAGGGATTTTGGGGTGGGGTGTTACGTAGAAGGTTAGAAAATTATGAAACTGCGGAAATCATATTTTCACGCCTCAGAAAAGTGTGCCATTTATTTTATTATTATCGCACATTCTTGTTAGGAAACGAAATGAATTCTTGCTTTTGCCTTCGTCTTCGTCCTGGTGTCTCCGATAGGTGGTAGTCTTGGTTCTCTTTCCTGCTGGTATCTACATCCTTTTTGGCTTCAGTTTCGTTAGGGTCGTAATGGCAAATGGACATTAAGGACGATGGTAAATTTTGCACGCATCTGGATATTGTTATGGTTATTTATTTTTATTTTTTTTTTTTTTTTGGTCTTTTCCTGTCTCTGCTATCAGTTGGATGGAGCAAGGACACTTCTTTGCCCAATCCCCTAGGGGAGTATATAGATTTGCGACATACGGAAAGGGTTTCCTAAATTTTTTATGTGTTTACACTTTTTTTTTCTTTTTGTTCTATTTTGGACAGAGTAAATTAAATTGTTTGCCAAAGAAAGCAATTTTTGCGATGGAAAAACTTCGTTGGAAAACTGTAGATACTCGTATCCCCGTGTAGTTCCGATGAATTTGTATTCAACTATTTTTGCTTTATTAGGTCGAAAGGCTATTACTCATGGCATTCGATAAATTGAACACCACTCCTTTATGAAGTGAAAAGGGAATTTCTTATCGCATGACAGCAGTTCAAAGCGGCGACGACGATCTTTACCTTTGGAATTTTTGGGAAACAATTTGTCTGTTGCTTCAGATGAAAATATTACATCAATTACTGGTTCAAGGTTTCAATTATTATTTAACAACGAAGAATCCATTGAGTTGCAGACTGAACCCAAGACAGTGTTCAGAGGTGAATAATGTGGAATTTAATTAATTTGACGCTGAGTGTGAATAAGAGTCCTGGGGCTGATTGCGAAAATCGTTCTCTGGGAAACATACTTGAAAGTAATTACAAGCAAGAAATGAATACGTATATTTATCATTTAACAACTCTTTGTCGTTATTTTCGGGAACCGAACAAAGATATTAATGAAAACTGGAGAACATTACTTTCGCTAGCAGGAGCTTTAAGGTATGAAGGTCTTTTACTTGCTTACTTAATTATTAAGGTGACACTACAGTCGAGTTGGATCTAGGGCTCTTCAGCTTGTTCTGCTTTTTTGGCAGCTGCTTTCATTTTCATGCCACCTGTTCGTTATACTCGTATGTCGCGTTGCTCCTTAGTCATATATTCAAAGGGGCTCGATGAATTTTGACTTTTTTACCTTGGTCTATGGTACTGGAAGCTGACCTCATCATAGCATGCGGTACCGTGCATAACACGATATGGGGCAGCATCAATACCAACGATAGAGGTGAGTCACTTTTTGTTTATAACACTGATAATGAGCACACCTTCATTACAAAAAACCTACAAGAAGTATTGGATATCACTGTTGTCTTCGAATGCATGACTCATTTAATAACGTACTGGATGGTATCGTCTGAGCACTCCTTTTCAGATCACAGATGGGTACATCCAATTCAATATTATCAATGCACCTCGAAACTATCGGAAAACTGATTGGCCCAAATACAGCGATATACTTTTAAAACGTATTTCCCCTGAACTTTCAAGCCCCCGGGTAACGCCAAAGAGCTTGATTTAAAAGTCTAGGCTCTCACCCGAGCTATCAATTAAGCACTGGCCGCCTCCTGTCTAACCTGCTAGTTAAACCTAGAGGCAAGAAAAAGTCATACTGACGGACACCCGCACTGGTTGGACTTCCGCTTGGACACGCTTGTAGGAAGCTTATCTAATAGACAAAAACCTTAAGAAAAGGAATCCCTCAGAGTATATAAAAAATAACTGAAGATAGCAAAGCGTCAATCACTGAGGTCATTCTGAAGCAAAATAACTGAAACCTGTGTGTCATCGCGCCTGAGAACAATCTTCTTAACAATTCCTTCGAAGCCTAGCTACTTGAAAAAAAGCGACAACTCTTGGACGAGCGCAAGTGGTGAATCACTCATCACCTGTTACTAGATATTCACTTTCCGGGTAGCTCCCCATTCACACCCAACAACAACCTCAATAGGACTGCTATAGCGGCGACAAAAATCATTGGTCTGATCACAAGAGATAAACTGCTTTGGACACTGCATAGCTTCAAACCATACAAGTCAGCTGGGCCGGACGTTATAATTCCTGCCGAGGTACCAAGGTCCACTGATATAATCCTGCCATCGCTTGAGAATGTCATGAGGTACCGCGTAGAATTAACTTACATTTCTCTGTCATGGAGAGAAGTAAATGTAGTCTTCATCCCCAATGTCGCCCCAAAGGACCTAAGATCCATTCAGCTATCATCATTCCGTATGAGAACTCTAGAACGATTGATTGATATGCATATAGGTATACGATCTAGTCTTAAATCTAGACTTCTGTCCACGGCACAACATGCCTACTATAAAGGAAAGTCGGGGGAAACGGCTCTACACTCATTATCTAGCCACATCGAATGATCCCTACATTATAGAGAATACACAATGGTCGCTTTCCTAGGCATAGAGGGCGCTTTCAACAACGTGAACACAAGTTGTTGCTAACGCAGCTATTCGCCTGCGAAAAGGAATCATATCAGAGAACGTCGACTACACCACCCTTGTACATGTCCAGCTCTCTCCAAAAAAAGATTACTCAACTTAAGAGCATTACCTAACACAGCCTAACCAACCTTGATCAAGCATCCCATTATGCCGTCCATCTACGCCATAGAGAAGGACATGGACTGTCGATGTCTGATTCTGATCTGATTCTGCTTCTTTTGATATCGTAAGGGTCAGAAAACTCCGTCAAAATCCTTAAAAGTCCCTGCTTGGTAGTCACTTCTCACAATCAGAACCACTCACAAGAACTACCTATCACTAAAGCTGCAAGGAAGCTGAGTGACAGAACACACCGTAGCTGGTATCTGTCATCAATTGGGAACACAATAATGGTGTGATTAAATGTGCTGCTGCTTCGTTTTCTTTGACAGATTCAAGTAGCCTGGCACTTATGTTACAAAAATATGCAGATTGGCTGCACAAAATCACACATACTCATTTATAGTAAGGCCGACGATAACAGTGGCTTCTACAAAGTAGAAAATTGTATGATGACTTGGCTAATATGACCCAGAAGTCCAGACCCCGTAATTCTGACCAACTTCATTTCGTGTAGAATACCGCAAAACGTTTCAGTTTCATGTCAACCAAACTAACACGCAACTACATCTTCTGTCCTTGGGCTAGGTTTCATAATCCGGGAACCGAAACCGCACAAACCGGATTGCGCAGCGCGCAATTGCGTCATTACATTAAGTGTGCTTTCAACACGGTGTAAATGAGTCTCCAGTTTTGTGGATAAGAGGTAAAAAGACCCTTATTGCGCATGCTGACATCGACTAATATGTGATGACAGCCGATTACAGGCGACCCCTGTGAGGCGACGCACGTACGGTTTCCATTCCTATGGTATAGGTATGTTGGTCGACTCAAAGCTTATATTTCTTCATAGATCATGGACAAACTGAGGTTATTTTCTTTTAGTGTGAAAGACGAAGTTCTTCAGACCAAACATGTAATTTCGAAACCTCAAAGGCACTCTCCAGCTGCTACCAGCTCAGAACATCGTAGGGTGTCACCAAGAAATACCTTTCGAATCTACAAGGCTATGAAATAGTCAATTGTATCGCGTGCTTAAGTAATCTGGTAAGATAAGATTTCAAAGAAAAACTGCTACATGTCCAAGACTTCGAAAACGGTCTGTCTCAGCTGCATGGGAATCTCTTTACGACACCTTACTCTGCTCCAAAGGCACTAGCGAATCTTAATTGCCATGATGTTGTAGTTTCCACTCGCAAAGGCATCTTTGATTTAAAAAGAAAAAGTCATTGGTGCACCATGCACTGAAGTTTTGATGACCCTTTGTACAGGCTGTCTTTTGACTTTATGGACATACTGTCTGATGCCACTATTTTTGCCGCGGAAGACCAACATCGATTTTCCTGTGAATCATTTCAGCCAAAATAGGAACCAGGCTATGAAAAAAGTGGGATTTATGGATGGTTCCAGGATGTATGCAGGTGCATGGGTGTCACTTTGGATGAGAAATACTCGTACATTGAATTGCACTCCCTGTAAGAAGACTGGCGTCCAACTTCTAAGCAGAGATTTATTTTGTCCTGATGGCACTGAGGTAAACTACGAGCAATTGACCCTTCCTGGATCATCTTACGATTTTCAAGCTATTTTGAGAATGCAGCAATTCACTGAACGTAATCAGCAGTCTCAATTTGCTGAGTCTTGTCTGGAATAACGAGAAATTAAATTGGAAATTTACTTGTTAGGCAAGACTCAGAGGAAAGTTTTTTAAAACCCAAACCTATGTTAGATCTGGCTGCATGGAATGGTAATCTAGATACGCTTTTGCTTACCCTTTTATTGTACTAAGTACAACATCCTGCGATGATTGATGTAAGAGAAATGATGCCACCCCAAAGCAATATCCGAACTGAGGAACTATAAGCTCTTTACAACGAAAACGCTATTTAATCCTTAAAGATAAACTGAGAATTTCCTTGCCCTATATCTTTAGAAAAAAAAGTGATGTGACTGTAGTAACAAGGTATTCAAAGTCCTTGGCAACTTCGAAGATATACTAGCCTTTTCTGATAATCTGTCCGAATCATTGATGTTGTGTGACCTCTCTAGATTCAAGCACGTACTTCGTTTCAGCCTCGTTTGCTCCCAGATTCATCTTTGCCGTATCTGCTTCAATACTTTCAAATCCCTCATATTTTGAAGGTAATGTTATTTATATCTGCAAAACATTGACCCTCTGGTTGGCTTCCGAGCTTTGAACAATACTCTTAAGTACGATGGTGAAGAAATCACATTTCATAGTATACCTTTGCCAAGCCCCATTTTAACATCAAAAGTCTCAGCAATACTCGTAGCATTGCTTACTCTAGACTGGAGGCTGGCTTCTACTAAAATCAAAGCTGGATAAGATTGAATTTTTTCCTGCGTGGTGATGCTCCAATAAATGTTATAAGATAGTTTCCACAGCTCCGGTGTACTAAAATTTCGGCTCTGAAGAACTCGAATTAGATGGAAGTCTGAAGGAGCAAGGTCTTGGGAATACGATGGGTACTGAAGTATTACCCATTTTAACACCTTCATTATCTTGATGGAAGAAAACACCTTTTCAATTCACCAAAATCGGACGACAGTACTTATTTATCGCGATCGTCGCGCCAGGTGATAATGCTCGAAAAGAATTATACCTCTGGAATCCCACCAATTAGATAGCAGTCCTTTGATTGGATGTAAGCCGACTTTTACCACGGGTACCTGTACCTTTATCTGCTTGCTTCCAAGTCCTATTTCGTTGCACGTTGTTATACAGAATCCACTTCTTGTAATCTGTTAAGACTCGATCTAAAAAAGGTTCGGTTCAATGGCGTCTGAGCAGGGATTTGGCCACGAAGTCGTTGTCCAGCTTATATTTTTCCCTCAAACAATGCGTCACCCACATGTCGAGCTTAGAACTGAGTTCAAGTTTCCTTAACTGGCGAAATGCTGACGAATGTTCAAAATTAAGCCTCTCAGCAATCTCCTCAGTTGAAATTTTCGGATTATTTTTACCGGAAGATCTCGAAAGGCCATCGAGAACGGGATTGATCCCTCAAGCTAATATCATAGTTCCGAAATCTACTAAGTCACTTTTTAACTGTCCTTAGAAGGACATGACCCGACAAAACTCTCTGAATATTTTTTGTTGCAGTTCAGTTCTAGGGAACTCCTTTTCGAAACCCGTACAGTATTACGATGCGACGGTTTAACTTTTCGTTCTCCATTTTTTTTTCACACACAATTCGACTTAATTCAGGGAGGCTTATCGATAAAATGACTACTAAAGCCGCGACCTATCCACTGCTTTACAATAAATCCTCAAAACAAACATAAGTTGCGTCACAAAGGAAACATTGCGGCATGCATGAAGATCGGACACGAACTCTTGCTTCGATTCCATCTATCTGACGGGCTTTCGTCCATGTGTTTTTAGAAATATCGGGTTTTCCAATAGAGACTTGACAACTTTGAATTTAATTTGTGAACGCACTCTTTCACTAATCATCAAACTGTCACTGTCAATTTATTCAGTAAACTCGACATTTTGATCGTGGTAAAGTACACGAACTAACAACGTCTGCAAATTATAAAAATTTTCTATCGAACTTCGGAGTCGGTGACTGCAACTTTAAGAGCTTTAATTCCAATTTTCGGTCGAAATAAAAAGTTTACTGCAAAATTTGAGTCTACATATTCATTGTGTGATGTTACCTTGTCAGGGAGACAACGGGTTGGTAGATGTGTCGAAAATATCGCTGCCGTTCAGGTGTTCGTAGCAAACGATCAATGTCGATTCCGCGGCGTTCTCAAGAATTGGGGATCGCTCAGACCAAATAATTGCGTAAGGATCTTGTATATGGACTTGGACGACATGTAGTTTCAACAGGATGGTGCCACAAGCCACACAGCACACGTTACAATCGATTTATTGAAGGGTAAGTATGGTGAGCGTGTTATCTTAAGAAATGGGCCAGTCGATTGGCCGCCTCGTTCGTGCGAACTAACGCCGCTTGACTATTTTCTCTGGGGCTACGTTAGGTCATTGGTTTACGCCAACAAGCCGACGAAGTTGGTAGAGCTCAGAGCCAACATTGAACGCGAAATAGCGGTCGAAATGTGTGGCAGAGTCGTTGAAAATTGCCCGCGGTGGCCATATGACCATCATAAACGTTTTGATTGCACTTCAAGGCGATAATGAAGTTTTTGAAACATCTCAAATGGTTTGGGTTTATTTAAAAAAAAAATTGTCAAGTCTTTATTGGAAAACCCTTTACATGCCCTTCACCAAGCCATCTTGCACCGATTTAACCACAACGGAAGCCACGTCGCCAATACGGGCATCTTTATTGAGATAAAGTTTAGATATATCTTAACTCACTTCTTCGAGGTTGGTTGGACGCCATTGGTGCCTATCATCTTGCAGGAATATCCAAGACCAGAATCATCTCAACTGTCCTGTTCGTCTGTATCTTCTACATGGAAGATTTAACTGTGTAAATACCCTATTTTTGAGGTGTCAGGGACTATCTCAGCTTTTCGTTTTTTATTTATGTTTGCCTGATTTCATGTTTAAGTCTTTGAGTGTCTCCTCATTTATTCACTGTTTTGTTCAACATTAATGGAAAATCCCCGCGGTAATTACGAGTAGTCGGTCAAGAGAATCTGAAACGGACGAGAATTTTTTTATAGCAAAAGAGCACTCGTTCACTAAGCACAAACAACGTTTCCATGTGAGCTTCAAAATCCATTTGATGCAAATCCACTTCAATCTGAAACAACGTGCTCAAATATATATGTATGTTCCATATGTGGTAATAGGTTAATGATTAATCAATTTCAGCGCGCTAATATTCGTGTATTCGAATTGAAGTGATTCCCTAGGATACCAAAGTACCAACACTTAAACCCTCTTAATGGGCCGTGGTATAGGAGAACACGAATATTATTACTAATTAGATGGATGTTCTTGTCATGAATGAATTTCGCTTTGCTAATCCCTCTTCAATATACTCGTACAATATGACATATTCGTTATGTTGATGTGATGTGATCCTTGAATGCAGTTTCTCTTCTGGGAATATTAACCGAAACGGTGGAGACCTTATGCCAGCATACGGTGTCTAATAATTTCAATTCAACAATGCTTCGCCTATGGATGTCAATCTCTATTCATGGGAGGGATATTTTGGTTTAAATATTACGGTAATTGGAATTAGTGTCGCATACATGTCAGGCATAATTGGCCCTCATTAAACATTTATCTCTGTTATACACTAATTTGGGTTTATACTTTTCTAAATATTGTTTTTTGTTTTACTTATAATAGATCCCGACCATGGAAACTATCGTAGCGACGGTTCAAAATTACCACCGAAGCACGATGCTGACTCACTCACAGATGACAACTCATCACAATTATCCTCGAGCTCAAAATGCTTGATCGGATCATACACGAATTTGTACCTTACCCTATGTTTAGCTTACTATATCTGCAGTATAAAATTCACCGTGTAGCAAATGCTTATATAAATATAAAATATATTTAATCTATTTGCAATAAATTTTGTAAAAAATAAAAAAAAAAAACATAAACACACAATTAAGTGACAAACTTGCCACTTGAAATTTTCTGTATAAGGAAAAGTCAAAGAAAAAAATTTATGAGTAACATTCCAGGTGCATAAGTAAATAAGTTGTTATTGTAAAAATTTAATTACCATCACACTAAGCCACTCAAATCAAACACACAAAAAAAAACTTATATATATACATATATATAAAATGTAAGTATAAACCTTAAAATACAAAATAAAGTGAAAATATTTTTTAAATTAAATAATAAGACTGCAAGTTATATCATCTGCTTAAAAAAAGATAAGATATTGTACTTTACTCGTTACTCGTAATCTTCCTTAGTTAAACAACAGCAAGTGTTTTATAGAAAAGAAAACCTCTAATAAATAAAATTACAAATTAAAAATAAAAACAAATAATATTTGCACGATTTTAATTTAAGTTTAAGCAAAAAACAAAATAAAATAAAAAATAAATACATTTAGGCCAAAGAATAGATTTACTTATGTAATTATCAAAATTGTTTTTCTGTTGTAAATTATGAAATATGAGCTTGTAAAGCGTATCCCGTTGAGCGAGATATAAAGTTATAGCTAATAAGAAAAATATAATAATATATTGTAATTAAATAACAAAAAAGATATTCAATTATTTGAGTAAAAAAATTGAGATACCGAAGCATTTTCGAACATTAATTTGTTTTCGTAAAATGAAATAGATGTGAAAATGAATATAAAAACCAAAAAAATGTTTAAAGTAAATAAATTATGACAGGCAGGAGAAAACAAAAACAGTATGAAAATATAAAAAATAAAAATAAAATAATATTAAATTTGTTGAACGTTATTTAAAATTAATTTTTAGTTCTTCCATGCCTTCACATCATATTTGGTCACATTAGGGCACCTATTAACCTGTTGATGAAATTTAAATAAATTTAGATGTAGCAAAAGGTGAGTACGAGTAGTTATTCTCACAACATCGTTGTTGAAACAAAATCCATTGTCTGGCTGATCTGGCAAAGAAAAAATTCAAGAAAGGGCTTGAAACATCTTACTTTTTTTTTTTGTACCGCTGTCTAGGATTCGAGAAATTCTAATCCCAAAGCACTGAAGATACTCTCGTCAAGGTGAATGGATTCAGTCACTGTGGTCAGACAAATGGTAAATGTGATGAGTGACGATATACTCGTATTACTCACAAATTTACTTACATTAGGTGGTGCTGCAGTCCGGGGTGGACCTGGGCCGAAGTAGGAGCATCCTCAGCCAGTTCGAACTTTTGCTAGCTGCCTTCAGTTTCGCACGGCAAGTTGGCTAAGGTCCCCTTCCACTTGCGTCTGCCACCTGAGTCTCGGCCTTCCTCTACGTGGGCGGATTCGAAGACTTTTTAGACCGAAGCATCGGTGTCCATCCGCTCTACATGACCCAGTCCTTATTCCTCTAGCTAATTGGTGTCAGTCTGTACAGTTCGTCGTTGTATTTCCTCCTCCACTCACCGTCTATCTAGACGGGACATGAAAGTCCCGTGAGCACCCATACATACATTTTTGATAATTTCAATCCCCCTGCGCCGTAGAGCAGGACTGGGATAATCAACGTCAATTGTCTCCTTAGCCCAAAGAAGCAGCGATCGGCAAGAGTTTTTCTTCGATTGATCTCAGCGCTGGTGCCGTTGTCTGAGTTTATAGCGCAGCCTGGGTAGACAAAGCCCTTGACTACCTCAATGTTATATCTGTCAAGGGTGACATTCTATCCGTGACGTCGGTGTTGAGTGTCCTTTCTGCCTAACAGCATATATGTACTTGGTCCTGCCCTCGTTGTCCGCTATACCTATCTTCACCGCTTCCGTCTAAATACTCGCGAAAGCGCCACTGACATCGCGCGCCCTTCTTCTGATTATGTCAATATCGTCGGCATATGCGAGTAATTGGATAAACTTTTGAAAGATTGTGGCTCTTGTGTTTGCGCGTGAGTTTTGAGCTATTCTTTCAAGTACGATGTTGAAAAAATCGCATGACAGCGCATCGCTTTGTCTAAAAATACTTTTTTGACATCAAAGGTTCCGGTGAGATCTTTACTGACCTTGATTGAGTAGCGTGCATTCTCCATCGTGATCCTGTACAGGCGGACCATTTAAGCAGGGGAGTCAAATCTATACATTGTTCTGTTCTACAGATGCTGTCAAACGCGGCCTTGAAATCGATGAATAGGTAGTGTTTATCGAGCTAGAGCTCACTGATCGGACAAACAATGCTGAGGTTAATTTATCGGTCATACTCTCAGACCATATTTACTCGTAAGAGATGAGTTTGTGTATGCCCCTTATCAAGTCATCGCCTATTATCTTCAAGTCTGGTGGACGGAATTGTTGGTTTACATCCTCCAGATTGAAAGGCTCATTCATTGCCGTTTTACAGTCTACGGAAATGATTTTGCCAGATATTCAGTGTCGACTGCAACTCTACTTCCGAAACCCATTCCCCCGGCATGTGCTTTCCGGCATTCGTCATCAAACTAGGGGTTACGTTGTGGTGCTGTAGTGAAACCAAGCACATCAGTAGCAGCATCACTGATGGCTTTTTGGCAGTGTTACCATTGGCCTTCGGTGCTGGATGCTGGCGGCAGAGGACCTTTTAAGAAATTAAGAGAGACTCGATCGGAAAAGGATTTTATCGATCTCTTGCGATTATAGACGTTTGACGTCGAAATTTCTCACAATATTAACTTATTTTGGAACTGTTCGCGATTTTCCAACCGTACCTTGGCTACAACAAGGCAATGGTCCGAGTCGATGTTGGCTCCTCGAAAAGTTCGGACATCCTGTAGGAGGAAGTACTATATTCTTGCTACTACACGAGTGCGAAAGTTGATTCGTCTCATTGAAGATTCGACACACTCAAGTATAGGCGAAAACAAAGCGCAATCTGGAAGTGTTGAGGTGGACACAAATTGTGCAGCATGCAGATGCATGAAGACTTGCTACTTCCCTTCAGCTTTTCTAAACCCAACTCACTGAAAATTCGACGCTGCGGCATGTCATTCGACTTCAATTCTCGCAAGAGCTGAGTTTTGTAAGCTTTAAGACCAAGATCCTTACGTAAAATCTTCCACGTAGTCGAGTAACACAATCCCAATTGCTGCGAATGGCGACAAATGGACAAATCACGGTCTTCATCAACACTGGCGGACACACCGCAATATTTTCGTCTGTACGCGCTCTACGTATGCGCGTAGGTGATGTGTCCAACAGCATAAAATTGGTGCGAAATTTGGTCACTATTGCTTGAATTGCTTGCTCAGTATTTCGATTACGACTACCGTAATGGCCGAAGGGCGCAAGAAACGTTTTCACAGAGCACGAATTGTGATAATAAAATGCAGTTATTTGTAAGCGATGTTCGGGTGCAAGGATTTCCATGATGAAATGGCAATGCTAACTGAGCAGGTTTGATTTTGACACTTGTCACAACACTGACAAACCAAACGCGAGGCTGATTTTGATTTGATCGGTGGTGTTTGCAGCCAAAATTGTCAATATGGAAGGATTTAAACCCGAAGATATTCCATGCAGATGGAACTGCATTCACCCCGGATCACAGTGTGGTGTGCAGCCATATATTCTTGAAGAAGACCGTCAAATTGTAGAAACCATTATTTAAAGATTTTAAAGGATTTTTTCTTCACAGCACTACGCCGAAATAAATTCTCTTTCAACTATGTTTGTTTCAACAAGATGGTACAACTTTACATGCAGCCAAGCCTAATTCAGAGATCTGTCCCATAGGAAGAAAGTGGTGCGTGCTTGGTTTACGATGAAATGTCAGAAATGAAACAGCCGACAGAGTGGCTAGAAATCTTTTGGTTGACAATTTAATCGATCCTGGGCCTTTCTGTAATATCCCGAATTCAGCAACTAACTCAGTAGTATAGAGCTCCCACCCCAGGCCTTCTCCAGGCTGGAAGAACCATAAAACGCTTTTACAAAGAGCAAAATTACGAGTATCTTTAAAGCTACAAACGGATGATTTCAGATGACTGGATGGATTTTTCACCGGACACTGTAATCTTCGATATCACTTACACGAAAAAGGTCTTATTCATTAAACGACTGTCGTCTTTGCATGGAAGACGATCTTATGTGAACGCATGGCTCTTAGTGCCTAAAGGATACGTCACTCCACCATATAGATTCTCATTTTGTCAGCTGGGCTATATTTGGTATATTCCTCAAGATTCTCTGAAAGCTTGTAAGAACCTTACTTGGTAACGTCATTTGTATTGTAGCATTTGTATTGGAGCATCCGCGGATATTACCAAATATAGCCCTAATACGGATTGTCATGAGTCGCTGGTTTAAATGTCTCAGGTACATGATTCTATTCTAACATAAGCCTCATAGGCCTTTCAGAGTCTTCAGCGGCATAAGATCTCTTAAGATTCCTTGTATCGTTGGTGAATACCCGATTTTCATTTTCCTGTATTATACATTCCTGCTTGAGTGGTCAAAAGGTCAATAGGCTTCGTGACTTTCGCAAACCACAAACCAGTCAAATGTGAATTTCTTAGATTTCTATATTAACGCGGGAATCCAAGCAAAATATTCGTTTGAAACATTTTGATTTGATTTATTTCGAATATCTGTAGATGCTCTCTCGGAAACTCAAAACTGAATATACAGAACAAATAGGATACATTGTTGGAAAGACAACAAGCTCGAAGCCTTTTAATCACGATAACCCCATCAACTGATATATTCAAATGAAGTAAATAAAAAATATGATCCCCTATCATTATTTGTAAGCGTGCAAACTGCCCATATTCGCGGTTCTCAGTCTAGTTACTGTCAATCTTTGAAATTGGCTATAGCCAATTTCAGCCAATTTCAGCCAATTTCATCGTGTTTTCCACAATTTTACACCCAACAACACACCGTCGAGGGTGTCAAATGCATGGCCACGTTCAAATTCGTTACTGGGCGCATTATCCATTAAAACCAAGAAATGAGAAAATAAAAAATAAAAAAAACTTTATCCGCATCAAAGTTTAACGCTCAGCGTGTGCATGAGTGGGCAAAACAAGAACAGCAAAGCCAATGGACACCGATAGCTTCACAGAACGACCAGTTGCCCGAATCAAAGTGGGAAAAATTGAGGTGAAAACTTTGTCCATGAAAGTTTACCTTAATGGTTAGCCGGGACGATGGCTATTTTTTATTTTTTTTGTTATTTTTTTTTTCTCCTCTCCATTTTATACTTGTTGTTTTGTCCTAGCAAATTATTATCCTTTTTTTTCACACTAACTACATTTCCTATTTAAGTCGAGTATTTAAACGAAAAACAACTGTCAGGAAGCACTATAAGCCGATTAGGCACTGCCATTCTACCCTATGTGTTGCTGTCGATTATACATATATATAGTAATACAGAAAGCATACAATAATAAGTGAATAGTTGTAGTCGTTGAAGACTAAAATTTTTCATTTAACCAGAGAGTTCACTGTTTTGTTATTTTCCAGGGAATCACTTTAGAAATTGACAAGGACTTGGGTTTGGTTTTTTTTTTTAAAAAAAAACATCTAAAAGTTCGTACTATAATTATCGACTTAACTTAGACACTTAGTTTGATGTACCAGACAGTCCATGGTGATTTCAGTAATTTGTTCAGAAGGCATACTATTCTTGAAGCAATGGTCACAAAATTAAATTTGAATGACAGATGTCACTAGGGTTCAACGTACTCGTAGATACCTGCAGTGAAGTCTCGAGCCCACGGTGCGTTTTTGCACAACATAACAAAACAATGCGTTCACAAATACCACCACCAGTATCGGATTCGAAGTAGTGTGTAAGTTACGAACTTGCTCTTTGGTGAAAGGATGAGGCCTATCTTATAAAAAGTGTTTTTTTTAGCTGCAGGAGAAGTTTCGATGGTTGTTGTCTATGGTTTGACAGCTGCCATTGTCAAACTGTGTTGACATTTTTATTCAGAAACGTTTGACAATTTATTACAAATTGTTTAATGTCAGAAAAATGCTTCCAAATTGTGGAAATTTACTTTGAAAAAAATAAATCTGTTCGTGAAGTTCGTAGACCACATCATCCGTTTTACGGCCTACTGAGCAAGTAATTCGTGCCTTTATTGATTGTTTTCGCACTAATTTTACTCTTCTCGATTCAAAACCATCAACAAGACAAAGAAATGCGCGTACCGAAGAGACTATTTCTGCTGTATCGCGAAGTGTTGAAGAAGACGCCGAAAAGTGGATTCATCGCCGTTCTCAACTTGTTGGGCTTTGTCCTTCGATTATGTGGAAAATTCTACGTAAGGATCTTGGCTTACGTGGCTATAAAGTACAGGTCGTGCAAAAATTAAAGCGAAATGACCATCGTTCATGTCTCATTTTTGCTGATTGGGCTAATTTGAAACTGGCCGAAGATGAGCAATTTTATCGAAGAATTGCGTTTAGTGATGAAGCTCATTTCTGGTTTAATGGCTTCGTCAACAAGCAAAACTGCTGGATATGGAGCGAAGACAGTCCTCAAGCTCTTAACTAATCACCATAACATCCAAACTGACTGTTTGGTGCGGTTTACACGCTGGCGGCATCATCGGTCCTTATTTCTTCCGAAATGAGAAAGGAACCGCCGTTATGGTGAATGGCGAGCTCTATTGAGCTATGCTGAATGATATTTTGTTTACAAAAATTATTCAGCTAAGCATCGACGACATTTGGTTCCAACAAGACGGCGCAACTTGCAATACAGCGCGCTTTACCATCAATTTGGTGTCAACTTAATTGAACTGATCGAATAGACCATGTAACTCATAGCCGCGGCAGTCATATGCCAGAAATCATATTTAAAAAATAAATGTCATGAAATTATCTGCCAGATTATAATAACAAAAAAACCATTCCAACAATATTTCTGTCTTGTATTATTATTTAAAGTTTTCAAGCTCTTAAGAAACATACTTTACCTCAGCCATTTTGTAGGTCATGGCACCCAGTTGCAGTGCAACTCCACATCGAGCAGATGAATCAGTTCCAAAGCAATTAAGTAATTAAGCACAGGTCGTAGCATGCTACAACATATGTTCAACCATGAGATGTCCAAGCACCATTCTGTCAACTCTCCCCACGATTTGAAGTATAAACGACAGCCACCACGATGCTTCCACAAGGGGGCCTGTTCTTAGGTCAGGCTGGAACAGAAGACCAGAGACCCCTGATCTCCCGTAGTATCATAATATAGCATCCGTTCGAACTTCGCAACCTTGCGGTCACTGCTAGTTAGGCACCTTATAGCCTAGGACTGGCAGCCTTTTCGAACCAATGAATTCCTCAACTCGTGTTAAATTCCACCAGCTAACTGCGTAATGCGTCTTCTATTAACTACGTTACTAGTTCTTTCAAACAGTGCGGTGTCAGTGAAAACTCTTTTGATGTCTTAGGCCTTACCTCAAAGATGATTCCATAGCCTGCCAGTGCCTATCGTCTGAGTAATTGGGGCACTCGCACAAAACATGCAGGCAATTCTCATAGGTCGCTTCACGTGAGCAGCTCGACACTTTGCAAAAAATTCATTGAGAGAGCCATCCCCGTTCAACAAAATGACCAGGCTAAGGGTGAAGTACCGATTGGGAAGCTCCTGGATGGTCAGCACATCCCTGAGGAAGCTATAAGTAACGCTACTATTTTCGCTAGCATACCATCTTGATTGGCATTTAGATACAACGCATGCGTTAAGTAACGGTCGGAGAGAGCTTTTCTGATCTTGAAAGCAGTTCCACTACATAAAGCTTCCAAATCGAAAGGTGGCACACCAAACAATACTTGCATTTCCTCTGTGGAGACAGTGCAGTACAGTGCAGACATCCAAGCAAGGCGATTAATCTGAATTATAATCAAACTTCCGGGGATAAAAGTATCATAAAAAAGTTTGACGCTTATAAATTTGCTGACCTGTTTTCCTCAAATTTTTTAACAAGCCGTTTGAAATTCCGCTCCATGTCGACAAAGTTGTTTGGGTTTGACTTCCAAGAAATATACCGAAAAACAAGAAAATCCATTTCTGATGTCATTTCCATCACCTCTTTGGCAGGCAATAATAATAATAATAATTTCGTTCAAAATCCAAGGCAGAACGAAGCTGAAATCCGGTCTTCGTAGACGGCGTTGAAATCCGGTGCCTTTCTGGAGAACGCCTTGCTGAACTATCCTACGGCGTCCAAGGTAGTTCGAATATGCAAGACTAAACTGAACGCAGTTTGAAGGCTGAATATATTAAGTCTTGTTTGGCCTATACATCTCGCAGTAGGATAACGGGAGAGTTTTCCCGATTAGGGCTTTTATCAAGAGTTAAGTTTCATGTGAACATAACTGCAGATGGAAAGACTTATAAGATAACCGGCAGATCAAACGATTGCTTTCCTTAATTGCAGCCATTTCGACATTTGATACGTTGCTACAGGTGTACATTCACGTTTCGTTTTTTTTTTTTTGTCAAGAAATCAGCTTAAGAAGAATGGAATTCGGAACTTTCGTCACTTCGTAAGGAAAAAATATTAGCACTGAAGGAATTCCAAAAGTGACCCACCCAGACGAACAAAAAATTACTCCACGATCCCGATTAAAAACATCCTTGCACAAGCAGGACTTCAAGCTATTGAGGAAGGGAAAGAAAAAATTACCCTCAATCTAGTGGCCAAGATATTTTTTTTCTAAAATTTCCAAAACGGATTCCACCCGCAAAAAGCGCTATACTTGTAAAAGCTGAACAAATGAAACTGTCAAGCAAACGGAACCACTTGGATTCTGGGTCTGATCTAGTTTCAATATACAAGGCTTCCATCCGCCCAAAATCGGAATACAATTCTCACATCTGGTCAGCTGCCCCTAGGACTTCTTTGCACCTACCAGATAGTCATTTCAAGCCCACTTTCGGACATACCATGAAATATCGTGATTCTTTCCTAAGCCGTACAACTCACTCATGGAATGCCCTGCTGAGTTCTTCATTTCACAGGCCATTACAGCCTTCGAACATTTAAAACCAACGTACATCGGTACCTCTTTTTTATTCTCTACCGCGTTATGTACAAACATTGTAAGTGCTCTTAAAATCCCTTGTGCTGCACAAATGATGAAGATATTGCTCGCGGATCGAGACATAAACTATCGATTTCGAAAAGAACGTCTTTGTTAACAATTTCAAGTAGTTATCCGTTAAAAATATGTAAATTCAAGTACTGCATGGCACAATATGCCAAGTTAAGTGCACGAACAGTCTTGAAATTCTGTTAGATGCTATTCTTCCAATTGGATAGCTTGAAGAGGAGGACGAATAAGCATGAAACAATAACACCAAGCGTTTCCATGAAAGCTTTTCAGGCCAACAAGAAATATTTTCAAAAATCTTTTAGTTCCTTCTGATCCATACATTAGAAGAAAGAGAACCTAATTCCAAAAAGTTGAAATTGTATCCTTGTATTGCTGATGAAACAATTTCTGGGACTGCTAAAACCGCGAAAAAACTAAAAATACTGCTAACAGATTGAACACATAACTCACGCAGAATCGAACGAGGCAGAGGAATAAATGACAGCCTTGCCAAACTCATTTGCTTACACCTCAGTAGCAATAACTTTAACATTAAAGAGGGCTTTAATTTGGACGACGCGCTTATCATCGGACAAAGTCTTGCTTCGAACGAAACGAACAAGACCCCCACTAAAAGCCTTATTATCTGTATCATGTTATATATGCGACTAAAAAGTAAAAGGTCTTTCTAACGAGCGAAGTAAAATCATCCCAATCCAGCGATTAACTATCAGGTTGGCAAAGTAATTGCCGATTTCACCCATAGATGCCTTTGGCCATATTTGTAATGTCTTCTGTCAACGATACATCTTTTTCCGTGATGACATTTGTTAGCTGTCAGTTTTAATATGGAGTGTCACAACGAGAATTTCGCCATATTTAACTTTTTATTTCCGTAAAGGAAAGAACACAGCGCAAGCTGTTAACAAGTTACGTTATGTTTCTGGTGAAGAAGCCTTAAGACAACGACAGTGCCGGAATTGTTTTGACAAATTTCGACGGTCATTCAGGATATGGACAGATTAAATACAGCGATCAAGGAAAAACGGCCATAATTGGTCCATCGAAAAGGTGTAATTGTTCACCAGGACAACGCTGAGCCACAAACATCATTGGTCCATATGTGTTCAAAAATGTTGCAGACATGCTACATGGCACACAGCGCGCGATAAAATTAATTTACTAAAAGAATATTGTTGAGCAATGATTTTTTCCATGAAATGGACCTGTTAACTGGCTACCTTGCCCATGCGATTTGACGCCATCAGATTATTTTCGCTGAAAATGTGTAAAGTCACGTGTCTCGATAAACCAGAAACAATTGTACACTTGGAAGACAACATACGACGCGTTATTGCCGAAATATAGCCTGGTTTATTGTGATGATTGCAATATTGTGAAAATTGGACCTCCAGATTACGCCATGTACGAACCAGACGTGTTAGGCACATGTCTGAAATCATATTCAAGCATTAATGCCATAAAATTCTCTGTCAAATAAAGCTAAGTTCATGGATATTTTATTTAAATTTTAAGTTTTCGAACTCAAAAAAAACCATTAGAACGCATGAATGCCGTATAAGAGTTCAAACAAACTCAGTACACCTAACTGAAGGCATTTAGCTAGAGATCAAGGTGGGTAGAGAGCAACCCTGATCGAAGCCCGTAGTCATCTGTCTGTGAGAAGCAAAGGGTGACCACAGAAGAACGATAGGAAAAAGAAATTTAATGAAAACAACAACGGTGTGAAGTATATAATTGATTCTGGCTTTATTTTGAAGCTACGTTCCTGGCATTATTGGCGAAAATTGCATAATCGCGGCCGCAAAATGTCTCCTTCACTACTTCGAGCATGTACGGCATGTAGCGCCCTCTTGTTGGAACCACATCTCGAAGATATCGATGTTGTCGAGCTTTAACCACATAAAGTCGGTAAACAACTGTCTATACTTGAGACCATGGACAGTGATGATGCCGCCATGCCATAAACTGCACGAAACAGTCAATCTTTGTGGATGCATTGATGCTTGGCAGAGCGCTTGTGGATTCTGTTCACCCCAATAATGGCAATTTTGCTTGTTGACAAAGCCGCTGAGGCAAAAATAGGCTTCGTCCGAGAGGATGGTTTTTTGGCCAAAATCCGAGTCTCCGGCCAACATTTCCAATGCCCCATAAGTGAACTTACGGCGTCGTCTATGGTTGTCCGGCTTCAATTCTGGCGTCAGCACAACCTTACATGGATGTAGGCGCAAATTCAACCACATAGTTACCGCATGTTCGGCAAACGTATGATATGGCAAACCTTACTGAATATTTTGACAGCTGGATGTCATTGGTAACTTTTACAGCTGCTGAAACATTACAATTGGAAGAGCTATCATTGCCGTCTGGTCACCCTTAAGTATTGCCATCTTCATCAAAGGTCATCGACATTCGACTATTTGATTCAAAATAAAGTGTATAAGCGCATATCTGGTACATTCAACAGTATCCTACCCTATTTCAGAATAAATTTAACGAAACGTCACTACCAACAACAAATTGACTAACTTTTGAGTAAAGGTAGACGAAAAATAAGAGCAAAACCTTCAAACATTTTTTCCAACTAAACCACAACAAACGACATGGCTCTTTTTAGGAGTCCCGTCATAACCAGACTTTACCAGCTAATAGGCATTAACTGGCATTGTTGCCGGATAGCTGCTCGTCTATGGTTATTTGTATATTGGTACATACCATACACTCCCATTCCCATAGTAATTGACTCATTAAATCGTGTGTTTGTTGGAATTAACAGAGCTACTTTCTCCTATCTCAACCTAACAACGACTACTTTTCGCGTAAATTTTTGCAGCTTAAAATTGCCTCTTGGCACTTGTGAAAATTTTTAACAAAAAATTTCCCATTCATTTATTGAACTGACTTTTGCACATAGTTCTCCGGTGTTTCTGCACGGTTGTCAATTTATGGTCACCCCTTTTTGGGTGGTTTTTGAATTTTATGTCAAAACAAACAACGACAGCATCAGCCCGGGAAACATAAAGAGGAAGCAAGTTTCCTGTAATGACAGAGTTGTGCATTCTTTGTGGCATTTTCCCAGGACAACCCAATTTTTTCTTCTCGTTTTTGGTGTTTTTAGTGTTTTTTGAAGTTTTGTTTTTTTAATGTTGGCTACAATTAGTTGTGTTGCTTGCCATACATACTAAACCTGATTAATCTGTGAGGTAAACAATTTCATGGCTTTTGGCATCCGAATTTGCTCTTTAGCCGTATCCGTATATTTCGCAGAACTAAGTGAATTTTCCGGGCCAACAGGGACTTGCTACATTGCGGGCTTGTTTGTTGTACTTTTTTTTTATTTGTGTGCTTTGAGGTATCAACAGTCGGAAACAGGTGGCTGTGTGGAATGTACTCCACACACATTTGAGTTTGAGAAAAGGGACATCCTGAGTACTTTGCTTGGTTGTGGAGTGGAATTAGATGTCCTTTAAAGTTGATTTTTCTTTCTCACTTTTCTTGGAAGCCAGAACCAGTTTATATAAACAACAACACATACAACGACAAATTTTGGAGAAGGTACAATAGTGCAACACTGGCATTTGCACACAAATATAAGAGATAACGAACACAAACAGTTCAAGACTAGTTGTTGAAACAAAAGATGGCCAATTTGGAAATTTTATCTATTGTACCACCCAACTTTTGTTTCTTTCTTAAAATGCAATGTGAGGATTGTGAGATGGTCTAATTAAAATTGACATACCCGAAAGATGTTTCAAGTTTGGCTAATTAATGACTAGGCGCCGCAAAAGTCATCATCCTATCGGAAGATGCTATCGTTTTTTCAAATGGCGCCAAATGTCAATTCTACTTTGAAATTTGTATAGTAAACAGATTTGTATAGTACACGTCAACAAGACATACATAAATCGCTTTACTCCTAAAGAACGCGGAATAATTGTTGCCATTTTTTTTTCAGACTAATTCGTGGCGGGTGTTGGCGCAGCGTGAATTTTGGCGCAGATTTCCCGATCGTCCAACACCAAACCAACTGGGCAAACACTACTACGTTTAGCCGCTCCCCTAGAAGAGTATGGGATAACACGAGATGCTGCCAGATCTGGCTGACCCCGGGGCGGGCGTTCTGCTGAGAATATCACAGCTGTGGATGCAGGTGTCGCCGGAACCCGGAGTATCGACCAGATGACATGCCACATTATGGGGCATCAATCAAAATTGATTGAGAATTTTTGTGAGAGAGTGTCAGATGTTCTTTTTCAAAGTGCAGACAGTGCATCAGCTGTTAGCTTTTGACTACTTAGCTCGTATAACCTACGCTCAAGCCATCCTTAATCTCGACAACGAGGGAGACAACTATTCATCGAAAATCATCAATAGCTACGAGGTCCATTTCCATCTCAGCGGATGTGTGAATAAGAATAAATTAATGCTTCTAGGGCACTAAAAATCCACAGATAACCCATGAAGAGCCATTAAACTTGCTCAAAGTTACTGTATTTACGCTGGAGTCGTCATCGGGCCTTATTTTTTCGAAAACGCCTAGTGTCGACGACAAGCGCTACAGAGCCATGCTCAACGATTTTCTCCTTCCTCAATTGGATGAACTGGAACTGGAGATCATTTAGTTCTAACAGGAGTAACAACGAATACTGAACGAGCCACAATACCAATCGTGAGGGTAACATTTCCGGGTCGCTTTATGTCTGGTTTTGGCGAGTTACACTGGCCGGCAAGAACGCCTGATTAAATCCTTCCTTCTTTTTGTGGGGTTTTTCAAAGTCACTAGTCTACTAGGTGGGGTGAAAAGTAACCTCCTTGACCGCCAGAATGCGCTGCTACTACCGAAAAGGTTATGGTGACTTGAAGTCCGTTCATATATAGGCAGACATGCCAAATATCAGTGCGATACTGTCTTTGGTTTTGTTTTGACAGCTGATTGTTGTTATTGTGTGTGGCTTGATGTTGAGTATAGACAAAAACGATTTTCGTTCTCTCATAAAACATTATATTTTGAGAGGCAAAACGGCGAAGGAAACATAAGAAAAGTTGGATAACTATTATGGGGCTAATGCTGCGTCAGATTACACCGTCAAATATTGGTTTTGAGAGTTTCGCGGTAGCCGCAACTCCACTACCGATCAAGTCCGCAGCGGCAGGCCCTCCGATGCGGTTACAGAGGAAAATGTCAAAAAAATACATAAAACGGTATTGGCTGACCGGAAAGTGATAGTACTGATCGCACACGCCATATTTTGGGCAATATTCTGCATATGAAAAAGTTATACTGCTGCTTGGTGCCGCGCATGCTCACTCCTGACCAAAAACACGAACGCGAGTGCACTTCGAAAGAGTGTTTGGACTTGCTGATGCGGAATCGGACGGACTTTGGCGTCGATTGGTATCTATTGATGATGAAGTTTGACCTGGATCCACTTTTACACACCAGAGAACAGAATGAGTGCCCGGTAATGGACTGAAGCCCGCACGAGTGCTCCGAAGCGAAAAGTCGAAAAGGTTATGGCGTCGGTTTTCTGGGATTGTCTTCGTGAACTACCTCGAAAAAGGAAAAACCATCAGCAGCGAGTATTACTGTGCATTATTGGAGCGATTGAAGGCCGAAATCGGTGCAAAACGGCCTCACATGATGTGAAAAACAATTTTGTTTCTGCAAGACAATGCGCCGGCGCAAAAGAACGTCGCAACCACCGCTAAAATCAATGACTTACGGCTCCAATTGTTGTCACATCCACCGTATTCGGCCGATTTGGCTCCCTCGGACTATTATCTCTTCCCAAACCTCAAAAGGTGGCTCATCAATAAAAAATTCAGCTCACGCGAGGAAATCATTGACGCCACGGAGGAGTATTTTGCAGACCTTCCGCAAAATTACTTTTCGGACGGAATCAAGAAGTTGGAAAATCGCTGGAATAAGTGCATCAAGCTAAAAGGGGACTATATTTAATAAAATTAAAAAAACATTTAAAAACATTTTTTTTTCCATTCCCCACCTATGTAGTATGTCAACAAGGCTCAGACTTTCGAAACCCTCTAAGAGAATATCTGTTAAGAATGCCAGTGTCTTTCCCCTGAAGTTCTGGCAAGTGTGATGGAACACACCAAAGTTTTTCATTCATAGAAAAAAATTACAGCCAAAGAATATCGGGTGACAGCTTTTGCGCCACCTTGTACAAGTACTCGTATGTTGAAATGGCTTAACAAATTGTATTTCGACAAAAACTGATTTAAACTCGATATCAGTGCTCACCGCATTGATTATAAATATGGATGTAGGTTGTATCATGTTGACTTCATAAGAAAAGGAGGGAAGGTCTTTGAGGTGAAGTAACAAAGTAAGAAATGAAAAGAAAGGTGTCCCAGCAAGCCGATCGAGACTGTACATTGTACACTCTCTCTTGTGAACATTTCTAGTTTAAGAAACTGTGTTCTTTGATATTTTGAAGGCTTTCAACCTATGTATCTGCAATCATCAACTTTCTTGAAGAACTTCACATAAATAACTATCCCTGCAGCCTGCTCTAATCCATTTTCAGGGGTAACGTCTTGATTACAACCTTTTTTCGCTGCTACAAGAAGAAAAAGTATATGGAAGCAGCACAAGAAAATATGCACTCACCCTTTCTTTAGAGCCTAATTCTTGATGTCTTGCTTATTAGACAGGAGAACGCGGGATATAATGTTGTAGCCAGCGTGGACGTCATATCCCTTCATTTATTAGGCAAAAACCTACAAACACTATTTAGTCGTCGTCTTAGGCATACTCTTCTCTAAACACGTAGCTCCGGCCTTGGCTCAATTCAAGCCGAAACGGAGCTGGTCCGCTTACAAGGAAACCCTTTGAATTTCTCGAAGGCGAGCAATTATGTTGGTCCCTTCTTGTACAGAAACAAAAAAACTCTGGTAAACCTTCACTCGAACAAGAGTGCTATAAACTTAAAGTCATAGCCATACTTGAGGTACTATATACATATAATACAGCCGTTTTCACTCATAATGTTATGGTTTGGTATTTTGTATTGAAAATATGGAGAAACGTAAGCCTGATAGGAGAAGTGCTAAATGCTTCGTGTATAAGTATCGCCGACGGGCAATAAATCTCCAACGAGGGCTTTGGAAACTTTGCAGAAACTGCTGCTAAGATCTTTTGGGCATGCACAGAGAAAATAGTACTCTAACCTCAGGTTGGGAAACAATCAGAAATAGAAAGAGATTTTGCGTACTTAAATTATACGTTTTATTCGACTTACGCTACAGCACGACCTCTGTCCATCATCGGCCTTGATTTACTGAAATTGGTTTCAATGTTTCTATTGCAGAAAGGGGCAAATGGGGGGGGGGGGGGCATGGTGGTTTTTCTCAAAAAATCGATTTCTATCTTCACAGATTGTTTTTAAATAATAGTCTTCTCTGGGTAGCTTTCCATCGTGCCGTAACGTCTTTAAAGCCTATATCTCACCTATCCATGGCACCACTGCTTTTATTTAGCCTAATTCCAATAGCCGCGTCGGACACTGCATAGACTGTCAAGCCCGATAGATGCTTGCTTTTGAACACCATGCAGGAGGTTGAATCCTCGTATAAAACAAACAAATAGTAAGAAGCTTGACAACGTCAATCCACTAATGATCTCAGAGGCCATCTCTTAACTCACAAACATAATTATGGGACATGCGAAACTATTAAGAAGTTCTGATAGTGATATCGCCTTGATTTTCGGAAACAAAAGGAAGAGGAGTCTGTGGTGCACTTCTTCTCTAACTTCCCAGCCTTGGCATGTATCAAAATCTGATCCCAAAGCAGATATCGCCTCCGAGATCTAAATATCACTGCTGTATAAACATCATCTGCCCTGCCAAATTTATTAAGAAACTCCTATGATTCCATGAGTCATCACTACTGGTCTAAATGCACCTCAGCAAGGATTGGTCTAACATGCCCTGACTTTAAATAGCAATAGGTCAACCTCCTAAATAAAATCACACTGAAATGGCCAAATCATGTTATTGACGAAAGGCTTCAGGCATTCCCACGATACGTCAGATAAGATCTTGTAGGCGATGTTAGGAAGAAGACTGATGCCTCTGTAGTTGGCGCAGATTAGAAGGTCTCCTCTTTTATTCATAGGAGGACATCATCTCTTTCTTTCCGACAGTACATACTACCAAAGATGCCCTCTCTTCCTACCTTTGCATTTAAATCGCCAAAGACAATTTTAGTTTAATACCTAGGGCATTGCTCGTAAGTCTTGTAGAACCTATCTTTCACCTTTGCGGAATCGTGTACGTATAAAACGCTAATGTTAGCAAAGCTACCCTTGATAGTAAAGGTAGTAAAGGTCCCAGTTTTTCATCATCCTTTCATCCACCCCCTTAACCTTGAAGGCCAGTTCCATTATAGATACCCTTAGGAGGGTTAGGTTAAACTGAGTCCAGTATCCCTATCGGGGATGTAAACGCTGACGTATAGGATAGTCAAAATAAAGTCTTATTTGCTGCTATTTTACTTCACCGCTGATTTCACTTGGGTAATTCTTCCGCTGTTCCGTTTATAGTGCTATTTTTGTGTGCTAATTAGCACTCGAGCTCATAAGAATCCCGATGTTAACTACTGGAGGTACAAAAACCGCCACCATTATGCAGAAACAGTTGCAGTATTGGGTATCGCCAGGCTGGCACCTCTCAGCGGCTACCCTATTTCTAAAGCCCGCAACCATTACGACTAATTATCGAATATTATTTCATTCAGATTACTGCGTCGGCTGGCTTGGCAGTAAGCCATCTTCTCGTCTCTTGATTCTTGCTATAGCATCGATCTTTAATTGCACCCCACAAAAAAAAAGTCCAGCGACATCAAATCGTGGCTCCGTCGCGGCCAAGTATTACATCAAAACATCACAACAACAACTGATTACACGATTGTTGAATTTAGTATGCAACAAATCGTTTGTTGGACGGCTTGTGTGGAACACAGCCCAATCTTGCTGACACCATGCTCTTCCAAGTCCGAATGCCACCACTGCAAAAATAGTCACACGTTAGGATGCATTAGCGTCTCTATGACTATGTGTGGATTTTCCGAACCCCAAGTACGGAATTTTGCTTCTTAACATAGCCGTGGAGATGGAAATGTGGTAACAGAGAAGCGATATTGAAGCGGGTGGTCATTTTTTTTTTTTCCAATACCAAGTGGAACTTCATAGCGAGTAATCCCAGAACTTTATGCAAAATTCTCCTTAGGCTAGTGCAACTGATGTTCAGTTTCTGAGATATTTAGCGCGTTGAGGTTCTGCAATATTCTTCGTTGAGCATATATGACGAATATGGAACATGTCCAGTTGTCAATCAGTAAACAAGACGCCCAAATTTCGTCCACTAACTGTGTAAGCCGGCTGCAGTTGGTCTATTATTTCGGCCGAAACTTCTTTTCAAAATTCGCATAGTTTCGGCAACACAGCATCACAACAATTTCGTGCCTCGAAAATATGATATTATCCATATCACCCTTCTGGATAACGATTTACTCGACGAAAGCTCGAGCTATATATACGAGTATATAGCTTGGATATAGAACAGCGTAAAGATGAGTGGCATTTTCATTATTCTCTTCTTGTAAATATTTACACTTATTGGCTTCCTCCGTCCGCGCTGCAAGGGATGGTCCGTCAAATTTAATAAATTTATTTGTTTGCTCGATTATTACAACACAGTATCAACAGCTCGGACTTCAGTCTAACTGTATTATTTACGAATGGCTGTATTGTAAGGAATTCCTAAAATTAGCGTAACACCTATATGTTACTTCATACGTACATATCTACATTTAAAAAAAAAAAATCATAGAAAAAAACAAACAAGGAATCACAGACGATAAATGAATCCTGGAACGTATCACCAAAATTGTTAGATACAGATTTCAGCTCCCCTAGTGGGGGCTCTACAAATTAGTTTTCGTCGGAATGAACTCTGGATCATAACCAACATCGACGAAAAGTTCATCTTCCACAATAAAGCTCAAGAAAGTTTCTCACATGTTTTTGCATACGATAGTTTGAAATTCAGGTTCCTGAATTTGCTAAGATGTGTCCTTAGAGAAGACACAAATTTGTTCTTCGTCATGAGGATATGGTAAAACCGAATGTCACTTCTGAACGAAGAAATAGCTATTTATTGTAATATGTTTGCCAAATAATGGGTGAGCCAACAGATGGTGTGGATGTTGGCTGTCAATTACTGTAATTTGTTAAAATTAATATGGTTGATCTTTTTGACGGATATCATGCAATCTTTGGCAATTTTAGTCATGTTGTCTTTTACCACACAACAACACATGTTTGTAGTTCAATCTTATAACGAAAATGAACAATCTGTAGAAGTAAAATTTCGTTAAATTCGTGAACTTTTCGGTCAACATAAAAGTTCTAGTTAGCCTGGAATTCGTGCAATAGTAAAGCGTTTTGAAGAAACTGATTTGGTATTGGGTCAAACTCCATCCATATCAGCATGCACGGCCAGCTCGTACGCCTCAAAACATAACCACTGTGAACGAAAGTGTTCAAAACCAACCAGGCACCTCAATTCGTGGCCAAAATCAACAACTGGCCCTCACTTATGGCACTCTACAGCGCATTTTAAAAGTTGATCTTCTTTGCACGCCTATAAAACCCGGTTAATACAACAATCGAAGCCTTTGGATCATCGTCGACGTCGCTGATCAGTTAACTGGATGTTGAATCGCCAGGAAACCCATTTTTGGATGGATGGGTACGTAAATAAACAAAATTGTCGTTTCTGGGGACCGGATGACTCATACGAAATTCACGAAAAACCAATGCATCCCACAAAAGTCATTGTATGCTCAGGTTTATGAGTTGGCGGCATCAGTGGCCCGTAGTTTTTCGAAGATGAGGCTGGAGAGACTAACAGTGAATGGAAAACTTTACCAGGGAGGCTATTTTCTTCCAAAATTGAGTGAATTAGGTCTGAATGGATCTCTACCGTCAATCAATCAATTTATTGCGTACGAAATTTGAAGACTGCATTATTTCGGTTAAAGGAGAAGTTGGTTGCCCTCGAAAGTCATTCGATTTGACACATTTAGACTTCTTTTGTGCGGTTATTTGGGGAGATAGGCCCATGCCAATAACCCAGCGACAATTCAGGATCTCAAGCACGACATCCAAACTGAAATTGCGGCCGTTGACCCACTTTTCTCCAAAAAGTCATCGATAATTTTTACCTTCGGATCGTTGCTTGCAACAGAAGCTGGGTTGGTCACATGAACAATGTTGTATTTCATGCATAATTGCCACACCGAGCTTTGTTAATCAATAAAATTCTACATTGATTTAACAACAAATACGAGGGCGGGTCAATAAGTCCGTGACTTTTTGAATTTCTGACCTCTTTACTGAAACAGCAACACTGCTCCTGTCAACAGGCATCTGTCAGTTGACTCCTGTCAAAATTTAAACTTGCTGCGTCAGTTAGTTTGTGTTTGACAGCTATTTTTATCAGACTACTCACTAATTTGAGGAGAAAATGGAAAAAAGTGAATTTCGTGTGCTTATTAAGCATTATTTCTTGCGAAAAAAAACCATTACCGAGACCAAGGCTAAGCTTGATAAATACTCGTATGTGTTTAGTTTATTAAAAACTTCAACACTAGCTGTTGGCTCACTTTTTAGTAGGTACTCCATTCCCTTAAAGGGTGTGTTTTTAAAAGTACAGAAAAATGCTTTTAATATTCTTAAAGTTCACTTTTTTTGACAGATAATTTTATGGCACTAATATTTGAATATGTTTTCGGGCATGTGGCTAGAAAAATGTGTTGCAACACTGAACAATATTTTCAAATGAAATTGTGGATCAATAGCAATGTTTCCTTCGACGCATACATCGACTGTACGTCTCGAACGATGATCGTGTGGCTTCCATTCCTATACAAGTTAAATCTTGTAAGCAAAATTTTCCATGAAGTGGATTGATACAGGTCTAATTGTTGACTACGATTATGAACTGACACATTTGTATCATTATCAACACTACGCCATCAATCACTTGTTGTATACGCACGTCTTACGAGATGCGTATTATCGTTTAGAGTAAACGTATTGCGAAAAGATCAATAGTTTCTAAAATTAATCGCTCTGATGGACGACTCTGCGCACTATAAAATATTCGTAATGCCCGATGAGTCTTTTGAGCTAAACCATGTTTTGCAAAATAAATTTGAACATTTTGCAAACGTCACTTTAGAGTGAGTCTATTCATGATAAGTTGCGAAACCAAACTAACCTCAAACCAACCGAGAACTGTCAAATCGACAGCCATAGAAAATACGAGAGTGTTGCCAATTTAAAGTTTTCCATTTCTAAAACCAAAATCACCTTTTAGCTTGGTTTCCTACGATTTTTTGCACCAGTAGCAATTCGATTCGAGCATGTAGAGCACATGGACACCAATGCTCCGGTCCGAAAAGTCTTCGAATCCGCCCCCGAGGGACAGCGCAGTAGAGGAAAGCCAAGACTCAGGTGGCGCACGCAAGTGGAAGAGGACCTCAGCCAACTTAGCGTGCGAAACTGGAGGCAGCTAGCCAGGGATCGAGCTGGCTGGAGAAGCTTGTTGACTGAGGCCCAGGTCCACCCCGGACTGTAGCGCCACCTAAAGTAAAGTAAGTAAGCAATTCGATTCCAAAAATCCTTTCTTTTATGCCAACGAACTAAAATTTCTGAAATGGTTGTTCACCTTCCATTTGATAAGAATCCTATTTCCCTTCTTTTTGGATCTTTCCCAGGGCCGTAAAACGTTTCCAATGTTGTGCGATAAACTATCGATGCTTCTCCTGTTCTAGGGTTCGCGTCGAATATTTATCCAATAATGCTTGGAATTTTGCATCTTCGAATTTTTACTCTGGTCTTCCGCGGTCTTTCTTGTCAAAGACAAAATCACCACTTTCGAAAAATCACTCGAAAAATGTTCCTTTGAAAGCAACCAAGAGCACCTTCATCCATTTTTGATAATGTCCATGCCTCTGCGCCATAGAGCAGGACTGGGATTATTGACGTTCGAGAAAGGGCATTGCACAACTGCCTTCCGAGCCCAGAGAAGCAGCGATTGGCAAGAGTTATTCTTCGTTTGATCTCAGCGCTGGTGTCGTTGTCTGCATTTATAGGGGAGCCTAGGAAGACAAAGTCGTCTCTCAAAGGTGACGTTCTGTCCGAGACGTGTTGAGTGTCCTTTTTGCTTGACAACATGTACTTGGTCTTGCCCTCATTAGCCGCTAAAGCCTTTCTCGTCTCAATGACATCTTGCTCCTTTCTTCCGATTATGTAAATATCATCGGCGTAAGCGAGTTATTGGACGGAGTTTTGAAAAATTACGCGTTTTGCGTTTGCGGGTGAATCTTGCACTATTCCTTGAAGTATGATATTGAAGAAATCGCATGACAGCGCATCGCCTTGTCTAAAATCTCTTTTGACATCAAAGGGCTTGTCGACCTTAATAGAGCGGCGTGCATTCTCCATCGTCATCCTGTACAGATGGACTGAATTGGAAGAGATGTCCAAAGTAATCATTGTTCTGTTTAGCTCATCTCAATAGATTCTGCCATACGCGCATTTCCATGGAGCCCGTAGGATTTCTCCAAGTTCTGCTGTAGTGTGAATATTTAGTCTATTGTTGACCTACCTGGCCTGAAGCTACACTGATGTGGACCTATCAGGTTGTTATCACATGGCTTCAGGCGTTCACACATACGGCAGATAAGATCTTTTAGGCGATGTTAAGAAGGCAGAAGCTTCTGTAGTTGGCGCATTTAGAGGCTTTTCTTTTTAGAGGATAGGACAGCGATTCTGAGGTTTGCGCTTGAAGAGCTCGGTAGTCAGGCCATCCGCTCCAGCAGCTTCTCCTTCTATGCAGAGCCGCTTTGTATGCATCTTGCTTAGCTGCCTGTGCCCACCGATACTCGTCATCAAATCAGGGGTTTCATTGTAGTGGTCGAATGAAACCCAGCACACCAGGAACGGCATCTCTGATGGCTTTTTTGGCAGTCCAGCCTCTGGTGGTCGATGCTTGATGGTAGCGGCAAAGGACGTCTTAAGAGATTAAAAGAGGCTCAATCGGAAAACGATTTGACGATCTCTTGCAATTGTAGTGGTCTGACGTCTAAATTTTGCCCAGCTGTTGCATTTACGCTATTCGAGATATACTCGTATGTACCGTACCTTGGTTAAAAAAAGGGAACAACAAATCCGCATTGAAATAAGAGCACGTTTTACCGTCTATAACAATCGCCGTAGTAGATGTCGCAGTTTTTCATCCTCTTTTTCCGGCCCATTTCATTGCATTTCTTAGATGGAGGTAATATCTGCCTTACTACAGCCTAGGGCCTCCCCTAGTTGTCCTGCTGCATGTGGACTATTAAGGGACCCCACATTCCACGTGCATATCCGAAGTTCAATGTCCTCGATTCGTTGCAGGGGTTTTACAGTAGATACCTTCGTTTTCAAGGCTTGTTTTTCCTTCGTAACGTTGGTTTTTTTCCGTGGTCGGGCAGTTACTCCGCGGCACAACTCCCAAACTGAAGAGCCAGTTCAATTTTGATACCCCTAGAACGAGGTGTCGGTAAGACCGAAACCAATGACCTGTTGTTGAGATGTGAGCGCTGACGTTGGTCCAAAAAGGGCTCTTCCGACACATATGTCGGAGTAGGCCAGATAAGGCCTTATTTGTGTTATTCCGTGACTTAAAAGTGTAGAAACAGTTGGGAGTATCGAGTATGGCCAGGTTGAAAGCACTCAGTGATTTTCCTGTTTCCATTGGGTATATAACTTAATTAGTGTGTTTTTTTTTTCAAAATTTGAACGTTTATTTAAGAGAAACATGTACAATAGTATTATTCAAAGTATTGCCCATCTGAAGCTATGACTTTTTCCCATCCCTCTGACAATTTGTAGATCCCATCCCAAAAGAACTGCGCCGGCTTGGCAGCCAAGAATGAATCAAGCCAATTTTTTATATTCTGCTCTGATGTGAACCGTATTTCAAAGGACAAGGTCTGTGCTAAAAGGCGGGTGGGGTAAGACTTCCCATCCACTGTTTTCCAAATAGTTCTTAACCGGAATAGCAACGTGGGGCCGAGCGTTGTCATGATGGAAAATTATTGCCTCGTGTCTGGTCGCATATTCCGGGCGTTTTTCGGCTACTGCTCCCTTCAAACGGATTAATTGTGTTCGGTAGCGTTGTCCATTGATGGTTTCACCCGGTTTTAGCAGCTCATAATACAGCACACCCATCTGATCCCACCAAATACAGAGCATTACCTTCGCGCCATGGATATTCGGCTTTGCCCTTTGATTTGGCTGGTTGGCCGGGTTTAACATATGATTTTTTGCGCTTGGGGTTGTCACAATGGATCCATTTTTCATCACCAGTAACAATCCGATGCAAAAATGACTTCCTTTTGTAGCGTTCCAGCAGCATTTCGGACATGCAAAACCGCCTTTCGACGTCTTTCGGCTTGAGTTCATGTGGAACCCAATTTCTTTGCTTTTGATTATATCCAGCTGCTTTTAAATGTTTTGAAATGGCTGCTTGAGTGACATCCAAAGATTTTGCGAGCTCTTCTTGTGTTTGGCAACAATCTTCATAAAGTAATGCTTCCAGTTCTTCATCTTCAAACTTTTTTGGCTGCCCAGGACGTTTATCATCTTCCAAGCCAAAGTCACCACTTTTAAATCGTGCAAACCACTCTTGGCACGTTCGCTCAGCTAGCGTATGTTCACCATAAACTTCCACCAAAATACGATGACTTTCGCCAGCAGTTTTCTTCATATTAAAGTAATGAAGAAGAACTCCCCGCAAAAACACTTTTTCAGGCACAAAGTTCAACATACTTGAGTGAAAAAAAATTATTGTTTTTTACGCTTCAAATGAAGGACATACTCGTATACTGAAATGACGTACAATGACAGTGGCTTTCCAACGCATGTTCCAATGGAATAATACAAGTTACGCCATCTCTTAGCAAACCGCACGAATTAAGTTATAGACCCAATACATCACCCAACTGTTAAGCCATCTGTTAGTCAAATCGACATTTCATATTCACACCCCTATTACATATTTCAGAAAAATATCAAAGCAGTAGATTCTTGAGCGCAATAATTCCCATAATTTCTAGCATTTTTATTGTATACTTTAATATTTTTATTTATATATTTTATGTATAATAACTTTGCATTTATTTAACTTAAAAGTACGTACCTATATGTATGTTTAGTTTTGTTACATTTTTGTCCGTTTATTTTTCATATAATGGATAACATTTTCATTTATTTTATTGACTTCATTCCTTCCTCAATTTTGCTGATATGTTTCAAGTTTTTATATATTTTTGTCGTGTTTTACAATATTTCTATATTTTCATGGGCAACCTTTAAAAATTAATTTTTAACTTGTATCTCATTCTACTGTAATACATATACTCGTATGTATGCATAAAATCTCACATGCGCTAATAACTGGTATATTTGTTATTTTTTTCAACTTATTCGGTATAAATATTCTTACATAATTTTTTTGTTTTTTTTTTTTTAAGAATATATTGTAACTCTATTTAATATTTTTGCTAAAAATATATAAATTTATATATTTGCATATACTCGTACTCATATGATACATGTCCTTTGATTTGTATATTTTATTTATATTATTTTACAGTCTTGATTTAGATAGGTTTCTACAATTTTCTAAAATTAAAAGCAACAACTTGTTTTGAAAGCCAAAGATACAATATTTTCTTATAGAAATATTTTTTTATTTTTTTTTTTTAATTTGTATATAATGGAAAATAAATGAAAAAGATGGGAATTTTCCAATATAAATAGGATGGCTAAGGGGTATGGATGCAATGATAACCATTGCATGCGCCTGTACAAATTTCGGTTGCTAATAGATACACGTTTTTAATTTGAACTACTTTAACAATACTGCGGTGTATTTACATACAGAAATACTTTTCTGTTTTCTTTTCATATTTGTGGTTATGGTTCTTGCAATTTTGTTTTGGTTTGTTATTTTTGTTTTATTTTAAATTTTCGTTTTTGGTCAGTCAACAATCTATGTATGTAAAGTATATGAATGTGTAGATAATCCTGAATTAATTTATTGCCTTCGATCGGGCATTTCATTTGATGCTGGTTTTGATTTTTTTTTTTTTTTTTTGCTTAAATATGAAAGAATAGCAGTAGCACTTGCTACAGCATCGTTTTGCGCGTTGGCTAAAAATGGAAATAAAAAATATCCTGATTTGTTGCTACTGCTGCTGGTTCTGGTGTGTTGCTGTTGCTGTTGCTGTTGCTGTTGCTGCATCATCGTTGCCATCAGCTATTGATGACGTTTGAATTGACATTGATTTACAGAAATCCTCTGCTGTCTGGATTTGTATGCCTGGTTATGCTTTGGTTGATCTTCTTCCTTCTAGACGTTACCACCGCAGAGATTTGTGAATATACATAAACATATACATACTCGTATCTCTGTTAGAATGAAGGAATTTTTATATCGATGATTATATCGATGATGATGATGAAAATATTGAAGGATGTCAAAGCATGATAAACGTTGCTGTTGACACAAGTATCAATGTTAGCTGCTGACTAAATTGATATGACATCGGGTTGTGTATTGAATGTGCTGATGAGGCATCATAAACAGTGTCGTCGTTGTCCCCAAGGATTACATCTGTGAAAATGAAATGTTTTAATATTTTTCCGTTTCTTTTTAACAAACTGAGAAGGAAGTATTTCACATTTATGAAGCAAGATACAATATATATTAGACTTTGTGAATAGAATTCTGTATAAGAGACGGCGAAGTGGGTTTATTGTTTTAGTGGTGAACTTGCTTATTTCCACTCTTAGTAGCAAATGCGATTTCAGATGAATTTCTTGGTAATAGTGTTACCAGATGATCTAAAGCTAGAAATTAGGACATACCGTGAAGGGATAGTTTAGATAAATTTAGTTCGGAGATCTGCATCGCCACTAATGGGAAAGCAGCTTACTTTCTAGAACATGGATGGGCACGTCCATATAAAGGCTAAATTGGCTAACCTAAACCTAATATCCACCCATGCCCCTACGAAAGTCAAGGCGCCAGGATAGGATAGAAAGTCATTTTTTGTTACTAAGCTCAATTAACACGACATTACGTCTGGAAACGAAGTTAGGCTTATTGACTACGGGGGAGATGAAGCATCACTATAGTAAACATATGGTTTCCTTATCTCAATATACACAAGGGAACATGGCAGTCTCCGGATCATGAAACACAAAATGAAATTGATTTCCAGTATTCTGGCCGCCCGAGCCAACATTTAATCAAATCACCACCTTGTTGAAGGCATAGTGCGAAGGTAAATTTCCTAAGCGCCACAACAAAGAACAGCTACTGTAAGAAGTTAAAATGTTAAAAATCTATAATCGCAAAAGAGATTATTCGCCCAACGCGTATTCCAAAATTCCTCGACAACTCCCATGCCGACAGCAACAAGTACCGAATATCATTGAATATGTGCTGAATTTCACCTGAACAGCCACCAAAAAAACCATCGATTTAATGAAGAATGCCAGAATGTTACAGTCGGCAGCTAAAATATCAACTTTGTCTACCTTGAAAAACTTTAATGCCAATCGCGGTTTTTTTTTTGGCCTTAGTCGTCTCAGTCCTACATACTTTATGGAAGTGACTCTATCGAAAGCGAATAAATATATATCCTCAGCGATTACGAGAGAAAAACCTTTCAAAAAATATTCAGTCCCGGTTGCGTTTATGGGCTTTTGAGGAGAAGATTCGACAACGAACTATACGAGGTGTACAGCAGACCTGCCAAGACTTTGCGCATCAGTCGCCTAAGTTGGCTGGGACATGTAGAGTGAATATACACCAATCTCCCGGCCTTTGAATCTATCCCAAAGCGGCAACGTAATAGAGAAGAACCTCACCTTTTGTGGCACGCACAAGTAGAATGGGGCTTTCACTGACTTGGAGTGCGCAACTAGGCTAACTGGAAAGGCTTGTTTCTTCGACAGCCTAAGTGAGAAAGTAAGCAAGTTCGAGTAGCATCATACATCGAGCCGACTTTCTACACAACAAAATCTGAATGTCATGCCTAAAAAATGGAGGACTGAACAATTCAGGGGTTGGACGTAAGACGATTTGGTACATTTGGCAAAAGTGTGAAAGCTCTGAAACAGATTAAGATGGTTTACCTTTTTATCAATACAAAGGCCAAGCATTCTAACATCCATGCCAACTAATAAGTGATATGATACAGATAGGACACCCTTTTTATGTCTGTGGTTCAGCTAAGGTCAAATCGGTGTGGCAGATCGGAGTCTATGGCTTTCAACTATCTGTTATTAGAGTGGCTGTCTGAGAAATCAAATGATAATCTTTGCTTGTGCCACTTTAAGTAAGCTTATTCAGCTTCCCTGAATACTCGTATCTCGATGTCCATGTAACTAATAATTTTGAGTTTTTATCTTTTGATCCATATCATTGAGAGATGATGCTCTTTTTTTTACTACTTTTGACGTTGTCAAACGTATATATCTCTATATTTAATTCCTTCGGGGTGAAACTCGATGACGTTAGAACTTGATAACTGCTGGGCCGATTTTCTTGATTTTTGTTTTGTTAGTATTACCATTTTATAAGAAAATAATAGTACTATCACATTGGCAAATCGATGGTGCTGCCTCTATCATCGCGAGATACTACTAGGCCAAAGAGGGCTAAAAATATTACGCTCTCTTTATCAAATTTTATGGAGATCCACTCACAAATTTTCCAAAGTTCTACTCTAAAATTAAACCAATCGAATGCCAATATGATATTTCTTTCTCCCACATCTTGCCAAATACGAGTGCAAAGTGAGTTATTTTGTTGCAATGCGAGTGTATCAACGGTCGATCTGAGCAATAGGATTTCTCATCAAATTGTTTTGACACCGACACATATAAAAAAATCGATACCTCAACGGCACATTTTGCTATTAAGATGAATAATCTTTTTGACAACTTAAAAAGCTACACTCTTAACACAACCAACCCTGATCGTCGACCTGTTTCGGCATATAATGAAACTCTGCAGTCTATTAAAGCTACTAGGGAGTGGATCTGGATAGATTTATTATCTGTGATATCAGCTATAAACTCAGTATTTTCACACATCATCAGCCCTACTTTCGAGTTATTTAAGTTACATCATAAAGATAACGCTCACCTTTACCATTGCATATTGCTCATTATAGCTTATTTAGTTCAGCGCGAGTGCGTTAAAACCGGTCTGTTACTTTGTTTCACTCATCAACTCACTCAATATGCTATTTTTACTCCATTCAGAAGGAGTGAACTAATGTTCTTCCTTCGCGAGAAACGATCGATCGCCACCTAGGCGGCTGGAGACAGAAATAAAAAAAAATGCTTGGACGATACTACTATAAGTTTCATATACAATGGTACGAGGGTGGGTCAATAAGTCCGTGACTTTTGGATTAAAACACAGATTTTTTGATAAAAAAATAATTTTATTTTTCAACGTAGTCTCCCTTGACCTCTATACACTTTGTCCAACGCTTCTCCAATTTTTTTTATCCCTTCCAAAAAAAATGATTTGTCGAGGTCCTCAAAACAGGCCTTTGTTTGCGAGATGACTTCATCATTGGAGTCAAATCTTTTTCCACCAAGCCATTTCTTCAGGTTTGGGAACAAGAAGTAGTCGCTCGGAGCCAAATTTGGAGAATAGGGTGGATGAGGGAGCAATTCATAGCCCAATTCATGGATTTTTGCCATGGCAACTGCACATGTGTGCACCCTTGCATTGTCTTGGTGGAAAAGAACTTTTTTCTTGGCCAAATGAGGTCGTTTTTTTTTTTCAAATCGTCATTGAATCGGTCCAATAAGTTGGCATAATATTCCCCATTGATTGTTCTTCCCTTTTGAAGGTAGTCAATGTGGATTATCCCGCGTGCATCCCAAAAAACAATCGCCATAACTTTATTGGCTGACAAACCCACCTTGGCCTTCTTTGGCGCCGATTCACCCTTAGAAACCCACTGTTTTGACTGTTGTTTGTTCTCTGGTGTGTTGTGATGGATCCATGTTTCGTCCACGGTTACAAAACGGCGCAAAAACTCCTCCATATTGCGATTAAATAACGCCAAACCTTCCTGTGAAGTTGTTACACGATTGCGTTTGTGGTCGACTGTGAGCAAACGCGGCACCCATCTTGCGGAAAGCTTTCTCATGCCCAAGTGATCATTCAAAATTGAAACCACTGAGCCATGCGAGATCCCTACGGCTTCCACAATCTCTCGCACTTTCAATCTTCGGTCAGCCAACACCATATCGTGAATTTTTTCGATTGTTTCGGGTGTAGAGACCTCAACTGGGCGTCCAAGACGTTCGGCATCTTCAGTGCTTGTACGGCCACAACGAAATTCAGTAAACCACTTTTTTACCATTGAAATCGATGGTGCAGAGTCCCCATAGTACTCGTATTTATCAAGCTTAGCCTTGGTCTCGGTAATGGTTTTTTTACGCAAGAAATAATGCTTAATAAGCACACGAAATTCACTTTTTTCCATTTTCTCCTCAAATTAGTGAGTAGTCTGATAAAAATAGCTGTCAAACACAAACTAACTGACGCAGCAAGTTTAAATTTTGACAGGAGTCAACTGACAGATGCCTGTTGACAGGAGCAGTGTTGCTGTTTCAGTAAAGAGGTCAGAAATTCAAAAAGTCACGGACTTATTGACCCGCCCTCGTATTACTGTATTTCAGGTTTAGGCAGAAAGAAAATTCCGGAAAATCGATTAATTCGCATTTTTCGCACTTTTCGCATTTTACGATAGTCGGCGTTGGGGGTATTTGACAGTTTATTTGTATGCGCGTTAATGTATGTAGGTACATAAGCACGTGTTCGGTCTTTGGCAGCGAATTGTAAATTTGAAGCACATCTAAACACCACTTTGCGGGACAAATTTGTCATGGGATTGGATAAAGGTCCAGAGAAAGACAAACTGTTTCTTGAGGATGTGGAAAAATTAACCTTTGAAAGGGTCATGGAAATTTCCGTAGCAGTCGAATGCATCAGACGGCAATACGAAGCACTTAATGTGGAGGTTAAAACCGAACCAGAAGTTTTCCGGCTCAAGTCAATGAATAAAAAGGCACCGTCAATTTTAAATAAACAATACAACCAAGGAACAGCGCCAGCAACAACAACTTGTACAAGATGCGGATTAAAAAATCACGTAGCGTATAATTGTCGTTTTAAGAACTACATCAACTACAGATGTGACAAAAGGGGGCACCTGAAGAAAATGTGCAGAGGTCGTCGAAACAACAACACATCAAACAAAGTTAAATGTAATTATTTAGAAGATCAAGGTAATGATTGATAGCGGTGCGTCAATCTCCGCTATTTCGGAAAGCGTTTATCGAGAACATTTCAGTGGGGTAAAAGTTACCGAATCAAATATATCTTTGAGGACGTATGATGCATCCGTAATTAAACCTGTTGGAGTATGTAAGGTAAATGTTCAATTCAAAAACTTATCAAAACTAGTAGAAGTATTTATAATAAAAAATGGGGGTCCACCAATAATGGGAAGGAATTGGATGAAAACATTTAACATAGGCCTTAAAAATGGTGATTTAGTTAAAGTTTTAGACAGTTATAAAAATCTTTTTGATGGTAGATTGGGAACTTTTAAGTATGGCACAGTCTCATTAAAACTGAAAGATGGTGCAACACCGAAGTTTTTTCGCCCTAGAAAATTGCCTTTCGCGATAAAAGACAAAGTAGAGTCTGAAATTGATATGTAAACCTTAGTGAGTGGGGCACTCCGATCGTTCCAATTATGAAAAAAGACGACACTGTGAGAATATGTGGTGATTATAAAGTTACACTAAGCCCACACTTGGAGCCCTATCAATATCATTTTCCAAGGATTGAAGAGCTTTTTGCTAAACTGCATGGGGGGCAGGAATTCTAAAAAATTGATTTAGCAATGGCTTACCAACAATTGCCATTAGATGAAGATTCAAGGAAATTGACCACAATATCTACCACAAAGGGATTATTTGAATATACGAGAATGGTGTTCGGAGTTGCACCGGCGCCAGCAATTTTTCACGAAAAAATCGAATCTTTATTGAGTGGAATAGATGGGGTTACAATTTTCATGGATGATTTGTTAGTTACAGGGAAAAGTAAAAGGGACGGAACCGAAGAACATAAACGAGCTCCAATCTTTTCTCGGTATTATTAATTTTTACCTTCAGTTTATGCTGGATCTAGCGACAAAGGCAGCGCCTCTTTAAAATAATCTGTCAGGTCATTTTGTTTGGGGTAAGCCCCAAAAAGACTCTTTTGAGTTAGTCAAGAAAAGCATGACATCCGATATATGTCTTGCACATTTCGATCCTTCGGAAAAAGTGAAGTTAATAGTGGATGCAAGTCCAGTAGGGTTAGGCGCTGTGCTAGTGCATCAGTATGCTGATGGTAAAGAGCTTCCAATTTCGTTTGCGTCTAAAAGACTGTCGAAGGCGGAAATGAAGTACTCCCAAATAGAGAGGGAAGCTTTAGCCATTGTTTTTGGTGTAAATAAGTTGAACCAGTATCTGTTTGGAAAAATTTGTTTTAGTGTCAGACGATAAAAAGGAATTCCGGTCATGACGGCAAATAGGCTGCAAAGGTATGCTCTATTTTTGTCTGGATACAATTTTTCAACCCAACATGTTAAATCGAAAAATAATATAGCAGATTTTTTCTCTTGGTCAGTTGAAGACCTTGAAGAGACGGAAGTAAGCATCCCGGGAATGATTTCGAACGACGTTTTTATCAACTATTTTTCGAGTAAGGAAAATCCGGTATCTGTCACTTTCTCGGAAGTTCAACTAGAAACAGCTAATTCTACTTAGGGTTTTCGATTTGGTCAGTAAAAATTGGCCAAACAAATCAGTTGATTCAAAACTAAGTGCTTTCTTTCTAAGGAAAAATTAGATCTCGACTTCAAAAGATGTTCTGTTTTGGGGATATAGATTAATTATACCCACTAGTATGCAAGACAGAGTTCTACAGGAGATACATAAGTCGCATTTAGGAATTGTTAAAATGAAAAGCTTGGCCAGAGCATATTTTTGGTGGCCTGAAATAACCAAACAGTTGAAAGACTTAGTTAAGAGCTGCGAGCAATGTTTAACCTATACGGCTCATCCACCAAAAAATGAACTCATTTCCTGGAACTGGCCAACCAAGCCATGGGAAAGGCTTCATTTAGATTTTATGGGTCCAGTGTTCGACAGGTATTTTTTAATATTGGTGGACTCCCATAGCAAATGGATCGAATGCATCGATATGAACAAATCAAAAAGCAATAAAAATACGATCGAGCAACTAAGATGCATTGTCTCGCGTTTTGGACTGCCAAATACAGTCGTAACTGATAACGGTACACAATTTAAATCTCAAGAATTTGAAAGTTTTTTAAAGAATAATGGAGTTGAACATTTAACTTCATCAGTGGGTCATCCAGCTACAAATGGGCAAGCGGAAAACGGTGTCAAAATTATTAAATTAGCTTTAAAAAAAGCTCTGCATGGTTTTAATACAAAGAGTAGTTTAAATCAATATTTGCAACGCTTTTTACTCGACTACCGCAACTCCATTCATAGTACAACTGGTGTAAGTCCGGCAGAGTTAATGTTTAATAGAAATATTAAAACACAATTAGTTTTAATAAATCCAATGAAATGCAAAAACAATGTTAACTTAGAAATAATTAAAAGCTTTGTTAAAAAAAATCAATCAAGACAGAGGCATTTTTATAAAGGCCATGGAAAAAGAATTTTAAACATAAATGATATGGTTATGACTAAAGATTTTAGGAAAGCAGGCAAAGTAACTTGGGTAAAAGGTAAAATTATCAAATCTCTTGGCAAACAATATTATATTGTTAACATTGTATCCAACAATGTAAATTGGAAAAGACATGTAAATAACATAAACATAAACTTGTTTATGATATAGTTGATACAATTAACACTAAAACTAAAATTGTGGAGAAAATAACTTTTGTAATTCACCTTCACTATCAGCTTCAAATGAATTTTGTTATAAAAATAGAGAACTAAGAAACAGAATTGTAACATATAAATGTAAAAATTACCAGAGTGATCAGAGGGGAGAGTTGTAACGTATGTAGGTACATAAGCATATTATTAATATTACACTACTCGTATTACTCCTTTAATGTAAGTACATAAATAATATTCTATTACTTGTATTGCAATGTATTGACTTAGATAAGTAAGAAGAGGTTGATAGTTGTTGCCCACCAACCTCTCAGAAAACTTCATCCTCTGGTTGCCTTACACCGTATTATTGTAATTCTTTTAATAAAGTGAATTAATTAGTTAAATTATTGTTGGTTAGTTGGTACCCGAAAATTACAATTTTGTTTTTACAAAAGTGAATTGAGTAAATCGCGATTTTTTTTAATTTTGTGCATCGCTTTAACATTTACATAGCTTTTATACAATTGATTTAAGGTAAAAAAAAATGCCAAGACCAATGCGCGCAAACATTGATGCAATCGGTGGACAACAACACTGGTGGGATCTTTTTTCTGGATGCGCCAGGTAAGGTAAGACATTAGTTATTTCGCTGATTCTGGCCATGATTCGATCATCATGAACATCTCACTGCAAACAACGTTGCCAGTGATTCTCCCTGGGACCGATGCAGATGAGCTCAATGCTTGCCTGAAGGTATCATCGTTGTGGAAATACGTAAAAATATCAATAAAAGAGTTCACCTTCAAAAATTTCATAGTGATTTTTAAAGCAATTGTTAGAAATTGGTAATGGAAAAGTCCCAGTACATATGATGACAGGGTTAATAACGTTTCGGCATGATTTCTGCCAATTCGTGGATTCACAAGCGGCTCTCATTGACAATGTGTTTTCCAAAGTAAATCGAAATCATCGTAATAACGCTTGGCTTAGTGAACGAGTAATCCTCGTTCGATGTCAACGCATTGAACTTCGCCATTCAATCGCAATTCGCCGGAGATTCATTGTCATACAAACCAGTTGATTGCTCAACTAATCAAGATGATGTAGTTAATTATCGGACGGAGTTTTTGAATTCCTTGGATATACCCGGATTTCCACCGCCTAATTTGCAAATCAAAAACGGTTCGGTCATCATAATGCTATGAAATTTGAGTCAACCACGACTGTGCAATGGTACCAAACTTGCTGTTTAGAATTTGATCCCGAATCTGTAGAAGCGACAATTCTAAAAGGAAAATATTCGGGGGATATTAAAGCAATGAATTATGTGATCGATAATCTTTTTGATTTTAGTGTCGAAGAGTAGCAAGTTTAGAGGATTTTGCGCTGAGAGGTCATCCGCAACAACGGTTTCAGTGTGAAAATTGAGGGATGCAATTCTTTGAATTGAACAGACGGAGTATTAAACTTGTAAGTTATTGAAAGGTTGTGGTATCTGTATATCATGCGAATAATTTATAATACTTATGGAGATTGAATCGTATACACGAGAAGACTCATTGTTGACTGAAAGCCCTACGTCATTCAACTGTTATTGTCCAAAAATCAATGACTCTATTAATCAATCATTTTATAACGTATCGTTCCAATAAGTCTCAGCATCAATGGCATCATTAAAATCTTATTAAATGTTCGTTTAAACGATTTACTCTCTTTTTCCTGTGTAATGTCGCTGTTAATGTCCTTAAACAGAATGAAATCAACCAAAACGCCTATTTTATGTCAAACCAAACATACCCTGGCCTATGTCAACATTGTCCTTTTTTTTCCTTTTTCTCTCTCTCTCTCCCTCCTCCTTTTCATCGGCCTCTATTGACATACCATTACATCATCCTGTGGTTTATTGAAACTCCATTACCCGGATACGAGCCAGAATATAATGTCAATTGAAAATAAACACGAGAGACTGACAAAAGCGAAAAGAAAAACGAGGAATCGTCTCTGGTTGTTTACCTACAATTACTTCGTGACAAAGGTTATTGTCCGACCCCTTCTCGTCTTTTATCTTCCTTTAACCACTTCGATATAACTGTCTACTTCCTTTTCTCAGTTAAACTGTATGGCTAGCATTTTTACATACCTTTCCTTTTAACTGGATTTTCTGGATCATCACCAGTGTCCACACTCTTTGGTTGATGATACAGTTCCGAGCTTTTTATTCGCTTTTTACCTAAAAGATACAAAAAATAAAAAAATGAAAAGTTGAAAATGAATTTGAATTATAGAATCCATGAAAAATGAGTGAGTAATGCAAATCGCAATAACTGCCATTCACTTCTATCACAACGTAGTCACACTGACCACTGTGCTCGTCAGCCGATATGGATTTGAATAAATTACTCGTACACCCATTTGCCGTTACTTTTATTGCATACAAGCCGAAGAGCGGTAAAGGATAAGGATTTTCCAGAAGAAAAACAAAAAAAAAAGAAAAGAAAATAAGGAATTGAAGGAGAGGAATGAATTTATTATTTTAAAATCTCGGTCTCGGCTTTGAGGACAATCGGTTCAGTTTCCCATAACTAAGTCGAACGTTTTACCCACCTTTATGTCTTCCCTCGAAGTTATCTAGGTAATTCACTGCATTTGGTGGTATTCCTAAAGAAGAAATTCGTTTCAGATGTATGAGTTTCGAATTAATTTGAATTTATTAAAAATTTTAAATTTAAAAATGTAAACGACTTTTAAGATTAAGAATAAAGTTTTTTCTTTAAAGTTGCGTATAATCCCGGGAGGAATCAAAAAGGATTCTGAGGGTTTAGCACATTAGTGGATTGGATTGTTAAAAGTGAAAGGTTATACACAACTTTCCACTAATTTGGCTAATTTATGGTGGAAATTGCACGGAAACCATCCGGCACCACCATTTATCCGTGAAATCTTACAGTTCCCACTGTTGTGCAAAGTGTGGAGCATTTTCGGCAGCTAAATGTATTAATTCGAACTGCAGCAAAAGACATTCAGAGCGCTTACAAGGATCGTGCTCTTGCTCTAAGGATTGGTTTGGTAGATTTCGGAACGGTTCTGGACGGCCTTACGACATTTTTGGAATCTTCGTGAAAGATAACCCGAAGATTGCTGCGAGGCTTAATATTGAACATTCGTCAGCATTTCGCTTTCGGTTTAGTGAAACTTGTATTCAGTTCCAAGCTCGACAAGTGGATGCCCCATTATTTGACGGAAAAAAATAAGCTAGACAGCGTCTTCGTGGCCATATCTCTGCGTAGACCAATGCAAACGAACATTTTTTCTTTCGAGGTGACGAAAAGTGGATTCTGTAAAATAATGTGCAAAGAAAATGGTGATGGAAACAAGCAGATGAAGGTGCAGAACCCGTGGCAAAATCTCGTTTATCCATCATGATAACGCCAAACAACATGTTGTCTAACAAGAGCTGCAAAAACTGGAAGAGTTAGAATGGAAAATCCATCAGCACCCACCGTATTCCCCAAACTTTACTCCTTCGATTTCATCTGTTTCGGTTGACCGGTTTAAAAGGAAGCAAATTTGGTTCCGAAGCTGTCATAAACTACCTTTTGTTTTTTTTTTAATACTTCTCTGTTGACTCTTATGTCTTGACTCTTGTGTCAAGAAAGCCTGTTCGTCATCGTACTCGTATTTGGAATTCCCTTGAATTTATTTGAACTCTTCACAACTCATCTGCAACTTTCCACATTACCTCATTCATATTTGCCTAAGGTAACCCATTCGGCTGCCAGATTGGATATCTAAGTGGATTCTATAAGACAATAAATCTGAAGCGAGAGAAAGGAAAAACATCTTACACGGTATTGAACAGACTGACTTCCGAGTTGAATTCTCCTGAATTGAACACATCAACATTCTGGTACATTTGATGTTCGTCGCTTTCGGAAAGTCTAATGACAGGCTCAATTGAGAGTGAGAGAAGTTTACCAGAAAAACTTGTTGCTACTATGAAGGTTGCCAATGATCGCGGTAACTGTCAAGACTTACACGACGGTAAGGAATTGGAGGAATTTAATTTTCTGATATGACTTGTTGTAATAACTGATGTAGTAGAGGCAGCAATGCCTAAGCTCTAAAATGGACTTACGACGTTTGCCTGTCTCGTGCAGAAAAGTAAAACTTTACCACTTGACCCACGACCTTAAGCCAGGGATTACCAAAGTAGGATTCAATTTCTCAGGAACGCCAGAGCCGCTCTACTCTACATTGCCGGAAAACGAATAGAGAAAGTATAAAGCTTTCTTTCTTTAATTGGCTTAGATTTTGCGCTTCTGCTTTATATGTAGGTGTAGTACTTGGAAAATTACCAAGCCTTATTCATGGATGACTTCGCAATAACCTAAAGATAGTCTGCCCACCACTAGCGATAAAGAACGAGGAACAAATGAACGTTAAACACTGAAAACAAACTGAGAACTGATTATTCACACCTTACGACGCGAAGACATTTCTGAAAATATTGTGTTTCACTACGCAACACTCTCAAAGTGAGATTGCCTCACGCCAAAGGTAATTTTTTTCGTGACGCCGCTGCCGTCGTAAATATGTTAAATATGTCACTGTGGCTTTGACAGACACAAAGCATCGGCTGCACATTTTCTTTCCTTGGTACTACTGGCTCTGTTCAAGATAGACTGATTAATCTTCTCTACGTTGTTAGTTATAGTATGAGTTGCAGGTTCATAGCAATCTTTTGGAGGTTCGATGATTACCCACTTCGACATTCTTTTATCTTAAACTCTGTCACGCAATGAAATCAAAATGCTGTTTGCGACGAAAATACAAAATAGACTCTTTCAGTATTCAGAACTAGCTTAAGAAAATATCAAAGCCAGGGAACCTATGCATTTTGCCTCTATTGCCAACAATAATTATTTATTCTATTATTACGATGAACAGGTCTAGCAACCGAAGAACCAAAGCCCATAGCAACGGTATAGAAGAGCATAAAGTTTTACTCCACACTGACGCTAAGTTCTCTGACTCTATTCAAGGCTTGAGTCGACAGAGAATTACTATATATAACTTCAATATATTTGCTGGGGTTAGAGGATAAACTAGCGTTTAAATTGCCTGCGTTCTTAATCAGGATTTCCGCAGATAAACTTATTTTTCGTGAGCATTCGTGCACGCTGCAGGTACACCAGACTTGCACTTCTTGTCATCAGTTTAGAAGGTAGCTAGCATATATTCATTTATGAGGAAGATTAACACAATTCGATCAAAGGCCAATGTAGAAGTCAAAAAGAGTCATTTAGGTAGCAAATTATATAACATTCACAAGCTCTGTATGTAGGCTAAACCAGAAGTAGGCAACTAAAAGCGTGCTGCACCTGAGCAAGAAACAAAAATTGTCAGCAGACAAAAGTATTTTTGACTAAAGTAAACGTCATTGACTTAAGGCCGATATACTCCGCGTGAGAACTTTATAAAAATATCATCAAAAGATACTACAGACTCTGTACGAATCATTCATCTAATAATCATTAGGAACGAAATTCAGAGCTTTAACTTAATTTTATTGTCCCAGACGAATTCAAAGACCCTATTCAGAGATTATGCACCCAACAGTGGACGTGAATGGATAGAAAGAGGACATTAAACTTTAAACGCCTTTGCACATCTGAAATAAACAGGGCCTTTAAGAATCAGCTACATAAAAGACTCCTCGCATGTGATACAATTTGTATTAACGACATTAGGTAATGGATTCGGTATTACAACATAGTTAAAGCTATGTTGCTAGAAGCTACACAGCTACTTTAAAATATCAGCATCGCATAAACTGATGCCTGTGGTATAATTATGTCTTCTAATATATGTAGGCAAGGTATTGTTAGAAGCAACTGAAGATACACACATATTACAAGCATAAGGTGCTGTAGCAGCTGCCAAGAGCCTTCCAGCTCATACCCATTCTAAATATTAATGAGTCTTAATATAAGTATTGTAAATATAGTATTGTACTAAAATATATCTGGTAATCCTATAAAAAGATGCAGTCGAGGTATACCCATACTAAATGTCGTGTTTAAGACTTTATTCAGTGCAATATAAGAATGCCTTTCTGCAAATCAATCGGTTAGTAGATACCAGGTTGGCTTTCGATGGACTAAAGACTAAGAAACTTCAAGTCGAGGCTTATACCGATTTCATCGAGTTTACAACATAAATATTCTTCCACGAAGGTAGCCAATTTCCGAAATCAGCAAATACCTATTCAGCCAAGTCGCTAAGCAAAGTATATTTTGGTTCCCCTTCGAACTATGAGATTCGGGCAAGTAGTTACGTACCGTAGGAAAAAAATGCGGAAAGCACTATCTTCAGCATATGTATTTACTCAGCTGCTGGGACGAGCAAACGATATTGACATCATCCTAACCGAAGCACTGTTCATTGGCTAGGATAAAGTATCACTTTTGTCGAAAGGACAAAACAATCGCAGATGGTAGAACGTTCGGTCTAAGGAATTGGAAACAGCCTATTGAGGATCGAAGAAGATAGAAGACCTTCGTATCTTATACAGGGACTGCTGAATAGAAAATGGGGAGCCAATAAGAATTGTCTGAAGTTGATACAGAAACCAAGAAAAACGTGCTGATTATGTTCTCCTAAATGAGTTGGAAATACTCGAATTCATTGAAAAAGTATTTCAGAACAAAATTGAAGTTAAACATCATCGGAAACTTAGGACTTTCCATTTACACATAAAAAATGTGGATAGGCCATGTTTCTTATAATTGGCAACATTGTTTTAACGACAGCCGTGTTGACAGTTCTCAGTTGTTTTGAGGTAAGTTTGGTTTGAGAATTCATCATGAATATACTCACACCGAAGCAACGTTTTCAAATCGTTCAAATTTATTCTGAAAAACATTGTTCAATTCGATAAACTCTTCGGAAATTACGTGCATCTTATGGTGCTCATAATCATCCATCAGAACAATTTATTCGAGAAACTATTTTTACGTCGTACACAAGACAAGCGCCAATTCGTCATAGCAGTCAACAATTAAATTTGTGTCCAAAGAGTTTATGAAAATTAGACCTCAAGATTATGCCATGTACAAGTATACTGCGACGGCCACATGGCCAAATTCATATTAACACATTAATGCCATACAGTTCTCAAATAAATCTGATTCTATGGATATTTAAAACACTCGTATGTGTCTTATTTCAATTTAAATTTCCTTGCCTCTAAAAAATGGCAACGATTAGTATAAGGCCTCGTAGAAGCAGCATCTTCCGACAGGTGCTGGTTCCTTAAATGACGAGAATGAGCCTCTGCAGCCGAACATCTTGCAGCTCTGCTAATAAGTCCTACTTCACGCCTCCCCGTGGCGCCATCTGGGAATCTCACTAGAGGTTGCGAAGTGAAGGGGGCAAATGGCGAGTTTCCTGCGCCATTAACCAGGATTAGTGTCGGAAAAACAAAACAAGACCTTATACGGGCTACTCCGACATATTTGGAGCTCAGGCCGGAAAGGATTTCCAGGACTTAGTCAGTGTCTTGGAAAACAGATGGTGGCGGACGAGCCCTATAAGGACCAACGCCAGCGCTCACATCCCGAAACGGGTTACTGGCTTCGGTGTAACCGACCCCCCGTCCTAGCCACACTCAAAATGGAACTGGTCCTCCAGGTTGGGGGTTGTGCCTCCGGGGTAACTGCCCGGCCATTTAAAAAAAAATTAAGTTACGAAGCATCAACAAGCCTCGGATATGGACGGATCTACTGTTGACAACCCACGCAAACGATTTAAGGACAATGAGCTTCGGATATGCACGTGGAATGTTAGATCCCTTAATAGACCACGTGCAGCCGAGCAACTAGCGGAGGCCCTAGACTGCTGCAAAGCAGACATAACCGCCATCCAAGAAATGCGATGGGATGGGCCGGACAAAAAGAAGATGAAAAACTGCGGCATCTACTACGGCAATCGCTATCGACGGCAAAAGCAGCGCTTATTTGGATGCGGATTTGTTGTCGGAGGCAGACTAAGACAAGAAGTCCTCAGCTTCCGGCAATCCGCATCAAGGCTAAATTCGCCAACATTAGCCTCATATACGCGCATGCCCCCACAGAGGAGAAAGATGACGTCACCAAGGATGCCTTCTACGAGCTCCTTAACAAGACCTACGAGCAATGCCCTAGCTATGACATTAAAATTGTCCTCGGTGATTTTAATTCAAAGCTAGGAAGAGAGGGTATCTTTGGTGGAACAATCGGAAAATATAGCCTGCACAACACCACCTCCAATAACGGATTCAGGCTAATCGACTTTGCGGCGGGGCGAATCATTGTCGTGGCTAGCACGCGGTTCCCACATCTCGACATACACAAGGGGACTTGGAGAACTCCTGATCAATCAACAGTCAACCAGATTGATCACATTGCGATCGACGCAAGACACTCCTCCAGCATTATGGATGTCCGTTCGTTCCGAGGAGCCAACATCGACTCGGACCATTACCTTGTTGTAGCCAAGGTACGGGTGCGTATATCCCAAACTACGCCAAGACAAACTAATGCTGTGAGAAAATTCGACGTCAGACGGCTACAATCGCAAGAGATCGCCAAGTCCTTTTCCGATCGAGTGTCTCTTAATCTCTTAAGAGGTCCAATGCCGCCAGCATCAAGCATCGAAGACCATTGGAAACACTGCCAAAACGCCATCAGAGATGCCGCTTCTGATGTGCTGGGTTTCACTCGTCCACCACAACCAAACCCCTGGTTCGATGATGAATCCCGACAAGCACATACAGCAAAGCAAGATGCATATAACGCGGCGCTGCTTAGAAACACCAGAGCTGCTTATGAGCTCTATGAGCGGAAGAGGAGAGACGAGCACCGGCTTCTCAGGAGGAAGAAGAAAGAGCATGAGAAGCGCGCGATCGAGGAAATTGAGAGATGCTACTCCAGGAATGAGGTTCGGAAACAAACCCCGAACCGAGGCCTTTAGAGATGAACAAGGGAACATCGTAGTAGAATCGCAGTCGATGCTGAGGATTTGGAAACATCATTTCTGCAGACTGTATAACGGCGATGACGGACCAAATACCGCTGTCAGGCAGAATCAACCTTTCAACTTGGACGATGATGACCAACAATTCCGTCCACCCGACCTGGATGAAGTGAAGATAGCCATATCGAAGCTTTAGTCCAACAAAGCTGCTGGAGCGGATGGCCTGACTGCCGAGCTCTTCAAAGCGGCAGGCGATGACTTGGTAAGGAGCATACACCAACTCATCTGTAAAATATGGTCGGATGAAAGTATGCCCGATGAATGGAACCTCAGCATTGTTTGTCCAATTCTCAAGAAAGGAGACCCTCTGAACTGCGCCAACTACAGAGGCATCAGTCTCCTTAACATCGCATATAAGATCTTATCCGCCGTATTGTGTGAACGCCTGAAGCCGTTCGTCAACAACCTGATAGGTCCATATCAGTGTGGCTTCAGGCCAGGAAAGTCCACCATCGACCAGATATTCACACTACGGCAGATCTTGGAGAAGACCCATGAGCTTCAGATCGATACCCACCACCTATTCATCGATTTTAAGGCCGCGTATGACAGCTTCTATAGAGACGAGCTATATAGAGCAATGTCTAGTTTAAGGCATCCCTGCCAAACTCGTCGGTCTGTGCAGGATGACGATGGAGAAGCACGCTGCTCCATCAAGTTCGGTAAAGATCTCACCGAGACCTTTGATGTCCAAAAAGGATTTAGACGAGGCGATGCGCTGTCATGCGATTTTTTCAACATCGTACTTGAAAGAATAGTGCAAAACTCACGAACAAACACCAAAGGCACTATCTTTCAAAAGTCCGTCCAACTACTCGCATACGCCGACGATATTGACATAATCGGGAGAAAGCAGCGTTATGTCAGTGGCGCTTTCGCGAGTATTGAGACGGAAGCGGCGAAAATGGGTTTAGCGGTCAATGAGGGCAAGCCAAGTATATGCTTTCAAGCAAAAAGGACAACCAACACCGACGTCTCGGGCAGAACGTCACGCTCTTCAGATATAACTTTGAGGTAGTCAAGGACTTTGTCTACCTAGGCTCTGCTATAAATACAGACAACGATACCACGGCTGAGATCAAGCGAAGAATAACTCCTGCCAACCGCTGTTTCTTTGGATTAAGAAGGCAATTGATTAGCAAAGCGCTCTCTCGGACAACAAAAGCCACCCTTTATAAGACCTTAATAATCCCGGTCTTGCTCTATGGCGCAGAGGCATGGACATTATCAAAAATGGATGAGGGTGTACTTGGTTGCTTCGAGAGAAAAATTCTTCGGGCGATCTTCGGTCCCGTCTGCATTGACGGTGAGTGGAGGAGGAGATACAACTACGAACTGTATGGACTGTACAGCGACATGGACCTAGCCAGAAGAGTGAAGATCCAAAGACTGAGATGGCTGGGTCATGTAGAGCGCATGGACACCAATGCTCCGGTCCGAAAAGTCTTCGAATCCGCCCCCGAGGGACAGCGCAGTAGAGGAAGGCCAAGACTCAGGTGGCGCACGCAAGTGGAAGAGGACCTCAGCCAACTTAGCGTGCGAAACTGGAGGCAGCTAGCCAGGGATCGAGCTGGCTGGAGAAGCTTGTTGACTGAGGCCCAGGTCCACCCCGGACTGTAGCGCCACCTAAAGTAAGTAAGTAAGCCTCTAAAAAAACGCCGGTGTTTTATTACAGAATATTATATGATAGAATACTATGCTGTTTGAATTGCCAGATACGGAAGCGAAGCTCAAGGGCGATTGGAGTATCTGAGACGATGTAAATGCATGGAAAAGTTCGTCAAATATTGAATAACTCTCTGTGATGTTAGAGATATTTTCACCCCTTCTCTGGATCTTATTGGTCAACTAAATGCTAGTATGCCTCGAGGTTAGAGGTAGCAGAATGATTGCGTATGCCGACAATGTTTCGGGGAAATATCTTCATTAGATTAAAGATCTCCTACAGTATGATCTGTACGCTGGGCGGATCGCCAATTAGGAATAAGCCCCCATAAAACCGATCTTGTCTTCTTTACGAGGAAATATAAAATTCCAACCATAGACCCTCTCTTAATCAGCGATACCAGCTTAGTCTTCTCTGACACAGGGTAGTATTTCAGTCTAATTTTCGACAGAAAATTGTATTGCCCATTGACTACATATCGATTATAGTACCGATACTCACTTTTAGGATGGTTGTCTGGTGGATGGCCTTAGACAAAGAGGTCAACTGCATGAAGTTAAGCAAATTCCAATGAACAGAATGTCTGGACATAAGCGGAGCCCTACGTACATACAATTCCCTGCGCTGCATTGTATGTTATGTTTTACCTTATACCTCATTAAATTTTCAACAGACAAGTACCTGCTAATGTAGCTATTCACAGCTCGGTAGTGGGGTTGGTGGCAGTGTCTGCGCTAAGCCTCTTCTAATCATTTCGGCGTGTTGCAGATGAAAATTATGGCATTTAAGGAAACCCTGTCCTAACTGAAGAAAAACGTAATATCTTTAGTGAATATCCGAATGTTTCGCGATTTTCAGGCCGTCCGCTATCAAATTCTTGAACTCTTGTTCTTTTAACTCAATGACAGTTATATTCTGCCGATTATCACTCATGGATATGGCGGAACAGTTCAATATTCACCTTTGCTGGGTGCTGGGACATAGAGACATCCCACATAGAGACATACCAATTTTGTATATAAATAAAACATAAAATGATTGAGTTGTCGAGCCGAGATTTATTTAATGTGTGGGATACATGTTAAATTTACGGAATTCGATGTCGTTCATATCATCAAAGCGAGCATGTTTGCAGCAATAGAGTCTACTTTTACACATATCGGCTGAAACGTTGACAATTTCGCGTTCGATGTTGTACCTGGGCACCTCTTACGTCGTTTGCTTCTAAATAAAACCCAATAACTTAACGGAACCCCATAAAAAGAAATCCAACGGCGTTAAGCCCGCCATTTGACCAGACTATTTCTCGAGATCCGATCAATTGTTTGACTAGATATGTGGCATGTGGAACAATTTTTTTGCAACTTCATATCACTGATATCAAGTTTATCCAATTCTGGTCAAAAACAGTCTGCTAACATGGCACGATATAAAGCTCCATTGACCGTAACATGGGGAAAGAATACGGTCCAATCACACCTCCGGCATGAAAACCACACTACAGGCACATTTTCTTAATGCAGTGGAGTTTCTCGAACCTCATGTGGATTTGTTGCTCTTCAGCAACCCATACTTGGCCGGATGACAGATGCATTAAGCTAACAATGAGCACCATTTCTAAATATGACTTTCCGATGAAAATTATGAATTTCTTCAAACTTTTGGAGAGACTAATCGGATAAGTTTCGGAACTTCAAATGATCAAGAGGCTTCAGGTCTTGAGTTAATTCGTTTCCTAAGGATGGGGATCTAGATCTTAACGCAAGATTCGTCACAATGATGACTGAAAGTTTCCCAATTCCTGTGAACGTAGCGTGGAATCGGCTGATTTTGAACTGAAGCATTTTGAACTGAAGCACTTACGGGTGCCATATTTGGGGTAATTCGACTGGTTTGCTATCTCACTGGGACAGGAACATTCAGTAGTGAATATGTTGACTCGAATTTATCATTATAGGACGTGCAATCTGCCTGGTGGAACAACTATAACGACCAAAAATTACTGGAAGCGCTCTTAAAGTTGCGACCACCGACTCAGAATTTCGATTGTAATTTTTGATTATTTCCAAATGTTGCTCATTGGTGAACTTCACCATAATAAAACAGTGAGTCTTGACTGATGTTTTGACATTGACCGATCATGAAAAAAATTTAACAGTTAATTCGTATAAAATACAAAAATGTTATGTCCCTAAAAAACAACCAGTTATAGAAATAATGAATTCAATTTTTGATTTAACGATTTTTTAAGATAAACATTGCTACGAATAGTACATATCTAAAAGTTCAAAGAAGTCATACTTACGATACAGTTTGATAGTCCCGTCGGTATCGCCTAACGAATTCTTTGCCACACACCGATACGATCCAAATTCGGACTGTGTCAATGGATAAATGTGAAGTTTCATTGCCACTTTGTAGTCCCCCATTTCTGTTGAATTCGAAATGAATTTCCCACCTAAAATTAGAAGAAGAAAAAAGAGATACAATTCTAATTGAAAACTTTTTGTAACTAAGGCATAGCAAAAGTTTAAAGTTCCAGAGGAGAAAATGAAGAGCGCCCTGGGCCAGTTACATAAATAATTTCATTTAAATGTCAACCTCTTGGAGTGTGACATGTCGACATAATCACCCAAAGCAAATGCATAAATTTGTATGAACAAGGACTTCACTCCAACTCTATCCGTTCATGTGGTGAAATAAAGGAATTTTTTCTTTCCCCCCAACTCAGGCATTCTTTTCTATGGGGCAGGAGGTCATATTTTTGAAGTTACTCGTAAGTCCTTATGGTGGTGATGGTGTTGATGGTATTTTACTACTTCATATGCTAATTGCCAACAACTAATTCGAGTTGACAGTGAGACAGTACAAATGGTCATATGAACATTTATGCATTGCGTTCCTATGGTAAAACCAAACGAGGTAAGGTTGGGAAAGAAGTAGAATTTCAAAAAATAAAGTAAAAAACTATTTTGCTTCACTAGAATGAAGCTACTTTTATTAAACTTTTGCTTTCGGGATTGTGATTTTTGTTTTTGTTAAAAAAAATATTATAAATGTGCTCGTAGTCGTATGTCCCGTGTGTATCATTTAAATGAATGAAATGGCAGTGACTCCGTTGCCCTCCCTATCAAGAGGGTTTTACGAAAATGCGGAGTACTCGTATGTGGAAAAAGTTATTTTAATTGTGAGAGTTTGTCTCATAAGCTGAGACGAGTTCATTATTCTCAGGTTTCGCAAAATATACATAAATCATTTGACATCTTTTAGAGGGCTTCAAATGAAGCCGTGCAGGGAGTATCTGAACGAATCTTTCTCGTTGACTGAACCAACAAAGTTTTCTCTGTGATGTTGGGTGGGTTGTTACGTCGTATATACAAAAGAACCCAGGTATCTGCTGGAGTACACTTTGGTTGGAGATCCCTGTAAGTTTTGTGGTTGCAATACATAGCGTTAACCCTTCGCTCCACTTACAACACGGCCATAAGTTTGGACCCAACCAACAATTCTCTTTATTCATCGCGATACTGCAAAAACTGTTTCTGATTGCGCAAACAGTGTGATTCGAAAATCACTTCGAAATAATAAGTAGTGAAAGCCCTTCCATTCCAATGTATAGGCAATCATGCGTTCTATACTATCTTAACTATTACGCTACTAAAAAAAACAACGCCGGAATCTATCAGTGTAATCGGATTTATCGACTAGTTTTGGTCGATCATCACGGCTTCTTTAGGGGACGCTACAGACCGCGTCTGACCTGGGTCTCGAATATCGTCTCTTTCCAATGCAATTTTGCAGTAATCTGCCCTATTAGCACACTTTAAGTTGATTTAGGTTGATTAAGGTCTCTTTCTACTTGTAAAATACATTCGAAGACTCTTCAGGACGAGTCATTGGTGTACGTTCAGCATGAACAAGCTATCTAAACCGATGGATTTTGCCCCTCTTGATAGTTGGATGCTGTACAAATACTGTAAGCACTGAGAGGTTTCACCCTGGCGATATCCAGTGCTGCATCTGTTTCTACATAGCAATTTTGAATATATTGCCTTCAATCGGTCCTCGACATTATCAGTCGGTGTACATCCATATTCGACTTGCTAAGCTTATAAGCACGAGTGTTGACCAGCAGACAAAACCAGGAGCACTATAAACGGGACAGATGATGAATTTCTGGGACTAGGTCAGAGTCTTGGAATTACATATATTGTGTCGGATCAGTCCGAACGGCACTGGCCAAAAAATCCAAAGTTCCTAAATACAACCAAGCCCCTGCAAGCCGGTTAGAGACAACGAACTTCGGATATGAAAGTGGAGTGTAAGATGCCTTAATAGGCCACGTGCAGCCGAACAATAAGGGGAGGCCCTACGCTGCTGCTGCAATGTAAACATCCCAGAAATGCGATGGGATGGACCGGACAAAAAAAGAACAAAAAACTGAAACATCTACTACGGCGATTCGCAGACCTAGGCTATCGAAATGGACTTTATCAAGAAGTCTTTTGTATACGGCATGTAAATGAGCGCCTCATAACAACCCGTTTCAAAGCTAAATTTGCCAATATTAACCAAATATGTGCGCACGGAGAAAGGAGAAAGATTACGACACTAAAGATTGACTCTATGAGCTCTTGAGAGACACAAGAGAGGCTATCTTTGGTAGTACTGTTGGTAAGTATAGCCTGGATGACATCACCTACGATAATGGTTTCAGGTTTATCAACTTCGTGGCGGCAGTGCGAAACACTGTCATAGCTACCACGCGGCGACCTCGAGAACTCCTGTTAACCAGATTGACCACATTGCGACGGACGCAAGATACTCCTCTAGGATTATGGATGACCAAGCGTTCCGTGGAGCCAAAATCGAATCGGACCACTATCTTGTTGTAACCAAGGTATGGTTGCGGATATCCTGAACAATGCCAAGACAGGCTAATATTGTACGGAATTTCGACTTCAGACGGCTATGATCCCAAAATATCGCCAAATCCTTTTCCGATCGAGACTCTCTCGTAGTCTTTGAAGAAGTCAAGTGGTAACACTGCCAATAAGTCATCAGAGATGCCGCTACTGATGAGCTGGGTTTCACTGGGCCACCACAATAAAACCCCTTGTCTGATAATGAATGCCGGCAGCTAAGTAAGATACATACAAAGTAGCCCTACATAGCAGGACTAGAGCTGGTCACGAACTCTATGAGCAGTATAAGTAGAAGAGACAAACGCCGGCTTCTGAGGAGGAAAGAGAAAGAGCAGGAGAAGCACGTGGTCGAGGAAATTGAGAGATGCTGCTCCAGGAATAACATTCGGAAGTTTTACCAAAAGGTACAAAAAAAAAATGCCACGGACACAAGCCTCGAACCTGTAGCCTGTAGAGGCGAACAAAGGAACATCGTAGTAGAGTTGCAGTCGATGCTGGGGATTTGGAAAGATCATTTCTGTAGACTGTGTAACGGCGATGACAAAACAAATACCGCTGTCAGGTAGAATGAACCTTTCAACCTGAACGATGTAGATCAACATTGTCCATCCATCCGACCTAGATAAAGTCTAAAAAAGCTGTGTGAGAAACGGCAAAACCGACGAGCTCTATAGAGGTGGGCTATACAGAGCAATTTCAATGTTCGTTTGTGCAGGATGACGATGGAGAATGCACGCTGTTCCATCAAGTTGGGCTAAGAACTCACAGAGGCCTTTGGAGTCAAAAATGGATTTAGAAAAGGCGATGCGCAGTCACGCGATTCCTTCAACAGCATACTCAAAAAAATAGTGCAAAGCTCAAGCGCCAATATAAAAGGCACACAATCAGAAGAAAGCATCGTGATGTTAGTGGTACTTTTGCAATCATTGAGACCGAAGCGGCGAAAATGGGGTTAGAAGTCAACGATGGGTAGACCAAGTTTATGCTGTCAAGCAAAAAGGACACTCAACCCCGACGTCTAAGATATAACGTCGTATTCGACAGATATAACTTTGTCTAGGCTCCGCTATCAACTCAGACAACGAAAATAGCAGTGAGATCAAACGTAGAATAACTCTTGCCGATCGCTCCTTCTTTCGGCTAAGAAGGCAATTGACTAGCAGAGCTTACTCTCGAGCAACAAATGTGACTCTTTTTAAGACCTTGATAATCCAAGGCGCAAAACCATGGAGTTTATCTAAAATTCATAAGGGCGCTCTTGGTTGCATTGAGAGGAGAATTCTTCGAGTAATTTTCGGTCCCTTCTACATAGACAGTTAGTGGAGGAGGAGATACATCGACTTAGCCAAAAGAAAAAAGGCCCAAGGAGATGGCTGGGTTATGTAGAGCTGATGGACCCCAATGCTCCAGTCCAAAAAGTCTTCGGATCCGCCACAGAAGGACAGCACAGTAGACAAAGGTGGCGCACGCAAATGAAAAGGGACATGGTGCGAAACTCGAGGCAGCTGGTGAGTGATCGAAAGGTCCTTAACATGTGCGAAGGATGATTTTAACGTCATGCTCAGAACAGTGCTTAAAAGGTTGGTCGAAGAGCCTTGGACAAAGTCGCTATTCTTCTTTATGGGACCGTGAACGGTGTTGTTCGCTCCCATGACTTTTTGTGGTAATCTTCTACTGATGACAGGCACTTTTATTTTTGCTATCACCATGGAAGCTCTTCATAGCTTGTCATATTTCTATGGCCTGGCCATCCCAAAGTGACCGAGTCTCCGGTAGTAGTTCGGCTGCACGTAATTCTGTAAATATTTCGAACATTCCACATGAATAGCCGTAAGTTGTTGGGAACGTCATTGTATCGTGGGCTGCTTTTTGCCTAACAACATTGAGAGTCTAACGTGGTTTGGCCGTCAACCCCACGGCACAACCCCCAACCTGGGGGGCCAGATCATTTCAAGTACTTCTAATTCGATTGAAAGTAGTAAAACTTTCTTTCACGTTAGTAATGCAATCTAACCATCGTTGCCGTAATTCATCATCAGGCCATTTTACAAAAATTGCAAAATTCCATCGGCCAACTTGAAAGTTTTCGCCTCCTTCACCTACAGTCTCAAGGGGAAAACTTCTTCCGTTCTCTTCAAACTACCACTATTAACGTTCCAAAAGGTTATAATTAATACTAAGGACTTTCAAACACGCCAATATATCAGTCTCACCCGTGGGCTTTCTTTCTTAGCCACAAAAGATTGTTGAATGTTACTTAACCTCATACTTGTGTACCTACCAACCGTGCACTGGCTGCACTATGTCTGGTACATTTGCTTAAGGCGCCTCAAAATTTTTTACACCATGCATGCCTCCCGTAATAATATGTAGTACCATCACCACTACCACCAGATGATGGCGTGCACACTGCATTGAAGTCTTATTCGTCCTCCATAATGTACATTCAATGCACCGGGTAATAGTAACCTTTCCAGTCTTCACGAAAAATACTCTAAATTGGCTTTTAAATTGCCAGTGAAAGGTTTCGCTAAAGTCGGCTGAGTAAGGGGAAGAGAGTCTGAGGAAATTTAGTTATTTAATGTAGTAATCCCGCTCAGCTAAAATACAAGTCCCTTCCGCCCACTTACGAGTACTGGACTGCTTCGCATGAAAACCCAAATCCAGGTAAAGGAATGCAGTTGCTCGTATTCATGAATCCTGCCAATTCGGGGTACTAGGTATGCAGTAACCCTAATACCAAGAAGGGTTCTGGGTTAAATTTTTCTTCAACAGTTCACAGTTTTACATTTTACATTCCGTGTCCCGGTTTTCCGCCAACACTGACTCTTTCTTATGGATGCGCGCTGATTATTTATACCAGCTAGCCAATGTCGGTCTTCGGCAACCATTTACCATGTGAATAAATCACACAGGCCCAAAGGGTGTTAGATTTGCATTTGGTCAGGATAAACTCCGCATGAGCGTAGTTAGACTTATACGAGTACTTGCACCGTGTTTGGGTGTGAGTCTGTATGAAATAAATAATAATATTTTCCATACATCAACATGTGCTTGGGATTTCTGGGCATCGAGGTTGTGGAATTCAGGGTGGCTCTTTGCTTATTATGTTCACTAGATTTGGTTTCGATACATCCTGGGGGTGCAAATTGACGCGATGGAGGGATGTAGTACGTATATCCCAGTCAACTGGTCCAAACAAGAGCTGGCTACATGGATCGATTATTTGTTGAACAGCCAATATAAGAGTACATACATGTGTATGTATGTATGTAATTATCCTATCCATGGATTATGGTAATTTTTTTTTTTTTTGTTTTAATGAAGATGAAGTGTATTCCAACATTGACTGACGAGCTGGGATTGATTTCACAGTGTGCGCTTGTTGTAGGCAGAACTTTGAACGAGAAACAAAAGGATGTCATTCAACACAGTGTACCTAACACTGTCAGAAATGATGAGTTTGATTGGGCATGTTGTAGCGAAGTTTACAACTACGGTATTGCAGCATCAATCTGCAAGTAGCTTGTTTTAGAAATTTGTATCAGAGTAGAACCCTAAAGGGTGGACTTGATATGGAATCCGAGTTGGAGGTATGAAATTATTTTTCACAGATTTAAGAGTGTCATAATGGTAAAACTGTTAAGAAAAAAGTAATTAACGAGACCTAATCGGATTCTTCAGTCATGAAGGGACGGATAGTTCAATCAACCCGCGACTTTTAGCATGGTTTGGTTACATGACTTTTCAGAAGACAACTTTGAAAATTCGTTCAGTTTCGTGCTTTTGCCGACGAAATTGGCATAATGGGAAGGAAAAAGCGAGCTGTCCATGGAGTATTTCGTTTGTAGCGATTGAAGTTAAATAAACCCCTCGGAGGATAGAACTACAGGTACCGATGTACGTTGGTTTTGAATGTGTGAAGCTTATAATGGCTGGGAAATAAAGAGCTCGGCAGGGCATTCTATAACTAGTTGTAAGGATTAGAACGGATTCAAGTGAGCTTGAGCATGTACCGATGGCCATTTATTACGGTTGCAGGTTTGAAAGGGCGAACAGCTGCTAGCACTGGTAGTAAATAAAACCGAAAGAACGAGGTGAGGCAAAAATCACTACGTGATTCGAGCGGATGAAAGCCTTATATATATTGAAGCCAGATCAGGGGGGAAACCTAGACACTTCGCAGCATTTTTGGCGACTTTGAATATTTGGTCATTCCAACGTAAGTTGTGATTGACACACATACCGAGAATGGAAAGTTTTTGGGTTTCAACGATGTAAGTGCCATTCATGGATAATGGCTGGGTATTTGAATTACGCTTTAGCGACAGCAAACAACATTGTATTTTGATAGCAATCAACTATCAACTCCCCATTGGCTATGCTGGAAGTATCGGAATTAAATGAGCTTAATAGATGCTGCCCTTCCCGTTCTGCAGCCAAAGAGCAGGGCCGTGAGACAGGCAACGAATATAAAAAGCAGAGAGTACTGTTGTCAGGAATATGTTGGATTAGAAGTAGCAGACAAGGTATCATTGATGAAAATTAAAGTTACGGAGACAGAACGGAACCCTGGGGAACACCAGCTAATCCAGAACCTTCTGGAAGATAATTACTAATGCATTTAAGAAGAAAGTCATCCATTCCAAATGCAGGTATTTTCAACAAGAGGGCGTGATGCCAAGTTCTGTGAAATGACTTGAAAATATCAAGTACAACTATCTTGCTTTCGCCAGGTTGATGTAAATGTTGGTTCAACTTTTCGGTGAGACATGTCATCAAATCATCAGTGGACTTGTTGCTACAAAAACCGAAATATTTCATGAGTTGACAGTTGATCAGAGTTTCCATGGCCCGTGACCTTGGAAAGATGGGACGTAAGTGCAATGGGTCTGTAAGAGCAGATAGAAGATGATTCGCGTTTTTTTAGGGACGAGCTGCACAAATTTTTTTTTTTCAATTTGCTTGGGAAGAGCACTAAAAGGAAGAAGTGATGTCTCCGCATAGAACAACTCCTCTTCAGAAGAAGGGAAGCTATAACATCTGGATCAGCAGATTTGTGAATGTTTAGATCTTTAAGTACTCTTCCTACTACAGGAGTGCGAAAGTGGATTTGTCCCATTGAAGATTCGACGCAATCAAGGGTAGGCGGAGATATAGCACAATCTGAATTGTGTTGAGCTGTCCGCAAAGCTCTGTCTAAACATCTGTCAGCTGGAACGTATTCATAAATGAGCGATGGGATGGAGGATGAGGCAGAATTTCTAATGTTTTTGACGAACAATCAACATTTTGTATTACTTTTGGAACATTGTAGTATTTTTCGTTGAAGTTTTTGATCGTATTGAAATTTCGCACGCTAAGAAGTGCGGTCATTCCCGGCTCGCTTGAACTTTTTTCGATTTTTCTCTCTGTCATGTTGGACTTATAGGACCGAAAAAACATTTCCCTAACATTGACAGCCGTACCCTTTACATCGCGAGTCGTACCAGGCCTTTTCTCTTCGTCTGAAACTCTCAATCCGATGCGAGATAAAGGAACTTATTCCAAAGATAATGATGTTCGTGATCATAACAGCAGCGGCATCCACACCGTTGCGTTATCGAGAAAACGTAACGACAAGTTAAAAATCCTAAAGAAGGTATGAGGTCCGATCCAATTGGAGTTCTCATATTGCCATACGGTTCTTATAGGAGAATTAAGCTGATCTGATACAATGGTCCAATGAGCCCAGAATGGAGAGCACATTAACGGTGTACTTATCAGGATGAGAAGTTAGAAACAAACCCAGAGTATTGGCGGTATGGCTATTAACGCCCGGTATTCGCTTGGGCTTATGTACAAGATAGGCAAAACTGTTTTCCGCAGCGAAGATCTCAACACACAGTGAGAATGTCGAGGCCACTCAGTATTGTAAATATTGAAATAGCCCGTAATAACAATTTCAGTATGAGATACAGGGATAGAATTCTTTGTATGTGAATCATTTGCTTACGGAAATGGAATCTCAACCACATGAAATTGAATTCCGCATTGGAACAGGGACTACATTGTATTGTTAAGATACATCACTACGCACATGGCGAGAATGCGGTAAGAGAAAAATAATGGCTCTAGTGTGTAGCCAAGTAGCTTCAGATTAGAACCTCAACACAGTTTTCGGCGTTGGTATTACTGAAAAAGAAACTGACGTCCAGGCTTGTATCAAGGTCCACATGGATGTAAGAGCATGTCGTGAACTTAAGTCAATAGGTGTAAAACACTGACCCAATTTGTATCTTTACCCTTAAAATATACATCTAATGATGCTGTGTTAAATATAAATATATTTTTTAGCAAAGAATTCGCATAGCAGAAATCCAAATACTGTGTTTGAACAAGCCCGTATCTTGAACAAGGGGGCATCGCTTCAGATAATTCCGATAACAGAAGAACGACATCAACTAGGCCTTCGATGAAATGCACATTTGTCAAGAAGAGACAACCGGAATTGAACAAGAGATCAACCTAAGCGAGAAATGAGTTCAAATTCTATAAAGCACGACTTAGCGAGAACAAAACAAGCGCAAAGTCAACTCATGTTCCTGGACACTGTTTTCAATGCTGGACACTGGACAATAGCCACATACCCTAGTTAGGTGATGGACTCGGATGGACGTACGGATTTTAATTACCATTGCAGTTGTGATAAACGAGACGAGATAAGGTATTGCAAATGAGACAGATCCTTGATTTCGGAGATCTAATTCTGCAAAACTTGTGACTTGTGACAAACAACGCCACATCACTGAGAACTGCACGTAAAGAAAATTTTGTTCGAACTGCAGTTTCGTTTTGGGTACCTTGGGGTCAATAAGGTATAATTCTCGAACGGAGCTACTAGATGGCGTAAAAGTCATCACGCTATCGGGAGATGCCATAATTTTTGCAGTTGGCGGCAAATGTCAATTTTACTTTGACATTTGTGCAGTTAGCAGATGCAAAATACACGTCAACAAGATACATCGCTATACTCCTAAATAACACGAAGTAATTGTTACGTTGGTGGTGTATCGTCCGATACCAACTGGGCAATCACTACCACGCTTAGCAGCTCGCCTAGAAGAGTGTGGGATAACAAGAGATGCTGGCGCATCTTGCCGGCTACGGAGCAGCCGTTCTGCTGAGAATATCGCAGCTGTGGTTGAAGATGTCGCGGAGGACCCCGGAGTATCGACCAGGTTACGTGCCACGCAATTGGGTATCAGTCGGCGGTTTTTATAGAGATTTTGAGTGAAAGACTATAAGTTGCTTCCTTACAAAGTTTAGACAGTGCATCAGCTGTTAACTGTTGACCAGTAAGTGCGAGTAACCCCCGTTCAAGCCATCCTGAACCTCGACCACGAAGAAGATAACTTTTCATCAAAATTTATCATGAAGGGCGGTTCCCATTTCCATCTCTGTGGATATGTGAAAAGGCTTAATTATCACCTCAGGGGCACCGAAAATGTGCGTATAACCCGCGAAAACCCTTGCACGCACTCAAAATTACTGCATGGTGTGCTGTTTACGCTTGAGGCGTCATCGGGCCGAGTACTATGGACGGCGAGCGCTGCAGAGCCATCCTTAACGACTTTTCTCTTCCTCAACTGGATAAATTGTGACTGAGGAACATGTGGTTCTAACAGCCACAACAAAAATTCTAAGGGCTTCATTTCCGGGTCGCCAAATGTCTCGTCTTGGCAATTTGCAAGTTCGCCTGATTAAACAGTTCCAGACATCTTTTTGTGGGGTTTTTAGAAGTCACGTGTCTATGTCAACAAGCCTCAGACTCTTGAAGCCCGTCAAGAATGCGAGAACGTATCGTCGGAAATTCTGGTGAGAGTGATGGAAAATGCCATAAATCGGACCCGAATGCTGATCAATTCTGGCGGCGGCGGCCACTTAACCGATATCATTTTCTCGAAAAAAAAACTTAAGACATCAAATTTGTTCTCCTCGTTTGGCTACGTCTTGATACGAGTATCCCATTTGTCAAAACTGGAGCAATTGAGGAGAACATAAGCATTTAAATATCAATCTCGGGACACCTTGCTTCAATTCGTTGTAACGAAGTGCTTTTGCCTCCCACGCTTCTTATAGCATCCTCCTACTCGATTGTCTTGATTTCCTCGTCATAAAACGAAAATGAAACAAAATAAAAAGCCAAGCATACTCATTCATATTCACTGCAACAACAACAAAAAACAAAGAGAAAATCACTTGATAACGATGATTCAGTTATCACATTAAATCAACCCCTATAAGTCAAGCGTGTGATTTTAATTCAACCCTTAACCGGTTGCTCACATTTGCTTTCGATCCAATGGAATGTGTGTGTTGATGGTTGGATAGGTTATTGGAGGACTGGGGGTGGTAGATGTATGCATACGAGTAGGAGATCCATGAGATTGCTTCCATTTTCATGGATGAAAAGGTGCGAATGGGATAGATGTGTTCATTGGTTTTGGGCCAACAGAAAAGAAAAAAAACAAAAAATACTGAATGAGGACGAGCGGCCGCCGTCGCCGTCATGGTCGGCATTGAGGATGGTTTTGAGGGGGTGGTTGTTGGTTTCCAAGTCAAGTGTGAGAACAGCGTGCCGGTGGTTTTTTTTTTGTTTGGGGGGGGATTGGTAAATGAGAGTGTGAAGTAATTTGCCATAACGAATTCCGGCAGCCAAATAATAAAAAAAAAATAAACCGAATCCACTGAACCTCTGTATCAATTTGTTTTCCAACCCCTTTAACCCTATTGCCAGTGTGGTCCTTATTTCCCATGTCCGGGGAATGGAGACAAATTCTCCCGCTGCGCTGTGTTAAGGGTTTTTCGTTTTTTTTTTCCGTTGAATGGGAATATGTTTTCCCTTGTTGTTTGCGGATCGTAAACAGGAGATTGATTTTATTATGGGAAATATTGTTTCATCGGCCAGAGAAGGGTTTATTATTTGCTTGACGTTGTCGGATCATAGTCCAATTGAAAGGGAATTGTTGGAGAATTTTCATTTGGTCACAACCTAAAGAAGGGGACAGGATGTCGATGTTGGGGTTGTGTAGTTTTTTTTTTTTTTTTGAAGTGAGGTGAGTTGTTTTAATGTTTATTTGCTTATTTGAGTGTGAAAAGCAAGCATTTGCTTGGAAAAAAAGGCAACTGAGTAGCTGGAGGTGGTGTCTGCTACAATACGTAGGCTCGGGAGCATGGTAAAATTATTTTAATATCCATTTTAATAGTGTACACGTACTTATGTGGAAAGGATTAAGAAGTGGACTTTTAAAAATTAATCGATTTGTTGTAATTAATTTCATGGCTTCGTTAATGAAATATCGAACAAAATGCTTGTTCAATGCTAATACAGACATTGTAATCGATACAATGATAACAGCCTTTATAAATGCAAGATAAAATATAGAATCAATGATTCGTTTAAGGCAACTGCTATCACAATGTATCCTCAAGCGGCACAACGAACACATGAGCTCTTGCAAACGTTTCGGAAGGACAAATATTCGTTGTACTTCCACTTTTCGCTTAGATCCAACCTAATTAACCCACTTTGTCAACCAGCTCTTGAATTGTGCTATACAGAAGGCTCTTTCATGTAACTGCGTTATCATTACTCCAGAGTAGAGCCACCATTTGCGTTTTTGAAGATCCCCAACAGTCACGAGAAAGCTCGCCTCTCACTCTGAAATAAACCAAATCTACACATAAGGAGGCACACGCCCATTCATCGGCTATTTCTGACTACACGTAGGTACCCACAGTCCTATATGCATTCTCGCAGCTCTACATCGCGTAAAAGGGCATGATTATCAGAGCCAGGCGGTTTTCTTACACCTGTCATTGGTGATGTCACCTTGCGCAAACGAAGAAAGTGCGCTCGGCGGTATCCTCCACCTCATGGCAATTGTCGCATCTACCTATAAATGATGCTTTTACTGTCATGCGGTGCAGATATGTGTTAAACGGCCCAAGTCCAGAGAGAAGCTGGGAAAAAATAGTAGTTCATCTCACCATGACTTTTCCAGCCACGGGCTCAGCACTGATATGAGTGCGGTAAGCATTCCTTATTCGAATGGAACCCAGGCGTTGTACCGAGGTAAGTTGCTTTCAGAGAACCTGCCTCGAAAGCTAATCCGCCAACACCTTAGCCACGAACAGCAATATAGAGTTGGCAACGACGCTATTACCCTTCTTATAATCTCTCGTGCCGCCAATATTAGACATCATCAGCCAGGACAGTGTTGCTACTTTGTAGTTGTGCTCCCCAAAGGAGAATCCTGCATCAACCCACATAGATAGCGAAGTATCGGGTTTGCGCCGATTTCTCCATCCACGACGTTCACACGCCTAACCATCGGTGCTTAGTAAGAAGAACCATCTCCATTTGTTGGGCCACAAGCTCAAACCTGCAGTTGGTTCTCCACTATATCGAACGTCCACTGTATCCTGCGACATTATCCGTCTAGCTCCGGAGGCATTTTAGGCGCAGGTGCCCGCCGTACACGAGCTTTCAGAGATCGGAGCCCAGTGCTGAGCCCTGGGCCACTCCCGGTGTTACCCAGCATACATAGCGGCCAAAACCAGGACTAAGTCATGGGCTGTGGGTTACCCTTGTCCAATAGAAATAGGCACTGGAGTTTTAAGCGCCAACTGAATAGATCGGCGATAAAATGCGCATTAAACATATTCAGAAGCACATGTGGTTTCTCCCCAGGCACGATCTTGAGGACCCCGCTGGGTAGACCGTTTGGGCCATGAACTTAATGGCAGGCCTGTTGTTACCCTTCTCAGTTTCTCGGGCATAAAGGGTGGGATTTCTACCCTTCTCTGCACTGGGCGATCCGGAAATAGGGTGGAGACCACGTCGTCCTTAAAGGGCGGTTCCATCGGGTCGACAGGGCGGAATTTACGGAGAGCCAGCAGATATCCCTGGCTCCACGCGTTCCTATCGATCTCGGCAAGAAGGTATTGTCAACAGCGCCATTTGCTCATTTTGATGGCTCCACCATGTTTTTCTTTGCTTCCTTATACCCTGGGACTGCCAACGAGCGTCACCAGCCAGCACGACCTTATTTATCTGCCTTCAGTTTCGCATGCTCACTTGGTTGAATCTCCTTTCACATCATTCGCATTTTTTCCTTACTGTGCCGCTCCTTTAGTACGATTTTCAAGACTTTTCGGACCCAAGCATAAGTGTGCGCTAAGGACTTAACCACCTCAGCCGTTGGACCCTCACTCTTCTGGCTAAGTCCATGTCGCTTTACAGCTTGTACAGTTCGTCGTTGTATTTTCACCTTTACTAATCGTCTATGAGGAGACCGAAAACCACTCGAAGAATTTTCCTCTCAAAGTCGCCAAGAACACACTCATTTATATTCGACAATGTCCATGCGTCTGCGCCATACAGCAGGACTGGGATAATTAAGGTCTTATATGGGGTAACTCCTGTTTTTCGGGAGAATGCTTTGCTATTCAATTACGGTCTTAGCCCAAGAAAGCAGCGATCGGAAGAATTATTCTTCGTTTGATCCCAGCGCTGGTGTCGTTGTCTAAATTCATAGCGGAGCCTAGGTAGACAAAGTCCCTAACTACCTCAAAGTTATACCTTTCGAGGGCGACGTACTGTTCGAGACATCGGTGTTGTGTCCTTTTTGCTTGACAGCCTGTCCTCCTTGATCGTTAAACCCATTTTCGCCGCTTCCGTCTCAATACTTGCGGAGGGGCCACTGACATCACGCTGCTTTCTTCCAATTATGTCAATATCGTCGGCGTATGCGAGTAAGTGGACGGACTTTTGAAAGATTGTGCCTCTTGTGTTTGCACGTGGATTTTGCACTATTCTTTCAAGTATGATGTTGAAGGAATCGCATGACAGCGCATCGCCTTTTCTAAATCCTCGCTGAGATTTTTACTGACCTGGATGGAATAGGGTGCATTTTCCATCATCATCCTGCATAGATGGACGAGTTTAGCAGGTATGCCAAAACAAGACATTTCTTTGTATAACTCATCTCTAAAGATACTGTCATACGCGGCTTAAAAATTGAGATCTGTCAAACTGGTTGTCACGAAAAACAGTGTTGCCAATTAAAAGTTCTGTGACACATTTTATATGCAGATAAAAAATTGTCATTGTATCTAAGATTGCAATTTTTGTTGTAAATTCAGTTCTCTTCCCTGAATCATTTTTGGAAAAACATCTTTCAAAATGACTCACCTGGTGGCACGATTTCCCCTCGTTCTCTCGTCCAGTAGTTGATTGACTTTGGAAAAGCTTCCGATTGACACTCTAATGTAACACCTTTACCCTCAACCGCACCGATTAATTGATTTTGTACTGTTATCATTGGCGGAACTGAAAAAAAGTAAGTATTTGTGTTTTACACAAACGTATGTATATCAATGTCATTTGACACAGTTCAATGTTAGGATAACAATAAACAAACAATCAATATCAAGCACTTACAATGCACAATGAGAGTTATCCTTTTGCTGACTGATGGGGGAACCCCATTTGATGCAATACACAAGTAAGCGCCCATATGTTGCCTCTTCACGTGCGGCAGAACCAGGTTAAGGCCTTCAATACTTGAAACTGCCAACAAAAATATTTTTTTATATGTAAAAGAAATAGGAAAATAATAGAAAATAAAAACAAAATAACGAAAAGAGCAACGAAATACGAGTACACACACAAGGACTGCTTTTAAAGGAGCACACACATTGGAGCCATTTGATATGTTGTCACGTATTGAATTTCTTTCTTAAAAGTCCTGCAGTGTCTTGCTTTCGTCGCATAAGAATTTATTTATAATTTTCAAGGACACTGGCTATTTAAATCGATTTGTAATAAATCTAAACATTAAAGTCTATCTATAGCGGACAGTAGGTCTACGTATATAATTCACTGCAGAGGCGGTCTTCTATTTTATACAGTTTAAAAAATGAATTTTTAATTTTCCTCAAAAGCGGCGCTTCCTGTTATTAAGGGCAATCACTACTTTCGACGTGTCCTCTTTCTAGTGTTGTGTACTTGTGTAGTAACACCATACTCGAAGGGATATGCATGATTGGCTTGGTTATTTTTTTTTAAAGGAAGAAAGGAGGTAGGCGTAATAACAGACTTGCAAAAGTCATTGCAGCATTGATTAAGATAGAGATAGAGAATGGACATACAAATACTGCAAGAAAATTCAAGTGGCTTACATTTTCAAAATAAAACACCGGCCATCTGGAAAAACCAAAATAAAACTCAATGCGTGGGCATCAAGATACTGGCTCTATTTCTGTTGGAAAAACTATTTAGTCTTACGAACAATGAATTATAAAAGACGAACCAGCTCGTTGTAATGGGGTATTTGCGGAAAAATGACTTCTTAAATCCTGGATTATATTATATAAGCGACGAGGATGACCAACAATAAATGCCTGATTTTTAATGGATATTTGCCAATAACTTGGGAGTAATGAAAAATATAAAGATATTAACCAGAACATGCTTCAACCAAAAAGAACCACGTTTTTGGGTAGGTACATCCTAGGGCAGCTAGTATGGCCAAGAAATGTCCAATTAGCTGCTGTACGATGTTTTGAATAACAATTAATTCGTGGACTCTCCTTGAACTCTCTGAGAGCCTAAGTAATACGTTTTCGCTGTCTAAGGCAATGCCTTGACAAGGTCTAAGTTTATAGGGACCTTGTGACACATATTCAAGGCGATTCTATCAAAAGCCCGACTTTATGAACTCTACGGCAAGAATAAGCAACGATGCGAAACTTATAATAAGATCTCCTGAAGGAAAAGATACTTATTTACTCATTAAGTTGGCGGTCTTTGGTAAACTAACTTCAGTGAGCCACTCTACCATGATTGAAATCCCTTTTGAATGGTGCTCGCCACCAAAGACGACATCCTCCTCTGGTGCAATGTTTCTGCGAATATGAATCGAAGACTCTATTTTTCAATACCAGCACTTTTCCAGGCCAGGCCAATGTGGCTGTACAGCTCATTGAGTTTTCCATTATTAATGAAACAATCATGCGCTTTAAACAGTCCAGTTTTCTTTAATCCACCTTCATTACTGTCTTTAATTCTGTCCAATGTAGAAGGGCTGGGATAATGATGGGCTTTCTGTTACGTGACAGCGCCTTGTCGAAAAGAAAGCTATTCACAGAGTAACTCTTTGTCTAGTTTCTGATGAGATGTCACCATCAGATTTAATAGCAAAACCGAAGTTAAAAAAGTCGCTGACAACCTCAAGGTTATGGCTGTGATATTGCGACGTTCTGTCTGATTTATCGAGAGACCTAACCCCGTCGTTGCGAGCTTATACTTAATTTTGGCTTGATTTACGACGTAAGTCGGTTTGCTACTTGTGTGTTTGGCTTTCGAATGCTGTCATATGCCACCCTAAAGTCGATGAAGAATGGTGTCTATTGGTCGATCTAGAAACTCACGTAACGAGAATATTTGGAGACCAGTAAAATTGCTAACAAATAGTTTCAGGTGCTTCATATGCAGCAAACTAAGGAAAACAGTTTTGAGCTTCAGACACAAAAGCGAGCATCTTACGACAATCCGCATCAAGGCTTCAATCTCTAACATTTACCTAATATGTGCCCATTGCTCCTAAGGAATACAAGGACGCCGCGTCGACAAGACATATGTGGAGTGTATTACGTTGAAATTGTACTAGGTAATTTTAGCGCCAGGATGAAAAGGAGGACACTTTCGGTGGTACGAAATAGCACTATAGCACGCACATGGTTTCTCAGTTCAATATAAAAAGGGGGCAAGGCGGTCTCCAGATCATGAAACGCTTAATGAAATTGATCACATTGCGATAGACGTAAGGCAAGCAATATTGGCAAGTCTCCAATATTCTGGACCTACGAGCATTCCGGGCAGTCAATATTAACTAGGATCATTATCTTTTTGCGGTTAAGGTGCGAATACAGATTTTAAAATTGACACAACAGAGAAAAAAATAAAAGTGATTTAGAAAAGCTAAACAAAAGGCGTACAAGCCGGCACTATAATGAAGAACGAGAACCGTTCGTGAGCTCTACAGTGACGAGCTATATAGATCCATATCTAGTTGTATCATTCCTGCAAAGCTGTATATAGAATAACAATTCAGAACGGTCGCTGCTCGATCAAAGTAACGATAACGGTAACGATTCAACCGATTCAACCGAGATGGATAGATGGTCGACGCACTGACTTGCGACTTCTTTAACATCATACTTGAAAAAATGCGCAATTCAGAAGCGAACGCCGATCTTTCAAAAATCTGTGGAACTACACTTCTTGTGGTATTGTCATAATTTGATGAACTCAGCGTGCTGTTATCGGTGCTAGTATGTATTGAAACAGAAGCTTCCATAGGTAAGCAGTAAATGAGCACAAAACTAAGCATATGCTCTAAACAAGAAGGAACATACAACATCGAAGAATTAGTCGACAGCTATAAATGCTTGTCTATCTTGATTCTGCCAACAACGCCTTAGCAGAAATAAAACGGAGAATCACTCTTCCCAATCGCTGTTTTTTTTTGGGCTAATTGGTAATATTAGAAAGGACATATCCCGAAAAAACTAAGGACGCTCATCCTTGAAATGATTGCATACAACGCGGGAAATGGAAAATTGAGGAGGATGGAAAAAGAGGTACCGATGTACGTTGGTTTTGAATGTTTGGAGGTTATAATGACTAGAAACTAAAGAGCTCGGCAGAGAGCTCCCTGGAGCACTGGTGCTGAAAATAGCGAAAAAGAGAAACCGGAGACATTACGTCGGTGGTCGAGAGTGTCAGTCAACTGTGTTATAATGCAATCACCTATAAGTTTTATCGAAGTCCAATTTTGGACGGATGAAAACCTTATATATTGAAGCCGGATCAGAGGCGGTGAAATATTTCTTATATCGCTTGAGGACACCTAGACATTTCGCAGCATTTTTGGCGACCTTCGAATATGTGGTCATTCCAACGTAAGCTGTCATTGTGTTTTAGAAGCATTAAATTCCACTTCATCGGTAGTTCCCCAACTGGTTATGATTTAAGTGCCGGAATTTAATGAGCTTACTAAAGGCGCCCTTCTCGTTCTGCAGCCAAAGATAAGGGCTGTGAGGCCGGGAATGAATATGAAAAGCAGAGAATACTGTCGTCAGGAATATGTTAAATTAGAAGTAGCAGACAAGGAATCATTGATGAAAATTAAAAAAGAGTGCCGGTTACAAAGCGGAGCCCTGAGGAACCCAGCTAATTCAAAACCTTCTGAAAGATAATCACAAATCCATTAAAGAAGAAAGTCCTTCAAATGCACGTATTTTTGACAAAAAAGCCTGATGCCAAACTCTTCCAAATGCCTTGGATTTGGATATCAAGTGCAACTATCTTGCTTTCCCCAGATTGGTTTCACGTTGGTTCCACTTTTCACCAGTGGACATGTTGCCACGAAAACCTTATTGCCGGTCATTTAGAAGTTTTCGTGATTCAAGATATTTCATGAGCTGACGTTTTATCAGCGTTTCCATGCCCTCGGATGAAAAAGCTTTCGCAGTGATTTTCCGTGGAAGAACACCATGAGATATACTACATGGACCAGCGGATTTGTGAATATTAAGGTCCTTAAGTACTCTTGCTACTGGACTGCATGGAATGCATGTACTCTTAGAGGTTTCAACAGAAAAATCCTTCGAAATACATTCAGTTCCATTTGTGTTGACGAGCTTTCGGGGAGATGATTCAACGACGAAATATACAAACTGCAGGAAAAGTACAGCAGAGGAGGGCCTCAACTTAGTTTGCGCGCAAAAGTAGAAGGAGACAGAAGATTATTAGGAGTGCGCAACTAGATGTAGTTAGGTAAAAACCATATAGACTCGAGAGGCTTTTTAATTAAGATCCATGTTTAACCCAAACCCCATCTTAGTAAGCAAATGTCTCTGCTTTATTTTGATCGGGTGGACGATTTTATATTGATTTTATTTGCCCAGTCTGGCTGGCTTGAAAAGTTTTTGCTTTAAATCTTTGCGAAGATGAAACTATTTCTTCAGTGCAAGACAGCTCAAAAGGCGCGTTGTCTTAATACCTTTCTGTCTTCCCTATGTATCAAACCGGGAGGGAAGGATTCGTAAAGTTTGCGGGGACTTTTTTCGATTGAGGCCTTTCTAATTTACATTGTCCCCTCGAATATTTCGCACATTTATAATATAGGAGGAGCGCCTTCCGTCAATGACTTCAAATTAGTTGATTGTTTATTGAAAAGGTCACCGCGATGTGTACCTGAGGAGATTAAGATCAGAAAACATGATAACCGGTATTACAGCCTCGCAGCAATGTGCCTTCCAGATGTAGTGTTATGGATGTTAGGTCGAGCTTTACGATTTCACTATCATCGATTTCACTTCTTCACATTTCGACATTCACACCAAACATACTCGTATGCAAAAATTGTTCGTCCGCCTTTGGTCTAACCAACTCAACCGTATTTCTTAGATGTTTCTGTACTAGAGCAGTCCAGGTTTACGTTTGTTGGTCTTCACTATCTGGAATGCTATTGTACATACTGATCAACGCACTATTGATGGTTCTTATGTACGTCTACGCTCACGGAAATCTAAATGATGGAGCTGTTCTATCAGTTGGATCATGCCAATGTCATCTAACCCAGACGTTGGCGCCAAGCACAGATATATGCATTTGTACTATTAAAGAACTTTTTTAAGAAGAATTGGTGAAAGAGCCAAAGTCCTGCCATTGCTTTAAGTTCGAAAATGCAAGATTTCTTTTCCCGCAAACAAAAAACTTGTTTCATGGATACTTGTTTGTGTGATGGGAAATGAAATCGCTGCTAAACTTACTATGAGAATGACAGTTAGTGTCCATTTCATATGAGGATGACTCCATATTGCATGACTCTCCTGGATGTCGGTAGATCAAATGAATCCTTCGCGTAGTGACATAAATGGCACAACATCTTGCGATAATTGCTGCTAAAGTGATGAGTACACTGAAGGCCAATGCTCGTCTCAACCTAGATAGTGAGGGCTAATATCTCTTAACCACTTAAGCATCTTTGTACGATTGCCATGGAGCATTAGTCGTATAGTATCATGAGTACTTTCTCCACTCTCCACGGATTCAATTCTTTAGAATTGACAAAGCGAGTTAGCAGAATATTTCCCAAAAAGATGTTTGACATTTAGACCTACATAGGCTCTAGCGATGTTTGGTCACATTCCTTTGAGATTAAGAACATTAGCCAAACGCGCAAAACTGTTTAGTTAACCAATCTCTCTTATTGGGGAACCATATTATTCAAACCTAAATCGTAACACGGAAACTTATGAGAGAAGCATCTGATGAGAAAAGTGGCAATGAAATTGTCACAGCCTCAGACGAGATAAAGATTATTTGTTAGCAAACCAACAAACAGCTGCTGCCTTCTGGATAAAAAAGGGTTAAACGGCTTGGTATAGTAGTTAAGTTCGGTTTAAAGTTCCAATCAGTTGTTTGTGGATACTGTGTCATTTGTATTATGCAGATAATCAATCCTGGTGCATTCGAGGTTGCAGTATTATAAAAAAAAAAATAGAGCTAGTGCCTTAAAGCCAGTAAGAAGATGTGTATAAATCTAATCATTCAATGAAATGAATCTATTTCTAATGGGCTTCCGGAATAGCCTGACCTAAATACATTTTCAAAACAAAATTTGGCTATAGCAACGTTTTGTGAAAACTTTTCAATAGCGTCTCTTACAGAAACATGGCTTTTCAACTGACCTCTGAACAACATCTTTGAATGGAGCAACCCCCATTGACAACACTTAACATATCAAATGCACCAAACTTGCTGCCTTCTATTTAGAATATTTTGTTTTACTTTTTTTTTTAACCATGGGACGCGTTGATATTTTATTTATTTATTTTAGTTTTTTAGGAAAAGGAAAAACTTACCCTCTGAACCGTTGGCCAATCCAATGGGTACTCCACTTTCACGTCTCCACGTAATAGTTGGCTCTGGTGATCCGGTAGCAGCACATTTAAGCGTCACGTTACTACCCTCTCTTACAACCATATCCGTACTTGTGGGATAATCCAGGATATCCGGCGGTACTACACCAGACGCCACCATCACCAACATCATCATCATCATCATCATCATCATCATTATTACCACCACCATCCGTCGTCGACGTTGTTATATTCGTATTTGTAGTCGTCCCAAAAAAATAGAATAGAATTTCCGGGATGCATCAAAAGGACGAGTTGAATTTACAAACCAGCATTCAATGCAGCAACCATGAAAGGATAATAACGTCAGTAGTTGACCACCCACAGGCACACAGCAGCACCAGTCCATTGAGAGGAGTCCAAACAACAAATACCCACACATGCATGTGAATGTGCATATTCCAAGCGATTCCATGAAATCCGACAGGAAGAGCGATTCAAACAACGTATAGAAAAAGAGACAAAAAATAGAAAAAAAGAGAAGCAACACAAACAAATTATTTTATTTTCAATGTTTTTCCGTTGGCATTAGATGTTTTTGGGTAGGAAGGTAAAGATTTTTTTTTCTTTTCTTTTTTATTGGGATTTAAAAGTGTTAAGGTTCTGGAGGATGAGGACGAGGACGAGGACGAGGACGAGGATGAAACGGCAGGATGTATAGTGTTTGAGGTTTATTTTTACGGGCCGCCAACTTGGTAGACCACATTTGGGAGTTGCGGCAGGATCTATATTCGTATGCTGTCATGAGTCACTGCACTAAACTGCAAACATTTTCCCGGTGGGAGACACGGGGTTAGGTACGATATAAGTGGGTCTGGGATTTGGGATCTGGAATTGGTGACTGGGGGGATGAGAACCGAAATATGGTCATTCGACCATGTTGACAAGTGATGAATATTGGATCATCCTGTGCATTGGCCGTGAAATTTTATTGCATTTGAGGTTAGTTCAGGTGGTTTTATTTCTGACATATTATCCGACACTGTCGGGTTTTTTTTTTTTGAGTTTTCACCCTCATTTAAAAGAAAGAAAGGGGGATCACAATTCAACATATATAAACTCGAATTTATGGCTCGTTGGAGCCTTTAAGGGGGACAGATGCGGGTTGTATTAATGTTTGAGAAGCCAAATAAATTAATAAGGCTTTGAGGGCTCTTGGGTGGATTTCAATAGAAAAGATTCTAAATCAGCTACCCAATTCTATACTAAATCTATGATCCAAAGCTTAACTAAGAGTCAAATCTGAAGAAACCATCTTTTTAAGTAGTTTCAAATTTAGTTTTTGAATTTTGCCCTATTTAATTGGCAACACTTTTCCGACTGCCAGCTTATTTTTATGCTGCTGTTTCCCATATTGTTATTCCTTGAGTTACACTAGAACAATGCCTGCAAATGGTGGCTTTTTATCCGAGAATCGCAGCTCGAGAGCAGAAAAGTATCCATGACTGTCGGTATAACCGTCCATCAAAGTAAGTAATTTGAATAACCATAGTTAGTTTTCGCATCACGCATACTTTAATTGATAATGCGAATCCCCAGCGGCTTCGTACAATGTGCAGCAATGGAGCTGTCGCTGGTATGGATCGTAGTATGCTTGATAGTCGACTTTTCACAGCGATTGTTCGTTTCCACTTCAGAAGATCACTTTTAGAAGATTATGAAGAAAGCTCTTAGCTTACGTCAAGGGGTCTTAATCCTACTTTCACATCAAAATTTCCAGCAGCTGTTGGGTTCATTTGTGGTTGAATGGCTACATCAACAAAATAACAAGTAATTTCGCAGCCATGGGCCATTTACCACTTTCTGCTGTGCCTTATGAACTGGCGGAATGATTGGCCCATATTTCTCCAAAAATGACGAGGACCAGAAGACTAACAAATAATACAGATCAATCATTAATGAATTTTTTGTTTCGCAGTTGAAAAACTTAATTCAAAAGAGTCTCGGTTGCAGCAAGTCACAAAGCGCGCTACAATTTCGGGTAATCGAACTAAAAATTGAACTCCAAGATCGTGTGATGAAGACCTTTGTACTTCTCTCTGTGGAGATCTCAGAAGTCGCTGATCTACACTTATATCTAGAAATGATGAACGATTTGGAAGCCATTCGTTGGCCGTTCCAACTGCATTTAATAAAATCCCGAATTCTCTAACTAGCTCTGAAATCATAAAAAAATTACAGCAAGGCGTTAAGTGCAGTTTGGCTATATCTGCATAGGCAGCACTGTGCCATCTTCACAGATTCTTCACAGTACTCGTAGATTATAGTCAATTGCCACTAAGACTGCGTATATCTCCCTTTGGTAGACAGAAACAATTTTTCGCAGCGAGGAGTGAAGTCTAACTTTATCGTTCCAAAGAAATGTACCCACACCGCGTAGTAAATCATTTTGAAGCGGTCCGTGAAGACTCGACTTCATTCCTTTCCCGCTCAGATTCTGATATAAGCGGTACTTGGGCACACTGAGATACGGATTCGCATTTTTTTCAGCATTGTGGGCCATAGCGTCGTTGCATCGGCGGAATTGCGTTTTTTAAATAGAGTTAAACTGATAGTTAGAGAAAGCAACGCTTTGTCGGCCTCCCTTCGCATATATGCCAGCACATGGAATTTTCCAAAGATACATCACTGGACCTACACAATTATGGTCAGGTACATTATAAGATATGCTTAACATATGGCGGACAAAAATCATGCAAAAGACCACCATGTCACAGCTCAAAATAGTTTTGTATGCCTCGGCATTTCCGGAGCCTCTCGGACCTGCCCCACAGCTGTTTTAGAAGCAATAATAGGACTAACGCTCCTACAATTATTTATTAACAAAGTGCCATTACGCAGCTCAGGAAGTATGGTACAAATCATAACTCGACCTTCGAGACCACCCGGACTTAAAGATCCTGTTTTGTAAAATACCACAACTTGACATAATCTGCGCGGTAACAGACAGCCAAACTATGCTTCACCAGAGGAAGTGGTATACGCATGGTTCTAAAATGGAATCGGCAGTGGGAGCTGGTATACAGGGACCCCAAAAACAAACATTTGCTATGGGGAAGACACCTAGTGTATTACAAGCGAAAACATCCATATATTCACAGACATTCAAGCAGGGGGATCTTTGAGTCCAAATATGTTATGTGCTACGCCAAAACCCTAGAAAAATAAAGCTCAAGAAACAAGACCAAACTATGGTGGGTTCCTGGTCATAAGTGCATTGATAATAATGAAAAGGCTAACAAACTGGCCAGAAAGGGCTCAGAAACTCCAGTCAATGGACCGGAGTTGGGTCTTATAATGGGAGAATAGCCCAGGAATAAGGCAGGCCAAACGAGCCCTTCAATAAAAATGTAACTATGTTGTATGTCTAAATCAAAGTCGGCATGATATCGCAAACCTAGTAGGTTACCTTACAGGACATCATGGTTTAAGATATCACCTCAACAAAATGGAACTAGTTGACTCTGAACTCTGGCTGAACAGATTTTATGTGAATGTCATGGCTTCAACGGAATTAGACAGAATACTTTCATCAGGGAACAGCTCGACACCACTGAACTAAGGAACTCCCCTCTTGTAGAGCTACCTACTTCATTCGGAAGCTAGAAAACCGACTTTCCTAACCCTAGCTCTACCAAAACGGCACAAAAGATCTTTTAGGGCGAAGTGCCTTATTTCCCGATCGGCGAGTCAGGAATTTAAAAAAAGAAGAACAAAAAAAAAATGTATTTCCTCGTTATCTACGTGGATGCCTCTGCTGATATGTCACAGACACTATACTTCCTAAGGAGATCCTTTATCCATCATCGAACGGAAAGTATCGACCGAAAATCCTACTGTCAGCTCTTTGGATAAGGCCAATCTGCTCGTTGCGCTCCTCCAAGTAGATGGACAAAAGAATTTGTCCTGTTGGCACATTTTAAGCTCTTTTCTCCTAGAGACCCATTGCAGTTACGTCCCTTCTTTTCAATGTTATAGACATGAGAGATGCTCCACCTAAAAGTGAATCGAAAGTCTACATCAATTTGGTGAAAGCCAGATAGTTGCACTTGTATTTCCAAGGCATAGTGCTGGTGTGCCCCAAGAGTCCATACTGTCTCCCAAACTCTTTCAAATTTCATGAAGAATCTCTCGTCTGCTACTTCTAATCAAATACATTCCTTTGTTGATGACAGTATTCTCCGTTTTTCATATTTTTTCCCGGACTTAAGGCGCTGCTGTTCAGCTGTACAACGGGAACGACAGTGTGTTAAGCTCATAAAATTCCAGTATTCACAGCATAACTAATTGGGAAACCACCAGCAAAGCGGAATTCAATACTTTTTCAAGTCGAACATACATTGCTTGATGTCGTTAAAACCATAACACTATCGTCATCCATGAATACCAGTTGCATCGTAGAAGCTGAAAAACTATACAATCTCGATATGTGTGTCAGTGAAAATCTTCGTTGGAATGACCACATATGCGATTTTTCCAAAAATGCTGCAAAATGTTTCCCTAAGCGATGTAAAAAATAGTTTTTCCCCTCTGGTTCGGTCTTAATATATTATGCCCCCATTACATCAAGTGCCCCCAAGATTAGATATGATTCAAAAGCGTGCGATAAAAATCACAGAAAATGCTAATATCGATTGACGCCGATGAACACCGACGCAATGTCTTTTGCCTCACTTTGTTGTATCGCTCTTTTCATAATAAAAAAAATCAAAAAGCAGTCGCAGCACAGAATCAGCGCATGTTGGACTAAGTACTACTTCTCTTAAACTGCAAGATGACACTGCACGTATAGAGCAATGCCATGCATGCTAGTGAAATTACCATGCAACCAAGGCAGAACGCTTATAAGTTTTGGCAAAAGCAGTTGTGACGAATTATTAGGAAAGGTTGTTCCATCAGAAAGCCGCAGCATATGATATTTATGTCCTTTACCATAGCCGTGTGGATACAAAGACCCTCAACGACGTGCCTCATGTTCTGTCGAATGCTCTTTTAAACTGTCAGAAGATCGCGGGCGTATTGGAGTTTTTCAACGTAGTAGGTTAGGTGCAGGTCTTAGGATAGACCACTTAGTCCTTAGTTCTGAGAGGATTGATCACAAAACTAGTGATTCAGTAGCGGCCAAACTATATAGAATTACAGGAGTCACAAAAAGTTGCATTGTCGGAAACACCTTTAATATCGATAAAAGTAGCCCGGCGTATTGCTTCTTGCCGTGCGATTATTCAATTCTGGACTAGATTTCGAAGAGCACTCTTACAACATCTTTCACATTGGAAGGCATTGAGGGTTCTTCTTAGATATTTTTTGATTGTAATGATTAGTTCTTCTCCTTTGTTCGATTGACTCTACATCGGCAATATGTAACCCAGCGGCAGTTGAACCGCCTTACGTTGAAACCCCATAAGTTGTTGGGTGAGATGAGAAAGTTTTTACTTCATTCCTGATCTTGCTGGGGGTATTCTCATTTATCAGTTTACTTATCTAAAAGCGGATCAGTGGTGTCTTGAGATAGTGATGTCGGCAACGCTAAAGACAAGGTAACTCAGTATTAAGTTGTCTCAATTTTGTATCACTATTTCGGCTTCAAATAGTAGAAAAAACGTACTGTCGGCCCACATGCTTCCCATTGTATAAAATTGCGATTCATTTTAATCCAAAATTCTTGACTGTCACCGTTCTATGAAGTTTACATTTGCGATTCGGGCCGACTCCACACTTCATGTAATTTTTTTCTACTTCAGCTGAGGGAATGTGTTTCAATGTTTATCCTATCTTCAGAAGGAAGAAGGAGAAGTTGTAAGGATTTCTTTTCTAATTCTCAACTCAACACTAAATTAAGGCACTTTATTGTAAAGGGTGATTCTTTTGGAGGTACTTTTTCCAATGGGCATTTCGTGAGAGATTACGCATTCGTTGTGTTACACTGATGTGGTATTTTTGTTCAGCATTATTTGATATTTTATGGAAAGATTTAGCACGGCACAGTACCTACAAATTATCCAGCTGCAATACGAAGAACTCGGCGTTCTACGAGAAATGTGTTTCGTACGCTTAGAGCAATATTAGTTCAGCGATAAGGCCCATTTCTGGTTTATTACCTTCGTCAGTAAGTAAAATATCCATACTGAGATGCCGAGAAACCCGAAGAGGCTTAAGACCTGCCAATATATCCTGACAAAACAGCAGTTTGTTGTGATTTATGGGCTGGTGGAATTATCAGTTCATATTTGCTTAAAACTGACCCGAAGGCACCTAATAATCGCGCTCGTTAGAGTAAAATCGGGTAATGTGGTACAACTGAGACCGGCTAATGTTGTATAGTGTGCTACATTAACCGATACTATCTAATTGGGGGATTTTTCGAAATTGGTATTTTCGGCCATTAAAGCAGTCAGAGATGGACAATGGGTATATTGCACACACGACGCTGCAGAGAATGGCCAGAAGTGAAGAACCCTTTGACCATCTGATTTTAAGTAATTCGGTCAAAAGCCAGTATTTAATGAAGCTATTGAAAATCAACTTGTGGACTATGCACTGGATATGGAAGCTCGTTTCTGGGGCCTTACAAGACGCGACATAAGTTCACTAGCATTTCAAATAGCGAAGGTAAATAAAATATCCAATATGTTCTCAGTTTTGAAGAAGTCTGATGGAGAAGACTGGTTTTACGGATTTTGCCGAAGACATAAGGGGAGGTTAAGCTTGCGAACGCCAACAGGTATGTCTTTTGATCGAGCTAAACGGTGGAAATATTTTATAACTTGCTCGAACAGGAATATGAAAAATATAAGTATCCGGTCGCATTTGGAACGTCGATGAAACTGGTTCAAAACGAAAAAGCCAAAAGTGCTAGCGCGAAAAGGAAAGCAACGGATAGGTGCAATGACATCGGCCTAGTGAGGGTCGCTTATCACGGTAGTAAATCGCATAAGCGCAGGTGGAAGTTTCATCGCACCATATTTTATCGTTCCGAGAAAAAATCAACATCATCTTCTGATGAAAGACGCAACTCCCAGCGCGAAGTCTTCATGTCACATATCTGGATGGATACAAGTCCCCATATTTACAGAATGGTTTAAATACCGTAGCAGGCTACAACATATGCTCAACCATGAGATGTTCAAGCACCATTTGTTCTACTCTCCCCGCGACTTTGGGTGTAAACCACAGGCACCACGATACTCCCACAAGGGGGCCAACTCCTAGGTCAGGCTGGAAACAATAGTTCCGGGGCCCCTGACCTCCCGTGCTACCAGAATATATCTTCCGGTCGAGCTTCGTAACCTTGCGGTCACTTCCAGTTGGGCACCTCACTGCCCAGGACTGACGGCCTTTAGTACCTTAAATTCTTCTAGCTACTCACAATCAACCCGCTAGCTCCCTACTGCGTCTTCTAAGAAATACTTCTCTTGCAAAGCTACAAGCTCTTTCGCACCATACGGTGTCAGTTAAAATTCCACTGACATCGTAGGTCTCACCATTGAAGGTGATGCCCATAGCATGCAAGTCCCTAACATCCGAATAATTTGGGCACTCGCAAAGAACGTGCAGCCAATCTTCGTGGGAAGCTCCACATGAGCAATTCACCGAGCCGCTAAGCCCCCTTTTATGCAAAAATGCATTAAGGGAGCCATGCCCGGTCAACAAAAAGCCCAGGCTGAGGGTAAAGTTCCGTTCAGGAAACCTCTGCATGGTCAGCACATCCCTAAGAAAGCTGTAAGTAACCCTGCCATTTTCGCTAGCGTCCCATCTAGATTGCCATCTAGATATTACGCATGCGTTAAGCAAGGCTTTACGCTCCCTCCGGGATAGGCCTTCCACTTCCCTCTGGGAGACCCAAACTTGCTCGTTTAGCGGGAGACGTTTTCTGATCTTGAAGGCAATACCACGACGTATCACCTCCAGATCGAGAGGTGGCACTCCCAACAAGACCTGCATTGAGTCTGTGGAGACAGTGCGGCACACAGGTAGGCAACCAATCAATGCCACTCTTTGGCAAGCCAAAATCTGACGGCAGCAATCATCATTCGTTGCCGCGTCGTACCACACCGACGCTCCATAAGTTGCACAGGCAACTAAAAGACCGTCGTATATGACACGAACAGAACGCCTATTAAGCCCCCAGTCAGATCGCAGAATGCGCCTCACCTGGCCTACAGCACACAACATGCGTTTCCTCATTTGCTTGAGATGAGGCATGAATTTCATGCGCTCAACCACCGTTATGCCTAAGTATTTGACCTCAACCACACACTTAATGCTAACGGCATTCATATGAATCAAAGGATTCCGACGTCTCGTTTTCAATTTGCCCTTCAGCAACATTGAAACAGTCTTCTCCGTTGACACCTTGACGCCAACGCTTTCTCCCCGTTCAGAAACGATTGAAAGAGCTCTTTCTCCTACTTGTTCCGCAAGAGCCCTGGACTGACCCTCAAGGATAAGGAGACTATAGTCACACAAGAAATATTGAGATGTTGGATCTTGCACGCGAAAATAGAGTGGTTAAAATATCATTGCCACCGCACTCAACCCATAAAATGCAGCCGTTGGATAAAACGTTCACGAGTATGAGACCTTTAAAAGTTTTTTTTTTATAACGACGAAATTAGACGTTTTGCACGTGAAATGGGGCGAAAAGTAACCGTATATGATTTGGTGGGACTCTTCTCAAAATTTGAAGGTACAAACTGGTCAAATTTCTATCAACGGCTTTAAGTGCACTGGAATTGATCCATTTCACAAAAACATTTTTTGGGAAGCAGACTTCATTGCTGCCGAAATTGAAGGAGAAGAAGCAGCTGCAAAGAAAGAAACTACACAGAGCACTGAACTCTTCGCCCAATTTGAAATAGAGCCCGTGTCCAATGTTCAGATACCTAAAGTTTTACCGCAACTGATTGCTGGCACTAGTAAAGGCCTATCTCCTTACCAGCATCTCAATACTGAACCTCAACGCTTTGAATCTTCTGTGCAACTTAATCGGCAACCAACTGACTCCGCAAGGTTAGATAATGTGACACGTTGGGAAATATCTCCACAACCAAAAAATAAAGTACCTCTTAATAGCCACAGAGGAGTAAAACCGATGGCGACTGTTTTGATGGAAAGTATTGTGGCAATAAAGAAGCGAAAAGAGACTGCTGAGGAGAAACTAAGACCGTTTAAACCAGAATTACCAAAACGACTCTGTGTACCAAAAAAAGCTAATCGTTCAGTTATTAAAAAAAAAGTATCCAGCCCAGTAAATCCGAATACATCACCCAATAGTGACTCCAATCAAAGCCTTATTTTCCAAGAAACCAACAACGATATGGAAAATTTTGATGATGTCCCACCAACAGACAATACAATGTGCTATTTTTGTAATAATCGACTGATTGATGACAAATCATTAAAAAAAAATGGACCACATGTCTTCAATGTGACATGGTTTGGGCTCACGAGTCTTGCCTGCCAGAAAGGAAAGATATAATTCTTTGCCAATCGTGTAATTATAATTATGTAATTTATTTTATACAAAACTTGAATGTTAAAACTTAACAGGGATATGCTGAGAAATACTTAATTTTTAAAGTATGCACATTTTCTTTGAAATCAAAAGAATAGTTTGCTCGTTATAGTCAAAAAAATAACAGGTATACCACAACACTCGATTCTACTCTATTGCTAGAATATTTCTTGCCTTAAATTCAAGCCCTCTGTCTCGACGATATTTAGTTTCAGGAAAACGGCGCCACTTGCAATAGAGCCCGTAACACCATGGCTTTATTGCGGGAACGATTCGGTGAGTAGTTAATTTCACTCTTTAGACCGGTAATTGGCCGCCTAGATCATGTGACATGAAACCTCCAGACTTTTTTTTATGCTACATAAAGTCCATAGTCTACATGGATAAGCTGGCTAAGACTAAGGAATTACTTACTTACTTTAGGTGGCGCTACAGTCCGGGGCGGACCTGGGCCTCAGTCAACAAGCTTCTCCAGCCAGCTCGATCCCTGGCTAGCTGCCTCCAGTTTCGCACGCTAAGTTGAATGAGGTCCTCTTCCACTTGCGTGCGCCACCTGAGTCTTGGCCTTCCTCTACTGCGCTGCCCCTCGGGAGCGGATTCGAAGACTTTTCGGACCGGAGCATTGGTGTCCATGCGCTCTACATGACCCAGCCATCTCAGTCTTTGGATCTTCACTCTTCTGGCTAGGTCCATGTCGTTGTACAGTCCGTACAGTTCGTCGTTGTATCTCCTCCTCTACTCATCGTCAATGCAGACGGGACCGAAGATCGCCCGAAGGATTTTTCTCTCGAAGCAACCAAGAACACCCTCATCCATTTTTGATAATGTCCATGCCTCTGCGCCATAGAGCAGGACCGGGATTATTAAAGTCTTATAAAGGGTGACTTTTGTTTTGTTGTCCGAGAAGGCTACTCAATTGCCATCATAACCCAAAGAAGCAGCGGTTGGCAAGAGTTATTCTTCGCTTGATCTCAGCGCTGGTGTCGTTGCCTGAGTTTATAGCGGAGCCTAGGTAGAAAAAGTCTTTAACTACCTCAAAGTTATACCTGTCAAGGATGATGTTCTGTCCGAGACGTCGGTGTTGGTTGTCCTTTCTGCTTGACAGCATATACTTGGTCTTGCCCTCATTGACCGCTAAACCCATTTTCGCCGCTTCCGTCTCAATACTCGCGAAAGCGCCACTGACATCACGCTGCTTTCTCCCGATTATGTCAATATCGTCGGCGTATGCGAGTAGTTGGACGGACTTTTGAAAGATAGTGCCTCTTGTGTTTGCTAGTGAGTTTTGCACTATTCTTTCACGTACGATGTTGAAAAGATCGCATGACAGCGCATAGCCTTGTCTAAATCCTTTCTGGACATCAAAGGTCTCGGTGAGATCTTTACCGACCTTGATGGAGCAGCGTGCATTCTCCATCGTCATCCTGCACAGACGGACGAGTTTGGCAGGGATGCCAAAACTAGACATTGCTCTATATAGCTCGTCTCTATAGATGCTGTCATACGCGGCCTTAAAATCGATGAATAAGTGGTGGGTATCGATCTGAAGATCATGGGTCTTCTCCAAGATCTGCCGTAGTGTGAATATCTGGTCGATGGTGGACTTTCCTGGCCTGAAGCCACACTGATATGGACCTATCAGGTTGTTGACGAACGGCTTCAGGCGTTCACACAATACGGCGGATAAGATCTTATATGCGATGTTAAGGAGACTGATGTCTCTGTAGTTGGCGCAGTTCAGAGGGTCTCCTTTCTTAAGAATTTGACAAACAATGCTGAGGTTCCATTCATCGGGCATATTTTACAGATGAGTTGGTGTACGCTCCTTACCAAGTCATCGCCTGCCGCTTTGAAGAGCTCGGCAGTCAGGCCATCCGCTCCAGCAGCTTTGTTGGACTTAAGCTTCGATATGGCTATCTTCCCTTCATCCAGGTCGGGTGGACGGAATTGTTTGTCATCATCGTCCAGGTTGAAAGGTTGATTCTGCCTGACAGCGGTATTTGGTCCGTCATCGCCGTTATACAGTCTGCAGAAATGATCTTTCCAAATCCTCAGCATCGACTGCGATTCTACTACGATGTTCCCTTGTTCATCTCTACAGGCTTCGGTTCGGGGTTTGTTTCCATGGCATGTTATTTTTACCTTTTGGTAAAACTTCCGAACCTCATTCCTGGAGTAGCATCTCTCAATTTCCTCGATCGCGTGCTTCTCATGCTCTTTCTTCTTCCTCCTGAGAAGCCGGTGTTCGTCTCTCCTCTTCCGCGCATAGAGCTCATAAGCAGCTCTGGTGTTTCTTAGCAGTGCCGCGTTATATGCATCTTGCTTAGCTGGATGTGCTTGCCGGCATTCATCATCGAACCAGGGGTTTCGTTGTGGTGGACGAGTGAAACCCAGCACATCAGAAGCGGCATCTCTGATGGCGTTTTGGCAGTGTTTCCAATGGTCTTCGATGCTTGATGCTGGCGGCATTGGACCTCTTAAGAGATTAAGAGACACTCGATCGGAAAAGGACTTGGCGATCTCTTGCGATTGTAGCCGTCTGACGTCGAATTTTCTCACAGCATTAGTTTGTCTTGGCGTAGTTTGGGATATCCGCACCCGTACCTTGGCTACAACTAGGTAATGATCCGAGTCGATGTTGGCTCCTCGGAACGTACGGACATCCATAATTACTGGAGAAGTGTCTTGCGTCGATCGCAATGTGATTAATCTGGTTGACTGTTGATTGATCAGGAGTTCTCCAAGTCCCCTTGTGTATGTCGAGATGTGGGAACCGCGTGCTAGAAATGACAATGTTTCGCCCCGCCGCAAAGTCGATTAGCCTGAATCCGTTATCGGAGGTGGTGTTGTGCAGGCTATATTTTCCGATTGTTCCACCAAAGATACCCTCTCTTCCTAGCTTTGCATTAAAATCACCGAGGACAATTTTAATGTCATAGCTAAGGCATTGCTCGTAGGTCTTGTTGAGGAGCTCGTAGAAGGCATCCTTGGTGTCGTCATCTTTCTCCTCTGTGGGGGCATGCGCGCATATAAGGCTTATGTTGGCGAATTTAGCCTTGATGCGGATTGCTACGAGGCGCTCGCTCACATGCCGGAAGCTGAGAACTTCTCGTCTTAGTCTGCGTCCGACAACAAATCCGCATCCAAATAAGCGCTGCTTTTGCCGTCGATAGCAATTGCCGTAGTAGATGTCGCAGTTTTTCATCTTCTTTTTGTCCGGCCCATCCCATCGCATTTCTTGGATGGCGGTTATGTCTGCTTTGCAGCAGTCTAGGCCATCCGCTAGTTGCTCGGCTGCACGTGGTCTATTAAGGGATCTAACATTCCACGTGCATATCCGAAGCTCATTGTCCTTAAATCGTTTACGTGGGTTGTCAACAGTAGATCCGTCCATATCCGAGACTAAGGAATTAAAGGCCAATATTACTCGAATCATTAGTTAAACATCAATTGTAATGCTCGAATGCGTCATCGAAAAACGGACTTTCAGAATAGACTATGTAAGAAATAATTTTCAAAAACTAAATGTAAGGAATGATGCTTTTGTATGATAATAAAGATTAGCTGGTAAAATTGAATTTTTGGTTGCGTTTTTAATTTTGAAAAGAGTACTTTTAAAAGAATCACTCTTTACAGGGGTATCCGCTGACCGTAGTCCACGCATAAAACCTTTCTATTTTGCCCATTACCGGAATATTCGTCCCATCGTCCCAGTAGATTTCTTTCCTAAAATAAAGCCAACCTTTTGAAATACCTATCAGATCTTTGGCAATATTTTGAATACATTGCAGTAGACAAGGAAGTGGATTACGGTACTTGGGCCTATTGAAGAAATGACAAAGACATGAAGAAAAAAGTTAATTCATGTTCATATGACGTTTTTTGGCAAGCAGTTGAAATATGAGAAGAAACCAAATCCTCCATGTGGTCACATTTATGGTTCTCCACTGAGTAGCCGTAAGTATGATTAAGTCCGCCGTTCTGCGTATTAATTTGGGCAACTTAAAAATATGTAAAATGCCAGCACAAAAATAAAACAGAAAAACTGAAATATATCCGCACTAGTAAACCTGCAATTCCGTTTACCATTTTCCGCTCAATGTACTGTATGTGCTTTTTACCACCGAAAAATTGTAGCACATTAGCTCTATGAAGCATTTAGCAAAATCGACACAGCGGAAAAGGAAACGGAAGGTGGGTCCCAAACCACAAAAAACAAAATTCAAAAACCACCCGAAAAAAAATGTGCACAAATTTACACTCGTTACTTTGGCACCACATAAAACCTCAACCCCTTACAAAAAAAAAAACAAAAAAAAAACCAAAAACAAATGACGATATCATGACAAAACAACTAAAGCTTCACCAACCGTATTGCCATTCACATACACACAGTTCACATTATATTAGTCCGCTCTTTTTTGCGGACGGTGATTTTTGCTGCTTTATTAGCCGGGTCACCCTTCTCCACAACCTCACTCACGAGTACATACACTATAGGTACACTGTGCCACTGGCCACCCAACCAAAAAAGGGGTTAATCCAGTCACCGCTTGAAAATACCCCGGCATTTTCGATTTTCGTATTGAATAGCCGGGACCACTTAATGCTCTCAGTCACGAAATTGTTGAAAACACAAAGGGCTTAATGTGAAAACAACAGGGCAATCCCCCCTTAATACTCCGCCGAATTCATCGACAAACATTGGCAAGGCGCGGTGTAAAATAGAAAACAGACCCACGCTCAGGTGGGCACACTCATAGACGTAAGCCAATTTTTGGTTCTTTTTATTCGCGTCCTGTACCTGTAATGCTTGTTGAAGTAGCCGCTACCACTACCACTAAAGTCACCATCGGTTGTCCGATGGTGGAGGCTTGCCTCCAATCATACAAATTCTGCGGTTCATGCGATCCTGGTACTCATCCAGTCTGAATCCAAGGGTTGTATTCGTACTTGCAACAAATAAACACACGGTAGAGGGATGTATGAATACAACGTCCTTAAACAAAGGACGACTGCCATTCACTTTCCAATGAACGAATAAGTTTTTGTATATTAAATTCACTCTCAATCCACGGGCAGCAGCGTTCTAGTGGTGACGGTCTTGGTTTGGATGGTTGGAATGGTTAAGGTGGCGTGGGCTGCAGGTTTGCTGGGCTACCCTCTCGTTATTTTGAGTTTTCATTACGAACACCACCCATCAGCCCTATCCCTTATTCAGTTCTAGCCAGCGTCCACCTGTGTGGTGTTTTTTTTTTTTTTCTCCCCAGCTAAAGATCTTCGTAACCCGGCCATGATTGCATTGTAGCTGGGTATGTTTGACGTTTTTTTTTTTTTTGGTTTCGTTCTTTAATAGAGCGTGATTTGATGTTAAAAGTTCTTTTCGCTATAATAGGGGCCTGGTGCTATTCGGGTGGTGTAGATGGTCGTAGTAATCAGAAAAACTTTTGGTGTTTTGGTGATCCTAATGAATATTGCTGAGTCGATTTTATTGTACATTTTCCAGATTTTCCAACGGCCTTAAGGAAGTGCGAACGAATGGTTTTTTAGGACATTGAGAGTTAATCGAACTGAGAATTGTTCTAGATATTTGTTTTCCGGTAATATGGTAATAATATGAGTACTATTTCCGAAATAAATTGTCTTTCCCAGTTCACATCTTTGCTGAATTGTTGAAACAATTTGAGTCGTAATTGTTGGTTTAAGAAAACTTTGATTTTTTAACGAAGTTTCAGTGTTGAATAAATCAATCTGTTGGCAGTTATTGTCACAAAACGGTCCTTGGATTCGCCTATAAACCAAATGTTCGTACTTCTCATGCAAAAGTGAAACACGCATATCTTTGGATTTGTATTTGAAATATTGGAATAACGACTATTTTGTATTAATTAAATTTTTAAGTAAATCTTTAAGAGAAAGGCATCAAGCATGAAAAGCAAATTAATTTTGTTATAACAAAAGCACCAAATTCGAATAATTCAACTCCTCACCTCACGAGGATATTAGATTCTGACTCACAGAAAAGGTTTGAGTTATTTGAAACGCATAATGGTTTTCGTACAAGAAACACCTTTCACCAGGTATTGGCTCCCATGGCTCTTGGTTCTGCATGAATTTTGTCAATTGACGAATTTTCCAAGCTAGGAAAAGGGGATATGTGTCAGTTGGCATTGTGGAGTGAAACCAAATAACTCCAAAGATAGACCAAGTTTCAGTGAAGTGTTCAAACCAATTGAAAAAAATAACACACCAGCGATGGCTTTTTTGGCTCACATTGTCCGACTTAAACCGCTGCCGCAGTCAGTAAAGTTTGCATTTCGGTTGGACACTTAAATGTCGTGAAAAAACCTACCAAACAACTCTGTAATACCAAGAGGTTTGAGTGACTAAGAAAGTTTGAGCCAAAAGCAATCAAAGGCAAGAAGTCGCTGAGGCAATTTAAACATGATTTTTTTTTCTGTTTATGACCACGGATAAGGTGACGTCACACATACCTAATTGAAGTGGCGCTATAGTCCATCGCTTGATTTCAGCACTGGTCTCACTGTCTGAATTTATAGAGGAGCCTAGGTAGACAAAGTCCTTAACTACCTCAAAGTTATACCTGTCGAAGGCGATGTTCTGTTCGAGACGTCGGTATCCTTTTTAATTAACAGCACAACATATACTTGCTGCCATACGCGGCCTTAAAATCGCGATGAGTTTCCTCCAAGATCTGCCGTAGTGTGAACATTTGGTCGATGGTGAACTTTCCGGGCCTGAAGCCACACTTATATGGACCTATCAGGTTGTTGACAAACGGCTTAAGGCGTTCAAATAATATGGAAGATGAGATCTCGTATCCGATGTTTTAGTTTTAGGTCAGAGGGTCTTCTTTCTTCAGGATCGGACAAACAATGCTGAGATTCCTTTCATCGGGCATACTCCCATTGGCGCTCCCATTGTTCCGATATAAGTTCTGTTTTTTGTGTTAAATTGGTACATCTGTTGTAGATATTCCTTCTAAATCTAAGCATCATAGCCTGACATTTGCAAAAGTTACGTAGCCAAGAGTACATCTATCTCTGTGTGTTTGGCGATTTTTTACAATTCACAACAATGAACTTGTATTAAATTTTTCGTTAAAAACAGCTTTAATGGTGCGCGAACGTTGGAAATGTTGTAAAAGTGTTTCGGCAACGATTCTCTAAAGAAAACGGTCGATTACCAGTGGCACGAGCGGTTCAAAAGTGGTCGTGAGTCAATCGAAGATGATGAACGCAGTGGCAGACCATCGATATCGAAAACTGACGAAAACATTGATTTTGGTTAATGATTTGGGTTTCCGTCGTGTAGCAGCAAAGTTTGTGCCAAAAGACCTCAATTTCATGCAAAAAAGAGACCGTGCTCACGTCACAAAAGAGATGATTTGCGAGGCTGAATCTGATCCCACATTCATCAAAAGGATCTTTACTGGAGACGAGACGTGGGTTTATGAGTACTACACGCAATCCAGACATCAGGCAAGTTAATGGCGTTCACCAAATGAGCCGAGACCAAAAAAACCACGTCGTTTTCGGTCAAAAAAGAAGGCAATGTTCACGGTTTTCATGGATTACAACGGTGTACCATAGTGCATCCTGAATTTTTGCCAGAAGGCCAGACAGTAAACAAAGATTATTATTTGGGCGTTATGAGACGTTTGCGTGAAGCAATTCGCCGAAAGAGACCAGAATTGAGGGCAGAGAACTCGTAGATTTTGCACCATGATAACGCACCGCCGCACAGTGCCATCATTATTCGTAATTTTTTGACGAAAAATGCTACAAATACCATCCAACAGCCATCGAATTCACCTGATTTGGCTCCCTGTGACTTCTTTCCGTTCAATCGAGTTAAAAAAAACCACTACGGGGAACGCGTTTCAACAGCCGAGAGGAAGTAACTTCTTGCCAAATTATCCCCCGCCACTTTGGAAACAGGCCGTCTGCTTCAGCAGCTTTGTTGTACTTAAGCTTCGATATAGCTGTCTTCACTTAATCCAGGTCGGGTGGATGGACTTGTTAGTGAAAGAGTATATCGTCCAAGTTGAAAGGTTCGCTTTGCCTGACAGGAGTATTTACTTCATCATCGCCGTTATACAGTCTACATAAGAAATCTTTCTAAGTCCCCAACATCGACTGCGACTATATTAAATACGATGTTCCCCTGCTCATGTTCATCGTGTTTATTACGCTGTTCGGGCTATATATTGTACCTTGACTACAACAAGATAATGTAACATTCGAACATACATAGTACTGGAGAAGTGTCTTGCGTCGATCGCAATGTGGTCAATCTGGCTGACGATTGTTTGGTCACGAGTTCTCCAATTTCCCTTGTGAATAACGAGATTTAAGAAGCGCGTGCCTGCTACGATAATATTTTGTACCGAGCGCAGCAAAGACGATTAATCTGAATCCGTTTTCGGAAGTGGTATCGTTGAGGTTATGCCTTCCGACCATACTACAAAATATGCCGAGAACAATCTTAATTTCGTAGCCGTGGCATTGCTCGTAGGTCTTGTTCAAGAGCTCGTAGAAGCTATCTTTGATGTCTTCAATTGTTTCCTCTATATGGGCCGATGGTTGGCAAATTTAGTTTTGATACCATCTTTTACGTGTTCCTCGTTCATATGCCGGAATCCAAGATATCTTGCGATAGTCTGCTTGCCTTGCTTTTGCCTTTGATAATAATCGCTGTAGTAGACGTCTCAATTTTTTCGTCCTCGTTTTGGTCACCGTATTTCTTGGAATTCGGTTGCACGTGGTAACCCTACTGGGGATGTGAGCGCTGCCATTGGTCCATTAAGGTATGATCCGCCATAATCTCTTCAAGATGACTTAGTCTCGGGCTGAGCTCCAAATATGTGGGGGTACATATGTCAATAAGAAAAATTGTCACATTAAGAGCGAAGATAATTCACGTGAATTGTTGTAGGCGACCCGAATGCTAAGCTGGGCAAAGAAGCCGTTTTTGAGCGTGTCATTATGAAACAAAGCCTGCACGACAATACATCCGAAAACGGACTCAGGTTCTTAAACTTCGTAACGGGACGCAATGAAAAGCCAGCACCAAATGACTTTGCGGTCTCCGGGCTAATCAACCGTCAATCAGATTGACCATATTGCGATTGACGCCAGACACTCCTCCCACATGTTTGATGTCCGAACCTTCCGAGGAGCCAACATGGACTCGGATCACTACCTTTTTGCAGCCAGAGTACAGATGCGGATATAACGAGCGGATAGAATCGAGTCAGATCACCCAAGCTATAATCGCAAGAGATCGCTAGAACATTTGCCGATCGAGTTTCGCTTAAACTGTCTCAAAATCCGGAACCCCCTACACAATCTATAGAATACCAATGGGAATGGTGTCAACGAGCCATCAGAGAAGCAGCATCTGCCATAATTGGTTTCAAACCGCCACAAAAAACAAACCTCTAGTTCGTTGTTGGGAGGTGCATACAGAGAGCTGCACGCGAGCTCTACGAACAGAAAAGAGAAAGAACAGCAGAAGCACGCTGTCGAGGAAATAGAGAAATGCTACGCCAGGAATGACGTTCGAAATTTTTTGCAAACAATAAAAAAAACAGGCCAGGGCTACAGAAACAACCTGCAAGGACGAAAACGGACACTAGTAGTAGTGGAAAATCGACTTCTGCAGACTGGATATTCGCGACGACAACCATAATTCCGCTGTCAGTCAGAATGAACTACGAGTATCAACACTGGACGATGATAGCAGAGAATTCCGTCCACCTAACCTAGACGATGTTGAAATAATGATATCGGGACTAAAGTTGAACAAACCTGCTGGCCCAGACGGGCTTTCGGATGTGCTGCTTAAAATAGCAGGAGATGACCTGGTTAGGAACATGCACCAGCCCATCTGCAAGATATGGTCAGAAGAAAGCATGCCCAATCCACAGGGAAGGAGATCCTTTAGATTGCGCCAACTATAGGGGAATCAGTCTCCTAAACATCGCCTTCAAAATCTTCTCTGACGTGTTGTGCAATCACATGAAACCGATAATGAGCAGTCTGAGCGGTTCATGTCAGGGTGGTTTCAAGCCAGGGAAGTCTATCATCGATCAAATATTCACGCTACGCAGATCCTGTTTGTCTACTTTAAAGCCGTATGCGACAGCGTGGTCAGGCGTCTACGGTTTCGACGCCTAATTTGGCTAAGCCATGTAGAGCGAATGGACACTAAAGCTCCTGCCCGAGTAATATTCAAATTCAACCCCCGGGGAATACGTAGCAGATGACGGCTGAATCTACGGTGGTGCAAGCAAGTGGAAGATGACTTCAACCAACTTTGAGTACATCACCGATGGAAGGGGCTGGTTAAACACCGTGTCATCTGGAGAGGCATGTTGGTTGAAGCCCAGGTTCACCACGGACTGTAGCGCCACATGAGAAGAAGAAGAAGAAGAAGGGGTCTAGTAATGTAAATTTTCGTATAATTTCTACTTACTCGTATAATCTTCGTGGAAACCTTTCAAACATTCTATTTGTATCTAATTTCCGTTGGACTGTGTATCGTAATTTCTTTTCTGTCTTGTCCTCTGTCAATCAAAACAATAACGTACTTGGAACGTTCTTAAAATGCGTTAAAATATAGCTTTTTAGCTTTAATTATTTGGCGTAAGAATCTCTTACTTCTAATGTTTTGTTATCGTGGCATACGGCCACCACCAATGATGGTATTCCGGCTAAAAAAAAACAACTTTTATTATTGTCAGGCCTTTAAGATGAGCAATAAAGTAAATCACTGTTGGTGATAGCAAACATCCACTGTTTTCAATCAATGCTTTCCTAAACCCTATATGCATCCACGGATCCCATTGAATTTTCCCACTTGATGTGCCAGAGTATGTGACTTTATACCGACACTCGTATAGATAGAATGACCTTTCGATAAAACTCATTTAAAAGTTCTGCGACACTTACTGTGTACACATGTGCAACAATGTGTTGCCGGCCATCACTGAAATCGTTGTCATCGCATGGTTACAGTTTATTGCTATCGCACTATGCGCCTTCCAATTTTGTCTGCACCAGCCTAACCGCAACCAACCGACATACCACAGACTGCAATGATTTCCAATTTTAACATTGCATTGCGCTGTTGCAGTTGAGTGTGAGCTCTTCATAGAAGGACTACGGCCAGAATTCTACAGAACTCATCACGTGCATCATTATATGTAACTTTCAAAAACAAGTCCACACACAATAGACATCAGACAACTAACGCCAAAATAATAAGCAACGTCGTAATGAATGCTGTATCCAAAGCATCCAACTAACGTAATAAAATCAATACAAGCTTCCTAAAGGATACATTGGGAGTAGAATGAGGAAGGAAAAGGAACGTGATGCAGGTAAGGTGTCACTCTGGTGTTTTGTTTTGGTTTTGAGTTTTTTTTTTTTACTTCTCTGACAAGTACCTACAACATCCAGATAGCCCATCTGACTCTTCATTGGATCCGTATTGATCTGACACATATACCATCCCTTGTCGGTCTCCTTGATGTCCTTAATTTTCAGTTGCCATGTCTTGTGCTCCGAATAAGTAATCCCAATCCGAAGGTTCTTTGTAATAACGTGATTCTGGATTGTCAGTATAGTCTGCGTATCGACACGCAACCAGGCCACCTGCAATTAAACGCAAATAACCAAAATTAGACAAGGCAAAGCCATCGAAACAAAAAAATTCAAACAATACCTACTCGTACTTATAAGAACTTTGTAAATTATTTTTTTTTTTTTTAAATAATAAAACTTTGGTCATGTTATTAACGTAATTACTCGTTTCAGACGAGATTTTTCAGGACAAGGGTGAGACAGAGGGTGAATTGATGGGCTCATAATACGTATACTACCCCATGCGTGTTTGACTACGCTGCGCCGCGCCGCCGTTACCATTGAGGTGAGTTTTTTTTTTTTGAATTTTTGAAGAATGAATGCAAATGATTTTGAGGTAAAAAACGCTTGCGGATAGGTTTTATGTTTTTTTTTTTTTTTTTTCAATCTCTTTTGATTTTGTGGAAATTTATTGATTAGATTTTGAGTTTGGGGAGACCGAGGTGACCACAGTCATTCAAAGCCGCATAATGCGTGAATTGGGGCACAAAAATCTGCTGTGCCAGAGCTATTTTCAGCTAAATGTGCGTTTTAATTAAGTGCTAGAATTTAAGTAAAGCGAATATGTTTGTGTGTGATTGTGTGTCTCCATAAAAGTGAATGTAATTAATTTTGTTTAATAGGCGATAAATCAGTGGCGGTGTTGGAATTAGGGAAATGGTAGATTAGGGGTTAGAATTTGGCAACAAAAAAAAAAATTTATGCAAAATCATTCAAAGAATTTTGATTGCGAAAGTAGAACGGGCAGTTGAAAAAGCCACTTAGTATTGAAATCATATCCTGAAGTAGGTATTTTCATTTAGTGTAATTCAATCTCAAGTTTATCTATGATAATTTGTTCTGGCACAGCTCGGCCACCATACCTATATACGAGTAATAAAAACGACATCCCTCTGTTATTTGGGATCATAATAGAGGACCTCGGACCTCTTAATAGAGGACCTCGACTCTAGTATAAGCCCAAATTTATAAGTCCACTTACACTATCGGTTAAATGGAAGTAATCTATCAAGCTGATATGAAATCAGAAGCGAAAATAGTGACCACGTCAAACTCTTTTTATATCTAGGAGGAATCAATAGAGCAGGCGATGAGAGGTGTCAACCTGGCGATACCCAGTTTTGTTAATTTTTCTTTGATAGGAGTGCAGTGCAAACATCCGAGCCTCGGATATGTGGAGTGTTACATAGGTCCCTTAGTAGCGGAGGCCATAAGGTGCTGCAAGGCAGATATTACCGCAATCCAAAAACTGCGATGGGATAGGCCAAATACAAAGATGACGATGCGGGTTTTTTGTTGGAGGCAGACTAGGGTAAGAAGTCTTGAGTTTCCCGCAAGTGAAGACCAACGCTTAGTAACAAAATTTGCCGACATAAGCCTTACATGTGCGCATGCCTGTTCCCATAGATGGGAGAGATAGCTTCTTTGAGTTCTTGAACCAAACCTACGACTAATGTCCTCAGCAATTTCAATCCAAAGCTAGAAAGTGAGGGCAACTTTGGTAGTAAGATCGGAAGTTATGGCGTCGACGATACCACCTCCGATAACGGATTCAAGAGTATCGACTTTGCGGCGGGCTGAAACATTATCGTAGTTGGCACGCTACCCATATTACGATATTCGCAAGAAGACATAGAAAACTTCTGCTCCTGAAGTATTATGGATGTCTAACGTTTCGAGGAGCCAACACTGACTCGGACTATTACCTTGTCCTTGTCAAGGTACGGTTGCGGATATCCCGAACAATACCATGACAAGCTAATATTGTGGGGAATTTCGATGTAAGACGGCTACAAACGCAAGAGATCGCCAAGCCTTTTTCCGATCGAGTCTCCCTTAATTTTTTAAGAGGTCCCTTGGCAACACTTCCAGAAGGCCATCAGAGATGCCGCTTCTGATGTACTGCGTTTCACTCGACTACCACAACGAAAATCCTGCTTTGATGACGAATGCCGGCTAGCACATGTAGCTAAGCGAAAAGTGCGCAATGCGGCAATGCAAAAAAAAACTAGAGCTGCTCACGAGCTCTATGAGCAGAAAAGGAGAGACGAAGACCGGCTTCTCAGGAGGAAGAAGAAGGAGAATGAGAAGCACGCAGTCGAGGAAATTGAGAGATACTACTCCAGGAATGAGATTCGAAAGTTATACCGATAGGTAAAAACAAACTCCGAACCTGTCAAGATGAACAAGTGAACATCGTAGTAGACTCGCAGCCGATGCTGAGGGTTTAGAAAGGGCATTTCTGTAGGCTGTATAAGGGCGATGAAGAACCAAATATCGCCAAAATAACCTTTCAACTTGGACCATGTAGACCAACAATCCCGTCCACCCGATCTGGATAAATCGAAGATAGCAATATACATATAAGCTGAAGTCCAGCTGTTGGAACAGATGACCTGACAGCCGAGCTATTCAAAGCGGCAGGCAAAGGCTTGGTAAGAAGCATACACCAACTAACCTATAGAATATGGTCGGACGAATGACCAATGAATAAAACCTCAGCATTGTTTGTCCGATCCTCAAGAAAGGAAACCCTCTGAACTGCGCCAACTACAGAGGCAACAATCTTCTTAACATCGCATATAAGATCTTATCTGTCATACTGTCTAAACGCTTGAAACCGTTTGTGCAAAATACATGCTGGAGAATGCACGCTGCTCCATAAAGGTCGGTAAAGATCTCACCGAGACCATTGATGTCCAGAAAGGATTTAAACAAGGCGATGCCCTGTCATGCGATTTTTCCAACATCATTTTTGAAGGAATAGTGAAAACTTATGGGCCAACACAAGAAGTACAACATTTCAAAAGTCCGTCCAATTGCTTGCATACGTGGAAGAAAGCTGCGTCATGCAATTATCGAGACGGAAGCGCCGAAAATGGGTTTAGCGATCAATGAGAGCAAAACAAAGTATATGCTGTCAAGCAAAGGGGACACTGAACACCAATATCTCGGCGCAGAAGCATGGACGTTAACAAGTATGCTGTTGTTTCTCATGCAAAATTTGTCGAGTGGATTATTGTTCTTTTTCGTTGCAATCGAAATTTACGCCACTATGTGTGGAAATGCACATCACTCAAGTGGTCGGTCCAATTTCAGTCCACAAATATTGGTGTTACTCTGGCAATACATGTCGAATGTTGGCCTCGAGTTCGTCCAAAGTAGTTGGCTTGTTAGCGTAGACTCAGGACTTGACGTAGCCCCAGAAAAAATAATCAAGTTGTGTCAAATCGATTCATCGTGGCTGATAATTGATGACTGCTCGCCATGAGATGACTTAGTCACCAAATTTCTCCCTCACCACTTCGAGCGTTACGCAGCTTGTATAGCATATGGCGCCGTATTGTTGAAACCACTACTCGAATATATACTCTGACTGCAGGAAATCGGCTAACATCGCTCTATACCTGGGACTTTCTCATTTCCAAAGAAATAAGGTCCGATGATACCGCCATGCCATAGACCTCATAAAACAGTCAATCTTTGTGAATGTAGTAATGCTTGGCCGAAAATTTGTGTATTTTGTTCGCTCCAATAATGGCAAATTCACTTGTTGACATATCCGCTGATCCGAAAATGGGCCTCGTTCAAGAAGATGGGTTTTGTGACCAAAATCCAGACTTCCGGCCAAAATTCGCACGATTCACGATTCTAAGGTTCAAAATGAGTTGCGTCCGCCAAAATCAACTTGCCAACGTTTTAAGACAGTTATGAAAATTGGCGTACAAATTCTTCGTTCACTGAAGTTCAAAAACTTTATCATTTGAAGTCGAGTCTATCCGGGGAAGCCTAACGTCTTCTTCATCACCTAAGCATAGATAAGGGTAATTATGACAAAGCATGGATGATTCTCACATCCTGATATGACCATAAATGAATCTTAATAAACGCTCAGCTTAAGATATTCTACAATCAAAAGGTTTTACACAACGAAATTGCCGAAAAAGTGAAGCAATTAGTAGATGTTTCTACAGAATGTATTCATTCCATCAAAAATCTAGGTTTTAAGACTGCGGATTGGGATACAATTATAATTTACATCATTTTACAGGAGCTTCCACAAAAAACTCGGCAGCATTGGGGAGAAAAATTAGGATCGGACGAGGAGTAACCAATCTTCAAGCATTTTTCTGAATTTCTGGAAACTAGATTCAGGATATTAGAAGCGGTGGAGCATCAAAAAACGAAATCCAGTCATCCTGCTAAAAGTCGTCCGGCTTCAATTTTTGGGTCACCACAATTTTATATGGATGTAGCCAAAATAATAATAAACTCAGTTTATCGCCGCCGAATCGACATTTCTGGGCCTTCTTCGATACTGGCCGCTATATTTGTTAAAAATTTCCGCACCTTCGGCAAGCGTAAAACGATACACGATGAAATTGCAAACCTTACTGAATATTTTAACAGCTTCTGAAACATAACAATTGAAAAAACTATCATTGCTATCAGGTCACCCTTTATAATACGCCTCTGCTTCATGAAAAAAAAATCATCGACCTAATTTTTAGCACACATTAGCTATGAGTGGGCCTTAGAAAAAACATTTGATACATTTTAAATGAACTAGTATATTCGAAATGCAAAACTTACTTTGTAGGAGCCAAGGTCCTGAACAACACACGTTAAAAGAGCTTCTCTCCCAACTGACGCGGTAACATTTGATATAGGTGAACTAAATTTAGGATCCGCTGAAAAGAAAAAAACAGACAATTTTGGTTAAAATGTGCATTTAATGCATATGTACATATATGACAGTATACCAAAGGTATATAAGGAATAAAAAGTTTGGAATAACTAACAGCGAATAGCCATTGTGTATGTTATAAACGTTTTTATCGTTAGCCTTAATATCGGTCCCATTTGCGTTGGCGCACTTTGGAGAAAAACATTCAACGACGAACCATATAAGCTGTACGACCACTTCGAGTCAGAAAACTGCGTATCAGTCGCCTGAGATCCCTGGGACAAGTAGAGCGATGGGACACCAATTTTGCGGCCCACAGAGTCATCGAATCTACCTTGGAGGGTCAACATAACAGTTAAGACAGCACTGCGCTTTTGAGTGAAGCCTTGTTTCATTAGACTACCGACGTATAGGATACAATTTTGCTTCCAATATACAATATCATAGCTCTGTGGATTCATAAGACTTTCTCTCCGACAAGCCTCGTTTACAATGCCAACAAATCAACACCGTCTTTCGAGTTCTCTACGCGACATTACTATTTGCACTTGGAAGAGGTTTTCTGTTCGTGACACTAAAATATTAAGTGTGGCCACCAGATTTTGAATATCTCGCCCGCCACTTATTAGGATTCCGATACCTAATCGGAATTTTACATTATTTCAAACCAAAAAGCAATCACCTGGCTGTAATCCACATCAAAAGTACGTTCTACAATAGCAGCCTCATATGTGCACACGCCCATATCGACGATGTGGAGGACCCTATCAAGAAGAAGTCTTATGACCTCCTGAATTGAGCCTAAGGAGCCTTTCCGAATAACGACATCAAAATCCTGCTCGAGCTAATGCCAAAATCGGAAGGAAAACTTGGTTGGTATGCGCAGTCTCAACGGCACGACAACAGATAATGGATTCCGACTAATCGACTTTGAGGCATGCCGTAACACTGTGATAAGTAGCACTAGGTTTCCAAGGCTTAGGATCCCCAAAGCAACTTGGAGCCCTGCAGATGGTCGAACCATCAACACAATTGACCATGTGCGACGGACCTTGCATCTACTCTAGCATTCGAGTGGGGCAAACATCGACTCTGACCATTTTTTGTTGCTGCTAAATTCAGAGTTCGCGTGTCTACATAATGAGAAGAAACTGCGAACCGCCCAGTAAAAGAAACTTAATGTTGAATGGCTTAACATGACTGGAGTAGCCAGAATCTACAGAAAGGCCCTGAGACTCTCCGCTGTGCACTCGCCACACGTAAACGTTAACGTAATGTGGAACCAGTATTGCGACATCATTCAGGTGGTAGCCGAGACCACAATAGGTTATCAGCCACTCCAGAAAAAGAGTCAATGGTATGATGATGATTGCCTTAGGCGGAAAGTGGGAACAGAGCTTGGCGTTTTGCAAAAGTTGCAATGCAAAACTCGGGCAGCTAGGAAAAAGTATCGAACCAGAAGAAGGGAAGAGAAGAAAATCCTGCATAAATAGAAGAGGTCATATGCAGTCTCCCTCAAGAAAATCGAAGAGTCTAACGATTGAAACAACATCCGGATGTTTAACAAGAAAGTCAGGCACCAGATCGTCAATCAAGTCTGGGTGAAGGAGATAACTCTCGATGCCTGCACTATCAACTCTTTATGCCTCATCTACAAGAAAGGCCATTCTAGTCCTACGAGAGCTATTGAGGCGTATCAAAATGTCGAATATAAGATCCTATCCAACGTACTATGTCACGTCTGAAACCGATCTACAATACACCAATTGACACATATCAGGGTGATATCCACCCCGGCAGATCAAAAATAGACCAAATTTTCACACTGGGCCAACGAATTTCAAGTCGGAACTCACCACCTCCTCCTCGATTCTAAAGCCGCATTAGTTAGTATGAATCAACAGGAGATCTACATGGCGATTGCCAAATTCGGGATCCCGACACTCTGATCCAATTGTGTTAGGTGCCACTTGAAAGCACAGGGTGCAGAATGGAGTTTGGGAATATCTTTTCCGAACTGTTTCAAACATTCACCGGATACCGAGAGATGAGCTGCCATGTGATTTCTCCAATCTTGTTCTGGAGAAGATAGCGCGGTGCCAATATAGAAGGCAATATTTTCAATAGATCTGTCAAATTCAGTGTGCCATAAAAAAGCGATTGAAGAACAAACGAAGTTGATAGGCCTTGTAGCAAATGAGGACAAGACGAAACACATGCTTCCAACAAAAAAAATATCTGCTCAGTACTTAGGACAAAACGCCATTATTGGTAGCTACAACTTTGAGGTAGTTATGGAGGTCATCTACCTCGGAGTCAACTTCAACTCCACGAATGAAATCTTAGTCGAGATCCGACTAAAAATTGCCCTGGGAAGCCTCTTCGTCTTTAAAATTCCTATCTCTGCTAGATCTGCTTTACGGGTCATGTTCTGGACGATAAGCAGGGAAGGAGAGCAAATATTAAAAACATTCGAAAGAAAAATTCTTTGGCGGATATTTGATCCTGTGTGCGATGAGAGAGAATGGAGGAGAAGATTCAACCGCGAATTCTACGAGCTGTACCAAGATGTGCATGTGTTTCAAAAACCTAAAACTCGTCGACTGTATTGGCTCGGCCACATGGACCGAATGGACAATAATGGTCCAGCCAAGAGAATATTCGAGTCCAGCCCCCGAGTTCGAGATGACAAGAAAGGCTGAACCTATGTTTAAAGATCAAGCCATTGCGGATGTCAGAGCATTGGATCTGCACAACTGGAAGCAGCGTGCCTAGGATCGCAGGGGATGGCAGGCTACATTATTTCAGCCAGAGACTCTTCACGAGTCGAGATTCTATTACAATCACAATAATGCTTGGTAGTCGGTCTTCAGAAATTAAAAAAAAATTAAGGCCGGAGCTCGCGTTAAGTCAATGGGCGAAGATACCACACAATGATTAGTGATTATTTTTTCGAAGATGCGGTTGGCTACGGCATATGGTTCCTCCAGAATGGGGTTTGGTTTCGACCATTGGGAACGCGATTGAACGAAAACACAATATTACTAATGGATGGTGAATTATCTATCGACATCCTGTAGTTGTTTATTGTTGTACTATGTTAAGCATTGGGTGTGTTGCGATGAACCGAAAGATGTTGAAGCCATACTGTAAGGCACTCTTGTTGAGATAGAGCCTCAAATGCTCAAAAGAGTGGCAGAATTTTGTTTGCCAAGACACCATTCGTCAAAACAGCTTCTAAACAGACAGAAACCTAGGTATCACTTTCGTCCTTCTACGATACACTATTAACTTGAGCCATGAACTCAGATGGTTCCTGTCTAATCGGTTTGTCTCTGTCTTAAAGTCATAGTCCTTATTAGGATATGTTAAATTATTTTGTTAATAAATAAAAAGCAACTTACCCACAACTTCGGCAGCGGTTTCCATGTGTGAATTGTAATTATTGTGGCACAAAACTATTAACACTATCAACAGCCAAGATCGGGAATACGACTCTGTGTTGTGATCTTGAAATTTTTTAACCATGTTCACCGGTTTGGTAAAAACAAACATTTTCCTATTGCACTCATTCAAACCACCAACTCTGTAGTTCTTAGGTCGTATTAAGCTCTTTGTCAGCAGGAAACCCGGCACATTTTAACACCGTCAACACAATTTACACCCCGCAATCAGATGCTATAAAACAAATTAAATTTATTTAATTTTAATACACTTGCAACGAAATTATCGAGGACATAAACATTTTCTCGAGTTTGGCATGGAATTCTGACAGCGGTGGTCACGTGAAATTTCCACATACCTCCAGTGCAATTAATTAAGTTTTCTTACGAAATTTTCACAACATACACGATGTATCCGTCGTATCGTACCTATAGTATCGTAGTATCTGCCCCAACCTACTCTAGGTACTGTTTTGTTTAGCGGTCAAGCAATATAAAAATAGAATAAAGCTACAAAATAAAAATACTTGAGTATATAGCTGACATATGCACAAACGTTTGTATTTATATAGACATAGGAGTAAGTTTGTATCCAAGGATATATGTATGTTTGTACATATAATATCGTTTAGCTCTCTTTTAATTTGAAAACATTTAGTATTCTTAAACACGCAACACTTTAGTAGACCATTGGACGAGTAGGTCCTTAAGAGCGGTACAGTACTCATAGCATGTGAGTTGAGGATTTTTATGGTTCCAAGGAAAGCGTCCAGTATCAGAGATTTATTGTTTTGTTGCCTCCCGTCTTCTTTTTAATGGTTGTGAATTTAAAACACTGCCAGGTGAAATGGTTAATACTCATTATTAGGTAGATACCTGGCCCTACTTTACTTTGAAACAATGTTAAAAGATACAATTGCGGATGTGAACGAAAGGAAACCACTCCAATGAACCCAATTAACCAACGATGTTGAAAATTATTAATGAAAAGTATTTGTAGTTCGGTGTTAGCTGTCAGCATAATTCTTTATATTTTGAAATGAACACAATTACCGAAGACAGATCTTATTCCACAATTGTTGTAGTTTCATTTACTTTGGAGCCTTGAGGAAGTCCGAAATTTGCCAATCGAGTATCCTTCAACCACTCGTCAAGGAACTTACGGTCTAGACAAAATGCAAATGATCAGTTGCACTGATGCCAAGAAGAAATCAGATAGTTGAGTTTGGTTGCACACTACCACCTGAATCAAACGGCTGGTTTGATAAGGAATGCAGGCAAGCACATGTATCAAAATAAATTGCCAATGAAGCGGCGCTGCAAAGATGAGCAGAAGCGGTTCATTCCGATTTTTAAATATGAAGACTCTCAACTTAAGAAAAATTAGACACTTTAACAGCGCGTCCTTGATCTCGTTCATCAAAGTGTTTGAATGTCTTAAATTATTTGGCAAGGATTCGATTGGCACCTTTCAGCATAATCTGAGGTAGGTCGGGTAAGTTCACAACATATCAATCCAGATCGATACACAGAAGCTCCTGGCGATATCAGGGACACAGATGAGAATATCTATAAAAACGACCTACATAGAGCCAAGTATCTGTCCGTGCGGCATCGGATAAAGAATAGTGCTGCAGTGCGTCCCAGCTTGTCGTAAGAGGCTACTAAATCGGACACCAATCATATACAGGCAACTATGACACCAAAAATGAGCCTGTAACACTTTAACACCTTAAAACTTTCCCATAAGTTTGTATGCAATCAGTGGGTTCCCACGTCTGGAGACTACCGGTGGGGTAAAAGAACAGTCAATCAATTCGAAATGAGCATACAAGTGTCAAACCACTCAAACTTTAGATACACTTCATGGAAATGATCGCAATTAATAGCACTACCCCGCTGGGCACCACGATTGCAACGCACTCGGGTGATCCCAGAGCAAGCATAAGTGCTTGTGTCAGAGCCCGACGGATTCCGGGGGCGGGCAAAATGAAGTTTCCAAAATATTTTCCTAAACTTCGGTTTGCAAGTTGGAACGTCGGATCGATGACCTCAAAAAGTTTAGAACTGGAAGCGATTATGCGTCGCAGAACTCTACAAATCCTGTGCGTACAGGAAACGAAGTGATGTAACACAGGAAATAAAGCGCGTTTTCTAGATTTAAAAACTAAGGCATTTAAGATGTTCTACCATGGAATGGTCAATGGACGAAACGGTGTTGGAATCGTTGTTGCAGCGGATCTTCTAAACAACATCGTTGGTATCTTGAAAATAAGCGACCGCTTGATGAGTGTTAAACTCGTCATACACAATGAAACGTAGAACATTGTTAGCGCGTACGCTCCACAAAATGGATGCGACCAATCGGAAAAAGATACATTTTGGTCAGAGTTCGGTAATTTGCTTAGAAATATACCTATCGATGAGATGCTCTTCGTAGGCGGAGATTTAAATGGCCACGTCGGAGAAACAAATGTTGATTATGAGGACTGCCACGGCGGTAAAGGCTTTGGAACCAGAAATTCAGCTGGCGAAGACATCCTTGTAGCATGTAGGGTTTACGGCTTAACCATCTTAAATACAATGTTTATTAAACATCAACGACATATTATCACTTATAGCAGCGGAGGCCACGAAACACAAATAGATTATCACCTCTGCAAAATGTCGATGAGAAACCGTGTTAAGGACTGTAAAGTAATACTTGGAGAATCGCTAGTAAGCCAACACCGTCTGCTCAATACAGAATTTTTCACAGCGGAACCACCGAAAACACGGGCATCGTTTGGAAAGCCAAAAATCCGGTGGTATAATCTATCGAAGGAACGAAGCGCAAGATTTATCGCACTGGCTAAAGAAGTACTTAAAAATATAAATGGTATAGCAGACTCACTTAGCCCGCAAGAAATGTGGAACAGCATGCACGAGGAATGCATAACACTCGCAAAGTCCCATCTGGGGACTATATCGAAATACCATTACGTCGGCAAAGAAACATGGTGGTGGAATGACGAAACCAAACGAGCTGTGGCCGACAAGAAGAGTGCATTCCAAGCATGGACAAAATGTGATCGGAGCGACGATATTGAAAAACCTCGACTGGCTCTTGAATACGAGCGTCTTAAAAAGATCGCAAAGAAAGTCCTGGCTCGAACTCGAGCGGCAGCAGCGGAAAACCTGTACCAGGAGTTGGAACAAATATCCTCACGATCGGTGGATAGAAGACAAGCTATCCAAGAAGTTCAAACGTCGTACAATACTAAAATGCCAAATATTTTTAAGCTCGCTGCACAGAGGAGAAAAAATTCAATGGAAATAACCTCGCCGAAATACATCAAAAACGCAGACGGTCGCTTACCAACAAATGAAAAGGAAATTTGTGACCGGTGGCTTGAATACTGCAAGGAGTTGCTTAACAAACAGTTTCCACGTAATATGGTGCCGACAGCTGGTCTATTCGAGGAGGAAGTTTCGGACTTCTCAATCGAAGAAATAAGTATAGCAATTGGAAAAATGAAGCGAGGGAAAGCGGCGGGACCAGACAGCATTCCATCAGAGTTTTGGTCGAAGATGGAGGGGATCGGCAGCGTTTGGCTATCGAAACTTTTAAATAAATTAAAATGTGGACAACCTATGCCGAATCAATGGAGAAGTAGGTTCTTGGTTCCATTATACAAAGGAAAAGGCGACACTCGAGAATGCAACAACTACCGTTCAATCAAGCTTATGTCACACACAATGCAAATCGTCGAAAGAGTCTTAAACGAACGTCTTCGGCAAATAATAAAGCTCGATAATAGCCAGTGTGGATTTGTTGAAGGAAGATCGACGGTGGACGCTATCCAAAGCCTACGAATAATAATGGAAAAGCACCGAGATTCGTCTCAGGATTTACACATGGTATTTATCGACCTCGAGAAAGCATTCGATCGAGTGCCTAGGGATCTCATATGGGCCGCGCTGAGGTCTCAAAACGTACCGGAAACGTATGTTAGAATAATACAAGACATGTACGGAAACGTGAAAACTGCGGTTTAAAGCTCTGCTGGACTAACGAGAGAATTTCCAGTTAATGTCGGAGTGCATCAAGGAAGCGTACTTAGCCCTTTCCTCTTTAACGTAGTATTCGACTATCTTTTAAAAGACTGCATGCGCGAAGCAAATGTAACGCCAATTCTGTTCGCTGACGACGCAGTTATACTTAGCGATAACGTCGAAGATTTACAGAACGCCTTAGATTCATGGAGAAATGCGCTAGAGAGAAACGGGTTTAAAATAAGTCGTTCAAAGACGGAGCATTTGACGTGCCCATTTGCGCATCCATTGCGACCTGTTCCGGATATAATGTTAGACGGAATAGTTCTTCCGAAAAGCACTATCTTTAATTTAAGTACTTAGGATCAATCGTTAACATGGAAGCGAAATGTGACGACGACGTAAACCACAGAGTGAGTGTGGGATGGATGAAATGGCGGGAAAATTCGGGAATCTTTTGCGACCGAAAATTTCCATTTAAATTAAAGGGGAAACTCTACACCACGGTTGTTAGACCAGCTCTTATATACGGTTCACAGTGCTGAACAATGTACGAAGCGTTTAAAAACAAAATGACGGCAGCGGAAATGAAAATGTTGAGGATGTCTAGTGGAGTCACTAAACGCGATTGCATTAGATCTACGCGTATAAGAGGAAGTCTACATATAAAGAATTCGGAAACCGAACAGCTTGAGGCGAATAGAATAAGCTGGTATTGCCACGTTCAAAGAAGATCTGCGGAAAATCCGGTTAAAAAGGCACTATCAACTACGGTCACTCCAACTGTAAGAAAACGAGGTCGGAAAAAGAATTCCTGGATTTCTCAGATGGCAAATGCGCAACAACGTCTGGGGTTAACCACTGAAGCGATCCAGGACCGAGCATTATGTAGATGCGTTCTGCGGTCTGCGACATTAGCCAACCCCATAAGCGGAGCAGCAGCGATGCAGTAAAAATGGGAAACTCGTTACGCATAAGTTCGTATAACGAGGAAAGGGTTAATAAAAGGATAAGAAGATAGAGCCAAGTATCATTTTGACATAACAAACTCGTGGGCTTTTGCAGAATGGTATTGGAGAACGAATGAAGTAATGATCGAGTCTGAAAATATTCTGTCACACAACTACTGTTTATAGGACCTAAAAATTGAGTACTGAGGCCTTATCTAGGAATACTTACTAGTCCCGCTTTATGGCTGAGAAGTGTGGACATTACGAAGGCAGATCAAAATATACAGGGTCATCCTATCTTTCTAGCAAAGCTCGAATGCCCCTATGATAAAAGTGTTCATCTTTTGAGGCTATCCACGAATCAAGCCATTTGTTGATGTCTTCATATATTGAAGCCAGACCATGTGCAATCGAACGGAACGGAGTAATAATCTAGAGAATAAGGCGAGTGGGGTAAGACTTCCCATTTGAGCGTTTTCAGGTAGGTTTTGTCGGGTTTGGCAACGTGAGGCCGAGTGTTGTCATGCTGTAGAATCAGTATTTCGTGCCTCTGCTCGTAGCGTGGCCGCTTTTCGTGCAGTGCTCGACTCAATCATATCAATGATGGTTTCGTTGGGTTTCACCAGTTCAGAATAAATAACACTGACCTGGTCCCAGCAAATACACAGGATAACCTTCGCAGCGTGAATATTCGGCCGAGCCGACGACGTAGAAGCATGACCGGGCAGTCTCCATGACTTTCTTCTCTTTGAGTTGCTGTAATAAATCCATTTTTCACTATCCATCACGATTAATGAAGAAAATCCTCCCTTTTTTGCCGCTGAAGCAGTTGTTGACAGGCGAAAAAATAACGCTCAACGTGCCTTGCCTTCAAATCATAAGGAATCCAAGTTTCTTGATTTCGAATCATTCCCAATGCATGCAATTGCTTGAAAATGGTTGGGCGGGTAACTCCTTATTTTGAAGCAAGCTTTTCTTGCTTTTGGCACAGATCCTCACCGAGCAATGCCTCTAACTCAGCGCCTTCGAAGGATTTCGGCCTTCCTTTACGCGGACGGTCATCAACATCAAAATCATCATCTTTGAAGCGACGGAACCAATCACAGCACGTTGTTTCATTTAGAGCAGCATCTCTGAAAAAATTTTGGAGCTCTCGATGCGCTTCTGCTGCCGTTTTCTTCGAATGAAAGAAGAAAATCAACACTTAACGCAAATGCGGATTATTTGGCACAAAATCAGACATTTTTACACAACCACAAGTATATGACGCCAAAAACAAATTCACTAATGTGTCAAAACACTTCGTTTACCATACGTCTAAACTTGGTTCATGATGTTTTGGGTAAGTCAAAATCAACCAGCACTTACTGCTGGAGTCATCTATTGACAAACTTAGTTGCACATCAATAACATAATTCAAATGCACGTTTCAGTAGAGGCCTCTATCTTCCTTACACGGATTGCGCATTATTTCGCGTCGAACTTGAGTAACATATGCTGTCGTTCATAGTCCTTGAGCATTTTAGTTAACGAACAGAAAAGTTGCATCAAATATTGAAGTGAGTACGGACCGCGCACGGATCAACTGCACTTTAAATATTACTCAACTGGAAACACGCGATGAGCTCCCGGTCATTTACTCATTAGGACTACAAAAATCTCCAAATCACGTGTGTCGAACTATGTCTATCTGACTTACTTCACCCTGTTAGTTTACGAGAAGTTGCAGTTTAAACTTAAAAATTGTTCGCTCAATCTTTCAATTTAGCTGGTTTCTATCTATTAACATTGTCCTCGGAGCCTTCAGTAGATAAAAATGTGGAAGGTATCAATTAAAAACTATTTCTTTTAAGATCGGTCATAAGGTGGAAATTTGTTTGGCAGCAGGCATTTCCGGTCTATCATGGAACTAACTCTCAATTCTTATGGTCCTGGCTAACATATAGAGATTCCACTCTTGACTCATGCTGTCATCCGGTAAAATTTTACGACATGCTGATGCACCTTTCTCAGCCTTTATCTTGTCTGAATGGATAAAATCGTTGCCTGCCTTTATAAATCAGGCCACTCTGCTTGATAATAGAAAATTGGTCATCTACGCCATTATGCAGTGTTCTTTTTCAAATGTTAGTATCGTCAGGTATCGGGAGGTATACAACAAGGCTACATTTTTCCGTCTCTAAAGACTAAAGTTGGGGACCATCATATGGACCATTTCTGAACATTACTACTGTGACACACAAGCTCTCAATATTCCTGTAATTCAGCTTTGAACACCCTTTCTTTCAGCTCATGAAACTCGCTACTTCCTTACACAACCCCTCTATGTATGCATTTAGATTATTAGCGCAAATTTTTAGCCGCTGATGCAAAACACAACAGACGATACTCGTGACCTCTACGCGCAAAGGAAAGGTTAAGTATAAACAGGAGTGTGTCATCACACAAAAACTAGGCACAAAAACGAGTTCATCTCGATCCCTGTGGGACCAGTAGAATTTAACTTCAAAGAGCAAAACACCTTAACAACCTCCCTAGTAAAACGCCCAATTTTATTGCAAAATCCAAAAAGGTCTTTGAAATCCCTGCCGTCTATTTCCTCTAAGTTTTCAAAAATGTATTTTCCAAAGAATTTCATTCAACTACGAAATATTGCCTCGCATTCACACAGTATGTGCGTTATGTCCTCAACCACTTACAGCATTTTAAGGATGTCATTGATGACAGCGTTTGTTAGAGCGCTTTTAATGGTGCTGCACTGCACGTTCTTGAAGGCTCTTTCTATATCAAGAAAGGCCGCCATCGTAAACGCGCGAAGAATACGAGAGTAGGTTTGGTCTTATAAAAGAAATAGGAAAAGGTCAGGGAAGCCATCAATCAATAGTGGGAAAACGTGGTTCTATATAAATGAACACATGACCAAAAAACGTTTAGTGAACGTATGTCCAGTTAATAGGACCTCAATGGTAGGTGCCCTTTTCGCATAAATAGAGAATAGAAACTTGAGTTAAAGCGTTATAGTAACCAGTGAAGAAAATCTTTCCAACATGGGCTTCGCTCCATACCTTACCTAGTCAAATGCAAAGCAGAGATTGAACTAGTCCATAGTTTGTATTGTATTGTATGTTATCAACAATTTTCATTTAACAAAATTGCCTCAGGTGGTACATAATCTTCATAGTATTTAATAAATACTATCGGGCCAAGTACTGAACCTTGTGGCACACCAGTTTTTATGTCGAAAGATAATCTTAAAATATTATTTATCTTCACTACTTGTTTGAGGTTATTAACGTAGGAAGGAAACTATTTAAGTATAAAGCCTCTAATGTCCGCTTTTGCTAATTGTTTTGTTAGTATCAAATGGTCGACAGTATCAAATGACTCAACAGCTCTAAAACCACACTGTTTATTACTAAAAAAAGGGAAGATTTATCAAGAAAAAATATTATTCTATATTTGTGAAAACACTGGAAGAAGGAAGATTGCCCCATAGTTTTTAAGATTTTAACTATGATGAAATCTGCAGTTTTAAATGTGTCGGGAAAATAAAACTCCGGAAACTTATATTAAGAATCTGTGTAAAGACATCAACCATGTTAAATGAGACCTTCTTAATAAAATTATTGGACCATCCAATAGAATTGTTAGAATTTTTTAGGGAGTTTATGATCCGAAGCAATACTAAAGATGAAATTGGGTCATACAAAAATCTTTTGGCTTGACTCCATTCATTGCCAAAACAATCATCCACACAATAATTGGAAGATTCAGAGAAACCTGGTTAAAAACATTCGACATCTCAGAGGGATTAACTACATTATTTCCTGGAAAGATACATAGTATAAGCTCATTAATAATTGTCCAATTGCCAACCAAAAAAACCAGGACTACTGCAGCCGCGATAAAAATTATTGGTCTTACCACAAGAGACAAACTGCTTTGGGCACTGCACAGCTTCAAACCATACAAGTCTGCTGGGCCGGACGAGCTACAAAGGTCTTCTGATATAATTTTGCCATCGCTTGAAAATATCATGTGGTACTGCGTAGGACTTACTGATTAATTAATGACAGCTTATTTTTTACAAGATTTGTTTTAAATTAAAACAGAATTTCAATTCAACTTCTTATTTCAAGGAAATAAAGCAAAATGAAATAAAACTACTCGTAATAAGGACGATAACTCTCAGGTTGTTTAACATCTCTTCCATTCCGAGTTCTCGATACATTTGGCCTTTTTTCAATATCATTGTTGTCAAGATTCTGCGGGCATGTACTATATGTATACCACTAAAATCTATTTCTCCTATTGTCATGGAGCGGTTTTTTTTTACCAGAGATTTGGCAATGGCTACCATTTTTTCAGCAAAACCATTCGATCTTGTATAACATGGGCTCGAATGCTGAACAAAAAAATCTAGTAATGTAGCGAATTCTTTGAACTTGAATGAATTGAAAGGGTTATTGTCACAAGCTATTTGCTTTGGCATACCGTGGATAGCAAAAACGTTTTTTAAATTTTGTATTATTTCATTTATGTTTTTGATTTAAACACTAAGATTTCTAGCCATTTTGAAATACAGTGTCCAATGATCAAATAACTCTTATTTTTATATTCCATGATATCCATTCCCGGCCCATAAACAAGATCTCTGGCACGATGTTTTGTTTTCTCTCTACCTAAGTGAGCTTGATGTAAAAGTTTTAGTATACTATATTTTCTTGCAGACTGGGTGGTATTATTACACGATCTTCGAAAAACAATATGTCTTCCTCAAAGTAAATATTATGTTTGTTTTGATAATAAACGCGTAGCTCTGATGTCACTTTAGAAATTCCTTTAGGCTATCGATTTTGACATACTTGTTTCTCTACAAATATCCGATTTGCGGTTAGTGTTGCAATTGATTGAGTGAACGATTTCACTGAAATCTGTTGATGAATTTTGTAATTGAGCATATTTATCAACATTCTTTGAGAACAGGTCGGCAATATGCATATATTTTCCAGCAAGGTATTGAACATCTAAATTATATTTTAAAAGTCGCAGCCTCATTCTTTGAAGTCGTGTGGCATAAATCCTGATAAGATCCCTCTTGAAAATTTGTATCAATGGTTTATTGTCCGTTTGTACCATTATTTTGCGACTGTTATCGCCAAGAATTCTTTATCGTTCTACGCATTGGTTTTTTCTGCTACACTTAGACTACGAGACACATAGCAAATTGGGCCTTTTGACTGTAACAAACAAGCACTTATACCATATTGGGGAGAATCGCACTGAATTGAGGTGTCTAAGTTTTCATTTAAATTTTTAAGAGTATGTGCGCTTATAATAAGTTTTTTAATGTTAGTGAACTCCTTTACATGAGCGTTCAGCCATTGAAATAGACTTTTGCTTTTCAGTAATTTGTACATGTTCTGGCAGCTTTCTTGTAAATTCGTAGTTGACGAGTATATGCGCATCAAGTTGATCATGACTAAAACTCATTGCAACCCATTCTTAGCTTGAATGCGATTTGATCTGGTTTCATACCTTCATAGGAAAAGACCTGCCCTAAGTATTTAACTGATTCTACTTTATATTGAAATTTTTCGGAATTATATTTAATGCCTTACGCTTTTGCTTGTAAAAATATCCTTTTTAAGTTTTCATCGTGATCTCTTTTCCTGCAACTACTCGTAATATGCAATCAATGTATACAGCTGTGCCAGGTATGCCTACAAAAGCTTCCACCGTGTATTTTTGGAAAATTTCTGGGGCTACCTTTAATTCTACCAACTGCGCCATGTTTAATTGCTTGTTAGCAAAATAAATCCTCTGTCATGGAGAGAAGTTAATGTAGTCTTCACCCCAAAACCGGAAAATATTTTCACGTCGTCCGAAAGGACCTAAGGCTATCATCATTCTTTCTAAAATCTCTCGAACTAATTCTAGGTTTTAATCCACGGCACAACATGCCTACTGCTATGAAAAGTCGGTGGAAATGGATTTACACTCATTAACTAGCCACATCGAGCGATCCCTACATTATAGAGAATACACAATGGTCACTTTCCTGGACATAGAAGGTGCCTTTAACAACATTAACACATCCGCACTCACGACGTCGCTCTCAACTCTGAAGGTAGATGACTAACTTGGGGAGTTGATCAGTCTTATGCTAGAGAGCAGGAAAGTTAACAACTACAAACCGGGTGGCTCCTCTGTTAAAAGATGTGTCAGCAGAGGTACCCCGCAAAGTTAACTAAGTAATTAACTGATAAAGCAGGGTGGTTGCATTTGCGGAAGACGTTGCCATAGTCGTTTCGGCGGATCGTGGAATGGGAATTAACCCCCATAAAACCCATCATGTCCTCTTCTCAAGGAAATATAAAATTCCGATCATAGACACTCTCTTAATCAACGGTACCGGCTTGGTCTTCGTAGACACAATGAAATCTCTGGAAACTAAACTGGGAACCTCATACTCACAAAATAGTATGGAAAGGCTTAATTCTCTTGCATACATCAGAGTCAAATGGAGCCTCCAACCTCGTTTCTCAGGCTATACGTCTCGGTTATAAGACCGATACTCACCTTCGGGGTGGTTGTATGGTGGACGGCCTTATATAACGCAGTCAACTGCACAATGCTACGAACTACGAAGAGTTTTTTTTTCATTTTTAAATACTTTAGCTCTGTTGTACACTGCTCTATTGTAATTAATTAACTCTCATTTACATAAGTTTAACTATTCTCATATTTAAAGCCTAAAAGACTGCCTGGTTTTCTTTTTCCTTTGCAGAACCTTTTGCTTAACACCATGGGCTCTAAATTTTACTTTAGCGGACACATATATACCAATCAATGCACAAAAGAACAACCGCCGCAGACAAACGTCATCTTTGTCCAAGAACATAGGTCAGAAATAAAAAGTTGAACCACCTGGACGATATATAGATATAACATCTCCCAAAACAGATTCATTAACCAAATTGGTTAAAAAAACATTTTCTGGCGATCGTTTGAGTGTAGTTTCAATTCAACTTTTACTATAATTCTAACTAATGTTTGTGTAACATTACTGGAAAGTAAAATGCAACCGGACACATAGTACCAACTCTTATTTACTTCCATCCTTCGGCAAGGATACAAAAAAAAAAAACAAAGAAGAAAATACGAACAGTTATCATTACGGAGAAGTTCAAAGAACTGTCTGACCGAGACCGAGAGTAGGTAACTCTTTTAAAGGTTCTTCGCTCAAAGCGACCGCAATAGATATTCCACATTAAAAGCATAAAAATATTTTCCTAGCTCTTTCCTGTAACTTAAAAGAATCATCAGCACCAGCCGCGTAGCCATAGAGAAATTTACCCATCCAAATGGGTTGGTTTGGGTTGGCGAAAAAAATACGGAAATACGAGTACTAGTACCTACCTTCAGATAGAATACTTCACAGAAGAAGTAAATGGGTGCATTAATGGTGATTATTTGAACAGCAGATGTATATTGACAATCAAGTCAATTTGGAAAATTAAAGAACAGACGGTTTCGTTGCAGTAATTTGTTTTTTTTTTTTGTTTTTGTGAAGAATGTGAGGATGAGATGAGAGATTGCATTTGGAAAATGGTATTCGCGAAATTATGGGTAATTCAGTTTGAAGTAAACAGGATCAGCGTATCTTTTGTCTGGGTATTATTTTAAGCTATAAGCCTCCATGCTTGGTAGTTAACGTCTGTCATTTCCCTTCACAGAATAAGGGTCCCTTCATAAAGTCTTAACTAAACAAAAACTGAAAACAAACTAGATAAGGTAAGTCCCTCATCAAATCAACTCTTAGTGGCCTCAAGTGGTTGGTTCAGCAATCCGTGCGTGAACTTAAGGTTGACATCACAATTTTCTGCAAACAATACAACAACCTTAATTTGAGGACTTGGGTAACCTATACGACAAATAAGCCTGCGTTTTTTGTATGTGATAATGTCACCATCTATGAACCTTCATATAGCACTGACAACTTCTTTGTACGTACCTAGATAAACGGTTTGTACATATACACCTGATACGTTCCTCCCAGTTCTCTATAATCCGCTTCGAACAGATCGTCGTGAGCACTTCAACGCGAGGGCAGTAGATTGGAAAAACACGCTTACAAATAGAAAAGGAATCATCCTCCTTGAAGTTCGTCTCGGGTAGCCAAATCTGGAAACAAGTATACCTTCAATAGGGGGCCCTGGTTTCTATTATCGACATAACCTGCGTTATTAGCGGCATACATCGTAGGCGGCGTCTCAGTTATCACCACGCGTATAGCGACCATAACACTATTATATTTGATTTCCATGGTGCTCCAGGTATTAGAGAAAACCCGCCTAAGGCTAAACGATTCAAGTGCGATACTGGCACTTTGGATAAGGAACTTTAATACGCATTTCCAAAGTAATAGTCGACAGCAGACGAATTTGTTACTCAGGTGACTCAACAATTGAAACTTGACTGCGACGACGGCGCTTCAATGGCTAGGATAGCAACACAATATCGCCGTCACCTGACGTACTGAGATCGCTGGATTTCGATCATTATGTTACGGAGCGCGAAGGCAGTACCAAAGCTCCCGAGAATTCTATACCGATAACAAAGACCAACTACGTACTACGCCGCTACAGTCTGGGGAAGACCTGCTCCTTAGTCGACCATTGAAGCCAGTAAAAAGCAATGCTTCATTGAACTGTATAGGCTGTATAAACTACACGGAGACGTATGCGGCAAAGCGTATAGAATAGTAAGGGGTAAGCTAAAAGGCCGTCAGTGGTCATCACTCACTTTCAGAAAAACGGTGTTCTACTTAGCCTGACAAAAAGCCAACATTGCCCAATAACAACTCTGTCATGAAGAGCTCTTTAGAGGGCTCACAGTTCCGACGGTTCACCGAACCGGGCTTGGAAGGTTGCAATAAAACCCTGCCTGATATGTTTATAAACATGTATAAGGCATGTCTGCTCGATGTGGTTCTCCCAAATCAATTGAATTGTCAAGGGTTGATACTACAATACTACCGAAAGGAAGCAACCCACGGGAACAACTTCCATCTTACCGGCCCCTCTGAGTGTAAGACACGATGGGTAAAATTCTCGAACTCCAAGCCGCCATCGAAGCCACTGGTGGACTCGCGGAATATCAGTATACCTTCCGTAAGGCTCGAACCACCGTGGACGCAATAAAAGCGGTGACAGACAAGAGCCTTACTGTCATAAAGGGTCTTGATAGGAGGAAGCAAAAATTACTGCGCAGTAATAAATGCATTCAACATTAACGAATCAATAAATGCATCTCAATATAAGGAGCGACGTCATCGACGTTCATCTGTTCAATGCAGAGAGGTTCTGATCTGGTTCATTTCATACTTAAAGATTTCACCATTGATTCGCCCAATGAAAGTACTAGGGCGTCATACGTAACAATAAACTTTCGGGATTGCACATGCCGCATCGAAAACCTTCAATACACTGTAGGCCTTTGGCAAGATATGGGACTTTCATTCTTGGCGCTTAGATTCCCTGCATCTAAACGGCTTGATAAGGGCAACTGCATACATCATGTGCATCGGTTATCTGATAGAAGAGACCTTCACGAAGTCACTGCTGCTTCAAAAAACTCGAAGGAAGCAGACTTTCTCAGCTGTATGCCAGCTTTCCATAGTACTAAACGAAATGATGTATCTCACTTCCCTTAAAATTGATCAAGCGTGTTGGTTTCTCATAGCGATTTTCTCATAGACATGCCGTATGATGCTAAGCTACCCGAACTTTCTTCGAAATCGTTATCGAGCCTATGAATTGTTTCGGCAGAAATCTGACCCAGAGAAGGAATGCAGTTCAGTCCTCAAAAATGGTTATATGGCCGATCTAGCCGATCACCGCTGCGATGTCAATATCGACCATTTCAAGCAGTGACCTACATAATTGGGAGAGAAATACCTAGCCAAGCCTACAGAATATTTTTGATCACTTACAAGGTAGGCTCCTCTTAACGCACTGAGATGGCTGAACTGACTGGCAAGATAAAAAAAATTCTCGACATAAGCATGCATTAAGAGTGACTGCGTCCTTAGTTAAGTCTTCTATAGACAGTTCGGTTTTGTGTAAGTACAATTGAGTATGACAAGGGTCTTCAGAATGTGGCCAAACTAAAGAAATGCTTCCTGATATTTCTGAAAGCAATGTGGCTTTCCTACGGTCTTTCAGAAAAATAAAATATAAACGGCTTACTGATGTATAAGCCAAGCACTGCGGTTTGCTTGCAATTAAGTGTGTTCTGTATAAATTGTATAACTTCCTCTAACGCGTTTCGAATTATCGAGAGTCAACCGTATTAACAAATTCTCAGACCCACTGAGGACATCATCCATCAATATGGAGCGGCCTATGTAATGGCATTGAGGTTCGAAACCCAAACTTCTCAAGAAGTGTTGTAAAAGGCCATAGTATATCGAAAGAAATATTTAGCACTAAGCATATAAAAAATGTTCTTACTAGTGCGAGCCACATATTTCGATAGTCATTGACAGAAGAACATTAAGGTCACACTTGCCTTGTGTATTGGGATCCAATCCTAGCGTTGCTTTTGGCCTCCGTACAAAGTCATCCATGATCTGAGCGATATTGCACTCTTTCCGAAAGATCCAATACCGTCCAGACGGATTAAAAATATTGTACGTTTGTCAACATCAATTTAAGAAGGCTGTGTCAATATTTTTTTAAAGATAATCCGTCAAAGACAACTATTTTTTACTGTAGATGTAGATACTGAGTTCACAGCTTTTTCAAGGGGATGCGTTCATTTCAACCTTTTTACTGCTTATGTGCCGCCAATAAGGCGTTGTCATGCAGTCATTGAGCGGCCCTGCACAATTAGACACCCACTGTACTCGGTTTTACGTTTATAAAGTGCAGTTTCAACGGCTTGGGATCTCTTATTGCATCGAAAAGAGATCAACTTCAGATCGGATTTGATCTGTTGAATTCAGCTATCTAGAATAAAGCTAGTCACACAATTTGACCAATATTGACTAAATAATCTCAAAATTTTCGAAGATATGGCATCATCGTGGTTATTGAGCAGAACAAGTTCAAATTTAGTTAACAAAAGCACGTCGTAAATGACAACATTGATGTCACAGACTTCAGCCCTCTAAGTGCAAAACTGAACAGCTCTTCTATCTGAATCAACTACTGGACCAAAATTTGTATTGTTCCACGAAACAGAATGACATGGTGCCGGAAATTTAAGACTTTAAACACAACTTGACAGCCTAAGGCAATCAAATGTTTTTGTTTTTATTTTTTATTAGCGCGCGCTTAAAGGGTTGCTAGTACCCTTAAAATGATTGCAAACAGCGCCGGCGAAATAGACGCAGTACATCGCGAATGTTAACCAAAAAGTTACAAATAAACCAGTAAGCCGTTGAGGGAAAATAGGTTCAGTCTGACAGAGCAATAATTTGGTTGCATTCGAAGTAAAGGCCGTGTATGGAGGTCTTCCTGAAACGCAAAACTTTCACACTATGACAGTGAGAAATTTAACAGATGACTTTAATCGATTTAACATTCAAAAAACGTGAACTACTAAGTTTCCTTGGAAATCCATTTAACCCCTATTAACCATTTGTCCAGAAGGCCCATATCAGCGTGCTAGGAATGCTAACATTTGAAAATTTATGCAAAATTCCATAAAATTGTGTCGAAATGTCTGCATAAGAACCATTGGTCAAATTGAAACCCCGCAGTGGTTGCTATTGTTGACGTCGAACTACCCTCCATCGCCCTGTGTGTTAGCTTTAATTTGTTCTGATTCTATGTTTTCTTGCAAAAAACCATTTTCACCATTTTCACCATTTCACTACATACTGATACCGACCACAAGTCCAAAGAATAATAAGCGCTTTCTTCTGCAATTCGAAATAGTATCAATGACCTACTACCCTGTCACGAAGAATAACCTTTTTGTGTCGTTGTTTTTTTGGTGTACTCGTATATATGGGAATTTTCAAAATGACCACCACCGTCAGGACTTAAACTACCACCACCACCACGACGTTGATCGTATCCGCTAAGGTCACTCGGAAAGCAGGTGTTTCGTGAATCCTTAAGCCACAATTCTCACTCGATTAACACTCTATTGTAACACTTTTATTTTACTCTCCATTCCCTCCTTCTTTCTTTTTTTTTTTTGATAAATTTCTTTGAACTTACTCCTTCTCTTGTGTTTAGCGCGAGGAGGGAGAGGGTAATTTAAATTAAACAAAAAAACAACTCCACCTCTTGACCGTCTTCTTTTGTGGCCGATGGTCTGTACTTTTCAATAAGCCAGGTAGAAACAAAAAAGTGATGCTTATCAATAATTAAGGTATGCAAACTCGAAACTAGAACCCGTACTCGTACCCGTAACCCGTAACCCGTAACCTGTAGTCGACCACTCAACTCTCTAACCAGCCACTCTATTCAATTTGCCTCATCGCTTTTGTTAACCGCGCACTATATACCGCATTTAAACCACAGAATACTTGTCGATTTTGGTCGATGGTCACTTTGGCGTATGTGGCATATTATGACAGGGCACAGTGGACAATATCAACTGAAAAAGACCAACAAAACGCTAAAGTATAGAACAACGTGTGTGAGTAAATTTAAATCAAAACCTCACAGATACAACGAGTAAACACGACCGAACGCAACAACTATCGTCGGCAAACTGATTCGGATAGCTCGACTTGTTCGCAACTCCATGTCGTTGCTGTGATTTCGAAAATCTGTTAAATACTTTGTGAAATTGAAGCCGAAACGTGTTGGCCTCACAGGACTCACAATTCAACAAGGTTTCATTTGAGTCTGTGGTGGAGAAGGTGGTCTTGCATGAGGGTGAGTTTTCTGCAGAATTCTAACAGAGTGGTAAGGTTTTTCGAAGTAACCCATATGAGGGGTGACTTTGCAGAGCGCAGACTGGATTGTTTGCAGAGTTTGTAATGAAATTTTCGAATAAAGGGGAAGTTACGATAGACTAAAAGAATTGTAATACCACAGTGTGGAAGGCCCGATAAGGACGTTTTGGTGTTTCAATTTTCAAAAGGGAGTTAACAGCGATGTCGGAATCAAACTAGGCATTAGATCGATATGAGTCAATTTGGTACTTGAGGATTCGCCAGTATGTAGTAAATGGTGTCCAGAGAGCAACGATGGTTTTTCCAAATGTTATGTTTCAGCAGATGGTTAAAGTTACCAATGACATCCAGCTGTCATTTATTGTTTTTCGCTTCCCAAACGTGCGGAAATAACAAAAAATGTTATCGAAACTCCGGCTTAGTCACACCGTGGAAAACTTTGAACGTGAACACACTCTTTTGGATCTTATGCCAGAAACCAGTTAAAGATTTGTGCGAAATGAAGAAAATATAGCTGCCGTAGTGGCCAGTACCGAAGAAGACCCAGAAATGTCCATACAGAACTTGTAAGCTGAATTGGTCATCGCCAGCTTATTTTGAGGTTGGATTAGGGCCTACATACATATAAGATTATGCTGACACGTGAATTCGCTAATTGGGTGCTGGAAATGTAGGCCTGAGATTCGAATTTTGGTCAAAAAGTCAACTTTTCCTACGGGGCCCAGCGGCTATGTCCAAAAGCAAAACAGCCATTATTGAGGCTAAAATTATCAACTAGTGTTTGGCCAAGCATTAATGCATCCACAAAGATTGACTGTTTGGTATGGTTTATGGCATGGCGGCATCATCGGACCTTATTTCTTTTGAAATGAGGAATGAGACACCAATTTGGCAAGTGGGTCATCTCACGACGAGCGTTCATCAATTGGCAGCCGCGATCATGCGATTTGACACCATTCGATTGTTTTCTCTGGGTCTACATTAAATCTTTAGTCTACGCTAACAGGCCAACCACTTTCGACGAGCGCGAGGCCAACATTCGACACGCTATAACCGGAATAAGGCCGCACATATTGGACCGAGTCGACCGAGTTTGAAGCACTGTCAGCGAAGCCGAAGATGCAATTTGAATGATGTATGTTCGGATACACAGTTGGTAGAGAAAATAAAACACAAATCGCACTGATTATTTATTTTATTTTGTTTAAAGTGGACCGTATTTATAAAACTATTGCTCAACGAAAGAAAGATTCGCACTGATCGCTGTCTACTCAAAAATCCAACCCTGCTCGTCGATATCGCACTGTTTATATAGGCAACGATGTTACCCTCGATGACAGAGTCCCTGATGCTCCACTGCTCGGTCGCAACCACCGCCATTTCGAATGATGACATCTGCTCCTGTTGACAAAGGGATGATATGCGCATTGCTCTATTCCTCGGTCGCAACCACCGCTATTTGAACGCCGATGGCTCCGTCATCAGATATGTTGTTGTCGAAGTGATCGTACATATCTGCACTGTTGCACTTTTCGGTCGCAGATCCCGTTGTCATCGTCTCGTCCGATGTGCATTCATGAGTGGTGGAAGCATAGTCGAACATCATCGGCTATTCTTCTTTGTGTGCTCTTCGTTGCTGGCTCTGCATACATTTAGGGTTGATGATGGCTTGTCGCGCCGCTCAAGGATACCGTTGGTTTCGTGTGTTTTGTTACTGCGCTGGTACCTTGGCCCGCTGATGCTCTATCTATATTTATCATGATGCTCTGGCAAGCAGTGTTGCCGTCTTATGTTTTTGAACAATGTGCAATTCGTCATATAATAGCACAAACGTAGCTTAAAGTTTTAGCTAATAAATCTCCCCAAGTAGGACAGTTTTGGTAAGAATCGAATATTCTTCGGACCGCAGCGATAATATTATGCACACTGCATAAGCCTTGACTTTAAATGATCAAAGACAATTTGGTCCTTCTTCGCTGATGTCAATTTCTTTTCTTTGTTTGTGGTAACTTTGCATAGCCGACACCTATTGGAAATGTCGGACTCTTAGCGGCAGAAACCACCTCCACCTGAGCGGACCTATTTCTGTCCTTAGTTTACGCCATACGATTCGATTATTCTACCTATGAGCTTAATCTAGGTTCGCTGTGTATGTCAACTGCTATATTACCAACAAGCTAATTGTTAACCCTTTAAGCAACGATAATATCTGGTGTGGGTTACTTACGGTAAGGTTGTTCTCTCACATTCAAATTCCAAGACACTTTCAGAACATGCATCGTTTATTTTGAAACGTTTTGTGCTTGTCTTTAGACAAATAACTTCTAAAATACCCAGCTCCGGTCAGAAGCTGACTCAGATTTAAGTTTGTTCTACCATTTTGACTCGCTCGCTAGTAACTACTACCATTTGTTTAGGAAGTATGTTGAAAGTAAGCACTGGAGAAACGGTACAGCATCATTTGTAACGCACTGGCAAGTCTTAGTGGGCTTAGCTGTTTGAGGGATTAGACCCCTGCACGTAAAACTTAACCCTTGAGACAATTGGTCATATTAAGGCTTCGTACATGGTATAAAACTCGCAGCTCCAGCAAAAAACAGTTTTTGATTACAGTTTGGACCTCCGATATAACTCTCTCAGCTCTGTATTTGCATTAACATTTTTCGATGAATTCTCATATATTTGCCGTTTAAGACTGTTGAGACGGTTGAGAAGACATTGCATGCCTAATCACTTTCGCCTCGCGAATTTTCCTTCTCGTAATTAGTTATAATTCCTTCGTGGATATAAAATTAAATTCATTCTAGGGGATTTGCCTAAGTCCGATCCTTGTGACACACCACCGTAGTACGTTGTAGCTCCATTGTCAGAGTTACTTTTTATCTCACGAAGAAAGTTCAGTATTTGAACCCAATGACGAAAATTCAGTCCGTTCATAGTTCACACAGTATTTCGCTAATTGAATCCATCATCAACCATGAGTAACAAAAACCGATAGACCTCCTGCTGTTTTAATTGACCCCAAGAGTCTTTTTTTATGTGATCCACTCAATTTATAGGACGAAGATTGTTTGGACTACCTTTTCATTTGGCATTAGCAATAGCTGTTGGCACTTTGAAGACTCAGAAAAAAACAAATCCGACCGCATGTTAGTAGTAATATCACCGGCCTTTGAACATTGACTATTGGAATCGGGTTTATCTCGTAATGAATTCGACCAACCTTCATATTTGGATGGTGGAAAGAGAGATCGAAAAGAGAGTTCTCGACAATTTTCTAGAGAAGTGTGTCCAACGTAACTTAAAGTACTATAATTCTAGCAATACTCGACCCTTATTCCGCAACTTCATTGGGAACCATTGTTTCCGTACTGCGGCCGCAGTGATCGCAGTGGCCTGCCCAAGATCCAAACATTTCTTAGACAACCGCCTTACTTTACAATCAACTACGTATTCAAGAGCAGATCATAAGATCTCCGTAATCTGGCTAAGCATCATTGAACGTTAACCATAACGTGTTGCGATCTACTTAGCCTGTCATACTGCTCCTTAAAATCAATATTCAAAAGCCATCCGTCAATATTTTAAGTTTGTGGAGAGATAGGACATTTTCTTAAACGAGTTGAAATATTGATTTGTTTTTTATTGAATAAACGAGTTGAAATATTGATTTGTTTTTTATTGAATAAAAACAAATCAATATTTCAACTCGTTTAAGAAAATGTCCTATCTCTCCACAAACTAGAGCAAACAAAAAGCATAATCCTTTGAGAACACTACAACTAAATGTTCCTGTGTCAGTCATTCAATTGAATGTCCGCATCCGTATTACGTGCAAAACGTTTATGACAAAATCAATAGACAGTGCCATAAAATGGACCAACACCAGGACATCGTCTTTGGCAGACTCATGTCTATTTTTCTACTGGTACTTATAAAAAGGCAAATCCTGGCAAATCCTTGCAAATCCGTTTGAAATCCCCTGGGTGAGATTATGATTTTATTGACTGTGATAGAGTGCAAGGGGTTGAAAGGTAGGTTAATGTCTTTTTCGTTTGTTAACAATCAATTGTGTGGTGTGGTACTAAGTGGTTTGGGAGGAAGGAAGGAGCATTTGGTCCTGCATATTACAGGAGACAATTTTAAGATAACAAAAAATCGGTGCAAACAATTTTTTTCTTTCCTTAATTTAAATTTTTTATTTTTTATTATATAAATTGGATGTTAAAGGTCAGGTAGAGAGAGCTTACATAACTGAGGGAGAACAATGGAAACTGGAAGGATATTAATTTGTTATGGGAACACCTGCACATGTTTTGTCCTGGGGATAAGGAATAACCTGGTTATATGTGGAGATATAATTAACAAAGCCCTGTAGGATACGTTTGTTGTACATGTCAACGGCATTCAATTAATGCACAGCTTTAATTAAAGAATGTGAGTTGAATCTTACAGTGCAACAAAGATGCTGTGGTCTTTTTTTTCAAAGACTTACATTGAATTTCGTAACAGAACTATACCGCTTATTTGTCTCAAGTACTTCTCACGCACTAGGTATGAAATTAGAGACAAAAAATAAGTTTTGACTTCGCAACTTCCATTCCAAGCAATTAAAATTAATTGTAATTATTCAACTAATACAAAAAATTAATTGCATCAAATTAATTGCAATTGATTTCATTTCAGATTGATTTTAATATTTTAATTGTACTTAAAATAATCAACAATTAAAATAATTGCGAGTTAATTCTTAATTGAATTCGCAATTGAAATTTCATATTCCATTTTTTAAAAAGTAAATATTGAGTGGAAGAGGAAATTCCAAAAAGACCACAGAATCCAAAGCGCAACTACGCAGCTACGCGGTGGCGCAAAATTAATCATCCTATCAGAAGATGTTATAATTTTTGCAAATGGCTTCGTACGTCAATCGTATTTGTCATTTGTGAACTAGACAGCTGCAGCATACAAACAGACAAGCAATGGAGCGCTATACTCTGCAAAAGCGTGGAACAATTGCGTTGTTTTTTTTTTGACCAATAAAGGGTCGGTGGTGTTAGCGCAGAGTGAATTTCGACGTCGATTTCCCGATCATGTCGCGCCAATTGGGCAAATATTCTGGGGCTTAGGTTCTTGATTCGAATAGATTGGAACCGCAATGGACCATGCGGGGCGTGACCGGCACGGGACTGAACGTTCGGTCGAGAATATTGCGACTGTGGCTGCTGATGTCGCTGAGAAAGAAGAAACATCAACCAGACGACGGGCTACGCAATTGGGCATCACCAGATATGTTCCCGTACAAAGTGCAAACAGTGCATCAGTTAATTAGTGCCTCCTGACCGTCAGTCCAGTGTGAATTACTGCCAAGCCATCCTCAGTCTGAACAAGGAAGAGGAAGATTTTGTATTGAAAATCATCATGAGTGACAAGAAGCAAAATCTTCGTTTCTGGGGCACTGAAAATCCGCGTGTGATGCACGGAGAGCCATTACATCCACTCAAAGCCACTGTGTGGTGCAGAGTTCTAGCGAGAGGAGTGATTGGGCCGTATTTTTATGAGGACGCCATCGGCAATACGGCCACTGTTACTGGTGAATGCTACAGGGCCATGATAAACGACTTCTAACTGCCGGAGTTGAATGAGCGAGGCTTGGTAAACATGTGGTTTCAACAAGACGGTGCAATCACACACTAGCACGAGCCACAATGGATATTAGGAAGGAAGTGTTTCCCGGTCGCGTAATCTCTTGTTTAGGCGATTTAGCATGGCCAGCAAGATCGGCCAATTTAACCATCCCAGACTTCTTTCTTTGAGGCTACTTGAAGTCGCAGGTTTATGCTAACAAGCCTAAGACAGGCAAAGCCCTTAACGACAGGAATGCGAACAGTCATCACCGGAAATCTGCGGAAAGCCATGGAAAATGCGTTAAAATGTGGACAAATGAGTATCAACACTGGCGGCAGCCACTTGGCAGATATCATCTTTTCCACTTAACAGAAAAAATTGTGAAGATCCAAATAAAGATTTCCATCAAAATCAAAATCATCTATTTTTTTTTATTTAGTAAAAAGTAATTCAAAAACAAAATTGGATGATTAATTTTGCGCCATTAGTGCTTCAGTTTTTTGCTGGAGAAAGTAAATACCTAATTATTTTATTTATTGTAGATACCCAGAGAATAAAGATGTTTCTTGAAATATAATACACCCTCACCATCCTCTGGACCTGTGGTATGAATGTTTTCCTATGCAACTGTGCTCAACTTGCTAAAATCACATTGGTTATCAGACCAGCTGTTTGAAAAGCGCGAAATCTTAATAATATAGAGAGAAACGACAGTAAATATAATTGAACTAAATTTTGAATATCAAAATATTAAAAATTAACAATTAAATATTTCAATTGCTGAAATCACAATTAACAATTAAATTAATTGGAACTAATTATATGGTATCAGGTATGAACAATTAGTAAATCTAAACCAAAGATTTAAACCTATGAGGTAAAGAGGTTTTATCTCCGTAAAGTCGGGAAAGTTGGTTATGGCACTCTTTAAACCAATCAACTCATCGGAATATCGTTTTGAATGTTCTTTGTAGTAAAAGCGCTTCGAAAAAATATAGCGCGGAACCCTGAAAAAGTGTGCGATGAGGAAAAACCAGCACATACAAACAACCACCCCACATGAGGATATCTATTGGGGGAGTCAAACTTACTTTCGAAAAACGTCGTTCTTTGTCGAGCATCGAATCCAAGACAATGACTTCAGAACCTTCAATGTATTTGGTCTTGCACTAGTTTTCTGATGAGAAAAGGATCGGAATTGATAATTCAAAGGCAGACTGATCTAAAATCTATTCAACAGCCTAGCGCAAAGTCTCATGTCTGTCTCAACCACAACCATCGTTTAATTCAACACACTGAAGATGATATCAGATGATTATTTTTACGACAAGCAACAGACAGAGAATTAAAATTAAATGTTTTCATGTTTTTTTAATAATAGCTAAACTTGGCCGAGCCCTAAATTTTTCAACACTCTAGGTCTGAACGAAAGCTGTCTCATATGTAACAGTTAAGGTCAAGATGTCCACACATCATCGGGAACACAAGAAGAAGGAGAAAACTTCGATTCTTGCAATATCAACTTCATGATCCATTTGACAGCAAGGATCGCCCCAAGATCTGGTGAAACTCGGCTAATGCTAAGGTAGCTAAAATAATCCTGAATCGACTAAAAGAACGTTCTTCGAGCTGGGTCCCTCTGCATTTACCAATCAAGTACATGTACACGTTTCAGTTCATCGCTGAACAATACCTCGTGTCAAGATCTCGGCTACATTTTTTGTTCAGCGATTTTGACAAAGCTTTTGACAGTTTGAATTTAAATGCTATATGGCGAGAATAGCGCGAAAGAGATATTTCAGAAAGCTATGTTCACATAGGTAGGCTGTCATTGCAACTAAATAAAAAATTCATACCTTGTTCAGATAGTCTTCCTGCCATATTTCTTAAAAAACGTCCCTAAACTCTTTCTCTTGCCTTATCTAAACTCTTTCGTCTATCCCTTTCACAACAAGTTTCCTCAGGTTTGGAAAACCTTTTTTATAAGCGCAATCCACCAAAAAATATCAAGAAGCTATATAACTTACTATCGTCACATCGTCACATATACTTTCCCATATACCGAAACTCTTCGAAAGCAGCTATTTTGCATTGAGTTAAAATCGTGAAAAATAACTCTTTTATTCTAGTTAACATGGCTTCCTCAAGGGTAGTTCAACAACCACAAAACTTGTTGAATTTGTATCCTTTGCCCTCTCAGTCCTAGATAACTATATTATCAAGGCCTTTGATAAAATCTCTCAAATGCTAATGTTTTTCAAATTATCTGCCATCGGCTTGGAGCTAATATTGTTAAAATGTGTATCTTCCTACAAATAAAACCGTTAATAAAGTGTTTGTTGTAGGTACGACCAGTCAGCCCCATTTTTGGCTTCCTCCGACGTTCCACAAGGCACCCATTTAGGTCCTCTTCTTGACCATAAGACATCTTGCAGAGATTATCATCTGTGTTTCTGTACATCGATGATACCAAATTTTCAAAAACATTTTATTGCCTGAGGACTCCTTCCTCCCTCAAGAAGAAGTTGAATTTAATACTGCCAGTGCCAATCCATTACTTTTTACATAAGCATCACCAGTCTCCTCCCTGACTCTACTCTAGTTTAGAGACTAGGCTAAGCCTCTATTTCCGTCTTCCTAATTATTGTAGCGTGTTCCAGTCTGAAATTATGGCAATAAAGAAAGCCCTGTCCTGGCTTAAGAAAAACGTAATATCTTCAATGGATATCCGCATCTAAGTGGGTTGGTTCTTTTTCAACAGCAACACTAACCTAATTTAACCTTACCTGAGAACCTAACCTAAGAATACCTAATTCTTTCTTATGTAAAGTCTGGAGAAGCGAGGGTTTATGGTTGTTAGTTAAATGATACCGTCACGAAGAAGCCACAGATCTTTGGAAATAGATGTCTTCAAAACATCTCAAGGTTCCCCTGGCCAAATGGTAAGCCGAACGAGCAAATATTCGCAATATCAGACCAGAAAGAGTCGGAACATGTCTTCTCCAATGGAATTCACTAACCCAGTCAATCAGAGTAAATGGAAAAGGCCAGTTGAGTAGGCTCTCTTATATCTATTCTAGAAAAAAACTGGTCGTATCGAATGAAATGAAATATTTGTTCACCTTCGAATACAGGCTGAGGTACCAAATACCCAAAACAAATCCTATTCTCTTTTGCAATCCAAATTTTGTCTTTCTTCAAGTCGATGCCTCATTAAAATCGCATCAAAGTTCCCAAATGTGGAGATACATATACTACTATCTATTCATTTTAAATCTCATCCACAAATGTGAAAAATAAATTAACCATATTCGGAGTTAGTTTCCGGTTCTACTCGTGTTTTGGACCTTAAACCTGTCCATGAACGAATACACATCTTTGAATGAGAAAATTTCGCTTTGCATCTTCTGCATCAGCCCATCACTTCTGTAATTTCGACTTTGATTGTGTATGATTTAGATGGCTGGCAATTTAGTTGCCGACAGATATTTCATCTGCTGCAAAGTCCATAATCAACCCAACATCCATCTATAGTTTTGCAAGTGTGATGCGAACAAATGTGACTGCTGGCCACATCTACAGCCATGGCCAGAACTATCCATATAACTACGAGTAACTATAGTCATAAATACTCGTATCTTCTGCATCCATAGAGCATATGGCCTTCTTGGTTTGTGTATGGAAGTGGTTATAGGCCAGCGTCAAAGGACACCGGAATTTAATTCAATACATATATTTAATAATGAAATTAATATGGATGATGGTACTTCAGGGATTTGGTTTTGAGCAATCTTATGCAGATTTACGATAACAACGGTAGGAGAAGATGTACACCGCAGAACCGACCGCACCCTAGACCTTATGTTGGACAGGAGAATAGAAGATAGAACAACTAAAACAGGAAGGAAGCTCGAGAACGGTAATTAGCCATGCATTGAGTGGTGATTTATAGGTGCTCTGTTGTAAATTACGGGGCAAGCTAGAATGGTGATGAAGCACACTAAATGCTTTGTGTCCTACAGATGTTCTACACACCAATGATGGATGATAGATGAATTATAGAAAAATAAATATTCAAATATGTCTGAATGTCTGTATGGGCATTTGCATAATTGCTTTGCCAATATCATCATTGGGTCAGTCATGTATAATGTAATACACTATTGACGTGATAAGCGGGGGAAAAATCACTCTGTATGCGAATTTGCTACGGAAATGGTTGGTATATGTAGACACTATAGTATGTAGGGCTATAATACGAACGCTTTTGGTTTCAATGGAATAGAGGGATAATCATAACTAAGTTGTGGATTATGTCGACATCAAAAGTCAGAAGTTGTCTTGTTTAACATGTTCAGATGCACTGTGCTCCATAAAGAAGCCCTCGAGGGAAAATCTACAACGTAGACATTACGAGTATTATGAAGAGAATAAATGCCGTGGATATGCAATGTTAATTCTCAAGCTCAAGTTGTGGTTCCATAAACGTAGTTTAATTGGTGCCTTTGTCTAGGGATTGATTTTATCACGGCTGTGCAGAGATAAGAGACCGCTGGGTATGTTCGATAATGGTATGCACTGATTGTCGTCACCTAGCGATGCTCAGTACTCTAACTGCGAGTTCACATCATTTGTGCTCAGTTAACTTTACCCTGGTGGACCCTAGTTAATTTCTAAACATGGAGAACTTCTTGATTGAGAAGAAAGAACTTGTGAGTGTGGTTTACTACCACGCCACCTAAAGAGCTCACTATTGCGAAGCAACCTATACTGACAGATAAGGATGAATCGATTATTGATAATCCTGCAAAATTTACGGCGTGCATCCGAACAACTAGCGGAAGCCCTTGACTGCTATAAAACAGATAAGTAGGAGGGATTGCTCTGCTTGATATATTATTTAGATGCGAATTTGTTGTAATCAGAAGATTTGGTCTTGAACTTTCGTCACTCAAGCAAACGCCTTTTAACACTGCGCAGAAGAGATTTATTCGCCACCATCAACCTGATAAGTGTTTCGCCCTTACTTACTTTAGGTGGTGCTATAGTCCAGGATGGATCTGGGTAGCTGCCAACAAGCGTCTCTTGCAGTTTCGAACGCTAAGCTCACTGTCACCGCCACTGACATCAAGCAGTTTTCTTCCGATTATGTCAAAATCATCGGCGTATGCGAGTAATTGAAGGGACATTTCTGCCTCTTGTGGACGCGTGAATCAAGCACTATTCTTTCAAGTATAATGTTTACGGAATCACATGACAGCGCATCGCCTTGTATAAGTCAGTAGTTGACATCAAAGGTTCGGAGAGATCTTTACCGAGCTTGATGAAACTGCGTGCATTTTTATCGCCATCCTGCACGGACGGAAGAGTTTGGCAGGGATGCCAAAAGTAGGCATTGCTCTGTACAGCTCGTCTCTATAAATACTGTCATGCGCAGCCTTAAAATTGATAAATATGTGATGTGTATCCATCTGAATATGTGTGACCAAAAGCCACACTGATATGCACCTATCAGATTGTTGACGAACAACTTTAGTCATTTACACGATACAGCAGATGAGGTTTTGTATGCGATATTTGGCATAAGCCTCTCCAGCTGGCGCAGTTCAGAGGGTCTTCTTTCTTGAGCGTCGGACAAATAATTTCATCGTCCAACGACAATCTAAAAATGAGTTTGTGTACGCTCTTTTGAAGAGCTCCGTCATGTAGCGTCGTCGGATTTTATCTTAGATATTGCTTCATCCAGATCAGGTGAAGGGAATTGTTGGTCTACATCTTCCAGGTTGTAAGGTTTATTCTGCCCGACAGCGTTATTTGGCTCGTCATCGCCGTTATACAGTCTAAAGAAATGCTCTTTCCAAATAGTCAGCATCGACTGCGACTCTACTACGATGTTCCCTTGTTCGTCTCTACAGGCTTCGGTTCGTGGCTTGCGTCCATCGAATTTTTGTTTACCTTTGGTCAAACTTCCGAATCTCATTCCTGAAGTAGTATCTCTCAATTTCCTCGACCTCTAGCGACAATTTTTGGTCCCGCTCAAAGTCGATTAGTCTGAATCCGTTATCGGAGGTGGTGCCTCTCTTTCTAGCCTTGCATTAAAATCGCCGACTCTTGGGTCTTCTTTAAGAACTCGTGGAAGCAGTCTTTGGTGTCTTCATCTTTCCACTATGTGGGAACGTGCGCACATGTAGGGCCAATGTTGACAAATTAAGCATAGATACGGATCACTTCTAAGAGCTGGTTCATATGCCGGAACCTCAAGACTTTTTACATAAGTCTGCCTCCAATAACAAATCTGCATCGAAATGCTTGTTTTTGCTTGGTAACCCTCATCTTTTTTCTATGGCCGGGCAGTTACCCTGGCGGCAAAACCCCCAACCTGGAGGGTCAGTTGAATTTTTGATGCCTCTGGGACGAGGTGTCAGTTAGACCGAAAGCCAGTAACCCATTCTGGGATGTGAGTGCTGCTGTTGGTTTCCACAATCCCATTTCCAAACCCTGACTTATACTTGGAAATCTTTACCGCCTGAGGTCCAAATATGTCGGAGTAGGCCGGATAAGGTCTCATTTGTCCCGGTTTTTTTTTTTCGTCGTTAATTCCATCTCAGGAATTCATTCGCAGTCCCTTTTATACTGTACCCGACGGTTACCATGTGGAGGTATTGATGTGTAAAAGATGGTTGCATCGGCAGGTTGACATCTCTCAGTGCCTACCCTATTTCTACAGCACCCCAACGTCAATCAATATAAGTCCAATACTTAAAAAGACAGTCTCCGCTGTGAGTTTTTAAATTTTTTGTATAAAGATCAGACAAGGAGAAGCTAGTGTATTTCCGTTCGCTTTTAAGTTAGTTTTTAGTTGACATCGAGGTCGTAGTACCCATTCGAGGTTCATAATTACATTTAATAAGTCTCATGGTCGTCTCTGAAACCAGGAACTGATCTTAGTAGGATTGCTTCTCGCACGACCAGTTTTGCATGGCCTGCTTGAGAGTGAGCTCATCGAGCTACCTGGTATGAAGACAGAACCTCTAATGTAGTATATCAAGAGGTACTTTCATGGTTGGTTTTCTACGCACTATTCACAATATACGAGTATGTTGGCTATACAAATACCACGGGAAGTAAAGAATGTATAACAAGCAAGTGCGGAATTATAAAATGTATTAGGCCTCTTTCCGATCGTTTGTCCTTCTCAAGGTCCGTAATTTTTTAAGACATAGTACAAATGCAATTTTGATTTTTGCCAATTGAAGGCCTTGCATACAGTAGTTCTACTACATTTTACATCTCTCTAATTAAAACAGTATAAGGATATGTTTATGCATTTGCTAACAACAAATTGTCTGCAACCCTCCACTTCAAAGCCTAACAATCCTCTTTATCATTCTTGACACAAAGTGGATTCATCTAACACATGAGCCCCCCCATGTCCTATTCATTGTACAATAGATGTCCTTAAAATAAATTCAAAGCAAATCGAGTTAAGCTAATCTTTTATTAAAAGCCATTCCTATTGTCATTCCATAGCGTAATGAAAAGTCGTTAAATTAAACGAGCTATAGATGGAATATTTTCTTTTAAATAGGACTAAACTGATACAGCAGTCGGTCCCCATTTTCCCATTACGGTCACGTACGACATTTCATATGAAGAAAATTTCAAAAAAAAAAAAAAGATTCAAAGATTGGATGCGTGTGGCGAAAGGAATAAACAGATTACTCGTATTCAGTTTTATGTGGTCACAGGCCTGTGGCGGCAAATTGGTTTGTCTTATACGCGCATTTCAACGGATATGCTCGTACATTTTGAATATTATTTTGGAGACAAAAATGTCTATTGTGTGTGAAATTTAATGGGATTAGAGGAAAATATACGAAAATTTAGGTAATTGGATGTTTTTTTCTTTCAAAAATGAACAAAAGGTTCTTTACATTTTTAGTGCTCACGTATTTAAAACATATTTTAGAGAACGGATATGTATTCATTCGGTCATTCGATTTAAGAGGTTTCTCAATACATTGCACAATGTATTCCTTTCTATGTAAAGCCATTGTGTAAGAATTTAATAATACTTGAATGGGTGTGGCAAAGACACATCTGTGGCTATAAGGACGAGGATTATTGTCAGATTATTTTTCAAATTCTTCGGTACTACCTCTACCGGTACCATGATTACAGGAAGATGGGACTTGGAGGATAAGATCTCTTGGGCTCGTTAAAAATGTTTATTCTTACCCATTCCCTTTGAAATTTTAATAAACCTTGGATAGGGTACTACCTGCCGGTAGTCAGCTCGAAAGTACTCGTACATCGAGTTGAGAATCAAGCTCGGTGTCTGATGTCGTGTTAAAAGGTTGGATTCCAGTCTCAGACTCAGAGGTAAAATGTAAAAAAAAGCCATTCACTACCTCAATAGTGCCCTCATCAAAGGGTTGGAAATGACATGTTCAGTAAAAATGTTTTCAAATATTTTGCCTGATGTTTTAGCTTTGCTAAGTCATCAGCTTCTACAACCAAAGTTACAAGTGAGCGAAATAGTACAACCTGTCAAAGCTGTTACTGAATCTTCAGATGAATTGTGTCGTGAAAAAGTGTTGGCTACTGGCATCGTAAAAGGAATCTACGGCAGGTCACGAGTTTTTTCTTTTGTGTGGATTAGGATGCATCCTCTGTCGAAAACGCAAACTGCTTACACCACAAAATTACAGTGGAATTGAAGTTGAAAACTGTATGCGCTCGACAACACAACTGTTGACGAAATATGTAAATCAGCAACACAACACAGCTTGGAAAAATTAAAAGTTTTGTGGACCAGGCAAAAGTGATGAATGGAACCCGGATTGCGGATAATGATAACATAATGGTGAGTCTAAGCAAGGGTAGTCCGCAGGACAGCATCAAGTCTTCTCAATGATTCAAACTCTGAGCGGATATCTGCCCTCAGGCATTTCGATAATACTAGGCAGCACGATTTGTGAACTAGCAATGGACTTCGGGTCGGCCGATTCAAAAAAAAGCTTGTTCTCTTGACAAGAAGATGGAAGGTAACTAGTCTAATTCATTTAGTGCTTAAGGCATCACGATCCATTTTTCAGCGAAACCAAGTATTTTAGTATCTTGAAGCAGAAGTAGCAGAAGTATCACAAACCAGTAACAACACTGACAAAAAGCCATCAGACATGCCATCTCACTACAATGAAACCCCTAGTTTGACAACGACTGAAGCCAAGCACATGGAACTGGGCAGGATGCATTCAAAGCCTCGCTGCATAGAACAAATAGAACTGCTCACGAACCTTATGAGGAAAAAGGACGAACACCGGCTTTTTAGGACGAAAAAAAATGGGAAGCACGTGGTCGAGGAAATTGGGAGATACTACTCCACGAATGAGATAAAGAAGTTTTAACAAAACATACTACGGACACGAATCTCGAAACGAAGGCTGTGGACGGACAAGGGAACATCGTTGTAGAGTCGCAGTTGGTGCTGATCATTTGGAAAGAGCATTTCTGTAGACTGTATAACCGCGATGACGAACCATATATCGCTGTCGGGCAGAATGAGCCATTCAACCTGCACGATTTAGATCAACAATTCTTTTCATCTGACCTGGATGAAGAAATATCTAAGATAAAATTCAACAAAGCTGCTGGAGCTAAGAGCCTGACGGCCGAGCTCTTCAAAGGAGCACACACCAACTTATTTGTATATTGTCGGTGGACGATGAAATTATTTGTCCGACACTCAAAAATGAAGACCCTCTGAACTGCGCCAACTACAGAGGCAACAATGTTCCTAACATCGAATAAAAAAACTCATCTGCCTAATGAATGCCTGAAGCCTTTGCCAACAACCGGATAGGTCTATAGCAGTGTGGCTTCAGGCCAGGGAAGTCGACCACATATTCAGATCTATACACACCACCTATTCATCGATTAAAAGGCCGCGTATGACAGTATCTATAGACACGAGCTATTCAGAGCAATGCCTAGTTTTGGCATCCCTGCCAAACTCGTCCGTCTGTGCAGGATGGCGACGAAAAATGCACGCAGATCCATCAAGCTCGGAAAAGATCTCAACGAATCTTTGATGTCAACTACTGACTTATACAAGGCGATGTTGTCATGCGATTCCTTCAACATTATGCTTGAAAGAATAGTGCAAAACTCACGAGCAAACACAAGAGGCACAATCTTTCAAAAGTCCGTCCAATTACTCGCATACGCCGTCGATTTTGACATAATCGAAACAAAGGAGCGTGATGTCAATGGCGCTTTTACAGAGGCGGTGAAAATATGCTTAGCGGTCAATGAAGGCAAGACCCAGTATTCGCTGTCAAGCTAAAAGAACACCCACCACCGACGTCTCGGACAGAAAGTCACCTTTGACAGACATAACTTTGAGGTAGTTAAGGACTTTGTCTATCTAGGCTCCGCTATAAATTCAGACAACTAAACCAGCACTGAGATCAAATGAAGAATTACTCCTGCCAATCGCTGCTTCCTTGGACTAAGAACGCAATTGGGTAGCAAAGTCATTTCTCAAACAACAAAAGTTACCCAAGATCTAAGTTATCCCAGTCCTGCTCTATGGCGCAGTGACATGGACATCATCGAAAATGGTTGAGGCTGCTCTTGGCTGTTTTGATAGGAAAATTCGTCGGGCGATCTTCGGCCGTGTCTGCATAGACCGTGTGAGGAAGAGAAGGCACAAGGACGAACTACGACATCGACTAAGTCAGAACAGTAGAGATCCAAGGACTTAGATGCCTGGTTCATATAAAACCACCGGACACCGACGCTCCGGTCCGAAAAGTCTTCGAATCCGCCCCCCAGGGGCAGCGCAGTCTTGAAACTTGTATTCCTTCTGAAACTTGTTTGAGCTATTCGGTTTTCGGGTTTTCTGGTGACCACCTGTCTATTCTCAAGGAGTTTACTCATAGAGGTTGAGGATTATCAGTAAACTGTTCATCGTGTTTGCCCAATTTATCGCAGAAAATGTGGCAGAATCCATCGGAATTGAGAGATAAAACAACTTTTGTATCTATGCGTAATTGGTCGGGGAGTATATATGAGCCCGATTGCTTATCAGTCTCTTAGAAAGATCTCCATAAAGCTTAACCATTTAATGTCTAGTCTGAAAGTCGATAACACTTAGATCGACATCGTATCTGGGTTCTTCCGTACTAGGACTTTAACAAGGACAAGTATTCAAAATCAAAGGAGAGCAAGTTCTAAGTGGCTAGAAGGGTATTTTAAATCAACATTACTTCACAAATTTAGGTTGTCTGAAAAGTTTCCGATCGAACAATGATACAAGACATTTTTTCTCAAATTTTATTTTTATTTTTCCAGCGATGCTCCTATCTCTCTAGCCCGTCCAAATAGTACTTGGCGTTTTTCTCTGCAAAATAATTGTTTACGAAGGTGATGCCTCCTCATTTGACGAAAATCTCTGTCCACCGAGCGCAGTTTTATGATGAGGGAACAAAAAGAAGTCGCTTGGGGCTAGGTCTGGTGAATAAGGCGGATGGTCAAGCAGTTCAAACCGTAATTCATGGATTTTCGCCATGGCAACCGCTGAGGTATGAGACGGCGCGTTGTCTTGGTAAAACAGGATTTTGTTTTTCCGCAAATGTGACCGTTTTTCCGCAATTTCTGCCTTCTGCTTGGCAAGTAATGATGCGTAGTATGCTCCTGTAATGGTTTTTCCTTTTTGAAGATAATCGATTAAGATAACTCCTTTACTATCCCAAAAAACAGTCGCCATCATTTTCTTAGCCGAAAAAACAGTTTTCGCCTTTTTCGTCCACTGTTTTGACTGAATTCTTGTTTCGGGCGTATAATGGTGCATCCAACTTTCATCTACAGTAATTAAGCGGCGTCAAAACTCGGATTTATTGCGCCCAAACTGCACCAACAGAGCGTTGGAAATGTTCATTCGAACACGGCCAGCTTTCTCATGCCTAAATCTTGATTTAATATGTAACAAACACGTTCTTTGGACATTTTCATAACTTCTACTATCTTTCTCACTTGAATTCGGCGGTCGTCTAACACCATTTGGTGAACTTTAGCAATGTTATCGTCAGTGGTTGCAGTTTTTGGACGTCCCGAACGTTCATCATCTCCCGAGCTCTTACGGTCACGTTTAAATTCAGCTTCCCAAAACTTCACTGTGGTAAATGATGGTGAAGATTTCGTACTTTTGATTCTCGTCTTGTTTAGGGAAATAGTTATTCAGACTAAATCTTTCTACACAAACCATACCATCAACACCAGGTACGGCCCATTGGAATCGAATTAGCAACTTTTTTTTTGGAACAGCGGTTGTCAGTTGCAACACGGTAATCAAAGCACTGAATAACAAATCTTCCCTCCCAACTGGATACTTGAAGAGTTTCCAAGAAGTCTATTCACTTTGTATCTCCTTTCCGTTAAACAATTCAAATCGAACACTTAATTACTTTTTGATAATTGGTGTCTGTTACCAGTTGAAAGCAAAGTCGAAAAACTTTTCCGATTTAGTGTGGCTACATTGTAGACTTTTTGAAGTTTCCATAACACGCTGTCAGTACTTGGAGTCTCAAGCTACTCATGAACCTTTCCCCATTCGAGTTGTTTTGTGGAATAACTATGGAAAACGTTTGTACCTGGTGTTGTAATAAATCCTTTTGTAACTGATTTGCGTGCCACAACCTTCATATGAATCCTTCCATGCACCCATACCATTCGATTCGTTGTTTAGTTGTGTAGTGTACTCGTATAGTTGTTTTTTATTCCTTTAGTTTGCACGTCTACATGCATGCTGAGATACTTCCGACACCTGATAATTACATTTCAAACTTTGCCAGGGAAATAATCCATCAAAACGAACGAAGAGCTGAACATGAGTTAAGGCTTTTACGAGGCCTAAGCCTCTATCATACTCGTACCTGGATCAATGAATCACTTCATATGATTAATCAACATGCGAAGATGTAATTAATTATTTGGGATGCCTGTCAATGGAACATCAGTTCATCAAGAAAGTTATCCCGAGTTTTATTGAAATATTTTGTGGCAGGAATCTTCTACCTATAGACCACCAAACTCGGGGCAATCCACTTTTATTTTTATTGGCCGCAGGTAGGAGGGAGCACATGCTCGTTTTAGAAATGCATGCAATCATACGAATACCGACTGTAGAGTTGAATAAATGATTCCGTATTTAATGGGAAGAAACATGGTAGTCTGGGGTTGGGGTGGTTTGGGTGTCATGAGAATCCGTACACATGTCACATGTTATTTGCCATTGCTTACTCATCCACACGATTTCCCCAATAAAATTGTCGAATTTTTTATTTTATTTTATTCTCTGCCATGGAATTGCTATGACGAATGTCGTAAAGACAGGCAGAATGTGTTTGTAAAACCTAGGCATTCGTTGACATGGAAGCTTACTGACTTTCATCGGTATGTATTTTCTCAAAACCGGGTCCTTCAACCAGACCAATCTAGCCTAACTCATTTCTGACATTTACTCGTATATCTCATTGACTCCGTCAGCGGTAGCAATTTCAACCACCTTGGGCTGACTAAGCAAACAAAATTATTTGCATATACTCGTAGTTTGGACGTCAATGCTTTAAACTGATGATTAGGGTTTGTGTAGCATATCCTTTCCTGCCTCAGGCCCATTAAGCCAACTCACAACTCTATTGCTTCTTCGAAACAAAGGAAAGAAATCACTACCACCTCCAACCATTCTATCAATTGAGGTGGGAGAATGATGGCGTCGACGAATGTACAAATGCAAACACCATTAGCTGGCGTCTTTCTTCATATTTCCGTTGAAATCGACAGATTCGATATGCGGGTAATAAGCGCCTTATCGCCGACTTCAGGTACATTGCACCATTCAATTTGGCATGACTTAAATAAGCAGTATGGCAAGTCCTCGCCAAATTATCGTCCTCTGCAATACCTCACTACTGCCACTGTTAGCTCTTATGCCGACGACAGCAGCGACAGCGCCGACAGTTCGCCTGATGTAGCTTGCCCCTGGCATGCATGAAATTCGAGTGTAGACGTCTGTAATATTGTTTCGTAATAACTAGTCATTCTATGTCCGCACTTAAGATCCTTCTACCTAGTGCTACTGGTTCACCCGTTTCAGGAAGCGAGCAGAATTATCGTCACGGAATGTGCCTAATGGCTAAGATTCGCATGGTAATTTTGAGATTTTAATTGGAAAGGCGAAACGATTGATATATGAAGCACGAGAGCTGCGGAACGAATGATTCGTGGAAGTTGATCTTAGGATTTCGGCAAATGTCAGTACCTCGATGGCTTTAGGATTTCATGGATAAGGTTAGTTATCCAACAAATTTTGACAGGATTGGACTCTTTGTGGGCAGCTAATGTAGGTCAATATGGTACCAATGGACTAAGACTAGGTTTTACCACAAGAGGGAGCGACAGGAGAAGCTTAAACGGCTCATATCACCATGGTTTTCGCATTATTCAATTGGTTACAAGTTTTGCGAAACAACTTCGAACATGCTTTACTCAGGACTGTTTTTATATATATATATAATTGGCGCGTGCACAAGGGATTTTATTTAACCTCAAAATGTTTGAACATAGCGCAGGTGAAGGAAATTAAGGGAAGAAGAAAAGAGTGGTACCAATCTAAGTTGGTTTTAAATGTATGAGGGTTGTAATGGCTGGGAAAAAAAGATTCGGCAGGCCATTTCATGAGCGAGTTGATCGGGCTAGGAAAGAATCACGAAATTTCAGGGTACGTCCGAGGTTATGGTGAAAATATTGGAACAAGTTTCACATACGCTGCCGTTCCCGTTCTACATCCGAAGAGCAAGACATGGGGTCCGGAAAGGAATATGAAAAGCAGAGAGTACTGTCGTCAGCAAAGGAGTATATTGGATTAGAAGTAGCAAACAAGAGATCATTAATGAAGATTAAGAAGAGTGTCGGAGACAGAACGGAGTCCTGGGGTACACCAGCATTTAATTTGTGAATATTAGTCTTGATACCATCCAAGACAACTTGAATTCAACGTTCCGAAAGGTAATTTATAATCCATTGAAGAAGAAAGTCGTCGATCCCAAATGCACACATTTTCCTTACAAATATCGAGTTCAACTATCTTGCGTTCGCCTGATTGATATAAGCTTTTGTTCCACTTCTCGGTGAGTTATGCCACCAAATCACCAGTGGACCTAGTGCTACGAACATCGTACTGCTGGACATTTAGTCGTTTTCGTGATTCGATATATTTCATTAGCTGATGGCTTATCAGCGTTTCCGTGGCCTTGGAAAGTAGGGACTTAAGTGCAGTGGGCCTGCAAGAGATGAGAGAAAAAGATTCGCCTGTTTTAGGGATGGGCTGGACAAATGCTGTTTTCCATACGCTCGGAAAGACTCCTTAAATGTAGGCAGAAACATTGCACTATATGCCGATCAATATCAGCAGCGGCATCCACGTCGTTAGCGGGGGAACATAACAACCAGTTGAAATTGAAGATAATTTTTAGATTCAAACCAGTGTCTTGTATGAACATTCGAAGTCTTTCGTATGCATAACTATGTATGTGCACATGCAAGATGAGCCATCGATTTTACAAACGCCTCCCAATATCATTTCAGCAAACAGAATTGAAATTTGTGTAAATCACTCCTGTAGAACCCGAAACAATCGTCACAATATTTTTGATGAACAATTCCACAGTGATTTTGGTGCAATGTGCATATCGTGCTCGATTTTCTGGCCACCCGTCTCTCTACTTACTTACTTTAGGTGGCGCTACAGTCCGGGGTGGACCTGGGCCTCAGTCAACAAGCTTCTCCAGCCAGCTCGATCCCTGGCTAGCTGCCTCCAGTTTCGCATGCTAAGTTGGCTGAGGCCTTCTTCCACTTGCGTACGCCACCTGAGTCTTGGCCTTCCTCTACTGCGCTGTCCCTCGGGGGCGGATTCGAAGACTTTTCGGACCGGTGCATTGGTGTCCATGCGCTCTACATGACCCAGCCATCTCAGTCCTTGGATCTTCACTCTTCTGGCTAGGTCCATGTCGCTGTACAGTCCATACAGTTCGTCGTTGTATCTCCTCCTCCACTCACCGTCAATGCAGACGGGACCGAAGATCGCCCGAAGAATTTTTCTCTCGAAGCAACCATGCATGCATGCATGCCTCTGCGCCATAGAGCAGGACCGGGATTATTAAGGTCTTATAAAGGGTGGCTTTTGTTGTCCGAGAGAGCGCTTTGCTAATCAATTGCCTTCTTAATCCAAAGAAACAGCGGTTGGCAGGAGTTATTCTTCGCTTGATCTCAGCGCTGGTATCGTTGTCTGTATTTATAGCAGAGCCTAGGTAGACAAAGTCCTTAACTACCTCAAAGTTATATCTGTCGAGGGTGACGTTCTGTCCGAGACGTCGGTGTTGGTTGTCCTTTTTGCTTGACAGCATATACTTGGTCTTGCCCTCATTGACCGCTAAACCCATTTTCGCCGCTTCCGTCTCAATGCTCGCGAAAGCGCCACTGACATCACACTGCTTTCTCCCGATTATGTCAATATCGTCGGCGTATGCGAGTAGTTGGACGGACTTTTGAAAGATAGTGCCTCTTGTGTTTGTTCGTGAGTTTTGCACTATTCTTTCAAGTACGATGTTGAAAAAATCGCATGACAGCGCATCGCCTTGTCTAAATCCTTTCTGGACATCAAAGGTCTCGGTGAGATCTTTACCGACCTTGATGGAGCAGCGTGCATTCTCCATCGTCATCCTGCACAGACGGACGAGTTTGGCAGGGATGCCAAAACTAGAAATTGCTCTATATAGCTCGTCTCTATAGATGCTGTCACACGCGGCCTTAAAGTCGATGAATAGGTGGTGGGTATCGATCTGAAGCTCATGGGTCTTCTCCAAGATCTGCCGTAGTGTGAATATCTGGTCGATGGTGGACTTTCCTGGCCTGAAGCCACACTGATATGGACCTATCAGGTTATTGACGAACGGCTTCAGGCGTTCACACAATACGGCGGATAAGATCTTATATGCGATGTTAAGGAGACTGATGCCTCTGTAGTTTTCGCAGTTCAGAGGGTCTCCTCTCTTGAGAATCGGACAAACAATGCTGAGGTTCCATTCATTGGGCATACTTTCGTTACAGATGAGTTGGTGTATGCTCCTTACCAAGTCATCGCCTGCCGCTTTGAAGAGCTCGGCAGTCAGGCCATCCGCTCCAGCAGCTTTGTTGGACTTAAGCTTCGATATGGCTATCTTCACTTCTTCCAGGTCGGGTGGACGGAATTGTTGGTCATCATCGTCCAGGTTGAAAGGTTGATTCTGCCTGACAGCGGTATTTGGTCCGTCATCGCCGTTATACAGTGTGCAGAAATGATCTTTCCAAATCCTCAGCATCGACTGCGATTCTACTACGATGTTCCCTTGTTCATCTCTACAGGCTTCGGTTCGGGGTTTGTTTCCGCGGCATGTTATTTTTAACTTTTGGTAAAACTTCCGAACCTCATTCCTGGAGTAGCATCTCTCAATTTCCTCAATCGCGCGCTTCTCATGCTCTTTCTTCTTCCTCCTCAGAAGCCGGTGCTCGTCTCTCCTCTTCCGCTCATGAGTCCTTTCACTAGTCCTTTAGTCCGGTGTTTAGCCGCACAACTCTTAAAGACCGGAACCTCGTTTGGCCAGGCATATCGCTGGCTTGAGTGATAATATTGTCGAGGATCCATCCGCATAAATCAAACGATGTGCCGCACATTCTTTTGGTGAAAGATTTTTCTTTACAAAGTTCAGACAAACCATCAGCAAATGGATAATTACCGTGAATGACGTCTAACCCACCTTTAATTCTCATCGACGAAGTGGACAAATTTGGCGTGACCTTCTTTGGATCTGCCATACCGAGTGAATCAACAACAATTGGGTGCTTAAATCTCAGGCCTTGGATTTGCTATCTTTAAAGACCTAGCCATGACATATGCGAGAAAACTTGATCAACAAGAATAAAATCAAAGTTTCCGGGATTGTCGGATCGGGTCGGAAAGATAATGACACACGTTGAGTTGAGAATCTTCCAAGTGAATAGGTCACTTACCATATCTTTTCACCCCAACTCGGGCTTCAACCAACAGTTCCCTATATTCAACGCGATCTTGCTCTAATCGCCTTCACATACGAACGTCAAGTTCTGTGTTTTCTCAATGGATCTGGACTCTCCGGTCCAGAGTAGTAGTACATATACGCTAAACATGTACGATGACATCAAGCCTATTACAAAACTTCCTTTATGCACACGGTACTAGAAATCACTAGAAGTTCAAGATGTCTTTCCACGTTGCTTGTGTGAGGTAATTCCTATTCAGTAACCGGCGATTGGCAAGTTTGACTCCACACTTAAGCTCTACTGTGTAGTTGCTTAAATTTACGAGTACAATGAAATCCAGGGAGTCTAGGGCTTCCACCATTTTAAAGTTATAACTGTCATCAGTGGCATGCTGTCCCAACCGTAGGTGTTAGGTGTTCTTTCTTTTCGACAGCATAACCATAATTGGTTTTGGTTAGAGGTATCGGTTAGAAATTTTTTTCAAGATCAGGTGGTACGAAACCAACGACTGATACGGATCTATCAGATTGTGGATATAGAGCTTCAAGCGTTCATATAGTACAGTAGATTGAGCGTCGCCCTTCTTGAGCATCGGGCAAACGATGCTGAGATTTATTTCCCACTCATACTTTCAACCGATCATATTTGACAATGAAATGGCGGAACCCGCTGCTTTAAGTATTATATTATAGCTCGGCAGGTAGTCTGTCCTCTCCAACAGATTCACTGGTATTAAGTTGGGTTATAGCTATCTAAACCTCTTCTTGGTCCAGTGAAAAAGTTGTCGTCGTTTACGGAATGGTAATCGTTTACGCAAAGTGCAGAAGAAGTACTCAGGAAACCATCGTTATCTCTAAATGCTTCCGGTAATTGCGTTCTGCTGCTCCTCTTGGCTGGTTGGTCATAGACATCGTAAGTAGCTCAAATACCTCTTCCTTAGCCACATGCGCTTCCCGAAAATCTTTGTATAACCAGGAGATGCACTGTAATCGTTGGGTGAAAACTACCACTGCAGTCGTGTGGCAATGCCGCCATAGGGCTTAGCCACCTAATACTGGTTTTGAGAGACTTAATTGATATTCGCATTCGCACCTGACTATACAAAAGTATGTTCTGAGTGGATGTTGGCTCTTCAAAATATTCACTTACACCCGGAACTCACTGTCATTGTGGAACAAAATCGGTTCACCAAACGTATCCATGCATGAGCAGCCCTCGAAATGAACAATTAACACACTGGCAATGACTGGCCAAAATCAGCTGCGGCTGATTCCTTCGCAATCAAATGAAGAGGAGGGGTATTACATTAACCATCTTAGTGATACGGTTCTACAAGAGGAAAGAAAACAAACCAAAGAAGTTCATGCTAGACTTAGTGCTAGATGGTGTTACGAAACAGCTAGAACAGGTGCGGCAGTGTCGTCAATTTCACATGGGGAATTTGTCAGTGCCTGGCCAAAAAACTAACTTCATAGATCTGCGGTACCGTTTCGAGTGTACATATATGGGAGAGGTTATTCATTCAGTGGGCTACGCTACAATGCAAGTGAAATATAGGACGGAAGAGGCAGATGAAAATATTTATGTAATGCCGGGTAAAGTGGACTCAATTTTCAGAAGAGAGTGGCTCAAGTTGTTCAGTTGCCGGAACATCATCATCTCCATACAAAGGTTTCACCGATGTTAAAAGAAGAGGCGTTGCGACCCATTTAAACTAAATTTGCCGATATTTTTCGATCTGGAATTGGTGAAATAAATAACTACGAAGCTACCATGTTCGTCAACGATAAGACCAAACCAATTTACATTGCTTCTCGAAAGGTGCAATATGCTATGCAGGATAAGATGGAGAAGGAGATTGACCGGTTGAATCGCGCGGGCATCATGACAAAGCTAAGCGATTGGGGTACACCTGTGGCTCCTATCGTGAAGAAAGATACTTCGATAAGACTCTGCGCGGTCTACAAAATTATTATGAATAAAGTGTTAGCGAATTCTCATTTCCCAATGCCACCGGTTAAGTTAATTTTTGCCATGACTATGCTTGGTGAGGATCTACATATACCAGCAAAGTCCGAAAATTCAAGCTATTTCGGCAAAAAACAGGAGACTGAACCGACTGATGTACGAATTGAAAGTGGCACCGGCGATATGGCAGAGCTAAATTACGCAGAGGCTTAGGAACATTCCAGTAGTGTATGTTTTCCTCGATGAAATACAAGTACAAGGGAAAAATTTGGAAGTATTACATCATTTGAGTGAGGTGTTTCTTCAAAAAGTGAACATTTTTCGAAAGCTCAATCACATCCTTATGCCATGTGATTTCGGGTTTCGCTCATCGAACCAGTGGCGGATGAGAACCAGATTCCAAATCAAATCGAATGCGCAGGTTCCAAACAAGACGACAGTAGCGGCGGAGGTTTCACCTTCGCTTAGTGGAGAGGACTATGACGTGTTCATGAACGCTGACCGACCAAGCACAAACGCTCCTGGTGGAAATTTTTTCCATACTGCGCTATGGAAACGTGTACTAGTTTGATGCTCTTTGGCCTCAAAGCAAAATCGACTAGACTAAGATCATTAGCTAGGCTGGTGTCATGTTAGTCATGCTTTCTCATACTAACTAGCGCTAAAATCAACAAGAAGGTCTTAATGTCTTGCGTAGATCAATAGTCGTTCATTTGATCGAGATTTTTTTTTCAAGCTCGTTCCCTAGCTCTATGGGACTGTGTGGATGGTAGTCACATGTTTGTTCAGATGGTTGAGGCCGAAGACTCCATTGCCAAATTTAGCTGTTTAACTTCCTTAAGCAACCACCATAGTAAGTGCCCATGGAGCTCATTACAGTTTTTGAATAGCATTGATACTCGCCTTGTAGCGGCTCACAGAATCCGTCTATCGTTCAGCTGCATGTGGTCCGAACATTTCGTATCCAAAAGGCATTCTCCATATTTCATTTGCTGGGACTGTCAGTAGTCTGTTCATTCATCTTCAAAAATGTTTGTTGCCTCACAACAACAAGTGTTTTACAAGGTGGCGCAAAATTAATCATCCTATCAGAAGATGTTATAATTTTTGAAAATGGCGTCGTACGTCAATCATATTTGACATTTGTGAGCTAGGCAGCTGCAATATATAAACAGACAAGCAATGGAGCGCTATACTCCGCAAGAACGTGGGATAATTGTGTCGATTTTTTTTGACCAATAATCGGTCGGTGGTGATAGCGCAGCGTGAATTTTGACGTCGATTTCCTAATCGAGTTGCGCCAATTGGGCAAACATTCCGGAGCTTAGCTACTCGACTCGAACAGACTATAACCACAGGAGACCATGCAGGGTGTGGGCGCCACCGGACTGAACGTTCAGCCGAGAATATCGCGGCTGTGGCTACCGATGTCGGTGAGAACGAAGAAACATCGACCAGACGACGAGCCACGCAATTGGGCATCACCAGACATGTTCCCGTACAAAGTGCAAACAGTGCATCAGTTAATTAGTACCTCCTGATCGTCAGTCGCGTGTGAATTACTGTCAAGCCATCCTAAATCACAACAAGGAAGAGGACGATTTTGTGTCGAAAATCATCATGAGCGACGAGGCGCATTTCCACTTAAGCGGTTACGTCAATAACCAAAATCTTCATTTCTGTGGCACTGAAAATCCGCGTGTGATGCACGAAGAGCCATTACATCCACTCAAAGCCACTGTGAGGTGCGGTGTTCAAGCGGGACGAGTTATTGGGCCGTATTTTTTTAAGGACGTCATCGGCAATGTGGTCACTGTTACTGGCGAACGCTACAGGGCCATGATAAGCGACTTCTTACTGCCGGAATCGGATGAGCAGGGCTTGGTGAACACATGGTTTCAACAAGACTGCGCAACCGCACACACAGCGCGAACCACAATGGATATTGTGGAGAAAGCGTTTCCTAGTCGCGGAATCTCCCATTTTGGAGATTTGGCATGGCCAGCAAGATCGCCCGATTTAACCATTCTAGACTTCTTTCTTTGGGGCTACTTGTAGCCTTGGGCTTATACCCATAAGCCTCAGACTGTCGCAGCAATTGAGGAGAATATTCGACAGGAATGCGAACAGTTACCACCAGAAATCTTGTGGAAAGTCATGGAAAATGCGATAAAACGGGCACAAATGTATATCAACACAGGCGGCAGCCACTTGGCGGAAAAAATGTTTAAGGTCCAAATAAAGATTTCCATTACTCAACATCTTTTTTTTTATTTGGTAAGAAAGTAATTCAAAAACAAAATTGGATAATTAATTTTGCGCCACCTTGTACATGGCCGGAATGTCAGAAATTTCACCAAGCTGCATACGATTGCTGTGCAATTTTTTAATCAAACCTTCCCTATGAATAAGGCAGTTTCAAGTGTAGTGACGTTGCATCCCCAACAATTTAAAAATGCGAATTTTAATTCGACCTCAATATTCATATCGCCGTTTCCTTTGACATTTCATTCGAAAGAAGCCCCCACATTCCACTAGACAAGGATACCACCTGACAATTTGTCGTTGCCTTGCCAGTCTCCTTTTTTTTCAAGAGATTGCAATCGAATTCGAAATCAGTATGCAAATCTATGACAATTACCAGAAGAAACATAACGAATTTGTCAAGGAGAAATTTCCTATCTGTTGAGATAAGGGGCATCTTTTCTTGTCAGTTCATCAATGACTGGTGGTTGAGCGGACTGCAGACAAGTGTAAATCCAATCAAACAATGGAAACTCACATCCTTTGGCTTACAAATTGAATTGTTAGTGTTCAATGAGGCAGTTTTAATTGATACTTTGGCTTTAGTGAGAGTTGCTTTGTATGTACATAATGTGTGTCCTTGTTTTGAATTTCAATGAAACGAAAATAGGTACAGGGCAGAATTGAAAAGAAAGAAGATAGGTTAGCTCGTATTTATGGTTGCATAATTGTAATCTGTTTGTGTGAGTAAAATCATCACTAATGCTTAAAGCATTCACTCAATATTATATGCGGTATCATACGCGTACTAAGAGCCTTTAAGGATTCACCTAATTCAAATCAATCAGGAATTCTCTCAATGGTAATTGATAGATTTCTAATAATTAGCTATAAGCCCTAACGCGCTAATTCCATTGAAGTACACTTAATCTGGCGGTGATTTGTGTGGAATACTCTACACGTTTGAGTCCATATCTGTGCATGTGATTCCCTGCAGTTAATTGAAACAGGAAGGTAGCAAAACGCTTCCTACCATATGATTTCCGAGGTCAAATTCAGTTAATATCTACGGATCTGATCGGTGGGCAAGTATTAATTACGGGTTGACTTAATCGCATTAATTTATCCCTTGAAGACTGCGGCTACATCTGGCCCATTTCAAGGGGATACAAAATGAAGATTACACGCTGATATGTATCTGCTCGCAAGGACGAATGAAGATATGTAAATAGATGTGAAATCGATGGAAAGTCAAAAATGAAATAAATGCTCTTCGCCCTAAGAAAGCATATTTGGTATCAGCACTTGAAACTGACATTTTTCATGAGGTTCCAGACGTCTTTAAGGCATGCAACACTATGCGAAAGTGATGATAAAGAGACAACTAATACAACGTGAGTTTCTAAATAAAATCAAAATTTCGAGGATGATGACTTCAAAACAAAACAACCTGTTACAATAATTCTTGGCCTCGGTATCTACCGTGGGTTGCCGTGGCTCAAGTGGTTGTGAACTGGATCACAGCCGTTACAGAAAGACAGGTGCCTGTGTATTCAAAAAAAATTAGCCAAGCCCCGTAAGTAACCGCATGCGAAAATATTTTCAAACTAAAAGTTTCAATCATTTCCTTGACCACTTTGATCAAACAAACACGTCCATACCCTTGCAGCCAATGTCGATGGTTCCACAGAGTTACCCATTACTGCGTTTAGCATAACCCAGAAACAACGACGTGGCCGTAGCAGTATTTTGTTTCCATCGCGGTGAATAATTAAAGTGGGTCCTCTTGCCTCCCACTGTTGAATCATTGAATTCTTCCCATTTCGACGTTTATTTCCCGAGACTATTTCAACAAATGCTCGAAAATGTGACCATTCACTTACTTACTTACTTTAGGTGGCGCTACAGTCCGGGGTGGACCTGGGCCTCAGTCAACAAGCTTCTCCAGCCAGCTCGATCCCTGGCTAGCTGCCTCCAGTTTCGCACGCTAAGTTGGCTGAGGTCCTCTTTCACTTGCGTGCGCCACCTGAGTCTTGGCCTTCCTCTACTGCGCTGTCCCTCGGGGTCGGATTCGAAGACTTCTCGGACCGGAGCACTGGTGTCCATGTGCTCTACATGACCCAGCCATCTCAGTCTTTGGATCTTCACTCTTCTGGCTAGGTCCATGTCGCTGTACAGTCAATACAGTTCGTCGTTGTATCTCCTCCTACACCCACCGTCGATGCAGACGGGACCGAAGATCGCCCGATACTTGGTCTTGCCCTCATTGACCGCTAAACCCATTTTCGCCGCTTCCGTCTCAATACTCGCGAAAGCGCCACTGACATCACGCTACTTTCTCCCGATTATGTCAATATCGCGTATGCGAGTAGTTGGACGGACTTTTGAAAGATAGTGCCTCTTGTGTTTGCTAGTGAGTTTTGCACTATTCTTTCAAGTACGATGTTGAAAAAATCGCATGACAGCGCATCGCCTTGTCTAAATCCTTTCTGGACATCAAAGGTCTCGGTGAGATCTTTACCGACCTTGATGGAGCAGCGTGCATTCTCCATCGTCATCCTGCACAGACGGACGAGTTTGGCAGGGATGCCAAAACTAGACATTGCTCTATATAGCTCGTCTTTATAGATGCTGTCATACGCGGCCTTAAAATCGATGAATAAGTGGTGGGTATCGATCTGAAGTTCATGGGTCTTCTCCAAGATCTGCCGTAGTGTGAATATCTGGTCACAATTCACACAATACGGCGGATAAGATCTTATATGCGATGTTAAGGAGACTGATGCCTCTGTAGTTGGCGCAGTTCAGGTGGTCTCTTTTCTTGAGAATTGGACAAACAATGCTGAGGTTCCATTCATCTGGCATACTTTCGTCCGACCATGTTTTACAGATGAGTTGGTGTATGCACCTTACCAAGTCATCGCCTGCCGCTTTGAAGAGTTCGGCAGTCAGCCCATCCACTCCAACAGCTTTGTTGGACTTAAGCTTCGATATGGCTATCTTCACTTCATCCAGGTCGGGTGGACGGAATTGTTGGTCATCATCGTCCAGGTTGAAAGGTTGATTCTGCCTGACAGGGGTATTTGGTCCGTCATCGCCGTTATACAGTCTGCAGAAATGATCTTTCCAAATCCTCAGCATCGACTGCGATTCTACTACGATGTTCCCTTGTTCATCCCTACAGGCTTCTGTTCGGGGTTTGTTTCCGCGGCATGTTATTTTTACCTTTTGGTAAAACTTCCGAACCTCATTCCTGGAGTAGCATCTCTCAATTTCCTCGACCGCGCGCTTCTCATACTCTTTCTTCTTCCTCTTGAAAAGCCGGTGTCCGTCTCTCCTCTTCTGCTCATAAGGCTCATGAGCAGCTCTGGTCCTTCTACCCAGCGCCGCTTTATATGCTTAGTTAGCTTGCTTAGCTGCATTTTCATCGAACCAGGGGTTTCATTGTGGTGAACGAGTGAAACCCAGCACATCAGAAGTGGCATCTCTGATGGCGTTTTGGCAGTGCTTCTTATGGTCTTCGATCCTTGATACTGGCAGTATTGGACCTCTTAAGAGATTAAGAGACACTCGATCGGAAAAGGACTTGGCGATCTCTTGCGATTGTAGCCGTCTGACGTCGAATTTTCTCACAGCATTAGTTTGGCGATGGCGGTGGCGCTATAGTTAGCTCATTGGACTATCACGCAGACAATCTGGGTTCGATTCCTGGTTGGGTAACCAACAATTTTTCAAATCGCCATCACCCTTTCGGCGGGCAATGGCAAACTCCCGAAAGTAAAATGGCCTACGAAAGAGCTTCTAAGGAGTGCTGTTCGGACTCGGCGATAAACCGTAGGCCCCGCTCTGATGTGACTAAAATGACAACATGAGCAACACAAATGAGTGTCAAGAAGCTAGGCCATGGCCCATACCGGGCTGCCAGCGCCACAGTGTTTTTGTTATTAGTTTGTCTTGGCGTAGTTTGGGTTATCCGCACCCGTACCTTGGCTACAACAAGGTAATAGTCCGAGTCGATATTGGCTCCTTGGATCGTACGGACATCCATAATGCTGGAGGAATGTCTTGCGTCGATCGCAATGTGATCAATCTGGTTGACTGTTGATTGATCAGGAGTTCTCCAAGTCCCCTTGTGTATGTCGAGATGTGGGAACCGCGTGCTAGCCACGACAATGTTTCGCCCCGCCGCAAAGGCGATTAGCCTGAATCCGTTATCGGAGGTGGTGTTGTGCAGGCTATATTTACCGATTGTTCCACCAAAGATACCCTCTCTTCCTAACTTTGCATTAAAATCACCGAGGACAATTTTAATGCCATAGCTAGAGCATTGCTCGTAGGGCTTCTTAAGGAGCTCGTAGAAGGCATCCTTAGTGTCGTCATCTTTCTCCTCTGTGGGGGCATGCGCGCATATGAGGCTTATGTTGACGAATTTAGCCTTGATGCGGATTGCTACGAGGCGCTCGCTCACATGCCGGAAGCTGAGGACTTCTTGTCTTAGTCTGCCTCCGACAACAAATCCGCATCCAAATAAGCGCTGCTTTTGCCGTCGATAGCAATTGCCGTAGTAGATGTCGCAGTTTTTCATCTTCTTTTTGTCCGGCCCATCCCATCGCATTTCTTGGATGGCGGTTATGTCTGCTTTGCAGCAGTCTAGGGCCTCTGCTAGTTGCTCGGCTGCACGTGGTCTATTAAGGGATCTAACATTCCACGTGCATATCTGAAGCTCATTGTCCTTAAATCGTTTGCGTGGGTTGTCAACAGTAGATCCGTCCATATCCGAGGCTTGTTGATGCTTCGTAACTTAATTTTTTTTTAAATGGCCGGGCAGTTACCCCGGCGGCACAACCCCCAACCTGAAGGACCAGTTCCATTTTGAGTGCCCCTAGGACGAGGGGTCGGTTACACCGAAGCCAATAACCCGTTCCGGGATGTGAGCGCTGCCGTTGGCCCTTATAGGGCTCGTCCGCCACCATCTCTTTTCCAAGACCCTGACTAAGTCCTGGAAATCCTTTCCGGCCTGAGCTCCAAATATATCGGAGTAGACCGGAGAAGGTCTTGATTTGTTTTTCCGACACTAATCCTGGTTAATGGCGCAGGAAACTCGCCATTTGCCCCCTTCACTTCGCAACCTCCAGTGCGATTCCCAGATGGCGCCACGGGGAGGCGTGAAGTAGGACTTATTAGCAGAGCTGCAAGATGTTCGGCTGCAGAGGCTCATTTTCGTCATTTAAGAAACCAGCACCTGTCGGAAGATGCTACTTCTACGAGGCCTCATACTAATCGTTGCCATCCATTCGCTGCAATACACTCTAAATGAACCAGCAGAACTGAGAAGTATTTCTGGCATAATCTTCCGGCAAGCTTCAGTTATTCGTCTTTTCATGTCCTCACGTGTTGTTGGCTTTTTTCTGTAAACCTCGCTTTTTAAGTAGCCCCACAAGAAGAAAACAAGTGACGTAAGATCAGGTGATCCATCGTTGATGGTAAACACTGTTTAATACGCCCCGGGCTACTTGGGAATAATGGACTGGACAACCATCATGTTGAAACCACATTGTTTGTCGCAACTCCAATGGCAGTTCTTTTAGTAATACTGGAAGAAGTTTGCATACTTTCCGCCATTAAAGTTGCCTTCAATTAAATATGGACATATTAATTTATCCCCAATAACTCCCGCTCAAACATTAACATTCCAAGGGTGCTGGCGTTCAACTTGTCACAACGATTGACCGAACCGTGATTGGTGAAAGTCGAGTCATCAGAGAAAAACACCTTGGCGAAGAAAAGGGAGTCTCGTTCAATTTGCTGAAGTGCCCATTGACAAAAGGAAACCCGGTTGCGAAAATTCTCACAAGAAAGTTCTTGATGCATTGAAACATGATAAGGATGGTATTTATGTCGATGTAATATCTTACAGACAATCGTTTGAGAAATTCCTGATTCACGACTTATTTGGCGAGTGCTAATGTGAGGATCGTGTGCAACGGCAGCTAACACTGCTATTTCATTGTCCTCAACAGCCACCCTATCTGACCGATTCCTTTTCTTTGGTTGCACTCTTCCCTCACCAGTGAATTGTTGGATGACCCGATAAAAGGAAGCGCGCGATCGTATCTGGTCTGGGAAACGTTGGGCGTAAAGAGTAACAGCACCATCGATGTTCCTTCCACTTTCTCCATAAATCAATATTATTTCAATTTTCTCTTGAGTTGAAATAGCCTGCATAATAATCAGTTCCTCACAACAAATATCGAACTTCTAACAGTGCAGTGCAGTGCACTGAATGAAAAAGACCTTTGAGACAAAGTCGTGTGCTCCATTGAAGAATACGACTGAGCAATGAAAGTCAGGAATTATCATTTGAAAAATCAAAATTGACCTTCTTTTGACCTTGAAAATGGGGCTCAAGGTCAAACTCGTGGTCACCATCTTATCTTCCCTTCAAAACCTTGTGATTTTTGTCTGAAACATTTTTCGCGGTATCGCTTCTTCGCTGTCTTCAAATTTGTTCGGTGGTCTTCCATGTTCTTCGTTTCTCACGTCAAACTTGCTACTTTCGAATTTTTTAAAATATTGAAAATTCTGTGGTGGAAATGTTCAACGCTATTACAAATTACGATGTAGTATTGAAATTTTTATTGCTGTGAGTTGGAAATCTTTTTCAGATGCCAACAGGGAAATGGCGCCAATGACGCAGTTTGATGATAACCACTTCGACATCTAGGGCCATCTATGGGATGATTCCGTTTTCATATTTACAGAAATGGGAATTAAAATGTAAACGAACTCCGATAAATACAACAGTCGTGTTACTCCTTGAATATAGTGCTTGAAAAAATTGTACAAAACACGAGTGCGTCAAACACGCGGTTTACCAAAAGTGCAACATATCTTCTGACCAAGTCGATGTCGCTGTGCAGTCAGTAGAGTCGTCATTGTGTATCGTCCTCCACTTACAGTTTATGCAGACGGGATCGATAATCAAGTTTTCTTTCGAAGCAGCAAAGAGCATGATCACCCATTCTTGCACTTTTGATGAAGTCATTTCCTCTGCGCCTTAGAGCAGGAATGGGATCATTCAGGTCTAATATAGGGTAACTTTTGTTGTTCGTGAGAGGGCTTTGCTAATCAATTGCGTAAAGACGCAGCGATTGGCAAGAGTCAAAGGACTCGCTAAGACCTTTACCGATCTTGATGGAGCAATGCACGCTACTGCCCATCATTCTGCACAGATGGGCGAGTTAGACATTGCTCTGTAGAGCTCTCAATACTAGGTGGGGTGAAAAGTAACTTCCTTGACCGCTGGCACTGCAAAAAAGGTTATGGTGCTTGAAGTCCGTTCATATTTAGGCAGACATGCCAAATTTAAGAGCGATACTGTCTTCAGTTTTGTTTTGACAGCTGATTGTTGTTGACGTCAAAAAAATGCATAAAATGGTGTTGGCTGACCGGAAATTGAAGGTGCCTGAGCTAGCAGATACCACAAAGATAAGTACTGAGAACACACGCCATATTTTTCATATGAACAAGTTATCCTGCCGCTGGGTGCGGCGTATGCTCACTCTTGACCAAAAACACGAACACGAGAGCACTTCCAAAGAGTGCTTGGACTTGCTGATGCGGAATCGGGCGGACTTTTGGCGTCGGTTGGTAATTTTTGATGAAACCTTGATCCACTCTACACACCAGAGAAAAGAATGAGTGCCCGGCAATGGACTGAAGCCGGCACGTGTGCTCCGAAGCGGCCGAGGGAGGTTCAATGGGTCGGAAAGGTTATGGCGTCGGTTTTTTGGGATTGTTACGGCATACTCTTCGTGGACTACCTCGAAAAATGAGTATTATCGTATCGAACGTATCGTATCGAGTATTACTGTGCATTATTGGAGCAATTGAAGGCCGAAATTGCTGCAAAACGGCCTCATATGAAGCGAAAAAAAATTTTGTTTTTGCAAGACAATGCGCCGGCGCATAAGAGCATCGCAACCACGGCTAAAATCAATGACTTACGGCTACAATTGCTGTTGCATCCACCGTATTCGCCCGATTTGGCTCCCACGGACTATTATCTCTTCCCAAACCTCAAGAGATGGCTCATCAATAAGAAATTCAGCTCACGCGAGGAAATCATCGGAGGAGTATTTTGCAGCCCTTCCGCAAAATTAATTTTCGGACGGGATCAAGAAGTTGGAAAATCGCTGTAATAAGTGTATCAACCCAAGGAGGTTACTTTTCATGAAGCGATAAAATTGATAAGTAGGTGACGTGTATCAATCTAAAGTTCGTGGGTTGTCCACAAGATCTGCCGTCGATGGAGAACATTCGTGGCCTGAAACCACACTGATATGGTATGGATGTAACATGTTGGTGACGATCAGGTTCAGGTATCCACATAATACAGCAGATGAAATCTTGTATTGATGCCTTTGTAGTTGGCGCCGTTCAGATGGTCTTCCTTGCTTGAGGATAGGAGAAAAAATGCTGAGGTTTCCATCATCTGGCACACTCGTACTTATATTCGACAGCTTTGGGGAAGTTAACCGTACATATGGCTACCTTCACTTCATAGTTGGAAGTTTTGGTTTACATCGTCCAAGTTGAAAGGTTGATTCTGCCTGACTGCGATATTTGGTTCGTCGTCGCCGTTATACAGTCTATCGTGACACGTGTTATTATATTTTTTGGTACAACTTCCGAATCTCATTCCTGGAGTAGTATGACTCAATTTCCTCGAGAAGCCAGAGATCGCCTCGTAGAGCTCATGAGCAGCTAAAGTCCTTCTATGCAGTGCGGCTTTGTGTCTATATTGCTGATCTGTTTTTTGATTGCATGTAGCCTATTAATGCTATTAGAATTTAAATCTCCCCGATTTGTGTTGACTTCAGTAGATCCGATGGTATCCGAGGCTTATTTGTGTTTCGTAACTTTCCATGTCTGGAAACCTCAAAAGCACAACTTCCAACCTGTAGAGCCATTTCAATGTTTGGTAGCCCTAAATCGAGGAGTTGGTTAGACCAAAACTAGTAAACGCTGCCATTCTATCACTTAGGGCTAATCCACCACAATCTCTTTCCCAATACTCCGACTAAGTCTCGAAAATCTTTACCGGCCTGAGTGCCACATATGGCACACAGAAGAAGTCATAATGTCCACAGAAGAGGCATAATGGTTACTAGGTTCTTTAATGGAGGATAAACTCCGGCGTTCCCTCAGTATCTCCTTTTACCAAAAATGTTTTCATAATCGCAGGCTCCTTCAATGTCAGAGATTCCTGCTAATGTGTACCCTTTGTCGTAAAGACTTTTTTCAACCGTGTTAACGACTTCATGAAGGGCAGATTCCTTGCCTTTGCCTGTTGTATAGGCTTGCTGGTTTGAGGCTAAGTCTTCTGAGTGCTGTTTACTTCGAATAAGAGTGTCAAGTAGTTTTCCAAAGTTTTTAACGTGGATGATATTAGGGTTATGAGCCTGAGATCTTTCGGGTGAGTATGGCTCAGAGCCTCCTTAATTTTTTGTATCATTCTTTCTAGTGCAGGGATTTGTAGGCGTAGAAAGGCTCTATGGCCAGGGTTATGAGCCTGAGATCTTTCGGGTGAGTATGGCTCAGAGCCTCCTTCATTTTTTGTATGATTCTTTCTAGTGCAGGGATTTGTAGGCGTAGAAAGGCTCTATGGCCAGACTTGTTTTGTTTTGTCTCCTCTAAGATTTCATATTGTCTAGGAACAAATGTGCCTATGATTTCTACTGATATTGGATAAGGAATACAACCAGGAAAGTTGATTGGTTTCAATAATCCCAAAGCTTTAGTATTTGTTTTCGTGTAAGCACCATTTGGTAATTCAAGAGCTTCAGGGTATTAGTCTTTGAGTCACATGGCATAGTTAGCGTCATTGTCAACCATCTAATGAGATTGAAGTCTTAAAACTAAAGGTGTCAAGAAGGGCAAAGTACACCACTTGCTAAGGATTTTCTGGAGTTTGGTTAATCAACAAAACCTTGTCATTCCATTTATGGTGTCTTTATAAAAAAAAAGGAAAATCAGAGGAGGTGGTGCTATTAAGTTACGAGTATCATTCAATGCAGATATTGTTTCACATTTTTCAATGGCTAATTTAATTGAATTTGCAGTAAAAACCGATTTTAGTTAAATTTCAATAACCCACATCAAATTACCGATGCAAGCAATTTTTTTATGGTTACTGATATCCTCTAACCAAAAAACACCAGTTTAACCATTAAAATAAAAATAAATTCACGTGTTACAAAATTAACTCTGAACATTCGACGACCATAGCTCCACATACGTTCAAATGTGCCGGAATATCGACAGTTTTCCAGAGTACCTACATATAAAAGTGAAATCGATACCTTTTCGGGTCGCATAATAATTTGGAAAACATCGCCGTTGGCGACAATTTCACAAGCGTGACAATTCATTCATGTTTATATCGCTTTCGTGGTCAATTAAATACAATTCTGCCGGCAACAAGCAAACAACAGGCACACGTGGAGTTGTAACTACGAATGTACAGATAGATATAATAAGTGTTACGTTGTGTGTTGATTAAAATAAGAGGATTGTGGATGATTACCTGCTAAAATATGGGTCAATTGGAAGCTGCAAATCAATGCGGTGCGAGTTAATTCAAACGATTGCATTTGTGAATTCATTGGTACACATGGACGTCCGGAAAGAATATGGTCAAACAGTGATTTCTCTAGTAAAAGATTCCTTCAACATCATTAAAAAATGCTTACATATTCGGTTGAAATAGTCCAACAAAACGTAGATATTTCCTGTATATCTCTTATGCAATGAGAATGCTTGTTTATAATGCCCATACTATCTTCTCAGTGGCATTTTCTGAGTATCTTTGGTATCTCACAAGGCAGTTACTTGGGTCCTTTACTTCTCATCCAACGCATAAACAATTCCGATAGAGATATACGAGTAAGAGATTTCTTTCCGCGTTGCGCTGAAGACATCAAATTTGTCAAGGGTGTCTGCTTACCACAACAAACCAAGACAGAGTCAAATTATGTTCTAATTTTAGCCTCAAAAATTGCAAATGGGTTAACGTAGTAATAAGCTATTCTATTACTTTATCCCGTAAGTGGGCTCCGTGAATCTCTTCACTTGAAGTTTGCAATGCCAGCGGTTCTTTTGTCTATCGGGTGAACGTAACTCTTATGATTCCAATGAATTAATCTCCCGTATGGTGTGGAGTATCAACTCAAACCTCAGTCTATATAAAGAGGAAGAGTCTTTGGAAGGAAGGTAAATAGGCTTTGGTCTAGGACAGTTGTCGCCTCATGGAAATAGGAGAATTAAAATCTGGGGATCTGGGTCTTAATAAATCAACTTCTTCAGGCAGTACAGTAGAGGTCCAAATACCTGTTAAACACAGGAATGATTGAAGCCTCTTCAGATCAGGGACCTAATATTACTTCGATTTATATGTTCAAGTCATCTCCGGGCACTGATGAGTACTTTTCAAAACAGTTCTATGTCGACGATGGGTAGTAGTATTGTAGAAGTCACTACTATATCTCCTGTTCTGTCTGTGAACGTAAGCAGGACTAAGAATCGCTAAAAGAATCTCGATTAAAAATGACAAAGGATGTCCTTATCTGTCCATGCTTCTCCAAAAAAGATCAGATCTTGAGTTGTAAGGGGGTCTGTGTCCAAAAAGTAGTCGGAATTTTTTTATAAAAAAATCTTTATTCTTCCAAATCAATTTCGTTCCCTTCAGAATAGTCCCCTCCCGATAAAATGCACTTATGCCGCTTTTTCCGGTCCTCGAAGCATGCCAAAAGTCTTCTTCCGGTATAGCCTTCAGAGCGCGCGCCGATTCACGTTGAATGTCTTCAATCGACTCAAAACGGTTTCCTCGGAGTGGTCTTTTGAGTTTTGGAGATAGCCAGAAGTCACACGGAGCCAAATCAGGTGAATAAGGTGTTTGCGGAACGATATTGGTTGCATTTTTTGCGAAAAAGTCACGAAGAATCAGTGCAGTGCATTCAGCATTTTTGATACCAATCGAGACTTAACACGTTTGAGGCCCAAAACATCTTTCAAAATGGTATTAATTATTGATCCTTTTGATAGGCCAATTTCATCAGCAATGTCCCTTCTAGTTAATCGACGGTTTGCAAGCACAAATTCTTTTACTTTTTGGATGTGAGCATCGTCAGTTGAGGTCGATGGTCGACCAGAGCGCTCTTCGTCTTCAACGCGTTCTCTACCTTCTTTGAGCAATTTATACCAATCATATGTTGTTGATTTCGGTAGAGCTAGGTCACCGTAAGCCTTCTTCAACATTTTCAACGTCTCTGCAACATTTATTCCATTCGGGAAACAAAATTTGATCGCACTTCTTTGTTGAATAATTTCAGACATTGTAAAAATCGCACAAAAACAAGCGTAACTCAAATACTAATGAATATTTTGACATATAATTTGGCATGGAAGTCAGTAACAGTTGTACCAACTTAAAAAAAAATATATTGAGCGAAAATATTTACCCGCGTAATTTTAATCGAAAAATTCCGACTACTTTTTGGACACAGTAGTATACCTAGTCTAGCCATAAATTTTATTACAAGATTTCAAATGCCCCTTGCCCATAGTTTTCAATAGGAATAATCCCGTTAACAATTTTTTTCCTAACACGTGTACTTATAAGTAAAGAATAGAAGTTAGTTTGGTTTAATCTTTCGATCAGTTAACATAGAGTGGGGCATCAATGAAAATCGTGTCGCGGTAATCGCTTTGCATAAGTGTGGAAAAAATTCGAACCAAATTTTCGAACTTCTTAAAACTACTTGGTATATCGAAAATGTTTGTTTATCGGGCTATAAAACGTTTTAATGAACTTTCAGAAGAAGAGGACGTGCCAAGAAGTGGTCATCATGGTTAAAGCTGCGTGTGAACGAATTCGTAGAAATCCTCCTCGGAAACAAAAGGCAATGTCGAGAGAATTACATATGTCCGCTAGATCCATGTCAAGGCTTTTTCGGAATTGTCTCCATTTGAAAGCCTATCGTCGAGCGACGGGACACTTCTTAATTCCCAACCTGAAAAAAATAAGACTCGGAAGAAGCAAAAAATTGTTACAGAGGCACAATGAAGTTTATAACAAACGGAATGACAAATTTTATGCAACGTCATCTAATGAAGCAAAAAAAGTTTCTCCGACCGAAGGTTCAGCGCGGACATCATCCCGCTTCTGTAATGGTTTGTTTGGCATCTAGGTGTCACGTTACTGAATTTTTGCGAAAAAAAAGTGTGAAAACAGGGACAAAAGTGTACCAGGAGAAAGTTCTCGAAGGTGTTGTCAAGAGCTTAACAAATATCCTTTTCACTGTGGAAAGATAGGTCTTCCAACAAGACTCTGCTCCGGCGCACAGAGCCAAATCGACGTAAAAGTGGCTTAGATGAAATATTCCGGATTTTATCGCTGTTGCAGATTAGCCATCAAGAAGTCCAAATTTTAATCCGATTGACAACACTCTGATCGAGTGTCTCTTAATCTCTTAAGAGGTCCAATGCCGCCAGCATCAAGCATCGAAGACCATTGGAAACACTGCCAAAACGCCATCAGAGATGCCGCTTCTGATGTGCTGGGTTTCACTCGTCCACCACAACGAAACCCCTGGTTCGATGATGAATGCCGGCAAGCACATGCAGCTAAGCAAGATGCATATAACGCGGCGCTGCTTAGAAAGACCAGAGCTGCTCATGAGCTCTATGAGCGGAAGAGGAGAGACGAGCACCGGCTTCTCAGGAGGAAGAAGAAAGAGCATGAGAAGCGCGCGATCGAGGAAATTGAGAGATGCTACTCCAGGAATGAGGTTCGGAAGTTTTACCAAAAGGTAAAAATAACATGCCGCGGAAACAAACCCCGAACCGAAGCCTGTAGAGATGAACAAGGGAACATCGTAGTAGAATCGCAGTCGATGCTGAGGATTTGAAAAGATCATTTCTGCAGACTGTATAACGGCGATGACGGACCAAATACCGCTGTCAGGCAGAATCAACCTTTCAACTTGGACGATGATGACCAACAATTCCGTCCACCCGACCTGGATGAAGTGAAGATAGCCATATCGAAGCTTTAGTCCAACAAAGCTGCTGGAGAGCATGGCCTGACTGCCGAGCTCTTCAAAGCGGCAGGCGATGACTTGGTAAGGAGCATACACCAACTCATCTGTAAAATATGGTCGGATGAAAGTATGCCCGATGAATGGAACCTCAGCATTGTTTGTCCAATTCTCGTGAAAGGAGACCCTCTGAACTGCGCCAACTACAGAGGCATCAGTCTCCTTAACATCGCATATAAGATCTTATCCGCCGTATTGTGTGAACGCCTGAAGCCGTTTGTCAACAACCTGATAGGTCCATATCAATGTGGCTTCAGGCCAGGAAAGTCCACTATCGACCAGATATTCACACTACGGCAGATCTTGGAGAAGACCCATGAGCTTCAGATCGATACCCACCACCTATTCATCGATTTTAAGGCCGCGTATGACAGCATCTATAGAGACGAGCTATATAAAGCAATGTCTAGTTTTGGCATCCCTGCCAAACTCGTCCGTCTGTGCAGGATGACGATGGAGAATGCACGCTGCTCCATCAAGGTCGGTGAAGATCTCACCGAGGCCTTTGATGTCCAGAAAGGATTTAGACAAGGCGATGCGCTGTCATGTGATTTTTTCAACATCGTACTTGAAAGAATAGTGCAAAACTCACGAGCAAACACAAGAGGCACTATCTTTCAAAAGTCCGTCCAACTACTCGCATACGCCGACGATATTGACATAATCGGGAGAAAGTAGCGTGATGTCAGTGGCGCTTTCGCGAGTATTGAGACGGAAGCGGCGAAAATGGGTTTAGCGGTCAATGAGGGCAAGACCAAGTATATGCTGTCAAGCAAAAAGGACAACCAACACCGACGTCTCGGACAGAACGTCACCCTCGACAGATATAACTTTGAGGTAGTTAAGGACTTTGTCTACCTAGGCTCCGCTATAAATACAGACAACGACACCAGCGCTGAGATCAAGCGAAGAATAACTCTTGCCAACCGCTGTTTCTTTGGGTTAAGAAGGCAAATGAGTAGCAAAGCCCTCTCTCAGACAACAAAAGTCACCCTTTATAAGACTTTAATAATCCCGGTCCTGCTCTTTGGCGCAGAGGCATGGACATTATCAAAAATGGATGAGGGTGTTCTTGGTTGCTTCGAGAGAAAAATTCTTCTGGCGATCTTCGGTCCCGTCTGCATTGACGGTGAGTGGAGGAGGAGATACAACGACGAACTGTATGGACTGTACAGCGATATGCACCTAGCCAGAAGAGTGAAGATCCAAAGACTGAGATGGCTGGGTCATGTAGAGCGCATGGACACCAGTGCTCCGGTCCGAAAAGTCTTCGAATCCGCCCCCGAGGGACAGCGCAGTAGAGGAAGGCCAAGACTCAGGTGGCGCACGCAAGTGGAAGAGGACCTCAGCCAACTTAGCTTGCGAAACTGGAGACAGCTAGCCAGGGATCGAGCTGGCTGGAGAAGCTTGTTGACTGAGGCCCAGGTCCACCCCGGACTGTAGCGCCACCTAAAGTAAGTAAGTAAGGACAACAGTTTGTGGTCAGAGCTGGAGAGGATCGAGACAGTGAGTGCAGCTATAGAACAATGGCCACCATGTTTAAAAGCCTGCGTCAAAGCTTAAGGCGACCATTTTGGGTAAAACTTTTTTTTTCTTCAAACTAATATATTGTGAACTAATGAAAAAAATTAATTTCATGGTAAAAGATTTACTAGACTTTTTTTATTGCACTTTTAAAATGAAACAGAACTTATGGCTGGACTATGGAGTCACATTTATACTTATTGAGAAGGTTTTACTACTCAATTGCCTTCTTTGCCCAAAAAAAAAAACAGGAATTGGCCAAGTATAGTAGGTATGACTCTTTTTCCGATTTCTGACGAGGTATGACACAGAACCCGAGTTATATGCAATCCTGGAAATTTTAAGGTGATGTTCTGTCTGAATCTGTTTCAAAATTTTGCAACTGCACCAGATGTTTCTCTCGATCGTATCTACGTCATCAGCACAAGTAGCATACGTAAGAAAAATTGGGCCTCTATGTTGGTGGACGAGAGTAGTGAATTGTTCACCTTTTTTGATAGCAAAGGTCCCTTTATAGATTAGATGGCACACTTACCGACTTAATGATATTTTTAGAGACGAGCTCTACGAAATAGTCTATATTTCTTTCATTTTCGTTAAATTGAAGCTGATTGTTGACAAATAATTTCATGCGTTCTCACAATTCACCAGACAGGCACCCATCAGGTGCGAGTGCCTAAACCGAGATAGTGCTTCGCGGTGCCGTCGTTATACTCACAGCATACGTCATAGAAAGTTGTCTCATTTACACCTGGAACTTTGAGATGATTAGCAAAACCGTAGTTACTCATAATTACGCCAGTAGGCAGCCCTTAGTCTTGCCCGCTGAGGGACAGTAAAAATCTGGCCTTTTAAACAAGTCAGGAAGTATTTGTTTAGTATATCGTTAACCTGGAGTGTCTATTTAATGATACAGAGGTTGATGTCTCTATAATTGTTGCATTTTAGGAATTCTTCTGTTGTGTGAATTAGGCGTTCAATGTTGAGGTTTAGGCATACTCGACCAAATCTTGCACCTTCATTCCGCAGGTCTTGTTTGTAAAGTTTATTTAATTCTAAAGTAACTTCATTTCAGCAGGGATCATTCGTTCTGTCTTTCAGGTGGGTTCAGGTCAGCCGCGCTTTATACAGTTTTCCATACACTCAGCTTTTCTATTAAATTTGCTGGCTCTCGTCTTTTCCTCCTCTTTTTCCAATTTTATTCCGGTCGTGTTGGATTGAAACTTTTCTTTACCTTTTTGTGGTCTGAATATTCATGTATATTTCTGTGCTTTTGGCAAATTATGCCTCTGCGCAAGATGTCTAGGCACTCGTCTGGGTATCGAAACTTGCCACGATGTAATGCTTGGTCAATGAGCTACACAGTGTGGCAGGTAATATCTCGGACCCGAGCCATATCTCATCAGCCAAGAGAATGTGGGAAAATGTCTTAAACATCAACAGAGAGGCTATTCGAACCATACTCTACGAGGATTTGGCAAAACAAGGGTCTCTGCGAAATTTGTTCCCCACACATTGATGATGATCAAAAATTAATGAGAGTCTGGCACTCCGCAGACGTGACATAGACCTCAAGAAATGATCAAAACTTTATGACTACAATTTTTGCAGGTGATGGAACATAGTGTTATGGGGTGTCCGTGGTATAGTGGTACTAGCCATCGCTTGTCACTCGGAGGGTCAAGGTTCGAATCCTACTCATGACAAGTTTTTCATTTGTGTAATTGGAACTCAGTCAGAAAAATCTGCGTGGGAAGACATAACACTGGCATGTAGATTTGGCCTGTTGTAGAGTTTCAAGCACAAAACAACCGTTCAAATTTATAACCTGAATCATTCCGAGTGAAGGAAAACTCTCCGTCCTATTCGGACTCCCACCCCTGGAGAGTCAATATCGAAACCAAAATATACCTGAGTTTCAAACCAACTACTACATCACAACAACGCTTTCCTTTCTCTTCCTTCTATCTTTCGGCCCGCGCCCAGGCAACAGTAAAAGGGTATCATAACCCCCTTGAGGCGCGCGTAATTTATAAAAAAAAAAAAAATAAAAAAAAGTGTTTCCAATACGATCCAGAAATTAAGCGTCAACGTGCTACACAGAGTAAACAAACACGAAAAGTTGCTTCAAAAAGACAATGCTCACCACATTCTTCGATAACAAAGGAGCTATTCACAAAGAATTTATTCCAACTGGTGGAACAGTTACTGCCATATATTATTTTGAAGTTTTGAAGCGTCTCCGTTGCACGATAGTGCTTCGGGTCACACAGTTCGTCAATTTTTAAATCAAAATCAAGTGTATTTGGTAAAATATCCGCCATATTCAATTGATTTCCCACCGTGCGACTCCTCTTTGTTAGCGAAATTGAAATTGAAGTTGAAAGAATGCTTTTTTTTTATGATATTCGAACAATGCAAGCAGCTTCGACACGGGCACTGGAGGCGATTCCGCAAAATGAACAAGAGAAGGCATTTGAATCACTATTGAATCGTTGTAACAAGTGTATTGAATTGGGAGAGGTATATTTATATATAAAAAAAAAACAGAAACCATGTTTTAATTATGTTTTTTGAGCTAGTCCGGGATATTATTGGCCACACTGCGTATATCGTATGATATCCACCTGCTCAGAAAAGCAACATTGATGTTCCATTTGCGAACGGAAAATCTCTGAAAGTACATATATGTATATAAGTGATCGTTACTGGATCTACGTTATGATGAGGTTGTTAGGACCCATAGATATAAGAAAAGTGCACTCGGTATTTGTACCTTTTCAAACGTATGCTAACCTAAGAATCGATCAGCAGATCGAATACAAAAATGAATATGTGTGGAGCGTCAATGACGACCTCTTTTATAACCTTATGGCTAAGATGGCTAAAAGAGTGAGTTGATGGACACGTAGATTGACTGTAAGGCTACGGGAAGCCCGGAAACTAGGGAAGGTATTCCAAAGAGCGTAGGCTCAATTGAGATTTGTATTCCGGAAATGCCTTGTTGAGTACATTATAATTATTGTTCATGCTAAGAAGGAAGATTCGAAAAGATTCGCGAATTCAAATAGGGTTGATCTTAAGGGACAGATATACAAAATAGAAGATATCCGTGGTTGTTTCTATACGTATAGATACCGCAAACTAAGAGTGGCGGTTCTACATGCGTTCCTTACTCAATGCACTTTTCCATAAAGAACACCGAGCTGAGGCCTCTCTCCCGTGGGTGTCGCTTTTCTGTTAGATAAGGTCTCCTGAGCTATACGGAATGACTGGCGATATGATGAAAACCATTTGGAAAATCGTTCTAGAATACCTTGGCTATACATAGAGCAGATGTACCGAGACAAAGTACCTTCCATTGGACTAAGAAATGGCAGAGGTGGTTTCTTTTAAAGTCTCAAGATGAGGATATTCCAGAATCGTATTGAGGCATCAGCCTACTTCAGGTACTTGTAAAAGTGCTGAAAAAGGACATGTTGGGAAACTACGAAAGTGCCTCAAGTGCCCCGCATGCATGGATATCTTTGTGTTTATTCTAGAAGGACGGTCTAGGACACATCAGAATGGAGGGTATATCGCTAATAAGATCACTTCCCGCGATCTATATATTCTAAGATAAGTGACGCAAGTCATAATATTCGCTTAACCATGGCAGGGGTAACATTACGAATTGACATGCGTACTGTGTGTAATACATATATGTGGTGGACACAATGTTACTTGTGCAACTTTTGGGGCATCGATATGGCATGACGCAGATATGACTGTTCCGGGTCGCTACAAAGACATTGCAGCTGTTGTTGGGAGTACCTCCTCTTAATTTGCAGGCAATCCGAAGTTAAATTCCTTTTAAGGTGAAGAACGGTATTTCGTTGTGCGTCTTACATTAAAGTCAGCAAGATGACCTTACGGGAGCTTAAGATCCTGATAGATAAATGCGTCACATCTACTCGTAAATGGGGATCTAGATGGTGTGAAAGCAATACCTGCAGGGTTACTTACCGCTTCCTGATGCATGTCTTATTCTTATTTGAGAGAATGCTTGGCCTGGTGTTAGACTGCTAAACTCGTCGTGTGAAGCTTCCTTTTAAGGCTAATCGCTTATTTTTTATGAATTTCCGATTTATGAGGACGTTAGAGACCTTCGAGCTATGGGCGTTGGCTTAGAAGACGATGTTTGGGTTGAAGACTTTGCGAATAGTGTTTTTATTAGACCTTGACGTAGGTAGCTTCACTCTGATATTTAGTCAAAAGCGAACTAAAAGACGGCTAGAACCGGCCGGTTGGTAGCAACTAAAAGGCTGGAAATTATGTTTCGGTAAGAACTATGAGTTGGCGCCCTTATGGAAGTATCGTGATGGCTGTAGGCTTGAACTCAACATCACGTGGAGGGCTAGGTCGACTGAGCTTGTTATTTTATGCCCACTATAAGTCGTAATATATTATGATTTGTGGTGAACCGTGGGAATTTAATGGCAGAGGCTTTAGATAGACATGAACCCTTTCATAGGAAAAAAATGTTCCCTTATACACGATTTTAAACTCGATTTTTTCATAAGCGGGTCTTTGACTAACAGGATTTGATGACAATGGAGTAATGGAATAGGCAACTGATTTTGCTGGATTGCTTGTAACCAATTTACTTTAAAGTACAAAACCTTAACAAACAAAACAACGGATTTATCTTAAGGTAGCGCCTTCCTGTATAAACTGTTTTCTCCGGTTTGCTTACAAGAAGTATTAGGGAGGATTTATGTTATTTATGTTACCACTGCTTTTAGAGATTAGGTAAAGATTTGATATGCCAAAGTTACAGCTGCTGTTATAAAGGCACCTTGCGATCCAAGTTACAGAAGAGGAATACAAAAAGGTTCCTTCATCTTACGAAGTACGACTCTCGATTTTATTCAAATTCAAAGCACTTAGAACTACACTACCACCGGGGTTATTGGGATTTTTCGCTAAGTATTCCAAGCATGTTCAGAATACACTGTAAGTCTAGTAAATCGTAGGTTAAATTGATGGTATTCAGGGGAAGGTATGTGATCAAGAAATTGACTTCAGTAATTTATTCTGAAATTGAAAATTGAATCTGGAAAGCGATTATTTATTAAACATTTGCGCTACTATTTCGAGTACTATTTTCAGAATTTCAAATCAATTTAATTCAAGGTACCGCGATGTGACAATCTACAGTCGTACGTCAATCTTTTTCAATAACCCTTTAAATGGTTTTCAAATCGACAATTTTCAATTCAAAATAATTGGAGAGGACTTGTTCAAGGTTTGTTATTTCATTTGCTTTAGGACTCATGAACGAGAGAACATACCACATTACACCGTCTTGAACTTCAATCAGGTTCGCTATTTCGAACAACCACGTTCAGTACAATACTTTGGTATTTAAAGTAAATTCAATAAAATCCATTTTCTTAGCTTTTTTTTCTTAAGTCCTAAGTCTAGTCAATTCCACATTGAGGTATATTGTAAAAAGTCACGATATCGCAGAATGTCAATCACAGATACGCCTATATACTCAGTTGGTTGGTGTGGTCATAGACTTTCTTTAATTTAAAAAAAAAAAAAATGTTTTACCACAAGGATGAACCTGTATGTTCTACGAAGTTTGCACCTGCAGCATGCAGGTGATTTGGAATTGGAAGATACATGCAATGACTAACAATATGTGCCATTTTTTTTTATCAAACATTTTGTTGGAAATATTTAATTAAAAGCATGAACAACTTTATTAACCTCTACGGGCTTTTTTTTGCATATCCAAGCATTTGATAAGTTCGCTCATCACATCTTCGTACATATGAGATTCTTTTTCAACGATTACATCACGGATTAGGGCATAATGCCAAAAAATGGCTTGGACAGACAACTTTTCTCACAAAATGGCAATGATTTCATAACATGCGTAGCAGGTAGCGCCATCTTTTTAACCATCACTCAAATCCACACTTCCAAGTCCGGGACATAAAAATGTATTAATCATAGTTGAAAGCGCAATCCGTCATTTTCGAAGAAATGAAGTCAAATTATGTCTTGTGTTCAAGGGCTAAAGGCCTTTTTGTCAATCATTCATGAACTTTCTTAGCCCCATCTGCAAGAGCTGTGCTTTTCCAACGTCTAATTGGCAAGAATGACACTGTTGGTGGTCTCCGGGCTTAATTTCGTACGTCAACTGAATGCTATAAGCCTTATGGCACAAGTTTTTACGGAAAATTTGGCAACATTCCTGAAATCGGCATGAAATCGATAAACCTGGTTGTATGGCCACTCTCTTAATTCTAATTTATTTTATTCGACGGCACTGCAGTGCGGGCTAATTCGCTGAGGCTAATAGGCCTTTTGTAAGCTCGGTCTCCATTAAGGTGCATCCACTTGCGCACCCCATTCTAGTTCATGTTTTTCTCTATTGCGTTGGACTCAAAAACTCTTCCGGGTAGAATGTTTGAGTAAAGGCCAAGGATATTCCGCTTTCGTTAAATCCCATGCTTCTGCACCATAAGGCAGACTTGAGGCTATGGGGCCCTTTCACTTATACCTCTTCTTATGCCGAATAAACAGCGATTGGCGGTGGAGGGAAGGTTGCCATCGTCTATTCTACCTGATGGCGGGATATTGAGCTTCGTCGCCATTATACAGTCCGCAGATGTTTTTCCATACTCCGTGCACCGACTGTGACAGCAAGTGCTGGTCTGTATCCTCCTTCAAACTTGAGAGCTCCGTGGGACAGTCGAAACCTAGCAGTTCAGTTACGGCATCTAGAAGTTGTTAAGAGATTTCTAGGTACGCATTCGGCAAAGATAGTCGCAGTTTATTTTGATTCCAACTTTTCTATGTTAAGTCTTCTCGGAGTAGTTTGGATTCATAGCTTAGTTTCAAAAAGGTGGTCTATGTTGGATCCCCAGAAGGTTCAGACGTCGAAAATACTAGAAGAATGCCATACGTCGATCGTAAAACCGTCAATTTAGTTTAGAGTTTCACGATGTCCCGCCCTATTACCAAGGCGTCGCCCATTTATTAAGTTTTCTTATAAAAAGCGGCGGCAGAGATGGACTGGACTTATTAATAACATCTTCGACTTGAGACCAGCAATTACAAGTTGCCGATCATAGGCTTTATTGAGTGGCAAAACCAATGGTAGTCCACACCTAGACTTTAAGCACAGTATCTTGGAAGCCAAGAGCCCTCCGGATTTCAGTCCGGGCCTTCATTTGAAAAGGTAGGCACCCTTGTGGGAGCATCACGGTGGCTGTAGTTTAAACCTAAAACGCAGGGAGGGTACACGTGCTGGTCTCACCCTATGTAGAGTTGCAAAGTGGTGGGTGCTGAGACTCTAAGAACAGTAAAAGGTTTTGTATTGGCTTCAACTCATACCAAGGGTGGAACCTGTACCCTTAACACTGATTCCGAATTGGTAGCAAAGGGAGAGCGATGAAAAGGCATATCCTTGCTCCCATGGATGCTCCAACTTACTCAGGTCTATCGGCCCGTTGTGATGCCAGATGCCAGATGGGACTACTCTTGGGACTATTTTGATTTTCTAGCGAAGGGCAGGAGACTGTTAACGTCTATATTGAGTTCGCATAAATCATTGTAGAAGTAGGTGGAAGATTGTCTACTTGTTCTCTACTTGTTCTCTTCCTTGTCATTGTCCCTTATCGTTTGTCAGGGTTATCAGAAGCGGATCTGTTTTTATCCAGCTATTAGCTGATTTGTGTTTTTTTTCCGTAGAGGGTTATAAGCCCTATAACAGCTTAGGTCAATATTATTCCAACCGGGCTTGCACTTACCATTTATGGCTGGGTGATTATGGACTTACTAATCTTGTAACTCGGTATCACCACTGGTAAGTAGTGCAAGCACTACGCTATGAAAATGATTGCTGCCCTGTTGGAAAAATTCTAGTTAAAGGCCATTTAGTAGTTTTCCGATCAATAGGCATATATTGTAGATCTCCCTTTTGGGGCGCATTATCGCAAATGAAACACTCAGATCTGGCTAATATCCGTGTTTAAATTGTTATACTTCTTAAGTGGTGCTACAGTCCGGGTTGAACCTGGGCACCAACCAACAAGCCTGTCCAACTGACACAGTCTTTCGCCCGCTCCTTCCATTCGTGATGCTCTCCAAGTTGGTTGAGGTCCCCTTGCACTTCCACACGGATTTGAAGATTATTCGGACCGGAGCTGTGATGTCCATTTGCCATACATGGCTAAGCGATTTTAAGCGTTGAATCTATAGAACCCTGACTAAGCCAATGTCGCTGTACAGTTCGTGGTTTAATCGCCTTCTTCCTTTCCGTCTTGCTGGCTTTGCCCAATAAAGTCGATGTCATTTGCGTACGCAAGCAATTGGGAAGACTTGTAGAGAACCATACACCTTCTATGTTGAAGAAGTCACATAACAGCGCGTCGCCTTGTCTTATGCCTTTTTTGACATTGAAGATCTCGATTAATTCGTAATCGACCTTAATTGAGCAGTGAGAATTCTCTATTTGTCATCTTGCAGAGGAATGCCAAAACGGCAGAGAGGATTCTATAGGCGATGTTCAAAAGACTGATTCCCCTATAGTTTGTCATCTCCATACCTCAGCTGGAAGCCCATCTGGGCAATGTAGTGACTCAAGTCTATGTTGGCTCCTTTAAAGGTTGGACATCAAGAATGTTGGAGGAGTGTCTGGCTTCGATTGCAATGTGATCAATCTGGCTGACGGATGATTAGTCCGGAGACCGCCAAGTCCCTTTGTGGAAGTTGAGGTGCGGAAACGACGTGCTGGTTACTATGAGATTGCGTTCCATTTTCAGATGTGGTATCGTGCAGGCATTGTTTCCCAATGACGCCCCCAAAAATGACTTCTTTCCCCAGCTTAGCATTCAGGTCCCCTAGAACAACTTTGATGTCATAGTTTGGGTATTGAGCATATAGTCTTTGCAGGAGGTCATAGAACGCGTCCTTGATAGTTTTATCCTTTTCTTCCTTAGGATTGTTACGAGGCGTTTGCTCACATGCCGGGAGGTTAAGAATTGTTGCCTGAGTCTTGCCCGGATAACAAATTCCGCATCCAAATAAGCGCTTTCTTCTCTCTTTGTAGCAGTCGCCGTTGGATTTCAGTAATATCTGCTTTATTCCAGGTGCAGAGCCAACATTCGTTGTCCGTTTTGAGTTTGCTGCGGTCGTTTGCTAACTGCATCTTAGGTGTTCCTCCCCCAAACGTTATCCTTCTGAGGGATTCTGCTGCACATCTGAGACGCATAGTTCAGCCAACAGAGTAGCGGAATCAGCCACGTCTGTGCTCTCGCAGGTCCGAGTGTCCAGTTACATATTGACGATCAGACTTAGCACGCTAATCGTTAGTTCACTATAAACACTCGTAGCTATCCAGGGGCACCCCAAAAAGGGGTTGATGCGGTTTTTTCTAACAAAAAAGAAGTTGATGTTGACTTTCTAGTAGTTTTTACAAGATCACTTTCGAATCCTCTGTCGACCGTTTCAAGTCTTGTCAGCGTAGATGGTGATCTGTCTCATTTCATTTAAATCTTCAAGGATTTGTCACAAGTATGTTGACCTTTTTCCAATATCGTTCGCAGTATCAAACTTTAAAAAATCTCAAAAATATCAACGTCTTCCTATAAGATTTAATTTAGTTTGGAAAGATAGGTAGAATTCTGCTTACTGTAACCGAGTACCCGTCAAAATCGCACGTGTTCACAATTTCAGGCCAACACAAATTGCTTCTAAAAATAGGAAACCAGGAAATAGTTGAACAGGATTAAAGTGATTGGTGATAGTCTCCTTTGGTTTATCACTAGTTTGGAAACGCTCCTTTTCTGCACATAACGAGGGGTTGATTGGCCACAAATTCTTCTGGTTAAAAAGGAAAAGCAAAAAACCCTTCGTCGAAGGGTAACAAAACTTTAATGTGAAATTGGAAATTTAATAGACTTACGCAGGACATTGTTTGGAGCTATATATAGTATGTGCACATACGAGTACAAGTGTAGAGCAACCCTTAAATCTTCTACTTAATCACCTAAGACTGGAAATAAATAAGTTCCTCTGGTCGAGTCAATGTCGTTGTCGTTGTCGTCGTCAACATGACCAATTTCAATTAGATCTGTTATTGGGATCGCAATCTAATTAATTGATGGATTTTTGTGGGTGACAGATTAGATATTGAAGGAAGGGGATAAACACGAATGAGGTAAGGGATACGCTTTCAATGGGAATTAGTCATTGCGGCGGCATACTTAAAGTAATGAGAAACATTGTTAATGGGTTCTGTGGGATTGGTTTTTGTGTTGTTTAATTTTGCCGGCCCTGATTGGTGTAAATAAGTTGTTAATAACTGGCATACAGTTACATACGTTTGAATATACACAAATAAAGATGTTTTTCTTTGATAAACGCAATCTAGAGACTGCGTTGTAAAAACACTTACACACTAATTAATCAAACCCCACACATGCTATACAGAATCGTTTAAGCCTTTTTAATAGAACGATTTCATCGCTTAAAGTCTAAGGAAAATCCCTTTTTCTGATTGAAATACTTTTACACACCCTCGTTTATGATGCATCCGTATGTATTCAACCCCTTGGCAAACACCCTCAGTCCTTCAAAAACGATTTCACGATGAAAACCCATGCGACAACAATATAAATAAAAATGTAGGCACTGTGTCAATTGTTTTGCGTTCCTAAGGCACTTGTTCGTGTTGCGAAATAACAAATTTTGTCTCAAATAGAACATAACATAAGGTAACCGGCTTTACGAGGTGAGGGTGGCTTTCTTTTCTCTTACAATCACAAGCGGACTTCATTCAATTGGCATCCCTTGCAATTGCAAATAAAGAAATTCACGTGATACAATATTTTTATCTGTCTAACAGGAGTAGGCACAATACTCGTTCGTACAAACATACTATATATACACATATACTACATATATCTATAAGGATGTATAAAAATAAAACAAACACATGTAAACCCGATTCTTCTAAAGGAAAGGGTTGTTTTAGCAATTCCACTTCACTTTTTCCAAATAAAGATGAATTGAAAAAGTTGCCTATTGTCGGTTAAACTTTGTTACCAAGAGATGAAGGGGAATAAGATGCAGCTCGTTTCATCAAATTTAAAAAAAAATTTAAGAAAAACACAGCTTAAATTCACCCATACCGGCAAGGGCCGATTACAAGGACTTTAAAAGCAAAACACGTGTTGATAAACTCTTCCTTCTACTTTTCTGCAACTCGGTGAGGTTCGTTAAATTCGAGAACCTTAAGCCTATCAGGTCATCCAATTCGCGCTCAGGATTTGATCACATTCGTCAAACCGAACTGTCATCAGGTTTGCAATTTTAAAATAAACATTGTTTCAAAATCGCTCGTCTTACAGGGCATTATGGCGCATTTAGCATTTTATTTTGCATCTACACCCTTATAAAGTTGCCTAGTTCGTCCAATTTATAAAGGTAGTAATAGAAGTAGTGACCAATCTTCGCTTCATCGAAAACAACTCATTAATTCAGGAGAAACAACACGGATTTACCCAAAGGCAAAAGCGCAGGAAAGCTTCAAGGTGAATTCACCAATAGAATCAATGAGAGCCTAGACAAAAATCTTTGCGGTCTTGTCTTTTTAATGGACCGCATACTTACTTTAATTTAGGTGACGCTACAGTCCGGGTTGGGCCTGGGCCTCAGTCACCAAGCTTCTCCAGCGAGCACGATCTTTTGCTAGCAGCCTCCAGAAGTAGCGATTGCCAAGACTTATTCTTCGTTTGATCTGGTGTCGTTGTCTGAATTCATAGCGAAGCCTAGGTAGACAAAGTCCTTAACTACTTCCAAGTTATACCTGTCGAAGGTGACGCTCTGTCCGAGACGTCGGTGTTGAGTGTCCTTTTTGCTTGACAGCGTATTGGGTCTTGCCCTCGTTGACCGCTGAACCCATTTTCGCCGCTTCCGTCTCAATACTTGCAAGAGCGCCACTGACAACAAGCTGCTTTCTTTCGATTATGTCAATATCGTCGGCATATGCGGGTAATTGGACAAACTTTTGAAAAATTGTGCCTCTTGTGTTTGCTCGTGAGTTTTGCACTTTCAAATACGATGTTGACGAAATCCCAAGACGGCACATCGCCTTGTCTAAATCCTTTTTTGACATCAAAGGTCTCGATGAGGTTTTCACCGAGATTGATGGAGCAGCATGCATTCTCCATCGTCATCCTCGTCTCTCTAGATGTTGTCATAAGGGGCCTAAAAATCGATGAATTAGTGGTGTGTATTGATCTGAAGCTCATGGGTTTTCTTCAAGATCTGCCGTGAATATTTGGTCGAAGCCACACTGACGTGGACCTATCAGGCTGTTGACGAATGACTTCACGGGTTCACACAATACGGCAGATAAGATCTTGTATGCGATGTTAAGAAGACTGATGCCTCTGTAGATAGCGCAGTTCAGCGTCTCCTTTCTAGAGAGGCGGACAAAAAATGCTGAGCTTTTATTTATTGGGCATACTTTCGTTCGTCCATATTCTATAGATATGTATGATGTATACTCCCTACGAAGTCATCGCCTGCCGCTTTATACATACACATACACACGGTTATACACTCTACAGAAATGATTTTTCCCAATCCCTCAGCATCTACTGCGACGCTAATACGCTGTTCCCTTGTTTTTCTTTATTTAGGCTTCGGTTCGGGGTTTGTGTCCGTGGCATGTTTATTCTACCTTTTGGTAAAACTTCCGAATCTCATTCCTAGAGTAGCGTCTCTCAGTTTTCTCGACAGCGCGCTTTTCATGTTATTTTTGTCTGTGTTCGTATCTCCTCTTCTGCTCGTAGAGCTCGTGTGGTGGTTGTCGAATGAAGCCCAGCACATCACTAGCGGCATCTGTGATTGCTTTTTGGCAGTGTTGCCACTAGTCTTCGATGCTTGAAGCTGGAGGCAGTGGATCTCTTAAGAGATTAATAAAGACTCGATCGGAAAAGAATTTGGCGATCTCTTGCGTTTGTAGCTGTCGGACGTAGAAATTGCTCAGAGTATTAGCTTGTCTTGGCGCTGGTGGGGATATCCACAACCGTACCCTTGTTCAACAAGGTAATGATCCGAGGCGATGTTGGCTCCTCGGAACGTTCCTTGGGAGTGTCTTGCGTCGATCGCAATGTGCTCAAGTTGGTTGATGGTTGATTGATCCGTCATCTGAGGTGGTGTCATGCTGGCAATACCTTCCGGCAATACTACCAAAGATCCCCTCTCTTCCTAGCTTTGCATTCAAATCGCCGAGGGCACTTTTATTATCTTAGCTATGGCATTGCTCGAAAGTCTTGTTCAAGAACTCATAGAAGCTGTCGTTGGTGTCCTCATCTTCCTACTCTGTAGGGGCGTGCGCGCATGTGAGACTAATGATGACAAATTTTAGCTTTGACGCGGATCGCTACGAGATGCCCGTTCACATGCCGGAAACTCAAGATGTCTTGCCTAAATCTGCATTCGCAATCCAAATAGTATTGATACATGTAACAGTTTTTCATCCTCTTTTTTTCGACCCATCGAAATGCACACTCTACAGAAAATATTGCAATATGGCGTACAATATGGCGTGTTTTGCATATATATTTGCGCCTGTACCCTTAAAGAATTCAATACACTCAAGAATTGAAGCTAGCTGATCACGGAATGCGCAGAACACACGCCAGATGCTCGTTTTTCTTTCGGTGGACACTTTAAGAAACAAAATTGTCGCATATGAGGAAATAAAAATCCAAACGTCATTATAGAAAGGTATTGCATCCACAAAAAGGCAATGTATGGTGTGCAATTTAGTCTGGTGGTGTTATCTGTATATACTGTTTTGAAAATAAAATATAGATGTGGAAGATACGTGGTTTCTTCAAGCCTGTGCCAGATCTCACACTTTTTTCTCGTTATTTTGCGATTTGGTTATGTAAACTGGCCACCAAGATCGTGTAATTTGTCGCAGTTGGACTTTTTTTGTGGGATGTTTGCGGAATATTCGCCAAGTTTTGGCCGAGTTATTGCCTGTAATGTGTCGTAAAGCCATCGAAAAATTCAAAATTTCAGTAAAGAAAGAGCTTCGCCTCGAGTGCTACACTATGACATAGATCAAAAGGAATAACTAGCCGCTCATGTTAATTGGAGGGGTTTCGGTCAAAAACTTAAGAATAATGAAAAGCCTATTCTCAGTCCAGACCCACCTAAATAGTGGTGAAATGGTGAGAAGAAAATGTCAGAAATACTGACAATAACATTGCATAAATGAGTCAAAATCGGTTGATAGAGCACGTGCGATAGCATAGAGCCAAAAAGACACTATAGACTATATACACTTTCAACGAATAGAAACAGAAAGTCTGCAACGCCGAAACACTCATGGAAGGCTTTCTGCACAGACTATTCCCTCTATTGGCACGCATAAAGAAGAAACGACCGACTAAACGAAGACCTATGTTAGCGAAGAAGTTAACGGAATGAGGATTAGGGTCACGCAGTCAGACAAGATCACATACCTCAAGAGTTGAGAAGATACCATTTGCAAATATAGGACTCAAGCGATTCGCTATTTTGTTTAGTAAAATGGTGAGGGGCGATCGTGATTTTTCCGAAAATTGCACTGTATGAAGTGGTTTGTTAAACTGTCTGCAAAACCATCGAATGATTGAAAAGAGTGTTCTATGTACTCGTAGACATTATCTCCAGAAATGAACAAAACGCCTGGCTTCCAAGATCATGTGATTTGACGTGTTTTGAGTATTTTTGAAGTCTTTGGCTTGCAACGACAGGCCTAGAAGTTAACATCGGCCGCATCATTGGCAAGACACGACCTCAAATGCTTAAAAAAATTGATCGAAAATTGGAACTCCAGGATTCAATTCCAAAAACGCTCTTTTGGAGGCCATATGTCCGAAATCATTCTTTCACTATCAGTGCCCTTAAATTTAAATTTTTTAAAAAGACCTACAACTCTTTTTATTTCCTGAGCAGCTCTCGTTTAAGCTATCAACTCATTAAATGATTTGTAAAGTGAATTTCAAGAGTTACAAATTCGTCTTTCACATAATTGATAATCTGCCACGAAGACTGCTTCCGAATGGATAAAGGTCACAAAGCAGTAATTGTCCACATACCATAAGGAGGAGGTATATATATCCTTATACGAGTATTTGTAGTTACTTCTGAGCTTATCTTACTGAGCTACTATACCATTCAATAACTTCTTAAACAGAAAGCATTCATTTCGATTTCAAAATATTCATCAAAATGCCTCAATTCAATCAATTCGTGTAATTATTTCCTTATTTTATGAAACCCTCTTATGAATCATTTTCCTGTGTTAACGAACAAACCAGATCCCTTATGGCAAACGGTTGTGGACTCGTTAAACAGGAAGGCGACAATTATCAATAATTAACAAATGCAAATACTACTTTTCAGTTTCTTTGTATTTAAAAACCTCAAAGCACGAAACGCTTCCAACCATTGAACAATGCCCGAACCGTATGTTTGTTCTGTGTACGTACTACCATTTCCGACTTAAATGTGAGACCAGACTCGGTGCGTGATTCTTTGTTTTCAATTCACCAAGGAAAGATTTTACCCTGCAAAAGGAGCAATAATCCTGCTGCCACCTGTAAGCAAATCCAACTGAACTAGGTTGACTTCCTCCGAGCACTGAGTTCTGCTATTAATCAGCAATTATACGTACGTACATACCAACAAAAGCTAAAATCAGGACAACAATGAGTTCCCCTCGATGAAGGATGGATAAAACTTTATTCTCCAACCAGGCAAATATGTGGGGGTACGAATTTTCGAAAATAATTTCGAATGTGTGGTGAATACTTGAGGAGAATCCTCACTCAACCTCCCAACAGACAACAAAGACTCTGCCAGTTGCAGTGAATAAGGCACATATCAGAGAATGCAGGTGAGAGTGGTTTGGAATTTTAGCATATTTTTCAGTCAAATCTGTGCAATAAATAACAGGAACCAGAGGAAATGCTTATTGTATTTAATTTTCTTGTACTTCTAACTATTTGACCAAATATCAGTTGACGTTTCTGACTTTGATTTAATCTGCAAGAAGGGAGTAATCAAGCAGGCACGTAATCACTCCACTGTGACAATACGTTCATCTTAAACGAACTATTACCTTTCAAAGCTCAGAACCTTCCTATCTGCCAAGAAACTCTAGAGCAACTTTAGGAAGATCGGTATTTCCAAGAGCAATGATTTAAAATGCGACCGCAACGCTGAAATATTATTCTTTCTGTGGCAATGAACTCTCTGCAGGTAATTTTGGTACTAACAAAATTTTGGACACAGTGAGTTTTGTACACAAATTGGAGGATTTCGAATAGTTAGTGACGATGAGGTTTTTAAATATTTTACTTGTGTTAAGTCTAATTCTTTTGGTGCCTATTCGTTTTATCAAAATCATTTAATCCCAGATTATTGACCATCTCCCCATTAAAGGCATTAAGTGACAAGGCCGGTTAAAATTCCTATACGACCAGAAAATGAGTCAAAAAATACTACAGTGGCCCAAAGGTAGTAAAACTTTTTGGTCGTTCGTCAAAAATGTTACAGATTCTCCCTCATCCTCCATCCCATCGCTTATTTATGATGATATTCCAGCTTTCAGCTCTTTAGACAGAACCAATCTGCTTGCTGCACGATTTGTGGCCAGCTCAACGCTTCCGGATTGTGCTTTGTCTCTGCTTACATTTGACTGCGTCGAATATTCAATGGGACGAATCCACTTTCGCACTCGTGTAGTACTCAAATGTCTCAAAATTCACAAATCCGCTGGTCCAGATGGTATACCTCCTCTTCTTCTGAAGAGGTGTTTTTCTACGCTGGCAAAACCACTGCATAAGCATTTGATGGCATGTCTCACCGAAAAGTGGAACCAAAGCTTACATTAATCTGGGGAAGACAATTAAGTTGCACTTGATATTTCCAAAGCATTTGACAAAGTTTGGCATCAGGCTCTTTTGTCGAAAATGCGTGCAATTGGGATCGACGACTCTCCCCTTAAATGGATTAGAAATCACTTTTCGAAGCGTTCAATTCAAGTTGTCCTGGATGGTTTCAAGTCTAATATTCTCAAAATAAATGCTGGTGTGCACCAGGGCTCTGTTCTGTGACCGACATTCTTTTTAATTTTTATCAATGATCGCTTGTCTGCTACTTCTAATCCAATATATTCCTTCGCTGACGACAGTACTCTTTGCTTCTCATATTCGTTTCCGAACTCGCGGCCCTGCTCTTATGCTGTAGAACAGGAACGGTAGCATATGGTAAGCTCATTAAATTCCGACATTAACAGCATAACCAATTGGGGAACTATCGATGAAGTGGAATTTATTGCTTCTTAAACACAATGCTGTCTGCTGTCCCTTATGCGAAACTTAAATCCCGACCATTATCTATGAAGACCACTTGCATCGTCGAAACCGAAAAACTGTCCATCCTCGGTATGTGTGTCAATGACAACCTACTTTAAAATAACTACATTTTCGAAGTCCCCAAAAATACAGCGACATGTCTAGGTTTTCTTAAGCGATGTAACAAATTCTTCAGCCCCCCTGATTTGGCTTCAATATAAAAGGCTTTCATCCGCCAAAAACTGGAGTACAATGCTCACATCTGATCAGATGCGCCTAAGACTTCTTTGCACCTACTAGATAGGATTCAACACCGTGCGTTAAAACTTATAGGTGATGCCAATATAACGCAGCCGATTGACACCCTCGACCACCGACGTAATGTCTCTTGCCTCAACTTGTTCTATCAGTATTTTCACCACCAGTGATCCACCATAGCATTCCGTCTCTCCAAACCTCCAACCGTAATACCTGTCTCGCTATGAATGCTCATCAGTACACACTCAAGCCAACTTTCGGACGTACCCTGAAATATCGTGATTCTTCCCTAAGCCGAGGAACTCGCTTATGGAATGCCCTGCCGAGCTCATTATTTCCTAGCCATTATAATCTCCAAACATTCAAGACCAACGTACACGGGTACCTCTCTTTTCTCCCTCCCTAAAGAGGTAATCTTGGTTTCCTTCCTCTCCCATGACATTTGATATTTCGTTCATACAAGATAACTGAATATTCGTTAAATCGAATTATATTTTTCTTAAATTTGTTCTTTTTATTTGAATTACACATTATTGCAGTAAAGATATCCCGGATGCTTTGCTTTAACTTAGAGACAAAAAATATGTTTGCATCTGCGGCAGCCTGACTTTTGAAACGTTTGCACTCAATCAGCGTTGTCTTTATCACAATAAGAAGGCAGCGTTATAGACGTTTTTTTTTTTTTTAATTAGAACGGGCGCTTTTTAATTTGTTGATAACAAATTTGTTTTTTCTACTTCATATACGAGGGCGGGTCAATAAGTCCGTGACTTTTGGATTAAAACACAGATTTTTTGATAAAAAAATAATTTTATTTTTCAACGTAGTCTCCCTTGAGCTCTATACACTTTGTCCAACGCTTCTCCAATTTTTTTATCCCTTCCAAAAAAAATGATTTGTCGTGGTCCTCAAAATAGGCCTTTGTTTGCGAGATGACTTCATCATTTGAGTCAAATTTTTTTCCAACAAGCCATTTCTTCAGGTTTGGGAACAAGAAGTAGTCGCTCGGAAGCAAATCTGGAGAATAGGGTGGATGAGGAAGCAATTCATAGCCCAATTCATGGATTTTTGCCATGGCAATTGCACATGTGTGCACCCTTGCATTGTCTTGGTGGAAAAGAACATTTTTCTTGGCCAAATGAGGTCGTTTTCTTTTCAAATCGTCATTTAATCGGTCCAATAAGTTGGCATAATATTCCCCATTGATTGTTCTTCCCTTTTGAAGGTAGTCAATGTGGATTATCCGCGCGCATCCCAAAAAACAGTCGCCATAACTTTATTGGCTGACAAACCCACCTTGGCCTTCTTTGGCGCCGATTCATCCTTAGAAACCCACTGTTTTGACTGTTGTTTGTTCTCTGGTGTGTTGTGATGGATCCATGTTTCGTCCACGGTTACAAAACGGCGCAAAAACTCCTCCATATTGGGATTAAACAACGCCAAACCTTCCTGTGAAGTTGTTACACGATTGCGTTTGTGGTCGACTGTGAGCAAACGCGGCACCCACCTTGCGGAAAGCTTTCTCATGCCCAAGTGATCATTCAAAATTGAAACCACTGAGCCATGCGAGATCCCTACGGCTTCCACAATCTCTCGCACTTTCAATCTTCGGTCGGCCAACACCATATCGTGAATTTTTTCGATTGTTTCGGGTGTAGAGACCTCAACTGGGCGTCCAGGACGTTCGGCATCTTCAGTGCTTGTACGGCCACAACGAAATTCAGTAAACCACTTTTTTACCATTGAAATCGATGGTGCAGAGTCCCCATAGTATTTATCAAGCTTAGCCTTGGTCTTGGTAATGGTTTTTTTCGCAAGAAATAATGCTTAATAAGCACACGAAATTCACTTTTTTCCATTTTCTCCTCAAATTAGTGAGTAGTCTGATAAAAATACGAGTAGCTGTCAAACACAAACTAACTGACGCAGCAAGTTTAAATTTTGACAGGAGTCAACTGACAGATGCCTGTTGACAGGAGCAGTGTTGCTGTTTCAGTAAAGAGGTCATAAATTCAAAAAGTCACGGACTTATTGACCCGCCCTCGTATCTTAACTTCAAAGGACTATCTTGTGCTTTTAGTGCCTCAAAACCTAACATGATGGCACTGAAAGCAAGCCAATTTTATGTTTTCAAATTGATAGCCCAGCTGTTGAATTAGACGGTAATCAACTCGCACAAGATTTGCTCACGCACGATATTGAGAAAATTTTACAACAAAACACCATTTTGTCCTAACTTTACCATGAAGACTTCTTTTATTAACGACTGAAAAATGTAGTCACAACTACTGCTACATAAAGGGTGAGCCACCTGTTGGTATCATTTTAAAAAGGCTTAACAAAAAACACTTTGTTCAATGTTTTCAACAATTGCTACTTTTTTGAAAAGAGCTAATCTTCCTACTAGTCCCTCGGCTGGCTTGGTAGTAGGCCATCCTATCCACCCTATTTTTCAGTACGACTTCGATCGTGCTGGCCCCTATTTCACGAATAACTTGAACAATGTTGTCCTTGAGTACCTAAAGCGTCTCAGGATCGGACAAACAAAAGTCCAACGGTATCAAATCGCAACTCAGTGGCTGCCAAACAACATCACCAAAACGACTGATTTCACGATTATTGAACTTGGAGTCCCTCTATGACTTAATTACTTACTTGCTTTAGGCGGCGCTACAGTCCGGGGTAGACCTGGCGCTCAGTCAATAACCGTCTCTAGCCAGCACGATCCTTTGCTAGCTGCCTCCAGTCCACCTTAATCTCGATCTTCCTCTACTTCGCCGTCCCTCGGCGGCGGATTTCAAGACTTTACGGACCAGAACATTATTGTCAGCCTATGTCCTTAACTACTCCAAAGTTATATCTGTCTAGGCTGATGTTCTGTTCGAGACGTTGGTGTTAGGTGTCGTTTCTGGTTGACAGATACATACTTAGCCTCGTTGACTGTTAAATCAGGCGCGAGACCGCCACTGACATCACGCTGATTTTTTCGGGTACATCCAAATCATAGGCGTATCTGGGTTTTTTAGACAGACTTTTGAAAGACTGTGGCCTTCTGTGTTGGCGCGTAAATTGTGCGCTATTCTTTTAAGGATGATGTTGAAGATGATAATCACATGATAGGCGGTGCGCTACGAGGGCGGGTCAATAAGTCCGTGACTTTTTGAATTTCTGACCTCTTTACTGAAACAGCAACACTGCTCCTGTCAACAGGCATCTGTCAGTTGACTCCTGTCAAAATTTAAACTTGCTGCGTCAGTTAGTTTGTGTTTGACAGCTACTCGTATTTTTATCAGACTACTCACTAATTTGAGGAGAAAATGGAAAAAAGTGAATTTCGTGTGCTTATTAAGCATTATTTCTTGCGAAAAAAAACCATTACCGAGACCAAGGCTAAGCTTGATAAATACTATGGGGACTCTGCACCATCGATTTCAATGGTAAAAAAGTGGTTTACTGAATTTCGTTGTGGCCGTACAAGCACTGAAGATGCCGAACGTCCTGGACGCCCAGTTGAGGTCTCTACACCCGAAACACGATATGGTGTTGGCCGACCGAAGATTGAAAGTGCGAGAGATTGTGGAAGCCGTAGGGATCTCGCATGGCTCAGTGGTTTCAATTTTGAATGATCACTTGGGCATGAGAAAGCTTTCCGCAAGATGGGTGCCGCGTTTGCTCACAGTCGACCACAAACGCAATCGTGTAACAACTTCACAGGAAGGTTTGGCGTTGTTTAATCGCAATATGGAGGAGTTTTTGCGCCGTTTTGTAACCGTGGACGAAACATGGATCCATCACAACACACCAGAGAACAAACAACAGTGAAAACAGTGGGTTTCTAAGGGTGAATCGGCGCCAAAGAAGGCCAAGGTGGGTTTGTCAGCCAATAAAGTTATGGCGACTGTTTTTTGGGATGCACGCGGGATAATCCACATTGACTACCTTCAAAAGGGAAGAACAATCAATGGGGAATATTATGCCAACTTATTGGACCGATTCAATGACGATTTGAAAAAAAAACGACCTCATTTGACCAAGAAAAAAGTTCTTTTCCACCAAGACAATGCAAGGGTGCACACATGTGCAGTTGCCATGGCAAAAATCCATGAATTGGGCTATGAATTGCTCCCTCATCCACCCTATTCTCCAGATTTGGCTCCGAGCGACTACTTCTTGTTCCCAAACCTGAAGAAATGGCTTGGTGGAAAAAGTTTTGACTCCAATGATGAAGTCATCCCGCAAACAAAGGCCTATTTTGAGGACCTCGACAAATCATTTTTTTTGGAAGGGATAAAAAAATTGGAGAAGCGTTGGACAAAGTGTATAGAGGTCAAGGGAGACTACGTTGAAAAATAAAATTATTTTTTTATCAAAAAATCTGTGTTTTAATCCAAAAGTCACGGACTTATTGACCCGCCCTCGTATTTCTAAATTTTCTAAAAACTTTTTTGACATCAAAGGCCGTGCAAAGATCTTTACCGACCTTGATGGAGCAGCATGCATTCTCCATCGTCAGCTTGAACTGACGTACGAGTTTGACAGGGACACCAAAACTAGACATTGCTCTGTATAGCTCGTTTCGATAAATGCTGTCATACGTTGTGTATCGATCTGAAGCTCATGAGCTTCCTCAAAGATCTGCCACATTGTCATCGAATATTTGGTAGATGGTAGACTTTTCTGGCTTAAAGCCACACGGATATGGACCTATCAGGTTGTTTACGAAAGGCTTCAGGCGTTCACACAATACAGCAGAATAGATCTTGTAACCGATGTTAAGAAGACTGATCCCTCTGTAGTTGGCGCGGTTCAGAGGGTCGCCAATACTGTTCTCGGGCCGAAATTGAAATTTTTTTTGGGGCCGCTGATTGCGAACGATTTAAATGAACCCACTGCGCACAAATATAGCTCCAAAATTGCACTACTTAAGCATAGTTCTGGCGACCAAACCAAATTTCAAAAATTCCGGATTTAAATTAAGATTCCGCGCTGTTCGAATTTGTCAGCACAAGACCATTCTTTACGGTTGTATTTTAAGAAAAAAAGAAAATAAGCTCGATAACTCTTTTGCACCTAAAGGAGTAGTGTTCCTATGTACAGCGATTTTACAAATATTTTGTGATACTGAAGCTCAGTTCTTTCATAAGGAACAGTGATGTGATGAACAGTGATGACTAAAGCCAGTGACTTATACGCCATGTAAAATCTTATGTAAAATTCAAATAGAATTTGTGGTGTTGATTGGCGACAGTAATTTAGAACCATCAAGGAATGCAGATTTGAGTAAAGAATATGGATGGGCAGTCGTCGTGGACAAAAGTCCAAACTCTTGCATATCAAGGACAAATTCAAAATCGACATGACCACATGGTTGTGTGTCATTCAAAGAGTGATGGGGAAAACTATGTTTTTCTTTAGGACCTGGTTTAGCAAGTAATTTCCATTTACGAGTACAACTGTGCGGCTTAATTTCGGATTATTTGTTTCATTTACCCAAATTGCTAAGTATCGCACTAATCATCACCCTAAAGGTCTTACTTTTCGTTGTGGGTACAAAGAAATCAACTGCCAAACGTGAGGGAATCAAATTAAACACAATGCACGCCAAAAATAACTTAAGTGCTCTGTCGAAGAGCGATAATTTGGAAAGGAATAATGACCGCTTATTTTGTGGGCAAATTTAATGGTCTACCTTGAGTGGAGGTTTTCCTAGTTCCACGTACTCGTATACGGTTGTATGTTGTGCTGGCGATAGATGGTTCTATGGCAATCGGCTGGCTCTTTTGAATTTCTTTGTAGGTATCGCGTGATTTTCTGCACACAATGGATATTTTAGGCACATATAAGGACACTGGTGGTGGTGTTCGTGTGAGTATCTATACCTCATAACGTGCAATTGAAATAACATTTGTGATCAGATGTTCTGACCTGTGTTGAAGTTCATTGGCAACTTGGCACAAAGTTCGGTGCTAAAGAGAGCTGCACATATTGAGAGCACACACTGCAGGCTTATGTGAACCTTTTAGAGGCTGTTTGCTCTAATACCAATTCGCTTTGAAATTTTACCGTGAATCGAATGACTTGTTAAGTATCTGCTGCATCTGTGTTGTGTTCTTATCGTGTTGTTGATGAAACGTACAATTCACATCGATGTCTTGCCATGTACTGTAAAGATCTGCAATTTGGTTCTTACCATTCCTTGCAATAACCTGCGAGCCTCTCACTCAGGGCAGATAAGTTAGGGCTTTGCTGTACAAGGTATCGACTCTGGGACTCTTGACCAAATTTATTAGAGTGTATAAGGAGCTTGCCACACAAATCTTTGCTACGGCAGTGCTTTGTCAGACTATTTTTCAGTTCAGACAGGGGTTCCACAAGGCTGTGTGCTTAGCCCACTTTTATTTGCTCTCTACATAGATGATAAAGCAAATTATATTTGTCATTATTGAAGTCAAAGTGCTTTTGAATGCTCACGATCTGGTAAGCTACTGTGACCTATGGCACTTAAAGATTAATACCTCCAAGTCAAAAATGATGGTTTTCAGCACTGGTAGGGTAACAGGGCTACTTGAATAAGTTGGATTTTGGAGGGCGAGCCGATCGAAATTTTCAAGGAATATAATTACCTAGGTTTTCTTACAAAAGCGAATCTCGATATGAAAGCTCATATTTACTTAAAAGCAGTAGCTGCTAAAACTGCCATTTACCTAATGTGACGAAGCTTCTTTGGCAACCAACAAATCAGCTGCGCCTCAAAATTCAAGGCTTTCAATGCCACTGTTAACGCGTGCCTCTGCTACGCAAACCAAGTGTTTGGCTATAAGTACTTTGAAGAGTGTAAATCGGTCCAACGGTTCTTCTTTAAACGGATCTTTAACCGCTTTATGGTCGAAGTGATGCACAGAGCAGACAATAGTCTCCAGAAGAGGCTTCTATAATCTACCACCTTTCAAGGAATGGAATGAGTTCGCTTGCCTACATAACATTGACTGAGATAGCTGGGTCATGTAGAGCGGATGTACATCAACGCCCCGTTCCGAGAAGTCTTCGAATCCGACGTCGAGGGACAGCCCAGTAAAAGATGACTGCCCCTACAATGACGCACGCAAGTGGAAGGAACCTCAATGTCATGTTTAGAGGTTTTATTGTTTCTTTTCTAAGTCTAATCTGCGTTCCACAAGGTAACACGAAGACAATCAAACGCGTTAAAACAGGGTGGCACGGAGTCACTTAAATGCTCTACGTTCCTTGAGTGTTAAAGGAAGTAAGTGAAACGCTTTATGTTTGTCAAAAACTGAGATAATCTCTTTATATAAAAATCAAAGTTTGTTTGTTCTTTATAGACTCTTAAATGGTAAGAGATAGAGCACTGATGTCTTTGGCAACTTTGTTCAGATTTCTGTGAAAAAGGTTTTGGTACCACATGATTGGTGAGTTACAATAGAAAATGTTTATTTTTTGATCTATTTCTGCAAAAATTAGGAAGTAATGTAGGGAAAAATTGTTGGAAATATTGAAAGCTATAATTTTTGTGACAATAAATAGAGCAAAAGTACTCGAAATCTTCTATTCAGTGTATTGAGCTCCGCCACCTTCGATGACTTTACCGCACCAACCAGATGCACATAGTATTGCCGCAATACCTGGTTCGTTTTCAACATCAGTTGCATTGAAACCAAATGGATCCTTACAGCTGCCGAGTTCACCTCTTGATCGACATTGATAGCATCGCCTTAGTAACCGGAAAAAGTTAATCTTGATAGTATTTCGAAAAGTTAAGAAGTATTTTGTTTGCCTTGATTGTCTATCGAAAGACGGCTTAGGGTTTACAAATTGAATGTAAACGATAGTAGTAGTAAGTGTGATTGTGTGTTTCAAAAATTTACAGGTCTTGATTTATCATTAAAGGACACGCAACTGTTACGGAAATGTTCGAAATCAACACAGAATACTGAAAGAATGGGTATGAATGTACCATTATTACTCTGAACCCAACGCTATTACCATCTATGCTGACACAGCGTGAGCATACAATTTTAATGTGATCTTGGCGAAGTATTAGCAAATCAGCACCGACTTTTGCCAGCGGGATTTTTTATGCGGAAAACAGAGAAAAACAAACGTTAACCGACAAAATCAAAGAAAATAAAAGGCTCTGAGCCCTTTAATGAGCAAGAACGGTTCGAAAACTAAATGGGAAGTGTGTGTATGTAAAGTAGCTTCGAAGTTTAATTTAAGAACAGTGCGATACTCCAGAATACGGTAGATGAACAAAAGCCAGAAATATCAATAGAAAATAGAAAATTTGAATCTTGTGTTATGCGAAAAACACTGCAATAAAGAAACTTAGAAAGCGATATCTAGAGCACCTGAGTTTGCAGAAGAAGCATTGTATCAAACATTATAAGAAGTACCAATACAATCTCTTAGCAGGCGAAAAACAAAAGGAGGAGCACACAGCAAAAGAAAAATAGCGACGCATGGAAGTAAAAAATCAAGTGATTCAATCGTAGTAATATGTTATAGACAAGCAGAGACAGCTGCCAACTTCTTAACGCTATCCTAAAACACATTAAGCGAAGTCGTAATATGAATTAACTCGTCGTGCAGTTGGGTCGGATCCTTCCCTCCGGAATATTGTTGACAAACGGAGATTTTGGATTTAAATTTTACGATGAAATGATGAGAGCCGATCGATCGATTCCCCAACCAGTGGGGGAAAGTTTCCTTGTTCCGTTGTATGAAGTTGAAATTGAAATTTATTTTTACCCAAAAAATTACATTTTGTATTGGACAATATTATGTACAAAGCTACCGATCAGTAAAACTAACATATCTTCCGATGCGAATTTGCGACAGTCTACATGGCAGTCAGTGAAGCTTTTTGGGATGCAGGTCGATATATGACTCGAAACAAAATTAACGGATACAGATAAGGAAACATGGGAAACTTTGAAAAACCGAACATTCCCTTTATCAATTCGAAAAAAGCTCTCGATCTCAGGGATCTTACATAGAAAGCGCTTAGATTTCAAAATGTAACCGAGGCATATATATTTCAGAATTGCTTACGATATGTGCGATGACTTTAAAAAGAGCAATTAATGCGGAGCAGAGTCAACAAATTCAGTGTTCAAGTTCGTTGGTTTTTATATGAAAACAGCGCACTAACAAGTTCGGAACGCAACGTTATGACAATCGCTGAGGCAACTCTCAATAGTTCGATAACGGCCAAGGAATCTAGTACATTTCTGATGTCGTTAAGTCAACATCAGAGATCCATTTAAAAAATAAGACATCGTGCCGAACTACGAAATATGAAGGTTCTGTCGATAACCAACATCCATCCACCCATAATCCACAGAAATGAAAGTGCTACAAATGGGAAAATGTGTAACAAAGTGTGATCAGAGAAGAGAACGCATTCGTTGAAGTCTCATCGGAGCTTGATCTTAATATCAAAAAGAATAACTCGATTCAGATTTTGTGAGTTTTTTATACAGTTTTCCCACATTAACCATAGACCCGTATCTCGTGCAATCAGTGCCCAAAGCGGATTTCAATTCAAATTCTAATACATATCTTACACTGAACCATGCCAAATAGACCCACACAAACATAGATAATAGTGTTTTGGATTATAAAAATGTATCCCTGAGAAGTCTGATTTGTTATTGTTATTATAAAAACATATCTCGGGCACTGCTAATTGCTTTCAATCTGATATCGGCACTGCGATGACATAAAAAGGGTATTTTAAGTAGTTTCCGGTCGGGAGTGGGATAACCAGATCATTAGGCTAGTAATTAGAATAGATAAAAAGAATCCTAGACAAGCAGCTCCCCTGTTTGAAGTTGAAGATTGAGTAAAAGGATTGACTTCACATCAGAAGTTCGAGTGCGAGTTCGAGTTCGATTCATGGATGCTATTATTGGAGCTGGCTGCTTTCCATCATGATCAAAATTATGGTAACAATCTTCATCCGAGTGTTGTTTTTGGGAAAATGAACAAATTATGCGTGCATTGTAAAGCACTCAAATTTAAGAGTGAAACACCTGGAATGTCCTGCGCGGCTAGGAAAGTTAAATTGCCAGAGTTACATCCACCGCCTGATCCATTATCGACATTGGTATCAGGTTACACAAGCCAATCAAAACATTTCTTGGGAAACATTCGGAAGTACAATTTGTGTTTCCAAATGACATCGTTCGGCGCAACAAATATTATACGCGAGAATTACATGCCAACTTTCAAAGTGCAGGGATAAATTTATCATCGTGCTGGGTCATTACTACCACTTCCAGACTTATTTCATGAGAAACACAGATGAACAAATCGATCAACGTTGTCGATTCAATAGGGACACTAGAAGAGAAGTTGTCGCTGAACTGCATACTTTATTCGATCAACACAACGAATTGATTCAACCTTTCAAAACTGCCCTTCAGCCAGTTGACGATTACAAAGATGTAATTCGTCCAGATAAGGAACCCGTTGGTCAACACGCAAGGCAATACAATGCTCCAACGATTGATGAAACAGCAATCGTAATATTGTAGTTGGCCAAGAACTGGAGTCACGCGATATTATTCTCCATCGCAGAAATAGTAAGGTCCCACGAGTCCCAGAAACGCATCGCTCATACGACGGATTGCAATATCCAGTCCTTTTTTGGCAAGGAGAAGATGGGTATCTTCTTCGGAATCAAAATGAGAAATCGAAACGACTAAGAAAGTCAGCGCTATGAACTACTATTCGTATTGGCTAATGATACATGAAAACGCTGATAATAACATCCTGAAATGTAGTCAGTTGTTCCACCAATAAATTGCCAATATGTATACGAAAATCGAAACCGAATGACTTCTCTACATTCGTTTGAATCAAACTTAGCTGTCTTTAATGATGGCAACGTCAATCAATTCACTTGATTTACCCGGCATGCCTCCGCACGTTTTAACATTGAAAATTGGCGTGCTTATCATTTTGCTTCGAAACATTAATCCGCCACGACTTTGCAATGGTACCAGGCTCTCAGTTAAAAAAAATTATGGCCAATGTCATCGGAGCTACTATTTTGAATGGAAAATTCAAAGGACAACATGTACTATTGCCGTGCATTCCAATGATTCCAATAGATTTATCATTCGAATTCAAACGTTTGCAGTTACCGGTGCGACTCGCTTATGCAATGACCATCAACAAGGCGTAAGGATAATCTTTACAATTGTGTGGCCTGAATTAAGAAAGTCCGTGTTTCTTTCATGGGCCTGTTCACGTGTCGGAAAACCTTCTGATGTATTCGTATATAGTATAGTATGCACTAGACGGAAAGACAAAAAATATTGTATATCCAACAGCACTTCAATAAACAAAATCAAAAATAAAAGTGTTCTTTACATATATGCTGGCTTTTTTTAAATTTGATTTTTTTAATATGCGTAGCAACGCGCGCCGGGTACAGCCAGTGTTAAATAAAAATAGCTAGAATGAGTGCAAGGCATATTTTACATTTCTTGTATACTGCACACCCTGTCTTTCTTTATCTCAATTTCTCACTTTCTGAAGATCCACCAACAAATATATGCTTTTTTTTTTTACATAATATAAAAATTAGAAGCAACTTCTTGTTGAATGAATGAACTTTCCATGGCATACGGTGAACACTCTCGTAAACAACACACGCAACTTTTTGTTAATTTAACCCGCACCTGGCACCGTCTACCGATGAAAATAGACTTCCACGTCTTGAGTTTGTTTATGCTAGTGATTGGTAATTAGAAAAAAAAAACGGACGGGTTTATTAAGCGATGTCAGTTATGTGGTTCAAAACTGTATCCAACAAGGATAAGATGGTTAGGAGGGGAGTTTTATGTGTTTCTTATGTGTTGGTATAAATCTTGTTGAAATTGTGTATTCCCTTTCTAGGATTTGCTTTGTGTCTGGCAGGAAAAATCAATGTCATCAGAAAACCTCATGTTCACTCTTGAATTACCTTTCAGTCCCTTGATAAAGCGAATGAGAAGGTTGAGTTTCTAGTCATAAACGGAAATATAAATCAACTGCTTGTACAACATACCACACTATTTAAGTAGAAGAAGGGGACCTGGTAGAGATCAAACAAAAACTGTTTGGAGGAATGAAAGCTTAAGAAATACTCTTTCCTTCGTTCAGTCCTAATCTACCAAATATGTCGTCATCAGAATAGAAGAATTCAGCTACTCCTGGGCCAGCGCCTGCAAACGCGAGGAGTATTTTTGTTTGGTTGGTTAGGAATCCATACCTCGGCCTTGGTTCGAAAGACCACAGGTGGATTGTCACAATCGCTAGTGCCTTACTTACTTCCTCAGATAACGGCCACCGCCTCTGATAGGTACCATGCTTTTCCAGTTTTGGCGATCTTTTCCCTTTTGCCTCCAATTGCGCAAACGAAGTTGGCTAACGTCGTCTTCCACTTGAGTGCGCCACTTAATTTAAGGTCGTTCTGCAGGTACAATAGTGTGAATGAGTTTAATGTGAGTCATTTAGGCAAGGTTATCTGAAATTTTTTGACGAGGCCTGAAATCACTGTATTTTCAGAAGAACTTGTTTCTCAAAACGCCCTAGAGATGTCCAAACTTCTGCGTCGTAGACGTCGTACTTACTTCAGACATTTAATTCTGTCAAACGAATTGTCAAACTGTCAGTGTTATTGTTATTAGATGGTCTTTGCAATTTAATCGTCATAACGTACACGCTTCAACAACATTCCGAAGTTTAAAAAATTTGGTTCCAAAATTGTGATTCTGTGCGCCAAAGTTATAGAACTCTTGCACCATAGTACGAGTACACATGACATTATCGACAATCTGAGGCTCCTATTCGCCGTATTGTTAACCCTTTGGCACAACATTTTCTTTTGAAGTTGCAATGGCACCGAGACGCATAAGAGGGTGTGCATCTGTTTAGGAAAGTGTAGAATAAGATTCAAATTTAACGTCATGCACAATAGCTTGCAAGATCCAGCTCGTGCAAGAAGCCGAATGACAATCGGTTGCTTCGAAATTTGAAGGTTTCGGTTTTGCCTTACCGACCTTCATGGACCAGCGTGCATTCTCAATTGTCGTCCTGCATAATCGAATGAGGTTGTCAGAGATGTCAAAATATGACATACGAGTAGCTCTGAACATTCCGTTTCTATAGGTCCTGTCATAATCGGTTTAAGAATTGATAAGGAGGTGGACCTTCCAAGTTGTTTATTAATGTTGACAATCGTACAGTTCAAGGTATCTCCCTTTTTATGGATCTGCATATTTTTTGAATGATGAGGTACCATTCTTCGGGCATACTTTCATTGATCTTTTCTCCGGGTTTGCGTGTTTTCATTCGTCTTCAAACCAGGGGTTTCTTTGTTTGGGCAGGTTAAAATCCTGCACATCTGAAGCGGCCAGTTTGCTCTTTGGCAGTGATGTCACTAATCTTCTTCATTTTATGCTGGCGATTTCGGCTTTCTCGAGAGTTTAAGGAAAACCTGACCTTGTGGTCTCTTCGATGCACCACTTCCTCATATTAACATATAACTTCTAGTTTCGATGTCATTGCCGCTTAGTTCCAAGTTTTCCCTGTGTTCTTTCTGGAACCAGAGATTCCATAGGTTTGACGTACTCTACAGGACTGTATAAGAGTATGCTGATTAACGCATTTCTTCCCAGTTAAGCGCAACACGTAGGGAAAAACATTTTAAAAATATATCAACAATTCTTTACCAAAAATATAAATTTAATAAATGGAGTAAGGTATATACTGTCGAACAAGAAATAATTACAATATTTGAATAGAACACCACAGAAAGCCACCGATTTAGCTCATAAAATTGATCACTTTAAAAGAATCGGAAAATTCGCAAAAAATTAGGATGACTTGTATGAAAGTACCATTTATATTATTAACGTGCCTCGTGACACAGTGGACGGTCTCAGTGACGAAGATTTTATTGATCATACCGAGTAAGTTTATAGTTTAGCTCAATTTTCAGAATGGGGGTGCTATGAAATTGATGAAATTGCATATTATCCGTGATAACGTGGAAAATGAAGAAAACACAAATCCCATTTCGGGAGAAACAACAGAGAATTCAATTTTTAGCTGTTGTAGTACTTCTGCTGGTCCAACAAAAGTATCTGGTTCTCCTACACCGAACTGGAAAAAACGACCAACAGACCTAGTGGTGACAGTAAATTTGGAAGCAGGGAAAATCGAAGCGATTGTGAAAGAGCATGGTACCTAACTAGCCCTATGACTCTTTTTATGTTCTATTTTGAAGTATTTTCATTTTTAAGGTTAAAAATCGGAGTTGATCGGACGATGAAATATCTCAATACGTAACTCATAAAATCAATCGATGTGCATAGCAGCAAAATGCCCATTTTATCGAAGTTATTGCTCACTCAGTCAACCAATGAATTGGCCGAGATATTATCACTTGGCAATCAACGAGCAAATGGTACCATACTTCGGTCGCCAAGTTTATTCGGAACAAACTTGTACGTTTTGTCTTCAAGTTGTGGTGGCTCTACTCCAGCGATGGCTTCCCCTTCAAGTTTATCCCGTATGCTAGTGCTAATGAAAAAAATGATTCAGATATAAGGAATCAATTGGGCCTTGGAGGCAACACGATTTGGTCACCACTTAAAGGTGTAAATCTGCAGGAGCATCAATTGGCTTACGACAACTTTTTTACCCGATTTAACCTTGTATGGCATCTCACATCGACTAAACGATAACAATAGGAATCATTCGGCAAACCTTACCAGCACAATCCCTATGCAAATTGCCGACGTGAAGACTTTCAAAAATATGAGTGACAAATTCGAATCCTCCCACGAGTGGAACTCACAGCCGAAGATAGTGCGCTGGAATCATAATTCTATAGCGGAACTTGTTTCCAATAAATACGGAGTGCAACCACTACAGCGGATGAAGCGCTACTGAAGCGGATGAAGGTAAACGAAGCAACTTTGTGGAGTTTATAATCGGCAGATGGGTCGAGTTGATTTGCATGACAATGTCATGGCCAATTATCGAATCAACATACATGGGAAGAAGTAGTGTTGGCCACTCATTGCAATGATTGACTCATGTGTAGCAAATGCTTGGAAGCTGCATTGTGGCAGGCAATAGCTTCGAAACTTACCACAAGTGCCTTAAATTGAATACCGGACCGCTATCTGCGAAGCACTTCTTGTTGTCGACGCTCAGGGAGGGTATTCAAGTTCTGAAGCGGAGATCTCGACGACCGCTGAAGAAGAGAGAAAAAATGAAAAAAGAAAGTTCACGCAAGACCTTAAAGTCACCAGCGAGGACAAAAAGGACAAGATTGGCCACATCATAGAAAAGGACCCTTTGTGTAAATAGCGCCGGTGTCAGCAGTGTGGCAGCCAGACTATATCCAGGTGTATATATGTATAATTTGTTGCATTTTCATATTTTCACGAATACCTATCTGCCCAGTGATGGGTTTGCGCAACAGGCTGGCAAACTGGAACCGGAAATCTCCAAACAATGTTTGCTTTTTTTTCTCTGCGAAAATATGAGTTAACTGGAAACCTTTTAGGCCTAGGCGGCTAGTCTGTAGTGAGTTATTGGTGAAAAAGAGTCCCTAATGATTCTTTAATCTGTCATAAACGAAATGAATGTTATTTTTTCTAGGTTCCAGCCATTTGTCAGTATCAAAGATGCTATTTCAGAACCAACAACGTTTTATTTTAAAATAGTGTCAAGACAATGGTAGCATAAATGTAAATCAAAAAGAAATAAATATGTCATACTCCTAACAGGGGCATTATGCATCTTATTGTCGATTTCTTATTGCCATCTTCTCAATGGGTGGTCTAACTAACGTAGTCTCTTAGTCAACTGCCAACCATGTCCTTGTACAAACAAAACATAGTAATAAACAAAAATCATGTCTTTTACACCATAAGTGACCTTTACCGTGAAAATTTGCTAAACTTTAGCCATCGTACGTCACATGACCTTCAATTCATTGGCTCAACGACACCAGAGAAGCCTAGGGTTTGCTACCCTCCACCGCTTTGGAATATTTTCCTTATTTTGAAAAGTCTTTATACATAAAATTTGTTACTTTCATTATTTTTGTTCCTGTTGTTGTTGAATTTTCACTATTATTTACGAACTCACACCGAAAGCAATTATACACGATTGCGTTAACCGTCACACGAATCTGTGTAGCACGCAATTAAGCTCTTCCGTTAAGTTGTTCTTTACGTGTTCAGAGTCAACTAAAACTTCACTTGCTGATGTGGGAGAATAATTCAAAGCTTAAATATGTAAATTCGCAAAAAATTAAAAAAAAAAAAAAAAATCAAAAACCAGAAGGAAGAAGGAAAGGAAAACTTTTAATACAAAACCAATAAGTAAGATACAGTACCTTCTAGTCAAATCACGTAACTAGATACCTACTCAATTTTGTGACATACTCGTCGACCGTGTAGGTCTGCCAAAAGGTCATTATGGCCCTCTTTTTGACTTGTCCTTGCTTTAAGTTCGTCATTTCATGGTGTCGTGGAATCATGATCCGTCTAATGTGCTTAGAAGTAGATACGAGTACTGAACTGCAATTACTTCCACTTCTCTCTCTCAACTCATTGTGTCTTACAAGGACTACTTCGAAATGGTCGGTACGTGGTCGGCAAGTTAAAAAATTTCCTCTTACAATATTCACACTTCCGTTTTGAATGTAAAATGTCCACTGATTAGAATGTTTAACTAAAAAGTTTGACAATGGAGTGAAGGCTGCCGATTGGTGGCAAGGCAGTGGTGAAGTGGAGCAAACTACATAGACTATTGGCAGCAAAAGGACTAAGTTGTCCAATTATCGTACAATTTAATTGGCATTAACAAAACTAACTACTTGAGGTTGAAGTGGAAAGAGGACTTTTTCTATGCCGTTGCCAACATCTAACTGAGCTCAGGGTTAGAGAGCAAATAAGTTGAGTAATAGCAATTGTGTTGCACTGAATAGAAATATTCGTAATAAATGTTAAGAGACATTTTTATGGCAACATTTACAATAACAAGGGTTTTATATAAAATCGTGTAACTGAGATTTACTGATGTCCTGGGCCTTTACTTTGGCACACCAATTAAAGCATAACGATGATGATCTACTGGGATATTCGTGGCGATTAATGAGGAAACTGCTGATAGTCCTATAACAAGGATTCAGTCATCAGCCCAACAATCAATTTAACAACGTGATGTTTGCGTTGCCTCGGTAAAAACATGGAGAAGAAGAAACTGTGATATCTAAAATAAACAACGTCGCAGACAACAGCCTTTATTCGGATGCGCATTCCCTAAAGAAAAAGATCCACAAAAATAAATCGCTGCATTGATAGAACTCAAAATCATCAACTTTTCAGCAGAGCGGCTTAAAAATTTGCAACGAATATTCTAAGGAACAAAGGACACTACTGCTCGCTTGCATGCACCAAGAAATGCTCTTACACTTTCCACAATGTTCTGATAACCTTTAGGGCCATTTGTAACACCACAATTCAAAAACGCCGTTGTTATTGAGCTTCAGATATTTAAGCAAACATCTGACGAGGAATTGCATAAGGGTAAATTCGTGATAATAAGCCCCATAAACTCCCATGCCTCGCAAAGAAAAAGACGATTTTACCAAAGAATGCTTCAACGAGCTCTTCAACGAAACCAAACCCTCGAGCAATGGAGTAAATATGACGATAAGCTCGTCCTTGGAGATTCGAATGCCAAAGTAAGCAAGCAGATAAAACGATTGAAAGTAAATGCTTAGGACACAGACTTATTGATCTTGCAGCGGGTCATCCTGAAACTTAATTCAACTCACTATCAACATACCGTAAGCCAATTTGATCATAATGTGATTAATTCTGAGCACTCCTCCAGTATTTTGAGACGAATTTTCCAAGGAACTTACATCGACTCGGGGTATGATGTTATTGTAGTCAAGATATGGAAGCGGGTATCCGTAGCAGCTCAAAGGCAACGTACTATTTTGAGGAATTTAAAGATCAAACGTCTACAATCGCTGCAGAATACCAGGGTCCTTTTCTGATTGAATCTTCCTGAAAATTTTGAGGAATACAAATAAGAAGACTAGTCGCATCACTGCCAAAGATTAATCGTAAAAGTGGGCTCTAGTCTTGTAATGGAGCATTCAGGTGGACGACCTCGAAAACCGACAAAGAGAATGGACCGAAAAATTTGCAATTTAGTCACAAAAAATGCTAATATCACTTCGAATGAAATTGTAAGTTCGTTGAAATTTGTGGTTGATCCAAGCAGAGTGAGCAAGCGACCAGCCAAAAAAAAATACTCAAAAAACAAAAATCTCTTGTTATAGCAAATATCTTTAATAAAATAATTTTTTGTTTAATAACTGAGTTGGCGCGCAGATATATTGAAAACTGTTTTCATTAAAACAGAATATGGCACTTCGATATATGTTTTAGCGCGACAACGAAGCACACAATAGAGATGTTCAAGGGATATTTAAGAGATCATGGGTCCAAGTTCTGATCCTATCGAAATTGTTTTGGGATTTTTTGGAAAACACTTAAAAACAAAAAGAAAACTATTTCTTAATAAAAAAAAAAAGCAATTGTTAATAATTTGGTTACCTCAATGCCCCGAAGATGTGCTGCAGTTGTAAAATACAGGGGCTACTATACAAAATATACAAAATATGTTACTAACTTTTAACTTTATTTTTTATTTTTTTATAATTGAAACAATTTAAAAATTTTAAATATACGGTTAAGTTGCTAATTTGTTTCTATCTTCATTCAAAGTTTTATGAATAGAAAATAGAAAGTTCATTTCACAGTGTGGCAGAAAATATCCCGGACACAAGCCATAGTTCAGTAACCAAGAGGGCCATCAGTTCGAACGCCTGAAAAGATCCAAAAAGTACGTGATTTTGTTGGAGAAGACCGCAATGCTTCACTGAGAATGATGAAAGAGGCCTTAAACATCGACAAAGAGACTATTGATTTCTGTTGTACGACAATGCACCGAGTCACAGAGACACCCTATGTTGCCAAATTTTTCCTTTAGGTTATTTATTTCCTGAATTAAACAAACTAAAATCTATTTCGTGTTGGACGCTTATAGCTATAGCAGGCCACCCACTTGTTCTGCTGGGTTCTTCTTAGGGCCTTTAACAGTCCGTCGTACCTCTTTATGTTGTACTTCCAAGATACTGAGAAAGTGTACTGCTCATCACTCTCTCAGGATTTTGGAAGAGACGTGTACCGTTTCACAATTTGGGTGGACTAAGGTTTCACAATAAAACAACAGGGCATTCTTCTTTTAAGACAATTTATGTGTGGACAAACCAGAAGGTCGCAAGCAATTGAGAAATTCTGTTGGGAAATCTACAGCCTCTTCCTGGTTCAGCACGATGTCTACAGAGTAGTATGTTTGCGCCTGCGTATTAATTTTTAGAGAAAACCAAGTCGTTCACTGTATGTACTTAATCGTTAGTAAGTGACAAAATAGCTCTCTCCTTAAACCAAGTTATAGTCTAAGAACTTATATTATTCATTTAGGAATAAAAATGCAAAGGTTTTGATTATCTAGATTAACTCTGCCATTGTTTTGTGACATCCTTCCATTTCTAATTTAGAGCAACAACTCTGAAAAATGCCGATTTTCGTGTGCTCACAACGACACTCTCATAGTGAAAGAGATCCATTCAATGAAGCATTGATTTCATCAGTACGTGTCGCTCTTGCTACCACTGGTAAGATTGCCCAAAAGTCTTCAGAGAACAATATCGTGCATCCACACATGGGTGAATTCTTATTGTGCCAATTGAAAACTTGTTGGACATGGTAGCCTCGTCCCAAACTATTAATGAGCAGTCACATACTAATTTTGCAGTTTTACTTTGTTTTGAAATGCTACAAACAGTGTTTGTGTCCTCAGTAGCAATCGTTAGTGGCAGTTTGAATGTTGCATGAGCGGTTTGGCCTCCATCCAAAAGTGTAGCTGCAATTCCGGATAATGCTACAGCTAATGCAATTTTGCGAGTAGGTCTTACTTTTCCAAGTAGCTAGTTCATAAGAAATATTTTTCCTGTACCTCCAGGAGCTCAAGAAAATATAAATTTCCTTCGTTTCTGAAAACTGATGATAACAACGCATACATATACATTTTTTTGATCTATGTTCATGCGATGTTTATCTTGAGCTATTATTTGTAACAGTTTAAATTGATCGTAGGACGTTTCTCTTGCGTATTCGACGTTAGTTAATTCGGGGTTCGGGCTTACCCTAAAGTTCTTGTACTACCTTAATCAAATCTAATAACGCTTCGTCAAAAATATGTTGATCATATTGGGCATAATCTAACATTAACTCTCGCCGTCATATTTTGCCTATACTTGTTCCAGAAATCGGTCAGAATGAAAAAGTTCACATCTAATGAAGGAAATTAAAAAGGTCTATTTCCAAAAGAAGCCAATTTATTTGTAAATACGAATTAAAGCAGTCATCACAATATATTATTTAGGAAGCCCCCAAAAATGATCACAAATGAACCCCAAGTACAATGGAATTTGCAGCATATTCAACTACTAAACAACAACAATGGTTTCGTACATCATATCAGCTACAAAGTATCTACCATCAAACACGCATAAAATTTTGTGGCAACAAAAATAGATAATATTAAAAATAAATGCTGGTGATACCAGTGGTAGTTTGAAGTACAGGTGTATTCAATGTCTTAATAAGGAAACAATCCCTGTACTAGATCCGTAGACCGAGGCACGCCTTGAGCTTATTTCTCTTCTCCAATAACTTTTGGTTTGTGGTGGGAATAACCTACCAAAGCTGAAAAGAATTAAAAAAAAAAAATATTTATAGTGAGCCATTTTGACACTGACACACAAATTTCGGTCGATAAAACTGCAAGTTTATGAAGAAAGTTAGTAAGACTGGTTTGCTGGTTGATAACCGAATATATTTCCGTACTATATCTGTGTAATAAACAGACGACCTCAATGTGCCAAAGACCTCAGCAACTGAACATGAGTTGGACTAGTCTGAGGAAAAGGTCCAATTGACTCTGGAAAAAGACTACCTACTTCGTTATCAGTTCTCTGTTTGGGCTGTAGAGCAACTTGAAATATACCACAATTCTGCGAAAATTCAGATGAGACGTATTCCCATCTTGTTGGTTCCATAAGCAAGCAAAATCGAAGTCGAAAATCCGCACGTAGTCATAGAGAAGCCAATGCTTCGTTACAGTTAACAAAAGGCACTACAGAGGCTTGATATGGCCAGAAATAGATGATTTGGACTTGGGTGAACAACGCTGTCAGCAAGATTGGGCTACTTGCCACACAAGCCGTCGAATAATCGGTTTATTGCACACTAAGTTCAATAATAATGTAATCAGTTGTTTTGGTGATGTTGCTTTGTCGCCACGGAGCTCCGATTCGATGCCGTTGACATTTTGTTTTTGTTTCAGGCACTCAAAAACAGTGTTGGTTAGGCTATTGATGATATAGGGGCCAAAAACCATTGAAAATGTATTGAAAAATTGGGTTGATAGGATGGCCTACAAGCCAAGCCAGCCAATGAAGTCATTTGAATGAAATAACATTTTTCCATTAGTCAGAAGGTTTGTGCTTTTCAATAAAGCAATGAAATATCAAAGAACGTTTTTTCCAAAAACTTAAAAAAAAAAACAGTTCTAAAACGTAAGACGGCAACACCTCATGCCAGTGATAGAGCATCACCATGCCAAGATACCAGATCGGTAGCAAAACACACGAAACCAACGGTATACGTGAGCGGCGCGACAAGCCATCATCAACCCTAAATGTGTGCAGAGCCAGCTCACATGATACCACACACAGAGCAACCCAATCGCAAGGGATACAATCAGCACAGCGACTGACAAGCCAGAATACCGCTTCACGAGGCGCAACGAAGAGCACACAATGAAGAATAGCCGATAACGTTCGACTATTCTTCCACTACTCGTGAATGCACGTCGGACGAGGCAATGACAATGGTACCTGCGACCGAAATCCGTGGCTTGGTGCAAAACGTCGTGCACGGAGGCTACGACAAGTGCGGATGAATTAAATGTTCCCACCAGAGCGGTGGGACATCTTTCACTTTGTATCAGCATGTCAGCTAGACCAGTCGTGCAAAAATACAGTCCACAGAAAAATAAATAACTACAAAATAGGCATAGGCACCAATGGTCCGACGTCCACTGGTAGTGTCAGATTCTTACTGACTAAAACCACCTCCCGGGGAATCTTTCCGTTTAATCCCCCGCGGAACTACCGCTAAGTATTACTTCGCGAGGGACGGATTTGAGCTTTTTGCTTCGTCACTGGGTGCTTAGCGAATTCGCGTTCCGCTGCTCTTGTAAACTCCTTAGCTCGCACGTTATTCGTACGGCTGCATGGTTCGCAGCACCCCAAACATATATTGAACTTTGTATTCTGGTATTGTCCGTTCACCAAATTCTTCACACAATGTAGCTCTATCGTTTGCATACCGAAAACGTGCTCCACGTTCTCCAATGCGTTTACGCAGCGAGCACAGGACAGACTCGAATCACGGTTTCACTTGAATAGATATTCACGGAATCAACCGTGACCCGTCAAGAACTGTGTAAGATAGTAATTCAGTTTGCGGTGTTGTCGTCTTACCCAACTTTCAATCCTTGGGATTATTCGGTACGTCCATCTCCCTTTTTGGGACTCGTTCCATTATTGTTGCCAGGCTTCTATACTGCGGCTTCTTTCGAATTTCTTCCCCTAATTTATGGATGGCCCGATTTACACGCGATTTTCATAAAGTCGGCTATTGGTACCATAGAGAATAGTACCAATATCGCGTCGTGGGATACCGTTCGAAATGCACTGCTAACTCGCAGTGCACATAATCTGTATACAAATTTGATTCCCTTCATGTGTGTCTTTTTATTCTCGACGTCAGACCATATTTATGCCCCGTACAGCAGGGCCGTCGATATTCGACATGAGTCTCGAAAGAGCGCCTATCGCTTTCGACGATTTCTTGCAAGCGTATGCAAGGTGATGTTTGATATTAAGCCGAGCATCAATCATCACTCCCAGGTATTTTTAAATGGGCTGAAAATAGTTGTGTGCTCTCCGACTTTTATAGTTATCGTCTCTAGCACCCTTCTACTCGTAATGAGAACGAGTTTCGTTTTTTGTTCCGCGAGGTCTAAACTCATATCGCGTAGCCAGTTTTTTATCAGTGCTATTGCTTCGTTGCAATACAACTCTTCAAGTCATTTCGCCACGACAGCAATATCGTCCGCGAAACCTATAATGGCGGCTTCCCTGGGGACTGGGTGTCGTAGAATGTCGTCATACATCACGTTCCACAGTAAGGGACCTAACACTGATCCTTTGGGGCACGCCCCCTGTAATTTTATGCAATTTCGTACCGTCGTCGCAGTCGTAGGGGAGCAACGTATTGTTAAAGTAGCTCCTGATCAATCTTAATGAGTACTTCGGCACATTTAATCTTTCGAGGCATTGTAAAATACGCGACCAGTTTGCCGAGTTAAAAACATTTTTCACGTCAAGGCCCAGTACTTTTTACTGACTCCTTTCCATCGTCTACCTTCTATGGCCGATTGGGCTTTGTCTATTACGACTTTAATCGCGTCGATCGGCCGTAAAAACCGTACTGATATCCCACGAGTCCATCATTGACTTCAATGATAGGTTGTAGTCTGTTGAACATAATTCGCTCTAATATTTTGCCCATTGTGTCGAGCATACAGAGCGGCCGATATGACGAGAGCTCCTCCGGTGGTTTATTTCGTTTCGGGAATAATATCAACCGTTGGTATTTCCATTGTTCCGGAAATATTCCCTCGCTTAAGCATGCATTATACATGATAACGAAAACGTCTAGCCGGGCCTTCATTGTATTTTTAAAGCCCTATTTGGTATGCCGTCTTGGCCAGGAGCTTTTTGATCTTCTATCCTCTCGATTGCCGTGGTGAGTTCATCGGTTGTTACAGCAGGAATGTGTTCGCGTAGTTCTCTGATCTCGCTTAGTAAAATTCCGTCATGTTGAGAGGGGAACAGAGTTTCTACGATTCTGCTAAGTAATAGCGGGCAAGTTGATGCCGGTCTCTGAGGCTTTTTGGCCTTCGCGGGTATAATTTTGTACGCTTTGCCCCATACATTTTCGTTCAATTGCCTACAAGATCCTTAAAGCACTGTCTTTTGCTAAACTTAATGGCGGATTTGAGTGCGGCGCGTGATTCTTTATACGCTGTCCTCAATATCCATTTTGTCTTGCTAGTTTGGGACCGAGTGTTTCGAGATTGTATTAGACTATGGAGATCGATTATTATTGCATTCGCCTTCATTTGCCAGGAAAGTCCACTACGACTTAATATTCACACTACGGGAGATCTCAGAGCTTTAGATCGACAAACCACCTATTCATCGATTTTAGGCCATGTGCAACAGCATCAAAAGAGACCAGCCAAACTCGTCTGTCTGTGCAGTATAACGATGGAGGATGAACGCTACTCGGTAAATATCTCACCGATTTCTTCAACATGATACTTGAAAGAATAGTGCAAAACCCACGCGCCAACACAAGAGTAACAATCCTTCAAAACTCCGTCCAAGTACTCACATAGGCCGATGAGTGCTATTGTATCGTTACCTATAGGAATGGTTCAACAACTTTCCTGTACCAGCTCACATGAGACCACCTTCCTAATGTATATTTAGAAGGCATTAGTAAGTGCACCTACTCTTAGATTGGAATGAATGGAAAAAACAGAAAAAACCTCCGAAAATGAGAACAAATGCTACCTTAACCAAATGTGATTCATAAATAACGTATCTGCCGTTCAGGTACTTGTCCTCTCATTTCGAGGAATTCGAGGAATAATTGGATTTTCTTGTTCATGCCTAGTCCACCGGGCCTAATCGTTTACACCGCAAATATTACCGAACTTCCATGTAATAGAAGTGTTCCATTAATTATCTCATTAAATCCCCAATTCATCAGTTCGTGTGCGGCTAAATCTAGTCCGAAATTCACACACTTCGGGGAGTACAGATTGGTCATTTGTTAATTTCCCATAGGCTTTAACGTCGCGCGTGATTTCTTTCCCAACTGGCAAAAATGACTTCGACCGTCAAATGCGTTTTACATGTTACCAAGTCCTTCCGCCAACGTACAGATGGAGTGAATTTGTAAATGTTCTGAAAAGTGAAATGAAATAATTGTAAAGATAAAAAGGGAGAATACTTTTCAAAGGATTCCGACACTCTCAAAAGGGAATGGGAGAAAATATAAAAAAAAAAAACACGCACAAGGGATGGAACAACACCGTCATTGTGAAAGCATCTCTCATTAATCATCTAATGGAGCCGGCAACGAAAATCAGTTTGGCAGAATGAGGCAACTTTTGGTGACATGGAGCATCATTTTTGGGGAGCGAAATCATCAAAAGACATCGAGACTTATAAATATAAGAGTTAAAATGAAAGATCCAAATTTTGTAGCCTTCTATTGATGTTTAAAAAACAGAAGAAGGCAAATCTATTACTTCAATTTCTCTATATTTTCCTTTGGAAATTGTGATAAAAAGAAGTCAAACTTCATGCAATTCAATGGGGCTCAGATACTTTATTGTGATGAGCAAGCCGCGCGAATGTTCCGTATTTGAAAACCTCTTCCCAAGTGTCATTTTGGACCTGAAATCGCCAAAGGGAGAATTTGGCCCTGGGTTCCATTCAGTTATTTTCGTTGCTACCTACGAGATCTGAGCAAGTTTTCAGCCAGCTATTTTATTGAATAGCGTACTTACTTATTTTAGGTAGAGCTGGCCCGCAGTCAACAAGCGTCTCCAGCCGGCTCGATCTCTTAATAGCTGCCTCAAATTTTGCACTCTAAGTTTGCTGACTTCCGTTTCATTTTAGTGCGCCAGCCAGATCTGAGCATCCAAGAGCGGCATCCATTTGTCGGAACATGCTTTTTTGAAGCTTGAATCTTGAATCTGTCAAAATTTCATGACATTTGGTTGACTTTCAACAATTATGAAAATTATTTGGCCGTTTCATTTGATTTTTAAATTTTAACATGGACAAAGAAGATGTCGATTAATTAAGTGCAAATCTTGGTGAAAATTCATTACAACCATTTCAATTGATGCAAAAAGTACGCAGTGATGGTTGCTTGAGTAGAACGGCTGTTTTCCAGTGGCATAAACTATTTCTGGGCGGCAGAGAGACACTGGATGATAAAAAACACACAAAAAGGCCAGTTCGGACGCCTGAAATGATCCGAAAAGTATCTGAATTTTTTGGAAAATTCATTCTTACTGGGAAAACAGTTATTGCCGCATATTATATTGAAATAATCGTATTCGACCCGAATATCGCGATCCAAAAAGTTGGTCTCTCTTGCACGATTATGCACTGAGTCACACAGCACTCATTGTTCGAAAAAGTTTGGCTAAAAATCAAGTTTATGTGCAAAATCATCTGCCGTATTCACATGATTTGGCAACGATAATTATTGTTGCTCCCATTCTGACCATTCAAGCAGCTTTGGGTACTGAGGGCAATTCCGCAAAATAAGCTAGGGCAGTGAATGCCTATTGAATCGCTGTAACAAGTGTATCCAATCGGAAGGAGAATATTTTGTATAAAAACAGTCACAGCCAGTCCGGGATTTTATTAACCACACTGTATATGACCAATGAACAGAATCTCAACGTCCCAAAATCCGCATCTTTCTATCGATTAATGATACCTATGTGACAGCATTTATTGAAACCATCTACACCCTGACTGACTCAAACTGCCACCAACTTCAGACTGCTATAATTTTCAAACCGTTCATGACAGTGAGCTCAAATTTTGACACAAGACAGATCATTTTATTATTTACGATTTGAGTGTTGAAAAATTTTTATCCGCGATGGAATTCAAACGTAATAGTGTGATTGCTTTATATTTGGCTGGAAAACGACAAGTAGCTATCGTTAGAGCCCTCCAGCACCTCAACATGAATAAATCAGTTGTGTCTCGAACCATAGCTCATTATCGTGATACTAGCAGCGTTGCAAAACGCCATGGAGGTGGTCATAAAAAAAACAACAACATCGGCAGAAATGGTTCTGAAAGTGAAGGCTCAAATTGAGCGAAATCCACGTCGAAGTGGAAAAAAAATGGCTCGTGAGCTCAACATATCGTTGGAACGGATGCAACACATGCTGAAAAATGAGCTTGGGCTCAAGCCATTGAAGTTCCAAAAAGCACACGATCTTATACCGCAACAGAAAAAAGTTATAGTCGGAAGAGCGAAGGAGTTGCTACGCTTGCACGAAAGTGGTGAATTGCCGAATTTGGTTTTTTTCCGATGAGTCGCCATTTGTTATCGAGTAATATGTCAACAAACAAAATGGCCGAGCTTACTTGCCAGAGAGATCCTTCGAAAATTTATACCTTCGGACGGCCACCAGAAAGCAGGCAGCACCAATGGTGATGGTTTGGGCCGCCATAACCGCCGATGGTCGCTCTCCGCTCGTATTTTTGGACCGTAGCGTCAAAATTAATGCGATCGTATACCGTGAAACTGTCTTCGAGGCAGTATTCAAGCCTTGGGCAGACAATTATTTCGGTCGGAGACCGTGGACATTTCAATAAAACTCGGCACCGGCTTACAAAGCGCGCGTCAACCAACATTGGCTAAAAGACATTGTTCCACACTTCATTTCTTCAACACAATGGATTGCAAATTCTTCGGATGCAAATCCGTTGGATTTCTCTGTCTGGGGTATTTTGAAGGTGAAGGTTGGTACTAGAATATACCAGAGTTTGGACCACCTCAAACAAGCACTTCGCCGGGAAGGGGCCAAAATACCACAAAAAGCCACTTGCGTGCAGCGTGTGATGCTTTCTTCAGTCGTCTCAAGGCCATGATTCGCGCCAATGGTGGACATATTGAAAACTACTGATACAATTTGAAAATTTATGTATTTTCCAACATTTTATGCCTTGGTACAATAAAATTTATTAAAAAATTAAAAAAATTATAGCATTTTAAAAAGTTGGAGTTCGAGTCAGCCACCCTGTATATAGATCCATGTCTAGTTAGCTTTGGCAGCCGTTCAAAACTAGTTTTTAGACAAGCCGATACCCTTTTATGTGACATTTTATACATCAAACTATTACTCGTCAATTCGCTGACGTTCCAACTCACAATCTGCAATCTGTTGTGAGCAAATGTGCCCGAGGAAAAAGTGCAGTGTATATGCTAACTTACATGATACCATGCGATCGGGCATTCAATCTTTGGATAGTTTCAACTTATTTCTTTAATTATTCCGATAGAGTTCCTTAATTCTGATTTCGAAAATATTCTCCCATTCTAAACCACCACTCAAAGAATGTATCCGTAAATAGCCACGCTTATGAAATGCTTATGTTTGAAGCATACTGTAATTTGTTTTGAAATTTTCCCATTCTCTTATATTTTTTGAAGAAATTTCAACCAACAGTTGCGACCAATTGAATGAAAAGGAAAAATTGTTGGCTCAGTGGTCACAATAATTATAAGACGATTACATGCCACAAGTAGCAATTAAATTCGTCTCGCTGGATAATAATTACAATACAGTTTGTAAATTGCAGATTGCAGTTACAAAAAAATGTACCCTCTTAGTTCTACCCGGCACACACAATAGCTCAGAAAGCGTTCTCATTGTGTATGTATCTCTGTGTTTGTCGACTTCCAGAAAATGTCTGGAAACTTCAAATTGAGAACAACTTTAAAAAGCCATCACTTCAGTTGATTGTGCTTCGGAATCGAATTGAAATTCATATTCATCAATAAATTTAATTGACAAATTGAATTTTGATTTACCTGACTTTAATTGGGTACTTGCTGTTTATGATCCAAAAGTTGATGGAAGAGGGGGACTGTATCGCATATCGATTTAATGACGGCTTGGGCAGGGAATATGTCGGTTGTATTCAGTTTGAAATATTACTATGAGACCTCGATATCCACGATGGTTTCATTCGAATGGATAGAGGGAATTGGAACAGTATTTCAACTGAAATGGTCAAAACCTGTCAAGTCAAAGCCAAAATGTTTATTTATATATTTTGGTGGTCAATGCTCAAGTGCTGGAGTGAAAAGCAAGACCTCAAAATCGCCAGTACTTTGTCCCAAATAGCTTCATATATTCTATTTTTAGTGAATATGCACTACCGAGATCGAATAAAGCTAGACAGATACTCTTGGAACCGCACTTGCTCATCCGTAAGATTTTTAGCATAGTGTCGACCAAAAGACATCCAAAGCAGTCCTTGTTCTACCAATCCATGGAACTGATAAAGAGGGTAGACATGGAGGGTCTGAACATCCGTCAAGACAGTGCTAGAGACGAGGGTGGGTGGAGTTCTAGTGAGACTACCTCAGACTATGCAAAAAAATCCCAACAAATTCGTACCATAAGCAGTGTTTAGAATGGGTACAGTTAGCACATCGGCCCCACGTCTTACCTGGGGGATTCGAGACATCGACCGTATGTGTGACAAAGAAGAGGTGGAAACAGCAGTAAGGAGCTGCTTCCTAGAGAGAACCTTCTCTGAAAAGGTAAGCAGACTGTCCGCCGCCAGTCTGGGGGGAGTCGGCTCGCCTAGGTTACTTATTCGGGGCGTGAAAATTCTTCATAAGAGGGGTCGCCCCAGAATACGTTGGGTGAGTTGCGGGAATCGAGCAGACCAAGAGCGGAACACTGGTATAGGTGCCTTCGGCTCGCCCACTTTACAAATTACTTCAAAGGACTCTACAGGTCTGGAGCATGCTGGAAGTGTGAAGAGATAGGTCATGTGGGTAGTAGGAGCTCCAAAACGAAAGTGAGCTGCTACCTCTGCAAAGACATTGAGCCCAGCTTAGATGTCATAAAAATTGCGAAATAAGTTGCGCTACATGCGGTTGTAGATTCAACCTAGCAAAAAATGCCCTGATCCTACAGGGATATCTTGAGAGATCCAGGCTTGCACAGAACTTGCTGGATTAGTTTTCCCGTGACCGAGACATGGACCTGTAGTCTACAACACCGGAAAGCTATCTATTTCCGACACCGGAGATGGAAAGAGTTATGTTTGGATAGGTGAGTTGCTATCCATTTCCAAATGCAATAATGGGCATCTTCCGGAAGCCGCTTGACTGTATCGAAGATGCTGCCTGTAAATTGGGTGAAAAGTTCACGGCAATTACAACTCCAAGGCCCCCCATAAAGGGAAATTGCAATTAATCCCAAAGGACGGACAGTTCAAGAGATGGTCGTAAAGCTCGATCTTACTGTGCTAAATTCTGTAAATAAAGCGACGTTCAGACTGATTGGCACCGGGGATTCGGTGATTGACATGACGTTCGAAACACCACACGATGCTAAATGAGTCTCCGCCTGGGGAACCCTGGGAAACTATACAGCGATCGACCATCAGTTCATTACCTTTGAAATGGGCCCAAGGGAAACACTCAGTGAGCGCGTCACCGGCTGGAATGAAGTACAACTCAACCGACAATCACTTTATGAAGCCCTGGCTAATGCGCCGACTCCTGCCGACTTGAATACAATTTCAAGTGCAGGGAAGCTGGTGTACCGCGATATGTGCCTTGTCAAAGAATGGTGCAAAGCGCATATGCCCTGTAGGCCACCTAGGTTCATACAACTGTCGAGCTACCGATAGACCCAGAAAATCAGAATCCCGCGCAAAGAATGCCAACAATTTCGACGGGGCTCTCAAAGGCACAAAAGGCGCGGAGACGCAGAGTTGGCACTTGCGGCATATAAGGAAGAAAATAAAAACTTAGTAAGGGCGAGCAAAATGAGATAGGGACACGTGGGGTCTAGGGAGATCGAATGGCTCTCCGTAAGCTCCGCGGTTCTAGCCCAGCCGACCCGATTAAACCTCTTTTTAAGGAAGAAGTGGTCTTGACTCTGTTTATAATTCAGCCAGAAGAGCGAAAGGCGGACATAATAACAGACAGAGCCACACTCTTTACACCCAAAGAGCTAAGGAGTGCTTAAAAGGGGCCTGGCGAGCCCTAAGGCTCCTGACGGGGTACCATATGAAATCGTTCTTCTTCTTCTTCTTATCCTTTTATTAACCCTTTCCTCGTTATACGAACTTATGCGTAACGAGTTACCCATTTTGACTGCATCGCTGCTGCTCCGCTTATGGGGTTGGCTAATGTCGCAGACCGCAGAACGCGTCTACATAATGCTCGGTCCTGGATCGCTTCAGTGGTAAGCCCCAGGCGTTGTTGCGCATTTGCCATCTGAGAAATCCAGGAATTCTTTTTCCGACCTCGTTTTCTTACAGTTGGAGTGACCGTAGTTGATAGTGCCTTTTTAACCGGATTTTTCGCAGATCTTCTTTGAACGTGGCAATACCAGCTTATTCTATTCGCCTCAAGCTGTTCGGTTTCCGAATTCTTTATATGTAGACTTCCTCTTATACGCGTAGATCTAATACAATCGCGTTTAGTGACTCCACTAGACATCCTTAACATTTTCATTTCCGCTGCCGTCATTTTGTTTTTAAACGCTTCGTACATTGTCCAGCATATAAAAGCTGGTCTAACAACCGTGGTGTAGGGTTTCCCCTTTAATTTAAGTGGAAATTTTCGGTCGCAAAATATTCCCGAATTTTCCCGCCATTTCATCCATCCCAAACTAACTCTGTGGTTTACGTCGTCGTCACAAGATCGTTCCAGTGGAGCAACTACACGTGCTCCTGAAAACGTTCAATGCGTGTGAATTTAATTTCGGCCCATTTAGTAGGCGCTGAAAATACCAACACCAAGGACATGGGCAAATCACTGCCCATGACTTCTTCATCATTTCGATTGCTATGTACGACCAACAATAAGAGAGTTCTGCAATTTCTCTGAAAATCAGTATGGGTTCGGTCAGGAGACGCTGAACGTGGTTAGAGTTAGCTTATGTTCTATGGATTGTAAAACAGGCTTGATAAGCCCCCCACAGGACGAATTGTTTCAGAATCTTGATCACGCTCGACGTCAAGAACTCGTTTACCTCGGCAACATTGACCGACATCCGCATTTTTTGTGGCGGCAAGCCGGAAACCAAAGACAACTCGCCTTAGTCTGCCTCCACGACATTTCCGCACCCAAATAAGGACCGCTCTTCTTGACGATAACAATTGCTGTAGTAGATGTCACAGTAAGTCATCCTTTTTTTTTGTTTGGCATATCCCATCACATTCCTTGTATGGCAGTAGTATTTACAATACTTTGCAGAAGTCCAGGGTCTCCTCTAGTTGTTCGGCTGAACATGGCCTATTAAGTGGCCTAACATTCCATCTGCATATCTGAAGTTTCGAACATATTATGTGTCCGGTCCATCACTTACTCGCCGAATATTAAGTTTTTAAACTCAGTGTTGGCAGTTGAACGTTCTGGAATGCGTCTATGTTTCTGTTTACTTTTTAAGCTCTTCAAAACAATGCCAATTACACGAGTACATATGTTCATACATATGCGCATCTATACTGATGACGAAATTGTTTTTCTCCCCCATCTAGATAGCTGTGATATCCATGCTAGTTTTCACGAAAATACATTCTGTTTAAATAATATAATATCATCACAAAAGCATTTCCTCGTACCAATATTTACCATCGCGCCTATCGCAGATTAAATTCGTGATAAATTTTAATTCGCTTGTAATTCTCAGCTGAATACATCGAATGGAAAATTTTATGCATTTCATTATTTGCATACACCTGAGGTGTAAATAATAAAATTGCATCGTGCCTCTAGATGACCACAGATGTGAGTAAAAAAATTATATCTACAGGAGGAGGGAAAATATTTGTCTCTATCCATATTCACCAGCATCGCCCAGGTGGGACGAGCATAGTTTCAAGAAATTTATTCCATCGCCCAATTAATAATTATCAGAACTTAGATTATATTGTAATTGAAGATCCTTTCAGAAGTTGGCAAAGAGCACGGATTAAATGATAAAGGTATATCAATCCCCAAAGTATGTTTGTTCCTTATACTGTATATGCATATCCTTATGCTGACTTAGGGTAAATTGAGGGCCAGAAATTACCCATGACTCTCTTAGATACGAAGATGGATAAGTAGATTCACATGATACTCGTAATCGGGTTCATGTGCGAAGACACTTTACTGGATGTGAGCAATAAGCATACCTAATCAGACAGTTTAGGTCTATTTACAAAGGGACGTATCGTCACTTAATACTCTTAAGGAAATTGAATAAGTTTTATTTGAACTGCACATATCGTATGGAATTGGCATTTGCATTGATTGCAAGATAGTTACGAGATAATTGAATTTATGATAAAGAGATATCGAATAAGGATACGAGTAAATCAATTGTTTTTTGATGTTTTAAAAACACAGGGAATGCTTTATGGGTACAGGGAAGCTATCGTGAAGACTACTAAATGGTGTGAAAAAGAAATAGAACACTCATGCAATAATTCATAGTTTTTGGTTAGATGAAATCAGTAAATGAAAACTAAATATGAAAACATCCTCCCCACGTTGAGAGGTTCCACTTTATCTTCATTATAGGAAAATAGAGGATTACAGTGAAAGTCCACGTGAGGTAAGATTTTGTATTTTAGCTACCAAATTTGCTACAAAGTAGTCCAAGTGCAAGCTGGGGAATCGAATCAAGCTAAGACGATTGTAGAACCAGACCAGCAGAAGACATCCCATTCGAACCAACTGCTGAGTCAATTCTGTCAAAGTAAGCGCGACACATAACCCAAGTCTGGGTATGGAAATCGTGCTAATTGGGGCTATCCTTTTGAAACAGAGAAGCCTGACATGCGTACTCCCGTCTTCTAGCTGGCTTCGAATGTAAGCACACGCACCACATGGCTGTGAACTAGCATCAGCAAAGCCATCGATTGGAATGCGTAACGAGGAAGATTTACTTTACCTATAAAATTCATATCATCAGAAATATGCTCCCACTGCATACAGTTTAAGCACCTCATCCCAATTAAGCTTCTCTTTCCATAAAATGTCCATGCAAATTCTAGCTTGAACAACAACTAGCCCTATAAGGCTAAGGGAATCATACATTCATGCGATAGTTGAAAGCATCGAGCGGTTTATAATTCCTGTTGGTGACCCATGAACCAAAAGTCATCGCATTTTGTCTTCCAAATGATCCCTAGAGCTTTCGTCACGTTTCCATTGTTAATTTTCTCAAACTCTTCTCTTTGTCTCCCTCGGAGGGCAAATTTTGTAAGGCTGCAAATTGCAAGGAAAGGAGCTGGTCCTGTGCCGTGAGTCACAGTCTACAACTTATAAATTTGGACCGTCCCAAAAAAATATGCGTTGCATATTGTCATTAGGGCCCTGTACTTGAACAAAGCGATATATTTAGCTAGATGATGGGCGCAAAATATCAAGATGATGTTGAACAAATCGGGTTGAATGGTACGAGTAGTTCCTACCATAAAGATGTCATTTAAGGATAGACCAGTTGTACAGAGCCGTCAAATACAACCCTCAGCTTCGTTGTTGTGCTATCTTCTTCAAAAACACAATGGTGGGGTAGTAATGATTCTTCTGAAGCACATCGTCAAGTGCCAAGTTCATGTGGTTCATTAGCTTGTATTCTGCCATTAATTCCAGATATTGCTGCTTGATGTGCGGGTTACGATTCAATTTTGTTTCTAGGTCGATTTCTTGTCGATCTCAAGAGATAATCCTAGACTATAAGGTGATTGTTTAAAAGGCATAGTTTCCATTTAACAAGCTCAGCATTATTCTCTCATCTATCACAGTCGCTCCAAAATAACACAGCCCAAGTTCTTTTATAGTAGGGTATGTAGGTACAAAGTGGAAAATGTCCTCCCTCACATTGTATTTACATAGATTGCAAAGTATTGCCAACTCTGGACGATACGGAATAAAATTAAGAGCAATCAACTCTACTCTTACTTTTAATATTCGGCTGTTTGTTTTGTCGGTTGCTGCTTAAAAAAATGTGTTTCATCTTAAATATCATATCTAAGCTGCGAGTAGTACTCGTATAACCTATGTACAGAACCCCGCGCATGGTGAGCAAATCTCTTATTTCTATCTCGTTCGATTGAAGACAACAGCGCGCAGAATTTAAACTTTAAAGCTGAACCCTGATCCTGCGTAGTTAAACTAAGGTTAAAGTCGCATTCAAGCGCTAAACGTTTCCAATTTTGCAAAGGATGGCCACTTCTTGAAATGAAACGATTGAGAATAAGCACAGGTAGCCTGCTTTGTTCCACCTCGAAGACTTTAACTATATATTCAAAGTGAATTCTTACATTTTTGGCCTGCAAACCACGTTTCGAACTTCATTTCCACAGTTGAATGGCCATCTGGTAGCCCAGAATTCAATCCATTAGAACATAAACTAGTTTTCGTTCTAGAGACCATGGTTTGCTCCTCTAGACATCTTAGAATTGATCCTTTGAACGGTTTCCTTTTCTGGGCAGAAGAAAATTTTCCAATACATGAAGTGCTTACTGCGAAAGATGAATAGCCAGATCGACTTCGCAGTTTTTTGGAGGTAAATGAAGGCCGATTACAGATTAAGCATCGATCACTACAGTTTGGCCTTTGTCCGTACATTATGTGGAAAATTTAATAAATTCAGTATTGCTCCTGCCTGGATATGTGGTTTGATGGAGAAAGTTTATGTATTTGTCCGTTATGGTTAAGCTGAAGAACGAATCTAATCCAAAAGATAGAGTGAGTTCCATATGTAACATAAGATCAGCAGAATGATGGACAGTTAAGAACCACAGCAACACAAGAAAAGACAGAAAAGCACTCCTGAGATCGGAAGCACAAAAGCAAATAGAGATCATTCAATTGTAAGGCCATAGGACCCTACGCCATCACTGTCGCACGTTTGTCCTTCTTACGTTTCCATAAACGCATGCGTAGCTCGGTCATGTCAGTCGCTCTGTTTTGTAAATCTAACTTCCAAATTAAAAGTAGAAACCAACTCACCGATGTAATAAGTTAACGTCGCATTAAGACAGAGCTGGCTTCATATTGTTGATGTTACTGATCATATACCACCGGAGTCTCCATAGTAAGTAGAGACACACAAAACGCTGTATTGGTAAGAGCGGATGTAACAAGCAATTTCTGCTTTCTGGGGGAATCAAGCTTTATGCTTTTCTGATTATTGGAATCCTTACTTTGAAATTGGAGGCAATTTAAATCGGCGACCATACACTTATTTTAGGTGGTGGGGTGGAACTGGCTGTCAGCCCTAACCAGCTTAATCTTGTGTTAGCTGCATCCAATATCGCACGCTAAGAGTCCTGAGGTCCCCTTCCAGTTGCGTGCGGCATTAGATTAGCGGTCTTATTCTACTGCGGTGTACCATCTCTAGATGACCAAGCTATGTATCTCAGTCTCAGAGACAAAATCTGCTGGCAAAGTTCGTATTTGTATTTCCTCCTCCACTCACCGTCAATTTTCCTCTCAAAGCAGCTAAGAGCACCCTCATTCATTTTGTTCAAGTCTATATCTTTGCGCCATAGAGCAGGACTGGGATTATTAAGTTCCTACATAGGATCACTTTTAATGTTTGAGAGAAGGCTTTGCCAGCCAAAGAAGCAGCGATTAGCTGGAGTTGTTCTTCGCTTGATCTCAGTGATGGGATCGTTGTCTGAATTTATAGGGGAACCTAGATAGGCAAAGGTGTTGTGAATCAATTTAAGAATAAAGACAATTTAGGTTCTTGACGAACGGCTTGACACAATACGACAAATAAGATCTTGTAAACGTTGTAGAGAAGGCTGATGCCTCTGTAGTTGGCGCAGTTTAGAGGGTTTGCTCTCTTGAATATCGGACAAACAATGCTGGGGCTCCATTCGTCGGACACGTTTTCGTCTGACTATATTTTACGTATAAGTTGGTGTATGCTCCTTATTAGATCACTTTAAAGAGATCGGCAGTACGGCTGTTTGCTCTAACAGCTTTGTTGTTCTATGAGAGATCGATGAGGACAATTTTAATGTGTGACGTTCAGAGCTCATAGAAGATTTCTTTTACTCTATGGGTCGTGCTCGCATAAAAGCAGTGCTGAATTTAGGGGAGCGCAGCAGGGGCTACAGCCCTGGGCCTCCACAAATTCAGACGAGTAAGCAAAACACAAACAAAAAACAAATAAAAACCAAAGCTCCATCATCATCAAACACAGTACCGACGATGATGAACATCGTCTTCAACATCTTCGAACTAGAACTTCAGTATTCTCGGTCCCAAATAGCGGTAAATTGCAGAGGCGCTAGAAATTTGTGGTCTCAAAAATGACATTGGTCTTTAGCCTGACCGTGTAACAAATGAAATAATCGAATATTGAGCTGAAAAACGTTCCACAGAACTTCAAAATTGCGATGAAGTATCTCTGCACAATTCAGTTCTTCAAGATCAGTCGCGAGATAGTTCCAACTTTGTTCGAAAATGTTCAAAGAATATGTTTACATGCCACAATAAAAATCAAGAGACCGTCAATCGATCTCCAACTACGGGGAAATTATATCGTTAAGCATGTATGTTAATGTCCACTCAAAATACCAAACTCAGTGGAGAAGACTTCAGTGACTGGAAGCATGCATCTCTTTGTCTTCTATATGAACATGACATTTCAAAGACTCATTTGGAATCAGAAATAAGTTTAGCGCAACAGGGAAAAGTCATAGGACGCATCAATCAAGAGCTAGCGATACAAGAGGCACAAAAATTCGGTTTTGGCAAAAAGTCTTCAGAATTATCGTTAGTATTATCAAATTCATTGCTGAGAGTGAATTAGCTTTCAAGGAATGGAAATTCTCTACGAATTTTGGAATTACTAGCCGAGTAGGAACCAATCCTGGCAACCCATTTGAAAGAGCATGCCAATAAAGGAAGTGGTCATATCAATTACCTTTCGTCCACGATTTCCGAAGAACTGATCAGTTCTATGGGAAACAAATTGCTTACTGAAATAGTATCCAAATCCAAATATTATTCAGTGTCATCGGATTCTACTCCCGACAAATCGCATATCGATCAGCTAACTAATAGTTGTTCGATATATTGAAGGATCGCTGCCAAAAGAAAGATTTCTGACCTTTTTACCAAAAAAATTTGTAGGTGACCATCAAATAGACATTTGGGATTTCCGCGGACAATCATATGACAATGCTGCAAACATGAGTGGTAAATACAAAGGAATGAAGGCTCTTATTTTGGATAAAAATCATCTATCGGCGTTTATACTATGTTGTGGTCATTCTCTCAATTTAGTTGGAAAGGTAACCAGTAACTATTGTCCATCGGCTGTTCAATTCTTTGATTTCGTTCTGAATTTATATACGTTTTTCACAGCAAGTACAGAACGATACGAGTACAAAATTCTGACTGAAAAATTATCGCAGAAGAAAAGGGGATAATTTTACGTTGGTTGGTTGGTCTTGTCGAGCTGAAGCTACGAAAGCCATTGTCGATGGTTACTCTGAAATCGAAGGAGCTCTGAAAAGGAGAAAAACGACATCGTGAGGAATGAAGCATCGCAAAAAAAATGAGTTATCTGGAAACCACTCGATTTGCTATCTTTTGGAACGCCATTTTGGAGCGATTCGATGCTTCAAACAAGATGTTGCAGGACCCGAAAATGATTCTTGAATCTGCAATGCGTGCATTGGAATCATTGAAATCATTCGTTGAATCCAAAAGAGAAGATTTTGGATAAATACAAGGAAGCAGCTAAAGAAACATGTCATACTGACCAATGTGTATAATCACGCACCAGAGCAAGAAATGTGAGGTTGAATCCATTATATGAAAGCACAAGACTGGGCTTTATCCCAGAAAGATAGCATGCTTACGAAGCTGTACGTCCGAGATTTGAAGATAGATGATGCAAATTTGCACGCTGAAGCAGAGGCATTTGTGAAAGTGTACAAAGGTGATTTAGAGCCTATTCTTGGTAATGAGTTGGTTCAATTTGTATCTTTGATCGACTTATACCAAAAGGATTATAGAAAACACCAATCCAACGAGCTATTTTACTACCACATTCTTGAAGATCAAAATTTCAGAGCTACATTCCCAAACGTTGAAATTGCACTGAGAATGTATTTGGTTTTGATGGTGTCTAATTGCACTGGAAAGCGCTCACTTTCAAAAATGAAAATTATAAAAAATAAGCTTCGAACTTACTTACTTTACTTACTTACTTTTCGGGGTGAACCTGGGCCTCAGTCAACAAGCTTCTCCAGCCAGCTCGATCCCTGGCTAGCTGCCTCCAGTTTCGCACGCTAAGTTGGCTGAGGTCCTCTTCCACTTGCGTGCGCCACAAGAGTCTTGGCCTTCCTCTACTGTGCTGTCCCTCGGGAGCGGTTTCGAAGACTTTTCAGACCGGAGCATTGGTGTCCATGCTCTCTACATGACCCAGCCATCTCACTCTTCTGGCTAGATCCATGTCGCTGTACAATCCATACAGTTCGTCGTTGTATCTCCTCCTCCACTCACCGTCAATGCAGACGGGACCGAAGATCGCCCGAAGAATTTTTCTCTCGAAGTAACCAAGAACACCCTCATCCATTTTTGATAATGTCCATGCCTTTGCGCCATAGAGCAAGACCGGGATTATTAAAGCCTTATAAAGGGTGACTTTTGTTGTCCGAGAGAGGGCTTTGCTTTGGCAGGAGTTATTCTTCGCTTGATCTCAGCGCTGGTGTCGTTGTCTGTATTTATAGCAGAGCCTAGGTAGACAAAGTCCTTAACTACCTCAAAGTTATATCTGTCGAGGGTGACGTCCTGTCCGAGACGTCGGTGTTGGTTGTCCTTTTTGCTTGACAGCATATACTTGGTCTTGCCCTTATTGACCGCTAAACCCATTTTCGCCGCTTTCGTCTCAATTCCCGCAAAAGCACCACTGACATCACGCTGCTTTCTCCCGATTATGTCAATATCGTCGGCGTATGCGAGTAGTTGGACGGACTTTTGAAAGATAAGAGTGGATAAGATCTTATATGCGACGTTAAGGAGACTGATGCATCTGTAGTTGGCGCAGTTCAGAGGGTCTCCTTTCTTGAGAATCGGACAAACAATGCTGAGGTTCCATTCATCGGGCATACTTTCGTCCGACCATATTTTACAGATGAGTTGGTGTATGCTCCTTACCAAGTCATCGCCTGCCGCTTTGAAGAGCTCGGCAGTCAGGCCATCCGCTCCAGCAGCTTTGTTGGACTTAAGCTTCGATATGGCTATCTTCACTTCATCCAGGTCGGGTGGACGGCATTGTTGGTCATCATCTTCCAGGTTGAAACGTTGATTCTGACTGACAGCGGTATTTGGTCCGTCATCGCCGTTATACAGTCTGCAGAAATGATCTTTCCAAATCCTCAGCATCGACTGCGATTCTACTACGATGTTCCCTTGTTCATCTCTAAAGGCTTCGGTTCGGAGTTTGTTTCCGCGGCATATTATTTTTACCTTTTGGTAAAACTTCCGAACCTCATTCCTGGAGTAGCATCTCTCAATTTCCTCGATCGTGCGCTTCTCATGCTCTCTCTTTCGTCCTCCTGAGAAGCCGGTGCTCGTCTCTCCTCTTCCGCTCATAGAGCTCATGAGCAGCTCTGGTCTTTCTAAGCAGCGCCGCTTTATATGCATCTTGCTAAGCTGCATGTGCTTGCCGGCATTCATCATCGAACCAGAGGTTTCGTTGTGGTGGACGAGTGAATCCCAGCACATCAGAAGCGGCATCTCTGATGGCGTTTTGGCAGTGTTTCCAATGGTCTTCGATGCTTGATGCTGGCGGCATTGGACCTCTTAAGAGATTAAGAGACACTCGATCGGAAAAGGACTTGGCGATCTATTGAGATTGTAGCCGTCTGACGTCGAATTTTCTCACAGCATTAGTTTGTCTTGTCGTAGTTTGGGATATCCGCAACCGTACCTTGGCTACAACAAGGTAATGGTCCGAGTCGTCCTCGGAACGTAAGGACATCCATAATACTGGAGGAGTGTCTTGCGTCGATCGCAATGTGATAAATCTGGTTGACTGTTGATTGATTAGGAGTTCTCCAAGTCCCCTTGTGTATGTCGAGATGTGGGAACCGCGTGCTAGCCCAGGCTTCGAACTACGATGGGACAAAACCGTCTATAAAAGCTATCCCTACTGAGCATTGAAAGCGATTTACTCCGGGACCTGGATTTCAGCGAAATCATCAAAGATTTTTTGTTTAAAACCTCGCAAGGTTCCATTTGTTAACGCTTTCATATGGTTCTTGTTTTTGTCTATATTTCCTAGGTGGGGTGGAAAGTAACCTCCTTGGAAATGAAAAAAAATTTTTTTAAAAGTTTTTTTTTATTTTATTCAATATAGTCCCCTTTTAGCTTGATTCACTTATTCCAGCGATTTTCCAACTTCTTGATCCCGTCCGAAAAGTAATTTTCTGAAAGGTCGAAATACTCCTCCGTGGCGTCGATGATTTCCTTCGTGAGGAGCCATCGTCCTAGTGAGCCATCTTTTAAGGTTTGGGAAGAGAACCAAATCGGGCGAATAGGGTGGATGCGACAGCAATTGGAGCCGTAAGTCATTGATTTTAGCCATGGTTGCGATGCTCTTATGCGCCGGCGCAGTGTCTTGCAAAAACGAAATATTTTTTCGCTTCATGTGAGGCCGTTTTGCAGCGATTTCGGCCTTCAATCGCTCCAATAATGCACAGTAATACTCACTATTGTTGGTTTTCCTTTTTCGAGGTAGTCCACGAAGAGTATGCCATGACAATCCCAGAAAACCGTCGCCATAACCTTTCCGACCCATTGAGCCTCCCTCGGCCGCTTCGGAGCACTCGTGCCGGCTCCAGTCCATTTCCAGGCACTCATTCTGTTTTCTGGTGTGTAATAGTGGATCCAGGTTTCATCAACAGTTATCAGTCGACGCCAAAAGTCCAAACACTCTTTCGAAGTGCTCTCGCGTTCGTGTTTTTGGTCAGGAGTGAGCATGCGCGGCACCCAGCGGCAGGATAACTTTTTCATATGCAGAATATTGCCCAAAATATGCCGTGTGCGCTCAGTACTAATCTTTGTGGTATCTGCTAGCTCCCGCACCTTTGCTTTCCGGTCAGCCATCACCATTTCATTTATTTTTATGACATTGTCCTCTGTAACCGCATCGGAGGGCTTGCCGCTGCAGACTTGATCGGTAGTGGAGTTGACGCCACCATGAAACTCTCGAAACCAATATTTGACGGTGTAATCTGACGGAGCATTAGCCCCATAATATTTATCCCCAACTTTTTTTTTTTTCCTTCGCCGTTTTGCCTTTCAAGAGAGAACGAAAATCGTTTTTGTCTATACTCAACATCAAGCCACACACGTTAACAACAAACAGCTGTCAAAACAAAACTAAAGACAGTATCGCATTGAAATTTGGCATGTCTGCCTAAATATGAACCATAACCTTTCTGCAGTAGCAGCGCATTCTGGCAGTCAAGGAGGTTACTTTTCAACCCACCTAGTATATATGAATGTTTATTAAGATTTTTTACTTAATTTTGCAATAAATTATTGAAACACTTGACTGAAAAAAATTGTTAATTTAATCGAAAAATAATAAGCTAGGAGACCTTCACTCATTTGTTGCCCCAGGGCCTCCAGATCTCTAAATCCGTCCCTGCATATAAGGCTGACAACATTAGCGTTGATGCGGATGGTTACAAGGTGCTAGTTCACATGGCGAAAACTCAAGAACTCTTGGCTAATCCAAATCCGCATCCAAATAGGAGCTGCTGTTGTCATCCACAACAATGTGTCCCATTTAAAGTGCTTCTATGTTTATCCGCTGATCAGCACTCGTGCTACCTCCACTTGGAGGTAAATTAAGCACATTTAGAAATTTTTGCAACACTGGGTACTATTTCCAAAGCACGCAGTCATTGGCAACCCTAATGTGTATAAAATATAGAAATCCTTCTATTCCGTCCATTTTCAAATATCCAAATGACCAGGCTTCTACCCTATATTTTGATGCGGTGCTTTGCACTCAGCCAGAATCGGGGCAGTCACCATGTCATTATGCTTAAATATGGCTGAGGACCGTAGATATCAGGGTTTCTGTCTTCCTATCCCTGTCATAAGTATCCGGCCTATTGACTTATTTCAATACTTTGAAGTAAGTTTGAGAAATAGAATATATTGGTGATGAAGGCAGGCCGGGTAAACAAATTGGTGTAGGTCTCGTGGAAGTACCATCAAAATTCAAACAAATTTCCGAGGGTCGTAAATGAGTAAGTAAAAATTGAAATTCATAAAATATAGCCCTTAAACTAAACTCACGGTTCTATTGCATAAGAATCTATTGCTGCTTGTTATGATTTAATTCAATTAGAAGGCCACATTGAAAATTTGTGCTTCAGTACTCGAACTGAATCCCATGTTCTTGTTCGAGCCGTATAATTCATTTACATGATGATAGCTCGCTGTAATATTTTCCTAACGAGCTTCGCGAAGTTGCACCAAATCCAAACAAGTACGAGTACATTCAGTACATCACGTGAGTTTCTTCAGGTTAATCCGCTTCAAAAACATACGAGTCAAAGGGGTATATACCCATTATATGCCGGTTCTACTAGACCAAATGTAAACATCATCATAAAAAAATGAAACACAAATTGCAACAAGAAAAATGGAAATCCTTTCCCACCAACATGGAAACTTTCGTGTGCTTAGTCATTATTGCAGCCGGACTGTAATAAAAAAAATCACCCCCCACAGTCCTATGAACATTAAATCACTAAACCCATCGTACGATGTTGAGATGATTATGGAAAGCTACCCCTTACCCACTCGGTACTATGAACAGTCTCAACGAAGGAACAACAAATTTCTGAACTCGAAAATCAATTATAATTAAGGATTTGTGTGGAGAAGTTTATCGCATGCGAAATCTGTGTTTGGCTGTCTGACGACGTAGAGGCAGGAAGTAACCCTGTGTCTCATAATTTCACTTAATAGCTATTGAGTTTTGAAACATGTTCGCGATGTTGTCTTTAGAGAAACTTTTTTACGAATATTTTCTTAGAGTTATGTGTCCTTTTTGTTTTTTTTAAGAAGGCTGGGGACAATAATATGTTCTTGGGGAACAGCAATTGATGGGAATTTAATGAACCAAAAAACAAGTAACTTTTAGGCTACGAAAAGTAGATTTAGGTATTTGAAGTGGCTTAGGTGCAGTTAATGTTGAATATTAGGGCAGATACACATATAATTCTAGCACAACTATAGCAAGTGCAAACTGGATACCATTGAAATAAGCGAAACTAGATGGTGACAATACGGCAATCAACCATCTGTCACTGATAAAAACTTCCCTATCTACTCTTGAACATTACTCGTGAATAAAGAGACAGGCTTACGTCCTTTTTAGCTTATTATGACATGATATTGCCGTGAAGAAGCAAGCATAAAGTCAGAAACGCAAATGACAATGATAAACCCAACCGTTACTGTTGAAGACCCAACAAATGTTGGAACCATGTCGGCATAAATCTTACCGGCATTCAGTGAGATTAAGAGAACCAAAGGCACTACTTCGGCTTTGATCGTAGAAGCACTAAGTGACGAGCGATGAAAGAATCCGCATGAGGACTAATATCACTCACATCAGTCTGAAATCTGCTTACGCATTCGCAGAGAGAAAATGCGGCACTACCAATTTAGTACTGCAATTTACTGCACTTTGGCAGTACAATCGAAAAGTATAGCAAGCTTAAATCCGCATAAGCATAGAGGGTAGTTGAACTTGCTTCACTGTTTGACGTCCGCTTGGTAAGAAGCACCTCAATATGATTTCCAACCCTCCGACCAGCATATAGGCCTAAAATTGTCAAGGAGCACACAAAACACTCCATTTCTTACCAGTCAGTAAGATAGGCCAAATTTTCGACAACATTTTATCGAAAACAGTTCAATGGCAACCATTTTTTATGGCTCAAACAAACGTGCGAACTGTAAGTAGCCCACTGGCTTACCGATATTCCAAACGCGTGAGGCAATCATGAAAAGCCCTCTTCAAGACAAGGAGTGTCGACGTCCTAATCAAGCTCAACGTCAAGAACGACACCTGAGAGGCCTTAAGGGCGCCTAGTTTACCGGACTTCCTTAGTAAATCACACTAAATAGCTATCCCCAGGATTTGGGTTGAATACGACAGAGACAAGGACATAGAAACAGGTGATATTGGCAGCGGAAGTGGGTTAGCGGCCCAAAAACGGGAGTGCTTATCCTTACCTAACTATGGTCTGAAAGGGTATTCCGTGTGAACGTCACGAGTAAGGAGGTTCGTGCGAGCCGGGTAGTTCGTTATCTCCTACTGTAGATCGACTCATGACCTACATTTAGAAATCACATTGGAGTAGTAGCTGGTATTTACACCAAGATAGGAGCTGCTCTATCTAGGCAGAGTCCTACTATCCCAATTTACTAGAGATCAAAGAAATATTAGCCTGATCGTTGGTATGCTAGCAGCAGGAAACGACTTATACCCGTGTTGTATCCACAAACAAAAGCGAAGGTATGATGAGGTGAACTACTATGTACTTCATTTAGTTTTTCTTCAAACACAGATAAGTCGACACATATCTCCAACGTATGGCGGTAGAAGCGACACCCAGATGCCACCATTACCTTGCTGTGGACAATACCACCAAGCATACGTTTTTTTTTGTGTTGGTACGCAAGGTGACATCAACATCGGCAGCTATATGAGAATCGGACAGGGCTGGAGTTCGTGCTCGAAAACGCGAAGTTACGTCGCGAGGATACACAAAGACCTGTGAATGCCTACACATAGTCGGCAGTAAAGGAAAAGTAGAGGCGGGAGCAGGCTTAGAGCGAGCCTATGTAAGGCACAGGTCGAATCTATTGGAATTTTTACATCACTCATCCTCCGCAGTGACATTCCACAGTGCGCATCGATGAAGCTGAAGCTGTATTAAGGAAAGCCATGTCCGTCACTATCTTTACTTTACTTAAGGTGGCGCTACAGTCCGGGGTGGACCTGGGCCTCAGTCAACAAGCTTCTCCAGCCAGCTCGATCCCTGGCTAGCTGCCTTCAGTTTTGCACGCTAAGTTGGCTGAGGTCCTCTTCCACTTGCGTGCGCCACCTGAGTCTTGGCCTTCCTCAACTCCGCTGTCCCTCGGGAGCGGATTCGAAGACTTTTCGGACCGGTGCATTGGTGTCCATGCGCTCTACATGACCCATCCGTCTCAGTCTTTGGATCTTCACTCTTCTGGCTAGGTCCATGTCGCTGTACAGTCCATACAGTTCGTCGTTGTATCTCCTCCTCCACTCACCGTCAATGCAGACGGGACCGAAGATCGCCCGAAGAATTTTTCTCTCGAAGCAACCAAGAACACCCTCATCCATTTTTGATAATGTCCATGCCTCTGCGCCATAGAGCAGGACCGGGATTATTAAAGTCTTATAAAGGGTGACTTTTGTTGTCCGAGAGAGGCCTTCTTAACCCAAAGAAACAGCGGTTGGCAAGAGTTATTCTTCGCTTGATCTCAGCGCTGGTGCCGTTGTCTGTATTCATAGCGGAGCCTAGGTAGACAAAGTCCTTAACTACCTCAAAGTTATATCTGTCGAGGGTAACGTTCTGTCCGAGACGTCGGTGTTGGTTGTCTTTTTTGCTTGACAGCATATACTTGGTCTTGCCCTCATTGACCGCTAAACCCATAGTTGAACGGACTTTTGAAAGATAGTGCCTCTTGTGTTTGCTCGTGAGTTTTGCACTATTCTTTTAAGTACGATGTTGAAAAATTCGCATGACAGCGCATCGCCTTTTCTAAATCCTTTCTGGACATCAAAGGTCTCGGTGAGATCTTTACCGACCTTGATGGAGCAGCGTGCATTCTCCATCGTCATCCTGCACAGACGGACGAGTTTGGCAGAGATGCCAAAACTAGACATTGCTCTATATAGCTCGTCTCTATAGATGCTGTCATACGCGGCCTTAAAATTGATGAATAGGTGGTGGGTATCGATCTGAAGCTCATGGGTCTTCTCCAAGATCTGCCGTAGTGTGAATATCTGGTCGATGGTGGACTTTCCTGGCGTGAAGCCACACTGATATGGACCTATCAGGTTATTGACGAACGGCTTCAGGCGTTCACACAATACGGCGGATAAGATCTTATATGCGATGTTAAGGAGACTGATGCCTCTGTAGTTGGCGCAGTTCAGAGGGTCTCCTTTCTTGAGAATCGGACAAACAATGCTGAGGTTCCATTCATTGGGCATACTTTCGTCCGACCATATTTTACAGATGAGTTGGTGTATGCTCCTTACCAAGTCATCGCCTGCCGCTTTGAAGAGCTCGGCAGTCAGGCCATCCGCTCCAGCAGCTTTGTTGGATTTAAGCTTCGATATGGCTATCTTCACTTCATCCAGGTCGGGTGGACGGAATTGTTGGTCATCATCGTCCAGGTTGAAAGGTTGATTCGGTTGATTCTGCCTGACAGCGGTATTTTGTCCGTCATCGCCGTTATACAGTCTGCAGAAATGATCTTTCCAAATCCTCAGCATCGACTGCGATTCTACTACGATGTTCCCTTGTTCATCTCTAAAGGCCTCGGTTCGGGGCTTGTTTCCGTATCATGTTATTTTTGCATTTTGGGAAAACTTCCGAACCTCATTCCTGGAGTAGCATCTCTCAATTTCCTCGATCGTGCGCTTCTCATGCTCTCTCTTTCGTCCTCCTGAGAAGCCGGTGCTCGTCTCTCCTCATCCGCTCATAGAGCTCATGAGCAGCTCTGGTCTTTCTAAGCAGCGCCGCTTTATATGCATCTTGCTAAGCTGCATGTGCTTGCCGGCATTCATCATCGAACCAGAGGTTTCGTTGTGGTGGACGAGTGAAACCCAGCACATCAGAAGCGGCATCTCTGATGGCGTTTTGGCAGTGTTTCCAATGGTCTTCGATGCTTGATGCTGGCGGCATTGGACCTTTTAAGAGATTGAGAGACACTCGATCGGAAAAGGACTTGGCGATCTCTTGCGATTGTAGCCGTCTGACGTCGAATTTTCTCACAGCATTAGTTTGTCTTGGCGTAGTTTGGGATATCCGCAACCGTACCTTGGCTACAACAAGGTAATGGCCCGAGTCGATGTTGGCTCCTCGGAACGTACGGACATCCATAATACTGGAGGAGTGTCTTGGGTCGATCGCAATGTGATCAATCTGGTTGACTGTTGATTGATTAGGAGTTCCCCAAGTCCCCTTTTGTATGTCGAGATGTGGGAACCACATGCTAGCCACGACAATGTTTCGCCCCGCAAAGTCGATTAGTCTGAATCCGTTATCGGAGGTGGTGTTGTGCAGGCTATATTTTCCGATTGTTCCACCAAAGATACCCTCTCTTCCTAGCTTTGCATTAAAATCACCGAGGACAATTTTAATGTCATAGCTAGGGAATTGCTCGTGGGTCTTGTTAAGCAGCTCATAGAAGGCATCCTTGGTGTCGTCATCTTTCTCCTCTGTGGGGGCATGTGCGCATATGAGGCTTATGTTGGCGAATTTAGCCTTGATGCAGATTGCTACGAGGCGCTCGCTTACATGCCGGAAGCTGAGGACTTCTTGTCTTAGTCTGCCTCCGACAACAAATCCGCATCCAAATAAGCGCTGCTTTTGCCGTCCATAGCAATTGCCGTAGTAGATGTCGCAGTTTTTCATCTTCTTTTTGTCCGGCCCATCCCATCGCATTTCTTGGATGGCGGTTATGTCTGCTTTGCAGCAGTCTAGGGCCTCCGCTAGTTGCTCGGCTGCACGTGGTCTATTAAGGGATCTAGCATTCCACGTGCATATCCGAAGCTCATTGTCCTTAAATCGTTTGCGTGGGCTGTCAACAGTAGATCCGTCCATATCCGAGGCTTGTTGATGCTTCGTAACTTAATTCTTTTTAAATGGCCGGGCAGTTACCCCGGCGGCACAACCCCCAACCCCCAACCTGGAGGACCAGTTCCATTTTGAGTGCCCCTGGGACGAGAGGTCGGTTACACCGAAGCCAGTAAACCGTTCCGGTTGGTTGCCGTTGGTCCTTATAGGGCTCGTCCGCCACCATCTCTTTTCCAAGACCCTGACTAAGTCCTGGAAATCATTTCCGGCCTGAGCTCCAAATATGTCGGAGTAGCCCGGATAAGGTCTTGTTTTGTTTTTTCGACACTAATCCTGGTTAATGGCGCAGGAAACTCGCCACTCCGTCACTATCTAATCTACTTTAAAAATGATATGAAGGAAAGATTTCGTTTACAAGCTTACAAGATCCGCCTCGCTCAACAACTGAAACCAAGTCTCATTAGCTACGTCACCGAACAAAATTGCAATTAATGTCTTGTCCACCTCGTTGCCAATTTTTGTTTCCGTGGTCTAAGAAGGAAGTTGAGTTATACTGAGGATAAGTCGGTTATATCATAAGCCAGTGGTCATCATACCAGAACCATGTAAATTTCGCTGAGACGTTTTTTAAAAGCTTCAGCTAGCAGGGCAGTAGAACAATCGGACCGCAAATAACGGTCGGGCAGGATGAGATTTCTAAGAACCTTCAACATTCCGAAATCGTTGATATTAGTGATTTTGTAAAATGAAGTTATCGGGATTTTGAAACAAAGAATGAAAGCCTGTTTGGTTTATTGTATAAAGACAAAGCGACACGAAAAAGTGAAACAACATGGTTTTGGAGCTGTTAATACCTTGACAAGCCTTACCCAAAGGCTTCTTGTTGGGAAATTAAGGTTTCTTAACTAAGAACACAAAATTTTCTGTACTCGTTGACCAAGGGCTTTCAAAAGCCCCCAATCAAACAAACTTCCACGAAAATGAAAACAACTACAGTAGCAACCCTCTGTTTTATATCATCAAAGTACGCTAAACGATGAGGATGGCAATTAAACAGCCACTTGATAGTCAAAAGTGACACCCTCACATAATTTGTGTCACGTTGGGTCATAATTAACCCCCATTTGTCGACAATAAGACGTAGGAGGGGGGTAGATATCCTTTTCATTCGTACTTCTTATGCAAATGAAACACAGACATAAGGGTGCTACATATACATACCTCCCCAACAAAGGGTGCAGAAGGAATATAGAAGGTGAACAAGAGAAAAAAACAAAACAAAGAAGCGAAAGGAAATCGGAACTACGACTGTAGGACGTCTGCAAATCGTAAACCTTTTGGCTGCCAGCAGTTATAAATTTCAACGAAAGGAATTGGACTTCAAGGAAGTTCCGTTTTGCTTCGCATTTAAATATTTCGCCATTGTACTTGAGTTTGGGGTTACCTACATAAAATTTCCACAGGCGTTTTATTACTTTGGCTGGATAGTTAGTAGTTAGTAGGCTGACTTACAATTGGAGGGGTTGAATTTTGTGACCTGTTTCGGAATTAACATTTAGCAGGACGTCTTTTTCTTGAGTTTATATGACCAAATGACTATGGCAGGTCACTTGAGATTAACTTTATTCTAGTCGGCCTTCATCGTGCGTAGCGATTTGAGGGAATATAAAGAAAAAAAAAACGCTCGTGCCCCCACCTTTGAAGAGGGCTTTACAAATTGGTCTTTGATTATGTAAATTCGTTTGTTTCTACAATATTTACAAACAAATCGCTTAGTTCAAGGAAGCTTTTGTCATTAAGAAGGTTCAATTTGCCAAAAGTAGAGGAACATGCATTTGTATGAGTTAACTGAGGGACAATGCCGTTCTTTTCAAACAACTCTTTCAATTTGTATTCCCAGCATGAAGTCCTCTTAAGTAAGGTTAGGTTAGGTTAAACAGGGTGTGCCATAAGGCACCACACTAGGCACCAAAACGGGCCCATCGTGACCCCTGTGGGCCCAGTTGAAACCAACTCCAATTGGAAAAAAAACCTAAACAGTCTCCCTATTAAAACACCTAAATACTCTACAAAAGCCAAGAAGACCTTTAAAATCCATGCCGTCTATTTCCTCTAAGTTTTCAAAGAAATATTTTCCTAAGAATTTCCTTCGGCTACGCGATATTGCCTCACATTCAAACAGTATGCGTGTTATGTCCTCAACCGCTTGTAGATCCCCGAAGAAACTACAAGTGTCTGTATTTGTCAGTTTTAGTCTCTTTTCGTGGTTCAGCAGTAGACAGTGTCCTATTAGTATTCCTATTAGCGTCCTAGATCTGTTACCATCGAGAAGTGGCCATAGAGCCCTTGATACCCTATGCCCTTCCAGATTCGACCACCTAATGCTGGCGGCCTTTATGGTATTATCTTCAATAATGCCCCATATCGTACAGAGGGGTGGTTTGACATCAGCAACCTCACTATTGTCGAGTAGCCCTCCTCTTCTTGCAAGCTCGTCTGCTTGTTCATTTCCTTCTATACCGCAGTGTCCTGGCAGTTAGCACAGTCTCGTCCGGTTCTGAATGCATAATGCTGTTAGCATTGTACGACAGCCCCTGACCGTGTCAGAGTTGATATAATATGGTTGACTCCATTGCCTTAAGAGCAGCCTAGCTGTCGATGTAGATAACGATATCTCTATCGGATACCGATCTCATCTGCATCAGCTCAGCAGCCCTGAGGACCGAGAAGATACCGGAGCCTGTTCCTAACTCTGTCTTCGATCCATCTGTGAAAACTGCATACAAGCATATATGGCATACAAGCGACGCAACGCTCGAAGTTGAAAAGGAGAAAATCTTGAACATGCTGTCTTTTTTGACAGTTCCTCGGCCCTTTTTTTTTTTTAGTTTGTCAAACTATCAAGAGTGCATTTTCGAAAGAAGAACGTTTCTGTATCATGCATAACTATTTTGGATATCGGTCTTTAATCTTCAAAACGTATAGAAAAATGCGTTCGTGTTCACGTTCGGCTAATCAAGATATGGATGCATTTCGTACCTCATGACACAGTATGAACGTGGCCTGTACCTATGTAAGGCAAGAAAACGCATTAAAAAAAAATTGTATTAATTTACCATATTTCTCAATATAGTCTCCTTTCAGTTCGATACATTTAGTCCAGCGATATTCTAACTTCTTCAAGCCATTCAAAAAATATGATTTGTCGAACTCCGCAAAATAGGCCTCTGTTTCGGCAATGATTTCCTCGTTTGACAAGAATCGCCTTCCGCTAAGACATTTTTTCATGTTTTGAATTAAAAAGAAATCATATGGGGCGAAATAGGGTGAATAGGGTGGGTGAGGCAGCAATTCGTAGCCTAATTCGACCAGTTCTGCTGAGGTGATTGCGGACAAGTGAGCGGGTGCTATGGGGAAAAAAGACTTTTTTTTGCCAAATAGGGCCGTTTTTTTATTAATTCAGCATTGGATCGGTGCTACGAAGTTGTCATGCGATTTCGTTTTTGCTCTACTGTTAGCAAACGCGACACCCATCTCGCCGATAGCTTTCTCATGCCCAATTTCTCGTGTACGATATTTTGTATGCGTTCAATTGAGATGTGTATCTAAAATGTCAGCAATCTCTTGGCCTTCACCCGACAATCTGCTAACACGATATCATGGATTTTATAAGCCATATCCTTCGTAGTCACCTCAATCGAACGGCTTGGGCGCTCTTCATCAAAAACGGATATTCCGCCACGCTTGAATTCATTAAAACAAATTCTGATAGTAGTCATCGAAGGTGCATGGTCCTTTTAAATGGCATGCCTTCCCATCCAAAAAAGAAATCGAATCACTGATCGAGATTGCTCTTTTTCAAAGATGACAAATAAGCACGAACTTGATGACTTTCAACAGCTGTCAAAACAAAACTAGTCAATACATCTGTCTGAAATTTTGACAGTCATCGTTGTAAAAATGGCGCTATATGATGGCATACACATTTTGCATCAGTGATGCCATCAGTCGGTAAACTCGGGTACTTATCATACAGCCCTCGTATATGCGTTGTGCCGAAACTGTCAATTAGATGACGGTGGCAATAGTTTGCCATAGACCGTTCACTATGTAGAAATATGTTCATAATAATCTCGGCATATACACGTATATAATCGACATGGTGTAGAGGCTAAGGTTGCAAGACAATATCGTTAGGTACGACAAATCGTGGATTGGGCTCTTGGGAAGCTTGCAGTCAATCCGTGTTTAGTGACAAGACTCACTTTTGCATCACTACCTTAAACAGTGATGCTTTGAAAGGAGAGACTCAGTTAGATCCAAAAAAGTGTATTGTTTAGTGCATGTTAGTGAATCCTTATTTTCGTCACAAATGATGTTAGAGTTTGCATTTCTTGTCAGAAATGGCTGACAATGAACAGCGATTAGTTCTTCAAATCAATTTTTAGAAGGGTTGCAGGGTCACCCTGCATTGAATTGCTCGTTAAGAACGTCCAAATTGATTATATGGTATATTGTTAGTATAGCCTTGCATATTTTAACCATAAAAGTACATCTCAGCTTAGCCTGGAAAGCTTAAGCTTATATTTAGCGCGTTATTGTTGGGACAAAACCTCAAAAGTTCGGAAGGGACCAACATTCTACCTGCTTATCGTTCTTATTTGACAAGAAATCTGGGAGCGCCCTGCGCTTGTTTTTTTTTAATATTCGCTCTAAACACATCTGTGCCATTTCCGCTTGTTTTTTGAGTATGCTGTTGTAATCTTACTGTTTAGATTCAGCAAACAACCTTCTATAGTAGGCACTAATATGATAGGTATTAATCTAACAGAGCCAGACTCTAGGCCTGCAAGTATGACTAAGCCTCAAGTTTACCTATTTAACCTTCATGTGGTAGCCACTAGGTACTTGTCTCGTCCAACTGGATATAATCCACGAAACTTATGAGTGCGCGTATTGAGCAAGAAATGTTACAAACCCTATGAGCATATTTCACTTTCGCCAATGACGGAATCCCAGAAAATGGATGTACGACCTATTAGTGCATATCTACCTTTCACGGACTACTTTAGATTTTTTGAAGAAGAAGTTAATAAGGATTGTTAAATATGGAAGCTGCAGACTTAAATAAGAAGTCATAAGGTTTAGACATGTAAGTGAACGCCTCGTAATAATGCAAATCAAGGCTCTAATCGACAACATCAGCACGCTTACGCTTGTTCGTGTATTTGCGCTTACTCCCATACGGTGGAAGAAACCCGCTTGCCAAAGACTGTTTCCAAGAGCTCTTCAACAAGACCTACGATGAAAAATATTGACACGTCTTAGAGATTTTAATGACAAAATAGGAGGGAGGATATATACACAGTATAGGTCTAGAAAACATAACTTAAACACGATTTCTGTTTATTTTTCGGTGTTTTCTTTTGAAATATTCCCTTTTCGATTCAATTCACTTGTCTTAAATTGTTAAATAGTGTTTTAAATGCCTGCTGTACCTCATTTTATGGAATTTCCTCCAGTGCCCATGTTGAAGATGCTCCAGTGATCGCACGGTGTCAAATCAAGTGGCAGATGACTTAACACACACACCTGATTTCCAGCCAATTTACGAACAATGAGTGCTGTGTGACGAACTCTGTTTACCCAAATCCTTGTGAAGAATGGTTCGAATAGTCTCTTTGTTCATGTTTGAGGCCTCTTCTATCGTACTCAGTGCAGGATCAACATCTTCTGCGATAAAATCACATACTTTTTGGATCATTTCAGATGTTCAAACTGAAATTCGCTTTCCTGAGTATTTGTCATCTTCCAGAGTCTCTCCCCTGCCCAAAAATGCTTTATGCCACTCGAAAACAATCGTTCTACCGTACACTTGCTGCATCAATCGGAATGTTTTAGATACATTTTTACCAAGTTTAGAATTGAATTTATTGACTGCTCTTTCTTCCATGTTAAAATCTCAACACCAATTAAAAAGGTGTTTTGGAAAAATAATTTGTATGATTGTTAAATGTCAACCAAATGGCATAACATTTTGACAGATAGAAGTGAAAGATTCAAGCTTCAAAACGCATATTCGGACAAATAGATGGCGCCCTTGGTTGGTTAGATATGACTCGTGTCCGGAATATTATTTGCCACACTGTATACAATCGTATATTGCCAACAAGACTGCCAAATTCAACAGAATGCTACAACACACAGCTATAACTCTGAGAAAGGCAGGAACTTTGTATTACTGGGTTGCACTACAATATCTGATAAGCTCATCAGAAATTAAAGGGAGGTTTATCCCTATATTTCCAACAAATGATCCCCCTTCCAGAGCTTTGCCGAGAATGAATATTTTCGAATATTTTCATAACTACAAACTAAACGTACAAACTCGGTATCTATTCAGTTCGAGGACGTTTTTGTAAATTGATTCTCCTAAGTGAATAAAACAAAATCAATTTCAAACACTCAAATAAGTACTTTGAAACGGGTTGGTAACTGCCTTTTCAAATACCCTAGGCGCAGATAAACGAGTCTGGTATAAGTGTTCTGAGACTTTGAACCTTATTCTTCCTGATGTCAGAGTAAAATATTATTCAAACATTAATAAGCACATTTTTGAATAAATAAATTATCTGTGCATCAATCCAATGGATTTGGCCATATGCAACATTAATTTAAAAAAAAAAAAAAAAAGTTGAAACTACTCGTCCCTGAAGAATGTCAATGAATTCATTAGACTAATCTATTTGCATCCGTTATGTCCTTTATTCCTGACCATCGAACCAATACCCATTCCCCTAATGCTGCTTGGTTGCCATGCAGCAAAGTCAAATGGAAGGGATTTGACTCTGAAAACGTTACTAATGCATTGGTACAAGTATCAGGAATGTCCTTGTGTAAATTTCGAGCAGTTGTATAGGTTGTACTTCCTGGATATAAAATTGATTCCCAGGGCATGGAAGTTATTCCTGCAAAGCTCAACTACTCTTACATGATAAACGAGTATACCGAGTCGAGAACAGGCCTCCTTATCCCACCAGAATGAACGACGAATGGAGATGACCATCTCGAGAGTATCTGCCACTCAATGTCCATTTACTAAATTATTATTCTCTGTGGTAATGCGACAAGCAAGTTGGACCGTCAGGCGGCTGCCGCTACTATGACTCAATGAATTCTCCAGAATTCATACAACCGCATCGAGTCCATAGAAAGCCCCACACAGAATTCAATTACAGGTAACAGTTGCAAACTGCAAACTCCGAAGAGGGGGGTTCATTCTGCAAGCATAGGTACTAGATTTACAAGTAAACGAAGGGTTCTAGGAGGAAGAGGTACGAGTACTTGAATTTTGTGAAAATTGAACACGAAGTTCATGTCAGGAGTGAAAAGTAAAAGTCGTCTGGGTAAGGACATTCATAATCGAAAATGGTAATTATATGTTTCTGTTGACATCGAAGGGGTTTGCGGTGCACAAGCAGTGGTTGGTTAACGTCATTGATCCGGCACAGGGTTTGAGTTCATTGAATTGCAATTGTAACGCAAAGTTGGAAATCATGTCAGTGCTCTGATTTTCTATTATAAAAACAGGTAAATTTGTTTTGACTAATTCAAAACCAAGAGAGCTTCCAGTTTACTGTAACTGGTTATCGAGTGCATAGATTCGACTGTTCCGGTATGAGATGAATACTCCTTGAGATCGGAGTTCGCCTAGCTAAACCGATGCCGAGTTAAAGAACTTTTTAATTCAATTACGGCTGATGGCAGTTCGCCAAACCATAGGGGTTTGTGAAATTGTTCCTTTATAGGTATAAAGACGTCGAAGGGAAATGTAAAAGTCGGCCAGCATGGATTTATACAAAATGAATGCTTATGGGCATGATTACAAAAAACTGAACTTTCCTTCGGATCTGGGTTGTGTTTAAGGTCGATGTGGATTTGCTCTCTAGCTGACTCTGCTATTAACCAATCTTCTCCAGTATGTTTGTTAATTTCTTCTTACCTACCCTGTTAACTAGGACGTCTTGTTCGCATGTTTGAAGAAAATATGTTCTGAATTGACGTGTCAAATTGACTTATTTGGAGGAAGACTAGAACCCAAAACAGAATAAAGAAAATTTATTTGAATTTAAAGGAGTTCTCCAAAATAATATAAACATCTCTTGAAACCAGCAGCCTCTTTGAAATCCTCAAAATAGACAAATCAGTCAGAAGATCTAGTGGCACCCTTACTAAGTCGAAATCAGAGACTCACTGACGTATGCTTGATATTCACTTTCCAGTAACTAGACCAAGACAAACACTCAAGCAATTCCTGCCTCTAAAGCTGCAAGTGAGTCGTGAAAGATGAGGCCATTTGCTGTATCATTGATGGACTTCCCCACTAGACTCTTACATATAATAAAAGCGGGTTGATTTCCTAGCAGTTTCCTCAGTGTGATTCTTCCAGAGTAAGTTTGCTGTTTGCTAGATGTAGCCCAAGATACTTCACATCATTGACCGGTATCAGTGTCGTGCCTGACAATCGGATTTCTTTGAGTCTTTAAAGTTTCATTTTCTTTGTGAATGGCACTATCGTGGTCTTAGCCGGATTGATGTTCATCCCCCCCGTGAGGCACCATTCCTGAGTTACTCTCAGACCTCGTTATATAAAGATGCAGAGAGTTTCTTCGAACTTTTCTCTGGCAATTAATACAATGTCATCAGCGTACGCCTGGCAGCTGATGCCAAGGGTGGGTAATTTTTCCAGTAGTTCATCTGCAACAAGGCTCCACATTAAGGGTGATAATACCCCTCCTTCCGGACACCCTCCTGCGGTGTCTACTCTAATAGTTCCAGCCGCTATCTGTGTCTCTGCTGATTTAGTGCTCAGCAGTTCGCACATCCATCTGAATACTGTGTTGTTGGCTCCTTTCCGTTGTAGGGCTCGTTTGATAGCCTCATGCCAGGTATTGTCAAATGCCTCATTAATATCAAGAAAGGCACACAATGCTATCTCCTTTGAATTTAGAGCACTTTGGATAATTTCTATTAGCTGATACAAGACCGTCTCTGTCGATCTGCCCACCCTGTATGCATTTTGACGATGATGCAGAGGGGGCATACTAAGTGTTTCCTCCCTCTGGGAATTTTCAGAATAAACGAAGTGAGGCTGATCGTCAGAGAAAAGATCTGCTACTGGAAATTTTAAAGAAAAATTTGACCGCAGGCTTGGCATTAACAGACAAACTGAACCCCTGGGAAACATTAAGAATATTCTGATTGCATGCTCTGCGCCTCTGTTGCAAAAATGCAGTATACCTTTGAATGCGGAAATTCTGCAAGAAAAGGCAGATCGGCAGAGTTAAAAAAGCACTCAACAGTGCGGAAACTAGATGTTTTCATCAACATTGAGGGTACTTTCGACAACGCATCCTCTGGAGGTATATACAACTAATGCAAGTAACACGGTGTAGATGAATCACTAGTTTTGAGAACAACAGCAATGCCGGTGAATAAGACACTAATTGCAGATGCTGATTCTGATCAAAATGTAATGCAGAGGGTAATCAGGGGTAGCTGGAAAGGCGGAATTCTGTTTCTACTGCGCAATTTGTTCGAATCACTGCCTAACGATGTCAATAGTTCAGAACAACTGCAGTTAAATCATCTCTATCGACGAAATGGGCGCTCAGTCAGTCATTTTAAACCTGAGGTTGCTCTTAAGAACCGCAATATGTGGGTTTCATTTTGTATAATAAACTTCTCTGGACTGGACACCTTACGTCGAAAACCTCTGGCTTTCTGGCAGTCCCAAGGATCTCTTGACATGACATTACGCCCGTCATGGCCGATGGAATAAGCTCTCGCGAAATAGGCTCCCTTTATCAGACTCCAAATAGCGGTCAATTTCTGCCGCTTTTCCTATAGCATCTCAACTATAGACGCGCACTTATGAACCTCCTCTACCGACTTGGTATTCACATCATTGTTTTAAGCCTCAAAACCAGCTACAGGAAGGAATGCAATCGGGTCTCCAGGGATTGCTCCAAAACCCACATAGTACACGGCACTGGTGTCTTTCTGGAAGACGACTAGGTTAGATTTCATTCCTCATTGGGAAAGCAGACAAACGTTAGGTCTTCAATGGATATACAGGCATTTTTGATAGCAATAAGCTGTTAGATTCAAGTAGGGATAGGGATCTCTTTAAGAAAGACTATTAACTGCTGATTGACATCAACAGTATCATTTTTAACCACCTTAGAGTACGAGGCATAAGCGACACAATATCCTGCGACGAAAGTGATGACGAAGCATCAGGCTGAAGGTACTTTGCATTAATGAGATAGGGTTAGCACACCTGTCTGGGAAAGACTAAGGGGACTCCTCTAAAACGAATACCCAAGGAGTATAAGAGGCTAGTTCTCTTTTCAGGGGTCGGTTCTAGCAGAAGAACATCAATGCTTACCATACTTTAAGTGGCGCTACAGTCCGGGATGAACCTGGGCCTCAGTTAACAAGCTTCTCCAGCCAGGTCGGTACCTGGCTAGCTGCCTCCAGTTTCGCACGCTAAGTTGGCTCAGGTCCTCTTCCACCTGCGTGCGCCACAAGAGTCTTGGCCTTCCTCTACTGCGCTGTCCCTCGGGAGCGGATTCGAAGACTTTTCGGACCGGAGCATTGGTGTCCATGCTCTCTACATGACCCAGCCATCTCAGCTCCTCCACTCACCGTTAATGCAGACGGGACCGAAGATCGCCCGAAAAATTTTTCTCTCGCAGCAACCAAGAACACCCTCATCCATTTTTGATAATTTTCATGCCTCTGCGCCATAGAGCAAGACCGGGATTATTAAAGTCTTATAAAGGGTGACTTTTGTTGTCCGAGAGAGGCCTTCTTAACCCAAAGAAACAGCGGTTGGCAAGAGTTATTCTTCGCTTGATCTCAGCGCTGGTGCCGTTGTCTGTATTCATAGCGGAGCCTAGGTAGACAAAGTCCTTAACTACCTCAAAGTTATATCTGTCGAGGGTGACGTTCTGTCCGAGACGTCGGTGTTGGTTGTCTTTTTTGCTTGACAGCATATACTTGGTCTTGCCCTCATTGACCGCTAAACCCATAGTTGAACGGACTTTTGAAAGATAGTGCCTCTTGTGTTTGCTCGTGAGTTTTGCACTATTCTTTTAAGTACTATGTTGAAAAAATCGCATGACAGCGCATCGCCTTGTCTAAATCCTTTCTGGACATCAAAGGTCTCGGTGAGATCTTTACCGACCTTGATGGAGCAGCGTGCATTCTCCATCGTCATCCTGCACAGACGGACGAGTTTGGCAGAGATGCCAAAACTAGACATTGCTCTATATAGCTCGTCTCTATAGATGCTGTCATACGCGGCCTTAAAATCGATGAATAGGTGGTGGGTATCGATCTGAAGCTCATGGGTCTTCTCCAAGATCTGCCGTAGTGTGAATATCTGGTCGATGGTGGACTTTCCTGGCCTGAAGCCACACTGATATGGACCTATCAGGTTGTTGACGAACGGCTTCAGGCATTCACACAATACGGCGGATAAGATCTTATATGCGATGTTAAGGAGACTGATGCCGCTGTAATTGGCGCAGTGCAGAGGGTCTCCTTTCTTAAGAATTGGACAAACAATGCTGAGGTTCCATTCATCGGGCATACTTTCGTCCGACCATATTTTACAGATGAGTTGGTGTATGCTCCTTACCAAGTCATCGCCTGCCGCTTTGAAGAGCTCGGCAGTCAGGCCATCCGCTCCAGCAGCTTTGTTGGACTTAAGCTTCGATATGGCTATCTTCACTTCATCCAGGTCGGGTGGACGGAATTGTTGGTCATCATCGTCCAGGTTGAAAGGTTGATTCGGTTGATTCTGCCTGACAGCGGTATTTGGTCCGTCATCGCCGTTATACAGTCTGCAGAAATGATCTTTCCAAATCCTCAGCATCGACTGCGATTCTACTACGATGTTCCCTTGTTCATCTCTAAAGGCCTCGGTTCGGGGCTTGTTTCCGTATCATGTTATTTTTGCATTTTGGTAAAACTTCCGAACCTCATTCCTGGAGTAGCATCTCTCAATTTCCTCGATCGCGCGCTTCTCATGCTCTTTCTTCTTCCTCCTGAGAAGCCGGTGCTCGTCTCTCCTCTTCCGCTCATAGAGCTCATAAGCAGCTCTGGTCTTTCTAAGCAGCGCCGTGTTATATGCATCTTGCTTAGCTGCATGTGCTTGCCGGCATTCATCATCGAACCAGGGGTGTCGTTGTGGTGGACGAGTGAAACCCAGCACATCAGAAGCGGCATCTCTGATGGCGTTTTGGCAGTGTTTCCAATGGTCTTCGATGCTTGATGCTGGCGGCATTGGACCTCTTAAGAGATTAAGAGACACTCGATCGGAAAAGGACTTGGCGATCTCTTGCGATTGTAGCCGTCTGACGTCGAATTTTCTCACAGCATTAGTTTGTCTTGGCGTAGTTTGGGATATCCGCAACCGTACCTTGGCTACAACAAGGTAATGGCCCGAGTCGATGTTGGCTCCTCGGAACGTACGGACATCCATAATACTGGAGGAGTGTCTTGGGTCGATCGCAATGTGATCAATCTGGTTGACTGTTGATTGATTAGGAGTTCTCCAAGTCCCCTTTTGTATGTCGAGATGTGGGAACCGCGTGCTAGCCACGACAATGTTTCGCCCCGCAAAGTCGATTAGTCTGAATCCGTTATCGGAGGTGGTGTTGTGCAGGCTATATTTTCCGATTGTTCCACCAAAGATACCCTCTCTTCCTTGCTTTGCATTAATCCGCATCCAAATAAGCGCTGCTTTTGCCATCGATAGCAATTGCCGCAGTAGATGTCGCAGTTTTTCATCTTCTTTTTGTCCGGCCCATCCCATCGCATTTCTTGAATGGCGGTTATGTCTGCTTTGCAGCAGCCTAGGGCCTCCGCTAGTTGCTCGGCTGCACGTGGTATATTAAGAGATCTAACATTCCACGTACATATCCGAAGCTCAATGCCCTTGAATTGTTTGTGTGGGTTGTAAACAGTAGATCCGTTCATATCCCTAACTTCTCTTTTTTTTTTTAAATGGCCAGGCAATTACCTTGACAGCACAACCCCAACCTGGATGACCAGTTCCATTTTTAATGCCTCTAGGACGAGGGGTCGGTTACAGCGAAGCCAATAAATTGATAACTTTAGCCTCGGGATGGGTGACCCGCATGGTGGAATCGGTGTTTTCCTTAAATTGTTTCGGGAATCATCCTAACCAATCGGATGTTGTATTATGGCTGGAACTCCACGAACCGATACTTTTTACTTAAAAGCGAGCACTATCCGTATGCCATCAGACTTCCTAATTCACTTATGACGTCTAGAGAAAAGAACCCGTTTAATGAGGCTGATTTCTGTATTTCCACAAATTTGCCAGGTCAGGCGAAAGGGTATGTAGTAACGTCAGCTACTCTTTGCTGGCTTGTCATTCGCTTCACACAAATTATTGTAACTTCCAAACAAGTCCCATGTTAAGCGTATCTTTACACATATCAGAATAATCCTTACAATAAATCTCAGAACTTACATTCACTCATCCTCCCGGTTATGCCTAACCAGACTATTATATTCTCTATCCCCAGTTGAAAATCATTTTATAAATTATCGTCCATGTCGTTGTCATAATAATAACTCGTGATATCCTAGTGACTACAAGTACAACGTACAATATGCAAAAACTCATAATTAGAAACCTGTCAGCATGCATGACGGGTCACCGAAAAACTTTGCCGGGCCTCATTTAATGGGAAAAGTTAGTCACTTTGGATTGCTGATTTTAGCTCACTGTGAATACGAACAGATATCAGGTGAAAACTACTAATTACCCAGTGCCAGATGCCAGTAAATATGAAACCCAGGAAACAATTCGGATTTCCTTTCCAAACAAGAAACCAGAGTACGGACGTACTGTTTACATTTTGGGCAGACATACCCGTACTCGAACACATGCTCGTACAAATATAATACTCCAGTCTGCCCTCTGACGTGACCTACGTTCGATTTAATAGTGTAGTGTCGTGTGTTTGTTTCCGTTTTTATTTGATCCCGGCCGGCATTTCGCGAAGTAGAAATACGAGTAGGAGAGTACGACTACCAGATTCTAAACATGCGAAGTCGTAATTTGTGTGAGCTTTTCGAGTTGTTCACGTTTACTAACTGACGAGCAGTGACAGAGTTTTTTTTTGAAATTTCTAGTCTACCAACTGTCCAAAGGAAAGGGGGTGAACATAAAAAACAATAAAATCAAGACCACCCAAGAGAGGGGTTGGCCTATTGAAAATAAATCTCAATCGAGAAAATTAACGGCGTCACATTTATGCGAAAGGGTTTGGGACTATGCCGTTGACTGCAGAAAAACCAGGCAAATAATGGATAAACAGATTTTGTAAATGCCATGACATGATTTTGACCAGTAAGAGGTTAGGAACCTTAAAAGAAGGGTGACAGAGGGAAAAAAGAACAGAAAAAGGTTAATCCTCTCAAATTGCCTTCGTATGCAGTGAAAAGATTGCAGATTTAGCATTGAGGACTTAAGGCGGGTCGGCAGTTTAATGGGAATTCCAATTCCAAATGCTAAAGATAATTGCCATCCAAAATACATTCATCAGCACCAGCTCCTTATTCATGAATGTCCTTACGATGCAGTGTTTTTGAAGGTACGATTTACTGGGAAAATTTCCGGGGAAAGCGCACTAGTAGACATATTTGATGTTGTGCTGGATGGAAAAGAAATGTTTTCTGATTAAAACCAAATGTTTCCACAACGCCACAAGAGTTGACCAGTGAATGAACTCGTAGATATGGTGCCCTGCATTACAAAAAACTCACCAAAGTGAGGTGAAAAATTGTTTAAACAACGAAATACATAGAAGAGTTATAGTTGTTTCCTAATCGTACAAGAGAATTGTCGGCTAAAATTGGGCTCCTGAGCTTGAAGTCGTGAACTGCATCTACGCCACGGTCGTGATACCAATTCTCGCTTGCGGCACTACCAGGCGCTTTAAAAGTGGAGTAATATCAACCTTACGCAAAGGGCTGTCTATATAAGCATAGCTGCAGCGTTAAGAAACTATCCAACAGCGGCTTGTTCTCAGTTAGTTCCTTTTCATCTTCACGGACGATCTAAGTCAGCCGATCGTGTTAGTGCATAGGTATTCTCTGATAATCTCTGCATACATAAATCCTTCAGTCTATCCCATACATTTTACCGTCTTCTAATCAGGTCGCTGATGGCTTAGTCTAAATCGAATGGCCTTGTCTAATAAGGCAGTGATCAGATCTTTACTTTTGCACACCATTAACCTGAAAATGTTCGAATGTGATGGGTAAGTAGCGCAACATCACCTTCCCAGGAAACTTCCCCACTGATGAACTGGTTACATTCGAATTGCTAGGCACAAACAGAAAGCAGCTTAACAATGTGAAGCCAACAATGTCGTACCTACATCAAGCAATGTCCAAATCAAGCATATTTTCAAGTACTCTGTAAGACCAGTATGAGGTAGACTCATCGAGACAACAATGGAGCTAAAGAAGACCACCAACATAATCACACTGTGCCGTTGCAATGTACGAACAGTGGTTCAAGATAACTTTTGCAGGAGAAGCATGGGTCAAAAACAAGAAGGCACTCTTTCTCTGAAGCTTACTTGACTTTGGATGTATTGAAGTGCTATCCAATTTTGAGATCAAAATGGTCCCTGATCATTAAGGATCACCAACCTTATTATATTCCAAAGCAAATCTTTTGCTCTCCCTTCCCATGGTCACCCTATAGTATAGCTAAGGACACTACTGCTCTATGTACACCGGAATGAGGACAGCTCTAAACTTACTTAACCTTACCCAAAGTCTACAAACGTGATCGGATTCCGCTGGATACTAATATTGTGAGCGAGCTCCTTTAGCCAAGAGACAATAAGCAGTCTAATCAATATATCTTCACGATTTCAAGGATTCAAAGCTTCTTATCGGTGGAGACTGAAACAGATACGTCGGTAAATCGAAATAAAAATATGAAAACTGACACTTTGGAACCAAAACCTCAGTGGAGAAAGGCATATTACGGGTAACAACTAAAACAAATAAGAAATCTTAACAAAGAAGGATATATCAAGGCTCCAAATGAGCAGGAAATCATTTGTAAAGTTTTAGTAAAATTTAATTGTACATCCCGATATAAATTAATTTTCTGCATGAGCAAATGCACTGCATCGAATTTGTCGTGACTCTTTGCATTCTTTGCCGAGGTTCATGCTACCTTATGTTATATATTCGTCTCCGATTGGTGTAAAGTGCTTGGGTTATATAGGGTGTTTGTAACCGTCGCGCTCGTGCACTGGTTGATGTCCATCCGAACTCATTTTGCCAAACTGATAAGTGCGGGTACTGAGCAGCAGACGAAAAGAGCGGCAATATGAACAGGACCGCAGATTAATTCCCCCAGTTGAAATCAGCGGCGAGGAAAATTTCTGGAAAAAATGATATCTTATCCCGACTACTCCGTGTTGTTTTCAGCTCAGGCCGGTAGGGATTTTCGAGACGAAGTCAGGGTATTGACAAAGAGATGATTGGGAATGAGCCTAACTGTCCCACTAAACTGAGGGTTATACCGCCGAAGTTACTGCCCGGGTACGGAAAAAAGACGAATGTTACGAAGAAGTGTTGGATACGGAAGTTCATACTGTTTACAACCGCTGCAAACGAGTCAAGGACAACAAACTTGCACCAGTCCCTTCATAGACCACGTCCTACCGAACAAGTAGCACAGGCCCAGGACTGCTGTTCAGTAATAGATATTACCACCATCCAAGTAGTGCGATGGAATGCGACATGTACAACGGCTATTATTGCCTACGGCAGAAGCAGCACCAATTTGGATGCAGATTTATTGTTGGAGGCAGGCAGGAAGTCTTGAGTTTCCGACATGTTAACGAGCGCATTGTAATAATCTGTATCAAGGCCAAAGTTGCCTTTGGAAAACCAGTGGTAACACTGCCAAAAAGTCCTCACAGATGCCGCTTGTAATGTGCTGGGTTTAACTCGACTACCACAAAGCAACTCCTGGTTTCACGTCGAGTTCTGGCAAGTTTCAGAAGTTCTACCAACAAGCAAGGAAACATCGTAGTAGAGCCGAAGTCGATGTTAAAGATTTGCAAAGAGCATTTCTGTAGACAGTATAACAGCGATAAGCACTCTTGTCAAGTAAAATGAACTTCTCTGGGCTAAGAAGGCAATTGACTAGCAAAGCATTCTCTCGAACAACAGAAGTTACCCTTTAAGGGATCTCAATAATCCTAGTTCTGATCTATGGCGCAGAGGCATGTAAAATAGATGAGGGTGCTCCGGACTGCTTAGAGAGAATAATTCTTCGGTCCCATCAGCATTGACGGCGAGTGAAGGAGGAATTACATCGATGAACTATATGGACTTAAGGTCCTAAGATAGCTGGGTCATGTAGAGCGGATGTATACCAACAATTCTGTCCAAAAAATCTTCGAATCTGCTCCCGTGGGACAGCGCAGTAGAGGAAGACCTTAGATATCCCCATAGAGAATAATGAAGAAGCCTCAAATTACATGATCTTGGAGGCCAATTTACAGTTCCATTACCAGTGTTTCATTCAATAAGTTACTTTTTTTCGTTTACTGCATGGTACATAGCGTCTCTTCCAAATTTCCACATTCGTGCTATTCAATCTAAAGTGAATATCCTTGATCGTAGCACACTGATTAGCCTCATTTTTGAAAATATATGGTCCGATGACTCTACCAGCCGACAGTATGCACCAAACTGTGCATTTTTCGGGACATAACAGCGTTTCGATAAGCTCATGTGGACTATATCCGCTCCAAATGCGACAATTTTGTATATTGACATACCCATTGAGCCAAAAATGAGCTTTATTGCTGATCACAATTTTTCGATAAAACAACGAATCCAATTCAAGTTGATTTTGGGCCCATTCATCGAAATTTCAACGAAAAGGATGGTCATTCGGCGTCAATTCTTGTACGAGCTGGATCATGTAAGCCTTCAAACCAAGATCTTTGCATAAAATATTCCATTAAGTTGACGGACAATAATCAAGTCGTTGTGAGCGACGTCGAATCTGTAAATTTGGATCTTCTTCAACACTCTCCTGAACGGATACAATATTCTATTCAGTACGCACTTTTCTTATGCACCTCGGTGCACTGAGTCTTGCAAAGAAAATGTATCAGATCGTCGATTATGTCGGCCGAAATATGGTACCAGTGGTCTATAATTTTGGAACCGAATTTCAAAAATTTGGTAACGTTCTTGAAGTGTCTATGTCATTCCAAACACTAATAAAAAAATGACACTGTCGACATTTTTATAATAATGATAGGAGATGGTCGTTATTACGAGTATATTTAATTTTGGTGCATATAGATAGATGCCTAAAATTACAATGAGTATCAACAAAAGCGTATGAGCTACACACAAGGGTTGCGCTTTGCATTAAGTCAAGGTCGACATTGTTGCAGTCTTTGTTAAATTTTATTGCATATTTAAATTTTCCAATATGCATAGGTGTACTTACCACTATTTTAACCATTAATTTAATATTTGCACATGGACTTCAATGTAAATCATTTGAAACATTGTCACCCTAAAACCAGCTCTGTACATAAAGCAGCATTTATTTGCCATAAAATGCTTAATTACGATAGCACTGAGATTAATACATTCAACCATGCACTTGTATAAATTTATGTATTTACTAATTATTGGGAAGTTTTACGTTAAATTGATCATTAAAGGTAAATTAACTATTTTCTGCGGCACATTGCGGCTGCCAATCAGTTCGATGAAAATGGTGATAATACTTAGTGCCGCAGAATTCGTTGAATATTTTATAATTGCCTGATTAATGTGTTGAGATTTTTGCCACATGTTCTTTTGTCAATGGATTTGAATGTCAGTGAAAATGAAAATACAAGTACACCAGGCCTTTTAAAGGAAACCAGAAAAGGGGTAGAATGGATCAGGTTTTCCCAACATACACCTTCATGTGTAAATATGTTATAAAGCAAAAAATATACAGATTTCCCTGGATAAGGTTGCACTTGACATCACATAGAGAGCAAAACTAAGACTAACGTTTCCCAGAGCACCTGCTGATTTAATAACAAGGTGCAAAGCGGCCATCTCCTCAGTAGCGATGCGAAATACCTAGTAATTTCGTATAGTTTGTAGTTAGACCCCTTACATACTTAAATTGGGAAAAAATCCATCCCCACAACCTGATGGCTTGTAGGAATTTTAAATTTCAAGAAAACCTCTCCCCAAGTGTGAGTATCTAGAGGTCGTACTCTTAAAATTCTCTTTTCTAAGTAATTTCCCTTCAAACGATTCTATTTTGAAATTAAATTTGCATGCCTCTCCATCATTATTTTTTTGTTATACTCAACCTACTTACTACACAATTCCCTATTGACACACTTCTTTCAAACCACGGATTTCTACGCACCAGACAATGTCGGTGTGGAACTAAATGTGATTGATGCAGTACGAATGAGGATGTATTAAAGAAAAAAAGAAAAAAAAAACACCGAATATATCCATGTACAGGAAAGTACTGACAAACTAATGTATCCTAAGTGAATTAAGTTGTTGCCGCACAGTGACAGTGAATCCTACTTAGATATTCTAACAGGTCTACCCGCAGATTAGTCCTCAGAGATATCATTCGTTTTCGTTTTCGTTTTCATTTTGTTTTATATTTTTTTCTTTTTTCTTTTACATGTTACGAGTATATTTTCCTTTTTTTTTTGGCTCTTTTACGAGTATATCCGCGAAGGATAGGTCATTTAGAATGTTCCACAACAGAAGTAGTCCTTTTTGGTGAATTTATTTTACTCCATGAGACTACATTCCAACTTCTAGTTGAAGTTATTTTTGAGAGCTGAATCCCTGGGTGTACATATATTGAAGTATACCTTTGCTTTCAGAAAATTATTTTAACTAACGGTAATGATGTGTAGAATTTTTGCAATTTTTCTCGTTTTCTTTCAGAATTTTTTCAGAATTTTCTGTGGACTGTAATTCTTGGGAAGATGAGCATTTCTAGTCCTCAGGTATTCGAGTATCTTAACCAAAATCATAAAGAAAAATCTTCGTCCAAAGACCATGCATAAGTAAATTCTGTGAGGAATTTGGAAATAGTACGGATATCACAATCAGGCCAAATCAAAGCAAATCATACTTTGGCATATAACCCTTATGTTGTCAGCAGAGTTCCAAGCCTGTGACCAATTCTATTAAACAGTGTTTCTATCAGGCCACTTCGATAGAGAAACCTTTGACGAAGTAGTTAACACTTTCCATCTGAGACCCGGAATCAGGGAGAAAATAGCATTCCAACTCTCGGGGCTTCTAATTTCTGAATTTGATGCTTCTTTCCTAAGATGAAAGCCCAATTCATTGAGCTCACCCTTCCACTTTTTTTTTGTGTTTTTTTGGTTACGTCAAAGGATATGGTGATCTTTCAAATATGCTAGTAGCCCGGGCTAATTTGTAGGTCCACCTGCCTTTAAACGTATTACCCAATCGAGCTTGCCACACATCTATTGAATTTGCTTTCTCTTCTTCGCTAACTCTTCTTCTTTCGCTAGCCTCTTGATGCATCGAGCCTATTCTATTGCGAATTCTCTGCATCTCGCTCGTGAGGATATCAATCGGAATCACTGCTGCTATAACGAAAGCTGCCTCGTCAGAGGCTGATGGTCCTTACAGCGCAGAGGCTGTAGACTGATATCAAGTTCCACCGCATAAAGAGCTGAGTTGACAACACTGAATATCATATCCAGGTCCTAAAATGTTTGGCATTATCCTGGAGAGTGCTGCCTAGAAAAATTTTTTTTTACTAAAGTAATCAATATGTTGGTTAAACTGCAGTCTGTTGTCAATCATCACTTCTAGGTATTTGACGGCTTCTTTGGATCTGATGATTTGGGTTCCAACTTGCACATTATTATATTCCACAGACTTGCGGATGATATCGTCATCGTAACCATGTCCAAGCACATATATGAAATAGAGTCGGCAACAAACGATGTAATCTCCTGATTTATAGGTTGTCTTGGCTAGATATCGCAAGCCTGCGATTCTAATCACCAGACCAAATCCGTTGAATACATGCATGTACCTAGGCGTTATTATTGCTAATAAGCTTAGCTGTAAAGCTCACCTAAGTTGAGAAAATAGCATTTATCTAGGTGCAGCCGTAGATTATTACTATCGAAAGCAGTCAGCTCTGTAACACTGTACGCGTCTCCAGTATGGAAACTCCCGCCTGTCCTACCGCTTGAATTCCGCCAGCTATGCAACAATCAATTTCGTTCTTTCCATATCTCCCTTTAGCCTAAATACTCGTAAGACCTTACACATTCGGCCTGAGAAGGCAAGTGCGTGCCCGACCAGTAAACGAAGAGATAAAAAAAACCTGGAAAATGATTTAAGAAAAACTTTCCTCTATAGCCAAACAATTACCATGCAACCGAATAACTAGGGGAGATCCTACCCTGCTACAAAGTAGACATCCAAGAACTCCGATGGGCTGTACCGAACAAAAGGAGATTAAAAAAAAATTATATCTAAGGCCAGTTGCAGCGTTTGTTGGGTTGCAAAACTAAGTCTTAAGCTAAGGGCATTCAAATGAACGCTTTCTCTAGACACAGATAGCATCTTTGGCAACACTGCGAGGAATGTTGACGTTTGACGTTAAATTGCATTTTCCGATCATAAAACCTAGAAAAGCCCATTGCCGCCAGCATCGAACTTAGAAGGGTAGTGGCATCGATGGTTCAGCTGTTGGCACTCAACTCGCCCCAAAAAACTAACACTGGTCCTTTCACGAAATCAGGGAAGCAAATCTAGAACAATACTGGATATACAGAGCGGAAAAGAAGCTTAAAGGAAAGATCACGAGAACTATTTGATCAAGGCCTTGGAGAGGTGCTGCCAGAAGAAAATCCGAAATATTATCCCAACAAGGCCCTCTACGTTTGACAATTTCCTGATTAAAGTCAGCCGAACAGTGATGATTACCTAATCTTTGGGGCTTACTTACTTACTTACTTTAGGTGGCGCTACAGTCCGGGGTGGACCTGGGCCTCAGTCAACAAGCTTCTCCAGCCAGCTCGATCCCTGGCTAGCTGTCTCCAGTTTCGCACGCTAAGTTGGCTGAGGTCCTCTTCCACTTGCGTGCGCCACCTGAGTCTTGGCCTTCCTCTACTGCGCTGTCCCTCGGGGGCGGATTCGAAGACTTTTGACCAGAGCATTGGTGTCCATGCGCTCTACATGACCCAGCCATCTCAGTCTTTGGATCTTCACTCTTCTGGCTAGGTCCATGTCGCTGTACAGTCCATACAGTTCGTCGTTGTATCTCCTCCTCCACTCACCGTCAATGTAGACGGGACCGAAGATCGCCCGAAGAATTTTTCTCTCGAAGCAACCAAGAACACCCTCATCCATTTTTGATAATTTTCATGCCTCTGCGCCATAGAGCAGGACCGGGATTATTAAAGTCTTATAAGGGGTGAGTTTTGTTGTCCGAGAGAGGGCTTTGCTACTCAATTGCCTTCTTAACCCAAAGAAACAGCGGTTGGCAAGAGTTATTCTTCGCTTGATCTCAGCGCTGGTGTCGTTGTCTGCATTTATAGAAGAGCCTAGGTAGATAAAGTCCTTAACTACCTCAAAGTTATATCTGAAGAGCGTGACGTTCTGTCCGAGACGTCGGTGTTGGTTGTCCTTTTTGCTTGACAGCATATACTTGGTCTTGCCCTCATTGACAGCTTAACCCATTTTCGCCGCTTCCGTCTCAATACTCGCGAAGGCGCCACTGACATCACGCTACTTTCTCCCGATTCTGTCAATATCGTCGGCGTATGCGAGTAGTTGGACGGACTTTTAAAAGATAGTGCCTCTTGTGTTTGCTCGTGAGTTTTGCACTATTCTTTCAAGTACGATGTTGGAAAAATCGCACGACAGCGCATCGCCTTGTCTAAATCCTTTCTGGACATCAAAGGTCTCGGTGAGATCTTTACCGACCTTGATGGAGCAGCGTGCATTCTCCATCGTCATCCTGCACAGACCGACGAGTTTGGCAGGGATGCCAAAACTAGACATTGCTCTATATAGCTCGTCTCTATAGATGCTGTCATACGCGGCCTTAAAATCGATGAATAGGTGGTGGGTATCGATCTGAAGCTCATGGGTCTTCTCCAAGATCTGCCGTAGTGTGAATATCTGGTCGATGGTGGACTTTCCTGGCCTGAAGCCACACTGATATGGACCTATCAGGTTGTTGACGAACGGCTTCATGCGTTCACACAATACGGCGGATAAGATCTTATATGCGATGTTAAGGAGACTGATGCCTCTGTAGTTGGCGCAGTTCAGAGGGTCTCCTTTCTTGAGAATTGGACAAACAATGCTGAGGTTCCATTCATCGGGCATACTTTCGTCCGACCATATATTATAGATGAGTTGGTGTATGCTCCTTACCAAGTCATCGCCTGCCGCTTTGAAGAGCTCGGCAGTCAGGCCATCCGCTCCAGCAGCTTTGTTGGACTTAAGCTTCGATATGGCTATCTTCACTTCATCCAGGTCGGGTGGACGGAATTGTTGGTCATCATCGTCCAGGTTGAAAGGTTGATTCTGCCTGACAGCGGTATTTGGTCCGTCATCGCCGTTATACAGTCTGCAGAAATGATGTTTCCAAATCCTCAGCATCGACTGCGATTCTACTACGATGTTCCCTTGTTCATCTCTACAGGCTTCGGTTCGGGGTTTGTTTCCGCGGCATGTTATTTTTACCTTTTGGTAAAACTTCCGAACCTCATTCCTGGAGTAGCATCTCTCAATTTCCTCGATCGCGCGCTTCTCATTCTCTTTCTTCTGGCGGCATTGGACCTCTTAAGAGATTAAGAGACACTCGATCGGAGAAGGACTTGGCGATCTCTTGCGATTGTAGCCGTTTGACGTCGAATTTTCTCACAGCATTAGTTTGTCGTGGCGTAGTTTGGGATATCCGCAACCGTACCTTGGCAACAACAAGGTAATGGTCCGAGTCGATGTTGGCTCCTCGGAACGTACGGACATCCATAATTACTGGAGGAGTGTCTTGCGTCGATCGCAATGTGATCAATCTGGTTGACTGTTGATTGATCAGGAGTTCTCCAAGTTCCCTTTTGTATGTCGAGATGTGGGAACCGCGTGCTAGCCACGACAATGTTTCGCCCCGCCGCAAAGTCGATTAGCCTGAATCCGTTATCGGAGGTAGTGTTGTGCAGGCTATATTTTCCGATTGTTCCACCAAAGATACCCTCTCTTCCTAGCTTTGCATTAAAATCACCGAGGACAATTTTAATGTCATAGCTAGGGCATTGCTCGTAGGTCTTGTTGAGGAGCTCGTAGAAGGCATCCTTGGAGTCGTCATCTTTCTCCTCTGTGGGGGCATGCGCGCATATGAGGCTTATGTTGGCGAATTTAGCCTTGATGCGGATTGCTACGAGGCGCTCGCTCACATGCCGGAAGCTGAGGACTTCTTCGATAAATCTGCCTCCGACAACAAATCCGCATCCAAATAAGCGCTGCTTTTGCCGTCGATAGCAATTGCCGCAATAGATGTCGCAGTTTTTCATCTTCTTTTTCTCCGGCCCATCCCATCGCATTTCTTGGATGGCGGTTATGTCTGCTTTGCAGCAGTCTAGGGCCTCCACTAGTTACTCAGCTGCACGTGGTCTATTAAGGGATCTAACATTCCACGTGCATATCCGAAGCTCATTGTCCTTAAATCGTTTGCGTGGGTTGTCAACAGTAGATCCGTCCATATACGAGGTTTGTTGATGCTTCGTAACTTCTTGTTTTTTTTAAATGGCCGGGCAGTTACCCCGTCGGCACAACCCCCAACCTGGAGGACCAGTTCCACTTTGAGTGCCCCTAGTACGAGGGGTCGGTTACACCGAAGTCAGTAACCCGTTCCGGGATGTGAGCGCTGCCGTTGGCCCTTATAGGGCTCGTCCGCCACCATCTCTTTTCCAGGACCCTGACTAAGTCCTGGAAATCCTTTCCGGCCTGAGCTCCAAATATGTCGGAGTAGCCCGGATAAGGTCTTTTTTTGTTTTTCCGACACTAATCCTGGTTAATGGCGCAGGAAACTCGCCATTTGCCCCCTTCACTTCGCAACCTCTAGTGAGATTCCCAGATGGCGCCACGGGGAGGCGTGAAGTAGGACTTATTAGCAGAGCTGCAAGATGTTCGGCTGCAGAGGCTCATTCTCGTCATTTAAGGAACCAGCACCTGTCGGGAGATGCTACTTCTACAAGGCCTTATACTAATCGTTGCCATCCTTACTTACTACACCAATTTAATGTTCAATGATAATATGTACACTACGATCCGGCCTTATTCAACAGGACGCAATCCTCTATATATGTAGATACCAAAGGGTAAATACAGAGTAGGGACGGTATCCCTGTAATATACCATCGCCACAGCCGCGGTGCGCATCTACTACGGGTACGACGTCAATGCTCAGGAGCTCTTCCGTTTGAGTTCCGCAAAAGCGAACAGAGACCGGGTCGATACTGACAGTACCCTGATTTTTGGTGGCTTAGAGGAGAAGAGAGTATCGATATGCTCTTTTAGGCCAGTGCGTTAGTCTTATACTATTAACGTACTTCTCCTAGTTTTAAGAAGGATCTAGGTTAGATAGGGGGTTTCTGCTTAGAGGCCGGGTTGGTTGTGATGAGGAGGCACCACTGAGAAATTATAAATGCTTATTGGTATCGGTTACGTCTTGGCGATGTATTTGCACGATGTTAACGAACCCGAGGCGCCCGAATTTGCAATTGGGATCGTGACCACACGACGCTAACATAATTTGTAGTAATCTGCTAGCCGAGGACGCCATATCGCATTTTCTTCCTGAATGTGAAGATATTGCTCGAAATCAATCAAAGTGTCTACATGGACATACTCCTTTCAAAACTTGACAGTGATATTCTAGAACAACTAGGAAGTCAAGTTTTATTTTTTATTTTTCTGAGTCTAAAGGGATCGTAAAAGGTTCTATCAGGGTTTTTTGAGTATGCAAGCCTTACACCTGTTTTCAGTTCAACATTAACCTCCGACCCGGCACCAGTAAGTAGTAGTAGCAGTAGGTGGCTACTGTTCACAGTCGTTAGGTTATTATACGAGTATGTGGCAATATTTTCTAAATAATGGTCAGATTCCGAATCATACGTCTACGGAGATTTTTTGTAAATACTCGAAGCTTGGACTTGAGCATCCATCTAGTCTATTTGTCAACCATTGTTCAGGACATGTTCGACTTTGTAAGCAATTCGATTATTTGTACAATAGTAACTCAGGTGGCTTAGCGAATCGAGCAGTTAAGTTGTGCTTTGGTATATCCCTATTGAATGGTACCAGCCTTTGGCACGTAGTTTTCTACATAGCAAAGCTTTTAAAAAGATTTCTCACATAGAGCCATTCTAGTTGTGTTTGTAGGTTTCAGTAACTCTAAACTAACTTTAGTTCCCATCACCAAGCCCGAAATTGAGAAAATTGGCTTACTTGGATCTGGTCCTAATTCAAAATATCTCTTTAATCCGTGAGAACAAGAGGTTTTTGACATTTTTTTCTATTAAAAAGAGCTACAACCATCTAAATGCAATTACAACAACTGCATAGCCAGAGGATATTTTCAATTAAGATCCGCAACAAACGCCTCTCAATTGTAACCCACTTTCAGGAGTCTCATACTGGTAGACTCTTAAGATCTAAAACAAGCACCTTGTGGTAAGAAGAAAGCCACCACATATCCGGACATACTCGTAGGAGCAAGTGTCCATATGGAGACACCACTTTGTTCCGCTTTCAATGCTCTGTACCCCCTCATGTCCACAGTCCTTCTCTCACGTTTCTGCATGAAATTCTATTTTCCTATTCCTTATGGCGGTACAGACGAGGGACTGGGAAAATAACTAAACAAAAATCAAACAAACAATGATTCCGTTGAACAAGTTGTTTTCCGTTTCTTAAGTGCATGTCTCTGTCATAAAACGTGTCGAAGGAAAAAACAAAAAAAAACGAAAAAAACAGAAAACAAAACCAAAAGGTGGGCACAAAAAATGAAAACAAAATCCACGAAGAAAGACGTTTTCATCCTTAAAAGAAACATTACACGTTTATTGTCCATGCGGTACTATGACGGTTGGTGGTATCCTGGCAGTGTTGTTGAAAATTGCTGCAACATAAAATAAAAAGGAAAACAGGAAAACCAGATTCTATTCAATTTTCCCTCCTTATGAGGATGTGGAGGAGTTTTTTTTCTTTCTGGTTGCTATTGTCTTACATATGGTGCAGGATATTTTCTTAAATTACACAGAGGTTTCGGATTTGGATAGATGGAAAGAAGCCTACTTTTCAGTTCGTTCTGTAGCAGGACTTGAAAAAATGAAAGAAAGACAACTGTGTCTTGCATATAGTGTTCTTTCTGTTCGAAAAATGTCATCCTACAAACAGGATATGATGGCATGTTGATGATTATTTTATTATTACTTGCTTCCGTGTTAACTCAGGTACTACTTTTTTGTTCTGGAGTAATGCACTCTGCTTGTATGAAGATACATATATCTGATGCATCAGGAACCAATAATTTGACCTGAACTTTAACTTTGCTTTACTAAAGGAGGCGCTATAGTTCACAGTGGGTTACTTAATTATCAGACTGGCAACCTTTAGAGGGTTTAAGCCTGAACAACTGAACAACAGCCTTCCATCAATTACGGTCCCGAGCGTGCTGCTTCCAGTTGGAAATGCCAAAATGTCTTATATATCCGCAATCGCCCGATCTTTAAACCGAAGGTTCGGTCTGTCTTTTCTTTTCGAACCTGGTGTATTGGATTCGAAGACCCTCTTAGATAAAGAATTATTGTCCCTCAGTTCGATGTGGCCGAGCAAATGAAGTCGACGTATTTTTGCCTTCCTTACTATTTCCACGTCCTTATACAGCTCACAAAGTTCGTGGTTTTGTCTAACTTTCCATATGCCCTCCTTACAGACAGGACCAAATATTCGAAGGAAGATTTTACTTTCAAAGAGCCTTACCACTGTCTTACTTAGCGTCGAACTTTCGGCTCCATAAAGCAGGACTGGCAAGATCAACACTTTGTAGAATATGATTTTGACTCTTTTCGTTACAAGTTTTGACCCAAGTTGTTTCGACAGATCAAAGTAGCAGGGTTATCCTTCGTCGAATCGCCATCGTTGTAGAGTTAATATTTGCCCGAGGTAGATGAACTCCTTGACTACCTCAAAGTTGTAGCTATCGATAGTGACATATTGTTATAGGGGATGTGCAACGGAACGATTTTTAGTCGACAGCATATATTTTTATTTTTCTCATTGCTGGTCCGGAAACAGCACTGATATTGGCTGATCTGTGCGGTGCAGCATGGTTTTAGACCTTCACACAGTACACTGGATATTAACTTATAGGCTACATTAAGTAGGTATATGCATCGATAGTTGTTATACTCGTAGAACCTTCTTGTAGATGGGACATGCTTTACAAATCATCAGATTAAGCTTCTTGCCAAAACATTGCCTCTGGTCTTGAAGAGTTCAGATGGCAGGCTATCCGAGGCAGCTGCCTTGTTGTTCTTCAGCTTTTGCATAGCTGTGCCGATTTCTTCTAAGCTGGGCAGGAACTAATTCTTTCACTGGAGATGTGTTCTCTTCTCTTCTTGGTAATGTCTATTAAGCAACTGCTGGAGTGCAGTGCAGTGCAGTGCAGTGCAACAATCCCCTGTTGTTCAGTGGCCAGATTACCTTCACAATTTTGAAGTACTTGGAGACCAGTTTTAAAGCTATTGGCAGCGTTTTTGACCATTTTAAAAAAGCTCCTGATGTCTTTTCTAGCAATCTTCGATATCCGTGAGCCTGGAGACTTCAAAGGCGATGCAGCATTTTCCTGTATGTCACATCTGTTGCCTTCTATTTTTGCACGAATTCATCATCATACCACGGATTTCTTATCTGGAGTGGATGGTAGCCTAAGGTGTTTTCGGTCACCTCCTTGATGGAAGTGCCAATGCCTAGGCATACTGGAAAGTTTTTCATCCAAGAGCTCTCTGTAGTCTCTGGCTATTTCCGGGGTGCATATACGTTCAATGTTGAACCTCATTTTTGGATGCTGTTGCAGCTTTATTTCACTTGATAATTGGGCTCTAAATCGGGCTATTTCCAGAAAATGGTCAGGGTCGACGTTTGTCCCTCTGAGCGATTCAGGATATTTGATAAGCGACGTCCGTCAATAAGCACGTAGTCAATTTGATTGCCGGTTCGACCGTTCGGAGTTAGCCAGGTTGTTTTGTGGATTCTTTAGTGAGGGAAACTCGTGCTACATATCACTGTGTTACTAGCTGTCGCAAGGTCTGCGTTATCTTTTGTCATTTAGTGGAGACTGTATTTTACCACCGCTTCGACATAGATGTTCTCCTTACCGATTTTGGCATTGAAGTCTCCGAGTACAATTTTTGCATCGTACTTCGGTCAGGCTCAGTTGCCTCCGTCGAGTAGGTAAACAAATTCCTCCATGATGGATTCTTCAGCCTCATCGTTTGGGGCGTGAGGACATATGAGGTTGACATTGCGGAATCTTGTATTTGAGCAGATTCGAGCAGGCAATCACTGAGGGGCTTAAAATCGATGGCCTTCGATTTGAGCCGCATTTTCCCCCGACAAATCCGCATCACAATTCTTGTAATCATCTGTGGCAGCTGCAATAAATGTCGCAATCTGTTCTTTCTATTACTCTCGATCCTATTCAGCCAACTTCTTGGATTTCATTAATATCCGCCCTATACTGCTTGAGGATATTTTCTAGTTTTTAAGTTGCTCCTAAGCTGTGAAGCGTTCTTTCGTCCAAGGAGGACACTCTTTAATCATAATCCTCCTTCCGCCGTGTTGTCTTTGATTTTGGGGTCCGTGTGTATCGGAAGGTGGATTGTGTTCATTCATAACTTTTGTTTCCTAACGTGAAAGGGTCGTAAGCCCACAGCACAACCGCTATTCTGTTTGGAAAGAGGGTGGGTGCAAGCTTTAATCAACGGCACTCTCTAATAAGAGCAAAATTGCTCTAATTGCCATCAGCTGTGCCATCGCCAGAATGCGCTGCTACTGCAAAAAACGTTATGGTGCCTTTAAGTCCGTTCATATTTAGGCAGACATGCCAAATTTCAGTGCGATACTGTGTTTAGTTTTGTTTTGACAGCTGATTGCTGTTGACGTGTTTGGCATCATGTTGAGTATGGACAAAAACGATTTTCGTTCTCTCATAAGACATTATTTTCTGAGAGGCAAAACGGCGAAGGAAACAAAAGAAAAGTTGGAAAAATATTATGGGGCTAATGCTCCGTCAGATTACACCGTCAAATATTGGTTTCGAGAGTTTCGTGGTGGCCGCAACTTTACTACCGATCAAGTCCGCAGATGTCACATGTGCTTAACGTGTGCTACGGTGCGTCTTCGCACAAGATATCAAAACAAAGCGTTGATCAGCGCCCTTCGGGTGATAAAGATACCACCACCAGTTCCAGATTCGAAGTCGTGTGTAAGGCACGAACTTCCCCTTTGGTGAAGGGTCGAGGCCTATCTAATACATCAGGCATTCCGTGGATCATGGCATCCGGTTGCGGTGCAACTCCACATCGAATAGACCAATGATTCCGTAGCAATCAAACGGCCACCACCACTATACTCCCACAAGGGGGCCAACTCCTAGGTCAGGCTGGAAACAATAGTTCCAGGGGCCCCTGACCTCCCGTGGTACCAGAATATAGCTTCCGGTCGAGCTTCGCAACCTTGCGGTCACTTCCAGTTGGGCACTTCACTGCCCAGGACTGGCGGCCTTCAGTACCCCAATTTCTTCTAGCTACTCACAATCAACCCGCTAGCTCTCTACTGCGTCTTCTAAGAAATACTTCCCTGGCAAAGCTACAGGGTCTTTCGAACCATACGGTGTCGGTTAGAATTCCACTAACATCGTAGGTCTCACCATTGAAGGTGATGCCCATAGCATGCAAGTCCCTAACTTCCGAATAATTTGGGCACTCGCAAAGAACGTGCAGCCAATCTTCATGGGAAGCTGCACATGAGCAATTCGCCGAGCCACTAAGCCCCCTTTTATGCAAAAATGCATTAAGGGCGCCATGCCCGGTCAACAAAAAGCCCAAGCTGAGGTTAAAGTTCCGTTCAGGAAACCTCTGCATGGTCAGCACATCCCTAAGAAAGCTCTAAGTAACCCTGCCATTTTCGCTAGCAACCCATCTAGATTACCATCTAGTTATCACGCATGCGTTAAGCAAGGCTTTACGCTCCCTCCGGGATGGGCCTTCCACTTCCCTCTAGGAGACCCAATCTTGCTCGTTTAGCGGGAGACCTTTTCTGATCTTGAAGGCAATACCACGACGTATCGCCTCCAGATAGAGAGTTGGCACTCCCAACAAGACCTGCATTGCCTCAGTGGAGACAGTGCGGCACACAGGTAGGCAACCAATCAATGCCACTCTTTGGCAAGCCAAAATCTGACGGCAGCAATCATCATTCGTTGCCGCATCGTACCACACCGACGCTCCATAAGTTGCACAGGCAACTAAAAGACCGTCGTATATGACACGAACGGAACGCCTGTTAGGCCCCCAGTCAGATCGCAGAATGCGCCTCACCTGGCCTACAGCACACAACATGCGTTTCCGCATTTGCTTGAAATGAGGCATGCGCTCACCCACCGTTATGCCCAAGTACTTGACCTCAGCCACACACTTAATGCTAACGGCATTCATGTGAATCAAAGGGTTCCGACGTCTCGTTTTCAATTTGCCCTTCAGCAACATTGAAACAGTCTTCTCCGTTGACACCTTGACGCCAACGCTTTCTCCCCATTCGGAAACGATTGAAAGAGCTCTTTCTCCTACTTGTTCCGCAAGAGCCCTGGACTGAGATCAAGTCCGCAGCGGCAGGCCCTCCGACGCGGTTACAAAGGACAATGTCAAAAAAATACATGAAATGGTGTTGGCAGGGCGGAAAGTGAACGTGCGCGAGCAAACAGATACCACAAAGATTAGTACTGAGTGCACACGCCATATTTTGGGCAATATTCTGCATATGAAAAAGTTATCCTCAAGCCGCGCATGCTCACTCCTCACCAAAAACACGAACGCGAGAGCACTTTGAAAGAGTGTTTGAACTTGCTGATGCGGAATCGGGCGGACTTTTGGCGTTGGTTAGTAACTGTTGATGAAACCTGGATCCACTATTATACACCAGAGAACAGAATGAGTGCCCGGCAATGGACTGAAGCCGGCACGAGTGCTCCGAAGCGGCCGAGGGAGGCTCAATGGGTCGGAAAGATTACGGCGTCGGTTTTCTGGGATTGTCATGGCATACTCTTCGTGGACTACCTCGAAAAAGGAAAAACCATCAACAGCGAGTATTACTGTGCACTACTGGAGCGATTGAAGGCCGAAATCGCTGCAAAACGGCCTCACATAAAGCGAAAAATTTGTTTTTTGCAAGACAATGCACCGGCGCATAAATCAATGACTTACGGATCCAATTGCTGTCGCATCCACCGTATTCGACCGATTTGGCTCCCTCACAGCTGAGATACGTGAGTGTACCATCTTAGTCGAGGTCTTCCTATACCGTGTTGTTCTTTCGAAAGAATATATTCATCCATTCAATATGTTTCAGTCATCGGGGCTGGTGAATTCCGGCCTTTTTGAGCAAACTAATTTCGTCCCATACACATGTTATGGTTATATGTTCTCACCCAAATTCGGTTTAAGAAGAAATGACCTAAAATTACTCGATTAACATTTCTATTTGATTTGCGGCCCGGGTCAACCCCGGACAGATTTATTAATGCTTATTACAAGCTAATTCTTAGAACTAACAATTTTCACTTAAAACTAAAGATAAAAACTAAAGGGTGGAAGCGGTTAAAAAAAAGAAGTTAGGATATGAGGCATAGGTGGAAGTAAGAGTGTTTTTAAGAGAGAGTTTGGTGAGATGGTAGTCGAAGAGAGGCAGAATATCGTTAACTTCACGAAGCATTCTAGACATTGGCTCCAAGTGTCCGTAATTCGTTCGGTGAAGATTTAGCCGGAAAAGTGGCACAGACCTAAGATTGCGAGGGTTGGTATTACTCGTAAAAGAAATAAGTCGAAGTAAGGAAGGACAATCGATATTACCAACTAAAATTTGATAAATAAGGAGAATGTCGGCAATTTTTCGACGTATAGAAAGGGGTTGTAAATTTATAAGTTTCAGCCGATCAGTATAAGGTGGTAAGTTTTGGCTATCATCCCAGGGAAGACCACATAAAGCGAATCGAAAAAACCTGCGTTGAACAGCTTCTATCCGGAGAATGTGTGTTCTGTAGTAGGGTGACCACACCTGGCTTGCATATTCAAGAAGAGGCCTAACAAAGGTTATGTAAAGAGATTTAGTAACACAAGGATTGGAAAACTCCTTAGACCAGCGCTTGATGAAGCCAAGGGCAGAGTTGGCTTTCTTTATTATATCATCAATGTAAGAACGGAAATTGAGTTCCTTATCACAGATAACACCTAAATCCCGCAACTCATTCACTAAGGGAACAGGAAGATTAAAGATTAATTAATCAACATCATTAATGGCCAGAATGAATAGTAAGGGGCCAAGGTGGCTGCCTTGAGGGACACCAGAAGAGGCTTTAATTGGGTCAGAAATCATGGACCTGAATAAAACATAGTACTGTCTTTCATTTAAATATGATCGAACCCATGTTATAAAGTTTATTTGGAAACCAAGAGCTTTTAATTTCAGAAGGATTATATCATGTGAAATCCTATCAAAGGCTTTGCTGAAATCGGTGGTAATCACATCAACTTCATTTCCAGATTCCAGTGCACATAAAGTGCTTGATACGAATTCCGTTAAGTTGGTAGTCGTAGATCTACCTTTGAGAAATCCGTGCTGGTTTTGGGAAACAATAGGCTTACAATGAAAAAGCATCGTGTCATTTCCATGTCGAGGGAAATAATCCCTGGGTGATAGGAAGCTGAAAGAGAGCTGTAAGAGGTTGGGCTAGGTGCATTTCACATTTCTTTAAAAATATAGGGGGAAGATCATCAGGGCCAGCAGAATAATCATCTTTGAGGTTTATAATTTTTTCTTTGACTTTCTCTAAAGTTATAGACACAGATTCTAAAGTTGTTTGTGGACAGCAGTTTAAGTAGGAAAAGTAAGAGTGGTCTGGCTCTTGGGAATGGGTGGCGTACGCTTGGCTAAAAAAAATTGCGAAGAGATTTGCTATAATTTGGGGATCGCCCGAGGAATTATCTAGAAAATTCAGAAATGATGGATAGTTATCCGATTTACTTTTAGTTTTGATGAACTGAAAGAACCGCTTGGGGTCGGAAATGAGTGTGCGGTCCATTTGGTTCAAATAGTTGTCATATAGAAATGTCAGTTGAAATGAGCATACAAGTGTCAAACCACTCAAACTTTAAACTTCATGGAAATGATCGCAATTAATAGCACTACCCCGCTGGGCACCACGGTTGCAACGCACTCGGGTGATCCCAGAGCAAGCAGAAGTGCTTGCGTCAGAGCCCGACGGATTCCGGGGGCGGGCAAAATGAAGTTTCCAAAATATTTTCCTAAACTTCGGTTTGCAAGTTGGAACGTCGGATCGATGACCTCAAAAAGTTTAGAACTGGAAGCGATTATGCGTCGCAGAACTCTACAAATCCTGTGCGTACAGGAAACGAAGTGGTGTAATACAGGAAATAAAGCTCGTTTTCTAGATTTAAAAACTAAGGCATTTAAGATGTTCTACCATGGAACGGTCAATGGACGAAACGGTGTTGGTATCGTTGTTGCAGCGGATCTTCTAAGCAATATCGTTGGTATTTTGAAAATAAGCGACCGCTTAATGAGTGTAAAACTCGTCATACACAATGAAACGTGGAACATTGTTAGCGCGTACGCCCCACAAAATGGATGCGACCAATCGGAAAAAGATAGATTTTGGTCAGAGTTCGGTAATTTGCTTAGAAATATACCTATCGATGAGATGCTCTTCGTAGGCGGAGATTTAAATGGCCACGTCGGAGAAACAAATGTTGATTATGAGGACTGCCACGGCGGTAAAGGCTTTGGAACCAGAAATTCAGCTGGCGAAGACATCCTTGTAGCATGTAGGGCTTACGGCTTAACCATCTTAAATACAATGTTTATTAAACATCAACGACATCTTATCACCTATAGCAGCGGAGGCCACGAAACGCAAATAGATTATCACCTCTGCAAAATGTCGATGAGAAACCGTGTTAAGGATTGTAAAGTAATACTTGGAGAATCGCTAGTAAGCCAACACCGTCTGCTCAATACAGAATTTTTCACAGCGGAACCACCGAAAACACGGGCATCGTTTGGAAAGCCAAAAATCCGGTGGTATAATCTATCGAAGGAACGAAGCGCAAGATTTATCGCACTGGCTAAAGAAGTACTTAAAAATATAAATGGTATAGCAGACTCACTTAGCCCGCAAGAAATGTGGAACAGCATGCACGAGGAATGCATAACTCTCGCAAAGTCCCATCTGGGGACTATATCGAAATACCATCACGTCGGCAAAGAAACATGGTGGTGGAATGACGAAACCAAACGAGCTGTGGCCGACAAGAAGAGTGCATTCCAAGCGTGGACAAAATGCGATCGGAGCGACGACATCGGAAAAGCTCGACTGGCTCTTGAATACGAGCGTCTTAAAAAGATCGCAAAGAAAGTCCTGGCTCGAACTCGAGCGGCAGAAGCGGAAAACCTGTACCAGGAGTTGGAACAAATATCCTCACGATCGGCGGATAGAAGACAAGCTATCCAAGAAGTTCAAACGTCGTACAGTACTAAAATGCCAAATATTTTTAAGCTCGCTGCACAGAGGAGAAAAAATTCAATGGAAATAACCTCGCCGAAATACATCAAAAATGCAGACGGTCGCCTATTAACAAATGAAAAGGAAATTTGTGACCGGTGGCTTGAATACTGCAAGGAGTTGCTTAACAAACAGTTTCCACGTGATATCGTGCCGACAGCTGGTCTATTCGAGGAGGAAGTTTCGCACTTTTCAATCGAAGAAATAACTATAGCAATTGGAAAAATGAAGCGGGGGAAAGCGGCGGGACCAGACAGCATTCCATCAGAGTTTTGGTCGAAGATGGAGGGGATCGGCAGCGTTTGGCTATCGAAACTTTTAAATAAATTAAAATGGACAACCTATGCCGAATCAATGGAGAAGTAGCTTCTTGGTTCCATTATACAAAGGAAAAGGCGACACTCGAGAATGCAACAACTACCGTTCAATCAAGCTTATGTCACACACAATGAAAATCGTCGAAAGAGTCTTAAACGAACGTCTTCGGCAAATAAGAAAGCTCGATAGTAGCCAGTGTGGATTTATTGGAGGAAGATCGACGGTGGACGCTATCCAAAGCCTACGAATAATAATGGAAAAGCACCGAGATTCGTCTAAGGATTTACACATGGTATTTATCGACCTCGAGAAAGCATTCGATCGAGTTCCTAGGGATCTCATATGGGCCGCGCTGAGGTCTCAAAACGTACCGGAAACGTATGTTAGAATAATACAAGACATGTACGGAAACGTGAAAACTGCGGTTAAAAGCTCTGCTGGACTAACGAGAGAATTTGCAGTTTATGTCGGAGTGCATCAAGGAACCGTACTTAGCCCTTTCCTCTTTAGCGTAGTGTTCAACTATCTTTTAAAAGACTGCATGCGCGAAGCAAATGTAACGCCAATTCTCTTCGCTGACGACGCAGTTATACTTAGCGATAACGTCGAAGATTTACAGAATGCCTTAGATTCATGGAGAAATGCGCTAGAGAGAAACGGGTTTAAAATAAGTCGTTCAAAGACGGAGCATTTGACGTGCCCATTTGCGCATCCGTTGCGACCTGTTCCGGATATAATGTTAGACGGAATAGTTCTTCCGAAAAGCACTATCTTTAAGTACTTAGGATCAATCGTTAACATGGAAGCGAAATGTGACGACGACGTAAACCACAGAGTGAGTGTGGGATGGATGAAATGGCGGGAAAATTCGGGAATCTTTTGCGACCGAAAATTTCCACTTAAATTAAAGGGGAAACTCTACACCACGGTTGTTAGACCAGCTCTTATATACGGTTCACAGTGCTGGACAATGTACGAAGCGTTTAAAAACAAAATGACGGCAGCGGAAATGAAAATGTTAAGGATGTCTAGTGGAGTCACTAAACGCGATTGCATTAGATCTACGCGTATAAGAGGAAGTCTACATATAAAGAATTCGGTAACCGAACAGCTTGAGGCGAATAGAATAAGTTGGTATTGCCACGTTCAAAGAAGATCTGCGGAAAATCCGGTTAAAAAGGCACTATCAACTACGGTCACTCCAACTGTAAGAAAACGAGGTCGGAAAAAGAATTCCTGGATTTCTCAGATGGCAAATGCGCAACAACGTCTGGGGTTAACCACTGAAGCGATCCAGGACCGAGCATTATGTAGACGCGTTCTGCGGTCTGCGACATTAGCCAACCCCATAAGCGGAGCAGCAGCGATGCAGTAAAAATGGGATACTCGTTACGCATAAGTTCGTATAACGAGGAAAGGGTTAATAAAAGGATAAGAAGAGTTGTCATATAGAGTTTGACAAAGTACAGAGAAATTTATTTGGGCAGACTGGTAGTAAAAGAAATCGATGTCCGAACGCGATATTAAGTAAGTACGCCAGAGCTTATTTCTCTTATTACGAATAGATCGCAGCTCTTTATTATACCAGGGTGGCGATGATGAGGGATTCTTTTTGGGTAAAAAAGGTACGGATTGGGAGAGACATTTGAAATTTCGGTATAGAAGGATGCGGGAGCATCGTTAACCGTGAGGTTGGGATTATCGTAAAGAAAGTCAAAATTAGCCTTACTGAGAAGGTTATTCAGTTCGGTATAGTTGGCCCTATGAAAATTAAAACTGTAAGAATACTCATAAGAAACGCGATTAAGACCATTGTCATACGCCAATGTAAGAGACAGGGGAGGATGGTAACTATCCAACTTAGAAAGAAGATGTCTGCTTTCTAAAACGATGCAGTTATCTGTATCAGTGGCGAAGACTAGGTCGCGTTATCTGCCAATGTTATTGGTGACACCACTTAATTGATACAGACCAGAGTCAGTAAGGTAGTCGATGAAAAGGTTTTCTTTATCAGAGGTGTGATTTGTTGCAGTAAAGTAGGACTGGTCAGTCTGAGCCCATACAAGCTTATGTAGATTAAAATCACCTAAAAAAATAACTACGTAGCTGGGATCAGCAGCATCAAAAATGCTGTCGATTGCATCAACAGCTAGCTGGTAACCTTGAATTGGTTGAGAGGGGCAAATATAGCAGCAGCAAATATATAGGTTGCGCTTGCAAATAGGAATTCTAGCGCAAACAAATTCAAAGAATGCAGTGGACGATTTTTGAAAGGGTTTAGACTCGAGACGAGAGTGTATAGCTAGAAGTACCCCACGGCCATATAAATTTTCCTCCTTATCTAGATCGTCGTCACGGTGTAAATCAAAGTCTTGGGAAAATAATTCATTATCCTTAATATCAGGGGTGAGATTGGTTTCTGTGAGTGCAAAAATGTCGTAGGGTAGAATCTGCGAATTAAGATATATAGCAGAGATCTTAGTTCGTAATCCTCTTACATTTTGATAATACAGGGACAGATATTTGGGAGGCTTCAGCAAAGAATTGAGTGGTGGGTTAGGAGCGATGGTAGTTTTTGAAACTAGACCGTGCTCGCTGGAGGTGTAGTATGCGTTTGGAACTTACGTGAGACGCAAAAGAGGAGAGATCATTAACCACATCATCAGGAGTCATATCTAATTGCTCATGAAACCGTATAAAAAGTTGCCGCAGTTCATTGTGATTAGAGGGAAGGCCTTCTTGCAGAATGGAAACCATTGCATTGGTTTTCGTTATACCGTCTATACAGACAGAGTCTGGCTTATCATGAAGATATGCGAGATATAAACGAACATTATCGTATAGTCTGCGGTCTCGTAGTCGAGAGAGAACATACCGGCCATCTTCCCCTGAATCGATAAGGTGCTTGGTTAACTTTGCCTTTGGAGGAAGTATGGGGTCTAAAAACGAAGGTAGTGTGGAATCAGGGTGGGACTCTAGCTTAGAAGATGGGGAGGGATTTAAAATATGGGAGCGAATAAAGTTAGGGTATGTCGTTTTTGTTTGAGTGGGATGAGAAGAAGTTGTTGTGGTTTTTAAATGACTGAGAGGAGGATCAAGACTAAAAGATACATGTTTGGGAATTGGGTTGGACGGTGTGGAAGAACGTGTTGTGGAGACGTGATTAGCAGTATGAAGTGAAGAAGGAGTGAAGAAAGGGAATGTCCCAATTTTAAAACTCCAGTTTGGATCAGGAGCTTGTTTGTTAGGCTTTGGATTTTTTTTGTGAGAGTTGGGCTTCGGCAAAGGGTTAAAGGTAGTATCCTTGCGATGTTTGTTGTTTCCTCTATTTGGTTTTAATCTTTCCATGGTTATTCCACCCAGATTGATGACGTCCGAATCAGGGTTGATGAACATCCATTCATATTTTAATGGGATGCTTACCTTGAGGGTGTTGGTGGAGATCTTACGGCAGTTGATGACATCAATTTTAAATTTAGATTTGAAGAGACTAGTTAGCCTGGCTCGATCGAGATGTGTACCTCTTATTAAAGAGTCAACCGATTCGGCTTTGTTGGAATTGTTCAACTTTTTGATTCTCTTGTTCCACTCCGAAAGTGTCCACAAGGTGCCAAATCGTGAGATTGTGGGTTCAGGAGTTGATGTATTTGAATCAATTTCCGGAGCGGGTTGTGGTGGAGGAGATGTTAACCCAGGAGTTATTGGTGGTTCCATTATTGCAGATTCAAGCATCTCAGTCAGAATCGAGGTGTTGTATGATGCAGTCGGTAGAGCCTGGGATTGCACCGGTATATCGTCGATTTTACTGGAAGCTATCCGGATGTGATCAGCAATTTCGTTTAAAAGCGCGCGTGATTCGGTTATCTCATTTCTTAAATCACTCATTTGGCATATGATGTTTAAGAGCAACTGATCATTATTTGGAGGAGAGGGAACGCTCTTATTGCTTTCTTCGTTGTTCGTAGAAGAAATTTGTTTCTCAGTTACCGTCTTAGTTCAAGCGACTTGTAAGAATGTTTCTTCTATTGATCTTTACTGTAGTGCCATTTTTCGAGGTTAGAATGGAGCCCAACCAATGAAAGTCCATCAGCACTTCAATGTCATAGTTTGCCGCAATGAACTGAACAAGCCGTTGGTGTTGGATGTCCTTCAGCTTTGCCTCTTCTTCCCTTACATTTTCAACATCATTTCGCAGAAGCACTTCTCCATAACCTATATCCTGCTGTCACATTAATAAACAAGATTTTAGATCAGCGCGCTGATTCCGACGCTCGTCGTTACTCTTCGCCATAACTGGTCTTCTACGCGTGATGATGTACTTTTATGGCACTTCTTGAAAAAAACGCTTAACACACGATCAGAAAAGCGGAAAAAAATCTCTAAAGCGTTTTATACCCATTAAGAAGGGAAGGAATCCAAGTGTATGGGGAGCTATACACTTGAAGCTAACGCCTTTCTACTCGCCCTTGATGGTTTTATTTCGGGTCGACCTATACCTCAAGAAAATGGGAGCGACAACGGTCAAGCAAAACGAATTCTTGATGAACTCTTCAATACTCTTCGCAGCAAACAGCACAGTAGACCACCTTGCTAAAGATAGCATCCGTTGGAGTTTCATACCTCCTCCCTCATAACATTTTAGCAGTTAGCAGGAGTCAGAAGTAAAATCCGTAAAGATGCACCATAAGTAATAGAACACACCAAGCTTACATACGAGGATTTGTGTACGCTACTTGCAAGAATCGAAGCTTTCTTAAATTCGCGACCTAAGTGGGTAATATCTAATGCTGATACTATTACCCTCGAATTCTTTTGTATTCGATTTTTATACAGCCATACCCAAACTAGATGACTTTCAAAAATAACATCAACGAAGCTGTTTTATAGAACATGTTGTTAGATTGCAAATATGTTGTGTCATGGAGTTGTATGCCTACGGGTATACCGCGACACGCAATTCGAAGATAATCAGATCTTAGCCCGTTGCCATGAAACCATCATATAACTAAATGCAGATCCTTCGACATTATTGCCTTTGCCCTTCCGATACGAGTATGTGGCAGCGGATTCATATGACGTCCGCATGGATAGGTACTTATCCCTTTTTGAAGACCATTCCCATAGAATGTTGGCATAACCATCTAGTGCTACTAACTTTAACGAAAAGAGCATATTAATCCGCGCTAGAAAGACAAACTAGTGAGGACCTTATTACATTTTTAAATTTACTGTAGTCATGGTCCCTAAATCAACGTAAACAACAGAACATACTGGTAATGAACGCGACTAAGAATGATGCCGGTGCAAAAGGGCTTTAAAAGGTCATACTGACCTGAAACAATTACAGTGACCAGTTAACCTGAACATGTTAAACTGAATTTCAACGAAATTTCTGAAAACCAAAGACTTCCACACAAATACCACATCATTGCCTCTGAAAAACCCCCAGCACCGTTAGAGATTGAATAGTTGAATTCGAAATAAACAACAACGCACCATCAAAAAGTATTTACAACTTGCAGACATTTTCGTTCTTTCCAGGCTATTCGGGTTAAATGTCTACGACTGACCCGGATAGAACCACGAACCATCCCCGAAGTAAGTTTAGACTTTTTTTTTCTACTCTTTGTCCCGTGTACTCGTATTTCTCTACTACCATCGCAGTCGACAAATGAGGGTTAATTATGACCTATTAGGATACAAAATTACAATCCACTTCAAAGTGAAAATTTAATTACCCAGCTTAACTAGGTGTAAGGAACTCGTTTAATTTAATTTTTGCAACTCGGAAATTGTTAAAGGACACAACATTGGATTACCGAGGAAAACTTCATTGAAACATTGCCCGCCGTCTGGGTAAGCCTTGTATATAAGCGTTTAAATGACTTATTAAATCGAGAAAAGGAACGTAATGCTACACAACAGGATAATGTTGGGAATTTCTTCTAATTACAAGTGTTCCATTATACGTATCGATTGCAGTTGGTGATTCGAAGACTGCCAAAGGAAAAGAGCGTTGTGAGTAACAAACAGTAGGACCAGTACTTTGCTGCAGCGCGCGGTACGAAAGTTGATAATCAAAACTAGAAAAATTACAGGAAGGTTTAACATGGAAAAATTGGTATTGTAAAATACACTCAAAATCGTTGTCGATCATCTACGAGTACAATACTGGTAGACATCAGGAAGGCCGCTGAGCCCTAAGAGACGCGGCACAGGGAAACATTCGTTTAGTCTTCTGATAATCTAGAAAGTCATTCCATCTACAGTTATGCTCATATGAAACTGAACTATCGATTGAAGACTTTGCCCGGAATGCAGGCAGATTTAACGTAAGTTCGAGACGTGAAAAATTGTCTATTGAGACTTGCACCGGTTCCTCACAATACAGTTCGCTGCCATCAGTATTGCGTATATCCTCGCCGCACCTTATATCGGTTTTAGAACCATCCGTTAAAACTCAACGATTTTCTGGCCGAATCTAACCTAAGGCACAGGAAAAGTTGATTTATTATTTATTCCACAGCTAGAGTTGTGGTGTCATTGCATCTGACATAGACACTGCTGAAACGACTAGAAACTCTGCTTCATCCTACATCACAACGTGTTCCAATGATATTCCAACTGTCAGCTCCTTGAAGAAGGCTAATCTGATTACTGCACAGCCAGCTCAACGTATTCAGATTGTGTCATGTTTCCATTTATAGTCAAGCTCGTCGAACTTTCTTCGAGTTGATTTTAGTTTCACACTTCCATTTGACATGTTTCAATAGCTTTATTATCAGCTTGAAGTACAATCAAAACATTTATGAATGGAACTCAACTTCGTTGATATGGCCAACGCGGGCACGATTGCAGCGGTCGATTCGTTGGACCCGATTTTCAACGACTCGGCCACACATTTCGGCCGAAACGGCCGCTATTTCGCGTTCAAAGTTGGCTCTGAGCTCTTCCAACTTCGTCGGTTTGTTGGCATAAACCAATGACTGAACGTAGCCCTACAGAACATAGTCAAGCGGCGTCAAATCGCACGAACGAGGCGGCCAATCGACTGTCCCATTTCTTGAGATAACACGCTCACCATACTTACTCTTCAATAAATCGATTGTAACATGTTCTGTGTGACTTGCGGCACCATCCTGTTGAAACCACATATCGTCCAAGTCCATATCTTCCAAATTACGCCATAATGTGGTCTGAGCAATGCCCAATTCTTGAGAACGCCGTGGAATTGACTGATTTGGATCGTTTGCTACGGACGCCTGAACGGCAGCGATATGTTCGACACTTCTACCAACCAGTTGTCTCACTGATACGGCAACATCACACAACGAATATGTAGACTCAAATTTTTGCACTAAACTTGTTATTGTCTATCTACTAGGGCGAGAATTACGACCGAAAATTAGAATTAACGCTCTTAAAGTTGCAGTTACCCACTCCGAATTTCGGTAGAAAATTTTTATAATTTGCAGACGTTGCTCGTTCGTGAACTTTACCATGATGAAAATGTTGAGTTTACTGAATAAATTGACAGTGACAGTTTGATGATTAGTGAAAGTGTGCGTTCTTCTAATCTTCTTTGAACGTGGCAATACCAGCTTATTCTATTCGCCTCAAGCTGTTCGGTTACGGAATTCTTTATATGTAGACTTCCTCTTATTTGCGTAGATCTAATGCAATCGCGTTTAGTGACTCCACTAGACATCCTTAACATTTTCATTTCCGCTGCCGTCATTTTGTTTTTAAACGCTTCGTACATTGTCCAGCACTGTGAACCATATATAAGGGCTGGTCTAACAACCGTGGTGTAGAGTTTCCCATTTAATTTAAGTGGAAATTTTCGGTCGCAAAAGATTCCCGAATTTTCCCGCCATTTCATCCATCCCACACTCACTCTGTGGTTTACGTCGTCGTCACATTTCGCTTCCATGTTAACGATTGATCCTAAGTACTTAAAGATAGTGCTTTTCGGAAGAACTATTCCGTCTAACATTATATCCGGAACAGGTCGCAACGGATGCGCAAATGAGCACGTCAAATGCTCGGTCTTTGAACGACTTATTTTAAACCCGTTTCTCTCTACCGCATTTCTCCATGAATCTAAGGCGTTCTGTAAATCTTCGACGTTATCGCTAAGTATAACTGCGTCGTCATCGAAGAGAATTGGCGTTACATTTGCTTCGCGCATGCAGTCTTTTAAAAGATAGTTGAACACTACGCTAAAGAGGAAAGGGCTAAGTACGGTTCCTTGATGCACTCCGACATAAACTGCAAATTCTCTCGTTAGTCCAGCAGAGCTTTTAACCGCAGTTTTCACGTTTCCGTACATGTCTTGTATTATTCTAACATACGTTTCCGGTACGTTTTGAGACCTCAGCGCGGCCCATATGAGATCCCTAGGAACTCGATCGAATGCTTTCTCGAGGTCGATAAATACCATGTGTAAATCCTTAGACGAATCTCGGTGCTTTTCCATTATTATTCGTAGGCTTTGGATAGCGTCCACCGTCGATCTTCCTCCAATAAATCCACACTGGCTACTATCGAGCTTTCTTATTTGCCGAAGACGTTCGTTTAAGACTCTTTCGACGATTTTCATTGTATGTGACGTAAGTCTGATTGAACGGTAGTTGTTGCATTCTTGAGTGTTGCCTTTTCCTTTGTATAATGGAACCAAGAAGCTACTTCTCCATTGATTCGGCATAGGTTGTCCACATTTTAATTTATTTAAAAGTTTCGATAGCCAAACGCTGCCGATCCCCTCCATCTTCGACCAAAACTCTGATGGAATGCTGTCTGGTCCCGTCGCTTTCCCCCGCTTCATTTTTCCAATTGCTATACTTATTTCTTCGATTGAAAAGTGCGAAACTTCCTCCTCGAATAGACCAGCTGTCGGCACGATATCACGTGGAAACTGTTTGTTAAGCAACTCCTTGCAGTATTCAAGCCACCGGTCTCAAATTTCCTTTTCATTTGTTAGTAAGCAACCGTCTGCGTTTTTGATGTATTTCGGCGATGTTATTTCCATTGAATTTTTTCTCCTCTGTGCAGCGAGCTTACAAATATTTGGCATTTTAGTATTGTACGACGTTTGAACTTCTTGGATAGCTTGTCTTCTATCCGCCGATCGTGAGGATATTTGTTCCAACTCCTGGTACAGGTTTTCCGCTTCTGCCGCTCGAGTTCGAGCCAGGACTTTCTTTGCGATCTTTTTAAGGCGCTCGTATTCAAGAGCCAGTCGAGCTTTTTCGATATCGTCGCTCCGATCGCATTTTGTCCACGCTTGGAATGCACTCTTCTTGTCGGCCACAGCTCGTTTGGTTTCGTCATTCCACCACCATGTTTCTTTGCCGACGTAATGGTATTTCGATATAGTCCCCAGATGGGACTTTGCGAGTGTTATGCATTCCTCGTGCATGCTGTTCCACATTTCTTGCGGGCTATGAGTCTGCTATACCATTTATATTTTTAAGTACTTCTTTAGCCAGTGCGATAAATCTTGCGCTTCGTTCCTTCGATAGATTATACCACCGGATTTTTGGCTTTCCAAACGATGCCCGTGTTTTCGGTGGTTCCGCTGTGAAAAATTCTGTATTGAGCAGACGGTGTTGGCTTACTAGTGATTCTCCAAGTATTACTTTACAGTCCTTAACACGGTTTCTCATCGACATTTTGCAGAGGTGATAATCTATTTGTGTTTCGTGGCCTCCGCTGCTAAAAGTGATAATATGTCGTTGATGTTTAATAAACATTGTATTTAAGATGGTTAAGCCGTAAGCCCTACATGCTACAAGGATGTCTTCGCCAGCTGAATTTCTGGTTCCAAAGCCTTTACCGCCGTGGCAGTCCTCATAATCAACATTTGTTTCTCCGACGTGGCCATTTAAATCTCCGCCTACGAAGAGCATCTCATCGATAGGTATATTTCTAAGCAAATTACCGAACTCTGACCAAAATGTATCTTTTTCCGATTGGTCGCATCCATTTTGTGGAGCGTACGCGCTAACAATGTTCTACGTTTCATTGTGTATGACGAGTTTAACACTCATCAAGCGGTCGCTTATTTTCAAAATACCAACGATATTCTTTAGACGATCCGCTGCAACAATGATTCCAATACCGTTTCGTCCATTGACCGTTCCATGGTAGAACATCTTAAATGCCTTAGTTTTTAAATCTAGAAAACGCGCTTTATTTCCTGTATTACACCACTTCGTTTCCTGTACGCACAGGATTTGTAGAGTTCTGCGACGCATAATCGCTTCCAGTTTTAAACTTTTTGAGGTCATCGATCCGACGTTCCAACTTGCAAACCGAAGTTGCCTCTTAGATGTACAAATGCTTCAATGGTAAAATCAAAAGGCTTGGAATAAGGGCCAACTATGAGTAATACGATTTGCACTGGAGAATAAGTGAGCTAAATGTTTCTGTGCAGTTAGAACCAGCTTAATTGTACTGAAGTAAGTTCCACCCCAACTACTGATATCGTATTGCAACTTCGAGTGTGCAAGACTATGCTAGACCTTATATAGAACTGTTTTGGAGCAGTAAGGTTTAATAAGATAAAGCTTACGAGCAACTACTCGTAGATTCATGTGGGATTTTAATGCCTGAATATGATCGTTCCAAATCAAATTGTGGTCTATCCAAACCCCAAGGTATTTAAATTTATTGACGGAGTCAATTTTAAATCACTAATCAGAGCACGAGTTGTTACCTTTGCAATTTTGAATACCACAAGTATGCACTGATAGCCCGTATTTCTTTCAGTCAGGTGAATGAAAGTACAGATTAAAGTCAAATAAGTAATTGCCAGATAGTTTAAAGTGAACTAATTTTGTTTTTTCACTTACAATTAGTTTATGGACAGCCAACCACAGTCTTACTTTTTCTAAGTCCTCCTTAATTTTAGCAACGCATTCAAAAAGGTTTTCAAAACTGTATACAAAAGTAATATCATCAGTGTATGCCGTAGGTAAACCATTTAATTTTTGTTTAAAAATCGAATTTATGTAGATTAAAAATAGAAAAGGTCCAACGCCGAACCCTGTGGGACACCTTATTTTTAGAATACGTGGTTTACTGAAAATGTCAATTAATTTAATCCTTTGCACTCTGTCTACCTTACTTACTTACTTTAGGTGGCGCTACAGTCCGGGGTGGACCTGGGCCTCAGTCAACAAGCTTCTCCAGCCAGCTCGATCAAAAGCTAGCTGCCTCCAGTTTCGCACGCTAAGTTTGCTGAGGTCCTCATCCACTTGCGTGCGCCACCTGAGTCTTGGCCTTCCTCTACTGCGCTGTCCCTCGGGGGTGGATTCGAAGACTTTTCGGACCGGAGCATTGGTGTCCATGCGCTCTACATGACCCAGCCATCTCAGTCTTTGGATCTTCACTCTTCTGGCTAGGTCCATGTCGCTGTACAGTCCATACAGTTCGTCGTTGTATCTCCCCCTCCACTCACCGTCAATGCAGACGGGACCGAAGATCGCCCGAAGAATTTTTCTCTCGAAGCAACCAAGAACACCCTCATCCATTTTTGATAGTGTTCATGCCTCTGCGCCATAGAGCAGGACCGGGATTATTAAGGTCTAATAAAGGGTGACTTTTGTTTTGTTGTCCGAGAAGGCTACTCAATTGCCTTCATAACCCAACGAAGCAGCGGTTGGCAAGAGTTATTCTTCGCTTGATCTCAGCGCTGGTGTCGTTGTCTGTATTTATAGCGGAGCCTAGGTAGACAGAGTCCTTAACTACCTCAAAGTTATATCTGTCGAGGGTGACGTTCTGTCCGAGACGTCGGTGTTGGTTGTCCTTTTTGCTTGACAGCATATACTTGGTCTTGCCCTCATTGACCGCTAAACCCATTTTCGCCGCTTCCGTCTCAATACTCGCGAAAGCGCCACTCACATCACACTGCTTTCTCCCGACGAGTAGTTGGACGGACTTTTGAAAGATAGTGCCTCTTGTGTTTGCTCGTGAGTTTTGCACTATTCTTTTAAGTACGATGTTGAAAAAATCGCATGACAGCGCATCGCCTTGTCTAAATCCTTTCTGGACATCAAAGGTCTCGGTGAGATCTTTACCGACCTTGATGGAGCAGCGTGCATTCTCCATCGTCATCCTGCACAGACGGACGAGTTTGGCAGGGATGCCAAAACTAGACATTGCTCTATATAGCTCGTCTCTCTAGATGCTGTCATGCGCGGCCTTAAAATCGATGAATAGGTGGTGGGTATCGATCTGAAGATCTGGGTCTTCTTCAAGATCTGCCGTAGTGTGAATATCTGGTCGATGGTGGACTTTCCTGGCCTGAAGCCACACTGATATGGACCTATCAGGTTGTTGACGAACGGCTTCAGGCGTTCGCACAATACGGCGGATAAGATCTTATATGCGATGTTAAGGAGACTGATGCCTCTGTAATTGGCGCAGTTCAGAGGGTCTCCTTTCTTGAGAATTGCACAAACAATGCTGAGGTTCCATTCATCGGGCATACTTTCGTCCGACCATATTTTACAAATGAGTTGGTGTATGCTCCTTACCAAGTCATCGCCTGGCGCTTTGAAGAGCTCGGCAGTCAGGCCATCCGCTCCAGCAGCTTTGTTGTACTTAAGCTTCGATATGGCTATCTTCACTTCATCCAGGTCGGGTGGACGGAATTGTTGGTCATCATCGTCCAGGTTGAAAGGTTGATTCGGTTGATTCGGTTGATTCGGTTGATTCTGCCTGACAGCGGTATTTGGTCCGTCATCGCCGTTATACAGTCTGCAGAAATGATCTTTCCAAATCCTCAGCATCGATTGCGATTCTACTACGATGTTCCCTTGTTCATCTCTACAGGCTTCGGTTCGGGGTTTTTTTTCCGCGGCATGTTATTTTTACCTTTTGGTAAAACTTCCGAACCTCATTCCTGGAGTAGCATCTCTCAATTTCCTCGATCGCGCGCTTCTCATGCTCTTTCTTCTTCCTCCTGGGAAGCCGGTGCTCGTCTCTCCTCTTCCGCTCATAGAGCTCATGAGCAGCTCTGGTCTTTCTAAGCAGCGCCGCGTTATATGCATCTTGCTTAGCTGCATATGCTTGCCGGTATTCATCATCGAACCAGGGGTTTCGTTGTGGTGGACGAGTGAAACCCAGCACATCAGAAGCGGCATCTCTGATGGCGTTTTGGCAGTGTTGCACTCTGTCTACCAGCATTATATAATTTACTAAGCAGTAGCTTGTGATCAACCATGTCAAAGGCTCTGATCATATCTATGAATAATGCCACTGTAGATTGTTTTCTATTTAGTCCTACATGCTCTTAGAATGGCGTTCTCTGTGAATAAACCAGATCTAAGACCACATAGGTTAACGAAGAAGAAATCATTACGTGCTTAAATTTCTAACATCCTGACTTTTGTTTGCAGAGTATCTCCGATAGACAGGGTGCAGTTACAGGGGCTTTGGGATATCAAAACACGCTTTAGTTGCTCAGAGACTTCAGTAAAATATTCGTTAAATTAATTTGAGATGCTTACAGAGCTAGATATTCGGACCTGTTCAACCTTTAATTAATTTATTTGAATGTGCTCCTTTTGTTTCCCGGGAATACCATCTACAACTCTCCACTCATCTCTACTATTATCGTTCGCTCTTGTAAATACATCTAAGTAATACTTATTTCGTATAGTTTAAACATTCTTTTGTATTTTTTTACACAATTTATTACAGTACAATTTTAGTCTTCTATTGTGAATATACGAGTACCTTTATATATACTAATATATATATATCTTTCTTAAATGCTAACCTAAACCTATGTAAGCTGGCCATCGCTATTTACAGGGCAAATAGATTGGTCAGCTCTGCCTCATTAGTGAGGCTGGTCTGTAATTGACGGAAACGACGACGAAACATCTTCCCCATCATTCAACCACCAGAAATGCTGGTGCTGCCGAACGATATCCCTCTTATCGCGATTCCCCACCGCCCTACTGAACCTAAGGCGATCCACCCTGCCGTGTGCGACGTCTCTGATGTAGTTGAGTCGCCTGTCCCCAGCTGTCCGAGCAACATGGAAGATTAAAGGGATCGCTGATCTATCCTGGATCAACCCTATCTGATCAAAGTGGAGGAATGCTTCCGGTGGAGCGAAGCCGTTAGAGCGCACACTCTCATGATAAATGTAATTGGAGTAGTAAGCCCCGGATATCAGGTTATTCGTCGAGGCCATTGCTCGTGCAATGTGCCTTCGAGTCAGCTTAATTACGAAGTTGTCCACTCGTATTAGGTTCGCCCTGTTGTAAAGGTCCTCGTTAGGATAAATTTTTTTGTACTCCGACTCTGGTGTTCTGTACAAGCGAAGACAAGCCCTAAGGCAAGCCCTCTCAAACACCCGAATCTTTTCCATTAAGCTTGCTCGTACATTGAACCACACGGGACATACAAATACCAGCATGGGCCTGATAAGGGCCATGTAGCAGATTATCTTTACCCTCGAATCGAGTTGGCTGCTATAAAACAGTCTCTTTGTGAGGGCAAAAGCGCCTTTAGCTCTGGCCAGAGCAGCATCTACATTTTTGTTAAAATACAGAAACTGATCTAGCCAAATCCCAAGGTATCTGACTACATTTCGACAGGCAAGAGGCTGTCCGTGTTGTCCAGTGATCGAGAACTTTCGCCAATTTTTTCTGGTATCCCTAGAGGCTCCAGACAACGGCGTCCTAAAAAGAATGGTTTCCGACTTCTGAAAGTTGATTTTCAACTTCCAGTCATCGCAAAATCGTCTTATCTTATCGAAGTCACGCTGTAAGAGAGTATTAATGACCTCGATTTTTGGACCTATTCTGTACGCTATCAAGTCGTCTGCGTGCGCAATGGTATGGGGAAGTGAACCTATCAAGTCGCTTGTATAAATGTTGAATAGGATCGGCGAATTGACCGCGCCTTGCTGAAGACCATTTTTAATTTGAAATATTCCAACAGAAGTCACATCACCACTTTTCACGATGAACTGTCTGTTTTTTGCCTTTATTCCATTGGATATCGGACACCAGTTTAGACGCGGCATGTGAGATAGCATGTCCTGCCTTGAAACCGAATTTATTATCCGGAACTATATGTTTGTCCTCAACCCACTTAGTCAGAGCTCTATTGATTACTTTTTCGAAAACCTTACTGATATTCGGAAGGAGACTTGTCGACCGGAGATTCGCCGGATTGGATATATCTTTTCCCTTTTTGGGGATTGTGACTTTGCTGTCCGACCAGACAAATGCAACAACAATGAGCGAGAACAAATAGAAGACCAGCTGTGCAGTTCAATTGTGTTGGCTTTTTTTGCTGAGAATTTGTTTGATGTATAGTATAGGACCGTAAGACTATTCTACTGCTTCAATACAGTTTTGTAGGCGGCGACTTTTTAGTGGTAAAGCTGAAAACAATGCTCGTAAAAACAGACGTGCGACATGTTCCACCTGATTCAACACAAACAACAGTAGGGACGAATTAAGGCCTTTGATATAAAAATGTTATATAGGTCCCTTGGAAGTTACAGCCTATTAAACTATCCGCTAGCAGGGTCAGTCTATATTCTAGAGTGCGTCTATGTTTATATTGAAATAAAAAAAAATTAAAATTATTACACAGGCCGTTAATAATTTAGCACTATCAGCACTATCATACGCTGAGTATGAAAAGTGTAGGCCCTTGTTACCTCACATTAGAATATTTTTGAGCCAATCATTGTGCAATTAAGTTGTTTCCCGGAAGTGTATACATATTGTAAGAACGAGTATATTGTATGATATGCGACCATTTTTCCTCTGCATATTGTTATAAACCCTTCGTACTGATATTTTGACAGCTCCTCACATAGCAACATACACATGTTTGTACATATGTGAATAATTTGTTTTATCCCTTCTGCGGTTAAATTGGGTATCCAGAGAGAGTTAATTAAAACTCCACCACAGATTGCGGACTATCATAAATATACTATATGAGCCATGCGAGTGCATCATGTTCACACGATGTCTGCATGCGAAACCGTCGTGTCAACAATTTGACGGGACGCCAGTAATTGGTTCGGGGCAAGTCGTTTAGCATAATCCACATAATTGGATTTATGTCTCGAAATGAAGGTAAATGATGTCATGGCGGTTTGGATAATGAGCAGAGGTGTTAGAGGTCCTTAAAATTGATTAAAGGACTTCTTAAAGTACTCAGTTGGTGCGTCAGCGATTTTTTTCAGGACAATATAAAGAAATTGATGAGGTGTAGCAGGACTAAAACTGTTAGTTCATATATAAAAAAGATACCCCATCATGTTGTGAATATTTATATATAAAAATAATTATAGTTTACCTTGAGTGGGTTGGTTACACTTGAAACCCTTGACTCTGAAATAGCAGGAGTCCCCGGCAAATTATGATGAAAGGAAATGAAATAAAGAACGAAAACCATTTCAGAACAAGGGAAATATTCAATTGAAATACATTCGTCTACTGTCCACCTATCCATTAACAGCTATTCTACCTCCGCATTTAACTTTTTTTTTACTTAATTTTAACACCCCTGCGGGTAGGGGTTAGAATATACCCGCGGTAGGAATGCCTGTCGTAAGAGGCGACTAAAATCCATCTGGGCCGGATTCCCAGATCCGTGAGGGGGCGCTGCCACTCAAATAAGTATCCCATCCCCAAGGCAAGGTGTTATGACACCCGTGGCAAGGCGCGAATGGTGCTCGGGATGTAAAATCAATAGAGCACCGCGAACGGAGCCCTCCGGATACCTGGCGTCCTCTGGTTGTTGGGTCTCTGATGCGGTGGACCTCCCTTCCCCCATACTCGTGGGATTTAAATATGAACCTAGACAAAAACAAAATAAATAAAACAAATAATACAAACAACGCAAATAACGCAGTAAATCCAACGAATTTACCGCAGTCGTTTGATCCCTTCTCTAAAAGTTCAATGGTATCACGATCTCCACCACCAAGATCGAATTTCTCCGGGAAAAGAAGTCCGCCCGAAGCGCCTACGCGCGAAAAAACGGACTAAGTGACAAATAAAAGCTTGGAGGACGAAAACAACGCACTCCGTACGAAGCTTAAGCAAATGGAGCTACTTTTTCAAGAGCTTAAAAAAGAAGTAGACATACTTCGAGAGGAAAACAAGGCTCTGATAACAAAGCATATAAACGAAGCCTAAGAAAGCAGTCCACTCCGCTCAACTAGTCGCGAATACCATACGGACGAAGAAGAGCTAATGCGCGAAACAAATTGGACCCTAAAGAAAAGACCGTCTAAGAAACGTAAGGCTGGTTCCTCACCTGAAGTCGTTCCAGAAAAGAGCCAGGAGTCACAAAAAAGTCACCTCCAATCAACGTTGTTGGGGTCTCAGACTATAGCAAGTTGCATTGCTTTCTCAAAGATACGCTTAAATGTAAGTATAAGGTTACATCACTGCGCAACAATGTGTGGAAAGTTAACGTCGACAACTCCGATGACTACCGAGAATTGTCCGAAAAATTAAACACCGAGAAGATCCAATGGTACACTTTTGAAAACAAGTCAGAAAGACCATTACATGTAGTAGCGAGAGGACTTCACCCTTCGTGTACTAAAAACGACATTGTAAGCGACCTCCATGCAAAGGGCTTTAAAGTTCTAGACGTCGTAAATATTATTAAAAAAGAAAAGAGAAAAACAGAGGAAAACGAGGAAATCCTGGTTAAGCGGGGACTTCCACTGTTTATGCTTAGTTTCGATAAGTCCGAAAATAAAGAAGATATCTATGGTATCAAAACTATTTTAAATATCGTAGTCAAAATCGAACCTGTGCGAACACAGAAACACAAGATCGATCCCGTAATGTAAGCGTTGCCAAGGCTTCAATCATACGCGGACTTACTGCCAAAAAGAACCGCGTTGCGTAAAATGGTAAAATGTGCCGGTAAACATCTCTCAGAAGAGTGCAACTTAAATAAAGAACTTCCACCGTCTTGCATAAATTGCCAAGGAAAGCACCCAGCAAACTATCGCGGATGTGAAGTGGCGAAAAAACTCCAAAAAAGGCGCGATACGCTTTAAAAAACCTTACGTCCCAACCCAAACGCAACCACAAATAAACCTAATATTGCTAAAGAACAGGCAGTGGAAGAAAGAAAATCCGTCGCGGTAAAGTCGAAGGATATACAAAAAAAGATCGCAAAGGAAAATCCGCCACCGATTGACGCGCTAACGTATGCACAAGCTGCGTTGCAAGGAAATAAAAAAAAGCGGTGTTACGCCAGATCCAGTGGCTCGCGTTTTCTCCCTAATTCTCACGACTTTTGAGGAGCAATATTGACATTTTCTTGATTTCTGAAACTCACTTGAGGAAAGGACCTCGTGTGGAACTAAAGGGATACTGTGCTTATCATGCATACCACCCATCAAAAAATGCCAGAGGCGGATCCTCATTGTTCATTAAAGATTGTATTGAACACTCTATAAATATGAAGATTGAATGCGATGCAATGCAGTTAAGTTCGGTTCGCGTAAAATATAACCACCTGCACTACAACATTGCATCCATGTATTGTCCCCCGCGATGCAAGCTAGAAAAGAATGACTTTAAAGGTATCTTTGGTTCACTCGGACCGAATTTTATAATTGGTGGTGACTTTAATTCGAAACATACCTTTTGGGGCTCAAGATGTAATTCAACGAAAGGCAGACAACTCTATGAAGCCGGTATGCAATGTAAAGGAAAACCAACATATTGGCCTTCGGATATAACAAAGACCCCCGATCTTGTAGACTTCTTTGTTACAAAGGGAGCTGCCAAAATTTCTACAAACATCGAGGAAAGTTATGATCTCTCCTCAGATCACTCACCAGTCATTTTGACACTAAGCATACTCTTAATTAAGAAAGAAGTGGCGCCTAGATTAACTAACAACAAAACTAACTGGGACGGTTTTAGAAATCACTGCAATGAACATATTGTTCTAAACGTGTCGCTAAAAACACAAAACGAAATAGAAGACGAAGTCGACAGATTCATCAAAGTCCTGCAGAACGCTGCCTGGAACAACACTCCAACTCCAAAAAGAAAAGAGAGAGCAAGTAATGAAATAAAATATCCGCCAGAAATAAAAGAACTGGTGAGAGAAAAAAAGGAACAATCCCATGCTCCCCAACATAAAACATACTTAAACCACTTATGCAACAAGTTGAAGGAAGCAATACGAGATTACAAAAATCGGAATATCTCTTCATATCCCGAAGGTCTGACTGCCGAAAGAAGTTCAAATTACTCCCTCTGGAAAGCCATGAAGGGAATCAAAAAGCCTCAAATGCAATTTCCTCCCATAAGAAAATATAATGGCGAATGGGCAAAAGGAGATAAAGAAAAGGCGGATCTATTTGCCGAGCACCTAGAAGAAACGTTTAAGCCTTTTGATGGACAGGCGTTAACAGGAGGTTCTAATTATATAATTACGGCACCGGACAATTTTAGAATAAAAACAGTATCCCTACGAGAACTTAACCAAGCAATTAAAAAATTGAAAAATAAAAACGCCCCTGGTTATGATTTGATAACTGGTCAAATTCTCAAGGAGTTGCCAAAGAAAGCCCTGATCAAACTGCTCCAACTTATAAATGCCGCGCTAAGATTATTAAACGTTCCAAGCCAATGGAAAGTTGCCGAAGTTATAATGGTCCCGAAACCAGGCAAATCTCTAAATGAAAAAAAAGTCCTACAGACCGATATCGCTTTTGCCGATAATATCTAAAATATTTGAAAAACTCCTACTGAAGGGCTTACAACCGATCATTGAAGAAAGGCGTCTAATTCCTGATCATCAATTCGGTTTTAGAACTAAGCACTCCACAATTGACCAGGTCTTTAGAATTACGAATGAAATTACGAAAGCCCTAGAGGGTTCTAGTGTGTTTCTTGACGTGTCTCAAGCCTTCGATAAGGTATGACATGATGGCGTAAATTTTAAGCCAAGTCAGGTTCTTCCGAGAGAGCTGCATACGATTCTGAAATCGTACCTGGAAAACAGAATTTTTCGTGTTAAACATGGCACCGAATACTCGGAATTTAAAGAGATCGCTGCTGGAGTACCGCAAGGAAGAGTACTTGGTCCGATATTGTTTTTACTCTATACTCGAGACATACCGGAAGAATCAGATACTCGTACCATAGTAGCCACGTTCGCGGACGACACGGCGATACTAGCTACAGATACTTCAGTCGAGTTAGCTACTGGAAAGCTATAAACGGCTTTGGATAAAATCTATGAATGGACAAAGATATGGCGAATTGTTCTCAATGAGACCAAATCTACTCATGTTAATTTTACTTACCGGAAACTAAACAACCTTCCCATTTTCATTAACTCGGTACAAATACCATATGCAAATGAAGCAAAGTACTCGTATCTAGGAATGACACTAGATGTAAAACTGAAATGGAAGCCGCATGTTAAGAAGAAACGTGATGAACTTGAAAATAAATTCAGACAAATGTACTGGCTACTAGGAAGACATTCCAAGTTAAGCATACATAACAAACTGCTCATCTATAAGCAAGTGCTTAAACCTGTTTGGACGTACGGTATACAACTTTGGGGTTGTACTAAACTAAGCAACCGAAATATTCTCCAAGGCTATCAAAACAAAGTTCTAAGACAAATCGTGAACGCCCCATGGTATATCAGAAACAGTGATATCCACAGAGACTTAGGAATAGTTACCGTCGAGGACGAAATAATTAACTTTGCTCGCAAACTCCATATTCGTCTTCATGGTCATTGTAATAATAAAATACTCAAAATTCTGGACGAGACAAACTTAGTGCGTCGATTACAAAGAATGAAACCATTCGATCTGGCGCGATAATGCCTATCCGCATAAACAGCGGTACTAGCAGGTGCTTTTGCTGGAAAGCTATCTGCCCCACGCGAACGTTATTTGAAACGGAAACTACTTGATAAGGTTAGTTAGTAGTAGTCGATAAGAAGGGAGGCGTGTTTGTAGTGAGTAAGAATCTCACACTACTATGAGCAACGGGTTCATAGTGTCTATGAAGATTTTTACACCTACCACCAAAAAAAATAAAAAATTAATTTTAACATGATGGAGTTTATTGCTTAATTAATCCGTGTAATGAGTTTATACTTGCTTTCAACTATATTTGCCTGCAGCATTGTAAAACCAGGTTTGATGTATTTAATAGGGGTTTTATAGAACAACGAGTTCGTTGTAAGGTCCAACTACATCTATAGTGTTTTCATTATCTAGATTTAACTACGCGCCAGCACGCAGCCATATTTAAAAGTGCTTGGCCATCGGAGGACGAATTGCACGACTTTTATTGGATTATGTACAGCGTGCTATGCATCAAACATTCTCGATAACATGACCCGCAAAAGCCGATGAATTCGTTACACACAGTCTCCACCTAATGACAATATTGAAACATAGCTACTATGGGTACGATACGAGATAGCACCGAAAAAGAAAGAACTATTCTTATGATGGTTAGCTAGTAGTCTTCAAAAAATACTGGAGCAGGTATAATGCAGAAAGTGGTAGTGCCAGGGTAACTGTTGGGAAGATACTCTACTGAGGAAGATGAATGCTCGAGCATTGCGATATCGTGTTATTCAAGCGATATCCAAACGTTTTGAAAGAGAACCGGGGAATTGGCATTTAGACTCAGGCTTTGAGCAAAGATTCTTGCCTATGACGAAGGAAGCATGCAACATGATGTAAAGAAAAGACGTCACTTGATCAACTTCTATGCAGATTAAATATCAAAACAGAAGCAGATCAAAGGAATATGAAAAAATTTAACAATGAAAGACCTGGTCAGCAAATTACATTAAAAAAAAAAAAAAAAAAAAAACACTGTGGCCCTGGCAGCCCAGTATGGGCCATGGCCTAGCTTCTTGACACTCATTTGGGTTGCTCATGTTGTCATTTTGTCACATCTGAGCGGGGCCTACGGCATATTGCCGAGTCCGAACACGGCAGTCCTTAGAAGCTTGTTCGTAGGCAATTTTACTTTCGGGAGATTGCCATTGCCCGCCGAAAGGGTGATGGCGATTTGAAAAATTGTTGGTTACCCAACCAGGAATCGAACCCAGATTGTCTGCGTGATAGTCCAATGAGCTAACTATCGCGCCATCGCCATCCACCCTTATTATAAGTCCACTAAGGACATTATAAATCTGTTCGGGTCGTTTAGGGAAACTCGGATTTCTGTGACGTCACAGATACTTCTTCTTATCTTTTATTAACCCTTTCCTCGTTATACGAACTTATGCGTTACGAGTTTCCCATTTTTACTGCATCGCTGCTGCTCCGCTTATGCGGTTGGCTAATGTCGCAGACCGCAGAACGCGTCTTCATAATGCTCGGTCCTGGATCACTTCAGTGGTTAGCCCCAGGAGTTGGTGCGCAATTGCCATCTGAGAAATCCAGGAAATCTTTTTCCGACCCCGTTTTCTTACAGTTAGAGTGACCGTAGTTGATAGTGCCTTTTTAACCTGACTTTCCGCAGATATTTTTTGAACGTGGCAATACCAGCTTATTCTATTCGCCTCAAGCTGTTCGGTTACCGAATTCTTTATATGTAGACTTCCTCTTATACGCGTAGATCTAATGCAATCGCGTTTAGTGACTCCACTAGACATCCTCAACATTTTCATTTCCGCTGCCGTCATTTTGTTTTTAAACGCTTCGTACATTGTCCAGCACTGTGAACCGTATATAAGAGCTGGTCTAACAACCGTGGTGTGAGGTTTCCCCTTTAATTTAAGTGGAAACTTTCGGTCGCAAAAGATTCCCGAATTTTCCCGCCATTTCATCCACCCCACACTCATTCTGTGGCTTACGTCGTCGTCACATTTCGCTTGCATGTTAACGATTGATCCTAAGTACTTAAAGATAGTGCTTTTCGGAAGAACTATTCCGTCAACATTATTTCCAGAACAGGTCGCAACGGATGCGCAAATGGGCACCTCAAATGCTCCGTCTTTGAACGACTTATTTTAAACCCGTCACAGACACGTTCCTGGTGAAAGAAATATGAAGCTACCTATATTAGACGTGCTAAGACAGAATCAGTGATTATATGGAAGCGGTTATTGCAACCGTTGTGAGAGAATGCTCGAGCGCTCTGATCCAATATGAGTCCGATTCTCTAAAGTTCTCATGTCGTCATGTCTCAGGTTTTATTAAAAGAAACTCGAACGATTTGTGGTTCCTCACATGCCAAACTATCTGACGTATTCGTATATCTATCTGATCGCACTGAGAGGGTACAAAGCTGCCTAACAAAATATTACTTACTTACTTTAGGTGGTGCTACAGTCCGGGGTGGACCTGGGCCTCAGTCAACAAGCTTCTGCAGCCAGCTCGATCCCTGGCTAGCTGCCTCCAGTTTCGCACGCTAAGTTGGCTGAGGTCCTCTTCCACTTGCGTGCGCCACCTGAGTCTTGGCCCTCTACTGCGCTGTCCCTCGGGGGCGGATTCGAAGACTTTTCGGACCGGAGCATTGGTGTCCATGCGCTTTACATGACCCAGCCATCTCAGTCTTTGGATCTTCACTCCTTGGATCTCACTCACCGTCAATGCAGACGGGACCGAAGATCGCCCGAAGAATTTTTCTCTCGAAGCAACCAAGAACACCCTCATCCATTTTTGATAATGTCCATGCCTCTGCGCCATAGAGCAGGACCGGGATTATTAAAGTCTTATAAAGGGTGACTTTTGTTGTCCGAGAGAGGGCTTTGCTACTCAATTGCCTTCTTAACCCAAAGAAACAGCGGTTGGCAAGAGTTATTCTTCGCTTGATCTCAGCGCTGGTGTCGTTGTCTGTATTTATAGCGGAGCCTAGGTAGACAAAGTCCTTAACTACCTCAAAGTTATATCTGTCGAGGGTGACGTTCTGTCCGAGACGTCGGTGTTGGTTGTCCTTTTTGCTTGACAGCATATACTTGGTCTTGCCCTCATTGACCGCTAAACCCATTTTCGCCGCTTCCGTCTCAATACTCGCGAAAGCGCCACTGACATCACTGACATATCGTCGGCGTATGCGAGTAGTTGGACGGACTTTTGAAAGATAGTGCCCCTTGTGTTTGCTCGTGAGTTTTGCACTATTCTTTCAAGTACGATGTTGAAAAAATCGCATGACAGCGCATCGCCTTGTCTAAATCCTTTCTGGACATCAAAGATCTCGGTGAGATCTTTACCGACCTTGATGGAGCAGCGTGCATTCTCCATCGTCATCCTGCACAGATGGACGAGTTTTGGCAGGGATGCCAAAACTAGACATTGCTCTATATAGCTCGTCTCTATAGATGCTGTCAAACGCGGCCTTAAAATCGATGAATAGGTGGTGGGTATCGATCTGAAGCTCATGGGTCTTCTCCAAGATCTGCCGTATTGTGAATATCTGGTCGATGGTGGACTTTCCTGGCCTGAAGCCACACTGATATGGACCTATCAGGTTATTGAGGAACAGCTTCAGGCGTTCACACAATACGACGGATAAGATCTTATATGCGATGTTAAGGAGACTGATGCCTCTGTAGTTGGCGCAGTTCAGAGGGTCTCCTTTCTTGAGAATTGCACAAACAATGCTGAGGTTCCATTCATCGGGCAAACTTTCGTCCAACCATATTTTACAGATGAGTGTATGCTCCTTACCAAGTCATCGCCTGCCGCTTTGAAGAGCTCGGCAGTCAGGCCATCCGCTCCAGCAGCTTTGTTGGACTTAAGCTTCGATATGGCTATCTTCACTTCATCCAGGTCGGGTGGACGGAATTGTTGGTCATCATCGTCCAGGTTGAAAGGTTGATTCGGTTGATTCTGCCTGACAGCGGTATTTGGTCCGTCATCGCCGTTATACAGTCTGCAGAAATGATCTTTCCAAATCCTCAGCATCGACTGCGATTCTACTACGATGTTCCCTTGTTCATCTCTACAGGCTTCGGTTCGGGGTTTGTTTCCGCGGCATGATATTTTTACCTTTTGGTAAAACTTCCGAACCTCATTCCTGGAGTAGCATCTCTCAATTTCCTCGATCGCGCGCTTCTCATGCTCTTTCCTCTTCCTCCTGAGAAGCCGGTGCTCGTCTCTTTTCTTCAGCTCATAGAGCTCGTGAGCAGCTCTGGTCTTTCTAAGCAGCGCCGCGTTATGTGCATCTTGCTTGGATGCATGTGCTTGCCGGCATTCATCATCGAACCAGGGATTTCGTTGTTTTGGACGAGTGAAATCCAGCACATCAGAAGCGGCATCTCTGATGGCATTTTGGCAGTATTGCCACTGGTCTTCGATGCTTGATGCTGGCGGCATTGGACCTCTTAGGAGATTAAGAGACACTCGATCGGAAAAGGACTTGGCGATCTCTTGCGATTGTAGCCGTCTGACGTCGAATTTTCTCACAGCATTAGTTTTTCTTGGCGTAGTTTGGGATATCCGCAACCGTACCTTGGCTACAACAAGGTAATGGTCCGAGTCGATGTTGGCTCCTCGAAACGTACGGACATCCATAATGCTGGAGGAGTGTCTTGCGTCGATCGCAATGTGATCAATCTGGTTGACTGTTGATTGATCAGGAGTTCTCCAAGTCCCCTTGTGTATGTCGAGATGTGGGAACCGCGTGCTAGCCATGACAATGTTTCGCCCCGCCGCAAAGTCGATTAGCCTGAATCCGTTATCGGAGGTGGTGTTGTGCAGGCTATATTTTCCGATTGTTCCACCAAAGATACCCTCTCTTCCTAGCTTTGCATTAAAATTACCGGGGACAATTTTAATGTCATAGCTAGGGCATTGCTCGTGGGTCTTGTTAAGGAGCTCGTAGAAGGCATCCTTGGTGTCGTCATCTTTCTCCTCTGTGAGGGCATGCGCGCATATGAGGCTTATGTTGGCGAATTTAGCCTTGATGCGGATTGCTACGAGGCGCTCGCTCACATGCCGGAAGCTGAGAACTTCTCGTCTTAGTCTGCCTCCGACAACAAATCCGCATCCAAATAAGCGCTGCTTTTGCCGTCGATAGCAATTGCCGTAGTAGATGTCGCAGTTTTTCATCTTCTTTTTGTCCATCCCATCCCATCGCATTTCTTGCATGGCGGTTATGTCTGCTTTGCAGCAGTCTAGGGCCTCCGCTAGTTGCTCGGCTGCACGTGGTCTATTAAGGGATCTAAGATTCCACGTGCATATCCGAAGCTCATTGTCCTTAAATCGTTTGCGTGGGTTGTCAACAGTAGATCCGTCCATATCCGAGGCTTGTTGATGCTTCGTAACTTAATCTTTTTTAAATGGCCGGGCAGTTACCCCGGCGGCACAACCCCCAACCTAGTGGACCAGTTCCATTTTGAGTGCCCCTAGGACGAGGGGTCGGTTACACCGAAGCCAGTAACCCGTTCCGGGATGTAAGCGCTGCCGTTGGCCCTTATAGGGCTCGTGCGCCACCATCTCTTTTCCAAGACCAGAAATCCTTTCCGGCCTGAGCTCCAAATATGTCGGAGTAGCCCGGATAAGGTCTTGTTTTGTTTTTCCGACACTAATCCTGGTTAATGGCACAGGAAACTCGCCATTTGCCCCCTTCACTTCGCAACCACTAGTGAGATTCCCAGATGGCGCCACGGGGAGGCGTGAAGTAGGACTTATTAGCAGAGCTGCAAGATGTTCGGTTGCAGGGGCTCATTCTCATCATTTAAAGAACCAGCACCTGTCCGAAGGTGCTACTTCTACGAGGCCTTATACAAATCGTTGTGAAATTTCTCTACTCGACTATATAAGTTGTCGTAAAAATATAGAAGCATTCTAACGCTTTAACATTGCATGGATTCCAGATTCACTAGAGCGATTATTTAATTTTACAGATCGTCCATAAAAACGACTAAAACATGAACGACGCCATGACTAAAATTGCCGTAGATTATGTGACATCTGTCAAAAAGATCAACCACATTGAATTCAATAAATGACGGTAATTGCCAGCCAACATGCACTTCATCCGTTGGCTCACACTTTAAATAGATTTTGCCTATTCTTTCAATATTTATACTTCTATTCTAAAAGTTATTAAAATTTCCTTTAAACCTATATTCGTAGATATTACTTTGAATTTTTGTAGTTTTTACTACTAATAAGCTCCTGACTTGCAACATTATTTCTTCCCTTTATTGTCATGTATGTTAATTTATATTTTCTCTTGCAAGGCAATCTTCTCTTGTTCATCGCCAAGGGAGGAAAAATCTCGTTACTATTCCATTGCAGTCACGTAGAATATATCTTTGGCACAGGGGTCCATGATACCCGATATGTTTATCGAAAAAGCAAAACTTAATGGCCAATTGATTAGGTGCTAACACGACAACCTCTACAAATTGGATTTTGGTTCAGATTCATTTTTATTTTGAATCTTTTCGTACACATTCGTATATTCAAGGAGGGGATTATGAGCTTATGATAGATGAAATGCATTATAGAATTTACAAATTAAAGGTATTTCGAGATCTGATTGTATCTTACGAGGGTAGGTTTTTAAGTACGCGAAAAGAAGGGGAAGAACAGTAAAGGAAGGTTCAGAAATATTTTTCTACTTCAATATATTCACCCTTAATTGTACATTTTTCAGATCGTTGAATAATTTTATGGATGCCTTTTCCCGCCCAACTAAGCCATCATGAACTCCTTTCTTGTATCACTGCATGGAGCATTGTTTTGAGTGTGGTACTTAGTGGTGCACTCAAGTTTCATCCATGTTGATCTAGCCCAATACTCTATCCGCGTCGTTGTTGCAACGCAAACAGACAACACCCTTTGGTTTTTGATGTGGCATAAGTATTCTTGGAATTCCCGATCATTTCTGGAGTGGTCACTTCGACGGGTCATGCAGGCCGCGGGTCGCCTCCAAACGCATACCTGTCTGGCAAAGATAAGCAATGTCAATTGTACACCATGGTTCTTGCAGTGCAAGTGTCCCCGTGATGTCCCCGAGATGGTTTTCTGGGGCACGGTGTTCAAATCTTTCATATTTGATGGTTTCCCTCATACTGACGTGCTTGCTTGACCATTGCTAAAAGACTACTGATCGCATTCGGGATGAAAACCTCTTTAGTGCAAATGATGAATCATGTAAAAATAATGCCATGCCCGTCTTCAAACCCTCCATTTCGTGGACCTAAAAAACAAATCTCCTTCAAGTAGCCGATACCTCCAGCATTCTGGACGTCCGAACAACGTTGACTCGAATCACGATCTAGTCGCAGCCGTAGTGCGAATGCGGATTTTCCAAGCCTCACAATAAGGAAGAACTGCTGTTTAAAGATATAACACAGAAAAGCTGCAATTGCAAGAGACCGACAGAATTTTCGCCGAACTCGTATCCCAAAATATCTCAACATTCCTAAGCCGCTATTATTAAGTACAGAAGGCCAGTGACAATGCTGTCAAACCTACAATCAAAAACGATGGAACTAATGTTTCGCACCATCACTTAGAAATGATTGCCTTCTATCCTCGTGGTGGTCACTGGTATCAGCAATAGTAAACCCTCACTCATGAAAGCTAAAAGGACAAGAGCATGCTCAACCAGCAACAATAATATGGCCTACGGCGTCATAGGGCTCACAATTCTGCAAACGTTAAACGGACATCGACATTCGATGGGCCGGACATAAAGAGAATGAAAGGCTGTGAAATAAACTGTGGTGAAGGGAAGAGAAATAGCGAAATTTGGCAGATTTAGGCAGGAAACCATGTGAGCGAGCATCTTATGACAATACCTACACACATCAAGGGCAAATTCAACAACTTAAGCACTATATGCGTTCACGGCCGTTCGAAAGGCAAAAACGGCGCCTCCAAAGAATGTTTCTGCGCGCTCCTCAACAAGACATGGGGAGGCACACATCTTTGGTAGGAGAGTCAGTAAGTATTGCCTACCAGACACCACGTCTAACAGTGAACATTAGGTTAGGTTTAACAGCGGTTTGTCATCACACAGCGCTAGGCACCAAAATGGACCCATCGCGATCCCTGTGGGACCAGTTGAATTTAGTTTCAATGGCCAAAAACCTTAACAAACTCCCTGGTAAACACCCAATTTCTTTGCAAAAGCCTAGAAGGCCTTTGAAATCCATGCTGTCTTTTTTCTCTAAATTTTCGAAAAAGGATTTTTGCCTCACATTCACACAATATTTGTGTTACGTCGTCAACCGCTTGCAGATCGCCGCAGAATCTACAAATGTCCGAATCTAACAATTTGAGTCTCTTTGTGTGTTTCAGCAGGAGACAGTGTCCTGACAGGATTCCTGTTATTGTCCTAAGCCTATCCCTGTTTAGTTTTCTTATGGCGGACATAGGCTTATTAACTTTTCGGCGGCATGAAATTTCACTTTAGCAAGCCTACATGTTCCTCATCTTAATATACACAAGACCACACGGTAGCATACAGCTCATGAAACGTTAAAAAAAAAAACCATACTCGTGTTTCCAGTATTATGGGTAGCCAGGGCCCAAGCCCTTTTATCAGAGCTTTGCCACCTAACGACGTTGCTTAATAAAAAGCAAAGGCAACGCTGCGTTTAAACTTAAAACGCGATACCGTAGGAGTCTGGAGCCCCCCGGATTTCTGTCCTGGTATAAATTTAAGTGATAGGCCCCCTTGCAGGGGCGTCACGGTGGCTGAAGCCTACAACGCAGGTAGCGTGTACCTGCTGGTCTCACAGGGCGAAGAAATGAGAAAAGAACTGGGTGATGGGACCCTAAAGGGTTTTAGATGGACCTCGACTCAAAGCAAGGGTGGAAAATGTGCCATCATTCGAATGATTGCCTTGGTTGGATTGACAGAAGGCCATCCTGTTAATCAACATTTTCAATACATTTTCGATGGTTTTTGGACCTTTTTTACGAATACCCTGACCAATATTGTTCTCGCGTGGCTAAATCCTCTTCGGATTGTTCGCATACAGTCGATTTTTAGTGGCATCCTAAAAAACTCCATCGGCATCAAATCCCAGCTCCGTAGCGGCCAAACAACATTACTAAAACGACTGATTACGTGTTTATTGAACTAAGTATGGAATAAATAAATAGTTTAACTATTTTCGTGGCACGTAGCCCCATCTTGCTGGAGCCAAAGCTTGCCCAAGTTCAAAACCTTAATTTCTAGCCATAATATATCGGTATTCATGCTTTGGTAGTGCTCTCCATTGATTTAAATTGTTGTCGGGAAAGAAAAATGGACCGCTTATGTTGCCTTTTTAAAAACCACACCAAAAAGTCAAACGTTGAGGATGCATTGGGTTCTCTATCACCACGTGTAGATCCGTAGCCTCCGAGATGGAAATGGACCTCATCCGAAAAGATGATTTTTTGAGCAAAATTTTCTTCAATTTTGAGCTGCTTTTTAGCCCAAACAGATAAGCGATAACGAGGCGCGTGGTCATTTTGCTTTGATTCCTGAGTCAAATGGACCTTGTAAGCGAAAAATTCAAAATCTATTTGCAAATTTCTCCTTTAGGCTTCCATGGAACTCAGGAACTGATGTTCGGTTCCTGTGATCTTTGGCGCATTAAGGTTCTCGGGTTTAAGCGCATACCTTCGACAACAGCTGCAATATTCTCGGACATATATTATAATTCGTATCCACTTATGTTGAAACCTCTTAGGCCACCTTTTGAAAGCTACAATGACCAGAAAAGATATGATCAATCATGGGCTTAGTGCTCTGAAGAAAATTGTGACTGAGTGTGAAACATTTAAGCACTAATTTGCTTGAAATGTGCGGATGATAGACAACTAACTTCAAGGTGACGCCAAAGTTGTCGCCCAATGTTCTTTGGCTGTAATGGTTTTTATGAATAAAAACCGTTGGTTCTGCTTTCGGACTATGTTAATTTGATGTCTTACATTTTGTTCCATTAAATCGAGAAAATGACATTGGCTAAGTGGTCGCCGCCAGAGCCAGAATTGTTGACCATTCGGGTCCGATTTATGGCATTTTCCATAACTCTTGCCTGAACTTCCGGCGCAAGGTTCTCGAATTCTTGACGCATATTGTCTTTGAGGGCTTCAGGAGTTTGATGCTTGTTGACATAGACTCGTGACTTCAAATGAACCTACAGAAAGAAGTCTGAAACGGTTAAATCAGGCGATCTTGCCGACAAGTGCAAATCGCCAAAATGAGAGACTAGGCGAACCAGAAACGCAGTCCTCAGAATTTGGGTTGTGGCTCCTGCAGTATGCACCGGTGCTCCCTCTTGTTCGAACCACATGTTCTCCAGTCCCAATTCTTTCAATTGAGGAAGGAGAAATTCATTGAGCATGGTTCTGTAGCGATCGCCGTCCATTTTGCCCGAGGCGTTTGCGAATAAATAAGGCCCAATGACCACTCCAGCGTAAACAGCACACCATTCAGTAACTTTGAGCGGGTGTTATGGCTCTTCGTGGGTTAAACACGGATTTTTGGTGCCCCAGAAGCAATTATTTTGCTTATTCACATATCCACAGAGACAAAAATGGGCCTCGTCCTCATAATGATTTTCGATGAAAAATTATCTCCCTCGTGGTCTAGATTCACGATGGTTTGAGCGTAGGTTACACGTGCCTGGCGGTCAACAGCTAACAGCTGATATACTGTCTGCACTTTGTAAGGTAACAGTATTACAGTATTTTACCGAAATTCCCTGTAAAGACCGCCGATCAATGCCCAATTGCGTGGCACGCCGTCTAATCGTTACTCCGAGGTCCTTTTTTTTTCCTATCTCAATTCAAGTACTCGTATAAACCAAACAAACTATTTTAGCTAAGAATAGCTAGTGACATTAATATTAATAATTATTAAAATTAATTCCACTTCAAAATTTCTAACTTTTCATGTGGGGTAAACAATTATTTTAATTCATTCATAAGATAGTAGAAAATATGAAAAAGTATTAGAAAAAATTTTTGCAAAAGAAAATTTTACACACAATAGGGCAGGAGAACTTCAATTTGTTTGTGATCATATCCAAGAAGCCAAGTTTTTAGATTTTTTTTAAAAAGTTCGACTGGGTTCTTATGAGTCTAATATTTACCGGAAGGCTGTTATAAAGTTTGCAGGAAACAACTGAGTAGAAGTTTCTGTAATGAGTTGTACGAAAAGAACGAACTGCTGTTACTGCGCAAATTAAGTGAATCGGATATTGGACTCTGTAAGTATCCACTTTTCATAAAAACAGCTCTTGAAACTTTAAAATAATAAATATGTCTAACCGGAGGAATTTTCAACCTTCTGAACAATGGCAAGGAATTCGTTACACGATTTTTACCACATATTTTCCTTATGTCACACTTTTGTAATATAATAAGTGGTTGTAGCTTAGACAAAAGTATGCCTCCCCAGGAACTAATTCCATATTCAAATCTAGAGTGAAAAAGGGCAAAGTAAACAGTCTTAAAAACAGCGAATAAAGGCCCCATCCAGCTCATATTATGATCGAAGAAAACCCCTAGGTATTTAAATTCCTTTACTATTTCAATTTTGAAACAGCCTGCACAACATTTTAAGTCGTTATTAAAAGTAAACTCTGTATTGATTTTAATGCAGTTGCATACATTAAAACAAAAACGGGGACAATCAAAGGAGTGAAAGAATACACTCACATTGGGATACTCCATTGAGTTTAAGTTAAAAAACATTAATTTAGTCTTGTTACCAACAACTAATTTGTGTTAGTAGAACCAATTTCTAAGTAAGTTGATGTCATTGTTTATGTCAGCAATTATATCCAAAAGGTTAGATGAAGTATAAGTAATGCCTAGATCATCTGCAAAAGCCGTGATTTTTCCATTGAATGGTAGGGAAAATATGGAGTTAATGTAAATAAGAAATAGTAGGAGGCCAAGGACTGATCCTTGAGGAACTCCTAGATTCACTTCTTTCGTGTCACTTAAATATTATCCGACTTTTACTGCCATTGCTCTATTTTTGAGATAGGAAGTCAGGCAGCTAGACATAGAACTACGAAAGCCTGCAGTATGCAATTTTTCCAAAAGAATGGTGTGGTTAACCATATCGCACGCTTTAGTAATATCGACAAAAAGACCAGCGCAATATTTCTTTTCATCCAAACCTTTGTTAATAAAGGAAGAAAAAAGTAAAAGACCATCTTCTGTCGAAAGTCCCTATTGCTGCTGTTTAAAAAAATTAATTTTTTTGAGAAAAGAAGACAATAATGAAATTGGTCTATAGTTATTTTTGTCATTTTGGCTGCCCTTTTGAATAAAGTTATAAGTTATAAAGCTAAAACGTCAGTTATATTTAGGGCTATTTTTTTAGAGTGATGTTGGAGACTTCATCATTTCCAGACGAGGATTTTTTTTTTATGTCCATTTATATCTTCAAAGTAAAAACTGGAGATGGAACTATGATTGTTTACAAGATATATGTTCGAACAGTAATTACAGATATTCTCACATGCACTAAAGGAAGAAGGTTGACCAATCGAAGTAAAAAAAAATTTAAATATGTTTGCAACTAAAGATGGCTTCTTCTTCTTCTTATCCTTTTATTAACCCTTTCCTCGTTATACGAACTTATGCGTAACGAGTTTCCCATTTTTACTGCATCGCTGCTGCTCCTCTTATGGGGTTGGCTAATGTCGCGGACCGCTGAACGCGTCTCCATACTGCTCGGTCATGGATCGCTTCAGTGGTTAGTCCCAGGCGTTGTTGCGCATTTGCCATCTGAGAAATCCAGGAATTCTTTTTCCGATCTCGTTTTCTTACAGTTGGAGTGACCGTAGTTGATAGTGCCTTTTTAACCGGATTTTCCGCAGATCTTCTTTGAACGTGGCAATACCAGCTTATTCTATTCGCCTCAAGCTGTTCGGTTACCGAATTCTTTATATGTAGACTTCCTCTTATACGCTTAGATCTAATACAATCGCGTTTAGTGACTCCACTAGACATCCTTAACATTTTCATTTCCGCTGCCGTCATTTTGTTTTTAAACGCTTCGTACATTGTCCAGCACTGTGAACCGTATATAAGAGCTGGTCTAACAACCGTGGTGTAGAGTTTCCCATTTAATTTAAGTGGAAATTTTCGGTCGCAAAAGATTCCCGAATTTTCCCGCCATTTCATCCATCCTACACTCACTCTGTGGTTTACGTCGTCGTCACATTTCGCTTCCATGTTAACGATTGGTCCTAAGTACTTAAAGATAGTGCTTTTCGGAAGAACTATTCCGTCTAACATTATATCCGGAACAGGTCGCAACGGATGCGCAAATGGGCACGGCAAATGCTCCGTCTTTGAACGACTTATTTTAAACCCGTTTCTCTCTAGCGCATTTCTCCATGAATCTAAGGCGTTCTGTAAATCTTCGACGTTATCGCTAAGTATAACTGCGTCGTCAGCGAAGAGAATTGGCGTTACATTTGCTTCGCGCATGCAGTCTTTTAAAAGATAGTCTTATACTACGTTTAAGAGGAAAGGGCTAAGTACGCTTCCTTGATGCACTCCGACATTAACTGGAAATTCTCTCGTTAGTCCAGCAGAGCTTTTAACCGCAGTTTTCACGTTTCCGTACATGTCTTGTATTATTCTAACATACGTTTCCGGTACGTTTTGAGACATATGAGATCCCTAGGCACTCGATCGAATGCTTTCTCGAGGTCGTTAAGTACCATGTGTAAATCCTTAGAAGAATCTCGGTGCTTTTCCATTATTATTCGTAGATCGATCCACCGTCGATCTTCCTTCAACAAATCCACACTGGCTATTATCGAGCTTTATTATTTGCCGAAGACGTTCGTTTAAGACTCTTTCGACGATTTTCATTGTGTGCGACATAAGCTTGATTGAACGGTAGTTGTTGCATTCCCGAGTATCGCCTTTTCCTTTGTATAATGGAACCAAGAAGCTACTTCTCCATTGATTCGGCATAGGTTGTCTACATTTTAATTTATTTAAAAGTTTCGATAGCCAAACGCTGCCGATCCCCTCCATCTTCGACCAAAACTCTGATGGAATGCTGTCTGGTCCCGCCGCTTTCCCCCGCCTCATTTTTCCAATTGCTATACTTATTTCTTCGATTGAAAAGTCCGAAACTTCCTCCTCGAATAGACCAGCTGTCGGCACGATATCACGTGGAAACTGTTTGTTAAGCAACTCCTTGCAGTATTGTAGCCACCGGTCACAAATTTCCTTTTCATTTGTTAGTAAGCGACCGTCTGCGTTTTTGATGTATTTCGGCGAGGTTATTTCCATTGAATTTTTTCGCCATATTTTTTCAAAATATCTTCTTAAACTAAGATTAAGGGGATGTGTACAACAATTGTTTGCTAAATTATTTTTAAGACGTAGTTTTTTAAATAAGTGTCCACTGATCCAAGGTTTTAACCTAAAAGTTGAATTCTTTTTAATATAAATGTGAAAGTATTATTTGATATAATATTTTAAAATGGTTACGAATGAGTCAAAAGCTATTTCCATATTTTCTTCTAAATATACAGCGGACCTATCTTCTTGCAAAAGTGCATTATTTAATTGGTCATAATCTATTTTGCAAATTTTTGGCATATATTTGCATTACAAAACAAAAGGCCTGTCATACAGTGATCCGTAATGCCTAGATCAAAGTTTATGTCTACACAATTCTGAAAGGTGCTTTTCAAAAACCTGCCAAAAACATGATCAAGGCATGTAGGTGCGGTAGGCCTAGTAGGCGTATATAGAAACAAAAAGAAGCCATGTTCAGCAAAAGTATTTAAGTAAGAATCAGATATAGAGTTTGTATTTAAAATATTGATATTAAAATCACCTTACATGACGATATTCAACCACAGCTGCGATATTCTTAACAGAACGGCTGCTCCGGAGCCGGCTAGACTTGGCAGCATCTCGTGTTGCCGTACACTCTTCTAGGCGAGCAGCTAAACCCCGTAAGCTAAGAACAAAAAAAGTACATCATCCTGGCTTAGGTCTTTTGTTTCATCAATGGTGTCCCTACCGACCTTGACAAAACAGCGAGATCTCTCCATAACATTACCCATCAGACATTGGGTTTCATAAACCAAGCTCTAGCCTATTTGCATCTATTGTAAATGGATCAGTTGCCATTGCTCGTCTACTAACTGCCGATTGTTCTACTTCTATGAAAATCGATGTATCCTTGAGATATAAATTTTGAGAAAGAATCACACACATCTTCTCGTACACAGTTTTTGCTAGTTGTATCCTTCAAAATGTTTTCCCACTGCCTTGCATTTCAGATGTATCTCAATGTTATTATGGTTCAAAAGAATTTTGCCTTCACAACTACGACTACAAAGTTGGAAATTTGCTTCCCAGGATATTCAGTTTCTCGTCGATTACTGCATCATATTTCAGAGAACGGTTTTCATACCTTTTTTGCATATTACCGTAAGTGATATCGATCCATTTCGATGGTAACAACTTGATTTATATTTAATGAAAGGATTACATTTATGGTTTACTGTATCATGCACATCCTGTCTGCTGAAGTTTGCTGATTATCTCAACAAATTATTTAACGCTTTTCAAAGGATTGCTTTTGGTCCTTTTATTTCATTTTTTGTTCAGTTTTGCTGACCAACAATTGGTAACTGCCAGAAGAGACAATTAATTGAATTTATTAAAATCAGATGAAGGTTGTTAAATTGCTGAAATTATTAAATCATTTTCTCCATTTAAAATAGCTCGTTAGGAGTGCGAGTATTTCCGATAAGACTGTGAGTCGGGGAATACGTCATATGATTCTCACACTAGGTCTTAACGAAATCGATTAAATCATAATGCTCGACTTTCAGGTGAGAGAGCTTATGGAATATGTGTATGAATCCCAGAAGTAATTAAGGTCGAATATGATTTATTTATCAGATATAAGTCCGTATGAAGTGACGACTAAATTGTAAAAATCTGACGTGCTTGAGAGCCACATCTATTAAGTCAACTTAATGCCAACTAAGGATGATTGAAGAAGGTTTATAGACAGATCTTACCATAGTAAATAAGGGAATTTTTTTTTGAAAAGATTCCCTTATTCAAATCCCTTAAAACTTTTGTGTAACACCAAGCTCGCTCCACTAACACGTTGATTGTGTCCCTAATGGGCGAGCGTCACTTAAGGAGGGGTTTTCCTCGGATATGCTATCCCTTATGGTTGGAATCATACTCGATCCATAGATGTAAGCGATCTAAGGCGACTAATAAGCAGATCTCGTCTTTAAATCCCCTCCTCCAAACCCAGTGAACTAAAACGGGCCAAAAGGTCACTCTATAAGTCAAGCCCTTCAGGATTGGGATGCTAAGAGTCTTATAAAGAGTTTCCTTACTGCTTCTTGACAAGTCTTTATTACTGTGCATTCTCCATCGTCATCTTTATGCTTAGGCAGAACGACTAAAAATTATGTCTTTTCTCTGTCTTGATGACTTAGCGTTGGTTGTGCTATTTTTGCCATAAAGAGCAACCTTGTAGGCTATGACAACATTTAGCCGGAATTCTTAAAAATACTGCTACCTTCCTTATAATAACCACAACTTACCTCACTGACTAGAAAAAAGAATAAGATTATCTTTATACCTTCCTCACGCTTCTGTAACTAGGGCACAGGTTTGTCTCAGCTCTTTTAAACGTTTCTGATGATATTCGGCCGATCAACCTTTCAACTTGGACGATGATGACCAACAATTCCAACAACCCGACCTGGACGAAGTGAAGATAGCTATATCTAAGCTTAAGTCCAACAAAGCTGCTGGACCGGATGGCCTGACGGCCGAGCTCTTCAAAGCGGCAGGCGATGACTTGGTAAGGAGCATACACCAACTCATCTATAATATATGGTCGGACGAAAGTATGCCCGATGAATGGAACCTGAGAATTGTTTATCCGATTCTCAATAAAGGAGACCCTCTGAACTGTGCCAACTACAGAGGCATCAGTCTCCTCAACATCGCATATAAGATCTTATCCACCGTATTGTGTGAACGCCTGAAGCCGTTCGTCAACAACCTGATAGGTCCATATTAGTGTGGCTTCAGGCCGGGAAAGTCCACCACCGACCAGGTATTCACACTACGGCAGATCTTGGAGAAGACCCATGAGCTTCAGATCGATACCCACCACCTATTCATCGATTTTAAGGCCGCGTATGACAGCATCTATAGAGACGAGCTATACATAGCAATGTCTAGTTTCGGCATCTCTGCCAAACTCGTCGGTCTGTGCAGGATGACGATGGAGGATGCACGCTGCTCCATCAAGTTCGGTAAAGATCTCACCGAGACCTTTGATGTCCAAAAAGGATTTAGACGAGGCGATGCGCTATCATGCGATTTTTTCATCATCGTACTTGAAAGAATAGTGCAAAACTCACGAATGAACACCAAAGGCACTATCTTTCAAAAGTCCGTCCAACTACTCGCATACGCCGACGATATTGACATAATCGGGAGAAAGCAGCGTGATGTCAGTGGCGCTTTGGCGAGTATTGAGACGAAAGCGGCGAAAATGGGTTAAGCTGTCAATGAGGGCAAGACCAAGTATATGCTGTCAAGCAAAAAGGACAACCAACACCGACATCTCGGGCAGAACGTCACCCTCGACAGATATAACTTTGAGGTAGTTAAGGACTTTATCTACCTAGGCTCTTCTATAAATACAGACAACGACATCAGCGCTGAGATCAAGCGAAGAATAACTCCTGCCAGCCACTGTTTCTATGGGTTAAGAAGGCAATTGATTAGCAAAGCGCTCTCTCGGACAACAAAAGCCACCCTTTATAAGACCTTAATAATCCCGGTCCTGCTCTATGGCGCAGAGGCATGGACATTATCAAAAATGGATGAGGGTGTTCTTGGTTGCTTCGAGAGAAAAATTCTTCGGGCGATCTTCGGTCCCTTCTGCTATGACGGTGAGTGGAGGAGGAGAAACAACGACGAACTGTACGGACTGCACAGCGACCTGGACCTAGCCAGAAGAGTGAAGATACAAAGACTGAGATGGCTGCATCATGTAGAGCGCATGGACACAAATGCTTCGGCCCGAAAAGTCTTCGAATCCGCTCCCGAGGGACAGCGCAGTAGAGGAAGGCCAAGATTCAGGTGGCGCACGCAAGTGGAAGAGGACCTCAGCCAACTTAGCGTGCAAAACTGGAGGCAGCTAGCCAGGGATCGAGCTGGCTGGAAAGCTTGTTGACTGAGGCCCAGGTCCACCCCGGACTGTAGCGCCACTTAAAGTAAGTAAGTAAGATGATATTCGACCACAAATGGTGGTAATAGTGGTATTCCCCAAGGATCCCGTCTTGGTCCACTTATGTTTTCCTTATTTATCAATGATTTTTTCACTGTGTTATCCCATTGTCGTTAACGTTATATCTACGCTGACGATCCCAGGTACAGCTGGCCACCCAGGGTCGAAGACGCAATATCCGGAATCAACGAAGACATGTCAATCCGTAAGCTGATCATCACGAAGTAGTCCAAAACTTAACCCATTTAAAACTTAAGCAATACTTACGAGTATGATAAGGCAGAAATCAAATCGTATTTAAATAACCTTAGGTGTTCCTACCACATGGCAGATCAAATCTTATATGTGACATCAATTTCCCTTAAGCTCTTGTGGATCCAGCTAGCGACGTTCGACGGTTCTATTTTTCATTCTCCATTCTTTCTGCCCACCAAATTTTGGAAATGGGTTGGTGTAGTCGCCATTGGGTGCTTCAAATCGCTTAACAGATAAGTTTTCTGGTACAGAAACCTTGTTGCACTTTAGCTTGAACAGTGCTTTCCTCGCTTCATTTTGGTCGAGTGGACTGATTTATTGACTTTCGCTATCTTCATCGACAGTATTCTCTGCGTTTTGCAGAAGTGGATTTCTTTATCTCTAATAGCCTCTGTGCGGATCTTGTTGCCTTGGCGACTTTTCGTAACATTGCTCTTGGAGTGGAGTTATATTTTCTATTTTCTTGACCGCACACTTCTCATGCTCTTTCTTTTAATTTCAGATATTGTTCCTTTCTTTGTTCTGGTAGAGCTCACGGGTCGCTTCGTAGGCTAGTTGTTTCCCCACACATCCTTGCCTAGATTCTTCATCAAACCATGGGTTTCGTGGGGCCACTCGTGTAAAGTCCAGGAATTGTGCCATTTCTGATGGCTTTTGTTATCGATGCCACTCAGCCCTTGCTTTTGGTTGCATTGGTCGAGAGGTTGAAAATTATTCTCGATTTAAAGCGTGTATGTAATTACACGTGTATTCGTGTCACGTGTACACGGTTACTAAGAAACTTTTACACATGAACATTTAAATACACGTGTTCCTTTTTAATATGCGTGTAAATAAAATAACACATGTAATTACAACACGACGTTTTTTCGATTATTGGATGTTACGAGTACTTGCCGAAACAGTTATTTCTGTTCAAGCCATAATTTATTTTTCTATGTTTTATTGAGATTAAAGTTTAATCATTAAACCGGCTTATGAATTAATGACGAAGAGCTTCTTATCAGTTTTAGTTTAGTTGAGTGTTGATCTCGAAAGGCTGATAAGTATATCTTTTGCTAATTCAAATTGTTAAAGTAATAAAATGAAACCAAAGAGTTGGGTATGGCAGTATGCACATCGAGAAGGTGATATAGCCTTCTATGATTTGTGAAGTGAGGACAGGAACTATTCTTTCTCCTGTCGTGGTGGTACGACAGGGTCATTAGGACGGCATTTGCAAGGAATTCATGCAATTCAAACAAACATAAATAGAGAAAATCCGGTTTCTACTCAAATCAAGTGAATAAAAATAGATTAACACTTTAACGTAAAAAAAAAAACTTTTTGCGATTCAAATTACAACATGATTGATAGAGCTTCGTCAAGAACTGAAACCAACGATGATAGCAGTCCTGGACAGTCCTCTTTGAAAAAACGCAGAATACATAAAAGGAAAGCCCAAGAAGTTAGCAATGCCCGACCATGTTCGCCGGATACGATGGAAGAGATCCACCAGGCCCTGGATCTCCAATTCCAATTTCTTTCTGTTCAAGCCCGAGGTTTCTCCAATTCATGACTGTTGTTGAACCGAACTATAAACCGTTGAGAGAAGAGACAATAAAAAAAACGATTGCAATCACTTAAACAGGAAGTTAAAGCAGTAATAAAGAACAAAATTGGTAGCGTTAATGACGTCTGCCGCGCAAGAATCATACGAGTATTATGGGGCTAATGCTCCGATTACACCGTCCAATATTGGTTTTGAGAGTTTCGCGGTAGCCGCAACTCCACTACCGATCAAGATCGCAGCGGCAGGCCCTCCGATGCGGTTACAGAGGAAAATGTCAAAAAAAATACATAAAACGGTATTGGCTGACTGGAAAGTGAAGGTGCGCGAGCTAGCAGATACCACAAAGATTAGTACTGATCGCACACGCCATATTTTGGGCAATATTCTGCATATGAAAAAGTTATCCTGCTGCTTGGTGCCGCGCATGCTCACTCCTGACCAAAAACACGAACGCGAGTGCACTTCGAAAGAGTGTTTGGACTTGCTGATGCGGAATCGGACGGACTTTGGCGTCGATTGGTAACTGTTGATAATGAAGTTGGACCTGGATTTCATGGCTTTTGGCATCCGAATTTGCTCTTTAGCCGTATCCGTATATTTTGCAGAACTAAATGAATTTTCCGGGCCAACAGGGACTTGCTACATTGCGGGCTTGTTTGTTGTACTTTTTTTTTATTTGTGTACTTTGAGGTATCAACAGTCGGAAACAGGTGGCTGTGTGGAATGTACTCCACACACATTTGAGTTTGAGAAAAGGGACATCCTGAGTACTTTGCTTGGTTGTGGAGTGGAATTAGATGTCCTTTAAAGTTTATTTTTCTTTCTCACTTTTCTTGGAAGCCAGAACCAGTTTATATGAACAACAACACATACAACGACTGAGGCGATTGGAGAAGGTACAATAGTACAACACTGGCATTTGCACACAAATATAAGAGATAACGAACACAAACAGTTCAAGACTAGTTGTTGAAACAAAAGATTGCCAATTTGGAAATTTTATCTATTGTACCACCCAACTTTTGTTTCTCTCTTAAAATGCAATGTGAGGATTGTGAGATGGTCTAATTAAAATTGACATACCCGAAAGATGTTTCAAGTTTGGCTAATTAATGACTAGGCGCCGCAAAAGTCATCATCCTATCGGAAGATGCTATCATTTTTTTAAATGGCGCCAAATGTCAATTCTACTTTGAAATTTGTATAGTAAACAGATTTGTATAGTACACGTCAACAAGACATACATAAATTGCTTTACTCCTAAAGAACGCGGTATAATTGTTGCGATTTTTTTGCGGACTAATTCGTGGTGGGTGTTGGCGCAGCGTGAATTTTGGGGAAGATTTCCCGGTCGTCCGACACCAACTGGGCAAACACTACGACGTTGTTCTGTGCGACCCCGGAGCAGCTCTTCTGCTAAAAATACCGCAGCTGTGGTTGAACATGTCGCAGAGGAACCCGGAGTATCGACCAGACGACGTGCCACATTATTTGACATCCATCGAGATTAATTCAGGATTATGGTTAGAGTCTGTAAGATGTTCCTTTTGTGCAGGGAGTGCATCAGTTGTTAGCTTTTGACCGCTAAGCGCGTGTAACTTACGCTCAAGCCATCCTTAATTTCAACCACCAGGGAGACAACTATTCATCGAAAATCATCATCAGCGACGAGGTCCATTTCCATCTCTGCGGATGTGTGTTAGAATAAATTATTCCTTCTATGGCACTAAAAATCCACGTACAACCCATGAAGAGCCATTAAACTTGCTCAAAGTTACTGCATTGTGTGCTGTTTACGCTGGAGTCGTCATCGGGCCTTATTTTTTTGAAAACGACTACTGTCGACTGCGAGCGCCACAGAGCCATGCTCAAAGACTTTCTCCTACCTCAATTGGATGAACTAGAGAACATGTAGTTCTAACAGGAGTAACAACGAATACTGAACGAGCCACAATACCAATCGTGAGGGCAACATTTCCGGGTCGCTTTATGTCTCGTTTTGGCGAGTTACACTGGCCGGCAAGATCGCCTGATTAAATCCTTCCTTCTTTTTGTGGGGTTTTTCCAAGTCACGAGTCTACTAGGTGGGGTGAAAAGTAACCTCCTTGACCGCCAGAATGCGCTGCTACTACCGAAAAGGTTATGGTGACTTGAAGTCCCTTCATATTAAAGCAGACATGGAAAATTTCAGTGCGATACTGTCTTTGGTTTTGTTTTGACAGCTGATTGTTGTTAAAGTGTGTGGCTTGATGTTGAGTAAAGACAAAAACGATTTTCGTTCTCTCATAAAACATTATATTTTGAGAGGCAAAACAGCGAAGGAAACAAAAGAAAAGTTGGATAAATACGAGGGCGGGTCAATAAGTCCCTGACTTTTTGAATTTCTGACCTCTTTACTGAAACAGCAACACTGCTCCTGTCAACAGGCATCTGTCAGTTGACTCCTGACAAAATTTAAACTTGCTGCGTCAGTTAGTTTGTGTTTGACAGCTATTTTTATCAGACTACTCACTAATTTGAGCAGAAAATGGAAAAAAGTGAATTTCGTGTGCCTATTAAGCATTATTTCTTGCGAAAAAAAACCATTACCGAGACCAAGGCTAAGCTTGATAAATACTATGGGGACTCTGCACCATCGATTTTAATGGTAAAAAAGTGGTTTACTGAATTTCGTTGTGGCCGTACAAGCACTGAAGATGCCAAACGTCCTGGACGCCCAGTTGAGGTCTCTACACCCGAAACAATCGAAAAAATTCACGATATGGTGTTGGCCGACCGAAGATTGAAAGTGCGAGAGATTGTGGAAGCCGTAGGGATCTCGCATGGCTCAGTGGTTTCAATTTTGAATGATCACTTGGGCATGAGAAAGCTTTCCGCAAGATGGGTGCCGCGTTTGCTCACAGTCGACCACAAACGCAATCGTGGCAAAAATGGCAAAAATCCATGAATTGGGCTATGAATTGCTCCCTCATCCACCCTATTCTCCAGATTTGGCTCCGAGCGACTACTTCTTGTTCCCAAACCTGAAGAAATGGCTTGGTGGAAAAAGATTTGACTCCAATGATGAAGTCATCTCGCAAACAAAGGCCTATTTTGAGGACCTCGACAAATCATTTTTTTTGGAAGGGATACAAAAATTGGAGAAGCGTTGGACAAAGTGTATAGAGCTCAAGGGAGACTAAGTTGAAAAATAAAATTATTTTTTTATCAAAAAATCTGTGTTTTAATCCAAAAGTCACGGACTTATTGACCCGCCCTTGACTTATTGACAATGACGGCACATTTCATAGATGACAATTGGGTACATCAGCCTTTTACACTTGAGACAAGTGAAATTGATACACGAGGCATTTTTCTCGATTGGGGACTTAATGAAAAAATCACAGCCGTAGTCACAGACAACGCTGCAAATGTGGTTAAAGCTGTGGAATCTATGAGGCGAGTAGAGCAGAATGTCGGTTTGACATGCGCAGTACGCAGTTTTCAGTTGGCAGTAAGGACATCCATGTCTTCTGAAAATATAAAAATAATAATTGAGAAAGCCAGTAAGCTAATTTGCCATTTTAAACATTCCAACGTTGCGAAATATGCTTTGCAAGAAAAGCAGAAACAATTGGGTCTACCAGCACAATCCCTTTTACAATCATGCAACACTCGGTGGAACTCAATCTTTTTTAATGCTTCAGCATCTTACACAAAACCGGAGTCCAGTGGTAAATATATTGACAGATCGTACAGTCACTTCCTCAGCTATCGCCACAAAGTTGGAAATTTTAGAACAGAACAGAAGAATGGGCATTGATGGAAGAATTTGGAAAAATTTTGCGGCCTATTCAAGCGCTTACAAAGATTCTCAGCAATGAATATTCGTCTACATCCATGGTGCGACCTCTTATGCTAAAAATGCTGGAGCGACATATGAATTTTTCCGCTAGCGACTCAGACATGATTACATCGTTCAAAATCAGTTTACGTAATGGTATACGAAATGGATTTGATTTAAATCAGAGTAACACGACTGATGTTTCTGCAAGGTAATTAGCATCTCTTCTTGAAATGTAATTACATACATATACACGTGTACTCATAAATACACGTGCTATACCAAATAAACGTGTTTACACACGTGAAGATAATTACACGTATAACACGTGCATAAGTGAACCCGTGTAAAAAGGACCTCTAATGTATAAACCAGCTTATAAGTTTGGTAAGCCAAGTCACGACTGGTTAAACTAGGCTAGTACCTAGCGGCTGCTGAAGGAAGATTAGTGTATCGTCATCGCTACAGCACTAGACAGCGCCAGGTTGACGGCGACCTATGCCTAAACTTATAGTTGCCTCCCTATCCTACAATGAAGTCATCTAATATTAAACAGGGGCAAAGTAAAATACTGATTTTATCGTAAACGCTTTCAGCATAACGCCACCAAAGGTTGCTTTTTCTACAATTTGATCAGTAACACTATCAACGGCTGAGAGTAGGGTCCAGTTGAGTTTTTTTTGGGGGGAAATCCTTCCTATGGACACCGTAGTGTGAGATTCGTGCAGCAGTTGCTTCGAACCAATCTGATAATCACTAAAAACCTCCTCTTGCCGCAAGGGTTTAATCTACCTTTGAACCAGGTTATCAGTACTTCAGCGTAAAACCACAGTTCGGGTTTTTAAACGAGGAAGCTCGCCTCTCAGTCTGAAAGCCACTCACCGCAAGCACCCTAAGAGGTATCGTAGCCTCTTATCGGTGGGCCTATATTCAGACCTCCTATCGTTCGTTCTGATGTTTTGCTCGCAACTTTGAAGAGTCGGAGATATGCACAGCCTACGCAGCTTGGCTTCATATGAACCAAGTTTACGAGTGAGGAGGCACAGGCCCGCGCACCACATACTCTTCCCTTTTTTCTGTTATTGCCGACTGGGCGTAGTTACCCATAGTCGTCCATACATTCTCGCAGCTCAGCGTGTAAACTATATTTTTGAATGTGATAATCAGGTCCAGCCGATTCACCAACGCTTGCCATTGTTCATGCCACCTTTCGCACACGAAGAAAGTGTGCTCGGTGATATCCACCACCTCAGGGCAAAAGTCGCATTTGAGTTATGCTTTTATTACGGATATGCGTTGAACTATCCGTGTCTAGAGAAAAGCTGGGTAAGATAGTCATTCACCTCACCATGACCTCTTTCCACTCAAGGGCTCAGCACCGATATGAGTCGCTGTTTCCATCTGCCACAACCTTGTCAATCCACAAACTACTACTACTGTCGCTTTCTTATTAAGAATCTGGAAACATAAATTTATCTCTACGTTCCCGTGCAACTAATACGACTGGTGTGGCTCTCGCGACCACCCTAATGGCTGCAACGGAGTGTAAGTGTAAGACATCTTTTGAAATGCGCCATTGTATAAGAGTGCCATAGAAATTATGACCATACCACCTATCGAAGAAGCTTTATCATAGTTAATTCTAGGAAAATATGTAAAGCCTGCTCTCTCCTTATTAATCCAAGGAACATCATGACGCACAGCATCATACTCTTGCGGCTCATCAAAATCGACTCTTTACAGCTATGTAGCAATCTATTATAAATTGTTAAGGCAATCCTCAAAGCTTAAGGTATTTTACAACATTTTTAAAAAATTAACTATCTCGATTTGGACCACTTGTCCAATTTGGAATTTGCTATACATGCACAATATCTCATTTGTAATTGCCTCAAACTACGAGTATGTGCAGGTAAATTGCACACCTCTCAGAAGCTTCACAAAATTCATACAAATGCCAAGTACACAATTTACCTTATCTAAGGCTTAAAAACACCCTTCGACGCTTGTCCAAACAATCTGCAATTATAGGAATCGATTTCCTAGCCGTAAGCACCCTTCAGTTCGATCTCCCAAATCGTATTTATGTTTGCAACGAACAAACCTGGCCGTGTGTAATTATGGCTCTCGATGAGTAAGCACGTGAAAATCCTATTAATGATGTGTGATGACACATTTATATCATTTGGATTATTATGTATATACAACCAATTGGTTTTCAAATTGTTGTTTGTATGAAATATCGATTCTTGTGTCCTGGCACCATTTACGTATTTGAATGAATGTTGGTGGAGGCCAACAGTGGACAGTGGAAGCCACTTTTGGAAGAAGTTAGATCAAGTTATGTAATACTTCGGTATCAGTATCGGTATCTGGTATTTGTTAATAAGGACAGTTAGTGAAAGAATTTTAGAGTGGCTAGAGTGTCATGTCTGACGATATGAAATGTGCTATCAAATTCTTCTGAACGAATCCATGTCATTGACCGATTTAAAGCTCGGCCACGAACAACAAACAACAAAGTTAGACAAAGGTTCTTCATCCGACTGATCCCACTCACTTTCTTCTTCATGAGGCATCATTACTTCATCAATATTGTTTAAATTGATCTGCAAATCTTTATCCAAATCATCGGACACATCAAAGTTCACGTTGACATTTAAGCAGTCTAGTTACTACCTAAGTGGTTAATTCTAACTAATTCTGATAGATTTCGCTGCAATAAATTTTTTTGTGACAGTATCATAGGTGCTAACGGGGGTCTCAGGAGGATATGAGAGGCAGTCATCTTTTGAAGTGGTTGTTAACAATGTTGCCTATTGTTACACGCTCGCCAAGTGTCCAGGCCCATAAGACCGACTGTGCTGCTGATTTTCATTGACATTGAGGACCCTTTTGACTGTAACTCTGACAGACAAAACGGCCTAGACGAGTCACTAGTTTTGTGAATCAAAGTATTTCCGGTGCAGGTAGTTCTAGATGTGATCGACGATTAGTGCACCAAAAATAGAATTTCATTCAATCCTCTTTTAACTGAGGTTGTTCTCTTTACGAGAAATACGAAGTTGTCTTGTGTAAGTCATAAGGTGTCATCCTGGGTAACAGTCAAGCATAAAAGCAGAACTCCTGCTGCAGAAATAATACAAAATCGATTTTCATTGCGCCCACGACTGGTTTAGCGCCAATGTTGTCAGGTCTTCACGGATGGCTCCAAAACTGAAAAATAAAAAAACGAGGGGTTTTCGACACCGCTATAAAGCTCCGTTCGAGCTCAACGATTTACTTAAAACGTTTAAGCTTGCGGCACACTTATCAACAGAGTGAGTCCGGTAAAAAGTCAGGAACGGAGTCTTACTTGAAAAATCAAAAAAAAAGTTTCACGTCCCTAAACTCCACCGTACTATATCTATCTTGATTCTTGGCAGACCTGAACCACCTCTGACACAGTTTTCGTACCATAGAATGACCTAACATTGACCAAAAATCATTAAATCTTTTAAACTTTCCCAGCGACACACTGTGACCAGACATTTGAATAATTGTACCACTTATTTCATCCCTGGGTATTCACATATGACAGAAAAAAAATGTGTGAATGTACCTATACAACTGTCAAAATTGAAAACAACCACCAATAACGAAAACGCTATTCCATCATGTATTTTTAAGTGTCGGTAAATTCGTCTCCGGGTGGCAACGGTTAGTATAAGGCCTCGTAGAAGTAGCATCTTCCGACAGGTGCTGGTTCCTTAAATGACGAGAATGAACCTCTGCACCCGAACATCTTGCAACTCTGCTAATAAGTCCTATTTCACGCCTCCCCGTGGCGCCATCTGGGAATCTCACTAGAGGTTGCGAAGTGAAGGGGGCAAATGGCGAGTTTCCTGCGCCATTAACCATGATTAGTGTCGGAAAAACAAAACAAGACCTTCTCCGGGCTACTCCGACATATTTGGAGCTCAGGCCGGAAAGGATTTCCAGGACTTAGTCAGGGTCTTAGAAAAGAGATGGTGGCGGACGAGCCCTATAAGGACCAACGGCAGCGCTCACATCCCGGAACGGGTTATTAGCTTCGGTGTAACCGACCCCTCGTCCTAGGGGCACTCAAAATGGAACTGGTCCTTCAGGTTGGGGGTTGTGCCGCCGGGGTAACTGCCCGGCCATTTAAAAAAGATTAAGTTACGAAGCATAAACAAGCCTCGGATTTAAGGACAATGAGCTTCAGATATGCACGTGGAATGTTAGATCCCTTAATAGACCACGTGCAGCCGAGCAACTAGCGGAGGCCCTAGACTGCTGCAAAGCAGACATTACCGCCATCCAAGAAATGCGATGGGATGGGCTGGACAAAAAGAAGATGAAAAACTGCGTCATCTACTACGGCAATTGCTATCGACGGCAAAAGCAGCGCTTATTTGGATGCGGATTTGTTGTCGGAGGCAGACTAAGACAAGAAGCCCTCAGCTTCCGGCATGTGAGCGAGCGCCTCGTAGCAATCCGCATCAAGGCTAAATTCGCCAACATAAGCCTCATATGCGCGCATGCCCCCACAGAGGAGAAAGATGACGACTCCAAGGATGCCTTCTACGAGCTCCTCAACAAGACCTACGAGCAATGCCCTAGCTATGACATTAAAATTGTCCTCGGTGATTTTAATGCAAAGCTAGGAAGAGAGGGTATCTTTGGTGGAACAATCGGAAAATATAGCCTGCACAACACTACCTCCGATAACGGATTCAGGCTAATCGACTTTGCGGCGGGGCGAAACATTGTCGTGGCTAGCACGCGGTGCCCACATCTCGATATACACAAGGGGACTTGGAGAACTCCTGATCAATCAACAGTTAACCAGATTGATCACATTGCGATCGACGCAAAACACTCCTCCAGCATTATGGATGTCCGTACGTTCCGAGGAGCCAACATCGACTCGGACCATTACCTTGTTGTAGCCAAGGTACGGTTGCGGATATCCCAAACTACGCCAAGACAAACTAATGCTGTGAGAAAATTCGACGTCAGACGGCTACAATCGCAAGAGATCGCCAAGTCCTTTTCCGATCGAGTGTCTCTTAATCTCTTAAGAGGTCCAATGCCGCCAGCATCAAGCATCGAAGACCATTAGTGTGTTGGGTTTCACTCGTCCACCACAACGAAACCCCTGGTTCGATGATGAATGCCGGCAAGCACATGCAGCTAAGCAAGATGCATATAACGCGGCGCTGCTTGGAAAGACCAGAGCTGTTCATGAGCTCTATGAGCGGAAGAGGAGAGACGAACACCGGCTTCTCAGGAGGAAGAAGAAATAGCATGAGAAGCGCGCGATCGAGGAAATTGAGAGATGCTACTCCAGGAATGAGGTTCGGAAGTTTAACCAAAAGGTAAAAATAGCATGATACGGAAACAAACCCCTAACGAAGCCTGTAGAGATGAACAAGGGAACATTGTAGTAGAATCGCAGTCGATGCTGAGGATTTGGAAAGATCATTTCTGCAGACTGTATAACGGCGATGACGGACCAAATACCGCTGTCAGGCAGAATCAACCTTTCAACTTGGACGATGATGACCAACAATTCCGTCCACCCGACCTGGATGAAGTGAAGATAGCTATATCGAAGCTTAAGCCCAATAAAGCTGCTGGAGCGGGTGGCCTGACGGCCGAGCTCTTCAAAGCGGCAGGCGATGACTTGGTAAGGAGCATACACCAACTCATTTGTAAAATATGGTCGGACGAAAGTATGCCCGATGAATGGAACCTCAGCATTGTTTGTCCAATTCTCAAGAAAGGAGACCCTCTGAACTGCGCCAACTACAGAGGCATCAGTCTCCTTAACATCGCATATAAGATCTTATCCGCCGTATTGTGTGAACGCCTGAAGCCGTTCGTCAACAACCTGATAGGTCCATATTAGTGTGGCTTCAGGCCAGGAAAGTCCACCATCGACCAGGTATTTACACTACGGCAGATCTTGGAGAAGACCCATGAGCTTCAGATCGATACCCACCACCTATTCATCGATTTTAAGGCCGCGTATGACAGCATCTATAGAGACGAGCTATACAGAGCAATGTCTAGTTTTGGCATCCCTGCCAAACTCATCCGTCTGTGCAGGATGACGATGGAGAATGCACGCTGCGCCATCAATATTGGTAAAGATCTCACTAAAACCTTTGAAAGAATGTAGACAAGTTGATGCGCTGTCATGCGAGAGCAAAACTCACGAGCAAACACAAGAGGCACTATCTTTCAAAAGTCCGTCCAACTACTCGCATACGCCGACGATATTGACATAATCGGGAGAAAGCAGCGTGATGTCAGTGGCGCTTTCGCGAGTATTGAGACGGAAGCGGCGAAAATGGGTTTAGCGGTCATTGAGGGCAAGACCAAGTATATGCTGTCAAGCAAAAAGGTAAACCAACACCGACGATGAAACGATGAAACTAACTTGTCAGATAACCCAGGAAATATTAAGTGTGTTTTTAAAAGGGCTGTGAAATATCCTGAGCGTATTAGAGATAGAACAAAATCGAGTACATCAATTATGTTCTGTGTTTCTACTACAGGCTTTATGATACCACCGCATGTGGGCTATAAATCAAAGCACATTTGGGAAACATGTAGTAAGACTGGTTGGTTTCATGGAACAATATTTACAGATTGGTTTACTAACAACTTGTTGCAAAATTCTTTAGTTACTTTTTTTTCTTTCCCGAATAAACTCTAAAATCTAAAAATTGGTAGCCGGTCTGCCGGCAGGAACAAAAACTCAAGAAATAGAAAAAAAACGATCGCGAACCACACGGATGGTGGTTATATCGGTAATGGCGGATCGCAACGCCAACAAAGGAAACCAAAGGGGAAATTTGCAACAGACAGTCTTATGGTAAAAAAAAAAAATCATAATATAAGGAAGTACCAAATATAGGCGCCACGCAATCTTTTACGAGGAATTGCGAAACCTTAGCAGGAGACTGAAAAGGAAACGGTTCACCAGAAACGTTAAACAAAAGTTACGTTATAAACTGAAAATCTATTTATTGCTCAGATCTCAGAATGTACACTAGGGTGTGCGGTATGCGAAGTTAGAGGGAAATTAACAGTAGTTACACTACCGGACATCCGGACTGGGCCGCTATCTTCCGTCTTCCCCAACGGTCGAAAAGTTGTATGTTTAGCGGGTCGCTACTTATCTCTTTTTTGTTGCTACTCTCCGTCTTCCTTCGTCGTCCAGGTTATTCCTTTTTTTTTTCCTCTTCCCCGTCCTGTCCTGTTTTCCCTTCCTTGGGCCTCTATAGAATTTTCCTCACCTCTCCTTTTTTTTTGACAAGCTGTTTGTTCCTTTTCTGTTTTTCTCTATATAATTTGCTATTAGCTTTTTTTTTTTTCCTTTGACTTGTCTTTTTTTTTTGTCTCTACTCTTTTTTTTCAAAACCTCTTTCGGGCTCTACAGTCAACCAAGAAGTGGTCGCCCTGGTTTCACATATGTTCACTCAGACCATTGACCATTCACGCACACATTCATCCGTCTCATCCAATCGGTTCTAGCTCCATGTCTTGGAGCTCCTCTAGATCGCTCTTCCATACTTCCAAGTATGCCACTTTCACCATCCAGACCCTCGGGGAAATTTCCGAGTTGTGGGAATTTCTTTTGACCTGAGTGAACATTCCCCTTCAATTATCTTGGGTTCAAACCACCCATTTTTTCCCAAAATTTATCCCTTAGACAAGCCAAAGTGCCAAAGAAACTAGATTCGTTTTTGACCGCCCGTCACCATCATAGAGACTCCTGTCTCTGCCTTCTTGCCGACCTATTAATTGTCCCCTCCGACAAGCATGGAAGCAGAAAGACAGGGTTCACTAACCCACCAATTCTTCCCACTAATGTGCTTCTCCAAAGAGACAACAGACGTAATGGAAACGGACCGGGTCAAATGGTGAAACGGTTGGGAGCTGGATAGATGGAGTGGATGCATCGACTCTACTTAAGGCTGCAGACTACCCATTAGGGGAGACAAAACAACATTTGGGACAAGGGTCGGCTATTTTGTGTTGGACCCTTGCAAAACAGATAGGACCTATAGCGCTTTCCTTGCGCTCTTGTAGCAGAGCGCCCACCTGCTCCGCTGGGTTCTTCTTGGGGCCTTTGACCGTCCGTCATACCTATTTGTGTTGTCCTTCCAAGATACTGAGAAAGTGCACCGATGGCTGATGCGCCCATGGCTGCCCATCACTCTCTCAGGATTTTGGAAGAACAACTGTAAAGAGGGAAAAGGTTCAACAAACTTTATTACATTTGCCAAACGATTTGAGGGAGAAAAGGTAATTTTAGGAGATAACCTGGCTTCACTTTGCTCCACAAGCAATTGAAACTGAAGTAAAAAATAACATTCGATTTGCGTTCTTTTTACCAAACTGCCAGCCTTTAGATGTGACTTTTTACGGTCCGCTGAAAAAGGTATGGAGAAAAGTTCTAGATGAATAGAAGCAAACTAGAGGTAAGAGATCACAAAACCTGTCGAAAGAAGCATTTCCCTTGCTGTTACAAAAACTAGTGACTGAATGCGTTGATCAAAATGGTCGCTCGTCACTATAGTTACTTCCAGATCTGTCCATTACCACAAATTTTCGCCAGATTCACACAATTCCAATTTGTTAATTTCATCAACAAAGATTCGTTGTAAAAATGAAGCATGTTTAGCAGTTGTTCTTCCGAAATATCTAAGATCATTCTTCTGGCGTTGCTTTGGTGTTTGATTGGCCCAGTATCGGAGGGGAGAGTGCCTTTTTGCGATTTGTTGCTTGTCGATATACCTGATGTGGATGACATTTTTGGCGCGAGGAACGATTTTCAATCTCAAAATCAAAATAGATACCGGATTCATAGAAGATTTATCTATCACAGAAAAAAAGAAAATTTTCTATAAGCATAGCCGGACTGATCAAAAAAAGCACGACTCACTATGGCTACAAATTACTCAAAAAAATTACTTATTCTCTCGACTGAATATTTTTTTGTCCTTAATTACAAACCAAAGCGATCCCATGTTTCTAATCATTTCCCGACTACCTATGCCTATGCAGAGCATATAAACATCACTTGGATGAGCCATATTAGCAATGTGAAGCTGAAGCATATGCCCTTCCACATGGGGAACACTGAGGAAGAAGAGCGAAAACAAATTTCAAAATATCAATGCATTCCAAAATAGGCAGTGCTATGAATACGAGTATATGCATAGAAACGAAGAAATCAATATTATTCCAACAAAACGAAACCACATCAATGAATGTCCACTGAAAGTCAATAGGATGTTCGACAATAAGCAAACATGCACCCAGATTCGAATAATCCTTTGGATGTCCTTTCAAGCGCAACAATACGGATGGACACTCCCTTTCTACTTTCTCTGTGAGTTAACAAGAATCCAGATCCAATCGAATAGAATAATCAAAACGAACACATACTCGTAACATTCCTCCTAGTTGTTGTCGTTGTCGACAAAACAAATCAGAGCAATGGCACTTGGTCTTAACTTTTGGATTCAGATTGCTCGTACCTTCTAACCGAAATCATAACGAAAAGGTCTTCTCAAAGTAATATGAGAAAATTTCTTAAATTTTTGTTGTGTGTTACTTATTTTAATTAAAATTGTTTTGATTTATATTTGAAAGAGGGAATTCCATCTAAGGCACATCACCACAGAGTTGCAGATGCAGGTACTTAAAGACGTAATCTTCCACTGGTCGGTATTGAAAAATAACCAAATTCGAGGATGTAATGGCTGCTGAAATCAATCCAGAGATCAGAAACTGTGCTATTTCTTCGATTTTGAACTGTGTTAAAAGCATAATGAGTTTCCAAGCACTATATTCTGATAAAACTGGGTCAAAGGCGTTCTTTTCTATGTCGGAGGGTTCTTAATCTGATGAATCTGTCATCAGAAACCCTTCTGTAACGGATTTACAAACTCCGGTTGATCTCTCTTCGTTCAGGTAAACAACATTTAGATGTCGCAGAAAAATCCACCTTCACTAAAAACCGCATAGCTGACACCGAGTGCAAGCCGGAAAAGTTCCATGGTGGACTAGAAAAACTAGAAAACTTCTTAATAAGTTACTTAGGACCACTTAGGAGGAGAAATGGAGTAGATCGAATCTGTCGATGACTAAGGCAGAAGAAGAGCGTTTAGTTGTAAGGTGACACCTAGAAACTAACGTAGTGCACTAAGTATGGGAGGCAATACCTTTACATAATCACATCGATTATGAATAGGCACAGGTTCTTTTGTTGAAAATGCGTTCATTTAGGATGGACTTTGATGTTTTGCCTCTGATTCTCTTTTAAATTTTCATTAATGATCTCTTGTATTTACCGGGGTAAACGTGGGCCTCAGCCAGCTTGAATTTTTGCTAGCTGACTCCAGTTTGACTCGCTTAGTTGGCTTAGGTCCCCTTCCACTCGTGTGAGCCACAGTTGCGATCTTCCTCTACGGCGCTAACCATGCAGAACAGGTGAACAAAATTGTTGATCTACCCCATCCAAGTTGAAAGGTTCATTTTGCTTGACAGCAGTATTTGGTTCGGAAGGAATCCTGTAAATACTCAGCATTGACTACGACTCAACCACGAGGTTCCCTTGTTCATCTCAACTGGTTTCGGTTCCGGAATTGTGACCATGGGCAGGGGTCAGTCAGACTGTTACTCATTCGGGGATGTGAGCGATGCCGTTGGTCCATTAAGGGTTTATCCGACGCTATCTCTTTTCTAAGACCTTAACTTAGTCTCGGATATAGCTAATAGCATAGCTTATAGTGGTTGGGTGCTGTGGAAATAGGGTAGGCTCTGAGAGATATCAACGTTGCGATATCCAGTGTGGCAACTATCTTCTACACATCAATTGTACTTATTATCCACGTGGTAACCGCCGATTATTGGTGAATGTCCATCAGGACTGGACCTGCTAAAGTTATAATTGCGGGTGCTGACCAGCGACAAAAAAAACAGCACTATAAACGGGACAGCGGATGAATTCCCCAAAATCAACGGTGGAAACAATCCCGAAATAAAAGAGACCTTATCCGGGCTACTCTCACATATTTGGAGTTGAGACCGGTACGGATTTCCAAGTCTTAGTCAGGGTCTTGGAAAAGAGATGGTGGCGGACGAGCCCTACATGAGCCAACGGCAGCAGTCACATCCCCGAACGGGTTACTGGCTTCGGTGTAACCGACCCCTCGTCCTAGGGGCATTAAGAATGGAACTGGTCCTCCAGGTTTGGGGTTGTGGCACCGGGGTAACTGCCGGCCATGGAAAACATGCAATAGTTCGGAAATATAAGCAAACGGATTCGAATGGATCTACTGTGTTGTCATGCAAATGATTTAAGGACAATGAGCTTCGGATATGGACGTGGAATGTTAGACCACTCAATAGACCACTTGCAGCCGAGCAACTAGCGGAGGCTCTAGACTGCTGCAAAGCAGACATAAACAACATTCAAGAAATGCAATGGGATTGGCCGGACAAAAAGAAGATGAAAAACTGCGACATCTTCTACGGGAACTGTTATCGACCGCAAAAGCAGCGCATATTTGGATGCAAATTTGTTGTTGGAGGCAGACTAAGACAAGAAGTCCTGAGCTTCCGGCATGTGAGCGAGCGCATCGTCGCAACCTGCATCAAGGCTAAATTCGGCAACATAACCCTGATATGCGCGCACGCCCCCACAGAGGAGAAAGATTACGACAGCAATGATGCCTCCTATGAGCTCTTGAACAACCTACGAGCAATGCCCTAGCTATGACATTAAAATTGTTCGAGGAAGAGAGGAAATTTTTAGTACGACTGTCGGAAGATGTAGCGTGCACGACACCACTTCCTATAACGGATTAAGGCTAATCTACTTTGCGGCGGGCCGAAACATTGTCGTAGCTAGCCGGCTGTTCCCAAATCTAGATATCCACAAGGGGACTTGGAGTACTCCTGATCAATCAACCGTCAAAAAGATTGACCTCATTGCAATTGACGCAAGACACTCCTCCTGTATTTCCTATATATATGTCCGAACATTTTGAGAAGCCAACATCGACTCGGGCCACTACCTTGTTGTAGCCAAAGATATTCATAACAGGGCAGAGACAAGCTAATGCTGTGAAGAATTTTGACTTCAGAAAGCTATAATCGCAAAGATCGCCAAATCCATCTCCGAATGAATCTACATTAATCTCTTAAGAGATCCCTTGGACCCTTGCAAAGATCCACCACAACGAAGCCCCTAGTTCGATGACGAATGCCGGCAAGCACATGCAATTAAGCAGAACAAACGCAATGAGGCACTGCAAATAATTGCTAGAACTGCTCACGAGCTCTATGAGCAGAAGAGGAAATACGAACACCGGCTTCTCAGAAGGAAAAACAAAGAGCATGAGAAGCGCGCGGTCGAGGAAATTGAGAACCACCTACCTCAAACTTGAATTGAACCAGATTTCTCGATTCGGCGTTATTTCATGGCACCCTCGCCATGTATGGCAGCGTTTTCAGCTCTAAATCATTTGGTCTTTTGGCATTATCACCAAGTGGCTTACACTTTTTTAAAAAAACACCCACTTAAGCATTAATTTTGCTCGATAAATCACAGCCTCGGGACTAAGTCGTTAAGGATCACGAAGTAGTGTTTAACATCCTGCATTTGACATTCAAATTCGCATAATTTAAACTACAGGCCGTCCTCATTCTTGATGGTAGGCACGTATCTGCTAATGTGAAACATTTAAGCAATTGTGTCAATTTTTTTTGCATATTGCAAACCAAAGGAGCTATCTACAGAAACACGTTGCAAGCTTACGAGTATTCAGAAATGCGGTAACTTTGTTTCTTTTTCTTAAAAATTGCAAATTTTCCTGACACAAACTTTTTCAAAACAAGGCCAAAACGCTCAGCAATGCAAATTCTTTTCCTCTGATACGTTACAAGAACTGCATAACGAAGTGATACATGTTTCATCTTTCTAAAAATTCGTAAGCTCGTGTCCTTAATTTACCCACCAAACAGCACCTCTAAAGCAGCGAAATTTAACAGAAGTGACACACTTTTTTGGCCCACAACAGACAAGATTGATGGCAACAGAACAGGAGAGCTGCAAGCTCTTATGTACAGTGACACATGAAACTCTTACAGTGCTCCCTCCAAAAAGAAAAAACAAAAAAAAAACGAATATAATAAAAGAAACTTAAATGTATCCCCAACATTCAGAAACATGCGCAATTCACACGATAGCACGTGCTCGTCAAACAATAATAACCCTAACCGGGTTGAAGTATTATTCCATTCGTAGTAGATCCTTTGGCGTTGGGTTTCGAAGTCACCCGATGTAAAAAAAAACAAAATCGACAGCCGAAAGTTTACAGTTCACCTCAAGGAGTTTTCGAAGATATCCTTTTCTCCGCGTGCGTGTGCCACATTATCAGGATTCTATTGGTTTTCTTAGCTCACGCACGGGTTTTCTTACGGGACAGCTTCGAATTTTCTTTTTCCTCTTGATAATCGATTTAATGTGCTTTTTTTTAGGTAAATTCCCGGCTTGTGGTGGAAGAAGAACAGCACAACCTTCAACATGGGAGGCGCCTAAGATGTTTGTACATAGCTATCTGTATCTGTGTGTGGGAGGAGATATCATTTTTACATATTTTTTTTTTTTGACATAAAAGCAGTTAGAAATCTGATGAATCTGATGGATCTAGCGTGTGAAGTGATTTGAAGGTGTAACACGTTATAGATACAAGGTCAAGTATGATACACATACTCGTATGTACCTACTTGCAATGAAAGTGATTGAGATGATTAGGTGTTAAAGTGGTTTTTACCAGGTTCCTGAGTGGTTATATGGTTTGAACATACTACAGATTGAAATGTTGCATGAAATGAAAAATATGTTCAAATGTAGAACAGTGGTATTCTTCAAGAAAAAGTGGAACCACAAAAAATCATCATGGTATGGAGAGAAGAAGGGCTTCCATCTTGTGTATTTGTGGACATAAAATGTACTCGTATATTGTGTATACGATTTCCTATACAGCAAACTGGGAATCAACTAATATTTAACAATTGAAAAGCTGTTAGAAGTTGACAGGGGAATTCGTTTTTTTATTGTTTACCCCTAACTACCTTGTTACTGCTTTGGTTGCACCCTAGTCACTGTTTTCAACAAATCCGTCAAGCCGGCATACAGACCTATCAGCGTCATATGTCTATTGCAGCGTGACATTCTAAACAATTCTAAACCTGGGACAAGGTATCAGTGCTGACTAGAGCAAATGTGAAGCTGTTAAAAATTTTATCTATACCCTAAAAATACCATAGAGATGACCCGACAAAGACCTACTCTAGAAAACAGCAGCAGTTTTGGTTTGCCAAAAGAAATTATTTCAAAAATTGTTACCAAGAAAACAAAGTGCGCAACCTACAAAGCTCTTCCGCCGATGGTGCTGAGTCTCTCCAAATGATAGATTTTGAAAGCATTTTTATAGGATGAATTGGTCTATGTGCAAGGCAGACCAATGGAGGTGAAAAAGTTAGAAATAACAACTCTTTTAGCTGTGAAAGAGGCCTCTATTACCATATACAAAAAACATTTTTATCTGAGGCACAATATTTGGGCAAGTTGTCTATGAACCGCTTATACGAGTATATGTCAAGGCTCAGCGATATTGCTTAAGCTACGACTACTCGTAATCAAGGGCTATTCATCACATCAGAGGCCACCGAAAATATTCGTAAGATGGAATTAATCTTACTCGTATTTGAAAATCCAAGAATATCGAGGGGAAAAAAAGCGGCTACTTTGGGTCTCCCAAAAACTCTTATCAAATTCTCCAGAATCTCGAACAGAATACATAGTTTTAGTTTGATTCGCGGTTAAAATCAGGAATTTTCTGCTGGATACTTTGAATTAACTCCGTCTTAGCGAAGAAAGAGGCAATAATGCTGCAAAGTACAAGACGAAAGATCGTGGCTTAAGTTTCTGAATATGAGCCAACCTCTCTTGTTATTTTGTCAACTTTAGGGACCTGAAGAATATTTAATCTAAATTAGCTCTATACGAGATCGGACCTTTGAAAAACAGAGATCGTTTGCAAACTCCATCATATCTTTCCAGTTAACCCGGGGACATTGAGATACTAAATATTTTATAAAAATAGAAGTTCCTTGGTTTTATAAATCGTAACCGATTCACCCACATAGTTCGAGGATACCCTTCGTACCAATGGCATGCTTGACAATGAAGCTGTCTTCACGCCTCAGGATGTGACCAATCTCATTGTATATGTTTTAAAAGAGTGGTCCATCTATTGATATCTTTTTAAAAAGGCTATTGAAAAATACTGTTGAATATTTTTCATAGATGGTTGGCTTTTTTTGAAAAAGAGTAAACCTACCGACTAATTACGGGTGACTGCCTATGCTGGCTTGGGAGAAGGCCATCCTTTCAACGTAATTTTCCAATGCATTTTCGATAGTTTCGGCGCCTTTTTCACGAACAGTTTGACTAATTATGTGCTTGAGTGTCTGAATCTTTAATAGCACCTAAAAAAAAAAGGCCGACTGCGTCAAATCACAGATCTATAATGACCAAAAAACATCACCAAAATAAATGATTTCACGATTACTGAACTCGGTGTGAAATAAATCGATAGTAGAACACATTTTGTGATATGTATCCCCATCTTGTTGAAACCAGAACTCGCCCAAGTTCATATCCTCAATTTCTGTCTATAACAAATTAATTATCATGCCTCGGTAGGGCTCTTCACTGACTGTAGTGTTTCATTCACTCCAGAACCATGGCAAACAGTCAAAATTTGGGATGCATTGGTTTCTCTATGATTTTTCGAGCCCCAAATAGGGCATTTTTGTTTCTTTACCTACCCGCCGAGATGAAAATGCACCTCATCTAAAAGGATGATTTTTTGAGCAAAGTTTTCGTCCATTTCTAGCTGCTCTAAATGGCGTTGAGTTTGTCGGGCTTAGGAACACACTTTCAACAACAGATGCAGTATTATCCGTTGAGCACACGGGAATATGGTTGGTTATCAATCAGGAATCCAATCTCACAAACTTGCTTACACCACCTAAAGTTGATGTATTATTTCGGCCAAATAAACGATGAAATGATATATGTATTCCCAGTTTAGTATTACTGTTAACATAACAATGCCCACTTCAGATTTTAGGCAGCAATCTTTTTATGAAATTCCTTTGTTCCATTAGCCCATGCACAGGATAGGAGGGTGTATCTGAAAACGATACGAACGAAAAACGAAGTCCGCTTGCTTGATCTGCTGTTATCTATGGCCGAAAAGACACTTTTTTACAATGATTTCTGCAGTCAATCTGGAGGCCATTTTCTGATAGCCTGAAGATTCAATTCACTTATTCCACTTCCCGGATAAATCTTCACCTTTTTCAAGAGCTCGATATTGTGAGCTCAGCTTATGTCAATCTGTTGTAGCTTTGTATCTAAAGGACATTTACTGCAGCTACTATCCCTATATTGGTAGGGTACATGGTACACTTACGGCGATTCGTTGCTTCAAAACGCTTTTTTCCTTGCTGAACCGATCTCCATTCGATACCAGCGAAGCAGTATTTAAGCTTATTAAATGTTGTTAGTTTAAGTTGCGTCCTCCGGTAAGTATTGTAAAATCGTCTATTGTCTTATTTGTGATGGTCTTCCGCCTAATTATCATGGCTATGCCCATCAACGACAAAAAAAAAAAAAAAAAACACTGTGGCGCTGGAGGCCCGGTATCGGCCATGGCCTAGCTTCTTGACACTCATTTGTGTTGCTCATGTTGTCATTTTCGTCACATCTGAGCGGGGCCTACGGTTTATCGCCGAGTCAGAACGGCACTCCTTAGAAGCTTTTTCGTAGGCAATTTTAATTTTGGGGGTTTGCCAGTGCCCGCTGGAAGGGTGATGGCGATTTGTAAAAGCTAACTATCGCGCCATCGCCTCATCAACAACATAGTCTAAAAATAAACGGGGGTAGAGCAGTACGTACTATCGTAATGGTTTTCAGGATGCTTCAATTTGACAAGTTACAAGCGACCGGTCAAAAGGTCCTGTTGTGTAACGATACCTACCTACTACTTGAAGTAGGTAGGCCCCCTGTCCTGTTTTCTTTAGTTTAAACCTTATGTCGCAGTAGAGGTCTTCCACAAGTTAATAGAGCTGATGTAGAATTGCAATAAATGCTAGTTGCTGTGACCCTATGATCGGGTCACCACCAGGGTGACCTTTGTTCTGAATTGGTATCTAGTAAAACTAAGTCAGTCAATGACAGGTGTCGTACCGGTAGTGATGATACACGTATAAGCCGCCTGTATTGAGCTCTGAAATGCCCCACTGGCAGTGACCACAAACTTGTGAAACTCTACTGAAAGCTATACTTTGGTAACATGGATTTTCAGAAGCTCCTGACTTCCAGTTTCAGCATGAACGCGCGGTTGGCCACTCCTAAAAATAAAGTGTTGGTTGCAGTTATATCCAAAGTCGCAGAGAGTCGGCGAAAAATCAGATCGACTGGAACTAGGTATCACTTGGTTCACCACAAATTGTCGCATCCCAATCTGTTGTTGAGACTATGTCTTTTCCGTGGCGAAGCTTATATAGAGAGTACAGCATTTATTGGATTTGTCCAACTGCGTTCCATAGGTAACAACATCTATTAACTCTTGATGCCCACCTTGCACAATCGAATGCAACCAATAAACTAGACCAGATATATGTAAAATATATGCATTGAACTGATCATCGAGCAGTCAGTAACAAAGCCATATTCTAGGGCAACTTTGTTCAGGAAACATTGAAATAAAGGCAAACTGGTTGAGGTAGCATCCCTTTTAGAAGAGTTCTCAAGATTTAGTTATAATCTTCTCAGTTGCCTTGATAAATGTACCAAATATTGGCTCGTCACGAAGCTTAAATGTTCGAGATAAAAAACAAAAGACACGACCTTTATTTCATAAAGTTTAATTACGACTGATTTCAAGTTATATAGTTTGCAAATACAATGGTTATGTTTCAATTTCAGTTCATGTTTATATAAAACAACTAGAGGAAAAGAGAAGGCATGTAATATAGAGGTTTTACTATATATAATACAAACATGTTTGTAAGTGTAAAGAGAAGTACAGATTTGAATATATTATGTATCGATAAGCTAATACTAACATTAAATTATTAGAATTGTCTAATCGAAGAGAATTTCATTTCTTACACATTTGGTTCTCGGACTCCTAAAATGTTCACCCAGGATCACCAAAGATGGAACTTAGGCTACCTAAAATTACACATCGCAGAGCGCTTAAAGTTAGAATCAGCGATGAAACTGATACTCATCGAATGTTGGTTCTATAAAGCAGATCATAAGACAGTGCAGCGCTGTGTGAGACGTGATAGGAGGGCCATTTGAGACAAGTTGGCGGAGAGCGCGGAAGAAGCTGCATAAAGAAGGAACGTGAGGTAGCTCTATATAATCTCTAAGGACATTAAAAGTAAAAAAATAGTACCATCCACACTGTGGTAGAAACGAATGGCAACATTTAAGTGTCACTAGAAGATGGGCTGCGAAGGTGGAAAGAGCATTTTTGTGCACTGCTCAATGATGACTAAAGTACAAATGCAAATCATCAACTGCCTGGCAAACGTAGGTCTTCTAGGGGAATTCAGATCAACCCCGAACAAGTGCAGAAATAAGAACCGCGATCCTGCTTCTAAAAACTAACAAGGTACCAAAACTAGATGGCACACCTACCGAGTTCTAAAAAGCGAATCCAGGCGAGACAGCCTCAGTTTTGTTTCCACTTTTCAGGCTGTTTTTGGGAGAATGAAAGGACGGAGTTATGGTCAAAATACCAAAAAAAGGCGATCTTACGAACTGCGATAACTGGCGTGGTATCACTGTTTTGTCCGTATTCCCAAAGCTAATGGCAACTATTATTCTCGAGAGGATATGGATTGAATCGACGACCAAGGAGCCCCAAGCTGGATTTTGCGTTGATCATATTAACACCTTTGAAAAGGTCCTCGATCGCGTAAATCGTAATTGCATTTGGAGATCGCTTGCCATAAGAGGCATTCCTGCAAATAAAGAGTCGTCCAAACTGCTTCGTTTTGCACAGTGGACAGCTTTCCGATGCATTTGAAGTGAGACAAGTAGTGAGACAAGGAGATGTACTGTCCCCGATTTTGTTATACTTGCGATCGATGATGTTATGACTGCCCCGGTGGGTACGAACGATGGACTTGGTTTCCAATGACAACCCTTTGAACTACGCTGATGATATCTGAGTCCTGGCAAACATTGGTGCCCTTAACCAAATGTGTCATCCCCAGCAACAGATAGGGAGTTGGCTGGCTTAAGGATAAACGCCAACAAGACAAAAATTATGCACACTAGTTGAGACCAACAACAGCAGGTAATCTGGGTAGTTATGTGTTACGTGACTCGATGAAACGGACCTGGATGTCAGAAATAGACTTAATATAGCTCGTAGTCCATTCGCAATCCTTTCTTCAGTCTGTAATTCCAGAAAAATGTTGCCCCGCACCAAGTTAAAACTGTATGAATCCAATCTAAAATCTGTGCTGCTATATGCATGTGAAACGTGGAAATGCTCCGCCAACAAGACTTTCGCTGGTCCTTGGGAGATCGTGGCCTCGTCGATAGTCTTAGGGAAATGAGTGTTCCACGTAAGTTTGTCATCCGGTGTGATTCCCAGATATTTGACTTAAGAACTCTATTTTTTCACCGAAGAGTGTGGCATTTGTGAGTCTATCTCGCCTTCTTCTCTTAGTGAATGCAACAATGGTGCTTTTCTTGCGATTGACTTTGAGGCCAACCTTTGTGCACCATTCAGCAACTAAGGTGAGAGCCCTCTGGAGGTGATCCGAGATTGGGTCTTCGAGTTTTCCTCTAATAAGGATAGCATATCCTTGGACATAGAAACCGTCATTACTGGGAATAATCAGTAGTTCATTAACTATGATGGGTCATAGTAGGGGTGGGATTACTCCTGCCTGGGGCATCTTTTCATAGCTATTACACTGAGTTCATTGGTTTTTATTCTTTTATCCTCTAGCAAGAGATATGATATACTGTCCCCATATCAATTAAAGAATGTACAACTACATCTAAAGATTAAGATTCAGCTGTCAGCCCATTTGGGAATAGTTCCTTAAGAACAAATGTCATGAGGTTGTGAGCGTAGTCTATAGTTCTAATCTACAGATTGACTACAATAGAGAAACCTAGGTATCGTCATAAGGCAGGAGTCCATGAAGAGGCAATGGATTATACTCTGGTTAAAGGTTCTGTTACTGCTATAAAGTTAAACTCACTATCTCGGTCCATATAATTTTCCTTCTTTGGTAAAAAATAATGCTGATAGCCTCTCCTACTAAGTTGCTTATACGAGTAAATGTGCCATAAATCTGCATCTCAATGAAAATGAAATTAATGGAGACAGAACAGATTAGTCGTTCCTTGAGTCGACAAACTTTTTATTTTCTTAAGCTAAGCCACATTTATGTACATATCTTGAGGTCCATCAAGACCCTCTTATTGATATCACCAAATTAATTTCTTTCGAATTGAAAATTGCCAAACCACTTGCGGGAAATTCCTTTGCCACACATTTCTATCTTGACACAATCAGCAATTTATACTCGTACTTCTCTATCAGTTGTCTTGTGGAAAGATTTATTTATTTTTGAAATCATAATTCACCTTCAACACAGCCAGAGCGTAACATTGTTCTGTAGGTTAGAGAGCTTTTGATAAAATGTAGGATTCATTCAACTTCTCCACAGATAGTTTCGAATTTCGAATTTTTATGTTCGAGTTCAACCCCTTTTGCAGGATAAATTTCTATCAGCTCGAAATGAAATAGGAGAAATTCACCACAGTCGGAGATTTCCCCTAAAACATTCTGTTGGCTGGCATAAATTGCATGCAGCAGTGGTGTGAGTTCGTTTTACACCGTTAAGCAGCTCATTGTCATGTGGCAGAGATAATCAGAAAAACTTCGTATTTCATTCTTTGGCTGGGTTTTGAGTATCCAAGGACACGATCGGATGGAATCGAGCGCCTTATAAATTTTCAAAGTTTTTCTGCAAAATAGATACCAGTTAGATACTTCACATAAAAACATGAATAAATATTCGAATCCGATAACAAAGCTGACTTGTAGCTGCAAAAAAAGGACTCCAAGTCTCTTTCGGCTTTTTGTGGAGAATGGTGTCGTATTGAGAAAGTTTTGTTGCATGAAACTTCCTGCAACTTGAGCCGGTGAAGTGTTTGTGGTTGTAGTAATTTGACACAATTTGCTTGTTTGGATTTTCTGTACTTTTTTTACAGATTGTTGTGACACACAACAAATTCACATTTAAATTTCGTTTTATTGAATGTGTCTTTGATATTTTTGACACAAGTTTTTAAGGGGCTTAGAATCTAAAACTTAAATATCGCTATCTTCTGTGCTGTCATGCAGAAGTTAACTTTCTCGATTCCTACGCCTAAGACGGGTTCAAATCCCTGTCAGTACCAAAAATAAACTTTCTTCCGCTCTTCGAAATTGGTAAAAATTTGTCTGGCTTCTAAGGTTTGTGCAGCTTCTGGGGCTTCTTGTTAGCCTTTCTATTCTCCGTAGCTCATTTTGTAGAGTAGCCCAATTCTCCTCTAACTACACAATATGGCAAATAATTCACAACGGGCTAGGTAGAGTAGTTCTCCATGTCAAAATACTTCCTCTTCATTTGGTCATTCAGGGCAAGATGGTGACCACAAAACGGTAGGGATACTTACGGTAACCTCAGCGGTAAGAAAGGAACTACGTAAGGTTTAAGTGGCAGTATTCCTGTTTACGTTCGTCCCAGTCATAAATTGTCGCTTTAAGTTTGCATGTCCATCTGCCCTGAGGCGCATTCTGCGATCTGACTGGGGGTTTAACAGGCGTTCTGTTCGTATCATATACGACGGTCTCTTTGTTGCCTGTGCAAAGCGTCGGTTAGCTTTGCCTGCCTTACCTAACGCATGCGTTGTATCTAGATGGGACGCTAGCGAAAATGGCAGGGTTACTCACTGCATTCTTAGGGATGTGCTGACCATGCGGGAGTTTCCTGAACGGAGCTTTACCCTCAGTCTGGACTTCTTGTTGACCGGGCATGGCTCCCTTAATGCATTTTTCCATAAAAGAGGGCTCAGCGGGGCGGCGAGCTGCTCACGAGGAGCTACCCATGAAGATTGGCTGCATGTTCTGTGTGAGTTCCCAAATTACTCGAATGTTAGGAACTTTCATGCTATGGGCATCATCTTCAATGGTAAGCCCTACGATGTCAGTGGAATTCTCACTGACACCGTACGGAATTGTCACTGACACCGTTGCTTCGCAAGAGAATTGTTTATTAGAAGACGCCGTAGGCAGTTAGCGGGAAGAATTTTATAACACGTTGAGAAAGCCCTAAGTGCCAAAGGCCGCCAGTCCTAGGCAGTGAGGTGCCCAACTGGAAGTGACCGCAAAGTTGCGAAGCTTGACCGGAAGCTATATTCTGGTACCACGGGAGGTCAGGGGCCTCCGAGAACTTTTGTTCCATTTTGGAAGTATCGTGGTGGCTGTGGTTTATACTCAAAGTCGCGGGCAATGTACACCAAAAGGTGCAAGGACATCTCATGGTTGAACATATATCGTAGCCTGCTACGACCATTTGATTGCTATGGAACTAATTGGTCTATTCGAAGTGGATTTGCACTGCAACCGGGTGACATGATCCACAGAATGGCTGAGGTATTAGATAGGCCTCGACCCTTCACCAATGGGGAAGTTCGTGTCTTACACACGACTTCGAATCTGGCACTAAAGGTAGTAATTGTACTACCCGAAGGGAGCTGATCAACGCATTGTTTTGATATCTCGTGCAAAGAGTCTGTATGTTGACGATAGGCTTCTCTTGTTCTTCGTCGTTCCCGCATACAACAGAACTGATGTGACAACTCTGGAGAGTAGTATGCGTTTTGCATATCCAGATCCACTACTGTTAGGCGCAAGAAAGTTATCTGAACTTGAGACGCTTTCCTCTTCAAATACTCCACGTGTGTTTTGAATTGAAATCTATTGTCCAGCAAAACTCCAAGGTATTCTTTGGTCCCACCTTTTTGGTAATCAACCTGAAAGTTGGTGAAGTCAACGGTTTTCGACAGGACAGATTCTGTGTTATGGCCGGCTAGTTCTAGGCTGGAGGCTGCTAGCTCATCCCTTATCTGTACAATTGCTTTGTTTGTAGCGGACTTTTTTCTACGAATCTATTTGTCTACTGTCACCACGGCAATATCATAAGGGAATCACATTACAGTCAGCTCACCAGGCAATGCCAATCGAAGGACTCCATCGTTCAAGATTTTCCGTAATAACTGCCATAAGACCGAACCCTGTGGAACTCCGGCAATCAAGTTGTAGCATTTTTCACCTTCATCTGAACTATATCTCAACTTCCATTTGTTGGAAATACTCATCACTATACGCAGCAGGCAACCATCCTGGTGAATGATCTTCTAATGAAAGACCAATTCGCCGAGTTAAATGGACTTTTATGGTCCAGCGTTACTACTATCTTTCCCCTTCGATGACACGTTTTGCGATATTAACTATTGCCCTAATGGCATCAATAATAGAGCGCATTTTTCTGAAACCAAATTGGTGGTCTGAGATAGCCCGTTTTTAGTCTGCCATGACGAGTAATGTGTTATCTTCTCGAGGAACCATGATAGGATCATGGCTCTTATGAAGGCTTTTTTCCGATTGTCGCCTATTTTGCTGCCTGGAACAGCTATTTCTATGTTATAAGTGAAATGTCCACTCCGCAGACTTATCTTACGATATGGCGGATAGTGACTGGTGTTTGTGGGAAAAATGGATTTCAGCACTATTAGACATGTTATTGGAGGGGTTATGCAGTTCTTCGGTTTGGTAATTACCGTTCTACACGCCGAGACCTATTTGTTGACTTCACAGAGGCGTTGAAAGGATGCGGTTTTGTTCTCAATTTAAATTGTGTTTTACCAGTTTAAAAGTATACAAGCATTGTTTGAAGTCTGGTTTCCTTCTTGAACGCTGGACCTTGCATCGGAGTTGTGGGCATCTTATTTTCTCGTTCCACTAGTAACACTGTGGTACCTTCCTGCTATTTGTTGTTCCAGAATTGATCGCATATTCATAGTTTTTCGGGTTGCCCTGTATAAGAAAAAAAATGCTTCTTTCAAAAGTTGCACGTACCTGTTTTGTTTGCGCCTCACGTCCGCCTTTTTAATGATACAACAACATCATTCACAGCCTTGCAAGCATCGTCATCTTCTTCTTATTTGCCACCTCCAAGAAGCCTTTCACTGTCACCTTCACGTTCATACTTTGATCATCTTCCACACCAGAGTATGAATAAGTTTTGCCTTAGATTAGACAAGTACCAGTCCGGTTGAAAGCGTATACAGCAGTATTTACTGCTTCTACCCAATTTTTTTTTTTAGGCATTTGCCAGCATCTTTCGAGCCGCTTCAATGATTGTGCTCTTTTCTCGCTTATCATTCCTATTTGCGCTGGGGTGTAGTGCACTATAGTCTCATAAAGAATATTTTTCTCCTCAAGCAACGACTTCACCGTCTGATTGACGAATTCTGATCCGTTGACGGTATGAATGGTTTATACTGAACGTACACCCTCCTACTTCATTTGGTCTTTAAACTTTCAAAGTACGGAACACATATCCAATTATTTTTTAAAGAAAGAATATTAATCGATAATTCAAATATTGATCTTTCAAAGTAGCGAAAAATCTGGATCCGCCAATTCATATCTTCTCAATAGGACCACAGTGGTCAGCATGAACAAGTTCTCCTGGATTTTGCGACTTAAATCTACTCTTAGAGAGTGGAAGTCTGTGGGATTTTCTGAAGCAACACGCATCACAGGTGAAAGTGTCTAAGTGTCCACGTTTTTTTAAGTTGGTTGCGATTATCTCATGCCACATTCTATGAGATATTAAATTTTAACTTGCAAAATCACTAACCTGCACCTTGAAGCACATTTCAAACGGCTATACAGCTCTCATTTCTTCCACAATTTGAATGCTGTTTTGAAATTTTCAACATGAAGTAGTGGAATAGTCTCGATAATTGTAGCAATGATCCTTTGAACTTTACTGTCCGATTTTTTCCACGCCACCAAACGAACATCGTATGAGTCTTGTGATTCGCGTTGGAACCACAGTTCTCTCCTCTACATGCGCGTATAAAAGAATTACTACAATACTTGGAATTTCCATACTTTTGAACCGCTTTCCATACATTTTTTTAAAAATTTCTAGTTTTCGTTACAATATCTAAAATTTGAACGATGGTCATTGGTCACGGGCTCTCCGGCAACTGTAAGATGTTCTTGTTTTAGTATCTCAGGAAGTTTTTGGTAACAGAAGAGGCCAGCCCAATAAACTAAGACCAAGGCACGAAAGGCAAGCTAACAAATTTTGCATTGAATTTGTAGTATTCTTTCTAAAGGCTAGAAAACAACTTTACCTTCTTTGTCAGAGAAAGGACCATGCCAAAAGGAATATCTTCCTGAAATTACTTCCACAATCGAAACCTTGAATTAGTTCCAACACAAGTCTTCCTTTGTCAATAGAGTTCTATGCCGGAAACCTATCCAATAAGGTCAAAATAATTAACCTTAAACCTATTTGCGTCGAAAACAAACAGGACAACAACTCAATTTCCAAAGACTTGCCATAATGATTCTCTTAATTACCATAAAAATCAAACTAAACACATTTGGGCACATTCGAAAGCAAACAGTTTTTACAAATGTATCGTCCTGAACAGGACATGTTGGCTTGCTACGAGTAAGTCCTTTGAGACTGTCATGGCATAGTCATCCTAAATGACAATAGCAATTAGTTTCGTACTAAAGGGTAATTGCTCTTTAGTGTCATTTACTTTTCGTGCATTATTAAAATGACTTAACTGTAAATGGGTTACTAAGGGAGGTGGTAATGAGAAACTAGAGCGAACAGTATGTTGACAATTAGTGTAGCAAGTGCTTAACTGGAGATTCAAATGCGATTTTAAAATGTTTTCACATACGAACAAGTTCATATGTATGCAGACTGTGTCTATTACTAGAATTGTCAGGCAGTTTTGAAACATTGACTGGATGTGTGGAGGATACGGAATTAACTTGCAGATACTGTGCTTTCTCGTATAGATGTTACTATTTCAGTATTTCAGTATTCTTATTGTGGTATAACAACGACATTTATAACAGACCATTCAAATGTTTAAGCTATAAATGTGATGCAATAACTAATAGGTGATTAGAGATAGAACTTTGATTCTGCAGTAGTCAAAATATCGGATAAATGTGCAACGAAGAATATTCTTGACATGAGCAAAACGATTTAGGCCCTATACATATCGCACAACATTGTTAAAAGCAAAGCTGAGCTTACGTCTGGCAGAGGCGCCGGTGCAGCAAAAAATTTCGCAGCCATTCGTTATCAGAGGAATGAGCACGGCCCTAACCAACATGAGCTTCGTATTTACTGGTGTGAAGCTTTGAAATTGGGAGAGATTTCTAAGACATCCGTATATTTTTCCCACAACTGAGCAAATGTGGTCGTGTCAGGTTAATTTTGTATTGAACCAAATACCTTTGGCTTTGTTTACAAATTCGATAGGTTCATTACCAAGGTAGACTGAAGGAACGTTGACAAGAGGTAACGGATTTTTATTTATGAAAAAATTTCAAGGTAGCATGCTCAATAAGATCATTTTCAAAGCTTAAATAGAGCTAGACAACGTCGGAAAATATGTGTAAAATTTGAACTCTTAATGCTTTTGGGAAGTTCGTTAATAAAAGTTGCGAAAAGTAGGGGACCTAAAATGGATCCTTGTGGAACACCTACTGAAATTGCAATGTAATCTGACACAGCATTGCTTACATGAACTGCTTGTTTTCTTTCAACCAGATAGGACCGTACGAGATTAGCGGCTGATGTAGAGAAATTATAGAAGTTTATCAGTTTTGATGCAAGTAGCTCATGATCAATGGTGTTTTTAAAAGTTGGATGGATGTTATCCGCACCAACAACGTTAGATTGAATTTTTAGCACAGCTCTGGCAACGTCGATTTGTTCCACTCGGTCAAATTCAAATGAGCCAGCGTGTGACGTTTGGATATTGTTTGCATTTAGACGTAACATCATTTGGACTTTTGCGAATTCTTTCTTTAGTTCGTTAGGATCGACCTAGTCTACCAGGGACTTTAAGTTACTTCCTACACCTTATTCTCGTAAGTTTGTCCAAAGTGGTTTGGTTGGAAGTTTATGATCGAAGTGCTTAGCATAATAACGACGTCTGGCTTCTTTAATATTCGAGTTAACTATGTTACGTAACAACCGATAGCTGTCATATTCATAGTAATCGGTAATCCGAATGAGCTTGAGCTTGTCTCTTAGCTCAAAAATTTCAGAGGTAAGCCACTTGATGTTATATACATTTGACAGCTTTCCTTTTCAGAGGAACATGTTTATCGTAGAGCTGTAAAATTACGTAATGGAAATTAAGGTGAAAATACAAAATTGTAAGGAAAAGAGTAATCATAATACATAGATTAACCTTAGCTCTAGAAATAAATAAAAAAAAAACAAAGTGTCAGTGGTAGAATCCGTCAGAAAATTTGACTCGCCAAACAAACTCAACGAATGCGGCACTATTTTCCATGCACTAAAATAGGCAAACCAGGAATACCAAAATGGTCGATCGTAATCCTCAGACATTTAATTGCCTTTCCCACATCGATGGACTCACGTCTTCTTCTTGCCATCATCTAGTTGTGCTCATTCGTGAAAACAACATTGGCCCTAGCTCTTAGCCTTGTGGTTCTCCAAAAGCTTTTGGAGTCATAACTTTAAATTCGGGTTATTTAACCCTTCCTTTGGGAATGGATTATGTGTACGTTCTTCCAAAATGAAAAACAAGTGTCTGAAGCGGAGAGCTGAATAGGAACTGTAAGAAACTCTGCATAAAGCGTTAATAAGGGCCATCGGAGTGCTAAGCGGACGACACAACTAAGATCAATTTCGTCCACAGGCATTTCATTGTGGTGGTCAACTCAACCGATTATGTTGTTGTAGCCAAGATACAAGTGAGGATATCCATAACAGCTAAAAGGCCATCGAACTACCATGAGGAAGTTTAAGGTCCTGCAGACAGCAAATCTAAAGAAACAGCCAATGTACAAAGACGTGCTGCAAAAGAGTATTAGAGGAGCTCACAAGCCCAACGACTGAAAACTAAGGGCTGAGTGTAGGCTATCCAGATGAAATTAAAAAGAAGATCACAGGAAGCGCTCGATCGAGGCTTAAGGGCGGTACCTTCAAAACAATAAAACTTGGGGGTCTTACCAAAAGAATAAAACGAACGAAAACGAATAAAACGAAGGTGCAAAACTCGGAGAGAAATCTGTGCTTCCTAGATTTGCTAGGCATCTGGTGAGATTTATTTTCTGCAGTGGTAACGACGGACTACTTCTATATCATGTTCGGCAGTATGAACCATTCAACCTGGACAAAGCCATCGAACATTTTGTTCACCAGACCAAGATCAAGTCAGGACAGCTCCTTATATGCCTAAGCTGCTCAGTCCTGAAGATCGGATATGCTGAATTGCACATTGTAGATTCCTCACCATGCGCCTGGCGGTGTAGGAATCTTCAAAAGGTACCAATGGTCCGTACCATTGGGTATGCCCGATTCATATATCTGACAATTCCATCAGTGCTAGCCAGTATATGGCTACGGGCTAAACCTCATCCCTCAGAGAGGCACTATGAGAACCGGCTGCGCGTACTCATAGTAAGAAATTCGTGCCTCTCATTTTTTTCATTTTTGGGATAACTACGACTAAGTTGCTTTAACAAGTAGTTTACGCTTCTGTAGTGTTAATCGCGTTAGTTAGGTAGCTTTACAGTGAAGGCACCTACTAATACCGTCATTATATGCGGTCTTTCGTTACGGCGCTAGGTCGAAGGGTCTTGTTCTTTGAAGTCGGCGCTCAAGGTTTGTCACGTCCATGGAACAGTGAACATGAAGACGGATACGAAGTTTGCGAGCAAAGTTTGTTACTTCGTCCCTCACAGTAGCAATTCCTAGATCTATGTGAATATCACTATTCCTTATATACCAAGGAGCATTCACGATTGCTCTTAGTATTTTGTTTTGAAATGCTTGCAGTAGAGCCATATCGCTTGGTTTGGTACAACCCCAAAATTGTATAGCGTATGTCCAGGACGCTTTTAGCACTCTCTTGTACAGAAGCAGTTTGTTGTACTCGTATACGCTTAACTTCGAGTATCTTCCGAGTAGCCAATACAAGTACATTTCTCTAAATCTGATATCGAGCTCTTCGCGTTTCTTTTTGACGTGTGGTTCCCACTTATGTTTTTTATCTAGGGTCATTCCTAGATATTTTGCCTCGTTTCCGTACGGTATTTGCTTATCTCTCTTAATGTTAAATTGGCATGCTTTGATTTCGTCTCATTGAGGACTATTCGCCAGACCGTTGTCCATTCGCATACTTTGTTCAAATCTCGGAGTTTTTCCGTTGATGATTCGACTGACTCATCCGTTACAAGGATAGCCGTGTCGTCTGCGAACGTTGCTACAATAGTCCCTTCATCTTGTGGTATATCTCTTGTGTAGAGCAGGAACAGGATTGGACCGAGAACACTTCCTTGTGGAACACCGGCGTAGATTTCTTTGAAATTCGAATATTCATTTCCGTGTCTAACACGGAAAAGTCTGAAGGACTCTTGTTTACCAGTCTGAAACACTAGACCAATGAGTTTCAAATCGATAAGCACCATCTTTTCATTGATTTCAAAGCCCAAGAAAGCAGAACTTGTGCAAAGCCATTTCTTGCCCTGACACTGATGTCTTCAATGTCAGAGAAGGACTTAAACAAAGCGATGCGTTGTAGTGTGATTTTTTGGAACATTATTCTTGCATTGTGAGGAACTCGTAAGCTACCTGAGAGACATCAGCTTCCAAAAGGAATCGCATGAATAAATGACTTTGATATAATGAGAAGAACACAGCGAGATGTCACTCAGGTGTTTGCGAAAAAGAAGCGCAAAAACGAGTTCAGCCGTCAACGGAAAAAAAACATCCTGTCAAAAAAAAGCGAGCACACAACATCGATGTCTAGGAGAAAACATCACAATAGGCAGGAGTAACTTTGAAGTAAAAGGGAACTTCATCCACATTGGTTCCGCAATCAAATCCGATAATGGCACTTACGAACAAATCGATGCATTTTTAGGCCTAGAAGGTAATTCAGTAGTAAAAACCTGTTTCTGGATTAGGATGCATAATATGGCACTGACGTTGGACAATTTTCGGTCCCATTTGGATCAATGGAATAAAGTAGAGATGTTTCAACAATGGTACGGGCTGTACAGAAAAGCTCGCATAAGTCTTGTTATATGGCAAGATCAAACTGAACATATAAGCACCAGAGCTCCAGACGGCAGGATTAAATTTTCAACGCCCATCTAGAGGGACATCGCAACAGAAGACGAACCTATCTTAGAAGCCGTACACAAGTGAGATGGGCCTCATTCAGCTTCGTATTTGTAATTGAAAAACATTGGCAAAAAAGCCGCGCTATTTTAAAAGCCATGTTAGCTGAAACTCTGGTGCAACCATAACGACACCAAAACTTTGCGTACGTGTCGGGTGACACCAAACCACCAAAGTAGCAACGTTTCTTAAAACTTTTTGACAAATTCATTGCTTTGATGCATTTGATGCTGACAGAAAAGAATTATCCAACACGGGTCCTGGAAGAGTCGAGAGATTGTAGCCTTTAACCTCAAATTTTTTCAAAGTATTTCTTCTGTATCAGGGATGTTAACATTCGCACCACGGCTTCACAATAGAAGTTATTTGTTGATTCGATTTAACTCCTCAAAAGGTTCACACATCCAGTATTTTAAGAGCTCGACTTAGGTCGATAAAGTCGGCTTAAATTATAAGACTGATATGAAAGCTCCTGCAGGACTTAAAGAGCATCCATTTTTACACTATTTTGTCGAAGAAGGTAGGTGAAATCTTCGCAAAAATATACATACGTCTAAGAATCTCAATCAAATTGTGTCACCAACTCCAGGGCAAGCTTGTTAAGTTCTCATCAAGCTGCGAAAATAAACACAATTTGTATAATGAGAGGTGCTCTGACAAACCTGGGCAATATATATCATATGCAATACCATATGCAATTTTTGAGTGAGCTCCTAAGGACGCCGCGGCCTCAAAAGCATCGAAAGCTTAAAGGTTAGTATGAGACTTTAACTGCACTAAAAAAAATGTCCTCATCGTCCGGATGAGAAGCTCCTCCTGGAACCACCGTTAGGTATTTCGTCAAAAGGATGTCCTGAGAAAGGGCTGAAAGCGTTCGCGTCACTGTCAAGTTTGTGGAGAAGTCACACCTCGCTGGAAACGCTCACTCTCCCGGCGGCGTTCTATAGCTCTCAGCTCCATCATCAATGTCACGATTAAGCCTTCAATAGCCTGCCATTTCCGGGGGCTGCTTAACATGCTGGGGACTAGGTTCATCGCTGAAGCAATGATCGCTTCGTTAATGGAGCTCCTGATGTGTTCGAATCTCGGGCACGAGAAGAGGACATGCTCCGCATCCTCTATTGTTTTCTCACAGTTTGGGCAGTGAGGATCATCTTTAATGCCGAAGCGATGCATATAGCCTCTAAAGCATCCATGTCCACGGAAGGCTTGCGTTAGGTAGTAGTTCACCTCAGCATACCTCCTCTGCAGCCATTTATCGACGTTGGGGATTAGGGCATACGTCCATCTACCCTTTTGCGAACGGCTCCATCTACTTTGCCATGGCCGAATTGTATTACGCCGGGCGTCCTCTTTAAGCAAGTTGTCCCGTCGGATCTTCTGCAGCTCTTCCGCGATCAGGTCGATCGACGGCATGCCGGCCAGGATGCATGCAGCGTCATCAGAAACGGTCCTTTAAGCGCTCACTACACGGAGCGCTAGCAGTCTTCGCTTACTAGACCGAGTGCCCGATGTATTTGCCACTATCCGGGACAGAGCCGTTGTGATCCTGTCGGCTTTACCTTTTACTTGCTTCTTAAAGGAGATCCTTGCGTCTAAGAGGACTCCCAGGTATCGCAGGAAAGCTTTCAATGTGATAATGAAATCGCCACTCTGAAAGGAAAAAGGGAGAGCTTTTCCTTGTGGTCAAGAGGACTGCTTCGGTCTTCTGTGCCGCCAAGTTAAATCCGTTTCTTTGTAGCCAGCTGGTCACCCTGCAGACCGCCTCCGTGCATCTAATCGTGATCTCTTCAATAGTCTTGGCCACAGCCACTACGGCCGCGTTCTCCACGATCGTGCACTCCTCAGGCAGTGCAATCTCGAGGACGTTGTTGTACATCGCGTTCCAGAGGGTGGGGCCCAGCACCGAACCTTGGGTAACTCCGCATGTCACTCTGTAACACTGCACACCGTTGCACATCCGTTGTGTAGTGCAGCCTTCTATCCCTAAAGTAATCGCGCACGATTCTTTGGAGGTAGTTTGGCACTCTGGATAAGTTGAAAGTCGCGTACAACGTGACTACAGCACAGTATTTCTTGGAACCGCTGTTCCATCTTTCTCCAGCCGTAAAACTTTAGCTATGCTGACGAAAATCTCGATGGCATCCAGGCTTGACCTGTGTTTTCTGAAGCCGAATTGCCGCTCGTTCAGACCGCCGGGACTTTCCAAGACTTCATTCAGACTATTCACGATGACGCTTTCGAGTGTTTTCCAAGTTTGTACAAGAGGCAGATTGGTCAATATCCAGAGGGATCTTGGGGATTCTTCCCTGGCTTGGGAATCAAGACCAAGTTCTGCCTCTTACATTGCTTCAGGAACGTGCCTTCCTTCAGGCATGTCGTAAATACTCGTAGCCTTGCAAAAAGGGCCAGGTTTACCTTTATGGCCAAAGCGAGTGCCACGCTCGGGATGTCATCTGGGCCCGGGCCCTTATTTGGCTTAAGCCTATTCATAGCCATGAGGACTTCCGCTATACTAACCTCCGGGATCGGTCGCTGTGGTAACGAGGCGTGGTGTGAGATTCTGTCCACCGTTCTGGGGAACAGTGTGGCCACAATTTTGTTCATCAGGGGAGGGTCTGTAGGCTGCGGCGACCTATCTCCTCTTCGGTCTTTTAGTTGCCTGTGCAACTTATGGAGCGTCGGTGTGGTACGACGCGGCAACGAATGATGATTGCTGCCGTCAGATTTTGGCTTGTCAAAGAGTGGCATTGATTGGTTGCCTACCTGTGTGCCGTACTGTCTCCACTGAGGCAATGCAGGTCTTGTTGGGGTTGCCACCTCTCGATCTGGAGGTGATACGTCGTGGTATTGCCTTCAAGATCAGAAAAGGTCTCCCGCTAAACGAGCAAGATTGGGTCTCCCAGAGGGAAGTGGAAGGCCTATCCCGGAGGGAGCGTAAAGCCTTGCTTAACGCATGCGTGATATCTAAATGGCAATCTAGATGGGACGCTAGCGAAAATGGCAGGGTTACTTACAGCTTTCTTAGGGATGTGCTGACCATGCAGAGGTTTCCTGAACGGAACTTTAACCTCAGCCTGGGCTTTTTATTGACCGGGCATGGCTCCCTTAATGCATTTTTGCATAAAAGGGGGCTTAGCGGCTCGGCGAATTGCTCATGTGGAGCTTCCCATGAAGATTGGCTGCACGTTCTTTGCGAGTGCCCAAATTATTCGGAAGTTAGCGACTTGCATGCTATGGGCATCACCTTCAATGGTGAGACCTACGATGTCAGTGGAATTCTAACTGACACCGTATGGTTCGAAAGAGCCTGTAGCTTTGCAAGGGAAGTATTTTTTAGAAGACGCAGTAGAGAGCTAGCGGGGTGATTGTGAGTAGTAGAAATTGAGGTACTAAAGGCCGCCAGTCCTGGGCAGTGAGGTGCCCAACTGGAAGTGACCGCAAGGTTGCGAAGCTCGACCGGAAGCTATATTCTGGTACCACGGGAGGTCAGGGGCCCCTGGAACTATTGTTTCCAGCCTGACCTAGGAGTTGGCCCCATTGTGGGAGTATCGTGGTGGCTGTGGTTTACACTCAAAGTCGCGGGGAGAGTAGAACAAATGGTGCTTGGACATCTCATCTCTCTCATCTCTCGTAGCAGGCTACGACATGTGCTCATCCGTTTGATTGCTACGGAATCATTGGTCTATTCGATGTGGAGTTTCACTGCAACCGGATGCCATGATCCACAGAATGGCTGAGGTATTAGATAGGCCTCGACCCTTCACCAAAGGGGAAGTTCGTGCCTTACACACGACTTCGAATCTGGTACTGGTGGTGGTACCTTTATCACCCGAAGGGCGCTGATCAACGCTTTGTTTTGATTTGAGTCTTCATGGCAAGTACCTACGTAAAACACATGTGACATCTATCTCCTCTTACGGTGTTTACAGCTATCTTGTAGGCCATCCCCGACTGGTCCATGTCCGCGCTTGCGCAGAGCACGTTAAAGAACCGCAGCTTGCTGCACTTAATGGCCTTCTTTAAAGCACGTCTGTTGTTCACGTAAATCTCATGGCGTCGCTGTCGGAGGGTATCCTCCCTGGTGCGGAGCTCTTACAAGAGTATTTGAAAAGTCCTAGCTTAAATTTTCCATTTTTCAAAAACTGCCGAAATTCTAAAACAAACTATGGGGTATATATGTACATACGAGTATATGGAATCCTAATCCACCGACTTTACTGCTTTGTTTATTTAAATGTTTACATATGAATCAACCCCAAAGTACGAGCACTATTGAATAACAATAATAACGGTTATGTTGTTGTTTAAGGATTATTATAGCTTTCATTTCCTGATTAGCATATCATGATTGTAATTACCCATAACCAATGCATGACAATTCACTACCAAAAAACTCTAGAAACCTCGAGCACGACCCACAAAGGCCAACTACAGGTTTTGGGATTTTTTTTCGCCCACTTTTATTGGAGTATAATTAAATTAGTCAACAAAAGCAGACAGGATTATTGTTCCGGGAAGACTATTCAGCCGCTGTTGGGCTGATTTTGATTCCGGCAAACCAACCCCTCAGGCAAGGTTTTACAGTAGATACTCGTATATATGTAGATACATTTCAACAAGCCGAACAGAGGAGGGCAAAATAATTGAATTGAATTGAAATACGTTTTCGGATTCCTGGGAATAGCATTGGCAATTTAATCTGACACATTTTGATATTTGTTGGCGTTTAATTGGATAACGTAAATTAAGTGACTACCATGCAGCAACCAGGCTTGCTCCTGTGTCTTTCATTCGATTGGATTTTGTTTTTTAATTATTTTTTTCAATTAAGTTTCAAGAAGTTGTTGAGGAAGGTCATCGTCTGTTACAGATTATGACCTCATGATTCAAGACGTCAAGACTTTAATCATAGTCAACGGTCATAGAAGACGATAAGAACATCAAGTTGCATGGTTAATTTGCGCAATATGTCACAAACTCGTCAAATTTAAAAGCTCACCATTTACACAGGAATCGATTCTTAGGCAAATTTCTTGCAATACACGCGAATTTTTAAATTGCAAAACAGGGGCGATAACTTTGGTGACGAATAATTGTTTTGGTGTTGCCAAGAGAAGGGTCGTTAGCCTGCCACTTGGCGCTCCATAATATTGCATGTCTTTCATATGGCAACACGCATGGCTTCTCTCCGACAACAAAATACAAGTGAGCCGACATTTTCATGTTCACATTGATGGTAAGGCTTTTTGCATATGCAAAAATTCTTTATTACGACTATTTGGCAAATGTATGCCGACAGAAATGAAGCAATGAAAGGTGTAATTAGCATCGAATCGCATTAAACAAAAACACGGTAATGGGACGATTTTTACTTACAATTCAACAAAACAGCCCACGTTCATATGTGTAAAAGCTCGTGAAATGAAAAATACGCCGAGTATGCAAATGTTGAGATTAAGAAATCTAGAAATTTGCATGACACTAAATTTGCAATTGTGTAAATGGATATTTGGCGAATGTGCTTAAAATTTGCGGGGTAAGTTTCAACAATTAGATACAAATAGATTGCCTAGCCAATGTGGTTGAAAATATAGTTCCGCTGAACTCGATTTGGGTATCCTAGATCCGATTAGCCCCCCCATTATAATCCAGACACGAGATAGGCCGTAACAGATCACACTGTCGCCTTTCTGTTTTTTTTTTTTGATTCCTAGTTCAACTACGTAAAATGTCATATCGGCCGTTTGCGGAGATCCAGATTTCCTGATTTCAATGCATCATCACTGGCAATGCTGTCAATAATAATGACGGAGAGGTGCTGTAGAAATAGGGTAGACACTGAGAGGAGTCAACTTGGCCATATCCAGTATTGCAACTGTTTTCTACACAACAAATGTGTTAAAAATACCTCCACATGGTAACTACCGTGCACTGGTTGATGTTCTGGACACAACTTGCCGAACTTATAAGCGTAAGTACCGACCAGTAGACAAAACAAGCAACACTATAAATGGGACAGCGGGTGAATCCCCCAAATGAAATCAAACGTGAAGTTAAATAACGGGAAAACGCAAATGAGATTTTATCCGAGCTAATCGGACATATTTGGAGCTCAAGCCGTCAAGAATTTCCGAGGCACTAAATCAGACTCTTGAAAGAGAGATAAAGGCGGGAAAGCCCTTCATGGACAAACGGCAACGACCACATTGACGCCGGTCTTACCGACCCCTCGTCCCAGGGTATCTAAAATGGAACCTCGGGGCCACTGGCCGGCTATGCAGAAAAGACGAGGCAAATAAGCCTCAAATACAACTTCGGACAAGCACTCGGAACAACTCACGGCCACCTAACTACAGACCAGATACTACCGCGATGGGACAAAAAGAGAAAGGAAATGGCGGCACCTACTACGGGAATTGTTATTGACGCCAATAGCAGCGCCTATTAGGATGCAAATTTGTTGTTGGAGGAAAACGTAGGCAAGAAGTCTTGAGTTTCTGGGATGTGAACGAGCGCTTCGTAGCAATTCGCATCCTGATATGCGCGAGCGATGACTACACCAAAGATACCTTCTATGAGCTCTTGAACAAGACCTACGAGCAATGCCCCAGCTATGACATTAAAATTGTCCTCGGCGATTTTAATGCAAAGCTAGGAACAGAAGGCATCTTTGGTAGCACTGTCGGAAGATATAGCCTACACGACACCACCTCAGATAACGGATTCAGACTAATCGATAGTTGAATTGTCCGGACGACGTCATTTTGGACGATTCACTAATGCTTCGTATAACTCATTGAACTGTCAATCAAATAACGACGATAATCGTTTCATACTAAATGGTTAATTGTTGTTTAGTTTTGTTTGTTAAAATTTTAATAAAAATGCGTCGGCATTACAATGTGTTGTTTCTTAATGACGAAGAAAGTGAAAATTCTGTCGGGCTATTGCGAATGCGAAGGACGCATAGGATCCTCTTTCACTTCCAACGAAAGAGTAACAATTTTATAAAAATTTTTTAAACAATAAACTTGCCAAATTGGATTTTGTATTTTAGTTTTATTCAACGTTTTCGATTATCAAAAGAGGCGTTTGTACTAGTGCTGGAAATGGTAAACTGAAGAAGCTGCTCGCAGTTAACATATACTTACTTTACTTTAGGTGGCGCTACAGTCCGGGGTGGACCTGGGCCTCAGTCAACAAGCTTCTCCAGCCAGCTCGATCCCTGGCTAGCTGCCTCCAGTTTCGCACGCTAAGTTGGCTGAGGTCCTCTTCCACTTGCGTGCGCCACCTGAGTCTGGGCCCTCTACTGCGCTGTCCCTCGGGGGCGGATTCGAAGACTTTTCGGACCGGAGCATTGGTGTCCATGCGCTCTACATGACCCAGCCATCTCAGTCTTTGGATCTTCACTCTTCGGGCTAGGTCCATGTCGCTCTACAGTCCATACAGTTCGTCGTTGTATCTCCTCCTCCACTCACCGTCAATGCAGACGGGACCGAAGATCGCCCGAAGAATTTTTCTCTCGAAGCAACCAAGAACACCCTCATCCATTTTTGATAATGTCCATGCCTCTGCATGTCCATAGAGCAGGACCGGGATTATTAAAGTCTTATAAAGGGTGACTTTTGTTGTCTGAGAGAGGGCTTTGCTACTCAATTGCCTTCTTAACCCAAAGAAACAGCGGTTGGCAAGAGTTATTCTTCGCTTGATCTCAGCGCTGGTGTCGTTGTCTGTTTTTATAGCAAAGCCTAGGTAGACAAAGTCCTTGACTACCTCAAAGTTATATCTGAAGAGCGTGACGTTCTGTCCGAGACGTCGGTGTTGGTTGTCCTTTTTGCTTGACAGCATATACTTGGTCTGGCCCTCATTGACCGCTAAACCCATTTTCGCCGCTTCCGTCTCAATACTCGCGAAGGCGCCACTGACATCACACTGCTTTCTCCCGACGAGCAGTTGGACGGACTTTTGAAAGATAGTGCCTCTTGTGTTTGCTCGTGAGTTTTGCACTATTCTTTCAAGTACGATGTTGAAAAAATCGCATGACAGCGCATCGCCTTGTCTAAATCCTTTCTGGACATCAAAGGTCTCGGTGAGATCTTTACCGACCTTGATGGAGCAGCGTGCATTCTCCATCGTCATCCTGCACAGATGGACGAGTTTGGCAGGGATGCCAAAACTAGACATTGCTCTATATAGCTCGTCTCTATAGATGCTGTCATACGCGGCCTTAAAATCGATGAATAGGTGGTGGGTATCGATATGAAGCTCATGGGTCTTCTTCAAGATCTGCCGTAGTGTGAATATCTGGTCGATGGTGGACTTTCCTGGCCTGAAGCCACACTGATATGGACCTATCAGGTTGTTGACGAACGGCTTCAGGCGTTCACACAATACGGCGGATAAGATCTTATATGCGATGTTAAGGAGACTGATGCCGCTGTAATTGGCGCAGTGCAGAGGGTCTCCTTTCTTGAGAATTGGACAAACAATGCTGAGGTAACATTCATCGGGCATACTTTCGTCCGACCATATTTTACAGATGAGTTGGTGTATGCTCCTTACCAAGTCATCGCCAGCCGCTTTGAAGAGCTCGGCAGTCAGGCCATCCGCTCCAGCAGCTTTGTTGGACTTAAGCTTCGATATGGTTGTCTTTACTTCATCCAGGTCGGGTGGACGAAATTGTTGGTCATCATCTTCCAGGTTGAAACGTTGATTCTGCCTGACAGCGGTATTTGGTCCGTCAGCGCCGTTATACAGTCTGCAGAAATGATCTTTCCAAATCCTCAGCATCGACTGTGATTCTACTACGATGTTCCCTTGTTCATCTCTACAGACTTCGGTTCGGGGTTTGTTTCCGCGGCATGTTATTTTTACCTTTTGGTAAAACTTCCGAACCTCATTCCTGGAGTAGCACCTCTCAATTTCCTCGATCGCGCGCTTCTCATGCTCTTTCTTCTTCCTCCTGAGAAGCCGGTGCTCATCTCTCCTCTTCCGCTCATAGAGCTCATGAGCAGCTCTGGTCTTTCTAAGCAGCGCCGCGTTATATGCATCTTGCTTAGCTGCATGTGCTTGCCGGCATTCATCATCGAACCAGGGGTTTCGTTGTGGTGGACGAGTGAAACCCAGCACATCCGAAGCGGCATCTCTGATGGCGTTTTGGCAGTGTTTCCAATGGTCTTCGATGCTTGATGCTGGCGGCATTGGACCTCTTAAGAGATTAAGAGACACTCGATCGGAGAAGGACTTGGCGATCTCTTGCGATTGTAGCCGTCTGACGTCGAATTTTCTCACAGCATTAGTTTGTCTTGGCGTAGTTTGGGATATCCGCAACCATACCTTGGCTACAACAGCCAAGTTGAGGAGCTCGTAGAAGGCATCCTTGGTGTCGTCATCTTTCTCCTCTGTGGGGGCATGCGCGCATATGAGGCTTATGTTGGCGAATTTAGCCTTGATGCGGATTGCTACGAGGCGCTCGCTCACATGCCGGAAGCTGAGAACTTCTCGTCTTAGTCTGCCTCCGACAACAAATCCGCATCCAAATAAGCGCTGCTTTTGCCGTCGATAGCAATTGCCGTAGTAGATGTCGCAGTTTTTCATCTTCTTTTTGACCGGCCCATCCCATCGCATTTCTTAAATTGCGGTTATGTCTGCTTTGCGGTTAACATATATTCCCCCAATTTTGAGACTTGGTTCTACCTTAGAGGTCCTAGCTGGTGGTGGCTACCAATGGTTGACTGGTAACGACTTTGAAATTTCTGTTGGCCAAAGTACCCTTTCAAAGATAGTTTGCGAGACCATAAAGGCGTTAGAACTAAAGCTGTGTCCAATCTGAATTACATGGGATATGGGCAACGAAATAAGAAAGGAAGGTACAAAGCAGTGGTTCTATCAGAAATATGCAATACCAGGAAATAAGTATAAATATCCATATTTTCGATTCTTCGAATTGTACTAACGATTTAATTTCCATAGTTATCGGATGCGTAGATGGTACCCACTCATATTTTCAAAGACTGTGAGTAAATGAGAATATTTTCTTCAACAGAAAAGGAAGACACAGCTTAAGTGCGATGATTTTTTAAAACCGGTAAAACCCGTTTATACAATTGTTTTATTTAAGATCATAAAATGCGTATTCCTGCAATAAATGCTGGATCGCTGGATCCGCATATGACTCGTAGGTTTGGAAGCATTCCAACGAAAGAGCCTTTTTCGTTAGAAATTTCACCCAACGCAACCATAATTATTGGCTTTCGGGTAACGCAATTATTTGAATCCTAGTGTAATCCTCACATATAACATTGTAGGGGACAGTCGATACTCTCTAGACCCAGCTAAGAAACACTTTCATCAAATTAATTCTAAGGCAAGAGACTTAATAGAAAGATATATTGGAATCTATGAAAATATAACCAATTGCCGTTGTCTTTCTAAAAGTATTTTTGACTGTTCGTACTATATATCGATGGAGAATCTTAATGGAAGAAAGGAAGAGTAGGTACCACTCTAGCAATATTGATATTTTTGCTAATGTTTGCGCTGCATTGCACAACATATGTATCTTCCACAGCAATATTGCAGATACCGAGCCCAGCGATGACAATTCGATGGAAAATGAGACTTCAATTGGAGATATTTCCAATACCCGTATGAAGGAGTTTGCGGAAAGAATTCGAAATTCAATAAAAGAATCGCAATTAGATTAGAGATAATTGTTATTATTGTACATTTTCTTGTCAATTTTGTCAATTAATCGGAACAAAACAACAAATTTTAACAGTGACAGCATAAATGTCATTTTCTATATGACATTTAACCTGTTTAGTACCTTGTATACTGTTTCTCAAACTGTCTAAAGTTTGAACGATTATTGATACGATGGTACGATGCGATTGTAGTGTTACACGAAGCGTTGACGTTGATGACGTCGTTTAATACAATCGTTTGGACGGTCATCATCTTAACAGTTATGCAATAAGAGCCGCTCTGGGACCAAATGAAGGACAACTCTTGCCAATTGGTCTTTCTTTGGGCTAAGAAGCCAATTGGCAATTGTCAAGCCATAGCCTTCTCTAGCAGTACAGACTACAGACTCATTTCTTTTTGTGGTATGTTTCTACAATTGCGACACGTATAGTGTTTTATAAAATGGCAAACCTTAAGCTAAACATATACTGTCTCGAATACAGTTCGGTTTTACGTATGTGATTGAAACAGCGTTGCCATATTTCGGCCACGAATTGGATGACCTTATATTTGGTAATGATGCTGGTTGAGGTAACTTTGAGAAAAACAAATCTCCAACATCCGATATCCATCCATTTGTTTCATCATCTACCTTAAGAAATCCATTTTTGCATTGACTGCCCCAAATATAATGAAAGGAGCTTAAATTTGCGGATTTCTCAATAAATGGCAATCTGTTTGCCAACGTTTGCCCAAGGTATTCCGAAACATTTGTTGCTACCTCAAATCAATTACAACCACTCCTATCACAAGGCCCGACGGAGAAAAATTCCGAACACTCAGCTACGATACGAACACGAAAATATTTGTATCCCGAGCCCCGAACGGAATCAAAATATCCTTTTTTCAAATGTGAAAGGAAAAACGATTTTCAGTTTTCATTGCAATTTCAAAGGTTGTTAAATTTTCTATAATAAAATGGACTCAATAGCTATTGCAGTGTTTCAATTAAATGAAGAAAATATAGTATAGCACGAAATCGGGATTTAAGGAGACTATTAAAAGAGCCATTTAATCCAATCAAACTTGATGACAAAGTGTTAGTATTTTTGTTTTGTTTTCGAATTGTCAGATATATATAAAATAACATGATTTGCAGATTCATAAAGAACATTCGGCTGAATAAGGCAGCATTTAAATATGTTTTGAATAAAGTGGAGGACTATCTAGGATCCTGTGTGTATTCCTCGTCGATTATACCAACCACTAAGTTAGCAGCCATTTTAAGATTCATTGCCGAGGGTGGATATCAATACGGCGTCGGCAAGGATTTCGAAATTGGAATGGGTCAATCTACTTTCTCCACAAGTTTGAAGGCTGTTTTAAATATTTTGGAAATAAGATTATGTCCTGCATGGATAAAGCTACAAATCGATGAAAGTGAAAAGCGGGAAGCTAAGCTTAAACTCTATTCCAAAGCCCGATTTCCAGGTACTACTCGTATTTTGTGCGTAAATGGAACTCATATCAAAATCAAAGCTCCATCAGAGAAAAAGCTTTCGTACTACAATCGGAAGGGCTACTTCAGCATTAACGCTATGGTAGTATGTTTCAAGAATATATATTTTATTTTTATAATTAAATGTACAATCTTTTAAAAAAAACTTTATTCAGATATGCGATAACAAGATGAGGATACGATTTGTAGATGCTCGATACCCGGGATCAAACCATGGCTCTCATGTGTGGAGTTTGAACTTAGCCAGAGCATATTTTGAAGGAAGGCGAATGAAATATTTGGATTATTGGTAAGCTGATTAGAAATATGTATTTGCATTTGTAAATTATGTCCATTTATTACAGGTGATACCGGATATTCGCTTGAGCCCTGGCTTATTACTTCGTATCGTTCGCCAGAAGCTGGAAGTCTTAAAAGCACAAAACAATGAATATTGTTGAGCGGGTCTTTGGAGTTTTAAAAAATCGATCACGATGCCTTTTTTCAGCTGGAGAACTCCACTATTCCCCACAAAAAGCTGCACAAATTATGAATGTGACATGTGCTATGCCACTATATATACACTCGACATAAGCTACTTGCATGCCCCTCAAGACTTTTTTCTTGATTTTCATAATCTGGTTGAGTTTTACGGTAAAACTCTTGTTGCATGTTAATCTGTTCCTTTAAAAGACTAGTTGTATCATTAGGTTGTATTGCTTTTGTGGGGCGTCGAGGAATGGTTTTTATTGAACTTTGTTTGTACTTGTCCTTTAAGAGCAGCAAGATTTCTTGCAATGAAGATACACAGTCAAGTAGAGCAAACTCCAACAACTCCTTCATCATGTTCGTCACTTTTCTCACAACTGCCACCTTGAAACGGCACCTACTTGCAGCTACATAAAGAAAATGGGCCTGAACAAAAAATTGCCAAGGCTTAAGGTGAGAAGCTTTTGGCCTTGGAATCTCAGCAAAAATTCGTTATTACTTCCGTAACTCTTAGTTCTTTTCACAAAATGTAATCCGAATACTTTTTAAAGCTTTGTAACTAATTTTTTACTAACCGTCGTCGATAAAGATTTCTGCTAGATGTCCTCGATAGATTTCCTATTTACTTTCTTACTAGTTAGAGCTTCAGTTTGGGGAAATCTTGGGTCTAAACTAACAAGAGTATCCAAGGTACATAATCTCTACAGCAGTCTTCATTTCCACTTTCACCACATTAGAAACGGTAGTCATCGGCTGCTACGACACTCGCTCAACATAGTCCTCATTCATTGAATCCATAGAAGTCTGGCTAGATGGATATCGCTATATAAACCGGCCAGTTCAAAATCGAAAACCACACGCAATATATTTTCTCAAAACGGCCAATTGCTTTCTCATCGGCTTTCCACAAATCCAGGCCTTTTCACCTACATAGTAGGACCGGGATGATAAGGGTCTTAAATATTAGCAAGAGTGAGTCTTCGCGACGGCAATATTGTGTGCTTCTCTTTATTGAGGGCTACCAAACCACCCATCAAACCAAACCAATCCTTACCAATTCTGCTTAAGTAGTCGCAAAGGCTCCACACAGTTGTTTTACATGACAACGCTTTGCAATTTTTAAGTCGTTCTCTGACATTGAAGGTGCCGGCCTTGTCGTAACCATGGAATGATCTTGACAGGGATACCAGAACTAATAGTATAACATGGCTACCACCGGTATCCAATGTGATAAATTCGAATCTCCCGCAGCCCTTATAACGCTCGGTATAGGTGATTTTATGACGGCCCTAGCATGGTGTTTAGTAGAAATATCTTGGCTTGATTTTGTCAAGCTATTGTCTTTATGGGCCCGGGCCTGCACACTCTCTGGATGAAGTCACAATATGTGTATTATCTTTGACTCAAGAACCCTATCGTCCAAAAATGTCTCTAGTGTGTCGATAATGACATATCTTTCACGACCTTCTGTCGGTCACCGAGCACAAGCTTGTGTTCACAAAATAATCCCCCTAAATAGCTCGAAAATGTCCTTATCCATGGTTGGTTACCAACAAATCCTTTGTAAGATCCCTTAAAAACCGAGACCGTAACGTGTATCCATTCTCGATTTGATTATAATGGCAAATATTTCTGTAAGCACCTGCATTTAATTGCATTGGAATTCAAGTATTTTCTACTCACTTATTAGTCACCTTCAGAGTTAGTATCTTTGTTGTGCCTACATAATAATGGTGGTTACCCAATGCGAGTCTCTTTTCCATCAATAGCTCGGATTTCTTGTTTTGCATAAATTATTTTCCTTTGACATGTAAACACTGCCTACTGCTCTTTCAGACTATTGAAACTTCAACCCGCCTTCGACCTGGTTTAATTAAATTTTCAAATTCCATTCTATGACTAGCATTTTAGTTATGTGTATCTGCAAAAGAAATCCTTAACTAAAACCAATAACATGGACAAAGTGGACATTAGGACTCGTCTGTCATGTTTGCCTGCAGCTCCTAGGCTTAGATTTCCGGTTGAACACTTTTCCTTTACAAAAACAATAAACAAACAGACCCAGAACTCAAAGACGCACGCAAACTAGGGAACATACTCGTATGTGTATCTGCTTGAGATAGCATGAGCCTGTGGTGTACAAAACTAAACATACCACACCCCACATGTGTGCTTGGGATAGTTGAATCTTAAGCAAAGGAAAAGGGACAATTTACTTCTTCAATGGATACGACTGACATTGATTCTGAAATCAAATCTCCTTTGCATATACAACTTCTAATTTCTTGACTTGATGTAGGAGAGGTTTAAGAAAGGGTTGGCCAAGCATGGGTAAAACATACAAAGCTAAGGCTCTCCCATATCGGTCGGATAGTCTGTTACGCTGTTGGTCGACTGGTCTGCCGGTTGATTGGAAATTTGGTTGGTTTTGTAGGCGTGATGTGAAAGGAAACATTATCATCTGGTTGAAGACCCTTAAGTTTGTATCTGACCATAACAATTCAATATAACTTTGAGGTAATTCGATATTAACACATCGGTTTTGCATGAATTGAAATCGAAAGCCGTAACATTGCGTTGATGTTGAATTGCACTGCAGAACTACGTATGTCAAAGTGTTGGGTAATGGGCTGGCAAGGAACAAAAGGCTTTTGTTTACAGAGGCTTCTGGGTATATCTTCGTGTACATTTAAATGTAATTCAAAGACTTTCAGATATTGGTTTGCCTAGGAGTGTATAAGGCTAAGCAAACAGTATTGACATTATATTGGCTAAGTATGGAGCTTTAAAATTAAACTTGTTAAACTGATGGAAAAGGGAAGATTTTGAAATGGTAAATGGTTCTTTATAAAATCTACAAATGTCAAGATGCCATATGAAATAACGAGATTTAAGTGCAATACTAGAGGCAGTTAGGCGAAAACCTCGTTTATCCGAGTAATGGCCGGACTTGAGCCATGGTTTTGTCATTAAAAGAGTCCGTTTTATTCCAACCCGATGACGATGGCGATGGCGCGATAGTTAGCTCATTGGACTATCACGCAGAGAGTGTTTTTTTTTTTTTTGGTTGCGTCCAAGGATGTGATAATCTTCGAACGATACTAATAGCCCGGGCTATTAGCATACACGATTCGCAAACCTCAAGTACTCGATTTCGGGGACGCGCCTACGAACTAACCCACACCCTGCACTCTTCTACCACTCTCCCCGCACAACTGCCGTTAAGTACTACTTCGAGGGGCTAGTAAGCACTTATGCCCTTCTTTCTCCGTTTGCTGGTTCGACATTGTGTACAGTATTTACTGTTCTGTGTTGAATTAGAGCCTGTTTCACCTCATCCCATATTATACTTGATGTTAGCATATGGTTTACGATGTTTTCAGGAGTTAGTATCTCTCCAATTTTCTCCTATAATTCTCTGCGCTCTGTTCTGAAATGTGGGCACTGGAAAAATATAAGCCGCTCCGCAGTTTAAGCAGAAGGGAGATTCCTTCAGACCAAACCTGTATAGATATGACTGAAAGCAGCCATATCCAGTTAGGAGCTGACTAAAGCAAAAATCTACTTCTCCGTAGTTACGTTCTACCCATTTACGAAAATAGGGTATAAGTCGGTAAGTCCATCTCCCCTTTGCAGACTGATTCCATCTCTCTTGCCACGTACTTGGGCTGCGCTGCTGTTCTCCCAGTTTGATATCTTTCACTGAAACTCCGGATTCCCGAATTTTGGTATCGTAGGTCCTTTGTAGCTCAGTAGCTAATACATCTGCTGGTAGCATTCCCGCAATGACACTGTCCGATATGCACAGCAAACTCACAGAGCACAAAGTCTGTTGACAGAATTAGTCTTTCTTGCGTATGACTTAATTTTCAATGCTTTCGCCCATATTGGTGCCGCATACATTGTGATTGACTGCACCACCCTTGCCAGAACTGGTCTCATTTGTTGTCTGGGTCCTCCTATGTTTGTCATTATTCTGGATTAGGCAGCGCTCACCTTTGCAGCGTTGTCGCGCGTTCTTTCAAGGTGTTCCTTGTAGGTGAGTCTAGCATCGATCATCATACCTAGGTATCTGATAGCAGATTTTGATGTTATATCGTGATCGCCCACCCTGATGGTGATTGTTTCTCTTTCGTTGCGACTGGTTTCCAGAACTGCTTCCATTTTATGTTCTACGAGCTCTAACTCAACTGTTGCAATCCACCGTCTAACTTTTCGAATACATTCATTGCGGATGTCTTCTATCTCCTCCAGGTACTTCGCCGCCACAACGATTGCAGTATCATCTGCAAAGCCTATAATCTTAGCCTCGATAGGGATTCCAAGTCTTAGAACCCTGTTGTATATAATGTTCCATAAGAGAGGTCCTAGTACCGATCCTTGTGGAACTCCGCCAGTTATGTGGTACTGCCTTACTCCATCGTCGGTATCGTAGAGTAGGAACCGATTGTCGATGTAACTTAGCATAATTTTTATTAAGAACCATGGCACCATCATTGACCTCAGAGAGTGTACTATAAGCCCCCAGTTTGCAGAGTTGAACGCATTTCTGACGTCTAATGTTAATACGCCGCCGTATTTTTTGGTACGTCCTCTCCTTCTTCTGCCCTGAATGGCTTCTTCTAGAGTCGTAGTTACCTTCCGAATAGCATCTACTGTAGAGCGAGCCTTTCTAAACCCATACTGCTGGATTGAGAGACCTCCGGCTTCTTAAATTGCCTCCAATCACGCAGAGAGTCTGGGTTCGATTCCTGGCTGGGCCACCAAGAATTTTTCGAATTGCTATCACCCTTTCGGCGGGCAATGGCAAACTCCCAAAAATAAAATTGCCTACGAAAAAGCTTCTTAGGATTGCCGTTCGGACTCGGCGATAAACCGTAGGCCCCGCTCAGATGTGACACAAATGAGTGTCAAGAAGCTAGGTCATGGCCCATACCGGGCTGCCAGCGCCACAGTGTTTTGTTTTTTTTTTTGACAGAACTTTGCCGACGTTAATAGCTACATTAACGCTGTACTCCATCGATGAAAGCATGACAGAGTTTCTGAAAAAACTCGACATGTCGCATGTCACCCATGGACATTATGGTAAGAATGCGATCGCACGAGGCGCAACCACAGAGGCAAGGCACTTTTGGAAGCAAAGACTGAATTGCAATTCTTCAACTTATATTGCGATGACGGTAATGAAAAAGTGCTATGGTTTGAGGGGAAAAGCAGCAGCCTAGGTATGGAGATGCTCAATTACTCAATAACATTCGATGCACCTTTGATAAAAGAAAAAAGTGGAAATGGATGCATATTGGTCTAATAGGTGGGCGATTTTATTCCTTAAAGGTGCCTAAAATTGTAGGGCAAACTTGGAACGTACAAGACAAGCTTAGAAGTGTCATAGTAAAACCTCCACTATGTCCAGGCATAACGCAAACTGTCCAGCAGGCTAATCTCTAGAAGTAACACTACTATCGCACATAAATGATAGTAGAAGATAAGGAAAGTGTGTTACCCATCTTAAGGGCAGAAGTTCTAGCAGCTATTTGGTGGAGATCCACAAGGGTCAGTCTGTGGTTCTAAATTATTAAATAATGAGTGGTGGAGCCCTTATCGGTTGCCATGGTAGTATAGGTAATATGGCTTAGCATCGCCATCATCGAAAATATAGTAAACATCCTCGACAAGGGTTGAGTTCATACAGTTTGGAGTCATAAAGTCAGGGCTATCGTGCACAAGCAACATTTTAAACACAATTTTAAATGCACCAGCTAGAAGGCCAATCTATCAGTTTCCATAGTATCCAGGCTCATGACAAACATTGAAAAAACCAAACATCGATAAAAAAAAATCTGCTCATCATGGTCGGCAAATCAATTACAAAGATCACAGCTTCCATACGAGCACTAGTTACAAGTAACAAATTAAATGTTCTTACTATGAAATTTAAAACTTCTTTCGTTTTCTGATGTCCCCATCCAAATTCCATCGATATCACCTCATGGACCTCCACCTTCCTGTTGCTTTCTTGGGACAAAATGAATAGAAATCCGAGCAGTACCTGAACCGTTTTCTTATTTAATATTTAGAATAAGCGTGTCCACCCAGGAAGATCTCATCCAGAACGCCCGTTTCATTCTGGCAAGCAGATTTTCGTTTACTACATATGAAACCCCGAAAACTTATAAAAAATTCTAACTTTACTTACTTGAGATGGCGGAACAGTAAAGGGTGGAACTTGGTCTCAGTGGTCTCAGCCAACAAACGTCTCCTGCCTCGAATTTCGTATGCCAAGTTGGTACTTTTTTTTCCGAAAACAAGTCGGGCAGGAGCGCCATTGTCCATCCCCTCTACTTGACCCAGACAGCTCAGTCGTTCGATCTTCAGCCTTCTGGCAAAGTCGGTGTCGCTGAGACTAGGTAGGCTACTTCTAGGCGACGTTAAGAAGACTGGCGTAGTTTGAAGGGTTTCCTTTTTTGAGAATCGAAATAAACAATGCTGGTATACCATTCATCAGGCATTCATTCGTCTGATCAAATTTTACAGACAAGTTGGCGTATGCTCCTTGTCCACAGCCTTATTGGATTTTAGCTTTGTCATGGCTATCTTCACTTCATCCTGGTCGGGAAGACGGAATTGTTAGTATAGATACATCCTTCAGGTTGAGAAGTTATAATTCAGGTTCCAAGGTTTAGGTTCAGGTTCTTTTATAGCTTCAGGTCAGCTCGTACCGATGGCATATATTCATATGAGCGACTCACTCTTTAACTTTCTCGATAGTTCTAACAACTACACTTAGCCGTATAACAGCTGTACTGTCTGCGCAATCATACTTAGCGACTGTCTGATTTAAGGCGCAGGCTTGCTAAAAATGATTTTTCTCTGCATTCTCTAGACACTAAGACTGTTTTCTCTAGAACCTCTGTCTAGTTTCCGTTTTTTTTTTTTTGAGGAAGCTTAGCATTTGAAAATACAATTTCTTTGGATTAAACATGTCGAAAACCACTGGCGTGCTGTCTCTTTTCTGAGAATCAAAGGGAGATTTCGACAAGGCATGGGGCTTATCATCGAGAGGATGATGCCACCGCTGCTTTTACCAGATTCCAAAGAAATGTAACTCTAAATGGGGGCATGCCTCGCTCTGTTCTAGACCCCCCGATGAGTATTTCAAAACCACTTTCCATTACAAAATGACGTTGTCTTTAGTACGTCATGCACTGGAGTTTTGATAACGTTTTGTAATCACTATCCTTAGACCCTGGTATTGTGAGCATGCCATCTGATGTAAACCTTTTGCTGCCAAAGCACGACAGGATCAAAGCAAGAAACGCAATGTAGTCTAGCCTTTATGGATGAACTCTGGTATCTTTTTGACGATATTGTTCGTTCGTCAGAAAAACCTTCAAAGTGTGATATACGCAATCTTAATGCTGTGAACTACATGTACTATAAAGAATCTTTGAGAGATCGATGTATCTGAGTCTATAGCTTCAACTAAGCGGCTCTTAAGGCCCTACCATGCTATCTTATTTCTTTCCAAAAAGGTCCTAGCCACTATGCTTTTGCCAAACCATTAAGTATGTCGCATTTTCATGTGACGAACTGTGAAAACGCTGGAAAGTACTATATCTGTGATTGGCTACGCTCGCTTGTAGGTACTCGGCGCTGATGTGATGGTGATTTCTGGTACTGAGCGCCTCAACGCTGAAGGGCTTACTCATCTTTCTACAAAAAACTGAGTAATTTCAGTGATTTTTCGGTATAAAACCAAACAAGAACTTCAGAAATCAAATCTATCTCACACCTAATCCCATACCCAATTTGAAACCTAGCTTTACCAATCCTCTCTTAATAAAGTGTAGTTACTTAAGCAGCACATTGTGTGGTTATAATTACCCTCTCAAACGGTGGTTTGAGATACAAAGTGGAGTTTTTCCTCACTGGAGTGCCTGGCATACCCTTGTGGTTCACCAAACATTCACAGCTCTTTGATAGTTGTCAGAGGACCGTGATATCAAACATATACAAACGGGTGTCAACATTTTTCTGACCTATTTTACATATACCCTCAGAGAATATCTCCCTTAACCCCCCACTCAGAATAAATAAAAAAAAAAAAAACGATTCCACTGTCCGATACGACCAAGCTTGACAAATCAATAAACATCCCCACACCGAAGTCAAATATCATGGTTTGACTTAAAAATCAGCATCGCCCCCTAAAACTCCAACTATGACCCCAACCTCTGCACTATAGTATCCGTATAGCAACTACGTATAACTTCTCAGCCCACTCTCTAAGGCAAACACACAAATCTTTTTGTCCTTTTGTGTGATTTCAAGCACAACGATACGGATGGGCACGCTCCACAAAGAGCAAATCCAAATGGAAATAATCGAAAAGCCAATGCAGAGTTAGGCCAATGAACCTGTGTTATTCAATTTGTTCAAAATGTCGACATTTTGTGACAGTGTCAGCATTTCTACTCATATATCCGGATGTGTGTGTACAAGTATCTTTGGAAAGGACTTTTTCATTCACAATCACTACACACAAATAGACATGATACTAGTGGTAGGTAGGATAGGAGTTTATTTTAGCTGTGTCTTATGCAAATGGTTTGAATTGTATTAGACATGATATCGAGGACGGACGCATGACCGGGATTTGTGTTTCGGTTGTTTTTGTATTCTTTTTAACGACCAAATGCAGTATTTTTCGGATATGTTTTCAATTTATTTAATTAGGTATTGCTTAAGGATTGAAAGGACGAGTCATTGTGCACACACTATGGGTGTTTTTATTTATACTAAGAATTGATTCTCCAGTTTTAGTTTGGTTGTCTTGAGATTAAAGGAATACAGATCCACATTATTCTTCTCCCCCACTTGCTTATATTCACACAGAATATCTTTTGCGCACTTACGGAGTTTCCGTCTAATTTCTTCCCAGTAGCATGGATGCACTACCAACTGTGGATCAACGAAGACGCATTGGCACACGATTGCCGCAGTGTTCGTACGAAGGATAAGTTGTCTCGATGGCAGCAGAAGGAATCTAACGTGAAGTATCTGGTATATTTGCGAGCCAAGAAAGCAAAGTTGAATCGTAACCCAAAAATCTCCTTCAATTCCTTAGGTGGCGCTGCATTAACTAACAAGCCTCTCCATTTAACCTGGTTTTTACTATATCTAACTACGAGCCTACTATTGCCTATTCTAAGTAGTGTAGGTCCCCTTCTATTTGTGCGCACCACCTTAAGTTGGGTCTTCCTTTGTTGCATTGTCGACTCGAGTTTGATTTGAAGAGTCTGCGGGCCCGTGTTCATGTGCTGGTCATATCAGGCGACTGTTGAGCAGTTTTTTCACAAGGTAGATGTCGCTCCTCCGAAGCCCACCTGCACAAACGCGACCGAATATACAGTTCGAAGTATTTTTTATATGGAAACGACTGAGAACATCGTCATCTGCCTTCGATGGAATTTATGATTTAGTGCTACAACAATGGATTGAAATGATCAGCATTTTGTATAGTCTCTTAAGTTTTTCGGGATCGGGCCCAACTACTCAATTGCCTTCCTTACCCAAAGAAACAGCGATTGACAAGAGTTATTCTTCGTTTGATCTCAGCTCTGATGTCGTTGTCTGAATTGATAGAGGGGCACAGGAAGAAAAGGTTCTGAACTACCTCACAGTAATATCTGTCGAAGGTGACGTTCTGTCCAAGACATCAGTGTTGAGTGTCCTTTCCACTTGACAGGTCTTGCCCTCGTTGACCGTTAACCCATTTTCGCCGCTTCCGTCTCAATACTTGCAAAGGCGCCACCGCCATCGCTCTTCTTTCTTTCGTTTATGTCAATATCGTCGGCGTATGCGAATAACTTTACGGACTTTTGAAAGATTGTGCCTCTTGTGTTTGCTCGTGAGTTTTGCACTATTCTTTCAAGTTAGATGTTGCAAAAATCACATGACAGCGCACCGCCTTGTCTAAATCCTTTTTTGACATCGAATGTCTCGGTGAGATCTTTACCGAACTTGATGGAGCAGCGTGCATTCTCCATCGTCATCCTGCACAGACGGACGAGTTTGGCAGGGATGCCAAAACTAGACATTGCTCTATATAGCTCGTCTCTATAGATGCTGTTATACTTCTTCTTCTTCTTATCCTTTTATTAGCCCTTTCCTCGTTATACGAACTTATGCGTAACGAGTTTCCCATTTTTACTGCATCGCTGCTGCTCCGCTTATGGGGTTGGCTAATGTCGCAGACCGCAGAACGCGTCTGCATAATGCTCGGTCCTGGATCGCTTCAGTGGTTAGCCCCAGGCGTTGTTGCTCGTTTGCCATCGAAGAAATCCAGGAATTCTTTTTCCGACCTCGTTTTCTTACAGTTGGAGTGACCGTAGTTGATAGTGCCTTTTTAACCGGATTTTCCGCAGATCTTCTTTGAGCGTGGCAATACCAGCTTATTCTATTCGCCTCAAGCTGTTCGGTTACCGAATTCTTTATATGTAGACTTCCTCTTATACGCGTAGATCTAATGCAATCGCGTTTAGTGACTCCACTAGACATCCTTAACATTTTCATTTCCGCTGCCGTCATTTTGTTTTTAAACGCTTCGTACATTGTCCAGCACTGTGAACCGTATATAAGAGCTGGTCTAACAACCGTGGTGTAGAGTTTCCCCTTTAATTTAAGTGGAAATTTTCGGTCGCAAAAGATTCTCGAATTTTCCCGCCATTTCATCCATCCCACACTCACTCTGTGGTTTACGTCGTCGTCACATTTCGCTTCCATGTTAACGATTGATCCTAAGTACTTAAAGATAGTGCTTTTCGGAAGAACTATTCCGTCTAACATTATATCCGGAACAGGTCGCGACGGATGCGCAAATGGGCACGTCAAATGCTCCGTCTTTGATCGACTTATTTTAAACCCGTTTCTCTCTAGCGCATTTCTCCATGAATCTAAGGCGTTCTGTAAATCTTCGACGTTATCGCTAAGTATAACTGCGTCGTCAGCGAAGAGAATTGGCGTTACATTTGGTTCGCGCATGCAGTCTTTTAAAAGATAGTCGAATACTACTACTACTAAAGAGGAAAGGGCTAAGTACGCTTCCTTGATGCACTCCGACATTAACTGGAAATTCTCTCGTTAGTCCAGCAGAGGTTTTAACCGCAGTTTTCACGTTTCCGTACATGTCTTGTATTATTTTACCATACGTTTCCGGTACGTTTTGAGACCTTAGCGCGGCCCATATGAGATCCCTAGGCACTCGATCGAATGCTTTCTCGAGGTCGATAAATACCATGTGTAAATCCTTAGACGAATCTCGGTGCTTTTCCATTATTATTCGTAGGCTTTGGATAGCGTCCACCGTCGATCTTCCTTCAGCAAATCCACACTGGCTATTATCGAGCTTTATTATTTGCCGAAGACGTTCGTTTAAGACTCTTTCGACGATTTTCATTGTGTGTGACATAAGCTTGATTGAACGGTAGTTGTTGCATTCTCGAGTGTCGCCTTTTCCTTTGTATAATGGAACCAAAAAGCTACTTCTCCATTGATTCGGCATAGGTTGTCCATATTTTAATTTATTTAAAAGTTTCGATAGCCAAACGCTGCCGATCCCCTCCATCTTCGACCAAAACTCTGATGGAATGCTGTCTGGTCCCGTCGCTTTCCCCCGCTTCATTTTTCCAATTGCTATACTTATTTCTTCAGCTGTCGGCACGATATCACGTGGAAACTGTTTGTTGAGCAACTCCTTGCAGTATTCAAGCCACCGGTCACAAATTTCCTTTTCATTTGTTAGTAAGCGACCGTCTGCGTTTTTTCGGCGTGTATTTCGGCGAGGTTATTTCCATTGAATTGAGCTTAAAAATATTTGGCATTTTAGTACTGTACGACGTTTGAACTTCTTGGATAGCTTGTCTTCTATCCGCCGATCGTGAGGATATTTGTTCCAACTCCTGGTACAGGTTTTCCGCTTCTGCCGCTCGAGTTCAAGCCAGGACTTTCTTTGCTATCTTTTTAAGAAGCTCGTATTCAAGAGCCAGTCGAGCTTTTTCGATATCGTCTCGCATTTTGTCCACGCTTGGAATGCACTCTTCTTGTCGGCCACAGCTCGTTTGGTTTCGTCATTCCACCACCATGTTTCGATATAGTAATTCGATATAGTCCCCAGATGGGACTTTGCGAGTGTTGTGCATTCCTCGTGCATGATGTTCCACATTTCTTGCGGGCTAAGTGAGTCTGCTATACCATTTATATTTTGAACTACTTCCTTAGCCAGTGCGATGCTGTGATACACGTCCTTGAAATCAATGAATAGGTATTGTGTGCCGATCTGAAGCTCACAGGTTTTCTCGAAGATCTGCCGTAATGTGAATATTGGTCGATGGTGGACTTTCCAGGCCTGAAGCCACACTAATTTGGACCAATCAGGTTGTTGACAAAGGACTTCAGGCGTTCACACAATACAGAAGATAAGATTTGATATCCGATGCTAAGAAGATAGAGCAATGACTCCAGAATTGACGCAGTTTAGAAAGTCTCCTTTCTTGAAGATCGGACACACAATGCTGATGTCCCGTTCATCGGACATTCTTTCGTCTGATCATATTTTACAGATGAGTTGGTATATGCCGTGGAGAATGGCGAATGGCGAATGGCGCTATAGTGCGACATTGGATTGGCTCTTGTAGCCGTTTGACGTCGAATTTCCTCACAGCATTAGTTTGTCTTGGCGTAGTTTGGGATATCCGCAACCGTACCTTAGCTACAACAAGGCAATGGTCCGAATCGGTCTTGGCTCCTCGCAATGTTCGGATATCCATAACACTAGAGGAGTGCCTTCAATCAATTGCATGACAATTTTTCTCCTCGCCACAAAATCGATTAGCCTGAATCCGTTATCGGAGGTGATGTTGTGCAGGCTATATTTTCCGATCGTTCCACCAAAGATACCCTCTCTTCCTAGCTTTGCTAGGAATGGCGGTTATGTCTGCTTTGCAGCAGTCTAGGGCCTCCGCTAGTTGCTCGGCAGCACGTGGTCTATTAAGGAATCTAACATTCCACGCGCATATACGAGCTCATTGTCCTTAAATCGTTTGCGTGGGTTGTCAACAGTAGATCCGTCCATATCCGAGATTTGTTGATGCTTCGTAACTACGTGTTTTTTTAAATGGCCGGGAAGTTACCCCGGCGGGACAAACCCCAACCTGGAGGACCAGTTCCATTTTGAATGCCCCTAGGATGAAGGGTCTGTTACACCGAAGCCAGTTACCCGTTCCGGGATGTGAGCGCTGCCGTTGGTCCGTTATGACCATCCGTCAGCATCTCTTTTCCAAGAGGCCATCACCAGCCTGTGGTTCCCATAAGTCGGAGTAGCCCAATTAAGGTGTTGTGCTATTCCGGGCTTTACTTCAGCGTTGATTCCATCCGAGTAATTCATCCGCTGCCTACCATCACAAAACCACTATTTCGGGTAGAAACTTCCAAGACGCTGTGGTATCGAAAATTTTAACGGCAAGACACGGAGCTCATCACCTTTCAAAATATGTATACGTCAGGTATAATAAGTTTTCAGAAAAATACTTCAAAGCCCCTTTTAACTCCAAACACCTTCTGCTTCGGCTACAAGGCTGGCTCTGTTCTTGTTTATCATATCGTGGGATGCACTCTCAAAGCTATTTTCTGTATGGGAAGTGGTCTTTGCTACAATGCGTACTTTAGTTATGATGAATTAGTGCCGATACATCAAAAGTCGTCATAGGTACAACAAATGCATGAAAGAGTGGCCTACAAATATACCGACACTTCGTTGGGAAGTATTAGCCTCATAGCCGACAGCCAAATCGCGCTGAAATCCTGTTTGATTACTTTCGTCGCTTCTGGGCTTGAAACGCAAGGCTTCTCTGACAAGAGGCTGAGTAGACTGATTCCTGCCTGGTTTCTTAGTCACACTGTGTACACAGGAAGTGCGATCTGAATTAAATTTCAACAAAAGGCCCAAAGAAGGATTTTTCAACATCTGAATGTGTTTAAACTACATTGGTATTCAGTTAGAGCTTCCACTTTTCGCAAATACAAATGTGTATGATATGACTGCCCGGAGTGCTTGCAGACATCTCTGAAGCTAGTTAATGCCATCTCATTGTGGTACACAATCCTTCCGATTGTTCGAGACTGATGATACGACGTACCTTTCCTCTGTGAATATTCGTCGTTTTTGGCTTGATACTGCTTAAATTAATATATTTACGAGTATAAAAGATATTTTGTATGTTCGCTTGCTTGTACGCATACCCAAAAAAATTTAGAACGTAATATTATCACTCATAATGAATTCAAATTCGAAATTGTTGCGATCAAAGCATAAACCGATTATTCAGAACCATAAAAACAATTTGCTTTTACTCAATCTACTACGCACTCCTGTGGTGCAGCTGGCATTTTGATTGGAAATTAATTAAAACCACAAAATCATCCGGCGATAGTTGGATTTTGTATCACTAAAATATGAAGTGTGAACTAACCCGAAACTACGAGTATCGATAAGCATCCCCATGGGGTTACTGGGAGCATCAAGGATGACCTTATGAATGCGCGAATTGTGGTATGAGCAGTTATTGCTAATTACGTGCATGGGCAATTTTTAAGCGATACATGGCCGTCTAATTAATTGCAGATTGATTCTGGTTATTTTAGTGATGTTCGTGCTGAGAGAATGGTGTGCTAAGTACAACAAAATTCGATCAACTCAAAACCAAATGTAAATGACATTTTGAAACCAACAAGATAGGTGAATTACTCGTAGCTGCTGCCATCACAATGGAACTCAAAATCAAAAAGCAAGTAATTAGCGTTAGCTTGCTAATTTAGATTGTTTTTTTTTAAAGAATCTAATCCGGGGCACTGCGCCTTAAAGTATCATTTGTACCACAAAAACAGGATTAAGAAGCCAAGAGAGGCTCAATTCTTTTGATGAAATTGAGAATTTGAAATGTTACAGAGCGCTTTAGGGCCAATGAAAAAATTCGCCGAACCATTTCTAGACAGTCCGTAGCGTTTTTCATTTGCGACAATAACCTTACCCACCAAAGTTTTGTTCTTATGGGAGAGATCTTGAGGTGTATTGAAGCAGTGAAGAAAGCAAAGTGATGTCAGTATTGCGACGATAGCGCCGAAAATGGACTTAGCGGTTAACGAAGGCAAGACTAAGTATTTGCTGTCAAGCAAAAAATACACTGAACACCGACGTCTAGGACAGAACGCTACCTTTGACAGTTATAACTTTGAGGTAGTTTATGATCCAGATTGATCACATTGCGATCGACGCACTCCTCCAGTATTATGGATGTCCGTACGTTCCGAGGAGCCAACATCGACTCGGACCATTACCTTGTTGTAGTCAAGGTACGGTTGCGGATATCCCAAACTACGCCAAGACAAACTAATGCTGTGAGAAAATTCGACGTCAGACGGCTACAATCGCAAGAGATCGCCAAGTCTTTTTCCGATCGAGTGTCTCTTAATCTCTTAAGAGGTCCAATGCCGCCAGCATCAAGCATCGAAGACCATTGGAAACACTGCCAAAACGCCATCAGAGATGCCGCTTCTGATGTGCTGGGTTTCACTCGTCCACCACAACGAAACCTCTGGTTCGATGATGAATGCCGGCAAGCACAGGCAGATGAGCAAAAACCACACTGTGCGGCAGTGCAAAACAAGACCAGAGCTGCTCATGAGCTCTATGAGCAGAAGAGGAGAGACGAGCACCGGCTTCTCAGGAGGAAGAAGAAAGAGCATGAGAAGCGCTCGTTCGAGCAAATTGAGAGATGCTACTCCAGGAATGAGGTTCGGAAGTTTTACCAAAAGGTAAAAATAACATGGCATGAACACAAACCCCGAATCGAAGCCTGTAGAGATGAACAAGGGAACATCGTAGTAGAATCGCAGTCGATGCTGAGGATTTGTAAAGACCATTTCTGCAGACTGTATTACGGCGATGACGAACCAAATACTGCTGTCAGGCAGAATCAATCTTTCAACCTGGACGATGATGACCAACAATTCCGTCCACCCGACCTGGATGAAGTGAAGATAGCTATATCGAAGCTTAAGTCCAACAAAGCTGCTGGAGCGGACGGCCTGACTGCCGACCTCTTCAAAGTGACTGGCGATGACTTAGTACGGTATACACCAACTCATCTGTAAAACATGATCGGGCGAAATTATGTCCGATGATTGGGACCTCAGCTTTATGTGTCCGATCTCCAAGAAAGAAGACTTTCATAAATAACCTGATAAATACATATCAGTGTGGCTTCAAGCCACCATAGACCAAATATTCACACTACGGCAGATCTTGGAGGAGACCCATGAGCTTCAGATCGATACACACCACTAATTCATCGTATGATGGCTGCGTATGGCATCTATAGAGACGAGCTATACAGACCAATGTCTAGTTTTGGCATTCCTGCCACTCGTCCGTCTGTGCAGGACGACAATGGAGAATGCACACTGCTCCATCAAGTTCGGTAAAGATCTCACCGAGACCTTCGATGTCAAAAAAGGATTTAGACAAGGCGGTGCGCTGTCATGTGATTTTTGCAACATCGTACTTGAAAGAAAAGTGCAAAACTCACGAGCAAACACAAGAGGCACCATCTTTCAAAAGTCCGTCCGCGCTCTCGCAAATTTTGAGACGAAAGCGGCGAAATGGATTTAGCAGTCAACGATGGCAAGACCAAGTATATGCTGTCAAGCAAAAAGGACAACCAACACAGACGTTTCGGGCAGAACATCACTACCTTGAGGTAGTTAAGGACTTTGTCTACCTAGGTTCTGCTATAAATACAGGTAACGACACCAGCGCTGAGATCAAGCGAAGAATAACTCTTGCCCATCGCTGCTTCTTTGGGCTAAGAAGGCAATTACCTGGCAAAGCCCTCTCCCAAATACCAAAAGTGATACTATATAAGACCTTAATAATTCAAGCCCTACTTTATGATTCAGTGGCTGTTGGAAGTGGACCAACCGACTTAGGTCTGCAGGTCTGTTGGCCCATTGTGATGCCACGTGGAACTGTGATCCTGCTACTCAAGAAACCAATTTGAATTTTTAACTTTTTTAGGCGTGGGAGACTTTTGATATCCGTATTGCTTAAACTGCTTAAGTCAGTGAAGAAGAAGGCTCCTAGGTGGAGTTTCTTCTTTGTAAGAGCGCTGGACATGTACAAACCAGGTGTGGAATCGTGTCCTTCTGCAGCTTCTACAGAAGTCGTTAGCAAGAAGGCTTGGCAAGTTTTCCTACAAGTCATTGTACAGTGATGACACCTATGATGGCGATGAGATGTTTTCCGTTTCGAAACATCAGATTCAGTTTCAACCATCCACCTAATGTTTGTTCCCCTATCCAGCTAGTATATCTCAATGTCCTAGCACCTAGCAAAGGTAAATGGCAGTCTAGAACTGTCTTTGAATTACAAGAACATGAGTCAAAGGATTTGATAGTGGCCTGACTATCTACTACAGGTTTTACGTTTTTCTTTAGCCGGGACAGGGCTTCAATAATTGGCAGACAGTGATTGAGAAGGCGTAAGGAGAAGCTAAGGTTAAGCTTATTAGCAAGGATACTGCCACCGACACTACTATCGAATTCGCAGAGGCATGGACATTATGGAACATGAGTGAGGGTGCTTTTCTATTCCATCTAGATAGGCTTGATGAGTGAGCAAGGAGGAGAGGATAGAATGACGAACTGTACGAGCTGAACAACGACATGACTTTGGCAGACTGAGATGACTCGGTCATGTGAAGCGAATGGACACCAACGCTCCTGTCTGAAATTTTTTTAATTTCGGACAGCGCAGTAAAGGAAGACCACGACTCAGATGGCGCACGCATTGAAAGGAGACCTCAGCAAACATAGTATTCGAAACTAGGGACAGCTAGCGAAGGATCGAACTAGCTGGAGACGCTTTTTTGATTAGGTCCTGATTCACGCCAGTAACCCCAATCGAGTTACTATTGTCGTGTTGTTATTCGCTAGTGTTGCTCTAGTTAAAGGTCTTCCATACTGGTAGGCAAGTTGCATTTTGGGCAGTTGTGGCCATATGAAGCTGGGGCTACTGTCCTGGCTGAACAGTTCTATTTAAAATATTTTATTCACATCGTGAACCTTTTTTTCTGCCATCTTATTCATTTGGTGTCTAGACAAAGCTCTGACGGACTTACTTAACTCCTTTTTAAAGCATGTCCAGTTGGTTTTTCGTAGACTCTTGTTCACTAACAAGGCTAAGACCTTGTGAGATGGAAGAAATTTTCGATCAATCCTATTGCTCGGCCAAGGAATGCTACTGCGAAGAAATCCACTTACCATGTAACGGCAAACAAAAAGTGACCACTCACTAGCGGAGTAACGCCACTATTATAGGCGAAATATAGCCCAGAAGATCCCTGCTGCTACAGCTTCACATAACAGCCGGATGGATGGCTCTTGTGTTTGGAACCCTAATTTACTCTTCGTTTTGGCACAAAGATAGACTCCTGAAGAACTATGCAAAAGGGGGCACTCTCGTTATCAAATTTGCGCTCGAGTTACGGAATACCTAAACTTAACAGGCATAGGAAACTGCAGGCACTTAAGTAAGCACTATAGTTCTGTAGGTTAATGCTTTAGTTCGCACTTAGCCATGGCAAGAAGTTAAGAAAATTTAACAGATATCCTTATTGAGTAAGGGAACACACTGATATACGTGTATGCCACAAGACATAATAACAAAATTAACAACATTTTTCACTTAATGAACTTCATAATCGAGGATGATTGCTTCCTGCCACCTCCATCAAATACCAAACGTTATTCTCAGCATTCATTACTATCATCACCATCATCATAGTCATCATCTCACCTATTATCGTCGTCTGTCTAATGAAGAAAATTAATTTCTTTTGTTTTACGTTAATTCTTGCAATCAGCGCTGAAGTAGACTCTCAAAGACTTCAAGACTACAAGACAAATTATCAAATCGACAAAGGTTGGACGGGTGGCTAATACGAATACTTGCTTCGCTGCTTGAACCTTCCGTTGGGAATGAAAATCCCCATGGCATGTTCAATAAATCCACAGGATATCCAATATTTCTGGGAAACAAACAAAAACCGATACAATGGACAAGGTACCACAACCGTAGTGGTTCAGCCATACAACCACCCCCTGATGTTTCTTAAGACAATAGCTCCGACTCTAGTAGTTTCATGTTTGTGGCAAAAAAGAGAAAACCAATTTCCAGGATTAATATGGCAATCACGCAACTCACATATAGATTCTCCGACAGGTGAACATTTTCACATGACGACTTCCAAAGAGAGTCAGCATTGGCTTGGCAGTGTATTCAGTGTTCATATTCATGGTTCTACTGTAAAACTTTGAGCATCTACATAAATAATTGATTCGTATGTATTGCATTAGTGTAACGTTGAATTTAGTTAAGCTGCAATACTATAGTACTCGTAGGCGCCTAGAAATTTGAGTGGAAATATTGAAAATTCAAGTTTTTGAACTAAGCATAAAGTAGAACGCGTATTATCATTTACTTTGTGCATAGTTATCTCGTTTTTAACCACCAAGAGGTATATAAATCAAGGACGTTCCTATACTAGACAGGCAGTAGCCTAAGATGAGTTCTTTCGAAATATTGTACTTGCGGCCAAGGCCAGTAATTACGAATAATTCAGCACAAGAGCCATTACTCCTTCGGGTCAAGGGTGTAATTAACTTGGAACCTTACCCAAACGACAAGGGGGCTATTTCACGGAGTTGAGAATGAGCATGACATGAGCCATCCGAAGTTTGACATCCTCCTTCAATTGATATGGTACATTCCCTGTACCTACGTGTTTATTCGACCTAAGCCTGTGGCGGGACAGCAATTTATCCAGATCTTAACCATGGCTCGATGTACTATCTACCGGGTGAATTTTTTGCTGTTTGGTTTTCCAGTGCTCCACATTTGACTGCTCACGCATGATTCGTGACATACTCGTATGTCAAAGTCAGGCATGCTCATAAGGATTCTCATTTTTTATTACAGAAGGACTTACACCCGAACAGCGCTTACAAATTATTGAATTTTATTATCCAAATTTCTGGCGATGGCGATGGCGCGATAGTTAGCTCATTGGACTGTCATGCAGACAGTCTGGGTTCGATTCCCGGCTGGGTCACCAACAATTTTTCAAATCGCCATCACCCTTTCGGCGAGCAATGGCAAACTCCCGAAAGTAAAATTGCCTACGAAAAAGCTTCTAAGGAGTGCCGTTCGGACTCGGCGATAAGCCGTAGGCCCCGCTCAGATGTGACTAAAATTACAACATGAGCAACACAAATGAGTGTCAAGAAGCTAGGCCATGGCCCAAACCGGGCTGCCAGCGCCACAGTGTTTTCTATTATCAAAATTCATGCGCAGTTCGATCAATTTACGGCCATCGTAGTCGACCTACTGAGAAGGAGTTCAAGCCATAGAGACCAAATTGCGCACCAATTTCACGCTATTGGACATCAAACCACGAACACATATTCGTAGAGTGCAAACAGAGGAAAATATTGCTGATGTATCTGGCAGTTTTTGGGATGGCAATGTTTAGTATAAGGCCTCGTAGAAGTAGCATCTTCCGACAAGAATGAGCCTCTGAGGCCGAAAATCTTGCAGCTCTGCTAAAAAGCCCTACTTCACGCCTCCCAGTGGCGCCATCTGGGAATCTCACTAGCGATTGCGAAGTGAAGGGAGCAAATGGCGAGTTTCCTGCGCCATAAATCAGGATTAGTATCGGAAAAACAAAACAAGACCTTATCCGGGCTACTCCGACATATTTGGAGCTCAGACCGGTAAGGATCTCCAAGACTTGGCGGACGAGCCCTATAAGGGCCAAAGGCAGCACTCACATCACGGAACGGGTTACTGGCTTCGGTGTAACCGACCCTTCATCCTAGGGGCATTCAAAATGGAACTGGTCCTCCAAGTTGGGGTTTGGGCCGTCGGGGTAACTTTCCTGCCATATAAAAAAGTCTAGTTATGAGAGAGACACGCCATGCCTCGGATAAAAGACTCCCTCAAAATCGACAATACCCAGAACGTAAATGGACTACGAATTAAGAGTATGCCCCTGGAATGTACGTACATGGTATACGCCGGGTGCTACTCAAAAACTTGAATTTGTCCTTGAGCGGTATAAGGCAGATATTACTGCGATCCAGGGGATACGATGGATAGGATCAGGTATGCAAAAACGACAAACCTGCAACATTTATTACAGCCGTTCCAAAAGACTGCACATGCAGGGATGTGGATTAGCCGTGGGAAATCGGCTCAGGTCAATAGTCATCGACTTAAAGCCGATAAGTGATCGCCTCAAAGGCGTATTCTATAACACCAGCCTTATTTGTACACATGCCCCTACCGATGTGGACGAAGATCCTATTAAGGAGGAATTTTATGACCACCTGAACGGAGCTTACGGAACCTGTCCGGAGTATGATGTCAAAATCGTACTCGGGGTTTTTAACGCCAAAATCGGTAAGGAAAACATCTTTGGCGGGTTAGTCGGAAAGCACAGCCTCTACGACACGACAACAGATAACGGTTTCCGATTACTCGACTTTGCAGCAGCACGTAGTACGGTGATAAGTAGCACAAGATTTCTAGGACAACGAATCCACACAGCACCCTGGCGCTCCCCAGATGGTCGAACCACCAAATCGACCATGTGCTAATTGATTTGAGACACGCATCCAACAACCTGAATGTTCGAGCTTTCAGAGGGCCCAACGCCGACTCTGACTATTTCCTCGTAGCAGCAAAACTCAGAGCTCGACTGTGTAACGAGAAAAAGCTACGAAGCGCTCAGAAAAAGAAATTTCGCGTTGGACGCCTAAGCACAAGTGGAGCAGCCAGAGACTACAGTGAGCGACTGAGCGAGAGACTCTTTGCTGTACATTCATCACCCACAAACCCTAACAATCTGTGGAACCAGTATCGCGAAATCATCAAAGAGGTAGCCGTGACCACCGTTAGTTTCCAACCACCCCCGAAAGGTATGATGATGAATGCGTACGCAGGAAAATGATGACAGAAAATGCACATAAACAAAAACGCTACAGCGTAAAACAAGAGCAGCAAGGAAAGAGTATCGAGCCAGATGAAGGGAGGAGAAAAAGGTCCAGCGAAGGAAGAAAAGAGCATACGCAGCCTTCCGGCTCAAGGAGATCGAAGAGTGCCGCGATAGAAACAACATTCGGACTTTTTATAGAAAAGCCAAGCAACTGGCAGCTGGCTTCAAACCCCGGAACGCAGGCTCTTCGAAAAAGTGAAGGAAATCTAGTCACCGAAGCACAGGGAATTGTAGATGTGTTTAAGCAGCACTTCCAGCAGCTGCTAAATGGGCATCATATAGAGCGAGTGATAGCGCAAGAAGAGAATCCACGTCAAGACAATGAAGAACTAGTTCTACCACCTAGTATAGAAGAAGTTGGCTTAGCTTAAAAAAGGCTTAAGAACTACAAGGCCGCAGGCTCTGATGGTTTACCAGCGGAGCTCTTTAAATACGGTGGTGGTAGGGAGCATGCACCGAATCATCAACCGAGTATGAGAGGATGAAAACATGCCCGATGACTGAACTATCAGCTCCATATGCCCCATCTACAAAAAAGGCGATCCTATGTCTTGCGAGAACTATCGATCCTATATAAGATCCTATTCAACGCACTGTGTGAACGTCTTGAACCCTTCTGCAACACATTAATCGGCATGTACCAGTGTGGCTTCCGGCCCGACAGATCGACTATAGACCAAATTCTCACACTGAGGCAAATCCTGGAAAAGACCAACGAATTTCAAGTCGAAACACACCACCTATTCATCGACTTCAAAGCCGCGAATGATGGCATACATCGCCAGGAGCTTTATATGGCGATGGCCGAATTCGGAATCCCGTCAAAACTGATTCAGCTGTGTCGCGTGACGCTGAAAAATACGCGCTGCAATGCGCAGTTTGGAAGTATTTCCTCCGAACTATTTCGAACATGCACCGGATTTCGGCAAGGAGATGCGCGTTCATGCGACTTCTTCAAGCTAGTACTGGAGCAGATAGTGCGTAGGGCAGGTGTAAGCACGGAAGGCACTTTCTTCCACAAATCCTTCCAGTTGCTTGGATATGCAGACGACATCGATATCGTCGGTCGCTCCCAGCGTGCCGTTATAGAAGCGTTTACGGCAATTGAAGAACAGTCGTAACGAGTTGGCCTTGAAGTAAACGAGGACAAAGCCAAGTACATGTTGTCAACAAATAATACAGCATCTGTCCACCGCCTAAGACAAAACGTCACTGTTGACAACAACAACTTCGAAATGGTTAAGGAGTTTACCTACCTCGGAGTAAATATCAACTCCATGAATGACACCTTTGTGGAGATTCGACGAAGATTAAACCGTTGCTACTTTGGTTTGGTGAAACAACTGGGTTCAAAAATCCTAACTCGAAGCACGAAAATCATACTCTACAAAACTTTGATCCTGCCAGTTCTTTTCTACGGTGCCGAGTGATGGACGATAAACAGGAAAGCAGAGCAGATTTTGAACACTTTTGAAAGAAAAATTCTTCGCGAACATTTGGTCCCATATGTGAGGAGGGCGAATGGAGGAGAAGGTATAATCGCGAACTCTATGAGCTGTATCAAGATGTGGATGTAGTCCGAAAGGCCAAAGCACGTCAACTACACTGGCTCAGCCACATCGAGCGAATGGACAATAATGCTCCAGCTAAGAGGATCTTGGAATCCCAGCCCTGGTTCGAGACGACAAGGAAGACCGAACCTCCGTTTTCAGGGTCAAGCTATCGCGGATGCCAGAGCGCTTGGTCTGGAAAGCTGGAACCAGCGTGCCCAGGACCAGAGAGGATGGCAGACAGTCTTGTCCCTGGCAGGGACCCTCCACGGATTGGGAGCCCGTTAAGTAAAGTAAGTAAGTAATAGGGCCAATAGCTGAATATCTTACGGATCTCATGTGTCAGGCAGAGTGTTGAATTTAGACTTGGCACGTGGCCCAACTTCATCAAGAACGCCGATAGAACTCTAAATGAATTCTACCAAATTTTATTCTTGACAGGCGACTAGATCAAAAAACTTATCGTGCGAGCTAGGGCTAGTAGGGAGCATGTGTCTTAGAGTTGTTATTCGTGAATTTGGCCTAACACAAGAGCGTTTGTGTAACGAATTTTTGGCATTATAATGTAGGATTGGACATGGGTTTCTCTTCCCAATGTTCATCGGAAATGGTGGAGAATATACTGAAATAATTACAAAGGCTCAGGCTAGCCTTCATATTAGTGCTTGTGGTGTCGGTAATGGGCACGGTTTTCGCAGAAATTTAATACAGTCGAGGCCAAACCTCTATTTCTATGTCTAGATACGAAATTTTGTTTTGTTCGAACAGCTTGAGAAAGGGTGAGGGTGGTCGATCTGCATGCAACCCGATATCGTGCAGGAAACGCTACTTATTATAGGTTTAAAGTATAAACGGCGACTAGATCAATTGTTGTCAATTAAGCTGCTGTAGCGTCTTTTTAAATTTTTCTGCAACCAGCCTAATTTTTTGCACGCTCCTAATGATGGGTATTACATCCAGACATTAACACTTTTCAAAAATGCTAATCTTTTTGCCAGCTGGTCGTAAAAGGCTTAGATTCCACATATAGGCCTCCATACAAATTTATAGTGGGTATCTTGCCGTCCAAAATACACGAAATGGAGATAAAATTAGCTTGATTCAGCATATTTTGAAGTTTTCGTTGTTGTTACAGTTTTCATTTGCTTTCGAATCATACATTCTCCATTTCGAGGGAAATAAATTTGGTTTCATTGCCTCATTTAGATTCCTCAACTCTTTTCCAAGTCAAAAGTATTCCCCATTACCTTGCATCCTAATTTACAATTTAATTCTTTCGAAGATACCCGTACATCATTAAGTCCCTGCCTCTGATTCAAAACACCTGATCAAAATCATTACTCTCTATCCAACAGATACAAAAGCTGGAACATCATTTTATGTTGCTTGAATACACTGCCTTATGAACTTCAAGAAATTAGCATTCAAAGTTCAAGTCACCTACTATTGAAGCGAACACTTTATTTCCAGAACCTGAACAATCCCAGTCCCGAAAATTATTATCCTTGACGAATACCCTCTCAATGAAATTGTCTACCGAATCACTAACTGAGCATGATAGCGTCCATGAAACGTGCTTCGAATTGATACACCAACTAAATGAATGCAACTTCGTTCGCAACTTACGAGTTTTAAAGCCTGATTTTTTTAAAATGGCAAAATTGAGCCGGACACAGGAAACTATTTAAATTGAATTTGAAACAACGAAAATGAGTACGAGTACCTAAGTTGTAATAGGAGCACGAAAATAAGAAAATTCATTTGAGTAAAATATTCAATTACTACCTTCGGTCATGACAGCAAAGTTTCTTCCGTTTCGCATGCAAATTACACTTCCGCTTTTCGTAATTGACCAGATGGTCAGAGGCACTCAGATCTTGTCCATGTACTCGTAATTCTATGTCAATGGCCCAGCTTTTGCAATGGACGAATTAAAAATTCTGAAGAAGTAAAAAGTTGCGGAAATGCAATTAACTTTCTAAGATTATTCGTTCGGCAGTTACACGTTTTCATGCTGAGCAACTACGAGTAGATACTCTCGGTTTCATTGCTTTCCAAATAAAGGACAAAGTGATACAATAAAAGTTATTTAGCAGGATGCGTATAATTTGTACTAGGACCATTGTGATTAGCTCTGCGAGGATTCTGAGGAAAAAAAAAATTGATTAAGGATCGAAAATGGCAACAGAATGAACGATCCAAAGTCGAATGTAATGTGACAGTTTGTTGGAATATTGCTCCTTAAGCAAGGAACTAAATTGTCATCAGAGGTCCGGGATAGACAGCGAAAGGATACTGGCGATTCTTGATGGCCCAAATGAAGAACTCAAGACACGAAAGTGGAGAGTTTTGTAAGGATAAATTATAGGGATACCGCCCATATGGTCTTGGCAATAAATGAGAGTGCTAGGAAAAGGCTTGTAGATCCAAAAGGACTGGTCTCGTACCATTTTAGCTAGATCAAGCTTATTCTTAAAACCTTAGATAAGACAGTGAACCTGAGCTTTTAACCGGCGACCAAAACCACGACGTCGGTGATTACGCTACGTACGTCGAGTATGATGTCGGATTGAGCTGACGGAAGAGCGAACAATATCCCCGTTAGGGCAAGTGTCAGCGCTAACGCAAGTATTGAGATACCAGCCAGCAGGGAAGCTGTACCTGTACAGCACGGCACAATGGTCAGAACTAATAAATCGACCGACCAGAAATGATTCGGGCCAAGTGTGGCTGTGGATCGAGCAGGTGGGCAGACAAACAAAGAGCAAAACAAGAAAAGCCCGTGGGATAGGCAAGATGGTCGCTCTCATTTGGGTGCCGCACGATGTAAAGGTGACAACAAACCGAGACACACACTTGAAGCACCAGGTATAGATGGTATTTTTCCAACTTTGCTTAGCCTCATGGTTATATACTACGTACTTGAAGGGAGGTAACCGTAGTATGTATTTATCCCCAAACCAGCCAACAAGCCTATTGAGCTGTCTAAATCATACCGTACCATAAGCTTGACATCTGAAAATAATTATTGCATGTGTTATTGACGTCGATATTAGACAATATGTAGCTTGACTCTGTTCCCATGCCGATATGCGTATCAGAAAGGCAAATCGACAGAAGGCGCTCTGCTGAAGCCGACAGCTAAAATAAGAAACTCCTTCCGTGGTAAGTAAGCCGCACACTGCGCGTTTCTGGACATAAAGGGTGCTTTCGATAGTTCTGGATATGACTCTTTATCAAAAGCTTTGTTCCACAAAAGACGATAAACTGGATTAGACCGATGCTAGAAAGCCGGGTAATCAATACCTCATCAGGGCGGATTTCGGCATCTGTATCAGCCGTAAGGGGCTCTCCACAGACAGGCGTACTTTTGCCCATTTTGTGGTCTTTGATCATAAATGACCTGCTCAACCAATTAAGCAACCTAGGCTACAATACAATTTGTTATGCCGATGAACTAGTCATCATTATTAGGGGTAGAGAAGCTAACGAAATCGCTGCAAAACGTCCTTAAAATATGCCTTAACTGGTGTCCCAGGGAGAACCTTTCCATAAGTCCATACAAGGCTGTCATTGTTCTCTTCACTAGAAGAGGAAACTTAAACCTAGGTCTAAGTCAAAATGACATAAAGTGGTATACGAATGGAACCGGGAGTGGGAACTGGATAGCACGGACTAAATACAAGCATATCAATTGTAATGGGATGGAGTCGTAGTGTATTCCAAGCTGAACTACACGCCATCCAAGAATGCATCCATACATTCACGGATAGTCAAGGAGCTATAAATGGCCTCTCCAAAAACTCAGCTCAAGGAACAAGATCAAACTATGGTGGCATCTTTAGTATGAGGGAATTATTCTTCTTCTTTTTATCCTTTTATTACCCCTTTCCTCGTTATACGAACTTATGCGTAACGAGTTTCCCATTTTTACTGCATCGCTGCTGCTCCGCTTATGGGGTTGGCTAATATCGCGGACCGCAGAACGCGTCTACATAATGATCGGTCCTGGATCGCTTCAGTTGTTAGCCCCAGGCGTTGTTGCGCATTTGCCATCTGAGAAATCCAGGAATTCTTTTTCCGACCTCGTTTTCTTACAGTTGGAGTGAACGAAGTTGATAGTGCCTTTTTAACCGGATTTTCCGCAGATCTTCTTTGAACGTGGCAATACCAGCTGATTCTATTCGCCTCAAACTGTTCGGTTATCGAATTCTTTATATATAGACTTCCTCTTATACGCGTAGAGCGTAGTATGAGGAAATTGATGAGAATGAAAAGGCCGACGAACTGACCAGAGAGGGTTCAGAGACACTCCCTTTAGTGGACCTGAAAATTTTTGCTGCATCACCAAAAGTGCGGTAAATCTAGATATAAATAGCTGGGTGCACTCGAAATGCATCTCACATTCGGAGGATACTCCAGGCCAAGGGAGCCATGCTGCCCTTAAACAAAAATGCCAATGTATGTCTTAATCTAAGTCGGCACGATATCTCTGTCGACTTTGTGTTGAAGAAGGCAAAATAGCCTTCTTGTGTGAAAGTGTAGCCCTCAATGGAATAGGACGGCATACTTTCTTCAGGAAACAATCTGACACCATTGAACTAATGCACTCCCCTGCTGGCAGAGTTACTAACTTCATTCGGAAGGTAGAAAGCCAACTAGCCAAACTACAGTTCTAACAAACCAGTACAAAGGATCTTTTAGGTCGAAGTGCCTTATTTTGCAATTGGCAACTCATACTGGTCGTGTTTGCTAAATGTATTTAAGGCACTGTAACCAGAGCATGGAATAACTGCAACGCGGCCTTACATAAACAGAAGTTATTAGGAGGAGAAATTAGTTCTTTTATCAATCTTAGTCTCTAGAACTCGTTCCGAGTCGAAAATAAGAAACTTGTTCATGAATGCAATATGCAGCTGAGATACTCGTATCTTGAATCACTTGAGATCGATGACTATGACGATTGATACAGGGAAAAGAAATAGCTCCTATTTGGATGACGAATGCGTATATAAAAGCATTTGCAGAGACGAGCTATACCTATGGAGCCATGTCTCGCTACTCCGCCAAGGTCGGTAACAACTTAACTAAGACGTTTGAGGTTAAAAAAGTTTAGACTCCTTCAACGTCATATTTAAAACAACCTCGTCAGGAACTCGCGTGCAAACAATAGAGTATGGTCTTTCAAAAGCCCGTACAACCACTAGCGTAGTGCTCTCATTTTATCGATATCATTGCAAGAACACAGCCGGCTGTTACCGGTGCGATCGTTAGTATTGAAGAGGATGTTTTCAACAAGAAGGAAGAATCGGACAAAATGCCGCAATTGACAGCTATAAGTTCGAGTTATTAAGAGACTTTACCTTAGCTCTGTTGTAAATTCGGCCAATAATAGCGATATCGAGCTAGTCACAAAATTTAGCATCAATCGTCTGCATCTAATAGACACCAATGCTCTGGCCCTCAGAGTCTTTCAATCTAATTCAGAGTAACAACTTTACTTTACGTGACGTGCACAAGTATTGTAGAAGGGGACCTGAACCGACTGGAAATGCGCAACCAGAGCTAGTTAGGTTAGGATCGGGCTAATTTTAGATACCCAGTTTCACCTCGAAATGAAGCGTCACCAAAGTAAGTAAGTTCTTGAGATCGATGCTTTTTCAGAATCTTAATATAAGGCTATTTTGGAAGGTATCATGTTTAAAACCACATAAGAGGTATTGGTATGCCCCAGGGTAACGTTTTATCTCCGACACTTTTTCTTTTGATTTTCTCTTTTGGTCTATACTCTGTTACGTCTAATACAGTATTCTCAATGCTGCGACAGTGCTCTTTGCTTTATATTCTGACAAAAATGCCATAGTTAACTGATGATTTTCACTTGACCATGACCCCGACATTTCTAGTGTGATAAAGCCTGACGCTAGGACATATAATGAAATTCTGGAGCAAATCCAGCTCGATGTGTGCATCTTCCAAATTCTAAATTCCAAATTCAGGACCTCCTATGGCACCATCTATAGAGCTGAGCGAATAAGACTGAGGACTTTGATGGCAAGACCGAACCTTAGCTAGTGGTCACAAGTAAATCTGGACCTCAACCCATTTGGAGCTCTGTTCTGTTACACAATTTTCAGCGCTTCTTGCAGGAATAGAACCGTTAACTTTTTTTTCAGACCACATGGACTGACGAGTGAAGAATACTAGTCAGTTTGGTTTCAGTTTGCAAACTGTTTAACATGGAATGGGACGTTAAAGATTATCGAGTCGCGTAAATAGCGTTGCATAAGTGCGGAAAGTGTGCTGGCCAAATTTTCAAGTTGCTAAAACCACTCGGAATATCGAGAATATTCTTTTATCGGGTTATTGCTCGCTTCGGCAAATTGTCTGGAGCAGAGGACAGGCCAAGAAGTGGTCGCCCTCGTGTCGTTCGTACGAATGCGGTAGAAAAAAGCAGTGCGTGAACGAATTCGGAGAAATCCCCTTAGGAAGCAGAAGATCATTTCCAAGGAATTGGATATATCAACCAGATCCATGTCTAGGCTGATTCGGGATGGTCGGTCTACGCGTCATTTTCTAACTCCTGAATTAAAAAAAAATAGGCTTGAAAGATGCAAGCGACTTCTGCAGTGGCACGCGGATAATTCCAAAGAAAATTTACTAGAGGGTGTTGTGAAAGGTTTGACCAATACCCATTTCAATGGATACATATGAATCTTCCAAAAGGACTCTGTTCTAGCGCATAAAGCCAAAACCACGTAGGAGTGACTCAGAATCAATATTCTTGAACTTACAGCAGCAGAAGATTGGCCGTCGGGGAGTCCAGATCTGAATCCACTGGATTATGGTTTGTTGTCAGAATTGGAGAACATAGTCTGCAAGACTCCCCACAGAAGTTTGGAAAGCCTTAAAACAACATTAACCAGAGAAGCGTCCACGATCTCCATCGAAATCGTACGTGACGCTATTGCCCAATGGCCACACCGTTTAGAAGCATGTGTTAAATCAAAAGGCAGTCCCCAACATTGTGGTCTAATAAATGAAACAATTTAGAATTTTTTTTGCGTTTTATATTTGTAACAGAACTTATGGCAGAACTAGGTACTCGTATATGGAAAGACTGATTGCGTAAGATCCAAAACCACCCTGAGTTTTATGACTATCTAAAGTAGTGAGTTAGTGAAGTCTTGAGAGTCCTTAGCACTTCTGGGATTCTATGAAGTATGACCGTTTGTATTGGCTTATTATGGGTCTTGCAAATTAGTGCTGTGATTGAGTTGCGCAAATTTTCTAATTAATGTCAGAGTGCATAAGTTGTCGTGGGTAAGTGAACGACGAGCTAACTCAGGATAGTTTTTTGTGGCAGATTTATTTAATCAACATAAGTACGAGTACAATAAACTATCGATGGAGTGTCAATTATACGAATTAAAAAAAATCAGTGGATACCTCAAAAAATGACATTATACAGAAGTACGAGTACATTTTTCTCCTTTTGCGTGTGAGATAGAGTGTTGCGTGAACATTTCGTTTCAGAGTTACGACTCCATCGACTGGAAGATTATCAGAAATCTACCCTCTGCCATATACCAGGTGCTCAATAGAGCAAATTTATGCTCGCTATATCAAGTAAATTCTATTGAAATTCAATGAAACACGGCTAAGCCTGAGTAGAATCTGAAATATTCCCATGTCAACTTGATTGGCATTCAAAAGACCAACACTACCTGCAGTGTAAATTCAAAGCAACGAACTATCCATTCCAACTGAAAAGGAAAGCACAACTCATCCAGCAACTTGTGAATTTATTAGGTCGCGTCAAAACTACGAGTACCTACATGTACGAGTACTCGTACAGCAAAATTTCAAAACATGAAATATCAATTAATCAATCATTGACGTCAAGTCAACACGAGCAGCCAAGCCTTCATCGAAACTTGATGTTTGCCGTCATTCAAAACACACTGAATTGAAAGATCCTGAATAGGACGTGTGAAACATCCTCAGAACAGGATAACTGAATGAATGAAATTAATTGCCGCGCGCTTTTGAATAGACAGCCCAACATTCGTTCAACTCCAAGTTGAACATTCAAATTCAAATAAAAAATTATGAATCTACGAGGTAGTAGTCCTTCGTCATTCCAAATCCAAAGTTGAACCAAAGGGATGCATTCTTTGGATGTGTTTTTTGTTTTTGTTTATGTTTCGATATAGTTTTGTGTATTTTTCTAAGGAATTGAGAAGAGGAACGGGGAACAGAAAAAAAAAACTTTTTAAACTGCTTTTCCAAGTTTTAATGACATAATGGAGGAACAACTTTCACGAGACAAGAATTCGTCTGTGAGGCAACGGCAGACATTTCAACAAATCGTTGCTCATTGTTTGTCAATCTTTTGTCTTGCAGATGAGAACTTTACATTATTTGCACACACACAGACATACCTATACCTATAACAAATGCTCCAATTTCTCTGTTGGAATGTCCATATTATTTTACTTGTTGAAGAGTTGAACTTTTGAAACGTATCTCAGTGTCCTTAGAGAGCTTATTTGATTTCTTTTGCGATAACGCCGGTGGAATTTTGTCGCTCCATTACATAATTAATAGGGGTAGTCCTTTCGTTTGCAAGGTGACCGTTCAATTGTTTTCGTGGCAAGGTTTTGACATGGCATCTGATAATGGTTTGGTGATTTGGTCATGAAAATACGAGATGATGATCTTCGAACTCAAACCACTTTGAACATGTAATAGGAAGTAAAGCAATTATCTTCCTTTGAATAGATTTATGAATTTTCTTATATATCTGAGACCTGGGTTCATCAACTCTAAAATGTAAGCCACTCAAGCACTGCTGTATTGCTTAAGGAGTACAAAGCCAACACGACTATGATTGCGTCTTTAGCTTCTACAATAGCATTATTGCAGCATACGTTGACAGACTTGGTGTTTTAAATAAATTTGCTGTGCGTAGATGCACATACATATATGTATATAAGGCTCAGATTTACCCACATTGTTGAATGAGTCTAAGTAATAGAAACAGTCCATCCCATCTAAAGGTTGTCCCACAAAGCAAATTCGTAGGGCTTAGGTGATTCTAACGTCGATCTTACTTCCTCACTCAATGTGGTGCTACAGACACGGGTTGACATGGGTCTCCAGCTAGGTCGAGATTTCGGTAGCTGCCTCCAGTCTAAGTCTAAGTCCCATTGCTTTTGCGAACGCCACCTGAGTCTCGGTCTTCCCCTACTGCGCTGTTACACGAGGGCGAATTCGAAAACATTCGAATTGAACGACCCACCCATCTCATTCGTTGGACTTTTACTCTTCTAACTAAGTCTATGTCGCTGATAATCCGTAGAGTTCATCGTTGTATCTCCTCCTCTACTAACTGTCTATGCAGATCGGACCGAAAATCTCCCTAAGAAGGCGCTATAGACTAGGATTGGGACTAGTAAGGTACAAAGAAGCAGCGAAAAGGGTGCTGTCCCTTCTAGTCGAATTTAAGAAGGATAAAGCCTCGGCATATGGCGTAGTTCAGAGGGTCTACTTTCTTGAGGATCGGACTGACAATGCTGAGGTTCCATTCATTGGGCATACTTTCTTTCGACCATATTTTACAGATGAGTTGATGTATGTTCCTTACTAAGTTATCGCATCACGCTCTCGAGACCCCGGCAATCATTCACTTCAGCACCTTTGACTCAAGTTGAGGTTGAGAATGACAGCAATGTTTGGTTCGTCATCGCCGTTAAACAGTCTACCGAAATGTTCTTTCTGAATCCCCAGCATCGGCTGCTGGATTTTTGGCAGTGTTACCAATGGTGGCGCCTGTAACCCGTTCGGGGATGTGAGCACTGCCGTTGCAATGAATCAAGTAAGGGCTCATCCGCCACCACCTCTTACCCAAAATCCTGATTTTGCTTTAGAAATTCTTAGCGGCAAATATGGGTTAATCTTAAATTTACTTCACCCTTGATTCCATCTGAGGACCGACCGACGTCCTGTTGTCAGTGCTGCAATTTTTGTCTGCTGGCCTATAGCCAGTTTTCCAATCGAATCAGGATGGACCTCGTTCAGTACACTATGATATCCAGTTGGAAGTAAAATGGTTTACCATTATAGTTCTTCTTTCCGCTGACTTGTGTGCCTTGGTCGTCAATGACTGCTGGGGCAAACATTGGATCGAAAACTGTATTGTAGTGACATATGGTACCTAAATCTTCTCGGTATTCTGACTGTTAATAGTCTTTAGGAGCTTTGCTTCTTAGCAAATGAAACAACATTGTCGTAGCTAGCACGCGGTTCCCACATCTTGACATACACAAGGGGACTTGGAAAACTCCTGATCAATCAACAGTCAACCAGATTGATCACATTGCGATCGACGCAAGACACTCCTCCAGTATTCTGGATGTCCAAACGTTCCGACACGCCAACATAGTCTTCGACCAATATTTTGTTGTAGCCAAGACAAGGTTGCGGATATCCCAAACTACGCCAAGGCAAACTAATGCTGTGAGAAAATTCGACGTCAGACAGCTACAAACGCAAGGGATCGCCAAATCCTTTTCCGATCGAGGGTCTCTTAATCTCTGAAGAGGTCCAGTGCCGCCAGCATCAAGCATCGAAGACCATTGGAAACACTTCCAAAACGCCATCAGAGATGCCGCTTCTGATGTGCTGAGTTTCACTCGTCCACCACAATGAAACCCCTGGTTCGGTTATGAATGTCGGCAAGCACATGCCGTATAAAGCGGCGCTGCTTAGAAGGACCAGAGCTGCTCACGAGCTCTATGAGCTAAAAATGAGGGACGAACACCAGCTTCCTAGGAGGGAAAAGAAGGAGCATGAGTGCGCGGTCGAAGAAATTGAGAGATGCTACTCCAGGAATGAGGTTCCGAAGTTTTACCAAAAGATACAAATAACATTCCACGGAAACAAGCCCCGAACCGAAGCCTGTGATGAAGTGAAGATAGCTATATCGAAACTTAAGTCCAACAAAGCTGCTGGAGCGGATGGCCTGACTGCCGAGCTCTTCAAAGCGGCAGGCGATGACTTGGTAAGGAGCATACACCAACTCATCTTGTAAAATATGATCGGACGAAGGACGAGGATATGGCCGATGATTGGGACCTCAGCATTGTTTGTCCAATTCTCAAGAGAGGAGACCCTCTGAACTGGGCCAACTACAGAGGCATCAGTCTCCTTAACATCGCATATAAAATCTTATCCACCGTATTGTGTGAACGCCTGAAGCCGTTCGTCAACAACCTGATAGGTCCATATCAGTGTGGCTTCAGGCCAGGAAAGTCCACCATCGACCAGATATTCACACTATGGCAGATCTTGGAGAAGACCCATGAGCTTCAGATCGATACCCACCACCTATTCATCGATTTTAAGGCCGCGTATGACAGCATCTATAGAGACGAGCTATAGAGAGCAATGTCTAGTTTTGGCATCCCTGCCGAACTCGTCCGTCTGTGCAGGATGACGATAGAGAATGCACACTGCTCCATCAAGTTCGGTAAAGATCTCACCGAGACCTTCGATGTCAAAAAAGGATTTAGACAAGGCGATGCGCTGTCATGCGATTTTTTCAACATCGTACTTGAAAGAATAGTGCAATACTCACGAGCAAACACAAGAGGCACTATCTTTCAAAAGTCCGTCCAACTACTCGCATACGCCGACGATATTGACATAATCGGGAAAAAGCAGCGTGATGTCAGTGGCGCTTTCGCGAGTATTGAGACGGAAGCGGCGAAAATGAGTTTAGCGGTCAATGAGGGCAAGACCAAGTATATGCTGTCAAGCAAAAAGGACAACCAACACCGACGTCTCGGACAGAACGTCACCCTCGACAGATATAACTTTGAGGTAGTTAAGGACTTTGTCTACCTAGGCTCCGCTATAAATACAGACAACGACACCAGCACTGAGATCAAGGGAAGAATAACTCCTGCCAACCGCTGTTTCTTTGGGTTAAGAAGGCAATTGAGTAGCAAAGCCCTCTCTCGGACAACAAAAGTCACCCTTTATAAGACTTTAATAATCCCGGTCCTGCTCTATGGCGCAGAGGCATGGACATTATCAAAAATGGATGAGGGTGTTCTTGGTTGCTTCGAGAGAAAAATTCTTCGGGCGATCTTCGGTCCCGTCTGCATTGACGGTGAGTGGAGGAGGAGATACAACGACGAACTGTATGGAGTGTACAGCGACATGGACCTAGCCAAAGACTGAGATGGCTGGGTCATGTAGAGAGCATGGACACCAATGCTCCGGTCCGAAAAGTCTTCGAATCCGCTCCCGAGGGATAGCGCAGTAGAGGAAAGCCAAGACTCAGGTGGCGCACGCAAGTGGAAGGGGACTTCAGCCAACTTAGCGTGTAAGACTGGAGGCAGCTAGCCAGGGATCGAGGTGGCTGGAGAAGCTTGTTGACCGAGGCCCATGTCCACCCCTGACTGTAGCGCCACTTAAAGTAAGTAAGTAAAGTAAATGCAACAACGTTGGCGTTAACTGAGAGCCTTAAGTCTATCATGCCGATAGATACTGCGATAGATTTCGAACAGGCTAAAGCACTGGCTTTACCTGTCGCTCGCAAATTCGTTGTCATCCAACCTCCTCGATTCAGCTTCGATATTAGTTGAGGTTCGTTAACGTTCTATGCTACTGACTGGATAGGTCAAAGCACTTCACACAACAGTCTAAAATGTTGCTGTTAAAGTTCACACACTCTTGTGTTTGCGTAAGACTTTTCTGACCTACGCCCAATGTAAATTAAAGACACGTTAATTACCAAAAGTGCTGTGCAGAATTGCGCAGAAAGCAGTGCCTGCAGCTTCATTCAAATTTTAACAAGGCGGCGAGTCGCTATGACACGGAGAACAATGTTAGATTGTTTGCATACGCCCTTAGACTATTACGGAGTCTACAGATAGCAGATGGATAAGAATCTAATCTGCCAGTTTGTGAGAACCATTCTTCAAGTCGAGTGTCGTCACCGGCGCTGATATCAGGTCGATGTTGATGCTGTTGAATGCATGTGATCTCTTCCCTAGAGGTATAAGGATAAGGGCATATTGACCCCACTGGAGGTAGGTAGGTTCTCATCATAAACACGACTGTTACTCTGCTGGGCCTATGTAACAGGAAACTCCAACTCGATATTACGTCAGAGTCCTTCCACTATTTTTATCCGAATAGTACAAGGCAACTAGCTAGGGTTTCTCTTCAAAGGTAGAAAAAATTGTCTATTGAATATAGAGAAGCACCCGGAAATGCTATAATACTTTCAAATAACTTCTCATCTTAACCGCTAACAGAGACCGCTTTAAGTACCCCAAATTAAAACCACCAATTAATTAATGTCTAAAGAGTTTCATTTTATTATTAGAAGTAACTGCCACAACAACACAATCTTATCGTCTGAAAGTACATTAAAAAAAAAAAAAAAAAAAAAAACTCTTCACTGTGAAACAAAAACTACGATGAGCTAGCAAAACTCAAGTTGTTTATATTTATTCAACTCTAAATGAGATTTTCCAGCAGCGTCATCTTCGTCCGGAATCTGATGTAATTGCTACATCAAATAGTGCATTGGGAGGACGAAAGTCTACCCCCTACAACGACCAACCCTGGTTATAGAAAGTTTTGCATTGTTTTGCCAGCGATTAATGCAAATATTTGTGATATCAGTTAATTTTGAAATTTTCACAAAAATTGTTTGACTATTTACTTAAATCTTTTGTGGCGATTGTTTGTTGTTGTTGTTGTTGTTGTACTTGGATATGGAATTAAAGGGAAGTGTTTGTATTGTTATTGAGAATTTTCTGGCTTCAGAATGGTCATGGTGATTGGAGTTGCCAAATGCTGGGAGAACAACCTTTCGTCTGCTTTGTAAGTTGCGCTGGCTTGTTGTTCTGAGGAAACATTATTCTTGCTTCGTGGTTACATAACAGACTGGATTTTGGAAAGTTCAAAATCAAAATTTCCACTGAGATATTCACCCTTTTCGAGTATTTGAAACCTTTTGGTACCCTTATTTGAGAACATAGCTATACACTGCGTTTTTAGAAGCAGCCTCCCTTTTATCCAGTTTTCGTAGGCTGTTGCATATTTCATTTAAGTTTTGTGATTAAACTATTGGTAAGTAGTATTGCATTGGCCAAGGTAGGTTCATCTTTAGTAAGTAGTCATGAGTAGCTTCTGAAGAGTATTTAGAAAAAGATCGAAATTCTTGTATCCAAAACTGCATGCTTGGATCTTCCACTGTTACCATAGTGAAAGAGAGTGCGCTTCAAACTCTGTTTGGCAGAAATCTAGGCGCACTCGACGAAAAGGAATATGCGCTTGGTGGTTTCGTTGACATTGAGGGTGCTTTCGATAGCGCAACTTTCGACGTGCGATATAAGCAATGCCGGAAAAAATGACATTGATTGCTGACTATGGCTAATCTGTGATGTCAAAGATTAGCCCGTGTTGCCCGCAAGGCGGTGTTCTGACTCCACTATGAAATTACTGCTAAACGCGTTTAATAGTTCTGACATTTATGCGTGCGCGTACAAGTAGGTGCACTGTCTGTAGGAATATGTCTGGCGACACAGAGCTCTAAAGGGCAGACAGGCATAGACGATGCCCGATGCACGATGGTGCATCAGAAATGGGCATAAGTCAAAATTGCTCAGATTCAAAAATAGCTCTGGAATCCAAGTATTATGTTATGAATAACAAAACAATTCGCAAAAGTGAAAAAAAGAGCATTGCAACGGATTCCGGGTTCATCTTAAGTCTCCCTGCCATCCTTAGGGCCACACCGTTAACCTTTTTGGGTCTGTAATTGGTTAACCACTAGCCGATGGGATCATGGATACTCCCTACCTCCGCCAGAGCTCAGTCTTCCCACTCAAAAGAAGTAAGGCCAAAACCATTTCATATGGAAAGAAGAGAGTCAAACTTGTTGCGGGAGAATTTACAGCAACAGCTGGGGTTAATCTCTTAATGAAAAGATAGCAACTGTCTAATCCGAATGGTCCTTGAAGGCATCACCATCCATACCTCCAAAGCTAAGTATTTGGGTGTCATCCAGAATAACAAACTTCTATGGACTAAACATGTTACATCGAAAGTCTCTAAGGCGCTGTATTTCTTTTGGCAGTGCGGAGGAGCTGTTGGCAAGCGTGAAGCCTGTCACCGGGAAGGGTAATCTAGATCTACACGGTTGTGGTAAGACCCAGGGGCGTCTGATTCAATGACACCAAAGCATTACGAAACCAATTTTCCGTATGCCCAAGATTGTTTCCGGAATCTGAGCCAGGAAAAGAATGCAGTCGGATTTTCACGGATGACTCCAAAAACGATATACTCGTAAGAAGCGGCGCTGTTACCATTCTGAAGGACAAAAACTCTAGATTTCACTCCTCGTTGGGAAAACTTTGTCTTTCAAGCGAAGATACAAGCAATCCTGATGACAGTGAACTATGTTGTGAAAATTCAGGGAAAGGAGCCGAAACATTTGTGTTTGTAGCGTTAGGCAAGCTGCGCTTTTACTTTGCTGAACCCTCCTAAGACCGCCAAGCTAGTTTGAGGATGCATGATATCACTGCATTCAGTCACAATATGACTACTGAAAACAAAATCGCTTATAAACTTGCCAGGCAGGGCTCAGGGGAGAGTTTTTCAGCACCCAAACCTGCGTTAGGTCTGCCTGCATTCTCGATTAAGGCTTTCATTGGCAGTTGGGTTTCATATGAGCTCAACTGAAGATAACATGACTATCCAGGTTGCAGGCAGGTCGAACGAATTATTCCCGACGTCTCTAAAAAAAAAGACTGCAGCTGTTCTTTGTCTTTGTGACGGGACTAAACTTAAGAACTTTACTATTCTGGGCATAAAGGATACAACATCTTGCCATGCTTACCTGCCCTAAGATATGTTAGAGAAGGGTTACTTAACCACCGGACTTCAACGTAACCACATCCATTGTGACGATCTGAAGGTCAGTGTTTTCGAATCAAATTTAGGTGAGCAGTATAATACAACATTTGAGCAGAAGCTGAATTTTTCTGACACACAGCTATGTGTACAGCTGTTAAGCCACAGCACTCCTACAACTGGATGTATGCCCTCGTCCCTGCAATTCTTTTGGTGATTAACGAAAGAGCCTGGGTGTTAAAATTCCTTACGCATTGGGAAAATGACTCCTTTTACATAGATTTCAATAATAGATTGGGCGAGTACGGGGAGTGAGTGACTTAAGCCATAATCGATCACAATTGTTAATCGTGCAACAAACGCCAACTTCCTTATACGCATAATTCTGGGCGAATACCATGCATCAAACCATTTAAAGCATCAAAATTCCAAGATCTTGTAATCGTAAAAGCAAACCAACATTGTCGTCACTTTTGACTTCTTCAAACGAAATTTTTTGTGTCTTGGTTCGTCCGGCTCATTTTTCTCGGCACTTTGGTGCTTGGTTTCTGTAACAAATTGAAAACGCCAAGTTTCATCACCAGTAGTTGACAAAGAAGTTTTCATTCCTTTTGGCCTCTTTGATGATTTCCTTCGAATAATGAATATTAAGCAATTTTTGGTCGCCAGTCAATTGGTTGGGAACAAATTGTGCACACATTTCTCTGTAGCCTACGCTCCACTTCCTTTCATCTAAATGTCTTGAATTTTGTACACCATTGGAGGATCTATCTTTCCGACGATTTACACAGTTGTCAATGAATGTCAGCATGAGAAGTAAAGGGTGACCAGATAGCAATCATAGTTGTTCCACTTGTTATGCTTTAGCAGCTGGCAAAGTTGCAAATGATATCCAGTTGCCAGAATATTCAGTAAAGTTTGCTATTTCATTATGCATCGCCTTACGCTTGCCGAACGTTCGGTCGGTCGTCATCATAGCAGCTTCAGTGTGCAGGTGATTCGTCGCACCGTGGAAAAGTTTGAGCATGAGTGCACTCTTTTATATCTTAAATCAGAGAGAGATTGGTGCGAAATGAAGAAAACGTAGCCGCCATAGCGGCCAGTATCGAGGAAGACCCAGAAATGTTGATTCGGCGACAATCAGGTGAATCGGGCATCGCCAGAGAGTCAACCCGGTCTATTTTGCGGTAAGATTTGGGGCTACATCCCTATAAGATTGTATTGACGCAAGAATTGAAGCCGGACGATCATAGTCAATGCCGAAAGTTTTCTGAAAATGTTGGCCGGAGTTCCGGATTGGATAGCCAAAAAATCATCTTCTCAGACGATGCCCATTTTTAGCTATGTCAGCAAGTGAAATTACCTGGAGCGAACATAATTCACAAGTACTCGCTCAAGCATCAATGCATCCACAATGATTGACTGTTTGGTGCGGTTAATAGCACGGCGGCATCATCGGACCTTATTTCTTTTGAAATGAGGAAGGAGAGCTCGACGACATCGGTATATCCGAGCTGTAGTTCCATCAAGGCGGCGCTACATGAAGCAACGCTTGAGGTTGTAAAGGAGAAATTTGGCGACTGGGTAATCTCACGCGATCATGCAATTTGACACCACTTTGTTATTTTCTCTGGAGCTACGTCAACTCCTCCTACTATTTTGGGCGAGCTCGAGGCCAACATTCGACACACTATAGCCGGAATAATGCCGCACATGTTGAGCCGACTCATTGAAAATTGGACCGACCGCTTGAAGGACTGCCAACAAAGCCGAGGCGGCTATTTGAACGATGTGCTATTCCACACATAATGGCAAGAACGTTGCTACAAAATAAAGCCAGACTCAATTTTGTATCTCACACCGCTGTTGTTGTATTTAAATTGTTGTTCCTATCGTTCTTATCTTTACCTATTCTGTTTACTTTGGGACGTACTCTGAATTTTGAGACGAAGAGTGCTCAGTTAAAATCAAAATGAAGAGGTTTTGGTTGAGGTTTCGGAGCATTCGGGAGATTTGTTCGTTGGAAAAGGCAAGAGTTGCAGTGGAAATGTTTAAAAGATAAATGAGACGAAAACCTCAAAAGCTGCGTGGGTTGGTGTTTAACTGAAGTTTCTTGTAAATGGATGCGCAGTCAAGGCTCGCAAGCAGTTGATGAATAAAGAGAATGCCAACTAAGGAGTTCTTAAATTGATAAGTTTGGGGTGATTCCGTTTGTACGATTAAAGGGGGTTTCGAACCAAACGATAAAGAAGAAATCCTTAAATCGGCGTTGAATATTCCTCAATTCGGGATACATGAACTCGGTGAAAAAGGGGCCAAGCTTGACTGGCACACTCAAGCCGGCTGTTCACAAGGGTATTATAGAAAGATGTGGTAACGCATGGGTTGAAAAACTCCTTGACCCACCGTTAAATTAAGCCAAGTGACGAGTTGACTTTAAAGATCTTCTTGTCGATATCCGAAAAGAATTGAGGAATATGTCTTCTGTAGACAGGCTTAATGCGAATGCTACAATGAGTTCAGAAAGCTCAAAACTTTTTGTTTTTTGTCTGCCACGTTTACGAAGTATGTACTGCTCTCCGTTTTCATGTCACAGCTTCTCACTTCCCTTGCGTCCGGTCCATCTCAGGACATTGATTCGCTTGAACTTTTTACCAAAAACGAAAAAAAATTGTAAATGTTTGTCAAGAACTTCGAACAAACATGACTCGCAACATAGCACGGAAAATAAAATCTGTTTTTGTCTCCTGCCAATATAAAACCCGGTTACGAGCTGATGGATGGATTGATAGATGGAATTAATAAGCACATTCCCATTGAAAGTTTGTGGAGACTTTTTGTTCCATTTTTCTCAGTAATTATTTGACTCAACTCATTGCACATTGAAACTTCAGAATTTAACAGGTAACATGCAAAATAAATCTGTCAAGGCATTTTGCTCCATCAACATCAACCCTTGACGTAATACGTCACCGGGTAAAACATCGGCTGCTGTTGATATAACTTTGCTCATTCATTATTTTGTGGTAGCGAAGGGATTTACCGGGGGGTTAATTAAAATTGTGAAATGATGACACGGAGCCAAATAGCATGTCTGCGGTCGGCATAACCACACTGTCATCGCTAGAAGGGGTTACAAGTGAGATAATTACAAAATCACTGTTTCGATTCGAGATGAATCTATTAAGGGATGCAAGACAGATATCAATTGTCAGAATATGTAAGTCCAAGAATTGTTGAACTTTCATACAAACATAGTATAGACAGAGAGATGACGAGAAAATAAAACACCCCTAAGATATATCCAACCTTAAAGCTCAAAAGTTACACATGTAGTCCTGGTTTTGCGATATTTGCTCAACAAACATCTCCCTGTGGTATGAGTTGAATTCCTTTTTTTCCCGGAAAGTATTCGTATAAGCCAAGTTACTTTTATGTGTTTACATAACTTTCTAAGTGAGAAGGGAAACATGGAGAATTTCACGAAAACCAAGTACAGAAACGGAAGAGAATAAAAATAAAAAGAATTTAAGAATGTGTAAACACCCCATTGGGAATAGAGGTGAACCAATATTCAGCCCGACTTGTGTTGAAATGGGAAAAGAAAGCTTGTCAAGTGAATGCGGGGTATACGTGCACGTGAATGGATACGTTTCGCGGAGGTGGGTTAATCTTGTCACAGAATCTGTTGATGGTGCAACTTAATAAAATAGAAATAAAATGACACAGACTGTGAGATGATATTGTGTCATAAGCAACAGTGAGAAGTCGGTTGAAAGGAAATATTTGCACAAGTTCCTGAGGGGAGAGATGACCGGCTGGCGACCTTAAATCCGTGATAGTGAAAGTAAAATGTTTTCCTGGCTCTAAATTGCACAAGGGTAGGGTGTGTTGGGAGGAACTTTCTGGCAGGAAGTTCCTATGAAAAGGTTTCCAGGTAGGTGTATTGGCAAATTAATTTAAGTGCATTTGTTATAAAGGTGGGCCATCTGTTGGTTTCCTCGTGAAACATATGCTATTTTTGGCACAGAGAGCTGTTATGCACTCAAAATATTGATCGAAACTCAACGGCTTGAAATGTATTGATTTGGAACGTAAACGTGCGAATTTTGAAAAGTAAATGAAGAGAGAGACTGAAAACATATTCTCGTGTTCGTCTTGTGCGCTGATTGGATTATATTGGAGCTGTTGCCGAAAGTATTCGCCTTAATTAGAGAACCTTAACGCGCCAAAGATTTCAACAACTGAACATCAGTCTAATTGTCTCAGGAATTGAAGCCAAAGACCAGCCGCTTAGTTATCGCTCCTCTCTTGAAAGAATCTCAAAATTGGCGAAAATTTCGTTTAACAAATCGTCCTTCCAGAGGAGGCGCATTTCCATCTCGGTGGCTACATAAACAAGCAACGTTAACAAGCAAAATTGCCGTACTCTGGCTTCGGAAAATCCATACGTAGTCATAGAGAAACCAATGCATCCTGGACATGTGATTGTTGGATGTGGTTTTCGAGTGCCGGCATTGTTGACTTATTTTTCCAAGAAGAACATACGTAACAGTCAGCAGATAGCGCTACCTAGGCATGAGAATCTGATATTTAAAGTAGATAAACTTTGTCTTTTACACTATGTCATTTAGGCAAGTATTCTAAAAGTTAAGACCAATTACGATAATTGAGTTCATAACATTATGTAGATGTCTCATCTAAAACAAACTTTTTCAGCCGGAAAATATTCATGCATTTTTCGAAGCCTGACCATCGAACATATTTCAAACAGAATGCGACATTCTTGAAAACAAAATACACTGGCCTGCGCCTGCTACCCGAGCAAAAAGCCATTTATGACAAAATATTGCAACGAGTTGAACGTGGTGAAGAAGGCCTTTTTTTTCGATATACCGGGCGTAACAGGTTAACCTTTTTAGCTTAGCTTGCTTCTAGCAAAAATTCGAAGGGATCGTAACGTTGCATTAGCTGTGGCTTCCTCTGGTATCGCTGCAACATTACTGAGCAGTGGACGAATGGCATACACACGCCGAAAAAACCCCAACGTGCAACATCAGCAAGAACGGCGCCCTGTCGCAACATTGTAAACTGATCGTGTGGGACAAATGCACCATGTCGCACAAACGCGCCATCGGGTCTCTCTATCGCTGTCTATAAGACATACAAAGCAATGCAGAGGCACTGCAGCAGACGAAAATTGAAATGCTTTATCTCACCACTAACATGCGAGTCCAGTCATTCAGCGATGTCGAGTCACGAGCATATGCTCAAAAACTGCTAGAAATTGATGAAGGCCGTCTTTAAGCCGACCAAGAAGGTATGATTCGTTTCACACATCAATTTTGTCATGTTGTAGAGTCGGAAGACGACCTTATCGCTCAAGTTTTTTTCAAATCTGCAACACAATACGAGTATTCACGACGAAAATTGGTTGTGTGAAAGAACCATCCTGGCACCAAAAAATGACACTGTTGCAAAAATAAATAAAACAATTTTGAACGAAATAACTGCCGGAACCTCAGTGTGCAACTCCATCGACACAGTCATGTCATCCGATGACACTTCAAGCTATCCCATGAAATTCCTAAACTCTTTGGAGTTATCCGGGGTGCCATCCCATAAGTTGGAATTAAGAGTAGGTATACCCACAATTTAAACGCGCCAGGATTATGCAACAGTACTCAATTGCGAGTCACAGAACTAGGAAGGAATATTGTGAAGGCCATAATCTTAACTGGCGAAGACAAGGGAGACAATGTGCTTATACCACGCATCCCAATCATACCAAGTAACTTACCATTTAATTTTAAGCATCTGTAGTTCACATTAAAAGTTCCATTTGCAATGACTGTAGGTACGAGTAGCAGGAATACATTTGGACACCACATGTTTTACCCACGGTCAGCTCTACGTAACATGCTCAGGCGTTTTTACATCGCAAAATCTGTGTGTTTATGCAGACCAAAATAAATTTGTAACGTAGTTTATAGAAGTGTCAAGTGTCTCATTTTCAATTTACATACATAACATAGGACAAGGGCCTCTCAAAGTAACTCTGTCTGACTATTACGCCTTCACCCCTAATTCAATTTAATTTTGATGAATTTTGGTATAAAAAAGATGGGACCTAGGAAAAGAAAATAAGCTACTCGAAGTACTAATCCTGCGCAGACGAAGTCGCGGGCAGAAGCTGGTCCATAAATAGTTAGAAGACCTTCTCTTTCAAAAAAGAGAAAAATAGTTAAAAAATATTGGACACTGTATTTTGTGTAGCCTTTTTAAGAACAAGCTAAGAGATGGCCCACCCTTCATAAGGTGGAGGTGAATCATGTACTTTAAAGAGTCGGCCAGTAATCTAAAAATTTTCTTTCAACTTATATATACGCAGTGTAGCATATAAAAGCCCCTTTTACAGTTTCGTAAATTTTATACTTACAGATTGCTTAATTTCTACGCAGAAAACCGATAGTCTGTTTATGAATCCAAATGCCCCACGAAGGACCCGTACAGATTTCCTTTGTCTCAATATGTCCGGATGGTGTTTTCCGGTGTAAAAATATTGCCTACCAAAGTAGACGTAATTTTGGATCCCATTTTCGTCGGCTTGATCAAACGTTTCAAGAGGATTCCCATTTAAAATTTTTTTTTTTTTCATTCCCAAGGAGGTTACTTTTCACCCCACCTAGTATATAAACTTAGTTTAAATTAAAATTGTAAATTTGTAAAATATTGCGGTGTATTGAAGTTTTTCTTACTGCAGGCCCGTCTTAACAAAATGGATAATTTTTTCAGTAAAAAATTTCTCACCGATGAGGATAAACAAAAAGCTGTACAAGAGTTAGAAGAGCTGCCGTTGGATAATGAGTAAAATGCAGATGAAGAAAACAGTGATGATGAAGAAGAAAGAGATGGAATCAATCTATCCAACAATGAAACAGAACAAGAAGAATATATGTGAGGTACAAAACAGAACTCCAGAAGAAAACAGTGGAAACCTAGATACTTCGCCAAAAAACCAGAAGAAAAATTTGATAGGAAATGGAAAAGAAAAGAAATCAAAAAAATATCCCATTACTCGTTGCCAGAAGGTCCCGCAGATGAAAAATTTTTTGAATGTGAAACGAAGTCTGTGTAATTTCTGAAAATGTTTAGTTCGACTACTATGAACAATATTTTATTCCAAAGTAACCTGCATGCTACCCAGAGGAATAAATCTTTACAAATTTTTTTTTTTTTTTTTTGGTGGGTAGGTGTGAAAATCTTCATAGACACTATGAACCCGTTGCTCATAGTAGTGTGAGATTCTTACTCACTACAAACACGCCTCCCTTCTTATCGACTACTACTAACTAACCTTATCAAGTAGTTTCCGTTTCAAATAACGTTCGCGTGGGGCAGATAGCTTTCCAGCAAAAGCACCTGCTAGTACCGCTGTTTATGCGGATAGGCATTATCGCGCCAGATCGAATGGTTTCATTCTTTGTAATCGACGCACTAAGTTTGTCTCGTCCAGAATTTTGAGTATTTTATTATTACAATGACCATGAAGACGAATATGGAGTTTGCGAGCAAAGTTAATTATTTCGTCCTCGACGGTAACTATTCCTAAGTCTCTGTGGATATCACTGTTTCTGATATACCATGGGGCGTTCACGATTTGTCTTAGAACTTTGTTTTGATAGCCTTGGAGAATATTTCGGTTGCTTAGTTTAGTACAACCCCAAAGTTGTATACCGTACGTCCAAACAGGTTTAAGCACTTGCTTATAGATGAGCAGTTTGTTATGTATGCTTAACTTGGAATGTCTTCCTAGTAGCCAGTACATTTGTCTGAATTTATTTTCAAGTTCATCACGTTTCTTCTTAACATGCGGCTTCCATTTCAGTTTTACATCTAGTGTCATTCCTAGATACCTTGCTTCATTTGCATATGGTATTTGTACCGAGTTAATGAAAATGGGAAGGTTGTTTATTTTCCGGTAAGTAAAATTAACATGAGTAGATTTGGTCTCGTTGAGAACAATTCGCCATATCTTTGTCCATTCATAGATTTTATCCAAAGCCGTTTATAGCTTTCCAGTAGCTAACTCGACTGAAGTATCTGTAGCTAGTATCGCCGTGTCGTCCGCGAACGTGGCTACTATGGTACGAGTATCTGATTCTTCCGGTATGTCTCGAGTATAGAGTAAAAACAATACCGGACCAAGTACACTTCCTTGCGGAACTCCAGCAGCGATCTCTTTAAATTCCGAGTATTCGGTGCCATGTTTAACACGAAAAATTCTGTTTTCCAGGTACGATTTCAGAATCGTATGCTGCTCTCTCGGAAGAACCTGACTTTGCTTAAAATTTAAGCCTTCATGCCATACCTTATCGAAAGCTTGAGACACGTCAAGAAACATGTTAGAACATATTTTTTTCCCCTCTAGGGCTTTCTCAATTTCATTCGTAATTCTAAAGACCTGGTCAATTGTGGAGTGCTTAGTTCTAAAACCGAATTGATGATCAGGAATTAGACGCCTCTCTTCAATGATCGGTTGTAAGCGCTTCAATAGGAGTTTTTCAAATATTTTAGATATTATCGGTAGAAGCGATATCGGTCTGTAGGACTTTTTTTTCATTTAGAGATTTGCCTGGTTTCGGGACCATTATAACTTCGGTAACTTTCCATTGGCTTGGAACGTTTAATAATCTTAGCGCGACATTTATAAGTTGGAGCAGTTTGATCAGGGCTTTCTTTGGCAACTTCTTGAGAATTTGACCTGTTATCAAATCATAACCAGGGGCTTTGCTATTTTTCAATTTTTTAATTGCTTGGTTAAGTTCTCGTAGGGATACTGTTTTTATTCTAAAATTGTCCGGTGCCGTAATTATATAATTAGAACCTCCTGTTAATGTCTGTCCATCAAAAGGCTTAAACGTTTCTTCTAGGTGCTCGGCAAATAGATCCGCCTTCTCTTTATCTCCTTTTGCCCATTCACCATTATTTTTTCTTATGGGAGGAAATTGCATTTGAGGCTTTTTGATTCCCTTCATGGCTTTCCAGAGCGAGTAATTTGAACTTCTTTCGGCAGTCAGACCTTCGGGATATGTAGAGATATTCCGATTTTTGTAATCTCGTATTGCTTCCTTCAACTTGTTTCATAAGTGGTTTAAGTATGTTTTATGCTGGGGAGCACGGGATTGTTGCCTCTTTTCTCTCACCAGTTCTTTTATTTCCGGCGGATATTTTATTTCATTACTTGCTTTCTCTTTTCTTTTTGGAGTTGGAGTGTTGTTCCAGGCAGCGTTCTGCAGGACTTTGATGAATCTGTCGACTTCTTCTTCTATTTCGTTTTGTGTTTTTAGCGACACGTTTAGAACAATATGTTCATTGCAGTGAATTCTAAAACCGTCCCAGTTAGTTTTGTTGTTAGTTAATCTAGGCGCCACTTCTTTCTTAATTAAGAGTATGCTTAGTGTCAAAATGACTGGTGAGTGATCTGAGGAGAGATCATAACTTTCCTCGATGTTTGTAGAAATTTTGGCTGCTCCCTTTGTGACAAAGAAGTCTAAAAGATCAGGGGTCTTTGTTATATCCGAAGGCCAATATATTGGTTTTCGTGTGTAGAAAAAGTCAACTTTACATTGCATACCGGCTTTATAGAGTTGTCTGCCTTTCGTTGAATTACATCTTGAGCCCCAGAAGGTATGTTTCGAATTAAAGTCACCACCAATTATAAAATTCGGTCCGAGTGAACCAAAGATACCTTTAAAGTCATTCTTTTCTAGCTTGCATCGCGGGGGACAATACATGGATGCAATGTTGTAGTGCAGGTGGTTATATTTTACGCGAACCGAATTCGTTGAATTTACTGCGTTATTTGCGTTGTTTGTATTATTTGATTTATTTGTTTTGTTTTTGTCTAGGTTCATATTTAGATCCCACGAGTATGGGGGAAGGGAGGTCCACCGCATCAGAGACCCTGTAATGCGGTAAGGCTACGTTACAACAAGGTATCCGGAGGGCTCCGTTCGCGGTGCTCTATTGATTTTACATCCCGAGCACCATTCAGGCCTTGGCACGGGTCGCATAACACCTTGCCTTGAAGATGGGATACTTATTTGAGTGGCAGCGCCCCCTCACGGATCTGGGAATCCGGCCCAGTTGGATTTTAGTCGCCTCTTACGACAGGCATTCCTACCGCGGGTATATTCTAACCCCTACCCGCAGGGGTCATATCTACAAATGAAACGCGAAGAATTGTTAGCACTTATTGGAATAATTTTTTTTATAGGATACCATATACTTCCAAGCTAAAAACTCTATTTTTATTCAGCCGAAGATTTAGGTGTTCCCGCTGTTTCTAGAACAATACAAGAGATAGATTAACAAATTATCATTTCTTCACCTTAATCATAATGCATTAATACCTAAAGAAAATGAAGATACAATATTCAAACTTCGCCCATTTGTTACATCATTCAATAAACAGTTTGACGAGCTTTATAACGGTTCTAGAGAACTAGCGGTTGACGAAATCATAAATCTTTTCAAGGGAAGATCAGCTCCCAAACAGTACAATCCGATGAAACCAATAAAGAGGGGATATAAGCTGTGGGTCATAGCAGATATAAATGGCTATATTTTATCTCTTACTGAAAAGTACTGGAACCAAAACTAAATTATTTATTTCGACAATTTGTTTAAATAGGCAAGGTTTGCCACACAATATGACAGATGATAAGGCTCTGCAAAGGGGAGATTTTGGCTTCAAAGATTCAAATATGGAAATCGTATTTTTCAAATGGAGGGAACTGAAACAGCAAATGTTAAAAGAACTCAAAAATATGGATCTAAAAAGGAAATAAAGTGTCCTCAAATAGTTTGTGATTATAACTGCCTTATGGTTGGTGTAGATCACGCCGAAAGACTACGACAAGTCTATTGTATTGACAGGCGATCAAAAAAGCGGTGGCATAAACTATTCTTTGGAATACTAGATACAGCATTTGTCAACAGGAACCAAGAGGAACCAATTTCTCTGTTAGATTTTAGAAGAGGTGTAAGCCTTGGCTTGATGGCCTATTCAAAAAATCACCTAAAAATTCATCTCTCCGAAATGATAAGGAATCGAAGCTGGTCCAATTCGCCACACAATTTTTACCGAAGCATTCCAACATCATCAAATTCAACATCACCACCTGCACTAAAACGTAAAAAATATAAATACAATGTACCAAATGACGTCAGACTGGGAAACAAGGGATCTCACTGGCCAATTTGTGCTAAATCTCGAGGTCGATGTGAGGAATGCCCCTGAAAGGCAGTCGAGTCAATGTCAATGAAAAAAAAAATTGTTTTTCTGAATACCACAATATATAAATTCCTTTTTTATATTTTTTTTAGGCATTTATTTATTTATTTATTTATTATTTTATTATATTAAAAAGATATACTAAACATATTATGTTGTTTTATTACAAAATTATTTAACCCATAAATACTAGTATTCATAAATTACATTGGCAACAGCTCAAAATTTTGATAGATTGGGACACTAGGGGTTAAGGGGAAACTCATTCGTCGCGGTCTTCTCCTCGTTCCATATTGAAATTATACCGGCAAATGACTCTACAAACGTCGATCCAATATTGTGCTATATGATGGGTTCCGTAGTTATTAAAAATACTCTGTCAGTACAGATACATAAATTTGGATACTCCACGCTAAAGTTAGACTGTTGAAGGATCGTTGTTTTTGCGTAACTGGTATCTGTCGCTCTAATTACTAATTACAAAAAAGCGATATTTTCCTGGATGCCACATATTCCCAGTGACCTTCTTGAGTTCTGAAAGGGGTTGGCGGCGATGCGTCCCCGATACACTTACTTACTTACTTTAGGTGGCGCTACAGTCCTGGGTGGACCTGGGCCTCAGTCAACAAGATCCTCCAGCCAGCTCGATCCCTGGCTAGCTGCCTCCAGTTTCGCACGCTAAGTTGGCTGAGGTTCTCTTCCACTTGCGTGCGCCACCTGAGTCTTGGCTTTCCTCTACTGCGCTATCCCTCGGGAGCGGATTCGACGACTTTTCGGACCGGAGCATTGGTGTCCATGCTCTCTACATGACCCAGCCATCTCAGTATTTGGCTAGGTCCATGTCGCTGTACACTCCATACAGTTCGTCGTTGTATCTCCTCCTCCATTCACCGTCAATGCAGACGGGACCGAAGATCGCCCGAAGAATTTTTCACTCGAAGCAACCAAGAACACCCTCATCCATTTTTGATAGTGTTCATGCCTCTGCGCCATAGAGCAGGACCGGGACTATTAAGATCTAATAAAGGGTGACTTTTGTTTTGCTGTCCGAGAAGGCTACTCAATTGCCTTCATAACCCAAAGAAACAGCGGTTGGCAAGAGTTATTCTTCGCTTGATATCAGCGCTGGTGTCGTTGTCTGTATTTATAGCGGAGCCTAGGTAGACAAAGTCCTTAACTACCTCAAAGTTATATCTGTCGAGGGTGACGTTCTGTCCGAGACGTCGGTGTTGGTTGTCCTTTTTGCTTGACAGCATATACTTGGTCTTGCCCTCATCGACCGCTAAACCCATTTTCGCCGCTTCCGTCTCAATACTCGCGAAAGCGCCACTGACATCACGCTGCTTTCTCCCGATTATGTCAATATCGTCGGCGTATGCGAGTAGTTGGACGGACTTTTGAAAGATAGTGCCTCTTGTGTTTGCTCGTGAGTTTTGCACTATTCTTTCAAGTACGATGTTTAAAAAAATCGCATGACAGCGCATCGCCCTGTCTAAATCCTTTCTGGACATCAAAGGTCTCGGTGAGATCTTTACCGACCTTGATGGAGCAGCGTGCATTCTCCATCGTCATCCTGCACAGACGGACGAGTTTGGCAGGGATGCCAAAACTAGACATTGCTCTATATAGCTATAGCTATATAGCAAAACTAGACATTGCTCTATATAGCTCGTCTCTATAGGTGCTGTCATACGCGGCCTTAAAATCGATGAATAGGTGGTGGGTATCGATCTGAAGCTCATGGGTCTTCTCCAAGATCTGCCGTAGTGTGAATATCTGGTCGATGGTGGACTTTCCTGGCCTGAAGCCACACTGATATGGACCTATCAGGTTGTTGACGAACGGCTTCAGGCGTTCACACAATACGGCAGATAAGATCTTATATGCGATGTTAAGGAGACTGATGCCTCTGTAGTTGGCGCAGTTCAGAGGGTCTCCTTTCTTAAGAATTTGACAAACAATGCTGAGGTTCCATTCATCGGGCATACTTTCGTCCGACCATATTTTACAGATGAGTTGGTGTATGCTCCTTACCAAGTCATCGCCTGCCGCTTTGAAGAGCTCGGCAGTCAGGCCATCCGCTCCAGCAGCTTTGTTGGACTTAAGCTTCGATATGGCTATCTTCACTTCATCCAGGTCGGGTGGACGGAATTGTTGGTCATCATCGTCCAGGTTGAAAGGTTGTTTCTGCCTGACAGCGGTATTTGGTCCGTCATCGCCGTTATACAATCTGCAGAAATGATCTTTCCAAATCCTCAGCATCGACTGCGATTCTACTACGATGTTCCCTTGTTCATCTCTACAGGCTTCGGTTCGGGGTTTGTCTCCGCGGCATGTTATTTTCACCTTTTGGTAAAACTTCCGAACCTCATTCCTGGAGTAGCATCTCTCAATTTCCTCGATCGCGCGCTTCTCATGCTCTTTCTTCTTCCTCCTGAGAAGCCGGTGCTCGTCTCTCCTCTTCCGCTCACAGAGCTCATGAGCAGCTCTGGTCTTTCTAAGCCGCGCCGCGTTATATGCATCTTGCTTAGCTACATGTGCTTGCCGGCATTCATCATTGAACCAAGGGTTTCGTTGTGGTGGACGAGTGAAACCCAGCACATCAAAAGCGGCATCGCTGATGGCGTTTTGGCAGTGTATCCCATGGTCTTCGATGCTTGATGCTGACGGCATTGGACCTCTTAAGAGATTAAGAGACACTCGATCGGAAAAGGACTTGGCGATCTCTTGCGATTGTAGCCGTCTGACGTCGAATTTTCTCACAGCATTAGTTTGTCTTGGCGTAGTTTGGGATATCCGCAACCGTACCTTGGCTACAACAAGGTAATGGTCCGAGTCGATGTTGGCTCCTCGGAACGTACGGACATCCATAATGCTGGAGGAGTGTCTTGCGTCGATCGCAATGTGATCAATCTGGTTGATTGTTGATTGATCAGGAGATCTGCAAGTCCCCTTGTGTATGTCGAGATTTTGGAACAGCGTGCTAGTCACGACAATGTTTCGCCCCGCCGCAAAGTCGATTAGCCTGAATCCGTTATCGGAGGTGGTGTTGTGCAGGCAATATTTTCCGACAGTGCTACCAAAGATACCCTCTCTTCCTAGCTTTGCATTAAAATCACCGAGGACAATTTTAATATCATAGCTAGAGCATTGCTCGTAGGTCTTGTTAAGGAGCTCGTAGAAGGCATCCTTGGTGTCGTCATCTTTCTCGTCTGTGGGGGCATGCGCGCATATGAGGCTTATGTTGGCGAATTTAGCCTTGATGCGGATTGCTTCGAGGCGCTCGCTCACATGCCGGAAGCTGAGGACTTCTTGTCTTAGTCTGCCTCCGACAACAAATCCGCATCCAAATAAGAGCTGCTTTTGCCGTCGATAGCAATTGCCGTAGTAGATGTCGCAGTTTTACATCTTCTTTTTGTCCGGCCCATCCCATCGCATTTCTTGGATGGCGGTTATGTCTGCTTTGCAGCAGTCTAGGGCCTCCGCTAGTTGCTCCGCTGCACGTGGTCTATTAAGGGATCTAACATTCCACCTGCATATCCGAAGCTCATTGTCCTTAAATCGTTTGCGTGGGTTGTCAACAGTAGATTCGTCCGTATCCGAGGCTTGTTGATGCTTCGTAACTTAATCTTTTTTAAATGGCCGGGCAGTTACCCCGACGGCACAACCCCCAACCTGGAGGACCAGTTCCATTTTGATTGCCCCTAGGACGAGGGGTCGGTTACACCCCGATACACACAATGCAAGTATATTTGGGCCATAGATTGATCACAAATGAGTCTCATTTTAAAAGCTGCGTTTAGCTGTCGAGACTGAATTTATATCGACTTGCAGATGAGTTCGTCCATTGAATTTTTGGCAATAGCTGCATTTGTGGGGAAAATAAAACGAACAGTGCTTCAAGATAAACCGAGTCAGTGAGAGAATTATAAAGCACTAAGCTGTGATAATGAGATGCAATCTAATGCTGGATCGTACAATAAATCAAATATGAGTAAGTAAGTCTAGGTTTGATAAACTTTAAATCACAACTACTGTACTTGTAGCTGTTGCAAACATGATGAAATCAATTTCTCTCTAAAAAAAATTTTACTGAATTCAAACAAGCAAAAGTGAAGCCGATGAATATCCATGTAATCCGAACCACTCATTCAATCTATTGATTTCAGTGAAAGAAACTTGTTTACGTGTGAAATTGTTCCCTCCGATCCAAAAACAACACGTGAATCCAATTAATGATACGTGAGGCGACGCATTCACCCACCGAATGTGTGTAGTAATAAAACTGTTTTCTGTTGACACTCGATTTCAATGTATCCACAGGATGTGACCTTTGTTTTGTACCGTCCCACAGGAATCAATTTACTACATTAGCTTACTAGTGGGTTAAGGGTACCGAAAAAATACGTCCCACCCAATTAGAATATTGTTTGAGAGCTTTAAATGGACATCATTGCCCCAAATTCAATCTTTTATCCATCTAACTTTTAATTTTTTAGTTACAGTACAGTTTATCACCTTCCCCATCGTGATACATTTCATATAAAATTCAAAGTCAAACTCTTATCGAATTAATAGTGAGAAATGTAGAACTTTTGCATCTACACTCGTAGGCTTCAAGTTTGTTGCATAACTTTATTTGCCAACTTGATGCGGGCCCAAGTGAAAATTACATCAAATGAAAACTTTTCTCAGGAAAAGTCTCTTTGGGAAACTTTTGCCAGTTCCCACAGTTAAATCTCAACTCGTATAAGTACCATTAGCTGATAGTATCACTTACCAACTATGGACACTAGTACTCGTTTCGTATAACCCCTTCCTTGGCTAACTTTTCGCAAGAGACACCACTTCAGTTTCTGGATGAATTGATATTATTAATTCGATCTGAAGGACTTGGTGAGAACTAGAAGTTTTAGCTGTTCCTGAGAACCGGTCCACCTGCAACACACAATTTAGAAAATTAAATAACTCACTTCCTTTTCAAGAGATAAATTGAAGATGCATTCAACGGAGATACTCGTACTTGGACTGGTATCTGATTTCTGGTGGTCAAAGGAAAATTCGTATGAATTACTCTTAATTGAAAAAATGAGACTGAATGTTCCCGATAGTTGTGGACAGATAGGGGATACTGAGACGAAATACTTTTGATGTAAATGTGATATGAAAGAGGAAGATATTCAGGATATTTTAAATGGCATTTAATTCACAATAAACAAATGATATTTACTTTTGAATTCGAATTTAGTTTGAAGTTGTTTGGAAAGTTTAATGGCTCCTTGGGAGAAGCGCACCGAACCTGACAGGGTGCGATTTCAAAACTTTACCGCCACGTGGCAATATACAAGCGAAAATGCTTTGATATTTTGGATTTATTTCTTTCAATTTCTGACCCGCCAATTGCGAGATACGGCACTTTGACATGAAAGATCTTTTGTACCAATTTGTCAAAACTGTGGTTAGGTAAGTAAGTTTTCTACCTTCCGAATGGAGTTAGTAACTCTACCAGCAGAGCAATCCCTTAGTTCAGTGGTGTCAAGTTGTTCCCGCACGCTGCTGTGTTCTAGTGTGTAAAAGTGTTTTTGGATTATTTTGATTCCGAATGATTTGTCGACAGAAAGTTCTCACTGCTGCCGAGCTGCAAGCTTTTGTTGATAATTGGTCTGATAGGAATATTGATGGAAAAGAGAACTTTGGCCAACACGCAGACGCCGCTAATATTATCATAACGCCACCCGAAGCCGTCGATGCTATCTGAGACAATCAGGAATTGAACGACAATGCTCAATTGTTGTGCAATGAACCGGAGTTGCCTCGTCAGATTGCTTTTACGATGATACAAACGACCACATGCCATCGGGCTATGAGCATGATGATACGGATACCGAAGAAGAACATGATACGCCGGTGGCATCAACGTCTAGTGGTCATGGCCGTAAAACAACACCGAAATCAACGAAGGCTCAGAAGAGTTCCTGGATCGATGAAGTAATGGAACCAAAATGATCTATGAGGCAAAATTATCAATTCGATAAGATTCCAAACGATGATACATCCACTTTATGTTGTGTGAACAGATTGGTGCCATGAATCCTATTCAGCTTTGGGAAATGTCCATCGATGACGAGGTGCTGAACCTTTTGGTCACTTCCACCAACCAATATGTTGCGGCCAACAATTGTCCATCATTCGTTACATCAATTAGCGAAATCAAAACATTTTTGGCCGTGTTGTATGTAACCGGTTATCACACGTTGCCACAAACACAAAGTTATTGAACAAATAAAGAGCCTTTGGGATGCGGGCTGATAAAAGAATGCATGTCGAGGGACAGATTTAGACGAATTAAGCAACTATTTCACGTGTGCAACAACTCAGCATTAGATACGAAAAATAAATTTGCAAAGTCGCACCACTGAACGATTTATTGAATAAGAAATTCCTTCAATTCGATGTGTTCTCTCAAAACCTTTCGATTGATGAACAAATGATTGCCTCTTACTGCCGCCATTCGTGCAAAATTTTCACAAAAGAAAAACGCATTCGAATCGGGGACAAGTATTAGTGTTTGGCGTCGACAGAAGGCTACTTGTACCAATTCATTCCATACGCTAGTGCATCGGAACAGGAGGACCCAGGATTTGGGCTGGGGGAAAGGTGGTCCTATCGCTTTTATCGAATCTGAAGGACTGAGCCAAGCTCACTGTGACGTTTGTCAACTTTTTTGTTAGTCACAAACCAAAGCCTCGTTTGTCAAACGATGGATTCTTCCCCTTGGAAACTGTCATGATAATCGAACCAACCATGCCCCCTTGACGAATATCAAGCAAATTCGTAAGAAGCCTCGCGTGACATCTGACTTTTGTTTCGATATGAACAATTCTATATCCACTCGCCGTGCGTTGGAACGATAATGCGGTAAGTTATACACATTTCGTGCATTGGTTCATTCTTATCTTCTTGTCCATCTTGAATATGTTCTTCATTCATTCTCATCTTTTCAGGTCGTGACATTACAAACAAATTTCTTGAATGACTGGCGCGAAATGATCTGATCGAAAGCAACAGAAAATTGGCAATGCGTTACGATCGTACCGATCATTTCATTGTGAAACTCAATACTCGTCATCGTTGCAAGAAATGCGGTGGCAAGACTGAATACGGTTGTTTGTTGAATCCAAATAGTTGTGAACTCTCAAGTGATTCTTCATTCAGCCAGTGGAATGGGTCATCTTTTACTTCCTTTGCTCATCACTATGTCTACCACAACACACTCAAAGAGAAACCTACAAATACCCCCGCATCAACTTCAGATAAATCTCCTGCAGTAAAAGCAAGCAAATCAATTGCTTCTGATAAAAAAAATATCTACATCCGACCAGCTCCGCGATCTTGAATCCAGGCTTAAGAAAAAATTCAAATTGCTGCTTCCCGAACTTGAATCTAAAAAAACAAAAACACTGTGGCGCTGGCAGCCCGGTATGGGCCATGGCCTCGCTTCTTGACACTCATTTGTGTTGCTCATGTTGTCATTTTTGTCACATCTGAGCGGGGCCTACGGTTTATCGCCGAGTCCGAACGGCACTCCTTAGAAGATTTTTCGTAGGCAATTTTACTTTCGAGAGTTTACCATTGCCCGCCGAAAGGGTGAGCCAGAAATCGAACCCGGACTCTCTGCGTGATAGTCCAATGAGCTAACTATCCCGCCATCGCCATCCCTGAATCTAATGTTAATAAAAATGTGTGCGATGCCATTGCTTCTCTTGAAAACAAAGTGCAACTCTTTGAAAGCAACTTATACGACTTTCAAGATGACAGTCGAAAGCTAAGAAAGGAACTAGCAGACATACGACGACATAAGAAGCGACTGTGTAAAGTAATTGTGCTCGGAACGGACACCCAACGAAAACCTTACTGAGAAGAAAAAGAACAAGAAAAATTGCTGCAAAGCTGGCTCAGCATTTTCCCCGCACTCCTCGCATATAGAGCAAAGTGCATTACTTTTTGCGACAATAAAGGCCTGTCACTGCAACAACTGGAGAACTTATCGCAATCGCAGCTGCCTGATGATCGTTCGTCTTCTTCTGCCTCACGCGTGTATATCTTTGCATCTCAGGGTATTAAAATATGCAATAAGTGAGTTCACTGCTCTATATGACAATATTATTATCTGTGGCGATCTCAACGTCGACCTTCTTAAAAACGAGAGCAGAGCACGTCGACTCTTAGATTTCGCGGCTTAAAATGGGCTGATTATTGTTAACTCCTATGCTACCCTTGTCAACTTGAGGTTATCATGGTTTCAGATGTTGACTCGTCTCGTTCCTCTAAACCATCATCTTTGCAATTTAGAAGCTCTTCCTCTATCGGCAACAGTATGCTTCAACCAAATGCTAGCCTTCTCTCTTGGAATAATTGCCAAATAATTGCCTCGAATGTCAATGAAAAAGTAGACCTCCTCGTGGACCTTTTTAAGAGGCACGTTCCTCTAAGAACGGTTACGCTAAAAAATACAAAGTGCCCGTGGTTCACAACTGACGTTCAAAATGCCATTAAAATTCGTAACAAGTTGTACACTAGATGGAAACTTAGGCCCTCAAGTCTAAATCGGGAGTATTTTTTGTTGCACTCGCAACCACTCCACTTTTGTGACCCGAAGAGTGAAAAAAAGATATTTTCTATCGAAACTGAGCACCGACCAAACCTCTAAGAAGCTGTGGAGCAATCTACGACCCATTGATGTAGTAAAAAAGGCCAGATATACTTGTCACGACCGATTGGCCTCATTGAGGATCTTTTTGTCAGAATAAACGAAGACCTGTCGGCAGTATGCAGCTGGTCACTATGCAATCTGAATCCTAACAAATCCCAGCTTATTCTTATTTCTAAGAACCATTACGATACTTACTATATCTGCTGCCGCCAGTAAGCTTGAACAATATCCAAATCAAATTTGTGGATGCTGTCACAAATCTCGGTTTCAAATTCAATTGTTCTCTCTCCGCCGTTGTCCATACAAACTATGTTATTGGACGAATCTTTACTGGGCTGCGTAAACTTCGGTTGTCTTCTGGTTTTTCTTCTGTTGACTTGACACTAAGATAAGGTTAATCGCTATTTACGCCTATTATTGATTCCCTTTCTCAGCACAAGCTGCTTGTGGTATTTAATGGTATGGTTAGGTACGTGTATGGTCTCCGTCGGTATGAAAACATTTCACACTGTCACAAGCTGGTTCTTAGTTTATCATTTCAGCAGCTCTGAAAACTTCGATGTCTTTTGTTTATGCACAAGGTCACAAACAGCAGATCCCCCAAGTATCTGTTTGATAAACTTCAATATGCTCAGTCTCGCTGAACATTTAATATTATAACGCCCTCTTTCAACTATTTGAACTCGTCGCGTATCTTCTTTGTTATATCACAACCTTCTAGTAAAGGGAACAAGGCTATGTTTGGATTAAAGGAGAGATTCTCCATGGTGCACCAGTCTAGGACTACCTTAAGGGCATTTTACATACGTGCAGTGACTTCGTTTGCTTTTCTGCCACCATTAATAATGACTAGGCCATCAGCACAACCAATTGTATTGTAGCCTCGGTCGCTTAAATTATTGAGCAGATCATCTATGCCAAGAGACCACAGGACCGGCGTGAGTACGCCCCACTGTGAACAGCCTCTTACAGCTGATACTGATGCCGAAACCGATCTTTTTGGATACCTTAACGTTCAGTAACGTGGTTTAAAACTCGGTGGATGTATGCCTTCATTATCGCACGACCAATATGAAAGTATTGCAACTGATTTTGAACCCATTTGAGTCCTAACACAAGCTGTTTGCGAATGTTGCCATATTAACCGAATTTCAATGAAAATATGTGGAGATCTCTTATTGAGGTCTGTGATGTTCCGTGTAAATCTATGATTTGAATTGCGTTGCCAGAGTTAGTAGAATCCCAATTGTGCCAAAGAATTTAGATCAGAACGGGTCTGGGAAACCCATGAATCAACAAACGAGAAGTGGAGAAGCCCTAACGTAGTTTTCGGCGTAGGTTCTGCAAAAGTATCACAAGCACAAGTTAATGGACGAAGTTTTGTCAAAACACTTCTGGTCTTACCATATGGATGGTACCTATATTGGCTCCAATTAGAAATCCCATAATCTTCTCATAAACACTACTTTCCTCAAGAGCTGGACATCCATAGATAATGCAAAGGTACGATGGCCCGACGTCTAAAAGATCTGGAGGGGTAAAAGTGTAAAGCACTTCCTCACAAACTGGCAACTAAGTAATTTTCAATTTCACACATACGAGTAGATGGCTATGGTCATATTTTCTAATGGCTTCAATGACAATGACATATTTTGTTCTCTATGACATTTGTAAGCTGTCAGTCTTACTTTGCTTTAAAAGTAAATTGCACGTATTTTCGTGAAAAGTTATTAGTTTGGCGTCAGTTTTAATATGGAGTACAAAAACGAGCATTATCGTCATATTTTCCTTTTTTATTCTGTATAGGAAAGAACGCAACGCAAGCTGCTAAAAAGTTCCGTGATGAGTATGAGGAAGAAGCCTTAAAAGTAAGATAGTGCCGGAATTGGTTTGACAAATTTCGTTCCGGAGATTTTTCACTGAAACATGAACAACGATCCGTTCGACCAGATGAGCTTGATGATGATCAAATCGAGTTGGATCGTCATGTAACTGTACGAGAGATGGAAAAATATTTAATTGTGCCACATACAGTGATTGAGAAATATTTAAAACGTATGAAACCCGTTAAAAACCTTAATATTTTGGTTCCACATGATTCGAAAGAAATTTATTTAACGAAGCGCATAAACGCTTTCAATTTGCGTCTTAGACGCAAATGGAGAAGCGGTTGACGTCGATAGTAGCCAAGCGGAGTCAAGTTTATCGCTTTTGTAGGCGATAAATAAAGTGGTGGTCCAGTTGCAGAATCACGGCTATGAACTGGCGGCCCAAACACCGGAAATGATTGTTTTTTACAAAGTCGCAGGTAAGGTGGTAATTTGCTAATTGGCTTCCCCGAAATATGGGCCAACTTATAATTTATCTTTGAAGAGCACATTGAAGAACGGCAAAGTGGCAGCCGCATTGTCTAAATAAATGCCAAACGTTGGCCCACAAACGACAGCAGAAGGTTACACGCGGCGACTCCCCTTCTGTATCGCTGTACGGCGCCAAGGTGTAAACAGATTCGGTGTCGAAATGAGATCTTCAAAAGCGTCGTAGATCAGTGTGATTGCAAGAACCATGCGTGTAATGTTACTGACTCGGGAGCGAAAATAGAAATTTCTATCTCCGGAATCCGAAACGGGTAACAACAGGAGGGATAGTATGTTAGTGTGCTGGCAGCAGGAATGGGACGATCAGGTCATGGGCTTGACTACTTACCTACAGTAAAATCATGGTGAGGTTATTTACCACCCCACCCGCGCAATAAGATATTGATCGGCAAGCAGTCAAGCTGCACTAGCACACTTTAGCTATAAGCAATGCAATGTACTAAGCACAAGACTAGCTATTTTAGGTTTGAATGCATGACCACCGATAAGGAATCATGGGATCCTCGGGAGTGATTTCGGAGGATGTCTTGTGGACAGCTGTCAGACAAGCTTGTACGTTGTTTTCGCAGGGTTCTAAGAATTCGAAAAGGTTTTCATTGGAAGAGATACCTCCAAACGGAGGTCTTGTCTCTTTAAAAGACACGCGCTGCAATTAAGTAATTCTCACAACGATACGGCGCTGTAAACCATACAACTGGTATAAATGCACCTCAATGAAGATAAATCTTATCTTACCGCCTCGCAGAAAGAATAATGACACCCCGACAAGGTCTTATGCGAGCAGAGAATATGCTGGATAGACTCGTGAATGTTGCTACAGGACATTGCCCAACAATTGTGACTTAGAGCCCTGAGCAAGGCATTGCGCAGAATTCTAATCGAAACGACACCTTGTGCGACGTAATACTCTGTAGTACGGGAAGTGAACATACTATCTGCAGGAATTGCGCAGGCTGACTCATAGTTGCAAATATCTGGAGAATAAGTCCAAGATAGCAAAGCTATGTCGAAGAATTGGGAGATAACTTCTAATCATCTTAAAAAGTCAGAGTAACGTCTTAAGTGAGCTTCTATAGGACAGTCATGGCAAAACTCATCATCTTCCTTCTTTCAAGTAGATAAGAAGCAACTTTCTGGACACCTATCAGCTAAAAGGGGCAATTTCAATGGTTAAATATTATTAGAACCAGAAATTCAAAGATGACTTAGCTTAAATGCTGGAACACCTCACATTGAAACTTCGGAAGCAGCCCTTTTGCAACAATAGTTAGCAAGACATCACACTCAGAAGTCTTCACCAAATTGCCTCCGCTGAATATCTTTCTCGTTTATGCTGAAAACACTAAGGAGTTTAACATGGATTGAGTTTTAAAAACTACCGTTCCTATTCCTAAATCCCTGAGATTCACACATCCATAATTAGTCCTTCGCTTCATCGATTGAAAATCCGATAACTTATAAACAATTTAAGTAAGAATACTAATCGAAACATTTATTAGATTGAACTTCAGACATACAGCACATTCCAGTGCCTTTTGTGTTTGCAATTTTACTCTCGACCTTTTCAACGTAACCTGTACTGCATGTCCTGCACACAGGAAGTCCTTTAAACAAAAACGTACACCCTCATTTAAAGGTCCTTATTGAGCTTCCCTGCAACGATACAAGGGAGAATATAATTCCGTCTGCCATACATAATAACCGTATCGTGACTTTTCGCAATAACCACAATAAAAACCCATTTAGATTGTTCTCTCTCTTACAATTTGTTTTTTTTTTAAATAGATTCAACGAATGAGCGTGTCATAGGCACCAAGTTGTACTCCGTACTCACTGCCACCCATCGTCCTCCACTACTACCACTCCAAGTAGTTTAGATTGCATTTGAAAATTATTCCATTAACGGACGCGGGACTCCCTCCCCCCAACACATACGAGTATTCCGACTTTATACAGGAGGTGGGTTAAATACCTTAGCCCAACATGGGTGGCTTAAATGAGTGTTTGCATTTCAATCCACGGATACTATCGGTGCGCGTAGATTACATCAATGATTAGAAGCAATTGTGTTGAAAATCGTTATACGAGCTCGTTCTTTGTATTGTACTCATATGTCTGCTAGGGGATATGTGTATCTTTTGACATTAATCACGGAATAAATTAAGCGGAATGTTATTCAACTATTTTAAAGCAAAACCAGTATACTCGTACCATTGTCATTCTCTTAGTTAAGGAAGCCAATGAGTACTTGTAAGCCTTGAAAATCTCTTTTCAAAATTTATTATCTCATCTCTATTCAAAACCAGGATACCTTTGCCAAACATCAATCAGGCAGAACATAGAAAAGGCCATTCATCGCCACAAGCTAGAAGATTCACCTTCCTACCAACATACGAGTATACATATGTACACCAGTGGAGTGAATCCATCGCTTCATATAGGCTTGTACTTTGGAACTTGTTTGTCTAATTAAACCACAAAATCAATACCGGAGAGCATATTAAGTGATTCTGACCTTTGACTAGGCAGCCACGAAAATTCCACTAGCAAACGTGCACACTGCCCACATCTGCCTTTCGTCGGATTCCATCTAAAATATCTATGCATGAATGGAGTTAGCCGGTCGGGTATTCATATACTTATAGATATGGATTACAAGTACGAATACGAGTACATTCGTAAATACCATGTATGCCACCGAGTGGCAGTGACAGTATTTGGAGCAGTTGCAGTGAATGTGATTAAAAAAAAAAAACATGGATAATTAGGATACAGTATCAAATGCTTCTCAGATGGATTGCCATGTCCATGATGAGTACATAAATAATCGATGAGGAACTCTTAAAGCCTTGCAACCAGGTAATGATGAATTCTTTAACACTCGGGATTTCATTAGAACGAATTTTCGATGTGCTAGTTTAAACAGGAGAAAATTAACTATTCAGAAAGATATCGATGATGGAGATACTGAGATTGTACCAAAGGTCCTGAATATATATAGTAAAATAAGTTGAACGTAGTGTGGTTAAGAAGAAAATCTGTACGAATGGCTACATTGATTATTAGACACCTTAAGGTTCTATTTTCTCTAGATATCATTCCGGGAAACATCTTCCACTTTCTTTTTATAACCAGCGCGCGCTTAAGGGGTTATTAGCACCCTTAAAATGGTTGCACACAACGTGGGCGATGAAAGTTAGGGAGGAAAGAAAGAGAGGTGCCGATGTCGTTGATTTTGAATATTTGGAGGTTATAATGACTAGGAAATAAAGAGCTCGGTGGGAGCGCTGTGGGGCACTGGTGGTCGAGAGTGCCAATCGACTTTGTTATATTGGCATCACCTATAAGATTTATCGCACGGATTTGAATCCTATCTTGCAAGTGAAAAGAAGTCTTAGTAGCGCTTGACCAGATATGAGCATTGTATTGAAGCCAGATCAGAGAGGTGGAATATCTCTTACATCGCTTGAGGAGACATTTCGCAGCATTTTTGGCGAATTCGAATATATTGTCGTTCCAACTTATGTTGTGTGTCACTGACACACATACCGAGTACAGAAAGTCCTTTGGTTTCGACGATGCAAGTGCCCTTCACAGATAATGGCCGCATAAGCGACAGCAGACAGCTTTGTGTATTAGAAGCATTAAATTCCACTCCGTTAATAGTTCCCCAATTGGTTAAGATGGAAGTATCGGAATTTAATGAGCTTAAATATGTGCTGCCCTTCCCGTTCTGCAGCCAAAGAGCAGGGCCGTGAGGTCGGGTACGAATACGAAAAGCAGAGAGTACTGTCGTCGGGAATATGTTGGATTAGAAGTAGCAGACAAGGAATCATTGATGAAAATTGAGAAGAGTGTCGGAGACAGAACGGAGCCCTGGGTCACACCAGCATTTATTTTGTGAATATCAGACTTGAATTGAACGTTCTGAAAGGTAATTTCTAATCCGTTGAAGAAGAAAATCATCGACCCAAAAAGCACGCATTTTTCCAAAAGAGCCTGATGCCAAACTCTGTCAATATCAAGTGCAACTGTCCTGCGTTCGCCAGGTTGATGTAAGCTTTGGTTCCACTTTTCGGTGAGACATGCCATCAAATCACCAGTGGGCCTGTTGCTCGGCAGACCGTACTGCCGGTCATTAAGAAGTTTTCGTGTTTCGAAATATTCCATAACCTGACGATTTATCAGTGTTTTCATGATCTTGGAAAGAAGGGACGTAAGTGCAATGGGTCTGTAAGAGGAGAGAGAATGGACGGGCTGGACAAATGCTGTTTTCCATCTGCTCGGAAAGAGTCCTAAAGAGTAGGATTGTTGGAAAAGCTAAAGCAGTGGTTTTGCCAGCATAGAACAACACTTCTTCAGAAGAATCTGGACCAGCGGATTTGTGAGTATAACGATCTCGATATACACAAGGGGACTTGGAAAACTCCTGATCAATCAACAGTCAACCAGATTGATCACATTGCGATCGACGCAAGACACTCCTCCAGTAATTATGGATGTCTTAAGAGGTCCAATACTGCCAGTATCAAGGATCGAAGACCATAGGAAACACTGCCAAAACGCCATCAGAGATGCCACTTCTGATGTGCTGGGTTTCACTCGTCCACCACAACGAAACCTCTGGTTCGATGAAAATGGAGCTAAGCAAGCTAACTAAGCATATAAAGGAGCGCTGCGTAGAAGGACCAGAGCTGCTCATGAGCTCTATGAGCAGAAGAGGAGAGACGGACACCGGCTTTTCAGAAGGAAGAAGAAAGAGCATGAGAAGCGCGCGGTCGAGGAAATTGATAGATTCTACTCCAGGAATCAGGTTCGAAAGTTTTACCAAAATGTAAACAAAAACATGCCACGGCTACAAACCCCGAACCGAAGCCTCTAGAGATGCACAAGGTAACATCGTAGTAGAATCGCAGTCGATGCTAATCAATAGGAAAGACCATTTCTGCACACAGTATAGCGCAAATACCGCTGTCAGGCAGAATCAACCGAATCAACCTTTCAACCTGGACGATGATGACCAACAATTCCGTTCACCCGACCTGGACGAAGTGAAGATAGCTATATCGAAGCTTAAGTCCAACAAAGCTGCTGGAGCGGATGGCGTGACTGCCGAGCTCTTCAAAGCGGCAGGCGATGACTTGGTAAGGAGCATACACCAACTCATCTGTAAAATATGGTCGGACGAAAGTATGCCCGATGAATGGAACCACAGCATTGTTTATCCGATTCTCAAGAAAGGAGACCCTCTGAACTGCGCCAACTACAGAGGCATCAGTCTCCTTAACATCGCATATAAAATCTTATCCACCATATTGTGTGAACGCCTGAAGCCGTTCGCCAACAACCTGATAGGTCCATATCAGTGTGGCTTCAGGTCAGGAAAGTCCACCATCGACCAGATATTCACACTACGGCAGATCTTGGAGAAGACCCATGAGCTCCAGATCGATACACACCACCTATTCATCGATTTTAAGGCCGCGTATGACAGCATCTATAGAGACGAGCTATATAGAGCAATGTCTAGTTTTGGCATCCCTGCCAAACTTGTCCGTCTGTGTAGGATGACGATGGAGAATGCACGATGCTCCCTCAATGTCGGTAAAGATCTCACTGAAACCTTTGAAAGAATTTAGACAAGGCGATGCGCTGTCATGCGAGTGTAAAACTCACGAGCAAACACAAGAGGCACTATCTTTCAAAAGTTCGTCCAACTACTCGCATACGCCGACGATATTGACATAATCGAGAGAAAGCAACATGATGTCAGTGGCGCTTTCGCGAATATTGAGACGGAAGCGGCGAAAATATGTCTACCGGTCAATGTGGGTAAGACCAAGTATACGCTGCCAAGCAAAAAGGACAACCAACACTGACGTCTCGGGCAATACGTCACCCTCGACAGATATAACTCTGAGGTAGTTCAGGACTTTGGCTACCTAGGCTCCGCTATAAATACAGACAATGACACCAGCGTTGAGATCGAACGAAGAATAACTCTTGTCAACCGCTGTTTCTTTGGGTTAAGAAGCCAATTGAGTGGCAAAGCCCTCTCTCGGACAACAAAAGTCACCCATTATAAGACCTTCATAATCCCGGTCCTGCTCTATAGCGCAGAGGCATGGACATTATCAAAAATGTATGTGGGTGCTCTTGGTTGCTTCGAGAGAAACATTCTTCGGGAGATCTTCGGTCCCGTCTGCATTGACGATGTGTGGAGGAGGAGATACAACAATGAACTCTACTGACTGTACAGCGACATGGACCTAGCCAGAAGAGTGAAGATCCAAAGACTGAGATGGCTGGGTCATGTAGAGCGCATAGATACCAATGCTCCGGTCCGAAAAGTCTTCGAATCCACTCCCGAGGGACAGCGCAATAGAGGAAGGCCAAGACTCAGATGGCGCACGCAAGTTAAAGAGGACCTCAGCCAACTTAGCGTGGGAAATTGGAGGCAGCTAGCCAGGGATCGGGCTGGCTGAAGACGCTTGTTAACTTAGGCCCAGGTCCACCCTAAACTGTAGCGCCGCTTAAAGAAGAAGGAAAAAAAATTAAAGCATCGAATAAACATAATCCAAAAGCCGAACCAACATTTTCATTTATAAAAACAATTAAAGCCAAAGAACATGGTATGACGACTTTTGCATCATCTTGCAAAATATTGAAAAGAACTAATTTTGCAGATCCTTTAAATGCGTGTTCAATGTTCTGTTATCAGGCAATCATTGAAAGTTAATGACAATTCTTTGCATGATATCAGCACTAGTGTCTGGCGTCCTGGTTTTGCCTTCAAGGATCTTGACGGAGTAGAGTGCATTCTTCATTGTCATCCTGCATAGTCAAATGAGTTGTCAGGGATGCCAAAACTATACTTCCGCCTTTGAAGTCCATGAAGAAGTAGGTTGCATTTTGGGGTTTTCTTAGATGGACTTTACTGGGTTAACTCTACTCTGATATTCAATCAAATAAAAATTCAAAATGCTTTCGTTGACATAAATTTAAGAAATGAGTTGTCTTATCCTCTGTAATCTATAGTTATCTGCTGGCATAAGCAGCTCCGGAGTTAAGCCATTAGGTCGAGCAGCTTCTTTCGACTTAAGCTGGGCAATAGCTGCAGTGACTTCATCTAGGTCGGATGGATGGAATTGTTGTCTGTCTTTTTCCAGATTAAATGGATTATTCAGCTGAAAGGTGTGATGTTGCACGTTATCACCTTTTAACAGTCTATGGAAATAACCATCCCCGATTCTCAGCACCGAATGTAGTTCTACCATGAGGTTTTCATCAGAACCCGTACAGATATCTGTCAAGATCCTGTAGCACTCTCAAACTTCCATTGCACATTTGTCATGCTTCTTGTTTTATTCTTTTGAGAAGCCTAGTTCTTCCTAATTTTTCTACTTCTCTCAATTTTTTTTAAATTTGCCTGTCATAACCAGTATTTTTTGTTGAAACCCTTGGTCTATTGGTCTTTTAAGTGCAATGCTGGCGTCATCAAACTGCTCAAAAAGTTAAGAGTGGCGATCTCTTATGATTGTAGCCGGTCGGTGTCGAACTTTTTCACAATCGTTCGCTGTTTAAGGCTGTTACGGATTTTTGCATCAACATCTTGGTTACAGTAAGAAAATGATCCAAATTGATGTTTGTTGCTCGGAAATCCAAAACACTGGAAATGTGTCTTGCATCGATCGCAATATGATCCATTTGGTTGACACCTAATTGATCAGAAGTCAGCCAGATCTCTTAATGGATATCAAGTTATAGAAACCAATTGCTGACTGTTGTATCATTACGTTTCGCCGCAAAATTATTAAAGGTACTTCCCTTGTCTAGTTTGACAGATATGGACTCTTAATACGTCAATATGAATGCTACCAAATAAGCCCGTTGACGCACTCAATGGTACGATCTATCTGAAGTTTAAGAATGTGTTGTGGCTGCCGTACCATTGATTTAAAAGAAAATATAAATCTAGATTGATGAATGACTTGAACTGGTCAGCGTCCCAAAAAACATGTTTCAATCCCTTGCCTTCTCATAAACCGAAATTGCTGTTTTCATTCATTTTTCGAACAAGAACCTTTTGAACGGGTTTCTTTTCATACGAACGTAAGCCCGTTAGCCTAACATTGTACAACTTACAAAATACTCATACAACCAGGTACGTAAGAGTTAAACAAAAAAAAATCCTACAAATCCATCCTCAGTTCAGATTGCACGAGTCCTCTTTCACGTTTATAATTAATACCTCCAACTCCACTCCACTCCACTCTATGTTGGTTGTAATGCTCAGCACGTTGTCGTATTGTCGGCGATACTCTTGTACCCTTGTAACATACAACCGAACAACAGTCATACCATAGTCATCCAATGTACTCGTAATGTTTAACCCCCACCCCACTCGTTCGAATTTCTGTGGAATTACAACACGATTCAGGATGTTGATTTATAATTCATGACGTTGCTTATTGAGGAGGACGATTGTTTCAATGCGACTGATGTGTGGTGGAGCTTGTGAAATTTCGGTACTGATGATGGCGCATTGATGATGTTGAAACTGGTGAGGGTGTTAACCGATCAACAATTTCTAGTTCTGTGTAACAAGGATTGCTTTGAATTGGGTTTCGAATATTCGTCTCGAATCAATCGAAAGCATGGGTTCAAGTGGGTACGAATAGATACGGGTACTCATGTTGGTTGGATACAGATTTTCGGTTGTTCTTTCTTTTTTTTGTCTGCAACTAGAAGTCATTCTAAAAGTTCTGCAATTAGCTATCGAAATTGAATCAATTTTTTTGGAAGTTTTGTTTCGAGTCGATCCATTTGAAGCAATGATTGGTGGAAAGTTTTTTTTATTTTTAGAAACAATAATCAACTGTTGTGGGTGCGACCAGAGAATAATACTGATTTAATTTTTAGTTTTAAATTGGTACCCCTACATTCCTATTCGTACTATATATCAGTTTAGCTGCATTTTTGGTGTCATAGAACTTTTAATAGGGATACCAGTTAAACCAGCGTCGAATTTCGCATACCACGCTTTGTCGTAAGTGGCGCGTTCAAAACATGGTCGTCTTTCGCGAGAAGTTCTTCACGAAGCAAGTTTTTCAAGCAAGTCGTTAACAAATAAAATGATCGGGTTTGGTAAACGAAAGATCACACGAAATCGGATGGGGACCAGCTTGTACAATCCACATTCCGTAATGATGAGTGGACCGCAGTGTTCGCCTGAAGTCACACAACATCAATATCTTCGGCATTGCCGTCAAGATTTACGCAACTGTGTATCGCGTATAGTACTGGAAAGCGCTTAAACAATTCAGACACCATTCACATATATGTAAAATTTCGACACTAAAATACTTGAAATTGAAGATACGCTGATAGCATCTGTTCACCGGCGTAAGCACCACAAGCCCACCTGATGTTAACATTCGTTCATTCGACTCAATGTCATCAAAAACCCAAATTAAAGGGGAAACTCTACACCACAGTTGTTAGACCAGCTCTTATATACGGTTCACAGTGCTGGACAATGTACGAATCGTTTAAAAACAAAATGACGGCAGCGGAAATGAAAATGTTAAGGATGTCTAGTGGAGTCACTAAACGCGATTGCATTAGACCTACGCGTATAAGAGGAAGTCTACATATAAGGAATTCGGTAACCGAACAGCTTGAGGCGAATAGAATAAGCTGGTATTGCCACGTTCAAAGAAGATCTGCGGAAAATCTGGTTAAAAAGGCACTATCAACTACGGTCACTCCAACTGTAAGAAAACGAGGTCGGAAAAAGAATTCCTGGATTCCTCAGATGGCAAATGCGCAACAACGCCTGGGGCTAACCACTGAAGTGATCCAGGACCGAGCATTATGTAGACGCGTTCTGCGGTCTGCGACATTAGCCAACTTCATAAGCGGAGCAGCAGCGATGCAGTGAAAATGGGAAACTCGTGACGTATAAGTTCGTATAATGAGGAAAGCGTTAATAAAAGGATAAGAAGAAGAAGAAGCCGTCAAAAACCCAAAAGGTTGCCATTAATTCTCTTTACAAATTAAAATATCCAAAAATGTGGATTTTGCTTTCGCTCGTAGTTTACGCCGCGAACCACAAAAGGTTAAAAACTGTCAACCAGATCGATCGGTATCAATGCAAGATACAGATTGAGCCCGCTCCTTTAAAACCAAAATTTGAATGCGAATACCTCAGACTATAAGAAATTGTCGAGTGGCTATAAATGCAAGGCCCATTTTCTGAACGAGAAGTCCTGCATTAACTGTGTCGTGGCTACCACGCGATTCCCACATCTCAACTCGAACACTTAATGATAAATCAATTTTCCAATAAATTAACACTCCTCCAGAATTATGGAACGCTCCGATGACAGTTATCTTGTTGTAACCAAGGTACGATTGCGCATATCAAAGACAAGCTAATACTGTGAGTACTATCCCAAAAGATCGCAATCGAGTATCTCTCAATCTCTTAAGAGGTCCTTTGCCGGCAGCATTACGTAACGAAGACCAGTGGAAACACTGCCAAAAAGCCATAAAAGATGCCGCCTCCGATGTGCGGTGTTTCATTCGACTCCCACTACGAAACCTCTGGTTTGATGACGAGTGACATGTAGCCAGGCAAGATGAATACAAAACGACACTGCATAGAAGGACTAGATCTGCTCACAAACTCTTTTTCAGCAGAAGAGAAGAGGCGAACACCGGCTTTTCAGGGCCACAAGGCAACAAAAACATGCCTTGGCTGCAAACCTCGAACGGTAATGTGTTTAGACGAACTAGTAGAGTCGCAGTTCAAGTTGAAGATCTGGAAAGAACATTATGTAGACTGTATAATGGCAATGACCAAATACCACTGTCAGGCAGAACGAACCTTTCAATCAAGACGAGATGTACACCAACAATTCCGTCCATCCGACCCAAATGAAAGGATCATAGCCATACCTTAACTTAAGTCCAACAAAACTGCTGGAGCGGACGGCCTGATTATCGAGCACTTCAAAGCGGCAAGCAATGACTTGGTAAGGAGAATACACCAACTCATCTCTGAAATATGGTCGGATGTAAGTATGCCCGGTGAATGAAACCTGAGCATTGTTTGTCTCATCCTCAAGAAAGGAAACCCTTTAAACCACGCCAACTTTTTGTGTTTTTTTTATTAAAGCAGCAACAAATTAATTTACCAGTAAATCTCAACTGATTGTAACGAGTATGATACCTCATGTCGTTGTGTATGGCCTGGTGAATAAAGGATGCCAATGGGTCATGAATTTGCACATGTGCACTGTTTCCCAGATACGAGTATACTAATATACAAAGAAAATAATTAGGAAGGGAAACCTACAGCTAAACAGTTTGGATGGTATTTTTTCTCATAATTACCTATCAGGGGTGTATCATTAATTAAAAAATAACAACACGCAGTTTAAATTTATCAGATTCATGAAAAACCCGGTAAAGTTTACCACTCGTATGTTGAACAATGTAGAGGGTCAGACACAACGAAAATAAGGATATACGAGTACATCCTTTGAATTTCACAATTTAAAAAACAAAAACGATTCGTTAGTGGTATATCTGTGCAGGGATGTGTTCGTATTATCACATGTTGATTTGACACTTACAGCTAGAAATTTTGACTGTTAGTCAGTATCGAACGTTGGAAAAGGTTGCAACTTATTATAGTGCGTTTATTGAAATCAACTTACTCAAGTTTAAGCAAAAACTTCGTTAGACTGGCTTATTTGCGGACATAAATCACGGCTTCCGTCATCGTGTGGTACGTACGGACGAGAATGTGACTGCTATGGCCGAGAGTGTCCAATTCATAACTGGAAAATCGACTGGCCATCGATCTCAACAACTCAGCATTGACGCATCAGGAGATCGGAAAACCCGCACGTGGCTGTGAAGAAGCCAGTGCAGCCATCGAAAGTGACAGTTTCGTGCAGATTTTGGAGTGGTGGAATATTAGACGAATTTGACATCGAAAATTCTACCGGAAACGCCATTTGGCTAAAGGGTGAGCACTACACAGCCATGATTACCGAATTTTTGTGGGCTGAAATTGAAAATGTAGACTTGGCCGATCTTTATTTACAATGCGAAAGCGCGGCATGCCACATAGCCTATCAAATAATCGATGTTTTGTGCGCTAAGTTCAGGAATCATAATATCAGCCGCCTTGTCATTGTTTGCCACTAAGGTGCACTTAGATCCCATTAGACTCTTTACTGGGGGTTGTCCTTAAAGATCGATGTTAAGTGGATTATTATGAAGTTATTCATTCAGAATGGCGAATATCGTCCGAGCCATTCGTAAGATAGAGTCAGGTATAGGCCACCAAATATAAGAAAACTGAGTTCACAGGACGAGGTATTTCGAATTCAGCCGAAACAATCTCTACAAGTTACGTCAAGTAATTTGACGATTAATGCCTACTAGCGAATAAAGATAGCAGAATTCATGTAAAGCGTCGTGTCACAGAAGGATTGGAGAGAAACACGCCAAGAAGACAAGACAGAAACCTGCTGAGATCATTAATGTAATCACTGGAATGTTCGCAGTCGGCGCCGAGTATGTGGACTTTTAAATTGTGATGACAAGCAGCATCAGAATGAACTGTTGGAATTAAACGGTGTTGGGAAAAAAATTGATCTCCAATCGATCCCATCGAAGTCAGAATAGCAATATCCAAATACAAGTATAACAAGGGGCCCAGTACTGATGGTTAGAGGAATGAGGCCTCGACATTACTTGTCCTATATTCAGTCGTTCGCAGATCTAGACCGAGAATAGACGTGTTCGAATTTCGGCTTTTCGTAAAACAGGAAAATTGTGTTTTAGTTTTCTCCCAAAGACAATTAATTGCGTTTTGATTAACTGTGTCGGTAGTCAAGCAAGTAGCGGCGCCGATCATCAGATCGTGTGGACACGGGTTCAAACCCAGGCAAACCATAAACTTATTTTTTTTTTTTTTTTGTTTTTCAAATTGCTTGAAGTGTATAGTGAAGAAAGTGAAAAGACATCACAAATCACGCGATGGATGGTGGAGAGCGTTCCGCTCTTCCCATAACGGGAGGTGCCGTGGCGAAAGCCATCAGAAGGAGGAGGAGGTTAAGAACCACTCCTAACCTAACCAAAGTAAAAATAAGTGCTGCTTTAACAGCTGAAACAGCAACACAACAAAACAAAAAACAAGATGATGCGTTAATGCACATCTCTGATGAGGTCCATTATAAGGGGGGCAACAACAACTTTGCCTCTCTAGCGGCATCTGAATCGGAAGATGAGGATGAAGTAATAAAAGATATCAGCATCAGCATACAAAAGCTGAAAGAAAAAGTGCTTGCTATTAAGCAAAAACAAACTGCACGCAGGCAAAGGGAGCGATTAGAAATAGAAAGCTCCCAACAAGAAAAGCAACAAGAGCAGAAACAACAACTGCAACAAAAACAAAACCAACAGCAGCAGAAACAACAACTGCAGCAAACAAAACAGCAGCAGCAGAAAGAACAGCAGCTGCAGAAACAGCAACAGCTACAAAAACAACAACAGCTGAAACCACATCAGCTTAAAAAACAGCAGCAGCAGCAGCAACAACAACACAAGCAGCAACAACAACAACACAAGCAGCAACAACAACAACAACAACAACAGCAGAAGAAGAAGGAGAAGGTTCCACCCATCAACACATACAAATTAGAGGTAAATGCTACCAAAGACCTGTGTAAGTTGGCAATTGGCAATAATTTTAATATAAAGAGATTGGGGAACGATCGCCATGCCATCCACTGTAATACAGTGGAGGGCTATGCGAAAGTGAAAGAGCTCCTAAAAGAAACGACGACGGAGCACTACTCATTCACACCGAAGTGTGAAAAGCGGCAATCGATGCTGCTGAAGGGGTTGGAACCGTCTTCTGATCCTGAGGAGATCCTGGCACTGCTTAAAGAGAAGGAGTGCGAAGGACTCAAATTTGTGGGGGTAAAGCCATTTACCACAGCTAGAGCCAGGCGGGAGAAACGGGGTCTGCCGTTCTTCCTGGTACAGCTCAGTCCCGAAAGCCGTCTGGATAGTCTAAGGAGTATCAATGTCCTAGACTACCAGGTGGTTCACTGGGAAAAATTAAAAAGGAGCGAAGGCGTTATACAATGTGTTCGCTGCCAGAGGTTCGGGCACGCCGCGTCGAACTGCCAAATGCAGCCTCGATGCGTGAAGTGCGCAAAGAACCACAGTTCCGAAGAGTGTGCTCTGGGTAGGGACGGAGCATCCGATAGGACGCAGCTCTCGTGCGTGTTATGTGGAAACGTGGGACACACCGCAAACTATCGGGGTTGTCCTAAGTTCGCTGACATTAAAAAAACAAAACTGGCTCGGCAACAGAAGGTGGAGGTCAAACGTTCACCTGTTAGGTTTCAAACACCAGCCGTCACGTCCCAAATCTCCTACGCCCAAATGGTGTCAGGTAGGGTGGCTACGGCACAGCAAGCGGCTGTTGCTTCTCCGGCGCCAATGCCGAGAACAACAGAAGCTGCACCTAACATGCTGGCCATCTTGCTCGCAATCCAAGGGCAGATGGCACAGCTGCAACAGCAGGTGCAAGAACAGGCCAAGCGGGTGGACCAGATCTACGCGATGCTGCCGGGCCTAACGCAACACATGTCGTAATGGGTACGCACATGGTGGAGCAAACCTTGAAGGTCCTTGCGGTGAATGTTAATTCACTGATTAGGATCGAACGAAGAGCCGCGATGTTTAAATTGCTACAAGACCAAACTCCTGATGTGCTTTTCGCTAGCGAAACCAAGCTAACCGATAAGCACAATCGGAACGTACGGACATCCATAATGCTGGAGGAGTGTCTTGCGTCGATCGCAATGTGATCAATCTGGTTAACTGTTGATTGATCAGGAGTTCTCCAAGTCCCCTTGTGTATATCGAGATATGGGAACCGCGTGCTAGCCACGACAATGTTTCGCCCCGCCGCAAAGTCGATTAGCCTGAATCCGTCATCGGAGGTGGTGTTGTGCAGGCTATATTTTCCGATTGTTCCACCAAAGATACCCTCTCTTCCTAGCTTTGCATTAAGATCACCGAGGACAATTTTAATGTCATAGCTAGAGCATTGCTCGTAGGTCTTGTTAAGAAGCTCGTAGAAGGCATCCTTGGTGTCGTCATCTTTCTCCTCTGTGGGGGCATGCGCGCATATGAGGCTTATGTTGGCGAATTTAGCCTTGATGCGGATTGCTTCGAGGCGCTCGCTCACATGCCGGAAGCTGAGGACTTCTTGTCTTAGTCTGCCTCCGACAACAAATCCGCATCCAAATAAGCGCTGCTTTTGCCGTCGATAGCAATTGCTGTAGTAGATGTCGCAGTTTTTCATCTCCTTTTTGTCCGGCCCATCCCATCGAATTTCTTGGATGGCGGTTATGTCTGCTTTGCAGCAGTCTAGGGCCTCCGCTAGTTGCTCGGCTGCACGTGGTCTATTAAGGGATCTAACATTCCACGTGCATATCCGAAGCTCATTGTCCTTAAATCGTTTGCGTGGGTTATCAACAGTAGATCCGTCCATATCCGAGGCTTGTTGATGCTTCGTAACTTAATCTTTTTAAAATGGCCGGGCAGTTACCCCGGCGGCACAACCCCCAACCTGGAGGACCAGTTCCACTTTGATTGCCCCTAGGACGAGGGGTCGGTTACACCGAAGCCAGTAACCCGTTCCGGGATGTGAGCGCTGCCGTTGGCCCTTATAGGGCTAGTCCGCCACCATCTCTTTTCCAAGACCCTGACTAGGTCCTGGAAATCCTTTCCGGCCTGAGCTCCAAATATGTCGGAGTAGCCCGGATAAGGCCTTGGTACTAGGTTTTGTGAAACGGTGGGGAGTTCACAAACCTGTATGCCCTATCAAAACCGTTTCAAGCTTATTAACTTGAAAACCCTTAAAAAACGTAGAGATACAGTCGAATTTCAGGTCACGTTGACTGCGCGTCCCTTCTCAACTTTATCTTCCTCAGCACTAACACTCACAATCTACGTACCCTTCGTTCACCATCAACCAGATTTTAACAAGACGGCTGATTTAATTTCAAATCAACACTCACCATCAGAATTAGTCGATTCCGAGGACACATATGACAGCTTTTTTTGCGAAAAATTATACGAAGCTATGTTCCACTTTCGCACTTGTGTATTTTAAATCATATCTATCCCAAAAAATCTGTTTAATACGAGTAAAGTGCTTCCAGAGTTACAGAGTTACAAAACGAAAGTTGCAGAGGCGAAGAGGGTGGAAGTTAGACCATGTCTTCTTATTTGGTAAGCAACCTGATCTGGAACCTATAGTATGTGGTTTATACCTTTTCGAAAAGCGACCAAATCTTTCACTCATGTCTCAGCTGCTGATAATGCAGGGAACCAAGCTGCTGACGTTTGACGTGACATGTATGTATATTCAGTTCTTGAAGAGATTGAGGTAGTGAAGAGCTCCCTCGATACCAAGGAATGCCACTGTCATATTCTTACTCAGAGAAAGTGATTTTCAAATTGATCAGAGAAGAGGGTATAGTGCGATCTTAACCCATTAACTACACTATATCTTTTTTTGGTAGGAATGATGGCAATTCGCTTGAAGGAGATGCTACTTGATGCGTAGATCCCACTGGTTTGCTGAAATGCAGCAAGAGAAGTGTTTTTTTAAGTTTATCCAGGAATTTCAACGACTTATGGCATTTTGGCAATTACACCATTACACCAAAATGAACGTTATGACTTCCATACTGGTGGCAAAATCGCATCATCATTTCCTCGTGGTGCCCTCTGGATAGCTATTTATAGTGAACTGACGATGAGCGTACTAAGTCCGATTGTACATGAATATTTGGACACTCAAACCTGCGAGAGCATAGCCTTGTGAAATCCAGTGTGCATGAACTACATCAGACGTGGCTAAAATATGCGTCTCACATGAAGAGCAGAATCCCTCAGAAGAAGGACGTACGGCGGAGGGACCCCCAAGAAAGAGTCAACGGCAGAGAAAGAAATCGAACAGCAAAACCTTATGCGAGCTACGTAAACATATTTGAAGCCCATATCCATTCGGATTTCCAAGACTAGTCAGGGTTCTGGAAAAGTGCTGGTGGCGACAGTGTTACAATTGGCAGCTATAGCTTCGAAGAAGTTAAACACTTCGTATTCCTTGGCCGTACAGTTACAAGCAGCAACGATACAAGCGCGGAAATAAGACGTTGAATAACTCTTGCCAACCGCTTTTTCTTCGGGCTTCGAACGCAATGAAATAGCAGAGCCCTCTCTGGCAAGACCAAACTGTCTTTATACAAGACCTTAATCATTCCCGCCCTGCTCTATGGCACAGAGAAATGGACACTGTTGAAAAAGATTGAAGAAGCTCTTGGCCGTTTCGAGAGGAAAATACTGCGTATTATTTTTAGTCCCATTTGAATTGAGGGAGAATGGAGGAGGAGATTTAACCACGAACCGTACGGGCTGTACAGCGACATCGGCTAAGTCATGCGTATGAGGATTCAACGCCTAAATTGGCTGGACCATGTTGAGCAAATGGACACCACAGCTCTGGCTCGAATAATCTTCAAATCCGAGCACCGGCGATTACTTAGCAGAGGGCGGGCAAATCTACACTGGTGTGAACAAGTGAAAGGGGACTTCAACCAACTTGGAGTGCAGCAACGGTGGAAGCATCTGGCGGAAGTTCGTGTCGGATAGAGAAGCTTATTAGTTGAGGACGAGGTTCACTCCGGACTGAAGCGCAACATAAGAAGAAGAATGCTTCCATACTATCATTTATAAGTCATTAGGATTGCCTGGGGTTAATCGACGATCGCAATTCTCATGATCCTATTGTGATCTAAAATCCAACCATGGCCCAGTTGATCATGCATCATTGCATACTTCCTTCACCGATTTATCACAATATGCCATCAGGCAATTCACTTGGAAGACAGATGAAGAGTGAAGGTTTAGCGCTGCATTTAAGATCCATGAAATCACGCTGTAACCTTACAGGTTCTGTTGTCATTGCATCTAAGGGCATGTTCACAAGACCAGAGTCGTATTAAGAACTGACTGTCTTTTCGTGCTTTCTTCTTACTAATAGAAATGGTATTAGCTTTAAGCACTGCTTAGAGGAATAACATTTATTATTGTAGCACAGTATATGCATAAGCATAAGATAGATAAGGTCAAGGGTAAGGTCAATGAGTAGATACTCATGTATCAGTTCTTAAGTGGCTCGTAGCTCGATATTTTGCCACAAGACGGATTTAATGCAATACATTTCTGTAGCCATATGCAGCATGAAATGAGGTTACAATGTGTATTCAAGGCATTTCATGTAATCGCCTCATCTTCGCTTTGTTCAACCAATAACCAGATTAATTTCTTGGTCTGATTTCTCTCATCACATTGGAATCTACTCTGGTTAATTTTGAAGGCCCATTATACCGAAATGAATGGAACTAACCCGAAATTCGTTGCTTCAAGATAAGGCACATCCACATACGAGTACATACATAAGAAGACATCGTCATAGCACGTGCCTTAATTTCATTTAGACAACGAACCAGGAAACTATCCCCTTACAGATCCCAATGAGCTATTAAATCCAACCACACAACACACTCAAATGCCTAACCCCTTACGCATTCCCAGCTTACTGACGAACATAAATTTCGTATCATAATATTAATAATTTGAATTCAAAACGATTATCACATATTCTGAGACACAAGGGAAGACAAACTTCCCGGATTGATTAACTTAATTACCCAAACAATTACACAGCAATTACCTAGCTCACATCCCACTATGAATATCGTGCAATAATTTATCAAACGATACTAAGGTCGTGTATGTAGTCCTGTGGTTGGATAGATGCCTATTAGTACAAGTCCTGACAAAATTTCAATTACACTCCCAAGTGTTATAATTTAATAACTCAGTACGCATTTACTGGTATGATTATGTGGCACGAGTACAGTATAGAACATTAACCACTCGCATACGAGCCCATAAGAGCAAAACAAAATATTTTTCTTTAAGGGTTGACGTTTTGGATTGTCTTGTCATTTGGGGTTGATTCTACTGGGGAGGCTTGTATGTCATAAAATTGCTTTTCTGCCAACATTTTAATTAAAGAATAATGTTTCGTTTTTCTTTTCAAAAATATTTAAAGAAAGAGAATGTGAATTATATTTTCGAAATAAAATGTGGAATTGCCTTTCAGTAAGTAACTTCTCTCTCTGTAGCATTTTCAATGCATTCTCCAGCTCTAAATACAGAATTAAGCCCTTGAATATGTGGTCAAGGTTGGTGTCGCTGTACAGACCATACCATATATCTCGTTATTCAAACGCCTGCCCCATTCACAGCTGATCCAAATCGAAGACTTTTTGACCGTTGGTGTCCATCTCCAATATAGGTATCACCTTGATCAAAAAGTTCCCAGAGTAACCGGGAAACCGTGTGGCGCTGTCATTGTTCCGATTTGAGTTCTGTTTTTTTTCTTGTTAAGTTGGTACATCTGTTGTTGATATTCCCTCTAAATGTTAGCATCATAGCTTGACATTTGCAAAAGTTACGAAGCCAAGACTACATCTATCTCTGTGTGTGTTGGTGATTTTTTACAATTTTAGAAATGAATCTAAGTTTGCAACAACGAACTTGTATTAAATTTCGGTAAAAAAAAGATTTAATGGTGCGCGAACGTTGGAAATGTTGGAAAAGTGTTTCGGCAACCAGGGGCACAAGCGGTTCAAGAGTGGTCGTGAGTCAATCGAAGATGATGAACGCTATGGCACAGATGTATCAACTTCTAACAACGCGATGTCGATGGCGCGATATTTAGCTCATTGGACTATCACGCAGAGACTCTGGTTTCGATTCCATCATCCTTTCGGCGCGCAATGGCAAACTCCCGTATGTAAAATTGCCTAAGAAAAAGATTCTATGGAGTGCCGTTCGGACTCGGCGATAAACCGTAGGCCCCGCTCAGATGTGACAAAAATGAAAACATGAGCAACACAAATGAGTGTCAACAAGGCGGGCTGCCAGCGCCACAGTGTTTTTTACTTCTCAGTAACAAACGGCCAGTGTAAAAGGTTTTGAGTTTTACGATAGACACACTGTCCTTCTTAAAAGGATCCTTTAAATTTGGAAAGGAACATATATGGTCTACCAGCCCCGCCTTGGGGCAACGTTCTGTAGAATATTGCCTCAATTCGATCTCCTACTCGTAACCGTGGCAAAATGGAACGTTCCAACACTGACAAATTCAAAAGCACTATTACTGATCAACAGATATAATAACCAGTACTAGAAACGAGACAGCGGAAAGATGGAATCAACAGTAAAGTAAAATCCCGGAATAATCCAATTAAGACCTAATTGAGGCTAAGTCAGGGACTTGGAAAAGAGATGGTATTGCTCACATCCCCGAATTGGTTACAGGCTCCGGTCTGATCGACCCTTCCTGTTTAACCGATGTTTTGAAGTATCTAAAATGGAGCTGACCCCCTAGGTTGGGAAATATGCCGCGGAAATAACTGTCCCGCCATGAAAAAACAAAGAAATTCAGGAAGCTGAAACAAGCCTCGGGTGCGGACGGATCTACCATTGAAAACCCCTGCAAATGATTTAATAACAAGCAACTTCGGATATGCACGCGAAATGATAGATCTCTCGATAGGCAAATTTCTTGTGGCAAAGGTACGGTTGCTGATATCCCGAATAGTGCAAGAGCTAGCTAATCATGTTGGGAAGTTCGATTTCAGACGGCTACAATTGTTAGAAATTGCCAAATCCTTTTCCAATCGAATCTGTCATAATCTCTTAAGAGGTTCCCTGCCGATGGCGTCAAATATCGAAAACCAGCGGTAACACTTCCAGAAAACATCACACATGCCGTGTCTGTCTGTTGCACTGGGTTTCTCTCCATCATCACAACGAAATCCCTGGTTTGACGACGAGTGCCGGCAAAGCGGCGCTGCATTGAAGGACTAGAGCTGTTCACGAGCTTCAAGAGCAGAAGAGGAAAAAGACAAAGCATGAGAAGAAGTAGACTCCCTACAGAGACATTTATCGTCTTATCATCACCTATAAGGCCAGTAAAATCCTCCATCGATCAAATATTCAAGTTATGGCTTCAAATCGATAAACACCACCTATTCATCGATTTTGAATCGCCTATGACAGCATCTATGTATAGAGACGAGCTATACAGAGCAATGTCTAGTTTTCTCACCCCTGTTAAACTCATCCATCTGTGCGGGATGACGATGGAGAATGCACGCTGCTCCATCAAGGTCGGTTAATATCTCACCGAAACCTTTGATGTTAAAGTAGATGCTGTCAACCAAAACACCCAACACCGTGATCTCTGGCAGAACGTCCCCTTCCACAAACATGACTTTGAGGGAGTTAAATACTTTGTCTACCTAAGCTCCTTCAAACGCTCCTTGTTTGGGCTAAGAAGGCAATTGACTAGCAAAGCCCTCGCTCAAACACAAAAACTGCCTTACATAAGACCTTAAGATTGCCAGTCCTGCTTTATGGCTTTGAGACGAAAATTCTTTGAGTGATTCTTGGCACCGTCTGCATTGACGGTGAGTGGAGGAAGAGATGCAACGACGAACTGTAAGAACAACGACTTAACTAGAAGAGTGAAAGTCCAGCGACAGATATGGCTGGGTCATGCCAAAAAGCTCCCGGAATTTATTCAGAAAAATAAAAATACAAGCTTATCTATCTATATCTATCTTTCTATATTGTCCCCTTCAAAGTAATCCCCATAGACTGCAACATACTTATGCCAGCGCTTGATCCGATCTTCGAAACAATTTTTATATTCGGTTTTCCGTATGTCCATCAGTGCTTCCCCCAATTTTCCATTACTTCCTCTCGGCTGCTGAAACGCGTTCCCCGTAGTGGTTTTTTAACTCGATTGAACAGAGAGAAGTCACAGGGAGCCAAATCATGTGAATTTGGTGGCCGTTGGATGGTATTTTATGCATTTTTCCCCAAAAAATTACGAATAATGATGGCATTGTGCGACGGTGCGTTATAATGGTGCAGAATCCACGAGTTTTCTGACCACAATTCTGGTCTATTTCGGCAAATTACTTCACGCAAACGACTCATAACGCCCAAATAATACTCTTTGTTTACTGCCTGGCCTTCTGGCAAAAATTCATGATGCACTACACCGTTGTAGTCCATGAAAACCGTGAGCATTGCCTTCTTTTGTGACTGAAAACGACGTGGGTTTTTTGGTCTCGGCTCATTTGGTGAACGCCATTCACTTGCCTGATGTCTGGATTGCGTGTCGTACTCATAAATCCACGTCTCGTCTCCAGCAATGATCCTTTTGGTGAATGTGGAATCGGATTCAGCCTCGCAAATCATCTCTTTTGCGACGTCAACACGATCTATTTTTTGCATGAAATTGAGGTCTTTTGGCACCAACTTTGCTGCTACACGACGGAAACCTAAATCATTAACGGACGGATCCATAGGCAATGTTCAAGTCCTCCGCTATATCTCTGATGCTTAAGTTGCGGTCATTGGCCAACATTTGGTTTACTTCATCAATGTTTTCGTCGATTTTCGATGTCGATGTTCGATGGTCGATGGATGCCACTGCGTTCATCATCTTCGATTGACTCACGACCGCTTTTAAACCGCTCGTGCCACTGGTAAACGACCGTTTTCTTTAGAGAATCGTTACCGAAACACTTTTCCAACATTTCCAACGTTCGCGCACCATTAAATCTGTTTTTTACGCAAAATTTAATACAAGTTCTTTGTTGCAAATTTAAATTCATTTCTAAAATTGTAAAAAATCACCAACACACACAGAGATAGATGTAGTCTTGGCTTCGTAACTTTTGCAAATGTCAAGCTATGACTATCGGAACAATGGGTGCGCCACAAGGTGGTTATTTCGGGAACTTGCTGATCAAGGTAGTATTGGCCATTATTATCTATGACCTTCTGCCATTTTCCGAATAGAACTTCTGTCGCTTCCCAGCGAAAAACTTGGCCAATTTTTTAACATCAAGAGAGTTTTGCAAACACCGAAACAAATGGTAATCAGAGTGTGCAAGGTCCGGGCTATAAGGTGGATGCATCAAAACTTCCCAACCAAGCTCCATCAATTTGTTCCGGGTCATCAAAATGTGTGTGGCCTAGAATTGTCATGATGGAAGACAACTCCCTTTCTGTTGGCCAATTATGGTCACTCTTTCTTGATAGCTTCATTCAAATAGTCAAGAAGTACACAATAGAAGATCGAATTGACTGTTTCGCCACGTTCTAGCAGCTCATAGTCGACAATTCCCTTCCAATCCCACCAAACACTCAGCATAACCTCATTTGCCGTCAATCCAGGCTTTTAAGTCGTTTGTGGTCGGTCAACGGCCTTTGACCATGATCGCTTGTGTTGGATATTCTCGTATTTAATCCATTTTTCATCACCTGTAATGATTTGCTTAAAAAATGGTTCCATATCGTCACGTTTCACTAATGGTTATTTGGTCAGTTAAATTTCTTTGCGTTAGTTCATGTGGCACCCAAACATCGGGCTTCTTTGAGTAGCCTGCTCGTTTTAGATCATTCCAAACTGTCATACGGTTGATGTTTAGCGTCTCCGCTATCTCCGGACAGCTTCCGTGCCGGTCTTGCTCCATTAGTTGCAAAATTTCATCGACTTTTTCAGTGACAAGCTGACCAGTGCGAGGTGCATGTTTTACATCGGAATTCCCGGAACGGAATCGAACAAACCACTCCTGGGTCCGGCGCTCTCTCACAGCATTTTCACCGTAAACTCTATCACATAGCGTATTTCGTAGCCTGACATGTCACCTTTCAAACACGTGTTCGTTTGACACAATCAGATTAGTGTTTCCAGATAAATGGACACCAACACCATCTAGTGGCAAAAAACCGCGGAAACCATTTTATGTGACCCAATACTTTGGCGTGTCTATAAAACTGTTGGTCATTCGCGAGCAATAACTTCAAAGTATATTGATCACAACTATAATAGAAAAGTGGAGATTTGCCATCTATGATGGATAGATACAGATCTGATCTGATTTTTCTCTCAATTTTCATCTGAGTAAACGAGTTTGAATTTCCCACATTTATTGAGAATACGGTTACAAAGATAAATCTTTAAGAAACCATCGTCTATATCACACGTTGCTGTCTCTAGAGATACCTATCTCAATTTCGGTAATTTTCACTTCGGCAAGTAAACTGTGGCAGCAGGATGTGAGGTGAGCGTACGCAGATTCATTTCACCTTGGGGAAAACTTTCGACGGTGTCACTGCAATTAATTTGCTTCGTTAGAAGGATATAAACCATTCCAGGTGATGATGTGTATAGTGTGTACTTTAGGCGAACACACACGTATGTATGTATATACGTCGGGTATAGTTGGTTAAGTCGATTCCTAACCGCTTATCAGAAAATGAAGTTTACCTTCCCTGCACAGGTACAATGGATTATCTTACGGTTGACACTAATAACTTTTTGGCGAGTTGCATGGCGGTTGTTTGCAATCGATATGCATGCTCGTAATATATACAGGTACTCACATTAATTACTCCTGAAACTTGGCAGCTATTCAATTAGCGTATGTCATTTATCATATTTGCATGGAGTGCTATCTGATGACTTTGGTTAAGAGATAGCTTGCATACATAGTTTGTTAGGTTTGTTAAGGGTTGGGTTTGAACTTGAGTTGATATACCCGTATCCGTATGTGGCGTTTGCATGGTTATGATGTGGTTGCTTAGTACTACTTTTGAAACAAATTTAGCTGTGAGGTTTCTTTGTCCCGCATTAAAGGATATTTTATATCTTTAATTTAGAGGATTTCAAAGGTGTTGAGGGTTCTTTAAAATGTTCCATGATTATTTCAAGTGAATCGGGCCTTAGAGCTTTACATTCGATGATAATTTATTCTAGAATACGATGCGGTGCACAAAAATCTTTGATATTAAAATTGTCCTCGGCGGTTTTAATGCAAAGCTAGGAAAAGAGGGCATCTTTGGTAGCACTGTCTGAAGATATAGCCTGCACGACACCACCTCCGATAACGGTTTCAGGCTAATTGACTTTGCGGCGAGACGAAACATTTTCATAGCTAGCAAGCGGTTTCCACATCTAGAACCAAATTGACCACATTGCGATCGACGCAAGACACTCCTCCAGTATTCTGGATGTCCAAATGTTCCGACACATCAACATCAACTCGGACCAATATTTTGTTGTAGCCAAGACAAGGTTGCGGATATCCCCAATAACGCCAGGACAAGCTAATATTGTGAGGAATTACGACGTCAGACGGCATAAATCGCAAGAGATCGCCAAATCCTTCTCCAACCAAGTCTCTCTTAATCTTTGAAGAGGTCCCTTGCCGCCAGCATCAAGCATCGAAGACCATTGGCAACCAAAACATGGTAGTTGAGTCGCAGTCGATAATGAAGATGTGGAAAGCGGCGATGACGAAACAAATACCGCTGTCCGGCAGGATCAGCCTTTCAACCTGAACGATGTAGACAAACAATTCCTTCATCCGACCTGGATGAAGTGAAGACAGCAATATCAAAAAAGCTGCTGGAGCAGACTTTGTAAGGAATATACACCAACTCATCTGTAAAATATGGTCGGACGAAAGCATGCCCGATGAATGGAACCTCAGCATTGCTTGTCCGATTCTCAAGAAAGCAGACCCTCTGAACTGCGCCAACTACAGAATCGTTAGCCTTCTAAATATCGCATACAAGATCTTATTTGCTGTATTGTGTGAATGTCTGAAGCCTTTCGTCAACAAGCTGATAGGTTCAAATCTGTGTGGCTTCAGGCCCGGTAAGTCCACGGTGAATGCACACACTCCGGTGCGAGAAGTCTTCAAGAGACAACGTCGTAGAGGAAGACCAAGATTCAGGTGCCGCAAACAAATGGAAGGGGACCTCAACCAACTTAGCATGCGAAACGGGAGGCAGGTAGCAAAAGATCGTGTTGGCTGGAGATGCTTGTTGACTGAGGTATAGGTCCACCCCGGACTGTACCGCCACCTTAAGTAAGAAAGTAAGTCAAGTGAGAAATATCTAGTCTAAATCTATCACACAATCACTAATTCAACACAATGAGAGAACTACTCGAACGGAACCGATATCTGTGAACCCAAACGCAGCATTCAATGCAACGCAAGAGGTCAACTCTAATGAATTACTTACTACAGCAGTCGTTGAGGTAAAATCAAATCACGGGAGATACGTTTACGAGTATTTACGCGCCTTGATCGACACAGGATCAGAAGCAACTTTTATATGTGAATCAGGCGCGCAGCAACTCCGAATCCCTAAACTTCGCACACTTGTACAAGTTTGGGAAAGTCTCTAATGGCACCAGTCAACACTATGTCGATTTTACATTTGCGTCGAAAGATTCTACCTTCGAGAGCTCTGCCAGAGCTTTAATTTTTAAGTCCCTAACTAGACCTATTCCAGCCAAATCAGTTGTAGTTCACTTCTGAAAAATAAAAATGGTAAACAGCTGGCCGATCTAAACTTCAACACGCTCGTAATAATAGATTTGCTTTTCAGCATCGAGCTATGCTCTGATCAGGCTTGCAAAGAAATCATAAGTTCCAGTCAAATTTTTGTACAATAAGGATGGAAAACAACCAGCATTAGGTTCAAACAGAGTAGGGCTCGCAGGAGATTTACTTCTTTAAAACGTGGTTTTATGTGTAACGAAAGGTAACGTACCGCATACAGTCAGTGTATCATGGGGTATCTAATGTTGCAGCACACGGAGAAAGTCGATCTGGATGAAGATGTAGTGATCAAGTTACCTTACCATAACTTTCTCCGACATCGCGTAGTGGATGGTATCATTCAGGAGTGGAAAATGGTATCGCCAAATCTGGCTAAATCCATCAGATAGTAACTATAGATAGAGAGAAGGGGCAAGAGGTAAGGACTTTTTGTGCACCTTATTTAGCCATATGAAGTCTACAAAAAGATGCCCACAACGAAGCAAATCAATATCCCATAGGAACACAAAGTGAGACGTACTTTGACGTCCAAATAAGTGGAGTTGACAGCATTCAGGAAATCAGACAAAACGGAATGAAGTTCATAAGTTGTTAGCATCAGCTTGGTTGAGGATGCGTAAATGGACTTTTAAACACAAGGAACTCGTCGGGGACATACCGGAACAGGATCATGAAATCGAGTTTGATCTGCCTTTAGGCCGGAATAAGTTGGTTTCCTAAGTACATAACATGTATTGGGTTGGTCTCGATGTTCTCAATCCGATGGATAGTTAAGTGATCCGGAGATCTCCAAATTTGTTACTTTGTCGTGAATCCAGATTACAATTTTTCAAATAGTTTCATTTAATATCCCTATGGTGTTGTTTCTAGCTTTGAATTACAGCGGAAACCTATCGAATATACAGATCCAAATGTGAAGTATTTTTAAGCCTTTAAGGGTACTCGTATGTATGCGATACTAGTTTTTTGTTGAAGAATGTGCAAAGAACGTTTGAGATCCAAAAAGACTAAAGCAGTGAAAACTCTACAGAATTGTCATAATCACTGTCTAAGCTTTCAATTGCCTCTCTACTAGTCGAGTTGGCCCGAAAAAGCACACACTTCTTCTTTTCCTTCTATTAACCCGCTTATAGGTAATGCGCAGACCGCAGAACGCGTCTACATACTGCTCGGTCATGGATCGCTTCAGTGGTTAGCCCGAGGCGTTGTTGCTCGTTTGCCATCGGAGAAATCCAGGAATTCTTTTTCCGACCTCGTTTTCTTACAGTTGGAGTGTCCATAGTTGATAGTGCCTTTTTAACCAGATTTTCCGCAGATCTTCTTTGAACGTAGCAATACCAGCTTATTCTACTCGCCTCAAGACTTCCTCTTATACGAGTTGATCTAATGGAATCGCGTTTAGTGACTCCGCTAGACATCCGGAGTTTCCCCTTCAATTTAAGTGGAAATTTCGATCGCAAAAGATTCCCGAATTTTCCCGCCATTTCATCCATCCGACACTCACTCTGTGGTTTACGTCGTCGTCACATTTCGCTTCCATATTAACGATTGATCCTAAGTACTTAAAGATAGTGCTTTTCGGAAGAACTATTCCGTCTAACATTATATCCGGAACAGGTTGCAACGGATGCGCAAATGGGCACGTCAAATGCTCCGTCTTTGATCGACTTATTTTAAACCCGTTTCTCTCTAGCCCATTTTTCCATGAATCTAAGGCGTTCTGTAAATCTTCGACGTTATCGCTAAGTATAACTGCGTCGTCAGCGAAGAGAATTGCCGTTACATTTACTTCGCGCATGCAGTCTTTTAAAAGATAGTCGAATACTACTACTACTAAAGAGGAAAGGGCTAAGTACGCTTCCTTGATGCACTCCGACATTAACTGGAAATTCTCTCGTTAGTCCAGCAAAGCTTTTAACCGCAGTTTTCAAGTTTCCGTACATGTCTTGTATTATTCTAACATACGTTTCCGGTACCTTTTGAGACCTCAGCGCGTCGTCAGCAGTATATCGATATAGTCCCCAGATGGGACTTTGCGAATGTTATGCATTCCTCGTGCATGTTGTTCCACATTTCTTGCGGGCTAAGTGAGTCTGCTATACCATTTATATTTTGAAGTACTTCTTTAGCCAGTGCGATAAATCTTGCGCTTCGTTCCTTCGATAGATAAGATCACCGGATTTTTGGCTTTCCAAACGATGCCCGTGTTTTCGGTGGTTCCGCTGTGAAAAATTCTGTAATGAGCAGACGGTGTTGGCTTACTAGAGATTCTCCAAGTATTACTTTACAGTCCTTAACACGGTTTCTCATCGACATTTTGCAGAGGTGATAATCTATTTGCGTTTCGTGGCCTCCGCTGCTACATTGTATTTAAGACGGTTAAGCCGTAAGCCCTACACGCTGCAAGGATGTCTTCGCCAGCTGAATTTCTGGTTCCAAAGCCTTTACCGCCGTGGCAGTCTTCATAATCAAGGAACGGAAAAGCACTTACAATGGCCTAAATTTAGGATTATCAGGGACTCTTCATTCGAACCTGATTATAGCTATGAGAATCATGCCTATATGCCCATTCATTTCAATGAACTGGTGTCATCGATACTTAGTTGTCAATTTTGAACAAAAAAAATTCCATAAAAACCACTCCACATACACAATAACTTTCTAAACACAAAAATAAAAATAAAAATCTGCCTGATCTATTCATCACAATCAGAACACTTTCATGTTGTCAAGGCAATGCAGGAGGAGTACTATGAAAAGGGAATGAGCGTTTTATAATTGCTTTTGTCCAAAACCCCCAGCCCAGTGTTCATTCTTCATCCGAAACTTGCAACATGTGGAAATTTTCTCAGAAATACTTAAAAGAGTGGACAACCATTACAGTACACAATTGTTGCCATTAACCTGAACAGGAGATGTGAACTTGTGAGCCAAGGATGATACCTTCTTCTATAACTTGTTTTAATTTCAAAAGAGAGAAAAAGAAATTGTTTTTGAAATTTCATTAAAGATGAACGCGACAGGGATTCGTGTCTTTGTTGTATGTACAATATGAGGAGAAAATTTCAATTACAGCTCGAGCTCTTTAATGGGTTCATGTATTATTCACGCAACACAATAGTTTTGAGTTACTCGGATATTTAATTCAAAGGATTCATATCTGTCCCTTAGCCTGTAAGAAATGTTTGACTCAATGGCGAGCTTTCATTGACAGTTGCTGTTCTGGCCAAAACAAAATTTATTTGTTTTTCATCTGAACATGCATGGCATTAAGATATAAATGTGGACCCTACCACTGATATTCTCAAATTTATGAATTTTCATTTTTTTTTTCTATTTAAACTGAGCATTCAGAGAAGGAACAGTTGAATGAACTTTTTACACAACGTCCTCGTTTTTACAAAGAATCTTTTAATTGAAATTGCCCGTTTTTCGGCAGAAATCGCTTCAGTGATGATAGGAGTATGCCAACAAAGCCAGCAATCGTCACGTTAGTGCCATGTACCTGCAGCTTGATGCAAGTGAGAAAGCAGGCAATCAGTTCCTGAAAAGTACTTATCTTGGAGTTGTCAGATCTGCTATTCTTGAACTATTTTGAAACTCGCTTGAATGCTTATCATTAGCCGCAACAGTAGCAATTCTTATATTGTTAGTCATGCTGTTACCTTAATAAGTTAAACTTTTCCATTGTCGATCTATTGTTTCCGAAAATCAACACTAGTTTCTAATAGGCAAATCTACAGCCAACAACCTGACGAAATTTGTATCAATCACTTTATGTGCACTTGAATTTGGAAATGAAGTAGAGGTGATTGCCACCGATTTCAGCAAGACCTTTAGTAAAATTTTTCATGATATAATCCTTCAACAATTATAGGGTTCCCGTTTCCAAACAAGCTTCATATCGTGGGCTCAATCCTAATAGGAAAAATGACGCTATAGGTACTATCTTCTATTTAGGGGTTCATGGCCTCTGATCCACTTAAAGCTTTCTCTGATGTCCCCGAGGGCAGGCATCTCGGTCCATTATTATTTATTCTGACTATTAGCGATGTCGATTGCATAATTGAAAATATCTGTAGCATAGTCTACTTACAGCGTAGTTATACAACAGCTACCATCCTCGGCCCTCGTTTAGTATACTCAAGGTTTCCACTAACTCGAGTACCTGCACTCATAACAACTTAAGTCGAAACTCCTTTAAGATGGGACACACTGCAATAAAGTGATAGACATCCTCTCGTTCTCTGATATTTCAAATGCTACACAAAAGTATGAAATTCGGACGATGTGGAACAAAATTCAAGTTAGTGCTCAGTTTGTCGGTTGAAATCTAAACAATAAAATATGTCTTGTCTTGAAAGTGATGATTCAATTTACTGTAATATTGATGGTATAGAGCCCCATTAACACATTTGTCATAGATTTTATTACCAGTCTTTTCCACCAAGGTCTTGAAGTTTCGCCATCCATTCTTCGACACATTCCCAAACTGCAACATTTGTCAAAGCACTGTCTTAGGTATTCTTTCTGGTTTCATCTCCATTACTCATACTATGTATGTTCTTGATTCGTTTATAAAAGCAATGTTTTGAAGATCGGACTCGATAAAGGACTTTAAATATATATTGATGTGGTGTGCGCTCTTGGTTGGCAACGATTAGTATAAGGCCTCGTAGAAGTAGCATCTTCCGACAGGTGCTGGTTCCTTAAATGACGAGAATGAGCCTCTGCAGCCGAACATCTTGCAGCTCTGCTAATAAGTCCTACTTCACGCCTCCCCGTGGCGCCATCTGGGAATCTCACTAGAGGTTGCGAAGTGAAGGGGGCAAATGGCGAGTTTCCTGCGCCATTAACCAGGATTAGTGTCGGAAAAACAAAACAAGACCTTATCCGGGCTACTCCGGCATATTTGGAGCTCAGGCCGGAAAGGATTTCCAGGACTTAGTTAGGGTCTTGGAAAAGAGATGGTGGCGGACGAGCCCTATAAGGGCCAACGGCAGCGCTCACATCCCGGAACGGGTTACTGGCTTCGGTGTAACCGACCCCTCGTTCTAGGGGCACTCAAAATGGAACTGGTCCTCCAGGTTGGGGGTTGTGTCGCCGGGGTAACTGCCCGGCCATTTAAAAAAAAATTAAGTTACGAAGCATCAACAAGCCTCGGATATGGACGGATCTATTGTTAACAACCCACGCAAACGATTTAAGGACAATGAGCTTCGGATATGCACGTGGAATGTTAGATCCCTTAATAGACCACGTGCAGCCGAGCAACTAGCGGAGGCCCTAGACTGCTGCAAAGCAGACATAACCGCCATCCAAGAAATGCGATGGGATGGGCCGGACAAAAAGGAGATGAAAAACTGCGACATCTACTACGGCAATTGCTATCGACGGCAAAAGCAGCGCTTATTTGGATGCAGATTTGTTGTCGGAGGCAGACTAAGACAAGAAGTCCTCAGCTTCCGGCATGTGAGCGAGCGCCTCGAAGCAATCCGCATCAAGGCTAAATTCGCCAACATAAGCCTCATATGCGCGCATGCCCCCACAGAGGAGAAAGATGACGACACCAAGGATGCCTTCTACGAGCTCCTTAACAAGACCTACGAGCAATGCTCTAGCTATGACATTAAAATTGTCCTCGGTGATTTTAATGCAAAGCTAGGAAGAAAGGGTATCTTTGGTGGAACAATCGGAAAATATAGCCTGCACAACACCACCTCCGATAACGGATTCAGGCTAATCGACTTTGCGGCGGGGCGAAACATTGTCGTGACTAGCACGCGGTTCCAAAATCTCGACATACACAAGGGGAATTGCAGAACTCCTGATCAATCAACAATCAACCAGATTGATCACGTTGCGGTCAACGCAAGACATTGCTCCAGTATTATGGATGTCCGTACGTTCCGAGGAGCCAACATCGACTCGGACCATTACCTTGTTGTAGCCAAGGTACGGTTGCGGATATCCCAAACTACGCCAAGACAAACTAATGCTGTGAGAAAATTCGACGTCAGACGGCTACAATCGCAAGAGATCGCCAAGTCCTTCTCCGATCGAGTGTCTCTTAATCTCCTAAGAGGTCCAATGCCACCAGCATCAAGCATCGAAGACCATTGGAAACATTGCCAAAACGCCATCAGAGATGCCGCTTCTGATGTGCTGGGTTTCACTCGTCCACCACAACGAAACCCCTGGTTCGATGATGAATGCCGGCAAGCACATGCAGCTAAGCAAGATGCATATAACGCGGCGCGGCTTAGAAAGACCAGAGCTGCTCATGAGCTCTATGAGCGGAAGAGGAGAGACGAGCACCGGCTTCTCATGAGGAAGAAGAAAGAGCATGAGAAGCGCGCGATTGAGGAAATTGAGAGATGCTACTCCAGGAATGAGGTTCGGAAGTTTTACCAATAGGTAAAAATAACATGCCGCGGAAACAAACCCCGAACCGAAGCCTGTAGAGATGAACAAGGGAACATCGTAGTAGAATCACAGTCGATGCTGAGGATTTGGAAAGATCATTTCTGCAGACTGTATAACGGCGCTGACGGACCAAATACCGCTGTCAGGCAGAATCAACGTTTCAACCTGGAAGATGATGACCAACAATTCCGTCCACCCGACCTGGATGAAGTAAAGACAACCATATCGAAGCTTAAGTCCAACAAAGCTGCTGGAGCGGATGGCCTGACTGCCGAGCTCTTCAAAGCGGCTGGCGATGACTTGGTAAGGAGCATACACCAACTCATCTGTAAAATATGATCGGACGAAAGTATGGCCGATGATTGGGACCTCAGCATTGTGTGTCCGATCTCCAAGAAAGAAGACTTTCATAAATAACCTGATAAATACATATCAGTGTGGCTTCAAGCCACCATAGACCAAATATTCACACTACGGCAGATTTTGAAGAAGACCCATGAGCTTCAGACTGACAGACAGACAGCAATGTCTAGTTTTGGCATCCCTGCCAAACTCGTCCATCTCTGCTGGATGACGATGGAGAATGCACGCTGCTCCATCAAGGTCGGTAAAGATCTCACCGGGATATTTGATGCGAAAAAAGGAAGCGATGCGCTGTCATGCAATTTTTTCAACATCGTAGTTGAAAGAAAAGTGCAAAACTCACGAGCAAACACAAGAGACACCATCTTTTAAAAGTCCGTCCGCGCTTTCGCAAGTTTTGAGACGAAGGCGGTGAAATGGATTTAGCAGTCAACGATGGCAAGACCAAGTATATGCTGTCAAGCAAAAAGGACAACCAACATCGACGTCTCGGGCAGAACGTCACCCTCGACAGATATAACTTTGAGGTAGTTAAGGACTTTGTCTACCTAGGCTCCGCTATAAATACAGACAACGACACCAGCGCTGAGATCAAGCGAAGAATAACTCTTGCCAACCGCTGTTTCTTTGGGTTAAGAAGGCAATTGAGTAGGAAAGTCCTCTCTCGGACAACAAAAGTCACCCTTTATAAGACTTTAATAATCCCGGTCCTGCTCTATGGCGCAGAGGCATGGACATTATCAAAAATGGATGAGTATGTTCTTGGTTGCTTCGAGAGAAAAATTCTTCGGGCGATCTTCGGTCCCGTCTGCATTGACGGTGAGTGGAGGAGGAGATACAACTACTAACTGTATGGACTGTACAGCGACATGGACCTAGCCAGAAGAGTGAAGATCCAAAGACTGAGATGGCTGGGTCATGTAGAGCGCATGGACACCAATGCTCCGGTCCAAAAAGTCTTCGAATCCGCCCCCGAGGGACAGCGCAGTAGAGGAAGGCCAAGACTCAGGTGGCGCACGCAAGTGGAAGAGGACCTCAGCCAACTTAGCGTGCGAAACTGGAGACAGCTAGCCAGGGATCGAGCTGGCTGGAGAAGCTTGTTGACTGAGGCCCACCCGGACTGTAGCGCCACCTAAAGTAAGTAAAGTAGTGTGCTCTTAACAATTTGAGAAAAGCAAACGATGTATTTCTTGCGAGCATGCTTTCGCTGTCAAACCATTTTTGCTTGTTCGAGCGACTAGTCAGCTTTTTTACCAATTCTGTTAGAACGTCCATTTTAAGTAAAGTATTCTCGGCTTCTAACATTGCGATTTTTGCATTAAGATTTTTTTTCGTAGAAGTCCTAGTTCAGAAGTATTTGTCGCTATATGGGAACTCAGGATCATAAGACATGTAGTCCGAGAATGTTTTCATTGCTATCCAAAAGTTACTGGTGCGTGTATCCCTGTTTCAAGCTAAAATGCTGTAATGCTTAACCGAGCATGCCATTCCACGAAGGAAATAATATTCACCTTGAGGATCACTTTCACAGGATCCATTTAGAATTATACAGTCTAAAGCATCGGCTAATACTAGGATTTTAACGCCTTTTGAGTCCCTTGTTTCGATGAACGATTTGGATAAAAGAATATTAAGTAAGTTCCGCTTGCAAAATTGTTTTGCGATAAACCTTTTCTACTATTAAAATCTCCAACTAGCATTTAATCTGTTGATCATAAATTATGTACTACATCTTCAACTTTCTTAAAAATCTCATTTTGCCCCTGGCAACAGCTTAGATGTATTGGTACTATTCAGCCAGTGCTGGCATCCATTTTCAGCTCCAGTATAGGTCTTTCTTCAATTCAACTCCTACTCCCTCCAGTTCCTTAAGATTAGCTAGTACTTGATATTTACTTTTTACAAAATTTCAATCGCTAATTCGTTTTAAAATTAAAATTAACAATTAACTTGCAATTAATTTAGTTATTGGTTAATTTAATTACAATTTATATATTAAAATCAATCGCAAATGTACAATATTACTCTTAAAGGACAAGAGGTTGATGAATAAAGTCGAATTTAAAACAAAAATACAAATTATTTTGCTTAGTTAGACCGGAGATTTATTGAGTAATATGTTACATCAATATCTCTCGTTGTTTGCTTCCTAGTTATCCTTCATCTCTGCGGTGTCGAAACATTTTTGGGGCTTCATTAAATCCCCGGAGTTATTTATGATAAATAAGTGGCCCTTACTGATAAAGATTACGTCCACAGTGTGGCAAATAATATCCCGGACTGACTCTAGAAAACATAATTAAAACACAATTTTTGTTTACTTTTCGGTACTTTTATTCAAAATATTTTCCTCCCGATTCAATACATCTGTTACAGCAATTCAATAGTGATTCAAATGCCTGCTCAAGCTTATTTTGGGGAATCGCTTCTAGTACCCGTGTCGAAGATGCTTGAATGATCGGAATTTCTTTTAAACCTACAATCCTTGCAACTTTTATTTCAATTTCGGGAACAAAAAGAAATCGCACAGTGCCAAATCAGGTGAATATGGCGGATGATTCAACTCATACACTTGATTTCGAGCCGAAAATTGACAAACAATGGATGCTGTGTGAGCCAGTGTACTATCGCGGAACAGAGACCAACTTTTTCTTCCTCAAATCATTTTGAAAAATGGTTTCAATAGACTCTTTGTTGACGTTCAATGCCTCTTTAATCATTCCGAGTGAAATATTGCGGTCTTCTGCAACAAAATCATGGTCTTTTTGGATTATTTCAGGCGTCCAAAGTGTGTTTCTTGTCTCTCTGCCGCCCAAAAAAAGTTATATGTCACTCGAAAACAACTGCTATAATCAAACAATCAACATGGTACACTTGTTGCATCAATCGGAATGTTTCTAAAGTATTTTTACCAAGTCCTACGTGCCTGCTTAATATCTTAAGGATTTTCTGACCCAACCGTATCTCTAATAAACACCTCAGAGAAGGGGTCAGGAACCTATTAGCACGATCATCCAACGACGAAAGTGGCGGTGGATTAATCACATGTTCCGAAAATGTGATAGTTCCATAGCTAACCATGCTATGCAATGGAACCCGTTAGCTCGGGATAGCAGAATACCCGGCGGTCCGAGGAGAACATGGCTCAGAACGGTCGAGATGGAGCCACGGCAGTTAACAAAAAGTTGGGGAGAAATTAGGCATATTGCCAAATACGCCCATTGGCGTAATGGAGGTGCTAGATCCCACAAGGGACGTGGAATTAAATAACCGCTCTTTGTTCCATGTTAAAATTTCAACATCAAATGAAAAGGTGTTTTTGAAAAATATTTTTTATAATTGTTAAATGTCAACCAAATATCATGAAATTTTGGCAAATAGTAGAGAAAGATTCAAGCTTTAAAACAAGAGTTTGAAAAAATAGTTGACGCTCTCGGGTGCTGAGAAATGGTTTATGTCCGGGATATTATTTGTCACACTGTATATGTCCCCCTTAGAAAGACAAAAGTTATATTGCTCTTTTCCTTGAATCTTTGTCAGATTTTCACACAAACCGTTACGTTGAGTCTGACAAAAGCAGCAGCTCATTACACCAAACCACCGAAACTTTTATCGAAACCATGTGGAATCATCTTGTGCTGCTCCATCAACAAATTTACTGGCTGCCCATCTCTATTTTAATCTTCAATTACGCCTTAAGCTGTTCGCGATAGGAAGCTGGCATGATCCCACAGACAGTTCGGCTACATCATCTGCATATGCCTATTAGGACTCTCTTGAGAAGATTAAATAGAAAGAGAAACAGGAATCGTTCTGACAGCAGATACCACACAGAATGCCGTGATAACCCCTAAACACTCCCTACAACTGCATATTGTCTGCAGTCTGTTCTGTTCAATTATATTACTTTAGAAACTGATAGTTTCGTCTACGCTGAGTTAGATAGCCAAGTAATACACGCAATCAAAAGTTATGTAATCGAGAACACCTCCTTCGGAGTGAAAATCGGAATCTACCTTCAAAATTTCGAGGCCACTCTTTTACAATTGTCTGCATTGGTACGAGTGTATTGTATCTGAGACTGACGGCTTTACCAGCATCACCAGGTGCTATAATCCTTTTGCAAAAGTGCTTATAGGAAACACTCATCGATATATGCATTAGCATTAGCTTATTTTGTTTTAGGCTTGATCTCTTACTAGTCCTCTTCGTTCTTCACTCCTCCATGACTCACATGGCTTACCCTTCCACTACCTCTACCAACTCTGTTGTTGTTAATTCGAACTGAGTTTTGGTGGGCTCGATAAGATTCGCCTTTAATTTATAAAATATCGAAAGGGCCTTTGGAATACAGAGTTGCCTTTAGACTTGGAGACTTGCTGTGTTGCATGATTTTGTCAATGTCACCTTTGAATATATACTTTGTGAAGCAAGTAATATAATGGAAGATACTACGTCCAACAGATCGGTTTAATGTTATTTTCTTCATTTCAACCCCCATCCCTTAAGTAGTAAAAATATATAACAAAAAATATAAAACAAAAGCCAACTATTCGATTGCTGGCAGATTGTAGGGTATTGCTGTTAATTTGATAATAAACAAAATGCCAGTGACCTACCAGTATAAATTTATTAATGCACCTTAAATTACTTTAGATTGCTAACATGCAGATACCTACAATCTGGTTTGACCGGACTTTTCACGTCGCTGTTAAATTTATTCTTTATCAAGACCTTAAAGCTAATAAATTTTAATCAGTCAATTAGGCAAATCAAATTAATGTGTTGAATTGTAAATAAAAGAAATTATAATTTGTATATTTTGTAACAAATTGACTCTTGCATATTTAACAAGCATTTTTGCACTTAGAAGTAGTGTAGTACTTTTGGACTTGTAAAAGCACTTAGCATTGGACTTATGAATGCGATTGATTTTTTACATGCAGAATAATTTGTTCAGGTTATATCTTTCTATACTACTGAACCCAGTATTCAACCTATCGGAATTCTAAAGTGCAATGATGTAGAAGCTGCAACACAATGTTATAGTTTTATCCACAAACTTACCTTAATGGCACTCTATTACGGGCTGCTGCAGGATTTCAATTGAGAAATCCTACACTTTAGCGTTTTCCTTAGCCAACATCCTACAGTTTCTCATTTCAGGTGAATAGGGATCTTACTGCCTCTGCGGGCCATCCAAGACGAAGACTTCCTGCGGTGTGTTATAACGAAGAGATCATTTTAAGTTCGGAAGTGCTACATCTCAAGGGGCCGATGCACATTTTTTTCTGACCAGGTCATGATCTACGAAGCTGTTCTGAATTTATTTGCCATATCTTTTCTTCTAAAGCACATCAATGCAAACAAAGTTGATAATCACTCGATGTATCTTGCGTTTAAAACAGCCAAGGTATGCTTTTGCCCAATGAAATAAAGTGACACTTAATGCTTTCTGATACTTCTCTTCTTCCTAAGTTTTTTTACAAAACCAAAACCTACAGGCTACATAGGCGAAAGATTCCGGAATCAAAATTAAGAGCTCTTATGCGATAATGCCTTCTTAATGAGTCTTCTGTTTCAAAACCTTTAAATTTCCGAAACTTAGAAAATGATATCCCGCTTTACTTAAGAAAATTTTGCTTTCTATGGTTTGTTCTGACTCGAAGTGGAATTCGGGTTATTTTCACCGTATCACAGTCTGTAGAAGTCTTCTTTGGTAATACGAGTACTCAACGACGATTCCTATTTTCAAAATTGGCTCTTCAGGTTTCTGTTCAAGTCTAGTTGCCTTGACACGTTCTTCTACCTTCTAAAGTACAACTTGTGAACGAGGTTTCCGGAGAAGATCTCCTCCATTTCCACTCATGCTGTCTTTTCTTCATCCGAATAACCCAAGCCTTGTTTTTCTGCTCTTTCATTGCACGGGCCACTATAATCCTTAAACCTCCTCATTGACGAGTTCTATGCAACCCACGACATTGGTTACGATACTTCTACTAGCTTCCTTGCATCGATGTAAACCATCTTATTCACTTGATGCAAATTGCAGTGGCGTTGATGGAAGGATTGTAACTTTTTTAATTTGGTTGTTGTGATCATTTGCCTGTTGCTTAGTGGATCCTGAAAGGGGAAGACAAGTATATATTGTATGTCTATCCCTAACCATGGGTATACGACTCTCCGCAACAAAGCCAATTACCCCAAGTTCAATTCTATGGGTGGTGTCATGTAGACTAAGGTTTCCGATGTGCAGCAAAAGAAAATGGTTTGTGTATTTTGAAGTTCAAATCTTACGGACATTGCTCATAAGTTCTATGGTGGAGTTCCTAGCAAAGTTCATGGTGGCAACACCTATTTTCTCTGTGAGGCTTAGTAGAATACAAATCTGTAGCGACTTCGTAAAGAATAAGAAGATTTCTAAACAGATCACTTAAAATTAATTTGGAGAAAGACTTGTTTCTTATAAAGACTTTTGCGAACGGTTCAAAACTGTCATTGCAACCAGTATACTTGTCAAAGCCCTCAAAAGGAGTAAATCAAGTATTCTGAAATCACTCAGAGAAATTGGTCGCACCTTTGCAAAGTCAAAAAGAGAAACTCTCCGTCTCATGTTTGAGAATCACTTCTCAGATAACCTAATCAGAAGCAGCTCGATACGAGTTCCTATTAACGAAGATGCTAGTCAGTGACTAACCAACGAACCGTCGGTTATGATGTCGGCTGAGGCGATTAAACATGCTGTTGGTTCCTTTGATGACTTCAAGTCGCTTGGTACCGATAGCATATATACAGTTATGTTTCAAAAAGTTATTGGCCAGAGCTGGAGAATCTTCACTGCTAGCCTAGTAATTGCACAAATACAGGCGGACAGCAAGAGCTGCCTTTATACCGAACATGGAGATCCATGTGCGCAGAACTGCTTTGGGAATGCGTCCTCTATCTGGAATAAAACATGCTTACTTGCCAACGTGGAACAATCTGCAATAGTGGACTTCATATTTGGTAGACAAAATTTAAGGCTAACTGGGCATTTTCAACGACACTGAGACAACGCAACTTTTGACGGAAATGCAACTTGTCCAGACTGTGGGGAGCGGATAATCACTTGTACTCGTACCTAGTCAAGTCATAAATACTGTTACACAGAAAAATCAGCGCCAAATGAAAACGAGTTAATATTTGTTTTATTTTTATTTGGTTATTCAATGGCTACAAATCTTAGAAAAACTTATTCGAAATGACTTCCATTTGCCTTCCAGCACGACTTAAGACGATGTGGCCACTCATCGATTGCGAGACGTACTTCTTGCATGGGGAAATTGTCCACTGCACGGACAAGGGCTCGCTTCAACGACTCAATATTTGAGTATCGAGTAGAGCAAGCCATGCCCTCTAATACGGACCAAAACTTTGAATCCAATGGGTTGAGGTCTGGACTACCAGCTGGCCAATCATCCGTTGATATGAAGTCCGGAACGTTGTTTTTGAGCCACAGTTGAGCAGAGCAAAGTCTTGCTGGAAAGTCCATGGCTTGTTGTTGAATATTGAATGGCTGAGAGACTTCACAATGGGTTCCAAGACGGTCGATTGATATACTTTGACCGATGTTTTCACTCCATTCTCGCAAAAATGGAGCTTAGTAGCGCCATCGTAGCACACTTCCCACCATACTATTACAGACGCGGGATGTTGGCCTCTTTGAACCCTCGGGATGAGTTGGGATGCCTCGCTGGATGATCGAGCATTCACACGATCGTTCCGTTTATTGAACGATTTTTCAATCTTCGATCTTCGCTTGCGTTTTTCCTTCAATGCGGCCGCGAACAGGTGTCGCAGGTGTGTCACCAACTTGTACGCGCTGAGTCCTAAATCTTCTTTGATAATGCGAGACATGGATTTTTGCGAAATTTGCATTTCCCGCCACAAGATCTTCTGTTTTCGGCGCGGTTTTTGGTCGATTCGTTTCTTCACCGCTTTGATCGCTTTCGGAGTTCTCACATTGCGCGGACGGCTGGATCTTTGACGGTCTCGTACTACACCAGTATTATCAAACAACTTCACAACACGATACACAAAATTGCGAGTGATTCCAAGCGGTCGCAACGTCCTAAAGATATCGCCTTTTTCCATGTTACATTCAAGTATGCCAACAACTATACAACAATACGATTTTCGATGTCGCCCCATTTCATGATTGTAAACGATTAATGTCAAAAACTTTTTACGTCACAATGAAGCATAAATATCAACTGTCAAATCGTAATCAATACGAAATGGATGCGCCCAGTGTTGCATTCGTAATGAGTGAGTTCAGTTGTGTACCAGTATTTATGACTTGACTAGGTAGATTAATCCAATGTGGAATAGACGTGATCGATTAGTACACTAAATATTGACTTTCCGTCAGTCCACTCAAAACTAAGATTTTTTTCAGGAATCATCCTCGATTACAAGATTGTATATTCATGTGTTACTTCGAAACCCTTAGTGCACGGTATGACACTTGTCACCGAGAAGGTTGCTCTTGAGCTACCCTTCTATAATTATCCTATGCATCAGAACGATCTGCTAGAGCGATGAATTTTCGGTGAGTTGCCCACTAAGGCCTTAAGAAATGCAAAAGGAAGATAAAAATAATTGTCTTTAGCGACGAAGCTCATTTCTGGTTGAATGAGTATGTTATGTTGGTCCAATGAGCGACCTTAGGAAATACAAGAGCTAGCAACGCACCTGGAAAAATGTACTTTTTGGTGCAGTTTATATTCCAGCGGAATCATAGGCCCATATTTTTTTCAAAAATTACCGTGGAAACAACATTACTTTCAATAACGCGGCGCCCCCTACCGTTCAATGATTTCGAACTTTTTTTGCCCAAAATTCACTTGACTGACTTGAAATTCTACTTATCTGGTCATAGTCATAAGAAAGACCTTGTCAACAATGTACTATTAGGAAGAAGGCCTTATACGAGTAAGCACTAACAGCACTGTCACAATTCGAATAAGGAAACTTTCGCCAAGCAAAATTGGTTCGTTTGGTGAATGCGTTTACCCCGGGGAACCTTGTGCATGCTTCCTTATTTGGCTTTTACCTTGGACATACCTCAGTTGAAATGAATAATTTTAATTCAATTCAAAATCTTCACAAAATTATGGTTTAATTCGAATCTCATAACTTTCCCTTTTTAAGAACTTGATTTATAACACACATACACATATTCATACCAAGTCACTAAGCTATTCAGGATTTAAACGAGTAGAAGGCACCTTCATCATTGCAGCTCTTTAAAGTATGTGTGTACGAGTATTTCCAACAATAAATAAAATTCCCAGGCACTTACCATTACAATGTGATTCCACGAATAAAGTGTGCTCCTGTTTATGAGAGGATGGATGCACTGATAAATGCACAAAAGACTGAGAATTGCACGAATACAATCCACAAAGGAAGTTAAACAGACCAAAGGAGCGGTCCGCTCAAGGACACTCAATAGATTTGTAAAAAAACAAAAACAAAAAGAAGTATTGGTAAGCCACCTCAGTTGGTTGCAGTGTCCGATGGTTGTTTCTCCAACGTTGGCTAGTATAATTGATGAACGATTCGTTTGGGATTTCTGCAGCCAACCAGTTTTTGTAGAAATCCTTTTTGAGTAAATAAGCCCGAGCAAAACTGAGAATGATGGCAGAACACACATTGTTCCATTAGAAAATAGACAAAGGATGTGCTTACAACAGAGACCAATTAGCCTAGGTACACTCTTAAGCCGAATATGAACTTAAGAGGGATGAATATGAACTCTGTCGTCATGCAGATACATGGTAGAAGGACAATTCACAATGCATTCAATTCGAAGAACCTGCAATTAGGCTAAGGTGGCATTTTGATTTCCAAACCGCAACCACAATAAATCCCTGTAATTCAATTTACTTAAGAATTCTCTGATGTTCCACATAAATAGGTCTGACCTTGTTCCATTTGTACAGTGTCTTTCTCCGTACTACGAGTAATGAAACCTCTTAAGGAATTCAAAGATTTTCTTTGGCTACCCTACCTATGTGCCAGGCTAACTGGAATTGATCCAGACCAAAAAAGAGGCACATTTCGGTTTTATATTCAAATGGTAGCCCTAATTATTGCTGGGACTAACCATACCTACGTAATAATTGGAGAGTTCATTTATTTTCAACAACACCTCGGTACATTTTCCAGCCTTCTGGAGGCAACTAAAACAGCTGCCTACATTGCATACGGTGTCAATACCAATACGAAATTTTTAGCCGTTCTTTCTGACCTTAAACGCCTGAGATATGTCCTGCAGACAACCGAACTTCTTTATCCAAAAACAGACAGAGAAAAACTCGCCTACCGAGTAAATGAGAATTTTTGGCCCACATCAATCTACATGCTCGTCGGATTGTACTTTCTGTCCGGATGGATTGTATACTTTCTGCCAGGATTCAAATTTGTCTATGAGTATTTGAGCGCTGCAGAGGAGTTCTCCTATGAGACACCATTTTGGGTGGCACATCCTTTCGAATATCGGACACCGTTACGATGGTTTGTAGCGTATTTAAGTGAAGTTTGGGGTGGACATTCGAGCGTGTGTTCGAACATTGGAATTGACGTTGTCCTTTGCTGTTTGTCCAGGCAAATGTCCATGCATTTTAAGTACATCGGTCATGAGATCGAACGTTTTTGTCCCACTGGTAAGCCGGAGGATAGTGTTTTCCTTGCCAAATTAATTGAACGACATCAGCTAATATTTAAGTGAGTAGTGTCAATCCTAGATACGGATATGAGTACCAAAGTTTGCATTGAGAATTGGTATTTGTGTATTTCTTTGGAATCCTTTGCTGTCGTCAACAGGTTATGTTTGGATTTAAACGAAATCTTTGGTGTTTCTCTGGTGTTTAACTTCATCTCGTCGGCGGGTATCATTTGCTTGACAGCATTTCAGATAACAATCGAAGGACCAGGGGTGGAATTTGCCAAGTTCGGTTGCTTTTTCACATCATGCCTTGGACAGTTGTTTATTGTTTGCTACTTTGGGGATGAGCTGATAACTTGTGTGGGTTTTTACGAGTAATCTTAATGGTCATCTAAGAGTATCTTTTGAGTACCATTTTAGAGTTCAAGCATTAGTGATTCGGTGTACTATCATCAGTGGTATAAAGGTGACCTCAGATACCAAAAGCAGTTGGTAATTTTGATTCAGCGGTGCCAGAAACCAGCAATCCTTTATGCCAAAGGGTTCTCTGTGGTGAATTTGTTGACATTTAAAGAGGTAATGTTGGATTTTATTTTTGATTTTCACTATCTAAAGTCATATTTACAGGTAACCAGCATGTCATACAGGATCTTTGCTCTTCTGAGGACGTTCCTAGGGGAGATCTAATCAATGCGATAGTTCTGATAAAATGTTTGGAATCTTTGAATTAATTAGAACATGCAAAGTAGTCCAATTCAACTTATTTATTCACACATAGTAGAAAAGATAATAATAAAATCACATAAAAGCACTTAATTTCAACACTCAAAGTTCGCCGTGTAATCAATTCAAAATACTCATGAACTCAATAGTAAATGAGTGCGACAGAAAATCTTAGAACTTACTAACTTTCTTAATTAGATGGCACTACAGTCCGCGGTAGACCAAGACCTCAGTAAACATGACTCTCTAACGAGAGTCTTTTGCCAGCTATCTCCAGCGCTCTAAGCCTCTGGGCCTGAGTCGAGAATGGGACACTGGTGTCCTTACTTGCAGGGTGGCTAAAGCCCCTGTTAAATGCGGTCTTGAAGGCAACTATAAGTTGGACTGTATATAATGGATCGACTGGTAAGTCTCGTTAACTTTTCTGGCCATGAACTACACTAATGAGCGCATAGTGTAGTGATAAAAGATTTTAGGAATACCTTTCTTTAAATTCGGAAAACATTGCTCAAATTTCATTCCATTCCATATTTTATAAGATTAGTTCATGTGTGCACCTGGTGAAGAGGAGACTATATTGTTTTCATTTTTTTGCTCGTAGAGCTCGTGAAGCCCTTTCGATCTTTTCGGCAGCTCTGCTCAGTAGATCCGGCGTTTTTCAAGACTTGTCAGGGGGTTTCTTCATTACTGAAACCCGGCAAAGAGAGAGATGTTGCCCTCCAACCTTTGACGAGAAATTCTTTATCCTCTAAATCACATCGCAGTTGACGGTTATGTCTGTTTTAAAGTAGGATCTACGCCAATTCTGTGACTGCACACTGTCTCTTAAAGGTCAAAATATTCTATGTGGATATCCAAATATGGTTGTTATTCTCTTATGATCTATTCTGTATACAGTTGTTAAGTGTATGACTGCGTTGGCCAGAGGATGCTTTCCATAAGATCCTGATAGTCTCAGTGCTTTTCTTAGTTTATGTATAATTATTAGTCCCGATGCATTGGTTGAAAATCTTTCTAGGTGGCACTACAGGCCGGGTGGATCCTGAGACTTGCTCTACAGTTTATTACATCGTTACTTTTACTATCACAAAATTATATCTGTCGAAGGGTACCTTCTGTCCAAAACGTCGGTGTTTGTTTCGCTTGAAATCTGTCTGAATACTCTCGAAGATGGCACTGACAACATGCTGCTTTCTTTCGATTATGTCTATATTATCGGCGCATGCAAGTAATTGGACGAACTTTTGAAAGATTGTGCCTCTTGTATTTGCACGTGAGTTTTGCACGATTTTTTCAAGTATTGGGTCTGTAACTTAATTCGTGCGGTTTGCTAAGAAATGGCGTAACTTGCATTATTCCATTGGAACATGCGTTGGAAAGCTACTGTCATTGTACGTCATTTCAGTATATGTCATTCATTTGAAGCGTTGACAACAATAATTTTTTTTCACTCAAATATGTCGAACTTTGTGCCTGAAAAGTGTTTTTGCGGGGAGTTCTTCTTCATTACTTTAATATGAAGAAAACTGCTGCCGAGAGTCATCGTATTTTGGTGGAAGTTTATGGGGAATATGCGCTAGCTGAACGAACGTGCCAAAAGTGGTTTGCACGATTTAAAAGTGCTGATTTTGGCTTGGAAGACGATGAACGTCCTGGGCAGCCAAAAAAGTTTGAAGATGAAGAACTGGAAGCATTACTCCATGAAGATTGTTGCCAAACACAAGAAGAGCTCGCAAAGTCTTTGGGTGTGACTCAAGCAGCCATTTCAAAACGTTTAAAAGCAACTGGATACATTCAAAAGCAAGGAAATTGGGTTCCACATGAACTCAAGCCGAGAGACGTCGAAAGGCGGTTTTGCATGTCCGAAATGCTGCTGGAACGCCACAAAAGGAAGTCATTTTTGCATCGGATTGTTACTGGTGATGAAAAATGGATCCATTACGACAACCCCAAGCGCAAAAAATCATATGTGAAACCCGGCCAACCAGCCAAATCAACGGCAAAGCCGAATATCCATGGCGCGAAGGTAATGCTCTGTATTTGGTAGGATCAAATGGGTGTGCTGTATTATGAGCTGCTAAAACCGGGTGAAACCATCAATGGACAACGCTACTGAACACAATTAATCCATTTGCAGAGAGCAGTAGCCCTCAGTGGATGGGAAGTCTTACCCCACCCGCCTTATAGCCCAGACCTTGCCCCATCTGACTACCATTTGTTCCGGTCCGATGCAGAACGCCCTCACTGAAATACGGTTCACATCAGAGCAGAATATCAAAAATTGGCTTGATTCTGTCCAGTTCTTTTGGGATGGGATCCAAAAATTGCCAGAAAGATGGGAAAAAGTCATAGCTTCAGATGGGCAATACTTTGAATAATACTATTGTACATGTTTTTCTTAAATAAACGTTCAAATTTTGAAAAAAAAAACCGCACGAATTAAGTTATATAAAACAATATTTCTGTTGACAAAGTATCTATGGATCTTATTAGCATGGTCTAGCTTCTACTTTATAGTAGACCTAACGGTTTTTGCAACCTAATCTGCTTTATTAACGGAAGCCCCAAACTGGACAGCAATTCAACCTTTAACGAGTTTGAATCCATACAAAGAATTGAATCCCTATATCATCAAACTGAAATCGTTATTACAGGCGAATCTAATATATACATATCTGGGTGGCTTCTACATTCTGGATAGACAACACCCGAAGAACGGAGTGTTAAAATCTTCGCTGCGGAAAACAAGTTGGCCCAGCTTTTAAGTGCGCCCACGCGAATCCCAGACGTTGATAGTCATACCGCCAACACAGAAGAAAGCTGGAAAAAATTCAAACGAGCCAGGAATGACTGCAACGCCTTTCTTAAGCGTGTGAAACTTTCTATATGACAACTGAGGCAAAAAATACTACAATGTCCCAAAGGTAGTCGTTCCTCAAACACATTAGAAATTCTCCCTCATCCTCCATCCCAAAGCTCATTTACAATGACATTCCAGCTGTCAGCTCTTTGGACAAAGCAAATCTGCTTGCTGCACACTTTGCGGCCAACTCAACACTCCCAGATTGTGCTATGTCTCCGCATACACTTGAGGGCAGTGGGACAAATCCACTTTCGCAGTCGTGTTGTAGCAGGAGTACTTAAAATTCTTAACATTCACAAATCCACTGGTCCATCTTAAGCTTTTTTTATCAATTCTACACTTTAAGACTCTCTGATTCGATGAAAAACAGCATTTATCCAAAGTTTCTATATCCAAAAAAGGAAAATCTTCTTCTCTCTCCTCTTACAGACCGATTGCACTTACGTCCCTTCTTTCCAAGCTCATGCCAACGCTGATAAATCATCAGCTCATGAAATATCTCGAAACACGAAAACTTCTTAATGACCCGCAGTTCGGTTTTCGTAGCAAAAGGTCCACTGGTGATTTGATGGCATGTCTCACCGAAAAGTTGAACCAAAGTTTACATCGATCTGGCGAAAGCAAGGTAGTTGCACTTGATATTTCTAAGGCATTTGACAGAGTTTGGCATCAGGCTCTTTTGTCGAAATTACATGCAATTGGGGTCGATGACTCTCTTCTTCAATGGACTAGATGATGGATGGTTGGATGAGTGGATGATTTCAAGTCTGATATCCACAAAATAAATGCTGGTATGCCCCAGGGCTCTATTCTGTCTCCGATACTCTTTTTAATTTTCATCAATGATCTCTTGTCTGCTACTTCTAATCCAATATATTCCTTCGCTGACGACAGTACTCTCTGCTTTTCATATTCGTTCCCGGACTCACGTCTCTGCTCTTCGGCTGTAGGACGGGAACGGTAGCGTATATTGGGCTTATTGCATTCCGATATTAACAGCATAACCAATTGGAGAACTATCAACAGAGAGGAATTTAATGCTTCCAAAACACAATGCTGTCTGCTGTCGGTAAAGCGAAATGAAAATACCCAGCCATTATCCATGAATGGCACTTGCGTCGTTCGGTTACGACGACTTTTCATCTTCAGTATATTTGTCAACGACAACCTACATTGGGATGACCACACTTTTGATGTCCAGATTTCCTTAAGCGATGTAAGAAATTTTCCATCCCTCCTGATCTAGCTTCAATATACAAGGCTTTCATCTGCCCAAAACTGTAGTACAATGCTCACACCTGGTCAAGTGTGCCTTAGACTTATTTGCACCTATTAGATAGAAATCAAAACAGTGCAGTTGAACTTATAGTATATGTCATGCCAATATTACACAGTCGATTGACACCCTCGACCACTGACGTAATGTCTCCCGCCTCACCTTGTTCTATCGCTTGTTTCACCACCAGTGCTTCACAGAAATTTCCAGTTGCATTCCGCCTCTCCAAACTTTCAACCGTAATACTCGTCTCGCTGTGAATGCTCATCATTACAACCTCAAGCCCACTTTCGGACGTACCCCGAAATATCGTGATTCTTTCCTAAGCCGAAAAACTCGCTTAAGCTCATTCCCTGCCGAGCTCTTTATTTTCTAGCCATTATAACCTCCAAACATTCAAGACCAACGTACATTGGTACCTCTCTTTCTTTCCTCCCTAACTTTCATCGCCTGCGCTGTGTGCAATCATTTCAGGGTACTAACAACCCCTTGAGCGCGAGTCAATTATAAAAATAAAATGAAAAAAATTTAATCCCTCCAACAACATTTTAGAGCTGTTTGTGTTGCAGATAACGTATAATTTATAAACTTGATATGTCGGAAGGCCACATTATTAACATAAGTTTCTTCACCTAATAATTATTTCAAATATTCTATAATTGTTTGTGGCTTGTGAAGCACCTTGTAATGACCGGAACATTTTCTCTGCTTTGCAATTAAGAAATGAAACTGCACAAAATATGACTTGTATCAGCTACTCATCTTGATAATTCTTCAATCTATGGTTCATGACCGGCAAGCTATGCATTAAATGTACTTATCGAAATTAAAGGCTATGCATAAGCAAATATAAACAACTTTGTGTATCTTATTTGCAGGCTTACACCTCTATGTAATACGTGATACTGGTACAATAAATTAGAAACCGCCTTGTGACCTCGAAATGATATCTAAATTTCGACAGGTTTCACTATCAATTCGTGTCACAATTATGCTTCAAATCTGCGGATCTGTATTTGTTGCTGATACTCGTACACTGGTGGAATAGGATTTACATACTTTAAATGAAAAACAAAAACACAAACCAAAGCAGGTTGCTGTAATTACGAGTAATAATAAATGTAAACAACATCGAAACCTTTGCAAGACCTCTATGACTCATATGAGTGAGTGTATCTTTTTAGATCATGTTTGCTGATGCTGATCGTCTAGTACTGATTATATAACATAGTTGTGACTTCGTGGTATTGCGCAGTTTTTGTTTTTTTTTATTTTAGCTCAACTTACTTACAAAGTCGAGTCTAATGTGTGTAATCAGCTTAATTTTGATCATACGAGTGTGTACATTGTCTAGGGCCTTATTACAATTGAGCTCTTCATCTTAGAAAAGATCTCCCTTTACTGGCGTAAGCCTAGATTCATATTCCCTATGAAGATTCAAAGACAACTTTAGAAAAGAAAGACAACGACCTTACCAAACCACTTTGCAATATTTGGTATAAAGATATCTCTGGCGTTTGTACATTAACTCCTGTCTATGTCATACTATGGCCAACTATTCATGGGGGGCAGGAAATGCATTTGCCATTGCTTTCCGTCCTTCTCTTGATACAATTTTTAAACCCGTTCTAAGGGCACAGGTTCCACCCTTGGTATGGTATGAGTGAGGTTTTAGGCCTACCTAAAACCAACCACAGGTCACAGAAAGACCATTATCGTACTCAAAAGATAGGAGCCACCCAAATTTTACTGCTGAAATAGGGAAAACAGATGGAAGAAAACGCACAGATACTCGTAGTCTGGGAATTAATGATGCATATTTGATTTAAAGAATGGGGTACAAAATATGAGATAACTTTTCTTTAAAAATTTACTTTACTTTACTGATATTTCGGCCAACAGTTCCGCGTGGTCGAAACGTCAAATTTGAACGGTTCACGTAATTCGAAACCGATAACCGTCTCACAGATGGTTTCAAAACAAAACCGGTAAAAGGATTACGGTATTTCAACTCGGGGAATGAGCAAATATATAAATATATGTATCTATTGAAAGAAAAAAATCAAAAGCGGTAGTTAGCTGTTAAAAATTTGGGATTTTCCTGCCTTTGCTAACTTGTTTTTTGTTTGGTTCGAGCAAGACCCCGGACCCGAAGCTAAAGCTAAATTGTTGAAAGCTGCAATTGAGACCGCCGAATAGGTAGGAATGGTACTTTTTAAGGAATAGGGACTGTAAACCTTCTTGTAGACATAGGGGCAGAAATAGACAGCGGGAATTATGAACTTTCCGTTACAATTGTGTTCAAGTTTTGGTAGGGGTATGAGATTCTTACAAATCTTTTTTTTTTCTTTTAGCAAGCAATCAGTAATTAGGTTGGACGCTCGGCCGTTGTTTTTCTTGGCATCTCGGGGCACTAAAATGGTAGACCGTCCGTCCGCTAGAGTCTCCAGGCCGTCTGCCTGGCTTTACCCGGGGTCCCTAGAGTTACATCTGAAGCAGTAAACATCCAAAAGATTCAGTAAGCCCAGCCTATGGCACGACTACCAGAGGGTAAGGGTGAAGGCCAAGAGACAACAAATAGAAATAGGAATGGAGTATTTTTGGGGCATGATTTGTACTCTACACTGCGGCAACTACAGACGGGTCAGTGTTCTTAACATCGCCTCCAATATCGTGTGACTATCTAAAGCCGTTGCCAACTACCTGATTGGTCCATATTAGTGTAACTTCAAGACAGTAAAGTCCATCATCGGCACATCTTGGAAAAAGCCCATGAGCTTTAAATAAATGCGCACTCGTGAGGATGACGATGTAGAATGCACACTGCCCCATCAAGGTCGATAAGGCACTCACCGAAACTTTTGATGTCAAAAAGGGATAAAGACAAGGCGATGCACTATCATACAATTTCTTAATCATTATTCTTAAAATAAAATTGCAAAACTCATGCACTAACACAAGAGACACAATCCTTAAAAACTCCGTCCAAAATGCCATTATGTTCCAATACTCGCATAATCGAAAAACAGAGTAATATTAGTTGCACATTCGAAAGTATTGAAATGGTGGTAGCTAATATGGTAGCGGTCAACGATGGCAAGACCAAATAGTTGCTCTCAAGGAAAAAGAATACCTAGCACCGACGTGTCGGATAGAATATCACCCTCCACAGATATAATTTCTAAGTAAGGACTTTGTCTACCTAGGGTCCGCTATAAATTCAGACAAAAACACCGGCGCTAAGATCAAACGAAGCATATCTCTTCCGAATCCTACTCGTACTTCGTTTGCCGAAGAAGTCAATTCTCTAGGAAAACCCTCTCCCAAACAACAAAAGTTAAGCCATACAAGACCTTAATAATCCGAGTCCTGCCCTGTAGCATCGAGGCATGAACTTTATTAAAAATGGATTAGGGTTCTCTTGGCTACTCTGTGAAGAATATTTTTCAGGTGATTTTCGGTCCCCTTCTGCATAGGCGATGAGTGGAGGAGGAGATACAACGACGAACTGTATGGCTTGTACAGCGATTTACCTAGAAGAGTGAAGATCCAACGATTGATATGGCTTAGTCATATAGAGCGGATGGACACCAACGCTGCGGTATGAAAAGACTTCGAATACGCCCTCGAGAGAAAGCTTTGTAAAGGAAGACGACAACTCAAGTGGAGCACAGAAGTGGGAATTGACTTCAGCCAGCAGAAGGCAGCCAGCGAAGGATCAAGTTGGCATAAAACACTTGTTGACTGCGGTCTGTAGCGCCACCTTAATTAACTACTCGTTAGTAATTGGACTACCAGTGGTCTTGCCACTCACCATACTTTGAACCTTGACTTGTGCACATGAAGATTAATTGCAACTAATTCGGCATGCAAAACTAGTATCAACTACTAAGCTATAGACTAGGCCACGTAAGCATGTTTCCCTTCTAATCCATTCTAACTGCCAGCCGCACTAGAAAAGTAATCAAGTATAAGAGCAATCGAAAGCGTATAGCAAATTGGATTGGACTGTCCACTATATGATCATATGAAACTGAATCCGGCAAGTCAAGCTCGTTATAGCTATTCTCTTGAAGAAAACTGAAGTGAATGAACGGAAGCAAACACCACACCAATCATTTACTACCGGCTAGAGCTTTGACGCCAGTGGAAACCCTATCTCGCGCAGATATCAGTATTATCTTAAATTGTTAACAATCACTTTACTCGTATATCATCAAGTGAACAAGTACTCGTATCTAATTATCTTGTTCTGGTTATCAAAATATGCTCGTAAAAAAAACAACACTAAAAGAGCAAATCATCATTAACCCAGTAACTGAGAATATAAACAACATCGTTAGCCTTATATACTCATAGATACCCATATGGAGATTGCAATTCGGCTGCCTTATGTAAGCCATGAAACAACTAGGTACTCCGTCTTGATTAGGAAATTTAAACAACTTTTTTTCTGAAAACAACTTTCCTCTCATTCACTGTAGTCGTGCAGTCTGTTTACACCTTAGATTTTCCTATCAAATGTAGTTTTATGGTCAGACAATAATTCAGCCGTAGTCGCTAGCAGGAGATTCATAAAACATTGCTGTCGTAGAACCTGCAGATACACACAGTTTTCATTCGTGCTACAATTTTCAAAGTGTTAACATCGCGGCTAAACTGTTTGGCGGATTTGAAACCATAATGGCATTTTGGTACTTCCTAGTAACCGCGCTAATTTCAACGATTTTTATTTTCGTCCGGAACAAACTCTCATACTGGAAGGACAGGAGTGTTCCACACTTGCGGCCAATCTTCCCGCTGGGGAATTTGAATCAACTCAAATCATTTAATATGTTAGAAAAGATCAACGAGATCTATACGAAATTTAAGGATACATCACCCATAGCAGGAATATTTTTTTTCACAAGACCAGCAGTGGTTGTTCTAGATCTGGAGCTGATTAAAACAATCCTTATCAAGGACTTTCCAGTGTTCACAGACCGGATGATGTTCACGAATCCGGAGCACGATCCACTTTCGGATCATCTCTTTAACAGGGGCGGCAGTAAATGGAAAACAATGAGAACGAAACTAACTCCGACTTTTACGTCTGGCAAGATGAAGCTTATGTTTCCTACAGTAGTCGGAGTGGCAAGCGAATTAAAGACAGCTATGATGGCTGAGTTGGAAAAATCGAATATTGTAGAGATTCGTGAACTTCTTGCTCGGTATACAGTGGATGTCATTGGAACTTGTGTCTTTGGAATTCAATGTAATAGTCTTCAAAATCCTGATGCTGAATTCTGTAGATATGGACGTAGGGTAATGGAGAAACCTCACAATTCAACAATGTTTCGTCTCTTCCTTTTGACATTCACGGAGCTTGCCCAAAAACTTGGCCTTCGAACGAACGACGCCAAGGGCTCGAATTTTTTCATCAAAGTCATTCGGGATACTGTTGCTCAAAGGGAGGCTAACAACATTAGGAGAAACGATTTTATGGATCTTCTCATTGATTTGAAAAACCAAAAAGGTCCAGATAACATGGACGGCCTAACGATGCTAGAGCTTGCTGCTCAAGCTTTTGTTTTCTTTGTGGCAGGTTTCGAAACATCAGCTAGTAACGCGGCATTTGGATTGTTTGAATTGGCAAAGCACCCGGAACTACAGGAAAAGGCAAGAGAAGAGATTATCAGAGTTCTGGAGAAGCACAACAACGAACTGAACTATGAATCAATGTCAGAAATGACCTATCTCACTCAATGTGTCACCGGTAAGTCATCATCTCAAAATAAAAAAATTATTTCTGTTTGATTGAATTTCCTTTATTTTAGAAACGGTACGAAAATATCCAGCACTAGTCACTCTAAGCCGGCTGGCAAATGAAAACTATCCCATATCCGGTACGAAGTTTGTGATTGAAAAAAACACACCCGTCCTCATACCAGCGTGGTCGATTCATTATGATCCAGAAATTTATCCCAACCCCACTAAGTATGACCCAGATAGGTTTAGTTCAGATAATGTGAAAGCACGCAATGCAATGGCCTTTCTTGGATTTGGAGATGGTCCAAGAAATTGTATTGGACTTCGATTTGGTCGCATGCAAGTACGAATTGCACTGATAACACTATTAAAGTCATTTAGATTTAGTGTATCGGATGAAACTCCCGAGGAGGTTGCATTAAATCCGAAAAGTTTTGTCCTCCTACCAAAAGATGGAATCCGACTGAAGGTTGAGGCAATTTAAATTTACCAAACTTTTTTAGAACTTTTGGGGAATAGCTAGTGTGAAAGTGTATGGATAGATTTAAGTTTTAGAAATAAAAATCTAAAGGGATACCAAAGGAAGACAAAGTTTTTTTTTTGGAGTCTGTTAGAGGATTTCCGGAGGAAAATTATTAGTTTAGTCTCCATTTGGAATATTTTTTTGGGTTGTTATGAATATGAGGGGTATGAGAGGATTAAGGTATCTCATACATTGTTGAATTGTTTGGTTTGTGACGTACTATATGTGTATAAATTCTCGAATAATAAGGATACCCGAGACTTTTTGTGTAGAGATGAATGTATGCAAACGATGTCGTGGCCGACTTTTTCGGGAACCGAATATTCAATATTTAGTGGCCAAGGCTAGAAAGGGATTGAATGTTGGAAGTAACTTATTATTTTTGTTCAAAACCAATTTGGATTCTTATTTCAATTTCTATCATGCCTTGAGTTTTGTGAACAAGGGCAGATGCGGATCTGCGCGGGACAACAATAAACGTCTTGTCGCGATGCTTGTCCTACCTTTCAGTTGTGCTTCCCGGTAACCAGATGAGTAAGTCCTTACTGATAAAGGCTAGAAAATCTCGCACATGCTTTTCTAACATAGCTCAAAAGACCACATGCAGTCAGGCAATAGGCAGATCATCAGCAATGTATCCCTATCATATCTCACGATCATGAAACCATTAATCAAATTGATCACATTACGATAGACGTAAGGCATGCCTCCAATTCACAATGTCTGAACGTTTTGGGCAGCCAATATTGTCTCGAATCTTCAGCTTATTGCTACCTAGGTGCAGATTTCCCAGAGCTAGTGAAAGAAGATATCGCAAGAGACCGCCGGAGTTTTAGCCGCAATCTAGAAATCCCTCAACAACTCCCATGCTCCCAGCAACAAATACCGAGCAACCTTGCAACTTATCATCAGAGACATCGCAACTGATTTGACCCGATCACTGCCAAGATATTCCTGGTTTAATGGATAGTGCAGGCAAAGAATGAAAACAGAAGGGTACAAAGCGGCACTGTAATGAAGTATAAGAACCGCCCGTGAGTTGTAAGGGCAGAGAGACCGGAAAAATATCAACATCTCCAGAAGCAGAAAGAGCACGAGAAGCGCGCGATCAAAGATATTGAGAGGTGTAGTCCAGAAATAACATACAAAAGTCTTACCAGCATGTAAAACAAGAAGATCCGTACAAAAATACTGTAGAGATGAAGAAGGAAACCTTGAAGTGAAGTCACAGCTAGTGGTAACTAAGATGGAAAAACTTTTTCTGCTGTAGAATGACAAAGAAGGGCAAAATAGACCATTCAACTTGAATTACTAGTCCAAACTTCCTTCCGTCTGACTAAGAAAAAATCGAACAAAGCAGCAGGAGCTGACGGTCAAGGAATTTAGAACTCCTGGAAATGTCTTAACGAGGAGTATACACCAACTCTTTTCTCAGATCTGGTCAAAAGAGTATCATTCTGGCAAATGAATACTCAGTGTCATAAACTCGATCCACAAAATACGAGACCCCCTCTACTGCGGCAATTGTAGATCATATACAAGATCTTATTAACCACATTGTGTCTGAAACCCTTCGTTAACAACCTGACTGACTATATTCACACGGGTTCCAGACCAGGAAAATCCAAAATTGGCCCAATCTTTACAGTATGGTATATCCTTGAAAAACAAAAGAAATCCAAGTCGATACCCGTTGGCGCAGGGTTAATCTCGGCGCACATTTCCCCGTCGTCATCTCTATCCGGCTCCGGAGCAGCAGTTCTGCGGAGAATATCACAGAAGAGCCCGGTGTATCAACCAGATGACGCAATCGGGCATCAATCGGCGGTCTTTACAGACCATTTTGGTGAAAGACTGTAAGGCATTACCTTACAAAGTGCAGACAGCTGTTACCTATTGACCGCCAGACGCGTGTAACCTACGCTCAAACCAATCTGAAGCTCGACTACGAAAGAGACAACCGTTCATTGAAAATCTTCCTGAGCGATTGTAGTTGAGGTTTTTCCTCGTTCCGTTCGTCCATCCACCAGTATGACTGACGTAAACATTGAAACTAACCAAAAAATCAGAATGGAGCTTATCCGACGAGTCAAAACCCAAAAAACCAACACAGAATCGATTCCAAATCAAGGCTTTGTTGAGCGTAAATAAGGAGTATTACGTATTACGTAAGCATGTTAAAGAGTTTGGGGAAAAATGTTCAACGCAAGAAGTCAGAATTGTGGGGAAACAACTCGTGGTTTGCCTTTGCTCTGCTACAAAATCTGCCTATATTACCTCAGCAGAAACTTGCTTACTTTAGGTGGCGATACAGTCCGGGGTGGACCTGGGCCACAATTAACAAGCGTCTCCAGCTAGCTCAATCTTTGGCTAGCTGCCTCTATCTAGCACCACCTCAGTCTCGGTCTACCTCTACTGCGCTGTTCCTCAGAGGCGGATTCGAAGACTTCTCGGACCGGAGCACTGGTGTTCATCCGCTCCTCTACATGACCCAGCCATTTTAGTCGTCGGATCTTCATTCTTCTGGCTAGGTCGATGGCGCTGTACGTCGTCGTTTTATCTCTTCCTCCCCTCACCATCAATACAGAGGGGACCGAAAATCACTCGAGCACCCTCATTAATTTTTGATAATGTCCATGCCTATGCGCCATAGAGCAGGGCTGGGAATATTAAGGTCTTACATAGGGTCACTATTGTTGTTCGAGAGAGGGTTTTGCTACTCAATTGCCTTCTTAGCCCAAAGAAGCAGCGATTGGCAAGAGTTATTCTTCGTTTGATCTCAGCGCTGGTGTCGTTGTCTATATTTACTATATAGAAGAGCCTAGGTAGACAAAGTCCTTAACTACCTAAAAGTTATATCTGTCGAGGGTGACGTTCTGTCCGAGACGTCGGTGTTGGTTGTCCTTTTTGCTTGACAGCATATACTTGGTCTTGCCCTCATTGACCGCTAAACCCATTTTCGCCGCTTCCGTCTCAATACTCGCGAAAGCGCCACTGACATCACGCTGCTTTCTTCCGATTATGTCAATATCGTCGGCGTATGCGAGTAGTTGGACGGACTTTTGAAAGATAGTGCCTCTAGTGTTTGCTCGTGAGTTTTTCACTATTCTTTCAAGTACGATGTTGGAAAAGTCGCATGACAGCGCATCTCCTTGTCTAAATCCTTTCTGGACATCAAAGGTCTCGGTGAGATCTTTAGCGACCTTGATGGAGCAGCGTGCATTCTCCATTGTCATCCTGCACAGACGAAACTAGACATTGCTCTGTATATCTCGTCTCTATAGATGCTATCATACGCGGCCTTAAAATCGATAAATAGGAGGTTTATATCGATCTGAAGCTCATGGATTTGGCAAGGTGTGAATATTTGTTCGATGGTGGACTTTCCTGTCCTGAAGCCACACTGATATGGACCTATCGGGCTGTTGACGAACGGCTTCAGGCGTTTACACAATACAGCAGATAAGATCTTGTATGCGATGTTAAGTAAACTGATGCCTCTATAGTTGGCGAAGTTTAGAGGGTCTCCTTTCCTAAGGATCGTACAAACAATGCTAAGGTTCCATTCATCGGGCATACTTTCGTCCGACCATATTTTATAGATGAGTTGGTGTATGCTCCTTACCAAATCATCGCCTGCCGCTTTGAAAAGCTCGGCAGTCAGGCCGTTCGCTCTAGCAGTTTTGTTGGACTTAAGCTTAGATATCTTTACTTCATCCAGGTCGGGTGGACGGAATTGTTGGCCATCATCGTCCAGGTTGAAAGGTTGATTCTGCCTGACAGCGGTATTTGGTTCGTCATCGCCGTTATACAGTGTGCAGAAATCGCATTTCCAAATCCTCAGCATCGACTGCGATTCTACTACGATGTTCCATTATTCATCTCTACATCCTTCGGTTAGGGGCTTGTAGCCGTGGCATGTTCGTTTTTACCTATTGGTAAAACTTCCGAACCTCATTCCTGGAGTAGCATCTCTCAATTTCCTCGACCGTGCGCTTCTCATGCTCTTTCTTCTTCCTCCTAAAAAGTAGTTCTTCGTCTCTCCTCTTCCGCTCATAGAGCTCGTGAGCAGCTCTAGTCCTTTTCTGCAGCGCCGCTTTGTTAGCATCTTGCTAAGCTGCATGTGCTGGCCGGCATTCGTCATCAAACCAGGGGTTTCGTTGTGGTGGTCAAGTGATTCCAGCAGAACTAAAACAAAATCAGAAAATTCCGCATCAGTCGCCTCCAATAGGCAGCACATATAGAGCAAGTGGAATCACGGACAACGCAGTAAGGGTGAACCTTTGTGGTGCACAGAAGGGAAACTTAGAGTGCTCAACTTGAAGCAGTTTTTTAAGAACCCAGCTTAGTAGAGGTTTGTTAGTTGAGACCAAGTTTTACCCTTTACTTTAGCAAGTTAGAAAGTAAAGGCAGTGAACCTTCAGGGAATAACACAGAACCTTATGTACAAGACCCTTCTAAAACCATCAACATGGTACAAGTATGATCGATGCCGTTGGCTCACAGAAACTCTTCCATCACCAAGTCTATGTATATCGACATCCCGGCTGAATTCTGAACAATTGCCAAATGACTTGAGATCTGAAAATTTTATACTGACTCGAATTCGCCTATCACGGACTCCATTTAAGTGACTTCATCTAGCCATCCGTATTGTATGTTGCTTGCAGTATACTATACACCGCCTTTCTTTACTTTCGTCGGGATCAGCTGTACAGTTTTATATTAAGCAGCACTTGGAAGTGTTCCTTCAGTTTATTGTGCGTAGGATCATCTCCTTAAAGGACTCAGAACTGTATACCTAAGCTTCTTAATTACGATGATCTATGGCTCATAGTAATTTCGACGACAAATGATAAATTTCAGAGTGTTAACTTGGTTACAAGTTCATGTAGACACCTCCAACACAAGTAAGGACAGATTTAAGTTGAGTTAAGTGAACAATATTGTAGGAGTAATTAGGAAATAACCTCGCTTCATTCAAATATCCTGTCGGCCGTTTCAAAATCGAAATGAGCAGCGCAAATTCAAATCGATTTTTTTGATTTCCAGAGAAAACAATCAATTTGGTGGACCATGTGTCATCTCTGGCAAAAGACCTACCAATACATATAAATTGAAGTTCAATGAAATTATTTGCCACACTCTTTGACAGACAATCAACAGAGGGAGAGACATAGCCCCGGAATAAATCCAATTCTGGACTCTGTTCTCCACATATAGACCAATTCCATACCTGAGCCAATATACAAAGCCCATTCGTCGGAATAATTGATTGGAAGCATCACCTTTCTGTTTTCGGCGTAAACATTGCCGATTGCCAATTTTCCGTAGCAGCTTTTAATGATTTCTCATCAGTGGCATGTGGAATTGGACGCACTGATTGTCGACGACCAAATCAACTGAAGAAATGAGGAGAGTGCAGTCAAGCGGGAATTGCTTTTCGATGTTCTGTTTTAATTTTAATTGAAAGTTATGTCGCCTTATTGGGATTTTGTAGCTACCAGTTGGATATAATTTATTGTTTTTTTTTTGTTGGTAACAGGATTCGTTTAAAGCCTTCCTCTGCGCATTCCGACATATACGGTAACAGATTTGTATTGCTTATGAGGGTAATATAAGTTAAGCCCAAGTTTCCATAGAGAATCTTCCCTTAGACACCATAAGGATCGCAAGCCCGTGCTTATAAAGGGTTTTCCAATAAGGACTTGACAACTTTCTTTTAAAATAAAACGAAAACCATTTGAGATATTTCAAAAATTTTACTATCGGCCTGAAGTACAATCAAAACATTTATGAATGGAACTCGACTTCGTTCATATGGCCACCGCGGGCACGTTTGCAGCGGTCGATTCGTTGGACCCAATTTTCAACGACTCGGCCACACATTTCGGTCAAAACGGCCGCTATTTCGCGTTCAATGTTGGCTCAGAGCTCTTCCAACGTCGTCGGCTTGTTGGCATAAACCAATGACTTATCGTAGCCCCACAGAAAATAGTCAAGCTGACCCATTTCTTGAGATAACACGCTCACCATACTCACTCTTCAATAAATCGATTGTAAAGTGTGCTGTGTGGCTTGTGGCGCCATCCTGTTGAAATCACATGTCGTCCAAGTCCATATCTTCCAATTCGGGCCAAAAATAATCGGTGATCATGGCGCGATAACGCTGACCATTTACACTAACGTGACGATCGTTATCGTCGACGAAAAAATATGGCCCAATAACGCCGCCGGCATGCAAACCGCACCAAACAGTTATTTTTTGTGGATAAAGTGATGATTCATGAAGCGCATGTGGATTTTCACCCGACCAATAACGCATATTTTGCTTATTGACGGAGAACGTACGTCGCTTCAAATGATTCATCGGCTTCAATTCTTGAGTCAGCTTGATCTTGTATGGGTGTAAACCAAGATCCTTACGCAAAATACGCAATAATGTGGTCTGAGCAATGCCCAATTCTTGAGAACGCCGTGGAATTGACTGATTTGGATCGTTTGTTACGGACGCCAGAACGGCAGCGATATTTTCGACACTTTGACCAACCAGTTGTCTCACTGACACGGCAACATCACACAAAAAATATGTAGACTCAAATTTTTACACTAAACTTGTTATTGCCTGTCTACTACGGCGAGAATTACGACCGAAAATTGGAATTAACGCTCTTAAAGTTGAAGTCACCGACTCCGAATTTCGGTAGAAAATTTTTATAATTTGCAGACGTTGCTCATTCGTGAACTTTACCATGATGAAGATGTTGAGTTTACTGAATAAATTGACAGTGACAGTTTGATGATTAGTGAAAGAGTGCGTTCACAAATTAAATTCAAAGTTGTCAAATCCCTATTGAAAAACCCGATACTAGTGTGAGATTCCTACTCACTAGTTTTTTATCATAAAATATCCTTGTTTGGCAGTATACAGTGAAAGTTAAGATTCGGTTTATCACACTAGGCCCAAAGATTGAGTCGAATTGTTTGTGAAGGACTTTGTTTTCTGAAGTTTGGTATACGTTTTCATGACATAACCCCAATGTTGTACACCATAGATTTACTAGGAGCTTGGAATATCCGATCCCTGGATAGCGCAGGGACGTAAGTTCAGGTCGAACGTGAAATGATCCGCTTTAAGATTAACATTCTGTGTATAAGTGAAACTATGTGGAGAGCAAGAAGTGAATACATTTCACACTTGGGGCTGATAACAATTGTGTATTCAGGTGGTGAAGAGAGAGAGGGAGGTCAACGATTGAATGGGGTTGGGATAATGCTAACCAGAAAAGGGAGATGCAATCTCATCACCTAGAGCCCATTTTTGACAAGAATGATAGCGGCGATATTTCACTGCAATGTCCAAAACATCACGATTATTCAATGCTACGCACGTATAAATAATGGGTGGTTTTAATGCCAGAGTTGGGCCGAACAGCACAGGTCTCGAACGTTTCCCATGGCATAGAATCACTAAACAGCTATAGTGATTTGCCTGTCGTCAACTTCTGCAATGAGAGTAAGCTTGTTTTGGGCGGCACTTTATTTCCTCACAAAACGTGTTGTAAAATCACCTGGGTCTCTTTTATCGGGTTTGCGAGCCAAATAGACCGCGTCATTGTACATCAAAGATGGAGGAAACCACTCTGTGATGACAGAAACGAGAAAAGTGCGGACGCAGGGAGTGATCACCACTTGCAAGTATCCAGAAACGCAGGGCAGGCGTGGAAAGGCGAAACGAAATCGCTGCAAGAAGGAGAGATGTGAGAGAACGAAAAACAATACCAACAATCCTGGATATGGACGGCACGCTATTGGTAACAATTAAAGATGAATTGCGGAGATGGAGGGACCATTTCTGCGCCCTGATAAATTGGGGACTACCATGAGCTGAATGCATTGATGAGCTCCCAACAACTAGAAACTCAGCGATCTAACAGTTGTATTGACACGATGCCTCCTACAACTGCAGAAATCAAAATTGCCATCAACCTCTTAAAAGTCAACAAAGCAGCTGGGCTTGTTGGCATATCAGCTGAATTCCGGAAAACAGTTTCCGACACAATGGCCTGTATACCACTTCCACTAATGCAGTCTACGTGACAAAACGAAAAATATCCCAGAGGCTGGAAGGATGGAGTAATTGTTAAGATACCAAAGCGAGGAAACCTTAAGAACTGTAATAACTGGCGTGGTATTACCGTTTTGGCTGATTTCTCAAAAATTATGCCGAACGGACAAAGGGGAGAATCGAAAAGACGCTCAAGAGGCCACAAGCGGGCTTTCGCATTGGTCGGTCTTATGTCGAAAATCCTGCATATAATTCTCGAACAGTCAACCGAGTTTACGTCACCGCTCTACCTTATATTCGTAAACTTTGAGACCGAGTCAACAGCGAATGGATCTGGAAATCTTTATATAGGAGAAAGATTCCCCCGAAGATTGTTGCTGTTATTAAGGAGTCCTATCAGGCCGCAAGATGCTTCGTTCTTCATAATGGACAGCTTTCCGATTCTTTTGAAGTGAAACAAGAGGATCCTCTTTTTAATGGCGATAGACGACATACTGACTGCCACCGTAGGTATATCTGAGAGATATGGTATCCAATGGAGACCGTTTAAGAGGCTAAACCACCTGGACTACGCCGACGAAAGCTATTTCCTAGCTAGTACCTACCAACAGCGGGATGAACGTGATGTGTCAATCGGTGCTACTGAATGGACAGATCGCTGGTTCTAAAATCTATTGCAATTAGACTAAAATAATGCACAATGGCTACTCAGAATTCAGTGCATTATTCTCAGACATACACGCATTGAGGAGGTCAAGCAATTTAACTATCAAGTCAGCTTTGCATGGTCCGATGGAGAAACGAATTTGAATGTTAATAGCAGAATATGTAAAGGCGGTAGCGCCTTAGGAATGTTGTCATCACTATGGAACTCCTGTCAAATTTCCTTAGGCACGAAGTTGAGGCTCTTCGAATCCAATGTCAAATCCGAACTGTCTCTACCTCCGTCTCGAAAAGGCTGCAGACATGCGTAAACCGCTGCCTGCGATACATTCCTTAAATTCGATGGCCGCAAATCATATCAAACCTAGAATTGTGGCATATAACGAATCAAAATCTGTTGAATGGCGGATTTAAGCAGCGGAAGTGGCGCTGAATTGGCCACATGTTGCGGAGATCAAATAACGACATCATGAAGGAGTCCTCAGGATACAAGGCGAGTTGGTAGACCAAGAACAACATGGAGATCAACAGTATTTGCCAAAGCAGAAACACCGCATAAAACGTAGCCATAGCTGAAGTATCTGGCTGTAGTTCGAGAAGGATGGCAGAAATTTGTCTCCGCCCTATATCCCATTCGGGGTTGGAGGATTCATAAATATATTTCTCAATTACATTGGTAATTCTATGCAGCTGATCAGTAGTAGGATGCTTCCTCCTGGTCTCAAACTGCTGATTGGTAGAAATGAAATCGGTCTATAAGATTTGTTATCATTCGGAAGTTATCCTGGACTTACAACCACAATGACTTCAGCATCTCTCACAGACTCGGGACGTATTCTCACATCAATGTGACGGTAATCCTTTTTAGAAAGCATTTTAAGGTAAGTAAGTCATGAGCTTCCTTTACATACTTTAGGTGGCCAGCTAGCTCGATCTTGTGCTAGCTGCCTCCAGTTTCGCAGGCTAAGTTGGCTGAGGTCCAGTTCCACTTGCGTGTGCCACCTGAGTCTCGGTCCTCCTCTACTGAGCTGTTTCTCGGGGGCGGATTCAAAGACTTTTCGGAACGGATCACTGGTGTTCATCCGCTCTACATGACCCAGCCATTTTAGTCGTTGGATCTTTACTCTTCTGGCTAAAGCGATGTCGATGTACAGTCCATACAGTTCGTCGTTTTATCTCCTCCTCCACTCACCATCAATAGAGAGGGGACCGGAAATCACTCGAGCACCCTCATTAATTTTTGATAATGTCCATGCCTCTGCGCCATAGAGCAGGGCTGGGAATATTAAGGTCTTACATAGGGACACTATTGTTGTTCGAGAGAGGGTTTTGCTACTCAATTGCCTTCTTAGCCCAAAGAAGCAGCGATTGGCAAGAGTTTTTTTTCGTTTAATCTCAGCGCTGGCTGGTGTCGTTATCTGAATTCATAGCGGTAACTACCTCAAAATTATATCCGTCGAGGATGACGTTCTGCCCGAGACGTCGGTGTTGGTTGTCCTTTTTGCTTCACAGCCTGTCCTCCTTGATCGTTAAACCCATTTTCGCCGCTTCCATCTCAATACTTGCAGAGGCGCCACTGACATTACGCTGCTTTCTCCCGATTATGTCGATATCGTCGGCGTATGCGAGTAGTTGGACGGACTTTTGAAAGATAGTGCCTTTTGTGTTTGCTCGTGAGTTTTGCACTATTATTTCAAGTACGATGTTGAAAAACTCGCATGACAGTGCACTGCCTTGTCTAAATCCTTTTTTTATATCATAGGTCTCGATGAGCTCTTCACCGACCGTGATAAATCAGCGTGCATTGATGCTGAGGTTCAATTCATCGGACATACTTCCGTGCGGTCGTATTTAACAGATGAGTTGGTGCATGCTCCTTACCAAATCATCGTCTACCGCATTAAAGAGCTCGACAGTCAGGCTGTCCGCTCCAGCAGCTTTGTTGAACATACGCTTAGATATTGCTATCTTCACTTCATCCAGATCGGATGGACGGAATTGTTGGTCTAAATCGTCCAGATCGAAACGTTCATTCTGCACGTTCATATTCGATTCGTCATCACCATTGCATAGCCTACAAAATGCTCTTTCCCAATCCTCAGCATCGACTGCGACTCTTGTTTGTCTCTACAGGGTTTGTTTCGAAGCCGGTATTCATCTCTCCTTTTCTGCTCAAAGAGCTCGATATTGGCTCCTCAAAACGTTCGGGCACCTATACACATAATACTGGAAGAGTGTTTTGCGACGATCGCAACATGATCAATGTGGTTGACCGTTAATTGATCAGGAGTTATCCTTGTAAATATCGAAATGCGGGAGCCGCGTGCTAGTTACGAAATGTCTCATCCCGCCACAGTGTCGATTAGCCTCATTCCTTTATCAGACGTGGTATCGTGCAAGCTATACCTTCCGACACAGTACTACAAAAGACCCCCTTTCTACCTGGCTTTGCATTTAATAGCTAGGGCAATGCTCGTAGACCTTGTTCAAAAGCACGTTAGAGCTATATTTGATGTAGTCATCTTTCTCCTCTGTGCCGTCGGGCGTGCATATAATGCTAATGTTGGCAAATTTAGCCTTGATACGGATTGCTACGAAGCGCTTGACCCATGCCATCTCAACAAAATACTTTACCTGTAATTCTTGATGTCTTTCTTGAATTTGAAATTTCTACAAAAATCGTTAAATGACAAAGTTGCTTGGTGTATACGAGTACTTCTAAGGTGAACTGAGAAGTAATATCTTACTGCGAGGATGAAAGCGAAACGTTGTACCCCTATCATATAATTCTCGTCTATCGACTTCGTCTTAATAATCAAAAGAGATTTCCCTCATTCCTTTTTGGGCAAAAAACTGACTGAAGGGTAAAATATCTTTTTCCCCAAAACACCATTTGCTTGCCATCAATGTTGTAATCTTACAGAGAAAGGTACTCGTACCAACCGCCGTTTTTTTTTTTTTTTTATTTAAAAGCACGTCAGCACGTTTCATGTTTCTTTTTTTTCTAAACGAAATCTCTCAAAATTATTTCTTTGCAAAGAGGATTTTCTTCTTATTCATGGCGCGGCGAATTCAATTGAATTACCCAAATTAAATGTTTACACTCCATTAATGAATTAAAAAGTTTCTCTAATATAGGTAGGTACCCCAAACCACCCCGAGGTGAGTCCATTTAATTTGATATATTGACAAGAAGCCAATCATCTAGGGATCACTGTTCCACGGTACCTATGCACACAAAAACAAACTCTGGTCCCGTTTTATGTTATATACATGCCACTACTACAAACATACTCGTAGATATAGGAACAAAAAAGGAAACTCACTGATTCGTGAAAAGATGGGAAATCTTTTTTCGACTTTTTATCTGCGGTGTTTGAATGGAAATTCTTTATTTTTGATATTTCTTTGAAACAGCTCATCGAGTTAGCGGTTGTTTTCGAATTTAATTATACGTTACGTAAAGCTAAGGGTATTAGGAAGTATTAACTTTGTTGGGAAAGCTTTGCTTTATTGAACAATTGGACTTGCTACACGGGCTGTTGTGGTAGAAATGTTGAAGCATATTTAGAGAAATCTGTAAATTTCATTGATAGTCCCTTTCTTAGTCAGTAAATGTGGACATCTCAAGTTTGTGAGACTTATCCTTACCAAATTTCACACTCGTAAACGTCAACAAATATACGATTATCAAGATCCTGAAGAAAGTCTCCATTCTCACCAATGAGCTGACGAATTTTGATGCAAGAGCTGCTGCACCTGCTGTCCACTGAGACAAGTTTAGCACGCAAAATGCTGACTGAATTCCGGTGGAATTTACTGCAACAACTGCCCCATACTTACAATGGCTGGGTGCTAAACCTTTTCCTTCTTATTTCCGACCTCAGCCCTGATTTATCCCCAGCCAGTCGAGTTGATTTAAATTTATAAATAAACGAAATTTTGTGTACCAGTCCGTGGTGAGTAGGGAAGAAAAGGAAGATGAATATGGCCTCACATCCGACAATAAACTGGACACCGTCATCTTGCACAGACGGACGAGCTTTGCAGTGATGACAAAACTAGACATTGCACTGTATAGCTCGTCTCTATAGATGCTGTCATACGCGGCCTTAACTTCAATGAATAGTCGGTGTGCATCGATTTGAAGCCCATGGGTCTTCTCCAAGATCTGCAGTAGTGTAAATAATTGGTCGATGGTGGACTTTCCTGGCCTGAAGCCACACTGATATGGACCTATTAGGCCCCAGGCTTTCACACAATACGGCAGATAAGATCTTGTATGCGATGTTAAGGAGACTTATGCCTCTGTAGTTAGCACAGTTCCGAGATTCTCCTTTCTTGAAAATCGGACAAACAATGCTGAGGTTCCATTCAACGGGCATACTTTCGTCCGACCATATTTTACAGATGAGTTGTTGCATGCTCCTTACCAAGTCATCGCCTGCCGCTTTGAAGAGCTTGGCAGTCAGGCCGTCCGCTCCAGCAGCTTTGTTGGACCTAAGCTTCGATATAGCTATCTTCACTTCATCCAGGTCGGGTGGGCGGAATTCTTGGTCATCATCGTCCAGGTTGAAAGGTTGATTCGGTTGATTCTGCCTGACAGCGGTATTTGGTTCGTCATCGCCTACCCACTAGCACTGCTAAAACAGTATCAAAAAATGGCTTGCAGAAAAGGCACATCATTACTAGATAAACATTGAAGGTAGGAGACAAGCCAAACTTTTCTCGCCAAAAGCTTCCCACAAGCTTAGCACAAGACAATATCTGTAGATTGTGCAACGAAGACGAAGAGTCAGCAGAGCATATGCCCTACCACTGCAGCTGTGGTCAAGTCATAAATACTGGTACACGGTAAAATCAGCGCCAAATGAAAACGAATTAATATTTCAACAATTTTGTTTTTGTTTTTATTGGGTTATTCAATGGCTACAAAACTTAGAACAACTTATTCGAAATGACTTCCACCTGCCTTCCAGCACGACTTAAGACGATGTGGCCGCTCATCGATTGCGAGACGCACGGGGGAAATTGTGCACTGCACGGACAAGGGCTCGCTTCAACAACTCAATATTTTAGTGTCGAGTAGAGCAAGCCATGCCCTCTAATACGGACCAAAACTCTTAATCCAATGGGTTGAAGTCTGGACTACCAGCTGGCCCATCATCCGTTGATATGAAGTCCGGAACGTTGTTTTTGTGCCACAGTTGAGCCGAGCAAAGTCTTGCTGGAAAGTCCATGGCTTGTTGTTGAATATTGATTGGTTGAGAGACTTCACAATGGGTTCCAAGACAGTCGATTGATATACTTTGGTCGATGTATTCACTCCTTTCTCGCAAAAATGGAGCTTGGTAACGCCATCGTAGCACACTCCTCACCATACCATTACAGACGCGGGATAGTGGCCTCTTTGAACCCTTGGGATGAGTTTTGTTGCTTCTCTGGATGATCGAGCATAAATACGATCGTTCTGCTTATTGAACGATTCTTCTACGGTGAAGATTTTCTCGTCAGTAAACAGAATTTGTTTGTGAGCGTTCTTCGCGTACCGGCTGAGTAATGCTTTCGATCTTCGCTTGCGTTTTTCCTTCAATGCGGCCGTGAGCAGGTGTCCAGTGCGTCGCTTGTACTGAGACCTAAATCTTCTTTGATAATGCGAAACATGGATTTTTGCGAAATTTGCATTTCCCACGACAAGATTCTCTGTTTTCGCAGCGGTTTTCGTTCGATTCGTTTCTTCACGGCTTTGATCGCTTTCGGAGTTCTCACAGTGCGCGGACGGCCGGATCTTTGACGGTCCCGTACTCCTCCAGTATTCTCAAACAACTTCACAACACGATACACAAAGTGATCGAGTGATTCCAAGCGGTCGCAACGTCCTAAAGATATCACCTTTTTCCATGTTGCATTCAAGTATGCCAACAACTATACAACAATACGATTTTCGATGTCGCCCCATTTCATGATTGTAAACGATTATTGTCAAAAACTTTATACGTCACAATGAAGCATAAATATCAACTGTCAAATCGCAATCAATACGAAATGGATGCGCCCAGTGTTGCATTCGTAATGAGTGAGTTCAGTTGTGTACCAGTATTTATGACTTGACTAATCAGAACACGTCATCGTTACTTATGTATGTATGTAAATTCTACCTCGAAGCAGAAGGCATTTCTGTCCCCAATGATTTGTCGGTCCAATCTTGCTGAAATCCTAGTACTCAGTCAGTTTGGATACCACCTGTGTTCATTCGTTTTTTGTTAGCCTATGTGTCCACCAACTAATGTCAAGTGAATGTTGCAAATGGTAAGAGTGAACTTGGCACAAAAAGGCAAAGTCTAGGTCTTTTCGATTCCTCATCATCCGAAATCGTAGATGCTACTCGTATCTTTCGATGGATCTTTTATCGATATTATGTGAGGATTTGTGTGTTGAATACACCGAAACCCTTCTTCATAGGAATGAAGTAGTAGATCTGGAATGGTGAGGCCTGATTTAAGTATATTCAATGGGTAGCTTCTGCAGATAGGGATGCGAGCCATACCCAAATCTAGCTCACAGATTTTCGTTAGGCAAGTCAATCACAGGCTGTCAGAAAGCAGAAAAATAACAAATCAGTCGCTGCGTGTCTCTAAGGTCTGCCTATCTAGCTTCTAACTATCACTGTCATAGAATTAAAATGCAACCTATGAGCGAGTATACATACTCGTATGAACACTATAGCCATCACAAGTCGCTTTAGAAACCGATCCACTGCTGCATATCAAAAATGCACTTAGAACACATAACAGCCACACCATCATCATCATCATCGTCATCGTCCTACGGATTTCACTTTGCGATTTTCAGAGATTTTAATGGAATTTTCCACTATTTCCACACTTCGATCCTACAAAATGACTGACATTATGCGGTATCGTGACTTTTTACAATAACCGAAACTCCATTTAGATTGTGAATTAAAAATAAATCCCAGCCGCGGTATACAAATAGGGTTCATGGAATTGATTTTCCCTCTAAACTTTTCCGCCCACATACTCCCACTTGAACCTGCTGGCAAACCACCTGCACCATTTGTTTGTTCGTAACTTAGAATTTTTTTTTTTTTTCAAATTGAAGGTATATTTGAACGACCTCCTGACAGGATAAAAATGTGGTGGTGTATGGATTTCAAAAGTATGCGCAGCCACAGTCGGGCACACGTCCAAAAGAAATTTCAAATTGTATGAACTCTGCGTGTGCCGAAGTGATTCTAGATACTCGTGCAGACGTGTAGCTATACCATATTTAAACGGACTGTTAACAGAGAATGGCATATCATAGGTTTCCTGCCGGCTAAGGGGGGGTTTAAGTAAAAAAAAAATTGACTTCTGACAGGACTAGATACGTAAATGGTAAGGGGCAGTCATTTGAATTTGTCCAGGGGAAAAAAGTCATCAAATGAACGTTTATGAGGGGCCAGACGTTGTCTGGCCGCAAATGGGTTAAGCTTTAGTAATTTGTTGGAATTGAAAGTGGAACATGTTTATTGATGGAACTGCTAATAATCGAATATTCAAATGTTCGCCAGTCTTTGCGCCATAAAAGGACATTGCTGGATGGTAATGATTGTAATTTTACTGGAACTGAATTTCTTGAAATGGTCGTCGGGGTTTCTTATCAGGGCCAGTTAGTCAAGTTCCACCCATATCAATTGCAGTGTCATTAATTGTTCACTAGACACTGATCTTCTACGCTAGTCAGTGGCATCAAAACTACACTGGAAAGACGGAATCTTAGAAAGGTACAAAGCGAATCATACTCTGGAAATTAATAATATAGAAAATAACGCACTTCTATCGTCTAGAGGTACGGAAATCCTCACGAACTGCATCTCAAATGCAGCTAAACCCTTGCAAACAGAAACAAAAAGACCAGGAAGGTAGCCCTGGTATGATTGGGAATGTGAAAAAGCCAGAAAAAAATCATTCGCCTACCTTCGTCTGCTAAGACGCATTTGCACTGCCGTATTCCCAAGTAAAATCCTTAGTCTCCCCCCATAACCCTACAAGAAGTTGGAAAAGTTATAGATAGGTGCCGCCTGAATAAGGCTCCAGGGGAAGATCGTATTACTTATGTATTCTTCAAAAATGCAACTGACCACTTTCTGCAGAAGATCACGGAAACATACAATTATATATTTAAAACCGGCTTTCCAGTTCCAGAAGCTTTCAAAAACGACCTGCTAAGCGAGTTTAAAGCCGGGTTCCGTAAGGAGTTCTTCACATTTGACAACATATCTACTTTCACAAACATCGCTCGGATTTACTTGGACCGAGGAAAAAACTATACGCTTTGTTTGTAGCCTTTAGAGCGGCTTTTGACTCCATCGACAGAAGATCACTATTTCTTAAACTCAGCAACATAGGAGTCTCAACAAAAGTTCTAAAGATTCTGCAACAATTTTACGAAGGCAATACAGCGGCGGTGTGGGACACGAATATCTTGTCTATCTTGTTTGGTTCCAAACAAACTCTGGAGTAAAGCAGGGATGTCTTTTGAGTCGTCTTCTGTTTTCAATATTTTTGGATCATCTAGTTGAATTTCTCCCGGGCGGGTTGCCTCTTGAGGGATTTCCTATAAAACTCTTACTCTACGCCGACGACATCTTAATTCTCGCAGAAACACCAAGCATGCTCCAAATTATGATTAATAAGCTGCAACAGCATTGCCGTATGTAAAACCTGCAAGTTAATACCAGCAAATCCAAAGTCTTGATTTTTTAAATTGGCTGGGGGCGTCAAGCAAGGAATGAAAAATCGACCTGGCAGAACGTGGAACCAGACGTAGTCAAGGAATACAAATACCTCGCAGTTCTGATCACCTCACAGGCATCCTTCTAGCGAAATTGAAAGAATCTAAACGTGCGATTAATTGCAACTGGAAAGGAATTCTGGGGAAATGGAATGTGGCGCCAAGTGTGAAGTACAAGATTTTCGACGCGGTAATTAGGTCAATAATGTGCTATGCAGCACAAGTGTGGGGGCTTGGCATTTTGAAGAGGTAGAAAAACTTCAAAGATACTTCCTTAAGAAACTGTTTAGGCTGCCTGAAAATACACCAACTTACATGTTACACCTGGTAACTGGACTACCAACGCTACATATCTTCACTCTTAGACTGCACTTCCTCTATATCAGAAAAGTTTCTGCTCAACCAACTCATCGTCTTCCTCACAAGGTTGCTATGTATCTTAAAAACCAAAACCTTAATTTCTTTGCGGAATGGTCAAGGCTCAGCCAAGAACACAATGTGCCCTTGCACGAACTAATCGGAAATGAAACAAACTGGGAGAGCACACTAAACGAAATGCTTAAAAAATTCCACTACTCAACACGGGAGCTTTTCGAGACGCAAAGTCAACAAAGCCAATCAAGATCCACGTGCAGAATACTACAGCATCAACTTGGGGAAAACAGTTACTTTAATGACCGGAACAGCGTAGAGTCACCTCTCAACAATATTCAGAGCCAGAGGCGAACTTTTGCACCTGAACTATATGCCATGCAGAAACAACGGAGAAGGCGAATGTACACTGTGCAATCTTGGAACGAAGGAGGATGTCTGGCATTTTATTGGAACGTGTCCCATATTAAATTCAATCAGGAGATCCTTTTGGGGAAAAAATGCCCTATCACTAAATGGGATCACACACATCCTAATAGGCGCAAGCTGGAACACTTTACATAACTTTACTATAAATCATAAATGAAGCTTTCTAGTAATTACAAATTTATTAATTTCTTTCTCTCGGCTGACCGCAAAAGTCAACGCTTATTTTTTGTTATTTTTGTTAAACTAGTAGATATTGTCACAGAATAAACAAATATTACTACTTACTACTATTACTACATTTACAATTAGTATTTCTATCAAATTTCTATTTCAGTATTTTGCCTTGATTTTGCCATTATACCTAGTCAAGTCATAAATACTGGTACACAACTGAACTCACTCATTACGAATGCAACACTGGGCGCATCCATTTCGTATTGATTGCGATTTGACAGTTGATATTTATGCTTCGTTGTGACGTAAAAAGTTTTTGACATTAATCGTTTACAATCATGAAATGGGGCGACATCGAAAATCGTATTGTTGTATAGTTGTTGGCATACTTGAATGCAACATGGAAAACGGTGATATCTTTAGGACGTTGCGACCGCTTGGAACCACTCGCAATTTTGTGTATCGTGTTGTGAAGTTGTTTGAGAATACTGGTGTAGTGCGAGCCCGTCAAAGATCCAGCCGTCCGCGCAATGTGAGAATTCCGAAAGCGATCAAAGCGGTGAAGAAACGAATCGACCGAAAACCGCGGCGAAAACAGAAAATCTTGTCGTGGGAAATGCAAATTTCGCAAAAATCCATGTCTCGCATTATCAAAGAAGATTTAGGTCTCAGTACAAGCGACACACTGGACACCTGCTCACGGCCGCATTGAAGGAAAAACGCAAGCGAAGATCGAAAGCGTTACCTAGCCGGTACGCGAAGAACGCTCACAAACAAATTCTGTTTACTGACGAGAAAATCTTCACCGTAGAAGAATCGTTCAATAAGCAGAACGATCGTATTTATGCTCGATCATCCAGAGAAGCAACAAAACTCATCCCAAGGGTTCAAAGAGGCCACTATCCCGCGTCTGTAATGGTATGGTGAGGAGTGTGCTACGATGGCGTTACCAAGCTCCATTTTTGCGAAAAAGGAGTGAAAACATCGGTCAAAGTATATCATTCGACCGTCTTAGAACCCATTGTGAAGTCTCTCAACCAATCAATATTCAACAACAAGCCATGGACTTTCCAGCAAGACTTTGCTCTGCTCAACTGTGGCTCAAAAACAACGTTCCGGACTTCTATCAACGGATTATTGGCCAGCTGGTAGTCCACACCTCAACCCGTTGGATTACATGTTTTGGTCCGTATTAGAGGGCATGGCTTGCTCTACTCGACACTCAAATATTGAGTCGTTAAAGCGAGCCCTTGTCCCTGCAGTGGACAATTTTCCCATGCATGAAGTGCGTCTCGATGAGTGGCCACATCATCTTAAGTCGTCCTGGAAGGCAAATGGAAGTCATTTCGAATAAGTTGTTCTAAGATTCGTAGCCATTGAATAATCCAATAAAAACAAAAACAAAATTGTTCAAATATTAATTCGTTTTCATTTGGCGCTGATTTGCCTGTGTACCAGTATTTATGACCTGACTAGGTAAATAAATTAAAATATCATTCAAATGCCCCCCACAGTAGTTCTTGCAGGACTTGATCCTGACAAGGTAATTTTCGTCGACTTTTCGATACATGTAGGGTCATAACTCGGCAATAACTTGACACATATTCGTTTTGCAATAAGAAATCCATCGGCGACAAATCATACAATCTTGCAGGCCAGTTGACATCACCAATGCGACGAAATGACTCTTCAATGCTAATTTTCTTGCAAAACAGCCCAGACGAGTCGTGTTACGTGAGATATGGCACCGCCTTGTTGAAATTACCTATATGTCTTCCCCACCCATATCTTCGACTTCGGTTAGCATTTAGCTATGAACCAAGCTCATGGACACTACCAGATCAAATTACTCACGATACACTGACTTATTGTGGATGCAATGGTATTTCGGCAGTTTAGTGTGGACTCTTACTTCCCTATATGCGACAATTTTGCTTGTAAACGTGTTTACAAATCCATCGAGTTAAAAATAAGCCTCATCACTGAAAAAAAAAAATTGTGTGAAAATCAGCCATCCAAACGCTGATGTTCAAAGATCCTTGGTCAGCTATCTTCAGTTAAGTGAGTTGAGTATAGATGCAACTGCAAATGCCATAATGTGCCATAAAACAGGCCCAAATACTCCAGCGGCAGACTTAGGCAAGAAGTCTTGAGTTTGTGTCATGTGAACGAACGTCTCGTAGCAATCCACATCAAGGCTAAATTTGCCAACATTAGCGACCTTTAGACGCAAGCGCTTTACCACATGATTAGAGCGTGAGCTCCGGAATGTGGTAAAGAACGAGTGAAATACCGCGCACCAAGAACGTGGTACCAAAATATGGGAAAAAAGTCTTTCACTCGTGAAATTACGCGTCCTGGGAGCGTACAATCCGGGAGTTTGTGTCTAATGGGCTATTACGCGCGAAATACCGCGGGAAACTTGAAATTGCTGGAGTGTACAACAGTTCAACAGTTTTCGCTGGAACGTGCGGTAGAATTTTTTAGAGCCAACGGGACCAATCTCGGACGTCCATGATGATTTCACTCTTACTACGCGCTCAATCACGTGGGAAAGAATGTACTACTCAAAACGGGTAGGGAGCGCAATTCACTCCGTTGCACAACTCATGCCCAATTACTCGTAAACGAGTATCGTAAGATATTGACATAATCGGAAGAAAGCAGCGTCACTGTCGCCTTCGTGAGTATTGAGACGGAAGCGGCGTAAAAGGGTTTATCGGTCAACGAGGGCAAAACCAAGTATATGCTGTCAAGCAAAAAACACACTCAACACCGACGTTTTGGACAGAACCTCACCTTCGACAGATACAACTTTGATGTAGTGAAGGACTTAGTCTACCAAGGCTCCACTATAAATTCAGACCACACCAGCGCTGAGATTAAACTCAGAATAAACCTTGTCAATCGCTGCTACTTTGGACTAAGAAGGCAACAAACTAGTAAAGCCCTCTCTCGGACAACAAAAGTGGCCTTATATAAGACCTTTATAGTCCCTTGCTCTTTGGCGCAGAGGCTGGACATCATCAAAAACGCATGAGGGTTCTCTTGGCTGCATTGACAGGAAAATTCTTCGAGTAATATTCGGTCCCCTTCTGCATAGACGGTGAGTGGAGGAAGAGATACAACGGCGAACTGTATGGACTGTACAGCGATAGCGACTGTACAGTGGAAAGTGGAGGTCCAAAAAATGAGATGGTTGGGTGATATAGAGCGGATAGTCACCAACGCTCCGGTCCGAAATGTCTTGGAGAGACTACGCCGCCGTAGAAGAATACAGAGACTCGGGTGTCACACGCAAGTAGAAGGGGACCTCAGCCAAATTAGCGTGCAAAACTGGAGGTAGTTAACAAAAGATCGAGCTGGCTGGAGACGCTTGATGGCTGAGGCCCAGATCCACCCCGGACTGTACCGCCACCTAAAGTAAGTAAGTAGGCGATCGTAATTTCGCCATGAAAAGGCTGATTTCACAATAGTTTTAAACTGTTGAAGTTTTTTTTACGACTGCATCATCGGTCTTTATTTCTCCAAAAATCTAGTACTATAGACCGATTAAAAAAAAAATGTCTTCACCTTGGAGCAATAGAGCTTGGTATATAACTTGGAAACGTTACATTCCCGAGCTCTACTTCTCAACTTTAAGACAATGCTTCGCAGTTAAGGGAAACTATACATCCTTCTACCAATATTAAGCTGCTTGATAGAATTTTGAAGTCATTCACGTAAGATGCTACTGAACTTCTATATATTTCTCAAATGCTTTCGATGTTCATGAGCCTGTTACGAGTAGTCGGGGCTGTAATCTCTGATTGCCCATTGTGAAAAGGGTTTTCCTCTCTGTATGGTTTGCGGAATAAATCTCTTATTTCACTATTGAAAATCATGATCCCATGCCTTCTACAACTGTTATGATGCTGCGCGCACAAAGGCCTTGCTGAAGGCCTTCTAGGAATCAGGCTAACTTTGTATTCAAGGTTGATTCCGAACATATTTCCGTGCCTGAGACCAAGGCCTCAGAGATGCTAGAATTATCTCACATCGCTTCCTTCCGTTAAGTCATATATATTCCATATGCCATATGCACCAGAGTCATGTTAAATCCTTAGAGCTTCCGACTTCCACGAGCTTCCCTGCCCGGAGCGCAGAGTTTTCCCTGCGCATCAGTCGCCTCAGATGACTAGAACATGTAAAGTGAGCAGGCACAAAGTCTTCGATTCAAACTCGGAGCAACCATGCAGTAGAGGGAGACCCTAAATAAGAAACCAAGTTTTCGGCCGTTACTTGTTGAACGTTTAGTAAAAAAAATTCGAATCCATTGTAGTTATGTATTCAGAAGAGAATATTGCTTCTGTCCGAGTCGTTCTCGAGAGCTGGGCATCTACGGCGTAATATCCGAAAAGACTGCGTCTGTGATAACTTCAGATCTAAAGCCCAATGACCATAGTCACACACCAAACGCTGATCGTTTTATTGTCAGAAATGGTTCTGTCAACTGTTGGCGTTACGAATCTTGTTAGAGACATTAAATCTCTTATCTATGCCAACAACTTGTCGGCTTAAAATTGCTTGAATATAGGCCCGAATTATTGAGAAAAAAAAAATGTATTCTAGTCGTCCAGTGGCAGGTGCGGGTGCAAATTCCTTATTACTTGAACAATGTCTGCTCCCAAGCGTCAATGGCGTTAAAATGAACCATCTTGGGTTAATTTCTTGAAATAACTCGGTTGCTAAATCGTATTTTTAATAAAGCGATGAAAGAGGGGATAATTATAGTGAATTGCGATGAATTCTACATACGCGTATGCTCGTATTCTCATTCTCCAATAAACCTGTTTTAAGTTTAAAAAATAATTTAAGCGTAAAAAAATCTCAAAAATAAGTAGACATATCTCAGCCTTAGGAACCACACACCCTTACACTATTACATTTCATCTATTGCACAGCAGATGTCGCACATGCAATTTCAAGTTACAATCAACCGCCGGCATTTTGACAGTTCGCGCCAAAACAGTTGCTTATTCATGTCAGTTTAGCGAAAATTGCGTTCAAACACGAATTTGCCTCCACTTCCCACAAAACATTGAAAACGTTCGGTCGTGCGTTGGATAAGTCGTACATTTTCCATAAATTGTTAAAGTGATTCCTTAGTTTAACTTTGCACTACTATTTATTTATATTTTCATCCCCATTCAAATTAAAAGAAGATAAAATGTTCGAAGCACGCCTGCTCTCCGCCACGACATTGAAGAAAGTCCTCGATGCCATCAAGGACTTGCTCAACGAGGGTACCTTCGACTGCAGCGATTCTGGAATTCAGGTAAAGATACACTACTCGTATGCATCACCAACGATCTATAAACAAACAAAAAAATACCTTTCTCCAACAATAGCTGCAAGCGATGGACAACTCCCACGTTTCACTTGTCTCTCTAACGCTCCGTTCGGATGGATTTGATAAATTCCGCTGTGATCGCAACATCTCCATGGGCATGAATCTCGGCAGTATGGCAAAGATTCTCAAATGTGCCAACAATGACGACAACGTAACGATAAAAGCCCAGGACAATGCCGACACTGTTACCTTCATGTTTGAGTCACAAAATCAGGAAAAACTCTCAGACTACGAAATGAAACTAATGAATCTCGATCAAGAGCACTTGGGTATTCCAGAAACTGAATACAGTTGTGTTGTACGTATGCCTTCGATTGAATTTGCTCGCATTTGTCGGGATCTATCGCAATTCGGCGAGTCTGTACTCATCTGTTGTACCAAGGAAGGAGTCAAATTTTCAGCATCTGGTGATGTTGGTTCTGCAAATGTGAAATTGGCACAAACTTCATCGGTGGATAAGGAAGATGAAGCAGTCACCATTGAGATGCAAGAACCCGTGACACTCACATTCGCCTGCCGCTACCTTAACGCATTCACAAAAGCCACTCCATTGTCCAATCAAGTGCAGCTGTCTATGTCGGCAGATGTTCCTCTAGTGGTTGAATACCGCATTACAGATTTGGGACACATTCGCTACTACTTGGCACCGAAAATTGAAGACGACGAGAGCTAAGTGGAAAGGGCTTTGCCCTTCTGTCACTGTTAACTTTGTGTTTATCTAGATTTACGAGAATTTCTTTGTTCCCTTTGTACCAATTGTACCAATACTTTCTAAGTAACCGTTGTTTGCGAATGTTGTGTGCATGCAACGTGTTTTTTTTTTAAAGATCTGAATAAAATTGAGGTATCCTGGAGAAAGAAAGGAATTGGTTTTCTGTTTTTTAAGGCATCGCGATCGATTGAAGTTTGTTGAGGTCCGGTAGTTTAGCTCAGCTGCTGTCGAGGGATTATAATCGCAACTGGATGCGACACGGTCGATCTGACCACAAGGACAATCGGCGGGGCTCTGGTTATAATTGGCTTGTTGTGGGTCGCTCGATACGCTTTTCCCGGCAACGTTAGGGCTCAAGCTGACCCTGTGATGGATTCCTTATCTGTTGCTTATTTTGGCTGCTTTTGGCCAATAACATCAAAGACGTCTGGCGTTGAAAAAGCTCATAAACTGTCCTACTCGTGTAAATTTGCTTATGACTAGAATTGTGCTTTCTATTTTTCGTGATAAAACAGCTTCCAGCGCCTACTTTCACTTGACTTACACCAGCGTGACAAAGAAGACAACATCACACATCTATTGTTCACACACAAATGAGGACATGTGGATTTGGCGAGTTACCTTACACGTATTGTTACTATAGCATGCGATGCATCAATGGCCAGCGACAAAAGACCGCCGTGCTTTTGGTGGAACGGTGAAATTTAGCCACTCAGGCCAACATGTCATAGACACGTCGTCGAGGAATGCAGCGATCTAGGTCAGGTTTTTAAGAAAACCTTAACTGTCTTAGAGGGGCAAGACGTCACTTAAAAATTGCGTTCAAAGAAAGTAAAGCGACACGCTTCAGACGCCTGTGTAACCGAGCTGATCTAAATCCTTGAGGTAATGGCCAAAGTAAAGGTCTATAGTGCTCCACAAATAACCTCTTACGCATTACATCGAGGAAGCGAACAGGTAAGCAGAAATTCACACAGATATTAACGGACGAATTGACAAGGCATGCAGAAAAATAGACGCCTGGACCCGACGGAATTCCAAATAAGGCCGTAAAGGCAGCTGTTCGGAAAAGCCTAGACATGTTCATAACATACCTGAAATGTCTGTAGGAAGGTGTTTTTCGTGAGCGATGCAAATAACAGCATTTGATACTCCTGCCAAAGGGAAATAAGTCCCCGGGTGAACAATCTTCATATCGGCTAATGCGCCTTCTAGATACCCTGGGCAAGATTCTGAAACGTAACATTTACGAAAAAATTATGGTCAGTAGCTGAGGAAGGAATTTTATCAAATCGCCAATTCGGTTTTAGAAAATCGCGTTCTAACATAGATGCCATAAAAACGGAAGTAGACATTGCGACTAAAGCGATAGAAGGGGAAAGACTAGGACCATTATTGTGGAATATTATGTATGACGCAATACTGGGACTGGCGCTGCCACGAGGAGTTCACACGATAAGTCTCGCTGATGATATTGCTATTGTTACGGTCGCCAAACAGATTAACGCATTAGAATCTGCTATAAATGCTGCTATTGCGCAGATAAAAGATTGGCTATGTTCAGCTCGACTTGAAGTTGATGCCCACAAGACTGAGGCGATTTTAGCACTGAAATACCTGGGAGTAATGTTAGATAATAGACTGCAGGTTGCACTACATGTCTTCTGTGCCAGCAGCATTACCACAAATTCTACCAAATATCGGTGGACCTAGTTACACCAGAAGGGTGATACTTTAAAGAGTGATCAGCTCGGTTCTGCTTTACGCTGCCCCGGCTTGGGCCACGGCACCAGTCAGACAGGATGCTAAGAAAAAGCTTTCGTCGGCATACAGACTATGCGCATTAAGGACGATATGTGGCTTCCGAATGATATTGGATGAAGCAGCATATGTTATAGCTGGAATGGTACCCATAAACATACTCGCGGATGTGAAGTTTAGGATATACAAACAAAATTGCTTCAAACCGCCATTAAGAAGAAGGAAAGGATGACCTCGATAACTAGGTGGCAAAATAGATGGCACAACAACACCACAAATAAGTTATTTCCGTCTACATGAGATCCTGCAACTACCACCTTACGCAGTTCCTTACTGGGGTTACCGTCAATATATGTAGAACTTTGGACACTATAACTCTTCCTTGTCCAAACGACACCGAAGATCCGGAGCAGTCGTTTCGCAGAAAAAAAGAAGAAACGTCCCTCATCGAAAATATGTTACGACCAGAGAAAAGTGGGCTGGAATTTGTGAGGAGAAAGTCCTTAACTACCTCAAAGTTATACCTGTCGAAGGTGACGTTTTGCCCTAGGCGTCGATGTTCAGTGTCCTTTTTGCTTGACAGCATATACTTGGTCTTGCCTTCATTGACCGCTAAACAAATTTTCGCCACTTGCGTCGCAATACTTGCAAAAGCGCCACGCTGGTTTCTTCCGATTATGTCGATATCATAAGTGTATGCGAGGAATCGGGCGAACTTTTGATAGATTATGTCTCTTGTGCTTGTGCGCGAGCTTTGCACTATTCTTTCAAGAATGATTTTAAGGGAACCGCGTGACTGCGCATCACCTTGTCTCAATCCTTTTTCGACATCAAAAGTCTCGGTGAGATCTTTACCGACCTCGATAGAGCTGCGTCTCTGAAGATGCTGTCATACGCGGCTTTAAAATCGATAAATAGGAGGTGTGTATCGATTTGAAGCTCATGGATCTGGCGTAGTGTGAGTATTTGATCGATGTTTGACTTTCCTGGCCTGAAGCCACACTGATATGGACATATCCGGTTGTTGATTAACAGCTTCAGGCGTTCACAAAATACGGCAGATAAGATCTTGGATGAGATGTAAAGAACACTGATGCCTTTGTAGTTAGCGCAGTTCAGAGTGTCTCCTTTCTTGAGAATCGGACAAACAATGCTGAGGTTCAATTCATCGGGCATACTTTCGTCCGACCATATTTTACAGATGAGTTGGTGTATGCTCCTTACCAAGTCATCGCCTGCCGCTTTGAAGAGCTTGGCAGTCAGGCCGTCCGCTCCACCAGCTTTGTTGCATTTCAGCTTAAATATTACTATCTTCACTCCATACAGCTCGGGTAGACGGAATTGCTGGTCTATATCGTCCAGGATGAAAGGTTCATTCCACCTTGAGAGAGTTGGCTAAAACCCTATTTCTAGTGTAGCGTTGATCAAATGCCGAAATCCTATTCGGCAGCATTGCGCTTAACCACAAAACTAGTTACTAGTCTACAGCGTGATGTCTTGCCTTCTCATTCGCTCTTTGTTGATGAGCAACGTATCTATTCAGAAAATGAGGAATGTTTTAGTGAAGCACACCAACCTTAAGTTGTGTAATTTATTTCAGATAGTTCCCACCTATTTACTCCGGGATGCATCATTTGCCAAGTTTGGGGGAAAATAGAAACATGACAATGGATATGTCGTTCTTAGATGCTTCTTAGAATGTTTATATTTTTAACCCGCTCCATTGGAAAGAAAACATTGTAATTCTGCAAAATTGCACATCACAATGTCCTCTACTACAATCACTTTCTGATGCCCATCTCTAAGAATCCTCTGAAACAATGAAAGCAATCGCTTCTGGCGGCAATCTCTCCGGGTGAGTAAAAGAGATACGTATCTGCTACGGACTATGGGCGCCTGGTACTTCAGCAAATTTCTTCTTTTGAAATTTGAGATTTGTACGGCTCTGACCGAATGGGTGTGTTCAGCAAGTTTTAAATAATTTATTTACTTTTCGATTTTAATTCAAGTTCGACATTTAAAAAATAATTGCTGAGATTAGAAAATTAAAGAACAACTTGGAACAAGGGAACAACATGACGATTCTGATGGTTTTGAAGAGTTCCTTGCCGAAACACGGGGATTATTACGAACATGAATTGACATAGAAAGATACAACACTTTTCAGATTTACGCTCTTTTAAAAAGGACTTTCCACATCTGTTTGCTTTAATTTAAATAAGTGGAAACCGATCGTACACCAAACATTGTGCTGCGATATGGTCTACCCTGTTAAATGAGGCTCTGGAGAATCCACATTATCTAGCACACTTAAGGACAGTGGTGCATCCAATCCGGGCGATAAGTCTTCTTTCTTGAAAGTGAGCAACAGAATTGTTTTAACGTCTCGCATTCTGAAACAGGTACGTGATATCTAAGGAAACAAACGCAAGAAACAAGGCTTGTGCCTGTGTAATTGACTTAGGGAAGGGCATCGACACTATATGGTTATAGAAACTCTTCTTTAAGGCAAATCGAAGGCGTTGGACACCAGCATTTCAACGTGAATAAGGGCAATGAGAATTTTGCTCAAACATTTGAAACGTTATATAACAAGAGTATGCGAACTTCCCGGGCAGACAAGATGCAGATGTACAAGGAAGAGACAGGAAAAACATCGGCTTGACCAAAAGCAAAAGAAAGGGAGGGGCAATATCTAAGATATTGGAAGTTGTTTCTTCTGTTTATCCACCTGTAGAGATGAAGAAGCAAACTTCTACTAGAATAACAGTCGGTACCGATAATAGGGAAACACTTTTCTGCAGAATGTAAAACGACGACGAAGTCCGACATCCTGCCGTCAGGAGGAATAGACCAATTTACTAAGAGGATGATAGCCGAAACCTCCGTGGACTTGACCAAAACGAATGAAGTATGGCAAAATCTATGGAAAGCTATTGAAAACAACTTTGTGAAGAGCATACACACCAACTCATTTCTCAAATCTGATTGGTATGTTGAATGAAATCGTTGGCTCAGTCCGCAAGAAGGGAGACGCACTGAACTGCTCCAGCGTACATATAAGTCTTTTCAAAATCACATTCAAGATGTTGTCGGTCGTATTTTGTGATCGTCTGCAGCCATTCCTCAATAACTTGATTGGCCCCCTATCAATGGGGTTATAAAACAAGGAAAGCCAATAATCCAAAAATAACTTCTCACTCCAGCAGATTCAAGTCGATACCCATCATCCGTTATCGACTTTAAGGGTGCATATGACAGCATTTATAGAGACGAGCTAAACAGAGCTTTGTCCAGTTTTGGCGTTCCTGTCATCTCGTCCGTATACGCAGAATGACGACCTAGAACGCTCTCTGATCCGTTAAAGGCAGTAATAACTTAACCCAAGACTTTAGATGTCAACAAAGTTTTAAACAAAGTGACGCGCTGTCATTTGGGCTCATTAACATCATTCTTCATAGAATTGCACGGAACTCACGAGCGAGCGCCGGAGGCACACTCTTTTAAAAGTCTTACCAACACAGCTGGCTGTCATCAGTGCATTCGGCGTAGGTGGTGCTGTAACAAGTACTGCGTAAATGGACTTAGCGGTAAATGAGGGCAAAACCAAGTATATCCTCTCAATAAGAAGGAATAAACAACATCGGCAAATTGAACAGAAAGACACATTCGAAAGCGAAAATTTCGAGGTTGAAAGGGACCTTATCTGCCTTGACTCAGCAAAAATAAAACAAAGAATCGCTCTTTCCAATCGGTGCTACTTTGAGTTAAGGAAGCAATTAAGTAGTAAGGCGCTAGCCCGAGAAACTAAACCACTCCTACGTTATGGCTCTAAGGCATGGACCGAATCGAAAGCGAATGAAGACATCCTCAGTCGTTTCGAGAGAAAAATCTTTCGCAAATAAAATATTCGGTCATGTTTGCTTTGAAGGGCTTGGGGGAAATGACTCAATGACGAAGGTACAGCGACATCGACCTAGTCAAAAACCTGCGCATCAGTTGCTCTATGTCGCAGATTCTTCGCATATAACCGGGTGGAACAAGCTAGAATGGGGAGATATCAACTTAGGGAAACACAAGTAAAAGGAGACTTTAACTGATTCAGAGTACGTAATTGCAGGCAGGGTCGCGCAAACTGGACAGGCTTGTTACCCGAGGCTCAGGTTCATCTCGAGCTGCAGCACCATGAAACATTTTTACAGCTGCCAATTCAATGCGACGACAAAGGTTATCTGCTTCTTGAGTGACTTCCTACCCTTTGAACCTCGTTTAAAAGCTGCTGACGCGGTCTGACTTCCTATTAAAGTTCAATATAGCATTTAAACATGATTTGGCTGAGAACTTGCACATACTCATCTGTAAGATATGGTCAGAGCAAGGCATATTTGAAGCATTGCATTTCAGCAATGATCCACAAGAGAGGAGACCCTTTCGACTGCGCCTAGTATAGCGGAATAGGTCTGCTAAATATCAGCCATTCATGAACAATCTAGTTGACCCATATTAGTGCAGTTACAGGCCACACTACGGCAGAGCTCGAAAAAACCGAAACAATTTCAGATCGATACTCTCCAACATGGTGCATAGAGATGCGCTATACAACGCCTTGTCTTATTTTGATATCCCTGCCAAGCTCGTTGGGTTGTGCAGGATGATTATAGAGAATTCTCGCTGTCTAATCAAGATCGGTATTGAATCGACCGAGGGCCTTAACGACAAGAAAGGTTTTAGAGAATTTGTCGTGCTCTTCAGAGATACAATGCCTAACAATTACTTGCATATGCGGGTATCAAAGCGGAAACGGCCAAAATTGGTACGACTATAAACGAGAACAAAATGAAGTACAGGCTGTGATCAGAAAAGATCCACATCACTGATGGCTTGGACAGAACGTCAGCTATAGCAGCTATCATTTCGAAACAATCTTGCCTCCACAAATACAATCAACTCAGAAATCAGACGCAGACTTGCTCTTCCCAATAATGTTCCTTTGGCCTCAGAACAAAACCCTCGTAAAACCAAACTGACCCTTATCACTTCTTGGTCCTTGTCGAAAGCAGTTGAAGAAAGCCTTGGCCGTTTCGAAAGAGAGATATTGCGCCGCTTATACTGTCGGTGAATGGAGGAGATTTAACCACAAACTGTGCCGGTTTCAACGGATTCAAAGTTTAAGATTATTGAGCCACATGAATGGAGAATACAGCGCGGTTCCAAAAAATCTTCGAGCCCAACTCCGAGGGACGGTGCACCTAAAAGCAAGCGACCCCAACAAGTTTGGAGTGCGGCTCTGGAGGCGAATGGCTAGAAAATGCGCTGACTGGATATACCTTTTTGTTGAGGCCCAGATCTACACTGGACTGCAGCGACAGCTTTACGACTATAAGGTAAAACATCGCAACTACTGCGCTTTTAACTCCAGCAACCAAAGGAGATTCTAAATTTATTTTGAACATACCAAAGTTGTGGTCATGGAGAGCATCTTCGTAAACCCCTCTTTAAGACAAGGTGCTTTCAAATAAACCACTTCTATCTTATTTTCTTAAGAAACACGTTTATTTTCTCTTCAGATAAATGACATTCAAACGAAACGATGACAAAGTAAAAGGTTCGCTACAACTAGGACAAACAACAAAAAAAAACTTAAAAAGAAAAAAATATATTCAAAACACTCCTTCCATCTATTCAACAATATAATTCGGATGCACCACTAGAAGTGCATCATCATCTGACTGATCGTCCTCGCCTCCAGCACCAGTGCGTGACTTTAGTTCCGTCGTCTTAAGTGGAATGATAACTTGATCGTGATAGATTAGGCGGTCGATGACCTTTTCTATTAAATTCTTTCTCGAGATCAACTCATCTTCCGATTCAATTTGATCTGCAACTTGTTCCAGATACCATGCAACTACTTCGCTACGCTTCATGCCGCTATCTTCGCCTTCAGTCTCACAGCGAGTTTCCTCCTTTCGCATATGCAGTACCAGCATCGTGGAAAGATTCTTGTAATCCTCGAAGCTCAGGGTGAGTTTTTTCTTTTGTGTCGCTGGCTCCTCAGTGCTTGTGCCGTTGGTCTCAGGTGTGCCATTTTCAACTCCATTTTGGGTGGCGTTCTCAGTTTCATCTGTCATTTCGACATCTGCCCCAAATCCAATGTCTTCGTCGTCATCTAAATGGATGTCTGGCTGTTCGACACGAATGATTGATTTGTTTAGCAAACGGAATGCTTCCTTGACGTGACGCACTTGGACTTCATTCATGCACTCTAACTTAGCCATGGCTTCGCTCAAACGAATCATACTTTCCAGTTGCCGGACAGTGATTCTCCATGTGCTGCGGCCGCTGGTGCCAGTGTCTCGTTGGCGTAGATGACCATAGTTCTCCACGAGCAAGGTAGATGCTTCCAAATTGATGATCGGTTTGAACTGACGTGCGAACGTTATGTAACGAAGTACTTCTTCGCGCGTATACAATCGCTCCACGTTGTCCTCAATATTCGAATGGAGATCAACAATCTTTCTTGCGATGGCGTAGTCTACGACTTCATTGCATTCGTCCACGAGAATAAAGAACAAATCGAAACGAGACATAATCGGAGCCGAAAGTTGAATGTTTTGTTGTAAAGACTTGGTGCGGTCGTAGCGGCCATTGATTGGATTAGCGGCAGCCAGAATCGATGTTCTGGCATTCAAAGTCGCCCGCACGCCTGCTTTTGCCAGAGAGATTGTCTGCTGTTCCATGGCTTCGTGAATGGCAACTTGATCACGAGGGTCCATCTTGTCGAATTCATCTATGCAGCAGATTCCATTATCAGCTAACATAAGGGCACCAGCTTCAATGACAAAGTCAAAACTCTCTTCGTCTCTTACGACAGCGGCAGTTAGACCAGCAGCTGATGAGGCTTTGCCTGAGGTGTACACAGCACGAGGGGAGAAATCAGCGACTTGCTTGAGGAACTGAGACTTTGCCGTACTTGGGTCACCTACAATGCACACATTGATGTCACCACGGAGTGTTGTCTCTACAAAGTAAAAGTCAAGGTAAAGTGTGAAGAAAAAAAAAGAAAAAAAAAAATGTACAAAGGGGACACCCGGGTTTGAACCGGGGACCTCTCGATCTGCAGTCGAATGCTCTACCACTGAGCTATATCCCCGCGTACATTTCGCATTTCTAACTTCGTACATCAGCGTCTACTTACTTTCATGTGTTGTCTTGCCAACGCCTCCGAAAAGCTGCAACAGAATACCTCTCTTCACCTCGTCGTTTCCATAAATTGCCGGGAACAAGCTGCTTATTAGGTTGCTGTACAAGTTCTTGTCCTTAGACATCTCGTAGACCTTGTTCCATTCGGCATCGGTCATTTGTTTCTTCATGTCTTCGGCGGTGACTTCGCTCATTGGCAAGTCCGTTCCTCCAAACCGTGCCGTGGTTGCTTGGACACTGCACGCAAGGAATGCCATTCGATAGTTCAAATCTCTCACTCCAAGTGCTTTCAGACCACGAACACCATCTCCTTGGCCATCGCCTGGTTTGTGGCGTGAGCCAAAGTCAGCTTTGGCGCCTGGATTATTTAACACAGCCACATCGGGAACAACGATGAGGGTACCAGTAAAGTCATAGCGATCTCCAGCTTGGACAGTCTCCACCAACTCAGAGCGAAGGATGATTTCAACCGAACGGGGAATGCATCCTCGTGGGAGTTCAGCTTGCGTCTCTTGGATTCGGATTTTCTGGAAATCAATGAACAGACTTTTCTCCACGTCCAGCATAAATCGACGACGATTGGAACACACTGGATTGCGACATATCGTTGGGTTGGTGAACTTGAATTGCTGTTCCACACCTCGGATTTCTGTTTGGCAGTCCAGACACATAAACGTGCCCAAAACCAGCTCCGGATGGACTGGATGTGTGCGTACTACTTGCCCCGAGATGCGAATGAGCGTTCCAATTTTCGAAGTTGTCAAATCGCGAACTTTGTGGCGAGTAGGCACTTCCGTAAACGACACATAGCACTCCTTTTCGGTTTTTAGGCCAATTCGATCTTTTGCAAAGTTTGACACCGATTGACAGAGGTATGGGTAGATTCTGCAAACAATTATACCTTTAAACTTTCACAATTCGAATGGAATCTGCTTTCTGGAACTCTCTTACCTGTAGTACTCCTCAATAATGGTGGTGGCCAAGTTCTGATTGTATTTCTCCACATCATCGAAGCTAACTTCCAGAGTGCAACGATCTGGAGATTCCAGTTCAGTCACTGGCTTCAGATACTTGATTTCTCCATCTTCTTTAAATCTGTAATTTGAACCAAGATGTATTAGGAGACACAGAAGGGATTCCCTTTAGCACAACTTACTCTTCGAGGAAATCTTGAAATAGCTTCTGACACCGGATACCAACGTCATCTTTTACGCGTAATTGCCCAACTTGTGCATCAGCTACATCCATTATTGTTAATTATTTATAAATATTAAACAAAACTCCAAACAAAAAGAATTATAAACTGAACGAGTCGCACGATGTTTGCAAAACAGCTTCGGATGGTTGTAGCAAATGCGATTCAGTTGTCAATTTTCGCGCCGAAATCAACAAATCTCAAACATGTTGGAGTAGTTTATCATCATTTCTAGTATGCGATAGGTGGCACCATACTCAACAAGAACAACTTTCGTATTTTTCAAATTGAAAAAGTTTCAAACTGAAGATTGATTTGTGGAACCAAAAATTTATTTTCGATATTTGGGATAAATTCAAGATTGAGAACGGTAGACTGATATACAAGACAGTGTAATCGATACATTTACTTTGTTCGAGAATGGCATTGTTAAGCCAAATTTCGGATTATCAGCTTGGCGAATTAAATTCTTAACCTTGACGTTTGTGAAAAGGCTTGCTTCTTTTGTTTCAGTTATAAAACTAAATTCTTTGGAAAAAATAAAGTAGATACGTACAAGTAATCAATAAACCTTATCACTGCATCAAGTCTCTGATACTCCAACTGTGACTGTAAGTCTGACATAAAACCTACGAACCTGTCTCACGAGGAGCGGCAAAAGGTCTATTTGAGGCAAGAATTCTCACAGTGAAGAGTTATAAATTGATCTTACTGCATCAAGAAAACGTACAGATGTAAAAGTCCGAAACAGCGATTTTAAGAGATCTATTTGTGGGAAAATAACGAGTTAATCGTAGCGATATACAGGTATGTATTTATCTAAATCGCGATTTCTGAAGAAAAAATGTTAGTAGCAGCTCTCATATTTTCGTTGTCGATACGCACATAAAAAATAAGGTCTTTCGCGTTTTTACATTAAAAAAACAGCGGATTGCTGACGTGCTACGAAGGTGTTACGGACCAGCGCCCGAATCAGTAAACCTCATTATTAAGAGCGGTTTTTAAGAAACTGTCTACTTTTTCGCACTCAAATACTTCTTCAAATACCCTTCTACTTATGTGTGCCTGGAACTGGACTTCCATCAACACGCCTCTCCAACAAGCTCGATCCAGTTTCGCACGTTAAGTTGGCTGAGGTCCCGTTCCACTTGCGTGTGCCACCTAAGTCTCGGCCTTCCTCTACTGCGCTGTGCTTGGGGCCGGATTCCAAGACTTATCGCACCGGAGCGTTGGTGTCCACCCGCTCTACATGACCCAGTCATCTCAGTCATTGGATCTTCACTCTTCTGGATAGGTCGATAAAGCTGTAGAGTCCGTTCCGTTTGTCATTGTATCTCCTCCTCCACTCACCGTACAGACGGGACCGAACATCACTTGAAGAATTTTTCTCTCAACCGACATTGATGGAGCAGCGTGCAATTGTCCATCATCATCCTGCACAGAAGGACTAGAGATTGCTCTGTATAGCTCGTCTCCATAGATGCTGTTATACGCGGCCTTAAAATCGATAAATAGATGGTGTGTATCAACCTGAAGCTCATGGGTTTTCTCCAAGATCTGCCGTAGTGTGAATATATGCAGCAGTCCAGAGAATTTGCTAGCTATTCGGCTGCATGTGGTCTATTAGGGGATTTAACATTCTAAGTGCATATCCGAAGTTCGTTTGGATGGGTTGTCAACAGTAGATCCATTCGTATCCGAGGCTTGTTTGGTTTCGGAACTTTTGTATTTTTTCTTTGGTTTGTTACCCCGGCGGCACAACCCGTAATAGGACGATGGGTCAGATAGAACGTTCCGTCCCTTTTCCAAGACCCTGACTAAGTCCCGGAAATCGTGACCGGCCCGAGCTCCAAACATGTCGGAGAAGCCCGGATTAGATCTCACTTGTTTCGGAACTTGCTTCACAATTGATTCCATCTGGGAAACTCATCAGCTGTTATCCGCTTATAAGTTTAGCAAGTCGAGCCCGGATGGACGTACGAACAGTACCCGACGGTTACCACGTGGATGTATTATTAGCTCAATTGGTTTGCAGAATAACAGTTGCAACACTGGATATAGCCAGGTTAACATCTCTCAGTGCCTACTCTGTTTATACAGCATCCAACCGTCGTATATAGTGGAAAAAGTTTAACACGTCTAAATCAATAGCCACCATCTTTTTATCAATTTTAGGGTCGCATGTGACAGCATTTATAGAGACGAGATTGTATAGAGCTATTTTTAGTTTTGGTACATTTGTTATGCTCGTCTGCTGGGCAGAATCACGGCTGAAAACGTACTCTGCTCCGTCAAAATCAGTAACGTCTTAGCGCGAGATCTTTGATGTCAAAAAAGACTGTTTTTTGCGCTAAGAAGGCAATTGAGCAGTAAGGCCCTATTCCGAAAAACTAAGGGGACTTTCTGTAAGACCGCGATCATCACCTAGTTCTACTTTATAGCATTGGAGCATGAACTCTATCGAAGGCGGATAAAGATACCTTCAGTCGTTTCGAGAGAGAAATTTTTTGAAAAATATTCGGGCCCACTTGAGTTGACGGACTTTTGAGAAGAAGATTCAACGATGAACTCGAAGATTTGTGAAGTGACATTAGAATAGTCAGGAACCTGCCAGCCAGTATCCTGAGATGACAGAGACATGCTAAGTGAAAGGACATCAATGCCCCGTGCCGCAGAGTCTTCGAATCTTACACGAAGGTACGGTCAATGCGCGCACAAGTAGAAGGGACTTAATTTGACTTTGACTGCTTAACTGAATGCAGTTAGCTAAAGACTGGGGTAACTAGAGAGGCTTGGGACAGACTTTGAAATAAGTGCAATACACTATAGAAGCAGCTTCGTGGTGGCCAAGCAACATTACTAAAACGATTGATAACACGATTATTGAACTAAGTTTGTAATTATTCGATTGTTGGGTGGCTTGTGTGACACATAGTACAGGGTCATTCATTTCGTAGTTTCAAGTTGGCAACGCTGGCATTTGACACCTGCCAAACTCTGCTGTCATTTGAAGTGTCATAATAATGTTTGCCATAAACAATAATGGATCGCTTACAAATCGAACAACGCGTTCAAATTATTAAAACTTACTATAAAAGTGGTGATTCAAGCGTAGTCACTTTTTGCGCATTACGCGATGGTTATGGTCGTCATAATCGACCGACTACGCAATCAATCGGTAAAATTGTGCAGAAATTTGAAGAGAGTGGAAGCTTTACTGATCTCGTAAGGCCTGTGCATCATCGTAATGCACGCGAAAATATTGCCGCTGTAAGTGCAAGTGTTGCTGATGATCCGAATTTATCGATTTCCCGGCGTTCGCAGCAATTGAACGTGTCATACAACCTCACTATGGCGTATTTTGCATTTGGATTTGCATCTCCATCCTTATACAGTTCAACTTACGCAACAATTGAAGCCTGCTGACCATTCACAAATCTGTAGATACGTTTCTTGGGTGTTATAACAACAGACAATAAACACCGATTTTTCGAACAACATTTTTTTCAGTGATGAGGCACATTTCTCACTCGGTGGATATGTAAACAAACAAAATTGCAGCATATGGGGCTCAGAAAACCCACAAGTTATCGAAGAGGTGGCGTTTCATCTAGATAAAGTGACTGTTTGGTGTGCTCTCTGGTCGAAAGGTGTCATTGGTCCGTTTTTCTTCGAAGATGCCAATGAATGGACGGTTACAGTCAATTCGGAGCAATATGGTCGAATGAAAACCGATTTTTTGGCCGCCGATTTAAGATCATGCCTTGGACGATATGTGGTTCCAATAAGACGTGGCAACAAGCCACACAATATGAGCAATTATGGCTTTATTGCATCAGAAGTTCCTGGTCGCGTAATTTCACGTTTTGGTGACGTCAATTGGCCATCAAGATTCTGTGGGGCTACGCAGAAGACCGTGCTTATGCTAATAATCCCCGAACTCTAGACGCATTAAAAACCAACATTACTCAAGTTATGGCCGAGATAAGGTCCGAAATGTGCGAAAAAGTGGTAAAAAATTACCTCAAAAGAATCGCATGCTGCGAATCTTCCCGAGGCGGCCATTTGAATGATATTGTTTTCCACACTTAATGGCAATGTCCAATCTACCACTGCAAAAACTACACCAAAAAGTCACACGTTCAGGATAAATTGTCTTCTCTATGATTACATGTACTTTCTGAAAAGTATAAACACCCAAACTTTTTTGTTTACGTACCCGCCGGGATGGAAATGTGACTCATCTGAAAGTGACTCATGTGATGTTTTGGCCGAAATTGTGGTCAATTTCGAGCTGCTCAAAAAGTGAAGCGATAACTAAGCAGGCAGTAAGTTTGCCTCAATTCGTAAATTGGCCCTTTCAAGCGAATAATCCAAGATTTTTATGCCAAATTCTCCTAAGGCTAGTGCGACACTGACATCAGGGCTGAGGTGCGTTAAGGCGCACACTTTTGGCAATATCTGCAATTTGCTCCTTTGAGTACACAGCAAACCAGTCTGACGAATTTTCTTTACAAATTTGCGTACACCGGCTGTAGTTGGTGCATTATTTCGATTTAACATTGGAAGGAACTTTGCAATATTTTCTAACGTTGTTCCTAGGCTTAATAAGAAACCAAAACTTCGGACACAACCTCCTTCTTAATTTATATCATGTACATATACCTTTGTATGTTTAACTGTTTTTGAATGGTAGATCGCCTTGTTGGAGAGGAATCCCGACTATTGTTGTTGTAGACGACTTATGGCTAAGAATGTCACAGGGACTTAGGCCTTTCATATGCATCAAATATAACAATTTGGCCGTTCATGGTACGTCAAAAAAACATTCCAGGGATTGAGCCAATCAGGGTCTAGTCGAGATAGGGGCTCTGTCATTTTGCCAGTCTCGGCAGTTGGTCGTCGTTTCTTAATCCCATGATGTGCATCCAGTATTGTTCGAGGTTCTTTCAAGTCTTAAACGTGTGGTGTTCTTAAGATCTTTTACTCGTTAGTGAAGGACAGATCTGACATTTCAAAATCCTATCCTTGTCTATACTTGACAACCATATCAACTAACAAAGGCGTGAGTGGACTTATCCTAATGTCAACAAATGCTGGTCGACAGATAATTATGATTCACTGCTTATTTTGTATTGACATGATGCAATCAATATTTACCAAACAAATATTTAAATATCTCAAAACAGAAAATGCTTTTGCCTCAGCCCTTTTAAAACTAATTCACCGACCGACGTAATAACACTCAAAAGTCAATCAAAACAATAAGATTTGTGTCTACCTACAGTTATCCGCACGTATCTGCACCATTAAAATGCAATTCGATATTTTAGAATCTCATTTCGAGTTTAATTGACAAACTCATTATTCAAAGTCTTTTTAATGTTTAACCCGAATCAGTATTGACATTCGTTTCGTCCTCATGCAATAACCACAACATTGTGGGGGTAAACCGTAAGCATACCGGACTGTATCCACATAGAACAAACGAGTTTGGGAATAGGTTTTGGATGTCGATATTGGGGATGACCAACAAGTGGTTTTGGGGGAGAGGATTTCCAGATAATGAGATAAAAAATCAATTGCTGGAAATAAAAGGATGACCAACCAATGAACATGATGCAGAATGTCAATGTTGACATTAATTACACATTTTTCCTTCATTAATTAAGTGCTGGCAGTGACATCAATTGAATCTGAGGGTACAGCTTTCAGATGGGTAATGTGACGCTAGATTGGTAGTTCTGAGATACTGTGATGACAACGCAACCTTTGACTTTATAGGAGCAATCAATTCGGCAACTGAATTTTTACGTTCTTCTTTTCTTACTCCTAACTGCGTAGCGTGCAGAAAAGTATTGCCGTCATCAGCATTGAAAATTGTGTGCTGAAGAAATCAGGAAATGTACATCCAACACAAAGGAGGACGAACACTTTTTATTTTTTTTTTAGTTCCTTTGACTACTCGTGATTTGAGTTCTGTCCAAGTAATTCTTAAAAGTAGGGATTCCCTTGTCAAGAGAGAATCACTCGTTCACCTGATTAGGTAAATGGATTCCATTGCATGGCTTACTTAGAAAAAGGAACTGTCTTACCTATAACCTGTCTTACCTGGAACCTATAAGCTGCGACCAATCAACTGCCACTTTCTCCTCTTATTTTTGTATTGGTTCTTGGCCGTTTGATAGTCAGGTTGGCCAGAAAATTCTGAAGATTTTCCAAAAACGTTTTTTGTCGGTGTTGGTCTTTATTCAGGTACTACAACTTCAAGGTAAAGATGTTCCACGTTTAACCAGAACTGGCTTAGCTTGGTTTTTGTGCTACAAATATTGCTTCCCACATTTTTAGGCAGCATACGGAATGCAGCTCTTGCTTTGTGGATTCTGCCGTACACATCTAATTCTTCTCTTTCTGAGAACAGGAGAGCTGCTTACATTTTAGACTTGTTCTCCGACGCTAAGAAATCAAAGTGCTAAGGATGTCGGGCCCTTAATATCGACGTTATTTCGGCGTTACTCTGTAGCGAAACTAGATCGGAGGATGACTAAGTGGTTAACCATTGTTCCCGCTGTTCATCATCCGAAGTCAGCAGATATCCTTCTAGTCTTCTAACTCGATGTTATCTGAAATCTTGCCCCTCAGCAAGCTCCTAAGGTAGGCTACGGACAGTTTTGCTGTAGCAACGATTTGCCATTTTTGTTAAGGCTTTTTGACGAATGCATTGATGTTGTTAAGTTTTTCCGTGTTAACCTAAAACGTTCATTGATTCGTCTCTAAATGTTCGCTGTCAGCATTGTCGGCGTTGTACTGGCTGACATTAGCAAGTTAGATCGGCTGCCGTTAACAGATTCAGTTCGAAGACGTATACAGACGGTGATCACTCTCTGAACAAAGGTGGTACGGAATTCCTGAATTGAAATTTGAAATCGTTAGCTAATGGCAGAGAGATTGATGAGGTTCGATGTATGTTGTTGAGACACATCTAACTTTGTGGTCAACCAATGTGCTTACAATGACCGGTCTTTTCGCCGTTTTCATTTCTGGTGTCTCCGACGGCATGTGACTTATCGTATAACGCAGGTGGCCGTGGCTCAAGTGGTAGTGAACTGGCTTCCAAATCGGAAGGTTCGGTGTTTGAATCCCAGTCGTGGCCGAAAGACTTGCACTTTTTCAGTCAACAAGATGTGTAGTTGAATATAATACAACAACAAGCCAGCTCTCACTATGCTACACATGGAGCAAAATAATCGACCTTCTTCTCTCTCTGTCCAATTTTCCAAAAAAACTTAACACATGCTGGGGCAATATAAGTGTATTCATACCTACTTAAGTGTTGAGTTCTTTAGAAATAAAAAAAAAATCTAGTGTTGCGGAAGCCTACCATAGCGTTAGGTCTTGCATCACTATCACTGGGCTGAGTTAATTGCTGCTCTCAGTGTGTTTAAGAAATTGTTCTCGCTATACTCACCTACGAAGTTGGGCGGATTGTTGCACTCGATATACATAGGTTACGTTCTTGATCCCACTCCTGAACCTCGCTATCAATATCCTGTAACGATTGTTAAACGTCTCAGTGAAAAAGTATCTACGTTATCAGCGCTGAGTACCTGTATCCTTATACAAAAGTAGATTCGACACTCAGAAGTATAAGGCCCTGCGGTGCTGCCATCACCTTCACAAAAATCGTGGCAGTAGGCATAACGCCCTATCCCAAGTTCAGTTAGCAGCCTAAAGTCTTTCAGCAGTGTTTCGTATATTTTCGCCTGGAAGAGAGATGCAAGATTTTCTAACCAGTTGTGTAATTTATCATTGTTGTCCTCAAGAAAAACACCAGTGTCACATCCATTCGAGAAGGCCCAGAGTCAAAAGATAGTATAGGCGCAGTCATTATAATTTCAGTGGGTATTGAACCAAAGACCAGTTTTTTTTTTTTGAAACGATATGCATACGAGTACATTGGGTGGAAGATTCTTCATAGTGTCTAGATCAGAGCCTGGCCAGACCGTGAATACAATGCCTGTTCCAATACATAACTTACGCATAGGATAAAATCGGGCTTATCATAGCTGCGTAGATCCAAAGAATCCTCCTCAATGACATGCCTTATGTGTTTCCAGAAGCTAGTTCTAATTGCCAGATAATCGGCAATCACCTGAAGTTTTTTGGAGCAATATGTGAAATCCAGGGAAGTTTACAAGCCGGGATTACTCGGATGGTGGTGCCAATCAGACTTGCTTTTTCCCATAAAGAAAATAACCTCAATTGTTAAAGGACTGACTGGAGTCTTTTTCAGCGCAACGATGGTCGTTTACGTCTAAAATTCTTGGCGAACGTGTAGTCATCTTTTCTGATTTGAAGCTTCAGTGAGACCATGTGGTTGTAGTCGGTTCTGATAAGGTAAAATTTTAGCTTGACGCAGATACTGTAGTCATTGCTTTCAACCTCGACTTTCTGAAAGCTTCCAGTTTGTCTGATTTGTTCTTTTTGAGGAATTTGAAATGGTGTCGATCTGCAAGGGTTTCTTCTGGTTAGATATGTCAGCTTAGAATATTTGGTGAGGCCGTCGTTCAGGTATTAAACAGATTCCTTCACGTTTCCTTTACTTTTGTTTTGAATATTTTCGAGGTACTCGTATTGACGCATTTGCTATTTGATTTTCAGCAAGGACAAGACATTATATCCAATTCTGAACTCGATGTACCTACGGTCTAACATAAAGGCTTCAGACAGTATCCTTCTGTCGGTGTATTCACTTATGTATGTACTGCAGCTCGTGATGAGTCCTATCTACACTATTCGATGAGGTAGGATACTACTTTGTTTAGGAGCGGTAGTACCGAGTTATAGGTAACATATAGTAAGCCGATCCATTGACGAATTTGTGTTATTCTCCATCTGTTTTGTAGCTAATGACTGCAAGGTGGAATGTGCTCTTATGGAATGTTTTGTTTAATAATTTGATTGTGACATGCTTCCTTCATTTTGCGTCATCTTGTAAGAATCGCAGCTCAGCACCTGCCATTCAATTAGAGAATGAAAATGTCAGTAATTTTGGACATAGAAAATGGCATCAAATGTCATTGTACTTTGACATTTATATTGTAGTCAAATAGAGAATTAGTTTACGACAAGCAATGGAGCGATACACACCTGAAAAAGAAGGCAATTTGGCATCAGTCGAATTTTGGTGATAGACCTAAGAAATTCCCTTGTAGAGAGCAAACCGTTCACCATGTTAACTTCCATTCATTTTTAAACGGCAAGTTGCTGAATTGGGTCCCTGTCTGTGGTTTCAGCAGGACAGAGTAACGTCTCACATAGCTCGGGCAATGATGGGGATTTTGAATCACCAATTTCCAGGCGTTGTGACTTTCTCTTTTGGCTATTGCAGACTTCTTCCTTTAGGGCTTATTGAAATCTCGTGTTTACCACAATAAACTACAAACCTTTCAAGTCTTTCATTTTTAGCGAAATGGCGGAAAATTCACATTGTGTCATTATTTTTGGCAAACCTTGTATGTTTACCGCTGACCTTTGACTCTAATGTTCTGGCTGGCATCATTTTCGAATAAGTGATACCATACCAAATGGAGAATTTTTGCAGCTGTAACGGCGCAGGGTCTTAATATATTTTTCTGGATTTCCATCACTTCAAAACTAAGTCTAATTGTAGCCGAAAACTTGGTGGTGGAAAATATGGCCACAAGCTACCTCATTATTAGTGACGACTTCAATTCCTGGTTCCAAATCCTAGACAGACACAGCTGCAATTACGTGAACCGACTCATTCGGATCCTTCCCAATACAATGCTCCATAGTAGAAACAGCTTATGCGGTTTGCACTTTATGACGTCTCGAATTGACTGTGATTAAAAAATAAGCGTTTTCAATCAAACAACAAGCATGTAAAATAAACACCGATTACATGGGGGTGCAGTAGCAGACTTTGGGTGTTAGAAATTGCAGTCTTGTCAGTCTAGTTAGTCCTAGATTTGACACATTCGATAAAGGCTAACAGAAGATTGGATAACTAAGTCCTCAATGAGGAAAGAGTCGTTCTTGTTTTCTCGGTTTTGCCCTTTGTATGGGAATAGATTTTTCACTTGTCAGAGTGTATGTATGAAGACATCTGTTTTCCTGACTTCGCCCGGAATTCAAGAGATGCCGAACGACAGCTCTGATGGTCAGAGTACCTCAAAGGTCTTATGTCGTAAGAGGGACATTTTCAAAATAGACTTGATTAGTCATTCAATTGTTCGGTGTGGACGTTTCACCCTGAGAGGAATGAATGCAAACATTCTTCGCTTTAGCCAAATCTCAAGGTTGATCAGCATAGTGTTTTTATGGAGTGTCTCGTAGATTGTTGCCATTGTCAGCCTTCGTAATGTGAATATTTGGTCGATGGACCTATCACTTTGACGACAAACGGCTTCAGGCATTCACACAATACGACAGATAAGATCTTGTATGCGATGTTAAGAAGACTAATGCCTTTGTAGTTGGCGCAGTTCAGAGGGTCTCCTTCTTGAGGGTCGGACAGACAATGCTGAGGTTCATCGGCCATACTTTCGTCCGACTATATATTAGTGATAAGTTGGCTGTCCACTCCAGCAGCTTTGTTGGACTTGAGCTTAGATATTGCTATCTTTACTTTACCCAGGTCGGGAGGACCGTTGAAATGCTCATTTTGCCTAACAGAGGTGTTTGGTTATACAGTCTACAGAAATGCTCTTTCCAAATTCTCCGAGTCTTCTCTAGTCTTTCTTTGCAACACCGCATTGCGTGCGTTTTGCTTAACTGCTTGTGATTGCCGGCATTCGTCATCCAGCCACGGGTTTCGTTGCGGTAGTCGAGTGAAACCCAGCACATCAATCAGAAGTGGCATCTCTCATGCCTTTTTGGCAGTATTGCCACTGGTCTTCGATGCTTAATGCTGGCGGCAAGGGACCTCTGAAAGGATTAAGGGGAACTCGTTGGTATAAAGATTTGGTGATATCTTGCGATAGTAGCCGTCTGACGACGAAATTCCTCACAATATTAGCTTGCCTTGGCGTTGTTCGGGATATACCCAAATGTACCTTCGATACAAAAAGGTAATGGTCCGAGTCGATATTGGCTCCTCGAAACGTTCGGACATCCATAATACTAGAGGAGTGTCTTGCGTCGTTCGCAATGTGGTCAATCTGGTTGACGGTTGATTGGTCAGGGGTTCTCCAAGTCCCCTGAAAGTATCTTTGGTGTCGTCATCTTTCTCCTCTGTGGGTGCGTGCGTACGTATTAATCTAATGTTGGTCAACTTTGCGAATTTCACATGTTCGTTCACGCTCGTTCACATGCCGGAAACTCAAGATTTCTTGCCTAAGTCTGCCTCCAACAACAAATCCGCATTCAAATAGACGCTGCTTTGCCGTCGATAACAATCGCCGTAGTTGATGTCGCAGTTTTTCATACTCTTTTTCCCCGGCCCATTCCATCGTGTTTCTTGGATGGCGTTTATGTCTGCTTTGCAGCAGTCTAGGCTGCTCGTGGCCTGCTAAGGGACCTAACAGTTCACATGCATATCCGAATTTCGTTGTCCTTAAGTCATTTGCATGGGTTGTCAACAGTAGATCCGTCCGTGTCCGAGGCTTGTTGTTACTACGTAACTTTTGTATTTTTTTCCATTACCACGCTGGCACAGCCCCCGCTCTAGTCCTTCTTTGCAGCACCGCATTGCGCGCGTTTACTTAACTGCATGTGCTTACTGTCACTCGTCATCCAGCCAGGGGTCTCGTTGTGGTAGTCGAGTAAGACCCAGCACATCAGAAGCGGGATCTCCTATGTCTTTTTGGTAGTGTTGCCATTAGTCTTCGATTCTTGTTGCTGGCGGCAAGGCACCGCTGAAAGGAAAAGGATTTGGTGATCTCTTGTGATTGACCAATTTCGTCTGACGTCGGAATTCCTCACAATATTATATGTCTTGGCTACAACAAGGTAATGGTCCGATTTTCGCTTTAGCATTCCTAATAACATGCTGAACTTAAAGGGAACGATGCATCTAGAAATTCATCTTCGGAACACAGACTCCAGCAATGAGACTATAATCAGTAACCTCAGTAGCTGTGCCTCTAAGAAAAGTATATTCACCAAAACTCGGCAGGAATGCATCTGCTAGGTCAAGTATTTTAGCAGCTTTGTTATCACACATTTTTTCCTTTGATCCTCGGCTTTTAGATTTTTACGATAGGCAAATAGTTCACCACCTTGTATATCAATTCTAAATCATAATTTGTAAATAAGTTTTCAAATCTCTTCTCTTCATTCGTAAATACATGAGTTTCAATTAATAATATAAAGATATAAAATTTATTTGGGTTTTCTCGGTCCACTTTATGGGAAATTTTGGCCAAACATCTTGGTTTGCAGACTTCTAAGAACTAGAATTGAAGCAGAATGACCATTGTTTGCTTCGAAACTTTGTTGAATGGGCTAAAAATTAACTGGCATAGGATTCGTTGTTTTATAGAAAAATTGTGCTCAGCGATGGTACTCAATATGCAAAATTATCGCATTTGTGAGCAAAGATAATCCCCACAAAACTATTGAAACACCCTTACATCCGAAAAATGCACAGCTTAGTGGTCGGTGAGCTGGTGGAGTCATCGGACTATATTTTTTCAACAAAGAAGCTGATCAGTATGACGCAGTCAAAAGAATTCAGTATTGAGCCATGATTTATGGCTTTTTCGTTCTCCGTTTGAATGTCATGAATGTGGAAGAGATGTAGTTACAGTAGAATGACGCTGAGTGCCATAAAGCAAACGAAACAATCAACTTATTAAAGTTAACATTTGATGAACGCATAACTTAGCGTAATGGAGCTGTAAATTGGCCTCAATGATCTTATGATTTGACGCCTCTTGATTATTTTCTTTGGCGATACGTAAAGTCGCTAGTCCAACAATCAGCGCATTAGAAGTTAGAAGTCAACATTTTTCATATCGTTAAGGATATACGGCCACAAATTCTTGAAAAAGTGGTCGAAAACTGAGTCTTTTGGATGGAATTCATCAGATTTAGCCATTGTAGGAATATGCCCACAGAATGAACAATATTCTCTTGATTGAATTCAAATAAAAGGCTACTTAATGAAATTGTATGTGATTTGTTAAAAATGTAAAGGTAGTACTGGCTTAAGGAAACGGCCTTTAATTTCGACGTCGGTCGTTGGCGCTCAATTTGATCTATCACCTGTGTATGGCGCATGACTTTTGAGAAGGAATTAGGGCATAATAGTAGTTCTATTAACTGAGGCATCATCTTGTTTGTTCTTTTTCTTTAGCAAACCGGCGTTTAATCTTGCTCCTATGAGGTCATTACTTACCTTTTCCCAATACGCTCTAGGGAAGTATATATTGCAAAATGTTCCTTTAAAACTTTGCTAATTATCGTTTAGAATCACAATTCTCCACAGACCTTACAATTGTATGTAAAAAATGAAGGGCTGAAGCATTGACGTAGCATGACGAAGTCAAGAAGCTAAGATTCCCAAAGCCATCTATACATTTTGGTCTAGAAATGTATTAACTTAGACAAATCTCAACCGATCGGCTTAAGTAAGCAAAATTTGGAAACGTAAATAAAGCACAAATTTCACACTTTGGCTGATGCGAATAGAGTCACTTGGATAATTTAAATCAAAACGGATCTTTGGGAGCGAATTCTGATGACCAACGACACCCTCTTTGGTGGAGTTCGAGAGATGATTGATGGCAAACGTTATCGGTGGATGTTGATGCAATTCGTGTATCATTAAAAGGCTGAAAAATGTTTACAAGGCTAAATGAAAACTCGCTACAATACAAAATCGAACGTGTCAATCTATTTCTACACCGAAACTCCAAAAGGTTCACCCAGCATACGTGAAGTAATTTATTTTATTTTTATGACTTGCTTGACATGTTCGAATACAAATAAGTTTCGATACTAATCCGCTGACAACTAGCTAAATTAAAGTTTAAAAGGTCAAACTTGGAGCGATAGATATACAATGGAACGTATAACTTCACCGAAAACACATACGCCCATACTTATAGTTCCACTCTATTGCACCGCATATAGTGGGTGTCTAATGACGATTTTGAACTGGTTTCACTTGTTTGATTTGACTTTTGTCAATTTAAAGGTCACATTCGAAGTCCTTGTTAAATTGCCATGAAATAGAAAGAAAACCTCAACCCTCTTTGTTGTAAATTGCATTCGAATCTCAAAATTCAGGCCCGAAATGAGCCCCAAAATCACATCTCTAAATCTATCTTAATTACATCAATAAAAATCTCCAAAAAAAAACAAAAGGCTACGTCAATCTACAGGTGGTTACTGAAATCACCTACACAATTTTCCTTATCACTCACCGATCCATTCACATCGTTTATGCGTGGGCTAATTTACAAAAACAAAGACAAAACCTCGGACTACAAATCAAAAAAGAACAACCAACCAACCCCTTTAGTAGAGTGAACTTGCTTCTAAACACTACGTTTCAAGGCCCGCCTCCAAAAAAAAACTTTTGCGTAGGAGTTAGGAATCGTAGAATACATATAACACAAATCGCACAGTGAAAAATAGAGTAAGGGATGCTAATACCACCCCCAAGGGTTAGCTCACAAAAGTTCATCTATCTAAGACACAAACCTAACAATAAAAAGCTCTCTTCTATAACTCCGAGCCTTCGTCACTTCCGCCTGTGCATGTGATGTTCCCTAGTGTTACTGTCAGTGGTTGCCTACAAACTTTACTAGACAAGGATACTTTGCTATAACAGAGGGTTAAGGGGCTTACCGTACTTACAAGAAGGAAATCATATAAATACCCGTTGCGTTTGAAAGCTGCATCGCATTACGTTTTGAATAACGTATCCGAACGGTTGACAGTGAACATTTGCAACGTTTTCCTCTCAATTAACAAGTGGTAGTTGTGTTAAGAAATTCTCAAGCAAAAAAAAAAATTAAATTACTCTAGCATATCTACTACCTTTTGGTTTATCTAAAAATAGAAAGTCGAGTATCTTTTGTGGAAATTGTTGGTTCGAAATACCTATACCTACTAAAAAAAAATCAAATTCGATTCAGTGAAAGTGAAGATTAGAGCTTCAAGTGAAGTGAATAATTTTCTGAGTGGTATTTTTTGGAAATAAATTACTAATCAGTGACTTCCGTTGGAAATTTCCTACACAGACCAGACAGACAACCCTGAGGATTTTCTTCAATATCTTAAAAGTAAGTAGACTTAGTAATTATGGGGTGAACGATGCGACTAAATGGGTGTAGAGAGTAACAGTTCAACTGTGTAAAGGGGAAAGGAAAATTTTTTTGGAAGCCCGTCAGGCTTTGTTTTACTCGTATTTCTTCAATTTTTTTGGAAAACATTTCAGTGGTGATTATTATCCAAAAACACTCTCTTAAACGTTGAAGGGAAAGATATGGTTTTTCTAGCAAAATATATTTTTTTTCTTTCAAAAATAATCAACTGGTAAAATGAGAGAAAAAAAAAGCCAACAGTGAGGGCTACTGCATACATACTATAATGTCGTTGTCCCAACACACCCAAATCCATTCTCATCCCTTTTATACAATCTGTTGAATGGTTTATTTTGGCAACTGTTGCTATTATCCTTACAGTCCTGAGCACCCCAATTGCTGCACGAAAACTGGCATAAAAATCTGCCCGCCGGGTGTTATCATGTGTGGTATGTTGAAAAGCTAGGATTTAGTCCCTACCAATGTGGCAAGAATTTTAGGGCAGAAACTATCTCAAGTCAAGGTAACAATTTAATGAATTTCCCCTAAGGCGCTGTGAATGCATTTTTCGATTCCAAGAAAATTTCTTTTTTAGGTAACAATAGTTTTAGGTTTTATTTTCTGGAGTATACGAGTGACAGAACTCTGTTAACTTCAACAGTAATGCAAGTCTGAATATTTAAACTTTAGTTTTACTTAATTTCGTTCGGAATTTTGCTATGACTTCAATTCCTCGTATTGATACCAGGATTTGTCAGGCATACCGACTATAGTAGTACCTGGTATCAGGCTTTAATATGCGAGCGTGTCACGTAAAGGGTAATTTTTTTAAAGAGTGTCCGGAAACTAAATTTAAAAAATAAACACGACATTCGATTTTGATCTAAAAAGCCATTTACTTGAATGATAGTTCTACATTTTCGTGCATGTTAATATGCAAATGGCATTAACAAAACGTATTCTCTTGGTTCTATTTTTTTTTTTTACCACTTTCCGAGCAAGAGCGTTCTGTATATTCCCTTTTAAGATTAGCCTTTCCATGCAAACAAGTGATTTTACGTACTCCCACAGAAAAAAATCCAAAGACTTTTGATCGCAATATCTTTTTATTGTTTTTGGTCAGCGTAATCTTATTTCGAGACAACACACTTGCTAACGTACCATTTGTTTAAATCATCTAAAAAATATGATTTGTCAAATTATTTTCATTGCCAAATACAACTCTGTCTCTTTGAATATCTTACCAAATTGATTCAATAATTCACTGTATTACAGCCCTGTGATCGTGCTTCCTTTATTCAAGAAAGTCCGTGTAAGTCACAACCATGACCTTTCTAGCCGATGCGACCAGTTTTGCGTCCTTCTGGGAAGATATGTCTGTTTGTTAGGTCTTTAAGGTACAGGAATCGGTCCAGACTTCATCAACACGGCCGACTAAATAAAAACGCTGTAGTGGACGTTGGTTAAAGAGCTCCAACCGCTGATTCGAAATTGACAGCTATATCCGCTTATTGTTCACGCTGTGAAGCGTCGTTCTTTTTTCACTTTTCTTCAACAATTTTCTCAGTAATCAGGTCAGTCAAAAAAAAAAAAGTAAATCATTGAACCAATATTTCATAGGTATCATGGGTGATGAAGGATCCCCATATACAGTGTCCAACATCACTTTATTTTTTCGATACGATATATCTCGCTTTCTATTGTTAAGGGCGACTTGTTTGCTGTTGGGTTTTTTAATGTTCTATTTTTGAAAGCTCACGCGTGATTCGGGACATGTGTCAACGTTTAACATGCTCAGTTAATATTGCCATTTATTCATGGAAGGGCTTACGAATAAGGCTTACAAATATTTGAAATTTTATTATCAAAATTCGTGCTCTGTGAAAAATGTGTTTCGCGTACTTCGACCATTTTACGGTCATCATAATCGACTATCGAGCAAACAATTTCAGCCATAGTGACCAAATTTCGAAACATTTCACACAATTGAACATCAAGCCACCTACCCGTATCCGTAGAGGGCGTAAGAGGAAAATATTGCTACATGGAAGATTTTACGCAAGGATCTTGGCTTAAAACCTTACAAAATACAGGTCGTGCAAGAACTGAAGCCGAACGACTTGGCACAGCTTCGAATTTTCGGTGAGTGGGCCTAAGAAAAGTTGGTGCGAGATCCAAAGATTGTCTTCGGCGACGAAGCTCATTCCTGGTTGAATGGGTATGTTTAGGTAACCTCAGGCAATACAATAGCTGCCAATGCAGGTGGAAAAACGCACTGTTTGGTATGGTTTATGGTTCGGCGGAATCATTAGCCCATATTTTTCAAAGATGACCATGAGAACAACGTTACTGTCAATGGCGTTCCGCCCACTATCGTTCAATGATTTTAAACTTTTAGTTGTCCAAAATGCACGAGATTAACCAGGTCGACATATGGTTCTGGCAAGACGGCGCTACATGCCACACGGTACGCGAATCGATGGACTAATTGCGAAATGAGTTCGTTGAGCAATTTATCTCTCGTCCTAACTGGCTAGATTGTAAACTTTGAAGCCTTTAGACTATTTTTGATAGGGATTCCTCAAATCAAACGTCTATACCGACAAGCTAACGTCAATTACATCCATGAAAGATAACATTATACGTGTTATTAGCGATAGATGCGGGTCAAAATGCTCGAAAAAGTGACTCAAAATTGGCCTCTCCGTATGGACCACTTAAAACGAAATCGTGATAAACATTTACATGAAATATTCAGTAAACACTAAATGGCAGCATTAATTTATCAACTTGAGTAACAGACTTTCCGGTGTTTCTTCCGACAATTAAAAACCAAAATCACTCATTATCAAAAAATATCAAGCACTTTTCTTTTAAATGGCTACCAAATCAGTACTAATCCATGAGTCAATCTGAAATTTTGTACGGAGTCGCTTCAAAGGTAGAAGTTCCTACTGGTATTGCCAACTTTCTAAGCAGGGCCACATGCTTTAAAAAACTTAAAAATACTCGTATTATTGCTGTTGGCCGTATTATAAAATACAGGCACATCCTACCAGAGCCACATAATGTTTGAGTACATCGATGGCATGCAAATTTGGAAATAAATACTCGGTGATCAATTTTTTGCTACCATCGGACCCCATTTTCCATAAGATAAGCTGCGATCTGAGTTTAAAAGGGATGTTGCCTAATGATGCCACCAGCGCATAATTCTCACTATTAATTTTTGTAGATATACTCGTAATGATGCCTCAAGAGGCACTTACGGATTGTTCTCACTTCAAATAGGCCAATTTTGTTTATTGACGAATTCCATAAATCAATTTGGTCATGTATTTCTTCTATTGAGTCTAGCCAATATTCTGCCCATCCCTCGCAAAGTGTTTCTGATATGGACAAACGAAGCCATTTGCATAAGTGCGGAGTGACAAATTCGGATCTAAATTTAAGCTGACGAAATGGTCTCAACCTTGTTGCTGGCATAAAGTTGGTACCCTTTAAGGTTGAAGAGCAAAATTTATCCACAGAAAGAACGACTAACATCAGGTTCACATATCTAACTCCGATGAGTTGGTAGATTTTACTAAAAAAATCACAGATATTTCGAAAGTTATCTGTATTGTAGGCCCTTTTAGAGCACAAAAAAGTTAAACTTTTAGTTCCATGAAGACATGCTTATTATTTATTTAATTATGAATTTCTCACGACGCAATTTATCGTTGCTTTGCCAATACATTTAGATACACCATAGAAAGTAAAAACACAAATCCCAAAAAATTCATATTGATTGAGCTTGTCCTTTACGGAAAAGAAAGGATAAAGGGTTTCAATCGTGTTAAACGAAGAATCTCTTTGAAATCAGGAAACAGACAAAAGTCCGTGGAAAAGTCCACAAACTGTTGAATAGACTAGTACATAATTATTTCTGATAAGCCAGAGACAATCAACAATAATTGACTGGTTACAAGTGCCAAGGGTACAGCCTGGCAACACTCTTAATAAGCCAGACTTTGGGTCATTCAGTCTAAAAAACTAAATTGAGGTTGGAGGTTACTAATATCTAAAAGTAAGTAACGAGAACTGGAAGTACGAATATTCCTGCAAAGAGTGCTCAACGACCTTATTACAAAATCACCGTCAGGGATGCTTTAATATTTACTCGTACTTTTCCAGCTTAGGAAAAAATTATTACAAAGGATTTTGTCCCAATTAGGCAGTTGATATAATGTCTTCTTAGAAATTCTTTAAAGAGAATAGAAACTATAGAAAGGAGAAACTATCCTTTAAATGAATTTTACATACAGTTCCACAAAGGTCGTCACAAAGGTCTAATTTCTTTTATTCTGAAGCAAACTATAGGTGACTAAAAACACAGTTCAACGACGCTCTCTCAGAAATTGAAAACGGATTCAATAGTATCAACACCTGCCCACTCAAGAGTCAATTCCAATTGCCAATATGCCAAATGTGGCATAAATTGCTTCATGGGGATGGCTAGTTTCTAAGTCGAAATCTTGCATGAATTGCCAACCCTGCAGTTAAAATACGGTTCCTAACTTGAAGTTCGCCTTTCAAAAAGAATTAATAACTTTCGGGTAGTCGAGCTAATCAAATCTCAGCTCTAAAATTTCAGAAAATAAGTAGACCATAAGATCTGAATGAAAGTACATAACGCATAAAAGTAAATATTTCACGGACGTTTTGCCCTTGTACAAATAAACTTGTTCATCATTTCGAAACACCGATGCCTTGCTTGGATGTTGTCCTTATCAATATAATTTTTTAATGAACCAAAGCAAGAAAGCTATTATGAATGTCAAAAGCCGGGTTGATAAAAGGATTTATACGAACACACTCCGTCCCTATCTGAGTGTGTCATTTAAAGAACAGAACACTTAGAAACTACTTCTTTCAAGATATTCAAGAACTATCTGATGTGTCGCAATCGAGTCTTCTGTGAATTCCAAAGATATCAGTATAATTGGACAGTGCTGTATGATCAAGGGAGGTAAGAACATAGGGCTTTAGCTCATACGGAGTTTTGATTCGGCTTAAAATACTTGGATTGAGGATGTTAGTCACCTTCTCGAAACTAAAACTGTCTATTTGATACTGATTTTTTATCACCGAATCCTTATGTTTCAATCCAATCCATCCAGGACCGAACTTCTTAATGATTTTGGAATGGCTCGGGAACTCTTATGTATTTGTTACTTACAATAGTTCACCTTCTATATTTTTACATCGTCCAATTGTGCTTATAAATTTTGTTTATATTTTGTGTAAGCCTCCGTCAAGGATTTGGATTTTCCCCAATCAGAAAAGCTTATTTCCTTATTGTAATTGCTTATCATACTAAGTCTCATAACTTCTTCGCATACGATCTTCTGAATAAATGCTTACCAATTTAGGCAACAAGAAAGGATATGGCAAAGTATTATGACATGGTCACTTTGGAAATATGCAGTATGCGGCACGTGTGAATTACATTTCATTTGATCACGGACCCCAACAATAGTAGAAAAACCCTGGAATGACAACGTGTTTGTGACGGTCTAGATAATCTTGGAGCAGAACTCAAGCATTAAGAAGACTCCCCGACCAATAAAGCGGTTATCTTTGCAGAAGATCACCAACAGAAATCTGTTAATTTTAGAGCCTTAAAATTTTTTAAAATTCACTACAAAATGAAGTTTTCCCCATTTGTAAGGCCATATCTTTGTCGACGTGATGCAGTTTATTGTCCAACAATTGATGAAATTAGGTCAGAAATTTAAGCTAATGGGACCTGTTCGTGATGTAAAAGGCCGACATTATGTCTTTCAAGCAAGAACAACTAGAAAAACAGCTTCTGTGGCTAAAAATGCAGATTTGTCAAGTCAATCTAGCTCAGGAATTAAAGATATCATCAACAATACTTAGCCGAAATTTGGAATCGAACTTGAACCAAAAAGGCTATAAGCTTGAATAACCTTCAGGAACCTTTGCAACTATAGCGTGTTGGGAATGCTTTAAAATGTTCAAAAATTTAATTGAAAAATCATTTTGAAAAACGAAACACATTTCCATCTTGGAAGCGTTATGGACAAGTAGAATTGAAGCCTTGAGAAACCGAAAATAATTGCCAAAAGCCTTTTTTATCCACGTGCGTCGAGTTACTATTTGTTCTAGTTCTAATTTTATGAAATCCTTACAATATCTTGTGAACGTCTTTAAAGAGTTATTCTCTCGAAATTGTAACATTATTCAGACCTGCACTGATAGTTTCAAACACGATGTTCTAGAGGCCAAAGCAACTGAAGTAGCAATTTGTAAAGGTTTTCTACCAACCGAATCGCTTTATTTTCTATGGTTTCGAGGAAGTCACTAAAATATTACATTCAACGCCCTAAATGTCATTATCACATATACCTACGTATCATATATAAGCACATAGTTAAGCTTGATTACCATAGAAATATCTTCCTCGGATGGAAGTGGTTCTTATAAAGGAGGGATATGAAACCCATACTATTTAATGCATCCTTCTTTCGGAGTTAAAAGGCCACATGTAGACATTTCTTAATGGACTTTACTCTTAAACCATAGCCAACATAGCCCGTAGGCTTTAAGGGTAAACATACATTTCTTTAAAAAAATAAAATAAAAATAGGGAAAACGCAACGAGGACACAATAGATGAGATGACATGCACAACAAAATGATGGACTAAGGGCAAATACAAATAAGCCGTTGTTATTTTTTCCACAGAACTTTCAACGTTCTACATAAAACCTGAGTGCATACGCATATTTTATCTTTGTTGCCTGACAATTTAGCCAAACTGGTGAATTTAAATAATTCCGTACCCAGAGAAGGTCTATCTATGCATAATGATGCAGATTGTTTTAAACTAAATGGTGTTTTTTTTAAGGTCGGAGAATTTCAAATTGGCATACACCACAGAAAAGTATTTTCAAAATTAATAAAATTAGCTTTATTTGACAGATAATTTAATGGCATTAATATTTAAGTATGATTTTGGTCATGTGACTACTGTGACTGGCTCAAACATTTTGTAATCTGGTGGTCCAATTTTTACACACTCTTCGCAATAAATCAGGCTGTACCATATTTCGACAGCAATCCATCGAATATTGGCTTCCAAGTGCTCAATTGGGTGTGGTTTAAGTTCTCCTCCTTATTTATTTTAAAGCATCTTCTGGAGTCTTTTAATGTAGGCCCATTTGACGCAGCACACTCATGCCACTATTTTTTTTTCCATTTTTCCAAACTAATTCCCGGGGCCAACCCTGGTGAATACGTTGGTTGATCGGTGTTACAACATTTTGTCGGTCCTAAAATCGGCCATAATCGTCACTTTTTCAATAAGCAGCAATCGCATTACCTTTGCATCTGCTCCTCTGTTTTACACATAAATAGAAAAATGAGCGGGAAATACCTATCCGTCATAGGTATTGCTTACAGCAACTCTATTATTTATTCGCAGAAAAATCGTATTTTAACAATTATTTGGTGAACTCAAAGACCATCTCTGCCTTGGAAAACCTATGATGACCGAGCAGTAACTTTATTAACTTCATCTTCAGGATAAACCAGCTGTTGTTTATCAAGGTTAACTTTGAGACCACAGCACAACACAATATAAACACCTCCATTGCAGTACTTTGTCGTAGATCCCTTAAAATTTATGGTTTACGTGTACCGATTCTCATGTCATAAAGATGTCTTCTATATTCTAAAACATAGATTGTTACAAAGCCCCCAAATTGTGCGTCAGATGGATTGTGTAAAAAAGCAATGCACGTTCAAGTCTTCAAAAGATTTGAGTGCATACTTGTTATAAGCAGCAGCTTGAGAAAGAAATTTGTTACAGCCCGCACGCCTCATGTTCACGGCACGTGAAAAACTAAGTTGCAATCAAACAGTGTCTCTACGCGCTGCACGACAAAACTTAAGACAGGCAATGTCATAAGTACGACAATAAAATCATCCTAGGCATCTCCAGTTACACACTTAAAGAAAGTTAAGGCTTGCCTTCACTTATGTATGAGCGTCACCTAAGGTGAGGTTTTCCTTTACTGCGATTTCATCTCACGAGGTAATCGAAGCTTTTCGATCCGCAGCGTTAATATGCTCCACATGTCATAGCCATCCTAGGATATTAATGTACACTTTTCTTACTATGTTAACGTCACTGTATAGCTTGTAGAGTTGGCTATTAAGTCTTATTCTCAAACTCTGCAAAAATCACTCGAATAATTTTTCTGGTGAAGGTCGAAACAAGGCGTTAGTATTCATTGGTCTTCTATCACTGACGAAACAACGATTGACGGAAATAACTCCTTATTTCATTTGAGACGAGATGCCATCATTGTATTGAATTGAGAGGCTAAGGTTTACTAAGTCCCTGACTACTTCTGAGTCAGATTCATTGTGTCAACAGTTCTGCTCTAATGCTTCAGTTCGACGCATACTACTAATCATGTGAATGTCATTGCGCATCAATGCAAGTAGTTACACAGACTTGGAGAAAACTATGCCCCTGATTGCCAGTTTCGTAAAATTTTTCATCTCATCAAAGATCTTGGCGAGATTGTTTCAAAATTTTATGGACCCAAAACAAGACAATATTCTGTATATAACTCTTCACTGCAGATTCAGTCATATGCGGCTTTAAAATTGGCAAAAAGGTTGTGTGTATCGTCAAATTCATAGAAGCTAATTAAATTGTTGTTGATACGAGTATGTAGCAAATGGTCGATATGAGTTGTGGTGTGGTCTTTACGCCACTGCCTTATATAGATGGCCAGGTATTTAGCCCGGTCTAGCAGTCTTGTGGTGGACGAAATTCTTGGCTTTCATTGTTTAATTCAAATAGCTCGTTCTGCCTGACATCAAAGATTGCGAAAGTTTGAGTCTTTCTAGCTTTTTAGTAGATTACACATCCTTAGTCCCAACTGTGACCTTAAAACTAAATTTTCCCGTTCATCTCTTCAGGTTTGGGTCACGTTTATTTTTAAATATCTATTAAAATTCTGAGGGTTGTGCCTGTAGGTAGAGCACCACATTCACATTATCTCGACGCTTTTTTCTCATTAATTTCGTTTTTTTTATTTTTCTACGGAGGAACCGACATTCTTCTTCTTTGGCTTATTTGGCACATCAGCTGCTCTCGGTCTTCTACGCAGTGCCACATCATGACCGTGTTTTCACCAATACGTCTATTCTTGTTCTCTTCATTAAACCAGAGGTTTCGTGGTTAGATGGTAACTAGCTCATCAATGGCTGCATTTTTGTCATCTTCTTGATGCGACTTATGACCGTACAAGTACCTTAAACTACTTCATACTCAAGATGTTGCGCCTAGGTTTTGTGAAGGAGCTCGTAAAAGATTTGTTGGTAACATCGACTATTTGTTTTGTGGAGACATCAGGCTGATGTTGGGGACTTCGGACTGTAACGTTTATTCAGACTTATGGACCTTGTGTGCCATCTATAAGAAGCCCATATTCCCAAAGACTCCGCTTCTGTTCTTTTGAGCAATCACCAATGTATATTTGACGGTTTTTAGCCCTACTTTTCACAGGTCGTAGTACTCGTATTTTTTGTGGTTGTCTCAAATTCCTTTTAGCTGTTTAGGGACTTCGCTACTACTCGAGATCCGACCGTAGTTGTCCTATTCTCATTTCTGTAGGGTCGTCAATAGAAAATTCGTCCATGTCCGAGGTTATGAGCTGTTTTGCAACAAAAGTTTTTACCGTGATCGAGTAGGTTACTTCATACATCACCCTTAACTTAGAGGGCTTGTACCTTGCTAAAACGTGGGATTAGTGCTGAAAGATTATTTTCGACAGCAGCACCAGAGTATACCATATAAGAAAATCTCTTTTTTTAAGTCTGGCGTCACGCAAATTTATCGTCTACTCGTGCTACTTCAATCATTTCCGACAGGACATTATGGTTTTAGTGCTTGGTCTTCGGTTTGTTGTAAGTCGGTTTGTTGGACCGAACTTGTAAACGGTGATTTTCAAAAAGAACTAAAATAAGAACAATTGATTGGTGCCATAGTTATAAAATACTACTAGTTACAGCATTAACCATTGCCAGAATGATGGCGTTCCTAGGCCGTTCCTACTCTATTCGTACAACACGCTGTCATATCTATATTTGTAACATCAATCTGCCTTCAATCAGTGTATTAACCCATGATTTCACGAAAAAAAAAATTACAATTGGAACGCAAGTACTCGTGTTCTTCTTAAAAACAAAATCCACATTTTTTCTCAAATTTACATATGTAGATGTATACCCGTATTTAAGCTCATTCATACCATCGAAACACTGTATCACATAATTCTTATTAATGAAATCATGTATCAATCAAATTATAATATATATCCTGAGAGTAGGCATCACCATAGCTTCGACCTAATTCCATCTGCTACTGAATTCCTAAATAACTTTAACCACCTGTAGAGTTGCCCGTTTGCGAATAGAATCCTTCGCATTCAGATGATAAATATAAAAATAAAATGCAAATCCTTCAATTATGATTTAGGTTGGCTGTCAGTGATAATAATCATTACCACGAGTGTCAAACGGATGTTGATTATGACTTATGGAAAGTGAAAATTATCATTAAAATGACAGTCGACCAAGTGAGTGAAGTGTTCTGTTCTCAATGGTTTTGGTCATAGTAGGTGAATGACTTTTTTAGAGTATTCATTATGATCACTTCAAAACCATTGTTAGGTAGTACGACAAACAATAAAATAGATTACATAACCAACGACTTGAAGCAGAAATGGCAGTAAGGCTCTTAAATTGTAAAATTGATTTTTGCATAAAAAAGAAATATATGAAAAGTTGCTTTGTAGCAGGTAATAAACTAACGAAACTTAAAGCAATAAAAATCAGCAATAAACACGCAATTCATAAGGCAATTTTTGTTGTTTTGAAAACAAGGCAAGCAACGTACTAACTTGGTTTTTAGTAAAATAGCCTTTAATGTTTATTTACTATTTTTGGCACTCAGAAACCATTAATACTTATTTTTCCATTTAACCTACACAGTTAAGAATTGTCCAACTACGTTTAAACAGCCCTCCCTTCATTGCCCATAACATAACCTCCGAAAACCTTCTCGTTCGAGTTAATTCTTTTTCCTGCAAGCCACGTTCTGGTGAGTTTGGTTGATGAGTGAACAATTCGTACCGTTGTTTATGCCACTTTGCCATGGCGATTCAGAATGAGGGTGCGATTTCTTGGCAGTAGTGCACTTTTTTGTTTACCTAATGAAGTCTAGCCTCTGTTGTTTTTCTATCAAATCGGGCCAATAACCCAATTTTGTGTTGCCATGGGATTGTGCCATCTTTTCTCAAAAAAATCCAATAGGATCGTATTCCATGATATTCCCAGCCGATGGGACTAACTACATTCTTTGCCGGGTGGCTTGGTCTTTGGCATATATAATCTAGGTTTCTTCAATGCTAACGACCCGACAAAACGTGGGTCATTTGAAGAGCTTCAAACACTGCTTCGACGTTGACAGCCAGTTGTTACCGACTGTGAGCATCTGTTGCAGCTTACTTATAATGTAAAATGTGGATTGCCTTTACGGTCTCTACGCATTCTTTCGTTTGGTGATCAGCAAGAAATTTCTTAGTAATTACGTGCGTCGGCCGATGGGGTTAGGGACCGCTCTTACTTGGATCAGCTCGGTGGCAAGTATTCTGCATTTAACTTATTCATACTGTGTTGCCCATTCTTCGAACCTCGGCCGAAGCTTGAACCTTTTTTGTAACATAATTTTGATATTCCGACGACCACTATTGAATATTGGAAAGCCAATCTGCTCTTTATTTCTTCCCTTTTTAGGAAGCCCCTTCGAGAATGGAGGTACTTACTTCTTATATGATAACGTTTTGTTACATCCAACGACGGCATTTATAGTACATAGTCCAATCTGACATTTATGTTTTACAATCCTTAAGGATATCTTCCCCATTGGAGCTACCCTACACTTTTTCTATGAGCATTAAGCGACATCATCATCGTAATTTTCCTCAAGTTTAAGTAATTATGCAAATTTTGAACACTTTCGTACGATAACTCCTTCTAAATATGTAAAGGGTCTTTCATTAAGCGCTTCCTATCTTTAAATTTTAATAAAACAAGGTGTCTGTGAGATATCATCAATTTTTTTATTTATTTGAAAGGCCTATCGATGTATGGAATATAACATCGGTGAAATATCCGTCACGGCTTTTGTGTGTGGCGCGCATCCGAAATATCCAGTTTTCCATGACTCTGGAGCATAAATCAGGCAGAGTTTGAACGATGTTGGCTTTGACGGCCGCTGTGGTTTATGGCTTATTCGCATAGACCTGCGACTTCAAAAAACCCCACAAGAAAACGTCAAATCGCTCTATCTCGGTGGCTAGTTCACATCACCTTCAAGTGAGATGACCATGCCCTCGAATCGCTCGTACAGTATTTCCAATGTGGCGTGAGTTGTTTATCACGTTGCACCATTCTGTTGAAACCACATGTTGTTGTTGTCCATATCATTCAATTCAGGCCAAAAGAAGTTGGTAATCATCGACCTATAGAGCTCTCCGTTGCCGGTGATAGCCTGCCCAACGTCGTTCTCAAAGAAATATGCACCGATGACGCCGCCAGCCCAAAATCCACACCAAACAGTGACTTTTTCAGGATGCAATGGATGCGCTTGGATCTCATGTGAATTGGTACCGTCCCACATTCAACAATTTTGTTTGTTAAAGTACCCATTCATGAAAAAATGGGCCTCATCGCTAAAGATGATTTTAAAAATTTGGGTCAGGTTCCAACTGCTCCAGAACCCATTCAGCCAACACACTTCGTTGTCTATGATCGTTTACTTTCGACTCCTGTTGAAATTCGTACGGGTGCAGCTTCAAGTCACGATGCAAAGTCCGCCAAGTTGTGGTTTGCGAAAGGCCGAATTCTTGTGAGCGACGAGAAATCGATTGCACCAGATTCTCCTGCACACGCTCAAGGACAGCGGCGATGTTTTCGGAAGATCTTGCGTTTCGTCGTCGTACGGGTCTTGGTTTATCGTTTACGGAACCAGTGGTTTCAAATTTGTCCACGACACTGTAGGACGATTATGGCGACTTTAAAATGGGCGAAGCGCGCGGAACATTGTCCTACCAGAACACCAATTTTGATAAAACAATTTCATCATTCGCACATGTTGTTGAACGCTATATCCGCCCATGGTGATTTGGCAAAACAGACTAAATAAATGACAGCCAATTTGATAGATGTAGCTTCAACAATATGGCTGTTATCAACTGTCAAAGTTAGGAAATCCCTATTAGAAGACACTTTATGTATATATTACGTCAGGGTTTGGTTTTGTGGTTTTGTAGCTCCAGAAAAACGGCAATGCAGATTTGGATATTGGTACAATCGACGCATAATCCATCTATTTTAGCCTGACCAGCTAGGACATCAATCCATATGACAGCTTTTTTATTTGCAAAAAGAAGAAAAGTTGCTTGAACTGGAAATCTAACATGTCATCAAAAAGCAAGGGACTTTGTGTACTACCTTGAGGCCTTCCAACTTTAATTTCGAATTCTCTGTTATTTCTTCTGCGCATTTACCATTCATTTTATTGTCATCGTTCACAGCGGATATAGTCTCAGATATATTTTGAGATCCCAATATTGCCAACATAAGATCTCTGGATCTGATTTTCTTCCTTATTAAATTATTATGCATATTCATTTTCTGACGCTGACGCTAGCAGGTAGGAAGTCTGGCAAGCAACGTCAGAACCTTAAGTTCAATTGATCAAAGCAGATACCAGCGCTGGTTCCTACTTCAACTTTGATCCATTTGTGGAAAGGAAAATTGAGTCTTATACCATTTGGTTCCTGTGCCGTGCCTCACGACGCGGTATCACATAGTCTGTATTACATCATAAATCCAGTCCATTGAAAAGGATTAAGGCGAAGGATTTCGGATTTAGTTTCCCCACATATAACTTTCAATCTAAATCAATCTAGAAGGAAAGATTCCAGCTTATAGAAAACTATGAGCACGAGATCAAGTGCAGGTCCTAATCCCGGTCTTGGTGTCGTTCTCATGGCATGAGTTGTAGCAATATGTGCAATGCTTATCATTCAGACTTTTTTCAATTGTAGTTAGGACTTAATACACGGCCGTTTCCGTACGTAAACCCCATATGTACGCATTTTAGTTTGAGGCCAGATCTCTTGGCCATGACTTGTCTATTCAATGTATGACTATTCATGCAAACTACCTTCTAATCAAAAGGTACCCGAAATTTCCTATTCAAACAAACTCTGCTATATTGCTGTTTTGTAGGTTGGTACATCTGTCATCTGGCGCTCAAATATGTGTTTGAGTGCCATTTGGCGGAAGATTTTAAGTGATAGCTTTGTAAACAAGTTAGTGTTCGTTGTGTTCTACAAATTTCGCAATGTCGAATTTAGTTGAGCAAAGAGTTTGCCTGAAATGTTGTGTTTCTAACAAAATATTATAAAGCAGGCCGTACTGTGATTGATGATTTGCCTCGTTTCGGCCGTCCATCCACCAGTATGACTGCCGTAAACATCAATTAAGTTGAGAAAATTGTCCTCGCAGATGGTCGCGTGAGCACCAGAAAGATAGCAGTCGATCTTGGTGTCCCATTTAGATCGATACAGATCGTTATGCACAATGCTCTGGGCATGAGATTAGTCGAAGCGCGGGTTTTACCGAGAGTGCTGGATTTGTTGCAGAGAAAGCATCGCATTAATGTCGCTAAAAAAATACCAAAGTGTTATCGATGGCATCATTACCAGTGATGAGACATGCGTCTATGAATATGATATCGAAATTAATCAAAAACCATCGGAATGGAGCTTCTTAGACGAGCCAAAACCCAAGAAACCCGACAAAGTCGATCCAATATTGAGGCATTATTGGCCGTTTTCTTTGATTGATGTGGTGAGATCCACTCCGAATTTCTTCCGCCAGGACAGACAGTAAATAAAGAGTCTTACATGAGTGCATTAATGCGTTTGAGAAGAAATATTCGTCGGAAGAGGCCAGAATTGTGGAGAGCCAACTTGTGGGTCACAGCCTGTGTGTGTCCGAAATCTTCGTATACACCTGACATGATTCCTTGTGACTTTTTACTATTCCCACGACTCACTTTGAGACGATTAAGGCGATAAAGGAAAATTCGCAGAAAGAGCTAATGGTGATTCTAGAATCGGTGTTTTGAAGATTAGAGGAAGAGTTGGAATATTGCTTACAATGGAGATAACTTTGAAGGGATTGAAATGAATATGGATGAATAATTGAACCATTTTACGGGTACTATTAGATCAGAAGGTGTTCAGAGCTTGGACACCAATATTTAGTGGTTCTTTGGTGATACAGTTCCCAAAAGAATGGCTCAAAACTTAAGCGACAGGATGCGCTTGTTAAATAACAGCAAAACAAAGGTTTCAGATGGAAACTCAATTCTTGTGATACCTGAGACAAAGTTCTGTAGATCTTTAGAGAATACCCCTTGCAAATATTTATATAGTGTCCCTGACCTGGTCAGATGATACACTTACTGGTCACTAAAGGACATGGATAGTAGGGTAGACCAAGGTAGATAAGGAATCTGTGCAACTAAAGTAACTAAGTATAATGTTAGTGGAATGAAGAGCTTTGGAAGCACTTAGATTTTACGTAGAAATATTTACAAATATTCGGCCAAAATCTCCAAAATAAAGTTAAATTCTCGTGAATACAATTTGGTTATCGTATCGTATATCCTTGGGACCTAAGTCATGGTGATGTTAAGACCACCGGTGAATGTATTAACTTGACATCTAACTCCACTTTTATTAAAATGTTTGAATTACCTGCAAAAACCAATAACGTAAGTCACTTTTCATGATTACACCTTGAGGTTGACACAGGCTTAGCACAATAGCCAAAACCTGAACTTTTCCATTTAATATTAAATAAAGTCCTGATATACTCATAACTGTGGGTGTTTCGAAAAAAACGTATTTTCCAAGTAGAAGTGCCCTTACAAGACACATACTCGTACTTACTGAATAAAACCACAATTCAGGTTGATGTAATTGATACGAGCAATCAAATCATTTAGTCCTGAATCCTGGTCATGTATGATACAATTCTAACATGAAAAGTGTCGACTACATGGTATGGTATCAGAATTTCACGTGAAACAACCCCGTCTGTTGGCACCAGGTAAATGTCTTTAGGCAAGTCATATCCATGTTGATGAGGTCAAGGCAAATGAGGAGAATACAATAGATATTAAAAATAAACTCACACACTTCCACAATATCACATAACGTATTAAGGTTCTCATATATGAGTGTCATTATTGATTTTAAGAAAGTGGGTGGCTTAAAGTTAATCCATGTGTGAAACATTCTTCTCTTCTATGCGAGTTAAGCCGCATTTTAGGTCATCAAAGTGTTGACAATATACTGAAATGTATCAAAAGACGAAGCCTCCAGATAAAAGGGTTTTTTTGTTTGTTTTCGTTACATAGTGGTTTGGTTTATTTATAACAAAAAAAAAAAGAAATAACAAAAAATCAACAACCTGCCACTAGTCAATATGGGATGAATTAATTTCACAACTAAGTCAGTTCCGGCATTCGTAGGGATGATAATCGATGTGTTTACAGCACATCCATGTTTATAGTGGCTTGTGCCTTAGGAGAACAACAACTAGGAAATAATCAATCAGATAATTGTCTGTAATTAGTTAGGGTTAATTACAAGGTAGTCTTGAAAAATTTATTGATTTACAGGGTAGTAAACAGTTTAGTCTGCAGTGAAGTCTTCCGCTTCTACACATCCAAGTAAAATTTTTGTTTTTGTTTAAATAAGATAACAATAGCCGAGTATTCAGCAATGTTGACTTGTTGAAAAAACAAATCATAGCAAATTGAGCGCGTGCCCCAAATGCAACATAAAGAATGACCAGATAGCAATGATAGTTTTTCTAATTGTTTTGTTCCAGCAGCCGTCAAAATATTCATCATGCACGTTTTACGCTTTACGATCGTGCGGAAATTATTGAAAAAATACGCCACGTCAGTTTCCTCGTAAGTTCGATCGTCGCAGTAGCTACAGTGTGCAGGCAATTCGTCGCACCGTGGAGAAGTTTGAGCGTGGGTACAGGCTTTTGGATATTAAACCAGCAACCAGACAGAAATTGGTACCAAATGAAGAGAACATAGCCGCCGTATCTGCCAGAATCGAAAAGACCCAGAAATGTTGATTCGGCGGCGATCAGCTGAATTAGGCATCGCCAGATAGTCAACCCGGGCAGTTTTGCGGTTGGTTTTAGGCCTACATCCGTATAAGATTGCGCTGATCCAAGAATTGAAGCCAGACGACCGTAGTTAACGCCGTTAGTTTGCTAATATTGGCCGGAGATCAGGATTTTAGCCAATAAATCATCTGTGGCTATGGCAAGCAGTGGCTAAGTCAAGAAGCAAAACCGCTTTTATTGAAGCAAACACAATCCACAATCAATATATCCACGAAGATTGACTGGCATCATCAGACCTTATTTCTTCCTAAATGAAGAACACCGTTAACGTCAATGGTCTCAAGTATAGAGCAATTTTAACTGACTCGACAATATCGATATATCCGAGGTGTGGTTCCCACAAGACACCGGAACATAACCTACAACTGACGTAACGATCGGAGAAATTTGGCGACTCCTCGACTACTCGATTATTTTCTCTGGGGCTACGTCAAGTCTTTAGTCTGCGCTTGCAAGTCATCTACTTTGGACAAGTTCGAGGCCAATATTCGAAACGCTATTGCCTGAATAATGAACCGAGTCATAAAAAATTGGACTGCCAGCGTAACCGAGGCGGCCAATTAAATGATGTGCTATTCCACACATAATGGCCATCTTCAAAATGAGGCCAAAATTATTTAAATTTTTTTTCCTATCGTTTCTATCTGGTCACCCATTATTTTTCCAATTCCTACTGTGGCACTTGAGGGGTTGACTAAAGGACCTTAGCACATTTTTGAATTATCACTTTATGTTTTTGTTTTTCATTTTCTTTTAGCCATCTTTTCGAAACCCAGCAAGAACTTGAACTGCTATTCCTTCCAAGGATTTTTAACCACACCAAGTTGAGTCTGAAAATAGGAATCAGTCCATTCGTTTTCCAATCGTCTTAGCTTGACTGATGCGTAATTCTTAGTGACAAGTATTTCCCCATCATTATCCGTAAGCTTTGGCGTATATGCGACTGTGGTTTCACCGATGGAAAGTTGTTTCAATTTCTCGTGTCGCCTTTGCCTTTATAAAGTGGATGCAAGAGACCTCTCCTAAGAATCTCCCTAAAGGATTGTTGAATAAAAGCGCGATCCATCCACATCCAAGACATCTGAAAGTCTCTTATATTTCGGACGATATGTGATCAGGTCCGGCTGCTTTACTTACCCTGACTTCAGTTCCATCTTCTTTCTGTGTGATAGTCAAGAAAATGGTAAGGAAATCTTTGTTTCGATGGAATCTCTTCTGAGTTTTCTTTTCAACGTGGTACTTTTGAATTGCTTGTTAAGTGATCATATACAGTGAGGGTAGACCTTTTAATTCCCGACACAATATCTTTATTGCTGCAGCACGTGCTCTAGCTACCAAATTGTTTGCCTCCTTTTTGCAAACCTTGGTAGTCTTACTCAACACGTAGTGCATGGTTTCATGGTTTTCGCTGTACAAAGTTCACGTTTTATACCGCCACTTTTCATTTTTATGTGGAACCGGAATTTTGAAACACCAAGGAGGAGTTATGTTTTACTCTCATATTTTTCTCGAAGTTGTTCCATATACTTCAAGCCTTTTGCCTCGGTTTATGGACTTCCGGCGCCATTATAGCAAAGCATAGCAGCATATTTTTTTGGCTATTTTGCCTTACGTAATCTAGCTGATTTCTCTAGTATTCTTGCTTAATAAATACCGTGTAGTTGAGTTAGGATATTTGATATGTATAAGTGAAGGATCTCTCCCGTACAGTTTCCCCCATGTAAAGAAAGAACTGCAACAATATGTCATAAACTGGTGGCGTACGCCGAAACAATGATGCTAAACTACTTATCGTAGGCATGTGGTTTCATCATTTCAGAATAAATGAAGTTCAGTATCTTAACAACAAGATCAGGACCTATTGGTTTAGCTACCTCTCTGCAAACCAGTTCTACTTATCACACAAGCAATTTATATTTTTTAATTCTTGCAAAATTGTTTTATTTATGAGTCCACGTCCATACGAAATTTCTTATTTTGAAGACAAGCTTAGCCAATCTATTGTATGTGTGTCAAAAAATTTTGAGGTTTCCTTTACTAAGACTTTTGTGGGTTTTCTTAAATAATGCTTGATGTTTCGGTGATGTGGTACTTATAGTTTTTCTGGCTAAACTGTCGCCAATGAACTACTAAGGAGCAAAGTAAAGCAAACATCGTTGTCACTGCTTCTCTTGCTCTTTGAGTACATATTGTAAATTTTGGGAAAATTCAGAGGCCAAAAGTACTAACATCGCTTGATGAAATAGTAGAATTCTTCCCGCTAATATGAGATCAATATCTGCTTGAATCTGTTGGCAGCAAGAAAAGGGCACACTAGGTTTAACTATTGATTTTTGTTTTTTCTCTTATTACCTAGCTTTCATTTAGGATCGATGTTAAACATGTGATATTCATACAATAAAAAAGGCAGCATTTGCTGAAAATTGTCTGATCTACCGACTGGCGTGGCACAGTGGTTTAGTTTATGAACTTCCCTGCCAAAAATTCTGAGCGTAGTTCGCAGGTAAAAAAAATTCGGACTTTACCATCCGGCATGCCATGCGTTCTGAAACTTTGTACTGTTAATATAGCAATGATAATCTACGATGGAATGATCAGATGTTCGATGTCGCCAAAAATTATGGAATATTTGGAAGAAATAATTCATGTCCTCTGACTTGGCTACAAACTCAGGTACAACACTCATATCGGAACAGGTGTCTCACGACTATAAGTACGTCATGGTATATGGAATAGCCAATTGATGTTACCACATCGGCGGGACGTTTCTCGCTAGTACTATGACGTCCCTACAAATCTTTATTCAGTTTTTTTTTGGAGCCCAACTTTTGGCATACCATGATTCTCCGAATCCACGGATTATCAGCGACAAAAAAAACAAAAAATTCCACAAAATCTGAAAGTAAAAGGTAGTTTTTTTTAGCTACATGAAAAGTTTCGATGGTTGTTGTCTACGGTTTGACAGCTGTCAATGTCAAACTGTGTTGACATTTTTGTTCAGTTAGGTTTGAGAATTCATCATGAATCGTTTAACGCCAGAACAACGCTTCCAAATTGTGGAAATTTACTTTGAAAAAAAAAATATGTTCGTGAAATTCATGCTCTATGAACAATCGGCCTAGTGAGCAAGCAATTTGCAGTTATTGATCGTTTTCGCGAAGACAATCCTCAAGCTGTTAGCGAATCACCATTTCATCCATTAAAAGTGACTGTTTGGTGCGGTTTACACGCTGGCGGCATCATCCGTCCTTATTTCTTTCGAAATGTGGAAGGAGCTGCCGTTACGGTGAATGGCGAGCGCTATCGAGTCATGCTGACTGATTTTTTGTTTCCACAAATTAATCAGCTAAACATCGACGATATTTGGTTTCAGCAAGCTGGCGCAACTTGCTATACAGCGCGCTTAACCATCAATTTATTGCAAAATCGATTTGGTGTCAACTTTAATTCCAGAAGTGGTCCTGTTAACTGGCCCCCTCGTTCGTGTGACTAAACGCTTCTTGATTACTTTTTATGGGGCTGTGTTAAGTCATTGGTTTGTGCCAAAAAACCAGTAACTCTTGAAGTATTGGAAGCCAATATTTAAGCCACCATTGACGCCATACGGCCAGATTTATTGGAAAAAGTAGTGAAAAATTGGACTTATCGAATGGACCATGTAACTCGTAGTTGCGGCGGGCACATGCCGGAAATCATATTTAAAAAATAAATAATTGAAATTATCTACCAGATTATAATAATAAAAAATTCATTTCAACGATATTTCTGTCTTGTATTATTATTTAAAGTTTTCAAGCTCTTAAAAAACACCCTTTATTATACGAAATCCGACTTCGTGATAGATTTTTAGGAAGGTTGCACTATCATGGCATTTAGAGATTCTCATTATGTCTATTCTCTTCACATTGTGTCCTTGTTCTTAGATACGCAGTCAGTCTTAACTTGTGTGGACTTGTAAAAATATCATTTAGTTTGATTGATCACTTACGATAGCATGAGCATATTACTTACAATCAAATAAACTGGAAAACCTGGCCTTGAGTTCTATGAGTTCGTTAAGAATATGCATCACATTGCATCTCTAAAAAATAGTTCGTAGTGATATTGCCGGGCTCAATGCTGATCCTAGAGTCTCACATTGAATCGAGATGCCCAAACTATTATAGAATAATTCCAGCTATTAGTTAAGCAACAGCCGTCCAATTGTCATATTCTATCAAGTTTCTCATTTAAGGCTGAATTTCTACCTTATTTTGGTGTCAAGGCTCAACTGAGCTTAGACCAAAATAGGAACCTGTGGTTAAATACTTCTGCAAAGTGTTACCGCCACCTGGTAAGCTGTTCTCGCTTGAAGTTATACGTCTAGTACGTTTTCTAGATGTTGTTTGGATCTATGATTATAGACCTGCTTGCCTCGTTGTTACAAGTAACAAGCCAACCAGGTCATTAAATACGATTTACTTCTTTCGCTGCATGTGGCACTGGACTTATAGTTTATATCTATAGTTTAAGTCTATTATTGAGGCTGCCTGCTGTGTCATGCTGGGACATCTGCTTTGACGTTTTTCCCTTCTACTACAAACAACTGTAGTTCCAGCGTAAAATCATTGGCGCATTCCAGTGGCCGCCAATGATTTTGGTAGCAAACTGCAATTATAGTGGCGTCACTCTTTTTCGATTTTAGTTCCTATTTGTAATGGACATCTTGGACGAAATTTTAAGCATCGGCTGATGGCAAAGTGGCCGATCTGGTTGAATGCACATTGTCGATCAATTGAGACCCATCTTATCGTGTGGTAGTTCTTGTGGTTACCCACTGTACCCAGTGGTCCCAATACAGAGTGATGTCGTGGTTTTGTGTCTTATTATAATCTCCCACGCGATCAGAATATCTCTATTAGATGTTGAGTAGGTGGTTGTGCCTTGAATGCTAAGGAAATCGTCCCTAATTAATGTAGTTTGGAGAAGCTTCTCCTGCAACCACAAGGTAAATGATACGTTAAGCTGTCTCTAGTTTAAGCGGTGAATAGAAGCCCTATCCTATATTCGCCACGAAACGGATGCTCGAATGCCGTGTTCTAACTATCTAATCTCGCTTATTCCTAGAATATCCAGAGCTCCATGGTCGAAGAGCACAATATTGTGATACATGTGTTTTTTCGAGGATCTTGCGATGTGCCTCAGATGATATAAATCTGTCTTACACTTTCAATTTACTCTCACGTTGATCAACACGAGACATTCAAATACAAGCATAGACCGGGATAATTGTCATGTTAAACACTAATTTTATCCTAGCATCGAGTTGACTGGTATACGTGTATGTAAGACAGTCTCCTTGTAAGGGTAAGAGCACCTATTAATCTAGATCCTAAATTATTTGCCTACATTTCGTCAAGCAAGTGGTACTTGGTCTGCCGTAAGATCAAAAACTGCTTCCTATTTCGGCTGGTTTCCCAAGAGGCTCAGAAGAGCATTTCTACTCCCAATTATTTTCTTCCAGTATCAACAGAATCCTTTTTTCATCTACTGAACTTCGGCAGTAGTCCAGATAAACGTACACATATGTACATTGCTTGGTTCATGAGAATTCCGGACAATGACATATAGACTACCAAACTTGGTAGAACTGACTATCTGTAAAGTGGTTACGTACTTCTGACCATCATACGAGTACCACTTACCAAATCAATCTCATAAGTCAATTATTGTCATAGCAGATACAAATCACTTTCGCAATCAGAGCAAAAACAATTCTCTATCACTAAACAACAATCAAATAACATTTATTCAATGTCAATATGTGAACACGACCTCAAATCTTATCATCAAAAGAGCGTCGTAGTAGGTTAACCTTTAACTTTAGGTCACGTCATTATGTTATTATGTTTCAATGTTGGCTTTGCTATGCCTAAAGAGAGTGATAAAAATGGGAAATCAATCAGCTGCCTCATTGAATTACATTGATCATGGTAAAATACCATTTCCATGGTATAGTTGAGAATCTTGGAATCATAAGGGCGGCAGGGATCAGCCAGGGGCTGAGAGTGTTCTTAGTGTTTTCACGCAATAAGTCCACGTTGCTCTTAACGTGTGATAACTCCCATGACTGATACGGCCATCGTTTTGTTTGAAAACACACAAGAGCTGAGTCAGCCCAGTAGTTCACAAGCATCCATCGATTCAAGTGAGCCACATCTCCGGGTATTAACATAAAGTTTGCATAAAATCCTAAACCCACAATTTAACTCCATAAAAATTCTATTTCCGACAATGTAGAAGTATATCAAGATACACTGGTATGTAGTAGCCCGTGGCATATGGAATTATTCCAGGACATCAACTCGGGTGTTGATGTCCATCGCTAAATGGACTTTTATAGCATCACAAGTGCCATTGCCTGCATAGAGTTGTTATTAATAATTAATTTTCGAATTAAAAAAAAAACCCCTTTTTGAGCACACACCCAGTGTGGCGGTTTCTAAAGAAGGATTTTGCGGTGGTGGGCACCGTCCATCGGGTGATGGTGGTGAAATTGAAATCAATATGTAGTTGAAAATAAACCAATTTTGGGGTCAGCCGGAATAGTAATTAGAATGTGGTGTACACATATTACCTGCGGCTTAGTTTTGTGGATTAAGTGCTATTGTTTGTAATTGTCATCCATATTTGGTCATGTAATTCTGTTTGCCTAATTATACGTTGTTTTGACAAAGCGTTCCATTAAAGGGTATCGATTTGTATTGGTATTACATTGCCCAGAGCAGCGTGATTCAATAGATTGTTTGACAATCGTGCCAGAGAGACCAGAAATAGCGAGCAAATGGGTTATCTAAGCCACAGTTCATATTAATTTCTTAAGAAGAATCGCTCTACTTATCATCAGTTACGTTAATGGCAACCCCATACGAAAGCATCATAATTTGCGGACCAACCAAAGGACTCATTTGTTGGAAACTGATTTTTGCAATAATCTCGATGAAATAGCGAGAAGTCTTCAGAAATCGTAACGCACCATCTGACGACTTTGGCAGGGATGCCCAGACAAGCAAAGACGTTGTAAGGACAGAGCTTCTTCTGATTTGAACTTACCCGGATTTTTTATCTGGCCAGCAACCCTTTTTGTATGGACCAATCAGACTGTTCATGAATGGTGTTGAGATTACATGCTTCGGATATGCTTTGCTCTGATCATTTCCTACAGATGAGCTAGTGCATATTCCTGACCAGGTCATCGCCAGCTGCCTTTTATAGCTCAGTGGTCCGTTAATCCGCGCCAATAGCTTTATTCGATTTTTTAAAGCTGCGATATTGCTGCCTTGGCTTGGTCTAGGTCACAGCGATGAAATTCTTTGTCATCTTTGAACGTGCTGAACGATTTATTGATCCATATTCATCTTAGCTGGGTTACATTCTCAGTTTGTAGCCCTATCGTGTTCATTTTATTGTCTGATTAAAAAAATTTGAAATTCATTCATTTCTGCAGTAACATCTAGCGGTTTGTTTAATTTTTTTTTTCTCTTTCCGAGGGGCCTGTGTTTTTTGGTCGTAGAGGTCACGACCAGCTCTTGTCCGTCGATTTAGAGCAACTACAAATCTAGAGGTTCCTTGGTGACATTATTGTTTTATATGAGACCTATGATCTTGATAGAGCTTGTGAGAAACGCGATAAACGAGGGTTCTAGCGGTCCCTTACGATTGCAGCTTTTCGACGTCGACATTTGGTAGTTAAACTTGACAGTGATATCTGCATTCGTACCCCAGCTGTAACACGGTTATGATCCGAGTTGACTTGGCTCCGGAAATTTGCGTCCATTTAAAGACGATCAACCTGGCTGGCGGTTAATTGATCAAGGGATATCCATGTTTGTTTTTATTGTGTGACGTGGTATTATACAGGGTGTGCATCCTACTTAAAGACAGCATCCTTTGTCTTGAATGCTGCCCTTCTGCCTCTGCATGATCGCAAACCAGCTCTTGAAGCCGTCGCCGTATTAAACGTATTTTTTTTCGTCCGGTTTTTTCCCAGTTTTTTCCATCTCATTACTTGGATCGCGGCAATATCTACTTAATATCAGTCTTGCGTGTCCGCGAATTGTTCAGCAGCACTTGGCGTATTAAATTTATTGCCCTTAAATCATCATCAACATTTTATTCGATCGTTGTCAAGCCTCTTGGTTGTCTCTGAACTGTTTCTTTTCTGCACGGTGGCACGAGGAATCCTTACAAACAACTCTTCTTTAATGAAGTCTAAACAGCCCGGTGCTAGTAGTCTCACTGATATTATGAGAGCCACCGTTAGCCAATTCAGATTTACTGCGCTGCCTTCTCTATTCCAGGGTTCCGACACAAACATCGAGCTGCCTTAAGACCTGGAATGGTGCGATGTGCACCAATCAGCTCAAACTGACCTAAATCGTAGCACCGTTGACCCCTTTATGGGAAAACCTCGCGCCGTCCTGATGATGAGGACGTGCCCTAGTACGAGTACCCTCATCGCAGGTGTCAACGACATACCGTATGGGTTCGATAACCTTTTTGGGTTTTATTTATTTGCATGGGAAGGTGGAAACCTTGCATAGGCACCAATGGTCCGACGTCTATTGGTTTTGTCAGATTCATACTGACTAAAACCACTTCCCGGAGAATCTTTCCGTTTATTCCCCCGCGGAACTACCGCTAAGTACTACTTCGCGAGGGACGGATTTGAGCTTTTTGCCACGTCACGGGGTGCTTAGCGTTGCGTTACTGTTCTAAATTCCTTAGATGGCACATTATTCGTACTGTTGGTTGCATGGTTCACAGCAGCCCAAAGCTCTTCAGATTTCAACATATATTGAACTATGTTTTGCGGTGTTGGCCGTTCACCAAATTCTTCACACAATATAGCTCTTTCATTTGCATACCGCGCACATTCAAAGAAAACGTGCTCTCTATCGCTTGAATAGATATTCTCGGAAAAACCCGTGACCCGTCAAGAACTGTGTAAGATAGTAGTTCAGTTCGCCGTGTTTTCGTTTTACCCAACTTTCAATCCTTGGGATAAGTCGATACGTCCATCTCCCTTTTTGGGACTCGTTCCATTGTTGTAGCCACGATTCTATACTGCGGCCTCTTTCGAATTTCTTCACTTGATTTTCATAAAGTCGTCTAGCTTCTAAAGCTAGGCTATCGATTGGTACCAAAGAGGATAGTACCAATATCGCGTCGTGGGATACCGTTCAAAATTCCTTCATGTGTGTCTTTTTATTCGTGACGTCAGACCATATTTGTGCCCGTACAGCTGTATGGAGGCTACAACTCTCTCAAGCATTAATCGTTTGACTTGTTTCGGTCCGCCGATATTCGACATGAGTCTCGAAAGAACGCCTATCGCTTTCGACGATTTATTGCAAGCGTATGCGAGGTGATACTTGAAATTAAGCCTAGCATCAATCATCACTCCCAGATATTTTATAAATGGGCTGGAAATAATTGTGTGCTCTCCGACTTTTATAGTTATCGTCTCTAGGACCCTTCTACTCGTAATGAGAACGGATTCCGTTTTATGTTCCGTGAGGTCTAAACTCATATCGCGTAGCCAGTTTTTTATCAGTGCTATTGCTACGTTGCAATACAACTCGATTTCTTCAAGTCGTTTCGCCACGACTACAACAGCAATATCGTCCGCGAAGCCTGTAATAGCGACTTACCTGTGGACTGGGAGTCGTAGAATGTCGTCATACATTACGTAGTTCTCCAATCGAGTTTAGTAGAACTCTGTCATGTTGAGAGGGGAACAGAGTTTCTACGATTCTGCTGAGAAATAGCGGGCAAGTTGGTGCTGGTCTCTGAGGCATTTTGAGCTTCGTGGTTATGATTTTGTACGCTTTACCCCATTCCTTAAAGCACTGTCTTTTGCTAGACTTAATGGCGGATTTGAGTGCGGCACGTGCTTCTTAATACGCCGTCCTCAATATCAAATGTATATCGGTATCGCTTCTAGACCGTTGGTTCGAGTTCGATAACCTACTATACATTCAGTCTGAGGTACTAGACTTCCCGGTTTCACCACGTGGCAGAGGCTTAAGTGTCGACGTATGTGTCTTCGTAAAACTCTTGGCCACTATTGAGAGCAGCTGTAGAGGAATCTGAAGTACCTGGGAATGTGTATAATCCTGCGAATTTCGAACAGTGCTCTCAAGTCCAATTTGTGAAAATTATATTTCGTGATGTCATTACTGACTCCTATGGAACAGTTACAAATCCTCACGCTAACATTAGGCAGATTGTAGCAGCTCTTGCCATGATTTTGTACTTATATGGAGCTTGCTGTTGTAAATGATATTTATTGTCGCTCATTCTTCCACCTTGAATGCTTCTAATGGCAAGAATCTTGACCGTTTTCGGTATAGGTTTTGTCATGGTTGTTAGGTGTAATCTATCACATCAGATCCGACATACGAGTATCTTATGGATGACTGACTTCTAGAAGTCTTTGGAAGAAGTTTTTGGAAAACTCGATTAAGGAAGGCTCTAGCCATCTCTTGCGATTTTTAGTGAAACAACTTTCATAATAAAATTGTTATCGGGGCATCAGGTTTGCAAGCGTACCTATCAGAACTAGCCTGTTGCAAAAGAAATTTCAATTTTGTCATTTTTGTCGCGTGAGTCGATTTCGTGTAAGTACGAGTCACGTGAACTGTTCTATCACAATTTCATAAAAATCAGAATTTAGTTTTTTTTAGAACAATAACGTCTGTATTCTACCACTGTAGTTTCGAGGAACATAAAATCTGTTTAAGTGTTTTTGCTCCATAAAAAGTCAACACCCATACCATTGGCAAAGCTACGTAAGAGTTTGCAAAAACAGTGTAGTTAGTTGGTATCATTTAAATATCCACTAGAGCTCTCACCTAATCGCTTATTAAATACGTCAACGAAGTAATCTAAACGCTATTGAAACTACCCTCTTATGTTGATGACGCATGCTAAACATGACGATGCTGAATAGAACAACAAAGCTTATCAAAAACTACTTCAGAAGGTGTTACTATGAACAATCCCCCAAAAATAAAAAGTACATCAATTCTGTGAGTTATTTTGGCCGATAAACTTCCAAAAACCATTAAACCTCACACGCTAACCACTTTTAATTACAACCTCACCTCGGTACACATACAAATTCCTTGCATATCCCCGTAACAAACTGGCAGATCACGGCTACCACAGGTTGACATCGAAAAAGTATTTTCTCCGGTATCAACCAATCCGCCAACTGTCAAGTTTTGTTTTAATTTCCCCCGAGATACAACTACCAAAACCAACAACGTGGACAAATAAAATGAGAAAAAAACCAAAAAGGATGCGTGTGCGTTGTCCACACAGGGAAAAAGGAAATAAATTTGTCACCAGTTATCAGTGTCTAACGGCCAAATATTGACTTAGAAAGACGTCCGTTTAATCAGAATATCTCCCAACTGAAGCTTATTAATTCAATTTAGTCTTTCTCCCCAAAGTGTATGTATCTTGTGTTGTGTTTTTTGTTACCTTGCAAAAGATCTGCCGGATTTTTACTTGTACGGCTAGAGTTAATTAACATAAACTTTTAGTAGCTTGGCGGGCTGATGGCAGCCCAAATTAGCCAGGAACTCACCGGCCGGTTATAGTAGAATTCGAAGGATTATGCACTGAAGCTATTAATTCACAAAGCTAACTCTGAGGCTAATTTTGTGTGAAAATTGTGTCAAGTACTTAATTAACTTTTGCTTGGTATTATTGTGCGGATGAGGTAGCTCTAAATGGAGATTATCCGAATGGAATAGTTACAGTTGCCATAGAAGTCCTAGTACTGTGGTAGTAGTCAAGCGTAAATTTAACCATCGACCGTGCCAAATGGTCTTGCAAGTAGGACAGATAGTCATGCCCAATCAACAGGTGGCAGAGGAATAAATTCAATTCAGTGACTATCTCTTGGGAAGGGGTTTTGTATGGATAAATGTGACCAGAGATACAAAAGTAACATGAGAAAAGGTCATTGAAGTGCATATATTCCAACTGAAATGGAATTTTTAATTTGTTAACGCTCGGAGTAGGTCAGGACAGAAACAGGCAGTACAATCTTTAGAAGCTGTATGTTGAAAGAATGTTTGGTTTCATGACATATGTACATAGGACACCTTTTTGTTGAATCAACTTCAGAATCACATTGCAGTGGTAGACTTACCAAAATAATGAGTCTACTATCATGTACCATCATTGGGGAAGATTTTGAAAAGTGTGTATCTAACAAAGAAGGACTCGTAGTAGTTACATTGGTCTTATTCGAACGTTTAGAATGATACTGCACCGATGATGATAATTTAGGTATCTGTCTCAAGTGATGCAAAGTCCTTTGAACTGGGCTGTATTGCAAGCGCCTTTTATATGGCCTGGGAAGGAAAGCTTGACAATGCCATCAAATGGTTTAGGTGAGTAGATGAAAAATCTTTATAGGCAATATGTGCTCGTAGCTACTAGTAATCATTGGAAAGGTAGGTTCAGCTACCTGGGGCTGGTCTTATTGCGCTTAAACGAACGGTTTCGTTCTGCGTAGTCGGCGCACAAGGTCTGTTGCAATGTCCATGAAAACGAAAACGTAGTTTTCGAGCAAAGTTCGTTATATTTTCATCGATTGTAGTTACTCCAATGTCTCTTAATTTGGGTTGATTTCATCGAGCAATATGCCAAATCTTTGTCTACTCGCAAATTTTGTCCAAGGCTCGTTGGAGCTGTACAGTTGCTAACTCGACTGAATTATCTGTTGTTAATATAGCCGTACCGTCCGTGAACGTAGCTACAACAGCCCCTTCTTCTTGCGGTATACATGGAGAAAAAAGTAAGAACAAGACCGGACCAAGAACACTTCCTTGTGGTACTCCGGCAGCGATTTCCTTAAATTCAGAGTATTTCGATACGTGTTTAGCACGGAAGAGTCTTCTCGCAATGTAAAATTCTAAAATCTCATATAATTGTCTTGGAAGAATCTGTCGTAACTTCAGGTCTTCATGCCATATCCTGTCGAAGGCTTGAATATACATATTTCTTCTCTAAGGTTTTCTCAATTTCACTTATTATTTTACAAACCTGGTCAATTGTGGAATGATTTGCTCTGAAGCCGAACTGGTGATCAGGAATTAAACGTCTTTCCACAATGACTGGTTGTAGGTTTTTTAACAAAAATCTTTCATCTTTCAAACAGCTAAGATACTATCGGCAAGAGCGGTATCGGTCTGTACGATTTTTTGTCTTTTGGAAGTTTTCTTGGTCTCGGAACTATTATAATCTCGGCGACTTTCCATTGCCTTGGTAGCGATTGCAATTGGGTTTTCTTTAATCATTCTGATAGCTTTCCATAGCGAATAATTTGAACTTTTTTGGGCAGTCAAGCCTTCAAGATACTAGAGATCTGTCGATTTCTTGAGTTTATTGCACAGTTGGTGTTATAAAGTTTTGTGCAAGGAAGCTCGGTATTGTTGCCATCTTTTACGAGAAGAGCACGCATCAGTATGACGTATTAGTTCTTTTGTTATGATGGATAATGACATCTTCCTTAGGACAGCGAGTATCTAACATGAAATAGACGGTCGATTTCCCTCGTTAATTTTGAGCATAGGGATTAAAATGAGCTCCGGTTTGTACTTGTTTGATGGCACGACGCTGAATGGACATCACTGTGGAGTGTGGTTAGAGCATGAAGATTTGCTGTCAATTTTCCACTTTATTGGCTTGTCTCTGTTAAATAATCGATATTTGAAGATCGTCCTCGTATTTTAAAAATTTGAAAAATTGTAATACAGCCAGGATGTCATGGGAACGTTCTTGTACCGTCGATAAATAAATTACATTTTTGAACATTGTTTTTACAAATTTCTTGCTTTCTTAGGTGGACTACGGTCCCAGCAAGCGAGTCCAGCAACCTTGTATGATGTCTCCTTCCAACTTTATGCAATATCAAAGATGATGTGTTCCCCTTCCATCTTGTCCTTCTGGGTTGGGGCTGAAAATTTACTTCCACGACAGGGCACTGGTGTACATGCATTCAAGGTGAAGGAGGTTTTGCAGCGAGGTATATTTGGAGCATTGACCAATTTCAAGAACAGACACATATTGTTTCGCAAACCGTTTTCTCCACAGTCCTGCTGAGAGAATCGAGCAGTTTCCATGTAAAGACTAAGCAGCGAATTCAATAGCAACGTAATGAACATCGATATACGAGTATGTTTGCTGTGTCTGGTAAATTAAATTCCTGAAGATGACAAGGGCATGTCGTTTGTTGGCTTGCTGAGGCAATTTATACGGGTCATCTTTTGTCTGAGTTCAAATGTCTGTCGTATCTGGTTTTCTTTTGAATTTTAACTGGATGAGTCTAGTCTATAAGTTAAACAACAAAAACACAGATATTGTTGCGGGAGAAATCGAGGAGGTTTTGAGTTGTTTTCTTACTTTTCGCCTGCCAGATGAATATGGGATGGCAACGGAGAACAACGAAGATGTAACACTTGTGCGTCGATTTCTAGACTTTGTCTCATGTATAAAGGCTTTTTTTTCTGAGTGTGGTAGTAAAGGTATACTTTTTACCTAATTTGATATTAAAATCACTTTTAACAGTTTATAGTCGTGTATCATATCTCTGCATCCTCATACAGACAGACAATACTTAAAGGACGGTGTGTTGAGATATTCGCTGCCGTAAACAACTTAAAAAAGCTTATAAAGGAGACCACAGGAAACCTTACGCTGATAATCATGCCGTCATCACCATGGACTTGTTTTAACTTCTAACCCTGATAAGTATAAAGTCGATGTGTTATCCCTCCTAGTTTCGTTCAACCACTGTGTCATATCAGCTTATATCTCGTTCACTGGCCACCCAGTTAGAGAAAAAATTCCTAGAGGAACCGTATCGCAATACAAGAAAACCAATTGGAGCATCAGTAAGAATTTTAAATGATCGTTATGCTTCTGTTACTCCGATAACGACATAGATGCCGCTGTTTATATGATCACGAACACTGTAAAGGGGTTGTAGGGATTCTCGGTCCTACAAGACCAACTTGACCGATGAAAATCGAAAGAAAGTTCAAGCAAGCTAGAATTGACAACTGCGACAACAAAAACTACAATTTCCCAAGCGTGGTCGTTTGCCGGACTTCCTCATCATTCCTCGGACAAGGCCGATCTGCCTCCTCTATACTTTTCAGCCAACTCAACACTTCCAGATTGTGCTTTGTCGCCGTCGCTTCCTGCCCTTACATAAGTGTTTGAGGTCGAATCTTCAATGGGATGAATCCATTTTTGCCCTAGTGTAGTAGAGGGAGCACCAAAAGATCTTAACATACAGAAATGCCCTTTGCCATATGGTATATCTTCCTTTATTTTGAAGAGGTGTTTTCCATCATTCACTATACGTGACGGACGTAAACTCTTACATCAACTTTACACTTAAGCAGGCGAATCTTCTTTTTTCTTCTCTTACATATGCATTCCATAGAAACGACGTATCTTCTCTCTAATGTCACGGGAACGCTGAAATATTTAGATATACGAAATCTTCTCAATATGCTGGCAGAACAGCTTTCGTAGCAACTAGTGATCTGATCGCATGTCTCACCGAGAACTGAAACTAGAGCGTACATAAATCTGGCGAAAGCAAAATTGTGCACTGGATATTTTTAAGTCATTTGACAAAGTTTGACATAGGGCTCTTTTGCCGAAATTTTTGGATCGGCGATCGTCTCCAAAAAATTAGAAACTACCTTTCTGAATGTCCAAATCAAATTGTCTTTGATGGTTTTAAGTCAGATATTCATAAAATAAATGCTAGTATGCCGCAGGGCTCGGTTTTGTCTCCGATCTTTTTTTAGATCATCAATGACCTCCTTGCCACCCATAAAAATTGGTTATCTTTGTACCTTTCGCCGATAACCGTTATGAAGGTGCTAGTTTTATTTCAAAAGAACTACGGATCATTAAGATGAAATTCACATCAAACAGTGTGTGATGCACCTGCAACTGATGAGTCCTATGTGGAGTGTTGACATAGCCATTCATGAAGAAATGGGGCTCGACACTGGGGACAATTTTCCATCCGAAACTAGAGTCCGTTGACAACTGCTCCAGAGCTCAGTCAGCAAATGTTCAATGCTGGATATAGTCGCTTATCTTCAGTTTATAAGTTTCTTCAGTTTATATAGGGATCCAGACCTAAGTTCCGGAGCAAAATTCATTGTGGTTTGCGATAGGGCAAGTTCTTGAGCGCGATGAGGAATAGACTGCCTCGGGTTATCTTGCATACTCACATTAACTACAAAAAGATTTTTCTGTTTTATGTTTCAACAACGTACGAGTGCTGTTTAGTTCTTGACTGAACTAGTTGATTCGAATATGTCCGCCAAACGATGAATAGTTGACTCAGAAGACTATTATGTCAGAAAAATCAAAGCACACGGAACCAATCATCACATATTTGGTTAGTTCATCAATGTCTTAAACGCCTACTTTCACTTACTTCGATTTTGACTACCAAATCTTTCTTGAATAGATCATACCTAGAGTACCAGACCTTTTTTGTGCTCTAAAAATAGAGAAACTGGGTAGTTGTAGATGTGAATGCTGACAGTCGCCATAATCTTTAGTCCGAGATTCCAATTCAGTTTTGATAGGCCTGTTCTCTGGATATGTCGAAGATTTCATTCCGGTTCTCTGAAGCTGTCCTTCAGTTAAATTTGATAGCCTCGAGGACAAGTCCAGCGAGACTTCCTTTTATCTAAGCCGTTTTTTTTGGCAAGTTTCACCAGAAATATGTTTCTCCGGCTAAATGGTATCTCTTTAAGCAAACCTAGGATAGCTAACTATACTATAAAATTCGTAACTCCATTACAATTTTAAACTTTACCCATCTATGTTGGATTCTCATAAGCTGTTTTCCTATGAACACAAGTGCCAACTGAAGTTCAGTCAGAAATAGCCCATATGAGCAACTCTCTGTAGTGATATAGTCGACGAAAGACATGTGTCGAAACATATGTGGGGAATGAAACCACTATCATCCGGTTAGATATGAATTAACATCTTCCCAAATCTAATCATTAAGCAGCTCGTCCGACGTAACGAGGTGTAAGACCAGGAATCTGTTGAGCATACCCATTTAAGTTAAAAATTACGAGCCTGTCATTAACTGATACTGTGTCAGGTACATATTTGAAAATGCCATTCCCACTTTCCCTCACAAATTTCGGATACAAATCCCAAAAATTTAATTACGCACACATTCCGCAAAAATGTGTGGCGCTCATCACCGAAATGCTGGCATGTAAAAGCAAAGTCATGTTGCCCCACAGTACTTGTTCTCATGGTATGGCTGACAAATTTACATTCTAAAAGCAAAGTTTCGTAATTACAACAACAGTTAATAAAAAAAAATAAACAAATCCCAACTCTGCAACTACAAGAGGTAAAAAGTAAAAAAAAAATATCCAATTCCAAGGTTGTTCACATGAAATGTGCATCTCATAATGCCCACGTATCTACAGGACTGTGGCGTCCCTTCCGCGAGTACTCGTATCTATGTGTAATTGTGTACATACGGTTAGGATTAATTATGAGCTCCAAATGTGGGTCTTGAGGTTTTACAATACAAGATCCGGTAATTACTATCACATGCCGCAAAACTGGTGAGATATCAATTTCAACCTTTGCTATAAGACCAGACTGTCATTTTCGGAGAGAAGCCTGTCAATTTAAGGGTGGTGGTCAACTGAAGTATGGCTGACACATGTATGACTACTGGCTTACCACAATCTTGTGATTATTCACTTGGGGCTAAGGCTAATATTTTGCAGATTATTTGCTAATCGAATAAACATAATTTGGAAGAGGTAATTGATATATGAGCAAACGGAAGGAAACAGGCTTGTGCGTTAAGTAATTAACGCTCCTGGCAACCTCACTATTAAATTGGCTGAATATTTGATGAAATTCAAATATAATTTAGCCATAGGTTCAAATAAGCCGTTAAGGAAGCCCAACCATATACGTACAACACACATGGTTTATGGAATGCAAATTTCATCGAATTATTTGCTTCTAATAAAGTATTTGACAATTTGCATGGAATTAATTCAATGGCATGAGACACAAAGATATTTGATTTTGATATTCGATTTCCCGAACTAATTTACTTCCCGGTGATTAGATTTTGAAAAAGTTTCACACATTCAAAAATAATGTAATATACAAGTTTGGCTGTTGGTTTGGTTAAAGTTGATACTTATTTCATACAGTCCGTTGGTACACCTTGTTTTCTAGACAGGTTTCGTTCTTTCGGAATTTTTGTTTTGCAGAAAAAAGAGCCCATGCCAACCTATTAGCCTTTTAAATGGCTTTAGCAAAATTCTTGAAAAAGTTATAAAAATGAAAATTGATGCGTTTTTGAGTGCTTATAACATTTTACCTCCTGAAATCACAGTGTTTCGCATCAGGTATTAAGGATTTGTAAGACTATCAAGCAACAATTTATTCTTAAAAAGTCGACTGGTTTAGTCCTCCTTGATATTGAAAAGGTTTTTGAATCAGTTTGGCACAATGGCTTAATATTCAAACTGATCAAAAGCAATTTTCCAAAATATCTTATAAAAATGCTACAAATCTTTTTGTTCAATTGAACTTTCAATGTTTATATCAGTGGTACCTTCTCTTCAACAAAATCTATACCATCCGGGGTTCCACAAGGTCCAGTTTTGGCCCCAGTTCTTTTTAATATTTTCCTCACTGATATGCCTTGTGTTCCCAATTGTAATATTAAACTATTTGCAAACGATTTGGCTTTATACTCTTCTCATGAACTTGGCTCCGTAATAGAAAATGCTCTTCAAGTCGGAATTCAAACTTTTTCGCAATACTACAAGCACTGGAAAATAAAAACTTATGCTGACAAGTACACATCTATCTTCTTCACGAGAAGAATATCAAGTTCCTTCTTTCCTTCTGGAAACTTTAAACTTGACAACACTAGCATACCCTAGGTCTGTTCTGTAAAGTACCTAGGTGTGTACTAAGACCAGAAATTAACATTCGGGTATCACATACACGAAACTTTGACCAAGGTTCTTCTTCTTCTTATCCTTTTATTAACCCTTTCCTCGTTATACGAACTTATGCGTAACGAGTTTCCCATTTTTACTGCAACGCTGCTGCTCCGCTTATGGGGTTGGCTAATGTCGCAGACCGCAGAACGCGTCTACATAATGCTCGGTCCTGGATCGCTTCAGTGGTTAGCCCCAGGCGTTGTTGTGCATTTGCCATCTGAGAAATCCAGGAATTCTTTTTCCGACCTCGTTTTCTTACAGTTGGAGTGACCGTAGTTGAAAGTGCCTTTTTAACCGGATTTTCTGCAGATCTTCTTTGAACGTGGCAATACCAGCTTATTCTATTCGCCTCAAGCTGTTCGGTTACCGAATTCTTTATATATAGACTTCCTCTTATACGCGTAGATCAAATACAATCGCGTTTAGTGACTCCACTAGACATCCTTAACATTTTCATTTCCGCTGCAGTCATTTTGTTTTTAAACGATTCGTACATTGTCCAGCACTGTGAACCGTATTATAAGAGCTGGTCTAACAACCGTGGTGTAGAGTTTCCCCTTTAATTGAAGTGGAAATTTTCGGTCGCAAAAGATTCTCGAATTTTCGCGCCATTTCATCCACCCCACACGCACTCTGTGGTCTACGTCGTCGTCACATTTCGCTTCCATGTTAACGATTGGTCCTAAGTACTTAAAGATAGTGCTTTTCGGAAGAACTATTCCATCTAACATTATATCCGGAACAGGTCGCAACGGATGCGCAAATAGGCACGTCAAATGTTCCGTCTTTGAACGACTTATTTTAAACCCGTTTCTCTCTAGCGCATTTCTCCATGAATCTAAGGCGTTCTGTAAATCTTCGACGTTATCGCTAAGTATAACTGCGTCGTCAGCGAAGAGAATTGGCGTTACATTTGCTTCGCGCATGCAGTCTTTTAAAAGATAGATAGATAGATACGTTAAAGAGGAAAGGGCTAAGTACGCTTCCTTGATGCACTCCGACATTAACTGGAAATTCTCTCGTTAGTACAGCAGAACTTTTAACCGCAGTTTTCACGTTTCCGTACATGTCTCGTATTATTCTAACATACGTTTCCGGTACGTTTTGAGACCTCAGCGCGGCCCATATGAGATCCCTAGACACTCGATCGAATGCTTTCTCGAGGTCGATAAATACCATGTGTAAATCCTTAGATGAATCTCGGTGCTTTTCCATTATTATTCGTAGGCTTTGGATAGCGTGCACCGTCAATCTTCCTTCAACAAATCCACACTGGCTATTATCGAGCTTTATTATTTGCCGAAGACGTTCGTTTAAGGCTCTTTCGACGTTTTTCATCGTGTGCGACATAAGCTTGATTGAACGGTAGTTGTTGCATTCTCGAGTGTCGCCTTTTCCTTTGTATAATGGAACCAAGAAGCTACTTCTCCATTGATTCGGCATAGGTTGTCCACATTTTAATTTATTTAAAAGTTTCGATAGCCAAACGCTGCCCATTCCCTCCATCTTCGACCAAAACTCTGATGGAATGCTGACTGGTCCCGCCGTTTTTCCCCGCTTTCAATATACCATCCGATTGCTATACTTATTTCTTCGATTGCAAAGTCCGAAACTTCCTCCTCGAATAGACCAACTGTCGGCACGATATCACGTGGAAACTGTTTGTTAAGCAACTCCTTGCAGTATTCAAGCCACCGGTCACAAATTGCCTTTCCATTAGTAAGCGACCGTCTACATTTTTGATGTACATATTTCGGCGAGGTTATTTTCATCGAATATTTTCGCCTCTTTGCAGCGAGCTTAAAAATATTTGACATTTTAGTATTGTACGACGTTTGAACTTCTTGGATAGCTTGTCTTCTATCTGCCGATCGTGAGGATATTTGTGCCAACTCCTGGTACAGGTTTTCCGCTTCTGCCGCTTGAGTTCGAGCCAGGACTTTCTTTGCGATCTTTTTAAGACGCTCGTATTCAAGAGCCAGTCGAGCTTTTTCGATATCGTCGCTCCGATCACATTTTGTCCACGCTTGGAATGCACTCTTCTTGTCGGTCACAGCTCGTTTGGTTTCGTCATTCCACCACCATGTGGTGGACATCCTTATAAAAATGCTTAACCAACTTATAAATCGCAAAATAATAATTTTTAAGGTAATTTTTCAAGCACTGATGACTTATGGGTCTCCAGTATGGGGCCATTGCGCGAAAATTCATATCAAGCGGCTTCAAGTTGCACAAAACAAGGTGTTAAAAATGATGCTTCACCTACCGCTAGATGTCCCAACTCTTATACTTCACGAAAGAGCAGGTGTTGTTCAGATTGGTAGAAGAATCGAAATTCTCAATGAAAAGTTCATGCCCAGATGTATTAACGTTGATAATCAACTTATTAGAGAATTGCAGCTGTTAAAACTTCTTCTTAAGAATGGTTGTTTATTTTTTGTTAATTTATTTTATATTAATATTTGTAATTTATTATTTATTATTTACACTTGACTTCATATTCTCTTTTATGCATCTGTGATATTTGAATTTTCAATCAAAGCAAACCCATAGTTTTATTATTGAACACCATACAATTGTACATGATATATTCGTTGGACGTGCTTCTAAGTCTGCTCATTTTAATAAGGGCGTAATTTTTTCACGGTCACTTGCCTGTTAATTTACTGCAATTTAATTCTTGTACAAGGAGACCTTCTAGTGACTTGACCCTACTTAAAGTCATATATGCTTGGCCAGCAGCGAAGAGTTTTGAGCCTAAATAGACAACGGAATGGTCGATGCATTTTGTGTACTGTGAAAGCCCAGCATAATATAATTAGCAACATTCTTCGTTCAGCAGTGCCCGTGACTATATTTTGCCGGAAATTGAACAGATTTGGGCTGAATAATGTGGTCAGTATCTTTACTGAAGTCTATATGGACGATTGGTATATCAGTTTCGTGCATTTGTGCTCTTCGGACCAAATGATTTCTGTAATGTGTCCAATTGCACCATTCCCAAGACCCTTGGACACATCTACATTATAACGTAGAATGACCTTATATATCTCTGTAGCTGGTGGTGTTAAAATTGATTTCTTGTTTTGTTGCTTTTTACCAAGACAGGGCTTTGTGGGGTGCGAAGTGGGAAGAGATAATAGTCCGAGGAAGCCAAATCGGGCGAATACGGTGGATGCAACAGCAATTGTAGCCGTAATGTCAGGCCGTTTAGCAGCGATTTCGGCCTTCAATCGCTACAATAATACACAGTAATACTCGCTGTTGATGGTTTTTCCTTTTTCGAGGTAGTCCACGAAGAGTATGCCATGACAATCCCAGAAAACCGACGCCATAACCTTTCCGACCCATTGAGCCTCCCTCGGCCGCTTCGGAACACTCGTGCCGGCTTCAGTCCATTGCCGGGCACTCATTCTGTTCTCTGGTGTGTAATAGTGGATCCAGGTTTCATCAACAGTTACCAATCGACGCCAAAAGTCCGCCTGATTCCGCATTAGCAAGTCCAAACACTCTTTCGAAGTGCTCTCGGGTTCGTGTTTTTGGTCAGGACTGAGCATGCGCGGCACCCAGCGGCAGGTTAACTCTTTCATATGCAGAATATTGCCTAAAATATGGCGTGTGCGCTCAGTACTAATCTTTGTGGTATCTGTTAGCTCGCGCACCTTCACTTTCCGGTCAGCCAGCACCATATCATTGGTCCTCTGTAACAGCATCGGAGAGCCTGCCGCTGCGGACTTGATCAGTAGTGGAGTTGCGGCCACCACGAAACTCTCGAAACCAATATTTGACGGTGTAATCTGACGGAGCATTAGCCCCATAATATTTATCCAACTTTTCTTTAGTTCCCTTCGCCGTTTTGCCTCACAAAAAATAATGTTTTATGAGAGAACGAAAATCGTTTTTGTCCATACTCAACATGATGCCAAACACGTCAACAACAATCAGCTGTCAAAACAAAACAGTATCGCACTGAAATTTGGCATGTCTGCCTAAATATGAACGGACTTCAAGGCACCATAACCTTTTTTGCAGTAGCAGTGCATTCTGGCGGCTAAGGAGGTTACTTTTCACCCCACCTAGTAAATCTGTGACTATGTTGTTCACAATTGAGGAGTTCCCTCGCTGGGAGCCAACCATGAGTGCAGGAGCCACCAGAAAGCAAGAAAATATAATCCGCCATCTTCGAACGGGGCCCATATTGCATTAAGAGTGATATCGTTTAAATATATCGTTTTCTACTCTCCAAGCCCTATCATTTGATACCCATGTTAAGAGGCTTAACACAAAATACATCATCCACCATCTTGTGGCGGCGGCCATTTCAAAAATATTACAATATTGAGTATTGCATGTTGTATTGTCATTAACATACACTACAAATTAAATAAAAGTTTGTAGTGACAGCGATTGGCAAGAGTGATTCTTTAATAGTTAAAGATAAAATTCTCTTGCCGCCTTAAATGTATTGTTTGCCATTTCAGATAGTCAGTAGTAGTCCGACGTACAGTAGAATTCAAATCTACACTGGGTTGTGTCAAACCAATTTATCGCGCTACTACAAGGAGCTAAAGTTATCCCTACTTCGTACGAGGGCTACTACTTAAGATTTGAGATATGGCAACACCAGTATGAATATGTCAAATCTGACATTGTCATAGTAAAGTTTGACATTTTGCATTTTACAGATACTTGAAACATTCATCTTGGTCAAAAAGTGGAATTAAATCGTGAACATTTTCGTGCGATGAATTTTTTATGACTTTTGACGTGGATTAAACCAACAACTGTGTTCCGATCACCTCGCTTAAACAGTACGATTTTCGTGAAGGTCGTCCAAAATCAGTCCAAACCGATGCTGTTCCTTAACTTATGTTGCAAATCGTCATGTGACATACCGTGAGATTGAGGCACGGTTGGGCATTGGTTCCAATCGTATTCAATCACTATTGCAAGAATATTTGGCTTTCAAAGGGGTTTGTTCGCGTTGGATACCGCATAATATAAAAATCGGTCAAAAAAATGCCCGTGTCGATTGGTGCCAGGAAATGTTGAAAAAATTCAAATACGGTGCGTCAAAAGACGTCTATAAAGTCGTGACACCCGACAAATCGTGGAGTAGATTCGTACGAGTATGAATCATTCTCCACCACGATAATGCAAACTGTCACACATCGGCTCAAACGACGCGAATTGATGGGTCATCCGTAGTATAGTCCTGATTTGACAGCCAATGATTTCCTCTTATTCCCGCAGATCCAAAACAGAAAATGCAAATTAACGATTTCCGACGCCTGAGAAGCGGTTGATATCTTCAAATCTCATATTTTAAAGGTACCACAATCGGAGTGGAAAAATGGCTTCCAAAATTGGCTCAAACGCATGCAAAAGTGTATTGATCTTCTTTGAGAATATTTTGAAAAACAATAGTTACAGCCATCTTCGTATTAACCTTTGTATATGGGACTATGTTTGTGTCTCCTCACACAACGTTCCTTTGACATATTCTCTTTTCTTTTCTAAAACCTATATCTGTCTATAAACGGGCGAAAGAAGGTTAATTTCTATTCGTAATGTTAATGACTTTAATCATAATTCGTAATGATTGTAATTTTTGAATTAAACCCTTTTAAGGATTCAAGTCAGCAGACCTTTTTTGAAAGCAAAACAAGTCCTGAATTATTTAGTTTTGGAAAATAAATCAAGCAAAAGCAGTTTAGAACAAATAACGAGTTGAAAACCTGATAAATAGCAGTGATAATGGATTTATTAATTTTTAATACCAGTAGAAACGCGAGAATTGAAATATAATCAATGATTTAAGAGAATGGTTGGTAGAGGAGGACTGATTTTGGAGTCTTGAGTATTACTGGACTGACTTCCAGGAAGGATGTGTAAGAAAAAAACCCGACACCTACTTAGGTTTATTGACTTTGCGATGGAAAGAAATACCACTATAGCAAGCAAATGGTTTCCTCATATCAATATACACAACATATTCTGGACGTTTGAACGAACAAGACATCTCTGGTTTGTTAACGAAGGCCGGCAAAAAGAAGGGAATAAACCGGCGCTGCAGCAAAGGACTAAAGCCGCCGGTGAACTCTACGTCTGAAGAAATAGTGTCAATGTCAAAGCAAAAAAGCCCGCACACAAGCCTGTAGAGATGAAGAAGGCAACTTTGTAATAGAATCACAGTCGATATTGAGGATAAGGTAAAACTATTTCAGCATAATTGCGAAGAAGCCAAAAATTTCGTCGCCAGGCTGAAAATACCATTCAACCCAGACTTTCATCCACCCTACCAAAATGATGTAAGGACTGTTAAATATAAGCTCAAATCAAAGAAAGCAGCTCGACTTGAGGGCCTATCGGCTGGGGCATTTAAAGCTGCTAGAAACGACCTTCTAGAGAGCTTACATCAATTTAGTCGGAAGAGTGTATGCCTGATCAAAAAACCCTCAGTAACGTTTGTTGGGTCCACAAAAACGGAGACCCTCTCAACTGCGTCAACTATAGAGGTATAAGTTTCTTCAACTCCTCATACAAAATCTCATCCGCTAATTTGTGACATCTTCTGAAACCATTCCTCAATAAGATCGCTGGTCTTTATCAGTACGGTTTCAATCCGGAAAAACCCACAATCGACCTAATCTTCACACTCCGGCAGTTCCTGGAAAAACCTCAAGAAGTCCAAGTCGGTTACATATGATAGCATCTATAGAGACGAGCTACGAGTACATAGAATTTTACTAATTATGACATCTCTGCCAAGCTCGTCCATCTATGAAGAACGACGATTCAAAACGGTCGTTGCCACGTGACTTTTATGTCAAATAAGGTTTTAGACAGGTGATGCGCTGTCGTGTGACTCCTTGAATTGTGTGAAACTCACGAGCAAATACAGGACGCACAATTTTTCAAAAGTCTGCACAACTCCTAGCGTACTCCAATGGTGTCGATATTTTTGGAAGAACAAAGCGGGTTGTCACGGGTGACGGGTGTGTTCGCTAGTATTGAAATAGTAACTGCCAAAATGGGTTAAGCAGTAAATGAGGTCAATCCCAATTATATGGTCACAACATCGACGAAACGGACAGAATGCAGCAGTTGGTAACTCTAATTTGTCCGTCTTGGCTTGCTATAAATACTGCCAACAACACCTCAATCAAACGAAGATTGACTCTTGTCGTTTGCTGTTTGTTTTAGGTTAAGAAGTTTATAACTAAGCAGACTCTTTATAAGTCCTTCTTACTTTACGGCGCTGAAGCTGAAAGCAGTTGAACATAACCTCTGTCATTTTAAGAAAAAAAATTGTCGGTCTTGTTTGCTTTGAAGCGCTTTTAGGGGGAATATTATACAGCGGAATCGATTAGTCGCCTGAAATAGCTAGGGGATGTAGAGTGAATGGACGCCGATGCTCCGGACCGCAGAGTCTTTGAATTTTAACTCAAAGAAACATGGCAGTAGAGGAAGACCTCACCTTATGTGGCGCGCACTAGAAGAAGGCCGACATGAAGTGCACAACTGGAGACAGTTAGCTAAAGATCGGCTTACCTGGAGAGGTTATTATTTGAGGCCTAAGTTCACCTAGGATGGCCAAAATACATTAACCACCACTTAAGTTACTGGCTACTCAAGTGCCATACGAGCAGTATACGACCCTTTTTTTGGCAGTGGCAAAGAAAGATTTCTAAGCTAAGCACGAGGTTTTACCAACTCAGTCAAACCTCTTGCACATAATGCAAAGACGGCCGAGTATACCAGGAATTTGTCCCAATGAGGACGCTTGATTTTAAAAACTTCCTTCATGGAGTAACCATATGGGCTTAGAGTTTGAATCGATAGGCCTCAGCTCAAAACTAAATTTACGATAAGATTGCAACACGTCATTATTGTAACGAAACAAACTTTTTAATAGACCCTTCGCTGCAGATCGTATTGTTTACCCAGCCTTCTCAGCATTCAGGACACAGCTCTACTAGAAAGATCTCACACTGGCTCCAGAAATTTGCTAATTGAAGTCATGGTCCTTGCGACATCAGGTAAATTGACCTCTGACGGAAAACGAGCCATTTAAATTATGTAGGTAGAACCATTTTCTATCAAGGATGTTGGCAATGCAAAAAATTGCTTTATACGAATATGTGCCTATGGACCTATGTTTGATATTCACTCTAAATCAATCAACACATTGTATCTAAAAATCAATTACCGTGGGACTCCGTCAAAGATAAACGTTTTTCTGACATATTTTTCGTTTTTCATTGATTTTTTTTAAAAAGGGACTTGTGACTGGATGTGATTTCAATTATCACATAGTAACACAGAATTAATTGAGTTGGTCTGTTTACTTTGGAACGAGGCGCGCTCTTCAAACATTTCACCCGATGGACTCATGACATCATATATTTTTGTCGCCGTATTGTTTGAAAAGATTTACAACATATTTTTGTAAAAAAAAATTCTTTCTGTTGATTCAATGAGCGAGAAAGAAAAATCCAAAAAAATTCTGCACAATACAGCGAAGGCATGACGCCTGAGATACAACTGCACCATGCATATGATGTTTATTATGATGCTGCTAATGGAACAATCGTTATTCAAAAACACACTTCTGAAATAAACAGATATCTGAAAAATTAAAAGCAAATGCACGTCCATGACCATGTCTACGAATACCCTGCATTACTGACAATGTCATTCCCTTGCAGCGAATCTGGCGAAACGACAATAAAAAAACAGACTTTCATTCAGAAGGAATGCCTTTGTTTCAGTTGAACTTGGAAATATTACTCTTAAAGCGGATGTTCCAATTGATTTCACACTCCTTACTAAAAAAAAATAGCTTATCCTGACAAAGTTTAAAGGACTCTTAAACCTAAATGAATATTAGGTCTGATAACCAATATCATTTGTACACAGTGTGGCAAATAATATCCCGGACACGAGCCACATCTCAGTAACCGAAAGCGCCATCTATTTGCTTTAACTTGCCTTTTTAAACTTGCATCTTTCTGTACTATCTGTCGAAATTTCATGATATTCATCCACAACACTTTGGAACATAGAGCGGGCATTAAATTCCACGTAAAACTTGGTAAATTCATAACAGAAATTTTCTGATTGATGCAACAGGTGTATCATGATGATAGTTTGAGTAGGATAATTGTTGAAGAGTGGCATAAACGATTTTTGGGAGGCAGAGACGCTGGAGGATCACAAACATACAGGAAGACAAATTTCAGTTCGGACGCCTGAAAAGATCCACAAAGTACGTGATTTTGTTGTAAAAGACCACAATGTTTCATTGAGATTGCTAGAAGATGAAGAATGCACCGTATGCACAGCAGTCATTGTTCGTAAATTGGCTCGGAATCAGGTATGTGTTGAATCATCTGCCACTTGATTTGACACCGTGCGACTTCTCGTTGTTCCCGATATGGAAATTGAAGTTGAAGGGATGCTCTTTTGATGACACTCCGACCATTTAAGCAGCTTCGACACGGGCACTAGAGGTAATTCCGAAAAATTAGCTAGAACAGGCATTTGAATCACTATTGAATCGCTGTAACAAGTGTACTGAATCGAGAGGAGAATATTTCCATAAAAACAACGAAAAATAAACTTAGATCGTGTCCTAATTACGTTTTGTAAAGCCAGTCCGGGATATTATTTGCCACACTGTGAATAATGGGAAATAATCAGAGTTGGCTTCCTCACATTCCTATGATGCTAGATAAAGGTTATAGTGTTTGCTTAAACTGCAGTCATACTAGTACCCACATACAGAAACAATTCAAAGACACGAAGAGGCAGACACGTAGAGGTGTAACTGACACCTCAACAATTCCATCTGTCACAGCAATCACTTGAAGTACAATTTCATATTGACCAGAATATAGTGTCTACTTTCATTGACAAATCAAATTTTGACGGCACGTTTAACTTGGCCAGGCCATACTGTCTACCAACACCTATCCCTAGTTATGTGGATAAAATCAGTACTGGTGCATAGGACCGTGATTCGGGAATTTGGCTGTAGCAAACATGTGGTGACGGTACTAATCAGGGATTGCCGTTCTGTTTCCACAGGTGCATACTCATCGTTTTATTGTTTAACAACCCAATAGTTCCGACGTTTATTCTCACTCACATAGGGACAATGTGACTGTACTGTCAGTACCAATGAACAATCAATACGCTAGGAATGGGTTTTCTGTCAGTCATCATCAAACTAAAATTATTTCGCTATGAGGAAGAGGAAGAGAGAATGTCTGAGGTCTGATTCATGTAGTAAAGGGATCAGCAATCCTGGATGACAAACAAATTCGGACTAAAATGTTACGTCGAAAACCTGTAAAGCGATGTCGGTCTATTAGCACAGGGAAATAGCATTCGCTTAGAAATTTCGCTCGCCAAAACAGAGGGAACTACTGCTCTTGTCTGCCTCCTCTGCATGACTCAATCAGGTCCAGATGCACATTAAAACCACTCTACCCTTGATATCATGGGTTTGACTTTCGATGATTATGTGCGCATTTAGTCTAATGGACATGTTCTCTAATCCATTGATACCAGAACTCCTGTTTTATGCGAAAATAAGAAGTCAATCTTCCGATGTTTCGGTGAGAATCTCAGGCGGCTCTTCACAAATACCTCTGAAATAGATTTAGAATGCAAAGCTGATTTCTTTCTGAAGAACGACCTAGGAGATCTTGCGTCTGCCTTCGAAGTGGAAATATACTGTATGCAATCCTGTGGCCAATAAACTTATTTCTGTAGATTCTGTCGATAACACGAAGCATCTGTAAATGCTGCACTTAAGACTTAGCTTGTCAGAGAATACCAGACTTCAATGATATTGCCGATGAAGTTGCTTGGCAAGGCAAGTTTAAATAACAACGTAGGCCTCGGAATGTGAGTTGGGTGTTATTTCGGAAACTTATTTCATCTTTTTTACCAGTAGAAATAAATGTACTTCCTCGATTAGACAATCAAATGATATATGCCATTCAAATTTGATCTATAGTTAAATTGAAAATTAAATAACGAACATCGAGTGCAGAGGGTTACTGTCCACTTATCTTAAGTTCCACCCAAATCGATCCTATTTCCATTCCGACCGTAAACAAATTTCAAAATAACAGCTTTAGTTCGATTGCGTGCTAAGTTATCATACTCACGATGATGAAAGTATTGACCAATGTGCCACGAGGGTTACGTCAATTTAAAGTTGTTAAATAGAGCAATTATATATCATGCTACGATATTTTTACATACTATATGTCTACAGGTACTCTGTTGTAGGAAATTGAAAAATCGATTAGAAAACTACTTTCCAACAGTGGCTTGGAGAGAATCGATACAATAAAATGATTCGTTCGAAGGGAACATTTTCAAAGAGAGTGGAAAGAAGTTCGAGGTTGTGATTAGCTATTCAATTGTGATTTGGCTGTAATTCATTTATTCTACCACAGAAAGCTATAGTGATAACCACTAACTCCGATCTCATTATGTATTCACTGTCAACCCCTGTTAAACATTACTCACCTAATGCCCATAATAAGGTTCTAATTGGCTACCAAGTATTTAACTTACTACAAAATAAACTACTTAGCAATTAATCCCTAAAGTGAATTCGAAATATGCGTACGAATGTACTCAGTAAATGTGTGATAGTAAATCGGGATAATATGGATATATGTCAAACTAGTGATGTCTAGTAAAACATAATTAATGACACAAAAAAAATACTAAATGATGCATCAACCTTTGTCAATGGATAAATTGGATTAGTCACAACCAAAAGGTTACAACAAAAGGTTAAAGATGAAATTATCAATTAAATGCTCATAAATGTCAAATAATTATTGAAAGGTAATTTTTATCAATTCCTACATACGTATTTCATGTCTCAACGCTGTTTTTTTCATCTTGAATATTGACCTTTAGCTGCTGTATTGTTCTTGGCTTATTTGCGTTCATCTTATCCTTTAGGTAGCCACAGCTGAAATTTAAGGATCCCGATATTATTCGATCGCCAAAGAGTGAAGGCCAAAGTTTGACAGGCAGTTTGGGCTGCCTTTCCATCTTGTTGGAACCATAATTCTGAAGTGTTCTCCACCTTTGCCTCATAAGTATTTTCAATCAGTTGTCCGCTATAGCCATCCGCATTAGGCCAAAGTTTTTCATCGTTTTCGAAATAGTATGATTTTTCTGAAAATATTCTGTACCTTACTGTCTGCATATTGAGCATATTTGATGTTCAAAAATTATGTTTGAATTTTGGGTGAAGCATATTCTGCAGTTTTGTTTCACTTGACTTTTTTGCTGAAAATGAGAAAAAGTGGCAAAAAGTTGTGAGTAATCGCAGTTTTCCCTCGAAAGAATTAGTGAAAGCGCCACACATATTGAATGTGCATTTGTGAATCATTCTTGAGCGGATTCCATCTTATAAAGGAAAAGGCTTAACTGCTGTACAATTTTTCGCAGACCCCCTAGGCATCATCAACTGCTGCAAAGCATACGTGGTGGAAGTTTCGGGATTGTCCTTAATATTTTTTTTTATTGTAGTTTATAATTTTAAAAACAATACAATACTCGTACATTAGTAGAATTATTTATAGGACTCATTTTATAGCTATGCCTTAGTTCCCCTAGAAGCTAGAAGTGAATGCACCATTATATCAAATTTATCGTAGAGTAGTATGTTTTGGTTGATCTATAACAAAGTTAAATATTGTGTCTATAACATATTTTTAAATTCAATATTGTGTGGTAAATTTCTCAGTCTTCTGATGCAAAGTGGCAATATGTTAAAAAGCGTAAAAAAAATTCTAAAATTTGTTTTTTTATGAGAAGCGATTTTTTCTGGACACTAGATATTTCTTTACACTATTTGGTCGAACCAGTTCAAGTCATTATCTAAAATAACTCAAAGACACTTAAAAGAAAGAACAAAGTCCGCCGGAAATAATCAACGCAATCAAAAAATGCGTTTTTATTAAATTGGAATTTTGGGCAGTTAGGTAGGGGAAGCGAACCCTGTTTTATTTTTTGCTGAGAATCATTTTGTTAGCAACAAACCAGCTTCTTAAAGTATTTAAATCGAAATTAACGTCAGCAGTTAAGTCAAGAGGGGACTTGCATCCATATGAAGAGACAATATCGTCCGCAAAACTTATTAGTTTGTCCTTAAATTTCTATACGACTGGACCTACAGCCGATCCTTGAGGAACTCCAGCAGTTAAGCCACAGTTTTCTTCTTCTTTTTATCCTTTTATTAACCCTTTCCTCGTTATACGAACTTATGCGTAACGAGTTTCCCATTTTTACTGCATCGCTGCTGCTCCGCTTATGGGGTTGGCTAATGTCGCAGACCGCAGAACGCGTCTACATAATGCTCGGTCCTGGATCGTTTCAGTGGTTAGCCCCAGGCGTTGTTGCGCATTTGCCATCTGAGAAATCCAGGAATTCTTTTTCCGACCTCGTTTTCTTACAGTTGGAGTGACCGTAGTTGATAGTGCCTTTTTAACCGGATTTTCCGCAGATCTTCTTTGAACGTGGCAATACCAGCTTATTCTATTCGCCTCAAGCTGTTCGGTTACCGAATTCTTTACATGAAGACTTCCTCTTATACGCGTAAATCGAATGCAATCGCGTTTAGTGACTCCACTAGACATCCTTAACATTTTCATTTCCGCTGCCGTCATTTTGTTTTTAAACGCTTCGTACATTGTCCAGCACTGTGAACCGTATATAAGAGCTGGTCTAACAACCGTGGTGTAGAGTTTCCCCTTTAATTGAAGTGGAAATTTTCGGTCGCAAAAGATTCTCGAATTTTCGCGCCATTTCATCCACCCCACACGCACTCTGTGGTTTACGTCGTCGTCACATTTCGCTTCCATGTTAACGATTGGTCCTAAGTACTTAAAGATAGTGCTTTTCGGAAGAACTATTCCATCTAACATTATATCCGGAACAGGTCGCAACGGATGCGCAAATGGGCACGTCAAATGCTCCGTCTTTGAACGATTTATTTTAAACCCGTTTCTCTCTAGCGCATTTCTGCATGAATCTAAGGCGTTCTGTAAATCTTCGACGTTATCGCTAAGTATAACAGCGTCTTCAGTGAAGAGAATTGGCGTTACATTTGCTTCGCGCATGCAGTCTTTTAAAAGATAGATAGATAGATACGTTAAAGAGGAAAGGGCTAAGTACGCTTCCTTGATGCACTCCGACATTAACTGGAAATTCTCTCGTTAGTACAGCAGAACTTTTAACCGCAGTTTTCACGTTTCCGTACATGTCTCGTATTATTCTAACATACGTTTCCGGTACGTTTTGAGACCTCAGCGCGGCCCATATGAGATCCCTAGACACTCGATCGAATGCTTTCTCGAGGTCGATAAATACCATGTGTAAATCCTTAGACGAATCTCGGTGCTTTTCCATTATTATTCGTAGGCTTTGGATAGCGTCCACCGTCGATCTTCCTTCAACAAATCCACACTGGCTATTATCGAACTTTATTATTTGCCGAAGACGTTCGTTTAAGACTCTTTCGACGATTTTCATTGTGTGTGACATAAGCTTGATTGAACGGTAGTTGTTGCATTCTCGAGTGTCGCCTTTTCCTTTGTATAATGGAGCCAAGAAGCTACTTCTCCATTGATTCGGCATAGGTTGTCCACATTTTAATTTATTTAAAAGTTTCGATAGCCAAACGCTGCCGATCCCCTCCATCTTCGACCAAAACTCTGATGGAATGCTGTCTGGTCCCGCCGCTTTCCCCCGCTTCATTTTTCCAATTGCTATACTTATTTCTTCGATTGAAAAGTCCGAAACTTCCTCCTCGAATAGACCAGCTGTCGGCACGATATTACGTGGAAACTGTTTGTTAAGCAACTCCTTGCAGTATTCAAGCCACCGGTCAAAAATTTCCTTTTCATTTGTTAGTAAGCGACCGTCTGCGTTTTTGATGTATTTCGGCGAGGTTATTTCCATTGATGTTTTTTTTTTTTTTAATTAAAAATATAAATTAATAAGTCCGTAACAGCGAACACCAACTAGATACCGGATCATCAGAAAAAAGAAAATCAAAATGGGTTTAAAAGGTGATATGTTTCGGAGAGTTTTTGTTTCAATTTTTTCATTATTGGCAGCATTTGGAAGTGAAGGACGCGATTTTCGTAAAAAATTTTCGGTGAATTTGTTATTATAAAATGGAAAAAAAAATGGTAAAAAAAAACTCTCCGTTACTACCTGTGTAGAAATAGTGCTTACAATTTTAAAAGGATCGGTTAAGTAGATTTTGAGTTATGATGTTAACGAACTTCAATAAAAGGTTAAAATTTTTTATATTTACACAGAATCATCAAGAACAGTTTACATATTTACAAAGACCCATAAAAATAGGAAGTAATTTGGAGATTAAACAGGGACTTGAAGCAACTTCCATGCAGGCACGTCGTGCAGATACCAGGCAGGTATAAAAATCGAGCATGAGGGCCGATTGCTTAAAACACTGTATCTTCGTAAGTTTTACTTCGATTTACTTGAAATTTTCACGCAATTCTCTCGACATGTTGTACATTCAGATAACTTTGATTGTAACCGGCTTTATGACAGATAAAGTTAGTAATATTCCATTCTCCTTTAATTTCATCCTTAGTTTTTCTTACTTCGATATATAGAAGATCTCCTTATAATTTGTGTTTCCTTGGAGATGTCTTTACACAACTTGTTGAGTGCCATTTTAAGTGCTGTGTCTTATGGCTGATTTTTGAATTTTTTTTTCTTAACTTGCTTTTTTCATTTACTTTCCCCCTAAAGATGCTCTGTCATCAATTCTTGTGACCTTTTAGACTTTAGACAATTTTAAATTTTTTTTTTTTTTTTTTTTTTTTTTTCCCCGGCGAGGGCAGGTGAAAATCTTCCATCAGACACTATGAGGATCAGAAGCGCGTGCTCATAGTAGTGTGAGATTCTTACTCACTAAAAACACCTCCCTTCATTGTTGATTTTAATACCGCAACTAAGTAGAACTTATCAAGCAGTTTTTATTTCATAAGTTAGTCACGATTGGTAGGACACTTTCCAATGGAAGACCCTACATATTCCGCTTTCTTAATGCGGTTTCAATTTATCGCGCAAGGTCCAACGGTTTAGTTCGTTGAAGACGGCGTAGTATGTTTCGTTCGTCCAAGACTTCTAGGACTGTATTGTTGATATGGCCGCTTAACCGGACTTTATGTTTTCGTGCGCAGTTCCTGACTTCATCTTCCACGAAAGGAACTCCGAGGTCTCGATGCAGGTCATTATTTCTTATAAACCATGGGGCACGCACAGATTGTCGTAGCACTTTATTTTCAAAAGTTTGTATTATATTTACATTTGATTTCTTAGTACAACCCCAGAGTTGTATACCATAGGTCCACACCGGCTTTAGCACTTGCTTACAAAGAAGCAGCTTGTTTTCTAAGCTTAGCTTGGAATGTTTACCAAGTAGCCAGTACATTTCTCTGTATTTGGCCTCTAGTTCTTTTCGTTTCTTTCTAACATGCGTTTTCCATTTAAGCTTCGCGTCAAGTGTCATTCCCAAATACTTAGCCACGTTTGCAAAGGGGATACACACCGAGTTTATAGAAATGGGCAAGTGATTTATCTTTCTGTAGGTGAAGTCAACATGTACAGATTTTGTCTCATTAAGGGTAATTCGCCAGATCTTTGTCCACTCGTAGACTTTATTTAAAGCAGTCTGGAGTTTCGCCGTTGAGTCTTCTATTGATTCTCCAACCGCTAAGATAGCGGTGTCGTCAGCAAAAGTAGCGAGAACAGTATCCTCGACGTGTGGTATATCTCTTGTATATAAAAGGTACAAAAGTGGGCCCAGTACGCTTCCCTGCGGTACTCCGGCTAGGATATCTTTAAATTTCGAAACATCATTTCCGTATCGAACGCGAAAAATTATTTTTTCAAAATAGCCATAAAGCTTTAATGGCAAAATTCGTCGCAGTTTGAACTTCAAACCTTCATGCCATACTTTGTCAAAAGCTTGTGAGACGTCAAGAAATACGCGCGAACAAATCTTTTTTTCTTCCAGGGATCTTTCAATTACATCAGTAATTCTATGCACCTGATCAATTGTTGAATGCTTAGTCCGAAATCCAAATTGATGGCTGGGAATAAGATTTTGGTTTTCGATAATTGGGAGAAGACGTTTTAGCAAAATCCTCTCAAAGATTTTCGACAGGATCGGTAGAAGAGAAATGGGTCTGTATGATTTTTTATCGTTTGGAGGTTTTCCTGGTTTTAGTACCATAATGACTTCTGCAACTTTCCACTGGCTTGGCACGTATTCAAGCCTCAGAGCCGCGTTAATAATGTGTAAGAGCTTTATAAGTGCTTTTTGTGGTAGCATTTTCAGAACTTCTCCGGTAATAAGGTCATACCCCGGAGCCTTCTTTGGTTTTAATTTCCTTATTACAGTTTTGATTTCAGCAAGAGTTGCATTTGTCATAACAAAATTATTATATGCTATTTCTAAAGAATTGGTGCCGGGTGCCAGTGTCGGGCCGTCGGAGGGCTTGAAAATTTCTTCAAGATAGTCGGCAAAAACCTCCGCTTTTTCCTTATCCCCCTTAGCCCATTCGTTATTGCCGACCTTGATTGGTGGCGCGGGGATTTTGGGCCTTTTTAAGCATTTTAAAGCTTTCTAAAGCGAGTAATTTGTTTCTTTTCCTGCAGTCAGGTTTTGAACATATGTATTTACTTCGGAATTTCTGTAACTTTTAAGAGTCTCCTTGAGCAGATTACAGAGCCTGTTTAAGCGTGTTTTATCCTGCGGCGCTCGAGTTGTTTGCCATCTTTTGCGAGCTTTTCTTTTTTCTCTTATCATATCTTTTACCTCAGGCGGGTAGTTTAAGTTACGTTTAGCCGTGTTTTTTCGTTGACAAGGTGTATTGTTCCACGCAGCACATTGGACTATTTCAACGAAAGAATCCACTTCGATTTCGAGTTCAAGTGCTGCTTTAAGTGAAACGTCTAGTTCTAGGTTATTATTAATCTCATTTCTGAATCCTTCCCAATTAGTATTTCGTCCAGTTAGTCTTAATGGTCCTTGTTTTTTAATAAACGTGTCGTTCATTGTCAGTATGACTGGAGAATGATCGGAGGAAAGATCGAAGCTTTCATCAACGTTTATATCCGAGTTACGAATTCCTTTAACAACGAAGAAATCGACAAGATCGGGTATTTTCGTTGTGTCTGTTGGCCAATAAGTCGGCTTGCCCGTTGAATAGAAGTCACAATTGTGTTCCATACATGCTTTATAGAGTATTTTACCCTTTTGGGAGACACATCTTGATCCCCAAAAAGTGTGTTTGGCATTGAAATCACCGCCAATCATAGACAATTTTAAATGAGGTGAAAATACAAATTTCAATGAAAGAACATAGTTTCGAAATGAAGCAGTCATAAGCCCTAAAGGGGTTGTTTTCGGTGCAAACGTCGACTTGTACCAAAAGAGGTGAATTTTTTCAAGAAGAGCACCAACAATTGACTGAATTTTAGGCCAATAACTTAATAATTATAATCGATCATATAATCACCGTATTCATAATGTTATTGATTTTTTTACGAAATTAAAATAAGGCTCTCTGCTAACCATTTTGACGGATTGAAAATCATAAAATAAAATTCCTCAAAGCCATTCAAAAAGGTACTTATAAAAGAAGAATGAAGTAGACAATGGTATAAGTGGGTTGCATCAAATCGGGCCTACTTGGTAAGCGACAAAATAAATATTAATTGAATAATAAAAAATCCGTTTTTATTTAATAATTCCAGGTACAGAATTCCCCGGGTGGGGCAGATCTTCCACCTTAAGTTTTTTACTTGGTTTGCAACATATGGTCTAGTGTTGTCGTTGTATGGAAAATAATTGATGTGTGTCTTTGGGCATACTTTATCAGTTGGTAGCCAATCAGTTGGTTTCACAAAATGTTAGCAGTTCATAGTACACCACCGTCTGGTCCCATCAAATACACAGCATAACCTTCTATCCGTGGAAATTGCGTACTGGTTGCGATGTTGATGGCTGGCCTGACCAATGAATTTTTGAGTTTTGGATCGTGAAATACACACACATCCATTTTGCATCGCCTGTAATAGTTTGATGCAAAAAACCTTTACTTTTGTGCCGATCAAAATTTCTGAAATGGTTGTTCGCCTTTCGATGCATTTATCTTTCAATTGATATAGAACACATTTTCCTTTGGATCCTCGGAGTGGTCCTTTTAGTTCAGGGAATAGTCAGAAGTCACACGGTGCTAAATCATTCGAATACGGTTTTTGTGGATCGATATGAGTTGGAATTTTGGCGAAAAATTGATATTGAAATTGAAATTGGGTGTTTTCAGAACCAAATGATGTTTGGCTTTTTAGGCACAAAACGGTCTGGAATGTTTCAAATAAAATATTAACAGTATCAACGAGGTTTCTAATTGTCAGTTGCCGATTTTTGAGCTCCAAATCGTTGATGCTGATGTTGTGTCAGGTTGGCCGTCTACAGCGCTTTCTTTTCCTTCTTTAAATTGTCTGCTTGAAAACGTCTTTTTGTGACATAGCAGGGTCACCAGAGGCCTTCGGCAACTTTCTCAACGTTTCTGCTGCAGAAATTAAATTCTGTAAATAATATTTAAACAATTTCTTTGCTCAAAAAAATCAGGCATCGTAAAAATCGCTAATTTCACTTTGGTAACTATTGAACAAATGCATATTCTGACATAAAGTTTGACACACATGTCAGTGTCAGTTCTACCAATCTTAAGAACAGTTTCCAGAATCAACGAGCTCGCGTATTTGTAATTACAGTACAAAGTAAACTTCAAGTACAAATTTGAAAAATAAGAGAAAGTCAGAAGGAATAATTGTGCGCTCCTTATTAACTTTGATGACGTATCAGTTTCGGGCTTACATAAGTCATTCCAGTTAATAAGGTTTTTTGTCCAACATCTAATTAGGCACGCCAAGACGGTTGAGCTCCGCTTCCACTCCTACGTCTATGAGAGGACTTGAACTACTCGTACTATGTTGTCGTAGATACTATTGGCGGGAATTCAAGACTTTTCGGCCCGCAGCGTTAAAACTTATTCGCTTTACATATCTGAGCAATCTCAGGTAGCATTTTCTGACTAGACGATTACCGCTGTACAGCTCGTAGAGGTTTCTTTTCTACAAAACCCACCAATTTCATATAAAGAATATGCTCAACCTCCTTCGCAGTATCAAGATCTTGTACAGGAGAGCCTTTATCTTTCTGGTCAGGACTTCCCAATGAGCTTAGAGCTTACTTTCACTCCACGGTAGGTGAACTCCTAAACTTAACCACTTCGACATTGTAGCCGCTGACTTTGATTTTTAGTCCGAGAGGGTGAATATATTTTTGTTTACATTTCGACAGCATATATTTTGTAACGTCCTCGCCCACAGTTAAACCTAAATAAAAGGGCTGAACAATGGATTATTGTGATCGAGTGATGATATTAATATCGTCAATCGCAATAGCTGAATTGTTTTGTGGAAGATCGTGCATCTAGTAACGTCACCTTGACATAAACTAGAGCATGTCGGGAACCCTTCTGATGAAGCGTTACCAAATTGCACAACGCACGGCTTATTTTCAAATATTACAACCCATAACAAGATCAGTTTTCTCGGAATCCCGAATTCAACTATCGCCTTAAAGTTGAATAAGAGAAAATGTGCCTCGACTTGGATATTATTCATGTTCTGAAGGATTTGCCTTAGTTTGAAGATACTCGTATCATCGATCGAACATTTCTGGCTAAAAATGGCTTAAATAGTTCACACGGCATTCTGGATACGATCTTATAAGCGACATTAAGCAGAGATATGACCCGGTAGTTATTGCAAGACATACCAAAGGAAGCACATAGAGCTGATACTGCAGAAGTTGGACATATTTCCGTCCACCCACGCATTACTTGGTTCATGCTTATCATTTACTAAAAGATAAACTCCACATTTAAACAGTTCCGGTGGCAAGGCATAAGGGCCGAAGTCTATTACTCTCGTAATTTTGGGTCTACATCTTCATATATGCCAGAGCCTGCCTTCTCTGCTTCGAAGAGTCTGTGTTTCCGGTTTGAGCCAACTGCCAGTTATTGGATCTTCTTTTATCGAACTGGCAAATGTTGTTTCTGTAGTGAGACAGAAAAGCCCGCCGTATAGTTGGTTTTATATGAACTTGAGAACGTGGTGATTGAATCGATTCAGAGTTCAAGGACTTTCTCTGGTATCTGCTGCAGTGTGCACATTTTGTTAATTAGGGACCTAGTGGATAGTCAAAGCTTCAAGAAAGGGTTTAACATATTCACACAATATCACCAACAAGATCTAGTAATTTTTTCTGTGGAGGCCGATAACTCTTTAATTGGCAAAGTGAAAAGGGTCCGCTTTCTTGTAGATGGGGTTTACGATTCTGAGTTCCAATTTATTAGACATTTCTATAGTCAAAGAGGGCAACTAAAGACAAGTCTTCCTCATGGAAAATGACTGTTATCGTCCAAGCATGGACTTTATCTGTAGCGGAGCAAAATTCGCTTAGCTTCCTTGAGAGAAAAGTATCTGATTTCGACTCCGCTTCATGAAACGAATTCGGTGGAGAAAATAGAAAAATGAAATGTACGCCCAATACAGCGACATTGTTCTAATGGAAGGGCTAGAATTCATGGCACTCATAAATTGGAAACTGGCCTACGGGTAATATGGTAAAGAAAAACTTCATAGACCGCGCCCTAGATGATGTGCTCAAGTGAAATAATTTGCGCCGTGGTGTGCACAGGATCGCGAAAAACAGATGATGACTATGCCCATCATATCCAGTGAGTAAAGCAAAGATTTTAACCCATGAACATCAGCAAATTTATTTCCTTTCAATACTCGTATATATGCCAAAATAGTAATATTTGATATACCTGCCCTCAAGAATAATTGCCGACAAATGTTAAATGAATATTTTTTTTTAAAACAAAACCAATTTCGATGCTTAAACCATTAAATCAAAATTGATTCCGTCGATCAAAAAAAAAAATCCAGATCCTTCAAAGTGAGACTTCGTCTCCCAGCTTGTACTTTCATTGGCAATAATTTCGTTGCCACCAATAACCATCAACATCGCCGTCAACATTAATATTCATGCCCCAACCTCATATGAGGAGTAAATTGTATCACGTAAAAAATCTTTAGCACGCTATTACATCGAATCTGTTTCCCAAAATACGAATCATCTCCGCACACAGATGTCCCTCTGTGTCTACTGAAGGGGATTCCCTTCCCTCGGGCATGTTCGGAATTATGACATAAGAAAACTCATGATTTTCTTCTCAATCAATTCTTCCCTTTCTACTTGCTCCTTGGTTTTCCTCGAATGTCTAAATTATTTTCCGCTCCTGCTCAATTGCATTCTTTTTATGAGAATCCTTTTTGCTCTGTTTACACAACGCAAGGATATTCGTGTACTTTCCTAGGGTTTATTGCAATCGATGAAGCATTTATGGGTGTTTTGACTTGACACTTGTTCGGATCCTGAAGCATGCAAGTTCTTCATGTTGTTTCCTTCGAGGATGGCAAAGGTTTAAGGGTTCTTGTGATAAATATTCGTAAATACTGTGGCGGTCAGGCGTTGGTCGTGTTGGGTAAGTAGCCATTAGGAGGACTATGTCGATTGATTTCAAAGTGTTTATGGGTACTTAATTGAAAATGAAAATGGATAATGGGTTGTAATGGAGGAAAATGAGTGGGTGGCTAGTATAAGTGGGTGTTGTATGCGGGAGTAATTCAATAAATAGAATTGCATGTGTGTTTTTGTCTGTTCGGCCAGCTAGAGATTAAGGATGTTCCGATAATTTGGAATTTAGAAAATAGAGAGCGATAAAGAAGTATGAAAGAAAAAGGTTTCAATTTGTCACACGATGCGTGACATAGTGTCATAATCCCTAGTGCCAATCTGTTGGCATACAGAAGTCATATTCCAGTATCCCAGCTAGAGCCTGACCAATTCAACAACAAACTCGACTCCTCTCGAAATCGCGTGCTTACCTTATCTTTTCCTATAGTAAGGCGGATAGAGTATAATCACAGTAGAGGATCATGGATCTTCAAAACCCAAACTTCAGAATAAAAAGAATTTTAACTATGTCAAACTATTTAAACCAGAACATGACTGGGAAATATGCACAGCTTCTTAAAGGATCTAGTAACTTTAAGTACGAAAGGTCTAACTAAAAAGACAGATCAATTCTAAAGACTACAGCAAGTTCCTTCATAAAATACCAGAGATTTCGGGCGTATTTAACGCTAAGACTGTGGCTCGGTTGAATACGAGGATCCGCTTATTCACGCTCATTTATTTGACTTCAGTAGCACTCCTCAAACCTCCTTTCAAAAAAGGTGTCAATCTGCAACTCAGTCCGGCACTTAAAAACTAGGTACAGTACGGTACCTATAAGCATATAGGTGCTCCAAAGAGTTTAAAGCTGACCGTGCTGTGGTTGACGATTTGCCTAGTTCCGGTCGTCCATATATCAGTATGATTGACGTAAACATCGAAAAAGTTAAGAAAATTCTCCTCGCAGATTATCGTGTGAGCATCAGGGAGGTGGCAGCCGATCTTGGTGTCTCGTTCGGATCGATACAGAGCGTTATTTACGATGTTTTGGGCATGAGATGGCGTTTGCCGAGTGCTGAATTGAATTTGTTGCAGAATGAAATGTTTATGTCGACAAAGAAATGCTTTCTTTGTGCCAAAGTGTTGTCAATGACATCATAACCGGTGACGAGTCATGGGTCTATGAATATAACATTGAAACTAATAACAGCCATCCGAACGGCTCTTCTCAGACGAGCCAAACCCAGAAAACCACTGCCGCTACGTAGGTCAGGTTGTGGGGACTCTCTTTGTACATGATCTGCCTTACCACACATCGGAATGTTATCTCTAGACAATTACTGCTTTGCAAATCTAAATAGGCTCTGCTCTATGAAGTCAGTGAGCTATGTGTCACAATGACTCAGTCCTCAGACTCAGTCCTCACTTAGACAGTGAGCCTCAACCAGGACTTTTGTAACCTCACAAAACCCGGTATCTTTCGGTCATATGGCATTTAAACAGAAGAATTTTCAAATCCTGGTGCAGATATAACATCAAATTAACACGCTCAAAGACGGGATGTGAATTTATATATGGTGGGCAAGGAGTCGTTGAATTGATGAAAACAATTGGAATCCCTTTAGAATGTTGAAGAAACTCCTATGTAGCTCATGCAAGACGGTTCTTTTGAGCTCACTATGAGAAGTAAAGTAGCTTCGCAGATATGTATTATCCTTTTTGACTTTACGAGTATTATAATACACTCTGAAGACTAATCCACCCAATCAATTGAGATCCCTTCATCTTGTTAAAAGAATAAACTCATGTTTTAAGAACCCTATCGGTCTTAAAGCAAGCAGATGACACGCTTGAATCGACAGAAAACGTGGCCCATGTCTTTTGTGAGCCTTGGTGTTACTATTGGTTTAAAGCAAATAATTGATTGTCATGCATATCTTCGGGTTCTGTGTTGAATATTGGGTCTTTTAATGCACAGATAACCTGAACCAACAAGAATGCTCAGCATAACTTCTTATTTTCAAAGCCATTACAACTTTCAAACATTCAAAACCAACCAACTTCTTAATGGAGTTACTTTTCGTTCCGTAAAGAATATATAAAATGCCCATTTGCTTGGAAGAGCGTCCTAATATTTTTTTTCCCCAGAATATGGGATGAAAAGGATGATTCAAACTACTTCGTCGGTTTAGGATGAAACCCTTTGCAGAGGCATCCCCTGCGTGATTTTTATAATACGAGTTCAGGCTAAATTTGTCTCTTAATTTTTTTGACCACATTCTAGAGAGGTCTTGTCTTCCCTAATAATAACAATAATAATATGTAGGGTGTAGTACACTGCGACCTTGTTGTGTATTGTGTCCCCTACTCATACCTTGGAGAGGTTTGCTCCCTCTTCCAGCTTAATTCACCTGGCTTTGGCCTTGGCAAGGAAAACCTACTCAGAGCACATCATCCAGACCAGTTTCTTTTGTGAATGTGAGATTGAGCAGTGCATCCGTGGTTAGTAAATCCTTTTCTTGAATTTGGTGTTTTCCCAAATATTTAAACCTATTTTGGGTCACTGCCCCGCAGGATTCTAGGATGTGTTTTGGAGTTTCTGTGGACTCATTGCAGAATCTGTAGAGACCAGCGAGTTTGCAATGCCCCGTTAGGAAACCAGTTAGGATGTGTAGGTTATCTTTGCTAAGACTAATACGTGCTTTAAATCTTTTGAGATTGTAATCTCCTAAGAATTGTTTTGCTTGTCTCGGACCTTGGAGATCCCGAAAGTTTCTAAGAGTTCTGCTGCTCCTTTTCTTGCTAGACAGTCCGTCGCCTCGTTACCAATAATGCCCACATGGCCTGGTACCCAGCAGATAGAAAATCTATTTTTCTTGCCCAATTTGTTGAGACTTTGTAGACATTCCCATACAAGTTCGGATTTAATGACAAAAGAGTCCAGTGCTTTGATAGCTGCTTGACTATCTGACAGTTTCTGTAATTCTTTTCGAGATTGATTCGATCGCATTTTTCTATGGCGCATATTTCGGCTTGAAAGATGCTGGTACTCTTGCCCATGGATTAATGGTGTTTTGGTCTTGGAACAAACACTCCTGCACCAGTTCCTTCATCAGTTCTCAAGCCGTCTGTATATCACTTTATCATGTGGTTGCTCAGTCCATAGGTTGTGGATTCATCACTCCATTCTTTCTTGTTGCTGAGCTTCGTTAAGAAATTCTTTAAAAGTTGTCTCCCCTACCGATCATAATTCAAATCATTTTATAAACCTGTCCTTATCCTCGTTTAGGGGAATAGACTTCTTTAATTTACTGGTAATGTTCCGTATAAAGTTGAGGGATTGAAACCCGTGTTTTCACCAGGTATTTTAAGTGAGTTAATCAAGTAGCACTCTAGTAGCCGCAAATGGGGCTGTTCAACAGCGGCAAAAAACCCTTACACCTTCTGTGCTCGTAAAGAGCTTTCCTTTTTCCAGATGAATGGACTCCCTTCGATTAATCTTAGAGTTTCAAAGAGGTTTAAAGCAGTTCTATTAGGGTCGCTATTCCGACAATCTAAGTAACTTATTTTGATAAGATACAAACAACATATGAAGATGAGCATATGTGTGTATTCCCTTAATCATCAGCAAATTTGATGTCTTCCATGTAAACGTATTGTCTCTAGATTCTCGGTTGGATACGCGAAATAATCGATGGATACACATCTGCGTTAGTCACAGGAAATTTCAAATTGTTTTTCAATTGATTGCATATGAATATGAAATTCGTAATTTATAGTTTAAGTCTACTATACTTCAAAATGCTTCCCTGAGGCCCTTAGGGGAGATTGTTAGGTTGTAAATGCTTTTTAACTAATCGATAAAGGAGTTTACTATATACAATATAGTGTTACGGTTAACTTTAAGGAAATGAAGTCGCAATAAGGGGGACTTATTTGATTATCAGGCTCTCAACCCTCTACCTAAAGCACTACAAACTGCGAATGACACCGTATATTGACCTTAGGACAAGTCGGTTCTAAAGCTCTAATCGGAAAGATGAAGCTGATACACTGCTTAAATTGGATTCTGCTAAAAAAGCCCTTTCTACTGTATGGCCCTTAACCCATTTCTTGGCAGAGTATTCGGTCTTGTATGGGAAGATGGTGTTTGTGAAAGAGGAAATTGTTGCGAGCTCTATAAGGATATATATCAAGATGAACAAATTGTTTAAGAAGTCAAAACGCGACATGCCCATAGTAGCTTCATCGAGCAGTAATGTTCCATCCAAGAGGATGTAGGCTTATCTAATTTTGAAGAGAAAATGGCAAGCCAGTGAGTTGCGATCATCTCTTCCTATTAAAGACGACAACTCTAAGAAAGTCTTCAATTTCTAAGTCCTTACAGTATTCTTTTCATGAAAATTCGTTGGATAAAATCTGTCCTTCGGACGTACTCTGAAACATCATGACTCCTTCCTTATCCTTGCAATTCGCTTATGGAGGCCTTTACTGTGTAGCCATTACAATCGTCACATTCAAAACCAACGTACATCGGTAGCTCTCATTTCTTCCTCCCTTAACTTAAAAAAACCACGACAAAGTCGACCTAAATTGAGGCTTGTTGACTGTTTTCTTTGATTGCCGTGGTGTGGTCCACTCCGAATTTCTTCTGCCAGGCCAAATAGTAAATAAGGAGTATTACGTAAGCGTAGTAAAGCGTTTGAGAAAAATAAATTTCCGGCGCTATGTGCAACAGTTTTGGGTACACAAAATCCTGTTGGGCGCCACTTTTTTTTTTAAAAAAAAACATCGTCAAGCATATCGCGTTAGTCAGGTAAAAGGTTAAAAAAAGCTTCGGATTTACACCACAACTTTGGTTAATTTGTGTAGAGCAAGCGGACTGCTCTCAGGAATTTTCTTGGAGTATAGAGACGATTTGTGAGGCAATTTGTATTAAGGCACGATCTTCCCGTTTTTCTCTTACCTTACGCGTGAGTGCGAAGCGGTTTAAGTTTACCTTGACTATACTCATCATATTAGTTCGGTTACAACCTTCTTGAGTACCGAATACTTGGTGACAAAATCTATGAGTCCCCTGTTTTCTGTCTTGACCGACTTACACAAACAAATATTTTTTGACCTTCTCTCTTTGGTTATTTTAACTGCATAGATCGGCTATCCTCTCTCTTACAGAACTTCGGGTTCCTGAAGGCTTTGCGCAAAAAGTTTATTCAGAAAATTAAAAATACAAGTTTATTCATTTAAATCTATAGTGTCCTCTTCAAAGTAATCCCCATCGACTGCTGCTGAAACGCGTTCCCCGTAGTGGTTTTTAAATCGATTGAAAAGAAAGAGGTCACAGGGAGCCAAATCAGGTGAATTTGGTTGCCGTTGCATGGTATTTGTTGCATTTTTCGTCAAAAAATTACGAACAATGATGGCACTGTGCGACGGTGCATTCTCATGGTGCATTCTCATGGTGCTAAATCCACGAGTTTTCTGCCCTCAATTCTGGTCTCTTTCGGCGAACCGCTTCACGAAAACGTCTCATAACGCCCAAATAATACTCTTTGTTTACTGTCTGGCCTTCATGATGCACTACACCGTTGTAATCCATGAAAAACCGGCTCATTTGGTGAACGCCATTCCCTTGCCTGATGCCTGGATTGCGTGTCGTACTCATAAACCTACGTCTCGTCTCCAGTAATGATCCTGATCAGATTCAGCTTAGCAAATCATCTCTTGCATGAAATTGAGGTCATATGGCATCATTGACCAAAATGTTTTGGACGGATCCATAGGCAATTTTCAATCTCTCTGATGGTTTATTTGCTGTTATTGACCAACATTTCTTTTACTTCATCAATGTTTTCGTCGGTTTTCGATGTCGATGGTTGATGGATGCCTCTGCGGTCATCATTTTCGATTGACTCACGAGCACTTTTGAACCGCTCGTGCCGCTGGTAAATGACCGCTTTCTTTAGAAACTCGTTGCCGAAACACTTTTCCAACACTTCCAACGTTCGCGCACCATTAAATCCGTTTTTTACGCAAAATCTAATACAAGTTCGTTGATGCAAATTTAAATTCATTTCTAAAATTGTACAAAATCGCCAACACACACAGAGATAGATGTACTCTTGGCTACGTAACTTTTGCAAATATCAAGCTATGATGCTAAGATTTAGAGGGAATATCAACAACAGATGTACCAACTTAAGAAAAAGAAAGAAAGAACTCAAATCGGAACAATGAGAGCGCCACACGGTCGTTATTCCGAGAACTTTTTGATAAGGGTGGTAATTATAGAAGTTGACATAGCCGATTTTCTCTGAACTCCAACGTTTTGTTTGCCATTAATGTCGATAGTCCTGGTCTATTGCTTTCTGCATGACACAATAAGCCTTCATCAGGCTGACCCCGTGCGATTCCCTGACCTGGATATCATAGTGGGTTGTGACAGCTTCATAAATATTCATATCTTGCAGTGGTGGTTTCGTCGAGGTCTTGAGTTTCGACAGTAGATCTTTTCTGGAGAACGATCAGAGGCTCCTATCCAAAAACCATAATTTTTGATTGTTCCTTTCCATATCTGTTGTTGATACATGGTCGCTTTAGGTACCAGTATCTGAAGCTAATCAAGGTGATTGGTAAAGAAACAAAATTTCATTGTAAATGCACCATTGTTGTATGTACGAATGTTTGCTTAAAAAAAAAGAATGTAAGACGTAGAAAGGTCACATAAAAACTCTGCATGCTATTTTCACATTTTTAAAGTAATTTTGCTGGTAATTCAAAAATAAAAAAAAATCGATTAGATCAATTTGTTTCAAAGTCATTAAGCATTCAACATGCACTTCACCCGCAATCGGCACCCTTCGATTTGCAGCGCACGAATGTATGTGTTTTACTTGAGACTTGCCATACCAGACATCAATTTCACTGCCCCTAAAGAGATACCATACCATCCCATCCACTGGGACTGCTACCACTTGTAACTTTCATTATTTATTGATAGATCACCCTCGCATTCATACAGACAGAGTGTATAATTTCATGAAACACAACTTAACAAGCCACAAGGATGTGGTAATCCACCCAATAGTATCTCATCCAATGCAACCACACCGTCTCCATAGCTTATAGTACTCATACGCAATCCTTCAGATGTACAATACGAGTACAACAAGGTCCTTATCGGAATCGACTCGATTGTCAGTTCGTTGTACTCAACGGTGTAACTTTAAATGAAACGGGATAGTAACCGCCAACTGGAAATTGACGGGGAATGGAATTTAATTTTTCCCTTATTTACAGCTTGTTGGGTTAGTTTAGTTTTCGGTGTTGATACAAGTTCAATTTCTTTCCACTCTAAGATACGAGATCCAGAAATGCGATATTTCACAATATGGGTTACCAGAGAGCACTTAAAGTATCTGCCCCGAGAACGTAACTTTGTTCCCTATTTGAATGCGGCGGTGGTCTTGGTGGGCGTCATTAATTTACATTTGACACGTCTCCAATTGACTTTTCGAGTGAAAATTCAATTTATACGCTCGGCTAAAGCTCTATTCCCGATTGCATAACGTGGTACTGTGGCCATGCAACGGGTGAAAATAATGTTCGAATTGTAGCAGAACTCGTGTTCGTTGGGTTTTAATTGAAATTTTCACACGGCTCTCACGGGTAAAAGCTTATGGTCTTCGCAGATATCCTAAGGGTTTGCTTAAGGATCCTCTATTATTCTACAAAAAACAAACTATTCGAATACAATACACAAGCATGTGTGCATTCTGATTGTGCTCCTCATGTGGAATAGCCTTTGTGTAAGTGGGTAATTTGAAAAGCACTCGTGGAATTTCAAATGTTACAGGTTGAGGCGTATGGTTTGCAGATGGCAACAGGACATTGCTTTGAGCCAAAAAGGATATAATAGAATGAAAAACGAAAAAAACAAAATCGATACAAAACTTTTGAAGTTTTCACTGAATCAAGGGAATAGGTTTTGGAACAAAACGGTTAAAAATAAAAAGGATTTTAATTATGAGGTCAGACGCATAATAAAAAGGATTCCAAAGGATTTTAAAACAACAAAATTTCTTTGTTCGCTTTGTGTTTTTTTTTTCATTTTTGTTGACATTTGAAAAGTTGTACGTAAATGATGAGCTGGACCGGTGGCAATAACCACTCACCTTTAATTGTTGCTCAGTTACGAAAGAGATTCATATCACATTGTTACGTTAGCTGTCAGATTGAGTAGGCTTTTAATTAAGACATTAAATGGATTCTCAGCCTTGCAATCGAAGGACGAACTTAATGTTCTGATCGATATCTTCGAGGTAAAGTAGAGAAAAAAGAAGTATCTTTGCATATTGTATTGAACATTCTTCAAGTGAAAGGAGATAGTGGTTACGTTAAGTTCATTTCAATCCTCTTCTTCTTCTTGTACTGCTCCTAGCACTTATGTACGTATTTCGGTTTCATTTTCGAGGTCTGTTTCCTTTAATGGTGATTCGTCAGTCGTCTTGTACAAGGGGGCGCACTCTATGTTCTTTGGCTGTCAATTTTTTATGAATGAAAAGCTTTCGGATTATGTTCATTTGATATTTTGGATTTTCTTCTATTAAGTCGACAAAATGTTACTGCTAAGTGGCCGCCTCCAGAATTGATTTATGGCATTTTCCATCACTCTAGCCAGAATTTCCGGCCAAAGGTCCTCGCTCATTCTTGACGGCTATTCTCTTTGAAAGCTTCAAGAGTCTGAGGCTTGTTGACATAGACTCTTGTTGGCCAGTGCAAATCAGCAAAAAGAGAAATTAGGCGACCCGGAAATGCCACACTCAGAATCTCGGTAGCCGCTCGTGCAGTATGCGCCGTTCCGCCATCCTGTTGCGACCACATGTTCTCCAGTCCCAATTCATGCAATTGAGGAAGAAGAAAGTCGTTGAGTATGTAGTTCACAGTAGTCGTTTGGCCCACGGTGTTTTTGAGAAAATAAGGCCTGATGTGCGTAAACAGCACACCATGCAGTAATTTGAGCGTGTGAAATGGCTCCCCGTGGGTCATATGAACGCGGATTTTCAGTGTCCCAGAAGCAATAATTTTGAGTTGTTTCCCTCTTGGTCAAAACTAAGCTAACGACTGATGCACTAAAATTCTCTGTAAAAATCACCGATTGATGCCCAACTGCGTGGCACGTCTTCTGGTCGATTCTCCGGGGTTTTCTGAGACATCTTCAACTACAGCTGCGGTATTCTCAGCAGAATGGCTGCTCAGGGGCCGGCTAAACTTGGCAGCGTCTCGTGTTGTCCCATACTCTTCTAGGCGAGCGGCTAAACGTTGTAGTGTTTGCCCAGTTTTTAGTGTCAGAGGACCAGGAAATCTGTGCCGGAATTCTTGCTGCCCTAACACCATCGCGTGAATTTTATGCCACATAGTATAAATACATGGCAAAGGATTAAGAATTGATGGGCTTCAGATTTGGACAGCTTCCCTCTGCCCCTTGATCCCTTAGTCTGAAATTCTCAGTCCATTGCAGAGTGGCAAATCTATAATTTAGACACTACAGAGCGCCATTACTCTCATAGCAATCGTCGCAGGATATTCTGTTACTAGTGCCAAGCTCATATAGTAGATGCAAAACAAAAACAATCCTTCTGATGAAGAGCATGAAAGTAGCTATCCTCTCATCTTTGAGACTTATGGATGTGTTTATCGTGGATTCGAGTAGTCCTAACGTTCGTGTTGTGAGAAAGTCTTCTTTGAGTTCAGCGCAGATCCTATTTTGACTTGGGACTCAAATAAGGCTAAGAAAAGCCAGCTAGGGTTCAAGTGCAGTGTGGCTGTCGTAACAGATGTAAATACTTTGCCTCTTCCATCGATTCTTCACAATATATGTAGTTCAGTGCAAGCCTTCCTAGCGAGGGGTTCGACCGATTTCTACCTCTAGAAGGACACCAGCGCCAAATGAGACCTGTGAAGATCGGTTATATCTTTCCGCTATCTATACTCTAGCTGAAGCCTTCCCAGAGAACGGCGCAAGCTGATTTCGAACTTTCGAGGCGACAGAAGTTATTGTTTTTCTAACTGCTACAGTACGTCCAAAAGAAAGTCGGCGCGCAGTTTATTGGTCTGTTAAGAGCAGAGCCAGGCGCGCCACCGACACTCTCTTTACAATCTAGACAAACGGTAAAATCGGTACCAGCATATGGTTTAATAGATGATTTCATAGACAAAAACATCCAGAGGGCGTTTCGTGAAAAGCTTGCGAAAAATGCTTAACCCTGCCAAAAAGTCTGCAGCGCCTTAAAGACTTCCAACATGATGTATTAAATTCAAAAACATTGCTCGTCCAGTATAACACCCAAATACTTAGCTGCGTTGGAGATATGTATGGCGATACCTAGATGTGTCAGACAAGTCAGGTTCCTATTCCATGTAAAGAGAACAACCCCAGTAGGAAGCCCAAATTTACGAGTAGTATCTTCCGCAGTTTTGCGCACATGAATTTAAATTTATATTTGCACGCACCTTAGAATGAAAAAAGTTAGATTAACTGGTCATCCTTTTCCAAATTTTGCTAAAATTCTATACTTACTCTTCTCTAGCAGCTCGATATGTAAGACAATGCCAAGCTAATGTCAGTGAAGCAAGAGCATCGAAGGAAGCAACAAAGTTTTTGACAGCTTCATTCGGCACGGGATGTTGTGTTGCCAGGTTTACCAGGATTACCTGGAAGGCTCAAACAAGAGAGGTAATGTCTCTGCCTTCAGCTCAGGGTAAGTGCTATCGATCTAGGTGATTTGTCGCTTCTGAGGGTCACACTTACTTAATTAGATGGCCACCCAGGACTAAGTGGGTGGGAGCAAACACGCCTCTCCAGTTAGCGTGATGTATTTTCAGGTGCCTCCCCTTCTACTGCGTTTCCCCTCTGAATTGAAACGATGTTGTTCATGTGCTTAAGGTAGCCGAGCCATCTAAGCCGAGTTGTCAGAGCACGAGATGGGTCGGAATTCCGAACATCATTGTATTCGGGCTTCGTCTGTGCCCAAATCTTTGCGCCTTGTGTTTTGTCTTTTCGGTTGTTCTTGGTTAGATTTCCGCACAGCTCTCGTTGTCGGAGTTAGTGGCAGAGCTGAGGTAGATAAATCACTTACTACCAGGAAGGTTTTAAAAAGCATTAAAAAGTTTTCGTAATTTGTAACAAAGTCGCTGCAAAGATATCTGCAATCCATTAGGGAACATTTTTTCCTGCCAAACATTCTATGCTTTCGCTAGCTCACACAGTTGATCGACACAGTTTTTGCACTCAGTCCTACTCAGACTGCTATCAAACTTTCCCATTCGAAGCGCTTGACCAAGTTTAGCAGGTGCCTCTTCCGCCGATCTGTTTCTCTTCTTTGTTGACGCAGAACCACTCATCATCAACACTACTGCTCATCCAGTACATCACTTTCTTCAGAGTGTGTTCCTCACGGATCCCATTTCCCGATTAACCGTCGAAAGCGGCGCCTTTTCCAACAACTTGTCTATTTTTATAGTAAAATGCTGAGCCCCCCCTTCAAGCGTTTCAGCGGCTCATTATATTCAGACTGTATAGAACCTTTTATCCAAGGAATCTTAGAATTTAACTAACTGAACATATCCGGGTAAGGCTTTTTATAAGACACCTGAATTAAAGCTGACCGTGGATGATATAAGAGTTCCTTAACTGCTCTCAATAAAGAAGTACTACATTTATAAGATATGTTGTATCTATGTCTGTTGCCAGATCTATGGTGACTCTGATTGACAAATTTTTGGAAGAAGTCAATCAAAAGGACAACATGCTATAAAGCTAAATCTTCTTCCAGCAGAAGCTCTGTCACTTCCTTCTAAGGGTAAGCATACCATTCCGAAATGTATTGAATTTTTAAGATCCTTGAACAAGTTTATTCATACGACAAAGTGTTGAGAACTAAATTTTATCAGAAAGTAAGCCAATAACCCCAAAGTCCTTCGAAGGAAATCAGATTTAATAAACTCATACCAAGTAACAATTCATCGATAAATTTCTCCTTATCAGCATCTGTATATATCCAAAGTCCGGTCATTCAACTGTCATTCCTTGAAATTGATTTAGAAGGAGTCCAGACTAATTTGGTCAATTCAATTTGCAACAACACACCCATTCGGGAGTTCTCTAGTTATTACCAAATGAAGGAAGAAACCCAAGTTACATATATCTTACTTTCAGGAATAGATACAGTGTATAACCCCGACCCGAATTGCAAAAGGATATCAACTTAATCATATTTTTTCAGTAAAAAGATATTCAATATCCGTCAGTTTGATGTTGCTTCAGCCAGCAAAAACACTCGAAAGTCACAGTACACTCCGAATATCTCTGTTACAATCAAATGAAAAGTGCTGTCGATAAGAACGAAATGAGTCCAATATTCATGAGTGCCCATGTACGAGTATCTTAAATCGTATCTCATAAAAAAAACACAAATAATATCCAATTCCTACTAGAAAAGAACTCTTGTTACATCCGATGAACACGACGAAACACCAAGTGCGTTCTCATTCACTATCTCATAAAATGCCCACGGGATTTGGACGCGTTTACTTTGAATTGGCCATGTACCTCCTCCATTTCATGGGAATGACAGCAAAACTTTTTCCCTTTCATTTATTAGATAGTGAATGTAAACAGAAAACTCGCACAGGGATAGGAAGTTCGAAATTGTTTCATTCTAACCTAAAGGAAGTTGTGCTCATGTCCTCATATTCGTATTCTCATTGTGCATCCATTCTAAGCGTGTCATTCGTTTAGTGTGCTTTTGTTTTCGTACTTAAGTGACTGGAAGGGAAATGCATATAGAACGAGGATACTTGTACTATATATATAGATATGCTAGTGGCGTATTGGAATAGAAGTCCTTATAATGGAACTGAGTGGTGTTCTGTTTGCCTCTGGGGAATATGTCGCTAATAATTGAAAGATTGCCACAGATTTAGCTAATGCAAGAACGGATACTCAAGTTGTCGTAATTCCTTTCGAATTGTCACTATTATTAGAATTCTATCAAGAGCTCGCAATTGTGCTGTGAGATTGGCCTTCCCAAAAAATCAGTTTAGGATGTTTGGCGGTGTATTTCAATGATTAGTCTTTGGTGTATTTAAGCCTCCTCGGCTGTTTTTTGACGAAATTTATCCTGTCCGTTGAATTTGAAGTCACTCTTCAAGTATTTGGGATTTTATCTGCCCAATAATGTGTCGAATATTGACCTGACATAGCCTCACGGTATCGCATTATCTCGACAGTCAATTCAATGAACAGCAAAATGTTGTCGCTGAACCTTGTCCTAAGTAGGGTAACAGTATGTTAGGTTGGCCTATCCCAACGAAACCACATATCTTGTCTTGTAATTAACAACGGTTTTTTTTTGTAAAAATAAGGGTCGATTTCAAGCTCCTCAAGAGCCCAATCAGAGAAATACCGTCGAATGCTGTGCTTTCGTGGTTTCAGTTCTGGACCAGATGGATCTTTTACAAGTGTATACCGCGATATTTTCGGAGAATTTAGAGATAACGACCAACGTCGAAACTGTTGCAATGGATTGCGAATTGACAATTCCGACTTCTCGTCACGTTTTTATGCACAGATCCTGTAGTTTTTTTTCTGTACATACGTATGAGTGTTGTTGGCTTATCCACAACATGAAGAATAGCATGCTTAGTTGCTCGATTATGAAGAGGTTAATCTGCTATCCATTTTGAGAATTAGGAACCGATGTTCTGAATAAGTTTATGACATTGAAGCGTTTTTCAACTACATCAGCGGATTCGCGACTTCGGCGGCTAATTAATGAACTTCCCCAGTGAGATGACCCAGTTGCCAAATTTCTCCTTCAAAACTTCGAGCGTTGCGCCGCTTATATGGCATGTAGCGCCGTCTTATTGGAACCGAAACTCAGATATATCGATGTTGTCGAGTCTGACCACAGAATGTCAGTTAATATTGCTCTATACGTAAGACCATTTTTGTCTTAGAAAGAAATAAGGTCTGATGATGCCGCCATGCCATAAATCGCACCCAACAATCAATTTTTGTGGATGCATTGGTGCTTGACCGAAAGTTGTTGATTGTGTTCGCTCCAGTAATGGCAATTTTGCACGTTGACAAAGCCGCTGAGCCAAAAACGGGCGTCGTCCGAAAAACTGATTTTTGGCGAAAATCCCGCCAACATTTTCAGCGTCTAATTAGCAAACTCACGGCGTTGTCTATGGTTGTCTGGCTTCTCTCGATTCTCTCGCTTCTCTCGCATCAGAACAATCCTGTATAGATATAGGCCCAAATCTAACCTTAAAATAAGCCAGGTGACCTATTCAGCTGATCGGCGCTGAATCGACATTTTTGAGTCTTTTTCGATACAGGCCGCTACGGCGGCTATGTTTTGTTCATTTCGCACCAATCTCTATCTGCTTGGTAGCTCAATATCCAAAAGAATGTACTTACGCCCAAACTCTTTCACGGTGTGACGAATCGCCTGCACCCTGAAGCCATGATAACGACCAACTTCAGTGGGCAGAAATTTCGATAATATTTTTTAATCAATTCCGCCCGTACGGCAAGCATAAAACAGTGCATGATGATATGGCAAACATTACCGAATATTTTGACAGCTGAATGTCATTGGTAACTTTGACAGCTGCTGAAACATAACATAGTTGTAACCTATCTGCATAGGGAGGTAATCCATATGGTTAGGCCCAAGATAGACCAAGAGGTACGAAATGGATAAACTGCTTCAAATCTTTTTTGTGAATTTATTTTTACGGTGACCAAACTTGGCTGCAATATTTGAGAAAAGGCATTACAAAAGTAATGTCCAGAGACCTTGTTACGTACAAGTTGGATAATTTTGTTGACCAGCCTTTGATGAAGCCAAGTCGAGAGTAAGCTTTATTGATATTGCTGTCAATATGTGAGTCAAAATTAAATTCTCTGTCAAAAATTATTTCTAGATCCCGTACTTCGTTAGTGGAGGGAATAGACTCATCGCAGATGGAGAAGTAGTTTCTTGGAGGTGCGCATTTATTGACATTAAGCTCCAACAAATTTTGCTTGCATCATACCGAAATAAGAAAAACTTATTTAAGTCATCTTGCAAGCAATGTGAGTCCGAAGGCAATGAAATGGATCTTCTAAAGACTTTTTAAGAGCCCAATGATTCGGAAAGTGGGCCTCATTTAGTTATTGCACAAAATAAATTGTTTATGCTCTGAAACCTAGATTCTCACGTAAAATACGCCAAGTTGTTGCTTATGGCAAGCCAAGCCATTGAGAACGACGCCGAATCGATTCATCACTGTCATCGCGTGCACTCTACGCTTTCCGTGACATACGAGTATTTTCATTTCTAAATGATAGATGTGGTCTACTTGGTCGTATGATGAAGACGAGGTTTCAAACTTTCCGATGGTAAAGTGAATTGTGCGTTCGGTAAGTCGATTATGTGGACCAAACTCATAAGTTGCTCTAAGCTGTGTTTGAATTGCTTCAGTCGAAGTAGCAAAAGTTGTATAATTTTTGCTTTTCACAGTTTTGACTGCATTCAACTCTTTAAAATGAACTTTTCTGCAAGCTGTAAGAATATGCAGATACAAACAGCAAATGAAACAATAAACTGCGATTGCTGTCGAGTTGTAAAAGTCGAAATGATGCTGCTTCGACTTGTGCTGCTGACCGAAAGCAAGAGCAAAGCAAAATGAGAAATTATCAAACGATGACTGCTGTAGCTGCTGTGCATTTCATCGGTGATCGTTATCTTCTTTTGCTTCGACTGTGCTGTCGATTTTTTCAGAAGCATAAGCAGCAGTAAAAGCAGAACAAATGAAACTCATAGCAGTGTTAAACCCGAAGATTCTGCGGACCGGAGAATTGGTTTCTATTTGCTCTACATGTCATACCCATCTCCAGCGACTGGTGCCCAGGGTTGTGATTGTGTCGATGTCTGACGACTGAGGGTTTCTTCATCCGCTATTTAAAGTGAACGGAATTATGTCTACTTGGTCGGCATTATACAGTCTGCAAAAAAGTTTTTGCATATTGTCGCTACCGACTGTGATTCTAGTACAAAATTCACTTCTTCATCTTTACAGGCTTTTGTACATCTGTTCTTGATTTGCCTTGAAACTTTCGTACGCTATTAGAGTAGACATTCCCAATATTCTCGATCCCGCTCTTCTCGTGCTAGTTTTTTTCTTCTTCTGGAGAAGCTGATGTTCTTCTCGTCTCATCTCCTCGTAGAGCTTACGAGCAGTTCTTGCTCCTCGCTGTAGCGCCGTTTTATACGATTCTTGTTTAGCTGCAGATGTTTTCTGAGATTCTTTACCGAAACCAAGGATTTCTTAGCACGCCAGTTGCGGAGTCTCTGATGGCACGATGCTGGGAGTTAGTTTAAAAAAAAAAAGTTCGGCGAATATTTTAGTGGCCTCTTTCGACTGCAGCATTTCTACTTAATATCTACTCACAGTTCGTATTCTTTTGTCGTGGAGCTAGAAAAATCCCCATTTGCAACTTGATTACAACAACTCCTAGTCAATGTTGGCTGCCCGTAACGTTCGGCCATCCGGAATACTGAAGTCTTTGGTAATGTGATCAATTTGATTTAGCGTTTTATGATCCAGAGACTGTTATGTCCTCTTGTGTATACTGAGATAAGGAAACTGTGTGCTTACCATGAGTGATATTTCGTCCCGTCACAAATGCAAAAAGCCTCACGAGGTATTGAAATGAAGGTGGCATGAAAATCAGCAAAGAGAGAATGGAACATTTTGATTTGGAAACGGTGATCTTCGGGAACTTTCTGACTATCGATTTCCTGAGTAGGACTTCGGAAGAAAAGAACAGCGCATATAGAAATTCATTGATAAACAACGGAAAATGGATCAATTCAACGATGAGTCCTGTGAATAGTTTGTACTGGAACAGTTGTGCTTAGCTATAATTCCCAATTACTTTTGGCAACAAAGTCAGTGGTATTGTGTTTTCTTCAACAACATCGTATCTTAAAGAGAAGAACGGTTGAAAACATATTCAGAACTTGAAAGTCAAATAGCTCTAGGAATCCCTTGGCGATGTAATTGAGTAACTAAACCCGGAAATTAGTAGAACAAAATATACTCATGGCGGTAGTAGAGTTGTGCTTTAAAACAGCATGGTTGCAGGTTCTTTAACCTAAGCAATGCCATAACTTGGTCTGACATATTTTACTTCAAAAAAAGGAAAAGACATCCCCTCTAACGAAAACTATCAAAAAAATCGACAGTTTGTTTCTGAAAATAAATGCCTTATTCATAATTAAGCCTTAACCACCTCATTTTAGCTTCATATGCAACCAAGTTCACACAAACCTACCTTATGTTGCAAGAGACTTACATTGACTTTGTCTAAAATGAACACATAATTTTAGCTTCCTGTTCCTCCAAAAGATACATTGTCCTTCTTAATACGAGTATATACGAAATGCGTCAGAGAAAGTACTAAAACAAGCAGTATCTAACTCAACATTAAGAACTAAGAAATAACAATCCAAACCAAACATCGGTTGTTATTTCTTATGAAAGAAGTTACTCTCACGTGAGTATTTATTGTTTGCAACTCTCTGCGTATCCTCAAGAACCTTAAGATAAAAAGTAACTCTCTATGCACTGTTGAATGTGACATTCGTTCAAGCAGTACAAAATTAGAAACATAAGGTGCACTTTGCCGTTCCCAGCCTCAAATTATAATGCCGGCCGTTTAAAATGAGTGCGTTACATATCATTATTAAAGTCATTCACACGAATATCAGCTCAAGATGTCCAATTAGGATTCAAATTGCATATGGAGCAACGCATAACCAAGAAGGTAATAACAATTTTCACAGTCATATTTAAAATTATCTGCCAAAAATACGAGTGACAATGGCATTGGTGCTAAAATAGAATTACCGTTGTTGTGTGAAAGGATAATTAAAATATAGCATATGAGAGTAAGAGCCCCTTAATGATCTGACGAAAATAAAACCTACCAAGGATATGTGGGCCATGTAGGTGTTACCGAACCAAATGGAAGTTGTTCATTAAAAATAGAAATAAATTGCAATTTTAAAAATACGCATAAGGACTACCCTACCACCGTCGAATGACGTCCCGAGACCCAATGATATCGTAAATATTTGTGAAATCTATGTGGAGAATATTTGAAAAGTTTATGGGTGCTCATGTTAGTATCAAAAATTACTTCCATAAAGTCTGGCATGCTAATCAGGAATAAAGAAATGACTGCCGTATGTTAAAGAAATATTCCAGAAGATGTCCTCGTTTATGGGCGAATCTGGCGTAAGTGGGCAGATGGGCCCTTAAAATCAGGGCAGCATTTCAGCAAAAAAATGAATTCATCGACGCCGCTGAAGAAGACGATATCTGAGGCATATGTGCAGATGATAAGCAAAAAGAATATACAAAAACCCGTGTTCGTCAGTATTGTGATTATCTTGTGATTTTGATCATTTATAGCAGATAGCTATAATTATAACTCAGCCTTAGATATCATGTTTGACTTAGAGTCATATTTCGGAGTAGTTTCTTACGACGTTCCATTAAGACCCATCAACGGTATCAGCATGGTATTCTCTGACGTGGAAAAAATATACGGATCTAATAATAGAAAACTTAAAACCTTATTTTGAAAAAAGAGTAACGGCAGCCTCAGAAGGTTTATTCTCCTGCAAAAAAGTCATCGCGAACAAATGGGGCCTCCAACCTCGCATCGCCCATTGGCTATACATCTCGGTTATAAGACCGATGCTCGCCTTCGGTGTGATTATATGGTGGACGGCGTTAGACAAAGCAGTCAACTGCATGTAACTAAGGAAAGTCCAATGACAACATGTCTGGGCATAAGCTGAGCCCTACGCACAACTCCCTTGGCTGTATTGAATGTTCTGCTTGACTTCGTCTCAAAGATGCCTTCATGGACGACGATTCAATTCATTTTTATACGGATGGTAGCGTTTTGTTTTCGCTGATAAGCTTTACCTAGGTCTGTCCGTCCGCCTTCCCAATCACTGAAACGTGTTTCAGGCGGCAATTCTGGAAATTAGGAATGCCCTGTCCTGTCTTTAGAAAAAAAGTAATATCTACAATGGATATCCGCATCTTTTCCTTAAGTCAGGCAGTCAATAAAACCCTGGACTCATGTTCTTTAACTCAAAGACCGCCGATCAACTCTCATGGAGATGTCAGAGTAGTTCAGCATTCACTTTTGCCGGGTGCGGGGGTATATTCTCAAAATAAGAACCACAATACCCAGAAGGTAGCCTCGGTATACCAATCGCTTCGTGCAAAAAAAAGACTAAGGCTGTTGGATCGACGTATCTAGCCACCAAGCAAATCTGGCCACAGCAGGATCTGAATCGTTCTAAGAGTCTAATCTTTTAAAGCAGAAATCTTTTCAGTATTATCATCGATGTCATCACTGGACACTGTGTTTTAGGTAAGCATGCGTGTTTATAAACGGTTTCAGATAAAGCTGTATGGATGAGGAGGAGGAGGGGACAATCCCCCACCTTCTTTGTAAATGTCCAGATGTACTCTACTTTTGAGCCTTTTTCTAAAATGACTTAACCGATCTAAATAATATAGACGTAAAAAGTCTCCTACACTTTGGCAAAAGCACAAGGAGGATCACAGATTCACGTGGCATCACGACGGACCAATAGGCTTAATAACTCTGACCTAACCTAACCCACGATGCTCCATCTCCCGCAAGGGGCAACTACATTACTTTAACGTTCATACGAGTATGTATAATCGCTACAGAGAAAAAAACACTTGCAAACCGTATCGATACGTCCGCTCCCCGATCTTGCATTGGAACAAAGCTTAAGTTTCAGACATATATGTACTTATACTAGGTTAAATAGCTAAACTAAAGTACAAGGCAAAGGAACACCTTATAGGATGTCAGATGTGAACATGGAAGAAGCTTCATGACATTAGAAATAAGGCCCTTTTCTGGACCATATTATTGTTAAGATAGATTGAATCTGCTACAACTAACGATCGTAGATCGAAACCTTTTTATTTCTCATTCTCTCAGAGAATCTCTTCAGTTTCTTCTGTACCATAGATATAGTGATTAGCTTTTGTCCTTCTTTGCGGAGCCGCCAAATAAGATTCTTTCTGTTGCTCGATGAGCTTGCCGGAACTCTTTGTCAAACCAATGGCTTTCTGACAATATCGCCGCTGGTCTTTCAGATGTCAAAGGACTTCTCAAAAGGTTCCCGCGATCTTTTGCAATTTCAGACATCCGATGTTAAATTTTTTCAGTGTTCTGTCCGACTAAAGTAAGTGGTCGAATCAATACTCGCACTTTAAAGTGTTGGGACATCCAGAATACTAGAGCAGTAACTTGCTTCGGTTGCAATGTGATCATTAGACTTTCCCCCCGCCTCGAGGTCATAAAGGCTAGGTACATTTTCAGAGGTGGTGTAGCTCAGGCTGTGTTTTCCAACTGTGCTGCCATAAAGGGCCTCCGTCCAATTATCACGGTTTCGGACATCAATAAGGTTGCCAAAAAAAATAGCTGGAGCAGAGCAAAACTGGACAATTCCATAGTCAGACTTTAACGTCGCTGAAGGTTGATACGATTTGTCCAGCAGTAAGCTACCGGTCATATGTATTGTTGAGTGGCAAGACCACCGGTAGTCCATACTAGAACTTAACATACTGTACCGTGGAGTCAAAAGGTTCCCGGATTTCGGTGAGGGCTTAACTTGTATAGGTAGGCCCCTTTGTGGAAGTGTCATCGTGTCTGTGGTTTAAACCTATCTGTCAAACGCCGGAGGGTGCACCTGCTGGTCTTAGGCGATGTAGACTCATACCAAGGGTGGAACATATGCCCTCAACATAGTTATGGGCGATGGCATGGACATATGGACATCCTGTGATATATGGTTCACAGCGACAGGTATTCACGTAAACAACAGAGACATTCATTGCTTCCAGTTGCTTTCATTTCTATGTTCAAACTATCAAGAATCATTGTCAAAGTTGTCCTTTCCTCTCTGGGAGCGTGAGGTATGTTGGTGGTTTTAATCTAATGCGATCTCAACTGATCTCAAAATGGCAGTTGGGTACCAAAATTCTGGCGATTTCTAAGTGTCTTGAGGACTGGATTGCCTCAAAAGACCAACTGATTTACCCTGCAAGACTATGGAAAAAGTTGCCACAAACAAGGGAAAGGAATGCTAAACGCTGAGAATGAATTGCCTATTTATACAAAGAGAAAATGGATTTATTTCCTATGCACCTTAAGAAAACGTTTAAGCCATTTGACTCACAGTCGCAAAAATGTGACTTCGATTGTACGATTCCAACACTGACAACAGTCTCTGGATACAATTGGATAATCGACAGGTCCCTGAGGAGCTGATCCGGCTTATAGATAACCAATGAAATATAGGGAAAGAAAAGTGGAATTCTAGCGCGCTTTTCAATGTCTCAAGGAATGACATGAAGCTTTGAATTCGAAGCTTAGAAACGTAGTAGATACTTACCGTCCTGCCTATTTCAGATGACGTTACAGTTGGGATGTATTCACGCCTCAATCAGTGCAAGCTTGTGCTAATCCCCCTCAACTGCGCACATTGAGCTGGGTGAATTTCTTTTGACTAGATTGGAGGCGAGTTATTCCTTTACAACGTTTTCGGAATGGTGATCATTCGTTCAACTTGTTGAAGCCATCGTAACGGGTGACCTCTATGAATTGTAACCAGATTAACGTCGCCTACAATCTGTAAAATTTATTTTTCTTTCGAAGCAACCAACGACGATTTCGTCCGCTTTAAGTAAAATCCACGCCACACAAAAGGACTAGGACTATAAGACGCTTATACGGTACTTTCTTCGTTGTCTGCTTGGCAAGAGTGTTTCTTTCTTGGATTTTATGGTGGAGTGGAACCTATAGTTTTTTCATATTCTGGTAGGACTCCTGAAGATAATTTCTGTGGAAGCACCTCTTCATGGCCTCGGTCGTGGGGCTCCCTTTCTTCCATTTTTAAGAACCCGGCACATCTCTTGATTCTCATGCTCATAGAATTTGTGAGCATCTATTGGGATTCTCTATGGCATTAACTTGTATACCTCTTGCTTCGCTACACGTGCAAGCCTATAGTCTTAAGCCAGGTTTTTCAATGTGGTGGTTGGGTGAAACACAGAACGACAGATCCAGATTCTCTATAGCTTCCTGACGATGTTAACATTACTTTTCTGAATTTTATGCATACGAATTCTCAATTCGCAGATTCAACCTGAAATGGCTAAACAAGGGTCTGGTGTAAAATGATGTTGTCTTCTCAAAACGCCGCGTCTATCTCCGGGCGATAGGGAATGGCACTAGACTCAAAAGATACTTGATATCCAACAATTTTGGCAAAATAAAGTGCTTATTGTAATCCTATATACTTCATCGATGATTCAGGTATAATGGTATCCAAATGGACTTTGGAGTAGCTCTCATCAATGTCGTAATATCGAATATCCCAGACAAATCATGAGGGTTGACTTTAATATGCGAAACTTTGCAATAGTAGTGGGATCAGCAATTACTTTCGATGATAAATTAACTAAGGAGGTGATGTTAAGTGAATAAGCTCAAGAAAAAGCCCATGGCCAACTGAGTCATAACTAAGTTTGAAGTATAACCAAATCAATTATATTTCTCTTCTGCCGCTTGCAAACATACACAGTGTGGCAAATAATATCCCGGACTGGCTCTAGAAAATATTATTAAAACACGATTTCTGTGCCTTTTTCGAAGCTGCTTGAATGGTCGAAATGTCATCGGGAATAAAGAGAAGTTTCACAGTGCCAAATCAGGTGATTGATACACCCACATACTTGATTTCGAGCCAAAAATTTACAAAAAAACAACAGAGTTGGTATTGGTTATCGTGCAACATTGACCAACTTTTTGGATCAAGATATTCGGGTAGAATACGATAGATTCTGGTCATCAAAAGCTTAAAAACTTCAAGATAATATGCGGCAGTAACTGTTTCACCAATTGGATTGAATTCTTTGTGGGTAATTCCTTTGGTATCGAAGAATGTGATGAGCATGTCTTAATTTTTGAACAAACTTTTCGTGTTTTTTTTAGCTTGTGGTGATTTTTTAACTTCCATTCCGCATTTTGACGCTTGGTTTCTAGATCTTATTAGAAACATCATGTTTCATCTTCCGTAACAATTGTTTTCATGAAGTTTGGAACACTCTTTCAGGCCACAACGTCTCTAATCAATATTTGATCATCATTCAATGTGTATGGAACAAATTATTCACAAACCTTTGTTTTACTAAAATCCTCTTCATGAACGGTGCGAATAGTCCCTTTGTTGATCTTTAAGGTCTCTTTCATCATTCTCAGTAAAGCATCGCCCTCTGCTAGAAAATCGCGGCCTTTTTGGATCATTTCAGGCGTCTGCAGTGAAATTGGCGTTCCTGTCTATTTGTCATCCTCCACCGTTTCTCTGCCGCCTAAAAAACGTTTATGCCAAGCGAAAACAACTGTTCTACTTAAACAATAACCACGGTATACTTGTTGCATCAATTGGAATGTTTCTGATGCATTTCTACCAAATTTTGGGTTGAATTTAAAGAGCGCTCTTTGTTTATGTTAAAATTTCAACACCAAATGAAAGGTGTTCTGGAAAAATAATTTTTATAATTGTGAAATGTCAACGAAATGTCATGAAATTTTGACAGATAGTAAAGAAAGATTCAATCTCTTAAACGCTTGACAAATCGCACAAATAGATGGCGCTCTTGGTTGCTAAGATATGTCTCGTGTCCGGGATATTATGTGTCACACTGTGTATTCATACATTTTTTAGATACTCCACTTGTTGGAGTATTATTATATTGTAAGTTGCAACAGATACATGTGTCGACAAGAGCCAAAATATTTGAAATTGTTCATTATTGATAAATTACAAAAACCATCTATGGTGCACTAATTTCTTACAGTACTGGTACTCGTAGCAGAAATAGTCAGAAATTGATTGCCCTTCAGCCATTAAAGTATCGTTGGCTTGAGAGATTCACTCTATTACTAGTTAAGTTTGTTATCGGCTCAAATTCGATTCCCTGCCGTGCAATGTGTACACTGTCGTTTTGTCGTTTTTTCCTTCCCTCGATGCATTGCAAACTTTATTGCAACGTTCTATCATATTCCAGGGATAGCCATTAAAAGGGTTTTTTTTTTTATTATTATTTCGACTCATATCGGATACCTTTTTTAATCAACTGTGTGTGATTGGGTTCTCCTAGTCTCCTAGTCTCCTAGTAGATGGACAGAGTTGATTTATACCATAGTTAACTGGTAGGGCATACTAGGATACAGGAGTTCAACCGAAATCGATTGACTCTTGAAATTTTAATCTTCAATTGGTGAATGCATAACATAAAGTCATTTAACTTATTTTTGTACTTGACTTATTGATGTGTTTTGATGAGTGACAACTGCATGACAGTGTCACCCCTCGACGGTCAATTGAACCCTAAAAGTGATCTATTAGTTTGATTGGCCTTCTATGAATCATCGTTTCATTTTTATTGGAACAGTCATTACACATATGAGACTTTAGGCAATTGAATTATAAAAGATTTTTTTTTTCATTTCGATAAAAGGTTGGCCACTGTCACTTGCCATGTCACAAAGAATTGACATTGAATTCGTTACAATCGCACTCACCTATGAGTACAATAGGCAGAATCCAATTGTATTTACAACTTACCCATTATGGGGCCGAGTTTTTATGGTAAGGGTTCACCCGCCTCCGTTTGCATTTCCCATCCATTTGTTGGCCCGTGACTTTGTATTGTTTAAAATGCAATTTCACGGATTAATGGCAGATGTTTCCGAATTTTTTTGTATGTCCATGGATGGATAGTTAACTTGGCTGGCCGGATGTGTGAGCAGTAAACGAGTTTTTAACTACCGAATCACTACATGATTACCAAATGCAACTGACATTTAAATAAAATTAAGCAGTCTCGTCGGCCAACGGTTAAAAAATGCAATTAATCAATTCGATTGCTGGGCTTAAGTTTAATATGATTATTGGGACGATAATTGCTTCACTCAACGATACCATTTAAGATTCGTTTGGAAAAATCGAAGGAAGAATCCTTGCAATAGCCGGTAGAGAATCAAAAATACTTATTCTTTCAAGGTGTAGTGGAGCTCTGTGGCTCAGACTTGATGACTAAGGGTATTTTTGTGTGACGTGTGTATATAATGTTATGTAACATCGTGATGGAACGGAATTTCAGAATGTTATCAAATGAAAGACCATTGCTACGTTAGGAGAAGTGAGAAATATAGTCATAGCGACAGCGGCTAAAAATATAGCGAGCAGCATTATTATATGCTTACTCAGCTTACGTCTACTAATTTCATCACATTTTGTGAGTGTCTTGACCAACAGAGATCGGGTTGCCATAGGTGTAAGATGTTGTAAAGCCCACAGGGAGCGGGGGACCCCATGTGCTTTGGCAACGCAACTTTTCATGTGGTCATGCCAGGTTAGAGTTGAGTTAAAAATCATACCAAGGTTTTTGACAGTATCAACGTATTTAATAGGACCGTTTTTAATAGAGATCGGAGGAAGCAGGGATGTATTTACGGGCTTTCTAGATATAACAATACATTTAGATTTTTTTGGATTAATAAGCAGTAGATTCTTGCTCGTCCATTTGAGAATTGTATCCAGATCGGAGTTTATGTGAATAATACACTGACCTGCGGATTTAGGAGAACAGATAAGGTGTAATTGAGTGTCATCGGCGTACATTTCCACTGAGCAGTAGGTACGAAAGAATGGATAGTAATTCATTAACATATAAAGAAAAAAGAAGAGGGCCTAGAATAGAACCCTGAGGTAAGCCACACGAATTGTGAAGAAAATTCGATAAGGAATTTTCAGTAAAAACCGCTTGCTGACGATCATCCAAATATGAAGAAGTGGCCAAAGAGCCTTGGATACCCTATGTCCTTCAAGACTCGACCACCTTATGTTAGCGTTCTTTATGGTTTTTTCTTTGATAGTATCCAAGACTATATGGAGGGGTGGGTGATGTTGGCAAGCCTAGTATTATCATGTAGCCCACGTCTTCTTGCAAGCTAATCTGCTTGCTCATTTCCCTATATACCCAGCACAGTCTCACCTGGTTCTGAATGCGTACTGGTTTGAGCATAGAGCGACAGAGTTTATGTTAGTCGATTCCTTTGCCTTAAGAACGCCCTAGCTGTCGATGTAGATAGCTATACCGATCTCATCTGCCAAAACCTTTGACACTACTTGTGTCCGGTAGTTTTATAGACACTCTTAGCTCTAGATCTTCTGAGAAGACACCCGAACCTGTTCCTCACTCTGTTTTCGAGCCATTTGTGATTCCAATTTCATTTGGCCTGATTACTGCATTTTCTTGCCAGTCCTTCCTCTCCGGGTATGTTATATCATACGGAATGCCAAAGTCGATTAAGGAAGTCCTTAAAATAGGAAATGCTTGTCAGTAGCTCCGCTTGGATCGTGAAGTGTCTGAAGCTACTGCTCTTGAATTGATCCAGATTAGTGAGTCGTATCGCACTGATGTCAGCAAGTTTTCTAATCTGTTTATCATGCGTGTTAGGTGCAGAAATGTGTCCAATGCTGCCATAGGGGGGTACGGAGCGCACCTGTAATGGCTGTGGAAGCCGTTTTAAGCCCCAAATTCTCCTAAGAGCATTATATGCCGTTTTGATTCTTTCCGCTACACCCAGAGAAGGACAGTTCCACACTGCTGAGTTTTGGGAGTTTGAATTGCGGTATCTTCTTCTTTCTGGTAAAAAGAACCAGTTCTGTTTTGGAGGGGCTGACATTGAGACCACAGCTGTTTGCCTAATTGCTGATCGTCTTCATGGCAACCTTCATAATCTCACTTACAATATTTAAGTATTTCCCCTGCACTATTAAGACTACGTTATCTGCGTATGCCGTGTACACTCATACCCATTGTATCAAGTCTTTTTAAGGATGTCATTGAAAACCAGCACCCACAAGAGTGGCGATATGACTCCCCCTTGAGGGGTTCTCCTGATTACTGACATTCTAGCCGAGCTTTGTCCAGTGGAAGGGACAAAGTAATGCCCTACTTGCAAACATATGTCCTTTTCAATATGTGCATGCTGCGACTCAGTCAGCAAGCTATTACGTGTAAATGATGACAGGCCTTAACATCCCTCCAAGCTATTGGGATGTATCCTATTTTTAGACTGTGTTTAAGAATTTCCTTAAATTTTTGGATTGCTACCTCCGGTGTTTTCTGTAGCATAGTCGGTAGAATACCACCAAGACGGTTTAAAGGACTGAATTGCCCACCATAGTTTTTGTTATGTTAATAAGCGGATCTTAGGAGAGAGAGAGATTAATGTTCTCAGTGTGCGGTAACATGACAAAGTCAACTGATAATGTAGATACAGTGAAATGAATAGGTAGCTAGGAACGCTCGCTTCTCGTAGGGTACATTTTTAGTAGAAAAACTTAGTAAATGGACATTTGGTTTCTACTTTGTTATAAGACTTCAAACTTAAAACTAACAAACTACCTTAAGCACTAACCTTTACCTACTTAAGCTATCTTACTAGATAGAAAACCGTTTCCTTTTTGTATGGGTAGTAGAATTGAACTTGACAAGGGAGTTTCTACTCCTTTACTAGGCCACCAAAATTCATGGTGCTCCCTATCTCTCACGCCAAACTTTCCCGTGCGACGTCTCTGCCGTAGTTGAGTCTCCTGCCCACCGTTGTTCAAGCAACGTAGAAGATTAGCAGCACTTCTAGTTTGTTCTAGATCAGTCTTTCATTACCAAAATAGAGAAACGCCGCTTAGGTGCACCTCTCTCGTGATAAAGATAATTTGGGTCATAACCCCCAAAGAACAGGTTAATCGTCGACGTCATTACCCAGCAATATGCCTTCGAGTCAACTTAATGACAAAATTATCCACTCGTACTAGCTTCGCAAGACCTCATTGGGATAATATTTTATTTACTCTGACTCTGATACTCTATTAACGAAGACAAGGTCTAAACAAGCCCTCCAAACATAGGGCAAACAAACGCCATGTAGCAGACTACCTCTACTCTCGCATTTAGGTGGCTGCCATAAAACAATCTTTTGGTCGGACCAGAGCCATATTACAGATGTTGCTGTCAAGGTATCTGACTACATTTCGACAACCTCATCTTATTATAGAGGCCTCAGGTAAAGTCGTTCCGAAAAAGTTGGGTTCTGACTTCTAAAAGTTTATCTTCAACAGTCATGTTGATCCTTTGCCCTGATTTGTACGCGATCAAGTCGTCTGCATACGCTACGGCATTGTGAAGTGACCCTATCAGATTACGAGTACTTGTGAAAATGTTGAAAAAATTCAGCGAGCTAACCGCACCTTATTACAAGCCATTTATAATATCAATTATCACATCGCCATTCTTTACAATGAACTATCTACTGGTGGGCATATCAAAAAGGATGTATAGCAGTTGTGTACTGGCGCCCATACTGTTCAACTTGGAGAAGAGTTCTTCTAACCATACAGTATCGAAAGCCTTCTCCAAGTCAATCAAGCAGGCATCCGTACATTGTTGTTTGCCTTTATTTGAGTGGATAAAATAGAGGATACTAGTTTGGGCCCGCCTTGAAACCGAATTGATTCGGAAAAAATTCAAACGAGCCAGGAATGACTGCAACGCATTTCTAAAGCATGTGAAATTTCTTTACGATCAAAAACTCAGGCAAAAATACTACAGTGTCCCAAAGGTAATAAACATTTTTGGTCGTTCTTCAAAAACATTAGAAATTCTGCCTCATCCTCCATCCCAACGCTCATTTACTATGACATTCCAGCTATCAGCTCTTTGCTTGCTGCACACTTTGTAGCCAGCTCAACGCTCTTGATGACTCTCTTCTTCAATGGACTAGATGATGGATGATGGATGAATGGATGATTTCGAGTCTGATATTCAGAAAATAAATGCTGGTATGCCCCAGGACTCCATTCTGTCTCCGACACTCTTTTTAATTCTCATCAATGATCGCTTGTCTGCTACTTCTAATACAATATATTCCTTTGCTGACGACAGTACTCTTTGTTATTTTGTTTCCGAACTCATGGCCCTGCTCTTCGGCTGTAGAGCGGGAACGGCAGCGTATGTTAAGCTTGTTAAATTTCGATATTAACAGTATAAGAAATTGGGGATCTATTAACAGAGTGGAATTAAATGCTTCTTAAACCCAACGCTTAAGCAACGATTAAATACCCAGCCATTATCTATGAATGGCACTTGCATCGTTGAAACTGATAAACTCTCCATTCTCGGTATGTGTGTCAATGATAATCTACGTTAGAATGACCACGTTTTCGAAGTCGACAAAAATGCAGTGAAATGTCTCGGTTTCCTTTAGCGATGTAAGAAATTTTTCACCCCCCTGATCCGGCTCACAATGCTCACATCTGGTCTGGTGCTCCTTAGACTTCTTTGCGCCTACTAGATAGGATTCAAAACTGTGCAATAAAGCTTATAGGTGATGCTGATATTACCCAATCGATTGACACCCTCGAGCACCGACATAATGTCTCCTGCTTCACGTTGTTCTATCGCTATTTTCACCACCAGTGCTCCGCTGAACACCCGCCTCGCTATGAATGCTTATCAGTACACCCTCAAGCCCACTTTCTGACGTACCCTAAAATATCGTGTTTCTTTCCTAACCCGAAAAACTTGCTCTTGGAGTGCCCTGACGAGCTATTTATTCCCTAGTCATTATAACGTCCAAACATTCAAGACCAACGTACATCGGTACCTCTCTTTCTTTGCTCCCTAACTTTCCATCGCCTGCGCTGTGTGCAATCACTTTAAGGGTACACAAAATCCCTTGTGCGCGCCTTTTTAAATGGTATATGTTTATCCCATTCATACTGTTTAACTAGAAAATGTTAAGTTACTTATAAGACAAAGATTCATCCAACTTAGCGTCGCCAAACTTCTTCGTTTAGCCTATTTCATCGATACAATTATCAGTTTAGATGGCCACGTTCCACTAACATAGAATGAACTTCGAAAAGGTCAAAGTGATTCTCTCTAATAGAAAATTTCATTTGGCATTTGCCTCACCCACTCGGAATGGTTTTAATCCACTTTTTAGTCAATTGTAAACACCTTTTGTTATAGGTAGCAATTTGCGACATTTTCATTATCCTTTCACACTTGAAATGACCCTTAGATTGCATGAGGAACCCTAAGTTGTATTCACCAAACAGTTTGTAAGTGCTTGCTTTAATATAATCAATGTAATAAAAACCAACTACCAGTTCACATCCTGAGTCACTTAAAAATCAGGACACTTATTCCCCAATATCAAATCTTTTTTTATTCAAAAGAAAAAGAACTCCTTAATGGACTTGTTTTCGTACAGTTTAGGTTCCAAATTAATTAAAAAAAAAAACAACAATTGATATATCTCAGGTGAAAAGTGAAAAGTGAAAAGTGAAAAGTCTCTTGTCTACAACACTCAAAGCTCTCTCCACTATTACTGGCATTTCGCGATAATTAGGGTGAAACTCGCCCTCAATGGATAATAAAAAGCCCACTGAAAGGGACTATCCGACCTTTATAAATTAACCCACCTCTTCCGTTCCCTGTTTTTTCTCATACTTTGTATCATTTCAAGAGTAAACGATGTTTTTTTGGCTTTTGAATTTGGAAAAAGAAAACTTCATTCATGACCTCATAACTTGACTCATAGGAAAACACTGTCAAGAAAAGTTTTCCGCCGGGAATCGGCATAATGGGTAGGGAAAAATTAAAAAAAACAAAGAAGCCGAGAAAATAACTTTACAACAGAGTAAACAAGAAAAGAACAAGAAAAATAAAAGTAGTAAGAGATGTGGCAGAAAGGATTGAAAGGAAAAAACAGAAAAAAAGAAAACTGAAAACGACGATGGAATGGATCCTTGGCATCTGCTTTCTTAACACCAAGTGGTCTGGTGGGCTTCCGTTCAACACTGTGGTGACATTTGCATCGTCAAGTGGCGCTAAGTGAAAACCAACGAACTTGAATGATTCTGACTTTGTGAACCCTTCTAAGGAGAAGGACACGTTTTAACTTTAAATCTTCTCAACATGTTTATTCATCAGAAAAGGAGACAAGGAGTTTAGAAATAAGTAACTGAATTTTATGAATTTTTCCTTAAATGTTTATCTACCAAATATGAATATTTTAAGAAAAATATAGATTGATGGAGCAACAGAGAGGTGTAAGTGGACTAGTCCTTTCATTCACTGTGCAAGGAAAATGAGTCCTTCGGTTTCATTCCAATTCATTCAGAAAATAGTGTTGACGTTTAGAAATTGTTTTTTTTTGTTTTCCGGTTTGGGTCGAACCCAGATCTTTTACATCGACGAACTTGGACATTTTTTTGATTGAATTTATAGAAGGAAGAATTTTTTGTAATATGAACAAATTGATAACAATAAAAAAGGAGAAAACAACACTAAACTCTTCTGTAACTCAAGTGTCAAAGTAATTCATCTTAGGCCAGTTTAGGTTTGAAGGCTTACTGCACGCTATAGCTGCCAGTTAAGAATGATCTACAATCGTTCACCTGTGCTTTACCATATGTGTTGCGACAGTTGGGAGTGGATTTACACTTCAATTAATAGCTCTCTTTATTGTTAATGAATTTGCCCATTTGGCCTCCAGTTACACATCACACGCCAGGTTGGCTTTTTACTTGAGTCCACCACCTACAGCGAAGAATTTCTTCACTGTGTTGCTCCTCCCGAATTGATTTGAAGTCAAAATTTATGACGTCCTGTCTTCATCTTCTCAGTATATCTCAGTCGCTCTACAGGAATATTTGTACAGGCCTTTGCGTTTCACACGGTCTCTTCAAGTGCAAATGGCGTCGTACGTCAATCATTTTTGACATTTGTGAACTAGACAGCTGCGGTACACAAACAGACAAGCAATGGTGTGCTATACTCCGCTGTCAAGCCATCCTCAATCTCAACAACGAAGAGGACGATATTGTGTCGAAAGTCATCATGAGCGACGAGGTGCATTTCCACTTAAGCGGTTAAGTCAATAAGCAAAATCTTCGTTTCTGGGGCACAGAAAATCCGCATGTGATGCACGAAGAGCAAATACATCCACTCAAAGCCACTGTGTGGTGCGGCGTTCACGCGGGAGGAGTGATTGGGCCGCATTTTTTTGAGGAAGCCATCGGCAATACGGTCACTGTTACTGGCGAACGCTACAGGGCCATGATTAACGACTTTTTAGCTTGGTGAACATGTGGTTTCAACAAGACGGTGCAACCGCACACACAGCACGAGCCACAATGGATATTGTGAAGTAAGCGTTTCCTGGTCGCGTTATCTCCCGTTTTGGCGATTTAGCATGGCCAGCAAGATCGCTAACCATCCCAGACTTATTTCTTTGGGGCTGCTTGAAGTCGCCGGTTTATGCCAACAGGCTCAGACAAATCCCCGTAAGGAGAATATTCGACAGGAATGCGAACAGTTATCACCGGAAATCTTGCGCGATAAAACGAGCACAAATGTGTATCGACGCTGGTGGCACCCACTTGGCGGATATCATCTTTTCCACTTAACAGAAAAAATTGTAAAGGTTTAAGTAAAGATTTCCATCACTCAAAATAATTTTTTTTTTATTTAGTAAAAAAGTAATTCAAAAACAAAATTGGATGATTAATTTTGCGCCACCTTGTATAATGTTAAACAAATCAAATAGCAATGCCTCATTTCGCTTGTTTTTTTTAGCATCAAATGCCTTTGAGGTCCCACTACAGTCTTTTCGTTTACGGTTCGCTATGTGTATTTGAACTAAAAACAGCAGGACCTGAAGGCTTACCGACCAAGGTATTCAAATAACTCATTCGACAGATCTGATCAGAAGAGTGTATAGAATTTCAGTATCGTAGTCCAATTCATAGGAGACTACCTCTATCGCCTCCGCCATTGATAGAGGCATAAATCTCCTCAGCATCGGCTATAAAATCTTATCTGCCCTTTTGTGTGAGCTTGTGATATCCTTCATCAACCCCCAACCAATGCGGTTTCGGATCAGAAAATTCTATCAACTACCAAATCTTCACAATCCGGAGCCTAAGAATCTTGGGAAAAGCTCAAGAAGTGCAAATCGATGCTCACATATAGAGCCATGTCTAATTTTGATACCTCTGCCAAGCTAAGCAAGAATTTTGTAGAACTGACAAGCGAACACTGGAGGCAAAATCTTTCAAGTCTGTGCAACTGAGAACACAGCAGCCATATGTTGATGTCAACAAAGAGGGATACACAACACATGAAGAATTAGACAGAACGTCACAGTCGGTAGATATAATTTCGAGGTAGTTAGAGACTTTGCCTTAGTGGCTCTGCTATAAATTTTGCCAACAACACGTAATAAAACGGAAAATCACTCTTGCCAGTCGCTGTTTCTACTGCCCTAAAAAGGCAATCGAGTAGTAATGCCCTATCCCCAACAACTAAAGAGACTTTCTATGAGAATTCAATCATTACAGCCCTAGTCTATGGTGGTGAAGCATTGTTTTAATCGAATGTGCCTGAAGGTATCCTCGTAAAATATTGTAGTTGGTCCCATATGCTCTTACGAGCTTTCGACGGAAGATTAAACAATCTATTTGGACTCTACAGCGATATCGACTTAAGTCAGAAAACTGCGCGTCAGTTACCTAAGAAAGCTAAGACTTCTAGAGCGAGTGAACGCCAACACTGTGGCACGAAAAGTTTTCAAATCCAAACCGAGGTGTCAACGCTTTGGGGTAAGTCCTTAAATAAGGTTTCGAGCACAGCAAGAAGACACCTCAATTAACCCGAATTCCGAAAACGGAGGTAATTTACCAACGACCCAGCTAACTGGAAAGGCTTGCTAGTTGAGGTCCAGGTTCACCCGAAACTGCAGTGTCACCTAAGTTAGTATCTTATCTCCGACTTTGACGGAGCAGCATGCATTTTCATCTTTTATGGCGTTGTATAGCTCGTCCTCATACATGAAATTATGTTCGGCTTTTTGAAGACAACAAAGAGGTGATAAGCGTCGGTCTGAAATTATTTTCCAAGATCTGCCGATGTATGAATATCTGATCGATTATAAACTTTCCTAAGCTGAAACGCACACTCGCATAGTACGGAGGAAAAGACCTTATATGCGATGCTTAGGAGACTTATTTGTCTATAGTTGACACAGCCAAAAGAGCCTCCGTTCATGTTCATCTTAAAGATTCCATTTGTCAGGTATATTTAAGAGATTAATTCTTGTATACTCCTTACAAACTCAATGCCTTCTGCCTTAAATAAATCGGCTCTTCTGCAGCCTCGCTATTCAAAGCTCTTATTTGCAGCAAATATCTTCCAAATTGAATGGTTTACTCTGCCTTATAGGCAGATGCTTATAGTCTTCAACATTGAACGGTCATTCTTCAAAATTTTCAGCATCAACTGTGACATCTATCCATTTTCACCGAAAGTGTCTTTGACGAGTTGTTTTCATATTTTAATGATCTTCTTAATACCACTTCTGCAGAGGCACCTTTCCATCGCCTTTACAGAGCGCTTCGGCTGTTTTATCTTCATGATTAGTCGACGCTTCTCCAATCACCTATGTTCTTCGCATTTGTAAGTAGCTGTCGCTCTCCTTTTGATCCCCGGCTTATATTTATGTCGCTTCCTTCGCTTCAGGCACTAGCTAATACATATTCCCAAACTAGTGGTTTCAATATGGTGATGATGTGAAACCTAACACATCCGATGTAGTTTCTCTAATGGCTTATTGAAAATATCCCCAATGGTTAGCTCATTGGATTATCACGCAGAAAGTCCATGGTTCGATCCCCAACATCGCCAACAATTTTTCGAATCGTCATCACCCTTTCGGCGGGCAATAGCAAAAAGTAGGCCCCGCTCAGATGTGACAAAAATGACAACATGAGCAACACAAATGAGTGTCAAGAAGCTAGGCCATGGCTCATATCGGGCTGCCAGCGCTACAGTTTTATTTGTTTGGTTGTATTAGTTTATCAGTCAGAGGTTGAGTTTATAGTACTGCAGGTTGTGTACTAAAACATGTACTCAGGTGCACCATGGAGGTCTTATGACAACTTAAGTCAGCAGGTCTTTCCATTTTTTGTCATATTTCTGACACTTCAACTGCGAATAGCGCCGACTACAATCGGTGTTTTGAGAAAAATCTTATTTGAAATGTAGAAGTCCTGATAAGCTGACACAGTATTTACAAATTATGATTTCCTGGCAAATACAAGACAAAATATCTCATTTTCATAGGACCCCTATCTGATTCACCCTACAAGACCGTATTTAACAAAAAAAAAATGAACTCCAACTTCCTGTAACTGTGGGGCAAATGCTTGTGTAAAATAAGGCAAGACGGTCTACAAGAGCCTTAGGTCTTTTTCTACCTGTTCCCCATTATCCGTGACTTGATGCCCAAAAGACACAGTAAAACTGGGAAAAGGAGCAAAACAAAATCAAGATAACCTAAATAAAGGATTATTTCCCTGGAAAATAAAAGGACATCCAGGCAACAAGTTTCCATTTAAAGTTCTTCATCTCAGTGTAGTTTAGCGAGAAATTCTATCAACCCCACTGTTTGCAAGGACGAAACCGTTCTCCATTTACTAAAAATTCCCCCAGCACCCGACCGCCAGTATTTATCCCAATTAACACTATAAACTAAGCGCGGGAAGGGAATTCAACAAACTTTATCTGCCTATTCATTCGGTCACTTTACGAACTCGAACTTGTAATTCTCCAAGCAAATGTTACACTTGTTACAATTGCCAAATGGCATTCTATTCGATCCGTATGAAGGACATTTTGTTGAGGAAGTTACTCGTAGTTCTTGTCTTTTTCCGGAAGGTATCTGTATCTAGATAACACTGAATAACTGACTAAAAGTTTTTCGAGATACACGCGCGAACAGAGAAGCAACAGTAAAATGATTATTTCGGGAGCTAATTACATTGATACGGGGGTTAAATTAAACTGAAAACTCGTTAAGTGGATAAAGATACGAACATGGCATCGTTTTTTAGATCAAAGACCCTAGATACCACTTAGTCAGATTGCTTTCCAAATATGTAAAGGGGATGTCGCAAAGCACATAAATGGCTGAGAAGGCTGGGTGAATTGTTAATTAACTGAAGCTATACGACTTTCGAATGGATGCACAATATTCGTAAAGAGTTGCTTTAGAGTGGTGAGTTTGGGTGACTACGAGTATATCTTATCAAAATGTTGTTGTTGAGAATGTTTTAAACAACAGAAATGGATTGATACTCTTTCAAAGGCAAGCAAATGAGTTTGAGGAAAAAGTTGGTAATCATCAGGCGTGAAATAAAATTAACAAATTAGTCCTAAGACGAGGTTAGCAGTCGTCGTCGATTGAAGTATTTAAAAGATTAAAATCTTTGGACACTTCATGATATGAATATCACGGGAAATACATTAGTGCTTAAAGTAACCTTTAAAGGGCACTCTTAAAGCCATATTTCGTATAAAAGATGATGCCTTTGGCACAATGCACACAGGAGTTTTGATGGCTTTGCACACCGGCCGTATTTGGACTCTCGTCTTTTCGACATGCCATCTGATGCAATTACACCACGTTAGCTGATGCATCCCTGCGATCCCAAAAAGGAATGAATTCGGGTTTTCACCCATCTACTCGTAGAATGCGGCGTTGGTGTACGTTTCTGGAGGACGACAATGTTGGTCTTCACATCTTGTTAAAATAACTTGCACCTCTCTTTCAAACGAAGATTTAATTTTACGCTGATGGTTAGATTCGGTGGATAAGAAACAATTACTTAACAATTTGAGCCTAATTGAATCCTCTCACGGCTTCCGAGCTAGTTCAGTGACTAGGGGTCCCTCGGTAGGAAAAACTGCTGTAAGAGCGGTGACGGCGCAGTGGGTATCTGGGATACGCTTGCATCGGTTTGTAGAAATTCGACACAGTTGTAGTGGGTTATGGTACTCTGGTAACCGAAGCATTTACTCGATATTCTAAAAGAAACTGAGGAATTCCAGTTAAGAAAGTATACAATGAGCACTACTACTACATAGTTCTTTCAACCGAAAAATAATGTGCTACGCATTCAAAGGGCAACGAATGAGTCCTTTACGACCCTGACAGATATTATCAACTTTGTTAAAATATTGTATCAACTGTCCAACTATGTAAGAGTCAGCCTCAAAATCTATCGGTCTACCAGGACAACTTATTTAAAACGAGCTACACGAATCCGTGTCTGGTTCTGCTTTCAATGTTATGTTGGAGGTGTCGGGTTAGCATATAGGATGACAATGGATCATATTCCTGCATCATCAGTGATTCCTTTGACATTGGAGTATAATTTAAAGCAATTTCTTCGCTCTAATATGTCTATTTTCAGCTCATTCTCACGAACCTACTTACTGACTCAAAAGGCTCCCGACACGCCTTCTCCTAGTCTCCAATTACTCTCTTTAAGTCGGTTGAAGTCCCCTTCTTCTTCTACGTGAAGCCTCCATCCACCGTGTCTGTGAATTTTTCTTCTTTCATAGCTCGTCAAACGGGACCAACTATACTCGTATTATGAAAATACTTTAACCGTATTTGATAGTGTCCATTCCTCACCACTATAAGGTGCTCAGGTGACAAAGGTCTGATAGGATTTCAATTGCCTTTTTAGTCCAAACTAACGATGACAAAAATGATAGCAGAGCCTAGGTAGACAATGTCCCTCACTACATCGTAATTAGAGCTGTCGATTGTGCTGTGTGTTTCTTCTTGTTTGCAGCATATACTTGCTTTGCTCTTATTTATCGAATACACTGATGACAGCCCTCTGAGTTCTCCAAATTATGTCGATTTCATCGGCATAGTAGTTGCACAGACTTTTTAAAGGTTAAGCCTCCAGTGTTTGTTTAAAGAAGTCACTTGACAGCGCGACACTCTTTTTAACACAGAAGGTCTCGGCTTAGTCGTAACGGAATTTCATGGAGCAGCATGCGTTCATACTCAAACGTCATTTCTTACAGACAAATGAGATTAGCACGGATGCCAAAACTAGACATGGCTGTAAAAGAATAGCTCGGCCGAAAAATCGATGAAAGATGGTGAGTATCGATTTGGACTTCTTAAGATTTTTTCCAGGATCTGGCGGAATGCAAAGGTCCTGTCGAATTTTGACTTTTCTGATCCTAAACTGTACTCATACGGGCTAATCAAGTTGTTCACAAAGGGTTTCAGACTTTCACACAATATGGCAGATAAGATCTTGCATCCGGTGTTGAAGGGACTCATGACTATATCATTGGCGCAGTTGAAGCAGTCTTATTTTCTGTGAATCGGGTGATGGACACTCTTCGACCTGATAAGAGATGATGCTTTCAACGAATTCATTTCCAACAGATTTAAATACCTAGGATGATAAGCCTTCAGGTTCAGCTACTTTGTTAAAATTAAGCTTAGATACGAGTATTTCAATCTTCACTTTTTTCTATTTAAATCGCTCTATGTTGAGTTGTCTATCCTGTCTGACAGAGGGATGTTGTCTTCGTCTCCGTTATATAGAAGACGTTTCTCGTGACTACTAAATTGTGGCCTTTTTCGTCTCTTTATATTCCTGTGTGGGAATTGTTTCATTGACAGCTTCTCTCAATCTATTGGTAAAACGTTTATACGTTGTTAACAAATATTCTCGATTGCACACTCCTCGTGCTATATTTTCTTTGTTTGCGGAAGCCCAATTTCTTCCATTACATTATTTCAGTAGTATCCCTCTGTTGCCCGCTGCGGATATGCTTACTTATTGTTCTATCGAAAATTCCCTTCCTATCTATGCTCAGAACATTGCTCACATACCTAGCTAAGGAGCTCGTAGAAAAATTCGTTGGTGCCGTTGTCCTTGTCTTTTGTAGGAGCGCCTACTAGGTTTATGTTAGCGAGTTGATGCAGTGCTTATTTATCGGAAGTTTATTGACCTACATTATAAATATAACTAAAGCACGCACTCATGGCAGTGTGAGATTCTTACTCATTAAAAATCCTCCCGACTACGACAAGTTTCCTTAATAAGTAGCTCAAGCTTCTTGTGTTTATCGCGTTTGGTAGGTAGCTTTCCAGCGAAGGCACCTACTTTTAGCGTTATTTCATACGGTTTGTCCTTAAGGCGCTAAGTCGAACGGTCTTGTTATTTGAAGTCTCGTCCAATCTCCGGATTATTTCCTGGTTGCAGTGATGGCCAAGACGAGTGCGAAGTTTACGAGCAAAGCTTCTTACTTCGTCTTTCACGGTTGCAGTTCCCAGATCGCGATGAATATCGCTATTCCTTGTATACCATGGAGCATATACGATTGTTCTGTAGGTTTTAGCACTTGCTTATATACAAGCAGCTTGTTCATTTGGATTGTGAAATGTTTGACCTAAAGCCGAACTGGTGATCCGGGATCAATCGTCTTTCCTCAGTTATCGGTTTTAAGTCTTTAAGCAGGAGAATTTAGAAGACTTGAAATTATCGGCAGAAGCGAATTGGGTCTGTATGATTTTTTTGTTATTTGGACTTCTCCCCGGTTTTGGAACCATTATGACTTATGCGGCTTTCCATTGGCTTGAAACGTATAAAAGTCTCATGGAAGCATTTATAATGTAGAGGAGCTTCACATACGCTTTTCGAAGTAGCTCCTTTAGAATTTCACTTGTAATAAAGTCGTATCCTGGAGCCTTATTATTTTTTAGGTTTTTTTTATTGTTTGCTTTAGCTCAGACAGTGATTTCATATTGCAGTTGTCGGATCCTGTTCTGGGATTAAGTTCTTGGGCCAATTGACGTCCTTCGAACGGTTTGAATGTTTCTTCCAAGTGGTCGGCGAACAAATTCGCTTGTTCTTTGTCTCCTTTTGCCCATACGCCGTTGGCTGTTTTTATCGGTGGCAAGTGCATAAAAGGTTTCTTAGTCGACTTCAAGGCTTTCCAGAGCGAATAATTGGAACTCTTGTCCGCAGTCAAGCCTTCGAGGTAATTAGAAGTCTCACGGTTCTTATATTCTTACAGCATTTGCTTTAGCTTATTTGATAGGCTGTTCAAATAGGATTTATGCGAGGGCGCACGTGATTGTTGCCATCTCCTCCGTGCTTTCCTTTTTTCTCGTAGGAAGCCTTCTATATCGGGCGCGTATATTTGCCTTCCCTGTTTTATTCCTCTTGTTCGAAAGGAAGTGTTGTTCCAAACAGTAGCCTGCCCTTCGTCGACATGCATCTTGAACCCCAAAATGTATGCTTTGCGTTGAAATCACCACCGAGAATAAATTTTGACCCAAGTTGATTTCAGAGAGTAATCTCCGGAAATAGACAGGCATTAACTCAAGGAGTTGCTTAAAAATCAATTCTTGGCCAAATATTATTTGCATGTTCATTAACAATCTTCCATCAGTCTGTACCCATACCTCTGTGCATCTTTATGCTGATGATGTGCAATTTACCCTTGCCAAACCCTTTGGCAAAACAGATTAACTTGCTTTCCTTGTTAATGAGGATCTCAGCCGAATCTCAGCTTGTTCCTAATGGCTTGGGTAATGGGTTACTTCCTAAACCAACAAAAATCTCAGGTAATAGAACAAATTGCTCTCAGCACTTTACCTGATATTTTTGTTTATAATAACAAAATCGAGGACGTCAGCTAATTGTTCAGCTACCCTTGGCTTGTTCAAAGATTCGTTGTCATTTAGACTTTTTCCAGAACCGCTATTTGCTAGTTCGACACATTTTTGCATACGCAGCTGTGAGCTCTTCCAGTATGTTGTATACCAATAACATTTACAACTTGTCAAAAACGCGCTTTGGGATGAGTTAGAATCTTATCATGCTGTTGCCAGTGGCAGGTTTTCTGATTTATCGTGCCGCAGGAGAGAATAGATATTTTAAAAGTTATTCAAAACCACTTCTGCTAAACTTTTAACATTTAATACTTTACATTCAGTTCACCTTTGAATACCATTGCTAACCATATTTTTGTTTTTCTCTTTTTAGGTAAGTGACTGGAATATTTCATTTTTGAGTAAGTTACACGTCACGATTTTTTTTTTAAACCCGTACAAATGTCAAAGACAGGAAATATCGACCAAGTGTTTAAAAAGATTGGTTTTAAATTTTGTTGCTCTTGTGACTGTCCTGAGTGTCACGGGTAATGAGTTGCATAAGCGAGGGGTATGGATGAAAAATGTACATTCAGATTAAATCTGGACTGAGTCAGAGCAGCTGTTGTTTGTGAGGTAACAAATTTTAGTCTGCTGTATAAATACTCGGGCTGTCGAGTCTATGTACATAATTCCATGCAGTAGGATTACTTAATTAAAAAATGAGCTTAACTTAACAAGGTTATCGAAACTGAGATTCATTATATGATTATCTAGAGAAGCTGGATATATGGTCATAGTATCTTTTGTTAAGGACGTACCTTGCCAAATTGTTATAGATAACATTTAATTTTCGTCAAGTATTGTAGTCAACATTACAAAAGCCTTTACAGCCATTAAATAATAAAGGCAAGAGTAGCGTCTTAACAAGTAGCACCCTAGGCACAGAGCGTAGGGTGAGTCATAAAAAACGGAGACCATTATAGACTTGATCGGTCCAAGATAGGGTATCGCTAAGTTTCTAGCCGTATGAGCTTATGGAACATTGTTCCAAATTTCTGAGCAAGAAACTGAATGTATCCGTTTTGTTTTTATAAATACATAGAACCTTCGATTTTTCTGAATGAAGGGACAATCTGTGCCCACTGCTGAATTTTTTAAAGAACTAAGTGGTTATGACTACACTTAAAGTGCTTGAGCACGTGTTAAGTTTTTTTTTTAGAAAAATGGGACAGAGATAGAAAGAAAGATGTTTGGGCTCAGTGGCTATTTCACACCATGGGTGGCATCCAACATTTAATGGGGAGACTAATTTATTGGTGTAATTGGAATTGTTGTTCTAATTCAAAGCAACCACTTAACGTGGTCTTTGTTGCCTGGAAAAAATACTGTCCTTTCGGGCGCGGCTGGGTTTGAACACCGAACTGTCCGATTTGGCTTACACTACCACTTGAGCCCCGGCCACCCATTGTTTCCATGTCTTCGTTTATGTTTTCTATAGCACAACTAGTTCTGTCTAACAAACAGCAAAGTTAAAGTAACGGACGTTGCCTGCAAACATATCTTTTACTATTGTAGTTGCAGGAGTTCATTTACATAAAGCGGGAACAATAACGGCCCGAGAATGGAACCCTGTGGTACCCCTGCAGTCAATCCAAGAAATAAAGTGTAGTAAAATTGATTAGATCTGCAGTGATAGTTTGGTACCACCGTAAAATGATGCCACTAGAAATAAAGTACTAGAAGAAAAGTAGAAAGAGACGTTTGAAACAAGAGATTTGACATCTTGACTTCTATTTCAAGAGAGTTGGCTGTTATTATTTTGTAAGTTCTGAAAAAGTAAAAACGTGTTTCGCAACTCCTTTTCGCACGAAAGCCGGTTTGAGTGAGACTTAAGAATTTCTCGCTAGTTAAGTGCATTTGCATCAGCAGTATGGCAATCGGTCTATATTCGGGGCTGATTCGATTATTATTCGACTTGGCAATCGGAGGTATTTTTACCTTTTTCCACAAAACTGGGTATTCGTAGGTGATAAGAATAAAAAAAAGGGGAGAAGAAGCTTTAGAAATATTAGATTGATTTCCTGCAACCCTGTTGCATTTGATTTGACCGACAGCAGGGCTGCCATGACGTCTTCATCGGTTAAAGTTGAAATTTTCTGTACTTGAATGAGCCATAATCCCAGGAACATGATGATTTTGAGAAACAGGACAGCCATAGATACAAACTACGTCTGTCGGTTCATCTGATTTTTGCTTACAATTGCCAAACATCCGCATCTTTTGCCAAAGATCTTTTTCAGTTTAAAGACTCTGCAACTCCATGTAACACGGACGACATTCTGTCCTCAAACGAAAAATTATGGTCATTGTATTGGTTTACAGGGGTAAACCAGCACTGCACTGTGTAACAAGGGTAAAACATCGCTATTCATTATCTTTTACGTTAAACACTAACAACATCAAGAGGTTGACGTTGATTCTAGACGCAGGCATCATGTAACATTTCCATGACATTACATGTTACAAGGAAAGTATTTTATGTATCTATGTATCAATACTGGTCTACAGAAGGGCCGAGGAAAATTAGATTGACTGCCTCGCAACCTTCGAGTGAATTTAATGAAATTCCATAAAAAAGGGACAATTAATTCAATTAAGTTTTATTGTTTACTGTTGTAGACACTGTTTTCTAAATTTGCATCCACAAGATACTTTGAATTTAATTAGGGCTTTGTATGCCCTTTAATTATTCGCCCATAATTCAGCGCGGTTTTTAGTCAAACACTTTTATAATAAATTCTAGTTGGAAAATTAGTATTCATGGTCACAAAAAAGTGATCGAAAAAATTTCTCTGATTTTCTAATAGAGAGTCAATAGTCTAGAGAATTCTTAATGTATGTAAGGAAATTCATTTAAATATCAGCAGCCAAAATTTGAATACAGATTCATCTTGTCAATGAGATGAGAGATAAGATTATTCTCAACCTAACCTAACCAGTTCCATTAAGTTGGCATTTGAATTGGAATATGTTTAAAACGCAAAAAAGTATTTCAATGGAATGTTGAGGTAAGTAATGGTAGAAATGACACTGATGAATGAATGATTGCCTTAATTTCAGCAAGAGTGCCCACTTCATATATTTATATACTTTCTGCCGTAAATTTTTGATGCTTTGGACCCTCGATAGTCCAGCGACTTTCAAAAATGGTATTGATAACTTTGGCATTTTTTTTTTTTTGTAATTAGCACGCATTGAAGGGATTTTGTGCATCTTTTAATGGAAATAATGTAAAAGGCATTCATCTCCCAGTCAACAATGTTGGTTTTTAGCCAACAATTGTAGCGAAGGTTAAACAGCAAGTTATAGCCTCCACGATATTCAACAGGCACGCTACGAAGATGAGTAGCTGGAAAGTAATACTGAAAGTTTTCATTTCAGATCATATACACAGCAAATTCAAAATAAGATGCGAGGTTTCAGAATCTGTAGCGAGGTCTTGACCGAATACCAACTAGACACTGCCTTATTTAACACGAAAAACAAATAAAATAAAACTCAAAAGCTGAACGGTGTCCTTACTATGTGGTTTGAACTGGCACGTTAAACAGCCTTGCAGATCGCTCGTTCTTTGATGGAACGCGGATCTGCAGCAACTACTTTAAGAAACGGAGGTACTTATACTTTTTAGGTGACGCTATAGTCCGGGAAGACCTGGGCGCCAGCCAACAGTCGTCTCCGGCTAACTCCATCCTTCACTACCTGCCTTCAGCTTCGCACGCTAAATTGCCTGAGGTCTTCTTACACTTACGTACGCCACCTGAGTCGGGGTTTTCATCTATTGCGTGGTCCCTCGAGGATGGATTCGAAAACTACTTTTCGAGCCCGAACGTTGGTGTACATTCGCTCCATATGACATAGCCATCTCAGTTAGTTAACCTTCTATTTTCTGGTTTAGTCGATGTCGCCGAAAAATCCGTACAGTACACCGTCTATACAGACGGGACCTTTTTTGATATCATAGGTCTCGTTGGGATCTTCACCTACCTTGATGGGGCAGCGTGCGTTCTCCATCGTCATTCTGCACTTACGGACGAGTTTGGCAGGGATGGCAAAACCAGACATTGCCCTGTATAGGTCGTCTCTATAGATACTGTCATACACAGCCTTCAAATCGATGAATAGGTAGTGTGTATCGATCTCAAGCTCATGGATTTTCTCCAAGATCTGCCATAGTGTTAATATTTGGGCGATGGTGGATTTTCCTGGCCTAAAACCACACTGATATGGACCTATCAGGCTGTTGACGAACGGCAGATAGGAACTTGTTAGCGGAGTTAAGAAGAAGGATGCCTCTGTTTGGCGCAGTTTAAAGAGTCTCATTTCTTGTGGATCACACAAACAAGGCCTTCCTCCAATCATATTAAAGAGATGAGGTGGTGTATGCTCTTACCAAGTCATCGCCTGCCGCTTTGAAGGGATCGGCAGTCAGGCTATGTGCTCCAACAGCTTTGACTTAAACTTTGATATTGATAGCTGTATTTACTTCACAACGGAATTCTTGGTCTACATCGTCCCGGTTAAAAGGTTAATTCTATCTAACAACGGTATTCGATTCGCCATCACCGTTAAACAATATTCAGAAATGTTTTTTCCGAATCCATCGACTGTGACTCTACTACGATGTGCCCTTCTTCGTCTCTACAAGCTACCTCGGTTCGGAGCTTGTATCTGTAGCAAGTTTGTTTGCCTTTTGCTAAAACTTCGGAATCTCATTCCTGGAGTAGCATCTTTCAATTTGCTTGACCACGAGCTTCTCATATTCTTTCTTTTTTTTCGGAGAAGCTGGTCTTTGTCTCTCCTCTTGTGCTCATAGAGCTCGTGAGCAGCTCTATTCATTCTATCCAGTGCCGTTTTGTATGCATCTTGCTGAGTTGCATGTGCTTGCCGGCACCCGTCGTCAAACTAGAGGTTTCGTTGTGGTGGTCGAGTGATTCCGAAGACATCAGAAGCGACATATCTGATGACTTTTTGGCAGTGGGATTGCGACTGTTTTCGATGCTTGATGATGGCGGAAGTTGAAATCTTATGAGATTGGGACAAACTCGATCGAAAAGGATCTGGTTATGATTTGCGATTGTAGCCGCCTTGGTTGGAAATTTCTGAGTCTGTACTTTCAAAGTCACCTTCTGCTGAAAAAAGTCGTCCTTAGTACAGAACTTACTGGTGCATTGATGACATTGCGCGGCGACTTTGATCCCTGTCGTCCAGATGATGCAATAACACAAGAACCCCTGCTGCAGAAAAAAAACACGATATTGACTTTTTCTGTACCCAGCAATGGTTTCGGCTAGAACCCTGTCCGCTCTTCAGAGATGAATGCCGAACCGATTTAAAATGCTGTGCTTATAGTCTTGCTTTGTGGCCTCCAAGTTAATTCGAGAATGCTAGACTTTACTGAATGCAATGGGAAATCTGAATTCAATGAGTCATGTCTCGGTCCAGGTGAAGTCTGTATAGGTCCTGGGTTAGGGTTTAATCTAATATGTTCATAACTCCCGATATCTCTAAGAGATCAGCGGGTTCTCTGGTGTCACGAAGTAAGAAATGTTGTAGCCAGCTTACTGACATCATGACGGAGCACTACGGCTCTTTACTTGTATTATTTAGGAGTCTTTCCTCTAACAGTTTCGACAGTGTATGAGAAACTCGCTAATTTAACTCAATGATTCGAAGAGCCTAGGGATGAAAGCAAATCGGTTCCGTGTTGGGATAGGAATTTGAAAACAAGAGTATTGGAAGCATGAATTTCAATGTCATGTGTCAAGATTCAGTTTTCCACATCGGACACCACACCGCCGTCTTTAGAATGATCCACCGAACAGCTATGCCATAAATAAGGGCCCAAGGCACGATTTTGACTTGTGGACCCCATTTTTAGCCTACAGATGTCTTGAGAAGAAAACTACCAGAGTTCTGTTCGATTTTCAGGATGATGCTTCGATACTTGGCACTACAAATGCAGCGCTGCTAAAGTGCCACCAGAGAAAAGCAAACTCAGGGATTAGTCCTTCCGAGTAAGCTTTGCTCAAATTTAGCAATATTTTGGATAGGAATACATTTTCTAGCTGTGTCTTATCTAAAGAGGCTGATAAGATGCTTTGTTTTGTTTATGGTATATTTCTCCCAAAAAACATTACTTAGACTGCAGATACTGCTGGTAGAGCTGGAACAGATAACTTCATGCTGCATGACTCATTGAGGCAGTAGGCTGAAACGTGTCCAAATAGAATACAATGATGAGTAATATTTTCAAAGAGAAAAAAATGAACAAAACAGTTATTTCTGAATTGACCAGCATCATTCAATAATCACCCAATAACGTGAGCTCCTCGACCTACACAAAATTGGAAAGCAATATTTTAATGAACTTGCAAATGAGTTCACAACAAAATTTCTACACAAAAACACGAAACGAACAGAGCGAATGAAAATTAGGGAACAATAAATTGCCCCAGACATCAGAGGGCCACTTCAATCAATATCTCATTTGGATAAACAATTTGGAAATATTCACACACTTCACAAGCTGAAGAGAATACAATGACTAGACAGAGAAATCCACAGAAGGGTGAAAGATTAAGGATGTAGGATCAAACTGCTGCAACATAAGCATCCAGGGCATAGATAATTAATAGTAAAATAATGATTTATAGTCAGTCGCTGTTGTAGTCCAAACAATGCGGGACGTTTATGATGGGTTTTATTCACTTACCATCTCAACCCACTTTACAGTGCCTTCCATCCGTCATGAAACTAATCAAAACATGGGTGTTTTGGGGGGCTTTTGTCAATCATAATGTGGTCACATGAAAGGGTCATTATTATCCTTTTTGTTATCCTGACCTGGGTTGTATTTGTTTTATGGAAATTTGTCCACACCCACGCAGTTATAGGTTTTGGTGTTTTTTCCTCTCTTCCAAGTGGACTAGGGTTACAGATTGACGGTGCAGATTGACACATGTTGACCAGTGTCCTGATGTCATTTGTTTTGATTATTGATCATCCAACACTGAACCTGTTTATTGGTTTACCATGTCATCTGGACTGTTGGAATCAATAAAATTTTAAACTTGCAGCACTTGACTGTTACTAGTGGCAATTGGTCAGTAGTGCGGAGAAATGCCTATCTACGTGTCTGTATCTAAGAGAAGGCATGGAATCTTTCGGATAATCAGAAGTTCGTCATTGGTGTCGAAGTGGGCAGCTGTTAAGGCATTACGCTTAATTACACTATCGATTGATTGCGGGGTGGCATGGACTTGGGAGTAGCAAGCTGAACTGCCCACTTGCCTCGAAGGTTGATGAGTACTGTACCGTGGGAATGGTAATGTCCTTATCGGTACATGAGTAGGCATCGATGCGGAATTTCGAGTTTCTCAATTAAGTTATTCACGAGTTTTACATTTGCTTGTTTTTGATGGAAATGACATGGAAGATTGAGGAACTCAAGCAAAGTTGTTATTAAGCCTCAAGTCTTCTCCAAATCGATTAAGTTCTTGAATTTGATACTTCGCAGATCGTTAATCACAGGAGACTTATGAAGTGCTATAGCTGAAGTATAGTAGATATCACGATTTCGGGGGAAGTTGGCCAGGCCAAATGGTGTCATGACTATACCTCAGAATAGTCATTTGCAAACATGCATTTTTGAAAGGTGCAACGCTTAAGCTAAGTAACGAAGTAACGAAAGGAATAAGTGACACCTCGAATGAAGGTGGAGACGTAAACCACTCCATGGCACGACAGGCTGCAGGTACTAGTGACTGAAGTAATGGGTGCCGATGCTTACGATTATAATGACTTGTAGGATGTCCTAGTTGTTGCTTAAGTGCTGGAACTCAACAGAAAGAAGGTCTGGAAGGTACAATAGTAGAATCCAAAATAGTCTCCCAAAAAATTTAAAGACCGTTCTATTAATTTCAATCTAAGGATAAGGATAAGGATAACTATGCGGACTTTAGAATAAGGGGTCTCTCATCAGTAGATCTTTTATTGAGCAATTTGGGGTGGAAGGCTATTCCTTTAAGTTCAAGTACCTGTTTGTAAATGATTCCGAAAGTATTAAAATTAATTTTTCCACGCTGCCTCGCAATATAGAAACTGTATGCAAGAATAATACCCCAAACTTTTTCTAATAAAACCTCCAATTTGGTAGTCGCTTGTAAGGTATTTCTAGAAATTTCGGCTGTGGATACATGTTAGGGACACAAAGATCAAAACTTAGTTTATAATTCTCAGTTTTTTCCACTAGGATAGGTTATGAGAAGTTGGAAGCTAGGGGGCAATAAACAAACTGAAAAATTTGTCACTTTTCTCACCAAATTCGAGGCTTGCCCATACCTCCATTTACCAGAGAGCATTTTTTCTGTACTCTTTTTGGTTGATTCTTAGAAATTCTTTTCGTGGATGTGCGAAAACTTGCATCTCATCTGTTCTAAAATTGCTGCTCAAGGAGCTTAAGGCCAGGTTTCATGGCTTGTGACAGAATTTTCCGGATTGTTCTCTTCAGAGCATGAGACGCAATAATCCCATAAAATTCTACTATTTGATGTAGTCGCCACGATGGTGGTAGCATAGGCCCTGAATTGTTCCAGAAATGAGGCCGAATTTTTTCAGGATAGCGCTACGTATCATATCGCCGTGAAACTATTGACTTACTTAGGATTGGATTCACCGGGTTCATGTAATGATGCCACTCAATTACTTCCCATGGATCGGGATAAATTCCTTGGTGTATCCAAACAATTCACACGTCAATGTTCATCATGCTAAAGGCCGTATTTACTCAGTACATCCAAATAATGCCGAGTGTTTCTATTTGAGAAGTGTTGGTAAATTTCAAAGGTCCTAGTTTATGTGCAAATTTGAGAAGGGCCGTGCATATCAAAATGGAATTGAATTTTTAAATTCCTTGGATTATCCTGGTGTCTCGCCGTATAAATTGCCAGTCAAAGCCGCCGTGTCAATTATTCTCTTGCGCAAAATTAATCCACCGCGATTTTTTAATGGAACAAAATGCGTCGAATGTCATCGAGGCAACTATTTTTGATGGAAAGTCGAAAGTAAAATATGTGCTCATTCCCCGCATTCCCATCATTTCTCCATTCGACTTGCATTATCAATGAAAATCAACAAGGCACATGGTCAATCACTTCAAGCTTAATATTGCTATTTCATTTTTTTCTTATATAAAAAAAATTCAAAGGTCAGTTGATCTTGCAGACCCGTGAACTAGTCCATATTTTCCTACCCAACGACTACCGTACTCTTCACCTAGCCGACTCTTAACTTCACGACCATAGTGGGCTGGAGTACCATCCTGTTGGAAATATGATGAGACTAGTTGAATCAGTGGAATGTTCTCCAACAGTTCTGGTTAATCACTTCGCAAAAACTCCAGATAGTTTGTAGAATTCAGCCTAGGTGGTAGTTTGAAGGGGCCGATTAATTTGTTCCCAATTACACCTGCCCACATATTGAAGCTGAATTTGTGTCTCCTTATATGTAAATTGTCCGCAGCCTATGTATGAAGATTACGATAATTTGTGATCCCATCTCTTGTTATTTGAGATTTGTCTGTCCAATGAATTCTGCTTATAAGCTCATTGTCATCCAAGTTCCGCTCCAGCGACCAATGATGCTGATTTCTCCCATAAGGTTGTTTATTTGAAACTGATCCCGTTTCCCGAAGCCTTCGATAGGTATTTCCAAATACTCTTTCATCAGGAAGTCGTCGGCTACGATATGGTTCCAGGTATCTTTGCCGCGCTCTAGTTGAACTTCCCATAATGGCAGACAGTAAACTTGGTTTTTAAATGTAGACATTTCAAATAGTGTTTCTAATCGACTGTAAATTAAACTTATGAATTTACCTTTTTTTTTCTAATTTTTTATACCATTTTCCGAATAGCCCTTGATACCCTAAACCTAATTTTTAAGGGACAGGGTAAAGAAATAAGAGTTTTGAGGAGTAGGCTTAGAAATTGGATATCTGAAGTCACAAATAAGATATCAACTTTATTCTTATTTAATTTATTTATTCATATGTATATACAAAAGTTACAAATTTAAAATGCGATTTTACATGCATTTGATACATATAGAATAGTTAGTGACACCTTTATTTATGAAAAATAGAGACGATGCCACATTATAAAAAATATATTCACAAAGTTAGAAAACCAGAAGTTCAATTCAAGAAAAAGAGGAAAGAAGAAAAAAAAAATAATAATAATCTTTAACAAATTAATAGCGGATACATACAAAATCTAATGTCTTCTTCTTCTTATCCTTTTATTAACCCTTTCCTCGTTATACGAACTTATGTGTAACAAGTTTCCCATTTTTACTGCCTCGCTGCTGCTCCGCATATGGGGTTGGCTAATGTCGCAGACCGCAGAATGCGTCTACATAATGCTCGGTCCTGGATCGCTTCAGTGGTTAACCCCAGACGTTGTTGCGCATTTGCCATCTGAGAAATCCAGGAATTCTTTCTCCGACCTCGTTTTCTTACAGTTGGAGTGACCGTAGTTGATAGTGCCTTTTTAACCGGATTTTCCGCAGATCTTCTTTGAACGTGGCAATACCAACTTATTCTATTCGCCTAAAGCTGTTCGGTTACCGAATTCTTTATATATAGACTTCCTCTTATACGCGTAGATCTAATGCAATCGCGTTTAGTGACTCCACTAGACATCCTTAACATTTTCATTTCCGCTGCCGTCATTTTGTTTTTAAACGCTTCGTACATTGTCCAGCACTGTGAACCGTATATAAGAGCTGGTCTAACAACCGTGGTGTAGAGTTTCCCCTTTAATTTAAGTGGAAATTTTCGGTCGCAAAAGATTCCCGAATTTTCCCGCCAGTTCATCCATCCCATGTTAACGATTGATCCTAAGTACTTAAAGATAGTGCTTTTCGGAAGAACTATTCCGTCCAACATTATATCCGGAACAGGTCGCAACGGATGCGCAAATGGGCACGTCAAATGCTCCGTCTTTGAACGACTTATTTAAACCCGTTTCTCTCTAGCGCATTTCTCCATGAATCTAAGGCATTCTGTAAATCTTCGACGTTATCGCTAAGTATAACTGCGTCGTCAGCGAAGAGAATTGGCGTTACATTTGCCTCGCGCATGCAGTCTTTTAAAAGATAGTCGAATACTACGTTAAAGAGGAAAGGGCTAAGTACGCTTCCTTGATGCACAAAATCGAATGTAAATGGCAGAAATAGGTAAATACATAGTTGAGCAAATGAGCAAATCATTTCTCTTTTTTTATTTTTTTTTATTTATTTATTTTACTATATTTTAAATTGAATAACTTAGAAGAGTTTCGATTTCATGATGATTAAAACTAAAAAGCCATGATTTAACTACTTTAGAAAATGTGGACAAATTTCTTATGGATCGAATTTCTAAGTGCGAAACGCAGGGACATTTACAACAAAGTTTGAATGGCTGCGTTAGCTGCGAAAGTCAGAAATTGGACTCTCCAGGTACCCGCCTCTCATGAAAAAGACCTTAAGGACTTTAAAATAGAATAAATGGCGCAAAGGGAGAATATTCAAGGCCCTGAAAAGGTCCATTGTGTGCGCATAACGGTGAAAACCACAAACACTACGAATTGCAGATTTTTGAGGGACAGTTAATTGCTGCAGTTTACTAATATAAGCGCCACCCCAACTACAAAGCCCATATTGCAATCTGGATTGGAATACACCATAATAAACCCTTTTCAACGTGTTAAGAGAGCAATACTTTCTAAGGCGGAAAAGGCAACGAGTAGCAGAAAGAAGATATTTTTTTAAGGCAGAAATGTGCTTGGACCAGTTCAGGTTTTGATCTATTGTAACACCAAGGTACTTGAAATTATCTACACCTTCAATTTTGAAACAATTAGTACTACAGTTAGTATTCCTGTTGAAGGTTTTACCAACTTGGATTCTGCATTGGCTGTATAGCAAGTCGTAACACGGGCAGACATTAGAATGAAATACTATGTCTAAGTCGGGGTACTCTTGCTTAGTAAGACTGATAAACATCAACTTAGTTTTACTACTAACAATAAGTTTGTGATTAGCATACTGGTTGTATCTAAGTAGGAAAACATCATGGTCTATATCAGCGATTAGATCTAGCGGACTTGCTGAACAATATGCAACGCCAAGGTCGTCGGCAAAAGCTGTAACTTTACCTATGAATGCAAGAGAAAATAAGGAATTTATGTAAACTAGGAATAAAATTGGGCCAAGTACAGAACCTTGGGGTACCCCCAGGTTATTGCTTTTTGAACTGCTTATATTCCAATTTTTACATGTTGCATTCTGTCTTTAAGATAAGACTCAAACCAATTGTATATGAATCCTCTGAATCCGACCTTATATAGTTTATCTAATAGTATGACGTGGTCAACCATGTCAAACGCCTTAGTTATATCCACAAAAAGGCCTGCACAAAACTGTTTTTTATCTAGTCCCTTATATAAGAAGGAGCAAGAGTCCAATAGAGCATCCTCAGTGGAGAGGCCAGTTCTGAAACCAAACTGCATAGGAGAGAAAAAATTATAATGATTGAGATAAGTTAATATTCTCGTTTTAATTATTTTCTCAAAAACTTTTGAAATTGATGGCAATAAAGATATTGGTCTGTAGTTTGATTTATCGGTCCTGCTGTCCTTCTTAAATAACGGAATCACTACAGCGCATTTAAGTTCAGATGGAAAGGTACCGGACATAATACTAAAATTAAAAAGGTAAGTTAAAATATCTACTAAGTTGGGTCCAATGTGCTTGAGTACCAAATTCGATAATTTATCATTACCATGTAAATTGGAATTGTGAAGGAAATTAATAGTTTTTAGTAATTCAAATCCCGTAATGAGCTTAAACATGAAGCTGTTTCTAGAACAGTTGTTTTGAGAGCCAGCCGTAGGGCAACAGTTACACGAAATTTGCGAGTTTCTTGGAAAAGAAGTTTGTCCAATGGAAGCAAAGTAATTGCTGAACTCATTAGCTATTTCCAAAGGATGTGAAATGTTAATACTTCCATTTTTAAGTACAATGGGATCTGCGTTAGTACACACTTCCGACTAACAATACTATTAACTACTTGCCACTCTTTCTTAAGATTTCCACTTGTCGCTTGTATTTTCGAACGAAAATAGTCATCCCGTGCTTTTTTAACTTCCTTTGTCACTTTTGCGCAGAATTTATCAAAACGATTTTTTTAATTGGTGTTCAAAGGATGTTTCCAACATTTTTTTCTTAGTTTGTTTTTGATATTTATTTTTTTGACAAGGTTACGAGTTATCCAAGGCTTAAGGCGACACTCCGATTTTTTGTGTGTTATAGTGCAAGTAGATGCGCTTATGTAATTTTTCAGAATACTAAGAAATACACTATAAGCTGAAGAAGCATTTCTTTCAACATAAACACTTTCCCAATATTCATAACGTAGCATATTGTTCAATTATATGAACGCAGTTCAAAAGACTTGTTTTTCTTCTAAAAATAAAGTCCTAAATATTATAAGTATTAACAGAGCAATTTCCGGTAACATAGGTCAGGGTACACCAAAGTAAGCCTTTTCTTAAATCCTCGATAAATAATGTCAACATTGGAGATAGACCCAATGATAGATAGAAGAATGTACCCAAGAATCATTTTCCAAATTATCGTTGATGAATTATTGAACATGAAATGTGGAACAGCATGCACGAGGAATGCATAACACTCGCAAAGTACCATCTGGGGACTATATCGAAATACCATCACGTCGGCAAAGAAACATGGTGGTGGAATGACGAAACCAAACGAGCTGTGGCCGACAAGAAGAGTGCATTCCAAGCGTGGACAAAATGCGATCGGAGCGACGATATCGAAAAAGCTCGACTGGCTCTTGAATACGAGCGTCTTAAAAAGATCGCAAAGAAAGTCTTGGCTCGAACTCAAGCGGCAGAAGCGGAAATCCTGTACCAGGAGTTGGAAGAAATATCCTCACGATCGGCAGATAGAAGACAAGCTATCCAAGAAGTTCAAACGTCGTACAATACTAAAATGCCAAATATTTTTAAGCTTGCTGCACAGAGGCGAAAAAATTCAATGGAAATAAGCTCGCCGAAATACATCAAAAACGCAGACCATCGCTTACTAACAAACGAAAAGGAAATTTTTGACCGGTGGCTTGAATACTGCAAGGAGTTGCTTAACAAACAGTTTCCACGTAATATCGTGCCGACAGCTGGTCTATTCGAGGAGGAAGTTTCGAACTTTTCAATCGAAGAAATAAGTATAGCAATCGGATGGTATATTGAAAGCGGGGGAAAGCGACGGGACCAGACAGCACTCCATCAGAGTTTTGGTCGAAGATGGAGGGGATCGGCAGCGTTTGGCTATCGAAACTTTTAAATAAATTAAAATGTGGACAACCTATGCCGAATCAATGGAGAAGTAGCTTCTTGGTTCCATTATACAAAGGAAAAGGCGATACTCGAGAATGCAACAACTACCGTTCAATCAAGCTTATGTCGCACACGATGAAAAATGTCGAAAGAGCCTTAAACGAACGTCTTCGGCAAATAATAAAGCTCGATAATAGCCAGTGTGGATTTGTTGAAGGAAGATCGACGGTGGACGCTATCCAAAGCCTACGAATAATAATGGAAAAGCACCGAGATTCGTCTAAGGACTTACACATGGTATTTATCGACCTCGAGAAAGCATTCGATCGAGTGCCTAGGGATCTCATATGGGCCGCTCTGCTCGTCTCAAAACGTACCGGAAATGTATGTTAGAATATTACAAGACATGTACGGAAACATGAAAACTGCGGTTAAAAGTTCTGCTGTACTAACGAGAGAATTTCCAGTTAATGTCGGAGTGCATCAAGGAAGCGTACTTAGCCCTTTCCTCTTTAACGTAGTATTCGACTATCTTTTAAAAGACTGCATGCGAGAAGCAAATGTAACGCCAATTCTCTTCGCTGACGACGCAGTTATACTTAGCGATAACGTCGAAGATTTACAGAACGCCTTAGATTCATGGAGAAATGCGCTAGAGAGAAACGGGTTTAAAATAAGTCGTTCAAAGACGGAGCATTTGACGTGCCAATTTTCGCATCCGTTGCGACCTGTTCCGGATATAATGTTAGACGGAATAGTTCTTCCGGAAAGCACTATCTTTAAGTACTTAGGATCAATCGTTAACATGGAAGCGAAATGTGACGACGACGTAAACCATAGAATGAGTGGGGGGTGGATGAAAGGGCAGGAAAATTCGGGAATCTTTTGCGACCGAAAGTTTCCAGTTAAATTAAAGGGGAAACTCTACACCACGGTTGTTAGACCAGCTCTTATATACGGTTCACAGTGCTGGACAATGTACGAAGCGTTAAAAAACAAAATTACGGCAGCGGAAATGCGATTGCATTAGATCTACGCGTATAAGAGGAAGTCTACATATAAAGAATTCGGTAAGCGAACAGCTTGAGGCGAATAGAATAAGTTGGTATTGCCACGTTCAAAGAAGATCTGCGTAAAATCCGGTTAAAAAGGCACTATCAACTACGGTCACTCCAACTGTAAGAAAACGAGGTCGGAAAAAGAATTCCTGGATTTCTCAGATGGCAAATGCGCAACAACGCCTGGGGCTAACCACTGAAGCGATCCAGGACCGAGCATTATGTAGACGCATTCTGCGGTCTGCGACATTAGCCAACCCCATATGCGGAGCAGCAGCGATGCAGTAAAAATGGGAAACTCGTTACGCATAAGTTCGTATAACGAGGAAAAGGTTAATAAAAGGATAAGAAGAAGAATTATTGAACACCGTATGTATCATTCAATTTCAATGAATGTATTCATTGTTGACAACATAATAAAATTTCTTTCTATTATTTCTAATTAAACAAGTTAAACGAAACTTCCATGATTTTTATGAGGCAGGAACGCACGGGTACCAGCGTAAAAATCTGTTCAAAATGTTATATGAATTGAAAATAATGACTTCTACTCGTACAGTTAAGTTAATTACGCCTATTGCCTCCATGTCGCTTGAATAGATGGAACTACTGGATGAACAGTGTTACTTAACAACTTTCTTGGGTTTTCGAGTCGCACATTTTGAGGGAGATTTTTTTTTAAATAGTTTTTCTTATTAATATTGGTTACTAACAGCAACATATATTTTCTTAAGATAAAAATAAAAAATTATGCAATTAAGGAACAATATTACAATAGTTTGAAGGCAGTTATCTTTTTTTGCAAAATTTATACAGCCATGAAACCTTCTATTAGCACATCGTTTAACATTATAGCCCGCTTGAACTCACACAAAGACTATGATAAAAGGATAGGTTACTGTAATTTTTCCCTCTTTTTGGCACATTGTACACAGATCTATAATTCATATGACTTCAAAGGCAAAGTGCTTTTTTCCGCAATTACCTTACATGGTATGAGTAACACTGCTTTCGACTTCCTCTCTATCCTTGAAGTCTGTATTCTTTTTATAAAATAATCAGTGGAAAAATAGAAGTGAAAGACCCATGAACGCTTAAAATAAAACAAGGACTTATCCATCAAATAAAAATAAAAAATTGAGATATTGGAATGCTTAAAAAAGGAAAGACAAAAAATGATATTCCGATGCAATTTAAGGGTGATGTCTGTAGTCGCTAAAATTGTTCAAAAGCAACACAACAAACAGAGCTACACGAATTAAGCATTGCGTGTTATTTTTGGATAAAAATATTTTTCCCAATAATAACCAGGTTGGATTTTGAAAGAGAAAATGTCAACAGAGGATGCTATTCTCAAAGTACTTATGACAACTATTTGAAGGCTTCAACTATAAAAGATATACTCGTACTATGGCTCTTTGATGGCTCAATATGTGAAAGCATTGGACATGGTTAAATACGACTTGTTGTTAAAAATGTGGGGTTGAGGGAGTATTGCAAAAAATTATTCCACTCGTATTTAAAACTAGCTGACCCGTGCGACTTCGCTAGGGTACATATGGTATGTACGAGGGCGGGTCAATAAGTCCGTGACTTTTGGATTAAAACACAGATTTTTTGATAAAAAAATAATTTTATTTTTCAACGTAGTCTCCCTTGAGCTCTATACACTTTGTCCAACGCTTCTCCAATTTTTTTATCCCTTCCAAAAAAAATGATTTGTCGAGGTCCTCAAAATAGGCCTTTGTTTGCGAGATGACTTCATCATTGGAGTCAAATCTTTTTCCACCAAGCCATTTCTTCAGGTTTGGGAACAAGAAGTAGTCGCTCGGAGCCAAATCTGGAGAATAGGGTGGATGAGGGAGCAATTCATAGCCCAATTCATGGATTTTTGCCATGGCAACTGCACATGTGTGCACCCTTGCATTGTCTTGGTGGAAAAGAACTTTTTTCTTGGCCAAATGAGGTCGTTTTTTTTTTCAAATCGTCATTGAATCGGTCCAATAAGTTGGCATAATATTCCCCATTAATTGTTCTTCCCTTTTGAAGGTAGTCAATGTGGATTATCCCGCGTGCATCCAAAAAAACAGTCGCCATAACTTTATTGGCTGACAAACCCACCTTGGCCTTCTTTGGCGCCGATTCACCCTTAGAAACCCACTGTTTTGACTGTTGTTTGTTCTCTGGTGTATTGTGATGGATCCATGTTTCGTCCACGGTTACAAAACGGCGCAAAAACTCCTCCATATTGCGATTAAACAACGCCAAACCTTCCTGTGAAGTTGTTACACGATTGCGTTGTGGTCGACTGTGAGCAAACGCGGCACCCATCTTGCGGAAAGCTTTCTCATGCCCAAGTGATCATTCAAAATTGAAACCACTGAGCCATGCGAGATCCCTACGGCTTCCACAATCTCTCGCACTTTCAATCTTCGGTCGGCCAACACCATATCGTGAATTTTTTCGATTGTTTCGGGTGTAGAGACCTCAACTGGGCGTCCAGGACGTGCGGCATCTTCAGTGCTTTCACGGCCACAACGAAATTCAGTAAACCACTTTTTTACCATTGAAATCGATGGTGCAGAGTCCCCATAGTATTTATCAAGCTTAGCCTTGGTCTCGGTAATGGTTTTTTTTCGCAAGAAATAATGCTTAATAAGCACACGAAATTCACTTTTTTCCATTTTCACCTCAAATTAGTGAGTAGTCTGATAAAAATAGCTGTCAAACACAAACTAACTGACGCAGCAAGTTTAAATTTTGACAGGAGTCAACTGACAGATGCCTGTTGACAGGAGCAGTGTTGCTGTTTCAGTAAAGAGGTCAGAAATTCAAAAAGTCACGGACTTATTGACCCGCCCTCGTATCTACAGCTAATTAGAAACGAAGCATCGATGAACGAAAATGCACCAGTAAAAATGTAACGTTTGTTTTTTCTCTAAATTATTTCAATGTTAGCTTTTTATTTACATTGCTGTTGACTTCTATAGTGATTGGCTGTCTGATCTTAGTGTTTATAGTGAGTAGATAAGCAGAACTGTGAAAATCGTTTAATTTCAAGGAGCAACTAATTAGAAACCCCACGAAATATATCTTTATTTCACTAAATATCTATATATAAATATTTTCTTATATAAAAATCAAATTTTGGTAGGTATTAATTAATAAATAGAATATGATCGACAATAAAACTTTCAATTTCCTGTTCGAAAAGCTATTTTGGAGTTAAGAAATTTGGATCTGTCATACAAACAAATTTCGGATAGGATGAACTGCTCCAAAAAGAAAGTTTTTGATGCAGTGAAGCATTTTGAAGTTTATGGAACGTGCGAAAATGTGCCCAGGAAGAAAAGATCACGAAAAACTACAGTGCGCGATGACAGAAAAATCGTCAGACTCTCGAAAGCTGACCCAAAAAAAAGTGCAAGGGTTATCCAGCGCGAGGTTTTGTTCGGAATGGATTCTCCAGTTTCAGTCTGAACCATAAGAAGGCGATTGGTCGAAGCTGGACTTTATAGCCGTGTTGCCCGCAGGAAGCCAATGGTTACTAAGAGGCAAAAGCAAAAGCGGCTCGAGTTTGCTCGACTTCACTCATCGTGGACATCGTGGACAGCAATGGAAATTTATCCTCTGGTCCGATGAAACCAAGATAAATCGAATTGGTCCTGATGGCAGAAAATTCATACGGCGGCCAAAACGGAGAGAATTTGATCCGAAGTACACATCACCTGTTGTAAAACATGGTGCAGGATCCATCAACGTGTGGGGATGCTTCTCGCGGAATGGCGTTGGGCCAATCCATCGTATTGACGGCATCCTTACAAAGGAAAAATATGTTGACATCTTGCAGAATGTGATGGCTCCATGCGCAAAAGAAAATTTACCTGTGATTTGGAAGTTCCAGCAGGACAATGATTCAAAACACACTGCCAAGCATACCAAAAATTATTTTGAATATAATTCTATTGATGTTTTGGACTGGCCATCGTCAAGTGCTGATCTTAATCCCATCGAACACCTATGGGAAGACGTCAAGAACAAAATAAGTTTGCTTACAATTTCTAGTATGGATGCATTGTTCGAAGAGGTCAAGAAATGTTGGTAATCTATTCCTGTCGAACTTAGTAGATCATTAATATTATCCTCATGCAAAATCGCTGTAAAGCAGTTGTAATGCAAAAAGATTTCCCGACGAAATATTAACCAAAAAAAAACATTTTTTTTAATTTTTTTTAAAGAATTTTTATTGTGTTTTTTTATCATTTTTTGAGTGGTCTACCTAGCCGTTTCTAATTAGGTGCTCCATCAAAATTTTTCTTTACTTTACTTTCAATATAAAATTATAACGTTGAAGCAAGTTTTTGTATTTTATATCCCAAATATTTGTTTACGTGGTTGATGAACATCATGCATATAAATATACAAGGAACTAAACTAAGAATTACACGACGAAAGATACAAGTATTATAGACGCTTATCATCGTTTCTAATTATGTGCTCGTAGCTGTATATATCCTTGTGGAGCAGTTTGATATGAAATGAATGGGAAAGTTAATAAATCTATTCTTACGAACATGGATTAACAGAGAAAACACATTTAATTCAATATCATGCCTGCCTTGTATTTGGCTATGTAAAATGAAAGTAAAAAATGAAAAAAAGATGTTTTTCACATAAAATCAATTTTTATATGTAAAGCGAACGGATTGACTACATTTTTTGTTTGTCCGTTTTCTGCAAAAGAAGTTTACCAATTCTGGAGCATTCGTCGCATAATTGCCCATGAAAAAAGCGATCGTTTTCTAAATTTAAGCCCGATACACTTGTAAAGATTGCCCTTGCGCATTACTGATAGTCATACCGAACATAAGGCGTGTTGGAAATTGAAGTCGGTTGAACTAGAACGGCATGTCAGCCGAAATGAGTAATTTTCATGGAAGTGGCACGTCCATAAGGTCGATATCAATATTATTCCTTCAATTAGATAGTTCACTAATTTTCTAAGTATTAATCATTTGCCATTACGTTACTTTGGCTGATTGATGCTTCGATATAATATAATTGGCACTTAAATTTGTAAATTCAGAATGTATGACGGTAATCCGGAGTATCGAGAGAATTCCATTGGAAAATTCACTACTTCACTTTGGTTCGTCACGGAGTCAATGGGTTTGTATGTCTCTGTTCCACCTGCAATTCTATTTAGAATTGTATTTTTCATATCGTGAGTGTCGTGATCTTAAGCCGCTAGAAAAGCTCTACCGCTCAACCATGTGTGATTTTGATAATTTGTATAGATACCTTGGAAAGCCAATAGTAATTGTCTTGAATGATGCACCAATGTTGGTCTCAAAGTCAATCCCAAGAAAAGCACCCTATTTGCATTAACTAAGAGAAGAAGGCGAGGTCGACTTAGAAATGGCACACTCTTCGGTGAAACAATAGAGTTCTTAACGGAAGTCAAATATCTAGGAATCATATATACGTGGATTACTGTCGACAAGGTCAGGACCTCACAATCTACGAGGGTTGCCTGAAAAGTTTCCGACCGAACAATGATACAAGACATTTTTTCTCAAAAATGTTTTTTATTTTTCTACATATTCTCCTTGTAACTCTACACACTTCTCCCAGCGATGCTCCCATCTCTCTAACCCGTCCAAATACGAGTAGTACTTGGCGTTTTTCTCTGCAAAATAATTGCTCACAAAGGTGATTGCCTCCTCATTTGACGAAAATCTCTGTCCTCCGAGCGAAGTTTTTAGATGAGGGAACACAAAGAAGTCGCTTGGGGCTAGATCTGGTGAATAAGGTGGATGGTCAAGCAGTTCAAACCGTAATTCATGGATTTTCGCCATGGCAACCGCTGAGGTGTGAGACGGCGTGTTGTCTTGATAAAACAGGATTTTCTTTTTCTGCAAATGTGGCTATCCCAAAAAACAGTCGCCATCACTTTCCCAGCCGAAAAAAACAGTTTTTGCTTTTTTTGAAGCCGGCTCGCCCTTTGCAGTCCACGGTTTTGACTGAATTTTTGTTTCGGGCGTATAATGGTATATCCAAGTTGCATCTACAGTAATTAATCGGCGCCAAAACTCGAATTTATTGCGCCTAAACTGCGCCAACAGAGCGTTTCTGCGAACACGTTTTTCGGTTAATGTAAGCAAATGCGGCACCCAATGCGCGGACAGCTTTCTCATGCCTAAATCTTGATTTAATATGTAAAAAACACGTTGTTTGGACATTTTTATAACCTCTACTATCTCCCTCACTTTAATTCGGCGGTCGTCTAACACCATTTGGTGAGCTTTAGCAATATTATCGTCAGTGGTTGCAGTTTTTGGACGTCCCGAACGTTCATCATCTCAAAAGCTCTTATGGCCACATTTAAATTCAGCTGCCACTGTGAAATATGGTAAATGATGGTGCAGAGTCCCCATACACTCACATCGACTCACCCAAACGACTGTCAACTAAAAACTGCGCGTTTAAAATGACTGAAACTTCGGTAGGTAACTGTCAAAAGATACACAGCATTCACTAGCTTTTATTGACGAGTGCCGCTATCTTTACGTTGCGGTCGGAAACTTTTCAGACAACCCTCGTATACGGCAATAACGAGACCTATTATCACGTACGCTGCCGCCTGGTAGAATAAAGTAACGCAGAGGTCAACACAAGTCAAAATAACATTTGTTCAATAGAGAAACAGAAACTTAAAAAAAAACCTTTACATTCTCCCCGACAGTAAAGCAGCCCTTGCAATTAACATCTTTGAAACAAAATCAAAACTGGTCTTGGACTGCCTTCAACTCCTACAATTACCGGCCACTACAAACAAAGTCCATCTTATTTGGGTGCCAGGACATAGTGGATATGAAGGCAGACTTACTAAAAGACTAAAAAAGATCCGCATCCCAATTTATGATGCCAAGACCTTTCTGTGGGCTCCCAAAAAAAGCTACATTTCTGGAGTAAAACCAAAGGAACAGACAAGCACAGCAAGCGTTTCTGACCAACTGCGGCACTAAAGATGAGGTTTAAATGGAGGACATCACATCTGTGAGCCCAGTGATCTGGGATACATTCAACCACCTCCCACAACAATCTGATCTCATCTAATAGTCTTGTAAATGTGTCGGCGGTTTAATCGCTTTAAAGCTGAACTCTCATATTTGTCGTTAAGTGTATTTTTTTGACTGTGCTCCAAAAAGTTGAATATTTCAAGCAAGTATGCTGGTGTTGAGCGATGTATAACTGCCTAATATCATCGGACAGTAACACCAATGCTCCACTTAGTGGAAATTTATTATTTCACAGATCTTTTTTAATGTTTGGCCCAATGCTCCCAATGACTTGTTGTGAGCTATTGTACACTCATTCCATACAATACATAACTTCGCAACTTTGCACATGGTAGAAATGCTTGAAGAAGCAAGGGCCAACGCAACAGGGTTGTTTGAACGGAAATTAGCCAGGATCAAGGAAATAAAGAACGTTTTTCCAGTTCCATTTGGAGCGTCACCACCAGATTGGTAGCCCACAGCTCGTACGATGGTATCAAATCTTTTGTTCTGGAAGGAGTTTCGGTGTATTTTCTTCGAAGTATGATTGGTATGATTGATCTCTGAGCAGTCCTCTGTCGTATGTTGCATTGATGGATCGGCTATTGTATTGATGGAAATTCGCAGCATGCGATTCCTTTGGGGTATTTTTGACCACTTTTTCGCACATTTCGGGCTGTATCTCGGCCATAACTTGAGTAATGTTAGGTTTTGATGTGTCTAGAGTGTCAAATTGCATGATCTTGGTGGCCAATTGCCGTCGTCAAAACGACGTGAGGTTGAATGACACGTTCAATTGCTGCGAACGCCGGGAAATCGATAAAATCGGATCATCAGCAACACCTGCACTTACAGCAGCAATACTTTCGCGTGCATTACGATGATGCACAGGTCTTACGACATCAGTAGCGCTTCCACTCTCTTCAAATTTTTTAAAAATTTTAGCGATTGCTTGCATAGTCAGTCGATTATGACGACCATAATCATCGCGTATTGCGCGAAAAGTGGCTACGCTTGAATCACCACTTTTGTAGTAAGTTTTAATAATTTTAACGCGTTGTTCGATTTGTAAGCGATTCATTGTTGTTAGCGGCAAACATTCAACTAATATTATGACACTTCAAATGACAGCTGAGTTTGGTGGGTGTCAAATGCCAGCGTTGCCAACTTGAAACTACGAAATATGGTCATTCATTTCGTAGTTTTACAATATATGTAGATGCCAACAACAGAGGCAAATTCTAATAACTTCAAGCTGACAGTGTGGTGAATCTTATGATATGCTTTAGTGACCTTCCTGTATTTTATCTCGACACTATAGTCACCTTTCCTAGTAACACAGCCATATCCGAAATTAATGCAAGAAAATATTATACAACTCTGAACGATAGAGCGAATTCTTAGCCCTATAATACTCGTACCTTCATAAGGCATGATACCACAAAAAGACAATTTGTAAGGCATACTCGTACCTTTTCCAAAATAGCCGTAAGCAACAGAAATATACTATCCCAACTATGTACTCAGATTAAGTCTATGCAGATCCCATTTTCCAACTATTGTAGATAACATAGTTTCAAAGCCCCAAACCCAACAGACAATTTCAGCTAGTGGCAAACATTCAACTTTATCAGCCCAATGACATCTTAATTGACTTACGAAACTGTAAGTTACCTTCAGGCGGCTTACTATGGATTATCACCAAACACAAAATGGCAACACACAACATATGGTTTTTTCTACATAAAAACTTTAACATTTAAACTATGTATTTGACATTTTATCAATCAACCGTAAAAACCGGAGTAGAAAGTATCTGCATTTCAAAAACAACATTACCACCTCTTAACACCAATTACCGTTGTCAATCTAAACTCAAACTACTAATACACCCCTAATTCCGTTAGCAATGAAAAAGAACCTCAACTTCTAACATAACAGATTACCCCAAAACCCGATTATGGTCTTTCTACTAATTCAACAAACTAATTAAAAGGTGTACTGTGTCAACAACTTGTTCATTGTCACCCTCGAAGAGGAGCAGCACACCACAAAAGCACAAAACCAAGTTTTCACCCTCTACTTCCGCTACTGTTATTTCCAAACTATGTAACCTACATAAAAGTCATATCGAAACCTTACTCGCTCAACAGGATAACGACAGCTACAACGGCAAATGATAGCGGATACAAGTCTCGCAACAACAACACAATTATCCATGCCGTCCTCTAATTTGTATTATCCATCAACCCTTAACATTGTATGTAGAGCTTTGTGTGTACGAGTAACTATCGAGAGGATGACTCTTCAATGAAATACCCTCTAATCCGCAATTGTTTTTTGGGTGGGCAAAAAGAAAAGTGTGTACTTCCCCGCTGAGAGGAGCCTCTTTGGAATGGAATGAACGGACAAAAGTACACAAAGGACGAACTAATGGTATGTGGCGACTATAGCGGAAGACTTGTTGCACCCTTGCCGGGTGTATAATATTGTGGCAGTAGTTACAGCACTCTGTCCTGTCCTTTCTCTCACAAACCTTTTTCTCCAACCAGTGTGACCATAATGGAATTTTAAATCGTGTGTTGGAATTGTATTGCATTATTACTGGTAGTATTACGTCTGTTGCGTGTGTGATTTTTTTCTGAGAGGATTAACGATTTTTATGACTCTCTCGGTACGAGAATACGAGTATCTGCTTCTAGTAGTTAGTCACTAAAGTGAGGATACATATACTCGTATGTTTGATCTTTAAAACTGATCTTGTACAGGTCTGGTGAAGCCAATGTACTCTTCGTGTCTTTGTCTTTCAGATTATAACCTCATCTTGATCTACATATCGATGTCGACATACAATATCCGTGTTATCGCCCATTCAACTCAGTAGTTAAGTGGCCTCATATACATGTTTGTGAAAGAACCGAAATGTGCTCCACTTTTTAATTGTCCGTCGGGGCTTCAATGCCATAAACGCCGCATAAGACCGTTGAATGTATGGTAAGCTCGAGGCATGAGAGGGGCATTTCCCTCTGGTATTCGACGGCTTTTTCGTTACTGACAAAAATCCAAATCGGAATAAGACGTCTGGTGAGATAAGTGGCATTATCAGGAAACTGAAACACAACAGGATGTAAGGCATTGATCGGATAACATCGGTCAAACTGCAGAGAAGAATTAGGGTCGCTGCCGCCTTTTGAATCGGGAGCTCTAAATCAATACACAACACCTATTCGTTGATTTTAAAACCGCATATGACCAACAACACATGTACTAGTTGTGGCATTCCTGCCGAGTTCATTCGACAGGTTATAACGAAATCCAGACTTCCAATGTAAGACAAAGACTTAAACAAGGGGCGTTGCAAATGATTTTTTTTAACATCGTTGTTGACAGAATTGTGACAAAATGGGAAAAACTCGTGCCGTCAAAGGAGGGGCAATCAACTATGAAATCATAAAAAAATATACTGTCAAGAAAGAGGGGCAAACAACAGCGAATCTTAGACCAAAATGTCACTATTGGTAGCTGTTACTTTAAGGTATTCCTAGTAACGATTTTTATGTCCCTCGACGTTTCTGTCAACTTCGAGCACGACATCAGGGCTGAAGTCACGCGAAGAATGATTAAAATTGTTGGTTCTTTGGGCCTATAAGACAATTGAGTAGTTAAGCCTTCTCTCGAACAACCAAAACGATGTTTTACAAGGTGTGGAGTCTTAGATGAAAATGCTCTTGTGTCTTTCGGAAATTTTGCGATTCCATACCGTCAGCACAACTCTCATAAGGTAGATAGCTAGGTTGCCCTGGCCGAAGAAGTTATTTAATCCAAAGTGACAACTCGTGGATTGAGAGTAGCTTATATGCCGAAAATTGGTAAAGATGCATATCCAACCACCAAGTGCTTCAGACTTATTAATCTAATTCACTTCCTACTGAAAGGCATGGATAAAATGGAGCAATGAATGCAAAAGAACGTTGGTTGAGATTGTTGACTACGGTCAGCAAGTGGTAGCGAGCGTGTACTTCACTATTATGGTAAATGTTAGTCGATCCTACGCTATGTCGGCTTACGTCCTCGATTAAGGCTTCCATTAACAAATAAGTTTCTAACGAGAACACCCGCAGATGTTTCATGTGTCAGGTGAACCGAACGAATGCTTATGGAAGCTTATTTATTATGCCTTACTGGCTGTATAATGGGCCCACACACTTTTCATAAGCACCTTAACGTTTTGGTCGTAAGTGATACTGCTTCCACGATGCGTAATATCGTCTACGTAAATGCGCTGCTGATCCTCGCTGTTCGTATTCAGCTACATGTACAACGCGGTGATGTGGTTGATGATAGTACTGTACACACTTTATCACTTTAGCACTGGAGTAGGGTGAAAGTTTTTAGATTTGCAATTCAAGACCTTTTTTCCCAAGAGCGCAGTGTCATGCAGAAGGAGCACTTTTTTCTTTGCCGTTCCGAGACGTTTTTCTCGAACTTGTCCAAAATTGATGAATTATGTTCTCCACTAATTGTTTTTCCCTTTTCAAGATCATCGATGAGCAGAATTCACTTCGCATCCCAGAAAACTGAAGCCATCACCATGCCTGCGGATTTAGCCGCCTTTGTCTTCTTCAGTCCTTAGTTTTCTGGTGCCTGTGTTACCAGGATGACGATCATTCTCTTGTGTGGATGATCATTTCGATTTTCCATGCCGAGGAGTCCTACCTGCGACTCACAATACCCTCAACTCTTCTCTCATTGCCATCTCTTCTTCGGCTTAACTTGACTTTGCTTCAATTTAAATTATACTCCCAAATAGGTCTCAGTACGTTATGTGCTGTTACATTCTCTCGGCACAATCTATCAAATCTTGCATACTTGCGAATTAAGCGGTGGATCACTTAATTGACTCAAGTGACTCCACAGATGACATCCTTATCTTCGATGATTTCAATCTGCCTCTTCTAAAGTGGATCCCTGCGGACGATCAGCTCTTTCTTAACACATCACACGCTAGCTCAAGCAAGGAATGTCTATTGATCGGATAACAGCCTATTCCAAATAACCGTCGATAGGCAGCTTGACCTTTTTTTTCAGTAGTGATCCACAGAAACGCTTTGTCCTTTAACTTTATCAACTATCGATAACCTTCACACAACTCCAATTTCTCTATTGGCCTTTCTTCCTCACTCCCAAAACTTTGATCCAACTCTTATGGAAATAAAGTTGCAGGACTCAAGATCTCCTCCGTCATAATCTCAGCTCATAAAAAGGATCAAAGAATGAAGTAACTTATTACCGTCCCATTGCAAAACTTTCTTACATACATGCCTAAAATATTCGAAAGTATTCTATACGACGTTCTAACCTTTCAGTGCAAGTCTCTTATATCCCCCAGTTAGCATGGATTTTTGAAAGGTAGATCAACTACTACAAATTTTGTTAAATGGTAATGAAAACGATGTTATTGCTTCTGATTTCGCTAAAGCATTTAATAATGTATCTCACTAATTGGTCTTGTTCAAATTGCCTTCTTAATGGATATCTTCTTATCTGGAAAACCGTTATTATAGCGTTCGCTTCAGGTCAACCGTCACAGCCCCATTTCTAGCCACTTCTGGTATCCCACAAGGTAGCCATCTAGGTCCCCTTCTTTTCATCTTAACAATAAACGATCTTGATAGAATTTTTTAACACTGTTTTGTATCCATTAACACCGGTGACACCAAATCCTTCAAAATAATTTCCAGCCCCCATGACCTTATATAGTATTCCTTCAAGAAGACCTTGATAGGTTTTTTACTTAGTTAAAACCAAGTTAATCTGTGACTTTAACACGTGAATCCAACCAATCTGCTCCTCGACCTTCTTTTCTGAACGAAAAAAAAAGTCTCCCTTTCATCGACTTCACATATCCTTACCTTGTTCCCTAAGATATCGCCGACTTAGGTCTTTTAAGTAGAAATGATTGATAGATCGCTAAGGAATTTATTTTTGCGGACTTTGAGTTTCAATGAAAACGTGGGTGGGTGCTATATTTTTGCATCGACTGTTGGTAACGCAAAATTCTTGTTTTAAAAATTATCACATATTAGACCTTCATGGATTCGTATTTATTAATGAATCTTCCACGGACCACCATCAGGTTTTAACTTCAATCCAATACTCAGTAGCTAAAAACAAGGTTCCTGAACTAGGGATAAAAGCCACCCCTTTCGCTGAAATAAAACAAAGTTAAGCCTACGCCTCGCATTTGGTTTTGTAATAAAAAAAATTGCAAATTCCCGCGGGGCTCATCGCTCACCAATGTATATCGACTCAGCACAAATATTAGCACCAAATTTTCAAACAGTCTTCGTGTCGTAGATTCCCTTGGTGTAACTCTTCCCCAACCACAATTTTGCCACGTACTTGAAATTTCGCCAAATGTAAACATTTCCAGTTTTCCTCACCCCTTGTTGGGTATTTTAGCCCCATCACCAAGTTAATTGTGCTCTTGTCGTAGGTTTTTCTTTTTTTAACACGACACTAATTAATATTCGTAATGGAACACACCGAGTAGGTACTCGCACTCGTTTCTACACATGTACACCTTAACCCAATTGAACATAAAAAAAAGTTAGTCCCAGCTATAAGTAGACACATATCATTGGATGGGTTCCCTTGGTCGTGTTAGATTTTGGGTAACGTATACCACTGCCACCCAAAAAACCTCTCAAGTAAGGGTTGTGCCGCCTGGAAACTTTTTTCATTAAACACTTTACAATAATTAACATTCGCTCATCCTCTGTCTGAAAATGTCTTGAAACTTGGAGCAGTTAAGGTAAGGAGCTCGGGTTTCCATACAAATGTGAGTACATTTTCGCACTTCCTTATAACTTCCTTCAGAGGCAAACATATGTACATTCATCCTACGAGAAGCTTGAAACTCAATGGAATTACATTACGTTCAAAGATATGATTTTTTACGACAGTTACGGATTGCTGATAAGTGTGACCAACCTTTAAAAAAACTGGAGAAAAAAAAAACGGAACCGAGAGAACTGCAGAAAAGATGCCAATTTGGACTGGTAAGATTGCAAAAATGTCTCCGAAATACCATATGCTAGATATATGAATTAAGTGCGGTAATTATGTAAAACACCATCAATGAGTGATGTACATAGGTACATTCATTTCATTTTTTCATTTAGGTGGCCTTACAGTCCGAGATGGACCTGGGCCGCAGTCAACAAGAGTCTTCAGCCAGCTCGATCCTTTGCTAGCTGCTTCCAGTTTCACAAGCTTAGCTAGATGAGGCCCTCTTCCACTTGCGTGCGCTACCTAAACATCGGTATTGCTCTACTGCGCTGTTCCTCGGGACCGGATCCGAATACTTTTCGGACTAGAGCGTTTGTGTCCATCCGCTCTACTTGACTCAGCAATCTCAGTCATTTGACCTTCACTCTTCTGTCTGCCCTCCACTAAGGCCCGCGCCAGCGTGTCTCTCTTAAATTAACCACAACCACCCGTATTAGCCCTTCTTAACGATCTAAGTCACCAATCCCTGCAAGAATTTCATACCTTAATTTCAGCCTTTAAACTGAAGCTTAGTACCCCACATCTCAACCCTCATCTAACTCCATATCTACATCCAAATCCCCTCCACTATTCTTATCCCCTTTTTCCCCATGAGGTTAAACTAACGCAGCAAACCAGTAACACTACAGAAAGTAGTTTTGCTGTTTCTAGGATTAATGAAAGACAGACATATGAAAATATTCGCCTCTTCCTTGCATACCTTACACGACAAATCGGACTCGGATTGTTACAAAGGGAACAATCATGGTTTCCATCCAACAGGAAGGCCTCGCTACCGAGACTTTGAATCTCAGGAACCTTTATGTTAGGTACAACGAGATTCTCAGCATGTCCCCTCAGAAAATCCATTACTTGCTTCCCTTGCCAGCTCGTAAGCCATTCAACCTCCCTCAAAACCAGTGACTCTCTCAGCGGTTTCCCTTTTAACTCTCAAAACCTAATTATAAATGATGCTCTATCTATTTTTTATATCGCAATATTTAATTCTTTTTCCCTTTACGTTCCGTTTTAACGCCTAAAACATTATATTTTCCACCTTTTTTAATCAATCCTTCACTAACGACTCCTTTGCACCAGATCTATCCTATTTTAATTACCTACTGAACTTCAACGGCCCATTTCTCTCACACGCCTTAGACCCGTCTCTTATCGAAAATAACTTACAAGCACTAAATGACGAATACACATCCGGCCCAGATGGTCTCCCTTCTAGGGTTAGGTTAAACAGGGTGTGCCATACGATACAACACTAGGCACCAAAACGGGCCCATCGTGGTCCCCAGCCTTCCCTTCTATTTTTCTTAAAATTTGTTTCTCCTCTCTTTCCCTTCCCCTTTCAATTCTCTTTCGTCTATCCTCTTCACAAGGACAATTTCCTTATATTTGGAAAATCACCTTCACAACCCCGATCCACAAAAAAGGATCACAGAATGATATAACCAACTATCGTCGCATCGCTAAACTCTCCCATATACCCAAACTCGTCGAAAGTACTTGTACCTATAAATCTTTAACCACCACAAACCCCGTTAAATTCGTATCTTATACCCTCTCAGCCATAGAGAATGGTAATGAAGTCGATATAATTGCAATCGATTTTAGCAAAGCCTTCGTTAAGATCTCCCATCGATTAATACTCTTGAAATTTTGGCTTTGAACCCATACTGTTATAATCGATATCCTCATACCTGGAAAACCATTTTTACAGTGTTTGCTTCAGGTCAGCCTATTTGGCTCCATTTTTGGCTACCTCTGGAGTTCCACAGGGCAGCCATCTAGGTCCTCTTCTTTTTACATTAACTATAAACGATCTCGATAGGATCATCAAACACTATGACGAGTCTCAAAATCATTTCCTCACCCCATGACTTCTTCCTCCTTCAACAAGACTTTGATAATTTTTCGATTTGGTGCCTCAAAATTTGTTTAGAACTTAATATAGCCAAATGCCAGTCCATCAGCTTTTTTCATAAGCGAAACCAATCTTCAATCCGACTCTACCTTCTCAACAACCAATCTATCATCTCCGTTAAATCCCTCAGCGACCTCGGCATTTTGTGTGATAGGGAGCTTAACTTCCTGTTACATATGGATGAGATAATCCTTTAAGCCAACTCGGTTTTGTAAAATGATAGTGCAAATAATTCACCAACCCATAGGTGACCATGTGCCTCTATATTACTTTGTCCGCCTCCTCTTAGAGTACGCCGGTCAGGTATGGTAACCATATCATCGTGTTCATATCTCGAGAAACGAAAACATCCAGCGCCGCTTTCTTTGATTTGCTCTTCGAGGTATATCCTGGAATGATCCATTTATTCTGCCTCCCTAGCGGTTTTGTTCAACCTTATTAACTTAAACGAACCGACTCCTTTCAGGTCAAGTGGATTGCGCGTCCCTTCTCAACTCTAACCCTCGTATCTACGCACCCCTCGTCGCTTCTTTTTACCAACCCCCACGCCCTCCATGGCGCAAAAGAAAGTTTAAGTTAAGCATAGCTTGGCCAGTAAATTGCCTTTTTAGCCTCAGCGCTGGTGTCATTGTCTGAATTTATAGCGGAGCCTAGGTAGAAAAAGTCGTTTTGTACCTCAACTACTTCAAATATTCCACATACAGACCCGAAGATAGTTGTCCATGATCCATTTGCCAAGATCTGTAACAGTGACTCCGTCATAAACCGAACCTTTTGGTCGTTCCTCATATTTCCATCTCCTTTTTATAGGGGTGTGAGTTCAATCGAGGCGTTGGCGGGTATTATGTTACTGAACAAGCACGCACTTTTTAATCTAGGCTGTAAGCATTTAGATTTACTTTTGCCTGGCACTCATTGGGCGATTGGCCCAATACATTCAATAGGATGTTCAACAATTTTCCGATGAATCGGCGAGCAGATTGAAAATGCTAAAGTTGCCGCTTTCTTGTTCGGATCAATTTCTCTAGATCTTTGGTAGCCCTATCTCCATTCACGTAACACGGATTTTTAATTTCTAAAAGTGAGACACTGGGCGCATTCATTTCGTATTGATTGCGATTTGACAGTTGATATTTATGCTTCATTGTGACGTAAAAAGTTTTTGACATTAATTGCTTACAATCATGAAATGGGGTGACATCAAAAATATTGTTGTATTGGCCTACTTAAATGCAACATCGAAAAAGGCGATAGGACGTTGCGACCGCTTGGAATCACTCGCAATTTTGTGTATCGGGCTGTGAAGTTGTTTGAGGATACTGGTGGAGTACGAGACCTTCAAAGATCCGGCCGTCCGCGCACTGTGAGAACTCCGAAAGCGATCAAAGCCGTGATGAAAGGAATCGACCGAAAACCGCTGCGAAAACGGAAAATCTTGTCACGGGAAATGCAAATTTCGCAAAAATCCATGTCTCGCATTATCAAAGAAGATTTAGGACTCAGCGCGTAAGAGCGACACACTGGACACTTGCTCGCGGCCGCATTGAAGGAAAAACGCAAGCGCAGATCGAAAGCGTTACTCAGCCGGTATGCGAAGAACGCTCACAGAAAAATTCTGTTTACTGACGAGAAAATCTTCACCGAAGCATCGCAACTCATCCCGAAGTTTCAAAGAGGCCACCATCCCGCGTCTGTAATGGTATGGTGGGGAGTGTGCTACTATGGCGTTGCCAAGCTCCATTTTTGGAAGTCTCTCAACCAATCAATATTCAACAACAAGCCATGGATTTTCCAGTAAGACTGCTCCAGCTCACAAAGCAAAAACAACTCAACTGTGGCTCAAGAACAACGTTCCGGACTTCATATCAACGGATGATTGGCCAGCTGGTAGTCCAGACCTCAACCCATTGGATTCAAAGTTTTTGTCCGTATTAGAGGGCATGGCTTGCTCTACTCAACTCAAATATTGAGTCGTTGAAGCGAGCCCTTGTCCGTGCAGGGGACAATTTCCCCATGCATGAAGAGCGTCTCGCAATCGATGAGTGGCCACAACGTCTTCAGTCGTTCGGAAGGTAAATGGAAGTCATTTCGAATAAGTTGTTCTAAGTTTTGTAGCCACCGAATAACCCAATAAAAACAAAAAAAAATTGTTTAAATATTAATTCGTTCTCATTTGGCGCTGATTTTTCTGTGTACCAGTATTTATGACTTGACTAGGTAAAAGCAGTAGACAAGAGCACCCATGTCGTTAAAATTAAAAATAGCTCCCAAATGTTAGCTAAGGAATTGAAATCCTTTTAAGGCTTCTAGTCATTCTTAAAAAAAACATCTATGAAATCATCGTCAGCCGGAGTCCAAAGAATGTGTCCTTAGAAAGCCAAGCATTGTTTTTGATTAAAGAAAACGAAAATGAAACTCTAATTCGATTTTCATTTACAAAGGAAGAGCAATGCTGGTTTTAATGGTTATTTCTGCTTTCCCGAACTTATAAGGACTCATCTTAGTAAATATACCTGTGAGTGGGTTAATCGAGAACGCCAGTGCTTTATAGTCTGCACCTGCATAAACAAAACAAAATACAAAGTCATGTATCCCTCTCCTTTAAAATTAACCAACATCGATCGATATCCATAGGGATCCCCACAATCGAACCCATTAGAACCATACTCTTTCACGGCCAAAGATAATAACATGTCCGCAATGAGATGTGAGCAATGTTTTGTCCCATTATCATTCCAGAGGATTACTCCTTCTATAAGCATGGTATCATTTGAATATTGATTGGACAATCAACGGGCAATTGTCGACGACAAAGGCAACCTTTATAACACTTTCTTTTGACCCACATCTCTCAAAAAGGTCTTCTTCATCTCTGAACTTTCATTGCACCTCATTTACCGTATACCGTTGTACTAAAAGTTAAACAAACGTTACCACACTCGAATTCCCTTCGGCACTTTCTATTCACTCGTTTTATAAGGATAAAGGATAAAGAACCAGCCAACAAATATGGATAGAACTTCTTACAACATCCACCCTTCTCACACCCTACCACAGAGTGGATGTTTAGACTTTTTTCACACACTCACCGATACAATTCCTTTTCCTAGTCGAGTGGGATTTCTTTTCATGTTGTTATCCTTGTTCATATTGGTATTCCTTGTAACAAACACAATAAAACAGTATTAGGTATTAAATGGCTTTTGAGAATGTGATTTGAAATTTGAAACCTTGGGTGGTAGGCAGCCCACGTCATAATCAGATACGGATACAATAGCCAGCATATGGGCTACGGTATCCCACAAGGACCTACAAATACAATATTCTCTTGGAGAATTTTAAACACGCATCCGTGAATCTTACAGAGATATACGGGGGCTGTTGTATTTAGTTTCGAATAGAGGGATATTTACGAGTATTCGTAAGCTATTGATGAATTGAGCTGAGAATTCGTTTATTTTCTGTTAAACAAATCTCGGGATGACCATGGAATAATTGAGAACAAAAATTTCCCACCTAATCCTGATTGACATCTTTTATTAAAGGAAGCGTACCTTAAGGGAAGTCCAGCGAGAATGGCCAGACCCTCTGAGTTTAGTGCCATCCACAGAGTATTGGCATGTTTAATGGAAAATGAGTTGGGGGATATCGGGATACTGGGTCATCCATTGCCCTTCTTATGTCGCACTGATGGCCACGATTGCTACTCGGGATGGATTTGGTAAATAAACATTAAATCTGCATAAACAGTTACTCCTGGGTACTATACCGTGATTCATCCTTCGTACTCCGGTGTTTTTATTTGCTTTCCTTCTTATGTTTTTTTTTTTTTTGTTTTCTTTTCTCCGCTCCATCGTCCTTGTTGTGACAGAGAAAACAGCGGAGACAAGTGTTTTCCTTTGGCTCTGCCTACGCTAAGTAGTTGCGTTTGTCTTGATTGGCGTAGATATTGGATTTTGCTTTGGCCCACCTCAAGGGATAAAGATGGACCACCTTCTGCACTGTGCCTCGTTATTTTTGGGTCTGCGTTAGGAAATTATTTCTCGGCTTAGATGTGTTCATCCGAAAGGGAAAGGTTATTAGGATGAAACAAACACAAGAGGGGGGAGGAAAAACAAGCAAAAAAGTATGATAAGCGCTATAAGTTTGTTGCCAGACGAGTTGGCGAGGAGTTGGAGCATTGAGTATGAATTAATAACACTCTTCGCAGACAATTAGACCCTCTTTATTGAGTACCTATTGAACAGAATAGGATTCAATCTTGGATTTGTAGCATATGATGTTGTATAGTAGTTGTCCTCCTGAGGATAAGAAATCGACTTGGATGATGGTGTGATGAAAATCGGGCTCTGACGACAATGGGTTCGATTACTATCGAAGGGGGTGGGCACAAGGACATTGGCCACAAGGGAAACTTTTCTTTTTGTTTTCGGGTAAAGTCACTGGCCTTTTGTGCTATTTTAAGCTTTTAGGGACAGAGTTTGATGACCGATTTGGAAATTTGTGTTGCTACGAAAACATCAATCAAGAGTCAGCTCTATCGTTGTGAAGTGATTTTGTCGATGTTTGGACAAAGGAACAGGATATGTGTAGTTCTTATCAGCGCTTTCTTCGGCATTGAGTAGGGATGTCGTTGCAAATATGTTTAGTTGATTGCTTCAATAGAAAAAATCAATAATACTCCCTTGGAATACTACAACTTTGACTTGGAATTCCCTGATGATTCCAAAATATGTCTAAGACACTCTGAGAACTCTGCTGAATGCTTCCCCTACATCTGGAAGATGCTTTAAGCTTTCGGGATGTGCCTCATCTTAATCTTTAAGCCTTGACCTGCCTCACATAAAACCACAATGAGTTACCGAGTGTCTAGAAATTATTTTCACCGATCGGTAATTGCTGCAACTTCCCGGCTTTAATGCCAGAACAGAGCACTAATTCAAAGAACTAGTATACACAACTCCTTGTGTATTCCTTTTACTGGAGTCTTTCAGTCCTTCAAAGAAAGATGATCAAATTCTTCAACAGTAAAGTGTAACAGTATCAGCATCCACCACACCAGAGCCGTGTAGCTGCAGCCTGATGCGAGCTTAGGCCTTACACTTACAGGATTGTCCTTTGTGCTGTCGTTATTACTCCCATAGCGAGCGTCGCAGAATGTGTGTCACCTATGTCATGACTCTTCGATGCTAAGCAAAACCACAGTGCCCATCCCGACGACAGTAAGCAGCCTGCTTATCCTACTGCGGGATAGTCACTCATAGAGACACCGAAGACATTCGTTGGGTATACCAGTGGAGAGTGATGCTATCACCAATTATGCTCATATGGATGCCTAAGCGATGACGCACGTTATCGTTCTGAAAAGTTCTTCTTGTACCTACCAAGTTCGTCGAAGGTTTCACTTCCTGTGATTTCATCGTGCCCTGAGACCTTAACAAGCCTCGATAAAATCGGTTTTCCGAGGTCTAGCATTTTCAATCCATCTCGGATGTCATAAGGGTGCTCAACAGGATTTGAAGCAAAACTTGATTTTTGCTAAAAACGAGATCTAAACCATGAGGATTGCTAATATCTCCGCTAAAAAGACGGACACAAGTTTTCTTAAAGAACAATGAGATCTAAAGTTGTTGTTCCCAAGACAGACAACAGCTCCGCATCCTGAATCGGCTTTGAAGCCATCCGCGAAGACCAGCCGCATTTTTTTCCTCGCTTACATTCTAGCCAAATCTATGCCTGGGAATAGAGAAATTCGAGTTCGGTGACATCACATCAGACGGCATAAGCATAAGTCCAGTGTCAAGACACAGTCAAAAGGCAGTTAGGTCATGGAAAAGGGAAGGGAGATGCTTCTAGAGCAGGCAGGCAAAAGAGACCGTCCCTTTAGTCTGATAACAATAAGAACGACGTCTTTTGTGAAAGACAGTTACACCAGGACACTGATGCATAGGATGTTTTTCCGGAAGATTCCCCTCGATGACAAGCCCCATGTCTTCCAAAGAAGTTTGCTATCCCGGATAACATCCAAATACCTAGTTTCGTCTGAGAAACGTAGCCCTTGACAAGTCAGAGGAGTCACTTATCTTCTTCTCGTAAGGAGAAAAACTTCAGTTCCTAGAAGATTGACTAAAAGGCAATTTCTAGAACATCAATCCTCGATCTCGTCTAGGGCTGTGTACACCTTAAAGCAGGCAGTTGCCTTTTTTCAAGGGTTCATGTCCTCTATTGATCTATCTATCAGATACTTGATACAATGCCATAACAACTATTGTAAATACTAAAGTACGTTCGTAGTCTACTTAAGACGGTTCTCGGTTTCGTCCTTCCTGTCGTATTTAATTGACTCGTGAAAGGCTTATCGTTTTTTTCTTTTTTGCGATTTAAACCTCGTAGTTCAAGCGTTCGCTTCGCATTCACACAGTATGTGGGTTTTGTCCTCAACCGCTTGCAGATCGCGGCATAATCTACAAATGTCTGTATCCGACTATTTGAGTCTCTTTGCGTGTTTCAGCAGGAGACAGTGTCCTGTCAGGATTCCTATTAATTTTATTAACTCCCTAGACCTTTTACCGTCATAGAGCCTTGAATACCCCATATCCTTCACGACTCGACCACCTTAGGTTGGCAGTCTTTATGATTTTTTCCTCGATAGTGCCCCTTGCTATGCAGAGGGATGGTTTGATGTAGCCCTCCTCTTCTTGCAAGCTCATCTGCTTGCTTATTTCCCTCTATACTGCATTGTCCTAGCACCCAACACAGTCTTACCCGGTTTTGATGCTGGTCGATTCCTTTGCCTTGAGAGTTGCCTGGCTGTCGATGTGGAAGGCGATACTCCTACCGGATACCGATCTCATCTGCATTAGTTCGGTCGCCTTGAGGGCTGCCAGAGCCTCTGATTGGAAGACACTACTATTTCTGCCGGTAGTCTTATAGACAATCTTAGTCCTGGGTCTTCTGAGAACATACCAGAACCTGTTCCTCACTCTGTTTTCGAGCCATCTGTGGAAATTGCAATTTCAATTGGCCTGATTTCTGCATATTCTTGCCAGTCCTTACTCTCCAAATTGATCAAGGAAGGAATTTCATCCGTTAAAATTGGATTGCCTGCTAGTACCAACGCTAGGATCGTGCTGTGTCGGAAGCTACTGCTCTTGAAGTAACCCAAATTAATGAGTCGTATCGCACTGCTGCCAGCAAGTTCTTTTATCTGTATATCAAGTGTTGCTAGTTGCAGAAGGGTGTACATGCCACGCCGCTAATTTAATTTGTTGCTTTCCACCGTAAGTATGGGTCTCACCATCACCATATCGGTGATTCTACCTCCGAATGTACCTCCTGGAGTAGCTCTCCTGAAGTAGCTTTTTGATCAGGCAAATGCGTCGTAGATTCGATGGCCTGTTTTCTTTAGTAACGCATGGTACTTGTGTTTTAAGGGGCTCAGCTGTTTTTCTGATGTAAAAAGGAAGTTGAAGCCGCACTTTGATGTTACAATAGATTTTTCCAACGTTGAACGCACTCCACTTAGAACTATCGTCGGTATATTTGTTTGATTCATCCTCATGACACTTAACATACGGTCAAGATGAAGTTTGAGGGTATCCAAGCAAAAGGGAGTTAACCTAGTCTCCAGGTGAATTATGTTGTTGAGAGAACTAATAGAAACTTGTTAAATGAAGAAGCGAACGAGTTTTCGGCGGTTCTCGAGATAAAGCTGAATACACACAGACGTTTTAAACCACGGTTGAGGTCATTTTTGTTAGTCAAGAGAGTACCGGGTACCAGCCAAACTTTCTGCCGACTATATTTTCGAGCTAAGTTCATACTTTTTGCCAGGTCCTCTCCGCCCCAGTGATAGGTCGACAAGTAGACCATGCAGCCCTCGGATTCCTTGGCCTTCTTGACTTTCACTGTCCAGAAATTCTTGAGCTGGTTTCTCGGGAAAGATAGTCACTTTCTTTAGGATCCTGTACGATTTACATCGTGAACCGAACGGCCAGTTGAGGCCATAATCTTCCAATAGATTTTTAGTAGATATTCCAGATTCTCCTGCCTTCAAACAACGTACTCATTTGAAATGAATTAAATTCCAAGATTTTTCCGTTAGTCGAGGATGCATTCATATTTTCGTAAAAGCTTTTACCCAAATCTAAATAATAGTCCAATATCCTGTGTCCCTTAATGCCTACCCACTGAAATATTGAGATGTTTTAAGGGATTTAAGGAGATTATTCAAAAACTACTATAAAAAATCCCCCACAAATTCATGTGAATTTTAATGAGAAAAATAGTCCTGCCTGCTGTCCTTAACAAAGGATTTAATTTCAGAGATTTCAGGATATGAAAACAAAAAGTAAATGATAGTGCATATGGTATAGAAAAATATGTAGTAATCGATAAGAAGTATTGAAAATCTGGAGATAGGACATTCCCTTAAAGTCACTCTAGTTAATTTATGTGAGCTCAAAATATGGTCTTCCCGTAATCCTTTTCTTCTAAGAAAAGTCTCCATTTAGGTGAAAAAATATTTATCCGAAGGGATTTGTTGGGAACTGGTTTATCTGGGAGACATACGAGTAGGGTTGGGCAAATGCAATCTTTGCACAAATATTTCGGCGTACACATATTGATTGACAGCTCGTAATCCTTTTGGGGTGGTTTGAGTAGAAGGATTACTGTTCACCTTTCGAAAATGGGTTTTGTTTTCATTTTATTAGGCAAAGGGAGATAGAGATTTAATTACGAAAAAAACAGGAAAAACCTTTTAAACATCAAAAATTCATTTTGATGTGTGATTGTTGGGGTATGGAGATTATGTCTTCTATGATATTGTAGTATGCCCCTTCTTAGAAACTGTGGTTAACATAAATCCGTTCTAGAGCCTGTGGTTGGGAATGCCTGACAATAACATTCATTCAAATTCAAAGGAGGGGAGACAGCGATATCCCTTAAAGGCTACCAAAAGAGGTTTTTTCCATGTTAGTACTTTTAAGCTTAAATCGTTACAACTGAGTAGGCTTAGCCAGCTTAAGTTTTTTTTTTCTAAGTCGATACTGTACGTAGAATGTTAGGTCTTTTAACAACCCACATTCCGACCATCTGCTGCAACAACTAAGATCTCAATGCTGTGTAAAAAGTGCATTGGAAGCAGCGTAGGTAGTCATGAAAAACAGAGACATATGCTACGGTAGTTGTTGCCCAGAAGACAAAGAAAGTATCGGATTCGTCATAAAAGGCAGACTAAGGAGATCATCTTGAGTTTCAGGCATGTGACCAAGCTTATGAAGGCTAAATACATCAGCATTAACCTTCAGACAATATCACCAACGACAGTTTATGAGCTTTTTAACAAGATATGTGTTCAATGTCATTTTCGATTTGCACGGAAAAAGCAACATTTGCGTTACTAAAATCAGTTAATACAGGCAGCACGATATTACCCTCGACTAAGGACAAGAATTGATCACATAATGACAGACGCAAAGCGCGCCTTTAGTATTTCCGATGTCCAAGCGTTTCAAGACCAAGACAACTATAGAGTGACCAGATAAGAATGATAGCTTCCCTGGCAGTGGTTCAAGCGGTCGGTCCAATTTTTGATGACTTGGTCCAATATGTGCGGCGTTATTCCGGCAATAGTGTGTCGAATCTTAGCCTCGAGCTCATCCAAAGTGGTTGGCTTGTTAGCGTAGACTAAGGACTTGACGCAGCCCCAGAGAAAATTATCGAGTAGTGTCAAATCGCATGATCGCGGCGGCCAATTGATGAAATCTCGCTTGACCTAGTCGTGAAATTTCGCCTTCACAACTTCGCGCGCTACCCCGCTTGTTTAGAACTACATCTCAGATATATCGATGTTGTCGAGCTCTGACCACAGAAAGTCGGTTGACATCGCTCTATACTTGATACAATTGACGATAACGGTGTCTCCTTCCTTATTCTGAAAGAAATAAGATCCGATGATGTCGCAGGCCATAAACCTCACCAAACAGTCAATCTCTGTGGATGCATTGATGCTGATGATGGAACTTGGCTTGGATTATGTTCGCTCACACAATGGCAATTTTGCTTGCTGACATAACCGCTGAGCCAAAACCGGGCCTCGTCCGAAAAGATGATTTTTTGGCCAAAATCAGAATCTCCGGCCAAAAATTCCAGCGCCCATTTAGTGAGCTCAATGCGCTGTCTATGGTCGTTTGGCTTCAATTCTTGAGTCAACACAATCTTGTACAGATGTAGACCTAAGTCCAATTACAAAATAAGTCGGGTTGACACTCTGGCGATGCCTTATTCAGCTGGTCGGCTGCGAATCATCGACATTTTTGTATCTTCGCCGATAGTGGCCGCTACGGCGGTTATGTTTTCTTTATTTTGCACCAATTTTTTTAGTTTTTGCTGGTAGGCGATGTTAAGTGACCCATAGAAAGCGAAGTCCACTGTAAACTTAGCCTATGATAGAATTAATGTGAGTATCCCAAGAAAGATTTAAATTAAAGGTTTTTAGCGGTGGCAGCCCACTCTATGGGCATTTGATTTTTATTGAACAGGCTGAACAGCTGAGACTTACCAGCATTAAGTCGAAGATCGTGTTTAGTTGATCAGTCATAAATTCTAGCAAGATCTTCGCTTAGGAGGTCTATAGCCAAGTTTATTTCAACTGTCGGGCAGCTTATCATGAATTGCACATCATCAGCATATACAATCGAGTTTGCAGTATTTAACAATGTTTGGCAGGTTGTTTGCATATAAGGAGAAAAGAGTAGGTCCAAGGATTGATCCCTATGGCACTTCACTCTGCACGCTTAGAAAATTCGAACTATTCTCGCCAATGCAAGCACATTGTTTTCTTCCGTTTAAGTAAGGAAATTATGAGAGCTGCGGACAGAGAAGAAAAGGCTAAACAGTCCGCAGATGACGATATACTCGTACATTGCGAAATTCATCGAAACTAAATCTTCTTCATTTCCGATAGGCAGTGTCACGTTGGACTATACGTTTTTTGATGTTAGGGGTTAACCATTGATTGGACTTGGAAGTATTTTCTATTGCCTTAAAAAGGATTTTGTTCATTTAAAGCTGTAATACCTGTTGCATGTAGTAGATGCTATCTGAACATATTCGACTAACGTTGGAAAGCAGTTTAGTATGGTCTGTGTTCTTAAAGTCACGAGAAAATTCTTGCGGAGTGACACAATATAGCTCTTTATTAAGTGAAAGGTATATCAAGTCGTGCTTAGAAAACCCTTCGGCAGAAATTTTCTTATACAAAAGCAAGTTTGAGAAGTCTCCAATAAAGAAAACATCAAGAAGGGAACGTGAATCTTCCAAATAGTGGATAATGTTTGAATTAACCGCGGCTAAGTGCAGCGATTTCATATTGCGGATAATCGAGGCAGATTCAGAGTTATCCATAACGTTGCAATTTAGGTTACCACAGATAACTATATTTGAGGAAATACATGAAATAGCCGTAAGAACATCTAGCAATGGAGTAGAACTTATCCGTTTGTTTAGCCTATACTCGTAGACAACACCAAGTATTAGCTTGTCAGTCTTACATATTATAGAACACCCAGGAGGTGATTCGCGCATGACTTTGCCTTTAAATAGTTTTCGTAGGAGATGACAACAATTATACATCCACGTAAGTTGCAAGCAAGATAAATATGTATCTCATATCTATGAAAAAAAAACAAAACACTCTCTGCACCTAAACTTGTGTAGACAACTGTTGAATAAAATGGGTCACTTAGCTGTAGAAATCTACTCAACTATGCACAACATCATTCTTAAAACACTCTGTAGCAAATGCAAGGATATGAAAAATGCAAGAGCACTCAACTTTGTCACCTTTATCAATGCCAGGCATAAGATAGCTCATTTGATAGTTAAATACGTTTAGAAATAAATATTCTAAGCATTTGTTTTCCAACTCCCCGGGATATGAGTAGTATCCTGGAAATTCTAAAAAGGTCATAGATAAAGTGCAACTATTTGAAATTCTTTTAGAGATTCGCGACATTGTACAATCAACCCTGAATTCACCTTTAGTGCTTTTAGAGATCTGATACCCAACTGACTCCCAATGCAATTCACAAGCAAGCATCTGCTTGGAGGACAGAACTCCTGCACTACTACTCGCAGAAGTAGTGCTTCGTGGTATTGTCAGATAGGCCCTTTACAAAGGTTTAGACATAATGCCAACAAGCAGTCTCTAGTCTATCCTATTGAAGAACAACAGTAAAGCTTATAAATTTAATAAATATGTCGAGGAACATTTGTTTAGTCTGAGTCATGGCACTATTATTCATAAAATCTAACTTTCAATAGAAGCACTAACCGAAAACGGAGGTTCAAGGCCTGAAGAACTTTCCCCTGGCTCGCCTGACCTGAGACCTAAACAAGACTGAGTGAATTCAGCGTATAATAAGACTTGTAGGTGGACAGTCACTTCAGATATAAGCAATTCGTACGTACACAGTGTGGCAAATAATATTCCGGACTGCCTCTATGATAAATATATAATTTCTGTTCATTTGTCGGTGTTTTTATTGAACATATTCGCCTGATTCAATACACTTGTTACAGCGATTCAATAGCCCAGTCACCTGCTTTTGTGTCATTTTTACAGTTGACGTAACGTGAATTCATCCGACGTACGTCATCTTTCTAAGGTTCAACCATTGCGATCCGGATCCGTACTGTAGAATATAACGTGTAATGGATTTCGACATCACAGTGGTCACTGTGGTCACATACATCCACGTGATAGTTGACTCTTGCGAGGATTAGAGATTGGTTAAGGTTTACCATCCTGGATCGGTCTAGCTGACCATAAGACCTAGTCTGTCCCCACCGAAAAATGTGTAGTTTATGATCTTTCGAGGTGGATACCATACAATGACGTTTAAAACCAGGCTGTGGTCTAAGGCAAAAGTTGAGTACTCCAGCAAGAAAGCATCACTGATTCAAGCAGCATTATCTCGGATGCATCCTAATAACAGCAGCCTGCTGACCAGGGCAATCAGTCTGCCATACACTGCTGTCGTTAATCAAAACAATTTCAGACGAAGCAGTCAAATGTATGTATTAGTAGGAATGATCCTTGTCAACATCCTTGCAATTGAGACTTAGAGAGTGTACCTTGGAGCCCAAAATAGTGAAAGAGGAAGAAAAGAAAGGTGCAACACTTGTACAAAAGCAAGGTGGAGTGGACTCTTGCTAATTTTTGTCATCAAATCATTAGCAACGATGAAAGGAGCGGAGTGTACGTGTATTTACTATACTGCACAGTTCTATAGATTTGGTCACAATGGGTCGCAACAGTGTCAAAAAGATCCACAAGAGGAGGAAAATGCAGAACTTGTGGTGTTTTATATCCAACACTTAAAGGAGAAAACACCTACACTTCGTTAGCTATATGACAAAATTAGACGATGACTGCACGAGAATTTACTGATCAATGGTGCGTATGCACAAGAAGCTAAATGAACTGAAATCTTGAGAAAAGTTTAGAAGCAGCATCTGCAAAAACAGCATTATTGCTTACCCGCAAAGTAATACCTAACCGCATTCCCACCGAAAGAGTGGTTGACGAGTGCTGACGTGTGGTTTATCACGGAGATGTAAGGTCCACTCTAGTCTAAGCCCGCTTATCGGGTGAGATTGAAGACTTCTGGTATCTATGAAGGTTTTACATATGTCGCTGTAATCAATACCAAAAACAAGTACTCCATGGCTATCCCAAGGCTTAAAACAAGCACAATTTGGATGCAGTCATAGTCACAGAACAGGGAATCCCAAAGGTTATGCTATTCACTACCTACCCTAATCGTACAAAACCCACTCTTTAAATTGTCGGAATAATAGTTGAGATACATTGTTTGGATGTCAACAATTACTTAAAGAGGCAAACTACGAGCTACTTGCAAAAGGCAACGCACTCGAAACAATACATTGGCTGGCGACCTTCTTCTTCTATGTGTATAAAGGTTAAAATGAACTCGATTTCCAAAAACTGTATGTATCTTAGAATAGAGTGTATATTTCATTTTGAATAAATTTTCAAAATGCAGACAATTATAGGATAAAAAGCAGACAAAGACAGGAAACTCTTTGAAATCGATTAACTCAATTGTACTACTTTGTACATAACTCATAGACATGTTGACCTAAATAACAAACAAAGATCTTAGATATAATCCTAATTATCATGGCTGGTTAATGTTTCCGAAAATAGAATTGTCAATATATATACAGGCACACTGTGAGTAGCTGGATGAGATAAATTATCTGAGTGAAAAGAAAGAGGATTCTTGTGTTTTTCGGTTACAAAAGAAATGCACTCATGCATGCTGTTTGTAGGTTTTGGTTACATTCCTCTGAGTTATATTCTTTGTTCGTTTCCAACAAATTTCAGTAACGGCTCATGGGCCTTAGGAAACGAATTTTTCCACGACACGAATGTACAGAGAAATTATCAAAACCTGGCTTCCAGAGACGACCCGATTAAGGACGGATTTACCGAAATGTGAACAACGAATAATGCTACTCTCAAATCCTTTAGAAACCACAGAGGGCCTAGACTATTAGAAGCCAGATATCGCTGAAATGCAGGAGAAAGAGAATATCGTTGTTACCGCCAACGGAAAGCAAAGCACACATGCACCTCGTTCCACTAGCGTATGCCTCAATCTTTCGTTAATGCCGCCAGGGATGACGAATGACCAGTCAAAAAATGCGTAGATATGAGCAATTCATTGATGGTGGAGAGTTAAAGTCGGTGTAAAGGAAATGGAAAAACATGTCAGCAGACTGATAACAGGCGGGGACTACCCAAATTCTGACTGAAAGCTAAAATTCACCTTCACTTGAGCAAAACAAAGTAACTACGATTATAAAACTTAGGCATAACATGGCCCTTTCAATATTTGGTTGGAGGCTAGCATACCCGATGAATGAAGCATCTTCATATCGTTTACCTGATCCACATAAAGGAAGACCTTAAGAACTGTATAGTACTTTTAGGATCTTATCTCAAACCACTTTGTCAGGATATAATTTCTTTCTATCTCTGGTAACTGTTAACTGTCCTTTAACCTGTACTAGGCCAGAAGGGCAGTAATCAAGTTCGTAGAATTGTGCTTGCCTGACCACTTAGTGGTGATTTCCGATAACAACATGAGTTTACGCATGTAGGATGAATTTTCAAGTGTGTAACTATGACGAACCACCTAATAGCATCGATCAACACAGTCAACAAACGATCAGAAAACAACGATCTTCCAAGAAATGCGATGGAATAGACCGGACGAACAGAAGATGAAAACCCGGAAACTGCTATACACACCCGGACGATCTAACCAAAGATTGCTTCAGCAAATACCTTGACAAAACTTGCGAATAATCCCCTAAGTATAACATCCTTAATAATCTCAATACCAAATTAGGCAAGGACGGCTTCTATAGCAATAGGGTCGGAAAGTACAGCCTCCATGACATCACCTCCGTAGACGGTCCAAATTCGTTGGAAGAAAGGCCTCGGACAGACTGAGGGGAAGAGGCTGCAATAGCAAAAGACCACAAGGCCTTTTCTGATGAAGTCTGATTTTATCTCTCGAGAAGTCTTATGTGGCCTACGTAGAAAACAAGTGGTCGAAGAACAATTAGAAAGATTATCTCTTCTGATATGTTCGATTACAATTACAGACAGGCACTGGATGTAGTAAAGACTGCAGGGGCTCGCGAACCCTTCAAATAGAAATGAGAAGAAGCGCAAAAAGTGTACAATTAAGCCCTTAGAGAGGTGCTAGCTCAACATAATGAAACGAACGTTCCAAATCTTTAGGCTCTGTAGGCTTACAAGGGTGTGGAAGGAAATCTCAAAGTAGGACCGCAATCGATGCTGTGAATCTGGAAAGATTTTTCTTAATCGACGATGGTGAACAAAATGAACCATTGAACCTGGACGACACGGCGGAAACTATTTCTATCCACTCGACAGCAATTTCTAAACATAGATCTAACAAATCTGCTTATCACGATGGCTTACCTGTCGAACTATCAAATCCACCGGGTGATGATTGAATATGGAGTATACATCAATTTATCTCTAATATCTGGTTCAATGAATGCAATATTAGCATAGTTGGTCCGGTCTCAAACAAGTAGCATCCCTTGAACTTCTTCAACTAATAGGAAACAAGTCCCCTCAACATCGCATATAAAACCCTGTTTCCTCCAATTATGTGAACGTCTATGACTCTTTGTCAACTGTCAGAATTGCTCCGTTCGGTGTAGTCTGCGTCAGGGAAAGTCCATCATAGGTCAACTTTTCAAATTGGCAAATACACATCTCAAGGACGCATATGACAATAAAGGCGTTGAGCTGAGCTGTGCAGAACTATGTCCAACTCGTCGAATTGCAATGAATTAGAACTTCAGACAAGGTGATACGAGTATGTCTTCTTATGACTTCTTACTATGCCAATAACATCTTAGCATAAGCAACGCGTAAGAAAGCAATTGGGTCTTGTCAAGATACACCCCCATCCTGCACCATTGCCTGGAATCATGGACATGCGGATAAAAATATCCTTGGTAACTGCCATAGGTATTATTGAAATCAAAATCAATTAATTTGAAGGTTTATTAAATTTCTTTTCAACTTTAATTGTTAGTTAATTACACAACTAATTTAACTAATTTAATTGCAAGAATTAATCATCTTTTATTGTTGAGAAAATCCCTTTTAAGTTGTTGGCGCACTTAAAATTGATTAATTACAATATTTTGGTTGTAGAATCAAACCTATTTCTTCCTCAAGTGTAGTACTTAAGATATTGTATCTTGAAATGAGGAATACAAACAATTTTTGTTGATTTAAATTAGTTTCAGTTTCACTAAAACAATTCATATAACTTCTCAGATACACATGCTTAGAAGTAGACTGTTCGACTGTTCTATTAGTAACTGAGGTTTCAACTGTTTGATTTAAAGTTCAAAAGGAGACACATGCTTGCAAAACTACTCAGAACTGTCCTAATTAGGTGAATTTGACACAAGAGACTATTAAGTATTACTACTTCCATTCAACTTTGATGCCATTTCAATCATTTGAAGCATTCCATCAATTCCAACTTCATCAAATTGTGGGGATTATTATCCCTTCAGGACTATCAATTTTCTCAAAATCCACCCATCCCCAATCGAATCCAAATCATCACTCACCCGGCCGATGACAGTCATTGAAACAACACGAATGACACCAAAAAAAGTTCCACATACGCCCTGCTGTCGATTGAGTCGTAAATCGTTAAATCGATGAAATTCCCTTCCTGCAATATTGTTGCTGTATCACAAGTCGAAATTAATCATCATCATTATCCTCATCATCAATGGCCTTATTATTACGAACACCGACGTTGAAATACAGTCATTGGGAATCCATAGAACGGACTACTGCCGAAGAAATCTAATATGTCAATGTCCCCGTTTGTACTCAATCGTAGACGGTTTGCATCCAATTGAATGCGCGCGGATAAAATATCAACTAATCACCATTCGGTTTCCGGGCAAATCTAATTAAAAGTTAAAGTTCTAAACAGTTGCATGAAATCTATTAGATACAGATACTCGTCAGTTTATTACATATTGACTGAGGCGATATTGAAATTGAAAATGGGACAGTGGGAGTATGTTAAACTCCCATGCACACTTCTCAAAATGGCACATAGTAGCCGGGAGCTGTTGGATAGAAAACGATGATAAATCGGTTTCAGCATCAATTTGACGTTAGAAATTGTTAAAAATCTGATGCGTGACTCCTTTCTATTTGTTCTGATAAATGGAATGATAATAGATGACAGAGTATAGCATGACAAAAGGGAACAACTTTGCTCAACCTATGGGTGTGTATTGTATTCTAAAAGTCGGTTTTTTTTTGGAAATCGATTTTGAAAACTCACATCCTCAATTCTGATTGGCAAATCAGGGGTGAGCTACATATATCTGTATATGGGGTTTTTTCAGTTTTTTTTTGTCAGCAAATAGAAGGTGGAAGTTCAATTTTATTAAACAAATGTCGGATAGGGGTTTTGTAGACCTTTCACCAGCTATTGCCTTGGATCATAAAATTATGACTTCGGAGGGTATCATGGAGGATTTTTATGTCTTTCGAAATTGTTTAATTGAGAGGACAGCCATTATTGTTTTAGGATTTTAGAAAATTGGGTATCTTCTGACGGCAATGCCTCAATAATAGAACAGAATGATGGACATACAAAGGGCTTATGGATATGGTCAATGGATCAAAATCACTCTTTTATAGACTAGGAGAAAGAAGTTTCACAACTCTGAAAAGATGTAGGTCACTAGATCCCCAGACACATTACATATATATTCCGCAAAGGATAGGAGAAGAAATACCACCTTGGTCAAAAAGTTCCCGGAATTCATTCAGAAAATTAAAAATACAAGTTTATTCATCTTAATCTATATTGTCGCTTTCAAAGTAGTCCCCATCGACTGCAACACACTTATATCAGCGCTTGATCCAATCCTTGAAACATTTCTTATATTCGGTTTTCGGTACGTCCATCAGTGCTTCCTCCAATTTTCCATTACTTCCTCTCGGCTACTGAAACGCGTTCTCCGTAGTGGTTTTTTTTATCTCGATTGAACAGAAAGAAGTCACAGGGAGTCATATCAGGTGAATTCGGTGGCTGTTGGATGGTATTTTTTTGCATTTTTCGTCAAAAAATTACGAATAATGAAGGCACTGTGCGACGGTGCGTTTTCATGGTGCAAAATCCATGAGTTTTCTGGCCACAACTCTGGTCTATTTCGGCAAATTACTTCACGCAAACGACTCATAACGCCCAAATAATACTCTTTGTCTACTGCCTGGCCTTCTGGCAAAAATTCATGATGCACTATGGTATACCGTTGTACTCCATGAAAACCGTGAGCATTGCCTTCTTTTGTGACTGAAAACGACGTGGGTTTTTTGGTCTCGGCTCATTTGGTGAACGCCATTCACTTGCCTGATGTCTGGGTTGCGTGTCGTACTCATAACCCCACGTCTCGTCTCCAGTAATGATCCTTTTGATGATTGTGGGATCGGATTCAGCCTCGCAAATCATCTCTTTTGCGATGTCCAACTTTGCTGCTACACGACGGAAACCCAAATCATTAACCAAAATGTCTTAGACGGATCCATAGGCAATGTTCAAGTCCTCCGCTATCTCTCTGATGGTTAATTTGCGGTTATTGACCAACATTTCTTTTACTTCAACAATATTTTCGTCGGTCTTCGATGTCGATGGTCTGCCACTGCGTTCATCATCTTCGATTGACTCACGACCACTTTTGAACCGCTCATGCAACTGGTAAACGACCGTTTTCTTAAGAGAATCGTTGCCGAAACACTTTTCCAACATTCGCGCACCATTTAATCCGTTTTTTACGCAAAATTTAATACAAGTTCGTTGTTGAAAATTTAAATTCATTTCTAAAATTGGAAAAAATCGCCAACACACACAGAGATAGATGTACTCTTGGCTACGTAACTTCTGCAAATTTTAAGCTATGATGCTAAGATTTAAAAAGAGTATCAGCAATAGATGTACCGACTTAACAAAAAAAACAGAACCCAAATCGGAGCAATAGGAGCGTCACACTTTTTGATCAAGTTGGTACCTATACAGTACATGCGAGGATGATCACCGAAAGTACTATATATGCAAGGCAAATGCACAGAGCAGCTGGAGCATAGGTGGTAAGCCTTATTGGCCGTAAGTGAGTTCCCCCTCCCCGAAAAACAACGTTCTGCAGTACAGTCGATTCGAGCAATTCAATGCAACATATGCACCCATCTTACCACAGTGTACAAAAGAATAATCGCTCTACATAGCCTCTACGGGCTTCTGGACAATATTTGCAGGCGATGCCCCGAGCACATCTTCGTGTTGCTGTTCTTGGCGGAGAACTTTCATTCAAACCTAGAAAACGGGGCATCTTTGGACATCTAATAAGGAAGCAAGCCCGCTCAGATTTATGGCATTTTCCATCACTCTTGCCAGAACTTTCGGCGTTAGATGCTCGCGTTCTTGATGGATATTCTCTTTGAGAGCTTGTTGATAAGACTCGCGACTTCAAAAAACTCACAAAAAGAAGTCTGGAACGGTTAAATCAGGCGATCTTGCCGGGCAGTACAAATTGTCAAAACGAGAGATTAGGCCACCCGGATGTGCAGAACTCAGAATTTTAGCTGTGGCTCGTGCAATATACTCCCTTGCCCCATTTTATTGGAACTATACAATTGAGCATGGCTCTGTAGTACTGCCATCCAAAGTAGTTGTTTGGCTGACGGGGTTTTCGAAAATTTTCCGATAGGGTGATGATTTTTGCGCCACCTAGTATAATAGAATGGTATGCCTGGTAGAAGACAGAAACGAGAAAGAGGGTCTGCCCTTCACATTCTTCTCATAACACCATCTGAGAATTTATTTGAGATTTCGAACCAAAAAGGCAAATAAGAAACCTTCGGACACGGATAATACTCATCGGCGCATAAAGGAAATGCCAAGTGTGGTTTTCCATACCTTCAGCACCTGCTGTGGTTCTAATTCGATCTTGGCTTCACTCCTTTTTCGAGTTCTTCCGAACGTTTCTTTGCATTGTCCTTATAAAGTGTCCCTTTGTAGGCTAGTGGCTTTGTTTCTGTGCTTGGCTGCACTCTTCATCAAACCGGCAATTTTCAAACGTGTGGTTGGATCAGTTGCAATATATCTGACGTCTACATGGTATCGATACCAATGGCAGCCCTGCCGGTTCATTCTCACAGTCAAAGAGGATTAATTACTACGCGGAATTGCAAAGAAGACCAAGTTCAGACCTATCCCCATGAGCCCAATTATGCTTTGTTTACTTTATCTTTCCATTTCCTTTCCTACCAGTGCCAGTCCGCATGGTCTAAATATTCATGATACATCTACATCTACAACTCCTATTGCTGCGAAAATATAAAATCGGCTTCTTTTGTGCCGAGTATCGGCTACGGCTAGAACCTGAGTCCGAAGAAGTATATGCTTCAAATCCGATCTAATATGCTAGATTTCACTCCTTGTTAGGAACACCTACGTCTATCTTCTAAGCGTGGATATGCAAACACTACACAGGAAGGCCAAAACGTTATGACCCAAGAAGGACGTGATTTTGTTGCAGAAGAACGCAGTGTTTCATGAAGAATGATGAAAGAGGCCTTAAATAACACTCAAACCGCCACTCATTGTTAGTGAATTTTTGGCTCGTCTTTATTCCCGGAATTTAAATTGAGGATGCTTTTTTGACGACATTTGAGCCATTCAAGGAGCTTCGACACGGGCCCTGGAAAAAAATAAACAGAAATCGTGTTATAATTATGTTTTCTAAGGTCAGTACGGGATATTATTTGCCACACCCTGTATTTGGGCGCGGAATTGTTGAAAATTTCAGACTTGAACAAGTCTTGCTTTGGCATGTGGGCAAATACGTTGTACCAGTACAAATGAAGCTAGACTCGTCATGACCAAACTGAAAAATCAGTAGTAGAATCACAATCACGATTTTGACTGTTCAACAGCAGGTTGAACAAAGTATTCAACTTGAGCGTATACCTATTAAGTAAAGTTAAGTTAGCGATTGGATCGCAATGACAAAAGCAACAAAAACTATTCGAACTGTATCCCGATAGCTTAATGAATGTATTAAATGGCTACGATAGCAATTTTTGCAAATAGGCAATAGGCAACAATGTTAAATGAATTTTGTCAAAGTTATGGATGTTGCCAGGCCGAATGAACTGGCGAGTGGAACCTCACAATCGTTGAGACGGGAAATACTTAAAAGAGCCCTTTTTATAGAGAAAACAGTCTCCCTACCGCAACGTACAAGATCCTTTCTGACATATTGTGTGAGGTGGCTCAAACCATTTGTAAATGACCTGATTGACAAATTCAAATGTATGGCTGATTACAGATAGTCAAAGATCGCCCCATGTTGACCCTGATGTATGTGCATACTGATATCTAGCTTAGTGCTCCCCTTGTGACATCCCAATTATCTGTTCAGCCCCATTAAAGCCTCTTCTGGGGTACCCTAAGGAACCTGGCCCCTATTGCTCACCCTCACGATGAATGAAGTCGATTTATCATCTATTCTTTGCACTAAAATCCTTACAGATAAATCGATTGCTCAGAGGTGTGTGCCATTAAAGGTTTACAGCATCTCAATCTATCGACTGGTTGCTAAGGCCGTTGAAAATAACGAAACTGATTATAGTAATTATTTAAAAATAAAATTAATTACTGTTTTTATTACATGAACTGTAAAAGGAGCTTACTTGTACGAGTATGTGAGACATTATAACACTCCTCGAATGCACTTTTGAATAGCAAACACAAGCCAAGCGAGGAGCAAATGAACATCAAAGTGGTTTTGCTCTAATCCAGGAATCAATTCCTGTGACAAGTTTCCCACTCGAGTCCTTTAATCGGTCCTATAAACATTGGGGACTACCCGACCACCTATCGCTGCCACATTAAGGACTTAAGTACTTTCCAATTAGAGCGAACGTTCAATACAGGTATGCAAGCAACATATTGATTGCAATTAAATTGAATTTCCCTTCTCCTTAACAATTTGGAAAGGGACTCAATTTCAGTTAAAGGTTTTATGCTTTAAGTATCTGTCGTAGGATGTGGACATTTTCGACATTATATTGAAAATAATGCATCATGCTACTGACTGTTAAGTAATTGTCTACGCTAGTGTCGGCAGAAAATGAGCTATAGTCCTGTCAGTGGAGTAAGCCATTGACCAAGGAACAATGACAATGACACTGACAACAGCGCTACAGCTACGAATACAGCAATGACAGTTCCTATACTGTATCAACAATGAAACAACAATGAACAAACACCGTTGCCTGCTTCGTTTCAGTGTGTGAAAAGTTGTGTTTTTCGTAATTTTGTGCCATTAAATTGTACAAGGATGAGGACGTAATGAGCCGTGTTCAGTATCCACATGGTACGAGTAGTACCTTTTGTTTCAAGTTGGTCCTTGTATGGACTTTAGAGAGTGTTGGAATGTTTTGTTTTCGACAGTGCGTATTCTATATTTGGTTTTAATTAGCCACCTAGCGACATTGAAGGAATAATTAGTTATTCGTTTTTTTTTTTTTTTTGTTTTTACTTTCGAATGCCTTCATATGAAGGTCCTAATTTAAACACGTAGTGGCTAAATTGACAAGTACCTCGTTTACATGGTAAGAGACAATGTTCCCACTTACGGAGTGGTCATTATTTCTACAAACCTAGATTTTTGCTATATTTCAATGTTATTTATGTAAAAAGATTCATAAGGCCCCTCTTCACAGGCTTGATTTGGTCCTGTGCCAGTTTTCCGGTTTTACTGTCGGATTTCCTACTGACAAATACAAAACCGGGAAACAAAGTCCGGAGGTTTGTGAATATGAATCCGCCAAAGGACTTTTATCCATCCAAACAGACCACTCAAACAAACAACTTTTCCGTCCGTTTTACTTCTCCTTTGTTCCTGAATATGTAAGGCCCGACGAGAACCTAGACCAGACTCACCTTAAATTGAAGCTCCGCGGTGTCGGGATCACTCTTACAGCAATGGTAGTCAGAAGACGCGTGCTCTGGAAAGTACGATGGGTGCTGCATAACTCTTCAGCCAAATTAATTCAGGTTTTGCTTTTTCACTGTTCGCCAGCTGTGGCCGTTTTCTTTGGGTGAAGGCAACGCTATGTAAAAAACCCCTTCCCAAACCCAGCAAATGCTCAAATAAATGAAAATGAAACATCGACACAATCACAACCCTGGGAACCAGTCGCTGGAGATGGATATGACATGTAGAGCAAATAGAAACCAATTCTTTGGTCCGCAGAATCTTCGGGTTTAACACTGCTATGAGTTTCATTTGTTCTGCTTTTACTGCTGCTTATGCTTCTGAAAAAATCTACAGCACAGTCGAAGCAAAAGTAGATAACGATCACCGATGAAATGCACAGCAGCTACAGCAGTCATCGTTTGATAATTTCTCATTTTGCTTTGCTCTTGCTTTCGGTCAGCAGCACAAGTCGAAGCAGCATCATTTCGACTTTTACAAGTCGACAGCAGTCGCAGTTTATTGTTTCATTTGCTGTTTGTATCTGCATATTCTTACAGCTTGCAGAAAAGTTCATTTTAAAGAGTTGAATGCAGTCAAAACTGTGAAAAGCAAAAATTGTACAACTTTTGCTACTTCGACTGAACCAATTCAAACACTGCTAAGAGCAACTTATGAGTTTGGTCCACATAATCGACTAACCGAACGCACAATTCGCTTTACCATCGAAAAGTTTGCTAATATTTTTGTTCTAACAGGAGCGGACTATGACCTCTTATACCGAATGTGGTTGTAAACCACCCATTTTTCGTCTCCAGTAACCATTCCTTTCAGCAAAGCTTCAAGCGAGTTCTATCTCAACAAAGATTCACAGACCATTATGCGATCCATAATGTTTCCTTCAATGAGTTAGTAAGCAACCCAACATTCCAAGCCTTTTCAGTCTGTGTGAAACAATTGTATGGGCAATGTTAATGCCTTTCAACGACTATCAACGCTAACAGCAGCCAAGATTTGATCTTCATCCGTGGTGGGTGGACGTTCAGAGCGAAAAGCATCAGCAAGGTCTGTATTTCATATCAGAAAGCATGTAAGCCAACGCTTATAGCCGAATCTCCATACACTCTGCAAATCTCCTGTTGCTCATCTGTCTCTTTTTTTTTTTTAAGAAAAACAGCAAAAGAACCTCAATGTGAATACAAATGTCCAGCACGTATTGCTTCTTGTCAAGTATGCCTTCAACTTTGCCCATCATACAATAATTTGAAGCGCACTCTCGCAGGATATAATCTTCATGGTCTTGATATGCTGGTAAGAAACAACTTTTTATTGGCAACACTGTTTTCTGTGACAGCCGATTTGACAGTTCTCGGTTGTTTTGAGGTTAGTTTGATTTGACAGTTCATCATGAATTGATTCATGTCGGAAAAGTGTTTGCAAATTGTTGAAATTTATTTTGAAAAACCTGTGTTCAATTCGAGAAATTCATTGGCCATTGCGTGCATTCTATGGTGCTCATAATCGGCCATCAGAGCCATTCATTTATGAAACTCTGGGTCGTTTTCGCAGAGCATTTACTTTAAAAGATAATACGCTTCCCGTGAAAACTCATACAATGAGCACATAACAAACGATTAATGGTGTGCAGCGCAGTATTGATCATGATCCAAATATGTCAATTCGACATCGTAATCAACAATTAAACATGTATCCATCGACTTTATGCATAATTTCTCGTAAAGATCTCGGTTAACGTGCTTTCAGGATTTCATTTGAACAGCAATTGAAGACAGAGGATCATGGTTCGCGGGGTACCCGAACTCTATATAGTGAATGGGCCTAAGGCAACATTGCTATTGATCCACAAATTCATTTGAAAATTCTGTTCAGTGATGAAGCCTACTTCTGGCTAAATGGTTTTTCAACAAACACATTTGCTCCATTTGAAGCGATGAAAATCCACAAGCCATTGTCGAAACACCATTATGTACATCCAGATATAGTCAAAGTTTGGTGGGCTTTATAGGCCAGTGGAATCATTGGTCAGAATGTTATAGTCGACGGTAAGCGGTACAGAGACATGGTTTCTAACTTTTTCGTACTTCTATTCATGTTGCAGACATGTAGTTTCAGTAGAATGGAGCCCCATGCCACACAGTGCACGAAACAATTAATTTACTGAAAGGAACATTTGATGAATGATTAATTTCTCGAAATTGACCTGTTAACTCGCCACTTCGTTCGTGTGATTTGACGCCATTAGATTATTTTCTCTGGGGATATGTAAAGTCACATGTCTGTGCCGATAAACCAAACCAATTCAGCACTTGGGAGCCAACACTCCATGCGTTATTGCCAAATTAAATCCAGAATTATGGCGAAGAGCGTGTGAAAACTTGACTTCCAGATGACACCATGTACAAGCCAGCTGCTGTAGCCACATGCCTGAAATCATATTGAAACATTAATGCCATAAAATTATTTGTCAAATAAAGCTGATTTTATGGATATTTAAAAAGATGTTCCGTACTTTGCTTTATTTTAAATCTGTCCGCCCTAAAAAAAACAACACTTTTTATATGCCAGTCCTAGGCTAACAGTGAATGTTCATTTCAAAGTAACCAGCAACTAGCCTCTATCTTTTTGTAGCGAAACTGGATATATGTCACGGATACCAGGCCGTCAAAAAAACAAGGTTTTATTTTTGACTCAGATCTGTTTAGTGTTTCTAGTTTGTTGTTTTTCAAGATTTCACTGGTTTATTGAATGTTTCTATATTCCTGTAAGAGCGGCTTGTAAAGATTCTGGTGTTCCTTCCAATTTGTAAGTGACTTTAGGAAGTTAAGGGGTTTCATCATGAGGTCGCTCTTAGTCTACATTCCACCATGGACCAGTTCAGGGTAATTCGTTAGGGCACGATTCAGACTTTGAATAAGTTCTTTAAGTTGCGAGTTTAGACAGAGCATTGATGGATCTGCTTCTGGATCGCTCCTTTGTTAATTCTGAATTCGATGTGCCTGTGGAATGATATGGAGACTTTCAGGCAATAATCTCTAAAGCAAACCTATTTGATAACTGTCTTACTCTGGTAACAAAAGTTTGCTGACCAGGTGAGACCAGGTGTTATGTTGCGTTTGCTACTGTCCTAAAAAGTACTCGGAACATGGGTATTGCAGCACAAACGGATCAGATCGTTCTGGAAGTAGACTACCGCGTTAAGCAGACGAATTTGTGCCATTCTTTAGCGACTAAACCTTGGTTGGAAAATAGCCCAATTAAAGGTGGTCAGAGTCTTTATGTGTCAAGATAAGTCATCGATCTAGCCGATTACTCGTTATTTAGTGTTGTGAAACCACAGATACTCTCATTCTACACCCATAGTTTCTGTGTAGCTATAATGCGAAATCTTGTTTTCAATGCGGAAATCAAAGCAACGGCAAAGTAGAGGATAATGGGTATACAGACGCTTCTCTAACTCCCAGAGTTGGTCAACACAATTTTGCACTCAGCTTCATTCAGGCATCTGTCGGTGAAAATATTTCCAATTAGAAGAATCAGAAAGCTGATACCGACATCCTTATAAGTACGTCGGAGTTTCGATATATTAACCCGAGCTGAGAGTTTTGTAAGTTACAACACAAATTTTAGTCGCCTCCTTTGCGTATGGAAGCCACAACCAGATTCGGCACTCAAAGTGGATTCGACCACTTCAACCGTATTCTGTTGACCAAAAGCAGGATCTTTGCTGGTTCTACCACCGACCTTATTCAAATTCCATGGGCAGGCTAAACTATCACAGGTCTTACATTTGTCGATGACCGCCATTAGAATTGCAGGATTAGTTGATTGTAACACCGGTTTCATGAGGTTATCATGTGTCGAAAATTTCAAGGGTCTCCCACAACAGTCAGAAAACCTTCCCTGAGTTCTTAGGACTACAAGAAGGCTTAACTCTTTCAAACCTGACTTGAACCGAAGTTCCAAGGCAGAGGTCCTACCGCTGGAGCAGTAGGAATCTGAGCAATTGTTTTTTGACAATAAATTTGGCCCACGTTTTACCTTTCTTATTAGCTGCCTCGTAGACAGTAGAGGTTTAGAGTATCTATTCTATTTCGAAAGTTCAAACCTCTGGTTCCTTGGGCCAATCACCTGTTTACTCTGTTGCTGTGTAGCTGTAACAGGTTCAAACGCTTTCCACTGCCTCAACCCCATATGCCAAACAACTGGCGACGCTTTGGTTCAGCACCTACAGTCCGTTTGATAAGATCGTATACGGCAAAACTCATTTATGAAAACCGGTTTGGAAGTGACACTTGCATTAGCAGATAAAAAAGTACTTCTGCTAAGATGCTTTGAATAAAGAAATTTAAAGAGTGTTAAATTTTTGTCAGAGACGGAAGTATTTTAAAATGAGTGTCGCGTTTACATCACGTTATGAAGCAGTATTCTTGTGCACGCATCCAAAAGGACCAAAAATGTCATATGGAGCAGCTGCTAAATACATGAAAAAGTCAAAATCATTTGTTAGCAAGTGGGTGCACGCCAAAAACAAAAAAAAAAGCAGGTCAAAATGATTCTACGCGTGTTTGAAAAAAATCCTCTTCTATCGTTACGTGGAGGACAAGGGATTTTACGTAAAAGGGATCTAAGTGTGTGTTGTGATACGATACGAAGACGTCAACTAGCCAATAATGTAAAATTTCGGGGCACAATAAAGAAACCACTACTGTCAAAAAAAACACGTAGAAAATGACTCAGTTGGGCCAAGGAGAATTTGGACAGAAATTGGAACAACGTTATTTTTTCGGATGAAGCTTCTTTTTGGGCATGGTCTCCTATCACTCATACCTGGTGTACACAATCCAATTAATTAATCCAGCGGACCGTCAAACACCCGGCAAAGGTGCACGTTTGGGGATGCTTCTCAAAACAAGGATTTGGCAATTTGTTCATGTTTACAAATAACTTAAACGCACCCAACATCGTCAAAATTTATAAGAAGGCTTTATTATCATCTGCCCAAAGGTGGTTTAAAAGAAGGAATGAGAATTGGTTACTGCAAGAAGATAATGACAAGAAAAATCGCAGTCGTTTGTGCAGTGAGTGGAAACAAGAAAATGACCTCGATGTTTTAGATTGGCCATCACAGTCGGCGGATGCAAATCCCATTGAAAATGTTTGGGCATTCATGAAGCTAAAGCTCTAAGGAAAGAAGATCTCGACGGTCAAACAATTATCACGAAAAATACTAGTTTTATGAAGATCTTTGTCTCAAGACTATGCTATAAGATTAATAGAAGGCATGCTTCGAAGACTCAAAGCAATTATTGATAATGGAGGAGAGTGGACAACATATTAATTGAAAAGCATTCAAGTAAATAAACAAAATAAACCATATTATTATAAGTTCTTCTTTAATTTTTGTCGTGCACGATCTTATCAAACGGACTGTAGATCGTAAATGGCATAATTTAGTTTGTTGGTTTGGGGTCTTGAGGTTAGCATAACTCGACCGCAGACGATTATGAGCACCTAGAGTGGAATTCTTCTGTTTTAACATTTACTCGTAGTGTCTTGATTGGCCGTTTTCGTCTCACAGACCAATGTCAAACCGATATTTTGTTAACTTTTAAGTTCTCCAGCCATGACAAGTCCTTTTCTTTCTCGTCCGTTTCAAGAGGGGATACCACTAAAAGATTGTGATTTTTCCTTACCGATTCTGAAGAATAAGTTTTTGACATAAAAGGCATAACAATTCCGGTACGAAGGATGCATTCATCGTCTTTGTAATGCAAATTCCAAGAAAGTATCTATTAGCCTCAGCAAGAAAATGGAATGTAAAATTTACTTAGAATGCCGCAATGACTCCGGATGTAATGGATTATTCTCATTTTCTTTACACAACGCTCTCGTAAGTCAAAAAACGATTTCAACCTTAAACTACTCTAAATACCCCCATGGCTGTTTTAAACCAAATGCTTGCGACAAGCAATTTCTACAGCAACAAGATGCAAGTTCCGTCTGACTTGCTGCGTTCCAGCACCTTAAAAAAGGGAGCTTAAACTCTCCTGTTGAATAGAGAATGAAGAGACGGTTTTAGAAAACAAACAAAAGATTTTCCTTTTCCATTTAAACTTAAACTTAATCTTCAACATCTCTTGGTGGTTACCCTTCAGTTCTCCGACTTCAGAATTCGCCTTGAAAGAATTACAATTCCAGCAGATTGTTGCTGCAAAAAGTTTCTCCAGAAATACAGATACACGACTACTGCATCCCAAGGCGGGTCTAATCAAATTTCAAGTTCAGGTCCAAGCGTGAAACAAACTTTACTAATTTTTTTTCCTACTCGTATCTACGAGGTACAAGTAGGGTTTGAGTATGTCTCCACCACCTAGACAATTTCCAATTGAATGGTACTCGTATTGTATCTCCATATTTAGCTCGGTTTTTCTGTTTTGTTTGGAAATTTATTTTACTTTCCTAATGAAGGTAAGCTGAAGTTGTAGTCGCCCACTACATCGGCAGGATGAAAATAGGACAAACATACAAGGACAACACTTTGAAGTTGTAGGTTTAATTTTGTTTTTATATTTTCCAAATACGCATGGCGTTATTTCGTATTAACAATTGACGAGGACGCTTTTTGAATAGTGTGCAAACTGGGAACTCTCTGGAGGAATGGGCTTGTTTTTTTGTCGTTACTTTGCCACCAATTGACAGCATTGACAGCACAGCGTTGGGTTCCGTAAAAGCACGTGAAAGGGAATGCGCGCCAATTTAAAAGTTCCTTTCAATGGAATCTATTTTTTTTTTTTTTTTGTAAAGAGAAGCTACAGGACTGGAAATCAAACTTAGTAGTCCCTGGGTTGGACATGTTTAATTTAAGTCATAATGTGATGAAAAAAAAAGTTTCACACAGTTGGATGTTGGCTTTTATTGATTTTTATTTGATGACAAGGACACTTTATTTAGTAATGATTATGTGACAAAGTTTACTTGGGAGTAAATGAGATCTAGTTAAGCAGTGAATGAACCTTCCATAGACTTGGGGCAAACTTTTGGTCGTAAGATGATTTGTCAATATTTTCGAATTCATATGGTCCGGTGAAAGACTAAGTTTTAGAATGACAATAACTTTAAGAATTTTTAATCTATTGTTCCACCGTTTCGTAGGGATTTATTAGTAAACTAACGAAGTTAAAAGTATCTCCATGGGAAGCAGCTTGACGCCTTTACAATAAATAAGTCTCTCATGTATCCTTACGATAAGTTTTTAAGCATACAACCTAATGACTCGTTTAGGAGAAGTGTCAGATTGTTGATGTTGTGGCTTAAGAGCTGGTTGACAAAGAGAATTCTGGCAGAGGAATTCGCTTCGATGGAATCAACAATGACGTTTACAGGGAGATTTATTTGAAATACTCCGACATATTAGAGACTCAGGTCAACAATGAATTCTCAAGGCTGAAGCAGGGTCTTGAAAAACCACTTGTAGTGGATGAGCCCCCAAAGTCGATAATTAACATTGAAGTTAATGCGGTTGAACCTAGAGACCTGGCCAAAATTGTGGTTACCACGAAAAACCTAAAGAAGTCCAGCAACAAACACAAGGATCGGGTATAGATATCCTTACTATTGGCTATTACTTACTTTTACTATTCAGATCTGCAAGTGGAATATTCGGACCCTTAACAAGCCATAAGCAAGGCGAACAATTGGCACATACCCTTGACTGGTACATGCAGATTTAACAACAGCCATCCAGCGAGTGCGACGGTATGGGCAGAGAATGGGCGGCAGAATTAAGCAAAAAGTCTTGAGTTTCAGACACGTGAGCGAGTAACTTATGATAATCTGCTGGCTTAATAGCGCCACTACAACCTTAACTACAAATCATATTGGCAGTATCCTAAAAATGACGATAAAATCGTATCAAGCAGTCTTTAGCAGGGCAACTGGTAAGCATAGTCTACCCGTGTGTCGATGTCCTCATCTCAATGTTAACTTGAGGACATGGCGATCATTAGATCATAAAACGCTAAACCAAATTGATCATAAATGCTTAGGAAAAGCAGCAGAACAACGTAAAAGAAGTCTGCGCTAAAATATTTGCCGAATGTGTTTTCCGAAATTTCTTTCCAACTCCTATGCCGACACCATCAAACGGCAACATTGCAATTTTGTATGATGTGTTTCATCGGACTACCACCAAAAACCACCCGCAAGCACATACAGGAGCGTACAAACTGGAGATACAACGAACAAAAGTGACGGAGAAAAGAGCGGAAGAAGAGAGCACGAGAAGCGCTACATCCAGGGAGTCGAAAAAAAGGCGAGATAAATTTCTTAAGCCGCAAAATGAGCACTCGAAATTGGGATATTGGGAAAAGTCCAAGCTCAATAAATTAAAAAAATTAAAAATAGCTGAACAAAGGTCACAAAAATATAAAACAAACCGCGATGAAGGAAATACTATTAAGCCTTAGAAAACGGTTACCGGGACTGAAAACTCGGTACACAGACGCTGCTTTCAATGTTTTCTCTATTACACTTGATGAATCTCACAGAAAGGTAGAGTGCTACATACAGCAGGTATGGAGCAAAATCGTGCCATTTCTTCGACGGACAATCCGACTTCCTGGCCGACTGATAACACAAAAATTCCCATTCTTATCGATGTTTTCGTTTTAAAAGGAATGTCTAGCAATTTCATAAAAGTTGGTTAAAGCTATGGCCTTTTCTCTGATCATTCTCCAGTCATTTTGACATGATTAATAAGATTCTTAGATCCTTCTTAAGCCTAGGTGCTCATCTACAGTCTTTCACTACATAATTCAATTCTCATTGATACCCTGGGCCACGTCTGATTTGAACGATCTACTACTCTGCCTGATTTTGCAAGCGAATTATCTAATTTTGTTGATTTCAAACATAAAAGTGAATCCGATCCAATGCCATCTCCTTTTCAGTATATGTAGTCATGTCAATCGGATACTATCTGCTTTCATGTTAGTCTTAAGGAAGATTTTCTGAAAAACACGAATACACAGTGTGACAAATAATATCCCGGACTGGCTCTAGAAAACGTAATAAAGCCACGACTTCTGTTAATTTTTCGGTGTTTTTATTCGAAATATTCTTCTCCCGATTCAATACACTTGTAACAGCGATTCGATAGTGATTTAAATGCCTGATCTGGCTCATTTTGTGGAATTTCCTCCAGGGCCCGTGTCGAAGCTAAGTGAATGGTCGGAATGTCATCCTTCAACTTCAATTTCGGGAACAAAGAGAAATCGCACGGTACCAGGTGAATACGGGGGATGATTTAACACACGGACTCAATTTCGAGCCAAAAGTTGACGAAGAATGGGTGTTGGCTGACACGGTGTACTATCGTGCAACAGAGACCAACTTTTTGGATCATGACATTCGCGTCGAATACAATGGATTATGACCATCAAACGCTTCAAAACTTCTAGATAATATGCGGCAGTAACTGTTTTACCAGTTGGAATGAATTCTGCAACAAAATCAGGTATTTTAATGTCATTTCTGACGTTTTTGCGTTCCTGTGTACTTGTCATTCTTCAGCGTCTTTTTGCCGCCAACTGTTCTACTCAAACACTTATCACGAAATGTTTGTGATGCATTTTTACCAAGTTTTGCGTGGAATTTAATGACCGTTCTTTGTTGAATGTAAAAATCTCTATATCTGAGCTGAAATATAGCTCATGTCCGGAAAATTACTTGCCACACTGTGTACATCAAATGATGAAGACATACAGTTTGCGAGCGACTTCGACGTTTTGATTTTATGTGCTAAAAGGTACTGGCCTAACATATGTACATACTCGTACATCTGAATCTATCGTAGCTTTTTCTCTATCTTCAAGCACGGCCCCCCCAGATTTTTATCAAAATATTTTTAGGAGTACGGACTTTGAGTTCGCTGCAACTTTTTGCAGCATTAAACTCCTCTGTCTCTGGTCCTAACTTTTGGATCATATAGTATAATCCATAGTATAATCCATGCCTCCTGTGACTGATATTGCCATCGAAATTGTTATATATACAAGGATTGTCCATTAGATTAACTCATTTCGTTTTAAAAAGACAGCATGAACAGCGCTTCTAGTTGCTACCTAGAAAACAGTCTCTAGTGTTGCAGGGATACCCCAATCACAGTTATTGTAATATACTTGGTGGCTCATATAGTAAGTCATCACTCTATCGGAAGATGCTATAATTTTTGTAAATGGCGCCAAATGTCAATTCTACTTACTTTGAAATTTGTGAAGTAAAAAGATACAAAATATACGTCACTCAGACAGGTTTCACTGTATTCCTAAAGAGTGCGGAATTATTCCCGGTCTTCCGACAACAACTGGTCAAACAGTACGATGTTAAGCCGCTCCCTTAAAAGATTATGGGACAATATGAGATGCTACCAGGTCTGGCCGGCCCAGGGAAACCATTCTGCTAAGACTATCGCAGCTGTTGTTGGAGATGACACAGATGACTCCGGAGTATCGCTTAGATGACCTGCCACGTAATTGCGCATCAATCGGCGGTCTTAATAGAGCATTTTTATGAAAGACTGTGAGATATTCCCTTTCAAAGTGCAGACAGTGCATCAGCTGTTAGCTTTTGACCGCCAAGCGTGTGTAACCTTCGTTCAAGTCATCTTGAATCTCGACCACGAGACATTTCTATCTCTGTAGATATGTGTTAGGGCAAATTATCAGTTCTGGGGCCCCGAAAGGCTGCGTATATCCCACGAAAAGCCATTATACCCTCACAAAGTTACTGTGTGGTGTGCTGTTTATGCTGGAGGCGTAATCAGGCCTTATTTGTTCGAAAGCGCCGCGGCCCAAATGAATACTGTGCTACAGAGCCAAGCTCAATGACTTTCTCCTTCCTCAATTGGAATTGAATGAATGGGGACTGGAGAACATTTGGTTCCAACAGGATTGAGCAAAGGTGCACACTGCACGACCCACAACCGAAATTCTGAGGTCTGCATTTCAGGGTCGCTTAATCTCTCGTTTTGGCGATTTGCACTGTCCGGCAACATTGCCAGATTTAACCTTTGCAGACTTTTTTTGTGGTATTTTTTGAAAGCACGGGTCTATGGCAACAAGCCTCAGATTCCTGAAGTCCTCAAAAAGAATATCGTCAAGTATGCAAGGTCCTAAAGCCAGAAATTCTGGCAAGAGTGATGGCAAATGTCATATATCGGGCCCGAATGCTCATCAATTCTGTAGACGGACACTAAGCCGATATCATTTTCTCGACTTAATGAAAAATAATTATGACATCAAGCAAACATAATCCAAAAGCAGAACCAAATGAATCAGACATAATTTAGCGTAGCAGTGAATTAACCCTGGGAATCGTAATCTTAGGTTAATACAGCCTGCTTTGAAAGGTTTTGGAATGTTGATGATGAAGAGCTACCACATAAAACCATTAATACGAGTATGATGGAGGTCAGGTGGAGAAACTTCACTAAAGACACATCATCCAATAAGATCTGAAAATAATGAGATTCAAGAAAACTCGTGTCAACTGAGGTTCACATGAGGCAATAGTCGACCAATAATAGCCCAGTTTTTAGGTAATCAAAGATTTAAGGACTTATTGTGCTTGTAAATCCCATAATATCTCTATCTATCTCTGGTGGATTTTTCCTCTCAACAATCTATTGAATCCAATGAATGAATAATGGGTAATAGTCTCATAGGGTATACTTAGGTGCATTAATAATAAATGAGCGGGAGCCTACGCTATAAAACAAACCCTTCCACATATTTTTCATTGGCATGTATCTTTCCAAATACCTAATTAGTTTTCAAGTTGACTTCATCCCATAAATTAAACAAAACCTTCAATCCCTAATCCTTTCTAAGTTGATGACTGGAAGGTTGTCAAACATTTTTTTGCTTTTAAACTTTTCTTTGTAATCGTAACTCATACTCGCATTTGTTAATTCGTTTTCAGTAATTAACGACAGTGATGCTTTCAAAGGATTTTTATTTCCAACTCGCTGACTCTGATAGCACTCAATTTTCTTCGAGTAAAACCAGTGGTTGGCCTAAGATGTTTTATTTTGCCATTATAACCGCCGTCATAACTAGCGATGAGGAACGTATGAATTAGTCTTTGAACTGTTTGGAATTTTTTCGGATTCTGAAACATGTGTAGCGCACCTGTTGGATATGAACATTCCCTGTTTTGGGAAGTAACCACAATTCACGAAAGCAGTGTCTGGCGTCAGCATCGTTCAGAGTGTTGTCATTCCCAGCTTTTTTCAATTCGGAGGTTCAGAGAAATGATAGTGGCATCCTCTTAGGTAGACTGACCTCGTGCCATTTGATATATTGGCGTTTTCTTGGAGGCGAATTTTCTCGCGATATCGAAATTAATTCCACCAGAACCGTTGTTAACTGGTTGCAGCAACAGCTTGGCCGGATATTATAAAAGCTGACAACCACAACCAGGGTTATTTCTCAGAGTAGATTTAAAAACATCAACTGACTTCCGTCTACCATAACTTCGACTTTTCCTGGTAATAGCGCCGGGAATCGTGAGCTGGAAATTCAATCGACAGTAAGAGTTGGAGGAGCTTTCTTTCCTTTGGCCCTGCTCGATGGGAAAGAACGCCATATGTTTTTATACGTGAGCACCTGTTGTGGGTATATAACTTCACAGGATGCCCATATATCCATTCAAGGTTCATTCTGCCTGACAGCGCTTTTCGGCTCGTCATAGTCATTACACAGGCTACAGAAATGCTCTTTTGGTAACACTTCCAAATCTCATTCCTGAAGTAGCATCTCTCAATTTCCTCGACGGCCCCGTCTTTTTTTTTCTCCTGAGAAACCGATATTCATCTCTCCTCTTCCTCTTATATAGCTTGTGAGCAGCTCTAGTTCTTCTATGCAGTGCCACTTTGTTTACATCTTGCTTAGATGCATGTACTTGCCGGCATTCGCCATCAAACCGGGGGTTTCGTTGTGGTGGTCGAGTAAGACCCAGCATATCAGAAGCGGCATCTCTGATGGCTTTTTGGCAGTGTTGCCACTGATCATCGATGCCTGATTTTGGCAGCAGTGGACCTCTTAAGGGAATAAAAGAGACTCGATCAGAAAAGGATTTTGTCGATTACTTGCGATTCGAAATTTTCTCACAGAATCAGTTTGTCTTGGCGTTGTTTGGGATGTTCGCAACCGTGCCTTGGCTACAACAAGGTAATGGTCCGAGTCGATGTTGGCTCATCGGAACATTCGGACATCCAGTATACTGCAGGAGTGTCTTGCGTCGATCGCAATGTGGTCAATCTGGTCGACGTTTGATTGATCAGGAGTTTTCCAAGTCTCCTTGAGAATATTGAGATGTGGGAGTCGCGTACCGCCGCAAAGTCCATTAACTGGAATCCGTTATCGGAGGTAGTGTTGTGCAGGCTATACCTTCTGACAATACTATCAACGATGCCCTTGCCGATGTTATGTTATAGCTAGGACATTGCTGATGTAACGTTCCGTCTTTACACAATTGTTTGACCTATTCAATCACGACAGACCTGGATCGCATCTACCTATTCGAGTATCTGTCTATCGGTTTTTAGGAATCCATACCTCCACAACACTTTCATGAAATATATTCCCAATTTATTCTGGGTGGCTTTCGCAGCTGTTTTCGTTTCTTTTCAAAACAATATGATGGAAGTTCTTGCAACAGCGCATACATAAATTTCTAGTTCATCTTGGTTAAAAGAAACAAAATAAGTCCACCAATCTTCTCTTCAACATTATTCAACTTCCTTCCTTCTGAACAAAGATATTACCTTCGCGTTGAACCTTAAGTATTCCTTTTAACCAGAACATCCCCCATCAGTTGAAGCATCAAATAACAAAAAGTGATGTAAAAAAGGACTCAACTATGCTCTTAGCCTTCGCTTTTTATGAATGCACACGCTACATTGTAACGAATCTTGAGTTAGAAATGTTAACCAGCCAGACAAGGCATTATGTGTTCCACGCCATTACAGGATCCTTAAAGAAATGCGGAACATAAGAATGACTCTTCAAAAACCCTTCAACTTTTCCGTGTTTCGTGTCCACTTTTTTTTCTTTATTATTGCTTACCTCATGCATTCTCTTCAGTACAATAGTAAAACCATATCCTATTCTGACCTCTTCTTGACAAAAAAAAAAAAAAACATATTTTTCGAGTCAAAGGATACCCAGAAGGGAAAACGCCGAGAAGTGCCTTCAAACGTCCTTGTAAGGTGATGTTCGAGTTCGAGTGCTCAAAGGAGCTACTATACATACTCGTTTTATGCTGAGACGACTGCAATTATTTGAAGTTGTCATTCTCTTAGGAAATTCTGGGGGCATCTCCAAGTGAGCAGCTGAAATGTGACTCATTTACGGAAATCCCTTATTTACAGGATTCCTCTTCTCAGCTTCCGATGGATTCTTTATTTTATCCTGTGACATTTGCATAAGTAGATGAAGTATGTCATCTAGCTGACTCTAAGAGAAAAATTTCGAAGGCATGCCATTCGAATGCAATGTGAATGTAATACTTGCATCTCTACCCACACCCAACTCAATTTCAGTATCTGTTGTTCGACGAAAGGTTTTTCTCTGATTGAAAAGGTATCTTCCAGTAATGCCATGAATTCGGATAGAAAGATGAATGCATGTCTTGAAGAATGAATGCAAAGGATTTCTTTTCTTTTTAAATAAATGAAATTGAAGGATTTCGAAAGTAAGGAATGAAGAAAATTTGACATTCGCAGGAAGTACATTTCTCAATGATTTCAGAACCTTTTATCTAAATAATGAGGAAGACATTCATTTTAGAATTGAAGATTGCAAGATATACATAATGGGCATGTTCAATAGCTGACATTTAGAGCCATTGTTTCAATTGAAGTCGTTATTTGAATTCTAAATGAAGACAGCACTTAAGTGCTGTCATAGAATTTTTGTCGTAAAACGCTAAGCGCACGCGGATATGAAGTAAAATGTGCTTCGCTTTCTCTGTCTACAGGGGATAGCTTAAATTCATCCTAGCTTACAAAATTGTGATTTATACAACAGATACTTTATACGACACAGACCTTGTATTTCGCTGTTTCAAGAAATGCGACATCTACTACATCGATGGTAATCGAAGGCGATGCATACTTGGATGCAGAATAGTCATTGGAAGTATACTAAAGGATACAGTCATGTGCTTAAGCAAAATATGCTAGGGACTAGTGACATTCCATATCAGAGCTAATGTCAACTTAAAAGCGCGCAACTCCCAAAAGAGGCTAATGACGATGTTAATAAGGAAGACTTTTGAACTTCCCAGGAGCAGCTACGAACAGTGTCTGAATGATGTAAAAAATCGAACCCGTCGACCTTAATGCTAGAATAGGATAATATTGCACCTTTGGTATGGCAACAGATCTAGGCACTTTGCATGATATCACATCCAGAAACGCACGCAAGGTGAAAGAGCTTTCGAGGGATGTAACATCTTCGTGGCAAATCTACGTATAGTCCATCTTAGAATTAAGAAGAGCACATTTCGGTCTCTTGGTTAAAACACGATAAATCAGATAAATCAATTGGTAGAGGGAAGGCCCATATTCTGTATTCTCGTGTAGCCAACATACAAAAATCGATATCAGAAGCAGTTCAGCTCTGGGAACATACTCTGAAAATGTTCTAAGTTGGATGGTTACAATCAATAGCCCAGAACCACTGACAACGAAGCAATGTAATGCCTTAGAAAATGACTAGAAGCAGGAGACCCCAACTTCAGTGAAGAATTTCTGCGGGTACACTCAGCCAAAAAGGAAGCTAATCGCACAAGCAAGGACAAGGAATGTGCTGACAGCCACAAAGCCACAACAGATCAGAAAAATCGAGAAAAACTTCTCCAAAGAAAACCCCGAGGCATTCATACCCAGCTAGGGTAAATCGTAGGATGCTACAATGAGAATGATGTGCGAAAAATGTACCTGAATCCAAGTCTTCACAGACAAGCATTACACAGTAAACACTTGTGGTAATGTGTAATAATGTGGTATCCACAGGAACCCCCCAAGTTTTCAAAGTTAGAGATTTGGTGGGGAGAAACCACCAGCTCAACTATCATATTTGGTCTGAGAAACAGATGCCACATGATCAGAATCGCGCCTGTCTGCTCTTGCAATCCATGCCAAACACAAAATGCAGGATGTCTAAAGAAGACTGCTCTATCAGAGTTGGAAGGAACATTCCAAACCTTTGTGATATTTAAAAAAAGTCTGAGACAGGGCAACACTCTATACCTATACTGCTACATCTTAAATATCGTACAACGTTCAACTCAAGCCAATATTTCAGATATCTGTCCGGCTGAGAAGAAGAGCCTTATCTCGGGCAACGAAGAAGACCCAATAGAAAATCTTTATTCTGTTCTGTTCTACGGGGCAGAGGTATTGGCATTCTCAGAATAAATTAGCTGTTTCGACCAAGAGATTTCTAGTGTGAACTTCTGCATTGGTGAAGAGTGAAAGAGGGGGCACAACAAGGAACTAAGTATACTCACAGTACATCAACGTGGAACCAGAAACCTTCAACTTCAGTGATTAAAATGGCTAGGTCGTGCAAAACGCAAATATGCAAGTACTTCACACAGAAGAAACTTCGAAACCGCTACAGCCGATCAGATGCCATAAGCATTCAGAAGTGGACCTCGACTTAGCATCAAGTTGGCTGAAGAGGCATGTTGGCTGCGGCTAAGAACCTCCTCACCTCTGGAATCAAAAGTGATGTACGTAGACATTCCCGGAAACGAATTTTCAAATAAATATCACCTCTTTCAACCTTAAATTCACTTGAAGAAGTGCATGTTTAGTGTTGAATAGATAGGTAGATGGTTCGATGAAGAATGAAGGCAAGCAAATATGGTGAATACAACGCCCTGTAATGCAGCAGTCGATAGAAGAACGAGAACAACCCGTGAGCTCTACGAGCAAGAGCGCAAAACCCCGGCTTCCTTCAAAAATAAAAAATAAAGTATGGTAGGCGAGCCGTCGAAGAAGTAGAGAAGTTCTATTTCAGAAGCAATGTTTGAAAGTTATACTTAAAAGAACAAACGGTTCAGGTCAAGAACACCCGACCGCGGATTGTAAAAATAAACAGAGAAACTAAGTAGTAGTAATCAGATTCTGTTTTCAGGAAAAGCGAACTATTAAATCTGTGCGATGAAATTCAATATATCAGCCCACCCGACGGAATGCACTCCTGCCTTACAGACACAGGGAGCGGACTTTGTAGAGAGTATGCACCAACCCAGGTTTTTGTCGCCTTGCATTGACAAAGTTTAAGACAGGAAACCTTACCTCGAAATCTACGATCCGAGCAGTGGCAGTGGTCGGAAACCTGCACTCTAGCCACTTCAAATGGCTAAGTCATATTAAAAACCTCAGAGTTCAATCCGTTCAGCCTAATCCGGTTCCCATTCACCCTCGATATTCAAAACGGGACTTGGAGAACTCTTGATCAATCAACCGTCAACCAGATTGACCACATTGCGGTCGCCGCAGGACACTTCTCCAGTATTACGGATGTCCGAACGCTCCGAGGAGCCAACATGCCACGGACACAAGCCCCGAACCGAACCCTATAGAGACGAACATGGTAATGTCGTAGTAGAGTCGCAGTCAATGCTGAGGATTTGGAAAAATCATTTATGTGGACTGTATAACGGCCATGTTGAAAAAAATACCGCTGTCGGGCATTAGGAACTTTTCAACCTGGACGATGCAGACCAACAATTAGGTACACCCGACCTGGATGAAGTGAAGATAGTAATATCTAAGCTGAAGTCCTGTAGAGGGGAGACCGAACTGAACTGTGCCGACTAAAGAGACATCAGTCTTCTTACCATAAAGATCTTATCTGCCGTATTATGTACGTTCGTAAACAGCAGATTTGGGAGAAAACCCCTAAGCTCCAGATCGATACACACCATTGTTTTATCGATTTTAAAGCCGCGTATGACAGCATCTATATAGACGAGATATACAGAGCAATTCCTAGTTTTGACATCTCTGCCAAAATCGTCCCTCTGTGCAGGAATTCTTCGAGTGATTTTTGGTCCCGCCCGCATTGACAGTAAGTGGAGGATGAGATACAACGACGAACTGTATGGCCTGTACAGCAACATCGGCCTAGCCAGAAGAATGAAGATCCAATGACTAAGATGGCTGGGTCATGCAGAGCGGATGGACACCAATGCTCCGGTCCGAAAAGTCTTCCAATCCGCCCTCAGGTGGCGCACGCAAGTGGAAGGGGTTTTCAACCAACTGAACGTGCGAAACTGGAGGTAGCTAGAGACGCTTGTTGACTGAGGCCTAGGTTCACCACGAACTGGGGTACTAGCGCCACCTTAAGTAAGACCATGCTTCGAATCTAAAACAATACTTTCTACCAATTCTATGCATGAATTAGAATAGTGTTCAATCTATTGTATTCTGTAATTGTTTGGCTGTGTACTACATGTATATAGTACAAATATTACCTGTGCGTTACAGAAGGTCTTCGTCTTATACTTGGTCTGATAGTTGACCCAACGAAACAATCCCTTTCCATTTCGTTGGCACCGTCTGGCTTTCTTTTTTAGCATCCGAAATGATTTCTTCTAATGATAGCAGTGAGTATACGTAAACGCCGACTATTTGCTTAACTTTTTCTTCAAATTTCAGCAGCCGTCAAAAGCCTTTACCACTACTCGATATTCACAGTTTTATTATCATTATAATCAGGTAGATAATTTCATGACATTTATTTTTTAAATATGATTTCTGACATATTCCCCCCGCTGCTATGAGTTACATGGTCCGTTCGATCAGTCTAATTTTTCACTACTTTTTCCAATAAATCTGGCCGTATGGCGTCAATAGTGGCTTGAATATTGGCTTCCAATTCTTCAAGAGCTGCTAGTTTGTCGGCATAAACCATAAAAAGTAATCGAGAGGCATTAAGTCGCACGAACGAGGGGGCCAGTTAACAGGACCACTTCTGGAAATAAAGTTGACACCAAATTGATTTTGCAATAAATTTATGGTTAAGCGCGCTGTATGGCAAGTTACGCCATTTTGTTGGAACCAAATGTCGTCGATGTTAAGCTGATTAATTTTTGGAAACAAAAAATCAGTCAGCATGGCTCGATAGCGCCCGCCATTCACCGTAACGGCAGCTCCTTCCTCGTTTCGGCGTATTCTTCAACACTTCGCGCTACAGGAGCAATATTCCCTTCGGTAAGCACATTTCTTTGTATTCTTGATGGTTTTGAATCGTGATGAGTAAAATTAGTGCGAAAACGATCGATAACTGCACGAATTGCTTGCTCACTAGGCCGATTATGTTGACCGTGAAATTGACAAAGTGCTCTATAAAATTCACGAACAGATTTATTTTTTTCAAAGTGAATTTCCACAATTTGGAAGCGTTGTTCTGGCGTTAAACGATTTGTGATGAATTGGCAAACCTTACTGAACAAAAATGTCAACACAATTTGACATTGAAAGCTGTCAAACCATAGACAACAACCATCGAAACTTCTCATGCAGCTAAAAAAAAAAAACACCGTTTATCTCAAAAGATGCTTTCCTCTGTAAGTTTCTCTTGGGCATGACATTCTCTAAAAACGAGCTAAATTATAATTTGCTTGAAAATATTTTTTTTCCCCTGAAGAAGGAGTTCACAGGGGTTAACTTTGTGGAAATGCTCGTACATGAAACTACAATTCCTGAAAACACCAAATGCGGCGAGTTTTCAAAACATACAACTGCATCGAAGCGTAGACCTTGCTCAAACTCCACTCTTATCCTAATTATTTCAAAATGAGGAAGCATTCTGACTTCTCATTTCCAGATTAAACAGAAAAAGTTCACATTTCACTCCTTCTCCGGCCCATTGATTTACTTTGAGTATGCTTTCTATACACATCCTTCCAGATTTTCTCTAAGAAAACGTATGCAAACCTGCAAACCCTATTAGTCGTACTTTTCTCCATATTCTTGCTTTGGGATAAACATTTTTCTACCCATAGAAACTGAAAAGAAAAAAACAACAATCAAACAAAACCCCTCACATATTCCTTGAATATGTGTATGTTCAGAAAGAATAAGGAAAATGTCCTCATTCTCACATGTTTACTGCTTACTACGCCACGTCAAGTACTGCAAATACTCCAACCCATCATGCATTCCAAGTTTTTTTTTTTTTTAAAGTTTTAAAAGTCAGAATGTGGATGCAACCCCAACACTACCACCAACCCTTGTTTCAAATGTTGCTCCTCTCGAGTATATTTAAAGTTTCCTCATCCTTTGCAGTCTTGAGCACCTTCGTTTAGCTTGCACTCTACAAGTATTCGCTTTTTTTCACTGTCGTTGTAGTGGGAACAGAAGTATTTCCTGTTCTTAAAAGTTGTCCCCGGTGCGAAACAACTTTTTATGATGTGTTTACAAAACCCTAATGGTAGATCAAACTTTTCCTAATCGGCATCCACTTTGTTTTGTATTTTTAGAAGATGACTTCGCAACGATTACTTTACGGATGTGGAATAATTGCTTTGGTTTCACTTTTAAATGGAAGCAGTTTCGCCGAGCTCACCTCAGCTGGAAGTAAGTTCCACTTCAATAAGATACATAAATTCGAGTTTGAAGATGTGGATATACTAAGTGTTTGATTACTTTTTTTTAGATGCCATTAACAACTTGTATGAGAACCTCCTACAAAGAGAATACGCCGGACCAATATCTTTCCCAGAGAGGGTAGAACGAAAAGCTCAGCGTTCACCATCACTTAGACTGAGGTTTGGTCGCAGCTTCCCCAGCACAAATGAACTATTGCCAATGGAGGAGAAACGTTGGTTTGGTGATGTCGACCAGAAACCCATCCGATCACCATCCCTGCGCTTGAGATTCGGACGTGCCGATCCTGCTATGAAAGAAAGAGAAGCAGCCAACTGGGATCAGGTTAGTTCAACTTATTTTCATACATTAAAATTAATTTTGTATATTTGTATCTATTTTTGATAGGAATACCAACGAAGCCAAGAAGAACTCATCGCCTCTATCATCAACTTGGAAAAATTGAGAAATCTCTTAGATGATCTCCGCGCCTTGAACGACAATCAAATTGAATCTGGCGAATTCCAAAGAGACATCCGTAAGCAAACCCCACTTAGATTGAGATGGGGTCGCAGTGCTAATTCATCTCCAAGTTCGGTACGTAACACACCCACATCCAATTAACCTTATGAATTTGACAAAATATTTATCTTTTAAAGGTGCACGAGCAAGAAGACAACAATGTGGCTGCTATTCAAAACGTTGATGTACCTGAAGCTGCCGATAAGGCCTAAATTCAAAACTGATGACCAACAAAACATTTCATACATAACACACAGATACACAAACTAACATTTGATACATCTTGTCCATAAACAACAAATATAACCTTATAAATGTAACTTATAAAAAATATTTTTTATTTTAGAAAATTGTGATTTATTCGAATGTATTGTAGTTAACCCTTAACTGTTCCTTAGTTCAAAAAAAAAAAATTCAAATTCACACATGTAAATAGTAAGAATTTCTTGAAAAATTTAAATTTTTGAAAAAAAAAAAAATGGATATGTGCCCCTGAAGGAGAAGATAAGATATTTTTATTTTGTAGAGAGTTTCTAAGCAAACTTGATAGGCTGGACCAAAAGTCAGTAGGTTTACGATTGATATGAGCACCCCTGAAGTTGGAAGAGTTCACCGTTAAACCATTGGTTTCCTATGTTTGTTTTTGGTGTATGGGTTTTGTCTGAATGTTTTTTGTTTGTTTTTTTCTTATTCGAATGCGAATGATATAGGCTACTGGGCACCTCCATGCAAACAATCAAATTGCAACTTGTCTCACTTAATAAGAACGATGTCGTTGACGGTTCTAACTTAAATTGGCCAATGTGTAATATATCCTACTCTTACAAAGTAAAAAAGTATTTTTTTCCGAATGTCTAAGTCCCAGAACATGCTAGATTGATGTACCCGAAGTTGTCTGGGTTCCACGAAATCCTATTTTGTGGCACCTGAGTCCAGTTCCGAGTTGCTTCTTCTAGTTTTTTGTTGGTTCGTCATTTGTAGTCATTTTCATATATAATTTGTTGTTTAACGTTGCGCCATGCTGGGGCTGGGGCTTGGTTCTTAACACTGAACTTCTCATTCGTGGCCCCTAAATCGAATTCCTTGGCAAGTTTCTTCTGTCAATTTTTCGAAATGCTGATTCGGACTCATGACTAACTTGAATAGTAGTATCTGACGTTGATCATAATCTCCCAGCCAATGTGAATGTTGTAAATTTTAGGAGCACAATGAACCCGGTTAATGACTGCTGATGGAATTTATTCGTTGTTATTTCAGTCAACGGCATCTCCTGATTTTTCTGAGTATCTATATCGTGGTGAACCTTAGTTATTTGATTGGCTATAGCCGACAAATTAAAGATTCTTTTTCCTGTCTATAGCTGAAGTTCACTGAGTAAGGTTTAGAACAGGAAAGTAGAACGAACACATCCTTTACATCTTTTCCAAAGAGATTCGTTGTTGATTCATGAATTCTGGAATGTGGTTGAAGTGTGAGAATTTTATCTGAATCTCATATAGCGCACTGAATATATAGTTATTGTCGTGCTGCATTTGTACCCAATATATTTGCAACTGAACGCCAATAGAAATCTGAAGATCACTGTTTGCATAAAGAGAAATAACTTTCATTTAAATGGTAGTAGTGATCTCCTTGTACATTAACTGTTGAATAGTCTGCTGATGGAACAAAATATATACATATGTGAACGCTTTATTGCGCCATGTTGATACCGGAGTATTGGTAGTGTCACTTCGCCCAGTTACTCTGGCTCTCGGCTGCAAGACTTTGTATAATCGAATCATGATGGCGGTCTCCAAGGATCATCATATTTCTCGGAATATTGTTATGAATTCCACTAAGGTCCAATTTGAACTAGAGGGTGTATTTGTCTACGAAGAACCCTTCACGTGTTATGGTAGTCGATCATTGTCAATAGGCATGAAAATGCAGTCGAAAAGGACATCTCGAAGGCATGTTCATTGTTAGTCTGACTATCAAGCCCTGATACCATAGTAAGCAGTGGCTTGATTTGGTTTTGAGTAGATTCGTCCTCTCCTTTACAAACATTCAATGATGGTAGTATGGATTTTAGCTAAATTTAGAAGATGATGTTAGTTTAATCTGTTCTGTTCTATGGTTTCTCTGTATCGGTTGGCAAAACATTGCAGTTTGATGCGCCGCGGATTTCTCTGATGTTCGGTAAGATTTTCTTAAATGTTGCGCACTGTGATCAGTAGTATGTTGGATAGAAAATACAACAGTTTTCCAAGAACTGACTACCAAGTTTGCTTCAGCCTTCGAAATATGTTGTCGTTCAAGCTTCCAAGATGTAACAACTAGTTTTTGTTTAACGTCTGCATTTTCCCTAATGGACAGTGGACATGCTTTACAACTTTGCTGTGGGTTCTTGGCTGCATATCAGTTATTTTACCTAGGCTCCAAATAGTGTTCATTTACTGCACTGAGAACCACTTAGATGCAATCCTTTAAGTAAAACCAGCAAGTTAATATTTTTCTCAGTCAATTTCATGTTCTTGTTGAATCCGATTCCGACTAATTGATTCCCTGATCGATGAATAAAATCCCTTGCTTTAAATACTTTACTGCACTGCCCATGACTATAATTGTTTTAGCTTAGCATTTTTACAAATTTGTATCCTACGTCAAATTCTTCCAGACCAACTTGAAGTCGCTTTAGCTCACTTGAATGGTTTCAAAGGTAAAGTAAAACAGTGTTGGTAGATTTTTCTTAGGAAAAAATTCAATCACAAAATTCTGAACACCCAGAGTTCTTGAATATTTTACATATGCATGTAGGTGGACCAACGAATACATTTTCCAATGAATATAATTGAAAATTGTTTCCACTACCTGATGTCATTCATTATTCACTGCGTAGACACCAATTTAATTTTGATAGCTCATTCTTATGCCTCTGGACTTAACAACACTTAGGACTTAGAGTTAGCCAGTTTCCAGGAATGAATCGGTTTCTTTGCCACACTATTCTTCGAACAAATTCTAATTTTTGCCAACTGTGATCAATAATCGGTGCATTTTCGTGCTTTGTCACTTGGATTCATGGATCCTAGCCTTAAATTTCACTCAGTTATTGGTTTGGAATCGAGAAACGATAACTTGGTCTCAACTGCTGACTAAAGTATCGAATGACTATCTAATATTGACTTCGACATCAGTCCTTTGATGTTGAATCTAATAAGCCTTGCAACCCGCTTCTATTTAAAGCTCCTTTCTGCTGTGGGTTAGCTTATATCTGCGAGACCTAAATAATCATTGATTACTGTGTCATTACTCTTAAAGGACGATTTAATTCAGAAAATACATTCAGCTTGGTCATGGATTTGGACTCTGTTTTTAGGTAATGCCAATCACAGCTTTACTTTTGCCACAATGACTTCCATGAATTTCGATTTGAATCATCGTTTTCAGTCTAAAAATTCGTGCAGCTGTCGATAACCATGCGTTTCTTCTTACTCGGTAAGCTGGTTCAGGCGTTCTATGCAAACATTACCCTAGCGGCATGCTCCAGATTACTGCGAAGGTTCTTATGCTGTCTTTTTGAATTATGGGCAATTTGAGCATTTGCTTATTCTTGAAACAAACTTTGCTTTCCTTTGATTATATATATACCTAGTATGAATAGAAGATTATTATGCAGGTTTCCTGTTCCCGTCAGGGTAATTTGTCAGGTAATTTGACTACGAATGCTTCTTTGGAGAATGCTGCTTAGCTATTTCACATCCACCAATGTTGCTTTACTTTTGAGCTAGAAGAGACTAAATTTGGCGTTTTCTTAAGACCTGATCAGTCAATATGCCGGTTATTCTGAATATTAGTAATTGAGGATGTATTGTAAGAGACCATAGGCAACTCCGCTACTAAGGCTCGGCTTGTTCACAATAACATTTCCCGTCTTGTATTTCATAGAACAGCTATTCTTTAGCATGTATGCTCACTTCAAGCCTTTTGTTTAATTTTCGACACCCCTGACCGAAAAGACCATGTTCAAACCAAATAACACTACGTTTTCCGAAAATGCAAATTCGTCGTTCAGTGTTGTTTGCTAATTTCACACTGGAAAGTAAGGCAGTAGTCTTGGAATAAAATTCAAATTGCTGCCAATTTCTGTGAACGCGTTTCAACCTCCATTTGAATGTCTATTTGTTTAACAAATCTGCGGCATTCGAATAATTTCTATAGTAATCCAGTTTCTAGAAGAATTCTGTTGCAAAAGATTCACTACTTGACCTACCTTAACTACTTTGTCTTACTTAATTGTAATCGGTGTAGCAAGCACTTGTTGTCTCTACCTTCAAGTGGTCACTACCTCGTTTGCATTTTCGGGCAACCTAACTAAACATTGTGCACGCCGGTCTTCAAAACTTTACCGAAGCCAGAAGTGTCTATCACCTTTCGAAGGCACCCATTCGTGTTAACGAGCCCGACCTTTCCACGAAAAACCCCCTATATACTCCTAACCTACCTTAGAGGTTATATATTACCTTGGTAACACACCGGCTAATTTCAGTGTATTGCCTTTCAGCGTCGATCCTATCTCTATCCGCAATCACGAGACTAAATTGAAAGAGCTCCTGAGCATTGACGACGTACCCATCGTAGATGGGCCGCTTATTCTTCGCCCGCGGTGGCGATGGTATTATACCACAATACCATCCATTCTCTGCACCTACTCTTTGGCATCAATATATAGAAATTCCGTTTGGAGGAATAGAACCAGATTGAAGTGTACTCTCATGGTACATTTCGTTTCGATATTGAGTTCCAAAGATCAAACAACTCTCTCTGGTCATTGCTCTTGCGACGTGCCTTCGAGTCAACTCAATGAGGAAATTGTCAATTCTCATAATTAGACCCCTATCCTAAGGAGCCCTACTTGGGATACCATTTTGTGTACTCAAACTCTGGTGTTCTGGAGAGTCGAAGATAGGTTCTAAGATATTTTCTCCCAAACATATGAATCATTTCCATGTTAGATGGCGATGATGGCGATCTAATGACCTGATTAGAGCCACATAGCATAGAACTTTCACCCTGTAGTCAAGTTGACCGTTTTGAAACAATCTTCCTGTCAGGGCTAAAGCTTTCCTGGCTCCAGCAACACAAGCATTCGTCATATGTTTGTCACAATATAAAAACTACTCGGATACCAAGTTACCTAAATAAAAGCTTCTCACCGCCAATAGTTAACCGAAGTTGTCCAATGATCAATTCAATATCCAATAATCGGAATAACCTGTAATTTGATCGAAATCACTCTGCAGAAGAAAGTTGATGACCTCGACTTATGGACTTGATTTGTACGTCAAAAAATAGTCTGCGTACGTTATAGAATAACTGAGGGAACCTGCTAGATCGCTTGTGTAAATGTTAAACAGTATTGGAGAAATAACCGCCCCCTGCTGTAAGCCATTTTTAATATTAAGTATTTTGCTCGAGATGACGTTGCCACAGTAAACAATGAATTTCTTTTCCATAAGGCTTTGTAGAAAAGTCCATACAGTTTCAAAGGCCTTCTAAAGATCAACAAGACAGGCACCCGTACCTTGGTTCTTACTTCTATTCCATTGTATGTTGGAAATCAATTTCTTCGCTGCATGAATAGATAAAAACCACAATCACCAACCTTTTTAGTCCTACTTAGCCTATACAGCATTTGTTATGCCTAATTTTAGCTTCCACGAGACAAAGCTTATAAATTTTAAATCCTTCGATCCTATTCCCCAAACCTCATTTATTTATTTAGACATTTTCAAACTATTGACTGACTTTTGGTCCACACTTGAAGGAGTTTTTTTACATTTTGTTTAAATTAAATTTAAAATTTTAATTTACACCATCATTAAGGCAAATAAATATTTCATAGAGCATATAATTATATAAATACTAATATATATACAGGTTCATATACAGAACTTTTCTATCAATGTTCTTTGCATTTTTGCAACAAATTTATTAAAAATACAGAAAACACTAAAACCACCAAGGACAAACAAATAAAACAACAAATACAAATCAAACAAAAAAAAACATTAAAATTGTAAATGTAAATAAATTTTTTTCGATGCATGTTACCATTATAAACTTATAAAAAAAAAACTTATACATATATGTATATCCGTAATGTATACTAATAGTTTAAAGAATCATAAAAAAAAAAGATGCAACAATTAAATGGGGAAAGCTCTGAATTGTAGACCTAACGCAAGCCGAAGCATAATAAAACTGTTAAAGTATAAAAAAACAATTATTACAAACAAAAATTATAAATATATCAATTTCTATAAGAAGAACCATTCCACCTTCACCAAGGGGGTGAAGAAAGTTTTTTTTTTGTTTTCTTTGAACACAAAATGAATGTATAAGGATATTTTTATTTTTATTTAAAAGAAAAAAAAAATAATAAGGGAACTTGATCAGTATTTTCAATTATTAATTATTAAACTTATTGTTATTATACATAAAGAAATAACAAAATAATAAAAAAAAAAACAACAAATACAACTCTAGCCAATAAAAACAGAAGAAAAGGATATCGTGGTTGTATTTTTTTTTTTCTGAGAAAAAGGTAACCTCTCCACACCCTGTTCAGTAAGTAACCAAGGAACAGCAAGGAAAACACTCAACTTACAGCCTAGTCTTGAGCTAACTGTCTCCAGTTGTAAACTTCAAGTCGGTTTCGGTTCCCTTAAACGTGTAGCGCCACCTACGCTGTGAGGTTTCAAAACCTCTACCGGCCACATTCATGTGACTTATGGACAGTTTTTTGACTGGATTGATATCGCTGTATAGGTCGACTAGTTAATCTTCTAATCTTCTTCGGACTGAGTACATATTGAAGGATTTTTTCGTGACACGATTGGGGATATCTTCATCTGCTTATAAAAGAGTCCATGCTTCAGTGCCACTGGGTGATGAATAGCTTCTGCCTAAGAAAATGCATCCTTATATCCTCTGCGATAGTAGGCACGCTGATTGCAGTTGTCTAGACCAAACGTTCAATGGCAACGATTAGTATAAGGCCTCGTAGAAGTAGCATCTTCCGACAGGTGCTGGTTCCTTAAATGACGAGAATGAGCCTCTGCACCCGAACATCTTGCAGCTCTGCTAATAAGTCCTACTTCACGCCTCCCCGTGGCGCCATCTGGGAATCTCACTAGAGGTTGCGAAGTGAAGGGGGCAAATGGCGAGTTTCCTGCGCCATTAACCAGGATTAGTGTCGGAAAAACAAAACAAGACCTTATCCGGGCTACTCCGACATATTTGGAGCTCAGGCCGGAAAGGATTTCCAGGACTTAGTCAGGGTCTTGGAAAAGAGATGGTGGCGGACGAGCCCTATAAGGGCCAACGGCAGCGCTCACATCCCGGAACGGGTTACTGGCTTCGGTGTAACCGACCCCTCGTCCTAGGGGCACTCAAAGTGGAACTGGTCCTCCAGATTAGGGGTTGTGCCGTCGGGGTAACTGCCCGGCCATTTAAAAAAGATTAAGTTACGAAGCATCAACAAACCTCGGATATGGACGGATCTACTGTTGACAACCCACGCAAACGATTTGAGGACAATGAGCTTCGGATATGCACGTGGAATGTTAGATCCCTTAATAGACCACGTGCAGCCGAGCGGAGGCCCTAGATTGCTGCAAAGCAGACATAACCGCCATCCAAGAAATGCGATGGGATGGGCCGGACAAAAAGAAGATGAAAAACTGCGACATCTACTACGGCAATTGCTATCGACGGCAAAAGCAGCGCTTATTTGGATGCGGATTTGTTGTCGGAGGCAGACTAAGACAAGAAGTCCTTAGCTTCCGGCATGTGAGCGAGCGCCTCGTAGCAATCCGCATCAAGGCTAAATTCGCCAACATTGGCCTTATATGCGCGCATGCCCCACAGAGGAGAAAGATGACGACACCAAGGATGCCTTCTACGAGCTCCTCAACAAGACCTACGAGCAATGCCCTAGCTATGACATTAAAATTGTCCTCGGTGATTTTAATGCAAAGCTAGGAAGAGAGGGTATCTTTAGTGGAACAATCGGAAAATATAGCCTGCACAACACCACCTCCGATAACGGATTCAGGCTAATCGACTTTGCGGCGGGGCGAAACATTGTCGTGGCTAGCACGCGGTTCCCACATCTCGATATACACAAGGGGACTTGGAGAACTCCTGATCAATCAACAGTCAACCAGATTGATCACATTGCGATCGACGCAAGACACTCCTCCAGCATTATGGATGTCCGTACGTTCCGAGGAGCCAACATCGACTCGGACCATTACCTTGTTGTAGCCAAGGTACGGTTGCGGATATCCCAAACTACGCCAAGACAAACTAATGCTGTGAGAAAATTCGACGTCAGACGGCTACAATCGCAAGAGATCGCCAAGTCCTTCTCCGATCGAGTGTCTCTTAATCTCTTAAGAGGTCCAATGCCGCCAGCATCAAGCATCGAAGACCATTGGAAACACTGCCAAAACGCCATCAGAGATGCCGCTTCTGATGTGCTGGGTTTCACTCGTCCACCACAACGAAACCCCTGGTTCGATGATGAATGCCGGCAAGCACATGCAGCTAAGCAAGATGCATATAACGCGGCGCTGCTTAGAAAGACCAGAGCTGCTCATGAGCTCTATGAGCGGAAGAGGAGAGACGAGCACCGGCTTCTCAGGAGAAAGAAGAAAGAGCATGAGAAGCGCGCGATCGAGGAAATTGAAAGATGCTACTCCAGGAATGAGGTTCGGAAGTTTTACCAAAAGGTAAAAATAACATGCCGCGGAAACAAACCCCGAACCGAAGCCTGTAGAGATGAACAAGGGAACATCGTAGTAGAATCGCAGTCGATACTGAGGATTTGGAAAGATCATTTCTGCAGACTGTATAACGGCGATGACGGACCAAATACCGCTGTCAGGCAGAATCAACCTTTCAACCTGGACGATGATGACCAACAATTCCGTCCACCCGACCTGGATGAAGTGAAGATAGCCATATCGAAGCTTAAGTCCAACAAAGCTGCTGGAGCGGATGGCCTGACTACTGAGCTCTTCAAAGCGGCAGGTGATGACTTGGTAAGGAGCATACACCAACTCATCTGTAAAATATGGTCGGACGAAAGTATGCCCGATGAATGGAACCTCAGCATTGTTTGTCAAATTCTTAAGAAAGGAGACCCTCTGAACTGCGCCAACTACAGAGGCATCAGTCTCCTTAACATCGCATATAAGATCTTATCCGCCGTATTGTGTGAGCGCCTGAAGCCGTTCGTCAACAACCTGATAGGTCCATATCAGTGTGGCTTCAGGCCAGGAAAGTCCACCATCGACCAGATATTCACACTACGGCAGATTTTGGAGAAGACCCATGAGCTTCAGATCGATACCCACCACCTATTCATCGATTTTAAGGCCGCGTATGACAGCATCTATAGAGACGAGCTCTAAAGAGCAATGTCTAGTTTTGGCATCCCTGCCAAACTCGTCTGTCTGTGCAGGATGACGATGGAGAATGCACGCTGCTCCATCAAGGTCGGTAAAGATCTCACCGAGACCTTTGATGTCCAGAAAGGATTTAGACAAGGCGATGCGCTGTCATGCGATTTTTTCAACATCGTACTTGAAAGAATAGTGCAAAACTCACGAGCAAACACAAGAGGCACTATCTTTCAAAAGTCCGTCCAACTACTCGCATACGCCGACGATATTGACATAATCGGGAGAAAGCAGCGTGATGTCAGTGGCGCTTTCGCGAGTATTGAGACGGAAGCGGCGAAAATGGGTTTAGCGGTCAATGTGGGCAAGACCAAGTATATGCTGTCAAGCAAAAAGGACAACCAACACCGACGTCTCGGACAGAACGTCACCCTCGACAGATATAACTTTGAGGTAGTTAAGGACTTTGCCTTCCTAGGCTCCGCTATAAATACAGACAACGACACCAGCGCTGAGATCAAGCGAAGAATAACTCTTGCCAACCGCTGTTTAAGACTTTAATAATCCCGGTCCTGCTCTATGGCGCAGAGGCATGGACATTATCAAAAATGGATGATAATGAGGGTGTTCTTGGTTGCTTCGAGAGAAAAATTCTTCGGGCGATCTTCGGTCCCGTTTGCATTGACGGTGAGTGGAGGAGGAGATACAACGACGAACTGTATGGACTGTACAGCGACATGGACCTAGCCAGAAGAGTGAAGATCCAAAGACTGAGATGGCTGGGTCATGTAGAGCGCATGGACACCAATGCTCCGGTCCGAAAAGTCTTCGAATCCGCCCCCGAGGGACAGCGCAGTAGAGGAAGGCCAAGACTCAGGTGGCGCACGCAAGTGAAGAGGACCTCAGCCAACTTAGCGTGCGAAACTGGAGACAGCTAGCCAGGGATCGAGCTGGCTGGAGAAGCTTGTTGACTGAGGCCCAGGTCCACCCCGGACTGTAGCGCCACCTAAAGAAGAAGAAGACCAAACGTTCTTTCACGATGGTTTGATCTTTAAAATAGATCAGCCTTCTTTGTCGTCTCAAACTCGGTGATTGAGAATCGAGGATTCACTTGGCTGGAGCAGTGTATTTCATTTCATGTGACCGAGCCAATGTAGCTGACGAATACTAGCTTTTTGGACTATATGAACATTTCGATACAGATCGAAGAATTCGGGGTTTTATTTTCTCCTGCGAAGGATTTTCTCTCGAAACAGTTCAGTATCTACTTTCCTTTCCTGCTTATATCAAACCAAAAGAACAAAAGGGAAGTAAATCAGTCTCGATTTTTCGCGATGTTCTTTCATCCGAGTGTTCTTCACGAAAGTCATGAAGCTAGTGTCTGGCTTTAAGTCCGAAATGCAGGCTCTTCGAAATAGCAATGGAAGCCTAGTTATATTTAAGTAGCATTTCCTGCAATTGCTTGGTGGGCATAAGCAATAATAACCCACGTCCAATGAAGAACTGATACCACCACCCTATCTAGAAGAGGTTAGCCCAGATATCAATAACGAGGAATAACAAGGCCGCCGAGTTTGATGGCCTACCAGCGGATGTCTACAAATACGGAGTTTATATCTTGGTAAGGCGCTTACACCAAATCATCGATCGAGTATGGGTGGAGGGGAGTAAGCCCGATAGCTGGACTATCAACCTCCATGTGTCCCATCTACAAAAAAGGCAATCCTATGTCCTGCAAGAACTAGCGGGGCATATCCCTGCTTAATGCCTCACATAAGACCCTATCCAACGCACTGTGTGAACGTCTCAAACCGTTCCGCAATACACTAATCAGAGCGTACTAGTGTGGCTTCCGGCACAGTAGATCGGCAATAGACCAAATTTTCACACTGTGGCAAATCCTGGAAAAGACCAACGAATTTCAAGGAGGAACTAATCACCTTTTCATTGACTTTAAAACCCTATCCTTGCACGTAGCAATCATCGTCATTATAAATAGCGGTGGCCAACTTTTAGATCGCTACAAAACTTATTCAATTCTGTCGCGTAACACTGTAAAACATAAGGTGCAGTGTGCAATTTGAGAACAGCTCTTTCAAACTCTTTCAAACATTCTTACACAAAACAGTGAACTGCTTGAAGCTAAGTAAAGTCCAAAGAACAGTATATCTGGGCATAAGCGACACTCTGTTCCACGTTACACCTCTCGACATTTATAGCAGACAAGTAGCCGCCAATGCAGCTATTCACCTTAAAGTGACTTCACAGTGAGCAAATAAACATTTTCGGCAAGCAAATATCCATAGCGCACTAGGAATCCTACCAGAAAACATCGACTAAACCATACCCAAACAATGGTTTGACAAGGGCTTCCATGTAAGCATTCCCTCCAGATCCTTGTGGGAGGAAAATACCTTCCTGGATGACAATTCAATTAAGGAAGCCCTATCCTGGCTGAAGAAAAATGTACTATCTGCAATGGATATCAGCATCTTTTTCGATAGTCAGGCCGCTATCAAATCCCTGGACTCATGCTCTCTAAATTCAAGAACAGTTTTGGACTGCTGTTCATCTCTAATGGAGATGGCGGAACAGTTTAATATTCACCTTCGCTTGGTGCCGAGACATAGAGACATTCCAGGGAATTGTATACCTATCACACCTGAAAACGAAAACATAGATATACCTATTGCTACGTGCAAACAAGAAATAAAACTGGATGCTAATAGAAGAATAAGCCATAGATGGGCGGTTGGATCGCCCAAACAAATCTGGCCGAAGCTAGATCTGAATCGTTCCAGGAGTTTAATTCTTCTTATTAGAAAACATCTTTGCGCCATTATAGGTGTCATCACTGGACACTGCCTCATAGGTATATATGCAAGAAGGCTTGGCATGTTTACTAACGACTTTTGCAGAAGCTGCATAGATAAGGAGGAATAGGAGACAATCCCTCACCTCCTGTGTACATGTCCAGGTCTCTCCCAAAGAAGAAATCTCAACCAATTAGGCCAATAGACCTTAGTGGGTTGATTTGCAACAGCCACTTTAATTTGTCTGTCCAACTACTGGGGTGCATGGACAATATCTCTATTTAATCAACCGCTCCCAGCGTGCCATAATAGAAGCTTTCATGGCGATTTAAGTCCTTTACTACATTCAAATGTCGCTGTCGAATGTGTAATTGTATATCTTGTTGACAGCATATACTAATTTTTGCCCTCATTTACTACTTTACACATTTTAGTTGCTTTTGTTGCAGTACTAACGAATACACCGATTACAACCCGCCTTATTCACCCAATAGAGTTGATATTATCGGCGTACGTTAGTCGTTCGCATGTGAGTTCCTTAAAATTAATTCAAGAATGCTGATAGAGAAGTCGCATGACAGCGCATCACCTTGTCTAAAACCATTTTTAACATCAAACGTCTTGGTTCAAACTTTAATCTTTGTTGTTCGAGAGAGGAATTTACTAGTCAATTGCCTTCTCAGCCCAAAGAAACAGCGGTTGGCAAGAGTTATTCTTCGCTTGATCTCAGCGCTGGTGTCGTTGTCTGTATTTATAACGGAGCCTAGGTAGACAAAGTCCTTAGCTACCTCATACCTATATCTGTTGCAGGTGACGTTGTCCGAGACGCCGGACTTGAGTGTCCTTTTTGGGAGACATGATATAATTGGTCTTGCCCTCATTGACCGATAAGCCCACTTTTGCCACTTCTGTCTCAATACTCGCGAAGGTGCCACTGATATCACGCTGGTTTCTTCCGATTACGTTAATATCATCGACGTATGCGATTTATTGGACGGACTTTTGAAAGATTGTGCCTCTTGTATTTGCGCGTGAGTTTTGCATTATTCTTTCAAGTTTGATCTCGACCTACCGACTTGATGAAGTAGCGTGCATTCTCCATCGTCATCGTGCACATACGAACGAGTTTGGCAGAGATGCCAACACTAGACATTGCTCTATACAGCTCATCTACAATAGATGTCTATTCCACCCTTCTGGTTAGCTCAAAGTTGCATCTAATCAGCTTTGATTATGGGAGCAAAGAAATGAAGTACAGAATTATATAGAAGGATATAAAGTTTTACATCACCTCTAACGGACGTTTTCAAATATTCAAATATTGACTTTTGGGCCAAATATTCCTTTAAAATAAAGCCATCACCCTTGTCTATTTCTATCACTAAAATATCAAGCTTCAGTTTGAGAATTTTCTTTATAAAACAGAGCAATTTGCAATAAATCGCAATTAACTGACATATAAGGAATTTTATTGCAGTAAAATATTGTAGTTACTATGTACTCGTATATGTCACTTAAAAGGGCATGGTAAAAGCATTTTCATGAGCATTTTAATTTATTGTCCTCTACCTACATGTATGTGAATATTATTTCTCCTACGTCAATGGCTTTATATGTTTCGAAAAACATGTAATAAACTTGAACGTCATTACTATGGGCGTCCTTATGTTAGCCCATCTGGAAGTGGAAGCTCTACATAAAAGGTGTAAATATCCTATAAAAATATTGACGATATATTTTCGTTGCCTCATTTGGTGATAATCACTCTGAAACTATGGAAATACTTAAGGACAACGTATTTAAAAATAAGGGCAATTATACAATCCCAGCTGTGCTGGCGCCATTGGGTCTGCGTACATAAAATATTGTTTCTTCAACATATTGTTCTATGTGCGGGGAAATCATCTTAGATGAAGCAGTTGCCGTACTTATTCAAATTTAGATATTTTGGTAATGATGCAACTGTTCGAATTTCTTTCAATATACTCGTACACATTGGCATACAATTTCCCTGTTGACGCTCTAAAAATTCCTTCTGGTAGCGAAGATGGCTATGGTGATGGATGATGAGGGCAAGTTCGATCCGGCTTTGTAAAGGATGAGCCAACAGTTGGTGTTGATGCTGCTTGCCAATTTCTGGCATTCACTGAACTCGTTGTGATTGATTCTTTTGACAGATATCATACGATCTTTGGCAATTTTAGTCGTGGTATTACAACTACGCTACAATGTGTTTCTGCTATTCAATCTTATTACGAAAAGGGAGATCTGAAAAAGCAATATTTCGTACAATCGTTGAATTTTTCGGTCAACATGATCGCCGTAGTGAGTCCGGAATTTGTGCAATGGTGAAGCGTTTTCAAGAAATTGGTTCGATTTGCGTCACTCTTTATATCAGCATGCTCGTCCAGCACCTACACGCCAATACATCACCACTGTGAGCTGAAGTGTTCAAAACCAGTCAAACACCTCAATTCGTCACCGAAGTCAACAATTTGGCCTCACTTATGGCACTTTACCGCGAATTTGGAAAGTTGATCTTCATTTGCACGCCTATGAAATCCAAATTACACAACAATTAAAGTATTTGGACAATCTATGACGTCAGCTATTTGTTAACTGGATGTTGGATCGCCAGGAATCCGTCATCGAATTTGATCTTTTCCGATTGAGTCCATTTTTGGATGGATGAGTACGTAAATAAACAAAATTGTCGTTTTTGGGGACCGGAAACCCCATACGAGATTCACGAAAACAATCCACCCCAATAAGTGACTGAATGGTGCGAATTATGGGTCGGCATCATTGACAGACACTTACAGTGAATGGAGAACGTTACCGAAACATGTTGACCGTCTTTTTTTTGCTTCTAAAATTGAATGAATAGCGTCTGGTTGGTCTCGGGTTTCAACAGGATATCGCCCACACAAGCCATCAATCGGTCAGTTTATTGCGTACGATATTTAAAGGTCGCATTATTTCGTTAAGAGGCGAAGTTGATTGGCCTCCAAGATAATGCGATTTGACACCTTTAGACTTCTTCCTGTGGGGTTTTTTTTTAAGAGTAAGGTCTATGCCAATAACCCAGCTACAATTCAGGATCTCAAACATAACATCCAAACTGAAATTGCGGCTAGTTATTCTTCAAAAAGTCATCGATAATTTAAACCTGCGGATGGTCGCTTGCCGTGGGGTTCTTGTGAACGATGTTGTGTTCCATTCAGCTGACTTTGACCGTAGATTCGTCGTTGGTGTGTGTGCAATTCTGTCGCTCCACCATTGAGGTGTAACTATAAAAGAGAAAGTCGTCGTTGCGATATGAAATGCTTCTCCTGTCTCCACATCGGGGTGGTACGACGCGGCAACGAATGAAGATTGCAGCCGTCAGATTTTGGCTTGCCAAAGAGTGGCATTGATTGGTTGCCTACCTGTGTGCCGCACTGTCTCCACAGAGGCAATGCAAGTCTTGTTGGGAGTGCCCCCTCTCGATCTGGAGGTGATACGTCGTGGTATTGCCTTCAAGATCAGAAAAGCTCTCCCGCTAAACGAGCAAGATTGGGTCTACAAGAGGGAAGTGGAAGGCCTATCCCGGAGGGAGCGTAAAGTCTTGCAATGGCAATCTAGATGGGATGTTAGCGAAAATGGCAGGGTTACTTACAGCTTTCTTAGGGATGTGCTGACCATGCAGAGGTTTCCTGAACGGAACTTTAACCTCAGCCTGGGCTTTTTGTTGACCGGGCATGGCTCCCTTAATGCATTTTTGCATAAAAGGGGGCTTAGCGGCTCGGCGAATTGCTCATGTGGAGCTTCCCATGAAGATTGGCTGCACGTTCTTTGCGAGTGCCCAAATTATTCGGAAGTTAGGGACTTGCATGCTATGGGCATCACCTTCAATGGTGAGACCTACGATGTCAGTGGAATTCTAACTGACACCGTATGGTTTCGAAAGAGCCTGTAGCTTTGCAAGGGAAGTATTTCTTAGAAGACGCAGTAGAGAGCTAGCTAGGGTTTTTTGTGAGTAGTAGAAATTGAGGTACTAAGTTGGGCAGTGAGGTGCCCAACTGGAAGTGACCGCAAGGTTGCGAAGCTCGACCGGAAGCTATATTCTGGTACCACGGGAGGTCAGGGGTCCCTGGAACTATTGTTTCCAGCCTGACCTAGGAGTTGGCCCCCTTGTGGGAGTATCGTGGTGACTGTGGTTTACATCCAAAGTCGCGGGGAGAGTAGAACAAATGGTGCTTGGACATCTCATCTCTCTCATCTCTCGTAGCAGGCTACGACATGTACTTATCCGTTCGATTGCTACGGAATCATTGGTCTATTCGATGTGGAGTTGCACTGCAACCGGATGCCATGATCCACAGAATGGCTGAGGTATTAGATAGGCCTCGACCCTTCACCAAAGGGGAAGTCGTGCCTTACACACGACTTCGAATCTGGTACTGGTGGTGGTACCTTTATCACCCGAAGGGCGGTGATCAACGCTTGGTTTTGATATCTCGTGCGAAGACGCACCGTAGGCTTCAGCCTTCACGGCAGGTACCTACGTTAAACACATGTGACATCTGTCTCCACATCGGGGCCCCCGCCCAGTTATCAAGGCTTCTTCCATCAATGACGTTGTCTAATAAAAAGCGGGGGTAGAGCAAAACTGGACTTATCATAAACATCATCAGACCTTTACGTCACTGATGGTTTCTATGATTTGTCCAGTTAAAGGCTGCCGGTCCCTGGTCTTGTTGAGTGGCAAGACCACCGGAAGTTCATAACCGGACTTAAAACACGGCACCGTGGAAGTAAGGAGCCCCCCAACTAACTTGTTGAGGTAGGGATCCGACAACGGGCTCCTGTCCCACCCTTGGCTTCTGGTTCGTTCTGAGTCCTCTACCGTCCTTAAGGCTCCACCGACCGAGCCCCCTAGTTCTTCTCTAAGAAGAAAACCGCCCCTATAACATATTCGGGCTACTTTCTGAGGTTTGTGGTCGGTGGGCCACTGGGTGCTTGGACCACGGCTGGGCTCCTCCTCCGCCAGAGCTCGGTATTCCTTTTAAAAAGAAGGATATGTACAAGGGGGTAAATCTTGTTGTGGGGAAATGTATTGTAAAAGACTTTCGATTGCTGATTTAGTTCTCAGAGCCAAGTGCGAAACGTAGTCGTACTATCAGATCCATTAGTCTCGTTCTCTATTCCTATGTAGGTTCTAAGGTACACACCTATGTTTGCATCAGCTTTTATACTTTAAGGAATTCCAATAATAACCTTCATTAAGCCTACAACTAAGACGGTTCTAGGTACTTTATTTGAATAGCTACGCGCGTTACCTTTGTCAAGAATTTTGTTTAAAAGATGACAGGGCATTTATTCCATATTGCCGACAAGAAACCATATCTGTTGTACGATTATGTAGCTAGCTTCATATACGAGTACCTAGAATGTTTCGTTTTTCCGACTAAACCCATTGCCCATTAAGTTCAAACATGACAACGAAGGGTTCAAGCGCATTTTTTTACAAGAAAAGCCATCAACCCATATTCCATAATAATTCCTAAGCAGTGCTTCGTTATACACAAAGTACAATCCCATGTCGGTTATTTAAATGTTAATAGGTGTTCGTATACGTACAGTTTTATATACGTATTTATGCAGGAACACAAGAGTCGATTACTGCCTCGGGATATAAATGTTCACTTCAGAGAGCCATGTTTGTTATCACTTTCAAAGTAATATTGTGAAAGTGTTATAAACATATAAAAAATCATATCCTTCAGAGTGTTATATACATCAGAGTTGCAGCTATCTGATTCAAAAACATTTTAAGACTTGGTAATGGAAAACAACTAGGATTTTACTCGTAGTATGGGTAGAAAAAGCAATAAACTGGGAACATCTAATGGTTATATGGGCAATACTAGACAATTTGGTTTTGACAAAGTGAAGCAAAAAGAATCAGAACGTGTGAATAAGCAATAGATCGATATTCTCCTAAGGACTGCGAGATAATCGTCACGACCTGGAAGGCCTCGTACCTCTCGTTCAGCCGAGGATATCGCTGTCGTGGTTGTAGATGTCATAGAGGCCCCGTGGACATTGACCATCTGATGGAGAGTGTCCGTTGGAATAGCGCTGAATAATGCATATTATCCGACACATTGGAAAATGGCAGTGGTACATCCTGTACCGAAAAGGGATAAAGTCAGAACCAACCCTGCTAATCTTCGGTCAATCAGTTTACTTCCGAATATAAGCAAGGTATTCGAGAAAGTGGTTAATAGAGCGCTGTTAAGGTGGGTTGAGGAAAATAATATAATTCCGGAAAATCAGTTTGGTTTTAGGGCGAAGCATGACACTATTCATGCTGCGTCAAAGCTGATCTCCGACATACAATGGAATAAGTGTAAGAACCAGTGTACGGGTGCCTGCCTGGTTGACTTTGAAAAGGCTTTCGACACCGTATGGCTAGAGGGGCTTTTCTATAAGTTAACTAGGAGGGGTATGCCGAAACCTCTGCTGTATATGATTTATAACATGCTTATGGGAAAGAAGTTCGTTGTCAAATGTGGCAACGTCACTTCGAGCAAAGTCTTTGATATTAAAAACGGCTTACAACAGGGGGCGGTGATTTCTCCGATCCTGTTTAACATTTACACAAGTGATCTAGTAGGTTCCCTCAATCACTCTATAGCGTACGCAGACGATTTAGTGGCGTACAGATCAGGCCCAAAAATCGAAGTCATCAATGCTCTTCTGCAGCGTGATTTCGATCATATTAAGGAGTATTGCGATGATTGGAAATTAAAAATCAATTTCCAAAAGTCAGAAACAATCTTGTTTAGGACTCCATTGCGATGTTCTTCTAGGGATACCAGACACAACTGGCGAAATTTGGCCATCATTGGACAACACGGGATGTCATTAGCGGTGAGAAGCGTAGTTAGATACCTTAGTATCTGGCTCGATAAATATCTGTATTTTGACAAACATATAGATGTTTGTCTCGCTGGGGCCAAGAAGGCCTTAGCCCTGACAAGAAGGCTGTTTCACAGCAGTCAACTTGTTTCCAGGGTGAAGGTCATATGCTATGTGGCCAGTCATCGCGTATGGTTGCCCTGTGTGGTTTAATGTAGCGCCGTCTCAGATGGAAAAGATTCGGGTGTTTGAAAGGCAGTGTCTCAGGACCTACCTGGGTTTGTATAGAACACCAGAATCAGAGTACAAGAAATACTATCCCAACAAAGCCCTTTACGATGGGGCTCATCTGAATAGGATTGACAATTTCCTGATTAAGGTGATTCGAAGGCACGTTGCAAGGGCAATGACTAGCGACAACAGCCTGATCTTTGGGGCTTATTACCCCAATGACATGTACCATGAGAGCTCACTTCTATCGGGCTTTATCCCGCCGGAGGCTTTTCTTCATATAGATGCTAAAGGTTTAGTGCAAAGAAGGGATGGTATTCCGGTAATATACCACCGCCACCGCGGTGCGAAGGACAAGCGGCTCATCTACGACGGGTATGTCGCTAATGCTCAAGAGCTCCTCCGTTTTAGAACCGCGATTGCGGAAAGGGATCGGGTCAATGCCGAAAAACAGTTCGCCGAATTCTGGTGGCTTAAGGAAGTAGGGAGGGTAGTCATGCTTTCCTAGGTCGGAACGTTACTGAGCTAACACACTTTTCCTAGTTTTAAGTTAGATTAAGGATAGTTAGGGGGATCTCGTGGAAAGGCCGGGCTCGTTAACATAGGGCGGCACTTCTAAGAAGTGATTGGTGCTTCATGGCATCAGTTAAGTCTGGGCGGTGCTTGTGCACGATGTTGAGGATTGCCAGGCGCCCGAAATCGCAATCGAGATGGTGACCACTCGGAGAGAAAGTCTACGAGTGCTCACCACCCCGATTATATTTAAGTTAGAATAAGTAGCTTAGGTAGGTTAAGTAGAATAGGGTATAGTTTTAAGTTTTATATAAAAATTAAAAAAAATGATAAAGTTTCTAAGTTTTCTTCTAAAACTATTTTCTTAGAAATATTTCCCACTTATTGATAAATAAGACCATTAGTCGTAAGATAGTTTTAAGGCCGAAAGGCAAAGTTTATTGATATTGTGAAGTTCAGAGAGTTCGGTAAGAGCCAGTAAGCTAGAATAAGTAACAGTCATTGTGAAATTAGATTTAAGCATTTTTGTCTAGGATGTAAGCTTATAATGAAAGAAGAAATAAAAATGAATTTAAAAGTAAAAAGTCCGTTGGAATAGACATACTACCACCAAATTAAGTAAAAGACCACTCTTGCCAATTGATGCAGATATCTGAAAAACAAATTTCTCTCACCAACGACAAGGGTTAATTGAAAATGCCCTAATGCTTTGAGCAAATCTTATAAAGTTTTCGGAGAAGATACTGTGATAAGCATTTAGGACTACAAAAAGGCATTGGCCTAGTCAGAAGGGGCCATATACATATATCGGTTTTGATGATTGTGTCCTCTTAAGCAAACACCAACGTTCCTTACTTACTTACTTTAGGTGGCGCTAAAGTCCGGAGTGGACATGGGCCTCAGCCAACAAACGTCACCAGCTTGATCTCAGCGCTGGTATCGTTGTCTGATCGTTGGCCGACAAACCCATTTTTGCCATTTTAGTCACGTTTTGGCAGTGTATTTTGTTAAAGACTTGAAGATGTTTCCTTACAAACTGAAGACTGTCCATCCGATGGGTGTTGTCCGCAAATCGTGTCTAACCTCACCCCCTCCTGGAGTGGATGATTTTGCGTCAAAAATAATCTTGATTGGCGACGCCCATTCCCACCTACATATAAGGATACTTGGAAAAACAAAATTTGCGGTTCCGGGGCAGTGAATATACGTTGTTAATGGAAGAAGGGCCGCGAAAGATGCAGCACAACGTCTGGAATTCTTGCCATCTCTATATAGCAACGTTATTAAAACAGCATTTGCAGCACTTTGTTATATTTTTGTAGTAGCTCCAAATTGTACCAGCCACATCTTCTTTCACAGTGGAATTGCACAGAACCTCAAAACAACGATCTGAGAAAGCCGGAAGAAAAACAAAGTTTTCATAAAAAGCTGTCAGAAAACTGCAAGCAGTTTATTTTTTTTTTGTAAATTACAGCAGAGCAATTTCTTTTTTTGGATTTAAAATTTTAAATTAATTTAAAAATGTGTGAATCGCTATGCAGATACTCTTGTGATCACTCTTGCGGATGTGTAGCTTTGGATCCGATTAAACCACGCGAACCTTGTCGGGGACCATTTCCAGTAGCTTTATTCAAAAATTCTTTTGAAAACAAAATTTGTAACAAATGATATTTGTAGTTTGTTGGACAAATACGGAGAAGACTTAAAGGCGGGACTATGTACAGTACATGGGATTCTTACAAGAGAAATGGCATTCAAGACTTGGCTCCATGTAGAGTACGTATAGGTATACCTAGACGCTATTACCACTTCTTACCTCCGGAAACTCCGCTTCAACCTTGTTCTGAATACAATTTTCGTTGCTAAATAAAATCATATAACTTTGATCTCATTCGGATAACAAGCACCATTGATAACTTTGGCTGAAGGTATTCCAATTGAAGAGAGAAGATGTCTACAGTGACAACTAAGGATAATGTTGGCTATCTGGTAGATATCAAATCAGAATTCACTTTCTTTCGGGGGCTTAAGTGATTTTTTAAATAATTTTCTCACTAAATGTCTGAAAAAAGCATCGACCATCATTCTAATAGGTGATGACGTGACATGGTAGACAAATTCACCAAGCCATACTCAGAAGAAGACGAAAATTATATCTGATGTCACCTCGCTTTTGAAAGGCAATGTTGTGTTAAAAACGACATTGGACTTAACATCCAAATCAAGTTCAAGATCAATGCCCGGTAACGTTGGACATTGACTGCATCGCGACTCCCTGGCTCATTTAAAAACACAAATAGTCAATGCATGATTCGAATTTTATGCTGATGAAGACCAAAATCTTTTTGCCAACACAATCCCTTGATTGAATTGACGAAAGTCGACTTTGGATATGAAAAGTTTACTCGTAAATAGCATGGAATTCGCCCACAATACGACCAACGAAAAGCTAGCTCAGTCGATCGATTGTAAGAATCAAAAAATCGCCTTACCTTCTATATTTTTCTCGAATTAAAGATCGATTTGCCAGACCAGTTTGAATGATTCCGCAAATATCCTCCTCTACTACTAGCTCCTCTAACCAGCTCGATTTCTTGCCAGCTGTACTCCAAGTTGTTTGCTGTCGGTTTCCGCTTTGGTGTCCACCTTAAATACGATCATCCTCAGCCCCACAGCACCTCGGAATCAGCCGAGCAGAGTCTTTGAACCGAAGCTAAGACATCCATCTGCTGAACAGCCATTTTCTAGACCCCTGCATGGATATATGTCGCTGAACAGAGTTAAACTATTCATCACCGACTAAAAAGCACGCACAGAATCTTTCTCTCGAAGCGGCCAAGTATTTCTTTACTCGCTTTGAACAAGTTCTGAGCTTCTACCAGATAGAGTAGGACCAGGACGATAGGGGTCTTGTATAAGGCCACTTAGATCCTAGAAAGGAGGGCTCTCTTATAATTATTAAGTCGACAAAAAGATGAGTGTCGACCTGAAATGCCTAAGATTGTTCATGAAAAAATTCAGATTTTTATTCGTATATACCTGGCTCATCCAAAAGAGTCTCCCTCCTCATGGATCAGGGAATTTATGCTGAAACTCCATTCATCTGGCATCCTTTTCTGGCTGGTCCATGTTCTCTACCACGTCATCTTTAGCTACTTTCAGCAGCTCATCAAGCAAAATTGTCTGTGTCAGATTTAAGCTTCGACATGACGAATACTACCTTTACGTCATCTCTGCAATATTGTTGATTCTGCTTGACAGGGTGGTCCATCTGGTCTTGTAACATTGCCATCTTTGCCTCATTGAAGATACAATCTGCCAATCTGACTGTCCTCGATTGTATCGTCTTAGATGGCAGCACACAAGCTTGAAAATGACGTTTGAAACAAAACTTTAATACTCGATAGCAAATACTTTTCGCTGACAGTAATTTTTGTGGAAAAAAAATGGAAAATAAGCAAAAAATCGCAGTGGACAAAAAACAAATAGCATATATTGACGGATTTCATGAGTGACGACCACGATTTAGCTAGAGGAGTTTCAGAAACAGCGCAAGGTAGACAAAATAGGAGTTTTCTATGGGAACGGCTATCTAACCCCAACATTAATTTATTAACTCCCACTGGCTAAGAGACTCAATGTTGTTCGTTACTAACTCTTAAAATTTTAATTTATTGCCAGGCGTAGTGTTATGAAGGCTGTGATTTACGTTTATTAACGTTATTAACATAAGTATTAAAAAGCCTAATAATTGCCCTGGGCAACGATTAGTATAAGGCCTCGTAGAAGTAGCATCTTCCGACAGGTGCTGATTCCTTAAATGACGAGAATGAGCTTCTGCAGCCGAACATCTTGTAGCTCTGCTAATAAGTCCTACTTCACGCCTCCCCGTGGCGCCATCTGGGAATCTCACTAGAGGTTGCGAAATGAAAGGGGCAAATGGCGAGTTTCCTGCGCCATTAACCAGGATTAGTGTCGGAAAAACAAAACAAGACCTTATCCGGGCTACTCCGACATATTTGGAGCTCAGGCCGGAAAGGATTTCCAGGACTTAGTCAGGGTCTTGGAAAAGAGATGGTGGCGGTAGAGCCCTATAAGGACCAACGGCAGCGCTCACATCCCGGAACGGGTTACTGGTTTCGGTGTTACCGACCCCTCGTCCTAACGACACTCAAAATGGAACTGGTCCTCCAGATTGGGGGTTGTGCCGCCGGGGTAACTGCCCGGCCATTTGAAAAAAATTAAGTTACGAAGCATCAACAAGCCTCGGATATGGACGGATCTACTCTTGACAACCCACGCAAACGATTTAAGGACAATGAGCTTCGGATATGCATGTGGAATGTTAGATCCCTTAATAGACCACGTGCAGCCGAGCAACTAGCGGAGGCCCTAGACTGCTGCAAAGCAGACATAACCGCCATCCAAGAAATACGATGGGATGGGCAGGACAAAAAGAAGATGAAAAACTACGACATCTACTACGGCAATTACTATCGACGGCAAAAGCAGCGCTTATTTGGATGCGGATTTGTTGTCGGAGGCGGACTAAGACAAGAAGTCCTCAGCTTCCGGCATGTGAGCGAGCGCCTCGTAGCAATCCGCATCAAGGCTAAATTCGCCAACATAAGCCTCATATGCGCGCATGCCCCCACAGAGGAGAAAGATGACGACACCAAGGATGCCTTCTACGAGCTCCTCAACAAGACCTACGAGCAATGCCCTAGCTATGACATTAAAATTGTCCTCGGTGATTTTAATGCAAAGCTAGGAAGAGAGGGTATCTTTAGTGGAACAATCGGAAAATATAGCCTGGACAACACCACCTCCGATAACGGATTCAGGCCAATCGACTTTGCGGCGGGGCGAAACATTGTCGTGGCTAGCACGCGGTTCCCACATCTCGATATACACAAGGGGACTTGGAGAACTCCTGATCAATCAACAGTCAACCAGATTGATCACATTGCGATTGACGCAAGACACTCCTCCAGCATTATGGATGTCCGTACGTTCCGAGGAGCCAACATCGACTCGGACCATTACCTTGTTGTAACCAAGGTACGGTTGCGGATATCCCAAACTACGCCAAGACAAACTAATGCTGTGAGAAAATTTGACGTCAAACGGCTACAATCGCAAGAGATCGCCAAGTCCTTTTCCGATCGAGTGTCTCTTAATCTCTTAAGAGGTCCAATGCCGCCAGCATCAAGCATCGAAGACCATTGGAAACACTGCCAAAACGCCATCAGAGATGCCGCTTCTGATGTGCTGGGTTTCACTTGTCCACCACAACGAAACCCCTGGTCCGATGATGAATACCGGCAAGCACATGCAGCTAAGCAAGATGCATTAACACGGCGCTGCTTAGAAAGACCAGAGCTGTTTATGAGCTCTATGAGCGGATGAGGAGAGACGAGCACCGGCTTCTCAGGAGAAAGAAGAAAGAGCATGAGAAGCGCGCGATCGAGGAAATTGAAAGATGCTACTCCAGGAATGAGGTTCGGAAGTTTTACCAAAAGGTAAAAATAACATGCCGCGGAAACAAACCCCGAACCGAAGCCTGTAGAGATAAACAAGGGAACATCGTAGTAGAATCGCAGACGATGCTGAGGATTCGGAAAGATCATTTCTGCAGACTGTATAACGGCGATGACGGACCAAATACCGCTGTCAGGCAGAATCAACCTTTCAACCTGGACGATGATGACCAACAATTCCGTCCACCCGACCTGGATGAAGTGAAGATAGCCATTTCGAAGCTTAAGTCCAACAAAGCTGCTGGAGCGGATGGCCTGACTGCCGAGCTCTTCAAAGCGGCAGGTGATGACTTGGTAAGGAGCATACACCAAGTCATCTGTAAAATATGGTCGGACGAAAGTATGCCCGATGAATGGAACCTCAGCATTATTTGTCCAATTCTTAAGAAAGGAGACCCTCTGAACTGCGCCAACTACAGAGGCATCAGTCTCCTTAACATCGCATATAAGATCTTATCCGCCGTATTGTGTGAACGCCTGAAGCCGATCGTCAACAACCTGATAGGTCCATATCAGTGTGGCTTCAGGCCAGGAAAGTCCACCATCGACCAGATATTCACACTAAGGCAGATCTTGGAGAAGACCCATGAGCTTCAGATCGATACCCACCACCTATTCATCGATTTTAAGGCCGCGTATGACAGCATCTATAGAGACGAGCTATATAGAGCAATGTCTAGTTTTGGCATCCCTGCCAAACTCGTCTGTCTGTGCAGGATGACGATGGAGAATGCACGCTGCTCCATCAAGGTCGGTAAAGATCTCACCGAGACCTTTGATGTCCAGAAAGGATTTAGACAAGGCGATGCGCTGTCATGCGATTTTTTCAACATCGTACTTGAAAGAATAGTGCAAAACTCACAAGCAAACACAAGAGGCACTATCTTTCAAAAGTCCGTCCAACTACTCGCATACGCCGACGATATTGACATAATCGGGAGAAAGCAGCGTGATGCCAGTGACGCTTTCGCGAGTATTGAGACGGAAGCGGCGAAAATGGCATTAGCGGTCAATGAGGGCAAGACCAAGTATATGCCGTCAAGCAAAAAGGACAACCAACACCGACGTCTCGGACAGAACGTCACCCTCGACAGATATAACTTTGAGGTAGTTAAGGACTTTGTCTACCTAGGCTCCGCTATAAATACAGACAACGACACCAGCGCTGAGATCAAGCGAAGAATAACTCTTGCCAACCGCTGTTTCTTTGGGTTAAGAAGGCAATTGAGTAGCAAAGCCCTCTCTCGGACAACAAAAGTCACCCTTTATAAGACTTTAATAATCCCGGTCCTGCTCTATGGCGCAGAGGCATGGACATTATCAAAAATGGATGGGGTGTTCTTGGTTGCTTCGAGAGAAAAATTCTTCGGGCGATCTTCGGTCCCGTCTGCATTGATGGTGAGTTGAGGAGGAGATACAACGACGAACTGTACGGACTGTACAGCGACATGGACCTAGCCAGAAGAGTGAAGATCCAAAGACTGAGATGGCTGGGTCATGTAGAGCGCATGGACACCAATGCTCCGGTCCGAAAAGTCTTCGAATCCGCCCCCGAGGGACAGCGCAGTAGAGGAAGGCCAAGACTCAGGTGGCGCACGCAAGTGGAAGAGGACCTCAGCCAACTTAGCGTGCGAAACTGGAGACAGCTAGCCAGGGATCGAGCTGGCTGGAGAAGCTTGTTGACTGAGGCCCAGGTCCACCCCGGACTGTAGCGCCACCTAAAGTAAGGTTAGAAATAACCGCACAAAACGATACCCATACCATCTGCCAAAGCGATTAGTTTGCCACGCTGTTATACATAGGATGCGTCATCGAAGAAGTTTCAGCGGCAAGGGTAAGCAATTCCCGTATTCGTCGATGTTTTTCCTACGGCCGCAGCCTTACCCTCTGTAAGAGCATGACCGCAAATCAGTCTAGGGCCTCCGTGAGTTACTCAGCGGTACATCCCCTAAACTTGTGGATTTAGCTGCAGTCGTTAACGTTGTTTGTCTCTATTTTTTTGAACGGTGATAAATTTACCCCCACCAGTACCAGTTTTGACTCCTTTAAACCGACAATCTCAAATAAAATCCCAACAAAGAGACTGTGATTTCGTTTCGTTTGATTTTATATTTTTTTTTCTTAATAGCAAAAGACTCTCCTTATATTATGACAATTTAAAACTACGCTTACATAAAATTAAACTTAAAGTAAACTAATAAGTACACTTAAGCAGATTCTTAATAGGCTACGTTTCCTTAACTGTCTATCAGTATAGATCTTTGGCAGTCCGTGTTTAAAGTTTAATAATTTTTAATTTTTATACATCCACTCAATTTTAATGCGATTTGTTTAGTATCTATTTGAAACAGGCAGGTCCAACTTGATACCCAAAAGCCTGATTCGCATGTCCATAGTCCTGTGGATAGAAGTCAACAATTGGCAGGTAATCGAGGCGTTTCGTTCGTACTTCTAAAACAGTCTCCGAATGAGTGTTACCATACTGAAAAAAAAGAAATCAAAACAAATAGATAAGTCTTGAGTTTTATCAATACTTCATCACATCTTACTTGACATCCATCCACAAGTAGGCTGGGCTTAATCAAATTCTCCTCTTTTGCAATTTCCATCTCGTTATCACCCAGAAGCTTAATAGATTTTGAATAGCTGCCGTCCCGCATGTCAAACCAAGCTACGCTATTCGTACAAGTGTAGGTGAAATTTTGGTAGCCCTCCTGTGACAGTAGTCTTAAAAACGTCAATTGCACAGTACCAATTGTGTCATAGGTGATTTTTGAAGCTCCTCTTAGATTTGAAAACCAATCTAAGCTTTCCCTTCTCCATGGTATTGAGGGCATTTGTGCAGTATGCACATCTGCTGGAACACAAGTCTCACCATCTGCTGTCATGTTACAGTAAACGTATATGGCATCATCAGGCATTCCTGCATTAGGATCGATCCAATACCAACCATCTATGAGGTTTGGATGACTAAAGTGCAGATCGCGACAAGATCGTGCGGGATTGTCTTGGGTGCCCATTGGTTTCCGAATGCGATCTATTTCTTGGCGCATTGAATAGATGGCGCTATACATGTCAAGGAACTTTGGGGGCAAATCGTCTTTTTTGGCTTTCTTTTTCTTCGATTTCTTCTTTGTGGATGTGTCTCTGGAAATTCCCATAAGTTCATTAAAATCATCATCTTCGGCAAGCGATGTTAGCTCCCTTGAGTCATATATATCCCTTCTTCGTCTGGTGTCTGCTTTTGTGTTGCCGAACTCTCCCATTTGGAATAAAAGCTCTGGTGGTATAAGTGGTGCATCTGCAGGAGCTCCAGGTGGTCCTGGTGGCCCTGGAGGTCCCATATCACCTTTAGCTCCAGTAGGACCATCAGTGCCCTTTGGACCAGTCACACCGATTCCTCCTGAAGGTCCTTGTTGCCCTTCATTTCCTTTGAAACCCAACTGACCCATTGGACCGACTTCGCCTTTTCGACCTTCTTGACCTTGCGGCCCACGCATCCCTCTGTCTCCCTTTTCTCCTTGTTCACCCTTTAATCCGACCATTCCGAGTTCACCACGATGTCCTTTCATTCCACGTCGACCACGATCACCCTTTGGTCCTGATGGTCCAGTATCACCTATTTTGCCATTAGGACCTGGAAGGCCCATACTTCCTGGTCGACCCGTTTCTCCTATGTTACCAGGAGCACCTCTCAAGCCAGCAGGACCTTGCGTGCCAGGTAAACCTTGTGGCCCAATGATACCCATAGGCCCAGGCGGGCCAATATCACCTCTGTCACCTTTTTCACCTGGTGGTCCACTACTTCCTTGCAAGCCGGCCGGACCCTCTGGTCCTTGTTTGCCTGGTGGGCCAGGCTCTCCAACTCGACCTGGTGGACCATATTCACCTGGAAGGCCCTGTTCACCTTGCTTTCCGTCTTCGCCTTCTTTACCTTGCTCGCCTTTTGGTCCAGGTAATCCTGGTTCTCCAGTGTTTCCAGGAAATCCTCGAGGCCCGATAGTTCCCTTTGGACCTTCTGGTCCTTGATATCCAGGTTTTCCGGGAGGTCCGGGAAGTCCAGATTTTCCTTCCTCCCCTTTAGGACCTGGTCGTCCGCGTTCACCTTCTTTTCCGAGTGGCCCAATTGGACCTGGCGGACCTTGTGGCCCATCCGCACCAGTTAGTCCTATAGGACCTGGAGGCCCTGGTTTTCCATGTGCTCCTCCTGCTCCTTTAGGTCCTCGACGGCCGGGCTCTCCAGGAGCGCCTACCGGACCTATAGGTCCCATCATTCCGTCATCTCCTCGTTCACCTTTAATTCCCTGCGGACCAGGTAGTCCTTGTAGTCCTATATTTCCAGGAGGACCGGGTATTCCAGATTTGCCATCTTCACCTTTTATACCATGTCTTCCCATTTCACCAGGTGGTCCCTTATCGCCGGGGGTACCAGGAGGTCCAGATTCTCCTCGAGGGCCTTGTGGACCTGATGATCCCAATGGACCCTATAAATGTAAATTTTTTTTTTAATATTCTCTAAACTTTCAATAAGTTAGTTTTTACCATTTCTCCCTGGGCTCCCTTCAAGCCTTTTTCACCTGGAGGACCGAGTTCACCTTTGTCACCATCTTCTCCCGGTGTACCTACAGGCCCTGGTGGACCTGGTAATCCACGTAGTCCCGTCAAACCATCGCGTCCAGCTGGTCCAATCGGACCCTTTTCACCTGACTCTCCCTTAGCACCTGGGGCACCGACATTTCCAGGAGATCCCGGTCGTCCTTGTTGACCTTGAGGGCCTTCCCTACCCGGCTCGCCTGCTTGTCCTTTGTCGCCAGGAAATCCAGGTGCTCCAGGTGTACCAATTTCACCCTTAAGCCCTGGTAAACCAGGTTGTCCTTGATGTCCACGTTCGCCTGGAAAGCCTGGTAATCCTGATGGTCCTTGTGGGCCAGGGTTGCCCATCGGTCCAGCTGGACCTGGAGGACCCTCTTTTCCTGAATCTCCTGGAAGTCCAGACTCTCCAGGTAGACCGGCTAGTCCAGGAATACCAGGCTCACCAACTGGTCCAGCATCACCAGTGGCTCCTCTTGGTCCAATAACGCCTGCTTCTCCAGGTGGGCCAGGTTTTCCTGGTTCGCCCTATATAAAATTAAAAAAAAATTATTTTGCCTTTTGAGGTCTGTAAAATTGAACATACCGGTTGTCCTCGTTCTCCAGGTGGTCCAGAGGGGCCATTTTTCCCATCAGCTCCTGGTGGTCCGGGCATACCAATAAATCCTCGAGGTCCCTCAGAACCCTGCGGACCAGTCTCTCCATGTGGTCCTGGTGGTCCTGGTTGGCCACTGTCTCCCTTTGGTCCTGGAGTGCCTTCGTTACCTCTTCGACCTCTGGATCCTCGAAAACCTCTGGGACCAATTTCGCCACGTTCTCCATGAGCGCCTTGTAGACCTCGTTCGCCCTTTATTCCAGCAGGACCAGTTGCTCCGGTAGCACCTTTGTCACCTTTATCACCAGTTGCTCCGGGATAACCTTGAAATCCCTGAGGGCCTTGTTTTCCTTTTTCACCGGTTGGACCAATTGCGCCTGTTTCACCGCGGGGTCCTTCAAATCCCTTCGGTCCTTCTGGGCCTTCAGGACCGGGGCTTCCGGATGGTCCTGATGCACCTCTTTCTCCTTGTAAGCCAGTTTCACCCTTTTCACCATCCAAACCGCGTTCACCAGTGTCACCCTTATCTCCCATGGGTCCACGTGGTCCATCATCTCCTTTTGGTCCTCTAGGTCCAGGAAATCCTACTGGTCCCTGTACGCCTTGCATGCCTTGGTCTCCCTTAGAACCAATTGATCCGGGGGTGCCCGGTCTGCCAGGGGAACCATCTGCACCGGGTAATCCAGGAAGCCCTGGTTTACCGGAGGGTCCAGGCACACCAGGTGGCCCAAGATTGCCTTGATGTCCAGGTGCTCCTGGTGGTCCGGATGGGCCCTGCTGTCCGGGAGCGCCAGGTACCCCAGTTAAGCCAGGGTTTCCTTTCAAACCCTGAGGACCTTCGTTACCAGGCAAACCAGGATTTCCAGCAGGACCGGGGAAACCACGAGGACCAAGAAATCCACGGGGACCCTGAGAAAAGAATTGCTCATTATTATCGATTGCTATAGACCTCATTTTAAATTCCTTACCAGTTCTCCTGGAAGTCCAGGTAATCCAGGGGGACCTTCTTCACCAGGTTGTCCTTCGACACCTTGCTGACCTTTCTCTCCTACACCGCCTGGAATACCCCGATGTCCTTTATCGCCAGGTAGCCCTGAAGGTCCCATTGGTCCAATTTCACCTTTAACACCAGCCGAACCAATTGCACCACGTTCACCATCTCGACCAGATCTTCCACGACGACCTTCTCTTCCCTGAAGACCCGGTGGGCCTCTAAGTCCTCGTGTCCCCTATGCAAATTTATACAAAAATTCAAACAAAATTACTTCCGAAGCAATAGATATATTCTCACAGGCTCCCCAACGTCGCCTGGTTCGCCTTTACTTCCTTGAGGACCCGGTGGTCCTCCCGGTCCTGGTAATCCAGTCAAACCCATTGGCCCGTCAGGACCTTTCATCGACATCTAAGGAAAAACAAAACTTTAGAAATGCAACTGAACTATGAAGACTTGCAATTGCTTACCATATGTTGAGATAGCATTTGTCTCAGTGCTTCCGCCTGTGTATCTGGTCCTTTCTCATTACTCTGACTCACCTAACAACAAGATTGTTAAATAAACCAACTTTGACTGAATTTTTACGAACTAGGTACTCACAGGAACTACAAAGACATGTCCTGGTGCTCCAGGAGCGCCAGATTGCCCAGAAAGCCCATCTCTACCAGGATCACCTTTTGGACCTCGTTCTCCTTGTGGCCCTGGAAGACCTGTATAGCCTCTCGGCCCTGGATAGCAAGTAACAACGCTCGGCTCATAAGATCCTACGTTAGTTTGATTTCGTCTGTTCGGACCAGTGGCCCCTACGCCAGAATCTGTTTTTTTTGGTCTTTTTGGGTTTTTTGGCTTCCTACGTCCGCCTGTTATACCAGTGTCTCCACCACCGCCTAATCCGGAGTTAAAAGAACTTAGGTCATAGTCATCCACATCAGCACCTGATTCTTGAGAATCAGTGGGCTCTTCTTTTGAAGTCGGAATTATTTCGCCATGCCCATTAAGACCACCTCCAAAAATCGAACCTTCTCCAGAGCTATTACCATTTACTTCAGTTGAAGTCGAAGTTGTTACGGGATGTTCTTCAGAATCGTAACCACCTTCCAAGTCTACTCCTAAACCACTCGAAGACGACCCACCTCTGGAAAAACCACCACCAGAAGTACCACCGCCAGAAGAACCACTGCCAAAGGAAAACCCCCCAGAAGCACCACCACCAAAGGAACCACCTCCAGACGATCCACCGCCAGAAAAACTACCATGGACGGAACTTCCGCCAGAAGAACCACCGCCAGAGAAACTTCCACCAATTCCTGAGATATGAGATGAACCATTTTCACTTTCAATACCACCAGTAATTCCTGAACTCTCTCCAGAAGTTGTAATGTGATACCCAGAACCAGCACCAAGGGCACCACCGGAAACAATTCCACCGCCAGACAAACCGCCAGTTCCAGAGAAGCCACCGCTAGATAAACCACCACTTCCTCCACTCTCTGACGAATGGAAAGTTGTTACACCTCCAGTCGTTGGAAAACGATGATCAGATGTCGTGAGTCCACCATCTCCTCCACTAGACGAACTAGTGCTAGAAAATTGATAACCAGGAGCAACGTTTGGTCCGAAATTAAAACCTCCGATTCCACCTGAAGGCGTACTGCTCGAACTTTCATAAGTCACAGTTCTGCCTCCACCTCCATCTCCAGTCGTCGTCCAAGTCTCAGTTCTTCGTATCGTAGTCGGGCTAGTGTAAGTATATCTTTGATCTGCGATCTGGGGGTCTCCCCCTCCATTACAAGACGGCACGTATTTCGAGCAAATGTCATATCCAGCATCTGGGGTATCTGATACATGCATCATCTGAACCTCGCCTGTAAAGAAGCCCTCATCGTCTGTCATCTGAACGCCTGTCAAAATCAATCCATTCGTCGGAATCGAAGACCCAATTTCCCTCTCCAGCCGTCGTGTTACCTGTTTATTACAATCCAAAATCAAAGTTGCCGCATTACCTTTCACACTAATGCCAATCCGATGCCATTTATTGTCACTTATGCCGATTCCAAAATTGATGTCGTTTCGCTGATAGTTCGGCCCATCTACCTGTTGATAAACCATGCCAATCTCCCGTCCAATGGTCACCGAAAGAACATCTTCACTCTCCTCCGAGTATATCGTAAATACTGGCACTTTGTTCAAGGTTCGATTTGCCGGCTTCAAGGCAATCAAGATGGAAAAGTCCTCGGGGAAGCCGTTGGGAAAGGCCTGAGACGTTTGGATGGTCAAAATCGCCTCCTTGCTGAGTGAGAATGCCGGTGATGGATACGACGCTTGATAGGCATTCCGTTCACTACCACAAAAACCTTTCGCCTGAATAATACCAACAGGTAAGTCCGGAATTCCAAATTCTTTAATTAGATCAACTAGTCCGCCTGAAAAGAAAACAACAACATGTCACAGTGTGGGTATAGTAAACTGATAAAGTCGTGCGCCAATTACATAACCGCTAGATAATGCCAGTCACAGATAGGCGGATGTTAATGGTGGTCAAGTGTATTTCGCTGAGGAAAATCATGATTTGGGGTCATAGACTTATCTCTTAACGACCGTTGGCCTAGTTTAAGACACAACCATAAATACAGAGATACAGAGATAGGCCTTCTGGTCGGTCGATTATGGTTCTATGTTTTTTCTATGTTTTTATCTCATTCGTATTCTCGTATATTTGTCGCATAGAGAACTCAATGATTGTTGTGGCTTGCTTCTGGGGTAGCAATCCAATTGAACGCATCTTGGACTTAATGAATTGATTTATTGAGCTGACAGATGTAGTGAGACTACAAAGTTATGAATTCATATACTCGTACTCGTATTGGGAAATAGTTTCGCAAAGGAATGCAATGCAAAGAGCATGCAGTTGCAATTAAGAACAAAAATGTATGCCAAGACGGGTGAATTTTTTCTGCTGTGTGTTGCCTGATAAAATTCGTATTGAGCTTCAATTTGACTCTGACATTTCCTGTACCCAATGAAAGGCGATAAATATAGCACTTCAGATGAAATGATAGCAATTAGATACGAAATATTATAATTGTTACGTAGGTTGCAGAATGAGTAATCTTAACAAAGTATCTTGTCAAGTCCGTGTTGAAGAACAATATCGGCTCTGTCCTTACTAGTAAGTACCTAATCAAGATATGAATCTATTATTTTAAATGCCTGCATCTATAGAGAAACATACAAGTTTAGTTACATTTCTTAGATTTGCTTCTTTTTATAATTGGCGCGTGAAAAACGTATTTTATGAACCCTTAAAATGTTTGCACATAGAACGGACGAACGAAGTGTATTGAAGAAGAAAAGAGAGGTACCGATGTACGTTGGTTTTAAATGTTTGAAGGTTGTAATTGCTAGGAAATAAAGAGCTTGGCAGGAAAGAATTCCGATATTTCAGGGTACGTTCGAAAGAGGGCTTGAGGGTGTACTGATAAGCACTCATAATGAGACGGGTCTTACGGTTGGAGGTTTTGAAGGGCGGATTACGACTGGCAATTTCTATTGAGCACTGGTGTTGAAGCTAGCGATAGAACAAGGTTAGACAGGAGACATTACATCGGTGGTCGAGGATGTCAATCGACTGTGTAATATTGGCATCACCTTTAAGTTTTATCGCACGGTTTTAATCCTATATAGTAGGTAGAAAGAAATCTTAGGGGCACCTGGCCCGATGTGAGCATTGTATTTGGGGTGAATGAAATATCTATTACATCGCTTGACGAAACCTAGACGTTTCGCAACATTTTTGGGCATATCGAATATGTGGTCATTCCAACGTAAGTTGTTATTGACACACAAACCATGAATGGGAAGTTTTTCAGTTTCAACGATGCAACTGCCATTCACGGATAGTGGCTGGTATTTAAATTTCGCTTAAGCGACAGCAGGCAGCGTTGTGGTTTAGAAGCATTCAATTCCACTCTATTGATAGTTTCCCAACGCCGCCGTTCCCATTCTACAGCCAAAGAGGAGGGCCATGAGTCCGATAACGAATTTGAAAAGCAGAGAGTACTGTCTTCAGCGAAGGAATATATTGGATTAGTAGTAGCAGACAACTTCAATCAACAGTCAGATGAGCACAAACATTGAATAGCTCCTTTTTAACATTTGTAGTTCGGGTTTATGTGTAAGGTTCTTCTTTAACAAGGTCGTGAAGCATATTTAAGCTGAACGACATCGAAATCTATATTTGAATGACTTCAGAGCTGATTTAAGTCAGAAGAATAATTTTTTAAATTGAAGATGTGAGAAACACGTTGATAAGTTTCCCACTAAGAGATGACTAAAAACGGTGCTGAAATAAAACACGAGATCAACTTGTAACGCAAGTAACATGGAGTCGGAAAAAGATAAGGGATGTAATCCTGAGACGAATATAAAGTCATTTTAGTTTTTTAGATCCAACAAATTCTGGAACCGTCGAGGAGTAACAACATCGCAGTATAAACAACAAATCTTTGCACGAAAACCACGCTCTACCAATGTGGAAGGGATCAGCAGCAGAGGGAAACCTAGAAACTAATCTAGCAGCCACTGAATGTAGGACAACGTTACATCATACTTACTAACAAAACCCAGATGCGCTGAACAATCTTTCCAGCTGATAAAATGTTGGGACAGCCACACACTATCAGTAAGCTGGTGCACGATCCTGATGTTCTATACTCGTGCAAATGCCCTGTGATAATAAAGACGATCCTAAGTCTATATTAGACTACTAACTCAGAAGGCCAAGCCTGATTCTGCTAGTTCCACTCTACGTCACCGAGTGTTGGATTATAAGTAGAAAGGTTAGGCTTACGAGTATATTGGCGCGTTTGAAAAGGAAAATACTTATTGGAATATGGTGTAATAGATAGAGGGCCTTACCAAGTCGACAATATAATCCTAGAAGCAAAGAAAAGACTATTTACGGCCATAGAATGTCAGGGAAGGTAAGTCTAAACCAAAATGTTTTCAGACTTTTAGGGTCCCTAAAGGAAAAATGTCGGGCTGATGGGACGGCTTTGTTGAAACCAGTCATGGACCTTACATTTATTTTTAAGGTGCTATCAAAAACTTTGATAAATTAGAAACTGGACTGATAGATGATATAAAGCGTTCAACAGATAACATAAAAGCCTAAAAACTTCTATCTTCTAGAGTGTCCCGATGTTATGCCAAATCCGAGAGTTGGATTTGAATAAGTCAATTGAACACAAGGCATTCCCTGGGAAAAAATTTCAATTTCAATTCATGATGTACAAATAAGACTTAGTGTTCTATAGTACTTAAAATTATATTGTAGATTATATACAAATTTAACTCTATATATACTTAGCATTGTAAGGAATTTCAGAAAAGATACAGCTATCAGAAAATTGATACAAAAGAAGGGAAAGTGTGAGAAAGGGAAAGTATATAGAAATGAAGAAAGAAATAGTCTAATAGTTTTTATAAAATATGCTATAAAACAGCAGTTTTCAATGGAATGGCTCTAATTTTTTGTTTCACTGTGGTGGGCAGGGAGTTCCAAAGTTTGGTGGCAAATACGAAGAAAAGACGCGAAGAGTTCAAATAGTTCGAGGAGTAGCCATCCTCAGCTCTTCCTAACATACCAGTGACTTTCAGAATAACCGCATTCGCATCTGAACACAAGAGTCTCGCTCAAATCCATCGACCTTCTTTTATTTTGGCCATCAAAGAAGGCGGATATTGCCAAATGGGCACATAGCTGACAAGACTTCAGGGAAGAGAGGTAAGCAGACCTAACAGGCCATATTAAGGAGTATTTTCAGCAACTAAGAGGTTTGAACACGTTAATCTGGGTATCGTAGATACATTGCAACTCTGTAATGGCTACAGCTACCTGGTCACGTGCATAGATCGAGCTACACATTGGCCTTTCAAGTCGCTGACGCGTTTCTCTTCAACTGGGTAGTACGCTTCAGTTGTCTTTTACGCCTCGCGACCCAACAGGGCCGACAATTTGAATTCCCCCTTTTTCAGCGCTTTTCTCAAATATTGGGCTATGCCCGCATCCATCCACGGCTTACTATTCACAGTCTAACGGGGAAGTAGACCGATGGCGACTTTTGGTAAAAACAGCTCTAACTACACACCTTCCGAAGAGTTGGCTCCCCGCCATGCTCCTAAAACTTCACTTAATGGTTAACAAGCCAGATACGGCGCCCGTACAGCTTGTTTATGGAACCGAATTAAGCCTTTCTGGAGATTCACTTGAGGCAGCCACTAGCCTTAACTAGCCCGTAACCTACGTATAAGATCTAAGAGAATCATTCCAACGGACGTGTTTGTCTCAAGGGATTCAAATAGAGTGCTACACCCTCTGTTCAGAACAAGCACGTCCAGCTTGTTCCTTTTTAACCGGCGTACTCCGGACCATACATGATACTCCAGCGTCAACCACTGGTGTCAAAAATTGAATTCCGAAGAAGGAAGACTTCGTGCGAACCAGCGACTTAAACCAGCTTACACGAAAGCTGTAAATAAACTCCAAGATGCGGAAAAGGAACGTCGCCCACCACTTCGATTGGTCTCCACGAAGAAGAGATCTATAAAGCGGCTTAGTTCTAAATTAAACTCCTCCATAGAGCGCTACACACAGCGAACTGCAGTAAAAAAAAATACCACAAAATCACAAAAATACCCGATCCCATCGATTCTTTCATTTCAAAAGTGATATCTAACAATTTCATAAAGGTCGATGAAATCTTGAACCTTTCCCCTGAGCATTCTCCAGCCATTTTGACAATGAGTAAAACTCTAATGAAAATTAAGAACCAGCAACACTAATTGACAGGAATTCTAATTGGAAAGGCTTCAAAAGAGAAATTGATGAAAAGGTAGAACTCAACGTATCACTCAAGACACCCCATGAGCTAGAAGTCGAGGTTGATCACTTCGTCGAAATAGTTCAATATGCCACGTGGCATAATACACCCCAAAGCAAGAAACAAACAAACTACGGTCTAAATTATCCGCCGAAAATAAAGGAAATGGTAATGGAAATGGAAAAAAGAAACACCAGTATGAAATGGCAACAAAGTCGTGCTTCACAGCATAAATCACGTTGGAATAATCTGTAGAAGCTGCTGAGAAAGACAATTAATCAAAAACCGTGGAGTAGAGACCATTAAGACCCAAGGCTTCCGCGGCACCAATTAAAAAACATTAACAATGAATGGGCTAAGGAATATAAGGAGAAAGCGGAAGTCTTCGGTTTTCATCTGGAACAGACCTTTATACCCTTCGACGGTGAAGCACTTATCCCTTATATCAGTGCATCGGAATCACGGAACAATAACGGAACTTAGCGCTGAAATAAAAAAACAAAGAAAGCTCCGGGTTACGACTTAATAACCGAAGAAGTCATTAAAATGCTGCCTAGAAAAGCATTAACAAAGCTTCTTTACATAATAAAAGCCCTACTGATGCTAGAATATGTTCCAGGAAAATCTCCATGAAGCCTTATAAGCCGATTTCACTTCTCCCAATTATATGGAAAATCTTCGAGAGGATAATTTTAAAACGTACATATACTGCCAATTATCGACGGAAAAAATCTTAACCCTAATCACAAGTTTAGGTTCAGGAGTAAGCAATCCACTTTTGATTGAAAAAGCTGCGGTGTACCGCAGGAAGGTGTTCTTGGCCCACTTCTATGTACTCGAGACATACCCCCCAAGAAGAGTGAACCGTTCTAGCTACATTTGCCGATGCCACTGCTATATTAGCAGTAGGTCATACAATTGTAGAAACAACGTTGAAACTCCAAAGCGCTCTCAGTAAAGAATATGAATGGACAAGGGTTTGACGGATAGCCCTCAATAAGGCCAAATCTGTTGTCAGTTTATATTCCATTTGCAAACGAGGCTAAATAACTTGCCACTCGACAGAAAGCTAAAATGGAAATCGCACGTTACAATAAAATGTTAAGAACTCGAAAGATAATGGTTGCTTGGTAAACATTCCAACTTTAGTATCGATAACAAGCTGCTCTCATATAAACAAGCGCTAAAGCCGGTGTGGACCTATGGTATAGAACTTTGAGGTTGTACAAAGAAACGAATGCTAATACTGCGCAACTAAGTTCTCATAGATTTCTCCAGCAGTAAGTGCTGGTCGATTTTGACATATCCAAAACGTCATGAATCAAGCTTAGACATATTGTTAACAAACCGTTTTGACGCATACATAAGTGATTTTGTTTTGGCGTCATATACTTTAGGTTGTGTGAAAATGCCTGAGTTTGTGACAAATTACGGAAAGTGTTGATGGCTTATTACATTCGAAGAAAACGGTAGCTAAACGACCGTCTGCATGAAGGAGGCACTATGAGGATCCGTGCCAAACGCAAGAAGAGCTTGCTTCAGCATTAGAAGTTACACACCAAGCCATTTCCAAGCGATTGCATGCGTTGGGTATGATTCAAAAACAAGGAACTTGAGTTCCTTATGATTTGAAGCCAAAAACATTGAGCGTCGTTTTTTCGCCTGTGAACAACTGGTCCAGCAGCAAAAACGGAAGGGTTTTCTTCATCGCATCGTGATGGGTGATGAAAAATGGATTCATTACAGCAACTCAAAGAAAAGAAAGTCATGGGGACTGCCCAGTCATGCTTCTACGTCGTCGGTTCGGCCGAATATTTACACTGCGAAGGTTATGCTGTGTAGTTGGTGGGACTAGGTTGGTATTATTCATTATGAAGTGTTGAAACCCAGCGAAACCATCACTGGGGAACGGTATCGACTTCAATTGATGCGTTTGAGCCGAAAACTGCGCGGAAAATGGTCAGAATACGAGCAGAGGCACGAAAAAGTGATTCTACAGCATGACAGTGCTCGGCCTCACGTTGCCAAATCCGTTAATACCTACTTGGAAACGCTCAAATGGGAAGTCCTACCATATTCTCCAGATAGTGCGCTGTCCGATTATTACTTGTCCCGTTCGATGACACATGGTCTAGTTGATCAGCAGTTCCGCTCATATGAAGACATCAAAAAATGGCCGAAAACCGAAACCTCGGAATTCCTACTGTCTTAAATATATTAAACTCTTCGCGAGAAAACTTCGACTAAACGGAAACTGTTGCACCGTCTCGAGAGGAGACACGATAAAGTGAAACTCTGTTGAAAAGCGGATCATGCAGGAACTTTCAGAAAGTCACCTACCAAACGAGATTAGTTTATAATAAAAAAAAACTGCTTGATAAGTCGAAACTTAGTTGCGGTAATATAAAATTAAAATCGAAGGAAGGATTTTTTTTTGAGTGAGTAAGAATCCCGAACTACTATGAAAACGCGCTTGCGATGAAAGATTTTCACCTGCCCTCTTCGGAAAAAAAAAAAACGAACGAGGTGATCCAAAATAGAGTGACCTATAGAATGCTTCTGATGTCCGTAAATTTAGCAAACCCGACAAGCGGCATAATAACAATGTAGATACTTTGGTAAAATATGTAACAGTAGGTACAACTATATGAGTTACAATAATAAAGAATAAGACAAAGTAGTTTTGAATCAAGGCACACTCAGATGCAACTTTGTTGTATGGAATGTGTTAATGACGTTCTCAGTCACCATTTGTATGTATAAGGAAACCATGTAACCCACTTTTCACTAAAAACTCAACCCCAAGTCGTCGACTATAATCAATTTGTCGCATTTGAATATATAAAAGAAGTACATCCCGACAACGATACAATTAATAACTATTTCTACAGATGACATCAGAAAATGTCTTTGCTAATAATAATTTAAGTTTGTTTCTGTTGGTTCAACTTACTATCTTCGTTGTTCCTTTCGGCGGCATCCACATAACCTACAGTTGAACTCCAAGCGATAGAGATGATGATAATAGTGGCGCTGAATATTGTCCATTGGGGCAGTTTTTTTATTAACGATGGAACAGTGGCGTCAGCAATAAGTGAACAACTCAGACAGCGGTGAAATTTATTGTTTCTTCTCCTTTTAAGAGGAATTTTTCGCATTACTTTGTTCACCATTACACACTTCGGTTGTTTCGTGCATTGAGAATGATTTTTAGATTTTTTTTTTTAATTATTTAAATTTTTTTAATTTTTTTTAAATATTTTCTTTTTTTGTTGTTTTTTAAATTAAACTAATTTTTGAAGAAAAATAAAATTTATTTCGTTTAGTTTCGATAAATTGTGAGTTCAATTTGTATTTCCATTTTGAAGAAATCTAAAGAGAAGAAAATTGTTTAAGAAAATATCACTTTTACATAAAAAAACAAGAAATAATAAAAAAAAAATTTGTAAAATAAGAAATTCACGCTTAAACACTTTCACTCTGCTCACTGTACTGATCGCGACATGACTGACAAACAATTTTCAAATGAAGACACTATTTTTGGTTGACTTGTGATAACATTTTGGCCTCCATCAGGAAGTTCTCTTTTTGTCTTATCGGTTGTTTCTTATATATATTTTTTTTTTTTTTTTTATAATTCGGAGTCGACGGAGAAGAGTTCTTAGTGTTGTGTCTTTTTGGAGTAAAAGAAAATGTTTTGTAAAATTTTTTGTTTCTTCTTTGTTTTTGCATCATTTTTAAGGTTATCTCTGGAGTAATGACAAAAAAAACTAAATTAATTGCTATTTGAATAAGACCGGATGTCACATGGTTTCACCTTGAACACTGTTTAAGTTGAAAGAAGACGAGATCTTATGCATTTATAGTTACAATGTCTTGTTGTCTTCCGAGTCCGGTCTTCTTCTACCAAAATTGTCCAGAACCGGACCGATCCTCTTTCGATCAATATGTTCTAGTTACCACAATTTGTGAATTCTAGTACGTTCTGTCTCGCTCTACTTGACGTCAAGTCAACAAGGGTCAACGTAATGTGCGTATAAACAAACCTATAGGCACTCAAAGTCCGGATTTGTCAATCCACCATCTATCGCAATAGTTCGAGGCTTATCAGTCCATATTCGGAATTTTTTTCAAAAAGTACCAGGTGGTCCCACAGGCCCATGGCTCTCGATGTAGTTCCCTGTTTGACCCATTAAATCAACTTAAAAATTTATTTGAAAAATCCTATTTAGTGATGAAACTGCCTTTTGGTTAACGTAGGTTATAAATTTTGAAGATACTCATGCTCTCGTCACACCTTCAAAAACGTGGATCCACCAAAAGTCAATGGTAGCGGGCAATGATCAGTAATTACTCATATTTCTTCAAAAATACAGATGACATTGAACGAAATGTTGCGGGATTCCATTAATTAACTGAACACTCAATTCAAAGACTATTGGGATTGTGCCAGGCCTTGCAAGGTACCAGTTCTGAATATCCCTGTTTTTGGTGAGAGAAATGCTTGAATGGTCTTTCAAAACTCACGCAAGATTTGAGTTTTATGGCACTTGTACGGTAAAGTGTTGCCAACAAAAAAGAAAGCCAGCGTAAGAGCTGCTTTAGTCAGGGTTTTTAAAAATCAAGCGAAAGAACAATGCTATTGCCTATTGGCTATTTTTGACAGATATTTGAAAAATAATGTAAATGGTCTTGCTTTTTTTAGGCGGAGAACTTTAAATTGGTAACACGATTTTCTGTGACAGCCAATTTGACAGTTCTTGCTTGTTTTGAGGTAAGTTTGGTTTGGCAATTCATCACAAATAGACTTACGCTGGAGTAACGTTCGCAAATTGCTGAAATATGTTTTGAAAAATATGTGTTTAATTTAAGAAACTCATCGGAAAAAAACGTACATTTTATGGTCCATCAGAGCGATTAACTCGAGAAAAAAAAAATATGGATCGTTTTCGCAATACGTTTAGAGTAAACGATATAATGCATCCCGTAAGATGTCGCACAGTTTGCACACAAAAACCGATTGATACCGTGCAGCATAGTGTTGATGATGACCCATATGTGTCAATTCGTCATCGTGGTGAACAATTAAACTTGTGTCCGTCCACTTTATGGAAAATTTTGCGCAAAGATCTGCTTACAAGATTTCACTTGAACAGAAATGGAAGCCAGACGAACATCGTTTACACCGAAAATTTAGTGAATGAGCAGAAGGATACATTGCTATTGATCCACAATTTGATTCGACAATTTTGTTCAGTGATGAAGTACATTTTTGGTTGAATGGCTATATTAATAAACAGAATTGCCCCATGATAATCCACAAACGATTATCGAAACACCATTACATCTAGATAGAGACACCTTTTGGTGCGCAATGGAATAGTTGGTCCTTATATCTTCAAAAATGAGTATGGTGAGCGGTAACGAGACATGATTACTAACTGGCTTCAATAATCGGCAAAATTGTCGAATTTGGTGTTAAGAAAATCCACGAACAATTGTTGAGGAACTTCACTGTTGGAAGCTGATTTTGAGCTAGAGGAATTAACGGGTCATTCTTCCGACAGAATTTGACAATAATGCACGACATTTAGGTTTCTTGAAGTCTAAATTTTAACCCAACAAGCCCACGATCACTCACATATTGAAGGAGCAAAAGGATTTCGTACAGTCTTTGGGTCATTGCTCGTGAGGGGATTTGTATTCTCCGATTTTTAACTTAATCTCTGGGGTTGTGTCATTAAATTTAATTATTGCGGAGTCCAGGTAGTCAAAGTCTTTTATCACCTCAAAGTCATAGTTTCTATTTTCTTGACAGCATTTGCTTTGGCACTATGGGGGCATATCAGAAAGAATTTTTTTTCGAAAGCATGTTGTATGCGAATCGGGATACATGATTCTACCCTTGATTGGGAGGATGAAATATCACTATAGATGCCACAAAAAAGAAAAAAATGTTGCGATCGTAACAAACCACCAATGTCTTTGCCAATAGAGCACCCTTCAACCTCTCTTAATGACAAACAGTGGTTTGACAATGAATTCTGGAAGGGGCATATAGTGAAACAGAAACTATAAAGAATGGCGTTACAATGAATGAACAGAGCGGTTTATGAGCTCTAAATCCAAATAGGTCAGAACGATCACTGGCTTTTCAGAACGAAACATTGAGCACGAGAACCATGAAATCCCGACACTGAGAGATGTTACAACAGGGAATCTAGTTGTAGATTCGCAGTCAGTACCTCAGAATAGAAAGAATTATTTCTACATTCTACTAAGCGTCGATAAAGAGCAACAACCTGCTGGCAGGAAGAACGAAGCATTAAAGCTGGATGATAACAGGTAACAATTTTATTCATCAGATCTCGGCGAAGTTAGGAAAACCATATCTGAACCGAGGCCTAACAATGCTACCAATTGGAACGGTCTGACGGTAGGCTATCGATGACTTCGTCAGAAGCATGCGTCGAATCATCTCTGAACCATTCCAAGCAAGAGGATATCAGACGAATCTTAGGTCGCCTATGGCAATATAAGCCGGGGAAAATTCAACAAAGCCGTGTCCTGTATTGGCACTCCTTCTGGACTTGTTTGGATCTGCAGGATTATGGAGAAAACTCAATTCTTCGGAACGACAATGATAATTTTCTCAAAACCTACAATATTAAAAAGATAAGAGTAACGTGCAAAATTCGTAAACCAGAGGCACTGCTTGAATATGCCTAAACCCAGCAGAAATATTTGCCAGTATTGAAGTAAAACCAGCGAAGATTGGTGTGGCGACAAATGAGGGAAAAACGAAGTAGCTGCTGTAGTGATAGGGTATTATCTATAGTAGCGAGACGACTCGCACAAAACATCCGAATAGACAGGTATAGCATAGAGGTAGTCAAGCATTTTAACCACGAGTTCTTAAGCCCAAGGGGTAATACAAACAATCTATGTATTTTTTTTGACTCCGAAGTAGATACGGACCGTTCCTGCTCTAATCTCTCGCGCAGAAGTCTTATGAAAATAAAAGTGTTTTGAGAGATTCACGACTCCGCCAGCATTGATATGGAGTAGAGAGGACGATTTAACCAAGAACTGTACACCTTCACGGATTTGTGTAAATATGCTGATTGGGAATAGGTTGCTTAAATTGCTGAGGCATGTAGATCATGCTACGTTCGAGTTCAAAAATATCCCTCCAGTAAGGTGAAGCGCAGCAGACATAAAGATTGCGGGCAAAGCGCAAACACCACTGCAAATTCGTTGGCCATGTTGCTTGAGGCACAGGTCCACCTCATACTGTAACGCCATCTCTTGCAATATGATCTTAATTTATTGCTTTTTATACAGACAACACCATGTAGCCTTCTGAGATTTGTTATACTCCCACGATCTTCTATCTACTATACGAGTATATGTTTTTGGATATGGTGTCATGCATGTAGTGCATTGCATTGCTTCTGGTTTCAATGACTTGTATGTCATTCTGCATTTGATTATTTATTATAGCCGATCAGTTCATAAGATAATCCACCTTATCGTGAGGTCTACGTTAACTTCACACACTTGAACACTCTGATGGGCAACGACTTATTCTTCATACAGCGGAACAAATGTTTAAGGCTGCTCAGATTGCTCAGAAGTTCTATCAGAGATAAGGCGTCTTAATTGTTACCGAGAGTCTAAAAAGATCTCTTCAGCGGATTACATCAAACGCCTTGAAAACGATTCATTCTGCTGATGTGTGATCGTGGATAAAAATGGATTGTCTACAACAATGCCAACCGTAAAACAAAATTAGAGTGGACGAAATGAAACAACGGAAGGATAGCAGAGGCGGATGTCCACCAAAATAAAATTGATGCAGCCAATCTCGTAGGATTGGGAAGGAACAGTCTTCTATGAGCTCCTTCCAAAGAACAAAGCAATTAATTCCGATGTCTACTGTAATCAGCTACAGAAATTAAGTGATGCCACCGCGCAGGAATGTCCCGAGATGATAAAGAAAAAAGGCACGGACAACCCAATAGTTTTGACCCTTGCGTCCTAATTTTTGTTTTTGAATTAATGCAGAACTGTACAAAATTAAATAGTTTTAAACGTAACTCACTGCTCTTAGTTTTCTACGACATATACCCGATTATACATTTTTTTTTTAACTCAAGAGATAACCTTAGGTATTGCAAAAGCACTCAACAAAGAATCACAAAATAAAAGTTATCAAGACTTCTTTAGTTCAAAATCCATTTTTAGCCTTTAATGGCATCAAAATATCTTATTACACTTTTCTATCCTTATTCATATATTTTTATCCTCAAACTTTACACAGTATCTAAGATCACTACTTACACAAAATCGCGAAAACACTTTTCTTCCTTTGAGACGACTTAATTCCACGACCGACAAATTGAAACTGATTTCCAAATGCGCCGGCACACATCAAGAAATATCTTGAAAACGTCGTCTCCCAATTTATACTGATCTATGGATGGAACCAGTAGTATCTGTCGATGAGATAGGCAAATGAATGCCATGAACTTTTAAAGTGTCGCTATGGATGCGGCATGTACGAGTATATGGTTTATTTCTTGGCTTACTAGGCCAATAGTTTTGTGATGACAAATAAGAAGAAAAAAAAAACAATAGATAACCTAAGAATTTAAACAGACAAATCACAGTATCTTTGAGGTCTATTGTATTTAAACCTATCTAGCTCTTACCGCGAAAACCCCCCGTAAAGGAAATTCATTATTTTTGAACGATTTTCCATTCAAATAAGGAAAATCTTATCCCGATAGGTTAATAAATTAAAGAAGAAAACGTTTTTTTTTTTAAGAAATTGGTCATTCCTTAGAACTTTGGACTCTTCTAGGGTGTCTTATGGGTTGAACACAATATATTGTAGGTTTTCTGTCTTTTCTGGTCTTTTTTTGTAGGTTGATCTGGGTCAATTAATAAGATTCTTAATCTCTTCTAGGTGCTATCTACATATGAATAACGCTTGGTGGTGGTAGAGAGCTTAACTCAATGGGAAATACACCAAGCTTTACGAAATATTTAAAAGGTTTCCGAATCTTATAAGTTCATATTCGGCTTCGAAGTTTGGGCAAGACGACCCACCAAGCGAATGATGATCCATCATAAGTCATCCGTTCCCCAAATGGTATATCGACCGGCTAAAGTCACAAAGGCAGACAAAAATTCGCCAAAGCAGCATGAAACGCAGCAAAAACGGATCTGGATTCCAAAGCGATCCCTCTCCTCCTGCATGGGAAATTTGATCAAATTCAAGGGAGTGAACAGCCCGAATTAAAGACGCTTACACATGTTCGAGCGTTTTTGAACAGTCTGTCTGTAGAAAAAATAATAATCTAAGGATACTTACTCACTAATAAGGACTAACCTTTGAAACTTGTTGTTAAGCAAAAGCGAGAGTGTGCTTTTGGTAAGAGCAAGCCTTTAACACAAAATTGGCTAGAACCGCTGCAAACGATGGAGTTGGTATCTGTCTTTACGACAAGTAGTCATATTAAGCAACGCGAGTATAGGTTACCGATGTTGGAAGCTTTATTGCGAAGGGTAAACGTAATGTCGGATAAAGTATTAAAGGGTGAGCGAAGAGCTAGTGTGTAAGTTCTTATTAAATTCTAAACACACTTTTTGTGAAATCAATGTAGAATTTTATTAAGTAATAAAGTTCGGTCTATGGTAAATATAAATGGTACACAACATCATTTACATGTACGACCATCACGGCGTTGCAAACGATCCTACGAAGGTCCAAATTATCAAACAATTTTTGAATAAACTTCGGATTGAATGTTATGTTTGAGATCCCAAATTGCCGCTGGATTATTGGCATAGACCTGACTCTTTAAATAACCAAACAGGAAGAAGCCTTAAGGTGTTAAATCGTATGATCTTGGAGGTCAATCAACTTCGCCTCTAATCAAAATAATAATATCTTCAAATTTCGTACGCAATAAATTGATTGTTTAATGGCTTGTGTGGGTGGCGGCACCATCCTGTTGAAACCAGAGATCGTCCATACCCAATTCAAGATCTTGTTGTAAGATTCTCCATTCACTGTAACTGCCTCTCCAGCCTCATCTTCGAAAAAGTACGGGCCAACGATGCCGCCAACCCATAATTTGCACCATACAGTGACTTTTTTGGGATGCATGGGTTTTTCGTGAACCCGGTACGGGTTTTGAGGTCCACAGAAACGACAATTTTGTTATTCATGTACCCATCCAACCAAAAATGGGCTTCATACGAAAAGATAAAATTCGTTGACAAATTGTCCTGTTGATCTAACATCCAGTTTACAAATCGGCGATGTCGTAGATTGTCCAAGGGCTTTAATTGTTGTGTAATTTTGATTTTATAGGCGTGCAAATGAAGATCAACCTTTAAAACTCGCCGTAAAGTGCCATAAGGTACAAGCTTTTCTGTTCATTGAGAAAAATTTCTGTCCGAATCTGTTCTACTTCGTGTTCAGTGAGGTTGTTCCAATCTGTTCGGAACAAAGAATTTTGCACCTACTCTCGAAAAAGAACACAATTGTGAAAAGTGTCAAAATCAGCTGTGATTTTAAATTGTATTATATGTTGGCGGCGATGGCGATGGCGCGATAGTTAGCTCATTGGACTATCACGCAAACAGTCTGGGTTCGATTCCTGGCTGGGTCACCATCAATTTTTCAAATCGCCATCACCCTTTCGGCGGGCAATGGCAAACTCTGTGACTTAGAGCTGTCAATCTTCATTTATTTTCTTTCTTCATAGATGTGATGCCGAAAGTAAAATTGCCTACGAAAAAGCTTCTAAGGAGTGCCGTTCGGACTCGGCGATAAACCGTAGGCCCCGCTCAGATGTGATAAAAATGAAAACATGAGCAACACAAATGAGTGTCAAGAAGCTAGGCCATGGCCCATACCGGGCTGCCAGCGCCACAGTGTTTTTTTTTTTTATATGTTGGCGGCAATTTGCTAAATCAAGGGAAATTTTTCGTGATTTGCGAGTTATTTTTTGCAAAGTGATGGAACAGATTATGATAAAATCTGATAAAGGACAATCTGTTCTTTTAGAGTGTTCGCCAAACAGTCGCCAGAATTTAGAAAATAGTTAGTATAAATGGATTAACTTTTGACAACTCTCATATGGGCTGTACTTTTCTGTTCTCATTTGATTTGACGTTGTTCACAAATTTGTGCTGTTCTATTCTAGTTTTTCCTCACTGAACATAGCTAGTAGTTGAGAACCAACACCCACACCATCTGTTGGCTTATCATTTACAACAAATAGAAGCTTTAGTTGCATCCAATGAAAAACTTATGTTGCTATCAGACTCTCGCCTTCTGGACCCTAAACGAAATGGAAATAACAATAGCAGATCGAAACATATTTGGATCGAGTACGATAGTGATCACTACGAAAACACGCCTAGAGAGCACTATGATCAGGTGTTCTCATACGATTATCGTATGCTCTCAACTGTTTTAATCAATTTGATTTTATATTTTGGTGGACACTGTTCTTTAACAAGTACAAATTTAATAAACGACATGAACGACTGACATTTACCTCGAAATGGACAATGGAGCAGGCTAACTTTTGAGTAGAAAATTTAGCAAGATATCTACACGGCAATAGATGCACCATGTACAATCAAAACGAGACTACACCCAAAACTGACCAACTGTCTAAACAGTTTACTGCCAGGAGACGTAGATTCACAAGATGGTCTTTTGTTGGTTAAAAACGGATGACAAAAAGTGGATGTGCTTGGAGCTGGATGTCGCCTTAACAGTGAATATTGCAGATCACTTAGGCTACAGTATTTAAAACAAAACCCATTTACACCACAAGTATCTGGGAAATGACATTTAAAATTGACGATCTGAGAATCATCTTTTTAACGATTTCAATGTATTAAACGGGGCAAAGTGATTGTCACCGATCAACGAACTCGCACTCACTTGTTTCTACAAAAAAATGAGCTCTGTGAACCTTGGACTCACTGAAAAAAACAAAAGTCCTACTGTACCTATATATACAATAGGAATCATAGGAAACGTATTTAGACAATTGCTCTGGGAATCAGTGAATATTCTTGCTACATCGCTAAGCATTGTCACAGATTTTAAGCAAACATACCTTAACTTGGTTAATGGACAATGAAAGCGTTCGATATGGTTAGCAATAATATTTTAGTAGGAGAGCTACACACGTAGAGCAGATTATAGGGGCTTAATGCAGGATTGGTTCACATCCTATTTAGAAAATAGATCACAAAGTTTAAAAATATAAGAAACTAGAAGTCGGAAAAATCATACTAATGAATGCTACAAGGTTCGGTATTAGGACCAATAGTTCTTTTGAGTACACATCGATTCACTATTTTTACTAAATTTTATAGGATTTATGAGATGATTTGGCGTGCGTGTTTGGGTCAGCTTTAGGTTACACAAGTAGTTCTCGCGGAGCGATTGTATCCATTGTTGTAAAACTGTTCCTCTAAGAAGGCATTAGAGCTTTATGGCATCGCTTAAGCCTCAGCGGTGGGTGTGCACATTTCAGACGTCCAAAAGTGGAATCTGTATGGCTATCGCTTGGATCACGAGGCAACTATACAGTGCGCTCCACCGCGACTACAATTATTAAACGTTTAGTAGTTTGGGTAGCGCAAGTAACAACATGGCATAGCAAACTATTGTGCTTTCTGGTCATCATAGCTTACAACCCAAGATCGAAATTGAAAATGGTTTGAACATAAACTAAGCCTTATCTGTAGCGACAACCACTGTAGAAGCTTTTGAAAGAACTTTCAGCAAAACAGAGTTACCAACCAATCAGTTTCATAATCAGACTAAAAGACGGTTGTAACAGAGCAAGGTTGAAAGCTACGGCCCTGCTGTTATCAAACTAAAATGTGAAATTGTAAAGACTAAATTAATATGTTTTACGTTTCTATGTAACGGGGGATATAAAAAGTAAACCAAACAAATCGTATAAGCTTGTATGATAATACGAGGGCGGGTCAATAAGTCCGTAACTTTTGGATTAAAACACAGATTTTTTGATAAAAAATAATTAGTCTCCCTTGAGCTCTATACACTTTGTCCAACGCTTTTCCAATTTGTTTATCCCTTCCAAAAAAAAATGATTTGTCGAGGTCCTCAAAATAGGCCTTTGTTTGCGAGATGACTTCATCATTGGAGTCAAATCTTTTTCCACCAAGCCATTTCTTCAGGTTTGGGAACAAGAAGTAGTCGCTCGGAGCCAAATCTGGAGAATAGGGTGGATGAGGGAGCAATTCAGAGCCCAATTCATGGATTTTAGCCATGGCAACTGCACATGTGTGCACCCTTGCATTGTCTTGGTGGAAAAAAACTTTTTTCCTGGCCAAATGAGGTCGTTTTTTTTTCACATCGTCATTGAATCGGTTCAATAAGTTGGCATAATTTTCCCCATTGATTGTTCTTCCCTTTTGAAGGTAGTCAATGTGGATTATCCCGCGTGCATCCCAAAAAACAGTCGCCATAACTTTATTGGCTGACAAACCCACCTTGGCCTTCTTTGGCGCCGATTCACCCTTAGAAACCCACTGTTTTGACTGTTGTTTGTTCTCTGGTGTGTTGTGATGGATCCATGTTTTGTCCACGGTTACAAAACGGCGCAAAAACTCCTCCATATTGCGATTAAACAACGCCAAACCTTCCTGTGAAGTTGTTACACGATTGCATTTGTGGTCGACTGTGAGCAAACGCGGCACCCATCTTGCGGAAAGCTTTCTCATGCCCAAGTTATCATTCAAAATTGAAACCACTGAGCCATGCGAGATCCCTACGGCTTCCACAATCTCTCGCACTTTCAATCTTCGGTCGGCCAACACCATATCGTGAATTTTTTCGATTGTTTCGGGTGTGAGACCTCAACTGGGCGTCCAGGACGTTCGGCATCTTCAGTGCTTGTACGGCCACAACGAAATGCAGTAAACCACTTTTTTACCATTGAAATCGATGGTGCAGAGTCCCCATAGTATTTATCAAGCTTAGCCTTGGTCTCGGTAATGGTTTTTTTTCGCAAGAAATAATGCTTAATAAGCACACGAAATTCACTTTTTTCCATTTTCTCCTCTAATTAGTGAGTAGTCTGATAAAAATAGCTGTCAAACACAAACTAACTGACGCAGCAAGTTTAAATTTTGACAGGAGTCAACTGACAGATGCCTGTTGACAGGAGCAGTGTTGCTGTTTCAGTAAAGAGGTCAGAAATTCAAAAAGTCACGGACTTATTGACCCGCCCTCGTATAAGTACTGCCAGTCTTTTGGTAATACAAAAAACTAACCTACAAGATATGTTAAATGTGCAGGCAATCAAACATTGTGGTCTTCATCGTTGGCTATAAATAAAAATACGTAATACCTGAATCACATGTGCAGCAAGAAACGTGCAGTTAATGCATGCAGCAACGCATGTTAAACAGACGTGCAGTGAAAAGTTGACATTTCATTGCATTGTGTGCTGTCATTGTCATATTTTAAATTTCAAAAACAAAGCATTTCACAATGGACATTGAAAGACGTGAAAAATTAAGATTTAAATTTAATTAACTTTAAATGAAATGTCCATTTTCTGGATGTTATGTATCGTGTTTACTGTACGAGAAAGAAGAGAAGAATATAGACGTAGTTTATTTACGCGGAAAATGAACGACAACTCCACGGATTTTTTAATAAAATGTTCGTGAACATTAAAAGCAATGATACGGACGAATTTAGAAAAGCAACAAGAATGGGGTTAAGTCAATTCATGCTTTTAAAGACTCTTCTTTAAAACAAAATCAAGAAAAAAGATTTTATTAGGGAATTCATTAGCCCAGAATTTCGGCTAACTATCACATTGGTGTACGTTTCTATGCATGTAATGAAAGCTGATGTTTTCACCAAAGAAATATATTACAGATACTCCGTTTGTTTTCAAATGTTGGCCTGGACATTCCGAATAGGAGTATTGACTGTCCGTAAAACAATTTAAGAAAGTTGTGACGCTATTTGGACTGAGCTGTACGGCATTTATCTGGCTCAGCCAAACGAATTGGAATGGAAAAGAATAGGAATGTTGTAGGTGGCGTCGAAGGAAAGCACATTGAAATAAAGTGTCCTCCCAATACAGGATCACTATATTTCAACTACAAACAATATTTCAGTATTGTACTTCTTGCTGCATTTGATAGCAATTCCTCAATTACGGCTGTTGACATTGGAGCTTATGGAGGCCAGAGTGATAGAGGTGTTTTGAAATCGAATGGTTTTGGGAAGCAAATCTTACAAAATACCATTAATATTGCCAAACCCAAACATCTTCCGAACACCAAGTTCGAACATCCATTCTATTTCGTCGGAGATGGTGCCTTTTCTCTTAAGCACAGCCCTGGAAGACTGTTTTCACCTGATAAGGAAAATTTCAACAAAAAACTATCTAAATGACTGAGAATACGTTTGGTATTTTAACTGCCAGGTGGAGAGTTCTATCAAATGAATTAAATCTATTCCCCGAAAATGCCGCAGAAATTGTTAAGGCTTGTGTAGTTTTGCATAATTTCATTAAATTTCACGACTTTAATAATTATTGCCCTCAAAATTATGTCGACCAATTTTCGCAAACAGATGAACTTATCAGAGGTAGTTGGCGTCAAGAAGTAAGTCCACTGAGACAAAGCAGACTATTTACCAGATACAACGCAACTAGAAACTCATTTTCTATTCGAGATTCTCTGAAAGACTATTTGTACAACCTAAATTTTAAAAAAAATGGAAATAAAAAACACATTCTATTGAAAGCATTTCAATTTGTATATGCGAAAACTCGATTACCGACAACTTCGCATCATCTATTTGTTTGGCGAGGCTGTCGAAGAAACATTGGGCTGCCGTCTTATGTACTGTTGGTACCACAAACGCTTTCTTGGATAATGTCACAACTTTGGATATCTGGTTTGAACATCCCCAAACATTTCGTCCAATTGTTGCGGTAAATTTTCCCGCAACAAGGTTCACCCTCTTCCTTGTGCTTCTCCCTTCGTTCCCTCTTTTCTTTGAGTGGGAAGACCGAGCTCTGGCGGAGGTGGAGGGCAGCCATGGTCCCATCAGCCATTGGCCCACCGACCACAGACCTCGGAAAGGACCCACATAGGTTCACGGGCGGTTTTATCCTCAGAGGAGGACGAGGTGGTTCGGTCGGTGAAGCCCTAAGGACGGTAGGGAGACTCACGACGAACCAGGAGCCCAGGGTGCGACAGGAGGTCCACCAAGATCACCGTTGTCGGAGCCCGTAGGCTAGACGGGAGACCCGCAACGGGCTGCATCAGACAGGACGTCTGAAAGTCATCGACGAGTGGGGACGGACGGTCCTTGTAAGCCAGACACCCCAACACGATGATGACGGGTGGGGGAGGACGATCCCCGGAACTTACACCCCAACGAAAGCCATGTAAGCAAAGGCTTTAGTATTACCGGCATCACATCTCGAAATTGATGTGGATGCAGAGATAAGCCAAAAGGGGAAAAAGATGACGATCGTTTTTGTAGCTACACCCCCAACGAGGGGGCTACGAAGGAGCGACGGTGGTGTGTAGGCGGACAGCCAGCATAATCGAACACATCCCAACGACGCACCAGCTGTAAAAGTCAGGTTCGATGGGTGAAGGGACGACGACCCCTTTGAAGCCGGCACCCCACCGATGGAGCACCAAGGGAGCAGTAGAGACTGTAGGCGGACGGCCAAGTTACGAGACAGCCTCCAACATAAAAACATTAATAAAAATAACAATAAACCACATCAAATATAAACAATGACAACAACTATAAACAATAACAACAACAACAATAACATAAACACAAACTATACAATAATAACAAAATAAAAATCACAACAAAGTACCAGGCGGGCAGAAGGGCCCACAACATAAACAAACAAACGAAACGAAAACAAAACAAAAAAATAAAATACGTAACTATGTAAGGAATGACCCGCTATTGGTCAGTCCTCCCATTCCCCCCAATCTGAACGCCGATCCACCGGAGTAAGTAGGGACCCGGGGTAATGTAGCACAGAGACACATATACTTAGCTTTGTTTGGGGCGGCGGTTTAGAGAATGGCTAGACCTGGGTATAATCAGATTAGGATTATACCCACACAACCTTCCTCCTTCGTCCCAACACACCATTGACCGTCAATCATACTTTCGTTCGCCTTCGCGTTTGTTGTTGTTTTGCAATTTTGTTTAGTTCGATGGGGAAAAATTAACCGGGGATCAGCAATGAGAGAAACATTGCTTCTCGCAGTTTTCAATGTAGTTTCAGTGTCGAGGGAAATAGCTAGGCATAGCTAGGATCCACAAGCTCTCATAAACTCGCTCAGTGGAGTTCCCAGTTATCACTGGAAGCGGGAGAGAACTCAGCGTCTGAGGAGTTTAGAATGAGAGTGTACAATTGGAAACAATTGGAATGTGTGAGAGGCCTAGTTGGACACGGGAGCACACACTAGCAAAGTTTGCTAGTTGTGTAGCTGGAAACCCCGTTGTTGGGTTCACTAGAGCCAAATGAATGTGTATGTAAGTGAGTGTGAGAATGCGTGTGAGAATCTGTCGAGAGCTTGTGAAAAGGAAAAGATCTGGAAGCCACTTTTGTGACGACCAGCATATTGTGAGGGTCTATCGAGAAGTTTTTGCTGACAAATTCAATCAACTTCTCTTCCATTTTTTTTAATTAGATTTTAAATTACATATACTCGTACACTGTTAACAGTGACAACTTTGAAACGTCAAATTATAAAAATTGTACTAAATTATACTATTTCGCTGTTCTACTACTGGAGGTTTGCATCAAAATTAGAATTACAACGACTTGCATTGTTGCATGCGCGTGCAGTCAGGACATGTATTCGCTTACATACATATAAAGCTTTGTTTACTAATTTTGCTGCACTCTTTTTGGTGCACATGTGTTTCAGGCCTATCTAGTTTGATAAAGTCGTTTCTATTACATTCTTGTTTCGTTAACCTTTTCCGTTTAATAATAATCTGGGCGGACTAAACAAAAGTGTACATTTTTTTCTTGCATGATTAAGTTATGATTGCAGGTACGAAAAAGTTTTGTCGTCCAATCCCTACCCTGGTGGAATTAAGGCAGACAGGTAGTTCTTCCCCAGTCATGTACGAGGGCGGGTCAATAAGTCCGTGACTTTTGGATTAAAACACAGATTTTTTGATAAAAAATAATTTTATTTTTCAACGTAGTCTCCCTTGAGCTCTATACACTTTGTCCAACGCTTCTCCAATTTTTTTATCCCTTCCAAAAAAAATGATTTGTCGAGGTCCTCAAAATAGGCCTTTGTTTGCGAGATGACTTCATCATTGGAGTCAAATCATGTTCCACCAAGCCATTTCTTCAGGTTTGGGAACAAGAAGTAGTCGCTCGGTGGATGAGGGAGCAATTCATAGGCCAATTCATGGATTTTTGCCATGGCAACTGCACATGCGTTTGTGGTCGACTGTGAGCAAACGCGGCATCCATCTTGCGGAAAGCTTTCTCATGCCCAAGTGATCATTCAAAATTGAAACCACTGAGCCATGCGAGATCCCTACGGCTTCCACAATCTCTCGCACTTTCAATCTTCGGTCGGCCAACACCATATCGTGAATTTTTTCGATTGTTTCGGGTGTAGAGACCTCAACTGGGCGTCCAGGACGTTTGGCATCTTCAGTGCTTGTACGGCCACAACGAAATTCAGTAAACCACTTTTTTACCATTGAAATCGATGGTGCAGAGTCCCCATAGTATTTATCAAGCTTAGCCTTGGTCTCGGTAATGGTTTTTTTTCGCAAGAAATAATGCTTAATAAGCACACGAAATTCACTTTTTTCCATTTTCTCCTCAAATTAGTGAGTAGTCTGATAAAAATAGCTGTCAAACACAAACTAACTGACGCAGCAAGTTTAAATTTTGACAGGAGTCAACTGACAGATGCCTGTTGACAGGAGCAGTGTTGCTGTTTCAGTAAAGAGGTCAGAAATTCAAAAAGTCACGGACTTATTGACCCGCCCTCGTACATTGCCTGATAGGTAGTTCTTCGCCTCTTTTAATGTTAACCACCCATGTAGATTGCCTGCGTGATTTCTTGGTGGAATGCGAGGACCAACCGCAGAAGGTGGTAGTTTTTGAGGGCTATTTTATGTGATATTTATTTGAAAGCTTAAAATAACGACAATTTCAAGGGAAAACCTTTTATTTTCTTAATGCATAAGTTCTCCAGGTTTAGGACCGGTAATTTTTGCGGTCCGAGCAAATTTATCCTTATCCCCTTTTTGGTATCAAACGTTGCACCTTGACATGTTAGCCAGTTCACAATTTTGTTTTGCATGATGAGTAATCTGTGAATGTCACCAAAGTTACATAGAGCTATGAAGGGCCTTTACAAAATTAATACGACTACAGTACAGAATGGAGGCAACAAGTGAGGCTGGTTCTAGTTAAAAATTGGTGTCAAGCAAGGATCTACCAATTTGTTTGCCCGCTTGAGTCAAGTTCGCTAAGACTAAGATAAAACTTCTCCTATACCCTGACGACATTGTTATTCTGTCGGAAACTACTTGCACAACATTGTGAACGAATTATAAAAGGAAAAAAAAAAACATTTTCCATATAATTTCAATTTTCATATTTATTTTGCATAATTAAAAATTTAACCTATCAATTATATATTTCTTTTAAAAACTGTGACATCTTTTTTTTCGTTATTTCCCTTTTTCTTTGATAAAAAAAAAAACAAATGATGCAGCAAAATGCAAATACTATTTAAAAAAAATTTTATTTATAAATAAAAAAGTAAAAATAAATAATTTAACTATCAACTATCAATGTGACAGTTGCTAACCGCGAAATAACTATCAAAAATTGCTCCTATTATTTTAAGACCTATAAAATAATAAACAAAAGGAATAATCACTCTAAATGTGGTGTTTTCATTTGGAATCGTTCTCAACCTCAACCAAAGTAAAATTATTATTATTTTTTTTTTTTATAAATGCTAAATGAATTTAATTATTTTCTTTCTATTTCTTTTTTTTCCATTTTTTTTTGTTTTTTAATTTTAGTCCTTGTTTAAGTCTTTTATTGTATTTTACCTGTCCGACAAGAAAGGAAAAGAGCTCTCGTGGACAAGTGAATAAACATTATCAATTTGCATTTTTGTTTTGGAGGTTATATAGTTTTGTTTATTCTAAGTTGACAGACAGATATATGTATATATACTAGGTAGGTAGATTGATTGGAATACACAACGTTCAATATTAGTTAATATGTAAGTATGTATGTTTTTATTTTAACTATGACTGAGCTTAAACAATGCAAAAATATTCAGAATTTTCCGTTGTTTTTTATTTATTTTATTTTGGAAGTTTTCGTTTTTTAAATTTGATTTTCCTTATTTTTATAATTTGAAATTCAAAGAATTTTGGATGTAAATTGTTGGTGTATTTTTGTAAATTGTTTACTGTGGTTGTAGAGATTGTTTAAAATTAACAGAAATTAAGAAAAACAAAATTAATAATTAAGGGGCAAGTTAACTTGAGAGGCTTGTCAAAAACATTTGCAGTCTAATCATTCTTATTCTATCTGTATCTACAAACGACGACTTTATGCGATGTGAAGGAAACATGCTATGGATAGATAGTTCGCTGTCAATATCAACATGATTCAATAATCACAGAAATTTTGTTAAGCGGGCCCAAAGAAATAGACAGTGTGGCAAATAATATCCCGGACACGTGGCATACCACACCAACCAAGACTCTATCTATCTGTCAAAATTTCATGGCATTTGGTTGGCATTTAACAATTATAAAAAATATTTTTCCAGAACACCTTTTCATTTGGTTTTGAAATTTTAATATGGAGCAAAGAGAGGTCACGAAATTCCACGCTTAGTTGGTAAAAATACTTCCGAAACATTCCGATTGATGATGATGAAAGTGTACTGTGATGATTGTTTGACTAGAACAGTTGTTTTCGAGCGACATAATTCATTTTCGGACGACAGAGAGACGCTGGAGGATAACATACTCCAAAGCAGGCCAAAGACACCTGTCATGATCCAAAAGGCACATGATTTTGTTGCAGAAGAACGCAATGATAGAAGAGGCCTTAGACATTAACAAAAATACTATTCGATCCATTCTTCGCAAGGTCGGTGCCAATTTTTTTCCACACACATTGAATGATCGAAAATTGATGGGAGTCTGGCATTCCAGAGACGTCATTCCGACCTCCAGAAATGATCCAAACTTCATAATGAAACACAGTCTTTCCAATAAGATCTAGAAAGCGAGCGTGAAAGTTCGAAATGGAAGTCAAAAAATTCACCACAAGCTAAAAAAAAACGAAGACAATGCTCATCACATTCTTTGAAAGCAAAGGAATTATTTACAACGAAGTCATTCCAACTGTTGAAACAGTTACTGCCGCATACTACGAGGGCGGGTCAATAAGTCCGTGACTTTTTGAATTTCTGACCTCTTTACTGAAACAGCAACACTGCTCCTGTCAACAGGCATTTGTCAGTTGACTCCTGTCAAAATTTAAACTTGCTGCGTCAGTTAATTTGTGTTTGACAGCTATTTTTATCAGACTACTCACTAATTTGAGGAGAAAATGGAAAAAAGTGAATTTCGTGTGCTTATTAAGCATTATTTCTTGCGAAAAAAAACCATTACCGAGACCAAGGCTAAGCTTGATAAATACTATGGGGACTCTGCACCATCGATTTCTATGGTAAAAAAGTGGTTTACTGAATTTCGTTGTGGCCGTACAAGCACTGAAGATGCCGAACGTCCTGGACGCCCAGTTGAGGTCTCTACACCCGAAACAATCGAAAAAATTCACGATATGGTGTTGGCCGACCGAAGATTGAAAGTGCGAGAGATTGTGGAAGCCGTAGGGATCTCGCATGGCTCAGTCGTTTCAATTTTGAATGATCACTTGGGCATGAGAAAGCTTTCCGCAAGATGGGTGCCGCGTTTGCTCACAGTCGACCACAAACGGATGTGCAGTTGCCATGGCAAAAATCCATGAATTGGGCTATGAATTGCTCCCTCATCCACCCTATTCTCCAGATTTGGCTCCGAGCGACTACTTCTTGTTCCCAAACCTGAAGAAATGGCTTGGTGGAAAAAGATTTAACTCCAATGATGAAGTCATCTCGCAAACAAAGGCCTATTTTGAGGACCTCGACAAATCATTTTTTTTGGAAGGGATAAAAAAATTGGAGAAGCGTTGGACAAAGTGTATAGAGCTCAAGGGAGACTACGTTGAAAAATAAAATTATTTTTTTATCAAAAAATCTGTGTTGCGTTTGATGGCCAGAATCCATCAAATTCGACCCATATATCGCGATCAAAAAGTGGATCTCTGTTGCACGATAATGAACCGAGTCGTACAACACTCATTGTTCCTCAATTTTTGGCTCGAAGTCACAGTGCGACTTCTATATGTTCGCAAAATTAAAATTGAAGTTGAAAGGATGCATTCTGACCATTCAAACAGCTTCGACAGAGACACTGGAGGCAATTCCGCAAAATTTACTAGAACAGGCATTTGAAACACAATTGCTTCTCCAGCCCAGATAACATAAATGTATACAAGCAGTGCTAAAGATATAGAATTTAGGAACGTTCTGACATTTTAACACGAAAGTTACAAAGAAACACAACTCTGTACTTAGATCTCTTCCATTCAGAAATTCGCTAAGCCTGACAGCCAATTTATTCGGAGTTCTACAGTAAATTTAAGATCATATACCAAATCCTTTTCTCTGATCTGGTCAAAAGATTGAATGGATTCTTAGCATTGTTTTGGTGATCCACAATAAGGAGACCCCGTCAACTACAACTACAATTTTTAGGCAAATTCTTTTCCAAGAGAAAAAATGCAGTGTGTTTGGAACGACGATATGACAGCATTTATAAAAAAGAAGTGTTTCCAATTTTTGCATATCTGCAAAACTTGTCTGACTGACAGAACGACAGAACGAAATAATATGTACAACGCTCGAGGCATCGTAAAGATAAGTTTTTTGATAAGGTAACGTGCTGACGTGTAACTTATTTAGCATTATACATAACATTGAAAGAGTTTAGCGTACCTCACAAAGTAGGCACACTTTTTACCAGTACTAGCGAGCCCGATGGCATTGATATAATTGTAGAAACTCAGCAAAGATCACTCACCTAGTTCGCTAGTATTGAAAGGGAAACTGCCCGAATTGATTGAGAAGTAAATGAGAGCAAAACCAATATTATTTATACTTTCAACAAGAAAATATATACAATATCGACACATTGAAGAAAAGATGACAGTCAAGAGCTGTAAATTCAAGATTATAAGGGACTTGGTATACCTTGCCTCTATAATCAATTCGTCCAACAACACTCTGTAAAAATAAAACAAAGAGTCACGCGAGCCAACCATTGAAGACTCTACATAAGAGTTTGACCATACCAATCCTGCTTTATGCTACTTAAGCATTAACTCCACCGAAAATAAATGAAGATACGAGTATCCTCGGTAGTTTCGAGAGAAAAATTCTTCTACAATAAAGCTTGATACTTCAATGTGCTATTCAATAGGAGACCCCTACTTCCCTACTCAAAGGGTTTTAAATATTCTTAAAATGTGTACATACACATACTCCGGCGAAGAACAATGAAGGAAAGGAGAGGAACTGATATGCGTTGGTTTTGAATGTTTGCAGGTTAAAACGACTAACGAGTAAACGAGTAAAGATTTGGGAAGAATCACAATATTTCAAAATATATCCAAAAGTGTACTTGAGGATAAGTTGATAAGTATTAATTGCGGAACGAGTGTCACGGCTAAATGTTGAAGTGCCGCTATGCTACTTAAAGCACTCGAGGTGAAAATAGTGATAAAATAAGATAAAGCCATTGACTGACAATATTGGCGTCACATTTCAGTTTGATGCTGGTTATATCTCAACTAAATGACCTTAGCATACGCTGCCGTTTCTTTCCACAACCGGTGAACAGGGACCTAAATTCGGGAATGAATTTAAAAGGCAGAGGAATAAATTGGATTAGAAGAAATCACTATTAGAAATTAAAAACAGTTTTGGAGACAAAACGGAGCCCTGCGTTACTCTTGCTTTTACTTGAAACCCTTTTTAAAAAAAAGCATTAGGTTAAATGTTTCGAAAGGCAATTTCTGATACATCATGAATCACATATGAACGTAGTTTCAGCGTACCTTAAAAACTGATGTCAAACTTTCTCAAATGTTTTGAAATATCAAGTGTGCAACTACTTTGCTTTCACTAGATTGGTGTACACTTTGGTTTCACTTTTCAGCAAAAAGAGAGGGTATGATAGGTTGTAGTTTTACCCACGTTCAAAGAACACGTTTTTAGCAGAAGGGAAAATATTTCATATGAACCATCGGATTTGTGTATATTGAGATCTTACAGTATTGTTGGTACTAAGCAAGTGCAAAAGTTAATTTGTTCCTTAAAATTTTGGAAGGACTCTAGAAACATAACACAATCTCGTAGCGTTGGACTGACTTAGAATGCGCAGCAAGCAAATTAGGCTTATTCAAAAAGTTAACAGCTTATCTTCGTCTGACTGATCCTATTAAAAGTTGCCCATGTCACAATATAAGACTTCCATCCCGCTGTATGGAACTGATGCCACGAGTGTTTTACGTATGTACGTGCCGCGAAGACTTAATCATACGGTGCCTCTTCGCACGATATTTCAAAACAATGAGGTGATCAGCGATCTTCGGGTAGTAGAAGTACCACCACCGGTACCAGATTCGAAGTCATGTGTAACGCACGAACTTCCCCTTCGGTGAAGGGTCGAGGCCTACCTAATAACTTAGCCATTCTGTGGGTAATGACATCCGGTTGCAGTGCAACTCCACATCGAGCAGACCAACGAATTTCATAGCAATGAAATAGGTGAGCACAGGTCGTAGCACGCTACTTCATATGTATGCTCAACCATGAGTTGTCGAAGCATTCATGTCACCATTCGGTCTACTCTCCCCGCGATTTTGAGTATAAACCACGATACTCCCACAAGGGGGCCTACTCCAAGGTCTGGCTAGAACAGTAGTTCCAGAGCCCCCTAACCTCCCGTGGTACCAGAAAATAGCCTCCCGTCGAGTTTCGCGACCTTGCGGTCTCTTCCACCATTATTATTTGTCACCAGCTAGATATCAATGACGTCTATGATGGAAAATTTCAGTCGCGAAAGTACGAATGCTTTCGAATTTCGCTTTGTTAAGGAAAACTCCACTGACATCGCAGGCCGCGCCATCGTGATGATGCCCATAGCTTGCAAATCCCTAACATCCGAGTAAGCAGGACACATGTACAGAACATGTATGAAGTCCTCAAGGGCAGCTCCGCATATACAACCATCAACTTCGCTAAGGCTTCTCGTATACAGAAACGCATTCAAGGGACCATGCCTGGTCAGCAGAAAGCCCAGACTGTAGTTGAAACTCAGCTCTGGTAGCTTGCTTATGGTGCTGTATGGTACAGAAGTGAGGTGTTTGTATTTTCAAATAAAAGCATTACTAAAATCTTTGAAAGGGACTGTTAACTGTTAAACTTTGTGGCCCTTATAATTCATAAACACACCAAACTAAAATAAATGACAAATACACGGAAACTATTTTAACTATTATTGTATGACACTGACCGGTTCGATAATCAATTCATAGGAGGTATCTAAACCTATAGTACAGTACTGATACTGTAAAAAGAATTTAACACAATTGCAGCCTTGAAATGGGTTCGGTATCATCAATTGATGGCAAAACATAAAGTTGAAGACCCCTTATTAAGTGCCCTTTTCCCTAACTCCCTTCTACTAATTTCAACAAATAAAAAAATAAAATAAAAGCCAAAACAAAATGAAAAACTAAACAAATTAAATAAAAATTAAAGTTTTTCTTTATATACATTTTATTATACTTTGTATATTTAATTTTTTGAAATTTTTGTTGTTCCCACTGCTTTGTCGAAACAGTGAGTTGGTGTGTTATATGTGTTTCTTCTTTGATGAATTTTTTTATTTTAATATTATTTTGCATTTCATATCTATTTTTGTATACATATTGAATATTATATACTTTATCATATATATTTTTTTTACATAAGACTTCTTTTATGTTTAAATAAAATTTTATCAGATTTGTTTATTTTATTTATTATTGTTTGATAAACTTCAATATTAACAATGAATACACATTTTTTGTTGTGTGTTGTAGATGGAGAAGAAACGAAAAATAAGGAGAATACTAATTATAATTATTCACAAATATATATATATATATAGAATTCATAACGATGATATACAGAGATAAAAACTAAAAGTGAAATATTGAATTTCTATAAAACGTTAAATTAAAATCACAAACTAAACTATAAATGTAAAAGGAAGCATTTAAATAATAATGTTATACAATATCATATTTATTTAACAGTTAAGTTAAGTTAATACATAAAATTAGAAAAGAAACAAATTCAAACTAAAGGGACTTAGTTCAGGTGGAAATGAAATAGTATAAACTATACGTTTAATATTAAACAAAAATAAAATACATTTTCATTTGTTGTTATACTTAATTGTTTTCTGTTTCTTTTTTTTTTTTTTTTCATTTTTTAATGGAGGAATTAATTATAGTTTTTGTTTATATACTTTCTTAGTTAATCAGATACAGGCAGGCATTTGCACAACTATTCAAATGTGTTACGTTTTCTAATTAGCAGATAAAAGGAGAAGGGATCCCCTTTAACCATATTCTATGTAAACTGTTGGGTTATTAAAAGAATCATAACTCTCTCAGCAAAAGACTATTTGCTTCAGATCAGCATAGATTTAAAATTTGAATTACTTGAGCAAACTAGAGCCAGAGTGTCTAACATACGAGATACAAGGCTCCAGTGATTTTATCATTTTATTAAATTTATAGACTTAGTACGAATACTGCAGAAAGGTGAAGATGGGAGCAGAATCGATCAAACATCCCACAAAGCATAGCTACCTCATATGATATTGCATGAAAGTGAAATTAGTTTACCGGATTACCACCATTTTGAAGCCCAAATGAAACGGAAACGAAATGATAGCTTGAAAACACGAAATACTTTGGCCATACTAGATTTTAGGTGATTAGTTTTGTGTGAAGAGAATTGGCGACAACACACAACATCAACCTTGGTTGAGGTGTAATATGGCTCATTTGGATACACATTTTTAGCGATACTTTGAAAAATATTTTTATTTCTAATACATAAGAAAGGAATCAGAAAATTCATACAACAAACAGGTATTACAGATTCCTCGATTGCACTATACTATAGTTGGTAGCTGATTGTGACGGCTTTGAAAACCGTTAAAATACAAATATATTAAGTGTGACTCCAAACTCCAAACTCCAGTAGATGCTGAATGGCATACACTTTGTGAAGATTTTTATGAACAATTTGCAATATTCAGTAACAGTATCCAACTTCTACCATAATTTCAAATAGTGGCCAGGATCCTTATTTCTTTACTCAAACCAACACCTGGAATAGTCATATTTTCCAGTTTGCTACCGGAATGACACGAAAACTATCAAAATGCAAATATTTCCCCCTTTTGTTTAGGACGACAGAGCAGTGAATTTAATTTAATAACCTAGGTCAACAAATTAATTTAACGGCTTTGATTATACGATATCTAGAATTGATGACAATGTAAGCCAGGGAACTAATTAAAATAAATATACTAGCAGTCAAGTGTTTGATATCGTCATTCATACGGTGGTGATGGATCGCTGTTTAATTTATTGGCGGATACCCTATTCAACAGAAATAGTACGCTGTGTAGCTAACTTAAAGGTCAAAATAATGCAATAAATACTCCACAGATTCATGCTGACAGTGTCATGAGAAGAGGAACCAAAGAAGCAGATAAAATGGATTTAATCCCCAGCCAAAAATTGTTTGTAAAGTATACTCTTTGGGTAGTGCAGCAGACCGTTAAAGTTCAGTGAAACGAAAGGGACAGGGCTTAATTTATTTCTAAGCCATTTTTGTTCAAAATTGTTTCTGATTTGTACACAGATGAGTCTGAAGTGCTAAAAAAAAAACGACTGGCACAACTATATATCACGACGGATCGACAGAATCCATTTAGACTCCTTTCAATCTACGTTTTACTGAAGACACAACAGACAACGAAGAGGCCGAGATGAATTCATTCGTCCATTTCACAACGAATTGTCAGAATGTGGATCAATTGAATGCTAATATGTGGGTTGTCAGGGCAAGGAATAATAACCCAAGACGGAATCTCTGCCATCAGAAATAGTATTTTTATCAATGGCTCATCTATTGCAAGATCATTCCATTTCACTGCAATGCGAAACGAAAGAGTACCACTGAATTTGCCCATATATTTCGGGTAGTCGGCTATCTGAGTCGGAACAGTTCTCCAACTCTTGAGATCCTATCAATCCCAGTGGAACGATATACAATGGGAACTGCATTATTACGGCCAAAAATAAGAATTGGATTTATGATGCAAAATTTGTTTTACTAATTTGAAGCAACGTTCCATTGTCATATGCATGGCATTTACCTATCGAATTTCGAGACTTTGTGACGTCCCTGGCAATGATTCTTTAATATGTATATTAATGTACACTCTACCGGGGTTTTGATGATGAAGACAATCTCAAATCTATTAAACATGGTCCAGCTCTCCTGGATATTGTATTGACTTTTGAGTCTTTTTTAATAGGGAGTACAAACAAGTAATGTGCTACTGCTCAAGGGTTCCGAACAGAAGGATAATTTTGAAGAAGAAAACCCAATCCCTACAAATGCAAGTGAGCAAGAATCTGTGTTATCTTCTGATGTAATGGAATTTATTGTTGATTCTTCTTCTCCTGTCACATAATCCGCAACAATTAATCAAACAAGCTACATCTATGAGCATACGCACAAGTGTCATCTTTTACACGGTACCCGATTTTCGTAATTCGCCATATGCTCGGGTTGTACTTCTACATGTTACGATTGTCCGCAACCGATTTTTGATATTTTTATTTCTCCTTTCATCCGTTATTTGCTGTGTCACTCACTATAAAGGCTGAAAACACACTGGATGTTATGAGTTAACATACACCAAAGCAGACGAGACAAAAAGACATGTTCTGGTTGCTGTGTGTGGAAATAAAAATCGTCTTTTTGTCTTTCAAAAACAGGTCCGATCAGGTCTGTTACAGCCTAACACTTTAAGATAATTCTTCCGCACGACACAAACCCGAGAACACAATAAAACAAACGAATACAATTATGAAACGAGATAAAAGAGAACACGCAAAAATCGGTCCGGTTCTACCACCCATCCGAGTCGACCAATCCTCTCCACTTCTCTGCTCCCTTTTTTAGACATTCGAGTATCGTCCGGGTCGTCTCGTGCCATATGCGTATGCTGACAGATTTAGCTTATTTGATTAGATGTTGCTGATTATAGTTGGTGAGCTACAGAAAAGTTTCTTACTCTGCATGTCACAATTGATGAAAACTTTGTCGGATTTCGAAGACAAGGATCAAGAATGTAACGTTAACTAGTAAGAACCAAGTAAATGTTTCGGTTACTACCTTTTTCGTAGAGTAGGTGTGTGAAACATTGAACGATTCAAATCGTACCATAAATAAGGATAAGTGGATCACGTCGATTTCTTTCACATTTAAATTGATGCAGCCCTTTTATAATCTTACAATTGTTGGTACATTGGGTAGTGACAAATAAGAAATTCCACAATTTAAGGACAAGAAAATTAGGTACTTCAATCATACTATAAACAAGCCCGAAGTAGCCAATACTTTCAACAGCACCAACGAATCAGTGGACACTGCGGATGTTCAGGGATGTGTACTGCTCGCAAGACATGTATTTATAGTTTCGTATTTTGGTTATGTGTCAAATAAAGTATGAAGCCACCACAGACGAAAAGACTTAGAGTTCACGTTACCAGAGAGCCTCGTAAAACTTTCGAACTTTGCATTAAAATAGGTGTTAGAGACATTTTGAACATTACAGTGTGGCCAACAAACGTCGAATACGTATTCTCAGTCCATCCTCAAAAAGTAGAATCACAATGTTCCTGTGAAACTACTGAAGCAAGGATATTTGTGGGCAGTTAGATCTAAAGTGCAGGCTCATGTTGACTATTTTTTTTTATTTATTTTGAATTATAAAACTTTTCTCAAGTTACTCTACTTTGTTTAAAGCGTTTAATTCATAATCTACGAGTCAAATGACTATTTAAAGAGAAACACCGGTTTTGTTTAATTTACTAAGGGCTAAACAGTTCTTTGTTTGGCAAAAATTTTAAAAGCAGTGTGTCTGAATAAGTGTGCAAATACCTGCTTCACTATTCTATACACCTTTTCCGATTTATTTTCATTGTTTTAGCTTGTTATGTGCAGGGTTCTGTAAAAACGGTTTATGGTGTATTCCATAAGCATTTATTTTATAACCAAAATAATTTGTTAAAAGAAAAAAAAAATTTAATAAATATATAATATATGTTATTACTCCGCGGGGGACGTGTTCTTCTTCTTGTTTATATAAAAATTTAAGGGACAATTAAAAATAACTATAACTACATTCATTTCCTGCGGATGTATTGTTATTATCATTATTATTTCCTTTTACTTTGATTTATTAAATATATTATTTTTAATAATAGTTTTACAGTATATGTTGTCGTTCTTATTTTGTTTGTTCCATTTTTCTTTTGTTTTTTTTTTTTTGTTTTTAATTATAACTGGCGAATATAGTAAGGTAAATATTTATAATGTTTTTTTTTGTTTTTTTTTCTTTTGTTATATTTATAAAATTTAATACAACTGCCTCTACTATCTGGGCGTTTCCATTACGACTTGCTTAAAGGCTCCAGCCGACACTCGAGATTTGACTTCATGGCTGCCTAATGATGCCGTACCATCCTTTGCTATATACAGTTGCAGGCCGGATGCTAAAATGAAGAGTAAAAATTTAGTAAACTATTGAGCAAAGTAATGAAGAATGACGAATAGAAATTTCTCCCAAAAATATCATATAAAGGAAAGCTTGGTATTGGAAAGCATAGTGTACACGATTTCATGAAAAATTTGGCAATTTAAAAAAAGGGGCTAAAACAAAACTATAGAAACTTTCATAAAAGTTCCATCCTGGTTATTCCATCCTTTACATAGCTGTACGACGTTCGATTCCCATCTACGGCGCATAGTGGCCAATCTTAAGTCAGAAATATAACAAGGATGTGTTTTTTTAAATAGAAGATCGAAGGAAATGATCGATAATTTGTTCGTAGCATAGTGCTAATCGTAGTCGCAATCGTTGGCTGCCTAAAGACACGCATTACCGCCATCCGAGAAATGCGATGGAATGGACTGGACAAAAAAGGATGATATCTATTAGGCAACCGGTGCGTCAAGCACAGCAGTCGGAGATGTGGATGCGGATTCATCGTAGAAGAAAGACTGCAGCATAAAAAATGTAAGCGAACGTCTGACGACGCGATCCGCATAAAGGCTAAATTCGCCCCATAAATGCCCATACCGCAACAGAGAAAAAGTGCGACCTTACGAGTACCAAACACTGCGTCTACGAGTTCTTTGACAAAACCTACAAGCAATGGCCTAAGTAAGACTTGAAAACCGTTCTTGGTGGTTTTAATAAAAGAAGGGCATCTTTGGTAATGCAGAAAGTACAGACTCCATGGCATCACCTGCATAAGCATATTGATTTTGCGGCAGGACGTAAAAGAACTATAGCCAGCACACAGTTTTCACGCCTTGACATCCATAAAGGGACCTAGCTTTCGCCTGGTCAACAACCGTCAAACAAATTGATCATATTGCGATCGACGCGATGAATTTTTCCAATGGTTTAAATACTTCATCATACTTGGCAACTAGCACCGGCTTGGCCATTACCTCATTGTTGTCTAGGTACGGACGCGGATATCCGTAACACCCCAAAACCACCGAAACAGTTTGAGGAAGTTCAATGTCGAACGGCTACAATTGCAAGAGAGCTCCAGCGCCTTTTCCGATCGAGTTTCACTTAAATCCGATGCCATAGCATCATGACTGTCAAAGAGCAATCATAGAGGCCGCCGACTGGGTTTCAACCCACCTCAACAACTTAACCTCTGGTTCGATGATGAACACAGACTGGGAAACCTTGAAAACCATCGGATCTGAGAGTCTCACAAACTCTGAAGTGAGAAACATAGGCTCCTCGGAAAACAAGAGCACAGGAAGCGCTCGATCGTGGTTTTAGACAGGTGTTACCGGAAGAAGTAAGTTCGGAAGTTTTACCAAAAAATAGAAGTAATAAGCCAAAGTTATGGAGCACAAACAGAAATCTGCAAATGTAGAAGGAAATTTTATAGTACGACCAAAGTCGGTGATGAGAACCCGAAAAAATGATTTCTCCATACTGTTAAACAGTGATGAATCAGGTGGAATGAACCATTCAACCTGGACGAAAACGGGTCAAAAAGTACCTCAGCATTGTTTGTCCGCAGGGAGATCCCTAAACACCAACATCGCCTTAAAATTATGTCTGCCGTATTATGTGAAGCCCTCAGACCCTTCGTAAACAGTCTGGCAAACCCGCTATCAAAGTGGTTTAGACTACAAAAATCTACCGTGGATCAAATTTTCTCATTACGATAGGTCTTGAAAAAGACGTAATAGTTCCAAATCGATATACATACACCATTTCTTCATCGATTGCAAAGCCGCATACGACAGTATCTACAGAGATGAACTATGCAGACCCATGTTTAATCATCTGGCAAGCTCAATCGACTATGCTGGATTACGATGAAAAATGCACGCGTTAAGGTCGATTATAACTAAGCCGAGACCTTTAACGTCAGAAAAGAACTTTAAAAAGGAAACACGTTACCAAATGATTTGTTAACATCATTCTTTAAATGTAATTGTGTGTCAACTCCAGAGCCATCAAAGTGTATACCAAAAGTCTATTTAGTTATTCGCGTATGAAGATGGCACTGACATAATCGGAAGAACACAGCAAGCTTTCAGTGAAGCAGAAGTTGCAAAAGTGGAAAAGACAAGCAAAGTATATGCTGCCAACAAAAAAGGTACGCAGATCATCATCCGAAAACTACTAGAAGAGGCAATTAGGTAGTAAAACACTCTCTCGAACAACCAAAAAGGCATTATAACAAGCTCACACTGATTATCTCAGTATTGCATCTTACTGACGAAAGCGGATGAAAATGCTGTCGCTTCGAGAGAAAACTTCTTCTGGTAATTCGTTTTAAAAGCGAACTGTACGGGCTGTACAGCGATACTGAACTTGTAAAAAAAGCTCGAATAACCCGAGTTAGATAGATGGGTCGCTTTGAGCTCATGGACATCAGCGCCCCAGCTCGGAAAGTTTTCGACTTCAACCTAGAAGGACAACGCAGAAGAAGACGATCTCATCTGATGTAGCGCGCACAAGTAGAATTGAACCTCAACTAACTTAGTATGCGCTTCGATCTTGACAAATGAAAAAAATCTCACTAGAGAGAGAGAGGGCCTTGGTCGACCCCGGAACCGTCATCAGAGTTACTAAGACGTGCAAAGGAGCTTCCATTGATCTATCCACAACTCGGAATATTTTCAAAAACAGGTCTTGGGTTAATCCCGTACAAGATTTAATTGATGCAAGAAATAATCAGCTGGATAATGGATTGTGTTCAATACAGAGGTGAACCGGAATTTTATGAAGAAATTGTTTTCAGCGATTAGGCTTACTTTTAGCTCAATAAATACGTTGATAGGCAAAACTTTGGAGTAAGAAGAGTCTGCAAGTAATTTTCTGGAGGCATCATCGAGCCGTTTTTATTTAAACTGATGCAGAAGAACTCATATTATGGTTATTTAGCTTCCAAATTACGTGAATTAAATCAACAACCTTACTACCTTTTAGGGCACGCAGAGTACTTGATACGCATTCTGCTAGATTTCTGCTTGTTCATCTACCGTTTGGGAATCTGTGATAGTTACATATAGTGCTCTCGAAGAGCTTTGGAACGAAGGATGGTATATATAAAAAGGGTTTTTGACCGCAGTGCTTAATTTAGACATTAATATCTGTCAAACCAATTGATAGTTGTTAACTTACCGTGATGAAATACACGTTGCAACCACGTTACCAAATTTTAGAAATTTGGTCCCAGAATTTGGGTTTTGTGCGCCAAACTTATAGAGCACTTGCACTATATTCCATCCAACATAATCGATCATCTAAGATCGCTTTCGCCGTATTGTTTGCCGTTTGCGCACAATATTTTCTTAGAAAAATGCAATGGCACTGAGACGCATAAGAAAAGTGCGAACTGAAGAGAATATTGCATCCGTTTAGGAAATTGTTGAAGGAGATCCAAATTTATAGATCTGACGTCCTTCACAACAGTTTTATTGTAAATTTTACGTAAAGATCTTGATTTGAAGGCTTACAAGATCCAACTTTTGCAAGAATTGAAGCCCTTGTTACGGTCAAGGGTATTCGCTTTAAAGACAAAATTAATGAGTGAATGGCAAGAATGTGAAAGAGACGTGGTTTCAGCAGGATGGCGCTATGTGTCATTGCAGCAAACGAAACAATCAACTTTTAGAAGGAATCGTTCGGTGGACTTGTAATTTCATGTAATGGACGTATAAATTGGCCTTCCAGATCTTGTGATTTGGCGCTTGTAGATTATTTCTTTTGGGGATGCGTAAAGTCACTAGTCTACTCTGACAAACCAAAAACAATCAGCGCATTGGCGGCCAACATCATTAGTGTTATTCAGAACGTACGGTCACTAATGCTGGAAAAAGTGGTCGAAGATTTTGTTTCTCGGATGACATTCATCAAATCTAGCCGTTATGGGCAGGAGTTGTTTTTAATAATTAATTGAAGACTGTATTCTCCTAACTGAACATAAGTAAATGGCTGTGTTTTGTTTAAAATTAAAGTTGGTACTTGCTTAAAAAACACCCTTTATTGTCTTCTAAATGATGTACTAGGTACTTAAACAGAAAATGCTTTAAATGAACAACTTAATTTCTAATAATGAATAGAAATTAATAAAATGATTGACTAGTAAGTAATACAGTTTAATTGAATTAAAATTTAATGTTTTTACCTCAAAATCTTATTCGAGACTGGTTATACTCACTTTCAGCTGATTCTTCGAACTGATCCAATTTAGTATCCTTTAGAATTTCTTCAATTAACGAATTCGGATTAACTCGTGTCTCTTCCACACGATCGGATACACGCGGCGCCCCATCATCGAGTGCGCCTTTTTTACGTTTCTCAGCAGCGGTCTTCATACGATCTAGAGATCCTGTTTCACTTATAACTAACGATCCGGAACTGGGGTTCCTAAATTGTTGTTTGTTTGATTTTTTTGTTTGTTTGTTTTTGTTTTCCAAAACAAATTAAATAAAAGTAAAAGAAAATATCGTTATAACCATGGCATTTACAAATTTTAAAAGTTTTTAATTTTTTCTCTTAATTTTACAATGAATGTGTTTAGATTTTTTTTTTTAACCAATTAGGACTTTGCCTTTTTTTAAGTTTTAAATTAACACACATTCAATATGAAAATTATTAGAAAATAATCGAACTATGAGAATGAGGATAGAAGTGCAGTTAATGAGCATAATGCGGTGCTTTAGATATGATAGTGAGATGAACAATAAAAATAAATAAAGAAGGTAAAACAAAGAAACGAAAGATAAGCATAGCGTAAGAGGGCAGCTTAAGCTAGAAATAGTGCGAAAGAAAGAAAATTACGAGTTTTAACATTAAGAGTGTTATTTACAAGATATTTATTATATACATAAATATTTACAGGCGAGGGGAAGTGGAAAAAGAAAAGTTAAGTAAGAAATTAAATCAGTCACAATTCTGTCGGTCACAAAAAAAAACAAATTACCATTCAAGGATGTCCTTAATAATTGCAGATGTTAATCTTAAGCCTTTCTAAAACTGTTATATATTAAGGCAGTGCACTTAAGAACTAAGTCACCGATGATGATTTCAATACCGGGCAACGCGAAACAGCTAAGTTAATATTGTATTCCAATATTAGAAACAATGTAAGGTCAGAGTTTATTTAAGGAGCTACACATGCTGTTTGATATTTTCGCAGATTAAGATTAATATATGAAGGTAACAGTGAAATAGCAGAACACTGGTGGCTGAGAATTAAAAATCAAATATACATACTACAAACTCCACAAAAAAAAAAGATTGAGACCAGAGAACAAGAGTATGATTTTATGCCAATAAACGACACAACCAAGACGAAACTTTGGAGAGAAATGATGTTCGTTTTAGAACTCAAAAATTCTTGAACACGAGCGATACCACCAGAAAGTTGCAAGAATAGCTAACGTTGGCGTTCTCGTTTGAGCAATTTGAAAAAGAGTTTTAAAAACGATATTCTAAACAAAACAGTAATTTATAACTGGCGTGTACGTTTCAAAAGTGGTCATGAAACCATCGATGATGACGAGCGTTCTGGTAAACTGACCATTAAAGAGTTAGCAGATAAGACTAATTCGATCCATTTATAAAATTGACATTGCAAAAGACATGTTTTTTAAGGCTGATACCTTCCGAACGTATCATTACTGGTGACAAGACTTGGGTTTATCAGAAAAAAATTAATCATTTCGAAATAAATTTCGGAAACCTCTTTTTTTGCAAACAAGACGACACATTTCCCAACAAGAAAATGTATTCATCGCTCTAGAAATACCAAAACTCCAAACGAAAGCTCTGCGTTTTATTGCGAAAGGCTGCATTCTGAGTAAGTGCCTTAAAAATCTCAACAAAACTGGTGGATAAGAGATTGTAAGTAATCATCACTATTTATTGGAAGGAATCTGATATCAGAGGATTAGTAAACGGGAACAACTTTGAGACAGTTCTGCTTGGAAATGGCACAAAAAGATACTTAAGTAGCTTTAATGATAAATTTAAGGAAAGTCCCAAAATTTTCCTGACAAAAACAAAATAAAATAAAAATTCCCCCTCAATTGTGGATAAAATACAGTGGAAAGAGCGAAATTTAGTCTTGACATAAAATTATAAAAAAAAAAAAAACAGTAGCTATCGCATGTGTAGTGGCCGTTGAGGCTTTGTCTCGAGGCTAAGAATACAATCGTCGCAATCAGAAAATGTGCCACAAATTTCAGAAGAGGGTTAAAGGAGGAACAATCTGCTAACGTTATTTAAAACGGGGTGAGCTTAGCAATAACAAGTATGTGCCATCATGGTGGCCAACAAAATTTGGATCATCATTTCTTATATTCATTCAAATGAGTCGCAATTCAATAAAATTATGAGACGCATTTGCATGCCTAACTATTTGAAATCGAGCTTTCTGCTACTAACCGGCATAAATGTGTAAGCGTCACGAAAAACTGTAACAGCTATCGATTAATGAAGTTGAAAGCGTAATATCATACAATTTCATGTCATGCTGAATTAATATAGGACGAGACCCAAAGCATACGGATGAAGATTAAAAATATCTTGACCATGCGAAAGAAATTTAGAAAACGCCTTTAACACAATTTCGAGAAATTTTATGCGGACCCGCTAAGACCCCCTAAGTCCCGAAACAAAAGCTTTTCGAAATTGTCAAATTTTATTTGTTCGACGTAGACATCACTATTTAAAAAAATCAGACACCATGTCGAGAACGTTTAGACGAAAGCGATTTACCGAAGACTAGAGCAGAAAATCCAGGCCCAAGTAATCGACGATCTCTTCAGGGGAATAGGGTGATTGTTTGGTAGCCAATTTGAATCTATTTTAACTAAAATGAAAAGGCACGCTTTTGTGACAATGCCATTTGACCGACACTGCTTTCATCATCAATGATATCGAATACATAGAACGAGGATTTGAAAAGTAGTTAAAGTATTTATTTTTTTAAATATCGAAACAGCCGCAGTTTTAAAAAACGATACAGCTGGAAAAAAAAAAACAGCAGAATTCGAAGAGCTAACACAATGTTCAACAGTCGTTTAGGACTTTCCTTTAAAGGAGTCCGACGATGACTCCAGAATTCTAATATTTATTTGAGCAGTATTTAGCAATCGGATAAAATAAAAGGTTGAAGGAGAATGGAAGCAGAAGAAAGTTCAAACAAGAGACAGAAACAAAAGTGGTTGAATCGCTCAAAAACATCAGAAAATCGCGGTCCTACTAGGATCCCAAATAGAGCGTTGTGTATGGAGCGACGATCCAAAAATTGAGCTAACGATGCAGTAGTAATGACAATACGTTTGGCTGAAGTATTTGTAGCCTTAGATAAACCAGAACACGATACACAAATAGAAAACCAAGAAGAACAAGACGATGATCAATGTGTGCAAAGGTAAGCAGCTCGCTCAATAAGGAAAGAATGCTTTTCATCACTAAACTTGTCATTATTTAAAATTGAAAACAGGGAATAAGGATGAAACAAATAAAATAAAACAAAAGAAGTATATAAAACCGAACAAAGTTGTTAATGATCTAATTAGCCATTGACAACCGGAAAGCCCCTACCTAAAGAGTTTGGACGGGATCTTAAAAACTACAATTTAAATAAAAAATCGGGCCTCTTGCATACCACTTATTAAGCGCAGAAAAAAAAATTAAAATTGCATAAAACAAAATAAAATTTTATTCAAGTTCTTATTAAAGTCTTAAGTAGAAAAGCATGCGAAAAAAGAGCCAAAAAAGTCAGCAAATCTTAAGCACATTTGTCTTCTTATGAAGACAAATTTCTATTATAAATTTCAAAGAATTTGAAAGATCAAAGAAGGGGAATAAGATCTGAAATCATAATATAAAACCAGCAAAACTTTAACTAAAAAAAAAAAACAAAGAGCAAAACCTCAATAAAACAGAGCAACAGGCAGCATGGCAACTTTGAGCACAAAACAACGAGCAACAGTTAATCTTTTATGGTTTTTTTTTTTTTTTTTTTTTTTTAAAAACAATTTGATATTTGAAACGAACATATTAACACTGGGTCTTCGTATAACTTGCGAGGTTGCCAAAGGCGATAAGGAAGCTCCAGTTGGTGTAACATATTCTCCAGCACTACCAGTACAACCTGTGGCTGCTTGTAAACTTGCTGTTGTACTATTCGGAACAGTATTATTCCCGCCTGTACTACTTATAGTCAGTAGTAAAGATGCTGCTGATGGATTTGATCTTAAACTGCATACATCCGTTGGACTAGTTGTCGATGAGTTTTGTGCATTTTGTGTTGTAGTTGTAGAAGCACCTGGTGATCCTAAGGGTTGTGTACTAGAACCCATTCCATCTACAACATCACTTGTACATGTGAATGTTATAACTGCTCCACTACTACTACCACTGGATGATGTGCTATTTATACTGCCCAATGTACCGCAGGATGATGAAGCATTTGGTGATGTTGTTGTGACAGCAATTGAGGATATTTGCCGATTACTGCCATCTAGGAGACGACGTGGTACACCTGAGATACTTCTGAGACAGCAAATGGAAGGTATAGCCAGCAGCATATATTAAAAGGCGACGCGCGAAAACAGCAAGCAAATAGGTATTCAAACAGGAAGGAGAAAAGCAAGTTTAAATTTGTAGTTATAAAAATTGGGACCGTGTTTAGTTAAGTATATATTTTAATTATAAAAGAAAAACTAAATCGAATGAAATAAAGGAAAATCAAAAAAAAAAAAAAAAAGAACAAATAAGACACTTAAGACAGGCGAGTTTCACTACAACATTGCTTAAAACTATGAAGTTGCCTACAACTAAGACAAAAGCAGGAATGTGTGTCAGTTTTCTTATAGAGAACAACATTTCGCAACCCATTGTATTCTCATGGTGTTGACTAATTCGTTGAATTCGGTTATAATTCAAACACAAAGTGGAGTCCCACAATACTGAATATTTAGACCATTCTTATATTTTTTTCTCTAGATCACAAGATAACAAGAATACCAAGTCATAAAGCGGGCGCCTTACACCCTACAAACAAAAACTCATGGACAGAATAGGACCTTCAATTCGCAAGGATAAAAATGTGAAAAAACTTTTACAAACCTAGACAGCGCTCTTATAGTATTTCTTTTCAAAGACTAATTAAGGTAGTCATAAGCGCCAAATGAATTTCATAGTATATATTATATAAAAAAAAATGTACACGAGTATATACCCTCTACTTTAGTAATATCCTGGGAAATACATGTTTCTCAGCTGAGTGCCATTTAAATTGCATTATCCGTATCTTAACGGAAGCACAACCAAACTTTGCCATGTGGAATTCCTGTGCAGCGATGTTCTATTAAATTCATGATATCTCATCTCGTGCACATATGTACATACATTTTGCGCCATGCAGTCATTAGCGAGTTAAATGAGAGTTACGTCAGAGAATATCCTTTTTTTTACGAAAAAAAAAAAAAAAATCCCGGTCGCCTCCACAAATGAGCAAACTCTCTACATGCATAAATCATGTCAGTCTTTTCTTTTACTATGTCTATATTCGTTTGGGTTAATCATGTATCGATTCGTATACAAGGACTTTTCAAAAAATTTAAATAAAAATGTAAGAATGATGTCATTAAGTGACGTAGCCACTTACTATAGCGAAAAATATCTACATAGAGTCGTATCCGTCCCTTTTGGGAATGCCCTTTCCACTTAGTTAAAAATTTAAATTCAGTAGGTACCACGCGACCTACACATTTCGAGCAGAACTCTCGCTTTACCCGTAAGTAGGAAACACTCTATGATTCATACACAAGGCCGGGACTGTAATTTATGGCAAAAATTGGTTTTACGAGTAGTTTCCTTTTTCTTTTGGTTTAAAGTGTATTTTTAGTTTGGGGGTTTATAAAGTTACAAAATTCAAAATGAATGTGTCATTTGGGAGTCTTAAAATATATTCGACCTTATGCTTCGCAGACCACAGCACCCACATTTTCTTAATGATGAGAAGACGCAGTGGATAGGTTCTTTAATACCTATGTCATATTGCGTCATAGTACTTGTACCAATCCATTTACTAGGTGGGGTGAAAAGTAACCTCCTTGACCGCCAGAATGCGCTGCTACTGCAAAAAAGGTTATGGTGCCTTGAAGTCCGTTCATATTTAGGCAGACATGCCAAATTTCAGAGCGATACTGTCTTTAGTTTTGTTTTGACAGCTGATTGTTGTTGACGTGTTTGGCATCATGTTGAGCATGGACAAAAACGATTTTCGTTCTCTCATAAAACATTATTTTTTGAGAGGTAAATGGATAAATATTATGGGGCTAATGCTCTGTCAGATTACACCGTCAAATATTGGTTTCGAGAGTTTCATGGTGGCCGCAACTCCACTACGATCAAGTCCACAGCGGCAGGCCCTCCGATGCGGTTATAGAGGACAATGTCAAAAAAATACATGAAATGGTGTTGGCTGACCGGAAAGTGAAGGTGCGCGAGCTGGCAGATACCACAAAGATTAGTACTGAGCGCACACGCCATATTATGGGCAATATTCTGCATATGAAAAAGTTATCCTACCGCTGGGTGCCGCGCATGCTCATTCCTGACCAAAAACACGAACGCGAAAGCACTTCAAAAGAGTGTTTGGACTTGCTGATGCAGAATCGGGCGGACTTTTGGCCTCGATTGGTAACTGTTGATGAAACCTGGATCCACTATTACACACCAGAGAACAGAATGAGTGCCCGGCAACGGACTGAAGCCGGCACGAGTACTCAGAAGCGGCCGAGGGAGGCTCAATGGGTCGGAAAGGTTATGGCACTGGTTTTCTGGGATTGTCATGGCATACTCTTCGTGGATTACCTCGAAAAAGGAAAAACCATCAACATCGAGTATTACTGGGCATTATTGGAGCGATTGAAGGCCGAAATTGCTGCAAAACGGCCTCATATGAAGCAAAAAAAAAAATTTGTTTTTGCAAGACAATGCGCCGGCGCATAAGAGCATCGCAACCACGGCTAAAATCAATGACTTACGGCTACAATTGCTGTTGCATCCACCGTATTCGCCCGATTTGGCTCCCACGGACTATTATCTCTTCCCAAACCTCAAAAGATGGCTCATCAATAAAAAATTCAGCTCACGCGAGGAAATCATCGACGCCACGGAGGAGTATTTTACAGGCCTTCCGGAAAATTACTTTTCGGACGGGATCAAGAAGTTGGAAAATCGCTGGAATAAGTGTATCAAGCTAAAAGGAGACTATATTGAATAAAAAAGAATTGTTTTCTTTCCCAAGGAGGTTACTTTTCACCCTAGTAAGTGCCACCATCTACACCTTGCGGCTTTTAAACTGTTACCGATTGCAAGTCGCTCGACTTTTCTTTTATCCGTTTTTGATCTTAAAGTGTGATGGCGCTTCATTTAGCTATCTTTCGTTAGCTGCAACATTAGAAGCTTAATAATGTTAATAAATGTTAGTGTTGCGCACCACAATGTAGTGGTGATCGGAAAGAGTTGGATCCGCAACAAAGGGCCAAGAATATAGCAAAAGAGCATTCGACATACACTGGAAAATGAGCTTCATAAAAGACACAATAATTTCACGATCTTGACAAGTAGCGTTTGAAAATAAAGGAGCAGACTTAAACTTCAACCTTTCTGATCCGAAAATGGGATTGAGGTTGGGATGCTGTCTATCGGGACCATTTACCATATAAAAACAGTCGTGAGATACCCAGCAGACAGGTAGGCAAAATCATTGGCAAGATCAGTGATATAATTTTTGCTCATCATCGAATGAAAATGCGCATGGTTGCAGAGCGTATCATACGGAATGGCAATCAATATTTTATTGGGTTGAACCACCGATTTTCGATTGGAAATATGACGTTCTCGAGTGAACATCTGTGCCAGAACGGTAAATTTTAATTTTTTTATAAAATAAAGTGGTAGGTGTGCTTGACGTGTGAGAATTTTAGGGTTCGTTACAAGTACGTTAGTTTGGAAAGTTATGTTCGGGAGATTTTACCCTCGAAAATGAACCACGTGGGAAGCCGGAAACGTTTGTTAGCGACAATGATTTAAGAGCAACGGTGGATATGGACCCAACGAAATCGGTGCGGGATATCCTACAAAGCATGTTAGTATCCCCAATGACAATAAGTCGACACCTTTCTCTCATAGGAAAGGTAAAGAAACTCGATAAGTGAGTATCCCATGAACTGAACGAATCCCAAAAACTACGCTGCCTGGAAATCTGGGCATCGCTTACATTAAGAAACCAAACTGAACCGTTTTTGCACAAGATAGTCACCTGTGATGAAAAGTGGATACTGTATGATAATCACAAAAGATCTAGGCAGTGGTTGGATGCAGATGAAAAACCAAAATACGCCCCCAAGCCCGATCTTCACCCAAAAAATATTATGGTGGACATCGAAAGGACCAATCCAGTTTCTTCATTTTTTCAACCAGAAGAAACGATAATCGCTATCAAATATTGTGAGGAAATCGACATATTGCATGCCAAATTGGCTAAAAAGCAGCCTGCGTTGGTCAATAAGTACGGTCCAATCCTTTTGCATGAAAATGCTATACCCCATACCTCACAAGAAACGGTGCAAAAACTGTTGCAGTTGGGATTTAAAATTTTTCCGCATCCACCGTACTCTTTTGATATTTCCCAAACGGATTAGCATCATTTCCGTAATCTGGATTCATTTTGCCGGCAGAAGGTCTTCCGGAAACGAGCAGAGGTCACTAAAGTCTTTGAAGATTTCAATGCCTCAAAAAGTCAGCACTTCTGCGAAAAAGATATATTTGACCTTGTATCACGTCGGAAGAATGTCATAGATGCCAACGGATCCTATTTTGATTGAATAAAAATTTACGGAAGAATAATATTGGCTTTTAAATTTTTACTATAAAATTGGACACTCATGAGGTATAACCCAATACATGATAAGTTGAAAATAAGAAAGCCATTAGCCTGGTGGTTGCCGCTATTGTTCACATTTAACAACAGGCTGATACGGCGGCTGTCAATTCGAAGCGGTGTTTGGAGTTTTTTGTCAGAAATCTGTACTAGTTTTTGAACTGAGTCGCCACCGTTGAAGAGAATTGAATCCATTATTACATGGTAAATGCGAACGATATTTAAAAAATATATTGCTCAGAAGAGCCAGTAAAGATATCGTTTATGAAATAAAAAAAGACTGATAAGATAAGGCATTACAGGTATCTTATAAATGAAGGACATATCAGAGCAAGTAAATTTTGTTTTTCGAAAGTTGGAGTTGCGTATTTTTAAGGAAACCTTTTCCCAAACTCAAAGTTTTTTTTTGATAAATTGCTCCGAAAGAAATGTGCTTAATGATCCTCTGTTTTATCTGACGTCAATGAAAGAGAAAAACGCCAGCTTTATTTGTAGGAGACATAGACATGATTCAAAATTTTCGGTTAATTATTGAAAAACATCGCTACGCCTGGATCTCAAGAATCTATCAGAGGCGTATGAGTTTATAACAACGAGACACATAAAATGACGTTAAAATGTAAGGAAAATATACACCAAGACAAGGTTGCTTTTTAATATTGTGAAAGGTTTTCTGTTGAAACAGCACATTCATGAGTCTGAAACGACTTGTCTTGTTTTTGACGATGATAGTCTATTTTAAGGAAAATGACAGACCTTAATGTAACACAAAGCTGCTAGAAGTCGCCACGCTAAAAGAATCGGTTCCCACTAAACCACCGAAATTAATTAAGCAGCATTGGGCACGGTAAGTACTTAGATGGTGAAACGCATGGGAACACTGTAATCTGTACCAATCTGTTACGAAAAAAATATGTTACGATGGTGCTAGAAGGTAAGGGGTTTCGAATTGAAGCCTGAAAATCTGCCACTAATTTTTTGCTTTAACCCTAGTCCGCCATTATCGTACTCGTATAGTGGTTACAGATATTTTTGGCGCAGAAGTAACCGATGTGGACGGAGAAGCGAATATGTTTCATTCTCACTTTCAAGAGTAAGAGTAAGTGGAAACCTAAAATATTGTAGACATGACTCTACACAGCTTTTCTGTGGTATCTTTCAGAATCTTCGTGGCTTAAAAACTGACTCGATGCAGAGACATTACAATCAGCAAAAATTTAAGTTTCCTACCTGAGTGCACGTGTCATTAGCACATGAATTTTTACAGTCTTGTGTGTTTTTCATTAAAATGGATAAACTTAAATATCATGCGGTTATAAAACTCTTCATTTTGGATAGATTAACCCCTAAGGAAATTCATCCAAAGTTGACAAAAGTTTACGGGGTCTCTTTCCTTCCATGTCAACCATTAAAAGTGGGCGGCTAAATTTAAACGTAGTCGCACGTCCCTCGAAGATGACTCACCCAACGGCCAAAACGGGCAACCACACTCGAAACCTTAGAAAAAGTGTTGGACAATAGCTGAGGCTGTGGGGATGTCGGCAGAAATAGTGCGAAACAACTTCGGGATGCGAAAGCTCTGAGCAAAATGGGTGCCGTATTTGCTGAACACCGATCAAAAGGAAATGTGCAAACAATTTTCGCAACGAGATCCGACCGATTCAAAGGGGATCCAACCGATTTTGTGTGGCGATTTCCATCCATGGTGAGGGATGAATCATGGGTCCACCATTACACGCCAGAAACGGAACAGCAGACGAAGCAGTGGGTGGAAGCCAATGGTTCAGCGCCAAAGAAATCGAAGTCGATCTCATCTGTCGGAAAAGTCATGGCCAGCGTGTTTTGGGACGCGAAACGGATCCTGTTAATTGATTGCATTGAAAAAGGCAGAAAAATTACAGGTGAATATTACTCTAGCCTTCCTGATCAGCTGGATGCCAAAAATCGCGAGAGACGTGGCTTAAAAAAAAATCATCTTTCACCAGGACAATGCACCTGTACACAAGGTTGCGTTGGCGATGGGAAAACTACGGGACTTGAGGTACGATTTTCACGGCCATCCCTCCTATTCTCCCGATTTGACACAATCAGAGTTTCATCTGTTCCCAAACTTGAAAAAACTTGCTTCTGGGAAGCGCTTCGGATCCAATGAAGAAGTTGAGACGGTCGGAGACTCTCACTTCCGGAAAGGAATACTGATGTCAGGGGAACAATGGACCAAATGTGTTAAAATCAAGGGAGATTATGTAGAATAAAATCTATTTTGTAACTGAAAATCGCAGTCTCTCATTGTCAGTATCTATCTAGTTTTTCTCATTTAGAAAATCAGCAAAGCCCCTTCAGAGATTTTTAGATCAATATACCATAGGTGAAGATTTTGTAGGATGAATAACAGAATACATATCTTAGGTGCAACACAGGTGTAGTACGATTTACAATTAGGATGTTCGAAAAAGTTGGAGACTCTAGAATATTGGAAAAATTCCTTGCAACGGTAGAAACAACAAATAAGTCTGTTAACCTGAATTAGTAAAAGATTTAAGATAACGAGACAGCTCTAGTTAGACCAAATTTTTTCTTCTTTTCTGTAGAACGTCCTACTATGCTGGATGTTTGTATTTAAAGACTCTGTCTACGGCGTGCTCATGCTGTGGAGCAGAAGAGTCTTAATTTTTGAAAAATCATTGAGTAAGTACGAAATTAATAATTAAACTCCGACTCAAATTTTAATTAATTCCACGGACATATTAAAAACTGTAATTATTACCATCAATAGAAATTAAAGTCAAATAATCTTATGAAATCCTTTAAATTTAAGTTAAATATTTTAATAAGAAATTTTATTAAATTTGATTGAACAGAAACACCATGTTAAATTTTTCGAAAAGTTGACAAAAAAATACCTGTTTCCCTTGTAAATACGAGTATTTTAAATATTATTGCATTCGATTTATGATACAAAACAAACTCAAGGGACAGACAAAATTACACAAAATTTTTTACTTTTCTTTAATTAAACTCACGGCACAGCTGGACGAAAACAAAACAATTTAAAACCCAAACAGAAAATAAAAAGTAAAAACTTCAAACAAACACATTTTTAATTAAAAAAAAAAAAATTACTATTATTAAAACTTTTTGGCAAAAAAAAAAAAAAATATAATATTAAAACCTATTCTGTGGAATCAGTTTTAGTAAGAAAATTAATTTTTAGTGCGTTCCTTTCATATTTCTATCTGAAGCAAAAGAGTTAAGTTAAGTTTTGAGTAAACCCTTACCTCGGTAATAATTAGATTTTTATTTTTAATTTTACAAAAAAAAAATGCAAGGACAAATCTCAAAACACAAGAGTTAAAATAGGACAAAACGAATTAAGAAATCAACAAATTAAGATTAGAAGAAAATAAATTAATTAATGACTTGGTGAGATCGATTATCGAGAGAGATTTTCTAATTTCATCGATGAGGAGCGAGTGAACACGACAGATTGAGATCTTTTGTACGAGTATGTTTATTTTTAGTTTTTTCTTTTTATTTGAAAGCTGATAGAAGGCGTGAGAGTGTAGTTAAAGGCTTTAAAAAAAAAAAAAAAAAACGAAAAACAAGTGAAGAAGATAATGGTCGACAAATAGTATTTTTTTTTTTTTTTTACAAACCGTACCTCATTAAATTGGAATTTGGACGACTAATAACAACAGTTGCTGATTCAGAACTTGTATAATAGACGTAACCATCTGACTGTCTTAGTGGTGTAGAACTTTTGGTATTTTGCATAAGTCCAACTCCATTACGTTGATAGCTGCGACGATAGGCCCTCTCAAATGGTGTTCTCGACATAATAAGCGCTTCTGGTGTATAATGTAGTTTACCTAGACGATCATAAGTGATGAATTGTTTTAAATTACTAGCCCAGGAGCTATCGACTACATCTATGCCACTCTTATCGAATTCAGTTACTTCGGGTGTATTTTCACCAGGAAAAGTCTTTCGACCCGAAGTCGGCGTTAGAAATGCATCACATTCGATACGTTCACTCACCACATCTGGTATAGTGCCTAGGGATTTCATTTTCGAAATTGGATAACGTGGACGTGGTTCCGGCGTATCATCGTTCCCAATAAATTTCGCATTGCCAACTTTGTTCTTTATGAACTTGCCGCTCTTTGGTGAATCGCCTGCTTTACTGGCAATCGCTGGTGATGTTCTACTATGTCGAAGTCTCTCAAATTCCAGTTTCAAGGCTTCTCCTTCATATTGATCAATGTCTACAACTAAGTTATTTAAGGACCTTATCTTCGGTAACCGAGAATAACTCATGTGCTTTAATCTTCGCGGTGAGTTACGATCCAATTCACGAGATGCCTTATTAAATTCCAATTCTAGAATTGATAAATTCTCCATTGATTTGATTTTAGCTACTCTGGGTGTGTGGAAATTCTCATCTAGGCCCGAATCATCGTCTGTTGATACTTCGTCGTCATCATCATCATCGTCATCATCCTCTTCGTTATCAATTTCAGAGCTACTGCTGCTACTGTAACATTTTCGTGGTGATGGAACTCTTTCACAATATGTAGGAGGTGTATGAAGGAACTGGTTAGGCATCTCATTCAATGGCGTTCGAAACTCTTCGATACTATGATCGGTTTGACCACTTAATGAAGAGTTTGGTGTTAAATAGACATTTGATTCCGTTTCGGTTTCGGTTTCGGTTTCATCAGGCTTCGTATGTAGAAACGAAGGAATATTCAGCTTCATGACATTGATTGCTCTCTGATTCAATCTGCTTAAGAGGGAGACGGATTTTTGGAATCTACATTTGATTTTCAACCATCGGAACGAGATTTTTATTTGTTTTTTTAATTTGTGGGTTGTTTTATTTATTTTTTTTTGCAAAGCAAGAGCGATTTATGTTTGCAACGAACAAGTACAAGTATAGTACAGTACAGCACAGTACAGTGGTGTGTTAGTTAAGATGAAATTGATTTTTTTTTTGTTCGATTTTTTTATTTAATTTTTTTTTTACCAAAACATAAAAGATAAAAACGAGAAGAAAACACAAAAAATAGAAATATAAAAATAAAATTTACAATTTAAATAGAACAAAAGTTAAAACAAAAAAAAAATGTTAAAGAAATTTCTAACTATTGTAATAGAAGAACTAAAGAGAGCTACCGGAGTTTATTTCTATCTAACAAAGAAGAGTCCTATCTACAATTTGATATCGATTTGAGGGAAAAGTATTAACTAATCTTCATGTTGTTGATGTTGCTGTTGAAGTGAATAAATAAATCTGTTTATGTCGAAAAGGCATAGTTCACATAGTCCACAGTTCAAGGATGGTTTTAGTAGTGTAACAAATTTGATGTGGGTGGCCAGTTGATACTCTTTTAATATGAATCCGTTACTATAGAAGTGCTTTTGCTTTCCGATAGCAATAGCTAAAGCTTGCGATGCTTATTGCGCTCAAAGCCTACTATTTTCATCTTAACGACGGAAGTGCTAGAACTTGTCAGGTCTCAATCACCTTATTGTTTTTTAAAGTATTTGTACATTGGAAGTCATATCGGATGTAACCTTCCATCTAATCGATATACCGTCATAGTAACCACTAAATTTCCAAGTCTACGATTTTACGGGCTTCTCATATCGATTACGTGCTAATCGATGCGATTTGGATTCAATATGTGCAAACATTCGGAGCATCGCAGTACAAGCTATCCAGAAAAAGAACGTAAGAAGCTTTAGCACGACTGGAAGGAATTTCTGCTTTCACCATTCATAAAAGACAACAATTTAGGGAACCATTATCGGGGCATCATTAAAGGTAGCCGAGGCCCACTGTAAGCTATGATGATGAATGCATACGATGAAAAAAGGTGAAAGGAAATGGGTACCCACAGGCGCTGCAGCTTGGAAAGAGTATAGTACCAGAAGGAGGGAGGAAAATAAAGTCCTACGTTTAAACAAACACTACTTAATAACCATCAGATGAACAAAGTGAGAGAGCGAGAAGAGAACCTGGTATAAGTCGACGAAAAGATGTCTCCATTGCCGGCATAGATGTTCGACAAGCTTTAAAAAGTTGAAGAACAACAAGGCCTTAGGCCTTTGGCTAGTTCACCAAAGGAACTTTTCAAACATTGAGGTGATGTTTGGTTGGTCATGTGTAAAATGAGAAATCAGGTATAGACGGAGGAATGCATGGCCGATGGCTGGGCTTACAGCTTTACGTGGTCTATGCTTAATATTAAAAAAAGACGAACCTACTTTTTGAAAGAAATTTCGAAGGATATCGCTGTTTATCCCAACCCAACATATTATGTGAAGCCCTTCTGCACAAACTGATCCAAGCGTACCAGTGTAGTTTGTGCCCCAACAGATCGACGGACGAGCAAACTTTCATACTAAGGCAAATCCTGAAAAAGACCGGACAAGACTCACACTATATCGACTTTAAAGCCCGATATGAAAACATTCATCATAATGAGCTTTAAAGGGCAATTACTGAACTTGTTAATCCGATTTGGATAAACCGCTTAAAGCTAGCCACAGACTTATATCTAATTTTGACAAAAAAAGTGCATTGGCATTTGATTTAATCTATGATAGTGCGCAGAGCAGGCGTAAGCAGAAAATACCTTCACCAAATCTGTTCAGAGCGGCTGGGATACGTATAGGACAACATCATCATCAGTCGTTACTAGCGCGGCGTCATAGAGTTCTTTATTACAATTAAAAAACTTGCAAAACGAATGGGCCTTGAAGTAAATGAGAACAAAACCAACAAAGAAGCATCTGTCCACCGTCTTATATAAGAAGTCTTGATTCAAAGTAGTAACTTCGAAGTGGTGAAGAAGTTCGCCTACTCCCAAATAAATATCAACAAACTAGTGGAGATTCGGCAAAAACTTCTAATTCAGAAAATGAAATGGTTGCTCTACAAAACTTTGATACTGGCCGAATAATGAAGCGGAACGCTGGACGATGAATAGAAAAGCAAACTACCTATTGAGGACTTTCGAAAGCAAAATTCTTCGTTGAGTGTTTGGTTTCGTATACCAGCAGGATGAAGATGATTCAACTGCAAACTCTATAAGCTGTATCAAGATGTGGAAGTAGTCTATCAATATTTGGGGATAGGTGTTGGTGCTTATGCTTTATGGTTACAGAATATATTCTTCAGAAGGTCGAGAATTTTTTTCCAAATTTAATTTTCTATTCTACACCACAAGCAGGGCGTTCTAACATACGCTCTATTAATAAAGAGCACTCATTCTTAAATTGTTTTCATCTAAATGGAATGATATACAGGTAAGAGGTCTTACTCGCACCTGGCCACCATCCCATCTTGTAGCAAATAGTCGAGGCTAAAACAATCCATGTAGAGGACATATATAACAGGTCGTTCGAAACGTTCCGAAACCTTTGAAATGTTCAAGTGGCTCACCAAAACCATGTAAAAGAAAAGAGTTTCATACGTTAATAAAACACGGTTATTTGATGGGAAAAAATACCGTTTAAACTCAACATTGGCTTGAAAAGCAATCATTTGTCGCTGGTTTACTGAATTCAAACGCCGTCGTACCGGCAAAAATGATGATGAGACTGTTGCGCTGGAAAACCTGCAAAACATCCAGAAACGGAAAGTAAAAGCGTGTGAAATAGTTGACATCTTAAAGACAATAATAGACCTTGTACTTTCTCTCCGGCTTCAGCTCTTGGCTCAATACTATCTTATATGGACGTACATATGTATATCCAACTTATTTCGCAAAATACTAGTATGCCACAGCCACGTTTAAGCGATGTCCCTCTCTTAAAAACGGGTGCATTTAATTGATTGAAGTCTAGGCTTATACTAGACTTACCGATTCGGTCAATATCGAAGAACATCGATTCGGCGCCGATCAGCAGAATTGAGCACCGCCAGAGTAAACCCCGCTTATTTTGTGATTGGATTTGGGCCTAGTCCATATAATATTGTGCTGACGCATAAATTGAAGCCTGACAACTAAAGACAACGCCCTGAACTCGCTATTTGGGCACTGGAAATATTGAAATGTTGGCTGGAAAACCGGATTATGGGCAAAAAATCATCTTTTAGGACGAGGCCTAAGGCTATGTCAACGAGCAAAATCGCCGTTATTGGAGCGAAAATAATCCACAACTGTTCGGACAAGCATCAATGCATCCACAAAGATTGACTGTTTAGTGCGTTTAGTGGCATGGCGGCATCCTCGGAACTTATTTTTTTCGAAATAAGGAAGAATGAGATCAACAACATCGATATATCCGAGCTGTGGTTCCAACAAGATGGCGCTACATGACATACAAACGATGCAACGTTGTGAAGAAGAAATTTGGCCACTGGGTTATTTCACGGCTAGGGTTCATTAGTTGGCCGCCGCGATCATACAATTTGACCGTATCCTAACAAGCCAACCACTTTGGGCGAGCTCGAGGCCAACATTCGATACGCTATTGCTGGAATAACGTCGCACTTATTGGACCAAGTCACCTAAAATCGGACCGACTGCTTGAAACACTACCAGCGAAGCCGATGCGGCCATTTAAATGTTGTAGTATTCCCCACATAATGGCATAAACCTAACTTCAAAATAAAGTCAGAATCATTCGTTATTTTATTTAATTTTTTTTTCTATCGTTTTTATCTGGTCAGCCATTATTATCTCAAAAAATCCCTATTTCGAAAATAAGGCCAATTTAATGCAATACCTATTAGCTGACTAAATCAAAATTCAAACAGTAAATGAAGGAGACAGTGTCAATTTTTTTTAGATTTTAGTTCTAGACCTCATGAGGTTACAATTATTGATACGAAGTATTTGAAAGAGATTTGAGCGATTTTCTCAAAGTTTGTAAATAACTAACAAAGCAAAAAAAAACGAGTACGTATCTTTGCTTTGGAAATAGGTGGTAAGAAAACATACAAGAGGAAACTTCTATTGGAATCGATATACAAAGAGAAGAGGAAAAGGCTGTTTTATCGCGCCACAAACATGACAATTAATATTTCCAAATCGGATATAACGATGTTGTTCGAGTTTGCCTTGGTAAACTGCCTAGTGACAATCAGTCGGGTTTCCGCGCCGGCCTTATTGTTGGTAATCGACGATAACAGAAAAGCTGTAGATGAAAACAATGCCACCATTCTTACCTTACTCGACTTTTCAAAGGCCTTTGATACTGTCAACCACACAATTCTTTGCTCAATACTTAGAAAAGAGTTTATGTTTTCACTCCATTCAATGAAACTTGTTTTCTCTTACCTACACGGGAGGCAGCAACGGGTTGCAGTGGGTGAACGATTTTCAAGGTCTTTGCCAGAAATGCATGGTGTGCCTCAAGGCTAAATTTTGAGACCACTACTACTCACTCTATGTAAACAAATTACCTAAGATAGTCAAGCATGTCTCTATACACATGTTTGCTGATGATGCTCAGATCTATCTAAGTTTTCCTCCAAAACACTACATCGAAGCTACAAGCCTAATAAATGAAGATCTTCAGCGTATACTATACTGGTCAACTGAAAATGACTTACTTCTCAACCCTCTTAAGTCGAAAGGACTCGTGGTCCACAAAAAATTGCTTGATATTTCGCATTTTCCACCTATTCAACTAGCCGGTAGCCAGATAGACTACGTTGATTCTGCCAAAAACCTTGGTATTATTTTCAACCGAATCCTGACCTGGACTACTCATGTCAATGCTACTATTGGGAAAGTATATGATCGGCTACAAAACTTTTCATTCCTATAAAAACAAAACTAGTACAAGCGAAAACTCTTCTTTTACCCATGCTTCTTTATATCTGTGAGATCTTCTGCTGCCGAGATTACAATACTAGGAGAAAGCTTAATGTCGTGTACAATAATATTGCCCGCTTTGTTTTCAATTGTATGCAAAGTAAATAAGCGGTTCTACCTTCGACAATCTTCTTATATATAGAGCCCTATGACTGTTGCATGATATCTTACAAAGTAGGCAGCCGAACTATTTATTCAATAAGCTTCGATTCCTTCAGTCAACCAGATCGCGCTTGCTGGTTAAAACAAGTTTTGCCTGTTCAACCTCCGAACGTCAGTTTTTTGTAAACTCAGTACGTTTGCGGAATTCTATGCCCATAAACATTAGAAAGGTTCGTAGCACAAATAATTTTAGATCATCTGTTTTAAAATATCTGGCCACTGGATAAGACACTTGCCTATAATCTTAAATGCCCGTAAGCTCTTTTATGTAAACACTTTCTTTATCTTCTTTAAAATCTGTTATTCTGTAACCTCCATTTTTCTTTCTTTTTGTCTTCTATATTATAATTTGTTTGCACATATACTTAAATTAATTCTAAAGGCTTGCAAACCTTAAAAGATGCTTTTTATCTAAAATTGTAAGCGATGATGTTATAAATGAATAAATGAAATGAATAAGGAGATCAGGGATCAGATTTCAAAGGTACATGGTACGAAACTCTGAAATTTGAGGATAACGTAATATACATAGGTACACCGCCATCTACTGAGTGTTTTAAGCCACAGAATGTATACCACATGGAGGAACGAGTAATCCCAAAGTAAGGGTATACAAAGAGACTTCTTTAACTGCAATTAACTCAGTACAACAGCAACACCAACAAACAATTGAAATTATTATGCGCATGAGTACGAATATATTTTTCCAATAATCAAAAATCAACACTATACAAAAATCTAAACATAAATCTTACTTAAGTATGCACAATTTAACTATACAAACTTTGAGAGTACTACCCGTATAATTCAAAAATTTAGAAAAATGTTATTTAACTAAATTAACAGAGGAAATACAATTATTATTGTATGCAATTGTAAAAACCACAAAATAATGGTAAGTAGAAGCATATCATCTGTATTAAAAATAAATTCAAAAAAGCTACATATAAATGATTGAAATTTTTTATTTTTAAAATCAATTTCAAAAATATAACAAAATTGGTTTTTATGTACAAGAGAGAGATATTTGTTATAAGAATATTAATCTTTAGTTTGGTAAAGGATAGTAAATAGTTCGGTTGCACCTCAATGGGAAAATTAAAAAGCGAATAATAATTGTAATAAAATGTAAATTTTTCTTTTGTACATAGATAATCATTTAGAGAGCTCAATAAGCAATATTTAACAGAACACAACGCCTAATAAGTTAAAATAAAAGTGAAAATACAGAGGAGACAACAAACGATTTTTTGTGATTTCCTTAAAATACAAGGGATCAGCTTCTACATGTCGTCTTGTTGTAAGAGCTTTTTCTTTGGTAATTATACGAGTATGCAGTATAGTTTTAAAGACATTGGTATCCGCCAACGCTGTATGTTCCTCTATTTGGACCCTAAGTCATATTAGCGTCGTATGAGAAAATTTGAGACAAAAAGAAATATTCGGTTCAAAGAACCGGGACAATAAGAGAAGAACATGATGCGTTCAAAAAAATTTGGAACTAGAACACGTATCAATAAAAATTAAAATCGACATAATACGAGAATGCGTTTAAGGAATCAAAAACAGGGCTTCAGTAGAGAAAATAAACTGCCACAACTTAAACAGGGAACGAGACAAGCTCGTGGGTTAGATGCTCGAAAATGACTTCAAAATGCCTGGACCAAACTCCAGAACTATTGTACGTAGAACAACTCAGACCAAAAATGTATATTTTAAGAGTACAAAAACTCGACTCGTTGTTTCAAAGAGCCAGTTCCACATAAATAAAGAAGCGTGGTCGGAAACAGATAGGATAGATCAGGACTCTATGTCCGTCTTAATTTGAACTATGAACATGAACTATGAAAAAGCAAATTAAACGATAGCAAGAGCACATGTTCTAGGAATAGAGGCACTGCAAATAAAAGATATATAAGCAGACGTAGACAAAAGAAGAAGTGTAACGTCAGAGTCTAGGCGATCGAGTAAACTCTTTTAAGAACGTTGCACCAAAAAAAACCTCAAAGGACATCTCATCGCCAAAATGTATATACCTAGTCTAGTCATAAATTCTGTTACAAGATTTCAAGTACCCCTTGCTCATAATTTTCAATAGAAATAATGCCGTTAACTATTTTTTTCCTAACACGTGTACTTATAAGTAAAGAATAGAAGCTAGTTTGGTTTAAGCTTAAATCGTGCCGCGGTAATCGCTTTGCAAGTGTGGAAAAAATTCGAACCAAATTTTCAAACTTCTCAAACCCCTTGGTATATTGAAGATGTTTTTTTATCGGGCGTTTTAATGAACTTTCAGATGTAGATGACACGCACGCGTCGAACGAGTGCGAAAGTTAAAACTGTGCGTGAACGAATTCGCGAAATGCTTTTCGGAAATAAAAGATAATCTCCAGAGAATTGGATATATCCGCTCGACCCATGTCAAGTCTTATTCGAGATGATCTCCATATGAAAGCCTATTGTCGACCAACGGGACATCTCTTAACTTCCAACCTGAAAAAAATGAGACTCGAAAGAATCAAAAACTTGTTACAGTGGACATGAAAATATTTTATTTACTTCACTGATGAAAAAATGTTTACCATAGAAGAAGTTTATGACAAACAGAATGACGAAGTTTTTGCAACGTCATCTAAAGATGCAAACAAAGTTGTTCCGAGTGTTCAGCGAGGACACCATCACACGAACATATTCGGATAGGTTTTTTGTATTTGCAGACAAAGATAATACGAGTAGTGCCACAACTGCTTTGTTACAGTTTTGCATTGTTTTGTGACATTATTTTGAAGTGATCGGTACCTGCCGACGAAAAACTTAACCAAAATGAGAAGTTTTAGCAATGCAAAAAACAGGCTCTAGATTTGTTGAGGAAAGGAAAATCCCCAAGACTAATTGCAAAATCATTTAAAAATGTCAGTCTCAAGAATAAAAATAAAATAATTTTGAAAGCAATGTCATAAGTAAGAGAGCAAAACCAAAAAGCAAAATTAAGCATAAAAATAACAGAGCCACAGGAAGGCTCCATTATACAAAGGAAAAGGCGACACTCGAGAATGCAACAACTACCGTTCAATCAAGCTTATGTCACACACAATGAAAATCGTCGAAACAGTCTTAAACGAACGTCTTCGGCAAATAATAAAGCTCGATAATAGCCAGTGTGGATTTGTTGAAGGAAGATCGACGGTGGACGCTATCCAAAGCCTACGAATAATAATGGAAAAGCACCGAGATTCGTCTAAGGATTTACACATGGTATTTATCGACCTCGAGAAAGCATTCGATCGAGTGCCTAGGGATCTCATATGGGCCGCGCTGAGGGCTCAAAACATACCGGAAACGTATGTTAGAATAATACAAGACATGTACGGAAACGTGAAAACTGCGGTTAAAAGATCTGCCGGACTAACGAGAGAATTTCCAGTTAATGTCGGAGTGCATCAAGGAAGCGTACTTAGCCCTTTCCTCTTTGACGTAGTATTCGACTATCTTTTAAAAGACTGCATGCGCGAAGCAAATGTAACGCCAATTCTCTTCGCTGACAACGCAGTTATACTTAGCGATAACGTCGAAGATTTACAGAACGCCTTAGATTCATGGAGAAATGCGCTAGAGAGAAATAAGTCGTTCAAAGACGGAGCATTTGACGTGCCCATTTGCGCATCCGTTGCGACCTGTTCCGGATATAATGTTAGACGGAATAGTTCTTCCGAAAAGCACTATCTTTAAGTACTTAGGATCAATCGTTAACATGGAAGCGAAATGTGACGACGACGTAAACCACCGAGTGAGTGTGGGATGGATGAAATGGCGGAAAAATTCGGGAATCTTTTGCGACCGAAAGTTTCCAGTTAAATTAAAGGGGAAACTCTAGACTCTAGACGGTTGTTAGACCAGCTCTTATATACGGTTCAAAGTGCTGGACAATGTACGAAGCGTTTAAAAACAAAATGACGGCAGCGGAAATGAAAATGTTAAGGATGACTAGTGGAGTCACTAAACGCGATTGCATTAGATCTACGCGTATAAGAGGAAGTCTACATATAAAGAATTCGGTAACCGAACAGCTTGAGGTGAATAAAATAAGCTGGTATTGCCACGTTCAAAGAAGATCTGCGGAAAATCCGGTTAAAAAGGCACTATCAACTACGGTCACTCCAACTGTAAGAAAACGAGGTCGGAAAAAGAATTCCTAGATTTCTCAGATGGCAATTGCGCAACAACGCCTGGGGCTAACCACTGAAGCGATTCACGACCGAGCATTATGTAGACGCGTTCTGCGGTCTGCGACATTAGCCAACCCCATAAGCGGAGCAGCAGCGTTGCAGTAAAAATGGGAAACTCGTTACGCATAAGTTCGTATAACGAGGAAAGGGTTAATAAAAGGATAAGAAGAAGAAGAAGAAACCACAGGAAGGCCTCCCGTTGCTAGGCAAAAAGCAAGTGTTTGCATACTTCGTCGAGCAATAAATAGGCTCAACTACAAGGCTAAAAAAAGATGAAGAAGCCAGCCTTGTCATTCGAAAATGTTTTGTCCAGGAAAGCCTGATAATTGGAAATGGGTGATACTCGATTGGTGATTGTTTTGTCATTTTTGTTGCAATCCAGTTTTCATTTTTTAAGTAATTTGCTTCGATGAGATCAGAATTAACCGATTTCAGTCCGATTGGTGTTCTTGGTGATTTTGGACGTATTTTGATGATTTTTATGATATTATGATAAGGGAGCAGTACCTTAATATTTTCCAGGAGAATTTGCCAGTTGCTGTTAATATGATGGGAATGGAAGAAGAAGGAGGTCAATTTTCAACGGGACAATGGTTGAAAACATTTCGAAAAAGTGGTGGAAAATTGGCGAAATTGTGAAAAAAAATGACATAAAAGAACGGCCTGCACATAATATGGCATGAATCCTATAACACGCAACTTAACGACAAATTTTATGACCGATTTTACGGAAGCCGAAAAGACATACTTTCCGAAGTATGGGTGACAATCGGATATCTTGGGTTTAAAGGGGTTTGTTGGTTTCAAGCGATCATATTCTGAACTAGTGGTGGATAATCTCTTTTGTTCCAGTGTGAAATATCTACATATCGTCTTCATAAATTTGAAATAAGCATTCGCCTGAGTTCCCGAAGCCCTATACTGAAGGATTGTCTAAAAAAAGAAAAGATCGTAAGAGGCACAGACCGAAAAAAAAGAACAGCACGACATACCATTATTCCATTCACAAAATAAAATAGCAATCTATTAGCACTTTCGGTAAGACTTTCAAGAATATTACTATTGTAGAAGATTAATCACATTGCTGTCAACAATTTCAAGAGAACACTTCGACGACGATCGTAATCAACAAGCATAACTTAAGTAAAATCGACGAAAACGGAAATGTGACGAACAGAAATAAGAGAATGTGTCTAGGACCAAAATATACGGATATGATGTATTGCCCCATTAAAAAAAGCATCGGCCTGTTATACACCGCCTACAAAAGCATTTCATATGGCATGTTTGTACAGAGTCTGGGCGAAGAAAAATTGGTACGGATACCACTGTACGTTGGTTTTAAATGCTTGCAGGTTATATTGACAGGAAATTATGAATTCGGCAGGATATTCATAACTAGCTTAAGCTAATGTACGACTTCACTTGAGGGTGAAGTGACGAGCATTCATAGCGAGGTAAGTGAAATGAAATGAAATCCAGACAAATAAAGCTAAAACAGGTGTTCAAGGATGTCAATTTCTTTATTAGCATAAACTATTAGCTTTACCGCACGATTTTGATTCGATCTAATCGCTGCAGAGAATTTTAGAAGCACCTGACCATATGTGGAGATTACACTCTAATTTTGAGCAGTAAAATGCCTGGTATATTGCGAGTGAAGTGAAGTACTTCTCAAATCGTTGGAAAAAAAAACTTAGACATTTTGCAGTATCGAATATGTAAACATTTTAATGTACGAGGGCTATTCCAAAATCAATCTCCGATGTGTTACAATTCATTTCATACTTGCACTTCGGTGACGTATCGCAACCAGTACATTATTCTCTAATAATATGCCAAGTTTCGACCGTTTTCGTTCAGTATTTTTCCAATAGTTGCCGTTTTAACATGGATAATACAATTCTATCTCCTGCCGCCTGTGAGGTACAAAGTGTAATTCGTTTTATGCATTTCTCGAACGTTTAGAAATGAAAGGTGAAGAATTTTTACAGCAAATTGTGACTGGAGATGAGACTTGGGTCCAATATGTAAGCTTAGAAAGCAAAGAACAGTCAAAGCAATGGATGCACACTCATTCCCCAAACAACCAAGACAAATTCAAACAAACTTTTCCCTATCGAAAAATGATGGCCACAGTTTTTTTGGGACAGTAAAGGCATATTGTTGACCGAGTTTATGGATCCTGGAAAAACAATAAATGCAGCGGTTTACTGTGAAACTCTACGTAAGTTGAGAAGAGCAATCCAGAACAAAAGACGAGGAATGCTTACCAAATTTGCCTATGCAGGTGGATTTTCAACGGAATTAAGTTGAATGACGATCATATTGAGAAAACAGGCTAGTTGTACTCGTATCAAAAATGTCTATCTTTAGTAAGTGACTACATTAACAACATGCAAGAAAATCTTCTTTCATAGCTTTTAATGACCTAATAACTTAGTCAGCCGAGTAAGGTTTAATACAGAGTGCGTACGGTATTTGAGGACTTGTATACGAGTACATGTGGCTGTAATTTCTTAAAATATTTTTATTTTCTTGTTGTTTTCTTAAATTAGCAATGGAGAACTATAATCTGACACAAGAAATAAATAGAAATGCTGTTTACGTCGCTTCATGTGCAAAAAATACCGATTTTCTTTATTGTCGTGAATTGGAAGCGATCAAGAATCTGTTGCAAAACGCAAAAAAACTGAGAAAGGTTCGGACACTGTTAGAACTACACATTTTATGTAAAAAGTGCAAGTGATCATTGACGAAAGACATACAAAATCAATGAGAGCTTAATGTTTCTGAAGGACTCATCCGTCGAGTTGTCCATAAAGACCTCCGCTATAAATCCAACGTCATGCGCAGAGGTCAATTTATGTCGAAACAAAGACGGAAAACTATGTGAGTAAAATGTCTTTTGAACAACTTAATCAACCTAAGGTGCTTTCATGACCACATCATACCGAACTTATGGCCGCCTAGCTTCCCAGGCCACAATCACGCATGCAATCGTTTACGGCACCGCAGATAGAAGATTATTGCTGGTAATGGAGATTTTATTGAATGATTTAATAGTCAGATAGTAACCTAACGTTGTGCAAACATTTCGTGGAATTCTATTAAATTTTGTAAAAAATATAAACAAATTAGCTTGACTTTCAATTTGTCCTCAAATACCGTGCTATATAATATTTAGTAAAATTTGGACTGGTTTTCGTAGATCTAGACAGATAAATGAATTTAAGAAAGAAATACCATAATATTAAAGACGGTCTTGCTAAGGAAGATTAATCCAGACAGTTCTATTTTCTATATTCAATGTGAGACTTATTACTACAAAAAATATCAGTTACTTCCTTTTCGACTATGACATCAATTGTGTCAATTAGAAGCACAAACAAATATTAAAGTGATAATCAGCAAATTGCTCATAAATTTGTGTAAAAAGAAAAAATGAGGCATAAAGCGCTTGTATGATACAGACCGATTTTCTTTGATCAACTTCCGAGTATTTGCCCAAAATCGCTGTGTTACTCAAGAAAAGAAATTCATATTTCAACAAAACAGTAACAATTATTAATTTTACTAATTTTTACTAAAAGTTAACAAGAGAATTTCCAAATAAAAAAAATAAAAAATAAATAAATAAGTAAACGGTCTAATGTAAAAGAGTATGAATTTCATGTGTTGATGTACGAGTACGAGTATAAGTGCGTTTGCTTCTTTCTTTAAACTAAAAAGCAACTAATCCTCTAGCAAATTAATAACGCCAATAAAAAATATATTTCTTTTATTAAACTTAACGATATAATGTCCAACAACAAAACTAATAGCACGACGTTTCAGTAGTAACAAAAAAAAATAGTCAAATGCCTATTTCTGACACTGAGGCAAGGTATAGGTAATACATATTCGCAAATCACATTTTCGCGTGATGTGCCAGAGGTGATGGTCATCCTTGCACTTGAAAAACCGTCATCATCGTCATCATCACCACCGCACATTCAAAAACATCACGGCACCTATCTACAAAACCGAGTGGCAAAACCTCATGACGAAGGTTATAAGCCAAAAGGGTGACGTGTGATTGCCGCAAACGATTCACCACCAAAGTCCCATCAGAGAATTGTGTTGACATTTTAATATCATACACAAACTCATAATTTATGTTGCAAACAAAGTAAAAACCCCAATACATTAGAGACCAATGACGAGATGAAAGCAATGAGTGCGAGCTGCGAGCTGCGAGTTGCGAGCCAAAACGGGGTAATACTTTCGAATTGATTTTTGAATGCTGGCCAACTCAATTACACGCTGTGGTTAGTCGACCTTAAACTTTGCAATGAAAAATAAAAATTCCTTACGGATTAAAATAAAAAGGACTTTTGGGGTAGCCAGCCTACGAAAACTTTATCCAGGCAAACACAATGTATACACTTAGAGGTGGAGGAAATTGGAGTAGTAAATTGCAAAGTGAAAGCTAAGAATGGATTATTTTTCCCTCGTGGTTCTAGAAAGGTTCTTGAAAATGGAAAGGTGGATACATTTAAATAAAATCGAGAGCAAGAAGGAGAGCATATCGATCAATGGAAACATAGTCTAATTTAGTATGTTTGCTTGTGTTTGCTTAATGTATGCAATGTTTCACTTATTGTCTCATGCACATATTGGCTATACTCTGTGAGGAGTGGACTATCAGAAACAAAAATTACCATACGTCCTTCTGGCGCCAAGGAGAAAAAAATAATAAATACATTTACCATGACTAGGGCAATAACATTCTTTCATCCCATTACACTTTTTTTATTTAGAATATTCAGAATTCTTCTGTCCAGAGTTTGGACAAACGCTCCTGTGGTTATTCTAGAAGAATGCAAGTTTACACAACAGCGAGCGAGAAGTTTACGTATGAGTATGTATGGAAACAGAGTTTCAGGATTTTGCAACACGTGGTGTTGTCTGTTGACCTCTCAAACATAGATGAGATTACGTAATTTTGTTGGTCATAGAAAAACGAGGAGCTGAGGTCGTTACTAACTATGCTGTAGATTACTACCACATTTACTTTACATGGCACAAAGCAACAAGCTCTTGACATGATGGCCCTTCACCAGTATAAATTCCCAGGTGCATGACAGATAACCACAAGACCATGAGGGACGACAGAAACAACCAGTTGTAGCTCTTGAGGAGCATTACCCTAACATTAATTGTATTCATTAGTGAGGATCCCACTTTTGGCTCAATGGAGTTGCAAAATTGCCGTTTTTTGCTAAGACAAATCCAGAAAAGACTTCTGAGAACTCATAGGTCATTCACGGTCCTTTACGTGGAGTCTTTGAGTCTTATGACTAATGACTAGCCAAACAAATTCGATTATCATTTGGCTATATCGATGAGAATTGACGGTACCTTTAACATCTTCATTTTCGAAGAAATGACCCCACCAAACCCAACTTTACAACATATAGTGATGACTTTTTATGGATGGAATAGTCTTTCGACATTTACATGTCAATTTTCACTTCCCCATATGCGACATTTTTTTTTAACGCTGAAGGGAATGTTGTGTGAGAATTGGTCATCCAAATGCTGATATTCAAGCACCCAATCAGCATATGTTCTACGCATTCCGTAGTCAGCTGACTTCAGATGCATATCCAAACGCAAAATACGTCATAATGTGCCGTAAGATAAGCCCAAATGCTGTGATCGCCATGAAATCGACAGATTTGGATCTTCTTTAAAACTATCACTAACAGCAAACATATTTTCGATGATGGATTAAACTTAAGACATCTATAATAGAACCAGTGTCTTTTTTTACTGTTTTGCCTCCAGTAAGCTCAAATTGACGATTATGTCGACCATAATCTGCTCGTAATCCAGGAAATGTACCCCCTACAGCATCATTATTTTTGTGGTTTTCACAATTTTAACACGTTCAACGATTGTTAAACGATCCATATTGTTAAATGGCAAACCATTAAGCAAATATATACAGTCTCGAAAAACAGTTCGGTTGACGTATGTGATTGAAAGAAGGGATTTCAAATTTGGCCCACGAATTGGATGACCCTATACTTCTTAGTTTAGAGTCCAATGTCGTGTATTTTTGCTTGTAATTTAATGCAATTTAAACTTTTCCCCAAGAAATCAATATCAGAAACAATTTAAAAAAGTCGCCCATACTCTCTCAAAGTATCTTGCCGCCAATTTGCAAAAGCATTTCGTTAAACGGAATACTCCGACACTTCAGAAAGCATTTTTTTTCCGTTGACCTACTGCATGGGATAATAAACTTGATGCGCTTGAACACAGTAAATGCAAAAACTCCAATTCTGAAGTAGGATTACGCTTAACTGCAGAGGGTCCAACGACTGGGTAAGTGATCACTTCAACGCACAAATCTTCAAAGTAGCCAACATTTGATGGAAACCACATAAGTAGAGTTTTTCCAGTCGCCGAAATACTTTGTAAAGACGGTCTCCGGTATAGCCCTCAGCTCCGAATCGACTCAAAAAGGGTAATCCGCAGCAGCGAAGTAGGTTTGGAAATCATAAAGAAGTCACACGGGGTCAGCCTCTGATGAATTCAGCGATTCATTGATGTGGACATGTACACATATAATTTTTGTATGAGCTAATATAAGGTATTATTTAGTTCGATTCAATAAAATTATACGTCGTTCAAAAGTGAGGGCATATCTGCTTTACAGACAATTAAACAATAATTGAAATTTATGACATAATTTCGGCACATTTCTTGTGAAATCAGCACCGGCCCGAATATAAAAAGTATCCGCTGTTTTTTGTCACTAGATGGTGTTGGTGTCCATTTATCTGGAAACACTAATCTGATTGTGTCAAGCGAAAGGTGACATTTCAGGCAACTTTTTTGTGTAATTCGTTTCTCGTGTTAAAAGTTATACTGATTTAGTGAAATATCTGAAGAGACACGCTATGTGATGCTTTTTTCCAATAAAAAAAGGGAAAAACGCTCAAACATGCAGTTTACGGCGAAAATGCTGTGAGCGAATGCCGAACCTAGGAGTGGTTTGTTCGATTCCGTTCTGGTAATTTGGATGTAAAAGATGCACCCCGCCCTGGTCGGCCAGTCACTGAAAAAGTTGATGATATTTGGCAACTGATGGAGCAACACCGGCACGGAAGCTGTCTGGAGATAGCGGAGGCACTAAGCATCAACCGTATGACGGTTTGGAATCATCTAAAATGAGCAAGCTACTCAAAGAAGTACAATGTTTGGGTGCCACATGAATTAACGCCAAGAAATTGAAAGTGACCGAATAACCCTTAGTGAAACGCTGCTGAAACGTAACGAAATGGAATCATTTTTGAAGCTATACATTACGGGTGTTGAAAAATGGATTAAATACGAGAATATCCAACACAAGCGATCATGGTCAAAGGCCGGTGACCGACTACAAACGACTTCAAAGCCTAGATTGACGGCAAATAAGATTATGTTGAGTGTTTGGTGGGATTGGAAGGGAATGGTATATTATGAGCTGCTAGAACGTGGCGAAACGGTCAAATCGATCCTTTACTGTGCACAACTCGACCGTTTGGATCAAGCCATCAAGAGAATTGGCCAACAGAAAGGGAGTTGTCTTCCATCATGACAATGCTGGGCCACACACATCTTTGATGACCCGGAACAAATTGACGGAGCTTGGTTGGGAAGTTTTGATGCATCCACCGAATAGCCCGGACCTTCCACCCTCTGATTACCATTTCTTTCGCTCGTTGCAAGACTCTTTTGATGGTAAAAATTGGCCGACCGAAGAGCCGCTGAAAATCACTTGGCCAAGAAATAATTCAGGTTGTTAGATCTTACGATCTTTGATTTTTTTTCTTCAAAAAACTCATTTTTTAATGCGTTGTATGGTATGTACCACTGTCACGTTGGAACCAAGTGTTTCTCATGCTTTCTTTAACCATGTTTTCCATGCTACAGCAGAATCGAATTAAAAGTATGCCATTTTCCTTCAACATATTCAAAAAATATGACTCAATCACTCCTCCCCACTAAAAACCACAACAAATCGTTGCTTTAATAAAAGTACGGACTTTCATGAATGCGAACGCTTTTCGCTATCCGAGAGAGTACATATCATCTCAAATCTATGGATATTTCGTGCAATTGTTCGCTTATTTAAGATTTTAACTATAATCAAGCGTTTGTATGTGCGGTGCTATAGTTCAAGTGTATTAAGTCAAACTTTTAAAATACTTATGACAGCAGACGGACCTTGCATGAATCCCCCTTCCCTTTTGCATTTTTGGTCTTAAATTCAGCCACAATTCTCGCGCACTATCGTCGTGTAAAATCCATGAATTGTTTAGCTACAAATCTAGCCATGTCTGTATGATTTTCTTACGAAAACGCTCCAAAACCGACAAATGGAGTCCAGACGGTCAGTTCCTCTGCAACAAACCATTGGTATCGAAGAAATTACCATTATTTTGAGGTTTGCGGGACTTTGACGCGGTTTTTTTGATTTTGGCTCCTTTTTTGGTTTGCCCTCGTTATGATACAATTAATGAATATAGGATCAGAATTTGCGTTTGTACAAAAAGACCTGGTGAAGGAAATGCTTTTAAAGAAGATTGTACTCGTTTGAAACTAGCTATGTGGCTTATGCCTAAAATAAACATTAAAATCTATACAACAGTTTCATGAAAAATTTGAAGATCGAAGTTAGTCTTCTAAGAGTCATTTTCCAGCGTCAAAGATCTCTTTGGACCACTCGTAAGTCTGTGTTTTCGATAGAACTGAGTCAGCGCACAATCGTTTTCTAATGTTTTAAGCGAGTCGATTTACGAAATTCCGTTTGCAACACAAAATTCAGGGCAATATATATGTATATTACACACAAAAAATGTATTGTACTTATTACTTATGGTTGGATTAGTAATACAATAAAGTATTCACGCGCTCCTTTGAAATTAAATTACTTTTAGACAGCCGGATCATCTCGTGTTTTATGGGTTTCAAAGCTCCGAACGTTTAAAATCTTCGAACGTGTTTCAAAAATACACAACACATTCAGTATTCCAAAACATATGTGTGGGGGCTTTTCTATCAAATTAACGGTTCGAATCATTAATTTTGTTGTTGACATTCAAACATTCGCAAATAGCTTTCTTAAGAACTAAACGAATTTGCAACTAAACTAAACAGCTATCGATTACAAATTTTGTACATAAATTTAGCTTAACTTAAAAGTTAGTAAATATAAATTAAATAACAAAAAAAATAAGTATATATAATTAGTAAGGAAATAAGAGCAAAAGAAAAGAAAATTAAAAGAAACAGAAATCAATATTAGAAACATGTTGTTGGTTTGTAATGCAGTGTTTAAATATTTTTTTTTTGTTTTTCTTTTGGTTAACAAATTATAATTAGTTTAAAAATTAAAAACAAATAAAAGCAAATAAATGGTTAAACTGTTTTAAAAGACTTACCTAGCATGTCCTGAATCACCTTCAGAACTTTGCCGTGAATGCTGACTGTGCGAAAAACTACTATAACCCGAACCCTTTGACATCTGTTGAAGAGTTAAAATTAGATTTCATTAAAAACCGAAAATAGTCTCATGTAACAGGGGGGAAGTGTAAGCTAAAGGTTGGCTAGTTAACTACAATACAACTCACTTGACTAGTATTGCTGGAATTCCTCGAGTGTCCCATCTCCATCATTGATGCAGTCCCAGTATTGCTTATAACTCCACCTCCACTATTTGTTATTACACCTACTCCACCACCACCACTACCGCTGCCGCCACCTCCACCTCCACCTCCACCTCCACCACCACCGCCGCCGCCACTACCGCCTCCTCCGCCGCCACTGCCGCCAGTACCGCCAATTCCTCCACATGGTAGTACTTGTTGTGCGTTAGACAGTGACATAAGCGATGGCGGTGGATATGTTTGAAGCAGCGATTCTGTAGCACTATTTGCCGGTTCTGAAGACTCTGACAGCCCTGAATCGGCAACAATTGATGCAATTAACGATGCTGGATCTACTATATCTGTAAATAATTCCGATTTCTTCTTTGTCAACGATCCAAAGCCAGAAGATGTTTGCGATTGTGAAATACCATCGTCGCGTGACGATGATATCGGCCGATTACCAGCGTTAGGACCCTGTGTAGCAGCATTTGTCGCCGGTACAGCAGATGGTATTGTGGCCGTTGGCGTCTGAAGACCACCGAGCGTGTTATTACCAACAGTACCCAGATCATCTTGAGATGGTATTTGTTTACTCGCTAAACTTGGCGTCGGTCTACAAATAAAAAATATAATAAATAAATTCAATTTATTTATGATCAATTATTTATGTGTACTCGTATATACTTACGCCTTAAAAAGAATATCACCGCTCAGCATGTGCATTTTAATTGACACCCTTAGCATTGAATTATCTAAACGATGACGCTGATCGTAACCCTCTAATAAACAACGACGCGATGTTAAGCCCGATCCAGCGAATTCGGCAAGATTTAAATCTATAAAACCTAATTTGTAATAACTACGTCCGCCCTTCATCTCTTTGCGGATGGAAATTCGTAGGAAGCATGGATCTAGAACTCCAGTCGATGCGTTCGCCGACATTTTGCATGGGAATTCGAATAGTCGGTTCCATTCTACGCGGTGATTACGGACTTCTTCTCTGTTAAATACGGATAAAGAAGAGATACAGTTTAAATGACTAGTAAGTATGGAAAAGAAGACAGCGTGTTAATTTTTCTTAGTTAAATAATAGTAATTGATTGAGAGACAAATGCAAATACTCCTCCCAGATCTCAGTAAAAATCACCTGTGAATGTTTAGACAATAGATGTTGGTAGGTGGTAGTAGAGGTACTGTTCAACGTCTTCGGATTGAAAGACATTTCTTTAAAAAGGAGGTTCTTTTGGGAGGTTTGAGAAAGGGAGAACAAGGCTATATGGGATTTGTAGAGTTCTAAAATTCAAAACAAGTTCCTTACGGGAAAAATAAAACGCTTCTACAATGTAGAGACTAGAAGATTGCTTCTTCCATTCATTTTTATCATGAGACCGACGTTCATTTCGGTCACTGGGGCTCCACTTATTAGAATTACCGATGGGGAAAAGGAAAGTCAGGTAAACATTTAAACATGCTTATCGGAAACATGTCTCTCTACTTGAACTTGCAAACGAAAGCGTATTTACGGAACAGAAAGGAGCTACCATCATCTTGTCTGCAATAAAATTATATGTGCTCTCAAATATTAGCGACGGAAAATCGATTTGCGTTGGTGGAAAGATCGTGAGAGAAAAAATGTCTATGTAATTTAGTGGGCTGATAATAAGTGACACAACATCTTACGAAGATTGCTGTGCGTGCTGACGATACACTTCCCGGTCTACGTTAGCAACAGGCTGTAGGTACTGTAAGCAGCTTATCACTTAAGCAATCGCTTCCAGTCAAAGGAACATCCCAAGAGTGCAATTAGAGGGGAGAAGTTATGTCACATAATACTCGTATGACAGTACACGAAATAGTTAAACACAATCGACAACGACTTTGGTGGAGGAAGGTCGACAGCTGACGTAATTAAACGTTACGAGTAATGCATTACGATAAAGAAACATGCCGGAGCTTCAAGAAATTTTTAAATCAATCGTCAGCTTAAAAAAGGCCATTCGACAGAGTTCATATAGATCTTTATTGGACAGCGCTGTGATATATATTAAAAGCAGAGCATTAACCGCGTTTGCATCGATGGCATCCTAGCGGATCCTGTCCAAGCCGCACCCAACATCTCAGCGGAGATCCTACAGCCACTAATAACTCGTAGGACCGCATGGCAAGCAAAAGTCACTTTGACTGCACTTTCTTGATACTTTTGGGACAAAAGTTGTCCCCCGATGTTCTTAGGCGATTTATGGCATTTTCCATCACTCTCGCCAGAACTTCCGGCGACAGATATTGTGTTTGAATATCTTTGAGAGCCTTGAGTGTGAGTGTCAAGTGTCTGGGCCTTGTTGACACAGCCTCGTGACTTCGAAAAACTCAAAAAAAAAAAAAGAAGAAAAAAAGGTCTGGAAGGGTTAAATCAGGCGATCTTGCCGGCTAATGCGAATTGCCCAAAGGAGAGATTAGGCAACTGGCAAAAACAGCCCTCAAAATGGATGGTTTGGTTGTGGCTCGTACAGTATGCATTGCTCCATCCTGTTCGGACCACATGTTCTCCAGTTCCAATTAATCCAATTTAGGAAGGAGAAAGTCGTTGAGCATGGCTGTATAGCGCTCGCCGTCCACAGTAGTCATTTGGCCCGCGGCGTTTTCTTAAAATTAAGACCCGATGACACCTCCAGCGTAAACAGCACACCATGCAGTAATATTTTTCATGGTTTATACGCGGATTTTCGGTGCTCCAGAAGCGATAATTTTACTTATTGAAGACGGCTTGAGCGTAGGTTATACGAGCTTGCCAGTCAACAACTAACAGCTGATGCACTGTCAGCACTTTGTAAGGGAACATCTTCTAGTATTTCACCAAAATTCTCTGTAAAGACCTCCGTTTGATACCCAATTGTGTGGCACGTAATGGTCGATACTCCGGGGTCTTCTGCGACATCTTTAACTACAGCTGCGATATTATCAGCAGAACCGCTGCTCCCGGGCCGGATTTGTACCATAATCTTCGTAGCATTGGCCCGATTGTCCACCGACGAATTATTCCACAAAAAAAATCTATTTACCTCACAAATGTCAAATTAAAATTGGAATTTGCCGCCATTTGTTAAGATTATAAAATCTTCTGATAGGGTGATGACATTTCTGTTGTAAACTTTACGCAACTTTTCGCTAGCCTCAGTTGTTTGACTCACGATTTTGAAGTAATAAAGCAAAATATGGTAAATGTGCTCGTCAAATTTGTTCATGTTTAAAACCATAGGTGCAAACACAAAACCTAACTGAATCGGGCCAACCTTCTTTTTTTTGCTCATCGTCGGTATGATGTCTTAAATTTGGAACAATAATGTTTTCAGTACTAAGACCAATCTGAGTCAGTTTCTATCCAAAGAAGCCACGGGCAGCTCTTTACCGTTATTAATAGAAGTATGAATATGCAACACCCAATGGCCGACAAATATATGAAAATAAAAACTTCATGCAACTTCAAGGGGGCAGCAACCAATAGACATACCAATACGAAGGAAAAAATGGTAGTGGGTTGGCCAACCAAACATGGAGAAGAACAGTTCAGGAGAAATTACGAATACTATTGTTTAGGGGGACTTACACTTTTCATTTTTGTAATCTGGAGCATCTCAGAAACGAGCTTGTAAAAGGATTCGCCAGATTTCTCTTCACGATTTACGAGTACATGCTGTAATGTTGTAAAACTTCAAACGCGTTTTCCCTAAAGTTGGAGAACAACTCAACGTATTGCGATACATTTTTTTTTAAATTCGCAGGAAACACTTGGTCCCGATCGTTAATTTTTGAAAAATATTGGTTTTGCTGATCTCTGCTTCGAAAAAGACAGAAAACATAGTACAAAAAAATGACTGCCATTTCGCGAAAAATCTAAATTTCGAAAAAGTGAACGTCTTGCTGACGTAACAACAATTTAAAGTGCTGTTGAATTTTTGATTTCAGATAACTAGGGTGGACCCAATCCTACATACCCTTTGACCCTTCACTTTTGACAAGGGCTCTGTCAGAGCCACCTATAGGTCTTGGAAGTCAACATTTACATGTAAAAAACAAACATCAGGTATACAGTCCGTTTGATAAGATCGTATACGGCAAAACTCGTTTATGAAAACTGGTTTGGAAATGGCATTTGCATTAGCAAATAAAATAATACTTCTGCTAAGATGCTTTGAATAAAAAAATTTAAAGAGTGTTCAATTTTTGTCAGAGACGGAAGTATTTTAAAATGAGTGTCGCGTTACGTTATGTCACGTTATGAAGCAGTATTCTTGTGCACGCATCCAAAAGGACCGAAAATATCATACGGAGCAGCTGCTAAATACATGAAAAAGTCAAAATCATTTGTTAGCAAGCGGGTGCACCGTTATTCCCAAGTTAAAAATGTGGATGATTTGCCGGATCGTGGGTCTACGCCAAAAACAACAAAAAAGCAGGACAAAATGATTCTACGCGTGTTTGAAAAAAATTATCTTCTATCGTTACGTGGAGGACAAGGGATTTTACGTAAAAGGGGTCTAAATGTGTGTTGTGATACGATACGAAGACGTTTTTCAAAGCACAATAAAGAAACCACTACTGTCAAAAAAACACGTAGAAAAACGACTCAGATGGGCCAAGGAGAATTTGGATAGAGATTGGAACAACGTTATTTTTTCAGATGAAGCTTCTTTTTGGGCATGGTCTCTTATCACTCATACCTGGTGTACACAATCCAATAAATTAATCAAGCGGACCGTCAAACATCCGGCAAAGGTGCACGTTTGAGGATGCTTCTCAAAACAAGGATTTAGCAATTCGTTCATGTTTACAAATACTCGTAACTTAAACGCACCCAACATCGTCAAAATTTATAAGAAGGCTTTAATACCATCTGCCCAAAGGTGGTTTAAAAGAAGGAATTAGAATTGGTTACTGCAAGAAGATAATGACCCGAAACATCGCAGTCGTTTGTGCAGTGCGTGGAAACAAGAAAATGACGTCGATGTGTTAGATTGGCTATCACAGTCGCCGGATGCAAATCCCATTGAAAATGTTTGGGCATTCATGAAGCTAAAGCTGTAAGGAAAGAAGATCTCGACGGTCAAACAATTATCACGAAAAATACGAGTTTTATGGAGATCTTTGTCTCAAGATTATGCTATAAGATTAGTAGAAAGCATGCCTCGAAGACTCCAAGCAATTATTGATAATGGAGGAGAGTGGACAACAGTGGATTAATTGAAAAGCATTCAAGTAAATAAACAAAAAAAAACAGTACAATTGATTTTTTTTTATTATTATAAGTTGTTCTTTAATTTTTTGTCGTGTACGATGTTATCAAACAGACTGTAAAATTCAATCGATCTACGAGTGCAATAACAAAAAAAAAAGTTTCGTATTAAAATCTTCTCTAGTTTTTTTACATAAAGTTCTTGACAATTGGCTTCAAAATTGGCCAACTATGTGTTAGTTTTCTTTAAATGTTGTCATTTTTTTTTTTAATTATAACAATTTACAACCAACAATAACTTACCTAGAACTATAATCTTGAAATGATCCACCGTCCAATAAACGTATCTTTGCGAATAGCACCTCATTAACCAGGGCCACCTCAACCAAATCCTTCAGCTGCACCTCAACATTAAACTTGTACTTCTTCTTTTTCATCATAAAGGCCATCCCAGGGGCGCTTGGCCCAAGTAATGTCATTCAGGGTTCCGTCTCGACGAAATATTGTTGCCTCTTTGTGAATATCTTTCACAATTTTTTTTTTGTTTTGTTTTGTTTTTATTTAAATAAAAAAAATAATAATAATATAATTGTTATAATAATTGTTCTCCTCTAACGTAGGTCTATACGCGTGTGTCTGTTGCTAAGTCTTGATTTTTATTAATGGAAGTGTACGAGTTCTTGGTTTTGTTGTTTTTATTTTTTTAAATTTAACTTTTGATTCGTTGTATTTACTGAGGAAGCGATTTTTAATTTGTTTGCTTGTTTATTTCTATTTTTTTTTTCTAATAATTTCTTTTTTAACAACCTTCTTGTGCTTGTATTTTAATGATAACCGAAAGCGTCTTTTAGTTATTTTAAAATTAAAAATTCCTTAGCTGGTGGTGATTCATTTTATTTGCATGTTTTTCTATCAGACTTTTTGTGTGAGTGACTGTAGACCGTGTTTCAACGTTCCAAAATGCGGATGCAATGAGATAGTTCTGAAAATAGACAGAAAAACTGATTAAAAAAAAAAAAAACTTGTTTAGTTGATAAGAGTAGTAGAATTTTGTTCGTTTATTTTGGTCGGCGGGTAATAATAGAGTCTAATGGTTATCTTTTCGGTGAATGAGATGAGAACATAGGAATAGATAAGAAATACGAGTATATCAAGGGGTCAAGTGGATCATAGTGCAATGAAACTAAATGTAGAGTAAAATGAAAGGAAATCAATTAAATTGTTGAACAAAGTTTACTTTGTGTAATACTATAATCGCGCATTTTATAAGGAAAAAATGATGAAGATGTTCAGCCACGTTTGTACCAGATTGATTAGCTTACAGTTCATCTATTGCCGGAAAAATGTTTGCTGTTGCTGCGGTATACGAAGTTCAAATATATAAGTAGAACTTTTTGATCAGCTCTGGTTTTTGAGTTTCAGATATCTACGTTCAAAATAGAAAAAACATTTTACTAAGAAATTACTTACTTACTTACTTTAGGTGGCGCTACAGTCCGGGGTGGACCTGGGCCTCAGTCAACAAGCTACTCCAGCCAGCTCGATCCCTGGCTAGCTGTCTCCAGTTTCGCACGCTAAGTTGGCTGAGGTCCTCTTCCACTTGCGTGCGCCACCTGAGTCTTGGCCTTCCTCTACTGTGCTGTCCCTCGGGGGCGGATTCGAAGACTTTTCGGACCGGAGCATTGGTGTCCATGCGCTCTACATGACCCAGCCATCTCAGTCTTTGGATCTTCACTCTTCTGGCTAGGTCCATGTCGCTGTACAGTCCATACAGTTCGTCGTTATATCTCCTCCTCCACTCACCGTCAATGCAGACGGGACCGAAGATCGCCCGAAGAATTTTTCTCTCGAAGCAACCAAGAACACCCTCATCCATTTTTTATAACGTCCATGCCTCTGCGTCATAGAGCAGGACCGGGATTATTAAAGTCTTATAAAGGGTGACTTTTGTTGTCCGAGAGAGGCCTTGCTACTCAATTGCCTTCTTAACCCAAAGAAACAGCGGTTGGCAAGAGTTATTCTTCGCTTGATCTCAGCGCTGGTGTCGTTGTCTGTATTTATAGCGGAGCCTAGGTAGACAAAGTCCTTAACTACCTCAAAGTTATATCTGTCGAGGGTGACGTTCTGCCCGAGACGTCGGTGTTGGTTGTCCTTTTTGCTTGACAGCATATACTTGGTCTTGCCCTCATTGACCGCTAAACCCATTTTCGCCGCTTCCGTCTCAATACTCGCGAAAGCGCCACTGACATCACGCTGCTTTCTTCCGATTATGTCAATATCGTCGGCGTATGCGAGTAGTTGGACGGACTTTTGAAAGATAGTGCCTCTTGTGTTTGCTCGTGAGTTTTGCACTATTCTTTCAAGTACGATGTTGAAAAGATCGCATGACAGCGCATCGCCTTGTCTAAATCCTTTCTGGACATCAAAGGTCTCGGTGAGATCTTTACCGACCTTGATGGAGCAGCGTGCATTCTCCATCGTCATCCCGCACAGACGGACGAGTTTGGCAGGGATGCCAAAACTAGACATTGCTCTATATAGCCCGTCTCTATAGATGCTGTCATACGCGGCCTTGAAATCGATGAATAGGTGGTGGGTATCGATCTGAAGCTCATGGGTCTTCTCCAAGATCTGCCGTAGTGTGAATATCTGGTCGATGGTGGACTTTCCTGGCCTGAAGCCACACTGATATGGACCTATCAGGTTGTTGACGAACGGCTTCAGGCGTTCACACAATACGGCGGATAAGATCTTATATGCGATGTTAAGGAGACTGATCCCTCTGTAGTTGGCGCAGTTCAGAGGGTCTCCTTTCTTGAGAATTGGACAAACAATGCTGAGGTTCCATTCATCGGGCATACTTTCGTCCGACCATATTTTACAGATGAGTTGGTGTATGCTCCTTACCAAGTCATCGCCTGCCGCTTTGAAGAGCTCGGCAGTCAGGCCATCCGCTCCAGCAGCTTTGTTGGACTTAAGCTTCGATATGGCTATCTTCACTTCATCCAGGTCGGGTGGACGGAATTGTTGGTCATCATCGTCCAGGTTGAAAGGTTGATTCTGCCTGACAGCGGTATTTGGTCTGTCATCGCCGTTATACAGTCTGCAGAAATGATCTTTCCAAATCCTCAGCATCGACTACGATTCTACTACGATTTTCCCTTGTTCATCTCTACAGGCTTCGGTTCGGGGTTTGTTTCCGCGGCATGTTATTTTTACCTTTTGGTAAAACTTCCGAACCTCATTCCTGGAGTAGCATCTCTCAATTTCCTCGATCGCGCGCTTCTCATGCTCTTTCTTCTTCCTCCTGAGAAGCCGGTGCTCGTCCCTCCTCTTCCGCTCATAGAGCTCATGAACAGCTCTGGTCTTTCTAAGCAGCGCCGCGTTATATGCATCTTGCTTAGCTGCATGTGCTTGCCGGCATTCATCATCGAACCAGGGGTTTCGTTGTGGTGAACGAGTGAAACCCAGCACATCAGAAGCGGCATCTCTGATGGCGGTTGGCAGTGTTTCCAATGGTCTTCGATGTTTGATGCTGGCGGCATTGGACCTCTTAAGATATTAAGAGACACTCGATCGGAAAAGGACTTGGCGATCTCTTGCGATTGTAGCCGTCTGACGTCGAATTTTCTCACAGCATTAGTTTGTCTTGGCGTAGTTTGGGATATCCGCACCCGTACCTTGGCTACAACAAGGTAATGGTCCGAGTCGATGTTGGCTCCTCGGAACGTACGGACATCCATAATGCTAAAGGAGTGTCTTGCGTCGATCGCAATGTGATCAATCTGGTTGACTGTTCATTGATCAGGAGTTCTCCAAGTCCCCTTGTGTATATCGAGATGTGGGAACCGCGTGCTAGCCACGACAATGTTTCGCCCCGCCGCAAAGTCGATTAGCCTGAATCCGTTATCGGAGGTGGTGTTGTGCAGGCTATATTTTCCGATTGTTCCACCAAAGATACCCTCTCTTCCAAGCTTTGCATTAAAATCACCGAGGACAATTTTAATGTCATACACCGAAGCCAGTAACCCGTTCCGGGATGTGAGCGCTGCCGTTGACCCTTATAGGGCGCATCCGCCACCATCTCTTTTCCAAGACCCTGACTAAGTCCTGGAAATCCTTTCCGGCCTGAGCTCCAAATATGTCGGAGTAGCCCGGATAAGGTCTTGTTTTGTTTTTCCGACACTAATCCTGGTTAATGGCGCAGGAAACTCGCCATTTGCCCCCTTCACTTCGCAACCTCTAGTGAGATTCCCAGATGGCGCCACGGGGAGGCGTGAAGTAGGGCTTATTAGCAGAGCTGCAAGATGTTCGGCTGCAGAGTCTCATTCTCCTCATTTAAAGAACCAGCACCTGTCGGAAGATGCTACTTCTACGAGGCCTTATACTAATCGTTGCCATACTAAGAAAATAAGTATTGTAAAAAAACGTCGCTTTACTGCCCTTCTCTTGTGCAGAATTAGGAAAATGGCGTATCAGGGACCAGCAATAGTCAGACATAATATTTGTATCCCAAAAACCCTGAAAACGTTCTTCCAAAAAAAATGCAGTTGCGAAGAAAAGCGATTTAAAATTTTCGGGGCAAAAAAACGACAATTCTTCGACTTAGCAGTTTTTTCGTGCTAAGATACGTTTGGAAGCGTCTAACCCTGCCCTTCTTCTTCTTGAACAAAACTATACCTTAACAAAAGAAAAGGAACAGGCCCTCTCAAATCGAGCGCGCACCTGCGGCCGAAAATTCGCTGCCATTTCGAAACGAATAAAGATTTTGCTTTGAAATTTTAAGGAGACATTCTTGAGATGTTGTAGAATTTTTAAAAAATAAAAAAATAAAACAAATGTCGGGACCTTTCCCCTTAAGTTACTGATTGCATGTGACTAGCAGCCACGTACACCTATTCATACATTTCTCATTACCACAAGGACAACGATAGAAACCAGAATCCCTTTATTATGACTCTCCTTGCTATCAGAGCCCGAACAATAACTTAGGTACGGCCCCTTAGGCAACTTTCGAACCGGTAAACCAGAATGTAATATATATTGTCCATTCTGGTCGAATATCTTTTCCCATCTTACTGGCAGTAGCATGATTCCACGCTCATGCAATTGTTGTTCTTTACTCGCAAATAAACTGAAGAAGGTGATTTTGACCCCATCATTTGAAGGAGGTCAAACCGTCTTAAAAAAATCTGTAGATATCTGAACAAAATAATAATCAGAAGGTGCCACATCTGCAGAATATGCTGGGTAAATTCAATCTTTTGATCAGTTTTGGCTTTTTCTATTCAAGTGAATCATTGAATCATTCAATTTGTTTAGTTGATGATACGAGTAGAACCCTTCGAAATTGATCACTGTATTGTCCAGCTGAAGCTTTAAAAAAAACTTCCTTGAATATCCCACCAGTTTCATCGTTTTAACACCATGGTTTTTTGCGTTTACCATTGTTGTAGTAGACAGCCCATTTCTCGTCCCCCGTGTGGATGGAAAAATTTATCATTTTCATGACGTTCGAAAAGCAAATCACAGACATCAACTCGAAGGCACAAATTTCTTTCCGTAAGAATATGAGGGGCAGACATGTCGAGCTTTAGGATTCAACCCAGGCGTTTCAAATGAGCATGAATTGTCGAATTTGATAAATTCAATCTCCCAAGTTGTTATTCGCCGGTTTGCATTTATTAATGTCTTTATTGTGTCTTCATTAGCTTTAACTGGCCTTGCAGAACGTGGTGCCTCTTCAACATCAAAATTGCCGGATCGAAATTTTGCAAACCAGTTTTGGCATTGGCGTTCTGTCGATACATCTGCCCCCTATACGTTCGATACCTTTTTTCTAGCTTGAACAGTATTTTTACCTATTCGATAGAAAAAAGGAAAATACTTCGAAAATGCTGTTTTTCACTTTCCATATTTGGAAGGGCCTTAGTAGAACCTTAGTTTCAACCAACAAGCCTCTCCGTCAAGCACGTTTTCTTGCAGTGCACTACTCCAAATTGATTGAAGGGACCTTCACTTCCGTGGCCCACCGTAAATGCGAACAAACGTTCTTTGGGCCGGAGCTATGATGTCCATTAGCTGAGCACAGTCCAGACATCTCCAAACACGCCTAACTAGACCGATATTGTTGTACATCCCGTTTTTTAGTATTTAGGACCCTCTCCCAAAAACAAAAGACCAAAACCACGCACAGTATCTTTCTCCCGAAACGTCAAAGTGCTTTCGAATAAACGATGATGAGATTCTAATAGAAACCCGAGATCATTATAACAAGAATGATTTACAACGACTTAGGCACTTGACCACTATTCCTGTTTAAAACGAAGCCCATCTTTCCAATCCAATTTTGAGCAATTTGCTTTTGAGAGCATAGTCTGGCTTAACTAATGTATTACAACTATGTAGATACGATGCAAGCGAATAAGGCAGATTCACTTATGACTTCTTAAAGAATATTTTATTTTTGAACGCTTTTTCAGAACTTGAGGTTAAATCGCAGTTTGGAATCCAATTTAACGTGACATGGTTCTCTAAACGATTTTTTTTTGCTTATAAGAGGCATAACCAATAGTTTGTGATTTGCTCATGCGGTGCTCCCATTGAGGATTGATTGCATGTTTTGTGTGTGTCCCAAAAATTTGGATCATAGAGATTTGCAACTAGGGCTATCACCGGTATGGGTGAAGAGTATGACGTCAGCCGCGTCTTCACTATAAGGGCGCAATTCAAAGAACTTTGTTGCTGTTCCAATAAGGTTTTTCCTATCCTTGACAACGTTCGGGTTCTGTTCACCATGGTTCTAGAGTAACTCGATCGTATTTTCTCTGTGCAACTCCATTGATATCTGATTGAAAATATACAATATTTCGAAACGAAAGTTCCTGCTAGAATAATAACCTCTGACCCTTGCATTTAATAGCCTATACAGTATGTGTTGAAGTGAGTTCTCAATCAATTTCATCTTCACTCACAACTCTAAACGAACTGACACTGAAAAATCTTCTGAAAACCAAAGTTGACATCCCATAAATATTTCATATCTATAACGAACAGTATAAATGGCTGGGCGTACTATTACAGAAGAGCAACTTGTTGCTTGACTTCCATCCGCCCTGTCATGTGGTTTTAGTTTATTTTAATTTATCCCCTTGTGGGATCATTGAAGTTCTCCACATCTCTTGGTTTATCTGGAAATAGAAACATGCATGTGAATTTCGACTCACATCGGGGTATTAGTACCAGAATTTATAAGATGAAAACAGATTCATAACATATGCTCCTGTGTATTTCGGTTATTATATCTGAGAGTTACTTCTGCCGCGGATATGGGTTTTTGATGACAAACGGATATTGCAATAATTTTTATGGATTATATTTAAAATGCAATTGGAGTTTGATTCAATGGGACGAGCTTGTTGAATGAGGAGCTTCTAACTAGAGCATACTTTTTTATATGAAATACATAATTCATTCTAAGTCTGAGTTCAGGGCAGGGTTATTGTTGGACTGATTCTACAATAGTAACACCTTTAAGTTACCCACTTCACCTCCAATATATTGAATTTGTATGCAGGATGACAATGCCTCTGTCTGCATACTTGAAATCTAAATCTTATGTTCATTGTTACCAACCTAACAGAACAATAAATGAAAAATAACAAATTCAATTACGTGTTAAGCCCGCTCAAGAAAAGTCTAGTCAAACGTGACGATAAAGAACTGAATTTATTTTTACTTTAGATGTGAAACACAAAGTATTTCAAACACTCATCTGGCCTTGGTTTTTGGCACTTTTCTTCTTTAAAACATCCAAATATGTAATGGATATTATTTCATTTAATACTTCATACTCGTATTTTCCTCACGTATTGACATTGCTGGTGCGTCATTCAAAAACCATTCTTCAAATCGCTTTATTGGGTCCACAATTTTTCTGATATTTTTGTATTTGAGTGATCTAATTACTGTCGGCCCCTATTGGTCTTAGTTTAAATCATCATACACTAGCTCATTTTCATTGCAATTGATGGTTAGTGACATACACAGTGTGGCAAATAATATCCCGGACTGGCTCAAGAAAAGATAATAAAAACACTTTCTGTTTAATTTGCGGTGTTTTTATTCGAAAATTTCCCCTCCCTGTTCAATACACTGTTACGGCAATTCAATAGTGATTCAAATGACTGGTCTAGCTCAGTGCTCTTGCCCTTGAGTGTCGTCGTAAAAGCATCATTTCAACTACAGTTTTAATATCGGGAACAAAGAGAAGTCGCGCGGTGCCAGATCAGGTAAATACAGCAGATTATTTAGCACACAGACTCGATGTCGAGCAAAAAGTTTACGAATAATGAGGGCTGTGTGACTCGGTAAATTATCGTGCAACAGAGTCCAATCTTTGTTTGATTGAATCCTCGTAAAGAATGGCTCGAATAGTCGGACGGTGGACCTTTTTTGATTACTTTTGGCGTTTGGCCGTCCTGTAAGTTTTTCATCCTCCAGCGTCTCTCTGCCGCCCAAAAAACAGTCTATGCCACTTGAAAACAACTCTTTAGCTCAAGTATTCACCACGGTACACTTGTTGCATCAATCGGAAAGTTCCGGAAGCATTTTTACCAAGTTCCGCGTGGAATTTGATGTCCAATAAAAAAGTGTTCTGGAAAAATAATTTTTATAATAGTAAAATATCAACCAAATGTCATGCGATTTTAAGCGATAGTAGAGAAAGATTTAAGCTTCAAAACGAATGTGCGGACAAATATATGGCACACTTGATTGTTGAGGTGTCCGGGATATTATTTACCACACTGTATCTATCAAGTATTTAAATTAATTGAATTTAAACACGATGTTCAAGAATTTGAATTGCAGGTACAGCAAAGGGAAATGCGGACATTAGGTCTTGGTATAACTGGTTTATTAGCCATTTTTTAAGCACCTTTATTCAAGGATTGCAGATTGCTATCGCTATCATAAAAGGCAAGTCGCTCAAGGCATTTTAATTTGTTCTTTCATTAGAAAATCTTCCACGACATAAAAAGCAATGGGCTTTGTACACTACCCTGGTCTTCTCCAGCTTCAACTTCTGAGAAATCGTTTGTTTTAACAAAATGAACCATATCGCGTATAGTCGTTTAAATAAGCTCTCCCAAATCAATAGAGACGAGATGTGTCTCTCAAGGCTCTCTTCCTCCTTCATTATCCATAAAGGTTGCCTCCTACAAAGTAACTGTCATAGGGCCAGCGCACACTGGACTATTTACCCCAGGGTTACTCCGGGGTAAAACTGGTTTTATAGAAGAGGGAGATGAAGTGCGAAGAGAAAACGGGTAAAATTTTGAACCAGAGATGAAGCGGTTGAACATCGGAGTAAAACATATACACGCATAAATCGTCAATTTTAAGGATGAGAAAAAAAATCAGAAAAACCACAAACAAAATCGGTTAATATGTATACACAATTTTACCCCGAAATATTCATCCCGTGTGCGATTGAAGTAAAAGTTACCCCGGTTCAACCCTGGGGTAAAAGTAGTCCAGTGTGCGCTGGCCCATAAAGTTTAATGGTATTGTGCTGTCGATAGTAAAAACGACATAAGTATCACCAATCGGTAGTTGTTACAAGATATCGTAATGCTTTTGCCTTTATACAGTGGCGTTATAATACATTTTGTATGCCTTTTTTTTTTTCGTAAATTCGAAAGCTGGTTCTGCTGGTTCTGCCAAATTATCATGAATTACCACCAGCAATTGCATTAACTTTTCTTCTAAAATAAAGAACCAAAGAGAAGGGTTTGGTTCCAGCGCCCGAGAATGGGGTATATTGGAAGAGCTGTTAGTTTAGGGCAAGTTCCATTTTCGAACTGTATCACAACCTACAGCCAGTTGGAATTCGGAGATCCTTGACCACTATAAACAACCATTAAGATTAAAATATGCAAATATGTGTTCAAGCTCCAAAGAAGACAACGATTATTTTCACAAGATTGTTTCTATAGGCTCTACGACCAAGCATATCAGCAATATCTGCCTTTAAAAACGCATTAGACTGTATTTCTATTAGGTGTCCTCTAAACGTGCGTGTAAAATCTTTCAAATTGTTTATCAAAACTCGAGTTCTTCGTTATGTTTATTAATAAAAGCGAACAACTCAGCGCCCAGTGAACAAATTCAAATCGATTTGTTTATTCCATAATGTGGCCGAACTAATGAAACAGCGAAACACCAGGAGTAAAGAAATATTTGCAGCTGTACGGGAGAAGGTAAGTCCGCAATGAATCGGTTGTGCACGTCTCAAGAGCTGGGCATCTCCAGAAAGACTATGGAACTTTCTTTTTGCGAAAAAGACTTGGCTATACGTCCATATAAGATCGAATGGACCCGTACTTAAACAGAACGATTATCGTACACGTCGAACTGTAGTCAATGGCGTTCTATTGAAAATGGAAGATCTGGATTTTCGGCTAAAAATTATCCAGAGTGTCGAAGCAACTGTTTGGTGATGTTTTCATGTCGAAGGTGCCATTGGGCTATACTTCTTTCGAGATTCTACCAGTAAGCCAGTCAATGGGGAGCTTTATCTCTCCATTTTAATGAAGTTTTTTATGGTAAATTCGAACTGGAAGACTTGGGGATATGCGGTTTCAACAGGGCGTTTACACTTGCTAGAGAGCGTGAGTCACAATCAACTTATTAAATATGAAGTTCGGTAATTGTCTTATCGCTAGAAATAGGCCCACCAATTTAGCGTTCCTAATGGGTCAACAATTCCGTGACTGTTTAAATGAAAGATAATTTATTCGAGAAAGAACCAAGACTTCATCCGACTTTAATTAAATTTTTAGAATACATAATTGAGATATCGGGCTGAAATCACATGTAAGCAACACATGCAAGATTTAATTATGGAATTTAATCTCGTTCATATGGGCACCGCATGCAGGTTTGCAACGATCGATTCTTTTAAATCTAATTTTCCACCACTCTACCATATCACCCGGCTGTATTGGAATATTGTTCCTGAGCTCCTCTAAAGTAGTTGGCTTATGAGCATAAACCAACGCCTTAACTTCTTTCTTATCCTTTTATTAACCCTTTCCTCGTTATACGAACTTATGCGTAACGAGTTTCCCATTTTTACTGCATTGCTGCTGCTCCGCTTATGGGGTTGGCTAATGTCGCAGACCGCAGAACGCGTCTACATAATGCTCGGTCCTGGATCGCTTCAGTGGTTAACCCCAGACGTTGTTGCGCATTTGCCATCTGAGAAATCCAGGAATTCTTTTTCCGTTTTCTTACAACGCCTTAACGTAACCCCATAAAAATAATTTCCACGCCGTTAAATTGGCCAGGCCATTCTTCGACTTCACATGGTTCCGAAGATCAATTGTTTGACCAACTGTGTGTCATGTGGCACCATCTTGTCGGAACCACATATCATTCATGTCAAGTTTATCTAATTCTGGCCAAAACTTATCTTCGAACACCGCACTATAGTGAACTTCATTGACCGTAAAATGGCGAAAATTGCCGAAGATGATTTTTCAATGAAATTCGGGATTTTCCTCAAACTTTTCCAGAGACCAACCGGATAAGTCTCGGCGCTTAAAATGGTCAAGATGCTTCAGTTCTTGAGTTAATTTGACCTTGTAAGGGTGTAATATAAGATCTTTCTACGAAATTCGTGAAAACAGTGAACGGAGTGGCCCCGACTGATTTGGCTCATTTTGGCTGCGATATTCTTTGTATTTCAACCGATGCGTTGTCTCACTGGCACAGGTACATTCGATAGTGAATATCTTTACTCCAAATTATCAACTATAGTAAGGACAGCCTGTCTAGTGGGACGATTATTACGATCGAAAACTAAAGTAAGCGCTCTTAAAGTTGCGATCACTGACTTAGAATCTCGGTAGTCATTTCAATGATGGAAATGTACACCTTGGCTGACGTTTTAACATGACGGATTACGGCCCAATTTATAAAATTTCCATTTGGCAGCTCCACGTGTAGTACTGCCTTGTTTTTATGGAAATCGATTGCGTTTCTGGTCCACTGTGAGAACTAAATAACGTAGATTGCTCAAAATTTGACAGTAGTTCATTGACAGATAGCTCTTATATTAAGAATGCATGATGTGGTTAATCTCCCACAAAAGCGTCGGACTTGTAATACGCCGAAAGGAAGACAAAACTACAATATACGTGTATTGGTGGCTCAAGTGGTAATGAACAAAAAAAATCAAGTAAGATGTGTAGTTGATTAGAATATAATAATAAGCCAGCTCTCACTAAGAATGTATTCTCCCCATTAAATGTTGGATGACACCCATGGATCAAAATAACCACTGAGCCCAACATCTATCTTCTCTCTTTGTCCAATTTTCCAAAAAAACTTAACACATGCTGAAGCATTTTAAGTGTATTCATACCCACTTGAGTGTTAAGTTGTTTAAAAAAATAAAATAAAAATATCGCTGCATTGATAGAAAAGTGTCACAGCCATTGGAACTAGTCGACTTCTTTGCTGTCCAAGGCTCTAATGTTACCTTGTAATCCTAATGGATTCGTTGTTACTGGAAAATGATACTGATACGAACTTTGCTGATAAATTTCTCCGATAAGTTGAACAGTTTCAAGTTTCTGAGGGAGGACAAAGAAGTTCGGCAGAGCATTTGTTTTTGTACGAAAAGGGAAGGAATAAATTTTCATGATTAATCATTGATAAAAGATTCTATAAGAACTGTAATTGATTTGAATAAATGCAGACAAAAAACGAAGGACTATCTGCCCTTTCCAATAACATGCAATTTGTCTAAATTTCACTACGACAAGGACCTCCACTTAATACCCAGTAGCTTAAATATTCTGACTTTGTCAAACGACGACTATCTGAAACCTGTCACAGCAATTACTCCTCATTTGATATTCTCCTACCATCCTCGTAAAGGATTTAACTACAATACTACACCCGTCTAACAAACTCCTCGTTACTCGTTCAAAATTGATCAATCCCCCTTAACTATTTGGTAAATTATCTTCTTCTATCGCCATTATCTAGAATAGCTCTTCGTTGCCCGTCAAATCAAAACAAATACCCACCACTTTGGCTTGATCTAACTGAAATGGTTGTAATTTCTTCAAATTTCTTCCAATTGACCCATTTCGACACTATCATCCGTGCCCTACTCTTCCTCGACCTAAATCACCTGCCATTTGTCTACCATACTCACACACAACATGCGACTGAGATACTCGTACCATATGTTATTTAACCTACTTGCCTTTGCCGTCTATCTATAAGGACAAAAAAAAAAACAAACCCTTCTCGTTATTCCCAGACCGAAAGCAAAACGATTTTTATCGAAGCTTTTATCGAGATTAATTTCTCGGTTTAATAGCTTCACCAAAAAACCGCACATCACGAGATACGAATATGTACGAAAACAGTCTGTGAACATACCCCCCCATCCAAGTCAAAATGACATTTCACATTGCGCACACCACAACATTGTTTTCGAGAGGAGTTTGTTTTTCTTGTTTCTTTGAGCTCAGAGTCTATGGAAACGATATACCGTTGAAAATTAATTGACACCGACAAGCGGGAGTGGCGCCTGTAGGTTGAGTAGCACTGATTAGAAAAAAAAAAACAAAAAACCTTCAACTCTTTAACCTGTCAAAGTGTCGGGTATGTTCGCAAATATAGTAAACATCTTAATGACTTAAGGGCAAGAGCATGAGTACTCGTAGTCGTAGTCGTTTATGGGAGGAAAAGAAATAAAACTCTACCATTGCCATTAACTTCAGTGAAGATAAGGAAACAGTCGTAAATGTAAACCATGGTTGACGCAGAGGGAATATTTATTACCAAACCATTTGTACAACTAAAACATGAGTACCTATGTGTGTTCGGGTAGCATCCTTGAGGCCTCTTATTTTTCTCATTAGGTCGCGCTACCTTTGTTTACCAGTTTTACGAGTATAACTAAACTCCTTAGACACTCGGCCCACCAACACATTTTGGGATTATAATTATATTCATCATCCTTCGTGTAGGTCTGAATGTCAGAGCGTAGTAGAAGTTGAGGTATTCACACAGAGAACCTTCGTTATCGTTGTCGCTGTGTCGTCCAATTGATAAATTTCCTATCCGTGTTCGTATCCGTTGGGTTGTTGTAATTCAAGGACTTTCCAGCAATTAGTGTGACAGGTTAACAAGTGAAATTTCATCGGAAATGACAGATACTAAGTGGAAGCCTGAAAATGACGAAGAAACGGTCAGTAATTTGTAATTAAGATAAAATCCCGTGCGAGTTCCAAGAATGACTCATTGACGGGTTAACATGATATCCTTGATGTAAACAAAAACCAAAAAACAAAAAATCCTTTAAACAACACAAAAACTGGAGGAGAACAGAGCAGTGGTGTGTTGGTGTGCTGGTGTGTTTACCAACATAAGTAAGTAATTGTGACATGCAATCAGAATTGGCGTGTGGAGCTTTTTTGATGGCCCGATCAGCCTGAAAGCACCGGAAATAGGAGCGGCTTTTTGGGTGCAAATAGTCATCTGACACGTAGAGGTTTTAGCCTATGCTGGCTACGAAAAATAAATAAAAAATATTTTTTACAAAATTCTTGCAACGCAAATAGATTCTGACGTTATGAGGAATGGGATTGTAGCGTGCCTTTGTTTATATGTATTTTGGCATGCAAATGGCTTTGAAATGAACGCCGACAGGCTTTTAGAAGTTATGACGCGCTGGAAATAGTCGGTCATTAAGAGAGATTTTCTTTTTATGCGTGTGGACAATTTTTGCAAAACAAATAAAATAATTACTCGTACAACGGGTGCGCTATAGTCCGAGGACTCAATTAGTACATGTGTATCTCTTCAGTGAGTTAGAAAATTTTCCCCAACATCGGCCCTAAGAGGGAAGAAAACACAAGGCGCCAAGGACTGTTTTTATGAGCTCCAAGATAAGACTTATGCTCAATGCCATGGACGATGATAGAAATGGCTTTTTATATTTGCCACTCAACCAACTCTTCGAAGAATGCATTGAGTCCCAAAATAGCCTCCGCGACATAACGTCTGGAAACGGATTAAAGTGAATTGTTTTGTAGATGGATATTCCAACAGCTAGCACACGATTTACTGACATCTACATTTATATAAAAAACAAACTGTCATCGGATCATAAAATTTTCAACCAAATTTAAACGTAAAGGTAAACGAGGCAATGTACTCTTCCAGTATTATAAATGTCTAAGCATTCCAAGTGGCTGATGGTACCTCGAACCAAAATCTAGTTTCACCCATGGTAGGTCTACCGATATCTATAAAGAAATTCGTAACTTTGAACCTTTGCCGTTTGCGTATTCCTAAACTTTTCGCCGATTCTCGCACCGATTTCATAATACCTTTAGAAATATAGAATCGACCATGTTCACGGAAGCTTTGGTTTGATGAAGAGTCCAGTAAAACACATACATATGTACCTACAAGCAACGCTCCTATGAGATGGAACTGGAGAGAGGAACGAAAGCGATTTTTACGATCTACGAGCAAATCAGAAGTAGGAACAGTGATTGATCTAGGATCGAGGAGCAAAGTTCGAAAATTTTACCAAAAGCATCAATACAGAAGAAACAACCAAGTGCTCTAGTCACAGTGTGGAGGAACCATTTCTACGGACTGTTAACTGATGGAGACCACCCAATCCCATCTGTCAAGCAGGATGGGCCATTCAACTTCGACGATGAAAGCCAAGGTTTCCGTATGACTAATTTTAAGATAAATTACCAATACCTTACAAAGCTGGCCGACCGGAAGGTCTATCTGCTAAACTACTTACGACAGCGGAAGGTACTCGTAACTTATTTGAAATTATACATCAACGAATTTCTAGCATTTGATCCGAGAAAAATATGCTGGATGAATGGAACATCAGTTCTGTTTGTTTGAAAACATTTGTAAGCCGTCTGATTCGTCCCTATTTTCCCCAAATTTAGTCCGGCTAGTTCCGCAGTTGATAAAATATACAGACTAAGCAGATCCCAGAGAAACGCACAAAATCTAAATCGATTATCGATCTCGCTCAAATGCCGGTTTTGAAGAATTTTTAATTTCTGAGCTAGTGGAAGGGGACCTCAACCATGTTAGAGTGCACATTTCGAAAAGTTGAGCAAAGACCCTTTTAAACTTACTTACTCACTTTAGGTGGTGCTAGAAACCAGAGTGGATATGGGGCTCAATCAACAAGTGTCTGCAGCCAGCTCGATCTTTTGCTTGCTTTCTCCAGATTCGCAGGCTGAGGTCCCATTCCACTAACGTGCGCCACCTGAGTCTCGGTATTCCTATACTGCGCTACCTTCTCCTCCAATCACTGTCTATGGAGACCAATAATCACTTGAACAATTTTACTCCCAAAACAGCCAAGAGCACCCTCATCCATTTTGATAATGTCCATGCCTCGGAGCCATCGAGCAGGACTGGGATTATTAATGTCTTATTAATTGATAGCGCATGACAGCGCATCGCCTTGTCCAAATCCTTTTTTAGCATCAAAGGTCTTAGTAAGATCTTTAGCGATCTTGATGGTGCAGCGTGCATTCTCCATCATCATCCTGCAAAGACGGACTAGTTCGGCAGTTATGCCAAAACTAGACATTGTTCTGTATAGCTCGTCTTTATAGATGCTGTCATACGCGGCCTTAAAATCGATGAATATGTGGTGTGTATCGATCTGTAGCTCATGGGTCTTCTCCAAAATCTGCCGTAGTGTGAATATTTGGTCGATGGTGGACTTTCGTGGCCTGAAGCCACACCCATATGGACCTATCAGGTTGTTGACGAAGGGTTTTAAGTGTTCACAAAATACGACTGACAAGATCTTGTTAGCGACGTTTGGCGCTTTTCAGAGAGACTCCTTTCTTGAGAATCGGACAAACAAAACTGGTGTTCCATTCTTCGGGCAGATTTTCGTCGGACCATATTTTAGAGATGAGTTGGTGTATGTCATTGCCAAGTCATTGTGTGACGCTTTAAAGAGCTCTGTAGTCAGGCTGTCCGCTTAAACAATATTTGTTTGGACTTAATTGTTGGTCTACTTCGTCCAGGTTGAAAGGTTCATTCTGCCTGACAGCGGTACTTGGTTCATCATCGCCGTTATACAGTCTGCAGAAATGGTCTTTCCTAATCCTTAGTATCGACTGCGATTCTACCTTCCCTTGTTCATCTCTACAGGCGTTCGGGGTTTGTGTCCGTGGCATGTTTTTTTTACCTTTTGGTAAAACTTCCGAATCTCATTCCTGGAGTAGCATCTCTCAATTTTCACGACCGCGTACTTCTCATGTTTCTTCTTTTTTTTTCTCCTGAGAAGCTGATGTTCGTCTCTCCTCTTCTGCTCATAGAGCTCGTGAGCAGTTCTTGTATTTCTTTGCAACGCCAGTTTGTACGAGTCTTGCTTATTTGCATGTGCTTATCGGTATTCGTCATCAAACCAGGAGTTTTGTTGTGGTGGTCGAATGAAACCCAGTGCATCAGAAGCAGGATCTCTGAAAGCCTTTGTCATTGTTGCCACTGATCTTCGATGCTTGATGCTGGCGGCAAAGGACCTCTTAAGAGATTAAGGGAGATACGATCAAAAAAGCATTTGGCGATCCCTTCCGAATGTAGCCGTCTGACGTTGAAATTCCTCACAGTACTAGCTTGTCATGACGCTGTTCGGCATATCCGCAACCATACATAGATCGCAATGTGGTCTATCTGGTTGACGGTTGAGAGGGGGAAAAACCCTTGCCTCGCCTCGCCGATTAGACTAAATCCGTTAACGGAGAAGGTATCGAGCAGGCTATATCTTCCGACAGTTGCACAAACGACACCCTCTCTTCCTAGTTTCGCAGAATGTTGGCAAATTTGGCGTTAATACGCATCCAAATAGGTGCCTGTTAAAGAACCTAACATTCCACATTCGTTGCAACATGTTGGGGAAGTTCGTTGACCTTAATTCATTTGTATCGATTGTCAATAGTAGATCCATGCGTATCGAGGCTTGTTTATGTTTCGGAAATTTTGTATTTTTTCCATGGCCGGGTAGTTACCCCAGCGGCACAACCCTCAACCTGGACCGCAAGTTCAATTCAAACCTGAAAATTGTCAGTTCTATAATCTGACATCTTGTGTTGGAGGTGATTAAGATGTAAATTTACAATAGGCCAGATACGTCTGGCCAACAGAAAGATATAACATTGCGCTAGATACTTTAAACCAGCTTGTACGGGGAATGAGAACGAAGAAGGCTTAGCATCTTATTTATATTCGTGGTCAAGAACAAACCGTCATTGTTTCGTTATCCTTTTTGATAGACTCTGCACTCCCAACTACATTCGTAACACTAAAGCAAGTGGTATAAACATAAATGAAACTCTATTTAGACTTACTTTATCGTCTACCTACTAATGACATTTACTTGACATATCAATTCACTCCCTTTTATTAACTTAAATACCAGTAAAACATTTTATTTTATTGATCCCCTATTTCATATTCAATTCGCCCTTTTGCATTTCACTTAGCCTCCCTCATAATTGAGCGATAAAACCAAAACTCGTGCATGTCTCCTCAATAATAGTCGCCTTTAATGACACATTACGAAGTCTTTAAATGTTGAAAAAATAAAAGAACTTTTATGTTGTGTTCTAAGTTCTTCCCACTTAATCGCTTGTTGGGGCAATCCATCCCCAACATGTTGCTTAAGTAGACCTTTCTCACAAATAATAACGTCGTCCTAGCTCCCTTATTTGAACCCCATTAACTATGCATTCGCATAAAATATTCATCCATTTTGGTTTCTGTTGCCTACTTAATCAGTTCCACTTCGGAATTATATTGTCTTACCCAGAAACTGCGCGTAAATATTTCATGTTTCCAAATCCCCATCTACTGCAATCACCATCCCCAAAACAGCAATGGTATTCAGAGAAAAATATTATTGTACTTCCAAGTTGGCCTTGGTTTTAGTAAAAAAAAAAAAATAATAATAATAATAATACTAACAGGACAACGTATAAGTTGCAGATACATTTACATATGAGAAACAAACGGAAACAATTTTAAAACGAGGAAGAACGACAAGACTTCTTCTCCTTCCTCGATTAAGAGGAAGTTTCTAGAAATCGGACGCAGCGTTATGAAATAAATGTTTTTATTTCCTATTAAAGTGGACAGAGTGGAGACGCCCCAGAAGAGGCAGCAAATAAAGCACAGACTCACCCACTGATAGATAATTCCATAAACTACGACATTGCAACAGTAGGCAGACCAAGCAACAGAGTAACAACTTCCTCCGGACATGATTTAATAATTCATTTAAGAGCAAACGAATTTCTGTATTTCTCTCCCCTGGTGATTGTTAATCTGTTGAAATTATCCAGGACAGTGAGAGGGGAATTTTAGATGATATGATGACAGTTGTGCATGCAAAATATTACGAAAGTACGAAGGGTTTAACGATTACAGTACCCCAACTTAAAATTAGGAACACTGTGCATTTTTTTCTATCTCTCGCATCTCCGTGTATTTTTTTCTCTGTCTATCGCCAGTGCGGCACACAAATTAGTGCGGCTAAGGAGCAGTCGTCCTTAATTTCGGGGAAGACCGAAAGACTGTTTGAGTTTCATTCAGGAGATAGCATAGCATCGGATCGGATCAGTACAGAGCGTTATGTACGAATTTTTTGAGTATGAGACGAGTTAGAGCGCGGCTTATGCAGAGAATGCTGAATTTGTTGCAGAAACAGCATCGCATTGATGTCGCTAAAGAAATGCTTTCTTTGGGCAAAAATGTTATAGACGGCATCATTATCGGTGACAAGACATGGGTCTATGAATATGACCTCGAAACTAACCAACAATCATCGGAATAACGCGTTTTTAGGCGAGCCTAAATCCAAGAAACCAAGACAGAGTCGATCCAATCAAGGCTTTGCTGACCATTTTCTTTGATTGTCGTGGAGTGGTCCACTTCGAATTTCTTCCGCCAGGCCAGACAGTAAATAAGGAATATAACTCATGCTTTCTTCACTATGATAACGCACAAACTCACTTCAAAAACATCGTTCATACCGTTCCACAAGCTCCGTATTCACCTAACATGGCACGTTATGACTTTTTCCTATTCCTACGACTTATGTTACCAATTCTTGGAAAGCGTTTTAAGTCGATTGAGGCAATAAAAGAGAGTTTGCAGAAGGAGCTGAAGGTGATTCCAAATCCGGCCTATGAAAAGTGTCTTGAAGACTGAAGGAAGCATTGGAATATGTATACTATATTGATTGCAGTGGAGAATACTCGTAATTGAACCGTTTTCTTGTTACTGAAGAATTCCTTGATCAGAAGGTAATACTGATTTCTTATGGCCAGAAATTAAGGATTTGCACTTGAACGAGCTATGGTTCCAGCAAAATGAGGCTACGCGATACACAAGTCTTCCAACAGTCAATTTCTTACACACTAAATTCAACAATCGTGTAATCAGTCGTTTTACTGAAATTGTTTTACAGTTTAACTGCGATTTAACACCGTTTGACTTCTTTTTTTTTTACACACAACATTTAACATCGATGCTATGCGACCAATCCAGAGACGATTCAAGCATTCAGGAGCAATGCTGGTCAAGTTTTTCGTGAAATATGGGATCGAAACCATCAAAAATGTTTTGAAAAATTGGGTTGAGAGGGTGGCTTATTGTCAAGCCAGCCGGGACATTTATGTGAATAAAATATTAAGTGCGCAACTCGCTGTTTTTTCTTATGAAACTGCAACTTTACTAGGTGGGGTGAAAAGCAACCTCATTGACCACCTGAATGCCTTGCTACTGTAAAAAAGGATATGATGCCTTGAAGTCCGTTCATATTTAGGCAAACATGCCAAATTTCAGTGCGATACTGTCTTTAGTTTTGATTTGACAGCTGATTGTTGTTGACGTGTTTGGCATCAAGTTGAGTATGGACAAAAACGATTTTCGTTCTCTCATAAAACATTATTTCTTGAGAGGTAAATGGATAAATATTATGGGGCTAATGCTTCGTCAGATTACACCGTCATATATTGGTTTCGAAAGTTTCGTGGTGGCCGCAATTACACTACCGATCAAGTCCACAGCGGCAGGCCCTCCGATGCGGTTACAGAGGACAATGCCAACAAAATACATGTTGGCTGATCGGAAAGTGAAGGTGCGCGAGCTGGCAGATACCACAAAGATTAGTACTGAGTGCACACGCCATATTTTGGGCAATATTCTGCATATGAAAAAGTTATCCTGCCGCTGGGTGCCGCGCATGCTCACTCCTGGCCAAAAACACGAACGCGAGAGCACTTCGAAAGTGTTTGGACTTGCTGATGCAGAATCGGGCGGACTTTTGGCGTCGATTGGTAACTGTTGATGAAACCTGGATCCACTATTTCACACCAGAGAACAGAATGAGTGCCCGGCAACGGACTGAAGCTGGCACGAGTACTCAGAAGCGGCCGAGGGAAGCTCAATGGGTCGGAAAGGTTATGGCATCGGTTTTCTGGGATTGTCATGGCAAACTCTTCGTGGATTACCTCGAAAAAGGAAAAATCATCCACAGCGAGTATTACTGTGCATTATTGGAGCGATTAAAGGCCGAAATCGCTGCAAAACGGCCTCACATGAAGCAAAAAAAAATTTTGTTTTTGCAAGACAATGCGCCGGCGCATAAGAGCATCGCAACCACGGCTCAGTGACTTACAGCTCCAATTGCTGTCGCATCTACCGTATTCGCCCGATTTGGCTCCCTCGGACTATTATCTCTTTCCAAACCTCAAAAGATGGCTCATCAATAAAAAATTCAGCTCACGCGAGGAAATCATCGACGCCACAGAGGAGTATTTTACAGGCCTTCCGGAAAATTACTTTTCGGACGGAATCAAGAAGTTGGAAAATCGGTGGAATAAATGTATCAAGCTAAAAGGGGACTATATTGAATAAAATAAAAAAAACATTTAAAATTTTTTTTTTCATTCCCAAGGAGGTTACTTTTCACCCGACCTTTTATTGTGAAAAAATGGTTACAAGTGAGTCATTCAAAGTATTGGCCATCTCCAGCTACAACTGTTCCCCATCTTTCTGGCATAGCTCGAATACCGTTGCGGCAAAATTGTTCTTCTTTCAAGGCTATCCACGAATTAAGCCATTTTTTGATGTCTTCATATGAGCGGAAGTGCTGATCAGCCAGAACAAGTAATAATCGGACGGCACAATATCTGGGGAATATGGGATAGGACTTCTCATTTGAATGTTTCCAGGTAGGCTTTAATGGGTTCGGCAACGTGAGACTGAGCGTTGTCATACTGTTGAATCACTTTTTCGTGCCTCTGCTCATATTGTGGCCGTTTTTCGGGCAGTGTTAGGCTCAATCGCATCAACTGAAGTCGATAACGTTCTCCAGTGTTAGTTTCGCTGGGTTTCAACACTTCATAATGAATAACGCCGATCTTGTCCAACCATCTACGCAGCGTAAATATTCGGCCGAACTGACGACGTAGAAGAATGACCGGGCATGACCCATGACTTTCTTCTCTTTAAGTTGCTGTAATGAATTCATATTTCACCACCCGTCACGATGCGATGGAGAAAACCCTTTCTTTTTACCGCTGGAGCAGTTTTTTTTTTTTCGTTTACAGGCGAAAAAATGACGCCACTTGTCTTCGAATCATAAGGAACCCAAGATCATTGTTTTTGAATCATTCCCAACGCATGTAATCGCTTGGAAATGGCTAAATGACTAATGCTAAAGCAAGCTCTTCTTGTATTTGGCACGGATCCTCATCGAGCAATGCCTTTTCGAAGGATTTTGGCCTTCCTTCACGCAGACGGTCGTTTACATTGAAATCACCGACTTTGAAACGACGGAAACAATCAAGGCACGTTATTTCACTTAGAGCAGCATCTCCGTAAACTTTTTGGAGCTCTCGATGCGCTACAGCTACCGTTTTCTTCGAATGTAATAAGAAAATCAACACTTCCCGTAAATGACGATTAATTGACACACACTCGGACATTTTCACAAAACCAAAAGTACATGACGCGAAAACAAAATCACTAATGTGTCAAGACGGTTTGTTTACCATATGTCTAAGCTTGGTTCATGACGTTTCGGATATGTCAAAATCGACCAGCACTTACTGCTGGACCTATCTTTTGACAGAACTTAGTTGCGCACCCCATAATATCCCTTAATTAGTTCAAGACTCTTCTGTATGTGACAAACTGCTCATCACCCACGTGCCATATATTTATTTTAAACAAAAAATCTTTTCTTGATAAATTAAAGGTAGTAGCATTCCATCAGTCACTAAAGTTCACAACCAATTAAGGTTTCTGTCAAAATTATAACCTTTTTGGCACTTCGTTTATCATTGAGCTTCTTCTTCATCTCCTTCTTCTTTCAAAAAAAAAAAAACCAAATCGAAATCAAAAAACAAAATTATTATTCACAATCGAAAAAAACAAAGACGGCCCAACTTAACAACCGTCTCCATTGGAATGCATTCCGTCTTCGCAACGACAGACAGAGGCGCTTCCTCACCGCTCGCTGCCACCGTTTGTCAAACACTCAAAGTCAATTAAAATCAATTTGGATAAATATCTAATGGAATGCGAATACGGCCGGCGTAGCAATGTCTCTTCTCTCCGTCGGTCGTTGCCAAAATACGAGAATAACACTTGCCTCTCTATTGTACATACGAGTATGAACGAGTATCTGAAAATGCTACTTCTATTGATTTTTGCTACTGTACTGCATCCATCAGATGAATCGATTTGTCCTTCAGTTTTGTACAATAAAATGTAAATTTGAAAATTTCTAGTTGAAAGTTGAAAATATCTGCTGGAGGTATGGGCGCGTGCTAGTTTGAAAAAACTATGACATCACTGGGGTCAGATGTGTCAATTGCCTGTGTATCTGAATCTGAATCTGAATCTGAATACAATTGTTCAATTCTCACGGTTCTGTCGTGATTGTGTTGGTAGTTTTTGTATTTCTTTTTTTTTGTGAATAAATTATAATTTTATGATTCGTAATGTGAGTACATAAGTAAATGATTCTGAAGGTCAGGTACAAGTTGGGTGGCATTGGGTGGTTTCATTTTTTTCCGGTGTGAATAGGTTTTGTTCAGACTGAAAATGACTTCAACCATACTCGTAACTTGCCGCTTTAGCAATAAAAATATAAATAAAACTGTAAACTTTTTATTGGCAATAAATTTTTCTAATAGATGTCAGAATTTGAACATCCCACATCATAAGCAAACTTTGCATCCAAATCAGCCCACTCGAATGTGAATTTACGAGTATAGTGTTGCAGTTGGAGGAAGTTTACCCTGCATGGCTTTTGACTGACTTAATACTTTAGCAATCGCATTAATCCAGGTTCCTTTCAAGAGATTGTTCTTTTTTTTTTGGACGTGTTTTGTGTTACTTTTGAGGTCTTTGTTATGGTAATTCGAGAAGTTTAAATAGAATATAATGTACCCACATACGAGATTGTGAATTTTGTGTGAAAGTTTGTAAAATCACAAGAACAGTGTGATTCGTTCCTTGATTCGAGGAAATCATTGTTCGACTATTTAAGTAGTTTTTTGAGAAAAACGACAAGTTTACAAGGTGTCATGGATGGCAGCATTCTTGCCAAATAACAGAGTTTTCATAACGTTTCTCCCGAACTCATATCAGGCCCCTTAACCGACAGTCAGGACCAATGTGCAATGTTGCGTGAGTCGATGTCTTAATTTTTTACACCACAAAGTCTAGCCACAAATACTAAAACAACTTCAAATTGCAATAAAATGAAAACGAATTAACATTTGTTAACTTCTTTTTTTATACACAGTGTGTTTAATAACAACCCGGACTGGCTCTAGAAAACAAAATAAACAGACGATTTCTGTTTATTTTTTGATGTTTTCATTCAAAACATTCTCCTACCGATTCAATACACTTCTTACAGCGATACAATAGGGTTTCAAATGCCTGCTTTAGCCCATTTTGCGGAATTGCCTCGAGAGCACTTGTAGAAGCTGCTTGAATGGTCGAAATGTCGTTAAAAAACATCGTTTCAACTTCAATTTCAATTTCGGGAACTAAGAGAAGACGCACTGTGCCAAATCAGATGAATATTGGAGACGAGTTAACACACACCCTTGATTTTGAGCCAAAAATTGACGAATAATGAGTGTTGTGTGACTCGGTGCATTATCTTGTAACAGAGATCAACTTTGTGTTGCGCAAATACTCGCAAAGAATGCTTCTAATATAGGTAGTCTCTTTGTTAATATTTAAGGCCTCTTCCATCATTCTCAGTGAAGGAGTGTGGTCTTCTGCAACAAAATCGCGTACTTGTTGAATCATTGGATCATTTCAGGTTATCCTTTAGAGTGTCTTTGCCGCTCTAAAAACGTTTATGTCACTCAAAAACAACTTTTCTACTCAAGTAATGATCACGGTACATACACTTGTTGCACCAATCAGGATGTTTTAAGATCGGAAAATTCAAGCTTTAAAACGCGTGCTCGGACAAATAGATGGCGCATTTGATTGCAAAGATATGGCTCGTGTCCGGGATATTATTTGACACACTGTGTATAAAATAAGAAACAAAATTACAAAAATATTAATCTTCGTAAAAATCAGTCTTTCTAGCTAACGATCAATGGCGGTGCTTTCTTAAGGGATACCTTCAGCGACTCACTGGTGGTTTGTTATTTTTTAGAGCTGACCATACCCTCTAGATTAGATGAGGGCCAATATTCCTTCTTAATGAAGTCCGATACATTTTGTTCTAACCAGTTTTGAGCGGTTCTGACCATGTGACAAGGGACCGAGTCCTGCTGAAATGACGAAGGTTTTTTTTAGAAAAGAGAATGGTTTAATAGTTTGACTATGGTTTTTAGCGGTAATCCGGTACACTTAAGCGGATGTCTTTAAACAAAAATGCAGCTCAGTAACTCCATCATGGGTAAGAGACAACACCCCACCAAACCATTACCTATGTCGAATGGCACATTGGACAGTTTAGTGGAACTTAACCTATGCTCGGAGAATGGCGTGTCCACTATGAAATCTGTACTTTATGTCAGGCTTTAGAGTTCAAAAATAAAAACGCAGACCTCGAAAAGACAGAAAACGACAAGAAATAGCTATATTTCCCCTCATCTTCGTACAAAAATTGATTCGCAGAACAAACCAGAAGTGAAGTATAATTAATTCAATTGTTTGTTAAAACCAGAGTAATCGGCAGCGGTTGCACAGGCTCATTTTTTGTTGATATGTGCTTGTATGTATGTGAATTCATTTATTACCCCAAGTTTAAATCTGCCGACAGTGGCATTTTGAACTAGGTATTGAAGAATCAGATCAGATCAAATCAGAAGAAGCAGATCTTTAAATTTATTTTCAATAATTCAGTGTACACTCGCCAGGAAAGGCAAAAGTTTCATAAATATTATTTTATGTTGCCCTTACTGGCCAGAAAGACACTTCTCGTCTCGGGGTCAAGTTAAACAGATTAAACAAATCCTTCTTGCATTTTGGCCAAAAAAAGTTCGAAATTATTGAACGATAGCGAGCGGTATCGGGGCCATAAGCAGTGCATTTTTCCGGGTGCATTGGCGGCTGTTGCTCATCGGAGCATATACGGCCATTTTGGTTATTACCATACACATTCAACCAGAAACAAGCTTCGTCGCTGAAGACAGTTTTTCGATAGAAAAACTGAATCTTCCTCCAGCTTCTCTAAGGCCCACTGACCAAAAATTCGATACTGTGACAGGTCATTCGATTTCAGTTCTTTCACGAGCTGTATTTTGTAAGGTTTTAGACCAAGATCCTTGCGTAAAATCCTCAACAACACAATCCCAATTGCTGTGAATGGCGAAAAATCGACAAATCACGGTCTTCTTATATAGCACCAATATTTTCGTCTGTATCTACGCATATGGGTACATAGGTGGTTTCATTTTCATTGGTTGTTTGACTTTGGCATATGGTATGCCACGAGTCGAGCGTGAGCTGTCAAAAAATAGAGCATTATGAGTCTTTTGTTTACCTTTATCCAGACCTTATTTTGGGCGAATCTTGAAAAGTTTATTCTGCCTGACAGCAAAATATTAACCGCCTTTCCAATTTATTAGTCTGCGGAAACTTTTTTTCCAAATATTTGGCTCTCAATTTTTTTCGCCGCGCGACCTGATGTGCTATTCTCGCTGCTTGTGGTTGCCAATACTATTCATCGAGTAAGGGGTTTCGTTGTAGTATTCAGTTGGGATCAAGCTTAACAAATGCGGCGTCAGCGAAACTGGTCTTCTGAGCTAGGTAGCAGCGTATTGGTAAGCATTGTAAGATGCTTTAATGACCAATGTTTATCTCGACGTCGTTGTGCTTGAGAAATTTCGTATTCGTCTGCTCAGAGAGCTTCTAGAAACAATCTCTTGCAAAGTGTTCTTTGAGGGCATGAGTGCATGTGTATCTCAGGCGTATGAAGCCGAAGTCATCTTATTGATAGTGAGATTCTACTTCTGTCCTGTATCGTACTTCTGGAATGCCTATGACATCATGGTTGTAGCCGATTAGGGTCTCCACTAACTGTTCGGCTGCATGTGATCTATCATTTGCCTCAACACTCGATGTTCGAAGTCGAAAGACATCGTCCGTTTTTTCGTTTCCTGCGTAAGTGTTTAAGGTGATCGAGAATTTATCACGACGACAAATCCCAAACCTCGAGGGTCAAATGCTTTAGAAAATACTATCAGGGTCCACATTGGATCGCTCAAATCTCCTCCGTTAGCATAACACAATATCGCTAGCCTAGAAAGATTTCGTAAAGCACGGATTTTCAAACGCTTTTGCACTGAATTTCACACAATTGTGTTTATAAAAGTCCGACCGTTTAGTTGCAATTGAGTGGCCAGATTCAGGGTTCTAGAGAATGTTAATGGTGGTTGTTCCAAGCGACTTTCATTCTTCTTTTTCAAGATGGGATTAGGATGGGCTACTGCGGAGTAGCCACGGGGCTATACCACACCAAAATACCAAGAGTTTCATCAACAGTAGTACGCAACTCGACCTGGACCTTCTTACAAGAGATTATTATTTGTTTAAGAATCTGGAAAACACATAAACACATGGTCTTTCTGTTTACAAATAATGCAACAAACTGTAAAGTCAAGAGACCAGCCTGCCGCCATATCAGCCTTTATCGCTTCCAAAACCCTTCAAGTTCACACAATTCGAAGGCAAACCATAAATCAAGCTCAGGAATGACATACAAGTAATTAGTTATCTAACCTCACCGTTGTTTACACTCGAAGTTCAAGCGCAGCAATAAAGACAACGCTCAATAAACACAAATTGATAAAAAAAAGAAAAAGAAGTAGAAAACACAAACTACAATACTAGACAATACAAACAAGAAAACGTGTAAACCATATGGAGAAACGAGTACATATGCACTCTCGCCACGCTGAATCTATTACACCTGATGAATCTAATTCAATTTCCAAAAAGCCTTTTGTGCCTGTTGTACTCGTACCCGTAATTTGTATCTATGAGTTGGTGAGTTGGCAATTGCAACACGTCATTGAAAAATGTGACTTTGCCAATTGTGACGCCCTCGGTTAGTAGAAATTAAAAAAATTAAAATCCGGATTTCCAAATAGAAAATGCAACTCTCTGGGTGATTAAAAGTTTTTGGTTTTTTTTTTTTCAATTTTTTTTTTTTAACTGACTAATGACTAACGTTTTCCAAATCCGTAGCGCTTCTGATTTGATCGCGAATATTAAACAAACACTTGCATTGTGCACACGCGACGTGGATGACCTTTACCTTGCCATAGTAGGAGTTGACAGACTAGAGTTGCTGTTGCTATTGCTGTTACTTGTTGTTCATAGACAACAGCGCAAGGTGAGATATTTTTGCTGAAAGAAGGGGGGTTTTGTTAATGTCAGCAGCGATTGTAAGTAGTTTTTTTTTATCACGAGTAAACATTAAGTCCGATTATAACACCCTGTACTTTGATATTGACATTATTTCTGCGTGGCTTGTGCGAAGCTCAATCCAGTCTAGTGTGCTTTTATAGATGTTGTCAAAGCCTGTTAGACTGAGTTTATGGATTTTATGACAGAGCCTGACAATAGGGGTGGCGAAGATAATCTAAATTTTATTTGACTTTTGCCTCAAGTGTGCTTTGAATTGTTCTTTATGAGTAATTTGTTGTTCCGAAGGATTATGCGGCTGAAAAGATACTTTTTATTCTTTAATGACCACATTACGTTATAGCTTATGGGTTTTGATTCGAATATATGTATGTTTATGGTCATATAGTAATCAGAATCAGACATATGGTAATATAAAAACCTTATAACCAACTACTAGCTTATTGCTGGGATAAATACCGAACCGCTTTTGCACAGTAAGAGTGGCACTTACATGTATCGAGAATCAGATGAACAATACGTGTTTGCCAAAAGCTCTTACTTTATTAATGTTGAAGAACATGTAGAGACTGTTTGAGTTCTCACATGAAGGACAACTCATATGGAAGCTAATCGACGTCGGAGACCTAAAAGACTCATCGCATTCGGGGTTTTCAACGACACGTCGGGCCAGAAACCTTTAAGGCCCTGCCGGCTTTCTTGCAGTAAAAGGAGCATTCGGCGAGAAATTTGGTTTGCCAACTGTGGCACGTCCTTATGATGTATTGTACATGGCTATGATAAGACAAATTATTTCTTATACGTCAAATGTTTGGGAGAACGTGCTGGCAAGAAAATTTGTCACTATTGCTTTTACCAAACTCAAAATTACAATTTGTTCTAGCTCCTCTCTATGCGATGGACTCTTAAAGCCATCTTTCGTTTTAAAAGGAGTGTCGTCTTTCATATACCGTGTACAGGACATTGCACAGCGACAGTCTTTCTTTACAAGGACTGTGAAAGTTTGAAATCGGCTAAACGTGTGATTAAGATTGGTTTGACCCGAATCTAAGTCAGGAAACAAATTCAGTCTTAATAGATGGCTCCAAAGCCGGTTAAGGATGCGGCGCAGGAGGAAGGAAACGTAATATTTATCTCCTCATTAGGAAACATCCGTCTGTTTTCTAATTATTTCTGGCAATGGAGTATAAAGTGATGGAGGTGCGGAGGAAACATCTGCTGCGGTATGTGGCTGAAACCTTTTTAAAACTTGCGCGCAATTTCAAGATTGCGAGGCGTTTTGAACACTGTTAAAACGACCTCTCTGCTGTCTTTCAATAGAAAAGATTGCAGACTGATTACTAGCATTGTACCGGGGCATTACAAGCCACTTTGTTACGCATGCTTTGAGGGTGATGACGACACTACGAAGCCTATGCTCGTACCAGACAGATGAGGGTGCTGATTTTCTAAGAATTTATTAAAACATCGGATCCCCGAGCTCTATCAGTTAAAAATATAATGGATTAGGAATCAGCTTGACTGTCTCTCGCACTTAGCCTACTGCAAAAGGAATTTTCATTCAGAGTGGCTTAGTCATAGGAGGGGAATCCCATTCTTTTAGCACATATTCCTGCTAGGAAATGATAAGTAAGGTGTACCGGATATACCCCTTACGTTCTGGCATTCACTTGATTAAAGATTGCGGATTTATGCTAGTTTCGAAAAAATAATGGTCTGCCACTACTAAGTTGGATCACTCATCAGTATCTATGGATTCACATACCATACGAAGAGAATGCTCATCTGCAAACAATTGCGTATTTAAAATCGGGACAAGGTTGATTATATCATTTGAAAAAGTCACAAAAGTAGTGTGATATATTAGAGACGGTAAAAGCCGGTCTACTGTTTCTTGGATAACCACAATTTACTCCGAACTTCTCAGTTGTCCCGGCGGTATATCTGGGTTTTACCTGTATCCTGATCAATTTAAACATTTTTATCTTCAACTCATTAAAGGTGCTACAAGATTCTAACTCAGTTCTGCCTGGATTTCTGGCTTTATATTTTAAGTTGTGATAAATTGTTGAAGACAGCAGACAGTTGATTAAATGAGACATAGCTTCAATTCTAGTAGGCTTCTGGAACAGTAAAGAACTAAGAGACATGCACATAGCCCTATTGGCCAGATGATGGCAACCATTCTATTAATGTTACATAAACGCTGTACCTGACTAACTTCGAGCTAACTTCTGAAGTCCTAGGAATGATGAGTACCAAACCACTATTGACTGATTCTTTTTTTTTTTTTAGAAGAATGCGTGTAATACCAGTAAAGAGGATATTGTTAAGAAACACTTCGAAACACACTGGCAACTTTCAGTACGCTTAGATGGTGTACAGATTTGACTCTCCGCACATAATACTACTCTTTTGCGGCGCTTGAATATATTTTCGCTGCTACCATGAGTGTAGAACTGGCAGGAACTGGTAGGAGTATTTTATTCTGTCTTGGGCTTCTAATATTATTTGTTAGCCTTGTAAGTCCACTTACAGTTTACAATCTCATGCCTTCCAAATCTTACTTTCATCATTTCGCAAATTTTTGCTCTCACACTAAGTGCCACTCCAGTTTTATGTTGCAAATTTGTGCTGATTAGCCAGCGACCTATAGCTGCAATTGTTTCGTTCTGGTATAGTTGAACTTTTTCTAGCGTTTTTACAGCGATCACCTCGGCAATGTCATCCACAAATCCAAAAGGGGTACAATTTTCCCATACATAATGTTCAAAAGTATGGGCACTTAGATGGAGTCTTGTGGCATACCGTCAGTATGGTTTAACTCCATTGACAGAGTCATAGAAGAGGATTCTATTCAAGAAATATCAAGAGTAGTGGGATATTTCAATCCAATAAAGACGGATCATAAACTGTTTACAATTCTTCGAATTAAATCAGTTCTTCATCCCCAGGGTTATAATGATGCAGCATTTCTTCGACACTTACATATAATAATGCATCGAGCTCTAATCCAACTGTATAAGTATCCCGATAGACTGCTAGTTCAATTGCTTCCAAGAGTCTATTTTCGAGCGGCTAAATAATCGTTTAAATAAACTTTACCAATGGCCACTGGCACTTTCTAGGCACAGGAAAAATGGCCCCATAAAGAAACACGATAAAAATGTCAGCAAATAAGTCTGCTTACATTTGAAAGGAGTCTTTTAGGTTTTATTTGAAATCGTAAACAGTTTCGGTGATATTTCGTGGAGCACCCTTTTACATGACTTAAACAATTTGTACTACGTAACCATACTTAGAGAGGTTCCGGAACGCTGGTAAGTTCTTTTTGCTCGGTGACTTATCGATCTTAGCACCTAGATTTCAAGGGTTTACCAGTATAAAGGACCCCTGAAGGTGGAGTTTTCCCTTTCCCAGTACGCTAAAAATAGGTAACGAAACCCCTTTCAGTAATTAGTTTAATTTATTTTAGCATCGAACCTTAGCAAGTCTACTGTGGGCCATAATAGCCGAAAAAAATCTCATTTATTTTTGTGTCAACACAACACTGTTTCAAATTGCAAATCATTAAACAGATAAACGAATATTCAAGATAGATCATAAATTGAAAGCATAAATCTTTGTCTGAATCCGTAGATCTAATTTTTGGGTTGTATTGGGGTATGCACAGTCTTTGTAAATTCTGGTCGTTATTCGACTTTCTGTTTTCCCACTACCACCACAATTTATGGAAACACAAACTTCTTATTCCAACTCAAATTCAACTAAAATTACAACCTCAAGGCTGTGTAAAATTAATTTCAAACTTAAGTATCCCTCCACACTTAGCTATGTACGAGTACGAGTATATTCGAAAATCAAGTTTCTCACTTCTCCCAACAGGAATGAGATTGAAAATAAATAAAACATCATTATATTCCCATTAAAAGTGATGTCCGCTTTATTCCACCCCCAAAGTTCTGTATCCCAACTAAGTATAAGTTCTGAGGCTCCTACATCTTCTTGTTACATTCAAAAACAATAAATCAAATTGTGCCAACAAAAAGTCAAAAGAATTTCTTAATTAAAAAATTCTTCTCCTAATTTTCATTACCCCCATCACATGGTGTGCACTCCTGTTCAAGAAAATTCGTGTATCCTTAAATCTCCAACAAAATCACAATGCGATTGCAGGAACGCAACAGCCAAGTTCGCATGTACCAAACCAACCAACGATTCAAGTGGCGTATCTTATGGTCAAGGTCGTTGTCTTACCCATCGGACTTCTTTCGAAGAGGTAGATATTATTTTCTTTAATACAGAACGGAGTGTAGTATCCACGTGAGGATGAAATTCTTTCACAGACTCCAAAAACCAAGAAAATATACAAAAAAAAAAAAAAGTACATCGTTAGGGAAGCATTGGAAGACTTAGCATTCTGCAGAGTGTTGCTAATGGCTGCCCGAGAGGTAAATAATCACCTTAACATCTACAGTTACAAGCTCACGATGAGCCCTTATGCTGCCGGTTAGCTATTTTAGGGTAGATTTTGGTATTTTTCACAACCCCGAGCATAGTTTTTAAGGGTGACTGTGTATTTTGATAATTTCCAGCCGTTTTCGGTATGATGTCATATTGATTTATGAGGTTGCGAAATTAATTTTGTTTAAATCTGAATTTGTTGAATATAGAGACTTACCAGGTTACCAGGGGTGTTATCCTTGGACTTCTGTATTTTCAGTTTCTAGTTTCTATAACAAAAAGAAAAAATTTTAATCAAAATATTTGCAGAGCCAACGTTGATGGGAGGAAAAGTAAATACCACAACAGTGCGGTTTTCGATTTAAGTTCATTAAATTAAAGGAAATTAGAGCTAAATAAGGGGCCTTGCCTGATTGTTAGATACCTCATTCGTTAGGTATTTTAATACTTTTGCCGTATTTGAAGCGGACTAGGAGAATTTAGTATATAAGTAACATAAATAATCTTGAGACATCTTTACGTTTACTTTCAACCGTACCGGACCTCCTTTACGTTCCTATTACACCAAAGGAATACAAATTAACTTTCAAGCGGAAACCACAGAGCAGCAATCAAAAGACATCAAATTCTTACTTATAATTCAGTTGAGCCACCCACGTGAACCTGTCAAGTTTAACTGCCATGACATCTGAAGATGCTAACGAATGGTAAATCTGAAAACCGCATTATGGTTGTTCCTGCTTAAATTAAAAATAAACCTCGAAGAACCCAAAATCAATACAAGGATGACGATTCTGTCAATCCTCTAACCATCTTGGTTCTTCTTTATCCACTGCAATTAATTTCCGCCTGTATCTAGAATATTTCAGGTTTTCTATCCTTTATTTCTGATCCCAGTTTTTCATTCATTGTACAAGAAACACCAATTTGACAAACTTAGATTACCCGTGGCAACAGCTATTCCTTACACAAAGTAATTAACCTCCAAGAATTTGCTACCCATTAAAATGACCTTAGAATACAAAGTATAATAAATAGGACCTCGCGCATTTAGTGCGCAATCTGAAGGTCAGATGGCTCAAAAATCTGATTGTTAAGACTTTTTGTTCAACTCAAATGAATTCCCAGCTTCAAACCCAATTTTAAACCGCCAGCTGAAAGCTCATTTGTTGCCGAATAAGACACTTGTAATTTCATCATATAATTTTGAATAACTAAAAAAAAACACTAAAGGCCTCAGCAAGAAATCCTGTGGCAAGGCGTACTAGAATGCATGTTTTCGACCGTAGTAACCTGTAGTCTGTACTGAATATGTTCTTTAGTAGACGATTTCAATTTAACTCTTGCGTTCAAGACCAAATGAGCCTACTAGGTTATAAAACAGCCGTCGGGGTCTAACAGAATTTGTGAAAAATGTTGGTAATGTAAAGCCTGGCAGGAACGCGCAACTTTCACATGATTATTAAGAATATGGCACCAGATCGTTCTCTTCTTGTCATGAAAGGTGGTTAATCTAGGATTGACCAAGACTCTGAACGAGACATGGAATTGGATTGGATAACAAGCCAGCCAAAGGAGAACTTTCTTGTTTCAATGTAGAATATAAAGGCAATAGAATATGCGACACGATAGATTGCAACAACTATTATACATGTCGGAGAAACTTACGTCATTTGACGGCGCAAGGTATCAAAAGATTTGCGAGGCTTATATCGGGTTTTCCAATAGGCACTTGACAACTTTGAATTTAATTTGTGAACGCACTCTTGCACTAATCATCAAACGTTACTGTCAATTTATTCAGTAAACTCAACATTTTCTTCATGGTAAAGTACACGAACGAGCAACGTCTGCAAATTATAAAAATTTTCTGCCGAAATTCGGAGTCGGTGACTTCAACTTTAAGAGCGTTTATTCCAATTTTCGGTCGTAATTCTCGCCCTAGTAGACGGGCAATAACAAGTTTAGTGCAAAAATTTGAGTCTACATATTCGTTGTGTGATGTTGCCGTGTCGACAACGAATTGGTCGAAGTGTCGAAAATATTGCTGCCGTTCAGGAGTCCGTAGCAAACGATACAAATCAGTCAATTCCATGTTACTGGGAATTGTCAGCGTTATCGCGCCATGATCACCGATTATTTTTGGCCCGAATTGGAAGATATGGACTTGAACGACATGTGGTTTCAACAGGATGGTGCCACAAGCCACACAGCACACGTTACAATTGATTTATTGAGGAGTAAGTACGGTGAGCGTGTTATCTCAAGAAATGGGCCAGTCGATAGTCCGCCGACGACGTCGTTGGAAGAGCTCAGAGCCAAAATAGCGGCCGTTTCAGTCGAAATGTGTGGCCAAGTGTTGAAAATTGGGTCCAACGAATCGACCGCTGCAAGCATGTCCGCGGTGGCCATACGAACGAAGTCGAGTTCCATTCATAAATACAGTTTTTGAAATATCTCAAATGGTTTGCTTTTTTTTTTTAAAAAAAAGTTGTCAAGTCAATGTAAGAGACGTCAAAACAAAAGTTGAAGTTAGAAAGCACAATTTCTAGTGATAAGAAAAATTATGTTCGGTCTAATACTTAAATTTTTTGCCTGGGAAAAGACGTAAGTTGCGACAGCAAGATGTAGCTCTCCTCAGGGTGATGTCATCTCCCACTTCACTATATATAGATACTCTCATAAAACCATGAATATGCTGAAGACGGAGCTATTGCCAGCACCAGCAATTTCAAAAGAACAATGACAAACTATTGGATCACTGCAAAAGTCCATGCCCAACCTTTGTACGCGGCGGAAAGTTTACTGTATGACGCAACAATTGCTTGTTTTATGGACTTGTTGAATACCAGTGGATAGGATAGAGGTTTTTATCGTTAAACCCCGTTGAGTAAAGCCAAATTGTGTTCGAAAAAAAAAATTATAAAATGAAGAACAAAAAGTTATGCTTTCGCCATATACAAGTTTTTGACAGGAATCAGGGTTGAAACGGCAACAAAAACCATTCAGAGCGTTCATTCGGATCGTGCTCCTGATCTTAGGACCGTTAAAAAGTGGTCGATTTCAAAACGGTGATATGATCTTGGACGATCAACACCTTTCTGGATAGCCTTCCGAGGTTGATGACGACATTGTGCGAACCTTACTGAAAGATTACCAGAAGATTTAAAAAAATCCTGAAAAATACCAACGAATTTCGGGTCGAGACTCACCACCTTTTCATCGACTTCAGATCGTATTCACCGTCAGGAGCTCTATACAGTCATGGCCGAATTTGAGATCCCGGATAAACTGATCTACATGTGTCGCGTGAAGCAAGAAAACACGAGCTGCAATGAGCAATTTAGAAGTAGCTCCTCCGACCTGTTTAAAACGTGCACCGGATTTCGGCAAGGAGATGATAGACCACAGGGCAGATGTCAACACGAAAGGCCTTCTCTTCAACAGGTCATTTCAGCTACTAAGATATGCGGAGGAAATTGACTTCATTGGTCATTTCCAGCATGCATTGATAGAAGCTTTCAGGGAAACCCTGCCAGTTCTGCTGTATGGCGCCTAGTGCTGGACTTTCAGGAGGAAAAGAGCACTGATGCTTAACTCCTTTTAAAGAAACCTTCTTTGACGGATTTTTGGCCCTGTGTGCGGGGAGGGCGAATGGAGAAGTAGATATAAGCCCGAATTCTATTAGCTGTATCAAGATGTGGATGTAGTCCAAAAAGTTAAAACACGTCGACAATATTAGTTTCGCCACATCTAGCTAATGCACAATAAATACTCCAGCTAAGACTATCTTCGATTCCTAGCCCCCAGTTTCGAGACGACCAGGAAGAACAACCTCCGTTCCAAAGACCAAGCCATCGCGGGTGACAGAGCGTTTGAACTGGATAACTGGAAGCAACGTGCCCGGGATTGCGTAGAATAAAAGGTTCCAATTTCTCAGAGATTCTTCACAGGTCGGGAGCCCGTTAAGTAAAGTAAGTAGATTGCTGAGTTGCTAAACATTGACCATTCGTCAGCACTTTGACATTTAGAGAAACTTTAATTTAATTTAAGGCTCGACGGGTGTGTGGCGCATTGTTTGATGGAAAGAAATAAGTTGAACCTCGATTCCATGGGCATATGGAATTCATTTCAAGAAAAGAGTAGCGGACCTAAAACTGACTCTTGTGGCAATCCGCAGTGAATTTTTATAGCTTGCTTGCTTACTCTAAAACCAAATTGACAGGATGTGAATGAAATTAGGACTTTCATTTGATGGATAGGCTTAAAATCTTCAGGTTTACTTTTGATTTTATTTTTAGGTAAAAAAAAAAACATTCGGCCTCGAATACACAACAAAACTCCAAGCAGTTGAGGCCGCTGCTTTCATTTTGAATGGTACTCGTAATAGAATTTTCGTTTTCAAAAACAAAACCTCCGTCAACATTGAGACAGTGACAATGTCTCAATGGACTGTTGACAGTTCGATGAATAATATAAAAAATTTAAAAAATTTATGATGTATGATGGAATACCTGGCATGTTTATTTGCTTGAAAATCTCTTGAATTTCTTAAGTAATTTGGAATTCAAATTTACATAACACCGTGTTATTCGTCGAAATGATAAAAATAAACAAAATCGTTGATCCTTTAAGCCAAATCCGAAGCCAACCGGAAGATTAAGAAAGAAAAAAATTAAAAAATGTATCGAACCCCTCAATTAAATTCTGTTTCGCCTCAATTTGTTTTTTCAAGGCTAAATTGGATGTGATAACACTCATCGCGCCCATAAAAACGGTTCTTCCCCCAAAAACAAAAAATAAGAAAAAAAAAAAAAAAACAACAAAGACTTCGTCAAGGAATTCAGTGAATTCATGGATTCCATTCTCATCCGTTTGATTTCCGTTTCGAAATATTCGTCTTTTGCATCTGGCATTTCTCGTTTTAAAATTGGAAAAAGTTATCGACCCCATTTGTTCCAATATACAAGTGCTCATCCGCTTTCATTTCGACGAGGCCAAATTTATGCCCCAAACTTCTGATTCCGTTCTATTTATAGCCATATTTATTGCCACCGTCCCTTTCCTGCATCATGCCAAAGATGATTTCAAATCGTTTAAAGCTTCCCAAACGCGACTTCTCAGTCGTTTGTTTGTTTTGTTCCAGCCAGTTGTCGAAATATGCACATTCGCCCAAATTTTTGTAAAGTTTACTGTGAAATCTGGAGAAGCATTACGTTGCACTAATCTATATTAGGCTGTCATGCATCCCCTTGAGATGAATCAATTGGCTCAACGTGTAAACATTTCACACGCGATAAAGAGCCATTTTCGCGGAGATTTTTCGAAGAGTGAAATCCTCCGGCTGCTATATTTTATGGCGCCGTTCCTAGACAAACCATGCCAAACGGCTGCAACTGGTGGAGGAAGAGTGAATGAATTTAAGAAAATCCCACTTTGCGCCCACGAAAAAATCACTCGCACCCACTGTGCATTTTTGAATTGAGATAATACTTGTAAACGATGGGACTCCGGTGGGGAAAAACCATTTTCCGCATTCCACACTGTGCAGCGCGTTTATCTTTCGTTTTTCCTGTTCGCTGCGCAAAATGTTTTTCCTCGAAAACGTTACTTCTCCGTATGTGGAGCAATAAACTGCAAATGGGAATTTGAAAGTTTCTCCCCTTGAGATACTTCTATCCCGGTACTTAGGGAGATGTTGTCATGTGTGCATAGCACCATGTGTGGGATGACTGACTTAAATACGAGTTCGTATGTTACATACATATGTGTGCTTTACAAATGATCGACAAGTTTGTTGTTTTGGCAAATCGAAAACCCTTCATTACATTCCCTCACCCTGGATTGATACCATGTACATAGATACATTTGGATGGACAGCCTGGTTGGGGGTTCGGAGATCGTTCTAACAGATCATGTAGAGCATCCCAGGGAATGTTTAGTATACATCGTTGGGGGGATTCGTTTTAGTTCGAAACTGATCGTTGTACTCGTATCTGAATATGTTTGTTTTCTTCACTTTACGCGTTAAGTGGGATCCAAAAATTGCGATGGAGAATTGAATGGATGGCTGATGTCATAATTGAACACTTAAGTGGGTGGGAAGAATAATTCCTTTGTGCTATGTGAACTTTTATAAGCAAAAGCGTTAAATTTGTTTTGTTGAAAATACAAAAAAATAAAAAATTAAATATCTTTGAAGTCTCTAGTAAACTCAAAGTGTTTTCAAAAGTAAGCCGTAAAAGAAGACCTTCAGATATTTGTTTGTTCAAGTGGTATCGCGTTATCCGACATATGGTAGCAACTCAGCTACTTAGTTTCAAATTTTCGGCATTAGGACGGCTCGGCACACAACACTGCAAAGGCTCTTTCCGATCTTACCTGGAAGAATTTTTTAGATAAAATTACAGACGATGCCAGCGATAATATTTTATTTGGTGCTTTGACTAGTTCAGACCATAGGTCATTTAGGGATCCAGTATCTTGTCAAAAAGACAAAATAGAGACTGTGGTAGAGGGGTTTTGATGAACCAACTGCAACGGTTATAGCCCTATGGCAAGCTAAAAGCACTACGATATGAAACGATAAAGAGCCTTGGAGATGGATGATTTTGGAACTGCAACGTAGTGGGACAGGATCACATTCAGGTGAACAAATAGCTGAGGTAATATACCCATTCGTTGGCTATTCGGTTAGCTATGACATTGCCAACATTTCATAGGAAACCACTGACATAAGAAACGCCTGCAAGACGGGACTACAGAGTAGGGCGTATAGCTACTTGGGAGCTCTCTATCAATCCTAGAATAATAATACAGATATATTGTTGAAATAGATGCAACAGATAACCTTTGTGGTAATAAGCCCTCCAGAGAACTAGACTCTCCCGTGCACACAGAGAAAATACAAACCAAGTAACATCGGCCAACATGCAGTGCTCATCCCTATCGTTACGTAACGAACCATAACATGGTGGAAAGCAGTTTCATAGCTACTACCAAGCAGATCACTTAACACTTATTTGGAGAAGACTAAAATCCTTTCGCTATAAGCTTAATGATGTAAACACGACGAACTGTCTCCACTACATAGATGAATGTCGATTTGTTTTGAACACCCTAAATGGTTTTAACATAGATTATGGAACTGTACGGTCTTTAGGATCATGACTATCGACTGTTCGATCGAAATCGAAGGCTTGAACGACTATTGATGAATTAAGAATTATCTTTCAGTTTTCATATTTGATTTTGCAGACGCCCAAAGAAAAATTTCTAAGAAGGCCAACCTGCGTAAAGACTGCCTGCTTTCTCAGCTAGGATTATGGTTTTTAATTAGGTGTCTTGTTGCCATAATTGCAGGTGGCATGACTCTCCAGAGTGCTAACAGACCTATCGAATGCTTCCGAGATATCTAAGAAGTCCAGCGGCTTTCTTGCAGTCTCTCAGTAAAAAATCCTTTATGCCGTTTAGTGGCATCGTAATAGGGCACAAGACTTGCAAAGCGCCTTCGTGTGCTAGGCACAAGAAACCTGTGCTTCTATGGCGCTAGCTGTGAAAGTGATAACGAGACCAGAGCTACAGCTTTCTCTATGAATTGCCGATCTATGCTTGCATTAGACTGCATTAGACTTGGCGCTGAGTGGTAGATGGTGGCACTTAAATCAGTAAAAGATTAAATTACCCTTTTACGAAAGACTGAGAAATATCTGTAAAATGTGTGCTCTGTTCCTAGAAAAAAATGAAACTAAAAAATGTTTTGACCACAACCAGTATATGACACCAGAGTTATTTCTTGCCTTAAAGCCAAAACAGGTCATGTTGCGTCCATATCCATATCTTAGATCTGAGACCAAACTCGGTAGACATGGCTATATCGTAGGAATTCATGGAGACTGTTACTCCTTCCTCATTTTCGATGAAGTATGGACCAATGATATCACCAGATCAAACTGCAAAATTTCACATTTCACTTCCCCATCAGCCTCACAGCTGAAGGAAATACTGTCTGAAAATTGGCCATCCAAACGCTGATTTTCAAGCACACAATCGGCGTGTGTTATATGCTTTCCGTGTTCGGCTGGCTTCAATCCTCAAGTAAGTTCGACTTTAAAAGGGTAATGATGCAAATCCAAACGTAAAATACGCCATAATGTCGAAATATTTGTATCTTCTTCAAAACTATTACTAACGGCAGCCATATTTGCTGTAGAGTGTGTATTTCTATGATGGATGAGCCTTGAGACAGCTGTTACAGAGCTAGTCCCTTCGATTTATTTTTTTTACAGTTTTGGATCTACTACACTCAGACAATTATTTCGATCATATTCTGCTTGTAATCCGCAAAATAACAATTTTAACACGTTAAGCGATTGTCCAGATATACTCGTACAGTCTCGAATGACAGTTCAGATATATGTGAATGAAACGGTGATGTTAAATTCGGCGAATTAATTGACAATACATTTAACCCATCCCAGGGTTCAACGAGAGTAAGATGAAATGTTCTCGGCCTGCCAATGAAAGACTGCGATTTTCAGTTAAAAAATGTTTTTATTTTTTTTACATAATTACTCTTGACTCCAACACACATGTTCCAGCGTTTCTTTAACATCAGTGTTCCTTCCGGGAAGCAAGAGTCTGGGAGGCTGTAAAAATATCCTCTACGGGACTCTCAACTTCTTCACTGGACTCGAAGAGTTCCTCAGAAACAAATTTCTTCAAGTTTGGGAACATATGAAAGTCTAAGGGTGCTAAATTAGGAGAATAGGGGGAGGATCGTACCCGCAGTGTACAGGTGCATTGAAAGATGTTTTTTTTTTCAAGTCTCGCGAATTTTGACATCTAACTGGTCAAGAAGGTTGGAGTAACATTCGCCTGTAATTGTTCTGCCCTTTTTCAATGCAGAATTAAGAATTAAGAGGAACCTTTCGCATCCTAAAACACGCTGCGATCGACTTCGCTTTCTTTGGCGCTGAACCACCGGCCTCCACCCACTGCTTCGTTTGCGGTTTGGTTTCTAGCGTGAAGTGGTTGACCCATGTGTCATGGATGGTTAGAAAACACTGCACAAAATCGGTCGGATCCTTTTTGAATCCAATAGGTCCAAGGATTGCTGCGAAAATTGTTTGCGGCACCCATTTGGCGCAGAGCTTTCGAATTTTTAAGTTTTTGTGCAAGATGTTTCGCACCCCTTTTTTTCGGTATGCCCACAGCTCTAGCTTTCTCACTCACCTTCACTCGCCTATCGTCAAACACGATATCATGCACTTTTTCGATGGTTTCGGGTGTGGTTGCAGTTTTTGGCCGTCCTTCACGTGGGTCATCTTCGACGGACGTGCGACCACGTTTAAATTTAGCTACCCATACGGTTGACATTGAAGGGGCAGAGTCCCCGTAAGCTTTTGTCAACTTTGTATGTACTTCTTTAAGAGCTAATCCGTCATAAACAAAGAATTGTATGACCGTACCATATTCAAGTTTATCTATTTTAGCGAAAAACACGGAAAACGTCCACTTCAGAATTTGTGTAAACAAACCACTCAAGAGAACACGTGCACCCAGACAGGAAGCACAAATTTTTGGTGATTGGAGCGCCATCTTCGCATCAAGCCGAGAACTTTTCACCTTGCCCTCGTAGGTCGGTTTCTTTAGCCACGGAACAGGCTGCCTAATGAGTTCTTTGCTGAACAAAAAAACAAAAAACACTGTAGCGCTGGCAGCCCGGTATGGGCCATGGCCTAGCTTCTTGACACTCATTTGTGTTGCTAATGTTGTAATTTTTGTCACATCCGGGCGGGGCCTACGGTTTATCGCTGAGTCCTTAGAAGCTTTTTCGGAGGCAATTTTACTTTCGGGAGTTTGCCATTGCCCGCCGAAAGGGTGATGGCGATTTGAAAAATTGTTGGTGACCCAGCCAGGAATCGAACCCAGACTCTCTACGTGATAGTCCAAAGAGCTAACTATCGCGCCATCGCCCTGAACTGAGCTGAACACTCCAGTTAAAAAGGTTGATGGAGTAAATTTAGGATGTTTTGAGTAGACTCCATATTGTTAAGGCGTTGGCACCGACATATTCCCCTAAAATCGTCTAGGCTTCTTGTTATAAGTTATTAAGTGATAAAATGAAAGAAAGCAGCATGGTAGTCTAAGATTTAAAGAATGCTCTGAAATTCTGTAAGCTGGACGGATAAAGAAATTAGCTGGGCATAGGTTTCAGTACAGCCTGCCCCATTATGACGCTATATTCCATTCTCCAGTTCTAAACCTACAAGATCGATAGAAGATGGAGTAAGGGTCTGAGCCTGAAATCTGCTCCAATCATCTATGATACATAGAAAATGTTTACGACAACAGTAGTATCTGCCAAGCTGAATAAAATAGCGGCAATAAAGACACCACTACAATTGTTTATGTTGAAAAAGTCATCGATAAATTGAAGTTACACCCGAATCTCTGTCTACAGATGAATGGTTGTAAAGAACCGTGCAGATGGGTTACTGGACTACTACGTGGACTGCTGTTTTGAGACTCAAAACAAAACTAAGATAAGTAGAACCGCTTTTTGACCTTCTCAAGATATCCTGTACTAAAGGAAAATACTCGTATTACTTTCAATGAGAACAGAATGACTTAACGCATTCAATAACCGACATTAGGACCAAATGTCGACCTTAACGAGACGACAACAATTAACAACTCAATGCCGTCATTCAAAAGGAAATGATAAATTCTCTCACATTAGACATCTTCCCAATAAAAAATAAAAACGTTTATCAACGCTACTGTATAGCTGACAAGCTTCTACAAAAAAAAAAAATCCGGAAAAACAGACAAATGTCTGTACTTAATCTCTGTCACTACGTTGCTATGAATACCTTCAGATAATCAGTCCAGGCCAGAAACGGGTCTTATGGAAGTAGTCGACGATATCCAGAAAAATATGAAGAAGCAAATATTTGTGTCTCCCATCCACCAAACCGAGCAGAAGCGCCCTCAAATTTGAATAACCATGCTAATATGTAACATTGAAATTTCAAGAACTCGTAAGCACACAACCGCAAATACATTTACCTCTCATTTCAGATATAATCAGCAAAATTTATGCACTTATTTGCGAATAAATAAAGCCAGAACCAAAAAACGAACACTTCCCGCAGTTTAAATTTTTTTTATCTGCATGGGGCTTTCTTTTCTAAATGACGCCAATAAACCGTTAACACAGAAAAAAAAATTAACACCACCATTTATAACACCACGTGCTGTTGCCCCATCAACAGCAAATAAACAAATCGAATCGATGCCCTCACTCACATAATAAGAAAAATATATTAACACCGATTTCTACGTATCTGATCAGCCCCAACAAATTAAATAAAACGCGCACAACATTTGTCGGATACTCGTACACATTCACAAGTGTAAAACACAAATGTACACATCACCATCAATATAGGCATCAACATCAACAATCCACAGTCAACATTGGCTCACCAAATAAACAGAAAATCCTTTCATGCAAAAATCAAATCCAAACAAATTAACTACCAAAAACCGGCTGTTTGCGCCTTGCGTTGACCACAACGAAGAATTACAACCGAATCACGAGAACTAACGAACGTTGAAATTTCAACAAACCGGCATACCAATTTGGAATATAAATTCCACAACCCTCTACGAGTAGTATGCCAAAACTAATGTGTACGGTGCCCTTGAGCATGAAAAAGATTTGTCGTCGAACCTATCGCGTCGTGTCGATAGTGAACTTTTTTTTTATCTGTTCCTGATAAAACAACTTCAAGTGAGCCCGGTACATTCGTCAGATACTATCAGATACGGTAAGAACTGACTTTTATTGATAGGAATGGTTTACTGAAATTAAAAATGTACTCATACACAGCACTCAACAGCGACAAAAACTGTTTACATTGGACTTTTGCTTATCGTACCGCCATAAGTGCGCGTGTTTCCCCTCTTCAATAACCTCCATTTCCAGCTATCACCTCATCGACAAGACAAAGCCACTAAACTAGAGTAATTCCCATTTGTAAGCAGTTCTGCTTTTTACATTTTTTTTTTCACTTTTTGTTACTTTTTCGCAGGTTTATGATTGATGAATTGATGAACCAGCAAAAGGTGTAAAGACTTGAACTCGGGTTAATGCCAATGTACTCGTACTTTTGAGCCCAATTTTATGAAGTTGTCGGTTTTCCAGAACCCTGAACTTAGTTGTACATACTCGTGGCGCCGAAGCGCTGGTTAGATGCATATCTAAGTGATAAGGATAATTTATACGCCATTCACCAACACAAATCCTTGCATGACAGTCATTAATTAAAAGCGCCCAGCGTATACCCACCCTGTTGTCGTGCATTGAAAATGTCGCGCGCTCACACAACCTCAAGCGCTCTAGGAGGCTTTTGCGCCATAAATTGACTTTCAGGAGCGTTTGCGAATAAGGGTGTTTTGAACATGCTACGACGTTCGGGAATTTCCTTGAACTTTGTGTCATGAATTAATGACACTGGGACTTAGGGTTGCATTAGGGGATACACAGAGATACACAAACACGATAAACAGAGACGATATACTCGTATTCGTTAAATTATCGACTGGCCGAAGGATAAAGGACAAAGGCAGTTTGGGGGCATTGTTGCAATATTCAAAGCGTATGACAGTATGACTACAACAAAAATACGACAAACGTTTGGAATGTAAAAAGATTGTAAAAGAGTTGGCTACCAAGGGACTTTTGAGAAGACTTAATGACCAGCACATGTTTCAAGGTGCGTTGTGCGGATAATTTCCAAAATTAGAGGGTTGCAGGCCAAGAAACCAGCGATTATGAAACGCACTTTTTAAGCTGTAAAAATATCACAGCGATTTAGTGGGCATTAAGACGTTCGACAGTGGATTCAGGTTTTCAGAACTTATAACGGGGCGTAACTTTTTAGTAGGCAGCATCTTGTTCCAATATCTCAAAGTAGGTTTATCGTATTGGGATCAACGTCTGAAGGAGTACCTGCACCGCTATAGATGTTGCACTTGTCCATATGATCCGGTTTGCCTTCTTAATAGAACGTCAGTCTCGGGCTGAATTGAAAAGAATAAGAACGAGAGTGATGTCAATTCCAGAAAGCGTGCCTCAAGTGTGTTTAGGGATAAGACTCTGCCTACGTTGGTAACAGGCATATTAGCAAAAAGCCGGCTTCCCACGGTACGGCTGCAACACGTTTGCCTAAGATATGTGCCTGAGTTCAAGTATCTGGACATAGCAATTGGTTGTGAGCGTATCGGTTTCATACCTCATCTGAAGTGTTTGAGGGAGCGATTATTGAGTGGTCTGGGTTAGGTTACACTCAATAATCAACTGATCAACACTGATCAATCAACCATCAACAAGATTGAACAGATTGCGACCGACGCAATGCACTCCTCAAGTACTCGTATCATGGACGTCCGAGCGGTCCGAGAAGCCAACTCCAACTAGGACCATTACCTTGATTAGCCAGACAATCGTAAGCGATCGCCAAATCCGCTACCGATTGAACCTCTCTTAAACTTATAAGGGGTCCATTGCCGCCAACACCAAATATCGAAGAGCAGTGGCAACACTTTCAAAGAGCCATCGGCAATGCTGCTTTTGAACTGTCATTTTCATTCGACCACCACAACGAAACCGCTGCTTTAAATAACAAGTGCCGGCAACCAGATGCAGCTAAGCAAGATACGGAAAATGCGGCGCTGCTCACGAGCTCTATGAGCAGAAAATGAGAGACGAACGCCAGCTTTACGGAAGGAGTGTGAGAGGCGCGCGGTCGTGGAAATTGAGAGACGCTACTCCAGGAATGAGGTTTGAAAATATTACCAAAGGGTAAACAAACATGCAACGAACCGAAGTCTGTAGAGACGAACACGCAACCATCGTAGTAGAGTTGCAGACGATGGTGAGGATTTGGAATAACCATTTCTGTAGACTGTATAATGACGATGACAAACCAAATACCGTCAGGCAGAATGAACCTTTCAACCTGGACGTTGTGTAGATGTAGCTGAACGAAGTGAACATAGCAATATCTAAACCGAGCTCCACAAAGCTACTGGAGCGGACCTCAGCATTGTTTGTCCGATCATCGAGAAGGGAGACCCTCTGAACTGTGCTAACTACAGAGACATCAGTCTTACTTACATCGCTTGCAAGATCTTATCTTCCTTATTGTGTTCCTTCGTCAACAGCGTGATAGGCAGGTATCAGTGTGGCTTCAACCCAAGAAAGTCAACCATACGGCAGATCTTGGAGAAAACTCATGAGCTTCAGATCGATGCACACCATCTGCTAGGTGGGGTGAAAAGTAACCTCCTTGGGAATGAAAAAAAAAATTTTAAATGTTTTTTTTATTTTATTCAATATAGTCTCCTTTTAGCTTGATACATTTATTCCAGCGATTTTCTGACTTCTTGATCCCGTCCGAAAAGTAATTTTCCGGAAGGTCTGCAAAATACTCCTCCGTGGCGTCGATGATTTCCTCGCGTGAGCAGAATTTTTTATTGATGAGCCATCTTTTGAGGTTTGGGAAGAGATAATAGTCCGAGGGAGCCAAATCGGACGAATACGGTGGATGCGACAGCAATTGAAGCCGTAAGTCATTGATTTAAGCCGTGGTTGCGATGCTCTTATGCGCCGGCGGATTGTCTTGCAAAAACAATATTTTTTTTCGCTTCCTGTGAGGCCGTTTTGCAGCGATTTCGGCCTTTAATCGCTCCAATAATGCACAGTCATACTCGCTGTTGATGGTTTTTCCTTTTTCGAGGTAGTCTACGAAGAGTATGCCATGACAATCCCAGGAAACCGACGCCATAACCTTTCCGACCCATTGAGCCTCCCTCGGCCCCTTCGGAGCACTCGTGCCGGCTTCAGTCCATTGCCGGGCACTCATTCTGTTCTCTGGTGGTCCAGGTCCAGGTCGAGGTTTCATCAACAGTTACAAATCGACGCCAAAAGTCCGCCCGATTCTGCATCAGTAAATCCAAACACTCTTTCGAAGTGCTCTCGCATTCGTGTTTTTGGTCAGGAGTACGCATGCGCGGCACCCAGCGGCAGGATAACTTTTTCATATGCAGAATATTTCCCAAAATATGGCGTGTGCGCTCAGTACTAATCTTTGTGGTATCTGCTAGCTCTCGCACCTTCACTTTCCGGTCAGCCAACACCATTTCATGTATTTTTTTGACATTGTCCTCTATAACCGCATCGGAGGGCCTGCCGCTGTGGAGTTGCGGCCACCACGAAACTCTCGAAACCAATATTTGACGGTGTAATCTGACAGAGCATTAGCCCCATAATATTTATCCATTTGCCTCTCAAGAAATAATGTTTTATGAGAGAACGAAAATCCTTTTTGTCCATACTCAACATGATGCCAAACACGCCAACAACAATCATCTGTCGAAACAGAACTAAAGACAGTATCGCACTGAAATTTGGCATGTCTGCCTCGATATAAACGGACTTCAAGGCACCATAACCTTTTTTGCAGTAGCAGCGCATTCTGGCGGCCAAGGAAGTTACTTTTCACTCCACCTAGTATATAGATGAGCTATACAGATCAATGTCTAGGTTTGGCATCCCTGCCATCCGCCCGCGAGGAACAACGCAGCAAAGAGAAGGGGACCTCAGCAAACTTAGCGTGCGAAACTGGAAGCAGATAGCGAAGGATTGAGCTGGCTGGAGACGCTTGTGGACGAGGCCCAGATTCAGCCTGAACTCTAGCACCACCTATAGAAAAGTAAGGGTTCAGATAGACGCATTCTACGATCTGAATGGGAATCCAACAGGCTTGCCATCCGTACTCTTACCAGTCGTCTAATTGTTACTTGAGTTTGTGTGAAACCATACATCGTGCAATCACTTTAAGAGCCAGAAAGGGACTCCGGTGCTAAGGACTGGGTTTCACCTGAGCAGTTAGTTAGTGAAATGCCTTTGTTTTCGAACGTGTCACATCTAGATAAATAGACCAAATGGTAGGGTTACTTACAGCTTCCTCAGGGAAGGGCGTCCTCAACTGAACTTTATTTCACTGAATAAGGACCGCCAGACATTGGCTGTATGGTGCTTTACAAATTGTGAGCGAAAGGCTCAGAGATTCCTGGAACTCTTTCCAGCTGGTGGAATGCAGAAGAGCTTGGTAGAATGGGTTTGAGCATATTATGGTCGTGGCATGATATCTTTGCGGTGACAGTGCCTTCTTACATCTTGTGATGCAATGATTTCGTGAAATTTCCATGCCCAGAACTAGAGAGGTCTTAACTTCTTCTTACTCAAGTTCAACATTTATTGCTCTTGGATCAAATTCTCTCTTTTTGTTTGATAAGTTATAATTTCCAAGCCACGTGTCCATTTTTGTATCCTTCATTTGGAAATCCTTTCCACATCAGACCCATCAATAATCTTCAATGTTGTGATAATATCTATATATCAAAATTTAAACCGCAAAACACATCCTTTTTCACCACCTACTCCTCTAAAATTCCAGACGCAAACAAATCGCTCCTACTGTCCTCTCTCTGAATTCGTCCTGTCACCCGGCAATAAATTTGAACAAAATATTCCACATACGCCTTCGGGTGGGTGACATACGAGTAAATCTCTGAGCACTAAGTTCAGAGTCAATCGGCTTGTCGTTGCCCCTTAGCTACGAGTATTTCGTTGAATGTCAAAGAAAGTCATTTCATCGCACAATTGCCTCGATTTCTACCTACTCGACTTGTACAGCCACCAAAGCATCCTACTGAAACTTTTCGTCGCCAGTGTATAGAGTAGTTGATGATATCCTGAAACAGCTAAACATTGTCCAACACTGGATGAAAAATGAAGGCAAAAACCCTTTTTGGAAAGTAATAAAGGATATATGTACGAGTATGTACGAAGAGCGTGTCTCGTAAATCCGCAAGTCATCACACAAAAAAGGAAACGAAAACCATAAACCCACGTAAGTCTAAACAGTGTATCCTTTATCCTTTTATAGAAAAACATATTGTGCCTTGAGCACTTGCCTTTCTCGTCTCATTCACCCCGTGTGTGTCTTTGTGGACATCTTTCAGAGGATGAATATGTTAAAAAGATGCAATAAAACGTTTTCCTACATTCTCGTTCGTCTTTTTCTAATCTTGCCTAAAAGTTAAGGTTCACCGGCGAAACTATATCGTTTATTGGGGCAGTAGTAACCACTGCAATGCATCATTGATGTAGAACAATTTGAAGATACAATCCTGTCGACGTAAGGATACACTATTAAACATATTAGAAAAAGGCCACACAAGCGGAGAATGAAATGTTTTCCTTCAGCGCCCAGTGTTTCAAAAATGTAAAATTAAAGTTCCGCCCTTCCTAAGAGCGACCATGGTGAAATAGTTATCCGTCCTTACAGCCATCGGCCGAGACAAAGGATTCATATGGCGCATAGAAGGACATGGTTTTTCAATTGCATTTTATTTTTTATGTTTCCCTTATTTTCCGCACGTACTGGCAGGATAATTGTCGCGTGTGGGCAAGTATTCGTAGTTGCATAGTGGAGTGGAATAAATTTTCATATCCCCCAGTGGTAAGCGATGTAAATATTTCAAGGATTGTGCATACTTTTTGTTTGTTTTTGCGTTCGCCTTTGTAAATGTGCGCAAGAAGGAGGGTATGATGGCGTTGCCGCAATGCAACAAGCGTGCTTGTATGTAGATATTCCGTGCGAGAATAATTACTTAGGGGTTAACCAAATGGGGAACCGGAAATGGGTGGTGTAGAGAACTCTGTTAACCAGCAATTAGGGCAATTGCACAATATCGCATGTCGTACGTTTAACTAAAAGTCGAAATCAGTTAAAATTTCCCAAACAGTATGTGTGACAGTATGGTTATACAATTCACAAGTATCTATGTACGAGTCTGTGGAAAAGCGAATACAAGTTGTCCTTCTCTCCAATTCTCTAAACAAAAGTGCTCACAAATTAAACTTTAAGAGATGTCTTATGCTTCTGCAGGCAACTACCACTTCATACGAGGACGTACAATTCTGTCAGATATTAATATCCGCCTGTTGGGTCTGTTGGGAAGAAACCCAGAAGATCTGACATTACCTATCGAGGCTTACCTTAACCTTATCATAACAGGCTCACTACCACCTACTATCACCGAATCTTCAAGTGAGCTGAGTAACGCAACCCACTGCGGCAAGTACCTACTCGTATCTTTGATTGTGGGGAAAGCTGAGTCCATCAACTACACTTTCTTTATGGTTTCAAGTTGCATGACACCGATGTAATACATTCAGTTTTGCTACAAAAATAAAAAGACCAACCTTTGCTGCTATCCTGCCACTGGCAACCATACCGAAGGCCTAACGATAAGTACATTGAAGTACCCTTTATACCGAAAACAAAAAATGTAAATACATAAACAGTGTGGTAAATATTATACCGGACTGGCTCCAGAAAATATAATTAAAACACGCTTTCTGTTTAGTTTTCGGTGTTTTTATTCCAAATATTCTCCTGCCGATTCAATACACTGGTAACAGCGATCCAACAGAGATTCAAGCACGTGCTCTATCTCATTTTGCGGAATTGCCTCCAGTGCCCGTGTCGAGGCTCCATGAATAGTCGGAATGTCTTAAAAAAATCATCCCTTCATCAGCATTTTCAACTTCCGAAACTAAAATAAGTCGCAGAGTGCCAAATCAGGTGAATACGGCTGATAATTTAACACAATTGATTTCGATCCAAAAAGTGACGAACAATAAGTGCGGTCCGGTATATTATTTGCCACACTGTGTGCATGCTCGTAAAGTTTCTGAAATATTAATCTGATTTCTTTCGAGTTAAAGAGCAGGCATACCCACCAACGTAGAAAATACTGTAAATCAACGCAAGATTGGGTAAGGTTTGAGTGGCTGTTTGAAAAGGACAAACACACTTGCCCAAAAAATCATTTTGAGTTGTTGACAAAGTGTAGGAGACTCTTGACTTCTGTATTGCTTAGATCGCTTTAGTAATTGTAGAAGTAGGCTCCTAAGTGGAGTTTTCTTTTTTGGGAGAGAGCTGAACATGTGCAAAGAAGGTGGGAGATTGTCAGCCCCCGTATGTCCATGCAGGTTCACAGAAGTTGTTTGTTAATATACCGAGCCCTCTTGCATGTTTACCTAAGAGACAGTCTACAGTGATGACACCTATGAAGATGTTGATGCTGAAATGTTTTCTGTTTTGAAGAACTAAACTCATAGAGGGATTTGGATCTAGTCGTGGGCAGACATGTTGACCCAACCGTTCATCTAAGGTTTATTCTTCTGTTAGCATCCAGCTAACGCTTTTTTAGAGTGGTAGAGGTTAATCTGGAGGAATCCTAGGATCATTGCTGCAATTTTCCAGAGAAGTCTCGACCACGGTGTCATGACTTTGGTCTGCGCTACAGGGCTAAGGGATTCCTTATTGATCACAATTAATACGCATCTATCACGTAAGGGTCCTTTATGTCTTCTGAAAAGGAGGGTTCGGCTGAGATCTAGATGCGGGTTCTAGATCTGCAAAAGATATCCACCTTAGCCACGACCTCCAGTCACCTGGCCTGGCCAAACTTCTCCTAAGCCACATATGGCTGTTGTTATTTACAGAGATTCAGAGATCTCTGGTCGATGCAAGCGATCAGTTTGACTGGGCTTTGATGTCAGAGTCGCTTGTGGTGGGTTTCAGTTCGTAGTTTTCCCGCATGATGGATAAGAAGTTGATCGAAAGCTTCGGCTTGATCAACTGCCATCGATCAAATCAGCAGATATATATTCGTCGGCGTCATTTTTGTCGATCTCCGCGATCGTAATCTCATCCTTTAGAACTTCATTCAAAGACCTCAGAGATGTTACATTGATAGGTCCACGGGGGGTTTGGTTTTGTGGTCTCTTAGGAACCGGCACGTTTTACTCCAACGATCTCTGGGGTTTAGAGGAGTCTTTCAGTAATTTGAAAACGGTGGGTACTCCCTCTTTGAGGGTTTTTTTTTGCCAACTCAATTTGTCCTTTTGACTTCCCTATTTCTCTCGACCCACGGAAAAGATCCAAAGGTTTTGATTAAGAGTACAGCATCTTATGTAGATCGTCTTGCCAGAGCTTTTCTGACGCGGCCGATCTTCTGTTTTGGAAGCAGTAGACAGAAAGTCCATTGACTGCCACAAACTTGCTGTAACTAGACGTGGAGGAAGTAGTATGACCATATCTTGCCACGGTCCTACCACTCCTTGAAAGTCTGGATTAAGCCTCGTTGCCTTTGTCTTTAAAATGTGTACCATGGCCTGCTACAGTTGTGCGTCACCGTATTACTGTCCGGTAATAAAGGAGAACAGGAGGAGTCTATAAGTGTTCCCACGAGTAGCGGAGAAAGAAAGGACCAACTGCACAGAGATCCGCTGTATACAGATAAGGGTAACAAATCCGGACGTCACCAGGTATCCGTATACGCTGTTCACGACTAAGCTATTTGGAGATAGCACGGGACTTGATATTCAAGTTATAAGTTGCACTCTCGAAGCCATCTTCGGTTTATAAAGAACTACAGTTTTGATGGCACTTCCTGCCAACTGTTTTATCTCATACTCTGGTCATACGATCACACACACTGATGCAAACATACAAGAACCCTTGTGCAATATAAAACAGCCATATTCCCTGCATTAATGAATGATTTCGGCCTAAATATAAGCCAGAGACGGATCTAGGATGCACATCTAGGGTGACTTTGGAGGACAATAACGTAAGGTTTTGCTTCTCGTTAGTAAAACTTGCATCTGACTCCAAAGTGGAAATGACCTTTATTGTGGAAGTTATGTGCCTAAGGTGAATGATTTGTCTATAGAGGAAGCGAAGACGAGCATAAGACCTTTAGCTAACCCCTTTTACACTTTCCAAACTGACTCGCGAACGCAAGCTCTTCTGAACGAAGACATAAAGCCGAATTCACTTATTCTTGTTAAGATTCGGGTTACAATGTGATCGTGCGAAACGAAACGGATAATTTCCTTGGACCTGGATCTGGAGCTTTCAGCTGAACCTGTTGTGAGTATAACTCGAGATATCATGGCTCTTCAAGAACCCAACATTCGCATTTCACTGACTGCCCACCTATCCTTCAGTTGGAATGACTGCAGATTGCTTTTTGATAAGTTTCTTAGTGCATGACGACACAACAAAGCCTATCTCTGTAAATTTCCGGCGTACTCTCGCATCAAGCTACACGTACTCGGCCAAGAAGCATCAAGCATATTTTTGAGTTAAGTTTCATCGAGTACGATTTCTATTGTAGACGCAATCGCTGGTATCGCACCAAAACCAAAACAAATTGTTTTCCATCTCTCGCACCTTTGGTGTCATACGGAAGACAAAATAGTCGGCTACTTACTAGCATTAGGCATCGACATTAGACAAAGCTGAAATCATCTCCTATCGATCCAATCAAATTCCATTATTTCTCTATTCAATCCGAATGCCGGCATTCGATTTAGCTGCCAAATTCACATTTCCAACTCACCATCTTCTGACATTGAATTCGATTAAATTGTCGGCCAGATTCGTCAGCTTAATGTTGGGTATATCCAAACATCAAATGGCACCTTCTGTATTCGCCTTTTTGTATATTGGAATTCGAAAAATGCTCATCTCGTCTGTAGTAAACAATTGTTTTTTTTTTTCTTTTTTTATAAAAATACAAACCCGAGTGGCACCACAAAATTTGTACTTAGCAAACAAACAGCGAGCCACGATTTTTTTCAAATTTAATTTCAATTTAATTGACGACTTCAAGTTAAATACTGTCAGTACCAGATACATCTGAGAACGGCCCATGAATATCTACTTCTTCTCCCACTGACTCGCTGATTTCTGTCAATTGGTTTTCAATTAAGTCAACAATAGTACCATCAGCGAGTCATCGAGTAAATTTAGACACGTCGCTGTAAGAGTGACGTTATGTTGCTTCTGTATCAGGGTGTACTCGTATCTTTCATTAGCGTTAATTGCAGTTGATTTCAAGTCATTAGCTTTATGTTTACTACAGCGAAGTCATTTATTTTTAGATTTGGTATCCCCGACAGATACACGTACATTTTTAAATCCAACAATTTCTGAGTGCACAAATTTAAACTTTGACAGTAAAACGCAACAAAATAGCGACAGAGTTTTGAAGATATCCAATGGATAAGGGGACGAGAACTGCGGTGATCATCATTTAGGTGAAGCACTGGCATTCCCTTTCGTTTGGAACGTGACTTGAAATTTAATTAAATTCTATGGATTGTGCTCAGAATCTGTGGAAATGTACGTGTAGGTGGGATATTCAATGAGAGAAAACGACACTACTCGAACTTGTACTCGGATTCCGGTACACTATGAACAACTTCCGTCGACGTTGGGCTATGGTATGAGTCTCTGTGATTTTTTGTTCTGCTGTCCGTGTGCTTGATGAAGGTCTTTGTCGGTCAGACAACACAAAACCAAGAAAAAACTATAGACGACCCTAACAACCGACAACGACGACGATGAAAACGGGCTGACTTCAAATATAATCGAAGTCTTTGCCTCACTGCTGGGTTTTGGTCGATGGATACTCTGGCTGGTTTGGTACTCTGACTACAGAACATCTGACAACAACAACGGCGGCGTTAAGTGTACATTATCAATTTTGAGCACGAAAAAATCAATTATGGTCAAGGTTTCTGTGTTAAGTATCTTTGCGGATGAATCATTTGAAAGTAATTTGTCTGATAGACATGACCACATGGATATCCAGCAGGTTTGTATCCATGTGGACGTTATCGATGATGTTTGAGTACCAAAAACCCCTGTAAAGCACTGCTTAGTTAATATTGTATTGGGACGTATGGAGCGGCAAAGTATACCACGGATTTGAGCTGCTTGGATTGACTTTTACTATATGAGCAGGAAAGAGAATACTATATGTGATAAAGAGAAAGATGTCACAGGGTTCGGTCTTTGTACAAATATTATGAGAGCTTTTGTTAAACTATTTTTTTACAAATAAGCGCAACCTCATGAGGTTATTAGCACCCTTAAAATGTTTGCACACAAAGCGGACGATGAAAAGCAAGGGAGAAAAAAAGATAGGCACCGATGTACGTTGGTTTTGAATGTTTGCAGGTTATTATGGCTAGAAAATAAAGAGCTCGGCAGGTATTTCAGAATACGCCCGAAAGTGGATATGAGGATGTACAAAAGATCACTCACGGGTGTTACCTTTTAAAGTATTGAAGGATTGGAATGCTACTGGCAATTTCGGTGGAGCACTGGTGGTGAAAATAACGATAGCAATTTTGTGCGTACAAATGCCTTATATGTACATTGACGCCGGATCAGAGGAAATATTTCTTACTCCTTGAGGAAACCTAGATATTTTACAGCATTTTTGGGGACATCGTCTTTTCCATCGCCTAGCAAACTATTCGTTTTGGCAGAGATATCTGCACTGTATAGCAGTTGCATCCGAACTGAACAATCAAATTTTGTGATCCCAGAGCTGTCAAAGGGACCAGAGCAATTACCGACACACGCAGGAATGTTTTTCCTGAGCAGTAGAAACGAGTATAGGCGTTTAAAATGACTGAGGGACTTATAGAATCATCAAGCAGAAACATCAGTTAAACCAACTTTGAACCTTGCGGAACTTCATAATTCGTTGTTGCACAATGACTCTTTTATTTTTACTTTACAATTTCTCTGAGGGCGGTCCCAGGAGTACCCGGCCTGACCAAGACATGGCGGTAGTTGTTTGAAAATATTACTTTTTTTTTAGAAAGTACGCAGTCTATAAAGCATATGTTTCAGGTTTGAAAGCGCCACGTTTAGTATTTGTTTGGCAGCCATCAATAGTGAACGTTGTCAGTGAATTTGTGAAAATGGAGAAATTTGGTCATCGTTATGTAATACAATACTTTTATTTGAAAGGCCTAAGCCCAACCAATATAAAAGCTGAACTGGATTCTTCTCTGGTTGCGTCTGCTCCTTAAACGAGGAAGCACGAGCTGCCAAGACGAGCATTGCACTGGTTGACCAAATGAGTTGACGACTCCAGAAATGGTAAAGAAAATCCACAAAGCGGTACGGCATGATCGTCGACTGAAATTGCGCGAGCTAGGAGACATTGTAGGCATTTCAAAAAGTGCGGTACATCGCATATAATTTGCAAATTTGGACATGAGAAAGCTGTGTGCAGGATGTGTGCCGCGTTTGCTCACACTCGAGCAAAATCAGTGTCGTGAAGATGTTTCAATTGAGTGTTTAGCGAAGTTTCACAACAACAAAGCAGAATTTTTGCGCCGTTTCATAACAATGGATGAAATGAAACATGGGTCCATCACTTTACATCCGAGACAACAGAACAATCAGGACCGGGAGAACCGGCTCGAAAGAAGGCGAAGACCGTTTCATCTGCAGGCAGGGTCATGGCGTCGATTTTTTGGGATGAGCGTGGGATTATTTTCGTTGACTATCTTGAAAAGGGAAAAACTATCAACAGCCAGTATTATGCGAACTTATTGCAACGTTTGAGCGAAAAAATCCAGCAAAAACGGCTGCACTTGGCTAAGAAGAAAGTGTTGTTTCATCAAGACAATGCACCAGCTCACAAATCCGTTATTGCAATGGCCAAAATTAACGAATTAAATTTTGAATTGCTACCTCATGCACCCTATTCGCCAGATTTAGCCCCCTCGGATTATTTTCTGTTCCCAAACTTGAAAAAATGGCTCAGATTTTCCAACGATGAAGAAGTTTGTTTGGGTCGAGTACTTCTGGGACCGCCCTCGTATATCTTAAGAAGCAATTAAACAATGAGAGAAGTGATTCCCTGACACCCACCCACACTCTGTTTTAGAACATTTCGCTGACATACATAGATGTAAGGTATCGAAGGCCTATTACAAGTACAATTTGGTCCTGCCTCTTATCTTGACTTTCTTTGCAAAGTCTTGAAGCAGTCGATTCATACTTTTGTTTTTCTAATCCGAACTTATTTTCGCCAAGGTTTTAAACTTCTCTAAGCACTGATAAAGCCTTTTAGAAATAGCTTCTTTCGAAATTTGTCCCGTCATGGACAGGATTGATATTGGTCGAAAAGAGGACATTTGATTTAACTTCAAACTCATATTGGCCAACTCTGTTATAGCAAGAGCTAAGGCCAGGGTTGAGGGTTGCCAAAGTTTGTGACTTGTCCGTGTAATCGCATAGAAAGTTGTCGAGGCCGGTCAAAACGGGTTATCTTGTGGGACAGTGCAAGTCGCTAGAAAATTGTATCAGACTATCAGGAAATACTCCTGGTTTAGAATGTCCTGCAGTATCGACCGTTGCTTCGTCCTGCAGAAGCCACATGTCCTCCGGTTCTAATTTATCCAATTGACGTATGATTAATTCATTGATCGTGGCAGAGCCACGCTCATTATTCTAAAAGAAAAAATTGCCCAATGACTTCTCCAGAGTAAACAGCACACCATGTTGTTATGTTATGGCTTTTAGTGCCCAAGAATAGCAATTTTTGTTTACTCATGTATCCACATAGACGGGAACTGGCCACATCACTCAGGGTAATTTTTGACGCCAAAGTGTCAATTTTTTTTTTTAAGATCCTGAGAATCAGGAGGACGTGTGCATAGGTTTGACGCAATTCCATGCCCACACTGAACTGTCTTTAAGTGTTTCAAAGATGGCTTGTCACCTAATTGATGTCGACGGAGCCTTAACGACGCCATCAGTCCGACAACGAAATTCTCGGCCGAACAAGAGGTACGAGGCCTTCCAGGGTTTCTTCGGTCTCAAGTTGCTCCAGTATCTAAGAGTTGAACGGGGCGTTTTCCAAATAACGGACGGGACAAACAAATACCTACGAGTATGAGGACGAATTAATTCTGGAGATCAAACTTGAAAGGTTTCCATATCCTTCTACTTGGTAACAAGGGGATATTCGCAGTAAGTAAAAGGGCAGCTGCCAGTAAGGTGAATTTCCATCACCTCCTTCCCAAAAATTGATTTTTTCCTTAAGAATTACAAATTTTTGGTGATTTTATAACAGTAATGATGAGACGGCTACCATGGAAGCGTCTAAACAATGGCAGCATCCGGAAGCTCTAATTCTCGACGACTTTTCGAAAATATGAGGTTTTTTCTCAAGATTGAATAGCGGACCCCTCTTTCGAACAACAAAGCCCTTAATAGTCCCAGTCCTGCTCTAGGGCGCAGAGGTTTGGATGAAACTCTACGGATGAAACTTTCCTGCAGACCATGTTCACAAACTTCTTAAATTAATTTTTCCTGCAGCTGAATTATGTAGGCTTTTAGGCCAAGATCTTGGCGCATGCGGGCCTGGCTTCAATTTTTGCTGCAATTGAATCTTGTACGTTCGTGAGCAAAAATCCTGGCGCAAAGTGGATGAACACAGACCAAGCTCATGGGCATAATCACGAATCGATGAATTTGCAACTTCCTTTATGACTTCGATGTTTTAATAGGCGCATACTCCGCTGATTTTTGTCAATGGCTTCGAGTCCAAAAGTGTAAATGTAGTGTGAAATCTTTCAATTGAGTCAATAATAAGCACATTGGATGAACACTAATTCTGGAACTAGAAAACGTTGTTCAGACGAAAGTTTTTGCGTAGTTACATTCCAACCAAAAACCCTAAAAACACCCTTCATAACTTGTAAAGAACAAACGACAAACAGCAACTATATTAAGTGCAAGTAAAAAGTACCAAAAATAAAGAAAACAAAATTCTTTTCCTTAAATTGGTCTTCCTTTTGAAAACCACAAAATAAGCATTCCTTTTGCAAGATGTTGTTTGAAACGTTATCACATCTAAAACAGTCATTGGCCTGACCCCTATCTTAATACACAGCAATATCCAACCACTAAAGTGTACTTGTGTACTTCATATAATGAAAAGGAAACGAAACCACAACGAGGTTACTTGTTCAGATAAATCCCTTTACTCTACTTCAATTCTGACCACAGCCTCAACGAAAAAGAAGAAAAAAAAAATCAAAAACAGCTTCAGAAACATGGTGCATGTTTCCATGACCTTCCATGGCACACATATTTCTCTAAAGCAAACATTGTTGTCTCTGCTGGACATTGAGGCCGAATCTCTCCGATGAGTTTCCTTTCGAAATTTTATTGGCAGACGATTTGGAATTTTTTTTTGTTCCCGTTCTGAAGCAAAGCATCGTCTCTGTGTCACCTGGCTCATGGCCAAAACACACTCATCTGGACCCATTATGTTCCGATTTAGTCTTTTTTTCTAGTTAGAAGCGGAATTTGGGAAAACGAATGTTTTTGGAGGAAAAGACAGAAAACAAATAGAATGTCGCCCGCATTTAATGAATAAAACTCATATTACTCCTCGATTGAAAAAATCCGGATCCGAATCTAAATTGTTCTTTCAAAGCACACTTTCTGTGATGTCCTTTCTGTGTTTATTCAGAGAGGATGTATCACTTTTAAGGCTTCCTTCAGAATGACCATTTCTTGATTCTGATTGAAAACAGAATGTGATTTAAGTGAGGGCAATTTTATTTGATTTTCTTGTTGGAGCACAGCAGAAGTATACACGTGGATACATTAAGACGACAACGCGGTTAGGGTTGCTATTATCTAGGGGAAATCGTATTGAGGACATTTACATGGCTTAGCATGAATCTGCTTCAGATTAAAGACAATCGCTAAAGTTGGGATTGGAGGTTGGTTGTTTGGCAGTGGTAAGCTCTATTTCAGTTCAATGAGAATACCAGGAGTCATGGGTTCATAACTCACAACACGTGCGCGCATAAAATTATTTTGCTGGTTCAATTGCGATTGATACATGTGCCATTCAAGTGGGATCTGTTGTTTTTGAGCATTAAATGTGATTGATTGGTAAAAATAGAGCAGTGGCAAAAATTCGCAACGAACACGGAAACGAGGTCGTTGTTCCTACGAAGCAGATAATTGTTTTCTTTTTAACTTTTTTTTGTGATTCTTTTTTTCTTCTTTGCAGAATTGGTAGGTTAACTGAATCCATGTTTTCAACTGAACTAGAGAATTTTCTTCTTTTAATAGGATTGAATGAAATTCCAACAAAAAATTGTCTATGGGGTTCCGCAGGGGTGGGATTTTTGACCGATTCTCTTTTAAAAGGAAATTAATACTCGTGATGTATGTGTTTTTATATAAATAAGAGATTCATGTCAATGGAAAAAAACTTTGATGATTTTATATTAAATTTGCCGCAGCTATTCCCTGAGAAATTTAATTAATCATTTTTACTTTGGGGTATGCATCAAGGAACAACTGGACTAGTAAGCCCATTATCCGCCAAAAGACCAATGCATGTGCACCAATAGATACGAGTAGTCTGAAGCGTAGTACGCATCAATCAATTGATTAAAAAAATATTTGCATCCAATTAATGGCAATTAATATCAATTGACATTTATTTTAGTATTTTAATTCAATTAAAATTAGTTGTTTCTTTTCAATTTTTAATCGCATTCGCAATTGAAATTTTGAAAATTATGTCCTCTGTTGTTATGATCACAAGATGCCCAACTGTTTATGGTTGCACCAACCAAAGACGCAGACGGCTCCCTGACGCAGGTTCAGATCCTAAGAAACCACTTGTTGGAATATCTAAAAAGTATATTGGCGATCTCCTATCTTGCAATCCCATTGTGACTTGGGACCACTAAAGACTAAAATCGATTGATGAGAGGGATAAGTAAGACCCTTGACCATTTGACCGATTCTTTACCATATTTGTTCACATCAGGATTGTTTGCAAGATTTTCCTGTATGGTTTTGCTCCAAAAAGGTAAGGTAAGCCGGATCATAGATTGTTTTCGGTTCAATCCGTAAAGACTCGACTTCGTTGTTTTCGTGGCTCAGATTCTGGGCAAAATCATTCCCGAACACTGAAAAAGTCGATTTTGTACAATACTTTCGCAGGATCGTCAGATCGGGTCAAAGGACATTCCTTTTAATGAAGCAAAAGCGAAGATGCGGATTTGAAGTCGGCAAATGGATAGTAAGTGTCAATCTTATCATTAGATCACAGATCATTTTCAAGATCTGCGGTTGTATGATACTGAACTGAAATCTTATTGACATGGGCCAAGGTGATGCATGAATAGTTTCAAAGGAATCAACATTTAGGAGGCTTATAGATGACGCAGTTAAAAGGGGTTCCTGTTTTTGTGGATGGAACAAACGTTGCTAAGATTACAGACATTAGCACCATATCTTACAGCAGAGATCCCAAGCAATACATTCTCAGCTGCTTTTAACAGTTCAACAGGCTGCTCGAGGAGCTTTATAAGTCTTTTGGGAAACGTCTTCGTCTTCAATTTTAACCATCATCACCGTATGCAATCTCCAGAATTTATCATTCAAATTTTCAGTGCCGACTGCAATTCTTCTGTAAGCTGTCCATGTTCGGCTATACAGGCTTATAGCCGTGAAGACAAAAAGAATTTTAAATTTCACTGATTGCACGTGCTTATCTGTTTTCGAGAAGCCTGCAATCTTCCTTTTTTGGCACGTAGATCTCATGAGCAGCTCTTACCTTTCGATGCAACTCAGCTTGATATGAATACTTTGTGTTTGGCTGCATGTACCTGCCTACATCTTTCGGTCGTCAAACCAGTGTTTTATTTGTGCCCAACCTTATCCGAAGCAGCTTCTCTGATTGCTCGTCTGATTACAATTCTATTGGTGTTATGTAAGTAGATTCTAGCCGTATCTTGCGCCTGAATCCTTTCAATGTTGAACTTCGGTGACTTACGAGTACTTGCCGTGTATGGCTCCAGCAAGACAATGATCCGAGACAATGTTCTTGAAGGAGTTCCTGGCAATCGCAATGTTATAAATCTGGTTATTGGTTAATTGATCAGGGAATATCAAAGTTGTTTTTATGGATGCTATGGACTTTCACACGATCTGGCTACGGTGACGTTACGCCCGTTACAAATTCTAAAACCATGTTGGGCGCGATGGTATGCAAGTTCTGTTTCACAGTGACGCCCTCAAAGCCTTTTGTTAAGAGTTCGGTGTACAATTTTGGTGCTATAGCTGGGGCAATGAGCATACTCGTATCTCTGGTCTGGGACTTCACACGGTCAATACAGAATTCCTGAAGAAATAAAAATTTAAAAACCTCACGATTTTCTCTCACCAATTTATCAAACAATCTTTTACTCAGAAAACAATTAAAAATAACCTTCACCTCTATTAGATGTGACTTAAATTGTACTCTCATTGCGAAATCCAATTTAGACTGTCCGCTCTATTTGTGCTCAAATAAATCATTCCCCAGACGTTCCCTATGATTACTTTCTTCAGCTGGTCACGTTCTAAAATTTTTTGCTTCCGTTTGCAGAAAATAAAAGTCCATTTCAGACTGTTCTTCAACTAGTGGGTTAACATAACACACAATACATGACTCTGACTTCCCCACGCCTCTTTATATAACTGAAAATTTCACTCCTAGATACATATTCGTACTTCGTCGTCGTATGGCAGCAACAAATCCCAAATTCTCTGTATTAAAAGAATAAATTACAAAACTTCATATAAAATGAAGCGCAAGTGAGAAAATATTCTTTTCATAGAAAACCAGAACAGCTTTGGCAAATTACCAGTTGCAAGGATAATCCCAAGCTCTCAGATTGCCTTTGAGAAAATCCTCACTCGTGTATCTTCCATTTCTTGGCTTGCACTTTCGAGAATGTATGTACTCCCTATGTACGCCAGGCGGCAACGTCAACTTATGGAGGACGAAGACATACCATACATCACTAACTTAATCGGGTTAAACCTTAGCCAAAGAGCATGCGATTTGTTCTTCTCTTTTCCGTCATTTCCTTTGGTATCGGCCTTATTTATGCTTTCGTTTTGTCTTTCCTCTTCGGAATTCCTTTTGGCTTCTTGAAAATAGAGATATTCCATGAGGAATGTGAAATGTGTTGATTCTCAAGAAAAGGGAATAACCGAAAAACGAGGAAACAAAACGAGCTACGAGTAAAAAAGGAAGCAAAAATATATAACCAACAAGGATGTGCCAGGAGACATTTTCACCCGTCTCCGAATTTATGGAATATGTTCTATGTGGGTCGTGTACCCGTCTTTCAGTGGCTCTATTGTGTTCTTAGCCTAAGCGACGACGAAGATGACAAGGATGACGACGTGGACGACTTCAGAATGAAAGGACATTTTTGTTACTCCGTACTCGTTACTCGCAGTTGTATGTATTTCAAGTGGGCAACGTTTTATAAAAGTGATTTCAATAATAGAAAAAAAAAAAAAAACATCCACAATTCTACAGAATTCTCCTATGTGTGTGTGTGTTTGCATGAATGAGTGAGTTTTTTTTTGTGAATGAATAGAGTATCCAAAGATACATAGATGGAGCCGAACCTCTGGGGTGGTGGTGCAGTTTTTATTTTTTTTTTCGTCTTTAAGTGGTTTTTATTGTTTGCCGCACAATCGAGAGGAATACAAGTATAATTGGTGGAGTTGTGCGCTTAGTTGACATTTTTTTTCCTCCCTTTATTCTTTGGGGGAGTTGATAAAAATTTAACTGAAAGGAAACAAAGCCTTGAGTCGAAAGGGGGCGAAAATGCATGGCCTCAGGATAGAAATGAGATTTTTGTTTATGCGCATGCAAATTTTAAAGAGATTTTCGAGGGTAAATTCAAAATTCCTTGGTAAACCGAATTTTGAATTTTGAATACCTTATCGACAAAAAAACAAAGAAAAGATTGGGATAAAATGTTGGCTGACGTCAGACAATCGCTAAAGGACTTGTTGTCACGTATCCAAGCAATCTGGTTAAAGTCGTTCAATGTGGACGATATTTGGGATACAAAAAGGGGCATTCAGCAACTAGTTTGTCAGAAGGTCATGAAAAGCGACTGCTGATGCCTCTCCAACTTACAATTTGAATTCAGAATGTAGATCCAAATTTTGCTAAATGTGTTTAATGTTAATAGATTTCGATTAGTACCGCAATAGCTTCGAAAGAATCTTCTACTTTGTTTGGAAAATGTAACATTTGGGCCTGCTACTAAAGGGAAAGAAGCCTCCAGGAGAAAGATCCTAGAGAAGATTATCTACAATAGATAACTCGTAGTGGCAGATGAAAAAGAAGCCCTTTCAGACCATCAATTTGGCTTCAGAAAAATGCAATCTACTGTTGATAATATAAGAGCAGTCGTTGACATCACAAAAGGCGCCATTGAACGGAATAGTTGGCTCTATGACAGAAAGGAGTACTGTGCAGTAGTAATGCTGGACCTTAAAAATACTCAGTGAACTGGTCGTTCATTAGATAATCACTCAGCAGTTTCAGCCACATGACTTGTTGCATACAGTTACGAGTTCTTTCAACACTAGGAAGTCGAGATATAATACATATGAAGGTGAAAAATACTACAACGTAGCTGCCGGACTTCCACAGGGGTCGGTCTTAGGGCCCTTATTGTGGAACATCATTTACAACGGTGTCCTACGATTTGCGTTCCCTGAGGGGTGACCGTAATTAGAATCGCCGATGACATTGCAGTCGTGACAGTAGGCAAACAGATTCCTACAGTTGAGTCCGCTACAAACAAAGCAATTTTTCAGATAAACGATTGGCTAGCATCCGCCAGCCGAAAAACTGAAGAATTCACCAACTTCAAGATTGATAACCAAATAATCAGGTCCCAAGAGGCGGTTAAATATGTGAGAGTAATGCTGGGCAAGACGAGTAGATTACGGCTCAAGACACACATGGACACACAAAGAAAGCATCGCAAATGCAGGGATCTATCTCGCCCATACTGCCTAATGTTGGTGGACCAGAATACGCAAAACGTATCTTTCTATCTAGAGTTTCATCGTAAGTTCTGTTGCATGCCGCCCCAGTCTCGGCGCAGGCACTGAGGAAGACAAGACTATCGTTGGCATACAAACTCCGCGCTACGGACAATTAACGATGTTTGAACCATATCGAATGAGGCCGCCTTTGTTATAGCTCGTTCCCATCGACATTCTGGCAGATGAAACATTGAGAATATATAACAGAAGAGCCTTAAGCCAACACGATTGAAAATTGAAGAAAAGGCACCGTCAATAGGTATGTGGCAAGCTCCCTGGGATAGAACAGGCAGATGGACTTATAAGTTTAAGTTTATGCCGACAACCCATGACTCTGTAGAACGTAAACATGGAGATTGCACCTTTAACCTTGCGCAGTTCCTCTTTGGCCGCGGTGGTTACCGCAGGTATCTCCACCGTTTTGGCCACGACTGCTCACCATCTTGCCCCGAATGCTCAAATGAAGATGAAGATACGGAGCACACAGTGTTTCATTACCCACCCTCCATGGGATGGAGAACTACTCTGGCCAGCCCGTCACTACTTCGCGATCACAAGTTGCAGTCGGAAGAGAATTACGGGGAAATATGTCTTTTCGAAACAAATCTACAAAATGAGCTTCGAAGAATGGAAAGGTTAAGAAAAACATCAGCGGAAGCCTTAGAAACTGCAGAAGCCTTAGTAGCTGTTTGCTTACCATTCCCGGGAAGTAATACCTAACGACAATTTCACAGGAAGAGTAGTTGAAGTATGTAGGCTACGGGTTTAGTACGTTGGCGTTTCATGGCATCGATTATTCTTGCTCTCGGGCTTCATGTATCTATGAAGATTACACATCCTTGGCGCAACCAAAAAAAAAAAAACGACACAGAACCAGAACCAGAACCAGACTCTGAAATTTTTTTAGAACCTTTCTAAAAACACTATAGACACCTCAAAAATTTTAATTTTCGAGTTGAAAGCAGAAACTTCCCTATCAGGAAGTTAAAAACGCAATTGATGACCTGGACAAGAGGGCACTGAAAGCCACCACATCTAAAGGGGACCGTTTCTTTACGTCAAGAAGGCGTTTGACATGGTTAACCACGATATTCGTTTGAATCGTATACAATTTCTTTCGTCATTTTTTAGTAATTAAGGTGTACCTCAAGGGTCTGTACTGAGTCCTATTGTGTTCCCTATATTTGTTAACTTCTTCTAGACGTTTTTATATAGAAGTTAGATGTTGGTGTTCCCAAGTTCGCTCATTCAGCTCATAAACAACTTCATGAAGATGGGAATGTGGGTCATCGCTTGAAATGATTTTTCTGTTAAATTCAGTTTCAGATGGTTGACAAAAAAAAAACACTGTGGCGCTGGCAGCCCGGTATGGGTCATGGCCTAGCTTCTTGATACTCATTAGTGTTGCTCATGTTGTCATTTTTGTCACATCTGAGCGGGGCCTACGGTTTATCACCGAGTCCGAACGGCACTCCTTAGAAGCTTTTTCGTAGGCAATTTTACTTTCGGGAGTTTGCCATTGCCCGCCGATAGAGGATGGTGATTTGAAAAACTGTTGGTGACCCAGCCAGGAATTGAACCCAGACTGTCTGCGTGATTGTCCAATAAGCTAACTATCGCGCTACCGCCATCGCCAGATGGTTGACAGGCTAAATTACTCCAGATATACTCGAATGCTCTATGAGTCAAGTTTTTATGCAGAATTTAGTACGGGGGGTTTGTGACATGGCGAGACCGACAAACAAGTGGTTTCTGCTACACTTTAAACTACAGAAGCAAATTTCCCAGCTCTTTTGGGCGACAGACGCAATTTCGATCTTCTACATTGCCAACTTGTCGTAGTAGCTCTAATTGATGTTGGACAACAGTTCTGGTATTCTCACAAACACAATTGTCTTTGGAATAAGATTCTAAGGAAGATTATCAAAACAACGGAAAAGCCGTGGTACGACTTAAGCCGTAAAGAAGCTATCAGGGTTACAGAACTGCCTACTCGACCTTACAAGCGTATAAAATTCATATTCGAACAACAATTGAGGCAAAAAATATATCATTGTCCCAAAGATGGTAAGCAATTTTGTTTATTCGTTAAAAAGCATTAGAAATTCTAACTCAACGCACATTTAAGACGTTGCAGCGAAGAACTCTAACTCTAATACCATTGCTGCAAAACCACTGTGTAAATTCTTTTACTCGTATCAATCCTACTCCTTTCGACACCTTTTTGAATATAAATAGCATTTGTCGAGGATGTCACTTAAGAAGGCGAATCAATTTCTCTGTCGTCCTACAGACCCAGGCATTATTCATGAATGACACAAGCAACGAAGCCGAACAACTTTTCATTCTGGTAATCTACGTTGAAATGAGATTCTATTCAATTTCATCGAAAATATTGCCAAATGTCTGGCTTTTCTCATTCAATGTTAAAAATATTTCATCCACTCTGATCTGGGTTTACTACGAGTATACTCAAACAAGGCAATTAGAGTATAATGCTCGCGTCAAAGTCAGGTGCTTTTTACACCTCAGTACACGTGTGAGATAGGATTTAAAATCGCTCGTTGCTCATACGGTATGCTTACAATGGATAGCATCGTTAATTCACACCCTAGAGCACCGACAAAGTATCTTCTACCTCTGATACTTCCACCACCAATGTACAATGAAATGGCCAACAGCATTTCGCTCCTGTAAACCTTCAGCCGTAACAACCACCTTGCATTCACAGCTCGTCAATGTGAATTTCGACCTTAACACCTATTCGGTCTCAAAACTGTGAAAGTGTAAGAACTGCTTTAGACAGATTAATATTTTGATCCTTTTCATGTCTTCTTCCTGGCACTCATAATAGAGTCCATTGTTTTCCTTTCAAGTTGTCATTGCCTCTATTTAACCGCTTCGACACATGTATCGCGATACATCAATGTTAACGTCAACTATTCTAGGCAATATTTGTGAGCATTGCACTATCCGCAGAATGACAAAACAAGTGAATGCAAAAAGAAAGGTTTAAAGTCTTAGAAAAGCTTAAAAAATCAAAAGTAAGCAATTACTCAAATTAATCGTGCGACAGACACTTAAACTATCTGAGATAGGCACTCGTATATCGTTCCTTAAGTCTGTTCAATTATTTGTTTACCTTTATGATAGTGATAAGATTGTCGGATAAAATAATGATGACGTCAATCGGTATGAGTACAAATTGAAGATTGAAGCCCCCGGTCTCTGATTCTAATTCTCTCCAAACAGATGAGGCTAATCTTGGAAATTTTAAACTATTGCATTGTAGATTAAAGGTCACAATGACGCCCATCGACTACCTCAGACTTTAATCTCTAATATGTACGTACATCTGATCATACTTCGATAAGAGCTCCTTGCCGAAAATCGAAAAAAAAAAATTAATTTGAATTAGGCTATCTAAAAGTGTTCGAATATAAATAAAATGTACTCAAATGTACGAGTACACTAAATGCCACCTGCCAAGTGCAAGTCAATTTTTTTGTTTTGTTTTAGATTCACCGTCGATAAGATACGAGTAAAAGTGGAAGACATTCTTTGGTCGGTTTTATTTTTGTTTTATTTTTTATTTAAAAAAAAAAGTTAAATTGAAACACACGCTTGCAGATGTTTTATAGTGAGGGGACTTTGTTTTATCTTTCATAAAAGATAATACCCTTTATATGAATTTACAATTGAACAAAGGAAATGCGAACGACATCACTTTTATTATCTTACACTTTGTGAGTTGCTAATTGTGATAATTTACTCGTATAAGTGTTTCTGACTTTTCGTTGTGAAATTGCAGTTGAAATCAACAAACAATTCACAGAACCATAATGGTCTTCAGAACTAAAGTAATTGTTGACAAGCCTGTGGTCTGATGTTATTATGGCTTTTCTGTATCTAACTTTTTCATAGACTATATATTGTAGAATCATTTTGTTAATTACAGAATTTTGAAGAAACTTCTTGGGAAGTCGAAAGAACTTCTGTACATTTCATGTACGTATCAGTGACCTTTTTGTTGAAAATACAAACACCATCTCTGCCCTTTATAAACTCCGGTTGGAGCACAAATTTGCTTCGTCCTTATCGATTCGAAAATGGATTTTTGAACTGCTTTCCATTTTTTTTCTGAGCCATGTGCAGTGATTAAATTTGCCGACGCTACTTACTGTTGAACGTCACCACCTTTTTGACAGCCGCTGCAAAACCTTCGAGAGTGAAAATGTTTGTTCATAATGCAGTCTTTAACTTTCTCGTCGGTGGCAGTCACAAAATTGTCCTTACTTTGTCAAACCTCCGCTAGTCGCGGCTGTAGCTGCCGATATTGCTGAGAACGAAGAAACATCAACCAGACGGCTGACCACGCAATTGGGTATCACCCGACGGACAATACAGCGGATTTTAGGGATTTTAGTGAAAGACTTAAACATGTTCGCGCAAATAGTGCATCAGTTAATGCCCCTTACCGTCAGTCGCGTGTGAATTACTGTCAAATCATCCACAATCTCAACAACGAAGAAGACGATTTTTTGTCGAAAATGATCATGAGCGACGAGGCGGTTACGTCAATACGCAAAATCTTCGTTTCTGGGGTACTGAAAATCCGCGTTGGATGCACCAAGAGTCATTACATCCACTCAAAGCCACTTTGCGGTGCGGCATTGACGCGGGAGGAGTGATTGGGCCGTATTTTTTTGAGGACGACATCTGGCAAACGCTACAGGGTCATGATAAACGACTTCTTACTGCAGGAATTAGATGAGCGGGGCTTGGTGAGAATGTGGTTTCAACAAGACGGTGCAACCGCACACACAGCACGAGCCACAATCGATATTGTGAAGAAAGCAGACTTTTTCTTTGGGGCTACTTGAAGTTGCGGGTTTATGTCAACAAACCTCAGACAATCGCAACCCCTGAGGAGATTATTCGACAGGAATGCGAACAGTTATCACTGGAAATATTGCGGAAAGTCACTGGGCGTTTTTCGGCTACTGCTCTCTTCAAACGGATTAATTGAGTTCAGTAGCGTTGTCCATTGATGGTTTCACCCGGTTTTAGCAGCTCATAATACAGCACACCCATCTAATCCCACCAAATAAAGAGCATTACCTTCGCGCCATGGATATTCGGCTTTGCCGTTGATTTGGCTAGATGGCCGGGTTTCACATATGAATTTTTGCGCTTGGGGTTCTCGTAATGGATCCATTTTTCATCACCAGTAGCAATCCGATGCAAAAATGACTTCCTTTTGTGGCGTTCCAGCAGCATTTCGGACATGCAAAACCGCTTTTCGACGTCTCTCGGCTTGAGTTCATGTGCAACCCAATTTCCTTGCTTTTCAATATATCCAGCTGCTTTTAAACGTTTTGAAATGGCTGCTTGAGTGATACCCAAAGATTCTGCGAGCTCTTCTTGCGTTTGGCAACAATCTTCATAGAGTAATGCTTCCAGTTCTTCATCTTCAACCTTTTTTGGCTGCCCAGGACGTTCATCGTCTTCCAAGCCAAAATCGTCACTTTTAAATCGTGCAAACTACTTTTGGCTCAGCTAGCGGATGTTCACCATAAACTTCCACCAAAATACGATGACTTTCGGCAGCAGTTTTCTTCATATTAAAGTAATGAAGAAGAACTCCCCGCAAAAACACTTTTTCAGCCACAAATTTCGACATATTTGAGTGAAAAAAAATTATTGTTTTTTACGCTTCAAATGAATGACATATACTGAAATGACGTACAATGACAGTAGCTTTCCCACGCATGTTCCAATGGAATAATACAAGTTACGCCATCTCTTAGCAAACCGAACGAATTAAGTTATAGACCCAATATGTCCAAGGAACAATATAAGTGGAGGACACGACAGGACACGAGGACATGTAGCTCTTATACAATGAATGGACAGTAAAAAAGTGAAGATATTAACAACAGCATTTGATCCTAAGATAAGAGCAGTCACCAAACGAAAAAGATGGTACAAAACACGTATTGCCATGTCCTTTAGCAGTCCTACAATATACAAAACGGATAGGTGGCGTAATTTATTTCTTTTAGGATTCAGCAATAACTACCTGAAACCCTGAAACTTTCCCACTTTATATATAGAGCTACATATATACGAGTATAAAAATTATTTTTCTAGAACACCTTTTCATTTGATGTTGTAATTTCAACATGAACAAAGAGCGATCAATAAATTTCACGTAAAACTTGGTTAAAATTCATCAGAAATGGTTCGATTGATGCTTAAAGTATACCGGAATATTTGTTTGAGTAAAACAGTTGTTTTCAAGTGGGGGAAAGAGACGCTGAAGGATGCTAAATACACAGGAAGGCCAATTTTAGTCTGACGTCTGAAATGATTCAAAAAGTACATGATTTTGTTGCAGAAAACCATAATACTTCGCTGGGAATGATAGAACCGACCTCAAACATCATTTTGAAGAGTTTTATGGCCAGAATCAATCGTATCGTATTCGACCCGAATATGTCGATCCAAAAAGTTGGTCTCTATTGCACGATAATGTATCGAGTCACACAGCACTCATTGTTCGTCAATTTTTGGCTCGAAATCAAGTATATGTGTTAAATAATCCGCCGTATTCACCTGATTTGGCACCTCGCGACATTTGTTTGTATTGAAGTTAAATGGATGCGGTTTTGGTGACACTCTGACCATTCAAGCAGCTTTGACACGGGCACTGGAGGTAACTCCGCAGAATGAGCTAGAGCATGCATTTGAATCACTATTGAATCGTGCAAAAAGTGAATTGATGGTTTCATGGTCTCTGAAAGAAAATATGTTTTTTGCTATACTAAAGGCCATGTACAGGCCGCGATCCAACAATTAATTGGAACCTGAAACTTTCCCACCTTATATATAGAGCCACACTTGGCCAACAATTAATTGGAACCTTTCAAAATAACAAAGTCAAGAACAGATCTCGTCATCGCACTAAAACTACTTAACAGGACACTAGTAAAGATTTTTTGGCTTAGATTGGATAACGTGGGTAAACATTTGCCCGAATACATCTCAACGTATGGAAGATTCAGATTTTGCAGCACAGGAACAAACAACAAACGATCTAAAATTCTATGCTCACAATGCCAAGTACCACTTTTTGTTACTCCATGTTTTGCCCTTTTCCATAAGAATTAAAGTTTTTTTTTTTTCGAATGATAGGTACTTGGTTTTTCTTTTATTTTGATATCTGCTCACGGGTGCTGGCACACCTGTTGCCACCACACTTTTTTCCGAAACTGTTATATAAATAAAAAAAAAAAAATGTAAACTGCTCTAGTACCTTCAAAAATATTTCGGTTTCAAACATATTTTCTTAATAGCAGCCCTCATTTGAACTGCCTTATGAAGGGTTAACAGAAAATAAAAATAAAAAATAAATAAATACTTTTGTAGGTCATTGCTAGTAAAACTGACCCCTGGTCTACAATAGTAATTAAAAATGCAAAGCCTACAATTCCACACGTGCACCGGTTTTTAATTACACAATTACTAGGGACATGCTCATGACTTGTATCTCTCCTCACTCAACCTTCATGAATGAACTCACCTTAAACCGATTTTATGTAAATTCTCACACCAATAGTCTTGAGAACCTACTGATTCAAAAAAAAAAAAAAAAAAATCAAATGCCAACAATTAAAAAATAAAACTTCCCCATCCCCCACACTGCATTAGTGCGATAATAAGTTTAACGCCACGCTCCAATATCGTGTCACTGCATTTTATGTATAAATTACATGTTTCCGACTTTATCGCTCTTATGTTCCGAGGAACAATAAAAAACAGAAAATCTAGAACGCCGACCGTCCTTGGCGTTGAAATTCCTTTCATGCAACTAACTAACAACCGACTAGTCGTCACTACAAAACTTACCTTTTCCTATCACTTATCGCTGAAGTTCATACGCCTGAAAGCAGAAAGAAAACCAAAAGAAAAAAAACTTTAGCAAAAAATTAATCTTTATAAAATGAAAAGTGTGGAATATATGAGTACTCGTACGAGTATATAAGTATCTATAAGGTGTTTTCAGTGTTTCCCAATTCTGCTTGATTGAGTAATTTCAGTTGTTTTTTTGTTTTTAGAGGTCAGCAACAGCTGTAATAATAAGTTAGTTTATGTAACCCCAAGTCGGTCACACATGCAGTAGCAGGCAATCTATAATATTTGTATCTGTCGAACCTGAGCTAAAATACTGGATTAGGTCGACTTAATTATAAGGTAACCGAGAAACAAAAAAAAAAAACAAATTGATCGGTCAGCAAACGAAGATGAGGCAGGTAGGTAGAGACGGACAACACCAAGAGGGGCAGTCATCTGACGGGGGAAAGAAAATTTCACTGTATCGATTATGACGCCACGTTCAAATGACATCGGACAATTGCAACGACGGTAATGATCGCAATAACGATACGAGTCAGAAATTAAGATATGCACCTAAGCGGTACTCGTACTCATACTCAAACTAGTAAACGGGTAATTAATGCTGTTACGGGAAATTGGTTTCAGAAAATGGAGCGTAACGTTGCGCCTAATACAATACATATACGAGTATCTACGAGCATAGGAGTATATACGGTTAAGTGATTTATTGAGCTTTAAAGGCTGCAATTAAGATACGACTAGATACGTGTATTTGGTTTGAGATTGCAATGTTTCTTCAATTAAGCAATGCAATTACCAATTTCATCAGTCAGTGAGTGTTTCGATTGAATGAAATAAGATGCTGATCAGGGTATCAGACGAAAGCCGTAAAGATGCACCTTCACTGATTGATTTCAACATCTTAGGCGACTTAGCGTTGCATCGAACGATTAATTTCCGAATCTTCGTTAATTTCTCCATCATAGTTATCAAATCAATGAGTGTGACGGATGATGATGCAAAAATCTCAGCACGAATGTTTATACAGAACGATAAGTAGAAGGGAGATTCTCCAACCAAAGAAAATGCAAAGGCTTGCACTCATCTCAGCTCTAGACAAATCCCCAGATCAAGCATCATCAAAGATGTAGACCTCTATACAAGTTGGATATAGTAGAAAATGCCTCCCGTAAAAGACTAGATCAGTACACGGAGGCAGGCAATGGTCCCTCCAGTACATGGCGTACAAATAGTGTGTGATATTGATACTTTAAAAAAATCATGCCGCTCGATCATCAATCACGCTTAAGACGAGCAAAGCTTAAGGACTGCATATGATCTCACATTGTCGGTGAAGCGGTAATTCTGTTGAAAAGAAAAAGTTGCCAGAGTACTCGTAGCAAGGGATGAATAATCCGCTCACACTGGCAGCTAGACTTAAACATACACTTAAAAGACGGACGAATAGATTATCAGCCGAATGATACGAATAATACGTGTCACAGTAATAGTGGTCCACTCTTTTTGAATAAAATGTACGACGGAGTTCAACGACTTAAATTCCCTCTAGGTCTAAGCATGATCGAATTCACTGACGATATCCCTGTTCAGAGTTCTAACAACTAGCAGCGACCTTCCCAGTTGAAAACTAAGTAATCAGGTCAAAGGAAGGAACGTATCTAGGACTAGTGGTGGATAATAAAATGCGCTTCAAAGCTCACGTCAATTACGAGATAAAGACGGCATCAATGAAGCAGACAACACACCCGCGAATGTCCAAAATGGTCAGTTCGATCCTCTGATACGTTTCTCCAGAATAGACAGGTGCGCCCGGGGTGAAAGCTTTCAAAAGAAAACTGCAGTCAGCGTAAAGACCCCTCTACATTCAGAATTATCTGCGGCTTTTATTGTTTAGCGGACCAACCTCGGAAATAGGACGTGTAGCGTGTATTGTAGAAGATCCTGGAACCAAGAGGAAGAAATGATAGCATCGGAACTGATTTGGGAAGTCAAGTAATACAGTTCCACAATAGATAGATCCACAAGCTTATCTCTGGTATTGAATGTTTATTTTTGACAATGAGGCCAAGAGGCGACTGTAGCTAATTAATACCTTGCTCAGTTCTCGTTCGGGCACGCAGACTATTGGAAATTTGGAGACGACAGTTTGCCCTTATGTCGGGATATCCAAATGAGACTGAGAATGCTAAGTATCTCTTTGATGTTTAACCGCAATTGCTTTTACAAAAGACAGGACGAACATAGTAAATCCGAAGAACCTCAGAGTTTACGGGCCGAAATCAAAGGAGAACTAGACAAAGATTTATACATTTTACGGATAAAGCTGCGCAGAACTAAATCTTTGAGAAGAACTCAAGAACATTGGAGAATGCTTTGTAATTTGTTAGCCACGCGAAATAGTACTTGTAGCCATTCCGACAGGGCTTCTGCTGACGGGTGGGTGTCTATACAATGAATATATTTCCCTTTTGCTGGGAATGGCTTCCAAAACTAATTAAAGTCGGCTTATACCTGGCCTCTGTTTTGTTCGATGGACGAAAGACTGATCTCCGGTTCTATTTTATTAACAGTAGCACGAATGTTTAGTTTGGGCGCTTTAATTGACCGGGGAACATTGGCAAAAGCCTCCTTCACATGGTCCAAAAGAAACTAGTTGCATGGTGTCTAATCCCAAGATCTTGGCGATCAATTTTAATAAGCATTTCGAGAAGTGTCTAGAAAACAAATTGTTTCGACAAGTGGCTCATAGTGCCTTCTTATTGGACATAGACATCACCTACATCCACATCTTCTGATTCCGCCAGTAAAAAGAAACATAATTGATCATGCTCGGATAGCGGAATTCATCACAATAACAGCCATAACTGTCGGGAATAGTTCTTGGCTTTTCAATACCCCAAATGCGGCAATCGTCCTCATACTAGGTGGGGTGAAAAGTAACCTCCTTGGGAATGAAATTTTTTTTTTTTTTTTTTAAATGTTTTTTTTATTTTATTCAATATAGTCCCCTTATAGCTTGATACACTTATTCCACCGATTTTCCAACTTCTTGATCCCGTCCGAAAAGTAATTTTCCGGAAGATCTGCAAAATACTCCTCCGTGGCGTCGATGAATTCCTCGCGTGAGCAGAATTTTTTATTGATGAGCCATCTATTGAGATTTGGGAAGAGATAATAGTCCGAGGGAGCCAAATTGGGCGAATACGGTGGATGCGACAGCAATTGGAGCCGTAAGTCATTGATTTTAGCCGTGGTTGCGATACTCCTTTACGCCGGCGCATTGTCTTGCAAAAACAACATTCTTTTCGCTTCATGTGAGGCCGTTTTGCAGCGAATTCGGGCTTCAATCGCTCCAATAATGCACAGTAATACTCGCTGTGGATGGTTTTTCCTTTTTCGAGGTAATCCACGAAGAGTTTGCCATGACAATCCCAGAAAACCGATGCCATAACCTTTCCGACCCATTGAGCCTCTTTCGGCCGCTTCGGAGCACTTGTGCGGGCTTATGAACGGACTTCAAGGCACTGCAGTAGAAGCGCATTCTGGCGGCCAAGGAGGTTACTTTTCACCCCGCCTAGTCTACGACGTCCTGAAGATCTAAAGGATGCATATCACTTAAATAGATATTTCGGTAACATTCTTAATCAAACCCCCAATTGGAAAGATACGACGTTGGTGTTGGAGCTGAGATGCATTGCAAGAAGCTCAAACTAACTACTGCATCCTCGGTCTGCTGAACTTATAAGCGCGAATGCAAAAGAAGATACAAAATAGACTAGACTTGTACACCGGTTCAAACAGAAGCAGAAAATACAGCTTATCTGGGCTTCTCCGACACATCTGAAGGCCTAGATATCCTGACAAGGATTTATGCAAATAACTCAGGTTCAAAATAAATATTATGGTGGCGAATGAGCTCCTAACAGGCCAACGGCAACTGTGTAATTTATGGGTTGTGCAATCGTGCAGCATCTCTTTATACCGTGATAAGTAGCACTAGGTTTCCAAGACTAGAATTTCACACCCCAACCAAATCGATTACATGCTAATAGATACATTCCGACTCTGATTACATTCTTGTACCAGTTCAGTTAAGTAGAAGAATCTCCGCTTTCATCATCCACAAAAGTCAACATTCTGCTGAACCAGTATCGCGGCCACATCAAAGTGTTAACCGAGACCAACGGTAGCTAAGCTGATGGTTGAGTACGGCGAAAATGAAGATGACAGAAAAACAAGAGCAGAGGAATATAAATGCCTGCGTTGAAAGAAAAGGATCTATACAAACTCTCAGCTCAACCATATCAAGGAGAAAGGCGATAGGGACAATTAAGAAATGTTTTTCAGAAACTGCTAGCAGATTTCATACTCAAAAAGCATTCAAAAGAAAAAAAAAACATTGTCAACGAAGTGCAGGAAAAGTAAGATGTGTTTAAGAACCACTTCAAGCGGCTACTGAATGAAATCAGATAGAGATGCCTAGCCAATCAAGAAGCCATCCCCTCTTCCAGTATGTGAGAGGTTGCCCCAGTCATTAAAAGAACAAGGCCATCGATTACGGTGTGTATTCACCAAATTACCAACCAGGTATGGACGGATGAATGCATACCCGATGTCACAATATTAATTAAAGGCTAACCTACCTTTTGTAAGAACTGTCGAGGAATATCATTGCTTTTTGCCGCACATTATATGGTATCCAACGTAGCTTCCGAAGTGACGGATACACCATTCACCAAATGTTCACACTGAGAAAAATCTAACAAGGACCGGTCGATAATCGCCATCACTTTATTGACTGGAAAGCTAAGTATAAAAGCTTTCTAAGGCGATTACTGGCTTTGGGATTTTACCAAAACTGATGGACGATGTGACGATAGAAAAAAACACATGTATGATAGATTTCACCAAGGCGCTCCACTGTGATGTGAACGGACAGATGATAGGACGAAGAGCGCAGTGTTCAAACAATTTGTCTAGGGGCTGAGATATATGCATCGTCGCTGCAAGTGACACGTTAGCGAATACAAAAACAAGTTATATATCTTGTCCACCGTTTAACATAAAACGCCTCGGTTGACTATAGTTTATCAGAAGTGCTTAGGTAGTCTACCTACGAGTATATCTGAATAAATATCAATTCCCCAAGTGACACCCCAGTGGGCTCAAAACTCCCAACTCGGAGGGCAGATGTATTTTCGAGAAGTGTTGCTCCGTTTAAAATTTTGTAATACCCGCAGCCATCCAATCCGTAACAAGTTAGGCGGAAAATTTAATGTTTAATTCTAGACAGCAGACAGAACGTTCAGCAACAGCACTTGTCTTTATCTTGGCAGAAAACCAATCCAACTGCCACCTGTTATGTATGTGGCAAACGTCACAAAATCTCAACAATCTTTCTGCTTCTGAAACTTTAAACTGAGTACTGGAACATTCGAAGGTCTGATGACGTCCAAGAGTCATATTCCATAGAGATTCCTCCATTAAAGTCTTGAAATTCGTAGAGTTCCTCCTTCTTTTCAGTCCCATTCCCAAAAAACTTTCAACTTTACATTTCATTCGTCCCCCTCGTCAACAGGGAGTTCAACTATTTTGCATAAAATTGTTGTCTTTCATCGCTTTGTTGTCATTATTTCCTCACTTTGTTTCAATCTGTATATTCTGTTACTCCAACTGTTATTCTCTCTATTTTATCTTTATATTTAAATTCTTTTTTTTTTTCTGTTGAATATGCAAACATCAAAGTTATGCCAAAACAAAATTGGAAGACAAGACAAGACAAGAAATAAAATAAAAACGAATAAAGACGACATAGAGGGGGGGGAAAACATCTATCTTTCTAATTATCCCATTGTCTATCCATCTTTGTTCACATGTCCACAACAATCTTCATTCGGAATCTTTGTATCAGTGTGCTTGCATGAGTGAGGCAAAACCGATTGAATCACCTTTTGTTGTTCATCAAGAATGTAATAATAAAGCAAATCCACTTGAACTTGTTTTTCTATGTCGAGTTCATCTGTGCGATACTTTGCGTCGAAAAATCCAACCAAGCAATCAAGCAACCAGCAACGAGGAAGAAGAAGCAAGGAATTTGCGTATACTCGTACTGAAATAAACACAAAGTAGACCGGAAGAGAATTCTTTTGAAACAGAACCATGAGAAGGGCCATTTTTTTTTTTTTTTTTTTAAGATTAAATAATCTCATAATAGGGTGGTGTGTCGGTTTTTGAGTTTATTTTAGTTGGGTTTTGAAGGTTCCCACTGTGAAATAAGTTTTCTGGGTTCTTTCTCTTTTTGTGGGGGCAACGGAACGTTTACATGTGGGCGTAAATCACGTTTAAGTTGTTTTTCTTTTAATTCAAATTTAAATTTGTTTATTTAGATACAAATTTATTAGATAAGTTTTGTGGGCAGATTGGTTTCTAATTTGGCCCTTTTTTCTAAAAGGTAATGTGTAAGATATGTATGAACGTATGTATCCATATGGTAATGGCATATGGAAGATTGTAAGAAAATACATTTTACCGACTTGGAGTAGAGACCATAGCTTTGAACTAGTCTAAGCCAAAATACATTCGAAGGAGCTTAGAGAATTTTGGACCGCTTTAGATGTCTCCACTTCCGAATTTCACAGTCAAAAAAGGATAATAAACGTGTGAGAGAGATTTCTCCGTTGCCTTGTTTTCAACATGTCACTGGACCAATGAACACGGGTATTTATTTCGAGCGATTACAAAATGATCGCGGTATCCAACGCGAAGAATTGTATGGATATTATTACAACCCCTTTCTTGTCATCAATATTGAGCAATAGTACAATAATAAAAGGGGAAAATATCTTGCTACAGTTTGGCGCCGAACGTGGGGCCCGAACCTATGACACTGAGATTAAGAGTCTCATGCTCTATCGACTGAGCTAGCCGGGCTTAGTTTCTGTGGGACAGATCACCCGGTCGGAAACTTGCCTCTTCGGTAGTTTATCAAGGACTTTGGACACTTGGGACTAGTGGTGTTTTATTTGCCACAATATAGATCCCTTTGAGGGCTGTTGCAGTCATAAAATGAATGTCTTGCAACTTTGCAATTCCAACAGATTAGCGAGGAGGAGCTTCTTTATTCTTCACTCCCTCAATGTGAAATTCTGTTTGAGAGGTAAAGGGATTTCCATCGACCTCTAACTCAATGATATGCCGGCGTGTAGGCGGAAGTAGATGTTCACAAAACTTCGGCGTCTCATGATCATTAAGATATTTCTCAATAATGCGGCAGACATACACAATTTCGGGCAGACTAGAGGTGTGGATCTCGTGTGGATCTTAATGATCTCGATAATTGCATTGTAGAATTCACCGAAAGCTGTATCATTGGCGTCGATCGGACATCGTCCGCTACAATTTGGAGTCTGCTTCCAGGCTACGAGACTGTTTTATAAGAGCTAATTTGAGGCTGGGACAAGTGGTAAATGGGCTGGATTTTAGAAGAGTCCGGTACCAATTTCCCACTGGCTCGCTGAGAAACTGGTGAAAGTTCAAGACACGGTCCAGTCGAAATAAGAAGTCGCCAACGGACATTGCTTGATTATTGAATTTAATTCCAGAGGGGAGGATTTCGGCTTGATGGTAACGGAGGTGAGGTGTTAAAAAAATTAAGATTGCCCAATTGTGCGATAAAATTATCCATAATGGCACTCCGTCCATCGAAAACGATTTGTTGTACTCGTTATGAATCACTGTTAGTTGGTAAATCCTGGCCCGTTGGAACTAAAATGGAATTTGCGCAGACGTCTGGCTCAACTGCCCTGGTGGAAGGAGTAGGAGCTGAAAGTAAGCTTTGGATCTGAGAGTGTATCTCGTTTCTGAGTGTTAGTTGGGGGTTTTCCAATTCCTCCCGACATACGCGGAGACTAGTTTGGTCGTGACAGGGACAAATCGGGCCCCATGTTGGACGCTAACCTGTAACGAGATATTATGCCATTCCATTATTATTGCTCAATGCTGATGCCAGGAAAGGGTAATAATAACAGGAGCAACAGCAACAGGAATGGAGCGTTGGCTTACACGCTTTCATTTTGGAAATGCAGACCTTGCTGATACTGTAGGCTCTGGACGTTCACCCACCACAGACGACGATCAAATCTTGGCTGCAATTAGCTATGAAAGGCATTTGACGACACGGAATATCGCCCAGCGATTAAACATCGTCCATACAACCGTTTCGGAGAGACTGAAAAGGTTTTTTATGTTGGAAAAGGTGGAAAATTGAGTTTCTCACGAACTCAACGAAAGAAACATCATGGATGGCATAAAGGTCTGTGACCTTAAGGCTTTACTAAAAAGAGTGGTTACGGAAAACGAAAAATTGATAGTTTACAACAACATTCGGCGTAAGAAGCCATGTTGCATCCCTGGTTAAACGACGCAACCGGTTGGTAAACAAGATTTGCATCCCAAAAAGGTCAAGTTGAGCATTTGGTGGGATTGGCGAGGTGTTCTGTGCTTCCACGCAATCTAACAACAAATGCCATTGAACATTGCTCTCAGCTTGATATTTTGAAGTAGACAGTGGAATAAAAGCGACCAGAGTTAGCGAACAAGAAGGACGTTGTTTTCCATCATAACAACGCCACACCACACACAGCTCTGGTGACAAAACAAAAGCTGAATTCATTTAGCTGGACAGTTATGAAGCACCCACCGTACTCTGACTACTATCTGTTCTGCTCTCTCCAAAGCAATTTGGACGGAAGGCAATTCAATTTCGAAAATTAGTTTAAACCGAAAACTCAGATGAAAAACCTACACCGGTTGCAACGTAATTTGTAGGATTTTTACTACCGTTTTATACTGCTTCAATTGTTCCTCTTACCAAGAACACCATTCCACACAAACAACCGAAAATCAACATTAAACCACGCACGACTTCCCACACAAATCACAAAACACGAAGACAGAATTATGTGCTCTCACAGGACAACCACTGACCTCAATCTACCAGATAAGTTCAACATTTCTCTGCAACCCTTGTACTTATTTTGCTGCTTCGGTACGTGTTGAATGACTTTCTTTCGGTGTTACATCATCTATGAAATTAAACCGACCAAAAATATAACATTACAGACCAGACCGACTAAAACAAACCAAAAGTCACAATCACCCACAAAATCCTAAGAAAAAAGAAAAACCACAATCCAGCAGATTAAGAGATTCTCATCGCACTAATGACAGAGTCCATGGGCAGTAATGGTACGAGTATGTCAAACAGAACGCTGTTTGCAGTTCCCAGAATTTTTTTTTTTAATAAAAACAGAACCAAGAAAATTTGCTCATGTTTTCTTGGTTTGAAATTTGCTAATTAAAAAAAAGTACGAGTGCTCCGTTTAATGGGACGCAAAAGGCAAGAACGCATTACTGACGATGTGATCACCGAGCACCACCATCATTATTTTACACTAAACCTCAAAAAAGATGTTACACATACTCGTACACAAAGAAACGCCTAAAAAAACGAATCAAAACAGGCGAACGGGGAGCGACTTACAGATAGTACGAGTATCTGATAGCCCAAGTCTTCTGCAATTGCTAATTAAAAGAACCGAAACCGAAACGCCATACTCGTAAGTGAACTTGAAGTTTGTTAATGTTGATGGGAATGTGAAGGTGAAGGATTGTTTTGTCAGCATTTGCCATCAACACGACTTGATCCGACGATGAGCGTGTTTCAGAGTAATTTTCGATTTATTTTTGGCAATCTTTCGTATCGTCTTTGAAGTATTTAAGGTTGATGGGTCTGTGAGTACATTGCAAAGGTCCTTCACTCGAAACTGAATGGGTGCTAAGTGATGTTTGGTAACCTGAGAATTGTTTGTATGAATTTTTATACCAACAATACCCTTGTCAACAGTGATTTTGGGTAAATCTGTTAAAGATTTTGGAGTGACGATCTTTGTTTATAGTTCTGTAAATGAGAGACAAACAGAGCTATAATGAAAAGAGGTTTTCAGATGACGATAGATGTTCATACCTCAAAAAACTACGTCGTGTGTCGTACACGAATTTATCTACGACAATTTTCACCAATTCTAAGCTAATCGAGCTGCGTACGATCTAATAAGTCGACACAGATTATCTTTTCTAAAAAAAACGAAACATTGTACAGCCTCCATTTCCATAGTTCCACACCAAAGTTCGGATGCAAATCCAGCAGCATAAGATTGTTCATAAAACCAACTAAAAATAGGAAGGTAATAGTGCCGGTCTTACATCTTAAAAAAGGATTTGAACTATTGCAAAACCACTATTATCTGCTTAAAGTTAATAACTCAGATACAAGTCCGAATTTACTTCAACCATCAACAAATTAAAATATATGTAATTAACACTTTAGATACGGAGGGCTTTCTAAGCACCAAATGTGTGAATACCTTTGTCTCGTGACGAAAGTCGTAGTCGACTTCATTCGAAGAATTTCTAGACGTTTATTGCAGTCTAGCCCTGGCATAGTGCTAATTTAATGAGGGACTGGTTGGAAAAACTTCAACTTTTAACTTGTATCCAACATACGTACTAGTCATAAAAACTGAATGGGGTTATTTTTATTTAAAAAAAAAAAGAAAAAAAAAAACCAGCATATGGTCCTAATTAAAGTTAAGTGAAAAAAATACGTTTGAAACCGGATTCATTTGGTTTTGTTGTTCGTTTTGAGGTTGTCTGTTGGCCGCCAGTTTCTGGTGGAATTTGAAAATACAATTGTCTGGATGGACTGGTTGCATGACAATGATGAAGATACAACTGCAGTTTACAAAACACACAACGAACTGTAATAGTAATTCATTTCAGCTTACACAAGATAAAATAAGAAGTCGAAGAGTATCAGCCGCCCGTTTAAAGTATTGCATAGGATGCCTCCTCCATGGGAAATTATGCTGAAGAGCGCGCAGAACCAGTGAACAACGGGCCAACCAACGACTTTAGCGATAATGGGTTCTGGAAAAATTCAACTAGATAAAAACGTCTTCAATTTCTTTGGACACATAAGCCAAAATAAAAAGCCAGAGCCTTAATGAGCACGTGAACATAGAACTCTTCGGTATGACATCTTCTTCTTCTTCTTATCCTTTTATTAACCCTTTCCTCGTTATACGAACTTATGCGTAACGAGTTTCCCATTTTTACTGCATCGCTGCTGCTCCGCTTATGGGGTTGGCTAATGTCGCAGACCGCAGAACGCGTCTACATAAAGCTCGGTCCTGGATCGCTTCAGTGGTTAACCCCAGACGTTGTTGCGCATTTGCCATCTGAGAAATCCAGGAATTCTTTTTCGGACCTCGTTTTCTTACAGTTGGAGTGACCGTAGTTGATAGTGCCTTTTTAACCGGATTTTCCGCAGATCTTCTTTGAACGTGGCAATACCAACTTGTTCTATTCGCCTCAAGCTGTTCGGTTACCGAATTCTTTATATGTAGACTTCCCCTTATACGCGTAGATCTAATGCAATCGCGTTTAGTGACTCCACTAGACATCCTTAACATTTTCATTTCCGCTGCCGTCATTTTGTTTTTAAACGCTTCGTACATTGTCCAGCACTGTGAACCGTATATAAGAGCTGGTCTAACAACCGTGGTGTAGAGTTTCCCCTTTAATTTAAGTGGAAATTTTCGGTCGCAAAAGATTCCCGAATTTTCCCGCCATTTCATCCATCCCACACTCACTCTGTGGTTTACGTCGTCGTCACATTTTGCTTCCATGTTAACGATTGATTCTTAGTACTTAAAGATAGTGCTTTTCGGAAGAACTATTCCGTCTAACATTATATCCGGAACAGGTCGCAACGGATGCGCAAACGGGCACGTCAAATGCTCCGTCTTTGAACGACTTATTTTAAACCCGTTTCTCTCTAGCGCATTTCTCCATGAATCTAAGGCGTTCTGTAAATCTTCGACGTTATCGCTAAGTATAACTGCGTCGTCAGCGAAGAGAATTGGCGTTACATTTGCTTCGCGCATGCAGTCTTTTAAAAGATAGTCGAATACTACGTTAAAGAGGAAAGGGCTAAGTACGCTTCCTTGATGCACTCCGACATTAACTGGAAATTCTCTCGTTAGTCCAGCAGAGCTTTTAACCGCAGTTTTCACGTTTCCGTACATGTCGATAAATACCATGTGTAAATCCTTAGACGAATCTCGGTGCTTTTCCATTATTACCTATATTCGTAGGCTTTGGATAGCGTCCACCGTCGATCTTCCTTCAACAAAACCACACTGGCTATTATCGAGCTTTATTATTTGCCGAAGACGTTCGTTTAAGACTCTTTCGACGATTTTCATTGTGTGTGACATAAGCTTGATTAAACGGTAGTTGTTGCATTCTCGAGTATCGCCTTTTCCTTTGTATAATGGAACCAAGAAGCTACTTCTCCATTGATTCGGCATAGGTTGTCCACATTTTAATTTATTTAAAAGTTTCGATAGCCAAACGCTGCCGATCCCCTCTACCTTCGACCAAAACTCTGATGGATTGCTGTCTGGTCCCGCCGCTTTCCCCGGCTTCATTTTTCCAATTGCTATACTTATTTCTTCGATTGAAAAGTCCGAAACTTCCTCCTCGAATATACCAGCTGTCGGCACGATATCACGTGGAAACTGTTTGTTAAGCAACTCCTTGCAGTATTCAAGCCACCGGTCACAAATTTCCTTTTCATTTGTTAGTAAGCGACCGTCTGCGTTTTTGTTGTATTTCGGCGAGGTTATTTTCATTGAATTTTTTCTCCTCTTAACAGTACAGTACGACAGTACGACGTTTGAACTTCTTGGATAGCTTGTCTTCAATCCGCCGATAGTGAGGATATTTGTTCCAACTCCTGCTACAGGTTTTCCGCTTATGCCGCTTGCGATCTTTTTAAGACGCTCGTATTCAAGAGCCAGTCGAGCTTTTTCGATATCGTCGCTCCGATCGCATTTTGTCCACGCTTGGAATGCACTCTTCTTGTCGGCCACAGCTCGTTTGGTTTCGTCATTCCACCACCATGTTTCTTTGCCGACGTGATGGTATTTCGATATAGTCCCCAGATGGGACTTTGCGAGTGTTATGCATTCCTCGTGCATGCTGCTCCACATTTCTTGCGGGCTAAGTGAGTCTGCGATACCGTTTATATTGTGAAGTACTTCTTTAGCCAGCTTCGTTGTTCTTTGCGCTTCGTTCTTTCGATAGATTATACCACCGGATTTTTGGCTTTCCAAACGATGCCCGTGTTTTCGGTGGTTCTGCTGTGAAGAATTCTGTAATGAGCAGACGGTGTTGGCTTACTAGCGATTCTCCAAGTATTACTTTACAGTCCTTAACACGGTTTCTCATCTACATTTTGCAGAGGTGATAATCTATTTGCGTTTCGTAGCCTCCGCTGCTATAGGTGATAAGATGTCGTTGATGTTTAATAAATATTGTATTTAAGACGGTTAAGCCGTAAGCCCTACACGCTACAAGGATGTCTTCGGTATGACATCTACCTCCCCAATTATGGCCAAACAAGAGATGCATTGCCTCATATCAACCGACGAAGTAGTTGGGCTTGGGCTACTAACCTTCGCAAGATATGAGATGAAGAATGCGTGCAACAGAAACAGCAATACTAAAAGTCGCAGAGACAAAAAAAAAAAAAAAAAAAAACGAGAGAACACAAGAAAAGAAGTAAAGAATTCACGGGACGTGAAATCAGTATTAACAGTCTGTTTGATAACATCGTACACGACAAAAATTAAAGAAGAACTTATAATAATAAAAAACAAATAATTGTACTGGTTTATTTTGTTTATTTACTTGAATGCTTTTCAATTAATATGTTGTCCACTCTCCTCCATTATCAATAATTGCTTGGAGTCGTCGAGGCATGCTTTCTACTAATCTTATAGCATAATCTTGACACAAAGATCTTCATAAAACTCGTATTTTTCGTGATAATTGTTTGACCGTCGAGATCTTCTTTCCTTGGAGCTTCAGCTTCATGAACGCCCAAACATTTTCAATGGAATTTGCATCCAGCGACTGTGATGGCCAATATAAAACATCGACGTCAGTTTCTTGTTTCCATGCACTGCACAAACGACTGCGATGTTTCAGGTCATTATCTTCTTGCAGTAACCAATTCTCATTCCTTCTTTTAAACCACCTTTGGGCAGATGGTATTAAAGCCTTCTTATAAATTTTGACCTTGTTGGGTGCGTTTAAGTTATTTGTAAACATGAACAAATTGCCAAATCCTTATTTTGATAAGCATCCCCAAACGTGCACCTTTGCCGGGTGTTTGACGGTCCGCTGGATTAATTTATTGGATTGTATACACCAGGTATGAGTGATAGGAGACCATGCCTAAAAAGAAGCTTCATCTGAAAAAATAACGTTGTTCCAATCTCTATCCAAATTCTCCTTGGCCCAACTGAGTCGTTTTTCTACGTGTTTTTTTGACAGTAGTGGTTTCTTTATTGTGCTTCGAAATTTTACATTATTGGCTAGTAAACGTCTTCTTATCGTATCACAACACACATTTAGACCCCTTTTACGTAAAATCCCTTGTCCTCGATAGAAGATAATTTTTTTCAAACACGCGTAGAATCATTTTGTCCTGCTTTTTTGTTGTTTTTGGCGTAGACCCACGATCCGGCAAATCATCCACATTTTTAACTTGGGAATAACGGTGCACCTACTTGCTAACAAATGCTTTTGACTTTTTCATGTATTTAGGAGCTGCTCCGTATGACATTTTCGGTCCTTTTGGATGCGTGCACAAGAATACTGCTTCATAACGTGACATAACGTAACGCGACACTCATTTTAAAATACTTCCGGTTTTCATAAACGAATTTTGCCGTATACGATCTTATCAGATGGACTGTATCTACCGATTTACAGAGAATCGTAGAAAACATATGGTATGTATGTTAATAACATTTCCATCACCCCTTATGGACGTAAAATACATAGATCGACTGATTATTTCAAAAGCAAACCTAGTACCGGTCAACAGAACATAGTTCGACACAGCAACTAAGAGTCCAACAAACTATAAGACCGCTGGCTTCAACGGATCCTCGAATTCTTCGGGGCCGGAAATAATCTTTTGGTAGAATGGAATAAACATCTAGACTAGAACGTTTATAGCAAAATATTGTGACAGAGTGCCCCGTGCTATGACAAATCGCAGAATATATTTCGGGTAATATTCCAAAATTAATCCGAATCTCGGCGAGAAGATGTGCTTTCGTGTCAGTTCTTGAGTTAACTGCTTAAACAGATTATGGTTATGGTGTAAAACGAAAGCCACTATCTTTAACAAATCCAATTTTCCATTGTAAAAGCAATTAAAGAATAAGTTTTGTCCGCAACTCTTAGCTTGAAGCACTAACAGCATCCTATAAACCGTGACTTTCCTCTAATCCAAGAAGACAAGCTGAACGGCGGTGTCAGCCCCGAGATTGTTCAAGACATTAGTCTTTCAGGAAAATGAATACCCGAAACCTAGAGCGGTCTTATACATAGGATGAGGTAGGTAGAAGCGATTCATAATCTGCGCAAGACCTGCATATCATCTTCATCGCTCTCGAAAAAATGTTCAATCGAGTCCTAAGGATTTTATGTCTGATCTGGTGATCAGACGACCTGGAATTTGGTAATTTAACATCTCCATCATTCCCCGAGCTGTGTGAGTGGTTGCTCCGTTTTGCTGGAACCAAACTCAAAGCAAAATAAACCGCCTAACATCTGTCTGTAATGTTAATCGGTTATGGTGGTGTCATTGCCGTGATCAAAAAAAGAACGGCCAATTATTTTTTCACAATCACTTCGAGGGGATGCAATGGATCTCCGTTCATTTCAAGTAGATACTCGCTGCCCGTAAATTTTTCACATAAACACTTAAGTGGAAAAGGGCTTCGTCACTTATTATGATTTTGGATACGAAATCATGCTCTCCTAGCACCAGTTTTAACACACCATGAGATTAAGTTAACCTCACTTGACGGTCAGCAGGCAGCAATTGGTGAACGGTTTGCACTTTATAAGGGAACATCTTCTAGTCTTTTAGCAACGAACGTCTGCTGATGTCAAATTGTGTGTATCGAAGCTTGTATACGATTTCGGACGTCCTCGGCCACAGTAAAGAATCTCTTGGTCGAACGAGCTAAACGGAGCCAGCCACTTCTTACGACTTCTCTAGGGGACCCAGTTTGCACGAGATTCTCAACCAAATGCTTAATTGTTCGCGAACACGGCGCAGAACGACGAGGAAAACGACCCAGAAAATTGGTCACATAAGCAGTTACAATAATTCCGCGTTCTTCAGGTGTGTATCGCCCCGTTTCTTGTTGTCAACTTGCTCCCTATCTGCCTACAACATAAATGTCAAAGCACAAAGACATTTGACGCCATGGCACATTTAAATTATGTCATTACTTTTGCCGCAGCTTATGTACGAGTGTTAGAATTTTAATTAATAAAATCCATAATGGGGGTAAATATGATGAGACCAAGTAAACCGACAAATGCCACAAGAGCCCTGCGTCCCTTTAATTTAGATGAACTTTGATTTTTTTTTCCTGTAAAAACAATTGGTGAGTTCGTAAGTTCGTCTTTAAAATACGCCAGGCATGTTGCATGATGTCAAAGATTTAGGTATATTGGATCATTATTATTTGTATTATTTGTTCGCTAGTTTTAAGTCATCCGTTGATGGTAGTTTCATTTCGCTTCTTATCGTAGCAGTTCCCAAAACAAAAGTTCAAAACGATTGGTTTTTATATGCATGTGCATATGTCACAGAGCAGTTGTATCTTAATTTTAACAGGCAAAATACCTCATAGCTAGTCTCTAGTAATTACCAGTACTAGACAGCGTTCAGGAAGAAGGTTGGTAATTCTGTCATTACTCAGTCTACATTCGAACCGAAACAAGTAGAAGAGGGAATAGTGTAGGTTCATATGGGCACAATTTCTGACTCCTGTAAGTCTGGGTCAGGAAACGAATCTCCGATAGCTCGGTTTAGTCAGCGCAGTTTTTCTGGTGGACGACAACATTCGATTTCATTCCTTGTTAGAAAAACTGGTACCTGTCTTTGAAGGAAAGATATACGCAAGCCCAATATGATGAACTACGCAGGGTATTTGAATTGAAGCGTAACATAGCAAATGCTTTTAACTTTAAAAATACGGAACTCGAATGACACCCTGAGGAATTTTGTTCCATTCCCAGACTAGTGCGCGTTTTAAGGTTTCAACGCTTTCGTATTTTTTTTTTGATAACCTTGCACTCCAAAATGCGACATATGACGAAGTCCACCCGGTTAAGATAGGGCAAGGACGACCGCCAATCTGCCGTTTAAAGAAGTCGGGAACGTATTCTTGAAGCCAAGTATCTTTGTAACCGGGGCAGAGTCCTGCTGGAAAATCCAGCTTCAGTTTTTGAAATGTTTGGCTGTCCACGGTTTGGCACAACCTTCCAACACAACTTCCTGATAAAACAAAAACGAGCGGAGTTAGTCCAGTCATGTGGAGTAACCAAACCAAACCCAAACCATTACGGAAACTGGTTTTTGACGACGAAATACTCGCAGTTGATCCAATTTCATAGCAGAGCGTTCAGGCAACCAAACTCAGTCGTTTTGTTTGTTTACGCAAATCTGCACAGTGAACACATTCTCATCAGTAAACAAACAATTTTTCAAGTCGCCGCAAACGAGCCGCTGTTTCAACGCCTTTGAATATCTGATCTTTGAAGCCGCATTGCCTTCTGAGCAACTGTAAGATATTGAAGCTTTTTTTTATTTGAAAGGCTTGACCGTCACCTTATTTCATATGCTTGCGGCAGACATACACAACTCTTTCGCCATTGCGTTTCCGTTGCGACGTGGATTTCGCTCAAATTTAGTTTTCGCCTTTTTCACGTTCTCAGCGTCCACCACCGTATTTTTTATTTACTGTGTCGGTATCCCGATATCGTTTTATGGTAAGAAGTCAATTTTTTTTGGCAAATAAAGTGCGATCACTGAATCACGTTTCATTTGCCTGTCTATAGCGTCGGTTGGTGTTGCTATATCTCAACAGGTTACTTGATTTTGTTAGACAATTGAATGAGAAAAAAACCCTAAAGAGCGTTTGGAATTTCAATTTGACGTTCCATAGACACATTTGTCTGAAGTTGGTTCTTCACTTCAGTTGGAATACCCGGTATAATAAAAAAAAATAAATAAATGCAGTGCAGTTGAGAACGCAAAACACCACTGAACACAGTCGGCTAAATTCACTGTGTCTTGTTTGGGCAATGGAATCACCGAAAATGAAATAACCGATAAACTCGCTTGGCAAGGCTCAGAGGAGTTTTTCGTTAAGTCTACCTATATCCTCGGTTAGGGTTTCTACTGTCGGTTGGGCTTCATGTGAGCATAATTGCAGATGGCATGACTCTCTAGATTGCCGGAGGACAAAACAAATGCTTCCCGACGTCTCTTAGTGGTCAACGGACTTCCTGCTATCTCTTAGTAGGAAACACTGCATAGTAGTTTCCTGAATCGTGACGGGGCACAACACTTTTGTGAAGCGCTTAAATGTGCTCAACATAAAAAATATAACATCCTACGACGCTTACTATGAAAGTTATGACAACATTATGGAGCAAAACCTCTCTGAATGTCCAGCTCATGATCGCATCGGCCTGCAGACACTCGGCGTTAACGTTGTGCGTGCTGGCACTGCAGGTTTACTAGTTGGACTAGTTCCTTTTAAGAGTGCTTCGTTCCGACAAAAAAAAAAAAAAAAAAAAAAAAAGACTGTCCCAGGACTCGTAAGTTGTTTGTACTCCCTGCTTCCTCTGACTTCCACTAACATTTGGTCTTTTTGTTAGCCGTCTCCACGATTTTAGAGTAAGTGTCTCTCAGTAAGACTACTTCCTGGTGTCATATCGAATCACCTTAGAGTGGTATAGTGTGGGACATTAAAAACGACTACACCTCTACAGAAACAAACGTCTTCTTACCTTAGGTGTACAATATGGGTATTGTGAGCACACCACTGGTGTGTTCCTTCTAACGGGTACAACTGGCTCTTACATCAAACAACGCTGAAAGGTTATTGTATTTAGCTGTTAGACGAGGAGTATTAATGAAACTTCAACGCAAAGAATTTTTCGCAACCACCCAACCATACGCATTATCTCATTATAAGAGTTCCAATTTACTTAGACCGAGACCACATGCAATCGCAACTTCACAATTCACAATTCACAATTAAATTAACTCTAATTGTCGCGCGGGTGTCGGATTTCATTTAAAATAAAAAATAATAATAACAAAATGTACTGTCACCAATTTTTGTAGTTGTCTTTCATCTTCATACGCAATTATGAAGATAGAAATCCTCTAAGGGGAGAGCAAAGACAAAAGCAAAAGTTAAAAATAATTAAAATAAGAAAATTAGCGGAACAGGCCAACTGTATCTAGATGCTTCATGCTTTGTTGCTCCAACCACTCCAAGACTGAAAAGGCCAAAAATTAAATTAATTCCAAGAGAAGCATGAAACACCATAGTGAAGGGATATACCACCAGACGATAGCAGCAGTCCATCAGACCACACTAAAATACCACCATCGTCATGCTATCCATGGCGACATCTTTTCCTCAGATATTGCCCCGTTTGCACTTGAGTCATAATGGCGACTTGACTTCCATACCTTTCTTTGGTCTAACTCTCTTTTCTTTTTACTGGTTATGGTCGTGTTACGGTGACTTTGAAAGCGAGATGATTAGCAGTTTTTCCATTTTTTTTTCCATTCCTCATTTCTGCGATTTGGAAATTAGCAAGTAGAGCCTATGGGTAGTCGGGTTGGCTGATGTTTGTACGAATTCAAAAGTGGTTCCACTGGACACAGATTGGTTTTAATTTTCTCCAACTAATTTCTTCGTTTGTTTTATTCGAAAGAAAAAATTATCGAACGAACAATAAATTGGCCGATATTTGAGACTTCTATTAGATACTTGAGACCATGGTCACACTCGAGTTGGAAACAAGTCAATCAAGAATGAAGGAAACAGATGGCAGATCATTCGGTTCGACATTGAGCTGGAAACTTAGGAGAGTTTTTAGAGTTTGCCTCGTAATTTAAGGCGGCAGCGGCGGCGTAAGAATTATGCAACATAAATTTGAAACGAAATGTGTCGCAAGTGAAAGTTTGCAAAAATTATGCACCAATCTCATAGATTTGGCAATTTATTTATTTGTTTGCTTCTTTGATTGTTTAACCGCAACCAAAAAGGGTAGACAAAGTTCGGTTTGTAGCTCGTAACGCAGATAAGAAAAAAAAAATGACTCAGTATTTTAGGAACAGAAAATAAGAGACACGGTACAGTTGTATAAAGGAGTTAACCTTGTGAGCAAAACAATCAGGAATTCGGAGACATTTAACAGGTCACATAGCTCGAGATTGCTATACCAATTTCATCCAAAAAGCGCGATGGATTGAGAACAGAAGAAAAATTAAAATCTGTGAAATAGAAAAGATCAGAAGAATTATTTACTCGTATTTCAGCGTCAGCAACAGCTTCTTGACAAAACATACGACCATTATTTTGTTTTCATAAAATTAGCGCTTGCACAAAGGGTTATTAGCACCCTTAAAATGATTAGATATAGCGCACGCGATGGAGAAAATAGAGATACCGATGTACGTTGGTTTTAAATGTCTAAAGGTTGTTATGGCTGGAAAACAAAAAGTTCGGCAGGGTATTCCGAGTTGTTCGGCTTAGGAAGGCATCACGATATTTCGCATTCATAGCGAGACGGGTGTTACGGTTTGAGGTTTTAAAGGGCGGAATGTTACTGGCAATTTCTGTGGAGCACTGGTGGTGAAAATAGCGATAGAACAGGACGAGACAGATGACATTATGTCGGTGGTCGAGAGTAACAAGAGATCATTGATGAAAATTAAAAACTGCGGCACACCAGCAATTATTTTGTGAATATCAGACTTCCATCCAAGACAAGACAACTTGAATTAAACGTTCCGAGAGGTAATTTCTAATCCATTGAAAAAGAGAGTCGTCGACCCCAAATGAACGAATTTTCGACAAAAGAGGCTGATGCCAAACGCTGTTAAATGCCTTCGAAATATCAAGTGCAACTATCTTGCGTGCGCCAGATTGATGTAAACTTTGGTTCCACTTTTCGGTGAGACATGCCATCAAATCACCAGTTGCTACGAAACCCATACTGATGGTCCATGAGAAGCTTTCGTGTTGAGACGATTTTAACGTCAAATTAGGAAAAGCAAGCCAATTTACCTTGTTGTGCAAAACAATATCACTGTACCAAACGATATTCTAACCTTATTTAGGTTCACAAAGAAAAATAGCAATCACAATATTGAGAGCAAGTCACTCGTCCAGTATTATAAATGTCCAAATGTAGACTCGGAACGCTATCTAGTTGGTACCAATGAACGTTTGCAGGCATCGGAGAAAAACTGTATAGATATACATATATATATATATAGATCTGAACAACCGCGATCCCAACAAACCATCAGGAACTCTGCCCTCAACTTCTGGTCAACAATTTCCCAACCTACACTTAGTTATAAAAACAAGTGGCTAAATGCCAAGCAACTGCTAGAAATGTCGCAAATAATGCAGAAAATGTCTGATTTGATTAAAACCGAGGGCAAGTCTATGTTCTAAACAATTTGAAGCAGCACTATATGGAAGAAAGACAGCTGTTCGTGTGTACTGCGAGTTAAGGAGCATAAGCGATTGAATAAAAGAAAGTGCCAATCAAGGGACAACGTTACGTAAGTAAAGATACAATCAAACTGTCAAGTCAACAGGGTCCGAATGAGCCGAGATGAACAAGAACTTAGGTATCAAAGGCACGACCGGTGCCGGAAAAGAAACTCCCGCAGCTTGTTACGAGTAAACGGCAGGGACGACGTTTTCGGTTTTCAAGATCGTGTGAGCTATTTTCTATGCGCATGCGTGACATCGCTGGTCTACGTTGATAAACCAGGGACCGTAGACGACTTGAAAGCCAACATTCGCCAAGTTATTTTCGATATATGACTCCAACTACTCTAAAAAATGATCGAAAATGTGACTTTCAGATTGTGCTTTATTAAACCCACCTTTTACAATACTTTGGGGCTTGCCAAGTCGATCCTCCGTGATCCTTTAATTGATTGCGGTTTGTGAAATAAGAAAGAAATAAGAAAGCTCTCTCAAAACTTGTTAGACATCAAAAACAAAAAAAACTTTTTTACGACCGTACTAGGATATTACTTTAGGAAGATGACAGGTCATAGTGTCCTGGAAAGCACTAATGGCATACAATTATTATGGATGGTTGATGATGGTTCCTTAGAAGGAGACATAGACCAATATCACACGTTGCATACTGTGAAAATATTTCCGAAAATGCAGAATTTATTATCCACTTTGCTCGAAAGAAACTGGGCGGATCGCTCAACGAACAACTTCGGAGCGGGCCACTTTATGTTATATATTGGGTTGACAACTAAGTTATTGCCAATTTCCTCATATAAATAAAACACTTATTGCTTTAAATACAACAAATAAACTTTCTTTCGGGCATCTTCATGATTTCACGTTCGTAGATCCTCCAATCTTTATCGGCGAAAAACTGAGTCAAGTGCGATTTCACAGCGACATCATCTTTGACAGTTTTACCATCCAAAGGGTTTTGCAAAGGTCGAAATAAATAGTAATCTGATGAAGTAAGCTCAGGGCTATAAGGTGGAGTAACATCAATTCCCAACCAAGCTCCTAGAGAAAATGACACCTTTTCGATGGAGCAACTCTGGCCATTTTCCGTTGATCGCTGTATTTGATCTGTCCAGTTGTTGACAGTACTATATTCGAATTGATCGTTTGATGCCTTGGAAGAAACTCAAAATACACCAACATCTTTCCAATCCCATCAAATTGAGAGCAACCTATTCCTTTGGTTGAAATTAGGTTTCGAAGTGAATTGTGTTGGCTTATCAAAGCGGACCATGGTTGTTTTCAATTGACGCTACTGTTAACAATCCATTTTTATCGCCAGTAATGATATGTTTCAAAAATGGGTCCGATTGCGTATAAAGCGAAGAACACAATGTGAATCTGCGTCTGATGCCGAATCGGAGAACTGTCATACTGTTAACTTATATAGAAACCCGTAAGAGTGTCCACAATGTCCATCTGCATCTGAGCCTGCTGCTCGAGTTGAATCGACTTCAACTTTTTGAAGTGATTCAAATTTGACGTTTATTGTTTTTTTTTCCGTGTTTGCGGAAATTTACAATTTAGCATAAAGAAAATTTGATTTTTTTTTATTGTTTTTCATGTGTTCAATTTTATTTTATATATCTGGCATCACCAACAATTTTTCAAATCGTCATCACCCTTTCGGCGGGCAAATGCAAACTCCCGTAAGTAAAATTGATGACGAAAAAGCTTCTAAGGAGTGCCGTTCGGATTCGGGATAAACCGTAGGCCCCGCTCAGATGTGACAAAAAAATGAAAACATGAGCAACACAAATGAGTGTCAAGAAGCTAGGCCATGGCCCATACCGGGCTGCCAGCGCCACAGTGTTTTTGTTTGTTTTAGTTTTGTTGCTTCAACATTAAAACAGAAATACAACTTTTTCAGCAGCGATGTTTGTGAAGTAAACTCGCAAATTTATTCCCCAGCTGATGTTTGACAATTAATTGTATTGTGTTTGCTTGAACCGCATGAGTCGCTTCAAAATCGATGACAGCGGCAGCAGACGCAGACGCAGATTCACATTGTGTTCTTCGCTTGCATTTGCACCGGCAAGCGTTAAGGCGCCTTGTTAAAGGAATTTCTTTCAAATTATGTGGAACCCAAATATCAAGCTTTTTAACGAATTTCATACGTTTTAAATGTATTTAATTCGCTGTATGTGACACATTTAATTTTTCTGCTATCTCTCGTACAGTTACATGCCGATCCGACTCGATTATGGCTTTAATTTGATCATCATCAAGCTCATCTGATCGACCTGATCATTGTTCATCTTTCACTGCCTTACTTTCTTAGCAGCTTGCGCTGCGTTTTTGCAACCTATATTAAAACTGAGGCCAAACTTATACCTTTCCACAAAAATACGCGCAATTTGAAATATGGCTAACGACATCTATGTGTGAAATCTGCAATTACTTAGTTGCCACCTGATACACCTGGACGACTATCATTATGACTATTTTAAGGAATGTGATAGTATACAAGTCCGTAGCTATTAAAGGAGTCTAGACGAATAGGGGTGATATTCCCACCTCGCGTTTTATAGAACCAAAAATAACCGCATCACGAATGGAGGCGATTGTTGCTGGTCAGAATACGACACTTTCAAAGGACCAACGACCGCTGGTGTTTCATGCAATATGACATTTAACAGTACGTTCGTACAAATTTTCGTTTTGATGAAAAGCAGCCACGGCGTCTCCACCACAACTTCTATTGTTGCCTGCGTTTTTCTGTTCAACAGCAGAGCTTGTTCCTTAAAACTGAATTTAACGAGTTTACTCATAGTTCCTCTTCGAGTATGGTGCTAATATTTTGAATGTCAATATTTCACCTGGGCAGGCTTATTTCAATCTAATTCACTTTGAAAGTGTAAACATCGATAAACAGAACAGAAAAGCCCATTAACCAGAAAAACAAGGGATTTCAGATAGTTACCTATTCACTGACTATTCAAACACCTGATTCGGTAAACAACTCATTCCTACTTAAACCCGACCAAGCGTAGATTTATAACTATACTGACTTTGAACACATGTCACACCCATTATCTATCACAAAAGATTTTCCATTAACAAAAATAAATAATAAATAAAAAATTGATTGCAATTTTAATCTCTAAAATTGACAATGTTTTGTATGATTGTCCAAGATAACTGTCGGCAAAAAAAATAACACAAAAATATTGTAATCAATCTGAACTTACTCGTAGATAGTGTTTTCAATACTTTTCGATAACACTTTGTTATTTTTCACTTAAAAATAGCAACACTGAGTCATTGGGGTGTTTTGCACCTCTAAAGTGTGTTTTGCAGAGTCGATTTTCAATTCTATTTCAGGAGATTGCTGATTTATTTGCTTCAGGTGTATTGAAAATAAATAAAATAATATCAGTGATCAGTTTGTGTCTGTTAGATATAAAAATTTCTATTGGGCATTTGTAAGATATTCATCTACAATAACTGGTGGAACAAGGTGCAGGTGTTTATTTATTTCTTATCGATTAGGAACTCAATCAAATCACCCTTATGGCTGATCAGATTTGATTAAATTAAAATAGCCAGAAACGTCATGCCGAAATACCCAATTTTAGATGGAATCAACCGTGTTGTGATGTTTAACCTACATATCCCAGTTGACCGTAGGTGTCAAAGCTTTGTTCTACTTGAGCTCTAAACCTAATCCGAGGAATCTCTTGGCCGGATCGTTGTCATTCATTGTTTAACATACGAATCATTTTTGTCAGATAGTGTAACTAGTATAATAAGCCTGGAAATCTTATATAGATTTTTTAATCGCTTGTATGTTAAGGTTATCCTTCGTACTAAATCTGTTAGAAGCAACCGCACCACCATGCTTTCTTTACACTTGTAAAAGGTGTTTTTTCAACTGCATGAGAAGTTTCGATGGTTGGTGTCTATGGTTTGACAGCTGTCAATGTCAAACTATGTCAACATTTCTGTTCAGTAAGGTTTGGCAATTCATCATGAATCGTTTAACACCAGAACAACGCTTCCAAATTTTGGAAATTTACTTTGAAAAAAATAAATCTGTTCGTGAAGTTCATAAAGCACTTTGTCAACTTTACGGTCAACATAATCGGTATAATGAGCAAGCAATTCGTTCAGGTATTGATCGTTTTCGCGAAGGCAATCCTCAAGCTGTTAACGAATCACCATTACATCCATTAAAATTGACTGTTTTGTGCAGTTTACACGCTAGCGGCATCATCGGTCCTTATATCTTTCGAAATGAGGAAGGAGCTGCCGTTACGGTGAATGGCGAGCGCTATCGAGCCATGCTGACTGATTTTTTGTTTCCAAAAAAATCGACGGCATTTGGTTCCAACAAGACGGTGCAATTTGCCATATAGCGCGCTTAACCATCAATTTACTGCAAAATCAATTTGGTGGTCCTATTAACTGTCCCCCTCATTTGTGCGACTTCACGCCTCTATATTACTTTTTATGGGTCATATGTTTTTACCGACAAACGAGCAACTCTTGAAGCATTGGAAGCCAATATTTAAGCCACCATTTACGCCATACGGCCAGGTTTATTGAAAAAGTATAAAAATTTGACTGATCGAATGGACCATGTAACTCGTAGCTACGGCGGGCATACTACCTTGATCAGAAAGTTCATCGCCAAACACACAAATATAGATGTACTATTGGCTTCATAAATTTTGCAAATGTCAAGCTATGACGCTAAGATTTAGAGGGAATATCAACAAAAGATGTACCAACTTAACAAAAAACAGAACTCAAATCGGGACAATGGGAGCGCCACACGGTGGTTATCCCGGGGAACTTTCTGAGCAAGATTGTATGCCGGAAATTATATTTAAAAATTAAATGTCATGAAATTATCTACCAGATTATAAAAAATTCACTTCGATAATATTTCTGTCTTGTATTATTATTTAAAGTTCTTAAGCTCTTAAAAAAACGCCCTTTACAATCCCAAGCAGCATTGAAGACCATAAGCTCAAACTAGCTTGACTTCAAATCGGTGCTACACTGCTTCAGTACTCTGCAAGACCTGTAAAAAAAGAAACAGTCAAGCTCTGCGGACTACCGCGGCACAAGGGTATTGAAGGAAATGTAAAAGCCAATGAAATTGCCACAAGTGCCCATTACAATTGCCGAGTCAGTACCGCTGTTGACAAAAGAGAAAGTCAATGGTTTAATGGACAGTATGCGACAGTTGCTTCTTACAGTCTTTTCTCACTCCAGACACTGCAATTTTGATTCTTTGAAGACCTATTGAACCAAAAGTGAACCCCGTCAGTAATCAAGATTTGCTGTGCTTAAAAGCCCCATCCACGAACTCTCGCCGAAGGCTATGATCTACAGTTTCTTCTGTACGTCTATTACCTTTATAGGGTATGAAAATTACGTATAACATGACGAACAAGGAGCCCAGTTGGTCGATTATTAAGCCCAAAAACTAACGGTTATCTGCTGTACGTTTCCAGAATTCAAGACAGATTTTTTCTTCAGTTTTGATTTAAATGACCGGCCTCCAGTTTGTAAAAGTTTTATGGGCGAAAGATCCTTAAATACAAATCATAGAGTAAAATTGAATTAATCTACAATTATCTACAATACCTGCTCGAAATATCGAGACTAGCCTTTTCAAGAGACGATGCAGCAGCTATCGCTGATACTTCCGAATATTCCTGATTGAAGGTGCCCTGGCAAACCCAATTTTTCGAACTCAGATTGGTGGCAAAGTAAAGTTATATTTAGGAACGCAATCACTTTCTTTAATCGATTTTTTGTATACCAACGACTTGTAGTTTTAGTTGGTGCCACTACTGTTCAGAGAGAACCTGCAACTCACCTAACAAGTTTCTCCAGTTAGCTATCTTCTTTCTGTGCATGACACTTTAGGTGAGATCTTGCGCTGCTGCCTGGTCCTTCCGGGTTGGATTCGAAAACTCCACGGGTCGGGGCATTATTCTACATTCACTTCACATGTCTTAGCTATCTAGACCAACTGATGAGCAGTTTTCTGCCTGTGGCGATGTCGCCAAACAGCTCGTATAGTAAGTCACTGAATCTTTTCCTGCAAAGCACGTCCAACCAAACGGAGCCGAAAATTGTACGACTTATGATATCTTCACCCGCTTGGACTAGTATTTAGTTTTTAACTTAAAGGCATGATATTTGAAGACCATAGGTCCAGATCCAGTCCAGGCTCAGCCCTTGATCTATCATGAGCACACTCGTCAAGGTTTCCGATGCTATGTTCAGAATTTCGAACTCCGTTGAAGTAAATTGTTTTGGTAAATTCTAAGAACATAATTGAGTAGGAAATATAAACGAGATAGATCTACTTTAAAATTAAAACACACGTCAGTAAGACCTCTAACCTACTACGATCGTTGTCAAACGTCTAAATCCCGCAGATATTAGTTTCAATAATTCAGACAGAACATTCATTATCAATACAAAAGACAACACAGAAATATTGCGAATTGGAGCAACCACAAAGTCCCCCTAAAATTTCTTGCTATCAGCACTATCCCACGGTATTCAAATATCTGTCATAAGTAATTTTTAATTTGAATGTATGCCGCTTTTAGACTCACAGCCTCCAGTCGTAGTACTTATATGTATATGCACATCCCCTGGATTATTCACTTAATAATTGAAGCTACTTAACTGACTTTAATGGACACAAAATCTAGGTTGCAGTAATGGATTGCGATTTTATCGTTCTCTCTCACCCCGAAGTAATTTTTATCAGACAGCACTCGTACTTGTCGTATCTCAATTGCATAAGTGTCCATTTATTTCTATTTATTTCAAAATTCCTTTCTCAGCTGCGATGATAGTTGACACTTGCCACATTTTTCACTTCGAAATTTATTTCACTTTATCGTTACTTTATATTTTAGATAGATACAATATACACCAGCGAGCAAATGCACGCTCTCGATTACTTTTTAGTGTATCTACAATGATGTTCTCGTATGTATGGATGAATGTATCTGCGACATTTATATCTGTCAACTGTTCTTCTTTTTTTTCTCTTAATATTATTTTTTTTTGCAATTTCGCAAATGGTTTGTGCATATTAGATTGCTTTTATCTGTGGCAGCAGTCATTTTTCTAAAAAAAGAAAAGGGGTGACATAAGTTGAGCGTATTGTGTGAAGTATTTTTTTTTTTTAATTCTATGTTTGCACTTGTTTAAACAAAATCCTAATAACAGACAAGTGCTATCAGTTGACAAGAGTATTATTTCCTATCTACTTATGGTTTTGTTTCGACTTTTATTGCCTCACTAGCTCGAGAAATGTTGAAACAAAATTAGGTGTTGTTTGAGCATTTCCTGATAAACAAACTCATATATAAATTTGTATAATAAAACAAACAATTACGTGGATTGTTCATCTAAAGTAGCCAATTGCCATGAAGAATCAGAAACAAATGGACACGAGTAGACGCGAAATCGCACCCAATTGTCTCACATCAAACTACCACTGACGATGGAAAAGGACGCCCATCGTAATGACTCGGATCGAAACTTCCCATAGATAAATATAGCTTAAATATATGTTATATAGTAAAGGATTTCGCGTACCAAAACTCTTAATATTTGGATTCACAGTCTTCTTGTTTCACTTTAAATGCGTCACAAAAAACTGTAACAGCTACTGTTAATATAGGAAAAACGTCCATCGGTCAAACCCTTCCTTACAACCATTTATCTCAGCTTTGTTTATTCTCCAGATAAGGGCACATATTTTCACGGATAAATAATATCCCGGGGCTCACCCCATACATTTAAACATTCGAAACTATTCCTGCTCTTTTGGCTGAAATTCTACGTCGGTATGAGGTTTGTTTTAGGTTGAAACTCAACAGAGTGCCCGAGTACGAATCTCTATGTAACCATAAATGGGAACTTATGACAAGAAGTAAACACCTTCTTAAAGAACTTACGAGAACTCAGTCATCATAATAAACCCATCATGATTGCTCCCAACTGTACTAAGGCTTTAGAACACCTAGTGGAGGGAAAACTTTTTGTAGCACTGTAGGCATGGACTGGACAGTCACCGTTGATCCAAATCATTTCCCTCTCAAGAACAGCACACGCATGCGGATATCAAAGCGGACAGGACCTGGAAAATATCTACGTCGGAGGACTAAAATCGGAAAAACGGACACATCCTTTTCCGACGGTGTCTATCTGAACCTCTATCATAGTCTATCATCGCCACAATCAAGTGCGGAGGATCAGTGGCAATGTAGCAGGCAGACTTAAAAATTTCGCCTCTGATTTGCTGGGCTTCAACACGATAAAGAAATCCATCTTTTCTCGATGAATGGTCGCGAAAACTTACAGCCAAACAGGAGGCAAAAGCGAGATTTCGAGAAATGGATGGCTACTACAGGAATAAGGCTCGAAAATTTTACCAAAAATTATAAGGAACGTGTCACAACAACACAAACAGAACCGAAGCGTGCAAAGGTGGCAATCAAGAGAACATCTGAGTCGATAAGCAATTGGTTCTGAAAATTAGGAAAAACCACTTTTACAGAGTGTCAAACAAATCGACAGGAAGAACGCACTATTCAACCAGACCGTAAAAACTTCCGGACACCCCAACAAAATGAAGAGCACTATCCAAACTCAAAGCGACATGAACAGGTGGCATTTCTACCGATATTTACTAAAGAAATAATATGCTGAGAAGGATACGCCAGCACACTTGTACTGTACGCATGCGTTATGCGCGCGCTATGAAGGGAACCTCAGAATTTTTAGTCCGGTCTCTTGAACATGGCATACAAGACGCTCGTTGTCGAATTATGTGACCTGATAGGTTCATATCTCCTCTTACCGATTTCAAATTCAGTTATGATGGCGTCTACAGAGATGAAATATAGAGGTATGTCCGCCCTTAGAATCCTTACCAAACTTGTTCGGTTGAACAGGATGTTTTCTTAAGAACTCTCGCTGAAAGATCTTTACCAAGGCTATGGGTTATCATAAGGTTTCTTTGGCATCGTACTTAAGAAAATCTTGCGCAATTCTCATGTCATGACAAGCCCAGAGGCAGAATAAGTCAAAATTCTGTCTAAGTCCTCACATATGCAGATGATCTTCACATATTCGGGAGAAAACAGCTAGATGTCAATGGGTCACGTGGGCGTATTCAAGAAGACTCTGAGAAGCAGCATCAGTAGCAGCGGCCAATGAAAGTAAAACAAAAGGACAATACACACAAAAATCTTAACATTGCTGGGTTTCGAAAGAAATGAGGCAGGAGAACCCTATCTCGACCAACGGAGAAGGCTATTCATCCCTATCATGGACATTTTTAAAAGCTGATGCTGCTTTGAACGAAGGAATCTCCGCATGGATACCAACAGTCCGTGTATTCGAATTAACCCGAATTGAATGGAATAACGCAGTACAAGGGACGTTACCTATGGTGCCAGTTAATAGTGAACCTCAAACTAGCTGTGATTTAACTTAAATGTTTAGAACCAATAGCTAAGAGGTAAGAAAGTGATTGCCCAACCAAGTTCTTTCCGAGTAATGGCCCTTTACATTAACTATACATTTAAAATGACAGTGCGAGTGTATTAAATCATTAACATCGACAATGATTTCTACGAATCGATAACGAATTTCTCAATGCCATAACCTTGTAAAGAGAATTCTTTTTACAGGATCACTTCAGACCATTACAAATAAATCATTCCAATTAAATAAAGTACGAGTATATCACCATAAATGTTCGTAAGTACGTGAGGACACTTTAAGGCCACTGCAGTAGTTGCACGATAAAACAATTTTTTCTTCGTTAAAAGTTTAAAATTATTTTTTTGATATCTAAACGTACTTATCCGTACGTTTATCAGCAAGAACTTCTTTTGAATTTCTGTTTATTGTTTATCACTTTCATTCCTTATCGTAATCTTACCGAAAATAACCTTAATAAACGGAACTCATAATGACATTATTTTTTATCTCAATTTCCTGGAATTGAAAAACGAAAAAAAAAATTGCAAACAAGCTGGAGTCAAGGCGATTTTATAGATCATGGCCATAAATCTAATATTCGTTTAGTTGTTCCTCCATTGTTGGCTTGTGCGATTTTTTTTTGTTATATTAAAATGACCTTGGAATTAAATTACTCGTAATAGGCAATTAACTTCCATATTAAACCGATTTAATATGGCTTATTGCTGTATGGCAGCAATTTGGGCTTTCTAGAGAAATATTGTTTGAGAGTTGGGATATTAAACGTAGAAGAAATATTTTTAGTACTTTAAAAGTGACACTCGTGCCTCGTCACACTGGCAAACTTTAACAAAGGTCTACTTACTTCTTCCTCTTGTTATATAATCAAAAACCTTTCCTTGGCATAGTTTTGATAATGTTAACGATTTGGTCTAATGTCTCGAACAGAACAAGACACTTTCCTTACGATGGCTCCATTTGAACTTTTCTCAAGCATTTCGTAAAGTTTTTTAGTAGTATTCAGGCTAAGGATGTTGAATTGAACCTCTTAAAGATACTACCAAATTGTATCTACAAGAACGAGTTTTCTTTTCCTCTAAAACAAAACTGGGGCAAACAGCACAGTTATTAGGGAGAAACTCTATACCGTGTAACAGATCTCATGTTGCCCCAAAGGACCTAAGACCTATTAGTCTATCATCTTTCGTTCTGAAAACTCTAGAACGGTTGATTGGTAACAATATGCGATCTAATCTTGATCGTAGACTTTTATCCACGGCACAATCTGCCTACTGTAAAGGAAAGTCGGTAGAAACGGCTCTACATTCATTAACTAGCCACATCGAACGATCCCTACATTATAGAGAATATACAATGGTCGCTTTTCTGGACATAGAAGGTGCCTTCAACAACGCCAATACATCTTCAATAACGGCGGCGCTGTCAGCTCTGAAGGTAGATGACTCACTTGGGGACTTGATCAGTCTTATGCTAAAGAGAAGGATAATCAAACTCCGAACTGGATAGGTTCTCTATCAAAAGATGTATCAGCAGAGGTACGTCCCAAGGCGGTGTCCTCTCACCTCTTCTCTGGAAATTAGGGGTTAACGAACTGCTGATATACCTGGAATCCGTCTCGGGATCAAAGAGCTTACTTACTTCCTTACTTTAGGTGGCGCTACAGTCCGGGGTGGACCTGGGCCTCAGTCAACAAGCTACTCCAGCCAGCTCGATCCCTGGCTAGCTGTCTTCAGTTTCGCACGCTAAGTTGGCTGAGGTCCTCTTCCACTTGCGTGCGCCACCTGAGTCTTGGCCTTCCTCTTCTGCGCTGTCCCTCGGGGGCGGATTCGAAGACTTTTCGGACCCGAGCATTGGTGTCCATGCGCTCTACATGACCCAGCCATCTCAGTCTTTGGATCTTCACTCTTCTGGCTAGGTCCATGTCGTTGTATCTCCTCCTCCACCCACCGTCAATGCAGACGGGACCGAAGATCGCCCGAAGAATTTTTCTCTCGAAGCAACCAAGAACACCCTCATCCATTTTTGATAATGTCCATGCCTCTGCGCCATAGAGCAGGCCCGGGATTATTAAAGTCTTATAAAGGGTGACTTTTGTTGTCAAAGAGAGGGCTTTGCTACTCAATTGCCTTCTTAACCCAAAGAAACAGCGGTTGGCAAGAGTTATTCTTCGCTTGATCTCAGCGCTGGTGTCGTTGTCTGTATTTATAGCGGAGCCTAGGTAGACAAAGTCCTTAACTACCTCAAAGTTATATCTGTCGAGGGTGACGTTCTGTCCGAGACGTCGGTGTTGGTTGTCCTTTTAGCTTGACAGCATATACTTGGCCTTGCCCTCATTGACCGCTAAACCCATTTTTGCCGCTTCCGTCTCAATACTCGCGAAAGCGCCACTGACATCACGCTGCTTTCTCCCGATTATGTCAATATCGTCGGCGTATGCAAGTAGTTGGACGGACTTTTGAAAGATAGTGCCTCTTGTGTTTGCTCGTGAGTTTTGCACTATTCTTTCAAGTACGATGTTGAAAAAATCGCATGACAGCGCATCGCCTCGTCTAAATCCTTTCTGGACATCAAAGGTCTCGGCGAGATCTTTACAGACCTTGATGGAGCAGCGTGCATTCTCCATCGTCATCCTGCACAGACGGACGAGTTTGGCAGAGATGCCAAAACTAGACATTGCTCTATATAGCCCGTCTCTATAGATTCATCGGGCATACTTTCGTCCGACCATATTTTACAGATGAGTTGGTGTATGCTCCTTACCAAGTCAAGAGCTCGGCAGTCAGGCCATCCGCTCCAGCAGCTTTGTTGGACTTAAGCTTCGATATGGCTATCTTCACTCCATCCAGGTCGGGTGGACGGAATTGTTGGTCATCATCGTCCAGGTTGAAACGTTGATTCGGTTGATTCTGCCTGACAGCGGTATTTGGTCCGTCATCGCCGTTATACAGTCTGCAGAAATGATCTTTCCAAATCCTCAGCATCGATTCTACTACGATGTTCCCTTGTTCATCTCTAAAGAGATCAAAGAGCTCCTACAGTATAATCTCAACATTATAACACGTCGGGCGGACCGCTTTGGATTGGGAATAAGCCCCTGTAAGGCCGATATTGTGCCCTTTCTAGAAAATATACAAATCCGATCATAGACCATCCCTTAATCAACGGTACCGGCTTGATCTTCTCTGACACAGAGAAATATCGGGTTTAACTTTCGACAGCTAAGCTGGAAACCTAATACTCAAGAAAGAGTAAGGAAAGCCTTATTCTCTTGCAAAAAAGCCATCAGGAGCAAATGTGGCCTCCAACCTAGTATTAGCCATATGTCTCGGTTATAAGACCGATACTCACCTTTGGGATGGTTGCATGGTGGACGGCCTTAGACAAAGCAGTCAACTGAATGAAGCTAAGCAAATTCTAAAGGGTAGTGAAGTTGGTGGCGGTGTCTTCACTGATAAGCTTAACGAAAGCCTCTCAATTACTGTAGCGTGTTCCAGGCGGAAATTCTGGCAATAAATGAAGAACGAAAAAAGTAATCATTATTTCTCATGGAGATGAAAGAGCTGTTCAACCGTCACCTTTGCTGGGCGCAAGGACATTGAGATATAATCTCGGTATACCCATTGCTACGTGCAAACTAGAACTAAGCTGCATGCTAATAGAAGAACAAACCTTAGGTGGACGGTTCAATCGACATGTTTAGCGACCAAACAAATCTGGTCAAAACTAAATCTGAATCGCTCTAAGAGTTTGATCCTTCTAAACAGAAAATATCTTAGCGCCATCATAGGTGTCGTCACTGGATACTGCCTTCTAGGGAAACATGTAAAAAGGCTTGGCATGTTGACTAACGACTTCTGCAAAAGCCGCACAGACTAGGAGGAGGAGGAGGAGACAATCCTACAACTCCTTCGTAAACATCTTCACAATGACACCACCGAAGGTTGCTACGGCTTGACCAGTAACAGTAGCTTGACTTCATTCAGGGCCTGACTATAGGTAGGCACCTTAGTGCGAACGTCGCAGTGGCTCCTCGCCTAACACAACAGAAAAGATTTTCCAGTTGGTTTCAACCCGATGTAGAGTTCCGAAAAGTACTGAGTACTGCGAGCCTAAGATCGCCAAGAGGTTTTAAGTTGGCCTCGACTCTTACCACTGTGCCCTCATCAACAGGAAATTAAGTTTTACACAGAAACGAGTTCACTTGTCCTTTTTTTCCAAACACAGTGTGGTAAATAATATCCCGGACTGGCTCTAAAAAACATAATTAAAACACGATTTCTGTTCAGTTTTCATTCGAAATATTCTCCTTCCGATAAAATATACTTGTCACCGAGACAATAGTGATTTAAGTGCCTCTAATACCTGTGTCGAAGCTACTTTAATCGCCGGAATATCGTTCAAAAAGCATCCTTCCAACTATATTTTCGATTTCAGGAGAAGTCGCAGGGTGTCAAATCAGGTAAATACGGCGCATGATTCGAGTTAAAAATTGACGAATAGTGAGTGTTGTTTGACTCATTTTGACTCATGACTTTTACACATACCTGTGCCACGACCAAATCCACCTGAAGAATGGTTCAAAAAGTCTCTTTTAGGCCTCTTTTATCATTCTTGTTGAAGCATTGCGGCCTTCTGCAACAAAATTACGTACTTCTTGAGTCATTTCAGGCCTTCATGCGTGTTTGTCACTTGAAAAGAACTGTTCTACTCAAAAAATCATCTCGATACACTTATTCCATCGATCATAATGTTTCTGATGGATTTTCACCAAGTTTTTCAACATTGCTGAGAAATGTCCCGTGTCCGGGATATTATTTGCCACACTCCGCGTGCAAAACAGATCCAACTTATCAAAACGAGAAATCAAATCACGAGTTGTCTTTCAAAAAGTCATTGGTGTCATTGTATCAGAGGGCAGACAATTTTCAAGGTTTTAGACGTAAGATCTTTAGTCCTCCCTCATGTCGAATATGTTTTCATGTCAACCCAACAGATTTGGAACCACAGAATTGCAGTATGTTTTCGCGTTGACAGGTATTTAAAGCTCGACCATACGCCTAAAATGCTTGATGAGAATATAGTAGTTTTCCTTCCGATTTTTGGTTCGATAGGAGTTCGGTGTGTACGCCAGTATGCGATTATGCGGCCATGACGATTATTTTCTAAGTTGCTAGCGGCTAGAGTTAACCAGCTTAAGGCCATACTAGAAATAATGGCTTAAATGTGAAAAAATTATGGCATAAGTGTGTTACAACAGTCGGGGTCTACTTTGAATTTTGAATACTTTTTAAACAACTCAATTCCCGATACTTTTGAGAGAATATATTTGATGCGCTGATCAGTCACAGAAACTGATATGAACTGGTTGTGAGAGAGGAAATGGGTCTCTAACATAAGACCTAGAGTCCCTACTTACAAATCAGTATACCTGTTGCCAGATCTTCTTAATGTGTTTCTAGTCTTGCTGATTCTTCCTTCTGGTTTTTCCGAGTCATTACATCTTTTCGTAAATGCCTCTTTAGGGTGCACTTTTCGAAATCCGAATTAGAGTACTATATTCTTGTTGGTTCGATCTGAGGTGACTTGCTTTGTAAGTGCCGTAAATTGTTGGCTTTATAGTACGAAACGAACGATTTCTAGAAGGTTTTCCTAGCCGAACGCACCAGCTTCACAAAGCTTCTACTTCAGGCGTAATTTTTAATTTGTTTTCCTTCTCAAAAACTGCGAGATGTTGATAGGTCGCCAAAGCCAAGACCTCTTTCCACAAATGTTCACCGATCAGATCCAAGTAAAAACATCGGGTCATCGGCGCCCCTCTTTTGTCAAAATGGGCCACTAACTCTAGCTCCCTAGTCTCATCTGTCATTTTTTTGAACATCGATTTCAACATCTTCCCTTGAAGTCGAGAAGAAAAGATTGTGTAATTCTGTTTTAAATAAATCGTCTTATTTTTTAAGAATATGGCAAACATGAGTCGTTAATGTTTATCAATTTCTACAATGCGTGCATGACGTCTATGAATATTTTTAATTCATTCATAACTTGAAAAATCGCTGTACTCTGTTGAAGGCATACATATAAATATTTAAATGATGACTAACAATTACGTAAATAACCATCAATGGTTATAGAGCTGCTATATGGTACTCGTACATCGGCATCTCTCATAAACCGCCCCTCAAAAGGTCAATCATTTTTATCAACCACTCGTTTGCTAACATTTTATTTTTATGGCACATTATGCATAAAGCACCGCTCATATCCAAAGTGGAACAGAGGGAAAATAAAAATAATGATAAACTGCAGATATACACACATATATGTATGTAGTATGAGAAAACGCAACTCAAAACGAGAGTATACTCGTACTTTGCGAGTTATCGCTTAAGTAACCCTGAGCAATGAACATGAAACTTTTTTCACTTGTTTCAAGTCCAGATGTTTGTTGGTGTTGCTGTAATTTTTCCTGCATTTTCCACTTTCACTCGAAAAAAAAAAATAAATAAAAAAATGAAAATGAAATTAAAGATAAAAAAGAAAACAACGTGAGACTTGGCCATAACACGATACTCGTATTTCGAATGCGAAAACATGAGTAATAATCGAAACAAAAAAAGAAAATCATCTGCTCTATGCGAATACGATACGCTGCACAAGTTTTCTTTCGTGTTTTCCAAGTTTTCAACGTTTTTCACATGCCACCAACAGATGGGGATGGGGCATCATTGTGTCGCCTTATTTGGATTGAAGGCAACAAGCTACAGAATTTATGATGAACGACTAGGCAAACAAATCGTTGGAGATGAAACTGGCAAGCAGGTGACCAAAACACTTCCTTCCTCGTAATCAAAAATCTTGTCTTTGCTATTTGTTTGGCTACACATGTGAGCTACAAGCCAGATTTCGGTGATGGTTTTGAAAAAAAAAAAAAACGGAAAGGAGAGCACTTGCTAGAGTCATTTACATGGTACACGGTAGATGACGGCTTGTCAGTGTTAACAGAAATGAGTTGCCTGATAGGTTGTACTGCCAACATCAGCTGTCGCTTAACATGAGCTTTGCCGATGAAAATAAACAAATCCAAACAGATTGTGCAAATTGGTAGTTTCAACGAAGGTTTCGGTTATGTCTGACTATTTTTAAGAATTTCAAGGAGAATTGAGACAGATCCACTGTGCTCATCCTTTTTTGAATTAGCCAATTGCCATGACCAGAGGTATACGAATGGCGTCTTAACTTTTTACAAATTATTGCCTTTGTCCATCTAAATGTCATTTGTTGCACTATCCATGCTCATGATGTGTGCAACGTTCGAATTATTCATCATCCGTCATATCTTCATCATGCAAAATAGGCAAGATCTGTTCCCAGAGTACTTAAACTTCATAAAAAGAATTGTCGACTCTGATGATTTGCTTTCGAATATGAGGAGTAAACTGACGACATGAACCTGCAAACCTGCGATTTCACACATTAGCTTTTGAAGATGATTATAGGTCGTTGGCCGATTACGTCGGTCGGTCGCATGAAGCCAAACCAAAAACATATCTACTTCATTACTGGCACGACCAAGGACAATGTTAGTAAATCTGGCTTTTTTGAAGAAAAAAATCACTGTGGCGCTGGCAGTATGGGTATGGCCTAGCCCAGCTTCTTGACACTCATTTGTGTTGCTCATGTTGTCATTTTTGTCACATCTGAGCGGGGCCTAAGTTTTTTCATGGGCAATTTTACTTTCGGGAGTTTGCCATTGTTCGCTAAAAGGGTGATGACGATTCGAAAAATTGTTGATGATGCCGGGGATCGAACCACGGAACCTCTGCGTGATAGTCCAATGAGCTACGCATCGCGCCATCACCACCACCCTGGCTTTGTTGAACGCATCAAAAAACGTAGCTTCGAAGCCGTTTACATGACTAAACCAATTTATGAATACGTACATGAAGCAATACAAAGGCAAACACTTGGGAGGCTGATGAAGAAAAGAAGCGCGAGGAAGACAAAATCAAATTCGAAAACCCCCGCAAAGTGATGGAATCAATCTTAAACAATGAAGTCGAAAACGTCGTCGTTTCGAATGGTTTGGCTGGGTCAGTCTACAGTATCGTGAGAAGAAGTTCTGCGTAACTCACCAAACCAAACCATCCAATAGTGAGACTCTTCTTCAAAAATCTAACGTTGGCAAAACTTGATCACCTATCTATTTTAGACCTCCATGCTATCATCTGGCTTTTCATTCGATAGTTCACAAGTGATGAAAACCAGCCGGGCTGGAGACATTCAAAGCGGCGGTAATGCTCCACCATCAGTCAACGATACATGAGACACATCTCATATGGAAGTTTAATTCTACTATCTTATTCTCCCAACCTTTTAAGTCACTTTCAGCAAAAAAACAACTGTTGTCTCCAACAGGAGTCCGCCGAATTTGCGCTGTTCCCCATTGTTCGGCAGGAATTAAATGTGGAACACTGCTTCTTTTCAACCATTCCTGGTTCAACTTGGCTTTGTTAGACGGTGCAGAGTCTTGCACGGGCGTGATTGGGGTCCACCCAAATTATTTACGATCACAGGAATCCAATGCTTCTCCAGTCCTCTTCAGCCCAGTCTTCCATGACGCCAGGGACCTCTAATACCAGTGGAGTACGACTTTCTAGAACAGTACAGACCCTTGCTTTTGCGATCTGGTTGCCATCCGAACGCTCTAATTCTCCTATGATATCTATGATAAAATTTGCGGAATCATGACCAATTTCTCATCAGAAAACGTCATGCTTGGGAATGCGCCACCGACCGACGTCGAGGCTCTTCAATTTTCTCGCCTTTTTCCAAACGCTGCTTCTTCCGTTTTTCATTGATATCGTGCAACTTTTGAATCTTGTGTGGATTGACCTGAAGCTTATTTTCTGTTTAATTCTTCTATCTACACTTTACATGGTTGCGGAAATGGTTGCCCTTTTTCTACGACCAACGTCTTGCTAAGCCGGTAGTACCGTTCAAACGTGTTATACTGCAGAACTCAAAGATTTCTTTGCTTAAAATAAATTTAAAATGGCTGTTAGAACCCTAATCAGTGTTGGATATTTTGCTCTGTTATAAACTGGCATTTCGTAGAAATATCAAAACCGCTTTATATGGTATTCTGTGGCGTAATGTTCAGTTAATTCGAGAAAGATTAAAGAAGATCACAGCAACTGTTAAGTAAAGTGTTCCACAGGGATACGGTTTTGGCCCTATCTTTTTCCTTGTATCCAAAAACGTTTGAAGAACCAAAAGCGAAGTATGGGGATATTTTACTATCTAAACCAACCAAGAAATGTTTGCTCAACGAATTTAAACACTCAAGACGTCCAGAGGACTTTATTACTGAAAAGGTCCGTGACATGATTCTTGCTAATCGCCCAACGATGTGGATCAAGGGTATCATACAGAACGGCAATCAACATTTTATACCATAAATTTACGCCTGTCAACGAATGGTTTTTTGGGCTCCTCTAACGAAATCCGCAGAGGTTTTTGGGTCGATTCGTCACCGTCGGTGAAACCCGGATCTATTACTACTCTCCATGGACCAAACGACAATCGTATCTACTCTCATTGGTTGGAAGGGTCATTGCTACGATTTTATGAAATTCGAAGGGGTTAATCCTCATAAACTTTCCTAGGAAAGGAAACGTGGTCGCGGGACTGTAAAATAGTGAATTATTAGACCAATTTGACGAAAATGATTGTCACGGCCTTATTGTTTATATCCATGATTTGATACAGGAGGAAGAATGAAACTAGCTACTACCTGTGTGTCTTTTAATTTAAAGAAGGTAACGATTGAAAAGATGGAATTTTTGACGCATTCAAGCGCGTGTTTTTGCAGCTGATACCAAAGGCCTTTATATTAAAACGTTAAAGTCGGACGCAAGAAATGATTGAATTGAAGCCAAACGACTCATTGATTCGCTTGGAAATTTGCCAAAAAAAAAAAAAAACAATTTGAAAAGAATTTTTAGTCTGACAAAAAACATTTTGACCTAAACAGCAATGTCAGCAACATAGTCGAATATGTACGAGTACTTATATAGTGAGACTAACCCGTCGACTGAGTTACATTCTACTCCTGTCATAGTATGGTGTGCAATTGAATCAAACTGCATTGTCGGGCCTTAGTTTTAAAGAAAACATTCATATTCTAAGGGTCAATTGAAAGCCAATAGCAATACACATGTGTACGTTGACATATATGTCAAGTATCTCCATCAATATCCATTAAGGCTGTCGAATATATATCTAAAATTGTAGGTTGGTATTATGCGTGCAGTTTCCGACAGTAGAACACTAGCGTATTACTCACAGTTTCATGTATTACACATACCTACACAAGCCTTCAATTGATTAATTGAAAACACATCGTAGAAGCGCGTTTTGTCATTTCAGGTCACTTTATCGCCTCGCAAATACGAGTGTTCATACTATATGCGTGCTTTGTGTGGAATTTTTTTCTATCTAAGATTTTTGTCCGACTTAGCGTCGTGGTCTATAATCATGCGAATGTAAAATAATTTGATGATTATAGCAACTGCCGTGACTTTTTTTTCTTTTTTTTTTGCTATTTTTCGCAACGTCAGACCGATTGTATTCCCCTTCAAAAGTCTAACCCAAATACTTGTAGATACAATTTTTTATTATTTTTTTTTTTCAAAACCTAAGGTTTCTGATAATGGAATGAAGGTTTTGAGGTCCCTGGAGTTGGAATTATTTGCACACACACATGACCGACAGACAATCTGAATCGAACGAATTAAACTAATCAGTTGTAAATTTTTTTTATTTTTTTATTTGAAATTTTTAGTTTGTCTATCTTTATTTCAATTATTCGGTTGAAGTAAATTATGATTATTCAGTAAATCATTTGTTTATTTGTGGTTAATTAAAACTGATAGGTGAACTGTGTCGATTGTGTGTTGTCAGGTTTGTATTGTGCTTTTGTGGTAATTGTAGTTTTTTTTTTTATTGTTATTTACTTATACTATCAATTTGAGAGAGGAAATTAAATATTGTAGAATAGTTGTGTTAAGGTAATTAGTTATGACGGTAATTGGTGTTTAATTTTGACATTAACGGTATGAAATTTGAACATCGAGAAATAAATGCATGTAAGCGGAAATGAGAGCCAATCAGTAGCGGCTACCATAACGATAGATAAACAGTTTGGATTGCAGTTTCTTCGTGGAATTGGCTTTATTTTTTTAATTTTTTAATTTTCAACGACTATAAAATGATCAGATTGTTGTTTTGTTTCTTGACACAACTATCTTAGCGGGTATTGACTTTAAAACTTTAACAGACATCAAGGCTCTTGTCTATGCTATTTGGATAATGTTAAATTGCGCTGTGGCCAAATGTTTTAGATATATGAAAATATATTGGAATACATATCAAGAACCAGATTTTACTATACCACCATCACAAGGCAAAGTGTTACAACAAATAATCAAAACTACCAGCTTTTCATGGGACTTATGCACCTAACTACACAAAGGCTTTATTTCAAGAAGGTCCAGATACGTTCAATTATTAGTAGTAGGTTCCATACGGATAGTTCGTACAACACAACGTAATTATATTTCGGACACGAGAGAAATTGTGAAAAAAGTCCAACATAGGTGGAAACTCCAATAACATAGTACTGTGATCAAAAAATAAAGTGAAATTTTTTAGCTGCATGAGAAGTTTCGATGGTTGTTGTCTATGGTTTGACAGCTGCCAATGTCAAATTGTGTTGACAATTCTGTTCAGTAAGGTTTGACAATTTTCATCATGAATCGTTTAACGCCAGAACAACGTTTCCAAATTGTGGAAATTTACTTTGAAAAAAATAAATCTGTTCGTGAAGCTCATAGAGCACTTCGTCAATTTTACGGTCAACATAATCGGCCTAGTAAGCAAGCAATTCGTGCAGTTATCGATCGTTTTCGCACTAAATTTACTCTTCTCGATTCAAAACCATAACGAATCACCATTACATCCATTAAGATTGACTGTTTGGTGCGGTTTACACGTTGGCGGCATCATCTGCCTTATTTCTTTCGATGAATGGCGAGCGCTATCGAGCCATGCTTACTGATTTTTTGTTTCCAAAAATCAATCAGCCAAGCATCGACGACATTTGGTTCCAACAAGATGGCGCAACTTTCCAAACAGCGCGCCTAACCATCAATTTATTGCAAAATCAATTTGGTGTCAACTTCATTTCCAGAAGTTGTCCTGTTAACTGGCCTCATTAAGTCATTGGTTTATGCCGGCAAACCAGCAACTCTTGAAGCATCGAAAGCCAATATTCAAGCCACCATTGAAAAATTGGACTGACCGTATGGACCATGTAGCTCGTAGCCGCGGCTGGCATATGCCGAAAAACATATTTAATAAACAATAAATGTCATGAAATTATCTACCACCCTTTACAAGGGCCCTTCCATTCTGGGTTCGTAGTTCGATTTTAAGTTACTGACGTCTGTGTCAAATTTTATGTCAAAATCTGCATTTCTTCAATAGTTACGCATGTTTTTTGTGAGCAACAAAAAGCAAATTTAGCGATTTTTACAATGTCTGATTTTATCGACCGAAAAAGTTGCATTCAATTTTGTTTCCTGAATGAATTTTGTGCTACAGAAACGTTGAGAATGTTGCAGAAAGCCTTCGGGAACTAGACTATGTCACAAAAACAAATTTTCAATAGTACAACAATTCAAAGAAGGCAGAGATAGAGTTGTCCGGATTTCCAAAGCTGATGGCAACTATCATTCACGGAGGATAAGGTCCAAGATTGAATCGACGCTCAAGAGGCACCAAGTGGGATTTCGCACTTTGTTTTTGCGAATCGTCCTTGAACAATCGTCGGAGTACCAATCACCATTCTTCCTTATGTTCGTTCGCTTTAATCGCGAACGCATCGTTTTGCAACACGGCAAAAATTGTTACTATTTATAAAGAGTCGTACAACAATGCAAGGTATTTTGTTTTGCACAGTGGACAGCTTTCCGATGCATTTGAAGTGCGAAAAGGAGTGAGACGTCACCGATTTTGTTCTTACTTGCGATAGATGATGTAATGACTGCCACGACGGGTACAAACGAGAGACTTGGTATCCAATGGATTCCGTTTGATAAGCTAAACCATTTGAACTATGCTGATGAAATCTTTTTCCTGGCAAACAACATTGGTGCCCTTAACCAAATGTTTCATTCACTTCAAATGAATGGGGATGTGGCTGGCTTAAGGATAAATGCCAACGAGACAAAAATTCTGCACACTAGCCGAGACCAACAACAGCAGGTTGTCTTGAAACGGGAGACTATAGACGCAGTTCAACTAAAAAGACTAAATAAAGCTCGTAGTGCATTCGGATTCCTTTCTGCAGGCTGGAACTCTAGAGAAATATCACTTTTTGAATCCAATGTAAAACCTGTACAGCTATACGTATGTGAAACGTACGTACGCCAACATCTCGAGTTGGTTACAAGCTTTTGTTTTTCGTTGACGGCGTTACACTCTATAGATCCGGTGGCCACAAGTGATTTCTACCATTGTACTGTAGCTTATTGGACAAACAAAAGTAGATGTTGACATCAAACAGAGGAAATGGCCCCGGATTGGCCATACAGTGAGGAAACTAGATGACAACATAGCGAAGCAGGGCTTCCAATGGAATCCTCATGGTATAAGGCCAGTTGGGAAGAACAACATAAAGTTCAACTGTTTTGACAGAAGCATATTCCCCAAATTTGCGATCGTGGACACAGCTGAGGTATCGATCTGCGAACTCTATGGGGAGTTAAAGTGTTGCTACCAACATGGCCAACACCAAGTCGTCGATTGACAATTAGAGACCTCGCTGATATTGTTAAAATTTCGTTTGAATTAGTCCAGACCATTCTGAAAGATGTTTTGTGCCTGCGAAACAATGCTTTCTGACTATCAATTGGTTATGAAATACATCATTATTGGAGATGAAACATAGATCTATACATACGACCCCGGAACAACCGACCAATTTAGCGAATACAGTGGATAATGTGAGTCAAGACCAAAAAGATACCTCAAAAGTTGTTCAAAAATCAATCTCATGTTAACAGTTTTCGTTCCACAACCACCGTATTCACCTAATCTAGCACCGTATGACTTCGGTCTATACCCTAAGCTCAAGAGACACCGTTTCTACATGATTGAGAGAATTAAGACCAAATCATCACTGCGACAGCGAAGGATATAAGCCAGCCAAAGCGACTAAAAACGTAGAAGTCAACTGCCAACGATATGGCGTCCTTATTTTTGGATTCACATGGCATAATATCCACCGACTACATATCTTGAAAAGAGAGAATCCATCATGTTTGAAGGAAGACATCGCGAAAAAACGACTCAAAATAAAGAATACACCAAACCAACAGTTTTAGAAGTTGGTCACAACCATGGCAAAACTGCATAAATTGCACATTGAATTGCTTCTGTATTCACCGCATTCTCCAAATTTGACCCCCACTGACTGTTACCTGTTCAAAGAAACGCCGCTGAAAAGAAGTAGGACTCCAATGAATGGGTAATCATGGAAAATAAGGAGTTTAACAAATCGCGCTGTAAGAAATACGTATCAATCTAGTAGGAGAGTATGTTGAAGAGTACATATATTCTGGTCTGGACTTGTTACATGTTACTTTACCCTCCGATAGCCGAAAGGACTTGCAATTAAGACGAGAATCGAACCAAAGCAGTGTGCTCGATGAAAGGAAATAAATTTTTCAACGAAATTAGGACATCTCTAGACATCTGGTAACATCGGTAAGCCTAACGCTACGTGCAAACAAAAACTACAGCTGGATGCTAATGGAAGAACAAACCATAGGTGGACGGTTGGATAAACATGTTTAGCGACCAAACAAATCTCCACTTAGGAGCCACCTTCTACAATTATTACTTAAGGGATCCAAGCAATACAGACGTAAAAAGTCTCCTAAGCTTTGTCAACAGCTTGAGGTGGCATCAGAACGGTTCAACAGGCCTAACCTTAACCTCATTTAGATGCAGAGTTAAAGAAAACTGATTTTGCTCTAACATAATCCTACATGACCGTAGGTCAACAGCAGGAAACAACCCGAATTTGTTTATTTGTAGGCTTGCACTTTGGACTTTGTCTATCCGCAACTTGGAATATTTTAGCCTTATCCATTACAAGATCTAATTGATGAATCATGGCATAGGTCTGTATTTCACTGAAAACCAATTGCATGATGATCTGGAACTTGATGGCAAAATTGTGTTCACCGATCAGGCTCACTTCTGGCGGGTCAGTAATTTTTCAGGCACCAATACCTTTTCAAAACTGTACTCCTTGGTGTAGTTTCTACGCTTATATCACCAACCAATTTTTCTTTGAAATATCTGTTTCCAAATTGCCTTGTTTTCATAGGTAGATGTCTTCACTTTCGGTGGCTTGCCAATGCCTGCAAAAAAGATGATTGGGTCAGGAAATTTCCCTTTTCACATTTTCATTATACAGCCTGTGAATTGTACCCGAATAATAATAATAATAATATATAGGGTGTAGGGCACTGCGACCTTGTGGTCTATTGTGACCCCTACTTATACCTTGGAGAGGTTTGCTCCCTCTTCCAGAGCCACCTCACAGTTTGAGTGTTCGTGCTATGGCTTTGGCTTTGGCTTTGGCAAGGAAAACCTACTCAGAGCACGTCATCCAGACCAGTTTCTTTTATGAATCTGAGAATGAGCAGTGGATCCGTAGTTGGTAAATCCTTTCCTTGAATTTGGTGTTTTCACAAATATTTAAACCTTTTTTGGATCAGTGCCCCGCAAGATTCCAGTGTGTTCTGGAGTTTCTGTGGAATCATTGCAGAGTCTGCAGAGACCTTCATCTGATATCCCTATTTGCCTTGGGTGTTCCCTGAGTTGGCAAAGCTCCATTAGGAAACCAGTTAGGATGCGTAGGTTGTTTCTACTAAGATGGATGCATTTTTTAAATCTTTCGAAATTGTAATCACCTTAGAGTTTTTTGGCTTGTCTCAGACTTTGGAGATCGCGAAAGGGTTCTAGCCCTTTTCTCCTTTTCCGATTTCCTGAATTCTTTGCGTAGTGTGTGTTCCTCCCGCAGAACGGTTCAGGTCCTATGAAGGGTTCTGCTGCCCCTTTTCTCGCTAGAGAGTCCGCCGCCTCATTACCAGTAATGCCCACGTGGCCTGGTATCCAGCAGACAGATACTCTGATTTTCTTCCCCAATTTGTTGAGACTTTGTAGGCATTCCCATACAAGTTTGGATTTAATGACAAAGGAGTCCAGTGCTTTGATAGCTGCTTGACTATCTGACATTATTACTATGTAACTGTTTCTGTAATTCTTTTCGAGATTGATTCGAACGCATCTTTCTATGGCGCATGCTTCTGCTTGAAAGATGCTGGTACTCTTGCCCATGGATTCTTGGTGTTTCGTTCCGGGCTCAAACACTCCTGCACCAGTTGGGCATGTACGCATTGCGCCGGTGATGCATAGGCACGCCAGTCTTTGCACCTTGTTGAGAGATTCTCTCGTTGTGACAAGACTGGTTCGTTTTGCCCATGCTACTGCACCATTGGTCTCACAAGCGCTATGTACATCCATCGCAGAATGTTAGAGGTATAGCCCCACGACTTTCCCGCTAGGCTCTTACATACTCGTATCATAAGAGTACAGGTTGCTTTTTTAGCAGCTTCCTCACCTATACGGTGTGCAATGTTGTTGTATACCCCTAGGAAATCGTTTCCATTTAAACAAAATAAATAAAATAAACCTGGACCTTTCCACGAATAGTATTTCACATAGAGTTTCAGATTGGTATGTCCCCCAACTAATGACTGATTTTTATGAAACTTTAAACCACCTCATGCACCCGTTTTTGTACACGTACGATAGTTCACAGATAGAACAGTGGGAACAGATGGGAACAGTAACGAAAAAGCAAAGCAGTAGAAGCAACTTTGAAGGTAATGGTAGCCAAACTTAGAGTCAACATTTCCGCAAATTTGTTATCCTGTACCCAATTACGTCAGGCCCAAGATTACTTCCTTGTCACATGCTAATTGCAATTTTAATCGTTTTCGTTCGTTTGCTTTGGTTTTCTTATGAAAACATCTCATTAGTCTAAATCTAAGAAAAACACCTTCACATATGTGTGTGGGGTAAGTTCAAGGAACTTGCTTTACGCTCAACACACGCAACAGTTGAAAGAAACCATCATCATTACCATCACACTCACTCTCTCTTCGATCTGACTCAAAATAAACATCGTGTAAATGACTGCTTCATTCGCAACTTTTTGATTAATTAATGGCTTGCGAAATTAATTGCTAATTACTGATTACGATTGCGAGTAAATAATTAATTGACAAAAATATATTTTGATCTAAGCTGGCATCAAACCAAATCACTCCATTTCCACCGGCGAAATACCATGGGGAACGTCACGACTAATGATAACGCTTGACACCATCCCTGAGTGGGTGACTGGGATTTTTTTTATCTGTTTCTTGCAAATTCCCTTCGATTTCCTACCAGCAGCAGAATGGAACAAGTTTTGACTCTGTGCTACAGTCTGACAAAACAAATGATGTACAATTGCGTGTACTCACTTGCATTTGTCATCACTCAACTCAACTGTTACGACATTGAAATTGATTTATGTTTTTGACACTTTGTCGTCTACGTTTGTCAAGTTTTCATCTTCGTTTTCTATAAATGGCAGCCATGTTGGATACAAAATGAATCCATAAAAACAGAAACCGTCCCCCCTTGTGTAACCAAGTGCAGAGATAGCGATTTTTTATCACTTGGACTGCGCGCATGTAGGCGTCTGACTCAATTGTGTTTTTTTGCCATCGCACGGTGATAAAAAGTGTCTCGAGATGAAGCGAGTGTTTACACTCGTTTGATATGTGGGCCTTTGAGTGATTCATCGGCATGGTTTATAATAAAACATCGCACATCTGCGTAAGTGATTACGTTGACAAATTGTATCCTTGTTCGTTTTGGCTGGGAAAATTGGGCAACTGTTGCATGGCATGGGTAATGTTTATTTTTATGATAATGTCAGAGAATGTACCGCTCTTGTAGAACGATCGTAAAATTTTGTAGCGAGTTGTGATTTTTTTTATTGATTTAATGTGTGAGAAGATGTTACGTGGTTTGGTCTGGGGTTCAAACGATTTATTTGGCCCATTTTTTAGAGTTAAAGGATGTTATTACTGATCTGGCGAAAGACATGTGTAAATCAAGTGGTCATGTGTTTCGGGATGTATTTTGTTGGAGACTATGGTTTCGACCATATTAAATGATAGAGGTACCGAAGCAGGATGGTTTTAAATTTTTGCAAGTTGTAATGAATATGAATCGAAGAGCTTCTCAAGGCATTCCAGAGGCAACTTGTAGGGAAGAAACAAGCTCCAGCAGAGTTAAAAGTTTAAAGGACTGGAGTGCCATTGGTAATTCCGTTGGAGCACTGGTGATGACACGATAGTGAAGCAAAAGATACTACGTCGCTGATGTATATCATTGTCACAAGCATACACATAGGTTTAATCGCATACCTACCATTGTGGGAGCACCTAACCAAGTATAGGCATTGATCTCTAATTTGAATGTCGGAAGAAAAATAGAACTATGGAGCAGTTATTGAACACCATACAGAGTGAGGCGGACTGTGATCCTCATCTAATATACTTCTCAAACGAGAACGATATAGGCCAGCTGCCCCAAGTCAAGTGAACCAAATTGGTTGATTTTAACTTCGTCTGTCATCTAAGGCAAGACCTTCCTATATTAAGGCCTCATGGGGCAGCACAAAGACACAACTTTTTTAAAGGCCTCATGGGGCAGCACAAAGACATAACTCTTTTTAGTACGAATGTATTTCCCTCTATACACACGGGAATATTACAGATCACATGGAGATTTCCGATGAACGTGTTGTTGTACAGCGTCCTCCTTGTTGACCGAGCTGGAGCTTTACTGCTCACTTGGCTTCTTAACCCACAAAGAATTTCACGCTCAGTTATTTACTGTTGTTTCCTGCAGAGCTCAGATAAACAAATGCTCTTACCACCGCCATATTTGTGGTATTGTGCCTCTAGTATTGGCTTCATTCAAGATCTCTAACTTCAAAAACATTGAACCAACACGGTCTTTTGCGTAGGCCCACAGAAAAAAATCTAACGTCGTCAAATCGCGTGATCTTGGTGGCCAATTGACATCGCCAAAACGTAAAATTACATGACCAGGAAACTTATAACGCCATAAAGCCATAACTGATCGTGTTGTGTGGCTTGTTGCCCCGTCTTGTTGGAACCACATATCGTCCAAGTCATGATCTTCAATCGCAGGCCAAAAAAATAATCATTCGACCATATCGCTCCGAATTGACAGTAACCGTCTGCCCATTGGCATCTTCGAAGAGATACGGACCAATGACACCTTTCGACCATAGAGCACACTAAACGGCCACTTTATTTGATTGGCACCTCTTCGATCACTTGTGTGTTTTTTGAGCCCCATATGCGGCAATTTTGCCTCATCACTGAAAAAAATGTTGTTCGAAAAATCGGTGTTTATTGTCCGTTGTTCCAACACCCAAGAAGCGTATCTACGGCTTTATGAATGGTCACCAGGCTTCAATTGTTGCGTAAGTTGAGCTTTATAAGGATGGAGATGCAAATCCAAATGCACGACACGTTCAATTGCTGCGAACGCCGGGAAATCGATAAATTCGGATCATCAGCAACACGTGCACTTACAGCAGCAATATTTTCGACTGAGCGTGCATTACGATGATGCACAGTCCTTACGACATCAGTAACGCTTCCATTCTCTTCAAATTTCTTCACAATTTTACCAATTGCTTGCGTAGTCGGTCGATTATGACGACTATAATCATGGCGTAATGCGCGAAAAGTGGCTACGTTTGAATCACCACTTTTGTAGTAAGTTTTAATAATTTTAACGCCTTGTTCGATTTGTAAGCGATCCATTATTGTCAATTGCAAACATTCAACTAATATTATGACACTTCAAATGACAGCTGAGTTTGGCAGGTGTCAAATGCCAGCGCTACCAACTTAAAACCGATGGGGCGATAATTTTTCAACACTTTCTCCAGCGGTGTTGGCAAACATGTGCCTCGTAGCGGTTTCGACGATTTGCAGAATAATTAGCCAGTGAAGTCCATACTGGAACCGGCAAGGAAGATACTTATATTGACAGGAAAACCGTCGAAACCGTGGTCTTGGGCAGGATCCATGAATTGGATGATTAATATACCAGACTTCCCTCTTAAGTGGACGTGTCTAAGTGAATTATCAAAATAAAGTTTAGCTAAAGGTTGCCATTTGCCCAGACTCACAGTTGTCGACCTCTGCAGTTGAAACTTTGGTGTACTCCGAATGTGCTTTCATGGTTGACAATGGCTACTACAATTGGCACAAGAACTGGGACATGGACATGGACATGACCCAACTCAAATCTGATCCTCATGACGGCCTGCTACATACTCTGCCCAAGAATATCAACGCTGACATTGCTACTTTCAGATCAAGGGCACCATCTAATTCTTCAAATAGTTTCCAACCAGATTCGGCATCAAGTATCAAACCACGGCTGTTGCACCACAGCCATCGCTTAAACCATGACTCGTCTCGTCGATTTAAAAGAACAATCGGGTATACAATGAACCAGTCGTGCTTGTGCAGGCTCCTTACCAATTCAAAGCCCTGTCCTCGAAATAATGCAGCACTATTGGCCTTAAGTTGAGATATTGCTATTCGGAGAAAAGTCTCATCTTCGTTGGCATCCTCTCAAAATTTCAGGGCCGACTTCATCTCTACAATTAATTTCCGCTCCTTATTTTTGCATTCTTCGATGTTTCGTGAGATCTTTTCGCATTTCGATAGAATTTTTCAGCATCATTTCGCAGCAACACTTCTTGATAGCACGGATCGACGTCGTTGAGGAAGATCATAATTGACGGCTCCTCACCGTCAATCTAAACTTGACCAGTGGCTTTCAATTATGTGTAAGATTTTGCACAAAAACCTTGGTTTGCACGTTAACAAGATTCCAATTCGGCAAAAAATGAAACCAGGACTTCATACTTTTCGTCGTGACTTCGCTGAAGGAAATCCACATCTTTTTTGCCGTCGTAGTGAGGAAAATCTTATGATGATCCATTAGCTACCGATCTATCCTGTTACGAATGCTGCAGAATGGGCTGCCGACATTCGAGCCGTACTTCTTCAAAAATAAAGAAAATAAAGCAATCTGAAAGCCATCATCAATGGCCGACGGTATAGGGTGATGACAAACGTGTTTCCAAAAATGTGTGAACATAGTCTGCAAGACATTTGGCTTGTAGAAAATGATGACACACACCACCTTGTTGGTGAAACCATTAAGTTATAAAAGGAAGTGTCCGGTGACAGCATTATCTCCAGAATGAACCTCCAATTACCTAACGGGTCTGTGGACAAGATAAGAGCCAATGAAAATTGCTTAGGTGAACGATAAGTGGATTAATCGAGAAAAAAATAATTACATTCGACGACTTGAATTGCCTAACCGTGACGCGGCTGGAAATGGACCAAGGACAACATCTGATTGCACGGAAAAAGGAAAACAATTTCATCGACAGCTTGACTTTTGAAGCAGAATAACGAACTGCATGTTGTAAGACTCCATATGGTAAGGTGCAACAGACAAACCAAACCACATTGACCCGTTTTCTTTTGAGCTTTATGCACCCAAAATCAGGATTTTAGTACTTTTGCCCTTCATCTCATTGCATTTTTATGGCCAGATCAACTTTGCACCAACGGTTTATATTTCTCGCTAAGTTTCAATGTATTGTAATAAAAAACAAACAACACGCAAAGCCTAATACGGTTCACCCAGTCGTAACAAAAAGCCTCCATGACATTGACCTTCGATGTCACAAGTGTTACAATAGCGACAACAAAAAGATCCGTCAAACCGAACAAAACCAACTGAAATTATAAATTCAATTAGATTTTTTTTTTTTCCTTCAGTGACATGAATCAAATCATCAACGACCGACGTAGCATTCGCAAGCATAACTAATTGGAGGGGCAGAAACTACAACGAAAACAACAACACAACCCTCTCTCTCGAATACGTTACCTGGCTGGAGCTACTTGTCTGGCTCTGGTACACCTTATTTCAAGGACGTTGCTGAAACCACAAAACGAGTTTTGGCTTTTTACTCACTCTACTCTCTACTCGTATACAATCAGATAGGCTGTGTCTCCACGATCGATACATTTCAGGCTGCGGTCGAATTTTTATTTCGAATTTTGGATTTTGGATTGCTGATCAGCAAGCAACATGAATACCACTCGTATCTTAGGTACGGATTGGTACTCAATAGTGGTGAATATGGTCGAAACTCTTAACATGTCGTTGGCTTAAGCTGCTAATGAATCGTCGAATCAAGTGAAAAAGGAGGTCGTCATCAGCCAGAGAGTTGGAAAACGAGAAAAAAATTTCGCAAAAATCGCACACGGAAAGGTAAACAGGAATCAAGATAGGTACCCCAATGATGAAACTCCTAGGGGGATGTCTTGAAGTTCTCAACACACGCATATCAGCTGCCAGACGGTGCAGATGAAAAACCCAGCTCACATAATTGGGGTCGGCCCCGGGGAATTTCAATGGAAGTTCGTTGCACAATTGTTTTTATTTTTTTTTTTTTTTTTTCTATCTTACACCTCTTGACGGGGTACAACCAAGCAAGTCCACAGTGTAAAGTTTGTACAAGTGGTGTACGCACGGGTTGAATCTTGAGTGAACAACTTTTTTCGATGTATTTCAGGTTTATTTTTAAGACACCTTCCACTATAGTACAAAAGAGCTCGATCGTGATCGGATTCATGCGCCCAAGTGTGGTGGGGGTTTTATTTAAAAAAAAATTACAAATTCTTGTCACAGAGCAGCAGAGAAGATTACGCCATCAGTTGTAGTAGATTACAAATCCACAGTAGCACCGAGTCTATGTTGAAAAGACTTTCCTAGCCGCGACGAGTTTTTTTTGTTGTTGTTTCCTTTCAGTGGTTTGTTCACGAGAAACGTGTTAAACTAGGGAGATGGTATGTACACAGTGAACTAAGATAGCACGTGTGGTAGGTTGGAATTGCATGCTGATAGGTCGAAACGTGGTTTGGTTAGTAAAAGACTTCTTGATTCCATTGTAAGTAGTCATCTTCTTGGAATGGGATGATCATAGCAACCATGGAAGACTATGTATATTTAAAGAATTCCGTGTCAATGAATTTGAGTCTTAGGGTGTGCTAAAAATTATGCAAACAAGAAATTAGTTGATACTTTTTTGCATTTGTAAAGTGTATCATGATCGAATTCGTGTCTGCCGGCATCCTGTTGCTCACATGAAACCCAACTGTCAATGTAAACCCTTAATGAGGGCACAGGAAGACCTAACAAGGTTCCGTTTCAGGGCAACTCTCCTTTGGGACTTTCTTAGTATGTTCAAAGGTGATCTCAGTAAAAACATCGTCCCCGCAGACAGCATCCGTAATCATCCTTAATTCGCACAGTTGAAACACTCTTAATATCAACGAATATTCCCACTGCGTATGTTGTCTTAAAGATTTTGCACCACAGTCTTTGGGGACAAAGTGGCTTCTTAGTCAGAATTTTATGAATTTGCAAATTACTAAAGGAAATCAGACCGATAAGCTCTTGGCGATTTTTGGTACAAAAACATCACATACGGTTCGCCTATTGATCAGTGGTTATAACTCTACAGAATAACCTCATTCGTCACTATAATCGAAGATCAAATACCATCTGTGAAGGGTGGTGTTACTCAGCTTTAATAATACCATGCGGTTGTGAACCGATTTTTATTGGATAACTTGAGAAGTGAGCCTCAAGGATTACCAAAGGGGCCTTGTTTTTATCTTCATATAATGCTGCAATGCAATGTGCTGCGTGGAACAATACACCTTGTCAACGAAAAAACACGGCTAAACGTAACTTAAACTACCCGCCTGAGGTAAAAGATATGATAAGAGAAAAAAGAAAAGCTCGCAAAAGATGGCAAACAACTCGAGCGCCGCAGGATAAAACACGCTTAAACAGGCTCTGTAATCTGCTCAAGGAGACTCTTAAAAGTTACAGAAATTCCGAAGTAAATACATATGTTCAAAACCTGACGGCAGGAAAAGAAACAAATTACTCGCTTTGGAAAGCTTTAAAATGCTTAAAAAAGCCCAAAATCCCCGCGCCACCAATCAAGGTCGGCAATAACGAATGGGCTAAGGGGGATAAGGAAAAAGCGGAGGTTTTTGCCGACTATCTTGAAGAAATTTTCAAGCCCTCCGACGGCCCGACACTGGCACCCGGCACCAATTCTTTAGAAATAGCATATAGTAATTTTGTAATGACAAATGCAACTCTTGCTGAAATCAAAACTGTAATAAGGAAATTAAAACCAAAGAAGGCTCCGGGGTATGACCTTATTACCGGAGAAGTTCTGAAAATGCTACCCCAAAAAGCACTTATAAAGCTCTTACACATTATTAACGCGGCTCTGAGGCTTGAATACGTGCCAAGCCAGTGGAAAGTTGCAGAAGTCATTATGGTACTAAAACCAGGAAAACCTCCAAACGATAAAAAATCATACAGACCCATTTCTCTTCTACCGATCCTGTCGAAAATCTTTGAGAGGATTTTGCTAAAACGTCTTCTCCCAATTATCGAAAACCAAAATATTATTCCCAGCCATCAATTTGGATTTCGGACTAAGCATTCAACAATTGATCAGGTGCATAGAATTACTGATGTAATTGAAAGATCCCTGGAAGAAAAAAAGATTTGTTCGAGCGTATTTCTTGACGTCTCACAAGCTTTTGACAAAGTATGGCATGAAGGTTTGAAGTCCAAACTGCGACGAATTTTGCCATTAAAGCTTTATAATATATTGACAAGCTATTTTGAAAATAGAATTTTTCGCGTTCGATACGGAAATGATGTTTCGAAATTTAAAGATATCCTAGCCGGAGTACCGCAGGGAAGCTTACTGGGCCCACTTTTGTACCTTTTATATACAAGAGATATACCACACGTCGAGGATACTGTTCTCGCTACTTTTGCTGACGACACCGCTATCTTAGCGGTTGGAGAATCAATAGAAGACTCAACGGCGAAACTCCAGACTGCTTTAAATAAAGTCTACGAGTGGACAAAGATCTGGCGAATTACCCTTAATGAGACAAAATCTGTACATGTTGACTTCACCTACAGAAAGATAAATCACTTGCCCATTTCTATAAACTCGGTGTGTATCCCCTTTGCAAACGAGGCTAAGTATTTGGGAATGACACTTGACGCGAAGCTGTAATGGAAAACGCATGTTAGAAAGAAACGAAAAGAACTAGAGGCCAAATACAGAGAAATGTACTGGCTACTTGGTAAACATTCCAAGCTAAGCTTAGAAAACAAGCTGCTTCTTTATAAGCAAGTGCTAAAGCCGGTGTGGACCTATGGTATACAACTCTGGGGTTGTACTAAGAAATCAAATGTAAATATAATACAAACTTTTGAAAATAAAGTGCTACGACAATCTGTGCGTGCCCCATGGTTTATAAGAAATAATGACCTGCATCGAGACCTCGGAGTTCCTTTCGTGGAAGATGAAGTCAGGAACTGCGCACGAAAACATAAAGTCCGGTTAAGCGGCCATATCAACAATACAGTCCTAGAAGTCTTGGACGAACGAAACATACTACGCCGTCTTCAACGAACTAAACCGTTGGACCTTGCGCGATAAATTGAAACCGCATTAAGAAAGCGGAATATGCAGGGTCTTCCATTGGAAAGTGTCCTACCAATCGTGACTAACTTATGAAATAAAAACTGCTTGATAAGTTCTACTTAGTTGCGGTATTAAAATCAACAATGAAGGGAGGTGTTTTTAGTGAGTAAGAATCTCACACTACTATGAGCACGCGCTTCTGATCCTCATAGTGTCTGATGGAAGATTTTCACCTGCCCTCGCCGGAAAAAAAAAAAAAAAAAAAAAAAAATATAATGCTGATTTGATCCTGTTGATTTCACCTAGTGTTTCTATCTTTTCTCAAGCGTCATTATAACAAACATTCGTCGAATTGTCTATTACTGCTTTGAGCAGTCAATTTTTTAAGTTTAGGGGGCGCTACAGTCCAGGGTGGACATAGGCTTTAGTCAACAAACGTCTCCAGCCAGCTCGATCTTTTGCTAGCTGTATTTAGTTTCGCACACCAAGCTGACTAAAATCGCCTTCAACTTGAATGCGCCACCTAAGTCTCGATCTTCCTCTACTGCGCTGTCCCTCGGGGGGCGGATTCGAAGACTTTTCGGACCGGAGGATTGGTGTCCATCCGCTCTACATGACCCAACCATCTCAGTCGTTGGATCTTCATCCTTCTGGCTAGGTCAATGTACAGTTCGTCGTTGTATCTCCTTCTTTACTCATCGCCAATGCAGACGGGACCGAAAACCACTCTAAGAATTTAACTCTCAAAGCAGCCAAGAGCACCCTCATCCGTGCTTGATAATGTCCATGCCTCTGCGCATGGACTGGGATTATTAAGGTCTTATATAGGGTAACTTTTGTTGTTCGATAGAGGGCTTTGCTAGTCAATTGCCTTCTTAGCCCAAAAAAGCAGCGATTGTAAAGAGTGATTCTTCGATTGACCTCAACGCTGGTGTCGTTATCTAAATTTATAGCGGAGTCTAGGTGGGTCTAGGTCACCTGACGAAGGTGACGTCCTGTCCGACACGTCTTTGAGTGTCCTTTTTGCTTTAGAGCACATACTTGGTCTTGCCCTCGTTGACCGCTAAACCAATTTTCGCCGCTTCCGTCGCAATACTCGCGAAAACGCCTCTGACTTCACGCTGCTTTCTTCCAATTATGTCAAAAACGTCGGCGTGTGCGAGTATTTGGACGGACGGACGGAGAGATTGTGCCTCTTGTGTGCATGAGTTTTGAACTATTCTTTCAAGTATGATGTTGAAAAAATCGCATGACAGCGCATCGTTTTACCTAAATCCTTTCTGGACATCAAAGGTCTCAGTGAGATCTTTACCGAACTTGATGGAGCAGTTGGCGCAGTTCAGAGTGTCTTCTTTCTTAACAACAGCAACACTGTGGCGCTGGCAGCCCTGTATGGGCCATGGCCTAGCTTCTTGACACTCATTTGAGTTGCTCCTTTCTTCTTTCTTAAGGATCGGAAAAACAATGCTGAGGTTCCATCGGGCATTTTTTATTTTTTTTTTTAATTTACGCGCGCCTCAAGGGGGTTATGATACCCTTTTACTGTTGCCAGGACGCGGACGGGAAGATAGAAGGAGGTGAAAGGAAAGCATTGTTGTGATGTAGTGTTTTGAAACTCAGGTTTATTTGGTTTCGATATTGACTCTCCAGGTCCAGGAGAGTTTTTTCTTCACTCGGAATAATTCAGGTTATAAATTTTTACGGTTGTTTTGTGCTTGAAACTCTAAAACAGCCAAATCTACATGCCAGTGTTATGCCTTCACACTCAGATTTTTCGGACTGAGTTCCAATTACACAAATGAAAAACTTGTCATGAGTAGGATTCGAACCTTAAGCCCACCGAGTGAGAAGCATTGGCTAGTACCACTACACCACGGCCACCCCAGGGCATACTTTCGTCCGACCATATTGTTGAGATGAGTTGATGTATGCTCCTCGCCGAGTCATCGCCTGCCGCTTTGAACAGTTTGGCAATTAGGCAGTTCCCTCCAGCTGCTAAGATATTGCTATCTTCACTTCATCCATCATCTTCATCTTCCGTCCCAATCTGCCTCGTATAGAAAAAAAATCACAGGAAGCATCGGAATCAAAAGACATAGCAACATCTGTGTTCAGATTCCAGAACCTGTGCCCAGCTATCCATCATGTATTACCGTATATCGTTCGAACTTACCTGGAAATAAAAAGATAAATAAAGTTAAAAGACATTAAACAAGAAACAGAACTAGTTATCTTATTCGTTCTTTAAATTACAAATTCAAATAACACCAATTGGAACCAGTGTCCCTCAACAATTTAGTATTTTCCACAGAATTTTCACATTTAATGAACATTCATTCCTTGAGCAAACTCACAACTTTCTATTTAAACAAAAAATATATATGTATTTGCCTGAAGTGGAAAAAGCAAATTCTCGCTTCCTTAACCATCCGTACCATTGAAAGAATAAACAAAGGCAATGGAAAAGTTTTTCCTTTCAATTTCCCCCCGTTTCGACACTAATAGCAAAATCAACTGAGTATCTGAGTATCTGAGTATCCAGTGCTTAGACTAGTATCAAGGTAACCTAACTTTCCATTGAAACAATTCTGCAGAAAATAGTTTGAAAAATATTTTCGCTTCCTTGAAGCGTTCGTTGTTCCTTTCTGGCTTCATTTCCTCTTGGTCTTATTGAAGCAAATGGACATTAAACTGACAATAGAGGTTTATTCAAGGGAAAAGTTTCACTTTATGTCCATCAAGGTATCCCCTGTGCAGAAGGTAAAGGTACAGTGTCACAAAAATCAAATGATTATGGTAAAAATTGCAGCAAAAAAATTGTTTTGTAACTAAAATGTCTTGATGAATGTCGGGTCTATTCTCATCTGCAGGAACTTATAGTAAGGGCCGCTGCAATGGCGCCCAAATATCAAAAGATACATCTGTCAAGCGTGCATTCAATTTTGCGTGGCACAGTTTTACATAGGATAAAGCTGTTTTTGGAAAATCTGTGCAAACCCAATGGATTGCCTTTACTGCGAAAATCTTTCAAAAGGATAACGAGCATAAAGACCTTAGGCAATCGGTACTTATCATAAAAAAGCAGCAACTATTCCCTTGGATTATTACGACCTAGAAGGCGAAAATCTACTTTGCACTTCGCCAGGCAGTTACTCTTCACAACAGAGGAGATATTCCGATGCGAAAAGACAAACTCGTGACAGATTCTGATGGCCTCCGAGCGAGATAATATCGCTCTTCAGAAAAATCAGCACAAATGGGGGCAAAAGTTTCGAGCTCTATTGTCGTACATGAAACGGGAAAAGGATTAGAGCAAAATTTCCCCAAGCATAGACCGAACTATTTCCATCATTGCATATCGGAAATTGAAAATGAAACTTCGAATACGGACCGCAAGTACGTAATGACTAACCGGAAGAAGAGATGTTTCTCAAGTTTTGTTGGTCGAATCGCTTCGAAGTGAGCACAGTCTTTGTCGTAAAAACACCAAACAAAAGCCAGAAATAACGGGTATTAGGCGATGAATTAAACTGGCGCAAAATGCTATAATCGAAGAGAAAGAACTATGTCGAACAACTTCAATTGAAATTATGAAAGCAGTTCAAAATCTCTGATGGATGTTCTTTAAAGCCGGGTCTTCATACATAAGGAAAGAAAATCTCAGTAATAAACAAGAAGGAAATCCTCCAATTGTGGGTTAAGTAAAGCGGATGTAGAAGTCCATAAAAAGCGATGTACATCTGAACTTCATCATGAGGAGCATCCCCGCCGCTCGACAGACGTGATTACTGAGAAAGTCGTTAAATAGGTGTGTGTTCATGCTGTTTGCTAAACAAAAGTGCGTGAAGTGGCTGACCACAGACCCGTGTCATATGAAATGCCAAGCAACATTTAACATGAAAGCTATCGGCCTGATGAATGCCGCAATTCCTCACAATGGACAACAGGCTAATAAGGTCATCAACTTTGGAGTTCTTTAAGCGAGATCTGTAGTAGTTTCTGCGCCCACTTAAATAGGCCTGGATCCACTACTACATGGCAAAGGGGAACGACAATCAAAACAATGTTTTTTCCAGGCAAATCTGCACCGAAGATGATAGAAAGTTACAGACAGAGTTTCAGTTAGTTACAACCGAAAAGGTCATGGCAACAATTTTTCGGTGTTCAAAAAAATAATCCTCATGGAGTTCTGAAGAAAGGAAACATGACCACGCTTTAAGGGAAAATCTAATTTGCGACGGGAAATCTCATTTGCGAAGCTACGAAATTTTCACTGTCAGCAAGAACACCTCTGACTTCGCAAGTTACACCATCACAGATGATACGTATAGCTTCCAAATCCCTAAAATCTGAGAATGTGGGACTCACGCAAAATAAATGCATCCAATCCTCAAGGGGAGATCAGCATGAACAAATAGTCAAGGAGCATTACCCAGTTGACATGAAGTCCAGACTGAGGCTGAAACTCATGGTCATCACATCCTGAAGGCAGTTATAAGAAATCCTCCCTTTATTGCTGATGTCCCATCTAGATTGCCATCTAGTCCGAACACAGTTGGAAAGAAGGAGCTACACTCTTTACGGAATAAGTCTTCCAGCTCCGTCGAGGAAACCCCAATTATCATTGGTTAGTGAGAGTCCCTTATTGATCGTGTGAGCGATAGCATAACTCACCATCTCCAAGTCACCTGAAATGCATCCGTAGATACGGTCCAACAAACTGGTAAGCAGCCAAGCAAGACCACTCTCTGTGAAGCCAAGATCCGCTGAAGACCACACAGCCAACGTACCCAGTACGAACGACACGTCTGGTGACTCGACAGTCAGTCCGAAGAATGCGCCTTACCTGGTTCAGTCCTCTTAGCTAGATTAGGTAAGGTATGGTATAAGGTTATGCCAAGATACTTGAATTTACTAACATACCTTAGGGGAGCACCATACTGGGGTATTTTGGAAGAACGAAGGACTATTCTCTTATTCTCTTCGTGCTCACATTCTTGCGAGTTCAGCACGAGACTGCCCTTCCAGAATAGCGGAATAAGCGTAGCATCTGCATTGCCTCAGGACATTACATTTTTTTTTTTTTTTCGGTCTATGGCTTGGGAATCGAACCCGGACTTTCGTCGTAGTTAAAACTGTGGGAGCATATCATCATGTGTCATTGCCTTCGTTCACACACCGAAAACTAGAAATTGACTAAGTTATCGTCCCATAACCAATCTAAGTCACCTTAAGGATTAAAAATCTGATAAATAGTAATCTGCCCCTAACGAATTAAGATTTGCATTTTATGGTCAATCCCCTGTTGTGAAATCTACGAGGATATGGTGATCTCGCAAATGCAAACGACAATTCGATACGAGTATATGGGAATCGGTTGGATATCGTTGAATTACTTCCGTCAAAGAAGGAGAACTTCAAACGAAAGTAGAATGTAAACGGTTTGTCTGAAAACTTATCAACTGCTTTGGCATTTCACTGTTGAACGACAATCACTCATTCGCGCAATGAGTCGGTTTGTTTAGATATTTTTACGTAGCAGACCGATCCTTTATAAATAGAGATACATATGCTCGGTATTTTTTTTTTTATCAAAAATACATTTTGGATTGAAGAAAAATCAATCTATCCCACTGTAACAAGGGTGTTGCATTGAATAAAACTCCATCAACTGCAGGTGTTTTGTTCCTACGTACCCTATCATGTGGAAGGACACGTTTCATTGGAAATTCTTCGCGTGAATGCAAACCTACTGGCAAGGAAACAAAAGCTTTAATCAAGGCATTCTACAATAGTTATTGAACATAACACATGCTGGCTGACATGGATGGAAAGCGAAATGTGTCTCGGACATATCACTTCAAATGAATACATACACACATTCGAACTCCTGAAGTGTTCAGGTGTACTTCAGGTCATTGACCATTTCACCCTTCGCATGTGTCCTTTCATCTGTCATTTTAACTTGTAGTATGTCAGTGAAAATATAACCTTTTTCAACAAAACTGTCAACCAAACGAATTTATTTTCATCTAACTGCCGCCACTCACAATATTTTCAATTTCATTCTCTAACAAAGTATCTCTATGGAAAAAGAAATGCAAAACCTTAGCTCTCTTTCTTTCTTGCGGGAGCTACCGCAAACGCGCATTCTATCTGAAAGAGGTCATTAACCATTTTAATGCCCTCAAGGAAGTCGGCTTTATTAAGTGCTCCACTTCACATCCACACTCTGTACGAGCGATTTACTTTATTTACAATAAATTCGTTTATATGTATTTTTATTTCGTATGTGCGTTGGATGGAAGCCACATTTCAATTGAAATCAATTTTAAGACACAAACGCAAATGATGAGCTCTTTTGTGGGAATGTAGACCAAATATGTGCACAAAGAGATGCAAAAAAAAAAAACAAAAAAAAAAGAAACAAAGAACTGAAAGTCACGCCGAGACGTTGATACTAATGCTTATTTTCAGATGGTGATCATGACTCTCTAACAGGGTCAACTTATGTGTACCACTGTCATCTGTAGAGACACAAACATTTACAACCGTCGAAAGCCATCAAAATTAACTCTGTCTGATGAAGACGATGGCCGTTGATGGGGAGGTAGATACGCAGAAAAGAAGTTGCTGAGATATAAGTGGATTTGGATTTCGGCAATGGACGTAAGAAAAATATCTTTTTAATTACATTTATAAATCTTTTTTTGGCCGATTATATTTAACCTGTTAAGCTTAAAGAGATTAAAAGGTTTCGGATTACGGAAGAGCTGCTTATGGATGTTTTTTGTTGTCAGTTTTTCTAGGTATCTGGCACATTGTCCAGCACTTTCATTGTATTATTGTCATGTAGAAGGTCATCTCAAGTGAAATGAAAAGACAGTTGATGGGTATTTATCAAAATAAGTAATTCTCTAACAGAGTTATGAGGAGAAAAGTACAACAATTCAGTTGTATCATACGACAAGAATACACAGTGTGGCAAATAATATCCCGGACACGAGCCATATCTCAGTAACCAAGAGCGCCATCTATTTGTCCAATTTGTCCGGCGTTTTTAAGTTTGAACTTTTCCATACTATCTGTCAAAACTTCTTGACATTTGGTTGACATTTAAGAACTACAAAAATTATTTCTCAAGAACACCTTTTCAATTGATGTTGAAATTTAATATGAAACAAAGTGCAGTCCAAATCTGATGCAAAACTTGATAAAAGAGCGCCAGAAATATTCCATATGTTTGAGTAGAACAATCGTTTTCTGGGGGATGACAAGCACACAGGAAGCCCAATTTCAGTTCGGACGGCTAAAATAAGCCAGAAAGTACGTGATTTGTTGCAGACGACCGCAATGCTTCACTGAGAATGATAAAAGAGGTCCAAAACATCAACAAAGTGATTATTCGAAACATTCTTTACGAAAATTTTGACAAAACAATGTTTGTCTCTGTTTCACAATAATGCACTGAGTCACACGGTACTCAATGTCTGTCAAAACACAAAACACAAGTGTTTATGTGGAAGTCATTCGTCGTATTCACCTGATTTGGGACTGTGCGACTTCTCTTTGTTTCCGAAATTGAAGTTGAAAGGATGCTTTTTTGACGATATTCCGACCATTCAAGCAGCTTCAACACGGGCACTGTAGGCGATTTCACATAAAAAGGCTAGACCAGGCATTTGAATCATTATTGAATCCCTGTAACAAGTCTATTAAATCGGGAGAAGAATATTTCGAATAGAAGCTCCGAAAAATGAACAGAAGTCGTGGTTTTACTACCACACGACGGATTAACAGTGGCTAATGAACGCTGGTTTGGTTAAGATGAAATTATGCCTCTGCAGGCGATAGCTTGACTTGACTTTTATCGCTGTCGTACCCACACTCATTGATAGAATGTTGAGACAGGGCGAAAGGGTTTTTAACTTATACAACCAACGTCAACTGCCTGATCATTTGACCCACTCTGCTCAAGCACAAAGACTACTAACATCAGTTGAGTCTCGGCTGCTAAATGGCGAACATCGGACGAGATTGATCCTGATGAGCCAAAGAAACTGCAAATCTTCATTGATAGACGTCTACGAAACTTCTTTAGGGTCTTCTGAAAGAACCGTATATCTTACATTCATAGCCAAGAACATATAGAGATCCAAATACGAAGGAGAAAATGGCAGTGTATGGCTCGCAATGAAATGCACTAAGGCAAACGTGGACAAGGACAGTTGAGGAAGAATCACGACTACTGGGGTTAGGCTGAAGGTACCTTACCTGTATAATAGAACTCAGAACACGTTAGCGCGGAGATATTTGGGACGTGTATTGCCCCAGAGGTTGGTCGAGGGACTAATTAATAGACATAGACGCAAGCAGTTTGTTGGAGTCGATACAACAATGAGCAGTATTGAACTCACGGGAAGAATCTGAAGTCATTGCGCCTCGAGGTAAAAGAGGACCTCGCATGGTGCTGGGGAACTCAAGTTGTCCTTAATCGCCATAAAGAGAGGAGTTATCTGTACCCTCCATATTTTCACCAGCAATATTGGCCTTTAAATGTAAGGACACCGATAATCCTGCCAGCGTGAAATCCACGCCAAACTGTGTATTTGAGTCTCAAACGCCTCTCTGGATTTGCACTATACCAGGACATACGTTTTCTTCTTATTTCCAAGCCTCTAAAAGTGAGCCTCGCCGATACGATTTTTTAAGAAAAAAGCACATAAGTCGTATCCTTTGGCAAACTTTGATTTCGTTGCTTTAATTTTTGCATCAGCTGGAACTAATACATGTGTAAGCCGCCCATAATGAAGAAAGTCAAACTGTTGCGATCGAAGCCGCATTGACAATTTCAGAACTTTTGCCAAAATTTCATCAAAGTGCCCACACATTCACGCATTTTTGGCCTCCATCATGGAGAGTGCGATGGCGATGGCGCGATAGTTAGCTCATTGGACTATCACGCAGACAGTCTGGGTTCGATTCCAGGCTGGGTCACCAACAATTTTTCAAATCGCCATCACCCTTTCGGCGGGCAATGGCAAACTCCCGAAAGTAAAATTGCCTACGAAAAAGCTTCTAAGGAGTGCCGTTCGGACTCAATGTTCGCTCAGATGTGACAAAAATGACAACATGAGCAACACAAATGAGTGTCAAGAAGCTAGGCCATGGCCCATACCGGGCTGCCAGCGCCACAGTGTTTTTTTTTTCATGGAGAGTGCATCTGGCACAAAATGTCGCCACAACATGACAACTAGAGCGCTTAGTTGCTTCATTAAAATCGTTACGTAGTCCTCTACAAGTTTCTCAAATTTAGGACAAATAAGATCAAAATCGCTTGGAATAAAAGTGTGGAGAACGATCTAAATTTATGCATGTATTGTGCCAGACCAATAGTTCTGCACATAAGAAACTGCAGGCTGCTTTTTTGAAAGAGAATAAAGAGGGTATTTCAGACCTAACGTCTGGTAGTCAGATATGCCAAAAACTTTAGTTCAAATACCGTTAGATAGGCCAAGTTTTTCGAAATTGAATATTTTTTGTAGTTTACTGCATTAGAAACTTGAAACTATTATGTATTTCGTTAGCCCAAATTTCGTGACGTCTCGAGTCAATATCAACAAGTGTTCAAGTTCAATCTATGTAAGAAGTTTCAGTTCAATTTCTTCAGCAATACAGCACCCGGACGTCTTTGGATGCCCTCTAAAACTTATCCAGAAACAACTTACACAAAGTAAAATCCCCAAATCCTTACAAAAGAAAACGATAAGAACGTCCTCACATATTTGAACCCTCGAAAAACACCCAGACTAAGCACTTTTGTCTCACACTTAACAGGGTTGAACCCTCTTGAAATCAGAGTAATCAAAATCCAAAACCACATTACTGCCCAAAATAAACTCTCAAGCCAGACTTCCTGTCGTCTTCCATTGGAAAAATTCGTATCTCCGACTACTTTCTTTGAATTAATTCAGAAAACAGGAGAAGAAATTAATGTCAACAAATATATTTCGGCTGACGCCCAATCGAGTTAACCACCCAACGCCCACTCCAATTGCTGCCGCGACGCCTGTAACCCGGTTCGGAGTCAAATTATACGAGCAACGGGCTGGAAATTATTGCCGCATGTCCGTAGACGCATGTGTTTGTGTATTTTTGAGTTTTTTTTTTTTTTTGTTGTGTGCGAAAATAATCAATAGCAGCAGCAAAAATTTAAGCCACCCTCCACCGGAAGTACACCCATCTACCCCAACAAAGTACGTATATGTAGGTGGGCTTTCCGTTCATCATCCATCTCTTTCTTCTCCGTCAATCACAATGAATTTTTCCTTTATAATTTAAATACATATCTCCTTATTCATCCCCTAAATCAAACCCCCTTCCACGTGGGTTCATCAGCCCACGCACTTAATCGAAATGACGAAGACGACATCGACATCGACATCGACAACGACATCGACAACGACATCGGCATTGACAACAACAACAACAAAATGACGATGATTGTGGGGGGGAGGAGGGAAAGAGAATATCGAAAATTGAATAGCAAAGCAAAATTCATGTGCACACAATGAAATTGAGTTATACTCGTAATGTGCCGTTCAAGAGGAAAACCGAATACTCGAACATTGGCAGCACTGAGCAGCACACCTTTTTTCATGATTCAGCAAGACAAAGGGGATGAAAATATTTCATCAATTCGAACGGAAAAGAAGAATAACCACCAGGAAGACAGGTGATAAGGGTGCACTTCGGAGGTAAGCTGCATACGAGTATTGCATTCGACAGATGCATGCCTGCCAACGCACATTATGTAATTTTAACCAGCGCTCAACTTAAACCTATTTCTGGCGTCAAAAGTTCATTTGCAACAGGAAATGATATTTCATTTTCGGATTAACATGTCGCATGTTTGAATATCAAGGGTGCTTCCACCCCATATATACAAACTTCATGCTTGTTCAGGTGTGCCACAAGGGTACATGTTAGGTCCAGTATTTTTGTCAAAACGTATACTCGTATGAAGGCGGGCAGAATTTTCCGTAATAGAATTAAGGTATGAACCCCCATATTTAGATGCAGCCCCAAGCCAATAAAGAAGACGTTAATGCACATATACAGTAAGAAAGCAACAGGTTTTGTATAAGGGGAGAAAATCAAAGCCCAGTACATAATTGATTTTTGTATGTGTTGTTAGGGTGGTAGTTTGACAGGTACTTCTACTACCACAAAACAGTGACAAACAAAGTCGATTGATGACCGAAAGTTTGCAAACTAAATAGAGTAGGTAACCAATCAATTAGACTGCTGTTAAGACAGGACGACGTGTGCTGATTAAATGTGATTCATCGGTTAGTTTTAAGACGTTCTTTTTCTTTTTTTGCAAAGTGATAAGCGAGTGAACTGTAATTTGTTAGGTTCATTGATATGACGACATTGACAGTGACAGGTGAAGAATTAAGTACATATGACTCATTAAGAGCTGTTATAACTACCACAAAAAGGGCGTGTTTCCCTCAAGTGGTCATATGGTTTGTTATCTTGCTACAGTTGGGAGTGGAAAATATGATATATCGGCGCCATCTATACTTCATGACTCATTCGGAGTACTCGAATTAGTGTTCGAGTATAAAAATGATAAAATCTTCGATTGGTCGTACCTACATGAATTCATTTTAACCTCACACAGCTACTTTCACCCTCACGCAAGTTCTACTTTCTAACCTCCCGAATTAGGGAGCTGCAAGCTATTCGGCATATGCTACAAAGGAAAGGCCTACCCTTACGGACTCATATGTTGGAAGGTCAACAAATAAAAAGGTGGGTCAACAATAAATATTAAAACAACCGCTCTGAGAAACGACGAGCAGCACGATAAGTAAGCACGGCGACCTTTCGATTAGGAAAAGAAATATTATCGAAATTCCGGCTCAGTCGTAGGTACGCAACGTGAATCTCGTCGTCAGGTCAGTCGTCAGGTCAGTCGTCATCACTGCTTCCACCGTGGCCAATACACTCATTTGGATCTTAAGCCACCAATCAGACAGAGATTGATGCGAAATGAAGTAAACATAGCCGTCGTAGCAGCCAATATCAAAGAAGACCCAGAAATGTAGAATCGGCGCCGATCAGCTGAATTAGGCATCGCCAGAGGGTCAACACGGCTTATTTTCCGAAAGGATTTGGGACTACACCCGTATAAGAATGAATTGAAGCCGGACGACCATATGTTGGCCAGAGATCCGAATTGTGGCCAAGAAATCATATTCTCGGACGATGCCGACTTTTGGCTCAGCGACTATGTCAACCAGCGAACACAATCCACAAATGTTCGGCCAAGCATCAATGCATCCACAAAGATTGATCGTTTGGTGCGGTTTATGGCATGGCGACATCATTGGACCTTATTTCTTTGAAAATGAGGAAGGAGACATCAATGGTTACCATCAATGGTCTCAGCAGACAGCAGTGCGATGTTAACTGAATTTCTGTGGTCAGAGCTCAACAACATCGATATATCCGAGCTGTGGTTCCAACAAGACGGCAATAAATACCACACAAGCGACGCTACGCTCAACGTTGTAAAGTAGAGATTTGACGACAGAGTCATCTCACGGCGATCGTTCATCGATTGGGTGCCGCGATCATGAGATTTGATGCTAAGTGATTATTTTCTCTGCAGTTACGTCGAATCCTTAGTAAACGCTTACTAGTCAACCAGTTGGCCGAGCTCTAGGCCAATATTCGACATGCTTTTGTCGAAATAACGCCGCACAAATTCGACTCTGTCATCAAAAATTGGACCGACCGCTTGAAGCACTGCCAGCGAAGTCGAGACGCCCATTTGTATGATGTGCTATTCCACACATAATGGCTGGAACGTAGTCTCAAAATAAAGCCAGAATCGTTACTTGGGTTAGTTTTTTGTTCGCTCCTTATGACATAGCGATTTACGACGACTGATGGGCACTTTTCTAACCACGTCGACCATGTCTATTTCTACGACTTCTAAAACCCGCGCTCAACTTAACATTGCCGGACAGAAAGTCGCGAAAGTTGATAACTTTCTATATCCAGGAAGTTTGGTCTCGGCTAACCGCTGTGGTACCAAACTGGATATATGCAACAGAATCGGCATGGCTAAACCTGCGTTCGGGATGATACTCATAATCGCGGAGCTAGACCGCTCTTCAAGCAATGGAATCGACCAACATCAACTCAGATACAGTCAGGGGAATAGAGGGAAACGAACAAGCGGACGAGCTTGTAAGAAGAGGAGGGCTAACTGCTCGACAGTAGTGAGGTTGCTAACATCAAACCACCCCTCTGCGCAGTAAGGGGCACTATCGAGGAAAAGACCATAAAGACTGCGAACTAACCCAAGGACATAGAGTATCCAAGGCTCTATGGCCACTTCTCGATGAAAAAATAAAAGATCTAGAAAGCTAAGTAAACTGAACAGGGATAAGCTTAGGTTATTAATAGGAATCCTGACAGGTCAGTGTCTCATGCTGAAACACGCAAAGAGATTCAAAATGACAGATACGGACATTTGTAGACTCTGAGGCGATCTGCAGGCGGTTGAGGACATAACACACATACTGTGTGAATGCGAGGCAATATCGCGTAGTCGAAGGAAGGAACAAGATGGCGCTCGATGACTCTTTACTTCGACGAAATCGACTAAGTGATTTTTTGCTTATTTGTATGGCCCGGCAAGTGGGTCGTAAGGTTTGGCAGCATTTTTATGGGAACATCTGGCATATCTGGAAGCAGAAATGTCGGCTAGCATTGCCCAAACTGAATGGTTCTGCCCAAGAAGTGGTTTTTCCGTGTCCTCCTTAGCGATGGTCTCTGCTCAACACTTGCTTCCTAACCATTTTTTCTTAATGTTGTAACTGGTGTAGCAGTGTTCCATGTTTCTCTAAAGAAACCAATGTGTCTCCCTTATCCTTTGCTCGTAGATTGCAATTTAGCAGCGCTTACTTACCAGCCCAATGTCCTTCCTTAAACCAAAAACTTTGCAGAAACAGTCGGATGAAAGACAGATCATCAGAACAATCAGACTATCATTTCTTGACATCCATGCCACAAGTCTTATTGATGGCATGGTTGACTGTTATACGATCAAGTGCCCGGCATGTATCGCTGGGGTTACGAAACCATGACGTCTAGATGTCGTGCTTTGTAGGAAACTCTTCAAAGATGCCCCAAGGTAAGGTTAGTTTTGTCTACCAGCCCTGCCATTTGGTAGCATTGGATATTACTTTTTTGGATTGTCAGCGTATATCATATGCGAATTGTTACATTGCGATCACTTACGTGCTTTCAACGAATCCGCACTCAAACAGACGACGCTTCTGTTCCCTGAAAGAGTCAACGTAGTGTATGCCACAGTTATTCATCTATCTTTTGTCAAGGCCATCTTACCATAATACTTGGATGACGATGAAATCTGCTTTAAAGCAGTCTGCGGCCCCTGATAGTTGCGTGACTGCATGTGACCTGTACAAGATCTGATTGTTAAGATCCAAACGCCGTTATACCTTTCGCCTGTTTAACATAGTTACAGCACTGTTGTTGGCATAGTTACAGCACTTTACATCGCCAAATTGACGTCGCTCAGGCCATCCCAGCCGATTAAAAATGTAAGGTCAATTGGCTGGGAACATCAAAAGCCTGTAGTAGGTCAGACCGAGGCGGTTTCAAAGATCTAAAACACATAATGGATGACAGTGTAGGAGAGTTTCACCACAGAGAATCGACAATTTCGTCTCAAGCATGGTCACTTTTTCCTGAAATCCGTGATTTCCGAATCCTTGCCTCTTAAATTGTTGTTTTTGACATTGGATTCCTTCTTGCATTGTTTGAGTCGTTCTATCAGTTCAAGAAACACAATCACACTTTGTCTGTTTGGCAACCCTATCAGCAGCAAGTACTACACTCGCTTTTGTTCGTATCTTTCCTGGTTTTAGTTCTGGTTCTCGCTTTCTATTTTCTTCATCTTCTTTTTTTATTCTAACAAATTTGTGTTGGTTAGCTCTCTTGTGGAGGTCACTTAACTAGTTTTTCTTCTTGGTATTTATCTTTCGTTGGTTTTTGTCGATTTTTTTTTGTACTCATCTCGCTGATAATGGCGACGACTATCTCTCATATCTCGAACGAAAATAAAATGAAAAAGTTTAATCCACTTACTCTTTTAGTTTTTGCATTGAAAGAGTTTTTTTTTTTTGTTTTTTGTGTTGTAGTAGGTCTTTGGACGAATAGAAGAGCCCACATCCAGTCGAATTCCTAGAATTTGCTTACTCCATTTAGAGTTGAAAAATTTCGTCTCCCCACCTTGTAGTTTGCACGTAATTTAAAACGAAAATTAAGCACTCGACGGGAGTCATTTTTCATCGGGTAATTCAGATTGTTCTGATGTGATGCTGGTGTTGGTGGTGATGGTGATGGTGATGCCGGTGGTGGATGTCAGTATGTGATGATGATCAAACGAGACCACCCTATGATGACCAGCGGCAACTGTCGGGGCAACAATTGATTAATGAGGATGTGTTCAATTAGGCCTTACTGTGTCGTCTCTCCATTGTCCATCGTCAATGGTTTTATCATCAACTTTGTTGTGGATTGCTTCTGCTGGCCAGCTGCTGGTACTTCCCAGTTTCTAGGGGCCAGGCATGGAATCGCTTGTATTGTCCAATTGGATGTTGCGTTCTACTGTGTTTATAGTGTTGGCCGAATATTCTCTTCTTAAGCAAATCATGACAGACAGTTTCATTTCCTTTAGTCAGACCTGCACGGTTTCTAAGGTTTATGTTTAGAGTTTGTGGGGCATGGGCGACTGTTAAGCGGGTAGCGCAACGTTTGAAGTTGACCTCAAGTGGGTGCTTTACCTCCTCGTGACGGTCCCTTGAAACTGCGTGTATGCAACCTGAATGTGCTAGTGCGAGCCAGAAATCAATGTGGATAAGGGAACAGCGGGAGAACTCCCCGAATAAATAGAATCGGCAGTGCTCCCAGAATCCAGCCTCTTGACCTCTTTCAGTATTGCTTTGATGTTTTCAAATCCACGGCATAAGAAAGGCTCCCAAACCAGCTACCGAAAAGTGGCGATTTTGGTGAACCCCAGAGCATACAGAGATGGTACAGAACAGATTTAGCGAGATCCAATTAGAACTTGGAAGGAAGAGTGTCATTGAAAGCAGAGATAAGGACTCTTCATTGTTGGGCATGTAAACGAGTGCCATGCGATAATCTGCGAAAATTTTTGCACCAACGAAGGAAAAAGTCAATGGCGCCACTGACTGTGGTACTGCACTACACCGGTTCACACAAAAGATTCTGGCTTATTGACTTCGCTTCGAGTTGAAATACCATTGCGATGGCTGAACTCGCAAATCGTCCCTTATAAGGTGAACTGTCAGGCTACTCATCGATCAATCGTCAACTAGAGTGATCACATTGTGATAGACGCGAGGTGCGCCGCCATGAGGGCCAACAAAATCCCGGGCCGCTTCCTCGTTGTGACCAAGGTACGAATCCAGACATGCTTACGCCGTTAAGAAAATGAAATCCTGTGAAACACGTAATTGTCAATTCCCCTAGAAATCAAGAGTCTTATGACGAACAAGCTTGTTGAAGTTGTTCCGATCACCACTGTGAACCTATGCTTTGACGATGAATGCCGGGGCATATAGAAGATCAGAAAAAAAAAATAGAGCGGTTCGTGCGTTCGACAAAAACAACGATCACCGGCTTCGCAGAAGGAATAACAAATCAGCACGAGAAGCTCAAGGTCAAAGAAATTGCGAGATTTTATAGGCGGAAATTGTACCAAACGTTCGAACGAAATTCTGCAAGGGAACCAAGAGGAAGGTTACCCGTCAGTGCTGAAGATAAAGAAGATTGATCAACATTCCTCTGTCAGAAGGAATAAAACACACAACCAGGAGGATGATATGCAACAATTCTATCCATCCGACATGGACAATGTGGAGAAAGTGATATCGAAACTTGAGTCCAACAATACTGTTGGTAATGATAATCCTGCTCCCGACAAGAGATGGATTTGTTAAAAGCGTAAACCAAATGATCTCTTAACTATAGTGGCGCTAAAGCTTGATAAACGAAATGGAGGCATCGGTCATGGTGGTCTTAAAGTTTTTCTCTTTCATACTGTGTTTGCAAGCCTGGAAAGTCCACGATGACTCTTCTTGGTATTTCCGACAAACTTGTTCGACCCTAAAGTCGATAATACATTCACCGAAACTTTTGATGTCAAAAACGCTTCCAACATTACAAGTGTGTTGTGTGAAACTTGTCACACCAGAGGCAGAATCTTTCTGCAGTCTGCTACTAGCTTATAGGGCTGGCCTCGACATTATAAACAAAGCACAGCGAGTTGTTTGTGAAGGATTTACGATTATTTAACCCGAGGCTGTGCAGATGAGTCTGGCTGCTGCTTTGACTTTCGAGTTAGTCTACCCTCCGGGCCTCGTTGCGTTGGTAGCATACCAGTGTGTCATGGTAAATGTCCGTCTTCATCAAATACGTATTTTGTCGTTGTCGGTTGGTGTGAGTCCTGTCGTCGTATGGAGGCAACTCTAGCGTCTTGTCGTTCCCTAGTTTCATCGAATGGTCTGTTAGTCGTCGTCAAGTTACCCTTGAAAAAAGAGGCAACCGAAAGCTCGAATCCGCTTATCTACTGTCTGATCATGATAACGCTCTTTTGAAACGTTGCCATCATAGCACTCATTTTGCGTCGAACTTTGACAGTAACTCGTTCTCTCTGTCTTCCTGGGGTACGTGTCTCGTGGATGGTATGCCTATTGGTTGTCATCTATTTGTTTTTGTCCGCGAATGTTCAAGTCTTCGTCTGGTAATTCGCGGCTCCCACCGTGTCCGCAACACTCATCTTGTCGAGAAGACTCGTCTTTTCCAGCAGACCTCTGGGATCTCTTCTAAGCCGGGGTCCCTCATACGCGGTTTCTGATTGCGACGTTCTGGACTGAACTGCATGAAGTCATAAGAGGTCAATAACCTCTGCCGTTGGTTCAGCAATTGCTTTGGACCCCGTACGTCAGTGGTTTCCCATTCTCAAGACATCGCTTTCCACCGGAGACTTGGTTGCTAAAGATAGGAGGCTGGTGTCAGAACTATTTCTTGGAGCTCCTCCTTATTTTATCCTCCAGTTCGGAATATCCAATAGCTACAAGTCCCCACTCCATCAACCAAAATCATGCTCAATAAGAAAGTGATTGTCATAGGCATCTTCTATGCCGAAAACGCACAATCTATTGGGTATACCACTTAATTCGTTTTTTTCAAAATTTGAACGTTTATTTAAGAAAAACATGTACAAAAGTATTATTCAAAGTATTGCCCATCTGAAGCTATGACTTTTTCCCATCTTTCTGGCAATTTGTGGATCCCATCCCAAAAGAACTGCGCCGGCTTGGCAGCCAAGAATGAATCAAGCCAATTTTTGATATTCTGCTCTGATGTGAACCGTATTTCAGTGAGGGCGTTCTGCATCGACCGGAACAAATGGTAGTCAGAAGGGGCAAAGTCTGGGCTATAAGGCGGGTGAGGTAAGACTTCCCATCCACTGTTTTCCAAATAGTTCTTAACCGGAATAGCAACGTGGGGCCGAGCGTTGTCATGATGGAAAATTATTGCCTCGTGTCTGGTCGCATATTCCGGGAGTTTTTCGGCTACTGCTCTCTTCAAACGGATTAATTGTGTTCGGGAGCGTTGTCATTGATGGTTTCACCCGGTTTTAGCAGCTCATAATACAGCACACCCATCTGATCCCACCAAATAAAGAGCATTACCTTCGCGCCATGGATATTCGGCTTTGCCGTTGATTTGGCTGGTTGGCCGGGTTTCACATTTGATTTTTTGCGCTTGGGGTTGTCGTAATGGATCCATTTTTCATCACCAGTAACAACCCGGTACAAAAATGACTTCCTTTTGTGGCGTTCCAGCAGCATTTCGGACATGCAAAACCGCCTTTCGACGTCTCTCGGCTTGAGTTCATGTGGAACCCAATCTCCGTGCTTTTCAATATATCCAGCTGCTTTTAAACCTTTTGAAATGGCTGCTTGAGTGATACCCAAAGATTCTACGAGCTCTTCTTGCATTTGGCAACAATCTTGATAGAGTAATGCTCCAGTTCTTCATCTTCAAACTTTTTTGGCTTCCCAGGACGTTCATCGTCTTCCAAGCCAAAATCGTCACTTTTAAATGGTGCAAACTACTTTTGGCTCAGCTAGCGCATGTTCACCATAAACTTCCACCAAAATACGATGACTTTCGGCAGCAGTTTTCTTCATATTAAAGTAATGAAAAAGAACTCCCCGCAAAAACACTTTTTCAGCCACAAAGTTCGACATATTTGAGTGAAAAAAAATTATTGTTGTTTACGCTTCAAAAGAATGACATTTACTGAAATGACGTACAATGACAGTAGCTTTCCAACGCATGTTCCAATGGAAAAATACAATATATCAAGAAATGGTAATGAAGCGCCTTTTAAAATACGCCCATGTCTGCATCGACATGGTTTAGAGTAGAAAATTGACAGCGACAGCTAATATATTCACAATTCAACGACATAGAAAGCAGAGACATGTATAGCCGATTCAGTTCGGAAAGACTTTGAATCCAACACCGAGAGGACCCTCAGTAGAGCAAGACCTCAACATAAGTGGCTCAGGCTAGTAGAGAAAGCCTCCAACCAAATTAGAAGCAGCTAGTTGACAACAGGGTAACAACACCTAAGTAAGTAACAAGATCAAGTGCTGAAAAAACTGTGGGCGCCAAAACCCAACCCTGAGGCACACCAGCATTTGATTTAAAAAATTTCCCGCATTGGGAAACTCAATTTAAACTAAAATCCAGCACCCAACACAAGTCCGAAAAATTCCCATCCAATACGATTAAGTACATCCTTCCGTTGTGACTGCTGGGGAAATCCTTCTCCCACATTTGAATTAAAAATTTTCAACAGATAACCTCCAAATTCAAAGCAAATTCCACAACTACCTTCACCTGGGTAATTAATACCCACGACGCCACCACATGCACTGAACTCGCATGGCTTCAAGTATACCTTTCTCAACAGGTCTACCATCCGACTGCCCTCTCCATCATGCCATGCCGTTCATCTCTGGCTGTGTGTGTAGAAATGGAAATGATTAATTATGTATTCTGAGCATGAAAAATAAAACCAAAAGCGAAAATGTGGATTAAATTAATTTAAAATCTCTTTTCGTCGCGCAAAGAAAATGAGAAGAAGACGATCAAGTGATTTAATGAACTTTGCTTTGTTATTGTTGTTTTATCTGTTTTAGTGGTGGTGGTAGTGGTGGTGATGGCAATGTTGATGGTGATGGTGCTGTTGGCGATTGTGACAAGGTCGAGATTTGAAGGTAAAAATTGCTTTTCGTGTGCTCACATAGGATTCCATTTGTGATAAATTTCCTGAGAACCCTAAAAGTGACAATGATGAGAGTATCATAGGGGAAAGTGTCACAAAAAGCAAGGTCATGACCTTAGAAGCCAAGAATGCCCTATATGCTTATGAGTTTTCTGTGACTCATTTGAACTACTGTTGTAAAATGTATGCACGGTCGCAACAACTACAACAACAGCTTTAGAAAGATCCTTCTATTGTTCTCTATAAAGGCAAAGGCGTCACGGAAAACTGTAACGGAGGATAAGTGAAGATAATATTGGAAAAAAATGCCAATTTTACGAGGAAATTATGGCTAAAGCCACGGTCGATGGGGAATTTTAAATCGGTTAGCTTCGTGACAGTGAATGTGACTTTATAGGAACCGATTTGGGCTGCGGCACAAACAAAATGACACTCCCAAAGGCAGCAAATAGTGTTGTTCTCTAAACCGAAAGAAAGCCGTTGTATTAGAAAGATCTAAGAAATCGTTCGTTCATCGTGACTGAAACTTCATATACTCAAGAGGCAAACATTCCAAAGGTGTTAAATCACACGATCTGGGATGCTTCCTAAATTAGAGATCCATAACGCTAAATTGAATACTTACTCCGATAAATTGATTGTGAAGCACGCTGTGGGGAATGTTGTGGCATTTCATAGAAACTAATTCTTTTATTTTTTTTTCCTTCAATTGGGGAATGGACCTGTAGCCCTCTGCATCAGCTGCAACATCGTGGCAAGCTTCCAACAGCCCACAAGCAAACTAAGGTGTCGCTTTTGAAGATGTTTCGGCAATTATTCTTGCTGGCGTGGCCTCATCACTGAAAATTTTTGTTTGATGAACAAGAGGATGGTTTTCGGTCCATTTACGACAGTTACTACGCTCACGATGGTGATGCGGAATCAATTCTTACAGGAGCTGGATCTTGTGAGCTCGTAAAACCTCATACAAAGTGGATCTAATTGCTGTAGACAATGGCGGCTGATAATGTTCTTCCACAATACTACGATCAACAAAATCTACTTCTGTTCAATTAGAGTTTGCCTTGTAAGAATACAAACGATAGACGACTATACCGACTGTAACGCACGTAAGGCTAGCAGGATGAATCACAATTTTCAAATCAAATTTGTATAATTTGGAAGCGTTGTTCTGGCGTAGGTCTATTCTTAGTGAAACAGTGAAATGAAAAAAGCAAACTGAGGACAAACTAGCTGCTAGCTGTCAAACAACACAACAGTGCATTGCCTCGCTACGACGCCAGGAAGTAGTCTACAAACTTTCCCACTGAAGTGCTGAAGGAAATTCGCTGCTGAGAAGCACTCGATCGGCTTACACAACGTAGGTTTCGGCCTTGAAAAACTCTCCTCCGAGCCTTAATTAGCAAATTCATTGGCGATTTCACTTCCGTGAACCCAATGTGATCATATACTCACGACCCAGCCAAAACGCAGTCAATTCAGACTTACGGATGCATTCAGTTTAGTCACGCATTCTCGAAATAGCTTGCAAGTCATAAGGGGATTCGGCAAACTTATAAGCGCATCTTGACGGTGGTTGCAGATGCAGATATTTCGCCCTTACATCGGCCTCCAAGGATATGGTTTGTTGCCACCAGAATTTCGTACATCACCGCTTCGAAGACAAACCTTGGTTTTCTTATGACGGACTTGAACCGAGAGTCTCCTATGCCATTGATGTAGATGCAACTAGAATTCGTTCTTGACTTCGGTTTTTGCCGAGATAAGGCCTGAAAGTTGACGCATTCCCGCAGAAACCACAGTTCCGATGCCATTGCGTCAGAGGGCATGTCCATAAGGCTGCAGACAATTGACAACGCCAACTTTCAGCGCAGCATCAATGACCTTTTTTTTTAAAAAAAAAAAAAAGAGAAAAGCCAGGCGTCCTATAGAAAGCCCTCCATGCAACCACCACGTCCGATCTTGGAATTTGGTAAGCAGAAGTGACGAATTTCTTCTCGTGAGTACTTATTCCAGCAGACAACAGACGCATGAGATAGAATTAGTCGTATCATTGCGATGGAAGTTCAAAGGATCCACATAGTAACCTCATGTTCTGTCGGCACTAGTAGAAGACCGATAGCGCCTCGGTGATTTCCGACAACGTAAGACTGACTCACAACATTTCATGCCCATTTCTTATACAATAAATCGTCGTTCACGTCAAGGGCTGCCTGCACCGGAAGACAGTGCAGCTACGAGTACATAATCTGATGTTCAAACCAACTACCAACATCCACTTAGGCAGTACAGAAAGAGAGTTACTATATCTTCTTTAATCGTCAGAGCTTACGTTTCTTCTACGCCCTGTTGTCGTAACCACCACTTGTTAAATGCGCCTTCAGTCCTGAACTCAAGGTCCCGCAAAAGGTTAACCGGGTTTGCAGTCATATAATTTTGGATAGAGAACAGAGGATAAGGAAAACAAAAACTGATTTGTCTTAAGCTCTTCCCGAGCGCGTAGTCATCTTTTCTGATCTTCGGTATAAAATCAATTCTCACTGCGATCCAAAGGTTCAATGCGTGACAAGGTGGCAATGAAGATTCTCTTCAGAGTTGCCAGCAGCTGGCCTATTCATTTTTGCAACAAACCTGGATATATGCCAGGCAATTTGAAGCCAAAAAAAAGGCGCAACAGTCTGTTTGAAGTCTTCACCTGTCACAAAAACCAGCTTTTGGCCCACCTACAGCTTCCTTCCCTTGATAGGAAGCTTTTCAAGCATGAGACTGACACCACTTGGTGTTTGTCAGTAGGTGCTTGGCGCAATAAATCTCTTGTGAGTGCCTATAGGTGTTGCCAAAACTCTGGCCTTCAATCTTTCGAACATACCCTCCACACGACTTATTTCAGATGAACAACTCTGCACACACTCTGCCCCATTTTATCCTGCAAACACTAGTGGCAATACTTCGTCACCGACGATTTGTTGCTATTGTCCGTATTTTTCCTCCAACACCTCACCCATTTTCCAATCAGAACTCGAGTACATCTGCACCGTGGAACCCTTGCAGGACAGAGAGCTGTCCCCATTCAGCCTTCAGCCTGCAGCCCTCCGCCCAGTTTTCCTAGGCGCAGAGAAGAAAATCAGGATTTTCTAGTTTCTCTCTGCCTGACGGCTCCTTCTCGTTTTTCTCTCTCTTTCCGCAGACTTGTCGACAAACATTCACCAACACATTCCATTCAGACATTTCCACCAGAAGAACAAAACGATTTTTTCCTTCTTTTTGGTTTTTTTGTTTCTATTTTCTGTGCGAATGTCAGTGAGAAGGGAATTGAAAAGAAATAGAAAAAAAAAAAAAAAAAAAAAAAAATTGATACATACCTCCACTGACAGAGCGAATGGCGTTTTGTTGCTAAAGCTCTGGGACCACTTGGTGAGGGTGGTCTTTTCCACCTGGAACTGGAACTGGACGTTGCCTGGTCAACGATGGTCCAAATTCAAAAGAAAATGGAAAAACTCACTGGACAACGAGGGAGGAACTGTCGAATCCAAGGAAATTCCTTGAACTCAGCGCGATGAATTTTTGCTTTACTATTATCTACCTCCTCTCTCGCTGCCACACTTATGCAATTTTCTTTTCTCTGCTTTTGCTATTTTCTATTTTCTATTTTCTATTTTCAATTTTCCACTTTCCACACACTGGCTTACATACTTGTACTCACGACAAACACAGGCAAAGAAACAAGAAACAAGAAACACGAAATACACTCGCTAAGAACCCGTGTACCCGCACTCTTCCACTTAAAACACTTTTCCAAACGTCGGTCGTTGGTGTCGGGGGGGGGGCGTCGAGACTTGGCGATTCTAGCTTCTAGCACTCACAAAATTCGCACAAAAAACAACAAACGAAGGAATAACGGCCCAAAAGGCGATCAGAAAATCAAACGAAATGCAATGACGAATTGCCGAGAGCAAAGACAACAAATTTTCTTTTCCTCTTTCTATTTTTCCTTTTTTTTTTTTCTTTCAATTTGTTGCTGGAAAATTTTGGGTGGGGATGCCTACTTTGTATTTTATTTTATTTTTTTTTTTTTTGCCAACTTGGGTGCCCTCCTGTCACTTAACTCCTTTTTGTAATGCTCGCACCGAACAAACAAACGAACAAAACTCACTCACTCACAATTTTTCGGTTTCACTAATTGCTGCTGGGGATCCCATTTTTTTTTTAATTTTTTCGTTTGTTGGAGATAGAAATTGTGGAAATGTTGTCGCGCGATTTGTGAAGTCCGTTGGGTGGATTTGTTTTTCTATTTTGTGTTGGACTTATGAACAGAGTTGAAATGGGTTTTCGGTTGAAGGTAATTTTGACAAATCGATCTCCGCCATTTGATTTGCGAACGAACAAAACGACTTTCCGACTGCACTCTGACTATGGGCCGACGTTGGTGAGAGTGGAGAGTTGAGTGGCGAAACGAATGGCCGTTGATGGGTGATTTGCGTGCGTTGGGTTGCGTCGCAGTTGGATTGTTTCGGTTTTGTTGTTTTTGTTGCGCTCTCTGTCACTCTTGTGAGGTGGCAGAGCATTTTGGCTCTTTCTTTTGATTGGAATTGAGTTCTGTTGGCAGATGGTTGATGCGATGGCATGCGTTTAAGTTGACAGGTGACAGTTTGTTAGGATGGGTTTGGAAAATTTCAATCGGAGACTTTTTGACATGAGATGTTCGTTTTGTGAATTTGCGAGGAAGTTATGTGACATTTGTTAAAAAACTTATCATTTCATTTTTGAGTGCAAATATTTCAACTCATAGTATATTGTTGCTGGCAATAAAAATTGGGGACATAGAATTTATTATTTATTATTTTCAAAATTGGATTTTATGTTTCCATAAGCTGCTTTCTATGGTTTCCTCTCAGTGTAACTACTATAACGATAATGGAGTGGAATGGAATATACACGATTTTACTAACTTGCCGAGCACATTGTCGAGTCATTCTTACCAGAGCTAGACGATTTTCAAGGAGCACCAAAAACGTGTTTTTCATAAATACGCTACGTAAAGTTGAACTTTGACAAGATCACAAGCATGCTACTAAGGTAGCGGAATATCGGGAATAGGGTCATCTACTTGAAGTAGGAAGCGAGAACGTACAAAATGTATTCTCTCAGAAGGAAATAGTGAAGTTGCCATCATCATATTAAATTGAATGCGTATGAAACCCGTATTACGACAAGAAAACTAATCTGTAAAACATTGTTTGGGTCTACCCACCGTACGCAGTGAATTAGCGATCACAAAAAAAGATATTTAAAAGAATTTGATGGACAAGCTATTGTCGATTAAGATTTAAACGGATGCACACAGAGCTGTGAGCCGGAAAAAAAGGAAATAACATAGGCTCCCCGAAAGAGGGCACGAGAAACGGTCGGTCAAGGCCGTAGAGATGTGCTTTTATTAGAATGAATTTCAGAAGTCTTACCAGACATAAGGGATGTGGAAAAAACTTCATAGTAGAACCACAACCAGCGTGAGAAGGTGAATATAAACAGCATGCCACAGAAGACAACATTTCAGTCCAGATAACCAAGCTTAAATCAGGGCAGCAATTTCCAAGCTAAGGCCCAACATAACTACAATACCAAATTGCTTAACTGCACAGCTATTTAAAGCAACAGGTGATAATAAGAGCATTTATCAAATCGTCAGTAAAAACGTGGTTAAGTATACACAATGAATGTAACCTCATCATTGTCTGGACAACCCTGAAGACGGAAGTGAAAATTAAGTACATTTACGCTTTTATCAGAGAGAGACACGAAACACAAGCCGGCAAAACGTCACGATAGGTACCCATAGCTTGAAGCTAGAAAGGGACTTTATTTACCTCGGCTCCGCTAGGTAAGCGAAGCCAGCCCAGAAATCATGCAAGAATCACTTTTGGCAATCACTGCCTATTTTGGTTAAGTATGATGATGATGTGATTTATCTATGTTATTACGTTGACTGCTAGAGATAACTAGATAGTTCTTGAAATGGCAGCCTAGAAGCACAAATACCAGCCAACAAAAAGTTACCCTTGGAGACTGCCGTGGAGTTTTACATTATTAGACTGTTGTGAAGCTGGGGCTCAACTAATGAGCCTCTCCAATAACCCTGGTGTTGTCGATCTACTTCTACGCCCACCTACGGTGAAAATTTCCTCTACTGCGCTGTTCCTCCTGGTTAGGTTTGAAGGCTCTGCGGGTTGGAGCGATATCGTAGCCATGAGGCAATTGATAGACAGTTTTCTGTCTTAGTCGATGTCGGTGTACAGCTCGTATAGTTCCTCCTTGATTCTTCTCCTCCAAAGACCGGAAAGGCAAACGGAACTGAATATATTTCGAAAGATTTTTCTCTCGAAACGGCTGAGGATATCTTCATCCGTTTTCGATAGATCAAGGTCTTATGTATAGCAGAGTTTACTTAATTTTTCGGGCTAGATTAAATTCAAAACAGTTTATTTCTAACGTGCGTTGTTGGCAGGTCTTATAGCAAAGACCCTTACTAATCCGAAATTATCGCTGTCGACGTTCTGTCCAATTCGATGATGTTATGTCTCCCTTCTTGTTGACAGCATATACTTGTGGTTGCCCTCCTTTTCCCGCTCAGCCGTTTCAGTACCAGGGAAAGCATAAGTGACAGCCTCCTGTCTTCTCCGAATTATGTCAATACTCTAGTATCGCACACTAGTAGTTGTACAGATTTTTAAAAGATTGTACATCCACTATTCGCTTGTGATCCTCACATAATTATTTCAAGCATGAAAGTGCGTAATTTTGCGTAAAACATTTTTGTCATAAAAAAGTCTCGGTAAAGTTGTTACCAATTTCGATGGAGCTGCGACCGTTTACCGCCGTCAGATGGACGAGATCGGCAGGTATGCGATGAAAAGATTTGGAGTTTTTGAGTTTTTCCCACGATCAGCCGGAGTGTGAAGATTTACTCGATTGTGGACTTTGATAGTTCGAAACTACACTGATGGTGACTAATCAGTTTGTAAATGTTCACACAAAAAATGGCAGACAAGATCTTAACGCAACTGTAGTTGGCTCAGTTGACGGGGTCTCATTTTTAGTATATCGGGCGAACCAAACTTAGATTCCAGTCATCAGACACTTTTCTGACCTAATCTGAGAAATAGTTTGGTGTATGACACCACAAAGTCGTTAGGTCCAGCTGCTTTGTTAGATTTCAACTTAGATATTTGTGTATTTACCTCATTTTGGTCAAACCGGAAGAAAGTTTTGGCTATGATCTCCTAAGTTGAATGGTCCATTCTACCCGAATGAGGGATATTAGCTTCTCTGCCCATCCTAATATAGCCAGGAAACAATTTTTTACAATACTATCAGCTGCAACTGTTGGAGGGTTTTCTACTACATCTCAAAGGGTTTCTGTACTGGCCCTCTTGCCTCGACACATTTTGTAAAACCTTCTTCCGTACGTTGTTCGTGCAGGAGAGGCTCTCTATATCTTCAATCGAGAGCTTTTCGAGCTCTGTTTCTACTTCTGAAGCAGCCGATGTACGGCGTCTCTGATGGAGCATTAGCAGCGATGCTACTATTCTTCGATACTTGATGCTGAAGGCGAAGGATTTGTTGGGAGATCTCGGCGTTTATCGAAATTGTAGCGATTCCCTGCATTTATAGCTTCTCTACGTTATTTTTCTCACAGAGATACTTCTCTTTTCTGGCTGCAATAAGCCAGTAATCCGAATCAGTGTTGGCTGCCCAGAACGTTACAGAATACTGCAGTAAAACAACTCTATCGCAAGGTGTTCAATTTGATTTAGCCGTTCATGATACGAGGATTGCTATGCTCGCTAGTGTATTAAGATGAGAAAACCTTGTGCTTGCTATAGTATATTTCGTCCCGCCACAAAGGCAGTAGGCCTAAGTCTGTTGTCAGACGTGGTGTCGTGTAGGCTATGCTTAATCTTCCGAAGATGTCCCCTTTTCCTATTCTGACATTAAAATCGCCTCGTACGATCTTAACGACATACTTTGGCTCATAAGTCTTGCCGAGGAGAATCACATTTTTTGGCCCCATCGTTCTTGTCTTCTGTAGGGCGCATATCGGGCTTATATAAGCGAGTTTTGCCTGATGCGGATTGTCATACGGCATATAGACTCTATAGCAATCACCGTAGTTTACATAAGTCTTTCAACGTTTTTGGATTTTTTAATAACTTACGACAAGGAAATCCATACACTCATCGACTAAGGGAATATTTATAGCTCTTGAAATGATTGCCTTTGAATGTTGTAAATATTAAAACGTTCGTGAAATAAATGTGACTAGAAAGTGGCACCCTGTTAGATTTTCCAAAAACCCATGCACCTCAGACACGAACCACATGAAAATAATTTGTACATGTTTCTATTGATTACTACAGATGGCGCTGGAAGATTTTTTAAAAATATTGGGAAATGGAGGGAAATACTGAACTGGTGGACAGTCTTCGCGCAAAAATTAGGCACCGGCACTGTTGTAGATATTTCAGCTCTTCGAGCCTCTGGCGGTGACATACTCGTAACGAACGGTGGGATTGCCGCGCTAGAGTACAAGAGTGTCGGTCGTTTGAGGTAAGATCTCTTAAGCAAAGTTCAACTGATGGGTAGATTTATTGAAGATGCTAGACGATGAATGCTTTCATACCCTCTTCAATAAAACAACATTCCCTTCCCTGTTACGATTTATTGACGATTCACTGAGCCCAAATTATCTTGAGTTTGTGGGGGCTGCGGAGTGCCGGAAGAATGCTCAGGCGCGCATTGCATGTTCTAGCTATTCCACTGTAACCCCTACAAAGCAGCAGTTTTATAAATATTTATGTCAATATTTGACATTTGTGAACTAGACAGCTGCAGTATACAAACAGACAAGCAATGGAGCGCTATGCTCCGCAAGAGCGTGGAATAATTGTATCGATTTTTTGACCAATAATCGGTCGGTGGTGTTAGCGCAGCGTGAATTTCGACGTCGATTTCTTAATCGTATGGCGCCAACTGCTCAAACATTCCGGCGCTTAGCTACTCGCCCCGAACAGACCGGGACCACAGGAGAACATACAGAGCGTGGCCGCCACCGGACTGGTCTTTCGGCCGAGAATATTGCTGAGAACGAAGAAACATCAACCAGACGACGGGCAACGCAATTGGGCATGACCAAACGGACCCTACAGTGAATTTCAGTGAAAGACTTACACATGTTCCCGTACAAAGTGCAAATAGTGCAGCAGTTAATGCCTCCTGACCGTCAGTTGCGTGTGAACTACTGTCAAACCATTCTCAATCTCAACAACGAAGAGGACGATTTTTTGTCGAAAATCATCATGAGCGACTAGGCGCATTTCCACTTAAGCGGTTGACGTAAAAAGCAAAATCTTCGTTTCTGGGGCATTGAAAATCCGCGTGTGATGCACGAAGAGCCATTACATTCACTCAAGGCCACTGTGTGGTGCGGCGTTCACGCGGGATGAGTGATTGGGCCGTATTTTTTTGAGTACGCCATTTGCAATGCGGCCACTGTTACAGGCGAAAGCCATGATAAACGACTTCTTACTGCCAGAATTGGATGAGCGGGGCTTGGTGAGCATGTGGTTTCAACAAGACGGTGCAACCGCACACACAGCACGAGCCACAATGGATATTGTGAAGGAAGCGTGCCATCCACATATACAACCACACTGCTACCTCCCGCTTCCAGGTCTATCATTAGTTCGTTGGACACTAAGTTCCAAAGTAGGGGAACTTACCGTATGCCTTGCCACGTACCCCTGCTGACACATACTTAAGCAGACTACATTGACTTCTCTCCATGACAGGGGAATGTATAGGAAATCAGTTCTAGGCAGCTCCCAATGATATTATCAAGCGATGGTAGAATGATCTCAGAGGACCTTTGTACAAAGCTCGACAGGTATTAAACCGCCCGGCCCAGCAGTCTTTTATGGTTTGAAACTATGCAGTACCCACAGCAATTTGCCGCTTGTGATCAGACCGTCAATTATTGTCGCCACTGCAGAAGTCCTGTTAAGGTTGGGTCTCCAGTATCAAGTTAAGTGATTCATCACTTGAGGTGGGTCAAGAGCCGTCGCTCATTTTAAAGCAGCTAGCCATCGAAGGATTTGTAAGGAGGAGAGCATAATTCAAACTGAACTGGGTGTATCTGTGATCGGAAAAAGAGTATTCACACGACGGCCTTCGGATCTGCGCGTGAAATGGTTTAACCTCTAACAGGCCACGTGCCTGCTCAACGGAAAAGAATCGGCGCTTATTCTAATGCATTAGACTTAGGTCCTAAACTTCAGACACGAGATCAAGCGCTTTATAACAATGCGCTCACCAAAAAATATTGCGAACTCCTTGGCAAGACATATGAGCAATGTCCAATGTATGACGTCTAAATCTTACGAGGCCAGGATAGGAAAGGAGACTATCTGTGGTAGGAAAGTAAGCAAAACCTACTCAACACCATGTCTATCAACGTACTTAGGTTTGTGGACTTTAGACGTAAGGCGTGCCTGCAGTATTCTGGACATATGAACATTCCGGGCAGCCAACATTGAATCTTCGCAGAACACGTATCCTGACATCTCGCAACAACTATTCCACCACCATATTACCGAAGCACAGAAGACCAGTGGCAAGGCTGCCAATGTGCCATAATAGACATCGCAACCGGTGTGGTGGGTTTCACCCGACCAGTACCAAGGAATCTCTGGTTTAATGAAAAATGCCGGCAAGAAGCATAAACTTCTGCGCTGCCACGAGGGACGAAAGCCGCTTGTAAGCTCAACGAGCAGAAAAAAAAGGAAGAATATCGGCTTCATCCGAAGAAGAAAAAAACCACAAGAAGCGCATCGAGATGATTACTTTGTAGAGGACAAATACCAACTCATATCTCAGACCTTGCAAGGGGAGTTTGTTCCAGATGAATGGAATGTCAGCCCCATTTACCTGATCCACAAAAAAGAAGAACCCTTGAACTGCGCCAACTCCTCAACATCGCGTTAAGGTTTTATTTATAATATTGTGCGAATGTCTGAAACCCTTCATTAACATCATGGTTGGCCTCTATCAGTGTTGTTTAAGAACAGGAAAGTCCACCTCGAAAATTCTTATGAAGTCCAAATCGATACCCATCATCTTCTCATCAATTTTTCAGACCTCATAAGAGAACATTTATAGACGAGCTGTATACCTAAGAGTCATGTCTAGTTTCGTGCATCTGTGCAGAATGACGATTGAAGACGCTCACAGCTCTATCAAAGTTGGTAACGACTTAACCGAGACCCTTGATAGGTTTTAGACAAAGTGATGCGCAGACTTCTCAAACATCATACTCGAAAGAGTTGTGCGGAACTCACAAGCGACCACTAGAAACTCAGTCTGAAGTCTGAATTGGACAGAAAGTCACAGCCGAGAGCTATAACATAGAGATCGAAGGGACTTTGTCTACCTTGAGTCTGCTATCTATTTTACCAACAACACCCCAAAAGAATTGTTTATGCTAATCGCTGTTTCTTCAGGCTAATTAACCATTGAAGCTCTACCCCAGCGCAAGGGTATGGGCTGTTTTGAAAGCAGTTTAAAAAATCCTCGGTCTTTTCGGAGGAAAAAAAATTCATAAAATTTTCGAACCCATCTGCGTCGATGGGCCTTGAAGGAGGAGATTCATCGAGCTGTTTGGCTACATTGTCCTAGTCAGAAATTATCCATCAGTCTCATATAATTTTTTAGACACGTAGACAGAATGAACAGCAATGGTCCGAAGGAAGTAAAAATAGAATCTGAAATACACAAGTAGAGGTATGTGGCTAAGGACCGCGCTAAGTGGAGAGGTTTGAAAATTAAGACCAATGTCCATCCTGAATTGAAGTCCTGTCTAGTTTGGCAAGCTTGCAAGATTCTTATCTATTTGCCTGAATATCAGAGGGTTCCGAGGTGCTAAAAACCTGATTGATAGCTTCAAAGGGTCCTATTCTGTAAAGACAGGCACTTACTTACTTAACGGGCTCCCGACCCGTGTAGAGTCTCTGCCTGAGACACTGCAGCCTTCTATACTCTACTATCCCGGGCACGCTGCTTTGAGTTGTCCAGACCAAGCGCTCTGGCATCCCCGATGGCTTGGTCTTTAAACGGAGGTTCTGTCTTCCTTGTCTTCTCGAACCTGGGAACTGGGATTCGAAGATCCGCTTAGCTGGAGCATTATTGTCCATTCGCTCGATGTGGCTGAGCCAATGTAGTCGACGTGTTTTGGCTTTTTGGACTACAGCTCATAGAGTTCGCGGTTGTATCTTGTCTTACATTCGCCCTCCTCGCACTCAGGACCAAAAATCCGCCAAAGTATTTTTCTTTCGAAGGAACCCAGTATCAGCTCTCCCTTCTTGTTTATCGTCCAGCACTCGGCACCATAAAGCAGAACTGGAAGGAAAAGGGTTTTGTGGAGCACACATTTCGTCCTTCGAGTCAAGAGTTTTTAACCCAAGTGTTAGGGCAATTCTCGCCGGGTCTCCACTATGGTGTCTTTCGTGGAGTTCATGTTTACTCCGAGGTAGGTGAGCTCCTTAACTATCTCGAAATTGTTGCTATCAATAATTACGTTTTGTCTTGTTTGTTTGTTGATAGCATGTACTTAGTCTTGTCCTCATTTACTTCAAGGCCAATGGATTTCGCCTGTTCTTCAATCGCCGTGAACGCTTCTATCACGCCTTCCGTGTTAACACCTGCCCCGCGCACTATCTGCTCCAGTACAAGATTGAAGAAGTCGCATGATAGCTCATTTCCTTGCCGAAATCCGGTGTATGCATGAAATAGTTCGGAGGAAATATTTCCAAACTGCACGTTGCAGCGCGTGTTTTCCAGCGTCATGCGACATAGCTGAATCAGCCGGGAGCCATATAGAGCTCCTGAAGATGTATGCTTTCATATGCGGCTTTGAAGTCGATGAATAGGTGGTGTGTTTCGACTTGAAATTCGTTGGTCTTTTTCAGGACTTGCTTCAGTGTGAAAATTTGGTCTATAGTCGATCTGCCGGGCCGGAAGCCACGCTAGTACGTGCCACGGCAGTCATCGGGCATGTTTTCTTCCACTCATACTTGGTTGATGATTCGGTGCATGCTCCCTACCAAAACATCACCACCTATTTAAAGAGAGTGGAACTGGTTCTTCATTGTCTGGACGTGGGTTCTCTTCTTGCCCTATCACTCTCTCTACATGATGCCCATTAAGCAGCTGCTGGAATTGCTGTTTAAACACATCTACTATTCCCTGCGCTTCGGTGACTAGATTTCCTTCGCTGTCTCGAAGAGCCTGCAGCCAGTTGCCTGGCTTTTTTATAAAACCTCCGGATGTTATTACGATCACACGACTCTTCGATCTCCTTGAGCCTTGAACCTTGTTTTGCGCTGCAGCGCTTTCTTGTGTGCATCTTCTGTCACCTTTTTCCTGTACACGCATTCACACCATACCACGGGCTCTTTCTCTGGGGTGGCTGGTACCCTACAGTGGTTTCGGCTACGTCCTTGAGGATGTCGCGATACTGGCACCACTGATTGTTGGCGTTTGTGGTAGGTGAGTGCACAGAGGAGAGTCTCATAGTCAGGAGCTCCCTGTAGACTCTGGCTACTTCAGGTGTGCTAAGGCGCCCAACGTCGAATTTCTTCTTTTAGGCGGTTCGCAGCTTCTTCTTGTTGAACAGTCGAGCTCTGAATTTAGCCGCGACAAGAAAATGGTTCGGAATGTGTGCACGTCGAGGATGTTGGATGCGTGCCTCGCATCGATTAGTACATGGTCGATTTGGTTGGCGGTTCGACTGTCTGGAGAGCGCCAGGTTGCAGTGTGGATCCTCAGCCTTGGAAACCTAGTGCTACTTATCACCGTATTCCGAGTCGGTAGCCATTATCTGTTGTCGTTTCGTGGATTCTGTGCTTACCAACTAACCCGCCAAAGATTATTTCCTTTCCGACTTTAGCATTGAAGTCCCCGAGTAAAACTTTTACATGGTACTCCGGACAGGCTCCGTAGGCTCCATTCAGGAGGTCATAGAAATCCTCCTTGATGGGATCTTCAGCCTCGTTGGTAGGGACGTGGGCACATATTAGGCTTATGTTTTGGAAAGTAGCTTTAATGCGGATCGCAGAAAGGCGATCACTTATCGGCTTGAAGTCAATAACTTTTGTCCTAAGCCGATTTCCCACGACGAATCCACATCCTGATACATGCAGTCTTCTGTTGCAGCTGTAATATAGTACGAGTAAATTTCTCAACTTTTTCTTTTCATCATACCTGATCCTATCCATGGTATCTCCTGGATCGCGACAATGTCTGCCTTGTACCGCGTGAGGACCGACTCAAGTTTTTGAGTGGCACCTGGGGCGTAGAGTGTTCATACATTCTAACCGTATCTTAATTCCTGGTTCTGTTGTAAATAAGAGATACGTAAGATGAAATTAGCTCAAATTGAATCACCAGCCATTTCTTAATTTCTAAATGTACGTACTTGCCTTCAACTCGCCAGCTTACTCGTAAATGCTGAAGGCCAACGAAGCATTACCCGTACATACAGGTGGTTTTCCTTTTCACAGTGGAAGGATTCCATTTACCCGCATCCATACCGACCAAAAAGCCCTCCTTTCGACATGAAAGTCCATCAAAACCATCCCAAAACAATGTTAAGATCGTTTCAAAATTTTTAAAATGTTTTTTGTAAAAATCTTTGTTGTTTACGCTTGTTCTTTTTTTTCTTTTCTTTTAATTCACCCACATGTTGTTTCCATTCCAATGGTAGCGACCATAAAAAAAAGAAAAAATGAAAGGAAAAAAGCTCAAGGACATAACATAACGACGTTGCCACCCCAATCAACCATCACTTAGCACCCACCCATCCATTGGAAGTAGCTACATTGGAAATTTTCGAATGTTCTCAAAGCTCTCGGTCTCCGGAAAGTTACTCTGTAGAGAATGATTTTGTTCGAAGTCAGAAATGTTCTTCCTCTCAGTCGTGGAGTTCCAGTCGTACGGTCTGTATGGAGCTCTCTCCGCGTAAAAGAATTTTCAGAAAATTGAGAAAAAAGCCTCAAAATCCTCAAATACGCTGTCGGTTGGCGTCAAGTTATCGGTTTTTACAAAAAGGATACACACTCGCAGACAAAAAAGAAGCGCAGGTAAAATAAAATTCAATCGTACTCCTGATAGTCCTGTGAAATCGAGTGAAGTGAAAAGTTAGCTCAAGTACAGATAAAGGGAATCCCAATCCGAATCCGAATCCGAAGTAGAACCAACAAATTAAGAAAAAAAAAAAAATTAGAAAAAAGTTGATCTCAACTTGTGGTGTGTGTTATATTTGTATGTCGTACTCGTACATCTCTGCTTGTTTTAGTGTCGTGTCCTTTTTTTGCTGTTTATTCTGGTCCTGCAACTGGCACTAGAGCTGCTCTCAATCTCTCAGTGCTTTCACGTAGTACTCGTATATTCCTTATCTAGGGCTTTCCAACAGAGCCACACCATACCACCATTGCCGCCGCCACCATTTCCACCATCATCACCATCACCACCATCACCACCACCATCAAACGGCAATCCTCATCCGCCCTCAACGTAATAAGTGTACAAGAGGATTGCGTAAAAGAATTCCCTTCGTCGTTGTCCTTCGGGGAGGATATGAAACGGAACAAACGGTACGCGTGTTCGTCTACAATTCAATTTAAATTGAAGAAAAAATTTATCTACTAAAAAGAAACAAAAAAAAAAAAAGAAAGTGTATCCTTGTGGAGAGTCCTTACGGGGTGAAGTTTAAGTAAACCTTCAGGTTGACAGATACTGGCGCCATAAAAGCGAATTTCTCTTCTTTCCTACCTCGTTTAAACTACCCGCTTCGGTTATCTCATTCAAAGATGTCAACTGTAATTATCCTGAGATGATAATTTGCATCCTTTTTGCCTCAAAATAAAACTGAAAAAATTCTCTTACCCCTTTACGAAGACTCAGAAAGTGTTCAAATTTAGTTTGGTTCACCTTGAAGGCCAACAAGAAAAAGTGAAAAATAAAATTTTAATTAAATTTTGAGGTGTTATCCTATTATCCTTTCGTCCATGTATATCCTTTTCTTAATTTTTTTATTTTTATTTTAGTTTTCCTCGTTGTTGTGCGAAAGTGCGTGTCCATCCACGATAATCGTTAAATTTAATTTTGCGTTATATTCTGTGTCGCCCAGCAAAGAGAAGTGAATAAATACCAGAGTGTCCTTTTGTGTGATATCCTTACATTTGTTGCGGTTTTGTAATTTTGTCGTCATCGTCATCGTCATTGTCATTATCGGTTCGCGGTAGCCTTACTAAATTGTGGTGTGTCCTTTAAGTGAGTTACGAGTAGGTCCGAGCCAAAGTGTCTGAGTGGTGGAAAATATCTTAAATGTTTGCTGTAAGGTCAGTGGTGTCATTATCAATGTTCGAAAGGACATAGCGACATAGATAAATTGTTAACTACCTTCCCCCGTCTCCCCCCCCCCAAAAAAAAAAATAAAATAAATAAATATCTGTTTACCGAAACACAGATTGAAAAATTCAAATCGAAAACACGTTAACCGACGAAGCAAGAATATTTACAAAAAAAACAACAAAAAAACAACCGTTTTTAAGGATACCCACGCAGTAGAGTGGTGAACTGATTAAACGCTTCAGGATACGTATCTACGGAAATAGAAAAGTAAGTCCTTAGCCTGATTTCTTTACACGTTCCGAGTTTTGCGTTTCGCCCTTTTTGCAACTTGAAATTCGAAATATAGGACACGTTTACTTGGTCTTATTTGCTTTTCGTCCTTTTTCGAGGTGGCCTATTTCTGTTGATTGTTCGTTCGTACACCATTTGGCGTTCGGCCTTAACCTTTTTCTTTCTTTTATTTATTTTTTGTATTTTGATGATTGATGATGGTTAATTAATCGGACGACAAATTAGCCTAATGGGGCCGGGACTTTGCTTCTATTCTGGTGCGCTGAATATAGCCATTGTAGGGGGTGGTCGGTTGTAGTCTCGTGAGTCTCAGGGGCAAGTAATTGCATGCTCACCTTGAGTCGAGTGTCCTTTTTGTGTGTGTTCCTCTTATTATTTTCTCTTTATTCTCTTTCTTTTCATTTCGGTTGAGTTAGTTTTACGAGTATGTTTTGCGTGAGAAGTTGTGAGGGGGGGGGGGAGGGGGGTTAATGTGCGTGCTTGGGGGTCACTAAAGTCCTGGTAAGACTGTTATTTAGGTGCCATGCATGGAAATTCGTATTTTCTCGGATACTTGTGTGAGAAATCATGTTATTATGACAGAAATTGTAGAGAAAAAAATGGATTGCATTATAGAAATGAAGTTGGAAGTTGGTAAATACTCGTAATTAGGTTCTAAATGGATTGCTGGAGGGACATACTCGTACATATGACCTGAAGAGAATGACCATTTGAATCGATTTTTTTTTTTGTACAATAAATAAACGAACATTATAATGCTGATAGAGATACATATGTATGTAAATCGATAGAACACCTGTTAATCGGAAGTCATATCAATTAATTTTGGTGAATTATGGGAAATTCCATCAGCGCTTTGTAGTGGATTGGTGATAGTTAATTGCTTTCTTGATGAAATGATAAGTATACATAGTAGGCGCAACCTCCTCCATTTAAGGCACATTAAGTACTTGCCACACTACGATCAGCTACATGTCTTTAATTTGTGCAAATTGGTTAGATTAACTATCGTAATGCAAGTGAGATCCTTGTGTCTTCGGGGACTCCAGCGATCAATTCTATTAGATCGTCATTATAAGCGAATCATGGTCTTATCCTCTAAATATATTGTGTAAATTTTTTAACTGAGAGCTCGACAATTGGTAGATGAAAATCGCCAGGAAAATGTGGTGGAAGGATACTTAAAGCGTTTTCATTAGATGCGCCTCAATAGATTTTCTAAAGGTTGTCTTTTTATTTATTTATTTATTTATCATTATCCTCGTTTTACAATTTACAAATAATTTCTAAAAAAAATAACAAAAGTATGTTGCAGCTTAAAATGCGAGAATAATACGATGCCATGTATAGACTCGGTCTTAAAGCGACGGATAACCCGTCGTTTCCCAGAAGCGGGTCTTATTTGGATCTATTACTGTACGACGAACGTATACGTCTGACAGGTACAAATTTACAAACGCTTAACTGTCTGCGCACATTCGTGTATGACAGCGACCATTGCGGTTTTAGCACCGAAATAACAGTTCCCAACGAAATTGCGGAATTGGAGGAGTTTGTTCAAAGATACTCTTACAACTACAGTAAGACTCGATGGACACGCTTCTCCGCAACCTTGACAAGAGCACTCTCCTCGAACACGCTCCACCCACCGTCCAATAGGAATTTATCAAACGAGGAGATAGATAAGTACCTTAAACGAATGGACGAGACAATAAAACAAACTATGGACACTACAATACCGCGGTATAAACAAACGACTTACGAAAATCTGTTCCGCAATCCTACTATTGACGCACTGCACCGACAGAAAAGTAGACTTCTGACAAGACTGAAAAACTTATACAGACAGTTTACAGACAGACAAGACCCAGAGATTAGGACTCTGAAGTCGTCGATTAAAAAAATATTCAAATGTTACTCAAAGAGAATTGCAGAATTGCTGTAAGTTTGTATTGGAACAACAAGGTTCGGGCTGTAAACACCAGCAACCCGAATATGTTCCCGCAAATAAATAAACTATTTCGGAGAAAAAATCAAAACGACCTTCAGTGTCTTAAAATAGCCCGGACTACAGACAACGAACGGTTACTAACAATTGCAGGCATTGATACAAATGAGGCCGCTGATGATGACGACTTCTTTGTGATCGAGGATCCACAGGAGAAGGTTGAGGCCATAGGGGCGACTTTCCAGGAAGTATACAAGGCCAATGATATCATTGGCCCTAATTATGACCTGGACAATCGCGTCTTGGTGCACAACTTCTATATTCGAAATGAAGTAGAGAACTGGCGATCCGAGGGCTCTGGTTTCACCCGGTTCAGCGACGAAAATATGGCAAATAATGTCATTGCCAGAGAAGGTGACCTACCCCCGTTCATTTCGAAGGAAGAACTTCATGAGATCTTCGACACAATCAGAAGTAAGAAATCAGTGGGGACCGATGGTATTCCGAACATCGTGCTTCGACATCTTCCTCTAGAAGCGGTGGACATTTATACCACCCTGTTTAATAATGCAATGAATAATGCACATTATCCAGCGCATTGGAAAACGGCGGTGGTTCAACCTATCCCCAAAAAGGGAAAGGATATATCCAATCCGGCGAATCTCCGGTCGATAAGTCTCCTTCCGAATATCAGTAAGGTGTTCGAAAAAGTAATCAATAGAGCTCTGACTAGGTGGGTTGAGGACAAACATATAGTTCCGGATAATCAATTCGGTTTTAAGGCAGGACATGCTATCTCACATGCCGCGTCTAAACTGGTGTCCGATATCCAATGGAATAAAGGCAAAAAACAGTGCACTGGTGCCTGCCTAGTTGACTTGGAGAAGGCTTTCGACACTGTATGGTTAGAAGGTCTTTTCTACAAGCTGGCTAGTCTGGGGATCAGTAAACCACTCTTGTACATTCTTTATAATATGCTAACCAACAGACAGTTCATCGTGAAAAATGGTGATGTGACTTCTGTTGGAATATTTCATATTAAAAATGGTCTTCAGCAAGGCGCGGTCAATTCGCCGATCCTATTCAACATTTATACAAGCGACTTGATAGGTTCACTTCCCCATACTATTGCGTACGCAGACGACTTGATAGCGTACAGAACAGGTCCAAAAATCGAGGTCATTAATGGTCTCTTACAGCGTGACTTCGATAAGATAAGACGATTTTGCGATGACTGGAAGTTGAAAATAAACTTTCAGAAGTCGGAAACCATTCTCTTTAGGACGCCGTTGTCTGGAGCCTCTAGGGATACCAGAACAAATTGGCGAAAGTTCTCGATCATTGGACAACACGGACAGCCTCTTGCCTGTCGAAATGTAGTCAGATACCTTGGGATCTGGCTAGATCAGTTTCTGTATTTTAACAAAAATGTAGATGCTGCTCTGGCCAGAGCTAAAGGCGCTTTTACCCTCACAAAGAGACTGTTTTATAGCAGCCAACTCGATGCGAGGGTAAAGATAATCTGCTACATGGCCCTTATCAGGCCCATGGTGGTATTTGGGTGTCCCGTGTGGTTCAATGTACGAGCAAGCTTAATGGAAAAGATTCGGGTGTTTGAGAGGGCTTGCCTTAGGGTATGTCTTCGCTTGTACAGAACACCAGAGTCGGAGTACAAAAAATTTTATCCTAATGAGGTCCTATACAACAGGGCGAACCTAATACGAGTGGACAACTTCGTAATTAAGCTGACTCGAAGGCACATTGCAAGAGCAATGGCCTCGACGAATAACCTGATATCTGGGGCTTACTACCCCAATTACCTTTATCATGAGAGTGTGCGCTCTAACGGCTTCGTTCCACCGGAAGCATTCCTCTACCTTGATCAGATAGGGTTGATCCAGGATAGATCAGCGGTCCCGTTAATCTTCCATGTCGCTCGGACAGCTGGGGACAGGCGACTCAACTACAACAGAGACGTCGCACACGGCAGGGTGGATCGTCTCAGGTTCAGTAGGGCGGTGGGGAATCACGATAAAAGGGATGTCGTTCGGCAGCACCAGCATTTCTGGTGGTTGAATGATGGGGAAGATGTTTCGTCGTCGTTTCCGTCAATTACGGACCAGCCTCACTAATGAGGCAGAGCTGACCAATCTATTTGCTTTGTAAATAGCGATGGCCAGCTTACATAGGTTTAGGTTAGTATTTAAGTAATATATATATATATTAGTATATACGAAGGTATATACTAATGTATGTATATAATTGTGTACAACGTCTATATGTGTGTTTGTATGCATTGTATGTAGGTTAGGTAGATTAAGGTTTATTTTAAGTTAGATTTTAAGTTTTTATAAAAATAAAAAAACAAGTCCATATGCTAAGTTTTTTGTTGACAATTCTTTTCTTAGCCTAAGTATAGAAAATAAATATTCATTAATAAAATGCAAATAAAGTCGAAAGACATAGATATAAGAATTTAGAGTAGCTTAGAGTGCCTGTGTAGGGCCAGTAAGTTAGTATAAGATTGTTTAGTAATTTTAAGCTAGCATTTAAGCATTTTTTGTTAGTATGTAAGAATTAATGATTAAGAAAATAAAATGCATTTAAAACTAAAACTAGAACAAATAACAACCATTTTATTCTAGATGCAAAAAGGAAAAAAAATTCATAAGGAAAATTTGTTTAGAGTATATTAAAAGATTAGTCAATGTAGTGTAGCAAAATCTCGATTTCGTTCTGATTGTAGCTAAAAAGCCATTGTTTAACTCTTTTCATGAAAGTACGCAAATTACCTACGAATCTTGTATCTACAGGGAGACTGTTGAATAATTCACAGGATAAAATAGAATATGAATTTCTGTAGCAGGTGGTACGAAAAGCAGGAATAGCGACAAGAGATTGTTGATGGCTCCTCAAGTTGTAAGCGTTAGAATCGGACTATGCATATAACCACCTCGGATGAAAAATATTTTTAAGACCTTAAAATAAAACAGATGCCTAACTGGTAGGATTTGCATGTATCTAAATAATTCCATGGAGTGGGCCAGACGAGAAGAACCACAGATCTTCCGTATGACACACTTTTGTAGAACAATCAACGGCTGAATTTTACTCAGGTAAGCACTTCCCCAACATCCTATACCGTACTGCAATTTCGACTGAAATATCCCATAATAAATTGATTTTAGAGTATTAAAAGGAAAAAAATTCTTTAGACAGTAGAATGAGCGAACGGTAGATAACAGATATTGCTTTAAACTTAAAATATGGTTAGACCAACATAAATTTCGGTCAATAATAACACCTAGGTATTTAAAATGGCTTACATTTTTAATTTTAAAGCAACTGTCCTGGCAGGGAACATTCACGTCGAAAGACATTTTAGAGCATTGGACTGAAAATGGAATGTGAAACATGTTAAACCTTGCACATTTAGAAGCATGGAATACGACCTCAAAATCTGGAGACTCATGCGTTGTGAGACTGAAAAACATAAGTTTTGTCTTATCGCTTACTATTAGCTTATGCTCCGTGAACCAAAGTCTTAGCAATTCAACATCATGGTTTATATCAGCCACTAAGTTTAAGGGATTGGCGGAATCATATGCGATCCCAAGGTCATCTGCAAAAGCCCTGACTTTTCCTACAAATGGCTGGGTAAACAAGGAGTTGACATATATGAGAAATAATATAGGTCCAAGGACCGAGCCCTGAGGGACACCAAGGTTGATAACCATAAAGTTACTTAGGCTGGATTCGATTTTCACTTTTTGTTTTCTGTCTTTTAGGTAGGACATAAACCAGCTATGTATCGAACCACGATATGGTCAACCATATCAAATGCTTTTGTTATATTAACAAAAAGTCCAGCACAAGACCTTTTTTCATCCAAACCTTTCTGTATAATGGAGCAAAAATCTAAAAGGGCGTCTTCAGTAGAGAGCCCAACTCTAAACCCAAATTGCATTGGACTGAAGAATTGTATTTTTTTCAGATACTCTAACACTCTTTTCTTTACGCATTTCTCAAAAACTTTACTGATAGAAGACAACAGTGAAATTGGTCTATAGTTGCTTTTATCATGTTTGCTTCCTTTTTTAAAGAGGGGAATAACAAGAGCACATTTTAAAACTTCAGGAAAACATCCGGACAGGATACTCAAATTGAAAATATGCTCCAAAATATCAACAATATTGAAGGAAATGTTTTTAAGCATAACATTGGAAATACTATCGCTGCCACAGGAGTTGGAGCTATTTAAGGAGTGGATGGTCCTCAAAATCTCAACCCCAGAAATTGGTTCGAAAAAGAAGCTATCCCTTGCAAAACTAATATCTGTAAGCCTGGATTCGGGATAGCAATAATTGCAAATGTTAAAATTATTTGTTTGAAAAGAATGTTGCTCAATTGAAGCAAAGGATTTGTTAAATTCGTTTGCTATTTCTGTGGGTTCTGAAACATTAATATTTCCATTTTTTAAGACAACAGAATTATTTTGCTTGCTTACACTTCAATTCATAATTTTATTGATCACTTTCCATTCTTGTTTAAGATTCCCTAGCGCAGCCCTTATCTGATTGTGATAGTAATCATCGCGGCATTTTCGTACTTCATTATTTATTTATTATTCGACATATACGGTTATAGCGACGCTTTAGACTAGCGTTCTGTGGATGTTTAAGGCACTTTTTCCGTCATTTGTGTCTTTGCCTAATTTTCCTAAGAAGTAACCAGCTAATCCAAGGCTTTAGCCTGAAATCTGTCTTTTTAATGATAATGACATAGCTAACTGAGCTTATATAATTATTTAATATCGTCAAAAATAAATTAACAGCCGTAGATACATTATCTTGAGTATACACCTCTTCCCAATTTTCGAAACGCAGTAAATTATTCAACAGCTCGTAGTTAATTTTATTCAACTTTCTTGGAAAATTATGCTTTTTTTCTTTTCTACTTTCCAAGCCATTAAAAATTACACCAGTCATACAATGATCAGATATTTGAAGATCGAGGTTGATACCAATGTAAGCATTAGGACTAATTCTCAAAAAACGAGCAAATACATGGTCAATGCAAGTACCTGCAATTGGTCTAGTAATATCATTCATTAAAGAGGTTAAACCATGCTCTGCCATAAGCGCAAGATATAAATCTAACACAGGAATAGCGTTTAGCAAATCCAGATTGAAATCGCCTAAAACAACAGGTTAATCGATTTTTCATCACATAAAAAAGTTTGAAATTCGTCTAGAAACACATGAACTTATAAATTGCATTTAAGTCATCAAAAGATCTTATAACTAAAACTTCACCATTTACATCCTTACTCAACAGAATGTTACAATTATTTAACCATAAGTATTTGAATTTTTTTTCTGCTTTAAGTTTTTTTGCTGCCATAAACAATGCACGAGTGTGCTTAGTGAAACAATCGTTGATAAAAATATTTCTTTTACTATCACCAGTAAATAACGAGGAGTTCAGCTTCTTTTTTCCATTTTGTTTGCTTTTCATAATTCTCTGTTTGACATTTAGCGATGAAAGATGCACGCATATAATATTATTGTGCGTACGCTTTAATTCACTTGACGAATTTATTTTTTCTATGCGCTTTACGTAGATTTTTTGGATCTCATCAGGAGTGACAGAGATGTTTAGTGCATCACCGAAAATTTTTTGCACGCATTCCTCAGCATTATTGTTATTAGCGTCTGGTACGCTACCGTTGAATCATGAGAAAGAATATTATTTGGCCCGAGATGCGAGCATTTACTGAAGAGATTCGAGTCAACATATTGTTGTCGTTCCAGTGAAACAGGGAAACGCCTGAAGTGAGAAAAAATTGCGGCTGTACGCTGGTCAGTAAGTCAGGTCCGCAATAAATTGATTTTGTTCTCCAGAACTGGATACCTACCGAACGTCCCTGTATCGTATTTGCAAAAAGACTTAGATAGACGGTCATACTGGCTCTCTAGATAAGCCCAAATGACTGTTGAACTTGGCCCCGTTAAAGATTCAAATTTGTATCCTCACTGATGAGCTTAATAAGCAAAATGTCCACCTTCTTACAGAGAAACGACCGTAGATATTCATACAGCAGACATTAAGGACAACGAAATTGACTACCTAGTGTGGTTTTTTATGCCGGCGGTAACTGCGCCTTCCGAGATGATGCCAAAGAGTCTGTTACAGTCTGTTACAGGCCACTATCGCTACCTGTTAAACAATATTTTTTTGGCGTAAATTGGAACAGGAATTCTTAGAAGATACATATAAGTTTCAGCAGGACGGTGTCTAATTGAGAGGTGACTAATTGAGACGGAGCTAAGTGATCTTATTGCCAAAATTGGTCCCATCAATTAGCTATGTCATTGGCGCGATAAACAAAGCTCCTTCAGACATTTCTCTTTGGGGCTACATTAAATATCTGGTCTATACCAATGAACCAGAAATTATAGATAATCTGCAAGGGAACACTTGTAGTTATTATGCCGGAATATTTGTCGAGCTATGCGAAACAAATCATGGAAATGTGGGCCACCGCATCAGCTCATGCAAGCAGTTTCGTGTGGGCTTTCATCTTATCCGATAGACTCATATCAGATTTGCCTTTATAGATAGATAGATATACAGTAAAAAACGGTTATAACGATGTCGAAGGCAACAATTGCGATTGTTTTGTACATTTAGCTGAGTAAAATATTTTTCTAAGAGAGTGGTCCAATGGATTTCAAAGTTCGGATGTATTCGAATTGGCTTAACAGGATTCAAGACCATGAAAGGATTAAGTGTTGCCGCAACAGTAAGTAATTGCTTCGCTAACAGATGGGACGTGTACTCGTTAGGTTCCCTCATCTTCAGTTGCATTTTCGTCGTCGTCATCAGCACCATTCGTTTGAATATCTAATACCAACTCATTATCTATTAACTTATCCCAATCTGCTTAAAATTTTGAGAACGTTTGTATTTGTCGAGCCCACTTTTCTCCCTGAACTTAAAAGTCTTGTCAGAGGTCGTCTTCAAATCCTTCCCCAAACTTGGGAATAGGGCAGTTGATAAAATAACCTTCGGCACTAGATACATACGAGGGCGGGTCAATAAGTCCGTGACTTTTGGATTAAAACACAGATTTTTTGATAAAAAAATAATTTTATTTTTCAGCGTAGTCTCCCTTGAGCTCTATACACTTTGTCCAACGCTTCTCCAATTTTTTTATCCCTTCCAAAAAAAATGATTTGTCGAGGTCCTCAAAATAGGCCTTTGTTTGCGAGATGACTTCATCATTGGAGTCAAATCTTTTTCCACCAAGCCATTTCTTCAGGTTTGGGAACAAGAAGTAGTCGCTCGGAGCCAAATCTGGAGAATAGGGTGGATGAGGGAGCAATTCATAGCCCAATTCATGGATTTTTGCCATGGCAACTGCACATGTGTCTGTGGTCGACTGTGAGCAAACGCGCACCCATCTTGCGGAAAGCTTTCTCATGCCCAAGTGATCATTCAAAATTGAAACCACTGAGCCATGCGAGATCCCTACGGCTTCCACAATCTCTCGCACTTTCAATCTTCGGTCGGCCAACACCATATCGTGAATTTTTTCGATTGTTTCGGGTGTAGAGACCTCAACTGGGCGTCCAGGACGTTCGGCATCTTCAGTGCTTGTACGGCCACAACGAAATTCAGTAAACCACTTTTTTACCATTGAAATCGATGGTGCAGAGTCCCCATAGTATTTATCAAGCTTAGCCTTGGTCTCGGTAGTGGTTTTTTTTCGCAAGAAATAATGCTTAATAAGCACACGAAATCACTTTTTTCCATTTTCTCCTCAAATTAGTGAGTAGTCTGATAAAAATAGCTGTCAAACACAAACTAACTGACGCAGCAAGTTTAAATTTTGACAGGAGTCAACTGACAGATGCCTGTTGACAGGAGCAGTGTTGCTGTTTCAGTAAAGAGGTCAGAAATTCAAAAAGTCACGGACTTATTGACCCGCCCTCGTATTTAGAAGAAGATGGAAAATATCAACACCTTAAAATGTAAAAACAAATTTTTTTTCCATCGTTATAAACAGTTTTTACACTTAAATCTTCTCCAACAAGCTATTCCATACCTAGAAAGGAAAATACCGTAGTCGATTGTTGTAAGTAGCTTTATAGAACAAACATTCGTAAAAACTACAATATGTAGTACCATTTGTAGACATACTCACTCCTATTGCCAGAAAAATATTAGTTTTCTTACATATATCACGTCCAAAACTGACAGAATGTTTGAGTTTCAAAAAAAGTATATTTTTAAAGTTATTTGGAGGGTAGATGTAAACTTGACCACTTTGACCACAAACTGAGCAGAAAATATAAAATTAATTAAAATTTCACACGAATTGTACTAGCATTTCTAATTAGGTGACACTAGGGGATATTTAACAAGTTAATGCATTGGGTCTTAATTCGTGCGGTTTGCTAAGAGATGGCGTAACTTGTATTATTTCATTGTTATTTTTCCATTGGAACATGCGTTGGAAAGCTACTGTCATTGTACGTCATTTCAGTATATGTCATTCATTGGAAGCGTAAACAACAATAATTTTTTTTCACTCAAATATGTCGAACTTTGTGGCTGAAAAAGTGTTTTTGCGGGGAGTTCTTCTTCATTACTTTAATATGAAGAAAACTGCTGCCGAAAGTCATCGTATTTTGGTGGAAGTTTATGGTGAACATGCGCTACCTGAGCGATCGTGCCAAAAGTGGTTTGCACGATTCAAGAGTGGTGATTTTGGCTTAAAAGACGATGAACGTCCTGGGCAGGCAAAAAAGTTTGAAGATGAAGAACTGGAGCATTACTCTATCAAGATTGTTGCCAAATGCAAGAAGAGCTCGTAGAATCTTTGGGTATCACTCAAGCAGCCATTTCAAAAGGTTTAAAAGCAGCTGGATATATTGAAAAGCAAGGAAATTGGGTTCCACATGAACTCAAGCCGAGAGACGTCGAAAGGCGGTTTTGCATGTCCGAAATGCTGCTGGAACGCCATAAAAGGAAGTCATTTTTGCATTGGATTGTTACTGGTGATGAAAAATGGATCCATTACGACAACCCCAAGCACAAAAAATCATATGTGAAATCCGGCCAACTAGCCAAATCAACGGCAAAGCCGAATATCCATGGCGCGAAGGTAATGCTCTGTATTTGGTGAGATCAGATGGGTGTGCTGTATTATGAGCTGCTAAAACCGGGTGCAACCATCAATGACAACGCTACCGAACACAATTAATCCGTTTGAAGAGAGCAGTAGCCGAAAAACCCCCGGAATATGCGACCAGACACGAGGCAATAATTTTCCATCATGACAACGCTCGGCCCCACGTTGCTATTCCGGTTAAGAACGTTTTGGAAAACAGTGGATGGAAAGTCTTACGCCACCTTCCTTATAGCCGAGACCTTGCCCCTTCTGTCTACCATTTGTTCCGGTTGATGCAGAACGCCCTCACTGAAATACGGTTCACATCAGAGCAGAATATCAAAAATTGGCTTGATTCATTCTTGGCTGCCAAGCCGGCGTAGTTCTTTTGGGATGGTATCCACAAATTTGTCAGAAAGATGGGAAAAAGTCATAGCTTCAGATGGGCAATACTTTGAACAATACTATTGTATATGTTTTTCTTAAATAAAAGTTCAAATTTTGAAAAAAAAACCGCACGAATTAAGTTATATACCCAATAATTGTATACGAATTGCGAATAAAATTTATTCACTATATTACTTCAACCTTATCTCAAGTTGAAGAATGACACAAGGAGGAAAAAATGAAAAATTTACTGCTAACATTTAAAGAGTTGTTGAACGAGGACAACGAATGGAAAATATAGTAGTGTTTCTAATTAATTGGCAAGTTATTTATGGTTCACATTATTGATAAAGAAATGTTATAGAGTAGTGCATATTTTAACTTGGATGTTCGTAATCAAGATAAAAACTGGGTACCACATATCTGTTGCCTTAGCTGTCATACAAAATTGACGTGTTGGCTTAGAGGAAAATGTAAAGGAATGCCTTTTGGTCAACCTGTACTATGGCGCGAACCTAAAAATCATGTGAGTGACTGCTATTTTTGTCTCACTAATATAAAAGGGTTTTCTTAAAAATCTAAGTACACAATAAAATATACAGATGTATCGTCTGTCACGAAAATAGTGCCACATTCAGATGACATTCCAGTACCTAAGCCACCTAATTTTGAACCGAATACAAGTGACTCTGACGAAGACTATGAAGTGAATTGTGTGGAGGAGGAAGAATTTCCAGTTCCAAGTAACTCAAAAATTTCTCATCTGGTTAGTAAATCAGAGCTTAATGATCTTATTAGAGATTTAGATTTAACTAAAGAAAAATCTGAAGTACTAAGTTCAAGATTTAAGCAATGGAATCTCTTTCAGCCGGTTATTAATGTGACTATTTACCGGAAGCGTCACAATTCCTTTATAGATTTTTATTTAGCGGTTGGTGACTTAGTTTATTGTTCTAATGTCGACGGTCTGATGGCTGAGCTGGGTCATAAGCACATCTCATCTAAGTCAAGTTTAAAAAGTGGCTTAATCCGCAATGGAAATAAATTTTCATCGTTGCCAGTAGCTTTTGGTGCTCGTTTTAAAGAAACGTACGATGTACTGAAACATATCTTCGAACAAATCATGCATAATATACATAAATGGTTTTGGGGCTACAGACTGGTTACACAAAGTATTGTTGTTTTTTATGTGAATGGGACAGTCGAGCTAGAAATTTACATTACATTCAGAACATGGACTTCAAGAACTACTTACATTCCAGGAAAAAAGAATATTAAATTTGACAGTTTAATTGATCCACAAAAAGTTATATTACCACCTATGGACTTTTCAAAAACTTCATAAAAGCTATGAACAAAGATGGCCCCGGATTAACGTTCTTGGGGAACAAATACCCATCTTTGAGCGAGCGGATATCAAAAAGATAGTAAAATATGCAGAATTCATTTCAAGCCTAAATGAAGTAGAAATAGAAGCCTGGACTCCTTTCGTCGCAGTTACTCAAAACTTTTTGGGGAATCATAAATCTCCGCAATATGTTGACCTTGTTGAGAAAATATTGCAAGCTTTTCATAAAATGGAATGCAATATGTCTTTGAAAATACATTTTCTGGAGTCGCATTACGATTTTTTCCCAGAAAATATGGACGCTATGAGTGATGAACTTCTTATCCTTTTATTAACCCTTTCCTCGTTATACGAACTTATGCGTAACGAGTTTCCCATTTTTACTGCATCGCCGCTGCTCCGCTTATGGGAGCAGACCGCAGAACGCGTCTACATAATGCTCAGTCCTGGATCGCTTCAGTGGTTGGCACCAGGCGTTGTTGCGCATTTGCCATCTGAGAAATCCAGGAATTCTTTTTCTGACCTCGTTTTCTTACAGTTGGAGTGACCGTAGTTGATACTGCCTTTTTAACCGGATTTTCCGCAGATCTTCTTTGAACGTGGCAATACCAGCTTATTTTATTCGCCTCAAGCTGTTCGGTTACCGAATTCTTTATATGACGACTTCCTCTTATACGCGTAGATCTAATGCAATCGCGTTTAGTGACTCCACTAGACATCCTTAACATTTTAATTTCCGCTGCCGTCATTTTGTTTTTAAACTCTTCGCACATTGTCCAGCACTGTGAACCGTATATAAGAGCTGGTCTAACAACCGTGGTGTAGAGTTTCCCCTTTAATTTAAGTGGAAATTTTCGGTCGCAAAAGATTCCCGAATTTTCCCGCCATTTCATCCATCCCACACTCACTCTGTGGTTTACGTCGTCGTCACATTTCGCTTCCATGTTAACGATTTTTCCTAAGTACTTATAGATAGTGCTTTTCGGAAGAACTATTCCGTCTAACATTATATCCGGAACAGGTCGCAACGGATGTGCAAATGGGCACGTCAAATGCTCCGTCTTTGAACGACTTATTTTAAACCCGTTTCTCTCTAGCGTATTTCTCCATGAATCTAAGGCGTTCTGTAAATCTTCGACGTTATCGCTAAGTATAACTGCGTCGTCAGCGAAGAGAATTGGCGTTACATTTGCTTCGCGCATGCAGTCTTTTAAAAGATAGTCGAATACTACGTTAAAGAGGAAAGGGCTAAGTACGCTTCCTTGATGCACTCCGATATTAACTGGAAATTCTCTCGTTAGTCCGGCAGAGCTTTTTACCGCAGTTTTCACGTTTCCGTACATGTCTTGTATTATTCTAACATACGTTTCCGGTACGTTTTGAGACCTCAGCGCGGCCCATATGAGATCCCTAGGCACTCGATCGAATGCTTTCTCGAGCTCGATAAATACCATGTGTAAGTCCTTAGACGAATCTCGGTGCTTTTCCATTATTATTCGTAGGCTTTGGATAGCGTCCACCGTCGATCTTCCTTCAACAAATTCACACTGGCTATTATCGAGCTTTATTATATGCCGAAGACGTTCGTTTAAGACGCTATGAGTGATGAACACGGATAGCGATTTCACCAAGATATAGCTGTGATTGAACAACGATATCAAGGAAAATGGGACCGTGCGATAATTGCACACTACTGCTGGTTGACAATAAGGGACTTACCAACCACAGAGTACCATCGACAAACAAAAAAAATAATACTATCGATAGAATCGTTTATTTTAACTCTTATGCATATTTTGCAGGTAGGACCCGAGCCAATTAAGCATGAAACCGCGAAAACCAGCATTTTCTAGCAAAATCTTCTGATTGACCATGTCAAAGACTGTTGTTACAAGGATAAACAGACCGCACGTAAAATTTTTATCGTCAAGATTTAAAAAGATATGAGACGAAATTGTAATAGGGCATCTTCGGGTGATTTTCCTTTTTGAAAACTATACTGAACTGAGCTAGAGAATTTGGATCACTTCAAGAGCAGTAGCTTTGGACACGGCATGATCCTAGTGGAGCTAGCGCCAGGCAATCGAATTTCAACGGATGAAATTCCTTACGTGATCGGCTTCGACATTCCGTATGATATAATATAGTATATCCGGAGAGGGAGGACTTGCAATAATCAGGCCAAATAAAATTGCAATTTTCACAGACGGTTAGAAAATAAAGAAAGGAACAGGCTCTGGTATCTTCTTAGAAGATTCAGAACTAAGAATGTCTATAAGATTGCCGGGCGCAAGCAGTGTTTTTCAATCAGAGGTTCTGGCTGTTCTCAGGGCGGCTGAGCTAATGCAGATGAGATCGGTATCCTGAAAAGATGTCGAAATCTACATGACAGACAGGCCGCACTTAAAGCAATGGAATCGACCAACATGAATTCTGATATAGTCATGGACTGTTGCACAATGTTCAAAGTCAGAAACGATTGAGACTGTGCTGGGTGTCAGGATATACTGCGGTATAGCTTGGAAGAAGGGGACTACTACTCGACAGTAGTGAAGCTGCCAACATCAAACCACCCCTTTGCATAGTAAAGACTGCTAACCTAAGGTGGTCACGTCTTGAAGGACATAGGGTATCCAAGGCTCTCTGGCCACTTTTTGCCAGAGTAATAATAGGAATTATGATAGGACACTGTTTCTTTCAGAAATTCAACAAAAGACTAACATTAACAGACAAGCGATTGAGGACATAACACACATACTGTATGAATGCAAGGCAGTATTGTGTAGTCAGAGAAAAATTTTAGTGATTTTAAAGGCCTTCTTGGCTTTTGCAAAGAAATTTGATGTTTCTCCAGGGAGATTGTGTAGGTTTCTACTTTTTGAAGTTAAATTCAACTGGACCCACAGGGATCGCTATGGGGCCATTTTGGTGCCTAGTGGTGTGTTCTGACACACCCCTGTTTAACCTAAACTAACTTAAAAAGCAGACTATCTTTTCCATAATAATTGTTTCGAAAACTTTGCTAACTACTGGAAGAGGTGATATAGGGCTGTAGTTCCTCAATTCATTTACTGCTCCTTTTTTAAAGTGGTATGCTGATGGATCAAAAATGGACGCCCGCACAAGTGCACGTAACATTGACCGAAAAACAAACGTTGCAAGGCAAATATGAAAAAGACTCAGCATCCTCCAGGCTAAGCCTCATGCCATCACATAATGTACCATGGTCATCCTGAAAGGTGAAAGGTCATGAAAGGTGCCCCTACCTATACACTCGTGGCAGTCATTCAGTATTGAAAGCGTTAAGGAAAGGCGGTTTGAATTCAAATCGAAGCTACACTCCTTCAATACTCTTCACGACTAAAAGGAATAGAGTTAAGCACTAGTTGGGAGCCGGGCATAAGGGTATTGAAGGAACTGAAAAAGCCGATGAGTTGTCGAGAAAAGGTTTAGCTAATCCGTTTACTGGCCCAACGCAGCATCATTCAGCAAAAAATTAATAACCAACGGGATGAGAGTAGAAAGTGCGCCGGGCTTCCCTCAGAAGGAATCTCAAGTTTATTTTAACTGTTGAGGCTTGTTTGGCAATTTAAATTAAATAAGACTTGTGTCATAAAGCCTACGGGATTCATTAGTCAAAATAACTTAAGCCCACTAGCAGCATCCTAAGTTGAAGATCAACGAAAAGGAGTCACCGTCACCATATGACTTCTTTCTTGATGTCCATGTGAAGGGGAATGTTTATTCTTTTCCTCCCAAGGCAATGAAAGTACTCAAAAACTAGCCAAAAATGCAAGGTATGTGAGGAACAAATTGGTTAATAGAGCCTATTTGCGCAACAAAAGCTGTGTGGAGATAATTTTATTTTTCATTATAAATGGCAAACCTTCTTCTATCGACTTAAGCGAAAATTAAATCTTTTACCTCAAGAGAATGGGGGAAACACTCAGTAAATTTGAAATTATGTCTTCAAAAATAACCACATTATTGTGGTGTAAGTCGAAAGATAGTCGATGCTACCGCTGAAAAGCTGCTAAAAAGTTTGTCAGATACAACTCGGTATTAAGTTGTAAATCGTGGAAAAACTTAAAATTTCGACAACTTGCCACGTAATCAGGCAACGCATATAGCCAACCTTCACCAAAAATATCTTAGACATTCTAAAATATCTTAGTGCGAGTACATTCAAAAACATAAATAAATGATTAGAGGTGGCCATCCTCCTTATTACAAACTTTTGCAAGGCGACGACTGTTCTCAGATTGATGATGTACGAGTAAGTATCCCCCAAACAACTTATTTCATTTTATAGTTTCAAATAAAAAGTTTCTTGCTAGTTTTTGAAGTTCTGTTTGAAAAAAAAATAAAACTAACTGAAGTGATAAAAATATCGAATGGATGAGTGGAAGCAGTGTTTCAATGTCAAAATGTGTTTCGTCCAATTGATTTTGTAATCGCTTGAGTTACGAGTACTTAAAGTTCCTAACTACTTCAATTCAAAACCAATTCGAGTTGCATTTAGTATTTTAACTCAAATTTTGTTGAAACACTTCTGTAGAATTTAATAATTTGCAACGAAGGTAGTTAAAAAGATAGAATGTGATATTCAAGTCTGGTAGCTTAAGTAATGTTCGACTTAAAACCAAAAATATAGTTTTTCCACAGATGATTGACATTTTCTTTTAGTTGGACTACAAAATGCTATGTCAAGATTTGTTGCAAGAGCCGTGGCTCTACCTCAAGAGAAATAACAATAAAAATAAAATAAAGAGAACAGAATGGGACTCAACAAAGACCCTTTAGGTTAAGTTGTTTTTTTGAGGACTTGGCATAGGCAGATATTTCAATTTTAAAAAGTTCGCCATGCTCTGTAGAAATTGTGATGACATTAGAAATAGTTTTTTCTTAGTTTTGGTGTACCGTCTGGATTTGAACCCAGTTCACTCGTTCAATAGTCGACGATTTATATTAATTCTAGGTACACTACTAGGTTGGGTGAAAAGTAACCTCCTTGGGAATGAAAAAACAATTTTTTTTTAAATGTTTTTATTTTATTCAATATAGTCCCCTTTTGGCTTGATACACTTATTCCAGCGATTTTCCAACTTCTTGATCCCGTTCGAAAAGTAATTTTCCGGAAGGTCTGCAAAATACTCCTCCGTGGCGTCGATGATTTCCTCGCGTGAGCTGAATGTTTTATTGATCTTTTGAGGTTTGGGATAATAGTCCGAGGGAGCCAAATCGGGCGAATGCGGTGGAAGCGACAGAAATTGGAGCCGTAAATCATTGATTTTAGCCGTGGTTGCGATGCTCTTATGCGCTGGCGCATTGTCTTGCAAAAACAAAATTGTTTTTCGCTTCATGTGAGGCCGTTTTGCAGCGATTTCGGCCTTCAATCGCTCCAATAATGCACAGTAATACTCGCTGTTGATGGTTTTTCCTTTTTTGAGGTAGTCCACGAAGAGTATGCCATAACAATCGGCGTCTCCCTCGGCCGCTTCGGAGCACTCGTGCCGGCTTCAGTCCATTGCCGGGCACTCATTCTGTTCCCTGGTGTGTAATAGTGGATCCAGGTTTCATCAACAGTTACCAATCGACGCCAAAAGTCCGCCCGATTCCGCATTAGCAAGTCCAAACACTCTTTCGGAGTGCTCTCGCGTTCATGTTTTTGGTGAGGAGTGAGCATGCGCGGCACCCAGCGGCAGGATAACTTTTTCATATTCAGAATATTGCCCAAAATATGGCGTGTGCGCTCAGTACTAATCTTTGTGGTATCTGCTAGTTCGCGCACCTTCACTTTCCGTTAAATCGCACGTTAAATCGCACGAATGAGGCGGCCAATCGACTGGCCAATTTCTTGAGATAATACGCTCATTATACTTACTCTTCAATAAATCGATTGCAAGGTGTGCTGTGTGGCTTGTGGCACCATCCTATTGAAACCACATGTCGTCCACATGTGTAAACCAAGATGCTTACGCAAAATACGCCATAATGTGGTCTGAGCGATGCCCAACTCTTGGGAACGCCATGGAATTGACTGATTTAGATCGCCTGAACGGCAGCGATATTTTCGGCACTTCGACCAACCCGTTGTCTCACCGACACGGCAACATCACACAACGAATATGTAGACTCAAATTTATGCACTAAATTTGTTATTGCCTGTCTACTAGGGCGAGAATAACGACCGAATATTGGAATTAACGCTCTTAAAGTTGCAGTCACCGACTCCGAATTTCGGTAGAAAGTTTTTATAATTTGCAGACGTTGCTCGTTCGTGTACTTTACCATGATGAAAATGTTGAGTTTACTGAATAAATTGACACTGACAGTTTGATGATTAGTGAAAGGGTGCGTTCACAAACTAAATTCAAAGTTGTCAAGTTCCTATTGGAGAACCCGATATAAGACAGGAGACTAAAATGATTTAGGTTGCTTATTTTGATAGAAGTCAGTTCGCAAAAAATTAAAATATAACTACTTATTGTTTTCAAAACAACTTTTCTGTCTTCATAGTTCTTTAATTGAATGGCGGGAATTTTTATTCTTAGAAGAGAAATTAGATCAAGTGTCTAGGAGAACACGTGTTCCTACATTTACAACCGAATCTGTCAAAACGTGTTGTCAATTGATTTGTAGCACTAAAGGTGCTTAAGCCCACACTAACTAACTCGCGAGGATAATTTCGGTCAAGTGCCCGCTGCCCTAGTTGTTGCAGATTCGGTTTCATTTCACATTTTCTATGACAATTTTCAGAACTTTTAGTCCATTATGGCTTGTTCGTACAGATCCTTGAAGATGGAAGCTTGGAACAGTCAAATTTTAACTGTAAATTGTAAATCGCCTACACGTGGGATCAAACAAAATCGTTTGCTGCAGAATTTCAACTGTCCCTTTTACTGCATATGTGGTTGCTACATTTGCAAATCCTATTCGTCAATGTATGTATCGGTTTTGCTGCAACTACTAGCCAAAATAGCAGTCTTAATGTGTTTATCACATTTTCGTCCATTCTAACGCAACAAGTGTGACTTTGAGAGAATGTAATGAGGTTTCATGCATGGAGATAAATATTTAATGCTTCAAAGGCGATAACTTTGCAAATTTGTGTAGGCGGAAACGTGCCCCGTTACTATCGAGGTCAGGGTTGTAATTTACAACCTAGTGACAGACCACCTACGTGGAGAATACCTAAATGCAACACCAAGGAAAAAGTTAGCTCTGGAATTTCACAAGGATAAACAATGGCAAAGCCCATCAAAAGTAAAAGGCTTATTTTATAAAAATTGTGAAAAACATCGGTCTCTTTACGGTTTGCGGTCTTAAAGTGAGTCGTATGATTTTTTAGAATCCATGGGTAACTCAATGCCCCTGAGAAAGGATCCTGTATCATTGCACTACCATCCTTTACGGGCAAGCCACGCTGAAACATTCATATAATATTCAGAACTGATGAATGCTAACGAATTCAATAATCTTACGGGTCGACTTGATCAAATCGATCAATCAAATCAAATGACTTTTATGCACCAGCAGTATGAAGTGGTGTGTTAACCTGTTCTCGAAAACAATTGAAAGGAACAAGAACTTGTCAAGCCTAGAAAAAGCTGATTCAAACATAGCATTGCTTTTTCGGTGTTTCCTGTCATTTCGATGCTCTGAAAATTGTATACAACAACCATTCGGCAGTCACTGAAACAAATTTACTGGCATGTACTCCGGCCTCGAATTCGTACTGTAGCGTATACACAGTGTGGCAAATAACATTTTCGACTGGTTCTAGAATACACGATTTCTGTTTATTTTTCGAAATATTCTCCTCTCGATTCTATATACTTGTAACAGTGATTCAAATGTCTGCTCTAGCTCATTGCTTGAGCAGTCGAACAATGATAAGTCGTACGATGCCAAATCAGGTGAATATGGCAGATAATTTAACACCCAAACTAATGTTGGAGCCCAAAATTGAGGAGCAATGAGTGCTGTGTGACTCTAAATTATTTTTTGCCCAAATCTTCGTGCAGAATGGTTCAAATAGTCTCTAGTATTTTGCAACAAAATCACTTAGTTTTTGGATCATTTCAGGCGTTCGAACAAAATTTGCCTTCCTGTGTGCCTGCCATCCTCCGCGCAAACTGTTCTATGCCACTCGAAAATTACAGTTCTACTCAAACAATCATCACGGTACACTTGTTGCATCAATCGGAATGTTTCTGATACATTTTTGGCAAGTTTTGGGTAGAATTTAAAGAGCGCTCTTTGTTGACGTTAAAATTTTAACATCAAATGAAAAGGTGTTCTGGAAAAATAAATTTTATAATTGTTAAATGTCCAGTAAATGTTATGAAATTTTGACAGATAGTGCAGAAAGATTCAGGCCTTAAAACGCATGTTCGAACATGTAGATGGCGCTCTTGGTTGCTGAGATATGTCTTGTGTCCGGGATATTATTCGCCACACTGCTTATATTTGGGTCCATTAAGATCTTTCAGTAAAGTGACTACTACACAACTGCGAAATTGGTTTCGTCTAATTCGAAATTCGACCCATTCAAGAGTAGCCGTGTACATGGCAGAATCAGAAGCAGAATTTGTAATTTGCAACTTGTGAAATACGCGCAAAATCATATTTACAGCGTTTGGGACATCAAAGTACAAGCAGCCGGAATCGGACGACCCTCTCATGAGGTTGGAGCTCGCATTAGAGTCGATGGCTAAAGTGAACTAATAAACTGACGAACTAATAAGATGACGAGCTGTACTGCCGAAGAAACCATTCACTTACTGAGAATACTGTTCCAGTAAATTGGCCACCAATATCGTGTGACGCCACTGGTATTACTATACTTAACGATTGTCCCAAAATCAGACCTACAGAATGCACTGACCAAAAACCGTCGAAAAACCCAACAATACAGAGTTCATTCAAAAGCTTCTGAATTTTGCAAGTGCAGCTACTGCGTTTTGCCGATGGATCATTCTTGCTTTGTTGTTTTTTGGCCAATGAAAAATTTCGACCCGACAATTTGGGTAATGAAAATGCGTTTTTTTTTTTAATAAGTCAGGGACCTCCCACTAAATTTAACATTGCTCAAAAGCACCATGTAGAAGTCGCAAATGTTAGAAACTGCATACGGTAAGGATTTTTTAAGTCGAATAAGAGTATCTTATAGGTATTTATGGTTTATAAATGGTTGACAGTCGCTGGAAGACTACTAATGAGAGCGGCGCTAGTCCACTTGTATCAAGTCTTACAATGTTGATCGTGTACAGCTCGCTCTATCTTCTAATTCATAAGCCAAACTGGCATCATTTAAATGTCCACCACGAGCATGTCTGCAAAAACAATATTGATCCGAAAGCTGTTTTTCAGCTGTGCAATTGTCGGTGGGTTATCCAAGCAAACTTGAATTTACAAAGAACTTCAAAGAAAGTAATCTAATGGTGTTGAATCTCATGATCTTGGTGGGCAGTTTATGTCACCATAACATGAAATCATTCGACCTCGTATCTTGGACCGAAATACCTCAATGTTTGCACTGTTGAAAGTAAAGATCGTATGTGTATATTTCTTTAATTTGAGACCACACAAAATCTTGAAGCATTTGTCTATAGAGCTATTTTCATTATCGAAAAAAAGCGGACCAATGATCCCTCCAGCCCAAAAACCACATCAAATGGTACATTTTTGCGAATGTAATCATTTTTCTACCCGATGGCAGCATAGAGGAAGACCGAGACCGAGCCTCAGGTAGCTTGGCGTTCGAAATTGGAGGCAGCTTGCAAAGGATCGTGCTGGCTGGGAGCGCCTGTTGACTGAGCCGCAGGTCCACCCCGGACTGAAGCATCACCTGAAGCAAGCAATGATTTTTGTTAAATTATTTGAGGATTTTCTTCTCCCCAGATGTGACAATTTTTTCTGTTGGCAAATCCATCCAATACAAAACGCTGTTGAAGTTGGTCAAAAACGAACATCATATTTTAACAACAAAAGATCTGCGTCGATTATGATCTTTTGACTTCAATTCTCGTGCAAATTCTTATTTAAAATACGCCAAACAGTCGATGTATGAATACCTAATGCCTGAGATCGTAGTGGTATCATCGTTGAAGATTCTTCAGAGACACTTTGTTCTACAACATCAATGTTTTCAGTAGAGCGTCCACTTTTTCGTCTACCCGATCTTTTTCTATCCTCGACAGAACCAAGTTCTTCAAATTCGTTGACTAACCCTTGAATTGTTGACTCATTTGGGCGATTATTTACAGCGAAAATATCACGAATTTTACGATATGTATGTATAAGATCGACCACAATTAGTTTGAATAACTTTAATGCGTTGTTCTAGCGTGTAACTATCCATGGTTAAAATTGTGTGTCTATTTTACAAAAGCCAAAGATGACATAAAAATAGGCAGCGTTCACAAATTATTCACTACTGACATCTAGGTGCGTCTATTGAAAGACCGTTTACGAGTTTAAGTGAAGAAAGCAATTGCGAACGGATACGGCGTTGGAATGGTTCTTTCTTCTCAAGAATACTCATGCGCATTTGTCGTAATTGTTAACCCAATTTTTGACTAAAAAATCAGTTTCTGTGATGATTGGCTTACCATAATGGGCTTACAGTCTGAATTTCCCTCATTCATTCCCTAAGCTGAAGAATGCTTTGAAAGGAGAGCAATTTGATGACTAAGATGCTATTTATCAAGAGGTGACGCGTGTGCTGCAGGGCATTCTTCAACAAGATTTTTTCGGCGGCCTTTCAGAAACTTTACGGCCGGTCAAAAATTTCTATTGAGAAGGCAGGGGACAATGTTGAAAATTACAAGAAATAAAACCTGTTGTTCTAAATCAAAAAAACACTCTTTATATGAAAAGTTCCTACGGCTGATGCAGATCATTGGCTCGCAAGCATGGTTTTCGAATTACTGAGTTGCCAAGTTCGTTTAGATATCTTTAAATCTGAAAACCTGGCCTAAACAGATCCGCAAATTCTGGGGTAAAGGTTGTAAAAGTTTTCTAAACTCGGCAATCTATGTTTGTGCCATTTATTGATTCCGAAAGCTGATATTCGATGGTTTGAACGCCCTGTACAAAAGTTTATTCCATTCCATTTAAGTCTGTGATAGTTTAAGGTTTAATCATTCTGGTGATCCCCAAACTTTTAATAACTTACATGGCAGATACAAATTACGTTATTTACTCTAGAAAATTGGAGATTATAAAAAAAACAACGAAAAAAACAAGTATCTGCACGCTAATGTAACGAAAAATCATCAGGGCAAGACTTTAAACTTTCACCCACAAATCAAAAATGTTTTTGAGTTGTCGTTTTCGCCTGGTCCTCTCTACACCACGTCGCACAATCACATATTTGTAGCTTGAGCCATATATCTAAGTATCCTTTATCCTCTACCATGTATGAGTATTCATAGTCTGTTGCCCCGCAGCATTGGTTACGTATCCTTAAGACTAAAAAACAAAATCACACAAAAAAAAAAAACATGACAAACAAAAAGAAGCAAGTGAAAGCACAAAAAAAGATTTGAAAAGGACGTTATCCTTTTAAAGATGCTAAACCCATCAAAAAAGTTTGGTCCAAATAAAACAAAAAAAAAGAAAAAGAAAAGGAAATTTAGAAAAAAGAGGACGAAAGAAAATTCCTCTAAAATGTGGGTGAAAGCTTCCTTTTCCACACAGCATCCATATGATGGAAATATTGTAACATTTCCAATGAGAACCAAAGTCCAAAAGAGAAAGAGAGTTCGATAGAGAGAATCATTTGTATTCTTAAAGCTTTGGAAATAAAATATATTGGCCCACAATCACAAGTTCGAATTTTCGAACATTAACCCTTTTGCTGTTTCCAATGGAAATGTCAAACGTTGAAAATATGGCCCAGAGAGCCTGGTTTCTGTGTTAGAGAGAGAACATGACACAAATGCCGACGTCAAAATTACGTACGCACAAGAATGAACCAAAAACTAGGCAAGACGGCCTTTGGGGACTCACGGTGGGGTTGTGTTGTGGTAAAACCCAGTTTTTTCCTCGCCCGGTATACCAGACTAGGGCAAGTGTATGAGAATTTATTTTCCATTCGAAAGGTGCGGTGGCAGTTTAAAATTTAAAGAGAGCAGCCATACAAATAAGTGTCCGACTTTACCTCAATTAGAAATTGTATTTTCCAATCTTCTCTCGCAGAGAGTCAAGCCGACGCATACAGTTTCAATTCAAATCGTAGTGTCGTACATTTTGCCGCGCTCTTGTTTCATCATCTTGGTAAGCTATATCCGCGACAGGTTGAACGCTTAAGACATTTTTGTGTATTTTGTGTGCGTACAAATAGGTTTCTTCCAGGTTTTCCACATTTTCACAAATAGAGAGCGGTAACGGTAAGGGTGAGGGTAAGGGTTGTCGTAACAGCTTAGTCCATTTAGGCATTAAACGAATACACGTAGTGCTTTTCTTTGTATATGTACGAGTATCTACATAAAGACGTGTGCGTTTGTGTGTTTGAGTGTAAAGGAAGCCTTGCCTAGTAAAGGAATCAATGGTGATGGATGAACTTAGCCGGGTTTGGGCATTAGGAGATAGACATGGAAAAACAGTGACACACATATACATACATATACTACCATATATGTATTTTTTGTTCTTTTCCCATGAGAGATACTTTGTACGCCGGCAGTACAAACTGGACCGGTTTTCTCAGTATCTTAGAGGTTATTAGCTTGACTGTTGGGTGTTTGCCTAGATTTTGAGTGGTGTTGGTGGTAGTGGTAGTGAATATTGTATCGAGATGCTGGCATTTGATGGAATTAAATATGTAAATGGGTGGTGTGCTCTAATTCATTTCGAAATTGGCGTTGGTAGACAAGAAATGTTGTTTCTTTAACCTTATTTGCGTTTAAAAAGTACAGATAGTTCAGAAGGTTAAGTAATACACAAGTGAGATATCTACATAATGCGATGCTCCTAAAAGCAACAAACCCTGTAAAAATATATTTTAAATTTGGAAATTGTATGACCTTTGATCCTTTCCTTCAAACTGAAATCTTTAAAACGAAGGGGACGTGAACATAGCTTCTTTGTTAAAGATATCGAACGTTAGAGATATGTTCGAAGTGTTCAAATCGAATAAATTCTTTTTTATTTCAGGGAATCAGTTTGATATTTGTCAGGAAAGTACCCCGACACTAGGAAGGAAGTTGCACTTTAGACATAGAGGGTGCTTTCGGTAATACTGGTTATGACTCCATATCAAAAGCTAGTCATTATAATTAGGGGCAGAGAAGCAAACGAAGTCACTGCACGCATGCAGAATACCTTTAAGATAGTCCCAGACTGGTGTACCGGAGATAATCTCTCCATAGATTCGAAGAAGGCTTTCATAGTTCCATTTACAAGAACAAGAAACCTTAACTTAGACTTAGTTTCACATAACGACACAATCGTTGAGCACTCGAACGAGGTCAAATATCAAATAAACAATAAAATAACAGGTATGGAAGCATATGGGGGCTCGTCATATCATATAATTTTGTAGTATGGTAGACTAAGGTCATGCAAAAGGTCGCCATTTCAAAGCTCAAAAGAGTGCAACGTCTGGGCATTTCCGGAGCTGCTTTAGAAGCAATAATATGTCTACTGCCCCTACACTTATTTATCAGTAAAGTGGCCTTACGCGGCTCAGTACTATGGTGTAAGGCAGAAAGCTAGATCTTTGAGACAACCTGGATGTAACGACTGTACTCTCTGATATACCAGAGCTTGACATGATCTGAGCGGTAAAAGACCGCCTTCAAAAGTGATTATGCTGCGGCAAAGGATTTTCCACGGAGATTCCCAGCAAAGAAACATGGTCAGTAAAAACCCACCAAACAGCCAAAATGGCATAAAGTGGTAAACGGGTGGTTCTAAAATGGGAAGTCCTAGTGTATTCCAAGCTGAACTACACGTCATTCAAGAATGTGCCAACCTTATCTGCACCTCCGGGATCAAAGGCGCAAACATCCATATATTCACGGATAGGTAAACAAATATAAATGCCCTTAGCTCGCACATCCTTGACTCCATATCAGTCATGTACTTTGAAGGGTTTGACTTCAAAAACTTAACTCAAGGAGCAAGACCAAAATGTTGTAGGTACTTGGGCATGAGAATATTGATGGCAATGAAAAGGCCGACGTACTGGCCTGAAATGACTTAGAAACTCCCTTCAACGGATCCAAACCCTTTCGCTGCACCCGCCAAAATAGTAGTAAATTAAGACATAGAAAGCTGGGAGTACTCAAAATGCTTCTCGTATTGGGAGGAGACTCCAGGTCTAAGACAGACCAAACGGACCATCTTGCCCTTCAATAAAAATAGATGGATAACTTTAAGTCGGCACGATATCAGAAACCTAGTGGCATACCTTACAGGACATCACGGTTTAAGATATCACCTCAACAAAAAGGATAGTCGACTCTCCAGAGTGCTGACTTTGTCTTGAAGAAGACGAAAGAGTTGAACACATTTTATGTGACTCAACAGAATTAGACAGAATACGAGTACCTTCTTCAGGGAACAACTTGATACCACTGAACTAAAGGATTCCCCTGCTGGTGGAGTTACTAACTTCATTCGGAAGTCTAGGAAGCCTAGGTTCTGACAAACCGGTACAAAAGATTGAAATATTAAATAAAAATATACCGGACACTATCTACGTTCTTCAACAGATGCAAGAAGGTGCTTTCAACAGGGCACATGCCGATGTTAATTTTGAATTTCTTACAAAATTAGATATAGATTTCATTAACCTGTGGATTATATACATTTGTATGTTGTTAAATATCTATAAGCAAAAGTTGTGACGCAGTAGTGTCAGAAACACACTGAAAAGTTTGACTCTCTTGCAGATGATGTGTAAGTTTTATCATACTACAGGTTGAACTCTTTAATAAGCCATCTCGTTGAAGGAAGGCGTACAGCTAAAACTGAAAAGATGCTTTTGATGACAAATAAGAGCCAACATCTTGCCAAAATATTTGACTCAGACTTAAGTTGGAAGTGAAATACTGAACAGCGGGCTAAGAAAGTGTGCTTTATGTTTTAATAAAAACTTTCGTCAAAAATTGCGCCTTCAACTAAGAATGAACCTATAAATGTACACAATGCGAACATCTAAGTTAAATTCCAAACTAAAGATGAGTGTAGAAGTCTATATTGCTGGCTCAAAATTAAACGGTGTCATCGCAGTCATTTTCTCGTATGAATTGCTACTATGTCAGCATCTTCTAGGTCTTCCTTGTCTTTCTATCAGGATTAAAATCGTCGGGGTTTCGGGTTAGCTAGATTGAAAGTAACGAAACTGTAGAGAAATTGGCCGGACCACAAGAGCTCTTACTCCACAAGGAGTAGTCAAGGGCAACATATACCAGCACCAACATACTCGTATACCTAAAACAATAGAGAACAGCTGCAACAAAGTACAATAAGAACAACAAAACTACCAAGCAGATCAAGACAAAATATTGCTAGAATCAAATCCACATTTACGGTCACCCTGCCCCTAGAGGATCATGCAGTCAAGGTGCATAGGTCTTTTGTCGCAGCTGCAATTATCCAACTCTAGAAACGACCAGGCGTGTGCTTAAGTTAGAGCAACGATTTTCTTGTCTACCACACCTTTACGTTACAGCGACATTTGTTCGGTTTTTCAATGTTTTATTTGTGACAGTACATGCGTAATTCGTGACATGTGTCAGTGTCAAACAACACAGTTAGCATTGATATTTCATCATGGAAAGACTTACACCTGAATAACGCTTACAAATTTTTGAATTTTGTTACTGAGTTAGCAATTCAAACTATAGTGACCAAATATCGCACCAATTTCACGACACCTACCCGTATGCGTAGAGTGCAAACAGAGGAAAATATTGCTGCTGCATCCGGTAGTGTTAATGAAGACCGTGATTTGTCCGTTCGTTGCAATTCCTAGCAACTAGGATTGTGTGACTCAAGTACGTCGACGCAATGATCAAGTCTTAAATCTTACAAAATATAGCTCGTGCAAGAACTGAAATCGAACGACTTGCCACAGCGTCGAATTTTCGGTGAATGGACCTCAGAAAAGCTGAAGGAAGATCTGCTTTTTTATCGAAAAATTGTCTTCAGCGACGAAACTCATTTATGGTTGAATGGGTATGTTAGTAAACAAACCTGCCATATTTGGTCCGACGAGCGATCTCAGTTAATACAAAAGCTGCCAATGCAGCGGGATAAATGCACTGTTTATGGTCTGTAGGAATCATTGGCCCGTATCTTCAATGATTTCGAACTTTTCTTTAGCCAAAAATGCACGGGCTGATCGACATGCGGTTCCAGCAAGACGACGCTACATGCCACACAGCACGTGAATCGATGGATCAATTGAGAAATGAGTATGGTGAGCAATTTATCTTTCGTTTTGGGCTAGTGAATTGGCCGGCTAAATCGTGCGGTTTCAGACAATTTTTTATGGGGACACGTCAAATCACTCATGCCGTTAAGGCAGCGTCAATTGCGGCCTTGGAAGACAAGATTATAACTGTAATTGCCGAGATACCAGCCAATGTACTCGAAAAGGCATCTCAAAATTGGACTCTTCGTATGGACTTTTTAAAACGCAGTCGTGGTCAACTTTAATATGAAATATTTCTTAAAAAGTAAATCGCAAGCATCGATTCATTAACTTAAATTAAAATTGTATACACTTTTGCAATTTTCCTGTGTCTTTTATGACAATCAAAAAGCAAACGCTTAAGAAATTACCCATAACAACCTAGTTTCCATGGTTAAGACAGAGCTTTGATATTGTTGGCACTTTGGCACCATGGATGATGTCGGGAGTTGAATTAAGGGTCTTCGAAGGAGGAATATTCGGTCCACGTACGACTAATTCGCTACCCGGTTGTGGATTCCTTAATATGCACTTCATTTGAAATTCTTCCAAATCGTTGAAAAGCAACGGACTTTGAACACTGCCTTGATGTACACCGACTTAAACTAAGAAAATAATCAAGGGGCGTCAAATCACAAGATCTTGGAGGAAATTACGCGAAATCATGCGTACCCTGGACACGCTGATTAGCTTCATTTTTGAAAAAAAAATATGGTGAGGCCGCACCAAAGTGTAGATTTTTCGGCTTGTTGATAATCTAATCTCTATTATCTTTGCATCGAATCAACAATTTTGCTTATTGACTTACTCATTGACCCAATAATGAACCTTATCGCTGAATATAATTTTTCGACAGACCAGCGGATCAAATGCCAGTTGATTTTGGGCTTAATTGCCGAAATTACGAAGCAAAAGATGGTGTCTCGGCTTCAATTTTTGCGCGAGTTAAATGTCTTCAAACCAAGATCTTGCCTAAATGTTTCCATGAAATGGAAAGACGTCGAATTGCTATATTTGGAACATATTCAACACTCCACACTGCAAAGTGATCGAAAACGGTCAACAATACGGCAACCGGCGATCTCAGGTGGTCGATTATGTCGGGTATAAAGTTGTGCAGGATAAAATTGCACTGACAGTTTGCAATCTGACAATTGGTTTGACAGATATAAATGTTTAAAGCTAGTACTGCGTTAAAAACAAACCCTTTAAATTTTGTACTTTTATCTCACATCACTCAGTCAGACAGATTCGCCAACAAATTTTTCTATTTATCTCACCGTCAAAATCTGTCTTAAGCTTGACCATCTCAATTAAGCCAGTGTCGCCTTTCACTATCAATCATGGAGAATCATCGTCTAGTATTTCTGCAAAAAAAAGGGAATCCTTTTCTAAAGCACACACCCCTCGGGTCCTTCTTAAAAGTTAGCTGTGACAAATTATCTAAAATTGGTTGGACATTAAAATAAATCATAAGGATGCTCCTCTGTCATCCTCTTTTCGCGTATTTCGCCTTCAAAAAAAAGAAGATAAGCAATTAAACGCCACTTAACTTTGGTTAAGCTTTGAAGAAGATCATTTTTGGGAGATGAAGGTAAATGCAAAGTAGCCATCATTTTAATATTTATTTTTCCTCTACCGGAAAAGACCCAAAAGTTAAGAAAGATGTCAAGAAATCTTCTCTCATATCTATCTGAAAACTATGATATTTTGTCTTCTCTGCCAGTGGCACTGTTGCACACGCTAAAATTCAATTTATCTCATCCCACCAGACAAGCCAGCAGTGTGTGTAGTAACCCTACATTTTGTGAGAATGTCCTGCAGCAAAATACCTTGAATACGCTCTTCAACCTTAAACTGTCTCAAACCTTAAACTCACTTACACATCCATAAACGCAAACTTGTAAAAGAGAGTACCGAATCCAGGTACGTAAAACCGTAATGTAGGCTTTTATGCACACATGTACACATACTCGTATATCTGTATATACAAAATAAATAGCGCCATCGGGCGATAAATTTAGTAGCACAAGTCCTTTCCCCATACTGACAGGTGCAAGTATTTTCTATTATGGCTTTTATTACATGTTCAGCAAAAGGAAGCTATTTTTTTGCCGAGTTTTTTTTTTTTTTTTAGTCATAATGGACCGCAGCCGTAGTAGCAAACCTATAGAGGACTAGCCTGGGAGATTTTCGCAGTAAAATGAGCGAAGCTGTTTTTATGATTACTACTTCTTCTCTCGTTCATTTTCGGCCGTTGCCATTTATCATTTTGGGAGTGGGTGGTGGGTGGTTGGTGGTTGATGGGCTTAGATGTAGAGAACCTACGCACCGAGAAGTAAGTAAAAACCACATCCGGTTATATGAGGAGTAGGCATAGGTTGGGTACGAGTATGTATGGTAAGTGTAGTCAGTATCCTTATCAAGGACTTTTCTAGTGGGTAATAAATTTTGCATCTACAGAATGATAATACCCGCGCGTTAATATTCCAGTAACGACTAGTTACAGCTGAGCATGAGATGAAGATGATTTTGATGGCAACATTTTCAGCTAGGTCCAGGCCGGAGGTGATATTTGTAGTCATTAAAATTTGGAGTCTTATTATGACGACGCACTTGAGGTGTGATAGATGGCGAGTTAGTTTAGACTTTTTTAATGAGTCTGTCAATTAACCCGGTATGCTGTGTCAGTGGAAAATTTATTTTAACGACAATTAGTCTGAGTTAAAGACACAGGTACATTTATTCAATTAGTTTATTAGGTAAACCATTAAAGGACCCATTTTTCAAAGTGGTTTTGGAGCATTTACTGAAAAACATTGCTACACGTTCTGGATGGTGGTCCTAAGTGGCTAGATATATCCAGGAATGTCATACACACTTTTCATCCGTAAAAATGTCTAATTTAATCCATGGAAAGCCTTTAAACAATACAATCCCTAAGGAAGAACCTGATGGCACGTCACAAATTCAGTTCAGTTATTTACTATCGAAATGCTGGAGAATGAGTTATTCTTTTGCAGAATTTCAGTCGGCTCTTGAGCTAGTGGAATTCCAGTCGGTTACTTCTCTTGTGCCCTTGGCAAGATTGGAATGTTTATGGAACATAATTTGTTTTAAGCGGCCCTTTCAACATTCAGTAGAATAGGACTACAGGAATCAGACTTCGCTTTGGAGTTTAAGGCAAGTGGTTTCGTTTCTTAAAATAATCTACTTTTTGACAATTGATGAACATTTGTCGGCAGAAAGGGTCTTCAAGGGTCCTATATTTTCTTTCGATTTCATGTAGTTCCCGGTCTACAACTGGGGCGAGAAGCATAGAGCATTCTCGCCAGCAAAGGAATATATTGGATTACTTGTAGTAGACAAGAGATCATTGATGAAGATTAACAAGAGTGTCGCAGATAAAATGGAACCCTGTGGCACACCAGCAATTATTTTCTGGATATCAGAGTTGAAGCCATCGCAGAGAACTTGGATTTGGACGTTCAGTTCAAGGTAATTTCTAATTCATGTCGGGAATAATTAATGCACCCATTTGTGACAAATAAGCCTGATGCCAAACTCTGTCAAATGCCGTTGAAATACCAAGTGCCGATATCTTACTTTTGCCAGAATTACGACGACCTGATCAAATGCTGTGAAATACTCAAAGAAGGAAGAATATGCGCTTCAGTAATAAAGTATGTAGTCACTATAACAGCATCATGGCCCGGTTATCTATAGGTAGTAATAAAGTGGGTGCGGAGCAATAACGGTCTTACAGTAGTAGCTTTCAGGTTAACGCCATTCAAGGTTGCTATGATTTGCCCAGTTGCATTATGAGTGGGTAGTCACAGTATCTGTTTGGGGCGCAAGACCACTGGTAGTCCCAACCACAACTTAAAAGTGGTACCATGCGAATCGGGGTCCTCAGGATTGTCGCGATTCCAAGAGCTTTTAGATCTGCCGCGACTTAAATCAAGTGTAAGGCCAAGTGGTTAAGGCATCTCACCAATTTTGCATATAAAACACTAACTAAAAATGTACCAGCATCAATCACTAGGCGTTGAGTGTCTGGAAGGTAAGGCGAAAGTAGCTCGGATACTCATAATAACTCTCCATGGTATCTTCATTAGTTGAGTGCATGATTGGGGGCTTTACAAATTGGGGAGGTACTGAGAGATGTCGTCCTGGGGTATTTAGTGTTGCAACTGAAATAGAATCCCGGAAGAAATGAGACCTTATCCGGGCTTATGCGACATATTTGGAGCTCAGGCCGGTAAGGATTTTCGAGTCAGGGTCGTGGAAAAGATATGGTGGCGGATGAGGCCGTTTTCGGCCAACGGCATCGCTCAAATACCCGATCGCATTACTGGCTACGGTTAAACCGACCACTCGTCCTAGGGGTATCAAAAATAGAACTTGACATTAATCGAAAGCAGGGTTACGTTAGTGGCGCTTTTAAACGTATTGCGACGGAATCGGCGAAGAAGGGTTTAGCGGTCAACGAGGACAAGACCAAGTATATGCTGTTAAGCCAAAAGGACACCCAACACCGACGTCTCGGACAGAACGTCACTTTCGACAGATATAACTTTGAGGTAGTTAAGGACTTCGTCTACCTACTCGTAGGATCCGCTATAAATTCAGACAACGACACAATCTCTGAGATTAAACGAAAAATAACTTTTGCCAATCGCTAATTCTTTGGACTAAGAAGGCAATTGCCTAACAATGTCCTCTCTCGAACAGCAAAAGTGACCCTTCGTCCTTATATTAGTCCTTAACAATCCCAGTCCTGTTTTATGGCGCGAGTTATGGATCCTATTAAAAATTAATGAGGGTGCTCTTGAATGGTTTGAGAGGAAAATTTTTCGAGTGATTTTCGGTCCCGGATTGTGCAGTGATATCGACCTGGCCAGAAATGTGGAGATCCAATGACTGAGATGGCTGGTTCATGTAGAGCGGATAGACACAAACGCTCCGGTTCAGTAGAGGAAGACCTCGAGTCAGATGACGCATGCAAGTGGAAACGGACCTTAGTAAACTTAGCGTGCGAATATTGACCCAGGACTGTAGCGCCAATGAAAAGATAACAGAAAAACTTTAACAGCAAGCGTCGCATGATGTTGGGTCATTTATGTCCAGCACACTTAAGTGCTGTTCCCTCTCAGCGTAGTGTACCCTCACGACGGCATTAAGCGTTCTGCAGTCTTTTTGTTTTGGAGGACAGCAGAAAAACCGCTAGCCACTAGGAGACGTCGGACAGCACTCAATGGACCTGTCAGCAAACAAGAGAGTCATGCCAACTGCAGTTGAGCTCGTATGAGGCCCAACTGTCAATGTCAGCACTAACGTCTGCTCAATACAATAGACACTCGCTAAACGTTACCATTCAGAAAGTACAACTGAAACATCTCCATCAAGTGGATCAAATACGTCAGAATTATTGAGAGCGTTAGGCATAAAGTCGACCAACTTGCATCACATCAGTATTGACAGGATGCTCACTTGTACTCTCAAAAGCAGTCTCGCCTTTGATGCTACTCTCTAAAATGTGAAGTGCACTATCGCAGAATATTTCGCGTTAGTAAGCATGTTGCATCTTTGATAGATACCGTTCATGGTGCTCGACCATTTTCTCTATTTTTCAGATTGATAGGTCTGAAGATCTTGGTGAGCGTGTTATCATCTTTTCAGATTTTCGGTGTAAACTTTCCGTGTATAACTTTTTGATGGCTTCACTGGGTATACTATATGCCATCGGTACACGATGACTTCAAGCCTTTAAAGGAATTGTTTGAAGAATTCATTTGTCACTAGAACCGATGAAAGAGGTCAGCTTCGCTAGTAGCCAAAAGTTTTGAGTTGGATCTGGTTGGTTCTGCCGAGCAAGTGAGTCCCAAACATAAGACAGGATCTGACCAGCTACCTCTAGCTCTTGTTTTGCCCTAAGTTTATGGGGAGCATTAGCAGACTTGCTGTCTATTCGAGACCTGGCATCCTATTTTGACATATTTAATTGTTAATTGTCAATCGCGAGATACGAAATTACTGCGTTGTAAATTAGTAGTTCAGCTATTTGTTTAAATTCAATCGACAAATTCTTGTTTAAACTATAATCAAATTATTAAATAAAAATTCATAGCATATTTGCATTTGAATCATTGACAACAATTCATTTAGTTGTAGTTGTAATCCGATGCACGATTAAATTAATTGCATTTGTAGGTTTATGGGTTAAAATCAATTTACAACTCCATGCCGTTTTGTAGATACGAACAAATAGATTTAGGGATGCAACTTCAATAGTTTCGCCAATGAAGCCGATGTCTCTTTATTGGGAACCATTAATCCTTTTGTTTTACTTGTGTTCTTCTATAGACACAACCAAAGGTATTTGTCGTAAATAATAGTCAAAATTGAGAGCCGAATTTCTGCAACATTCAGTAGAAATCTTCTTCTTCAATATTATTTATTGCCTCATCAATACCTGATTATATATAGGGGCATTGTATTATCACACCGTAATAGCAATCCTTGCGAATATTCATAAATATCTCCCATTCTACCGCAGGCAAATACACAAAATCCCCTCATTTAGCTCTTAGAATCACTGCTCGTAAATAATTCTGACAACTTAAAACCAACTTCGGATCATCTTTCCTATCCATAACGACACGGTCGTTTCTAATGAATTCCCCTTCCAGGCCGTTTTCCGGTACTTTTAAATCATTTTACGCCCGCCACAAGCTTACCACCCACATTTACGTGTATCTACTCATATTACTTAGCCCTATTGGCCCACTCTCTGTCATCCATTAGAAATTAATACACAACAAAATCTGTAACCGAACTCAAACAATGACAGCAAAATCAATACAAAATCAATTCAACTTCAGTGTCCTAGGTCCAATGTCCTTTCCTGGTAATATCGTATCGTATCGTATCGTATCGCAAGCTGTTAAATATAAGCTTGAGGGTAAAGTACACACTCGATCGACGCTGTTACTGTTACCAAGTACGAGTATATTGGTGTTCGATATACCAAAAGATGTGTTAGTAAGAACAAATTAAGTCCTTCACATTATTATTTGTTCGGAACATAAAACTTAAGTATCCGGACCCAACAAGAATAAAAAAGAAGGAGCGAGAGAGAGATAGAGAGAGAGAGGAGGAAGAAGAAAAAAAGAAAATAGAAAACGAAGCAAATAAAAACGAATGGAAAAAGGACTCGTCATAATGGCGATAGACAAAACAAAGCCAGAGATAAAACTTACATGTATGTACTTTGTATATAAAAAGGATAATTACTGTTAATGCTTTAGATACATTCACTTTGCCTTCTTTCTCTTATCGGCGTTATCCCCTCGTCTTATTTGTTAACTTGGTTAAGGAATCCTTCAGGACATTGAGAAAACGAAGACGAATAAGAAGGAAGAGGAGTTCAAAGAAGAAAAGAAATAAAAATCACCAACCATGCAATTCAATGACAATTTTATCATCACACAAGACACAACGTGGGAGGTTAATACAAGCACAACAGACAAATGAGATAGACGAAGGAATAGCGGCTGTAAAAGAAAAAAAAAGTAAAAAGAAAATCTACCAGTACGACGAGGAGGAAAAAATACTAAATTGAAATTCCATGGTACTTTGACGAAGGAACACCCGAAAGCCCTATGGGAAGCGAACAAACAGACAAGATGAGCAAAAAGGATTCGCTAAATCAGCGAATTACAATGGGAATTCTCATATCATCTTATCTCATCTCATATTTGTCTCTTCTTCGACTTTGTTTCGTGATCCTTTCAAATACATACTCGTAGTTTATTGCATAGAGTTTCTGTGTGTGACGAACACAACGAGGAGACGTTAGAATTGGTTATCTTTGCACGGCGAATAGAGATTCAAAGGAAGTGAATGGCGGAGGAAGTAGATTCGTACATTGAACAGTAATCGCAAATCCTATTTAAGAATATTTTCGGAAGGCCAAGTGACATATTGAAGGTTTGTATTCGCAACTTATCTGATGAAATTCGGGAGTCAAATAGCAAAATAGGCTTACTTTGATAAATGACAGACAAGCATTGAATGTGGTGAAAACGAATGGTTAGGCGTGTGAAACAGCTGCCGTTGTCAATGTGTAAAAATCTTAGTCAGAAGTTTTGGTTCGCTTAGGTGATTCTACAGTTCGGGATGAACCCGTTGTATATGTGAGATACATATTAACAGTTCGAGAATAACTCACCTTCTTCACTTCCCGTCTACCTATATACAAATGGGACAGTAAATGACGGGGACTATCTTTCTTCCGAAATGTGCATGTGCGTCATAGAGCAGGACCGGGATGATAAAAGTCTTGTATACAGCATGTTTGGTCTTACAAGAGAGGGCTTTGGTAATCAATCTCGCCCCGAGTCCGAAAAAAAACAGGGATTAGCAGGGTAATTCTGCGTCTGAGTTGTAACTGCGGCATCCAAACAAAGTCTGTTACTCGAAATTGTAACTGCTAATGTTGACGTTCTGTTAGTGGTGAGCCACCTTCTGATGACAACATGTATTGTACCTTGTTCTTCCCCCATGGACGTCAAAACTAGGCGTTGTTGGTGAGTTGGTGAGTGCCGATCTAAAATTTTCCAAAATCTTCCGAAGTGTGAATATTTGATTGACTGTGGGCTTTCATGACCTAGTACCGAACTTGTAAGGACCAACGGAATTTTAAGTGAATGCTTTCAGACGGCAGAAAAGATCTAATATGCAAAAGATCTAATCTCCAAGGAGAGATATACACAATCTTGGTTTTATAGTGGTTAATTGGCTGCCAATGTGTCTGCGCCTTTAGCCACAGGTAAGGAGCGACTTGGGACACTGGCGAACTGTTACATCACTTCCCAGCTAGTTGAAAAACCAAAGGTTTTTCTAAACACTGGTGTCCAAGAGTAAAGTTTCTTAGGAAAGCAGGTTCATTAGTACTGGCTGCGTTCTCATTTAGGTCTTTTGACAATTGAGTTTCGAGTGATCATTGTAGCAGATGGCATGACTTTCTAGTAACTCGGAAGATCAAGACTGTTTTGTTAGCCTCGTTTCTAGTATGGCGATGACGATGGCGCGATAGTTGCTCATTGGACTATCACGCAGAGAGTCTGGGTTCGATTCCTGGCTGGGTCACCAACAATTTTTCAAATCGCCATCACCCTTTCGGCGGGCAATGGCAAACTCCCGATAGTAAAATTGCATATGAAAAAGCTTCTAAGGAGTGTCGTTTGAATTCGGCAATAAACCGTAGGCCCCGCTCAGATGTGACAAAAATGACTACATGAGCAACACAAATGAGTGTCAAGAAGCTAGGCCATGGCCCATACCGGGCTGCCAGAGCCAGCAGGACTAATGGCAATGGCAATGTAGGAAGGATATCAAGAATGCTGTGTCTGATGTGGTATGTTCACCATGGCTAATCGCGGTTGATAGCTGGTTCTGTTTACCCTAGAGGCTAAAGCCAAACATAAACTACATCGGAGGGAAGTAACGTTGTTGGAAAATTATGATGTTGAGGGGATTGAAAGACCTTACTACAATAAATGAATGAGATTCGTACATTCAAAGCAATAAAACTCCAACCGAAGCGAAAGACAACTAAGGAAATATCTTTGTCAAAACATATTCGGAGCTGAAAATTAAGACGAAAAACTTCTAGACCTTGGTTACCAGGAAAACTGATTTCAGGTAGGACGCACTATTAAAGTTAAAGCAACCAACTTCCAGTCACTAACTACGCTAGCTACAAGGTCTTAAGCATGCTTAGCATCGCATACATGATTCTGTATATTGGCCAAAGTAATGCAAAGCGAATGTGTCGGTACTCCAGCCTGAAGTTTCCTTTAAATCATCTCAATAGGAGTAACGCAGTATATTGGACGAAGACCTTACATAAGGTGTTGTACGCCGTTGAGAGCGGGCCTAAACCAATGTTAAATGCAGCTAGCTAGCTACTCGTATTGATCGATTTGGTTGGTGTTTTATTCTAGTCTAGCAATTCTTCTTTCTCAGTCGCCTTTCAGACTTCTCGATTTGGGGCTTGCGTGGCTTAGGAGATTTGGTCATCCCTCACTTCTCGAACTATTTTAGGTTTTAAATTATATCCAAAACCCTTGGTCCTTCGTGGAATTATACTTTCGCATATGTTTGCCCTTGGTTTTGTCTCTGCCCTCGACATCTAATCTTTATACTGGAAAGGTTTTCAGGGCTAAATTTACCAGGACAAGGCTATGCTATCAAAGTTTTACTACACAAATTCGGGACAAAGGGGTCATACAGATCTGCTTATTTTTGATCCGAGTGGGCCACCTGGCAGTTTTTTTTTGACAGCTTTCAAAAATTATCGGAAAGGAGGCTACCGATATGATTGGTGGTGTCCTCCTCAACTTCATCCCTGCACGTACAAAAATATATGCAAGGCGGGCATGAATTTACATATATGAGGCGGTCAAATTTTTTAAGACTCGGTCCACTATTTGCGGCCTTATTCCGGCAATGTCGAATGTTGGCCTCGAGCTAGTCAACGTAGCCCCAGAGAATATAATCGCGTGGTGTGAAATTGCACGATAGCGGGGGCCAATTGATAACGGCTCGCCGTGAGATGAAACCCAGTCGCCAAATTTCACCCTCACAACTTCGAGCGTTGCCTTCCTTGTACGGCATGTAGCGCCGTCTTGTTGGAACCACAGCTCGAATATATCGATGTTGTCGAGCTCTGACCACAGAAAGTCGGTTAACATCGCTCTATACCTGAGACCATTGATGGTAACGGTGTCTCTTTCCTCATTTCGAAAGAAATAAGGTCCGATGATGCCATCATGCCATAAACCGCACCAAACACGCAATCTTTGCGAATGCATTTATGATTGACCGAACACTTGTGGATTGTGTTCACTCCAATAATAGTAATTTTGCTTGCTGACATAGCTGTTGAGCCGAAAATGGGCCTTGTCCGAGAAGATGACTTTGTGACAAAAATTATGATCGTCGGGCTTCAATTCTTACGTCAGCACAATCTTATGCGGACGCAGGCCCAAATTCAACTGAATATTTTGACAGCTGATGTCATTGGTATCTTTGACAGCTACTGAAACATAACAATTGAAAAGACCATCATTGCTATCTGGTTACCCAGATATTTCTAGAAAATTCAGTTTAATGGATTCCAGAGAGAAAAGATAACCGATTCATTGGTCGAAGCCTCGGATCATTAAAGACTTAGGTGGCGGATTTGCTTCATACAAATCGCTCTCGATGAAATCTAGTGAACTCATGCTGTTTTTTTTTGTGCACCAGTAATTTCTGAATGTTTTAAGCATCCGTACTACCAAATAAACTATTAAATATAATTAAATCAATTGAAAAAAAAAAATACTAAAATTGTTTATGAGTCATACACTCCTGTCCCACAACTGTCAAATGACACGTTTCAACTTAGTCTACAACTGTAGCCCACACCTGTCCCACTTTTTGAATTGCTCTACTTCAAGTATATTTTTATGTCCCGTTGCCGTAATGAAATTAAAATGTCACACTTCAACATTTATGGCAGCACTCAAGCTAAATAACTTTCAGTTCAGACTCTATACCATGGCATTCCTACTTTAATTTATTTAACTTTGGCGCTTCAACAATTGAATTGGCATTTGCACACTCCATCAATTCATCATTTCCCTGAATGGAATCCTTTGAGTCTGACGAATAATTCCAAACCAATATAGGTTTATATGTATGTATATCTGAAAAGTGTTAGCCGCGTTATCGATTTGAGTAATTTAGTAGTATTTGTACTACTCTCGTATTATTGTCATTATTTTGTCCATCCGTTCTACATGTGCCAGCTAGTGAATTTGGAAGCTGCTTTAGGTGCAGTCTCGGGTGGATCCGGGCCCCAATCAACAAGCGTCTCAACCCAGCTCGATCTTTTCCTACCTGCCTCCAGTTTCACACGAGTTCCACAGGCCTGAAACCATCCTTGTAGGGTCCAATCAGTCGGTTGACTAAAGGTCTTAGGTGATTACATAGTGCGACAGAGAAGATGTTGAGGACACTGATTCCTCCTATTTTCGTTGACTAGAGATTCCTTTCGTCTGACATGCTTTCGTCAGACCGTTATTAAGAAATAATTTGGAGAGTATTTTTCAAGAAATACATTTCCCGCAGCTTCAATAGCTAGGCGGCCTTGCTGGACTTTAGTTTGGATGTGACTGTCATGACTTGGTCATGGTCGCGTGAATAGAATTTTTTCTCATAATCGTCTATGGTAGGAAAATGTTGATAGTCATAGCAGGCCGCGAATATGATTTTTCCCCATTCTTCGCACTGACTGTAAACCTTCTACCAGGTTGCCTTGTTCGTCTTTGCAAACTCCCATTCGTTTTATGTAGACCTTTTTGGTTCGTTTTATCTTCTGACAAAACTTCCGAACTTATTATCTGCTCCAATATCACTTAACTTTCTCGATCCCGCGCTTCAATAGCTCTTTTTTCTTCCTTTTTGCTCGTAGAGCTTATAAACTGTTTTAGAACTTCTTCTTGAGCCGCCCTTCTATATGTGACAGCCAGCATTTATCGCCAAATTACAAGTCTCACCGTGATTACCGACCATAACATCAGAAGTGTCAATATAATGAGTAGTTACCAGGTTAACCACTAAATTTTAAGACAAGATGCTAGCTAGGGTGAATGCCAAATGAGGCTAAGGGAAACCTCCTCGCAGTATTTTCTCTTCTGACCGACATAAGGGATATCCGCATTCGTACCTACCCCATAACCTATATACAAGGTAGTGGTCGTAGTTAGGGTTGGTCCCTCAAAACGTTTGCATGAAAAAGGGGCGCTTCCCATTTCATCAATCTGGCTGGTAGTAGATTGACCAAAAGATTGTCCGTGGTTGCTAAGGTGTCATTTCGACCCCGAAGCGGTGTTTATAAGGTCAAATTTATTATGGATGGTTTCGTGCAGACCGAGTGCGATACCCCCTTCCTTAGATTCGAGGTAAAACCGCTTGGGAAAATTTTAGCATCTTTTTTATCAAAGAAACATAAAAACAGTCCCTGATGCCATATCTTCTGCTGTGGCCTGCACACGTTTTGATGGGGATTGTTACAATGTGTTTGTTGACATAATGACAAACCAGCAGTCAAATGCAGTCATGCTGTAGATGCCTCGTTCATTGTAAGAAATTTCGAGTTTGTAGCCTCAGATATGTATTGTAAACAGCACTGTCCCTAATATGGAACCCTGTGGTACTCCTTCTATTATGCTTTATTACTCGTACATTGGCTCGTCATATTCCTAGATGAAATTATTGTTCGGTAGTGTGTTCTACTATGCTCATGACACAAATTACAACTTAAGTGTCCATCACAACAATATCCCTTCAGGAAGATTTATTGTAATCCGAATTGTTCTATTGCATCGTAACCCTAATGTCAGCAATATTCTCTAGTTGTCTCCTTTTAGAAAAACAGAATATTTTTACTACTACCAAATCCATGATCGCGACAACACTGACACTAAAATAATTCCATGCAAATAAAGGATAACCCGAATGAAGAAGAGGATACCTTCCCTCGCCATTCGTCCATAACCTTTGCTATTATGTATCGGAGTTGTCGTTGTCGTTACTTTTACTGCTCGCCGAGTGGTAAATTTCATTTTCGTAATTGCAAAGGCATCTGGGAACCTTATTTCATGTATGAACCTCAGCTACCACCACTCATGATCCATATGTGCACTCAAACAAACAAATAAAAAAGGGTAACGCTTGAAACTGTTCGTAAATTTACGAGAAAGCTTTGCAATAAATAGTTTTTCCTTTTCCGTATTTTTATGATTTCCTTTGGGAACGTGAAGTCGTTTTATTTATTTATTTATTTTTTTATTCACCCTCTCTCTGTCCTGTTGCGGTTGGATTTGCGGGAGTAATGACATCGACAAAATTGCACCCAACAATTTCCCGATGAACAGGACTAGGTTTTCCTTGAATTGCGCACTTCTTTGTGCTAATTTTCGAATTGAATTACGCGAATGCAATTATTGCATTAAGGATTACATCTACATACATAAAGAGGCCGCAGAATTGAGGACAAGGAAAAGCCTTTTCAAATTAACACAGCATTGAGAGCGGAGCAGTTCAGCAGCCTCATCCTGGATTACCCTTCAGAGGAAGGGGTGTGCTATTTAAAGGGATAAATTAAAAAAAAATTATCTTTCCACGTTTTATTTTTCTGCTTAACGCGAAATGCGATTGTGGCTGTCAGGTGTGGTTAATGTGAATTTTTGGGTCACGGAAATATGGTCATTTGGTGACGCAGCAAGTATATTCGTCCTTGGTGAGCTGTGGCTCGAGTTTGTTCTTTTTTATTTAGTACATGTAATGTGTGTCACGGTTAAAGTATATTTTAAATTACAATCGCACTTTTTGGTCTTTAAAAAATGATTGTTGTATGAGCACATTAGTGGTCAGATAAGTAAGGGACTGAACCGCAAAGAATTTAAGATAATTCTCAATCGGTACTTTGCAGCTACATACGAGTACATAAATGGTGCTCCAAATTAAGAAGTTGAGATATGCATTGAGCCGAACCTTGATCTAAGTCCCTATCAGATAATTGTTTGACTCTAAATACGTCGGAAACCACAGTGTTTTTATCTTAATATGTAGCTCATGTCCGAGTATAATTGCTACGACGTTGGCTTTGTTCAGTCACAAAAGCAATCAATACCGATTTGTTGTTGCGCAGACCTTGCATACTAACTATTAAGTCATGGATTAGAAATTACCTATCGGAACCTTTAATTCAAATAGTCTGATGGTTTCACGACTGATATTTACAAAATAAATGCTGGTGTGCCTCAGGGTTCCGTGCTGTCTCCTACACTCTTGCTAATTTTCATTAATGATGTCCTCTCTGCTACTTCGAATTCAATATATTCATCTGTGGACGGCATTACTCTCTGGCGTTCATATTCGTTCCCGTACTTACGTCTCTGCTCTTCAGATATAGAACAGGGACGTCAGCGTATGCTAGACTCATTCAGTTTCGGTACTAGCAGCAAAACTACAAAAATTGGGCACAATTTAACAGAGTTTAAGGCATTCAAAACGTAATTCTGTTCGCTGTCTTTAGCAAGAAATTTGAACACCCAGCCATTATCCACACTTACATCGTCGAAGCCGAGCCCATTCTTGGTATTTGTGTGAATGAGGACCTTTCTTGGAATGATCACATATTTGATGTCGACAAAAATAAGCTGTCAAATGTCTAGGTATACTAACAAGATGTAAAAAAAATATTTCACGTCTTTTGATCTTGATTCAATATATAAGGTATTCAACTGCCAAATTTGGAGTACAATGCTTATATCTAGTCACATGACCCTAAGATACACACGAATACTGACTTTATGTCTTCCGTCCCATCTTGTTCTATCGCTATCTTCACCATCAATGAAGCATTCTGCCCATTCAAACCTTCAACCGTAACCACCGTTTCTTTGTGAACGCTCATCAAACCTCAAACTCACTTTTGAACAACTCACTTATGGAATGACTGCCGAGCTCTTTATTTCCTAGTCATTATAACCTGCAAACATTTAAAACCAACGTATATCGGTACACCTCTTTCTGTTTTTCTTAACTTTCCTTCGCCTGCGCTGTGTACAAACATTTTAAGGCACTGGTACAGATCATCGCTCTCCCATGTTCGCGGAGGATTTAAAATGGCCTTCAAAAGCGCTTCAAAATGTGGTAGCAGAATGAAAGACGCACTCGACAAGAAGGTGTACGTGCATTTGCATCGTTCATTGAGGGTAGTTCGACAGCGCATCTTTTGACACTATGTCCAACACGGCGTATGCGAATCCAAGATAGAAGTTACCGCACTCTCTTCACTGCCATGATGAATGTTGGTCGACTCAGGGTCCAACACTCTCAGCCCAAACGTAGGTGATGTACTCGTACTGACTTTTGAATCATACTTAACGACTGTTAACCTCAGACGTCATCGACGTTTGCAGCTCTGGAAAGGTACTTTGAGTCAACAACTGAGGATTCTCTGCTTTCCATCGAAGGGCATTCTTTGGACTTATACGGCGATAAACAGACTAATTTTATCGTATGCATTGACTATCTAAAGGAACAATCTTTCACGTATGAACTTCATCACACTCCAAGCAACGGTGTCAGCTGCATCAGGGATTTCCTTAGCACGCTGCATTCTTAAAGCCATCCTTGCTTCTTGGTTCAACACTGGAATTTTGATGATCTTGGGCCCTGATTGTCTTTTGATAAAAGTCTTATGCCGTGTGATGCAAAGACACCTCTTGATGGATCTTATCATGAAATCGACCGTTCCTGTGCTCAGAAAGGGTTTCGGTCAGAATGAGAGCCAGAGAAGAAACGGATGGCTCCAAAACAGTTTAAGGATACTTTCTTGCCTTTTTTTTAAAATGTGTTCACTTTCTTTCCTTGTAATGAGTCATATTGTAAAGTATGGATATACAAGCTGGGTTGAGGTTTTGTGAAACCTTCCACTTCTTCTTGAACGTAGTCCGCAAGCTAAATAACTAAGTCTCATTTGAATTGTAGGTTTAAACGGAATCGTTAAATTTACTTACCAAGAGAGGAGGAGGAGAGTTTCTTAGAGTCCGTATTCGCGTTATGTCTGCATAACTTTATAGAATTCCGGCAGATCAATCGATTGCTTCCTGACTTCCTCAAGAGGTGGATGACCTTCTTACTCTCCCTTCGCTCTTCGTTCTTAGTTTAGATAGCAAAACGACATCCCGTAATGCTTGTGTGAGTTATGGTGAGTTATGGTGCCATCACGAAAAATCTTTGTAAGTGTCTGTTCATTCGCATAGGGCTGCAGTTATTCGTCGCACTCACCACAAGTGCGTTTGAGCATCTTTCTGCGAAATATATTTTCGTCAACAAAAGATACAATTCTTTTTTTTATAATTTTTTCCAGGCACTTACTAAGAGAGCTTAGCAGACTAATTGGCCTGTAACAATAAGGTAAACTGAGAGCTTTGCCCGGTTTCAAGATTGGAATTATCTTGGCTACTTTCCACTTATTAGGAAAGTTGAACAAATCCATCAACTTCATAAGGGCAAATTCAGGGAGATTTTTGAGGAGCTGATTCTTAATCCCATCTGAGCCAGACAATTTTCTAGTCTTGAAACTACGTATAATATCCTTCAATTCATTAAGATGTATAAGCTTAATGTTACTAAATAATGACTGTGAATGACTGTGAGGATGTTAAGTAATAGTTCTACGGAAGATTCGATATGCGTGACTGGAATTATGTTTCTACCAATCGAATGACTTTTGAAAAAGTTAATTGCCAGCGCTTTAGCTTTATCACAACCAGAAGCCAACGAAGAATTGCCAACCTTAAGTGGAGGAATGTAAATGTTCTTTCTCTCACTACCTTAACGATATTCCAGAATGGCTTGTTGCCCTTATTTAGACCCTGTAGTCTATCGTTTCACGATTGGTTTCTATGGTTCTTTATTGCATATTTTACCAAAGAATTTAATTTATTGTAATCCTCGAGATAAGACACGAGGTTATGGGAGAAGTAAATAGACCAGGCATATTAGTAAGATAAAAATCCAACGTAGAAGGGTTTCTGTTCCTACTAGATGGAATGTGAGTAGGACTATCGGGAAAGAGGATTTCAAACGGATGTCTTACGGTGAGGTCTCTAAGAATGTTACCCCATGCATTTGCCCTCATACAACACCAGTGCCTTTGCCTGCAATTAAAATCACCACCTATTAGGAATAGATCGTTAGTATTAACTAGCCTTAGGAAGTCACTCCGGAGATCAAATCTTTTTTGAGGTGTGATTACTCCACCCGGAAAATATGCACTATAAATTTTCAATGTGTGTCCATTAACAAAAGGAACTTCAAGACCAATGGCTTCAATTAATTTCAAATAAGTAATAGGAAGTACTTCGTGTTTAATAGTACGTTTTATTAGCACGGCAGCACCACCACCACTTATCCCTTCCCTATCCAAACGATAACAAGTTATAGCGTTGAATTGTTCCGCCTTCGTAGTACATTTACCGAGCATGGAGATCATCTCTGTAGTGAGTGCATTTACTTCTTCCAAAGAAAATAGATCTTCTTTGTTCTGCACACTATTATGGTTGGTAAACTTGGCCCACGTATTCGATGCATTGCATATCGATGGGATTTCAATTTTTTTGTTCGTTGAGGGTGGACTCAAAACTTCATCACAATCAATGTCGTCGTTGTCTGAATCCGGTAGACACTGCAGCGGCGCAAAGTAATTAGTTCTCGTGTTTTTAAGACTAGAACTCATTTTAAATAGTTTTTTGTTTGAAGACCTGACGTCTTCAACATTAGGCGAACGATCGCGTTTGGGAATTTTGGATTTTTTTATGTTTTTCTGCGCGAGGGGTTGAGAGGAAAAACTTTCTCGGTCAAAGCTCCGAACAGAACTGGTCTGAATTTTTATTGATACTTTCTATTCCAAGGCCAATAAGGGTTCTCATTATGATTTCTAACTCGTACAATACTGCCGATTAGGTCAACAAGATTGTGGTTAATTTTTCAAAGTTTTTACTTGCGGTTGCATCCAGATATCCACTCCAGCACTCTAAAGGATATAGACTGATTCCTCATCCAGTTTGTTAACCTAGAGCTGGATCATTCACAAACCGTTTGCCAAAAATTAGCTAGCTGAACTTGCAGTATGGAACTATTTATAAAGGATATTTGAGGATCAACGGGAACGTCGAAATGTAGCCTTGTAAAATGGCTCACAGTGATCACAAAAAGATGTTGAGGATCAACTACATATTGTATTGTTCTTTCTGCTTATTGTTCAATGTAACAGTGCATAAAATACACGCAGGTCTATTACATCCTTTATTAAATATTGAGGAGAACCATATTTTTCGGACTTTTATCTTTCATTACCGAGTGATGAGATATTTTTACAGACCCTTGCTCACGAGCTTAATAATTTTCGGGTTCAAGTTTTATATACCCCCGGAGTCCTACCACCATTGGAAGCTCCTTTCTTCGCTAGCTAGTAAGTTAAACTTTCCAAAAACATAAGTTTCAGCAACTCCACAGCAACAGCAAGTCCCTAACAACTCTAGGAGAATTATGTATCGCGCATTAAAAATTAAAATCCTAATTTCCATGTGAATTCCACTCAACCGAATTAATTCTACCACTTTTGGATCTGCATCGTATAATCAGGGCAGTACACGAATTTATGCTCAGATGGAATGAACCATCCTGTAGCATCTCTGTCATGAATTATGTTCGCTCTGTTTTCTGAGAAAAAATTCTGCCACACACTGGACAAAACAACAAATAAAAAAAATTATAAAAAATTCAAATAGAATTAATATCGTAAAATAAAAATTTTATTTACATAAGTTCATAAGATGTGTGAGTTTATTTTAAGCCAACCAGTAGAAGCAAGGATGCAGAATGCAGAATCCCAACACTGAGATGAGTCGTTTAGGTAGGTTTTTTTTAAGGTTCCACACACTGGTATACTGTCCCTGTACAGTGTACACCCTGTGTCTCATTTTGGTAAATAAAAATTTAATTTCCCTTTTATGTCCCGACTTCCACTCTAAATAGTGTACACTCTCACCATAGCTGCCAGTGTTTGATCTCAAGGTAAATTCTTTTCCCTTGACTCATCTAAAAAAAAAAACTTCCCACAAAAACTGTACTCCCCAAATAACACAGGCAATGCCAATGAAGCTTACCTCAAGGCATACAGTGCTTTGAAAATGAAAATGGCGGCACTAGCTTGCACGAATGCAAAAGCGAACCAGCAAAAAGTGGATGTTTTCTCGGGCTGACATTAAAAATCCTCTTCTTCAGCGAGTGTATGAGATGAGAAAAGTTCATGCATCGCCTATGCTGAGATCCTGCAAAAATGTTACTCTCGTTAAATTGCAGCAGAAAACTTCTTTATCACACACATCGGAGCAGTCATACTGAATAAGGATACAAGAAGTAAAATGACGAGTTCTGAAAACGACCACAACGGAATATGGTATCCTTTTTTCTACTTTGACTTCGACACAGTATACTCGTAGAACCACCACACACCACAGGCAGTGACTATAATTTCAGCCTACTTCCTACACCTGAAAGTTTTAATACCTGTGAAGGAGAGGAACTTCCGGAACAAGCACTTTCAGTGCTCTGCAAATGGTTACATTCACTCCAAGTTGTATCCAGTTCCGGTTACGCCCAACACAGTGTTGGAGGAAGATTTGAAAATCTGCAGTGACTTGTGTTAAGCCAAGCGTTTGCTCTCATGGTAATATGTTAATTTCAGCAGTTGCTTATGGGGGTTCCCCCACATTCAAAACGAATACGACTACGGGTATGTAATTTGTATATCACGTATGCGTTGAAGGGATACATGGGTTGCATACGAAAAACTCCACTTAACCTTCCTCGTGGCAAGTCCCATTGGGAAACTGTTTTTCCCAGTTCACTTTGCGGAAAAGGTATCTTTCCAAATGTGACCGGAATTAATTCGGTTTGTAATTTTTCGTTCATCCCTTGACTGGGTCAATACCGAAACAATGTCCTTATCTCACACGATTTGGGGTGAAGGGGATGACCTTCAATAGCACGTACGTTGGCCGATTTGAACCTCTAATGGCACATGACATACCGATAAGTGAAGGCATTCTGGTCGTCGGTAGTGATTGTGCCCTATGCGCTCGTTTTTGATACCGCCGCAGGGCAAGATAGCACAACAGTACCATGTACCATTATATAAGGGTTTGATACTGTCCCATTTTTCCTTGCCTCTCCCATACCCGACGTAAAATGCGTAAGAATTGAATGCGGCAAATGTTGCAAAAAAGCAGAACCTACGAGTATATACGAGTATGTATGTACATATTCAATGTTTGTTTAGGTACGGGGGATGATTATTAATTTCAGGGAACGGAGTTAGATGTGTAATTGGGAATCGTCACTGAAGGTGCTATTGGTCCGAGTTTGAAGTTTGACATGACTGAAGAAACTCTACTGAGGTGCAGAGTTTCATATTCTCTAAGGCGGAAGAAACTCCTTCTGCCCGGCTATTCTCTTTTTTGAAATTTCTGAGCCCTTCGTAGAAAGATGAGTTAGCGCTACAGTGGTTTATGGAATACTCGTACAATATGTAACATAAATATTAGCAGTAAGAGAACTCGGTGCTGATGTGCTCGAGCATCTGCAGTCTCATACATTCAGAAAGATAGCGCTAAGTCGTGTTATCGTAACGTGAAAGTGACGAAGAAGCACGTTATGCCACTTTTTTCTACAATACTTTGCTGCTTAGCATGGAGCCAGTTACCAGTTTACAGTCTTTCCTATTGAGGGACAGTGAAAAGATCGCTGACTACTTAGACACATCGGTAAGTACTTTTAGCGCAGTTGAACTCTCTCTCTACCTAGTAAGGTATTTCCGCCCTTTACTGGTTTCCTCATAATATGGTTTATTGTCATCAGGAGTGCATATACTCGTATATTCGGTTGAAAGAAGGATGAAGTTTTCTTGCCAGCAGCGAAATCTAACGTTGTCGTCCTCCAAAAAAAACACTAGCACCGCATGGTTGGCTGATATAAGAGCCTTTCTTGCTTCAGCCCCTGTCAAAAGTCATTCCTGGCGTGCCTATATGAACAGAGTTCAAGATATTGGCGTTGTTGTACCAACGACCACTACTATTCCACTGTCAGCTCGTTAAGACCAGAGGGAGGCGTGTTAGTTAGGAAACACGGATCCGAGGCAAACAATTCTTTGGAGTCCGTTAAAAGCAACAATGATGTACGTATTTGTTTTAAAGCTCGTTCCACTAAAAATAAAAAAGTCATCAGCTTCTGCATTGAAGCCTAGGCATTAGAATTATTGCAGGTGTGGGGGAGTCCTCTTTCCGTTTCTAATTTCCTTCGTCTATTCCTTTCACAAGGTGAATTTCATCATATTTGGAAAACCTCCCATAAATCTGATCCACAAAAAAGGATCATAGAAAGATATAACCAACTATCGTCTCATCGCTAAACTCTGCAATATACCCAAATTCTTCGAAAGTATATTGTATGAAGCTCTAAACTTCCAATGTAACATGACTAGACAACATGACTTCCTGAGGGGCAGGTCAATCACTACAAATCTCGTTAAATTCGTTCCTTTGCCCTCTCAGCCGTAGAGAATGGTAATGAAGTCGATGTAAATGGAACCCATTTTAGCAAGGACTTCGATAAAATCTCCCATCGATTAATTTTCTTTAAATTGTCTGCCATCGGCTTTGAACCCATTCTATCCTCTTATCTCTTACAGTGTTCGTTTTAGGTCAGCCCATTCAGCTCCATGTTTGGCCACCTCTGGACTTCCACAAGATAGTCATCTTGGTCCTCTTTTTTATATTAACCATAAACCATCTCGATAGGACCAGCAGACACTCGTCTGTTGCCCTTTACGTTGACGATACCAAAATATTCAAAACTAATTCTGAAAAATTGTTTAGTACTCAATATCGCCAAATGCCAATCCATCACCTTTTTACAGAAGAGACACCAATCTCCTCTCCGACTCTACCTTCTCAACAACCAACCTATCTCCTCCGTTCAATACCTTCGCGACCTCAGCATTTTGTGTGATAAGAAGCTCAACTTCCGGTTACATATGGATGAGATAATCGTTAAAGCCAACTCGGTACTAGGTTTTGTACAACGGTGGTCCAGAGAATTTACCAACCCGTCAAGTGTGGTCCCCATATTATCGTTTTCATATTTCAAGAATCGAAAGCATCCAGAGCGGTTTTCTTCGATCTCCCCTTCAAGATATGCCCTGGAACGATCCTTTTATTCTCCTTAAGGAACGCAGATATTCAGCCACTTTTTCTTCATTCACCGACTCCTTTCAGGTCAAGTTGATTGCGCGTCCCTTTACAACTCTATCTTCCCCAACACTAACCCACTTAATCTAAGACCCCTTGTCTCTTCTATTTACTAACCCACCACACCTCCTATGGCGCGAGCGAGCCAGTCTCCCATATGATACGAAAGATCAATTCAAACCTTATCGTCTTTGACTTTAATCGCAACACTCCCTGCCTCAGATCAGATCTCCTCCACCACTCCATCAACCTTAGTTTTAAGTTTAAGTTTAATTCGTATATAGCCGAATAAATGGGAGCCTTCGCCCCCACCAAAATCGAAATCGACTGCCCATCTCATACAATTCCCTGGCCAAAAGTGCTTTAAAAATACTTAAAAAAATGTTAGATGTCAAATACTAGACGAGGAAAATGTAGAGGCTAAGAAAAAGTCATTATCTTGAAAGTCACTTCAGGCCTTGGCCGTTGAGTACCCCTTAGAATTTGAAGAAATCATTCGCTTTCTGTACCGAATGGTCAAAAATGTCCCTTCCGATCTGTTGTTCGACAGGGAATGTTGGCTCGGCTTCGAATCGGTACATGCCATTTTCCATCCATTTCATAACTCCTAATGCAAGACTTACGTCTAATAAATAGTCATATGAAGTTTTGATAAATGAAATAGACACAAATTGGAAGCAGTTTAAGATTGTATGTACCAAGATCCCGATGTTAGCACAGAGAACAATATTAGGGAATAGAGCAAAGGACATACTACATGTCTGTCCAATAACTACCTTTCTGTGAAAAAATTGAGAAGTTCTATTTTGAATAGTTTAGTATGACGACATATATGATAAGGTCGCAACTGTCATCTTTGAACAAATACTCTGGGACATAAGTACCACCTTGATCAAATTCCCGGAATTTATTCAGAAAATTAAAAATACAAGTTTATTTATGTAAATCTATATTGTCCCCTTCAAAGTAATCCCCATCGACTGCAACATACTTATGCCAATGCTTGATCCAATCCTCAAAACATTTTTTATATTCGGTTTTCGGTGTGTCCATCAGTGCTTCCTGAGATTTTTCCATTACTTCCTCTCGGCTGCCGAACACATTTCCCGTAGTGGTTTTTTACCTTGATTGAACAGAAAGAAGTCACAGGGAATCAAATCAGGTGAATTCGGTGGCTGTTGGATAGTACTCGTATTTGTTGCATTTTTCGTCAAAAAATTACGCATAATGATGGCACTGTGCGTCGGTGCGTTATCAGGGTGCAAAATCCACGAGTTTTCTGCCCACAATTCTGGTCTCTTTCGGCGAATTGCTTTACGCAAACGTCTCATAACGCCCAAATAATACTCTTTGTTTACTGTCTGGCCTTCTGGCAAAAATTCATGATGCACTACACCGTTATAATCCATGAAAACCGTGAGCATTGCCTTCTATTTTGACTGAAAACGACGTGGTTTTTTGGTCTTGGATCATTTGGTGAACGTCATTCACTTGCCTGATGTCTGGATTGTGTGTCGTACTCATAAACCCATGTCTCGTCTCCAGTAATGATCCTTTTGATGAATGTGGGATCGGATTCAGCCTCGCAAATCATCTCTTTTGCGACGTGAACACGGTCTCTTTTTTTGGATGAAATTAAGGTCTTTTGGCACCAACTTTGCTGCTACACGACGGAAACCCAAATCATTAACCAAAATATCTTGGACGGATCCATAGGCAATGTTCAAGTCCTCCGCTATCTCTCTGATGGTTAATGTGCGGTTTTTGACCAGTTCATCATCTTCGATTGGCTCACGGCCACTTTTGAACCGCTCGTGCCACTGGTAAACGATCGTTTTCTTTAGAGAATCGTTGCCGAAACACTTTTCCAACATTTCCAACGTTCGCGCACCATTAAATCCGTTTGTTACGCAAAGTTTAATACAACTTCGTTGTTGCAAATTTAAATTCGTTTCTAAAAATGGAAAAAAACGTCAACACACACAGAGATATATGTACTTTTGGCTACATAACTTTTGTAAATGTCAAGCTATGATGTTAAGATTTAGTGGGAATATCAACAACAGATGTACCAACTTAACAAAAAAAAAAAACAGAACTCAAATCGGAATAATGGGAACTTTTTGATCAAGGTGGTATATTAGTTATGCTATATGTTATAAACAGATGCAAAACCTTTGGCTGCTGCAGATATGCTGTCTCTCTAGTGCCTAAAGATCTTTGATCTAAGAGTATGGCAAGTTCACTCAAAATGTATTTGACCAAATACGATTGTATGACGGTCTTATCTGGGTGTGGCAGGACCTATTTTGACATTATTGAGTGCTGCCATAAAGATAGTTGGCGCCTGAACCTATACAAAACTGCACGTGTGTGACTAAATGGCAAAAGGCACATGAGGAGATTGAAACTAGCCAAATAGTTTTTAAGCAAAGATTTTGTGGTCGAATGCGCACAAGAAGGAGTACCCCTCCCCATTTTCAACAACGTTAAAGGTATCTAAAAGTCATACATCACTGCTGCCGGTTCGTCTCGTCTACTTGGAGATATTTTTCTACTACGCCAGCTTTTTTCTAGATGCACTGACGGAGATATATTTTTTAAGAAATTCAAACCATGGGTTGGTTTCCCTAGGGTATTATAGTTTGCGTTTAAAACGAGTGGCTTTTAGTATTCGATATCGAGACCAAGCTGTCAACACCAATGATATCGGCAATCCGAACCTGACGTTTCTTGGGAAGAAATCAGGAATGGCCACAGTCATAATTTGAATCAGTTGGATATTTTCAGATGGCTTCGAAACAGATCATGGGGACCATGTAGCCATGCCTCAATATCGACTGTTCTGTATTTGGCGGCATCAGCTTGGTGTTGTTGGCTTCCAATACGTCATTTGTTGTTGGTTTGCCAGAGTAGACTAGAGACTATGGTATACGTATCCCTAAAAGCAAATAATAAAGAGGCGTCAAATCTTCAATAAGTTGATTGTTTCGTTTGCTGTATGGCACATTGCGCCATTCTGCTGGAACCACACCTCTTTCACATTCATGCCATTCAATCGGGTACTAAAAAGTAGTTAGCCATGGCTCTGTAGCGAAAACTTTTGACCGTAATAAGCTGATTAGCTTCATTTTTGAAAAAATATGGTCCCATAACTTCACCAGCTAACAGACCGCACCAAACTTCGAAATTTTTTTGGAATGTAGCGACGATTCGATAATCTGATCACTCCAAATGCCACAATTGTGCTGACTGGCATACCCATTATTGTGATCACAGAAAACAAATTTTGCATGTTGATTTAAGGTCCATTTAGCGAAATTTCGATGCAAACGTTGGTCATTTGTCTACAATTTTCGCATGAGTTCGGTTGTAAGTCTTTAAACAAAATATTCGTATAAATATTCTTTAAATTATTATTGAATTACTGTTAAAGTGGTAACTTCTCTTTAATTATTTAAACGTGAGTAAAAAGAATTAGAGAAAGGATGTTTAAGTGGTTTCAAACGTCGGAGTTTTACTATCAACTTAATTAAACAGTTTTTAATTTAACACTCAAACTTAACATATTTAATAAAGGGCAACTCTTTTAGAAGTACCTTTCCCAGTGGAGACTTTATGACGGATTACATTTTGTCAATGAAAGACTTAGAAGGACTTACCGTCCACAACCTAAGCAGTTGTATAACAAAAATTGGCGTTCTACGGTGAATGTGTTCCGTGCGGTGATCCATAGTATCGGCCTATCGAACGCACAATTCGAAATACCATCGAAAAGTTTGAAACCCAATAGCTATTTTTGGATAATACACGACCAACTCGACCACATACGGGACGTAGTGAAGGAAATATAGAGGCTGTATCGGAGAGTCTACACGATGATCGTGATAAATAGATTCGCCGATGTTTTCAACAGCTTGGCATATTTTAGATGAGCATCTTGAGCATTACAATGCGTAAAAAAATTCAATTCGTGCAACAACTTAAGTCGGTTGAAATCAAATCGTCTCTCTTTCAGTCACTAGGCTCTTTAAGAGCTCCAAGAATGTCCACTGTCTTTCTTCAGCCTTATTTGAAGTGCAGAGCAACTCGGAGAGGTTCAACAACGTCCAGACAAAATAATGGTTTGGTGTGGTATATGGGCTGGTGGAATTATCGGTCCATATTTCTTCAAAAAGGAAGCCGTCTGAAACGGATCTATGAATGGCGCTCGTTATTGCGCTACGATAACGGACTATTTGTTGGCTGAAATTAAAGCCTGTGGCCCCGACAATCTCGACCTAAAGTTAAAAGTCTGCATGGGCAAGCCGGCTGGGATTGAGGGATTGGAGGCCAATATGACTCGAAACGCCGATCAAACACCACTCGTAATACTCGAACGCGTTTGGAAAATTGGAGCTTTAAAATAGACCATATAAGCCGCTGTTGCGGCAGCATTTCAAGGGAATAATCTTCAAAAAAATACGAGTACACAAATGTAAGGAATACCTATTGTTCTTTTTTGATTGTTTTCTATTTTTGGTACGAGTTTCATAGGGATTTGTTATTGTATCTATTTCTTTTTTTTTTCACATATATTATACCCTTATCAAATTGTCCTAGACAAATATTCGCATGGTTCTTTTCGTCTTTTGCTGTCACAAGTTGTGATAGAAAGATTGATAATGGGAACTTGGGGACCATAAAAACGAAGTGTTATCAGCCTGATATTACTTTTAACTAACAAGTTAAAACTATGAAAACAAAACATCAAAACAACGAATTTTTTTATATTTAATCTTTAAACTTAAGCTATTTTAACACAGCAATCTATTATTTTTATGGGAACGATATCTCAGAAAACTAACTTAACTAAACTCGCTCGACCTTTAGATAAATTCCTTCCTTTGTCTGTAGAAGTTGCTTGGTTACATCGAACTGTAGTGGGATCTGTGTTTTTTCACAAACACTGAATTTAAAGTTCTTAATTAGAAGAGAAAGTCCAATTCTAGTTTGCATTTGGCCGAATCTCAAGCCGACACAATTTCTGGGTCCTTCTCCAAATGGTAACCAAGCTATTGAGTCTCTCTTTTGTTTCTCCTCCGCACTGAACCGTTCTGGATCGAATTTCTTTGGATTTGGATAAATATCTGGATCATAGTGAATGGCCTCTGTTGGAATGAAGACAAGAGTTCCTTTTTCGATTTTGTACTTGGGATTACCCGTGTCGTAGTCCTCCATGGCGACCCGTTGAAGGGCAGTTACAATTGAATACATTCGGAGGGTTTCTAGTAGTAACATCAATTAGAAAAGAAATAAAAATGTGTGAGTATGGTACCTACCGGCGATAACTTGGCTCATGTAATTCATTTCCTTGATGGCTTCATATGTAAGCTCATCCTTATGTCTAGCAAGTACGTCATTTACTTCTGCCCTTAGCCTATCTTGAACATCGATATCCTGTGCCAATTCATACAGAGCGTATGACAATGTAGATGAAGATGTCTCAAAGCCAGCCAAGTAGAAGACAAAAGCCTGTGCTGCAAGTTCGTTCATAGTGAGACCGGTTAATACTTTCCCATCATCAGTTTCAATAGGCTTATTGTTCTTAAGATCAATCAAAATGCTCATAAAGTCGTTGCGTTGAATGTTGTTCTTCTCGCGATATTCGACGGTTTCACGGACAGCATTCATAAAGAACTCATTTACATCATCAGCTGTAAATTTCATTTTCAATTTGCGGGCTAGACTTGGAGCGCTTAACATAAAATACATGATCAAAGGATGATGTCTAAACTCTTCAAATACTTTCCGACCGTACATTCGGAATTCTGCATTTGGATCGGTTAAACTATTACACTCAATTCCGAAGGCACATGTACCGATCACATCTGTGGTGTATCTCGCACTAGTTTCCTTGATTTCAATAATTGGACCATTGTCAACAAAATCACCAAACACTTTAGCAAAACGATGACCAACTTCAACTACTGTCGGGAACATGAACTTCATTTTACCAGATGAGAAAGTAGGTGACAGTTTGTTGCGTAAATTGCGCCATTTTCCGCCGTCAATTGCAAACAGGTGCGCACTGAGTGGATCGTCTTTTTCATTGAAGAAGACCCCACGGTCTACAAAATTGTTGAAGTCTTTAACGAGAATCTTCTTGATCAGCTCTAGATCGGTAGCTAGTACCGCCGGTTTGAGGAAGAAATATATACCAGAGAAGGGGCCTGTCTTCTTGTACTTTGTATAGATTTCACGAAATGCGTCAGCTTGATGACGAGTTCGGGTAACACCCTTCATATTGCCGAAAAATAGAGTTGGTTCATCGTGCGGAATTCCACGAGTTTTCCAGTAGTTCATGCGACTACGAATGTAGTACAGAAGGGCTGACGTAACAGCAATTAAAAGGTATAACACCGACGTTGATAGTTCCATTTTGGGAATCTCTACCGCACTGGCTTCGGTTGTTCTTTTCACTTGCTTTTATAAAAAGTCATTGACTTTGAAATATTTTCATTCCGTAATCTTTTTGTTGTTGGTCATTGCTGATAGATAGTTATTGAAAACATGACTGGCAACTTTTTTTGGTGATCATTACCAGGTTATCGCGTGCTGCTAAACAAATTTCTTTATCAGTTATTAATCTGTCTAACGAAGACGTAGATGTAAATAGTGAAGTGAGCCAATGTGTTTAAGTTGCTTTGACAGGGGCTTTTGGAAGATATTTAGTTTCGCGTTTTTGTTTGCTTCTTTGAGAAACGAGCATGTCAGCTGGTTGATAGCATATTTATTTGTTGTAAATCAAACTGCTTTTTTATTTTTATTTATTTACTTTATTTTTACTAAGGAATTCCTCAATAAATGTGTTTATTTTTTAAAAAAATTATTATGCATGAACTTAGAGCAGAAGAACTCTTTTGTCACAGTCGAACCTGTTTTGAAAATTGGTCTTCGATTTGCGAAACGAATATCGACTATATTGAATTATGGTTTAAAACTTTGCCAGGTGCGTGCACCGGAATAGAGTACAATTTCGATGGATTCGACACGGAAAACCTAGATTTCGCAGGTATCTTTTGCAATTCAATGAGATTTTCGAGGATATAGAAATTCAAGCCTTTGTACGAGTCTCTGATGTCTCTAATTTGAAGCTACATTCATGCTACATATTATGAATTCTTAGCCCCAGGCAAAATAATCGAGTGGTCAAATGATGAACGCTCCCCGTGAAATGACCCAGGCGCCAAATTTCTCCTTTACAACTTTGATCATTGCTTCGTTTGTATGACATGTAGCGCCGTCTTGTTGGAACCACAGCTGGGATATGTCGATGTTGTTGAGCTCTGACTACAGAAAGTCGGTTAACACCGCTCTGCTCTATAGCTGAGACCATTGCTGGTAACGGTGTCTTCTTCCTCATTTTGAAAGAAATAAGGTCGGATGATGCTGCCATACCATAAACCGCACAAAAAAATCAATCTTTGCGGATGCTTTGATGCTTGGCCGAACACTTGTGTTCGCTGCAATAATAGCAATTTTGCTTGTTGAGCCAAAAATGGACCTCGTGGAATCCAGGTCTCCAATTGACGAATTCACGGCGTTGTCTATGGTCGTCCGGCTTGAATCTCATACGGATTCAGCCCCAAAATAAACCGGTTTGACTCTCTGGCAATGACCAATTCAGCTGATCGGCGCCAAATCGGCAGCCGCTACGGTGACTTTGTTTTCTACATTTCGCAGCAATATCTGTCTGGTTGGAAGTTTAAGATTAACTCTCCGCTAGTCGCTGCTAAAAAATGTGTCATATTGGTCGCGGCGATCTGACAGATCCGAATTGGTCATAATGACAAATTCCTCCGTGTTATCCATCCGACAGATGGCTATTAAGAGAAACAGTTCATTGTTGCCAACCTTTAGTGAGAGGAAACAAAAAATATTCCCGGGTGAGCTGTCAGATCGTCCGCGACTAACGAAGGCTGGAGAGTGTACTCACGCTCAAACTTTTCCAGAGTACGACGAATTGCCAGCACACTGAAGCCACGATGACGACCGACCTCACTTCGAAATTCACGTTGCGTATTCCGAGCCGGAATTTCGATAAAATTCTTTAATAATTTCCGCACGTTCTGCAAGTGTCAAGCGATGTAATGGAAAAGCTTACTAAATATTTTGACAGCTCGATGTCATTGGTAACTTTGACAGCTGCTGAAACATAACAATTAGAAAAACCGTCATTGCTGTCATGTTACCCTTTACTTCTGTTTTTATTAGAAAGAGTGATGGAGACAGAGAAATCAAAATTATTTGTTTTTTAATATTTCAATAAAATTGAATTACTTAAGGTGGCGCTACAGTCCGGGCTGGACCTGGGTTTCAGCAGCATTAATTTAATAACTCTTATTATCTGCTGCTATGACAATAAACACTTTTTCTTTTCACAGTATTTTGTATGGGTCACTCTAGCGTAAACTCGAATTGAGATTTCTCAATTATCAACCAAAATATAAGAAACATGAGAATGAGTCGGTATATCCCAATCCCACATAGTATATATAAAACATCATAAAACAAACCAATCCTTTTTCAAACAGATATATACGACTTGATAATATTTGACCATTGTCTCTCTTGCATCCGAGTTTGTGCAAAAGATCTGATGCTACTGATGGTGAGATATTTCGTGAAATCAATTTCGATAAGCTAAAACTAGCTCTGATTTTGGAGTTTTGGGATGAGGTTTACTTACAGGTTTCTTACAGAACCCCAAGGAGAATATTGGCAACCCTAAAAATGAATCGGATGTTTTAAATGAAATTTTAAATAGAAACTCGAAGACCACAATCATGCCTCATTGGATTCTTTTCAAACTGCAAGTCATTTTATTGATTATTATTTTAGATAAGTTCCAACTGAAAGTATGGAACTGATTATGTATGTATATGAAAGTACTTTAATGACCAGCAAAATTCATGGTACACCTTGCCATGCAAAGAAAAGATATAGATAACTCTCTATTGCCGCGAAATGTATACTATATGCTTGGGGTCGTTGTCTTGTTGGAAATAAAAATCTTTTGAAATACCAAAATTGTTCGAGTGTGTTTTGAAATTCCTTTTTCAATTATCAAGAAATGAGTGACGGTCCAATATATTTTAAATTATTTCCGACTTTCCTTTGTCTGGTGAATATATAAGTTATGAACGTAGAAAAATATAAATTTAAATACTACATGTAAACGCACAACAAGTACAACGATCATCAATTGGAGCTACCTTCACCAGCAAAATGTGCATTTACCAACTTCCGTTTCCGTTGGTCACCTCCCATGTCCAGTTAGTTGTACTAATAACTTTGAATTGTGCGGATCTTCCTAATAGAGGCTTACGAATAGATATAACATACATATAAAATAAATGTGAATTCTGGCATAATCCAGTATGTTGTTTTAATTGGCGCCCAACGTGAAGCAACGTGAATAATATTTGAAGATTCTTATAAAGAATACGATTTTCCGTTGTCAAGTAGTACAAACCCAGTTTTATTTTCGGCCGGTGTTACACAAAAGTAACCCCATAAGAGAGGTGAAAATAATTCAAAAAAACATATGTACTATGTATGTACATACATATAACATTTTTTAAAACTGATTAGTGTGACTTTTTGTGAGACTTAAATAATCATTCAATAACTGTGATCTGAAGATTTTGTTGTTAATACCATTATTTAATTTTTGTATTGGTATAGAAAGTAATCTTAAGACACAAATTCTAATTATATTATCGTCACGTATAATTCTTCTTGACTTTTGTAAAAACTACCGAATTAATGAATGCGGAAGAGCTTCGAGCGGTTGTAACCGCTGCCGTTCAGTGTGCAACTGAACAAACTAGGCAAGCGTTTGAAGTAAAGGTCGAAGAACTAACCACTCGATTAAGAGCGCTTGAAACTCCCAATGTTGTTGAGGAATATTTACCAATTACGATAGACCGAAATAAGAGTTGCGATGAATCACTGGATTTGGTTAAAACGCTGCCAGAGTTTAGTGGTGAACAGGTTCGCTATATTTCGTGGCGACAAGCTGCGTTTACAGCATATAAACTGTTTGAAGCATATGAGGGCAGTTCCAGGTATTACCAGGCGGTTGCCATTATACGTAATAAAATTGTTGGTTCTGCAGACCAAGTTTTAGCGTCTTTCAGTACGATTCTTAATTTCAAAGCGATAATCTCAAGACTGGACTTCACATATGCTGACAAAAGATCGATCTACCTGATAGAACAAGAAATGTCGACTTTACGGCAAGGTCAAATGTCGATTTTGGAGTTTTATGACGAAGTAGAAAAGAAGTTGACTCTGCTCATTAACAAGACGTTAATGCAGCATGGAGGCAATAAATTTTCAACTGATTCTCTGAGTCAGAAGTATCGGCAAGATGCACTGAGAATTTTTATATCAGGTCTTCAAAAACCTATGGGAGATATTTTGTTTTCATCACAGCCCACAGATATGCCTAGCGCTTTGGCACTTGCACAAGAACTTGAAGCAAATCAAGCCAGATTTGCTTTTGCTAATTCATTTTACAACAGAAACGATCAGCTTAAATATTTTGTACCTAGACATGCATATTACAGACATGAATATAGTCCACTTAATTCTCCCCATTATAGGAAGATTCCATCATGCCAAATAAGACCTAATAGAGATCCCATGGAAATAGATCCAACTGTTTCTCATTACAGAAATCAATCTCACCAGAATATTCCTCCTCTCGTTTTTCCCCAATCTGATCAGAACCCTATCAATTTTCAAAAATCTAACGAAAACCCCAATAGTTTAAAATATTCTCAAAAACCTTTACCATATAATTCAAATCAGTAGAACAGATCATTTAAGCGTCAAAGTGAATCTGACAGGCAAACTTCTCCGAAGATCCAAAGAATCAACCATCTTTATCAAGCAAATTTTAGTTCAAACCCTTGGGCAGACAACCAGTCCTATTTGGCTGAATATGTAAATAGAGGATGTGAGTGTAATTTACACAACTGCAATTCTCACGAAAATCAGTTATATGAGGACCACCTTCATGAGGTTAAATATGATAGTGCAACCCACAATGAACTCTCAAAAATTTCCGATGAGATTCATTTTTTAGGGGAAGGTCCCTCTTGTCATACATCAGCCGAACACTAGCAGGGGAAGAAATAAAGCTCTTAGTTGACACTGGTGCTGCTAAGAGCTACATTAAAAATTTTAGCACTCTCAAAGCTATCAAAGATGTAGACGAACCTTTTTTTATCTCTTCCATACATGGAACTAGTCATGTATCGTTTAAATGCGTGATTAATATCTTCAATGTTAATGCTACATTTTTCCTCCTACCAACCCTGAAGACTTTCGATGGTATTATTGGCTTTGACCTTTTAAAGCAAATACATGGCCATTTAGATTTGACGAAAGGAATTTTGTCATACAATGGGGGTGAAGAAAAATTACTCTATTTTTACTGTAAGGAAGTTAATAACATATCAAATTCTGATTCAAACCTCCCAAAAAATCTTTCTTTGATCTTAAAACGTCAATCAAGGGTTTTCGCTGACCCTAATGAGCAATTACCATTTAACACAAACGTTATCGCAACAATTAGGACTAATGACAGTGAACCAGTTTTTTCGAAATCATATCCATATCCTATGGCGGCAAGTGAATTTGTTAACAGTGAGATTGAAAATTTACTGCGTTACGAAATTATAAGACCATCTCGATCTCCGTACAATAACCCCATATGGGTTGTAGATAAGAAAGGTTTTGATGAACTAGGAAAACGAAAAATGCGCCTAGTTATAGACTTTCGCAAATTAAATGCCAAGACCATAAGCGATAAATATCCAATTCCGGATACTGGGGTAATACTTGCCAACCTTGGAAAAGCTTCAATATTTACTACGCTTGATTTAAAAGTAGGGTTTCACCAAATCAAACTTTCGGAGCAGGATAGGGAAAAAAACTGCTTTTTCGGTAAATAATGGAAAGTATGAGTTTTGTCGACTCCCATTTGGGCTTAAAAACGCTCCCAGTATTTTCCAAAGGGCGATAGATGATGTGCTCAGGGAAGAAATAGGTAGGACATGTCATGTTTATATTGACGATGTTATTATATTCTCGAAAACTTCAAAAGAGCACATTGAAGACGTTGAACGGATTCTAGTCAAGCTTTATGAAGCAAATATGCGAGTTGCATTTGAAAAATCGCATTTTTTCAAAGAAGAGGTTGAGTACTTAGGTTTCACAGTATCAGGTAAGGGAATAAGAACTTGTCCCGAAAAAGTCAAGGATATTGTGAACTACGAAGTTCCTAAAACCCTCCGCGCTCTGCGATCTTTCCTTGGAATTGCTGGTTACTACCGAAGATTCATTAAGGATTACGCACAAATTGCGAAACCCCTTACAAAAATTCCTGCGGGGTGAAAATGGGTGTGTAGGTACAAACCAGTCAAAGAATACTAAGGTGAAACTTGACACAGAAGCACTGCAAGCATTTGAAAGAGTTAAAGAAATTCTAGCTTCAGAGGACGTATTACTCCTTTACCCTGATTTCAGCAAACCTTTTGACTTGACAACGGATGCTTCTTCTCAAGCTCTCGGTGCTGTTCTTTCTCAATGTGGCAGACCCATTACGATGATTTCTCGAACGTTATCCTCTACTGAAGAGAACTATGCCACAAATGAGCGCGAACTTCTGGCTATAGTGTGGTCATTGCAAAAACTAAGGAATTATCTGTACGGGGTGAAACAGTTGAACATCTATACTGATCACCAGCCGCTTACATTTGCCATCTCCGACAAAAACCCAAATGCAAAAATAAAAAGATGGAGAGCATTCGTGGAGGAATTCGCACCCAAGTTCTTTTACAAGCCTGGAAAAGAAAACTTTGTTGCCGATGCTTTATCTAGGCAGCATATCAATGCTCTAGAGCAAACAATAGTCACAACATCCACAGCTATTCACAGTGAAGAATCCCTCACTCAAACAATAGTCTCTGTTCAAAATCCTCTAAACTGCTTTAAAAACCAATTAATTCTGGAAGAAGGACCCATTTTGAAAAAATCAACCAAAATAATTTTTAAATCTCGAATAAGACACATAATTACATTCAATAGCCTAGATAATCTTTTCCAAGTTCTTAAAGAAACAGTCAACCCAGATGTGGTCAATGCAATTTTTTGCAACCTGACAACTTTAGCAAAAATTCAAAATAAACTTATAACATTATTTCCTTCAGTTAGGTTTCGGTACACCGAAAAAATTGTAACAGACATTTTTAATCCGACCGATCAAATTGAAATTCTTGCAACTGAGCATAATCGTGCCCATCGATCCGTGCACGAAAATACGCAATAAGTGTTAAAGGACTATTTCTTTCCTAATATTCGCAAGAGGTTGAAAGAATTAACCACTAATTGCAAAATTTGTCGTGAAGCGAAATATCAAAGACATCCACCTAGACCCAAGATAGGACAGACTCCCATACCAAATCATCCAGGTGAAATACTTCATGTTGATATTTACTCAACCGCCGGTACACATTTTTTAACATGTTTAGATAAGTTTTCCAAATTTGCTGTTGTAAAATCAATCAAGTCACGTGCTATTATTGATATCAAAGAACCCCTTTTAGAGATACTCAACTTTTACAAAAATTCGAAAACAATAGTCTGCGATAATGAAAGATCACTTAACTCGGAAACCATAAAATCATTGCTAAGAGACCAATTTGCTGTAACCGTTTTTACTACACCACCATTTCATAGTACAACAAATGGATAGGTAGAAAGGTTCCATAGTACTCTTTCCGAAATAGCAAGATGTACAAGACTAGAAAAAAATATAAGTGATACTTGTGAGCTCATTTTACTTGCTACGGCTAAGTATAATAGGACTATTCATTCGGTTACCAAATGTAGACCCATAGACATTATTCATTCAACTCCAACTACATTAATAGATGAGATCAAGCAAAAAATAGTCGAGGCCCAAAAACTTGAACTAGATTATAATAACAGGAACAGACAAACCAGAGTATTTAAAACCGGTGATAAAGTTTTTGTCCGAACAAATAAACGCATTGGTAACAAGTTCACAAAGCTCGTTATCGAGAAAGTACTCGTAGTTCAAAAAGACTTAGGTACTACAGTTTTAATAGATAATAAAATGGTTCATAAAAGAAATCTTAGAGAATAAAAAATGCATATTCGTTTTAAAGATTAACTCGGTAGTTTCCGGGAAAAGTAGAATAATCACTAAAAATGTTTTTCAAGAATTGAACTTATTATTATTTGACGTGTTTTATATATTCTTTGTATTAAAGTAAGATTTTGTTTGTAAGTTTTTAAGTAAGAATAGAAATGAAATTGAATTTCAATGTTCATATCCATTTATATTACAAGAAACTCTCGTAGACAGAGTTATTCGAAGTTTTTCAAGAATCAACAAGAAGCCGAGGACGACTTCACTTAAAGGGGGGAGTAGTTATGAACGTAGAAAAATATAAATTTAAATACTACATGTAAACGCACAACAAGTACAACGATCATCAATTGGAGCTACCTTCACCAGCAAAATGTGCATTTACCAACTTCCATTTCCGTTGGTCACCTCCCATGTCCAGTTAGTTGTACTAATAACTTTGAATTGTGCGGATCTTCCTCATAGAGGCTTACGAATAGATATAACATACATATAAAATAAATGTGAATTCTGGCATAATCCAGTGTGTTGTTTTAATTTATACAACCTCAAACCATTACTCCCCCGCCTTCATATTTCACTGTTCTTATTGTGTTTTTTGGTTTAATTTCTCTCCCTTTCGCCTTCAGACTCTTAACTAGCCATCTGAGCCAACAATGTTCAGCTTTGATTCATCTGAGAATGATATATAATGTCAGAGTTGTATGTTCTCGAATTTTGTCAGCATTAAGCAGGCGTACCATGAGTTTTGCTGATTACTGTATATGCGAGGAACATCTTTGGGCTCAAAGTTTTTTTTTTTTAAAGTCTGGAAAACATCGAATACAACGTCTCATTATTAAATTTACTTTAAAATTCTGAAAAAAATTTCTTCATTCGTTTCGGATGTTTTGTGTTTCATTTTTAATCTCAGCGTTGGAATGTTTTTTCTCCAGAACCACTTACTTACTTACATTAGGTTGCGCTACAGTTCGGGGTGAACCTGGGTCTTAATCAACAAGCGTCCCCAGCTAACTTGATATCTTGCTAGCTGCCTCCAGTTTCGCACGCTAAGTTGGCTGAGGTCCCCTTACACTTGCGTGCGCCACATGAGTCTCGGTCTCCCTCTACTGCGCTGTCCCTTGGGGGCATATTCGAAGACTTTTCGGACCGGAGCATTTCTGTTTATCTGGTCTACATGACCTAGCCACCTCAGTCGTTGGATCTTCACTCTTCTGGCAAGGTCGATGTCGATGTACAATCCATAGAGTTCGTCGTTGTATCTACTCCTCCACACACCGCCAAGAGCACTCTCATCCATTTTTGATAATGTCCATACCTCTGCGCCATAGAGCAGGACTGGGATTATTGAGGTCCTATATAGGGTAACTTTAGTTGTTTGAGAGAGGACATTGTCAGCCAATTGCCTTCTTAGACGAAAGAAGCAGCGATTGACAAGAGTTATTCTTCGTTTGGTTTCAGCGTTGGTGTGGCTATCTCAATTTATAGCAGAGCCTAGGTAACAAATTCCTTAACTACCTCAAAGTTATATCTGTCGAATGTGACGTCCTGCCCGAGATGTCGGTGTAAGGTGATAACATATACTTAGTCTTGCCCTCGTTGATCGCTAAACCCATATTGGGCGCGTCCATCTCAATAGTTTCAAAGGCGCCACTGACATCACGCTGTTTTCTTCGGATTATGATAATATCGTCGGTGTACGCGAGTAATTGGACGGACTATTCTTTCAAGGACGATGTTAAAGAAATCGCATGACAGCGCATCGCCTTGTCTTTATCCTTTTTTGACATCAAAGGTCTCACTGGAGCAGTATGCATTCTCCATCCTTATTCTGCACAGACAGATGAGTTTGTCTACCGCTTTGAACGCCTCGGCAGTCAAGACGTCTGCTCTAGCAGCAGGTCGAGTCGACGTAATTGTTGGTCCGCATCGTCCATGTTGAAAGGTTCATTCTTCTGAAAGCGTTATATGGTTCGTTATCGCCGTTATGCAGTCTACAGACATTTTCTTTCAAATCCCCAGTACTGCACTAAGATGTTCCCTTTTTCGTCTCAACGTCTCAACGGGCTTCGGTTCGGGGCTTGTGTTCGTGGCATGTTTGTTTTTACCTTTTGGTAAAACTTCTGAATCTCATGCCTGCAGTAGTATTTTTCAATTTCCTCGCCCGTGCGCTTCTTATGCTCTTTCTTTTTCCTCCTGAGAAGCCTCTCCTCTTCTGCTCATAGAGCTCGTGAGCAGCTCTAGGCTTCATATGCAGCGTCCCTTTGTATGCATCCTGCTTAGCTGCATGTGCTTGCCGGCATTCGTCATCAAATTAGGGATTTCCTTATGCTGCTCGATTGAAACCCAGTACATCAGTAGCGGCGTCTCTGATAGCTTTTTGGCAGTGTTTCCACCGGTCTTCGATGCTTGATACTGACTGCAGGGGACCTCCTAAGATCGTGTCTTGCGTCGATCACAATATGGTCAATCTGGTTGACTGTTGATTGATCAGGAGTTCTCCAAGTTCCCTTGTGAAGATCGAGATGCGGGAACCGCGTGCTAGCTACAACCATGTTTTTCCTCGCCGCAAAGTTAACGAAAGTGGTGTCATGCAGGCTATATCTCCTGACAGTGCTACCAAAGATGCCCTCTCTTCCTAGCTTTGCATCAAAATCGCCAACGACAATTTTAATGTTATAGCTAGGGCATTGCTCGTAGGTCTTTTTTAAGAGCTCATGTCAGGCATCTTTGGTGTCGTCATCTTTCTCCTCTGTGGGGGCGTGCGCGCATGTCAGGCTTATGTTGGTAAATTTAGCCTTGATGCGGATTGCTATGAGGCGCTTGTTCACATGCCGGAAACTCAAGACTACTTGCCTAAGTCTGCCTCCAAAAACAAATCTGGTTCCAAATAGGCGCTAGTTTTGCCGTTAATAACAATCGCCGTAGTAGATGTCACAGTTTTTCATACTCTTTTTGTCCAGCCCATTCCATCGCATTTCTCGGATGGCGGTTTTGTCTGCTTTATAGCAGTCTAGGGCCCCCGCTAGTTGTTCTTAAATAGCTTGCATGGGTTGTCAGCAGTAGATCCGTTCGTATCCGAGGCTTGTTGGTGCTTCGTAAAGTTATATTTTTTTCCATTACCCCATTGGCACAACCCCCAACCTGGCGGGTTAGTTCCATATCTTGATACCCCTAGGACGACCTCTCGTTTGACCGAAAGCCAGTAACCCGTTTTGGGATGTGAGTGTTGCCGTTGGTCCATTAAGGTCCAGAACCAATCAAACTTTTGGAAAAACAAATCAATTTACAGGAAGGACTTTATCTACAGCTTCAGCCGTTTTTTTTTTGGTTTTTTATTCTGTAAAAAAGTCATAAGACCGTAATGACTTAAAAGAGATTTAATTGTACTCACATTAATGATTTGTACGGCGTTTTCGGATAATAGTGAAGCTGTCGAGCCCCAAGACTGCAGAGGCACCAATTTTTCCAAAGCCCAATATTTTGCTTAACGACGTTTTGGCCAGGTGTGTTGGGATCTGGACTGGGGACAAAGGATATCCTGCGTCATCTGTTTGAAAAAAGTATGTTTAGTGTAATAGTGTGCCATGTGTACATTAAATTATATAAGTACTTTTGCCTAAAATTCTTGTGCTGCCTCCGCTGTCATACAAATATTTAAAATACGAGTACGCATCATTGACATTGCATCAACTGACATTGCAAATTGAATCCATTTTGGACATATCTAAGTGCTGTTTTAAAATGTCCAGCAACTCTGAAAAGACAACACTAACTATTGGTTGTGCCAATCCAACGTTGAAGTCTTGTCCAACACCGGTATGGTAACCACCCTCAGCCGAAAATCTTAAAAAAGATGCCAGTTTGAATCGAGGTGCACTGGTGATAGTTGACTATTTAGCACATCTAACATATATTTGAAGGATTCTTTATTAAGTCGAAATTGATTTACAAACCTACAGAAAATCTTTATGTGTTTTTGATGCATTTCCATACGCAAATATACCATACCTCATAGGACACTCAGCACGCGATAAGTAAACTAATTTCTGGATAGCCATGGTAGAATATCTTTTAGGATATCTTAAGCTGTACTTCTTGTGAAGACACGTAGTAGTTCGTTAGTAAACAAAATAAATAGAATTGGGCCTAATTGAGAGCCTTGGGGTACACCATAGAGGGTCCGTTTTTCATTACTTGTTGTATTGGTTCTCCCTGCTAGGTAGTTCTTTAAACGATGTTACCCACGATGAAAGAGTCCCTGTTGCTCCACTGCTCGGTAGCAACCACCGCTATTCTAACGACGATGGCTCCATCGTCAGAGATGTTGTTGTCGAAGTGGTCGTATATATCTGCATTTTTCTATCGCAGATCCCGTTGTCATCGTCTCGTCCGATGTGCATTCACGAGTGGTGAAAGAATAGTCGAACGTTATCGGCTATTCTTTTATGTGTGCTCTTCGTTGCGCCTCGTGAAGCGGTAATCTGGCTTGCCAGTTGCTGTGCTGGTTGTATCCCATTTAGGGTTGATGATGGCTTGTCGTGCCGCTCAAGGATACCGTTGGTTTCGTTTGTTTTGCTACCGCGATGGTAGCTTGGCATGATGGTGCTCTATCACTGGCATGCAGTGTTGCCGTATTATGTTTTGAACAAACTTTTAAACACTAATAAACTAATACTTTTATTACAACACGTCTTCAGCCAAAAAGAGAAAGAGGAAAAGGAAGTGCCCGAAAAAGATGAATGGTCAAAAAAACAAAAAGATGGCTACTCAAGCGGTACAGTTTTACAATTACTACGGTGGTACACTAAGGGAAGAACATTTGCTACAATATTTATTCCTCTTTTTTTATACAGCAAATTTGTATATTTTTGTTGTTTTAATTGTAAAGGGACACATGTACACATATTTTTAATACTGCTTGTTCCTAACTATTTCATGCTTTGAATACTTCTTACTTCATATACTCTTATAAACACATCAACAATATATATCAGAAAACTTTAACTAAACCCTCTCGACCTTTAGATAAATTCCTCCCTTTGTCTGTAGAATTATCTTGGTTACATCGAACTGCAATGGGATTTGTGTTTTCTCACAAACACTGAACTTAAAGTTCTTAATCAGAAGGGAAAGTCCAATTCTAGTTTGCATTTGACCGAATCTCAAACCGATACAATTTCTGGGTCCATGTCCGAATGGCAACCAAGTTATTGGGTCTCTCTTTTGTTTCTCCTCCGGACTGAAGCGTTCTGGATCGAATTTCTTTGGATTTGGATAAATATCTGGATCGTAGTGGATGGCGTCTACTGGAATGTTGACGAGAGTTCCTTTTTCGATTTTATACCCGGGAGCACCCGTATCGTAGTCTTCCATGGCGACCCGTTTAATGGTCGTTACAATTGAATACATTCGGAGGGTTTCTAGTAGTAACATCAATTAGAAAATAAATAAAAATGTGTGAGTATGGTACCTACCGGCGATAACTTGGCTCATGTAATTCATTTCCTTGATGGCTTCATATGTAAGCTCATCCTTATGTCTAGCAAGTACGTCATTTACTTCTGCCCTTAGCCTATCTTGAACATCGATATCCTGTGCCAATTCATACAGAGCGTATGACAATGTAGATGAAGATGTCTCAAAGCTAGCCAAGTAGAAGACAAAAGCCTGTGCTGCAAGTTCGTTCATAGTGAGACCGGTTAAAACTTTTCCATCATCAGTTTCAATTGGCTTGTTGTTCTTAAGATCAATCAAAATATTCATAAAGTCGTTGCGTTGAATGTTGTTCTTCTCGCGATATTCGACCGTTTTATGTACAACATTCATAAAGAACTCATTTACATCATCAGGTGTGCATTTCATTTTCAGTTTGCGGGCTAGACTTGGAACGCTTAACATGAAACTCATGACCAATAGATTATGTCTTCGCTTTTGAAAAACTTTCCGACCGTAAATTCGGAATTCCGCGTTTGGATCGGTTAAACTATTACACTCAATTCCAAAGGCACACGTACCGATCACATCTGTGGTGTATCTTGCACTTGGTTCCTTGATTTCAATGATTGGACCATTATCAACAAAATCACCAAACACTTTAGCAAAACGATGACCAACTTCAACTACTGTCGGGAACATGAACTTCATTTTACCAGATGAGAATGTAGGTGACAGTTTGTTGCGTAAATTTCGCCATTTTCGGCCGTCAATTGCAAACAGGTGCGCACTAAGTGGATCGTCTTTTTCATTGAAGAATATCCCACGGTCTACAAAATTGTTAAAGTCCTTCACGAGAATCTTCCTTATCAGCTCCAGATCGGTAGCTAGTACCGCTGGTTTGAGGAAGAAATATATACCACAGAAGGGGCCTGTCTTCTTGTACTTTGTATAGATTTCACGAAATGCGTCAGCTTGATGACGAGTTCGGGTAACACCCTTCATATTGCCGAAGAATAGAGTTGGTTCATCGTGTGGAATTCCGCGAGTCTTCCAGTAGTTCATGCCGCTACGAATGTAGTATAGAAGGGCTGACGTAACAGCAATTAAAACGTAAAACACCGATGTTGATAGTTCCATTTTGGAAATCTCTACAGCACTGACTTATGCTGTTCTTTTCACTTGTTTTTATAAAAAATCATTGACTTTGAAATATTTTCATTCCTAATCTATTTTTGGTGGGCACTGCTGATAGATAGTTATTGAATAGATGAATGGAAACATTAGTTTGGTGATTATTACCATGTTATAGCGTGCCGCTAAACAAATTTCTGTATCAGTTATTTATCTGACTAACGAAGATGCAGATGTAAACAGTGGATTGAGCCAATGCTGCTTTGCTACTAGATAGAAATATTTAATTAGACAGGGGCGGTTTTATTTTTGTTTGAGGAATGGTCATGCAAGCATGTTGATAGCGCATTGATCAATAGAATTTCAATAATTATAAGTATATGATAATACAGCGATGAAAATAGTAAGGAAAATAAAGTGTCTTGGAGTTGCCATCAATGAGAATTGCCTATGCCATGAACATATGTATAAATGTGCTGCGTTTTCAACTCAGAAACTCACTTTTTGCGATGTTTGATATAAAAAAGGTAAGGTATACTACTCGCTACCAAAATCACGACTTAGATATGGGATACTTTCTTACTTACTTTAGGTGACGCTTCAGTCTGGGGTGGACCTATTGTAGGTCTCAGTAAACAAGCGACTTCAGCCAGCCCGATATTTTGCTATCTACCTGCAGTTCTGCTGAGTCTCAGTCCTCCTCTACTGCGCTGGCCCTCGGGGGCGGGTTCGAAGACTTTTTAGACCATCGGTGTATAGCCATAGGCACTACCCATATGCAGAAGATGTCAAGCGGCTTATAAGTAACTACAATCGAAAGCATACACGAAGTTGCTCGATTGGAATGACTTTAATACGGGAAGGTAATAAGCCAGCTTACACTCCACCTCGGCGACTTCCAGTCAATGAAAAGCAAGCAATAACGAAGCAAGTCGAATCATGGCTTGAAGATGGAATAGTTGGCCGCTCTTCCTCTTTATTTGGAGTCCTGTCGTCGTTGTGTATAAAAAAGATGGATCTCTGAAAGTTTCTGGACACGTTAAGTAGGTACCCTACCACTTATGCGTTGCAATCAGAGATTTTAGTGTGCCTGAGGAAATCGCAGGAAGAAGATGATTTCGATCTTTGAAAACTTATATAACCAAAACGGGCCCATCGGCATCCCTGTGGGACCAGTTCAATTTAATTTCAAGTGGCAAAAACCTTAACAATCTCCCTTGTAAGACACCCAATTTCTCTTTAAAAGCCAAGAAGGCCTTTGAAATCCGATACTCCATGTCCTTCCAGATTCGACCACCTAAACTCAATACTGTCGAGTAGACCTCCTCTTCTTGCAAGCTCGTCCGCTCCTTCATTTCCTTCTATACCGCAGTGTCCTTTAACCCAGCGCAGTCTCAACCGGTTCTGACTACATAATGCTGTGAACATTGTGGGACAGACCCTGACTATATTAGAATTGATGTTGGTTGATTCCATTACTTAAAGTGTGGCCTGGCTGTCGATGTAGATATCGATATCCCTACCGTATATCGGTCTTATCCGCATCAGCTGAGCCGCTCTGAGGACAGCCAGAACCTCTGATTAGAAGACACAAGTAGAGTCCGGTAGCCTTATGGACACTCTTAGTTCTGGGTCTTCCGAGAAGATACCGGAACCTGTTTCTTCCTCTGTGGAAACTGCAATTTTGCTTGACCTGATTACTTCATTTTCATGCCAGTACTTCCTCTCCGGATATATTATATCATACGGAATGTCAAAACGATTAAGGAAGGCATTTCATCCGTTAGAATAGAATTGCCTGGCAGTAGCTTCGCTTCGATCATGCCGCGTCCGAAGCTACTGCTTTTGAAGTGACCCAAATTAGTAAGTCGTATTACCAGCAAGCTTTTTGATCTGTAAATCAAGCGGTGTTAGGTGCAGAAAGGTGTCCAATGCTGGCGTAAGGGTTGTACGGAGTACACCTGTAATGGCTATGGAAACCGTTCTTTCAACCGCAGCTAATTTGTTGCTTTCCACCATGCTAGTGCGCCATATGTCAGTATTGGTCTCACCGCCACCGTATATAGCCAATACACCGTAGCGGGTTTTAGGCCCCAGATTTTTCCTACAGTTCGTTTGCATATCAAAAGAGCGTTATGTGCCTTTTTGATTCTTTCCGCTGCGTTGCGATTCCAATTCAGCTTTAAATACAGGTATGCCGAGAAGCAAGGGTCTTGGAAGTGTTGAAGAGGTTGTCAGCGTATTCGCTGAAGAATTGGCATCAGTTCGTTGCAAACGCTCAAATTGCCATAGACAGCACTTTTTAGCGATCTCTTATTCGTACTGCGTTTGAAGTCCTTTTCGGTTTTCCAATAAGGAAGAAAGATGACATGGAAATCAGAGAACTGGTCAAACAAGAGCGGCTTAATAACTTTGACGCTGATGGAGATCTTCTTCGAAACAACAACTCGACTCGACTACAGACTCGGTAAAATTCAAAGAAGATCAAACAAAGCAGCCCAATTCAATCACCAGTTGGAAGAAGGGAAGAGAAGTCCCAAAATTTCCAAAAAGGACATTTTGATGCAAATTTCATCTCTATACGTAGACGCATCTGTTAGGTGGAAGAAAAAAATAAAAACCATTTTCATAACAGAAAGATTTGTGATTTTAAAAAGCATTGTCCCGGATTCATTTCCTCCTTCCAACAGATTAATTTTATTTTTTTTAACATTATATAGCAATCGGAAAAATGAAGCGGGGGAAAGCGGCGGGACCAGATAGCATTCCATCAGAGTTTTGGTCGAAGATGGAGAGGATCGGCAGCGTTTGGCTATCGAAACATTTTAAATAAATTAAAATGTGGGCAACCTATGCCGAATCAATGGAGAAGTAGCTTCTTGGTTCCATTATACAAAGGAAAAGGCGACACTCGAGAATGCAACAACTACCGTTCAATCAAGCTTATGTCACACACAATGAAAATCGTCGAAAGAGCCTTAAACGAACGTCTTCGGCAAATAATAAAGCTCGATAATAGCCAGTGTGGATTTGTTGAAGGAAGATCGACGGTGGACGCTATCCAAAACCTACGAATAATAATGGAAAAGCACCGAGATTCGTCTAAGGATTTACACATGGTATTTATCGACCTCGAGAAAGCATTCGATCGAGTGCCTAGAGATCTCATATGGGCCGCGCTGAGGTCTCAAAACTTACCGGAAACGTATGTTAAAATAATACAAGACATGTGCCGAAACGTGAAAACTGCGGTTAAAAGCTCTGCTTGACTAATGATAGAATTTCCAGTTAATGTCGGAGTGCATCATTCTCTTCGCTGACGACGCAGTTATATTTAGCGACAACGTCGAAGATTTACAGAATGCCTTAGATTCATGGAAAAATTGCGCTAGAGAGAAACGGGTTTAAAATAAGTCGTTCACAGACGGAGCATTTGACATCCGTTGCGACCTGTTCTGGATATAATGTTAGACGGGATAGTTCTTCCGAAAAGCACTATCGTTAAGTACTTAGGATCAATCGTCAACATGGAAGCGAAATGTGACGACGACGTAAACCATAGAGTGAGTGTGGGATAGATGAAATGGCTCGAAGACGGTCTAATAACAACAACTCGATAAAACGTGACTCGTTCTTACAATGCGATCGAAATTTTGAGACAGGTAAACAGCTTATCAGAAAAAAAGGATCGAATTTACACTGGAATTTATTGGAGTAGAACAGCATGACATCCACCGCTAAAAAGACTGAATTTAAAGTGACAAGCATTACTTCCGCTGACATACTTAATTTTAAAAGTACATGGCCAAGTTTTTATAAGAAAACTTGCAAGTCAGTTTCTAAAGATTCCATATAAATGATTTCAAAGTACAAACATCTGACATGCTGTTCAAAATTTAAGGGCTACTTAGCAGCCTTGGAGTGCATTGATGGACTTGTTAAACATACTTTTTGCTCCAGAAAAATGGTGTAACACCTGCAATACGCCATAAACTACAAGAAGATGGATGATATTCGTAAAATTATTCAGTATGTAGAGGACGATAAAAAGGAGATTTATATGAAAATATTGATCTGGCCTACTATTGCTACTGAACGGTACAAGAACATTTTCAATAAATGGCTTTTCAAATAATGGATTTCTTCATTTTGTCCTTTATTTTCACTTCTATTGGAACATTAATGTTCATAAGTTCGTCCCTTGAAATTTACAATGTAGGAAATACCCCCACCTTTGTGAATCGAATTAGTTCTTGACCTCACGCTTGGCAGTCCAAGCGTAAGCAAAATTATATGGAATTGGAAAGTATGTTGTGAACCGTCATTGTCCGACCTGGACAATACAAGTATCATGAAAAATATAGTACAGTAAGGAATCCTAGGAAAACCAACTGGGAATCCTATCAGAAAGCTCTAGAATATAATCTAGGGCGTCTTGAAATAAGGAAACCTCCAGCTCATTTTCTGGAGCTAGAAAACGCAGTGGAAGAAGTCACTCATGGCATCACAAATGCGTTTGAACTAAGTTGAAAGATATTCCGTGGTGGAATTATACCTCAAAACTAAGATCCGAAGTGCGGAAGCTTGCAAAGGTATCAAACCGCTCTTACCACCTACAATAAAGGTATAAGAAAAGCCAAAAGAAATAGCTTTAGGAAATTCTGCGAGACAATCTCAAGGCTACCCAAGGCCCTTGCTAAGTCGGGAGGAGTGTCAAACTCACTTAAGAAACCAGACGGCAGCTACACGGAAAATGATGACGAGAGGGCATTGCTTCTTCCATGAACTCATTTTCCAGGGATCTCACCTAGTACTGGCCTTGGGAACAGAAAAATTTAAGCTCGACCTCGGAAGGATGACTGGGAAATCGCATCAGCTATCTGTTCTAGGGGAAGGCAGGAATGGGCAATAAGCTCCTTTCACCCCTTCAAGTCCCCAGGTGTGTAAGGTATGACGCCAGTTCTACCACAGAAAGGGCCAAGCACATTACCACTACCATGGAGAGGAGCAAAGGTTGTGTTCATACCGAAGGTGGGGAAAAATGATCCGAGACAGCTAAAATCGTACAGACCGATCAGCCTCACTTCGTTTCTTCTGAAAGTAATAGAGAAGGCTGTTGAAAATAACCTGAGGGAGGGAGGGATGTTCTCTCTGCATCATCGTCAACTGGCATACAGGGCGGGCTGATCGACAGAAACGGGCCTGTCTTAGCTAACAGAAATTATCCAAAGTTGCTCTGAATTCAAAGGAGATAGCATTGTGGGCCTTTCTTGATATTGATTTGACAATACCTCGCAAGAGGTTATCAAACGAGCCCTACAACGGAAAGGAGCCAACAGCACAGTATACAGATGAATGTGCGAACTGCTGAGCACTAGATTAGCAGAGACACAGACTTCTTCTTTCTTCTTCTTATCCTTTTATTAACCCTTTCCTCGTTATACGAACTTATGCATAACGAGTTTCCCATTTTTACTGCATCGCTGCTGCTCCGCTTATGGGGTTGGCTAATGTCGCAGACCGCAGAACGCGTCTACATAATGCTCGGTCCTGGATCGCTTCAGTGGCAAGCCCCAGGCGTTGTTGCGCATTTGCCATCTGAGAAATCCAGGAATTCTTTTTCCGACCTCGTTTTCTTACAGTTGGAGTGACCGTAGTTGATAGTGCCTTTTTAACCGGATTTTCCGCAGATCTTCTTTGAACGTGGCAATACCAGCTTATTCTATTCGCCTCAAGCTGTTCGGTTACCGAATTCTTTATATGTAGACTTCCTCTTATACGCGAAGATCTAATACAATCGCGTTTAGTGACTCCACTAGACATCCTTAACATTTTCATTTTGTCATTGCAGTCATTTTGTTTTTAAACGCTTCGTACATTGTCCAGCATTGTGAACCGTATATAGGAGCTGGTCTAACAACCGTGGTGTAGAGTTTCCCCTTTAATTTAAGTGGAAATTTTCGGTCGCAAAAGATTCCCGAATTTTCCCGCCATTTCATCCATCCCACACTCACTCTGTGGTTTACGTCGTCGTCACATTTCGCTTCCATGTTAACGATTGATCCTTAGTACTTAAACATAGTGCTTTTCGGAAGAACTATTCCGTCTAACATTATATCCGGAACAGGTCGCAACGGATGTGCAAATGGGCACGTCAAATGCTCCGTCTTTGAACGACTTATTTTAAACCCGTTTCTCTCTAGCGCATTTCTCCATGAATCTAAGGCGTTCTGTAAATCTTCGACGTTATCGCTAAGTATAACTGCGTCGTCAGTGAAGAGAATTGGCGTAACATTTGCTTGGCGCATGCAGTCTTTTAAAAGATAGTCGAATACTACGTTAAAGAGGAAAGGGCTAAGTACGCTTCCTTGATGCACTCCGACGTTAACTGGAAATTCTCTTGTTAGTCCAGCAGAGCTTTTAACCGCAGTTTTCACGTTTCCGTACATGTCTTGTATTATTTTAACATACGTTTCCGGTAAGTTTTGAGACCTCAGCGCGGCCCATATGAGATCCCTAGGCACTCGATCGAATGCTTTCTCGAGGTCGATAAATACCATGTGTAAATCCTTAGACGAATCTCGGTGCTTTTCCATTATTATTCGTAGGCTTTGGATAGCGTCCACCGTCGATCTTCCTTCAACAAATCCACACTGGCTATTGTCGAGCTTTATTATTTGCCGAAGACGTTCGTTTAAGACTCTTTCGACGATTTTCATCGTGTGTGACATCAGTTTGATTGAACACTAGTGGTTGTATTCTCAAGTCTCGCCTTTTCCTTTGTATAATGGAACCAAGAAGCTACTTCTCCATTGATTCGGCATAGGTTGACCATATTTTAATTTATTTTAAAGTTTCGATAGCCATTCGCTGCCGACTCTGATGGAATGCTATCTGGTCCCGCCGCTTTCCCCCGCTTCATCTATCCAATTGCTATACTTATTTTGTTCGATTGAAAAGTCAGAAACTTCCTCCTCGAATAGACCAGCTGTCGGCACGATATTACGTGGAAACTGTTTGTTAAGCAACTCCTTGCAGTATTCAAGCCACCGATCACAAATTTCCTTTTCATTTGTTAGTAAACGACCGTCTGCATTTTTGATGTATTTCGGCGAGGTTATTTCCATTGAATTTTTTCGCCTCTGTGCAGCGAGCTTAAAAATATTTGGCATATTAGTACTGTACGACGTTTGAACTTCTTGGGTAGCTTGTCTTCTATCTGCCGATCGTGAGGATATTTGTTCCGCTCCGATCGCATTTTGTCCACGCTTGGAATGCACTCTTCTTGTCGGCCACAGCTCGTTTGGTTTCGTCATTCCACCACCATGTTTCTTTGCCGACGTGATGGTATTTCGATATAGTCCCCAGATGGGACTTTGCGAGTGTTATGCATTCCTCGTGCATGCTGTTCCACATTTCTTGCGGGCTAAGTGAGTCTGCGATACCGTTTACATTGTGAAGTACTTCTTTAGCCAGTGCGATAAATCTTGCGCTTCGTTCCTTCGATAGATTATACCACCGGATTTTTGGCTTTCCAAACGATGCCAGTGTTTTCGGTGTTTCCGCTGAGAAAAATTCTGTAATGAGCAGACGGTGTTGGCTTACTAGCGATTCTCCAAGTATTACTTTACAGTCCTTAACACGGTTTCTCATCGACATTTTGCAGAGGTGATAATCTATTTGCGTTTCGTGGCCTCCGCTGCTATAGGTGATAAGATGTCGTTGATGTTTAATAAACATTGTATTTAAGACGGTTTATTATTATTAGCAGAGACACAGACAGCAGCTGGAAATATTAGGGTGTCCACAAGGAGGGGTATTATCACCCTTAATGTGGAGTTTTGTTGTAGACGAACTACTGGAAAAATTAACCACCCTTGGTATCAGCTGTCAGGCGTACGCTGATGACATAATATTAATTGTCAGAGGAAAGTTCGAAGAAACTCTCTGCGACATCATACAACGAGGTCTGAGAGTAACCCAGGAGCGGTGCCTAACGGCCGGGTTGAACATCAATCCGGCTGAGACCAGGATAGTGCTGTTCACAAAGAAAAGAAGACTTCAAAGACTCAAAGAAATCCGATTGTCAGGCATCACACTGATACCGGTCAATGAGGTTAAGTATCTGGGACTACACCTAGAACCAGAAAGCATGGAGCGATGAATCCACTGTCTATGGACTGAGCAACCACACGATAAAGTGATATACAGACGGCTCGAGAACTGACGAAGGAACTGGTGCAGGAGTGTGAATGAATCCATGGACAAGAGTACCAGTATCTTTCAAGCAGAAGTATGCGCCATAGAAAGATGCGTTCGAATCAATCTCGAAAAGAATTACAGAAACTGTAACATAGCAATAATGTCAGATAGTCAAGCAGCTATCAAAGCACTGGACTCCTTTGTTATTAAACCCAAACTTGTATGGGAATGTTTACGACGTCTCAATAAATTGGGCAAGAAAAGCAGAATATCTGTCTGCTTGATACCAGGCCCACTGGTAACGGTAACGGCCGACCCTCTAGCGAGAAAAGGGGCAGCAGAACCCTTCGTAGAACCTGAACCATTCTGCGGAATAGGAGAACATACCCTACGTGAAGAATTCAGGAAATCGGAAAAGGAGAAAAGGGCTTGAACCTTTCGGGATCTCAAAGGTCTGAGACAAGCCATAAAACTCTAAGGAGATTACAATCTCAAAAGATTTAAAGCATGTATCAGTTTCACGGTTTCCTAACGGGGCATTGCAAACTCAGGGAACACCTAAGGAAAATAGGGATATCAGATGAAGGTCTCTGCAGATTCTGCAATGATTCCACAGAAACTCCAGAACACATATAGGAAAACATTTGGGAAAACACAAAATTTAAGAAAAGGATTTACCAACCACGGATTCGCTGCTGATCTGGATGGCGTGCTCAGAGTAGCTTTTTCCTTGCCAAGGCCAAAGTTAGAGCATAACACCCCAACATAATTCCTGGTGAATTAAACTGTGAGGGGGCTCTGGAAGAGGGAGCAAACCTCTCCAAGGTATAAGAAGGGGGCACAATAGACCACAAGGTCGCAGTGCACTACACCCAATATATTATTATTTTTATTATTAAGGTCAGATGGAGTTATTCCCTTCTTCCAACCGCTGATTCAATTGCATTTTATATGGACTATATGTAAAATTTTTTTATCAATTTAAAGTCTATACCAAAGTTATTAACCACCTCGAGATAAGCATTTTTGTTTGCGGGTAAAAAATAAATAAAATTCAGAGCCAAGATTACGAACGATCTATTTTAAAACTTTTGTATAATGGTAGATTTAAATCTAAATTTAGATTAATTATGAAAGTCAATCGTAGAATTCCTTGTTTCGATTTATTTGTTTATCTGAAAATTCTACGTCTTAGGCGCCTATGTACATATATTGTTTTAAAGTCTTTAAAGTGTTCTGCAATCGTGCTGATTATTACGTTTCCAGGTAGTACGATAATTTTGATGAGAGAATTAACTACAGAAATTTTGCAACCATTTCTATGATTCATTAACCTCACTTTTCCCTTTTCTACACTGTAATAGCTTTCAGTATATATAATAAACAAGATGATAGGTTGAGATACTTGAGGATTGAGTCTATGTTTTCAAAAGTTATTTAATGTTGGTTGTTTAAGTTCAATGAGGAACTCTTTGACTTTAACTAAACTTATACTTTTATTACAAAACGTCTTACTGTCCGCGTTCAGCCAAAAAAAAAAGTGCCTGAAAAAAAAAAATGGCTCCTCAATGCTACACTTAGGGAAGAACATTTGCTACACTATTATTTCCCCTTTTTTTATACAGCAAATTTGTATATTTTTGTTGTTTTCATTGTAAAGGGACACATGTACACATATTTTTAATACTGCTTGTTCCTAACTATTTCATGCTTTGAATACTTCTTACTTCATATACTCTTATAAACACATCAACAATACGAGTATATATCAGAAAACTTTAACTAAACCCTCTCGACCTTTAGATAAATTCCTCCCTTTGTCTGTAGAATTAGCTTGGTTACATCGAACTGCAGTGGGATTTGTGTTTTCTCACAAACACTGAACTTAAAGTTCTTAATCAGAAGGGAAAGTCCAATTCTAGTTTGCATTTGACCGAATCTCAAACCGACACAATTTCTGGGTCCATGTCCGAATGGCAACCAAGTTATTGAGTCTCTCTTTTGTTTCTCCCCCGGACTGAAGCGTTCTGGATCGAATTTCTTTGGATTTGGATAAATGTCTGGATCATAGTGAATGGCATCCGCTGGAATGAAGACAAGAGATCCCTTTTCGATTTTATACCCGGGATCACCTGTATCATAGTCCTCCATGGCAACCCGTTGAAGGGCAGTTACAATTGAATACATTCGAAGGGTTTCTAGTTGAAGCATTTATTAGCAAAATGGATTAAAAATGTGTGAGTATGGTACCTACCGGCGATAACTTGGCTCATGTAACTCATTTCTTTGATGGCTTCATATGTAAGCTCGTCCTTGTGTCTGGAAAGCACGTTATTCACTTCTGCCCTTAGCCTATCTTGGACATCGATATTCTGTGCCAACTCAAACAGAGCATATGACAGTGTAGATGAAGATGTCTCGAATCCAGCCAAGTAGAAGACAAAAGCCTGTGCTGCAAGTTCGTCCATAGTCAGACCGGTTAATACTTTTCCATCATCAGTTTCAATTGGCTTGTTGTTCTTAAGATCAATCAAAATATTCATAAAGTCGTTGCGTTGAATGTTGTTCTTCTCGCGATATTCGACCGTTTTATGTACAACATTCATAAAGAACTCATTTACATCATCAGGTGTGGATTTCATTTTCAGTTTGCGGGCTAGACTTGGAGCGCTAAACATGAAAATCATGATCAGTGGATGATATCTAAACTCTTCAAAAACTTTCCGACCGTATATTCGGAATTCTGCATTTGAATCCGTCAATGTATTACATTCAATTCCGAAGGCACATGTACCGATCACATCTGTGGTGTATCTCGCACTAGTTTCCTTGATTTCAATAATTGGACCATTGTCAACAAAATCACCAAACACTTTAGCAAAACGATGACCAACTTCAACTACTGTCGGGAACATAAACTTCATCTTACCCGACGAGAATGTAGGTGACAGTTTGTTGCGTAAATTGCGCCATTTTCCGCCGTCAATTGCAAACAGGTGCGCACTGAGTGGATCGTCTTTTTCATTGAAGAAGACCCCACGGTCTACAAAATTGTTGAAGTCTTTAACGAGAATCTTCTTGATCAGCTCTAGATCGGTAGCTAGTACCGCTGGTTTGAGGAAGAAATATATACCACAGAAGGGGCCTGTCTTCTTGTACTTTGTATAGATTTCACGAAATGCGTCAGCTTGATGACGAGTTCGGGTAACACCCTTCATATTGCCGAAGAATAGAGTTGGTTCATCGTGCGGAATCCCACGAGTTTTCCAGTAGTTCATGCGACTACGAATGTAGTATAGAAGGGCTGACGTAACAGCAATTAAAAGGTAAAACACCGATGTTGATAGTTCCATTTTGGGAATCACTGCCGCACTGGCTTTGGTTGTTCTCTTCACTTGTTTTTATAATAACTAACTGACTTTGAAATATTTTCATGCCGTAATCTATTTTTGGTGGGCACTGCTGATAGATAGTCATCCACTTTAGTTTGGTTATTATTACCATGTTATCGCGTGCTGATTAACAAACCGTTTTTATCAGTAATTTTTATGACTAACGAATATGTATTGTTGTTTGGAGGTATAAACATGTTAGCTGGTAGCACGCACATTGATCAGTTGGATATGAACATTATTTTTATTTTTATTGGCACAAAGGGTGCCTCACATCTTTAAACAGAACCACTGGTATGATCTGCCTCTTGACCTAAGAGTTTGTGCAGTGGAAGTTTTGTAGATACATTAGGCTCGGATAATGGCAAGCCTGTTTATTATGCACCTTCAACATATAAACACTTCTAGTGCTGCTCCAATACCTCAATCTGTTCTCTTGTAAGAAGGTGCTTTTTACAGTAATAAAAAACTAAAATCGATTTTGGACAAAGATAAGTCACTTCAAGCTGATAAGCGATCCTGTGATTACTGTGATCCGCATTAAAAAGGCATTTTAAAACATCAGCATAATATATGCACATAACTTTAGCGAAGGAACTGAAGACTATTCTAAGGAAAAGATGTAGGACATGTAGAGCGAATAGAGCCTGCACAGAGTATCAGTTGAAATCCTAATTGTAATGGCGAAATTGGCACGGAAAACTTCTAAGGCAAGATACACTGCCTCCACAATGTGATATGGCGAGAAGTAGCACTAGGTTCCCAAGACTGCTAACCCAAATAGCAAAGGGGGGCCCTTCGGACAGTCGATATAACAACCAAACCGACCATGTATTTATCGAAGCAAGACGCTTTAAGAAAACTGAACAGGAACAATATCCGGATATTTTTCAAAGACTAACAGCTGTCTTCAAGCTTAGAAAGCAGACTCTTCAAAACTATGAAGAAAACCTTATCACCGATGCACGGAAAATACATCAGATAGAGAAAGTGACTTTGCAAAAAGAGATCCCTATTCCAGGCTTTGCTATCAAAAAGCTGAGAGACAACGAGGTTGCCTGCTACGATGGTCCGTGGCTTCGTCTCATAATCAACCAGGTATAAGTACATAATTGCACCTCTTAGGCCTGCTGAATGTCTTAGGCCTTTTGCAACATACTAATCAATATGTTTTAGTGTGGCTTTCTGGTCGACATATAGACGATCGAGTAAACGAATCTTGAAAAAGACCAACGAAGCCGATATTCAACAAACCTTTATTGACTCCTAAGCTGCATATAATAGCATTCATCAGCTTAAGCTCGGCAAGGCGAGTTATCTTTGAAATAAATTAGTACAAACCCAATACCACTTGCCAACAAACAAAGAAGCATCCATCCATCGCCTAGGAAAAAACGTCATTTTAAGTCAAAACATTGAATGGACAATAATGCCTCAATAAAAATAGGATATTTTCATTAAGACCATTCAAGAAGACCATTTCAAAGTTTTAAGGATGAAGCCACCGTACACATCAGACCACTTGATCTGGTTTAAATGAATTAACGTTCTGCAGTCTTCACAACTGGGGAAGGATCAGAAAATCGTTGACCCAAAAAGAAGTCGGGACGAATTCGTTTGGTCTGCTGACTCTGCAGATGTAATTTATGATTATGTTCGATCGAAAAAGCGAAGGGATTTGTTCTGAGAAAAACTCTTCTAAGTCTTGCCGACGGAGTTCATTGGCGATCTCATTTTTCGTGATCCCATTGTAAAATCGATCGTTGTCGTTCTTTCAGAAGAAACCACCTCCGCATCTTAAGTTTGTTTCGAAGTAATCCGTGAAGATTTGACTACATTCCTTTCTTGGCTCAAGTTTTGTCAGAAACCATTGCTTGGTACTGTCGTGATTGCATCAGACGGAATGTCTACAAGATCAGAATAAAAAAGCAGTCAGTGCGGAAGGCCATCAAAATTCCACCTCTATCAAACACCATCAGCCATGACACGAACACCAGAAAGATACAGAAAGATATAGTACTCCTTGTCGATTGCGCACAGTCTCTCCAGATCTTTTCGGGTTGATGGCATAATGTTTTAGAGAGATGATGTATTCACAAACAGCTTTGGCCACATGAATCTCGACTATTCTTTGGAGGATCTTCAACATGAAGAAGGTCAGACGGATAAGTTTGAAAAACTGTGTCGCGTCTTAAAGCTATGAAAGTTGTAACAGAATATTTGGTGTTCTCTTGGAGTAACTTTTCGAATTGCGAGTTAGCGTCTTTTGTTTTCTTTATGTTGATCTGTAAGTGTTGCATTTCCAAGCTAGTCTCAAGTAATCTGCTGAAAAATATTCAAATATCTTTGCGTTGCCCCTGATAACCTGGCTTAAACCAGTAGCGAACTGAAGAAATTTTTTCTCGATGCACACGTCAGCTTTTAAACTTTTGGTGGAAGCTCCTTTCAGGTTCTGAATAGCTTTCTCTAACATTTTTCGGTCTAGGAATTGTTGGATTAATGACAGAGGCCTTTCAAGCTAATTCTTCAAGCGGATTCAGCCATTCTTAATCAGATGCATATTCGCAGCTTTTCATAGGAGACACCGATGGAACTTCTCAGCCAGTAATTTCCTGAGACTACTTGTTAAATGTTGTTAAGTCGCTTACACCTTGTCTTGACCTTGTAAGAGATATAGGTTGACAATATTGTTGGCAGTTTCATGTAGTTAGGAGTAAAGTTTACAATAACTAGAACGATCTGCAGACATCTTATTTCCATCTTAATGATATTCATTCAACCTTTCTCTCACCCTCGTGTATCTATTTAACTTTAAACTCTTCAAACACAGTCCCTTCACCTCAGTTGACTTATTCCAAGTGGCCTTCGTTTTTCAACTCGGTTTTCACAGTATTCACAGTATCATTCCCATTCTCAATTCTCACTTCTCATATTCAAAAGCTACTCACTAAAACCACAAACTTGAAAAACAACAGCATACAACAAATGGCAAGGATAATGAAAAATGAGATGAACAAAGGGCTATGGTGCAAACAAATACTGATATTCATATACCCAAAACTTAGTTCAAGCAACTGTATTCATAGTAGTAACTATCTGGGATAGAGAAGGGTAGCAGACGTCAACACAGAGCTCAAATAATGAACGAAAGTTGTAATTTTGTTCAAATAATGTGGCAAGGAGAAAACTTGAAGAATTATTATCCCCGTAAGGGATTTTCGCCTGTTGTTTCTTGTCTCGGTATCTCCTTCCCATTTCTCCTCTTCCTTAATCCTTCTTAGAATGATTTTTTGTTAAATCCTTTACTTTCCCGTGCGGTTAAAGAAACATCGTACTAAGAGGACTTTTTCTGTTGTTCAATGCAATGAGATATACTATGCTGACGCCGTTGTTGCCATGTTTCGGGATTTTTCTTAAAGTTAAGAGATCTCAACCTAACAGGGAAAAATAGAATTAAGTTTTATTTTTACGGGGTTATATGTATCCATACAGATCCAACTGCCGAAGACGCAGGTTTGAACGTTGTCCCGTGGCTACAATGAGACTTATAACTTGATTATGAATGCTTAAATAAACAGATTCTTAAATTGATATCAAAGACATCTTCAAATGTTGCCCGACTTTTTTGATATTGTATCCCCGACCCGTACTACTGACCAGAATTTCTGTTTTGTCGGAGCAGAACCTACGAGTAGTACCTGAAACCTAATGCTAGCTTAAGATGGATACTTAAAGATAAATAATCAGCAGTGTGGTCGTAACCGTCGCAGCAGACGTTGTGGTAGTTCGTTACACTCTATACACATATTCGTATGTCAAGAAACGCCTATTATATGTCGACAGTAACTAGCCTGCAGTCTTTCATTCTGGAGACATCAGGAATCGCACTAAATTTTTGGAGTTGCCTGAACTTATTGTATTGCTCTTGAAGAGTCCTATGACACAATTACGATTATGCTCAAAAAGCCCTCGTTCAAGATCCTCGTTTTTAGGTGTTCTGCTCTGCACCTTGTTAAGCAGGTCCATTGACGATTTTATTTCTAGCGATCGCATTGTACCTGTTCAATAGAAAATAACCACAACTTTATTTGATTTAAAAACTTTAAATTCATTTATTGTACAAAATATTCCAAAATTAGAAGTTGTCTCCGCAACGTGTTGAACAAGGCCGACCAAAAACAAGAAGAACGAAAAACGAACAAGCTCTGTTCAACATGACAGTGAAAAAACAAAGATCCATGAAGATGTAATAGATCATTCCTCAAGCCTTAGGTCGCGAACACAATATCCGTCGAAAATTAAATCCCAATCTCAAATAATACCCAAACAAGGTATTTGCCATCCGTGCTTTGATTCAAGCCAAAATCGGTCTTGAATACTAGAGAAGTCGACTTGATATTTTCACATCAACTAAGGATCTGGTAGTACGAGTATTGTCAAAAAGTAGTTATCGACAGTCCAGTGCTTTTTATTCTAAGCATCACAACCTTTTATGAGTATACGATGGATCTGTAGTTGTTCGAGCGATGTGTATGATAAGCAGCACTGCTAGTTTGTTCTGAATCAGACCATGGTCAAATAAGTATCTTGCAGCCTTGACTACTTGTAGAAGAGTCCCCTTAAGCATGCGGTTTCAAAAGCCTTCTCCTGGTCAATCGGGCACGCATTCGTACAATGTTTTGTTATTTTGTTCTACAATATATTAGATATTCCTTATCAGTCTTTGTCCTTGACGTATCTTTAACCCCTTTGAGAATTGGATGTAGAGATTCTGTCTTCCGATGCGATTGATGCAGGCATTATGCAGAGCATTGCTAAAAAGGGTGGTGTGGATCCAATCTTAGTGGCAGATGCTTTAGTAAATTGCTCGTCATTCCTTTAATTTCACTGATTGATTACTCTTTACTTCTCATTCATTTAAAGATCGAAAAAACTCTTTCCTTAAAATAAACTGGAGAAATTTCCTTTCGTTGGCGATGAAATACACAGTATGGCAAATAATATCCCGGACTGGCTCTACAAAACATATTAGAAACACGATTTCTGTTTAATTTTCGAACCCTTTATTGGAAATACTCTCCTCCCGATTCAATACACTTGTTACACGATTCAATAGTGATTCAAATGCCTGATCTAGCTCATTTTACGGAATGGCCTACAGTGCCCGTGTCGAAGCTGCTTGAATGGTCAACATGTCGTCAAAAAAGCGTCGCATGGTACCAATTCAGGTGAATTCGACGGTTGATTTAACACATACTTGATTTCGAGCTAAAAATTGACGAACAACCAGTGCTGAAACTTTCTTTTGCAAAAATCCTCGTGGAATGCTTCTCATGCATTTTTAGCAAGTTAAGCGTGGAATTTAATGACTGTTCTTTGTTCCATGTTAAAATTTCAACTTCCAATGAAAAGGTGTTCTTCAAAAATATTTTTTTCATAATTTTTAAATGTCAAGCAAATGTAATTTTTGACAAATAGTAGAGAAAGATTTATTCTTTGAAGCGCATGTCCTGACGAATATATTGCCCTCTTGGTTGCTGAGATATGGCTAGTGTCCGGGATACTCGTATTATCTACCACATTGTGTAAGTTACCATATTTTCGATATAAATTTCGGTGAAACGTGAGTCCTCGTATCGCTTGTTCTCCATATCATTTCGAAGGTAAAAGTTGTACAATGAGACCCGATTTTTCAGCTCGTGGTTTAGGGAAATGACAACATTTACTCTGGAAAATCGCTCCAATGGATTTTGCGGGTCTTGGATCACAAAAAACGTGTCATCTTCGGCAGATTCTTCTGGAACTATGCTTGGTGTAATTCGTGCATTGTCGTACGGGCAATCTTTAGAAACAGAATTTCGTTTCTATTTACGATAAACAAGGTTTTACGTCAAGATAACACTCCACTTTAGTGGGTCAATGGTTACCAGAATGTATCTTCGTTTTGGTGCTTGTTCTGCTCATTCATTAATCTCATCTAAGTTTCCTGGCAATTTCCTGCTTTGAAAGATTCTGTGTGATGCCTGGTGGTGCGAGTCTAAGAAGGTCAATGTTCTAAAGACGAAAACCTAAGTATACCTTTGCTCAAGGTCCTTTTACATATGATAATTCCCCAATTTCGTTGTTAATGATTATTTCGGTACAATGGATGAAATACTTACTGTCATACACGAACAATTTGTAGAAATATTGGATCGTACCTGATAATTGTATTCCTGTGTCGATTAACAAGAGATCCGAAAATTTGTGAAGCGACGCACTATCAGTCGCTTTTTGGAAGGAGTCAATAAAGGAAATGACTTTTATCAATTTTAAAACAAATTTCAAGCGATAAACGATACACGCCCATAATCGGTTGTTTTGTCCGCATTTCAAAAGAACAAGGCTTTACTTTATATTGGCAGACACATGCAGTCCTTACATTAACAAGAGCACAGTGTAGTCATTGCTAGTGGTGATGCCTTCTCCAAAGGCGCATTCTCCCACATTCATAGAGGTACTGGAGGCGCTCCCATGGTCGTTCTGTATGATGAGAGCTGTACTGACCCTATTGACTGAGTAGCAAATTTCATCTAGGAGTTAAATCACTACTGATCTTAATAAGATGCTCCTCTTCGAGTGTTTCTAGCTTTGATATAACTTAGCTCAATTAAGTAGCTTCAGACACATAGACAAACCCCATTACTGGGACTTCACCGCTGTTCATATATTCTTTAGATTCGCAAGCCTTAGCTTAAGAACATCGCAACACTACCCTCTTGTACGGTCTTGAGTTCACAATCAACGCAAGAATCTTCAGAGTTTCCTTTGAATTTCTTGTATTTGACGTTGCAGCTGAGCCATCTGCCGTTGTATAAAGATTCATGTTGGCATCATGTCAGATGAACCCTTCGCAGCTCTAGAAACTGGAGCCTGTGAAGCAGCCATTTTAGGGTAGGTAATATTAAGCATTCCGACTGGTGTAATTTGTTTTTTTATAATTAGCGTGCGCTGAGGGTGTTATTAGAACACACAGCGCGGGCGATGGAAAATAAAGGAGGAAGGAAAGAATGGTACCGATGTACATTGGTTTTGAATGTGTGCAGGTTGTAATTTCTAAGAAATAAAAAGGTCGGCACGGCATTCCATAAGTGAGTTGTTTAGGAAAGAATCATGACATTTTAGAGTACGTCCGAAAGTGGGCTTGACGGCTTACTCATGAACATTAATAGCGAGTCGGGTGTTATGGTTGGAGGTTTGAAGGGTCGGAATGTTTCTGGCGGTTTCGATGGATTCACTGGTGGTGTATAGGTACATAAGATGGGACACATTACGTCGCTGTTCGAGAGTGTCAATTGACTGACATCACCTATGATTTTAATCGCACTATTACGAATCCAATCAAGTGGAAAGAAGTCTCAGGGGCACCTGATCAGATGTGAGCCTTGTACTCCAATTAAGATATCCTTGTAGCATTGTGTTTGGAGACACTAAATTCCACTCTGTTGAAGGTTCTTTAATTGGTTATGCTATGAGTATTAATATCGGAATTTAATGAGCTTAACATACGCTGACGTTTACTTTTAACAGCCGAAGAACAGGGACGTTAGTCTGGGAACCTGTTGTTACGAAAACCATACTGAATGTCATTGAGAAGTTTTCTTGCTTTTTCATGACTTTGAAAGGAAGGGAGGTAAATGCAATAGGTTTGAAGGAGGAGAGAAAGAAGATTCACATTTTTTAGGGACAGTTTGAACAAATTCAGTTTTCCGTCACACCAGCTCGACATGCGTCCTGAAGAGAGGAATGAAAAATGATAAATGAATGAAATGACATCTAGCGACCATTCTAAATGATTGTTTGGATGGAAGATGAGGCAGAATTTCTACTACTTTTGGATATTGTGGTGTTTTCTGGTTTAGTTTTTGGTCACATGCTTAAGAAATGCGTTTCAGTTTGGACTTTTTTCGGTTGTCATCTATCAGGTTGGTCTTGCAGGACGAAAAACACATTTCCCTAACCCTGACAGTCTCTTAAGATCGGTCTCATCATGTCTTTTCCTTTAGTCTGATACTCTTAATCTGATGAGGAATGAAATGAACGATCTCATTGTGAAGAGGATAGTGAGAATATCTGTTTTCTTTCAGCAGCGGCATCCCCGTCGTTATCGAGGAAACATAAGGACTAGTTAAAATCCCTAAAGAAGGTGATTAGTCCGCTTGAATTGCCTTTGTCGTATTGTCATACCTTTCTGGTCATCTTTGTCAGATTCATCTTATCAGAGCAGAGAGCGTTTTTCAGACTTGTGCTCCGTTCCACACTTTACGCATTAAGGTATTATAAGTTATTAAAACAATCTGGCAACACTGATACTACAAATAGCAGCATTGTCAATTGAGGGCCAGGATACATGTGAACTTGATGTTGTCCTTCTACATGTGGATAGTGTTACAAAAAAAAAAAAAAAAAAACAAGAAGTACGACGTCTCTGTGAATATTGCAGGAAATAATGAGCAAAATGGAGACTTATTGGTACGATGAAACAGAGTTTGTGCACAAACATTCTCATATTCCCATGTAGCACATCAGACTAGATATACACAAAGCATATGGTGTTAAATTGTAACATGTTATTAAAAGTTTCAAATCTGCTGTGTACTGGTGCCTTTATCGTACAGCGGGGGGGGTGAGCATTCGCATGTGCTGAAATAAAAGATATATATATGCATCCACTCACAGGCAAGATGATAACTATTTCTTTTCTACATGCAGTTGAATTGTGTGTTTGCTGGATGCCTTAATGATATTGCACTCAACAAGGCAGACATCGTAATTCGAGAGTCAACGTGTCAATGGAACAAAAACAAAAAAATAAAAATAATAAAATTCGTAATAAAATGCAAAAGAAAAACAAAAACAAAAAATTAAAAGGAATTTCGTGTTGGATTCGTTTTGAATGGCATATGGACAATGTGTCACCAGTCGTAATGACTTGTGCGAAGAATAAAAGAAATCTCATTACGTGTACGGCACTCACTTGGAACTTTTCGGGGTTGTAATCCGCTTGACGTTTAGTATGTTGGCTAGGATTTTACATTTTACTTTAGACAGTCAGATGGTTTTTAAGTTGCTTTAAGTTACCTTCTCCTGTGAAGGGTAAACATAAAATATTTTGACATGCCATCGCACTCATATGTGCCCTTAAATTTGGCAGTAAATGTTTAAGATTTGGTGTATTGGCTGGTTGAGGTAATGTGTCTCAGATGTTCATAAAAGTATTCCGCGATTTTTCGAATGTCTGTCTGTCTGTTCAAATTCAAAAATTAAGTTGTCAGAGTAATTTTCTTCATTTCACTTCCACCCACTTCTCAGGCAACTTCTTAATGTTGTCACTTTTTGGCTTTGAAGAAATATGCCCCAAGAGCATCTTAAACATCACCCCGAGCCCAAACAATTTTAACATAAAAAAAATTCTACAGACTCCGTGACAAATGGAAGTCTGAAGGTGCCATATCTGGGTAATGAGGGGGATGTACCACTTTTTTTTAACCGATCACCTCCAACTCTTGGGGAGGTGGTTCTAGCTATATAAAGGCAAGTATTATCCAGATGGAATATATCACCCCTTCGATAAACCAGACCTGGGCGCTTCTGCTTTAGTACGGACTTTAACAGGTGCAGCTTTTAAAAGTATGCTTCTGCGAGGCAACAACTTAACACTACACAGACAATAACACCTTGAGAGGATGACATCCATCTCAGGGATGTTGGGGTGGTCTGTCTTCTAGGAAAAGCTCGTGATGCTTAATGCTATTGTAGAGAGCCAATTTTTTATCTTTAGTAACGGTCCGGTGACACGTCAGAGGCGCAGGGTAAGCTTCAATTCTTTGCACCATATGGTGGATTAAAACGTCCGCAAACATAAAAGACATTGTTTCGCTCCATATTAGCCAGTACCATGAGGCATCTACTCTTTTTTATATTTTTTTTTTTGCGTGGGGAGTTGGAAGCCTTGCATAGGCACCAATGGTCCGACGTCCATTGGTAGTGTCAGATTCTTACTGACTAAGACCACCTCCCGGGAAATCTTACCGTTTATTCCCCCACGGAACTACCGCTAAGTATTACTTCGCGAGGGACGGATTTGAACTTTTTGCTTCATCACGGGGTGCTTAGCGAATTCGCGTTCCGCTGCTATTCTTGGATCGCACATTTTTCGTACTGCTGCATGATTCATAGCAGCCCAAAGATCTGAGGATTTCAACATATATTGAACTATGTTTTCTGGTGTTGGCCGTTCACCAAATTCTTCACACAATATACTCGTAGCTCTTTCTTTTGTAGAATGTCGTCATACATCACGTTTCACAGTAAGAACCTAACACTGATCCTTGGGGCATGCCTCCTGTAATTTTATACAATTTTGACGCGTCGTCGGAGTCGTAAGGGGGCAAGGTAATGTAGCTCCTGATCAATCTTAATCTGTTCTTCGGTAAAATTTAAGCTTTCGAGGCATGGTAAAATACGCGACCAGTTCGCCCAGTTAAAAGCATTTTTCACGTCAAGTGTAACCACGGCGCAGTACTTATTGCTGCCTCCTTTCCATGGTTACCTTCTATGGCCGATTGGGCTTTGTCTGTACGACTTTAATCGCGTCGATTGTTGATCGGCCATCTCTAAAGCCGCACTGATATTCCGCTAGTCCATCATTGGCTTCAATGATAGGCTGTAGTCTTTTGCATACAATTCGTTCTAATATTTTGCCCATAGTGTCGAGCATACAGAGCGGCCGAAAAGGTGAGGGCTCCTCCGGCTTTCGGTAATAATACCAAACGTTGGTATTTTCATTGTTCCGGAAATATTCCCTCGCATAAGCATGCATTATACATGCTAACAAAAACATCTAGGCGGGCTCATCGCTATTTTTAAATCCCTATTTGGTATGTCGTCTGGACCAGGGTGATTGCAGCGGTGAGTTCATTGTTTGTTAAGGCAGGATTGTGTTCACGTAGTTCTCCGATCTCGCTTAATAGAACTCCGTCATATTGAGAGGGGAACAGAGTTTCTACGATTCTGCTGAGAAATAGCGGGTAAGTTGGTGCCGGTTTCTTAGACGTTTTGAGCTTCGCGGTTATGATTTTGTACGCTTTACCCGATACATTTTCGTTCAATTTCGTACAAAGATCCTTAAAACACTGTCTTTTGCTAGACTTAATAGCGGATTTGAGAGCGGCGCGTGCTTCTTTATACGCTGTCCTCAATATCAAATGTCTATCCGTATCGCGTTTAGACCGTTGGTATTTTCTTCGTGCCTTAAGACAGGCTGATCGAAGTTTCTTAATGTCGTCGTTCTACCAATATGTTGGACGCCGGCGGTTTTGTGTCCCGGTTCGAGCCATTTATACATGGTAGGCAGCGTGCAGTTGTCGCGTTACTTACGATCTCGTTCGCTGTTCTCCCTTTAACTATAGCTTCAGCGATTGCGTACTTTGAGAGCTCCTTACCTAAGGTGTTCACGTTGTATTTCGTCTTGCTAGTTTGAGACTGAGTGTTTCGTTTCGAGATCGTGTAAGACTATGGAGACATCTACTCTTAGAACGTGGTCTACGTGGGTTTCCAAAAAGATTATCATTAACAGTGATGAATCTATGTTCAAATTTATGCGAGACGTCGTCAGAACAAGGAACCAAATCTCTGTACTCTCAAGACTATAAAGCATGGCTTAGCAATTGTTTTTTGGCATTGTACGCAATAATATGGATAAATGGTTGAGTTGATCAGCATTTCTATAAAGCCATCATGAAAATATCCTGGAACCTACTCGTAAGATATGTCTTTCAATACGATAACGATGTTATTTAAATATATGTCGCATTGCTTTTCGGATACTACAACGAAAATTGGAGTGCCTCGTAAAAATCCGCATCAAGGCGAAATTTCCCAACCTCACCCCTTACGCATTAAAAGAGGTTCTTGCCGCTGGCTGAAATCAAGGACTGTTTTTATAGGGTATTCGAAAAGACAGATATTCAATGTCTTAAGTATGTTTGTTCAAATCATGTTGGGCGATTTCAACGCAACGATATGAAGGAGGAACATCTGTGGTTGTCAACAAAGCCCTCACCACACCACCATTGACAACCTATTCAGAGCCGTGATTTGCTGATCTCGAAATTTATTAGGTAACCCGGCGATATTCTGATCAGTCTACCATCCACCAGGTTGATCATATTATGATCGACGCAAGGGCATTCCTCTAGTATCCTTGAAGTCCGAATATTCCAATCAGTTTTGGACCTCCATTTTGCAATGACTTACGTCCGTGTATGTATGTCCTTTAAATATTCTGAGGGAGCTCGACTTTGGAAGGCTACAATGACAAGGACACTGCATAGCCTTTGCGTGCCATCCCTTGACGTTTTGCGTCTTTAACTTCTTGGCCCAAGGCTCAGTGTTTCACAAGGTTTCGCCCGGCCACTTCTGCGAAACCCATTTCTTGACTCTTAAACAGTCAAATTACAAACAGTCAGTTAACCCTATCTTAAACATGATTAGACGAAAAAATGCCAAACGAATGGCACCTTTCAGAAGAAGGGAGACCAAAGAGGCCACATCGCCTATAAGATCTTCTCTGCCGCCGTCTTCCATATGTATGTATAATCTCCTAAAACCTATAATCAAATAACCCATTGGTCCTTATCGATGCGGTTTTAAGCTTAGATTTGCTCAATGGGCAGGATGTTACAGATGTTGCAGACCTTAGAAAAGAACTCTGTGAGAGTCGCGAATAGTTTTCCCGAGATCTTGGATTTCAAAGAAGACTTACGAAAGTTTTCCACTCGTGTGAAGCTTGTAAGCGAGCATTAAAAAGATTGTGCTTTTAAGCGTCTTTACATCCTCCTTGCCTATGAAAGTGAAATCGACATTATCGCTAGAAACAAGCAAGCTGTTTTGAATATTGGAGCGAGGTTGGTACTGGCGGTGAATCATGCAATAAGGAAGATTTTTCGAACGATTTTTGGTCCCATTTGCGTTGACGAGTCTTAGAGGAGGAGATATTACAAAGCAACGTGTGCATCAGCTGTCTAAGGCGGATAGAACAGAAAGACTAAATGAATGCTTACTCTCGAATGTTCTTTGAACCCTATCCGGAGGCACAACGCAGTAAAAGATGCACGCTTAAGGGAGGTCCCAACCATCATGGAGAGTATAATAGAGGCAGCTTGATAACAGCGTCGCTAACAGGAGATATTTATTGGCATAGGCCCAGGTCTACCTAGAGCTTTAGATTCACGAAAGTAAGAAGTGATTTACAGAAGATAAAAAACAAGGCTGGATCGATTGTATTTTTTGTAACTAGATTCTCACCTATTCAGGACTTGTGCCAAGGAGGGTGCTTTGTCGACCTTTCACGAATGGCTTTAAGGCCATTCATGACGTACAGTCCATCTTCTGCTTGTCTTCCCATATTTTTAATTCATGGGAGCCATATCATATGCTCCAACTGAACAAGTCACACACAAGAAATTATCACGACTTTAGCTTACCTAAGAATAGTCCATATTCCCGACAGGAACAGTTTTAGGCAACCGAAAATATCACAGCTCTTCATAAATCCTAAAGCCTTCAAGAAGCTTGGTGGAAAACAAACAGGTACTGCTCATTAGGTGTTCTATGTACCTAGTCCAACGTAGACCGCCTCCTGCCAACTCTATTTGATTGAGAGATATTCCGTATGACATATACTCGTACAGTTTATGATTGACAAATCCCACAACTTCTAGTCTCAACTTTTTGAAAAAAAACCTTTTTTCATTGCAATCAATTAAATTTTAAAGAACCATCTTAAGGTTGCTGCCTTTCTTTCGCTTTCAAAAAGAAATGAATTAATTTCTTAAGGCACATCATCAAAATCGCCCCAAACAAAACCGCCATTATGCAATGATACCACTCAAAGCATCCATTTGGCAGAGAAAGATGAATAAGTCCAAGATAAATACTCGCAAAATAAGGTTCGCAGAAAATGAGGGAAAATCAAAAAAATAGGGACGAAAACTTCAAAGCCACTTGGCCCTACACTGCAGAGAAAAGAAGCCACAAAGTAATGCTAAGAAAATGCTACGAATGAATGAAAAGAAAATTTACTCATAGGTCTTGTTGGCAATCAATTTGGCAGGTCTTTTGTCCCCTATTTCGTCCAGGAAGTGTTGCCGTTTGTGGGGTTTGTTAAGGTATTCGGTTTATGTATAATTTATAATTAGGATTGAAACCTTCTTAGCCTCCAACTAGTGACCTTATAATTGTGATGTTTTGAAAGTGAACTACTTATGACCTCAGTATTATATTTTCGCGGCGAATATACATACATATGAGCAACTCTAGAAATATACAGTGTGGTAAATAGTATCCCGGATACGAGCCATATTTCAGCAACCAAGAGCGCCATCTATTTGCCCGAACATTCATTATTTTTCCAGAACACCTATTCATTTGATGAAGAGATTTTGACATGGAACAAGGAGCGGTCATTGAATTCTACACAAAACTTGGTGAAAATGCATCAGAGACATTCCGATTGATGCAACATATGTCCTTTGATGATTGTTTGAGTAGAACAATTGTTTTCGAGTGGCAAACACATTTTTTCGGCGGCAGAGAGACGCTGGAGGATAGAAAACACATAAAACGGCCAATTTCAGTCCGGACGCCTGAAATTATTCAAAAAGTACTTAATTTTGTTACAGAACACCGTAGTACTTCACTGGGAATAATAATAAAAGAGGCCATAAATATCAACAAAGAGGCTATCCGAACCATTCTTTACGAAGATTTGGGCAAAAAATAGTTTGTCTCTGTTGCAGGATAATGCACCGAGTCACGCAGAACCCATTGTTCATCAATTTTTGGCTCAATATCAAGTGTGTGTATTAAATCATCCGCCGTATTCACCTGAGTTGGCACTGTGCGACATCCCTTATTCTCAAAATTGAAATTTAAGTTAAAGGGGTGATTTTTGGTGACATTCCGACCATTCAAGCAGCTTCGACACGGGCACTGAAGGCAATTTCGCAAAATGAGCTAGAGCAGGCATTTGAATCGCTGTAACAAGTGTGTTGAATCGGGAGGAGAGTATTTCGAATAAAAACAGAGAAACATAAACAGAAATCGTGTTTTAATTATATTTCCTAGAGCCAGTCAGGGATATTATTTGCCACACTGTGTATTCCAAACTTACTTCCAAAGTGGATTCTTTGTTGCCGAAACAGTGCGAATTTTGAAAATAAATTTCGGTCGAAATAATGCACTAACTGCAGCTGTTACACACAATTTTGTAAAGAAAGTTCGTGAGGCTTGCTTACTGATACTGATTGATAATCGAACATATTGACTTGTGTGGCTTGTGCGAGCATTGGAAAACAAACATCATCAAACACTAGTTGCACAAGCGTGAGGAGAAGTTTATTTCAAGATCTCCGATTATTAGCTTACAAGATCCAATCGAAACATGAATTTAAGCAAAATTACCACCCGCTTCGTTATTGCTTTGCTTTTTGGGTTTAAGGTGCATTTCCATCTCAGCGTCTAAGTAACCGAGCAGAACTGCCATGGGCCTTGGAAAATCCACACGTAGTTTTCGAGAATCCAATTCATTCGGAACGTGTGACAAGTTGGTGTAGTTTTTCGGGTTTGGGTGATATTGGCTCATTTTGTTTCAATACGACAGTGGAAGAAAAGTTGCAATCACTGGAGAGCGCTACAGGGACATGATAACCTATTTTTTATGTCCAGAGATTATGCGAATTTGGAGTTGGACGAGCTATTATTCAACCTAAATGGGGCTTCATGCCAAGTTTTCCATAATTAATCGGAAGGCTCACCCCTAATAATCAAACCAACTCGTATTTCAGCCTTTGCTAATACTTGTTGATATGATTTATTAGCTTTTTGTTCTTGCTTCACACTTAAATGCCGGGACAACATATTTAGCTAGAGTGATCCGTTTAGTGTATGTTTTATATTTATTGAAACTTTAAAACTTTGTAGTTAAAGTCTGTCAAGGCTGTGTGACTCTTTTTCATTTTTATAAACCTTTGGCTCTTTTGGCGAAAATATTGTAGCAAGTTAAACGCATTCGCTTACGATATAGCGTTTATGTTTTAAAGTGACCAAGTCTTTCCGCTCACATAAATCAGAATCTGTAAGTTGTATGTCATTAGTTCCAAATGATCTTTGGAAGGTGAATTATTCTGCTCATACCGATGCACTTAAGAAGTACATTATGTTAAAATATAACCGGGACTGATTCCTTAAAACAGCTAGCGTTAGTGGTGTCTTAAAAATATATTTTTCCTATGCTGGAACAACTGTCGTCTATTTAAATGCTGAGTTTGAGTACCATCTGTCAACTAGGCATTTGTTAAGTGCTATCGGCGATTTTTACTCTGAATTTGTTTGGACGTTTTGAAAATATTAGAGATAGCCTACGGCGACTCTGTAATATCGAGAACAAGAGCATTTGGGTGGTATATAGCGTTCAAAGAAGGCCGTAAAATTGTTGAAAGCCAAAACGGTCTTGCGTCTGAAGAGTTTGAGGGAGAGTATCCACCGAAAAAAACAAAATTATAGAAGAACATCTCTTTGTGTTTGAACCACAATGTTACACTACCTCACAAATCAACCATTGTGAGCGACTTTTTGATCAAAAACGGTACCAATATGGTCGCGATGCAAACGTGTGACTTTTGCTCGTTTCAGACACTCAAAATACCACATCTCGCGAACCATTTTAAGTCGATTTAAGATGTGAAAGAAAATTCTGTGAGAGAATTGAAGGCGATCCCGAAATTTGCTCATAAAAAAGTATAGATAACTGGATTGTTCGTTGAAAAATGTGTTTTGTTTCAAATGGACACTATTATATCTTGACTTGTCTCCGTCAATATCACATGAATTTTGGCGATAACTTGATTTGTGTTGTTTTTATTGAGTCAGTTTCGGCTATATTTTGACAGAAAACAACAATATGAACATTCTTCTGATTTCTCAAAAATGTGGCAATTGTCTTATTTATAATAAAAATGGCAGAATTAATAGTCTAATGCTTTTCAGAAGATTTTAAGATCTCACACTGAAACACTTAAAGATAATAGGAGCGTGAATATGAAATGTCTACATGATTTGACTAACAGATGGCGTTCCAACTACATATGGTTTGGGTTAATGATAAGAAATATGGCATTTTGGGGGATAAACATCTGTCAATTAAATCCAAAATGTCAAAGGTTGTGATTGTAAAAACAGCATTGTTTTTGGCGCCGTGAAAATGTCAAATTTTGTGCCAGATAAGGACCATTTGCGGCAGTTTCATTATATCTTCTTCTTTTTTTCCAAAGAAACTGCTGCTTCTTGTAGATAAAGACTCGAATCAAATGCAAAAACAGGTCGCAGAAGAATGGAAAGTAATCGTACAAAGGTTTCCAAACATTAAAAGCCCCGGAAAGATAAAAAAAGAAGGAAAACGAGACATCAAAAGGCTGAACAGCATATCAAGAATTTTGCTGGTGGGCGCATAAGGATTTACATTCAAATGTTACTGGCGTTGAAAAGTGGAACTATTTCGTAAAACTTAAGCGCAATTAATAATAAAAAAAAACCCAGGTTAGTAGATGGGACCCGGGATTTTATTGTATCTTATCAGTTACTTATAACTTCCATGCGGGAGTCTCCTTAACGGAGTCTTACCCTCAGCCTTGGCATGGCTCTCTTAATGCATTTTTGCATAAAAGGGGACTTACCGAGGTGGCGAGCTATTCATGTGGAGCTACCTATGAACATTGGCTGTATGTCCTGTGCCCCAATTACACAGATGTTAGGGACTTGTTGGCTATGGGCATGATGTTTGACGATGAGGCCTGCGATGTCACTAGAGTTTTCACTGACACCGTTCGGTTCGAAAGCGTCCGTACACTTGCAAGAGAAATATTTATTAGAAGACACAGGTATCTCGTGGAAGGCTCGAGCCTTCGCGGCAGGTATCTACGTAAAACACTAGTGACATCATTTGTATCTTATCAATTATTAAGGCTTCGCCCATTAATGAAGTTATCTAAAAATAAGCGGAGGCAGAGCAAAACTGTACGCCACTGAAGATTGATAAGATTTGCCCAGCTACAAGCTGCTAGTCATAGGTTTTGTTGAGTGTCAAGACCACCGGTAGTCCATACCAGGATTTAAATCACGTTACTGTGGAATTCAGGAGCTCCCCGGATTTAAGTCGGGACAACAAAGACGTTCTGCATATTCCTGTTATATTGAAGTGCTTTTCTTGTGCCTTCTTCTCTGGTCCCTCTATTTTTATTTGGAGCCTATTAAAATGTACTAAATTTGTTGCTAGAGATATAAATTGACAAATATCTTTTTGTTTAGGATTTCTCATTTTTTTCCCAAAAAATGTATCTATTTCCAAGAAAGACCATGAATATCTAATTTTTAGACAGCGGCAACACTACTTGTCAGTTTAAATCATTGCCTTGCTGTCTATTTTTACTTTTTTTTTATATTTTCGATGAAGTCAGCGAATTGTTGAAGAGAATTAGATACACTTGAATTGAATAGACGCCATTAACGTGAACGCAGCAATACTCGTCTTGGAAGCTTTTCTCACAAATGAAGGGAAAACCATTCCGTTATACTTGTGCTTTCTTCGTCCTTTTTCTTGTGTTCTTTCTTTTTAGAGTCCTGATGATGATAGCGGATGATGGTGGTTGGTTGGTTGACTATACTTTAACTTGCCTTTGGTGTGTATAAAGATCAAATCGTATTAATGGATTTGGATTTGTTAGGTATGTCAGTGGGTTTTGAAAAAGGAAACTTTATGTGTCGCTGGATAGCGATTTACTGAGAATGTACAGTGCTGCCTTTGTGTATACCTGGGATGGAGGCATGACATTTCAATCGCCATCAGATTGAAAGAGCCTGATTTGAGGACAAAGGCACGGTCGGTTTTATCTGTAATAAGCACTGATGCTTTGATTAGGATTTAAGAAGAATAAATCAAGAAAGTTGGTAAATTTCAGTTGAGAGTTTTGAATTGGGTTTTGATTGAAATGACTTGGAAGAAAATTTAAGATAGTTATGGTTGTGGGTATGGAGAAATATAGACTTTTTGGGGTTAAGATTTGATTTAGACTGGCGGCGTTAAAACGTCGAAAGAACTCCATTAAGATAAAAGCTAGGGGATATCTAAAATAGCTAGTGAAACATGGCCATTATTAGACAAAATTCACTATCATGTGTTCTAAGTGGCTTAATCGGGTACCTCGAAATCTGACGCGACATATACTTGTATTTTGACAAAAATTCAGATACCAGCCTTGCTGCTTAGCTCTGACAAAAAAAAAAACTGTCTCACAGCACTTTTCTTGACTTCAGGGTGAAAGTCGTGGACTATATAGTCCTTATCAGGTCAATCATGCTTATGATTGTCCCGTGTTCAACATAGCATTATATATTATGAAAATGATAAGGTTGCGCGAGAGAGCCTTAGAAGCTGGCTATGACTTACTTACTTACTTTAGGTGGCCCTACAGTCCGGGGTGGACCTGGGCCTCAGTCAACAAGCTTCTCAAGCCAGCTCGATCCCTGGCTAGCTGCCTCCAGTTTCGCACGCTAAGTTGGCTGAGGTCCTCTTCCACTTGCGTGCGCCACCTGAGTCTTGGCCTTCCTCTACTGCGCTGTCCCTCGGGGGCGGATTCGAAGACTTTTCGGACCGGAGCATTGGTTTCCATGCGCTCTACATGACCCAGCCATCTCAGTCTTTGGATCTTCACTCTTCTGGCTAGGTCCATGTCGCCGTACAGTCCATACAGTTCGTCATTGTATCTCCTCCTTCACTCACCGTCAATGCAGACGGGACCGAAGATCGCCCGAAGAATTTTTCTCTCGAAGCAACCAAGAACACCCTCATCCATTTTTGATAATGTCCATGCCTCTGCGCCATAGAGCAGGACCGGGATTATTAAAGTCTTATAAAGGGTGACTTTTGTTGTCCGAGAGAGGGCTTTGCCACTCAATTGCCTTCTTAACCCAAAGAAACAGCGGTTGGCAAGAGTTATTCTTCGCTTGATCTCAGCGCTGATGTCGTTGTCTGTATTTATAGCGGAGCCTAGGTAGACAAAGTCCTTAACTACCTCAAAGTTATATCTGTCGAGGGTGACGTTCTGTCCGAGACGTCGGTGTTGGTTGTCCTTTTTGCTTGACAGCATATACTTGGTCTTGCCCTCATTGACCGCTAAACCCATTTTCGCCGCTTCCGTCTCAATACTCGCGAAAGCGCCACTGACATCACGCTGTTTTCTCCCGATTATGTCAATATCGTCGGCGTATGCGAGTAGTTGGACGGACTTTTGAAAGATAGTGCCTCTTGTGTTTGCTCGTGAGTTTTGCACTATATTTGCGAATATTTGGTCGATGGTGGACTTTCCTGGCCTGAAGCCACACTGATATGCACCTATCAGGTTGTTGACGAACGGCTTCTGACGTTCACACAATACGGATAAGATCTTATATGCGATGTTAAGGAGACTGATTCCTCTGTAGTTGGCGCAGTTAAGAGGGTCTCCTTTCTTGAGAATCGGACAAACAATGCTGAGGTTCCATTCATCGGGCATACTTTCGTCCGACCATATTTTACAGAAGAGTTGGTGTATGCTCCTTACCAAGTCATCGCCTGCCGCTTTGAAGAGCTCGGCAGTCAGGCCATCCGCTCCAGCAGCTTTGTTGGACTTAAGCTTCGATAAAGCTATCTTCACTTCATCCAGGTCGGGTGAACGGAATTGTTGGTCATCATCGTCCAAGTTGAAAGGTTGATTCTGCCTGACAGCGGTATTTGGTCCGTCATCGCTGTTATACAGTCTGCAGAAATGGTCTTTCCAAATCCTCAGCATCTAATGCGATTCCACTAACGATGTTCCCTTTTTCATCTCTACAGGCTTCGGTTCGGGGTTTGTTTCCGTGGCATGTTATTTTTACATTTTGGTAAGACTTCCGAACCTCATTCCTGGAGTAGCATCTCTCAATTTCCTCGATCGCGCGCTTCTCATGCTCTTTCTTCTTCCTCCTGAGAAGCCGGTGCTCGTCTCTCCTCTTCCGCTCATAGAGCTCATGAGCAGCTCTGGTCTTTCTAAGCAGCGCCGCGTTATATGCATCTTGCTTAGCTGCATGTGCTTGCCGGCATTCATCATCAAACCAGGGGTTTCGTTGTGGTGGACGAGTGAAACCCAGCACATCAGAAGCGGCATCTCTGGTGGTGGTTTGGCAGTGTTTCCAGTGGTCTTCGATGCTTGATGCTGGCGGCATTGTACCTCTTCAGAGATTAAGAGACACTCGATCGGTAAAGGACTTGGCGATCTCTTGCGATTGTAGCCGTCTGACGTCGAATTTTCTCACAGCATTGGTTCGTCTTGGCGTAATTTGGGATATCCGCAACCGTACCTTGGCTACAACAAGGTAATGGTCCGAGTCGATGTTGGCTCTTCGGAACGTACGGACATCCATAATGCTGGAGGAGTGTCTTGCGTCGATCGTGTGATCAATCTGGTTGACTGTTGATTGATCAGGAGTTCTCCAAGTCGCCTTGTGTATGTCGAGATGTGGGAACCGCGTGCTAGCCACGACAATGTTTCGCCCCGCCGCAAAGTCGATTAGCCTGAATCCGCTATCGGAGGTGGTGTTATGACTACTAGTAAGATATTATTCAAACAAAACCTTGGGTCTCGATTAAGCAGGACTTACACTTTCCCGAAGGCATGTCGCAAGAGCTACGACCTCCGATAATCGGAACATAATCGGAGTACCACAAGAATAGGCTTAGATGTGACATTTCTTTATGTCGACCAAACAGAGGTAGTCAGCATGGTATTCAGGTAAAATACCACCGCCACCCGGCTACTATGCCAATGGCTACTACTACTACTTCTACTACTACGGATACATCATGTTTCCGCTTGTTGGCATCCCTCTTCAAAAAAGGAATTTCTCGGTGGTGGTAGTCTGATGCCCAGCACATCAATTATAGCGTCTCTGATCGTACGTTGGGAGCGTTTCCACTGATATTCGGCACTTGATAGAGGCGGCATAGGAGTTATTGTGGGACAAAGACATAAATGTCATCAGAGATCAAACTCGAAGTAAATGTTGACATCACATATGACTAATTAATACAAAAGGTTTTTGTGAAAATCAAATTGGCCACGGAGGCAGGCATGATGCAGGAATAAACGGATGTGGAACACTTGGGATTGCCCGGCTATAGTTCATCGGAATGGATAGGTTCTTCATACTACTCTATGCGGCCTGTATCTGCACTTTTAAGTTTTTCTTAAGGATCCCCCCCCCCCCCCCCCCCATACACAGTTCTACCTTCACTTGCGCACGTAAATTTGCTGAGATGCTGTTCTACTTGTGTGCGGCCACTTGACATAAGGCTGTCCTCTGGGTTGGAGCCAAAAACTTTTCGGCCCGGGAGGCCGGTTCACCTTAAACCACCTATTTATTCCGGGTTGCCCAAATATTACCAACGTAGTCATCATCGCTATATAGTCCAGACAATTCGCTGTTGCGACATCTTCGAATCGTCCGAGTGCATTTTCATCCTTGTTCGCCTGAGTCCCAGATTTTGCGCCATAAAGCAGGACTGGGGTGATCAGGGTCCTGTATAATGCATTTTTGTTTACTTGAGAGCGGGCTTTATTACTTAATTATTTTCTTAACCCCAAGAAGTAGTGATTAGCAAAGTTTTCCGGACTGATGTCGATGTCAGAGCTGATAGCCCAATAAGGTCCTTTACTACCTCAAACTTGTAGCTGCCTATCATGACATTCTGTCTAAGGGGTGGATGTTGTATGTCTTTCCAAAAGAATAGTTCTGTACAGTTCGTGTGTAGATATTCTCATATGCCTCTTGAAATCGATTTGGAATGATGAAAATTTTATCTATGGTGGAAGGGCTTCAAACCGTTGACGATAGTCGTAAGCGTTTTCATAATACGGCAGACAAGGTTGAGATACTAATTCCCATTTTGTCGGAGCAATTCAGAGGATCAGCATTCAAACAAACAATGTGGAGGGTTCAATCGTTGGACATACTTTCGTTGGGGTGGATTGAAGGGATGAGTTGGTGAATGCTCCGTATACCATTGCCTGGTACTTTGAACAACTCGGCAGTTAGTCCATTGGCTGGACTTGGTTTAGCAATTGCTGTCCTGACATCATCCCGATCAGGCAAAAGGGAAAGACGTAAAACTTTCGAAATGTATTTCATATTTTGAAAGCAGCTTTATAAGGGCCCGATTGAATGCGTTTGGTGGTCCCTTATTTCCTTCTCGTAGAGCGCCCGAGTCCATCTTGGTCATTTTCTTCAGAGCCACCCTGTAAATCCGGCATTTTTCTAGATTTGACCGTCGGCATTTGTCATAGAACCAGGGGGTTTCCTTTTCAGGCTGAAACACCATATACCAGAGGCAGCCTCTGTGATAGCACTTTGGCAGTGATGCTACTACTATTCTTCGTTTAATGGTGGCGGTATACAACTTTTAGAGTTGTTGAGGGAAACTCGACCAGAGAAGGTATTGGGGTTCTCTTGGGATTGTTTCATTATTATTCACTGGCTTTGGGATCGCATCTTAGCAACCAAAAGTTAATGGTCTGAGCCGATGTTTGGACATTCAAAACACTGTAGGAATGCCTTAAGTTATTCACGACATGATTAATTGATGGTTTGTTGACCATGAATCAGCCAAGTTCTTTTATGGGTATCAAGGTGTGAGACCCTGTGCTGGGTATAGTAATGTTACTTCTCACCGTGAAATAAATACGCTTACGTCCGTTTGTTATGTCGCGGAGGCTGAACTTATAGACCGTACTAGCAATGACGTCTTCCTTGCCTAGCTCGGGACTGAAATTTCTGAGAAAATATTTCGTCCCATTATAAAAGAAGTCCTTGGTAGGACTTCCGTCCCAGATCCGGCAGGATTGTCATGCTTAAATTGAGATCCTACTAGGGTTGCATTCATCCCTCGTTCATTCAGTTATATATGTAAGTGGTCTCTTTACATTCTCAGGAGCTACCGTGAGTCTACTGATAGAATTCCTTTTTCATTTCAACAGGTCACTGTTCGGGTTCTTTTGCTTTTCATGATTTCTCTATTTCCTCGACCGTGGCCTCTCATGTTCGTTTGTTAAAGCCGATGCAAACATTGCAATTTTGGCCCTAGAACTCATGAGTTTCGGCTACACAAGCCAGTTGTTCTACTCGTAATAAATATTTTAGTTTCTGCTCTAAGGCAAACCACCGATTTCATGGGAGTGGTTCAGTGATACATTACGAGTACATCTCTAGATTTTTGGATAGGACAGTGAGTAGTAATTTCTGGTAGGTGCTCGCCTAAATCTGGCAATTGTGTTCGTTTTCGAGTTGGTGGTAGGTCTGGAAACCTATTGATTTAATTTTCGAATCCATAGTTGCTACTCAAGAGCTGCGTTACTTACCACATCCCATGCAGAACTACAATGCCCATTCCTGGCTACCCATTCATTTAAACATAATTACATCGTCTTAGATTCCTTTCATCTACTGTACATTAAAATGAACACTTAATTTTCCATTCACATGGGAAATGGAAAATTAGTAAGTTTTCCTCAATTTAATACGAACCTGAAGGTGCAATTCATTAATACGCAGCACAAGCATACGCTCCTTCAGTTGGCAGAACTTTCAAGGACAAAATAAATAGCGAAACACAAAATTACAAACGTTAAGACAACCTTGCAGCAATGCTCATTTCACTTCACATTGTTTCATAGTCGTATCAGGAAATTAGTCTTAAGTACATTTTCCACGCACGCATGCATCATTTCATTTGGCTTTTACTCGTACCCCCTTCTTTGCCAAGGATATTGTGCAAAGTTTCGTACTCGTAGTCGTATTTATCAGTTTCAAAATTGTTTACGTTCTAGGGCATCCGACAGAGCCACAGTGACATAGACAATATGCGCACATTTGAGTGCGAGTTTATTTGACTACGAAGCAAATACATACATACATGCATACGAGTATATATATATTTTAAAACTCGTATCTTTATGTTTCAAAATGCCGTAGGGCATGTTTTTGCTTTTACCAGAGATGTGTTCAAAGGCTCTAAACCAATATAGCACTTGAGCCCAACACGTACTTTGTACTCGTTTTCGTAAATTACCATTCTGTTTGTTGTTGTCGGTGCCTATTACTGAGGAGCAGCGAATTTCAATTCGAGGACTCAAAATTCCGACAGTAGTCGTCTTCATCGTCGTCGCACTTTTCACCAAATAATGAAGTGAAAGTGTTTCTATTTATTGGGTGTCACTTGACAAAACTTCAGTGTTCCGCAAGGATACGAATTCAGGATATGAAATTGTAAGTCTCCTCTGGGTTGCTATCTGAGTTCGTTGAACATGTCGTGCCCTCTGTCTGTCATTGATTTTAATCAGAAAAAAAAGAAGAAAAAAAATGTAAGTGGGTGCGATGGGAACAAATGATTTCGACCGACTGGCTTAGAGGGTGGAAATCGGTGTGAGAGTCAATTTAATGAAATTAGGGGAAGGATTAAAGCGGCGGAGATATTTATTGGTTTAGTCCTTATAGGAAAGTCGTAAAGTATGTACGTGCCCGTGGAGATGCCGACAATATTATTGCCAACACCACCATCATCTACGAGTAACTTACTACCAGGATATAGGGCAGTTTACCTCTCAACATAAATTCCTTTTTTCTTTTTAATTTTTTTTTTTCATTTTTTTCATACGATACATCAAAATGATGGAGGTAAAAGCCAAAAGAGGATTCCAGTAAGCATAAGGAGCTTGCACACGTATAAGCTGGTTCGAGCTCATTCGAGCTTAAGCAGACTTTTCATGGAACAACGTGACTGGGTTGATGATTGCCAAAAGAAATTTGTAATCAATAATGAAAGAGAAAATTCACAAAGGGTGTTTTGAAGCACCTTAAGCAGACATTCACGAAGATGTGATGTATCTTGGTTTTAACAAGGATTTTTACACGAGTTCGTCGTCTAAGGATTGCCAGCATTTTTATTATTTTCGATTGCCAACTTTCGGGATGAAATGTGTGTGTCCCGATTCACCTTCTCGTAAAATGTCAACAAATGTAAATTGGGTGAATGTAAAGCTGCCTTAAAAATTCTGGCATTTTACGTAATGGGGCTCTTGTTGAATTTACCTTTAAAATTTCATACTATTTGGAATATGTTTTTAAATGAACATGGATCTTCAAATAGATCAGCTAGAATTTGAATTTTAAAGGAGAGGCACATATCAAATAGAAATAGAAATAGAAATAGCAGATCCTCCAGGGTAAGGTGAAGAGTTATCGGCCTAACAATGAAAGACTGCGATTTTCATTTAAAAAAATTATATAATTTTTCTTTATCCATTGACTTCAACACACATACACATCAATATTCCTTCCGGGAAGTGAGAGTCTGGAAGGTTGTGAAAATACGGCTCTCTCGACGTCTTCATGGGATGCGAAGCGCTAACCAGAAGCAAATTTATTGAAGTTCAAGAACAGATTTAGGTCTGAGGGTGCCAAATCAGGAAAATAGGGGGGAAGACCGAGCAAACCGTACACCAAATCATGCAGTTTTCCCGGCGCCAACGCACCTTTGTGTATAGGTGCACTTGTCCTGGTGAATGACGATTTTTTTCTTCTTCATGCTAGGCCTTTTTTCGCATCCATTTGGTCAAGAAGCTTGGAGTCATATTCGCCTTGCATTTTTCAAGGTAATCAAATAACAGGATTCCTTTCGCATCCCGAAACATGCTGGCCATGGTCTTTCCGGCAGATTAGATCGGCTTCGCTTTCTTTGGCGCTGAACCACCGGCTTCTACCCACTGCTTCGTCTGTTTTTCATTTCTGGCTTGTAGTGGTGGGCCCATATCTCACCTATCACAGTGGTTCCACTCTCAAATAAAAGCGGTCATAATTACTTGCTTGTGCTGGTACTTTAAATAACGAGAATGACTGCTGCAAAGCAGACATAACCGCCATTCAAGAAATGCGATGGGATGGGACGGACAAAAGGATGATGAAAAAGTGCGATATCTATTACGGCAATTGCTATCGACGGCAAAAGCAGTGCTTTTTGAATCCAAATTTGTTGTCGGAGGCAGACTAAGACAAGAAGTCCTGAGCTTCCGGCATGTGCGCGAGCGCCTTGTAGCAATCCGCATCAAGGCAAAAACATAAGCCTTATATGTGCGCATGCCCCCACAGAGGAGAAAGATGACGACACCAAGGATGCCTTCTACGAGCTCCTCAACAAGACCTACGAGCAATGCCCTAGCTATGACATTAAAATTGTCCTCGGTGATTTTAATGCAAAGCTAGGAAGAGAGGGTATCTTTGGTGGAACAATCGGAAAATATAGCCTGCACAACACCACCTCCGATAACGGATTCAGGCTAATCGACTTTGCGGCGGGGCGGAACATTGTCGTGGCTAGCACGCGGTTCCCACTTCTCGACATACACAAGGGGACTTGGAGAACTCCTGATCAATCAACAGTCAACCAGATTGATCACACGATCGACGCAAGACACTCCTCCAGTATTATGGAGGTCCGTACGTTCCGTGGAGCCAACATCGACTAGGACCATTACCTTGTTGTAGCCAAGGTACGGTTGCGGATATCCCAAATTACGCCAAGACGAACCAATGCTGTGAGAAAATTCGACGTCAGACGGCTACAATCGCAAGAGACCGCCAAGTCCTTTTCCGATCGAGTGTCTCTTAATCTCTGAAGAGGTACAATGCCGCCAGCATCATGCATCGAAGACCATTGGAAACACTACCAAAACGCCATCAGAGATGCCGCTTCTGATGTGCTGGGTTTCACTCGTCCACCACAACGAAACCCATGGTTCGATCATCATCATCAGCCGACAAGCACATGCAGCTAAGCAAGATGCATATAACGCGGCGTTGCTTAGAAAGACCAGAGCTGCTCATGAGCCCTATGAGCGGAAGAGGAGAGACGAGCACCGGCTTCTCAAGAGGAAGAAGAAAGAGCATGCTACTCCAGGAATGAGGTTCGGAAGTTTTACCAAAATGTAAAAATAACATGCCGCGGAAACAAACCCCGAACCGAAGCCAGTAGAGATGAACAAGGGAACATCGTAGTGGAATCGCAGTCGATGCTGAGGATTTGGAAAGACCATTTCTGCAGACTGTATAACGGCGATGACGGACCAAATACCGCTGTCAGGCAGAATCAACCTTTCAACTTGGACGATGATGACCAACAATTCCGTTCACCCGACCTGGATGAAGTGAAGATAGCTTTATCGAAGCTTAAGTCCAACAAAGCTGCTGGAGCGGATGGCCTGACTGCCGAGCTCTTCAAAGCGGCAGGCGATGACTTGGTAAGGAGCATACACCAACTCTTCTGTAAAATATGGTCGGACGAAAGTATGCCCGATGAATGGAACCTCAGCATTGTTTGTCCGATTCTCAAGAAAGGAGACCCTCTTAACTGCGCCAACTACAGAGGAATCAGTCTCCTTAACATCGCATATAAGATCTTATCCGTATTGTGTGAACGTCAGAAGCCGTTCGTCAACAACCTGATAGGTGCATATCAGTGTGACTTCAGGCCAGGAAAGTCCACCATCGACCAAATATTCGCACTACGGCAGATCTTGGAGAAGACCCATGAGCTTCGGATTGATACACACCACCAATTCATCGATTTTAAGGCCGCGTATGACAGCATCTACAGAGACGAGCTATATAGAGCAATGTCTAGTTTCAGCATCCCTGCCAAACTCGTCCGTCTGTGCAGGATGACGATGGAGAATGCACGCTGCTCCATCAAGGTCGGTAAAGATCTCACCGAGACCTTTGATGTCCAGAAAGGATTTAGACAAGGCGATGCGCTGTCATGCGATTTTTTCAACATCGTACTTGAAAGAATAGTGCAAAACTCACGTGCAAACGCAAGAAGCACAATCTTTCAAAAGTCCGTTCAATTACTCGCATACGCCGATGATATTGACATAATCGGAAGAAAGCAGCTTTATGTCAGTGGCGCCTTTGCAAGTATTGAGTCGGAAGCACTCGGAACACACTCAACACCGCGGTCTTGGACAGTACGTCACCTTCGACAAGCGTAACTTTGAGGTTAAGGACTTTGTCTGCCTAAGCTCCGCTATTATTCAGGTAACGACACCAGCGCTGAGATCAAACGAAGAATCAGTTTGGACAGTCGCTGTTTCTTTGAGCTAAAAAGACAATTGAGTAGTAAAGCCCTCTTTCGAGCAACAAAAGTAAGTCTATAGAGCAATGAATAATATTAAAAATGGATAAGGGTGCTCTTGGCTTTTTTGAGAGAGAAATTCCTCGAGTGATCTTCGGTCCCGTCTGTACTGATGGTTAGTGAAGGAGGAGATACAACGAAGAACAGTAATACAGTCTATACTGTAATGTACATCGACATCGACATCGACGTAGCAAGATGAGTGAAGATCCAACGACTGAGATGGCTGGGTCATGTTGATCGGAGAGACATCAACGCTCTGGTCGAAAGTCTTCGAATCCGCAACCGTGGGACAGTGCAGTGGAGGAAGACCGAGACTCAGGTGATGCACGCAAGTGAAAGCGTGCCTCAACCAACTTGTGTGCGAAACTTGAGGCAACTAGCTAGAGACGTTTATTTACTGAGGCCCAGGTCCACCCCTGACTTGAGCGCCACTTAGAGTAAAAGTAATGTTTTCTAGCTACTCGTACCACTTTCTATGGGTTTTTATGGTTTGTAAGGCTCTTTCGTGGCTTCCTTACTTTTAATAATGACTTTTTGAATTGGTCATTCTCACTTTAGCAATGATGGGCCACGTGGTCAATCGTCAGGCACCTGAAGCATTTGTTTAAGAACTTGCATACAGGCACATGGGGGTTCACCTAGAAGGTTTCTAGCAGCTTCTTTGCTTTCTTCCCCAATATTCCTATTGTCACTACATGCATGCCACCATAAGCCTCCGTCAGGTTGAGCACGTCTGCTAAACTTGATATTCTCTAGGTACGTACTTGGTAGCTTTGTCTCTTCTAGTGGGTCACTTCGTTGAGGTTCTTAATTTCGACAGTTGATTCTACGCCAAAGTTCTTACCTATAACGCCCTCAATTTGTTCAGTTCGGTCGACAATATTCGCTTAGTTGGAACAGTAGGTCACTTCTCCAGTTCCGGCTAATCTTTGTGACTAATTCCCTCAAGTTGTGGAGCTTGATGTCCGCTTCGAAGGCGAAGTAAAATTATCCCTTTCTTGCTGTTACGATTGCGTCAGGATGAGTTTTCTTCTTGTTGGTAATAAGACATATATACAGTAGTAACATACTGTGCTTAATATTACTGTCATTATTGTAAATATTTTTGTAATAAAAAAAACAAATTTAAAATATCTTTTTTACACATTTTTTTATTTTTTTATTTTTTTTGCAGGATATGACATGTGGTGGTGTTGTAACATTTTGGATATTATTACTATTTTCCGTTATATTGTTAAATGTTAATCTAACAAACGGTGGTCGGCCAGATGAGCTACACATTGGTGGAATATTTCCGATAGCCGGCAAAGGAGGATGGCAAGGTGGACAGGCGTGTATGCCAGCTGCAAAGCTGGCATTGGATGATGTCAACAAAGAAAAGAATCTACTGCCCGGGTTCAAGTTGATTCTTCATAGCAACGATAGTGAGGTAAGTTCGATATTTGTTTCCACCTATTCAATGGAAATACAACAACTTAAGAGTAGTCGAAGGCACCCTCTCGAAAGCCTAAATGGAAAATAACTTTTTCGATCAAAACAACATCGAAAGTCATTTTCATTCTCATACATAAACATCCAGACAAAGATTAGAGGAATAAACCAAAGACGCAACTTCATTTTCCAAACAATTGGACGGCGGCGATTAATTTTTTTCCTAATTTGACTCGCCTTATTAGAAATAAAAGTTTTCGCTAAGGGTTGTCCCTTTTTTTTGTTCCCATAAAAGCGACTTAAATTATGAGTGTCTTTCTTTATAGGTATAGGTATTCTTGTATATGTATGCTTGAAACAAAATGACAGACACGAGTTCTGGTAATCAATGCCGGCTGTCTCGTTACGTGCCTAATTAAGCAGACTCTCTTCGTTGGTTGGCATTGTTGTGAGTGCTGTGAGTTGTTTCACTTGTACAGATCCACAAAAGTCGTTTAGCTATTCGCTAAATTAAGGAGGAAATATTTCAGTTTCACTTTTGGTGTTATCCTTTTGGCTTAGAAAATTAAATTCCATTTCTAGGTGATGGTTTTGGGGAGGCATACGTATACTCCAATTTCCTTGTAACTGAAGGACGAAACAAAAGCAACACAGACGGGGGGAATGGTTTTCTTTTTTATTCGTCCTGTTTTAGTTTGTGTTGAATTTTGGAGAAAGTCCTTAGAAATTTTGTCCCTATTAACTGAAGGATTAGTGAATTTTGTGTTTTCTTTAGTATCTGAGAAAATGTTGTGGACTTAGGCCAACACTTTAACCAATGTGTCCTTCTGCTGAGTAAATAATCTGAAGCCATAAAGTTTGTGATTAATTTAAACAGAGAAAGGATGCTTTTCTGTTTTTTTTTTCTGTTCGTTTTGTGAGATTCTTTTGGACACCACCACTTTGAGTGGTACTCGTATAAAGGAATCGTGACACTTGAGAGGATGCATAATAGGATTTGTTCATTAAGTGAGTTGGAAGGAAACAGTGAAGGAATGAAAGGATTTTATTTAAAATGAAAGTGGGATTAGATGAGATTTCGAGTCCTGTGGGACTACTCGATAAGGCGTTTAATTTTTAACCTCAGATTGAGTACCATTGAATGTGGGGGAAAGGATTTGTTTTTTGGATTAATTGTGTTTGCTTTGGCTGTTTGTTATTACGGGCGCAATTGGTAAACTAGTCACTGAAGGAGGACTGTTGTAAGTTACAATTCGAGGTGTGTTCAGAGGACTGGAAACCACTCCATATTGGGACCATCATTCTTAAATTAATCTCAGAATCATTTCAAGTCTTTTGTAAACAAATTTGTCAATCAGTCTCTTTTTCTTAATATAGTTTGTTGACTTCTGGAGATCGTGTGGTTAAAAAGTAATAAAACTCTGGCAGCTTATGCTCCATATGGCATAAATGCTCCTCTTGGTCATGGAAATACAGTCAGAGTTCGGAAGAGGTTAAAGTAGTATCTTGTGCGAATGCCGTGCTAATTTTAGCATTTAAGTTGAGCAATTCGGCTGCATGATGGCTTAGTCAAACTTCAATAAAATTGATGCTGTTTCCTACATGAACTCGAACACCGACGCTTGATTTTCCACAGTTGGTCGATGTTCTAAGGTTCCACAACCAGCCATATTCTAATCTCCCTCGAAGTACTTGATATTGTGCTAAATTCAGAACTTAACTCAGCACTTAATATAGAGGATCAAGGGAATCATATTTGCTTTATTTCAAGTACAAAGACTTGGCGAAAAATTCTCTCAATAGTCCTGTTGATGTCCCAACAGCTAACATCAGAGGCACACTATTTAAGGAAATATTTTAAGTTTTCTGGACATGGAGATGACATTGATTAAGTCGGAAGAAATCAACTGTATGTGTGTGGGGCATTTTGGAATAATGAGGTAGAAGCAGCAATGCTGAATCCGGCTGTCAAATATTACCAACCGCAGTTTCTATGGGATAAAAAGACAACTTATCAGTAAACCGTTGCATAGGCCTTCATGGTTTTTATCCGAAGAAGAGGTATAGAGTTGTCTCAGCTGCCTTGAGTAAAAAAAATCGCGAAGGAGGTACAGATGTGAAGGAGCAACGAACAACTATGCCTATCTGTGTAGCCGATATGGATCTAGTTAGAAGGGGTTGGCTACAGTCATTAAGATGACTTAACCAAGCCGGTGTGGCAAACTAGAGGCAGTATTTATGTACAATTTTATTAAAAGTTTAGCTAGCAAGAATTTCGCGTAGGGGTTTTTAAATGCTGAAGGCAATACTACATTGCATCTCCCTTCCGAAGCACTGCCCTTTCGGGTATTGATAAGTAAGTCGTTCTGGTTGCTTGATAATCTGGTCAGACCTCGTTTGGCAGATGTTTGCACTTTTTCAATATTCCTTTGGATGTTTGAACAGCTTTCTCGGCGAGTCCGTTACCTCTGGGGTGATGTGGGGAGCTAGTAACGTGGTTAAATTTCCAGTCCGATACAAATTTCTTGAACTCGCTGTAGGAGTACTGAGGTCCATTGTCAGTCTCTAGAACTCTAAGGATTCCGTAAGAAGCAAATACATTTTTCAGGAAATTTATAACATGTTTAGCTGTCGGTTCCTTGAGTTTGTCGAATTTGATGAAGCCTGAGGACCTATCCGTTACCACAACGTAGTCTTCACCCTTGAAATGGAATAAATCTGAAGAAACGATTTCACGCTGGAATTTTTTGTTGTTGCGCTGGAATGCTTGGCAGGCTGGGCATTTTGCAACTTACTCTTTGATGTCTCTATTCATTTGTGGCCAAAAAACGGAATCTTTTGCCCTGCGAACGTACTTTTCAAAACTAAGGTGTCCGCTATGAATGCACTTCAGCAAGTCTGCTGTCATTGCCGATGGTATAAGAGTTTTGTGCGCTTTGTAAATAATGCCATCGTAAACAGAGAGTTCCTCTCTAAAGTACCAATAGCTTTTTACGGCTTTTGGTAGAGAATTTGCGTCTCTCGGCCACCCGTTAATTATGTTATCTGTGAGTTGTTTACAAATCTCGTTATCTCTGTTTAGCTGAGCGAGCTTTTCAAGCTCTCTGTACGAGATTGATATTACTAATTGTACCTGCAATTCGACATCATCTTCGTCTTGCGGTTGATCGGTTTGACAATCTCTGCTTAGTGGATCAGCCAAAACCATTTGTTTACCTGCCATATACAAGACAATCGGGTTGTATGTTAGGAGCCTTAAGCGAATACGCTGGAGCCGAACGGGAGACGAGTGAAGGGGTTTCTGAAAAATTGTTTCCAGCGGTTTGTGGTCTGATTCAAGAACTAATTTTTTGCCCCCAACTTACTGGTGGAATTTCTCGCAACCGAATTCTATCGCTAGAGCCTCTTTTCCAATTGTGAATATCGTTGCTGAGTTGTTTTTAGTGATTTAGATGCGTAGGCGATTGGTTGGTCTCCTTGTAGAAGGACTGCGCCAAGTGCTGTTCAACTTGCGTCGACTTGAAGCTTGACGTCTTTTAAACTTAATACGGGGGTATTACAGATGGCTGTTTTTAATTTGTTGTAAGCCTGTTCATGTTCACTATTCCACTCCCATGGAGTCGATTTTTCCAGGAGTGTTCGTAGTGGTGTTGTTACGGTTGAAAAGTTGGGTATAAACTTACTCAGATAGGTGAACTTTCCAATTATCCTTTGTAACTACTTTCAGTTGCTAGGTGACTTCAAGCATTGAATTGCTTCAGTTTTATCGGGATCAGCTGTCATTTTGTGTTCACTTCTTATGTGGCCTAAGAACTTGACTCGTTTATGATGAAAGGCACGTTTCTGTCTGTTGAGTTTTAATCCGTTGCTGTTGAGGATTCTGATTACCTTCGATTTAGTTTTACGAAGTCCGTCGATGGTTCTGCAATGAATTAAGATGTCGTCGATTGAAATTTTTACATTAGGTAAATGTGAAAGGAGTGATTCCATAATGCTTTGGAATACTTCTGGGGCTGGCTGATGAGATACCTAAGAGTAATCTCTTGCAAGCATATCTATTTTCTTGGTTCTATCAGTCACTCGGACTTGGCAAAAACCTCGTTTGCAGTCCAGAAGAGCAATATACTTAGAACCATTTAGCTGTGCTGATATTTCTTCAATCGTTTGCATCAGGTGGTGACGGCGCATTATACTTTTGTTGACATTAGTTGGATCTATGCATGTTCTTATTTTATTACTTTTGCGCACAACTGCCATTGTTGTTACAGATGGTGTAGCTTCCTTTATCGGTTCGATGACATATAATTTGATCATCCTATCGAGTTCCTGTTTTTATGTGGGATCCTTCGAGGTGGGGTTATTACGAAGGTAGGGTTTTTTATTAAGTCGATGTCGTATTCGTATCCTTTGAGGCATCCCAGTCCCTAAAAAATCGTTTCGTCCAATGATAACTGGTTTATTCTGGTAATTAATCCTAATTTTTCACAGGCGTTTGCTGCAAGAATTGGTTTGATGATTTCCGCAACTATTTTGAAAGCGATTTTGCAATTCCTGGAATTGTGCACGGTGCAAGCGTCTTGCCAAGTACCTCAGACGGTGATTGCTGAAAGAAACAAGGTGTTTTACTGAACTTGGAATAATTTTAAATCTAGCCTTGTCGATTATCCATTGTGGTAGAACGCTACATTGTGCACCCATGTTTGATTTTTTCCGCGAAATTATCAATCTCGTTGTTCGTACCATTGGCAGTTGAACCAATGAAAAGAGAGTCGTCGGAGACGTCCTTGGGCTCTTCACAACTGTTCTGCGTATTTCTGCAGAACTTCTTTCTCTTATTGCACTCTATTTGCGAATCTCGTGGTGCTTTCCGCAGTTCCGACAATCGAACGATTTTTTTTTTGTTGAGTCCTTTTTTCACGGAGTTAACTATCTTATCGCTTTCGTTAACGATTTGCGCTGCTTGCTTTTAAGCCATTTCTGTAGCCTGACAGAGTTGAATTGCTTTCGTGAGGTCAACGTCTTGTGATAAGAGCTTTGTGCGAAGATACCGAGTATGAGTTGATCCCTTAGCAAGCTGTCAGTGAGTTGTCCGAAAGCGCAGTCTTGCACTTGTAGGCGTAGTCGCGACATAAAGATGGGCGGCCTGCCTGGAATAGCAAGACATCTAACTTTTGTTTAGCTGGAAAATCAATTAGGGCTTTTCTTGCGGTTTTCTCGGAATATCCGATTGCATTTGAATTGATAGTCTTGCTATCTCTTGGCTTAGCTTAGCTTGATGTTATCCAAATTTTCCAACCTTTGACTTTATGGTTTTGTTGAAAATGGCCGAGTTGAGACAAAAACAATCATCGTTCCCATCTTATTCCAATTCTTGACTGTTGAATTTTGGCTGACCCAGGAAATGGTGTACAAATATAATGTTGCAGTCGATTCTAGGACTTGAAGGACTCAAAAGAAAAAAGACCTTCTTATTCCTCGACAGCGACTATAAGAAACAAGAGAATCGAAGTTGACACTCTAATATGGGATGGATTAAGCTCGGTTTAAGACAGTGCTCCAAAAGGCGACATAAAAATCATCATGGGTGATTTTAATTCCAAAGTTGGACCGGACGAGTCAGGTCTTGAACGCGTTATGGGAAAACATGGCTTAGAATCACGAACCAAAGCATCGAGTTTAATTGAATTAGGCGAACCATCTGTAGATGCGATGTGGTGTTAATCGAAGCTAGCTCCAAAACTGCGCTCAAAATAACGAGAGGAAGAGATCCTTGGATGCCCAAGCACACTTGGGACAAAATCGAGTATCGTTAATCGTGGAAGATTAAGGCAAACGCCGAAACCGACACTCAACGTAAAGTAGGTTTACATGCCGAGTACCGAGTAGCTTATAAGACAGTACATTGTGTGAGGCACGACAAGAGAAGAAAAATGTTCGAACTTGCAGAAAATGCGGAAAGCGCTGCAAGAAGGGGAGGTGTGAGAGCACTGAACAAAATCACCAAGGATATTGTTGGCCGAAAAAGCAAGGATGTGGACGGCACGCTATTGGCAATAATTGAAGACTAATTACGGAGTCGGAGGGACCTAAATGAAGACTCAGATGAGCTGAGTGCAACGATGAGCTCCCAGCAACTAGAAATACGATGATATTACAGCTGCAGAAATCAAAACTGCGATCAATCTCCTGAAAGTCAACAAGTCAGCTGGACTTGATGGCATACCAGCCGAGTTCCTGAAAGCAGATCCCGACAAAACGGCCTGTATCTGCTTCCACTAATACAGGCAAAATGTCTTACCAAAAATAATGGCAGGACAGAATCGAAAATACGCTCAAGAGGCATCAAGCAGGCTTTCGTAGTGTTCGGTCTTGTGTCGATCACACCAACACCCTGCGTATAATTCTCGAACAATCAATCGAGTTTACGTCACTGCTCTACCTTATGTTTGTAGACTTTGAGAAGGCCTTTGACCGAGTTAACCGCGAATGGATCTGGAATTTTTTTTTAGATAGGAGCGGGACTCCCCGTAGGTTGTTGCTGTTATAAAGGAGTTTTATCGCTCCACAAGATACTACGTTCTTCATAATTGACTGTTTTCCGACTCGTTCGAAGTGCGAAGGGGATATTCTGTCGCTGAATCTCTGGCGGTAGACGATGTACTGAGTAGGTACATTTGAGAGACATGGTTTCCAATGGATAACGTTTAAGAGGCTAAGCCACCTGGATTATGCCGACGATATCTGTTTCCTGGTAAGTACCAACAGCGGGATGAACGATATGTGTGAATCACTGCTAGTGAATGGAAAGATGGCTGGTCTTAGAATCAATTGCAAAAAGACCAAAATAATGGACAGTGGCCGCTTATTCTGAAACAGACGCCCATTGAGGAGGTCAAACAATTCAACTATCAAGGCAGCTTTGTATTGTCCAATGGAGGAATGGTCTGGATGTCAACATCAGAATAAGTAAAGCCCTCAGCGCCTTTAGATGCTGTGCTAAGTATGGTAATCCAGTCAAATTTCCCTACGCACCAAGTAAGGCTCAAATCCACACTGTTGTACTTGTGAAACCTGGAAAATCTCTACCTCCATCTCGAGAAGGCTGCAGACATACGTAAACCGCTGCTTGCGATGCATTCTTAATCTCCGATGGCTGCAGATTATATCGAACCAAGAATTGTGGCATATAACGGATCAAAAGCTGTTGAATGGCGAAATTAGGCAGCGGAAGTGGCATTTGATTGGCCACACGTTAAGGAGACCAAACAACAACATCACAACATCGAATGGAATCCTCAAGGTACCCGGCGAGTTGGTAGACCAAGAACAACATGAAAATCAACAGTATTGACAGAAGCAGCATTACAGCGTTAAACGTGGCCAGATCTAAAGTATCTGGTTTCAGATTAAGGAGGATGGTAGAATTTTGTCGCTGCCCAATACCCCATCGTAGTTGAAGGATTCATATATATAAGTGTCCGCGAGCTCATTGGTTCGTTAGACACCCTCTGTATAAGTTATTTTACGAAACTCTCAATCATCAAATGGTTATAGATGCCTCGTTTGATTTGTGTTAAAGAATTAAGAGCCAAAGATAGTTTTTCCAATCCAGCAGCCATTAAGGGAGAATAATTTTACGATGTAGCTCAACCCTTCTTCGTGGAACTCACACTCAGAACGGAATTTTTATAGCAGCAATCATATAAAAGAAATAACATTTTTAAAAATTTCTCCCATACATATTTATGAACATGTATCTTTTAGTATTATCCGTATAAATTGCGTATCCATGGATTCTAATGAGTCCCTTCCAGAATTTCAAAGCAAAAACCGTTCTTGTGATAAGCAGCTTTAGCTGCATTAACTATTCAAAATGGATATCCTTGGATATTTACAAATTGCTCTCTAGCCACGTACACGTTTATAACATCCTCGTACATTGCATTTTCCTAATTTCCCTAGCTTTCCTGGTGCTGCTATGAGCAGAATTTAAATCCATAAATGCTACTTTATTTTAGCTCTCGCGTAGGTACACCTTTTCGATTATTCAAAAGTGGATTTGTCTCTCCCTGCTGTGCTGGTAGAGGTTTTAAAATTGAATATGATGCCTTCTCTGAAATCCTTATTTTAACTTTCTCCTTACGGCGCTATAATGCCAATTTTTTCATCTCCTAATGTTCCCTCCAAACGGACGGGGTAGTCATCAAAACCCCCTGGAATTAGGGCTTTCCTTAAATCCTCCGTAAAAAAGTCAGAGTGAAAAAAGAGAAAGAGACATATAACGTTTTACATAAGCAATTGAATATTCAACAAACTTATTCGGGGGAGAAACGAGTCTGCTAAAATGTCTCATATCAGGAAGAGTTTTATGAAAAAAAAAAAAACAGAATTAAGAATAGGAAACGACTTTCTATCGTATTTGGTATTCGTTAATAGCTGACCAGTGCCCACATTCGGTATCTGTTAACCTCGAACACGAGTTCATATGTACAGCCAGCTTATCACCCTCCCACATTGAGAAATACTCGTAAACCAAAATCGATTTTGAATACAAGTCGTATAGATAAATATCTACATACAATAGATACAGTTTAGAAAGTATGGGTAATGGGGTTGTTCCCCGCATTGATTTCTACAACTCCCCACAGCTATAACTACGACTGTGACATGGAACTTTTTTTTTGCTTTTTCAAGTACGTTCGACCGCAGCATGGAGAGGTAATTATGACCAACTCAGAGCTGTTTTAAGGATCGTAGTATGCGATAAGGACGAAAGCAGCATTATTGCCTCTGCTATTCTAGTAAATTTCGATAAATACCCTGCGGATATTGATCAGAGTTACCAGTTTTTTAAAATTACTTATCCAATAAACAGCCAAATTGATATTTGGTTTATTAAAAAAATTAATTTATTCGAAATGAAACTGACTATCTGTAGTTCCTTAAGAAGATGATTGCTCTAAGGGGTGCGCAACACTCGATTTGTTCGACGATTGGTGTGCTGTCAATGGATTTTTTAGTCAAAGCTGGGGTTATATACACGAGAAGGATGCAGCTTATTGACTCATGTACGAGGGCGGGTCAATAAGTCCGTGACTTTTGGATTAAAACAAAGATTTTTTGATAAAAAAATAATTTTATTTTTCAACGTAGTCTCCCTTGAGCTCTATACACTTTGTCCAACGCTTCTCCAATTTTTTTATCCCTTCCAAAAAAAAAATGATTTGTCGAGGTCCTCAAAATAGGCCTTTATTTGCGAGATGACTTCATCATTGGAGTCAAATCTTTTTCCCCCAAGCCATTTCTTCAGGTTTGGGAACAAGAAGTAGTCGCTCGGAGCCAAATCTGGAGAATAGGGTGGATGAGAGAGCAATTCATAGCCCAATTCATGGATTTTTGCCATTTTTGCCACGATTGCGTTTGTGGTCGACTGTGAGCAAACGCGGCACCCATCTTGCGGAAAGCTTTCTCATGCCCAAGTGATCATTCAAAATTGAAACCACTGAGCCATGCGAGATCCCTACGGCTTCCACAATCTCTCGCACTTTCAATCTTCGGTCGGCCAACACCATATCGTGAATTTTTTCGATTGTTTCGGGTGTAGAGACCTCAACTGGGCGTCCAGGACGTTCGGCATCTTCAGCGCTTGTACGGCCACAATGAAATTCAGTAAACCACTTTTTTGCCATTGAAATCGATGGTGCAGAGTCCCCATAGTATTTATCAAGCTTAGCCTTGGTCTCGGTAATGGTTTTTTTTCGCAAGAAATAATGCTTAATAAGCACACGAAATTCACTTTTTTCCATTTTCTCCTCAAATAAGTGAGTTAGTCTGATAAAAATAGCTGTCAAACACAAACTAACTGACGCTGCAAGTTTAAATTTTGACAGGAGTCAACTGACGGATGCCTGTTGACAGGAGCAGTGTTGCTGTTTCAGTAAAGAGGTCAGAAATTCAAATGTCACGGACTTATTGACCCGCCCTCGTAAGTAAAGGTGTTAGTAGGCCTTTTTTCGACGAAGTACTTGAGTCCTAAATAACAAACTTTTGTCCGACATAGACTGCAAACACTACCTTGTGACCACCGATATGAAAAACGTAATACTTTGAGTGACGTGCTCCACGAAGCCAAACTCTTGAATAGGTAAGCAAATCTTGGCCGAGAATTACCGGTCAGGAAACTAAGACTTTTCATGTTTTCGGGCCGTCAAAACTGAGGCGCGGCATCTTCTGGATTCCGGAACAATTCCGAGATACAGAGAATGTGTTGATTCGCCTTCATACCTAGAACCCTGCACTCTACACAAGAAAAGAAAGACGACTCTTTCGTTGTTATGGTCTTATAAAGTGTTTTTTTTTTTTTTTTTAAAGCTTGATAACTTTAAATATTAATAGAAGACAGATATATTATTGGAATGAATGTTTTCGTATTATAATCTGGTAGATAATTTCATGGCATTTATTTTTTAAATATGATTTCCAGCTTATGCCCGCCACAGCTACAAGTTACATGGTCCATTCGATCAGTCCAACTTTTCACTACTTTTTCTATTAAATCTGGCCGTATGGTGTCAATGGTGGCTTGAATATTGGCTTCCAATGCTTCAAGAGTTGCTGGTTTATCGGCATAAATTAATGACTTACCATAGCCCCATAAAAAGTAATCGAGAGGCGTTAAGTCGCACGAACGAGGGGGCCAGTTAACAGGACCACTTATAGAAATAAAGTTGACACCAAATTGATTTTGCAATAAATTGATGGTGTATGGCAAGTTGCGCGAACAGCAGCTGCTTCCTCATTTCGAATGAAATAAGGACCGATGATGGCGCCAGTGTGTAAACCGCACCACACAGTCAATTTTAATGGATGTTCTAGTGACTAATTAACAGCTTAAAAATTGTCTTCGTGAAAACGATCAATAATTACACGAATTGCTTGCTCACTAGGCCGATTATGTTGACCGTAAAATTTTCACAGTGCTCTATGAACTTCACGAACAGAGTTATTTTTTTCAAAGTAAATTTCCACAATTTGGAAGCGTTGTTCTGGCGTTAAACGATTCATGATGAATTGTCAAACCTTACTGAGCAGAAATGTCAAAACAGTTTGACATTGACAGCTTTCAAACCATAGACAACAACCATCGAAACATCTGTTAGAGTTAGAGGTGTATTTATTAATTGCTTTCATAGATGAACAATGGGTGGGGAATAAATGCATCTACATATATTTTCGGATGCTTAAGTAGGCCATATGACAAGCAAGAAAAATAGAGAACATGTCTCGAACTCACTTTCACTAGCTAAATTTGGGCAATTTCGCAACCGAAATAAGTTGAAGCTCAGTGTCGATCGGAAAATGGCACAAATTCGTTGTGGGTTCAGCTTAATTTCCCTATGTTTCGGTCCTATGATGCCAGTTTTAAAGTCATTAGCAGTGATTGCAGTGATTCCTGCAAGAAATGACGTTTTTTGTGCTCCTTTTCTTAAGCTAAGGGTACTTTTGGAATGGGACAGGAAATTATCTCGGGTTAAAACATTTGTTAAGGAATTAAGGAGCAAGTAATCTCCACTGGATGCACCGAGATAATCGGCAGTTAAGTATGATACTTTCGGAAGTTTTTATATCAGATCGTAGGTACATCGAACTAAAATCGGATGTGAGATCAGTTGGATACACTTCAAAAAGAAGATCGGCAAGTCTACCATACATACGCTGCCTTTAAACTGAGAACAAAATAAAAGTTAGAGGAAGCTGTTCAGAATCTGGACGGTGACTTTACCTACTGTTTAGAGTTGATGACCAGTTAGAAGACAATCCAACAAATCGCCTATTTAATCATGGAACGCAGATTTGTAGCACCCACGTACAGACACTAAATAAACCTTGAAAGTCACAAGAAGATACCAGTTCTTCAGACCGAACAAAAAAGAACATAACAGACGATTTCGCATTTCGAAGAGTGGTTCTTATCAATACTTTTGCCAAAAGATCGAAACTGTAGGCTAGGCTAAATCCTCTAATGGTGAAAATCACCAAATCTGAAATCACTCAGAGAACTTGATGTCATCTTAATTCAATTTCTGTCTCATACTTGAACCAAGTCACAGATAGTTCCTTTTGATGAAGCTTAAAAGGAGCGGTGATGGATGACGCCATGAAACGCTAAGAAGGTCCATCTTCGAAAATAATAAAGGTGTGGTTGTTACGGGATGGACTGGAGTCATGATCAATTGTTTTTTATGGCCAGAATTTGATGGTATGGAGAATGTGATTTCTTTCACAATAGTGCTATTTTCCAAGAAAAACTTCCTGGCAGAGTTATTTCTCGATATGGTTTTCAAAATTGGCCGTCAAGAATGTGAATGGCCATGCAAATGCGAAGGGATATACCAATGCTTACCAGTCAACAAAGTACATTAAGGAAAGCCCCAATAATAGATATGCGCAGTAGCCTAAGATTTAAGTCCGCGGATACAGAAAATCAGCAATGTAAATATTTGGCCATAATATGACTGATTCATAGTCCAAAACCTTATAGAACCATTATCCAAACAAAGCAATTGTCAGGCTAGAGCGTTGACTGATATTCGCTGGACAGCATAGAATGGAAACTGCCCTTATAACCTGTCGAAAAGGTGTTGAATTCGAAAATATTGAGTTTGGGAACAGAACGTGTACGTATTTGTTAATTAAGAAGGTAGATGAATTACAGTAATACTGGGCAATAAACTGCAGTTCAAAGTGCACGTTGATTGTCTAAGAAAAACCGCGCAGCTACAATATTTCGCGGGTATGGATAATTAGCTGCTTTTGAATCAAGTCAGAATAGTCCCCATGGATATATTTGCAGGATATACTCGTTGATGAAAGCATTAAGAAGCAGACGGGGATTCCAATTACTATCTAACGCAATCCATTGTAGCGACGCCACAGTGGCTCTATTGATGTGGATACAACAGCGTACAATCTTGCATGGAATGTTCATCAGATTTTTGGCAAAACCGCTCTATGCAAATGCCCGTCATATTGTGGTCGAACAAGATTTGAACGAGTTTCTTACTGCTGACCAAAATGAGCTGTGGCTAAGAGAAAATATCGTTCATATAAAAAGTCTCCGCGGTTTTTTGTCACTAGATGGTGTTGGTGTCCATTTATCTGGCAACACTAATCTGATTGTGTCAAACGAACCCGTGTTTGAAAGGTGACATGTCAGGCTACATTTTTCGTGAAGACAGCTCTGTAACTCGTTGCTCGTCTTAAAAGTTATACTGATTTGAATATGAATGAAATATCTTAAGAAATACGCTATGTGATGCTTTTTTACTATAAAAAGGGGAAAACGCTCAAACATGCCGACAAAATTATGCAGCTTACGGTGAGAATGCTGTGAGTGACCGCCGGACCCAGGAGTGGTTTGTTCGATTCCGTTCCGGAAATTTGAATGTAAAAGATGCACCTCGCACTGGTCGATGAAATTTTGCAACTACTGGAGCAAGATCGGCACAGATTCATTACGGCCGATCAAAAATGGATTAAATACGAGAATATCCAATGCAAGAGATCATGGTCAAAGGCCTGTGACCGACGACAAACGACTTCAAATCCTATATTGACGGCAAACAAGGTTATGTTAAGTGTTTGGTGGGATTGGATGGGAATTGTCTATTATGAGGTACTAGAACGTGGCGAAATGGTCAATTCAATCCTTTACTATGCACAACTCGACCGTTTGAATGAAGCTATTGAGAAAGAGCGACCGGAATTGGCCAACAGTATGGGAGTTATTTTCCATCAAGACATAGGCCACACACATCTTTGATGACTCGGAACAAATTGATGGAGCTTGGTTGGAAAGTTTTGATGCATCCACCGCGTTTTTTCGGAAACTTTTGATATGGCTATTCACAACATCCGTAGGTATAAGCTGAAAAATTACTTCGGCTTCAATAACTGGAGAATTATCAGGACAGATACCCTTCAATAAACGCCACAACGCAAGAAGTTCTTCAAGGCTAATTCGTGCCCCAATATGCAACAGTACATCAATGCAAGAATGTGTATGGTTTTTGCATAAAATCATTAAAAAAATGACTCTTCTCTTGTCGTCAGAAATATTAATAATATTGCCAATACCTAAATACCTCTCAAAGTGTCAGACTTTGAAGTTCACTCTCAAAGCGAGTCAAAATATTTCTTAACGATGCGGTCTTAAATTACGAGTATTACTCGTACAATTCTCCTTTGGCGCCCTCCTCAAAAGCCAAACCCATTCATCCCTCATATTGCAACTCATACGAGTATACCACTGTTTTTGCATGAAATTGAAAGTTTCGATGGCAATGGCGTGATAGTTTCCTGGCTGGGTCACCAACAATTTTTCAAATCGCCATCACCCTTTCGGCGGGCAATGGCAAGCTCTCGAAAGTACAAAATTGCCTACGAAAAAGCTTCTAAGGAGTGCCGTTTGGACTCGGGGATAAACCGTAGGCCCTGCTCAGATGTGACAAAAATGACAACATAAGCAACACAAATGAGTGACAAGAAGCTAGGCAATGGCCCATACCAGGCTGCCAGCGCAACAGTGTTTTTTATGTTTTTGTTTTTTTGAAGCCTTTGAATGGACTGATTTAGGTCAAATACCCGCGTCCCTATTTGGCAAAAAAATAAGACAGTTGTTTTTCGCAAGACTCTCTTGAGGCGAATTTTTCATAAGCAAAATCCTTCGCCATGGACAGTAACAGAGGGTAATCACTTGGTGCCAGGTCTGCACTATATGGCGGATGCATTTGAACCTCTCAACTAAGCTTCCGGAGCTTCTGGCGAATCACTTTTGATTTGTGTGGCCTGGCGTTATCCTAGTGGGACACAATCTCTCCTATTGGCCAAAGTTGGCTGCTTCTGTGCGATTGCTTCCCTCAAACGATCCAATTGTTGACAACACAATTCAAAATTAAGAGTTTTGCCGTAGTGGAGCAGCTCATAGTGGATGATTCTTTGCTAATCCCACCAAACACGCAGTAAAATCTTCGTAGCCGTCAATCCTGGCTTGACAACCGTTTGCCCCGGCTCAACCCTACTCCACCAAGACCGTTTTCACTTGAGGTTGTTGTAAGTGATTCACTTTTCATCATCACTCACCATCCGCTTCAGAAATGGGTCAATTCTGTTGAAATAGTGCTTACCTGACAGTCAGACTCGCCGATTTCAACTATTTTATCGACATTTTCGCCTTCTAAAGCATGGCGCATCTTTGACATCGAAATAACCAAAACGGAATCAACAAAACCAAAACTGTTCATGACTGGCTGTTACAGTAGTAAGACCACAAACACGATTCACATTTTGAGCCCCATAGCTTACATTTTCGCCTTTATCGAAGAAAAGTTGTAAAATATGGCATATTTTCTCTTTGCCACCTTTGACGCGCACTCAAACAAAACTGATTCAACTAATCACCAAACTGTCAGAGAAGTTTTTTTAGTACGAAATTTCATCTTTCTTACATCATTGGTGTATGTCTGATAGGACGTATACAATCCGAGATACAGATTTTTAAAGCCATCTGTTGGAAAAATAATGGATCTGGTTTTACTACACCAAATATATTGTATTCGTATCTAAGTACTAAAAACCTATTGCAAGTCCCAATAGTGTTCGATAATAAATGAAAATAAAACTTCTGGTCACACTGATGCAGTTCTGTGGTGCACTCTGCATGCGTTTGTGAGTATGTGATTGACTCCAAGTGGCATTGGTCACAATATCCTTCCTTCACATCTCTTAGTGGTAGTATTGTAAAGAGACGAGTAACTATGAATGAGTTTATGGTTTTACAGCTGGACGTTTACCCAATATACTGCAGTGGTGCTACGAGTAGTAAGTTAAAATTTCTCTAAGGACTTTCGCCTGTAAGGGAAGTTCCATGAATTATCCCTTTTCTATGTATTGCTGGTTGGTTTTGGTCCCTGTTGTACGAGTAGTTATTTATTGGTAGGTAAATCAAGCACAAAATTGCGTTAGTTGAAGCGTGGAAATAATTTATTTAACCGGGATTTTCAAGGGAAGTTCATTCAGTGTTCGATTATAGTGAGCGGTTACCTATTACTAGTCGATTTTCTGAATTAATAATAATTTACGTAAAACGAATGTAATTGTGAAATACGCCTTGTGAGGGCATGCTTAAAGGTGGTATTATTAAAATAAAAAAAATACTGGCAAACGAAGATATGGAAATTAGCAGGTGAACAATGTGTAATTACGACCATTGATGTGGTGGTGGTGGTAGTGGAATTTATTAACTTCTCATATGGCTCTGGTAAATCGTGTGGGTAAAGTTTGAAACAAGAAACCCGTTTAACGAGTAATTTACTTAGGGTCGCGATGAAGTCGTATTATTAGAGTTCCTCTCAATTTTGATTATTCATCATTTCAGTGCTACTTCAGTAAGATTCTGCATTGAACGGTGTATTGTTACGATGGCCGAGTGAAATGCAACAATTTAATTTTAGATACGTAAGCCAAACGATAGAAAACCTAGCAAAGAGACCATTCATACAGAATTTACTCGTAGTAAAAGCCTTAAGGGACTATCAAATTTTTTAAAATTTCTGACCCCAAGACATTAAATGAGGGAAGCAAGGAACCTTGCAGGACAGAACGTCTTGTGATTTTCGTGAACACCTGCTGAGAAGACTTAATTTCACTGCCATCGCTTTCCGTTAATTCCTTTGATACCAATTCGGAACCCGTGTTGAGGGCACAGGTTTCACACTTAGTATGAGTCGAGGCCCATCTAAGCAGGTGCACCCTCCCTGTGTTTTTTGTTTAAACCAAAACCACCGTGATGCTCCCATAAGGTGGAGGGTCCGGCCCGGACTGAAGTCTGGAGGGCTCCTAGCTCCCACTGTACCGTGTTTAAATACCTGGTAGAGACAACGGGTGGTCTCACCACTCAACGAGACCAATGACCGGCAGTTATAAGTCCAGTATTTACTGTACCGCCGCTTCTTATTAGACAACGTCATTGATGGACGAAGCCTTGATAATTGGGCGGGGGCCCATCTTACAGGACAGATGTCACTAGGGTTTAACGTGAATACCTGTCATGGAGACTTAACCTCACGGGATGCGCATACATCCATGGGAGCAAGGGTACGCCTTGCCATCGCTTATTTGCTACATTAAGAATTAATACCAATGCGGAAATGTGTTGAGGGCACAAATCCACCCTTGGTATGAGTCGCGGCCCACCTAAAACCTCTTACTGATCTTAGGGTCTCAGCACCCAGCACGTATAGCCACTCAACTCCGGGTATTGAGCCCTAGCAGTGCCACCCTCCCTGCGATTTAGGTTTAAACCACAGCCACCGTGACGCTCCCACAAGGGGGCCAACCTCAACAAGTTAGGCCCGGACCGAAGTCCGGGGGGCTCCTAACTCCCACGGTACCGTGTTTTAAGTCCTGGTATGGACTACCGGTGGTGTTGCCACTCAACAAGACCTATGACCTGCAGCTTGTTACTGGACAAATCATAGCAACCATTAGAGGGGAAGGGTCTGATAATGTTTATGATGAGTCCAGTATTTACTCTGCCCCCGCTTTATATTAGATAACGTCATTGATGGGCGAAGCCTTGATAATGGGGCGGGAGCCCAATCATCTTACAGGACAGTAAAGTGGTCAGGATGTAGAACGATATCATGCTGGCAAGAATGCTAATTCATTCTGGACTTAAAACTAAAGGCTGTTTTTGTAGGCCAGTCAACTGAGGTACAAAGTTTTCGACAACTCTCAAAGAATTTGCGGCCGTATGTCTTCAATAACTCCAATAATGTTGACTTCTAATGATTCGATTATTGTTGGTTTGTCTGCGTAGACTAGCGACTTTACGTATCTTCAAAGAAAGCTATCAAGAGGCGTTAAATCATAGGATGTCGGAGACTAATTTACAGGTCCATCACACCAAATTGCGCGTCCATCGAATGTTTCCTTCAATAAGTTGATTGTTTAATTTGCTCTATGTCATGTAGCCATCCCACTGGAACCACATATCTTTCCCATTCAAGCCATTCAATCAGGGAACGAACAACTTATTTATCATGGTTTTAACGGGAATGCCTTTGACCATAAGACGCTGATAAACTTCACTTTGTAATAAATATGGTTCGGCAACTCCACCAGCCCACTGTTGCGAACCGTGCATCTCTCAATATATAAACGTTGATTTTGGGCCAATTGAACTGAATTTCGGCCCAAGTGATAGTTATTCGGCTTAAATTTTTTGCACGAAGCTTACTAACCAGGATCTTTGCACAAAATTTTCCAAAAATAGACGGACAAGTCAAGCTGTTGTAAACGACGTCGAATCTTCAACATTTTCCTGGACAGAGGCAATTTTCTTTTCAGTTCACACCTTTCTTATCGATCTCCCAAAGAAAATGTTGTGCGAAAAAGGCCAACAAAAAGGCGAATAACCATCTCAGATGGTCGATTATATCGGGTGTAATATGGTGCAAGTGCACTCTAAGCTTGGCGCATAGAACCATAATTGCGGAAACAAATTTCTTAAATTTGGTAATGTTGTTGAAGCATGCATGTCTACTGAATAAAAGTGATACCGACAGTTTGCAATCCGACAATTGATTTGACAGGTGTACATGTCTGAAGTTGGTAGTGAGTTGAAAAAACATCTCTCAACCAACATTTACTTGCAAAATAATACTTATGTCTCTGGCTACATTTGAGCGCATTCAATCTTAAATGGGTCCAATCTACGTTTGGATTCGTGTCCAATTATAACACTGAGGATCTTAATATACACAAATCTGAATGGTTATCCCATTTTTTGCCGACGACGTATTCTTCTATGCTGCCACAAATCCTCTGTAAGCTTTTAAATTTTTTCCAAAACGTTGGGAAGTTCGGCCAGTTTCTTAGATGGACGAATCTTTTTCTTCCTTCTCCCATAGGCTTGTTGAACTTACACCGCTTCTGCCTAATACCAGAGCGACACTGATAAAATATCAGCTGATGAATTACGAAGTGTCATGAACAGTATAGTTCGGAAATCCTTACACAGGCGCACTCTGCACTGAGATTCTTGGATCTACCTTGCTGTTCTTTATGTTTTCCTAGGCCCTAGCTAATAGGTATTCAAAGTTTAAGAAGTTTCGTGAAACCCCTGCGAGAGAGAAAACGAAATAAATTTTGCACTTTCCCGGCCCATCGCCGAATATTTTAACGTGAACAAATTTGTGGACGCGTACTTATGTAAGAATTGCCAGGTTTAATAAAAACCGCTCGACACCCAATGGACTATGCTCCTCAGACCACTGCCACACTGTAATCGACAAGTTCGCACTCTCGAAGTTTCAAATGACAGGAGGTTGCTCCCCTAGTGCCGTCCGTAAATTTTTGAGATGATCACATTCTAAAACAAAAATCTGCGCCACCGGACACCATACATATTCAAACCAACAAATCCATTCGTGGTTCGGTGGCATGCCTCACTGAAAAGTGGACCCTAAGACTACGCAAATTTTGCAAAAGCAAGGAAGCTGCCCTCGTTATTTCCAAAAGAGTTTGGTATAGTTTGTCATAGGGCTCCTTTGTCGAGAGGTTGCCGAATTTTGTCCCTCCTGGATTGGAAACTAGCTTTCGAAGTGTCCTCTTAGTCTTATTTAAAAAAAAAATATATATATATCAAGACTCAGTAGTAGAAATGTTTGGTCGTTTGTCAAAAAAAGTACAAATTCTGCCCCATCCTCTGGCCCAACACTCATTTATAATGTCAAATTGCTTGGTGCACACGTTACGTCCATCTCAAAACTTTCAGATTGTGCTTGTCTTCGCCTCCACTTGAGTGCGTCACATCTTCAATAGGAGAAATCCACTTCTGCAATCGTGTAGTAGCAAGAGTACTTAGACATCTTAACAAGAACAAATCCGCTTATCCAGATGATATACATAAAACTTTCCTTCTTTGAATGAGGTGTACCTTAACGCTAATAAAACCACTTCGTAAGCTTGTTTAGAGCTCTTTCCGGGCCATTGTTCAGTTCGAAAATAAAAAGAACAATCCTAATGACCGGTAAGGTTTTCAATGCAACAGTCATACTTGTGGTTTGATGATGACTTTCTTCCTCAGTGGATTCGAAATCAGTTTTCGAAAGGTTCAATACAAATTATTTTGGATGGTTTAACTCATATTCATAAAATAAATGCTGGTGTGCCTCAGGGTTTTGTTCTGTCTCCAACACTCTTTTTTATTTTCAGAAATGATGTATTTGGGAATATTGTAGACAGCATTAATCTAATTGGCTACAAGATCTTTCTATCTACACCACATTTTTAGTTTAACATGTTTTTTGACTTTTCAACATTCAGCGACAAGGTATTTTTTATGACCACTGTTGGATAGTTTCAATATCTTCATAGTCATGGTCAATCATATTTTTTATATTATCTACATTCGAAGAGGCAGTCATCACCTTAACGGAAGACGTGGTGTAGTCTTGGCGCAGCGTGAATTTCGGCGCAGATTTCCCGGTCTTCCGACACTAACTTCGCAAACACTACGAAGTTTAGCCGCTCGTCTAGAAGAGTAGAGGACAACACGAGATGCTGCCAAGTCTGCCCGTCTCGGAGCAGCAGTTCTGGTGAGAATATCGTAGCTGTGGTTGAAGATGTCGCAGAGGACCCCGGAGAATCGACCCAACGATATGCCACGCAATAGGGCATCAATCGGCGGATTTTGGTGAAAAACTGTAACATGTTCCCTTACAAAGTGCCGACAGTGCATTAGCTGTTAGCTGTTGACCACCAAGCGCGTGTAACCTACGCTCAAACCATTCTGAATCTCTACCACGAGCAAGATAACTTTTCATCGAAAATCATCATGGGCGACGAAACCCATACTGCACGAGCCATAACATAAATTTTGAGAGCCGCATTTCCGGGTCTCTTGATCTTTCGTTTTGGCGATTGTAGCTTTAGTTCCAGACGTTTTTTTGTGGGGTTTTTTGTAGTCAAGGGTTTATGTCAATAAGCCTCAGACTCTTGAAGTCCTCAAAGAAAATATCCGTCAAGAATGCGAGGACCTATCGCCGGAAGTTCTGGCAAGACTGATGGAAATTGCCGCAAATCGGGACCGAATGGTCATCAATTTTGACGGCGGCCACTTAGTTGATATCATTTTCTCGATTTGATGGAAACAAATTTAAAACATAAAATAAACATTACCCAAAAGCAGAACTAAAGTTTTCAAGTTTCACAAAAAAAATTGCAGCCAAAGAACATCGGGTGACAACTTTTGCCCTTGCACCTGCCCTTTGTCAGCAATTGTGTTAACCTCGCGAAATTCGGAAAGAGAAGCAAGTTCTTTTACTTGCAGTGAAATCAACAGTGGTCAATTGATTGAAATTCGAGGCTTTTACAGAAACTTTAAGACATTTGATTTCCTGCGGGCCCATGTTCCTGACGACCTGTTAAATAATAATGTAATAGCTTGACTACTTTTTTATGAGTAAAATTGGCCAACAATATCGAAACTTTTGGAAAACTCGAAACCATGTTAGAAAATTAGCGCGATCGGTGCCCATGACAAGTAAGACAAAAAAAATTGGGGGTTTTGCAACTTCGTTTAGCTCGGAAATCTGATTGAGGTGAGCTTCTTCTTTTAAAACACTTCTTCTTCCAAGATGCCAATGGACATGTATTTGGTAGGTAGGAGTCATGTAATGGTATAGTGTTGACACTTTTCAAATTCGTTTAATAGAATTATAAATTTGAGAAGTTTGGGGCAATAATTTAGGGCTTGCAGATATTTTTAAGACCCAACATTACGCCGTAGATAAATACACCGAAATCTATCGCCGCGAATAACACAGTAAGATAGTCGCGGGAATCACGGGTTTTCCCTACGGGACGCCGGAAAAATACTGTCACAACTTCTGACTATGGACAGCTGCAATCGCAAGACTTCGCCAGAGCCTTGGAAATATTGGCTAAGGAGGCTAGCAAGCCACAAAGACCTATCACGAGCAACAAATGGGTCAAACCTTTCTCCTAGCGCTTTTCTAGTAAATACTCGTATATTCGCTCAAAACTGATAGTCATCAGTGTGCCATGTGTGTTCGAGCTTAACAACCGACTTTCTAAATGACCACCACAAGGACTTTTTTTTTATAACTTCGATTGTGATTGAGCTATCCGTTCTTTAGCAAATATTGAACCACTTGGTGGTAAAAGTTTCCGTGTCACGATAATAAAATAAAGACTATACATTGTCCTTGACCAAGCTGCCACCAACATCGTTATCATCCTCATCGTAATCATTTCAATCGATTAATCCTGCAAAATGCAAAACAGAAAACTGGAAAATCCATTTCTCTCTGGTTCGGTTTATACTCGTACGTTACCATTTCAGCTAATTCACTGTGTGTGGTCTTGGCGAGAATTGTTTATTCGAACATTGATTCGCTAAAAAAAAAAAAAAAAACACTTTTCTTACTGAAGGACGAGTAGTTTGCCCATTAGCCACATGAAGCGTTTAACGCTTAGCTCGTCGAAATAATTGGTAAGAGATTACTAAACACAATATTCAATAGCGCTGGTGGTGTATGAGTATTTGTGGGGGAGAATAACACTTATACATGAGGGTCCTCATGAATGCATTCAAATGGGCGAGAATATTTTCTCTGGCCTTGATGTGGTTTGCAGTTGAAACTTTAATTTGTTTAGAGTTGTTCCACTATTACAAGGACACACACAGGAAAATAGTAATTAGCAAATTCGTCCTTATTGAGACTGGTATCACAAAGCCAACAAGAAACAATGTCCGTTGTCGTAATTTTCTTGCTCCTTTGGATAATCTCCAAACTCCACGAGAACCTACGAAGGAGGGATGCTAATGAATAGCAGTTAGATAGAAGATAGTCAAAAGACTCTCTCCCTGTTGTTGGTTCGGTAAATGGATTTTTGATGGCATGATAAGCAAAGGAATCGGGGACATTTCTTTTGTTATTATGATTAAAATTTCTTATCAGAGGAGTGCCATTGCCCAGGCTTGCCAGCTGTCTAAGTTCTTAAAAGCAGATAAACTTGAAGGAAGAACAAAAATAATTTAAAAATTGTACACAATTGGAACAGTTCAATACAAATTCAGGGCAGAAAGACAGAATGGGCAGGAACAACAGTTTTAGCGAATCGCAATAGGTTGGTCACCCGTGCCTTTTATGATTGGGTGTTTAACGAAAGCTTAGTGCTCCGTTACGATTCTAGTACACGGTCTTCAGTTTTTCACGTCAAGGGATAGCAGAAAACTCGCTGACCCTATAGAGAAAACGAATAGGACTTCACCAATTGTGAATTGAATGCGTAACTGGGGACACAAGGACCTCTAAAGCAGCTCTTAAGAAACCCTCCTCTGAGCCGTTCCTTGAACTCAGCTAAAATTCAATGAATTTAGGTTTTGGTTGACTCCCAAAATAGTTTACAAGCGGATTAGACCAAAGAATCAAATCCAGAAGATGATTGTTTTCCGGGTCGTAATTCGAGTCTTCTCAAGGTTAGGAATGGTCGGAAAACCTACCCACTTAGGACTATTGGCCACGTGGATCTGCGATCCTTCTACTCAAGAAAACCCCTTTGAGCGTTCGACGAAGTATAAAAGACTTTTGCTGTCTGTATTGTTTGAATCGCTTAAGTAATTGTAGAAGAAGGCTTATAGGTGGAGTTTTCTTCTTTGGGAGTGAGCTAGACATGTACAAATTTGTTAGGCCGCTGAATCTGTCGATCCAACCGTACACCTAAGGCTTGTTCTTCTATTAGCATCCAGCTTTAGTTCTAGTTTGCAGCTAGCCATAGGTATACCAAGGTTACCACTTTCAGGTGTAATGGGTATAGTGGTTCCAGTTTTGGCAATTTCGTCGGCCCTACAATTCTCTGGAATATTTCTATGTCCCGGAGCCCACCATAGGTGAATGTTGACCTGCTTCTGCCAAGTACATGAGTCCAGGGGTTTGATGGCGGCTTGACTATCGGAAAAGATGCGGATATCCATTGCGTTTTTCTTCAGTTAGGACAGGGCTTCCTTAATTGCCAGAGTTTCCGCCTGGAATACACTACAGTGATACGGAAGGCGGAAGGAGTGGCTTATCAGCGAAGACACCGTCACCAACCTCACTATCGGTCTTTGAACAGTCGGTATAGAAGTGCATTGATCTATCGTCCAAGAAGGCATTTCCCTCCCAGAAGGATTATGCCCAGACATGCTGTTCTTTGGAATTTGCATAGCTTCATGCAGTTGACTGCTTTGTCCAAAGCCATCCACCATACAACCAGCCCCAAGGTGAGTCTTATAACCGAGACATATAGCCAATGGACAATATATGATTGGGGGCCCAACTTGTTTCCGATCGCCTTTTTGAGAGAGAATAAAACTACTGAGTTTAGTTTCTTTAAGTTTTCAGCGTAGTTTCCTAATACCCAAATATTTCGCTGTGCCGTCGTGATTGCCCATGTGTTGACATTTTTGAAGGCGCCTTCTATGTTCAGGAAAGCGACTATGGTAAATCCTCCAGAATGTAGGGATCGTTTGATGTGGCTAGTTAATGAATGTGGAGCCGTTTCCGTCTACTTTCCTTTTCAGTAACCATGTTGTGCCGTGGATAAAAGTCTAGGATTAAGACTAGATCCATATAAGATCAATTAATCTTTCTAGAGTTTTCAGAAGGAAATATGATAGACATAAAGGTCTTAGGTCCTTTAACCTAAGAGAACCTTTACAGGTTTTGGGGATGAATATTACATTTACTTCTCTCGTTGACACAGAAATGTAAGTTAGTTCTACGCAGTACCTCATAATATTCTCAAGCGATTGCAGGATTATATCAGAGGACTTTGGTAGCTTGGCAGAAATTATACCGTCCGGCCCAGAGAGGTAATTAGACTATCAATTTTTGTTGTTGCTGGCCGTTAATGGGGAGCCACCTGGAAAGTGAGTGTCCAGTCGCAGGTTGAGTGGTTTATTACTTAAGGTCGTCCAACCGCTGTCGCTTTGTTCAAGCAGTTAGGCATTGAATGACTTGTTGAAAGGATTTTTCTAAGGCGTGATGCTTCAGAGGTTTCAGTAATTTTATCACAGAATGACCTTCAGTATTAACGCTTTGCTATCCTCATTATGATAAGGCCTATCTTTCCAAAATTATGTTATTCAATGAGTTCGGGTGCTGCCTTTGGTACTGCGGGTAGTATCCAGTCATAGGGGAAACAAACGGAGTCAGCGACAAATGTGTGTTCTTCGCCTTTCGTATGTAAGCTGTAGTTTTAGTATGGATATTTCGTGTCAGCCCTGGCAATAATACTCGTATCATCGTGACTACGGCTACTTCCTATAGAAAGGCTCCGTATACTGCAGAGTTTCTTCTGACATAAAATTTCCCCACGTTGGCACAGAATGTCAGAGATGTGGACTGAAACAAGATTTTTTGAGAAGAAGCAAGAGTGTGTGCAATATGTTTCTCGCTGTTCCTGGTTAAGGCGTATTTTAAATGGGCAATGTTGTGAGGTTTGGTCTTTTCTCATGACAAGATTCCATATGTGAGCTTTCGCAATATTGAGATACTTGAATTTGGCACGCACTTTAACTACTGAACATGATATCGATAATCAATTAAGTGCGTTTCGCAAATGGGGTACTGAAACTCGCGGATATTTTCTATCCTAAAATCGACGGGCTGTATGGAGTATTAATGGTTGGGCATCTGTTGGTTTCTTTTTGAACCATACGTTTGAATATTTTGACGTTGATAGCTCTTATGCACTCGCGGACGAAATGGATCGATTTACACTTTAATTTCTAGAGTTAGTTCCATGGTGGATGCTGTGTTAAAGATACTGTGCGAAATTTTCAAAGAAATTTCGGTCGAAATAATGCACCAACCGCAGCTATCGTAAGCAAGTTTGTGAAGGAAGTTGTTGATATTGATTTACTTAAATAGAAGGCCTAAACTCGAACATAAGTTGCACATAAGCTGAACAAGCCTGATGGGAATTTCGCATAGAGATCTCAGTTTCAATTGAAATAGGAAGTCAAGCAAAGATACTACCCCCTTCATTGTTGGTTCTCTGTTTGGGATTTAAAGCAGCTCAAAATCATCTTTTTAGATGAGAAGCGGTGGCTACGTAAACAAGAAAAAATTGCCTGTATTTGGAGCGCAGAAAGTCCACACGTAGGCAGAGAGAATTTATCCTGAATGTGTGACTGTTTAGTGTGATTTTTGGTGTGTTGGCATTACGGGCCCAATTTTCTTCCAAGATGACATTGGAAAAAATGTAACAGTTAATGAAGAGCTCTACCGATGCATGACGACCGATTTTGTATGGCCAGAAACTGAATATTTCGACTTGGGTGAGCTACGATTCCAATAAAATGGGACTACGTGCCAACAATTGATTCAATGCACTCTTAGCTCAATTATCGTGTAATCAGACGTTTTGGTAATGGTACTTGGATACCACGAAGCTGTGGTTGGATACCACGGTTTGCCCGTTTTTTGGAGTGACAATAAAGAACGATGCTATGTGAATAATCCAGAGTCGATTCATGCTTCTTCTTCTTATCCTTTTATTAACCCTTTACTCGTTATACGAACTTATGCGTAACGAGTTTCCCATTTTAACTGCATCGCTGCTGCTCCGCTTATGGGGTTGGCTAATGTCGCAGACCGCAGAAGACGTCTACATAATGCTCGGTCCTGGATCGCTTCAGTGGTTAGCCCCAGGCGTTGTTGCGCATTTGCCATCTGAGAAATCCAGGAATTCTTTTTCCGACCTCGTTTTCTTACAGTTGGAGTGACCGTAGTTGATAGTGCCTTTTTAACCGGATTTTCCGCAGACCTACTTTGAACGTGGCAATACCAGCTTATTCTATTCGTCTCAAGCTGTTCGGTTACCGAATTCTTTATATGTCGGCTCATGCACTCAGGAATAATGTTGGTCAAGTGAAATATGAACCCAAACCATAGAAAAAGTATTGAAAACCTGGGTTGACAGGAAGTCCTACTGCCAAACCAGCTGAGGCACTAAATTGAATAAAATAATATCCCATAATTAGTTGAAAGGTTTACTCTTTTCAATAGAGTAAAAACCGTGTTATAGCCTTTTCAAAAAGATATCAACAGATGGCTCACCCTACAATGGCAGTTTTCGAATTTCGACACACGGCAAGCCTAGTGTTTCCCTGCATCCATGATACAGGTCTGAAAATAACCAACCCACAGTTGTGGCAAAACCATACAAACTATAGTCAAGTGTCCTCTGTTAAAGTTAAAGTTGTCACAGGACGACATTAAGTTGGAAAATATTTATATCTTTTCACTAAGCAGTGCTTATTAAGGTTTATTATTTTGCTTTCTATAGATACACCACCCCGTTCCGAGTTGAGCGGTTGCCTACAATAAAAAGAAAAAAAAAAACAAAAACAAAATCCAATGTTTGCCTGACAAGCACACAATCATTTATGTATGCCATGTCGTTTTGTTGCCATATAAAATGGTAATTTATGCTGAAAATGCACTCAAAATAGCTACTAACTGTCTGGGTTATGTTTGGTTTTATGGAAGAAAGTCTCATTTGTTTGCCTTGGAACAGAGATGCCCAAAGGTTATTAAAGGTTTTATTAAATTTCCTCCTTATGGTTTGGTTGGGCTGTTTTAATTACTGATTTAGGGATTCATTTCGCTGTGTGATTTCCCGTGATTTACTTTTTTATTAAGAAAAAAAAGGATATTCGTTCAGGCAGGGTACAGAATGTTCTCCATGGAGAGTGAGTCACAGTTCGTTTGGTTTATTGTAGAAGCAGTGTTTGTTAAGGCAGTTGATTACTTACTTTACTTTAGGTGGCGCTACAGTCCGGGGTGGACCTGGGCCTCAGTCAACAAGCTTCTCCAGCCAGCTCGATCCCTGGCTAGCTGCCTCCAGTTTCGCACGCTAAGTTGGCTGAGGTCCTCTTCCACTTGCGTGCGCCACAAGAGTCTTGGCCTTCCTCTACTGCGCTGTCCCTCGGGGGCGGATTCGAAGACTTTTCGGACCGGAGCATTGGTGTCCATGCGCTCTACATGACCCAGTTATCTCAGTCTTTGGATCCTCACTCTTCCGGCTAGGTCCATGTCGCAGTAAAGTCCATACAGTTCGTCGTTGTATCTCCTCCTCCATTCACCGTCAATGCAGACGGGACTGAAGATCGCCCGAAGAATTTTTCTCTCGAAGCAACCAAGAACACCCTCAACCATTTTTGATAATGTCCATGCCTCTGCGCCATAGAGCAGGACCGGGATTATTAAGGTCTTATAAAGGGTGACTTTTGTTGACCGAGAGAGGGCTTTGCTACTCAATTGTCTTCTTAACCCAAAGAAACACCGATAGGCAAGAGTTATTCTTCGCTTGATCTCAGCGCTGGTGTCGTTGTCTGTACTTATAGCGGAGCCTAGGTAGACAAAGTCCTTAACTACCTCAAAGTTATATCGGTCGAGGGTGACGTTCTGTCCGAGACGTCGGTGTTGGTTGTCCTTTTTGCTTGACAGCATATACTTGGTCTTGCCCTCATTGACCGCTAAACCCATTTTCGCCGTTTCCGTCTCAATACTCGCGAAAGCGCCACTGACATCACGCTGCTTTCTCCCGATTATGTCAATATCGTCGGCGTATGCGAGTAGTTGGACGGACTTTTGAAAGATAGTGCCTCTTGTGTTTGCTCGTGAGTTTTGCACTATTCTTTCAAGTACGATGTTGAAAAGATCGCATGACTGCGCATCGCCTTGTCTAAATCCTTTCTGGACATCAAAGGTCTCGGTAAGATCTTTACCGCCCTTGATGGAGAAGCGTGCATTCTCCATCGTCATCCTGCACAGACGGACGAGTTTGGCAGGGATGCCAAAACTAGACATTGCTCTATATAGCTCGTCTCTATAGATGCTGTCATACGCGGCCTTAAAATCGATGAATAGGTGGTGGGTATCGATCTGAAGCTCATGGGTCTTCTCCAAGATCTGCCGTAGTGTGAATATCTGGTCGATGGTGGACTTTCCTGGCCTGAAGCCACACTGATATGGACCTATCAGGTTGTTGACGAACGGCTTCTGGCGTTCACACAATACGGCGGATAAGATCTTATATGCGATGTTAAGGAGACTGATGCCTCTGTATTTGGCGCAGTTCAGAGGGTCTCCTTTCTTGAGAATCGGACAAACAATGCTGAGGTTCCATTCATCGGGCATACTTTCGTCCGACCATATTTTACAGATGAGTTGGTGTATGCTCCTTACCAAGTCATCGCCTGCCGCTTTGAAGAGCTCGGCAGTCAGGCCATCCGCTCCAGCAGCTTTGTTGGACTTAAGCTTCGATATGGCTATCTTCACTTCATCCAGGTCGGGTGGACGGAATTGTTGGTCATCATCGTCCAGGTTGAAATGTTGATTCTGCCTGACAGCGGTATTTGGTCCGTCATCGCCGTTATACAGTCTGCAGAAATGATCTTTCCAAATCCTCAGCATCGACTGCGATTCTACTACGATGTTCCCTTGTTCACCTCTACAGGTTTCGGTTCGGGGTTTGTTTCCGCGGCATGTTATTTTTACCTTTTGGTAAAACTTCCGAACCTCATTCCTGGAGTAGCATCTCTCAATTTCCTCGATCGCGCGCTTCTCGTGCTCTTTCTTCTTCCTCCTGAGAAGCCGGTGCTCGTCTCTCCTCTTCCGCTCATAGAGCTCATAAGCAGCTCTGGTCTTTTTAAGCAGCGCCGCGTTATATGCGTCTTGCTTAGCTGCATGTGCTTGCCGGCATTCATCATCGAACCAGGGGTTTCGTTGTGGTGGACGAGTGAAACCCAGCACATCAGAAGCGGCATCTCTGATGGCGGTTTGGCAGTGTTTCCAGTGGTCTTCGATGCATGATGCTGGCGGCATTGTACCTCTTCAGAGATTAAGAGACACTCGATCGGAAAAGGACTTGGCGATCTCTTGCGATTGTAGCCGTCTGACGTCGAATTTTCTCACAGCATTGGTTTGTCTTGGCGTAATTTGGGATATCCGCACCCGTACCTTGGCTACAACAAGGTAATGGTCCGAGTCGAAGTTGGCTTCTCGGAACGTACCGACATCCATAATGCTGGAGGAGTGTCTTGCGTCGATCGCAATGTGATCAATCTGATTGATCAGGAGTTCTCCAAGTCCGCTTGTGTATGTCGAGATGTGGGAACCGCGTGCTAGCAATGACAATGTTTCGCCGCGCCGCAAAGTCGATTCGCCTGAATCCGTTATCGGAGGTGGTGTTGTGCAGGCTATATTTTCCGATTGTTCCACCAAAGATACCCTCTCTTCCTAGCTTTGCATTAAAATCACCGAGGACAATTTTAATGTCATAGCTAGGGCATTGCTCGTAGGTCTTGTAAAGGAGCTCGTAGAAGGCATCCTTGATGTCGTCATCTTTCTCCTCTGTGGGGGCATGCGCGCATATGAGGCTTATGTTGGCGAATTTAGCCTTGATGCGGATTGCTACGAGGCGCTCGTTCACATGCCGGAAGCTGAGGACTTCTTGTCTAAGTCTGCCTCCGACAACAAATCCGCATCCAAATAAGCGCTGCTTTTGCAGTCGATAGCAATTGCCGTAGTAGATGTCGCAGTTTTTTCATCTTCTTTTTGTCCGGCTCATCCTATCGCATTTCTTGGATGGCGGTTATGTCTGCTTTGCAGCAGTCTAGGGCCTCCGCTAGTTGCTCGGCTGCACGTGGTCTATTAAGGGATCTAACATTCCACGTGCATATCCGAAGCTCATGGTCCTTAAATCGTTTGCGTGGGTTGTCAACGGTAAATCCGTCCATATCCGAGGCTTGTTGATGCTTCGTAACTTAATCTTTTTTAAATGGCCGGGCAGTTTCCCCGGCACAACCCCAACCTGGAGGACCGGTTCCATTTTGAGTGCCCCTAGGACGAGGGGTCGGTTACACCGAAGCCAGTAACCCGTTCCGCGATGTGAGCGCTGCCGTTGGCCCTTATAGGGCTCGTCCGCCACCATCTCTTTTCCAAGACCCTGACTAAGTCCTGGAAATCCTTTCCGGCCCGAGCTCCAAATATGTCGGAGTTGCCCGGATAAGGTCTTGTTTTGTTTTTCCGACACTAATCCTGGTTAATGGCGCAGGAAACTCGCCATTTGCCCCCTTCACTTCGCAACCTCTAGTGAGATTCCCAGATGGCGCCATGGGGAGGCGTGAAGTAGGACTTATTAGCAGAGCTGCCAGATGTTCGGCTGCAGAGGTTCATTCTCGTCATTTAAGGAACCAGCACCTGTCGGAAGATGCTACTTCTACGAGGCCTTATACTTATCGTTGCCATCCAGGCAGTTGATTAAGGTCCTTTATAATGATTATTACACTTGATTGCGTATGTCCATGTCTGTAAGTACAGGCCAGCTGAAACTACCTGGATACGAACAAACTTCATCATTCTTTTCACCACTTAGATAAAGAGTGATTTAGCTAATCCAACTGCACCACAACTTGTCCTTTGTTTCAATACAGATTTCCAAATTATCCATAGATCTAGAAGGAAATGTATTTCTAGAATTTTATTCAATAACTAGTTAACCCAGGTGAACTTCGTACAACCAACAATTATTTTGATTATAACTCCTTATAAGAGATTATGAATCCCAACAAATTTGTTGAGATCGGCAATATTGGCCGCACGAATATTGCCACGAAGATCTTTCAGCATTCTATACAGCGGCGTCTTCAGTGACCTTAGCGGCCTCTCTTACATTCATCGCAAACGATAGATTTTGCATATCAGTACAAATTGGCCTCTTTGTTGGTATCTTGTTGATTTGCATATTCAGTGGGAATTTCAGTCCGGAATGTCAAGTTCGTCCGCCTTCTAACAAAGTCGCTACTATTCCTGATGATCCCAATGCCAGGCCAACTTCAAGCTACGATTGAATCGACGCTAAAAGTAATGAAATTAGGAACTTTTTAAAAAGTAAATGCCATCAGTTCCATGGTTTACAACTTCCATCAAGGAGTCGTACGCAATATTTTGTTGGTAATCCAATTGCGGAACATTTGTATGAACTACTTCGGCTAGTGCTTCCGTGTTGTATTGTTGTTCTCTTTGTTAAATGCATCGTTCATTGGACGACAACACTTTATTCGCCATCAATAAATACATGTCTTTTATAAAGACCACTCCATCTACATCCTCAGATATGTCGTCCTTATATTTGACCCACAAATCGTTCGGTTTCATGATGAAGATATGTCGGAATCTTTGAGAGTATTGCCCTAATGCGAATCGTTCTCGAGCAACTATAGAATTTAAAACGCCTCACAACCACGTGGTCCACGATCACTCCCAATAACAATCGATGATAGTAACATTCTTCGCTATTTCGATGCACAGTGTAAATGCGAACCAGAGCTTCTAAAGCAAATACATTTGGATGTCCTTCAATTGGTGTTCCAAGATAGACCAATGTTGTCGACGATGGCCATCCCGCCCTGTACGTTGCATTCTTTAGATTGAAATACACTCCTTGTCCGTTTTCCAGACTCACTGCCAAATGTACAACTGTAGGGTGTTTTCCTGGATCGCAAAGGAAAAGATGCGCTAAATCGCCTCGTTTCTGTTTACATGGTGACCCATCTGATACTCAAATACTTCGTCGTTTGCATTTCTCACACTGAAAACTTGATTGTGAGCCTCAAATCCTTTGGACAATATCAGCGAATATGGGGCAATCCAACGTTTGTCCACATCTTCATTCTGAACTTGGACCTCCACAAGTGTAGATCGCCTTCGATATCGAATGGGTATCCTTCAGTGCCTGTGATGGTGTCGGAAATCATGTCTCTCGGATATATCCATTGATCACATAGAGTGAGTCGTTGTTGAAAATTCCGCAAGGTCCCTGGGTTATATTCTTAACCACCACTTGATTTGGGATTTCGGCTGAGATGATGGAATCAATTTTTTCCAGTCTGATTTTATCAACGAACCATATCAAAATTTGCGCATGAGGCCTCTTTCAGTTTTTGGCCAAGTTCCCACAACGAACTTGGTCATATCGGCGCTGCTTTATAATGAAATCCATCATAATTTTTGTTTAAAAAACACTAGCGCTGATTTTATATCTGTAAACTGGCAGCAGTTCCTTCTTGATCACTATCCATTGAGGGTTACAGGAGAATGTTATGAATTGTCTAACATACGACATCGCATCTTGCGGGTACTCTTGCATGTGGCGAGGGCTTATGATGTATAGGTAAGTGGACTAGCTGAATAGCTACTGGGATAGCTGATCCCAATGACTGCTCGCAAAATGTAATTAAATTCGGTTTAACAAAATCTGTTCTTAAAATCTCCTACAAATTTTTGGCGAAAAAATCAATTTCAAATCTATTAGATTTCGCAAATTCTCGCTGAAATGTTTCAATGTTCATTTATCAATAATAATAATCCGGAGTGGCTATATACTATAAATGAGTGCTCATACAAAACGCAAATTTGGATTGTTTTTGATTTTCTAACCCACCCCAGTGTCAAGACAAACAAAACAAAAGAAGAATCATCCAAATCGGTCAAGCCGTACTCGAGTTTTTGCGAGACTAACGCACGGCAATCGATTTATATATAAACAGTGGGGTAAATAACATACCTGACACGAGCCATATCCCAGCAATCAAGAGCGCCATCTACATACTTGGACATGCATTTCAAAGCTAGAATCTTTCCCTACTATTTGTTTAAGTGGAACAGTTGTTTTCGAGTGGCAAAATCGTATTTTGGGCGGCAGAGAGACGCTGAAGGATGACAAACACTCAGGAAGGCAATTAGCTTAAACGTCTAAAATATTCCAAAAAGTACGTGATTTTGTTGCGGAATTCGTTCCAAATAATCAAACAGTTACTGCCGCATATTAAATTTAAGTTTTGAAGCCTATGATGGCAAGACTCTATCGTATTCAGCCCGAATATCTCGATCCAAAATTTTGGTCTCTGCTGTACGAATAATTGAGTCACAAAGCACTAATTTTTCGTAAATTTTTGGCTCGAAGTAAAGTGTGTGTGGTAAATCATATGCTGTATTCATCTGAGTTGACCCTTGTTCGATTACACTTGTTCCGACCATTCAAGCAGCTTTTATACGGTCACTGGAGGCAGTTTCGGAAAGTGAGATAGAGTAGGCAATGGAATAACTATTAAATCTCGGCAACTTCTTCTTATCCTTTTTATTAACCCTTTCCTCGTTATACGAACTTATGCGTAACGAGTTTCCCATTTTTACTGCATCGCTGCTGCTCCGCTTATGGGGTTGGCTAATGCCGCAGACCGCAGAACGCGTCTACATAATGCTCGGTCCTGGATCGCTTCAGTGGCAAGCCCCAGGCGTTGTTGCGCATTTGCCATCTGAGAAATCCAGGAATTCTTTTTCCGAACTCGTTTTCTTACAGTTGGAGTGACCGTAGTTGATAGTGCCTTTTTAACCGGATTTTCCGCAGATCTTCTTTGAACGTGGCAATACCAACTTATTCTATTCGCCTCAAGCTGTTCGGTTACCGAATTCTTTATATGTAGACTTCCTCTTATACGCGTAGATCTAATGAAATCGCGTTTAGTGACTCCACTAGACATCCTTAACATTTTCATTTCCGCTGCCGTCATTTTGTTTTTAAACGCGTCGTACATTGTCCAGAGCTGGTCTAACAACCGTGGTGTAGAGTTTCCCCTTTAATTTAAGTGGAAATTTTCGGTCGCAAAAGATTCCCGAATTTTCCCGCCATTTCATCCATCCCACACTCACTCTGTGGTTTACGTCGTCGTCACATTTCGCTTCCAATGTTAACGATTGATCCTAAGTACTTAAAGATAGTGCTTTTCGGAAGAACTATTCCGTCTAACATTATATCCGGAACAGGTCGCAACGGATGCGCAAATGGGCACGTCAAATGCTCCGTCTTTGAACGACTTATTTTAAACCCGTTTCTCTCTAGCGCATTTCTCCATCAATCTAAGGCGTTCTGTAAATCTTCGACGTTATCGTTAAGTATAACTGCGTCGTCAGCGAAGAGAATTGGCGTTACATTTGCTTCGCGCATGCAGTCTTTTAAAAGATAGTCGAATACTACGTTAAAGAGAAAAGGGCTAAGTACGCTTCCTTGATGCACTCCGACATTAACTGCAAATTCTCTCGTTAGTCCAGCAGAGCTTTTAACCGCAGTTTTCACGTTTCCGTACATGTCTTGTATTATTCTAACATACGTTTCCGGTACGTTTTGAGACCTCAGCGCGGCCCATATGAGATCCCTAGGCACTCGATCGAATGCTTTCTCGAGGTCGATAAATACCATGTGTAAATCCTTAGACGAATCTCGGTACTTTTCCATTATTATTCGTAGGCTTTGGATAGCGTCCACCGTCGATCTTCCTTCAACAAAACCACACTGGCTATTATCGAGCTTTATTATTTGCCGAAGACGTTCGTTTAAGACTCTTTCGACGATTTTTTGTTTGACATAAGCTTGATTGAACGGTAGTTGTTGCATTCTCGAGTATCGCCTTCTCCTTTGTATAATGGAACCAAGAAGCTACTTCTCCATTGATTCGGCATAGGTTGTCCACATTTTAATTTATTTAAAAGTTTCGATAGCCAAACGCTGCCGATCCCCTCCATCTTCGACCAAAACTCTGGTCCCACCGCTTTCCTCCCGGACAGCATTCCATCAGAGTTTTGGTCGAAGATGGACGGGATCTCGGCAACAAGTGTATTAAATCAGGAGGAGAACATTTCGAATAAAAACAAAAAAATAGACAGAAATCGTGTTTTCTAGAGGCAGTACATGATATTATTTGCCACACTGTGTATGTATAGATTTTTCTTCTATTAGGTATGAAAAACAATTCATCAGATTCTACGTATAGTATTGTATGTCAGCTCTAACCAGGCAACCATTTAACAAGCTCACCGACTAAGGAAGTACTCGTAGATAATTCCAAAGCAAATGTATCTATATCTTATCCCCTACACGTGCGAAAAAATTCCATTTGTACACAAGATCCTAGTTACTTACAACTTGAGTCGGTACTTTGCCTTTTCCGTTACTAGGTACTCTCAGGTACTAAAAGGTTTTATCTTACATGAAATCCAATATTATCTACGAATTCTTTGCAAACTTGCAATAAAAAGATTCCTCCTTCTCTATAGTTGTTCATCACTTGATAGGGTCCTCAGTAAAATGATATCCCTTCACATCTGTACCAAAAATGAAATACCATATACCTCCAAAGAGTTGTAAAGAATTCCGTTTGGGAAATATAAAATTCCTGTGAACTTTTAAATTGGTATAAAAATAATTCTCCGCCTTTTGTTACCATGCTACACCAACATTATCCTGACTCGAGGTGAAGTTGCACTCGCTCATAAAACAAAATTCAAACTCACACACATTCCATGGCATGGTAACATGGGTCCTCGTGCCCTTTCTCATTTTCATACATAGTAGGTCCACAGCGGATAGTAACTCTTTTATTTTTCAGCTCAAAATTAAATAAACGAGGATGACGAGGATGAACATTTTTTTTTTTAATTTTAAAAAGTTTATTTTATCGTTTTTGTTATTTAAGTGAAATTCAAACGTTTTCTCTTCGTTCAACAAGTACTCGTAGCTTATGGCGATTTTTTTGTGCATTGTTGCATCACCACTTAATCGGTGGTACTATGCGCCACCTTACTTACAGACAATCACTGATATACAATAGCGAGTGTTATGCATTCATGCAATTTTGTATCTAAACGAATCCGTTGTTAGTTATTGAAGTAGTTTGATATTTGTTTGTTGTATAAGCGGCTGTTATTTAGTTGGCAAAACATATAAAACGGTTTTTTGTTCTAACTCTGGTCACAAAGAGTTGAAATGGGCGCGGGCGGTATGACGACAGCCTTTGACAGATGATTCTATTTAATGGAGCGCAATTTACGAATAGGTGCCCGACGAGAGTTGTCGTTTAGGGATCTCGTGACAGTTAGTGGGACTTTTATTTAGTACGATTTGCAGATGTATCAAACGATGTTACAACGATTGTCAATACTCAATTGTCGATGAATGGAAAGTGTTAATTTTCTTTGCGGATATTTGATGGCTATTGTAATTTGCAAGACTTCGGGCTTTAGAGGGTCCGCCTGTGTGATCTCATTTTCATGACCTTGCATGATAGATAAAGATTCTCTGAATGGCACAGTTGACATTCGTGCACATGGTGCACATGAACTGTCGAGACTCGTTTGAGGTCGTGATGTCTATTATTGCAACCCTTCTTAGTCAACGATGTTGGACCTCCAGGTCATGTTCACAAGGAAAAACCGAAGTTCACTGAAGATGGCAGTATTATGCTCGAGCAGCCAACGTGTTGGTAAATGCGTCTCATATCAAAATTGGATGAGTTTAGTGCCGAATCCGAAAAAATGTGGAAGTTTCCCGATTGGTTATGGACATCAGTAGGCAACCTATAGCTGCGCAGATAGGAAGGACCAGAGTGTGATTCACCTGGTGACAAAAGGGTCATTACAAAGTCGATTCCCAAAATCATCTGAAATGCTGCCTATGTGCTCCACCATTAGCTTTGGCTCATCAGCGAGTCTGATTAAAATGTCAATCGTTAAGAGGAGCATTTAAAAAGGTGAAGAAAAGCATCTTTCAGTGACCGGAATACTTCAAGGAAATCTTCACAAGAGACGATCGGCTGACAATGTCGCAGTTATAATCAGAAGTGAATTGCAATAGACAAACAAGAAAGGGCCAAACTCTCTGCCATCTGGATTTCAGATGCAAGAAAATTCATCATCGAAAGCAAAGGCACACGAAGAGGCTTCGTGCGGATAAATTGTGCTGAACTTACCGTAAAAAGCATCTATCTCACGCCAAACGTACAATAGATGGGTTCCGGGCACAAACTGAAAGACTTGGAGGACTTCCTGTCTGAAATCGAAGGTGAGATACTGATCGCTGGAGAATTCAACGCAGGAGCGCAGTAGTTCGGTATGGCAACCAGAGACTCACGAGGAAGGCAAATACTCGAGATTGCTACGAGACGCGGCCTTTATGTAGTAATCGTATCAACGAAGGGCTTCTCACTCTCTTTAATCGAAGAAGGAAAGGATGTTGTATTGTATTACAGCTTAAGCGTGCTGCGGAAATAAAATCTGAAGCCACGATGCAACTCATAGGGTTGGCATGTGATCCTTCGATGCCCTGAGTGAATAACTCCAACAGAAACAGAGCTCCAACGAAGGAGAAGATACCCGTTGCTGAGACACAAAAGCAACACTCAGGGCGTAATAGAAAGGTCGAAATACAATAGTACCATTAACAGACTGATAAGAGCCTAACCGACAAGATAGAATACACCCGCATAAGAACGTAAATTTGCAGAAGCCAGCCCCTTCAAAAGAGTAAGGAGCACGTCGTTATAAGCATTTTCACCATCCCCCAGGCAAAAACCCAACAAAAAACCGTCCTAATTGGCGAGTACAGGCTTTACGCGAAAAAACTTCGAATATTGTACCACAAAGTCAGCTTAAGATGGAATCACTCTGATAGAGATGCGAGTACCTTGCAGTTTCTTAATCTCCAGTATTTGAGAAAGTTACTATATGCCTCCTATGGCGCGTAGAGCCACGCATTCAAATAATACTGAGTTCAATTAAATGATATCGGAGCTGACAGAGCCCGTACAAAGATGTCCATAGCTTTTTTAGGTTGTCGGGTCTTCGACCAATGAGATAGAGTCACTATGTTCTCACAATCTTTCATCGTTCTTAATCTCCAGTATTTGAGAAAGTTACTATATGCCTCCTATGGCGCGTAGAGCCACGCATTCAAATAATACTGAGCTCAAATAAATGATATCGGAGCTGACAGAGCCCGTACAAAGATGTCCATAGCTTTTTTAGGTTGTCGGGTCTTCGACCAATGAGATAGAGTTACTATGTTCTCACAATCTTTCATCGTTGAATTTATTTCTGAACCCCAGGATACCAAGTCATAAGCTGATCTCTTACCAGTCAGTTAGTTGGCTTTTTCATGTCCTTCAATATCATTTATCCCTGTGAACTGATGTCCAACTGAGCTTGACTTTATTTCTCTAGATATGCCCTGAAGAGTAATCAAGTAATGTAGCATGGATTGGGAGTAACACAAGTTTGAGCTTAACGCATTCAATACTGATGGGCTGTCCATGAGTATATGAATGAAACACTGTGGCGCTGTCAGCCCGGTATGGGCCATGGCCCAGCTTCTTGTCACTCATTTGTGTTGCTCATGTTGTCGTTTAGTCTCCTCAGCGTGTGGTCAATCCAGTGGCACTTACGCTGGCTAATTTCGCCATTCAACAGCTTTTGATCTGGTATGTGCCACAATTCTTAGTTCGATATAATTTGCGGCCATCGGACTATAAGAATGTGTCGCCGGCAGCGGCTTACGTATACTTACAGCCTTCTCGAGATAGAGGTAGAGACTTTACAGGTTTCATAGGAGTTTCATGCTGAGGACAACATTCCAAAGGCGCTGTGGGCTTTATTTATTCTGCTATTAACATCCAAATCCGTTAATCCATCAGACGATACAAAGCTACCTAGATAGTTCAGTTGCTTGACCTCCTCAATGTCTGTCTCAGAATAATGCGCTGATGTGCTAAACGGCCAGTGTGTATTATTTTGGTCCTGTTGCAATTGATTCTAAGACCAGTCACCTCTCCATTCACTAGCAGTGATTGACCCATCTCGTTCATCCCGTTGTTGGTATTAGCCAGGACACAGATACATTGAATACCATGTCTCTCAGATTTACATACGGTGACCATCAGTACATCGTCTATCGCCAGTTAAAAGAGGATCGTCGACAGAATATCCCCTTGTGTTACTCCCTGTCGCAACTTCGAAAGAGTCGGAAAGTTGTCCATTATGAAGAACGATGTACATTGCGGAGTGATAGGACTCTTTTATAGAGGGGAATTCCCTATCTATCTAAAGATTTCCAAATCCATTCTCCATTGACTCGGTCAAAGACCTTCTCAAAGTATCGTAAGATAGAGAGGTGACGTAAAGTAGGTTGATTGTTCGAGAATTATACGCAGGGTGTTGATGTGATCCATACAAGCCCGACAACTACAAAAGCCCGCCCATTAAAGAATGATAGTTGTTTACTTTAAAACGGTCACGTAATTCTTCTTGTTTACTGTCTGGCCTGGCGGAAGAAATTTGGAAAAATTTGGACCACACCACGGCAATCAAAGAAAACGGCCAACAGATCGAATCGGTCGTGGTTTTTTGGGTTTTGCCTCTTCTGAGAAGCTCCATTCCGATGATTGTTGGTTAAGTTCGATTTCTTATTCATAGACCAATGTCTCGTCACCAGTAATGATGCCGTTGATAACATTTAGGCCCAAAGAAACCATTTTTTTAGCGACATCAATGCGATGCCGCGCTTCCACTTGTCTCGTGCCCAAGACATCGTGCATAATACTCTGTACCGCTCCAAACAAGATCGGCTGCTATCGCTCTGATGCTCACACAACAATCTGCTAGGACAATTTCGCTTTAAACTCATTCTACCACTATAGGTAGCATGATTGTGTTTTCGACATTGTCGAATCCCCATTAACATTTTCAAAGGTTTAGCACATGAAATTTTGTTAGAAACAGGCAAACTTTTTGCTCAACTTGAGACTCCAACATACTTGAAGCGAAATTTTTTTTTGGTTTTTTGGTTTTTTTTGGTGGGTAGGTGTAAAAATCTTCATAGACACTATGAACCCGTTGCCCATAGTAGTGTGAGATTCTTACTCACTAAAAACACACCTCCCTTCTTATCGACTACTACTAAGTAATCTTATCAAGTAGTTTCCGTTTCAAATAACGTTCGCGTAGGGCAGGTAGCTTTCCAGCAAAAGCACCTGTTAGTACCGCTATTATATGCAGATAGTCCTTATCGCGCCAGATCGAATGGTCTCATTCTTTGTACGAGTAATCGACGCACTAAGTTTGTCTCTGCCAGAATTTGGAGTATTTTATTATTACAATGACCATGAAGACGAATATGGAGTTTGCGAGCAAAGTTCATTATTTCGTCCTCGACTGTAACTATTCCTAAGTCTCTGTGGATATCACTGTTTCTGATATACCATGGGGCGTTCACGATTTGTCTTAGAACTTTGTTTTGATAGCCTTGGAGAATATTTCGGTTGCTTGGTTTAGTACAACCCCAAAGTTGTATACCGTACGTCCAAACGGGCTTAAGCACTTGCTTATAGATGAGCAGTTTGTTATGTATGCTTAACTTGGAATGTCTTCCTAATAGCCAGTACATTTGTCTGAATTTATTTTCAAGTTCATCATGTTTCTTCTTAACATGCGCCTTCCATTTCAGTTTTACATCTAGTGTCATTCCTGGGAAGGTTGTTTATTATCCGGTAAGTAAAATTAACATGAGTAGGTTTGGTCTCGTTGAGAACAATTCGCCATATCTTTGTCTATTCATAGATTTTATCCAAAGCCGTTTGTAGCTTTCCAGTAGCTAACTCGACTGAGGTATCTGTAGCTAGTATCGCCGTGTCGTCCGCGAACGTGGCTACAATGGTACCTGATTCTTCCGGTATGTCTCGAGTATAGAGTAAAAACAATACCGGACCAAGTACACTTCCTTGCGGAACGCCAGCAGCGATCTCTTTAAATTCCGAGAATTTGGTGCCATGTTTAACACGAAAAATTCTGTTTTCCAGGTACAATTTCAGAATCGTATGCAGCTCTCTCGGAAGAACCTGACTTAGCTTAAAATTTAAGCCTTCATGCCATACCTTATCGAAGGCTTGAGACACGTCAAGAAACACGCTAGAACATATCTTTTTCCCCTCTAGGGCTTTCTCAATTTCATTCGTAATTCTAAAGACCTGGTCAATTGTGGAGTGCTTAGTTCTAAAACCGAATTCATGATAAGGAATTAGACGCCTTTCTTCAATGATCGGTTGCAAGCGCTTCAATAGGAGATTTTCAAATATTTTAGATATTATCGGAAGAAGCGATATCGGTCTGTAGGACTTTTTTTCATTTAGAGATTTGCCTGGTTTCGTGACCATTATAAATTCGGCAACTTTCCATTGGCTTGGAACGTTTAATAATCTTAGCGCGGCATTTATAAGTTGGAGCAGTTTGATCAGGGCTTTCTTTGGCAATTCCCTGAGAATTTGACCAGTTATCAAATCATAACCAGGGGCTTTTTTATTTTTCAATTTTTTAATTGCTTGGTTAAGTTCTCGTAGGGATACTGTTTTTATTCTAAAATTATCCGGTGCCGTAATTATATAATTAGAACCTCCTGTTAATGCCTGTCCATCAAAAGGCTTAAACGTTTCTTCTAGGTGCTCGGCAAATAGATCCGCCTTCTCTTTATCTCCTTTTGCCCATTCGCCATTATTTTTTCTTATGGGAGGAAATTGCATTTGAGGCTTTTTGATTCCCTTCATGGCTTTCCAGAGCGAGTAATTTGAACTTCTTTCGGCAGTCAGACCTTCGAGATATGAAGAGATATTCCGATTTTTGTAATCTCGTATTGCTTCCTTCAACTTGTTGCATAAGTGGTTTAAGTATGTTTTATGTTGGGGAGCACGGGGTTGTTGCCTCTTTTCTCTCACCAGTTCTTTTATTTCCGGCGGATATTTTATTTCATTACTTGCTTTCTCTTTTCTTTTTGGAGTTGGAGTGTTGTTCCAGGCAGCGTTCTGCAGGACTTTAATGAATCTGTCGACTTCGTCTTTTATTTCGTTTTGTGTTTTTAGCGTTTAGAACGTTTAGAACAATATGTTCATTGCAGTAATTTCTAAAACCGTCCCAGTTTGTTTTGTTGTTAGTTAATCTAGGCGCCACTTCTTTCTTAATTAAGAGTATGCTTAGTGTTAAGATGACTGGTGAGTGATCTGAGGAGAGATCATAACTTTCCTCGATGTTTGTAGAAATGTTGGCTGCTCCCTTTGTGACAAAGAAGTCTACAAGACTTGATTTCTGAAACTCACTTGAGGAATGAAGCGAAAATGAGTCTCTCCTCATCCCAAGTTTTCGGTTCTATTATTAAAGCGACTGCTTTTGGCGTAGGTACATTTTAAGGCATCGTGAATGAAAATATCTTTGACTAAACGTTTTCAAAGTCTTTCCTGCTACTATCAACAATATGACCACGATAACACTGCTCCAACTTTAGTTGCATAGAATTCTATTTTAATAAAACACTGCCATTTTGTTTTTTTTTTAGAGTTGAATGAGACTAGCGGTGTTGTTTTTTATTCCTTGTCATCTGTGACAGGATATTTTATGCAGAATAAAAACAACATGAAATTTATAACGTAAACATTTATATGGATTGCATAGACAGTGTGATGGATAGCACAGTGCTATTTGATTAAACTTTAGCTCGTTGTTTCTCCTTTTTTGAAAATGAAAATAAAAATATTGATTCTGCACGTACTATTGCAGAAGGTCGTTAAAGAGATTAAATATGTCATAAACAGAGATGTTTATCCTGTTTGGCAATTTTTTTTTTATTGAAAAGTTGACAGTTTGTTTGAGTGTTATTTGTTTGATTAAATATTTATGTGTATGCGAGGATATTCAACTCGATTCATGTTGTTTTTCTACAGACAAATCTGTCCGACATACTCCAGTTATCCGCAGATCATTTACTCTTATAATAACCTCAGTAACAAGGCGCCTTACGTTTTACATCTGCTTTAGCACTACAACCTAATAAAAGAGAAAGCCAGATGCTCATAAAAGAAGTTTAATATGCAAATTCAAGTCGATTAAGGATGTCAGGATTAAAAGGAACTAATGAGCTAGAGTGAAGCACCAAACTCCTTTTCTTTGCAATGGAAACGGGCTTTTGAATGGACCGTCTGCATAGTTTATTGGATTTTGCAAAGTAAATATCTTCTTAGCTCCTACAACTAAAGGTTGCTTCTAAAGTTTTGAGTTAGACCAATTAAAATAAATATTTACAATCGAAAATGGCTTTATTGCTTTTCAAAATATTCGCCATGAAGATAAGTACACATTTGCATGCGTGTCAACTAATTTTCGAACTACTTTTCCCACTCCGATTGTGGTACCTTCAAAACCTGTGATTTGAACGCTTTTTCAGGCGTCGAAAAACGTTTACCTCGAATTTTTCTTTTTCATTTGTGATAAGAAGAAGTCATTGGGGGGCAAATCAGGACGGTACGGGGGATGTCCCATCAATTCGATGTTTTAAATGTTCAAAAATGCACTTGTTTGAGCCGATGTTTCAGAGCTTCGGTTGATTCGGTTTTTGCGATTGGTTTCCTTTATTTTTCGGAACACTTCAAATGGTGGTGTATCGTTTAGAATTGAGCGTTCCACGTTGCTCTAATGGCACGGTGGCGACATGTCCAATTATTCCGAAAAAACGGGCGACCATTTGCTCGAAGTACTTCGTGCGTTGTTTAGTTCGATGGTTCGTCGCCTGTCATGATTTTATAGACATCTTTTGAAGCACCGTGATTGAATTGTTTAACATTTCTTGGCACCAATCAATGCGAGACTTAATTTTGAGCTTGATAATTGCTCGCTAATTATGCTGTATCCAACGGTTTTTGACTGTTCAAACAATATTGAATGTATGCAACGTGACAAGTGACAACGTTTCTTAGAGAAGTGAGGAAAGCGATTCCGAGCAAGAGCGTATTTTTGATCACTTGGAAGAGCGCGTATCTGTGCCGGCGGCTACTAGGCGGTCATTTGAGGCACATAGGACTTTGTACATATCTAAAGATGGTACAAAATGGTCGAAATATTATCCTAGACAAAGCGTTCGAGTTCGGTCGGAGAACAAGATTACTAATGCTCCAGGCGTAAGGGGCACTGCAAAACTTGCTGAAACTGAAATTGAAACCTAGAGTCTCTTTATTACAAACAGTATGTTGAATAAGGTGCTTACATGCACAAATATTCAAATAAAGGGTAAAAGGAAAAAATATCCAGAAAATAAAGAGAAGTATCTTATGAAAGATGCAACTTTGGAGGATTTGAAGGCATTCACAGGACTTTTGTATACAGCTGGCCTGAATCGCTCAAATAGACAAAACTTGAACGATTTATGACATACAGATGGTACAGGAGTTGAGATCTTTCGGACTACAATATCAATGTTGAGGTTTTACTTCCTCCAAAATTGCTTGAGATTTGATGATAAAAGCACCCGGGACCAAAGAAAAAAGACTGACAATCTCTGCAATAAGGGACGTTATGGACATTATTTTAGTTTTAATAATTAGAGCATACTATTGTTATGTTGATTTACCACAGAAGTTGGGATTTTGTTCGATTTCTATCCGAAAAGAAATTAAACTACCTACACTTGTATTCCTTAATACTGGTATTTTATTTACTCATCTTGTTACAGTGGTACTATTATTAATATATCTCAAGTGAAAAATGCTTATTACACAATCAGAGTATCAACAATTTAACACCAAAGTCTCGGGTATCTCCTACCCGCCTCATAGCTGGTGTAACAATTTCTCACCTCATTCACGCCGGGCTAGTATTAATGTCATGTTGAAAATCTCCAGGCCGTTGTTGGCCTTCGAAAGATAAGAAAGCCTCATCGAACATGGCTATGAAAAGTCTCATTCTATCTTATTATTGTATTTTGCTGATCCAATGAACTTCAAGACTTGCAAGGTTTGTAGTTTGTTGTGGTAAGTACGAGATTTCAAATGCCCTAAAGGAAGAAGTCTGGTGTTGTAGAATCTGGCGATATGGCCGGCCAGTTAAATCCGGAGATCATACGTCCTGAAAATTGGTGATTCAAAATCTTCTCGGTTGCCCGATCTGTGTGAGCGATTGCTGCGTCCTGCTTGAATCAACAGAAAAGTAAATTATGCTTATTCCCCGAACCACTGGAAATGGACTTTGTTTTTCATTATGATTTAGGATATAAAATCCTCCTCTTGCACCAGGTTTAACAGAGTATGGGAGCAAGTAACCCTCCCTTGACGATCAGCAGGCAACAATTGGGGAACCGTTTGCAATTTATAAGGCAACATCTTCAGGTATTTCATCAAAATTTGCAACAATTGGTTTTTGATGCCAAATCTTTTGCAACGTAATCCCGCCCATGTTTGTGGGCTCTGATGGTCATCCTCGGCTACTGTAGTAATATTTTTGTTCAAACGAACAATATGGGCACATCTTGCAACATCTCTAATGGACTCAGTTTGCTTAAGATGCTCAGCCAAATGTTTAATTGTTCACGCACATGCTGTAGGATGATAAGTAAAACGACGACGAAATTCAGGCTGTATTTAAACAACAACCATTTGCAATTGGTCAAATAAGCAGTAGCAGTAATACCCCAGTCTTCATAATGAACATAAATGTCAAAGTGCAATGACATTTGACGTCATTTGCAATAATTATGGCACATTTACATTATGTCATTTCTTTTTCCCCTCCTTGTAGATATTTTTGGTAGAACCCAGGTTTTTTCTGACTTTACACTTCGACTGGAATTCAACTCCGATTTTATGGATATTTTAGCTGGTTCACTACGGTTGCTGCTTATATATGCAGTCGACTTTCTTTCTCCTAAGGATTGGTTCTGGTCAGAATCTGGGCTAGGAGAGGAATGGCTTCTAAAACTGACGTGGGATACAATTCTGCATCCTAAGAGATTCAAAATCTAAAATTCGTGAGGCATACGTACGTCTATCTTCCACCGGAAAATATATCCCCTGCAGTTGGTTGTGAATGGTAATGAATGTCGAGTCTCTTATAATGACACTCCAGTTTGCAGGTAAACCAAACGTATTTCGCCAAATATGTCTAAGGAGTCAGTGACATTAGTGTTGTCTTTCGGCAAAAAAGGCGTCTTACTGTTGTCTTAGCGAGGCACCTTAATGTGCTAGGCATAAGTAACATCATCCATGACACCGGTACTGGTATTGTATGCACTCAATCACTGAGCACTGAGCCATTAATTCCAAAAATCCAGTTTTAAAGAGTGATAATATGCCAGCGTTGTACTTGTTAAGTCTTCAATTTTTCCAATATTTGATGGATCTCTGGTCATGAAGTCTGATACCAATCAAATCATATTGCAAAGTGCTTACGTGATTCTGTTTTTCATCGTCACTCCGAATCCAAGGCTTGTCGATTTTAAGCTACCAATTTACAATCGTGGTTATCTATCGAGGATTATTGGGGACAAATTAGCTTTCACCACTTCATGTAGCCTAGTCAAGCATGCTTAACAACATTTCATCACTCCCTTGTTATCTGGTTTCCATAAAAAAGCCATTTTTACTCCACATCCTTTTAAGGCAAGTGTATCGCGTAATGAGCTTCTCGTAACCATTTTCAATCATTCTAAAGCCTCCAGTGCGTTGGGAGATAAACAAAAAAAAAACAAAAAAACCATCCGGAAATAACCATGTGCCGTTCGCTTTTTATCGCCCGCCTTCAATCTCAAAATTAACTCACGAGGCGACAGTAAATTTATATTCTCCGACTGAAAGGATCCAAGCTCGCTAAAATGAAAAGCAAAAGCAATTAAGTCGTTTAATACCCTGTAAATCTCGATTCATTTTTTAAATTAGCTCAGTGCTAAAACAGATTAGATCCATAAAAAGTGTCCTTAATTTGAGGCGTTTGCCTGTCTCCTTTAGGCAATTGAAAGAGGCATTGGTAAAAGGCTTTGCTTATCCAGCGCACAAAAAGGTGATAAGTTACGGTGGTATGATAAAAATGCATAAACAGAACCTGCACTCCCAGAATAGATGCTTTTATCTTGTGCTACTTAAATAATGGTAAGAAAAAGTTATCCTTCGAGACGACGTTCGTTAATATCTTTTGTCATTTTGTTGTCTCCTTTAATTGCCATCATAAAAATCAATGAACGCTTCGCAATATGTGATCCTAAGGGGGATATACGACAAGCGTTAGATACTCGTATTCTCCTCACACCCAATGAGTTCTTAAGTATTCACCCCTTAAAAAAATGAAAAAGAAAATATAGTATGTATGTATATTTATCGTTATGATGCCATAGACCAAGTGGTCTAGATAAATGAGAATTTACTTAGAAGAATACATATTGTTGGTGTAGGTGTTCGGTGACACTGTCTGCAGCAAGTGAAACAGTCCCTAGTTGTGGAGAAGATATATCTTTAATTCGATCTTTGGTAAAGTTAATCTCGTTGTCATCTGTCTCGGTGTATGTCTGAACAATTCTAAATGACCCTCGAGTCTATGAATCCTAGAGAAATCCTTTAAAGTGTTCCTTTGTTTTTAACTTGTCCTGTACACTTAGATGATTAGAAAAAGCGTTTGCTCGTCACGTCTGGAGGAGCAAAAAAGTCGATGATCTCCAGTTGTTTTTCTGGAGACCTGTACAGTCACGCCATCTACAGTTGTGCTTATATGAGGTTTTACTGTCTGTAGAAGCTCTAACCGCATATGCAAATAGTCCTAACGCAAGGTCGCGTCCTCAAAAAACTTTTTCTGCGCCCTGCCTAACAAATTTATTTGCAATTTCATTTCTTGCGATTTCATTATGACTTGGGATCCTGGAACAAGACTCAGTGAATTACTTTCATGGAACACATGAGGACTTTAAGCGCAATCTGACCCTGCTATATCAATTCTTCCTAATCTAGTTCATTGCCATCACGATTGCATATATTGCTGTTAGCAACAAGAAAAGTCTGTTTCGTATTTTATCCACAACAGGAGTTCTGATGTCATTGCAACAGACGGAGTGTTTAAAAGATCAGAGTCAAGAAGTCAACGAGAATGATTTTTGAAGATCCAGTTCGTGTTGTAGTAAATGCATTTTAAATATCAAAGGAAGGGATAAACATACATCAGCACGTCTAAAGCGGAGCCAGTCATGCCAGGATAAGTCCTTATGCAGCCGAAACAGACCCTTCTTTAGAACTCAGCAAAATCTTGAGAGCTTGTTGTACTAGGACACCTTACAACAATACTTTGGTTTAGTGAACCTAGTAGACGAGTCAGTCTGTCTCTATATGGATTGATCCAAGACTGACAGCGGGGTTGGTGGCTGTGTTTTGGACATTGTTTGGTGGACATTTTGGGATTTAAGGAAGCCGTGTGCTGGTTAAAGAAAAATGTGATATCGCAAAGGATATCCCCTTTTTTTTCGGATAATCAAGCTGCTTTCTGAACCCTGAATTGATTCTCAATAAACTCTAAAACTGTCCTAAATTGTCTGTCATCTCTCATGGTGATGGCAGGGCAGTTCAAGATTCACCTAAGTTGGGTGCCGGGACATAGAGAAAGAGATATTCCAGTATCGCCGACGATCTCGCCAATCGCTATGTGTAAACAGATTGTTAAATTGGTTGCTGACAAAAGAACAAACCCTAGGTGAACTGTTTGGTATACATGTCTATCGACCAAACAACTCTGGCCTAACTTATGTAGGCTGGCATAGAAGATTTCCTCCAGGTTTGCTAGCAGCGGGTCTATTTTGATTTAAACATTGTTTAAGTCATGGATTCCTCCACTTCAACATGACTGATTCCTCGCATTCGGTTCTGAATACAATGTTCCTATAATCTCGTATTGTTCTACCCAGTCGCCAATTTCCTTAGAGTAGCATTGTCAAGTCGACGACTTGGTGTATATATTTCGTAACAAATGTTGAGTAAGACGGCTGATTACCTCTCCTGTTGCATTTTCTTCAGTCGTATTTGAGAGTTGAGCGAAATGACCATCATCCAGTTCGAAATTTCAATGATTGGCCTCTCTTGGAAATCGAAGATCCTGAATTTCAATGAAAAAATGTCTCCTGCAACCAGGCAAATATTTGCCTGGAAGTTTCCAGTAGTTTGCCCGCCGAAAGCGTTATTGGTCTGTGCTTTCTCGGAGATGATGCCGACGAGTCTATACGATTGGATTGATGATTGGCCTCTCTTGGAAATTCATTTAAACCATTCTTTTGATAACTAGTAGGCTCGGAAAATATGTGGTTTCAACAAAGTTGGTCTACTAAGTACACACGAAAATGTACGAGTATACTGGAGACCTTTTGGGTAACTTGGACTGGCTTTGTTTGTTCTAAACCAATTCTTATAGTTCAGGTATGTTTAAGCCAACAAAAAAGAGCCCAGAGCTCTTTTTAAACCACCTCGCAATATTTGTGTTGCGCCTCCGATCGTTCAAATTAATCTAGATATCTCACAGCTGCCCCGATGAGTTCACCTATGATGGGCCTAAATGAACGCTTTGACGTAATAAGTTGACTACTTGTTGTTTTTGGGTGTTATGAATGTGGCCAGTTCTTTGGCAACGCAATTTTGAAACATCAGAACCCAACAGAGAGTGATTTTTTGCTGTTTAGCCATTTCGTTGAGAGATGCGTGGCAGGTTCAAATCAGCCTCGAATTTATGGAATTTGAAATTCCCCATATTTTGTGTATGCAAAAGTTCACAAAGAAAAGGAGTGGAGTCGTTTCCATTCGTCCTGTTCTGCAATCAGGTGGTTGAACTCGAAATTGAAGACCTTCTCAGATAATTGGTAGCAAAGACTGAATTTTCGGGATTGTCTCAAAATAAATTCTATTTTTCATGTCAAAAAAGATTTTAGATAGATGATAGAGCAAAATTGGAAGATCTGCCGTTAGGGAGGTTCTTTACCTACTAGTGATCCTTATGCAGGCAGCTTTTTTAATTTATTTTCTAATAAATTGATGCTCCATTCCATTGTGGGCTACTAAACCGCCCACATGTCCGTAATTTACAAGGTAGCGCGAAAATTGTCACCCGATATTCTTTGGCTATATCGGCTAAGTGGCCACCGCCAGAATTGATGACCACTCGGACCCGAATTGTGGTATCTTCTGGTATCCCAAGAAGCCCGTCTCAATGGGGTTCTAAACAATATTGTTTCCGACTTTTGAAAATTGATTTTTAATTTCCAATCATCGCAATACGCCTTAATGTGATCAAAGTCACTCTGCAGTAGAGTTTTGATGACATGGATTTTTGGACCTGAACTGTACGCCACTAAATCGTCTGTGTACGCTAAAGCGTGATTGAGGGAACCTACTGGATCACTCGTGTATATATTAAACAGTATCGGAGAAATGACAGCTCCTTGTTGTAAGCCGTTTTTTATATCAAAAATCCTAGTCAACTTATAGTATAGAAAAGCCCCTCTAGCCATACGGTGTTGAAGGCCTTCTCAAAGTCAACGAGACAGGCACCCGAACACTGGTTCTTGCATTTATTCCATTGTATGTCGGAGATCAGCTTTGACGCAACATGAATAGTATCATGCCTCGCCCTAAAACCAAACTGATTTTCTGGAATTGTATTACTATCCTCTACCCACTTCAACAGGGCCCTATTGATTAATTTCTCAAATACCTTGCTAATATTCGGAAGCAAACTACCATATTTGGCCGAAGATTTGCGGGGTTAATCCTAACTTTATCCCTTTTCGGGAAAGGATGTACGATTGTTAGTTTCCAATGCTCTGGATAGTGTGCGTTATTCAGCGCATTATTAAATAGCGTAGTGAAAATATTAAGTGCTTCCAAGGGCAGATTTATCAATACGACACGTTTGGGATTCCGTCTGGATTCCAGACGACTTTTTGTTTTTCATTGAGTCCAAAATGCACAGGAGCTCATCTTTTCGCACGAACAAATGAGCGGCAGCTCTTTCATTGGAGATGACAACGTTTGCCGGGTTTTCTTCACTGAATAACGTAAAACTATCATACTCAGATCGCCAATTATGAAGTTCATTGCGCAGATAGAGATGGTTCACAAAACTTCTATTCTCAATGTCGTGGTTACGGTGAGCTGGATCGTTCTTCGTATGCACGGCTTCGAAAAAAGCTCCCAGCAAATCCACGTTTTCCCTGTGGGTTTTCGACCACAAAAAGACCGTCGCTATTATCGGCACTTTCTGGACTTACACCAATCGTATGTAATATCTGTCTATTTCCTGTCGTTTGTGGAACTCGGATACATTGAATGTCGTTGTGATCTTTTCGCCTGAACAATTTATTTATGTGCGGGAACATATTCGGACTACTGGATTTTATAGACCGAATTTTATTGGTGAGCGTTTGGTGAGTGGCTAAACGTTGTAGTGTTTGCCCAGTTGGTGTCGGACGATCGGGAAATCAACGCAACACCGCCGTCGAAATATTCCGCAAAAAAATTATAATAATTATTCCGCGTTCTTTAGGAGTATAGTGATTTATGTCGTGTTGGCATGTATTTTGTATCTGTTTACTTCACAAATGTCGAAGTAAAATTGACATTTGCCGCCATTTGCAAAAATTATATCATCTTCCGACAGGGTGATGACTTTTGTGTCACTTGGTAGTTCCAGTGCACGACTGCGGATTGTAGATCCCACTATCAGTCCACAACCATTTGCATGCATCGAAACCAATAAGATCATCAGGTTAGCTGTCATTCTACCTGTCATTCGCGTCTAAAATTTAAAAAAAAAAAATATTTTCTGGTCTTGAAAACAATGGAGTGTCAAAGTTATTGTCATACAGACAGTACTCATTACTAACAAACAATTGTCATTCCCAGGCTGTATGTTTACTCATCAATCCATAACGAGGACAGCAACTCACAATTCACCCAAAGACACTTTAAGGCAATCATCTCATTTGGCACTCTTCACTCGCGTGTCACTTGTATGTGTGTGTTATGCGTAGATGGCATTCTTAATTTTTCTAACGAACTAGCAGTACAGTTTTCGCAAGCAAATCATCTTGTAAATACTTTCGTATTCGTATCTTATTTGATGGTTTACTATATACGAGTATATGCCTGTTTCTATATAGATACTCCTCCAGGATACTGCTGTTTAATTATTCAGAACAGTAAGTTCCCTGACGACAGGGAGATGATGGTGTTCTTATACTCTACAACTCACACACACACAAATAAACCTACATGAATATACCATAGTCTGGTGTATTGACAAATATAAACTTGATATGACAACGTCTTAAGCGAGGGGGAGTACAAGGATGCTAACAAACATAACATGTAGGATCCCATCATAACTTGTAAGACGTAATGCCATTTGTGTTGATGGGTGGGCGTAAGTTGGTAAGTTGGTGTAGTTGTAAGGTTGGGCGGGTCGGATATGAACCACATTTTGAATTTCACTCCTCCAATTAGATACGCTACGCGTACTACAATCATCGCCACCGCCATCAGACAAACAGTAGCAGCAACGTAAATACATGAGTAGAGTAAAATGAATAACAGTCAAAGGGAATGCTTAACGTCTCAAATGGAAAGGATCAATATTTACGCCAGCAAGCGTGGGTATTTTTCTTCTCTAAACTAAATGTTTTTCCTTGATGTATTTCCTTTTGCTTCTCTACCATCAATCCATCCATTTAGGTTACCCTCGTGTTTTGGTTCTCCTTCAGCTTTTGGTATCTTGTTCTGTTTCTGGATCTGATGTCAGATATTTCTCTCTTGAATTTTCGTTTAAAGTTCCAGGGATTACACTTGCATGGAGAGAAATTGAATTTTTCTCGTAAAATTACAGATGAATATGTAGGTAGGAAAGGTTACTGATAGAGGGTGTCATCATTCCCGATTTAGTTACTTAGAAATGGGCGCGTTTGCATAAGTTTCAGTTGGTTTGGATGTGTGTCACAATTGAGTGACATTTGATACATCTGTGTAGGCTTTGACGATAATAAGCGTCGATAGCAACGTCAAAGACGAAGAGAGTGAGGATAACTTGTATAATTGATTTCTGTACGATCAGTAATAAATTAATTTGGAGTCTTATTAGGAATGAAACCAAGGTGAGGTTTACTTTGAAATTTGAACTGGAAAGAGCTTTCTTAGCACATTAAGTGGTAGGAATGTAAGTTGCATGTGCTAGGTGGGGAATTACTTATTAATTTGGGTAGTTTCTGAAGGGAAAGAAATCACATAGAGCAAATCGAATACTTAGTCTGTAGTCACACCAAAAATAAGGTCCCTTTACCAGATCCCTACCCGACCTATTCGTTGTCATGTATATATATGTTTTTTTAATATATTTTTTGAACATTCTTCTTTTTCTTAAGTGGCACTACAGTTGGGGGGCGAACCTGGGCCTCAACCGACAATCCTCTCTAGCTGACAACTCCTTCCATCTGTGATATACTCCAAGTTGGTTGAGGTCCTCTTCCAGTTGTTCGCACCACCGTAGATTAGGCCGTTCTATACTACGTAGTCTCCGGGGCTCGGGACTGGAACTGTGGTGTCCATTCGCCCAGCCATTTTAGGGGGACCAGAAATAAATAAGGGCTTCTTCATCCTTTTTGAATAGTATCTTTGTCTCTACGTCATAGAGCAAGACGGGGAAGATGAAGGGCACTGCTTCTCAATCACGGCATGTATCGAGTTTTCCAATAGGGACTTGACAACTTTGAATTTAATTTGTGAATGCACTCTTTCACTAATCATCAAACTGTCACTGTCAACTTATTCAGTAAACTCAACATTTTAATCATGGTAAAGTACACGAACGTGCAACATCTGCAAATTATAAAAATTTTCTACCGAAATTCGAAGTTGGTGACTGCAACTTTAAGAGCGTTAATTCAAATTTTCGGTCGTAATTCTTCCCTTGTAGACAGGCAATAACAAGTTTAGTGCAAAAATTTGAGTCTACATATTCGTTGTGTGATGTTGCAGTGTCAGTGAGACAACGGGTTGGTCGAAGTGTCGAAAATATCGCTGCCGTTCAGGCAAACGATCTAAATCAGTCAATTCCACGGCGTTCTCAAGAATTGGGCATCGCTCATGGCGTATTTTGTGTAAGGATCTTAGTTTACACCCATACAAGATCAAGCTTACTCAAGAATTGAAGCCGATGAACCATCTTCAGTGACGAAGCTCCTTTTTGGCACAATGGGTTCGTCAATAAGCAAAATATGCGTTATGGGTCGGGTGTCATTGGTTTATGCCAACAAGCCGACGACGTTGGAAGAGCTCAGAGCCAACATTGAATGCGAAATAGCAGCCGCTTCGGCCGAAATGTGTGGCCGAGTCGTTAAAAATTGAGTCCAAAAAATCGACCGCTGCAAACGTGCCCGCGGTGGCCATATGAACGAAGTCGAGTTCCATTCATAAATGTTTTGATTGTACTTCAAGCCGATACTAAAGTTTTTGAAACATCTCAAATGGTTTGCGATTTATTTAAAAAAAAAATTTGTCAAGTCCTTATTGGAAAACCCTTTACTTGCATTTTGCCTCCTTTACCGTGAGACCAATTTTTGTCGCTTCCTGTTTGATAACTGCGAATGCCTCATTGAAGTCTTGCTGTCTTCGTCCAATTACGTCGATGTCATCTGCGCACGCAAGCAATTGGGAAAACTTGTAGAGAATCGTTCCTCTTCTATTGGCTAGTGAATTTTGCACGATTCTCTCTAAGGCGATGTTGAAAAAGTCACATGAGAGCGCGTCGTCCTGTATTAAATCTTTATTGACACTGAAGGTCTCGGGGAGTATTCTCCATTGCCATCTTGCACAATCTGACAAGTTGGGCAGGAGTGCCGAAACTAAGCATGGTAGTGTACAGCTCATTCCTGTGCGCGCTGTCATATGTGGCTTTAAAGTCGAGAAAGTCCAAGTTCTGCTGTAGTGTGAATATTTGATCGATGGTAGACTTTTTTAACCTGAAACCATCCTGATATGAACCTATCAGACAGCTCATGATCGATTTCAAGCGATTACAGAATACGCCGAAGAGGATTTTGTAGGCGATGTTCCGAAGACTGATTTCTCTATAGTTGTCGCAGTTGAACGGGTCTCCTTTTTAATGGATTGGGCAAACGATTGGGCATGCTTTCTTTTGACCATATATTGCAGATGAGCTGGCGCATGTTCCAAATCAGGTTACCTCCAGCTGCTTTAATGTTTTTGAGCATTGGTTAGAATTTAAGCTTGCTCGCCAGAATTTTGTGACGACTTTCCTTAAATAAAAAATAGTTGATTTGTTAAGTCTAAAGTTTGTCCACTCCCGGTTTCTTAAAGCGGAGACTTCTGCAAATGCGCTAACTTCTTATGAAATCACTTTTTGTTACATTCATCATTTAAGGTAAGTTAGTACTTCTTGGACATTATCCAACGCATAAGTTTAAGCTGAATAAACCACGGCCACAAAATACTGCGGAGTTTTCACGGCATTTGTGCAGCGAGATTTAATTGACGCCAAGACTTGAGTTTGCATCTTCGGAATAAAGATTTATCCCTTCTTGGCCGTCACCGAGAGAAGCACTTTAGATCAAGAGGGTAATGATAAAATTATTAAAATCCTATGCACAGGTTGCACACGTACATATCTTCCTCCGAAAATCTTAGAAATTTCAGTAAAACAAACCAAACAATGAGTATCCTGGAATGAATTTCATGCCGTGGCTTATGATAACACTATCATCGACATTAAGAACAGAAGTTTTTTTGAACTCGTTCAATTGCTAACTCATTACAAAATAAAGAAGAAAGGCACATGTACAGTGCCTTGCGGCACTCCAACTCTAATATTGAATTTTTTGGTATTTCCCCAGTGCAATTGCCTTGTGTGTTAATGCCATCGAACATATCGGGTACGATTTCTATACAACAGGTATATGTAGGACTCAGATATACATATATTGTGAACTTACTGTCGTCCACATAAGTTCTCCGGGACTTTAGTGAGCTTGTGCATTATCCGTTTTCAAAATGGGTCATAAGCCTCTACGAATTGCCATGGAGTTTAAAAATATTGCATTTTCTATTTTCGACAACTCTTTCATAAATTTTTATATGAAATTCCATCAGTTTTACCGATCAATAGTTGTTTCATATTTTCGTGTCGCCCTTGCCTTTATAAAGTGAATCAGCAAAGCTCCTTCTCTACTGAAGGCATCTTATGTCTTCAAAATGTTTTATTGATTCAGCTATTTAAATCCGAGGTTTCCAATTGTCGCCCATATTTCCGAGGTTCATTCTTTTTACTCCTTCGTTAACTGCGACTTCATTCGGTTTCAAAAACTCTTAATTTAGTGACGCGTTACACTAGTCTTTCCATCTTTTGCGAGCTTATGTGTTCCCCGTTTGCCAGTTTCCCTGGACATATTCAATATATTTCTGCAAGTGAATATCGTTCTCGTTTTTTGACGCTGTACCGCAATCTTTAAAATATCAGTTCGCTGTACAGCTTTTCACCATGGGGTATCTTCACTGATACTCCATGCAATCTCTCTGCTGCTACTGGCTTTTCCGCTGCCCTCGTGAAATATACGTCGTCCAACTCATTTCTTAACATATCGATTCACTGTTTAAGGCTTCATCGGTGGAAACTATTTGCTACCTTAAAATTCCATTTGGAGGCAGTAGTGGGCGCTAAAAATATTCAAGTTCATTTGCTCGTGTTCCCCTCTTCTCTGATTTTTGATTTTTACAAACGAGCTTAGTCGCCAATATGATAGAAAATACGATTTTATTTTGTTGGGTTTTGTACTAATAGTTGAGCGCACATGGGTCCGGGCCGGTCCTGTTTTTTGTTTTGATATTTTGCCATAAGATTCCTAGAATTCATATTATATCGTCTTGACGTTGGGGGAATAGTTTTTCTGCTTTGAAACTTTTTTCGGTCATTCGGCATTATATTGCCCGGGCCAGAATAATGTTGAACTTTACCACGAATATTTCTTCTAACTTGTCAATCCTCCAGGATCAGTCCGGTGCAGAAAAAGCGGTTATCCGTATGTATATCTGGAGACTTTCCATTAAATCTTTCTTATTTGGCATATGCTTATGCTCATCATACTTGAATACCAAAAGATCAGATACGCGAATGTACATCTACCACGGAGTGTTGCGGTAGATATCCTTTCGTACATTGGTCTTTTTTTGACAAAGATTCGAGTTTCTTGGTTGGTAATGTTAATGTTTATTTATTTGTTTCTACTCGTACTTTCTTCAGACCAGAAGATGAAGCTTGTATCTAAAGCTGTATTCAAAGTATTTCTCCCCAAGCTATCCGGACCAGCAACTTAGTTGGATTGAATTAGTTTCTTAAAATTGTTTTTCGTGTGTATGAAAATGTAAGCCGTCACCAAGAATATGTGATTTGCTCTTGCTGTCTAACAGGGGAATGATAGCCGCTCAGCTTGTTTTTGAAATCATCTGAAATTTTCTTTCGATTTATATATATAGTATGTATATATGGCGATGGCCATGGCGCGATAGTTAGCTCATTGGACTATCACGCAGACAGTCTGGGTTCGATTCCTGGCTGGGTCACCAACAATTTTTCAAATCGCCATCACCCTTTCGGCGGCCAATGGCAAACTCTGTGACTTAGAGCTGTCAATCTTCATTTATTTTCTTTCTTCATAGATGTGATGCTACAACAACTAGTTTAAATTTTTAAAATTTAATTCCAAAATCAATCATCTGTTTGCGAAGGTTTTACTCTTAGAAATTCATGGCAGACATTATCGCCCATCTGAATGTGCTTTTAACAGAATTATTGATAAATGTTGCACTCAATTCACGTTATGGGATACCCTCATACAAACAAGAACGAGAACAGTGAAATTGGAAGAAAGTATCGTGGTTGTGGAAGCTCGTCTTCTGGAGCATCCCAATTTTGCTATTCGTCGTCGTTCCACATCCACAATTTCGAGTAAAGATTTTGCTCCCAACGCTTATAAGATCCAACTGGTGCAAGAGTTAAAGCCGGCTGCTCGATGTTTGGCCTTTAAATCAATTAGAAGTTAATCCAATTTTGTATCGTAAAATTTTGTAACATAAATGAGCTGAATTGCAGTGTTTAAAGTGAGGACAATCCACAAGAAAAATACCAAATGCTACTGCATTCAGGAAAATGTACTGAATGCTTCGGATTGTATCCCGCGCCGGTAACATAACCCCTCCTTGTTTGTGCAGAAATGAAGCCCGCTCACAAGTTACAAATACATGGCAATAGATACTTTAGCAATGCTTTGATCAACGATTATTTGTTTTAAAATTTGCGTCAATGTGCAAGGACATCGAAAAGGATGGCGCTCCAGCCTCTACTACCAACAAAAATATCTTTTTACTGAAAACACGGTCTTGCAATAGAGTCATTTCAAGAAGTAGACGTTTTGATGGTCAATTGGCCACCAATATCGTGTGATTGATGCCAATGGATTATCTTCTGTAGGATTACGTCAAGTCACTAGTTTATACCGATAAACCAGCAATGATTGAAGCGTTCATCTGTTTTCAATAGAGTCCATGCTTTAGTGCCATAATGCAGGACTGTGACGATCAAGTTCTAAAACAGAGTTTTCTTAGTTATTCGACGACTTTACTACTCAACCGCTTTCTAAGGCTGAAAACAGTGACTGACAAGGGTGATCACTCGGTTTATTTCTGCTGAGGTGTTATTGGGACAATTTAAAGCAGAGCAAAGGAAGACAAAGTCCCTTATTTTCTCGAAATCACAGCAGTCCACTGTGACGTTTTGTCCAATTCGTTGATTTGTATGTAGCTTGTTGACACTTTTGCCCTCATTTGTGCTTAACACATTTTAACCGCTTTTGTTTCAATACCACCGAACGCATCGCTTACAGCCGGCTGTGTTCTCACAATTATGTGGATATTATCGTTGTACGTTAGTAGTTGCAGAGACTTTTGAGGCATTGCCCCACCAGTTTTCGCTTGTGATTTCCGCACAACTCTGTAAAAACTGATGCTTAGAATATCACATGACGGTACGTCATCTTAAACGTTTTCTGACATCAATGGAGATTTATAGTAGAACGGGCTCCATGGAGGGGTGGATTTTGGGAAAGACGAAACTAATTTACTTACTTACTATAGGTGGCGCAGTCCGGGGTGGATCTGGGCCTCAGTCAACAAGCTTCTCCAGCCAGCTCGATCCCTGGCTAGCTGCCTCCAGTTTCGCACTCTAAGTTGGCTGAGGTCCTCTTCCACTTGCGTGCGCCACCTGAGTCTTGGCCTTCCTCTACTGCGCTGTCCCTCGGGGGCGGATTCGAAGACTTTTCGGACCCGAGCATTGGTGTCCATGCGCTCTACATGACCCAGCCATCTCAATCTTTGGATCTTCACTGTTCTGGCTAGGTCCATGTCGCTGTACAGTCCATACAGTTCGTCGTTGTATCTCCTCCTCCACTCACCGTCAATGCAGACGGGACCGAAGATCGCCCGAAGAATTTTTCTCTCGAAGCAACGAAGAACACCCTCATCCATTTTTGATAATGTCCATGCCTCTGCGCCATAGAGCAGGACCGGGATTATTAAAGTCTTACAAAGGGTGACTTTTGTTGTCCGAGAGAGGGCTTTGCTACTCAATTGCCTTCTTAACCCAAAGAAACAGCGGTTGGCAAGAGTTATTCTTCGCTTGATCTCAGCGCTGGTGTCGTTGTCTGTATTTATAGCGGAGCCTAGATAGACAAAGTCCTTAACTACCTCAAAGTTATATCTGTCGAAAGTGGCGTTCTGTCCGAGATGTCGGTGTTGGTTGTCCTTTTTGCTTGACAGCATATACTTGGTCTTGCCCTCATTGACCGCTAAACCCATTTTCGCCGTTTCCGTCTCAATACTCGCGAAAGCGCCACTGACATCACGCTGCTTTCTTCCGATTATGTCAATACCGTCGGCGTATGCGAGTAGTTGGAAAGACTTTTGAAAGATAGTGCCTCTTGTGTTTGCACTATTCTTTCAAGTACGATGTTGAAAAAATCGCATGACAGCGCATCGCCTTGTTTCAATCCTATCTGGACATCAAAGGTCTCGGTGAGATCTTTACCGACCTTGATGGGGCAGCGTGCACTCTCCATCGTCATCCTGCACAGACCGGCAAGTTTGGCAGGGATGCCAAAACTAGACATTGCTCTATATAGCTCGTCTGTATAGATGCTGTCATACACGGCCTTAAAATCGATGAATAGGTGGAGGGTATCGATCTGAAGCTCATGGGTCTTCTCCAAGATCTGCCGTAGTGTGAATATCTGGTCGATGGTGGACTTTCCTGGCCTGAAGCCACACTGATATGGACCTATCAGGTTGTTGACGCTTCGTTAAGCTTCGAGATGGCTATCTTCACTTCATCCAGGTCGGGTGGACGGAATTGTTGGTCATCATTGTCCAGGTTGAAAGGTTGATTCTGCCTGACAGCGGTATTTGGTCCGTCATCGCCGTTATACAGCCTGCAGAAATGATCTTTCCAAATCCTCAGCATCGACTGCGATTCTACTACGATGTTCCCTTGTTCATCTCTACAGGCTTCGGTTCGGGGTTTGTTTCCGCGGCATGTTATTTTTACCTTTTGGTAAAACTTCCGAACCTCATTCCTGCAGTAGCATCTCTCAATTTCCTCGATCGCGCGCTTCTCATGCTCTTTCTTCTTCCTCCTGAGAAGCCGGTGTTCGTCTCTCCTCTTCCGCTTACAGAGCTCATGAGAAGCTCTGGTCTTTCTAAGCAGCGCCGCGCTATATCCATCGTGCTTAGCTGCATGTGCTTGCCGGCATTCATCATCGAACCAGGGGTTTCGTTGTGGTGGACGAGTGAAACCCAACACATCAGAAGCGGCATCTCTGATGGCGTTTTGGCAGTGTTTCCAATGGTCTTCGATGCTTGATGCTGACGGCATTGGACCTCTTAAGAGATTAAGAGACACTCGATCGGAAAAGGACTTGGCGATCTGTTGCGATTGTAGCCGTCTGACGTCGAATTTTCTCACAGCATTGGTTTGTCTTGCCGTAATTTGGGATATCCGCAACCGTACCTTGGCTACAACAAGGTAATGATCCGAGTCGATGTTGGCTCCTCGTACGTACGGACATCCATAATACTGGAGGAGTGTCTTGCGTCGATCGCAATGTGATCAATCTGGTTGACTGATGATTGATCAGGAGTTCTCCAAGTCCCCTTGTGTATGTCGAGATGTGGGAACCGCGAGCTAGTCACGACAATGTTTCGCTCCGCCGCAAAGTCGATAAGCCTGAATCCGTTATCGGAGGTGGTGTTGTGCAGGCTTTATTTTCCGATTTTTCCACCAAAGATACCCTCTCTTCGTAGCTTTGTATTAAAATCACCGAGGACAATTTTAATGTCATAGCTAGGGCATTGCTCGTAGGTCTTGTTGAGAAGCTCGTAGAAGGCATCCTTGGTGTCGTCATCTTTCTCCTCTGTGGGGCCATGCACGTATATGAGGCAAATGTTGGCGAATTTAGCCTTAATGCGGATTGCTACGAGACGATCGCTCTTATGCCGGAAGCTCAGGACTTCCTGTCTTAGTCTGCCTCCGACAACAAATCCGCATCCAAATAAGCGCTGCTTTTGCCGTCGATAGCAATTGCCGTAGTAGATGTCGCAGTTTGTCATCTTCTTTTTGTCCGGCCCATCCCATCGCATTTCTTGGATGGCGGTTATGTCTGCTTTGCAGCAGTCTAGGGCCTCCGCTAGTTGCTCGGCTGCACGTGGGCTAATAAGGGATCTAACATTCCACGTGCATATCCGAAGCTCATTGTCCTTAAATCGTTTGCGTGGGTTGTCAACAGTAGATCCGTCCATATCCGAGGCTTGTTGATGCTTAGTAACTTAATTTTTTTTTTAAATGGCCGGGAAGTTACCCCGGCGGCACAACCCCCAACCTGGAGGACCAGTTCCATTTTAAGTGCCCCTAGGACGAGGGGTCGGTTACACCGAAGCCAGTAACCCATTCCGGGATGTGAGCGCTGCCGTTGGCCCTTATAGAGCTCGTCCACCACCATCTCTTTTCCAAGACCCTGACTAAGTCCTGGAAATCCTTTCCGGCCTGAGCTCCAAATATGTCGGAGTAGCCCGGATAAGGTCTTGTTTTGTTTTTCCGACACTAATCCTGGTTAATGGCGCAGGAAACTCGCCATTTGCCCTCTTCACTTCGCAACCTCTAGTGAGATACCCAGATGGCGTCACGGGGAGGCGTGAAGTAAGACTTATTAGCAGAGCTGCAAGATGTTCGGCTGCAGAGGTTCATTCTCGTCATTTAAGGAACCAGCACCTGTCGGAAGATGCTACTTCTATGAGGCCTTCTACTAATCGTTGCCATCCAAGACGAAACTTACGTTTGAGTAATTAAGGATGGTCCTTATCGAAACTGAGGGCATGGTGAATGCACGACCTTTTACGTACATGAGCAGCTATCCACTTTAACACCAACGCAGTTTTTGATGACCAACACCATACAATAGTTTCTGACAACATCATCGTAAAATTGAGCTCCCTAGAGATTCGAAATCTTAGAAAGCAGCAAATATAGTATACTAACTAACTGTGGAACCGTTGGCGGTCTGAATACGTCCAACATCTAAGATCGTTGCATCTAAAAGTTGACAGTTGTGAAAAAAACATAAGTCGATCGAGACGCTTAGGTAAGAGCATATGAAGTAAGGTACTCAGACGATACGCCAACTCAAAAACATGGTCAGCCGTTATACTCTTTGAAGTCTCATCTTCCTTCCTGACTCTGGCAATTGCATTCCACAAAAGGACATACTTTCAAAGGCGCAGATTTTAACAAGTAGATAAACCTCATTAGTAAGATTTATTCCACTAATTTGTACAAATAACAGTCGTACAGCCAAGGTGATCACCAACATTTCCATTTATTTGTCTTTTGCATTCAAAGAAAAATATGTTCACTTTGTCTTGGAACTTTTGCTAATTACTAATGTCGCCTTGAGGGGAAATCTGTTGTTCTCTTTTCTCCCAAATTACTCATAATTAACGCCACTCCACCGTAAAACAAAGTCCTTCGACCATGACCCATAAAAGAAATATTTTTCCCATTTCTCCCCACAGAAAAATGTATAACAACAAATTAGTGCGGCTTCCGCACAACAAAGTACACCTACATCGTCCGGTTTGCTGACCCAGAGCTCACTCCTCAAAACTAACAATCTCCAGAATTGTTACCTAAAACTTTTGTTAATTGCAAGCCATTATCGCCAGGATAATACGTACACTATACTGTCGCATGTACAAGTGTGTTTTGGAAAAGTTTCACTTATCTCTGCCGCAATGGCAGTAAATAAATCCTCATTATCCACAAAATAAGGACATTTCGGTAGTTCTTCCCAGAAAAAGTCGCGGTCAGAGTGGGAGTTGGTTTGTGTTTTGTTTTTTTTTTTTTTAGAAATAAATGGACCACTCTTGTCCTTAATTTAATTGCGATTCTGTATTGCGAATAAATTCTAATCCTGAGTAATGAATCCGTTGACATTTGCTGAACAACCGAGTGAATTTAAACATTTCACAAAATATTTACAATTGCTTTCACCCAAAAGGATACGAGTATTTGTACAGTATTTGTGTACTTCCTTTCATTTATCCTTATTAGTGTAGTAAATCTTTTTGTTTTTTTTTTGCAGGACCTTATGTATAGTACAATGTTGGAGCACGAGCATTGGCATTTAAATTCTGTGGAGTGTTCACTGTTTGATAAAACAAATCGGGCATATGCAAACAAGGGTACGAGTGTGACTGCATTTTATCTACATTATATTGTAGATCCTGCGAAAGTTAATAAATAGCGTTCAGGTCGCCCACAAATTATCTGCAGTGTAATCGATTTTATTCCCTCCCAGACGCATAAACATTGATTAAGGATTGCTGTGCACCGTTGCCGTTTGTTGCAATTACATACTCGTGTGTATTGTAGTAGTACTTAAGTAGTAGACATGGATACCATTCTCTGATACTTCTTTTGATGAAACTTGTCAATAAGAAAATTTAGGAATTATCTTTCGTTGGTCTGAAGTATTTCTGAAGTGTCTCTCGTTTTCATAACGACGAGGTATAGAAGGTTGAGTTGCTCCATCCTTCCATGGCCACATTTTATAATTCACTTCACTGATGAATGAATAGTTGAAGTGGAAATCCAAGTGGTCGGAAGCCATTCACTATCCTGTTCACCCTTTCGTTTAATTGCACGGGGAGAGGGAATCTGCGATTTTATGGCGGTTTCGAACGGCGGGAGAAAGGCAGAAAGTTTCACTTTTAGAAGTTTGCCATTGTCCGGTTGGTGTTGTGAGCTTGAACAACCAGATGAATGTCTCATCTTCATCATCAGAGCAGAGCATTGTCTGCAACGCAATAACCAAATAAAACATTGTTACCATCGTCGGTGTAGCGCAATTTCGAGTCGCTTGTTCCAGGATTCTTTCAATGGCCTACCAATGAGGGAGACGAAAATTAAATTTAAATTGATCAACATCGTTTGCCGATGCTGTTTCAGGTATTGTTATTTGAGGGAGCTTCAACAAGTAGCCAACAACAGCGTCAACACAGAAAAACTTCATTGGTTGAACCCATATATTTCGACAACTTAACATTTACTTAACATAGCACTCCAGATTGAAATACATCTGCAGTTCTTCACGCCCAAAGAAGCAGCGATTAGCCAAAGTGATTTTCGCATGATTTCTGCGCTGCTTGCGTATTGGAGCTAACAGCGGAGCTAAGATATCATAGATAAAGGGGTTCACGACCTCAAAGTTGAAGCTGACTATGGGGACGTCCCACTAAGGAATTTTCCCGCGTTTGATTCAGTAGTCGCTCACTTTGTTCTTCTAATTATGTTAGTGGCGAATGTACTATATATGCGGCTTACTAACTAAGACTTTTGAAAGACGGTGCATCTGAAGTTGACAATTTTTTGGAAAAACAATCTTAATAAAATCCCATAAGAAGACATCGCATTGTTGAAGTCCTTTTCTGGCTATTGGGGGTCTCGGTCTCTTATTAACACTGACGGAGCAGCGTATATTCTTCATCATCATCATACATAGTCGAATGAGCTTTGGGGGATGCCAAAACTGGAAATGTCTCTTTCTATAGGTGTTGTCATCGCGGCTTTGAAATAAGTCAAGAAGTGTGTTTGTGTTTCGATTTTGAATTTCTCAGTCTTTTCCGAGATCTGCCGCAAAATGAAAATTCGATCTATGGTGGACATTCCCAGCCTAAAAGCAGTTTGATAGTGGCCGGTCAGACTAGACTGATTCACCTGTAGTTAGTGCAGTTCAGAGGATCGCCCTTCTAAAGGATTGAACAAACCATGCTTAGGTTCGATTCGCCAGGCAAACCTACTTCGTACGCCCAGATTTTGGAAATGATTTAATGTATGCTCCGTAGCTATTTAAGCTATCGGGTCCAGTAGTCTTATTGAATTTAAGCTAAGAAATTACTGTCCTAACTTCATCTTGGTCGGGTGGACAGAGATGTTGTCAGCCTTCGTCGAGCTTCAATGGACTGAATTCCGTTCATCACCGTTTAACAGTCTAAGCTTCGACGGCTTTTCTGGTATGAGTTTTTCTACTCTTTTTTGGCAGATTTCTGTTCGCCTTATTTGCTAATAAATCTTCCGAATCCGATCTTTCTTGTAGCACGTTCTAAAGGTCTCGATCGAGCGCTTCTCGTGCTCTTTAACTCGTAACATCTCCTATTATTCTAGATTTTCCTTTCTGCTTTCAATGTTGAGTCATGTGACGCCGATTGAAACGTTGTTCATCAAATTTAGCTCTTTGATCGCTCCTTGGCAGTGATGCGGCTGGGCATCTTTGTTCGATGCTCGGATCGTAGAACCTTTTCAGAGATTAGACAAGACTCGATCAGAAAAATACCTGGCGGTCTTTTGCAATGAACTTTTACACATCCAATAAACTCTGGGAGTGCCTTGCATCGATCGCAGTATCACCAAAGTTTGAAGTTTTGCTAGGTCCCTGCTTCGCCAGGTCCTTTTAATAATGTAAGGGTGTAGGTGCTAGCTTTACATTAAGTATCGTTGTCATCTCATCACTAAGATTGTGTCCGTTTTGGGAAGTTATGTCAGATTCTATTTTGCGACTATATTTCCGAAGAAGCCCTCCTTGGTAAGCGCGCTAATAAAATCGCCAAGGACGGTTTTTTTTACATCATGTATTGGGCTTTGCTTATATATTTTACCGAGGATTTTGTCAAAGCAGTCTCTGGTAAGTTCACACGTCTCCCCTGTCAGGGCATGATACTAGTAGCCTTCAAGCATGCTTATAGGCCTGAAGTTCAAGATTTGCTGGCAAGTGCAAATCGCTAAAACGGAAATGCAGCCCTCAGCATGGTTGTGGCTCGTGCAGTATACGCCATTGCTCCATCCTATTGGCACCACATACATATTCTCCAGTCCCAATTCATCCAACTGAGGAAGGAGAAAGTCGTTGAGCATGGCTCTGTAGCGCTCGCCGTCCAAAGTAGTCGAAAAAATAAGGCCCGATGACGCCTCCAGCGTCTCCCCAACGCCTCCAGCGTAAACAGCACACCTCACAACTATGAGTGAGTGTAATAGCTCTTCCTGGGGTGTACGCAGATTTTTGGTGGCCCAGAAGCGATAGTTTTGCTTGTTCACATATCCACTGAGGTGGATATGGGCCTCGTCGCTCATAATGATTTTTGATGAAAAGTTGGTTCTCTCGTGGTCGAGATTCAGGATGGCTTGAGCGTAGGGTACACGTGTTTGGCGGACAATAGCTAACAGCTGATATACTGTCTGCACTTTGTAGGAGAATATCTTACAGTCTTTCACCAAATTTCTCTGTGAAGACCGTTGATTGATGCCCAATTGCGTGGTACATCATCTTGTCGATACTGCGAGCTCCTCTGCGACATCTTCAACTACAGCTGCGATATACTCAGCAGAACGGCTGCTTCGCGGCCGGACAGACCTCTCAACACCTCATGTTGTCCCATACTCTTCTAGGCGAGTGGCTAAACGTGTCGCAGTGTTTGCTTAGTTGATGTCAGACTACCGGGAAATCTGCGCCGAAATTCACACCACCGATTATTCTCTTGTTGACGTGCTTATCTGTTTACTTAACAAATGCCAAAGTAGAATTGACATTTGCTTCCATTTGTAAAAATTATAGCATTGTCCGATAGGGTGATGTCTTTTGCGTCACCTAGTATGTGTGTTTTGTACTAGTTGATGATCTCCGTTCGTTGTTGAGATCGAAAATTCCAAGTGGAGATCTGAAGATTGTTTTCCTTAAATCATTATCCAGGGTCGTCAACAGTGAATTCGCCATTGTTCGAAGCTATCACGTGGTTCGTCATAATTTTTTTTATCGCTTTTGTAGAAGGTTGTGAGCCATATGACGGCGAAGGCCAGTATTATGTAAATTGGCGAGTAAAATAAGGATTTGCGCGTGTAAGTGAGAATTTAGAGCAATACGCTACGGTTGCTGAGCTGCTGGCCAAGTAAAGGGTAGTTCTATTATTATAAGATGTGGAGTACGAGTGGTGTAGTTCCGAAATAAGAGAGAAATTGTAGCTCTTCCTGCAAGAGTCTTCATGTTTTCGAGGTTGTTGTTCGCATTCAAAAATCTTATTTGGAAGCGAACCAACTTCGATAGACATGGGTAAAGGATAGCTGTGACGAACCGAACTTTCCGTTTTTATGAAAACTTGTCCATCCACCGCGTGATATGACTTAATATGGCTGGACCTTGAGGGTATTTTGATATAAAACTCTCTTGTATGTCCTACGAAAGATGAGATATCATAAGTCGATGTGTACTTACTTTTCTGGGTAAGTAGGTGGCGAATAGCTCAATCTTTTTACCATTGAACAGATGATTTCACATTTACTATAAATACTTTTATAGAGCTCATCCAATTACACGATGATGCTAGGAGTTATATGTTCCGGTGGTTTCTCGCTATTGCAGTCATCCGATTTCAATCTTTTTTATGATATTTCTACGGTGCTACTGTAATATATCTGTGTGCATCTTGGCAGCAATAGTACCCCATTGGAAGGCTTAAAATATTTTTCATTGTATTATAGTATTGCTACTACTATCGTACTATGTTACTCCTATCCTTATGCTCGCGACAGCACTGTTACTATGAGAACTTTTCTGCAGATTATCATTCGTTGGCGACCGCAGCGAATGAAGAAAGAGGATATCCAGGAACTACCACAACAGGGCAACCAACAAAAACAAAAAATAGTTAAAGGACAAACCAGCTATGGATAAGTGGAACGTTAATGTAAAATTCCATTAACACTTTTCGTATGCCACTGACAGACAGGTATGTAGCTGGACTTGTGAAAGTTTTCGCTCTTCGTTCATATGATGATAGTCGCTACAGTGTTGCCGTTAAAATTTTCTAGCAGATGACCTCTACCAATTACCATCTATACTGTGAACTTAATCCGTGAATATGCTGTGTCCATTTTCCAGTCTAGGACAAAGTTTTATTTGCAAGCTGACACCTGCTACCTTATTTGTGTTCGTGCTCGGCGTTGCTGCACAGGATACAAAGTCTTTTTTGGGTTTTGTTTTGGGAAGTTTTTGGGTGGGAACGATTTGAAATAAATTGGGAAACCATGCACACACATACAACAGATCATTTTATACTGGAGACTATTTAACGGCAAAAGGGAATAGAACCGCAAAATGCCGGAAAATTGGGTGCTTCCATTCGGAAATTGGAGTTTTTGAATTTTTTCTATTTTTTTTGGGGACGAAAACATCCTATTTAAAGTTGATGGTGGCACTTTTTATAGATAGATAAATGAGATGTTAAAAAGTGATTTGGTAACTTTAAACGAGAGGATTTAAGTAGATAAGTGTCTGGCTTAAGTGAATATCTATCTTCACAAAATGACTTAATTGGTGAGTTGTTTTTTCGTAGCAGAGGTGTAAAATGTTCCTTTACAGCGGGATGTAGGCAATATGGGCTTGATTTCCAAACGTTCATTACGTTCATTGGCTTAAACTTGTAAAGTTTTCATATGAACTTGATACGGCAAAGTGGTATCTCAATAAAGAGCCCAGTATCTGCGTTTGTCCTCAGTATTCGTTGAAGGTATATGATAGAAGCACTTCTGACTTCTTTGATATTCTGTTGACTGCTTCTACAAGATTCTTTGAGTTGCCTGCAGTCTATATTTTGCCGAATATAAATAAATATCGGAATTAGCTCAAGTCTCACCTTTGGATGTGGCTCATTGTGGTTTCATTTCAACTTGCTTTATTTGAGCCGCCGTTAATATAGTACATTGGGCACAGTATTATCCGACTTAAAGCAGCGTTTCCACAAATCATTAGTAAGGCAGTGGCCTGCTTACAGTCAAACTCAGTTGAAGTGTGCAGACAAGTTTAGAGTTGGATTCACGAGACCAAATTTTGAAAAATTACCTAAAGACCCCCGTCTTTAAGAATATGAAATATTGCCTAATCTTTTAGGATATTGCATACGGTTGCCAAAGCGACTTCGCCATCCTCTGAGTAATAAACCATCATGTCGCGCTAAAGGCTAGTCTAAATTGTCCGATGACTTTACACCGATACGGATTATTGTACTTATGTGAATATAAGAAGTACAACAAAGTAAGGCCACCAAAGGTCGACGCTAAAGGGCTGGCTGCTCTTTTAAAATTTTGAGAGATATTCGGAGGTTTTATTGGAGAACAAATCAAACCTTCTATGACTACAGATTCAGAACGAGGATGAACATGGAAATCTAGTACAAGAATTGCAGTCAGCACTGAGGGAGACGTGGAGAGACTACTAAGTCAGACTCTTATATGGCGATGATGGTAAAAACACCGCCGTCAGAGAATTCCCCTTCCCTGACCGGGACTAGATTAACGTCACAATATGAAATCTAAAGTCTTATTAACTTGCTGGTACTCGTATATGGACTGGACTTATCTGTAAGACATGGTCAGAGAATACGTTCCTGAATCGAAGGATCTCAGAACCGTTTTAATTCCTGCTGCCTCGAAATGTAATACAAGTAATAGAGTGAAATCTGCATCTTTTGTACCCTTCTCAGAAGGCAGAAACTACATTAGAAACCAACGCAAGGTAGTGTGCTCTCTCCAATACTATGGAACATGTTCCACAATAGCATGCTCATCAAATAAGATTACGTGGTATATAGTGTAGTATACAAGACAGCTATAGGTGCAAGATAAAACACAAAACCATGCACTGGATCTACACCACGGTCGTCAGACCAATAACCCATTAGTGGCCTACACAGGGAAGCCGACATAACATCGACTTAAAATAAGTACAAGAAGCTGCTCACGTAAGTTTCACTGGCGAGCAATTAATCTGTAGAGTGGGTACTCTCCATCAACTTGCTAACCAACAAAATTGATAGTTATAGGAGGTGGAGACGGATGACAAATATGTTTACCACTGAATGGACTTGTCCTTCAGTCTACTAGGAAATCTGTATGTACTCTCAAATAGAAATCTTTGCTTTTAACCAGGCTGCCCTCGTCGATTAGTGAAATTGAACGGATATCCCAAAATTCACGTAAGAAGTTATTTTGATGGAAAACACAGGTTTTTAACTAATAGATATTTACTTAATTTAGGTAGCGCTACAGTCAATAATCACCTCCAGCCATCCTGACCTTTGGCTAGCCGCATCCAGCCTTGCAAGCTAAGCTGACTGAGGTCCCCTTCTACTTGCATGCGTCACCTAACTCTCGGTCTTCCTCTACTGCACTGTGCTTCGGTGGTGGATTCGAAGATTTTTCGGACCGGAGCGTTAGTGTCTATCTGTTCTTTATAACCTAGCCACCTCAGTCGTTGGATCACTACTCTTTCGGCTAGGTCAATGTCGCTGTACAATTCTACAGTTTGTCGTTGTATTTCCTCCTCAACTTTGTACTTGACAGCATATACTTACTTGTTGACAGCCTGAACCATTCTCGCCGTTTCCGTCTCAATACTCGGAAAAGCGCCACTGGCATCACGTTGCTTTCCTTAGATTATGTCAATATTTTCGGCGTATGCGAGTTATTAAATGGTCATTAGAAAAATTGTGCCTCTTATATCCACGCGTGAGTTTTGCACTATTCTTTCAAGAATAATGTTGAAGAAATAGCATGACAGCGAAAACCCCCACTTGTTCTTGCGTTGTTCGGGATATCCGAAACCGTACCTTAGCTACAACAAAGTAATGGTCCGAGTTGATGTAATACTGGAGGAGTGTCTTGCGATGGTCGCAATGTGGTCAATCTGGTCGACCGTTAATTCATCGGGACTTGTTCAAGTCTCTTTGTAAATGTCGCGATATGAGGGTCCAGCTACGAGAACGTTTCGCCCTGCCGCAAAGGCTAATTTTCTGAATCCATTATCAGGGGTGGTATCGTGCAGGCTATAGATGCCCTTTTTTCCTAGCTTTGCATTAATATCGCCAAAGACAATTTTAATGCCATAGCTAGAGCATTGCCCGGTCTGAGTTCTAAATATTCCGCAGTTGCCGGGGTAAGATCTCATTTGTTCCGGGATCTTACTTCACCGTTGTTTTCATCTGGAGGAATTCATCCGCTTTCCCGTTTAAAGTGCTGCTATTTTTGTCTGCATATAAGTTTAGCAAGTCTAGTTCGGATGAACACCGACCAGTACCCGACGGTGATCACGTTTAGGTAAAATAAGCACAATAGATGTGTAGAAACAGTTGCAGCACTGGATATTGCCAGGTTGACACCTTTCAGTACCTACCCTGTTTCTACAGTTGTTCGCAAATATATGTAAAAATTTTCCATGAAGGCTTTGCATAAATGTGGCTGAATTTTGTTGATTTGAATTGAATGACTTCTTGATATGTATGGCATATGGCACTACCTTGTTGAAACCATAAGGTTTATCATATCGTGATAGCGAGCATCGTTAACTGGTATTGCCTGACTAACCGTATTTTCAAAGAAGAGTCATGCGTTGGTGCCACAAGTTCAAAATCTACACCTAAAAGCGACATTTTGTCGATGCATTTGTATCTCAATACACACTCGTGGATTTCGTGTTTCAACAAATCCATCAAGATGAAAATCAGCATCAGCTTGTTATTGCATGCGAAGTGATTAAGTATTCCTCACAACTATGTTTTTTTGTAGGAGCTGCATGGATGGCAACAAAGAGAAATCGTTGGCATACTTTCTCTGAAACTCATCTACTCGTACCTCGACGCGCATCTGAATCCAATCTCTAGTTGGACAAATTTGTCAAGAAATCTCGTTGGTTCTATGCTTTCTCAGTAGCATCACAATCGACTTGTTACTGGTTCAAGCATACGTCAGCAAGGACCACAATTTATCTTTATTTTACAGTTTTCTTCAACGTATACTATCGACTATTTGGCGAAATTAGTTTTCTCTTAGTGGCAATGGCAACAAAAATGAGAAACGGGTCACATAAGTATTTTCTGCTTCTTGAAACAAAAGAGGTCCTAACCTCGTACCTTGAGGTACACCAGCAGCATTAGTATTTTATTGCAGTGTGTGTATCTAGCTTACTGATCGAAATTGAATCTTAGGTTCTAAGTTTGTATCTACATGATTATCCTCATTTTTTTCCTTCCAGCACAACTTTATGGCACCGAAAAGAAGTACACGACCCATAAAAAGAAAACTTATTTTAATGATGGCTTTCCCTAAAGTGTGCTGTGAATAAATAATCAAAAAAGATAAACCACCTAAGGTGCACATGCATTATAGACGTCAAATTCCTTTACAGAAGCATTCCTTCAGACTATCTTTACCTACGTCCAACATATCAAGTTGAAGCTGCAGTTTTTATGTTCACATAAAACTTCAATGTTCGTACAATGGATTTTTATCATCTCCATGGTTTTAGTTCATGCTTTATCCATTCACTTGTAGAGAATCGTAAAAACTCTTGTTACCTAGGACCTATAAGATAGCAACGATCACATGCATTGTTTCTTGTGGAAAAGTACACTATACTCATTCGCTGTTAAGTGCTTTCTGCAATAGAGATGTGTTGCTGCATCATACAACTAATGTAAGGGAATGAAAAGACTGGTATTGGGTTGCTCACTCAAATTCATCATCATCATCGTCATCGTCTTCACCAACATCCACATCATCAAATATCTCACTACACACTTAATGGAGTACTCTTAACGCTTCGTTTTTATTTTCTACTTTATACGCGTTCTTCAAAAAAGTCATGTTCCTGTTTCATTGAAATATCTCTCATTTGTCGGGTGTTGTCTGGGATTTGTTGCAAGAAACCACTGTTTTTTGGTTCCTTTAAATCCCAACAATTTGATTTTATTGTGATTCTTTATCACCAGTTTACAGTGCGAAAAAGAACTGTGGAACAATGTGCGTTCAGATAAAACTTGACACTGACAAACTGCAGAAAAGTTATAGGTTTTCCTGTTGAATATCGACTTTTTGAAGGCATCTCCGAGGGCATAGTCAGATAGAGAAGAACGTTTTCAAGTATCTGTGACGTGAGTGTATGAAAGTGTAAGCTTATTTCGGCTTCGGTTTGGTTTTGAACCAATTTTGGAAGGCTTTTCATCACTTCTTTACAAGTGCAAGTTCAATTTGTTTCTCCTGAGAGTTTGTTCGGACCGAAAGGAGGGAAATATCTTTGTAAAGCAACCATTTGGCGAGACAGAGATGTTTTCATTACAAACGACGACTTCATCACCTTTACCTACAGCTTTGTGAATTGTGCGGATCCATGAATATACATTAACTTCCCTTAAAAGTTGAAAACTGGCACATTTTCTTAATAGATAGACCGAGGTGGACTAGGGCCACAAGTATGTTTCTCCAATCAACTCTGATGTTTGCTCTACCTGTTTTCGATTTGCAGTTGATTTAAATTCTCATTTCTTGTGCCAGCTGAGGTGTTGGTCTTCCTCTTCTACACTTTGGCGTAATGGATTCAAAGGCTTTTTGAGAGTTCGCGCCTAATCACTTACATAAACTAGATGCCCATGAATTCCGATTCTTAAGCTAAGTACATTTCCTTTCATAGCCCATTCTTACAGCCTACGGTAAATTCCTTCTTCATTTCTCTCTTAGCACTTTTCTTTAGAAACAATCAGGCCCTTCTCTTCCTATTTTGATTAAATCAGGGTCAGTGATGGTCTGAGATGGTTAGTATTTAATAGAACACTGTTTTGGTTATCTAAGACGTACTATGCGATAAAAAAGAGTAACTCTTCGAATTATCTCCAAGGTTGGATCAGTGTTTGTATAAACTATGAAATCTATGTTTTAACTTCCTCGATGTCCTTTTTCGACAACAACGTTTGCTTCGTTTCGTCTCGCCTTCTATCTTCGCCGATTCTCCTTCAATCCTGAAAAATGCCTTACAGGCAACTTCCTGTATTCTGTTGATAATGTCTTTGTCATCCCCATAGACAAGTAGTTGGATAGTGCACAGCCTCTAGTGCTGATTTAAGGGTTTCGTGCAATACCCTCATCCACGGTGTCAAAGAAATCGCGTGACAGTGGACCGTTTCACTAGCAGCCCTTGTTGACATCATTCTCCATCATCATTCTCCCTTCCATTCATACTTTGGTGTCCTGTGATATTCATGTCATTTTCTGGTAAAAAAATGTTTGCACGCCTTTCCTGCAATCACAGACGTCCGTTGAGGAAAAAAGAACGTTCAAAGAACGGCTTTCATTAACATTACAGGTTCGCACCCCTACGGCAGCGTTGGACACCTTTCTAAACCTAACACCGCTTGATTTACAGATCAAAAACTTGCTGGCAACAGTGCAATACCACTCAAAAAACGGGTTAATTCAAGGGCAGTAGCTTCGGATACCGCACGATCCTAGCGGAGCTACTGTCAAGTAACCAATTTCAACGAATAAAATTTCCTTGATCAACTTAGACATTCCGATGTACTCAGGCCAAATTGCAATTTTCACAGATGGCTCGAAAACAGAGGAAGGAACAGGTTCGGATATCTTCTAAGAAGACCCAGAGATTATAGAGTCTACCTATAAGACCACCGGATGCAAGTAGTATCTTTTAATCAGAGGTTCTCAGGGTGACTGAGCTAATGCAAATGAGACCGGTATTCGGAAGAGATATCGCTATCTACGTCGACTGCTGCTGTCTACTGACTGCTCTTTAGGCAATGAAATCGACTAACATCCAATCTGATAGTTAGGGGCTGTCGCACAATACTCAAAGCATTATGCATTCAGAACCGGGTGAGACTGTACTGGGTGCCAGTACACTGCGGTGTAGATGGAAATGAGCAAGCGGATGAACCATCAAGAAGAGGAAGATTACTCGATTATAGTGAGGTTTTCAATATCAAACCACCCCTCAGCATAGTAAGCGGCACTATCGAGGAAAGGACCATAGAGACTGCTAACCTTGGGTGGTCGAATCTTGAAGAACGTAGGGTATCTAGGGAAAATTAAACAGGGATAAGCTTAGGATAATAATAGGAATCCTGACAGGACACTGTCTCCTTTGGAAACACGCCAAAGACTAAAATTGTCAAATACGGACATTTGTAGATGCGGCGATCTGCAAATGCTTGAGGACATGCAAATGGTTGATGGCATAATACGAGTATACATACTGTATGAATGTGCGGCAATATCGCGTAGTCGAAGGATGGCATAGATTCTAAAGGCCTTCTTGGTTTTTGCAAAGAAATTGGATGTTTTACCAAGGAGATTGCCCTTTAAACAAAACCTGGTTCCGCAGGGATCGCGATGGGCCTGTTTTGGTGCCTAATGCTTGTGTGACGCAGCTCTGTTTTACCCTAATCTTACCTAGGCTCTGTTGAAGGCAAATGTCTCACTTTACCCTTCGAAATAATTTAAAATATCCGGATTCGTTCGTAAAATGTTCGAGCAAAATTTGCCTTCGAAATGCCAAATCTGGAATATGTGCTCTCTAGTCATTACAACCTGCAAACATTCAAAAACAAGGTAAATTTGGCTTACTGTTTTTTTGCTTGGTAGGGCAAAATTATTCTCCGCAAGCTGAGGATTTGAATATACTTTTGCGGGAGATTTGGACTTTGGATCAATGGAAGTCGGTGAAAGGTGTTTCTTATGCCAACAAAAGAGGGCAATTCAAAATGGGCGAGAGACCATCTCATCAACTATTGAAAAAGTTATATTGAAGTTCATCATGAACGTCGAAATACCCTACCGACATGATTCTCCCACAAATGATCCTACTTCTTACAAGTCTGGCTGGAACTGAAGCTCCTGCATCTCATGATACCTGAATTAAGTCTCTGGCCAGGCTACCAGAAAGACCGCTTCAGATCTATTTTTCAACTGCCAACTAAACGGGTTCAAAATGATGCCGATTATCTTAATGTAATGGAGCTATAGTCCGAGATGAGCCTTGACACTAACTCAACGGCCTGTCTCTAGCTAGAATTAGCTCTTGTGTCGTCCCCTTTAACTTGCATGCAACCTTCTAGACCGGGCTGTGACGTCAATTCATCAATTTGCTCCAGGCATCTCAGAAGTTTTGCCCCTGATTGGACTCATATTGCTGTACAGCGCTTATAGTTCATTTATGGGATCAAAAATCGCAGGCATAGTTTCGATCCTTGTTTCAAAATTCAACAAGATAGCCTCTAGCTTGGAAATTGCATTTTGCATCAACTTGCATTGCATCTTCATCATAGCGCTGACTCCTTTAGTCCCGAACAGCCTGATACTTTGACCTTTTTTTTTGACCAAGATATTGTTGTGAAGATTTTGCATACACTGGACAAAGGTTACCACTTACTATATTGGACACTTGGCATAACTTTTCTTCTACTCGTAGATTCATGTATTTTGAATAGAATCTCAAGTATTATAGTCTTAACCCAAAACCGTACCCATCGGTCGGCACTTTTTGAAAGGATTTCAACATCTTTAACTCATGTTCTTTTTGTCTGGCGGTAAGTAAGTACCGCAAAACCTGTACTGTTCCCTGTATATCTGTGGGTACTTTGAGTTTTGCCAGTTACACACTCTATTTAAGCACTAATTCAGGGCTTAACAGAAAATCCATTTAAAATGCGCAACCAAGCGGAAGCACTACAAAAGTCTACACCAGTGGTACCAAGTAAGCAACAATAAGGAACAATTCAAAGGAATGGGAAAGAGGCAAAATTTGCCACTAACTCAGTAAGGAAATTGCCAAGAATATCATGAAATGCAGGAATCCTATCATAAAGATGAAAAGCAAAACGACAAAGTGAGAGAGGATATACCAAAAGCGGTAGCTGTATCACATCAACAACAACAGCATCAACTCCATACGCCTTCTATGTGCTAAAACACAAGATGATGGTGTAGAAAAGAGGATTAACCCTAGTTCCTCTGCTTGAATAATTTAGTTCGCTTAATGGATTTACCTGCTCGGCAGTCCTTACACTCACAAGGATGTGTAAATTACGTGCATTTATTCAGCCCGCATATCACTTGCCATTATTTTGGTCCTTTTCCTCCTTTGCTCTAGCTACGTAAATATGTATTTCTGATGAAGGCAAAGGTTTGTTGAAAAATTTCTATCTCGTTATTCAAGTCGACTCAACTCAACCCTATTTGAGCTCATTTCGGCAGAGGCTTCTGAATACCTTATCTACTCCTTCTAACATACATATCATTATCATTGTCATCATCTTCATGCCTTCAATCAATCTCATATCAAGCTATCAACCATTATAGAGGTAATAGGATGAAAATGAAATGAAAAAGCAGGGCAAGGATGCTCCTCTCTGAAGCAATTTGAAGAATTCTTCTCTAATCTAAAAGAGAACGATTTTCACGCCTTCGTTCTTTGAGTTTTGGGCAAAACCATTATAAGAGTAAATATTGGCTTCGGTCTCATAAGAAGTGAAATGAGAAGTACGGATAGAGTCTGTTTTTCTTCTTCTGTGCTTAAAGTCTCATTAAAATTTATCTTAAGGATTTTTCTTCTTAAAAACGGAAAGGACATATTGAATGGAACTAATTTTGGTGAACGATCATAGGGACTCTTAAAAAAAGTGAAGTTATGCAGCCATTTAAAAGCCATCATTAGGTTTCTTAGGATAGAGTTGAGAGTTGTCAATGTACTTCTTGTTCAGATATTAATAGGTCGATACGCACTCTCCTTCCATTTCGCAATAATTGTATAAAGACACCGTTCCATCGGATACACTCCCCTGATAATATCGTCGCTACTTTGACGGCTACGTACCCTTCTAAGATGAAACATATCACATTAAAAGCTTACAAAACCATGAGATGGAACACTTTCAGAATTTAAAACGATGTACCACAGGGTTGCATTTTATCACCGCTTCTTTTTCTGGTGATAAAAAACAATGTTTCCAGGCTGCACTATCCGATGAACCAGAACGTTTTCCTGAAATATTTTGATTTCGCTTGTGAGAGAATATGTTCATGGACCTACAGTAGATAATTAACAATTTGAAAGGGGAGAACTTTAGAGATATTAGGGCTATGGATACATGTTTTTGAAACCGATATTTTTGAAGGAGGTAGAGGAATCTGACTCCACTCTGGGTACTGAGCCATTGCGAGGCCACCCACACTGCGATTAAGGTTTAAACCACAGCCACCATGAAGCTCCCACAAGGGGGACTACCTCAACAAGTTAGGCCCAGACCGAAGTCCGGGGGGCTCCTAACTCCCACGGTACCGTGTTTTAAGTCCTGGTATGGACTACCGGTGGTTTTGCAACTCAACAAGACCTACGACCTGCAGCTTGTTACTGGACAAACCATATCAATCATCAGAAAGGAAAGTTCTGATGGTGTTTATGATAAGTCCAGTATTTACTCTTCTCCCGCTTCTTATTAGACAACGTCATTGATGGACAAAGGCTTGATAATTGGGCTGGGGCCCTCGGTAGCTACAATTTGGAGAAAATGGTATAACTATCTGGGGCTAAATGTGAGTCCACGTTTGCGTGACGAATGGAATTGAGTCTCAGCATTGAGTCTCATCGCTGAACACAATTCTTCGATAAAACAGTGAATCCAATGTCAGTTGATTTTGAGCCCTTCCACCGAAGTTTTGACGCATCCAATTGTTATATCAATTCTTCAATTGGTTCAATTCTTGCACCAACTGGATCTTGCAAGCCTTTAAACTAAGATCTTTGCGTACAATTTTCCAAAAAGTGGACGGATAAAGACCAAGCTTTTCTGAATGACGCCGAATCGGATACACTCCAAGTACGCACTCTTCTTATGTGTCTCAGTGCTACTGCATCTTCCGAGAAAATGTTCTGCGAATAAGGTCAACAATACGGCGAATAGTGGTGTCAGATGGTCGTTTTTGTCGGGTGTAATATGGTGCAGTGCTTTGGAAGTTTGGTTACGTCGTTGAGGCGTAAGTAAGTGTAAGATAGAATTCTATAGGCTACTGCGTGAAGATGACATTGATAGCTTGCGCTCTGATAATTGGTTTGATAGATACTCGTACATAAGATAATGGCTTGACAGTCCGGTTTGGAACATGGTCAAAAGTCGCTGTAGGTTATTTCACATAACTTTTCGGCTACCTTCGACGCTATCAAAAGAAGTAATGTTGGTCTCATTGTACTAATTCACGCTGTTTCGTGCATCCTTAAGGGTTGCGTCCAGGTAACTAGATTAGTGTCTCTAGAGTGCGATCAGTTTCGAAGTACCTAGTAGTTAAAGTACGCATGTTCCCTTGTTCGACGGCTTGGGCCAGTGCAGTTAAAAAATTTTGTACACTTCGGACTGTATCAACGTCTGTATGCGTCTCATAGTTTTCACAGTTGTACCTACTGAGGCAGATAAATTCCTTTTCTTTCTCAAAGTTGTAGCGAGTTGGGAAGAAGTTTTGTCCTAAGCATGGATTTTCCTTCTTTGTTGATATCGTATGCTTTATTTGTCCCTTATTGACCAGTAAAGCCATTGCTCCGTCTGCTTCAATAGTCGCAAGTGCTACATTGACGATGTCCACGCCATCTGGGTATGCGAGTAACTCAACAGATTTGTGAAAGAACGATGTTCTGACCTTGAAAGTCTCGGACTTGTCTTAGGCCTTCACCCATAACTAACTTCAGACATTTATACTCGTATTTACTTACTCAACTTGATTTTGTTATGCAGATACCCTATCTTAAGGCTAGGGCTTAACAAAATGCAACTGTCGGCAAACAACAAATCAGTTTGCCATCGTTTATAAAGCTTAAACTATGCAGTCCACATATTCATTGAGGAGTTTGGCGTAGTTTTCATCTGGAAGACTGTAGGTGCCATGGATGGAATCACAATAAAAAAGTAAAACGGATTTTAAATTTCATTTAACCGAAAAGGTTCCATTTTAACGTTTGTAATAAAAAGATACATTCACGAATCTTCTAGAGATACAAAATATACAAAATCGTGCAGTTTCCTTTTTGTCCTCTTGCTGAAGAGCTTTCTATCAGTGAAATAAAAAAAAAAACCTGTAGCTCAGGTACGTATCCATTAATTTCTCGCACTAAGAAGTGTCCTTGAAAGTTTGCGTTCTGAATTTATCAGAAGACATAAACTGTACTATGAAAACTTCAATAAGAACAGAAAACACTTAAAATGCGATGCTTTAGCGCTCACAGATACTTCCACTATCACAGGCTGAATGTGTGTCTGCAGGACACTTGAGACAATCTATGTAGTTCCATTGAATGATTTGGATAATGGTTCATATCAGGTGTAATCAACTTAAATAAGCATTAAATGTTTTAATAGTGAGATGTGCACACTTTACCATCTTTGTTCATGGTAATAAACGCTATATTTGGCAAGAAATTTATTTTTAGCCCTTTGCATGACACGTGGGCTTTTTTGGTCTACCACCCCAATAGATGCAAACTATGCTGTTTTGCATGTCCAAAATGTGACATTTTTGAATGTACGCATAGCCGTTCTCCAGCTTATCATCCATTGGAATGATTGGGGCAGGAATCTGAATTTTTAGTATTTTACGTATCCAAGATTTTACATCCTTATTCACGCAATGTTTTACTAGCATTGCTCTCATGTTTTGTTGCACAAGCTGCATCACGAGTTTCTCGATAGAATTCAATCTTCTTTCCATCGGGCTAACTATGAAGCTCTTGTGAACAATGTACTAGGTGGGGTGAAAAGTAACCTCCTTGGGAATGAAAAAAAAATAGTTTTTAAATGTTTTTTTTATTTTATTCAATATAGTTCCCTTTTAGCTTGATACACTTATTCCAGCGATTTTCCAACTTCTTGATCCCGCCCGAAAAGTAATTTTCCGGAAGGTCTGCAAAATACTCCTCGCGTGAGCTGAATTTTTTATTGATGCGACAGCAATTGGAGCCGTAAGTCATTGATTTTAGCCGTGGTTGCGATGCTCTTATGCACCGGCGCATTGTCTTGCAAAAACAAAATTTTTTTTCGCTTCATGTGAGGCCGTTTTACAGCTATTTCGGTCTTCAATTGCTCCAATAATGCACAGTAATACTCGCTGTTTATGGTTTTTCCTTTTTCGAGGTAGTCCACGAATAAGTATGCCATGAGAGAAAATATTCTGGGGGTCGAGGAGGTTACTTTTCACCCCACCTAGTAGCTGTTCACTATGGTTATATTTAGTATTCCACTAAATACACAAAGGGGCCACCTCTCATACTTTCGTTGTGCTGATTAGATTGCGCATTTATTACCCAACGTGTCAACGCCTCCTTTGGTAGCGTTGTAAAATAGGTTGATTTGCGACTAACCATTTTCATCGGTTCCTTTCCAGTGATGTATAGGCACAATGGACACAATGTTCAAAACCTTGTTGCTTTTCACTTTTGCAGAAGAATACAAGACAGTTTAACCATCTTAGAAGAATCCATACAGCGAATCATTGAGGCGTCGTTTAGCTGGTGGTAAACTCAAGGGGTAAATCCCTTTTCTTTTTACGCATGATGCCTACGTACATACGTCAACCCTCTTTTACTAAGCCCATTTACAGTCTCCATTGAGTTGAACCTATTGTCAGCAGTCACGTTTCGATTGCTGCCTTGCAACAGGGCTGTTATCGTTAGCAAAGCTTGAGTTGGGACCTGTAATTTTTTTTCAGCATCTGTAAGGTTTTTGCCATGTATATGTAGCTGGCACGAGCATCAACTAAGTTCATCAACTTTGAGCCATTCTTTGCTGGCTTGTTTGGCATATATACACGGAATCTGCATATCCCCCTGAAAGTAAGTTGAGTTTCATCCACAGTGGTTCGATCACAAGGTTTATAAAACTTTTGACAGCGTGCCACGGACTTGGTGTAAATTTCCGATATTGGACTAGCAGGATCGCTTCTTCGTCTCTCCTCTCTTGTAGCAGTGTCATCAAACCGGAGAACTTCTTTTATTGCCACAAAGCGGCGAAAAGACATGGTAGCTCGAAAAATAGGGCGCCCTTTATACCCGGCGGAGAAGAGAGACTGCAGGTTTTCACGGCTGGATTTGTATATTGAGGTCAGTAGCAATAGCTCAATAACCGCATCTTATTCCTGTGTAGTGTTGTGAATCTCCAGATCTGTTCTATCATCTTATCATCAATGAATTGTTTCCACACTTCCAACTCAGAAGGTTTATCACCAAAGCATTGCAATGCGTACCTACTAAGACCGGTAAAATATATTTCAGACTATTATGTACAGTAGGCCTGCCCCCCATTGTGGTTCTGTGGCTTTCCATTGCATTCCGCTTTTAGCCACGTAGATCTTGTTATGAACCACATTTAGGTCAGCAACTTACTCCTCGTCTGATTGCTCATCTGATTCATCGGTTTCAGCATCACTGCAACCTGGATAAAAATCTGAGCCCTCATCTGCATTGTCCAAGTCCGAATATTCAATTGCTGCGGGAGGGAATGATATCTCCTGATTCTCTTCAGTTCCTTCGTCATAATCAGAATTATACAGGGGCTCAGCGAGTATTGCCATAATGTGTTTGCCAAAATCTGGTTCATCAATTCTGAGTATTTTCCTATCTGGAACGTTTTTTAATGTACTTGGTTGTTGACCCATCTGCGTAAAATAAGTAAAAAAGTCTGTCTGCCTGGGTGACACCACCACAGCAGTTATTCAACAACTAACTGAAAGGAATTTACAAAGGTACTCATGGCTCTCATAAGCTACAATGTTGCCAACGCAACCCATTTAATTTCCCACATGGGTCAAACAAGCCCACGTATCATGCAAAGGGTTAAAATCATCAAAAACGTCAGAATCGTTTGCAGTAATCTCGATTTTGCATTAGGGGCCTCCAGTTTCCCATTTAAAGTTGGATGCGGTCCCCTTTCATTTGCTTGCGCTACTTGAGTCGAAGTTTTTCTCTACTGCGCTGGGGGCGGATTCAGATTCGCTCTACATGACCCTGCAATCTCAGTCTTTGGACTTACATTCTACTGAGTGAGTCGATGTCGCTGCACAGTCCGTACGGAAACGTTGTATCTCCTACTCCACTCATCGTCTATACAGACGGGACCGAAGATCACTGGAAGAATTTTACTCTCAAAACAACCAAGGCCACCCTTATCCATTTTTGATAATGTCGAGAGAAAGCTTTGTTAGTCAACTGTTTTCATATCTCAAAGAAACATCAATTGGCATGATTGATAGCGGAGCCTAGGTAGACAAAGTCCCTAACTACCTCAAAGTTATATCTGTTGAAAGTGACGTTCTGTCCGAGACGTCAGTGTTCAGTGTACCTTTTGCTTGACAGCGCATACTTAGTATTGCTCTCATTGACCGCTAAACCCATTTTCGCCGCTTCCGTCTCAATCTGCCGAAGTGTGAATATTTGGCCGATGATGGATTTTCTGGCCTGAAGCCACACTGATACTGGCCTATCAGGTTGTTGACAAACGGTTTCAGGCGTTCACACAATACGGCAGATAAGATCTTGTATGCGATGTTAAGAAGACTGATGCCTCTGCAGTTGGCGAAGTTCAGAGGGTCTCCTTTCTTCAGGATCGGACAAACATTGCTAGGGCTTACCCTCATCGGGCATACTTCCGTCCGACCATGTTTTAAAGATGAGTCAGCAATCAAGCTGCCCGCTCCAGCAGCTTTTGTTGGACATAAGCTTAGATATTGCTACGAGGGCGGGTCAATAAGTCCGTGAGACTTACTGAAACAGCAACACTGCTCCTGTCAACAGGCATCTGTCAGTTGACTCCTGTCAAAATTTAAACTTGCTGCGTCAGTTAGTTTGTGTTTGACAGCTATTTTTATCAGACTACTCACTAATTTGAGGAGAAAATGGAAAAAAGTGAATTTCGTGTGCTTATTAAGCATTATTTCTTGCGAAAAAAAACCATTACCGAGACCAAGGCTAAGCTTGATAAATACTATGGGGACTCTGCACCATCGATTTCAATGGTAAAAAAGTGGTTTAATGAATTTCGTTGTGGCCGTACAAGCACTGAAGATGCCGAACGTCCTGGACGCCCAGTTGAGGTCTCTACACCCGAAACAATCGAAAAAATTCACGATATGGTGTTGGCCGACCGAAGATTGAAAGTGCGAGAGATTGTGGAAGCCGTAGGGATCTCGCATGGCTCAGTGGTTTCAATTTTGAATGATCACTTGGGCATGAGAAAGCTTTCCGCAAGATGGGTGCCGCGTTTGCTCACAGTCGACCACAAACGCATGTGCAGTTGCCATGGCAAAAATCCATGAATTGGGCTATGAATTGCTCCCTCATCCACCCTATTCTCCAGATTTGGCTCCGAGCGATTACTTCTTGTTCCCAAACCTGAAGAAATGGCTTGGTGGAAAAAGATTTGACTCCAATGATGAAGTCATCTCGCAAACAAAGGCCTATTTTGAGGACCTCGACAAATCATTTTTTTTGGAAGGGATAAAGAAATTGGAGAAGCGTTGGACAAAGTGTATAGAGCTCAAGGGAGACTAAGTTGAAAAATAAAATTATTTTTTTATCAAAAAATCGGTGTTTTAATCCAAAAGTCACGGACTTATTGACCCGCCCTCGTATCTTTACTTCATCTAGGTCGGATGGAAGTAATTGGTGGACTACATGGTCAAAGTTGAAAGGTTTGTTCTTGGGAGGGAATTGTCGGGTTCTATATTATGTTTGCATAACTTCTTTTTGATTGATGCTCTGTCTGAGATGCAACTAGTTTACGACCGCGGAATATCCTGCGAGAGTACAGAAGTAAAGTCGGATCGGGAATTGAAATCGCCGATGAACTTGCTTGGCATGGGTTAGAGGAGAGTTTGTCAGGACCCGAAACAACGTTAAGTTTGTTTTTATCCTCGTTTAAGCAGGTGGCATGACTCCCTACGTTGTAAGCAGACCAAATGAATGCTTGCCAACGTCTCTAAGAGATTAGCGGCCTTTCTGCTTTCGCTCGTTAGGAAAGACTCATCGGTTCCAGCCAAGGTTCAAAGAGGAATCCGGGAGAAAATTAATTGGATTACTCAAAAGAACAACCATCATCCAAGTCTTTATCCGTGAAAAGATGTGCACTACCAACTCAATGCGAATTGTGTAGTTTCTTTTTAATTAAAAAAATAACAGTGATAGACAATCTAAGTAGTTAGGATGGATTCATTATCGTTAAATCGTTAAATAACTTAGCCTTAGTATCTTGTTAAACCTCACAGCACTATGTATTGTATCAAACTAGATCTAAACTCTTTCCACCTTGAGAAAAATGCCGCACCGTGTCTGCAAGAACGGTCTTCGAATATCGAACTGGAGAGGGATCTGTGTCTTTTCACAAGTGCTGAACTTGAATTTCCTAATGAGAAGTGCCAATCCGATTCTGGTTTGCATTTTGCCAAACCTAAGTCCCACACAGTTTCGAGGACCTTCTCCAAATGGCAACCAAGCTGTGGATTGTCTATTTTGTCGTTCTTCTCCAGTAAACCTTTCCGGGTCAAACTTCGTTGGATTGGGATAAATATCAGGATCATAGTGAATTGCTTCTGCTGGAATGAATACAGGAGTCCCCTTTTCGATTTTGTACTTTGGAATACCAGTGTCATAGTCTTCCGTCGCAACCCGTTGAAGAATAGTCACAATGGAATACATTCTCAAAGTTTCTGCAAAAGTAAGCAACGTTTATCATATAAGGAGTGTAAGGGGTTTGAAAGCAAAGTACTTACCATCGATAACTTGAGTCATATAATCCATTTCACTCATGCTTTCATATGTCAGCTCGCCTTTATGCCTTGCGCATACCTCATTCACTTCAGCTCTGAGCTTATCTTGGACTTCGATATTTTGTGCCAATTGATACAGAGCATAGGACAAAGTAGACGAAGATGTCTCGAAGCCAGCCAAGTAGAACACAAAAGCCTGTGCGGCAATCTCATCCATTGACAATCCAGACAACAATTTCCCCTCGTCAGACTCAATTGATTTGTTGTTCTTCAGATCAATCAAAATACTCATAAAGTCGTTACGTTTGATGTCATTCTTCTCACGATATTCAACAGTCTTTCTTACGGCGTCCATGAAGAAATCATTCACATCGTCTGGTACAATTTTTACTCCGAATCTGCGCGCCAGGCTAGGACAGCTTTGTATAAAGGTCATTATAAACGGATGGTAGCGTTGAGTCTCAAAGATCTTTCGGCCATACACTCGGAATTGTGCATTAGGATCGGTCAAACTGTTACACTCAATTCCAAAGGCACATGTACCGATCACATCTGTGGTGTATCTTGCACTAGTTTCCTTAATTTCAATTATTGGACCATTGTCAACAAAATCACCAAACACTTTAGCAAAACGATGACCAACTTCAACTACTGTCGGGAACATAAACTTCATCTTACCCGACGAGAATGTAGGTGACAACTTGCTGCGTAATTTTCGCCACTTTCCACCATCGATCGAAAACAGATGAGCACTCAACGGGTCGTCTTTCTCGTTATAATATAAACCACGATCAACAAAGCTATTGAAATCCTTAACAAGAACTTTTTTTATAAGTTCCTGATCTAGGACAAGAACTGCCGGCTTGAGGAAGAAATAAAGGCCACAAAAGGGGCCGGTCCCTTTGTATTTTGTGTAAATGTCGCGAAATATGTCACGTTGGTGATGAGTTTTCGTAACACCTTTCATGTTGCCGAAGAAAAGATTGGGTTCATCGTGGGGAATACCTCGCACCTTCCAGTAACTCATACGAATGCGTATGTAGTGGATAATTGCTGACAAAACAGCGATCAGACCGTAGAACACTAATGTTGACAATTCCATTTTGGATGCGTCTTTCAGACTGAATTCCCTCACCTTACCCACAGGGTTTTATAGAAAAGATAAGTTTTTGTTGACTGTATCTACAATAGTAATCAAATTGTGCTGACTGTTTTCACAAGCAACATGACTGGCAATAGTTTTTGAATGTGCTTAACTTCTGTCCTGATTGCTTATCAGCAATTAGTTTAAGTTGTGTGAAATTTAATTTTTAAACAACACCTGGTAATTCAATACCTATCGCACATGGAACATAGTGTCTGATAGTACTTTTCCATCTAGATTTGTTGATCAGATTCAATAAATTCGAATGGTTAGGCGAATGATGACTTTTTGAATTTATAAGTGCAAATGCAAAATTGTCGGCCAAAGTTCTTTTTCGACATATTTGTTTCTGTGCTTATTACATTAAAGCTTGTAACACTGGCAGAACCATTGAGCTGAAGGTCATCGTTCTTATCACTAATTCTAGTCACCTTCGCTTATCCCCCTAGCATCTAGTATCCGACAAAAGACCTCATCTTCGTGGTAATTCCCGTGTCCAAGCTTCTTAGGGATAACCCTTATATCTGTATATCTTTTCCAACCGATCCGATTCTTCAAGTTCAATCCGACAAGCCTTTGAACCCTTCTGCCAGCTCTCATAGGATTCAGAACGCGATGCCTGGTCTGTAGAACAAAATTTTGAATATTTCAATTGCTTTGCAGGATGTCGATCGTGCGCTATAGGTCAGACGTCTCAACTTCGTTTTAAGCCATGTCTGGTGTCCCACAAGGCAGCCATCTAGGTACCTTTCTTTTTATTCTGACTATAAGCGATCTTGGGAAGATTATTAATCTCTGACATTTAGAGCGACGAACAAGATCTGCAGAACTCCAAAACTATTTCTTCGCCCTAAGACTCTAATCTTCTTTAGGAAGATCATGATAGGTTTCTCGCTTGGAGTCTAAAAAAAACTGCTTCGACCTCAATGTTGCCAAATGTCAATCTATGACTTTGTCACGTTAGCCCAATCAAACTTCTGTTTGACTGTATTTTGCGCAGAGCGAACCAATAACTCCGGTTCAATGTCTTCGCGATCTTGGGATAACGTACGACAGAGAGTTAAACTTCCGCTCGCCAACTCCTCACGTGGTTGTATAAACTGATGGCCCAAGGATCATTCCGACCCACATGTTACCATTTCACTTTTGAATTTTTTTGTCTGCCCCTTTCTCGAATATGCCAGCCAACTGTGGAGCACCTTTCAGCGAGTTCATATACCTCGAACGAGAACACTCCATCGCCCTTCCTTCAGTTTGCTCTTCGAGAGGTACCCTGGGATGACTCTTTTATTTAACCTCCCTATCGAAAGGGGAATCGAATACCTTCGAAAAACGCAGAAACGTTCATTTCATTCACCGACTGATCTCTAGTTCGGTGCATTGCACCTCCATTAGCAACTCTTTTTACTTCGACATTAACTCTCGTAATTTACCCTGTCCTCTATGGTTCCAATAAACCAATCGCCTGAGTCATACGTTTAACTCAAACTTCTCCGCGTTTGATTTCAATACTCGTATAACCGGGCGCTCCTTCACTAATTAGATTTTCTCCACTACTGCCTTGATTCATAGCTTCTGAGCTTTGCACTATTCCTTCAACAATGGTGTTGCAGAGACCGCGCATCGCCTTGTCCAAATCCTTTTTGGCATCAAATGTCTCGATGAGATCTGTACCGAACTTGTTGAAGCAGCGTATATTCTTCATTGTCATCCGGAACACACGGATGAGATTATTCAGTTAAGCTGTCATGCGTGACTTTTAAATCGATGAAAAGGCGGTATGTATCGATTTGGAGCTCATGGGTTTGCTCAAAGATCTGCCATAGTGTGACAGTTGACTTTTCTGACCTGAAACCACACTGAGATGGACCAATCAGCGGCTTCAGGCGTTCACACACTTCGCGCTTGCAGTTGTAGCCATCTGACGTTGAAATTTCTCACAGTACTAGAATCAGGATATCTGCAACCGCACCTTGGCGACAAAGTAGTTGTCCAAGGCGATGTTGGCTCCTCGGAAAGTTCAGGCACCCATAGTACTGAAGGAGTGTCTTGCGTCGATCGCAATGTGGTCAATCTGTTACGGTTGATTGATCAAGAGTTCTCAAAATCTCCTTGTGAGATGGGGGAACTGCGTTTTAGCTAGGACAAGTTTTCGTCCCACCGCAAAGCCGATAAGCCTGAATCCGTTATCGGATCTGGTGTGGTGCAGGCTATATCTTCCGACAGTGCTACCAAAGGTGCCTTCTCTTCCTAGCCTTGCAATAAAATCGCCGAGGACAATTTTAATGTCATAGCTAGGGCACTACTCGTAGGCCTTATTCAAGACATAGAAGCTATCCCAATAGTCTTTGCTTTTGCCGTCAAGAAAATCGCCGTAGTAGTTATCGCAGTTTTTCATCCTCTGTAGAAGTACCCTATTTCTACAGCACCCAACCATCATATGATGGCGTTTATAGAGACGAGTTATACAGGGCCATGTATAGTTTTGGCTTCCCTTTTAGACTCAATCGACTTTGCAGGATGACTATGAAGAATGGTCGGTAAGAACAAAAGCGAGGAAACACTTTGCGAAGCCCACAGTGCAACTCCAAAGAAGTCATCTTTCAAGAACTATTGAGTTACTTGCATATACAAGACAACATTCACATAATTGTTGCAGTTAATGATGGAAAGACAAACTGCAAACATGTTGTCAACAGAAAATCGCCACATGTTCAAGGCGCACACAAGTGGAAAGTACCTGAGCCAACTTTGTGGCCGTTGACCTGGAAGTTGGGCAATAAGTCTCACAAAATGTTGACCCTCGGATGCTGGTAGGCAATCTTAGCTGTGATAACCCCATAGCCAAGGTCGTGTTCTGTTCATGATTGCCATTACTCATAATATAAGTTTCTTAGTAACTAAACCGTAAACACTATCGGCTGAGGGTAAGCATAAACCTGTTGAGGTAGCAATGAAAGCATTCTACACACTCATATGTGTATATCGATGACTGGCAAATTTTTGATTGTTGTCAGCCGTATCTAAAATTTTAGAAATTGTGTAGTCATGGGTGACTTACACACAGTAGATAATGATAGATACTTGGCTTCGTTCAAAATAAAGAGATTTTTATCAGGGTCATAAGGGGTGTCTCGTAAGTCTACTATCTCAAATTCACGTGTATTTAAAGACGTAGATGCACTTGTACGATAAAGCTAGTAAATTGTTGTTTACAATTCAAAATTAACTCCCGAACACGAAGTGTGCTTAATTTAGAAGATGTTAGATTGTTGTTGTTTTCACTAGGAAAAATGAGACTTATTCAGTTGGTGGATTCAAAATTGGAACCTGCGGCCCAATTATGTATATCATGACAAGCGCCTAACTTTTACTACAACTAGTTCTGATTAGTTTGCATTTATCGAAACTGATAAGCCTGTGCCGAGGCAGCGTCGTGCTCATTAGTCACCACAATTCTCGATTACGAATTGTTTCGTTTAAGCCTTATCTATTAAGTAAGCTGTTGAGTTGATAAAGTTTAAATTAACAAATATTAGACTAACAAAGTACAAATGCAAATATTTCACCAGTCATTGGTGATAATTCCGCCAGAGATCTGTTAAGATAACAAGAGATTAGCTAAGTGGATGGTCTAGGGTTTAAACTTTGAAACCGAATACCTTTACAAGATTAAAGAGTGTGTGGAATAATGTGTTCACGACTTTGGATTTCCCGCGTTGTAACTTGAAGAACGAGTACATGTCAGTATATTTCTGTTAATCTTTGGGCCAGCTGGGCCATTAAGTTTGTATTTAACAAACAAACAGGCGCGTAAACATTGGCGAAAACCGAAAATTTTGAAAAATTTTATTTTTCTGCCAAAAAAACTTTTCGATAGACTTTTAAAGGCACTAAAATCATTATGCATAAGAGAAATTCTTACTTTAAAACTATAGTCAATATTATAGATACTCATAAGTTACAGTATAATATTGGCCTACGCTGTCATAGGGCTCAATACGAATGGATTAACTGTTGACAACCCATGCAAATAAATTAAGAACAACAAACTTCGGATAAGCAAGTGGAATGTTAGGTCCGTGCAGCCAAATAGCTAGCGGAGGCCCTAGACTGCTGCAAAGTGTGTATTACCGCCATCCGAAAAATACGAGGATGGCCCGGACGGAAAGAGGATGAAAAATTGCGACGGCAAATTCAAAGCCTATTTCGTAAGGATTCGTCTTGAGTTTCTGGCATGTAAACGAGCGCCTCGTAGCAGTCCATATCAAGGCTAGATTTGCCAATATCAGAGAAGATCAGAGGCAGCACTGCCAAAAAGCAACAAAACTTCTGCTCGACGAATACCGGCAAGCACAGACATCTAAGCAAGAGGCATACAAAGCGGCACTACATAGAACGACTAGAGCTGTTCACGAGCTCAATGGACAAAAGAGGCGAGACGAACACCGGCTTCTCAGGGAACAAGAAAGAGCATGAGAAGTGCGTGATCGAGAAAATTGAGAGGTACTATTCCAGTAATGAGATTCGAAATCTTTACCAAAAGGTGTAACGAACATTCCAATATTACAAATCCCGAAACGAAGCCTGTACAGACGAACAAGAGAATGTCGTGGTAGAATTGCAGCTGATGCTGAGGATGAGGAAAGAGCACTTCTGTAGACTCTATTACGGTGGTGGCGAACCAAATACCGCGGTCAGGCAGAATAACCCTTTAAACCTGAACGATACAGACCAACAATTCCATCCACCCGACCTGGATGAAGTGAAGATATCAATATCTAAGCAATATCTAAGCTGAAGCCCGGAAAATCTGCTGGAGCAGACGGCACAACTGCTGAGCTCTTCAAAGCAGAAGAGCATACACCTACTCATCTATAAAATATGGTCGGCCGAAAGTATGGCCGATGAATAGAACCTTAGAATTGTTTATCCGATCCTCAGGAAAAGAGACCCTTTGAACTGCGCCAACTACAGAAGCATTAGCCATCTTAGCATCGCATACAAGATCTTATCTGCCGTTTTTTGTGAACGGTTCATAGCAGTGTGGCTTCAGGCCAGAAAAGTCTACCATCGACTAAATATTCATACTACCGTAGATACACACATCTATTTAACGATTTTAAGGCCGCGTATAACAGCATCTATAGAGACGAGCTATACAGCGCAATGTCTAGTTTTGTCATCCCTGCCAAACTCCTCTTATATTGTATGTACTTGAAAAATAGTGCAAGACTTACGCGCCAACACAAGAAGCAGAATTTTTCAAGAGTCCAACTGTCCGCATACGCCGATGATATTGATATAATCGGAAGAAAGCAGCTTTATGTCTGTCGCGGTTTCGCGAGTATTGGGATGGAAGCGGCGAGAATGGGTTAAGTGGATGTCGGCTGTCAGCTACTGAGTTCAATGTAGTTGATCTTTTTGACAGACGTAATACAATCTTTGGCTTTTTTAGTCATGGAGTCGTTTACTACGAAATAACGCATTTTTGTTTCGAAAGTGGACGATCTGTGAAAGTAAGACTTTGTAAAATCGCTGAATTTTTCGATTAACATGTTCGCCTTAGTGAGTCTGGTATTCGTGCAATGGTGAAACGTTTTGAAGAAACTGGTTCGGTATCGGGTCAAACTCTATGTAAGCATTCTCGGACAGCACGTATGTACATGCCAAAATATCACCAATGATGGGTTCAAAGTGTCCAAAACCAGCCAGGCACCTTAATTCGCCGCCGAAGTCAACAATTGGTCCTCACTTATGGTTGAGCTTCATTTGTACGCCAATAAATCCAAATTACACATCAACTGGAGCCTTTGGACCATCTACGACATCGCCGATTGCCTGAATGGATGGGTCCGTAAATAAGCAAAATTGTCGTTTTTGGGGACCGGAAAACCCATGCGAGATTCACGAAAAACCGATGCATCCCAAAAAAATCACTGTATGGTGCGGATTATGGGTTGGCGTCATCATTCGCCCGTACTCTGTCGAGGATGAGGCTAAGAAGATAGTTACAGCTAATGGAGAACGTTACCGCATCATGTTGAATCGAAGGTTATGCGATTTGACATCTTTAGACTTCTCCCTCTGGGGATATTTGAAGAGCAAGGGATATGCCAACAACCCAACGTTCATTTTGACTTCCGGATAGTTGCTTACAATAGAAGCCGTACTGGTCACATGAACGATGTTGTATAATTGCCACAGATCGTAATTTATTTCAAAACAAATGTGTTTTTAGTTTATTGAAACTTCCACACTTGCTGTTGGCTCACCCTTTATCTCCCAAACTTAGTTTATGTGCAAGGGGAGAAACAAACATAGAAATTTCTGGCCACATGACGTTTTTCAAACAATACTGAACATTACGGTCAGAAACTATTGGAGGATCTATCAGAAACAAAAAAAAAATCGCTTTTTACATATAAGGGATAAAGTATGCCGTTCATTACAAATTGCTATTCAATTTCCAATCACTTACCTTGATAGTAGTGGGCCTCTTCCCCTAGAAACCAATTTGAGCTTTTGAAGAATCGTAGTAGACTTTTGACGTCTGTATTGTTTAGATCGTTTAAGTTATTAAAGAAGAAGGCTCCTGTGGCGACCTGTTAGCGAAGACGAGCTTTGAACAGCCACTTTGGCTTACGCTCTCGCCACTCATTGCCTCACTACTTGGCGCTCCCCACACCCACAATGTGCTCTCTCGCTCGCCTCTCATCCTAAACACAACTTCGGCAGATCAGTCTGATACAGATCGTCGGACAGCGTAGACGTGATGCAAATAAATATTCCATAAAAATAACCAACTGTGTTTTGTTTTGCTATCTATCATTTTCAGCATCGGTCATTACAGCTCCTAAATGGAGTATCCTACCTTGATGGTATCCTCTGAAGAACTTTCGAAAGCGCTCATTAATTTTACTGTAGAATTACTGACTGTGTCTAGAAACGGATTAGCCTCCAACAGACTTTCATCAACAGTTTTATTCTGAATGTCTACCCTTTTTGTAATAATTATATTTCAAATGAATCCCTCTGTTTCGAAATCCCACGTCGTAAGTCGTACACCAATTTAAATTAGGCAAGAGAAATCACGTTCCTGAGAAACCCGTATAAATATCATCACATCCACTCGAAATCATTCTTTTAATCTCACGTTTTGTACACAGTTAGGTATGCGAAGATATTTAAGCGCAACTCTAATGGGGGAAACAAAAAAAAAACCTTTCTCCATAAATCTCCGTGTGTCAAATAATTACACCAATAAACTTCAACAAAAGTTAAAACACAAAAAACATAAAAATAAAAATTAAACCCTCAAATTCCATCAGGAATATCCTACAGATTCCGTTCCATACGATTCCATCTTTTCATCTCTTTTGTGTCGCATTTTTGGTTTTTATTTCCTTCAAAGAAATGTATCATATTGTATAAAAAAAAAAAAAAAAAAAGAATCTTTATCCCTTATAACCTTTTCCTTTATAGAAAACTTCAAATAATTACTTTTAATGGGCCAAAATTCCATCAAAGGGTACAGCGCATGGTATGACTGTAAAAAGCAGAATCGTTAAGTGTGATGAAAGGACTTGCAAATATTTTATGGTCCCAATCTCTCTGGCTGCTTAGAAATGTGTATTCTTTGTTTATACTCGTAGACGTACATATGTTTGTCTCTAAGGACTTTGGATTTATGTGATCCTTGGAATACATACTGCTCTGTCGCTTAGCGCCTAAGAGAGCGCCATAAATTACCACAAGAAGCGATTACAAACACGAAACAACATTCTGCCGGTATTAGCATAAAAAAACATACATAACGGACATTTATATAATATATGTTATATATATTTTTTTCCAAATAAGAAAAACAACAGAAACACAATCAATTGAATTGCAAAGTTATTACGGCCTCATTCGGCTGTTACTTACTTTAGGGATTTTGAATCCTTGATTCGAGTTCGTTTTCTGCTGGATCTGTTCCTGTTCTACTCGTACTTCACTCTGATATGCTACTCACCATGATTCAATGGCACTGGATTTATAGGACAATTGTTTTCTGTCATGAGACATTATTCCGACTTCACTGTCAGGAGTTCGTAAGGGCTTATCTGTGCGAACACATATGTACTCGTTTGTAGGAATATGTATATTCTGAGGTTGAATATGGTCTGTTTCGGTGACAAGCACTTTAAATGAAGGCGGAGAACTACAGGAAGAGCCATAGATTTCGTGGAATTTGTCAGAGTAGATTTTTATGTGTACGCACGCTAACGATACCATGAGATGAGCTCTACTCGTAAGTGTGGAATAGATGAAAGGGATTACAGAGGATATGGATACCGCCACAATGTCTCCGAAGTGAAACGAAGTTGTTGGGTTGTGGAATTTCCAAATACAACTTGTTTTACTTTTAATATTCAATGGCAAGGAGAGAGGAATGACAAACTCATAAAAACGGCATGGAACTGTGATTATGGGGAGTTAGATCTACACTCAGATGATGAAACCAACTGTGGGATGGAGTCAAGTTACATAACTTTTCATCCAAAGGATTCTTCTCTGACTTTATAGTTCTACTCATTTACATTTCGCGCGATATGTTGTGTGCCTTTGCTTTTTATGCAGTCAAACTGTCAACACTTGAGGTCAAAAGAGCTCACATGTTGAGAGTTTAAGCCTTCTTGACTTAGTCTGCTGCATGGGGGAATGGTATCCAAACAAGTGCTGTTTCTATTCCCAGTGTCAGTATACTCCAATGCATGACGTCCGTCTTTATTTTCCTTTTGTCTAGTCCACTGGATGGATGCGGTAATATCTTATTTTGATATAGACGCATCTTTAGCGTCCGAACATTCAACGTGAACATCATCCGAGGTTTTTGCTTGCATTTCAACAGTGAGCTGGTGTATTGAGTAGTTTAACGCATGCACAACCCACAATGTAGGAAAAGGGATCGTTTTTGGGAGCTCTTGGGTGAAATTACTTTCCTTCGATATGAAGGCTGCCATTGATTTACGAATATTGAGGGCCTATCCAATACTACTTCACCACCCTAGTGGCTAGTCCGGAAAAATCCTTATTGATCTTCGTTCGTAAAAAGATGAAGTTGTAAAGGTCAAGAGGAAATTTGCAAGGAATTTTCATAATAAAACCTAAGAATCTGGAAAAATTATTTCTGCTAAAGAACTATTTAACCTGGACGAAGCCAAACAACATTTCCATCTATCTGTCGAAGACAAGTTAATGCAGCAGTTTCCAAGCTTAAGTACTAAAAAGCTGCTGGATCCGATGACTTAACTGCCGAGCTGTTGATCCATAAACTGCAGTCGATGATGGAAAACAGATCATACAGTACTCTATCTCCAAAATTTGAGTCGACGAAAGTATGCCGACGGATGGAACCTCAGCTTCGGTTGCCCCCGATCCTATAGGAGGAAGACCCCCTGCAACAGAATAAGTTTACTTCGCATTGCACATAAAATCGAGTCTGCGAATTATGTGAACGCCTAAGGCCCTTCGACAACAGTCTGACTGGCCCCTTTCAATTGGGTTTCAGGCCACGAAAGCCCATAAAATATCAAATTATTACACTATGGCAAATAATCGAAATATCCGAAGGGCTCGATACGCAAAGCCATGGCTAGTTTTGGTTTCCATGCCAGGCTGATTCAACTACTCTGAATGATGACAAAGTCGCGTCATTCAATGCCAGAACAAAAGTGAAACGCCTCGACATGCGTTGTATTTGTGTCTTTTTTAACATTGATTTTGAAATAATATAGCATCAAACACAATATCGACGCTTATGACAGGATGCCACGACAGGTACCTACCAAAGCTCCACTAAATTTGAGAGCAGAATCAGTCAGTCAAAATCATGCGAAGAATCACTCATGCGGTCTTCGAGCCTTTGAGGCAGTAAAGAAATAATGCAAACTGAATGGGAAGAATGAGGGTAAAAATATATACCCACATGGTGTTCAAGAGAAGAGTTCTCCGGATAATTTTCTGTCGCGTTTGTATCAATGGAGATGGATGGCGACTTCGTCAGAAAAACTCAGATAACACGGCTTAGATGTCTAGATAACTTTGGATACATGGACACATGGAAGATTTCGATTATAACTCAGAGGGATGACCTTATTTTAGATGGCTCTATCAGTGGAAAGTGGCAAAAGACGGCAGTAGCTCGAGGGGCATGCTGCCCAAGGCCCTAGTCCAATCCAATCTGTGTGTAAACTAAAATAGGCAATCTCCCATGCTGAATGCTGACTCCGTTGTTGACTCATCTACCGTACATCTTCCTTCTGAGATTCAATCATTTCTGACGGGACGACCATTGTGTTTCCTGTGTTTCTTCTACAGAAATTTCGGGCGTATTGTTTTCACAAATCAACCTTGGTTGGACGAGAGAAGACTCAATCATGGAGTGACTGGATTGTAGCACCATCTATATAAGTAAATTATTGTTACTAATTTACTCCAAGTTTTGGTCAAACAGAATTAGAATTTGAGTAAATGAGCAATGGAACGCTGTAGTACTAAAGTACGCAGCACAATCGTCACGATAATTTTGATTAACAATTCGTGAATGATTTTGGCGCGACGTGGCATTACCCACTGTGGCATTAAGCTGCTCGACTCTTAGATACTGGAATAGCACGGGATGGAGCAAACCCTGGAAGGCTTTGTACATCTCGTTTGGCAGAGAATATCGCTGCCGTGGCTGAAAATGACACGCAATCGGTGGCGCATTTTGGTGAAAGACTTCAAGATGTTTTCTGACAAAGCTTAGATAGTCCATCAGCGGATAGTTGTTGACCATTAATTCCATATAAACTAGGCTTACGCCCTCCCGAATCTCAACAACAACAAAGTGGACTGATTTTGCCTCAAAAAATAAATATGAGTGACGAGGCCTATTTCCATCCATTCGGATACGAAAACAAACAGTTTGACCAAACGTTTTTTTGTGAATAATGAGCGCAACAGAGTCGTGATCAATGAATTGTTCATTCCTCTGTTGGATGAATCGCAGGATATGTGGTTTCAGCAGGACGGAGTGACGACGCATACTACACAAGCCACAAACGACATTTTATTCAGGCGTTCTTTGGTTGTCTTATATCATGTTATGCCGGTTTGTGGGGAAAAGCTACACGATCCTGAACAAAACATAAATGAGATGGATATACTTTTTGTTGAAGAACCTCCGGAAGAATAAACCGAAGGATGGAATAGCGAATATGTTCGTCCCCTGCTTGTTATACGAAACGGAGAGAGGGCTAAACAAACCATCTGGACTACGTCCACACAATATTTGCTCACTAACAAAGTTTGACGAGCGATGGGCATCAAAACGCTTCCCAGTTATTGCGATTACTGGTCTACTATGCCTCAACTCAGGGATAATCACATATGTTTACTTATGTCGAGAGATTCTTTGGCGTGGCCGCTTGGGCATATTCATTGGAATGATACTTTGCGACAGCCAGAAAGAGGATCTCAATATTTTGATAAGCAGTATAAGTTGCATTCTTTCATAACGAAGTTATCGAAAATCTTTTTATCTTCACTCAAACTATCTCTTTTTCAATTAATAGACGAATCTATGGCTAAATTTAAAGGTAAAAACAAAAAAAAAACATGAAACTTCGATACGAAGTTTGGATCCGAGCTAATGAAAAAGGTTACTTTTCTCAGTTTTAAGTTTATACCAGAAAAATCGCGGCAAGTAATGAAGAATGTCTTGGCTTGGTTCACGTGTGGTTAAGGACTTTTCAAGAATATTAGTTGGAAAAGGCCACTTCATCCACTTTGAGAATTTTTTCAATTCGATCCAGATACAAAAGGACTTACAAGCTGATATTATCTACTCCTGTGGAACTTTGCGAAGAGGAGAGAAAAGTGCACCCACTGAACTACAGGAAATCAGTCCATTTCTTGAGCAATTTCCATGACCCAGCAGTTATTTGAACAGCAATGCGCTTGCAAAAAGATGGAGGCAAGAAGATTGCTTATATATAGCTAGTAAGTGATTATAACCAACAAGGCTATGTTGACAAGGCAGATATGTCAAATCCATTTACGAATCGGATCGGATTGTGTGGTACTTGCTTGATATATCTCTTTAGAATTCGTAGATATTATTCAATGAAAAAGCACATTCAACACCATTTTCCCTTAAAAGGTTTAGGCTATCTGTTTGTTCAGGTCTTGTAGGGAGCAAGACAATAAGAAAAACGATAGGAATACCACGCCCTAGTTCTCCCGCTACACATTTCAAGATTAAAGTGCCTTACGAAAAAAGGTTCGACAAGTGTGCTCATATGCCGATTTATAGAACATCACGACGGTGTGCGCATTGCAATACACCATCAGAGCCTCATCGTACAAGGTGGTTCGGTTCTTGCTGTGAGGTTGGATACTAAAAAAATTATATACAATTGTTTAAAACAATAATAAATACAGAAAAATAAACACAATTTTCTTCCTATGTTCTACTTAGTTCCCTTCTGATTACGTGCCGAAACCGCTTTTTTAAACAACACTGAAGGGCTTAAAAAATTTAATTATTTTTTTTTTTAAATTTATGTTTATATTCCTAATGCAGGTTTTATAACAAATTTAAATAAATATACAAATATTTGAAAAAAAAACTAATAAATCCGAGAACAAAGGTTAATAAACGGATTACGTTTTCTTTCTCCGTTTAGCCCACCTTGTACTCGTATAAAAATGAAAATAAATATAAAGAGGCCAACATTAGAGAAAAAGTTTTCAAAAATATCTTACAAAATTGGTTAAGAATTTGCGAAATTGATTCGGATTGATTATGAAAATTCGTTTTCTATAAAAACCCGATCAAATCAGTCATTGGCATCATGAGAAGCGAACTCTGTTTAACTTAATCAAGATTTGATAAGGGAAAAAGGTGATGTTCATTTGTCCAGCGCCTTGTTCGATAAGATAAAATATAAACAACCGACGTTTCTACATGATTATACGGCAAGCTATAACAATGGTCAAAAGTGGAAGTGACGCGTCTAAATCATGTGAAATGCTTATCTTCAAGACTTTTAATTGCCCTCTTTAGTGAAAGTACTTGTAAATCTGGGCTGTATGAACATGAAGTGTTTCGCAAATTATTTTCTGGCTTAATCATACTCGTATAAGTGTATCTACTTGGTGGGCGGCAGTAAATATGACGAATTATGATGTCGTTCTAACGTACAATAGTGCGGTAGGTAATGGTATTTGTGTAACCCGGATAGTTTGAAATGTTGTTATCTACCATTCCGCATAGAATTAGGCAGTATCATGTTCTAAGTTGATGATTATTGTCTATGTTCAGCTAAAACATATTTACGAGTATGTATAAATAAAAGGATCATTAAATGAGCATATTGCATTTTGCAGACTGCAACTTCCTATTTATCATCAAGCTGTACATGTTGGTTGCGGAAAAACAATTATTAACAAGGAAACGTTTCGGCTCCTTCTGCTGCTTATCGAGGCAAAGTTTAAAATGGTTCGGCAGGTATTCGTATGTAATGATATCTTCGATATCCCTCCAGCATCGTCTGAGCTGGTGCTTGACACATATAGTGGTAAATGAACATGGCCATTTCCTGAGTTTGAGGTTTATACTAGAAGCCTAAGGGCAGGTTTAAGAATCAAGCAGACATATGTAGTTTAAATCTAATTCTATACAAGGTAAATGCCAACAGTACGTAGTAACTATTTGCAATACTTAACGATTGTGAGAACCCATGCAAATCATCGTGCCGAGGTCGCAATTAATTTATATTACAATATAAAACATCATTACAATCTATGCGTGCTTGACCTGAGAACCATCAGTCGAATTTTTACTGAAACGTTCTCAGTTTTGCAATTTATTGCAGTTCAACATCTGCAAGTAGATCACCTCGCTATTCCTTATGAGCTCTAAGTTTTTGAGTGGTTAGTTCTTATATTTTTCAGAATCCTGCTTCTTCGACTTGTATTTTGTGTACCAATGTCAATGTTAAGTTGGTGATGGACTGAATTTCGTTTTCGCTAACACCATGCCGAACTTCCGATATCTTTTTCGTTGTAATCATAACTTTTATTAAAAAAAAGTCCTTAAATCACTACTTACTTACAGTCCGGGGTGGACATAATCTTCAACAAATAGATCTCTCTAGTTAGCGTGGCCTTTGGTAAGTTGCCGCAGTCTGTCAAACTCTAAAACCCTCTCAACGCGAACTCGAAGAAACCGGCATTCAAACAACATGTTTCTTGGTCTTTGCTAACACGCTTCTGCATCATCGAGAATGATTGAAATGATTGAGAAATTAAATTGTTTGAAAGAGACTCGGTGATATTGCTTCTGGTCTTTATAGAGCAACAAGCATTCTCAACAACATTTTTGCTCGTTTTTATAGATACTTTTGTATGTGGCATATACGAAATCGATTGAGGTGGAATCTATCGATTTGGGCTTCTTGAGTTTTCTCGAAAATCTTCTAAAGTTTGAAATGTTGGTCATTTGCGAACGACCTCAATTCTTGGTCGGAATTTCACATACCTGTTTCAATTACAAAAGGTTTTGAGATTAAAGGTTTACCATTTTACAACATGAATCGTATAAAAATCACTGTACGTGCTAAAATTATGAAAGCGTTCTGCAAAAAAAAATTCTGCAGTACGTACGTTTTGTGTATTACAACCAGTCTATGGTCGACTTAATCGTCCATCTGAGCGTACTACATGCTAAACTGTAAAAAAAATTCAAAGAGATAAAACATATAGCTGTGGTTAGTGAGGATGTTGAAGAAGATCCAAATCTACCGATTTCACGGCGAGCACAGCTTTTGACCTAGTCTTACGGCACATTACTTCGTAACTTGCATTTGAATTTGCATCTACGTCCCTTTAAAGTTCAGCCCAATCCAGAATCTAAGCCAGCTGACTACAAAATGCGTATAACATACGCCGATTGTGTGTATCAATATCAGCGTTTGGATGAGTAATTTTCTCGAAAACATTTTCTTTACTAATGAAGGTCATTTTTCACTGGGTGGATATGTTAACAAACAAAATTGGGCAAGTAAAATCCACATATTACTGTCAAAAGACCATTGGATCCACAAAAAGTCACTGTATGGATTTGTTTTTGTAGGCGCCCAAGATCGCTAAGAATTCTTGTCGTCGCGTCGCTTACCGAATCCAGTTTCCTTCACTGGAGGTCATATTGCCACCCATGTTACCTACAGTTGCCCATTTGTCGAATTTATTCGGCAGGATCATTCTTTTATTTTCGTAATGCGGACACAGAAATAACACGTGTTCTACGTTCTCTGAGATATTATCGCATCGAGGGCATTATCGAATAGTCTCTATAACAGCCATGATCCGTGAGAAGCTGCGTCAAGTAGAAGTTTGTTTCGCCATGCTTCCGATCAATCCAGATGCTGACCCTTGGTATCAGCCGATGTGTCCATCTTCATTTTCTGCGATTCGTGTAAATGCTGTGGTTTTTCTCGACAATAGTCGGTTGTATATGCCAGACGCGCACGCAGCACGCAGTCGGTAAACGGACTTAATTCAGCATGCGTATGATTTTACTGTCGCTGCATTTGACCACATCTCTGTGGCGTACAATTGTATGGAGCTAGGGGCCTATGCTAGTAGGAGTCTTTTATTTTATCTTGGTCCTTCGACATTTCCAATGAACCTTGACATCGCACCGACAGCTTTTGATGCCCTTTGCAAGCGTTTTCCAACTGGTGCTTGTATGTTAAACGAAAATCAATCACCACCCATAAGTATTAAATAAATGATCGTGAAATGACATCGTATACTCCGACACTTAGACAACTCGTTTCGCGAATTTTCCGACTGCTGATAAGTAAAACTTCGGTTTTAAGATCCGCAAGTCGCATTCCGGTCACGATGAGCAAGCACTTTATTGTTCTTACAGTCTCATTACAGAAAAGTCCTATTTCTTCGGTCAATTTAGTAACGACCACGGCTGCGATGTCCTCCGCGAAGCCGATGATTGATACTTTCCGGTTGATTGGCATACGTAAGATATTGTTCTACAACATGTTCCATAGCAGAGAACCCAAGACCGATTCTTGTGGTTATTAAGTATTTCTTGATTCCTCCGTCGCATCGGAATAATAGAGAATGACCTTGTTAGTGAAATAACTCGAAATGGTTTTTAATAAATACACCGGTACATGAATTCGACGGAGACAATGCGTAATACGTTTCCAATTCGTCTAATTCGTTTCGTTACTACAGCGCACAAAAAGGCCTCCTATAAGATGAGAGTTCACTATGTATTACTGTATTGTGTGCAAATTTGTTTGATAGTGTCATTTGTCTATACTTCTTCGAAAATGACCAAATTGTAACCGTTGCCGTCTATTCCCATTCTTTTTTACCCTCAAATCGAAGATATGGATGTTGAAGATACGTGGTTTTAGTGAGATGGAGCCCAAAAAAGAACCCGTTTTGGCTTCAGTACAAGAAATATTACATGGACTAGTTATTTCGCGTTTTGGTGATGTAAACTGGGCACCAAGATCTTGTGATCTGTGGCTTTTGCATTTATTTTATGGGGCTTTCCAAAAGTTCTTGCTTATCCGCAAGCTCCTGACGCCTTAAATACGAATATTCGTCAAGTTATGGTCGAATTATTGCTTGATACGAGTATGTGTCGAAAAGTAAGAGAAAATTACATTGCCAGAATCAGGCTCAACGTTTGGGTGATATTTTATCCAGTTTTTATAGGCAAAATCTAAACAATATACTGAAATAAAAATTTGATCAAAATCAAAATCATAAGTTTGTTTTATTTGAATTTACTTTCGGAAGCACATAGGAATGACTCTATAAACATCTTCTAGCCTCTCCGCTGGGTCCGGTCTTCAATATCCAATCAGTGTTTGATTTCAAGGCTTTCTTGATCATTTATGGGAGATTTTTACGAGTAGTATATTTGTAGTATATTCATAACTTCCAAAATGAAGGTTCTGTGCGCCAAGCTTATAGAGCACTTGCACCATATAACCATATTCACGCGACATAATCGGCCATCTGAGACCGCCGTTTTGTTGACCGTTTTCGCACAACATATTCTTTGGAAAAATTCACTGGCACAAAGATGCATAAAAAAAGTGCGTTCTAAAGGGAATATTGCAACCATTCAGGAGAGTGGTGATCCAAATTTATCTATTCGACTTCGTTCAAAACCACTTGGGCTTTGTCCAACCACTTTATGGAGATTTTTACGCAAAGATCTTGGTAAAAAGATTTATAATATTCAGGCCGTCTAAAAATCGACTCAAATTGACCATCAGTTGCATCGAAATTTCTTTAAATAGGGCCAAAATCAAAATCTAGCTATTAAGAACCATCAAAAATGCTTGAAAATGTAATCGAAAACGATGTGCTTTGGATGACATTCATCAGATCTATCGGTGGTGGGCATATGCCCCAAGTTATAAGCAGCAGCCTACATAACTCTGAGGTATACCAGTATTACTGGGTAAACTTTTCTTCAGTCAAAAATCTAAGCATTTTCTAGTATCGATAAAGTTATCATTTATTTTCACACGACTTTCGTACTGCGTTTCGAAATAAATTTTGTTTTTGCGATTTCAGTTACCATGGCCACAGGCATTTATCAGTCTTAAGCTATGCACATGCCACTCGACGTATTTCGTTTAAAAATTCCGAAAAATTTACCAGGTGTAGATAAAATGAAACTGGCTAACAGACCTATAAAAGCATTAAGATAGTTGATATTGATTTTGGATTCCAAGAAAAACTCAATTCGTATAACCTTTTCGGAAGATAACACGACGGTAATGCAATTGTTTATTGTGAAATGACTAGGCGGCATCATATCCCAGTAATACCACCAGTAACACAATTTTAACTGAGTCGTTTGGATTTGAATAGAAATCCTTCGTGAGAATATGCCGAATAGTGTATCCTTAAATTTTCAGTACTTGACGATGAATTCAGCATATTCTGCTAACATCCTTGACGTTTCCTTTTAAACGGACTAGACGGAAATGTCCATACACCGCTTGACATCAAAATGTGAGCCAGTTACTTTGTATATTTCGAAACGATGATAAAACTGACAGATCAAATTAGTTGCTAAAAGGTGAACATAATTTTCCAATCTAAATAGCCACTTTCTTCTATCTTTCTATTTTCAATATTGCTGGACTGGTTTACAAGGAACTATTTAAAAGATTTGACTACTTTTTCTTAACAGTGAAATGATGCTAGATATAGGATTTCTTAAACATTTAATATACAAATTAAATAAAACTAAAATTGTCGTAATTTTTAGCCATACAAAATTTTTAAAAAATTTTTTCTGTGTCTTTCTAGGTAAGTGTGGGAAAAACGATAGGACTTCTTGAAAAATGTGTGAACTGTAAGTAAATTCATACTCGTACAACACTATGTTTATGTTTTTAAACAAACAACAGCCTCGGATGTGGATAGACTTACAGTAAATGTGCGAACAAAATGAAGAGCCTGTAACAGAATAATGGAAAACTGTGACATTTACTACAGTGATTCCTAAAGAGCAGAAACAGCGCCTTCTCTATCTGAAAATCTGCTGTCAAATATCTCCGTCGTCAATTGAAATTACTTCAGCGAAATTACTAGACAAAATACATAAACTGAAAGACATTTTTTCTCCATGTCCTGATGGATTGCCCGCAGTTGTCTTAAAAACATGTGCCCATCATGATCATCCCCTCAGCAGTATTTTTTAAAAATATCTTTGTCTAAAGGGCTTTATGGAAAAGTACTTTTATTACCCCTATTCACAAAAAAAGGACACAAGCACGATATTACCAATTATCGCCACATTGCTAAATTATGTTCATCCTCAAAGGTGCACTATATTTTCAATGCAAACCCATATTTGCAACTAATCAACATGGTTTTTTCAAAAGCAGATCAATGATCACCAACCTCATCAAATTTATTTCTAGTACACTGTGCGCCCTAGAGCAAAGGAAAGAATTTGATGTAATTGCCACGAAGGTCGCTGAAAAAATTTAGCACAGTTAATTCTTTTCAAACTCATCGCTCCTGATTTTGAACTTAGACTGACCTCTTGGATTAATTCCTACCTTAAATAATGCTACTATCTTGTCCATTTTCATTCCCCCATTTTTATGATCCAATTCTTACCACCTCCGATGTTCCACAAGGCAGTCACCTTGGTCCATTAATTTTTAACTTGACTATTAACGATGTTGTTAACGTCATAAAGAACTCCCACATATCTATCTATGCCGATGATATGAAAATCTATAGACAGCTTTTAAGACTCCCTGACTCTCAACGTTTACAAGATGATCTTAATAGGCACTCAATATGGTGCCAGAAAAATTCTCTCGAGCTCAACATAGAGAAATGCCAAGCCAATTCCTACTCCCGAATAGAGTTTGATACTTCCAACTTGCACCTATTATTTATCTTACCAAAGAGTAGCTGCAGTTTCTTCAATGCGGGACTTGGGTTTCATCTGTGACACACAGCTCAATATTCGCACCTATATAATGGGATTTCCAATAAGGACTTGACAACTTTTTTTTAAATAAAACACAAACCATTTGAGATACGAGGGCGGGTAAATAAGTCCGTGACTTTTGGATTAAAACACAGATTTTTCGATAAAAATATAATTTTATTTTTCAACGTAATCTCCCTTGAGCTCTATACACTTTGTCCAACGCTTCTCCAATTTTTTTATCCCTTCCAAAAAAAATGATTTGTCGAGGTCCTCAAAATAGGCCTTTGTTTGCGAGATGACTTCATCATTGGAGTCAAATCTTTTTCCACCAAGCCATTTCTTCAGGTTTGGGAACAAGAAGTAATCGCTCGGAGCCAAATCTGGAGAAAAGGGTGGATGAGGGAGCAATTCATAGCCCAATTCATGGATTTTTGCCATGGCAACTGCACATGCGTTTGTGGTCGACTGTGAGCAAACGCGGCACCCATCTTGCGGAAAGCTTTCTCATGCCCAAGTGATCATTCAAAATTGAAACCACTGAGCCATGCGAGATCCCTACGGCTTCCACAATCTCTCGCACTTTCAATCTTCGGTCGGCCAACACCATATCGTGAATTTTTTCGATTGTTTCGGGTGTAGAGACCTCAACTGGGCGTCCAGGACGTTCGGCATCTTCAGTGCTTGTACGGCCACAACGAAATTCAGTAAACCACTTTTTTACCATTGAAATCGATGGTGCAGAGTCCCCATGGTATTTATCAAGCTTAGCCTTGGCCTCGGTAATGGTTTTTTTTTCGCAAGAATTAATGCTTAATAAGCACACGAAATTCACTTTTTTCCATTTTCTCCTCAAATAAGTGAGTAGTCTGATAAAAATAGCTGTCAAACACAAGCTACTCGTAACTGACGCAGCAAGTTTAAATTTTAACAGGAGTCAACTGACAGATGCCTGTTGACAGGAGCAGTGTTGCTGTTTCAGTAAAGTGGTAAGAAATTCAAAAAGTCACGGACTTATTGACCCGCCCTCGTATTTCAAAAACTTTATTATCGGCTTGAAGTACGATCAAAACATTTATGAATGGAACTCGACTTCGTTCATATGGCCACCGGGGGCCCGTTTGCAGCGGTCGATTCGTTGGACCCAATTTTCAACGACTCGGCCACACATTGCGGCCGAAACGGCCGCTATTTCACGTTCAGTGTTGGCTCTGAGCTCTTCCACCATCGTCGGCTTGTTAGACAAAACACAGAAAATAGTCAAGCGGCGTTAAATCGCACGAACAAGGCGGCCAATCGACTGGCCCGTTTCTTGAGATAACACAATCACCATACTTACTCTTTAATAAATCGATTGTAAGTCGCTTCAAATGGTCCATCGCCTTCAATTCTTGGGTCAGCTTGATCTTGTATGGGTGTAAACCAAGATCCATACGCAAAATACGCCATAATGTGGTCTGATCGATGCCCAATTCTTGAGAATGCCGTGGAATTGACTGATTTGGATCGTTTGCTACGGACGCCTGAACGATATTTTCAACACTTCGACCAACCCGTTGTCTCACTGACACGGCAACATCACACAACGAATATGTAGACTCAAATTTTTGCACTAAACTTGTTATTGCCTGTCTGCTAGGGCGAGAATTACGACCGAAAATTGGAATTAACGCTCTTAAAGTTGGAGTCACAGACTCCGAATTTCGGTAGAAAATTTTTATAATTTGCAGACGTTGCTCGTTTGCGTACTTTACTATGATAAAAGTGTTGAGTTTACTGAATAAATTGGCAGTGACAGTTTGATGATTAGTGAAAAAGTGTGTTCACAAATTAAATTCAAAGTTGTCAAGTCATTATTGGAAAACCCTATATATTCCATTATTAGCAAAGCTAACTCCGCCAGCAAAATATAGTCCCCTCACTACGATTGAAACTGTCCAACGCCGATTTCTACGTTTCGCCTCATGCAGGCTACCATGGGCCGACCACAATATTCGCCACCACTCGGTCTCCTGGGAGTCCGCCTATATTCTCTTCATCCACAATTTCTTAACCGGCATCATGGTGTTATATGTTTTTACTAAGCAATCGATAAACTGTCCGGGGTTGATCCGGGCCTCAATCCAAAACAAATTTGTCGTCAGAGGAAGACTATAATAGAAAGTAGATTTAAGATTTAATTCACCAATACAACACTGAGTCTGATACGCATTTTCACCATCAACAATAGAAAGAAAGACGGCATTGCCACAGACTGCTTCTACTGACGTACTACCAGACGAGATCTCCCCAAAGTTGACTGGAGGACATTGACCTCTCAGAAGAATTTGGGAGGAATCAGATACAGATATCGATGCACATACGTTGGTTTTGAATGTTTGCAGGTTATAATGGCTAGAAGGCAAAGAGTTTGGAAGAGCATTCTATATGTAAGGAGCTCGGCTAGGAAAAGAGTCAGGATATTTCCGAAAAACGTTGGAATACGAACATATAACCTTAAAACTAAATTTAAAACAATAATTTGACTTGCGAGAAAGGAAAGGGGTCATGGAGCTTGAGAGAGGAAACCCATTAATCAAGTTCTTCGCAGTTTGCAGCATTCTGATCAAAGGTTCATTATACCCGTAATCGGTTCGGTAAAAGTTGATGTTGAAGAGGCGTACGGACCTTAGGCGGATTGGTATTAGTGGAGCAGGATTGGACAACCTATACAACCAGTGAGTCGTTGATGAACAAAAAGTACATCATCAACTTCTCCACGTTTTTTTGAGGGTTTGAAGATTAATTAGCTGTAAATGATTGCTGTACGGAGACAAGTTATAGATATCTGTCCAATGAAGACACAGTAATGCAAATCTGATGCATCTCTATTGAATAACTTCAATTCGCCTAAAGTGGCATTCGTGGTAAGGGGACCAAACTTGGCTGACATATTCTAGTTTGGGCCAAACGAATGTACGGTAAAGGTACTTAGTGATGTGAGGGTTAAGGAATTCCCGGGACTTCTTCATGAATCCCAGTGGAGCTTTATTAATAATATTATCAATATAATTCGACAGGGGATATTATTTAACTGGCGATTAAATAGGACGTTGGTGGTGATGGGGCGCATTTACGCGTATTAGTTATTGTTTGGCATTTGCTGACATTAAGCTCCAAAATGTTTCCTTCGCACCGATAAAAAAGCTTTTCAGATCATTTTATAGTGCTTGTACTAAGTAAGAGGGTATAGAGATCAGAGATATGCTTATAGATCTTCATATCAGCGAGAGCCTTTAATAATGAAATCTAAACATCATTGATTGCCAATATAAATATCAGCGGCCCAAGGTAACTTCCTTGAGGTACACCAGATGTAGGAACATTGGGATCAGAAATAGAAGATCTAATAAGAACATTCTGTTGACGATTTGTCAAATGAGATTTGATGAACCCAGGTTAGAAGCCCAGAACTTCAAGCTTGAGCAGGATTATTTCGTGCGAAATTTTGTCGAAGGCTTGGCTAAAATCGGGAACAAATACGTCGAATTCGTTTTTGTTTTTCGATGAACCGAGAGTAGTAGAAATGAATTAAGTTAAATTAGTACTATGGTAGTTGATCTTCCTTTTAGAAAGCCGTGTTGATAAGGGGAAAAGGCTCAATTTGGCAATGCAACTAGGAATTTCGGAATTTCTTCACAGCACTGGTAGAAGTACGAATGGTAGTGATAGAAAAAAGTAAGAGTCATCACGACGGTGTGGAAAGTATTAATTGCCTGCACAATATTGGCTTCTCTTTTGATTTTTATGGTACGGTTTTAAGACCTGTTCATTAAGTGTAGAGGGTTTTGAGGAACCGCGATGTTGGCATTGAACTCCAAATTAAGACGAAGCAGGGATCCTCCCCAGCAATTATCGACATCCAACTCATGGTCGTTCTAAAAGAGATTGGTATTGAAAGACATACCTAAAATGGAAAGTTTTTTCATTTCGCTGATGCATGTTCCATTTAAGGAACAAGCCAACATTGAATTTCGGAAACAATAAATTTTGGTCGGTTGGTGGTTCACTGAATATACGCCACCGTTCAAGTTCTCCAACTCAAGATCAGAGAAGTCAGCCCCGGGTTCAAATATGAAGAACGGTGAGTACTGCTAAAAAAGGAAACAGGAGATCATTACTGAAAACTAAAACGAGTATTGCAGACAGTACACAGCCCTGGGGCATACCAGCTCTTATTTTGTTGATATCAAACTTGAAACCGTACTATACAGGTACAACTTATATTTCCGTTCTTTAACCCGAAAATACCTATAAGTGAATGAAATCCGAGCAAAGTGTCTACCCGCAAGACGGTAGATCCTCTCAAATAACTCAACTGTTGTGCAATAGGTCGCTTTAAAATTGCGTTCAAGATATGATCTGCGGTATTGTATACCGATACGCTTGTTCAATGTTGTTTTAGGGCTGGCAAGTTAATAGTTTACTAGGAAGTGCAAATCGATACTTACCACCTCTTTACAAATTTCAGGACTTAATTTGACAGGTACGGAGTCACCTTAACCGTCTTGGAATAGGCGATTGGAAGAAGTTGTCTCAAGACCGTGTTAACTGGAGAACTTGATTGATTAAGCTCTAGGTTCTAGTGGTGTGTATTTCATATTCTTGCGAGGGCTTATTAGCGTTCGACAACCCTTTGTTATTTTCGTGCCTTACCCAACTTAGACTTCGATAAGGAGAATGACCTCCTGCACCTGTATAGATTGTGTTGCCACTGGCGGCATATTCACATTAAAAAGAGAATAGATTTTCTTTTCATATCACCTCGTAGCGAGGAATTCTATGTTTTTGTTTTTTTTGCAATTTTGGCTTCCGGTTTTTCGTTGTTTTCAGCAGGATGAGAATCCTAGAATTCATATAACTCCTTTCCTTTATCTTTTGGATGTTTTGTTTTTCAGAATCTCCATTTGTATACCTTTGTTGGTAGTGACAAAGGAGAAAGCCGGTACTACAATATGAGCAAAAATAGCACAAAAACCCATCTCCGTGGTTTCCTTTCCAAAAATCTTTTTCCAAAAATTTGTAATCACAATTCTATTGTTATTCTCCACACGACAGACGAAATGAAAAACAATAAATACAGAGAAAAACCTCAAGAAACACCAAGTTGTATGACTTTCCGCTTTTCAACATCGTCTTTGCTGTTATCCTTTACAGTTTTAATATCAGAAATGGTACATATTAATTGTTCCAGAACTGTATCTATGGGTGAAGCTGGTTTTATTTTCACCCTTATGTTTAGGTTCTTTGTTCCAATTGCCTAAGGATACAATTCTTCTTCTTGTTTCCATTTTTTGTTTTTTTATCGGGACAAAGCTAGCTGGTATAGGGAAGAGTGCTGCCGTTTTACTCGTATGTTATTCATTGAGGAAGAGGTTAGCAAATTTAGAAGAGTGTTTTATCTTTGAAAATTATTTTCATGCCTCGGCCTTGTACTTAAGACTGACTTTCTTGGACATTTAATTGTCCCTTTTAGAAAATTTAAAAGAGTCAGAAGATGGATCCAAATCAAGACGTGTGGTTTTCGGAAAATCTTGAATTATCCAGCCATTTCCTGTTTTGTGTTGGATAGCTTTTACAATTTATTTAAACTTTATTGGGACTGCTTTTTGGGACTTGGAAGCCTGTGAGCTATCAGAGAGTATGTGTACGAAAAGTCATCACCCTCTCGGAAGATGCTTTAATTCTTGGCGGTAAATGTCAATTCTACTTTGACATTTATGAAGTTATTAGATACTCGTACAAATTGCACGTCAACAAGACAAGAATAGCTGTACTCCTAAAGAACGCAGAGTAATTGTTACGATTTTTTTCCAACCGGTCCGACACCAACTGGGCAAACACTACGACGTTTAGCCATTCGCCTAGAAGAGTATGGGACAAGACGAGATGTTGCAAGGTCTGGCCGGTCGCGGAGGAGCCGTTATGCTGAGAATATCGCAGCTGTAGTTGAAGATGTCTCAGAGGACCCCGTAGTATCGACCAGACGACGTGCCACGCAATTGGGCATCAATCGGCGGTCTTTACAGAGAATTATGGTAAAAGACTGTAAGATGTTCCCTCACAAAGTGCAGACAGTACATCAGCTGTTAGCTGTTGACCGCCAAGTGCGGGTAGCTTCCGCTCAAGCCATCCTGAATCTCGATCGTCACTCGAAAATAAGCATGAAGTCCATTTTCACCTAAATTCTGCGTATGCAGCACGAAAAGCCATTACACCTGCTCAAAGTTACTGCATGGTGTGCTGTTTACGCTAGAGGCGTCATCGGGCTTGATTTTTTCGAAAACATTGCGACCCAAACGACTTCTGCGGATGGCGAGCACTACAGAGCCATGCTCAACGACTTTCTCCCTCCTTAATTGGATGAATTTTGACTGAAGAATATGTAGTTCCAACAGGATGGAGCAACGGCGCATATTGCACGAGCCACAATCAAAATTCTGAGGACTGCATTTCCGGGTCGCCTAGTCTCTCGGTTTGGCGATTTGCTATTGCCGGCACGATCGCCTGATTTAACCGTTCCGGACTCCTTTTTGTAGTGTTTTTTGAAGTCACGAGTCTAATGTTAATAAGCCTAAGACTCCTGAAGCCCTCAAAAACAATGTCCGTCAACAATGCGAGAGCCTATTGGTAGAAGGTCTAAAAAGAGTGGTGGAAAATGTCATAAATTTTTTCTTTTATACTCGTATGCTGTCCGACCCTGTTTTAGAGATGATTTGGTGGATCATCTCCCGCATTGAATAGCTGAAGACCTACTCGTTCAGTATCGCAATCCTTGTGTGGATGTAATTTTGGATAATAATTTTGAGTTTTACACGGTTTTCCGTGTCGACAGCTCACGCAATATTCGTGACATGTGGCAAAGCCCAACACGCTCCGTTAGTATTGCCATTTCATCATGGAAAGACTTTAACCCTAAAAACGCTTACTATTGAGTTTTATTGTCGCAATTCGTGCTCTCTCGAAAATATTTTTGTCTTACTTTAACCATTTTACGACCGTCATAATCGATCTACTGAGTAAGCAATTCAAGCCACAGTGACTAAATTTCTCACCAATTTCACGCTATTGGACAATTAGCCACCTTCCTGTATGCGTAGAGCGCTTTCAGAGGTAAATATTGCCGCTGTATCCCCAAGCCTTGAGCAAAACCGTGATTTATCCATTTGTGGCCGTTCGCAGCTATTGGGATTGTGTTACTCGACTACGTAGAGGATTTTTATGAAAGATCAAACCTTCCAAAATACAGCCCATGCGTCGAATTTTCTGTGAGTGGACCGTAGAAAAACTGGAGAAAGATCAATTTTTTTATCGAAAGATTGTCTTCAGCGACGGACTCATTTCTGGTTGAATGGGCATATCCATAAATGAAACCGACGTATTTGGTCACGTTAGTAACCCCAGACAATGCAGAAACTGCCAGTGCACCCGGAAAAATGCACTGTTTGGTGTGGTTTATGATCCGGCAGAATCATTGGGCCGTATTTTTGCATAGATGTCCCCTAGAACCACATTATCGTCAATGGCACCCGCTATCATTCAATGACTTTGACCGTTTTCTTTGCCCTAAATGTACGAGCTGAACCCAATCGACATGTGGTTCAAGCAAGATGACTCTATATGCCACACAGCATGCGAATCAATCGGTTTTTGACCGGCTGAGGATTTTTGAATCCTCTTACAATACGACCTTCTAGACCTCAGCAGTTGCCAGCTTATATAGATCACCTCGTCATTAAGTTGGCTGCTGATATTGCCGATTTAATTCGATAGGCTCTAGGCTTATGTACTTATGCACAAATATAGTTTTGAATTAAGTTCGTACAAATCAAAAAGATACAGGAAACGAAGTGGTGTAATACAGGAAATAAAGCGCGTTTTCTAGATTTAAAAACTAAGGCATTTAAGATGTTCTACCATGGAACGGTCAATGGACGAAACGGTGTTGGAATCGTTGTTGCAGCGGATCTTCTAAACAACATCTCTGGTATCTTGAAAATAAGCGACCGCTTGATGAGTGTTAAACTCGTCATACACAATGAAACGTGGAACATTGTTAGCGCGTACGCCCCACAAAATGGATGCGACCAATCGGAAAAAGATACATTTTGTTCAGAGTTTGGTAATTTCCTTAGAAATATACCTATCGATGAGATGCTCTTCGTAGGCGGAGATTTAAATGGCCACGGCGGTAAAGGCTTTGGAAACAGAAATTTAGCTGGCGAAGACATCCTTGTAGCGTGTAGGACTTACGGCTTAACCGTCTTAAATACAATGTTTATTAAACATCAACGACATCTTATCACCTATAGCAGCGGAGGCCACGAAACGCAAATAGATCACCTCTGCAAAATGTCGATGAGAAACCGTGTTAAGGACTGTTAAGTAATACTTGGAGAATCGCTAGTAAGCCAACACCGTCTGCTCATTACAGAATTTTTCTCAGCGTAAACACCGAAAACACTGGCATCGTTTGGAAAGCCAAAAATCCGGTGGTATAATCTATCGAAGGAACGAAGCGCAAGACTTATCGCACTGGCTAAAGAAGTACTTCACAATATAAACGGTATCGCAGACTCACTTAGCCCGCAAAAAATGTGGAACAGCATGCACGAGGAATGGATAACACTCGCAAAGTCCCATCTGGGGACTATATCGAAATACCATCACGTCGGCAAAGAAACATGGTGGTGGAATGACGAAACCAAACGAGCTGTGGCCGACAAGAAGAGTGCATTCCAAGCGTGGACAAAATGCGAGCTGGGCGACGATATCGAAAAAGCTCGACTGGCTCTTGAATACGAGCGTCTTAAAAAGATCGCAAAGAAAGTCCTGGCTCGAACTCGAGCGGCAGCAGCGGAAAACCTGTACCAGGAGTTGGAACAAATATCCTCATGATCGGCAGATAGAAGACAAGCTATCCAAGAAGTTCAAACGTCGTACAGTACTAAAATGCCAAATATTTTTAAGCTCGCTGCACAGAGGAGAAAAAATTAGGATCAATCGTTAACATGGAAGCGAAATGTGACGACGACGTAAACCACAGAGTGAGTGTGGGATGGATGAATTGGCGGGAAAATTCGGGAATCTTTTGCGACCGAAAATTTCCACTTAAATTAAAGTGGAAACTCTACACCACGGTTGTTAGAACAGCTCTTATGTACGGTTCACAGTGCTGGACAATGTATGAAGCATTTAAAAACAAAATGACGGCAGCGGAAATGAATATGTTAAGGATGTCTAGTGGAGTCACTAAACGCGATTGCATTAGATCTACGCGTATAAGAGGAACTCTACATATAAAGAATTCGGTAACCGAACAGCTTGAGGCGAATAGAATAAGCTGGTATTGCGACGTTCAAAGAAGATCTGCGGAAAATCCGGTTAAAAAGGCATTATCAACTACGGTCACTCCAACTGTAAGAAAACGAGGTCGGAAAAAGAATTCCTGGATTTCTCAGATGGCAAATGCGCAACAACGCCTGGGGCTAACCACTGAAGCGATCCAGGACCGAGCATTATGTAGACGCGTTCTGCGGTCTGCGACATTAGCCAACCCCATAAGCGGAGCAGCAGCGATGCAGTAAAAATGGGAAACTCGTTACGCATAAGTTCGTATAACGTGGAAAGGGTTAATAAAAGGATAAGAAGAAGAAGAAGAAGAAGAAATCAGAAAGATACTAATACTCGTACCCTTAGTCCCATTGGATCACCCTTAATGAAATAGTATCAAAAAAATACTCCAAATGTAGCACATTTGGCAGCCCTGAGGAGGACCGCTTTTAAAGGTAAAAACACACCACAGAACAAAACAAAAAGAACAAAAAAAATTCAAAGAAAAATCAACATCGACATCAAAAGTTTACCCCCTGTTCTCGGTTAATTTGCCTAGCGATACCTTGCTTCAGAGGGAAAAAATTCATTTTAATTAGAAATTTTTTGGTTGTTATGCTGAAGCGGTGGTAGAAATAGCTGGTGGGTCTATGAACATGGGCGCAACTAGGTTCCATTGAATTTGTGATATTTAAGAAAATAAAAGGAGAGAACGTTGTTGTTTGCTGAAAGCAACTTCATTAAGTGATGGGCATTTTTCCATTTTTGGGTAGGGGTATTCGTTAGATGGTGGAGTTTGTCGGATACACGCTTCATTTTCTAAGACCAAAAATAAAATTATTCCAGGAAATGTTTCTCTTTTCAATATTTTTTTTCCATCTTCCTTCGCATGTATCCTTTTATCTTTAAGGATTTTCTATGCAATTTGGAAATGGAAAAATGTTTCGGGGTTATCGACATCTGTTTTCGTTTTTTATGTTCCCAATCAGCTTTAATTAGGACTGAAAAATGGCATGAAAAACAAGGTTGTAATAGGAGGTGTTTTTGGTGGGTTTGCTCGTTAGACAGACTATGGGTATATGAACGTATATGCTCCTGGATTCTGTGATATCGAGGGAGCAGCAACATTGTCACCTCCCCGAACATCAACAATATTCAAGCTTTAGATACACTCGTATCTGACTATATCTGCAGATCGATGCACTTCATTCTAAATAGAAGGCTATGACCCTGAAGCCAATGTATAGTGGGGCACCCCAAAGATGTGTACTCTCTCTTTTACTATCAAAGTTAGTCCGCAATAGAGTGTTTATCAAATAAGATGACGCAGAATGCATAGGTGAAAGAATCCAAGAAAATCCAGGTCCCGAAAAGCCACTGCGCCCGGTTTCGATTTTAATTGAGAAACCGAAGATTTATAGTACACTGACATTGACAACATGGGCTTATAAGAAGGAAATTATGGAAGCACTAGGAGAAAACGGGAACACTTGATCCGTAATGGCAGAGGACTTGCTAAAATGTTAATGTATCGACGAAGAGACATCTAGGGAATTCGTGGATTGTGAGGATAACAACGATTTTTTGCATGGCCATACAAACAGAAACCCAGCGACTAGAAACCCACTATCTTGGTATCCATTTCACGCGAAATTACTGGTCCAAGAAATTTTTCTTGCAATCAAGCCATAACAGGTCGTTTTAGTGAGGCGATAATTGGAGTCAAGATTGCTAGGAAGAGGGAAACACCGTGCTAGGCAGTCCTATGATAATCGAAGGTATTGGTGGAGAGGTCTTCCTTAGAAATTTTGCAAACACAAATTCTTAAAGTTACCTACTACTGTTCGCGGCGTCAATCTCATACACAGACAGCCAACTATCGATCAGATTCAACCTACTAACTTATATGTAAGACGCTCCGTCGATCCCATCATTAGAGCATTATGTAATTGAGAGCTGTAGATAATTGCATCGCATCTTCGGTTATACACCTAATCAGCATAGGATCACACTGTATTGGATTACCGCCAGCTGCTTCTATCGGTGCTGCACTCCAAGTTGGTTGAGGTCCTCTTCCACTTGTCCTCACCACCGTTGATACGGCCGTCTTCTGCTACAAGCCAGTTTGGTCTTGAGAGAGGGGATTCTGCTTCAGAATTGCGATTTGAGCCCGAATAGGCAAGAGTTACGTATTTTTTCCGTGCTGGTATCGTTGCTGCTCATATCTGAGGAGCCAAGTTAGACGAAGTCTTTAACTACCTCGAAATTATAGCTGGGTACCGATCTGGAATTCCAGATGTTAGATTTCTATGTCTTGAAGCCTCATGATCGGTTTCAGGAGATTACACAATACGGTACAGAAACTTTTGTAGGCTATGTCCAGGAGACCCATTCCCCTATAGCTGGCGCAATTGAAAAGATCTCCTTTGTGTGGATTGGGCAAACGAAGCTAAGGTTCCATTCAATGGGCATGCTTTCTTCTGACCATTTCTTGCAGATGAGCTGGTGTATGTTCCTAAGCTGGTCATATCCAGCTGCTGTAAATAGCTCGGAATTTTTTGCTATCATCGTCCATTCTGCATGACCTCAGAATAATGGCCCTCGCCGTCATACATTCTGCAGAAGTGGTACTCGGTTTCCGTGTTCGTCTTTGCAGGCTTCCGTTCTGACTTTAAGGCCTAGGCATGTTCTTTTCATTCTTTGTTCGAAATTTCGAACGTCATTCCTGCCAAACCATTCTCCATTTCCTCCACCGCGGGCTGCTCGTGCTCGCTTTATTTTTTTCTTCGAAATGTTTCATCCTGTGTTCGTAGAGCTCAAGACCAGCCCTTGTTTTGCAATACATAGCAGCTTTGTATGCCTCCTGTTTGGCTGCATGCGCCTCCCTATGTTCATCATCATTATCGAAGCAGAGGTTTCTTTGTGATGGCAGTTTGAAATCAAGTATGTCAGACGACGCTTCTTTAATTGTTGGTAGACAGGATTCCCATTGATGTCCAATGGATTTTATAGAGGTTCCGAGACTTTGAAAACGCGATCAGTAAAGATTCCAATGGTCACTTGCGATTGCGTCTTTTGAACGTCGGAAATGGGTGACTCGACTCTGTTGTGCTCGTGATATCCGCATCCGAACAAGGCCCTCAGCAACAAGGTAATGATACGAGTTTACGTTACCTCCTCGGTATGTTCGGACATCAAGAATGTTGGATGAGTGTTTGGTGTCGATCGCAATCTGGCCAATCTGGTTGACGGTTGATTGGTCCGGAGACCGTCAAGTCCCTTTATGTATGTTGAGGTGTGGAAACCGTGTGCTATAAGGTTGCGTCCTGTTACGAAGTCCAAAACCTTGAGTCAGTTTGCGCATGTGGTGTCTTGTATGCTTTGTTTCCCAATGAGATGCTCAAAAACGTGTTTTTTGCCCTGCCTAGCATTCTGGTCCCCTAGAACAATTTTGTTGGCATAGCTGAGGCATTGAGCATATGTTTTGTCTAGGTGGTCATAGAACTCGTCCTTGATCGTGTCATCCTTTTCTTTTGTAGGAGCGTTTATGCAAATAAGGTGATGCTCCCGAATTTGGCCTTGATGCGGATTATTACAAGGCGTTCGCTCACATGCCGGATAACAAATCCGCATCATAATAAGCTCTGTCTTCTCTCTTTGTAGCAGTCGCCGTAGTAAATGTAGCAGTTTTTCGTCCGTCTTTTGTCTGGCCAATCCTATCGCTGTTCTTGGATTGTGGTATTATCAGCTTTATAGCAGTCTAGGACCTTCTTGAGTTGCACACAGTCTGCTAGGGGACCTAACATATCAGGTGCAGAGCAGAGAAATTCGTTATCTTTCTTAAATTAGCGGGTGTCATCAACATTTTATCCGTCCGTATCCGAGGTGTGTGGTTGTCTCTTAACCAGTGCCAGTTTCTTAGTACCTATATATCCCCAAGGATATAGAAGATGTGAGTATCCCACTTCGGGTGTATGTAAGCTGCAAAGGCTCATGTTAGCGGTCGTCCGCCACCATCACTTTTCCAGAACTCTTAGTAGTCCTGGAAATCCTTATGGACCTAGGCCCCAAATATGTTAAAGTAGCTCACATAAGCTGTCCCCGTCCGATTTTTGACGCACAAGAGCTACAGCGACCACTTTCGACATCTAAATAAGCTTTGCTGTATCAAGATCACCGATCTTTTAAGAAATCTCTTTGGCATGATACGGCATCACCCCCGTATGCTTTTTTAGTGCCACCACAGTCTACAACCCCTCTTACCTTGTCTGATTTACATCTACCCCTTCGTCTCTTGAACTACAATACAATAAATAATATATTTTTGATCGCAAGTCAAACCGCTGACTTCTTGTACTACACTGCGTTACAAGGAACGACTGTAAGTATCTATCGCTACTACCAGCTAGAACTGTGTCATTTAGTTTGTCGGTATTTCATTAATTCACTCTCTGCAGTAAAATTGATGGTTTCAGCTCTTGTAGAAGCCCCAAAAGCTGCTGTAATATGTAAATATTATAATATTTCACTTCATTACAATGATCCTGCCTGATTCTCTCCATCTTTCTTAACCTGTTGCACTGTTTTGTTAGCGGAATGTAGTGTCGGTGGTATTTGCATTTTATTTCTCCTTTTTGTATTGCAAATGTAAAGTTGTTTTTATCATCCGCAGTCGTCGCTACCGACGCCGTCGCCGCAGGGTTGTTGGTACCATCTCAATTGCTGAAGATACGCATCTAGATAGCTGTTGTCACCCCATGGTTCTTAGAAGATTCTTCCCATTTCCGGCATCCAACCCCAGTAATTATGGAAATTTTTATTGTCCGACATGTAGTCGTACGTTTGTCATCGTACGAGAAGCTTGTATCTAGATGTTTATGGGGGTACTGGTACAATCACCGTTGAGATTGTTTTTATTATAAAAGACAAAGTTTCTCGTTCCAGGAGAGTATAAAACGGAAAGGACATCCGTATCCTTGACTCTGTGTTTTATTTTATGTTGGTTTGGAAAAGTACAAGTAGGAGTTCGTCGCAGAAAGGACAAGTTAAAGTGCTTTGCTTGTATGCATTCGTTGAGGTGGTGAAATGTGTGATGGAAATAATTTTAATGAGTTCGTTAAACTCAATGGGCGTACAGCTGATGACAAGGACAAGGATATATGGACATACAAGGCGGACACTGAAAAATTATCACACAGACACAGATTGAAACTCGGTGCCCATGTTGTGAATGCTCATTTCCGGTAACCAAGTGCGTCGCAGCCAACAACATCGACGTTAACATTTAGAGAGAGTTCTGAAACTTAAGCACCGACTGAAAGAAAATAACGAACAAGATTTTTAGGTGCTACGTGCAATTAAAAATTTATTGTATCGCCAAGTGGGCTGTTGCAGAGAGGTGGAAAATACGTTACCAAGGAGTTGGCTTTACTCTTCTCTTAGATGTCGAATTATTGTAAAATTGTCGCCAGTTGGTGGACCGGAGCCATGGTTAAGTGACCCTAAAATTTATTTGATGATTGCTTTGAGTCAGATACTTTGGCTAATTATTTATTTTCTTTCGGAATTTCGTTGCGACGGACATCAAATGGGACAGGTTTAGGGTGGACAATTATTAAGACGATGGGGTGAGGTTTCTTGTAAGTACTTCTTGTCGGGCTTAATGAGGGACACTTTGTAGATCTCGTTAAAAATTGATGTAACTGCTGTTGGTAAAAGTCGGTGGATGAAGTGATTTTTACTAGGTAAGGAAAGAAGTTCCCTCGTTTGAGTCTAGTCGATGAAAAAGTGCAGATGTCTAATGTGAAATTTAGTCACTTTGTCTTGAGTTGGTGTTTAAGGTTTGTTACACTTAATGGAGCCCTCAAACGATTGGTCGCTGAATCAGGTTATATTTTGTCGTTGTGAGAATGGTTTCATCCCTTGACTGGTATCAAATGTGCCTCCTTAGCTCCATGGGGAATTTTCGCGAACCTTCTTAGGCATGTACATTTACTTTACTTACTTACTTTAGGTGGCGCTACAGTCCGGGGTGGACCTGGGCCTCAGTCAACAGCTTCTCCAGCCAGCTCGATCCCTGGCTAGCTGCCTCCAGTTTCGCACGCTAAGTTGGCTGAGGTCCTCTTCCACTTGCGTGCGCCACCTGAGTCTTGGCCTTCCTCTACTGCGCTGTCCATCGGGAGCGGATTCGAAGACTTTTCGGACCGGAGCATTGGTGTCCATGCGCTCTTCATGACCCAGCCATCTCAGTCTTTAGATCTTCACTCTTCTGGCTAGGTCCATGTCGCTGTACAGTCCATACAGTTCGTCATTGTATCTCCTCCACTCACCGCCAATGCAGACGGGACCGAAGATCGCCCGAAGAATTTTTCTCTCGAAGCAACCAAGAACACCCTCATCCATTTTTGATAATGTCCATGCCTCTGCGCCATAGAGCAGGACCGGGATTATTAAGGTCTTACTTTTGACTTACTGGTGACTTGTTGTCCGAGAGAGGGCTTTACTACTCAATTGCCTTCTTAACCCAAAGAAACAGCGGTTGGCAAGAGTTATTCTTCACTTGATCTCAGCGCTGGTGTCATTGTCTGTATTTATAGCGGAGCCTTGCATTTGCTCGTGAGTTTTGCACTATTCTTTCAAGTACGATGTTGGAAAAATCGCATGACAGCGCATCGCCTTGTCTAAATCCTTTCTGGACATCAAAGGTCTCGGTGAGATCTTTACCGACCTTGATGGTTCAGCGTGCATTCTCCATCGTCATTCTGCACAGACGGACGATTTTGGCAGGGATGCCAAAACTAGACATTGCTCTGTATAGCTCGGCTCTATAGATGCTGTCATACGCGGCCTTAAAATCGATGAATAGGTGGTGGGTATCGATCTGAAGCTCATGGGTCTTCTCCAAGATCTGCCGTAGTGTGAATATATGGTCTATGGTGGACTTTCCTGGCCTGAAGCCACATTTATATGGACCTATCAGGTTGTTGACGAACGGCTTCAGGCGTTCACACAATACGGCGGATAAGATCTTATATGCGATGTTAAGGAGACTGATGCCTCTGTAGTTGGCGTAGTTCAGAGGGTCTCCTTTCTTGAGAATTGGACAAACAATGCTGAGGTTCCATTCATCGGGAATACTTTCGTCCGACCATATTTTACAGATGAGTTGGTGTATGCTCCTTACCAAGTCATCGCCTGCCGCTTTGAAGAGCTCGGCAGTCATGCCATCCGCTCCAGCAGCTTTATTGGACTTAAGCTTCGATATGGCTATCTTCACTTCATCCAGGTCGGGTGGACGGAACTGTTGGTCATCATCGTCCAGGTTGAAAGGTTGATTCTGCCTGACAGCGGTATTTGGTCCGTCATCGCCGTTATACAGTCTGCAGAAATGATCTTTCCAAATCCTCAGCATCGACTGCGATTCTACTACGATGTTCCCTTGTTCGTCTCTACAGGCTTCGGTTCGGGGTTTGTTTCCGCGGCATGTTATTTTTACCTTTTGGTAAAACTTCCGAACCTCATTCCATTGAGCATCTCTCAATTTCCTCGATCGCGCGCTTCTCATGCTCTTTCTTCTTCCTCCTGAGAAGCCGGTGTTCGTCTCTCCTCTTCCGCTTACAGAGCTCTTGAGCAGCTCTAGTCTTTTTTTTACAGTGCCGCATTGCGTGCTTTTTGCTTAGCTGCAGGTGCTTGCCGGCATTCATCATCGAACCAGGGGTTTCGTTTTGGTGGACGAGTGAAACCCAGCACATCAGGAGCGGCATCTCTGATGGCGTTTTGGCAGTGTTTCCAATGGTCTTCGATGCTTGATGCTGGCGGCATTGGACCTCTTAAGAGATTAAGAGACACTCGATCGGAAAAGGACTTGGCGATCTGTTGCGATTGTAGCCGTCTGACGTCGAATTTTTTTACAGCATTGGATGGTCTTGGCGTAATTTGGGATATCCGCAACCGTACCTTGGCTACAACAAGGTAATGGTCTGAGTCGATGTTGGCTCCTCGGAACGTACGGACATCCATAATGCTGGAGGAGTGTCTTGCGTCGATCGCAATGTGATCAATCTGGTTGACTGTTGATTGATCAGGAGTTCTCCAAGTCCCCTTGTGTATGTCGAGATGTGGGAACCGCGTGCTAGCTACGACATTGTTTCGCCCCGCCGCAAAGTCGATTCGCCTGAATCCGTTATCGGAGGCGGTGTTTTGCAGGCTATATTTTCTGATCGTTCCACCAAAGATACCCTCTCTTCCTAGCTTTGCATTAAAATCACCGAGGACAATTTTAATGTCATAGCTAGGGCATTGCTCGTAGGTCTTGTTAAGGAGCTCGTAGAAGGCATCCTTGGTGTCGTCATCTTTCTCCTCTGTGGGGGCATGCGCGCATTTAAGGCTTATGTTGGCGAATTTAGCCTGGATGCGGATTGCTACGAGGCGCTCGCTCACATGCCGGAAGCTGAGGACTTCTTGTCTTAGTCTGCCTCCGACAACAAATCCGCATCCAAATAAGCGCTGCTTTTGCCGTCGATAGCAATTGCCGTAGTAGATGTCGCAGTTTTTCATCTTCTTTTTGTCCGGCCCATCCCATCGCATTTCTTGGATGGCGGTTATGTCTGCTTTGCAGCAGTCTAGGGCCTCCGCTAGTTGCTCGGCTGCACGTGGTCTATTAAGGGATCTAACATTCCACGTGCATATCCGAAGCTCATTGTCCTTAAATCATTTGCGTGGGTTGTCAACAGTAGATCCGTCCATATTCGAGGCTTGTTGATGCTTCGTAACTTAATTCTTTTTAAATGGCCGGGCAGTTACCCCGGCGGCACAACCCCCAACCTGGAGGACCAGCTCCATTTTGAGTGTCCCTAGGACGAGGGGTCGGTTACACCGAAGCCAGTAACCCGTTCCGGGATGTGAGCGCTGCCGTTGGCCCTTATAGGGCTCGTCCGCCACCATCTCTTATGGCAACATAAAGCTATGGTATAATGCAGACTCAGGCGTTAACTATTATTGTATGAACCAACTAAAGTTATCTTGGGATCGGTTTTAAGGCCATTACTGGCCAATCCTAGCGCTATCGAATGTAAGAGTGGCGATAATGGGATTCGTTTATGATACTTACCGAAAATTCGACACAAACAGTAGTCATTCGGCTTCAATCCTTGCACGAGATGCTTTTTTTTTTTTGTTGCATCAAAGATGTGTAATCTTGATAGATACTAGCAGCCCGTAGTTCAACTTGAATGCATGCTTCTGCTGTTGCTTTTCTTAGCCTTTCTATTCTCCGTAGTTCACTTTGTAGAGTTTTTATGAAAATACATATTCACGCTCTATTCTCCTCCGACTGCAACATGTGATCGTGCTCCGTATCTTTATCTTCATTTGGGCACTCGGGGCAAGATGGTGAGATATCGTGCCAAAAACGATAAAGATACTTGCGATAACCACCTCGGCCGGACATGTTATCAGTGTAGTCTCCATGCTGAGGTTTTAGCCAGTCATGGATTGTCGGCTTATGTTTCTATGTCCATCTGTCTTTCGTTGTAATATTCCATCAAGCTAGCCACATAGCTAATGACGTTGCCTTTTCTTCTAAAGGCTCTTCTATTATATGTACATCCTCAACATTTCGTTTGCAAGAACGTCGCCGGCAACCATTCCAGCTATATCAAAAGGTTCGAGAGCTGTTAATTGTCCGTCTCATTTTGGTTTCTGTCGTCCTCAGTGCCTGCGGTCAGACTGAGGTGGCATAAACCAGAACTGATGTGACAACGCTGGAGAGCAGGATCTGTTTTGCATATCCAGGTCCTCTAATCTTTGACAGTATGCGCGAGAGAGCTCCCTTCAGATGCTTTCTTGGTAATGTGTCTTGAATCGTTATCTCTTATCCAGCATTACTTCAAGATTTTTAACCTCTTCTTTTGATCTGATTATTTTGTTGGCGAACTTTACAGGTTTTCGATTGGTTTCTAAGACATGTTTCGTTTTATTTTATGGTCGGCTAGTTGTAGGCTTGCGGCTGTTAGCCAATTCTCTACCCTGAAAATATCATTGTTTGTAGTGGATTCAACTGTACCAATCTATAGGTATTTGACTACTGTCACGACGGCAAGGTCTTCGGCGAATACAATTACCGGCATTCCGCCAGGCAACGCAAATCGAAGGTCTCTGTCGTACATCATATTCCACAATAAGGGCCCCAAAATCGACCCCTGTGGAATTCCGGCAGCGACGTTGTAGTATTTTTCACCTGCATCTGTACTATATCCCAACTTTCTAGTACCTTCGCTGCAAGTAATATGTTGTATCCATCCTGGCGAATGATCTCCCAAAGAACGACCAGTTCGCCGAGTTATAAGCACAATATGCCATTGTTCCGTAAAGTCATCTTTCCCTGTCGATGAGGCCTTTTGGGATATCAGCTACTGTACTCATGGCATCAACAGTAGATCGAATTTTTCTAAATCTAAATTGGTAGCCCCCACTCAGGCTACCAGTGTTTTTCGTCTGCCACTACGAGTTATTTATTAAAGATTATCTTCTCGAGGATCTTTTCCATGTCCAATAGAGACTTTGGGTGATATTGGAATAGAATAGGACAAGCTGGATCTTGAAAGCCTTCAAACAAAGATCTTTGCATACAACTTTCATAAAGTGGAGGGACGAAGACCAAGTTGTTGTGAGCGACATCGAATTGATAAATTTGGATCTTTTCAAGACCCTCTTGACCAGATGCAATATTCTTCTAGAACGCACTCATCATGCATCTCAGAGCCACTGCATTTTCCAAAGAAAATGTTGAGTAAAAGCAGTCAACAATACGGCGAATAATAGTCTTAGATGGTCGCTTATATAGGGTGTAATATGCTGCAAGTGCTCTTGGTAGACAGAGCCATAATTTTGGAACCTAATTTCTAAGACTTGGGGACGATGTTGAAGCAACTGTGTTACAATATGATAAAATTGCAAAGACTACTGAATAAAACTGGCACTGACAGTTTGCAATCTGAGAATTGGTTTGATCGATATAAATATCTGAAGTTGGGCAAAAAAAACTCCCTTTGAGGCCATCGGCTTATGGTTAGGAATCAAACAATTTTATTGTCGAAGCATTGTAAGGAAAGAATCTGTCACTAGCTCTTACCTTTGTAGAGCAAAGTCATAGAAGTCCTTAATTTGTGCAAACAGTGCTCAAATGTACATAAGCGTACTATACCACCAACTAGTCTGTCCTTATTTCCAACGGTAGAGCTTCATTGCTTGCTTAAAACCACAAATGAATCTATACCGATAGTTGTGCGCTTGTGGTTCTTTCTTTTTATGTATAAATTAATTAGCTGCATGTGGATAGGTAGAGCATATTTGTCATAATTATATCTCTAATGCTACTCCCATTCGAGAGGTATTCATAATATCTCTGTGCTTTTGCAGAACGCCAGAGATGCCGACATTTTTACTTCACAAAAATAACAATCCTGTCATATACGAGTACGTGTATGTAACTTATCCTATACACGTATATGTCATGTTAATTCTCAAAAATAAACACAGCCATGTATAGAGTATACATACTCGAACATAGTAGGCAGGCTTAAGTGAAGCGAATTGGAAATTTTGCACTTGACTAACTTTTAAAGGCGAATTTGAGTGAATCCACAGCAAATATTGTTAATTTTAATTGGGTTCTCAAATTATAGTTCAAGTAGTTGACTTGACTTCACTTTAAGTTAACGATTATAATTAATCAACCACAAAGGATATGCCAAGTGGATTATATGTGATCACAATTCTGAAGTGAAGTGAAATACATACAATATATATACTCGTATTATTCCGCTTCAAACATGGATTTGGCCATCAACCGCAGATTAATTGTGTCGTTCGATAGAAAAATGACGATCCCATAACTACCAGCTGCACTCGTATGCACTGTTATACTTGTTCTTGAATTTTCCAGCCCTACGTCGCGCTAATGTTTCTCAACAGAGCCAATCCAGAGAAGCTCTTGTAAAGATTCAAAACTTTTCTACGATAAGCTTGAAGGAAACCGGCGAGCCTCTTCCTTCCCTAACAGTATGGAGAGTTCATTCTGTCTTCTGTGTTTCAGCAGTTTTTGAGTTTTTTTTCTGATAAAGTAAAAAGCTACAACTGCAGAAGCAACCTCCTCAATCTTTTGAAACTGTATGACAATGGTGATATCAAGGAGTTCGCTCTGTAGGACTACAAGTCAGAGTATGTTGTTCTGTTTTCTTACCTCCCGGACATCACCTTTGTCTGTTTACAGAGATTGTTGGTTTCTTTGATTCTGTAGAGTTATATCGCAGATGTGGTGCTCAAGTGATTGGCTTGATTGGCATATCAATTAAAAAGAATTGTCAATTATACTCATTATATGATCATCTTTGTGAAAGTCTTTCGTGGAGACATGAGTAAGCGCTTCGGCGATGTAGCTGGAGGTGTGATTGGAACGGACATTTCCAGACGCAATGCTGCGACATGTTGTAATCACTCGCACACCTAGCATCACAGGATGTTATATCGTTTGCATTGTACGACATCATATAAAATGCAATTAGTCAATTGATTAAAAAATTAATTGCAATTAATTTTAATTGGAATTGATTTAAAAATGTTAATTGCAATTGAATTAATCAGCAATTAAATAAAGTTAATTATTAATTTTTAACAAGTAAATATTTTGTTCTATGTAATCCACCCGGCTCCGGACTCCGAAATTGAAGAGGAATTTCCAAAAAAGCCCACAAAATTCAAAGCGCAATTATAAGCTGAAAAACGTGAAAACTTAACTATTTTATTTAGATACCCAGAGATTAGAGATGTTTTCTTTAAATCAATAGACCTTTACCGTCTCGTTTACTATTTTTTCCCTGTTTTTTCTTTAATTGTCAATTTTAATTGCCACCACAATTCGTCGCCCTAGTGACACAAAACGTAACTACAGCACTAAGCATCCCACGATCTTCCTGCTGATATCTTTTTGACATCGAGAAGCACACATTTGGCCTGCCGAAGATTCATGCCAACCGTCAATGTATGCCATAATGTGGGTTAGGGTATTGAAAAACCTTTTCTCAAAGCCTTTCCAAACATGTTAATTTGCGATTTCATTTCTCGTGATGTCATTGTGACTTGGGAGCCGACAGAACTCAGTTAATTCTGCCTTCCGACCGCATTCAGTGAAGTACTGCATTCTCGAACTAGCTTAAAAGTCATGAAAGTATTCAGCACACCCTAGCTCTCGCTACAAATGCAATTGGCTCGCACTTTTCACCTCTGTACCATTAGGATTGCATATATCTTCGCTTGAGAGATTGCGGCTATCGTCCTCAAGACAGACACCAGCGCCATTTCGAACAATCCGAGGCCCGATTTACACATTGTTTTTCAATTTCGTAATTTTTCGACAGCAGAAGAATAAAGCCGGTCGGCGTTCATGGTCATCAAAGCTCTAGTACGTGTACTGTACCGGGGCCAAGGACGATTTACCTTTAAACGGAAGAAGGCCCTAAGAGTTCAGCCCATGATACGAATAAAAAGGGGAGGGAGATTCGTTAGTCTGTGTAGATCAGAGCCATTCGTTTTGCCGAAAATCCGGTGCATAGGATAAAATTAGCCTTATCATATCAAGATCGAAAGAACCTTTCTAGGCGACAGGTTCTTTACATTTCCAGAAAGCCATTAGCACCTTACAGCCGTTTGGTGTCCGTCTTGCGGGCGACTACTGCTTAAAAGGGCTGTATGATAAGTACCCGTATTTACCGACTGATGGCATCACTGATGCAAAATGTGTAAGCCATCGTATAGCGTCATTTTCACAACAATGACTGTCAAAATTTCAGACAGATTTATCGAGATGTCTTGCTTTGACAGCTGTTGAAAGTCATCAAGTTCGTGCAATCATGGAGAAAGAGCAATATCGAGCATTAATTCGATTTCTTTTTTTTGGATCGGACAACGTGTGAGGAAATCAAAGTGAAGTTGCATGCCGTTTAAAAGGGCCATTCACCTTCTATGACTACCATCAGATATTGGTTTAATAAATTCAAGCGTGTCCGAACATCCGACTAGGGAGGATATGGTTAATAAGATTCATGATAACGTGCTAGTAGATCGTCGGGTGAAGACCAGAGGGATTGCTGACATTGTACACATCTTAATTGAATGCATACAAAATATCCTACACGAAAAATTGGGCATGAGAAAGCATGAGATAGGAGTCGCGTTTGCTAACAGTGGAGCAAAAACGAAATCGCATGACAACATTGGAGCACTGTTTGGACATGTTAAAGCGCAATCCGAAAGATTTTCTACGGCGTTTAGTGATGTGGATTCATCACTACACGACAGAAATGAAAAAACAGTCAAACCAGTGGATTTCACCCGGCGAAACTGCTCCAAAGAAGGCGAAAACGGTTCCATCGGCCGGAAAAGTCATGGCCACCGTTTTTTGGGTTTCGCAAGGCATCATCTTCACCGACTATTTGGAGAAAGGAAGGACAATCACGGGGCAGCACTATGCTGATTTATTGTACCGATTCAACTTGGCAAAAAAAGACCTTTTTCACCATGACAACGCACCTGCTCACTCGTCCGCAATCGCCACAACAAAACTGATCGAAATTTGCTACGAATTGCTGCCTCACCCACCATATTCTCCAGTTTTGGCTCCATGTGATTTCTTTTTGTTTCGAAACATGAAGAAATGGCTTGGCGAAAAGCGATTCTCGTCAAAAGAGGAAATCATTGCCAAAACAGAGGCCTATTTTGCGGGCTGGACAAATCATATTTCTTGAATGGCTTGAAAAAGTTAGAATATCGCTGGACTAAATGTATCGAGCTGAAAGCAGACTATCATACAGCCCTCGTATACTCGCAAATATTCGTCAAAAATCCGCAATTAGTGTGTAGCTCTCAATGTTGATGGTCTTTTTTGAAGAGCTTCAAAATCTGTTAGACAGAATTGAAGTACAATCTGGCAAGAACTTCCGCGTTCGTAAGCATGTTACGTCTTAGATCGAGGACGTATTCGCATAGCAGTTTTATCCACATAGAGCTCCACCATTTTCTCTACGTTCGTGAAGGAAGTCAGACTTATGCGCCTGCATCTTGTGGCGATCCTGTTGGCCAGGGTTTTGGTATGTTTCGGCAGCTGGTCTACCTTTTTGTAGTGAGTGACATTCATGCCATTGGTGTGAGGTGACTTGAAGCATGTTCAGAGGTGTCACTTGACAGTACAGTACATGTCCTCGTGTTGTTTCTATTATCATGCCTAGCCTGCTTGAGCCAAATTTTACATGGAAATCTGTATTTGATGTTATTATACGGCCATGCCGCGACGGTGGGTTCTTACGGACTTCCCTGGTAGACACAGCTGACTACTATTTAAATTTTGTTTCGATATAAAGCCGGTAATGAGATACTACTTGTAGTGTGCATAAGTTTAGGGCTTAATGCCGAAAGGGACGTCAGATATGAGTTTCCACACAGAAAAAGATGTAAAATTTCGAAAATTCACTTCTGGACATTACTATCAAGTTGCTGTAGGTGGCTTTCAAATTCACATAATCATCTTATATCCATGAGCTCTAGAAACATCTTAAATCCTCTTGTGTCCGCTGTTTTGATACAAAGGACGTCGCCATTTAAATGCCTAAAATGTAATACCACGAAGTCACCTTGAACTTTTTCTTTTCCACCTCATCCCTCTTCCAGTCAAAGTAATTCCCATTCAAGTCGTCACTTTAAGTACGAAATATCAACACAAAGTGATTCCCATAATTAAATCAGGGATCTCAATATTTATCTTAATTCGTTGGAAAGCTTTTCACACAGAGGCGGACGCAGGGTGGCATCCATCATAAGGCGCGCACTTTCAAACCCCAAAACAAAAGGATAAACTTTTTTTTTTAATCTGTATGTAATGAATAAACATTACGAGTAGGAAGTGTATTCGGGGCGTAGTTGTACGAGTATTTTTAAGGGTTACCCGTAGTACGAGCATGAGGCTATGTGGTATAGAAAATGGCGTGTGGCATAACAGTTGGTATCATTTTGTTGCCTTCAGTATTTTGTATTTTGTGTTTTGTTATGCTTTCTCTTCAGCAGTTCCATTTTTGTTGGTTTTTCTCGGTTGACTGTATGTTGATTGAAGAAACGAAATCAAATATTACTGAGAATATCCTTCAAACAAAAAAAGGATAAATTGGCGTAGATACTCATATTTTAAGCTATGAGCGTGTGCATGACCGCCAGATGTTTAAAGCAAACAATTCACTTGGAAAGGGCAATGAATTAAGGTTATCCTTGTGGTTACTCAAGGAAGAAAAAGGAAGTTTTGTTTTTTATTTTAATTTTTTTCTTCCTCTCTTATTGCTTTTATATTCCTTTTTCTGTTGCTTTTTAGGTTTCTGGCATCGTACGTGCTCTAACTGTTAATGTTTGTATTAAAATTCAGTGGCTGAGGCGTAACTGAAAGTTGAATTATTAAATCTGAAATCTAAAATTTAATAACAACATTTGGGGGTATAAGAATCCGGAAAAGAAAAGTCTAAGATACACAAATGACTATTTGAGAGGAAATTTCGGTATTAAGTATTCTAGAGAAGAAGCAATTAAGGGGATGGCAGTAGAATATTTTAAATTTCAAAAAGGGGACCGTGTGGAAGTTTTGATCATCTAACATGTTATAAGGACACAAGTTGTAAGTCAAATGAAATGAAAACTGTAGGAATGCAGTACCTATTAACAAGCGCCAGCCTTTTCTTCTAAAGGAAGTTGCCGAACTCATTCAATGCGTATGCAACTAGAGAGGTAGTTATCTCCTAATCTTCCTACCATTGTGCAACTAAGGCTGTCATCCAGCACTATTTATGAAAATAAAACAGTGCGTCATCGACTTAGCCGTATACAAGAGGTACGCCAAGATTCCTGGCTGGAAAGTACATCGGAGGCTGAAGACCGTCAGACAATAAGTAAATAGAGTTCGAGGCAAATCTAACAAAAATATTTTGAGCTTTCTTTTAGGAGAAGCCTGGCCAGATTCGGATGCAGATTTGCCCCAGCGGAAGACAAGGGAGCCGTAGGCATCTTCATTTAAATATGTTGGTCAGCATATTAATTTGTACAACTCACGCAATGGTAAAAGAGAACGGCAACCTTACCAAAGATTGCTTCTTCGAGCTCCTCGACCGAATCTACACGCAATGGCTTAAGTATGACGTAAAACCTAGTTTTGTTGATTTTAATGACAAGCTTGGTACGAAGGCGCCTTTGGTTATAAGGTCGACGCCTTGCTAACTTTGTGACTGGACTGGTTCCCAAACCTTAATATCAATAAACCTACCTGACTGGCTACTACTAAACAAATCGTCAACTAAACTAGTCATATTGGATCGATGGATGGAACTTCTCCAGTGTGTTTGATGTTCCAATGTTGTGAACAACTCACACCGACCCGGACTGTTGTCTTTTTGTTGTCACGATGCGGATTCGAATTTCCACACCAAAGCCACCCCAAAGCCAGCGGACCATTGTGAGAAGATAAACGTGAAACTGATACAATAACAAGAACGAGTCTTTTTCGGCCGAATCTTCTGTAGCCTCTCAAGATTGGCGGCCCAGCCATTATCAAACTAAGAAGACCAGGGGCATTACTGTCAAGGAACAATATGAGATGCCGCTTTGAAGCGCTAGGTTTCAACCCAAGCCAACAAAAATAACCATGGCTCAATGACAAAGTGCAGATAGCCAGATTTAGAAAAACAAAGCCTAGAGCGGGCTTCCGAAAAAAATAAGAGGCTATCACAAGCCCCACGATCAGTAAAAAAAAGGAAGAAGTTTGCAGAAGAATGCAGTCCACTGTCAGACAGAACCGCTAAACTTGGACAGTCAAAACTGTTGTTTACCCACCCAAGATGAAGTCAGGGCAGCAATTTCCGAGTTTAAGTCTAACAAAGCTGCTGAACCCGATGCGAAGATTGGACAGGAAGCATACTTCAACTTATCTCTGAAATTTGGGTAAATGAAAATCTGCCTAACGAATAAAATCTCAGGATTGTTTCTCCGATCGTAAAAGTAAGACCAGTATCAATAACAGGGAAATAAGTTCGCACAACATCTCATATAAGTTCATGTTTATCATATTATGTGAATGTCAAGAGTCTGATTAATCCCATTTTCTCAGGTTTTTGGCCAGATAGGCCACCCAGAAATCCAAGTCGATGCTTACTATATCTTAATTAAATCCAGGTAAGTAGTTGACAACAGCTTTAGACACGAACTGTACAGAGTTAGGTTAGGTTTCTCATCCCTAAAGAGCTCATTGAACTCTGCTGGATAGCGATGGAGATTTTAGGCTGTTCTGTTATGAAGGCGATGCGTTGGTAAGTCACTTCTTCATCGTCGTTTTTGAAAGAATTGTTGAGACTCTGGGGTACCAGATGTATCATCTTTTAAAAGTCTGTTCAGTTGCTCGCTAATGTAGGACACATTGACATATTGGGATGAACACATTGAGCTCTTAACAGCGCGTTTGGGACTATCGAAGCAGAATCGGCAAAGATCGGTTTTAAAGTCAATAAAAAGTGACACAGAACAACGACGCCCAGAACAAAACGTCATGATACATAACTCCGGTAACATCACCAGTGTGAAAACCATGAGAAGAATCTCCGTTGCTAATCGCTGTTTTTTTTGCATTTACATAGATGAGTAGTAAATCAATATCTCAGGCGAAAAACATGACAAAGCCACAGAATCGGGTGCATTAGCCAAAGACTTCCTGCCTTTTGTTTTCCATTTGCATCAACGGAGAATAGAGAAGACGCTTCAATAGCAAACTGTTCGGACTGCGCAGCAATTCTGTCAGAGAAGTTCAAATAGCTTACATGGTCACCTTGAATGCATTTCTGCCCTAAAATGTTCAATTCTCAATGAGAGGGAAAACGCGGTAAAGAACGACCTTATCTCAGGTGGCTTACACATGTGGAAGAGGACCTCAGTAAACTGGAGGCAGCTAACAAAATAACAAGAGTGGCATGTTAGCTGTTAGGACTAAAGCGCCGTCTACGTTTGTAAGTAAATTTGGTTGACCATGAGAGCAAATTTATTAAAACGCTTTAAAAACAATGTCTTCGACGAGCAACTTGATTTCTGGGGTTTAAGAACCTCATTTATTGTATCACGAAAGTATGAGTTTGTAAAACTGTTGCGGTAATACACTGATGTCACACTTGTTCAACGTGAAACTCTGCCAAGTCGTTTCCCCGATGAACCCAATCAATCATCTTCCTGACTCTTGATTGTGCGCCCCGAAGTGTTTAAGGTTTGGGAGATATTGGCATTTCCTATCGTTTGACTTAGATATCATCTCCGATCGAAGATATCATTTCGTATGTTTCGGCAAATCAATGCTTGAATCGTATTCTGGGTGCCTAGCAATTTTTTAACTTGATCGATTGTCAAACAGTAAGAGACAGCGCATTATCATCACAGACACAATTCTCTTTGAAATATTATCCTTTATCCGTCATCGGATTAAGATTAATAGACTGAAGGAAAAGACGTGGTATGACTAGAGCTCTAAAGAGCTGTTAAACCGATTAAAGAAGATCGAACAATTTCAAACGAACAGGAATGACTGCAAAACTTTTCTAAAAATAAAAACAAAAAACACAGTGGCGCTGGCAGCCCGGTATGGGCCATGGCCTAGCTTCTTGACACTCATTTGTGTTGCTCATGTTATCATTTTGGTCACATCTGAGCGGGGCCTACGGTTTATCGCCGAGTCCGAACGGCACTCCTTAGAAGCTCTTTCGTAGGCAATTTTACTTTCGGGAGTTTGCCATTGCCCGCCGAAAGGGTGATGGCGATTTGAAAAAATTGTTGGGGACCCAACTTTTCTCAAGCGTGTGAAATTTCTATACGACCAAAAACTGAGGCAGAGAGTACTACAATATGTCCAAAAGTTCGATAAAATTGTTGGTTGTTCGTCAAAAATATTAGAAATTCTCCCTCATCCTCATCCCAGAGCTAATTTTTAGTTATTTCATAAGCTGCCATACACAAGTTATAAATTTTTCCTAGAATCCGTAGGAGTACCTCAGGACTCAATCTTGGGTCCACTATTATTTTGCTTATATGTCAATGACCTACCCAAAGTGTGCTCAAACATTTCCATTCATCTTTACGCCGACGATGCCCGAGTATACTTGTCACGACCAATTGGATTAGCCATAGTACTCGTAAATAATGATTTCTCAGGAATCTACAACTGGTCTTTTGTGAATGGTCTGTCCCGAATCCAGGGAAATCCCAAGTAATTTTAATTTCGAGAAAATGTTATGATACTATTGACTTTACATCTGTAAAATTTACAAACAGTTCTACGGGCGGTTTGATAGAATATTTCACAGGCAATGAAGCAACATGAAGGCAACATGAAGCAACATAGTTGGACTTGCTATTTCTAAGAGTTTGCCGTTTTTGTCTTTTGTGGAAAATGAATGAATTTGAGATCGATGACCGCAAACTACCTTTCGGAACGTAAATGTCGTCTTATAAAGAAAAAAGTCTGATATTTACAAAATAGGTGCTGGTGTGCCTCAGGGCTCTGCTCTGTCTCCTACACTTTTCATATTCTTTCCCAAACACACATCCCCGATTTTCGCCTGAAGAACAGGAACAGCAATATATGTTAATGTCATTTAATTTCGATATTAACAGCTTTGCCAATGCTGTCTGCTGTCGCTAAAGTAAAAATTTATCTTCCCAACCATTATCCATGAATGGCACTTCCATCGTCAAAACTGAACTACTTTCCATTCTCGGTATGTAGGTCAATGACATCACCAAAAATGCTGCAAAATGGTTAGATTGCCTCAAACGATGTAAGAAATATCTAATCTACACTTTCGGACGTACTTTGACATATCGTTATTCTTTCACAAGCCTTACAACTCCCTTATAGAAAGCTCGCCTGAGCTCTTTATTTCCGAGTCATTATAGCCGGCAAATATTCAAAACCAACTTTTATCGGTACCTCTCTTTTCTTTCTCCCTATCTTTCTATCGTTAAAAGTGTTTATAACCTCTTGAGAGCACGCTTTTTATATAAAATAAAAACCATAAATAACATTTCCTGGCATTTTGCTTGCCGATGTTTTCGGCCTTTCTGGTCGTGGGTTTGTTGAAAGATCTTTGATCCTCAACTCCCACAGTGCCCAAGACACCCGCAGATACCGTTTTTATCTATCATTCAACAAAAAGTGGTAAAACCCGACTATCAGGCAAAATGGTGTTCATTCAGCAAATTTTCAAATGCAACTGTTTTGACTTAGACTTCACCATCTAACTTTTAAGAGATACGTTTACCTGAATATAATTTTTTTATGATTAATCCATTTGGAAAAAATCTCCCTTAATCATGTGGATTAGTCTAAAAACTGTTCGTGTAATCCGTCGTTTTTTAAACATTTTTCTGAGTGACCCGACATTTTTAAATATTAACAAACAAATCGAGACACACAGATTTCTGACATGGATGTATCTGACTCCGGCATTATCGTAGTCCAAAAATGACCTAACGATTGACTTGTCTTACTTTTCAAAATCCTCCTCCATTCATTGCAGGGTTTTTACGGATCCCTGGTGTCAGAGGGTAGATACATTTTATTTTATTTTTAAACAAACCACCTTAATTTTATTTTTCCTTTAATCTTGTGACTGACAGTCGAGGTAAGAAGATTCCATCCGTATCGCCATGAAGATGCTCCCTTAACGAAAGAAAATCCTTTTATTGTATCTGATGCAGATTCTTCCATTTTCCCGTTTTATTCTTATCACTATCCCGCATCACGGCAGACTATATAAACAAAATATATAAAAAAGATACACAATATAAAAATTAAGTGAATAAGGAGCGAAAATTAAGAAGAAAAAATGGGACTTGATGTCATCATATAGTGGATAATGATGACGGGTTATCCTTTCGCCCCTTTTCCGCAGACACAATTATTTCTCTTCATGAACGAGATTTAAATAAAGTCAAACACTAACAAGGGACGAGAAAACCATTTTAAAGCTGTCAACCCGATGAATTTAATTTACCATTGCTACTCCTCTATCTACCTCATCTTCTCCAAGCTGTCCCACATCCTATCCCACCATGACTAGACCTAACATTTGTGAGAATTAAAAAATAAAAAATAAAAATAGAAGCAGGAGCTTACATTTTCTTCTGCTACTCGTATCATAATGTTGTTGTTCCCAGAATATTTAGAGGGTGCAGTCTTTTATTATCCTGAAAGCGAGCAATGGCTCGTTTAGTAGTTATTTCGCATTAAAGGGGAGTCGAAGCATTCAGGGATAATTTATTCGATGTAGCTTAAGATGGTTGCACTCTGTCTAAGTTAAAAACGAGGGATTTTTAAGTTGATTTTCTTTTTCATCGTAGATACAATGACTGCTGCAGAGGGTGGAATATGAAAATTATATTAGAGCTGAGCGCTGCGCTATACGAGTATTAAGTGAATTCTTCTCCTGCAGAGGAGGGCGAATGTGTAACAGTTTTTTGTTTGTTGTTGTTTATGAAAATTTCATTTGCTTGGGTAGAAAACAATGTAAGCTGCTTATGAGGGCGAGGAGAATTACAAAGAAAAAATGTTGAAGTTACAAAAACTCGTTAGAAATAAAGAAAACTCTCTCTCCCCCATTCCAGGATAAGATAGACGAGTATGTACATCCATTGGATAATAAGGGCAGTCAAACTTCAAACTATGGTGTCATTTTTGACAGCTTTTGACCATCATAAACAGACTTACAGAGGAAGAACGCTTTCGAAACTTATTCATTTATTTAGGCGACGCTGTGGACCGTGGTGGACCACCTAGCGTAGTCCTATGACCTAGCTGTGCACCCAAAGTCGGCTTAGGTTCCCTTCTACTTGTGAGATTGTCCTCCAACGCCTAAGGAAACCTAGTTATCTATTCGAGCTTTTTTTTTGAGGGATTCACCACCACCTCTCATCATAAATCTCGTTATAGAGATGCCCCCACAAATCTCCATTGATGCAAACGACACCGAACAACTTTAATCTTAGAGCGCCCTAGGGCAGTTTCAACTGCCTGGTTAACGTCCAAGCTTTTGAAACATAATGCTGTACTGGGATAATCTGAGCCATGTATAAATTCCTTTTGTTTGCTCTAGAGAGGGCCTGACTACTTAATTATGTTTTCAGCTCAAAAACGTAGCTACATGTAGTTCTTGCTACAACGATTCTCCAGATAATATCCGCGCTGGTGTCGATGTCGGAGTTTGTAAAGGTGTCGTGGTAGATAGAGGTAGTGGTGACGTTCTATCCTAGGCGACGATGCATATGCAAGGTGGCGCAAAAGTTGTCACCATGTGTTCTTTGGCTGTAATTTTTGTAATAAACGGAAAACTTTGATTCTAATGCAGTATGCGTCGTTGCTACATCCTGCTAGCACCGCATGTTCTCCCTCATTCAATTGAGAAAGGCGAAAGTCATTGAGCATGGCTCTGTAGCGCTCGCCGTCCACAACAGTCATTTGGCCTCCATCGTAAACAGCTCACCACGCAGTAAATTTAAGCAGGAACGAGGATTTTCTTCTACAGATGCGATAGCTGGTGCGCTGTCGGTACTTTGCATTTAGAACATTTGGAACTTGGAACTTTGGAACATTTTACAGTCTTTCACTAAAATTCTTTGTAAAGAAAGACGGCCGATTGATGCCCAATTGCATGGCACGTTGTCTAATCGATACTTCGGGTCCTCTGCGACGTCTTTAACCACAAGTGCGATATTCTCAGCAGAACGGGTGCTCCGAGACCGGCCAGACATGGCGGCATCTCGTGTTGTTCTCTACTGCGCCGAAATTCACGCTGCGCCATCACCACCGAAGAATGACTCCGCGTTCATTAGGGGTATAGCGATTAATGTCTTGTTGTTGTGTATTTTGTATTGACATATGCTGCCATTTGCAAAAAAATATAGCATCTTCCGTTAAGGTGATGACTTTTGCGCCACTTAGTACTTTGTTATTCTTTAATTGACTGCTGAACCCATGACAGATTACTGTGTTTTTGCCATTCTGTCAATATGGCGTATCCAAGTTACTTAATAGATTTTTGACAGATAGTACCAGTGGGATTGGCTTACGAATTTCAAGATTGATATTAAAAAAATCATATAAAAACGAATCGCCGTGTTTAAGTAATTTTTGGCAACAAAGGTATCGGTCTTGTCACTCGGTACCGAGCGTAAATGGCTCGGTTTAATAAGTTGAATGCGACTTCCAAATCGATGAAGAGGGAGTGTGATTTGAAACTCTTTCGTTTTTTTCAAGATCAACCGCATTGATAGAGGTCGATCAGACTGTTTACGAGAGGTCTTCACATAATATGAAGGTAAGGAGTTTGTATGCTACGTTAAGGACACTATAGTGTGTTCCCCTGTAGTTATCGATTTTCAGTTATTGTGCTCCATTCGTCGGGCATACTTTTATTGACCTAGATTTTAGATATTCATGAAGAATATCTATGAAGAATAGAGAAGCGTCCTGACTTCGTCTTGGTTGAGTGAATAGAAATATTGCTTCTCGTAGTCCATGTTAAAAGGTCCATTCTATTTAATAGGATAGCCCGTAAAAATAATCCTCCCAAATTCTCATCAGCAAATTTGATAAGATAAGGATTTCCTCCTCGGTGCTCAAAGATTTCATTTCAGGTTTCATTGCTTTGGAAAATCATTGTTCTTGTTTCGTAGAACTCCCGAGCCTTTCTTATTTATTTCTGAATGCCCGTTCTATGTTTCCACCTGCTTTGCATTTCCTGACAATGGTTCTTTGGATCAGTGACAGTCCTAATACTTCGCAACCAAAGCTTGACTTTGACAAGGTTATAAGTTACAATAACCGTGATATACTGGAAGCAATGGCAGCAGGAAAGTGATGTAACCTATAACCTTCGCCATCATCTCGAGTTGACTGCTAAAAAGCAGCCTATATTGGCATAGATCTCTAGATCTCAAGTCCAACGATGAAAAGTTTCGCCAATTTAAGGCCCTTTGTAACACATAGTCTCCAGACAAATTCATCCTAAATAGAATTTGTTTCTAACTTCTGAAAGTTAATCCTCTACTCGCAGCCATCGCCATTTACATCAATGACCTCGATTTTTAGATCTGGTCTTTCCGCGCTCATGCTATTTAAATAGATTTAATCCAATAAATTTCCAGAATCACCGTCTTACAATATAACGACCGAAGGAAATTCACAACTTACAAGTTGCTCTCCAAAAAGCCAAATCCACAAACTCGCTAATACACTGGTTTGGGATATAGAAAAGCATGGGACCCTGAAATCATAGCCTTCTGCACATTCATGAACCTTAAGCGTGCCTTTGACAACGTTGAATTTAGACCGATGTCACAAACCCGCGTTGGTAGGTTACTAGGAACTAGCAACAGGCTATAAAAGATAATAAAGGCAAGTATAGCGAACGAGGAGTACAATGTCAGTAGTATAAAGGCAGTCCATAGGTTGGAGTTCTGCCTCCTTTAATGTGGTGGAAACTAGATTATGGTTTCATGTAAATCCTGAACTCCAAAGGATATAAAACTACTGGATATGCAGTTGATATATCTATTATCATTACGGACAACCATGCAATTTCTATCAAAGAGATGCGGTTCGAAAGACGTGATAACTATTTACAACCGCTGTAATCCCAAGAACAATTATTTCATTTTCATGGAAAGGAGATGAACTTGTTCGACCAATTTCTAGATGGGGCTGTGGGAAACCCGAGTAAAGAGGCTAAGTTCTTAGGCACAAAATTCACCTGGAGACCTCATCTCAACTATCTTACATCTATACTAATATTATAAAGCTGAAGAGTTTGTTTGGTTGAACACGCTTATCTCAGGAACTACTGGTTTGAATTGAAAAATTATTTTTGCTTTGAATAGTTCATTTATCGAGGAAGGCTTTAAGCTTTATAACATCACGCTGTGAACAATAGGAAAAATTGTCTTCAGGTTCAGATCTAGTATAGAATAAACAGCGCTATCAAATATTTATAGACCACAAGAAAACTACTGAGCCAATCATGGGAGGGGGCCTTACCCATGACATACTGGTTGGGCAATGATGTGGTGGTACAATGGGTGCAGCCTAAAAATATCCAACAATTACCAAACTGGAAAAGATTTAACCATCTAACTGAAGGGATGATTAAACCTAGGTCGGCTTCAAGTAGCAATCGGTGGGACCATGAATCCAACTCTCATTTGCACAAAGGATGCTACTCACTATTTTCTCACTCACTATCACTACTTTCAGATGCAACTAACTGCCTCTTTGCAACCTGCATGCACGGAGTGCCGATTGAGTGCATGTTGAAGTTAAGTTTCGAACTACTTGTATAGTTGTGAGAATCAAACTGAAGCAAAAGAAAAGGATTTAAAGGCGAGATCGGAGTTAATTTTGCTGGTGGAGACGCAAAATTACTCATACGTTATGGACGCAGTCACCCAATACAAACTAGCTCATGGAGTACCCAAATAAATGCATTTGAAGACAACGGATCCTGAAAAAAAGTGGAATTGCTCAAGTATCATGTTCAACAAAATCTCATGGACTGTAGCATCTCTTATGTTAGCTGGACTTCCAGAAACCTTCAACCCTCTGGTGATGGCCGTGGAAAATTCATCGACGAAGCTTACCACAGATGCAATCTAGACTTTACTATTACATTAATGATGATTGTTGTTAAGGGTTGATGATCAGTTGTGGCACCGAAGGCTGCGACACGTGTACAACGATACCCTTAGAAGGGTCAAGTTTGCTATAGAAGGCGTAGGATGTCAAGAAAGAAACGCTGCAAAAGCTACCAATGGGGTTTCGCATCAGAAGTAAACTGCTCTGGTGGAGGTGACGATCAAGTCCTACAAAGCCCCATTGTAGGGCACAAAAGCAACGTTTAAGCGTGTAAACTGTCTCAGCTATCCGGAATCAGTCAATGAAGCGTTAAACAGAGGTAACTCCAAAGAATGGAGAGCGGCTACGGAGGCCGAATTCCTTTCCATACAAACAAATATGTAACACTTAGGATTTGGTAACTATAGGGCTAGTTCAATCTCGACGTAGCATAGAAGGGTACACCTTCTACCCTTGTACACACATGACATAGAAAACTTCCTGTGGAAGGCTAAGTCTTCTTAGTCGCTATAGTAATATACTTTCGCAACGATGCAGATACTAGTTTCATTGCATAATGTATCTTAGTTGCACGGGTGTCGATGCCTGGTCCAAAGTTCGTTTTCACTGTCTCGTCTATTTGCCTAAAAACTCTTTCAACCTTCTTGTTTGAAATATGGAAGGTAGGTCAGATTCAAGAAGACTCCTGTTGTACTAGATAATATTCTCTGGAATTGCTGGTTCTCACTATCGAATTAATTTTTTTGCTTGCGAACGACGAGTATTTTCATCAAAAGATGGAAATCACAAACAAATTACATCAAACGAAAATTGTAATTAAATTGCAAGCGACAACATATGTATACACATAAACTCCTTATCTAATTGCAGAAAAACCAATGTACATTTATATGAGCCATATCCAAGGCCAATCGCTACCAGTCACACTATTCACAGTCGCCCTCCAAAAAGCGCAATCAAATTTGCCATTGCCATTGCCAGTTCCAGTTCTAGTGCGAGTCATTGTCGTTGTCCTTCTTCAATCCTTCAAACTTTGCCACAATTTCAATTTCAATTTAAAGAACGCTCCTGTATCTGGGTGTCAACAGGAAAAACCTACGTAGTTGGCCGGTGGGTCAGTGGGTTTACTATTCAGTTCATATACTATACTCGTACAAATCTAACATGCACGCCACATAGCACGTGTCCTTTTTGATAAGCGCGTGCAGTAATTAAACTTGTTAATTGACGGTGTACGAGTATACTGTAGGTTTGCGTGCTCACTGTAGTACATAGCGACTCTTCTATGCTCGGGACTGTTGTTTGTTTAGACAAGGACGCGTAAATAATAACTCAAATCTACCGCTTGCTTTTGCAATCCGCCACTATGATGGATAGCATTCGAACGAGAAAAGTCCTTTAAGTCCTTTCTCCCCTTTCGGGATTTGTTATTCAAAAGCAATCGCTGATTGTTTTTTTTTTGCTCTGTTGTCGTTGTTGTCGGTATTTTTCGTTTCTAGAGAGCTCAGTTGGTTTGATATTCTTTCAAATGTAAACAATGTCCTTTGGAGCGGAAAACCTCGTCACAAAAAAAAAAAAAAAAAAAAGGAATGCGGCCCTCAATTTTTCAAGTACGCGGTGGCATTCAACCTCAATTTCCTAGCTACCCTTGCCTACCCACCATTAACCCACCCAACTGTCCTCAATTTCAATATTGTTTCACACAAATACCTTCGCATATTTTTACGGCACAAATCAGTGTTGCATTATACTTGCAGATATGGGTGTACGAATATATGTGCTTTGTGGAGCAGAGGAGAAATGTAAGCCTCTAGTAAATGGTAACATGCGACAGTATAACAATAACGAACTGTTTAAACGTTCAATTGTTCAAGTATCTCGAAAAGGGATTAAAGTCAAATTAGCATTGCGGATTGTGGTTGTCCTGAATTGCAGATTACTACAGATAGTCATTAGTGTGCTTCAAGTTATGCCCATGCTTGAGGTTATGTACGAGTATGGCAGTTTGCGCGTGCTTATTAATTTGTCATGCATAGTCACTTGTATAAACACGTTTGACGCACTCGAATCTGGGCGCGCATCAGAGGACGAAGTCATGTCCTCGTACGTATATACAGACCAACAAATAGATGACTTTGTCCTTGTGAAATATTGAAAGCATTTTGTAGTCAAAGTACTCTGGAGAAATTGTGTGAATACTAGAGCGTATCCTTGTTTTTTTTTTTTTAATTTTATATCATATACTCTCATGTGTTAACTATGTGACTGTATGGCTTACAATGGTAAGGACATATGACAGCACACAGTTTACTATAGATACAACTAGGGGTATGATTTTGTGTGGCAGTGAAAAAATGTAGAAATAACCGCGACTTTGGATTTACATTTTGATGCAAGCTTGTTCATATAATGGTTTTGACGAAGGACATGCTTAATGAGGCGGATATGGTCGGTTGGCATGCCATTAAATAAGCAAATGCATGGGATTCGGTTTGCATATGAATGAATGTATGTACGAAGAATGACATGCATGTTTCAGTTACAAAATAATGGCTCAAACCAAAGTGAAATATTTTCCAGTGATGACTATCGGAAGCGGCAAGATATTTTTATTTAAAATAAACTGGCAGTGATAATGTTTAGAAAAGAACATAGTCATTGTAATTACTTAAAAAAATAACCAGCACATACGCATCTCCGGATCTTCTAGTATAGTATACCCATTCCAGTGAGTTCTTTGCCATTCGTAGAAGTAATCTACGAAGACTTGCAAAGCTAATATAAAGATTTTTTTCTCATTGTGACGTAAGGATCAGTCTCAGTGCATTCCTGCATTTAGAGAAGTTTTGCAATCTTGAACTAGCTTGGAAGTACTAACATGATCTTCTACTACCATGACTTCCTCCAGCGATTGCTCACAATAGAATACTTTACCAGCACTATCGCATATACAGTGATTCTCATAATTGATCACATGTTTTCAAGGATAACAAAATAAACAAACTCCTAGGACTTCACTGCTAAAAAAAAATCGGAATTGATTGCTGAATGCATATCTCTGAAAAAAAAAAATAAAAAATTTATTAAAAGAAGTATGCGATCAATGGCGATGGAGCGATAGTTAGCTCATTGGACTATCACGCAGAGAGTCTGGGTTCGATTCCTGGCTGGGTCACCAACAATTTTTCAAATCGCCTTCACCCTTTCCGCGGGCAATGGCAAACTCCCGAAATTAAAATTGCCTACGAAAAAGCTTCTGAGGAGTGCCGTTCGGACTCGGCGATAAACCGTAGGCCTCGGTTTATCGCCGATGATGAACTCTGGACCATAATTCGGTTTTTAGCCGCAGCACCATAATGTGGCCGCAAAGATGTTTTATTGGGCTTAAATCAAGAGAACTTCAAACCCATGACATTCTAGCCAATCTATTCCATTTTTGCAGACTTGGTTCTAGGCAAGATGTCAAAATGTCCACGTACATCTGAGCGGTAATGCATCCATCGGTTCTGTTGCACATGCCAACAGTATTAGAGGTCATGTTTACTCCATCAAATTTGACCGTTTGTTTAACCAGCCGGATAGCTGTTTCCCCTTCTTTTTCCAAACCCACTTGAGGCCGTCTGAACCAAATCGGTTTATGCCAATAACATTAGCCCAGTCCTCTTCACTGTATGCTTTGTACTTGTTAGCAAATGCTTTACGAAGACCCGTATGCCTTTTTAGTAATAGAGGCTTTTTGACTTTTGCACTACCTTTCAGGCCAGCCTTTGGAAGTTCTCTTCATACTGTTTCAGCACTGACAGCAACATTATCGTTGGTTAATAATGGATGTTGAACTTCAACAGGATTACTACACTCTCCAGAAACGACACTTTGCACAAGTTTCCGTTGACAATTCTGGGATAGGATTTGCTTTCTTCCAGATGGACTTGTTTGAATCCCTAAGCTTAGTGTGCTGATGAAGCCTACGGAGCAGTTAAATTTTTTGGCTACGAGGTTTGTCTGAAAAGTTTCCGACCAAACAATGATACAAGAAATTTTTTCTCAATTTTTTTTTTATTTTTCTACATAATCTCCTTGTAACTCTACACACTTCTCACAGCGCTGCTCCCCATCTCTCTAACCCGTCCAAATAGTACTTGGCGTTTTTCTCTACAAAATAATTGTTCGCGAAGGTGATTGCCTCCTCATTTGACGAAAATCTCTGTCCTCCGAGCGCAGTTTTTAGATGAGGGACCAAAAAGATGTCGCTTGGTAGCCCCAGATCTAGCCGATCTGGTGAATAAGACGGATGGCCAAGCAGTTCAAACCATAATTCATGGATTTTCGAAATGCCAACAGCTAAGGTGTGTGACGGCGCGTTGTCTTAGTGAAACACGATTTTCTTTTTCTGCAAATGTGGCCGTTTTTTCGCAATTTTTACCTTCAGCTTGGCCAGTAATGATGCTCCTGTAATGGTTTTTCCTTTTTGAAGATAATCGATTAAGATAACTCCTTTACTATCCCAAAAAAACAATCGCCATCACTTTCGCAGTCGAAAAAACAGTTTTTGCTTTTTTTTGTAGACGGCTCGCACTTTGCAGTCCACTGTTTTGACTGAATTTTTGCTTCGGGCGTATAATGGTGTACCCAAGTTGCATCTACAGTAATTAATCGGCGCCAAAACTCGGATTTATTGCGCCTAAACTGCGCCAAGAGATCGTTGGAAATGTTCATTCGAACACGTTTTTGGTCCAACGTAAGCAAACGCGGCACCCAACGCGCGGACAGCTTTCTCATGCCTAAATCTTGATTTAATATGTAACAAACACGTTCTTTGGACATTTTCATAACCTCTACTATCTCTCTCACTTCAATTCGGCGGTTTTCTAACACCATTTGGTGAACTTTAGCAATGTTATCATCAGTGGTTGCAGTTTTTGGACGTCTCGAACGTTCATCATCTCCCAAGCTCTTAGGCCCACGTTTAAATTCAGCTGCCCAAAATTTAAATGTGGTAAATGATGGTGCAGAGTCCCCATACACAGAGTCCAACTCATTTTTGATTTGCGTAGGCGAATGGCATTTAAAAAATAAAAATTTAATAACAGCTCGATAGTCAATTTTTCCCATTTTCACAAAAAACACTGTCAACTAAAAACCGCGCGTCCAAAATGACTGAAACTTCGGTAAGTAACTGTCAAAAGATGCACAACTAGCATTCACTAGCTTTTATTGTCAAGTGCCGCTATCCTTACGGTGCGGTAGGAAACTTTTCAGAAAACCCTCGTATTTCCCGATGACTTAAGCCTTTCTTAAGTCGTTTTCAATGTCTTTTTTCACTTCGATTGGTATTGCCCTCATCCTGTAAATCCTTCCCCTTTAAATATTTATCTCTTATCAAAAGGTGGAAAAACTGTAATCTGTTCAGCACACACATAACGACATCTTTATGTGAAAGCGTGTTCCACCAAACAGGGGAGACAAAGGATTTGTCTGTCAAAACAACTGCTCCACGTCTTGCCGTGAATTCCTTTGCTGACCAAATTGGCTCATGATGTCTGAGACTCGGGTGCATTTTACTCTTTTTGATCCCAGGCAGTTGATGCTCCGACATCCGCTATAGCTAAAACCGCGTTTCGATTTTTTATGTCTTTCCGAACCTAGTGGCTGGTATGTCCAATTCTTGACCACGGGCCCGATTTTCAGCAATACACTTACGAAATACTTCGGTGTTTCGTATTCAACGACATGTTGAAGGACGTCCAGAGGTCCAAACTTACTAAACAAAATTTTTGCATTCAGCTCTTTACAGTTATAATAAATTTGAATCAATATTCCGATCATATTTTGAACGAACTGTTACTGCCAAACCTAAAGAATAAAAATGCTCTTTTGTGACATTGTCTGAACTGTCAGCCGTCACGATGTCTTTAATTTTTCGTTGGTAACCCTTTACCACACAAAGGGCGCATACATTTTGGGACAACCCTTATAAAAGGATTTTTCTAACTAAAGTTCTCAATATTTACTCTATTTTTCTGTTCATTGTCAGCACTCAGGTCTTAACAACAGTACTACCAAGACGAATGCTTTGTTGACCATGCATTTCGTCTATTGAGAATGCTGTTTCCTAGAGTAAGTCTTTGTTGAATCTCGACTAGAATTTCCTACTGTTGTGCTGCAGATTGGGTTGGACTGGGTTGGGTTGGGTTGTGTGTTGCAGATGAGCTTTAAACCTTTACACAATTTGTTATGCGACATTAAGCTGGACTGTAGATCGTTTATACTTAGAGGACAAAAGATTGTCCTTCCTGATGACGGCGTATACTAGTCCAGTCATCGGGCATAACTGGTTGTCGATTTGACGCATTCATCCTATCAGAAAACTGTGCTGGCGGCTTTTTTATTCCCCAGCTCTTTGATAACTGAACCAAGTTCTTCTATACTGCCAAGGCGCATAACTTTCTCATTGTCTTGAAGTGGTTTCTCTTGTTGCTTCATCACACCTACGTTTTCTCAGGATATTGAATTCGAAGTGGAGAGTCTTCGGTACAAGGCGTCTGTGACTATCTGCTGATGAATTCTAATTATTTTAGCTAAGCACTGTGCCATTGTACATATAATCTTTTCCAATTCCCCGTCAATGCAGACAGAGTCTTTAGATTACTCTAGCCTTCACTTTGTCGCCAAAAAAAAACTGTTAATCTTGAAAGCAATGCTGAGGAATCGGATGCAGAGGTTGAAGATGTTATTGCGGAAATAAACGAAAGCAGTGACTCTGAAAATGGTGAAGCAGAATTGATCGCAAATCTTGATGAACTGGTAGACAGTGAAGAAGTGGATCAAGTTTTGGACGCATCTTATCTTGGACTCAATGGAAGAAAACAAGGCCAAACTTGCAGCGAATGCCAGCGCATATGGACTTCTGATTCTTATTGGGAGCCACCGATCAAATTACGAAGCTTTTGATCAACTTTGGAAAAAGAATGCTTTTCTGCTATATCAAGCAACTAAATCTGTTCGGCGGTTCTACAACATAACGAGGTTTATTCATTTTGATTTTGATGCCACGAGACAAGCAAGAGTTAAAACCTATTAGCGAATTTTCGGACAATTTTAGGCAATACAGTTCTATAACAACTGATGAGCAACTATTCCCTTTTAGAGGTCGCATCAAATTCACTCAATATATTCCTTCAAAGCCGATTAAATATTGGATCAAGATATGGTGGGCCAGTGATTTGGACACGGCATATCTATTGAATGGGCTGATTTATACTGGAAAAATTGGCAAAATCCGAGATAAGAATCAAGGCGAGCGTGTTGTGGAGTATTTAGTTGTTCCTTATGACACCACTGGCAGAAATGCGACAATGGATAATTTTTTCACATCGCTTCCTCTAGCCAAGGATTTACTGGGATGGAATCTCTCTATGGTCGGCACCATGAAGGAAAACAAGCACTGTACCCCTGTCGAATTCAATGTTTCTGGGCCAAATCTGAAGCTGGACATTATTCTATATTACAACAAAACCAAAGGTGCAGTTGATACGATGAATATGATGCTATTACAGTATACTACGAAAAGAAAAACAAAACTATGGCCACTAGCGATGTACTTCAATATAATTGACACAGAAGGGCTCGCAGCTTACATTAATTTTACGAAAAATAACCCGTCAAGCAAACATAATGTCCGAACAAGCCGATGAAGGTAGTTTCTGCAAGAATTGGGTGAAGACTTTTGCATTCCAGTCATCAATAAAAGGGCTCAAATTCGTGGAGCTATGAGCCACTTTCCAACAAGAAGTGCTGTAGAATGCATTCTAGGTATCTCAGTAAAAGAGTGACGAGAACCAGCAGAATGTGCCGTTCGTACCGGATTATTTGATAGATCGAGATGGATCTGGTCGTCTCGTATGCGTTAACTTGGGATCACATTGGAATCCCTAAAGATTAGACGTACAATGTAGAGGCCTCATTTACATATCTGGCATGCTTTTGTTCTAGAGAATCCTCTATAAGTGAAAAAGGAAACCTTTTACTATAATAAGAATAAAGAAACGCTTTATTCTGCAGACTGTATAATGCCGTCGAAACGATAACGACTTAATCGAGGCCTTTGATGTCATGTTAACTCTTTAACATCATATTTGAATGAATTGTCTTGAACTCACAAGCGAACACCAGAGGCCCGATCTTTTAAAAGTCTGTGCAACTAAACTGCACCAATGTACAGGAGGATGTTATCGGTGCGTAGTGAGAAACTTGTTGCAAATTCTGGCCACAATACAAAGAATCACTCTTGGCAATCGTTCGAAAACAATTGAGCAGTAAGACTCTATACCAAAAAACTAAGACGACTCTAACATACATAAAACCTTGATCCTTCCAGTCCTATTTTATAGTCGTTTCGAAAGAAAAATCCTTCGAAAAATATTCTTCGATCCAGTTTGTATTAAGGAGCCTTAGAGGAGAATATTCAACGACCAACTATACGAACTATACGAACTATACGAACTATACGAGATAGCCAGGAATTATAGACCCAATTGGTCCGGAAGGACAATGCAGTAGAAGAAGGGTTCCTAAACTGATGCAGTTAGTTAAGAACCAGACTAATAGGAGAGCCTTGTTAGTTGAAGCCCAGGTTTAATCTGAACAGAGCGCCACTTTAGGTTGCAGGCACTCAGCATCGATTTAAGTTTTTATATATTTGGCTTTTCTCATCGAGGTCGGTTGAACTGAACCGGTGCTCAACTCCGTCTTGGTTAAATAGTCCGTTCTTCCTCATACCAGACTGTTAATCGCAATAATCTTTAATAATTCTTAAAGATTAGTTTTTCCATATCCTCAACTGATACTGCATAAGTTAGTTACTTATGCCCTTTTTATCTTCTACCAAAGTTTGCGAATGTCCTTCCTGCTATATGAGCCTCATCAGTTCCACTTTGCAGCGCCAGTCTGTACCTTTTCTGTTCCGCTTTATGCGACAGTCGGCATCGCTGAAAATTCGTTAGAAGCTTTGCCACAGGGATTCGGGACTGGCGCCGTAGGATATCGAATTTGGTAAAGGGATCTGTAATCACGGGCAGCACTTGAGTTGGTGTCTTTCACGTTATTACGCGAAGGTGCCCGGGCTTCTACGATATTGGAAGATCGTCTTGCTTCGATCGAAACCTAATTAATCTTTGTCGCCAGGTCTTCTTATGAATGTTGAAGTCCGGTTTCCTCGTGGCTGTTACGACAATATCTCGCCTGGAATTCAAGTCGAAAAGCCTGAACCTGTTGTGATGTCATTCTTTACAAAAGCCTTCGAGGAATCAACAAAAATTCAATCCTGGACCCATTGTTCATCTCTTACGTTGGGATGGGCGCGCATATTATGTCGGTGTTGCCGAATTGAGTTTAATCAATTCAACCTTCCTCAAGCCCCTAGATGGTGCCACTGTTTTTCTGAAAAAAAAATTTCAAAAAGAATTAATCTTGTTAGCACTGCAGCAGGTGGATTGCGAATTTCACGCACACACTTGCTTTCATTCATTAAAATATACGTGTTTGTTTTCCAACAGAAATTGGAATCTTATCCAAACAGCCTTTCGTCGGAATCGTACGTGTACGTGTACTTTGCGTTGCAAATTCAATGCGAAACATTTTGTGGCTCTTAATTGTGATAACAAACCAACAATATGGTGGGATGAAGGAAATGTCCTTGAAGTACATACAATTCTTCTTAAACATTCAAAATGTCCTTTGGTAGCGCCGAAATAACTATCCATACACAATACCTACATGGATATATACTCGCTTGCATATTGTTAGTATTTGTGAATGTCGTCCTAATTCAAGTCGATGTTTAGCTATTTTAGCCACCAAGGACTTCTTTTCTACCATTATCCGGTGGCGGATATGTGAAAAAGTGTAAAAACTGTGCAGACGTTTGTGAAAATTCATTACCACCCGTCCTTCAAAGTTCTCCTTTGCTTTGTTTGAGTATTGTAACGTGAAAACAAAAAATATCTCACTCTCTCTGTCTCTTTCTGTTGGGTGCTTGTGAAAAATAAGCATTTTCAAATTTGAAGTGTCCTTGAGGAATTCCAAACAATTTCTTTGTGTTGATTTGTAGTTGTCTAGGCAGAGCAATGTAAAATATTCAAAAGGATTCAGCGCGTTGAAATTTCGAATGCGCATAATTGCGGGAAGAGGATTCATGCATACCTATACCTACCTCCTCGAAGAGGAACTCGGAATTAATTGGCTTAATTTGTTGGAAATTCAGCAGAGCTGCGGGAATAGGGATCAACACAAGGAGAACCTGAATTTTCGCCGAGATAATGTTTTATGTATGCGCCGTGGGAATTTGTTAAAGCCGTTTTGCCTAAAAGAAGTGTTTTTTTTTTTATCCTTTTTGCTGTTTTGTCTTACTTGGAAGACCCGTGAATACACGTAGTGTTGGCGAGAAGAACGTAGGTGATTTGGAAAAAAAAAAAACAGCGTTTCAGCTGTTGTGGAAGGATTAAAATGAAATTTCGTTGGTTGATAGGGATAATAGGATGGGTGAAGCAATTCAAAGGAAAGTGTTCGGGTATCCTCTTGGCGCTTCTTAAGTAAAAACTACGTAGCAACATGAAATTATTTTACCTCTGACGTTGTATAAAAGGCAAACGATTTCTTCCTAAGGCTTGCGGAAAATTGTCTTAATGAGCTAGATCTACATAAGCAAGAAAAGCTTAATAGAGCCCGGTATCGCTGCCGTAGTTTTTCTATTCTGGTGTTGGTTGTAATTAAAAATTTAAATTCGAGAAGAAAAAACCTTACACTAAAAGCCTCACTTCTGAATGAGGGGACTCTGCAAATTTTCACTGCATACACAGTGTGGTGAATAATATCACGGACTGGTTCTTGAAAACATACTTAAAACTCAATATCTGTTTGTTTTTCTGTTTTTTCATTCGAAAAAATCTCCTTCCGATTTAATACAGTAGTTACAGCGATTCAATGGTGTTTCAAATGCCTGCTTAAGCTTATTTTGCGGAATTGCCTTCAGTGACCGTTCCGAAGCAGCTTGAATGGTCGAAATGTCATCAAAAAAGCATCGTTTCAGCTTCAATTTCAATTTCGGGAACAAAGAGAAGTCACATGATTCGAGATTAACTTTTTGGATCGCGTTGGATTCTGGCCATCAAATGCTTCAAAACTTCAAGAATTTTCAAATTTTGCACAGACCTTTGGTTTGCTCAAATCCTCTTAAAAAATGGTTCGAATAGTCTCTTTGTTGATGTTTAACGCCTCTTCTATCATTCTCAATGAAGTATTGTGGTCTTCTGAAACAAAACTACGTACTTTTTGGATCATTTCAGGTGTCAGAACTAAAATTGGTCTCACTGTCTGTTTGTCATCTTCCAGCGTCTATCTGCCGCTCAAAAAACGTTTACATAACTCGAAAACAACGGTTCTACTCAAACAATCATCACGGTACATTTGTTGAATCAATCAGAACATTTCTGGTGTATTTTTAACAAGTTTTACGTGGAATTTGATGACCGCTTTTTGTTGCATCTTACAATTTCAACACCGAATGAAAAGATGTTCTGAAAAAATAATATTTTTATTATTGTTAAATGTCAACTAAATGTCATGAAACTTTGGCAGATAGCAGAGGAAGGTTCGAACTTTAAAACGCATTTTTAAAACGACAGATAGATGGCGCATTTGGTTTGCTAAAATATGGCTCGTGTACGGGATATTACGTGTCACACTGTGTTTGTAAAAATAAAGGGTTATTTATTCCAATTACCATACTTCAACCGGGAAAATGATATTGTTAAGGCTCCGGAGGCTACAAGTGAACTCTACGTTCCCTCAAACTATTGTAAATAGAAAGAGGAAGCTTGTAGGATTGACAAAGTGATTGATAAAGTTCTTAAAAACACTGCCATCCATATTTCAACATTACCTTCGATAACAAACAACCTCCGACTAAACAAATTGCAACGAGAACTTCTAACGCAATGTCAGGCTTCAGAAAATGAAAAGGAGATATCCGCCCAAAATGAGGCGAAGGAACCATCTAGTCGCTTTCGGCTGCATTTTGGAGTTTGCTTTGAGACCTGGCTCTATTCAACATGCAATGATGAATCTTCCTCCCTTGCCACTCGCATCATTGGAAACACACTCAAAGACTTTAGGCGTTGACTTGCCCCCGATACTAGTGTATTGAACGAACCGTCTGATGTTATGATACGAACTCCCGTTGTCGCGAAAATATGAAGCCGGCATTCCCTTGCCATGGACACAAACCGCGAACCGAAGACTGTAGAGACGGAAAAGGGAACATCGTAGTAGAGTCGCAGTCGATCCTAAGTCTTTGGAAAGAGAGAATTTCTATAGACTGATAGTGCCGAATACGTGCTGAATATCACTACCAGACAGAATGAGCCTTTCAACCTGGATTATCAAGACCATGAATTCCTTCCACCCGAAAGTCAACCGTCAGTGACGGTTTTGCAAATATTTAGACGGAAGTGGCAAAGATGGGTTAAGCGGTCAACGATGGCAAGACCAAGTATCAGACAACCGACGTCTCGCGGAGAACGTCACCTTCGACAGATATAACTTCGAGGTAGAATAAATCTTGCGAATCGCTACTTCTTTGACCTTAGGAGGCAGTTGACTAGCAAAACCCTCTATCGAGCAGCACAAATAAGCCTATATAGGAGGCATGAACATTATTATAAATGGATAAGGGTGCTCTTGGCTGTTTTGAGAGAAAAACTCTTCCCGTCTGCATTGAAATATGGACTGTACAGCGACATCGACTTCGACGGAAGAGTAAAGATCCAACGACTGAGATGGCTGGGCCATGTAGAGCGCATGGACACCAATGCTCCGGTCCAAAAGATCGAGCTGGCTGGAGATGTTTATTGACTGAAGTCCAGCTCCACTCCGGATTGTAGCACCATCTTAAGTTAGTTGTTTGTCTTTAGTACAAAGTTCGTTGTCTCTGTTGGCGTAGGGAAATGGTGGAATATGTATACTAGAATGTCCTGATGGATTTTAACGACGATATTTGATGATTTAATCTGATTTAATCCACATGTTCACACAAAAGCCCTTTCACCGAAGACAAAGTAAATAATCAAGAGGACCAAGCCTTTGCCTTCAAAGATCCATGCTTGAGCTTTCTGAGTAGTGAAACATGATACGTTTGACACTGTCTTTACACACTTGAGGTATCTCTATGTCAAATCAACACCACTAAATTTTTAATTGTTTTCGGAGAACATACTCGTATACATAGGTGCTAAGAAATTTGCTCATTTACTTCATTAACAATGGAATGCTTTGTATGGATCACCCCATCATTCCAATTAACCCTTTGGTCACGGCTTTCACAGGACAAACACCCATTGAACTGTATGATACCTCGCCAGATACATCCAATGATAGTGTCGGCTTGGTTTTGTCTCAAATTATAAATGCTATCTAAATACATTCCAGTTTCCGCTCATCATCCGGCAATTACATATGTGTACGGGATGTTTGCCCCATAGTGTACTGATAAATCAGCAACCTCGAGTAAGATGTGCGTTTGATTTCGGAATGGTGAACCACCGCCAACCTAAAGACTTTACAGAATATCATCGATAGGTTCTGGAAAACTAGGCCTTTGTCATTTGCTTTTATATTAGGGAAACTTTCAACATTAACTTGTCGAAACCAGTCGCAAAAACATCTTGATTGATGACATACAAAACATTGCGAGTGTCTGTAGCTTGGTGGTGGGGCTCGGAATCAAGTTGTCTGTCCACTTCGACCTTGAACGTTCCGTAATATTCCAGAATATGTACACTAAGTAGGGACATCCTTTTTATTACATTTTGGAAATTTGATTTATTCGAATTTTATGTTTGATTAATCTCCATGTTCCGTTTCAGCTTGCAGCTAGGAACATGTACGCTTTTAGGGCTCCAAGATGTTGTGCCTTAATTTTGTTTTTTTTTTTGTTTTATTCTTCAGTTGTCCCTAACAGCCATCCTCGTTTTAAGAAAAAAGTAAACAGGACATTTGCGCGTTGTTCACTCTATATAACAGCAAAAGGATACAAATATATTCCAACGAAATGTTTATATATCTTTATGTATACAGGAGTATACAAAAAAAATTGAGAAAATATCCTTCTCTCTGTTAAGTTGAAATGTTGTTGTTTGCAAACAACACAAGGACTATAGGTACGGTTAAGGGTGGAAATAAAAGACCCAAGAAATAGCAAGAGAAGGATGTAAATAAACAAGAAATGTAAGTTGTTTGGAAACAAGGCTCGAGAAAAGCAAGCAAAAAAATTTATCATTCATCCTTCAAGGGCGGTACTTTTCACGAATCACAAATAAATTGAAGAATTTTCTCATTTCCAAGGACTTATGTATGTTTGGATACAGGGAAGCCATTGAGAACTTCTTAAGGATACATACGTATCTTTTCGTATAGCAGGCATTGTGCTGGTGCGGGTGACAGCGGTCATAAGACACTCATAAAGGTAGTCATTTGACAGTGGAGGATATCTATTGTAGAATATCTGGGATATCCCTTCTTAAGTATCTGAATTAGCCCTGAATTGCTCTTTGACCTGTAGATGAAAAGTAGGTTAACATCACAACAGCTATGAGGCACAATCACTTTGTGTCAAGTTTGCATAAACTTATATGTATGTGATGAAACGGGAAAGTAGGAAAACAAAAAAACAAACAAAAATAACTCATGGAAGTATCCCTATATACGTAAGCTCTTGCATGCGGTTCATTCCTGGAAGTATGTGTACTTCTTTCGTTTTTGTTATTTTTTCCTACCTACTTGGAGAGCTCAAATAAAAATGAATTTTTTAGTTTTTTACCATTTTCTCTGGGAATTCTGAAGATATTGTACCATGAACTGGTTTAAATGGTTCACATGTTGCAACAGTAAGTTGCACAGAACTATTTCATACTACTTGTACTCTCTATGCCTACTATGGGGCGTACATTCGGATTGTGCTATTAAATTGTTTCAAGAGTTAAAAGAGCTTAAGTTTTTCGATGAAGTGAAGTAGCTGAAGGACACAGTAGGCCAAATATTACCTGGGACAGTGAACATTTTTTTTATATTCAACCAATCAATGAATATGCTGTCGAAAGACAGACAGAAGTTTCAGTCATTGGCTCCAAGGTGACTATGATCAATTTCTGTCCTACTACTCTAACTTGAAGAACATTGATGTTATGGCGAAGTAAGTGGCATCAATCTTTCCTCATCATGCAGTCAGTACTTAACACAATATTAAAATCGGAAATATCATGGCATTATGTGAAATCGTGCCTCTAGCAGCTGTGTACCTTGTGCAAAAGTACATGTTTGCGAGACGCAAACGAACGGATCATTGATAACAAAAAAGTCTCCTGAGATACTAGCTCGAAGCTGGTTGCAAGCACGCGCCTGCAAGGCGGGGATAAGTCATGCAAAAATCGCATAAATGTTGCTCTCCAAATGGGTTTAGCGGTCAATGAGGGCAAGACCAAGTATTTGCTGTTAAGCAAAAAGGACAACCAACACCGACGTCTCGGGCAGAACGTCACCCTCGACAGATATAACTTTGAGGGAGTTAGGGACTTTATCTACCTAGGCAGCGCTAAGATCAAGCGAAGAGCAACTCTTGCCAACCGCTATTTCTTTGGGCTAAGAACGCCATTGAGTAGCACAGCCCTCTCTCGGAAAACAAAACAAAAGTCATCCATTATAAGACCTTAATAATCCCGGTCCTGCTCTATGGCGCAGAGGCATGGACATTATCAAAAATGGATGAGGGTGTTCTTGGTTGCTTCGAGAAAAATTCTTCGGGCGATCTTCGGTCCCATCTGCATTGACGGTGAGTGGAGGAGGAGATAAAACAACGAACTGTATGGACTGAACAGCGACATGGACCTAGCCAGAAGAGTGAAGATCCAAAGATTGAGATGGCTGGGTCATGTAGAGCGCATGGACACCAATGCTCCGGTCCGAAAAAACCTCGAATCCGCCCCCGATGGACAGCGCAGTAGAGGAAGGCCAAGACTCAGGTGGCGCACGCAAGTGGAAGAGGACCTCAGCCAACTTAGCGTGCGAAACTGGAGGCAGCTAGCCAGGGATCGAGCTGGCTAGAGAAGCTTGCTGACTGAGGCCCAGGTCCACCCCGGACTGTAGCGCCACCTAAAGTTAAGTAAGTTGCTCTCCATTTAGTTGATCAGTAGACGTCAGGATAACTCTGTGGTTGCATACCGAGATATATCTTAGCAATGACTGGGAAAATCAGTGTTACCTTCTATGGTATGGTTGACCAGCTTAGGAGAGACGGCAGCATTCAATAATTCATGGGGATCGCCAATAAAAGGGTCTTCTGCATCTGCAAATGTATCAAATAGATGGATTAAAAACGGGCCTTGGGTAACGAAAATACTCGTATGTCACCGCAATTTTTACCAAACTCCAAAGAACGGTATGCCTCGGCTGTATTGGACTTTTCATACCCTGGCTCTGCTATTTCTTTCTCTTTTTAAGTTTCCGGCTCGCCAATTGTAAAGTAAGGCAATTGACCTAAATGATCGTTTATATTGAATTGAATTGTTTCCTGGAGAAAATATTCCGTCTTATTCTGTTGAAAGCTGGACATTGACATAAAATGTGTTTCATCTGTTTCGTCGTCTTCAAGTCACTACTTCTTAGAGTCGACTCGTGTCATTTTGTTAAGCTGATACTGTGTTGACCCACAAGGTAACCTTCTAAATTTTTGATATCGTTGCAACTTTAATTTAGACATCTATTGGCATTTTTGCTGAAGGCCAGGATTGCTAGTTTGGTCGGTCTTAGAACTGGACTACTCTCCCAATACGAGATGCATCTAGAGTGCTTCCAGATATTAATCGCTACAATAACTGGTGATTAAGGGGTTCAGCAGGGTCTTCAGGACGGGTAATCGCTTCTACCTAACTCTTTGGTTGGCACCATTCCTGTTGTGTTGCGTAATGCCACTTTGTTTATATGTACATGCATAAATGTAAGGGCGTTAGTCCTGTTATTGCTAGCAGCTGTGGGGCAAGTCCAAAAGGCTCCGAAGATACTGAAGATGGCCGTCGTTTGCATAGTTAAAGTCCACCAGAGAGTTCCAATTAAGGCTTTTATGTAGGATTACTCCTAACGATTTGGATTTTTTGGATAGATTCTCCCTGTTGCACCTGTCTAGGACTATCTTAAGGACAGATTCCACAGGTGCAGTGATTTCGTGAGTTTCTCTGTCCCTTATGATGATGACCAGGTCATCAGCATAACCAATTGTACTGTAGCCTAAGTTGCTTAATTTGTTGAGCAGATCGTCAATGATCAAAAACTGTAGGAAGGGCGAAAGTACGCCTCCCTACGGAGGGTCTCTTAAGGCTGCTACTAATACCGAAGTAGGTCTTGATGAGGAAATTATCCGGCTTTCTAGCATTGCTCTGATCAAGTCTATAGTGGGTTGATAGATATTTCTGTGGAGCAAAGGGTTTGATATGGAGTCATATCCAATACTATCGAAAGCACCCCCCTATGTCAAGAAACGGGCAGACTCTAATTCATTTTTATTTCGAAAGAAGCTTTTGATTTCTGCTGTCAGCTTTAGCAGAGCTCTTTTCGTCGATTTGCCATTCTGATACGTGTATTGGAACGGTTGCAAAGGCAAGCTATTCTCTACACTTTCTCTAGGATGAACCTCAACAACTCTTTGCATTGTTTTCAGATAAAACAATGTCAAGCCTATAGGATGGTATGATTTAGGTAGTTCACTATGCTTGTTGCCTTGGCCCTAAATCCTATTTTGACCTCCCCCCAAGTTCGTAGTATATAGCCCTAGTTGAAAGTTTACCTAAATAAGGCTATAGATGGAAAATTATCCTCTGCATCTGGTGTCTTGCATGGTTTAAATGATTGATAGCCCACTCAACCTTATCCGGACTGAAGAGTTTTCCGAACAAGTTGATGATGTTGCTGATGTTTCTTGGGAGTGAAACCTCCGTTGACTATCCATAAGACATGTCAATGTTGAAAGAGCTCGGGAAGTGAACTTGAAGTAAAATATGCAGGGTTTTTCCGCGGTGCCATCTGGTTTGATTTGAAATAATATTTAAATAGAATTAAATAGAAGATAGCACATCAGAAGGCTCTCCTTAATCTTTGAATCACTTGGTTGTAATAGGTTTTAAAATGATCTGTAGTGTTCCCATGTTCCGGTGGGCTTGGGTTTGTTAAAAAGGTTTCTCAATCTTTTCCAAATGGTTTCAAGGTTTTCATTCCACCATTTTTAAAAGAGGAGAGCATGATGTCGTTTAGCCGCGATTGTGCCCCGTTTGCATCCACTGTTGTTAGCGGTTTTGATGGCAGCAAGCCAGTCTTGACCGCTAAGTTTTCGGGATCGGCCCGTGTTGCATCTTAACTTGAACACAATCTGCTATAGACGCACTGATTAATCATAGGCTATACCCCCAAACACATCCTCCAGTTAAAACGACCCAATTGTCTTCTAACTCTGGTCTTCCTTCTTTCCTTCCTGTGAAAATACGAAATCGGCTTTTCCTGTTTCCAGGAATGAGTTCGGCCAGTAGTCAGCTCTAAGCGTATGACTAGGTTTCTTTCAATGCAGTCGGAGACCGGATTTAATGAGGTTCGTTTGGATCCCAAGTCACAATGGGAACAACAAATATAAGATCGCCATTGAACTCGAAAGTTTCTTTAAACTTGAATCTACGTTAGGAGAGCTTACACCCTCGTTTGAGGCCTACATCGACAGTTGAGTTTCGTTTGAGCATAACCGGCCATGGCATAATTCTCTAGGTTTCCGGCAGAGGTGATCGATTCGAAAGAAAAGAATACAGTGTGCATCATGTCGAGGCACCACGGTTTTGTTAAGCGCTTAAATCTGTTAGCCATAAGTGACACAAAATCCTGCGTTGATTGCTGTGAGAGTGTTGAAGACCACTAACTTTCTGAGAGTCCGTCCTACGTTCGGCTTAGCCAACAGGTACTCGGCGCTGACACTCCCATTCTGATTAGCTTCATCTTAGTAGGGTACCCAACTCTTACGAAGCGTTATGTAATCGGCATTTACTGAGGACATCCTCGGAGGAGCCAATAGAGCACATCTCCTGCGAAGAAGTCACATATGCAGATTCAACCTTTCATCGAGTGTTTTAGTCAATTCGAGCTACTTCAGCATATTCAAAGCCAAAGTGCAAATAGAGCTCCCTTGTTAGATTGGGGCCTTAGAGCAAAAATGGTGCGTACGAAACCTGAACGTACGACCGACAACGGCTCTTAATACCCCAGCAAAGCTAGAGGCACTGGACCCTTCGTGCATGGGTTTATTAACAACTTGGCTCTCCATTGAGGATTGCGCTTGGGTGTACCTACAGTCTCGGGACGAACTTTGGCTAATGTAAATACTTTAGAGGGGTCATCGTGAAGTAAACCTTCTGCTTTAAAGCAGATATTACCATAATCCGTTTGTCGTGTAATCGTAGAAATCGGATGAATATGGGTAATAGACCAAGCTGTCTTTCTCAACGATCCTTATCATTACGGACCTGCATTAGGCGTACAGGCTTTGACCTAACCACAAACTTGACACTTGACTCTTTGAAAAGAAGGATACTCTACGCAATTTTCGGTCTCATTTGTATTAATTTGGGATGGGAGATGAGAGGAAATTCAACCACGAACCATACAGACTCTGACAAATCCTGCATCTGAGATGGCTAGGTGAATAGATGGCGAATAGATGCAGCAACATAAAAGGTATTAGACGTATGGCCCAGCAGAAGATCCTATATAAGATGACATACGAAAGTGGAAAAAGACCTCAACCAACTTAGAGTTCCGGATTGGTCAGATGTGGCTAGAAGTCGTGCTAAGTAAAGTGGTTTCTTGATTGAAGTTTATCCGGATTAAAGCGCCAAATTACTTCATCTATTCTTGTTGTTGGTGTATTCTGGATTTTGAAACCAAACCGTTGAACGTAGTTGTCACCGAACCCATCCATTGCGTCATCGCACCACCATTGTCACGTTGGTGGACCATTCATTCGAATAGTTAAGGCGAACCTTTACTACTTCACAAGGTACCTACATACATTTTATAACAAAGAAATAAAATTAACTGACTACGAGAACTCATTTGGAGAAACTTCGTAGTTAAATAACAAAAGTTACCCAACCAACCCAACACCCATGTCTTTTTCTTTGAATTGTGACAAACATTTTACAATTCCATCAAATCCTATCTTGGATTATCGTTGAAAATAAAAGTCAGGCTGATTCTCGTGCCAATTTAATTAGAAAACAGCAAAACACATTTGGCTCTCACAAACTTTTTCCATTCCCCCGAATCGATAGAAAGAAAGCATCCGAGCTCTCCCACATCCATACGTTAAAATGTGTCTTCTGAGAAAAACTGAAAAATACGAAATTCGAAACACGAACTTAAACTGCCATTTAAAAACTCCCGAAGTAGAGAATATCCCTAAAAACATCCATAAAACTTTAATCTTATTTACGACGTACAATCGTTGATCGTTGAACGAATCCTTGAAACTACATTCTAACACAATTTCATCCATGTTCGCGTTAAGAACTTATTTTTTCTAAAAGTCCGTTTCTTGTTTTTCTGTTTGTCTTTTCAGGTAAGTGCTTCGATGACACCCGAAAGGATGAAAAATATTTGAAGTTGTTAAAAAGTGTTGAAAATAAAAAGGACGAACATAAATCCCATAATTGAACGCCATATCGGTAAGAGAGTTGTAATTCGATGACCCGATATCCTATAGTTATGCTTTGGAATCGTATGTTTCTAGGTGGTAGTCATTCGTTGAAGTCAGTAAGGCTGTTCTTAAAAACTTCCTCAAGATGAAAAAGTAATTTAATCCTGTGACGTGAAGTTTTCCTTTTATTTATGGGTACATCCTCTCTCTATCAGTCGACGAGTATTTCTCATTTTGTAAGTTTTCGATTTGTTGGGAATACGAGTACTTGTACACTTCTGTGTCGGGATATTTCATATCCTAAACGTTTTGAAATTGAAGATGACTCAGATTTTTTCTGGGAAATTTAATTTAAAGTTATCCTGGCGTAACGTTACATCAATCTTTTTATTTATTTTTTTCGTTTTTCTTCTTTTTCTCTGCATCAGCATTGCCCTGACGTGACAGATTCTGTTAGATTTTATGGCTTGCATAGACTTAGAGTCCAAAGGATGCAACGATACTTATGCCATGTAATACATCTTCTGCTTGCATGTGTAATGATTTCATATTGCAGGATACCGCAATACCAAGGACAATGGACAAAGTCCAGTCTATGTTGCAATTTTCATTTTTGCTTTCATTTTAGCTACCTCTAAGAGAGTTTGCAACATTTTTTCACCGTCCTTCTTCCCTGTTTTTTTTTTTTTTTTAAAAAAAACCTTTTACAGAGATGAATGCAAAGTAGATAAAGAGTTGCATGAAAATGGCAAGCAAAATTTTGTACAGGATAAAATGCCAGAGGGGATTTCGTGTTATACGTAAGCTTTGTAGCTATCTTATATAGTCTGTTGTGAATGTATCTCAAATCGACTTAACACAAGCTCTAATTGAAGGGAAGGAGCGCGCATTTTGTCTAACGAGATAAGGTATCCTGTTTAGGGCTATGTGATTTTCTACTACTAAGCCCTAGCTTCCTAGTTCTCCTTGCTACAATTGAGTGACTTACAAAAAAAAAAAAATGTTGGTCAGGCCATCTATTGGTAATTACATGCGTCGCAAAGGTAGATCCCTTAGGTAGATTTACTATCACAAATGTCATGACATTTGTACCAAAAGGAAGCGGAATTTTTACTCCTGTAAAAATTGCTCAAAATTTAACTTTCTAATGACATCATCAAAGAGGCAACAAATAACAAAAAATATCGATGCTATATTGTGTCTGGTGATGAAACGTGTTTTCAATATGATCCAGAGTAAAAGAGGCCATTTGCGGATAAAAGGAAGGCGATGGGTGGGTGTCTTCCTTCGCAGCTGATGATAGGGCAACATATTCGGCCTCAGTGCTGCTGAGTGCAACCGATTTTTGCTTACGACTTTCTCAATTGATAGCCGCACCCGCCAAGAGAACCGCATATCCAGTGAAAGATCGTCCCAACTGCTAGCCCAGTCAGCATCTGCGAACGCCCGGAGTCTCTTCCCACTTTGAAAATACGCAAATTTCAAATTTAAAGTAGTTTTCAAGTACCTTACAATGTGTTTGCAGCATTCAAGTGCTTCACGTGTGGATTGACATTGAATTGTGCAAGCTTGCACACTGAATGCATTAAGTCGGGCCGCGTTAAAACGCTCAAATACATAAATGAGCCGATGATCGACTGGTACTGCTTCGGATCGACCTTTTGAGAGTTGGTGCAGTCCACACATTTTTTAAATTTGCTGCCAGGATCCAAAGGAGTACTACAGGGCCTGCACTCTTCCATGCCCATATCGAGGAACTGCTTCGACGAAATTTGTATGGAGTTTCCTTTTCGGCTGATTTCCATTCCCAGAAAATGTTCGGCTGGACTTTTATCAACGACATCAAATTGTAGACTGATCAGGTTTTATTATTTCCAGTGTTTAGACTCAACATACCCCGCTACCATGTTTACAGATTTTCCCTCGTTCATCCTATATACGCATGAGTCTCCGTTACACCTCGAAAATCCGACTCGCCTTAAAGCACTGTTTATTTCGGTGTTCCACTCCCGTTCAGAATGTTATAAACCGTATATAGTTTTTGTATGAAGCCTTCTGGCTGCTGCATATAAACCTCCTCTTGGAGCACTCTTGGAGCTGAGGTCACGTGTAACTGATGGACGAATAGATTCAGCTCTGCTGATAATGCCAAAATTAGCCGAAGGGATGAGTAGCGGACGACTGGAGAAAATGTCTCCCTGTAATCAAAACCAAATTTCTGGCTGCATCCTTTTGCCACCAATCTAGATTTATATCGCTCCACTCCTCCATGCTGATTTCATTTGATATTAAACACCCACTTCGACCCAGTCCGTCGTACTTCGCCTTCATAGAAAGTATCCATCATTATCACCATCCTCGCGATCTAAGGCCCCTGGATTGTAGATGGATTATAAAACCTTTTCTTACAATTAAAGAACCTATTTTCCATGTGTGAGCGCAAACGCCGCTCCCACTCCAGAATTCCCATCACCATCTTCACTATAGTTTTTTTTACCAGCAGCGACAGACATATTATTAACTCCAGGTTCATCAACAGCATTGACATCCTCCACAACAGCAGCAGCACCTCCCCCATCAACATCAGTAAACGACATTTCGCGCGCTTGGTTTTTGTCTGACTTGGTCGCTCGGGTTTTAGAATATTAACATCACTACAATTTTTGCAAGGACTCTTACTGATTTCTTCAAGGATCTCGATGTCACGGCTTTTAAAAATTGTTCCCGCTTTTGGCTCATAAACACGGTACGCCTTAGACTCAGACGAATAATCGACCATGCTACACTCCGTTGACTTTGATTTCCCAGAGCTTGTCAAGCATAAATGCCCTGCATCCAAAGATCTTGAAATGGAAAACAGCAGACTTTTTGCCACACCAGGCTTCGTAGGGCGTCACATCATATAATATCTTTGTACGGCACCGATTACGGATGTAAACGGCAGATATATTCAGAAACATTTGTATGGAGCATCATACACCTAGCCATTTCAACAACAGTTCTGTTGGCATGCTCCGCCACTCCGTTCTGCTGAGGAGTGTATTGCACAGTCAGCTGGCGTTTGATTCCAGCTTCCTCCAGAAAACTACAAAATTCGCCACTTAAGTACTCGCTACAGTTATCGGTTCTAAATGATTTTATTTTTTGTGAAGTTTCTAAATCAACCGAGGACTTAGAGCGTTTAAATGCATCGAACACTTCACTCTTTTGTTTCAAGAAATACACAAACATTTTTCATTGAGCATTTAACATTTTCTGTATTGAGCCGAATAAGAGACTATTTTGATTGAAATACACAGTGTGATAAATAATATCCTGGACACCAGACGTATCTCAGGAAACAAGTGCGCCATCTGTTTGCCCGAACATGCGTTTTAAAGCTTTCTCTATTATCTGTCGAAATTTCATGGCATTTGGTTGACATTTAACAATTATAACAATTGTTTTTCCGAAGCACCTTATCAGGCGGTTATTTAATTTCAATGCATAACTTAGAAATATGCATTCGAAACATTCGGATTGATCGAATTTCAAGTGGCATAAATGTTTTTTAGGCGCCAGTAAGACGCTGTATGCACGCTTGAAATGATCCAAAAAGTAGGTGATTTTACTGCAGAAGACTGCAGTACTTCACTGAGAGTGACTGTTCGAACCATTCTTCATGAGGATTCGGGCAAAACTAAGGTCAGTGCAAAACTTGTTTCACACACATTGAATGATGATCAAAAATTGACTACAGTCTGGTATTCTAGAGACGTCATTGCGGCCTCAAGAAATGATCCAAATTTCATGAAAACAATTGTTACGGGTAATGAATCATGGTGCTTCCAATACGAACCACAAACCAAGTGTCACAGTGTGGAATGGAAGTCAAAATATTCATCACAAGCTAAAGAAAATACACGAAAAGGTTCTTCGGAAATGAAGGCAATGCTAGTCACATCGTTCGATAGCAAAGGAATTATCCACAAAGAATTCGTTTCATCTAGCGAAACAGTAACTGTCGCATTTTATATTGAAGTTTCGAAGCGTTTGATACCCAGAATCCATCGTATTCGACCTGAATATTGCCAAATGGTTAGTCTTGTTGGTACTATTGCACGATAATGTACAGAGTCACTCGTTGTTCGTCAATTTTTGGCCCAAAATCAAGTGTGTGTGATTTGGCACCTTACAACTTCTCTTCGATGACATTCTGACCATTCGAGTAGCTTCGACACTGGCTCTCGAGGCATTTCCGTAAAATGAGCTGAAGTTGGCATTTGAAACACTACCAAATCGCTGTTACAAGTGTATTGAATCGGATGGAGAGTTTTTGGGATAAACACAGAAAAATAAACAGAAATTGTGTTTGAAGTATGTTTCCTAGAGCCAGTGCGGAATATTATTTGTCACACTGTGTATATCGATTTCGTTGTTCTTGTTTTTGAAAAGAGCTGACTACGGCCGTAGTTTAATGTGGAGAAATCAACTGATTTTTTTAGCCTGAAGATACTTCATATGTGCATCCTCGCTCTTGTTCTGAAATCACGCGATGGTGATGATGATGAATTACTGTCAAGTATGCCACACATTTGTGTTGTTGAATTGTTCCATCATGAAATACTGGCGAATTTTCGCACCATTTAAGCCACCCATGTCAGCTCTATGTGCGACATCGTCATCACAATTTACTTGGTGGTTGACTTGTAGTATGTACTTCAATTTTCAGCACTTTTGCGTGATATTTGCTGTACTTTCCTAAAGATCTCTGACCGCCTTTGAAGCACACTCGAATTGTAAAAAAGATTCCAGAAAAATTACAATTAATGGTGTCAGAAGCAAAACTGATTTTTTTGACATGGAGGTGTCACAAGGTTCTGTACTAGGACCAATATTTACTTATAGTACCTATTTCGCAGATCTATATTTAGGTAAGGGGTGAAGCTTATTTCGACCCACACGGATGCTTACGTGCAATTTCCTTTCCGTAAACTTTATGCCTCAGCATATACGGCTTACCTTAGCAAAAGGTTTAATGTTACCAATTGCTACCTGAAAAGCCGGAGCAATCTTACAGTGGCCTTCAACTACATAACGCAGCATGCTTATGATCTTAAATGTATCTGAATACACTAACATGATTTTTAGTTGTAGCCTACATACCTATGTATTTCAAATTGCTGTTTTTGGTCAGAGAATGGAACGTTAATGCTTTAACATTAGAAAATTTCGCGGAACCAAGTCACTCGGTATGAAGTCCTATTTAAATATTCGACCGAAGCCACTTCTTCTTCTTCTTATCCTTTTATTAACCCTTTCCTCGTTATACGAACTTATGCGTAACGAGTTTCCCATTTTTACTGCATCGCTGCTGCTCCGCTTATGGGGTTGGCTAATGTCGCAGACCGCAGAACGCGTCTACATAATGCTCGGTCCTGGATCGCTTCAGTGGTAAGCTCCAGGCGTTGTTGCGCATTTGCCATCTGAGAAATCCAGGAATTCTTTCTCCGACCTCGTTTTCTTACAGTTGGAGTGACCGTAGTTGATAGTGCCTTTTTAACCGGATTTTCCGCAGATCTTCTTTGAACGTGGCAATACCAGCTTATTCTATTCGCCTCAAGCTGTTCGGTTACCGAATTCTTTATATGTAGACTTCCTCTTATACGCGTAGATCTAATGCAATCGCGTTTAGTGACTTCATTAGATATCCTTAACATTTTCATTCCCACTGAAGTCATTTTGTTTTTAAACGCTTCGTACATTGTCCAGCACTGTGAACCGTATATAAGAGCTGGTCTAACAACCGTGGTGTAGAGTTTCCCCTTTAATTTAAGTGGAAATTTTCGGTCGCAAAAGATTCCCGAATTTTCCCGCCATTTCATCCATCCCACACTCACTCTGTGGTTTACGTCGTCGTCACATTTCGCTTCCATGTTAACGATTGATCCTAAGTACTTAAAGATAGTGCTTTTCGGAAGAACTTTTCCGTCTAACATTATATCCGGAACAGGTCGCAACGGATGCGCAAATGGGCACGTCAAATTCTCCGTCTTTGAACGACTTATTTTTCACCCGTTTCTCTCCAGCTCATTTTTCCATGAATCTAAGGCGTTCTGTAAGCCTTCGACGTTCTCGCTAAGTATAACTGCGTCGTCAGCGAAGAGAATTGGCGTTAAATTTGCTTCGCGCATGCAGTCTTTTAAAAGATAGTCGAATACTAAGTTAAAGAGGAAAGGGCTAAGTACGCTTCCTTGATGCACTCCGACATTAACTGGAAATTCTCTCGTTAGTCCAGCAGAGCTTTTAACCGCAGTTTTCACGTTTCCGTACATGTCTTGTATTATTCTAACATACGTTTCCGGTACGTTTTGAGACCTCAGCGCGGCCCATATGAGATCCCTAGGCACTCGATCGAATGCTTTCTCGAGGTCGATAAATACCATGTGTAAATCCTTAGACGAATCTCGGTGCTTTTCCATTATTATTCGTAGGCTTTGGATAGCGTCCACCGTCGATCTTCCTTCAATAAATCCACACTGGCTATTATCGAGCTTTATTATTTGCCGAAGACGTTCGTTTAAGACTCTTTCGACGATTTTCATTGTGTGTGACATAAGCTTGATTGAACGGTAGTTGTTGCATTCTCGAGTGTCGCCTTTTCCTTTGTATAATCGAACCAAGAAGCTACTTCTCCATTGATTCGGCATAGGTTGTCCACATTTTAATTTATTTAAAAGTTTCGATAGCCAAACGCTGCCGATCCCCTCCATCTTCGACCAAAACTCTGATGGAATGCTGTCTGGTCCCGCCGCTTTACCCCGCTTCAGTTTTCCAATTGCTATACTTATTTCTTCGATTGAAAAGTCCGAAACTTCCTCCTCGAATAGACCAGCTGTGTCACGTGGAAACTGTTTGTTAAGCAGCTCCTTGCAGTATTCAAGCCACCGGTCACAAATTTCCTTTTCATTTGTTTGTAAGCGACCGTCTGCGTTTTTTATGTATTTCGGCGAGGTTATTTCCATTGAATTTTTTCTCCTCTGTGCAGCGAGCTTAAAAATATTTGGAATTTTAGTACTGTACGACGTTTGAACCTCTTGGATAGCTTGTCTTCTATCCGCCGATCGTGAGGATATTTTTTCCAACTCTTGGTACAGGTTTTCTGCTTCTGCCGCTCGAGTTCGAGCCAGGACTTTCTTTGCGATCTTTTTAAGATGCTCGTATTCAAGAGCCAGTCGAGCGTTTTCGATATCGTCGCTCCGATCGCATTTTGTCCACGCTTGGAATGCACTCTTCTTGTCGGCCACAGCTCGTTTGGTTTCGTCATTCCACCACCATGTTTCTTTGCCGACGTGATGGTATTTCGATATAGTCCCCAGATGGGACTTTGCGAGTGTTATGCATTCCTCGTGCATGCTGTTCCACATTTCTTGCGGGTTAAGTGAGTCTGCGATACCGTTTATATTTTGAAGTACTTTTTTAGCCAGTGCTATAAATCTTGCGCTTCGTTCCTTCGATAGATTATACCACCAGATTTTTGGCTTTCCAAACGATGCCCGTGTTTTCGGTGGTTCCGCTGTGAAAAATTGTGTAATGAGCAGACGGTGTTGGCTTACTAGCGATTCTCCAAGTATTACTTTACAGTCCTTAACACGGTTTCTCATCGACATTTTGCAGAGGTGATAATCTATTTGCGTTTCGTGGCCTCCGCTGCTATAGGTGATAAGATGTCGTTGATGTTTAATAAACATTGTATTTAAGACGGTTAAGCCGTAAGCCCTACACGCTACAAGGATGTCTTCGCCAGCTGAATTTCTGGTTCCAAAGCCTTTACCGCCGTGGCAGTCCTCATAATCAACATTTGTTTCTCCGACGTGGCCATTTAAATCTCCGCCTACGAAGAGCATCTCATCGATAGGTATATTTCTAAGGAAATTACCAAACTCTGACCAAAATGTATCTTTTTCCGATTGGTCGCATCCATTTTGTGGAGCGTACGCGCTAACAATGTTCCACGTTTCATTGTGTATGACGAGTTTAACACTCATCAAGCGGTCGCTTATTTTCAAGATACCAGAGATGTTGTTTAGAAGATCCGCTGCAACAACGATTCCAACACCGTTTCGTCCATTGACGGTTCCATGGTAGAACATCTTAAATGCCTTAGTTTTTAAATCTAGAAAACGCGCTTTATTTCCTGTATTACACCACTTCGTTTCCTGTACGCACAGGATTTGTAGAGTTCTGCGACGCATAATCGCTTCCAGTTCTAAACTTTTTGAGGTCATCGATCCGACGTTCCAACTTGCAAACTGAAGTTTAGGAAAATATTTTGGAAACTTCATTTTGCCCGCCCCGGAATCCGTCGGGCTCCGACACAAGCACTTCTGCTTGCTCTGGGATCACCCGAGTGCGTTGCAATCGTGGTGCCCAGCGGGGTAGTGCTATTAATTGCGATCATTTCCATGAAGTGTATCTAAAGTTTGAGTGTTTTGACACATGTATGCTCATTTCGAATTGATTGACTGTTCTTTTACCCCACCAGTAGTCTCCAGACGCGGGAACCCACTGATTGCATGCAAACTTGTGGGAAAGTTTTAAGGTGTTAAAGTGTCACAGGCTCATTTTTGGTGTCATAGTTGCCTGTTTATGATTGGTGTCCCATTTAGTCGCCTCTTACGGCAAGCTGGGACGCACTGCGGCATTATTCTTTATCCGATGCCGCACGTATCTCGGCCGAAGCCACTTAAAACCAATAAATAAAAAAAAAAGAAAAGTTAAAATAAGAGTGTTGGAAATTTGTTTTAAAACTAATTTACGAACTCTGTAGTAACTCAATGTTTGATATACCTTGCTTTAAAGTTATGTTGACTGTCTTTTAGTTTTGAAGGCTCACCTCACCCAATTATCATTTTACTTACGCTCATTAAGCATGTCACTGCTTTTATTTCTCCCAATATTAGGTCTATATTTTTATTAATTGATTGTTTTCGAATCTATGGGAAATAATAGAAATTTTTGGGAACCCTCCTCGTGCTTCCGTGAGCCAGGGCTACGGCCAGAGTCGTTTAAATTTTCCATATCAGATGAAAACCGCAGACCAGAGCTATTTTAGTTAGGTTTGCTCCTAGATTCCATAGAAATTTGACAACTGACCTTTATTTGCGGGTGTTTTGGTTACTTTCTAACCTATGCAAACCATTTCCAACCACAATTACAATTGTGGAAGGCACCTGACTCAATAAACAAACATACATCCTGTAAGCACAATGCCCGCGCTTATAGCTAATAAAACACTGAAAAACCAACAAAACCCATAAACTATCCACAAACAGACAAGGTATCTACCACGGATACATCCCTTCTATATTCACATCACCCTCCCAATGCAAATTAAAAAAAAAAATATTGGAAACATCTCACAAATCAAATTCTAGTCATAATTGGCTGGCGTATGTGGTTAACATGTTAATGATGCCAATTGTCGTGACACTCAAACTGCTGGCGGTCTGTCAATTGCAGCGTAACACGTTGCCAATTAATCGACACATACGCACGACTTACGACGTCAATCAAACTAATAAGAGACTCGGAATAACTTGCTTATCATCTGAAGGTGTCCGTATCGTAATGCAAGCAATCTTGGTCACCGTGGTTGGATAAGATCGTTATATACTGAAGGATTATCTTATATCGATTTCCACATTAACACAGGATATCTGATATTTGCAGTAGTATCTTGTGCAATCCTTTTACATAATCGTACCATTAAATGCATCTGAAAGCATTGAGATACTTCATTCCTCTGTGGCTTTAAGATCTCCGTATGTATTTGCTGGAGCACCATCCAGAGATAGGGTAGGATAATGGCAAAATGAGGTCAAGATAGAGGGGTATGATAGTCTATCTGATATGTTCTCCATCACTTAATCGAAGAAGATGACGACGATTCAGATGTTTCCATTTGAATTAGCTTTTTGATTAGATATGTCATATGTATGATGTGATAGGTTACAAGCAAATGCTTTCCCAGTGAGATGCAGTATACTTATCCGTATACGGTATGTCGGTGCCACACTCTGAAGTGATGGAATATTTAAATGCTCTTATCTTTCGCATAATTGTGTGGTACTCGTATGTATATTAAGATACATGTCCATGCGAGTGTGCATACACTTATATCTATCGCCATAGAATTGAGAATGCACCGACAAGTACTCTTAGTGGTTTGTGTATCTTTCTATAGATACTCAAGTCTTTTCAACTAATGAATGTCAACGAAAACTACTTTTGGCTTAAGTATTGAATAATATCTGCTTTAAATCGGAATGAAGAGTACGATTGTGTAAGACTAATGAATAACTGGCAGTATGCCTATTGAGATATTTAGAGAGCGTTCTCATTGGAAATGGGAAAATATTGAAACGATAAGATGCTCACATTCGTATCAAGAAAATGTTAGCCTCGTTTTTAGGTCTTCAACAATAAAACTTGTTTCACAGTGAGCGTCGCAGAATGTTGTATCACTTACACCCACAACAGTTTAGTGCTCCATTAGGATTCCAATTAGTAGTCAATTTCCTACTGAGGGACAGCAGTAAGACCGCTGACTTTTTAGACACATCGGGAAGCATTCGTTTGGTCTGCCTGTAACCTATCATACCATTTGCAATTGGGGTTATATGTAAACCAACTCTCAATGGAAGCCTTTACCGATGAGTCGAACAGACTTAGCATAAGTTACTTACTTACTTTAGGTGGCGCTACAGTCCGGGGTGGACCTGGGCCTCAGTCAACAAGCTTCTCCAGCTAGCTCGATCCCTGGCTAGCTGTCTCCAGTTTCGCACGCTAAGTTGGCTCAGGTCCTCTTCCACTTGCGTGCGCCACCTGAGTCTTGGCCTTCCTCTACTGCGCTGTCCCTCGGGGGCGGATTCGAAGACTTTTCGGACCGGAGCATTGGTGTCCATACGCTCTACATGACCCAACCATCTCAATCTTTAGATCTTCACTTTTCTGGTTAGGTCGATGTCGCTGTAAAGTCCGTAGTGTTCATTGTTGTATCTTCTCCTCCATTCTCCTTCAATGCAGACGGGACCGAAGATCGCCCGAAGAATTTTTCTCTCAAGCACCCTTATCCATTTTTGATAATGTCAATGCCTCTGCGCCATAGAGCTGGACCGGGATTATTAAAGTCTTATAAAGGGTGACTTTTGTTGTCCGAGAGAGGGCTTTGCTACTCAATTGCCTTCTTAACCCAAAGAAACAGCGGTTGGCAAGAGTTATTCTTCGCTTGATCTCAGCGCTGGTGTCGTTGTCTGTATTTAAAGCGGAGCCTAGGTAGACAAAGTCCTTAACTACCTCAAAGTTATATCTGTCGAGGGTGACGTTCTGCCCGAGACGTCGGTGTTGGTTGTCCTTTTTGCTTGATAGCATATACTTGGTCTTGCCCTCATTGACCGCTAAACCCATTTTCGCCGCTTCCGTCTCAATACTCGCGAAAGCGCCACTGACATCACGCTGTTTTCTCCCGATTATGTCAATATCGTCGGCGTATGCGAGTAGTTGGACGGACTTTTGAAAGATAGTGCCTCTTGTGTTTGCTCGTGAGTTTTGCACTATTCTTTCAAGTACGATGTTGAAAAAATCGCATGACAGCGCATCGCCTTGTCTAAATCCTTTCTGGACATCAAAGGTCTCGGTGAGATCTTTACCGACCTTGATGGAGCAGCATGCATTCTCCATCGTCATCTTGCACAGACGGACGATTTTGGCAGGGATGCCAAAACTAGACATTGCTCTATATAGCTCGTCTCTATAGATGCTGTCATACGCGGCCTTAAAATCGATGAATAGGTGGTGGGTATCGATCTGAAGCTCATGGGTCTTCTCCAAGATCTGCCGTAGTGTGAATATCTGGTCGATGGTGGACTTTCCTGGCCTGAAGCCACACTGATATGGACCTATCAGGTTGTTGACGAACGGCTTCAGGCGTTCATACAATACGGCGGATAAGATCTTATATGCGATGTTAAGGAGACTGATGCCTCTGTAGTTGGCGCAGTTCAGAGGGTCTCCTTTCTTAAGAATTGGACAAACAATGCTGAGGTTCCATTCATCGGGCATACTTTCGTCCGACCATATTTTACAGATGAGTTGGTGTATGCTCCTTACCAAGTCATCGCCTGCCGCTTTGAAGAGCTCGGCAGTCAGGCCATCCTCTCCAGCAGCTTTGTTGGACTTAAGCTTCGATATGGCTATCTTCACTTCATCCAGGTCGGGTGGTCATCATCATCCAGGTTGAAAGGTTGATTCTGCCTGACAGCGGTATTTGGTCCGTCATCGCCGTTATACAGTCTGCAGAAATGATCTTTCCAAATCCTCAGCATCGACTGCGATTCTACTACGATGTTCCCTTGTTTATCTCTACAGGCTTCGGTTCGGGGTTTGTTTCCTTGGTAAAACTTTCGAACCTCATTCCTGGAGTAGCATCTCTCAATTTCCTCGATCGCGCGCTTCTCATGCTCTTTCTTCTTCCTCCTGAGAAGCCGGTGTTCGTCTCTCCTCTTCCGCTCATAGAGCTCATGAGCAGCTCTAGTCTTTTTTTACAGTGCCGCATTGCGTGCTTTTTGCTTAGCTGCATGTGCTTGCCGGCATTCATCATCGAACCAGGGGTTTCGTTGTGGTGGACGAGTAAAACCCAGCACATCAGAAGCGGCATCTCTGATGGCGTTTTGGCAGTGTTTCCAATGGTCTTCGATGCTTGATGCTGGCGGCATTGGACCTCTTAAGAGATTAAGAGACACTCGATCGGAAAAGGACTTGGCGATCTGTTGCGATTGTAGCCGTCTGACGTCGAATTTTCTCACAGCATTGGTTTGTCTTGGCGTAATTTGGGATATCCGCAACCGTACCTTGGCTACAACAAGGTAATGGTCCTAGTCGATGTTGGCTCCTCGGAACGCACGGACATCAATAATACTGGAGGAGTGTCTTGCGTCGATCGCAATGTGATCAATCTGGTTGACTGTTGATTGATCAGGAGTTCTCCAAGTCCCCTTGTGTATGTCGAGATGTGGGAACCGCGTGGTAGCCACGACAATGTTTCGCCCCGCCGCAAAGTCGATTAGCCTGAATCCGTTATCGGTGGTGGTGTTGTGCAGGCTTTATTTTCCGATTGTTCCGCCAAAGATACCCTCTCTTCCTAGCTTTGCATTAAAATCACCGAGGACAATTTTAATGTCATAGCTAGGGCATTGCTCGTAGGTCTTGTTAAGGGGCTCGTAGAAGGCATCCTTGGTGTCGTCATCTTTCTCCTCTGTGGGGGCATGTGCGCATATGAGGCTAATGTTGGCGAATTAAGCCTTGATGCGGATTGCTACGAGGCTCTCGCTCACATGCCGGAAGCTGAGAACTTCTCGTCTTAGTCTGCCTCCGACAATAAATCCGCATTCAAATAAGCGCTGCTTTTGCCGTCGATAGCAATTGCCGTAGTAGATGTCGCAGTTTTTCATCTTCTTTTTGTCCGGCCCATCCCATCTCATTTCTTGGATGGCGGTTATGTCTGCTTTGCAGCAGTCTAGGGCCTCCGCTAGTTGCTCGGCTGCACGTGGTCTATTAAGGGATCCAACATTCCACGTGCATATCCGAAGCTCATTGTCCTTAAATCGTTTGCGTGGGTTGTCAACAGTAGATCCGTCCATATCCGAGGATTGTTGATGCTTCGTAACTAAATTTTTTTTTAAATGGCCGGGCAGTTACCCCGGCGGCACAACCCCCAACCTGAAGGACCAGTTCCATTTTGAATGCCCCTAGGACGAGGAGTCGGGTAGATCGAAGCCAGTAACCCGTTCCGGGATGTGAGCGCTGCCGTTGGCCCATATAGGGCTCGTCCGCCACCATCTCTTTTCCAAGACGCTGACTAAGTCCTGGAAATCCTTTCCGGCCTGAGCTCCAAATATATCGGAGTAGCCCGGTTAAGGTCTTATTTTGTTTTTCCGACACTAATCCTGGTTATTGGCGCAGGAAACTCGCCATTTGCCCCCTTCACTTCGCAACCTCTAGTGAGATTCCCAGATGGCGCCACGGGGAGGCGTGAAGTAGGACTTATTATCAGAGCTGCAAGATGTTCGGCTGCAGAGGCTCATTCTCGTCATTTAAGGAACCAGCACCTGTCGGAAGATGCTACTTCTACGAGGCCTTATACTAATCGTTGCGACTTAGCATAAGTTAGGGTCCTAAAAAATTTTCCTCTGAGCCTTGTTCCCATTGTGATTTGGACGTTGACAAGACTGAGTGCATTAAGCTTCAGTGAGGTCTTGCATTTTCAAACCAATTTGAAAATTGTGAGAAGATTTGACGTGGCTTAAGGGAAATGCGTTTTCCCCCTTTTACCCGGTTTTCACAATTAAGTGCATAAGATTGATAATTCCAATTTGCCGTTGTCGTCCTTCAGAAAAGTACAAGCTCTCCATCCTATATCGTGAAGGTTCGACTAGATTCCCTTCCTGGCTCAGATCCTGGCGAAAACCAGTGTTGTGCACGGCCGGCGAGCAAGGTCATCATAGGTCCAGTTGTACCAGAGACCGCTTCTTTTTAAACGGAAGTAATCCTTGAGAGTGCAGCCCTTGATATGTATATAAAGAGAAGGAAGGTTCATCAAAGCGTCGAGAGCTAAGCGAGGTGTGGTAGGGAAAGTGCCCATGCAACCGAGACAGACCTTTCTTTGGAACCCGGTAAGAGCTGCAATGACTAATTTTCTTGAGATTTTATTCCACTAGACCACCGGCGAATACTATACAATTTGCCATATCATACCCTTGCGGATCCAGAAGACCATTTTCTGCGTTTGGGCTCATGTCTTCCCGACAGCTCTCTTGCTCTGTTGGAAGGCCCACGGCGCCTTAGACCCATTGGACATAAAATATTTGACCCAAAGGTTGTTATTCAGAATGACACGGAAATACTTAGGTGGATGGTGATGTCTTTAAAGACGAAGTGAGTCCGACTGTTCAGCTTCTTCCTTCTCGCAGAGAAGAACGTCAATTTTGAGATGATTGACTGAAAGACCATTTATGATGGGCCAATTGTTGCTTATGCCTGGAGCCTGTTAACACCCGCTATCCATAATGACCGCAGCTGGCAACCGCGATCAGTGTCTTATTCACCAGCTTTACAAATACACAAAAGTAGTGATTCGTCTACGTCGTGTTGTCTGGCACTCTTTAAGCCGAAAACATCCTCAAAGAGATGAAGAGAAGTAACGACAAAAACTTAAAAGCTATCATGCGTAAAAGGTGCTGGCTTCACTGATTTGTTTTGGATCTTGCAGAAGTTCGTTCCCGATCATATGTTTCGATTGTTCTTGGACAGTCAACCCCATTCTGGACGGCCTTTCGAGATTTATGACGACATTGTGCAAGCCTAAGTGGAGAGGAGATAGTTGAGACTCGTCAACATTTCACCATTTAAAGTTCAACACGTGACTGCCGCATTATTTACATAACTGAAAAAAAAAGCCGGAACGCGTCTCCGTGGCCATATTTCTGGTTAGATGCCATGAAAACGAATCTTTTTTGGATCGAGTTGTAAGACGTGACAAAAAGTGAATTCCGTGCAATAAGGTGCAATGGAATAGAGTTAGAAACAAGCAGAAGAAGCTGCACAAACCCCGTCTGGAACTGCGGCTGGAATCAAGTCACAAGAAGAATTTCGAATGGGCTGCAGAATTCAAACGTGGCAAAACAAGTGTGAAAGATAATTTCCAGAAACGGCAGTTGTTTTAGAAATCATCGATTTAGTCCAGGATAGCGCTTGGAAGATCGCCGGTTAAAAGTGTCGTATTCGAGTTGTAACATCAGAGGAATGTTTGCAACTGATCAGAAAGAATCGCGTGGATTTTATGCGGCGTTTCGTGACTACGAAAGAGACATGGATTCACCATTACAGGCCAAAATTCAATCGAAAGAGTGAAGGAAGCGCGACGAACCGGCACCGAAGAAGGCAAACACTGTTAAATCGGCCGCCAGGGTGATGGCTTTAGTTTTCTGGAATGCGAAGGAAATTCCGTTGGTCAATTACCTTGAAAAGGGAGAAACAATAAATGGAGAGTAGCTATTATCCATCACTTTTGGACAAGTTGCTGAAAGTAATTCGAGAAAAACGTCCCGGAATGGCAAAGAGAAAAGTGCTCTTTCTGCATAACAATGTACGTCCTCCTTTGTGTGTCTTCGTCCTACAAAAATTGGACCCGCTGAAGTTTCAACTCATTCAGCACCCACCGTATTCGCCAAATTTGGCTCCCTCGGACTATCGTCTGTTTCGAGACTCAAAATTTTCCTGCCCGGACATCATTTTTCATTCATAAAAGAGCGTCATAATAGCTGTAAGCGACTACTTTGAAGATCTTGGGGAAAACCACTTCCGGGAAGGGATAGCTAAGCTGGAGAAAAGTTGTGAAAAGTGCGTTGAGCTCTGGCGGGAATACGTATACATAAATAAACTGCTTTTGGAGTTAGGGATCGGAGAACTTGTCAACCTACCCTAGTAGTTCTATATATTCTTGACTTTTTGAACTGTATAACTACGAGTATATAATGGTAGATTTTGAGTTTAGACTACGAGTCAAAACCATCGAACGAAGGGAGTGAACACTTTGTCTTCTGTGGATTAAATTTTGCTGTGTTTTGGACAGAATTATCTATATTTTCTTTAAAGAAAAATAAACATAGTCACTCGGGTAAACAAAGCTTTGGCATCAGTAGCACCTAAGTATAGACAAATTGTGCTCTTGCTAATAAAAAAATCCTTTCATACAGCAAATTGGTGATATTTGCCTAACCCCTAATCTGCTCTCCAACACCCAGTTTAACAAGAGACATTTTACTGCACGGACGACCACTTTCAGCCAGCTCCATCTATTGTAAGCCGCCTCCAATTTCGTACGGTCCCCTTCCACATGCGCGCGCCACCTGAGTCTCGGTTTTTCTCTACTGCGCTGTGCCTCATGGATGGATTCGAAGACTTTTCGGACCGGAGCATTGCTGTCCATCCGCTCAACACGATCCTCACATCAAAGTCATTAGATTTTCACTCTTCTGGCTAGGTCGATGTCGCTATACAGTTCATACAGTTCGTCGTGTGTCTCCTCTCCCACTCACCGGCAATGCAGACGGGGTCGAAAATTACTCAAAAATTTTCTATCTAAGCAGCCAAGACCACCCCCATCCATCTTTGATAAGGTCTTATATAAAGTAACTTTTGTTGTTCGAGAGATGGCGTTGCTAGTCAATTGCCTTCTTAGCCCAAATAAGCAGCGATTGGTAAGAGTTATTCTTTATTTGATCTCAGCGCTGGTGTCGTTGTCTGAGTTTATAACGGAGGCTAGGTAGACAAAGTCGTTAACTACCTCAATATTATAACTGTCGATGGTGACGTTCTATCCGAGATATCGGTGTTGAGTGTCCTTATGCACTTGACCGCCCTTGTTGACCGCTTAACCTATTTTCGTCACTTTCGTCTCAATATTTGCAAAGGCGTCACTGACATCACGCTGCTTTTTTCACTTCATCTAGGTCAGGTGGAAGGAATTGATTGTCTTCATAATCCAGGCTGAGGTGCTCATTCTGCCTAGCAGTGGTATTCAGCTCGTCATCGGCGCTATACAGTCTACAGAAATACTCAGTATCGATTGCGTCTCTACTACGATGTTCCCTTTTGCGTCTGTGAAGGCTTCGGTTTGCGGTTTGTGTCTAGCGGATCTTTACCTCAATTTCCTCGACCGCGCGTTTCCCATGTTCTTTCTTTTTCCTCCTGAGAAGCCGGTGTTCGTCTCTCCGCTTCTGCTCATAGAGCTCGTGAGCAGCTGTAGTCCTCCTATGCAGCGCCGCTTTGTATGCATCTTGCTTAGCTGCATGTGCTTGCCGGCATTCGTCATCAAACTAGGGGTTTCATTGTGGTGGTCGAGTGAAATCCAGTACATTAGTAGCGGCGTCTCTGACGGCTTTTTGGCAGTGCTGCCACTGGCCTTCAATGCTTGATGCTAGCGACAAGGGACCTCTTAAGAGATTAAGAGAGACTCAAACCGAAAAAGATTTTGCGATCTGACGTTAAAATTCCTTACAGTATTAGCTTGTCTTGGAGCAGTTCAGGATATCGGTCATCCATAACACACTGGAAGAGTATTTTGAGTCGATTGAAATGTGGTCAATCTTGTTGACTGTTGTTGTTCCCTTCTGGATATCGAGGTATTGGAATCACGTGCTAGCGACGATGATGTTTCGTCGCGCCGAAAAGTTGATTACCCAAAAACTGCTAGTTTCATGCAGTTTATACCGTCCACGAGTACTACCAAAGATGTCCGAGGACAATTTGTATATCATAGCTAGGACCTTGTTCATAGCTTGATAAGAGCTCATAAAAGCTATTTTTCGTCTCGTCATCTTTCTCCTCTGTGGAGAGGAGGGCGAGTGGAGAAAGGCTAATGTTGTGAAATTTAGTTTTAGTACGAATTTCTTCGAGGCAGAAACTAATCTGCTTCCAAAAAGGCGTAGTAGACGTTGCAATTTTTCATCCTGTTTTTATCCGTCCCATCCCATCGCATATGTTGAATGGCGGTAGTATCTTCTTTCTAACAGTCCTGGGCCTCGGCTAGTTGTTCGGTTCCATGAGACCTATTAAGAGACCTTACATTTCCCGGGCATATTGTACATAGTCCTAAATTCTTTTGAAGGCGTTGTCCACAGTATGACGCCGTTCTTAATGCTTTGCCTTCTTTCCATGGTTTACTTGGAGGATCAGTCTTACGAGGAGTCGGTTAGAACAAACCAGTAACACTTTTGGTTACACTGCCGTTGCAAGTCTCATCAGCTACCCTCTCTTTTTTTAAAACTCTGACTTAGTCCCGGAATTCCTTATCGGCCTGCGCTCTAAATATCTCGGTGTAACCCAGATAAGTTCTCATCTGTTTCTGGATTTTACTTCACCGTTGATTCCATCTGGGGAACTTGTCCGCTGTCCTGATTATAATGGTGGTATTTTTGTATGCTTGCCAGCACTCGCGTTTATAGGTTTAGCAAATCGAGTACGATGGACGCCGATATATAGAAGCAGTTGGAAGACTGGATATCGCAAGGTTGATACCTCTCATTGCCGTCGCTATTTCTACGGCACCCAAAAATCTTGAGAGCTTTCGGTGGTTCTCGTGCCCAGAACTACTTAAGTTTTTGCTGTGTTTGTTACCTTCTCATTGTGAGTTGATTGCATGTCCTGTAGCACTTTCTGAGTGCATGATTAGCTAATGTAGGTATTATTCACTCAGGTGGGTGTACAGTGGGTATATTTTAAGGCCAAAATAATCCAAAACTTAGTTACTTCCGGTAGATGAAATAGACGACCGACTTCAGGCAGAAGATGCTGCTTTCCGTCATCATACTATTCTTTAAAAATATTTCCAGCCAAGTCGATATTTTTTCAATCTGCATCACTTTCCTTTCCAAAAAGATAAGATTCCGAGTCTGTATCGGAGATGATAGTAAATTTCTCGACCAAAGTGTCATTATTTCTTGCTACCCACACTGTATTGACATGAAATTTCGTACCATTCTCCTGCTATGTTTTTTACGATTTCGTTTTGTGTTTTCATTTTAACAAGTGCACATGGTTTGGCGTGTAAGATGAGGGAAAAATCACCATCCGCCTTCAACGGTGAACATGCTATACTTTCGTGTTTCTAAGGAATGCCCGCTAAATCCTCGTTCAGGCCGTTTTGTCGTTTCTGTAAGGGATGTGGTGGCTATGTCAGTAGCTGTAGTGATGGTGATGTAGTGAAATTGCCAGGCAAGCATAAATGTAGCTAAATCAAAGGAACGCAACCAAGCAAAGTATCGTGCTCAACCGTTGTACAGGGTGTAAGCGGCACCCAACAGCGGTAATTTAAAGCACACCCCTTATAGAAACGACAGCTATGGCTACATGGAAGCCATGGAACGTAAAAAAACATACTGCACAAGGGCAGAAAAGGGCAAGAGCAAGACCAAGAGCAGAGTAGGTACACTTAAAATGGAAATCCCAATACAGAAAGCGAAAAATAAGGAAAAAAAGAAAAAAAAAAACACTGCTCCGTTTGGCTGTTATTCTCACAACGAAAATACACTAGCGAAAGGGAACCAAGCACCGTAAGAATGGGAAAACAAAAATAGGGCCAAGGTGAAACAAGGGCAACAGCAGCGTAAACAAATTCATCGCGACGACGGTGTCTATGGGTGAGGGGTTCGGGTGCGGTTTCGTTCGCCTGTATCCGACGAATTGCTAGTTGGCTATGCTGTTCGTCAACGAGCGATTTGTCCTCGAGTGTTGTACTTTGTGGGATTTTTTTTTTTATCCCGCCCTATAGGGTGATGGTAGTGGGAGCCGTTGTCGTCGTCAGTCTTTTGTAGTGAACTTGTGAAAGGGCAAAATTAGTATTCCATGGGGTGAATGTGTGCGCTTCGTTTCTGATCGAGGGTAGCAGCCGTACTGTTTGTGGCCCTGAAATTGTCACAGAAATATAGAAATACGACTGCAGGTAACTCGGACTGTAAGTAAACATAGGCCGCCGACCAATGGAAAAGGTGTTGGGCGATGAATTTTGAGTTGCCGGTCAAATGGCCCTGTCTTAGGCATTCAGGCCGTCACATTGTATGTTCGTGTTGTCGTGATTTAAATTTGATTCCGGGGTTAATACTCGTATTGTGCTGAACGCTTAATCACACATTGGAGACAAAAAGTCTTGAGCACTATGGTATTCGGGCTGCGCAAATTGTGCCAAATGAAATGCCAATGTTTACGACAGTTTTTATGTTAGGGGATGATTGGATTTTTTCTGCTGGAACAGGGGGTTGTAATCTTGTATACAATAGTATTGAGAATGTTTCTTTGTTTTCTTTTTGAATTCTTCTTCAGTGTTGGTCAGCCAGGTCATGTGCCATCGATTGAACTAGGGGATAATTAGAAAGAGCAACGTCTGGAGAATACGAAGGATGGGGTTTTGTATGTTTTGATAACGTTCTCATTGTTATGTTTCAAAATCATTTTATCGTGTCGTTTGTGGTTTTGCGACCGCTTGTCTTTCACTGCTCGACCCTACACCGAGCTGGCTCACCAAATACTGAGCATGACCTTGGAACCATGAATATTCGGTTTGCCCGTCGTCGTGGAAGCGTGGCCGTGATATCCCCATGATTTTCGACGCTTGGGGTTATCGTAATAAAGAAGCAGAAATGGCTTCCGTTCTTGCCTATCACGCAACTGTTCACAGGAAAATAAACATCGCTGTTCAACATTTCTCGATTTTAACTCGTATGGCATACAATTACTTGCTTCTGGATCACTTCCAGGTCTCCAAGGCAGATCAATCATCCTCCAGAAGTCAGTGAATTTGCTGTTGTCCTTTAATGTGAACGACTCTGGACAACGTACTGGCCTTGTAACGAGGCACTTTCGCTAAGCACCCTAGTCTTCTTAGCAGGTGTGCAACAACATCTTGCGACCTTTGCTGTTAGATTTACAACGACCCCCCGAGGACGTAAGCGGTCAGTCGTCACATCACGCTGCTAGTATGCTTGTTGCCTTTTGGTAACCAATGGATCGAATCTTGCCTCTACGTCCTCAGAACATAAGAATCCCCCGTAAAACACTCACATTGCATCGAGAATGAGGTAATTTAAGTAGGTTAATCTGTGAACAAATTTCTTACTATCAGTGAGAAAGGAAATAACATCGAGGTCCCGAACAGCTACAAATCTCACAGGTCTAAAAGATTTACTTTACTTTGCTATTGCTTATGCCGCAGTGAGGTGGAGGAGATAACCCTCCTACTTTGTATTTATCCAGCTTTCTTCGGGACAAGAAAATTACACTTAGAACCAGGAGCCTTATTCTACAATGTCTTAAGCGATCTAAACAATATTGACGTTTATAGTCTGAAAATGGATCACAGATCATGTGACATCACAACAGGCCAATAGGCAAATGGGTTGATTTTTCTCCAACGCCCAGTCTAACCTTACCTAACCTACCCATTAGTAGTGAGCTCTTTCATTAGTACATAACGACAATTTAGTAACGAAGCCCCTTCTGCTTTAGTATGCAGCAGCATTGACTTGCATCAGGTCAGGTTAAAGGATCCAAGGTCGTTCCGAAAGAAGACTTCTGTGATACGATTAAATTAACTGTCATTTGATTAAAGAGTATATTTGTTTACTTAGGTGGCTTTATCATCCGGACCAGCTGGTGTGGGCTTTGCAGTTGCACACATAATGGACTCCCTTCCACTTTAATGGGATATAGGAACCGAAAATTACCGGAAGAGCATTTACATCCGCTTTCGTCAGTATCCTAGTTTTTGGGCTTTACTATTCAAATGCATTTGGCATTTATGTTACAGCAGTCACAAATGCTCTATTCACGATCGCTGTGCTCTACCCATTTTGTCACTGAACAGACTTTTCTGGAGTTCGCTTAATAGTCTTGCACAATTATTTCAATAACAATAGTGAAAAATTCTCACAACAATGCATCGTCTTGTTTCAGTCCTTCTCTACACTTGGAGGTCTCGATTTTATAATAACTGACCTTGATGGAACAGTGTGCATTATTCATCGTCATCCTGCGCATCGACTTTTGGCAAAAGGCCTTTAGCTATGGTCCTTGGGTGACAGGATTTTATATTGGCGATTGAGAAGACTTATTCCCCAATAGATGACGTAGTTCAGGAGATCTTCCATCTTTGGGATTTAAAAAACATCAGACCGGAATTTGGAAATGGAATCTTAACACTAGTTCCTCTCGTTCTTTTCTGCAGGGCTCCTCAATATATCTACTATTTTTCTAGTTTTGCCTGCCTACATTCGTCATTGAATCAGGAGTTTCTTTGTGGACGCAGGGGTGTCTTGTACCCAACACATCGGAGATGGCTTATCTGATAACTCTTTTGCAGTAGTATCACTAGTGTCCTTCGTTTAATGATGACGATATCGAGTTGTTAAGGGAGACTCTATAGCAAAAGACCATGGAACAATCTTATGATTGTAGCCATTCGACGTTGAAGATCTGAACCAATGTTAGCTGCTCCGAACGTTGGGACTTCCAAAACACTGGAGGAGTATCTTGCGTTGACAGGATTGACGGTATTTTGGTTAGCGGTCCATTTATCATATCCTGAAAATAGTTAAATAATGTTCTATCGCAAAATCAATACGCCTGTGTCCATTCTGGAAGTGATGTTGTAGAGGTTATACTCCCCGACCGTATTATCAAAAATGATCTTTTTGTCTACTCTGCCGCCAATAACTATTTTTACGTCCTGTTCAGGAGTTCGTTTATGTTTATGTTGCCAAATTTGGCATTTATTCGAACTGTCGGCATTTACATTTACGGACCTGAATAAACACTGTGACTGGTGTTCTTATCAGGCTGTTTGTTTGTAGCAGTCTCCATGGTAGATATCACGTGTTTCCGTCTTTTTCGCATCTAATCCATCCCATTGTACTTTTTGGAGGGCAGCTATGTCTGTTTCCTAGCTGTCGGGCGATTCTTTTCAAGGGTAATCAGATAGCAATGATAGTTTTTCTAATTGTTATGTTTCACCAGCTGTGAGAGTTTCCAATGACATCTAGCTGTCAAAATATTCAATAAGGTTTGCCATTTCATCATGCTTTGTTTTACGCTTTCAGAACGTGTAGAAATTATGAAGAAAAATTTATTAAAATTCCGACTCAGTTATAAATACGCAACACGAACTCGTCGATTGGTCAGTCATCATCATGGCTTCAGTGTGCAGACGATTCAGAGCAAGGTGGAAAAGTCTGAACGTGAGTACATTTTATTGAATCTTACGCCACTAACCAGACAGAGATTGGTGAGAAATGATGGAAACATAGGCGCCGCAGCGGCCAGAAGACCCAGAAATGTCGATTCAGTGCCGACCAGCTGAATTGGCCATTGCCAGAGACCTTTTCTGCGGTTAAATTTGGGCCTACATCGGTATGAGATTGTGCCGAGGAAAGAATTGAACCCGGGTGATCATAGACAACGTCGTGGGTTCGCTAATTAGCCGTTGGAAATGTTGGCCAGGGATCCGGATTTTGGCCAAAAAATCATCTTCCCGGAGGTGGCCCATTTTTGACTCAGCAACTATGTCAACAAGCAATATTGTCATAACTGGGGCGATACACAATTCAAAAGTGTTTGGCCAAGCATAAATGCATCCACAAAGATTGACTGATTGGTTCGGTTTATGGCATAGCGGCATCCCAAGACCTTATATCTTTAGATATGAAGAAGCAGACACCATTACCGTCAATAGTCTCAGATATAGAGCGATGATAACTGACTTTATGTGGTCAGAGGACGACAACATCGATATATCTGAGCTCTGATTCCAACAAGACGGCGCTACATACCATACAACCAATGCAACGCTCGAAGTTGTGAAGGAGAAACTGGGCGACTGGGTCATCTCACTGCGCGTGTTCATCAATTATCCGCCGCGATCAAGCGATTTGACACAACTCGATTATTTTATCTGAGGCTACGTGAAGCCACCCTTTATTTGTTTTGATCCACGACGTCTACTTAGGTCTGAATATTCAACGTACAGATCTAAGCATCGTTGTCTTTTAATCGTTTGAAAGTGTGATTAACAGTGAATCCGTCCGTCAAATTTACTTTTGCCAAGTCGATGGTACATAGGAAAGGTAGAACACATGTCCAGCTCGGTGCACGAAACTGAAAGCACCTTTCTATGTATCAACTTGGATTTGGAGGGACTGGTTTGTTGCTGACTGTAGCTCCCTGAAGAATAACTGAAAACATCTGGCAATCAACTATCTTTTCTAGGATTTATTGGTTAGCCACATGGCCAACATCCTTTACTAACAACTGAAATCCTTTTCAAATCAGGAACCAGAGTTGATTTCGAGTGGCTTTCATGAGTGCCATCCTTCTTGTTCCACACACTGTGCAGACAGAATATGAATAAATGTTACAAGGGGATGAAAAATTACAACTTATCCACCCATGTTCCGTTTATTCTGTCCTGCTTTGCATATATTTATGTTTTATGCACTACTAGGCGTATACGTAACTTTTTTTTCCCCCCTTAAGTTAGTAACTTAGGATACGAGGAAATGTTTGAGCTCACTTTGGTATCGTACTCTAGTTTAGGAATCGTGGCAATATGTCACTACTGCTAGTCTCATTCAATTCCAACACCTGCACACATATTTAAGTCGTCTCCCATGCATGAATGTTAGAAATGTGTTGCCAGTTGCCAGTTGCCAGTTGTTAGTGGTCCCCTTTCAATTTCTGTTTTCATTTTCACTTGCTTTTTACTCGGCGTTCTTTTATTTTTCGATTTTTTCTTGTAACCCTGACACAGATGATTGCTTGACATGAAACATTTCATGACTTTTAAATGGGTGGTTCGCATTCACAAATAGAGAACTGTAGCCTACGTGTGGTTGTTTCTTGTTAACTGAATGAGAAAAGTTGAAAATGTATAATCATCCCTTATATAGGGTTGTTGCTGTAGACTGAAATGCACCCACTTGGCAGCCATCCCCATCCACAGAGGAACACAAAACCACCGCCATTCTAACAAGTAGGAGCTTTTGTTGTTTTTATTAAGTGGGAGTTGAAATTGCCTCATGGAAACCTAGCCCAGGCTCGGTCTGGAATTGTAGGGGTCTAAGGGATGGAAATTAATTGCAGGAAGTTTTATGAATAAAAAATCTGAAACGGCGAACACAAAAAAACAATGTGGTGAAGAGGAAGGAATCATTTTCGTGGATTTAAGCGCATTCTTAGGCAGACCTGATGGATATGGAGGAGCTGTTAGGTCTGATAGATCTGGAGGGAGTCGGTAGGTTACTGGTGGTTCTGAAATATTCAGCCTTTATTGTTTAATGCCTTCTTGTTGTGTTTGCCTCGGCCTTTTGTGTAGACATTGGCATTGGACTCATTTATCTGCTGTTATTGTCGGTGTTCTAGGTGGTTGGCTAGGTTTGGAGCTCGTTTCTCGTCATTTCTTTTGTTTTCTCCAAATATACGTACACACTTCGTCCTGATGTATGGTAATAGCCTCGACTTAAGGTGCTAATAATTGGGTGTAATGGTCATTTGTCTCTAATTGCTTAGTTGGCTGTTGGTTAGGTGTTGTGGATTGATGTCGGTCTGAGTGGATGTCTGGAACTTTTATATTCATTTGGTCGAGAGTTTGGTATAATTTAGACTAAATAATTGTTAACATTACTTCAAGGAGAGCAAATTATATTGCAGCCGCTAAGAAGTGGTATGGTGCACGTCGATGATTCTTCGTATTACCTTCGAATATACCTTCATTTATGTAAATATATGTAGGACACAAGTTGCAAATAAATTTGTACAAAAGAGCAGGGAGAAGTGGGTCATTGGCGCGAATGTAAATGAATATTTTATTCTGAGGAAAATGTTAATGGCAATTTTGTGAAAGGTTACAATTGATTACAATGGTTGCGATTCAAGGAAGTCGTTGATTTCAATGACGAATTGTATATGAATCAGCGAAATAAATCACTGAAGCTAATGTAAGGTTGGGAAAGTTTACGGCAAAATGTCATGGAACTAATTGATGCCGAATTAATTTGATATACTCGTATTTTTGGTTTTTCAGTTTTCTAGTTTTGACAGCTTTTGCATGATTTGTGACATGTGCTAGAGGGAAGCATGCTCAGATAGCATTACACCATTGAAAGACTAACACCCAAACAAGGGTTACTATTGAATTTTATTACTACAATACCTTCTCTGCCAAAAATATTTTTCGCGCACTTCGACCGGCTTGCGATCGTCATAATCGGCCTATTGAACAAGTAATTTCTCACCCATTTCACGCTATTGGACATCAAGCCATCCATATGCACATGCATAGAGTGTATACTTACTTTAGGTGGCGCTACAGTCCGGGTTGGACCTGGGCCTCAGTCAACAAACTTCTCCAGCCAGCTCGATCCCTGGCTAGCTGCCTCCAGTTTCGCACGCTAAGTTGGCTGAGGTCCTCTTCCACTTGCGTGCGCCACCTGAGTCTTGGCCTTCCTCTACTGCGCTGTCCCTCGGGGGCGGCTTCGAAGACTTTTCGGATCGGAGCATTGGTGTCCATGCACTCTACATGACCCAGCCATATCAGTCTTTGGATCTTCACTCTTCTGGCTAGGTCCATGTTGCTGTACAGTCCATACAGTTCGTAGTTGTATCTCCTCCTCCACTCACCGTCAATGCAGACGGGACCGAAGATCGCCCGAAGAATTTTTCTCTCGAAGCAACCAAAAACACCCTCATCCATTTTTGATAATGTCCATGCCTCTGCGCCATAGAGCAGGACCGGGATTATTAAGGTCTTATAAAGGGTGACTTTTGTTGTCCGAGAGAGGGCTTTGCTACTCAATTGCCTTCCTAACCCAAAGAAACAGCGGTTGGCAAGAGTTATTCTTCACTTGATCTCAGCGCTGGTGTCGTTGACTGTACTTATAGCGGAGCCTTGCGTTTGCTCATGAGTTTTGCACTATTCTTTCAAAAACGATGTTGAACAAATCGCATGACAACGCATCGCCTTGTCTAAATCCTTTCTGTACATCAAAGATCTCAGTGAGATCTTTACCGACCTTGATGGAGCAGCGTGCATTCTCCATGGTCATTCTGCGCAGACGGACGAGTTTGGCAAAAATGCCAAAACTAGATACTGCTCTATATAGCTCGTCTCTATAGATGCTGTCATACGCGGCCTTAAGATCGATGAATAAGTGGTGTGTATCGATCTGAAGCTCATGGGTCTTCTCCAAGACCTACCGTAGTATGAATATCTGGTCGATGGTGGACTTTCCTGGCCTGAAGCCACACTGATATGGACCTATCAGGTTGTTGACAAACGGCTTCAGGCGTTCACACAATACGGCGGATAAGATCTTATATGCGATGTTAAGGAGACTGATGCCTCTGGAGTTGGCGCAGTTCAGAGGGTCTCCTTTCTTGAGAATCGGACAAACAATGCTGAGGTTCCATTCATCGGGCATACATTCTTCCGACCATATTTTACAGATGAGTTGGTGTATGCTCCTTACCAAGTCATCGCCTGCCGCTTTGAAGAGCTCGGCAGTCAGGCCATCCGCTCCAGCAGCTTTGTTGGACTTAAGCTTCGATATGGCTTTCTTCACTTCATCCAGGTCGGGTGGACGGAATTGTTGGTAATCATCGTCCAGGTTGAAAGGTTGATTCTGCCTGACAGCGGTATTTGGTCCGTCATCTCCGTTATACAGTCTGCAGAAATGATCTTTCCAAATCATCAGTATCGACTGCGATTCTACTACGATGTTCCCTTGTTCATCTCTACAGGCTTCGGTTCGGGGTTTGTTTCCGCGGCACGTTATTTTTACCTTTTGGTAAAACTTCCGAACCTCATTCCTGGAGTAGCATCTCTCAATTTCCTCGATCGCGCGCTTCTCATGCTCTTTCTTCTTCCTCCTGAGAAGCCGGTGTTCGTCTCTCCTCTTCCGCTCATAAAGCTCATGAGCAGCTCTGGTCTTTCTAAGCAGCGCCGCGTTATATGCATCTTGCTTAGCTGCATGTGCTTGCCGGCATTCATCATCGAACCAGGGGTTTCGTTGTAGTGGACGAGTGAAACCCAGCACATCAGGAGCGGCATCTCTGATGGCGTTTTGGCAGTGTTTCCAATGGTCTTCGATGCATGATGCTGGCGGCATTGGACCTCTTAAGAGATTAAGAGACACTCGATCGGAAAAGGACTTGGCGATCTCTTGCGATTGTAGCCGTCTGACGTCGAATTTTCTCACAGCATTAGTTCGTCTTGGCGTAGTTTGGGATATCCGCAACCGTACCTTGGCTACAACAAGGTAATGGTCCGAGTCGATGTTGGCTCCTCGGAACGTACGGACATCCATAATGCTGGAGGAGTGTCTTGCGTCGATCGCAATGTGATCAATCTGGTTGACTGTTGATTGATCAGGAGTTCTCCAAGTCCCCTTGTGTATGTCGAGATGTGGGAACCGCGTGCTAGCTATGACAATGTTTCGCCCCACCGCAAAGTCGATTGGCCTGAATCCGTTATCGGAGGTGGTGTTGTGCAGGCTATATTTTCCGATTGTTCCACCAAAGATACCCTCTCTTCCTAGCTTTGCATTAAAATCACCGAGGCCAATTTTAATGTCATAGCATTGCTCGTAGGTCTTGTTGAGGAGCTCGTAGAAGGCATCCTTGGTGTCGTCATCTTTCTCCTCTGTGGGGGCATGCGCGCATATAAGGCTTATGTTGGCGAATTTAGCCCTGATGCGGATTGCTACGAGGCGCTCGCTCACATGCCGGAAGCTGAGGACTTCTCGTCTTAGTCTGCCTCCGACAACAAATCCGCATCCAAATAAGCGCTACTTTTGCCGTCGATAGCAATTGCCTTAGTAGATGTAGCAGTTTTTCATCTTCTTTTTGTCCGGCCCATCCCATCGCATTTCTTGGATGGTGGTTATGTCTGCTTTGCAGCAGTCTAGGGCATCCGCTAGTTGCTCGGCTGCACGTGGTCTATGAAGGGATCTAACATTCCACGTGCATATCCGAAGCTCATTGTCCTTAAATCGTTTGCGTGGGTTGTCAACAGTAGATCCGTCCATATCCGAGGCTTGTTGATGCTTCGTAACTTAATCTTTTTTAAATGGCCGGGCAGTTACCCCGGCGGCACAACCCCCAAAATGGAGGACCAATTCCATTTTGAGTTCCCCTAGGACGAGGGGTCGGTTACACCGAAGCCAGTAACTCGTTCCGGGATGTGAGCGCTGCCGTTGGCCCTTATAGGGCTCGTCCGCCACCATCTCTTTTCCAAGACCCTGACTAAGTCCTGGAAATCCTTTCCGGCCTGAGGTCCAAATATGTCGGAGTAGCCCGGATAAGGTCTTGTTTTGTTTTTCCGACACTAATCCTGGTTAATGGCGCAGGAAACTCTTCATTTGCCCCCTTCACTTCGCAACCTCTAGTGAGATTCCCAGATGGCGCCACGGGGAGGCGTGAAGTAGGACTTATTAGCAGAGCTGCAAGATGTTCGGCTGCAGAGGCTCATTCTCGTCATTTAGGGAACCAGCACCTGTCGGAAGATGCTACTTCAACGAGGCCTTATACTAATCGTTGCCATCCTGGTCTGGCGGAATCATTGGCCCTTAAAGATGATAACGTTACCGTCAATAAGGTGCACTATAGTTCAATGATTTCGATTTTTTTCGCCCAAAATTCACGGGTTCCAGCAAGACGGTGCTACATGCCACACGCGAATCAATTGAAAAATGCGTTCTGTGAGCAATTTATCACTCGTATTCGACTCGGTGAATTGGCCGCCAAGATCGTGCGATTTGAAGTCTATTTTTAATGGGGATGCCTCAAATCACTCATCTATGCCAATAATCCAGCGTCAATTGCAGCCTTGGAAGGCAACATTGCACGTGTTATTAGCGAGATACTAGACAATGTGCTCGAAGGAGTGACTCGAAATTGGACTCTCCGTATGGGCCAATTAAAACGTAGTCATGATCAACATTAACATGAAATAATCGTTAAAAAGCAAACGGCAAGCTCATTACCTTAGAGAGCATGGTAAGACTTATTCTTTGTAATCGCAATTTTTTAGGCATGCTGCTCTTTTGAGTAGAGTTTTAGTCTAGTCCTCATCTATGCCACATTGTCTGATCTTTATATGTGGAATTGACAACGCAGTTAATGTATTTGAAACACATTTTACATTCTAGGTGATCCTGAAACTGTAGATTGCTTTAACCACACAACGAAGAATTCATGACAGTCTTCATCTCTTCTTTGGAGTTTGGAAAGTGACTCCTCCAAACCCAGCAACAACTTTGTCTAAAAATTTATTATGACACCGATGCATAAAAACTTTGTTCATTAACCTTCCCCTTGCACTTTTCCGCCCGTGTTTTCTTCTCTAAGTTAATTAATCTCATAACACGTCAGCTAACTTCAAAATGAAAATATGAAATATTTTTTCATAGCATCCCCGTGGCCCAATCAAAGCTCGATTCGTGCAGAATATAAAGTTGTGGACGCTTCTGGGGGTTAACGCGAAAATTAATTTTCCTCCATAGGCACCGATTCAGATACAAAAAATCTAATTCGATCCCTGCAGCTAATAAACAAACAACAACAGCATCCAGTAAGAGAGTACAACATAATAAGAAAATAACAACATCCGCTATCACTGTTGTTAGCGGATAACCCACGGCTAAGAACACAATACAAAAGAGAACCCAAAAACTACCCCACACAAGAGTTTCTTGTCTGTGTTTGTGTGGCTGCGGATGTTTACCAGTGTATGTGTGTGCATTTTAACGTTGGCAAAAAAAATCAAAATTAATTAAACCATCATCCCATCGACTAAAGCGCTTTGTACTATACGTTTGTACATTTTTCGCGCTTAATACCTAGCAGGATCCGGCGTGCACATTTTTGCTGTGCCCTTGCCAGAGGATAAGCACAAAAATTGACGATTGGGAGTCAGCATAAGAGTTACCAGCTTTGGAAGAAGTATTTCTCTGGAAAATCGCATCAGAAGTTGAATGTACCGAGATCTGGTTGTTAGTGACAGCTCACTGACTTACAATACCTTCAATAAATGTACTATATGTCATTCAGTTTATTTTTAAGGATATTTCATCAAGTGGCTTTCGTTATGACGTTCTCTTTGGAGCGCAATGTGCTAGCCAAATAGACGGAACGAAAATTTAATTTTCATTTTCCTTTCTTGAGGAATGTCTCAAGCGTGTCACAATATGAGTGATTGCCAATCATCAGGACTGATGTCGAATTTCATAGGAAACCGAGTATCCGGTAGTTTTGTTATAAAAACGAACGAAACATGCTACAGATAAAGGAAATACTGAATACTTAACATCTCAGTGTTCTTTCAGGGTTCTTATAGTGACAATACGCAGTGTTATTCCTAAGTACCGAGATGATTTCATGGATGTACTACTGCTACTAAGCGAACCAAAGACGAGCTTGTGTTAACCCCTTCTAAGGTGTATAAAGTTATTTGCTTTACATAGGTACCTGCCATGTATGCCTAGGCCCACGGGGTGCCATTACAACACTATCGGATGGGAGTAGAAAGAGATTTGTTCATATCTTCCTATGCCGAATATGTATCTCGCACAGCTATTATAGGCAACATTTAGCTTTCACCGAGATTCATAATCCATGTCGGAGTATTTCACACCCATATACGAGTAAAAGAATAGGCAGGATGTATGATTTTACAAGCTTCAACTTAACTTTGGTGGGAAGATAGTTGGAGGTTGGACTAAGTCCTCTAAGGGCTTCGTAAACTTTCGATGCAGTTTTTGTATTATGAGTCCTCCAGGTTAATTGCTGACTCATGTAAACCCCAAGATTTTTGAATGTTTCAACATATTCAATTGGAGTTCGATTAATATAAAGAAGAGGAATGTCTACTTTAACTCGGCTAGCATTAATGATCATTGCTTTAGTCTTTGTTGGATTAAGACTGAGTTTATTTTCAAATGACCACTTATAAATTGTTGCTAATTGGTCGTTTAGATTAATAATCGCTTGCTTAATTTGGGATTTGGGAAAAACAGAACAAATCTGCACATCATCTGCATATATATCTTCTTCTTCTTCTTATCCTTTTATTAACCCTTTCCTCGTTATACGAACTTATGCGTAACGAGTTTCCCATTTTTACTGCATCGCTGCTGCTCCGCTTATGGGGTTGGCTAATGTCGCAGACCGCAGAACGCGTCTACATAATGCTCGGTCCTGGATCGCTTCAGTGGTTAACCCCAGACGTTGTTGCGCATTTGCCATCTGAGAAATCCAGGAATTCTTTCTCCGACCTCGTTTTCTTACAGTTGGAGTGACCGTAGTTGATAGTCCGCAGATCTTCTTTGAACGTGGCAATACCAACTTATTCTATTCGCCTCAAGCTGTTCGGTTACCGAATTCTTTATATGTAGACTTCCTATTATACGCGTAGATCTAATGAAATCGCGTTTAGTGACTCCACTAGACATAGCTGGTCTAACAACCGTGGTGCAGAGTTTCCCCTTCAATTTAAGTGGAAATTTTCGGTCGGAAAAGATTCCCGAATTTTCCCGCCATTTTATCCATCCCACACTCACTCTGTGGTTTACGTCGTCGTCACATTTCGCTTCCATGTTTACGATTGATCCTAAGTACTTAAAGATAGTGCTTTTTGGAAGAACTATTCCGTCTAACATTATATCCGGAACAGGTCGCAACGGTTGCGCAAACAGGCACGTCAAATGCTCCGTCTTTGAACGACTTATTTTTCACCCGTTTCTCTCTGGCGCATTTCTCCATGAATCTAAGGCGTTCTGTAAATCTTCGACTTTATCGCGAAGTATAACTGCGTCGTCAGCGAAGAAAATTGGCGTTACATTTGCTTCGCGCATGCAGTCTTTTAAAAGATAGTCGAATACTACGTAAAAGACGAAAGGGCTAAGTACGCTTCCTTGATGCACTCCGACATTAAATGGAAATTCTCTCGTTAGTCCAGCAGAGCTTTTAGCCGCAGTTTTCACGTTTCCGTACATGTCTTGTATTATTCTAACATACGTTTCCGGTACGTTTTGAGACCTCAGCGCGGCCCATATGAGATCCCTAGGCACTCGATCGAATGCTTTCTCGAGGTCGATAAATACCATGTATAAATCCTTAGACGAATCTCGGTGCTTTTCCATTATTATTCGTAGGCTTTGGATAGCGTCCACCGTCGATCTTCCTTCAATAAATCCACACTGGCTATTATCGAGCTTTATTATCTGCCGAAGACATTCGTTTAAGACTCTTTCGACGATTTTCATTATGTGTGACATAGTTGTTGCATTCTCGTTGCATTCTCGAGTGTCGCCTTTTCCTTTGTATAATGGAATCAAGAAGCTTCTTCTCCATTGATTCGACATAGGTTGTCCACATTTTAATTTATTTAAAAGTTTCGATAGCCAAACGCTGCCGATCCCCTCCATCTTCGACCAAAACTCTGATGGAATGCTGTCTGGTCCCGCCGCTTTCCCCCGCTTCATTTTTCCAATTGCTATACTTATTTCTTCGGTTGAAAAGTCCGAAACTTCCTCTTCGAATAGACCAGCTGTCGGCACGATATCACGTGGAAACTGTTTGTTAAGCAACTCCTTGCAGTATTCAAGCCACCGGTCACAAATTTCCTTTTCATTTGTTTGTAAGCGACCGTCTGCGTTTTTGATGTATTTTGGCGAGGTTATTTCCATTGAATTTTCTCTCCTCTGTGCAGCGAGCTTAAAAATATTTGGCATTTTAGTACTGTACGACGTTTGAACTTCTTGGATAGCTTGTCTTCTATCCGCCGATCGTGAGGATATTTGTTCCAACTCCTGGTACAGGTTTTCCGCTTCTGCCGCTCGAGTTCGAGCCAGGACTTTCTTTGTGATCTTTTTAAGACGCTCGTATTCAAGAGCCAGTCGAGCGTTTTCGATATCGTCGCTCCGATCGCATTTTGTCCACGCTTGGAATGCACTCTTCTTATCGGCCACAGCTCGTTTGGTTTCGTCATTCCACCACCATGTTTCTTTGCCGACGTGATGGTATTTCGATATAGTCCCCAGATGGGACTTTGCGAGTGTTATGCATTCCTCGTGCAGTCCTCATAATCAACATTTGTTTCTCCGACGTGGCCATTTAAATCTCCGCTTACGAAGAGCATCTCATCGATAGGTATATTTCTAAGCAAATTACCGAACTCTGACCAAAATGTATCTTTTTTCGATTGGTCGCATCCATTTTGTGGAGCGTACGCGTTAAAAATGTTCCACGTTTCATTGTGTATGACGAGTCTAACACTCATCAAGCGGTCGCTTATTTTCAAGATACCAACGATGTTGTTTAGAAGATCCGCTGCAACAACGATTCCAACACCGTTTCGTCCATTGACCGTTCCATGGTAGAACATCTTAAATGCCTTAGTTTTTAAATCTAGAAAACGCGCTTTATTTCCTGTATTACACCACTTCGTTTCCTGTACGCACAGGATTTGTAGAGTTCTGCGACGCATAATCGCTTCCAGTTCTAAACTTTTTGAGGTCATCGATCCGACGTTCCAACTTGCAAACCGAAGTTTATGAAAATATTTTGGAAACTTCATTTTGCCCGCCCCGAAATCCGTCGGGCTCTGACACAAGCACTTCTGCTTGCTCTGGGATCACCCGAGTGCGTTGCAATCATGGTGCCCAGCGGGGTAGTGCTATTAATTGCCATCATTTCCATGAAGTGTATCTGCATATATATGACGTTTACAATTCACAAGACGCACGGCTAGGTCATTTATATAACATATAAAGAGTATGGGTCCTAAAACGGATCCTTGGAGAACACCTGATCGAACAAAAAGACAAGATGAACGCTTTTTCTCATGACAAGGATCGTTTTACCAACACTGATTTCGTCGGTACATTGTAAGTAGAAAGTGTCGTCGCTACTGCATTATGGTTCAGATATATTTGTCGGATTATATATATCATATGTAGAAACTAATTTAGCATTAAGTTCGTCTAAATTTATGAGGGTTGAAAGGGCTGGCTTTATAGAAGTCAAACAGAGTGAGCGCACAGTCTTCCAAAAGTCGGTGTTTGAGCTAACTGCATTGAACTTGTTTGCATAAAATGACCTTTTATTAGATCTAATTAATGAGGTTACTGCATTACGAACAACTTTGAACTCTGTTTGTATTTCAGGACATTTGTACCGTCTCCATCTCCTGTATAGGATATCCCGGGCTTTCATGAGATCAAAGACTTCTTTTGTAAGCCAAGGTAATGTGCATTTTTTGGACCTGCTTTTTACCACTGGCACATACTTCTAAAAAAGGTATAAAATGTTCTCATTGAAATATTTAGTGTGGAGGCTGGTATCATTTGATGCATATATCGGCTGCCAATTTATCGTTTGTCAGTCATAAAAGAGTACTACTAGATTAAGTTTTGTATAATCAAAAGACTCGAAGAAATCATTTTTCGTTACTTCTAAAAGTATGTAGACAGTTAGAAGAATTATGTCGTGATGCGAAAATGCTGGAACAGGAAGTTGATCGTACCGAAGCACGAAATTTTCTTCATACACTAACGTAATATCATTTAAATTAAATGAGTAGGATGGATACTAGTTACGAAACTCAGACGAAGGGACTCAATCAGTTCTTTAAAAGCATTATTTTCCTTTTCTAAGATGTTTAATTTTAAGTCATCACATATAACGATATTTGAATATAAAGGAGATAATTCCTCGAGCACATCTCTTGTTAGCGTATGGTGTGCAACATCCGGAGCCATATATATGCACCCCAGAAGGAAAATTTCGTTAATAGTCCTAATCTCAATGAATACGTTCTTCAATAAATCGGTTGGTGATGATTTTTTAATAATATGATATTTATCACACTTTTTTAAATAGATACCAACACCACCTCCTCCTTTGCGGCATCTGTTTATTAGATTCGATTTTAATTCCGAGTTAAACCATGTCTCAGTTACACAAACAGCATCGACTAGACTTTGCGCATTTAAACAACATACGAGTATATTAAAACCTTTTTTCGATTTGTCAACGGAAGACCCCATTCCTGTGAATTCATTTTAGCGTTTATCAGTGCCTTACTTAAATTTTTTGGTTTTTAAATCTTCTTTCCCCGTTCAGATCAATGTGCAGGCCTGAACTTCCCCTTTGATGAAGGGTGAGGCCTATCTAAAGCCTCCTCCAATCTAAGGGTTATCGCGCTCTGACTTTTCTACAGTTCGTGCTGTGATTTAGACTTAAGCCATCATGACGTTCCCATAAGGACTGCTACCTCTCTTAAGTCAGCCTGCACACGAAGATCCAGCGGCCAGATGTGATTTAAACTCCCATCAGTCTCAAGAATGAAACGGCTGAAGCCTAAAAAATGTAATGTAGTGGCTAAAATACGATGTCAAAAGTCTGATGTCCTTTTGTAATTACGGCAACCTATATCCTGCGTCTGTTTATTATTAGAGTGCACCGTTGAAAATACGAACTCGGTGTAGTTGTGATGAGTCGCGTGAAAAAGCTGACACCATACTTAGGTCACCAATAAGACGACATATAGGACACAGGAACCTCCACAGAAACAGACCGGTTTGTAGCCTCCGACAGGCCTACTTAAGATGGCCTATTCGCCTTTTGATAGTGTTTTAAACATTTCAGATCGCTGAGTAGGTCCTACCCCAATTTTCGTCATTTTGTAACATGTACATAGGTTGCGATATTAACAGGATTGCAGCACTATACGAAGTCACCCCATCGGCCGTTCGTTGTGATTTTGTATGGTGAGCAATGCAAAAGTATGTTTTCTACGTTTTTCGGAACACTACGGCAAGATTATCTGACATAGCCAAGCCCCATCAAAAACGGAGTCAGATATATGGTCGTTTCTCTAAGATTTCGTCGAAAATCGATGTGAAACGATAACCTTTCACAGGCGCCTAAGACTGAGACTTGTGGTACACCACCTGTTACTCAAAATGACTGAATCCTCTCACAGAGTCGTAGATGGGGACTCTACTTGAAAAGTAGCTCATTACAGTTTTGCAACGACAATCTGGCATTCAATCCGATGAAGGTTATTCAGAATACCTTTATAGTTCGGTAAAATAAACACATTACTCGGGTTCAGAGTTTTACGGCAGCCTGTCTTTTCAATTGCTGGCCCCTTCAAATGTTGACTGACCCGTATCAAACAAAACAAAAGGGACGATAGGATGAAGGCACATATGTATTCATTGTTGTTCTTGGTAATACAATTTGCTACTTGCGCTTGTAAGTTTGAGGGAAAATATATTCATCAAGAGGTCCGTGTTTGAAAGCGATTTCTTAGGCTGGGTTTGGGAAACCACCCGGCCCTGGTGACTTTTTGTTACGTTCTTTTACACTGAAACTCCCGGTGTACGAGAAATGACCTATAAGTTTGACTTCAGACATCTAGAGACCATAGAGGTAATAGTCAAGGTCCAGGGTCTTTTGACAACGCAATCTGTAAAAGCAATGATGCCGCAAGGCGGAGGTCTATCTCTACTGCTATAATGCGTGCTGGTCGATTCATAGCTCAACGAGCTCAACAGTTTTGAATCTATGCACAAGCGGATGATATAGCTGTACGATCTATTGGATCGTGTCTAGCGATTGTTTGCTTTATAGTGCTGGCAGTACAATTGGTACATTAGAAACTCAAAACTGAGGTTTTTCTCTTTATGAAAAGGAGGAAACCCATCTATCCTAGTGCTCACAGGCCTCACCATCCACTTCACCACAGAAGGTAAGTGTTTGGGACTCATCCTGGATAGGAAACTTCTATGGATTAAAGATGTTATGCCAAAGACTTAAGATTCTTAGGCGTATGACATGGCCAGACATGGGGCCACGATAGGGTTCCTTTACATCTCCATGGCTATGAAAAGGCCAAATATCGTCGGTTGTTTGGCCTTCATAGAAGACCCCTTAAGCGATCTAGAATAAGTTGCTAATGTTTTTCTAAAAAACGGCAACGTTAGATTCCACTACTTCTTTGGGAACCTTGTGTCAGCCTTCCAAACATACGCAATGGACATATGCAATCCCGATAGCAATGACCTACACATATATTGTGAAGAATCGGGGGAGGGCGCGTAGCATTCGAGCTAGTTGGAGAATGCAAGACTTCACTCGCATCAGGCTGCAGGTACCTGATATTTTCCGTCTCCCGATTATACGAAAGTCAAAGGGGGCATTGCAGAAGCAAATCTGATGACACAGTAGGTTTCGTGTCATATTTCTTCAAGACAGGAATCAAGGAACGGACAAAGAGCTGGTACATGAAAAGAATAAAGCTAGCATACGCTAGCAACTCAGTCTGTCCCATTTATGCAATCAAAAAGTCGCTCATCAGTTTCCAATGTAAAATGTGACTTTTAGTGTAGTTTTCGTACTGATGAGCCTACCATTGAACAGATATTGACGTTGCATCAAATTTCACAAAACACGCAAGACAAGTCGGTTATATAGCTGCATCCGCTTTACTTGAATTGTATATTCCTAAGAGGCACATTTCTCAAGACCATTAGCACTGTGGTAACGATCTTTTCAAGCCTCTGAAACAATGCGAAGTTTTCGATAAGTTAGCGACTTGCGACATGCGACTTTCTTAATTTAATAATGGACGGTCCCACTCATCGAAATTATTAGATAGTTTGCCGCATGTAACAATGATCTCAATCAACATCAGCATGAAAACTTGGTATTTTTACCGATACCTAGGCGGCAGAAATTTTCCTCACGGACCTGTTTGCGACAGAGTAGCGCGCAAGCTGCCAAAAGGGTTTGGGTGGTAAATGAAGGCAGGTCAACATCAATGAATTGGACAGAAAGTCACAGTCGATGGGTTTTATCTCGAGGTAGTAAGCAGCTTGGTCTAGTTCGGCTCTGGTATAGATTTTGGTGTAAACTATGCCTCAGCAGAAATGAAACTTTTGCCAATGGCTATTTCTTTGAGTTTAGAAGACAACACCGACAACAACTCAGTTAGAACATGTTAAGCCAATTGGCAAATGCTGAGGTCCGTAGAGTTCTTGACTCTCACCAGGAAGGACAACGAAGTAGAAAAAAAATTAAGCTTAGTTAGCGGCAAAAGGAAGGGGCTATGTCGAATTGCCGTGGGCTGGGCTAATTGCAGAGGTTAATAAGTGAGACCTGAACTTTAACGCCATCTGAGTAAGTAAGCAAAATTATATAGTTTCCGTTGCACCTTCTCAACCTCTTCGTCTTTGATGGTTGATAGGCAACTGTAGTCTCGGCTTTTTCTTTTAAAGTTTCGCGATATTGGCTTACCGGATTGTTGGTGGTGAGCTTGCCTACCGTCTGAAATTTGAACTCTGTATTAGGCTCCAACAAGGAAGTTGTTTGCACATTCAGAATGCCTGATGCATCTCTCGTATCTATAAGCACGAAGTAGATTTAGTTGTTGTTTCCACCATCTGATTTGTCAGGCCCTGCATTCTTATTGACAAAAAATTAATTCCATTTCTCAGTATGGTCACACTAGGTTTCGACAAAACTCAAAGTTTTCTTATGCACACAAATCGCTCTTTCATGAGCGCCCACAAGGTTATAACAACGTCGGATACAACTCCCACTTGAATGATAAAATTTCATTAGGACACTCGACATCGTGACAAATTTTCTTGTCGCGTTTTTGCTTTCTGTATTTACCTTACGCCCATTCCCTGTTATTGCCCCTCGCCACAAACAAAAGACTTTAACGTCGAATGCGAGCACATGCGTTCGCTGTAATGACTTTGGTATGCAAAAATAAAATGCGCGTATTCCTAAGGGTTGGTGGGGGCGTACGAGTCCAACCAAGACCTTGCCACCTGATGTTGTGTCATCATGAAAAGTTTATTTATTTTTATGTGACGACTGGTACGAGCCTGGTACTGGTGCCGGTACACAGATTGAGCCACCAAAAGCCGGGTCACATACGCAAAGCATATTTTTATCGCGAAGGATGTTCAAAACTGTAACTCGGGATTTTTATGGAGGCTACAATGCGGGTGATGACTGGTGAAACATCCTCTCTGTGAGTTGCCCGGATAAGTTCAGTTTGATGTTACAGGTGGTGGATGGGTGGGTGCGTTAGATAGGGATACTAAAATCGTAATGAACGTATGAAGTCATTAAGGAGTTATGCAACACTAAGATAGCACGAAGGCATTAAGCGCGTGGAATTTAATGAACACTTGTGGCCCATTCTTATCTGTTAGTGGGCTAAAAGAAGAAAAGTTACTTTAAAAGTACGGTAATGAGCCTTGTTATGGAGTCCCACCAGCCGTTTATGGTACGCGTGTACATACACACCGTGTAAGGAACCTTAGGGAGAGTGGTGGTGATATTAGGAAGGTTTTTATGAACTCGTTTGATGGCTCTAAGCTGTGCTGTTTCGAAACGAGCAGGATTTGAAAGCTATAAAATGTTTTCGAAATAATTTCCCTTAACGATTAGTAAATGCCAAAGACTAAGAGCTAACGAAGTTGTTTTTGCTTCTTTCAACATTTTCGACACAAGCACGGTGGTGATTTAATTGCAAACTTTGAAAACACAACATTTGCAATGATTGTAAGAAAAGTTTTTTTTGAAAAAATATTTCTGCAATAAAGAAATTGATTGTCCACTTTCGTGATTAAATTTTCAGACGATGTGTAATGTTGAAAAAAAAAAGGAAAAAAAAAATCAGGGAATTCGAGGAGTAGAACTACAGTGGCTTCTAACTTTTGAGGCTGAAATGACAGGACTCTCCAATTAATGTCAAAATGGAAAGGCTCAAACCACTCGAATCGTTAAGCGAGGCCAAGTCCATAGAACAATTATGAGATGGGTACATTGTGGCATATATGACGATAGTTGGATCTGGGTCAGACCGATATCTAACCCACAATCAGAGAAGTCATATTGAAAAAATCATTGTCAAGTTGGCGAGTGATATGTTCAACAATAGTGAGGTGTCGAAGGACTAAGAGACAATTTACCAAGCGAGGGTGGTCTCATCTGAAAGAAGCGCTCGATCGAGGTGCTAAGAGAGTGCTACTGCAGCCATAGTAGTAAAGTCACAGTCGGTACTGAAAATCATTAAGGTTTACTTCTTCAGACCGTAATATGTGAACGCCTACAACCTTATATCCACAAGCTGTAAGGTCATTATCAATGTAGTATTAGGCCAGATATTCACCTTACTGCAAATCGTGGAAACGCCCCAGACATTCATTCGTTCCTCAGTTTCAAGAACGCATATGGCTGCATTTGGAGCGCCTGGCTTATTATCATAGTCATCGAGGGACAAAGGTGGGAAATAGATTGTTTTAAGAGATGGCTTACAAGTGATTTGAGATACATATATGCGGAAGGTGGTATCTTGCGCGTCGTACTCCCTTATAATCGATACCAAATTACTTTTTTTTTTAAATAAAAAATGTTTTTTACAGCCACGCAATGAACTGCATTGCCAAAGTGTTCTTCACCCCCGAAGGCGAATATCAACCAATTGGTGTATTTTTTGTGATAAGCTACAGTGGGCCCATAGAAACAGCTGAGTTATAAGTCCAGCCAACGGCTGGCAATTGAATGTATTCATACACACATCGTAAGCCAGTACCCGATCCTACACTATTCACTATTAGAGATCCAATGCTCTGTTAAATGATGACTCTGGGGATGGCGGAGCTGTGGAAACGGCGTACTAGAGTAAGGTATTTTAAGAACCCATAAATAAATAGTGTGCTCAATGCCAATCTAACCACGATTCGCATATTCAGCGACGAAAAGATACTTCTTGGGAGGTGGTAATAGGCCAAGTTTAAGTAATTTCATCAGATCGTAAAATTGTTTGTGAATTAAGCTTCAACTTCAATTACTGTTTCGTCGAACGATATCAGTACGACTCCTTTCTGAATCAATCGCAACCAGGACCTCTTCAACAAGCCATTCGACCATGAAATGCTGCGTAGGAATATATAAGACATAACAAACTAGCGTTTAAGCTATAGTAGCAGTATATTTAGTACCAGGTTCAGCTCGTGCAGTTCTAAATTGAAAGGGCCGCAGCTGACGGTAACGCTGTTCTCACGGCCATCGGACCAAATGCAGCATCCAGAAATTAGCTTCATATTTGAAGACAATTTTTCGATAAAAAAGCGGATCTGCTTCCAGTTTTTTAAGGCCCACTCATCAACTCGAAACTGCAGCAGGTCGTTTGGATTCAGTTCTCGCACGAGCTGTATTTTGTAAGGTTTTAGGCCAAGATCCTTGCGTAAAATCCTCCACCTAGTCGAGTAATACAATCCCAATTGTCGCGAAAGGCCACGAATGGGCAAAACACGGCCTTTATTAACACTGGTGGATACAGCAGCAAAATTTTCCTCTGTATGCACTATTCGCATACGGGTAGGTGGCTTGATATCCAATAGCGTGAAATTGGCACGAAATCTGGTCACAATGGCTTGAATTACTTGCTCAAAAGGTCGAGTATGACGACCGTAAAACGGTCGAAGATAAACATTTATTACAGAGCACGATTTGTGATAATATAGTAAATCTCAATAGTAAGTATTGTTCGGGTGTAAGTCTTTCCATGATGAAACGGCAATGCTAACTGAGCATATTTGACTTTGCCACATGTCATACGAGTAATTCATGCATGAGCTGCCGAAAATAGAACTATGAAAAACCAAGCAGCAAAAAAAACGATGTTATACTCTGTTTATTGTGACTTTTTGAGTTGTCGATCTTGTAAGTCTTTCCGTGGTGATAGAAGGTACTTTGTGTTTTAGACAAATACCGCCAGACTTCGTAGCTTCTGCTTCAAAACTTGTATGTGCCTCACAAACAGCTTGCATTTGGAGTTGATCTGCACTCTTTTACTCGTAAGGACTACGTTGTATAAATGACATGACTGTGGATCATTTTGTCATTGAATAGGTGGTGGTTACGGATTGGGGATACAAGGTTCCTTTTCAAGATCAGCCGAAATAGACTTTTTTTTCGATGATGGACTTGCTTTGACCTTTCAGACGATGTTAAAAAGAATGATGTCCCTTTAGTTGGCGCAAACTCAAGGATTTCCTCTTTTCAGGATCAGGATAACAAGGTTTTCTTTAGAATATATTTAAGAGATGATTTTGTGCAAGATTGTCGCAAAGTGAAGGTTCATCAATACGGGTAGTTTCGTTGGAGTTTGGATTCATTAAGGTGGGGTGGCAGAGTTCATTCAAAGCAAATGATTGATTCCGGCTGATAGTCAAATATTGATCGCCATCGCCCATTAGTAAAAGACTCTGAATCTAAATTAAGTTTTACTTGTTCGTCATTGCAAGCTTTCGTTTGTGTCTCATAGATCTGCTGTGTTCGTTTTACCTACCTTCATTAATGGGGGAACATAAACTACTCGTACTTCGATTTCGCACTCCTCGTGCTCTTTTTTCCTCCTTCTGTGAAGCCAGTATTTGTCCATTCCTTCTCGACCGAAGAACTCCCATTTTATGTGTTTTCTGATACTTTGCCTGGACACTAATTGTTAAACCAGGGCTTCGCAGTGACGGTCGATTGAAACCTCAAACCTTTGAGAAAGCAACTCTGATTGTTTGTTGTCAGCTTCAGCACTGGGCACGGCAACAAGTTGAGTTCATCCGTCGTTGATGGCGACATGGATTTACAAGTCGCAAGTCGCGGTTCATGAACCCTCAACATACATTTTGGATCAGTTCACGCATTTTTCAACAGTCAATTGGGCTTCAGATGTATCGGTCTTGTGACTTTTCCGAAGGATTTGAATTTCCTTCAAAGAAAGTAGTATGTGGATATTGCGAAAGACATGGTTTTCGAGGTTGATTCCGACTAACCGTCATTGATGATGACTAGACCTGGGCTTATGAGTACAGTAGATTCTATTTGAGTCCCCGAATTGCTATAAAGTAGTCTAGAATTTCCGTAAATCGTTTAACTATACATGGTCGGTTGAAGGGACTAACATATCGCCCGTGCCGCATGGTGCTGAAAATAGTTGGCTTTTTCGAATAGGGCATTAATACTGGCATGACAATGAGTGCATTGCTTTCTATGGTTTCATATCCAGATCATCTTTCTCATTCCTCGAATATATAGGGACATTTACAATAGTTTCACTAACCACATTAGTGGTGCTATTGATCCAATTTGAGTTGTTCCGCCACATCCCCACTTCAGAGACCCTGCTTTCTGATTATTTAAAAACTCTCAAACCTGGGTTTTGAGTAGCCCTGCATGCAGATCACCAGTTCAAAAAGTTGAATGAAAGTAAAACCGCTGATTTCGTCTGTTCTTTTGCTCAACGATGAGTTCTGTGGCTTACAATCTTAGTCTGGGGCTTTTACGCATGCAGTTTCAAGAAAGCACTAAGAATTGGTTCAACAAGCAATTGTCTTGGATTAGACTAGCTCCGATTGTAAGGGGAAGTGATATAATGAATAGCAGATCACTGCGGCCACAAGTGAATCTAATATAATGCTATGTCCTCCATTAAGAGCTTGTCTATGATGCCGTAATTTGTAAGAAAGGAGGCTGACCCTTTAGATAAGCCGGCAGCTATATCCGGGAATTCACTTAGGTGTCCCTTCGCATGTATTGTCTTGTGCTATAGTTATCCGGTATTATTTGACACGGTGGTGCCCCATACGAAAACCTCTTACCAGCTGAATCTGACCTCTACTAAATAGTAGTATAGAAGTTGTTTCGGGTTTTTCGATTCCTCGATCTCCTTTCAGAAATGGAACGTGTTTTCCTTCAGCCGGGTTTTGACACTTCCTTCTATAGTATCTACAGAATGATCTTGGCATAATGAATTGAGTTGCAAATCCATGTTCGGCTTGTTTGTCTACTTCTTCATTGCCTCCACAACCGCTTTGTTCTAGTACCCATCAGATGCACTTTCTAGTGCTCAGTAGTTGCAAAAGTTGAAGGCAATCCTTGACCAGTTTCGATGATATTCGAAAGCGTAATTTGCAACTAGGGCTGCCCTGATATCGGAGAGAATGTAAATGTTGTTGTTTGTCATAGATCTGTTAAGATTCTCCCGCATACAAACCTGCTTGTATTCATACTCCGGCTCCAACTCCTTCATTTGCTTTGAAACTGTCTGGTTTGTCCTTAGTTTGTTCTGTTCCGAGTTTAGATGGTCTGGAAATTTAATCTTAAAGTTGTCTTTTAAGTGTATTTCTATAGGATTGCAGTATGGATGAGGTTGGAATTAAATTCATCATCTGCGAAGATCACGAGTTCTAGATGAAGTGGTGGGACTTGTCATGAACGTAGACTTAAAATGTTGCATTGCTGGTCTTATCCATGTGTTAGGTACTCAGAAGGTATCCACACAATCGTCGTCTAGACTCCTATTCTGTAATATAGGTACAATAGGTTGCTCCTTTTTCTGGTAATAATTTTAAGCGATCGATGAGGCTTTGCCTGAAGGAAATAGAGGAATCCTGCGCAGAATGACACGTTATCTGAAGCGTTAAGTCTTCTACTAACAGTACCTCTGTATACACCAATAAGCTCGAAGGACATTTCTCAGTCTAGCTACAATATCTACGTATACTAGAGAAAGAAGAAAATTGAAAAGAGCTGAAATGAACAGTGCAGTAAAGAAAACCAAAAAGCAATGCCACCAGCCTTATTAGATAGACATTAGTGTGCGATGTAGGCGTCATAAACTACAGAGGTACCCACAAATTGGCAATTGTCTGTCATATTTGTATACGACTTGCGGGTCACTCTTAGCTTGGAAGGCTTGTTTTGGCCAAAAGTAGGCAACAATCCTAGAGTCCGGGGAAATATCTAAGTAGCTAACCACATATAACAACGATTACGGAGTACAACGAGCAGAGAAAGATGAACCATGCTGTGAATTTTTTGAGTCTGATTCGGTTTCCATTACTCACAGCAAGAACTTGTAGTATCTTGTCACAAGGCTGGCCATATCATGGCACTCGACGCGCTACATATTTTTTAAGCACATGTGTTGGAATTTAAAAACAAAAATCTACGATTTCGTAACAGGAATGAAATACTCGTAGTCTTCCCTTCACTGATTTCTATTCCCTGACTTTCATGTGTTCGGTTAATTTAATTTAAAGTAGCAGTTTCAAAGAAACAAAGAAAAGGTCTCCTAGAAAATGGTAACACATTACAAAATCACCATCCAAATTCGTTAAAGAGTAAAGAGTAATGCTTACCGACCATTCATCCCTCTCCAAAACAATTTATCTCAGCCATCAACTTTACATTCCACTGGCAATGGGCAATGAATTACGAGCGTATCCTTGAATAAACGAAAAGTTATTCATGTGTACGCATACTTTTCTTACGGGAATATCTGGGTCAATTGTGATAGATATGGGCACCACTTCGTTATGACATTTAGACGCAACCAACTGCAGATATAGGCTGTCTCTTCTTTTACTTGAAATCAATCATTCTCCTACATTTCTCCCCTGTGATGGTAATAAATTCTGTCTCTGTCAAGGATAATGATGATGTCGACTATGAGTACATGTGTACGTATGAGTACCCATTAAAAAAAAAAAAAATACTAAGAAAAAGCCTCCCAAGTACGAGCTGTTACCAATGTCATTAGAAATACCCGCTTTTGGTAGACAAAACACATCGAACATGGTGAACCATTGAGCAGCTCATGAAAAATACATTTTCATTCGACCAGTCATATGAGTATCTATGTCGTGTCAGCCGCTGAAAACACAATTTGCTCATTTTGGCAGTAAATCTCAGGCGACACCAAATATCCTTGCAAATTACATGACACAGAAAAGAGACGAGAAAAAAAAACAACAACTGAAACACCAAGCAGCAACGGCAATGGCGACGTCCTCCAGATCCCACGCCCCGAAAATAGGACAATTCCAATTTTCTGCACCATAAATAGGAAACTTATCGAATTTCGACGTAGCTCGTCGTTCGCCCTACTCGACTTTGTCGTCATAGTAGTCCTTGTCACTGTGATACTCCTTTCCATCGTTGTTGTCCTTTTGGCGGGTGCCCTTGGCGTTTGTTTTTTTTTTCTTTTTCTTGTTCTTGTTCTTGTTCTAGTCCTTTATGTGTTAGTTTTCGTTTTCCGTTGGTTGTCTTAGGCATTAGGTAACAGAATCAAATCAGATTTTATTATCAGAAAATTTATCACCAAAAAACATGCAAAAAGGACGAGGCAATACCAATACAATGCAAACAAATTGATACCAGGATACCAGCTTAGGATAAGAACTTTAACAAAGTTTCTCCTTCTTTTTTTTTTGATTTTGTTTTTTTGGTTTTTGTGAAAATTTATTTGTCTTTTGTCTGGCCTATTCGTATAAGGAGAAGATGGGTCATTTGGAATTTGACCAATTTATTCGACGAAAATTACCAATAACGACACTTGAAGATGGAAATCGGCAAGGGGAAAATAGTTTCTTCGGGGTCATAAATTCAGTTTGAAAGTAATTTGCTTCTAAAATGAGTTTCCGTGGTGCTGGGTTTTGATTTGAAACAATACAGATACTCTTACCGTATTCAAACGTTGCTGTAAGGTTGATTTCAAAAGTGGCAGAAAAATGGCCTCAAAACTTTTAGAGAAGAATTTATGGAGAAGGAAAGTCCTTGGTTTTACGTTATTTATTGTTTCTGGGTCAAGACATTCGACTAAATAAGAGCAGATTTCCGTTTACATCGACAAACTAGAAATTGTCAAATTATACTCGTATTATCCAAATTTCGACACAGTACTAGGTGGGGTAAAAAGTAAGCATTCTTGGGAATGATTTTAGCCGTCGTTGCGATGCTCTTATGCGCCGGCGTATTGTCTTGCATAAACAACATTTTTTTCGCTTCATGTGAGGCCGTTTTGAAGCGATTTCGGCCTTCAATCGCTCCAATAATGCACAGTTATACTCGCTGTTGATGGTTTTTCCTTTTACGAGGTAATCCACGAAGAGTATGCCATGACAATCCCAGAAAACCGACGCCATAACCTTTCCGACGCATTGAGCCTCCCTCGGCCGCTTCGGAGCACTCGTGCCGGCTTCAGTCCATTGCCGAGCACTCATTCTGTTCTCTGGTGTGTAATAGTGGTTTCAATCCAGGTTTCATCAACAGTTACCAATCGACGCCAAAAGTCCGTCCGATTCCGCATCAGCAAGTCCAAACACTCTTTCGAAGGGCTCTCGCGTTCGTGTTTTTGGTTAGGAGTGAGCATGCGCGGCACCCAGCGGCAGGATAACTTTTTCATATGCAGAATATTGCCCAAGATATGGTGTGTGCGCTCAGTACTAATCTTTGTGGTATTTGCTAGCTTGTGCACCTTCACTTTCCCGTCAGCCAACACCATTCATGTAACGTTGTCCTCTGTAACCGCATCGGAGGGCCTGCCGCTGGGGACTTGATTGGTAGTGGAGTTGCGGCCACCACGAAACTATCGAAACCAATATTTGACGGTGTAATCTGACGGAGCATTAGCCCCATAATATTTATCCAACTTTTCTTTTGTTTCCTTCGCCGTTTTGCCTCTCAAAAAATAATGTGTTATGAGTGAATGAAAATCGTTTTTGTCCATACTCAACATGATGCCAAACACGTCAACAACAATCAGCTGTCAAAACAAAACTAAAGACAGTATCACACTGAAATTTTGCATGTCTAACTAAATATGAACGGACTTCAAGGCACCATAACCGTTTTTGCAGTAGCAGCGCATTCTGGCGGTCAAGGAGGTTACTTTTCACCCCACCTAGTACATACGAAATTTTAATTTCGTCATGAGGTTGGTCGTCATCGTGGCTTCAGTTTGCAGGCAATTCGTCGCATCGTGGAGAAGTTGGAGCAGAAGTACACTCTTTTGGATCTTAATTGGGCATCACCATAGAGCCAATCCGGCTTATTTTGCGGTTAGACTTAGGCCTAAATATACGATACGTATACGATTGTGCTGACGCAAGAATTGAGGCCGTATGATCAAAGACAATACCGTGAGTTCGGTAATTCGGCGCGGAAAATGTTGGCCGGAGATCTAGATCTAAGCCAAAAAAACATCTGGGGTTATTGGAACGAACACAATCCACAAGTGTGCATCCACAAAGATTGACTGGCATCATCCGATCTTACTTTTTTCGATAGGAAGGAGACATTGGTTAGCGTCAGTGGTATTGACATATTGGATCTTGTCATGAAAAATTGGACCGACCGCTTGTATGCTGTGAATCGCGAGGGGTAGATCCTCACTTTCTATTAAAGACTGCATTAGGTATGCCGAGAACGTGACTATAATATAGCATCTCCCCGAGATATAAGATAGCAGATGACGAACTCGATCGCCTTTTTTACCAACTTGGGTCAAACTTTATTCTCGGTGGTGATTTCAATGCAAAGCATACTCGTACATTTTGGAGTTCAAGATGCATTTCGACGAAGGCTACTGTGTCAAGCAAGTATGAAATGTGGCTTGGACTTTCTTTCGACGGGCAAGCCAACTTACTGGCCCACCGTCACAAATAAAATAAATGACCTGGTCGGCTTTTCTATTACAAAAGGGATCCCCAAATATCTCACGACTTTAGAAGAGTTCTATGATCTTTGCTCAGATTACTCGCCAGTAATCTTTAAAATCGGCAGGAGGGTAGCAAGGACCGAAAGACCGCCCGGATTGACGAATAAGAAAACAAACTGGGATGGTTTCAGAAGAAATTGCAAGGAAAATATTGCTTAAAGAGTTCCACTTACGACGCCTTTGTAAATAGAAGACGAAGTTGACAAGTTCGTGGAAATCATCCAAAGAACTGCGTGGAACAACACTTCCTTCATTTCGAACAAGAGGAACAAAATAGGGAAGACAAATATACGCGGCCGATATAGAAGGCCTCCTACGAGAAAAAAGGAAAGCACGGAGGAGATGGCAACAATCACGTGCGCCACCGCATAAATCATATCAAATAAGCTAAAGCAAATGCTGCAAGAATATAAAAACCGTGAGACTTCTAACTACGTCGAAGGCTTGACTGCGGACGGGAGTTCAAATTATTCCAAGAAACCTGTTATGCATTTGCCACCGATAAAAACACCCAACGGCGAATGGGCAAAAGGCGACAAAGAGAAAGCGAATTTGTTCGCCGACCACTTGGAAGAAGCAGTCAAACCGTTCGAAGGACGTCAATTGGGCCAAGAACTTAATCCTAGAACAGGATCCGGCAACTGTCTGTATCACTGTCTGAGCTAAGGCAAACAATTAAAAACCTAAAAAATAATAAGGCTCCAGGATACGATTTGATTACAAATGAAATTCTAAAGTAGTTACCTCGAAAAGCGTTTGTCAAGCTCCTCCACATTATAAATGAATTTGAGTGGACGAAGAGCTGGGGAATCGTGCTAAACGAGACTAAGTCAACATACGTTCATTTCACGTACAGAAAGATAAAAAACTAACCTTCATTCATCAACTCGGTATAAATGCCGTATGTAAACGAGACAAAATATTTGGGAATGACCATAGACGCAATACTGAAGTGGAAATCACACGTGAAGAGCTCGAAATCAGGCTTAGAGAAATGAATTGGCTCATCGGAAGATACTCTAAACTAAGCACATACAACAAGCTGCTTAAAACCAAACAATATGTCTGTCGTACAGACATTCCAGAACAAGGTGCATAGAGCAATCGTAAACGCTCCGTGGTATATACGGAATAGCGATATTTACCACGATCTGGGAATTGTCACCGTGGAAGACAAAGTAACAACCTCACAATACCATGAGCGCGTGCAAATGGTGGGCGCTGCTATACCACTGTGGTAAGCAGTATGTGCTCGTGCTTATGGTGCCTGTTGTGGTGGCGGTCTTATGAGTGCGTGCTAATGGTGCCTATGAAGGTTTTTACATACCCACGGAAAAAAAAACAAAAAAATGCTGTAAATCAATTGAATCTCTTAAGGAATCTGTTGCCTAAATAGTTGCCCGTCCCTTCTGAATCAGACAGATAGAAGCCAGGCAACTTCTACTTCAGAGCTGCTTTCCTAGATGAAGGAAAAACCTTCTTTCCATTTTTTTAGTTAAAATGTTACAAAATCCTCTTAACAGTTCAGTTCCATGGTGGTCTATCATTAAACAAAGTGCCACATTCGTAGAGGGGAGTCCACTTAGTCTTTATTTCAAAAGTGGGTCAGCGAAGGCATGAGTCCGTGAAGGACTTTGAGCCCATCAATCCTACGTTTTCTGTACTTAAGACACTGGTACGCGATATGGAAATCCACATACGCAACACCCTAGAGGTCTTTTCTCTAATGAAATCTCCACAAGCCTGTCTCAAAAGCAAATCCACGGCCTTACCCAAAGCAGTAGTACTGATGTTTGAGAGGACTTAATATTGCAAGGAAAGTCTTAATAAGTTTGAGGAAGTGCTGACAGCGAGATAATATTAAAAAGTTGTTCCAGGGCAGATCAAATCAGAATAATCAAAGTTGAATAACTTCGTTTTGGGAAACATGAACACGGCGAAAGGGACACCAAGCTTGACTGGCATACCTAAGAAGGGGCCTTACAAAGGTAGAATAGAGATATCGGTTAGAAGAGGAGTTGGCTTTAGAGATCATCTTATCAGTATACGCATGGGATTTAAGCTCACTATCGAATAATATTTCAGGGTCTTGAGGAGATTGAATCAGAAGAATAGATTGACTATGGATACGGATGCCATTAAAGTGTAAAGGTTATAGATTGGCATTTCCGGAAAGTTTTAAGTTTCAAGCGAGTCCAATAAGTCGATCAAATTGTCAAATGCGTAAGCAAGATTCTACAGAGAAATCAAACTTAGCGTTAATAGCCAGTAGCCAATACAATTCCCTTTTCTTAAAAAATGCGGTCGTCAAGCAAGATGTGTACAGCCGTAATGCGCCAGATTCTTACCCAGGACGCAAAAGTTAGTAAGAAATATTACATCGATGGGCTTAAGAAGTCCATCTGGCTTCAATATTTAAGGCTTTCATCCCCCCAAAATTGGAGTTCAATGCTCAGATCTGGTCAGGTGCTCCCGAGACTTCCTTGCACCTACTAGATAGGATTCAAAAACGTGCGATAAAACTAATTGGTGATGCTAATATTACACAGTCGATTGACACCCTCGACCACCGACGTAATGTCTACTGTCTCACCCTGTTTTATCGCTATTTTCACCACCAGTGCTCCATTGCATTGCCATTAGCATTCCGCCTCTTCAAAACTCCAACCATAATACCCGTCTCAAGCACACTTTTGGACGCACCCTGAAATATCGTGATTCTTTCCTAAGCCGAACAACTCGCTCATGAAATGGCCTGCCGAGCTCTTTATTTCCTAGCCATTACAACCTTCAAACATTTAAAACCAACGTACATCGGTACCTCTCTTTTCTCCTTCCCTAAATTTCCTTAGCCCGCGCTATGTGCAAATTATAAAAGAGAAAACAGGGTAGCTTGTTAAGTAATGCATGCGCCTATGTCTAAAACAGGGAACAAAAAATATAGATAATCAGTTTATTGGTGGAATCACGAGATCGCGGAACTTAGATCGTCGTGTCATCGGAGGCGAAGAACCGGAATGCCGAAAACACCCTACAGCTACGGAAAATATATAGATGAGCGGATCCGGCTGAAGCTAGCGATGAAGTCCAACAAGCGACAATCTTTTAAGGACCTCTGCAACCAACATTGTCACTAAAAAGACTAAAAAGTCCCCGAATGCAATCGCCTACCGGTCCGATGCTACTTTGTAAAATAGTGGAAACTTTTTCCCCTCGGCACAACCATGGGATGCTCTTTAACCGAAAAGAGGGCGATAGTGCACCAATCCCAGCAATTATAAGAAAAGAACTTCTCAGAGTTTGTGATAAATTATAAGACCGGAAGGCGCTGGGGTTTGACGGTATACCGAATCGAGCGCTTATTACTGCGTGCGAACTTGACCGCAAATATTTGTAAAAATGCTCAAAGCCTGCCTTCAAGAGGATAGGTTTCCAGAGCCCTATAAGTGACAGCAACTAGTACCGCTAGTGAAAAGAAACAAACCCTCGTCTTACAGGGCGCAGGAAAAAATCATTGAACGAGTAATGTATAGTAGACATGAGTCTACAATCGAATCAGCGGTGATCTAGCGGAACATCAGTACGGTTTTCGTAAGTTGCGATCAACAACATATGCTACCAAACCGTAATTGAAGGAAAACGTTGGAGAGCAGGCACTGTAGTGCGCTGTAGTAACGCTGGGTGAGCAAAACGCTTCAATTCGGCGAAATGGCAACGTATTATGCGTTGTCTCCGTCGAATGCATTTATTAAAAACCATCTGCAGTATTTCACAGATAGTAATCACAGATAAGGAATCAAGGAGTTCCTAATAACCGGCGGTGTGCTACAAGAATTGGTCTTGGGTCCTCTGGTATTGAACGTGATGTTCGACGATATCCTACATCTACTAACCCTCCGGAAAGCATCAATCATTGATGACATTGCAGTCGTGGTCGTTGCCAAATTGCTCGAAGAAATAGATTTGCTCTGTTTCGATCGCTCATCCATCAGTATGACTGACATGAACATCACAACCGATTTTGGCGTTTCGTTCCGATCGGTGGTGAGTGTTATGTACGATGTTTTGGGCATAAAAAAGGTTAAAGTGCGACTTGCGCCCAGAGTGCGGAATTTGTTGCAGAAACAGCATCGCTAATGTAATGTTTTCTTTGGGCGAAAATGTTATCGATGGCATCATCACCGGTGACGAGACATGGCTCTATCAATACGAGAACGAAACTAACCAACAATCATCGGAATGGGGCGTTTCTCAGACGGGCCAAAACCCAAAAAATCACGACAGAGTCGATCGTAACCGTTTTACAGCGTTTTAGGGAAAATGTTCCTCGCAAGAGGCCAAATATGTGGAGTAACAACTTGATAATATAACGTGGTGTCGAAAAATCACTAGTTTTGTCGATAAGATATGTGGTGCTGGGGGTAAACAAGGTTCAGTTGGTGTACTTATACTGTCTGATATACGGCTGTCTGCTCTAAAGCGCAAAAGCGCATATACTCGTATGTCAACCAAAACAGGTATGTTTTCGTGTACTAGTGATAAGATTCTAGTCATCTTCTTAAAATAGAGGTTGCTCCACTAAAAGGAGCCAGGCATCACAATTCGTTTTTTCGCCAGAGATGAGTGCTTGGGTGCCATCCTGGATAACAATTTTCTTTGAGCTAAACATTACGTCGAAAGCCTCTAACGCACTCTCATGCTTCTGAAAGACCTGGCTCTACGCAGCTATTATAGAACAAATTGTATCTTTTGCGCCGGTTGTCTAGTATCACCTGATTTTACGAAGACATGTCTCTGGGGACTATCCTTAGCACGTTTGCTCTTGCTCTAGACGCCTTCAAGGCCATCTTCTATCATGAATCTTCAGAATGGTTGCAGGGCCAATGATGGCTTTCCGGTATTTCTAAAATGTTTGCAGTTTTTCTGCTTTTCCTCATAAGGAAAGACTGTAAACCGCTTAGAGGCGTCGTAATGAGACGCTACGCTTTGCTAAGGTACCTAAGTGTGCTACGTCTATGTGATTCGGCATCTTATAATGCTTCTTGGGAGAGTAGTGGCGACACAACAGAAGGGTTTCAAAAGCAACCATCTAACTAAACAGATGTTCTTTACTCAGCATCAATATCAAAAAAAAAAAAAACTAGATGAGGTCACGGACTCCTATTAATAGTGTTCATCTCGAAACTGTTTGAAAAAGGCTTGATTGTGAAAACAAAGTTGCCACAAAACACAGGCCACAGCCCATTGCCATTGCCATTGCCATTGGCATCTCTGGCGAAATGCTCGTAATCATCCTCATCTACATCTCTAGAGTCTAATTGCAATTGTCTCAAGTGGAACAAATGGTTGGCGGGCTATCAGGACGAACAACAAAAAAAAAACGTATAATCACCTAATTGGCCTAAGGGTTTCGGGTTTTCCTTCTTTTTTTTCTCCATCTTATCCATTCTTCCCCGGTCCCCTTTTATTGGTGCGGAAAGCCAGGAAATGGAAAACTTACTGCGATATTTCGAAATGAAGGGAAATTCATAAATTTTAATTTTTTACTCTCGTTAGTGTTTCAAGGGGAGTGAAGAGGAAGGAACTTGAACAATCAGCGCCGGCAAGCACTGTGGTCATAGTTGGCTAAATATTGACTCTTTCCTTCGGTGTGGTTTAGATTTTTTTTTACTTTTTTTAAAGAAAGTATAATTTTCCTCATTTTGGCCATGGTGAAGGAGAATTTGATTTATGGTTTAGTTGACATCATTTCGAAAGGGACTAATGGAACAATATTGGCGAGCTAGAAAAATGAGTATGGAATAGCAAATGGAAAGTCCTTAATGAATTTCAGGTCAGTTGAATGGGAAAAAGTGTAATTAACCTTATTGGCCGAATATTTTTAAACGAATTGTTCACTGGTCTTTGAAGTTCTAATAAACAAACGAGTTTAGCGACCTTTTTGAAGGATACGAGTAGCCAATAAATGGTCATTATTGTAATTTTAATGTCCTTCTGTGCTTGATATACTGATGATTGATGTTTAAGTAGGCCAGAAGAGTAAGACAATGTGCTTCTGAATTCCACCGTCGAAGAACATCCTACTGTTAGGGTGAAGGAACTCCCAAAGGAACTCAACGTAAGTCAATAATCGTCAGCAAAAAAATCTAAGCTTTCATCGCTCTTCTGTCGCGCCACAATCAATAGCCGCTTCTAAACCGGATCATCACCGGAGGTGACAAATGGGTTCTTCACATTAACTTTACACGTCGCCACCAATGGCCAGAAGACAGTCCAGCACAACATCACAGAAATGGACCTCACCCACTCAAAGTCCATATAGAACAGCTCACTCTTGTAACCTACTCATATTATCACCATAGAAGTCTCTCCTGTCAAGAGCTATGCAGATTAATGTCGGCATTCTGTGAGAAATGCTCCGGTCAGGCTATTCGAAAGGGTTTTCTGTTCCATCAGGATAATGCTCGCGCTTATTCTGGTAGGACCACTTCCATACGGTAACAGGAATGTGGGCATTTTTGCCTTCAAAGCCAAATATTGAGAAGCGAGCAGAAGTATTGTGGAATGAAGGAAACTGCATTGATGACTAAGTTTATCCACTTGGTGCTACACTACATTGAACAGGCATTTAAAAATCGCGCAATACCTATGCTAAATCCCGACATTTTCTGTATACTTCGGGCTTATTGTTATCACTCCAGACGTACATTTTTTTAATGGAAAACAGCTATTCTTAGCTCACAGGATGAATTCATTTGAAAAAAAAATTTATTTGTATCTCGTCTGGTCACGTAGTAGTACTCGGATTGGTTCTGTTTAATTGGATTCCTAAATGGCCAGATATCGCAAACTTGTGGTATTGGGTAGTTGTTTGTATCTACTTTAGCTTAATTGTCCTCGTGTCCTTAGGGTCCTTTATTGTGTTTCTTCTTCAAAAGGGTGGGCCATCTGTTGGTTTCTTTTTGAATCATATGTTATTTTGACACTGACAATGTTTATGTGTTTAAAAAGCTCACAGAAACTCAGTATTCAGAATCGGTATACGGTTGAACAACGTTGGAAAGTATTGCAAAGTTAATTCCAAAGTGGATGCTGTGTATCCGAAACAGTGCGAATTTTCAAAGAGGCAGAAGTGCCTCCAGCATACCATCCAGAATGGGATTTTGTGGCGGCGTGTGATGCATAGGATGAAGAGATTACTGCAGCGCTGTCACACAAATTGACGTCTAGAATTTTGTTAACATCCGAGCTTTACTAAAGTTTACTCGATAAAGAAGTTTTGGCGCTCTCCTATGGGATACAGAAATTCTCAGATTGCTTATTTGGAAGGTAGTTCACAATCAAAAGCGACCAAAAACCCTTGCTCGCGAAATATGGTGAGAATCCCAGTAGCTAAAAGAGTATAGAAATGGGCAACATATCTAGCAGCGTTCAATTTCAAATTCGAATACATCAAATGCAGATAGAATAGAGTGGCATGGAAATGTTGTCAAGGTATTCACATAGAGATGAATTTGATGCGAATGAGGAGATAGTAGAGGAACATATAACATATAAAAACGGTAATTACAGAAATATACCCAAAAATATGAAATTCTGAAGGATGTCCTTAAATTCACTAGCGAAGGATGGCCAAGCAATTTCAAATGCAGCTTAAAACCATAACCATAACCATAACCATAACCATAACCATAACCATAACCATAACCATAACATAACATTACATTAACGGGGTTTCGTTGTGGAGCTTCTGAGTTTTAGTATCGACGCAACTGCAATCAAAGGTACTTGAGGAGCTACACGAAGCCCATCAGGGTGTGTCAAAAAGGAAATCGTAGGCCACGTCGTATGTATGTGTGGTGGCCAAAACTGGATAATTGCATCGAACAAATCTTAAAAGGTTGCTTAGTATGTGTAACTCACAATCCAAATCCCCTAAAGACCATGATCAATTCATGGCCAGAGCCGGCTGAACCGTGTCGATTTTGCCGGACCTTTCCTCAATCGGCAATTTCGGATCATCGTGCAGGCCAAGACTTTATGGATGAATATCTATTCAATGAATAGTATCGTATCGAAAACAACGATCGAGAGGTTCCACGAAACTTGGATTGCCAAATGTATTGGTAACAGATGATGGGTCAAAATTCACGGGAAGCATGTTCGAGGCTTTTTTCCGGAAAATGTGATAAAGCACATTCTATCACTATGGCGGAAAATGCATTGAAGTCGTTCAAATTGGCGTAAATAAACTCGTAGCAGGAGAGAAGTCAGTTTCAATAGCGAGATACTTATTTCACCATCGTGTGGCAAAGCATTCTAAAGCGTTCAGTCACCAGCGTCAATTAAGTTCCAACGAAACTTTCGAATGAGATTGGAACCTTTAAGACTACATATCAACGAGCAAGTAGAGGTGAAAAAGATACGCTACCCTAAAAACAAACGTGATCGTAATGATTTTCACTAAGGGGAGTCAGCACTGGTACGATATTTCGGAAGAGATAAAATCTGGTCGGCAGCGGAAGTGAAAAGGAGAATCGGAAACCAAACGTATCTTATAACTACTAATGGTAACTCTTATCACTTTTGTAAATATATACATAAGGTGCCAATATAGATCCATTTCTCTTCCAAGACGACGAAGAAACGTTACAGTCAATGAAGATCTCTACCGAGGCATTTCAACTGATTTTTTATGTCCAGAAATTTAAGATGTGAACTTAAAAGAGCTATGCTTCTTGGTTAATTATTCGTGTTTCTTGGGCACCACATAGCTGCGATTTGACGCCGTTGGAGCTTTTTTTCGTGAGGTTCCTTTGAAAATTGGTGCTATGCAAACAATCCAGAGGCGATTCAGCCACTCAAGAACAATATTGGTCAAGGCTTTGTAAAATACGTGGCGAAACCATTGAGAATTGGATTGACACGATGGTCAAGCCAGGCGAAGCAGTCATTGGAATGAATGAATACTTCGTAATTAGTCGGAAAGTTTACTCTTCCTTTTATAGCCGTTTAATAAATAAAATAAAAGATGGCCTACACTTTCACTGAGTAATTTCAGGAAAAAAGAAGGGAAGCCAATTGGAGCAGATTTAAGGACTTTTAACTGTTGGCATGATCACTGACACATTTTTCGTTGGAAAGAAATGCTTTGTACATCATCAGATAAAAAGGGGTGGTACAACTCGGACTGTAAATAAGTTGTTAGTGTCAGAAACCGTATTCTCAGAGATGAAATAAGCCAGACCCTACTGCAACATCTTTATTAAGCGTTCAAATATTCAATGTGATAAAAACTGAGGCAAAAACTACTACAATGTCCAAAAGGTGTTGAACATTTTTGGTCTTTTGTCAGAAATTCTGCAATGAAATTTGGACATTTCAGTTTTTAGCTCTTTGGACAAAGCCAAAATCCGTCTTGCACACTATACTCGTACAGTCAGCTCACCAATTCCAAATTGTGATTAGTCACCGCCTTCATTCGATGGTCTCGATTCTTCAATGGGAAGCAGACACTACTTTCGGACACCTGCAGTAGCAAGAATACTTAAAGATCTTAATATGCACAATATTACGGCTCCAGATGGTATATCTCCCCGTTTTCTGAAAAAGGGTTCTTCCAGGCTCATGGAAACGCTGATAAATTGTCAGCTCATAAAATATCTCGAATCACTAAAACTTCTTAATCAACGGAAGCACGGTTTCAAAGCAAAAGGCCTTCTGGTGATTTATTAGCATGTCCCACCAGAATGTAATGCAAATCGTACACCAATCATATATTTCCAAGGCATGCGACAGAGTTCGTCATCAGGTTGTTTTGTAGAAAATGAGTAGAAGAGATTAGTCACTTTCTTCTCCGAGTTCCCTCGGCTTTGAACTCATATTATTAAAATGGATATCCTCTGATCTGGAAAACCTTTACTTTGGTATTCGCTTCAGGTTGGTCGTCTCAACCCAATTTCTAGCCACTTCTGGTGTCCCACAAGGCAGCCATCTAGGCCCTCTTCTTTTCATCCTAATATAGGTAATAAATGATCTTGATGGAATTAATAAAGACTGTTTCCTTTCTATATACGGCGATGACATCAAGTTCTCCAAAACAATTTCCTCACACCATGACTGTATGCTCCTTCAGGAACACCCTGATAAGTTTCCTACTTGCTTCGAAAAAGTTGCTTAGAACGGTTGAATTCAAGTTGTCTTTGATAGTTTTAAGTCGAATGTTCATAAAATAATTGCTGGTGTGCCACAGGGCTCCCGTCTGTCTACGTTATTCTTTTTAATTTTCATCAATCATGTCTTGTCTGCTGCTTCTAATCAAAAATATTCCTTAGTTGACGACGGTAGCTTCTGCTTTTTGTATTGGTTTCGGAACTCATGACCTTGCTTATACTAATCCTTCGATTAGCGAGAAGGTCCCTTGGGACCTTTTGATTTTTTGAATGCTTACAAATATTTTTATACAAGTGCTAGAAACTTGATGCTTATGTATTCTATAAAAAAAGCATTAACAAAGACTTACGTATATACATAGGAATTAGGCAAGAAAATAATTTTTTTTTCGGCCATCTTCATACATATACCATCCTTATCTATGTCGCATGACCATTAAAATGATTAGGGGGAACTCAGTCGAACAGTCGAACCGCAAGCAGCATTAACGCATCCATTGATGGTTATTCTACGAAAATTATTTATTGTTTTCATTTTTTGCATTTTGTCTAAAAGTAGGGTGAGCTTACGGGCCTTGTTTTGGACTGGTCATGCATCTTGAATTTTCCCCTACCTCCTTTGGGTGCCATATGACAAATTATCCAAAAAGTGCTATTGATGTGTCCGATGTCGAAAGCCAAGTGAATGTGGAAATGGATGATGATGAGTTCGATGAAGACCACGATGATGAGATAGAAGAGCTTGGTGAAGAAGCTGCTTCGCCATTGCTGCCAGTCATGAGTCTGAGACTGATGCAAAAATGGCACAAATGATCGACCAATGAGTAGTCGATTCGCCCTCACAATATTGTCGATTAAACTAGAAGCAAGCCAGGGTCATTGAAGAACTTGGTTCATGATTCATTTACCATCTTTCGATCTCTAATCATTCGCGAAACAAATCGCAAAGCCAAGCAAATAACAGCTATATGGAATGAAGCATATCTAACTAAGCAGAAACAAAATAAAGTGTTGACTCTAAAAGCGTTTAATGCTATTTGTGGCATATGTTACAGGCTAATTTGGCAGCAGCTTACAATCCGCACGATTCGATGACCGTGGACAAACAACTGTTTCCTTATCGAGGACGGGCACGTTTCACACAATACATTCCATCTTAGCCAGTCAAGTACGGCATAAAAGTATGGTGGTTGTGTGATCCGAAGTGTATGATTTATGGTGGAAAGATGCCGAAACAGGAGCGCGAGATCAATCAAGGCCAAGACATCGTATTTCGCTTGCAATCAGGCACAACTACATAATGATAATACCGTACATTTATTGAAACCTTGTACAAAATTCCTTGTAAGTCCGTATGGACCATGTTGCTGATATAACGCAATCGAAGCTGTAGCTGATCGGAGAGTTAACCAAATAACTAAATGGAGAACCACTCATATAGTAGAATTGATATTTTAAAACATAAGGCTCTCTGCTGTTAATAAAGCAAAATTCCAATACCCAGCCATTGTCCATGAAAGGCGTTAGTGTCGTCGGAACCGAACTACTTTCCATTCTTCCTATAACTTTCTTTGGAATGACCACATTTTCAATGTCGCAAAAAATTCTGCGAAATATGTAAGTTTCCTAAAACTATATTTCACTCATTCCGGTCTGGCGTGATGATATGAAACAATTCCCCGCTCGACATGTTGGTACAGTGCCCATAGTATATATCAAAGCAGTGCGATAAGGCTCATAGGTGGTGACAGTGTTGCCCGCTTGAACATAGAATAAGGTCTCCTCTCTTACCTTGTTCTATCGCTAATATCACCTCCAGTACTCCACCACTTTCCATGATACTCGTAGTAGATTCGATACGAAAGTGGGAGTTGGTTCCGTGCTCATGAAGGGATCAATGTGAATGCATTATCCGTTACATACAGTCCTTGTCTATCAGCAACTTTCACAATCAATTCCTATTTGACTATAGTGACTATTTTTCAATTTTGTTCAAAGAAGCCGACTAGCTTCTCTTACGGTTCGTTGATTACATTCCTCATTGGGGCTCTACCTTTAAAGATTCGAGTAGCCTCTTGCACCATTTAAATTGATCATATTCAAGTAATTTGATCAAGCCAATTCTGTTGCCAACTGTATCAAAAAAAGCCAGATATTTTGAAACCAGTTACCCTCATCGGGGATATATGACAGAGCTGCCTTTGACTAGAAAGATGTTCATACGCCATCACCTCTATTTAAACATCCTGAAAGGAAACTTTACTTGACTCAGCTTTGAATAAAAGGTCTACTGTGTACCGCCTTCTAAAGTTCAGTTTTCTGACAGGAGGTTATAGTGTGTGTTTTTGTTACTTGTAATTTGCAAGTCATATCCAGGTGGAGCAAGGTACTAAGCAAAAGATACAAGAAGAAAGTAGATTAAGCACAAGTGGTACATAATTATAGTTATTACCAAGTTGTAGAGGAATGTAACCCTCGTAAGCAGAAAGGTCGATCTCTCGAACTTGTCTTTCCTTGCATCTCAAAACATTAAGTTGTCCCTTCTCTTCCCTACAGCATTTCCTTTCGATTTAAAGGCTTCGGTCTCCTTTGCTTCTGGATGCAAGATACATAGACAAAACTTCGGCACTTTCCCTGACAGAGTTCCACCAGAAGTTTCTTATATTTCTCAAAGACAAACTACAAAAGCTCCACTAGAATATTAATTGTTAGTCATTCCATTCACTTAATAAAGGACTCTTCTTTGACTGTGGTTCTGAAGGACAGTCTCCTAAAAAGGTCGTTCCTCTGCTGAGCAAATAAATGTACAAATTTTCATTTTGTTAAAAATAATGAGTCTGAACTTTGACATTGTTTTCGAAACCCTCTCTTCGATTTTTGTGTTGTTTTGGTTGTGCAAAGTTTCAACTTGGTTTCACCTTCCTACATCTGCCACTGAAATGTGGTAGGTTGCTGACAAAAAAAAAGAAGAATAACTCTTCACCTACTACTATAGCATTGTGGATGCTTCCACCGAAAAGTCTAGACAAAGTATAACACAGTCTGCGACTATAACAACCGATGAAGGCATTTATTTTTTTCGTATTTTTTCGTATTTTTTGTTTTCGAAGGCTACACTGTTTCGAGGCAACCGGCGAAATGACCTTAATTCGGTAAAAAAGTCATCGAAGACGACACAGACATGTGCCCGCCATAAATCCTTCCACACAATTTATGAAGTTGTCCCTGTTTTTCCTTTTGTCTGCAGTTGTATCTGTGTCTGACATTCATAACTAAAACACAAGGATACACTATATAGGTATATTGCCGGTTGTAGGTATAGGTAACTGAAAACCTGTCGATGTTTCACATATTCATTTCGAAAAATTTCCAAAGTACTACAAGTACGGGAACAAGAAGTGGAAATTGGCATAGTGCCAGTATGGCTGGTTGCAAATAATCTGATGGTGATGGGGCTGGTATTGCATGTGTCCTTTGAATATCCTTTCATTTTTCTTTTTTCTTATTTTGTTGGCCCAATTGATATAATAATTTTGAATTTCTGAATTCTTTTTCGTTGCAGTGTGAACCCGGTTTAGGAGCTAGCGTCATGTACAATCTACTTTATAATAGGCCACAAAAGTTAATGCTTTTAGCTGGTTGCAGCACGGTCTGCACAACTGTAGCTGAGGCAGCGAAAATGTGGAATCTAATCGTGGTAAGTACAGCATTGCATTCTACCAGTACATTTTTTTTCGTTCAATTTTTAGGTTGTTAAAGGAATTGTGTAATAGGTGTATCTGGCAGGCATGGAAATTGGATTTTTTATTTAAAGTTAGAAGTTCGGGTGTGGTAAACGGTAAGCACTGTGAACATCTCAAATTTGGGAGAGCCACTGGTCTCTCAATGCTCCCAATTATGCAATTTTCTAAGTGGCTCGGTTGGTGTATTTGTGTTCTTCTTTTCTGCACCTTTATCATATTTAGAAGGAGAATATTCCACTACAATCACCTAACGAGTTCCTGATACAACAGCCGCGGGCAAGAGCAACATACTTTTTGACGAACGCGATGAGGAGAACGACGTTCGGGTATGCATGTTGGATGTGAGGTCTTATAAAAGATCAGAGTCTTCAGGACTGAACTATAAGTACGTAGCTAAATTCATTAAAATCAGCATTATGTGTGAGTATGGAGAGAATCTATGAGCTGTGCACCAAGAACAACGTCAAAATTTTAATGGGTAACTTGAAGACCCAACTGGAAAACAAGGCCGTCGTTGGTAGCGCTATTGGAATAACCTAATCGATTTCAAAGCAAATGGTCATGTTTCCCAGCAGACGAAACATCATCGTAGCCAGCACACGTTTCGCACATCCTTGGATTTACAAGGACGCTCGGCCGTCTCTGGACTAAAATACACTAGACAGATTGTTCGCATTGTGTGGTTAAAGAAATACACCCATCTAGACTTCTAAACGTCCGCAAATTCCAAGGTGCCAGCATTGATGCAAATCATTACCTAGTCAAGTCAATTGAAATACTACCAGGAGCCCTAACATTGGGCGGTTATTACCTCAAATGGATCTTTCCCTATCTCGTTTTCCTCAATAACTCTGCAACAACATCAAGTACAGTGTGCTAGTGGCATTTCTCCAAGGAGACCATCAGAAATTTCGCACCCGAGACTAGAAAAATTAAACGCAATATCTTACGAAGGAAACATTAGCGAATAATGAGGTTGACGAGATCTATAGATACTACTGTCGCCATGAGGCTTGTGAACTTTGCCAGGGCAACGAAATCTCAACAGTAGTTGGCAAATATGACCAAGGGAACATTGTTGTTAAGACACATACTGCGGAGACGTCGAAATTAAATCTTTTTGACAAAATATACCATTCTATCTGGACAAAAGCTGCGAAGACTTCCGTTCACTGGTCCAAAACGAAGTAAATAAAGATATAGACAAACTTAAATGAAACAAATTCTCAGGGTCAAACGAGCTCTTCAAAGTCAAACGAAATTTTACAAATCAGAAGCCTACGATAGCTCATACCTTCGATTTGGCCAGAAAAACGCATGCCCTTTGAATGAAGTCTGAATATCATGTGTCCGTTTCTAAAGAAATAAGACCCTCTATACTGCATCATCTATAGGGTCATAGATCTATTAAATGTCCCATTAAAAAAATCCTGCCATGATCCCATGAATCTCTAAAGCCGATAGTTAACAATCTGATAGATCCGTATCGGTGCACTGATAAAACCAACTCTGTACCCAACACCACTTAATTGATTTCGAGAATTATTTGATCTTGTCATCTTAACGAAGCCTATTTGACTATGCATGATATCGATGCAGAACTTCCGGTACTATGTCAAAGTCGGGACAAGCCTCAAGATAAGTTTGGGTTTCTAAATCGGCATACATACATGCATCATCGTCCACAATCAACGGTCCATACGAGTAATACCTTCTTCACGGTGTTTGAGTCTCAGGAAAAGAATGACTACATCAATTTTAAAATGAGATATCTTAACAGTTGAACTGCCAGCAGAGTATCTATAGCACGGTAATATATTTCCACTTTTTCTACGTTTGGAAAGCCACTGTTTATGACTTATAGTCCCTAGAACTATATTTGATCAGCCCGGCCTTAAAACATATTCTCCTTGCACGTACATCCCTTCTTTCCAAGGTCACAGTGTACTATCGTGTACCATGAGCTTCGACCACGATGGTTTGATCTGACTTATGAATCTTTACTTGAAACCCAGGGCTTCAAATCTGGATGTTAGGCCTCGGCCACTGCTGGAACTCCTCACTGAAGCATGCATAAACGATTTTGGGGTCAAATTACTGAATCTCAACTTGCCAACCTTGCGTTACGGTTGATCGGGAAACTCCCAACTGTCCTATAACCTGGATTGGGGCTGCAGTACAACAATCAAGTTCGTAGCGAAGTTCCAACAGATGAGCTTTTTGATGAGACATATGAGCAACGTCCGATGTATGCCAGGATGGGAAAAGAGGATGTCTTTGGTGATCATTGCAGACGCATAACCATTAATCAAGTGAGTTAACTGAGTGAGGGTTACTATTTTTGTGCTCGGGACGAAATATCACTATAGCAAGCACACCGGTTCCACATCTAAATATATGTACACAACGGAACATCTCGGTCTCGACATCACTATGATGATCACACTGTGATAGACGTAAGGTATACCCCCAGTATTCTCGACATCCAAACGTTACGGGCAAACAAAATTGACTCTGATCACCATCCTGTTTCAGCCCAAATTGCGAAAGGGTATAACGTGGAAAAGCTCTAAACGCAGGAGACCAATCTTCCGAAATCTTTCTTTCTTTCCTATGCCACCAGCATCAAGTACCGAAGGCAAGTAGCAACGTACCATCAGAGACGCTGCAACTCTGCTCTACGAGAAGAAGAGACGAAAGAAAATTGGCTTCTCCAAATGAAGTGCGCATTTTCAAAAGTGCGCATGCCTGATGTTTTCAGTCCTTTCGGAGAAGAATCCTTTAAAAGAAATATTCGATCCCGTTTTCTCTGACTGCCTTTGCGCATCAGTCTCCTGAGATGGCTAGGGTATATCGAGCGAATAAACACAAATACTCCGGCCGCAGGGTCTTCGAATCCCGACCTAAACCGACTTGGAATGCGCAACTGGAGGCAGTTAGCTAAATACTGGGCTTATTGGAGGGGCTTGTTAGTTGAATCCTGAGTGATAGGTCTAGCCACCACATTGTTATTTTGTGCTCTTCCAATCCCGTGAGCTCTAAGCCCTCTGGCATTGCTCTGATAGAATAACTTAATGTTGCTATGCTTGATACCACAGAGTCATCGTCAGCTCATGCAATATTTTGAGACACTAAATCTCTGTAAGGTTTTGATAGCAATCAGTTTACTGGTAGCATGGTAGGTTTCATCAAAAAGTGAAACCAAAGTCAAAGTAGAACGGGTACAGTAGGGTAATATGGGTTCATATGATTCCGAGATTATCTGCATAACTAATTGGGGAACCACCAGTGATCCGAGGGACAATTCTGTGTGCTGTCAGCAAGGAGACATTTCAACGCCTAAACCGAAAAGCGTTCCTTTATCCGCACCAATGATAACCTACGTTTGACCGACCACATGCTCGATGTCGCCAAAAATGCTGCAAAATGTTTTGGTTTTCTTAAGCTATGTAAAGAACATTTCAGCTTGTCTCGTCTGTCCTCAATATAAAAGAACAAAAAGTTGAATACAATGTCCACATCTTCACCACTAGTGCTCCTGTCAAGTGTACCACTTTTGCTATCGTATCCATATGAACTCAAACAAAAAAAACACTGAGCGCTGGCAGCTCTGTATTGGCCATGGTCTAGCTCCTTGACACTCATTTGTGTTGCTCATGTTGTCATTTTTTTTTGTCACATCTGAGCGGGGCCTATGGTTTATCGCCGAGTCCGAACGGCACTCCTTAGAAGCTTTTTCGTAGGCAATTTTACTTACGGGAGTTTGCCATTGCCCGCCAAGAGGGTGATGGCGATTTGAAAAATTGTTGATGACCCATCCAGAAATCGAACCCAGACTCTCTGCATGGTAGTCCAATGAGCTAACTATTGCGCCATCGCCATAGCCATACTCTCTCACTCTTAAACCCAGCATTGGATGGGCACTAAAATTTCGCAATTCTTTCCTAAGCCATACATCTTGAATGGCTAATAAAATTCTCTGCCGATCTCTATATTTTATTGGCATTTAGGACCCATTTAAGACAAACGTACAACTGCGTTCGGTGATTAGCTGACAGGTAAGTTTCAACCCCTCAGTTCTATACATCACAACACTTAAGAACGTCTGCACTGTTATCAAACCAACTTTAGTACCTCGTAAGCTTACCTAAGAGTAGATATAGAACAGATTTGCTCATTCGCCTGGTTGCTTTGTGCCCGAAATTTACAAGATTCATTTTGGATATGTAAACTTGTATCCGTATTCCCCTTAACTTACCTAGCCAACCACAAAATTTGATTGCCAACGAACGGGCTAATCTTGTCCATTCTACTGGCCAAATTGGGGTAGGATAAACACATTCATAAATTAATTTCTGAAAACTCTGAGATAAAGTTTCGGAAATCTGTTTCTGCATTGCAGAGTACTCCTGCTTCGGAGTATCTTAGTTACCTTTGCCTTGACATAGGTTTTTGTCCGCTCCGGAGGGAGGATAGCTGATATTTGTTTTATAATTTTTGGGCTGTTCACATTGTGAATTAACTTCCAGGTATCTACTCTTATTCTTTGGTAGATATGACTACTTGTAACGGTTCATGTATTTAATTTGGAAACTGATACTCGGGCAATAAGCATACAATTTGTGCTGCATGAAAACTTCGTCTACTTCCAACGGCAGAAAAGGGAAGGATTTTTTAAATTATTACCTTTTGACGTGACCTGAGGGTAGACGGAGTTGATGTTGGTAGACTTTGTAAATTTAATTTAATTTTCCGGAAACTAGAGATAGCTGGTGATTTTATGGGAATTAATGTGCCTGAACGGGAGAATTTTGCCTTCTAAAGGAATGGAAATGAATTTCGTCTTGTAGAAGGTCGAATTGATTTAAATTGGAAAAGTACCTTTGGGATGAGAGTCAAAATATTTTAGATATCTGGTAGGCTTCTACTTGAAGAATCAACTTGAAATTAATCTGGACAAACAATTTTCAATTGAGAGCCATTTCCTGACGGCTGGGTAACGATGTTTCGGAGTGAAATTTTGCAATGATGTGATGAAAACTGAGCTCGAAAAGTCGAAACTTTAGGTTGAAATTGTTTTGATTTTGAAACATCCATATTTAGGGTGCAGAGCAACCCGTAGAGGTGCAAGTGGTGCCGAAACATCCAGACAAAACAAGGGTTTGCTGTGGTCTCTGGGCTGTTGAAATCATCGGTCCATATTTCCTAAGAGCTGAGGCCGACCGGAACATTACTGGGAACTTCGTCCGTTATCGCGCCATTGAACCCCGTGGTCTTGACGACATTTGGTTATATCAAGACGAAGGCAAACTCAGCTATAAAGTAATGGGCAGACTTAGGTTTAAATTGCAGCCGATTCATGACAATCTTCAACGGGGTTGATGCTTAATATATGCGCATGCGCCAAGATGGGAAGAAGACGATGGCTCTTAGAGCTTCTCGAACAGACATATGCTTAATGTCTTAAGCATGATACTGTTATAGTCTTTGACAAGTTCTAAAGCCTAAAATAAGATGATACTGCCAGGGCCAAGGCCCCCATCATCTAGTTCCGAAATCAAGTCTACCTTTGATAGGTGTACAACTTGGCTTGCAGATGAATGTCGGAATAAAGACACTCTCATTGGCTCTATCTAAAATGACAGATCGAGCACCGGCTTTTCAGAAGAAAACAAAATAATGATAGAGCAGGAGAGACGGTCGTAAATTCACCAGAGAGACATGACCAGCCCTTTGTAAATTGCTAAAAGGCGATGACTGTCAAGCGCACCGTGGCTAAAATTCTCTATGATGTGAGGTCTAGTACGAAGTTCAAGTTTGGACCAAGTTTATGTCAAAGTTTGATAAATACTCGTATTATCATTGCGTATTCCTCTGTATCCGTCGGGACCTCAGAAACCGTTCACATGTTTGGTTTGCCTTCTTAGTTCATACTTAACTGAAGACCTAAACCTGAGCATCCAGGTTCAGTTCCAAAGAAGCTCTCCTCAAAATCTTACACGATTCGAGTATGACCTCGGGTCAAGTGAATTCAATTTTCCGTTCAAAAAAGCCTTTTATTCTCGAACTGGCTTGGGATTGATAGCTGGCTTTGACAGGTGGACATTTTTCCAATACCAAATAGTTGTCCTCTAAATAAACACCACCGCTGGACCATACTTATAAGATCAAACGTTGTATTTCAATCCTGAATTTCTAGACTCATTAAAGCCTCTTCCGAAGTACCTCAAGGCAGCCATCTTGGTCCTTTGCTATTTATACTGACAATCAATGATGTTAGTGGTATCATTGAAGGCTTAGATATATTTGTTTATGCAGTAAACATGAAAACCTTCAACCATCTCTTAACCTAATATAACTGTCTTTTATTTAAGTCCTTCAAGTCAGCCTTCAATTTTGTTGTCAGATTTTGAATACCAGTATGCTACATATTGGAGGGAAGATGCGCGAGGAAATACTTTAGCCTACATGAAGCTCGACCTGAAGGAAGCCAGACTTATAAGTCTGAAGATCTTACCAAGATCAAAAGGTTCAGTATTTATACCAGTGTCAGGTACTCTTTATGGTGTTGCCAACAGCTGGTATTTACCTAGCTAGCAAAGCTAGACATATCCCAAGTGAAACAACAGCATATGTATTCACTGGCCTCATCCTCTACCTCGACTAAAGACGGATACCAGTCACAGTGTTGTGTTACTAACCGCACTAATACCCCCCTTACGTCAGTGGTTCTGAAGCCAGATACTTCAGCTGTGGCAACGTTTTGAGCTGTGTTGCTGCTTCGCCCAATACTGTTGATTTCCATATTGATCTTGGTCTTCCAACTCGGCTTGTACCTCGAGGATTCCATTCGAAGGACTGCTTCGCGATGTTGTTGTTTGGTCTCCTCATCATGTGGTCAATCCAATGCCACTTCCACAGCTTTTCATCCGTTGTATGCCACAACTTTTGGTTTGATATAATTCGCGGCCATACGATCTTAAGAATGTATCGCAAACAACGGTTTACGTATGCCTGCAGCCTTCTCCAGATGGAGGTTCAGACCTTCCAAATTTCACAGGCAAACTGATGATAACATTTCAGAGGCGCTACGGGGTTTACTTATTCTGCTATTAAGATCCAGATCTGTTCCTCCATTGGACGATATAAAGCTGCCTAGATAGTTAAATTGCTTGACCTCCTCAATGGGCTGACAGGCCAGTGTGTATTATTTTGGTCTTGTAGCAATCGATTCTAAGACCAGCCATCTTTCCATTTACTCGAAAGGATTGACTCATCTCGTTCATCCCGCTGTTGGTATTAGCCAGGAAACAGATATCGTCGACGTAATCTAGGTAGCTTAGCCTCTCAAACGGTCTCCATTGGATACCATGTCTCTCAGATGTATAGTACCTACGGTGGCAGTCAGTACATCGTCTATCGTCAGTAAAAAGAGCTTCGGCGAAAGAATATCCCCTTGGCTCACTCCCTGTCGAAAGAGTCGGAAAGCTGTCCATCATGAAGAACGAAGCATTTTGTGGCGGGATAGGACTCCTTTATAACAGCATCAATCTTCTGGTGAATCCCTCTCTAATCTAAAGATTTCCAGTTCCATTCGGGATTGAATCGTTCAAAGGCCTTCTCAAAGTCTTCGAACATAAGGTAGAGCGGCTAAGTAGGCTCGGTTGACTGTTCGAGAATTATACGCAGGATGTTGATGTGATCGACACAAGACCGACCAATACAAAAGCCTCCTTTATCCGTTCGACAATGATAGTTGCCATTATCCCTCTATCGTACAACGATGTGACATGTTTTGTGAGTAAATTAAGTGCCGCCCAAAACACGCTTACGAGCAAAAGTCGATAAGCAAATCACCATTGTTGTTTCGTGATCTTTAGCCATGTTTTCCCATAACGCGTTCGAGATTTGTGTTGTTCGGTTCAACTCTGGCACTGAAGTCACCTATGATGATTTTTATATCGCCTTTTAGAGCACTGCTGTATTTCGAACTTAGTTGGTGACAGAAAGCGGTTTTTACTTTGTCTACCTCCTCATCTGTAGGTGCGTAGCATTGAATAATCGTGATGTTAAGGACATTACAGTGAAAACGGGTCTCAGAAGATAAGACTGCGTCCCGTCTCTCTGGTTAGCATGATCCCATCATCATTCAATCTCTCTCTTCCTCGCCTGAATGTATTCATTTCTACCTCTGCACTTGGTTCCACTTATACCCAGAAAATTGGTCTTTAGGCTGATCATTTCAAGGTCGACCTGATCATACCTCCCTGCGCTATACAGAGATTGGACATTCCAAGCTCCTATTAGCGAATGTTGTTGGTAGGCAAAATTTCCATCCGCAGACCCAGAAAGGTTTATTAAAATTGTCGTTGATTCGTTTCTTGAAGCATAACGGTTGTGCTAGAACGTGAAAGAAGCCGTATCTCCAAATCCGATGTGCGTGCTACTACTGTCCTGCCGGCAGTAGGAGGATTAGCCATTATATGGTGACCCCTCGAGGAATCTATTCCGTTCGTTGTCATTTTTCATGTTGTTAACATTTTTTGTTCCGTTGGCTTAGTGTTTTCCGAGCTCGAACTCGACAGGCACACCTGTCTGTTGGATGGTCGAACACATAATAATAGAGGTGGCCCACTGACGGAAAAGTAGAAGCATTTTGTAGCCGCCCCATCATAGGAAACAGGGACTATAGCCGCCGGTCCTAAAGCCGCCGTTGTTAAGTCCTCGTGTACTCCGATCAGGATCAGGATGTCAGGATCTTAGTCGCGTAAGCAAACTCGCCACGGTAAGGCTTACCCCGTGAGAGGATTTACTGATTCTAAAAAACAATTTCTTAAGGCCTCAAAACGAGCTTATCACACACACACACACACACACACACACTGTGGCGCTGGCAGCCCGGTATGGGATGGGCCATGGCCTAGCTTCTTGGCACTCATTTGTGTTGCTCATGTTGAATTTTTGTCACATCTGAGCGGGGCCTACGGTTTTTCGCAAAGCCCGAACGGCACTCCTTAGAAGCTTTTTCTTAGGCAATTTTACTTTCGGGAGTTTGCCATTGCCCGCCGAAAGGGTGGTTGTTGACCCAGCCAGGAATCGAACTTAGACTCTTGCGTGATAGTCCAATGAGCTAACTATCGCGCCATCGCCGAGCTTATCTAGTTCTTTTTTTGTTGAGTGCTTCCACCAGTGGTTGTTTGTCCTGCGAACACAATCTCCAGTCACAAAAGTTAGTCATCAACTAATTTGAATGTACGACTTGTCTTTTGGCATTTTTATTGAAAAACGCCACACTCATGTCATTAAGAAAATTCAAAAAACTGAAGTTTGGCTCTTATGACCTCGAGAACCATATTCTTTTCCTCCACTCCAAGCACTTTTTCCACTTGTCCACTTGCCAGTTGGCCTGTTTTGTAAAAAAAAAAAAAACCGAAAAAGAAAAACAATGTCATTATCGTTATTTGATATTCGTAGCGCATCTTGTAGCTCGTTCGTAGCCAACATTTGCACTCTGTTTCCTTTTTCAGACGGAAAGTTGTCATCATCATCATCATCATCATCGTTGTCGTCATCAGCATAACATCTTTCACTCATTTCCCTCTCCATCGGAAAAGGAATTGTTTTTCATTTTCAACTTCCACTTCCAAAGGTTTTTTTTTTGTAAATTTAACTTTTTTTTTAAATATTTATCTTGTACGGTATTCAAAAGTGTCAGTTGTGATATGCCACTGCCAGATTCAGACTCTACGAAACTCTAGGATAATAATTTATTTTAAGGATATTTTCATTTCCTTATAGACATTATGACTATCCTTCCGCAAACTGGGTGCACTCGTAGATCTTCGTGTGTAGTTGCTTTTTATCGTTGTGGAACTTTTCGAGAGATGAAAGAGAAAATGAGAGGTAAAAATGCAGATGAAATTAAGGTAGATGCGAAATTGTGTCGTTTTAAGGAAAATAAGAAAATAAATGAGGACAGTTTCATAAGAGATGATGTTTGGCTCTTCTCCGATTCCAACTGTAAAACATTGGTTATATGTAGATCTTGAAATAAATCGATTTCATGTGTTTACATATTCATACATCCTGAGATGAACAAACATGGTCACGCACATGATATGGCAATGATGTTAGGTAAAGTTCGTTGAACTAAATTCTGCAGCTGGGATAAGGATGCCCATATTCAAAGAACGTGCACAACCCTTGGCTCAGAGGTAAGTCAGTTAAGCAGTCAAGATACACAGTCTAAGCACGTACATAAAAGAGGCATTTTACCATATGGACAGTATAGCACCATCGAGTTCCGAAGAACATCTGATGGCAAAAGTTTCCCATTTATGCAACATTCCAGCAGAGCATGGCTTGTAAACACGGATTGAGAATCCAACACTTCTTAGATCAAATTACTTAGATGTCCACTAAGTTATGAAGAATGAAGATCAATATTTGCTTCCAATTCTATTTAACCCTTATCCTGTACTCAAGAATAATATTGCACGTGGTATTAGTGGGTGAGGGATGGCAACGATTAGTATAAGGTCTCGTACAAGTAGCAACTTCCGACAGGTGCTGGTTCCTTAAATGACGAGAATGAACCTCTGCAGCCGAACATCTTGCAGCTCTGCTAATAAGTCCTACTTCACGCCTCCCCGTGGCGCCATCTGGGAATCTCACTAGAGGTTGCGAAGTGAAGGGGGCAAATGGCGAGTTTCCTGCGCCATTAACCAGGATTAGTGTCGGAAAAACAAAACAAGACCTTATCCGGGCTACTCCGATATATTTGGAGCTCAGGCCGGAAAGGATTTCCAGGACTTAGTCAGCGTCTTGGAAAAGAGATGGTGGCGGACGAGCCCTATATGGGCCAACGGCAGCGCTCACATCCCGGAACGGGTTACTGGCTTCGGTCTACCCGACTCCTCGTCCTAGGGGCATTCAAAATGGAACTGGTCCTCCAGGTTGGGGGTTGTGCCGCCGGGGTAACTTCCCGGCCATTTAGAAAAAGAACAAGTTACGAAGCATCAACAAGCCTCGGATATGGACGGATGTACTGTTGACAACACACGCAAACGATTTAAGGACAATGTGCTTTGGATATGCACGTGGAATGTAAGATCCCTTAATAGACCACGTGCAGCCGAGCAACTAGTAGAGGCCCTAGACTGCTGCAAAGCAGACATAACCGGTATTTAAGAAATGCGGTGGGATGGGCCGGACAAAAAGCATATGAAAAACTGGGACATCTACTACGGCAATTGTTATCGACGGCAAAAGTAGCGCTTATTTGGATGCGGATTTGTTGTCGGAGGCAGACTAAGACAAGAAGTCCTCAGCTTCCGGCATGTGAGCGAGCGCCTCGTAGCAATCCGCATCAAGGCTTAATTCGCCAACATAAGCCTCATATGCGCGCATGCCCCCACAGAGGAGAAAGATGACGACACCAAGGATGCCTTCTACGAGCTCCTTAACAAGACCTACGAGCAATGCCCTAGCTATGACATTAAAATTGTTCTCGGTGATTTTAATGCAAAGCTAGGAAGAGAGGGTATCTTTGGTGGAACAATCGGAATCGGAATATAGCCTGCACAACATCACCTCCGATAACGGATTCAGGCTAATCGACTTTGCGGCGGGGCGAAACATTGTCGTGGCTAGCACGCGGTTCCCACATCTCGACATACACAAGGGGACTTGGAGAACTCCTGATCAATCAACAGTCAACCAGATTGATCACATTGCGATCGACGCAAGACACTCCTCCAGTATTATGGAAGTCCGTACGTTCCGAGGAGCCAACATCGACTCGGACCATTACCTTGTTGTAGCCAAGGTACGGTTGCGGATATCCCAAACTACGCCAAGACAAACTAATGCTGTGAGAAAATTCGACGTCAGACGGCTACAATCGCAAGAGATCGCCAAGTCCTTCTCCGATCGAGTGTCTCTTAATCTCTTAAGAGGTCCAATGCTGCCAGCATCAAGCATCGAAGACCATTGGAAACACTGCCAAAACGCCATCAGAGATGCCGCTTCTGATGTGCTGGGTTTTACTCCTCCACCACATCGAAACCCCTGGTTCGATGATGAATGCCGGCAAGCACATGCAGCTAAGAAAGATGCATATAACGCGGCGCTGCTTAGAAAGACCAGAGCTGCTCATGAGCTCTATGAGCGGAAGAGGAGAGACGAACACCGGCTTCTCAGGAGGAAGAAGAAAGAGCATGAGAAGCGCGCGATCGAGGAAATTGAGAGATGCTACTCCAGGAATGAGGTTCGAAAGTTTTACCAAAAGGTACAAATAACATGCCGCGGAAACAAACCCCGAACCGAAGCCTGTAGAGATGAACAAGGGAACATCGTAGTAGAATCGCAGTCGATGCTGATGATTTGGAAAGATCATTTCTGCAGACTGTATAACGGCGATGACGGACCAAATACCGCTGTCAGGCAGAATCAACCTTTCAACCTGGACGATGATGACCAACAATTCCGTCCAGCCGACCAGGATGAAGTGAAGAAAGCTTTATCGAAGCTTAAGTCCAACAAAGCCACTGGAGCGGATGGCCTGACTGCCGAGCTCTTCAAAGCGGCAGGCGATGACTTGGTAAGGAGCATACACCAACTCATCTGTAAAATATGGTCGGACGAAAGTATGCCCGATGAATGGAACCTCAGCATTGTTTGTCCAATTTTTAAGAAAGGAGACCCTCTGAACTGCGCCAACTACAGAGTCATCAGTCTCCTTAACATCGCATATAAGATCTTATCCGCCATATTGTGTGAACGCCTGAAGCCGTTCGTAAACAACCTGATAGGTCCATATCAGTGTGGCTTCAGGCCAGGAAAGTCCACCATCGACCAGATATTCACACTATGGCAGATCTTGGAGAAGACCCATGAGCTTCAGATCTATACCCACCACCTATTCATCGACTTTAAGGCCGCGTATGACAGCATCTATAGAGACGAGCTATATAGAGCAATGTCTAGTTTTGGCATCCCTGCCAAACTCGTCCGTCTGTGCAGGATGACGATGGAGAATGCACGCTGCTCCATCAAGGTCGGTAAAGATCTCACCGAGACCTTTGATGTCCAGAAAGGATTTAGACAAGGCGATGCGCTGTCATGCGATTTTTTCAACATCGTACTTGACAGAATAGTGCAAAACTCACGAGCAAACACAAGAGGCACTATCTTTCAAAAGTCCGTCCAACTACATGCATACGCCGACGATATTGACATAATTGGAAGAAAGCAGCCCAATATCAGTGGCGTCTTGGCAAGTATTGAGGCGGACGCGGCGAAAATGGGTTTTTTGTTGGTCAACGAGGACAAGACCAAGTATAGCATATACAACAACAAAAAGGATAATCAACATCGACGTCTCGGAAGGAACGTCACCTTGGAGAGATGTTACTTTGATTTATTAAGGGACTTAAGAAGGAGATGCAACGAAACTGTTTGGATTGTACAGCGACATCGACTTAGCCAGAAGAGCAAAGATCCAAAGACTGGTATTTCTGGGTCATGTAGAGCGATGGATACCAACGTTCCGGTCCAAAAAGTCTTCGAATCCACCCCTGAGGAACAGCACTGAAGAGGAAGACTGAGACTCTGGTGGCGCAAGCAAGGGATAGGGCACATCAACCAACTTAGCGTGCGACATTGGAGGCAGCTAGCAAAAGATCGAGCTGGCTTGAGACACTTGTTTACTGCGGCTCAGGTCCACCCCGGACTGTAGCGCCACTTAAAGTGAGTAAGTAAGAAGAAAACATTCGATGAACGTATAATCGACCGGCAAATTGACCTTCAGGATTATTGGGTTATTTTCTTCTTCGATACGTAAGGTCGTTAGTCTACGCTTACCTTCCAACATCAAGTGGTGCGTTGGAAAACCAACATTATTGCGGACATCCGCCAAAAATGCTTGTATAAATGGTCGAAAGCTTTGTCTCTCGGTTGACATTCATCAGATACAGCCGTGATGATCATATGCCTGCAATTGCATTTAGAAATTATTTGCAGAATGTATTCCCTCGATTGAATACAAACAAATGCCTATTTAATGAACTCTGATGTGTTTTGTTCAAAATCAAAATTAGTAGAGCTGCTAGAAAGGATGCAACGTCGATGTTTGAGCTCATCATCTTATCAGCTCAAAATGTGATTGAAAACATCCGCAAAAATATTTTTGTACAATTTTTCTTCATCTTAAAAATCATGAAATGTTCCATAATATTCTGTTAAAGTCACAAGGGAACATATATACCATATATTGTTAGCATCTATTGCGGACTACTCGTATTACGACTAGGCGATCTTGGTAACTACTCGTATTCGGACGCTTTCCTCTAAATCATTGAAGAGTAAATACACATGAGCTTTAAAAGCCTTGTTATACCCCTATTCTGAATGAGGTGTACGATGATTATACCCTAGTCACATAAAGAATAAAGGTAGCAAGGCTCCCCTTACAACAACATTCGTCTCTTAAGTGATTTTAGTTATTCAAATTTGTCTTTCTTTCCTCACCAAGCTCGACAAAAAAAAAAGGATAAATGAGAACAAAATTGTTTTAAAATCCTTTCACAATGGAAAATAATCCCTCATTTGCATCTGTATCTATCCGTACATCTGCATCTACAAACGCATTTTTTTATTTTAACTTAAAACGAATCTAGTCCCATTTACCTTTCAGAGGAGCCCGCGTTTTTATAATCCGCAACTATACTGCACTGTTTTTCTGACCATGGTTGTTGACCCTTCTTTGTTGAACAAAAGGTGTTGGACCTTCTTTTTTTGTCATCTACCATCTGCAAATGACGAAGCTAGAGAAAACAAAAAGAAACCCCTACTTAGCCATTTGGAGTTTACCAGATAATCTCAACTATCTTTTGAATCCAAACGCTGGAAACCTAATGCCGGATAGACCCCACCTATTTACCTTATATTTTTTTTGTATTTTATGTGCTTTGAAAAAACAATCCCTACCAGGATACGAGATATCATTGTGTGTTTATCATTTCAGCTGTGTTATGGTGCATCGAGTCCAGCACTATCGGATCGCAGTCGATTTCCGACCCTTTTTCGTACACATCCCTCCGCCACTGTACACAATCCGACGAGGATAAAACTTATGAAAAAGTTCGGATGGTCACGGGTTGCCATTCTACAGCAAGCCGAGGAGGTCTTCATATCGGTGAGTAAATATTCACTTTATTCTCTTGTAAATAATGCAGTCGTGTGAATGTGAACATTTGTGTTTGTGTTTGTGTTTGTATTTGTATTTGAGTGTGGTCAGAACGTGTATGTTTGAATATAGCAAGATGCCTTTCGGGTAAATATTTATGGGAATTATTTTCGTTTGCCCTGACTGTGGGTATGATGAGGAACTGAACCTTAAGTAAAATTCTTAAGTCAACATGTGTTTTGAATTAGGTTGGCATTTTGGTTGGTATCGGGTTTGAACTTTAGTTTGGAAATTTAAGCCGAATGCAAATAACTCGGTTTGGGTTGTTTTTTTGTTTTTCAGTACCTCGCACTGCAGAGAAATCGGTGTAAGCAGCTTAAATCGCAGCTATTACTACTGGCGACGATAACTTTGTGGGAGTTTTGGTGCGAATATTTCCATTAGTACGATGACTTTCGGAGAATCTTTTACCTAGAGCTTATGGCTTTTTCGGAAACATACTGTGATAACGCATCCAAAAGTAAGGAACCGAAGCTTATTCAAAGGAGATCAAGTGAAGAACTTTGACAACTGATATTGAAAGCTTTCAAAATATGGAAAGCCGGTTAACACAGACAGTTCTCGAAAGATAGCAGAGAATGTACATATAAACCGTCGTCGAACAGAGATGAAATGAGATCTATAGTTGAATTTGACGTCGACTAAAAAGAACAAATGAATACCGACAATGACATAGTTCCGATGATACGAGTACAACTCTTCTTGTTGAAAATTTACAAGCCCGTCCGACCTGCTTGGTTCTTGCTGCTACCTCTACTAAAACTAAGACTAAGGAGTATTTGTCACTGGAAATTTCCCTATCGCTGACACCTTGTCTGGGTTTGTTTTAAGACCGTCATCGTCAACGATGTACCCTTAATACTGAAACTCACGATGGCAACATTTGATTTTTTCGACGTTGATAATGATGCTTCCCTTAAACATCTTGCCTCCTCGGATAGTAGTTTGACATGAGATTCAAAATCTGGAGAATGTCTTTGTCTACTGCTTCTACTCTGCCTACTCGGCTGCGTTACACACGCCAAACAGCGAGACCATAAATAGGTAAAGTGGCCACCCAGGGATTGTGAAAGCTGTATTCTCGCTTGATTTGGCCTCTAAAGGAATTTGCCTTTAAAATCCATTTCAGAGGTATGGTATGTTGGAGGCGATTCAACAGACTCTCGATGTGGAAAAGAAGGCGGGCATACTAATTTTTAATTGGCCTTTCGCGAATCTAGACATAGTCGGTTTTTGCCTGGTTTTCTCACCAAAACTACCACCGAAATCCGTGGCCTACTTGGTTCCTTACAAGCTCCATACAGAAGGCTTATAACATCCAGTTGCAAAGCCAAATGCAGAAAAGACGAGAAACCCTTCAATGGCTCTAAGCAGACGTCAGTAAATTGGCACATTGTTCATGCCCTAACAAATTATCGATGAATTAACATCAGGGAATCGCAGAACCCTTGCTAAAGCACTTGCCTTCGCTCTGGATGTGAAAGCAGCTCATAAGACTTTCAATAGAACGGCATCTGTTGAATGTTCTTGCGAAAGACTAAATGTCGAGGAATGAGATAATCTGTGAAAGAAACTGATAGATGCGGGTACCAAGAAGCCGGCCAATCTTCCTGAAGGTATCAGTCGAGAGATGCTTAATGATCAATTCCGAGGGCCAAATGTTTCTACCAGGAGTTGGTTCTATTTTATGGAGCGAGAGAATAAGAGACTGAAGGTGAAAAATGAAGAGATAGTGGGAAATTGTGGGCTTATATCGACCACAATGAAAACGATATACGATAAACGATACACCGATATATTTACACTGAAGATGCACGACCAATCCTTCAACCTGTAAGGTGTCTTCCATTGGCAAAGCAAGCGGACGTTTCTGAAATGCTGTCTTAGATGAAAGTTAAGTGGCTGATTGAAGAATCGCAGGGTCCATGCGCATCACCAGAGGTCCTTATGAAGAAGAAAGGCGATGGGACGAGGTTTTGTCTAGACTACCGACGTCTCAATAATCTGACTAAAGTGAACCCTTTACTGAAAATTGATGACACTTTAGATAAGCTTCCTGGAGCTAAATCGTTTTCAATAATCGACGCAAAGAGTAACTATCAGCAATACAAGAACTGCGACGTCGAAGCACGGTCGAACTCGCAGAAACTAGTAAAAATTCTAGGGGCTGGGAAGAAGGGCATGGAGTTTTTGGTGATAGATGGCGTGAAATCCAAATAAGCTCGTTTAGAAAGTATCAGTTTAGGATGGAACTTGTGTGTTCATACGTGTAACTTATTTTGCTTATTTTGTGGTCATGAAGTTACTCGCCTTAAGTACTGAAGAATATATTCACACATTTCCCAACACCAGACCTGCGATAAAAAGGATTCAGTTGGATAATCAGAAGACACCCAACTCACTTAAAAGAGGTCTCTTGTTGATTAAAGGGCATTGTCTAATCCTATTGCATGGTAATGCAAGGTCCAACTCCACACGCATTACGTTGCAAAACTGCTGCACTTGGGGTTTAAAAATAATTTGACTGGCAAGATGGAGCTTACTATTAAAATTCCGCATATGTGGGTTTGGCAGGGGTGCCAAGACAAGACATGGCCTAGAGACAACCCAATCGATATTCATATCGATTCATTGTTCTTGTGTGCTCTCCAAGATCTGCCGTGAGTGAACAGCTCACCTCCCAGGCATGCGTTACTTTTGGACGGTGGTTTACTCGATCTTCGTTCCGATTGAATGGTGCACCCTTTCAGACAGCAGTATTTTTGGCATCTTTCCCGCAGCAGCCGCTTTTCGAAGTTTTGAGGACGGATTGCGTCTGAACCACAATATTTCCTAAGTCGTCTTCGCAGAAGAGAAATTTGTGCTCAGTTTATCGAATCTGCTGCTTTTCGACAGCATCTTATAATGTGGAGTTTTGCTTAGTACGCCTGAGAGTTCACGTCGGTATCCACCGTCGAACGAAACATCGGTTGCGAGATTTGTGATGGCCTCCTTACACAGGTCCACTGTACTTGTTTTTGTTGAAGGGGGGTTGAGGGAGACTCGATCATTAAAGGCTTTTACGAACTCGTGTATATGCCGACGTCCGAAGTTAAAGCTCATCATGATATTTTCCTGACTAGAAGTGGTCTGAATCAGTATTAAGATCTTGAACTGTGGGAATAAGATAGTACAGCTACATCGTCCATAAATGCTCGCGCAAAGCGCGTTCAGCAGCATCTTAGCATTGGAGACAGAACTCTGCCTTACGGGCAACCTCTGTTTACACGCGCCATCACAAAAAAGCCGCAGCCAGCACCCACAATCACTGTCCTTTGCACCAGGTTTTTATCCACATAACTGATGTTTTGTCCACGGCATGTTGTATGGCCAAGCTACACATGCCATCGAAGGTTGCTCTGTCTAAAGCAACATCAATGTCGATGAGAATGCCTAACGCGTAGTTCTTTTTGTAGAATGCACCTTCCATTCTCTTTACTATGAAGGATCTCAGCTATGCGACTGACAATAGTGTGATTTTTCAAAGTGAAGACTTCTGTTTTCTGGAAGTAGTAACACCAGATACTCTTCCCTAAACGCCACTGTGCTCTTCTCCCTTAATAGACCAGTTTTGATGGATTCCGATTTATGAAGCATACCGAAATATTTAAATTCCCATGAAATGGGGGGCAAACGAACTATAAAAAAAAAAAAAAAAAAACAGTCCCGAGGCAATAAAATTCTAAAATGACATTTGAGAAGAATCTGTGTCGAAGAAGTAAGATACGAGTACTCACGATACCATACCACAAATGATACCATATCTCCCAGGCTCGGTATTACACGAGCAAACCACTGAAAGCGCCAAGAAGCTGTTTGTGGCGATAGCAACATCATACTGTATTGTTGTGATTACATTTTGTGGCAACCTATAAATATCCTCAGCACTACAAATTCTTGGATGGCAAGGCAAACGCTAACAAAAACTCATTTTCACAACCAATGCGGCCTTAGCCCAAAGGCAAAATGGTTTTTGCCAAAATCGTAAATATGTAGTTACTTGATAAATTAGGAAAAAAATTTAAAATTGCGTCCCTATTCTGGGAATACCTATCCACAAGTATGTACGAGTATCTACGAGTATAGTCGTAGATGAGCGCGGCAAGTTTTCTCATTTTGTTAAGGCAAAATAGATTGGACAAGTGGAGGGAGAGGTTGTTTTTTTTTTTTTGTTGAAAACCAACAATATGATGCGGCTCTTTTATGAGAAGGTTGCGCTTGACTTATGGAATTTTGTTCAATGAAATTGTAATTTAAGGACACCTAGTCCCTGTAGAATTGAGGTATAATAAGGCAATTTCCAGAGATAACGTTGAAAGTGTATTATACTCGTATTTATGTTTGGGCGAATTTATTTGATTTATGTCCTTTTTGGATGTATGGGGAGCATTTTTCTTGGAAAACTTTGAATAATAATGGATAAGGATAGGACGATGGGACCATAGCACCATAGGACGATAAGACTCTGACTAAAAGGGTTTTTTCGAAATTGCTCAAAGTGCTTTTCGTAGAAGTTGAGACTTTGGTTGGTCTAGTTTTTAAATTGAAATTAATTGTGGAAGGAGTTTGAAGTCACTTAATGGCCAAACTCTTCTTTATAAAAGTTTTGATGAATATTAAGGGATATGATTACCAATTCTGTATAAAGGATATAATTTAGGATCAATTTATTTGATTTTAATTTATTTTCATATATTATTCAGCTGGCTGTTTACGACTTTGTCTGTGAAATATGTTGAAAATAATTTGTATAAATTGCCGAAAAAGGGCAATAAAGTCTCGCCATAATTTGGATAAAATATCTTAATTTGATTAGATCATCGAGAGCTGTATATTCTCTTTGTTGTACCACAAGAATGTCTATGGAACTCCTTTGCTTGCTATAAATTCCTGATAAGATATCTTTCTGTATTGACTCTCGGTGTCAGCTCGAAATGAACAACGAGTGCTGTTCAACAGGTAAACAGGTGTTTTTATTTCTAATTACAAACAAGTACCTTTCGCTGAGCTGAATCTGCCAATAGCTTCTTAGAGTTATTTCGGATTTTTCGGGCTCTATAACGCCCTCCACTTATTGGAACCTCCGCTTATCCAATTAAACTCAAACTGAGAGCCGAAGTACATTGACATAAATTCATGACTGAGGTTAGATTTGCAGATTTACATAGTATCTATAGCCGGAATGACTTTACATCTTTAACACTGTATGGATCTATTACGATGCCCGGTCGGGGGAATGGTATCGCCGTTGCTAAGATTGTTTTCCACTCGCATTAGTTGGCCTTGGGGCCTTCCGGGTCCAAGCCATCTTTTCGCATCCGTGAATCTGAAAAGGAATGTAAATTAAACAGCAGATAACTCTGAGGTGTCATATAAGTAGTTTTTGCCTCAAATAACAGTGGCACAGAAAATGAGACACATAATCGCATGAGCCGACGGCACCACAGCTGCTGTAGGTGTCGTCTTCGATAAGATGCTGCTTTTTTCATTACTGCCTGTGGAGAAGATAAGTATTTTAAAAATTAAAAAAAGTAAGCTTTGCTTTTCTAGAGAATCTTGCTTTATCTGGATTTGCGGTTTCAATGGGCAGAAGGTTTTTCCACCGTTTATTGTCTTTGATTTGTATTGTTTGCTCCAATTGCCTTTAAAGACTGCAGAGTGGAGTTTTAGTACTTTAATCTGCCTGTTCTTCATCAAGAAATGATCCTCTGCGAGCTAACGCCTCTGCATGTACGTTGCCTGTCACTTGCTTGTGGTCAGACATCGAGAAGAACTTAAGCTTATGCTGAAAGCAAAGAACGTTAATGTCCCTAATTTCATTTCAACTGCAATGATGGCAACCTGGCTATCAATGAATACCAATGCCGCAAGTTCGGCAGCGTTTTCCTACGGTCAGTTTCTCAGCCCGGAATGAGCTGCTGTAGTCCGGCGGGCGACAAGAGCATCTCACTTACCCGTGAAAACCAATCTACAATTTAGCATTATATCTCTCTGCTTGGAAAAATACAGGCGAACGGTATTTTAAAGTCATGATGGGGTATTAAACCTATATAGTCTGTGTTGGAGCATAAACCCAGTTCACCTGTAAGGATTTTCGAGTAATCCTTTGACGTGGTTAACACCCATTAAGATGATTTAGTCGTAAAGTACTTTTTTTTGCATGTAGAGATCTAGGCGCAAGACACCAGATATAGTTTCTAGTCCTGGTGTTGGCTGCGTTTTCATGGCATAAGTTGTATTAATATTAGATTTAAAACATGCTAAGCTACCGTAGATGGGTCCGATAGCCGTGTATATCCATAGCTTGCCCTTAACTCTTGAACTCCAACCCGTATATTGTTCACGTTAATAGAGCCTCCAAAAATACAGGGTAGGCCATTTAAAGTTGACCCATCTGGCAGCCCTGTAACTTTTGACAGCGCTGACAGATCGACAAATGTCACACCGCGTTGGAAGCCTCTTTACGACCAAAAAGTTATAGTTTGGTTCGGTGTTTGCACGAATATGATTACTGGACGGTATTTTTTCGAAGACGATGATGGAGCCATGACAACCGTCAATGATGAGCACTATCTAGCCATGCTAACGGAAGTTTTGATGCCCATTATTCGTGAAAATGATATGGAAACTTCAGGTTTCAACAGGACGGGGCTACATGCCATACAGCTAAAGCAGCAATCAATTTATTGCGACAATTGGTCCCCTGGTGGTTGATATCGAAAAGTGATGATTTCGACTGGACACATCTTTTTGTTGAACCAGCAAAATCAACAAGTTCAATAACCTTTGGGCAATGAATCGGGACGAAGCGATAGCAAACCATTAAGTGAAGTTTTAACAACTAAATGCAATGATGGTGGTAGCGAACCACTATTCTAATTTTTCGTAGATTCTTCATCTCCATAAACCATTCTGTGTGCTGTATAATAAGAATGCTTGTTTTATTCAGTTATTTCGGTGATCAGTCCCAGTTATTCCAGTCGGTATCAACTAGCTCATCGCTTTTTCCAATAAAAAAAGTCTACAGGTTTTCTCAAATGCTACCAAATGCTTTAAACTACCAAACTTCCTGTAGTATAAGTTTCATAGTGAGCATCCTTCCTTACCGCGTACTCGCTGAATGCTCTTTGCAAAAATCCGTTTGTCTTCCCAGAAGTAAGGTTTTATAGTAGCTCATCTGTCTAAGAAATCTTAACATTGTATAGGAGTTCTAAACCTCTCTTTTGGATTTGCATTATTCGTTTATCTACTGGCTTTGTCCTTGGCTACGCAAAGCAATACTGTGGAGTTTCAAGAAATAAATAGAAAACGGATAAAATAGTTAACTTACTTTAAGTGACGCTACAGTCCGGGGAGGACCTGGGCCTCAGTCAACAAGCTTTCTCCAGCCAGCTCGACCCCTGGCTAGCTGCCTCCAGTTTCGCACGCTAAGTTGGCTGATGTTCCCTTCCATCTGCGTGCGCCAACTGAATCTTGGCCTTTCTCTACTGCGCTGTCCCTCGGGAGCGGATTCGAAGACTTTTCGGACCGGAGCATTGACCCAGCCATCTCAGTCTTTGGACCTTCACTCTTATGTCTTGGTCCATGTCGCTGTACAGTCCATACAGTTCGTCGTTGTATCTCCTCCTCCACTCACCGTCAATGCAGACGGGACCGAAGATCCCCCGAAGATTTTTTCTCTCGAAGCAACCAAGAACACCCTCATCCATTTTTGATAATGTCTATGCCTCTGCGCCATAGAGCAGGACCGGGATTATAAAGGTCTTATGAAGGGTGACTTTTGTTGTCCGAGAGAGCGCTTTGCTTCTCAATTGCCTTCTTAACACAAAGAAGCAGCGATTGGCAGCAGATATTCTTCGTTTGATCTCAGCGCTGCTGCCGTTGTCTGCATTTATAGCGGAGCCTAGGTAGACAAAGTCATTAACTACCTCAAAGTTATATCTATCGAGGGTGACGTTCTGTCCGAGACGTCGGTGTTGGTTGTCGGCGAAAATGGGTTTAGTGGTCAATGAGGGCAAGACAAAGTATATGCTTCCGTCTCAATACTCGCGAGAGCGCCACTGACATCACGCTGCTTTCTCCCGATTATGTCAATATCGTCGGCGTATGCGAGTAGAAGGAAGGACTTTTGAAAGATAGTGCCTCTTTTGTTTGCTCGTAAGTTTTGCACTATTCTTTCAAGTACGATGTTGAAAAAATCGCATGACAGCGCATCACCTTGTTTAAATCCTTTCTGGACATCAAAGGTCTCGATGAGATCTTTACCGACCTTGATGGAGCATCGTGAATTCTCTATCGTCATCCTGCACAGACGGACGAGTTTGGTAGTAATTCCGAAAATAGACATTGCTCTGTATAGCTCGAATCTTTATAGTAGATACCGACATACGAGGCCTTAAAATCAATAAGTATCGATCTTAAGCTGATGGGTTTTCTCCAAGACCTACCGTTGTATGAACATTCGGTCGATTGTGAACTTTTCTGACCTGAAGTCACACTAGTATGGACAAAATCGGTTGGACTGAATTATTGATCTACAACTCATTCCTGGAGTAGCATCTCTAAATTTGCTCGAATGCGCGCTTCTTTTACTTCTTCCTTTTCCTCTTGAGAAGCCGATGTTCGTAAGCAGCTCTAACCCTTCTCTGCAGCGCCGCGTTGTATGCATCTTGCCTATATGCATGTGCTTGCAGGCATTCATCATCGAATAAGGGGTTTCGTTGTGGTTGTCGAGTAGAACCCAGCGCATCAGAAGCGGCATCTCTTATGACGGTTTGGCAGTGTTGCCACCGGTCTTCGATGCTTGATGCAAACCTCTTAAGAGGTAAAGAGCGACTCGATCGGGAAAGGATTTGGCAATTTCTTGCGATTGTAGCCATCTGACGTCAAAATTCTTTACAGCATTAGCTGGCCTTAATTGTCTGCGTCGATATTGGCTCCTCGGAACGTTCGGACATTCATAATATTGGAGGAGTGTCTAGTGTCGATCGCAGTGTGGTCAATCTCGTTGACGGTTGATTGATTAGAAGTTCTCCCAATTACCCTGTGAATATTGAGATGTGGGAACTGCGTGCCTACTACAACAATTTTCCGCTCCGCAAAGACGATTCGCCTGAATCCGTTATCGGAGGTGAGTGTTTTGTCGCTCTTCTTTAAGAAGGTTCTGGATGGTGGTATGAGAAATAAATGGACTGCATGTTACACAAAACTTGGGCTAGTTCTGCCAAATATTTTCTAGTTAAAAGGCTCATCCTTTCGTTGAACCAGAAAAATCAACAAGTTCAATTATCTTTAGGCAAAGAATCAGATCGAGGCGATAGCAAATCATTAAGTGACACTTTAGTTCTTGAATACGATAATGCGTCAAACATCATTCTAATTCTTATCCAGATTTATCCGTTTTGTATCCAATACCAAGAAGTAAGGTTCTTTTCGTAGCTTTTTGTAGTTTTTAGTGAGATTTCTAGATATGCATTATTCTCTTATCTGCAAGCTGTGTCCTTGACAAGGCATTACTGGAGCAATACTACGGGGTTTAAAGAGACTAGTAGACGATGGATAAAATAGTCAAAAGTACGTGTAAGTACTTCATGTGTCAAGTCTTTTCTAAAAAGGATACTTTTCGCAATCTATGGTAAACATTCTGAACACTTTTATCGTAAGCCTTCTCATACTCTTCTCTGAACTTAAAAACCACGTTTTACGCAGCTGTGTTAGCTAGTCTAAATTATACCGATGAATTCTTTTGAAAACTGTGAAGGCTGTCGAATGCCTTCTCGAAAAAAATAAAACGCTTTGAGCAGGAATCCGCTGTACTATAATTATTTGTAAATCCTGAGGCAAAGCTTGCTTCCTTGACATCGGGAGTTAAACTAATGTGTTATCCCATCCAGAATTGGCTTTGCCAAAACTCTTCGGTGATATCTACGTCAAGTTAACCCAAATAGTTTAACGTCTTCGCGAAGTACTTACTCTCAATATTGCTTTCTGGATCTGGATCGATGGGTTCCGTGAAGAATCATAGCATAATCAGAATTACATCCAGAAAGACACAAGCTCGACATCATATATCGGCTTTGAATGCATCCGTAAAAACCCGACTACGACGTTGCTTATCTGGCTCGGATTCTGGTCAAAACCATGCCAGGGCACAGGGTAAGATGATTTCACATTTTCGTAGCAACAGGTGCTGTGTTCTAAAGTAGAGAGACAAATGAAACCGGGGCGCAAGGTCATTAAAACTCCGGTACTTCTTTTTTAACGAAACATAGTCTCAAGGGTTCATTTAGAGCAGAACCAGGTATAAAAGGGTGAGCTCCATAGTACCTGAGATGGACCTTTCTTTAAAAAGATAATTTCATGAAAGCTTGTTCCATCAGACAACCGACAATTTTTTGATACTCGTGTAGATCCAGAGGAATCTCCTCGATGATAAGCCTATGAACTGATCGAAATCTGATAGCACCCTAGACGTTTTCTACGTAACATGTTCAACCCAAAGGATGACGGCACTCATACGCTTGCTGTTTTAGAAAAACGATGCCGATGACAAGACGCTCTCTATCAACTATTGAACACCTACGCCAGCACTTATTTTACCACATTCAGAGTCTCCAACCAAGCTCCTGCTTATTTGCATTTTTTGAATCCGCCATATACACCTTCTTGCCTTTACGAATTACGCACGCCTTTGGATTGGGCAGAGCACCTACAACTTTGTTAAAAATGCCCAAACGCATACTTTTTCTCGTAATCCTGCTCACATGAAGCTCGACTATTCACTGAAAAATGTCAGAATTTTGGTTTAAATCTTTCGGCGGGCATGTAGCAACCTTGTCCAATTTTGGATATAAAGGCTACTCTTTCGGTTTACCAGGAGCTCGGATTGTACACCACTGCCAGGTTACAAGTGAAATTGTTTTCAGATTTTCCAGCATCTAGTCTGTAACTATTTGTTGCATAGCTGGATATATGCCATCGGCTGAGGCAACATGAAGCCATCAAAAGACAAGTCATCGTATTTGATGGCTTCGTCCATCATCCCAGGGGATGACTGATCCCTGTTACTGTGGGTTGTGCTGCTCAGTTGAAAAAGATGTTTTCAGTGTGAAGTGGCTTAATTTTTTCGTATAAGGATACGTCGTGAGGGTCTGAGTTAAGGCGGATTTTCCGAGGTCCTCCTTAGAGCATGTTCAGTTTGAGTTTCTCGGATTGCAACAAAGTTAAAACATCGCATCATCACATTTTTCAGCAGGTATAATGCTAAGCGTACCTGAGGATGGTGTTAAGTTTATCGCTTGCTATCATACTTTTCTGGCCAAATTTGTTAACATCCAGGTCAGACGATACTGCAATGGTGAAGCTTCACGAGCTAGGAGGTACCCACGTTGTGTGCTTCTTTCCCGAAAAATATTTAGAGTTTCTGTTCGGTCTTTATCACTGTATCAATGCATAGAGAAAGTAAACCAAACAAAGGAAAGTCTATCCTTTCCCTCCTCACATAGTGGTTTTACCCTCCTTGTACATCCAAAATCAGAGATTGGTTCTTGTTTGTGTCATACCTGAAATGTATCTTTCTACCAACCATCGTACGTCGTTCAAGAGTTTGTCGCAAGGCTAATGTAGACCTGGGAATCTGGATGTCAGGTATCGTGTATCTTATTTATTATTCCATTTTAGGCTTGGATAGTCCCTTCGGGTACTGGACTCTCTCCTTTCTTTTCAAAATACTATACAAACCCGCTTCGTTTCGATTTCTTTGTTCGAAAAATCAATTCAATTGTATGCACTCGGACAAGAACTCTTTTTATAACAATTTTCTCAGGTTAGGTTGGTCTGTAGGTTATAGTCGGCCTATAACCCAATATTAGTGCATTTCAATGAGAGAAAGATACTTGTGAAAAACCGAGCCCATATTGGCCAAAAAACCAATTTCATTTCAATTTTATTTGGTACGAATACCAGTAAGGTACTAGGGTAGTAGTAGGGTGTGTGGAAACTCTTTGGAATGGTGGATGGATATGCCTCATTCAATCCGTTCAAACTAAAATTGTAATCGATTATCGTTGTGGATTGCGATGATAGCCATTTTAATGGCAATCTGTTCTGGTAACAAGCAGTATATGGTTACACACTGCCAGTTGAATAGATAACTCATTCTTCGATTCTCTCTCGAAGTGCACCCTACAAATACGATGGCGGCGTATGTCTATACTCGGTTAAAAGCGTACACAACGGTAGTAACCTCGATTCATGACACTTGAATGGTGAATAGGGGAAGCAAATTTGTTCTTAAGAGCACCACAAACGCCCTGTCATCAACAACTACTCGTTACTGGGTGGGTGTGAATTGAAGGACCTTACTCGTATCCGTTCACTTAAGAGGGCTCTTCCATGGTGTAAGTAAGAAATTTTTCAATTTAATCCACCAATTACGTGGCCAAAAGGAAATTTATAGCTTTGTTGCTTAAACCAGTTATACCGTTGGTTTTCTAAGTGCTCCTCGGATTGCCAATAACACTGCAATGTTGTATTTCAGATTCTTCAAAAAGCTGTCGCTGTTACGAGATAGCCCCCACAGAGACCTGGGTGACAAACATTATTCAATATAAAGTTGTATAGAGCCCCCTATGGAATGGTATTTGTTGATGTGTACGAGTATATCTATACCCGTACTTTCGTTGACGGGGGAGGGAATGTTTATTTTTGGTATTTTCCAACGGGAAAACATTGCAGATAAACATAAATCTGCCAAGAAGCATAAGAGGATATTATTTATGGAAATGGATGTGATACTATGATATACAAACGAACATATATATCCATGAATACGGGATGGCATTCTGCATACATAGGACTATATACCAGAAGGTAGTTGAAACATGGTAGGTGTAAGTTCCGCGTCGGCCTGGTACATACATATGTACGAGTAGAGGGATAAATTTTGAATAAAAATTAACATAAATTCTGAAAATTTATTTCGAGGGCAAGGTACATTGTGGATGACAAGTTGACTATAACAAGGAACACTCAGCCTGGCCAGAATATGATAGGGGGAAAGCCATTGCGAAAATCTCTCTGAATTTAAATTTCTAAAGCTAAATTTGTATTTGTTGGTTTCAATGAAGGAAAAGATATAAAATTGACAACGAAATGGGTTGATGTTGTATTTTTTATTTTATCTCGGATAAGAGTTATGGACTTGTGGTGCATTTTGAAACGGCGGCGACGAGGCAGACCAATAAGAGAAGAAACGGAAACAAAGTTTTCAAGAAATGTGTTTTAAAATTTATTAAAACCGACGAAAAGTGGTTTGGCGTTTCGGTTTGTATTTGCGTTTATTCCAAGTTTATATGATAGCAGTGAGCTACATAATTAGATAGAGAATTCATAGATTTTTCGGTTGTTCTATGACTATTGTTCTATTAGATTAGATTAGATTCTTATCCTTAACTTTTCTACTGCAAACAAACCGGATTCTGTCTCTAAAAACGCTGAAACCTACAATTTTTTTCTTTTTTTTTGATGGGAAGGTGGAAACCTTTCATGCATAGGCATCAATGGTCCGACGTCCATTGATAGTGTCAGATTCTTACTGACTAAAACCACCTCCCGGAGAATCTTTCCGTTTATTCCCCCGCGGAACTACCGCTAAGTATAACTTCGCTAGGGACGGATTTGAGCTTTTTGCTTCGTCACAGGGTACTTAGCGAATTCGCGTTCCGTTGCTGTTCTAAGATCCTTAGATCGCACATTATTCGTACTGCTGCATGGTACACAGCAGCCCAAAGATCTTCGGATTTCAACATATATTGAACTATATTTTCTGGTGTTGGCCGTTCACCGAATTCTTCACACAACATAGCTCTTTCGTTTGCATACTGAGCATATTCGAAGAAAACGTGCTCTACGCTCTCTACCACGTTTACGCAGCGAAGACAGGACGGGCTCGAATGATATTCCCGGAAACAACCGTGACCCGTCAAGAACTGTGTAAGATAGTAATTCAGTTAGCCATGTTTTCGTTTTACCCAACTTTCAATCCTTGGGATTCGTCGGTACGCCCATCTCCCATTTTGGGACTCGTTCCATTGTTGTTGCCACGCTTTTATACTGCGGCTTCTTTCGAATTTCTTCGCTTGATTCATGGATGGCCCGATTTGCACGCGATTTGCATAAAGTCACCTTGCTTCTATAGCTAGGATATCGATTGGTACCATAGAGGATAGTACCAATATTGCGTCTTGGGATACCGCTCGCAATAAACTGCTGATTCGCAGTGCATATAAACTATACACAGATTTGATCCCCTTCATGTGTGTCTTTTTGCTCGCGACGTCAGACAATATTTGAGTCCCGCACAGCTCTCTCAAGCATTTATCGTTTGCCTTGCCTCGGGCTGCCGATATTCGACATGAGTCTCGAAAGAGCGCCTATCTTAACCTAGTCTTAACTCTGTCTTTGACATCCACCACCTATTCGTCGATTTTCAGGGCCTTTGACGGCGTATTTAATGAAAGTATATACGAAGCCATGTTCGGTTTTGATATCCCTGTTTAACTTCTCCGGCTCTACAAATGTTTATGCTCTGTGAGAGTCATTAATGACTTTACCCAAACCTTTGATGGTACCGAGGGCTTCATTGTCGTGCGATTTCTTTCACATCGCGCTGAAGGGCATTGTGCAAGGAGTAGAGACAAAATTCTTCAAAAGTCGAGCCCCCAAAAGGCAGTTTTACCGCTGCAGCAGTCCAAAATGATGCCTACCCACATCCTTAGAGGTAATTCAAACAGTAGATCTTGGTATTCGCGGTATTTTTGGGCTCAAAAGGCATTTTTGTAGCAGAGCACCCTCTCGGACTGCCAGGATCATTTGAGTTCTCCTTTTGGTGCAGAGTTAAAGACTTTTGGAAAATTGAATAGGAATTGGCTTGGTCGTTTCTAGTGATCTATGTGGAAGAGGAACTCTAAGGGCTGTACAGCAACATTGATTTGTGTATAAGAGTAAAAATATTCCCTAAATCCAATTTCTTTAGAACTAATAGACAACAGAATACTATCTGGTGACCGACGTAACTTAAGGTCGCCCAACTAAAATTGTTTAACCCCCCTGGAAGCTGAGGTTCATCTTCCTGGATATGTTAAGCCAACAAGAGTGGTCTACTGAAAATTCTCTTTGTTCTTTTCCGTCTTTCCTGGCCATAGTTGCCTAAACTCTAATAAAAGTCAGATCACGTCTCGTGGGCCACAATTTTAATGCTAGTACAGCTTTCATCTAATTCATGATAGGTCGTTTAAGTTTTGAATGTTGTTAAGTGGGTCAACGACCAGTTAGCTTGACATCTGTATTTAATTCCAAAATTACCTCAAGAAACCCCAGGGACACAATGGCCACCATTCAGCCCACCTTTAATCCAATAAAGTTATTCCTCAACCATATTTCACCATCTTTCACCATGTGTAACCCATAATCCTAATTAAATTGTCACTCCCACAACAACCTGAAGAAAAAAAAAAAAATATACATTAACGTTGTATCCTTTAAGCTTAAGGAGAAAATAAAGGCAAAAAGGAGAAATCAACCTCCACCCACCATAGGGGTGACCTGTCACTGTATCCACAAAGTTGGCTTGTCTCAATCCAATTCCTGGGCATCCTTTGCATGTATACTATATGTATGTACAACATCTACACCTACATCAATTCATTTTAATTTATCCCTAATTAATTTGATTAGAATCAGGATACATGTGTTCGCATACGAATACAGTGTTCCAGCCTGAACACATGCGAATCAGATACACCACCTGACACTCCCTGATAATAACAATATATGAGAGTAAATGGACATTATTTATTCCATTTGTACCCATCGAGGACTTCCTTTTGAAATCCTTTTTTTTTTTCTTGCTTTTACATAAGAAGTTTTATCCCCACCGCCGTCGTCGACGCCGGTCGCCATTGACCCTACACCCAAAATTGTTTGTTTCCGATTGCGCAATCAAATTGAATTTATGCCAATTTGCAGCAGCAGATCGTGTTGTCGCTGGCCAGACGATACCAAAATACAAACAAACAAACAAAAAAAAAAAATCAGAAAATCCTTTTTCTCCTGACACGAAAATTAAATGGAAGTAATGAACTGTTAACAAATGTTTGTTACAACAGAAATGTGTGCGCGTAAAAGTGAATATCACCATCATCCCAAAGTGTGCCTGGTGCTCTAGTCTTCTCTACCTTAAGGGGTGATAAGGTCCTTTTTTTTAAGGTATCTCTTAATAGGTTTCAGTTCATCGGCGTGTGCCTTCTTGTGTTCGTTCATTCGCTACTTTTATTGGCCATAAAATCAGCGAACAAATGGTGCGTTTAGGGAATGCCAAAGAGATTACAATTTTTCTTTTCTCCATTTTCCACTTCTTCGCCAACAAAATGTACACAATATCCCTCTTCATTAAAGAAAGAAAACGAATTTAAATCTCCAATTTGCTCTTCTAATACGTGGTTACATATACTATCGCACAGAAGGATATTTTCACTCCCCTTTGTAGAGGAATAAAAATAAATAAAATAAAAAGTTGAGAAAACCGCCTTCAGGGATAGCAGGTAATCTCAACTACGTGAAGCCACCCTTGTTGTAAAACTCTATTTGAAAGCTAAGCCCCGTTTCTATCTGCGTCAGGCACAAATCAATTTCGACACCGCAAGGATCATAAAAAGCCAAAACAAAATCGAAAAATAAAGTCTCGAAAATTGAGAGTGAAAAATAAAGGCAAAAATTTGCAAATTGATTTTTCTCTGACAAGTACATAGTAGGTACAAGGCAAACAAAAAAAAAAAAACATGAAATTTTTTGTAGTCAGATCCTAGAATATCCTTGATACCATCGTTCACGTAAATCATTTCTTTTCCACTCCACAAATTGTTCCTGTTATTAATTTTCCACTGGTTTTGCCTGGGGGTGGGATTGAGCTGGCTTTAGGTCCGTATTTCGCAGAATTATGGACTGCCGACATGGGGTGTGTCATTTACGAAACCAGTTGCCTTATCAGCGGAATAAGGTTGTAAGCGATGTTATGTTGTCATTGCCCAGCAACCCCCATTGTAATAGGTGTTGTTTTGAAGGTTTGTTTTTTTGAGTTGGAAACTCTTTCCAAAGGCACCTATAGCCTTACGCAAGGACAACGCTGATCATTCAAGATATCCAAGTAACCATGCATCTTGGGGGTGCTTACGACAACGCAACTCCGGTATAACTCGACCAAACAATAAGTCGAAAACGAATCAATAGTTTTGTGGATAAGGCAATGCGGTGAGTAGAACATTGGCCCCCGATGTCTTAAGGGGTGCTTTGCCATCACTATTATAGTACATATTGGTCGCCGCGAGGAGTGGAAGAAGTTCACAGGGCCAAACAAGCGTCGATGTTCAGTGCCTTTTTCGCTTGACAGCATATATTTGCATCCTGCATCTTAATACTTGCAAAGGCGCCACTGACATAACGCCGCTTTCTCCCGATTATGTCAGTATCATCGGCGGATGCGAGTAATTGGACGGACTTTTGAAAGATTGTGCCTCTTGTGCTTGCGCATAAGTTTTGCACTATTCTTTTGAGAATAATGTTGAAAAAAATCACATGGCCACGCATCGCCTTGTCTAAATCCTTTTTTGAAATCAAAGGTCTAAGTGAGAATTTTACCGACCTTGATAGAGCAGCTTGCATTCTCCATCGTCATCCTGCACAGACGGACGAGTTTGGCAGGGATGCCAAAACTAGACATTGCTCTATATAGCTCGTCACTATAGATACTGTGGTGGTGTGTATCGATCTGAAGCTCATGGGTCTTCTCTAAGATCCGCCGTTGTGTGAATATTTGTTCGATGGTGGACTTCCTGGCCTGAAGCCACACTGATATGGACCTATCAGGTTGTTAACGAACGGCTTCAGGCGTTCACACAATATGGCGGATAAGATCTTATATGCGATGTTAAGGAGACTGATGACTCTGTAGTTGGCGCAGTTCAGAGGGTCTCCTTTCTTCAGAATCGGACAAAATTTGCTGAGGTTCCATTCATCGGGCATGCTTTCGTCCGACTATATTTTACATATGAGTTGGTGTATGCTCCTTACCAAGTCATCGCCTGCCGCTTTGAAGAGCTCGGCATTCAGGCCATCCGCTCCAGCAGTTTTGTTGGACTTAAGCTTAGATATAGTTATCTTCACTTCATCCAGGTCGGGTGGACGGAGTTATTGGTTTACATAGTACGAATTGAAAGGTTCATTCTGCCTGACAGCGATATTTTGTTCGTCATCGGCGTTATACAGTGTCAATCCAATCCTCAGCATCGACTGCGATTCTACTACGATGTTTCAGTGTTCATCCCTACAGTCTTCGGTTCGCGATTTGTGTTCGTGGCATGTTATGTTTACCTTTTAGTTAAATACCCGAACATTATATCAGGATTAGCAACACTTCAAGTCCTCGAACGAGTGCTTCTCATGCTTTTTTTGTTGCTTCCTAAGAAGCCGGTGTTCGTCTCTCCTCTTCTGCTCATAGAGCTCGTGAGTATCTCTAGTCCTTCTATGCAGCGTGCTTGCCGTCAATCGTCATCAAAGCAGGAGTTTCGTTGTGGTGGTCAAGCTAAACCCAGCACATCATTTGCAGCATTTGCAGCCAGTGTTGCCACCGGTCTTTGATACCTGATGCTGGCGGCAAGGGACCTCTTAAGAGATTAAGTTAGACTCGATCGGAAAAGGATTTGGCAATCCCTTCCGATTGTAGCCGTCTGACCTCAAAATTCAACACACTTTTAGCTTGTCTTGGCGCTGCGCCGGATATCCGAAACCGTACCTTGGCTACAACAAGGTAATGGCCTCCAAACGTTCGCACATTCATAATACAGGAGGAGTGTCTAGCGTCGATCGCAATGTGGTCAACTTGGTTGACGGTTAATTGATCAGGACTTCTCAAAGTCTCCTTGTGAATATCAAGATGTGGAAACCGCGTGCTAGCAACGACAATATTTTGTTCCATCCATAGTCGGAGATTGTGTCGTGAAGACTGTATCTTTCGACAGTACTTTGTCTCCTCTTCTAAGCTTTGAGTTAACATCGCCGAGGACAATTGTTATGTGATAGCTAGGGCATTGCTTGTAGGCCTTGTTTAAAAGCTCATAGAAGCATCTTTGTCGACATATTTCTCCTCTATGGGGGCGTGTGTGCATATTAGGGTAATGTTTGTGTTGGGTGCTTGAACATCAGCGTTTGGATGACCAATATTCGCAAAACCTATTCGTCAGCGATAAGGCTCATTTTTCACTCGGTGGATAGGTCAACAAACCAAGTTGTCGCATATGGAGGAATGGAAATCCACATGAAACTGTCGAAAGACGATTGCGTCCACAAAAATCCACTGTATGCAATTCAATGTGATCTGGTAGTGTCCTTCGCCCATGCTTCTTTGAAAATAGGAAAGGTGTAACCGTCATTGTCAGTTCTCATCGCTATAGCCAAGTGTTAAGCAAGTTTTTTTTGTCCTCAAATAAAAGATATGGATGTTGAGGAGATGTGTTTTTAACAAAACAGTGCCACATCTCACACAACACCACCATTCGGCTTGCAGCGAAATATTGCCTGAACGTTTTGGTGATGTGAACTGAATCGTGTGATTTATCTCTGATGGATTTCTTTTTGCGAGGCTATGGAAAGGATCGTGTCGATGCACACACTCTTGACGCTTGAAAGCAAATCGTCGGAATATTGCAGGGTAATTGCCCGATGTGAATCGAAAGGTCATCGAACACTTCATTGCCAGAAATAGGCCCTGCAAGAACTCCTGTGGAGGACATTTGAATGATGTTTCGTGTGAACAGCGGCCACCGACTATCCAAGTGTCTACGGATGAATGTGCAGTTGTCGCTGAAAGGTAATATAGTAATGAACAGATCGATGGCAACGTGACACCGCCAGATGAGTATGTGTTACGATCACCCAATATCGTTGTGTTGTCAACCTCGGACATCAATGCGCATGCGTGGATGGCAGGTGCTACGGTAGACTGTGATGTTACTGAACAACCCACCCGAGATCCTCAAATGGATGATCATTGGAGAACGGCGCGTGCTCATTCCGCCAAGACTTTCAGGGCAAACGAGTTTGGCTACGCGTGCAGTGTGTGCGTTCGGGTCGGAAGGCTGTTCCACGGAAATTCATCTATGGACGCGTTCAACAGTCAGGCTATACAGATGGATATCGAGAGTATGGCGGTGGATGTAAACAGTGGCTACAGCAATACCACGGAATTGTGCAACGTACGCCTCGCTATGCACAAGATGAACACGACAGTGAGCCTCAAATGCTGTATATGCTGCGATTAACGGTTGGTCTATCCTTCATGATTAAAATCAGTATAAACGTTAAAGGAGGACTAGTAAACGGCGCCATCAGAATATTTCGGAACATAGAACAGGACTTAAGTGAGGGCAGCAGTGTGCAGAGGTAATGCATTGCTGCATAGCAAGGAATAGGTCGGCTCTGGTTCGAATTCGATAATAAAATTATAGAACGATTGGCGCGTCTGAACACGAAATCGTACTTGCGATCAAAGCTGTGCTACAGCTCAACTGGACTTCCATATCTATTGAGCGCGGCAAACCGAAGTGTAAACGAATGCAGTTTTTAGTTTCTCCAGCCAGTGCTCCCCCATATTCATAAATCTCGAGGGGCGACATTTGATCGATACGAGGTAAAGTACGATTCAAAGCAAGCAACTCAAGTAGTGTACTTAAAGCTGAGTGGTGTAACCTCAATAGAAAAGTTTTACTTACTGAACAAGGGTGGCGATCATCCGTTCTATCACAGCTTATAGTAAAGGAGGGCGGTAGTCAAGTATATCGTGAAATTCGACAATGGGAATACGAGTATACTCGTTTAGATTGACCTCTTCTGCCAACAATAACTTTGAAGTTGCGAACATTTCTCGGTGCGTCGCTAAGCAACAATTGAGGGATCAGTGACGCACGTGTACGTATAATCGTGCCCGCTGATAACTGTCAGAGTTTTTGCCATTCATTTCACATATATCCACATATGGACAAAATATTGCGCATTTTGGACGCATTCAAGCTCTCGGCGCCCTGGATGGACGATAAATGCAACGATATGCCGATTTTAGGCTTCGTGTTCCTGTTTGGCGACAGTAGGTACATCGGTCAATCAGCGTGGTCTTGGCAAACGATCTGTTAGTTGCGTTGGTATCTATGGAAATGCCGAATCTCTGACCGACAGACAAATCGTGCATAGATGTGCCACTCGCATTGGACACTTGTCTTGGCTTGCATCGATCTACGTTCACCCTGGCACCCAAATACAAGATATAAAGGCGCGAGTCCTTACGTCGCTGATTCTATATTCTGTCAGTATTCATAGTATTGTACCGACATTCGAAGACTTGGCGCTTGTACCCTTATTTTCACAGGAGAGTTTAATATAAATGCCGACAGCGATAAGACAGTGCCGAATGACTTCATGCTTGCGCTATTTGGCATGATGATGGTATACGAAACACTTGTTATGATTTTATCCTGACGTTTATGTGGAAGAACTATGGCGTGAACCTTGACTATGCCTCTATATTTTACACCTTTCCGAATATAGGATTTTTATGGTGAATAAGCTCTCAAAGTGAGGTCCATTCCACATAAAATGACAAGATCGTATTATCAACTAAATTGACAGATAGGAATGTTAACGTCAGCTCAACCCAAAAGACTTTAGTGGGCGAAAAATTTGTGGAAATCATATGCAGCCAACACAACACTGTTTCCGCGGAATTTCTGTATCAAATATTCCCCTGTTATTGCATCAAAAGCCCGAAATGTGATCAAGCTGCCACACATAGTTCAAACATGAGGCAAATCCTCTCAAACTGATTGCACCAAATAGCTAAAATTTTATCATTAATCCCAATAAATAAAGTCCTGTGATGAAATATCTCCCAAAGGACTAATCACATACACTGTTCACAGTTAAATATTATCCGCTCAGCTTTATTTGGTAGATACCTCTACTAACTCAAAATCCAGCTTTTGGCTTGTGTTAAAGTAAACAAGGGCAGCGGTAGCAGGAATTAATGATTTATCATTTTACTGTCAGGACAAAGTATGCCAGCTTGATGTCAAATGGTTTTAGAGACAGAGAAGGTTAAACGCTACCCACGCAAAAGTGCTACTTGAAACTGGAGTGATGATAATTAATAAAATCTACCACAATTCATGACACTTATGTCAGTACAAATTGTCATTCTCCAAGTAAGTCACATAGAAAGGCGACACTTTTCTGGGAAGCATATACGAGTATTGTTTCAAGTGGAGGTGTAATTAATGGATTTTTAATTGGACCGCTGTAGAGTGGAAGGATATGATTTAGAATGGAAGTTAGTGTTTTGGATGATAGATAATTTAACGAATTAGGTGAAATAGAAAGAAGAATGAAGCGAAAGAAATCTTTAACATTTTGAAGCATAGAGATCAACTAGTCAATCCAAGAAGGCAAAGGATTGATGGATAATGGTAACGTCCATCTTCTACTAATCTTCATGCACTCTTTGAGATGAAGCAAATTCATAATTGATATCCGAATTCAAATCGAAGACGTTGACAGACTTTACCAGCTACCGAAGTTGAAAAGAGATTCTGATTCCATCCTAACATACAACACTTGATGCCGCCAAGCGAAGCTCACGGAAACCTAATTGAAGTATATGCGAATATATCAAACATAAATGTATATTTATTAATTCAGGTATTATAGTATTACTAAAGAAAAATACTTATTACACTAATTATTAGAAGAGGAATACATGTGTGAACCCAGCAGCGGCATGATGCGAAAAGCCCACGTTTTCTAATTCCCACTTTGACAGTGACTTTTGACAATCATGAGATTTCACAACTGATTAGTTGACTGCGTTCCCGGTAGTACGTTGTCATACATATCATCTCCTTCCTACTTATTTTGAGATCCTGTTGAATCATGACCGAAGCGCACTACCTGCTTACGAGGTCTTTGAGATCGTCGTAGAGCATTCTCTCGCTGCTCAGAAGGTGGCGTAGATATGGTTATGGGTTGAGCGGTTGGAACTGCATCTTCTTTATTGACATCGGCAAGATCTTGCGAAGATGCTGCAGTAGCAAGATGTCCGGCTGCAATGTACTCGTCCGGAACTGTATATCTCTTTCTCATCTAGTTCTGATGCCGTTTCCAGATACCGCGATTGGTACAAATTCGATACATTCTCCTTCCCATATGAGATAACACTGTCCCATGTATCCAATGATGCCCTCTGGAGTAATTACGAGCGTAAACTGCTTCATTTATTTGGAATTTACCTGTGACATAGTCGGATAGTTCGTCAGGAATGTGCCTGTCCGGAACCATTTGTGAAATGATTGTGCGGTGCTGTCTGCCGTGAAGAATTTCTGCAGGTGACTTCCCAGTTTGAGGATTTGGCGTTGTGCGGTAGGTTTCAAGGCATCTTAATAATGCTATGTCAATGTGTTTTTCCTCCTCGACTGTTTTCTTTAGATTGGCCTTGAACGTGCGAACAAAACGTTCTGCTTCGCCGTTTGATGCTGGATGAAAAGGGGCTGTTTTCAGTGATTGAATTCCATTTTGACAGCAAAAGTTGACAAATTCGGTGCTGGTAAATTGCGGTCCATTGTCGATCACAATGGCTTCGGTAGCAGAGGTGGTTGTGTGCTGCATCTGCAAAACGAATGGAAATTTTGATAAAGCATCAATGCATACTAACCACATTTTTCCCAAGAATGGTCCAGCAAAATCCAAGTGAACACGCTGCCAAGGCTTATCTGGATCGGGCCACGAACTAAATTCTTGCGGAGGTGCGGGGCTATTACGCTGACAAATTTAACACGTTTTTACTTTTGTCTCGATGTCGGTATCTATTTGCGGCCACCAACAATGTCTTCGGGCAAGTTGCTTCATCCTGACAACACCCCTTGATGAAGTTATTGTAAGGTTCTCTCCTGCAATGATTTCGGTAAGACTACCCTTGTATGTTCGGCTTCTAAGAGTATAATCCCTCTGTATTGAGTTAGTGATGCTTTACGACTGAAGTATGGCTGTAGGCTCTTTTCGCCTAATGGTAATCGCGTAGGCAAACCCTTGGTTACATAGGACATTGTTCTTCTTAAAACAGTGTCTAATTTCGTGGCTGCAGTAACCTCTTTGGCTTTTATTGGAAAGTCGTCGATTCGATCATTTTGATAACTCGATATTTCAAAGCAAGACACTTCGTGTTCATCGAAACTTACATCGGGGCCAATAGGAAGTCTGGATAGAGCGTCCACGTTGGTATGCTTTTTCGTAGGTCGATAACGAATTTGGTATGAATAGCTCATCAGTGTTATGGCCCAACGTTGTAAACGACTAAGGGTTGCTGTGGGAAGAGCTTTGTCAGGATTGAAAATGGTGAGAAGAGGCTTGTGGTCTGTTAACAATATGAATTTCCGACGAAAGAGATATTGGTGAAATTTGGTGACCCCATATATTATTGCCAACGCCTCCTTCTCAATTTGAGAGTAGTTCAGTTGATGCTCGTTTAGCGTTTCCGAAGCGAATGCAATAGACTGCTCGGACCAATCTGTCATGATGTGCGACAAAATAGCTCCAATTCCATTCGACGAAGCATCGGCTGCAAGGACAAGCGGTAGTTCCGGCCGATAATGAGCTAGGCGTGCTGCATGGATAATTTGCTGCTTAAGTGCATTAAATGCGTGTTTTGGTCTGCTTTCCAGGCATTCAGTGGAGCTGCAATTTGCGAGAAATTATTAACGTATTTATTATAATAGTTTACCTTTCCCATGAAGGTCTCCAGCTCCTTTAGACTACATGGTCTGGGCAACTTATCTATGGCGGCTAGTCCCGAATCCGATGGTCGTACCCTGGTGGTTGACCACATGGCCCAGATATTCAGCTTTTTGTTGACACTGACTCCGATTGATGCATAACCCATTGTCCGCTGCAGCCGCTGTAAAACTGCTTCCAACTTAAATAAATGTTCTTGATGTGTATTTCCTGCAACAAGGATGTCATCTAAATATATTGTGCAATCAATTCCATTCAAAATCATTTCCAGTGTTCGCTGAAAAATAGCAGGAGCGCTTGCAATACTGAATGGGAGGGGTTGGTATTGGAAAAGTCCGATTGGTGTGTTGACTACAGCAAGAGGTTTCGATTCAGCATCCAACTCTAATTGTAAGTAGGCGTCGGACATATCGATTTTGCTAAAGAATCTCCCATTCGCAAGCTTGTGAAAAAGTTCTTCGGGTCGAGGGATCGGGTATTGATCTACCTCCAGCTGATGGTTGAGTGTGACTTTAAAATCCCCAAATATTCTTAGCTTGTTGTTACGCTTTGTAACTACTACAATGGGGGCTGCCCACTGGCTGAAGCGCACTGGCTTCCGAATTCCTGCTTCTTCGAGACGCTTTGCTTCTGCCTCGAATGCTTCCAATTGGGAAAACGGCATTGGCCTGGCTTTAAAAAACTTAGGTCTGGCGTTTGGTTTTAAGTAGAGGTGTACTTTATAGGAAGTACAACAGCCTAAGTTATCCGCAAATAGATCGGAATAATTCGAGACCAGTTTGTCTATTTCCGATGCTGGTGGTGTCGCGTGCTGTGTCTCTTTATAGGCAGGTTTCAGCATACGAGTTTTGTGGTTCCTGGTTGAAAAGGATACCTCGAAACCAAATTTTTTTGCCCAACTGAGTCCGCAAATGTTGTCAGCGTCGGGAGTATATGAGATTCACCATTAAATTTGACAGTCACTGTGGTTTCACCGAGAATCGGTATTGCGTTGGCACCAAACGCTTTCAAACTACACGAAGGTGTATGATACCGCGGGAAATTAAGTTGTTGAAAACCAGGAAACCCTATTACGGTTGCACTCGCTCCTGTGTCCAATAAAAACTCCATCTTCACATTGTTTACCATCATATCGATCAACAGCTTATTATTTTCTTCTCGTAAAGTTTTAACAGATAAAATGTGTTCTATGTGATAAACATGCTCACCTTTATTGTTGGGATGATGACGATATGGCTTCCTTTTATTGGCACCTAAGCAAACTGGGGCAATGTGGCCAATTTTCCCGCATTTGCGACAAGTTGCGCTTAGGAACTTGCAATTTTGGCGCTGATGATGAACATTACACCCCGAGCAAGACTGCATTTCTGTTTTGCTTGTATTTGTAACATTATGCTTTTTCCCACGTCTTTTTGCACTTATTTGATTGATTTCAACGTTCGCTGGTTCTTGTCTCATCGTTTGTAAAGATTTCTGAGTAGCTTCGTAGGCTTCTGCGATCAACATCACATCCGACAGCGACGCATTAGGCTTTTGTAGTGTAGCGGTTCGCACACTATCATGCGGCGTATGTAAAACAATGACGTCACGGATCATATCGTCAACAAATTCACTAGAGCAGTCGTTGGCGGAGCACACGAATTGACAATCCAGTCAGAGTAGTTTCGATTCGCCTGCATTCTGCACTTAAAAAAATCATGACGAGCTGTGCATACGTGAACCTTCGACAAAAAATGCTCTGAGAGCTTTTGTGTGATGTCGTCGTACTCTCGGCTGGCTAGTTTACTTGAACCAAATAATTTTTGTAGGAGTTGCATCTTGTATAGCAGATCTGTTTCCCAATTAAAATTAATTATTTAAGGCCATCAGAAAAGCATAATTGGCCTCCTACTTACTTAACGGGCTCCCAACCCGTGTAGAGTCTCTGCCTGAGACACTGCATCCTTCCATCCTCTACGATTCTGGGCACACTGCTTCCAGTTTTTCAGACCAAGCGCTCTGGCATCCGCGATGGCTTGGTCTTTGAAATGGAGGTTCGGTCTTCCTTGTCTTCTCGAACCTGGGGGCTGGGATTCGTATATCCTCTTAGCTGGAGCATTATTGTACATTCGCTCGATGTGGCTGTGCGTGTTTTGGCCTTTTTGACTACTTCCACATCATGGTACAGCTCATAGAGTTCGCGGTTGTGTCTTCTTCTCCATTCGCCCTCCTCACACATAGGACCAAAAATCCGCCGAAGTATTTTTCTTTCGAAGAAACCCAGTATCAGCTCTACGTTCTTGCTTATCGTCCAGCACTCGGCGCCATTAAGCAGAACTGGCAGGATAAGGGTTCCATAGAACACACATTTCGTCCTTCGAGTTAGAAGTTTTGAACGCAATTGTTTGGCCAAGCCGAAGTAGCAACGGTTTCCTAGGTTAATTCTTCGCCGGATCTCCACTAGGGTGTCATTTGTTGAGTTCATGTTTACTCCGAGGTAGGTGTCCTAGGCGGTGGACAGATGCTTGATTTTTTGTTGATAGCATGTACTTAGTCTTGTCCTCATTTTCTTCAAGGCCAACGGATTTCGCCTGTTCTTCAATCGCCGTGAATACTTCTATCACGGTACACTGGGAGCGACCGATGATGTCAATATCATCCGCATATCCCAGGATCTGAATGGACCTGTTGAAGATAGTGCCTTCCGTGTTGACACCTGCCATGCGCACTATCTGCTCCAGTACAAGACTGAAGAATTCGCATGATAGCGCATCTCCATGCCGAAATCCGGTGCATGTTTGAAATAGTTCGGAGGAAATACTTCCAAACTGCACGTTGCAGCGCGTGTTTTCGAGCGTCACGCGACACAACTGAATCAGTTTTGCCGGGATTCCGAATTCGGCCATCGCCATATAAAGCTCCTGACGATGTATGCTATCATACGCGGCTTTGAGGTCGATGAATAGGTGGTGTGTTTCGACTCGAAATTCGTTGGTCTTTTCCAGGATTTACCTCAATGTGAAAATTCTGTCTATAGTCGATCTGCCGGGCCGGCAACCACTCTGGTATGCGCCGATTAGTGTGTTGCAGAAGTGTTTAAGACGTTCACACAGTACGTTGGATAGAATCTTATATGCGACACTAAGCAGGGATATGCCTCGATAGTTCTTGCAAGACATAGGATCGCCTTTTTTGTAGATAGGGCATATGGAGCCGACAGTCCAGTCATCGGGCATGTTTTCTTCCACCCATACTTGGTTGATGATTCGGTGCATGCTCTCCACCATAACATCACCACCGTATTTAAAGAGCTCCGCTGGTAAACCATCAGACCCTTCGGCCTTGTTGTTCTTAAGCGTTTTTATAGCTAAGCCAACTTCTTCTATACTATGAGGTGGAACTGGTTCTTCATTGTCTGGACGCTGGTTCTCGTCTTGCCCTATCACTCTCTCTACATGATGCCCCTTAAGCAGCTGCTGGAAATGCTGCTTGAACACATCTACTATTCCCTGCACTTCGGTGAATAGATTTCCTTCGCTGTCTCGAAGAGCCTGCGTTCCGGTTTTGTAGCCAGCAGCCAGTTGCTTGGCTTTTTTATAAAACCTCCGGATGTTATTACGATTGCACGACTCTTCGATCTCCTTGGCTCCCTTCTCCTGGCTCGATATTCTTCTCTCGCTGCCCTTGTTTTGCGCTGCAACGCTTTCTTGTGTGCATCTGCTGTCATTTTTTTCCTGTACACGCATTCATCATCATACCACGTGCTCTTTCTCTGGAATGGCTGGATCCCTACAGTAGTTTGGGCTACCTCCTTGATGATGTCGCGATACTGGCACCTGCAGCCAAAAAAAAGAAACCTCTTGTTCGATGACGAATGTACGGAGGTGCATACTGCCAAACAAAAGGCATACAAAGGTGCTCTGCGGAATGAGTGCTGCTCGTGAGCTCTATGAACAGAAGACAAAAGACTTCTTGGAAAAAAACGAGCACGAGAAGCACGAGGTGGAGGAAATGGAGAGATGGTACGGCAGGAGTAACTTTCGAAAATTCATTCAGAAAATTAAAGGAACATGCCAGGGCTACAAAGTCAAAAGAAAAGCCTGCAAAGATGGAAACATGGAAACGCAGTCAGTGCTGAAAATATGGAAAGATCTTATTCTGCGGACTATATGACGGCGACGACGACCATAATTCCGAGGTCAGACCAAATAAATCATCAACACTGGACGATAATAGCAGAGAATTCCGGTTACCCGACCTAGACGAAGTTAAGATAGCGATATCGAGACTACTGTCGAGCTATTTAAAGCAGCTGGATATGACCTGCGTAGGAACATGCACCAGCTCATCTGGAAGATATGGTTAGAAAAACATTCTCGATGAGTTAAACTTCAGAATCGTTTGCCCAATCCACTAAAAAGGGCAACTGCTACAACTAAATCAGTCTCCTGAACATTGTCTACAACGTTGTTTTACTGAATTGAACTGCTGTGGACGTTTTATACTTACAATAGTAGAAAAAGTTCACTCAAAAGATTTACACCTACGCACTGCCCAAATTTTTTTTTGGTTAAAACACTGCACTGCACTATCTTTTCAATTTTTTTGCCAAAGGGACCATAGGTAGGAACTTATTCTTCTTCTTAAGTATCCCTGCAGTCCGAGGTGAACCTGGGCCCCAACCAAGAAGCCATTCCACCTGACACGCTCTTTCGCCAGCTCCTTCCATCTGTGATGCACTTCAAGTTGGCTGAGGTCCCCTTTGTACCAACGTAGTCCCCGAGGCTTGGATTTGAAAATTATTTGGGCCGGAGCTGTGGTGTCTATTCCCTCTATATAGCCTAGCCATCTTAGCCGTCTGGAATAAAGACAGTTTGGTCTTGCGAGAGAGGGCTCTGATAGTCATTGCCCTCGGAGCCGAAGAAACAGCGTTTGACAAGAATTACTCTGCCTCCTATTTCCGTGCCGGTATCATTGCTGCTTGTAATGGCGGAGTCAAGGTAGACGAAGATTTTAACTACCTCCAAGTTATAGCTGCCAATTATCACAATCTGGCCAAGTTCTCGATGTTGGGAGTCTTTTTTTGATGGCAGCATATATTTGGTTTTTGCCTCATATATGTGAGACCGATTTTAGCCGCTTCCGCTTCGATAGCGGATGTCATCTGCGTACGCAAGCAATTGGGAAAATTTGTAGAGAATCTTTCCCCTTCTATTGGCCAGTGAATTTTGCACGATTCTCTCTAAAGCGATGTTGAAAAGTTACATGACAGCGCGGCGCCTACACAACCTGACGAATTTGACAGGAATGGCAAAACTAAATATGGCATTATACAGCTCATCTCTGGACGGAATTCTCTTCTTTAATCGTCCAGTGTTGATAGTTCATTCTGCCTGATCTTGGAATTTTGGTCGTCGTTGCCATTATAGAGTCTACAGAAGTGGTCTTTCCATATTTTCAGCACCAACTGCGATTCTACTTCTAAGTTTCAGTTTTCGAGTTTGTAGGCTTCGAATTTTCGAACGTCATTCCTGCCGCACCATTTCACCATTTCCGCTTAAGCATGCTTCTCGTGCACTTTCTTCTTTCTTTTAAGAGGTCTTCCTTCTTCTATTCGAAGAGCTAACGAGCAGCTCTCGTCCTGCAGAGCATCTTTGTACGTCTCTCTTTGTACTCTTTGTACGTCATCGAACCACAGGTGTCTTTGTGGTGGCAGTTTAAGACCCATTATGTCAGAAGAGCTTCTCACTTTTCACCGTCAAAAAAGGTGGTCTGGCCTGACTCTGCTGTCCGCCTGATATCCGCAACCACACCCTGGCTGCAGCAAGGTAGTTATCCGAGTTTATTTTGGCTCCTCGGTAGAACGTCAATTGTGTTTAACGTGAACACCTGTCGTGGAGACTTAAGTTCACGGGATGCCTTTACATCCATGGGAGCAAAGATACGCCTTTACATCGCAACATAGAGGTTATACCAAAGAGGAACTGCGTTGAGGACACAGTGGCTTCTCGTCGATCGCAATGTGGTCAGTCTGGTTGACGGTTGATTGATCTGGAGACCGCCAAGCCCTTTGTGGATGTTGAGGTGTGAAAACCGCGTCCCGTTACGAAGTCTTCGAACCTGTCTCTGTTTTCGGATATTGTGTCGTGCAGGCATTGTTTCCCAATGACGCGCTCAAAAACGACTTCATTGTGTCTGACTATAAGGTCATAGAACTCGTCCTTGATTACGTCATCCTTTTCATCTGTAGGGGCGTGTACGCAAATATGGCTGATGTTCCCGAATTTGGGCTTGATTCGGTTTGTAAACGGGGTCGTACACTCACATGCCGGAAGGTTAAGACTTTTTGTCTTAGTCTGCCCGGGGCAATTAGTCCGCATACAAATAAGCGCTGCGTTCTCTCTTTTAAGCAGTCACCGTAGAGTAACTTTTGCAGTTTTTCATTAGGTTTTTGTCTGGCCCATTTAATCGCAGGTCTTAGATTGTGGTAATAGTTACCTAATGGCAGTCTAGGGCCTCCGCCAATTGTTCGGCTACACGCGATCTGTTAAGGGATCTTACTATACATTCCAGGTGCAGAGCCGAAATTCATAGTTCGCTTTGAGTTTGCTGGGGTCGTCAAAATTGTATCCGTCCGTATCAGAGGCATTGTCTCCGAACAATTTGTTGTTTTCCGTATTACCCCTACTCGCAACCCCCAACCTGGAGGGCTAGTTCCTTAGTATATCACCAAGGACAAAGGTGGAGTCAGTATCTGTGCGAATATATTTAAATGTGATACCTTGTAGGGTACGATGATGGGAGCAGAGCTACCACTTGCAATGTGTAGTGATGCATTATCATGAAGCCAAATCACTACTGTTCGTTTCTCATGCAAATCTTGATTCGAATCAGTCGATGTCAATGGTTCGGCTAGAGTTGCTCATGACCTTTAACGCTAAGGATTCTCAAAATGTTCAATTCGATGGAGAAATGCATTTGTTTTATATCTGGCGAACTGTCATTCATTCAGTTCATATGGTAATCATTTTCCAATCTTCTGTATCTTTCCCAATTCTTTATTGGCTTCACAAGCCACATTCAACTCAAAGCACTACAATTTAGCAAGAGCATGCTCATTATAAGCTTCGGCAGGTGTTTGGTGCGATTCTGGAGCAGCTTTCTTCAAATGCTAGCAGAAAGTCTATCGTAGTTTATAGGTAACAAATTCGATGTGTTGTATGAAACCTTATCAGATGTCAACAAACGTCAACTAGGGCCATCTATGAACAAATTTCGGTTTCATATTGGCCGACCTTCTATTCCACGTTTTTTTCTGTAAAAGATTCGGTGGAAAGGTGAAATTTTCCTGAACTAACCAGTAAATAAGGGCCTGTTCTTGTTTATATTGAGATATCCAATGTGCAACTGTATTAACTTAAATCGTAAGTCCGTTACATTTTGTATACCGGTGTGCGTTATCATTTCATAAGACAAGATAATTTGCTCAAATTGGAGCATGTTCCTACCGATTTATTTAAAGAAATGAAAGCACATACGTTTGGATAAATGAACAACATCTACAGAGAGTTTGGTCCTACCTACCAACCATTCCTACTTGATTGACCAACCAACTAACACAAAGATCTAAGCGGAGAACATTAGTGCAGATATAACGAGGCAGTTATTCCCAGAAATAAAAACAAGAAATCTACATTCCCTGCTAAATTGTCGTAACACAATTGTCAGTGGACGTTTACATTACCCATCAGCTGAATGCTAAATGACCTCTCGTCCTTTCAAAATCGACTAAACAAACAAAACCATTTCCAAGAAGCCTTAATCGTGACAATAACACTGCTCACTGACTTCAGTTATTATGTACAACATTAGTCGAAACTTGGGCAGTTTTTCTCTTCGCCACAGGATACATTACCACCACACAAAAGCATTGTATTGTTTGGAAGTAAAAAAAAAACCAAAAAAAACTAAAATCAAATTTACCAGGATAACCTTCAATGAATGGCATCTTCCTTGCCACCTCATTACCACAGAGACAGATGGTTTACTCATCAATATCCAGCTGTGCATACTATATATATTTTTTTCCTTCACCAAAGGTAACTATTTACACTTCCAATCGAAGTCAGTCCAAGTCTATGCTTGTACCGCTTTACTGAATAAATTGACAAGAAATCTCCGGTAGTTGAAGTCATACACAAAAGTCACGCAGACATCATCATTACCATCCAAACAGCAATCAACAATAACGTGACAAGTCCTACTGGGAGTGACATTGCCACCATTTTCAGGGCCGTAAGAGAGAGTAAAAAAAAAAGAAACACGGCCACCTTCTGAATCCGGGGGAACATAAAACATTACTTAGCCAAACATCAACAATGTTGTTGTTATTTTATTTTCCTCTCTTCTGTCAAAGTGATGTTGGCACTTCCGAAGGACGAAAGAGCAAAAGTTCCCAGAGTACATAACTAACGGCGCGGCGACACAATTTCATTTTCACTTCTTTTTTTTTTGTCATACTAGTCGTATACGTAATATTTTGTCCATTTTTGCTGGTACAAGGACTAAAGTTGAATCAACTCGAGTCCTTTGCTATCAGCTAACATCGGCATCGTCATCACTAGGACAAGAGCAGTTGGTGTAACAGCAGCAATTGCAAGAGATTTAATGTGTTGGTTGCTGAACGATGAACGACAAACGATGAACGATATCATAACAGCGGTAATAACCTTGTCCCGCTGAGAAGAGAGCTGCTTCCCTTAATGATGCTAACAACATTGCCACGCCATAAGCCTGCAACACAAGTTAACCAAAAGCAAAAAAAAAAAAAGGACAAACTGCCTCGTAAAAAAATATACAACAACCAGAGACTTTCAATGTACTTTTGTACCCCCTGAGAGGGAGGAAAATTAATAGGGGACAACAATTTGCGGCACAGAAAATGAAATGATTTAGATCAGTGATGGCGGCAAGGATATACCATGACCTACCATGAACTTTTCCCTCTTTTTTGCACGAACTTTTCTTCTTAATTTATTTGTTTTTGCATTTTTATCATAACCAACATCGCAGAAAACTATTGTCAAGGGGCGCATTTGAATCCAATAGTCAAAAATGTTCAACTGCCCCGAATACTGGTGTTAGATGACTGACTGAAGGACTGAAGGACTGAAGGACTGAGGGACTTTTAATACTTAATTTAGCAAAGAAAAGGCCCGAAGGAGGGAAAGATTTCAGTCCGAGGTGGACCTGGGCCAAAGTCAACAAGTATCTCCAGGTGTTTTGCTAGCTGCCTCCAGTTTCATACGCTCCGTTACTGAGGTCCCCTTCTACTTAGGTGCGCCACCTGAGTCTCGGTCTTCCTCTAGTGAGGAGATCCTCGGAGGCGGATTCAAAGACTTTTCGGTGTCCATCCGCTCTACATAACCCAGCCATCTCACTCATTGAACCTCCACTCGCTTGGTTAATTCTAAGATTGAGCCTTTTGTGTATGTGCGAGAGCTTTGCACTATTCTTCAGGAATTATGTTGAAGAAATCGCATGACAACGCATCGCCTTGTCTAAATCCTTCTGGACATCAAAGGTCTCGGTGAGATCTTTATCGACCTAGATGGAGCAGCGTGCGTTCTCTATCGTCATCCTGCACGGACGGATGAGTTTGGCAGGGATGCCAAAACTAGACATTGCTCTGTATAGATTGCCTACACGGCCTTATGGATGTTCCCCAAGATCTGCCGTAGTGTGAATATCTGGTCGATGGTGGAGTTTCCTGGCCTGAAGCCACACTGATATGGACCTATCAGGTTGTTGACGAACGGCTTCAGGCGTTCACACAATACGGCAGACAAGATCTTGCATGCGATGTTAAGGAGACTGATGCCTCTGTTGTTGGCGCAGTTCAGAGGATATTCTTTCTTGAGAATCGGACAAACAATGCTGAGGTTCCATTATCGGGACTTTCATCCGACTATATTTTACAGACGAGTTGTTGTATGCTCCTTATATAGTCATCGCCTGGCGTTTTTGTTCATCGTACAAATTGTGTTCCGTTCGCTCATGAGCAGCTCTGGTCCTATGCAGTGCCGCTTTATATGCATCTTGTTTAGCTACATGTGCTTGCTGGCATTCATCATCGAACCAGCGGTTTCCCACAATAATAGCTTGTCTTAGCATAGTTCGGAATACCCGCAACAGTGCTTTGGCTACAACAAGGTAGTTCTCCGAGTCGATGTTTGCTCCTCGGAACGTTCGGACATCAATAATACTGGAGAAGTGAATTGAGTCGATCGCAATGTCGCAATGTGGTCAATCTGGGTGACGGTTGATTGATCAAGAGTTCTCCAAGCCCCCTTGTGAATATCGATGTTTCGATGTTTCGTCCCGCCGCAAATTCAATTAGCCTGAATGCATTAACGGAGGTGGTGTCCTACGCGCTATACCATTCGAAAATGTCCTTTTCCTAGTTGTGCATTAAAATCGTCGTTTAAGAGCTCGCAGAAGCTATCGTTGCTATCGTCATCTTTTACCTCTGTGGGTGCGTATTGCACATAAAGCTAATATTGGAAAATTAGGCTTTGATACGGATTGCTACGAGGCGCCCGTTCACATGCTGGAAACTCTGGACTTCTTGCCTAAATCTGCCTCCAACAACAAATCCGCATGCAAGTAGGCACTGCTTTTGCCATCTATATAAGTCGCCGTGGTAGATGTCGCAGTTTCTCATCCTCTTTTTGTTCGGCCCATCCCATTGCATTTCTTGGATGGCGGTAATGTTTTCTTTGCAGCAGTATAAGGCCTCCGCTTGTTGTTCGGCTGCACGTGCATATCCGAAGTTCGTTGTCCTTAAATCGTTTGCATTGGTTGTCAACAGTAGATCCGTCCCTATCTGAGGCTTGTTTATGTTTCGGAACTTTTGATTTTTTTCCATGGTCGGGCAGTTACCTCGGGGGCACAACCCCTTACCCCTAGGATGAGTGGGCAGTTTGATCGAAAGCCAGTAACCTGTTCTGGGATGTGAGAGTTGATGTATGCTCAATAAGGGCTCTTCCGCCATCATCTCTTTTCCAAAATCCTGACTTAGTCGCAGAATTCCTTACCGGCCTGAGCTCCAAATATGTCAGAGTAGTCCGTATTAGGTCTCATTTGATTCGGAATTGTTTCCATCGTTAATTCCATCTGGAAAATTCATCCTTTGTCCTGTTTTTAGTGCTGCTATTTTTGGCTGCTGGTCAGTACTCGCGCTTAAAAGTTTAGCAGGTCTAGCCCGGGTAGGCATTGACCAGTACCCGGTGGTTACCACGTGGAGGTATTACAAGCACAATTGGTGTTTAGAAGATATAGAACAGTGGGTATCGCCAGATTGACATCTCTCAGTGCCTACACTATTACTGCGGCACCTAACCGTTGTTCATATTTCTTGTGAACGCCTCTAAATTACTTCATCACCGAAATAACTATTGACGAAGCCTTTGTTGTTGTCCGGTTTCCCATCTCTATGCTATTTCATTAGGTCAGCCGTAAGATAGTTGTAGTTGAGGTTTTTATTTTCCTGCTTTTTACGGATACAATCTTACGGATGGTCCTGATTGCTCTTTTGTTGATATACTTACTGCAGTATTGTGCCTTGTAAGCAAAAAGCCTTATAAAACCGATTGCAGATTAAATGGATGTTGTAAGCCAAAGGTAAGATCTACCTCTTTAGCCTTCCAGTAACTCAAAATGTTGGTTTGCTCTCTAGCAATCGGCTCTTACTAATATCTCTCAAATATATTTAAATTTACGACTTCGTTATACTCGTATAGTGAGCCTCGACTGTGTTGTATTCTTTTTCAGTCCATCTCACCAAAGTGCCGATTAAATCAGAGTTGGGGATAGCATGCTTCGGGTCATCAAATCATCGGCTTCGTGTTGAGTAGACACATGATTCTATTAGTCGATGTAGGCACATTTTTAAACCTCCTCGACTATGTTTCGCCCAAAGCCTCTCATTTCGAAGTCTGCTCGAGTGGAATCGCTTCAAGTGAACGTAGAAATGCCACCAGAGTCTGTTAAATGTAATTTTGAATCTGAGCTAGTATGACTGTTGTACACAGTTCTAAGCGCGGAAAAAAGGGTCGGATTTATTGGTGCACTATTGGATATCGGCATATGCAAATACATATGCGTGTCAACTGTCTTTAATCTCAAATACACTGCTGCTCCATATGCTTGCAACCAGCAAAAGCCAACGATAAACTCCAGATGGTTAAAGAAAATGTTCTGAAAGTTCTGAAAGATTTTACCTACGACTGTTGATTGTTTGCTTCTGTTTTAGGGGATTCGGACAAATCATTCAGTAAACTAACAACTTATTTCTTAGGTTCGAAACAAAGACTTCTAAATCGGTTTTCTGTCTATTTAAGATTGGCAAGCAATGATCTACCTGAATATTTCAAAATCTAAATACGAGTAGTTTCGAGTGAATTCTTGAACTAAAGGAGCATTTCAGAACTTAATCCTCTTGCTGATACGTCAGGTGGCTTTGAAGGTGATATTGTAATTGAACACTGCAACCACAATTTACACGTGCATTCGAAACCAAGTTCTATTTAAACATCAGGTCGTTCCAGCCTTGGAAGAAAAATATATTTTGGATTATCTACGAAAGTTAAATTTTAAAAAATCCACAATATAAATCAGAGCACCAAAGCATGTAGCCCCATACGAAACACCCATATTAGTGGGAGTAACCGGGTATCATGTCTCTCTTCTAGTAGATTTGCCTCACTCCAGACACGAATAAAAGTGAGCTTTGTTACTAAACAGGATTTCACAAAAAAAAAAAGCAGCTGCTTAGGAACGAAATTTGTGAAATCCTGTCCCACTATGGTCCCGTGGCTTCACTTCCAACATTACCTGTATCTTATGCACAGTTGGATGGGATATTTGTGTCAAATTTCATGGAAAGTCATTAAGCATGGCTCTAAAGCGCTCGCCGTCCACAGTAGTCGATTGGCACGGAGCGTTTTCGAAAAAAATTAGGCCCGATGCAGTAACTCTCAGCGAGTGTAATGACTCTTCTTGAGTTATACGCGCATCTTTGATACCCCAGAACCGATTATTTTGCTTATTCACATATCCACAAAGATGAAAACTGCCCCTTGTCGCTCATGATGATTTTCAAATGATGATCGAGGCTTAGGATGGCTTGAGCGTAGGTTACACGCACTTGGCGGTCAACAGCTAACAGCTGATGCGCTGTCAGGACTTTGCAAGGGAACATCTTACACTGTTCCACCAAAATTCTTGGTAAAAAACGCCGATTGATGCCCAATACTCTGTGGTCCTCTGCAACATCTTCAATATCTTCAGCTGCGATATTCTCAGCAGAACTGCTGCTCCAGGGCCGGCCAGAGCTGGTAGCATTTCGTGTTGACCCACACTAAATGTCGAAGTGTTTGCCCAGTTCGCGTCAGACGACCGACTTTTGCGAAACCTGGTACATATATATCAATTCACCATGTAGCTTGGGTCACTTTACTAGGTAGGGTGAAAAGTAATCTCCTTGGGAATGTAAAAAAAATTTTTTTAAATGTTTTTTTTATTTTGTTCAACACTGTCCCCTTTTAGCTTGATACACTTATTCCAGCGATTTTCCAACTTCTTGATCCCGTCCGAAAAGTAATTTTCCGGAAGGTCTGCAAAATACTCCTCCGTGGCGTCGATGATTTCCTCGCCTGAGCTGAATTGTTTATTGATCAGCCATCTTTTGAGCTTTGGGAAGAGATGATAGTCCGAGGGAGCCAAGTCGGGCGAATACGGTGGATGGGACAGCAATTGGAGCAGTACGTCATTGTAGCCGTGGTTGCGATGCTCTTATGCATCGGCGCATTGTCCTGCCTCATATGAGGCCGTTTTGCAGCGATTTTGGCCTTCAATCGCTCCAATAATGCACAGTAATACTCGCTGTTGAAGGTTTTTCTTTTTTCGAGGTAGTCCACGAAGACTATGCCATGAGAATCCCAGAAAACCCACGCCATAACCTTTCTGACCCATTGAGCCTCCCTCGGCCGCTTCGGAGCACTCGTGCCGGCTTCAGTCCATTGCCGGGCACTCATTCTGTTCTCTGGTGTATAATAGTGGATCCAGGTTTCATCAACAATTACCAATCGACGCCAAAAGTCCGCCCGATTCCGCATCAGCAAGTCCAAACACTTTTTCGAAGTGCTCTCGCGTTCGTGTTTTTGGTCAGAAGTGAGTATGCGCGGCACCCAGCGGCAGGATAACTTTTTCATATGTAGAATATTGCCAACAATATGACGTGTGCATTCAGTACTAATCTTTGTGGTATCTGCTAGCTCGCGCACCTTCACTTTCCGGTCAGCCAAAACCATTTCATGTAATTTGTTGACATTGTCCTCTGTAACCGCATCGGAGGGCCTGCCGCTGCGGACTTGATCGGTAGTGAAGTTACGGCCACCACGAAACTCTCGAAAACAATATTTGACGGTGTAATCTGACGAAGCATTAGCCTCATAATATTTGTCCAAATTTTCTTTTGTTTCCTTCGCCGTTTTGCCTCTCCAAAAATAATGTTTTATGAGAGAACGAAAATCGTTTTTGTCCATACTCAGCATGATGCCAAACACGTTAACAACAATCAGCTGTCAAAACAAAACTAAAGACAGCATCGCACTGAAATTTGGCATGTCAGCTTAAATATGAACGGACTTCAAAGCACCATAACCTGTTTTGCAGTAGCAGCGCATTCTGGCGGTCAAGGAGGTTACTTTTCACCCCACGTAGTAATGCAGGGTTTCCGTGCCTATGCTGATTCTCTTGGCTTTGTTAAACGATGGCCCAGAGAGTTACCTGACACTTACGTACAGGGACCTCAAATTCGTGCGGCTAATTCTCGAATATGCTTACCAGGTAGCCCTTATTATGAAAACCATATTGTAAGTATTAAAGCTGTCAAACGCAGATTCCTACACGCTTTGGACAGACTCCGATGGGCTGACTACTACATGCATCTGGCTAATGAGAAGCGACTTAAATATCTGGAAAAACGTCGCGAAGCCACCGATGTTTTCATTATACGAGTACACCAGCTTTTAACCGGTATAGATTTTCTCTATACTAATCCAATCATTGTTTCGTATGCTATGTGAAGCTAATGAAACTCCCAGCGTTTTCGATTTCCATAGCAGCAAAAGTACCCTTTTAAACGCCGTCAATCACCGCCTTTCCGGAGTTCTTAAGTTTTATTTTCAGTCCGTGGTGGAGCCGGTCCTGTTAAAATACGAATTTAAAGTATATCATGGGTCGCTTTTTATTTTCATAAAGCCCATGCGCATCCTATCTGTCCAAAGCCAGTCTTGCGTCGTTATGGTAGGCCTCTTGAATCTATTAACACTGGAATTTTGTGATTTTCTCTAAGACAAATCTTTGATGCTCAACATATTTGACGGTAATATATCCGGTACTGGTATATGCTACCTGTAACATGTCGCCAAGTTTCCTGTGTTTTGTATTGAACACAACGTAGGTAATTAAGTCCTCAGATAGGCACATCCCTTTGAGTATACGATGATAAACAATCTTCCTTTGTTTGAAGTTCTGTTTGCAGCCAAATCAACGTGTCTTAGTCATATTCTGGGTGAAGCATCGTACACTTTTCGAGTATACAGTGAATGGGTATTTAGGTGCCAATTGTCTTCTTGTAAAAAGTATATAACGAGATGACACTTAAAAACCAGTCTAAAATCTTCACTTCGGACAGGCAAAAGTGTCGGTCAAGTCCCATATGTCGTACGTTCCAATCATCAGCATACGATTTAGACAACACTGAGCCAACTCTACACTCGAAGTCGTCTTCCACTTAATTTGAAATCCTTCGAAAAGGGGGTTTCCTTTGTTAAACGGAATGTGACACGATTACTCTAAGAACCTTTAATTTTATGACCCCTAAACCCATTCAGAAACAAGCCAATAAAATTGGCATTTATAGACTTCCGGAAGATGGGTCTGCACCCTACTATACAACAACAAATACCAATACTAACCCATTGCTTAAGTTCCATAAAAATTTATTACCTAAGTGACCTTAAATCCAATCGTGTGTTTAATTGTAGCATTTATCGATCCCTGGGGATATCTTTTACCGTATACATAACGTTTGTCTTGCTTACTTGCCATCCTTGCATAAACATTCCTACCCCCGCCTTTGCTAATTTATTTTCTTTGTTATTGTTGTTATCCTGTGTCGTCGTTGGTAAATATTGCAATTGTCATATGGGAGATGCTTCTTTTATGTCCTTTTTTTGTTGCCACCACTGTCATAGTAGTGGTAGTAATGTTGGGTAGTTTTAGTCGTCCACGTCAACAGTACTTTTGTTTTGAGTGTGCCAAAAGTAGGAGTACACGAGTGCACAGTTGGCAGCTGAGTTGATCCATTGGACAAGGTATGAACGGTCCTGTTGCATTGGGATTTCCCTTTGGGAATTTCGAATTTTCAATGCAAACACAACAGCAACAGTATGAGTAAAAGCAACAGCAGTTGGTACGAAACACAACTTTCTTGAAAAGTCAATATGAAGTTGTTTTCATTTACAGTAGAGTGATGCATGGTTTTATTTTAAATTTTTAACACAGAATCTTACCGGGCACTCCTTAGATACGTTTATATCCGTCAAATACAAAGGTGAACCTCTAACAACTGAATACCGACTTACTAACTAACTTACTAGGTGACACTAGAGTTTGGAGCGAACCTGGAGTTAACTAACAAACTCGTTCCTGAGCTAAATGCCTTCGGTGCCGCACTAAAAGTTGGTATAGGTCTCCTTCTACTTGTTAGTACCACCTAAGATACAGTCTATCTTTACTGTGTTCTTTAGGTTCAAGATTCTGCGTGCCGTAGCACTGCTCCACGTTTACTCAAAGTGTATTGTACTGGTTATCCTAGGGGCCCGATGCCCATTTTTTGACCTGATCGATGCGGCGGTTTCGTATAGTTAGTCGTTGAATAACCTCGACCAAAGCCCTTCAGTGCAAATGGAACCAAGTATTTCAGCCATAATTTATTCCTTGAGGCGACATTCAAGGATATCTTCATTCGATTTTGATAGGACCAATCAAGTAGGACAAGTTTTAGTTGTTCGAGACAGGGCATACAATTTTATTGGCCTTTTTTACCCAAGGAAACGGTGATTAGCAAGGTCCCGACCCAATTATAAAGGGTATGACTCTCAATGACGTAGCCTAGTAATAAACAGGGGTAGAGCAATACTGATCTTCTGATTATCCTTACCGAGCCTTAATAAGCAAGGCATCATATAAATCCAGTCAGGGCTTGACTTGGAAGAGTTGGGAGCGTCATAATTGCTATGGTTTATACCTAAAATCGCAAGGAGGGTCGCTGTAACTCCACGAGTTGGATAAGACAATGTAAAGTTGTTAAAATTACTGCTCTTATCGATTGCGGATACTTTGCCATTACCACGTGATCCCTTCCAATCAAAGGAATGACGAAGAGCGCTGGCCAGGCATATACTGGCCCCCATGGATGTATTGGCGTCCCGTGGAGTTAAATCAATTTTTTGTCTAATTCGACGATGTTGTGAGTCCATTTTAAACCCCTTTCGCTACACTCCCAAAGACAATGAGATGTTGGTCTTTGTCGCTGTATACAGTCCGTAGATCAGCACTTCCCTCATTCGTCCTTACAGAATTCTGTTTGTAGTTTCTTGACCCGGAATATCATCTTTCCTTTCATGCAAAATTCTTACTACAACATCACTGACTATCCTCGATCTGGCTCTTCCCGTGGTATTTCTTCTTCCTTCTGAGAAGTTGGTGCTCATTCTTCGCTTCAGAAGGACTTTCCCATCTCTACATCTCTGAACGTGCCTGCATGCATTCATAATAATACCATGAGATTCGTGGTGATGGGCCGGTCAAATTTAGCAGATCGCAGGCGGTAACTTTCATGGTTTTCTGGCAACCTTAACACTGGGTACGAAGAACATCTAGCGAGGTGAAGATATTATTAACTGGCAATAGTGCTATCGAGGTCTTGTTATTACGGCTTTGCGTCGGCAAACTTCCTCGTAATACTATTTCTTCTTAGCGATGCTTTAAATATTCTCACTTGTAGCTCAACTCTAACAAGTATGTGGTCTGAAGCAATATTGGCTACCTAAAGTGTCCCCGAGTTGTTAGACGTTACATAGTGTACACACATCGTTTGGCTTATTCTGGAATGGATCACTTACTCATCATTTGTATCCGAGGGTTTCGGTTTTGAACCTGAAGAGAATCTTTAACCTGATGTGTTGTGGCACCCCTTGGACATACGTGGCAATAGGTTATGAGTGCTGAGTCAAGGCCATAGGTGCATGCGATATCATTGATTCTACCTGGGAAGTTTTTTCACTCTTCTTTCAGTCAGTCCTTTAACTTTTAGCCTTCATGTTTTCGCAGGCAGTTTGTAAGACACACCACAAGGATAAAAGGAAGTATTTTAGGCAGTCGGTAGATATTCAGTCAATCGTAGGCTATACAGAGTGCAGATGCCTAAATTTTGAAGTTAAACTCAGACAGCAGTCGATCATGTAAGAGAAAAAATAGTCTTAGGGGACCTACGGTTATGATTTGACCTGCATAGTTAACTCAATGCCGCATTTGTCCCCGGCAGGATTTATTTAACTCTTCACAATTAAGTTAGTCAATGACTTCAAATAGTTCCTTTATGGATGAAGCTTAAGGACACCCAAGACAAGTAGTTGCACGAAAACTTTAAGCAGCTTTTAAGAGTAATGAAGAGGATGGGCTCTTTATTGTAACTTGGGAGCTTCTATTTTTTCTCCAGGTCAGCTGAATATAGAAAAGGAACTTCTCTATGCATCCCAGCCGAAAATTACAAGGGACACTGATGATGTATTGTGAATTTGCATGCTATTGTATCTCAAGCTCCTTTTAAAGTCATTCTTGGTAAACTGTGAGATAAGGCTCTTTTATAATTTATCGATTCCAACACTTCTAGGGCGCCCTTCCATTCATTTTGAATCAACTATAGCTTCCCAACAAATTTATTGTGCAATATGTTTCCTTTTTTTTTTTTTTTGTAATTTTTGCTTCCGATCGGATATAAGTTCTCCTTGGAGAATAGGAAGCAGCAGTATGTGTTTAAATAAAAAACAGCTGTTGCAGCAGAACTTTAACAAAACGGATGTGAGAGTATCCTCGAAATATGTACTGACACAGCGCACACATTGCATAAACCATGGCGACTTTAGAGAATTTTCATTTTCATTTCTCCTCAGATTCATATCTGTCATCATCGTCCTCCACTGCTTCATCTCATATTGTACAATACAACGTAACAGAAGGGCCAAGGAGGCAAGAAAAAAACAAAGTGTGCCAATTTGCAATTTCGGAGTAATAAAATTTTTGGAGATTTTTTTTTTGTTCTTATTTTATGACAGCACGCTGAGGAAATTCATTTGTTCGCATCGTAAATTTGTTTGCCTTCCTGGATCTGTATCAGATGTATCTGAAGGTTATTGTGGGATAGAAAGTGGAAGATTGAAATGCGAGATGAAATTGAGGACGATTGACATGCGGTTGATGGTCAATTATATGGTCACCAGGGGAATAGTCCTTGTTGTCCATGGACACTGTCTCTAAGTGTGTTTGACATTCATACCGAGTACGTATTTGTATACGAATGTGTGGGAATTAAAATAAAAAAACTTGTCAACTTTATTTTTGAAGAACATTTTTATTTTTGTGCCCGGATGTAGAATGTTAAATGTGATGGATATGTGTGGAAGCTAAATCCATTTTCGAGGTGATACTACCTGAGAGTACTTTTTCGTGCTCAAATATCATCGGCCTACGTGTGATACACTAGTAGGGGAGGAGCTATTTTGGGAAATGAATTCGACACCGCTGACACGTACTCGTAGAATGTCAAATTATCGTCTGGCAAAAAATGAAATGGACGAAAGATACAGCAAATAAAGGACCAAGTACGCCCAGTCAGTCCGTGTACAGCGGACAAATAAATGAGAAGTTTCCGAAAATATGTTTAATATTGAAGGATCTAGGACATGTAGGGCTGCATTGGAATGGCACAATACTTTGATTTTTTTACTATACAGGGTCGCATTTTTGATTCAGATTTTGATCAAATTTGCATTTCAATAAATTTCTTGGGTCTTGCCATTATAAAACATTACTCAAATGTGCTCCACAGGAGTTCTTGCAGGACTTGATTCTCACAAGGTTATTTTTGAGGATTTTCGATACATCTTCTTCTTGTTTTAGTTGCGCTACAGCCTGGGGTGGACCTGGGCCTCAGTCAGCAAGCTTCTCCAGCCAGCCCGATCCCTGGCTGGCTGCCTCCAGTTTCGCACGCTAGTTTGGCTGAGGTCCCCTTCCACTTGCGTGCGCCACCTGATTCTTAGCCTTCCTCTACTGCGCTGTCCCTCGGGAGCGGATTCGAAGACTTTTCGGACCGGGGACTACATGACCCAGCCATCTCAGTCTTTGGATCTTCACTCTTCTGGTTAGGTCGATGTCGCTGTAAGATCCGTAGAGTTCATTGTTGTACCTTCTCCTCCATTCACCGTGAATGCATGGCGCTCGTTCACATGCCGGAAACTCAAGACTTCTTGCCTAAGTCTGTCTCCAACAGCAAATCGGCATCCAAATAGCCGCTGGTTTTGCCGTCGATAACAATCGCCGTAGTAGATGTCGCAGTTTTTCTTCCTCTTTTTTTCCGGCCCATCCCATCGCGTTTCTTTAATGGCGGATATGTCTGCTTTGCAATAGACTAGGTCCTGCGCTAGTTGTTAGGCTGCACGTAGTCTATTAAGGGACCTAACATTCCACGTGCATATCCGAAGCTCATTGTCCTTAAATCGTTTGCGTGGGTTGTCAACAGTAGATCCGTCCATATCTGAGGTTTGTTGATGCTTCGTAACTTAATTTAATGGCCGGGCAGTTACCCCGGCGGCACAACCCCCAACCTGGACCAGTTCCATTTTATGCCCCTAGGACGAGCGGTCGGCTACACTGAAGCCAGTAACCCGTTCCGGGATGTGGGCGCTGCCGTTGGCCCATATAGGGCTCGTCCGCAACCATCATTTTTCCAAGACCCTGAATAAGTCCTGGAGATCCTTACAGGCCTGTGCTCCAAATATGTATGTCGGAGGAGCCCGGATAAGGTCTTGTTTTGTTTTTCCGACACTTATCCTGACTTATGGCGTAGGATACTCGCCATTTGTCCCCTTCACTTCGCAATCTCTAGTGAAACTCCCAGATGGCGCCACCTTAGGCGTGAAGTAGGGCTTATTAGCAGAGCTGCAAGATTTTCGGCTGCAGAGGCTCATTCTCATTATTTAAAGAACCAGCACCTGTGGGAAAGTACTATTCGTTTTCGATACATATCGGGCAATAACTGGGCCAGAACTTGCCGAATATTCGTTTCCAAAACATCAAGAGTTCGCGGGTTGCTGCCATAAATACGATCCTTTGCATAGCCCTACAAAGAGAAATTCAACGACAACGAATCATCCGACCTTGTTGACCAGTTTACATCATCAAAATCCCACATAACTCGTACAGGAAATTTTTCTTGTAATAAAGTCAAAACAGGTCGTGTTGGGTGATATGTGGCACGATCTTGTAGAAACCACATGTCTTGCACATATATATCTTCGATTTGTCGTCAAAGAAATGTGGTTAAAGCGGGGATTGTTACACCTACCTTAGTTTCGAAGACCATACAGTGGCTTTTTGTAGATGCAGTGGTCTTTCGGCGGTTAAGTGTGGATAAGTTTGTTAATTAACGTATCCATCGAGTGAAAAATTAGCCTCTTCGTTGAAGAAATTATTGTGTTTAAATCGATCATCCAAACGCTGATGTTTAAACACCCAACCGGCGTATGTTCTACGTATTTCGTGGTCAGCCGGCTTCAATACGCTATGATATGCCATAAGACAAGCCGAAATGCTTAATAAAATAGTAAACTGGCTAATCGAAAATTTGGTTTAACACAGTTAAGGACGAGGACATGGCTAATAATGTCATCATTGAAGTAAGGGAATAGCCGTCGAACATTTCGGGAGAAGAGCTTCAAACAACCTTTGAATCAGTTGGAAGTAAGAAATCAGTGAGAATCGATGAAATACCGAACAGCGGTGAACTTCCAATCCGGCGAATCTACGGTCCGGTCAAATATCAGTAAAAGGTTTTCGAAAGAGTTATAAATAGAGTCCTGGAGGACAAAAATATAGTTCCGGACAATCAATTCGGTTTCAAGGCGGGCTATTCATGCCGCGTCTAAACTGATTTCTGATTCCCAATATCCAAAGGCAAGAAACAGAGCACTGGTGCCTGCCTGATTGACTTAGAGAAGGCCTTCGATACCGCTTGGTTAAAGGGACTCTTCTACAAGCTGAACGCTTGTCATCGTAAAAAATGGCGATGCAACTTCTGCTGGAACATTTCACATTAAAACCGGTCTGCCACAAGGTGCGGTTTATTCGCCGACTCTATTCAACATTTACACAAGTGATCTAATAGGTTCACTTAACTATGCCATAGCGTACACAGACGATTCAACCGCGTACAGATTAGGTTCAAAGGTTGAGGTCATAAACATTCTATTGCAACGTGACTTCGATAAAATTAAACAATATTGCGACGACTGGAAGTTGAAGATCAACTTTCAGAAGTCGGAAACCATTCTTTTTAGGACGCCTTTGTCTGGGACCTACAACACGGGCAGTCACTTGCTTGTCAAATGTAGTCACATACTATCAGATGGATGATATTGTCGACCATAATCTGCTCGTAATGCGCGAAACGTATATACTGCAGAAACACTGTTTTGTAGTTAGATTTCAGAATTTTACCACATTTAGCGATTGATGAATGATTAATATTTTAAAATAGCAAATCGTTAACTAAGCACATGCATTCTTGGATGAAATCTCGGTTTGGCGCATGTAAATAAATCTAGGATGTCAAATCCGGACCACGAATTGGATGAATGAAAGAAGCTAGCCTACATCCAATATTTTAGGGAAATTACAATTTGCGTCTACGACTACCAATGCACCGACAGACAAAGGGTCCTTATCCTTTCAGTTTTATGTCAAAAGATCAATCTGGGAACCTGGCCCTGAACTAACAAACATCTCCACTTAGCTGGGTCTCTAGCTAAGTGCCTCCAGTTTCGTACTATAAGCCGGTTTAAGTCACCTTAAACTTGTGCGAGTCCCCTAAGCTGCGGTCTTCTGCTACGTTGCCAACTCATTATTATCTCATCACTGACGAGTGTCTTGCTAAAGTTTGTAGCACAGAAGCTAAGCTCAGGATTCTGCTATCCCAATGTTATTAGGATTGCCTAATGGTCGAACGGCTTGGATGGGACCTTTAATTAACCAAGTTTTTGGTCTTATAGGGATCTTATTCGTGCAGCTTAGCTTAGTACCGAGTGCGTACGTTATTTCAATACCTGTCTGCTGTGAACAAAAAAAAATCATTAGTGCGGGCATCCTCTATCCTGCCCCTGGTCAGAGTGCTGTTGCTTGCATCCGATCACTTCTGTAGCTGTATGCAGTTATACAGTAAAGGCAATGACTGATTGTACGAGTATGTACTCGTAACAACCAATGTCAGATTGTGAATGGCAATTTTGTTGGTGTACTGTTTCATATTGTTGTAAGCGGGATATACACTGTTAAGAGTGTGCCTCACTGGAAAGTAGACTCAAAGTTTACATCAATCTACCGAAAGCAAGATAGTTGCACTTGATATTTCTTAGGCATTTGAAAGAGTTAACCATCAGGCTCTTTTGTCGAAAATGCGTGCAATTGGCATCGATGACTCTCTTCTTCCATGGATTAGAAATTACATTTCGGAACGTTCAATTCAAGTTGTCTTGGATGGTTTCAAGTCTGATATTCAGAATATAAATGCTGGTATGCCCCAGGGCTCTGTTCTGTCTCCGACACTCTTTTTAATTTTTATAAATGATCTCTTGTCTGCTACTTCAAATCCAATATATTCCTTCGCTAACGTCAGTACTCTGAATTCGTTCCCGTAATCACGGCCCTGCTCTTCGGCATAACCAATTGGGGAGCTATCAACAGAGTGGAATTTAATGCTTCCAAAATACAATGCTATCTGCTGTCGCTAAAGCGTAATTCAGATACCAAGGCATTATCCATGAATGGCACTTGCATCGTCGAAACCGAGGATGTGTCTCAATGTCAACACATTTTCGAAGTCGCCAAAAATACAGCTAAATGTGTAGGTTTCCTCAAGCGATGTAATAAATATTTAACCCCCTCTGATCTGGCTTCAATATATAACGCTTTCATCCGCCCAAAATTGGAGTACAATGCTCACTTCTGATCTAAGACTTCTTTGCACCTACTAGATAGGACTTAAAACAGTGCGATAAAACTCATGGGTAATGGCAATATTACACAGTCGATTGACTGTAAAATATATCAAGTTATAGTCCAGACATGCCGCGATCTTCATGAAGATGAAAAGTAGTAGGGAGCTTGTTGTGTTTCATTCGGAGTGTCACTTACACAAGTAAATCGCACTCTGCAAGATGTTATTTCTCATATGTGGCAATGTGTTTGGAAAAGGTGTAACTATAACCTCACTGTTTTTTAAGACGTCAGACCGCACAACGATAGACCTGCGTCTTTTCATGGAGCAGCAAGCTAAAGCCACTGGTATCCAGTAGCGCCTTCTTTGTTCCCAAGAAGTCTTTGTTGAGGTGTGTGGTCGATAGGTCCAGATTGGTCTTCCGTAGTTCGTCGATGGGTCAGAGAAATGAGTCTTTCTTTACCTTTTTATCAAAATGATCCGAGATCTGAAAACTGGACTTATTCGCACTCTGATGCTTTGTCAATTCGGTCTTAGACAAGAGCGTGATGTGTCGGCGTGATATATCGCTCATTTCACAGAGTAAATCAGGGTCTGGTAGAATCCCTGAGGCTGATGTTGGGCAGATTCTCTTCAAGCTTGGAGGTCGTATCAGCGACTGTCATGATTAAGACCCATCAATGAAGCTTTTTTATAGAAAAAGGTAGTGGATCTGGGAGGAGCCGCGCATTGTGCAAACAAGGCTGATAAGTCCGAAAATGCATCTCAATCCTCATCTTTGCTTTTTATTTTGGATTTCAGCTACGTTCGCTACGATTCTCGGCACGGTTCGAAAGATACCAGCGCAGGGAACATGTTCATGTTGTTATAAATTCAGGGGTATGGTCTCACACAGGACTCTTTACCACGGCACTTGAATCTACCCAAAATTAGCTTGCGCTTCCCTTAAAACCACAGCTAAACGCCTTTACTCAGTCTTGGTAACTATAGGTGTCCGATTTTTCAATACTCTCAAGTTTGAGTATTTGGTAGACTCTTAGAGACTCGGACTCCGGAATCATAATGTCTTGCATCCATCAGTTGGTAGTTTGTCAAGACATCGCGAAAGCTTTATCTGCCGACTATAAAGTTTGTGACACAAAAAACAATTTTTAGGTCTGATGTTTTGAAAACTACGCATTCCTGCTAAATTATTCTCAAACAAGTTGATGCGTCTGGAATATTTTTCTTCTTTCAAACTTAGGATTGCTCAATTCGAAAATACTTAAAAAAGTCATACTGTATCTATGTGCGTTGAGGTATATAGTATTCAAAACCATTAAAATTGTCAGTAACAACCAAAAAAGCTATTTAAATGTCAGAGCTGTCATGTTTGACAGGTGATATGACAGCTGTCATTACCACATGACTAGCTAAATAAATATATAAATAGATCCACTTTCCACGGTACAACTTGAAGTACACGCTCGTGTTCCCACTCTCAATTTAAATCTCTCAAAAGGGTTGCCAATTTTTGTTATCTCATTTGACTTTCACAAATTGAAATTAAAAAAAAAGAAAAGAAAAACAAAATGGAAAAGCCCCATCGTATACAAAAAAGGATTCTCAACATTATGATTATCTTTCTTCTGTGTACATAAAAATATCCTGGCATAATCTCAGCATCATCGACATCCTCATCATAATCAATGAAAGCCAGTGAATGAAATGAAAGAGTATTGATAGGGATTTCAAATAAATAAAAAAAGGAAAATCACCTCCGCCCCACCGACAAAAGGGAGAAAAAAAAAATGAAAATGAAAATGAAAATGAACAAAAAGAAGGAAGAAAAAAAAACTGAGAAGACATTGCCGGTTGTCAGAGTCGCATCCTGAATCCTTTCGAACGGCACGATTCGTCTTTTTCATTTGGTTAACAAAAAACGAATTTATGTTTTCCATCATCTCGTCCCTTTTTGTGTTTCTATCTTCCTGTGTCTAGTCGACTTAGTCTTTCGAGGGAGATTTTTTATTATTACAACATTTGCATTCATTTCAAATGAATGGATAATATGAACAATTTTGGCAAACGGAAATACTCTCTCTCTTTTCGGGAACTGCGCATCTTGAGTCGCGGAAATTTTGAATTATTTTTTATGACAAAGGGGGATACGAATTTTGCTTGAATTTTCTATCTATCTTCATTGTGTTCTCGTTCTTAAATAGAAATTGGATAAGGCAAACCGAAGACTTTTTCTCTTTTTAATTTTTGTCAATAATGGATCAGATTTAATGGCGCATTTTCGTTTGCCTTTGAGTATTGTTTGGTCTTATTTTGGTGTACAACTAAGTGGACTTTGTGTAGCTTTATTTTCGGGGATGGCTTATAAGTTTCTGTAACTTTTAGTGTAAGAAGTATCTGTCTACATTTTTAGACGTTAAACACCTTTTTCGATTTTGCTCTTTTCTGTCTCGTAATAGCAAGTTTATATAAAAGAGAATAGCGTTGCTGGTTCTTCAACACCGGATATATGGCCGGTCCCCCAATTTTTACACAAAAATCATGCCAGACGGTCCTCAGAAAGGATGTACAAGGAACCCGACTTTAGGCATGTAAAGGAACACACACGCACGACAACACTACTGATATGGGTCCCACATCCATATTTATCTTAAGGGTGACCCTCTTATAGGATCTTTTTTCTAGTGGGGATGCCATGGGAGATCCCGCATGCGCCGTGTCACACTAATGACCATTTATTGTAGGAAGATTAAGCCCCTCACAACATCTACAAGCTATTCAGCTGCATTCCGAAAATGGGCTTTCTACGGAGAATTTGTTCCGTACACTAAAAGCAACTTGTGGTAAACATAGTCCGCCACCGAAAGCATTATTCGAAGAGTTTGAAACCCGGTTTTCATTGATGGATAATACGTGCCCAAATAGATCACATCTAGCACGTAGTGAAGAAAATATAACAGCGCTAGTGGAGGGTGTACGTGATGTCCGTTCTTAACAGCTTGGCTTAGTTGCATACGACGTTGGCATATTTTGCGTGAGGATCTTGATTTGAAAACATACAAATTCTGAATCGTCTCCATTTCAGTCGTTCGGCTCTTAAAAGTCTTCAAAAGATCCTGAATGGCTGAATGACTACGTCAATAAACACACTATTCATATTTGGAGTGCGAATCAACCCGAAAAGGTTCAAGACCTGCCATTATATCCAGACAAAACTACATTTTTGTGTGATTTAGGGACTGGTGGAATCACGGCACCACTTGCCACTCATCCCTTGAATCCATATCTTTATTGCGAGAACCAGGAGACAAGATGTGATTGGCTTCAACACCTCTAGTTTGCAGATGAATGTAGTCAGGTATACGCAGCCAAATGAAACGCATATAAAGATGCGCTGTTTCGAAGGACGAAAAGTTCTCATGAGCACTACGAATAGAAAAGAAGGGAAGAACACTTGCTTCCCAGTTTGAAGAAAAAAGAACATCAGAAGTACCGGATTGGGGAAATGGAAAGACGTTATTGCAGGAATGACTTTGGGGGTTTTGTCAGAGAATCAGAAGTACCTCCGCCTCCGAAGCTGAACATATGGGAAGACTATAAGCCTGATGACGGCAGACCTTTTATGAAGACTTCAGAAAATTTCATCATTCTGAACTAGACGAATTTAAGGCAGCAATGTCGAAGTAAAAGTCTGCCGCAAACAGGCTACTTCTTCTTTTTTAGGTGACGCTAAATTTCAAAATGAACCTGATTCTATTTAAACAGGCGTCTCCAGTCAGCTCGATCTTTTCTAAGTTGCCTCCAGTTTCGCACACTAAGTTGGCTGAGGTCCCCTTCCACTTGCGTGCGCCAACTGAATTGCGGTTTTCCTCTTCTGTGCCGTCGTTTGGGGGCGGACTTGAAGACTTTTCGGACCAGAGCGTTGGTGTCCATCCGCTGTATATGACCCAGCCATCTCAGATGTTGTATCTTCACTCTTCTGGTTAAGTTGCTATCACTGTACAGTACGTGCAGTTCTTCGTTGTGTCTCTTCCTTTACTCACCGTCTATGCAGACGGGACCAAAAATCACCCAAAGACTTTTAATCACAAAACAGTCAAGATCACCCTTATCTATCTTTAATAAGATCCATGCCTCTGCACCATAAAGCAGGACACAATCACGTGCGATTGCCGTTCGGGATATCCACAGCTGCACCTTGGCTACCAAAGGTAATAAATTTGAGTCAATGTTGGCTCCTCAGAACACTCATAGTGCTGGAAGAGTATCTTGCGTCAATCGCAAAGTGGCCAATCTGGTTGACGTTTGATTAATCAGGAATTATCAAGTCCCCTTGCGAATATCGGGATGTGGAAACAGCGTGCTAGCCCCGCCGAAAATTCGATTAGCCAGAATAAGTTATCGGAGGTAGTGTCGTGCAAGCTATACCTTCCGGCAGTCCTACTTCCGCTGCCCTCTCTTCATATTTTTTCATTAAAATCGCCACGAACAATTCTAATGTCATTAGCTAGACCACTGAACGTAGGTCTTGTTCAAGAGCTTGTTAAAGCTGTCTTTCTTCTCTGTGGGAGAATGTTGTAGGAGGGCCAGTAACATTTAACATACCCCAAGGACAATCGGTCAGTAAGACCGAAGCCTGTAACCCATTTGGGTATTTGAGTGCTGTCGTTGGTCAGTTAGCGCATTTTCCGTCACCATCTCTTTTCCAAGACCATGAACTACCAAAATCCTATAGATCTATCAGGCTCACTTCCTTTTTCCTCAAAACTATGGAACAAATTATTGATAAAAATATCAGAGACTGGGCACATCAAGTAAATCCCCTACACAGGCCTACAAACCTGGAAAATCTGCCTCATATCGCCCCTCGATGTAGAAGGAGTACTTAAAAACAACACCGAATTCTCCCAGATATATAGGAGTTTTCAAAACATGGGAGTTGACGACACCACATGTAAATGGACAAAATGTATGCTTTAGGATAAAACAATAAAAAAAAAACTCATTAAGCAGCAATAAACTCTGTATGATAGCTTTGAAAGAATGCCTCAAGGGAGGAGTACTCTCTCTCTCTCTCTCTCTACTATGGTTCATCGTATTTTATGAACTACTGATGATTCTCAGTAATGATGGTTTCTCTGTCCGAGGATATGCAGACGACATTGCTATCTTAAACAGGGGCGAATTCGAAAACAAAATCTCGGATCGCATCCAGGTCGGGTCTAAACCTAGTTGCTGAATGGTGCACCAAGGTTGGCCTTAAAGTCAATCCCAAGAAAAGAACCATAGTTGGATTCACTAAAAGAAGAAGACGAGATAGACTCAGATATGCTACATTCTTCTGTGAAATAATACGAGAAACGGTCATCTCCCTAAGACCATCGACTGGGTTAGGACCTCACTATGAGCCAGCAAAAGTCTAGTTGGAAAAAATTGGGGACTGAACCCCAAAATGACACTTTTGATGTATACGGCAATAACGAGACCCAACATTACGTATGCTTCCGCCGTCTGGTGGCATAAGGCTAAGCAGGGGTCAACACAGGCTATACTCAAAAAAATACGGAGATAAGCCTGTGTCTGTTAAACTGGTGTGATAAAAACCGCATCAACAGCTTCACTGGAGGTTATCCTAAACATCTCACCACTTCATCTAGATCTCATGAAAGAAGCAATGTCTACACACTCATCACAAAGGATGAACCAAATTCCAGATTAATTCATACTGCAATCCTACATGAATTCAGGAAAAGGGAACGAACTTCTTGGAATACACTTAATAGACAAATATCTACCACGACAAAACTTTTAGCTTTAACAACTTAAGGATTACATTTCCAGGCCGTCTTGACTGGGAACAGATGAAACCAACATCTGGCAAGGATCCACATGTATGGTACACAGGTGGATCTAAAACAAATGAAGGAGTTGGAGTGGAAACAGCCGACTACATTCTATGTGACTGCAATGGTTTAATCAAAACACGTCAAAGTTTCCTTATCACCCTTGTCCGCCTCTTGAAGTTTTCATAAACAACAACGGAGGACCCCCTTTATTAGGTCGAAATTGGATGCATTTAAAGTAGGAATTGGAGAAATTAATTTTGTAGAATATAAGGATGAAAAAATTGATGCACGTAGTAGGAACATTTTTTGAAATTTTTGATGGTGGACTGGGTTGTTTCAAGATGGCGCAGAGCCAACATTTCTTCGACCACATAAGTTACCTTTTTTTTAAAGGACAAGGTCGATGGCGTACCAGCAATTCCTATTAGATGAAAAGTCCAGCAATCTTACCACAATTTCCACAACCATAGGATTATTGCGATACAAAAGAATGGTGTACGGTATTGCCTACGCACCGGCCACTTTCCAAAAAAAAAACAATTGACAGTCTGTTGTTAGGAATTCCCGGTGTAAAGGTATTCGTAAATGACATTCTCATCTCAGCCAAAAATAGACAACAACATTTAGAAAGATTAGAAAAAGTTCTTTCGAAATTAATGGATGCTGGGCTCAGGGTTTCTAAGGAAAAGTGCGATTTTTTAAAAACATCCATTTACTACCTTAGGCACATCATTGGCAAAAATGGTCTGCACAAAGACGACCAAAAAGGTAAAAGCCATTATAAAAATGTCGCCACCTAAAAATTTAGTAGAGTTGCAATCCTTTCTGGGAATGGTAAACTTCTATAGGCAGTGTATGCCTAATACCCAATGAATTTGAATGGGGACACAAACAAAAACAATAAAAGCCATTTGATGGAATGCAGTCGAAGTTATCGGCAAAGGTTTGTTTGGTCCATTTCGACCCTACGTTAGAATTAAAGTTAATTGTTGACGTGAGTCCTATAGGCTTAGGTGCAGTGCTTGTGCATGTTTATCAAAATAAAGTTGAGAGACCCATTCAATTTGCCTCAAAGAGGCTATCGGCTACTGAGATGAAATACTCTCAGATAGTAAGGGAAGCGTTGGCAATCGTATCTAGCGTAAACAAACTTCACCAATACCTTTTTGGCAACAGATTTACTCTGGTGGCTATTTTTGGTGAGAAAAAAGGCATCTAGGCACTCTCAGCAAACACGCTGCAAACATACTTGTTGTTCTTATCGGGCTACACATGCGCTCAAAGGTCAACTGTGCTGACTATTTGTCTCGCGCTGTAGGCAATCTTTCTCCTGAGGATTTTCAGGGTCCGGGGTTGTGGGTAAATAACGTCTCGGTTAGCCGAGAGAATTAGATGATCACACATTAACTCCGTACTTTAACAAACAAAATTAGCTTTCTATAGAATCTGGAGCAATCTTTTGGGAATATAGGGTAATTATCCCCCAGAATTTAAGAACAGCCGCGATAAAAGAGTAACACAAATCTGACTTAGGCATCGTTAAAACGAGGGCAATGGCAAGAGTTTATTTATGGTGGCCTTCGATCGATAAACAGTTAAAGGAGTTGTCAAATTTATGCGAAGTGTGCTTGCCATTCATCGGAAGAAAGCAGCGTGATGTCAGTGGCGCTTTCGCGAGTATTGAAACGGAAGCGGCGAAAATGGGTTTAGCGGTCAATGAGGGCAAGACCAAGTATATGCTGTCAAGCAAAAAGGACAACCAACACCGACATCTCGGACAGAACGTCACCCTCGACAGATATAACTTTGAGGTAGTTAAGGACTTTGTCTACCTAGGCTCCGCTATAAATACAGACAACGACACCAGCGCTGAGTTCAAGCGAAGAATAACTCTTGCCAACCGCTGTTTCTTTGGGTTAAGATGGCAATTGAGCAGCAAAGCCCTCTCTCGGACAACAAAAGTCACCCTTTATAAGACTTTAATAATCCCGGTCCTGCTCTATGGCGCAGAGGCATGGACATTATCAAAAATGGATGAGGGTGTTCTTGGTTGCTTCGAGAGAAAAATTCTTCGGGCGATCTTCGGTCCCGTCTGCATTGACAGTGAGTGGAGGAGGAGATACAACGACGAACTGTATGGACTGTACAGCGACATGGACCTAGCCAGAAGAGTGAAGATCCAAAGACTGAGATGGCTGGGTCATGTAGAGCGCATGGACACCAATGCTCCGGTCCGAAAAGTCTTCGAATCCGCCCCCGAGGGACAGCGCAGTAGAGGAAGGCCAAGACTCAGGTGGCGCACGCAAGTGGAAGAGGACCTCGGCCAACTTAGCGTGTGAAACTGGAGGCAGCTAGCCAGGGATCGAGCTGGCTGGAGAAGCTTGTTGACTGAGACCCAGGTCAACCCCGGACTGTAGCGCCACCTAAAGTAAGTAAGTAAGTAAGTGCTTGCCATTCAAAAATTGGCCTCCTAAGTGCCACTTGATAAATTGGATTTGGCCAGACAAACCATGGGAAAGACTTCACTTGGATTTCATGGGATCAATTTTTGGTACTTTTTTTCTAATAATTGTTGATGCACACAGCAAATGGTTGGAATGTATACCTATAAGCAGGAATAAGTTACAGTCAGTCTTGTTCGGACTAGCACGCTGTATAATTTGCTTCTCAATAAAATATTAATGAAATGTGTAGAAATACAATATGGGTCTTGCACCCGCATGACACATAACAAATTTAATGTCCTAAGAATAGCTCATGGATCTTCTCCCCTCCAAATGCGACAACTTTGCCTATTGACTCCGTCGTTTCACCAAAAGATAACCCCAACTCGGAAAGGAGTTTTTTTTTGATGAAAAAGAGGATCAAAAACAATCTTAGTTTCGATGGGATTTAAAATTCTGGCACAAAATTTATTTCTTCTGAAATTGGTGTTCAATACCCACCTGTACTACTTTATTTTCTCATTTTTGTGCTCGTTTTACGAAATTCATTAAACAAAGAGCCGCACATGGTTGGATTTTAAGTCCTTATTGTTCCAAACTACAGTGTGTATTTGCGGTCAATCTCCTCGCTAAGATATTAATTTATTTTCGTAGAACAAGGGGATCTTTGCACTTTGCTGAGCAACGAGAATAGCGAATGCCAAAAACTCAAAAACTTTCAAAGTGATCATCTTTAGAATTCCCTATCTCTCTAATTAGAAAACTTCAAAATTTCTAGAAATGTTTTAATTTAATTTACTAAACACTGATGCTTATTGGCTTAAATTGATTCACCAAATATGAGTTCTTTCTATTACACAAATTGCCAACAAAGTGCTTGTATTTAGTTATAGAACCAAAAAGTCCATCCACCACCGACCAACGTTCCCCGACAATTAGACTACGAATGAGAATAGGAATAAGGACTCGTGCAAATAACTTCCCTATCGATGTTTATCTCCCCATTGGCGTCGGTCGTTGTTATTTTCCCTCTTCGAAATCTGCTTTGTTCGTGTCCTTTGATGACCTAATTTTCATTTCTCTCAGTGTACTTACCTCGAGCATTCCAAAAACAATGGAGAACAAAAGAAATCCTCAACAATGTCAAACTACTACCGCCACCGGTGGCCTTGGTGTTGTCTATATTCCACCTCCTTCATCCGGGATCACACAACCAATGGGGATAAGGATAATTCAGTAAACTCTGAAGGACAAATAAAGGAATTATTACTAAATAAGCTCCATTCCAACGATAGAAGAAGTGCGCATTTATTTGACATTTACTTACACCACTGGGTACAAGGAAATTAGGTAGCGCCAACATTTGTACGAGTATATGTGAAACTTACCTTGACTGCAAGAGGACAAAAGTATCTAAGAAGTGTTTTCTGTTAGAAAAGGGAAAGAATACTTCCAATTATTGATTTGTGTGAGTGGGTGGCAATTGTAGTTGCGACAATGTATACGAGTATGTATGTAGTCGTGTGGTTGTGACAATTTGATTGATGATTTGAATTTGGTTTTCTCTTTGCAGACCGTTGAGGACCTCGAGAATCGATGCATGCAGGCTGGCGTCGAAATAGTCACTAGACAATCATTTCTGTCCGATCCAACCGACGCCGTACGAAATTTAAGGCGCCAGGACGCTAGAATAATCGTAGGACTTTTTTACGTAGTAGCCGCTCGCCGTGTCCTATGCGAGATGTTCAAACAGCAGCTATACGGGAAGGCTCACGTTTGGTTTTTTATTGGTAAGTTCACTTCCATTTCATTTTAAGTTAAAAAGTCATAAATGTATGTGGAAGGTGCTGTTCGTCTTACACTTTCTGTCTCTGAGAGGAAAGAGCAAGGAAATACTGACAAAGGTAGTAGGGAAAGGTTCCATTTATATCCTGGTTAACACTGCCCATTCACGGCCAACGTGAACTCCTTAGGTTTGTCGTAGTGAATTGCAGATATACAAATGAAAACTCTCAGAGCAAACGCAGTTGATGTCACCTCCCGAAAACTGGAATTGAGTTCTCAGCATCTTCCGACGTGAAATACACTCGGGCTCTATAGATTGTGTAGACTCTACCTACTCGTAAGCATTTTCACCCGGAGCTACTCCTGTGGAAATAAGAATTGACAATTTTATCTGCAAGAAAAAATGAAAGGCACATATTTGGAACAGAACCAGTAGGGATAGGGATGGGAATGGAAAAGAGCTAGTTCCTCTGAAGATTCCACGTTAATCGCCTCAGAAAGTAAGGATATCAATTAATGTTTTAAATAGGAGAGATGCTGAAGTAATTAGAGGTATTTAATCCGAGATGGTCTGTTGATTGAAGAACCACCAAACTGTTGTAAAGTGCGTAAGAACAAGTCGGCGAAAGCTCTCGAAACTGAAACTCCGCTCTTTCATCCCGAACAGGGCCTAGAGGAATGAATTTTTTGACAATCCCTCTATCAATGGATTTTTCTGCACAAAATAGATGAAACCTTTGCTGAGACCCGCAAAATCTGTAGTTTCGGCAGATGGGAATCGAACCGAAGTACAAAACGAAAGCTAAACCAGGTGTTAAGGTGTTCGAACAAAGCCGATGCTACAGGACGTTTGTTTTTTTTTACGTCCAAGGATGTGGTAATCTTCGTAAGATACTAATAGCCTGTGCCATTAGCATGCAGGATTCGGAAACCCAAGTACTCGATTTTGGGAATACGCCTACGTACTAACCCACACCCTGCACTTCTCTACCACTCTCCCTGCGAAACTGCCAGTAAGTATTACTTCGCGGGGCTGGCAAGCAATTTATGCTACTCCGGTGCTCCTGTTTGTTCGGCTGGTTCTGCCGCTCTTCTTCTCCGTAGCTCCATCTGCACGGTTCTTACAAGTCTGCAGATATCTCGCTAGTATTCCGCCGACTCCACCATTCTCCTAATTACCTCTGGGGGGGTCTGGTAGATTTTTACTCCCCTCCGCGAAGCGTCCGCAAAAGAAAATTGCGTTCTTCACGTCCTCCTCTTGGTTTGGGACTCGGGACAATAGGGGGAATTGTCATGTTCAAATGGTCTCAGTTGGCATTTAGGTTTTCCTGCGGTGAATTCTGCCCATCTCGTCCGCGAAGATGTCGATCGGAATCAATCCAATGATGACAAATGCAGCTTCGTCCGACCTTAGCGCACAGAGTCGGTATTTCAGGGTGTCTGCACAGACTGGTGCCGCGTATAGAATAACCGAGCTGACTACTTTAGCTAGGAGGATCCTTTTTGTGTTTCCATGTCCGCCAACATTCGGCAGTATGCCGCTTGCAGTGTTGACGCTGTTTTCCTAAAGTAGTCCACAGATATTGACTCCTTTTGACAACCTAAATCGCAACACTCCACACATTATGTTCCACAGGAGTGGACCTAGCAGCGACCCTTGCGGAACCCCGACGGAGATGCTGTAGTATTTAACCCCTTCATCCATGTCAAGTCGTAACTTTCTGCTCGCCAAATAGCTGGCGATTATCTTTAGCAGGTAGTAGGGTGTTTCCATTCTTTCAAGTGATCGCCTTATTTGGGATCAGTCGGCCGTGTTAAACGCGTTTTTGACGTCCAATGTCACCACCTCATAGTACTTGTTTGTGCCCCATCTCCAAGAGTGGCCTTCTATGGCTACAAACGCAATGTCGACTACTGATTGTATAGCATCGACCGTGGAGCGTGAATTTCGGAATCGGAATGAAAGGGCTCCCTTCTCCTATGCTACAGTCAGCAGTCTGTCGTTCGGGATACCATCCGGTCCAGGCTACAGGATGTCTCATGTGTTTAATGTAAACACTTATCATATTGACTTATCTTCACTGGATGACCATACATTCATGCGGCCCAAGATATACGCCTGGCCAGTGCTAACCGAGTTTCAGTAATGGCAAAGTCAGAACATGGTTTGAATCCAGGCCAACCTTAAATCTCTCACCGTTCTTAGAGGCAAGGGCTACGACTTCTTATTGCAACTCGAGTTAGGTAACTTATGGAAGACACTTCCTGTGACTTATGACGCTCCCACTAGGGAGCCTATTTCTTCGAAGTCAGGCCACGGCCGAAGTCTTGGTACCGTAATCCTGTCAACCAAAAGGAACTTAAGATCGGCCGCTCATAATGTAACTCGTCAACTTCTGCCAACCTTCAGTGAGGTTAATCTAAAATCAATTTATTATAAGAATACGAGTACGTCATTACTTCCGTCATAAGGCTACGTCCTTAGTAATTGGATGAGGGCTCGGTCGGTGGTACAGCCAGTAGCCAGTAGTTCTGGTCGAAGAAAGTCGGTTGTTGCGATGAAATCCAGTCGAATTCATTGAATACTGTGAAACCAGGTAAATGTAACTTATCATATGCTGCGATGCTAGTACTTATCACTTCAAGTGATAAACTGCTTTACGAAAGTAGCAGCCCGAGATGCAACTACTGTTGTGGTTAAAAGCAATGCTGGCGATGATTGCAGATGCTAAATGTGACCAACATTTGACGGCGGGGACATACAGGGATTTCTGCAAGGCGCTGTCGTGTCTAGTAGCTATACTTTCTGTTATATAATGTTCACCGACTGTCTGATTTAAAGCCCAAAAGCCTTAGAGATGGGCTTTTGGTCATTCCTGTCAAAATTGACGTCGTTCAATTTACAAAAAAAAAAGAAGCTGAATGTTGTGGTTCATCTTATTCTTAAAGTCATCACCCACTATCCGTTTTGAATTGCATTCTGGATAGCAATCTTCATGACTCCAAAGCGCTTTGGCAAGTGTAAATGAGGCTTCGGCAAGACATTTGACTTGTCACCGATTATATCCTATGCGTCGGCTATCTGGTAGAACAAGGTTCACGAAAATACGTCACTGCTACTTCTACCAGACCGTCTCTCTTGGTTAAACGGGGATGGGTATGTTTATGCTCTAGATGCACTTATGAATCTCCCTTCTTTTGATAATAATATCATGGGCGCCACTCTCAAAGGCATCGTCCACTAAAAGAGAAGTGCGACGTGCACTGTGACTCCGTTTTTTGACTGTTTTTGGCCTTTTGGACATACCATCTGATGCAATGGCACCAAAACTCAACAAACTGTTGTAGAACAAATAATTTTCAGCCAGAATCTGAGTCAGGAAAATCTCTTCAAGAATGGTCCCAGAGGCGAGATTTAGGGGTGCAGCGATGGTATCCTTCCTGGTGACGACAATATTAGATTTCACTGCGCATAAGGAGAATTGCGTGTGTGTTCCAAACGAAAATATACGCATCCCTGGTGGCAAACAAAGTGACAGGATACTATGCTTTTGCTTAGAACTTAAGTGTGCTGCCGGTAAGTGACAAAATAGCCTGCGACGCCGGCTGTCAAAATGGTGTTGTCACAGCTTAACGTTTGTGAATGACTTGCCTACACTTACATAGGGCTGCAGATATTCACCTGATACTGGTACCAGGGGCATTTTATTGCATCGCTGAAGCGCTTGCTCATCTTTCTTTGAGGATGTTTTACATTGTGTTTGGATAGAGTCGTTCAAGGTGGAAAAGGTCATCTCTAAAGAGTATAAGAGGTTACTGCAAAATGGTCTGCGAGTTTTCTCAATCCTAGAAGCGTTAGCAATGCATACAATCGTTGCAGTAGCAATGCAAATACATCGCAAAAATCTATGGCAAAAATACGATTTGACACACGAAAACGAACAGGCAAGCTTCAACAATTTCCACAGACCCAAAAAGGTTTTTACGAATCTTAAATTGAGTCCCATGAGACTGGAGATACATCACACAAATTGAATTGGTAATCATTCTACTGTCTATCCCTGCCCCAAAGGCTAACTTTCTTCACTTTCAGCCAATCGACACCCTCAACTTTGGACCAAGATTAGATTCCAAAACAACTGCTAACCATCCCCAATGACACCGACAATCCCAAGAAAACAAAATCGATTTCCGACCATCATTCCCAGATCCTTTTGTTTCATTTTTTCCTTACACCTTCAGATAGTTTTCCATTTCAGCGTTTTCTTTTCCACAATTTGGTTTGGTTTGGTTTGGTACGTAGAGCCAAGTAAGACTCTAATTTGACTTTGAGTCACGTTCCGTACATTTGCCGTGTAAAAAGGAAAATAAATTAATGAAACACACTACCACTACCACCATCACCCCCTAAGCCAGCAATTGGTGATACCACTACCCTTCGTCGGATTTAACATCATGATCCCATAGGCACTGACTGAATTTCTATGCATGTATCAGTGTGTTTGCGTTTTTGTAATATGATTTGGTGAAGGAGGTGGAGGAGAACAGGAAACTATAAGTTTTGTGACTACGCTTAGCACACACGTGCTCCGATTTACCACAGAGTTAAGGTTGCCAATGCTTAAATTTATAACCCGCACATGTGATTGAGCGTGGAAAGAACGCGTGTGAAGGTATTTCCCGCTTAACAGACACGAATGTCCTCCCCATCAAGCCTGACGAAGGTTCTAGTTCTAGTTTCCATTGTTTGAGGTTAATTTATGTGACCCTAGCCTGGGTAAATCATCATCATTATATTCGTAGCTGTAGTCGTTGTCGTCTTTTATCGATAAAACGATAGAACTCAGCGACCTTTGAAATGGTGGCGTCTCATTTCGTTTCGGTTGGTTGCATCCCAAGGACATGAGTTTTCAGAGTTTCACGGCATGAAAGAGTTTGGGGAAAGTTTAACTAACATCGAAAAGGAGAGTAAAAGTACGACGATTTTGAACCAAAAGTCGTCTGAGTTAGCAATGGAAGTGGGGTGGGGGTGGGGGGGGGAATGAAGGTTTGTGGTTTGTTTATATGGAAAATTCGTTGGTTTATGGGCGGAAGTCAAGGTTTCTGATTGCTTATTTATGATTTTAGTGTTTTACTGATGAGAAAATTCGATAGCGTAACAGCGTGTGCACACATACAGGAAGAGAGTAATAAGGATTGAAATTACCGAAAACTGGGTGTTGGGTTGTAGGGGACTCCTTGGTGTGAAACGAATTAAACTTTTAATTGAATTAGGTAGTGAAGTATTCCTTTCGCCGGAAAGTGAGCCAGAACTCGTAACTATAGTTGGGTAGTAACTTTGTGTTGCTTTATAGTGAAGTGAGGTAGAAGAATGGAAATTGCATTTACAGTTTAATAGTGGAAGCAATTTATAGAGCGAAAGGTTCCTTCAAGGTCACCAAACACAAATGGAAACTTCGAACGATGGCGTTTATTAACGAAAGTCGTCACACTGTTTCTGTATGATTTTCTTAGCTCAGATGTGTTCAAGCACCATTTTCAGCAACTGCTATATCGGCATCATGTAGAGAGAGAGTGATAGGGTAGGAAGAGAACCCACATCGAGTCACTGAAGAACTAGTTCCACCACCCAGTATAGAATAAGTCGGTCTAGCTCTTTAAATACGGTGGCGATGCTTTGGCAGGGCGCATGCACCAAATCATCAACCAAATATGGGTGGAAGAAAGCATTCTCGATGACAGGTCCATATGCCCCATCTACATATACAAATTCCCCCCAATCCAACGTACTGTGTGAAAGTCTCAAACCGTTCTGCAACACACTAATCAGCACGTACCAGTGTGGCTTCCTGCTAGGCAGATCGACTATAGACCATATTTTCAAACAGAGGCAAATCTTGGAAAAGACCAACGAATTTCGGGCACTTATGACATTAATGCAAAGCTAGGAAGAGAGGGTATTTTTAGTGGAACGATCGGAAAATATAATCTGCACAACACCACCTCCGATAACGGATTCAGGCTAATCGACTTTGCGGCGGGGCGAAACATTGTCGTGGCTAGCACGCGGTTCCCACATCTCGATATACACAAGGGGACTTGGAGAACTCCTGATCAATCAACAGTCAACCAGATTGATCACATTGCGATCGACGCAAGACTCTCCCCCAGTATTATGGATGTCCGTTCGTTCCGAGGAGCCAACATCGACTCGGACCATAACCTTGTTGTAGCCAAGGTACGGTTGCGGATATCCCAAACTTCGCCAAGACAAACTAATGCTGTGAGAAAATTCGAAGTCAGACGGCTACAATCGCAAGAGATCGCCAAATCCTTTTCCGATCGAGTGTCTCTTATTCTCTTAAGAGGTCCAATGCCGCCAGCATCATCAAAGACCACTGGAAACACTGCCAAAACGCCATCAGAAATGCCGCCTCTGATGCGCTGGGTTTCACTCGTCCAAGACAACGAAACCTGCACTGCAAAAAAAGACCAGAGCTGCTCATAAGATCTTATCCGCCGTATTGTGTGAACGCCTGAAGCCGTTCGTCAACAACCTAATAGGTCCATATCAGTGTGGCTTCAGGCCAGGAAAGTCCACCATCGACCAGATATTCACACTACGGCAGATCTTGGGGAACATCCATAAGGCCGTGTAGGCAATCTATACAGAGCAATGTCTAGTTTTGGCATCCCTGCCAAACTCATCCGTCCGTGCAGGATGACGATAGAGAACGCACGCTGCTCCATCTAGGTCGGTAAAGATCTCACCGAGACCTTTGATGTCCAGAAAGGATTTAGACAAGGCGATGCGCTGTCATGTGACTTTTTCAACATCGTACTTGAAAGAATAGTGCAAAACTCACGAGCAAACGCAAGAGGCACTATCTTTCAAAAGTCCATCCAAATACTCGCATTCGCCGACGATATTGACATAATCAGGAGAAAGAAGCGTGATGTTAGTGGCGCTTTTGCGAGTATTGAGACGGAAGCGGCGAAAATGGGTTTAGCGGTCAATGAGGGCAAGACCAAGTATATGCTGTCAAGCAAAAAGGACAACCAACACCGACGTCTGGGGCAGAATGTCACCCTCGACAGATATAACTTTGAGGTAGTTAAAGACTTTGTCTACCTAAGCTCCGCTATAAATGCAGACAACGACACCAGTGCTTAGATCAAACGAAGAATATCTGCTGCCAACAGCTGCTTCTTTGGGCTCTGAAGGCAATTGAGTAGCAAAGCCCTCTTGATGACCGATGATGTATTTTGGCATATAATTGTCCGTGTCAGCCTCGAAAATTAAGATTTTAGACGGCGTGCCGCAGGGAAGTGTTCTCGGCCCACTTTTGTTTCTCCTTTATACCCGAGGCAAACCCCAAAAAAAAGTGGACCGTTCTAGGTAGGTATTCCGATCACACTGCTATACTACTCGTATCAGTAGTTTATCGATAGAAGCAACAACGGTGATACTGGAAAGCGATTGCAATGAAGTATACGAATGGGTAAGGCCTAGCAAATAGCCCTCAATTAAACTAAGTCTGTTAATTTCTGTCAAAATTTTCAGGTAGTCTACGGCAGATGTTTTGGTCAATAGTTCCTCATACAGGTCTGGACCTTTTGAGATACTCAAATTGCATGCTCACACATAAGAAACAGGTCCGAATATCTTCCCATTGCACTACCCCAAAACTAAAATCAGCTCACACCTAATCTATGTATCTGACCACCTTTTCCTCCTCTCAATGTCTTATCACCGTAAATCGGAATTTTCTTGAAGGGCTTTCCTTAATCGTCTTGAAAATTCACCTCCAAGTCCTGGCTTTCTGGCATAAATTCACATTACCACTATTACTACGTACTTTAACCCTCTCCGTACCCTCTTTTTGCATATTCACTCCCCCATTTGGCTAGTATACGTATACACAGTCAAATATTGGATGCTTACCATGGATCCTTTCATCAAATATTTGCTCGCTCAATTTACAAAAAAAAAAGCAAAGAAGATATAAAGTTTCTCCCTTTAAGATATGGCAGAAGTGAATTGAATAAACGCACACACCATGTACATAAATTGGCAGAACTTACGAGGATACAGTTTTTTTCCTCCTCCTGTGAGAGAGACATATTATTTCAACTGAAAGGATATGGAGATATGGAGTTTTTCTTTCTTACATAACTCCTGGCTGATGCTTCCATTAAATATTGAACAATAATGCTTTCAAACGCAATTCATCAAGCATTGACGTTCGGATATTTTAATAAAATTTTTAGTACTAGCATCCTTGGCAGGACAAAAAGATTGTATTACACATACAAGCATTATATATTTGGTTTCGTTAGTGTATTTCATTAGGCCTTTGTATGACTGCCAATCCTGTCGATTTCATTCGCGATTTTGACCCGATTTGCATAGTAACGTCACCAATTCATGGACAATCCTTAATCCTCTGGCTTAGTGAGTGGTTTATACCACCGTTGTTGTGAAAGCGGAAGCATGTCCATAATGATGCGATTATTGTATTTATAATATTAAAGCTGGCTAATTGTGGACACTTAGGTATCATTGGGAAAGGGATCACGCTTTGTGCAAAGGATTTATACCGCTTGTGGTGGCTGTGATTGATGGGATTAGGTAGTTATTTTAAATAAAAATTAGTGGGTTTGAATTTTGAGGGTAAACAAAGCAATATCAGCCGAATTGGAGGTGTGACAATCGGGATAAATCCGATTTTAATCAATACTCGGTAAGTCGTAATTGAAAAGACATTTTTTTTTAGTATTTTTCGAGCCTCAACGAAAATTCAATTTCATCAATATTGTAAGGGTTTCCATCGCACTAAGTAGCACTCGGACTCATAAACTTTGTAAGTCAAGCCATATTCGACGAAACCAGTAGTCAGTGGCTAACGTGAGAAGGTAAAAGGAGACCTGTGCTTAACTTAGGAACCTGCCCTTACACACATGATTGACTATAGTGTCAACCGTGCATTGCCCTTATTTATGGAGTTTTCTCAGTTTTAATCCTTAGGTCGACCTGGAGAAACCCCATTCAAATCAGCATCAATTTCGAAGACGTGAATCGGTATACTTTTCTAAAGCCAGCGCCAATCTAAAAGTATTGGCACCCTGTACCTTCTGCTACATTTTGGTGTAATCAAACAAAGATCGGAAGGTTCCCTGAGTTTTTCATTTAGACCACAGCCATCTTGGTGCTCCCACAAGTGGGCATAATTCTTACAAGTCGGGCTGGAACCGAAGTTCCATTGAAGCACCATTGCCTCAACTTCTGAAAGTCTTATTTAATTTAAGTTATGCATTCGAAAGATGTACTTTGGTATGTCAAAGCTAAAGTATCTTCGAAAACAGTAAGATTATCGTTAAAATTTTGCTGGAAAAGTGAGTTGAAAATTGTTAAGAAAAGAATCGGTCCAAGAACAGAGCCCTGTGGAATACCATTTTCCAACACATTTATGGTGTAGATTTCGATCAAATTTTTATTTCAAACGAATATATCATCAGATCAAAACACTGGCTGGCAACAGTGCGACAAGATTCACTAATTTGGGACACTTCAAGGGCAGTAGTTTCGTACACAGCTCGATGCTTGTGGAGCTAGTGGAGGTTCTGGCTGTCCTCAGGGCGACTGAGCCAATGCAGATGAGATTGGTATTCGGAAGAGATATCGCTATCTACGTCGTCAGCCAGGTCGCACTTAAGGCAATGGAATCGACCAACATCAATTTTGATTAAATCAGGAGCTATCCCACATTTCTCAAAGCATTTTGCAGTCAAAACTGGGTGAGACTGTACTGAGTGCCAGGACACTGCGGTATAGAGGGAAATGAACAAGCGGATGAGCTTGCAAGAAGAAGAGGGCTAGCCGTTAATCAAACCATCTCTGTACATAGTAAGGGACACTATCGAGGAAAAGCCCATAAAGACTGCTCACCTTAGGTGGTCAAGTTTTGAATCCCTGTCTTAACCTCACCCAACCTATGCATAAGCACGATCTTGTAATGAACGGGATCTCGAGTTGTTTCACCCTGGGCCCTGTTCTATGATTCCGACAGCGCAATCAAGGAGTATCTTATAACTGGGGGCTTACCACAAGGATCGGTCTTGGGTCTTTTGCTATGGAACGTGATGTACGACGATATCTTGCGTCTACCAATCCCACGGGATGCATCACCCATTGGTTTGGCGGATGACATCGCAGTCGTGGTCGTAGCCAGATTGCTCGAATAAATATAACTCTTCTCAAATGAGACCGTACAAACAATGAAGTGCTGACTCCTCGGGGCCGGATTTGCGGATACTTATCAGCAGACGAAAAATACACGAGACGATTAGTCTTGGAGTCGGAGAATATGATGTCATTTCACGACCTTTTATCAAATATTTACGGGTGGTGATGGATCTTCGTTTAACATACAAGCACCACTTGGAAAACACTTGTAAAAACCGCCTTAGTCATATGATCCCCAGTGAAGAAAACTGTATTGCGGTAAGTGATTCGGCGACAAAAATTCTAAGCGATCTTAGACGCCATCCCAACGATGATGTTCAGGCACACAACCGACGTATGTTGTTCGCATTCCTAGGTAGCTGACTTCAATTCATGATTACTTTATCCGGGCCTTAGTCAACAAGCGTCTTCAACGACTCAATATTTGAGTGTCGAGTAGAGCAAACCATGCCCTCTAATACGGACCCAAACTTGTAATCCAACGGGTTGAGGTCAGGACTACCAGCTGGCCAATCATCCGTTGATATGAAGTCCCGAACGTTGTTTTTGAACCACAGTTGAGTCCTTTTTGCTTTGTGAGCTAGAGCAGAGTCTTGCTGGAAAGTCCATGGCTTGTTGTTGAATATATGTAGATTGGTTGAGAGACTTCACAATGGGTTCCAAGACGGTCGATTGATATACTTTGGCCGATGTTTTCACTCCTTTCTCGCAAAAATGGAGCTTGGTAACGCCATCGTAGCACACTCCCCCCCATACCATTACAGACGCGGGATGGTGGCCTCTTTGAACCTTCGGGATGAGTTGGGATGACCGAGCATACATACGGTCGTTCTGCTTATTGAATGATTCTTCTAAGGTGAAGATTTTCTCGTCAGCAAACAGAATTTGTCTATGAGTGATCTTCGCGTACCGGCTGAGTAACGCTTTCGATCGTCGCTTGCGTTTCTCCTTCAATGCGGCCGTGAGCAGGTGTCCAGTGTTTTGCTTGTACGCGCTGAGTCCTAAATCTTCTTTAATAATGCGAGACATGGATTTTTGCGAAATTTGCATTTCCCGCGTCAAGATTCGTTTCTTCACGGCTTTGATCGCTTTCGGAGTTCTCACAGTGCGCGGACGGCCGGATCTTTGAAGGTCTCGTACTCCACCAGTATTCTCCAACAACTTCACAGCACGATACACCAGATTGCGAGTGATTCAAGTGGTTGCATATTTAAGTAGGCCAACAACAACAATACGATTTTCGATGTCGCTCCATTCCATGATTGTAAGCAATTAATGTCAAAAACTTTTTACGTCACAGCGAAGCATAAAAAGCAGCTGACAAACCGCAATCAATACGAAATGGATGCGCTCAGTGTTGCATTCGTAATGAGTGAGTTCAGTTGTGTACCAGTATTTATGACTTGACGACGTATAGGGTTATTTTAGGTGTTCGAGAGAGGGCATTGCTAGTCAATTGCCTTCTTACCCCAAAGAAGCGGCGATTGGCAAGAGTTATTCTTCGTTTGATCTCAGCGCTGGTGTCTTGAGCTTAAAAACGTTGTACATGCCAAGTCAAATGCAAAATATGTGCTGTAAGAGATGCCCAAATGATGTGCTCACCGTGAAATTGATAGACATGGATCTTCTTCCACTTTTTTTTTTATCATTTTCTGTAGAGGTCTGAAAACATTTGTAACAGAGCGAATACCTCCCTACAGCTTTGCCAATAGAACGTACTGAAGGACGCTTATGCCAACCATAATCTGCTTGTAATACGCAAAACGTACCTACTACAGAATAACACCGGTAGGTTGACACAGGTCAGTAGTTACCCGAATAGTACTACATAGGAATGTAGAATCTACAGACTCTAAAACTAGATATAACGTTAATGTCTGCTTCTATTTTGTCTACTATATTTCTTCTGGCAGCTTGATGTTTGATGTCTTTAAAGCTTTTAAGAAGTATCTATCATGCTAGTTCAAGGTTAATCGTTTTTTCTTTTGGGACCCAAACACCTAAGACACCTCTTGAATTGATTTACAGTTCTGAAAAAGGTTACTTATGATTTTCATCATAATCAATCAGAATGTTTGTCGGTTTCTTTCGAACTATTATGTACTGTATCCCCCTTAACCACTGCAGGATTCGATCTCTAAGGAACCAAATTGATCTTCAAACTTTTCCATCTCTTTCGAGTTCATCAAAGTCACAAACTTTGTCCGACATCCATTTAATCCATAATCCATTAATTAGCGATTTCGTAAATACATAAATCTAAATATGAAAACGAAACAGAAAGACCAGGCAATAACTGTCATTCAAATCAAGGATATCCTCCACTGCTTTCCAAAAATGTCGAAATGTCGAAATCAATCTACAATAACAGTGAAAAATCGCTCTTCTTCTGATTTTATTTGTCGAACTTTTTGGCGAAAACTTTTACTATTGTACATCTAACTTTTAGGGCGAACTAGGAACCAGATATCTCCATCGCGGCCCAAGGGATCATCTAAAATATTAATTTAAATTAATCTGCATTGTGCTCCCCCTGTGGTTTGCGAATATTCTTCCTTTCATTTATCGTAAGCCAACCATAAGAAAGGACCTCATGCCACACAATTGCCGTTAGTCAGTTTTGTTGCGATACAGCTAAAAACCAACCCCTGGGGGGATTGGGAAAAATAGAAAAGGCAAAACCCCGGAGAAAGTTTTGTATTATTTCATCGAGTATAATGTGATTAGCGGTTATCTCGCACAAGGAACTCCGTAATCCACCCCTTTTTCACTGCTTTGTCACTCTCTAATTCTTAAAACTAAAAGTAATCAAATTTTAAAGTCAAATTTAATTGGCAAAAAGGAGAAAAAAAAACCAACGCCAACGGTATTAGGGGTTGCAAAAGGGAGTTGGAAGAGATACGATGAAAAATTTTTGGAGGCTAAGAAAAGGATAACGATTTGAATGGTTTAATTGGCCAAAAAGGGGATCCTTAGCCAGCGCCGGTAATCACTTTGTCAAGATGTTGAAGGTTGAGCCTAAAGATGTCGATATTATTTAAGGGAGACAGGATGGAGTAATCAATTCTTCAGGTGGGCGTTGGGTGCGGGTTGGTTAGAGAGGGATCTCCAAGCCAATTAGGGTAGTGGATTGAAGGGTTTCTATTGAAATGCTGGTGACAGTAATTCTCCATTTGAGAATGTCCAAAATGTCTTTTTTGGTACTGTCGTCTAATGAAGTGAAGTGAGACCTCTTTTCGATAGCATCTGCTGGTGTTGAGATTAAAACAATAAGTTCATCTTGGTGATCTTATCTGGAATAGTTGTGTCACTTTTGATGTGCTCTTCAAAGAATGTTACATTTAAAATCCTTTTGTCATAATATTTGCACATTGTGTGTCGAAAGTGGAGCCCTATATGACTTCAAAGTCTGAATAACTTCACAGAGAAGTGAGGCAATGTCTGAAGTATCGAATTCAAGTACGATTTGACCATTTGGATTAGAAAGGAGGAAATCTTTGGTAGGACAGTTGGTAAGCATAGCCCGAACGACACTACGTCTGGCACCGAGCTTAGGCTTATTGACTTTGTGGCTATGCAAAATATCACTACAGCAACAACACGGTTGCCAACAACCCAAACAACTCTGCCAACATCGTAACCCGAAATACATCAACAACTTTTATGCCGCCAGCATCTAGTACCGATGACCAGTGCCAGCACTATCAACGTGCATTCAGAGACGTCGCACCTAATGTGCTAAATTCTTTCTAAGCATCACCGACAAATCATTGCAGACGACGCATACAAAAACCTATAAAGATGAAGAGTTATGAGCCAGAGGAAGAAGATAGAGTATGAGTAGCTAACCGGGTAGTTTGTGCTGATTGCAAAGCGGCAGTCAGGAGCGTGCCAGGTTGCTACTGAACTTGGACATTGCTGGGCAAAACATCCATCCATCTGACCAACATTTAATAAGAAAAGCAGTGTCTTATCTGAAATCTAACAAAGCGGCTGAACCGAACGGCTTATCAGGCGAGGTATTCGAGCTATCTACTTGGTATGACTTTATGGAGAAAATACACCAACTCATTTCTCAAATCTGTCCAGGACAGGGCATGCCTGATGACGGGAATCTCAGTATCGTTTGTCTGGTCCACACAAAGAGAAACTTCTCAATTGACCATGCAAATTTTTGTCTGCCACATCATGCAAACGTCTAAAGCTCTTCGTCAACTATTACGGTATCAGCCCAGGAAGGTCCAAAATCGATCTTCACACTCCAGCAGATGTTGGAAAAAACTCAGAAAACACGAATCAATACCCAACATCTTTTTGTTGAGTTTTAGTCCACATATGACAGCATTTTTAGAGACGAAATCTCGCAAATCTCGTAAGCCTGCGTGGAATGGTGATTGAGAATGCTTGTGACGCAGTGTCGTGGCACTTTATCAACATCATACTTTAGAGAATTGTGCCAAACTCATAAGCGAACACTGGAGTCAAAATCTTTCAAAAGTCTCTGCAACTACTAGGTTTCGCCGACGATACCGACTTAATTTTAGAAATACACCGTGCTCTTGCCGTTTCGCTCGCTCGTAATGAAACGGATGCTGCCACAATGGGTTTAGCCGTAAATGGGAGCAAAACTTAGTGTATAAAGAGACAAATTTGACGGAACGTCACTGTCGACAACTATAATTTCGGGGAAGCAAAGGATTTTTCTCGAACTCGACTCTGCTTTAAATTGCGCCAACAATACCTTAGCTGATATAAAACGAAAAATAAATCTCACATCTTACTGTTTGTTTGGGCTAAGAAGCTAATATTTAAGTAGTTAGGCTTTGAGGAGACTTCATTGATAATGAATGAAGATATCCTCAGTCCTTTTCAGGAAAAAAATTTGAATAATATTAGGTCCGGTGCTTTCGACAAAGTATCTCTTGACGGCATGAGTAAGTCACACAGGTAATCACTCTGCGTAGACGAATCACTACTTTTGTGCCTCAAAACAATGCTAGTGAATAGAGCATAGAAGCTGACTATGACGCTTGATGCCTCTAGATATGAGCTCTCACTTAACCCTCTCTTGATGAGAAGAAGGAAATTGAAAACCTCATTTATTCCAGTGGAAAGGCTTATCACACAACATTCGTCGGTAAGGTGCTGGGAAAGCTCTTATATAAGTAGTTACCAGAATCCAAAGAACGGTGTGTTTCAGGAGTATAGGACATTTTTCTTGTTTGCCTGGCAGTGCTCTGGACGCGAAAATTAATCTTCCTGCCCTTCAAGTTCATTTCATGGGCGGCACTCGTAAAGACATCTAATATTTGAAGAGACTTTCCTGATCAGGGTAGGATTGCTGTCGGATCCTAACGGATGGTCGATATAAGCTGCGCCATCTCTTTGGAGGACGGCAATGTAAGATTTTGTTTTCTCCTCTTTTCCTAGCAGTCCTGATTGAAACGAACTATATTAGAAGCAATCCGTGGAGTGGTTAAGGCCAAGAGTCTGTAGCAACAGCCAATTTGTGCTTTGTTGGACTCTATCATGACTTCGAGGCTGATTCGAAAATGCAACACTTTATTGACTTAATCGGTATACTGAATTTACTGAGTCTTTTCTGGGTCCCCGGTCAGACAGAAATCACTGGAACAGGCTCAGAGGAGAGCTTGACTGGATTTAAACCTACGTTCGGTCTTGTTTTCATTGCTCGGACTTCTGATGACAGTTAGGTTTCATTCTTCCTGATGTACACAGTGTAGAAAATAATATCGCGGACACGCACTTATTGTTCGTAAATTGTTGGCTCAAATTCAAGTGGTTGAGATAAATCATCTACCGTATTTCCTAATTTGACACAGTTCGAATTTTCTTTTTTTCCGGAAATGAAATTCAAGTTGAATATGGTTTTTTGATGACATTCCGACCATTCAAGTAGCTTTGGCACTAAGGTAATGGAGGTAATTCCGCAAAATGAGCTAGGGCAGGCATTTAAATCACTATTAAATCGCTGTGACAAGAATATGGGATCGGGACGAGAATATTTCGAATGAAACCACCATTTATATTTTCGAGAGCTAGTCCGGTATATTATTTGCCACACTGTGTATCTTAGAAGAAAGCGGTTATCCTGGTGTCTGCTGGTGACTGCTTAGTTGTTTTGTGATGGGTTACTACTTAGCTTTTGTTAAGTGTGCTCAGTATTTATTACTATGTGTGATACAACACCCTAAGACAATTGTTAGAGAAGTGAAGACATCTTGAGAACTACCTCTGTGAATATCCAGCCTTTCCTCGCTACTCTCGGTACACGGCGCTGACGTGGTGGATGCTTGTACATCACTGCTTGCATTTCATCGCCGAAGCGCTTATACATTTTTCTTCGAGAGGCTGAGATAAGGTTCTTTGTCTGAGTGCCTTGTTTTGACAGAGAAAGAGGTCCGTAGTTACGCGAACAATCGACAGATCTTAGCACACAAATGTGGACGACCACTAGAATTTTATTAAATTTTTTTTTTCGCAACAGATCGGGACATTGGTAGTTAGTCCCTTGGATGAAACTGTGATGGTCCCAAAGGACTAGGTGGCCAAAATGAACATAGTAGCCAAAAGGGATAAGAAAGCAAAAATCCACCAAAAATGAAGCAGATTGAGTCAAAGAGTAGATAGAACGAGGAATAGTGGTTGCAGAATAAAGCGTTATGGCGATTAGGCACAATTAGGCATTCCTATGGAATGTAGTCGTTGTTAATCTGTCGAAAATCAGATAATACGAGTGTTGTACCCAAGGCATAAGGTTAAACAGTGGCTTCTGTGTAGATTTTGCTAGTCTTCAGTTTCTATACTAAGTATCACTTTCGGCGTCAATTTTTTTTATTACTTAAGAGTGTTTGAAAAGGGTGACCATATAAGAACGATAGACAAAAAATGTAATAACACAACAACGGTGTGAAGTATAACATTGATTCTGGCTTTAATTTGAAGCCGCATTCATGCCATTATGTGCGGAATAGGACATTATTCAAATGGCCGCCTCGGCTTCGCTTACAGTGCTTTAAGCGGTCGGTCCAATTTTTGATGATTCGGTACATTATGCGGGGCGTTATTCCGGCAATAGCGTGTCGTGTTTTGGCCTCGAGCTCGTCCAAAGAGGTTGGCTTATTAGCGTATATTAAGGATTAGATGTAGCCCCAACGAAAATAATCGAGTGGTGTCAAATCGCAGGATCGCGGCGGCCAACTGATCTACGCTAGCTGTAAGATGACCCAATTGTCAAATCTCTTCTTCACGACTTCGGTCCTTGCGTCGCGCCGCTTGTACGGCATATATCACCATCTTGTTGGAACTACAACTCGGATATATTGAATATGTCAAGTTCTGACCACAGAACGTAACGTAACGGTGTCTCCTTTCTCATTTCGAACGAAACAAGGTTCGTCCGTCGGTCAATCTTTGTGGATGCATTGATGCTTGGCCGAACACTTGTGGATTGTATTCGCTCCTATGATGGCAATTTTGCTTGTTGACATGGCTGCTGGGCCAAAAATGGGCCCCTCCCGAGAACATGGTTTTTTGGTCAAAATTCGGGACAATAAGCGAACTTACTGCATTGTCTATGGGCGTCAGGGTTCAATTCTTGCGTCAGCGCAATCTTTTACGGATGTTAGCCCAAATCCAACCGCAAAATAAACCGGCTTTACTCTCTAGCTATGCCGAATTCAGCTGATCGGCGTCGAATCGACAATTTAGGGTCTTCTTCGATACTTGCTGCCAAGCCGGCTACGTTTTCTTCATTTCGCATCAATCTTTGCCTGTTTGGATGGCTTAAGATTCGACAAGAGTGTACTCAGACCGACCTCAAGTCGGAATTCACCTTGCGTTTTACAACTGAGTTGGAACTTCGATAATATTTATCGCAAGTTCGACAAGCCTAAAACGATGCATGATGAAATGGCTAAATTTAATGAATATTTTGACAGCTGGATGTCATTGGTTACTTTGACAGCTGCTGAAACATAAGAATTGCAAAAACTGTCATTGCTATCTGGTCATCCTTTATTTGCCTCAAAAATGACTGCCTTTCAATATCTCAGTCCTCACAACGTTTCCGAATGAATTGATAGGAAGCTCACTTGATCCAGACATACGACTAGCTGACTGTGCTTATTGACAGCTCCAGGGTCTAATAAAACTAATTTTAAACATTTTGCTCTCATTTCAGGTTGGTACGAGGATAACTGGTTCGAACAAAATTTAGAAAATGAAGGCATCACATGTACGATAGAACAGATGCGTCTTGCTGCCGAAGGGCATCTAACAACGGAAGCTCTCATGTGGAATCAGAACAATCAAACGACAATTTCCGGAATGACAGCCGAGGAATTTCGGTAAGGACACTGTCGAATCAAGATGAATTATAATTTCTCCATTTTAACATTTTTTTTTTGTATAGACAACGACTGAACACAGCTCTTACAGACGAGGGCTATGACATTCATCATGATCGCTATCCAGAAGGCTATCAGGAAGCACCCCTAGCGTACGATGCAGTATGGAGTGTAGCATTAGCATTTAACAAAACAATGGAACGCCTGAAAGAAAGGAAGAAATCTTTGCGAGATTTCACATACACGGATAAGGATATTGCCGATGAAATTTACGCCGCAATGAACTCTACACAGTTCCTGGGAGTGTCGGTAAGTGATGAAAGTTCTTGTGTAATAGTGTGAAATGGTACGAATATGTGTAGATATGTCCTTATTCTGTAGTATATGATACTGCTTGAATAAATGTACAACGTAGTCCTTGAAAATTGTTTGTTTTCTCAAATACAGATGGAACATTAAGAAGCAACGATGTTACGAACTGCATACGAGCACTTTAGAGTGCACACTGGGAAAAAGATAAGAAACACGCGTTCGCGTTTTGAAATACCATAAGTGACTAGCAGAAGGAAGTGTGTATGATGTCCTGATTTAGCTAGGACCCTTCTTTAACACCAGCTTCAACCACAAATGTCAACTTCATTTCTTACCATTTTTTCGTTACTCTTTTTCTTTATTTTTTTTTTCTCACCCCAAGCAATTACTTGTGTCGTCAGACAAGGACTCTGAGTACGAACAATTTCTCGCCGGAGCAGTCATGTATGCGAAGATGCTCTTCCTTTGCTCCTTGCAATTTTAATATTTTTTTTTGTTTTGTTTGGCTCCGAGTGAATGGCTTTAGTAGTGTCACATGGATAATAAACTATTCGTTCAAGGATATCAAAGAATGCTGCACTCCTTTGCTTAGGTTGTATAGTCTAGATGGTTTTGTTGGTTTCTTTATTTCCGTTGGTGTCTTTGGTTTCTCCTTCTTCTTCGGAGAAGGTTTTCTTTAGTTTTTTCCCATTGGCAAGGATTGTGGGGTTGCTGGTCTTTTAACAAAACATATGAGGATATCATTGAGCTTTATTTTTTTCTCTTGTCCACAGACACATGCCAGGGAATTCCCTTTCGCCCTACAGTTGGGTTTAATATTGTTTGCTTGAGATGGCGGTACCTCGAGCTAGAAACTGTTTCCTTTTCCTTTGACCTTTTTTCCCTTTTTTTGTGTGTGTTGTTTCGGGGTAAGGTGGTACATATAGTGTAAGTGTAAGTAGTTGCAGGATTTGTTTTTTCTTAATTAAAATAAACGACTTGGATTAAGGGTAGCAAGTTCAAAAAGGCAGAATCAAACTATGTTTGTAAGGCTTTGTAAGTAATGAGAAAAAATTAACAAAAAAAAAAAGAAAAAAAAATCAAAGCAATGTGTGCCTTTTTGGATTAAATGAGATATAGTGTAGTACAAGGGTTGTGTATGGTTTGATATCCTTTTAACTTTGATGCCATTAGTGCGCCTTGTGTGGACTTTAATTATAGAGCAGCTTGAGTCCTTTTTTTTTTTGCGCCCTCCCATATGGTGCTGTACTCATTTTCCTAATGACTTTAGCAAATGTAGAAAAGCAATTTGAAGTCTATTTGAAAAGATCTCGTTTGGGATTGTTTTTCAAATTAATCTTAAAAAGTTGCCTTGAAGTGGAATAATGGTATTCAGCAATAGAGTACAGAGTTCTGACTCTTAATAATTTTTTCTCCATTCCTTGTCAACTGATCGCCTTTCTCCTATTTTTGCTTATATGATCATGCCACCGAATGTATTACCTAGAACTTTGGCAAGAGTTGTAAATTAGATATACCAATGTTTCCGAATCTTGGTCTTTCCAGGTCAAACACTTCAGTTATAGAGTCCAACAAGGTATTGTTCACAATATAATAGGTCTTAGTAGGTATTGTGAGGAGTAGTGGCGAGGACCAACACCATCCGACACGTTAGATTCGAGCAACTACGTACTCCTACATCATGGATGCCTCCGTGGTTAACTAGACTCCTTACAATGGCGCCCAACGTGGGGCCTGCTCAAGCTTATTCCAGTTTCTTGCTTACTTTGGTAAGATTATTTTGAAAGCTTGCGTTTTTTTTTTAATTTCTGTTCAATGCCGATGAACTGCACGTGTGCGGGAATCCATTTGGAATGTCAGCTGTTCTGAATCAGATCTGATTACATCCTAGGTTTTACCGGAGCTTTTTCTGATTCTTTCCCGTTTTCAGTATTTCGTATTATAGATGCTTCCATAAGAGACGTGTGAGTATGATTTTTTTTTACCAGTGCATGATTGCAACCTGGTCGCCGCCTGATTACTAATTCGTCGCTGATTAACTGTCCAATGCTGTGAAAAAATTTCTACCTACTATCCTCCGCGGCTGATCGCAAAACTGCTCTAGGTCCCATAGTCTATATTGGGCTAATGGAGCAACAATTATGCTTCTAGCAATATACATTGTCTTAACGCGCAGTTGCGAGGACCGCTAACAGTTTGTGTAAATCTTTATAGATCCAGACCTAAATTGAACTTCCAAGCTTGTCCAGTAGCATAATACTGGTCATCCTATTTATAGGGTTCACAGTACTATAGTCTCGGATAATGATTGGCATTGTCGAACACGGATCTACCCGTGAAATTCTTGAAGCTTTAACAGACGACGCGCGACTTGCCTAGATTCTCGACTTCTACAAATCTGACATCCAGGAAGTGCGATGAAATGGACCAAAAGAAAACGAACGAACTATTAGAGAAACCGTTACGGACATCCAGCGCGGAATTTATCCGGATTCAATTTGCCACCAGAGGTAACCAGTCTTGAGGTTTAGACACGACACACGAACGTTTGATGATAATTTACCAGCCAAAGAAAAATAAAGCAATAATTGCTTCTACGAGCTCTTCGAAAAAACCTACAAGCTATGCCCTAAATATAACGCGATTTTAAACACCAGGCCAGGCAGGGAGGGGATCCCTAGTAAAAACGGAAATTTCTAAAACTACGCCAACTACAAGGGTATTTGTAGATCACCCCCTTTATCGATTTCAAAGCAGCATATAACATCGTCTATAGAGGCGAACTATACAGGGCGTTGTTTTGGCAGTTTTGGCATCGATTCAGGCTGACCATAGAAAATGCACGCTACTTCATCAAGACCGATAGTGACAAAAACGAGACATTAAATAACAGAAAATGAATGAAACAAGGAGATCTGTTGTTCTGTCCCTGTTTAGTTGCGCACTTTAAGTTGATTTAGGTCCCTTTATACTTATGCTGTGACTTTTAGTCGAATTTGTCAAAATTGTGGCCCCGGTGTTGGCGTCTGATATCCCCGCAAATCTCTCAATGATGTATGATGTTAAATAAGTCGTATGACAGCGCGTCACCTTGTCTAACATATTTTACTGACATCAAATAGTTCGTTAGCTACCTCGACGGAGCAGCTAGCGTTCTCAATAGTCATTCTAAACAGACGGACGAGCTTCTCAGCTCTGCTAGAACTAAACACAGCTCATCTCTATAAATGCTGTTATATTTAGTTATAAAAAGACCGTTTTAAACTTCTTAAGTTTTTTGTTCCAGGATCCGCCGGAGGGTGAAAATTTGAACAATAGTGGTTCAATGATTGTCGAGTCCTACTTCTTTGTTTGATTTCAGCCTGGACTGGTTATCCGCAGTTTTTTTTGTTCAGGTGGACGAAAGTTTCGGTTATCATGGTCTAAGTTGAATGATCTTCTCTGCCTGAAGTCGGAATGTCAGGCTTTGTTTGCAGAAAAATTTATCCAGTACCGGTTTCTCAGTATTGACTGTCATTCTCCAATAAAGTTTCCTTCTTCATCTCTACAGGCTCTTTTTTCCTTCACTTCTCAATATTTTCGATCGCTCGCTCTTCGTGTCCTTATTTCTTCTTCTGTAAAGGTGATGTGTTTTTTCTGCTCGTAGAGCTCTCGAGCGGCTTTCTTCGCCGCAACTCCGCTTTGTACGCATACCTTATCAAATCAAGAATTACTTTGTGTCGGATGAAATTCAGCACATCAGTTGCGGCTAATCACGTTGGCTGCTTTGCCACTGGTTTTAGGATTGTCATAATGCGCTCGTTTACGTTGCGGAAGCTCGAAACTTATGGACCAGGCCTGCGGCACATGGCAAATTCCCTTCCAAATAAGCGTTGTTTCTATTTACTATGGCAATACTCATGCTCCATCTTATCGCGGTCACTTAGATAGATTGTTGTTGGAAGTGGTTTAATATAGCCCAGATCTCTGCGGCCACAGATGGACCTATTGTGATGTCCTTCATATAGAGCTCATATATGATTCCGAAATTTATAAGAAATGCGGCTAAATCTTTAGGAAAGTTGGAAGCTATGTCCGTTGCTTAGAGATACAATTTACCTAGGTAACGTTGACGTGTTTCGACTAAACCATTGCGTCACATAGTATGTGTTCTTCTTTTTCCACGTCTTCGCTCCACAATCTACTTGGATGGTCTTGTGCTATGCCCATGGTCATTAGGTGGTTTTTGACACCGCAGTGCCCCATAAGAAAACCTGTGATCAATCGAATATGACCTCTGCTTAATTGTAGCAGTTGTTCCATTTTTTTGGGACATGAAGTTATTAGCTTGTCTGCGCCCTAATAGGGTATATATAGAGGGATATTGACGGTCCTGCAGTTGTATGGATGGCCAAGGGTTTGCTTTGGTTTCTGTTCTTACTTTCCTCCTCTCTGGGCCCTATGAGAGGTGTAGTTCCCATCTTACCTCGGTGCACTTTGTTTTTCGGGCTCCCATGCGGTCGTAACCAAATCTGTGCGTTTCTGAAGCCCTGGATGAGGTCTGTAGTTTTTGGGTTGTTGATCCCTCGGGGAGTTGTCGGCAGATCAGCATCTCTTTGAGGTACAGGGCTTGTCGCTATCCAAGCTCCAATTCGTATTCTTTAGGCTTCGGTAAGATAGAAGTACTTCTCTTACGGTTTTCCACTATCGCATCGCTTGGTATGTTGGTAATGTGGGTGTGTTATTTGGTGGCTTAACTGGAGATGTGCCTTCAGGCTCCATATCTTTATGTGTAACAGAAGAATGGAGTAGAGTTCCTTAATCTGGCTCCAAAATTTTGTTTTAATTTTTTTCACGAGTACAGCAAGAAAGGTAAGTCCGCACCGGCAGGAGTGTAAGGCTATTTTGTACCAGAAGGCGCCCGGTATCTGGACACACCGTTCGTGACTGAGCCATTTCTGAACCCTCAGCCAGGTTGATTATTGGCACGGTAAGGATAACACTATAAGGCAGCCCATGATTGAATCTTAATTTTCGAGTTACATTTGACTCTACACGAGAAGTTTTGGCCACTTCCCCGGTCTATCTTCCTTTTCCTCTATTTAAGCCGCAAAGTGTTCAATTTCCGGGACGAAGATCGCGTTCACTTAATGCCGGCGATGTCTGCGTGACAGCAGTCATGGGCCTTTATTAATACCTCTACTGCTCGTTGTCTGTAAAGCGTCTTAACTTACCACATTCAGATCCGTAGCTCCTTTCAATCTTTGCAAGAGTCATTGGCTGTGAATCCATTTTCATCCGAGCCCATTTGTTGGTTCGTCACACCTTTGACTGACAATGCAATCTGTATAAGCCGCTTCCTCATAATCCTCTTCATCAAAGCAAGAATTTTTCAAAATTTACAGACCAACAGCACCCAAAACAATGGTACTCCTCCATGAGAAGGACACGATTAAGATTGATTGTTGGCTTAGTAGTAACGACGACGGCGTTTAATCCCTGAGATAAGCGTAAATCAATTTATTTGTATTGAAGACAAGCTTCTAACACACGTTAGATAACTAAGCATCGAAAACTGATAAGCGAAGAAAATTTCAATTTTTAAACAAAGTTTCCCGGGAGCAGGGGCAGTAATACTTTAAACTTAACTCAAAGCCGCTAATTTGGAGATTTTGTAATTGTATTCTAGCAAAGCTGGCAATAAGTCAACCACCAGTAACGATCCTTGTAACATTCAGAGACGTCTCAACTGTTTACGTTGGGTAAGCTATCAAAGTAATTCTTTTGTGAACAAAGGTTATGACCTTCAGACCACAGTTGATCCCTTGAAATAAGCATCAACTGGCACTCATTTGTTAGTTGGTGAACCAACAAATTTCCATAAAACATCTACAACATCAAACCACATTATTCTTCGTATCCTTATCTGTGTATGGATCTGTATCTGTATCTGTTTCGGTATCTCCCTTCTCTATGCCATGCTTTATTAACCCTGCAATGTGTTAATAATTCAAACCATTTGCTTGGGAATGTCATAATAGGGTCAACTGGGAGAACTCCCAGTCCACACAGGCAAGTACAAGCCCTTTCTTCTCCTTTTTTATTATTGTCGACCCGTTTCAGGAATTCAGGTTCTTTAACTTTATTTACTTTTGGACTTTATTTTTCTTTTTTTGCTATTTATCTTCGCTGTACGTACCATATATTTGTATAGAGAGAAGAACAACCTTGTAATTGCATTTTACCATTCCTGTCAGCCGTACTGTGCAGCACGAATGGTTAGGACAATTATTGTAACTTTTTCACCCGTGAAATCGAATGAAAGGACATGTACACACCTGGGACAGGATCAGGAACTGGAGTGAATGAAAATTCTTTAACACTTTTTCCATTTTAAAAAGGATGCACTTGCATCGTGTTGAGGTATAAGTACGAGAATTTTCCTTTTGTTGCCGTTTTTTGTTTTTTTTTTTTGTAAGTTCGTCAGGTTCGGAGCAGGGAGTTTACACAAAAGTTTCAACACACGAACTTCATACATATGGACAGGAACAGCAAGAAAGTTTATGTAAACAAAAAAAATGCAAAAGTTGATGTTGATTTGAGTTTGTGTAGTCCTGGATCTGTAACCTGCTCATTTCAGAGCCAACGCTACTTACAGTTGATTGGTTTAAAAAGGACAATATTGTCTTCTTGAAGTCGCTTGTTCTAGCTTTCCAAATGGACTACTTGCCGTGTATCTGCTTTCTTTTGTCTTATAAACGGGCCATGTAGGGTATAATGGACAGACAATTTGCCTGAGTATCTTCTGGCGAAGCATAATGTCTTACAAGTGACCCGTAACAATATTTGGCGAAACATTTTATCCTATTCTAAAGCCATACTTTTGTGCGGTATTCAGAAGGCTCTTCAATTCACAGTTTTGTGCTTGCAATAAGATTCCTGTGGCTTGTCATTTCTTATTCGATGCTTCTTTAAAACATGGTTTACACACGTTTTGGTGTACTCGTATCTTCGTGTCCTTCGATCAATAACTCTACTTTTGCTTCCAAGGTTGTGCTCTTCTTCAGCCGGGAAAGGATCGAAAGACTACACAAAACTGTCGTCATGGGCAGATTTTGTCCAAATCACCTACATGCGCCCAATATCAATTTGTTCTCTTTTCACCTGCAAAAGATGAATCTTCACACTTCACTTTTTCACACAATGACACTGTCTTCCCGCTTGCGCAATCCACTGCCAATTCTTACTCCGTATTTCGACGTCTATCGGGTGAGGCTGTTCGTCTGTTAAATTGTTTGCTCAGATGATCCTTGAGATATTGCGGTATTGAAGCTTTCTTTTAATTTTGGCCTGACCAGCTTAGTTTGGGTGCTCAAATCATCGCCTCAAAATTGTAGTTAGCATTTTGCTGTACATTTCCAATTTGGTTCCGCCATCTTTTGAGAGCATACATCCTTGATGTAGGAACTATTCTATTTTTCACCTTGCTGTTATGAATTGAGCGGCGCTGCTATTATGCCAGCAAATTCAAGTGCTTCGGGTCATTGTTAAGCCCTGCTTTGTTTGCCTCTGACTCCAAGTTGTTGGCTTTGAGGGACACTGTGGCTTATGGCTTTTTCGCATAGACCTTCATAAAACCGCACAAGAAAAAGCCTAACGGGGTCAAATCGCACGATCCCGGTGGCCAGTTCACATCACCTCTACGTGACATGACCATGCCCTCGAATAGCTCGTGCAGAATTTCCAGTGTGGCACCTAGCGCCGTCCTGTTGAAACCACATGTCGTTGGTATCCATATCCAAATTTGGCCAAAAGTGGTACTTAATCATCTATCTATAGCGCTCGCGTTGACGGTGATGGCCTGCCCAACGTCATTCTCAAAGAAATAGGACCAAAATCTACACCAAACAGTGACTGTGACAAACAGGATGCATTGGACGCTTTTGGATCTCATGTGGAATGATTTCGTCCCAAACTCGACAATTTTGACACACGTCGGTCGTTGTCTATGATCGTTTACCTTCAGCTCCTGGGTCAGCTGAATTTTGTACGGGTGTGGGCACAAGTCACGATGCCAAATTCGCCAATTTGTGGTCTGCCATAGGCCGAGTTCTTGTGAGCGACGCGAAATCGACTGCCTCGGATTCTCGTTGACATCGGCGATGTTTTCGGCAGATCTTACGTTTCGTCGACGTACGGGTGTTGGTTTTTTGCTTAATGAACCACCACACTACGAAAAGTCCTTTAGGAAGGACGATTATGGAGACCTTAAAACGTGCGAGGCGCGTCAAACGTTGCCCGGACGGATCACCCATTTTGATAAAACACTTTCATCATTTGTACGTGTTTCTTGAACGCTTTATCCATCCATGGTAATTTGGCAAAACAGACTGAATAAATGACAGCCAATTTGACAGATGAAGCTTCAACAATATGGCCGCTATCAACTGTCAAAGTTCGGATGTCTCTATTGGAAGACCCTTAATATTCTTAATAATCTTATATTAAACTGATAAGTGAAGGCAATGACGTCTGCAAATGTTGGCAAAGAGAGAGAAGAAGAAGTAGAAGTAGGTGCATGCAATCTGTAAACACACAACATTGTACAATTCAATGTGTTTGTCAATTCTTCTTAAGGTGCCCGCTGTAAGCCATTAGTTGTTGCTTCTTCGTCTTCTACCAACGATGATATCTGCATCAGACCTAATCAAATTTTTCACAGTGTTTCAATGGTCATCAATGCCAGCAGTAAACATTCTGCTGGTTCGTTCTATGTCAGTTGGCGCACTTAGGGATTCCGCAGACTGTCAGTGTTATACCTTGGAATCCTTTGCCATTTAGACCCGTTGCTGCTTAAAGATGCAGAACGAAGACATAATGTTGGTAGGGGTATTTCATTTGCTACATACACATACGTTTTGGATGAACCTTTTGAATCCTTTTGTTGCCGTTACCTTTCTTTGCGGTAATCACCATCACGATATCTTCGCACATTGTTGAGTGCAGTCAGTGCTATAAAAATCGTCTTTGTCATCTTCATTTCTGTAGTTTGATGGAGCGTACCTTTGATTCCTGACTTTATCCTTTTATTTATCAGGATATCAATATCAAGTAAATAGGTCAAAAGTCTGTTTCTGCAGTAATTAGGAGTCCTACTCCATATTAACCAGAAGTGCTCATTCTTATAGGGGACCACAACACTTCTGTCAGTTTCGATGTGTCGATTATTTCCTTACTTCGAAGATCTCCCGTCTGCACCGCATGAATTTCCGCTCCATCTATGTAAAATTCTGCGAACACTTTTTTATGTTGTAAGGAAGGTCCCAAAGGTCCAAACGTTGTGCGTCGTCCATAAAGGATCCACCGAGTTCAAGGCGCTTACAGGTACAATAAAATGTTTTAAGATTGCAGATTGCTACATAGGAGATTGTTCCTCTTGAAAGTTTGAAAAATCCGAAGACACATACAAAATGCACCACGTAAAAGCTTTTTAAATTCATTTTTCAGCACTTCATCTACAATAACCATCACTATCTGTTTATGGTACTTAAAAATAGGACGGTTAGCTAAGCCTTCTCTGTTTTATTCGGAATATACAATCACCTTCAATAATTCGCCTACTACATTAACATTTTTTAGTCAGATTTGAATGTTATTTACAAGGTGTTTTCTTATTATGTGATGCTGGTGATAGCGGTTAGCTCATTGGACTATCGCGCAGAGGGTCCGTGGTTCGATCCCCGGCATCGTCAACAATTTTTCGAATCGTCATCACCCTGTCGGCGGGCAATTGCAAACTCCCAAAAGTAAAATTGCCTATGAAAAAGCTTCTAAAGAGTGCCGCTCGGATTCGGCAATAAACCGTAGGCCCGCTCAGATGTGACAAAAATGACAACATGAGCAACACAAATGAGTTTCAAGAAGCTAGGCCATGGCCCATACCGGGCTGCCAGCAGCACAGTGTTTTTTTTTTATCTGATCACCCTCTATCTAAAGTTCCATGATTGCACATCACTCTGACTTGTCCCTTTTTAACATATCAAAGCTGTCGCTGAGAATAATACCGACCTACACAAAGCAGCGAGGTTAATTCTACAAAACCCCCACGGATTTGAAAGGGTTGCCAAAATTGTACAAGGCAGCAATTCTCTTAAGATGTAGGCTTCTTATGCTGCCTCTATGATTTGGAATAAATTTATTCGGCCTTGAACTGCTCTGATAAAAGACAGTCGGGTTATTTTGGTCAGCCACAATCTGAAGAACAATAACAGGAGACATGATGGTGTTTTCGTTTTTTTTTTTTTGTTGTTGTTGGAAATAAGTTAAACAAATGATGTATCTAAGTGCTCCACACAACTTGTTTGACTACGAATTCTAGGACTCAATTTGACCTAAATCATAATAAACCTATCATTCCCCCGTAGAACCTTTTAGTCCTGTTCATTTACTTCTTCTGCTGTGGCTTCCTAAGAAAAATATAATTTCACAGATTATGAAAAGACAACACAAATGAATGAAAATAAACAAAATCTGCATTTTAGCTTTCTCCAACCATCTGGAGGGTTGATGTAAGACTCTCCTGAACATTTTTCATTCAAACCAAAGCCCCAAGCCATGGATGCCTTTTACTGAGATATGAATTTTGTCTCCCCTGCTACTCTTAAATCCCTTGACCTAATACCAAACACTTCATCAAAATTAGAATCGCGGTTATTTCAAGAAGCAAAGAAAATAGACGAACCAACCAACAATCTCGTGTAGATTTTCCAACTTTTCCAACCCCAAGCACAGCCAAAGCGAAGAAAAATTGATTAAAAGGCTTTAGCGGCTTACCTGCAAGGCTCATTGTATATTTTGTTCGCTCCAATTAATTTCTATGGCGCTTCATTTGAATTTATGCTCTGTCCTAGGATAAACTTCTAAAACCATTTGATATCAGGAGAGAAGCTCGGAAAAGGACTTTTTTTTCTTTCTTTCTTTCTTCTTGTAATAAATTACCCGGTACGCCCAATAGTTTGCCGTATTCACATGGCATAAAGTGCGAAACTCCCTACTGCTCCGACATCACGCAAATAGTCCTTGCCGGTATTTTTTTTTTCATTTTTTTTTTTTTTGTTTTGCACCCTATTCTTTTGTACTCTTGCTCCGTCTATGTCTCTGGTGGTAGCAATAATTTAGCCAACCAAGGACATGCCCGCAGGGTTAATATCAAATAAAAAAAAAAAAAAAAAAAATCACTTTCCCTGTTCACTAAAATCAACAACCAGTCCAATCCCAGTTAATAACCCACTAAATTATCCTTTATGAAAATATTTATCTTGGTTAACTGATATGTACACACTTTCACACATACATGTAGTGTATAACTACGACCCGATGGATGGGGGAACCTATACTCGTACTCGTATGAAGTAAGTGGGCTAGGAATGTCGGACCACCAGCTGAACGCTATTGTGGATCTATTCATATCCTGTCGTGGGGTTAAAATGGGATACGTGTCGTGAACAGCAGGAAATTAGTTCTAAGGGCAGAGTAAAGTTTTTCCTCATCCTTTTCTCTGTTTTTTTTTTTGTTTTAATTTTTGTTTTTAGCTTTTTTGGTATTTGTAATGGACAGGGTGGGTTAGAGGTTTAGGAAGCCAGAAGAAAAGTTTCATTCATCAAGTGTTTGCTCATTAATATATGACAAGATGAGCCTGTATTTGTGAAACTCTGAAAAGATATTTCCTAGAAAAAGGATCGGCAACGAGTAAGGAGGTATATGGGTCTTTCCAGCACCCTTTTCCCGCTCGCCGTATCAATATGGGTACGCTGGACAGTGCACTGTGCAGTCTCATGGATTTACGTGTTTATTCTCTGTTTTTATCAGTTTTTTCACTACACAGGGATTTAACGCTACAACAAGCATTCGATATTCTAGAAAATGGAGATGTAGAGAACGTTGATCCGAAGCTCTTGCTTACGTGTGACGCTTTTTTCTCCTGTGAAATTTACCGGCAGTATTTTGAAACGAAATAGACCCTGGAGTCTGAGGGCTCTTTGTTATCTTTGGATAAAAAAAAATCTTGCGTTAAAATGTCTGGTGCATCTAAAAAAAGATTCTACAAAAAATTATTGGAGTCCATTATAGTGTTTACTGGCTAATAACATTGACAGTGGCGATGAAATCTTGAGCCCGAAAAAGTTAAAAGAAGGTTTGTGCCTCCTATAAAAGTTATACAAAAATCTGGTGATTATTTTATTTACTGTTTTTGATTTTTTTTTGGGGATATTTCACTACATGAAGCATTAGCTGTGCTAGAAGAAAACGAAGATCTTGAGCCTCGGTTGTTATATATCGAAATACTAGACCCCGTAGTTCACACAGACGAGGATTCAGCCGACGAGAATGAAGGTGGTCTTATACAAAACATTACAGGTCGACAACTCAATGCCAGATGCGAAGTGGTACTAGCATCATCTACACGCCAAACACCCTCAAGTCGTAAACAAGTACCTTCTAACATTGAACCTGAGGCCGGGCCTTCTGATGAAGACGAACCTCCAACAAAAAAAAAAACAAAAAAGTGTCTCGTAGGTATCTAGACAGATGACGATTTAGCTCTCCAGTATTTTATATACTGAAGCGGATTATCGATCTTATAGGGAAAAATAGCCTGTGGAAGTGCTGGATCGGTTTCTAGGAGAAAATGTTCTCTTAGTAGATGAATCGCAAGAATATGCAGCTTTTCGCAACTGCTCGGACCCAAAACTAACCCAAGACGATATGAAGGTTTTCATTGCTATTCTTGTTTTATCTGGCTACAATTCTGTTCATTCTAAGAGACATCATTGCGACCAAGGCGAAGATATGAGAAATTTGATGGTCTATAACTGTATGCGACGAGATAGATTTATGAAAATAATGCGTTTTTTACATTGGGCGGACAACAATAACATGGATGCCACAAACAAGATGTGGAAAATAACTTTTTAGAAAACTATGTGCCATTCTACTCTTAACTATGAAAGAGTATTTTAGAAAACACGGGTGTCAGCAGTTTATCCGCGGCAAACCAATCCGTTTCGGTTTTAAAAACTGGTGGCTGAACACGCCTTATGGTTACTTGGTTGACTTCGAGATATATCAAGGAAAGAGTATTCGAGAGAATCCTTAATATGACAAATCGTTTGGGAAAGCAGCTTGCCAACAAGTTTCTATTTCGATAATTTTTTCACCAGTTTTCAGCTGCTGGCACATCTGAAATAACGCGGATAAGAAGAGACGGGAAGAGTTCGCGAGAATCGCCTTCCCAATGACCTTTCATTGACTAGCAAGAAAAATATGGCAAGAGCTGAACGTGGAACCCATGTCCACTCAAAAAGTAAACAGGAGGATATAAATGTAGTTCGCTAGAAAGACAATTCAATAGTAACGGCAATGTCAACTATTCATGGTGTAGAACCTGCGACAAATGTTGGTCGTTATTTTGCAACAGGAAAGAAAAAAATTCAAGTTCCGCGACCAGCTATATTCACAGAATATAATAAAAATATGGGAGGCACCGATCTTATGGACCAAAATATAAACACCTATCGCATAGGAATCCGGGGGAAGAAATGGTGGTGGCCTATTTTCATATACTTCATTGATGCGGCCGTATGCAATGCTAGGGTGTTGTCAAAGCAAGCAGGTAGTTAACTCACTCAGCTAGATTGTTCAGACGTACCTTTTCGAGTTTAGAAATGAACCTCGTGGCGGCGGCCGTCTAGCAGTTTCTAAATCTTCCCTTACTGGTCATAGAACCAAGAACCGCATACGTTTTGATGGTCGCAATTACTTATTAGTTCCCGCTGCCAATGGATCCCGTCGCAAATTTGCCTTAGAGACTTGTAAGAGTCAAACTAGACTACAATGCATAAGTGTGACGTGGGGCTCGGTGCAGCCTACAACTTGCAATTTCATACTTGAAAGTTTCTATTATCCTAAAAATATATTACTTTTTCTATATTTTTTTTTCGCTTTTTTCGCTTTTTTAAGAGACCTAAGTGATGTCTCCACCCTCATTGATAACGTCCTCAGCATAGATGATGCTGATTGCTCTGTTGGACTTTTTACCAATTCGGTTCTTAGTGCTACTAATGAATCTGTCAAAATAGTTCCCAAAAAGTATTATGCGTCCACCTTTTCTCTATTTATTGTTGCATTAATAAAAATAAGGAACATTAATCACAGAAATTGGCAAAGATTTCGACATCCGAATTTTCGCGAATACTATATGTTCGAACTCTAAATAAATTAATTTCAAAACTTATTGCTAATCAACGCAATAATGAATGGAACCACAAGATAAGTTCCTTGGACAAATGTGGGAAGACCTTCTGGAATATAATGCGGGTTTTAAAAAACAAACATAGATTTAAGAGCCCCTCTTCTCTTAACTTAACCGATGAGGAAAAAGCAAATATTCTAGCTGATGTCTTCAAGAAAAATGATTCTATTGCTTCCAATATCGGTGATCCTATGTTAACTACTGTAGTAGACTCAATGCAACGATTAGTATAAGGCCTCGTAGAAGTAGCATCTTCCGACAGGTGCTGGTTCCTTAAATGACGAGAATGAGCCTCTGCAGCCGAACATCTTGCAGCTCTGTTAATAAGTCCTACTTCACGCATCCCCGTGGCGCCATCTGGGAATCTCACTAGAGGTTGCGAAATGAAGGGGGCAAATGGCGAGTTTCCTGCGCCATTAACCAGGATTAGTGTCGGAAAAACAAAACAAGACCTTATCCGGGCTACTCCGGCATATTTGGAGCTCGGGCCGGAAATGATTTCCAGGACTTAGTCAGGGTCTTGGAAAAGAGATGGTGGCGGACGAGCCCCGGAACGGGTTACTGGCTTCGGTGTAACCGACGCCTCGTCCTAGGGGCACTCAAAATGGAACTGGTCCTCCAGGTTGGGGGTTGTGCCGCCGGGGTAACTGCCGGCCATTTAAAAAAAAATTAAGTTACGAAGCATCAACAAGCCTCGGATATGGACGGATCTACTGTTGACAACCCACGCAAACGATTTAAGGACAATGAGCTTCGGATATGCACGTGGAATGTTAGATCCCTTAATAGACCACTTGCAGCCGAGCAACTAGCGGAGGCCCTAGACTGCTGCAAAGCAGACATAACCGCCATTCAAGAAATGCGATGGGATGGGCCGGACAAAAAGAAGATGAAAAACTGCGACATCTACTACGGCAATTGCTATCGACGGCAAAAGCAGCGCTTAATTGGATGCGGATTTGTTGTCGGAGGCAGACTAAGACAAGAAGTCCTCAGCTTCCGGCATGTGAGCGAGCGCCTCGTAGTAATCCGCATCAAGGCTTAATTCGCCAACATTAGCCTCATATGCGCGCATGCCCCCACAGAGGAGAAAGATGACGACACCAAGGATGCCTTATACGAGCTCCTCAACAAGACCTGTCCTCGGTGATTTTAATGCAAAGCTAGGAAGAGAAAGTATCTTTGGTGGAACAATCGGAAAATATAGCCTGCACAACACCACCTCCGATAACGGATTCAAGCTAATCGACTTTGCGGCGGGGCGAAACATTGTCGTGGCTAGCACGCGGTTCACACATCTCGACATACACAAGGGGACTTGGAGAATTCCTGATCAATCAACAGTCAACCAGATTGATCACATTGCGATCGACGCAAGACACTCCTCCAGCATTATGGATGTCCGTACGTTCCGAGGAGCCGATATTAGCTCCGACCATTACCTTGTTGTAGCCAAGGTACGGTTGCGGATATCACAAACTACGCCAAGACAAACTAATGCTGTAAGAAAATTCGACGTCAGACGGCTACAATCGCAAGAGATCGCCAAGTCCTTTTCCGATCGAGTGTCTCTTAATCTCTTAAAGGGTCCAATGCCGTCAGCATCAAGCATCGAAGACCATTGGAAACACTGCCAAAACGCCATCAGAGATGCTGCTTCAGATGTGCTGGGTTTCACTCGTCCCCCACAACGAAACCCCGGGTTCGATGATGAATGCCGGCAAGCACATGCAGCTAAGCAAGATGCATATAACACGGCGCTACTTAGAAAGACCAGAGCTGCTCATGAGCTCTATGAGCGGAAGAGGAGAGACGAGCACCGGCTTCTCAGGAGGAAGAAGAAAGAGCATGAGAAGCGCGCGATCGAAGAAATTGAGAGATGCTACTCCAGGAATGAGGTTCGGAAGTTTTACCAAAATGTAAAAATAACATGCCGCGGAAACAAACCCCGAACCGAAACCTGTAGAGATGAACAAGGGAACATCGTAGTAGAATCGCAGTCGATGCTGAGGATTTGGAAAGATCATTTCTGCAGACTGTATAACGGCGATGACGGACCAAATACCGCTGTCAGGCAGAATCAACCTTTCAACCTGGACGATGATGACCAACAATTCCGTCCACCCGACCTGGATGAAGTGAAGATAGCCATATCGAAGCTTAAGTCCAACAAAGCTGCTGGAGCGGATGGCCTGACTGCCGAGCTCTTCAAAGCGGCAGGCGATGACTTGGTAAGGAGCATACACCAACTCATCTGTAAAATATGGTCGGACGAAAGTATGCCCGATGAATGGAACCTCAGCATTGTATGTCCAATTCTCAAGAAAGGAGACCCTCTGAACTGCGCCAACTACAGAGGCATCAGTCTCCTTAACATCGCATATAAGATCTTATCCGCCGTATTGTGTGAACGCCTGAAGCCGTTTGTCAACAACCTGATAGGTCCATATCAGTGTGGCTTCAGGCCAGGAAAGTCCACCATCGACCAGATATTCACACAACGGCAGATCTTGGAGAAGACCCATGAACTTCAGATCGATACCCACCACCTATTCATCGATTTTAAGGCCGCGTATGACAGCATCTATAGAGACGAGCTATATAGAGCAATGTCTAGTTTTGGCATCCCTGCCAAACTCGTCCGTCTGTGCAGGATGACGATGGAGAATGCACGCTTCTCCATCAAGGTCGGTAAAGATCTCACCGAGACCTTTGATGTCCAGAAAGGATTTAGACAAGGCGATGCGCTGTAATGCGATTTTTTCAACATCGTACTTGAAAGAATAGTGCAAAACTCACGAGCAAACACAAGAGGCACTATCTTTTTCAAAAGTCCGTCCAACTACTCGCATACGCCGACGATATTGACATAATTGGGAGAAAGCAGCGTGATGTCAGTGGCGCTGTTGCGAGTTTTGAGACGGAAGCGGCGGAAATGGGTTTAGCGGTCAATGAGGGCAAGACCAAGTATATGCTGTCACCAACACCGACGTCTCGGACAGAACGTCACCCTCGACAGATATAACTTTGAGGTAGTTAAGGACTTTGTCTACCTAGGCTCCGCTATAAATACAGACAACGACACCAGCGCTGAGATCAAGTGAAGAATAACTCTTGCCAACCGGTGTTTCTTTGGGTTAAGAAGGCAATTGAGTAGCAAAGCCCTCTCTCGGACAACAAAAGTCACCTTTTATAAGACTTTAATAATCCCGGTCCTGCTCTATGGCGCAGAGGCATGGACATTATCAAAAATGGATGACGGTGTTCTTGGTTGCTTCGAGAGAAAATTCTTCGGGCGATCTTCGGTCCCGTCTGCATTGACGGTGAGTGGAGGAGGAGATACAACGACGAACTGTATGGACTGAACAGCGACATGGACCTAGCCAGAAGAGTGAAGATCCAAAGACTGAGATGGCTGGGTCATGTAGAGCGCATGGACAGCAATGCTCCGGTCCGAAAAGACTTCGAATCCGCCCCCGAGGGACAGCGCAGTAGAGGAAGGCCGAGACTCAGGTGGCGCTCGCAAGTGGAAGAGGACCTCAGCCACCTTAGCGTGCGAAACTGGAGGCAGCTAGCTTTTGATCGAGCTGGCTGGAGAAGCTTGTTGACTGAGGCCCAGGGCCACCCCGGACTGTAGCGCCACCTAAAGTAAGTAAGTACAGACCAAAGCAAGTCATGGACTAAGATGAAAGCATAGTGCTGTACTATTGGCGCCATGGTTGTAAGCAATTCATTCGTGGGAAGCTAATAATATTGGGTATAAAATGTGGTGCCTAAATGCTCAATCTGGGTACCAAGGAAAGAGACTTAGATCTTATGAACAATATGACTTAGACTATGGAAAAGTAGCTGCAACACTTGCTACAATGCCCTTACCATATGATCTGTTCTCGGACAACTTGTTCAGACCTCTGCATTCTAAAAAGTTTTTATGGCTTTGTTGTGTGTTACTTGTCAAAATATTTTTATTATTTCTTCGTTAGGAATGAATTCACTTTTTGACTTGAATAGGAGTGGATACAGTGGAACATAGGCCATGCAAGAAATCCGTGTACCAAAGGGCTGTCCTCTACGATCCTCTAAGGTCTTAAAAAAAAGAAAAACGAGGACCGGACGCTGGCAGCACGGTATGGTCCATGGCCTAGCTTCTTGACACTCATTTATGTTGTTCATGTTGTCATTTTTGCCACATCTGAGCAAATAAAGGACTTGTTAGGGCAATCCATAAGCGAGTTGTACGGCTTAGGAAAGAATCACGATATTGCAGAGCATGTCCAAAAGTGGGCTTGAGATTATACTGGGGAGCATTCATAGCGAGACGAGTGCTGCTGAAGGTTTGATCAGGGAGAGTGCTATTGCCAATTTCGATAAACGACGGGTGGTGAAAACTGCAATAACAAGAACAATGTGAGACAGGAGACATTACGTCATCGTTCGAGGGTGTCAATTGACTGAGTGAAATGGACATCACTTTTAAGTTTTATCGCTTTGAATCCTATCTAGCAAGTACAAAGAGGTCTTAAGGGGACCGGGCCCACGTGGGCAATAAGCTGGAATTTTTGACGTATGTTGCCTTATATATTGAAAAAAGTGCTTCTTTCATCGCTTGAGGAATCCTAGACATTTTGCAGCATATCTGGCCACATCGAATATATGGCCATTCCAACGAAACTATTGTCATTGATACACATATCGAGAACAGAAAGCTTTTCGCTTTCAATGATAAAAGTGGCATCCATAGATAATGACAACAGACAGTTTGGAAACTTTCAATTCTACTCTGTTGATGGCTCTCCTGTTAGTTCTGCAACTGTTATCGAAATTTAAAGAGCTTTACATACGCTGAGGTTCCCGTTTTGCGGCTGAAAAGTAGAGAATTAAGTCCGGGAACGAATATGAAAAGTAGAGTGGCAGACCAGAGATCACTGATGAAAATAAAAACGAATATCGGAGCCCTGGGGTTCACCAGCTTGTTTTCGTGAATATCCATCTAAGACAATTGGAATTGAACGTTGTGAAAGGTTATTTAAAATCCATTAAAGAAGAGAAGAGGTGTATGTTTGGTTTCACTTTTAAGTGAGACATGCCATTAAATCAGCAGTGGATCTGTTGCTAAGGAAACTGTACTGCTGGTATTGCGAAGTTTCTTGGTTCGATGTACAATATTTCATAAGTTTAAGGTTTATCAGCGTTTCCATGGTCTTGGAAAGATAGATATTAAGTAAAATGGCTCTGTAGGAGCACAGAGAAGATACATGTAATTTGTAAGCTGGATGTCGTTATTATTGAACCTTTGGGACATCGTAACATTTTTTGCTTTACACCGAAAATATCATGATCAGCACTTAAGATGACAAGAACGTTCAATCGAGATGCCTTCGATTCCAACCTGAAAAACTTTTGCAAGACTTCGCCTTAAGCCGCGCGCGCAAGTGGAGCTCTTTCGGGAGGCGAAACTTCTGGAGAAATTCCGCAAGCTGCATTTACGAACTTACTGAATCCTACTAGGTGTGGTGAAAAGTAACCTCCTTGACCGCCAGAATGCGCTGCTGGCATCATGTTGAGTATGGACAAAAACGATTTTCGTTCTCTCATAAAACATAATTTTTTGAGAGGCAAAACGGCGAAGGAAACAAAAGAAAAGTTGGACAAATATTATGAGGCTAATGCTTCGTCAGATTACACCATCAAATATTGGTTTCAAGAGTTTCGTGGTGGCCCAACTTCACTACCGATCAAGTCCGCAGCGGCAGGCCCTCCGATGCGGTTACAGAGGACAATGTCAACAAATTACATGAAATGGTTTTGGCTGACCGGAAAGTGAAGGTGCGCAAGCTAGCAGGTACCACAAAGATTAGTACTGAGCGCACATGCCATATTTTGGGCAATATTCTGCATATGAAAAAGTTATCCTGCCGCTGGGTGCCGCGCATGCTCATTCCTGACCAGAAACACGAACGCGAGAGCACTTCGAAAGAGTTTTTGGACTTGCTGATGTGGAATCGGGCGGACTTTTGGCGTCGATTGGTAATTGTTGATGAAACCTGGATCCACTATTACACACCAGAGAACAGAATGAGTTCTGAAGGCGGCACGAGTGCTCCGAAGCGGCGGAGGGAGGCTCAATGGGTCCGAAAGGTTATGGCGTCTGTTTTCTGGGATTGTCATGGCATAGTCTTCGTGGACTACCTCGAAAAAGAAAAAACCTTCAACAGCGAGTATTACTGTGCATTATTGGAGCGATTGAAGGCCGAAATCGCTGCAAAACGGCCTCACATGAAGCGAAAAAAAATTTGTTTTTGCAAGACAATGCGCCGGCGCATAATAGCATGGCAACCATGGCTAAAATCAATGTCTTACGGCTCCAATTGCTGTCACATCCACCGTATTCATCCGATTTGGCTCCCTCGGACTATTATCTCTTCCCAAAAGATGGCTCATCAATAAAAAATTCAGCTGACACGAGGAAATCATCGACGCCACGGAGGAGTATTTTGTAAATCTTCCGGAAAATTATTTTTCAGACGAGATCAAGAAGTTGGAAAATCGCTGGAATAAGCGAATCAAGCTAATAGGGGACTATATTGAATAAAATAAAAAAAAACATTTAAAAAAAATTGTTTTACATTCCCAAGGAGGTTACTTTTTACCCCACCATATCATCTCCAAGGTCTAAACACATTTTCCTACGTTAAGACCGCCCGTGTATTCGGTTAGGGATTCTTTTAGCAATTAGTTTTCGTGTAGGTATAACTGCAGATGACTCTACTAAATGCCTTAACGGACATATCCACGAAGTCAGATGTCCTTCTCTAGTTGCTCGCTTATGCTAAGCACTCAATTCTGAGGGCCATAATTAATAAAACATTATTACAAACTGTGAATAAAATAAAAATAAAATAAATTCATTTTCATTTCTAAAACATTATTTTGTATTTCCTTTCAGGGTGTTGTTGCATTCAGTTCCCAAGGTGATCGTATAGCCTTAACACAAATAGAACAGATGATCAATGGGAAATATGAAAAGCTCGGCTACTACGATACACAACTTGACAACCTCACATGGCTTAATATGGAACGATGGGCCGGTGGCAAGGTAAGAACACAATTTAGATCCTTTATCAAAAAAGAATAATTGAGAATCCTATAAATCATTGCATCCCTTATAAACGAAAGAATGAGACAAAAAATTGGTTCCGCTAAGTGGATTAGAACTTCCCTTTTTGGGGATATTCGCTAAATGGGCGGTTCAGTGGTATTGCATATCTTTTAGAACCATCAGAGAAGAGATTATCGGAAAATTGAATTTATAAATTCGTTGACCTTAATCCTGTCCCAAAATAAACACAGACAGATTTTTATCCTCAAATAGAAGAGGGAGGTCCATGCTTTACTGGACAGAGGACATCGGAAAAAAAGTGAGGTGAAAAGGATAACTGAGAAAGAATTGTGTTTTTTTTTTCAATTAAAAGTGTAAGGGTTCTGTTGGATTTATCGGTTTTTCAATGGTCCTGCTAGATGTCTTTAAACGGATACTCATGGACTGTGGAATTTATAAAAGTTAAAGATACCATATGTCGTCTTGGTTTGCACACCTTTGTCTGTAGATTTTGTAGCTATTGATTTTCTGATTCATCTAAAATTGATTTTCTGCTAAATGGAAGTAGGTGAACAATGACTTATTAAAGAAGACCTACTCACATCGCCTGCAGATTTCTATTTAAAATGAAATTCATCTGTTTGTGGTGTATTAATGTTTTTAATGTCTTAAATTGAACCTCTGAGACGAAAGTTGCACTTGTCTCTATTGAACAATCACTCCAAAATGCTTGTTCTTTGTACTATGAATTCAGTACATAACAAGCCATTTTGCATGCTTGCTTCTAGGACAAAGTCACAAGATGAAACCTTTTACAGCTCTGTTAAGTTACGAACAAGCAAAATCAAAACAGGAAAATCTGTTAACTAGTCACCTAAGACTAATTTGAACCATATCCGATCGAAGGAACAATAATATGGGAGGGCAATTCGCATTTCTAGGAGGGCTTCCTATTATGGCTTTTGTGGCTATATCGAAACGGTCGCGGTCGGTGAACTCAGTAGGCCAGTCAAATTCCTCAAAAGGGGAAAATCAACCAAGCTGGAATCACTTAGAAAATATGTACGGCACCTACATTGAGTCGACTCTTCGTCTCAGGTTTGAAGCTATTTTCCCAGTTAATCTAACCAAAATCAACTCACATTCAGCTCCTTTTATCAAAACTGAACAACACAATACACCGAAGCTGGTTGTGGTGACGGATGGGTCTATGGTCTAGAGCAACTGATGGTAACTCTGAAAACAATCTTAACTTACAGCCTGGCTGTCGTAACCCTGGCAAACAGTGTATCCTTTATTCATAAAATCAGAAAAGAAGACTACGCGCACGCCAAGAACTTCAGATATACGTATAAGTTTGTCTTCCTTCACGGTGAAGAGCATAGAGGGAACGGTCGAGCTTCACGTGCGAAAACTGTTTTTGTGAATAAATCTTTTATCCACGATGCAACGCGGAACATTTTGCAAGAGTATGCTTTCAAATCTAGAAGGCATCAATTAAGGCGCACTCCACAAGAAGGAATACCCGCTGGGCATTTTCATCCGCCTTGAGGGTGCTTTCAGGAACGCAACTTTTGACAGCATGTGCAACTCAGTCAGACAACACGACCGGTAACGTGGACGTATTACTGGTTTTAAAGACGAAATCCATACGTGTGAAAAGTATACTGCTGTGTGATGGCGCGAACGAACACGGGTTATCCGCTATACGGTGTTTTTTCGCAATTGTTAGAGTGTTTCTTGGTCAATTTATCACTTAACGCTCTTAATAGTTCTGAAGTTTATGCACTATGTGTACATTTTTTTACTTTTACCAATCCATCGTGCACTAGAAATTGGCTTTTAGTCAATCACCCCAAAGCTGAAGTTTCCTTCCCTACGAGAGGGTGGAACCTGACTGATTTTACCAAGCAAAATATTTCGGTGTCATTCGCACTGAATTCCTTCTTTGAGCTAATAATGAGATTTTTGACTACAAAGCTTCAAAACCTTAAACATAAGAATCTCTGGCAAGACATGGACCTTACCTTCGTGGAGGTTCTTTAGATTTACACCGCTATGATAAGGCCAATTACATCAAAAGCCTCTTGGCTTGAAACATTTGGTACAACTTACACTGAATCTTTGGTGACCCTTTCGCGCCGACTGTTTCTGATCTGGTGTTATATACATGGATTCTGTTTGAGGTAATCACATCGGTACTCCCGCTGTAGAAAATACGAAATGGACATTCCCTTTCCCAGAAATGGTTTTGGCCATATTCTTAGGCAGGAAATGAATCCAGTTGAGTCTTGATGGCAGGCCCGTCAACCGATTTAGGAGATATACGCAATCCTGATCTCACTGATCTGTAGCCACAGCCAAGATTTGCTTAAAACCTTGCTTTACCCATCTTTGACTGTTAAACTAGTTCGATAATGCTGGACTTTAATGATTGCAGTCGGAATGTTGAAATCAGAAGGCAGGTTGTATCGGAATCACAGGAAGGGAATCGCCGGTGAAATTACTAATCAAGGCTCACTGACGAGTTTTTTAGAACTTAAGTCTTAGTTTAATCTGCCTACGTTTTGGGTTAGAACTTCTATTGATTCTCAAGGTCTACATCAATGATATGTCTCAATTCAATACCCAGAAACCTCAGCAAAATCAACAGTTTATCCGGAAAAATTTCAGCCCGGATAAGGTGAAGTGGGCTATTAGCTCATTTAAACCATATAAGACATCAGGTACGCACTGTATTTTCCCAGCTTCGCTGCAAAAAGGACTAGACTTTCTTTTACTTGCCTTAATAGCCTTATTTAGGTTCAGCTTCAACTGGAAGTACCTACTACCTTTTAAAAAGAAGGTAACTGTAGTATTTATCCCCAAACCAAGCAACAAGCCTAGTGAGCTACCAAAATTATGCGGCCCTATAAGCTTTATCTGGGAACAATTGAAAGGCGCTGACAGCCCGGTACGGGTCATGTCCAAGCATCTTGACACTCATTTGTGTTGCTCATGTTGTCATTTTTATCACATCTGAGCGGGACCTACGGCTTAGAAGCTTTTTCATAGGCAATTTTACACCCGAAAGGGTGAAGACGATTCGGAAAATTGTTGGCGATGCCGGAGATTGAACCACGGACCCTCTGCGTCAATGCCAGTCAATGAGCTAGCCATCATGCCATCGCCACCAGTAATAAAAGCTCCTTCCGTAGCAGTACGTGGAGGATCTCTTCAAGATCCCTCAATGAGCTTCTTTAACATGGAGGACTAAAACAACGCAAAAGGCCTCCCATTTCAAAGCTCAAAACAGTTCAACGACTTGCATGTTTGGGCATTTCCGGAGCCTTTCGGATCTGCGCCATAGTTGCTATCAAAGTAATAAAAGGACCAACACCCCACAGTGGCTCTATATATACGAGTAGCTCAGCAAGTATGGTACAAGCAAAACAACTAGATCTTTGCTACTACTCTCTGTGCGGTAACTGACCGGACTTGAAAGACAGTATGCTTTGACAAAGGATTCTCCATGGAGATTCCGAGCAAAGAAGCATCGGTCATCAATAACCCGATAAAAGGCCCAAATGGCAAAAAGTGGTATACGGATGGCTCTTAAATGGAATCGGGATTGGAAGCTGGAATACATGGCCCAAATACCAACATATCAATGGGAAAGAATCCTTGCGTATTCAAAGCTGAACTACACGCGATTTAAGAATGCGCCAACCTTATATACAACTCCGGTATCAAAGGTGCAAACATCGGAGGATAGTCAAGCAGCTTTAAATGCCCTTAGCTCGCACATCGTTGACCCTAAATCAGTTTCACTGTTCAAAACGTTTCAAAACGCTCCAAAACTTAGAACAAGGAACAAGAAAACTATGGATTCCTGGGCATGAGGGTATTGATGTGAAAAGGCTGATAAACTGGCCAGAAATGTCTCGGAAACTAGCTTTAACGGAGCTGCACCCCTAAATTAGCCGTCAATTTAGCTATCCATAGCTTAGAGCACTCAAAATGCATCTTTTATTGGGAGGAGACTCCAGGTTTAAAACAGGCTAAACCAGCCCTCCTGCCCTTAGCCAAAACTGCCAATAGATGTCTAAATCTAGGTCGGCACGATATCAGAAACCTATTGGGGTACCTTCCAAGACACCACGGTTCAAGATATCACCTCAACAAAATAGGACTAGTCGACTCTCCGGAATGCCGACTTTGTCTTGAAGAAGACGATACAGCTAAACACATTTTATATGACTGTCCAGTCCTCAATGGAATCAGATGAAATACTCTCTTCAAGAAACAATTCGACACCACTGAATAGTTAGAGTTATTATATTCATTCGGAATGTAGAAAACCTCTTGCCTAACCACAGTTTTGACAACAACAAAAGATCTTCTAGGTCAAGTTCCTGAACCTGTCTGCGAAAGATAGGTCTACAAGTTTGCTCTCTGTAGTGCCTACTATGTTTGTGGGCTTTAGTCTATAAAAGTATGCAGTATGAAGTAGGTTTTGGTACCAGATGGCTGCTGGTGCTGTTAGCAGCTACATTCAACTTGGTCAAATTGCGGCATCAGTAGCTGAGCTACCGGTTTTGTATTCAGAATTGTTCCAAATGTTGCTGGTGTCTGACTTTTGCTGTTGCTGTTGCTTTCTAGAGAGTTCTTTATTATGAGCCTTGGTATCGCAGATGGTGTTAATTTTTCAGCCGCTTCATAGAATGGCTTATGGCAAAGAACATGTGGACAAAATTTTTCTGTTCTTTATATGTTTACTTAAGGCCTTGTCAAAGAAACCATCTGATGATATGAATGTGGATTTGGAAACAAATAATTGTTCCTCAGTTGCTTATCGGCGAATTCAAACACGAATGTGCCCCAACTCTGGATAGATGGCTTTACTTAAGCATACCTGAGCTTAATCGTCACGTCGATGACCCCCTCATATATGCAAATCTCCTACAGGCTACCTATTTTCTTCAAAAAAAAAAATCGTCTCGAATCTCAATCTCTTCACACGGTCTTAACCCCAATTATCTTTTCATTTTTTAATCTTGCGCGCATCTGGCACCAATTTTTCATCAGACCAACCGAACACTATTATATATGCAGGACGTATCCATCCCATCTAAATACTTATTTACAAATGTAAAGAAAAATAAGAGGTAAAAGTAAAAGGTCAAAAGCATTAACATTCCGGATTGTAGACCTTTTCAATTTATCCTGTTTATTTTCGGACCCATCCACCCTATCAATGGCAATTTCATTGGAATAATATAATCCTTTCGAGTAATATATCACAAGGATCATAAGATACGCTTGTGATATATGTGCGTATGTATGTGTACGTGCAGTGTTGCAAAGACTTTGACTACGCACAATGAGCATTTATTAATTTGACAAGATTGAAAGGATAATGTTACGAAATTAAGATCCACCTACTATTGATAGCACAGCTAGACAACAACACACGATGGATTGCCTCCTACGGCTAAGCTTGATCCTTTTATATTGATTCGGTTATTCGATGGTTTTCGATTGTTTATGTGTTCGTTGTACGGCACAAGGATAACTGGGGCAATCCAGGAGAGAAGAGCAAACTTAAATCGATTCAGGTGAATATGTTATCTGTCAGATGATAGCTAGTAGTTTCTCCTGCCTCGATTCACCAATCCTGTTGCTACAAGCTGTTGCCTGGATAATGATAAATCATTCAATCACCAGATGGTGCATGGTGATTCTTTACGTTATTTTGTTTTTAATTTTTTTTTTCTGTATTTTTCGCCACTTCAATCTTTCATGGAGGAACTGCGTGATTCTAGTTAGTGAGTGATTGTAGTGGAGAGATGCATTTCATCAATTTGGGTAATGGGTATGCATGCTGTTTAAAAAAGAATTGAATGATATTTGCATTCATGAATCCGGGCAGCTCATCTATCATGGAGCATGAGACCACAGGACACGCTTTTGACCCAGAACGATTGATGGGATTTTTTTTCTACTCTCTGTTTTATAGCAAGAAAAATGCAGATACACATACTCGTATGTATATGTGTCTTTGTATATCTTTTTTGAACTTGAGAAGATTTATATTTAAACTTACGTAAATATAATTTTTTTTCTTTTAATTCGTTTTAGGTACCACAGGATCGAACGATAGTTAGAAGAGTCTTGCGGACGGTTTCGTTGCCACTATTTGTGTGCATGTGTACTATATCTAGTTGTGGAATACTAGTAGCTTTAGCTCTAATCGTGTTCAATATATGGAATAAGCATAGAAGGTAAGTCACTTGGGTTGTACTTTTGTACTTTTGTAAATTTCGGATTCTTGTCATTTTTGAGCTATGTGTTGCAGGGATCCATGAATACATAAATATTTCCTTAAGTTGAGCAATTTGATGTGTCCTTAAGCAATAGTGTTTTAGGATAATGATAGTATTTTTCTTTTTTTTCGGCGAGAGGAGGTGAAAATCTTTCATCAGACGCTATGAGGTTCGCGAGCGCGTGCTAATAGTAGTGTGAGATTCTTACTCGCTAAAAACACATAACTTCGATAGTTACGTTTGATACCTCTACTAAGTAAAACTAATCAAGCAGCTTTTTCATCACAATATGAGCTCGTTTGGTAGGTGACTTTCCGTTGGAAGATCCTACATGTTCCGTTTTTTTAACGAGGTTTCAATTTATCGTACCATGTCCAGAGGCTTAGTTCTTTGAAGACGGCGCAATAAATTGTGTTCATCCGGAATTTCTAGGACTGTATTATTAATATGCCATTTTAACCGGATCTTATGTTTTCTTGCAAAGTTTCTTGCTACATTTTCGATAGAAGTAACTCCAAGGAAACGATGCTGGTCATTATCTCTTTTCTTCTCTACATCTATAAAAGAGAGCACAGTTTTCTGTTTGTCTGCGAGTAGGGAGTAGGTACGTAACGGCACCTCAACAATATATAAAGCGTTTTCCAATAAGGACTTGACAACTTTTTTTTTTAAATAAAACGCAAACCATTTGAGATATCGACTTGAAGTACAATCAAAACATTTATGAATGGAACTCGACTTCGTTCATATGGCGGCCGCGGGCATGTTTGCAGCGGTCGATTCGTTGGACTCAATTTTCAAAAACTCGGCCACACATTTCGGCCGAAACGGCCGCTATTTCGCGTTCGATGTTGGCTCTGAGCTCTTCCAACGTCCAACGTCGGCTTGTTGGCATAAACCAATGACTTAACGTAGCCCCACAGAAAATAGTCAAGCGGCATTAAATCGCACGAACGAGGCGCCCAATCGACTGGCCCATTTCTTGAGATAACACGCTCACCATACTTACTCTTCAATAAATCGATTGTAATGTGTGCTGCGTGGCTTGTGGCACCATCCTGTTGAAACCACATGTCGTCCAAGTCCATATCTTCTAATTCGGGCCAAAATACGCCATAATGTGGTCTGAGCGATGCACAATTCTTGAGAACGCCGTGGAATTGATTGATTTGGATCGTTTACTAAGGATGCCTGAACGGAAGCGATATTTTCGACACTTCGACCAACCCGTTGTCTCACTGACTCGGCAACATCACACAACGAATATGAAGACTCAAATTTTGCACTAAACTTGTTATTGCCTGTCTACTAGGGCGAGAATTACGACCGAAAATTGGAATTAACGCTCTTAAAATTGCAGTCTCGACTCCGAATTTCGGTAGAAAATTTTTATAAAAATTATGAAGGAATTGTCAGCTACAGTCAAACAAAATCGTCATCAGTGATGAAGCTCATTTTCATCATGATGACTTCATAAATCGTCAAAATTGTCGCATTTGGGGTTCAGAAAACCCACGAGTAATTGTTGAGAAACAAATGCATCCACAACGCGTGACTGTTTGGTGCGGATTTGGGCTGGAGGCATTATCGGACCATTCTTCTTCGAAAATGCGGCTGATCAGGCACTAACAATTAATAGTGTTCGTTATCGTGACATGATTTATAACTCAGTTTTTAGTGCCTAATTTACAAATATTGTTTCTAAGATTGGCCCGAGTGTAGGGGCTTTACAGTCGGGTCAGTTGGGGTAAATGGTCCAGCGCACACTAGATTATTTTTATCCCGGGTAACAATGTTGCCACATGTATACTGTTGAGTGGCAGAAACATGGGTTGTCATGTTATCAATATGATCAAAATATTTTTGACGAAGCGTTTGGACAGCCGAAGCCTACAAATATATTGAACCCTGAATTAACTTACGATTAGTATAAGGCCTCGTAGAAGTAGCATCTTCCGACAGGTGCTGGTTCCTTAAATGACGAGAATGAACCTCTGCAGCCGAACATCTTGCAGCTCTGCTAATAAGTCCTACTTCACGCCTCCCCGTGGCGCCATCTGGGAATCTCACTAGAGGTTGTGAAGTGAAGGGGGCAAATGGCGAGTTTCCTGCGCCATTAACCAGGATTAGTGTCGGAAAAACAAAACAAGACCTTATCCGGGCTACTCCGACATATTTGGAGCTCAGGCCGGAAAGGATTTCCAGGACTTAGTCAGGGTCTTGGAAAAGAGATGGTGGCAGACGAGCCCTATAAGGGCCAACGGCAGCGCTCACATCCCGGAACGGGTTACTGGCTTCGGTATAAACGACCCCTCGTCCTAGCGGCACTCAAAATGGAACTGGTCCTCCAGGTTGTGCCGCCGGGGTAACTGCCCGGCCATTTAAAAAAAAATTTAGTTACGAATCATTAACAAGCCTCGGATATGGACGGATCTACTGTTGACAACCCACGCAAACGATTTAAGGACAATGAGCTTCGGATATGCACGTGGAATGTTAGATCCCTTAATAGACCACGTGCAGCCGAGCAACTAGCGGAGGCCCTAGACTGCTGCAAAGCAGACATAACCGCCATTCAAGAAATGCGATGGGATGGGCCGGACAAAAAGAAGATGAAAAACTGCGACATCTACTACGGCAATTGCTATCGACGGCAAAAGCAGCGCTTATTTGGATGCGGATTTGTTGTCGGAGGCAGACTAAGACGAGAAGTCCTCAGCTTCCGGCATGTGAGCGAGCGCCTCGTAGCAATCCACATCAAGGCTAAATTCGCCAACATAAGCCTCATATGCGCGCATGCCCCCACAGAGGAGAAAGATGACGACACCAAGGATGCCTTCTACGAGCTCCTCAACAAGACCTGTCCTCGGTGATTTTAATGCAAAGCTAGGAAGAGAAGGTATCTTTGGTGGAACAATCGGAAAATATAGCCTGCACAACACCACCTCTGATAACGAATTCAGGCTAATCGACTTTGCGGCGGGGCGAAACATTATCGTGGCTAGCACGCGGTTCCCACATCTCGACATACACAAGGGGACTTGGAGAACTCCTGATCAATCAACAGTCAACCAGATTGATCACATTGCGATCGACGCAAGACACTCCTCCAGCATTATGGATGTCCGTACGTTCCGAGGAGCCAATATCGACTCGGACCATTACCTTGTTGTAGCCAAGGTACGGTTGCGGATATCCCAAACTACGCCAAGACAAACTAATGCTGTGAGAAAATTCGATGTCAGACGGCTACAATCACAAGAGATCGCCAAGTCCTTTTTCGATCGAGTGTCTCTTAATCTCTTAAAGGGTCCAATGCCGCCAGCATCAAGCATCGAAGACCATTGGAAACACTGCCAAAACGCCATCAGAGATGCCGCTTCTGATGTGCTGGGTTTCACTCGTCCACCACAACGAAACCCCTGGTTCGATGATGAATGCAGGCAAGCACATGCAGCTAAGCAAGATACATATAACGCGGCGCTGCTTAGAAATACCAGAGCTGCTCATGAGCTCTATGAGCGGAAGAGGAGAGACGAGCACCGGCTTCTCAGGAGGAAGAAGAAAGAGCATGAGAAGCGCGCGATCGAGGAAATTGAGAGATGCTAATCCAGGAATGAGGTTCGGAAGTTTTACCAAAAGGTAAAAATAACATGCCGCGGAAACAAACCCCGAACCGAAGCCTGCAGAGATGAACAAGGGAACATCGTAGTAGAATCGCAGTCGATGCTGAGGATTTGGAAAGATCATTTCTGCAGACTGTATAACGGCGATGACGGACCAAATACCGCTGTCAGGCAGAATCAACCTTTCAACCTGGACGATGATGACCAACAATTCCGTCCACCCGACGTGGATGAAGTGAAGATGGCCATATCGAACAAAGCTGCTGGAGCGGATGGCCTGACTGCCGAGCTCTTCAAAGCGGCAGGCGATGACTTGGTAAGGAGCATACACCAACTCATTTGTAAAATATGGTCGGACGAAAGTATGCCCGATGAATGGAACCTCAGCTTTTTTTGTCCAATTCTCAAGAAAGGAGACCCTCTGAACTGCGCGAACTACAGAGGCATCAGTCTCCTTAACATCGCATATAAGATCTTATCTGCCGTATTGTGTGAACGCCTGAAGCCGTTCGTCAACAACCTGATAGGTCCATATCAGTGTGACTTCAGGCCAGGAAAGTCCACCATCGACAAGATATTCACACTACGGCAGATCTTGGAGAAGACACATGAGCTTCAGATCGATACCCAACACCTACTCATCGATTTTAAGGCTGCGTATGACAGCATCTATAGAGACGAGCTATATAGTGCAATGTTTAGTTTTGGCATCCATGCCAAACTCGTCCGTCTGTGTAGGATGACGATGGAGAATGCACGGTGCTCCATCAAGGTCGGTAAAGATCTCACTGAGATATTTGATGTCCAGAAAGGATTTAGACAAGGCGATGCGCTGTCATGCGATTTTTTCAACATCGTACTTGAAAGAATAGTGCAAAACTCACGAGCAGACACAAGAGGCACTATCTTTCAAAAGTCCGTCCAACTACTCGCATACGCCGACGATATTGACATAATCGGGAGAAAGCAGCGTGATGTCAGTGGCGCTTTCGAGAGTATTGAGACGGAAGCGGCGAGAATGGGTTTAGCGGTCAATGAGGGCAAGACCAAGTATATGCTGTCAAGCAAAAAGGACAATCAACACCGACGTCTCGGACAGAACGTCACCCTCGACAGATATAACTTTGAGGTAGTTAAGGACTTTGTCTACCTAGGCTCCGCTATAAATACAGACAACGACACCAGTGCTGAGATCAAGCGAAGAATAACTCTTGCCGACCGCTCTTTCTTTGGGTTGAGAAGGCAATTGAGTAGCAAAGCACTCTCTTGGACAACAAAAGTCACCCTTTATAAGACTTTAATAATCCCGGTCCTGCTCAATGGCGCAGAGGCATGGACATTATCAAAAATGGATGAGGGTGTTCTTGGTTGCTTCGAGAGAAAAATTCTTCGGGCGATCTTCGGTCCCGTCTGCATTGACGGTGAGTGGAGGAGGAGATACAACGACGAACTGTATGGACTGTACAGCGACATGGACCTAGCCAGAAGAGTGAAGATCCAAAGACTGAGATGGCTGGGTCATGTAGAACGCATGGGCACCAATGCTCCGGTCCGAAAAGTCTTCGAATCCGCCCCCGAGGGACAGCGCAGTAGAGGAAGGCCAAGACTCAGGTGGTGCACGCAAGTGGAAGAGGACCTCAGCCAACTTAGCGTGCGAAACTGGAGACAGCTAGCCAGTGATCGAGCTGGCTGGAGAAGCTTGTTGACTGAGGCCCAGGTCCACCCCGGACTGTAGTGCCACCTAAAGTAAGTAAGTAAGAATTAACTTACGTTGAATATGCAAGAGAAACTTCCTACTGCCACTGACGTTTGCTACTGAGAACAAAAGCACTGTTTGTGGCATTTCAAAACAAAGTTTTACTGGAAAATTAGCACGTGACTGCTCATTAACAGTTTGGGATGAAGCTACCATGTCGAACAAAGTTTTCAATTTACGCAGTACAGATGGATGCACGATATTATTCTCAGTTGACTTTTGGCAAATCTTACCAATGGGAGCAAGAGGGACACGTGCTGATGAAATCAATGCTTCATTGAAAAGATCTTTTCTCCGGTCGTTTGTGAATAGATTAGAACTTAGAACAAATATGAGAGTGTCATTTTCAACACAGGAGAACTGGGATTTTTCAGAGTTGTTGCTCAAAATAGGAAATGGACAGATGTCACAAAAAAATCAAAACCTTTGCATTTTAGTAAATGATCAAGAATTAGTCAACAATATTTATCCAGAATTAAGTTCTAAGACTATAACTTGATTCAAGGAGAGAGTTATTTTGGCATTTACTAACAATCAAGTAGGTAAAGTGAACGACTTGATTATATCTAAAATTAATACACATACTACTCTGTAGAAACCGTGCTGGACCATGAAGAGGCCATACATTTCCCAAAAGAATTTCTCAATTGTTTGCAGCCTTCTGTTGCCCTGTTATTTTATTGCAAAGGAATCCACCTTAATTGTGCAATAGTACACGTCTCCAGGTAAAACGTCTAAAAACTTTTACTATAGAGGGCACGATTCTGACCGAATGTGGAACTGGAGAAACAGTGTTTATTCCCCGGATTCTATTCATGCCAACGGATCTTCCATTCCAATTCAAAAGAGTGCAGTTTCCAATAAAATTGTCATTTTCAATTACTATGTATTAACAAATCACAAGGTCAGAAATTCAGCGTTGAGGGCTTAGACCTAAGCGTTAAATGCTTTTCCCATGGACGTAGCTCTTTCGCGCGTCACTTCTAAACAAAATTTGTTCGTGTATTGAGTAACCAAAAGCCAGCCAAAAACATTGTTTATAAAGAAATTCTATAATCAAAGTCAGTACTTCACATTCGTCACGTCTTTTGTTTTCTTAGTTACACCCGTGCGAAGCCGTGGCGGGTCGCTAGTTTCTTATAAACTACGGTGCATGTACAATTTCTTGTAGGACTTTATTTTCAAAAGTTTGTAAACTAACTAATATTTATTTAATTGGTACAAGCCCAGCTAAGATGCCAGTTTTGTCTGCAAAGGCGGCAAGAACAGTCCCCTCGATTTGTGGTACATCTCTTGTATATAAGAGATACAGGAGTGGACCGAGCACACTTCCCTGCGGAACACCGGACAATATATCTTTAAACTGCGGTACATCATTTCTATATCCAACACGAAAAATTCTATTTTCAAGATACTTAATCAATATGTTGCAAAGTTTCGATGGTAAGATTTGCCGTAATTTTAACTTTTAACCTTCGTGCCAAACCTTGTCAAAGGCTTGAGAGAAGTCAAGAAATACGCTTGAGCAAACCTTTTTCTTTTCCAGAGCTTTTTTTATTACGTCGGTAATTCTATGCACCTGGTCAATAGTCGAATGCTTAATCCGAAATCCAAACTGATGGTTGGGGATAAGGTTTTTGTCTTCAAATTTCGGCATCAAATGTTTGAGCAGGATCCTTTCAAAAAATTTTGATAGGATCGGAAGGAGAGAAATCGGTCTATACGATTTTTTATAAATCGGAGGTTTACGTGGTTTTAGCACCATAATTACTTCTGCAACTTTCCATTGGCACGGAGCGTATTCTAGCCTAAAAGCCGCGTTAGTAATGTCCTAAAGCAAAAGAGTGTTTTATGTTTAACTTGTTTCACTATATTGTAGCAATGTCTTCACATTCTTTAATTGTTTTCTCTACTTAAGCGCGTTATCCCCATCGATCAGATTGGTTTAGTAGGGCAAAGACCTTCCTGCACTGCCCCTTTCATTCATTAGTTTTTTAATATTTCCAAGTTCAGCCTTCAGTTCCTCTTCATGGAGAATATTCATATTTGTTTATAAATGCCGCTCGCGTAAGTACCAGTACCGAGCAGTTGGTTATTAGGTATTTCCCAACCTAACAAAGTAGGTGTATACCAGATAACGTTGTTATCAAAAGGCAGTACTCGTAATGTCTTGGGAATGGTTGGTAAAGAAAATAAAGGAACTGATGGCGTTATATTCATCGTCATCCAGTCAGGCCTGTTAGCACTTCACCCATCAGAATGGAGATTTCAAATGAGCATTACAAGTTTTTTATTTTGTATCCGATTGTATCCGAGGTTATCTCCCGCCGAAGGTAAGTCTAAGACTGATTGATTAATCGCAAAATTTCAAGCGAGGATTTCCAAATGAAGATCTGCTACAACCAGTTTGAATGAGAAGAAAAGCTGAATGCAAGTGATGATTCACAAGCGCGAACAAAAATTTAAAAAAATTATCGATAATTCCCCAATTCGTCCTCCGTTTTTCAGAGGCACGTCAACGTCATATTTCTTCTTCTTCTTATCCTTTTATTAACCCTTTCCTCGTTATACGAACTTATGTGTAACTAGTTTCCCATTTACTGCATCGCTGCTGCTCCGCTTATGGGGTTGGCTTATGTCGCAGACCGGAGAACGCGTCTATATACTGCTCGGTCCTGGATCGCTTCAGTGGTAAGCCCCAGGCGTTGTTGCGCATTTGCCATCTGTGAAATCCAGGAATTCTTATTCCGACCTCGTTTTCTTGCAATTGGAGTGACCGTAGTTGCTGGTGCCTTCTATAGATAGATAGATCTTCTTTGAACGTGGCAATACCAGCTTATTCTATTCGCCTCAAGCTGTTCGGTTACCGAATTCTTTATATGTAGACTTCCTCTTATACGCGTAGATCTAATGCAATCGCGTTTAGTGACTCCACTAGACATCCTTAAGATTTTCATTTCCGCTGCCGTCATTTTGTTTTTAAACGCTTCGTACATTGTCCAGCACTGTGAACCGTACATAAGAGCTGGTCTAACAACCGTGGTGCAGAGTTTCCCCTTCAATTTAAGTGGAAATTTTCGGTCGCAAAAGATTCCCGAATTTTCCCGCCATTTCATCCATCCCACACTCACTCTGTGGTATACGTCGTCGTCACATTTCGCTTCCAATGTTAACGATTGATCCTAAGTGCTTAAAGATAGTGCTTTTCGGAAGAACTATTCCGTCTAACATTATGTCCGGAACAGGTCGCAACGGATGCGGAAATGGGCACGTCAAATGCTCCGTCTTTGAACGACTTATTTGAAACCCGTTTCTCTCTAGCGCATTTCTCCATGAATCTAAGGCATTCTGTAAATCTTCGACGTTATCGCTAAGTATAACTGCGTCGTCAGCGAAGAGAATTGGCGTTACATTTGTTTCGCGCATGCAGTCTTTTTAAAAATAGTGCAATACTACGTTAAAGAGGAAAGGGCTAAGGACGCTTCCGTGGTGCACTCCGTCATTAACTGGAAATTTTCTCGTTAGTCCAGCAGAGCTTTTTACCGCAATTTTCCGGTAGGTTTTGAGACCCCAGCGCGGCCCATATGAAATCCCTTGGCACTCGATCGTATGCTTTCTCGAGGTCGATAAATACCATGTGTATATCGTTCGGTGCCCTTCCATTATTATTCGTAGACTTTAGATAGCGTCCACCATCAATCTTCCTTCAACAACGTCATACTACCATACTATAAGGTTTGAATTCCCAATAGGAAGTCCGTGTTGCTATGGAAGACTTGATAATTGCTGAAATTAATTAAATTGTAGCAAAACCGTAGTCTGATCTGAAGAGAAAGAATGTTAACTTCATTTGGGGGCCTAAGCGAAAAGAGGCTTTCAAGTTGTGCGCCGTGAGCCTGTATTAAAGCTATTCAACCACCAGTAACGAATCATACTTGTGGCATTTGCACACCGACGCTAGCTACTTAGCAGTCCTATTGACGAAGCATGATAACGACCACCCTAGGCAACTGATGTCTAGGAGGAGTACCCAAGCTACGACTAGTTTAGGAAGTAGTCCGATCACTGGCAAATACTTTGGCATTCAAACTTACAATGGCTAAAGAGATCCGAACAAGTCGAATTGCTCACTTTGCATTGCACATGGATTCAATTAATGTCATTGATATTACTTATTGGATCACGTTTAACGTTACGGTTAAGAAGACCCGAAAGATGGTATTTCTTCATCCTGTCGATAAGTCCGACCAGCCACTATAAACTTATCATGTGGATGCGTTTTCCGAATTTGTCAGGATATTCAATATTAAGAGCGTAACATTCACTAAAGTCAAAAATCTGCTCTAACTCCAGGGTCAATGGTTTGGTAATCCACAACATTTGGTATCCGAAAAAAATGCCGAAAATGTCCGAGAGGAAACGGACAAGTAGAAAGGATCAACAAGACTAGAATGCAGGTGTTAACTTGCCTGCCTATAGAAGACCTATCCCGAAGTACCGGGAGGATACCTTTCGAATTGATGTTTGAAGTGTAGATGGGGACCAAGGGCGACATTCAACAGAGGTAGCTATTAGAGAACGAGAGATTCGAGGAAAATACAAGAAGTTGAAGGGTAGAACAAAACTGTCCATGATATAAACAGAATCTAAGCAGCAAGAGACACAAATTGCTACAGGTCATATGCCGAACCCGAAGTACTTAAGACCCTATGAAGTAACTTAGGTAAACATAATCGATCGTTGTATAGTGAATAAGGTCAGATATCTTGAAGGGCCTAATCAGACCTTGACGGCAGCAAATTTTACGAAGCTTAAGCGTATGTCTCATTCAAAATCAGATTCGCAGAATCTTCATTTTGTAGATTAAGATGAACACCTTTCGTTGTCTGGCGCAATCGAACTTCAGAATGACAAATGGGTACAAGAAGGCTGGTAATGATCAGAAGATAAGGAAATCAGTCGAAAAGGGGAGTTAGAAAATAACGACAACCATATGGTATTGTTTAAAGCCAAAATGCTGACCAAGATCCTGAATCAATTAAAAGTTTTGAAGGCAAACCTTATTATATCTTCCTTCCTTCGCCACAAAACCTTTCAACAGGAAACAACTATCTAAGCATTAACATAACATACGAGTACAATATCTATCATCATCCGGCATCAATGTTTCAAATATTTTAAGAGACGACATCAATTTACAATATCCTTTGTTTGCTGGCTATATGCTACGGACATTGGTTTGATGAACAATTACTCATCCAACCGCAAGCAATTACAAGTTCCCAATTACATAAAACTACAACCTGCTGGCAGGTGAATTCCGGAAGTCCTGTCCAATAACTTAACTCACTTAACATCAGTTTTTTGCCTAGCAGGAACCCCACCTATTAGGATTGATTGCATACGTTCATCTACAATACGATATTCAATTTGATAAAATGCTTACTAAAGCCCTCCTTCAGTGCAAGGCTTTTGTAGCATCAACTCAAATTCTAAGAACACAATCCACTCGTGCTCCTTTCTCCAGTCAATCTGTTCTCGAATCCTTCATTGATCCGAGGTTCACTTTCCTTCAATAACAATAAGCCACAAATCAAATCAATTTGTCCACCTACCCAAATCGCCCTGCTTTTCAAGGTATTTAGGTACTCTATCTCTAATACTATATATGGGCATGTGGAGGCATATCGGATTGTGTCCTCATGGTGCCAACACTAGAAAAGACAAGTCGACCAAAGCCAATGACATCATCTTTCGACAGTTGTATAGTAGATATAGACAAGATTGCAGTTATTCAATCGTTGAAAATTGTCGAAACGACAAAGACATCCTCAGGATCGAAGTGTATCCTTTTCTGAACCTTTCTATTCCTATCTGTACCCACAACTTCCGGTTTCGCCCTTTGCCTTCAAAAATTTAAAGACAATGAGCTACATTAAACGACAGTTGGAATGACAGACAACAAGGAAAATAAAACTAAAAAACTTTTAAAGAGCGTATCTCCCTCCTTCTGTTGGGGAAGACTAAAAGATAAAAGAAAATTCACAGGAAATACCGAAAAAGGATTATCTTTAGTATGCTGGCGGCGGCTGATGGTAGTTTTGGTTGATGATAGTGAGCTCTAACTGTGATGATAAACAATTGTGTGCATGGATTTAATGTACCACGCCAGATAAGGATTAAGGTGTCGTCGTCTTTTGGCTTTTGAATACATTTTTGCCGTTTCTCCAGCCAAGGAAGCAAGGCTGGCATTTCAGGATCTAAAGCAAAATATTTATCGCCTTGGGCTTTTATACTTGTCAGCAACTTTTCTACTATTCTCTGGTCGTTGTAGAAGAGGATGAAATTCAGATAAAGGAAATACTGTCCATGCAAAACAAAAAAACACGAAAAGGATTGCCTTTGGTTGCTTTTGAATAAGGACCTGTTGTCCGCATATGGAAATATGACTTAAGAAAAGTATCATGTACTGTTTTTTGCATTTGCTTCAAAAGTCGTGTGGCCCACATGTGGCTGCATTGAAAAAGTCGGCGTTCGGACAAAATGAGGATGAACACTGCGATATCTATTATGGCGACTGTTATCGATGGTAAAACCAGTTCCCGTTTGGAGCGAATTTATTGTAGGAGGCAGATTTAGGCATGAAGCTTTCGGCATGTCAGCGAGCACCTGATAAAGTCTTAATTTGCCAACATTAGCCTTATATGCGCGCACGCCCCACAGAGCATGAAGATAACAACACCAGAAATACCTTTAACGAATTCTTGAACAAGACGAACGATCAATCCCCTAGCTATGACTTGAAAATTATCCTTAGCCATACTTATACAAAGCCAGGAAGAGAGGTCATCTCTGGTTGTAATGTCGGTAAGTATCATCTGCACGACACTACCTTCGATACCGGATTCAGGCTAATGAACTTTGCGACGCTGAAGAATATTGTCATTCACAATAGCCCTGTCAATCCATCATCAACCAGAATTACCACATTGCAACGCAAGATACTCCGCCAGTATTACAGATGTCTGAACGTTTCGAGGAGCCAACCTCGCCTCGGATCATTACCCTGTTGTAGCCAAGGTACGGTTGCATATATCCTGAATAGCGCAAAGGTAAGCTATTCCTGTGACGAATTTCGAGGTCAGTGCAATGAAGGTAGCATCAAATATCGAAGACCAGTGGCAAGACTGCCAAAAAGCCATCGGGGATGCTGCTTTTGACGTGCTGGGCTAACTCGACCACCACAAGGAAACCCTGGTGACAAGTGTATGTCGTTGCGGAGCTGCATAGATAGATAAGAGCTGCTTATGAGCTCTATGAGCAGAATCGGAGAGACCGAAATTGGCTGCTCAGGAGGAAAAAAAAAAAAAAAAAAAAACACTGTGGCGCTGGCAGCCCGGTATGGGCCATGGCCTAGCTTCTTGACACTCATTTGTGTTGCTCATGTTTTCATTTTTATCACATCTGAGCGGGGCCTACGGCTTATCGCCGAGTCCGAACGGCACTCCTTAGAAGCTTTTTCGTAAGCAATTTTACTTTCGGGAGTTTGCCATTGCCCGCCGAAAGGGTGATGGCGATTTGAAAAACTGTTGGTGACCCAGCCAGGAATCGAACCCAGACTGTCTGTGTGATAGTCCAATGAGCTAACTATCGCGCCATCGCCATCGCCAGGAGGAAAAAGAAAGAACACGAAAAGCACCCGGTCGAAAAATTAAGAGATACTACTCCAGGAATGAGTTTTATCAATAGGCAACAAGAAAACACATGCCACGGACACAGACTCTGGACCGGACCCTGTAGAGACGAACAAGGGAACATCGTAGTTGAGTCGCAGTCGATGCTGGGAATGTAGACTGCATAGCGCCGTTGACGAACCAAATCCCAGTAATAGGACGACAGCACAACCAGGACGATGGAGACCAACAATTTCGTTCACCCGACATGGATGAATGTGGTCGATGCTAGGAATTTAGAAAGTTATATCAAAGCTGAAGTCCAACAAAGCTGCTGAAGCGAACCGCCTAACTGCCGAGCTCTTCAAAGCTGCAGGCGATGCCTTCGTAAGGAGCATACACCAAATCATCTCTATAATATTGAGACCATCATCAACCAAATATTCACGCTGAGCTTAAGATTGATACACGTCACCTATTCATTGAATTTAAGGCCGCGTATGGCAGCTTCTATAGAGAGGAGCTATACGGAGCAATGTCTAGTTTTGGCATCCCTGCCAAACTCGTCCGTCTATGCAGAATGACGATGGAGAATGCACGCTGCTCCATCAAGGTCGGTAAAGATCTCTGATGATCAGCTGATGGACACCAACGCTTCGGTCCGAAAAATCTTTGAATCCGCCCCAGAGAGAGAGCCCAGTAGAGGAAAACCAGCGCACGCAAGTTGAAGGGGAACTTAGCCAAATTAGCGTGCGAAACTGGAGTCAACTAGCAAAAGATCGAGCTGGCTCTTTTTTTAATACCCCTAGGATGAAAGCCAATAACCTGTTCTGGGATATGAGTGCTGTCGTTGGTCCAGTAAGGGCTCTTCCGCCATCATCTCTTTTCCGAGACCCTGACCTAGTCTCGAAAATCCCTACCGACCTGAGCCAAATATGTCGGAGTAGCTCGGATAAGGTCTCATTTGTTTGGGGATTGTTTCCATCCTTGATTCCATCTGGGGAATTCATCCGCTGCCCCGTTAGTGCTGCTATTTTTGTCTGCTGGTCAGCACTCGCACTTATAAGTTTAGCAGGTCCAGTTCGAATGATCAGTACCCGGCGGTTACCACGTAGAGGTATTTTAAGCACAATTGATGTGTAGTAGATAGTTGCAACACTGGATATCGCCAGGTTGACATCTCTCAGTGCCTACCCTATTTTTACACCACCCAACCACCAATTTTGTTAATTAGCTTAAACCAGCCTAGCGAAGTTATACCTGTGATTCCGTCGGTGAGAGTCTGTATAGCGGTGGTTAGGTGAATTAAGGAATAAGCTGAAACACCAGTTTAATTTAAAGCGCGATGTTTATTGAAATCTTACCCGCAATCACATACGGTGCCGTGTTTGCTTTAACCCTGGCCCGGGATCTCTAAGGAGAAAGTCGTCTGGCCCTTCACACTTGTGAACTTAAAGCCAATTGATATTTTTTTCCTTCTGTAATGGCAGACTTTCCATCACGAATTGTTATCTCAGGTGTAGCCATCTTATCACTTCAGGACTGAACTGCACATCATCTTTTGCCTTGTCAAGAGAATCGTAATTTTCCGAGTTCAGGCAATCCCAACCAGAGTAGAACGATCAACGACTCATCAATTACGTTCCCTCAAACTTGACATTATAGTTTCTTCTTTTTGAAGTATTAAAACCGCTGTAAAGGATAATTTCTCATTGATCTGCTCACTAGGTTTGAATCTTTCCACCTAATCAGTCAGTTCGGACTCAAAAGGTAACTTTTCTCTTCTGGCACTGTGACCTGAAGCCCTAGTTTTGCTATTCAAGCTAATTACAACAAATTAAGTGCATCCTCAAGTGTACCCGTAGAGTTGGCACTTTATGACGGGGAAACCTCTGTTGCAACTCAAAAAACACAGAATAGTAAAAAATCTGCCATTTATGCTTGAAAGATGAAGAGTGAGACCGACCTCTTTGAAGTGGTCTTCGTTTTTTTTTTTTTTTTTAATCGAAATCAATTGTCCTGACAATGGCCACTTGAGGAACTCAAATCGTTTTATTTGTTAGTTGACATCCTTTCTTTCCTGAATTGAATTTTTCATTTTTTCTTTTCCTGAAATGACTTGAAGGCTTTTCTTCCTTCTTGCAACCACTTTCGCTTGACGGTGAAGCGATTATGACGAAGGCATGTACGTGACTACTTGCATGGAGTAGGTACAATATGTAGATGTGTGAAATGCATTTGCACGTCCCTCGGGGTTATTCTTTAGGGGTTTTGCCTTCTATTGAAATTGAAAAGCTGATTAGATTAGGGTGAAAGTGGTTTTGAAAACTTGCGGTTAGGTACTCGTCGGTATGAATAATTTGTGTGGCTGTGGAATAAGAAGGAGTGACGTGATTTTATAGTGAGGAATGTCTAAAGATGAAAGCAAAACGTACTTGATTTGATGCTGTATGAAGGTATGGTCAAAATAATTTTGTACTTGGCAATATGATGTACAATATGTGGCCGCTGGTTTTATCGTAAGGCTGTCGTTGTTGCGATTTTCTTACCGAACTGAATTATGTGTACTGATACCCTGTAGTTCTTGCTCTGGATTTTTATATATTCATAAGCTGACGCTTGGGTGCTGTAGCAGACGGGTAGTCACTGAGGGATGTCAACCTGGCAATATCCAGTTTCTACACATCAACTGTGCTTTTAATACCTCCTCGTGGCAACCGTCGAATACTGGTCGATGTCCATCTGGACTGAGCCTGCTAAACTTTTAAGTGCTAGTCCTGACCAACAGACCAGAAAAGCAGCACTTTAAACGGGGCAGCGTATGAATTCCCCAGATGAAATAAATAGTGAAGAAAAAATCCTGCAACAAATGAGACCTTAGCTGGGCTGCACCGACATACATATTTGAAACTCAGGCCGTTAGGGATTCCCGAGACTATGCCGGCGGAAGAGTCCTTAATGGACCAACGGCAGCTCTCACATCCTCGGACGGGTTTCTGATTTCGGTCTAACCGCCCCCTCGTCTAAGGGATATCAAAAATGGAACTGGTCCTCCAGGTAGGGGGTTGTGCCGCCGGGATGACTGCCCGGTCATAGAAAAAATACAATAGTTTCGAAGCATAAACAAGGATCTACTGTTGACCACCCATGCAAATGAGTTAAGGACAACGAACTACTGATATACACGTGGAATATTAGGTCCCTTTACAGAGCACTAACTGCCGAAGAACTAGCAGAGGCCCTAGACTGCTGTAAAGCAGATATAACCGCCACCCAAAAAATGCGATGGAATGGGCCGGATAAAAAGGAGTATGAAAAACTACGACATCTGCTACGGCGGTTGTTATTGACGGCAAAACCAGCACCTATTTGGATGCTTATTTGTTTTTGGAGGCAGACTGAGACAGTCATGTAAACGAGCGTCTTGTAGTAATCTATATCAAGGCTACATTTGCCTAACCATCCTTTTATGCGGGACGTGAGGTACGGAGGAGAAAGATGACGACACCTATGATGCCTTCTATTAGGTCTTGAACAAGACCTTCAAACAAAGTCGTAGCTATGACAAACATGCAAAAATAGGAAGAGAGAGCATCTTTGGTAGAACTGTCAGAAGGTATAGCCTGTACCACACAAATTCCGATAACGGATTCGGGCTAACCGACTTTCCTGCGGGGTGTAGCTAGCACGCGGTCTTCATATCTAGATATTCTCAAGGTGACTGGGAGAAGTTCTGATCAATTAGCCGTCGGGAAGATTGACCACATCACGATCGACGCAAGACACTCACTCCTCCAGTATTATGGATTTCTGAACTTTCCGAGGAGCCATCATCGAATCGGACAATTGCCTTGTTGTAGCAATTAACGGTTGCGGATAACCCGAACCACGCAAAGGCAATCAAACGTTGTGAAGAATTTCGACGTCAGACAGCTACAACTAAAAGAGATCGCCAAATCTTTTTTAGATAGAGAGAGAGGTGGCACCAGCATCAACCATCGAAGACCAGTGACATGCAGCCTCTAATGCGCCGAGTGTCACTCGACCACCGCAACAAAACCTCTGGTTTGATGGTAAATGCCGGCAAGCACATACAGCTAAGCAAGACGCACGCAATGCGGCGACGCAAAGACAGACTAGAGCTGCTCATGAGCGTTATGAGCAGAAGGGGAGAGACGAACACCGACTTCTCGAGAGGAAATAGAAAGAGCATAAGAAGAGTGCGATCGAGGAATGAGATTCGGTAAAGAGGTATTAAAAAACATGCCACGGACACAAGCCCCGAACCCAAGCCTCTAGAGACGAACAAGGGAACAACGTAATAGAGTCGCAGTCAATGCTGAGAATCCGGAAAGATCATTTCTGTAGACTGAATAACAGGATGAAACAAATACCGCTGTCAAACAGAATGAGCCTTTCAACCTGGACGATGTAGACTAACAGTTTCGTCCACACCACCTGGATGGAGTGAAGGAAGCAGTGTGATGTCAGTGGCATTTTTTTTTTTTTTGCGGAAATGGGCTAAGCGGACAAAGACGGCAAGACCAACTACATACTGGCAAGCAAAAAAGGAGACTCAACTCCGACATCTCGGACTGGACGTCACTTTCGACAGATATAACTGAGGAAGTTAAGGACTTCGTCTACCTAGGCTCCGCTATAAACTCAAAAAACGATACCAGCGCTGAGATCAAGCGAAGCACTTGTATAACTTTTTCCAATTGCTGCTTCATTGTGCTAAGCTAGCAATTGACTAGCAAGGCGCTCTCTCGAACAACAGAAGCTTGTCTATAGGAGGCCTTAATAATCCCAGTTCTGGTCTATGGCGAACAGACATGGACATTATTAAAAACAGATGAGGATGCTCTTGGTTGTTTTGAGGGAAAAATGCTTGGAGTGATTTTCGGTCCCGTCTGCATTGTCGCTGAGTGGAGGAGTCGATACAACGACGAACTGTATGGACTAGCGACATCGACTTAGCCAGAGGTGTGAAGATTAAACAACTGAGGATCTTGTAGAGCGGCTATATATCAACGCTCCGATCCGAAAACCCTTTGAATCCGACCCCGAGAGACAGCGCCTTAGAAGAAGACCGAAACCGGACACAAGTTGAAGGGGACCTCAGCCAACCTAGCGTGCGAAACTGGAGCCAGCTAGCAAAGGGTCGAGCTGGATAGAGACGTTTGTTGACTGCAGCTGTACTTAAAGTAAGTAAGTGTATTCCGTCTGATGTCTGCCTTATGTTTTTGGAGCAATTGTGATTGGCTTTTTTCTATCGTCTCGATAAAGGTGGGAAATAGCAGCTCCTAAACCGAAGCCCGCACGCCTGATTCGTCCTTTAGTATACTCTTGGAACTGATTTCACGGCCAAGAGCTGTTATTCGTCTGTTTTGTATTTTCTTCATATATTTTCTGAAATTTTAATTAATCGCTGTGTGATACGCATCACATGTCGTCCGTATCCATTTCATCCAGTTTAGGCTATAAGGAGCTGCTTATCATCGATCTGTAGCACTCGCCGTTGACGGTTATGACAATGCCAGTTTCGTTTTGGCAGAAGTACAGGCTGATGATTCCCCTCCACAAAATCCGAACATACTTTCTCGGAATGTATTCTCTGCTGACGAATCTCATATAAATTGATGTCGTCCCAAATTTGGCAATTTTGGTTGTTCGCACATCCATTCATCCAAAATAGGATTTGTCGCTAAAGAAGATTTTTATTTTCTTGGCGAAACTTGGTTGTCTATCGTCGTTTACCATAAGTTCCTGGGTGAGTTGGATTTTATACGATACGGGTGGAGACCCAAATTCCGATCAAAAATTTGACATGTTGAGGTGCATTTTGAGTTAGTAATAGGCGAGTAGATACACCTGTTGTGTAAGTAAGTAAGCCCTAGATGTAAGTTCATGGAACAATGGTCTACCCATTCCGACGATGGTAATTTTTTTACGATTTCCGATTTCCGAGATACGTGCCACCATGCAGACGAAAACAACTGTCAAAACTGCAAACCTGTCGATTTCTCCAAATGGTTCACTTTAAATAAATTTTCTCCAAGGTAATCGTGAAGATGATTCTTAAATCTCCAATCCTGCCAATTTTCTTTTCAGATGTTTACTTCAGCAAATTAACGGTCTCACACTTCTTTTACGTGTTTCCCTTCAATAGTGCACATCGATTCATAATATCCACTTCAGTTGCTCCTTTTTCCTACTGCTGCTGATGATGCTTACTTGAATATTTATCTGCACACCTCATTCAACCATTGTTTCTAGTATCTTCCGTCCGCCATTAATTTCGATATATACAATACTAGTACACAAAAGCGACCCTTGCTACCACTTGAACTAGCTACTTATCTTCTTGTTTTGTTACCATTCACGTGCACGCTATTCTTGTTTACAGTGGAAAAGATGAAAAAAAAAAAAGTATAAATTAATTCCACTCAGATGGACTGGCACCACCGCTTGCCACTGCTTCGTTTCTTCCATTTTTCCGTCAAGTATTATCCAGGACCCAACTAAACAACAGCCATCATCGAAACCTCGAAGAATGGAATAACCATAAGTTTCCGCAGATAAGTGTACTTTCGGTACAAGCAACCGGATATAACCACACATACTCGTACCTCTGCCAGTGGAAAGTTTGATGCTACGAGTATTTCCTTGTTGTTGGTGTCGCTTACTTACATTTGTAGGTATAACCAACAAACAGAGGTATAGTTTCGATGTGCTGGGATGAAACGATGTTTTTCCAGGTAACATAGTGCACCTGACCGACCTCCTGGCTCCTGAATGTCGCCATAATCATTATCATCATCACTAGCGCCATCATCACCACAGTCATCATCTCTGGAGGCTTTTGTTGGTGGCTTCGATAATTCCCATGCGAGGCGTTTACTTTGTCTATTTGTGTATCTGTGTGTTGGTTATTCGTATCTATATGCCTACTTTATGATACCTACGTGTGTATAATAACAGAGCTGAGGCTGAAGGGATATAGGTAATAGCTTTTGTGCGCGCCATACATTTCGTTCAGCGATTAGCCGTTGAATCCATAAAGACAAACAGTCCACCCGGTATCTTTCACATAAGTTAGGTACTACCTACTGGTGTATTGCGGTAGCAAAATAAGCTTTACTGTGTAAGTGTGTGTAAGTTTCAAAAGGATTTCGACGTATGCGAACGCTTCAGTGATGCCACTTTTACCAATTTCACAACAACAAGGAAAATCCTGTGTGGATGGGTAAATCGCTTATGTTTCTCATGCAGTCGTACGGGTAGGAGATCAAATAACATTTTTTCCATTTTCTCTCCTTTGCTCGTAATTATTATGTAAGTACGAAGCCCTAAGCTTACGGATTTCATTAACTTTTCTTTGGTCTTCCTTTTGGATTAATATGTAGCCAGGTGAACTTATAAACACCTGATGTCCATGGGGTTTGAGGTAGGGTTACGGATATTGGTGTGTGTGTTCATTTACAAAAAGGGATGATAATGACATGTTTGGGGATTTTGAAATCACCTATCCCATCAGGATAGAAAGAGATACTCGTAGAGCCGATCTGATGGGAATTCAATTTCCGTAACGCGCTACGAATGTGAAATACCAAATAATTCTCGTTATGATTGAAGTATCTACAAATGACGGTCGGGAATGGTCTGTAACAATGAATGGAAGAACTTGGTATTAGATGCAGGCTGGTCGAAACCATTATTCACATTCCGGTGTACCATGACACTTTTAACAAAAAATACCTGAAAGGGTCACAAAGCTTAGATTTATTGAAAATCTTGTCCGTTTACAAGGAACTGCTTAAATTCATTAAAAAATTGGTAATGTCAACAGATGTCAAAGTAATCTTCAAGAAGATAAGCCTCATTGTCGCTGTATGTGGTGTGGTTTCGTCATATTTGTTACTTAACAAAGTCGGCACTTCGGCTTCCGGAAAAGGTTAATTTATGGTAGGTAATAGTGATGGTAAATCTTTCGTTTACATTCATGCCGTAAGGATGTTTTTGTTCAGGGATAAAACCCTATCTTACTCCTTCAACATTAATGCAGCCCCTTCTACGCTCTTGATTTGAAATTATGAATACCCCAGGGCGGTTTGCCAACAATATACCTTGTGGTAGAGTCTCTTTGTTATTTCCCATAGCATCAGAATTGGGTTTGGAAGGGCATTGAACCCAGTTCTTTAAGTGATCCTAGACAGTGAGAGAATATACTTATGTCGGCCACTTTTATGGCAAATAACCTTGCCTGAAGGTATTAAGGCACATTCGTGCCTGGACTGTTCTTGAGTAGCTCTAGTATTTTTGAGATGGGGATTTCACATGCTATTACTCGCTACGTTTGGACCACTGGTTGAGATTGATGCAGACCAAATTCAAGCTTCAATTGAAAAGAATTCACGCCACACAACCCGGCACATATGAGAAATATTTTACATAACGAAATCAAACGTATACATCACTTGCTCATACTATAATATGCAGCGCTACTGCTCCGTTTATGAGGTTGGCTAAAGTCACCGACCACAAAATTCGTCTCCATACCGCACGGTCTTACATTGCTTCGGTTGTTAGTCCCAGGTGACGTTGAACGTTCGCCATCTGAGCAATGCAGGAGTTTTTTCGTTTCCTTATAGTTAAAACGACCGTTTTTTACGAGGCCTTTTTTCTCTAGTTGTTTCGTCAGTCTGCGCTGCACATAGTGTAGGAAATTTCCTGAAAGAGAAGATTCCCGAGTTTTCATGCCATTCCATCCAGTCAACCAAGTTAAAGAAGAAAGGGCTAAGAACACTTCCTTGGGGCACTCTTGCATTAACAGAAAATTCTACTCAAACAGAGCATTTTACTGTCACTCTGGATTATTCTTATATAAGTTTCCGACACCTTTTGAGGCCTCAACGCCGTCCATATGAGATTCCCTAGCTCTATCAAACTCTTTCTCGAGATCGATGAAAACCATGTGCAGATCTTTTGATGCATCGCGGTGTATTTCCGTTATTATTCGCAAACCTTGGATTGCATCCATCGTTGATTTACCTTTTACAAATCCACGCTGGCTCTCGTCTAGTTTGACTATTTGACGGAGGTGTTTAGTTAAAACCCCTTCGGCGATCCTTCAGCTCAATTGAGCGCTAGTTTTTGCATTCTCGAGTGTCGAACTAAAAATCTAGTTGTCAATGGAATAGTTTTAACAACCATTCACAGCCAACGCACTCTATCTTCGACCAAACGTCTGATGGGATGCTATCTGGGCCAAAGGCTTTTCCCAGCTTCATGTTTCCTTCCGACGGCTGCTCTTATTTCGTTCATTGTAAAGTCCGGAACTTTTTCGTCGAATAAGTTAGCTACAGGGACGACCTCACATGGAAACTGTGCATTGAGTATGTCTTTGCAGTATTCAAGCCAACTTACCCAAATTTCTTTCTCTTTGGTGAGCAAGTGACTCTGCGCGTCTTTGATATATTTTATGCTGCCTTATGGAGACACCTCATATTTGAGAACTCAGAATCCAGCAGCTGGGGCTCATACGTATACTTGGACGACATTGACACCAGCAGGATGGCGTGATCTGTCACTGGTGCATTTGCTTCAAACCGTGAACTTTTGAATGCTCCTCATTTCACAAATAGCAATTTTACGTATTCACAAACCAATTCGATTTAAATGAGGGTCGCCTTCAAATTACATAAGAGTCAAATCCGCAAATAAACCTGTCATCGCTTGCTTCTTACTGCTTCAGTGCTCACATAATCTGGTTGTTGTATGGTATAGGGCGAGAGGCAGGTCCGCAAACTATTGCGATCGACATTCTGGGTTTTTTTCGGTACAATTTACTCTGTTCGGACATACTGTTGTTGGACTCGCGGCATGTAGTGTATGTGGTATGAAATTTCCCCATAGCACTCATCACTACTCTCCTATAATATTCATGTCGGTAGCCGGAATAGCTATTGTAATGTTCAATCCTATCTGTTCGCAACACTTTTTCTTGACAGCACATAGCACATCAAAAAGTTCCCGGAATTTATTCAGAAAATTAAAAATACAAGTTTACATCTAAATCTATATTGTCCCCTTCAAAGTAATCCCCATCGACTGCAACACACTTACGCCAACGCTTGATACAATCCTCGAAACATTTTTTATATTCGATTTTCGGTATATGGACATACCGTGCTTCCTGCGATTTTTCCATTACTTCCTCTCGGCTGCTGATCGAACTGAACAGAAAGAAGTCACAGGGAGCCAAATCAGGTTAATTCGGTAGCTGTTGGATGGTATTTGCTGCATTTTTCGTAAATTATGGCACTGTGCGCGGGTGCGTTATCATGGTGCAAAGTTTGCATGGTGCACGAGTTTTCTGCCCACAATTCTGGTCTCTTTCGGCGAATTTCTTCATGCAAAAGTCTCATAACGCCCAAATAATACTCTTTAAATTCTTTAAATTCAAGATGCACAACACCGTTGTTATCCATGAAAACCGTGAGCAATGCCTTATTTTTTGACTGAAAACGACGTGGTTTTTTGGTCTCGGCTCGGATTCAGCCTCGCAAATCATCTCTTTTCCGACACGTCACACTGTCTCTTTTTTGCATGAAATTGAGGTATTTTGGCACCAACTTTGCTGCTACACGACTGAAACATAAATCAGTAACCAAAATGTCTTGGACGGATCCGTTGGCAAGGTTTAAGTCCTACGCTTTCTCTCTGATGGGTAATTTGCGGTTATTGACCAACATTTACTAGAGGGAATATCAACGACAGATGTACCAACTTAACAGAACTCAAATCGGAACAATGGAAGCGCCACACGGGAACTTTTTGATCAAGGTGGTACCTTGTTTTGCAAATGTACGAGAAACAGCTCTCTATTTTCTGCCAATGATGCCAATCATACCAAGGTTTCAGGAAAATCCTTCCTCTACGAATTCCACACAATTTCAAACAATTGGTCACAATATTGCCCTTCTTGTGGTTTCTTTAGCTTCGAAACCACAATTCATGGTGCAGAATTTCTGGAGATCTAAGCCAACTGATGCCAACCATTATCAGATTTGATCCCTGGCTCATTGAATGTAGTCAACTCCAACTATAAGGACATCTCTGTTGTCCACAGTCTTTCTATGAAATATAAATTTTTCTTTTAATGATGTCCCGTGGGTGAGTAAGCCTATTAAATCAATGATTTATTCTCCATTTTGTTCGATGACCTTTTGCTATGTTTCTGGCAACTTCATAATTCCACGTTCGTAGAACTTGGAATCGGCGATTTCACAAGTGTAATTGCACAACGTCATTATCATTGAAAGTTTTACCATCAAAAGAGTTTTGCCAAGATCGAAATGAATTTTAACCTGATGGAGCAATGTCACGACTATTTAACAGATGCTTTTGGCGAGCGACCAAAGATGTATGACCTATCGTTGTCCTAGTGAAAAGTTATACCTTTTCCATGGACCAATTCTGGCCGTTTTTCGTTGATCACTGTACTCGTATGTAATCTGTCCAGTTGGTGACAGTACCACATCCGAATTTTTTGTTTGATTTCTTGGTAGCAGCTCAAAATACACCACACCTTTCAAAACCCACAAAATTGAGAGAAAAATCTTCTTTTCGTGGATACCAGCTATCGAAGTGGATTGTGCTGGCTGATTAAGCCTAGACCATGATTGTTTTCGATTGCCGTTACTGTAAACAATTCAGTTTTTTAACCCTTCGTTGCTCTGAGTTGCAGATCTGCAACATTCCCTATTTAACGGTACAGGAATTGTATGTTTCTATTTCTTCTAAATCAGAGCAATGCTGCAGGAACGTAACATATGTACTTCTTCTAAGCGCGATCGTGTCGCAAGTTCATTTGCTCTCCTTTATCATCAGTCAAAGTTGAAATTTTGCCCAAAGTTCACGTTTGTGTTTGAGCTCATTTCATTGTTTCGTTTTCAATGTAAGTTTATATCCTGCGGGAAATTTGAGTTTTCATTTTGTTGTTGAGCATAGAAAAGCCGAAGTGAGCAAAAACCGTATTGTTGCAAATCTGCAAAAATGTGCCCACATCGAAAAAGTATTCTAAGTGCGAAAGTAAAGACGAACTAAATTTTTGTACCGATGAATGTGATGAGGATCATACATTTGTCCCCCAGGAAAAAAAGCTCATCAGAGAACGAATCTGACAATCCACCACCACCAACAAAAATTTCCTTAGCCGCAGAGACGAAACCAGCAAAACCTAATGTTGTATGGAAAATAAAACCTTAAGCTCAATCCATATTAGTTTAATTTTTAGGCAACGAGGATATTCCAAATGAACTCTTGGAATTTGAGACACTGTTTTCTCTTCTTCTTCTTCTTCTTATCCTTTTATTAACCCTTTCCTCGTTATACGAACTTATGCGTGACGAGTTTCCCATTTTTACTGCATCGCTGCTGCTCCGCTTATGGGGTTGGCAAATGTCGCAGACCGCAGAACGCGTCTACATAATGCTCGGTCCTGGATCGCTTCAGTGGTTAACCCCAGACGTTGTTGCGCATTTGCCATCTGATAAATCCAGGAATTCTTTCTCCGACCTCGTTTTCTTACAGTTGGGGTGACCGTAGTTGATAGTGCCTTTTTAACCGGATTTTCCGCAGATCTTCTTTGAACGTGGCAATACCAACTTATTCTATTCGCCTCAAGCTGTTCGGTTACCGAATTCTTTATATGAAGACTTCCTCTTATACGCGTAGATCTAATGCAATCGCGTTTAGTGACTCCACTAGACATCCTTAACATTTTCATTTCCGCTGCCCTCATTTTGTTTTTAAACGCTTCGTACATTGTCCAGCACTGTGAACCGTATATAAGAGCTGGTCTAACAACCGTGGTGTAGAGTTTCCCCTTTAATTTAAGTGGAAATTTTCGGTCGCAAAAGATTCCCGAATTTTCCCGCCATTTCATCCATCCCACACTCACTCTGTGGTTTACGTCGTCGTCACATTTCGCTTCCATGTTAACGATTGATCCTAAGTACTTAAAGATAGTGCTTTTCGGAAGAACTATTCCGTCTAACATTATATCCGGAATAGGTCGCAACGGATGCGCAAATGGGCACGTCAAATGCTCCGTCTTTGAACGACTTATTTTAAACCCGTTTCTCTCTAGCGCATGTCTCCATGAATCTAAGGCGTTCTGTAAATCTTCGACCTTATCGCTAAGTATAACTGCGTCGTCAGCGAAGAGAATTGGCGTTACATTTGCTTCGCGCATGCAGTCTTTTAAAAGATAGTCGAATACTACGTTAAAGAGGAAAGGGCTAAGTACGCTTCCTTGATGCACTCCGACATTAACTGGAAATTCTCTCGTTAGTCCAGCAGAGCTTTTAACCGCAGTTTTCACGTTTCCTTACATGTCTTGTATTATTCTTACATACGTTTCCGGTACGTTTTGAGACCTTAGCGCGGCCCATATGAGATCCCTAGGCACTCGATCGAATGCTTTCTCGAGGTCGATAAATACCATGTGTAAATCCTTAGACGAATCTCGGTGCTTTTCCATTATTATTCGTAGGCTTTGGATAGCGTCCACCGTCGATCTTCCTTCAACAAATCCACACTGGCTATTATCGAGCTTTATTATTTGCCGAAGACGTTCGTTTAAGACTCTTTCGACGATTTTCATTGTGTGTGACATAAGCTTGATTGAACGGTAGTTGTTGCATTCTCGAGTGTCGCCTTTTCCTTTGTATAATGGAACCAAGAAGCTACTTCCCCATTGATTCGGCATAGGTTGCCCACATTTTAATTTATTTAAAAGTTTCGATAGCCAAACGCTGCCGATCCCCTCCATCTTCGACCAAAACTCTGATGGAATGCTGTCTGGTCCCACCGCTTTCCCCGGCTTCATTTTTCCAATTTCTATATTTATTTCTTCGATTGAAAAGTCCGAAACTTCCTCCTCGAATAGACCAGCTGTCGGCACGATATCACGTGGAAACTGTTTGTTAAGCAACTCCTTGCAGTATTCAAGCCACCGGTCACAAATTTCCTTTTCATTTGTTAGTAAGCGACCGTCTGCGTTTTTGATGTATTTCGGCGAGGTTATTTCCATTGAATTTTTTCTCCTCTGTGCAGCGAGCTTAAAAATATTTGGCATTTTAGTACTGTACGACGTTTGAACTTCTTGGATAGCTTGTCTTCTATCCGCCGATCGTGAGGATATTTGTTCCAACTCCTGGTACAGGTTTTCCGCTTCTGCCGCTCGAGTTCGAGCCAGGACTTTCTTTGTGATCTTTTTAAGACGCTCGTATTCAAGAGCCAGTGGAGCTTTTTCGATATCGTCGCTCCGATCGCATTTTGTCCACGCTTGGAATGCACTCTTCTTGTCGGCCACAGCTCGTGGTCCCAGATGGGACTTTGCGAGTGTTATGCATTCGTCGTGTATGCTGTTCCACATTTCTTGCGGGCTAAGTGAGTCTGCTATACCATTTATATTTTGAAGTACTTCTTTAGCCAGTGCGATAAATCTTGCGCTTCGTTCCTTTGATAGATTATACCACCGGATTTTTGGCTTTCCAAACGATGCCCGTGTTTTCGCTGGTTCCGCTGTAAAAAATTCTGTAATGAGCAGACACTGTTTTCTCTGCTTTTTCTTATTTCTTCACTAAAAAATTGTTGATCTTATAAGCGATCAAGCCGACATATATAGGCTCAATGAACGCTTTCAAAAGTGGCCCTGGAAAAGTACTTGACTGTAAATGAGTGGATGTGCTCAACCAAGGCTCACAGCATTCTGAAATAATACATGTCGGCTAAACCTCACAAATGGGGCTTCAAACAAATTATTTTGTTAGGGGTTTGTGGTTGTAGCTACAGGTTCGAGATACTTATATAGTGGTCAAGAAAATATTATATGCGAAGGCAAACAACAATTGGGACTCCCTCAAATGTAGTTATTCGTTTAGCTATGCAAATACCAAATAATTGCAACTGCAGGCCTTACTTCGACAACTAATATACATCCTCGCTATTATAAATCCTGAATTTTTGACTAGGAGAGGCATTCATAGTCTTGCAACAGTAAGAAGAAATAGAGTTCCGAATTGTAAGCTTCCTGACGAATCGGTTTCCAAAAAAAAGAGCCAAGGGGTACTTTTGTTGAATTTGCTGGCAATCACAATGGGATTCCGATTTTAACAACTGCTTCGAAAGACAACAAAATTGTGTCACTGGTGTCAAATTTTGCAGGTAAGAACCCTTCATCCAATGTTCAACGATATGATAAAATAAACAAAGTCCACATCTCGATTGAACGACCATTTATGAATACCGAATACCGAATACAACCGTCACATGGAGGCGTCTACTTGATTGCTAGACACAAAATTTTACTAAAAAGTAAATGTTGGTATATTCGTTTGTTTTACCATCTTCCTAACAAGATTATGGCAAATGCGTGGCTACTCTATCGCCGTGTCAATAAACAAACTGAGAGATCTGATAATTTAAGCGCCGCAGACTTTCGAGCGGAAGCAGCTGAAGCACTTTGCAAAATGGGCATCAAACAAAGGTCGGCTAAAAGAACATCAAATGTTGAGCAAGGTCTTCAGGCAAAAAAAAAAATAGAAAGTCTGCTCAACGCGCACCGCTTATGGAAGTTCGACGAGTTCGAGTTTCATACGTTTTAAATGTTTCTCAAACGCTGTATGTGACACATTTAACTTGTTTGCTATCTCTCGTACAGTTACATGATGTTCTAACTCGATTATGGCTTTATTTTGATCATCATCAAACTTATTTGGTCGACCTGATCGTTGTTCATCTTTCAGTAAAAAATCTCTGGATCGAAATTTGTCAAACCAATTCCGGCACTGTCTTTCCTTAAAGGCTTCTTCACTAAACACATGACGTAGTTTTTTAACAACTTACGCTGCGTCCTTTTCTTTAAGGAAATATATAGTTTTTCCACTCCTTATTTAGACTGACCCCAAACTAATACCTTTTCACAAAAATACGCGCAATCTCCTTCTAAAGCAAAGTAAGACTGACAGCTAACAAATGTCAAAATGGAAAAAAGTATGTCTTTGACAGAAGCCATTAAAAAACATGGCCAAAGACATCTATGTGTGAAATTGGAAATTACTTAGTTGCCAACCGATATTTTCCAACTCCGGAATACTCGTATATATGGGTGGACCTGGACACTGCGTGATTTTTAGGTTAATTTCGACTCGTAGACCAACCCTAATAATTTTTTCAAGTAATATGTAAGCACTTGTCACCCGTGTCTGTATTTTTTTGTTTATTTTTTTCTAGAGTGATACAATCATCACATCCTGTATGTAACACAATCATGCTGTTCGGCGTTATAACATGCCTTGCATCTGTCATCCTTCTGGGTATCGATGGACGCTTCGTCAACTCGGATGAGTATCCAAAGGTAAGACAAACTACCTTCAACCTTAAATCAATATTTAAGTTAACTTTTTTTCTATATTTCTTTTTATAGATCTGTCAAGCGAGAGCATGGCTTCTATCAACAGGATTTACACTAGCGTACGGTGCAATGTTCAGCAAAGTGTGGCGTGTGCATCGATTCACAACAAAAGCGAAGACGGATCCTAAGGTGAGTTGCAAAACTTCCCAACATATTAACAATTTACTATTGTGCAACCCAGAATCATCTGTGAAACAGGAAGTGAAGGTAAATTTCGTAAAAATAGAAGCCGCCCCCCTTCCCACGTGGCATGTGCTATAAATACATTATAGCATAAACCATCACCAGCACGTTTACAATAAATTAATTATACACGCCTACGTTGTAACGTGTAGTCCGTGGTTGGAGTTTTATTATTGTAACAAGGATATTCTCTGCCCTTCACAGGGTGTACTTCCCATTTTGCGATGTAGTACTTTTCCCCTTTTATTGTCCCAATCCTCAAGAGGAGAGTAAAAATAAAACCCAGCGGATCAGTGGTATCCCTGGAGCTTTCATTTTACTACCAAACGTATTCCAGAATGAAATTTAATGGCTATAATTACTTTCATAATGGAGGCACCAAACAGGATCAAACCAGACCTATGGAGGGCCGGTACGTTTAAGCCCTTTATTTGCCCCATTCCAGTTTCGTCTTATTTTGACAAATTCTGATTCATGATGGCAAATTGATTTCATGCGAAAGTGTAATTAGTATGCCTGCTGAAGTTATTATATAGTAGACCATGGATGCGAGCAGTTCCCGGACTCCTGAAATTCACCAAATCCCTGAAGGTCTCCAGTACCTTTTAGCGTTTAAATAATTGACGGTGGGCTATTGGTGATTTGCTGGTCTGTTGGAACTCTAGTCCGGTTGTAGTTTTATTTTTTATTTTTTGTAAGTTCGTTAAAAGACATCCGTCAAGTTGGTGTTTGACGTAGCTTCCTTCTGGCCTTTTGGCAATAAATATTTCTATTTTCTTTTTCATTAAGTAATTACCTAGTGTTGCTAATGTAATTGAAAGTCGTATACTGGCACTTTCATTGGAAATAAATTATTAATTCGCGTGCCAAGTTAGTTTTGTTAGATTCTCTAACAAAACCGGTTGCGTATACGTAACATTTTTTTATATTTTTGTTGGCCTCCAACCGACGTCAGTTGAAAATTGTTACCAATTGAGGTAGGCTATATGAATATTTAAAATTCAGAAATTAAAAATTAAAAAGTAATAAGTGGAGCGCGTAGGAATGCTTGTCATTAACGAGGGTTGCAATAGCAAACAATTTATGGAAATTCGGTGGATTCGGTTTTTTATCAGACGACCTTGAGTGGGCCATTGCTGGAGGTTAAACCCGTATCTAAGGTATATCTGAGGATTTTATTAAAAACATTGTAATTTCTTTCCCCGAAATTCAATTGAGTTTTTCTGGGAAAAATTACAAAAATTCAAATGCAAATACGAGTATATACCTGTTTGGGTAAAGTAAACATATGAAAATGAAGACAGAAAATAAGCTGGCTTTCTTTACAAAAAAAGGCTTGGAAATAACTTCTTGAAATTGGATTTTGTATAAAAGGGTTTTATTTTAACAAGGGCATAACAATTTTGTATTCAAACAAAACATAAAATGACCATGGTATGGAGCTGAAATTTATTTCAGATGTGGATCACATGTTAAGTTTATGTATGGAGTTAGATCTCGTTCATGCGACCACCACCGCGAGCACTAGTGCAGCAATCGATACTTCAGATTCTTTGGCTTTTTCTCACCATTTTTTCACTAATATCGGCCGAAATATTGGCAATTTAGCGTTTGATATCGTTGCTGAGCTCCTCTTACGTTGTTGGGTTGTTGGCATGAACCAAAGGCTTAACGTGGCCCTAAAAAAATGAAATTTAATGGCGTTAAATCGCATGAGCGAGTGGACGTCCGAAGAGGCGAATTTCCTCTTCCTCTTCAATTAATTGACCAGCAGTGGGCCATGTGGCACTATCTTGATGGAAACACATATCACCGATGTCAAGTCTATCCAGTTCTTACCAAAAATAGTCTTCCAACACTTCATTGATCGTAGTATGGCAACCATTTTCATCGATGAAAAAATATGAGCAAACACACATCCGGCATGGAATTTACACAACACAATCACTTTTTGTAGATGCAATGGAGTTTTTATAAGCAGATTTGGGCTCGCTGTTTACCAATAACCCATATTTAACATACTATCAATGCTATTAGGCCAAAAATTAGCCTAGTCGCTGAACATAATTTCCCAATGAAATTCAGGATTTTCTTCAAACATTTTCAGAACCCAATCGGAGAAGCTTCGGCGCTTTTCTTGAGTGGAGACCAAGATCTTTACACAATATGTGCCACAGTGTGGACAGAGAGATTTCGAATCCCTGTAAACGACATGCTATCGACTGATTTGGCTTATTTTGAACTGAAGCACTTAGCTTATTTATATCAGTTTCGCACGGTCAGTTTACTGAAGTTCCTGTTCCACTTACATGCGCCACCAGAGTCTCGGTTTTCCTCTATAGCGTTGTCCTTCGGTGGCGGATTCGAAGACTTTTCGGACCAGAGTGTTTGTATGCCTCCGCTCCACAAGACCCAGCCATCTCAGTCGTTTGAACTTCACTCTTCTGGTTAGGTCGATGTCGCTGTACAGTCCATACAGTTCGTCGTTGTATCTCCTCCTCCACTCACCGTCAATGCAGACGGGACCGAAGATCGCCCGAAGAATTATTCTCTCGAAGCATCAAGAACACCCTCCTCCATTTTTGATAATGTCCATGCCTCTGCGCCATAGAGCAGAACCGGGATTATTAAGGTCTTGTAAAGGGTGACTTTTGTTGTCCGAGAGAGGGCTTTGCTACTCAATTGCCTTCTTAACCCAAAGAAACAGCGGTTGACAAGAGTTATTCTTCGCTTGATCTCAGCGCTGGTGTCGTTGTCTGTATTTATAGCGGAGCCTAGGTAGACAAAGTCCTTAAATACCTCAAAGTTATATCTGTCGAGGGTGACATTCTGTCCGAGACGTCGGTGTTGGTTGTCCTTTTTGCTTGACAGCATATACTTGGTCTTGCCCTCATTGACCGCTAAACGCATTTTCGCCGCTTCCGTCTCAATACTCGCGAAAGCGCCTCTGACATCACGCTGCTTTCTCCCGATTATGTCAATATCGTCGGCGTATGCGAGTATTTGGATGGACTTTTGAAAGATAGTGCCTCTTGTGTTTGCTCGTGAGTTTTGCACTATTCTTTCAAGTATGATTTCTGTGAAGTCGCATGACAGCGCATCGCCCTGTCTAAATCCTTTTGTGACATCAAATGTTTCGATGAGATCCCTACCGACCTTGATGGAGCAGCGTGCATTCTCCATCGTCATCCTGCATTGACGGGAATGTTTGGCAGGAATTCTTATACTAGACATTGCTCTGTATAGCTCACCTCTATAGATGCTATCATACGCGGCCTTGAAATCGATGAATAGGAGGCGTGTATCGATCTAAATCTCAGCATGAATATTTAGTTCATGTCGGTCTCTGCTGACCTGAAGCCACACTGATACGGATGAATCATGTCGTTGGCGATGTTAAAAAGACTGATGCCTCTGTAGTTGTCGCAGTACAGAGTTCCTCCTTTCTTAAGGATGGAACAAACAATGCTGAGGTTCCATTCATCGGGCATACTTTCGTCCGTCCATATTTTACAGAAGAGTTGGTGTATGCTCCTAACCAAGTCATCGCCTGCCGCTGGAGTAGCATCTCTCAATTTCCTCGATCGCGCGCTTCTCATGCTCTTTCTTCTTCCTCCTGAGAAGCCGGTGTTCGTCTCTCCTCTTCCGCTCATAGAGCTCATGAGCAGCTCTGGTCTTTCTAAGCAGCGCCGCGTTGTATGCATCTGGCTTAGCTGCATGTGCTTGCCCGCATTCATCATCGAACCAGAGGTTTCGTTGTGGTGGACGAGTGAAACCCAGCACATCAGAAGTGGCATCTCTGATGGCGTTTTGGCAGTGTTTCCAATGGTCTTCGATGCTTGATGCTGGCGGCATCGGACCTCTTAAGATATTAAGAGACACTCGATCGGAAAAGGACTTGGCGATCTCTTGTGATTGTAGCCGTCTGACGTCGAATTTTCTGACAGCATTAGTTTGTCTTGGCGTAGTTTGGGATATCCGCAACCGTACCTTGGCTACAACAAGGTAATGGTCGGAGCTAATATCGGCTCCTCCGAACGTACGGACATCCATAATACTGGAGGAGTGTCTTGCGTCGATCGCAATGTGATCAATCTGGTTGACTGTTGATTGATCAGGAGTTCTCCAAGTCCCCTTGTGTATGTCGAGATGTGGGAACCGCGTGCTAGCCACGACAATGTTTCGCCCCGCCGCAAAGTCGATTAGCCTGAATCCGTTATGGGAGGTGGTGTTGTGCAGGCTATATTTTCTGATTGTTCCACCAAAGATACCCTCACATTTGGCTTTGCATTAAAATCACCGAGCACAATTTTAATGTCATAGCTAAGGCATTGTTCGTAGGTCTCGTTGCCATCCAGCCCTCCTAGCCGTTGTCTGAATTTATAGCGGAGTCTAGGAAGACAAAGTCCTTAATTACCTCAAAGTTATATCTGTCAAAGTTGACGTTCTGTCCGAGACGTCGGTGTTGGTTGTCCTTTTTGCTTGACAGCATATACTTGGTCTTGCCCTCATTGACCGCTAAACTCATTTTCGCCGCCTCTGTCTTGATACTCGCGAGAGCGCCACTTATATCACGCTGCTTTCTCCCGATTATGTCAATATCGTCGGCGTATGTGACTTATTGGATGAATTTTTAAAGATTTTGCCTTTTGTGTTGGCGCGTGAGTTTTGCATGGCAGCGCACCACCTTGTCCTTTCCTTTCTTTCTGGACATCAAAGGTCTCGGTGAGATCTTTACCGACCTTGATGGAGCAGAGTGCATTCTCCATCGTCATCCTGCACAGACGGATGAGTTTGGCAGGGATGCCGAAACTAGATATTGCTCATCTCTATAGATGCTGTCATACAGGGCCTTAAAATCGATAAATAGGTGGTGTGTATCGATCTGAAGCCCATGGGTCTTCTCCAAGATCTGCCGTATTGTGTGTATTTGGTCGATGGTGGACTGTCCTTGCCTAAAGCCACACTGATCAGGTTGTTGACGAACGGCTTCCGGCGTTCACACAATACGGGAAATAATGTTAGGAAGACCAATGCCTGTGTAATTGTCGCAGTTCAGAGGGTTTCCTTTCTTGAGGAACGGACAAACAATGCTGATGTTCCATTCATCGGGTATACTTTCGTACGTATTTTACAAATAAGTTGGTTTATGCGCCTTACCAAGTCATCGATTGACGCCCCAGCAAGCTGAGATATTGCTATTTTCCCTTCATCCAGGTCATGTGGATGGAATTCTTGGTCTACATCGGATACGTTTAAAGGTTCGTTTTGCCTGACAGCGATATTTGCGTTTCCATCGCCGTTGTCAGTCTACGGAAATGCTCTTTTCACACCCTCAGCATCGACTGCTTCCGTTCAGGGCTTGTGTCCTTATTCTTGCTTCTTCATTTTGGTCTTGAAAAGCCGATGTTCATTTCCCCTCTTCTTCTAATAGAGCTCGTGAGTAGCTTGTATTTCTATGCAGCTCCGCTTTGTATGCATCTTGCTTAGCTGCAACCATATAAGGCTAATGTTAGCAAATTTAGCCTTATTCGGAATTCTACGAGGCGCTCGTTCGCATGCCGGTAACCCAAGCCTAAATCTGCCTCCAACATCGAATCTGCATCGAACTGGGCGCATCTTTTGATGTCGATGACAATCGCCGGAGTAGATGTTTTAGTTTTTCGTCCTCTTTTTGTCCGGCTCATCTCATCGCATTTCTTGGAAGGCTGTAATGTATGCTTTGCAGCAGGCTTATTTGTGTTTCGGAATTTTAGTTTTCTGTTTTCCCTGACTAAGTCTCGTAAATCGTGAGCTCTAAAAATGCCGGAATAGCCCAGCTGAGGTCTCATTTGTCGCGAGATTTTAACCGCACCGTTGATTACACCTAGAGAGTTCATCCGCTCTCTCGTTTATAGTGCTGCTTTTTTGTCCGCTACTGGTCAGCGAGTCCGGATGTACACCGACCAGTACCAGGTTGTTAGGATGTGGATGTAATATAAACACAATCGATGTATAAAGCAGTTGCAACACTTAATACGCCAGGTTGACACCTCCCAGTGCCTATTCTATTTCCACAGCACCCAACCTGAAGCACTTTCATCTGCGATATTTTCAGTACTTCGACCTGTCCGTGGTCTAACTGACACAACAACATTCACAAGTGGATATGTTGACTCGAATTTATTCACTATACCACACACAGCCTGGTAACCAATGAATTTTTTTCATTTGTAACGATTTGTTGTGCAAGTGTCTTATCTATTCGAACAAGTCGATATGAAGGTTAATTTTTGCCCAAACTCACGTGTTCATAGTTGCAAGTCTTGCAAGCCTCATCGACCCGTGATTTTTTTTTTTCGTTTCGAAACACGACCCCTTGATCTTTGTATTCGCTTGAGTGATTAAATGGCTGCGGTACCAGCAACCACCACATCGGTGCCCAGTACCCATAGTCTGATGGAAGCAAAGGCCCATTTATCACAGATCACTATCACAGTATAGTCACCATCCTCACAGCAAGCAACGCCGAATATTGTGTCAGTTATGCCCGCCGCCCATCACGACGCAAATGTTTTTCTTTTAAAGGGATCTAATCCACCAATTGCGAGGTGGAATTGGAGATTTTGACAATTTGCCCAGGAATCAGAATTTCTTTGAGGGAGTATCGTCTCCTTAAGACACTAAGCGCTATGCATTCACATAGGATATATTCTGAGGTTTCCTCGTCTTCTGAATAAGATCCATTTCATGTCGGTTATATCGAATGTGGCACAGTCCAGTTAAAAATCCAACAATTCTTCTGAGACTCTGTGAATTTAGCTAGTGAAATCATGTAAAATCTGACGTTGTTGTCCTGCAGAATGCCGTAAGAGCCACTTCCTAATCCTAAAACTAAGCTCAGCAAGAATGCGGCAGTTAAGCGGGTGGGTTTTCCCAAGAGCCCCTGTAACTTAACTCAGGTGAATTACCTAATGCATGCGTCATACGTAAGATACTATAGCACGTGTTTGATCAAATTCGTAGGTGGACATGGGAACACCCTCATAAAGGTCATTTAAACATCTTCATTACCTTCAAAGGCGCTACTGCGTCAGAAGTCAACAACCCAAATCATTTCGTGGAAATTACAAAATCCAAAACCTATTTGTCATAAGAATTTCCTATGAATTGCCCTAGAACCTCATTACACGTGCCGTTTCCAAAATTACACCAACTGACATTAAAAACTTACCCCAGGTAAGTCGCCCCCCTCTCACCGTGCCACATGCTCTGTCAAAAATAAACTCACTCACGTCCTACTATGAGTAATAGATGCTCACAGTTTCATTCAACTTCATAAAAGTAAATAAAAAAACTTTTGCCAACTTCCAATTCATGCCAAAAAAAAAAAAATAAATACAGGAAACCATCAATACAGGGTCATTGCCTGCCCGACAACGAATTCCCGTCCTTCCATCAACGATATACCAACTCGTCGACGTATCCAAATGGAAATCCAATTTTAGATGAACAGTTCCAATTAATACCAAAGCCGTACCGATACCGATAGCACTCTTCATCGACGAGTACCCAAATTCACCCCCAATACTCCATCCAAAGTTTCATGTAATTGTTTCTTCCTCTTCGATTTTTTTTTTGTCCTTTTTGCTACTGTTGTGTAAGTGTGAATTACGACCTGAAGATGCTCGAAATGAGCAAAATGCCCATGCCTCTCTCATCAATAATAAAACACACACAACATTCGTTAAACTGATTATCTTTACGAAGGGCTGGCCTTACTATCTGGGCTGAGGGGTTATTTTCTCCTTTTTTTTTTGGTTCGATTTCTTTCCACCCCTTACCACCAAGAGTCGTCCTGTCGCCCCAATTTGTTAACCCGAAACAATGAAACAAGGATTGTACATGACATGTAACGTACGGTGGAATGGTGGGAATATAGACCTACCTCCGATTTCTACCCCAAAAAAAATCTATTTAACAAAGCCAGAGAGTGTGAGTGGGGGTGGTAATATTGGATCGGTGATACAAATAGCAACAACACAAAGAGGCTATTCATTGGGCACATTTTTTCGGTTTCGATGGTCAATAAACACCGGTCAACTGGAACTGAGAGACTGTAATTCATCGATTACGTCGTTTGATCCAAGTTCTTTACAAGCCACTCACACAGATACTTCAACACGCACTTCATATGGGAATATACGAGTAAGCGTACATATGAGTATGGATGTTTTTGTAGATATTCTGACGGTTATGTTGTTAAAAATTTATACAGCTACACTGTAATTGATTTTAATTATTCACTGCAAGGATATGCATGTGTCTCTCCGGTGTGGTATTTTCAAATCAATAAAACAAAAGATACTCGTACAATGGCGTGCGTTCGGGTTGTTTTCGATTTTTTTATTTTCTTTTTATTTTGATTGCCCTCGCCAGGCGCTGGTTTCGGTGCGTAGGTTTCACAACCCAGGAGTGGAGATGAGGCGATCCTTTTCATTTTCCACATTCTTCGAGCTAATGTGAAAGGTTAAAAAAGTGAATGAAATCGGAGGAGGTTAAGTTAAAAATTTATAAAATCCTTTCAATGTGAAAGTCGCCACTTTTATCCTTTTTAAATTGTTTATGGAATTTTGTTTTATGTAACGTCCTTAGGAGGAGCAACAAAATTAGCCAAAACTACCTAGTTCATTTAACCTAACTAACCTACCTTCTAGTATGATGCAAAAGTTCATGGTGGACAAGGGTCTCAACTAACATGCCTCTGCAGCAATGTCGTCTTTCAAAAGCTACTTCCGAAGTGGGTGAGGTCCCCTTCTAGCTATATAAAATTTTCTTGTGTGCGCCTTCTAAAATTAGGTCGCTCTCTGTCCTGTTGTCCTTTTGGAACAGCTTTCCGGACCAAGGCACTGGTCTACATGCGTTCAAGTTAACTATAGGTAGGCCTTCTCAGCTGAGTTATCCGAGCTTTCCTGACTATTGATGCAGGCGGCACTGAAAATTACCTCGCTTCTCTTGAGGCGCCCTTTGTCAGTGTCAATGTTACTCCCCCTCGGATGATCAGTGTGTTGTACATCTTCAAAAAGTGATTTTGAAGTTTAGAGGCGCAGGTAACAGTAATTATTCGTGTCGTTGTGAGAGTTGATAGCAGATCGTATGTAGATACAATTCTAATTACCTAAAATTGCAGCTGCCTATCGTGTCCTAGGCATCGGGGTTTTGATGTTGATTGCTTGAGCATCAAACCCATCTTTGCCGCTTCTGCTTTAATGACTGGGAACACTCTATTGATGGCTAACTGTAGTCTTCCCATTATCTCTATATATCGTCTGTCTATGCAACTTGTTGTAGTTATCAGTCTTCTGAAAGATGTTACCTCTGAGCTACATGTCAACGCTTCGCCTTGGTTAAGTTCTTTTCTCAGAATGAAGACCTCGGTTTTGGCAGTACCCACCTTGATGGAGCGGTGTGCGATCTTTATCGTTATCCTGCAGGGTCGAATGGGCTTGGCACTAACACCGAAACTAGACATGATTCTGTACAGTTCGTTTCTGTAGACGCTGTTATATCTGATTTTGAAATCGATGAAAGGTTATGTGAATTGACTGGACTGGACTATTTACGAGAGGTCTTAGGCATTCTCTATCTGCATCGCTGGAATCATGTTCGTTTGACTCGAAAACGGTTATAGATTGCCGACCATCTTTCATCGGATTGGCAGATCAGTTCAAGTTTGTTGGGTGCAAGGGCATAGAAATATTCCAGCGAACTGTAGGGCCTACGAAGTTGCCAAAATTCGAACCACAATACCCATCTACAATACCTAAAAAACAGTTAGCATCGGTTAACCAATCCAAACAAAACTAAAGCTGGATGGTAGTAGAAGAACAAATTTTAGCTGGACTGTTGAGTCAACATATCTGACAAAACCTGGACCTGAATTTGATTCATTAAAGAAGAGAACATCTAAGCACTATCATAGGTGTCATCATTGGACACTGTCTTATAGAAAAACATGCAAGAAGGCTTGGCATGCTTACAAACATGCTCCACTTGGAGCGATCTAAGCAATACAGATGTTATAGGCCTCCTACGCTACGCTAGCCCAGGAAATATATTTTCATTAGGATCGGACTGACAAACAATGCGGAGGTATCACTCGTCAAGCATACTTTCATCGACATACTTTTCGATGGGCCGATCTGTATATCCCCAGTTATGCTAAATTTGAATATCTGCTTCCATCGCCGAGGTGGCCTGGAACTCAGTTCATCGCAGGTGACCTCTTTGATCGCTCTTTGGCAGTGATGCTGATTGTTTTCTATGATGGATGCTGGTGACATCGAACTGTTCGTGAGATGAAGGCAATATCGCTCAGAAAGGACCCTGCCAGTCTCTTGGGAATACACATATAGTCATTCCATATTACATTTTTCCAGCCAGTGGGCTAAGGGAAGGTTACGAATATACCCATTCGTATCTTCGCTACAACAAGACAATGGTCTAAGTCGATGTTAGGTGCTCAGGAAGTGTGTACACCATAGACACTAGCAGTGCCTCGCGTCGTCGTTGCATTATGACCAATTTAGTTGACTGTTTGTTGATCTGAGCCAGCTAGGTTCCTTTATGTGTACGAGTATCAAGGTATGCTTGCTATAGTAGCATTATATCACGCCTCAAAATTAATAAGGCGACATCTTGGGGGCTGTACCTTCCAACCGTGTTACCAAAGAAGTCCTCCTTGCTTGGGTTGGCATTAAAATCATCAGGAACACTGCTCTGATCTTTGACGGCGAGCTCGTACAAGTAATCTTTGCCAGTTCACGTCGCTGTCGCACTAGATAACAATGCTCTCAAATTGCTCATGCAGAATGTGTTATGCATACCTATATCATCCAGTTTAGGCCATAAGAAATAGCTTACTATCGTTCTGTTGACTGCAATGGCAATGCCAGCTAAGTTTTGGAAGAAATACAGACCGAAGATTCCGCCAGACCAAATTCGCACCAAAAGTAACTTTCTCGGAATACATATTGCCCCGCCGAATCGTCGCAAATCCAACACACATCCATAGATTCAAAATGGGCCTCGTCGCTAAAGATGAAATTCGGGTCAACTTCTGACTGCTTCAGACCCCAATCAGATAACAAACGGCTTTGTCTATTGTGGTCTACGATATGTTCCTGGGTCAGTTGAATTGTACATATAAGGCTCCAGACCCAAGTTCCAATGCACAATTCCCCAAGTTGAAGTTTAAGGTAAATAGATAGGGACAAGTGGCGGTTCACCATGAATCCAAGTATAACTAAAATGTGCCCTTATGTTACCATGACTCATGTGAACTGGTTGATGAAATGAGTTGTTGAGTATGTGAGACAGTCAGTGTCTACATCTACCCTGTGGAGTTCTGAAAATAGAGAAGATCTCGTAATCCTTTGTACGAAATGTCGTTAAGATCATCGAAGAATGGTGCGTGCACTTACGCGGTCTGGCTTTTGCTAGCGCTTGCAATGTGTAGATGATATGATAATGAGTTTCCTTCTCATTTTCATTCACGTCATTATCGGCGTGATTCAGGCGATATCTGGCCTGGTTCTGTTAAGTATTTCATCTTTTTATGACGCAGTTGTTTAATCCCCTTTACCGGAAGTTGGTCTTCTGTAGGAAGTGTAAGTGGATCTGTATTGTAATTTCTTGAGGTTGTAACCTTTACTCACCGCGGGCCAACGTACTAGTGCCATCAAGATGAGAATTGGACGCACTATGGTTGTGCAGATCCATAATGTTATCTTCGGTTAAAATCCCCACGTCCTTCCAAAGATTTTACAGCAGGCATGACGGCAACGAATGCCTTCCTTATCCTGTATTCGATGTCTTGCTTCCAGATTGATACCCAGGTACCTAGCGCTGGTATCAATTTAACTTTGTTTGAGTTGTCTCACGTTCTTTCAAGGTATTCCTTGTAAGTGAGTCTAGCATCGATCATCATACCTGGGTATCTGATAGCAGATTTTGATGTTATATCGTGATCGCCCACCCTGATCGTGATTGTCTCTCTTTCCTTGCGACTGTTTACCAGAACTGCACCCGTTTTATGTTCTGCAAGCTCTAACCCAACTGTTGCCATCCATCGTCTAACTTTTCGAATACATTCATTGCCGATGTCTTCTATCTCCTCCAGGTGTTTCGCCGCCACAACGATTGCAATATCATCTGCAAAGCCTATGATTTTAGCCTCAATCGGGATTCCAAGTCTTAGAACCCTGTCGTACAAAATGTTCCATAAGAGAGGTCCTAGTGCCGATCCTTGTGGAACTCCGCCAGTTAAGTGGTGCTGCCTTACTCCATCGTCGGTATCGTAGAGTAGGAACCGATTGTCGAAGTAATTTAGCATATTTTTTTATTAAAAACTATGGCACCACCATTGGTACCTCCTCTCCATCTTCTGCCCTGAATGGCTTCTTCTAGGGTCCGAATAGCATCTACTGTGGAGCGAGCCTTTCTAAATCCATACTGCTGGTTTGAGAGACCTTCATCAATTGACGCCTCCAATCGGTTGCATATAATTCGCTCCAGTATTTTACCCATCGTGGAGGTCCTGTCTGAGCGAATTTGGTTGAATGACCCTTTCCTAGTAAATATAGAGAATGTGAGACTAATTGGCCCAAAAACTTTCGAGGACTCGTGCCTGCTCTTACCTATGTACCTTTCGTTCAAATACATCTCCATGTGTATGTTACATAGTTTAGTATTAAACAGCTGCTGAAGATTCACGTTAGCCAAAGTATTGTTAGGTCTTACGTTCTCTGTGGCATGACAGATAACATAGTATGACATCACGGCCCGAAGACTTGAATGCGGGGAAGCTGTTAATTGCCTAGAAAAACTTTTCCTCGGAAATAATTAAGTTGATATTGCTGTGGGATGCAGATTGTACTTGTCGTGATCTCTGTATCCAGGAATTCTGTATTTTCACCAAGAGTTCCAGGGTCTCCCCAGGAGATTCTGTCTATCCTGCATCTGACCTTAGAAAGGAAGGGTTGGATTGTTCCTTTGTTCCTTTGCTAAACCTAAAGGAATCCTTGGAGGTGTCTGTTGACTGTCCCTCCAGGTCTACTTCTTTGATGTCCTACAAACCTAAACAGTCCTTATAAACTGCCAAAAATTTTGTTTGGAGCAGATATTGAAAATTGCGATCAGAGAGATCTTCATTCCACCATGGGAGAAGTGCTTGTGGCAGACAGATAGGTAAGTCGCAGAGTGGTCAATTTCCTGTGGACGATAAAGTACTCGTATATGCTGACTCGTTGGGATGATTATGGATAGGATAAAAATTATGTAAAGCACGGAACGTTTCTCGAAGGAGCACTGATTTGAGATTTGAGCATCTTTTGAGAGTGTAGTTCTTCGAGTTCCCGCTTCAATGTCTCTACTCCTATTGCATTCCTATGGAAAGCGTTGCAGTGTTTTGCACCACGCTGACGATTTTCATTGGAATTGTTATACATACCTTGCATGCTTAAATCTTTCTTTTGGATTGTAACATTTTGGGTCGTTTTCGCAAACCGAGCACTCAAAGCTGTCCTTTTTTCTTGTGTAAATTGTGCCAGTTTTCGTTGCTTATTCTCTGGTTTCTCTGGTCCTGCCAGTAAAAGTAGGTGGAAATTTGCTTATAATTTGCTAAGGATCACTTTGGAATCGATTACCCGTCATTTGTATCCCATGGTTGATCCCAAACCACTTGGGCTTGATGCCCAACGCTGCAATTCGCAACTTATAGCCACATTTTCTAATTAAATATCGTGTCGTGTATTGTAAGATCAAAAGACTTATACAAACTTAGTGTATCTTCTCTGAGTTTCTACCTATAGTTCCAAATTCGTTTCCTTCATGACAGTCTTCTTCCTTTTTCTTCGATTCCCTGACGTGTCCTTTGATGTTCTATTTAAAAACCCATCGAACCCATCCTTGTTTGTTTGCCTCCATTTGAACAGAGTTCTTCTAATGCACTTTTGTTCTGCTGCCACGTATTTTTCGAGAAATCCTCCTTTAAGGCAACATCCTTTTAAGCAAAAACTTACATAACCCCATTGCATCCTGCCAAGGTGCCTTTCATCAATTGATTCACATTCATGTGGGTTTATTCAGTTATTCATGCCGAAATGACCCATTCCAGTATCCGTGCTCATCCAAATCCTTCAAATGCAGCATAAAACGGAATTCTATCTATACCCCTTCAAATGCACATTATCGTATCTAGGACGTCATCCATATGACGGAAGGAAAAAACTTCTTAAAATCACTTTCCAGCCATTTGTCAAGTGTCCATTAAGACGCAGTAACGGAGCATTGGCATTTTCTGCAAAAGGACTAAGTGCATTTGCATAAGAATTCAATCAAACAAAAGCAGTGCATCTCTGTTATAGAGGGCAGTGCACTCGTTACGTGACATCCTGACGCAAATAAGAATACAAAACCCACACATGTCCAACAGAATTGATGCAATGAGCTGTTATGCTCTGCTCTGGTTTGCTTTGTTCTATTATGTTCAACTGCTTTACTGGTGTATTCCTGTCTGTCGCCATTATTCTATTCTTCTCATTTTGACCTGAGTGACTCCAATTCAAATTCATTCAGTCAAGACACTGTCAAACACAGCGCAGAACTCATATTTCCTTCCTCTGCCGTTGCATTTAGTGTGCCCAACACGGGAGTTCTTATGTTTTATGGATGTAACGCGTACGTTTACCTGTGTCTCTTCAAATTGCAGTAAGATTACTCGCGCAAACCGCCCTTCTAATCTTGATCTTCACTAATCTACCCCCCGTACAGGCAGTTGTAAAAAAAATCCGAAAGTTGTAGAAGCAGGCGAGACAACAGAACCTCAGAACCCCAGAACCCGTGGAATCATCAGAGCCCTGACAGCTTGTAAGCCCTCAAAATGAAATCAGTAGCTTGGAATGCAGAATGCTTCCCTGGCGAGTGTAAGAAAACAATAAGAACTGCGGAAGTACCTTCGTTCTACCTAGTACCTTAGTAAGGGGGTCCAATTGTCAAGGCTTCACCCATTAATGACGTTGGCTAACAAAAAGTGGTAGCAGAGCAATACTGGACTTTTCGATAACATTTTCAGATTTTTACGCAACTGAATATTGCTACGATTTCACCAGTTCCAAGCTGCCGATCGTTGGTTTTGTTGAGTCGCAAGACCATGCCAAGACTTAAAGCACGGCATTGTGGGTGTCAGGAGCTTTATAGATTTCTGTCCGGCATGACTTGAAGAGATAGGCTTCCTTGTAGAAGTGTCAAGATGGCTGTGGTTCAATCCTAAAACATGTCTTATATGATGTAGAGGTAGGTTGGTAGGCTACCGATTGTGGTTAATTAATGTGAGGGATGGATGGATGGCCTCAAGGGTCCATTTGTTGTCCTTTCATTTGAAAACTAACAATATACCCGCCTCGGCGAAGCTAAGTAAGCTGTTCCTTATCCTAGAAGGTCTAGGGCTGATGGTTTCAATGTTGCTTGAGGGCAAATTGAATACAAAAAATAATGGACTCCCACGATACGTATGAGGACGGAAGCATTAAATGTGTGACTGAGGTCAAATATCTTGGCATAACGATAGACGAGTGCATGAATTTCATGTCTGGGGTCGTTCGCTTGGTACGATAAAGTTATTGCCGACACACGATTTTGTCTTGCCAAGGAGTCGCTTTACTTGGGTGTTTTCTTGTAAATCGCACTGTGTTCACGGAGGCAATGTAGGTGTTATTGGGAGTGCTGCCTCTTGATTTGAAAGTAATTCGTCGTAATATTTCCTTCGAATCTAAGAAAGGTCCCCCTTGAATAAGTTGGATTCCCTGGCGAAAACTAGATTGCGTACCGGTGAGTGGTCGTAAGGCCTTGCTTAAAGCGTACGTTGTGTCCAGATGGCAATATAGATGGGATAGTAGCGATATGGTTACATATAATTTCCTTAGGGATGTGCTTACCATGCGTAAGTTTCCCGAACAATCGAGGTGGCGAGATGCCATGCTAATATGGAGCATCTTCCGAGGATTGCTTGCATGTTGTACGTGAGTGTCTCAGTTGCTCAGATGTTAAGGACCTGCAGACTACGGATATCACATCCTTTGATGGCGAGGCCAAAGATGTGTAATTACTGACTGCAACATGCCTAAATGCAAATGACCACAAGATTCTGAAGCTCGCGCACGAGCTATATTGAGGTACAACGAGAGGTCAGGGGCACCTTTAATGTTAGTTTCAGCCTGACCTAGGAGTTGACAAGCATTTGTTGTAGCGCGTACGAGTGGTGTTGACTCTTGTTATAGCAATGGAACTAGTTGGCCTGCTCGATATTGGGTTGCACTGCAAACCGAGTACCATGACCCACAGAATGACAAAGGTTTAAGATAGACCCGGCCCTGCCTCAAATGGGAAGTTTGTGCGTTACACATGACTTCGATTCTGATACTGGAAGAAATACTTGTCCTTCTTTTTTGATATCTTGTACGAAGACGCGCCGTAGGATTGAGCCTTCACTGCCCGTGCCAACGTAGAACACTGGTAAAATCTACCTCAGATAGGTAGAAGCCTTCGCACATCAATGACGTAATCTACTCGTAATAATCTAATGGCAGAGCACATCATTCAAATAACTGCCTCTGATTCGCCGACAGTGCCTTAAGCCGTGTCAAATTTTTGATAACTAAGTCCAATATGCGGCGTTATTCCGGCAATAGCGTGTCGAATGTTAGCCTCGAGTTCGTCCAAAGTAGTCGGCTTATTAGCCAAGACTAAGGACTTGTTGCAATCTTAAGGAAAATAATCGCATTTTGTCAAATCGCATTATCACGGCGGTCAATTGATGAACGCTCGCCGTAAGATGACCCAGTCGCTAAATTTCTCCTTCACTACGTGTATGGAATGTAGCGCCATCTTGTTGGAGCAACAGCTCGGGTATATCCATGTTGTCGAGCTTTGATCACAGAAAGGCGGTTAAAATCGCTTTATACCTGAGACCATTGACGGTAACCAGTGTTTGGTTACTCATTTCGAACTTAGTCCTATAGTGCTGCCAAACAGTCAATCCTTGTGGATGCACTGATGCTTGGCCGAACACTTGTGGATTGTGTCCGCTCCAATAACCTCAAATAGCCACTGACCCAAAAATGGGCCTCTTCCGAGAAGACGATTTTTTTGCTCAAATCTGGATCTGCGGCCAACATTTCCAGCGCCCAATTACGAGTATGTTAGCGAACTCACGGCGTTTTATGTGGTCGTACGGCTTCAATTCTTGCGTCAGCACAATGTTATACGGATGTAGGCCCAAATCCAACCTCAAAATAAGCCTTGTTGACTCTTTTGCGATGCTTTATTTGTCTGATCGGCGTCGAATAGACACGAAGGCGGCTTTGTTTTCTTTTTATTACGCCCCAATCTCTGTCTGATTGGTGGCTTAAGATCCAACAGAACAGAACTTACTCTTAAACTTTTCCACGGTGCGACGAAGTGCCTGCACACTCAAGCCATGATGATAACCGACCTCTCGACGAAATTCAAGTTGCGTATTTAATACCTACGGAGAAGTGCCTTGCGTCGATCGCATGGGCAGGTTTGAATATTCTTGAGCTAGTTACTTGCTTCGTAGATAAGGGAGTTCTTATTAAAAAATGTTCTGGTACCGTCTGTACTTCACACCTCAAATATGATTAACTAGCTCATATAGAGAACTTTCAGTGCTTCACTAGTGAATCCATCACGCCAATACGTCCTCCATACGCCTTTCTATTGAGGGTTTGCCACTTCTGTAGCGTTCTTCGTCATCTTCGGAAAGATATGTATGTCCCTCAAAGCTAACAGCGTAACCTTTTTAGGATACATTTGCTTTTCATGAATCAACAATTGTATTTGGTCCTTAAACATCTATATGTCGTATATGGACAACTAGCCTTAAATCTTTTGTCAATCAGATCTTACGTGTTACGATGTTGGCCATTGATCTGTGTTAAAGCCAGTATTTAACACAGATCAATGGCCAACATCGACGCTATCTGTTGTCTCGGTTTTAATTAAGTAAAATCCAGTGATACTTTGTGTTCCCTCATCTGGTCACACTGATTCTGTTGCATCTATAATCCGTACATACGAACGTATCTCCGATAGTCTTCTTCTGTAAATCTCTGTTTCTTAAAATCTATTTTTACTGGTTCTCTCTTTATTTTGTTGTTTTCTTCTATTTTTTTTTTAGAAAAAGGTCGAACCATGGAAATTGTATACAATGGTATCCGGCTTACTGTCAGTCGATTTGGTTATCCTACTGGCATGGCAAATATTCGATCCGCTACAGCGTATCCTGGAGACATTTCCCCTGGAAGATCCCATTTCGACAACGGATGATATTCAGATACGTCCTGAATTGGAGCACTGCGAAAGTGAAAGGAATTCTATGTGGCTGGGTAAGTTGAAAGAAGCATTTTCTAAATACGGTTTTGTTGTCCTTGCGCTGGATATAGAGAGAGAGAGAATTTTGAATTTTTTTCTTTTTTTTTGTGCCCTTAGGGATTGTGTATGGCTTTAAAGGATTGATCCTTGTTTTTGGACTGTTTCTTGCATATGAGACACGTTCGATAAAAGTGAAGCAAATCAACGATTCTAGATATGTTGGCATGAGCATATATAACGTGGTCGTACTGTGTTTGATAACAGCACCCGTTGGTATGGTTATTGCCTCACAGCAGGACGCATCGTTTGCATTCGTGTCATTGGCTGTGATATTTTGTTGTTTCCTCAGCATGTTGCTGATATTTGTGCCAAAGGTAAGTTTAGTTTGTTGTTTTGAAAAGTTTTTTTTTTTAAATTTTTTCCTATCTATAGGTTATTGAAGTGATTCGACATCCAAAGGATAAAGCGGAATCCAAATATAATCCAGACTCGGGGATATCTAAAGAGGACGAGGAACGATATCAGAAATTGGTGACAGAGAATGAAGAACTGCAACGACTGATATCACAGGTAAACATTTCAATGATTGATGAGGTGGTTTTTGTTTGTTATCTTCGGAATGTATCTGCAATAAATTTCGTCATTTGGGGAATAACGTGCGTAAATTGGAAACGCACTAGACCTTGGGGTTGGATTTAAATTGATTTCTATTCCACTCACCAAATTGAATGTGGTTATCTATTTTAATTAAACGAAGAGGATTGGGTCAGCATTTGACTATAGAAGTGTTGATTAACGTTTAATTATGGACGCCTGTCGGTGCGTTGTCTATCACTGGTAATGTGATAAATTTTACGCCTCTTTTGGTGTTTGGGCGGAGTTGTCAACAAGCGAGTTACGTGCATTTAAAAGAGTTTTAAAGTGAATAAAGTAAAATGTCAGCAAAACTATTAAATACGCTGTCAAGATGCTTGTGACATGTGACATGAATATGCTTTTGGAAGACATTTATTGTCACCAAAGGCCCTATATCTGAAAAGGGTAAGGTGTCTAACCAGTCGCAATCTGCAGTTAACTGATGCTTAATGATACTTCGATAAGCAATGCTTCTATGCAAAGCAGCAGAAATTAAGGAATTGGGCATGGAGGTTAAAGCCAAGTAACTCTGACAATATTTTGAAACTCGAACCGTACTTTCATTGAATATTTGATTGGTAGATGACCATATTTTGTGCCGTTTTGTTGATGCATCATTAAACTTACATATAGTGCATCTTCTATTCATCTTTTGGCCTGTCCAACGCACCTAAGGTCAATTACTTTAACGTGCTTCCTAGCTATATTAATTCAAATTGTGATCACAGCATCAGACAATCTGCAAAAGTGTGAGCCAACACCTAGTGGGGAAGTTTTGATTGAATTAATTACACATTTGTTGTGAAGGCAATGTCATACACAACATAGTTCATGTGATCACCACGCTTTCTGTTGCAAGCGACCATCCGAAGATCACAGTTAACGATGACTTTTTGAAGAATAAGTGGATCAATGGCCGCAATTCCAGTTTGGATATTTTGTTTGAGATCCTGAATTGTTGCTGGGTTACATAACCACACATGAAGATGTCTAAAGCTGTCAAATCGCATGCCCATGAAGGCCAATCAACTTCTCCTCTAACCGAAATAATGCTGGCGGTAATACCATCCTGTTGAAACCAGAGATCGTCCAGACCTAATTCATTCAATTTTATAAAAAAAAAAAACCGGTAAACGGCGGTAACGTCTTCCAATTCGCTGTAACCGTCTGTCCAGCCTCATCTTCGAAAGAGTACGGGCCAATGATGCCACAAAACCATAATCCGCACCATACAGTGACCTTTTTGGGATGCATAAAATAGTCCTGGCGATCCAACATCCAGTTTACAAATCGGCGACGGCGTAGATGGCCCAAAGGGGTCAGCTGTTGTGTAGTTTGCATTTTACTGGCATGCAAATGAACATCAACAAAATTCGCCGTAAAGTGCCATTAGTGAGGCTCAATTGCTGACTTTGGCGACGAATTGAGGTACCTAGGTGGTTTTGAACACTCTCGCTGTGATGGTTTGACGTGTACTTGCTGGCCGAGCTTCACCATTGCACAAACTCCGTACTCACAAGGGCGATTATCTTGACCGAAAAATTCACGAATTTTACGAAATGTAACTTTAAAGATCGTTCATTTTCGTATGAAAAAATAACAAAAATGCATTGTGTCACGCATGTGCATCATGTTGGCTCACGCTTTATAAGATATTGAATCGTCTTATTCTCTTAAGTACTCGTAGAGACCCAAGTAGATATCTTTAGTGGGATCAGACTATATTATATTTAGATCATATACTACTATTTAGGGGCAATGATGCGCAAATGTTGAAAGAGATTTTAGCTGAAGACATCATACAAACTTCGATCACTTTAAACAGAGTCTTTCTTTAACAAGTACGTACAACGCATCTTGACTAACTGATACCTCTTCGAGTAGAGGATCTATCTTCTAGTAAGAAACTGATTTAGAGCAGCTATATGCGCCTCTTCTCCTTGAGATCATTGAGGGCAACATGACACTTTGTGATTAAAAAATTCATACTGCCCTATCACATAGCCAATAAGCAGTCACCCAAACCCAACTCTCAATTCGGGTGCTTCGCCTATTCTTTACAAAATATTGTAGGTTTTTGGCTTTTGGATTGCGTATATCTCTTCTTGGATAAAAAGCTCAGTTCCCTTAATGAACTCCATTTCTCCATTGTAGGTATTGGGACCATTCTTGAAGGCCATACTACGGTTCCTTTTCTGGTTTAGATTCTCTGCAGCTTTTCCTAGGCGTCTTCATTTTTTCGTATCAACGAGTGGTTTGGTATCACTCAACTCTTAAGAGCAAAATCACAAAAAGTCTCAGAACCTCAATACGTGTTGTATCAAAGACGATTTCTCCTTACACAGGATATGGTTGTGACAGAGCATTCCATGTTGTGAAAACCAAGGAAAAAAAGATTTAACACTACGTTTACAATAGAATTGGAGGCATGCAGCCAAGACAGGCCGTTGTTTGAAGTCTGGTTAAACCAGGAATGTAAAGGCTTGATCGAATACACAGCAGACGCATAGGCTGAATAACACTGAGGAGTTAAGCCCCATGTCTTACCGCAAGCTTATTTACACTGTCAGAAAGGCAACATCGCCTTGGAGGTTTTCAATGTGACATGTTTCATCTAAAAACGTTTCAGACTTTCATGTATCAGAACTTTCAGTTTCCTCTTCTTCAAAAGAGACCAATTTCTAGTACACCGATCGCCATTTCTAGGCACAAAATTTGACATGTTCAACTTTATTACAAACTATGCAGTCTGCATTTGGCTGTGACTCATGGTATGTGTCCCTTCGGCTTTATTTTGCCTTGGTGTCAGTGTCGTCTAAGAAATTAATCGACGTAAAAATACGAGTAAGTGCCTGTCGATCGCAGCAAAACAAAGACTTATTGAGACAGTGAAGAAAGAAGGTAGAGCTCCTAAAAAAGACGTCGCGAAATAATTTGAAATTCATCTATCGACACTTTCTAATATTTCGAAGAGAAAAGACCAGATGCAAGGAAAGTGGATGTTGGAAAAGGGTCCGGGAAGATCAATATGCCCGTCTAGAGGAATATCTAGGTAAATGGCTTGGTGAGACTAGAGGACCAAACATACCAGTTGGATGTGTAATGCTGAAAGAGAAATCTCAGTCGTTTGCTTTCTTCATAGGACTTATTGCTAGTGACGGGTGCCTGCCCAATTTTAAGAAACGTCAAGGCATTCCTTTTTTGAAAGATTTGTGGCGAAAGTGCCAGCGTAGATAATACAGTTTGCTTAGAGTGGAAGAAAGAACTACACTGTCAACGGTGTGAAATCATTTCCTTCAACTTACCGCTTAACCAAAAAATCGTGGATGACAACAGAATTATCCTAAATTTGTACGATGAAATGGCAAAATTCTGTTATTTTTGGACAATTGGACTGTTCAAATCGGTCCCTTCTAATACAACATCTAAGCTACAGCCGTTAGACCATTGAGTCATCCAGAATTTTAGATTGTACTCCCACAAAGAAGTTGTGTTCCTGGCGCTTAATAGCATAAATAAAGGAACGCAGGCCAACATAACACTTCTGAGTAAAAACGCCTGGAGAATTTTCATCCCAACAACGTTTTTCAACTGTTTCAGGAAATGTGGATTCCATAAAGCATGTCGTTTCAAAAGCAACCTAAACTAGTTATTCATTCCTGTTGGGACCAAAGAGGTTTGACTTTCGAGGACTACGTATATTTTGATGAGGACGTGGGCGTACATTGTCCTCTGTCTGATTCTAAAATTCTGGCCGTTTCGATTGATAACAAGGATGAAGACGATGAAATTCAATTCGTCCCCATACCGTTCGTCTCAATAAACGAGGTAAGGTCGTCACTGAATATTTAACGTTTATATGGACTCAGATTGAATGTGTATGGTGAAATATTTCCAGCCCTCGCAACGATAGAAAGCTCCCTTGACCAAGCACGTTGGGACTCTCTCGCTCAAAAAAAAATTATCGAGAGTTGATGGTAATTACATTAGCAACTAGGGCCATCTACGAGCAAATTCTAGTTGCATATTTACAGACCTGGTATATTGCGTCGTGGACAAATCAGTCTTTGCAATCAGTTTTGCGCACATGAAGCTTTAACATCCTTTCCATGCTCCTCCACATGAAAGAAGTCAGACAGATCGATTTGGAGCATTTTGGGGTGATAGACTTTTGTTTTGTGATTTCGGGGGCCTTCAGTGTGTATTTTAGGGACAGACTAGTAGTAAAGATTGTCTTCAAAGAAGCCAGTAGCTGGTTTGAAGTATGCACTCGCCATGAAAGGAAGTATCAGCGTTATTGATGGCCATATTGTCTGACAGATACCAACTATGGTACATTGTGCTATTCACTTGCAACTTGGGAGGTACGAGCTGGTTGTGAGTTAGTTCTGATCGGGTTACCTTGTAATCTCAAACATGAGGTAGATAGTTCGTGCTTCCGACCTAGTGTAGGTGCCATCAAATCTTTTCAGTGTTTCCAAAACAGTCTGGCTGATTGCTCCTTTTTTAGGACTCTGACTAGGCTGCCGGTTTCACTGTATGCGCACTGAGAAGCCGAAAGCACGATCTGATTTATGCCTTAATAAAGATGAATACAGAGTGTGCAATACGTTTACGAGTATCTTTGTCCTTCAAATCAAAATGGACCTTATGAGGCAAAGAGTCCAACATGTTGTTCTTATAAGGAAACAAGTTTAAATTCTTGATTCTCTGCTTATTTCCATTTGAGCAGATCAGTTCTATGTCGAATTGTTTTGTATGACAGCAGCTACAGCAGAAATCCTATTCTGTGTCCGAACTGAAGGATTTCGGTGATGGGACCTTCTTGTAACTGTCCCAGTCTCGGAAAAAGTGTTAACTAGCCACAATGTAGTCCATCTCCACGGTGGAGTGCCGCCAAACGTCCGCCATAAACTCTCTTTGGACGGAAATCACAGACTCTAAATCATGATAGCGACACACTATCCAGATTCTAGTTCCATCGTCCTAATTGTCCATTTTTGTTTCATCTGCCACCATATATGTGCATTCGTGTCATATCCTGGGATGATTTCAATGTGATAAGGATCAAATGATCGATGAAACTACAGAGAAAGCCTCATACATTTCGAGGCAGAAGAACAGCTTAAACACTTTTTTCACTCAGACGAAATTAAGATACCGAGGTCGCTTGTCAACAGGACTGGGCATTACGGTTAAGGCCACATTTGAAGTTTTCTTTGCCTTAAACTTGAATCTTAGTAGTATGTCAGTGAATCCTCGTAAGTCCATAGAACCGGGTTATGAAAATCTCTACAAAAAGTACGTAGCAAGACCAAATTGAGATCTTTATCATACCTATGTGTGTCGTTTCCAAATGGATCTTTTTGTATTGAAGCAGGTGAAGGGAAGATGTATCTTTTAGATCTCTTTGGCATTTGGCTATTGACAATCCGAAAAGGATGTTTGAATGAACTTGAGAACCTTACTTCCTCATCTACTAAAAGTTTTTCACTAAATCTCATCAAAGTTTCATCGTCATTTCACAAAGTAAACTTGCATCACGACAAAGGGGAATGAAACCGACCATCATTGTTACAAACAAAAGAGAATGAAAATCGATTTCTCATCACGATGCCGGGCATTAATTAAATTGTCAAAGTCATCAGAATGCTTCACACGATATCTTTCTCCTTGCCATAACCTACCCCATTGACTGACTGGCTATATGGTTTCGTATTTGCGTGATGGTGTCTCGCAGAGTTGAGTATGCAACTCCGTCAGGATATCCTTTTTTCATTTTTTCTTTTCTTTCTTTCCATTCCAAATGCACACACATTGCGGTCTCTTTATGACTATAAAGTGAACTGTGCCGGAGCAATTCGCCCTAGAGAAGCTTCATGCGGTGCACATCACCACATTTCACAGTCTTAATTCGTAAAGTGTGTTCTGCGGTGGTCGATATGTGTTTCATATGTCATCGAATTGGAATAACTTACTTTTGAACGTATGTACAGCAGTGTGGCGAGCTTGCATAATTCGAACTTGAGGATAAACTACTGAATCGTTCGCACAGTTAATTTCGTTAATAAATTCGCAACTGAGTTCATATTGATAGGGGCAGAGGTGGGCTAACTTCCACAAGACTGTATTCGGCTTGGTTTCGATAAGCCCTCCTTTCTACCGAAATATTTTTCATGCTCCACTGAAGAAATTTTCCGACAAGTACACGTACCGGTAACATAATGAAAAAAGCTTAAAAATATACCTTTTGCCAAGGACTTAACTGCGTTAACAATTGGCGGTGGACAAATATTTCTTATCATAAGTGACCACTACCTCAACCTTTTTTTACAAACGAGGTGGTCAGGCAATAACCTCACTCGAAAAGATAGAAGGGATCTAGGAAGAGTGACTCTGATATATGAGAACTTGCTTCTCGCACGAGTGTCTATCAGGTGGTTGTTATACAGCAGACGCCAGTTAAAAAACAAATAACCACGCAAACATAACGATGATTTATTAAATCTTTTAAATTTCCTTAGATATCTGGAAAATTCTGTAATCAACCAAACGTAGAACTTGGGCTAAAATATACTCTGAGAGTTAATCTGGCGGTGATCATTGTCACTGGGCATTGTAAGAGTCAAATGAAGACGGACGCGGTTGAACTCTCAATGAATCAGTCTCTCAGATCTTCTTCTGGCTTCTAGCTCTAGAATATTTTCAAAGGGGTTCCGGAAGGGATCTCACCCTCAGTTTAGGTAGCGCCACAGCCCAGCGTGGACTTGCGCCTCAATCAATAAGACCTTTCACTCAGGGCGATCTTTAGATGCTGTCCCTCGGGGATAGATTCGAAGACTTTTCGGACCGGAGCGCTGGTGTCCATCCGCACTACATGATCCAGCCATCTCAGTCGTTTGATATTTTCTCTTCCGACTAGGTCGATGTCGCTGTATATTCCCACTCCACTCACTGCATATGCAAACGGGACTGAAAATCACTCGAAGGGTTTTCTTCTCAAAACATCAAAGAGTACCCTGATCAACTGTTGACAAAATCCCTGCCTCTGTGCCATAGAGCAGGACTAGGATTATTAAGATCCTATAAAGGGTCACTTTTGTTGTTTGAGAAACTGCTTTGCTAATCAATTGCCTCATTAGCCCACAAAAGGGAAGGGTTTTCTCCAAGATCTGGTATTGTGTGAATATTTGGTCGAAAGTGGACTTTTCTAGCCTGAAGCCGCACCAATATGAGCCATTTAGGTTGTTGATATGCGTTCGTGAGCAGCTCTAGTCTTTTTATGCAACGCCGCTGCTTTAGATGCATCTTGCTAAGTTGCATGTGCTTTCCGGCACTCGTCATCAAGCGATGAGCTTCGTCGTGGTCGTCGCGTGAGACCTAGAACGTCAGAAACGGTATCCCTGATGACTTTTTGTCAGTGTTCCCCCTGGTCTTCCATTGTCTTCGTCATGTTAGATTCTCGGGACGGTCGGTCTTTCATTATAGTGGACGATTGTCTAGAGTCGTGTGCTCAATCTGGGTGGAGGGTTGTTGATTGTTCAGGTGATTAAGCTAGGTCAGTACTAAAGCTGTTATCAGAGGTGGTGCTGTGCAGGCTTGGCTTTCCAACAGTACTACCACTGATACCCTCTCTTCCAATCTGTTCTTCTTACAGCAAATCTGCACTCAAATAGACGTTGTGAATGTCATTTCCTTTGTACACATATTTGTTGGTTGTCAGTAACATCTGCTTTGCGGCAGTAAAGGGCTTCTTTTATTTATTTGGATGGAAATCCACGAGAAGATCCAATTCAAATCCTAGGATCATTAACAATAAATTCGTCGGTCTTTAGGTGGTTCATCATATTTGTATCTCCTCCATGTAAGGTTGTTAGCCCTTTGACAGCGCAAATCAATATTATAACACTGACCGTGCAGTGGTGCAACGCATTTAATCGCGAATTAAAAATAGCACAACCGCAACCGCTCCAAATTCGGTTGTTGTACTGCTGGCCTAATCCAGGCTATACCTATAGAACAACCAACACTTCCCAATCATTTTCCGTGCAGTTGGGCAGTAAATAGCATGGCAGTTTGATCATTCAACACCCGCGGTGTCTCCACGATCATATCCGTATCGTAATCGCCATCCAGCTTCATCATCAGATCGGATAAAAGCAACAATTTCTCAGTCTGAGTTCGTTCTACCAACCGAAACTGACAATTTTTTTTCATATTCAACGAGACTTTCGTCTGGCAACTCACACCACGCCTAAATCTTGTTCGAACTTATCACCGTTCAGTCGTTGATTTCTCTGCATTCCAGAAATACAACAACAACGTAGCGATCATTGCCCAGTATCTTACTTTCCAAATATTGGCGTCGGTAGCGCTGTGCTAGTAGAGATTCATCTATCGAAGCTGCATCGAACTCGACGAAGACCAAATCGTCCACCGTATTGCATGCAACAAAACCCACTTTTAAGCACCGTCCACTAGCCGGAAGAGTCTCATCCCTTTCAGTTTGTATTCCTTCTGCAATTGCCTCTTTATACTCATGGGTTCGGTTAACTTCAGCTCCTTGATGATTGTTCGTAGTTTAATATCGTGCACCAGCATACTCTTCAGCCCATCATCGTCCTTAATATGAATGTCGTTTTAGTACGTCTAATTAGGCCGCCTTGCCGGTTTCAAAAGTGAACTGTTGTAGCTTGACCTAACCCCTGCCCACCCACGGTATAATCTTTGGCTTGTGTTTTTTTCACCACGATCGCTTTAAAATCGGTGACTCCCTACCCCAGAAGATAGACCCCCCCCCCCAATCAGATCATCCTTGCCAATCTCGTAACCAAGAAATGCTTCCAAGAACCTTTGCAACTTATCCAAGCCAACCTCCACCGTTATGATTGCTATACTTTACAAAATAGCTTCGTCTAAACACACTGCTACATTACCGTCCTTCAATGATGAATTGCCATCGACATGCCTGGAAATGGGCAGGTCAAATCCTATTGCATTCAAAGGACTCCCATCCGTTGTAAAAGCGGTATTCCTCGGTTATGGAGGCTGCGACTTTGATGGCAGCGGTTTCCTACTTTGTTCATGTCCTTCTGATCCTTCTTAAATACCGTAGCGACTCAGTCATTCTTGTGGATATATAAACCTTCCTGGTGGCTGAATACTTCAACACTAAGTTACTGTATCCGGTAACCTGGGTATCTGAATATGACGCGACTGTCCCCAAAATATACGCAAAAAATGGCCAAAGAGATGAAAATTGTTCCTTTGTTCTGTTAATATGCACGCGGCTATGTCCGACAACATGTTGATCCATCTAAATTCAGCCGACATGCCGAAGTATAGGCCAACCAACTTTTTGCATTGGTGAGGGGGAAACGCTTTTCAAATTTCTGTCACTAAAAGTGAACTTTCAAGGTCTTACTTCTACCCCAATCTCACTGGATCATGACGTGTTGTCGTGAGTACCCAATGTATCTTCTAAAGAAAACGAGCCCAAATGCGGTAATTAAAAACTACTCAACGTACTATACAAACGATTTGATGCCATGAGTGGCTATCTATTTGAACTGCACATATGTCAAAGTAGGTCATTCCTCTCTTGCCAAAAACTATCTCTACCTACAAAAAAAAAACGTAGAAAATCATAACCGAGGATTTGTTGTCTGCCAAAAACTTTTTTTTCTCCAACTCTGCCAAAAAGAAAAATCCATTAAATGACTTTCAATTTGTTTTGTTCTTTTTTTGCAGAAAGAAGAAAAGATTCGACTACTGCGACAGCGATTAGTGGATCGAGATACGAATAACAAACCACCGGGAGAATTTAATACTGGCAGCGGTATACCAGGCGGAGGAGGAGGTGGTGGCACCATGACGACGACAAATGCGATGGGTTCACAGGGCACCATCATTACACCGACAACATTAGCAATTACACAAGGTAAAGAATCATTAGTTGTGATCCAGCCCGAAGCGACTACATCGTCTGACTTTGATAGTGCTATCGGTGGAGGTTATTCACAGATGACACGCTCTTCAAGAGCAAGTCAATCAGACTTTGAGTTCTCTGATAGTTATTTGTAGAAGTTAAGTTAAGCGACTGGTGATGGGGGTTAAGTAGGTCTTAAGATGCAGGGCTTTGAATTAAAAATTAATGGCTTCTATGTATCTTGGGAGTAGATGTTTGTGGAAATTTTTTCACTTTCAAGATATATGTAGATCCTCGTAAGTACTTTTAAGATATCCTATCCTGTGAGGAGGAGATAAAGCATCTCAAGATGACTTTTTTCTAGAGCTTAGATACGAGTTATTTCGCACAAATATTTCAATTTTTGTTTTTGCTCTTCAAGAGACTGCTCTTCAAAAAGAAAGGCAGCCCTTTTTTTCGAATTTAAAAGAGTTTTTTTGTAAATTTGTGTAAATATTTAGAGTCTTACTTTTTTTTTGTGTTGAATTGAACGGATTTTTGATGCGATATGAACAAATTAGGATGCGAATACCGTGCCTAGGGTATTGTTGAAGAACCGCATCCACTCATTTATTTTGAAATTCAAACAAAGTTAGACTATGAAGCGGCGTCTTATTCAGAAACAGAAGTGCTAGGGCTTATAGACTGTTAATGAAGATCGCATCTTCCAGAGAAAATTATTTCGGTCTTAAATATTTAGTACTGCATCTATTCAAAGTTAGTTAAAACCATCCATTTTAGAAAAGTAGCTAAGGCGGCACTATTTATCGTCCTATTGAAGCCAGAAATAATTTCTCTTCTATGAACGGTACCATGGTACATACATCAAACCTCGAGAACCCTATCTTTCATCAACTAATTGCAACAGAGCGCTGTATAGGACAATATATCGGTAAGGGTTTCTTGTAAAGTCAGCCGGCAAAGAGACGATTTCATCAGAATCTCTGTTTAACTGTCTCTGGAAGTTTCATGCCCCATAAATGTGTAACAATCCACTGCTATTACTTTGGGCATAAATCACAATACCCTGTTGAATTTGCATTATTAAGGTAGATGGTGAATCGAGACTGGAACCAGTAAATACTCATTTAACGTGCTCACAACTTGTGTATCCGCGCAAGACAACGTAGTGTTCGATATCTGATAATCGCAGGTATTCTTCTAACAAAATGGTAGATTAAGGTTGCTTTTATCAGCAATAATTAAATGTTCATCCTTGTGTAAGCGACTAAAGTTCTATCTCAGCCGAGTTCAGAATCAGCTTACTGTTCAGGAGACACTCGTAGTTCCAAGGCAGGATCAGCGATTTGAACGACATCAGATTCACCTTGAACGATAGAAGTTTTGAATTAATTTGACTTGCCAGCAATGATATCTCTTACCATCGCTCTCCGTCAATTCTTTTGATACCAATTTGGAACTTGTGTTGAGGCCACAGGTATGAGTTGTGGCCAATCTCAAACTTCTAAGTGATCTTAGTTAGTTCTTTTTGCAACTCTACATCAGGTGAGACCAGCATGTGCACTCTTCCTGCGCTTAAGGCTTAAACCACAGCCACCGTGACGCTTCTATTAGGGGCCTATCTCAACAACTCAGGCTCGGACCGAGATCCAGGTGGCTTCTGACTCCCACGGTACCGTATTTTAAGTCCTACTATGGACTACCGGTGGTCTTATCCCTCAACAAGACCTATGACCGGCAGCTTGGAACAAATCAGAGCAACCTTCAGTAGCATGAAAGTCCTAAGATGCATCAAGAACACTTCAGTTTTTCTCTTTATGGACTCAAAAAAATCGGGATGAGAATAAACTATCAGTGCTGTAGTATTTTTGCCATCTTACCGTCATTTCTTCTGAGTTTCTACACTCTTCCGCTTTTCGCAGCACGAGATACTGCTTGGTGTAGAAAGAAAATTGATCTATTGCCACATGTTGTTAAAGTTTGTGTTTCCCTAACTTAAATTGCTTAACGCTTAAACAATAACAGTACCCATGAAATCAACACCAAGTTTCTATACTTAGATACGAGCGTATGCCGGACACTTATGTAACAAATGATCTGCTCCATTGGATCGTCACCACACTCGCAATTAACATCGCACCGATACGACGGTAATTAGCAATCTACAGGCTTTCGTAATGACGGTCATCAGGAAAATCGCTGACCCCTTAGAAGCATTAGGAGGTATTTCTTTTATGTCCCGGCATTTATAAAACACGTATCATCTTCAATTAGGGCCACACAAAACCCAGTTGTCAATGCGAATTAAGAATGGATTGCAAGCTTGGATGCTGAACAAATACCCTTTAAGTCTTGCGTAGCATGTTTATCGCCATTCTTACTTCCAAATGCCCCATTTTGACCTAGACCTCAAGCGAGACTTAGTAAATTTACCAAACCAAATACGGATCAAAATTTCTAATCCAACGGGTTGAGGTCTGGACTACCAGCTGGCCAATCATCCGGAACGTTGTTTTTGAGCCACAGTTGAGTTGTTTTTGCTTTGTGAGCTGGAGCAGAGTCTTGGTCGAAAGTCCATGGCTTGTTGTTGAATATTGATTGGTTGAGAGACATCACAATGGGTTCCAAGACGGTCGACTGATATACTTTGGCCTATGTTTTCACTTCTTTCTCGCAAAAATTGAGCTTGGTAACGCCATCGTAGCACACTCCCCACCATACCATTACAGAAGCGGGATGGTGGCCTCTTTGAACCTTCGGGATGAGTTGGGATGCTTCTCCGGATGACCGAGCATACACACGATCGTTCTGCTTATTGAATGATTCTTCTACGGTGAGGATTTTCTTTTTCTTTTCTCGTGAAGATCTCTCGCCGTGAGCAGGTTCCCAGTGTGTCCCTTGCACGCGCTGAGTCCTAAATCTTCTTTGATAATGCGAGACATGGATCTTTGCGATCCATGTTTTCGAGATTTTCTGTTTTCGCAGCGGTTTTCGGTCGATTCGTTTCTTCACGGCTTTGATTGCTTTCGGAGTTCTCAAAGTGCGCGGACGGCCGGATCTTTGACGGCCTCGTACTCCACCAGTATCTTCAAACAACTTCACAGCACAATACACAAGATTGCGAGTGATTCCAAGTGGTCGCAACGTCCTAAAGATATCTCCTTTTCCATATTGCATATTTAAGTAGGCCAGCTACAACAATACGATTTTCGATGTCGCCCCATTCCATGATTGTAAGCAATTAATGTCAAAAACTTTTTACGTCACAATGAAGCATAAATATCAACTGTCAAATCACAATCAATACGAAATGGATGCGCCCAGTGATGCATTCGTAAAGAGTGAGTTCAGTTGTGTACCAGTATTTATGACTTGACTAGGTATATATGTTTGGATGACAGTTTTTCTTACGGGAATAAGTAAATATTTATTTCGTGCCCAGAACTAGATAGAAAGAGATACGTATTGTTAGTTTTTGTATACTGTATGCTTCGCTTATTCTTGCCGACTCGACCGCCGACTTAAAAAAAAAATATTTCATTGGGATTTTCAAGCGGCATGAAATATGGCATAACATCATGTGCTATTTAATCCATTAGAATATCCAATCACTTCAAGCTAGCCTTACGGATCCTCGAATGTACATAGTTTCTAAAAAGATACAGAGGCACTTCGTTCTACTACAGCACTTAGATGTTTTATATAGAAGCTGATCAGAGGTTCCAGTCTTGCTTAATTTATAGAAATGGCTCCAATAGTTATTTCTGCATCCATTCTGAAAAGCCAGAATTAATAATATTATTCGTCTTCATGGTGATGCACGATACATGAAAGAAGAATTTCGACGATGTTGTTTATAACTCGGTTTATTCAACAGTTTAGAGAAATAGTTATTTTGGGATCAAAACACTATTTTTAATTGTCCAGGCTATAAGGACTTTGGCAAGAGCAAGTATAGTCTAGGCGTGGCCCGAATTTCGTATTAAATAAGTCGATCGCACCTTGCACTATGTATAAGGTAGAACCATCATGTTCCAACTACATATCCTGCAAGCCGTCCAGTTGCAATACATTTAACTTCTTAGAAGGTAGCACACTCCGAGGTTAACCTGGGCTTCAACAGAGGTCTCTATCCTCAATCGATAATAGTACAATAGAGCACAATCTTCAGTGCAGTGCAGTGCTCACATGTCTACGACCTCATTGCACTTGTGATTGTTATTTTCACCATCAGTGCTCTAGAAAAATTGCCTGTAGCATTTCGCCCTTTTAACCATTCAATAGTAGCACCCGTCTCGCTATGAATACTCATCAGTACCACTCCAGCTCACTCTTGGAATTACTCTGAAATATTGTTTTGTTTTTTCAGAGCCGAATAGCTCAACAACTCGCTTATGGAATACCCTGTCTTTCTAGTCATGAGAACCGGCAAACATTCAAAACCAACGTACATTGGTACTTCTCTTTCTTTTCTCCTTATCTTTCCATCGTCCTCGCTTGTGCAAACAATTTAAAAATGCTAAAAATCCCTTGAGCGTGTACTAATTATATGAAAGGGATAGTTCGTGGTTGAATCTTCTCATCGTTCCCATGTCAATACAAACGCCATCAAAAAAAATTAGATGCAACATCTTTTTCTCAAAACGGCCAATTGTTTCCTTATCTGCTTAAGGCTACGATTTTGCCCTTCCACCATGGAACATGACGAACATGATGAGGGTATTGTATAAAGCCAGTGTAAACTTACGGAAGACTGATCTGTTACTAAGTTTCCTCCTATAGTAAACCCAAAAAAAAAACAGCTCTAAACAGAAGTAATTCTGTGCTGAAATCTGCTTTCAACTACAGTGGCAAGGTAGACGAAATTCTGAACCACTTTGGTGTCGTAAGTAAGTTGCTAAAGTTGCTCCGTCCAAGTAATCTATGGAGTGGATACTTTTCTAATTAAAGCAATTCCACAGTTTGTTTTGCCTCCGTTAACCGCCAAACTATGTTTTAGTGGCTTCCGCATCAATACGGATGAAAGCTTCATTGACGGCACCTTGTACCTTTGCAGTTCGATGTACATAATACCTATATGTATATTATCCGCGTACTCAAGAAGTTGTACGGTCTTAGAAAGATTGTGCTTCTTTTGTCGCGCAGTGAGTTTCGCGCAATTTTATAATGAAAACTCGCCAGCATATCGCCTTGTCTTAAATCTGTCTTGACATTGAAGGCCCACATTACAGGGTGTGTTGGAGGAATACGAATTTTTCATATTTTGTATGCTACAAACCCCGGCGAGTTTGCCAGGGATGTCAAAACTACTTAATAGCTCGTCTTTGTATAGGACGCTATCACTGTCTGCCGAAAAATACAATTTTGGGTTAAAAGTATGAGGCAGCCTTCAAAATTTCAATATCTTCAAAAAATGTAAAATATAAAAATTAATATTTGATGTTAAAAGCTAGCACTCGTCTGACCTTCAGAACTTATTTAACCGACTCATATGATGTTGTCGAGTGCTCTCCTCAGTTTTTTCTGACATTAAATTAGTCAACTCTTCATCATGGACAACCAATGTCAACCCTTCACTTGATCTACAAACCTCAAGTAATAATCATGCACTGATCGCGGTCTGCACATGGCCTTTAGTATAGCAAAAACCATATTTTCTTTCAGAGACCATGAAACTATCAATACACTTGTTGCAGCGATTCAATAGTGATTCAAATGCCTGATTTATCTTGCTTTGCGAAATTACCTTCAGTGCCCGTGTCAAAGCACACACACACTCCGTGTCAAATGGTCGGAGTATCACCAAAACTGCATCCATTTAACTTCAATTCAAACAAATGTCGCGAGGTGCCAAATCAGGTGAATACGGCGGATTATTTAACACATATACTTGATTTTGAGCCAAAAATTGACGAACAATGAGTGCTGTGTGACTCGGTACATTATCGTGCAATAGAGACCAACTTTTTGGATCGTCCTATTCGGGTCGAATACGATACGATTGATTCTGGCCATAAAACTTTTCAAAATGATGTTTGGGGCCACTTCTATCATTCCCAGCGAAGTATTATGGTTTTCTGCAACAAAATCATGTACTTTTTGAATCATTTCAGACGTCCTTCCTGTGTATTTAGCATCCTTCAGCGTCTCTTTCCCCCACTTGAAAACAAATGTTTTACTTAAACAAATATTCCGGTAAACCTTTTGCATCAATCGAACCGTTTCTGATGAATTTTAACCAAGTTTTACGTAAAATTTATTGATCGCTCTTTGTTCATGTTGAAATAACAACATCAAATGAAAAGGTGTTCTAGAAAATTAATTTTTATAGCTGTTAAATATCAACCAAATATCATGAAGTTTTGACAGCTAGTAGAGAAAGATTCAAACTTTAAAATGCTCGCTCAGAAAAATAGATGGCGCTCTTTGTTCCTGAGATACGGCTCGTGTCCGGGATATTATTTGCCATACTATATACTTCCGGCCAAAATTGTAGACAGCGATTGTCGATCTGAAGTTCTCAAGGTTTTTTTTTTCAAATGCCGCCTTAGTAAGAATATTCTGTTGATCGATTCCTGGCCAAAAACTGCACAGTAATTGAACAACTAGATTGTTTCTGACGCTCACTTAATAGCGCAGACACGATCTGATATGCTATGTTTAGGACGTTTACTAAAAGTTGGCTTTGTCAAAAGGGTCGCATTACTTTATTTACGTATGCGTTTAACCAAAAGAAAATTATATTCACTTGAACCCAATTAGCGGGTCAGCCAAGTCATTTCACATAGTTCACTACAGAGTCATTCGAGAAATGCCCAGCTCCTGAAAAGTGGAGGAATCGATTGATTACAGCCTCCACTTACCGACTCGGCCTACCTCGGTGTTCTCTTCACTTTCGCTGTTTTAATAATTCACTGGCACGGCAACATCTTGGGGTGAATGAGCCGATTAAATGTTTTTACTGAATTTTTCCTTTATCGAGACTAACAGAAAGCCCACAAAATGCGGATGATTTGTAAACGGTACTGAGGCGTATTACTCTAGAACACAAAAACATTAAATTGTCAAGGTATGGTTTGTCTTAGTGCAGGGAATCCGTATTGTAAAACACATCGCATCTTATAGGAAACCGATTAGTTTTGAAAAATTTAAGCTTAAGTCATCACATTTACATGAAGCATGCCCTTCTGAAATACTGTAAATACTAAACACAAATGATAGTTATATACTTTATTATGATATACCTACTGCGGAACTCACTTAAACTTTATATGGTTTTAGTAAACTATAGTTCTATCTTATGAATACAAAATAATACCTATAATGTACTTTAACGATTTCAATAAGACAAGTAAATACAATGAGCTTCTAACGAATTAGATGTCAAGGTTATCCCTTGACCTTAAATTTAAATATTAAGTCTAGACAGTCAGTTAAGAATAACTATTAATAAAAATTAATATTTCCTTATTAGATAAGAAAGAAAATATTTTTTAAAATATAATTCAAATTCAAGATACATATCGCCGAAAATTTGCAAAAAATCTCAAGGCAGATACGATGTTTTTCTCATTTCAATTTAATAGATATATATTATAGATTGAAAAAGTATAAATTTTAAATAATTTTAAGAAAGGGATATAAAATCAGGTTCATATTAAAATACAATACATTTAGATAATTTATTATTTTTATGTAGTAGATAAAATAGTTTTAAGATGTAGTTAAGCAAAAATTTATGTTGTGCAATACTTTTGAAGAAAAAGAGAAATAATTTATTGAATTAATAAAAATTGTTTTTGTTACACAAAAGTGAAAAGTTTGTTTTATTTATTAATCGGATTTAACAATAAAAAAAATAAAAAAATTAAGTGAAACGAATTTTTGGTTGAGATAAATTTGTGTGCACAAGAGCAATAAATTATTTTTGTTTTTTTTTCTGTGTTTTGTACAACTTAAATTTTTGTCACTGGCACCAGTAGAGAGAAATTTAGATACAAAGTAGTGAGATTTGGTTTTTGTTACATAGAGTTAGCACTGTTGTAAAATTTAGTTTTGGATGTCATCCGTTTGTATTGCACCATGGTTTGAACTAATATTGTAGACTCTTACGTTTGTTTTATTTGTAGTAATTTGGATTGTCGTTCTTTTAGCGTGTAGCGAATTGTGGTAATATGTTAAAAGGATCTTTGTTTTATTCTTACAAATACTGCAGTGGGACTTGCCGATTGCCCACCCCCTATATTTTCAAATCTCTTAGAGGAATCACCTTGGAACTGACTTTCTTTCTGTTGGCGCTGCAGTATAGGATAGATTTGGGCCCTAGCCAAAAGGACTCTCCAATAAAGTGGCTCCGAATGTGCACTCCGAGTCGGGTGAGGTTTAAGGCGACTAATATGCCCCAATCAACGCAAACAGGATCTAAAATTACTCGAATAATTTTGCGTGCACAACGGCCAAGCATATTTTCATCCAGCTTCGCTATTATCCAGGTTGGACGATAAGGTACTAAAGAATGTTTTTTTTTTAACCCAGTACTAACTTCGGACACTTACTCGTATATCTATCAAAACAATTGTCGGATTGCAAATTGTCACTGCCACTTTTTTTCAGCAGTCTTAATAATTTTATCACAAAGACATATTTTACACGCTTCAACAACATTACCAAATCTGAAAAATTCGATTCCAAAATAATGGTTCTATGGCCCAAACTTATAGAGCACTTGCATCATATTACAGCAGACATAATCGAGAATTTGAGACCGCTATTTGCGCTATTGAAGAGAATATTGCATGCATTCAGGAGAAAGTCGAAGAAGAATAAAGTTTATCGATTGGATGTCGTTATTCGTCCACCTTATGAACAATTTTTCACAAAGGTCATTTTTTAATGGCTATTGGATACCACGGGAAAGATCCTCAGGAAGATAATCTACTCGTACAATAGATAACTTGTACTGGTAAACAATAAAGAAGCCCTCTCAGACTACCAATTTAGCTTTAGGAAAATGCGATCTACTATTGATACTAAGGAGCAGTAGTGGATATCTGAAAAAGCCTCATCGAAAGAGAAAGATGGCTCTACGACAGAAAAGAGTACTATGCACTGGACTTTAAAAATGCTTTTCACTCGCCGAAGTGGTCGTTCATTAGAAGGATGGATACAACATTTTACTTGGTGCGTATAGTGACGAGCTATTTCAACAACAAGAAGTTGAGATGTAATGAAGGTGGAAAATACTACAGTCGGTGTTCCACAGGGGTTGATCTTAGGACTCTTATTGTAGATCATCATGTATGTACCACGGAGTCCTACGATTAACGTTGCTTGGAGGAGTGACGGTAATTGGATTCGCCGATTACATTGCTTTCGTGACAATAGGCAAAGAGATTCATAGAGTTGAATACGCATAAGGGATTGGCTAGCCGCTGCCAGCCTAGAACTAGCCGACCAGCCAAACACAAGCTGTCCTCATAACCAGTTGAAAAATTGTCTTAAAGTAATGGTGGTAAACAGATTACGGTGAACTATGAAACCAAGAAAGCATCGTAAATGCAGAGAGCTCTTTCGAGCATACTGCCTAACTCTGGTTGACCCAGAAACGCGAATCGAACTCTATTCTCCAAACTTTTCGGATCAGTTCTGTTGTTTGCCGCCCGAATCTGAGCGAAATCCTTGAGGATGACGGAGACCCAAACATACATACTCTGTGCGCTACTGACGCGGTTTCAAACCATACCGGGCGAGACCGCTTTTGTTGTAATAGCTGGAACTGTTTCCGTCGATATTCTTGAAGATGAAATGTTGCTAATAGAATCGGGGGATTAACATCGAAGAAAAAGCAGTACCCCAGCTATGGACCTTGACCTTATGCAGTTCCTGTCTATCCACCGTGGTAATCGCAAGTATTTCCACCGTTTTGAACACGACAGCTCACCATCTTGGCCCGAATTCCTCAATGAATATGAAGATACGGAGCGCAATCACAAGTTGCAGTCGGAGGAGAATTTGTCGGAAATATGTATTTTCCAAACACCTCTATATGAGCTACGGAAAATTGAGAGGCTACGCTGACAAACCAACGAACAATCGACGAACTAAAAGCGAAAAATATTCACGTTATTGAGGACCAATCATATAAAGTCTCTTCAGTATTTCTTGACAAGGCTCGATCTGGCTTCTTAGGCCGAGGAAAAAAGCGATTGGCGAAAGTCACTCTTCGTTTGATTTCTGATGAGACTTCATTATACAAAGTCCCTGAAAACCTCAGGGTTTGTGTCCATTGTGTGTTACTGCCCAATTCGTCGATGTTGTGTGTCCCTTCTTGATGATAAAATACACAGTCTTCTCCTCATCCACAATCTAGCCCATTGTTGCTGCTTCTGCTTCAATACGTGTGAACAGAATCCGGTGTAAACTTGCGATTTTCGAACAAGTTTCATACGTATGCTGTTGAAAAGGTTACATGACAGTGCATAACCTTACTTTAATCCTTTATTGACACCTAAGGTCTCAGATAAATTGTAATTTTTAAGGAGCAGTGAACGTCATTATGCACCATCTCACGAGTTTGGCAAAGATTCCACGACTAGACATAGCTCATTATGGTTCTTCGCTATACATACTGTCATATGTGGACTTGAAACCGATAAAGAGATAGATCGGTTTGAACTTGTTTGGTTTTTTCCAAGAATTATGTGAATATTTGGTTGACTATGGCCTTCCCGAGTCTTAATAAATAGGCTGATCAGATCGTTGATAAACTGCTTCGGGCGTTCACATAAGAAAGCAAACACTGTCTTTACAATTAGCGCAGCTAAGATGCGGCCTGACTGACGGAAAAGATGCGAATTTTCATTGCATTTTCCTTAATTTCCATAGACCCCACAATCAGTCTTTGAACTGTCCGTATAAAAGTGGATTGATTCGCGTGATCAAAAAACGTTTATGTCCACTGCGAAGTCGCTTTAAGGCGAATAGCTAAATTAGCACCCACTTATCTGTTGAAGATGTCGTGAGGTGTCAGGTAAAACATTACATCCAGTACAGCGCAGGGAGTTGAATGTACGTAGGGCTCCGCTTTTGCCCAGATATGCTGTTCCTTAGACTTTGCTTAGCTTCATGCAGTTGAGTACCTAATCATATTTGCCATACAACCACCCTGAAAGTAAGTATCGGTCTTGCAACTGTGACGTATAGCCAATGGGCAATACGAAGTTGGAGGGCCCATTTTTTTCCGATGGCTTTTTTGCGAGAGAACAAAGCTACTAGGTTTCCAGCTTGGTTTCCTGTTGGAAATTAGACCCAGATATTTCGCTAAGTCAAAGAAGAACAGGCTGGTTCCGTTGATTAAGGGAGAGTCTTTGATGGGAATTTTATATTTACTTCAAAAGAGGAAAAGAGCGGTTTTATGGGGGTATATTCCCAATCCATAGAGATCCGCCCAACGTGTTAGTATATTGAAATTATGCTGTAGTAGCTCTTTCATCGTATAAAGATGTTTTCCCAAGACGGCTATGGCAGCGTCATCCGCATACGCAACCACCCTGTTACCACCGCCTTGCGGCGCACCTCTGCTGACAAATCTTTTAACAGGGGACCCACCCAGTTTGGAGTTCATATCCTGCTTTTTAGCATAAGATTGATCAATTCCCCAAGTTAGTCATCTACCTTCAGAGTTGACAACGCCGTCATGATTGCGGATGTATTGATGTTATTAAATGCGTCTTCCATGTTCAGAAAAGCGATATCTCTAATGTAGGGATCGTTCGATGTGGCTAGTTAGCCATTTCTACCGACTTTCCTTTCCAGTAGGCATGTTCTGCCATAGATTAAAGTTTAGGATTAAGACTAAATTGTAAATGGATATCAATCAATCGTTCTAGAGTTCTCAGAAGAAAATATGATAGACTAATAGGCCTTCGGTGCTTTGGGACGATATGATAACGTTTTCCGGTTTTGGAGATGAAGACTACATTTTCTTCTCTCATGGCAGAAAAAAGTGAGCTAGTTCTACGCAGTACCTCATGATATTTTCAAGGAGTGGCATTATTATGTCAGGGGCTCTGTGTAGCTTGACAGGTATTTTACCGTCCGGCCCAGCAGTCTTGTATGGTTTGAAGCTATGTAGTGTCCAATGTAGGAAAATTCCCACAAAATTTAATTCTTAAACATTGCGAAGGCATTTAATTTGTAAGCTAGAGCCCTCTAAGGGCCTCTTCCGTAATTCCACCAATTCCCACATTATACTGTATTATATAGATACGACTTAGTATAAGAAAGGAATTGTGGATGCTGCATGATGGACTTACATTACTTAGGACAGGTGCCTCAGTCAACAAGCATTTCCAGCCAGCTCAATCCTTAGATAGCTGCCTCCGATTTCGCATGCTAAATTGGATGAGGTTCCTTTCCACTTACGTGCTCTCCCTGTGTCTCGATCTTTCTCCACTGTGCTTTCATATCGGGATCGGATTCGAAGACTTTTCGGACCTATTGTTGGTGTCCATCTTATGATTGTACCTATGGGCGGAAATGTTCCTATGCACAATCGGATCACATTTTTTTACAAAATAATTCTATAAAAAAACGAAAATAAACGAAAATTCATTTGTTTTTTGGCATTGCAATCCTTTTTATAAAGGCCTAAGGTAGAATCATCGAAAGCAAGGTGAATCACCATCATCTCAAATTATCTATCACATGGAGAACAATCCGGCATTTTGTTGACGTTATCATGTTTTTTACATGCCATACACGTGGCAAAGAGTAACTGCTGATCTTGAAGAATTTTGACCCTTTTTTCTGTAGGTTGGATTTTAATCTGGCTAGGGCCAGCCTCTGCTAGCAATTCGGAGTAATCTTTTGTCTTTTTCGATACATTTTTTTTGTTATTTTTGTTCTTTTGTTCTATTTTCCTTTTATTTTCCGCTCTTTTAGTTACGTCGTTATTTATTTCATCTTTCTGTTTCGAGTGATTGCTGTATTTTCCTTACCTTCTCCAAAAGCCTCAAAAGCTTCATCAAGAACGGATATTCCCAAATGACAAAAATTCCTGCTTGCTGTATATTGAGTTTCTGTATCTGCATCTGTTTGGTAAAATACAAAAGGTCCAGCAATATGTACAACTTCATTGAGACTTTTATTAGGCTTCTGTATTTCCTAGCAATCAATAAGATTTCATCTTGATTACAGTTCAAATCTGAGTAGAATTACATATCAGAAACTGTAATCAATGGCTCCGGTCGAGCATAGAAAATCTTCTTCACTAAAAACATCTCCATTAAATGGGCAAATACCTGTTACTTCGAAACTTTTAATTATGTTTTTGGGTGTGAACGGAAGGGGGTATGCTTCACCAACGATTGTAATTGGCTTTCGAGGTTTATTCAGCATCCATTTATCGGCTACTTTGTTGTGCTGTGCCTTTAATGATCCAAACACACAACGTCCCAAAGGTTTTAAATTATCTGATGTATGTGGAGGCAACGGGAGCAAAACAATACCATTATCGACGGCTTTTTCAATAATCTCAATTGAGATATGCGTTTCATGGTTGTTAAAGAACCGGATCCTGTTTCGTAGGTTTTGCAAATTTTACGAAACGATTCAGATATTTTCTAAAGATCAATTCAGTTGACCATCCGGGTCGGTTGGATGCACCAATTGTACCTGGAGGAGCAGCTTTTAACATTTTGTTTTAAAGGAAACTCTAGGAAAGACTACTAAAGGAGAAATTGAATTCGCAACTGCATTTATACAGGCAATGATATTAAGTACTCCTTTTTCTACTGATGTCAATTTACCTAGTTGTTTTGTATTATTTTGAGCCAGTACTTTTCTCGGATAATGAACTGTGGATACTTCGGTTTCATCTAGATTATATAAATATTTTCAGGGGTGAAGTGGTGTTTTTTTTTTTACATTTTTGAGGTTATCAAAAAATTTGGAAACATCAACTCTATTAAAGCTAAAGGCATTTAAGATGTTCTACCATGGAACGGTCAATGGACGAAACGGTGTTGGAATCGTTGTTGCAGCGGATCTTCTAAACAACATCGTTGGTATCTTGAAAATAAGCGACCGCTTAATGAGTGTTAAACTCGTCATACACAATGAAACGTGGAACACTGTTAGCGCGTACGCTCCACAAAATGGATGCGACCAATCGGAAAAAGATACATTTTGGTCTGAGTTCGGTAATTTGCTTAGAAATATACCTATCGATGAGATGCTCTTCGTAGGCGGAGATTTAAATGGCCACGTCGGAGAAACAAATGTTGATTATGAGGACTGCCACGGCGGTAAAGGCTTTGGAACCAGAAATTCAGCTGGCGAAGACATCCTTGTAGCGTGTAGGGCTTACGACTTAACCATCTTAAATACAATGTTTATTAAACATCAACGACATCTTATCACTTATAGCAGCGGAGGCAACGAAACGCAAATAGATTATCACCTCTGCAAAATGTCGATGAGAAACCGTGTTGAGGACTGTAAAGTAATACTTGGAGAATCGCTAGTAAGCCAACACCATCCGCTCATTACAGAATTTTTCACAGCGGAACCACCGAAAACACGGGCATCGTTTGGAAAGCCAAAAATCCGGTGGTATAATCTATCGAAGAACGAAGATTTATCGCACTGGCTAAAGAAGTACTTCACAATATAAACGGTATCGCAGACTCACTTAGCCCGCAAGAAATGTGGAACAGCATGCACGAGGAATGCATAACACTCGCAAAGTCCCATCTAGGGACTATATCGAAATACCATCACGTCGGCAAAGAAACATGGTGGTGGAATGACGAAACCAAACGAGCTGTGGCCGACAAGAAGAGTGCATTCCAAGCGTGGACAAAATGCGATCGGAGCGACGATATCGAAAAAGCTCGACTGGCTCTTGAATATGAGAGTCTTAAAAAGATCGCAAAGAAAGTCCTGGCTCGAACTCGAGCGGCAGCAGCGGAAAACCTGTACCAGGAGTTGGAACAAATATCCTCACGATCGGCGGATAGAAGACAAGCTATCCAAGAAGTTCAAACGTCGTACAATACTAAAATGCCAAATATTTTTAAGCTCGCTGCACAGAGGAGAAAAAATTCAATGGAAATAACTTCGCCGAGATACATCAAAAACGCAGACGGTCGCTTACTAACAAATGAAAAGGAAATTTGTAACCGGTGGCTTGAATACTGCAAGGAGCTGCTTAACAAACAGTTTCCACGTGATATCGTGCCGACAGCTGGTCTATTCGAAGAAGAAGTTTCGGACTTTTCAATCGAAGAAATAAGTATAGCAATTGGAAAAATGAAGCGTGGGAAAGCGGCGGGACCAGACAGCATTCCATCAGAGTTTTGGTCGGAGATGGAGGGGATCGGCAGCGTCTGGCTATCGAAACTTTTAAATAAATAAAAATGTGGACAACCTATGCCGAATCAATGGAGAAGTAGCTTCTTGGTTCCATTATACAAAGGAAAAGGCGACACTCGAGAATGCAACAACTACCGTTCAATCAAGCTTATGTCACACACAATGAAAATCGTCGAAAGATTCTTAAACGAACGTCTTCGGCAAATAATAAAGCTCGATAATAGCCAGTGTGGATTTGTTGAAGGAAGATCGACGGTGGACGCTATCCAAAGCCTACGAATAATAATGGAAAAGCACCGAGATTCGTCTAAGGATTAACAAATGGTATTTATCGACCTCGAGAAAGCATTAGATCGAGTGCCTAGGGATCTCATATGGGCCGCGCTGAGGTCTCAAAACGTACCGGAAACGTATGTTAGAATAATACAAGACATGTACGGAAACGTGAAAACTGCGGTAAAAAGCTCTACTGGACTAACGAGAAAATTTCCAGTTAATGTCGGAGTGTACCACGGAAGCGTCCTTAGCCCTTTCCTCTTTAACGTAGTATTCGACTATCTTTTAAAAGACTGCATGCGCGAAGCAAATGTAATGCCAATTCTCTTCGCTGACGACGCAGTTATACTTAGCGATAACGTCGAAGATTTACAGAACGCCTTAGATTCATGGAGAAATGCGCTGGAGAGAAACGGGTGAAAAATAAGTCGTTCAAAGACGAAGCATTTGACGTGCCCATTTGCGCATCCGCTGCGACCTGTTCCGGATATAATGTTAGACGGAATAGTTCTTTTGAAAAGCACTATCTTTAAGTACTTAGGTTCAATCGTTAACATGGAAGCGAAATGTGACGACGACGTAAACCACAGAGTGAGTGTGGGATGGATGAAATGGCGGGAAAATTCGGGAATCTTTTGCGACCGAAAATTTCCACTTAAATTAAAGGGGAAACTCTACACCACGGTTGTTAGACCAGCTCTTATATACGGTTCACAGTGCTGGACAATGTACGAAGCGTTTAAAAACAAAATGACGGCAGCGGAAATGAAAATGTTAAGGATGTCTAGTGGAGTCACTAAACGCGATTGTATTAGATCTACGCGTATAAGAGGAAGTCTTCATATAAAGAATTCGGTAACCGAACAGCTTGAGGCGAATAGAATAAGCTGGTATTGCCACGTTCAAAGAAGATCTGCGGAAAAGCCGGTTAAATACGGTTAATACGGTCACTCCAACTGTAAGAAAACGAGGTCGGAAAAAGAATTCCTGGATTTCTCAGATGGCAAATGCGCAACAACGTCTGGGGTTAACCACTGAAGCGATCCAGGACCGAGCATTATGTAGACGCGTTCTGCGGTCTGCGACATTAGCCAACCCCATAAGCGGAGCAGCAGCGATGCAGTAAAAATGGGAAAATCGTTATGCATAAGTTCGTATAACAAGGAAAGGGTTAATAAAAGGATAAGAAGAAGAAGAACTCTCTTAAAGCTACTTTCCCGCGCCAGACTGGTTGCTTCGGATTTCCGAATGACATTGGCGATAGTATCTAAGCCATCCTACCCCAGCCATTTTTTGCTCGTACCAACTATTTGGAATTTTTGGCTTTGCCAGTTCTCTTACTTGCTGAGCGTTTAAGTCCATATGTAGGTAAGTTGCTTTTTCTAAATAGTCCTGAAAATGTTTCTCTTCTTCCTCATTATTACTTTGTTCATGTCATTTCTTAAAATATCTACATTCTCATTCAGATCTTTGTCCTTGTTCATGTGAAGGTATTTAAATATCGTAGATTTTGTTATTTGATATTTTTCTTCAACTTTCCGCAAAGACAATTCGCTTAAAGCTTCTTTAATTGCCAGGGTGGGTGTCTCTGAACACAACTTTCGCATCCCTCATTACTACGAGCCACTAAAAAACAAGAAAGAAATTCCTTCTTGATCGTAATTTGCTAATCAAGTAAGAAATTAGAGCTTTAATTTGTACCCTTGGACAGTCCATTCGTACATACTCTTTGATGTCCACAGGTAAAAATTTGACAGTAAAAACTAAAAATGTATTACCGCGATGATAGGTACTAGTTTACACTGTTATTTCGATTAAAAGGGGAAATTAACTATATGCACTACAGTCTGACCAAAAATATTCATCTTTATACTGCATATATTCACAAAAACAAAAATAGAACGAAAAAGGATGAAATACATATTTTTTTCAGCAAACACCTTTTGTGGTATGTCACCGGCCACTCAACACAAAATACAAAATGGCAACAAGTCATTGTTACCACACATCAAAAATACTCTAGGGATGCGTTCAATAAGTTCAGATTCTGTGTTTATTTTTTAAGATATCAGTGGTGTCCACAGGTAAAACAGCTCATAGGTACAACACTTTCCCCTACTTTTCAAAACTTATATTACGAGTATGTCGACATATTTGGGAAAAATGAATGGGCTATCGTTGATGCAAAGTTGATACAGCAAGAATATAACTTGTATTAAAAAAGGTAGACAAAACCTAAGGCGAATTAGCTTAGCCCTTATAAAAAAAACTACGCAGTCATATGCTTTTGCTATAAGATCTCTGCCTCGATGCACAGCTCGAAATCCTGGTAGAAGCCCAATAAATTTAACCACAGCATTAAATAAATATTAATTTGCCTTAACCAAACTTTTTGTAGAAACACCTGCTTTCAATTTATTTTTGAAAAGAATACCTACACAAAAATCGATAAAGGAAAATTCTTCCAGTTGATATACAGTTTCATTCACCCCTCGTACTCTTTACTCGTATCGAGATACTGTTTTTTGTTTTTTTTTGTTTAAAATTCTCGCCAAGAACTTTGTCTGAGTTAACATTACCCCCGAAGAAAAGCCATTTAATTTTTCGTTCCACATGAATTGATGTAGCTTCTCCAGCTAACTAAATACCACAGCAAAAAGCAATGGTATGTGCTCCTTACGAGGATATACTCATACCCGTACCCGTACTCGTACTCGTAAAATCTGCGACTTTTGTTTACAATTCTAACAATAGACTTTGTCGCTTGTCTACATCAAAAATTTCATTCACATAGTCATTTCTGCCATAAATACTTGTACATAGATACAATTACCTTATACAATTTCTTTATCTACTAGAAGTACAAGTATAGTACCTATGTTATTCATTACGAGGATTCGGAATTCCTTTTTATTCGGATAAACTTTTGGATGTGACCTAGAATAGTAATAACAATAGTCAATCGTTTTATTGTATCCAAAATGAGCGTAGGTATGTATCTTTTTTTAAGATAAGAAAAAAAAAAAAAAAAAACATATTAAACACAATTTTCTGTTTAGTTGAAAAGTAGGCGTAAAGTATCTTTCAAAAACAAAAACAGAAAATAAGTAAAATAAAAATCTTTTATTCATCACGTGAAAGCTTTCCGCCCTCACCTCTCATTCCGGCAAATGGCATCATCTAACGGATATTCGACGTACATATAAGCATTTCCTTTTCCTTGGTAGCTCAAAAACAACGCAATAAATTCAATAATCAGACAAAGTCCTATTTTAGATACAAAAACAAACTCATTTAACCAGAGTAGATACGACTACGAGTATGGTATTTTGGCGTTATTTTCTTCGTCGTTATCTTAGCTGTAAAGTGAAGATCTTTGCTCCAAACAGGCAACGGAAAAAGAACGTAATAATGGACTCGTAAAATTATTGCTGTCTTGTTTTTTTGACGTAAAGTTGTTGGCCGTAACGCCCTGAAAAATTCGTCATTTAAAAAAAAAAACAAGAAAATAAGAAAATATCGTTGTTACGATTCTTATAAGGAAATAGAGATAAACCTCGGAAAATAAATTAGATGTTCTACTCTTGATTGGATGATACGTAGTTTGAATTTTTTTCGATGGCGTCAAATAATTGGATTCAAGTCGATTGTCTTGATTAATTACCATAAGCGAGTGATTCAGAAAGATTGAAGGCCGGGGTGTAAAAGTAAAAGGCTTCCATAGATGAAGTGTTGAAGGTCGTTTCTTAAATTGCTTTCGATTTTTTTTTTCAGATTTTCTACAATACAACTTTTGACATATCTCAATTGACAATTGTTAGCTGGATCATGGATAAAAGAATTGTACCTAGCTATTGGGAAGGCCAATAAGCTACATCTGTTTATCGTAAGTGTTCTCGATAACTCTGAATGATGCCGTTTCTACATAGTCAAGTCATAAGTACTGGTACACAACTGAATTCACTCATTACGAATGCAACACTGGGCGCATCCATTTCGTATTGATTGCGATTTGACAGTTGGTATGTATGCTTCATTGTAAAAAGTTTTTGACATTAATTGCTTACAATCATGAATTGGGGCGACATCGAAAATCGTATTGTTGTTGTTGGCCTACTTAAATATGCAACATGGAAAAAGGCGATATCTTTAGGACGTTGCGACCGCTTGGAATCACTCGAAATTTTGTGTATCGTGCTGTGAAGTTGTTTGAGGATTTTGGTGGAGTACGAGACCGTCAAAGATCCGGCCGTCCGCGCACTGTGAGAACTCCGAAAGCGATCAAAGAAAATCTTGTCGCGGGAAATGCAAATTTCGCAAAAATCCATGTCTCGCATTATCAAAGAAGATTTAGGACTTAGGAAAACGCAAGCGAAGATCGAAAGCGTTAATTAGCCGGTACGCGAAGAACGCTCACAGACAAATTCTGTTAAGTGACGAGAAAATCTTAGAAGATAGAAGAATCGTTCAATAAGCAGAATGATCATGTGTATGCTCGGTCATCCAGAGAAGTATCCCAACTCATCCCAATGTTCAAAGAGGCCACCATCCCGCATCTGTAGTGGTATGGTGGGGAGTGTGCTACGATGGCGTTACCAAGCTCCATTTTTGCGAGAAAAGAGTGAAAACATCGGCCAAAATATATCAATCGGTACATTTTGCTTCGAGCTTGCAGTGTTTTTATTCTCTAAAGACACATCGCAGTACATACATATGTAAGTGAACGAAAGTCCATTGCGATTGGTCGCGTTTTACGCATTAAGGAGACTTGTGGACAAATAAGAAGTATTTTCGGCATAGAATGATTATTCCGAATTCGGGGACTTCGCTTTACATAAAACAGCGTTCTGGCTATGCCGATGTTGCTGATGCCCTTTCGGCGGGCAATGGCAAACTCCCGAAAGTAAAAAATTGCCTTCGAAAAAGCTTCTAAGGAGTGCCGTTCGAACTCGGCGATTAACCGTAGGCCCCGCTCAGATGTGACAAAAATGAAAACATAAGCAACACAAATGAGTGTCAAGAAGCTAGGCCATGGCCCATACCGGGCTGCCAGCGCCACAGTGTGTGTATGTGTGTGTGTGAGCCAAGGTGTTCTGTTCGATTCTGTCGGTATTGCGTGCCCTTCTTGCTTGACAGCATATACTTAGGTTCATCCTCTCCGTTTCCATCTCAATACCAGCGAAAATGACACTGACATTACGCTGTTTCTTCCGATTATGTCAAAATCATTGGCGTGAGCGAGTAATTGCATGGTCTTTTGAAAGTCGGTTCCTTTTGCATTTCATCTAGGCCGGGTGGACGAAACTGTTGGTCTACATCGTCCAGGTTGAAAGGCTCATTCTGTTTGACAGCGGTATTTGTTTCATCCTGTTATTCAGTCTAGAGAAATGATCTTTCCGGATTCTCAGCATTGACTGCGACTCTATTACGTTGTTCCCTTGTTCGTCTCTAGAGTCTTGGGTTCGGGGCTTGTGTCCGTGGCATGTTTTTTACCGAATCTCATTCCTCGATCACATTCTTATTATGCTCTTTCTATTTCCTCTTGAGAAGTCGGTGTTCGTCTCTCCTCTTCTGCTCATAACGCTCATGAGCAGCTCTAGTCTGTCTTTGCGTCGCCGCATTGCGTGCGTCTTGCTTAGCTGTATGTGCTTGCCGGCATTTATCATCAAACCAGGGGTTTTGTTGCGGTGGTCGAGTGACACTCGGCTCATTAGAAGCGGCATGTCATTGGTCTTCGATGAATGATGCTGGCACCAGTGGACCTCTTAAGAGATAAGGAGAGGCTCTATCAAAAAACTATTTGGCGATCTCTTGTAGTTGCAGCTGTCTGACGTCGAAATTCTTCTCAACGTTTACTTGCCTTTGCGCTGTTCGGGTTATCCGCAACCGTACCTTGTCTACAACAAAGTAGTGGTCCGAGTCGATGTTGGCTCCTCGGAACATTCGGACAACCATAATATTGGAGGAGTGAGTGTCTTGTGTCGCTCGCAATGTGGTCAATCTTGTCGACTGTTAGATGTGAAAACCGCGTGTTAGCTACGTCCCGCTTGAAAGTTGATTAGCCCGAATCCGTTAACGGAAGTGGTGTGGTACAGGCTATACCTTCTGATAGTTCTACCAAAGCTGCTCTCTCTTTATTTTTTTTGCATTTTAATCGCAGAAGACAATTTTATTGTCATAGCTACGACATTGTTTGAAAGTCTTGTTCAAGACCTCATAGAAGGTATCAAAGGTGTTGTCACCTTTCTCCTCCGTGCCGCACGTCTAGCATAAAAGTCTAAGTTAGGCAAATGTGGCCTTGATATGGATTACTACAAGACGCTCGTTTACGTGACGGAAAATCAAGACTTTTAGCCTCAGTCTGCCTCCAACAAATCCGCTTCCAAATAGATGCAGCTTTTTCCGTCTAAAGCGTTGTAGATCTCGATATTTTTTATTTGTTCGGCCCGCTCCGACCTGTGTTTATCCAAAAATCGTTGCTCTTAATTCTTTTGCAGGAGTTTTCAGCAGTTAATCCGTATCCGTAACTTGCTTGTAGCTTATTTCTTCTTCGTAACTTTCGTCTTTTTTTCATGACCAGGCAGATACCCCAGCGGGAAAACCCCCAACCCTAAGAGCCAGCTCTACTTTTTATATCCATTAGACGGCGGGTTGGTTATTCCCTTGCCACTAACCCATTTGTGGATGTGAGCGTTGCCGTTGGTCCATTTTGCGCTCATCCTCCACCATCCCTTTTCAAAGACTCGATTTGGTCTCGAAAATACTTACCGGCTTGAACTCCTAACATATCGGAGCTTACTTACTGTTACTTTCCATGTCATCCATGGTCTAAAGTCCGTACCGTAAAGACTAGGAATTTCACATATCGTCAGAAAGAATAGTGGAAAGGTGTCAAATCACAGTTTCATTACGCAAACTTTGCTGCCCGCGATAACTGGCTTGTGCTGCAACTTTTCCACATTAAAGACATGCAATTGAGAAACAAAAAATTCGGTAAGTATGGATCTTGAGTGCTCTCCCTTGACTGCTACGTTATGGACGCCCTCATTTTTGAAGAAATATTGACCAATAATTTTACGGCTAGACTGAATGTTTGCGTTGTGGTTTTTTTCACTCCAAATGCTGCAATTCACTTGTTGACATAGCTCTGCAACCAAAAACGATCCTCATTGCTGTCCAAATTTTTTTGATGAAGCAGAGCGTTAAAAGCAATCTCTTTTTCTGCCCATTCAGCGAAAGTACAGTCCGTTTGATAAGATCGTATACGGCAAAACTCGTTTATGAAAACCGGTTTGGAAGTGGCATTTGCATTAGTAGATAAAAAAATACTTCTGCTAAGATACTTTGATGCTTTTTGTCAGAGACGGAAGTATTCTAAAATGAGTGTCGCGTTTGCATCATGTTATGAAACAGTATTCTTGTGCACGCATCCAAAAGGACCGAAAATGTCATACGGAGCAGCTGCAAAATACATGAAAAAGTCAAAAGCATTTGTTAGAAAGTGGATGCACCGTTATTCCCAAGTTGAGAATGTGGATGAATTGCCGGATCGTGGGTCAACACCAAAAACAACAAAAAAGCAGGACAAAATGATTCTACGAGTGTTTGAAAAAAATCCTCTTCTATCGTTACGTGGAGGACAAGGGATTTTACGTAAAAGGGGTCTAAATGTGTGTTGTGATACGATACAAAGACGTTTACTAGCTAATAATGTAAAATTTCGAAGCACAATAAAGAAACCACTACTGTCACGTAGAAAAACGACTCAGTTGGACCAAGGAGAATTTGGACAGAGATTGGAACAACGTTATTTTTTCGGATGAAGCTTCTTTTTGGGCATGGTCTCCTATCACTCATACCTGGTGTACACAATCCAATAAATTAATCCAGCGGACCGTCAAACACCCGGCAAAGGTGCACGTTTGGGGATACTTCTCAAAACAAAGATTTGGCAATTTGTTCATGTTTACAAATAACTTAAACGCACCCAACATGGTCAAAATCTATAAGGAGGCTTTATTACCATCTGCCCAAAGGTGGTTTAAAAGAAGGAATGAGAATTGGTTACTGCAAGAAGATAATGACCCGAAACATCGCAGTCGTTTTTGCAGTGCGTAGAAGCAAGAAAATGACGTTCACAGTCGCCGGATGCAAATCCCATTGAAAATGTTTGGGTATTCATGAAGCTAAGGCTCCAAGGAAAGAAGATCTCGACGGCAAACAATTATTACGAAAAATACGAGTTTTATGGAGATCTTTGTCTCAAGATTATGCTATAAGATTAGTAGAAAGACTCCAAGCAATTCTTGATAATAGAGGAGAGTGGACAACATATTAATTGAAAAGCATTCAAGTAAATAAACAAAATACGAGTAAACAAGTACAATTGATTTTTTTTCATTATTATGAGTTCTTCTCTAATTTTTGTCGTGTACGATATTATCAAACAGATTGTACGATGCGTTCAATGAAGCAGTTTGTCAGTTATGGAAGATTCCTCCACAAAATCGTGCATAACGGGAATGAAGCTCTAATTGTATTGCACTATGTCGAATCCACTTATTCGGTTTCTCCTGGGTACAATCCTCAACAGCAACAAGAACTTCTTCTGTGCTAAGTCTTTGCGGATGCGGATTACTCATTAGCGTACGCGTGATCCAAAAACTAGTGTGGATGACGTTTATATCGATCATTAAATGTTCTTGTGTATAGCGTCCGGAGAGTATCGCGAACTGAGCCAATCAACTTGCAAAATTCGCAGCCGTTGTCTCGTGGTCCTACACCAAGTCAAACAAACCGGAAATCAGCCGTCGACAATAGTGTTGCCAATTCAAAATCACTTACTATTGCAATTGCATCCTGGATCACCAAATCTTGTCAAAAAATCTCATTTATTTTCAACAATCATAAAAAGAATTCATCGATGATAAAAAAAAATCTCACTGTGATGGACCCATTTTGATGAATAAGATATTCGCATTCAACTTTTCACCAAATACGGAAACTGCAAGGAAGTATGAATAAATACGTTTTCGTAACGTAACATCTCATTGAGCAAAGTAATTAAAATCGAAAGAGGAAAACCCAAATTGACATTTGGTTTCCCAAAAAACAAAACAAAAAGCGGATTTTTTTAAAAAAAATTCAGTGCATTGGTGGATTGCATTGTTTTCTTGTTTCCTTCTGTTTCAGCATCCTCATGCATAAATCTGTTCCGTGGCAGGTTCGTCAATGTGAAAATTGTTCTCCATTTCATCACAAAATAGAAACAACGTGTGTTGCCACTTTTCTTTCCTCCTTTGTTTGAGATACTTTTCTTGTCCTGTCGAGCTTACGTGTTATGTAAGTATTTTGCATAATAATTCCGTTCGGCATGTGAGGCATTGCCCGTAAACCATTATACGCAATATGGGGGTACGCTTTAAGCACATCACATGTACGTGATGATGGCTTGGATAACGAGTGTCCTTTGTTAAGGCCTATACGCCAGGACCAGCTCATCTGATATCAATTGTTGTGGTGTAAATTGTTTGGTATGAAAAGGGGACTTTAAGAGGATGGGAAATACTGAGTATACCGAGTATAGCGAGTATTTTCCACAATTTTTTTTTCCCTCCCTTTGGTTGAGTGATGGAAACGTGTTGACAGACGGATTAAACAGAATTTCTCGCCGCACATTGAAATTGGTGGTTGGAAGTTGGAAGTCCACCTGTCCTCCCCTATGAATGTGTATTCCATACATATATGATATTTTCCTTTTGATACCTCTTTTCCTTGAGGAAAATTACGCATCTATTGAAATTTGGTCGTCAGGACGAAGGGTTTTCCATCATGTGACTACTGTCAATTGTAAAGGGGTCTCTGGTAAAAGGGATACTATAAGGATGGGGACGAGAGTGTATTGTGGTGAATGGTGTCGATGGGACACAGATGGCATACACACATATAAAAGAATTTCCCAAGTAATTTGAATATGAAGACGTTGAAGATTTTCTTGGAAAACTTCTTAAATTCTTCAAAGTTGTTTTCGCTTCTCTTAAGGAGAATGTTTAAGCTAAGTTAACGATATGTAGAAGACGTTTTAAGTTTTTGTTGGAGTTAACTTCGATAAAAGTTTCGATTGGCTATCATTAGCTGTGTTGAAGTTTTTCTGAAATAAAATGAGATGAAGTCACTTTGGAAATGTTTACAGAGAAAAGTTAAACTGTTAAGTTGGATGGGGGTTTTCATATTCAGGTTTGCCTTAAAAGAGTTTGCCTAATTAAGTGTGAGAGATTGAAGTATGCAGGATTAGCAAAGACGTACAGACCTTCTTTAAAGTGCAAACAGTATACAAAATGAAAATGACTTTTAACAGGCCACGTGCAGCCTAGAAATGAGCAACGGGCCTTGACTGACATCCAGGAAATTCGATGGGATGAGCGCAAAATAGAGACAATGAAAGCTATGATATATCCTACCGATTACTATAGGTGAACAGCGCTTATTATGATACGGAGCAGACTCAATCAAGAAGGCAACCAGCAAGTAGGCTTAATTCGCTAATATAAGCCCAAAACGCACCCACGTCCCCACGGAATGTTTCTACGAGCTCCTCAGCTAGATATCTGCGCAATATCCGAAGTATGATGTTAAAATCGTACTAGGCGGTTTTCATGTCAGGATGGAAAGGGATGATTTATTGGAGAAAACTTTTGGTAATTATAGCCTACGCGACACATGTCTGGGCAGCACTATAGGAAGCACTTGGTTTCATCAACTCAATATATAAAACCGATCATGAAATTCTAAATAAAATTGATCACACTGTAAAGAACGTAAGCGGCCCCTAGTATTCCGAATGATCTGGCAGCCAACATTTACTCTGATCACCAGATTATTGCAAATATTCAAATTTCAAGCGCCACAACAGAGAAGAACTACTGTGAGAAGGTGTAACCGCAGAAAAGCTGCAATCGCAAAAAGTCTCAATAACTATCATTGGCCGCAACATCGAGTACCGGACACCAGTGGCTATGCTGCCATCAGAGGCGCCGCAACTGATGTGTTGGTTTCGACCGACTACCACCAAGAAATCACTGATTAGATACAGAATTCCGGAAAGCGCTGCAGCTCAACAAAAAAGCTGCAACCAACGACGAACTCTTCTTGAATGCTCTACGAGCCGGAAAAAGAAGAAAAAAATGCATACAAGTAGCACCCGATCGAAGATATTGTAAGACTGTACTCCCAGAACAAAATACGGAAGTTTTACTAATATGCAGGGGCGAGCAGACCCACACTAAAACGATAAAAGAAGGAAAACTTGTACTAGAATCACATTTGGTACTTGGAATATTGAAGAACTTGTGCTAACTGTATAACGGCAAAGGGGCACCACTGTCATGCAAAACAGACCATTCAACCAGTCCATTGCCGATTGTAGCCAAAACTTCTGTACACCTCACCGAAATGAAGTACGAATAGCACTTATAACATAAAATACAGCAAAACTGCTGAATATGCAAAGATATTGTAGAGAACATACACCAACTCATTTCTTAAGCCTGATGACTGTAATGCCAGTATCGTTTGTCTAGTCTACAAAAAAGGGTGACCATTCATACAAAATCTTATCTGGCATATTGTGCGGTTTCTGACCAGGAATGTTCGCAATCGCCCAAATCTTCACACTCCCGTAGATCCTGGCATAAACCAGAAATATTCAAATCAATGCCCACCATATTTTCATCGAGTTTAAGTCCGCATACGACAGCATTTATAGAGTCGAGCTGCATAGAGGTATCAGGAGGGTCAACGCCTGACCAACTGTTGCCTTCCATACAATATGGTCCCGGGCTTGCTGCTTCCAGTTGGTAAGAACAAGCTGCCATACATCCACGATCATCTGATCTTCAACCCGAGGTTCGATCTTTCCATTCTTCTCGAACCTGGTAGCTTGAATTCGAAGACCCTCTTAACTGATGTCGACGGATTTTTGTATACCTCATAGAGTTAGCGGTTCTGTCTTCTTCTTCATACGCCCTCCTCACAGACGAACCAAATAATGGGCGAAGGATTTTTCTTTCAAAAGAGCCTAAAACCAGTTTCAATGTCTTACTTTTATCGTCCAACTTTCGGCTTCGTACAGCAGAACTCTTTGTGTTAGGAGTTTTGACCGAACTAAATTGAAGAAGTCACACGGCAGAGCGTCTTCTTGCCGAAATACGGTGCAGGTTTGAAATACTCGTAATTCGGAGGTTCTATTTCCATACTGCACGATGCATCGCGAGTTTTGGTGTGTTGTGACACACATCCGGATCAGTTTTCCCGGGATCCCGAATTCGGCCATCGCATTATGGTATATGGGTCAGTCATATGTGGCTTTGAAGTCGTTAAGAAGTGGTGTGTGTCAACTTGAAACTCATTGGTTTTTTTCCAGGATCTGTCTTTATGTGGAAATTTGGTCTGTCGTTGATTTGTGGTTCAAACAGTACACTGTATAGAATTTTATAGGGGGCGTTAGGTTATTATAGGACATAGGATCGTCCTTTTTGTAGATGGGATAGAAAGAGCTGATATTCCAGTTGTCGGGCATGTTTCGTCCTCCCACGTTTAGCAAATGATCTGGTATGCACCTTGCCTCCGACTTCGAAGAGGCTCGGATGGCACTCTCTGTTGGTTATATTCATTAAGTAACTGCAGGAAATGTTGCTTAAATACATCCACAATTCGAGGTTGGTCAGTGACGACATTACCTTAGAACCATGTCTAGTTGTATCATTCCCCTCAAGCTCATATACTTACTACAGAGAATTGTAAGGAACTCATGAGGGAGCTCTAGAAAGTACAATCTTTCGAAAGTTTGTGCAACTGCCAGCGCACGCAGCTGTCGTCAACATGATTGGAGGAACACAGAAGTCTATCACCGGTGCGTCCGCTAAAATTGAAACAGAAGTTACAAAATGGGCTTATCGGTTAAGGAAGTCAAAACCAAGAACATGCTGTCAATAAGAAGGGACACATGACGTCGACGAATTGAATAGAACGTCAATGTTCCCTCCAATACAGCTAAAAAGGCTGGTGTTGTGTGAAATGTTTTATCTTCGATTTGACGTCAAAAAGTTCGGTTAACATGTGGCTATAGCGATGAGAATTTAAGATAAAGGTTACACATTACAGATTTTCGAAGAAGAATGAACCAATGATACCACCAAACAATTAAGTGACTTTTTGTGGATGCCAGAGTTATCCGGCAGTTACAATTTCTAATACCATACCTTTTACAGAATCGCTCTTAAGCGAATGGACGCCAATTTTCCGGAACGACAACGCAGTAGAGGAAGACCTCACCTAAGGTTGAAGAAGGGGACCAAAACCAACTTAGATTGCGCATCTAAAGTCACTTGCTTTTCGACCGGGCTAACTTGAAAGGCTTGTTAGTTAAGGCCTAGAACTGCACCTCCACCTAAGTAAGCAAGTATACTGAACTCAGATTCATAGTAAGATACTTTGCTGAATCTGCGTACGTTATAGCCAGATCGCTTATATATACTGGTATGTGTTCTATTTTTCTATAGTCAATGTGTTTAGTCTTATTCGCCATTTTTGTTGTCCCATTTTAAATGTGTGGATAGCGTCCTGTAGTTTAAGACTTGATTCTGCATTTTTTCCTAAAACTGCAATTAAAGCAGTGTCCTCAGCAAATGTAGCGATCGTGTTTTATTTTTGTGCCGAAATATCACAGATATACAAAAGTAAGAGTACTGGCCCAATAACGCTTCCTTGGGGGTACACCTGCTTTGATTTCTTTTAACTCCGAATATGAGTTCTTCTTTTTTATACGAAAGTATCTATCCGATATGTAAGATCTTCGAATCCCAGCTAATGCATTGGGCAGCAACTTTTTCAGTTTGTAGACCAATCCATCATCATGCCAAACTTTGTCAAATGCTTGTGCTACGTCAAAAAAAACTGTAAAACAGACTTATTTCTCTTTAATCGGCTTTTCTGCAGCAATGTTTGTTATCCGATGTACTTGGTCAATGGTTGAATATTTCAGTCGGAAGCCAAATCCGTTGTCTGGTGTAAAATGTTTCCTTTCTATAATATGAAGCAGTCTTTTTAGGAGCAGTCTTTCAAAAAGTTTCGGCATTATGCTTTGTAAAGATATCGGCCTATAGGATGAAACTTCGTGAGGTAGTTTTCCTGGTTTGGCTATCCTAATGATCTGAGGTACTTTCCATAGTTGTGGGACATATTTCAATTTTAATGCAGCATTGATAATGCTTGTAAGGTTGCAGATAGCTTTTCTTTGCAGCTGCTTAAGAATTCGACCCGTAATTAGTTCGAAACCAGTCTTCGTTTTCGAATTTAATGATTTTATTTCATTTGACACTTCAGATGGCGATATGTTGGATATTTCTAAGGTTTCCTCACTAAGTTCTTCGCTGAGCAGATCATTGTGATCCCCTGGGTGTGGTTAACAAATTTCTTCGAGGCACTCTCTTCAAATCGATCAGCTTATTCCATTCGGTTTTTTTTTGTTTTTTTTTCTTAAGGACTTTCCAGAGTGAGTAGTCCGTATTTTTGTTATTGTTGAAATTAAATGAAAAATAATTCATTTTCGAGGCTTTTAGTTCTTTATTGTTTCATCTTACTTGCTGCGCCAGATTGTTAAACATATTTTTTCCCTTAGGGGCTTTGGGTTAGTGTTCTCTAATTTTAGGGAGGTAGCCGTACTTTCCCAAGCAAAGGATGTCTTTGCTAAAATGGTCAAGTTCTGTGTCAAGTTGGTCTTTAGATTGAATTACGTTAATTATTTCTGTCATGTCTTGAAGATTTAGAAATGGACTAGACACCAAAAATTAATAAAAAAAAATATACTGTAAAAATAGAACTTGAAAAATTAAAAAAAATTAATAGTATTTATTTTATGTTTCCAGATCTGTAAAAATTAACAAAAAAAAAAGAATCTTTTTTTAATTTTGTCAGGAACACCTTCCACCATTGTTTATATGGTCCTATCTTCCTTTTTTTGAATTCTTCCAGACTGTTGACAGATTTGTTGGTGGCCCTTTTTTGACCATGGCTCAATATCTTTAAATTGGCCTAGGTTCTTTCGAATTCGGAGAATTGGCCTCTCTGGGCACCACCGAAATGTTAATTAGCTCATACCAATCCATCGCTCTCTTTTCATAGTGCCATGAGGCAAGATCACGCCAAAATAAGGGGAGTTCTTGATAATTGTTGTAAAAAGGCCTTAAGTGCTTCTGCAGGCACTCATTTACATAAATTTCGCCATTGATTGGGTCAGTCATGTTGTAAGTTTGGAATCTGAGCCTGCACGAATAAATTGCTTGCTAAACAAGGTTTTTTTTTTGGAAATTTCACTTTAGGTTGGGTTAGAAACTTGCTTTAACATTTCCTCCACCTTTGGCAGTATGGAATGCCTGCCCCAGAAGCTGGTTGAAATCAGCAAAAACATACGATTCATGGTCCGTTGCATCCGATCTGGAACATTTTAGACTCTGTATGTTTTCAAACCCGTATTTCTCTTCACTTTAAGAACTAAAAAATTTGAAAATTCTGCTTTTTTTTGCCAAATTACGTTCAGAAATGATCGGATTTTTTTCAAAAAGACTCAAAATCTTAGTGACATTTTTTGGGTTAAAAAACCGGTTTTCCGACCAGACCCTTCTTTTCTTTCAACTGACAGGTTCTCTTTATAATTCTTAATAGCAGTTGCAACTGTTTTCCTATTAATTTTTAGTTCCTTTCCGAGTTTTATATACGTCCACCCTGGGTGTGCTTAGTGACACTTGATAATATTTTTTCTTACATCCAATCCAGATTCCATGTTTATTATGTTAACTACCAAACAGAAATGACATAACATTTAAAAATAATAGAAGCATTCCCAGCTTTACAAAAAAGAAGAATTTGAGTGATTTTTCTGTAATTTTTGGAAGTAAATGCGAAATGAGAGTGGGTAAATTTTTTCGATGGCACTCCTTAGTAAGAACTGGATTACTATTATTGTGCATCTTCTTCTTATCCTTTTATTAACCCTTTCCTCGTTATACGAACTTATGCGTAACGAGTTTCCCATTTTTACTGCATCGCTGCTGCTCCGCTTATGGGGTTGGCTAATGTCGCAGACCGCAGAACGCGTCTACATAACGCTCGGTCCTGGATCGCTTCAGTGGTTAGCCTCAGGCGTTGTTGCGCATTTGCCATCTGAGAAATCCAGCTATTCTTTTTCCAACCTCGTTTTCTTACAGTTGGAGTGACCGTAGTTGATAGAGCCTTTTTAACCGGATTTTCCGCAGATCTTCTTTGAACGTGGCAGTACCAGCTTATTCTATTCGCCTCAAGCTGTTCGGTTACCGAATTCTTTATATGTAGACTTCCTCTTATACGCGTAGATCTAATGCAATCGCGTTTAGTGACTCCACTAGACATCCTTAACATTTTCATTTCCGCTGCCGTCATTTTGTTTTTAAACGCTTCGTACATTGTCCAGCACTGAGAATCTTACATAAGAGCTGGTCTAACAACCGTGGTGTAGAGTTTCCCCTTTAATTTAAGTGGAAACTTTCGGTCGCAAAAGATTCCCGAATTTTCCCGCCATTTCATCCATCCCACACTCACTCTGTGGTTTACGTCGTCGTCACATTTCGCTTCCATGTTAACGATTGATCCTAAGTACTTAAAGATAGTGCTTTTCGGAAGAACTATTCCGTCTAACATTATATCCGGAACAGGTCGCAACGGATGCGCAAATGGGCACGTCAAATGCTTCGTCTTTGAACGACTTATTTTTCACCCGTTTCTCTCCAGCGCATTTCTCCATGAATCTAAGGCGTTCTGTAAATCTTCGACGTTATCGCTAAGTATAACTGCGTCGTCAGCGAAGAGAATTGGCGTTACATTTGCTTCGCGCATGCAGTCTTTTAAAAGATAGTCGAATACTACGTTAAAGAGGAAAGGGCTAAGTACGCTTCCTTGATGCACTCCGACATTAACTGCAAATTCTCTCGTTAGTCCAGCAGAGCTTTTAACCGCAGTTTTCACGTTTCCTTACATGTCTTGTATTATTCTAACATACGTTTCCGGTACGTTTTGAGACCTCAGCGCGGCCCATATGAGATCCCTAGGCACTCGATCGAATGCTTTCTCGAGGTCGATAAATACCATGTGTAAATCCTTAGACGAATCTCGGTGCTTTTCCATTATTATTCGTAGGCTTTGGATAGCGTCCACCGTCGATCTTCCTTCAACAAATCCACACTGGCTATTATCGAGCTTTATTATTTGTCGAAGACGTTCGTTTAAGACTCTTTCGACGATTTTCATTGTGTGTGACATAAGCTTGATTGAACGGTAGTTGTTGCATTCTCGAGTGTCGCCTTTTCCTTTGTATAATAGAACCAAGAAGCTACTTCTCCATTGATTCAGCATAGGTTGTCCACATTTTAATTTATTTGAAAGTTTCGATAGCCAAACGCTGCCGATCCCCTCCATCTTCGACCAAAACTCTGATGGAATGCTGTCTGGTCCCGCCGCTTTCCCCCGCTTCATTTTTCCAATTGCTTTACTTATTTCTTCGATTGAAAAGTCCGAAACTTCCTCCTCGAATAGACCAGCTGTCGGCACGATATCACGTGGAAACTGTTTGTTAAGCAGCCACCGATCACAAATTTCCGTTTCATTTGTTAGTAAGCGACCGTCTGCGTTTTTGATGTATTTCGGCGAGGTTATTTCCATTGAATTTTTTCTCCTCTGTGCAGCGAGCTTAAAAATATTTGGCACTGTAGTATTGGACGACGTTTGAACTTCTTGGATAGCTTGTCTTCTATCTGCCGACCGTGAGGATATTTGTTCCAACTCCAGGTACAGGTTTTCCGCTTCTGCCGCTCGAGTTCGAGCCAGGACTTTATTTGCGATCTTTTTAAGACGCTCGTATTCAAGAGCCAGTCGAGCTTTTTCGATATCGTCGCTCCGATCGCATTTTGTCCACGCTTGGAATGCACTCTTCTTGTCGGCCAGAGCTCGTTTGGTTTCGTCATTTCACCACCATGTTTCTTTGCCGACGTGATGGTATTTCGATATAGTCCCCAGATGGGACTTTGCGAGTGTTATGCATTCCTCGTGCATGCTGTTCCACATTTCTTGCGGGCTAAGTGAGTCTGCGATACCGTTTATATTGTGAAGTACGTCTTTAGCCAGTGCGATAAATCTTGCGCTTCGTTCCTTCGATAGATTATACCACCGGATTTTTGGCTTTCCAAACGATGCCCGTGATTTCGATGGTTCCGCTGTGAAAAACTCTGTAATGAGCGGACGGTGTTGGCTTACTAGCGATTGTCCAAGTTTAACATTACAGTCCTTAACACGGTTTCTCATCGAAATTTTGCAGAGGTGATAATCTATTTGCGTTTCGTGGCCTCCGCTGCTATAGGTGATAAGATGTCGTTGATGTTTAAAACATTGTATTTAAGATGGTTAAGCCGTAAGCCCTACACGCTACAAGGATGTCTTCGCCAGCTGAATTTCTGGTTCCAAAGCCTTTACCGCCGTGGCAGTCCTCATAATCAACATTTGTTTCTCCGACGTGGCCATTTAAATCTCCGCCTACGAAGAGCATCTCATCGATAGATATATTTCTAAGCAAATTACCGAACTCTGACCAAAATATATCTTTTTCCGATTGGTCGCATCCATTTTGTGGAGCGTACGCGCTAACAATGTTCCACGTTTCATTGTGTATGACGAGTTTAACACTTATCAAGCGGTCGCTTATTTTCAAGATACCAACGATGTTGCTTAGAAGATCCGCTGCAACAACGATTCCAACACCGTTTCGTCCATTGACCGTTCCATGGTAGAACATCTTAAATGCCTTAGTTTTTAAATGTAGAAAACGCGCTTTATTTCCTGTATTACATTACTTCGTTTCCTGTACGCACAGGATTTGTAGAGTTCTGCGACGCATACTCGCTTCCAGTTCTAAACTTTTTGAGGTCTTCGATCCGACGTTCCAACTTGCAAACCGAAGTTTTTGAAAATATTTGGAAACTTCATTTTGCCCGCCCCCGGAATCCGTCGGGCTCTGACACAAGCACTTCTGCTTGCTCTGGGATCATCCGAGTGCGTTGCAATCGTGGTGCCCAGCGGGGTAGTGCTACTAATTGCGATCATTTCCATGAAGTTTAAAGTTTGAGTGGTTTGACACTTGTATGCTCATTTCGAATTGATTGACTGTTCTTTTACCTCACCGGTAGTCTCCAGACGTGGATTACTATTAAAGTGCATAATGGTCTCATTAAGTCAGAGGGATAGGTGAGTGTCAGTCTTGACTTTCTTCAATTTGCAGCGAGTTACTTGAAATATTTTTTGCTGTGTAGAAGTCAATTAAATCAGGCATCAAGGGCAGTAGGCCAGTAAGAAAACTATCCTGTAGATAAAGCTTTGCACCTTAGATCCATAAATTCTGAATATTCAATTTTTTTTTATGGATAATTTAGGGAACAGTAGATACTAGTTATTGAATAGTTTTTTTTATCTTTATGACTAAAACTGTCGACTGTATTTTTCTTGTTTAAGTTTTCAACCCCCCATAATGTTTTATGTTTTATGATAACAGTGCTATTTAATTTTAACTATTCGTGTTTATCTACAAATTCACTTTCTTACAATACGATATTTTATTTTTATTTCCAGATACACATGATCATCATACATGAAAAACCGAGTCAATTTCCTTCACGTGATAGATAAATATATAAATAAAATTTTATTACTAAAACTTAAGAACATCAGCATGATTTAAACTTAGAAAATACTAAAAAATAAAAACCCCAAAAATTTATTTTATCTGTAAAAAATAAAAAATAAAAACGCTGAGAAATGAGATAAACTAGGTATATGATACAAAAGCAAACGAATTACTAAGTTCAAATCTATTGTTTTTTATTTTATACTTTTTATCTATTTGATAGAACTTTACTAACTAAACTTAAATTTAAAGAATAAAATAATTCAAACTTATATAAGTGCTCTATTCTAAGGTATGTAGAATAAAAATTTAATAAAAAAAAATGAAATAAATTAAGAAAAATGAAAATGAAACATTTTAGTTCTGTACTCGTATCTTTAAGATATTTTTTAATATGAAATTTGTACGTGTTGTTAAAAGTGTAACTAGTTTAAATATATAGTTCTGTTTGATAGATTTTTATTTAGGAAATACGAGTAGTTGTGCGATTGATGTGTAAAATTGCTCTTATGATTAGGATTTTATTATTTTTATTTGTTTTTGTTTTTTGTGTAATAAATTGCTAAGGTTACTGTTGATTTCTGGTCGTGCTGGTGCTGGTTTTACCCTAAAAACTATTTTATTCACATAAAGATGTTGAAGCGGAAACTTTTTCCATCGTCGGTCCGGGTTGGAATTGGATCTCAATCAAATATCTCCTGGATAAGCGCAAATTGCCTCCAGTTGCGCACACCAAGTTTGCTGAGGTCCATTTCCACATCCATTAGATGTTTGAGATGATTAGAAGATTTTCATGATCTAGACATTCATGCCTGTTAATTTTAGCCTCTCTGCTCCGATCAATTTTGCCTTATACATAGTCCATACAGTTGGTTGATTTCTTAACTTTTTTCTAGGGGCAGCCAAGACCATTTGCACACCCTTAAATGTAGTCTTTACTTCCGCTCTATACAGTTCTCGTGAGAAAATACGTATAATGTTTTTATTGCCTCTTCTCTACGGTTGCGTCTTTTTCTGAATTTGCTGTGTAGCCCAGGTAGAGATAGTATTTAACAACCTCAAAGTTATGGTTTGACAACGGCATATACTTTGTTTAACTCGCATTGACCAACTATCCCATCTTTGCCTGTTCTGCTCAAGTTATCATGCATCGAACGGTCTTCTTTCTAAAATGTCAATACCGGCAATATCTTGCTACTAGTTAAACATTGGATGTTGCACACATCTTCCGAAAATGTCGAAATCAAATGCCTCGATGGTGCTATCCCCTATTTTTATGAAGCAGCGAGTATGGCCAGACATATGAATTTGGGAAGAATGCAGAAAGCTGGCATCATACACGGTCTTCAAATCAAGTGATGGATATCGATTTTAAATTCTTAAGATCTGCCGTTGGGTGAATTGTTGGGCAATAGTCGAATTACCAGTCCTAAGGACCTATCCGGGCTAATTAATGGCAATCAGTCGGATGTATCTTTAGTTTGCTCCATTAAGAGGATTTCCCTTCTCGAAGATCGGTTGTCGATTACTGCGAAACATTGGTTGTCTTTGCTACTCTTAAATTTTCAATACCGACTTTACATGCTTCTGTTGCTGTACCAAGTTCTTTTAACGTATTGATAGAACTTCGAAAGGCCATATCTTCAATTCTGGCAGACGCACCCTCCGATGGCCTTGAACGACCGCCTTGCTCGTTTATTTTTCTTTTTGAGAAGCCTTCTGTTTGTCTGCGGCCGCTTGCTGATATCCCTTGTCAAGCTAGAGGTTTCGTTTCGGTGGTCCCATAAAATTAAGCATATCGAAGGCATTGCCTGATCTTATGCGCTCGATGCTGACACCATAGGACTTTCCGAAAAAGGTAGAAAAGCGTGTAGCAGCAGTCTTTTGCGATTCTAACCTTGCTTATGGTCATCGGCGTCAATCAATAGGCAAGGTTGAGGTCCCGTTTCTCTGCTTTTTCCTTTCCCATTCGCATCTTGGTAATAGCAAGATAGTTGTCTGATTCTCGGAATAATCGGGCAGAGAATTCCAATGTGGTCAGTATGGTTTTCGGTTATTGGAAAGTTGACTATGTCTAGCATTTTTGGAGCTGGTGTTGCCTTTGTTCTCCAACCGTGGCACCAAGGATGCTCTCAATTTCTAAATTATCAACATATTCGGCAAGAACCATACAAACGTTGTGCTTCAGGCATAGGTCATTCATAAGTCTCGTCGGGCAGCTCGTAAAAGCAATCTATAGTATGGCAGAGGATAGTACCAGGAGACCACTAAAGCATTTTTGATCGCTGGAAATGCCCATATTTTGCTTCTCTTGAGGCAAATTTGAGCATTCGAGCTCCTGGAACCCAGCATCAAATGGATATTTTCTTATACATTCTTAGCTGAAGGAGAAAAATCTTTGCTTACAAGGCAAATTTTTAAGCGTGCCTTTAATTGAGTCACTTATAGTGGATCTTCTACTTTATCGGTGTAAGCAATGATGCCAAATGGCTGACTAGCTTTTTTGAAATTCTTCTTTTTAAATAGGCGACTTTACATTTCATTCCATTATTATGCAGAGACGGATAACAAGCGATTGTACGGTAGGCCTAGATTGATCTCCTATCGTCTTATTTCTCAAGTCTATGAACATTTCTTCACCAAGCTGATTGAATACGCTTTCCGTTTAATATGTCACCTAAGCCAGAGTCGAAGTTTGTAGTGTTGTTCCTTTACGACTTAAAAACGAGTACTTTCCAGTCAGATTTTTTGATAAGGAAGATGCTGCTATCATAGGGTTTTAATGAGCTCAATAAGCTCTACCCCGGCGCACCTCTTGTAAGCTAAAATTGCAGCTTAAAACAGTCTTTACTAATTTTTCGGCTATTTGCTTGCTGTCTTCACAGGCTTCATCTACATTAATAAATCGGCGGCAAAACTCAATTATTGCACCTTAATTGGGTTGAAGATATTAGTTCGAAAACGTTTCTGGAAAAGAGTGAACAAACAGGGCACCTTATGCACGACCGTATTTACCACATCCTAAGTCTTGATTTAATTTAGGACAAATACGTTCCATGGACATACTCATAGCATCTTCTATCTCGATAACCTTAATTTGACTATTGCCTTAAACTATTTGGTGAATATGAGCTATAGGGCGTCCCACAATCCAACAAAATGTCACAGTGGTAAATAATAGTGCAGAGTGCCCACTAAGCGCTCAACGATCTTTTAAATTGCATAGGCCTAAAGCCTTTCGCATAATATGATTGTTTTCATTTTCACAGGAACTCTCAAATTGACTTACTCAAACGATCCCTTCCAATCTTGTTTTTGTTGAGCTCGAAAACTTTTCCGTCAACCTTCCTCTTCTGTTGAGTTTAAATATTTCACGTAGATAGCTTAGCTAAATGTCCGCCGCTGCTGCAAGAAACAACCGAATTTGCTTATCTCATAAATGTCGTATCAGGAACTCATCGTTAACAACGCCCTAAGAATAGAAATTTCCATGTTTCCTATTTCTCAAAAAAAACTTAGTCTTTCTGGTAAGGCTCCTTGAGTCTGGACCTTGGTCCGCTCACTTATATAGGTGTTATTCAATAAGCGATTGGCCTATTCAAATTGATATTTTATTTTCAAAAATATTACTTTCATCTTTATACCCCGCTGTAAGGCTACATTAAACCCTCGATATCTGGGCACGAAAATCTATATAAGAACATTCCTAACTCCTTATTCTTTTCACCGATTTCTATTGCCATTGTAAATATTTCAAAAATAAAACCACACAACAATTCTTCGATAGATGTAAGGTAGCCAATTCACTGTTGCAAAACGATAAGTTAAAGAAAAAAAATTCGCAAAAATCAATTATATGAAGAAAAAAATCACAAAATGTATTTTACACTTAAACTAAACCCCATCTACTCATAACTTGCCACAAAAACTCTAATAAATATATACTTTTTTTTTTACATCATTAAAAACAAATTAACTCAACATACGTAGATAAATTTAAATCAAAATAGAATAGTTCTAATTTAAATTAATTTCTAAACAAACCTATGCATTTAAAAACAAAATAAAAAAAATTCAAATAAACTTGTAAATACGTTCAAAACCAAAATCCATTGAAACAAAGTTAATTACCACTGAAATATATTATAAAAAAAAAAAACAAAAGAAACTTATTCAAATGTAATATATTAGAAAAAAAAAAAACCGTACTTCTCAACACATGCAAAGAAATTCCTAAGAAATGAAAGACTTTAAAACTTAAATTTAAATTAAGACAAAATAAAACAAATTCTATAATTTTATTTAATGAAATAATTATAAATTTAAGTATAGTTAATTTTTAAGATGAAATGAAAAATTAAAAAAAAAATCTAAAACATTATATATATTGTATGTATACATAGGTAAATGAGAAATAATTGTAGTTAATGTATTCAGATGTATAGATACTTAAAAGTAAATTGTTAAATTACAAAAAAAAAAAAAAAAAAAACAGATGACGACAATGAAGTTAGTAAAAAATTGTAATAAATTGTGTTCTTTATTATAATGTATTTGTTACAAAAAAAAAAAAAAACAAAAAACAATTAATTAAATCAATGAGATAGACAAATCTAGGCGTTGTTAGAAAAAGAAATAAATTAAATGGAAGCAATTACCAGATATACATAAATTCAAAGTTATTAAGAAAATTAGCATAGCTAATTATTGTAATATATTTAAAATAAATGGTAAACGACGGTAAAGGAAGAGGAGGAAAAAAATTCAATTGAATGAAAAGAAGAAAATAAAGAAATAAAATGTTTAAATGAAAATAAATCTGACATAAGAAATTCTGTTTTAATTGTCTATTCGAGAAAGAATAGATCCTTGATTATTCCTGTCCCGATATTCCACACACTTTTTTCCTATCGATGTGTACAAGGCATTTGGCAAATCCATGCTAAATCCTCTAAATATAACTTAATCGGCCAGCATTCTGCAAAAGTCCTAGAATCCCCATACATAGCAAACAGCATTTTCCTGTAACATAAGCGGTATTTCAATAAGGGCATAACAACAATCTTGTATTTAAAAAATGTGTGTAGTTCGCATGTTAGATTGCAGAATTGAAGCCGGGCAGCTTTATTTAGCTTTTTTACAACAAAAACTTAAAACTAGACTAACCAAAGACATTCTTTACCTAATGGGGCGTAGTCGGAGAAGATATTATGGTAGTGACATATTGAGCAGGGCTTTTTTCGTATTTGTTGCTATTTATTGCAAAGGTTTCGGCCTACATAGATGTTTGTTATATGCAAAATTCTTGATATTGGTTCAAAGTGACCGTAATTGTATCGGTGGAAGAGAAGTTGGACGAATCTTAGATTACGACGATTGCAAGTGAATGAAATATTTTGCGTTATTCTTGGGCAGTCAATATTTCTAGTCAATAATTCGTGAATAAAAAGTATAAGGTTGTGCAATAAGATATGCGGTTTCTTCTAAGGTTTAAGGTTAAACACACATTTTTTGTATAAAAGCTAATACGAGGGCGGGTCAATAAGTCCGTGACTTTTGGATTAAAACACTGATTTTTTGATAAAAAAAAAATTTTATTTTTCAACGTAGTCCCCTTGAGCTCTATACACTTCCAACGTCCAACGCTTCTCCAATTTTTTTATCCCTTCCAAAAAAAATGATTTGTCGAGGTCCTCAAAATAGGCCTTTGTTTGCGAGATGACTTCATCATTGGAGTCAAATCTTTTTCCACCAAGCCATTTCTTCAGGTTTGGGAACAAGAAGTAGTCGCTCGGAGCCAAATCTGGAGAATACGGTGGATGAGGGAGCAATTCATAGCCCAATTCATGGATTTTTGCCATGGCAAACACGATTGCGTTTGTGGTCGACTGTGAGCAAACGCGGCACCCATCTTGCGGAAAGCTTTCTCATGCCCAAGTGATCATTCAAAATTGAAACCACTGAGCCATGCGAGATCCCTACGGCTTCCACAATCTCTCGCACTTTCAATCTTCGGTCGGCCAACACCATATCGTGAATTTTTTCGATTGTTTCGGGTGTAGAGACCTCAACTGGGCGTCCAGGACGTTCGGCATCTTCAGTGCTTGTACGGCCACAACGAAATTCAGTAAACCACTTTTTTACCATTGAAATCTATGGTGCAGAGTCCCCATAGTATTTATCAAGCTTAGCCTTGGTCTCGGTAATGGTTTTTTTTCGCAAGAAATAATGCTTAATAAGCACACGAAATTCACTTTTTTCCATTTTCTCCTCAAATTAGTGAGTAGTCTGATAAAAATAGCTGTCAAACACAAACTACTCGTAACTGACGCAGCAAGTTCAAATTTTGACAGGAGTTAACTGACAGATGCCTATTGACAGGAGCAGTGTTGCTGTTTCAGTAAAGAGGTCAGAAATTCAAAAAGTCACGGACTTATTGACCCGCCCTCGTATTAAATTCATCAGTTATTGTCCATCGTGGTCTATCACTTTCTTGCAAGATTCGTGAAGAGTATTTCCTATGTAAAAAAAAGTTTTTCATATCATTGTCGGAATTGAATTGCCTTCTATCCAAATTATTTTTTTCCCTCTTTTAACTTAAAAGTATCGAGCTAAGAACAATATTTAATGTCATTTATTGTCTGTTTGCGTGGAAGCAACTCGAAGTAAAACACACTTCACTAATCCCACCAAACGCTCAACATTACCTTTTTGGGATGCATATCGTATTTACCGACCGATTTAGGTATTTCACCAGGAGCGCACCATGAGCTCTAACGTCTTATGTTTTTGTTAAACACCCATTTTTCGTCTTCCGTAACCACTCTTTACCGGAAAGCCTCAAGCGCGTTCCATCTTTACAAAATTCACAGACCATCACGCCATACATATTGTTTTTTTTCACTGAGTTCGTGGGGAGCCGAAACATACATCTTTTTCGATGTACCAAGCCTTATCACTCTTTGCGAAACGGTTGCATGGACGACGTTAAACTGCTGAGCGATTTCCTGTGTCATCAAATGCTTGTTAAAGCTAACTGCAGCTAAGATCGTTAGTTAGTTAGTTAGTTTTAGACGCATTTTATTTTCTTAATCATTAATTCTTACATACTAACAAAAAATGCTTAAATGCTAGCTTACAATTATTAAACAATCTTATACTAACTTACTGGCCCTACACAGGCACTCTAAGCTACTCTAAATTTTTAATACTATGTCTATATTTTGTATTTTTTATAAAAACTTAATGTCTAACTTAAAATAAACCTTAGTCTAGCTAACCTAGATACACAATACACAAATATAAACACATAGACATTATACACAATAATATACATATATTAGTATATAACTTTGTATATACTAATATATATATATATATTTCTTAAATGCTAACCTAAACCTATGTAAGCTGGCCACAGCTATTTACAGAGCAAACAGATTGGTCAGCTCTGCCTCATTAGTGAGGCTGGTCCGTAATTGACGGAAACGACGACGAAACATCTTCCCCATCATTCAACCACCAGAAATGCTGGTGCTGCCGAACGACATCCCTCTTATCGCGATTCCCCACCGCCCTACTGAACCTGAGACGATCCACCCTGCAGTGTGCGACGTCTCTATTGTAGTTGAGTCGCCTGTCCCCAGCTGTCCGAGCGACATGGAAGATTAACGGGATCGCTGATCCATCCTGGATCAACCCTATCTGATCAAAGTAGAGGAATGCTTCCGGAACGAAGCCGTTAGAGCGCACACTCTCATGATAAATGTAATTGGGGTAGTAAGCCCCAGATATCAGGTTATTCGTCGAGGCCATTGCTCTTGCAATGTACAGATCCCAAGGTATCTGACTACGTTTCGACAGGCAAGAGGCTGTCCGTGTTGTCCAATGATCGAGAACTTTCGCCAATTTTTTCTGGTATCCCTAGAGGCTCCAGACAACGGCGTCCTAAAGAGAATGGTTTCCGACTTCTGAAAGTTGATTTTCAACTTCCAGTCATCGCAAAATCGTCTTATCTTATCGAAGTCACGCTGTAAGAGACTATTAATGACCTCGATTTTTGGACCTGTTCTGTACGCTATCAAGTCGTCTGCGTACGCAATCGTATGGGGAAGTGAACCTATCAAGTCGCTTGTATAAATATTGAATAGGATCGGCGAATTGACCGCGCCTTGCTGAAGACCATTTTTAATTTGAAATATTCCAACAGAAGTCACATCACCATTTTTCACGATGAACTGTCTGTTGGTAAGCATATTATAAAGAATGTACAAGAGTGGTTTACTGATCCCCAGCCTAGCCAACTTGTAGAAAAGACCTTCTAACCATACAGTGTCGAAAGCTTTCTCCAAGTCAATTAGGCCTTTATTCCATTGGATATCGGACACCAGTTTAGAGATAGCATGTCCTGCCTTAAAACCGAATTGGTTATCCGGAACTATATGTTTGTCCTCAACCCACCTAGTCAGAGCTCTATTTATTACTTTTTCGAACACCTTACTGATATTCGGAAGGAGACTTATCGACCGGAGATTCGCCGGATTGGATATATCCTTTCCCTTTTTGGGGATAGGTTGGACCACCGCCGTTTTCCAATGCGCTGGATAATGTGCATTATTCATTGCATTATTTAACAGGGTAGTATAAATGTCCACCGCTTCTAGAGGAAGATGTCGAAGCACGATGTTCGGAATACCATCAGTCCCCACTGATTTCTTACTTCTGATTGTGTCGAAGATCTCATGGAGTTCTTCCTTCGAAATAAACGGGGGTAGCTCACCTTCTCTGGCAATGACATTATTTGCCATATTTTCGTCGCTGAACCGGGTGAAACCAGAGCCCTTGGATCGCCAGTTCTCTACTTCATTTCGAATATAGAAGTTGTGCATCAAGACGCGATTGTCCAGGTCATAATTAGGGCCAATGATATCATTGGCCTTGTATACTTCCTGGAAAGTCGCCCCTATGGCCTCAACCTTCTCCTGTGGATCCTCGATCACAAAGAAGTCGTCATCATCAGCGGCCCCATTTGTATCAATGCCTGCTATTGTTAGTAACCGTTCGTTGTCTGTTGTCCGGGCTATTTTAAGACACTGAAGGTCGTTTTGATTTTTTTCTCCGAAAAAGTTTATTTATTTGCGGGAACATATTCGGGTTGCTGGTGTTTACAGCCCGAACCTTGTTGTTCCAATACAAACTTACAGCAATTCTGTAATTCTCTTTCATTAACATTTGAATATTTTTAATCGACGACTTCAGTGTCCTAATCTCTGGGTCTTGTCTGTCTGTAAACTGCCTGTATAAGTTTTTCAGTCTTGTCAGAAGTCTACTTTTCTGTCGGTGCAGTGCGTCAATTGTAGGATTGCGGAACAGATCTTCGTTAGTCGTTTGTTTATACCGCGGTATTGTAGTGTCCATAGTTTGTTTTATTGTCTGGTCCATTCGTTTAATGTACTTATCGATCTCCTCGTTTGACAGATTCTTACTTACAACTACAGTAAGAGTATCTTTGAACAAACTCCTCCAATTCCGCAATTTCGTTGGGAACTGTAATTTCGGTGCTAAAACCGCAATGGTCGCTGTCATACACGAATGTACGCAGACAGTTAAGCGTTTGTGAATTCGTACCTGTCAGTCATATACGTTCGTCGTACAGTAAAAGATCCAAATAAGACCCGCCTCTGGGAAACGACGGGTTATCCGTCGCTTTAAGACCGAGTCTATACATGGCATCGTGCTGACCCCACCAATCGAGTAGTATTTTTCCCCAATCTCTGTGTCTAGCGTTGAAGTCCCCGCCGATTATAAAATAATTCTCCCCCGATTCGAGCCTCAGAAGTCGAAAAAGTGTGTCGAGCTCTGTAATGAATAAGGTGGATTGTGAAGCCCCATATGCATAAACAGAGGCCAAGTACAGCCGCTTTCCACTGCGGAGCGGGATGTATATGACGACTGCCTCTAACACCCGGAACCTGCGTAACACTCCCTTGTACACTCTGTGGAATTCTATGCCTTCTTTAATGAAGATCGCGACACCGCCTCCACGTTGGGAGTAAGGCCGGTTTCTTCTTTTGACAATATAATTATTGTACTCCAGTTCATGCTCGTCGGTTAGCTTGGTTTCGCTAGCGAAAAGCACATCAGGAGTTTGGTCTTGTAGCAATTTAAACATCGCGGCTCTTCGTTCGATCCTGATCAGTGAATTAACATTCACCGCAAGGACCTTCAAAGTTTGCTCCACCATGTGCGTACCCATTACGACATGTGTTGCGTTAGGCCCGGCAGCAGTGCGTAGATCTGGTCCACCCGCTTGGCCTGTTCTTGCACCTGCTGTTGCAGCTGAGCCATCTGCCCTTGGATTGCGAGCAAGGTGGCCAGCATGTTAGGTGCAGCTTCTGTTATTCTCGGCATTGGCACCGGAGAAGCAACAGTCGCTTGCTGCGCCGTAGCCCCCCTGCCTGACACCATTTGGGCGTAGGATATTTGGGACGTGACTGCTGGTGTTTGAAACCTAACAGGTGAACGTTTGACCTCCACCTTCTGTTGCCGAGCCAGTTTTGATGACCGATGCCGCTAACGGCTTGGCTACGGAGTCGATTAATCCAATTACAACTAATTATATTTGTGAGGGAAACTTTATAACAATTAATTTTTTCTCCTTTGGGAAAAGCCGAAACACGTTTATTCTCCGGGAAGATCTGCGAACGACTGCAGCTAAGATCGTAGTCTGTGGTGGGTGGACGTCCAGAGCTAAGAACGTAAGCAAGGTCCGAAGGTAGACCACGAAGATCGTAATTTTTTGAATATGGATTTATTTAAAGTGTGACCAAACTTCTCTGCAATATTCTAGAAGAGGCCTTACAAAAGTGATGTACCGAGACTCTAAAAGTAAAGTTTGGAAAATTGTTTTGACCAAAGTTAGCATTATTTATTATGCTGTCAATATGTTAGCCAAAATTCATATAACGTCTGTTTTTTTTAATTCGGTTATAACTTTTCATCTGTAACAAATTATTCCTAGATACCGTACTTTAGTAGTGAAAGGAACCAACTCAATGCAGATGCAGTAGTTTAGGTTATCGTTTGGCATTTTTTGACATTAATCTCCAATAAGTTTTGCTTGCACCACATCGAAAACTTATTTAAGTTATCTTCCAAGCAATGGGAGTCAGTAGACAATGAAATTATTTTGTAAATTTTCATGTCATCAGCGAAAAAGAAAGATTAGAATTTGTTAAAACTAGATTTACAACGTTTTTTAGAATAAAGATGATTGGTCCAAGGCCACTACCCTGGGAGACACCAGATGTTGCTTGAATGGAGTTCGAAGATCTGAAGTTCAAATAGAAAGTCAGGTTTTATATTGTTTGAAAATGATTAGTTCCTGAGTAACTTTATCGAATGAATGAATCTTCTAAGGCATAAAGTGTGCTAGAGACAAATGCGTTTAGGTTCGTGTGAGTTGATTTAGGTTTTATTAAGCCATACTGAGTTGTCGATAAGACTCAATTGGTTAAGATGGGTGAATATATACTCGTAACAACAAAGTATAGTACATAAAGGCAACGTTTAAAGAGCGTTTCAGTTTGTTAGGAACTCTATCTAATAGTTTTTCAATTTCGAACGAGTCATTTGTAAGTGGGAATGACGTTTAGAGTTGACACGTGAAGACAGCGTGGAATAATCTATTTGAACTTCGTCGGAGGAAAAGTCAAAGCTCTTATAGTAGCGAACGAAAATTTACATCAATTTCTCTGGCTTGATAGAAAGCGATTCTTGTTGAAGCCGTATTGGTTTTGTTTATCCCATCAATGTTAAGGGAGTTGGGCTTACAATTTTCAAAATCCGCCGGTTTTTCAAATGAGATACTACATAACGACTGTCGTCATTCATATCGGAGAATTGTTTAGTGAGTTGGGACAAGTTGCTCAAGCACCTTGGTTCTAGAGTCTAGATGAGTGATGGGAGTTGCGTCAGGGGGATTAGTAGATGAAGATGAGGAAGAGGAAATTGAATTTAGTATATGGAAGCTTATTTAATTAAGATATTTGCCCAACGGGACAACTAGCGTGCTGGGTTTAACTGTTTGTTCTGCTATGTGACATGTGGCGCCATCTTGTTGGAACCACATATCCCTGATGTCAAGTCCACCCAATACCTGGCGAAAATAGCCTCCCAACAATAGCGAATCTAATAGATTGTTTATGCGATGGAATCTCCTGAAGCAGATGAGGGTCTCGTTGTCCAACGACACATATTTGACTTATTGACAAAACCAAAAAGGCCAGAATGAACTTTTTTCCGCACTCTTGCAGGGCCCAATCGAACAAATGATCAATAGGCTTCAGTTATTAAGTTAATTTGACCTTGTCAAGGTGTAGGTGAAGATGAAAATTCACCGCAATCTGGCCTGAGAGATTCCCAATTACTACAATATGAATGGCGCAGAATCGAATGATTTGGCTCAGTCTTAACTAAAGCACTTGCAGCTGCGGGACTTTGTCTCACTGGCGCAGGAACATTCAATAGTGAATATGTTGATTCGAATTTAGCCATTTCTATGTAGCACACACAGCTTTTCTAGTGAAATGATTTTTACCGCCTAAAATTGGGGTAAGCTCTCTTAAAAAAGCGAGTAGCAACTCAGTTTTACTGGAGTTATTTTAACTAATTTACAAACATTGCACGTTCTTGAACTTCACCATGATGCAAATGTCAACGTTGGCTGACGTTTTGACATTGAGAGGTCATACAAAATTTGAAAGGGACGTTTGTAGTTAAAAAAAAAAACATTGTAACGTCACTAATTGGGCAATCTGTTTTCAATCGATTGCCTCGGCTCGATTGCCATTTTTTCAACACTTTTTCACAAAAAGCTTGACCAATATTGATCTTGGGTGCCTAAATCGTCTCTGTATTGTTCACAATCCACTTAAAAAACGTCAAAATGGAGTGACATCGCAGCTCAAGCAACATTTCCAAAACGATTAATTACGCGATAATTGAACTAAGTATGCAATAAATTGATTGTTGGACGGCTATAAATACTATGTGGCACGTTACCCCATTTTTCTAGAACTATAGTTCTCCCATGCCCATGTCTCGGTAGTGCTCTCTATTGACTGTTACGTGTAAAATGGGCCAATATTGCCGTCACTCCAAAAACTACACCAAACAGTCAGACGTTCAGGATGCATTGGCTTCTCTATGACTACGTGTGGATTTTTCGAGCCCCAAATATGGCAATTTTCCTTGTTTACGTAGCCACCGAGGTGGAAATGCGAAGCAACAGAGCCCAAACAGAGAAGCGATAACAAAGCAGATGGTTATTTTGCTTGAATTTCTGAGTCGATTGGATATTGTAAATGAATAATCCGAGATCTGCATTAGAAATTCTCCTCAAGCTACTGCGACTGGTGTTCAGTTGATGGGATCTCTGGCCCATTTTCGTCAGAAGCTGTAATATTGAATGCACAGGACGAACAAGGGCATATATTCGATTATCAGTCGGCAAACCAGTCTCAGGAACTTTGTTTATAAACTTGTGTAGACCAGCTGCAGTTGGTGCATTATTTCGGCCGAAATTTGCTATCAAAATTCTCACTGTATAGGCAACACAGCACCTAGAACTTTCACGACCGATGCTCTGAATAAGTTGCAATACCATATATTAAACGCCATAAAAACGGTCAATAACACATAAATTATAAAATTGTGGTTCCATCTAAGAGTGAATCAATCTGGAACACAAAACTCACCATCTGAATGCCTGTATTTCGCCGAAACATAAATAAAAGATGAGCGAGAAGTATAAAATAAGTTTGTGCTCTGTATTTGATGGCATTTCACAAGTTTCTGTCTGAGAAAGCCACTTAAACTCCCTTTGATGCATGTATGTACATACATATGTACGCTACCGTGTTAACTCACATCGTTAAAAATTCACGAGTACGCGAGTACAACATTCAGGTTTACCTTCGCTAATTTTGACACAATCAATTTAAACGAAGTCAATATTGTACAATCTCAAAGTCATTGAAGTCGACATACCTATGTTGTTGGAGTCAAGGCATGACTACGTATGACTTAGATCTCACAAAACCAAGAAATACGGTGGAATAAACCACCAAACCAACCCTAATTTCTTTTCGACGCTTTTAAGAACTGCGTTTATTTGTGTAGTGACATCGATGCCACCAGGCGACCAAGCCCAGTGTCAAGAACATGTTACTGATGTGCTGCGTTTCACCTAATTATTATAACGAAGGTCTTGTATTGGCAGTTTGTGTCCAAAGAATTCACCTAAAGCGCATCGGATGGGTCAGAGCCCAAGCGAATTAAGGAAACGAGTGCGAGTACAGCTTATTTTAGAGATTTAGTCTAACAAAAATATAAACGAACGAAAGCGAAGAAGACATCTTCCAGTGTTGTTTTATGCACAGAAGGAACCTTTGTAGTGATTGAACAAGAAACTGTTGACTGACTTATAACTCGGATTGGGCCATAATCAAGTTCGCAGCGAAGTGAGACCGAACGTCTTCTGACAATCCTCAACAGGGCTAAATTAGGTAACATAACCATAAAATCAGTTCATGCCACTACGGTAGACAAGGACGACTCCAAAAAAGAATGCTTCTACGAGATCATCTTTAAGACATACTCGTACACATATAGTATGAGCAATATCCGAAGCATGACGTGAAAATTCATGCACAGCGACTTATTCTTCTCTTTGATGGTTAAAGGGCTCCAGGGACAGGTGGTTGATTTTCTTCTTATAATGTCAAAGGCATTCGTATATGCCAGCACCTGCATATGCTTTTGAAAGATTAGAACAATTCATTCAAGTATGAGGCTTTAAAAAGATACCAAAATACCAGCGAGCTCCTCTCTCATTCTTAACAGACGGATCAGTTTGCCCGAACTTTCACGTGACTCTTAATACATACACAGTGTGGCAAATATTATTCCGAACTGGCTGTAAAAAAAAATTATTAAAACACGATTTCTGATTAGTTTTTGGTGTTGTTTTATTCGAAATATCACCTTGATCCCGGAATTTATTCAGAAAATTAAAAATTATTCATCTTAATCTATACTGTCTCCTTCAAAGTAATCCCCATCGACTGCAACACACTTATGCCAGCGCTTGATCCAATCCTCGAAACATTCTTTATTTTCGGTTTTCGAATCGGCTGCTGAATCGCGTTCCACGTAGTGGTCTTTTAACTCGATTGAATAGAAAGAAGTCACAGGGAGCCAAATCAGGTGATTTCGGTTGCTGTTGCATGGTACTCGTATTTGTTGCAGTTTTCGTCACAAAAATAACGAATAATGATGGCACTGTGCGACGGTGCATTATCATGGTCCAAAATCAACGAGTTTTCTGCCCACAATTCTGGTCTCTTTCGACGAATCGCTTCACGCAAACGTCTCATAACGCCCAAATAATACTCTTTATTTACTGTCTGGCCTTCTGGCAAAAATTCAAGATACACTATACCGTTGTAATCCATGAAATCCGTGAGCTTGCCTTCTTTTTTGACTGAAAACGACGTGGTTTTTTTGGTCTCTGCTCATTTGGTGATTGCCATTTACTTGCCTGATGTCTGGATTGCGTGTCGTACTCATAAACTCCCGTCTCGTTTCCAGTAATGATCATTTTGATGAATGTGCGATTGGATTCAGCCTCGCAAATCATCTCTTTTGCGACATAAACACGGTCACGTTCGTTGTTGCAAATTTAAATTCATTTCTGAAATTGTAAAAAAGTCTCCAACACACACAGAGATAGATGTACTCTTGGCTACGTAACTCATGCAAATGTCAAGCTATGAAGCTAAGATTTAGAAGGAAATATCAACAATGGATGTACCAACTTAACAAAAGAAACAGAACTAAAATCGGGAGCCCCAAACGGTGGTTTTTCCGGGAACTTTTTGATCAAGGTGGTATGTATTCTCCTCCCGATTCAATACACTTGTTACAGCGATTGAAAAGTGATCTCAGTTAATTTGCGGAATCCCCTCCATTGCCCATGCCGAAGCTCCTTGAATGGTCGGAATGTCCTCAAAAAGCATCCATTTAACTTCAATTTCAATTTTAAGAACAAAGAAAAGTTGCACGCTGCCAAATCAGGTGAACGCGGCGGATGATTTAGCAAACACACTTGATTTCAAGCTGACAATTTACGAACAATGAGTTCTGTATGACTCGGTCCGTTATCGTGCAAGAGAGATCCACTTTAAGGATCGCTACATTCGGGAAGAATACGGTGGATTCTGGCCATTAAAATCTTCAAAATGATGTTAAAGGCCTCTTCCATAATTTTGAGAGAAACATTGCGGACTTTTGCAACAAAATCATGTATCTTTTTGATCATTTTAGGCGTCCAAAGCGAAATTGACACTCCTGTGTGTTTATCATCCTCTAGCGTCCTTCTTGCGCCCAAAAAACATTAATACCACTTGAAAACAACTGTTCTACTCAAACAATCATAACGGCACCCATAATGTATCAATCGGAATGTTTCTAATGCATTTTTACCAAGTTTAGAGATAAAAGAGAAAGACTCAATTGGTCGTGTGCAGGATATTATTTGCCCCACTGTGTTTGTTACCGGTGTGGCAATGATTAGTATAAGGCCTCGTAGAAGTAGCATCTTCCGACAGGTGCTGGTTCCTTAAATGACGAGAATGAGCCTCTGCAGCCGAACATCTTGCAGCTCTGCTAATAAGTCCTACTTCACGCCTCCCCGTCGCGCCATCTGGAAATCTCACTAGAGGTTGCGAAGTGAAGGGGGCAAATGACGAGTTTCCTGCGCCATTAACCAGGATTAGTGTCGGAAAAACAAAACAAGACCTTCTCCGGGCTACTTCGACATATTTGGAGCTCAGGCCGGAAAGGATTTCCAGGACTTAGTCAGGGTCTTGGAAAAGAGATGGTGGCAGACGAGCCCTATAAGGACCAACGGCAGCGCTCACATCCCGGAAGGGATTACTGGCTACGGTGTGACCGACCCCTCGTCCTAGGGGGATTAAAAATGGAACTGGTCCTCCAGGTTGGGGGTTGTGTCGCCAGGGTAACTGCCCGGCCATTTAAAAAAATTAAGTTACGAAGCATCAACAAGCCTCGGATATGGACGGATCTACTGTTGACAACCCACGCAAAGGATTTAAGGACAATGAGCTTCGGATATGCACGTGGAATGTTGGATCCCTTAATAGACCACGTACAGCCGAGCAACTAGCGGATGCCCTAGACTGCTGCAAAGCAGACATAACCGCCATCCAAGAAATGCGATGGAATGGGCCGGACAAAAAGAAGATAAAAAACTGCGACATCATTCGGAAATTGCTATCGACGGCAAAAGCAGCGCTTATTTGGATGCGGATTTATTGTCGGAGGCAGACTAAGACAAGAAGTCCTCAGCTTCCGGCATGTGATCGAGCGCCTCGTAGCAATTCGCATCAAGGCTAAATTCGCCAACATTAGCCTCATACGTGCGCATGCCCCCACAGAGGAGAAAGATGACGACACCAAGGATGCCTTCTACGAGCTCCTTAACAAGACCTACAAGCAATGCCGTAGCTATGACATTAAAATTGTCATCGGTGATTTTAATGCAAAGCTAGGAAGAGAGGGTATCTTTGGTGGAACAATCAGAAAATATAGCCTGCACAACACCTGCTCCGATAACGGATTCAAGCTAATCGACTTTGCGGCGGGGCGAAACATTGTCGTGGCTAGCACGCGGTTCCCACATCTCGATCAATCAACAGTCAACCAGATTGATCACATTGCGATCGACGCAAGACACTCCTCCAGTATTATGGATGTCCGTACGTTCCGAGGAGCCAACATCGACTCGGACCATTACCTTGTTGTAGCCAAGGTACGGTTGCGGATATCCCAAACTACGCCAAGACAAACAAATGCTGTAAGAAAATTCGACGTCAGACGGCTACAATCACAAGAGATCGCCAAGTCCTTCTCCGATCGAGTGCCTCTTAATCTCTTAAGAGGTCCAATGCCGCCAGCATCAAGCATCGAAGACCATTGGAAACACTGCCAAAACGCCATCAGAGATGCTGCTTCTGATGTGGTGGGTTTCACTCGTCCACCACAACGAAACCCCTGGTTCGATTATGAATGCTGGCAAGCACATGCAGCTAAGCAAGATGCATATAACGCGGCGTTGCTTAGAAAGGCCAGAGCTGCTCATGAGCTCTATGAGCGGAAGAGGAGAGACGAACACCGGCTTCTCAGGAGGAAGAAAAAAAAACATGAGAAGCGTGCGATCGAGGAAATTGAGAGATGCTACTCCAGGAATGAGGTTCGGAAGTTTTACCAAAAGGTAAAAATAACATGCCGCGGAAACAAACCCCGAACCGAAGCCTGTAGAGATGAACAAGGGAACATCGTAGTAGAATCGCAGTCGATGCTGAGGATTTGGAAAGATCATTTCTGCAGACTGTATAACGGCGATGACGGACCAAATACCGCTGTCAGGCAGAATCAACCTTTCAACCTGGACGATGATGACCAACAATTCCGTCCACCCGACCTGGATGAAGTGAAGATAGCCATATCTGCCTGCCAAACTCGTCCGTCTGTGCAGGATGACGATGGAGAATGCACGCTGCTCCATTAGGTCGGTAAAGATCTCACCGAGACCTTTGATGTCCAGAAAGGATTTAGACAAGGCGATGCGCTGTCATGCGATTTTTTTAACATCGTACTTGAGAGCATAGTGCAAAACTCACGAGCAAACACAAGAGGCACTATCTTTCAAAAGTCCGTCCAACTACACGCATACGCCGACGATATTGACATAATCAGGAGAAAACAGCGTGATGTCAGTGGCGCTTTTGCGAGTATTGAGATGGAAGCGGGGAAAATGGGTTTAGCGGTCAATGAGGGCAAGACCAAGTATATGCTGTCAAGCAAAAAGGACAACCAACACCGACGTCTCGGACAGAACGTCACCCTCGACAGATATAACTTTGAGGTAGTTAAGGACTTTTTCTACCTAGGCTCCGCTATAAATACAGACAACGACACCAGTGCTGAGATCAAGCGAAGAATAACTCTTGCCAACCGCTGTTTCTTTGGGTTAAGAAGGCAATTGAGTAGCAAAGCCCTCTCTCGGACAACAAAACTCACCCTTTATAAGACTTTAATAATCCCGGTCCTGCTCTATGGCGCAGAGGCATGGACATTATCAAAAATGGATGAGGGTGTTCTTGGCAGCTAGCCAGGGATCGAGCTGGCTGGAGAAGCTTGTTGACTGAGGCCCAGGTTCACCCCGGACTGTAGCGCCACCTAAACTAAGTAAAGTAAGTGTTTGTTACCGAAGTCTCTTTACACCAAAATCTAAAAAAAAGAAAACAATTTCGAGTTCACAGAAACTCAAAACTAATTCGGTGATTTATGAATGACTAAGAATCTTACCTAAGCAAGTCATAAAAAGTTGTAACATCACTAATAATTTTCTAAACTACTCATCCTGTGAATAGATCTGAACTTTTCTTTAAAAAAAAACTTTGAAAACACGCCACATACGAGTATCTGTAGTCGTACAAACGAAAATAGTTTCACAGGATATCTTCATTTAGCTTTCATAGATATTTGTGTTAAAAAACCTTATCACTACAGCACAGTACACATTCGGTTGACTCTTATGAGCTACATTAAATTACATAGAATTCCATTTCCCAGAAATCTATTCAGATACTCGCACTCGTACTCATTTTCATCGTTAGTCGTAGTTGTAGTCGTGTACTCGTGCTTCTACAAGCACTCTAACTTATGACATTATCCTTAACACAGTTTTCACGCTATAATTTAAAAGTCATTTCGTCCTACTAACGCGGATGTAACCTTGTCCCATAAAAAAAGGATTTATATTTATAACGCACACACACATGTACATTAAGCTGTTAATGTATCTCATGAATTCTCAGTAACAGGAAGAATGGAGAAATTTGTTGTTTTTTTTTACCTTTTTTTTTGTTTACGTACTTTTTTATGCTACGTACCATTCGAAATGGGAAACAGCAACCAGATACTGTTAGGTTTAATATTTTCTTTTACATTTTTATATTCATACATGTTGCCATAGCATTGCAGGCCGGTTTTGCTTGACAACGGTGTGACCATATACCTTTAGATAGAAGGAAGAATGCTTCCAGTAGAACGAGCCAAAACGAGCCTTTGGTAAATGGCCAGCTAGTTTCGTTAGCTAATAATGTACTCGTACACGTGCATATCAATCGGCCGTTGTTATCCATCCATCTAACTCACAAAGAAGACATCGTTTGGCCGGGCAAGAAGTGGTCCGAGCTGGATACTTACTACAAACTGATGAAATGCAAGTATTGCAAAAGATAAGAGTGGCACAAATGATGTTGTACCAAGAGTATAAGAAATAATATAAAGCTGAGGTTTATCAAAAATTACTCTTAAGGGATCCCCAATCTAAACAGCGCTCACAATGTATCGACCCAACTTGTTTAAAATGTGAGGTTGTCACAATCCCAGCAGTCGTCTTTCTCCCTTACACCTGGCACAATGGAACATCTTCTAAGTTACCCCAGCATGATCAGAAACATACATTTCACTATAAGGAAAAGTTCTCAATTATGCACTAAAAGTCACAGGGCTGCTAGGTGACACATCTTGAGGTTCGTCGAAGTTATTATGGGATATCGAAAATTCAACTCCGGGGAAGAATACCAATTCACCTAGAAGTAAAGGGTGAGCCAACAGGCAGTATCGGTTTTCATTTCATTAAACTAAACACACACTGATTGCGAAATCAATCATAAATGGAACACAACATCGTTCATATGACCACCATGGCAAGCGATCATTCGAAGGTGAAAATAGTCGATGACTTCTTGAAGAATTTTCAGTTTGGATATAATGTTTGGGATCTTGAATTATCGCTGGGTTATTGGCATACCCCTTACTCTTCAAATAACTCCACAGAAAGAAGTCTAGAGGTGTCAAATCGTATGGCCTTGAAGGTCAATCAACTTCTTTAACCGAAATAATGCGATCTTCGAATTTCGTACGCAATATATTGATTGAATGATGGCTTGTGTGGGCGGTAGCAACATTTTGTTAAAACCAGAGATCGTCCAGACCAAATTCATTCAATTTTGGAAAAATACAGCCACTAAACCTGTCGCGATATCGTCCTCCATTCACTTTAACTGTCTCTCCAGCTTCATCTTCGAAAAAGTACAGGCCAATGATGTCGCCAACCCATAAAGAGACTTTTGTGGGATGCATTGTTTTTTCGTGAATCTCCTTTGAGTTTTCCGGTCCCATGATGATTTCGTTTACATACGTGGCCATCCATCCAAAAATGGAAAAGATCAAACGCGATGACAAATTATCCTGGCGATCCAACATCTAGTTCACAAATCGGCAAAGTCGTAGATAGTCCTTCTTATCCTTTTATTAACCCTCTCCTCGTTATACGAACTTATGCGTAACGAGTTTCCCATTTTTATTGCATCACTGCTGCTCCGCTTATGGTGTTGGCTAATGTCGCAGACCGTAGAACGCGTCTACATAATGCACGGTCCTGGATCGCTTCAGTGGTTAGCCCCAGGCATTGTTGCGCATTTGCCATCTGAGAAATTCAGGAATTCTTTTTCCGACCTCGTTTTCTTACAGTTGGAGTGACCGTAGTTGATAGTGCCTTTTTAACCGGATTTTCCGCAGATCTTCTTTGAACGTGGCAATACCAGCTTATTCTATTCGCCTCAAGCTGTTCGGTTACCGAATTCTTTATATGTAGACTTCCTCTTATATGCGTACATCTAATGCAATCGCGTTTAGTGACTCCACTAGACATCCTTAACATTTTCATTTCCGCTGCCGTCATTTTGTTTTTAAACGCTTCGTACATTGTCCAGCACTGAGAATCTTACATAAGAGCTGGTCTAACAACCGTGGTGTAGAGTTTCCCCTTTAATTTAAGTGGAAATTTTCGGTCGCAAAAGATTCCCGAATTTTCCCGCCATTTCATCCATGCCACACTCACTCTGTGGTTTACGTGGTCGTCACATTTCGCTTCCATGTTAACGATTGAACCTAAGTACTTAAAGATAGTGCTTTTCGGAAGAACTATTCCGGAACAGGTCGCAACGGATGCGCAAATGGGCACGTCAAATGCTCCGTCTTTGAACGACTTATTTTAAACCCCTTTCTCTCTAGCGCATTTCTCCATGGATCTAAGGCGTTCTGTAAATCTTCGACGTTATCGCTAAGTATAACTGCGTCGTCAGCGAAGAGAATTGGCGTTACATTTGCTTCGCGCATGCAGTCTTTTAAAAGATAGTCGAATACTACGTTAAAGAGGAAAGGGCTAAGTACGCTTCCTTGATGCACTCCGACATTAACTGGAAATTCTCTCGTTAGTCCAGCAGAGCTTTTAACCGCAGTTTTCACGTTTCCGTACATGTCTTGTATTATTCTAACATACGTTTCCGGTACGTTTTGAGACCTCAGCGCGGCCCATATGAGATCCCTAGGCACTCGATCGAATGCTTTCTCGAGGTCGATAAATACCATGTGTAAATCCTTAGACGAATCTTGGTGATTTTCCATTATTATTCGTAGGCTTTGGATAGCGTCCACCGTCGATCTTCCTTCAACAAATCCACACTGGCTATTATCGAGCTTTATTATTTGCCGAAGACGTTCGTTTAAGACTCTTTCGACGATTTTCATTGTGTGTGACATAAGCTTGATTCAACGGTAGTTGTTGCATTCTCGAGTGTCGCCTTTTCCTTTGTATAATGGAACCAAGAAGCTACTTCTCCATTGATTCGGCATAGGTTGTCCACATTTTAATTTATTTGAAAGTTTCGATAGCCAAACGTTGCCGATCCTCTCCATCTTCGACCAAAACTCTGATGGAATGCTGTCTGGTCCCGCCGCTTTCCCCCGCTTCATTTTTCCAATTGCTATACTTATTTCTTCGATTGAAAAGTCCGAAACTTCCTCCTCGAATAGACCAGCTGTCGGCACGATATCACGTGGAAACTGTTTGTTAAGCAACTCCTTGCAGTATTCAAGCCACCGGTCACAAATTTCCTTTTCATTTGTTAGTAAGCGACCGTCTGCGTTTTTGATGTATTTCGGCGAGGTTATTTCCATTGAATTTTTTCTCCTCTGTGCAGCGAGCTTAAAAATATTTGGCACTGTAGTATTGGACGACGTTTGAACTTCTTGGATAGCTTGTCTTCTATCTGCCGACCGTGAGGATATTTGTTCCAACTCCTGGTACAGGTTTTCCGCTGCTGCCGCTCGAGTTCGAGCCAGGACTTTCTTTGCGATCTTTTTAAGACGCTCGTATTCAAGAGCCAGTCGAGCTTTTTCGATATCGTCGCTCCGATCGCATTTTATCCACGCTTCAAATGCACTCTTCTTGTCGGCCACAGCTCGTTTGGTTTCGTCATGTTTCTTTGCCGACGTGATGGTATTTCGATATAGTCCCCAGATGGGACTTTGCGAGTGTTATGCATTCCTCGTGCATGCTGTTCCACATTTCTTGCGGGCTAAGTGAGTCTGCTATACCATTTGTATTTTGAAGTACTTCTTTAGCCAGTGCGATAAATCTTGCGCTTCGTTCCTTCGACAGATTATACCACCGGATTTTAGGCTTCCCAAACGATGCCCGTGTTTTCGGTGGGTCCGCTGTGAAGAATTCTGTTACTAGCGATTCTCCAAGTATTACTTTACAGTCCTTAACACGGTTTTTCATCGACTTTTTGCAGAGGTGATAATCTATTTGCGTTTCGTGGCCTCCGTTGCTAGAGGTGGTAAGATGTCGTTGATGTTTAATAAACATTGTATTTAAGATGGTTAAGCCGTAAGCCCTACACGTTACAAGGATGTCTTCGCCAGCTGAATTTCTGGTTCCAAAGCCTTTACCGCCGTGGCAGTCCTCATAATCAACATTTGTTTCTCCGACGTGGCCATTTAAATCTCCGCCTACGAATAGCATCTCATCGATAGGTATATTTCTAAGCAAATTACCAAATTCTGACCAAAATGTATCTTTTTCCGATTGGTCGCATCCATTTTGTGGGGCGTACGCGCCAACAATGTTCCACGTTTCATTGTGTATGACGAGTTTAACACTCATCAAGCGGTCGCTTATTTTCAAGATACCAACGATGTTTTTTAGAAGATTATTTCCTGTATTACACCACTTCGTTTCCTGCACGCACAGGATTTGTAGAGTTCTGCGACGCATAATCGCTTCCAGTTCTAAACTTTTTGAGGTCATCGATCCGACGTTCCAACTTGCAAACCGAAGTTTAGGAAAATATTTTGGAAACTTCCTCAGATAGTCCAAAGGCTTCAATTGTTATGTAATTTGGATTTCATTGGCGTGCAAATGACGATCAACTTTTGAAATTGTCTATACGTGCTATACGTGATGCCCAATTGTTGACTTCGGCGACGAATTGAAGTGCCTGGTTGGTTTTGCGCATTTTCGCTCGCAGTGGTGATGTTTTGGCGTGTACGTGCTGGGCGTGCCCGTTCACCATTGCATGATTTCCAGACTCACGATTCCGGGTGATTATGTTGAACATCCTAGATCAAAATAGACACGATTGACGTAATTGTTCTACAAAATGCATTAAGAAAGGTGCTGTATCCTAGCAAGTAAATACACAAAGCACATGGCTCTGCGAACGATTTTAAAAATACAAGATTTCAAATTGCGATAAATTCAGATTGTTCAGATTAAAGTCGAATGGATCACCACGATTCAAGTATTATGGTTGGATGCAGTGGCGAAAAACTGTGAGATAAACTACGAAAGTTGCATCAGAGAACTAAACTATCGTCTATTTGAACGAAGATCATTTGTATGCGGCAAGTTTAGACAAGACCCAGTCAAGTAATCAATTCCATTTCTCTATGGGCTCACAATACACCCAAACCTGAAAAATGGAAAAAGTTATTTTCCTGACGCCAATTATGCTTTCAGTGGATAATTACTTTCACGTCCTTTTGTGGGAACCTGCAAGGGTTTTTTCAAGCTCACGCTGTGCCACTACACTCGAGATTAAAGTGCGCCCATCACCGCCCTGATCTTGAATGAGATGGGGATTTTTCATTCTAAGAAACCGCCATTCAGATCAGTATCAATTCGAACTCATCTCGTAGGATGGACACCGTCTTTGGTCGAGGTTGGGGTTTACTTAAAACCTTCCCCAATCTTAGATTCATGGCTCCTTGAAGTATTGCCTATATTTTGGGATTTCAAACGACAGTTGCAAAACCCTTCCTGTGGCTTTAGGTTTGATCCATGGTCTCAATACGCTCTCACTCTCATTAAGCGTCTGTTGGGCTTCCAGTAAAAACAAAAAAAAAAAACACTGTGGCGCTGGCAGCCCGGTATGGGCCATGGCCTAGCTTCTTGACACTCATTTGTGTTGCTCATGTTTTCATTTTTATCACATCTGAGCGGGGCCTACGGTTTATCGCCGAGTCCGAACGGCACTCCTTAGAAGCTTTTTCGTAGGCAATTTTACTTTCGGGAGTTTGCCATTGCCCGCCGAAAGGGTGATGGCGATTTGAAAAATTGATGGTGACCCAGCCAGGAATCGAACCCAGACTGTCTGCGTGATAGTCCAATGAGCTAACTATCGCGCCATCGCCATCGCCGGGCTTCCAGTAAAACCCGTACAAATATCTTGTGTCGACTAGTCGTTACTCCATCTGAGGTCCTTTTGCAAAAGACCAGCTTTGTTCTAGCCCCGTTAATTATCAGACGTAGGTTGTGCAATTGGGTGTGGGGGCGCTCTTTGCGGGCGATGCCAATTTTCAGAAAGTTGAGTCTTCTGCACAAAAGCCAGGGCAAACAGTATAGTGAATAGTAGACTCTAGACGTCTGCCTGTGCCAGACCGTTGCCACAGGTTTTTATCAGTTTTCATGCACTCGCTGTTTAATAAAGCAGCCTGGAAGTTTTATATAACTTCATATGTATACACAGACCAGAACGGCGACTCTTAAACATCTACGACTCAAAAATTAATTATTTGAATTTCTAGTGATTAGTACCTAGGGGTGACTGTAGTAGGTGGATTTCAAGGCAAACAGGACTTTTTAGAAATGGGTATTTCTTGTGAGGCAAATCCATGTATCCTTGACTGATGTACTATCAAAATGTCAGCTTATTTGGACGAATAAAGGCGAAGTTCTTACGTGGAGAAGTCAAAACTGATGATAGGGAGCATCGTCCACAAAGAGTTTGCTTCACCGGGCTGCAATTTGTGCCTCGTATTCGTAGTATTTTACCAGTATATCGTGCAATGAATAGTTGGCGTTTGTTGCACAATAATGCGCTATCTCATCGATTAACACTTGTGACCGATTTTTCGGCTAAAAACTGTCGATTTCTTCTCTTGTTTGACTGATTTGGCAGTGTTACAAACGAATTTCGACAGCTGTCGGTTGGATTTTTTTACGCCAGATAATTCAGACTGACCCACAGGGACGACAATGGAGATCCTCCATAAACTTTTCGGCCAGCCGGTTGTTTCGATAAATGCAGACTTTACTTGGTCTTACCGTTCCAAATCTCAAAAATTTGAGGAGCTTAGAAATAATATGTTTCGAGAATCAGTCAATTTAAGTTGGCCTACTCCATACGACAGATTGCAAAATACCCCAGGCTGACTTCATTAAAACTTTTACAATCAGTTTCGTAACCAAAAAAGATTTTAGGGGCAATACCTTTTGTTTCAAGCACTAAACTTCGAACTCGGTTGAGCTGAGCATCGCAAAATCGTTCCTTCTTGTGGACCCGTCTGGTGAATTTAAGGCATAAGTACTAGTTTTCCAAAGGCCATGGGACTATGTGTTTCATATTTTGTTTTAAGCTAGATTCGAAGGACTTTAACCCGATTTTGTCCAAATTGGTCTCTGTAAGAATCTCCAATCAAGTTTTTTGAACTCTTTCGTACGGCCTTTAGGTACAGCGAATTGATCACAACACTTTCGAGAATTCGATCAGATTTTCCTCAATTCGCGCAAGCCGATGTATTCAAATACACAAAAGACTACTTAGACCGAACTTACTGAGTCTCCAGTACAGCTAAAACCAAAGCACGATTAGTTTTGTATTTTAAAAGCAACAATCTGGTAAAAAGAGAAAAATATTTTTTTAAGTAGATTTATCAAACTCTGGTCACACTGTTGAGGAAAAAATAATGTATAATGGCTAATAGTCATGTGTGTTGGCATTTATTCACATCGCTATGAAAGAAATTGAAGTTTGTGTGGGTTGAGTGCTGGTCCTGGTCGGGTAAACCTTCCATGTAAGCTTGAGTTAAAGCTGATTTTGTAGAATTTTAATTAAATTTCTTGAATGGCGCATTCAGAAAAACTGCTTAGGTGTTGGTTTTTAGATGTTCTAATGAGGTAGCTGCGGTCTTATGGTTAAGTGTAGGTGTACGACACAAAGGATGTATATTTTTCTGTAAATCGTACTCATAATCGTCTTTGTTACATCAAGGTTACTATGTATGAGAAATGGTGTTGATGTTAATACAGAGGTACACAACTTTATTAACCGCTGAGTTATTGCGTTTCAAGAAAAAGTGTTGCTAACAACACCAGACAGCATACATGTCAATCGAGAGTCATTTGGAGAAGGTTAGTCTTATGTTTTTCGTACAAAATTCACACAAATTTGTGGTGGAAAATAAGTAAAACCATTGTACTATAGTGTTCTACATTTAAATGAAAACGAAAGTAGATCCTTTCAATTCCAGGAGCCAGGGTTTGTCCTTGTGTATGTAATAAATATGTATACCTTGGAGTCGATATTAGTAAAAATGAGCCTCCTCCACAAGAGCGTAATTTGAACGTTAGGAAAAAGAAAGATATAAGGGTTCAACTTAGAACAAGCACGAGCACCCACCAAGTGGGACCGATTACCTGCAGTATGATGTGACTGGTAACTGAAAAATCGCAAAACTAGAAGCATTAAGGGGCGGGCCTTAATCGTGATCAATAAGAAATCCCTTAACCCCTTAACCGAAGACCAAAGCCATGATTCAGTTTGGTTTTGAGCCCACAAATCTTAGAATTTACAAGAAGGTTGAGCTGGATGCTTATAAGTACCCGCCACTTCCTTTAACTAAAAGTATAAATGCAGCCCTGGACCTTGAAGCGACGATAGCCTTTCTCAAAATGAATAGCGACGATTTCAACCTGTCTGAAGTGACGAATAGGACGATAGGACGACGGTATCCACCTCCGGCACTATTTGAAAATTAACACCGACGACGAAACAATAAGAGATGTTTTGGGATCGGACGTGGAAGAAGAGCTATTGGGCTCGCTTTCAAACCCGAATGACTCAAACGACATAGTGGTCGAGGCTTCTCTGCAAAATTGCAGCAAAGATGCTACGATTCCTTCATATAAACCTTCACCACTCAAAAAACTTCTAGGACCATTGATTGTTGAAGACTTGGTTCGTGTACTTGAAACCCTATACTTCTTTCCGCTCTATACGAAGGATAAAGGTAAGATAAGAACTTGTATACTAGTGAAACGTAGGCTTAATGCATTTTTACTGCCTAACTTTAGTGATCCCGACTTAACCGTTACTAGAGTGTAGACAACTAAAAACACCTTCTGACTGGTTTCGGCATATCTTGGCCATGACCAAATGGGCCCTCTTTCTGGTGATAATGGGGAAAGGGTGGTACTAGAAGCTGGAAGCCACAAATCTGACCTCATGATAGGATGGCCCAAATACGGGGAATACTTTCAAAACGCATCTCCCATGAACTTTCAAGCCGAGGCTATCACCCGGGCTCACAGTCAAGCGCGGTCATTGCTACCCTCTTATTTCGCCTAGAGGCAAAACCAAAGCCACACTGCTGGATACCCACACTGGGGCCTCTTAGACACACTTGCAGAAAGCTTTTCAACCAAGCAAAAGCCACAAGAAAAGTGGCAGACTTTTACGAACCCAAGTGATGAATCTCTCAATCTACTACTGGATACCAACCTATGATTTTCCTTCTGAAAACTCTGGAACGATTGATTGATATCCATATACGATCTTGTCTTAATCGTAGTCTACTATCCTCGGTACAACAAAAAAGTAAAAGAAAGTCGGTGGAAGCGACTCCAAACATTCTCTAACAAGCCACGTCGAATGATTCCTACATTATACCTAGAAAATATACAATGGTTGCTTTCCTGGACCTTGAAAACGCCTTTGATAACATCAATACAACCTTATACTGCCCATTGGTTAAACGTCTCAGTCATAAGACCGATACTCACTTTCGGGGTGGTTGTATGGTGAACGGGCTTAGACAAAGCAGTCAACTGCATGAAGCTGAGCAACGAACAGCATACCTGGGCATAAGCGCAGTCTTACACACAACTTCCTCCGAAGCACTGGTCACTTGGGACCCCTCGACATTTTTAGCAGAAAAGTAGCTGCTTATGCAGCTATTCGCCTTAAGGCAAATTAGGTCCTTCTGGGAGGAAAATGCGATCTTGGACAACGAATCAGTCCACATTTATACAGATGGTTCAAAGACAGGTAGTTCCGCTATCCTAAGCTTAGCCTAAGCTTCTTCTTCCGCCTTCTCAACCACTGTAGCGTGTACTAAGTGAAAATCATGGTAATTAAAGAAATCCTGTCCTGGCTGAAGAATAAATATTTGCAATGGATATTCGCGTCTTTTCCAACAGTCAGGCTGTTATCAAATTTTTGGACTCATCTCGAAGGCCTATAAAGACTGCCGATCATATCCAATAGAGATAGCAGAGCGGGCATAAAGACATCCCAGGGAACTGTGCGGCCGACGAACTTGCCCGAAAGACAATCACCCATTTCATTTGTACATGTCCAGCACTCTTCCCAAAAAAGAAAACTCCATTTAGCAGTCTTCTTCTACAATGACTTAAGCGATTAAAGCAATACAGAGATGAAAAGTCTTTTACGCTTTCTCAAAAGCTCAAAATGTTTTCTTGAGTAGGAGGATTATTGATCAAAGTGCCATCATAACGAGCCAATAGGCCTAAGTGGGTTGATCTTTTTCCAACAGCAACTCTTCCCAAACCTTCTTCCTTCGCTAGCTAAACATAAAGTTTGAAAAGATGTTTTAGAAATTTTAGATTTCATAGAATCAGTTGAATTTAATTATATTCATCCGGGCTATTCTTCCTCATATGCTGAAGTATATTACTTATTTGTTGTATTTAACTTGGAAATGTGCTAAGCTAATCCTGAGCTCACAAAATTAGAAACGTCCAATGGCATCCAACCCTTTACTTCGAAGCTATTTGAGGGAACCATAAATTGTCAAGACAGTTCCATTGACAATTCCGCTTTTAACTTTCTTTCATTAAATAAAAGTATTCCGCAGGTTTCCCATTTAGGAACATTACTTTTCACGATGTAAAGGGTGTTTTTTTAAGACCTTGATAACTTTAAATAATAATACAAGACAGAAATACTATTGGAATGAATTCTTAATTATTATAATCTGGTAGATAATTTCATTGTTTATCTCTTTTAAAATTATTTCCGGTAAATGCCTGCTACAACTATGAGTTACATGGTCCATTCGATCAGTGCAATTTTTCACTACTTTTTCCAATATATCTGGCGGTATGCCGTCAATGGTGGCTTGATTATTGGCTTCCAATGCTTCAAGAGTTGCTGGTTTGTCAATGACTTAAAATAGCCCCATAAAAAGTAATCGAGAAGCGTAAAGTCGCACGAACGAGGGGTCAAGTTAACAGGACTTCATTCTGGAAATGAAGTTGACGCCAAATTGATTTTGCAATAAATTGTTGGTTAAGCGCGCTGTATGGCAAGTTGCGCCGTCTTGTTGGAACCAAATGTCGTCGATGTTTAGCTGATTAATTTTTGGAGACAAACAATTTTCCACGTAGTCAAAGGACAAAGGCCAACAAGTTAAGAATGGCGACGAATCGACATTTCGACGTCTTCTTCAACACTTCACGCTACAGCAGAAATATTCTCTTCGGTACGCACATTTTTTTGTCTTGTTGATGGTTTTGAATCGAGAAGAGTAAAATCATAGTAGTGCGAAATCGATCAATAACTGCACGAATTGCTTGCTCACTAGGCTGCCTATGTTAACCATAAAATTGACGAAGTGCTCTATGATATTCACGAACAGATTTATTTTTTTCAAAGTCAATTTCAATTGAATACAATTCGGAAACGTTATTCTGGCTTTAAATGGTTTATGATGAATTGCCAAACCTTACTAAACAGAAATGTCAACACAGTTTGACATTGACAGCTGCCAAACCATAGACAACAACCATAGAAACTTCTCATGCAGCCAAAAGAAACGTCTTTTATATAAACGAATTTCCCTCAGATTTGTCATACTCCTCTATTGACATGTATGCTGCTGATGTTCGGTTGTGTAAGAGTCGTCCTTTAAGCCTTTTCGATATGGGAATTTAATGAAATTGCAAGCTGGCCAAGATCCAATGGCCTTTGCTCAAAACCGATCACTTCTGTGTTGTATCAAAGAGGCTTACCGATACGTCATATCATTCTCAAACCAACCCATTTTCTTAATTAAAGCATACAGCTAGTTGATTTCAACTACCTAGAATAATCATATTAAACTAATTCTCGGCAAAATACGAGTATATGGAGTTCTTCGCATACGGTGGGCCAGAAAAGTATGCTCCTTTCAGTGCTTATTCGGATGCGGATGCCATATGCGGCAGGCTACTCATACGAGCAGAGGAGAAGAACATTGTCTTGTTCAGAAGAAGACGCGTATCCAGGCAATAAGAACCATACAGCCAAGTACTCGTAGATATGAAGAGGGAAATTTTGTAGTAAAATCACAGTAGGTACTGAGAATATGGAAAAACTATTTCTGTAGACTGTATATGGGAAAGAAGCCAAATATTCCGCCGTCAAGCAGAATAGACTATTCAACCGATAGGCAAAACGTTTGACCAAGTGACCAAAATGATGTGAGCAAAGCAATATCTAAGCCGAAATTTAACAAAGCAGCTTTGACATTGGTGTCGAAATACATTTTAGTAATGGTAGTAGCTTGAAAGTATTTGCAGTGTATTTTCCTGGAGGTTCTAGAAACTCCATTTTTAAACGGGAAGCCTTAAAAAACGATATGAGGAAACTAATAAATACTAACGGGCAGCTCCTTATCGGTGGCGATCTTAACTGCCGTCATCGAGATTGGAACTGTCTTCGAGCAAATAATTATGGGAATGTATTAGCTGAGCTCAAGTCTCGGTATCCAATTTCAATTTTATCCTCACCAAGTCCAACTTACTACCCACCTTCTGCTAAAGCAAATCCATCCACTCTTGTCTTGTTTATTACCAACACATTAGGTTTGATTAGTCAACCACTAACAGTAAATGATCTCAGTTCAGATCACTTGCCAGTAAAATGTTCTGTATTAGTGTCACCAAATTTCACTGTTACTCGTGTCAAAGACTTCAATAGGACTGATTGGTCACGGTATGCATCAGTACTGAAACGCAATTTAAGACATGTGTTTGGCGAAGAAAACGTGAGATTAGACTCTCCGGATTTCATTGACCATGCACTTGAAATGTTAACCTCGTCAATTCTAAGTACCGTTGATGAAGTGGTTTCTAGCAAGGTTTTGTGTATCAATGGTTCAACCAAACTGCCTAGATGAAGTTTCACAACAGCCTACGCAGGAAATGGCAGCAACTTAGGATAGAAGACTACTTACATGCGACCAGGTATCTTACTACAAGAATTAGACAGGAGATACAAATGTTTAAAAATAATGAGTGGAACCATAAACTGAGAGACTTAGACAAATGTAGTAAACCCTTTTGGAATATTCTAAAAGTTATTAAGAACAAGTGAACGTTTATTCCTTTCTTGAGAACTTCCACTGCACAAGCTGTCTCCAATTCAGAAAAAGCTAATATATTAGCCAGTACATTTTTTTCGAGCCACCAAATCTCGAGTACAGTAAATAATGCTACTGATAGAATTGTTGAAGGTTCTTTACGACTGATAAACAACCAAACTCAGCCTTATGACGCTGATACGGTTGGTCTGGATGAACTTAAATCGATTACCACTACTCTAAGAACTCGTAAGTCAGTTGGATTTGACGGGATTAGGAACATCTTCCTTAAATACCTTCCCACGTTGGCTCTCAAGATTTAGCAATAAATTTTTAACGGATGTCTCAAAATAGGTTACTTTCCCTCTGATTGGAAATGCGCCAAAATTATCCCAATCCCCAAACCAGGAAAGCCCTTGAATGATCCCTTAAATTATCGCCCCATAAGTCTCCTAAGTTCTCTTAGTAAATGTTTTGAAAAGGTCATTAAATACTCGTATAATTTAATGCTTCATCTGGAAGAATCTAATATCTTACCGCCACAGCAATTCGGCTTTCGCTCACATCATAGTACTTCACATCAAGTTTACAGAATAAAAAAACACGTACTTGATTCCTTTTCAGAAGGCAAAAGTACTGGCATGGTTCTCTTTGATGTCGAAAAAGCATTTGACACTGTATGGCACAATGGTCTTGTTCATAAACTCTTGCAATTTAATTTTCCTATGTATCTCATAAAAATCATCCAATCTTTCTTAACGGCAAGAAGTTTTAAAGTATTTGTGAACCAGACTTCATCTGATGTCCAATGTATTCCTGCCGGTGTTCCTCAAGGCTCCGTATTGGGCCCCATCCTCTACAACATCTTTACATCTGACTTTCCTTCACTTCCTGGATGTCATTCTGCAATATTTGCAGATGATACATGCATTTATTCGTCTGATTCGATAGGCTCGAATATTGAGTCTAACCTTGCAATCTGGATTAGAATGCCTACTGAAGTATCTTGCAGATTGGAAAATTAAAATTAATCCTCAAAAAACACAAGCAATCTTTTTCTCTCGAAAAAGAAAATCTTGTTTTTTACCTGCTGGGAATTTAATAGTCTGCGGAAATCAGATTGACTGAGCACCATTTGTTAAGTATCTAGGAGTCTTTATGGACAAGAGACTGACTTTTGGCCAACATACAAATAATGTCGTTAGTAAAGTCAACAACACCATTAAAGTTCTATACCCATTCATTTGTCATAATACAAATACGAGTATAAATAACAAAGCAGCTAGACCCGTCGGCTTCCTTACTTGTGGAGAGAATATCTCAATTCATTTCTAAAATCTGGTCAGAACAGGATATGCTTTATGGCGAGAATCTCAGTATTGTTTGTCCAGTCCACAAAAAAAGAGATCCCTCTCCGAAAAATATTAAGTGCCATTCGGGTTGTAACATTGAGATGTAGAGCGAATGACTACCAATGCTCCGGTCCGCAGAGTCGCCGAATATAACCCGAAAAAGAGGAAGACCTCAGCTTAGGTGGCATGCACAGAGAACTAAGATAAACAGTGTAAACCGGAAAGAAATGAGGGCTATCTACTCCATCATTACATGGCGAGGTCATAAATTTCAGATTACCAACGATCAGCTAAGGCTTTTTATTTAGTCCATCTAAGAAAAATAGCTGACTCTGAGACATTTGAGATACGATTGCTTGAATGAGTGGAAAAAGATTCAAAATTGTTTGTAACCACTGGCTGAAGAACATATTTACACATTTCTGCCAGAGGACTATAATTCTTTAAATACGAGTATGCTGTGCTCGAATGTACGAATTATACTCAGAGCAGACGGAAGTTTCAAATAATTAAGTTTTCATTACTCACGAGTATTGTGAGTGTACAAGTGAAGCAACATGAATGTGACACACGTGTTAATTGATCAGAGTATTCCCATGTATGCCCTTTGGGAGACAACATTCTTGTGTTTGCACGCCTATGGCTCTTGTGTTGCACGTCTGTCTTGTAAATTGATTAAATATTTCTGCAAATGTCTCCCTTAGTCATGGATCTTTGCACAGTAATGTCGCTTCACATTTTGAAATTAAAATAAAAGAAATCCCAATCAACGTGTTTCATATTCTTGAAGTAGCAGATACAGCTTTAAGACATTCATTTTATCTTTTTTAAGGAAAGTTGCTAAAAAATGTTAAAGTAACCAAACAGAACTATTGGAAAATTTTTCTATCAAACATGTTGCAAATAAACATCCAATCCAATCCAAAAACCAGTGTCAATGAGCCTCAAATGCGTTCAATATTTCATGCAGCGCAGACGGTTCTATATACATATTAATCAAAGGCCTTTCCTTTCGAAAGAGCGGACAAAACATACGAGTTCTTACACTCTCATTCGCTGATGACAAAGGATGATAACCGAAGGAAAACTAAAGGGTCTTCCTAAAGGCACTTCCGAACTTTGACAGTTGACAGCGGCCATATTGTTGAAGCTTCATCTGCCAAATTGGCTGTCATTTAATCAGTCTGTTTTGCCAAATCACCATGAACGGATATAGCGTTCAACAATACGTGCAAATCATAAAATTATTTTATCAAAATTGGTGTTCTGTCCGGGCAACCTTCAGCGCGCTTCGCCCATTTTGCGGTCGCCATAATCGTCCTACCGGGAGGACTATTCGCAGTGTGGTGGATACATTTGAGTCCACTGATTCAGTAAATGATAAACCAACACTCGTACGCAAGATCCGATGCAGTCGATTTCGCGTCGCTCACAAAATCTCGGCCTTTCGCAGACCACAACTTGGAGATTTTCGCGTCGTGATTTTTGCCCGTGTCCGTACAAAATTTAAATGACCCAGGAGCTGAAGGTTAACGACCATAGACAACTGACCCTAATTTTCATCGAAAAATCATCTTCAGCGATAAGGCCCATTTCTTTATTAATGGGTCGAATTTGGGACGATACCAATCCACATGAAATCCAAGAGTATCCAATGCATCCCGAAAAAGTCACTATTTGGTGTGGATTTTGGCTGGCGGCGAAATCCGTCTATATTTCTTTGAGAACGACGTTGGCCACGCCATCACCATCAACGGCGAGCGCTATAGGTCGATGACAACCAACTTTTTTTGGCCTGAATTCGATGATATGGACACCAATGACATGTGGTTTCCACAGGACGGCGCTACGTTCCACACAGCTCACGCCACATTGGAAATTCTGCACGAACGATTCGAGGACATGGTCGTCTCAGGTGGAGGTGAAGTGAACTGGCCACCGAGATCGTGCGATTTGACCCCGTTCGGCTTTTCCTTGTGGGGTTTTCTGAAGTCGCAGGTCTATGCGAATAAGCCACAAACCACGGTGGCCCTCCAAGCCAACATAACCTATGCCATCGGTTAAATTCAGCCTGATTTATGCACCAGAGTCATGGACAATTGGACATTTCGGATTCGCGCCATCCAGAGAAACCGTGGCAGACATTTGAACGATGTTGTATTCCATACGTAATGGCATCGATAGGCGTTTTAAACGAATAGAAAATTTCGGTGATATCTTATAAACACCTCGACTATGAATGCATTCAACTAGGTACAGAATGCGATCTGAAACGTGACAAAACCCCCTTCAAATACATAATGAATGTGATTGGCTTCGGAGACTGAAGAGAAAATATGGCTTCAATGCATTTTCTTTTGTTGATAAGCCGCGGCCATATAATCATAACACTATTGCCTTTTCGATGGCTAAAACAGAATGGAATGCGGTCTCGGATAGTGTGTCAAAAATTGAGGGTCCAAGCCACAAGCTTCGGTTTAAAAATGACTACTTAAAATTACTTAAAGAAATACAAAGTGATATAGCTGAGGAACTACAGTGCATGACTATCACAAGACACTTAATACGACCAGCCCGTTCAAATTGAACTTGAATTACAACAAGAATGCCGGAGCAATATCGAAGCAAATAATATCTCAGTTATATTAGACGATAACCACTGCGAAGGTATAAGACCATTGAACGGCCAGTGATGAACCCAAAAATGAATGAGTCTCTCAAACTAAGACACTCAACTTCATAGCTTTTTTAGTTATACATAAATTCATAATTTACAGCAGTGAAAAAGGCCTGCGAGATGAACAAGATACTGGGCGTAGCAAATGTGAGTATGCCTTAGGGCTCTACTCTGTGTCCGATAGTCTTTTTTACAACTTTTTTTGATGATATATTTGTTAAATGACACAATTCTCTGATTTCAGCGTATTTCAAACTAATTACTTACTTACTTAAGGCTGCGCTACAGTCGGGGTGGACCTCAGTCAACAAGCGACTCCAGCCATTTCAATCTCTTTTGCTTGCTGCCTCCAGTTTTGTACGCTTAGTTGGCCGAGGTCACCTTCCACTTGCGTGGCCCACCTGAGACTCGGTCTTTCTCTACTGCGCTATCTCTTGAGGGCGGATTCGAAGACTTTACGGACGGGAGCGTTGATTTTCATCCGCTCCACATAAACCAGCCACTTTAGTCGTTGGATTTGCATGTAGCCTATTAAGGGACCCAACACTCCACTTGCATATCGGATGTTCATTGTCCTTATAATTCTAGATTGACATCGACCAGTACCCTGTGATCACAACTTGGAGGTAAAATAGGGTAAAGTCGCCTATTACCGGCCGTCCACAGTATGCGACCACCTTCAAAAAAAGTCTCTGTAATAACGAAAGTATGGCGACACCTCTCTGTTTACAGTCTTAAAAGCATTCATCTTTTTATTCTACCATCTGTCAGTACGATCCTTCGCAAAAGGCAGCTGAACGTTTTCAATTATGAGCTCATTAGTTGCGAGATTTCGTTGAGAATAGATCGGCTGTAGTTTTGGTGACAAAACACTTAGTAGAGGTTGTGACGGAATTAGTGGTTTAAGCGAAATCTTTAGAGGTAAGTGTGCTTAAATGTTTTTTTTAGAGTATGCAAAACTATAGTAATACTCGTACTAAAATAGCTCATAGATGTGAACAAATATTGTATTTATGGTTAATTTTAAGTGGGCCGGAGATGGGACACGCCAACTGTGGGTGTTGCCTTTATTCGTCCTCCCTGGCCGACAGAGTTTTTTTTTTCCATTTTCAGTGAAGGGCATAATATGAACATCTAGACTACAATAGCGCTGTATGTGTAAACAAAATCGTTACAATTTAAAAATAACCAGGATTCGGCCACCTTTTTATAATAAAACTTCGGCCCCTTTTAAGATTTTTTAGGATAGACTTTTTATCGCTCTATGTATAGGCACTTTCATACTTTAAAAATTATTGTTATTTGATAGGTTGTTTTAAGCAACATGAGCCAGGTAACTAAGCAAAAATGTGTCCACAAAAGTCAGGATTTGGCTCAAACCCTACTTGAAATCCGCCATTTATAAGGGAAGCCTGAAGGAAGTTTGGTGTTCCCAGAGCCTCTATTCAGGATCGAGTATACGGAAGAGCCTTAGACGAATGCGGACGAAACCGGATTTAGCACGGCGCCTAAAACGGGAAACGTACCAAAGGGCTACAAAAATCTCAACAAAATCAAGAAATTCAATGAATTTAATTTTATCATGCACAGCCTGTGGAAAAACTCTTCCTCCCATGGTTGTTTTACCCTACAAAAGATCACCTGGTTGGTTGAAAGTGATTGAAAACACCAAGTCCGATTGGGTTTTTGGGAAAACCGAAAGCGGTTGAATGATGAGTGAAACTTTTCTTCAATATGTGAACTAAGGGCTGAACATTTGGTTCCTACAAAACAATGTCAAACGCCTAGTTTTCTTTTTTGTGGATGGATATGACATAAGTCGTATATGTCAATCGAATTGAGCGATTTCTGTAGCTCTAATGACATCATTTTATATACGCTTCCGCCCAATACTACGCACATTATGCAACCAGCGGATGTAGGAGCTTTCAAGGGTCTTAAATCAGACTATCAAAATGTTGTCAGTGAATGGCACAGGCATCCTGGTCATCATGGGAATACGATTAACAAGGAAAGTTTTTGTAAAGTTCTTAGTGAGATCCTCACATGCAAAGACAGGACCACATTGATACAAAAAGCGTTTGCAAAATGTGGCCGTTGACTGACTATTCAAAGTGTGTGCAAAACACGTTGGAGGCTGTAAATCAAACCGATAGTGAGTATTTCAGGCCCAGCTAAGCCTGGGAAATATTGAGTGTCATTTTGTACAGGAACAAAATTTGACGAATCCCAGCGATATAGAGGGCACAAACCAAGTCGACTATGATGGCCAGATGATAAGAATCCCTTAACTAGCACAGTCCTCTGGCAGTGAAAGCATTCAAGGGCAGCTGACAACATTTCACCTAGTCCAGCTGGTAAGAAATATCGTTTATTTGTTTTTTTTCTTGACTGGCATCATATCTACTTAGGTACCTACCTACTATATTTATTTTCGTTCAGCGCCACTTAGCGAAATTTCTCCAATTGATGGTACGGTCTTGCAAGATATTTGCTCGCAAATTTCTGAAGAAAATAAAACAGTACGAATTGGTAGGTTTTTATTTGTTAGTAGGTACCTATGTAGTAGAAGATATTGTTTTTTAATTTTACTTTTAGAGCCTGTAACATCTTGTAAGGCTTCGAAGTCGTCTGAAATCCAAATCCGGTCACCTTTTGACAAGCATTTAGTTTATCCAAAGCCGGTCCCAAAATCTAAGAAAAAAACTCAAAATGTTGACAGAACACCAATGTCCATATCATCTACGGCTTGGAAAGCTTTTCAAGTGAATAAAGCAAATGTAAAATTGAAAAATACGGTTGACATTTAGAAAAGGAAACTTTATCGGCTAAAGAAAAGGGAATAAAAGGCATGTAAGAAGCCAATAGGTGCACGTAAGAAAATCATTCAGAAATGCCTAACTTGCGACGAAGACGCCCTTACTGATGTCGAAGAGGATGATTTGAAGAACATCGGATGTGACTCATGTGAAAATTGGTTTCATTTTAAATGCACATCTCTGTCGGACATGTCCTTTGTAGAGGCTGAGGCATCTGACTTTACTTACTTACTTTAGGTGGCGCTACACCTAGCTTCTCCAGATAGCTCGATCCCTGGCTAGCTGTCTCCAGTTTCGCACGCTAAGTTGGCTGAGGTCCTCTTCCACTTGCGTGCGCCACCTGAGTCTTGGCCTTCCTCTACTGCGCTGTCCATCGGGGGCGGATTTGAAGACTTTTCGGACCGGAGCATTGGTGTCCATGCGCTCTACATGACCCAGCCATCTCAGTCTTTGGATCTTCACTCTTCTGGCTAGGTCCATGTCGCTGTACAGTCCATACAGTTCGTCGTTGTATCTCCTAATCCACTCACCGTCAATGCAGACGGGACCAAAGATCTCCCGAAGAATTATTCTCTCGAAGCAACCAAGAACACCCTCATCCATTTTTGATAATGTCCATGCCTCTGCGCCATAGAGCAGGACCAGGATTATTAAAGTCTTATAAAGGGTGAGTTTTGTTGTCCGAGGGAGGGCTTTGCTACTCAATTGCCTTCTTAACCCAAAGAAACAGCGGTTGGCAAGAGTTATTCTTCGCTTGATCTCAGCGCTGGTGTCGTTGTCTGTATTTATAGCGGAGCCTAGGTAGACAAAGTCCTTAACTACCTCAAAATTATATCTGTCGAGGGTGACCTTGTGCCCGAGACGTCGGAGTTGGTTGTCCTTTTTGCTTGACAGCATATACTTGGTCTTGCCCTCATTGACCGCTAAACCCATTTTCGCCGCTTCCGTCTCAATACTCGCGAAAGCGCCACTGACATCACACTGCTTTCTCCCGACGAGTAGTTGGACGGACTTTTGAAAGATAGTGCCTCTTGTGTTTGCTCGTGAGTTTTGCACTATTCTTTCAAGTACGATGTTGAAAAAATCGCATGACAGCGCATCGCCTTGTCTAAATCCTTTCTGGACATCAAAGGTCTCGGTGAGATCTTCACCGACCTTGATGGAGCAGCGTGCATTCTCCATCGTCATCCTGCACAGACGGACGAGTTTGGCAGGGATGCCAAAACTAGACATTGCTCTACATAGCTCGTCTCTATAGATGCTGTCATACGCAGCCTTAAAATCGATGAATAGGTGGTGGGTATCGATCTGAAGCTCATGGGTCTTCTCCAAGATCTGCCGTAGTGTGAATATCTGGTCGATGGTGGACTTTCCTGGCCTGAAGTCACACTGATATGGACCTATCAGGTTGTTGATGAACGGCTTCAGGGGTTCACACAATACGGCGGATAAGATCTTATATGCGATGTTAAGGAGACTGATGCCTCTGTAGTTGGCGCAGTTCAGAGGGTCTCCTTTCTTGAGAATTGGACAAACAATGCTGAGGTTCCATTCATCGGGCATACTTTCGTCCGACCATATTTTACAGATGAGTCGGTGTATGCTCCTTACCAAGTCATCGCCTGCCGCTTTGAAGAGCTCGGCAGTCAGGCCATCCGCACCAGCTGCTTTGTTGGACATAAGCTATCTTCACTTCATCCAGGTCGGGTGGACGGAATTGTTGGTCATCATCGTCCAGGTTGAAAGGTTGATTCGGTTGATTCTGCCTAACAGCGGTATTTGGTCCGTAGTTGCCGTTATACAGTCTTCAGAAATGGTATTTCTAAATCCTCAGCACCGACTGCGATTTTACTACAATGTTCCCTTGTTCATCTCTACAGGCTTCGGTTCGGGGTTTGTTTCCGCGGCATGTTATTTTTACCTTTTGATAAAACTTCCGAACCTCATTCCTGGAGTAGCATCTCTCAATTTCCTCGACCGCACACTTTTCATGCTCTTTCTTCTTCCCCCTGAGAAGCCGATGTTCGTCTCTCCTCTTCCGCTCATAGAGGTCATGAGCACCTCTGGTCCTTCTATGTAGCGCCGCTTTATATGCATCTTGCTTAGCTGCATGTGCTTGCCGGCAATTATCATCAAATCAGGGGTTTCGTTGTGGTGGACGAGTGAAACCCACCACATCAGAAGCAGCATCTCTGATGGCGTTTTGGCAGTGTTTCCAATGGTCTTCGATGCTTGATGCTGGCGGCATTGGACCTCTTAAGAGATTAAGAGACACTCGATCGGAGAAGGACTTGGCGATCTCTTGCGATTGTAGCCGTCTGACGTCGAATTTTCTCACATCATTAGTTTGTCTTGGCGTAGTTTGGGATATCCGCAACCGTACCTTGGCTACAACAAGGTAATGGTCCGAGTCGATGTTGGCTCCTCGGAACGTACGGATATCCATAATGCTGGAGGAGTGTCTTGCGTCGATCGCAATGTGATCAATCTGGTTGACTGTTGATTGATCAGGAGTTCTCCAAGTCCCCTTGTGTATGTCGAGATGTGGGAACCGCGTGCTAGCCACGACAATGTTTCGCCCCGCCGCAATGTCGATTAGCCTGAATCCGTTATCGGAGGTGGTGTTGTGCAGGCTATATTTTCCGATTGTTCCACCAAAGATACCTTCTCTTCCTAGCTTTGCATTAAAATCACCGAGCACAATTTTAATGTCATAGCTAGGGCATTGCTGGTAGGTCTTGTTGAGGAGCTCGTAGAAGGCATCCTTGGTGTCGTCATCTTTCTCCTCTGTGGGGGCATGCGCGCATATGAGGCTTATGTTGGCGAATTTAGCCTTGAGGCGGATTGCTATGAGGCGCTCGCTCACATGCCGGAAGCTGAGGACTTCTCGTCTTAGTCTGCCTCCGGCAACAAATCCGCATCCAAATAAGCGCTGCTTTTGCGGTCGATAGCAATTGCCGTAGTAGATGTCGCAGTTTTTCATCTTCTTTTTGTCCGGCCCATCCCATCGCATTTCTTGGATGGCGGTTATGTCTGCTTTGCAGCAGTCTAGGGCCTCCACTAGTTGCTCGGCTGCACGTGGTCTATTAAGGGATCTAACATTTCACGTGCATATCCGAAGCTCATTGTCCTTAAATCGTTTGCGTGGGTTGTCAACAGTAGATTCGTCCATATCCGAGGCTTATTGATACTTCGTAAATTCTTGTTTTTTTAAATAGCCAGGCAGTTACCCCGGCGGCACAACCCCCAACCTGGAGGACCAGTTCCACTTTGAGTGCCCCTAGGACGAGGGGTCGGTTACACCGAAACCAGTAACCCGTTCCGGGATGTGAGCGCTGCCGTTGGCCCTTATAGGGCTCGTCCGCCACCATCTCTTTTCCAGGACCCTGACTAAGTCCTGGAAATCCTTTCCGGCCTGAGCTCCAAATATGTCGGAGTAGCCCGGATAAAGCCTTGTCTTGTTTTTCCGACACTAATCCTGGTTAATGGCGCAGGAAACTCGCCATTTGCCCCCTTCACTTCGCAACCTCTAGTGAGATTCCCAGATGGCGCCACGGGGAGGCGTGAAGTAGGACTTATTAGCAGAGCTGCAAGATGTTCGGCTGCTGAGGCTCATTCTCGTCATTTAAGGAACCAGCACCTGTCGGAAGATGCTACTTCTACGAGGCCTTATACTAATCGTTGGCATCTGACTTTATTTGCACATATTGTACCAAAACTTGTACTTGAGGTATTGGTCCTAGCTATAACTGGGCAGTTTAAGCCTAATAATTCATAAGAAAATCTATTTTCTCACATTATTTATATTTTATAATATTCTTAAGAACCCAAGATTATGAATTGTGATAAATTTTAATTTTTTTTCTCGAAAAAATATTTGTAAGAAGTTAATTTCTTCTTTTTTTTTTATTCTGATAGCCGAGGATGGGGGCATGAATGGCCGACTTTGAGATACAGTGGGCCGGCCACATAGAACACAAATTTGAATAAAAATGTTAAAGTTTTTTGCTTTAAAATCATTCAGACATTCACAGATAGGTTTAAAATTGCAGGTTTTATGAAGCATTTTCCAAAAAAGTTCTCTACCCTAAGTACAATTGATGTATAGCAATAGATACGAGTATCTGCCTGTTGCCACTGACTTTATTTCTTCAGCACTCAACCATGTTTCATATGCACATATCCAAAATCTTAGAACAAAAATACAGACCATGAATATAACGGATACTATCTACAATAGATATAGTAGAAAACTAAAGGACTCATCTGTTACCACCTTCATTTCCACACTGTACATTTGTTCATCATAAATGCGATTCATTTCTACAAATAACCCTGTCAAATCTTAAATACGAAAACCCATTCATTCATTGTCATTGTTCTTATACCCCATTCATTCGCATCATCGTTTAGAGAGTCATAAATAACAACCCTAAGCATGACCCCCGACAATTATTATCATCATTTTACACCCTTCCATTCCAGCTCGCATTTTAACAATAGCTCTATACCAGTGGCACATGACCGCCTCTAATATAAATAAATGTTTAACATCCCCGCCTTCAATAATAGACGGCGGTCGGTGGCGGCGCCAAAACAAAAGCACTAAAGTAGCAGAACCAAACAAGCTCGTCTATCCAGAACCGATGTTTTGGGCCCCAATTTGCCCGTCCAATTGTTCAGACAAGCGGAAATCATAATTCAGAAAACCGACGAATATCTGTGATTGCGATTGATTCGCAACAAATAATTTGGAAATGAAAATCACCAGCCATTGCAGGGTTCCATGTTGAAGCCCCCTCTGATGCTAACATTTCGCGTGATAAATGATTGGTGTACAATATATTTTTTATTTTTTTGACAGATGTGAGTAAACATGTACTGTACACATTGTGCATATGTACGGACGTATCGGTATCCGTATCTTTATTTTGCACAGTCGCCAGCAAATGTACAGTCTAATAAAATTGAGCAATGGAAAGTATTAAGGCTCGAGGAAGTGAAGTTTTGAATTAAAGGACTCTACCCGCAGATGGAGAAGGATTTATGAAGGGAGTGCTTTTTGACACAGATAATTTCGAAAAAAATTTTAAAAACACATTCCAATGTGAGTTATTCACAGAATTGTTTTCCATCAATTAAAGTAAACCATTTGATAGCACGTCTGTTACCATCATCCCTGCGGGCGTATCAGGCAAAATGTTTAACCACTCTGAGAATAATTGGATACAAGAATGGTTTACAGCTTTTGAACGCACCCTGTATGATGTTTGTGTTTCCCATTTTTGCTGAAAGATGAGCCATTCAAGTATTTAAGCGCATGAACTATGGAGGGTGTTATGAAGTCGTGGAAAATGTTAAAGGACTCAGCCACCACGATGGTTTAAAATTTATAGCAATATGCTTGCAGTATGAAAGCTGTTGCAACAGATCTAGGTTGCACAATCGATTAAAAACATTTTAAGGCATATTCACCCTGCTGAAATAAGTGCTGGAAGCAAAATTAATTGCAGCTTGGGTGGACAGCAATCATGTGCTGCGAGAATATCTACTTTCAAGAAAATATTGAAACAACACCAGCTTACTGGCATGTCGCTATTACTTCTCCGATGCTTTAAATAAGAAAGCTTGGTTGAACCTTGATTGCGAAGAGGAACTGCGGATGATGGCAGTATTACGCAGCGGTTTCCGGCAAGATTCAGTTTTTTAGGTTAATGCTGAGGTACATATAATTGCTATTGAATCATACCAAGCGACTGTCTGGAGCAGCAATTCTATAAATAAATCGACAATTCTTGCACTACAAATGGGTTTTTACCTTATTGTCTGAGGTTGTCTTCTTCACGAGAATCAAGAAGCTGATTTCTGGTAGTTTGACTAACCTTTCAGTACTACTACCTCTTCTTCATTAAAGTTTAGCACTTGGATGTTATCTTCGACAGCATTCGTCTTTGGATTTCATATATTGCGTCGAAAACTTTCAGGTGCCTCTTGACACGTTTACAAGAAAATGATATCTTGAGATTACGAAGTATCCCTCAGTCGTGACTAAAATCTGACCCGGGAATGAGAATGAAGCCATATATTGAAAAGCTTCCGACAGTTTTAATGTAGCTACATACAATGATAAAAAAATGTATATACAAGACGAAGCGGTAGGTAGTCAGGGGTGTAGTGCATCAGTGTGACATTTTAATGGACAACCAGCACTTCGTCCAACTCTTTTGAATGGTTTTGAAGCTAATGCGGTGAGGAATTACGACGCCAGATGACTACATTCAAGAGATCCACTGCCGCCAGCATCAAGGATCTATGACCAGTGGCAACACCGCCAAAAAACCATCGGAGATGCCGCTTCTGATGGGTTTCACTCGACCTACATAACCAAACCCCTGGTTCGATGATGAATGCCGGCAAGCACATGCAGCTACACAAGATGCATATAAAGCGGCGCTGCAGAGAAGGACCAAACTGCTCATGAGTTCTATGAGCGGAAGACGAGAGACGAACATCGGCTTCTCAGGAGGAAGAAGAAAGAGCAAGAGAAGCGCGCGATCGAGGAAATTGAGAGATGCTACTCCAGGAATGAGGTTCGGAAGTCTTACCAAAAGGTAAAAAATAACATGCCACGGAAACAAACCCCGAACCGAAGCATGTAGAGATGAACATGGGAACATCGTATATAATCGCAGCCTTTGCTGAGGATTTGGAAAGAACATTTCTGCAGGCTCTGTACCGGCGGATGTAGGCCAATAATTCCGTCCGATCGGCAGGGTGAAGTAAGGACAGCAATATCTAACCTTCGATCGAACAAAGCTGCTGGAGCGGACGGTCTTATTGCCGAGCTCTTCAAAATGGTTAGCGATAATATCGCAAAGAGCAAACACCAACTACTATCTAAGATATGGTCGGACGAAAGTATGCCCAATGTATGAAACCTCAGCATTGTTTGTTCGATCCATAGCAAAGGAGACCTTCTGTACTGTGACAACTACAGAGGCATCAGTCTTTTTAACATCACCAACAACCTGATTCATCCATATCATTGTGGCTTCAGGTCAGCAACGACTGACATCCACTAAATATTCATGCTGAGCTTTAGATTGATACACGCCAACCATTCATCAACACCGCGTATGACAGCATCTATAGAGACGAGCTATAAAGAGCAATGTCTAGTATTGGCATCCCTGCCAAACATGCCCGTCCATGCAGGATGACGATGGGGAATGCACGCTGCTCCATCAAGGTCGGTAAAGATCTCACCGAGACCTTTGTTGTCCAGAAAGGATTTAGGCAAGGCGATGCGCTGTCATGCGATTTTTCAACATCATACTTGAAAGAATAGTGCAAAACTCACGAGCAAACACAAGAGGCACTATGTTTCAAAAGTCCGTCCAACTACTCGCATTAGCCGACGATATTGACATAACCGGGAGAAAGCAGCGTGATGTCACGTTTTCGCGGGTATTGAGGTGGAAGCGGCGAAATTGGATTTAGCCGTCAGTGAGGCCAAGACCAAGTTTATCTTGTCAAGCAAAAAGGCAGCCCAACATCGACGGCTCGGATACTCGTAGAATGTCACCTTCGACATAAGTATATAACTTTGAGGTAGTTATAGTAGAATTTGTCTATCTAGGCTCCGCTATCACTTCAGACAACGAAACCAGCGCTGAGATGAAATGAAAAATAACTCTTGCCAATCGCTGATTCTTTGGGCTAAGAAGGCAATTGACTAGCAAAGCCGTCTCTTGAAGAACAATAATAATCCCAGTCCTGCTATATGGCACAGAGTCATGGAAGAGAGAAGATCCCAAGTCTAAGATGGCTGGGTTATGAAGAGCGGATGGTGATCAACTCTGCGGTTGGAAAAGTCTTCGAATCCACCTGTGAGGGATAGCCAAGTTGAGAGAGATGCAACTCAGTTGGGCCGCGTAAGTGGAAGGGGACCTTAGCCAACTTAGCGTTCAAAACTGGAAACAGCTAGCGAAGGATCGAGTTTCCTGGAGACGCTTGTTGACTGAGCCCAGATCTTGTCTAAATACATAAGGTATTCATTCCGAAATTGGAGTACAATGCCCACCTCTGGTCACGAAGTTTTTAACATCCTTGCACTTGCTAGATACGATTCAAATCGAGCATTTGAAAATGAAACTCCGTACCTTATAGTTCAATTAAAGAAAGCAAAAACAAAAAAAATGAGAGTAAATAGGACTTGATAGAACTCATAGCTTAGAAGTTCTAATAGCACCTGAGCAAATAAGAGAGAACATTCCATACGAGTACATACACTATCATCGCCCGACGGTTGTCATTTCCAACTTAAGTTTGGAAACTCAATTACTACGAATGTAGCTACACCACAAAAAAAAGTTCGAACAAGGAATAACTTCAACACTTTTATCCACCCAATCGCATCCAGAACTCATTGCCTTTCCGACATCCAACAGATGTTCCCAATATCCCAAACAAAACTGCTCCTGACCCTACCAAAAAAAAAAGAATCCAAACTTTCTCTTTATTGACTCTTGCATATAGCTGCATCTGTAAGTTCCACGCAACTTAAAATTAAGCTATTCCTCCGCATGCAGTAACTGTAGAGACCAAGTTCTCGTGTTCGTACAGTCTCCTCGTAATATTTTGAACAAGCCCTGTTCCTACAAAATCCAAGTATCTCTGCAGATTTTTAAACGGCAATTCATATTAACAATGAAAATATACCCAGCAGCGTTTGTTTATCTTTTCGTTCTTCTTATCTGTAACAGCAACAGAAGCAATAGCTTGAGGTGACACCCAACTAGACCCTGGTTGCACCTCACAATTGCCGGATGTCATCGTTGGCAAATTAAATTACATACTTTTCCTTTGACTTTGGCAGCACTGTCATTCCGGCAGGATATTGAAATTTCCCTCAAACGATATAATCGCCTTCCACTGTCCCCATCCTGGTTTCTGACTGGATACGGGTTGGGTTCAGTATTTCATGCAGTTTTGCAGATAAAGTTGTGAATACAGAACCACTGACTGCGGTTAGATAGATTAACACTGTCTCTGTGTGGTCTGCGGATTCTCTGGAAATTCGATGTTGATCAGGATAATTGGTGGTTTGCATTTTAAAAGTGCCTTCTGGCGTTGAAGAGTTATATTTTAGCATTTTAATACGAGAAAAGTTTTTTACTTAAACTTTTGAAACTTCAAAGATTTAGTTAGGGAATCTTTTACTATTTTTTTTTTTATGACAGAGTCATGGTGTTATGCAAAAAGAAATAAGCATCTCTGCGGTATGTACGTGTCTTTAAAATTCACAGTAAAGTTATAAATCAGTTGTCTTTGAGTAAACACGTTCCCGAGCTGCATCTACAATAGTTCGTGTTTCTAAGTGGATGGCGATGACGTTGTAAGTTGATGGTGAAGTCCGACTTCTAATCATGATACTTTCATTCCCTTTCAGTACGATCGGGAATACATTGAGGAACCGATATTGAAAAAATCATCTACTTTTGGAACGTCCATCTGAATATTCAGCTCAAAAAGCGGTTCGATGTTCGAAGGGGAAACATTTAAATGCAGAGACATCACCAAACTCTTGGCCCCACTTGCTAGCGATCTAAATTTAAGTAGCGTGTAGGATTATACCAGGTGAGTTTAGGTAGATTGATCCCTATTTACTATATCAATGACGAACCGCAGATAACAACTTAGACTCTTATTACTCCCCTATTAGCCTCTGACATATCTGTATGACTTCCTTCATGTAAGCTAGAATAGAGGTAAGCGTCTTGCTGCCTGAAAAGCAATATGCCTGAAAACATGGAAAATTCTGCGGTACTGCGGCTTACAATATACTACTGCGCTTTTCATCGATGTTCGGATGCGTTATTAGAATGCTTGACTCGGGCTCACAACACTTATCTTGTGGACAATAGCCATGAGGAAGAATTGACCCATAATTTCGGATACTAACAATAGCATGCATGTCTCCACTGCTATGGTACGAGTACATGTCCGTCCACTCATAGCTAAACGATAGTTCTAACGTCCATGTACTACGTGTCGGACAATGTCTAACAACTGTGTGCTCTAAAACGCAGACGTTCCTAGACGTGATCTATTATTGTTGCGCTTGATGGTCTTTTAGTAGATCTTCTCAAGACTAAGGTTGTTCCTTTCAGGAGAAAAAAAACAAACAACTGACTGAGTCTGACCAACCTAGTGCCTAAAGCCACCTGATTCTCAAATGAAGCCAAAGGACAATGTTCTGTCGAGACTGTTTGAGGACTTTTTCCGATGTTAAATTTAGGATGCACTGACGAATCAATCTTGATTTTCATATCACAATCTGCAATCGCAAAGCGATCTGCTCTTGAAAGAAAATTGTCTTTGGTACAACACGTGCTGCAGTCTGATTACCCTGCGCTTGGACTGTGGTCTTATGTAATGAGACAAGAACTCCTGTTGTGCCAGAACCTAGAATCTAAGCCAAGAAAAGGAATGTAATCGGATCGTCACGGATAGATCGAGAAAGATTTTAGATTGCGTCTTTGAGAAATGACAAATTTTACTGCTACGCTTTTTATGAGACTGATGACGATACTGCTGAACACTATCTCTATGAGTGTTTGGCAGAGCGTATGCCTATATCAGGTTATAGGTACTTGTACTCGCCCCTGATGTGATCTGTACTGGTAGTGTAGCCACTGTTTAATGAAGGGTTTGTTTGCCTTTCTACGACAGATTGAGAAATGTCAGTAAGAAAACGTGCAATCACTACAACGCACTTTGATGTTGAAGAAATTGCATGACAGCGTATCGCCTTGTCTAAATCGTTTCTGGACATCAAAGGACTCGGTGAGATCTTTATCGATTTTGATGGAGCAGCGTGCAATCTCCATAGTCATCCTGCACGGACGAGTTTGGCAGGGATGCCAAAACAAGATATTACTCCGTATAGCTCGTCTCTATAGATGCTGTCATACGCGGCTTCAAAATCGATGAATAGGTGGTGGGTATCGATCTTCTCCAAGATCTACCGTAGTGTGAATATTTGGTCGATGGTGGACTTTTCTGGCCTGAAGCCACGCTGATATGGACCTATCAGGTTCTTGACGAACGGCTTCAGGCGTTCACACAATACGGCGGATAGGATCTTGTATGCGATGTTCAAAGGGACTCCTTTCTTGAAAATCGGATAAACAATGCTGAGGTTCCATTCATCGGGCATACTTCGTCCGACCATATTTTACAGATGAGTCGGTGTATGCTCCTTACCAAGTCATCGGCTGCCACCTTGAAGAGCTCGGCAGTCAGACCATGGGCCCAGCAGCTTTGTTGGACTTAAGCTTCGATATAGCTATCTTCACTTAATCCAGGTCGGGTGGACGGAATTGTTGGTCATCATCGTCCAAGTTGAAAGGTTGATTCTGCCTGGCAGCGGTATTTGGTCCGTCATCGCCGTTATACAGTCTGCAGAAATGGTCTTTCCAAATTCTCGGCATCGACTGCGATTCTACTACGATGTTCCCATGTTCATCGCTACAGGCTTCGGTTCGGGGTTGTTTGAACCTCATCCCTGGAGTAGCATCTCTCAATTTCCTCGACTGCCCGCTTCTAATGCTCTTTCTTCTTCCTCCTGAGAAACCGGTGTTGGTCTCTCCTCTTCCGCTCATAGAGCTCATGAGCAACTCTGGTCCTTCCATGCAGCGCCGCTCTATATGCATCTTGTTTAGCTGCATGTGCTTGCCGGCATTCATCATCATTGTGGTGGACGAGTGAAACCCAGCACATCAGAAGCAGCATTTCTGATGGCGTTTTGGCAGTGTTTCCAATGGTCTTCGATGCATGATGCTGGCGGCATTGGACCTCTTAAAAGATTAAGAGACACTCGATCGGAAAAGGACTTGAAGATCTCTAGCGATTTAAGCCGTCTGACTTCGAATTTTCCCACAGCATTAGTTTGTCTTGGCGTAGTTTGGGATATCCGCAACCGTACCTTAGCCACAACATGGTCCGAGTCGATGTTGGCTACTCGGAACGTAGGAACATCCATAATACTGGAGGAGTGTCTTGCGTCGATCGCAATGTGATCAATCTGGTTGACTGTTGATTGATCAGGAGTTCTCCAAGTCGCCGCAAAGTCGATTCGCCTGAATCCGTTTTCGGAGGTGGTGTCGTGCAGGCTATATATTCCGATCGTTCCTCCAAAGATACCCTCTCTTCCTAGCTTTGCATTAAAATCACCGAGGACAATTTTAATGTCATAGCTACGGCATTGCTCGTAGGTCTTGTTAAGGAGCTCATAGAAGGCATCCTTGGTGTCGTCATCTTTCTCCTGTGTGGGGGAATGCGCGCATATAAGGCTGATGTTGGCGAATTTAGTCTGCCTTCGACAACAAGTCCGCATCCAAATAAGCGCTGCTTTTGACGTCGATAGCAATCGCCGTAGTAGATGTCGCAGTTTTTCATCTTTTTCTGTCCGGCTCATCAAATGGCGGTTATGTCTGCTTTGCAGAAGTCTAGGGCCTCCGCTGGTTGGTCGGCAGTACGTGGTCTATGAAGGGATCTAACATTCCACATGCATTTTCGAAGCTCATTGTCCTTAAATCGTTTTCATAGGTTGTCAACAGTAGATCCGTCCATATCCGAAGCTTGTTGATGCTTCGCAACTTTTTTTAAATGGCCGGGCAGTTATTCCGGCGGCAAAACCCCCATCCTGGAAGACCAGTTCCATTTTTAATGCCCCTATAACCAAGGGTCGGTTTCACCGAAGCCAGTAACCCGTTCCGGGATGTGAGTGCTGCCGTTGGCCCATATAGGGCTCGTCCGCCACCATCTCTTTTCCAAGACCCTGACTAAGTCCTGAAAATCCTTACCGGGCTGAGCTCCAAGTATCTCGGAGTAGCCCGGATAATATCTTGTTTTGCTTTTCAGACACTAATCCTGATTTATGGCGCAGGAAACTCGCCATTTGTCCCTTTCACTTCGCAATCTCCAGTGAGATTCCCTGATGGCGCCACAGGGAGGCGTGAAGTAGGACTTATTAGCAGAGCTGCAAGATGTTCGGCTGCAGAGGCTAATTCTCGTCATTTAAGGAACCAGCACCTTTCGGTAGATGCTTCTTCTACGCGGCTGATACTAATCGTTGCCATCCCCCAGTTCAGTCCACAATAAGTCATTTCCAGTAGATTTGAGTACCTTGACCAATAAACCGACAAGGTTCAGGTAGAGGTGAAGGAACGATCAATCGAAATAATGAAGTTTAGAACGCACTGGCGGCTCTTGGTGTACTATTTCTTGCATATAAACAAATGTTCTCCTACCTCTTTTGCTGTAGCTAGAAGTCTACGAGTTTTGATTGAACAAGAAACCAAAAACCTAAATGGACCCAAGTTAACAGAACTTACCTTCATAAGTATACAAAAATCCAAAGCAAATCCAGTAATCCAGTGGATACTGCAGACACAAATAGTACCCTCTGGCCGAACCTGAAAATATGCAACCTGTATCGACTTTAAGTTTTCTCAAATTAGTCGTTGCTTCCAATGGCTTTTCGTGTCTTCGCAATGTCAGTCAGTAAGATATAACAAAATCCCCAAGCACACAATATAATCCCGGTCAGTTCCACAAGACCACAAACAATCCCTTCACTCTCTATCTGAACGGGAAATCAATAGTTGGACTTCGCTTTATATTGCTATAAAAACATATCTGGTGTATCTATGCAGAAATCTCTCTCAGGATTCCAGTGGATGACTGATTTAATAAAATCATAAACCGCATAGTTAACGTTGGTGAGAATAATACATCATGTCCTGGATAACTACGCCATGAAAACCAATTCCAGTCAGCCTAACCGGGATCAGAATTCTCTTAGATGTGTCACCTAGCACTAGTGCAATTGAAATATTTATGAAAACACCACTTACATAAGGCTCCTATCAAATGAATAAGGTCAACGCCATCGTGGAAACAAAGTCTCTATACCAACAATCAAAACTGCATGTCACCCCCTTCCGAACAGCTCCATTCTAATTATTTGAGAGCTTTACCAACTGGGAACATGTCACACATCCCCTAAAACCATTCCCTCATTTTGTTTTTTGGTTACGGTTTTGTTCCAAATCGTTAGGACATTCCAGAGAACTACATAGAAGTGCCAGAGCCAATTTGGGAAGGGATATGAGGTAGATCGCTGGCACCTTTGATGGCAATACCCGTAAGCATGTAGCCGTATGCTGTGGCCATTTGAGCTTGGATAGGTAACAAGTTTGAAACAATTATTCCATCGATGATGTTTTAGAGGAGCGTTGTTCTGCATTGGCTTGGCCAAAATGTGCAGCAGCATGTGTCCATGTGTAGATACAGGTCCAAGTTCAGGTCCATGTCGATGTCGTTGTGATATTTGTTTAGATTACCCAAGGAGTACAGGAACAATGTTTTTCCAGAAATATTTTCCCCATAACCACTATCAGGATGGTGATGTTAGTTGGTTGGTTGGTAGCCTGGTCGGTTATGGTTGGTATTGATGTGATTCATGTAACATAGCTCCAGTGATTAGGAAACATAACGAACATTTCGGTACGTCCATTCTCGTAGCAGAAATTTTTCCAGACTTGATGAGGATTGTTTGTGTTCAACTCCGGCTGTTGGCAGTGGTTGTGATGATGATGATGATGATGATGGTGATTTACCTACAATGACATGTGCTGCATTGAATCAAGGGTGCTTTACCTTCTCACGAATTGTTCTAGTCAGTGTCAAGTTAACCTGTTGTATGACGAATGTTTCTCAAGTTTGTTTGTTTTCGTAAGACTAGTGAGTCTGGAAATTTTTGAAAAGTTGATCCAGTTGATGTCCTAGTCGGAGCTTAGTAAAAAAAAATAATCCATGTTTAAACTAAAAACGAGAATTGTTGGTGCACTGAACTGTATCTGAATATTTTTGTCCTGTACCTGAGTCATCAGAAGTAAGTTGAGATCGTTAACAAGAGTAACAACAATACTCGATTGTCACCTTGTCGCCCGAGTACCTGAATGCTATTCAGAGACAATGTTCCAAACTCGATCTTGAGGTGGACGATCTGGGAGAGAATGCTGATGTCATTGAATATGATAACTAGCCCCTTTAGGCAAGCACTAAATTCGAACACTGACAGTGGTTCTATTATAAATTTTGCTTCGACAATACTTGCCCAACTGTACCAAAATCGACTTAGTTCTTTGGACCCGACGAAAGAAGAGTACACAAAGAAAATATCTCTGCGCTCCTTGTGGTTGTTCCCGCCCGGTTTGTGAAGAGAGGGACTCCTTATGGCAGATAAAAAAATCGTCTATGTTTCGCTATGAAGTTTGTCCGAACCTAGAAGCTAATACGTCGCTAATAGTTGCTCTGATTTTTTATCGCAACTGCAAAAAGCACTGAGTCGCTTTATGGTGAAAATGTTAAGGTCTTTTAAAAAAGCTCATCGGTCAACAACTCTGTGGAATGATCACTGTGAGCACGAACAAGTAAATGTTTGAAAAATATGGAAAACATCAGTCTGCTCAGAGCTCGAGTAATTGAAGAGCCAAAATCTACTGATACTAAACGAGATGGTGAAAAATGGCCGTAACTCGCATTCAAATTTTCCAATAGAACAAGAGTCTTTCTTATTCTGTTAACAGGTACACTGGCCCATGCATCAGTATCGAACAGAATTGACAACACTGCCAAAAGGCCATCAATGAGGAAGCTGAAGTTGTTCGTCAACAACTTGATAGGTCTATATCACTGTGACTTTAGGCCAGGAAAGTCCATCATCGACCAAATATTCATACCACGGCAGATCTTTGAGAAGACTCATGAGCTTTAGATCGATACCCACCACCTATTCATTGATCTCAAGGCCGGGTACGACAGCATCTCTATAGACGAGTTAAACAGAGCAATGTTTAGTTTTGGCATCCCTGCCAAACTCGTTCACTTGTGCAGGGTGACTATGGAGATTGCACGCTGCTCCATCAAAGTCGATAAAGATCCCACCGAGACCTTTGATGTCAAAAAGGGATTTAGACAAGGCGATGCGATTTTTTCAACATCGTGCTTGAAAGAATAGTGCAAAACTCACAAGCAAACACAAGAGGCACCATCTTTCAAAAGTCCGTCCAACTACTCGCATACGCCCACGATATTGACATAATCGGGAGAAAGCAGCGTGATGTCAGTGGCGCTTTCGCGAGTATTGAGATGGGAGCGGCGAAAATGGGTTTAGCGGTCTATGAGGGCAAGACGAAGTATATGCTGTCAAGCAAAAAGGACAACCAACACCGACGTCTCGGACAGAACGTCACCCTCGACAGATATAACTTTGAGGTAGTTAAGGACTTTGTCTACCTAAGCTCCGCTATAAATACAGAAAACGACACCAGCGCTGAGATCAAGCGAAGAATAACTCTTGCCAATCGCTGCTTCTTTGGGCTAAGAAGGCAATTGAGTAGCAAAGCCTTCTCTCGGACAACAAAAGTCAACCTTTATAAGACCCGAATAATCCCGGTCCTGCTCTATGGCGCAGAGGAAGGGGACCTCAGCCAACTTAGCGTGCGAAACTGAAGGCAGCTAGCCAGGGATCGACCTGGCTGAAGACGCTTTTTGACTGAGGCTCAGGTCCACCCCAGACTGTAGCGCCACTTAAAGTAAGTAAGTAAAGAGGCAGATTTTCTCGAAATGAAGAGTGGAAGTATCAAGAAGAAACTGTCGAAATATTTCGTGAATATAAATACCTGGGATATCGGCCAACCTAAACACGAGGAAGCATTTTGAAGGTAAATTAGCGAGCAATTTCATTTGTGTGTTGGGCCGCTGTTTGAACAATAAATACATAGCTCATAGCGCCAAGCAAAACTTTTTTCGCTTAACTGCTACCTCAATTCTTTTGTATGGTGCTCAAGTGTGGTGATACCGCTCGTCCGGTGAAGTGGAGAAGTTTCTTTATTACTTTCTTAAGCGCACTTTTCGGTTGCCTCTAAGCACATCCAATAACATGCTGCACCTCGAAACCGGGACGGCACCATTGGTTTTAGAAACTTCAAAGATGCATTTTGACTATGTCGTCAAAGTGATGGCTATGGGCGAAGAAAGGTTGCCCAGGATAGTAATTACATATTTCCTTACAACATGCGGAAACCTAATCCAAGAATGGAGTCACCTAGCATCTAAATGGCGATATGAACTCGGTAACACCGGCAGAGGAGCCCTCTACACAAGCAGGTACAGAAAAACAATGACATTCAAGAAGCCGTTGCTTCAATTAAAAAACAATTTTGCAAAGTTCTTTTTGTGTTTCAATCACACAAACCGTGCTGAACAGCTGCATGTAAATAAAAAAGCAACCAAAAATAACGATTGTTGTTATCTTGTTTTTTTTTATACATCTACGGCAATTTCCCGAAGATTTCAAAACTTGGGTAGCGCTTTGGACTTCGTAGAAAATTCATCAAATCATGCCACTTTCGACATTGCTTCGATTCCGCCAAATCCAGAATCTGTATGCCAACATCATGCCGCAAGATATTCCAGGAGAAATTGAGGTATTCTGAAGCAGCGACAGTGAAGACGGCATACCACTTCAAGAACTGTGCCGCAAGATAAACCATTCAAAACCTTGTGAGAATTCTCCGAAATGATCACTAAGATCTTGTGATGTTGAGATGTTGAGATGTCGAGAACTTGCTTCTTCTTGAAAAACAAGATGAAAATGGCATCGGACTTAAAAGGAAAGTTGCCACTTGAAGTGTTCGAAACTTTATTTGACAAAGAAGTTGTAAATTTGATTGTTGACCAAATTTGCCTTTATGCGTCAAAGGCTAATGCGCACAATTTTTCATTCAGCGAACACGATATGAAAAAGTTTTTGGGTATTCTACTATATACTGGTTAGCACTATATGCCAAGAGAGAATACTATATGTGTTGGCAAACAGGCGAAGATACTCGTTTGCCAATCATTGCGAACAACATGTCCCGGAACAGATTCAAGGAAATCAAAAAATACCTCCACCTTGCAGACAATAATAATTTGACGGCTACCGATAAAACGGCTAAGGTTAGGCCCTTAGGAAAACTTTTATCCGAGAAATTCTGCCAATTTGAATACGAGTATATGCATGAAAAACTTTCAATTGACGAGTCAATGGTACGATATTTTGGCAGCCACTTTTCACAGCAGTTCAACAGAGGCAAACCTGTAAGATTTGGTTTTAAAAATTGGATGCTGACGAGCAGCTGCGGCTACCAGTTTGACACCTATTCTGGAGCCAAAGGTATCAATGCGGGAAAACTACAAATGCCATTTGAATCCAGAGTCGTTGTTGAGTTTTTGGACAAAGTCCCCAATCCTTCTGACCACATTGTTTTCTTTGACAATTTTGTTACGTCATATAATCTGCTGGTTACTCTAAAACAAAAAGGATTTCGAGCTATTGGGACGGTACGCGAGTCAAGAACAAATAAATGTCCGTTGAAGTCAAACGCAATATTCAAAAAAGGGAAAAGAGGATTCTATGATCACAAATACGACATTACTTCTTGTGAAGTGGAATGACAACAGCGCCGTAACCGTTGGATCAAATTTTGAATGTGTTGAGCCGATGCATTCCGGCAATCGATGGTGTTATGGTGTTCTATAGCAAAAGCAAAAATAAGTGTCAAACAACCAAAACTAATCGCCGAGCACGACTCGGGAATGTGAGCCGTTGACAGGAGGAGGCACTCAATAATTATAGAATAAAAATTCGTACTAAAAAGTGGTGGTGGCCGCTTTTTACAGCAGTAAGGATTCTGTTATGGTCAACGCTTGGAAATTGTATAAAATAGCCAACAATTCTAATATTCTATAAAATGAAACGTGGAACATTGTTAGCTAGTATGCCCCACAAAATGGATGAGACCAATCGGAAAAAGATACATCTTGGTCAGAATTTGGTAATTTGCTTAAAAATATACCTATCGATGAGATGCTCTTCGTAGGCGGAGATTTAAATGGCCACGTCGGAGAAACAAATGTTGATTACGAGGACTGCCACGGCGGTAAAGGCTTTGGAACCAGAAATTCAGCTGGCGAAGACATCCTTGTAGCGTGTAGGGCTTACGGCTTAACCATCTTAAATACAATGTTTATTAAACATCAACGACATCTTATCACCTATAGCAGCGGAGGCCACGAAACGCAAATAGATTATCACCTCTGCAAAAAGTCGATGAAAAACCGTGTTAAGGACTGTAAAGTAATACTTGGAGAATCGCTAGTAACAGAATTCTTCACAGCGGACCCACCGAAAACACGGGCATCGTTTGGGAAGCCTAAAATCCGGTGGTATAATCTATCGAAGGAACGAAGCGCAAGATTTATCGCACTGGCTAAAGAAGTACTTCAAAATACAAATGGTATAGCAGACTCACTTAGCCCGCAAGAAATGTGGAACAGCATGCACGAGGAATGCATAACACTCGCAAAGTCCCATCTGGGGACTATATCGAAATACCATCACGTCGGCAAAGAAACATGACGAAACCAAACGAGCTGTGGCCGACAAGAAGAGTGCATTCCAAGCGTGGACAAAATGCGATCGGAGCGACGATATCGAAAAAGCTCGACTGGCTCTTGAATACGAGCGTCTTAAAAAGATCGCAAAGAAAGTCCTTGCTCGAACTCGAGCGGCAGAAGCGGAAAACCTGTACCAGGAGTTGGAACAAATATCCTCACGATCGGCAGATAGAAGACAAGCTTTCCAAGAAGTTCAAACGTCGTCCAATACTACAGTGCCAAATATTTTTAAGCTCGCTGCACAGAGGCGAAAAAATTCAATGGAAATAACCTCGCCGAAATACATCAAAAACGCAGACGGTCGCTTACTAACAAATGAAAAGGAAATTTGTGACTGGTGGCTTGAATACTGCAAGGAGTTGCTTAACAAACAGTTTCCACGTGATATCGTGCCGACAGCTGGTCTATTCGAGTAGGAAGTTTCGGACTTTTCAATCGAAGAAATAAGTATAGCAATTGGAAAAATGAAGCGGGGGAAAGCGGCGGGACCAGACAGCATTCCATCAGAGTTTTGGTCGAAGATGGAGGGGATCGGCAGCGTTTGGCTATCGAAACTTTTAAATAAATAAAAATGTGGACAACCTATGCCGAATCAATGGAGAAGTAGCTTCTTGGTTCCATTATACAAAGGAAAAGGCGACACTCGAGAATGCAACAACTACCGTTGAATCAAGCTTATGTCACACACAATGAAAATCGTCGAAAGAGTCTTAAACGAACGTCTTCGGCAAATAATAAAGCTCGATAATAGCCAGTGTGGATTTGTTGAAGGAAGATCGACGGTGGACGCTATCCAAAGCCTACGAATAATAATGGAAAAGCACCGAGATTCGTCTAAGGATTTACACATGGTATTTATCGACCTCGAGAAAGCATTCGATCGAATGCCTAGGGATCTCATATGGGCCGCGCTGAGGTCTCAAAACGTACCGGAAACGTATGTTAGAATAATACAAGACATGTACGGAAACGTAAAAACTGCGGTTAAAAGCTCTGCTGGACTAACGAGAGAATTTCCAGTTAATGTCGGAGTGCATCAAGGAAGCGTACTTAGCCCTTTCCTCTTTAACGTAGTATTCGACTATCTTTTAAAAGACTGCATGCGCGAAGCAAATGTAACGCCAATTCTCTTCGCTGACGACGCAGTTATACTTAGCGATAACGTCGAAGATTTACAGAACGCCTTAGATCCATGGAGAAATGCGCTAGAGAGAAAGGGGTTTAAAGTAAGTCGTTCAAAGACGGAGAATTTGACGTGCCCATTTGCGCATCCGTTGCGACCTGTTCCGGATATAATGTTAGACGGAGTAGTTCATCCGAAAAGCACTATCTTTAAGTACTTAGGATCAATCGTTAACATGGAAGCGAAATGTGACGACGACGTAAACCACAGAGTGAGTGTGGGATGGATGAAATGGCGGGAAAATTCGGGAATCTTTTGCGACCGAAAATTTCCACTTAAATTAAAGGGGAAACTCTACACCACGGTTGTTAGACCAGCTCTTATATACAGTTCACAGTGCTGGACAATGTACGAAGCGTTTAAAAACAAAATGACGGCAGCGGAAATGAAAATGTTAAGGATGTCTAGTGGAGTCACTAAACGCGATTACATTAGATCTACGCGTATAAGAGGAAGTCTACATATAAAGAATTCGGTAACCGAACAGCTTGAGGCGAATAGAATAAGTTGGTATTGCCACGTTCAAAGAAGATCTGCGGAAAATCCGGTTAAAAAGGCACTATCAACTATGGTCACTCCAACTGTAAGAAAACGAGGTCGGAAAAAGAATTCCTGAATTTCTCAGATGGCAAATGCGCAACAACGCCTGGGGCTAACCACTGAAGCGATCCAGAACCGTGCATTACGCAGACGCGTTCTGGGGTTTGCGACATTAGCCAACCCCATAAGCGGAGCAGCAGCGATGCAGTAAAAATGGGAAACTCGTTATGCATAAGTTCGCATAACGAGGAAAGGGTTAATAAAAGGATAAGAAGAAGAAGAAAATTGAGGGAGGTTTTATTTATTTAAAGTTCATCGCACACCAACCCGAACTTCCAATTTTGTGCAGTCTCTGTAATCAGAGAGCGACATAGGATGTCTTACATTTCCTACGAGAATGCCCAATATTAAAGGAGTTACGCAAAAGCTATTTCAGATCCGAGGTCCTGTCTGCTTGCGAAGTAATTAATATTTCGAACGGACATCAAGACTGGGATGTTTTATACTAATATGCTATAAATGTCTTTCGCTACAGAAGCTACCATATTTCCATCTGGTTCAACAACTTTTGTTTCTGTATTTAAGCCAGCAAGAATCTATGTAATTTCACAAACATTTTACCATTACACGTGTTTTTTGGGGGAAAACATCTTTGTTTTCTCTTCCTCTACTCGTATCTTTCCAGTTGAATTTGCAATCACTCTACAATAAACACAAAAGAGTGTGTACTTGGGGTTCTCATACGTAATCCCATGTCGAAATCTAAAAAAAAGAAAAACACATGACCAAGATCATGATTGAGTGTAAAGAAAGTGTTCGTTCGTTACACCCTTGGAAACACCGTTAAGCACCGTAACCAACCCATTTCTTCAACACTCGAAATATTTTACGCGCATGTTAATAAAATCCCTGTAATGCCTATTGAGAAAGGATAAGAATTTAAAAAGAAAAACCGAAAATAAAGAGACCCAAGATGCGTGTGTTATTTTTTGCCAAGAAAATATTTTCCTAGAATTCTATCATCATCCTTCCTCTACTCTTACGCCTCGCTTGTCACCACATAACGCAGCTGTCGAAGAAGAATAAATTCAGTATAAAAGAGAAACCGAAATAGGAAATAAGAAATAAGAAATACGAAATACGAATTTCGAAATACCACATCAGGAATGTGATAAAAATTCAACATCAATGTCATGATGAAAACCTGGCAAACTGAAATAAATTCCACAAGCGACCTATTCGTATCATCGGCCAAAAATGTGTACCGCAACACAACAAGGACGCAAAGGATTCAGGATTCATTGTGCTGCTTATTCCATTCCGTGTTGACGAAATGAAATGGAATAACTTCTTTTGAATGAGCCACCCGAGAGACGAATGAGATCTTCTTTCCAAATACAGTAGGTCGACAGGGGGTGGGGGGGGGGGGGGGGGGGGGGTAAAAAAAAAATTCGAAAATGATAAGGCATAGAAGCAGGTTTGAGATTCTAAAGGCTGATGCTCACTGCTGATGCCCTTTACATTCGACAGAGTTGGTAGCAGTGACAGTGGTTGTGGCAATAAATGACATAACGAATCCCTTAGGCTGCCACTGACAGCATTCGGTATTGCGGTGTGAAAATGGCACTGTGAATCTGAGTTGTAGGCACAATAAGACCGTGCCTGAGGCAACACAGTTATGTGTTAGTGATTGATAAAGAAAAAAGCTGTCAGCGGAAATTAGAAAAGTGAAAAGGGAAAACGGAAATATACTCGTACCTATATACCATCTTTAACGGACACTTGTCAGCGGTTTGGCGTCAAAGTCATGTTTAAAAATAGACAAAGTCGACAAAATGAATGTTTTTGTCATACATTTGTACAATGGCACTGAAAGACTGACAGGTTTTTGGGACTAAAGGGACATGTTCGATTGTGAACAACACTAAACGCTTTAAGAACGATTGGATGAGCACAAGATGGAATGACGTGGACGAGGATCTTCGAGCACGGATACAACAGATAAGAGGAATTGAGCTCGAGAATAGTAAGATTTCAGCGAAGAAGGAAGGACGGAAAGTGAGTTTTATGAGTTAAAATAGAAAATTTGGAGGACAACATTATTTTTGGAAACATTGTCGAAATATGGTACAAAATAAAAATGAGACAAGCCAGCCAGTTAAGAAATCTTTCCTCAAAAAACTGCAACACAGTTGACACTACGAATATAGGTGTGGGCTACCAAAATAGCTCTTAAATCGATAGTGAAGACGTCATCATATTTTTTAGCTTCCACTTCAGGAATATTGATCTGAGCTTACTTGGGCCTCAGCCAATGTTCAGTTTCCACTTCAGGAAAATTGATCTAAGCTCTCTTGGGCCTCAGCTATTTGACTATTTCCAGTTGGCGCTATTATTGGTCAATGCTCTCAAGTTGCGAACTTCAAGGTAGTTGAGCTGATCGTTCACTTAAATGCGAGGACCAAAGTGCGTTGTCTTCAAGGGTACAAACCGAAGAATTCTCCGTTTATTTGATTGCTCTACATGTCTTTTCTACCTTGATCAATTAATGTGAGTTTTTCTGCCACTGTCAGCTCCAGTGTTAGCTGCCACTAATATGCCTCCTCATCCAAAACTCTTGAATTTAAAACGACAAGGAACATCATCATCAACCTTCCACCTGATTAACGACTCACGTAGCGACCCCTTAGTGGTTCCTGACAATGCCTTGCTGCACCGTTGCTTCAAATGACAAAGAATCAGCTTTAAGTGGCGCTGCAGTCCGGCGTGGACCTAGGCCGCAATAAACAAGCGTCTTCAACCCTATCGATCTTTTGGTAGCTTCCTCCAGTTTCGCAGCCTCAATTGGCTGAGGTGCCCTTCCACCAGCGTGCGCCACCTAAGTCGCGATCTTTCTCTACTGGATCGGAACGTTAATGTAAATCCACTCAGATAACTCAGCCATCCTAGTCGTTGGAGGTTCACTCTTCTGGCTAAGTTGATGTTGCTGAACAGTCAATACAGTTCATCGCTGAATTTCCTCCTTCAATCACCGTCTATGCTGATGGCACATAATTAGTCTCCTCAACGCCGAATATTCTGTTTGGCGTATCCTATGTGGCCATATTAAGTGCGGATTTTGATAAGAAAGACCGCTATATAGGCCAAATTTTCATATTGGAAAAACTTAAGAGCTCCAAATTTATACACATACTGACAATGTCTACATAGTCATCTTAGTCCTCCTATTGGGCGTCGAAGCTTGGACACTGACGAAATCGGATTATAATTCAACAGCGATCTATACAGCGATGTTGAACTTGTAATAAAAACGTGGATGAGCCGGCTATCTATGCCATGTGGAATTCATGTCCCCGGTTCGATAAATTTTCAACCCTAACACAAGTAGAAGTAGACTTAAACCAACTTCCTGTCCGCAACTGGAATACGGCCGCCCCAGCTGAATAAACATGCTACTTGGGGTCTAAGGGGTTCAACCTTGATTTAAGAACCATCTACATAGGTGGGACCACAATGTGCCATTTCATATAGATACCAACGTGCGGAAATCGTTGGACAAACATAGTCATATTACGCACCGAACCTAAGTTAATTACGCTAAGCCCATTCCCAAACAGGGTCTTCTCTTTGGTTTGAACGTTTTTTATTTTCTTATAACTATCGCGCGCTCAAGGGTTATTAGTTTGTAAAATTTTTGTAAATAACGCGGTCGAAGGAAACTCAGGGAGGATGAAGAGAGAGGTACCCATGTTAGTTGGTCTTAAATGTTTGCAAACTGTAACGACTAGGAAATAAAGACATGGGCAAGGCATTCCATCAGCAAGTTCTCAGTTTTAGGAAAGAATCACCATATTTCAGAGCATGTTGAAGGTTTTAAGGAGCCAAAGTGCTACTACCAAATTCGGTGGAGCACTGGTGGTGAAAATAGTGATAAAACAAGGTGAGAGAGGAGATATAAAGATGTTGTTCGAGGGTGCCAATTACATAGTTAACATAGCATCTGACCACATTTGGCTATTATAGTCCAACTTTACTCGAATGAATGCCTCATATATTGAGGCCAGATTAGAGTTCCGCAACATTTTTGGCGACATCCATCACATGATCATTCCAAAGTAAGTTCTCATTCACACAAATATGGAGAATGGAAAGTTGTTCGGTTTCAAAGATGCTTTTGCCATTCATGGAAAATGGCTGGTTTTTCAAATTTTGGAATTTAATAAGCGGACGCGAATTAGGGAAAGGTAGAGAGTTATATCGTAATCAAGAGATCATTTATAAAAATCTAGAAGAGTGTCGGTAACAGAATGGAGCCCTGAGGCACATCACCATTTATTCAACAAATCAACACTTTTGTTTCTACCAGATTAATGTACACTTTAGTTCCAAGTTTCGGTGAGACTTGCCATGAAATCAGCAGAGGATCTCTTGCTACGAAAACTGTATAAGCGGTCGTTTTGGTGGTTTAAGATATTTCATAAGCAGACGGTTTACCAACGTTTCAATGACTTTGGAAAGAAGTAGATACCATGGGAGAAAAAATGAAGAGAGAAAATTCGCTTTCTTAGGGATGCGCTGGAAGATGGCTGTCTTCTATCAAGTCGCAAATAACCCTAAAGAGTAGAATTGATGAAAAAGCCCACGCGGTGGTAGAAAAAGACACCTGGATCCGTGAATTTGAGACATTTCAATTAGCTAAGATCTTTAAGTGTTCTTGTTACTTGGCGAGTGAGAAAGTGGATTCATCGTATTGAAGATTCGATGCACTCAATTGAAGGCGAAGGCAATGCAGAATCTGGCAATCTTCTGCTGGTTCCAAAGTGTGCAAAATTGGCATTTTCCTTGCCCTCAATTGCGGTGCTTTGTGCAGTATAGAGTATCTTTGGACCTGGGGAGCCCTGCTCGTTTTGGGACCCAAGAAAAAGGTACCACTATTTGAGTTTCAATGACACGCGAGCTACCTTTGATCCATTAGGACTTAACCCACATTTTTATAACAGCACCAGGACTATTGTTGAAAAAGAATTTCCGACACTGATTTTTGGTTTAATAGACCAAATGTATCAAATGTATCCATCGGGTCTCCTCCTTTTGAGGAGCAGTCCCTTTCCAGACTTGTACTCTTTTCTATTGCTCAATTCAATTGAGGACCGAGTCAACCCCGACCAGTTTATTGAATGCTTAATACAGACATATAACTTACAAACTAAACTTAAAACTTTGACTTATAACTAAAAACTAAAGGGAAGGGTTATTTTTTAAATAATTAAGTACAAACTGAATTTAAACTAAGGTCTAGTAAAAGGAAAAATGGCTGTTCAGGGAATTCCGAAGAGCTTAACTACTTCTGTGGAAATTGAACAGTTGACGTATTCGATTCATTTCACGTAGCATTCGATAAAGTGGCTCGTTAAGACCATAAGTTGTCCTGTGATTATTCGAACCAAAAAGGTGGACAGATCTTAGGTAACACGGATTGGTATTAAATTGAATTGTCAGACAGTCGATGATGTCGGGTAGGAGCTTGCGGACAAATAGAATATCGGCGGACTCCCGACGACAAAGACCGAGTTGTTTGAGTCGATTAACATTGGGGATAGAATCTTGTGGTTGGCCCATGGTAGACCGCGTAGGCGAATAGTAGAAATCGGCGTTGAACAGCTTAATCATATTAAAGGGACCATATCTCGCTGGCATACTCAAGAAGTGGACGAAAAATTGTTATGTACAGGGAATTGCTGAAATCTGTATCGATTGCTTCAATTTCTATCCCTTGCTCTAGGGGGCACAGCATTGAACAGCCTTTTAGAAAACCATGTTGGTGCATCATAAACAATACTTCCAAAATCTTGGTGAAGCAAAATATTGTAGTTTAGCAATGCGGCGATAACTGCTTATTTCGTGTTCGTGCCCTTTCTTGTAAATAGGGTCAATAAAAGTGCTCTTCCAGAGATAAGAAAGGAGCCCTTCAGACATAGATAGTTTGAAAAGAGATAATTTAGATTATAGGCAATTTTTTTTTTTGGCAGACTACGGAGAGGAGTAACCTTGTGAATTTATCATAACTAGAAACCTTTGAAACATAAAATAAAAACAAAAGAAATATCTTTTATTTGATAAAGATTGCCATCTTCTGACCAGGTTGTAGTAAGAAACTGCGTACTTCTGCTTAGGATCTGGACATGAATGGTGTAAGTGGCTCCTAAAAGGATTTAAAACTTGGGAAAGCTCGAATAAATCTTGAACGCTATTTTGTGAGAAAACGATGAAATATTTTTAGGGCCAATACTTTTTAATTTCAATCAGAGCCCAACGCAGATAGCTCATGGACAAGCATAAATAAAAACCGGCTAAATTTTTGTGCCCTGAAAGGACAAAAAGAAAGTTTTGAATGAGTGGGATGCTACTGGCAATTTTATTGAAGCGCTGCTGGTGAAAATAGCGATGAAATAAGTTAAAGCAGAGGGCATATCGTCAGTGTTGAGGAGTTTCAATTGGAATTGTACTTTTTTCCGGAGGCTGGCAATAGAATATTTGGTCGCCCTAGTGACACAAAAACGTAACAAGATTTTAAACGTATAAAACATTAAACAAAAATTAAAGTGAAAATGTTTAATCTATTCTGTAGCTGTAAACCTAAACTTAAAATTTAAAAAATAGTCTTTTCAAAAGTATTAACACAAAATACAGACAATTGGAATTTTGACATAGGTTTTTGTGTCAATAGGGCGACAGTTTGTTACATCAATTTCGGGGATAAAAACCGTTTGTAGTAAGTATCGCTCGTGGATAAGGATTGTTGGAGACAAAATTGAAGTCATAGGGCTTACAGCATTTAGGTACATATATTGTGGATATTAAAAACCGCCCGAGGCATTTTGGATTTAACTTTCGAACTTTAGTTTGCTTTTGAACAAACATGCCATCAAAACACAAGCATAAATGCCCAAAAATCAGAATGTCCTTGCCTTAAGCCCTGGATCATTTAAAAATGTCCAACATCCTTTACACTGTGATATGTTTTCTCAAGCGCTTTAGAACTAAAGGTTTTCTTAAAATCCACGTCGTTGTCAAAGCAATACAACAATCAGCTAAAATTCCTTTAAAAGTTGTTAAGTCTGCTTCAATTCGCCTTCTTATATTGGAAGACGGTACTTTTAGGGATTATTTCCCTCGACCTGGAAAAGGTCATTTATTATTCCCCTACATAAAAAAGGCCGAAAAGATGATATTTCCAACTATCGACCAGTTGCTATTTTCATTGAAAACCTATTGTTTCACAAAACCATCACGGATTTCTCAAAGGTAGATCTACGACTACGAACTGAACGGAATTCGTATCAAGCACTTTATGTGCACTGGAGTCTGGAAATGAAGTTGATGTGATTACCACCGATTTCAGCAAAGCCTTTGATAGGATTTCACATGATATAATCCTTCTGAAATTAAAAGCTCTTGGTTTCCAAATAAACTTTATAACATGGGTTCGATCATATTTAAATGAAAGACAGTACTATGTTTTATTCAGGTCCATGATTTCTGACCCAATTATAGCCTCCTCTGGTGTCCCTCAAGGCAGCCACCTTGGCCCCTTACTATTCATTCTGGCCATTAATGATGTTGATTGCATCATAAAAAAATCATACATATCTGTTTACGCAGACGATATGAAAATCTTTAGATATATATCTTCTTCATCAGACAGCCTACCACTGCAGGAAGATCTTGACAGATTTTGTACTTGGTGTCAGAAGAATTTTCTTGAGCTTAACGTCAATAAGTGTCAGGCTATAACGTATTCCCGTAAGAGGCCCCCGACTTCACCTCGCTGCTATCTAATCTTTAATCTTCCTGTTCCCTTAGTGAATGAGTTGCGGGATTTAGGTGTTATATGTGATAAGGAACTCAATTTCCGTTCTCACATTGATAATATAATAAAGAAAGCCAACTCTGCCCTTGGCTTCATCAAGCGCTGGTCTAAGGAGTTTTCCAATCCTTATGTTACTAAATCTCTTTACATAACCTTTGTTAGGCCTCTTCTTGAATATGCAAGCCAGGTGTGGTCACCCTACTACAGAACACACATTCTCCGGATAGAAGCTGTTCAACGCAGGTTTTTACGATTCGCTTTACGTGGTCTTCCCTGGGATGATAGCCAAAACTTACCACCTTATACTGATCAGCTGAAACTTATAAATTTACAACCCCTTTCTATACGTCGAAAATTTGCCGACATTCTCTTTATTCATCAAATTTTAGTTGGTAATATCGATTGTCCTTCCTTACTTCGACTTATTTCTTTTAATACCAACCCTCGCAATCTTAGGTCTGTGCCACTTTTCCGACTAAATCTTCACCTAACGAATTACGGACACTTGGAGCCAATGTCTAAAATGCGTCGTGAAGTTAACGTTATTCTGCCTCTCTTCGACTACCATCTCACCAAACCTTCTCTTAAAAACACTCTTATTTCCACCTATGCCTCACATCCTAACTTTTTTTTAACCGCTCCCACCCTTTAGTTTTTATCATTAGTTTTAAGTGAAAATTGTTAGTTCTTAGAATTAGCTTGGAACAAGCATTAATAAATCTGTCCGGGGTTGACCCGGGCCGCAAATCAAATTAGAAATTTTATAATTTTTTCTTTGTTTTCCTAACTTCTAGACTATCAGCTGAATCTTTTCTGGCCTATTCAAAGGCTTTTTTAATTCCTTTAATAATATTGTGCCCTGCTTATCATCAGAGATTGACTTTTTTCATTTGGATAAATCTTAAAGAGTATTGAAGCATTGTGATCTTCATTGTTAACACCCAACGTGAATTTTGGGGTTATTTCTCAAGTTTTACTAAACATGTGTCTTCCTAGTAGTTTAGTAGCTTTTGTGGCTAAGCTTAGGATTCCTTTTTCTAGTTTCCGAGGGACGTAAACCTTTCAGGATAATGGTTCTCGTTGGACTTGTAAGTCGTCGATGACAGGGTGAAGAATACACGATTTTAGACAACCTTTTGCTGCTGAAACAGTGATTGATGTCTTATCAGAAGTAGTAGTTATTTTACGGCAATCAAGCATCGCTTTTACCCGTCAATGGGAAGGCGGATCCACGGAATTTGGAATGAATCGTATCCGGCATCCTTAATATACAATATATAGATTGTTCTTCAATATCCTGGTTACTAGCGTTAAATGATATTTCTATAGTTTCGATTTCTGTAAGTAGTCAAACGTAGATGGCAACATTCCTGCGGAGATTTGAAAAAGTATTCCTTAGGGGTCATCAAGACTAAGTCTACTCTACATCCTCACGTCATAGTTATAGTCATGGTGAAGATAAAACAGCTCTTTTAAGACCATTTTAAAGCTGTTGCTGTACCCAGAATAGTTTTTTTTTTTTTTTGCTCCATGGGTAGGTACAAACCTTCATAGGCGCCATAAGCACGAGCACATACTGCCTACCACAGTGGCATAGCAGCGCCCACCATCAGCACGCACTCATGGTAATATAAGATTCTTACTCACTAAAAAACATTCCGTTTTCTATAAGACTACGACTAAGTTTCCTTAACAAGTAGCAGAAGCTTCTGTAGTTTATCGCGTTTGGTGGGTAGCTTTCCAGCGAAGGCACCTACTATTACCGTTATTTCGTAGGGTTTTTCGCTAAGGCGCAAAGTCGAACAGTCTTGTTCTTTGAAGTCGCCGCACAAGATTTGTCTCGTCCAATCTCCGAATTATTTCCTGGTTGCAACGATACACAGGACGAGTGCGAAGTTTACGACATATTGTTTGGTTTGGTACAACCCCATAGTTGTATACCATAAGTCCACAAGGGATAGCACTTGCTTATATATAAGGAGCTTGTTATACGTGCTTAGTTTAGAGTATCTTCCGATAAGCCAATTCATTTCTCTTAGCCTGATTTCGAGCTTTTCACGTTTCCCAAATATTTTGCCTCGTTCGCATACGGTATTTGTACCGAGTTGATGAATTAAGGTAAATTGTTTATTTTTCTGTACGTGAAATTGACGTGTGTTGACTTAGTCTCATTTAGAACGATTCGCCAGCTCTTCGTCCACTCGCATATTTTGTTCAGAGCTCGTTGGAGTTTTGCAGTTGAGAATTCATCTGTTTGTCCTGTGGTGAGGATCGCCGTGTCATACGCGAACGTGGCTATCACAGTCTCTTCATCTAGAGGTATGTATCTAGTGTATAGTAAGAATAGGTATGGCCCCAGAACGCTTCCTTGTGGAACGCCAGCTTGAATTTCCTTGAATCCGAAACAGTCTATTCCCAAGATAAGATTCGAGTATTCTATTCATTTCTCCCGGTAAAGTTTGTTGTAGCTTAGTTTTCAATAACATTTGTTATCCGATAGACCTGATCGATTGTGGAATGTTTGACCCTAAAGTCAAACTGGTGATCCGAGATCAATCGTCCTTCTTCAGTTATCGGTTTTAAACGTTTGAGAAGAAAAATTTCGAAGATTTTTGAAATTATCGGCAGGAGGGAAATGGGTCTGCATGATTTTTTGTCGTTTTGGAACCATTATGACTTCTACGACTTTCCATTGTCTTGGAAAGTATAAAAGTCTCATGAAAGCATTTATAACATGGAGAAGCTTGACAAACGCTTTTCGAGGTAGCTTTTTTTAGAATTGTAATCAAGTTGTATCCTGGGGCCTTAGTATGTTTAAGATTTTTTATTGTTTGCTTTAGCTGAGACAGTGATACGGATTTTATATTGTAGTTGTCGGATTCTGTTTTGGGATTAAGTTCTTGGGCCAATTGACGTCTTTCGAACGGTTTGAATGTTTCTTCCCAGTGGTCGGCGAACAAATTCGTTTTATTCTTTGTCTGCTTTTGCCCATTCACCGTTGGCTGGTTTTATCGGTGGCAATTGCATAACAGGTTTCTTAGTCGACTTCATGGCATTCCATCCGAGCGAAAAATTAGAACTCTTGTCCGCAGTCAAGCCTTTGAGGTAATTAGAAGTCTCACGATTCTTATATTCTTGCAACATTTGCTTTAGCTTTTTTGATAGGCGGTTCACATAGGATTTATGGTTTATAGGCGCACGTGATTGTTGCCATCTCCTTCTATATCGGGCACGCATATTTGATTTCCCTGTTTTATTTCTCTTGTTCGAAAAGAAGTTGTATTCCACGCAGTTCTTTGGATGATTTCCACGATCTTGTCAACTTCGTCTTCTATTTGCAACGTAAGTCGAATTCTTAAGACAATGTTTTCATTGCAATTTCTTCTGAAACCATCCCAGTTTGTTTCCTGTTTCGTCAATCTGGGCGGTCTTTTCGTCTTTGCTATGCTCCTGCCGATTTTCAAGATAACTGGCATATCATAGGATTCTTCTAAAGTCGTGAGATATTTGGGGACCCCTTTTGTAATGAGAGAGTCGATAAGTTGGCTTGCTCGTCGGAAAAAAATTCCAAGCCACGTTTCATACTTGCTTGATACAGTAGCCTGCCCTTTGTCGAAATGCATCTTGAACCCCAAAATGTATGGTTTGCGTTGAAATCACCACCGAGAATAAAGTTTGATCCAAGTTGGTAAAAAAGGCTATCGAGGTCGTCGTCTGCCATCTTCTGAGAGACGATGCGCGTGATAACCTCTTATCTTGCGTTTAACTCTCTTTTTTAAGTGTGTTTCCGAAGTCAAGCATACGTAAATATTGCCTTTCCATAGATAAATTTCTAGTTCGTCGATTTTTTTCAGAAGGTCATTTGCGTTCCATGCTTAAATCTTAGTCAACTGCTTCATTTTCATTTTATTTTTATTTGTTCATCTAGTTTTTCTAAGATGACTGCGAGATGCTGCTGCCGCTGCGACTAATATATGAAATCCTTTATTACAAATTTTTTTTATTGTAAACTCTGTATTGTAAATTCTGTATTCACTGTTTCTTCTCCCACTCCTGTTAAATTTCCTCCCCTCAACAACAGCCTCGCAAGGAATGCACTTTCTTCTCGCCTGCTCTTAATTTTAAACTATGGATGTTTCAAGCTCTTCCTCCAGTGAGGTGGACAGCATGAATGAAAAATCAACATACACTATGGCAAATATTATTTCCCAGCGATTTAATGGACTCAGGGTTTGTTATCTAAATGTACGTAGCTTAAATGACACTAAATTAGCTATTTAAAATATTTGTTCTCAACTTCATGTATTGATGTTATTTGTGTGAATGAAACATGGTTCAAACCAAAGATATCTGATGAAATCTATGACATACCAAATTTCAAACTGCATAGGAATGATAGAATCACTGATACCACAGGTGTAGGTGTGGCCATTTACTGTAAGTCAACTATTAAGTCGGAAAGCATTTTTAAATCTAGTGGAACTGGTGTTGAGTTTATTGCTGTTAAAGTAAGTGGCTGTAGTACTAAGTGTCTCGTCTCATGTGTGTATAGTAAAAACCGAAGATGTTTTTCGGCGTCTTTCTTTCTTACTCTTTCGGAATGCTGTGTATTTTATGAGCATATAATTGTTTGTGGCGATTTCAATGCTGATTTGTTAAGAAATGACACACGCGCATTTCAGCTGAAAGACTCAGTGTCCTCTGTTGGTCTGAGTATAGTTAATACAACCTACCCAACACGCTTTGTCCCAGATTTTTCACCCAGTCTACTTGATCTAATCCTAAGCTCGTCCTACTTTCTGACCAGATATCTTTTGATATCTCTGATCATGACCTAATGATCCTGACATACTTCTTATCCTTTTATTAACCCTTTCCTCGTTATACGAACTTATGCGTAACGAGTTTCCCATTTTTACTGCATCGCTGCTGCTCCGCTTATGGGGTTAGCTAATGTCGCAGACCGCAGAACGCGTCTACATAATGCTCGGTCCTGGATCGCTTCAGTGGTTAACCCCAGACGTTGTCGCGCATTTGCCATCTGAGAAATCCAGGAATTCTTTTTCCGACCTCGTTTTCTTACAGTTGGAGTGACCGTAGTTGATAGTGCCTTTTTAACCGGATTTTCCGCAGATCTTCTTTGAACGTGGCAATACCAGCTTATTCTATTCGCCTCAAGCTGTTCGGTTACCGAATTCTTTATATGTAGACTTCCTCTTATACGCGTAGATCTAATACAATCGCGTTTAGTGACTCCACTAGACATCCTTAACATTTTCATTTCCGCTGCCGTCATTTTATTTTTAAACGCTTCGTACATTGTCCAGCACTGTGAACTGTATATAAGAGCTGGTCTAACAACCGTGGTGTAGAGTTTCCCCTTTAATTTAAGTGGAAATTTTCGGTCGCAAAAGATTCCCGAATTTTCCCGCCATTTCATCCATCCCACACTCACTCTGTGGTTTACGTGGTCGTCACATTTCGCTTCCATGTTAACGATTGAACCTAAGTACTTAAAGATAGTGCTTTTCGGAAGAACTATTCCGGAACAGGTCGCACCGGATGCGCAAATGGGCACGTCAAATGCTTCGTCTTTGAACGACTTATTTTTCACCCGTTTCTCTCCAGCGCATTTTTCCATGAATCTAAGGCGTTCTGTAAATCTTCGACGTTATCGCTAAGTATAACTGCGTCGTCAGCGAAGAGAATTGGCGTTACATTTGCTTTGCGCATGCAGTCTTTTAAAAAATAGTCGAATACTACGTTAAAGAGGAAAGGGCTAAGTACGCTTCCTTGATGCACTCCGACATTAACTGGAAATTCTTTCGTTAGTCCAGCAGAGCTTTTAACCGCAGTTTTCACGTTTCCGTACATGTCTTGTATTATTCTAACATACGTTTCCGGTACGTTTTGAGACCTCAGCGCGGCCCATATGAGATCCCTAGGCACTCGATCGAATGCTTTCTCGAGGTCGATAAATACCATGTGTAAATCCTTAGACGAATCTCGGTGCTTTTTCATTATTATTCGTAGGCTTTGGATAGCGTCCACCGTCGATCTTCCGTCAACAAATCCACACTGGCTATTATCGAGCTTTATTATTTGCCGAAGACGTTCGTTTAAGACTCTTTCGACGATTTTCTCTGTGTGTGACATAAGCTTGATTGAACGGTAGTTGTTGCATTCTCGAGTGTCGCCTTTTCCTTTGTATAATGGAAATATAATGATCCTGACATACAATATGAATTTATCCAAATGTTCTACTACTGATTCTTTCTCTTATAAAGACTTCAATTCGATTGATATTAATGCTCTTCTACTAGCAACAACATCGGCTTCTTGGATGCAGTGCAGACTGAAATCTGATCCAAATGACAAAGTTGATTCCTTTCAATCGATCCTAACCCAACTGTTTAATCAATATGTACCGACAAAAACAGTAAGAGTACAAAACCAAAACTGTCCATGGTTCACCCCCGATGTTTTTAATTTTAACAAGATTCGAAATAAATTGCACAGTAGATGGAAGCGTAGATCAACGAATGTCAATTGGGAAGCATTTAAACAAGCCCGAAATCATGCAACTCTGGTTATACGTGCATCTAAAAAGAACTACTTTGCATCAAAGCTTAATGCCTCTTTACCCGCCAAAACACTTTGGAGAAACATGCAAAAAATTGGCGTCTCTAAAGTCCTTAACCCTCAGAGTGCTCTCGACCCAGATCTTCTTAACAACTTTTTCGTAGGCGATCAACTCCATGATAATGATCTTGATTCTTATCACACATCGGCGCAGTTGGAAAGTTCTGTGCAAAAACTAGAAGATTTTGAAGTGGTGAGCAAAGATGAAGTCTTTAAAAGCACCATGGCCGTTAAGTCTGACATTATTGGAGAGGATGGTCTATCAATACGGTTTATTAAACTTATATTACCTCATATCGTCGGCCATCTCACTCATGTTATTAACTTTTGCATTACCACATCAAATTTTCCCATGCCTTGGAAAATTGCAAGGGTACTTCCAATCACCAAAAAAAAACAAAAGCAAATTCCCCTTCTGACTACCGACCAATTTGCATACTACCTTGTCTATCAAAAATTTTTGAAAAAGTCTTAGAGAAGCAAATTCTGAACCATGTAGCTACTAACAATTTTTTGTATCCGAAACAATCAGGGTTTAGAGTAAATCACAGTTGCTCTACAGCTATGATAAACCAACTTGACGAAATAAGGCAGGATTATGACAAGGGCTATGTAAGTCTTCTTTGTCTGCTTGACTTTTCGAAAGCTTTCGATAGGGTAGACCACAACATCCTAAAGGGGAAGCTAAAAAACTTGTTTGGTTTCAGTGAGATAGGGCTGTCAGGCTTATTGGTAGTTATTTATCAGGAAGATTTCAGAGAGTTACCTCTGGCGGCAAATCTTCTTCTCTAAAAGCTTTAGTTCAAGGAGTTCCTCAAGGGTCAATTCTTGGACCATTATTAATCTGCATGTTCATCAACGATCTCCCATCAGTCTGCATGCAAACATCTGTGCATCTTTATGCTGACGATGTTCAACTTCATCTAGGGAAACCCTTTAATGAGCTCTCTGAGCTGGCTCTTCTTGTTAATGAAGATCTTTCTCGTCGTAAATAGGCTGCTTCTGAACCCTCTGAAATCTCAAATAATACCAATATCTATTAGAAAATTTAACTTGCATATCCTACCAGATATATGTTTGAGCAATAATAAAATTACTGCTGTTGAGCATTGCACAAGTCTTGGCATTGTTATTGATCGTTCTCTATCAGGCTACAGTCATACTCAAATAGTCATTGGTCGGATTTACGGATGTTTACGCAAATTATGGCTTTCGGCGTACTTTACTCATGTGGAAACTAGACGCAAGTTGGTACTAGCATTAATAGCCCCAATCATTACGTACGCCGACGTTGTCTATAGCGCCCTTGACTCAATGTCCCAGCATAGGTTACAAGTAGCGTTCAACGATGCGGTGCGCTACGTATATGGGCTCCGTAGATATGACCATATTTCTGAACACTCAAAAAAGCTATTTGGCTGCACACTATAGCAACACATCAATACAAGAAATTGTATATTTCTACATAAAATCATTAGCAATAAATGTCCGTCCTACTTATTTAACAAAATTGTCTTTAATCGGTCTGTAATAAATTCAAGTATTGTTCCTTTCCATGAACTCGCGCGGACCGGTGCAAGTTTTTTTCATTGCACTTGATTCGGCAACGTTTTTTTGAGCAGATTTATGCTTTTGCTTTACCAGTTGCTTCATTGTGACTGTCTTAGCTGTCTTCAGCTCATCGGTTTTAGGATATTGCAACTTTAGGTCCGGAGGAATGACTTCCGTGTGACTTTTTCGCTTCTTTTGTATTTCGTTAGCAATTTCACAACCTCGTTATTTAGCTGTGTGATTTCCTGCGCAATTGGCACAAACTGCTGGGATTTGCTTATTTGTTTTGCACTCCTCCGAGAAGTGATGCCATTTCAAGTTACATTCAAGAGTAACCCAAATGGCGTTGAACGTTGTGCGGCATGACAGTTCCAACACTGTTTAAGTGAAATTTTATTCATTCACCTTATACAAAGCCCGATAATTTTTCCCGAATCTAGCCCTACCCCAGTCGTAATTTCTTCGTCCATGTATGAAGATCAACTGCGCCAAAATAACTTTTCTTCTTTAAATGCACTTTAAGGTCATTAATAAGCAACTGCGCTAAACCAGCAATTTTCAATTGAGCTAAAAACCATTTAATCCACTAAAATACATGAGAAAACAATTTTCAATGCTACCGGCAAACTTTAATTGCTTTTAGAATCCACAGCTAAATCATGGTAGGGGGTGGGGGGCAAGTCAATCCAAAATGCTTTCAACTTAATTCTTATTCCATTTTCTGTTTAAGGGATCGATAGTCCTGTTTAAAAATACATGAGTTCTTCGCGCAAGGTATAACCTCTATATACCAGCATTTCAGTTAAAAACTACAGTCTCCAGCGCTTTTGTGTGTATACATTCGAAAAGTGAACAGTAGATACTATCTAAATCCAACAGTTTTACGTAGTGTCTCTCATTAATTAATCGTAATTTAGGAACTGCTTCGTTTTCGATTGAAATACACAATCGTATGTCGAATAGAATTGGGAAAGAGCTTCCACGATGCAATTTTATTATTTGACACAATAGAGATACGAGTACAAAAACAAGAAAGTGTTCGTGCCAGCGGAATGGAATTGAGTTCAAAGGTATTGACATTGAGTATGTACAGTATCTGTAGCTCTACAACTGCACAGTATGTTTTAATTTATTCGCGTATTTAGATGCATTTATATGGCATAATGACAATTTTACTTTAATCCAATGAAATTGCACGGATTGCGGGAATGGATATACCTATGAAGCCACCGATAGAGTGGATTGGTAGATTGAGATAAATTGAAAGGTTATTTCGATTTGGGAAAAAGTTTGGAGACGTCAGTTTGAAAAATAAATTGTTTTGGTAAAATGTTTTTCCTTGAAGCACTTTTGCACCATCTGTCAGATAAATATTATGTTATGCATAGAACTAATCAATCTAATTAACATAGACCCAAGGGCAGTAAATGTTCTTTCGATGCGATAACAAATTAAAAAGAAAATGTACGAGTATGTCCTTTCCAATTTCGCATCAGGCCATGTAGGAACGTTCTCCGAAAGGCATGGCTTAATTGTGACAGATGAAGCTCCATTCTACCTAAATGCCATGAATTTCACCACTCTTGACTTCTTCTTCCTCTTAAATGGCGCTACAATCCGGGGTGAACCTAGGCCTTTATCGCCAGCTCCTTCCATCGTTTAGTACTCCAAGTTGGTTGAGATCCCCTTTCTGTGGCGGAGCTGTGATGTCTATTCGCTCTACATGCCAGCCATTTAAGGCGTTGAATCCGTAGACACCTGACTAAGCCAATGTCGCTGCATAGTCCGTACATTTCGTGGTTAAATCTCCTCCTCCATTCCCCGTCAATACAAACGGGACCAAAAACACGTAGTATTTTCCTCTCGAAACGGTCAAGAGCATCTTTGTCCTCTTTCAATAGTATCCACAGTGTCTCTGTACCGTAGACCAAGACGGGTATTATCAAGGTCTTGTATAAGGCCAGTTTAGTCTTGCAACAGAGGGCACTACTACTCAATTGCCTTCTGAGCCCGAAAGAAAAGCGTTTGGCAAGAGTTATTCTACGTCTTATTTCCGTGCTGTTATCATTGCTACGAGTATTAGTAACTGCGGAGCCAAGGTAGATGAAGTCTTCAACTACCTTGAAGTTATAGCTGCCCATTGTGACGCTCTGAACAAATTATCGATGTTGGCAGTCCTTTTTTGATGACAGTTTTTGCCTCATTTACCGTGAAACCAATTTTAGCCGCTTCCGCTTCGATAGCTGCGAATGCCTCTGCGTTCGCAAGCAATTGGGAAGATTTGTAGAAAATCGTTTCTTTTCTATTTGCCAGTCTCTCTAAATCGACGTTGAAAAAGTCACATGGCAGCGCGTTGCCTTGTTTTAAACCTTTTTTGACACTGAAGGCACGACCTAACGAGTTTGGCACGTTGTCATATACGGCCTTAAAGTCGATGGTGATGGATGTCGATCTGGAATTCCAGGGTCTTTTCCAAAAACTGCCGTAGTGTGAATATTTGATCGGTGGTAGTAGACTTTCCTGGCCTGAAACCATCCTGATATGGACGGATTGCGGATTGGGCAAACGATGCTGAGGTTCCATTCATTGGGCATACTTTTTTCTGACAATATCTTGCAGATGAGCTTCCTAACCAGGTCCTATCCAGCTGTTTAAGTAGCTCGACTTTAGTCAGGTGGACGGAATTCTCTGCTATCATCGTCCAGAGTTCATGGTTCATTCTGCCTGACAGCGGAATCATGGTAGTCGTCGTCGTTATATAGCCTGCAGAGTGTGCTTTTCATATTTTCAACAGCGACTGCGATTCTACTACTAGGTTTCCATTTTCGAATTCTCAGACTTCCGTTCTGACTTTGTAGCCCTGGCTTGTTTTTTTAATTCCGACCGTTGCTTCTCGTAATCTTCTATGTCTATGTCTTTGTTTTCTGCGTGTTTTCTTTTCATAAAGCCCACGAGCAGCTCTCGTCCTGCGATGCAGAGCAGCTTTGTATGCCTCTGTTTGGCCTCATGCGCCTCCCTACATTCGTCATCGAGCGAGAGGTTTCTTTGTGGTGGGGGTTTGAAACTAATTATGTCTGGTGCTGCTTCTTCGATGGCTAGTTGACAGCATTCCCATTGGTGTTCTATGGATTGTGTAGGGGGTTGCGGATTTTAAGACAGCTTGAGGGAAACGCGGTCGACAAAGTTTCTACCGGTCTCTTGCGATTGCAGCTTTTCAACATCGAAATTGGGTGGTCTGACTCGACTCTGTTGTGCTTGCAATATCGGCATCCGATACCCTGGCTGCAACAAGGTAGTAATCCGAGTGTATGTTGCCGTCTCGGATTGAACATCATCACTGAAGCCAATAGCTGGAGATTTCAACTAGCAACATTACTTCGAGGAGAAAGCGTGGCGATACATGTTTCTCATGCAACTTTTCGTTCCTGACGGCAGCAGTTCAATGGAGGTCTTGGATCATTTGCAAGTAATATAGAGTGACTGACAACAATTCTGATTGCACTTCAAGTGCCTAAAGCGCATTGCCGTGATGCAATTTTTTGATGGAATTTATGCATTATCTAGAAAAATGTAGCCTTATCAATCCAAAAACATTTGCGGAAGCGGTTTCGAGATTCATCATCTGTCAGGCTAGAATCTAGATCAACTGAAGTACGCAACCAGCACACCCCAGCAGCCAGATGCAATCATAAGCAGCCCACGCGAAGAGGCCGTTGTGACAATGAAAGAGCAGACGTGTGGAAAAGGACCAGCAGTTAACGGCAAGTTTTCAACATTTATTAGTTGAAACTTCACAGTGGTTTTACTGTTTTGAATTCAGTGTTACTCGTAAATTATCGAATCGGTACCTGATCAGGATTGGCTTAAGGTATCCACATACGAGACGAAAGCTTCGGACTTTGTGCTTGAGTCTCCTTGGGATTTCAAGCCGATCACCGAATAAACGTTGGTTTTCTTTGTAGCAGTCACCGCCGAAGATGTCTCAGGTAGCTGCAAGTTCAAATTTTGCTACTTCAGCATGAGAGAAACTAATCAATTTAACCATGAACAACTTGTACTCTCAGCCTACAGTTGACCACTGCTGGGGATACATTCATTCACATCAAACTGGTCTAAGCCTAAAGCAGGCAAACCCGACTGAGTAAAACAAACTGGTACATATATGCCAGCATTATTTTCAGCATAGGACTAGTGAGCAAGCTGCTGACCTCTTAGAGACCGACAGGGTCCATTTGATCTTCCTTCAATCTGTAGATTGTGGACATCAGAGACCTAGCAGGCAATGCAAATTTTAACAGACGCCGTAGTCAACTTCAAAAAAGGTTAAGGTTCTGAAAAGTCCCCCCCTTAGAACTCAGTAAATTTGCATCATAATCATCCTTGATCGGTTCCGGAATTATCGATAAAAATCTATCGCTATACAGACAGCATACTGTCGAATTCTGAGTGAATCCGTTTGTGAGTAAAAAGAAAAATCGATTTTGTATTCCGTTCTCATTGCATCAATCCAACTCCTTACTTACCAGCTCTGGTAAGCATAGTTTTCGCAGTTAGAGGCAGCATTTAAGGTTCTTTGTGTATCCTGTGTTTGCACACGGCGTCAAAAGTTGCACTTTTGTATCCAGATGGCAATCCTGCTTACCGTATATTAGTTTTCCGAACGTAGCTTAACCTTAGCCTGGGCTTTTTGTTGACCGGGCATGGCTCTATTAATACCTTTTTGCATATAAGAGGGCTTAGCGGGATAGTGAGCTGCTTATGTGGAGCCACCTTTGAGGACTGGCTACATGTTCTGTGCGAGTGTATGGGCATCATCTTCGACGATGAGGCCTATGATGTCAGTTGAGAAGTATTTAATAGTTTTGCAAGAGAAGTAGTATTGGTACCTAAGGCTGCCAGTCCTGGGCTGAATGAAAGTGACTACAAGATTGCGAAGCTTGACCGGAAGCCATATTCTGGTGCCATGGGTATTTAGGGGCCCCTGGAACTTCTGATCCAGCTTGACCACGGAGTAGGCCCATTTGTGGGACTATCGTGACAGCTGTTGGCTTATGCAAAAAGTCGCGATGAATGTAGACCGAATGGTGCTTGGACATCTCATGGCTGAACATATGTTGAAGCGTGCTACGATCTGTGCTCAAATATTAGATAGTCACGGAACTGATTGGTTTGCTCGATGTGGAGTTGCACTGCAACGAATGGCTAAGGTATTCGAAAGGCCTAGATGGTTCACCAAAAGTGAAGTTCGTGCCTTACACACGTACTCGTATCTGGTACTAGTGATGGTACTGTACGCTAAGCCTTCACAGCAGGTACCTACGTAAAACACTAGTGACATCTGTCAAAAGCACCCTCAATGCCGGCGAAATTGCGCACGTGTATTCAGTCTAGTCGTGTGCGCCTTCAATTCTGCCCACCAGACTTCAAAGAGCAGTTTTGTAGGAACTTGGATAGAGAATACATTGCCCAAGCTTTTTGTGCACAAAACCATGACCTAGTCACGCTCTTGAACATGAGGTCAGCTTGATAGTCTAATGCTCTTGGGGAGGACGTCATTATGTTTTTTTTTTATATATTTAAAGTAACTGCGCCAAGATAACAGTGAAAAGTTCCATCAGATCTGCCAGCTACGGGGTATTGTGTTACTCCGGCTAAAAAGCTTATACCAGTAAATTTCTGCAGTCAAATTTAAATTTTAAGGACATTCCTTAAATTGCCAAAGAAAAATCTGCCAAGCCACCGACACGACGACCCGAGTGGCATTCTTTTATCAATCATCTGACGTTAAAAGCATAACCTGCGTAAAGTTACCTTAATCGAAAGAATAAAAATGACATTAGGACTGCAAATGTAGAATTTGCTCTTTAGCCTTTTTTATATCTCATCCAGGTGGATAAAGCCCTCACAGTCAAGGGTGATAAAGATACCTTACAATGACATTTGTAAGAAATTGTATACATATACAGGCACACATATATTTGCCTCTAAAAGCCGACGGATCTTTTTTAACGACTTTACCAAATTTTCTTGCCTGCCTCTTAAAGCAGTAAAATTATCATTTGATTCCGTTTTATATCCCAGAATGCTATAAAAATCCCAAACTGCCCAAAAGCGTAAAGCAACACTTTCGCTTACCATATACCCCTCCACACACTCATACCCATCTTATGGACATATTTTGAACTGTGTGGCATCTAATGCGTCGAAAATGCCATTCTCTCAGGACAGGCAATAAAAATAAAGTGTTCTTCCTGCGTGGAAGAGTTAAACGACACATCCACATTCGATTTGATTGCATCCCGTTGCTATTGTTGGTTTTCATTGCACTCTGTTGACACTATATTACCCGTCAATTGAAAATTGTCTGGCGCTATAGCTAGATCCAATTCAGCCGATTTTAGGAAGAAACGAAAAAGTCTAACGTATACAGGCAATTCAATCGCGAATGGCATACGCCCAGGACAATCAGAATTTGAATTCCATGAAACCGACCGAGAGTCGGGAGCCAGATGTGTAGCCAAATGTTGTTTGCAATTGAAAATTGCCAGTAATGACTGTCGGGTTTTCTATTAAATTTTTTGGACAGGCGAATTTGTTGCCAGGCATGAAATTGAATTTCCTTTTGTGCTATTTAATCAGCATCAGGGAGGGATTACGGGGAACCTAAAATCTGAGTGATTAGACAGAAAGTGTAAGGCTTTGTCTGTATCTGAATCAGTGTTGCCACTTACAAAAGAATGTAACGAGAGGACACGTAGATGTTACTAACATAAGTGGAGCACATATGGTTACAGCCACACCACAGATATATGACTTTGAAGGGCTTTGGGCTTCGATCTCCATCGCGGACAGAGAGGGTATCAGGTTGTCCGGTAAAAACAATCGAATTTTGGCATCTTGTCACTTCCTTAACTTTTCCATTGGATCTGTATGGTACTGGTCTCCTATAGATGGCAACAGAGCAAATACAGAGGATACTCGTATTTAGTCCTTAAGACGAGGTATTAGAACTTAATGAAAGACGGTGTCCCATAGCTTCCATGCTGCACATGATCTTGTCTCTCATGGCAGAAACGATAGCATGACAAATCAACCTCGCAGTCATCAGAAATGAATGAACATTACCAAACACTTGGACCGGTACTATTGGCTGGTACTAAGCGCTTCCGCCGGGGATGTATCTGAGGCCCAAACTGCAAACTTCTTCTGTTCCGGTCACTGCCTTTAGTACCACACTACTAATTGGTTGAGGTTTGCTTCCACTCGAAACTGTCACTTGGTTGTTAGCTCTTTTGACCACAAATGTAGTATCCTTTCGCTTAAAAGAACCCAATCATCTCAGATGTAAGAATCGTAGGCACCTAACTAAGCCGGTGTAGCTGTCCAAGGATGCAAAAGGTCTTTTATAAAGCCAGCTTGGTCATATAAAGGAAGACTTTGTTAATATATTGCCTCCAAAGCGTAAAGAAAGTATAATCGGATCCAAGGAAGATGAAAACGTTAACTACGGATGTCCTAGACATCAATGTTTTCCTTGAGAGCATAAACTTGGCCATGCCCATGTTGACCGCTAAACCCATTTTCGGCTCCTCCGTCTCAATACTTGCAAAAGGGGCACTGTCATCATGCTGCTTTACGCCTCTAGTGTTGTCGCAGCAGTTTTGCATCATTTTTTCAAGAATGTTGAACAAATCGCTTGAAAAAGCGTCGCATCAAAGGTTTCGATGGAGCAGCGTGTATTCTCCATCGTCATCCTGCACAGACGGATGTTTGACGGGAACACCATAACTAGACATTGGTCTCTATAGATGCTGTCATACGCGGCCTTAAAATCGATGAATAGGTGGTGTGCATCGATCTGAAGCTCATGGGTCTTCTCCAAGATATGCCGTAGTGTGAATATCTGGTCGATGGTGGACTGTCCTGGCCAGAAGCCACACTGATATGGACCTATCAGGTTGTTGACAAACGGCTTCAGGCGTTCACACAATATGGCGGATAAGACCTTATATGCGATGTTAAGGAGACTGATGCCTCTGTAGTTGGCGCAGTTCAGCGCAGTTCAGAGATTCTCTTTCTTGAGAATCGGACAAACAATTCTGAGGTTCCATTCATCGGGCATACTTTCGTCCCACCATATTTTACAGATGAGTTGGTGTATGCTCCTTACCAAGTCATCGCCTGCCGCTTTGAAGAGCTCGGCAGTCAGGCCATCCGCTCCAGCAGCTTTTTCCAACAATAGCTTCGATATAGATATCTTCACTTCATCCAGGTCGGGTACACGGAATTGTTGATCATCATCGTCCAAGTTGAAAGGTTGATTCTGCCTGACAGCGGTATTTGGTCCGTCATCGCCGTTATACAGTCTACAGAAATGGTCTTTCCAAATCCTCATCATCGACTGCAATTCTACTACGGTTCGGGGTTGGTTCTGTTGCATGTTAGTTTTACCTTTTGGTAAAACTTCCGAACCTCATCTCTGGAGTAGCATCTCTCAATTTCCTCGAACGCGCGCTTGTTTTCTTTCTTTTTTCCCCAGAGACGTCTGTGTTCGTTTCTCCTCTTCTGCTCGTAGAGCTCGTGGGCAGCTTCAGTCGTTCTTTATAGCGCCGCATTGCGTCCGGCATTCGTCATCAAACCAGGCGTTTCGTTGTCGTCGTTCGGTGAAACCCAAAACCCCAGAAGCGACATCTCTGATGTCTTTTTGGCTGTGTTGCCACCCTTTTCGATGCTCGATGCTGGCGGCAAGGGACCTCCTAAGAGGTTAAGGGAGACTCAATCGGAAAGGATTTGGCGATCTCTTGCGATTGTAGCCATCTGACATAATATTAGCATGTCTTCGTGTTGTACGGGATATCCGCAACCATACCTTTGCAACAAGAAGGTAATTGTCCGAGTTGATGTTGGCTCCTCGGAACGTTCGAACATCCATAATACTGGAGGAATGTCTTGCGTCGGTCACAATATGGTCAATCTGGTTGAGGGTTGATTGATCAAGTTCCCTTATTGGCGTCGAGATGTGGAAACCAAGTGTTAGCTATGATAATGAGTTCGTTGTCGGAGGTGGTGTCGTGTAACAATACTACCAAAACTGCCATCTCTTCTTACTCGTAGCTTCGCACTAAAATCCCCAAGGACAATTTTGATGTAATTTTTTTTAATTTTTTTTAAACCTGACTCGCTAGTGGCGATTGAGAAGCACTTCGACCTAAAAAGATCTTTTGTGCTGAATGAGTTAGAAAAGAAAGTGAGGCTAGTAGGGTTTCTACCTTCCGAATGAAGTTAGCAACTCTACCAGAAAGGCAGTCCATTATTTCAGAGATGTCGAGTTGTTCTTTGAGGAAGGTGTTCCGCCTGATTCCATTGAGGGCTGGACAGTCACATAAAATGTGTTCAGCTGTTTCTTCGTCTTCGAGACAGAGTCGACATTCTGCGGAGTCAGCAAATTCTATTTTGCTGAGGTGATATCTTAAACCGCTGTGTCCTGTAAGGTGTCCTACAAGGTTTCTGATATCATGCCGATTTAGATTCAGACATCTGTCGGCATTTTTATTAAAGGGTAGGATGGTTCGTTTGGACTGCCTTAGGCCTCGAGTCTCCAGTATGAGATGTATTTTGAGTATACCCAGCGCTTAATGGCTAAATTTACTGCTCTTTTAGATGTGCAGCAGAAGGGTTCATGTCCGTTGAAGGGGATTTCTAAATCTTTCCTGGCTAGTTTATCTGCCTTTTCGTTTCCGTCAATGCCCTAATGCCCAGGAACCCACCATATTTTTGTCTAGGTCCGGGTACACATGGAGATCCAGCTCTTTGGCTTATACCAGACATGTGTAGGGGTATTAGTTCTATTATTGCTTCTATAGCCACTGTTGGGCAGGTCCGAAAGCCTCCGGATATACCCAGGCATGCTAAACGTTGCACTTTTTTAAGCTTAGCAACGGCGGTCTTTTGAATAGGATGGGTCTCATCATCATTGTATGTATCCATAGAGTGATTTTTGGCGTTGGTTGCTTTAGTATTTTATTATCTACTTCTGAGTTAGGTGTGAGTTCCAATTTAATATTTTATCCAGGATTATCCCCAGAGTGATGAGACTTCAACAGAGTACTTAACGGTTGTGCCGTTTAGTGAAACCGAACTTAGGTTTAGATTTCTCCTTTTTGCGAAGGGGACTATGATAGCTTTGTTTGGACTAATGGAGAGATTCTCTCCGTTACACCAGTCGAGGACTATCTTAAGGGCATTTTGCATGCGTGCAGTGAGCACGTCTGTATCCCCGCCTCTAATAATGATGACCAGGTCATCGGCGTAGCCAATTAGGAAGTACCATTTGTTGTTTAGTTTATTAAGCAGATCATCTATGACCAGGGCCATAGAAGGGGTGAGAGTACACCCCCCTGTGGGCAGCCTCTTACGGCTGATACTGATGCTGAGGTCTGTCCAGGTGAGGTGGCTATTACCCGGCCCTCTAGCATCGCTTTTATCCAGTTTATGGTCGCTTGATTTCTCAGTACTTTATACATACAACCTGAGTGGCATTGTCAATTTGAAAATAGTTCGAGTAATGTTGTCACAATTAGAACCATATACACCGACCATATTGAAATGCTGTCACCCTTACTCGTATTGATGGGAATCCATCCACCGAAGGTATTATCTGTTTCCCCATATCTTCCAATTGGTACAGATGCATTTATAAAAGTATAAAAGAATGCAATCATATTACATTTTGGTGGTAGAAAGTGAGCGAAAGAATTTTGCGTGGCTTGTTAGGTACGATCAAATATATATTGAAAATCAATTGATACTTTATGTTAAGCTTCTCGAGACTGGTAGCATTAGTAGAGAAGCCTTCCCATTTGATGTAAACCATAATGTTTATTTTTGTTCTTATCGCTACACATCGAGTCGGATTTATCGTGTTGATAGTTGAGATGCAAAAATATATTTACGTATATATTTTTATCTCTAAGCCTAGATAGCGCAGAGCGACTTTCAATGTTTGCTGGTTTGCTGCTTAAATTTAACATTTGGCGGAGTAAAAGGAACAATAGAAGACTGAGCGATTTTGGAGATGGGTGCAATGGACAGGGTGTTAGAATTATGTCGGGTTGGCAATGTAAGGAGTAATAAAGCTACGAGTATGATACTTAGCTTCAGTTCAGAGGTCGAAAATCGGGAAAGCATGAGGGCTGAGAAATGATGGTTGACTTTGGGGATTGGTCTGACGTGGAATAAAGGGAGTTGAAGTTGAGCCCTGGAAGTGTGAATTCATCTTCACTAATATGTCATTGCATATATTTGTACATACATACATATATATAGTGTATGGAATGAAATATCCAACTCCAAGTGACTAGGGTTCAGCCTGTCAAAGTTACTTTTTAGCGAAATAAATACTGTGCTAGTTCCCCAACACATATCCAGACTACCTAAAGCAGTTAACAGTATCAAGAACTGAAAAACACAAGTAAGTGCATTACATTACTATTACTTGTGCTGTTGTATATACATATATATACCTGAAAATATTAAAAAACACATAAAAATTGTTATTTGAAAAATTGCAAGTAATGATAAAGTTACAAAAACAATCCGTGCGGCATCGGATAATAGTGCCGCAGTGCGTCCCAGCTTGTCGTAAGAGGCGACTAAATGGGACATCAATCATATACAAGCAACTATGACACCAAAAATGAGCCTGTGACACTTTAACACCTTAAAACTTTCCCACAAGTTTGTATGCAATCAGTGGGTTCCCACATCTGGAGACTACCGGTGGGGTAACAGTCAATCAATTCGAAATGAGCATACAAGTGTCAAAACACTCAAACTTTAGATACACTTCATGGAAATGATCGCAATTAATAGCACTACCCCGCTGGGCACCACGATTGCAACGCACTCGGGTGATCCAAGAGCAAGCAGAAGGCGGGGAAAATAAAGTTTCCAAAATATTTTCCTATACTTCGGTTTGCAAGTTGGAACGTCGGATCGATGACCTCAAAAAGTTTAGAACTGGAAGCGAGTATGCGTCGCAGAACTCTACAAATCCTGTGCGTACAGGAAACAAAGTGGTGTAATACAGGAAATAAAGCGCGTTTTCTAGACTTAAAAACTAAGGCATTTAAGATGTTCTACCATGGAATGGTCAATGGACGAAACGTTGTTGGAATCGTTGTTGCAGCGAATCTTGTAAACAACATCGTTGGTATCTTGAAAATAAGCGACCGCTTGATGAGTGTTAAACTCGTCATACACAATGAAACGTGGAGCATTGTTAGCGCGTACGCCCCACAAAATGGATGCGACCAATCGGAAAAAGATACATTTTGGTCAGAGTTCGGTAATTTGCTTAGAAATATTCCTATCGATGAGATGCTCTTCGTAGGCGGAGATTTAAATGGCCACGTCGGAGAAACAAATGTTTATTATGAGGACTGCCACGGCGGTAAAGGCTTTAGCAGACTCACTTAGCCCGCAAGAAATGTGGAACAGCATGCACGAGGAATGCATAACACTCGCAAAGTCCCATCTGGGGACTATATCGAAATACCATCACGTCGGCAAAGAAACATGGTGGTGGAATGACGAAACCAAACGAGCTGTGGCCGACAAGAAGAGTGCATTCCAAGCGTGGACAAAATGCGATCGGAGCGACGATATCGAAAAAGCTCGACTGGCTCTTGAATACGAGCGTCTTAAAAAGATCGCAAAGAAAGTCCTTGCTCGAACTCGAGCGGCAGAAGCGGAAAACCTGTACCAGGAGTTGGAACAAATATCCTCACGATCGCGGATAGAAGACAAGCTATCCAAGAAGTTCAAACGTCGTACAGTACTAAAATGCCAAATATTTTTAAGCTTGCTGCACAGAGGAGAAAAAATTCAATGGAAATAACCTCGCCGAAATACATCAAAAACGCAGACGGTCGCTTACTAACAAATGAAAAGGAAATTTGTAACCGGTGGCTTGAATACTGCAAGGAGCTGCTTAACAAACAGTTTCCACATGATATCGTGCCGACAGCTGGTCTATTCGAGGAGAAAGTTTCGGACTTTTCAATCGAAGAAATAAGTATAGCAATTGGAAAAATGAAGCCGGGGAAAGCGGCGGGACCAGACAGCATTCCATCAGAGTTTTGGTCGAAGATGGAGGGGATCGGCAGCGTTTGGCTATCGAAACTTTTAAATAAATTAAAATGTGGACAACCTATGCCGAATCAATGGAGAAGTAGCTTCTTGGTTCCATTATACAAAGGAAAAGGCGACACTCGAGAATGCAACAACTACCGTTCAATCAAGCTTATGTCACACACAATGAAAATCGTCGAAAGAGTCTTAAACGAACGTCTTCGGCAAATAATAAAGCTCGATAATAGCCAGTGTGGATTTGTTGAAGGAAGATCGACGGTGGACGCTATCCAAAGCCTACGAATAATAATGGAAAAGCACCGAGATTCGTCTAAGGATTTACACATGGTATTTATCGACCTCGAGAAAGCATTCGATCGAGTGCCTAGGGATCTCATATGGGCCGCGCTGAGGTCTCAAAACGTACCGGAAACGTATGTAAGAATAATACAAGACATGTAAGGAAACGTGAAAACTGCGGTTAAAAGCCCTGCTGGACTAACGAGAGAATTTCCAGTTAATGTCGGAGTGCATCAAGGAACCGTACTTAGCCCTTTCCTCTTTAACGTAGTATTCGACTATCTTTTAAGAGACTGCATGCGCGAAGCAAATGTAACGCCAATTTTCTTCGCTGACGACGCAGTTATACTTAGCGATAACGTCGAAAATTTACAGAACGCCTTAGATACATGGAGAAATGCGCTAGAGAGAAAGGGGTTTAAAATAAGTCGTTCAAAGACGAAGCATTTGACGTGCCCATTTGCGCATCCGCTGCGACCTGTTCCGGATATAATGTTAGACGGAATAGTTCTTCCGAAAAGCACTATCTTTAAGTACTTAGGATCAATCGTTAACATGGAAGCGAAATGTGACGACGACGTAAACCACAGAGTGAGTGTGGGATGGATGAAATGGCGGGAAAATTCGGGAATCTTTTGCGACCGAAAATTTCCACTTAAATTAAAGGGGAAACTCTACACCACGGTTGTTAGACCAGCTCTTATATACAGTTCACAGTGCTGGACAATGTACGAAGCGTTTAAAAACAAAATGACGGCAGCGGAAATGAAAATGTTAAGGATGTCTAGTGGAATCACTAAACGCGATTTCATTAGATCTACGCGTATAAGAGGAAGTCTTCATATAAAGAATTCGGTAACCGAACAGCTTGAGGCGAATAGAATAAGCTGGTATTGCCACGTTCAAAGAAGATCTGCGGAAAATCCGGTTAAAAAGGCACTATCAACTACGGTCACTCCAACTGTAAGAAAACGAGGTCGGAAAAAGAATTCCTGAATTTCTCAGATGGCAAATGCGCAACAACGCCTGGGGCTAACCACTGAAGCGATCCAGGACCGAGCATTATGTAGACGCGTTCTGCGGTCTGCGACATTAGCCAACCCCATAAGCGGAGCAGCAGCGATGCAGTAAAAATGGGAAACTCGTTACGCGTAAGTTCGTATAACGAGGAAAGCGTTAATAAAAGGATAAGAGGAAGCATTTATAAAAGTACTGGTGATAAGGGTTACTCACATACGTTTGTATGTTGTAAGCAATTAAAAGTAAACCATGTAACGGGGAATTGCCTCAGCTAATAATTAAAAAAACACAATAGCGCTCTGTCATCGTTTGCATGTTGACTACACCTTTGGGACCTATTTCTCCTCCCACAGCACTTTAATTTCTTTGTTTTTTCCAACTATTGTAGCAAATGCAATGTAAATTATTTAATATACAATAATATCTCCTTTATGGTTAAAATTATTTATTTTTTCTTTTTATTTTAATTTTCAATTATTATTTCATCCATAACCCCAGCTCTGTTACGCGGACTCGGTAGGTGGAAACATATTGCAGAACAGCATTGACAACAAAATCAGCATAAATGCATTTACTCGTGCTCGTGCTCGTTCTCGTTCTCTGATGATCAGCAGATTTTTTTTCGTGTCCATTATGTCAAACTGGCTGTCCATAAAATGTATCTTAATTAATGTAATAATGTAACATCCTGTTGTATCCCTGTCAGTCTACTCCTCATGGACACTATTGTGTTCTAAAAATGCGCATATTTGATTGGCATGTGAGTTCAAACGAAGGGAATCCACAAAAATTCAAATATTCCAAAGAACAACTGATAACATAAATACTCGTATACTACTAATTAGCGACAAACCATTGAAACGATATAAAGGGAATTAATTAAAAATCAAACAATTCGCTTATAATTAGTTTTTTTTGGAAAATTTACTGTGACGTAAAAATTGGCCTCGGAAAGGTCGCAGTGGGAATTAATTATATTTGCTCGGATTTTGTTGTTGGTCCACCCTGTGCATGCTCCTCATGGTATGGGTTCAGCCGGCAGGGAGGAAAAAATTGAAATATATTGAGTGAATGGTGATAATAATTTCGCAAATGAGAAGAATAAAATTATTAAACAAGTTTGAATGAGTAATTATTGAGAAAGGACCTTCAGCTATCGATCGATGTTGGTCATCCCAAGCACATGCTGATAAAATGGAATTCAGAAAATGTACGTTCGCTCTAAAGCAGAAACGGGTAATGGATATTTTTGTAGTTCTTCTCGCTACAGAAAATGCGATGGTGAGAGACTCCCAACATCTGTTATTCTGTGTTTTTTGGATTCTATATTTGACTACACTGCACTGACAGGTATCAATCCAGTGAGGTCCAGCTTTGCATCTGCTTATGCACTTCAAATTAGTTACCAAAATGGAACTGCCGCTCTAAGTTGGAGGTTTTACCGCCAGCTTAATTGCCCAGCCATGGAAAAAAGTATCGAAAGTTTCGAAACACAAACAAGCCTTTGATACTGATGAATCTACTGTTGACAGCCATTGCAAATAAATCAAGCACAGCGAACTTCGGATATGCACGTGGAATGTTAAGTCCCTAAATACGAGTACGTCATGTGCAGCCGAATTACAAGAGAATGATCTGGACTGTTCCAAATATCTATAACCGCTATGCGAAATGTGATTGGATGGACAGAACAAAAAGAGCATGAAAAACTGTGACATCTACTACGCCGATTGATATCACCGGAAAAATCAGCGTCGATTTGGCACGCGATTCCCACATCTAGATATCTGTTCTACTTCAAAACGTCAATCATTGCTGGTTTATCGGCATAAATCAATGACTTGACGCAGTCCTAAGTTAAATCGCACGATCATGGTGGTTGGACAAGATTTCATTTTTTGAAATTACTTTGTTGCCAAATTGTATATGATGTGATGTTCTCGTTGGTAGTTTGGGTTGGAACACAATTTTTGTGGAGCCACATTTCTCTGACATTGATGTCTCGCAAATTTAGGAACAATGATCCTGTACCGGTATCCATTGATGTCTATACTTATGCCTGATTTTCGAATAAATAAGGATCGAAGATCCATATGTCGTATAATCTGCAAGATATGGTTCATTTTTCCATTTTTCTGGATCTGAGCCTCGAGTGTCCTCGCTTTAAATACGGTAATTCTTCTCGTTGTAGCGAAGGACGACAAACCTGTAAATTAGGGTCCAATTCAACGCAAACTTTTACAGCCGCGATAGTTTCCTGATCCTTATTTTTGTTGGAGTATCCCATAGTGGGAATCGGATACAAAAAGACTGAGGTGCGTATAAGAATATCTTGAGGTGCTCCAAATCAAGATTAGCCGGCACAATTTATATTCAGGGAAACAGATCTCTTTGAAACCCGAAGAATAATTAATCTATTAAGTGAAAACTAGTCGCCAGTTATCGATAAAATACGAGCTATTGATATAAAAAGGCACACGAACATATTTACCCCATTATTGTGTTAATTCATTAACTTAAGTATTGCAGAAGCAAAAATCTCTACAAGCTTAAAGACTGCTATAATCAGACCGATATACAAAGGAGGTATATATCAATATATCAATAGCAATATCAATATTGCCGGTAATAGAAAAGTGCATGGAAGAGGTGACAACAAACAGGCTGCAAGACCTTATTGCAAAAAATTCGCTGATACCAGCAAGCCAGTACGGCTTCCAGAAAAATAAAAGCACTGGTTAACTGTTAGGAGAAATTGAAAATTGCTGCAAAGAAAGTCTAAATAAAAGTCATCATGTTTTAGTGCTATTCTTGGACTTCAGTAAAGCCTTCGATACACTGAACCATGATGAACTAGTAGAAGTACTGGAAAATATTGGTATACGAGGACTGATGACAGATTGGCTACGTGAATATCTGACGAACAGGAAATTGTCTGTCAAAATAAGCAATACACACCGCCAAATTGAAAATGTTGAATATGGAGTTCCTCAAAGATCAAAACTGGGTCCAATCCTGTTCATATTGTACACCAATGAGCTATTATGAATTTTCTAGAAGGCCATTCCATTTGCATATGCAGACAATACGGCGATAGTGGTGCGTCACAGATCCTTACATACGGCAACAGAAATTATGCAGAAGGAGTACGACAACGCGGTAAAATGGTGTCACGATCACGGCTTAACGATCAATGTATCTAAAACAAAAATGATGCATATACGGAATCCGCAATTCATGGCTACACAATTGCAAATCCACTTCAAAAATGAATCCTGCAATAGTTCTAGAAGTTACGATCGACAGCAAATTTTTGTGGGATATGCACATAGATGAATTGCGAATGAACCTCAGAAGAGCTTTCTATGCACTAACCCACCTAAAATACCATGCCACAACGGCCCAAAACTCAGCACTGAAGAAGATAGGCGTACATAACCAGCTCAATATTCCGGAACAAAGGCATTTTAAAGTTCTTCCAGTAGAAGATATCTTCAAGATGACCCTTATATTGGAGTACTTACTTACTTACTTTAGGTGGCGCTACAGTCCGGGGTGGACATGGGCCTCAGTCAACAATTTTCTCCAGCCAGCTCGATCCCTGGCTAGCTGCCTCCAGTTTCGCACGCTAAGTTGGCTGAGGTCCTCTTCCGCTTGCGTGCGCCACACGAGTCTTGGCCTTCCTCTACTGCGCTGTCCCTCGGGGGCAGATTCGAAGACTTTTCGGACCGGAGCATTGGTGTCCATGCGCTCTACATGACCCAGCCATCTCAGTCTTTGGATCTTCACTCTTCTGGCTAGGTCCATGTCGCTGTACAGTCCATACAGTTCGTCGTTGTATCTCCTCCTCCACTCACCGTCAATGCAGACGGGACCGAAGATCGCCCGAAGAATTTTTCTCTCGAAGCAACCAAGAACACCCTCATCCCTTTTTGATAATGTCCATGCCTCTGCGCCATAGAGCAGGACCGGGATTATTAAAGTCTTATAAAGTGACTAAGGTGACTTTTGTTGTCCCGAGACGTCGGTGTTGGTTGTCCTTTTTGCTTGACAGCATATACTTGGTCTTGCCCTCATTGACCGCTAAAATCATTTCCGCCGCTTCCGTCTCAATACTCGCGAGAGCGCCACTGACATCACGCTGTTTTCTCCCGATTATGTCAATATCGTCGGCGTATGCGAGTAGTTGGACGGACTTTTGAAAGATAGTGCCTCTTGTGTTTGCTCGTGAGTTTTGCACTATTTTTTCAAGTCCGATGTTGAAAAAATCGCATGACAGCGCATCGCCTTGTCTAAATCCTTTCTGGACATCAAAGGTCTCGGTGAGATCTTTACCGACCTTGATGGAGCAGCGTGCATTCTCCATCGTCATCTTGCACAGAGGGACGAGTTTGGCAGGGATGCCAAAACTAGACATTGCTCTATATAGCTCGTCTCTATAGATGCTGTCCAACGCGGCTTTAAAGTCGATGAATAGGTGGTGGGTATCGATCTGAAGCTCATGGGTCTTCTCCTAGATCTGCCGTAGTGTGAATATCTGGTCGATGGTGGACTTTCCTGGCCTGAAGCCACACTGATATGGACCTATCAGGTTGTTGATGAACGGCTTCATGCGTTTACACAATACGGCGGATAAGATCTTGTATGCGATGTTAAGGAGACTGATGCCTCTGTAGTTGGCGCAGTTCAGAGGGTCTCCTTTCTTGAGAATCGGACAAACAATGGTGAGGTTCCATTCATCGGGCATACTTTCGTCCGACCATATTTTACAGATGAGTTGGTGTATGCTCCTTACCAAGTCATCGCCTGCCGCTGGAGTAGCATGAAGTAGCATCTCTCAATTTTCTCGATCGCGCGCTTCTCATGCTCTTTTTTCTTCCTCCTGAGAAGCCGGTGTTCGTCTCTCCTCTTCCGCTCATAAAGCTCATGAGCAGCTCTGGTCTTTCTTAGCAGCGCCGCGTTATATGCATCTGGCTTAGCTGCATGTGCTTGCCGGCATTCATCATCGAACCAGGGGTTTCGTTGTGGTGGACGAGTGAAACCCAGCACATCAGAAGCGCCATCTCTGATGGCGTTTTGGCAGTGTTTCCAATGGTTTTCGATGCTTGATGCTGGCGGCATTGGACCTCTTAAGAGATTAAGAGACACTCGATCGGAAAAGGACTTGGCGATCTCTTGCGATTGTAGCCGTCTGACGTCGAATTTTCTCACAGCATTAGTTTGTCTTGGCGTAGTTTGGGATATCCGCAACCGTACCTTGGCTACAACAAGGTAATGGTCCGAGTCGATGTTGGCTCCTCGGAACGTACGGACATCCATAATGCTGGAGGAGTGTCTTGCGTCGATCGCAATGTGACCAATCTGGTTGACTGTTTATCGATCAGGAGTTCTCCAAGTCCCCTTGTGTATGTCGAGATGTGGGAACCGCGTGCTAGCCACGACAATGTTTCGCCCCGCCGCAAAGTCGATTAACCTGAATCCGTTATCGGAGGTGGTGTTGTGCAGGCTATATTTTCCGATTGTTCCACCAAAGATACCTTCTCTTCCTAGCTTTGCATTAAAATCACCGAGGACAATTTTAATGTCATAGCTACGGCATTGCTCGTAGGTCTTGTTAAGGAGCTCGTAGAAGGCATCCTTAGTGTCGTCATCTTTCTCCTCTGTGGGGGCATGCGCGCATACGAGTATAAGGCTAATGTTGGAGAATTTAGCCTTGATGCAGGTTGCTACGAGGCGCTCGCTCACATGCCGGAAGCTGAGGACTTCTTGTCTTAGTCTGCCTCCGACAACAAATCCGCATACAAATAAGCGCTGCTTTTGCCGTCGATAGCAATTGCCGTAGTAGATGTCGCAGTTTTTCATCTTCTTTTTGTCCGGCCCATCCCATCGCATTTCTTGGATGGCGGTTATTTGTCTGCTTTGCAGCAGTCTAGGGCCTCCGCTAGTTGCTCGGCTGCACGTGGTCTATTAAGGGATCTAACATTCCACGTGCATATCCGAAGCTCATTGTCCTTAAATCTTTTACGTGGGTTGTCAACAGTAGATCCGTCCATATCCGAGGCTTGTTGATGCTTCGTAACTTAATTAAATGACCGGGCAGTTACCCCGGCGGCACAACCCGCAACCTGGAGGACCAGTTCCATTTTGAGTGCCCCTAGTACGAGGGGTCGGTTACACCGAAACCAGTAACCCGTTCCGGGATGTGAGCGCTGCCGTTGGCCCTTATAGGGCTCGTCCGCTACCATCTCTTTTCCAAGACCCTGACTAAGTCCTGGAAATCCTTTCCGGCCTGAGCTCCAAATACGAGTATGTCGGAGTAGCCCGGATAAGGTCTTGTTTTGTTTTTTCCGACACTAATCCTGGTTAATGGCGCAGGAAACTCGCCAATTGCCCCCTTCATTTTGCAACCTCTAGTGAGATTCCCCGATGGCGCCACGGGGAGGCGTGAAGTAGGACTTATTAGCAGAGCTGCAAGATGTTCATTTAAGGAACCAGCACCTGTCGGAAGATGCTACTTCTACGAGGCCTTATACTAATCGTTGCCATCCGAAATTTAATTTAATTAATGAAAATAAAAAAAATAAATAAAAAATAAATAATAATTCGATAAATAGCACGTTTAGATGGCCAAAAATTTCTAAAAACAGAGCTTCGATTTTGGAAACATATTTCAATGAAACCTGCTCAGTGCGATAGCAAATTAGGCATTTAGTCCATTTCGATGCTGCAAAAAAAAAAACCCTTTCGAAGGCATTTCTTAGGTGTTTAACTGCCACTCTTGCTGATGTTTGAATGTTGAACGATGTACTGCATATTGCATCTGTATTCACCTAAGTCAACCGCAGCTCCAATTCCTCTTGAAACCCAAAATGCAACTTAATATCACTTTAAGTTGTATTGTCCTCTCACATATTTTTTAAAGGCTCGGCTTGGTTTACATTTCTCCAGTGTTGTTTTCTGGGTAGACATCTGTCCCGGAGAAATGGACAATTTCAACATCGAAACAACTAAAGAAAATTCCTCCATATAAAATATCTACTGTTGAAACAGCTCCAGTTCTTCACTTAATCGGCAAGTTGTTAGCCAAAAATGAACTTCGTCACTAGGTCATGGGCTGCAGCATGTATCAGCCATTTCCATTGATTTGGTCTTCCTTCGCCTCCGGGTTAACCCCACTCACAGTGGTTGTTATATCCTGTTAAATTGTCTTTACCCGGGCTCCCCTATCTATTTTCTTTTCTTTTTTCCAGATCCAGGCTGTAACCTCCTCTATAAAGTGAACTTCATCTCTGCTTCACGAAACAACCCACCAAGTGATTTTTAATATGTCTCTGTATATTCCCAAAGGACACACATTAAATAGATTTTTTTTACTCCATCTTACCCCATCCAGTCCGTCCGTACCTCTACGATTATCTAAAGGAATGAAATAATATTCTCCCCAGATACCCTATTACGAGACACAAAATGTGGAAATGCCCCCTTGCGGAGCTATGAAGAAGAATTTAAAAATTAAGATTGTGCCAATGCAGAAAGGATGAATTTTCCCAGAAGTTTTATCTTTACTTCTTTTTTTTCCGCATCTCTGTAGACACTTTTACCTTTTCTTCATTCCATTTAGAATCGCGTTATCTTAAAGAAGTTGGCTCTTCCGGAGCGTTATTGAGTGCGAGGATATTTTTCATGAAAATTGGTATCTTCAGGGTGATGAAGATGAAGACGGTGAAGGAGGCGAAAAAGAATCTTTACTCTTCATTCAATTCGCGTTTTCGTCATTCCAGATTCAGTTGATTTTTTTTACTTAACATTCTGAAAGTAGACACAGTCTACCTATATACTCGTATACTTACTACAATCTACTACATAGAGATATGCAAGGGGAGACAAACAATCACGAGGAAAACGAAATGAAAACGAAATAACTTGATTGGGAGACAGAGGAGAAAACGAATTCGAAGGATCACTATTACGCGCCTTATGGTGAAAACACCACCAGTTCTCGTATTCCGAATCGCTTAGCAATTTTTTTATCAGACAAATTCATTTACTCTTAGGTATGCTGTACGATTTTTCCATCCTTTCAATTGCACTACATCTGAGGATTTAAGTAGTCAATTCCTCCAACTCACAAAAGAGAGGTTAATTTATGCGAAAAGGGATACAGGGTGGTAATTTTAAAAAAATCTCGAAACTTTATTTTTCTTTACTTTAAGACAAACATCACAGGAATAGGTAAAGTAAATCCTTAAGTTAACCCTTTTGGAGATAAAAACCTGCTCACTGCACATAAGAAGGTCTTCAACTTCAGCGGACTCATGAAAAACTTAGCTTACTGGATTTGTTGCATATTTTGAAGTATCAGTATCACACTTTTCGCTTTTGGTTTCCTGGGTACGAAATTCGAGCCGGCAGTGACCCATTACATCTCGTGGTAGTGAATCCTTTGGAAATAATTAAATTTAAAAAATTCGTAGGCGTCCTCAACCTCCTGAAAAATCGAATAAAACGATTGAAAGTATTGGAGAGCTTTAAGAGTACAATAGCAACTGAAACCAAAACGACGTCATATGCAAGAGTGGCACAGTATTGATTTTTAGAGTGCTCGGTGCAGATATTCTTTTGGCATTTGCAAAAACTGACTGCAACATGCAGTTCAGATGCGTTAAGTGCGATAAGGACCAAAAAAATGGAGAATGTCCTCTAGGTAATGATAGAGTAGAGGATAGGAGTCAACTCTTTTGTGTACTCTGCAGGAATTCAGGACATCCCGCCAATTTTAGGGGATGTCCTAGATTCCAGGAGCTTAAAAAAAAAGTCCAGACTAGAAAACAGTTGATCGAAGAAGAGAAGCGTCAAAAGAGTCGTGCTTTCTCTAATTTTGTGGCACCAGGTATATCCTTTGCCCAAATGGTATCTGGATCGGGTAAGGCTACAATGACATCAAAAAATAAGCCCAAGGTAGCTGAAAAAGCACCAGAAGCGGATTTGGACTTGAAAGCGATTCTTCTGTCCCTGCACGGAAAAATCGATCATTTCCAGAAACAGCTAAATGAGCAAGCGGCTCGAATTGACGTCATTTATTCGACTCTGTTTGACAAGTCTGGCGCGCCGATATAATGTCTGCTACGTTGAATGAGGTTAACCTAAAGATCATTGCGTTAAACGTCAACTCACTAATCAGGATCGAGAGAAGAACCAACCTTTGCAACTTGTTGTAAAGCGAAAGCCCAGATGTGCTTTTGGTAAGCGAAACTAAGCTTAACCAGAATCATAAAATCGGCTACAGTGGCTACGATGTATATAGAGGAAACCGGCCTGACTCCACTAGAGGGGGTGGGGTTGGTGTCTTCATACGGCAAGGCTTGCGCCATAGGGTCATATACAAAGGGCGCGCGCGTAGGTTCCAGGTGTTAGAAGTTTGCGTCGTATGCATTCCTCTTCGCAGTGATAGGCGATTGTATGTGGTGTCGCTTTACGCACCTGAAGCACTTCATCCCGCTCAATTTATTACAGAACTCGAGTTACTTTTTCAATCTCTCCAGCTTGAATCTGAAGAAAATTCATACTTTTTGGCCGGTGATCTTAACGCTAGACATGCGGCATGGGGAAATAATCCACCGAATACTAGGGGCAACCAGTTGCACAGCTGGTGGCGTCAAAATATTATTGAGTACAAACTTGAGTTGTACGCGCGGAATATCCCGTCTTTCCCATCATCCGGTTCCTTTTTGGACTTAGTACTGATGGATAACAGAATACAACTAAGGAACAGAGATCGACAGACCCGAAACTGCTTGAGAGCGATCGAGTACGATAGTGACCACTACGGACTCGCCGCCAAAACACGGATCCCAAACGAACAAACGTTGCTGGAGCAGTACGACCATGAGTTCTCATACGATTTTCGTAGGGCACGATGGCCGCGCTTCTCTAGAATTTTAAAGCATAACTTACGTTTGTGTGGTATTGATCCCCCGACACATAGAAACCTTACAAATGTAGAAATTGACCAACATTTACTAGAAATGGACAACGTAATCAAACGAACAATGGAACGAACTATCCCCCGGGTAAAACGCTCAAACGACAACCTGACTGACACATACAGAAACCCAACAATCGACGCACTACACACACATAAAAGTAGATTGCTTTCAATGCTAAAACAGAGGTACAGACAGTTTAATGACATGAACAATGCGGAAATTGGGATACTGATCAAAATTGATCATTGATCAAAAATCTAAAACAACTTATAAATGAAAATTATAAAAAATCCGTTAGTCTGTATTGGGGCAATAAGATTCGGGCTATAAAATCCAGTAGTCCGAATATGTTCCCGCAGATAAATAAATTGTTCAGGCGGAAAGATCACAATGATATTCAGTGTGTCCGAATTCCGCAAACGACAGAAAATAGACATATATTAGAAACGATTGGTATAAGTCCAGAAAGTGTAGATGATGGCGATGGTCTTTTTGTAGTCGAAGACCCACAGGAAAAAGCGGATTTGCTGGGAGCTTTTTTTGAAGCCGTGTATACGGTGAACGATCCAGGTCACCGTAACCACGACATTGAGAATAGAGCCTATGTAAACCATCTTTATCTGCGCAATGAACTTCAAAATTGGCGATCTGAGAATAACGGTTTCACCGTATTCAATGAAGTAAACGCTTCAAGGCAAACGTTATCGTCGCCGATGAACAAGCTGCAGCTCATTTGTTCGTGCGAAAAGATGAACTCCTGTGCATCTTGGACTCACTGAAAAACAAAAAGTCTTCTGGAATAGACGGAATCCCAAACGTCGTATTGAGACACCTGCCCTTGGAAGCAGTGGATATTTTTACTACGTTATTTAACAATGCGCTGAATAACGCTTACTATCCAAGATAAAGTTAGGACTAACCCTGCAAATCTACGGTCAATTAGTTTACTTCCGAATATTAGCAAGGTATTCGAGAAAATAATTAATAGGGCTCTGTTGAAGTGGGTTGAGGAAAACAATATAATTCCGGACAATCAGTTTGGTTTTAGGGCGGGGCATGACACTATTCATGCCGCGTCGAAACTGATCTCCGACATACAATGGAACAAATGCAAGAACCAGTGTACGGGTGCCTGCCTGGTTGATTTCGAGAAGGCCTTCGATACTGTATGGTTAGAAGGGCTTTTCTATAAGTTGACCAGATTGGGTATGGCGAAACCCCTTTTATATATGATTTACAACATGCTTATAGGAAAGAAGTTCGTTGTCAAATGTGGCAACGTATTTTTAAGAAAAATATTTGACATTAAAAACGGCTTGCAAAAGGAGCGGTTATTTCCCCGATACTGTTTAACATATATACGAGTGATCTAGTAGGTTCCCTCAATTTCGCTATAGCGTACGCAGACGACTTAGTGGCGTACAGATCAGGTCCCAAATCCAGGACATCAATGCTCTGCTGCAGACTGATTTCGATCACATTAAAGCGTATTGCGATGATTGGAAATTGAAAATCAATTTTCAAAAGTCGGAAACAATACTGTTTAGGACCCCATTGAGATGGGCTTCTTGGGATACCAGAAACCACTGGCGAAATCTGGCCGTCACTGGACACCACGGGCTGCCATTAGCGGTGAGAAGCGTAGTTAGATACCTTGGTATCTGGCTCGGTCAGTATTTATATTTTGACAAACATATAAATGCTTGTTTGGCTGGAGCCAATAGAGCCTTAGCCTTGACAAGAAAACTGTTTCACAGCAGTCAACTTGACTCGAGGGTGAAGGTTATTTGCTACGTGGCCCTAATCAGGCTAATCATCCCTTATGGTTGTCCCGTGTGGTTCAACGTAGCGCCGTATTATATGGAGACAATTCGGGTGTTTGAAAGGCAATGTCTCAGGATCTGTCTTGCACTGCACACAGAACACCAGAATCTGCGTTCATTAAATATCATCCCAACAAGGCCCTTTACGATGGGGCTCAGCTGAACAGGATTGACAATTTCCTGATTAAGGTGATTCGAAGGCACACTGCAAGAGCGATGAACAGCGACAATAACCTGATCCTTGGGGCTTACTATCCCAATTTTATGTACCATGAGAATACACTCCGATCCGGCTTTATTCCGCCAGAGGCATTCCTCTATATAAATTCTAAAGGGTTAGTACAAAGTAGGAATGGTATTCCGGTAATATACCACCGCCACCGACGTGCGAGGGAAAAACGGCTCACCTACGACGGGTACGACGTCAATGCTCAGGAGCTCTTTCGTTTTAGTTCCGCAATTGCGGAAAGAGACCGGGTTGATACGGAGAAACAGCACGCCGATTTTTGGTGGCTTAGAGAAGAGGAGAGGATTGAGACGCTCTCCTAGGTCAGTGCGTTACAATTGTAACATAATTTTTCTAGTTTTAAGGTAGATTAGGTTAGTTAGGGGGTTTTCGCTGATGGCCCGGGCTGGTTGATATAGGGCAGTACTTCTGAGAAGTAACTAATGCTTCACGGCTTCGGTTAAGTCTCGGCGGTGCGTGTGCACGATGTTAACAAGCCCAAGGCACTCGAATTCGCAATTGAGATGGTGACCGCTCAGGGGAAGAGGCAATGAACGCTCGCCATATTGATTATAATTAAGATAGATTAAGTAGCTTAGGTAGGTTAAGTAGCATAGGTAGTTTTAAGTTTTAAATAAAAAGAAAAAATGTAATAACGTTTCTAAGTTTTTTATTTCCTTCAGAATTTTCTTAGAAATTCATATGTAATACAAGTTAATCGTAGAATAGATTTTAGGCCGAAAGGCATCAGTTTCATAATTACTGTTAAACTTAGAGTGCTCGGTAAGAGCCAATAAGTTAAATGAAGAAAACAAAAAAATATAGTGGAATTAGATTTAAGCATTTTTGTCTAGCATGTAAGTTTATATGGATAGAAGAAATAAAAATGAATTGAAAAGTAAAAAATAAGAGGCATTTGCAAAAAGTTGCAATGAAGCCCGGCCGTTGTCGTCTTTCGAGAGATATTGGCACTTCTGTCCAGAATTCTGAACTGCAGAGGGAACTATTTGAGTAATGACACTTTTTGGTAGACGAGTCCAGTCTTTCGAGGCGAAAAATGTTACTTATCAATGGGATGTAATAATTTACTCAAAACAAATTGTTTTACCTTCTGCATTTCAGACATATTCCAATCTCGAAACGTTTTCATCTAAATGATTATACAAATGCAGCAATATCATTTGAAGCTTGACTTTAAAAAAGGAAATCAAACACCGAAACTTCGCAACCACCGACAGTGTGGTTTCGTAGCAACAGATTCACTAAATATTTTATGGCACATCACACCGAAACGTGAAACCAAAGTGTACATCAAGCTGACAAAAGTAAGATAGTTTCACTTCATATTTCTTAAGCATATGACATAGGCTCTTTTGTCAAGAGTGCGTGCATTTTACAAGTTACATTACAGAAAATTCAATTTGAGTTGCCTTCGATGGTTTTAAATTTGATATTCACGAAATAAATGCTGGTGTGCCACAGGGCTTCATTCTGTTTCCAACACTATTTTCTATTTTCATAAATGATCTCTTGTCCACTCCTAATTCAATTTATTCCTTTGAGGACGATAGTACTTACTGCTTTTTCATATCCGCTACCGAACTCACGTCTCCGCTCTTCAGCTGTAAGACGTGAACGGCAGTTGGGGAACTATTGCTTCCAAAATACGAGTACATAACTGTCTGCTGTCGTAATTGCATCGTCGAAACCGAAAAACTTTCTAATCGTTCTCAGTATGATGTCGATTTCTAGTTTCCCCCCATCAATGTAAGCAATTTTGTACCCCCAGTGATCTAGACCCAATATTCATGATGGTGCAAAAGTAATCATCCAATTTTGTTTTTGAATTAGTTTTTTACTAAATAAAAAAAAAAGATTTTGAGTGATGGAAATCGTTGTGTGGGCCTTTACAATTTTTTCTATTAAGTGGAAAAGATGATATCCATCAAGTGGTTGATACTCATTTTCATGATTTTCCGCGAGATTTCCGGTGATAACTGCTCGCATTTCTGTCGAATATTCTCCTTAAGGGCTTCGATTGTCTGAGGCTTGTTGGCATAAACCCGCGACTTCAAGTAGCCCCAAGGAAAGAAGTCTGGGATGGTTAAACCGGCGATCTTGCTGGCCACGCCAAAACAGGAGATTAAGCGACCAGCAAACGTTTTCTTCACTCTTCACAATATCCTTTGTGGGTCGTGCTGTGTGTGCGGTTGTACCGTCCTCTTAAAACCACATGTTCATCAAGCCCCGCTCATCCAATTCCATCAGTTAGAAGTCATTTATCATGGCCCTGTAGCGTTCGCCAGTAAGAGTGGCCGCATTACCGATGGCGTACTGAAAATTATACTGCCAATCACTCCTCCTGCGTGAACGCCGCACCACACAGTGGCTTTGAGTGGGTGTTATGGCTCTTCGTGCATCACACGCGGATTTTCAGTGCCCCAGAAATGAAGATTTTGCTTATTGAAGTAACCGTACAAGTGGAAATGCGCCTCGTCGCTCATGCTGATTTTTGACACAAAATCGTCCTCTTCGTTGTTGAGATTAAGGATGGCTTGACAGTAATTCACACGCTTCTGACGGTCAGGGGGCATTAACTGATGCATTGTTTACACTTTGTGCGGGAACATGTGTAGATAAGTCTTTCACTAAAATTCTCTGTAGGGTCCGTCTGGTGATACACGATTGCGTGGTCCATCGTCTGGTTGATGTAAAAAAACATCTCAGAGACATCGGCAGCCACCGCCGCGGTATTCTCGGCCGCACGACCAGTCCGGTGACGGCCACGACCTGCATGGTCTCCTGTGGTTACAGTCTTTTCGGCTCGAGTAGCTAAGTGCCGGAATGTTTGCCCAGTTGGCACGATACGATTAGGAAATCAACTTCGAAATTCATGCTGCGCTAACACCACCGACCGATTATTGGTCAAAAAAATCGACATAATTATTCCATGCTCTTGCGGAGTATAGCGCTCCATTGCTTGTCTGTTTGTACACTGCAGCTGTCTAGTTCACAAATGTCAAATATGATTGACGTACGACGCCATTTGCAAAATTATAACTACTTCCGATAGGATAATTAATTTTGGGTGCCCCCAAGACCTATCAGTTGTTCAGAAGACATAAGAAAGTCTTCAAAATAGTTTTCGCAGACCGTAAAGTGAAGTTTCGTGAAATAGCTGTAAATGTAAAGATATCAGAAAGTAGTATGTTTACAATTTTAAACGAACATTTAAGCATGCGTCGGTTTCTTTCGCGTTTGCTTATACCGGACTAGAAACAAACAACGCGTCGAACATTTAGATGTACAGGGTCATTCATTTCGTAGTTTCAAGTTGGTAACGCTGTCATTTGACACCTGCCAAACTCAACTGTCATTTGAAGTGTCATAATATTAGTTGAATGCTTACCATTTACAATAATGGATCGCTCACAAATCGAACAATGCGTTAAAATTATTAAAACTTGGTGTTTCAAGCGTAGCCACTTTTCGCGCATTACGCGATGATTATGGTCATCATAATCGACCGACTACGCAAGCAGAAGTAAAATTGTGAAGAAATTTGAAGAGAGTGCAAGCGTTACTGATGTCGTAAGGCCTGTGCATTATCGTAATGCACCCTCAGTCGAAAATATTTCTGCTGTAAGTGCAAGTGTTGCTGATGATCCGAATTTATCGATTTGCCGGCGTTCCCAGAAATTGAACGCGTCATACTCCTCACTATGGCGTATTTTGCATTAAGATTTGCATTGCAAATTGACTGTTTGGTGTGCTCTACGGTCGAAAGGTGTCATATTTCTTCGAAGACGCCAATGGGCGGACGGTTATAGTCAAATATGGTGGTCGAATGAAAACGGTTTTTTTTTTTGGCCGGTGATTGAAAATTATGACTTGGACGATATCTGGTTCCAGTAAGACGGGCAATAAGCCACACAACACGAGCAATTATGCCTTTATTGCGTGAGAAGTTTCCTGGTCGCGTAATTTCACGTTTTGGCGACGTCAATTGGCCACCAAGATCATGCGATTCAATACCATGAGATTTTTTGCTGTAGGGCTACACAAAAGATCGTGTTTACACGAACTATCCCCGAACTCTAGGCGCATTTAAAACCAACATTTCTCAAGTTATGGCCGTGATACCGCCCGATATGCGCGAAAAAGTGGTTACAAATTACCTCAAAAGAATCGCATGCTGCGAATCTTTCCGAGGCGGCCACTTGAATGATATTGTTTTTCACACGTAATGGTAAAGTCCAAACTTTATAATGAATTAAAATTTTCTTCAAAAATGTATCGCTGTGTGTGTTTTATTTAGCTTTACTTTCAAAATCGAAAAATGAATGACCCTTTACAAGCGAGATAGAAAGGATGTCTTACATCAGACACTACACTACGCGCCTGGATCGAAAAGATCATCAGCTGAGAGGACTTTAACCACCAAAAGCCGTCCAAAGCGACCAAAAAGACAAAATGCAGCTTGGAAAGTTATGGCATCCGTATGTTGGGGAGCGCATGGGCATGGTATTTCGTTCATTGACTGTCTTGAGAAAGGTACAACTTACTTACTTACTTACTTTAGGTGGCGCTACATTCTAGGGAGGACCTGGGCCACAGTCAACAGGCATCTCTAGCCACATCGATCATTTTCTTGTTTCGCTGAGGTACTTCCAATCGCTTGGGCCAATTGAGTCGCGGTCTTCCTTTAATGCACTATCCCCCAGGGGTGGATTTCAAGACTTTTTGAATCGGAGCGTTGGTGTCTATCCACCTTCTCAGTCCTTGAACCTTCAGTCTTTTGGCTTAGTCGTCGTTGGACAATTTGTTATTCCCCCTCCACTCACCGCTCATACATATGAAACCAAAAACCTTCTGAAAAATATTCCTCGTAAAGCATCCAAGCGTCGCTTCATTTATTTTCGATAAAGTCCATGTCTCTGCGCCACAAAGCAAGACTGGGATTTTTTATTTCTTATATAGGCTTCCTTTGTTGTTCGAAGAAGAGGTTTTGCTGGCAAGGGTTATTCTTCATTTGATCTCAGCGCTAGTTTCAATGTCTAAATTGATAGCGGAACCTAGGTAGACAGAGTCCTTAGTTAGACAATATATGCTTGGTCTTGCCCTCGTTGCCAGCTAAACTCATTTTAGCTGCTTCCGTCTAAATACTCATGAAAGCTCCACTGACATCGCACTGCTTTCCGCCTCTTATATTGCCGAATGAGTGTTGCACTATTCTTTCAAGAACGATGTTAAAGAAATCGCATGGCGGCACACTGTCTTGCCCTAAATTAACTTCCTCAAAGGTTCGGTGAGATCTTTACCGAACTCGATGGAGCAGCGTGCATTCTCCATCGTCATCCTGCACAGGCGGAAGAGCTTGGCAGGGATGCTTTAAACTTGTCATTGCTCTACATAGCTCGTCTCTATAGATGCTGTCATACGCGGCCTTAAAATCGGTGAATAGCTGGTATGTATCGATCTTAAGCTCTTGGGTTTCCTCCAAGATCCGTCCTAGTGAACGATGGTAATATTTCCTGGATTAAAGTCACAGTGACATAGACTTATCAGATTGTTGACGAACGGCTTTGTTTGACATTTTTAAGGTCACAACTACGGCATTGCTCGAAGATCTTGTTCAAAAGCTATCTTTGGAGTCGTTAATCTTCTCCTCTGTGGAAATGTGCGCGAATATAAGGCATATGTTGAAAAATTCTGCCTTGATGCAGATTGCTACGAAGCCCTCGTTCACATGCCGGAAATTCTGGACTTTTAGTCTGAATGCAACAACAAATCTGCATCAAAATAGGCGCTGCTTTTGCCGCCGAAATCAATCACTGTAGTAAATGTCACAGTTTATCAACCGCCCCATCGCATTGTATTGTAATTCTTAAATGGGGGTAATCTCTGCTTTGTAGTACTTATTGTTAGGCTGCCCGCGGCCTATTGATGGATTTTACATTTCACGTGCATATCCGAAGTTCGTGGTCCTTGATTCCCTAGTATAGATTGTCAACAGTAGTCTTTTTTCCATGGCCAGGGAGCTGCTGTGAGGCACGATATCAAAGTGGAGAATCAGTTCCATTTAAGACACCCCTAGGACGTGTGGTGTGGTGTGGTTAGACGGGAGTCAGCAATGCATTCGGGGATGTAAGCGCTGCTGATTTTCCTGACTTAATCTCGCAAATCCTCACCCGGCTTAACTACAAATATGTCGGAGTCTCATTTATTCCGGGATCTTACTTCACTGTTGATTCCATCTGTGGATTTATCCGCTTTCCCGTGTCTGCCAATCAGAACTCGCGCTTATAAGTCTAACAAGTCGAGTTGGATGCATCGAAAAATGAAACATCAAAAATATTGAAAACTAACTACCTTCGGCCCGATCATATCAATCTTTCTGCTATTTAGTTAAACTGCATCCAGTTGAGTGTGTATGTAGAAAGCATCACATTGTTAATGCAATTCACACCTTAATACTTCAACATAATTATCTGAAAGTAAATTTTGGCTGTAGAAAAGGAAAGCACCTCCCCGGATTGGTTTTGAATGTAAGAAAATTGTAACAAAGAATCGTTTTGTAATATTTTTGTTTGAAAAATTGTTTCAGGATTTTTTGTATTGCAAAAATATATCCATCCTTGTCGTCTTTCCCATAACCACTTCACCCTGTAAACATTGTGTGAAAGCAAAAAAATTACGAAAACCCAAAACAATCTTATGCTGGGTTAATCTCCACATAAAACCTCATTCATTAAAGGCAATTAAGCACTTGATGTACTGGTAACAAGTAACAACCTACTTCAACTGTTTCGCTTATCATTTCCTTTCATTCCAATCCCTCGGTTCTATTCAATCCTAATGGGTAATTTAATTTGTTAAAAGGATACTCCTACTCGTAGGATCCTGCTGTAACCCCCGTCGAGTGTCGTGCAAAATAAAAAAAAAAAACTTTTCAATTTGTTTCGGACACAAAAGTTTAAGGTAAATGAGCTGATGTATCTGATAGCGACAACTAAAACAGATACTAGTCAACCGTCGTGCTAATCCAATCTCAATCTGAACAACCTTTGCTACGTAAACATAGGACTCGTTCAATTTGAAACAAAAGTTTACGTCTCTGATGCTGTTTGTTTTTTTTTTTTGTTTTTTTTCGGATACCATAGTTTGAGGGGATGATTTTCGGAGTCGAAGAAAAACTGGAAAAGTTCCTAGGAAATGCATAAACTATTTACAATAGTATGAGTATTTTCAAGGCAAATCTCCAGAAGGGCTTGCCAATGACTCCCAAGAAGTCTGATGTGCCTGGGGAAGTTTCCTACTAAAAAAGAAAGAACGAGAACAAAAGAAGAGGAAAACTTACTCCAACCATCTAACATCAGCCGGGACAGCAAGAGCAAGAACAACAACCACAACAACAAGAACTGATGATGAATAAGGAAATTAGATTGCTTACGTTGTATGGCATTAGAAATAAGTTGTTTGGTTCCTAAGTGGCAGGGGAAGAAGAATGGCAAAATAAGTGTACAATGATGAATATGTTATGGGAAACGAAGCGAGGAAACTTTTTGGGTATGTGAGTTATTTGGCTTGTAAATCAGAACTTAAATACATAATCACAAGGATGGTGATTCAGGGTATAGACTGGGGGTTGTGCTAGGTTATATAGATGATGTTAAGCAACAATATATACAACTGACATACGGCTCCCACATCTGGTTGTGAATGAGATGGAAATCTACCATTGATTTCAAAAATAATAACGAGGTATCATGGCTGGAGTTTCATAGACTGAGATCCAAACAAGTGGGAGTCGTGTTAAGTGAAGAAACACTTAGTCAGATGAAAAGACAAGTTTTACCGATACTAAGGGCAGAGGGACCTGGTATACACGGACCAAATACAAACGTATCAATTGCTATGGGTAAGAGTCCTAGTGTATTCCAAAATGAATTACATGCAATTCAACAATGCGCCAATCTGATCTACAACTCTGGGATCAAAGGCGCAGACATCCATATATTCACGGATAGTCAAATGGCCTTAGCTCCCACATCCTTGACTTCAAATAAGTCATGTATTGCTACAAAACCCTCCAAAAACTTTGCTAAAAGAACAAGACCAAATTATGGTGGGTTCATGGACATGAGGGCATGTCTGACTTGTTTCTGTTTATTTCATTAGCCATAGATGTCAGGACATATAGATGTAAGATATTGATATACGACCTCGATTCAAGGGGATGGCTTATATATGCCAAGGTATCAAATGCAAACATATGTGTCAACTCGTTTAGATAGAGCGAAAAAGTGTTGGTCAGAGGATCGAACCTTGTGGTACACCATACTTAATTGGCAAGTAATACGAAGACTGCTCACAAACTACAACTCTTAGATAGGGAAAGAATGAACTTCGCAGCAGACAGTGAGAAATGAAGTGGAACTACCTATATAACAGTTATTTGATATGCATCCGTTTTCTGTCTGATTTCCTTAACCATTGACAGTGAAGGGGTCTTGCAACTATGATTGGGACGAAAGCCAGACTGGCTTGTACAAATTAGATTGTTAACTGGGAGATACTTTTGCGTTTGCATCAAGATGATATCTTACTGCCGTAATCCATTGATATTAAAGTATGACCGTTCCGTGTCGTCCAGTATTTGATCGAATTCGACACAATCTACTAAGAGAGGATTTGCTTCGTGTTAAAAAAGTTGTTTTGAGCTAGTCGCAGTCACCATTATCCGGAGTGTTTAATTTGTATATTTTATCTCTCTATATTTCTCCAATATTTTGCCACACTTCAATCCTTGATGAACACATCTCAAATATTCTATTGTAGAAGGGCCACTTATTAACTTTGGTTTTGAATACCTACTACTTTATTGCGAAGTGAGCTATATCTATCAAAGAATTCACTAATCGATATTTTTCCAGCTCTCGAATGCATCATCGGGATTTTTTATGAGCTGCAGCTACGAGTACCTAGTCACCTGCAGTCATTACCACCGCTACAATTCTGATAGAGAGGGCCCGTTCGTTTTATAGTGCCTCGTGACCTGACGAAATTGAGCTGTGTTTTTTTTTGACAACGTCAACTTACCTGTTACTATTGCCGTAAACACCGGCTCTGGCTCCGACCACACCTCGTAGATCCGGTCACAGGAAATAGGCAAATCCTTTATCTGCCTTGGAAACCACTCCCCCTCGGGAATGCTATTAGGTATTGCTATTCTTCGCAGGGTTTTGTAGCAATTTTGCAACATTCTCAAGCTTAAGGCTCGTTCGAAACACGCACAATAAAGAACATTTTTACATCCAGCAGTCCTCTAATCCTTTCATGTACCCAACGAGGTCGGTTGGGTTGTGTTCTTTCTTCTGCATACTGTCTGCAGTCAAACACCGGATGCTACTCGTATGCTAGTCTCTTTTGGCTGGATAGAAAAATATTTCTGATAGCCATTGTGACCGAACTGTGCCTTCGTTATCAGTGATTTGATGAATAGAAATTCCTTGTGAATCCACCTGCCTTTCGTGTAGTTGTTCCACCCAGCCATGTTGCTAGCAATTCTGCCTTTTGTTCTTCTTTCACTTTTATGGCTGAGGTTCATCTAAGATACATTGTTTGCGTCTTATTAGTGGTAAAGATTAGATAATACATAGGCTGCTTCCGCCCAGCCTATTCGAGGTCCTAGTCCTATACCGGACCTGAATATAGGAGGACCGAACTAACTACTCTGGGCAGTAAGATACTTCTGCTATAGGTATCCAGAGACATTGATGTTCGGAATCTTCCGAGGGAGTGCTGCCTGCATTAGCGAAGTCTTTCTGCTCTCATCCTTGAAATGGATCATAACTTACAGCCCATTATCGAGGATCATTGTAAAATATTTTAGGGATTCCTTTGACCTGTATGTTTGGTTTGGAAAGTTCACATATTTCATCAGCAGACCCCCACCGATCCCTAATCCTCATAACAGTCTTATTCCTAGAGAACTGTATCTCCTGAAAGAGCTTGGTTACGGTGACCACGACGATGTTGTCAGTTAATCCGATCAGTCTCCTTAATTCAATAAAATATTTACGTAGAACACAAGGATATTCCATGGTGACACCGTAATCAGCAAATACCTTGTGTTCATTATGTTATTTTAGACTTCTGATGAATCTATTGTGAATCGTTAACTAAGATTTGTACGATAGTATTCAATAAAGTTTACTAGTTTCTGTATTAGTTTTGTGCGAATTTCAATTTAAAACTTCCACTGTAAATCGAAAATCACTCAACTTTATACGAATATAATTATGTCGACAAACAATCATATAAAGAATACCCGTGCCAATACGGTCAAGGATAAATCGAAGCAGATGCCAAGCTCACCGTGTCCATCTCCCACCAATCTCCTGTCCGGGTCATTAAAAACAATGACATCGGAATGTTTTACCAGCCTCTATGCGAAGATCACAGAGCAGGGTGAGTTACCTAAATCCTTCGAATCATCTTTGAAGGATATTGAACAAAGATTATTTTCTCGCTGTCTATACTACTATGATAAGGATTTCTTAACGATGCTGTGCTTGCTAGATATCTCGAAAGCCTTTGATAGTGTTAACCACAAAGTATTGTGCCTAAAACTTAGACAATATTTTGGCTTTAGTGAAAATTCGGTGCGCCTCATTTTTAATTATCTTGACAACCGTTATCAGAGAATTGTTTACAACAGCACCTCGTCGGAACATGGCAGTTTGGCTTAAGGAGTTCCCAAGGGGTCTGAACTTGGTCCAATTGTTTTCTGTATTTTTGTAAATGATCTACCAAAAGTCTGTTCAAATGTTGATATCTACTTATATGCAGACGATGTTCAGATTTATATCTCGAGACCCATTGGACTTGTTGAGGACCTAGTTGTCAATCCGTGCGACATCGGATAAAGAATAGTGCCGCAGTGCGTCCCAGCTTGTCGTAAGAGGCGACTAAATGGAACATCAATCATATACAGGCAACTATGACACCAAAAATGAGCCTGTGACACTTTAACACCTTAAATCTTTCCCACTAGTTTGTATGCAATCAGTGGGTTCCCGCGTCTGGAGAATACTAGTGGGGTAAAAGAACAGTCAATCAATTCGAAGTGAGCATACAAGTGTCAAACCACTCAAACTTTAGATACACTTCATGGAAATGATCGCAATTAATAGCACTACCCCGCTGGGCACCACGATTGCAACGCACTCGGGTGATCCCAGAGCAAGCAGAAGTGCTTGTGTCAGAGCCCGACGGATTACGGGGGCGGGCAAAATGAAGTTTCAAAATATTTTCCTAAACTTCGGTTTGCAAGTTGGAACGTCGGATCGATGACCTCAAAAAGTTTAGAACTGGAAGCGAGTATGCGTTGCAGAGTTCTACAAATCCTGTGCGTACAGGAAACGAAGTGGTGTAATACAGGAAATAAAGCGCGTTTTCTAGATTTAAAAACTAAAGCATTTAAGATGTTCTACCATGGAACGGTCAATGAACGAAACGGTGTTGGAATCGTTGTTGCAGCGGATCTTCTAAACAACATCGTTGGTATCTTGAAAATAAGCGACCGCTTGATGAGTGTTAAACTCGTCATACACAATGAAACGTGGAACATTGTGAGCGCGTACGCCCCACAAAATGGATGCGACCAATCGGAAAAAGATACATTTTGGTCAGAGTTCGGTAATTTGCTTAGAAATATACCTATCGATGAGATGCTCTTCGTAGGCGGAGATTTAAATGGCCACGTCGGAGAAACAAATGTTGATTATGAGGACTGCCACGGCGGTAAAGGCTTTGGAACCAGAAATTCAGCTGGCGAAGACATCCTTGTAGCGTGTAGGGCTTACGGCTTAACCATCTTAAATACAATGTTTATTAAACATCAACGACATCTTATCACCTATAGCAGTGGAGGCCACGAAACGCAAACAGATTATCACCTCTGCAAAATGTCGATGAGAAACCGTGTTAAGGACTGTAAAGTAATACTTGGAGAATCGCTAGTAACAGAATTCTTCACAACGGAACCACCAAAACACGGGCATCGTTTGGAAAGCCTAAAATCCGGTGGTGTAATCTATCGAAGGAACGAAGCGCAAGATTTATCGCACTGGCTAAAGAAGTACTTCAAAATATAAATGGTACCGCAGACTCACTTAGCCCGCAAGAAATGTGGAACAGCATGCACGAGGAATGCATAACACTCGCAATGTCCCATCTGGGGACTATATTGAAATACCATTACGTCGGCAAAGAAACATGGTGGTGGAATGACGAAACCAAACGAGCTGTGGCCGACAAGAAGAGTGAATTCCAAGCGTGGACAAAATGCGATCGGAGCGACGATATCGAAAAAGCTCGACTGGCTCTTGAATATGAGCGTCTTAAAAAGATCGCAAAGAAAGTCCTGGCTCGAACTCGAGCGGCAGAAGCGGAAAACCTGTACCAGGAGTTGGAACAAATATCCTCACGATCGGCGGATAGAAGACAAGCTATCCAAGAAGTTCAAACGGCGTACAATACTAAAATGCCAAATATTTTTAAGCTCGCTGCACAGAGGCGAAAAAATTCAATGGAAATAACCTCGCCGAAATACATCAAAAACGCAGACGGTCGCTTACTAACAAACGAAAAGAAAATTTATGACCGGTGACTTGAATACTGCAAGGAGTTGCTTAACAAACAGTTTCCACGTGATATCGTGCCGACAGCTGGTCTATTCGAGGAGGAAGTTACGGACTTTTCAATCGAAGAAATAAGTATAGCAATTGGAAAAATGAAGCGGGGGAAAGCGGCGGGACCAGACAGCATTCCATCAGAGTTTTGGTCGAAGATGGAGGGGATCGGCAGCGTTTGGCTATCGAAACTTTTAAATAAATAAAAATGTGGACAACCTATGCCGAATCAATGGAGAAGTAGCTTCTTGGTTCCATTATACAAAGGAGAAGGCGACACTCGAGAATGCAACAATCTCATATGGGCCGCGCTGAGGTCTCAAAACGTACCGGAAACGTATGTTAGAATAATACAAGACATGTACGGAAACGTAAAAACTGCGGTTAAAAGCTCTGCTGGACTAACGAGAGAATTTCCAGTTAATGTCGGAGTGCATCAAGGAAGCGTACTTAGCCCTTTCCTCTTTAACGTAGTATTCGACTATCTTTTAAAAGACTGCGCATCCGTTGCGACCTGTTCCGGAATAGTTCTTCCGAAAAGCACTATCTTTAAGTACTTAGGATCAATCGTTAACATGGAAGCGAAATGTGACGACGACGTAAACCACAGAGTGAGTGTGGGATGGATGAAATGGCGGGAAAATTCGGGAATCGTTTGCGACCGAAAATTTCCACTTAAATTAAAGGGGAAACTCTACACCACGGTTGTTAGACCAGCTCTTATGTAAGATTCTCAGTGCTGGACAATGTACGAAGCGTTTAAAAACAAAATGACGGCAGCGGAAATGAAAATGTTAAGGATGTCTAGTGGAGTCACTAAACGCGATTGTGTTAGATCTACGCGTATAAGAGGAAGTCGACATATAAAGAATTCGGTAACCGAACAGCTTGAGGCGAATAGAATAAGCTGGTATTGCCACGTTCAAAGAAGATCTGCGGAAAATCCGGTTAAAAAGGCACTATCAACTACGGTCACTCCAACTGTAAGAAAACGAGGTCGGAAAAAGAATTCCTGGATTTCTCAGATGGCAAATGCGCAACAACGTCTGGGGCTAACCACTGAAGCGATCCAGGACCGTGCATTATGTAGACGCGTTCTACGGTTTGCGACATTAGCCAACCCCATAAGCGGAGCAGCAGCGATGCAGTAAAAATGGGAAACTCGTTACGCATAAGTTCGTATAACGAGGAAAGGGTTAATAAAAGGATCAGAAGAAGAGGACCTAGTTGTCAGACCAAATGAAGATTTATCTGAAATATATGACTGATCAATATTTAATGTACTGAATCTTAACCCTACCAAATCACAGCTTATTTTAGTATCCAAAAAGCGCTTTGACCTGGACAGAATACCACCAGTATTCCTGAATGGAAAACAAATCAATTTTGTTGACATGGTTACCAATCTCGGTTTCAAATTAAATAGATCATTTTCCGCTGTTGACCATATAAATCATGTTGTTGGATGAATTTATGCTGGACTGCGCAAGCTTTAGCTATATTCTAGTCTCTCACCTATTAACTTTTACCTTTAATTGACTACGGTGCTGTAGTCTACTGCAAGCGTGATTCCCTTTCGCAACATAAGTTATTCGTACTTGTCGATTTCAATGATTTGATAAGGTATATATACGGAGTGCCGCGAAACAATCACACATGAAACTACCATAACTCTATTCTTGGTTGTTCTCTCAAACGATTCCTTGACCTGCACAAAATAAATCCCGTTCTTATCTATTTGATAAGATACGATTCTCTCAATCCACTAGAACACTTCATCTTATAATCCCTGAGTACAATTATCTGAACTCCTCCCGACTCATTTTTTATCTACGTTACCAGGCTCTGGAATACACTGCCTTTATTGGCTAGGCAAACGATGGAAGCTACATTGTTCAAAAATGCAGCACAAGAACATCTTAAGCAATAGGAACGTTTCTCTGTTTCTTTATTCAATCTTTATACTAATATCTTTTCGCTTTCCCATCCCTCCCATTGAAAGCATTCCTAACGACAAGGATTAGTACTACACAATACTTTGTTGTCTTTCACCTCCTCCTCCGTTTACCGTGCATTGCTTCAGCGGGCTCTATCTGCTAACGCTTCTATGGCATCGAAGGAGGAACGCGATTGTTGGAATCCATATTGATGGTCTGACAAAGATCGATTTTCCTGCGCCACCCCAAACAGCCTATGTTCCGGAATCCTTATTAGAGTATCAAGCATATGACGAACATTCTCTAAGCGGATTGCTAACTTTTGGTAGCAGCACTTAATATTGCAGTTTCCATAGTGCAGGGAAGGCTTCCTCCTCAAGTTACCTTTTCATCGTTGCTAAGATGACGTCCGGCCTCATATTCCGATTTTCTTGGACGCTTTGAACAATGTTTCCGACGTGATTGTGAAGATGTGTTCATACCTCGCCGTGAGGTATATAATAAGTAGTTGAGCCGGCCATCTGTTTAACACTGTATTCGGGTAAAAGAGAGGCTTTAAAGATGAGTCCATGAAGCTATGTGTAGCTGAAGTTGACGTACCTAGCGCAAAGGATTGCTTATTTGAATGTAAAACACATATAAGCAACTATAATAGGATTTGCTTTAACAGCTCCAGCAGCGATATGTGAAGACATAAGTTGTTGCAGTCTTATCCTTGCCGTAGCGTATAGTAATTGCTGGGCCGAACAGTATTCTTTGTAAATTTTGCTGTCTCTCAGGTTCGTGGAAATATTTTAAATATGTTTCTATGCTCGGCCTTCTCATGAACTCGTGTTCCTTTTGCCTTCGTTCTATTTAATTAAAAAAGAAAACAAATATCTTCCAACGTAAATACATCCTCCACTTGCTAGATTGTGTACCTCGTACAATATACGAGTACATATATATACACGTTCGGAACAGCAACAAGAAAAAATTGTTAATTTCAATTCAGTTCTTCTGTCGTCCCTGTTGAGTGTTGATTCAGAGGATCCCTTTTACCATTGATTACACTAAGACTTTACCGTGTATTTCTGTTTAAAAAAAAAAAAATTGCAGAATCCGGGAAATTTTTGATTACATCCGGTTCGAGGGTACTGCTACCAGCGTTAAGTCCTTTTCCGTTGTTTATACTTTTGAGGCAAACAAAAAAAAAAATCATCGTAAACAAGCTGAACCCATTCTTTGAAGGCCGACACAGCGTTATCAAACCAAAAAACAGAGTATCTCTGAGTTATTTGGATGTGTAAGCAAATCGTATTGTCCCCCTTCCGGTGACCACAGTAGCGGATGACTGTCATCTCTTGTTTCGAGTTTTGTTCTTTTTGTTTCGGTTTATTTTGCAGGACTATTTCCGTTGAATTTTGATTCGCTAAACAGAAAAGTCCTTTTGGTTCTCCAGTAAGGTATTCAATCATTTCGACGGGGTCTTATGGTATCCTGATGACTTCAGGTCACATGATATACACCCCAACGAGCATGGCCTTTAAGGATACGTGGATACGTGATGTGTATTTGACTACATCCTCATCCTTCCTCGTTCTTTGAAATATGAATTCCAGAGGCGATAATCAAATAAATTATTTTCGAGTGAAATGGAAATGGAAACTTTTCCACCAACCTTTTGTCTCGCCGTGAGATTTAAAAAATAAAACAATTCCGTAGCCAGGTCGGTGTACGTAGCTCAACACATGCTCGTTTTACTAAGCTAAGAAAACGAAACTGCGCAAAACTTTGCAACTCATCAATTGAAGTGAAGTGCAAACAGTGGGGCAAACATAAAGCGTTCAACATCAATATTGTTTGTTGGCCAGGAAAATGCAGCAACACTGGTATTCTGAAGTAAGTTTATTCTTAGGAATTCGCTCAAGTTTCTCAGGATAATTGAAAATTGTTTGATTGCTCTTTGAGCGAAGCCTGTTTGATAAGTTTTTATGGAAATTTACAAACGGTTAGGAACTTTCTCAAGTGCAAACAATGTAGTTCTATTGCCATGCCGTAAGTTAAATAAATTCTTTGAAGCATCAACAGTTGTATTTTTTTTAAATGTTTTTGTAAAATATCTAGAAGTCATATCGTCTATTTAAATCTTTCCTAAATCCCCATCAGGCACTCTTAAGTACATCGATGTAGGTTCGATTTTGCTAACACAGATGTTCGGTCTTATAAGTTGTGGAAAGCCTAATGGCTAGGATTCAATGGGTGGGTGGGGGAGAAATAGGGTAGGCACTGAGAGGTATCAAGTCAACCTGTCGATATCCAGTGTTGCAACTGTTTCTACGCATTAATTGGGCTTAAGAATCGGGTACTGGTCCATCTGCATTCGACCAGCCAAATATATGAGCGCGAGTGGTGGCAAACAGACAAAAATAGCAGCACTATAAACTGGAAAGCGGACGAGTTCCCTAGATGGAATCAAAGGTGAAGTAAGCTCCAAGAACAAATGAGAACTTATCCGCGTTCTCTCTTCGGTCCCTCGTAATAGGGGTATCTATAGTTGAACTGATCCTCCGGGTTGACCATGGAAAGAAGACGAAGCATCAAGAATCGGCCTCATACTGTTGACAACCTATAAATTAAGGACAACAAACTTTTAAAATGCACCGGGAATGTTAAGTCTTCTTAAAGGCCCGGCTGCACAAGGAGCGAAGTCCTTCCGAAGTCATTTCAGAGATGTCGAGTTGTTGTCTGAGGAAGGTGCTCCGCCTGATTCCATTGACAGCGCACAGTCACATAAAATGTGTTCAGCTGTTTGTTCGTCTTCGAGACAGAGTCGACATTCTGCGGAGTCAGCAAGTCCTATTTTGCTGAGGTGATATCTTAAACCGTTCTGTCCTGTAAGGTATCCTACAAGGTTTCTGATATCATGCCGATTTAGATTCAGACATCTGTCGGCATTTTTATTAAACGGAAGGATGGCTCGTTTGGCCTGCCTTAGGCTTGGAGTCTCCTCCCAGTATGAGATGCACTTTGAATGCACCCAGCGCCTAGTGGCTAAATTTACTGCAGTTTTAGATGTGCAGCAGAAGGGTTCATGTCCGTTGAAGGGGGTTTCCGACTCTTTCCTGGCCAGTTTACCTGCCTTTTCGTTCCCGTCAATGCCCTCATGCCCAGGAACCCACCATATTTTGGTCTTGTTTCTTGTGATTAGTTTTTGGAGGGTATTCAAGCAGTGCATGACTGATTTGGAGTCAATAACGTGCGAGATAAGGGCATTTATAGCTGCTTGAATGTCCGTGAATATATGGATTGTTGCACCTTTGATACCAGAGTTAAGTATCAGATTGGCGCATTCTTCAGTGGCTTGGAATACACTAGGAATCTTTCCAATGGCAATTGATATGTTTGTGTTCGCTCCATAGCTATTTGGCCATGCTTCTTTGCTGGGAATCTCCGTGAAGAAACCTTTGTTGAAGCATAAAGTCTTTTGAAGGCGGTCTGTGACCGCGCAGATCTGGAACGTCAGAGAGTAGGATCTTTAGTTCCGGGTTCACGTGGAGATCCAGCTCTTTGGCTTGTGCCAGACTAGTTGAGCTGCGTAAAGCCACTTTGCTGCCGTTCGTACCCGGTGCCTTGTATGGTTTGAATGAGTTAATGGCCCATCTGACCTTATCCGGGCTAAAAAGTTTACCGGATAAACTGCTGATTCTGCTGAGATTTCTTGGTATAAAAAGCTTAGCCGACGGTCCATTTGACATATCAGAGTTGTAAGACCCTGAGCAGTGAATCTGAAGTAAGGTGTTCAGGGTTTCTTCCCTGTCGGAAGTGATCTTGTCATGCGATTTCTCCAACATCATTCTTGCAAGATTAGTACAAAACTCAACGTATGAGGCAGAAAGTAGCGTGATGTCAGTGCCGCTTTTACGAGCATTGAGACGGAAGCAAGACCAAGTCAAAATGAATATTTTTCGGATGATTTTTGGTTCCTTCTGCATAGATGGTGAGCGGAGGGGGAGATGCAACGCCGGACTTTCCAACGACTTCGAATTAGTCAGAAAAGTGAATGTCCAGCGACTGAGATGTTTGGGTCATGTAGTGCGGATAGAAACCAATTCTCGAAGAACAGCGATTCACAACAGCCCACACGAATGGAAGGGAACCTCAGCCAACTTAGCGTGCGAAACTAGAGGCAGCTAGCGAAGAATCAAGTTGCAACGCCACCTTTAATTCTCAAAAGTGGCTAATTCAAGTGGAGATTCAAGTCTCCTCGTGATCCATCGATGGATATTGCTATTTCTGTAGACATAAGGTATATTCTATTCAGGTATTGGTACAATATGTATAATATTGAGGTAAGTTTGTTCCCACCAATCCTCTTAATCGTCGATTTCCTACGGCTCTTTGCCGAACATAAAAAAGGGATAATACTGGCCGCTGTTGTCATCAGTCTCACACCAATTACAGTAGCATATAGAAGCACTTAAAGCTGGCAGCGTCCTGCCGCTTGGATCGAATAGATCTATTAATCCCGATTCAGGCTGTGTGACTTGTTTAGTGACTGTTGTTTCGGGTGCTCGTCGTTTTTGCAATTGTGGATTCTCGGCGTAGAATTTTACTTCTTGCTCTGAAAACTGGCACAGAATATCTTAAAATGTTAAAAACGGCATACGGGAATAAGGCTTTTAGAAAAATGTCAATCGATGACAAAACTTGGCCCGAGTCGTTCCTACAAGGCTTGAACTGATGAAAATGATGGAAAAATTAACAAATTCATCCTGGAATATCGATGATGGACCATTGAACCTATCTTGACTAACTTGAAATTCAGTTCAGTTAATTTCAACGCAAGAGTTAGGGACGAAAGGGGTAACCAGCAAATGGGTGTATGGGTTGCTGAATGAACACAAAGTCGCTTGGAATAATATAGTCCTTTGAGAGAAGAAGAGTTTCAAAATTATTCCAAAATCATCATAAGTATGTGATGAATTATGGTGCTAAGGCTACGATCCTGAAAGGATTTGAGAAATTGGTGCCACAGTTTACGGCGAAAGAGCTCTGATTGTGGCAGTCGATCAACGATGTTTTCAACACGATAACACTCCTGTTTACACAGAACTGCTAGTGCATCAATTTTTGCTCGGAACTGGCATAATTTCTGCATACTACATACACCCTATTTACCAGACCTTCCATCCTGCATATTTGTATTCTGTTATCCTGTGTCTGATATAGTCAATTGAAACCGAACTGAATGGAAGCAGCAATTGAAGTGGTAGTCATCCCTTAATCAGATTTGGGCCCTGAGGAACTCTCCACGCATTGAAGATATTATTTCCACCCAACCAACCTGGCTTAAAACTTAAACGAAAAATAATCGAAACTCAAAATCATATCCAGGGGAGGGCGACTCATAACTGCGTCTATCAAAAAGCAATTGATGCTTGAGAAACCCCGCACAGCTGACACAAACTAGTCTTTTTTGTCTGGTAAAAGCAGCAGGGATAGGGATACAGCAGCAGCACTCGTACAATCTTTCTACTTGAATCTGTTAAAATTTCAGTCTTATTCCACATTTGCCTGAAGTTATTTGTTCATAAGTTTTCTGGTTTCCTTACAAAGTGGACAGGCAACTACGTTCTACTATGGAACGGACTCAAAACACCTGCCGAGGGCTTCATACAGGTTCTGTACAACTTCCTATACCATAAGGGAGCCTAGACAGACTTGCTGATCTATTATATTTAGTCTTATACTGCATTTTTTGGCTTTCTGCTGATTTCTCCTCTGAAACATCAGCAAAACCTCGCATCCGATTCTACATTCGATATGCCGGTAGTCGGACAAGAAAACCTCCGATAGTACGTTCCAGCAGGCAGTCTTTCTAGCATACCTGTTAGGTAGTTAGCCGGATCCCCGGCATCACCAACAATTTTTCGAATCGTCATCAGCCTTTCGACGGGCAGTGGCATTGCCTATGAATAAGATTTTAAGGAGTACCGTTCGGATTCCGCGATAAACCATAGGCCCCGTTCAGATGTGACAAATATGACAACATGAGCAACACAGAAATGAGTGTCAAGAAGCGAGGTCATGACCCATACCGGGCTGCCAGCGCCACTGTTTTTTTTTCTTTTTTTTTTGCTAGGTAGTGTTTTGTTGCCATCCTAGGAGACGGTAGCCTCTCATATTGCCTTTGCTTCTACCCAAAGAAATTAAAGATGTCATAGCAGTATCCTTATTAGTATGCTGGTACTGTATTCTTTGGCGTACTGGCGTTCTGGCGTTCCCTCGACATCCAAATTCCTTCTACTCGTACTCTCACTATTGCTGGTTGCAGCACTGGTTTTAGTTGTACGAGTATCATGTGCACAGAGTTGTTCCGCCACCATTGTTGTTTCCGGCCTGGATTTAACTTTCTTTCTCTTGTCTTGTTCGGGATGGAAGAAGAAAGTTGATTTTCACTTCCTAGAGCGGATCGGATTCACTAGGTATCCCCTTTGCCAAATTATTTCTCCTCTCTGCCATCGCCGGAGGATTAGGACTTTTAGCACCAGTTATTTGCGCAGTGGGTGTGCCTTACGTCTTCTTAAACTCTTCTTAGACGCTCTGGCCTACCACATGTCTATGGAGTTTTAACGTAACAAGCCGAACCTCTGCAGTAGCTCTCTCCATTGTTCCAACTCAATCTACTGAACGTAGCATAGAAATAGCTACAGGAGTTATCGAAGCCAAGTGAACTATACTGTCAAAGGGTTTGGTAAGCATGTTGATTGGGGTTTTCAGAATCCGTGTCGCAGCCTTGATCCAACAGATCATCGCTAGAATGAGCGTCATCTGGACGTCTGTAGCGCTTAGTTCGACATCTTAAATGGTGCAGAACCCTAGGATCTTAGACATTTTTGCCTTTAACAAGGAATCTGAAACAAGTATGGCCCCATCAACCTCTGCTCTCAGCAGCTTTGAAGGTGTGAGCAGGGTTTTCAGGAAGAATTAAATCTAAGCAACAATTCTCAGATAATATTTCACAGACAACAGAGTTCCTTTCCGGCAACCAGACGATGGTCCTCTAATAAGGCATGGCCTCCCATTGTCAAATCAATACAACTTTTTCTTACCACATCTGTGATGCGAGAAATAAATTCCATCATCCATTTTATGAATTATTTTCCAGACATTCTGCCTCCTCTTTAGAATCCCATGCCCATCCATACAAACATATCTAATCACTCTTCAAGAATATCCTCCCTCCAACAACCAGCAACACTGACACTTGCAAAACTGTATCTCAAAAGCCGAGGCCCGTACCCATGAAAAGCATTTCGCCTTGCTTGTCTGCCTTCTTTCTTTCTAAATGCGTTATTCACTGTCAAGAATTGAAAATGTCAATTTGTAAAATTGCCAAATTAAATTATGTTCAATGTGATGGTGCTTGCTCCCAGTCTTGGGCTTGCTACATGTTACATGGTACTTGACACATAAGGCATCCGTATTCCATACCTCAGTCGCAGCTCGTATTTGTGTGTGCAACAAATGTAAAAGTATTTCATTTGACATTTCGTGGAAGACCACGTGGCACCAACGAAATTGCTCCTTTCTATGATAAATCCTCCACCAACTCACCGCCCCTCCAAAAAGAATTTCCCTTTTGATTCCAAGTTGGCGTTTGTTTTTTTGTGAATTCAGTCTCAGATGGAGTATTTTTGTCGTTCCTACTTTATTGACATTCATGGCACTCCAGGTCTGGAAATACTAGAAGTCTTAAGATGTCTGTTACAAATGCTTACTGCCAGAGTGTTTTGGAATTTCACTGTAAACACAATGCAGAAAGGTATTTTTGAATGCAGAACACAGGGTGTGGGCAAAAGGTGTACCAAGTCTCCTTTTTGCATCGTTAATTCTCATAACTTTGGGTGCTCATTCGTACACAGAGCATTTGTCAGTCAAAAACATCTGCTCGATGAAGAAGGAGAAAATACTTCAAATATTTTTATGAAAAGGAAATTTCATCCGCTCCACGGACGTAGTCAAATGTTAAAAAAAAAAATTTTGTTTTCCCGTCTCTATAATTGATTTCAACAAACTGCAAGGACAGTGGCGCTTACATGACAGCTGGAAAGTGCCTCACGGATATGGCTTTCATCGGTTCCTAGTCAGAGATGGCTGTGAAGCTCTTAGGAATCCACTTGACATGTCATCCTCGCAGCTCGGAATGATTGAATTCAAATGAGCAGTGCAAATAGAAAAACAAAAATTGGTCAAGTGAACGGCGAAGACACAAAAAAAAAATAAAAAAATCCATTGGGGTGGATCTTTTGATTTGTTCAACCGTTGAACCGAAGGTGCACCCCGTCTGTTATACACACAAAAATATTTTTTGTTTTTTTTTTCTGCAGTTTTCCTTGTTTTTATGGATCCCTGCGAGGGAATAACACCGAAGTTTGTTGGAGCCACTCACTTGTTTTGTCACACCTAGATTTAGTAATTGTGTTACGGAAAACCGAGGTAAAACTGCATGGCGATGCTACTCGTATGTTTGAGGTGCATCCGGGAAAACACCTTTAGCACCTATTCTCGGATGGAAGTTGGGGTGAGTGCATTTGCATTAACACAAACAGCAGAGATATGAGTGTGAAAATGTCACTCTCCACAAGATAAATGGAATGAATTTAAATTCAGCATCCTATTTGTGTTAATGTACAGTTTGTGCCGAAAGTAAAGCGACCGAAGTTAAAATTATTCAATATTACGCGGGCCGCTAGATAAATCTAACCCGAAATCGTGCAAAAAGTAACAAAACAGCTAATAAGATGTTTTGACTGCTTGAAGAATATTTCGGCAGTTCTATTTCTAATAAAAGATTCCTAGTGGCCTTTGCATGTAGGATGACGGATCCTTAGGCAAATGAAATCATTCGCGTTGGAGATCATCGGTTTCTGAAAGCCATAACTGTCACGCTTTTGATAATTAAATTCTGAACCGCTAGCTGGACAACACTGACAAACATCTGGATTTAGAAGAACTATACTATTGTATACACAGTGTGTCCAATAATATCCTGGACACAAGTCTATATCAGCAATCGAGAAAACCTTTTCATTTGATGTTGATATGGTAGGATGAAACAAAGAGCAGTTAGATACAATCTGATTGATGCTACAAGTGTACCGTAATAATTGTTTGAGTTCAAAAGTTGTTTTCGAGTGGCATAAACGTTTTTTGGGCCGCAGAGAGACCCTGGAGGATGAAAAAGCCACCGGAAGGCCAATTTAAATTTGGACGTCTGAAAGGATCCAGCGAGCGTGGTACTCGCTTTGGCCATAAAGGTAAACCCGACCCTTTTTGCAAGGCTATTTACGACATGCCTGAAAGAAGACACTTTCCCGAAGCAATGGAAGAGGCAGAACTTGGTCTTGATTCCCAAGCCAGGGAAGAATCCCCAAGATCCCTCTAGATATCGACCAATCTGCCTCTTGGATGAACTTGGAAAAACACTCGAAAACGTCATTGTGAATCGTCTGAATGAAGCCTTGGAACGCCCCGGCGGTCTGAACGAGCAGCAGTACGGCTTCAGAAAACATAGATCGACCGTGGATGCCATCGAGATGGTCGTCAGCATAGCTCGAGACGCTACGGCTGGAGAAAGATGAAGAGGCGGTTCTTTGAAATACTGTGCTGTAGTCACGTTGGACGTGAGGAACGCTTTCAACTCAGCCAGATGGTCCCGTATCGTACACGCACTGGAGGCCCTTGGGGTGCTAAACTACCTCCAGAGAGTCGTGCGCGATAACTTTAGGGATAGAAGGGTGCAATACACAACGGATGTCGGTGTGCAGCGTTACAGAGTGACATTGACCAGTTGGCTGCAAAGAAACGGATTGGACCTGGCGGCACAAAAGACCGAAGCAGCCCTCTTCACCACAAGGAAAAAGAGAGAGGTGTTTTCCTTTCAGAGTGGCGATTTCACGGGCACATCGAACCCTTTCTGCGATACCTGGTAGTCTTCCTAGACGCAAGAATCTGCTTTAAGAAGCATCTTAAGCAAGTTAAAGGTAAAGCCGACAGGATGACGATGCCTCTGTCCCGGATAATGGCAAATACATCGGGCATTCGGTCTAGTAAGCGAAGACTGCTAGCAAGGGTCACCAGCTCGGTGATTTTGTACGCGGCTCCCATCTGGGTATCGGCAATGGCTAAGCGCTCTTACGCGGCCGGAATAACTTCCACACACCTCCTGAGCGCGCTCCATGTAGTGAGCGAATATAGGACCTTTTCTAATGACGCTGCATGCATCCTGGCCGGCATGCCGCCGATCGACCTGATCTCGGAAGAGCTACAGAAGATCCAACGGGACAACCTGTCAAAAGAGGACGCCCGGTGTTATACAGTTCGTGCATGGGAAACTAGATGAAGCCGTTCTCAAAAGGGTAGATAGACATATACCCTAATCCCCAACATCGATGAACGGCTGCAGAGCAGGCATGAAGGGGTTTACTACTAGCTCACGTAAGCCTTCAGTGGACATGGCTACTTTAGAGGCTATCTCCATCGCCTCGGCATTGAAGATAATCATCACTGCCCAAACTGTGAGAGAACAATAGAGGATGCGGAGCATGTTCTCTTCTCGTGCCCGGGATTCGAACACATCAGGAGCTCCATAACCAAGCGATCGTTCAACGGTTAACCTGGTCCCCAGCATGTTAAGCAGCCCCCAGAAATGGCAGGCTATTGAAGGCTCAATCGTGACATTAATGATGGAGCTGAGAGCTATAGAACGCCGCCGGAAGAATGGGCGTTTCCAGCGAGGTGGTACTTCTCCACAAACTTGACAGTGACGACCAGACGAACGCTTTGAACCATTGCTCAGGACAACCTTGTGACGAAATACGAAATAATTACGGTGGTTCCAGGAGGAGCTTTCCGCCCGGACGATGAGGACATGTTTTTAGTGCGGTTAAAGTCCCACACTGACCTTTAAGCTTGGCATGTTGTGTCTAAGATTTTGGCGAACCTTCTCGGTACCTTCACGCTAGTTCAATAATTCTGATCGCAATTGAAATGCTATATTCACTGTGTCTTCTTTGGGTCCCTGGTCACAATGGCAACACAGTACCAATAAACTTGCTGGACAAGGCTCAGAGGAGAATTTCTTAAGACTTGAACCCACGTCAGCACTGTCTGTGCTATGGTTTGGATCTTTTAATATTCGTCGGGTTTCACGTGAGCAGAACTGCAGTTGGCAGACCAAACAAATTATTCCCGACCTCATCACTGAAGCATTTACGCCACCTTTCTTCGGAGCACTTACAAATTCCAGTGAAATGAACATATACGGAGAACCTGTTTCTACAGCAATATAGAATTGACAACCCATGCAAGAACCCTTTATTTGATCTCTCTCGGGCCATCAAATCAACGTTGGGCATCAGCCTAGACAGAGCGGCTGCTACTTTGGTGGTCTTATCAGCCCTTACTTACTTGGGTGACACTATAGTTCGGGATGAAACTGGCCCTCATTCACCGGTCCTTAGCCAGCTGCCTCCAAGTCGGTTATGGCCTCTATCTATCTGTGCGCTTTCCCTCAGGATTAGACTCTGAGGGCTAGAGCATTGATGCCCATTCACTATGCATGTCCTAGCCATTTCAGGCGACTGATGCGCAGTTTTCTATCTAGGGCAATGTCGAGGTATAACTGGGATAGTCTGTCGTTAAAACTTCTCCTCAAAAATCCATCAACGAAAACGGGACCGAATATTTTTCGAAGAAATTTTCTCTCGAACCGACTGAGGATATCTTAACCTCCTTTCACTAGAGTCCATGTTTCGACGACATGGGAGTCTTCTTACATAGAATCTTCTTTGTTTTCTCCGACAGAACCTGATTGCCTTGTCAGCCCAAAGAAACAAAGATCGGCAAGCGATACCCTTCCTTTCTCCTGAGGTGTTATTGTTAGAATTTATAGCAGAGGTAGGCAAAGTCACCCACACCCTCGAAATTATTGCTATAGACTGTAACGTCCGTCGATTGTTGTGTGTCGCTTCTTGACTTGTTGATGGCTATGCTTGGTTGTGCCCCCATTAATTGCTGAACTAATTCATTTTGGCAGTTTTCGTATAAATACTCAATACCCACGATCCACAGCTCGCTAGGTACATCCAATTATGTTTTTATGATCAGCATACACTAGCAGTTGCACAATGTTTACTTGTGACTTCAGCACAATTCTTTTAAATCACATGACAGAGCATCACCGTGCCTTAAATTTTTTTTTGACATCAATGATCTCGGTTAAGTCAATCGCCATTTCGCGCAGGCGTACGAGCTTGGCGGTGATGCCAAAACTAGACACGGCTCTATATAGCTCGTGTCTAAGAATGATGTCATATGCGTCCTCAAAATCTATGAAGAGATGGTAGGTATCGGTTTGGACTTGTTGAGTTTTTTCCACGATCTACCGCATTGTGAAGATTTGGTCGATTGTGTTCTTCCCTGGTATCAAACCGCACCGCTAGGGCCCAATAAGGTTGCTCACGAAGAGTTTCAGACATCGACACAATATGGCTGGAAAGATTTTGGGCTGAGACCTTTACATCTATATATAGTTGCTGCAGTCTGCAGAAAACATTCTCAGTACCATTTGTAGTATGCCACTATGCCATTGGTCTTCGGTACTTGATGCTTACCGCAGAGTAGATGTTGACACAGCTAAGGAAACCGGCCGCATACAGCAAATCCTGATCTGTATAAGCGCTGTATCTTTTCAAATTTTATCTTCCTCCTTATTTCCAGGTTACCCTGGCAGCACTTTCTTGATGGCAGTGATATCTGCATGATAGCACCCAAGTACCCTTGCTACTTGCTTGTCCGAGCATTTCATGAGCAGATACGAAAGTTATTTTTAAGCGCTTGCAAGTGTCGTCAGTAGTGAATCCATTAGTTGGTTGTGAACCCTGACCTAGTTAGCAGGACTAAAATGCAAAGGCTCCGATGATAACAATTCGATCAGGAATGTCTTGTATGCATAACACGGTTATGGAAGACATTGCCTTAGCAGCCACTTTTACCCAACTTGCCCCCAATTTCAACGATCGGTTAAGGTTTGCCACATTTACGAGTACAAACTATGTTGCGATGTGAAACTGATTGATGATTGAAATAAATGTTTACTTCTTAACCCCTAACTGGGTGTTTGGTTAGATATGTTTACATTATCATCCGCATCCATGTGGCTGTAGTTTAACTACTTTTGAACCACAGTGTGTATGCCCCAGATAAGAAGATAATGCACTTTCACCAGTCATACTCCGGCGGAAATCCAAGTTTCTGCTCTGTCGTCTTTTATGCTCTCCCCAGTCGTTCACAGAGTTGATGCTATGTTAGCCTGACCAGAAACGGCTGATTGTTTTTGAGGGGATGGAAATAATGCATTCAACTAGGAGATACCATCACCTAAAACAAACTCAGATACACATACAATCTTACCTCTACATTCACCCTCATTCATACGAGTATCCACCTTCACTTCATGTTTATTTATGAGTTTCGATTTCGTAGATTTATTTACGGATAATGATTGTATCTTGAAATTTATATTCCTTTACACTCCGAGCCAGGGTACTCGTACTGGAGTAGTATGAATATATTGGATTCGTGGCTGAGTGGTGGCCGACCATATACCGGGCTGAATTAAAGCTTGAACTGGAGACAGAGTTGGAATCGAAGCTGTAGCCATACCCACATTTAAGACGGCATATGGAATTTCACATCGTTAAACCGTAGGATGTTAGTGTTTTGGAGACTTTTTTTTTCTGTTGGACTCCACTCGTCTGTTGATCCTGGTTTTAGTGTTTCTACTCGTATTTGCTTTGAACTTAAATTGCATGAATTTCGAATAGGAATAGGAATAGAAATAAAGCAAACGAAATGTTCCTTTTTTCCATCAGATACGTTTTATTTCGTTTCTCATTCGGTGAAGTGTATCAAATGAAATGGAAATCGAATCGGCATATGAAAGAGTGGACGACGTATGATGGACGAAGGATGAACCGTATCTAAACAAAATTCAGACTCTCACTTTATGGTGTGGACATGTGTAGGTGTATACTTTGAGTGACATCAAAAGGAAATTGAATCGGAACGATGACCATCTAGGTCAGTGAGCCTGAACGCGGCAGACATTCGAAGTGAGAATTTTAGAATTTCTATCTACTGCTGACGAAGTGGAGTGGAATAAGCTCTTGTTCTTGTTTTTCTTTTTCCTTTTTTTTTTTAAAATAAATTTTCCGAATCTGATAAGTATTTTGGTAATTGAAGTGACCATTCACTCGGGAGATCTTTAAACATTTCTAAGAACGAGGAAACCTGTCTACCTGCTGAAGATGAAAGTACTCGTATATTTATTTATTCAATGTTGTTATATCCTTTTGGCGATAGTACTCGCCTTCTTTGACCGAATTGATGTGAATTTTGCAGACTTTTTTACAAACCTTAAAGGAACCTTCAAGTTCACTGGACATCAAGAAGGAAAGTAGACTTTCAAGGAATGGTATCAATGTGTGACTATCAGGGGGATGATTGGTCATCAGTGTATCTAAAGAGCAAGGTGTACAAGAAAATACCCTTTGCAGTTGACGAATCCCTGTCCATTCCTGATATTACGTGGTAGCCGTATTCGGCATCCACCACCAAGCTTGTGTTTATTAATTTTGCTTTTACTCAAATTACCCTCTGTTTTGGCTCAAATTGAACGACAAGATTCTTCTTTATGTTAGATAAACGATGCATTCGCGAAGCTTTTTTGGGCAGAAGAAACTGAACAATTTCCTTAAGCTGACCGAGGTCCCCTTCCACGTCCACCCGAGTCTCGGTCTTCCTCTACTGCGCTGTCCCACGGGAGCGGCTTCGAAGGCTTTTCGGACCGCACCCAGCCATCTCAGTCATTGGACCCTTACTCTTCTGGCTAAATCGATGTCGTTGCACGGTCCGTACATTTCGTCGTTGTATCGCCTCCTCCACTGGACAGAAAATCACTCGAATTTCATTCATTTTTGATAATGTACATGCCGCGGCGCCATAGAGCAAGACTAGAATTATTAAGATCTTAAATGGGGTCATTTCTGTTGTTTGAAAGAGGCATTTTCTAGTCAATTGCCTCCTTAGTCCAAAGAAGCAGCGATTGGCTGTGAAAGTATCCATCAACTTCTTCATTTAATGAGAAGCGCTTCCCAAACATAAGTTTCTTCAAGTTTGGAAACAGATCGAGGTCAGAGGTTGCCCAAATCAGGAGAATAGGAGTGATGGCCTAGCAAATCGTATCATGAATACCGCAGTTTTCCATCGCCAACACACCCTTGTGTACAAGTGCATTGTCCTGGTGAAAGACGATTTTTTTTTTTCAAACCAGGCCACTTCTTGCGAATTTTGGCATCCATCCAATCAAGAAGGTGTGAGTTATATTCGCCTTTAACTGTTCTGCATTTTTCAAAGTAATCACTTAACTGAATCTCGTTCGCATCCCAAAACATGCTGGCCATGACCTTTCTTTCAGATGCGATCGACTTTGGCGCTGAACCACTCACTGGATTCCACCCACTGCTTCGTCTGGTGTTTCGCTTCTGCCTTGTAGTGGCAAGTCCATGTCTCATCCCTATTGAATCGTTCCAAAGATTGCTGCGAAATCGTTTGCACATTTGCTTTTGATAGCCATTCAGCATATGTGGCACCCATCCCACAATTTGACTAAAAAGTTCTTCTAGGTGATGTTACGGAGACTGATGTCTCTGTAGTCGGGCGGTTCAGAGGGTCTCCTTTTCTTAGGATCGGACAAACAATGCTGAGGTTTCATTCATCGAGCATACTTTCGTTCGACCATATTTTATAGATGAGTTGGTGTGTGCTCCTAAGCAAGTCATAGCCAGCTACTTTGAAGAGCTCAACAGTCAGGCCGTTTGTTCCAGCAGCTTAGATATTGCTATATTCACTTCAACCAGGTCGAGTAGACAGATTTTTTGGTCAGATGTTCCCTTGTTCGTTTCAACAGGCTTCAGTTCGGGGCTTGTGTCCGTGGCACGTTTTTTTTACCTTTTGGTAAAACTTCCGAATCTCATTCCTCGAGTAGCATCTCTCCATTTCCTCTACCGTCCGCTTCTAAAAAGACAATGTTTCTGTCTCCTCTTCTGCTCATAGAGCTCGTGAGCACATCAAGATCGCATGTGCTTGCCGGAATTTGTGATCAAACCAGGGGTTTCAATTTGGCTCTTGAGTGAACCCCAGCACATTAGAAGCGGCATCCTGGCAGTGTTGCCATTCATCTTCGATGCTTGATGTTAGCGGCAAGGGACTTCTTAAGAGATTAAGATAGACTCGATCGGAAAGGGATTTAGCGATCTTTTGCAATTGTAGCCATCTGACGAAATTCCTCACAATATTAGCTTGTCTTGGCGTCGATGGTGATATTCGCAACCGTACCTTGGCTTCAACAAGGTAGAGGTCGCGTTGATGTTGGCTCCTGGGAACGTTTGAACTTTCATAATAGTGGAGGGAGTGTCTTGCTTATATCGCAATGTGGCCAATTTAGTTGACGGTAGATTGATCAGTTGATTGAAAACCCCTTGGATAATATCGAGATATGGGAATACGTGCTGACTACGACCATGTTTCGTCCCGCCGTAAAGTCGATTTACCTGAATCCGTTATAAGAGGTGGTGTCGTGCAGGCTATATTTTCGTCAGTACTACCAAAGATGCCCTCTCTTCCTAGCTTTGCATTAACATCGCCAAGGACAATTTTAAGGTCATAGCTAGGGCATTGCTCGTAGGTCATGGTTCAAGAACTCAAAGATGTTATCTTTGCGCTCCTCTGCGTACGTTATAGAACTGTTTAAGAGAATCTACCAAATCGCTTGTTTAGATGTTGAACGGTATTGGAGAAAACCACCCCTAGCGTTAAGCCATTTGTAGTGTCAAAGGTTTTGCTCAAAATGACGTTACCACATTTAATAAAGAAATTCTTTTCCCAAATATGCTGTTGATCATATATATAGGTACATGTGTAGATGAGATTAAGGCATACACATACTATTCAACTTGTAGAAAAGCCCTTCTAACCACACAGAGTGGAAGTTCTTTTTCAGATCAACCAGACAGGCAACCATACATTGGTTCATACTTTTATTCCATTGTATAGTATGTCGGAAACCAATTTCGTCGCAGCATAAACAGTGCTCTTTAGCAAAACTGATGGTCCAGTATAATTTTGTAATTCTCAACCCACTTGAGTAGAGCTCTAATTTTAACATTTTCAAATATCTGGCTTACATTCGGCAGTAAACTAGTTGACCGAAGATTGACCAGATTAGTCCAAACTTTATCTCATTTTGGAATAGAGTGTACGATTGCTATTTTCAATGCATCTTGATATAAATATCTACTGCTTCTAAGGTTAAGTGCCTCAATACAGTGTTTGGGATACTGTCTACTCACACCAGCTTTTTATTGCCAAATTTACTTTCTCCAGTGGATCTTCGACCATAGTGTCGCCTAAGTAGATACTTTCCGGACTTATGAAAACCACTTGATGTATTTTCTACTAGGTACCTGCCGTCGGTACAAGAATCTAACAGTTCGAGTACTTTAATATGGGAAGGTGAATGTTCAATATCGACGAAGACGAAAGAGTATTCGTAGTCCTGGAGTTTTTGATTCGCGAGAATGTAAATTTATCTTTCCTCTAAATTTTCCTGTTTGTATGCGAGTAGAGAGTAGGTACGTAACTATACCTCTGGTACTGTTGCCAGCAAGTTTTATTTATCTGTAAATCAAGCGGTATGAGGTGCAGAAAGTTGTCTAATGCTGCCATAGGGGTGGCACGGAGCTCACTTGTAGTGACTATGGAAGCCGTTCTCTGAACCGACGCTAATTTTTCGTAGGTCATTTTCTTAGTTGTTACCATAGCAGGTTTTAGGCCCCAAATTTTTCCCACAGTTCTTTTGCGTATGAAAAGAGCATTACATGCCTTTTTGATTCTTTCCGCTACGTTGAGGTTCCAATTCTGTTTCTTATCCAGAATCAAGCCAATATACTTCGCACTATCCGAGAGGGACAGATCCACCCCGCTGAATTTTGGCAGTGTAAATTGCGGTATCTTGTACTTTCTGGTAAAAAAAACCAGTTCCGTTTGGTGGGATTTACAAGCACCATATAGTACGAAAGAACAACGCATTTTCATTGTCAGCTGCAGTCGAACAAAATCATCATCAGTGATGAAGCTCATTTTCATCTTAATGACTTCGTAAATCGTCAAAATTATCGCATTTGTTATCGTGACATGATAACCCAGTTTACAAAAATTGTGTTTGAAATTGGCCCATGTCGGATAAATGGACCAGTGCACACTATACTATTTTTATCCCGGGATACAACGTTGTACACTGTTGAGTGGCAGAAAAGTGGGTTGCTACATGTCCATCTGCCGATATGGTTAGTGAACAAAATTAGGCCGGATCGAAGCCTTTCAACGGAGGAAACAAGGGAACTCCAGTTGAAGATTTCCCTCGAGTTAAAAAAAACTGATGCTCTTGGGAGGGTCTTTGTATTTCATCAGTCAACAATAGTGAATGTTTTCACTTGAGAATGCTACTTCACATTGTAAAAGGCCCATCATACAAGGAGTAACTAATAATACCTATAAAGCAGCATGCAAAGCGATGGGTCTCTTTGAAGACGACTCTTAATGGGATAACCTATTAAAGGAAGCTACTACGAATATTTGCAGTTCATCGAGATCATTCAGGTATTTGTTTGCCATTATTATAGCGTTCTGTCAAGTGATCGATATTGTATCTCTCTGGAACAAGTATAGGCAAAATATGGCCGAAGGTATACTGAATCGACGACGGCGAGTGTTAATGTCAGATTATGTCCAATATGATCAACATATTTTTGATGAAGCGTTGTATAAGGTAGTCGAAGAACTTTGGGATAAATCCATTTCGTATTTTGGACTGGGATTTCCTACGATCAATTTAAACTGTTTAAACAGATTGTAGCTCAAGATGAACAGCGCATGAACATACATAGATAAAAAAAAGTATCGATGCGTTATTAACATCAATTTAAAGAAACGAAGAAAAGTTATATTTTCTTGATGCTCCTGGAGGTACAGCAAAAACATTTTTTATCAACTGGATTAGCTGTAGCATCATCCGGAATTGCAGCTACACTCTTGAGGACAATAGAACTGTTTCAGCAGCATCCAAAACAAAGTAATACTGGAAAATTAATACGTGACTGCTCATTAAAAGTTTGGGGCGAAGCTACCATGTCGAACAAGTTTTTAATTTGCGCAGTACGGATGTATGCACGATACTGTTCTCTGGTGAGTTTTGGCAAATCTTACCAGTGGTAGGAAGAGGGATACGTGCTGATGAAATCAATGCTTCATTGAAAAGATCTTTTCTCTGGCCGTTTGTAAATAGATAAGAACTGAAAACAAATATGAGAGTTTCGTTGTCAGCACAGAAAAACCGTGATTTTTCACAATTGTTTCTCAAAATAGGAAATGGACAAAAAAATCAAAACCTTTGCATTTTAGTAAATGATCTTCAAGAATTAATCAACAACGTTTATCCAGAATTAATAATCTAAGTACTAACGATCAAGTTGGTAAAGTGAAGTCTTTGGGTTTTCATTCTTCTGGTTAAGTCGACGTCGCTATACAATTCATACAATTCGTCATTGTATCTCCACCTCCACTCACCGTCAATTCAGCCTCTAGGAGCAGGGTGACTTTTGTTGTCCGAGAGAGGACTTTGCTACTCAAGTGCCTTCTTAGGCCAAATAAGCAGCTGTTGGCAAGAGTTATTCTTCGTTTGATCTCAGCGCTGGTGTCGTTGTCTGTATTTATAGCAGACCCTAGGTAAACAAAGTCCCTAACTACCTCAAAGTTATATCTGTCGAGGGTGATGTTCTGCCCGAGACGTCGGTGTTGGTTGTCCTTTTTGCTTGACAGCACATACTTGGTCTTGCCCTCATTGACCGCTAAACCTATTTTCGCCGCTTCCGTCTCAATACTCGCGAAAGCGCCACTGACATCACGCTGTTTTCTCCCGATTATGTCAATATCGTCGGCGTATGCGAGTAGTTGGACGGACTTTTGAAAGATAGTGCCTCTTGTGTTTGCTCGTGAGTTCTGCACTATTCTTTCAAGTACGATGTTGAAAAAATCGCATGACAGCGCATCGCCTTGTTTAAATCCTTTCTGGACATCAAAGGTCTCGGTGAGATCTTTACCGACCTTGATGGAGCAGCGTGCATTCTCCATCGTCATCCTGCACAGACGGACGAGTTTGGCAGGGATGCCAAAACTAGACATTGCTCTATATAGCCCGTCTCTATAGATGCTATCATACGCGGACTTAAAATCGATGAATAGGTGGTGGGTATCGATCTGAAGCTCATGGGCCTTCTCCAAGATCTGCCGTAGTGTGAATATCTGGTCGATGGTGGACTTTCCTGGCCTGAAGCCACACTGATATGGACCTATCAGGTTGTTGACGAACGGCTTCAGGCGTTCACACAATACGGCAGATAAGATCTTTTATGCGATGTTAAGGAGACTGATGGCTCTGTAATTGGCGCAGTTCAGAGGGTCTCCTTTCTTGAGAATCACGCATCACACAACAAAATTTGTTCGAATTATATAAGCAAAAGTCAGTCGCAAACATTGTTTATAAAGAAATTCTATAATCAAAGACAGTACTTAGCATTCTTTACGTCTTTTGTTTTCATAATAACACCGGTGCGAAACCGGGGCGGGTTGCTAGTTTTTTTTAATAAAATAAGTAGTAAATGAAGTAGATGAGATTTTATTACAACACCCCAGTCATCTCGGAGCTTTTGTTCGCGCATGATATCTCTAATTGGCTTTCTTCCTAGTGTATTCAAGGAATATTCAAAATATCCAAACGCAATAGATCACCTGAAACCGAGGACAGCCGCCGGTCCTCGGATATTAAATACCGTCGGATAATGAATAACGCGAACGGTTCTCGTAAAAAGGACTCTAGTGATTATTACTGGAGTCCATTACAATGTCTTCCTGATAGTGACAACAACGAGTTTATGGACGAAATAGTCACGGTTAGTGAAAAAAGAGTCTATGTACTCGTATCACCAATCAAACTCCTCAAAATATCGTGTGATTATGTTCACAGTGTAATGAAATCATTACACATCTCCGATTACTGTATAAAAAGAATATCCATCGGAATAAAAATTATTTGTGAGTCCCTTACATCCTACAAATCAGTGTTCGACAAGTTAAAATCGGAAAACTGTCAGTTCTTCTCACATGATCTCCGCAGTGAGAAAGCTTTTTAAGTGGTTCTCTATGGAATGGGCGAAATGGACGCAAATACATTAAAAAGTGAACTCACTAAAATGGGACTAAAATACATTAACATTAAAAAGATAACGAAAACGTACGAAAGATATAGTGATGTTTTTTACTTAATTTCGCTAGAAAATGGTTCAATAAAATTGTTTGATTTGAAAAAACATTATCGGTCTATCCTACATACTCAGGTGAACTGGAATATTCAAAGAAAACTCAAAGGCAAACTGACCCAATGTCACAACTGCCAAATATTCGGACATGGTGAGCGAAATTGCAACGTCAAAGCTTATTGTGCCATTTGTTCTGGTCAACACAAGACTATTTCATGCGATAATGTTGCCGTAAATAAATGTGCTAACTGCAGCGGCTGTCATAAATCTACGGATCCAACGTGTGTCAATAGAATAAAGTATTGCTAGATGAAAGAAAAAACTTCAAAACAAAAACCAAAAGCACCTTACAACAACACATCGCACTTCTCAGGTGAAATTTAGTTTCTGATTTTCTTGTTATGTTGCCAATCTCTATTCTGTTTCCTCCTAGTCCAACCTATGTCCTAGCTAGTTCTCGTGGTAGTCCTTCCGTCCTTGATTTATTTGTTACAAATGTGCCTTGTTACATAACAACCCCAGTGTCTTTAAATGAACTTAAATCGGATCACAATCCGGTTTTCTGTCGTCTTCTATGGTCAGAAGAAAAAAAGGTGGAATATGTTCAAGATTTAAAAAAACGCCAATTGGACGCGATTTCGTTCATTAGTTAAATCTACACTGAGTAATGTTTCCATGGATATTGATGGCATATCATCTAAAGAAGACGTCGATTGTCTTGTAAACGACTTTCAGAACATGTTCTCAGGTCGGGCGATGAAAGTACTCGTATACCAAAAGTTCCCAAAAAGAACCACTGCCTAAAGTTACCTTCTCAAATACTGAACCTTATTAAACTGAGGAATGTTTGTAGACGTAATTGGCAACGGTATCGCCTACCCATTTTCAGGCAACAAATGACATACCTGAATAAGCAAATAACCATAAAAATTTTAGACTTCCGTAACGTAGAATGGAACAAAAAACTCAATATACTTGATAAAAACGGAAAACCTTTTTGGCACATCGTCAAATTAGTAAAAAACAAAAGCAGACAGTTACCTTTTCTAAAAAGCGCTTCGAACACATACTTTACAGATGTCGAAAAAGCCAATGTGCTTGCCGTAAACTTTTCCAACAATCATAGTGTCTCACAAAACTTAGGTGATTCACATACCGACACTCTTGTAAGCAACACAATTCAAGCTTCTTTATAAGAAAGATAAGACCCTCTTTCTTCCAGTATTTTTGTTACCGAAGAAGATATACAATTTATATTAAATAACCTTGGGCCCAGAAAAACAGGAGGACTTGATATGTTAAGAAACATTTATTTAAAGCAATGGAAACTTGCAAAAGTGGTACCCATATTAAAAGCTGGTAAACCTCCAGAAAGTCTGGAAAGTTATAGACCTATCAGTCTACTAAGCAACCTTAGTAAGGTATACGAAAAGATATTAAAGGAGAAAATCTTAAAGTTTACAGATAATCATAAAATGTTTCCCAACGAACAGTTTGGGTTTCGGCGTCATCACAGTACATCCCATCAGGCACTGAGAATATGCAACCACATTAAAAGAAATCAATCTGAAGGAAAATCTACTGGCATGGTTTTATTAGACATTGAAAAGGCATTTGACTCTGTTTGGCATGAGGGTTTGATATACAAAATGGTACATTTCAACTTTCCTCCATATCTCTGTAAAATAGTCCAAAGTTTCCTGTCCAGTCGTCGTTTCAACGTCCATGTTAACAGTAGTATCTCTGACCTAATACACTTTCAATCGGGTGTACCACAAGGTTCAGTTCTTGGCCCAATCCTTTATAACATTTATACATCTGATATACCAAAGTTACCGCACTGTGATATAGCCATATTTGCTGATGACAAAAAAAAAAAAAAACACTGTAGCGCTGACAGCCCGGTATGGGCCATGGCCTAGCTTCTTGACACTCATTTGTGTTGCTCATGTTGTCATTTTAGTCACATCTGAGTGGGGCCTACGGTTTATCGCCGAGTCCGAACGGCACTCTTTAGAAGCTTTTTCGTAAGCAATTTTACTTTCGGGAGTTTGCCATTGCTCACCGAAAGGGTGATGGCGATTTGAAAAACTGTTGGTGACCCAGCCAGGAATCGAACCCAGACTGTCTGCGTGATAGTCCAATGAGCTAACTATCGCGCCATCGCCATCGCCGCCGCTGATGACACCGCAATATTTTCATCGCATGAATTCGCTCTTAATATTGAGAGGAATCTCAAAAATGGAATGGAAATATTATTAAAATATTACCACAAATGGAAAATCTAGCTAAACAAAGTAAAAACTCAGGCTATCTTTTTCACTCGGAAAAGAAAGTCATGCTTTTTTCCCAGCTCCCAACTTCAACTGAATGGAAGCTATATAAATTGGGAACACTCTGTCAGATATCTAGGTATTTACTTAGATACCAAACTTACATTTAAGGACCAACATCACTAAAACTATAAAGAAAATAGGAATAACAATAAAAATGCTGTATCCATTTATTAATAAAAAATCACTACTCTCCACTGACAATAAAATTATATTGCACAAGGTAATCTTCCAGGCGATTCTGCTATATGGATGCCAAGTATGGGGCGACGCTGCAACTTGCCACATAAACAAATTACAAGTCTCGCAAAATAAGATCTTAAAAATGATGCTACGAGGGCGGGTCAATAAGTCCGTGACTTTTGGATTAAAACACAGATTTTTTGATAAAAAAATAATTTTATTTTTCAACGTAGTCTCCCTTGAGCTCTATACACTTTGTCCAACGCTTCTCCAATTTTTTTATCCCTTCCAAAAAAAAATGATTTGTCGAGGTCCTCAAAATAGGCCTTTGTTTGCGAGATGACTTCATCATTGGAGTCCAATCTTTTTCCACCAAGCCATTTCTTCAGGTTTGGGAACAAGAAGTAGTCGCTCGGAGCCAAATCTGGAGAATAGGGTGGATGCGGGAGCAATTCATAGCCCAATTCATGGATTTTTGCCATGGCAACTGCATATGTGTGCACCCTTGCATTGTCTTGGTGGAAAAGAACTTTTTTCTTGGCCAAATGAGGTCGTTTTTTTTTCAAATCGTCATTGAATCGGTCCAATAAGTTGGCATAATATTCCCCATTGATTGTTCTTCCCTTTTGAAGGTAGTCAATGTGGATTATCCCGCGTGCATCCCAAAAAACAGTTGCCATAACTTTATTGGCTGACAAACCCACCTTGGCCTTCTTTGGCGCCGATTCACCCTTAGAAACCCACTGTTTTGACTGTTGTTTGTCCTCTGGTGTGTTGTGATGGATCCATGTTTCGTCCACGGTTACAAAATGGCGCAAAAACTCCTCCATATTGCGATTAAACAACGCCAAACCTTCCTGTGAAGTTGTTACACGATTGCGTTTGTGGTCGACTGTGAGCAAACGCGGCACCCATCTTGCAGAAAGCTTTCTCATGCCCAAGTGATCATTCAAAATTGAAACCACTGAGCCATGCGAGATCCCTACGGCTTCCACAATCTCTCTCACTTTCAATCTTCGGTCGGCCAACACCATATCGTGAATTTTTTCGATTGTTTCGGGTGTAGAGACCTCAACTGGGCGTCCAGGACGTTCGGCATCTTCAGTGCTTGTACGGCCACAACGAAATTCAGTAAACCACTTTTTTACCATTGAAATCGATGGTGCAGAGTCCCCATAGTATTTATCAAGCTTAGCCTTGGTCTCGGTAATGGTTTTTTTTCGCAAGAAATAATGCTTAATAAGCACACGAAATTCACATTTTTCCATTTTCTCCTCACATTAGTGAGTAGTCTGATAAAAATTGCTGTCAAACACAAACTAACTGACGCAGCAAGTTTAAATTTTGACAGGAGTCAACTGACAGATGCCTGTTGACAGGAGCAGTGTTGCTGTTTCAGTAAAGAGGTCAGAAATTCAAAAAGTCACGGACTTATTTACCCGCCTCGTAGATTTACCTTGGCATAACTCAACTCGTGATACTCATGTAAGAGCGAATGTTGAATTGATTGTTCATAGAATCTTTAAACTTAATAATACGTTTAAAAGAAGATGTAGTTTTGCTGATAATCCGCTTGTAAATGAATTATGTACTTATGACTGGTAAATGTTAGGTATACATACTCGTAAGTATATGTTTATCTATGTTAATAATTTATTGTTACTTATTTATTGAATATTTGTATATATATGTACTATTGTATTATTTATTTATTTATTTATTTATTTATTTATTGACTTATATATGTATTTATTTATTATATGCTTATTCATGTTCTGTATATTTATTCACACTTATTTATGTGTTCATTGATCGTTTTATGTACATACATATACGTCAATTTATCCCGATATGTATCTCTGAATATGCATATCCTTTTTTTTTCTTTATATTGAAGGTTTTGTTTTCGTTTTTCCTTCAAATTTTTTGTTGGCCTGTTTTTTCTCCACACATTCTTAATAGAATTAAAAATAATGTTTCAGTAGAAAGATAAAATGTCAAATCATCAAATCTCTGTAAAATGTGCAATAACAATATTTTTGTAATATATTTGAGTACGAAATAAAAATCTATCTATCTATCTATCTATTACAACACCCCAACACTTGAAACTTGAACCATTATGGCTTCGTAATCCCCTAGTTTAGCCCGAAAAAAATTAAAAGTCTTCGACAACAAATAACTAAAGTAATCAACGCATCATTTCAAAACTGGATTTCCGCTAATTACACAGGTAGGCTTAGGACTTAAATACAAAAGTCCTTTTTCAGATCTCTGCAAACCAAATTTATTACAAAAACTCACGACTAATGCGACGTGACTAATTTCAATTTTATTCAAAATTCATTGCGAAATTTTGTAATCCTACTCATCAAATGCTTGTAAAACTTTTACACAATTGGTTCTTATGCCTTCAATCCATTTCCGTAAGCACCTTTCCACTATATCCCATTTCCCATCGACGACGAGTAACATTGCTTGAAACCAAATCATGAATTCACCATCACTCACATCCAAATTAGCACTTTTAATTCTATTTTCTTCTATTTTTCTTCTTCTTCTTAAATTCAAATAATCTTCTTCTCTAAGAAACTTTAATTTCCTCTTCAGCATGATGACACGACAGGGAGGGAGGTTTGGTTGGAAGATCCTTTTCATAAAGCAGCCGCCTTTCATTCAACAAAATATATACGAGTGCACACACACACATACCTTAAGTTATAGACACCGCCAAATAAGGATCTTAAATTTCGCCTGGTTTTTCTTTCTGTCGCCAAGGGAAACATTTTAAAATTCCTTTCACATTTGCATTTGACAAGAAGTTTGTTAGGAATGTAAATTTCCGGCCGCCCCTTAAACAAATTTCGCACACAGGACTTTATTTTAGCACCCCTCCTCTCTCTCTCTCTCTCTCTCTCTCTCTCTGTCTTTCTGTCTCTCTTCTTTGTAGATATATCCGCTGACTGATTCTGAAGCTTCGTTGTGAATTTAACTCGAACTCTGGTCCTGGATTTGTCTCTGACTCTCGGTCCCAGTCAAGTGAGAACAAATGAACTTCATAAAACAGCAGAACCCCATCACACATACTCGTACATACATACAAATATTCACTAAAGTCGTCGGTCGTTCTGGCATGTGGCACTTCAGAGTAAAGTGGCAAAATGGTTAAGGATCTCGCAGCGCACTCCACTAAAAGGACGGACGATGGATGGCATTCCACTTTTTTTTCTTTTTTTTTTAATTTTTATTCAGTTGTGCTCACTTTTTTTCGGCACTGGAGATCTAATAAAAAAGTGTCTTCACGTAGAATTGGCATTTTTAAACGTACCTGTATATCTGCACCCTTTAGGCGGAGAGCACCTATCCGAAACATAATTCCGACTCCGGCAATCGTCTTTAATTACTTTCAGGCCAGTTTTTGAGTATCTGTCTCATTTGCCACCTCATCACCCACGGTTGTCTTGTTGTTTTGGAAAAGTTTTCACTCCCACTGGGACATTCCATGGGAAAGGAAGGGGGTAACTTTGCTGCGACTTTAAAATTCCATAACCATAAAGTTTCGTTGAAATTGTCAGTGCTCGTATACCCGTATAAGGACATCCTTGGCTAAGGATGTTTAGATTTTCCCTCTCAGGACTTGTACGACGGACTGCGACACCATGACTCCTCACACCCATACTCCTGATTCTCGTGTGTGGAAGTAATTTGTTAAAGTTTTAAGAGGAAAACATCCAACAAGGACACGTCGTTGGAGTTTCTTATTTCAGTTTCTGGAGGGCAAAAACTTTCAAATGTGAAGCGGTTTCACACTACACGACCATTCCTTGAATGTTGTATGCAGTCAAGAAGTGAACTCTAGCTGGGTTGGCCGGAATAGGAATCGCAGGATAGTTGATTCTTTCTTTTCTCAGAACAGAATGTGTATTGCCTTTGATATTGTGCTTTGGACGAGTATGCACTTGACATTTGGAAACATTAAAGAGTGGCTTCTCCTCTACGTGTGTTTACTATAGTTTGCCGAGAAATGGACATGTTGTGGGTGATCCTTTGGGATGGAAAGGTTAACATGGGTGCACTAATACGATACTCATTGTGGATGCATGAACATTTAGTGGAGAAAGTATTTTTTGCCATCATCTCCATGACATGGCAAGACTTCCAATGGAAGGTAGCACTTTGTCTGTGTTGAGATGGCTGCTGGCAGTATTCGTGGTAGAAGATCGTTTCTGAAGGGAGACCATCTTTTGTTGTTTTGCTTTAAAATGTCCCCATGCGCATATTAATGAGATGACATATTGCACCAGCACAAGCGGGAGTAGGATTACCAGGATAGAATTGCTAACAGCAGCGGTAGCATTAGTACTGACATAAATACTGGCAATAGGACGTTACCAGTACTTATGTATGCAGATGCACACATGTGGGATACAATTACCCGCGCTATATTAAATATTAACTTACTGGCTGGGACTGTCTTTCGACCTTATTTTGGCCAGTTGGAGTTGAAAACTTAAGCAACGTACATATTCTCGTGGGTAAGTGACTCTTTCTGTAGATTAAGCCATACTCTGTCGTCAATGGTAAAGAGTTTGACATCTTGATAGTACTCTGTTGGTCACAGCCACAACATCCTTTAACTACGTCAACATCTGTTTCTAGAAAAAGCGCGGTCTAGTGAATATCTTTTCTCAAGGACGTTTAATGAAAACCAATTGTAAATGGAAACCTTCTGTCTTATTCGTAGATAATGGAATGGATGCTAGGCTGGATCTAACAGAAGGAATTTCAAACGGACAAAATACTTTTTTGAAATTTTGACATTTTAAACCAGTAAAGCGGTTATTGTACTCAACACCGAAAAGAAAAATAATCTCCGACGTAAAACAAGAGATGGATGCCGACGTCTTATTAGTCGCCCTTGACTGGTTGGAGTCATCGCTATCCAACTTAGGGAAGGATATCGTTGCTCCAATGTCTGAGGCTAAGTTGGTAATTTCTATTAAAGAAGAAGCTGGTTGCTTATCAGCATCCAGCTCGTCCTTCTTGTAGACCCTTAGGATGTTGGATTCGAAGCCAAACCGAATCATGCTTTTGGTCTGCGTTAGATGGTTAAGGAATTCCTTATTGATCGCAATTAACGCGCATCTATTAAAGCCCCTTAGTTCCTCTAGTTTCGCGCTCTTCCAGTCATGAGTCAGAAGGGTCGGGCTGCTGAGCCTTATGATCTCCAGAATATCTTCTGGGGCTCTAGGTCTGCTAGCGATATCCTCCTTTGCCACGACCTCGAGCCTTGCACCTGGCCACATCTCTCCTAGACCACCTATGGCTTTTTTATAAGGATCCAAGGATCTTTAGTCGGTGCAAGCGATCAGCTTGACTTGGCCTTTGTACCAGCCAGCGTCGCTTGTGATAGGAGGTGGTCCGGCCTTTCCCGCATGATGGCCAAGAAATTGCTTGAAAGCTTCAACTTGACCAGCTGCCACCGGTCTAATGAAATAGATCCAACGGCGTCGCTCCTGTCAATCACTTTTTTTATTTCTGCTGCACTACTAAAAGGACGACGGTAGTAATAGGGTAGGCACAAAGAGATGTCAACGTGGCGATATAGAGAGTTGCAACTGTTTTCTATACATCAATTGTGCTTATGTAGTTGCACGTGGTAATCATCGGGTACTGGTCGGTATCCATCCCGACTCGGCTTCCTAAATGTATAAGTACAAAAATAGCAGCATTACAAAGAGACAGCGAATGAATTCCCCAGATGGAATAAACGGTGAAGAAAAATCATGGAACAAATGAGTCAATAGTCGAGCTAGACCGACATATTTGGAGCTCAGGCTGGTAAAGACTTCCCAGACTAAGTCAGGGTCTTGGAAAAGAAATGGGGACGAATGGCAGCACTCACATGCCTCCGGGGGAAACTGGGGGACATGGAAAGAATCGAGGCATAAACAAGCTTCGGATACGGATGGAACTACTGTTCGCAATCCATGCAAACGAAGTAGATTCCTAAACAGGGCACGCTATCTAAGAAATGCAATGTGATGAGGCGGACGAAAAGAGGATGAAAAACTGAGACGTAAACAACGGCGATAGTAATCGACAGCAAAAGGAGCGCCTATTTAAAAGCGGACTTGTTATTGGAGGCAGACGTCTTGAGTTTCCGGCATGTGAACGAGCGCCTCATAGCTATCCACACCAAGGCTAAATCTTCCAACATTAGCCTAATATGCGCGCACGCTCCTACAAAGGAGAAAGATGACGACACCAAAGATACCTTCTAACAGCTCTTGAACAAGACCTTCGAGCAGAGTCCTGGCTATAACATCAAAATTGTCCTCGGCGATTTAAATGCAAAAGTAGGGCGAGACGGCATCTTTGGTAGTACAGTCGGAAGGTATAGCCTGTACGATACCATCACACCAACTGAGGCAGGGCGAAACATTATCGTAGCAATCACCTTGTTGTAGACAAGATACCATTGCGGATATCCCGAACAGCCCTGAGACAAGGTAAAAGCAAATAATCGTAATTCTGGAAATCCTTTTCCGGTTGGGTCTCTCTTAAATGGCAACACTGGCAAAAAGCCACCAGAGATGCCGCTTCTGATGTACTAGGTTTCTTTCGTCCACCAAAGGGAATGCTAGGCGTGCGATCGAGGTAATTGAAAGATGCTACTCCAAGAATTTTTACCAAAAGGCAGTAGCGGACATTGTACTCGATGACTGTGACGAATTTATTCGGCAACGTTCTCAACAGGTTGGGTTATCGTATGCAACAACTTGGCGAGAGAATCTTATGTTGAAAGTGAACAAAATTTAATTCGCACAAGAACCGAAGGCCACCGACCTTTTAAATCGTCCCCGCTTCAATCGCTAGATACTTGAAAAGCTTCATGAAGATCCACCGTTTTCAACCAAAATTTGTTTCAGCGTTGAGGTCCGTTTTTGGCTTAATGGCCGCCTCAGTAGTTCGTCATATTTGGGATGCATTTTCAAAACTACCCTCGTTACTGTGAATGTCGCTCGATATCGCTCCATGGTAATGGACTATTTGTTACCTGAAATTGAAGCCCGTGGTCTTGGCTACATTCGGCTCCAGCAAGGCGGCGCCACATGCCACACAGTCTGCGAAATCAGGACTATATTGCAAGAAAGCTCTATTGAATAGTCAATTTTACGTTTTGGACCAATGAATTGGTCCCCTAGGTAATGTGACATCACACCTCTAGACATTCTTTTGGGTCTAGGTAAAGTTCATTGTTTTTGGTTCTCATTGCATATACTCAAAGCTATAGCAGGCAGGTTTATTGGCAACCGAAATCTAGCGAAGCAGTATAAGTTCGGTTTCCGGAGGAGTACCAGATCAGGAGGGAATTAAGGTAAATAGAATTGAGAAAGCGTTAACTCTTCTACCGTCTTTCTACCATTTATGGATGTGCTTCTCCATTGAACAGTGTTCCCTGAGGATATTTCCATTTTGCATTTTCAAGCAGTAACCTTCTCTCCTTTAAACCTAAATCTACAATGTTAACAACAGAGTGTCAAACAAGTCCTCCATGACCTTTCCCTTATTGTTAACTGAGTTACACAGGATGAGAAGTTTCTTTGGGTTGTTATAGTCCGAATTTAATCCTCAAATTTGAATGATGACTTCAATCAATAGTGCACAACATTCATTTGTCTGTTCCATAATCAAAGTAAGATCAGTTTCCAGGAGAGGAAATAGCAACCCAGAACGTGATAGAAAAAAGTTCCTTTCAAAACCTATCAGTACCGATCAAAACTCAGAAACAACAACAAAGTGTTAATTTAATAATCAACTCCAGCACATCAATGGCATGAATTCAAATTTTTAATCCTGATTAGGATTCACATCACAGAATTCATTCACAGCCTATGATTAGAAGCAAACATCATTTAAACGCACACACCATTCACCAATATCCATCCCTCCACACGCACCATTGAAACCCTAAGCCTAAGCCTAAATCTAAACCAAAAGATATACATACCCATACATACAGATGGAACCTTTCTCCACTTATATTGAGACATCTATTCCACTTGTCTAGAGATTTCGACTCTGTATCAGTGGAATCAATTTTCATGCAAATTGTCAAACAAAAGCGAACCCCTAATCAAATATTCATCCCTTAGCTTGAAATTTGTACAAAACCCCTTTTCCCTGTTTCGCTTCTTGGCGATACCAAAACATCATCATGATCATGGTATGAGTATACGAATACATATATCCCCATCCAATCTTGCTGTCTCTAATTAAAGTTATTAAATTTCATTAGACAATAAAGGATCAGGATTTATTTATGTCGGTCTGAAACCTCAACCTCAAGTAGAATTCACTACAAGGATACTTGTCCCACTCAATATTCAATATCAGACGATAATTTCATTCTCCAATTGGTATCCTTCCATCCGTCATATGTTATCCATCGCACCTCCTTTTATACCCCTTCACATGCAAAGGTACGAGTATGGGCGAATGGTTGGATCCTTACGTGTTTACTCGTATGAACCTATGCCTACTGAAAGTAATCTTAAATCTCTAGAGATGTGATGGAGGGAAAGGGAAAATCCCAAGGAAGCTATACAAAATTTAATTGGTTCAAATGAATCCTTACGGTTGGAACTATTTACGTTACGGACAAAAGTTTTGCCGAGCACTAAATTCACAGCCTAAAAGTATTAATGCAAAACAAAAAGGATAACGAATGTGGAAACCCTTACGAACTTGCGTTACAAACCCCCGGCAACCTGAAACTCTGCAACTTTCAACTCTGAACTGAGTTTCTCATATGTTTCAGGTCGATACGAATAATTGTATCTTTCACATTCATACAACTACAAGTATACTCATACTCATGCACTGGGCAAAACAGAATGGTTTATATTCCATTGAAATCCCTTCTTCCGGATGAGTTGATTCATATGAATGTTTCACATGTAACTGACCCACAACAAATTTCCCATTAAAACAGAAGGATTTTCCTTCTATTCCTAGTCCACATCGACCCTAAAAAAACAACAAAAAAAAATATAAAAAAAGGATTCCGGCATTTCATCTCCAAAAACAATTCGAATTTTAAAAAAAAACAACAACGAACGCAGAGACTAGCAGTCGGCTGGATTAGTTCTAGTTGAAATGAACGTTCATGCTCCTTAGTCAGATGTGTAACGCTGGTCATACTTTAAAACTGCCAATAGTCGGACCATTGGGGGGCAGAAATAAAAAAATAAAAAAATCTGAAATCTCTAAATCATAAAATAGCCCCCCTCCAAAGGAGTACACTCGGGTGTGAGTAAATAAGGATTCGGACTTCGGTTCCGGGTTGTGGTCATGTTAGTTAGTTGTGATGGACTGTATGTGAGTTTTTTTTTTTTGGTTGAGGTTTGCCTTTGGAAACTATTAGATACTCGTTGAAAAGTTCATTAAGCGCTGCCAGAGGGATTGGAAGTTTGTGCAGGGATAGTTTTTTTTTCGAGTATTCTGGGAGTGATATTTGGTTCTTTAAATTGTTTGGTTCGATTGAAATGAATTTCAGCTTCTGACTGGCTTCCGCCGAGGAAGTCTGCATTCCTGGTTCAATAAGCAGACATGTGCATGTGAACTAACTAATTAATTAGTTCAAAAGCAATCAATCATCGATCCAGTTCAATGTACTCGTTGTATGCTTCTTTTACTGATGCACACAATAACTGAGTTCTTCACTGATTATGTGCCCAGAGGACCGGCACCCACCTCGTCAGCACCGAGTACGTGTAGCGGTCATTCAACGTCACTCACACAACAATTCATCGCAAATCTGCGGCCTGCAGTTTTTTTCTTCTGCGGGACAGCAGGAAAGCCGCTGACCACTTGGAGACATTGGAAGGCATCCGTTTGGCAACCTAAGAGAGTTGTGTCGCAGTCCAAGCAGAGGCAGTCTTAACTCAGATTCGGGTTCTAAGAAAGTCTCCTCCAAGTCTTGCCTAGTAAGTTCATCGCCGATTTCATACGTCGTGATAGCGTTATGACTTGCGACCCAAACAAGGCTAAGTAAACCCAAATCCAACCTTGTGACTGTATTCAGACCAGACTTGCATTCTCGAAGTAGCATGGAAGGGGTAAGGGGCTTAACAACACCAAAAGTATGTTTGTTGGTGTGTACTATACTTTGCTTTATGCTCGGATTCTTCACTACGTAGTTTATTGCCAGCTGCGCGGAAGACGGAAAGAAGTTTTCCTAATGAGGACTGAAATCTAGTGCGTCGTCCTTCAGACAAGCACCAGCACGGTTTTGGAGTTAGGACTTCATGACTTTCCTGGGTAGGCTTCTAGTCGATATCTTTTCTGGATAGCGAAAGTTGATTTCATATTTTTCGCGCATAGATTTCTGGTTAAATTGAATCAGTCCAAACGAACGGAGTCGAGGACAGCGCCATGTCATTTAAATTACCAAATTACGCTTTGAAGATGGCTTGGAGATTCCAGCCCATGATATGAATATCTAGGCATTGGAGATTGATCTGCGGCTAGGACAGAGCTAGGGGTACGTCAGTGATATATTATTTCTAAAGCTTGCTCCCCGGACAATCGAGGCATTACGTGTAGATAAAGTTTTGCAGCATAATTGCCTAAAAGTCATTAGTGCTAGGCCACTTAAAGCCATTAAAGTAAGCAATAACGTGTTTAATAGACTCATCCGTCACTTTAACCGATGACAGATACCAGCTATAGTATATTGTGTTACTCAGCTTACTTGCATCTTCGTTGAAGGGACCTAGTTTTTAGCTGGGTTTGACTAGGTGAGTCTCATGTCAAAGAGATTCAACTTTCGAGTCAGTGTAGATTTCATTAGGTTTTCTGAATGGCTAATTTGACCTTTTTGAGGACCCTAATCAGCTTGAGTTCTGGGGGGAATTCTTGCTGATTTTGCTGATGACTTGCCGATTACCTCCATGGAGCATGTCTAGTTAATTTCCTCGGACTCCTTTTCTTCAACACATTCGGCCAAGGTTTTGCAATAGTTCGATGTACCTACGGTTTGACATAAGGACTTCTGATAGTCTTGCATTGTACTTTCCACCGGGCAGTCTTTTTAGCATACCTGTTGGATAGCGTTAAGTCGGTTAATTTGGGGTCTTATTTTTAAATTAAAAGTTGGCCGGGGGATAACGTTTTTGACTACCAGGTCAGGCGACAATATTATAATATGGCCTCTCATGTTAAATTTGCCACTGCCCTCGAAACTATTCTGAGTATAAGCATCACAGGGTAATGATAAATCACAACCTCCTGAGTTCGGCTGTTGTGTCTGGAGGTGGGGGTAGTGATTGCTTGTAGCAACTAAATTTTGGTTGTAAAATTGACCAAGCGTAGATAACGAAAACTTGCTTTGTCATTCAAAAATTTGCTGCGTAGAGCACTTCACTCTACCGAAGTCCCTTGCTTGAATGCTATCAATCTCTGCTTAAGCTAGCTTCCGCAGTTGGACGAAAAAGCTACTTTGTTGCCAGCTTTTTAAAATCTTAGCCCCAGAGGGGTGATTCCTACTTTTCTAAAGCATTCCGTTTGACGTTTCGATGTTTACTTGGTGAAAGATTTGCCCTGAACTGCGACTTTAGATAGTTGCAACACCGGTTTCAGCTAGATCTTGAACGTGAACCGAACCCATTTCTCGGGATGAACTTAACCGCATCAGCCGATTTTTATAGCCCAAAACTACGATATTTCCTTGTTGCATCAGACTTGTCCGAATATAATCTAGTACCGTCGGATTCCATAACCCCGATGTCGAATTCACTGGTCCATTTCGCGAAAGATTGAGTATAATGTGGAGGGATAAAGATGACATTATTGCATCGGAGTCGAATCGAGAATTCCTTATTTTTATCCCAGCTTTCGCTTACAGTACAGTGGATAGTCACATTTAGGAGTGGCACAGTCTAAGGGACATCCGATCTTAAGCCAATCAATAAGATCAGTTTGAGATGACGCTGAGATCGTCATTGTGAATACAATTAGCAGAGAATGGTTGCATTCAAGCATTGATTAGAGTTAACTAACATTACATTGTACAATGGGAAAAATGTTCTACAGATGGCTTGTTTCGTGTTGGGAATTAACAGTTGCAGTCGCTTCGCAAATGAAACCTGTAGTGATTAGAACTTCAGTCACATAATTAATCTAAGAATGAACCGACGGACAACAACATCAAAGAACATCATTCCCTGTTTGTTGCTTATCTTGATCTTCGTAACTACGATTTAAGACTTGGCATATTCGTAGTGTTGTTGTAGATAAACTAAGTCCGGGCATGCGAACGTTGTTGGCAGACGAAATTCTGTCCGCCTTTGAGATCCGGGTGATAACATCAGAGCTTCCATTTTCTCAAGAATGGTTTAGGCTAGTAGATGAACCAGAAAAGTAATGTAGTTATGTCTTTACGGATGACTCCAAAAATGATCTGGGATGCGACGAAGGAGTCTTTCTAGAGGAATCGATTGATTTCATCGTAAGTAATCTAACGAAAGAGTTGGTACAGTAGTTGACTGTTCCCAAAGTTTTTTATGGGAATATGTACATTGGGTTTCTGGTGGCTTTGATTTCTTAAAATGCACTGTTCAATCTGCAATAAAAAATAGATCGCAGTTGCGAGACCAAAATCACTTGCATTGACTGCAATGTCTACTATATATATGTGCTCTTCGCCGGCAACAAAGTAAATATCTCCCTTCAACACAATCTGTACTTGGGACTGCATCGCAACAGAAGCCAAAGTGGAACCAGCCAACAGTCGAAAAATTATAAAGCGCCACTGCGACGTTAGTTAAATGGCAAGCAACAACTATTGACCTCCCACAACAGTCCGACGATGACGAAGACGATGCAAATGCTCTATGAGGAGATTTGAAAGCCAACTGTGACTTCCTTACCACAATAAACCAGCTGACGAAAGAAGAGAACAAGAAGGTAAAAGCAAAAGTTGCATCATTGGAAAGCAGGGTAATTTGGAGTAAATCAAAAGAGTGTTGAGGATGTCATCGAGATTATTTGTATGCCTGGTGTCAGCAATGGCAATGCAAAAGAATGTGTCCAAACAATTTTCCAAAAATACTACGTCAAACGCGGATGGAAGAAACATAAGAACAACGAGCTAAGTGACAAAACTTGTGGACATTTTTCACGTCTAGAGCCGAAGAAGAATTATAAAACGAATAATTTAAATTCGTCATTATTTGTTGAAGGATAAATGGTTATTGGTTTTATTAATAACTGTTTCACAAGTCATAGTAGAGTGTTATTTATGGATGCAAACAAATTTTAAATCTAGAAAACCCCTTTAAGTAACGTCTTAGGTAAGGAGAGTTAACTTCGATCTGCTAACTAAATACGTTCTGAAACGTGGGCCGAAATTTATGTAGAAGATAATGCTTCTAAAGCGTATACATAGTATAACCTTTTTTTTTAATTATTTCTTCTGGTTGTAGGTATTGGCTGCGCTAAGTCTCATTAAGTTACCTATGAATTGAGCCGGGCTCTTTGTAAACATCACGAGATCCTTTGACATGGTCAACTATGGAATTCTTCAAAGCAAATTCCATCATGCAGGATTTCGAGGTTTTATGCACAACTGGTTTGAGTCCTAATTTGAAGATAGACCACAAAAAATCATAGTTAATAGCTCCGTTAGTTGGCCACAAACCATGAACTAAGACGTCCCTCAGGGATCAGTTCTGGATCGCATACTATTACAAATTTATATAAACATCTTATTTAGTCATTATTTTATGCATAACCCAAGACTCTTGTTGCACTAATTAGACAAAGATTCTGGATCATCAACGGAAGAGATATTTCTAGAAAAGACGTCAGAAAGTGCATACCTTGTAGTAGATACCGTCCGAAGCTAGTTCAGCAGGTTATGAGTGATCTACCTGCGGAAAGACTTATTTCGTCCGGGCCTTTCTTTCGTCTATACTCTCTATAGGAATCGTGGCAAGGTTCCCTATAGGACGTATGTAGCACTTTTCGTCTGCTTTACATCAAAGGCTGTTCACCTTGAAGTCGTATAGGATTAATTTGCATACGCATTCATTGCGGCTTTAAAGCTCATGATTGGGCGTCGAGATCTACCGCATGATTTTTGTTGCGATAACGCTACAAACTTTGTAGTGACCGACTCAAAACTTAAAGATTTCCGCAAAATGCTGTTTCAACAGAAATAACTTGAAATCATTAACAATTTGTATCCTAATGACAATATTAATTTTATCCCACCATTTTATCCCAATATTTAGTTTTATCCCACCTAGGACTCCACATTTTGGTGGGGTCTGGGAGGCCGCCGTCAAAGTTGCAAAGGGTCATCTGTATCGAAGTCTTCACAAGGTAAGGTGATTCGAAGCTGTGATGAATTTCCGACCAATATTTTCGCTATCTACCGATCCAAATGGTTTGGAACCTTTGACTCCTGGACATCTCCTAATCAGAGCAGCGCTAAAGGACATTCCTGAAGCACCAGATGACGTATCCTACATAAGTTACCGCTAAAAAAAAATCATTTTTGGAAGCGTTAGTCAGACGAATACGTCAACGAAATTCAACAACGCTCGAAGTGGGCAACACGTCAACAGAATATGGAATTTGACGCAATGGTCATCGTCCATGAGAATAACCTTCCTCCCCAGAAGCGGTTGCGGGGCAGAGTCAATAAACCATTGCGGGTAATGATTCCAAGGCGATCAGACTCACTGATCGTGCAAGATCGATGTCGAAATTCTTAAGACATGTCAAGGTATGGCTTCCCATGGGAGCAAGGATACGCCTTGCCATTTCGGAACCCGAGTTGAGGGCACAGGTTCCACCATTGGTTTGATGAGTCTGAGTCCACCATGAGTCTAATCTAAGGGCCTCAAAACTCAGTACTCGTTGCAACTCTACAGCGGGTGAGACCAGCAGGTGCACCTTCTCTGGGTTTTAGGTTTGAACCACAGCCGTTGTGACGCTCCCGCAAGGGGATCTATCTCTTCAAGCATAGGTCCGGACAGAAATCTAGGGGACTCCTGATACCCACGATATCGTGTTTTAAGTCCTGGTATGGACTGCCAATGGTCTTGCCACTCAACAAGACCTATGACTGGTAAGTGGACAAATCATAGCGACCTTTGGTGGCGAAAAGTCTGAAGATGTTATCCATAAGTCCAGTTTTTCTCTACACCAGCATTTTATCAGACAACATCATTGATGGAAAAAGCCTTGATAATTGGGCTGGGTCCTCCAAAAAAGGTACGAATAAGGTTTTTACTCTATCAGACTTGGCTTTCCGTAGAGACTGAATCAGAAAAGAAATAAAGTAGAATCTCTATGGATAGCTGAAGAACTGGTCAAGAATTTAGGTTTGGCCTTTTTGTAGAGGACAAAAAAGGATATTTCACTCCACGTGTCTTTCAATCAGAGACATTTAACCAATTTGATTATGAAGCACATTGGCTAATTGATAAAACTAAAACCCCAGCACTCTATGGATCCCAATACGCTACCCCGGGCTAAATATTTCGCCGCCAATTTCCAAAATAATATCAATTTTAACGATAATACGAGTATGTTCATTGAACAGACATTTTATCAGGCAAAATTCATGACTAATGCGGCTCCATCACTCTATTAATTTCTAAATTGTCATCAATTGTATCTCTAATCACATTAACGTCAGCCTCTTTCCATTCATCTACAACGACCTTCCACCATTCAGTTCACATGGTCATCCATCCACCACCCCCCCAAAAACCCTAATCGAACAATGATAATAACATCGTATCGGATGCATTTCCCTATAGAATTTCCCTGGCATATAAATTTTCGTCCAACTCATGTGGAGAGTACACCATCGCTATCACACTTATTATCACACCTAACGCACGTAATTTGACTCAATTTGCTGGCTAATTTCACGAATAAGCCAATGGAATTCAATATCCTTTCCATGGTATTCTGGTTCTAAATGTTTCATACGAATACACACGAATGCGTATTTGGTATTTAGTTTTGAGTTCTCCAGGTTTCAATACACTATAAATCCCTAGAGACATCCCTTAACTAGTAAACTAGTATCTACGGCATGAAAGCGAATATTTCACCACTGGATAAACACATTGTTGATGGTCATTTATGTGTGCCGTTATGAATTGCAACATTTCTGCTTTCGGAGAATTTTTAAAAAATTCTCGCAGATTGGATTGAAGTTTTAAGGGAATGAATTGTAAATATGCCAGGTAATCAATTTAAGTGGAAATTACTTAATGCCTTACAGACGGGAATGTGGATTTGATGCAATTTAATCAACGTCCTAACGAGGACGGTAGGGAAACTCACGACGAACCAAGAGCCCAGGGTGCGACAGAAGGTCCACCAAGATCACCGTTGTCGGAGCCCGCAGGCTAGACGGGAGACTCGCAACGGGCAGCATCAGACAGGTCGTCTCAAAGTCGCGACGGGTGGGGACGGATCGTCCTTTCTAGCCAGGCACCCCAACACGATGATGACGGGTGGGGGAGGACAATCCCAGGAGCTAACACCCCAATGAAAGCCAAGTATTACAAAGGCTTGAGGAATCCCAAATCTTGCCATCGATGTGGAGACAAGAAGTATCACATCTCGTAACCCATGTGGATGCGAACTTTAAAATGTTTAAGGTGCGCAGTCGGGATTTCAACATAAAAAGACTCATCCGAACGACGTACCAGCTTCAAATCAAATAAATATTTGTAAAGAGTGACACGCTATTGGTCAGTCCCCCCCCCCCCTCACCACCCCAAAAAAACTGAACGCCGATCCACCGGAGTAAGGAGGAACCCGGGGTAAAGTGGCACTGGCACTGATACTAAGCTTTGTTTGGGGGGCGATTTAGAGAATGGCTAGATTCGGGTATAATCAGGTTAAGATTATACCCACACAACCTTCCTCCTTCGTTCGACCTTCTTCAAGACTTCTTTCTCCTTCGCGCCTGTTTTGTTTTGTAATTTTGAGTAGTTCCATGGGGATGGGACGGGAGTTTGTGGAATGCAATAGATCTGGAAGTGGAGTAGATTTTTAAAGTAAAATCGCGAATTTTATGGTGGATAGAAAGGGGATAAAAAGGATGATAAGGAGAAAGAAAGGACCGAGAAGCAGGATAGAATGGAGCAACAGGACAATAGGGATCAGAAAAGACTGTGTCAGAAAGGGGCACAGGAAACGCCAGAAAAGGCTAAGTATTGTGCAAGTTGAAGTGCAGTGCAGAATAGTGCCGTGTAACAAATCGTTTTTATTTTATTTGGAAAAATTAAGACTCCGGTAGGTCGCGTGTGCGTTAAAAATCTCGAGAAAAGACGAGACATACGACCCCTTAGTTATTTTTTATTCCAAGTTAAAAATCACATGGCGCTCAACTCGTTGTTTTGTCCCAGGTTTAGCTGCCATTAAATCCCTACCTGAAGGTTGATCGAACCCGGGTTGGGATAGTTTGATTCCAAAGCTATTTTTGATTCTTGGCAACGGCTGAGAGTTGCCGGGAGTTCAACATAACAAACTCAATGTGGCCATAGACAACCATTCTTTTCAGAACGGATTTCAAAATTTTGCACAGATGTGCAAATACGAATATATTTAGTGGCCCAAGGCTTTGGAAGAAGGAACCGCACTTATTTGACATGAATTTGTCTTCAAAATTTACTTCAGATGGAGCTACAGTCCGCCTGGACCTGGGACTAAGTCAACAAGCATCTTCAGCCATGTTAATTATTTGCTAGGCGCCTCTAGTTCCCCGCACTAAGTTAGCTGAAGTCTCCTTTTACATGCCTATGCCACAAGTGTAACAAGAACCAACCAGTCAAAAACCTCAACGCCAAGCTACTAGCCCAAACTCAAAGATGGAGAAAACATTTCGAAGAAATTAGCCATACCATAGATGACAACATCGAATTAAGGTATGAAAATGAAAGAAACAGCGACGCAGACAACAACTTAAGAATATCGTGTGAAGCACTCAGTGTCAATGAGATAAAGGAGGATATAATGAAAATGAAGTGTAACAAAGCAGCGGGCGAGGATTGTATCACAGCCGAATTGCTACGTGGTGACAACAGAACATCAGCAGAACTTCTATACCCTCACATCAGAAAGACATGGGAAGAAGAAAGACTACCCTCATCTTGGAAGAAAGGCATAATCGTGAAGTTAACAAAGAAGGGCGACCTAAAAGAATGCAGCAACTGAAGAGGAATACTTAATACCATATATCTACAAGATACTTGCAATAATCATTCAAGGGAGACTTCAAAACAAAATCGAGGGAAATCGACGAGATGAACAGGCAGGCCAAGCCAACACTCTGCGCATAATAGTTGAGGAGTCTACAAAAGTTCCAGAAGGCCTTTGACACCATCAAAAGAGTTGCAATATGGAGAGCACTAAGTAAGAAAGGACTACCCCAAAAAATAATTAACATCACCAGAGCAATGTACGAAGATTCTGATCTCGCGGTACTACATAATGGAATCATCAATGACTCTTTCACTACAAATACAGGAGTACAAAAAAGATGCCCACTCTCATGAAATTGTAAGAGAAGTCTGCCCACAGAAACGTGGAATAACTTGGAGTCTCACACGACAACTCAAGGCTCAGTGACATCCAAGCTAAATTCGAACACCTAGAAAGATTAGCACGATGCGCCGCAATGGAGATAAATATCCAGAAGACTAAGGCCATGAGGATAAACACCTGCAACAGAGGTGACAAAACCCCGTCGAATATGTAGATGGCCTCTGCTATCTAGGTACTAGTAGTATAATAAAAACAGACGGCGGCGCAGAAGCAGACGTTGATAACAGACTTCGGAAAGCAAGAGCAGCATTCAGCCAATTATGACATATATGGAGGAGTTCCCAGATTTACAGGAACACGAAGTTAAGAATATTCAACTTATGTGTCAAGTCAGTACTGATAGATGGCAGCGGAACCTGGTTGTTTTCCAACAACATCATACAGAAACTTCAGGTATTCATCAACAAATATATCAGTACCATATGTCAAATATTCTGGCCAAACATCATCGGGAATGTGGATCTGTTGGAAATGACAAGAGAGGAACCAATTGCGATACAGATCAAGAGACGCAAATGGAAATGAATTGGACATACCATCAGGAAAAAAGACGACAGCATTACCAGAATGGCGTTAGAGTGGAACCCTCAAGGCAAAAGATCTAGAGGCCGTCCCAAGAACACGTGGAGACGATCGATACTCCTGGAGCTAGGAAAACTCAACCTCACTTGGAACAGTGTAAAGATAACTGCAACCAACCGAGTGAGATGTAGATGCCAAGTGGAAGCCCTATGCTCCCAAGTGGAGTGATAAAAGAAAGAAAAAAAAATTATGTACGTGCTGCTTCCTTGTATTCGCAAATATTGTAGTCTTGAAGGGTTTCCTCTCCTAAATTTCAAAATCCACTGAAACTCGGTGCAAAGAAGTACTTTCATGTCATAGCTTCAGAAGCCTCCCTATGGTTGTTATCGTCTTGTTTCAGAGTTCTTACATCCCGAGAGTCCATTTCTTGATGTTTTTGCTGTCCCTTCCTATCAACAATGTGGCGCAAGATTTTGATTTATAATTCGGCTTGTGGTGTTCTAACTGAATTCGAAATCTTGATCAAATCTACCCGGAACTTCGTGCCTACTAAACTAAACTAACCTCAGCATAAAGTATTTATGAGAATTCCATTCTTGAAAAAGGCCCATTAGATTTGTTCTCTTGTCACCGATGTCCTTAAAGACCTTCAACGCACTTCTCCACACAACATTAATCATCTTTATCTGTTTTCAATTTTAATAATAAATTTACATGCAAATACCCCAAAGGACATTTCGCAAGGAATCATTATCACGACTAAACCTACAAACATCAGCATCATATTAGTACCTCCCCGCCTTCTCTCTACCCGTCGTTCTTTCTTTCAGTGTTCCCGGTTGAAATCCAGCATAAATTTCGTCCATTAATCATCGCAATCATAGCATTCCAAACCAAACTTACGACAAAAAAAAAAAAAAACGAAAAATAAGGATCCCTTTGTCTGCCTTAAACCTATAAGCACATGTCTTTAGTTATTAGATGAAAACTCCCTTTGCACGGTTGTATCCATACCTATGATACTCGTACGCTCCACCGAACCCACGTCCAACTTTATTTAACTAAAAGTCGTATCCCGGATTCCGGATTCCGGATCCCGTATCCAGCACAATGGCATTATTTATGATGATTCCAGGTTCCATATACGAGTATGTACCTACATATTGTGACGGGAATTCCTAAAATTGTTGTCACTACCTCGATTTTGTCTGTGTGTAGTCAGTTGTACGAGTATCTCCATATAAATACGGTGCACGTGTCCTTAAAATGGATCCGCACAAAGAAGAAGAACCGATGGAAACTTAATGTCAGGTGGACAGGTGTCAAAAAGTCTAAATTATTACACTCCCACGCGGAGTTGAGAGAAGCTACCATTTAGCCACTCCATCCGGAATACAAGTGGAATGTGCCTTGACAATTGCGGGATTATGTTATGTAATTAGGAAATGAGTCTGAGTCAAGTTGCGCTGCTTTAACCCCTTCACCTTGGATAAGTGTCTCATTAAATCGAAATTGTTAACCGCGTTCCAGCAAGGGTTGGATGGAAATTTTAGTCAAAAGTACTTAACGCCAACCAAGCATGTGAAGGTGCTCACTGTCATACTACGGGTATATGGGTGGATTAAAGAAAATCTTATCTTAAGGGTGATCTGGCAGTTTATTAAATAACCGTTATTGTCGTCGTTAAGGTTGAAATACTAAATGTGAAGCGCAATTAATCCTAATGGTATGGAACGCTTTTTAACTGTTATTTTGTTGCTTTGAACCGAATCAAACCGATTAAATGCGGAAGGTTGGTAAGGCAGCTTATGGGATTTGTGGATGTCAGGGCGAATTAACCTAAAGTACGGTTCAACTTTCCACTGACAAACTTAGGACTTCTTCGAGTGGAAGAATTTAAAGAATTCAAATTACCAATATTCGATAAATTTGAAGGGATTAACATTTCAGGTTTTTATAAGAAGTACTCGTAGGTTGCCGCCAAATAAGCTGTTCAACTTGATGGTACTCCGAATAGAATAAGAAACTCGTATCTTATGAAGAATTAACAAGGTGATGAGCTCATGACAATAAGCCAAAGGATTATACAGATGATGATCCTATTTACTGTCAAAAAGTGTTTCTGGATAAAATAATAGCCGACAGAGACCAGGAATTAAATCCAGCCTTCTAGGACTCTGTTTTATCATACTAGGCAGGGTATCTTGTCGTGCTTTGTAGAATGCATACAACTTCCTTATCTGGTACAAAATTGGACATTTTCAAGGCGGCAACAACTTGTTTTTTTTTTTTTTTAATAATTTGCGACAAGGGATTTTGTGTACCTGTAAAATGTTTGCACATAGCACTGGCGAAGGAAATTTAGAGAGAGAGAGAGAAAAGAGAGGTACCGATGTACGTTGGTTTTAAATGTTTGAAGGTTGTAATGGCTAGGAAATACATAGCTCGGCACGGCATTCCATAAGCGAGTTGTTCGCCTTAGGAAAGAATCACTATATTTCAGGGTACGTCCGAATGTGGGCTTGAGGAATGTACTGATGAGCATTCACAGCGAGACGGGTATTACGTTTGGGGGTTTGATGGGGCGGAATGCTACTGGCAATTTCTGTGGAGCACTGGTGGTGAAAATAGCGATAGAACAATGTGAGGCAGGAGACATTACGTCGGTGGTCGAGGGTGTCAATCGGTGGCATCACCTACAAGTTTTACCGCACGGTTTTTAATTCTATCTAGAGCACCTAACCAGATGTGACCATTGTACTCCAGGTTTGGGCGGATGGAAGCCTTGTATATTGAAGCCAGATCAGGGGAGTGAAAAATTTCTTACATCACTTAAGGAAACCTAGACATTTCGCTGCATTTTTGGCGACTTCGAATGGAATGTTTTTCGGTTTCCCAAATGGTTATGCTGTTTATATCGGAATTTAATGAGCTGCCGTTCCCGTTCTATAGCCGAAGAACAGCGCCCTGAGTTCAGAAATGAATATGAAAAGCAGAGAGTACTGTCGTCAGCAAAGGAAAGTATTGGATAAGAAGTTGCAGAAATTTTGACGAAAATTAAAAAGAGTGTCGGAGACAGAACAGAGCCCTGGGGCACGCCAGCATTTATTTTGTGAATATCAGACTTAAAACCATCCAAGGCAACTTGAATTGAACGTTCCGAAAGGTAATTTCTAATCCATTGAAGAAGAGATTCATCGAACCCAATTGCATTCAATTTCGACAAAAGAGCCTGATGCCAAACTCTGTCAAATGCCTTGTAAATATCAAGTGCAACTATCTTACTTTCGCCAGATTGATGTAAAATTTGGTTCCACTTTTCGGTGAGACCTGTTGCTACGAAAATCGTACTGCCGGTAATTAAGAAGTTTTCGTGTTTCGGGATATTTCATGAGCTGACGATTTATCAGCGTTTCCATGACCTTGGAAAGAAGGGACCTAGAGGAGGGACGGGCTGGACAAATGCTGTTTTCCATCCGCTCGGAAAGAGTCCTAAAGAGTAGGATTGATGGAAAACCTTGCGCAGTGGTTTTGCCATCATAGAAGAACACCTCTTCAGAAGAAGGGAAGATTTACTATATTTACTATCTGGACTCTTGCTACTACACTAGTGCGAAAGCGGACTCGTCCCATTGAAGATTCGAGGCACTCAAGTGTAGGCGCAGACAAAGCACGAAGCACAAAGTGTGCAGCAAGCAGATGGACATTGTCCAAAGAGCTGACAGCTGGAATGTCATTGTAAATGAGGGTTGGAATAGAGGATGATGCAGAATTTCGAATGTTTTTGACGAACGACCAACAATTTTTACATTGTAGTATTTTTTGCCTCAGTTTTTGGTCGTATATAAATTTCAAACTCTTAAGAAAGGCGTTGCAGTCATTCCTGGCTCGTTTGAATTTTTTCCGGTTTTTCTCTGTGGGGTTGGTCTTAAAGGACCGAAACAACATTTCTCCCAACCTGACAGAATAGTGTCTGTGATCATATCAGCAGCGGTATCCACGTCGTTATCGAGGAAACAACGACCAGTTAAAATTCCTAAAGAAGATGTTAAGTCCGCTTCAATTGGCTTTCTCGTATTGCCATACTGTTCCTTTAGGCATTTTTTCTCCAACTGTGTGGTCAATGTTCGAGAATTTAGCTGATATGATACAATGATCCGACGAGCCTAGAGGTGAGAACACATGAACAGTATACTTATCAAGGTGAGAGGTTAGAAACAAGTCCAGTGTGTTGGCGGTATGACTATCAACGTTTGGGATTCACGTGGGCTTATTTACAAGCTGGGTCAAGTTGTTTTCCGCAGCGAAGTTCTCAACACACCGTCTTTCGGTGTTGCGAAAACGATCCATAGATGCTCGAATTAATTGCTCTGACGGACGATTATGAGCACCATAAAATGAATTTCTCGAATTGGACCATGTTGTTCAAAATAGATTTTGAACATTTTGCACACGTTGCTCCGTCGTGAGTCCACCTCAACCGAGAACTTTCAAAGCGGCTGTCACAGAAAACAGTGTTGGCAATTTAAAGTTCTCCTCCTCGAAGGAAATACCCTTTAGTACCTTAATGGAGCTGTTTAAATAGCGCAGAAACTCCGCAGTATGTTGTAACAGAAATATGCCATTTAAGCTGTAAGATTTGCCTTGTATGACAGTTGAACGCCTATTTTTAACATCGGAAACTATATACAAGAAGCATATAGCGCAAATCAAAGCCATAAAGGACGAAGGGTTTCGATTGTTAGTCTAAAAAAAGTGATCTAGCTTAAACTACACCCACTCGTTGAGGTCTCCACTTTAAGATACCGATAAAACACAAATTTTAGGTCTGTTTTGTGACAGATTGCTGTGCAATCATATACAAGTGCGCTGCCACCTTATAAGACATTAGGTCCGCGAAAACTACCCTGGTGTTCCCCAATACAACTTAAACTCTTCGGGAATAGCTGAGATATTCCTGTTGTGAATTTTTATTTTCATATTAATCATGGTACACGTATTGTAAAGTGACAGTGTTATATAGTTTCACATCACTTCTTAGGTCAACCCATTAAAAAACGTTTAATTTACTGCGCTCTTCACTGGGGAACATGAGAGGGTTGACCCAAAACTGACTTTTGAAACTCTAATCAAAATCTTCTTACTACGGTTCGTCTAATTTAATATGCAATGCCACTGATTGAGTGATGTGCACTCTTACTCAAGAATGTAGATTCCTGATATAATTTGATGAAGATGCCACGAAAACCGAGAATAAATTAATGAAGTAGCCTTTGACCACATGATGTCAACTTTACAGTATTCTCATTCATTGTGTTCAAACCCTTTGTAGTTCAACTAACGATCCTCATCCCAAAAGTTGCAAGTTAATATTTAAATTTTCCTTCCAACCCTCAAAGAGTCTGCACAAGACTTGTATTAAAAACACGTTAGCAAAAATCTGAAGTGTTGAACTGAAAGATATCTTCTTCAGGTACCCAGAGAGTACATGAGTTTCCATCTTTCTTCCACCTGAAATGTACGAAAATAAATTTTCATATGGAAAACATGTTGCTAATGAATTTTCTCGAAAACTTCATCATCATCTGAGTCCGATGGGAAGGTAACATACGGGTGCAATGCACAGCAAAATGTGAGTAGATGTCTAAATAAAAGTGTACTCATTGAAGTTTAATTAAGATTCATAGTATCTACTAAGGTGTTTGGTAGTTGCCAGAATATGCAGTTGCCAGGTGACTCTTGTTTGTTGCAAGTATTTTCTGTTTGGATAATTAAACTTGCAGTTTGGAAGTTTTAAGTTTAATGGGACCATAGGTACCTGTCTGCTTGCTGTTCATATTTCAGTCATCATAGTTGAGAGAATCAAATCTTTTTGACTAAGCTCATGACACTCTCTAGCACAACATAAGAATTGTATCGTTCACATATGGAACAATTTTCCCTTCAAAACAACAAATGATGTTTTCATGCGCTTTTGTTCAGGTTCAATCAATATTTTATATTTTTTAGTTTCAGTATGGTTGGGTTCAGTTGGAACTGCCGTGCCATTTTCTAACCACAACATTTTTAACTTATAAGTGAAACGATGCTCTAGATTTTTTAAAATTAGGATTTTCGGAAGTATATCCGAGTTCAAAAGTGTCTAAATCTAAATTCAGAGGCGTATTTGGAGGCGATGGTCACAGACGTATAGCAGGCCTTACGATATATGTGAAGAGTTAAGAAGTCCAAGGAATATTCCGACCCTTAAAAAGCTACGTTTAGGCGAGCAACCAGCAGAGGCTCCTATCGGCTTTCACGCAGATATCAAGCAATCCAGGAAGTGCGAGCTTGGTACAAGTGTCATCTTTTTTGACGCTTAGTTTGGGCGCTAACTGTCAACTACAATAGTTTGTTGTCAGTAGCCAAAGACAATTGTTTACCTCAACTGCTATCAGCGATTTTCACTATAGAAAAACAAATTTTATTTAGGAAAGAGGTTTTTTGAAATTTGGTCCTGCGAATGAAATATCTTGTTCGGAACATTTAAAATGTTAGAGTAAGCCTACCGCGACTCTGTCATATCGAGGACAAGAGCATTTAAGTGATGCGTTCAAAGAGGGCCGTGAAGTTGTTGAAAAGTAACCTCGTCCGAGATGTTTTCACCCAGAATTCCTTCCAGTAGGTCAGACAACAAATAAATAATATTACTTTAGGACAAAAGACAGGAATTGTGACAGACCAACTCTTGAATTGTGCACCACAATAATGCACCATCTCAAAAATTCATCCTTCTGAGTAAGTTTTTGACCAAACTTCCATATGGCACTCTGTGACTTTTTTATTTCTGAAACCCAAATTACCATTCCGTGGGACCCGTTTCGAAGATATTGAAGACAAGCTGAATGCAACCCAAATGTATAATCGTGGGAAAATATTAGCTCGGGCCAAAGGGAAATCCCAATCTTAAAAGAAATTTCCCCATATGTGGGCACACTTCAGCAAATTAGCAGAGCGTTGCACACAAAAGCCAAAATTGGCCCATTGCACCCGTCTGAACGGGGAGTGAACGGAGATATGTGTATGAGACCTAGGGTCCGAGCTAATAGCTATTCTAAGATGGGGTTAACCACTTCTTGGTTGACCGTCAAAAGGTTTACAACAAGTTTAGAAAACAGTTAAAAAAAAAACAAAACAATTAATTAGGCAAAAGGAGATAAACAGAAAAAAAAGGAAAAAGCCCAAGCGTTTTGTTAAAAGACAAAATAAAATTGGGAAGGAAGACTAAAACTTAAAAAAAAAGCAGGAAGTGAGGAGGAAAAAAGGACGAGTTCAAGACTGACAGAGGAGGTAATTCTACGGATGACAAACTTGTTTAAGGAAAGGAAGAATAAGTACACCTTGTTTAAAATAGGTTTTTATACATACTATCCCCATATCTAGTGTCATGTTACCCCGGTAAGAAGCTTAAGTCCAACAGGGCTGCTGGAGTGGATGGCCTGACTGCCGAGCTCTTTAAAGCGGCAGGCGATGGCTTAGTAAGGAGCATACACCAACTCATCTGCAAAATATGGTCGGACGAAAGTATGCCCGAAGAATGGAACCTCAGCATTGTTTGTCCGATTCTCAAGAAAGGAGACCCTCTGAACTGCGCCAACTACAGAGGCATCAGTCTCTTTAACATCGCTTATAAGGTCTTACCCGCTGTATTGTGTGAACACCTGAAGCCGTTCGTCAACAACCTGATAGGCCCATATCAGTGTGGCTTCAGGCCAGGAAAGTCCACCATCGACCAGATATTCACACTACGGCAGATCTTGGAGAAGACCCATGAGCTTCAGATCGATACCCACCACCTATTCATCGATTTTAAGGCCGCGTATGACAGCATCTATAGAGACAAGCTATATAGAGCAATGCCTAGTTTTGGCATCCCTGCCAAACTCGTCCGTCTGTGCTGGATGACGATAGTAAATGCAAGCTGCTCCATCAAGGTCGGTAAAGATCTCACCGAAACTTTGATGTACAGAAAGGATTTAAACAAGGGGATGCGCTGTCATGCGATTTTTTCAACATCGTACTTGAAAGAATAGTGCAGAACTCACGAGCAAACACAAGAGGCACTATCTTTCAAAAGTCCGTCCAACTACTCGCATACGCCGACGATATTGACATAATCGGGAGAAAACAGCGTGATGTCAGTGGCGCTTTCGCGAGTATTGAGACGGAAGCGGCGAAAATGGGTTTAGCGGTCAATGAGGGCAAGACCAAGTATATGCTGCCAAGCAAAAAGGACAACCAACACCGACGTCTCGGACAACAAAACTCACCCTTTATAAGACTTTAATAATCCCGGTCCTGCTCTATGGCGCAGAGGCATGGACATTATCAAAAACGGATGAGGGTGTTCTTGGTTGCTTCGAGAGAAAAATTCTTCGGGCGATCTTCGGTCCCGTCTGCATTGACGGTGAGTGGAGGAGGAGATACAACGACGAACTGTATGGACTGTACAGCGACATGGACCTAGCCAGAAGAGTGAAGATCCAAAGACTGAGATGGCTGGGTCATGTAGAGCGCATGGACATCAATGCTTCGGTCCGAAAAGTCTTCGAATCCACCGCCGAGGGTCAGCGCAGTGGAGGAAGGCCAAGACTCAGGTGGCGCACGCAAGTGGAAGAGGGCCTCAGCCAACTTAGCGTGCGAAACTGGAGGCAGCTAGCCAGGGATCGAGCTGGCTGGAGAAGCTTGTTGACTGAGGCCCAGGTCCACCCCGGACTGTAGCGCCACCTAAAGTAAGTAAGCAGTGAAGTTAACTGTCAGCCAGCAATGCTTAAAAGCATTTATCGGGATTTCTTACGAAACAAGAACGACCATCTTCCGGCGATCATTCTGCACTTCGTTATCTGTGGTGACCTTAATTCTAACCTAATAAATAAGTCTGAACCAGCCTCGTTCATAGCTAGTATCCATTGCCTGGTGGGCCTCTTACACGTATATGTGCGTAGCATGTGGTCCATGGTATCTACACCCGACTTATTGTCATTGTAATCCAAAATGGCCAACGGTTTCAGCTTTGCATTGCTATTATCTATAGCACACGTATTGTGGATAGTTGACAATAAAATGACCGCCTTATTTTTCTTCGGCACATATGAACAGAGTGCAACATCACCTTCTTGGAATCCAAATAACGTGCTAAGTACCGGACGGGTCCTATTTTTACAAAATTCCTTTGGAATAAATATTTTATTCGCACGTACTGTGCCTACATATACAGTTCTCTGCGTTAAAAGTGTCTTCGCCAAATCCATCGTAGTAAAAAAATGATCTGCATAAATTGTGCAGCACAACTTTCTGCCCTTGATTCACCTCACGTTGCTGATCCTGCTGCTTACCAGAGCAAATCATTCCTTTCAATGGAAAGTGTGATTTGGAGTCACACAACCACCATACTTTTATGCCATATTTAGCCGGTTTTGAAGGTATATATTGTGTAAATCTTGTACGACCTCTGCACGGAAACAGTTGTTCATCGACTGTCAAAGAATCGTGTGGTATGTAAACCGCTTCAAGGTTCGATTACATCATTGTCCAGACATCATCAATTGCCGCTGTTTTGCTGCTTTTTTGGCGTTCTGTGCGAGTGTTGACGTTATCAAAGCGGATACATTTCTTCATAAACAAAAACCCGCCCAAGGGCATAGCGGCTTTATAAATAGGCGCATAGGAAGCACCCCATAACTCCTTGACTGGCTCATTATTCGATTGGCACAGTCCAGAATGCAAAATTATTGCCAAAATGCATCCATCTCCATCATATTGAAATGTTGCCACTGTTTTTGCTTCTGAGGATGAGCATCATTCCATTCCTTGGTCACTTGTTGTCCTTTTCGGTTTGTTTCTCGTAAAATAAGCAATACAATCGGCTCCGAATATTTATAGCGGATCATTTGCTGTTTTCAATGGGCCCGGTTTACTTTGGTTATAATTCACAACATTATGAGCACGAATTCGTGAGCTTGGTGGCTGAGTTTGCATCCAAATGGTCCCATCTTTTGCTGTGTAGGAGTCATTACTATCAAGTACAGCATCATCAGCCTCATTTTCCGATTCATCGTCTTCTGAGTCTTCAATAGAAATTTGTTGATATATCGGATCTGTTTCTTTATCGACATCATCATTTGCAAATGGATTCAAAACATTTTGTTCATCTGCCTCGGCAATATTTTTACTCTCCATTATCTATACGATGAATAAATCTAACGTTATTTCTAACAAATAGTAATACAAAAACAAGTAAAAAGCAAACTTACTTCAAACGCTATGTATATTTTATTTTCCTGCACAATACACAACAGGACTCTCGAAAAGATTACGAGTAGTAAAAAACAATCATGCAAAAATTGGTTACCCCCAATAAAGTACTGTGGCAGCCCTGGCAGGCAAAGAGGTAAAGAGAAGAAATATGAGAGGGACATGATCAGTTGCAGTATAGAGTTGGTGCGAGATGGTTCATTTAAATAAAGTGGAATTAAATTATTGTGTTTTTGTGCGTTTTACTCTATTATTAGCCCCTATGGTACGTAAAAAAAGTAAATGCCAACAAAAGAATAAAATGATGCATCGATCACTTTGATTTTTTTTTTAAAACACAGAAAACAATATGTTTCTGGAATACATGTTGTGTCGAAGGTATCATGCTTTGCAGGAAATGGTCGTAAAATCGCTTCAAAAATCAAAGAGGGCCCCAGTGACCTATTCACTCGAAGTAAGAGTTAACACTGTAAATTCTACATGTATGGTGATGATGTGCAATTTATGAAAAGCTGCCGAACAAATGAAACAAACTCTGCTATAGACCTTCTAGGCGAAGATCTTGCTAGAATTCCGGACTGGTTAATTAGAAGTGATCTTCGACTTAATGTTGACAAATCGAAATTACTTTAAATACACCGAAGAGCTTCTGATTTCCCAGGCCTCCAACCTGTCCATATAAACAAAATCCTTATAGAGTGGGTTATCCCCGCTAAAAGCCTTGGTGTGACTTTTAATTCAAATCTTTTCTGGGATACTCACATTAATTCTATCATCGTCAAAGTTTACAGTCGACTCGATGGGTCATCTTCTAGCAATAACAAATTTATTAATTTTACCAGTTCGGAGTATTCCATCTCCTCTTTTACCAATGGCATACCACCAATACCGGTTTTTGAAATCTTCAATTGCTTTCCGAAGTTGATTAAATATGTTGCACAATTTTCCCCGATTTAATAAAAAAAAATTAAGGTTTCCAATCGCTGCCGGGCTGCCGGAAAAACCAAAACTTGAAAAACACTCAAAACAAAATAACAGAACCACGCAGATGGTGGTTAAGATCCGTGTGACGATCTGTCACTTGGGATCAGATGGAAATTTGCATTGGCAGTAAATTACAGAAGAAAAAAAAACAAAGAATCCGCGTTTGTAGTACGTTATTTCATAGAAAATAGGAACGAAATGAGGCCAGATTGCAGCAACAATACAACGTTTCTTTTTGAACGGGGTACAGAGAGAACCACAGACTAGCATGTACCGCTAATTGCGAAGCCCGACACTAGTATCGCGAATTTTTATGAAATGCCAAAAAAACTTACCCGGGGTAACTTAATTACTTACTTTAGGTGGCGCTACAGTTCGGGGTGGACCTGGGCCTCAGTCAACAAGCTTCTCCAGCCAGCTCGATCCCTGGCTAGCTGCCTCCAGTTCCGCATGCTAAGTTGGCTGAAGTCCTCTTCCACTTGCTTGCGCCGCCTGAGTCTTGGCCTTCCTCTACTGCGCTGTCCCTCGGGAGCGGATCCGAAGACTTTTCGGACCGGAGCATAGGTGTCCATGCGCTCTACATGACCCAGCCATCGCAGTCTTTGGATCTTCACTCTTCTGGCTAGGTCCATGTCGCTGTACAGTCCATACAGCTCGTCGTTGTATCTCCTCCACTCAACGTGAATGCAGACGGGACCGAAAATCGCCGGAAGAATTTTTCTCTCGAAGCAACCAAGAACACCCCCATCCATTTTTGATAATGTCCATGCCTCTGCGCCATAGAGCAGGACCGGGATTATTAAAGTCTTATAAAGGGTGACTTTTGTTGTCCGAGACGTCGGTTTTGGTTTTCCTTTTTGCTTGACAGTATATACTTGATATTGCCCTCACTGACCGCTTAACCCATTTTCGCCGCTTCCGTCTCAATACTCGTGAAAGTGCCACTGACATCACGCTGCTTTCTCCCGATTATGTCAATATCGTCGGCGTATGCTAGTATAGTTCGTTTCTATAGATGCTGTCATACGCGGCCTTAAAATCGATGAATAGGTGGTGGGTATCGATCTAAAGCTCATGGGTCTTCCCCAAGATCTGCCGTAGTGTGAATATCTGGTCGATGGTGGACTTTCCTGGCCTGAAGCCACACTGATATGGGCCTATCAGGTTGTTGACGAACGGCTTCAGGTGTTCACACAATACAGCGGGTAAGATCTTATAAGCGATGTTAAAGAGACTGATGCCTCTGTAGTTGGCGCAGTTCAGAGCGTCTCCTTTCTTGAGAATTGGACAAACAATGCTGAGGTTCCATTCATCGGGCATACTTTCGTCCGACCATATTTAACAGATGAGTTGGTGAGCTTTGAAGAGCTCGGCAGTCAGGCCATCCGCTCCAGCAGCTTTGTTCAATATGGCTATCTTCACTTCATCCAGGTCGGGTGGACGGAATTGTTGGTCATCATCGTCCAGGTTGAAAGGTTGATTCTGCCTGACAGCGGTATTTGGTCCGTCATCGCCGTTATACAGTCTGCAGAAATGATCTTTCCAAATCCTCAGCATCGACTGCGATTCTACTACGATGTTCCCTTGTTCATCTCTACAGGCTTCGGTTCGGGGTTTGTTTCCGCGGCATGTTATTTTTACCTTTTGGTAAAACTTCCGAACCTCATTCCTGGAGTAGCATCTCTCAATTTCCTCGATCGCGCGCTTCTCATACTCTTTGTTATTCCTCCTGAGAAGCCGGTGCTCGTCTCTCCTCTTCCGCTCATAGAGCTCATGAGCAGCTCTGGTCTTTCTAAGCAGCGCCGCGTTATATGCATCTTGATAAGCTGCATGTGCTTGCCGGCATTCATCATCGAACCAGTAGTTTCGTTGTGGTGGACGAGTGAAACTCAGCACATCAGAAGCGGCATCTCTGATAGCGTTTTGGCAGTGTTTCCAATGGTCTTCGATGCTTGATGCTGGCGGCATTGGACCTCTTAAGAGATTAAGAGGCACTCGATCGGAGAAGGACTTGGCGATCTCTTGTGATTGTAGCCGTCTGACGTCGAATTTTCTTACAGCATTTGTTTGTCTTGGCGTAGTTTGGGATATCCGCAACCGTACCTTGGCTACAACAAGGTAATGGTCCGAGTCGATGTTGGCTCCTCGGAACGTACGGACATCCATAATGCTGGAGGAGTGTCTTGCGTCGATCGCAATGTGATCAATCTGGTTGACTGTTGATTGATCGAGATGTGGGAACCGCGTGCTAGCCACGACAATGTTTCGCCCCGCCGCAAAGTCGATTAGCCTGAATCCGTTATCGGAGGTGGTGTTGTGCAGGCTATATTCCGATTCCGATTGTTCCACCAAAGATACCCTCTCTTCCTAGCTTTGCATTAAAATCACCGAGGACAATTTTAATGTCATAGCTAGGGCATTGCTCGTAGGTCTTGTTAAGGAGCTCGTAGAGGGCATCCTTGGTGTCGTCATCTTTCTCCTCTGTGGGGGCATGCGTGCATATGAGGCTAATGTTGGCGAATTTAGCCTTGACGCGGATTGCTACGAGGCGCTCGCTCACATGCCGGAAGCTAAGGACTTCTAGTCTTAGTCTGCCTCCGACAACAAATCCGCATCCAAATAAGCGCTGCTTTTGCCGTCGATAGCAATTGCCGTAGTAGATGTCGCAGTTTTTCATCTTCTTTTTGTCCGGCCCATCCCATCGCATTTCTTGGATGGCGGTTATGTCTGCTTTGCAGCAGTCTAGGGCCTCCGCTAGTTGCTCGGCTGCACGTGGTCTATTAAGGGATCTAACATTCCACGTGCATATCCGAAGCTCATTGTCCTTAAATCGTTTGCGTGGGTTGTCATCAGTAGATCCGACCATATCCGAGGCTTGTTGATGCTTCGTAACTTAATCTTTTTTTATATGGTCGGGCAGTTACCCCGGCGGCACAACCCCCAACCTGGAGGACCAGTTCCACTCTGAGTGCCCCTAGGACGGGGGGTCGGTTACACCGAAGCCAGTAACCTGTTCCGGGATGTGAGCGCTGCCGTTGGCCCTTATAGGGCTCGTCCGCCACCATCTCTTTTCCAGGACCCTGACTAAGTCCTGGAAATCCTTTCCGGCCTGAGCTCCAAATATGTCGGAGTAGCCCAGATAAGGTCTTGTTTTGTTTTTCCGACACTAATCCTGGTTAATGGCGCAGGAAACTCACCATTTGCCCCCTTCACTTCGCAACCTCTAGTGAGATTCCCGGATGGCGCCACGGGAAGGCGTGAAGTAGGACTTATTAGCAGAGCTGCAAGGTTTTCGGCTACAGAGGCTCATTCTCGTCATTTAAGGAACCAGCACCTGTCTGAAGATGCTACTTCTACGAGGCCTTATACTAATCGTTGCCATCATCCATAACTTCACTGCAGAGTGCTTAAAAAGTTTATTGGAGATTTTTGCCCTTCATTATAGGAATTTTCAATGCCTGTTTCCAATTTTTCCACTCCATCTATAACTTTATTTATGGAGACGCGCTCCACATTAAAGCAAGTTGCAGCTCAGTATTATCTTTGATATACGGGCTTTGGTGCATCACAATTTTATTCCAAAAAGACAGATCCAGAAAAAATCCATCATATCAGCCAGATTTTTGGAAGAATAATTCGCGAAATTTACACGACAATAACGTGCTAGGTACAGGCCGAAAATTTTGACCGCATTTAAGGCCAAAAACATAATAAATAACATCGATCAACCACCGTATTCCGCAGTGGAAGCAACTTAACTCCATGCCGCAAAAGCGCTTTTTAAGATGTTTTAAAAGTGATCTTCCATCAAGACAATGCTCGGTCTCGGAATTCCTTGAATTGAGTTCGAATTGGTTTCTTATCCACTGTAATTCTCTGAATTTAACCCACAGTGACTATCTCATGTTTCCAAGACTAATAAAATGATTCGGTCGAAAGAGATCTCACTCCAATGATGAAACTTTCGTTCAAACCAAAGCTCAAAAGAGACTATGTTGAGAGATACAATTTTGTTTTTTTCATTTAAAAAGGCACGGGTGTATCTGTCTATCTTCATATGCCATTGCTACAGTCTTTCTTACCATTTGTGAGCTATTCCCTCTTTCAATCCGTTGCAAACCCGACCGAATTCATTAGAATGCAGTCGTACCACAAAAATACCTTAATTTGGTCTGCTGACCTGATTTATTAAAATTATATATTTCTTCGTCTGGATTCTGAAATTCTTCATCCAAAATCCTTCATCAACATCAATGCCAGCAACAGCAACAGCAAAACATCAAAAGTTTTCAACAAAATTCCAAACATCAATTTAATTTTCATTTTTCTTGGTCATCCTTCAAGCATGAGCTATTCACAGGAACCCAAATCAAAGGGAAAACCATTAAGCTATCCTTGTGGAAGATAACTAAGTAACCAAATTACAGTCTTTCGCAACCCATCCCAAATAAGCTAATTACTCGTCCAATGGAATTGTTACAATAAAATACACCAAAACCAAAACTCTAACAACAGAGCTTGAGAGCTGTTCTATCCGGACTCCTCCTGTGTATCCTGGGGAGATGAAATACAAAACAATGCAACACCAGACCAATTCAGCTGGAACTACATACCAACAGTCAACTCGATAACAATAAAATTATAGTCCTGCTGCTGGGTGTCTTCGATTTTTTTCTTCTTTATGCCGACTACACAAGGATACACACGAAGAGCACATTTTATTGTCCGACAAGTGATTTACTGCTTTCCAAGGTGCATTGTTGCAATGCTCTAGCAAAAACAAATTTAACAATTGGTCCAGCATTGTATGTATTTCTATGGGATAGACGCCAACAAATTGAGTTAACAGTAGGATCCAAAGCTATGAAAAGGACTTCCACTTACAGCTGGAACAGCGCATCATCATTCGTTGTCGGTGAAACTCGAATAAATTTTCAATTCAGTGTTACGGAACAAAACAGATTCGACTGAGATTTGTCACTGAATGGACCGATGTTGCTCAACTTTTCTAGAGTGTACTCCGATGAGATGCAACTTGGATTCCCACAAAAGACGTTGTTTCGTTTAGACTGTTGGTTGTTGGGGGAGAATGAAAGAAAATAAAATTAAAGATATAGATACGGCAATCGGGCATAGCCTTCCAACAAATGCTCATGACGTGAAATCCAGCAGAAGACAAACGTTCGCTTTGTCTCCATTAAACAATCACTTGCACAGATGATGGCGTTAATATGCATTTCATATTCTCTTGGACTGTCCGTAAGTCTGAAGCATCCAAGGGTGTTGTCTCTTCATCAGCTAAGTAGTGAGAAGGGTTTATTTCTTTTAATTAGCTAAGTGCCACCACTGATGATGTCCTTGTCTCGAATGTAGCTTGGACAGTTTATTGTAGACAATAAGTGACACGAGACTTGTGGCAATTTGTTTTAAAATAACACACCGTTGACGGAATAATCCTTCCAACTAAGTGCAACGGCATTATTCTGAATAAATTTACTTAACTACGATAGAGATACAATAATAAGCTGGCAGCCCGGGTTTGGGCCATGGTCTAGCTTCTTGACACTCATTTGTGTTGCTGAGCGGGGCCTACGGTTTATCGCCGAGTCCGAACGGCACTCTTTAGAAGCTTTTTCGTAGGCAATTTTTTACTTTCGGGATTTTGCTACTGCCCGCCGAAAAGGGTGATGGCGATTTGAAAAATTGTTGATGACCCAGCCAGGAATTGTGTCCGTGCGGCATCGGATAAAGAATAGTGCCGCAGTGCGTCCCAGCTTGTCGTAAGAGGCGACTAAATGGGACACCAATCATATACAGGCAACTATGACACCATAAATGAGCCTGTGACACTTTAACACCTTAAAACTTTCCCACAAGTTTGTATGCAATCAGTGGGTTCCCACGTCTGGAGACTACCGGTGGGGTAAAAGAACAGTCAATCAATTCGAAATGAGCATACAAGTGTCAAACCACTCAAACTTTAAACTTCATGGAAATGATCGCAATTAGTAGCACTACCTCGCTGGGCACCACGATTGCAACGCACTCGCGTGATCCCAGAGCAAGCAGAAGTGCTTGTGTCAGAGCCCGACGGATTACGGGGGCGGGAAAAATGAAGTTTCCAAAATATTTTCCTAAACTTCGGCTTGCAAGTTGGAACGTGGGATCGATGACCTCAAAAAGTTTAGAACTGGAAGCGATTATGCGTCGCAGAACTCTACAAATCCTGTGCGTACAGGAAACGAAGTGGTGTAATACAGGAAATAATGCGCGTTTTCTAGATTTAAAAACTAAGGCATTAAAGATGTTCTACCATGGAACGGTCAATGGACGAAACGGTGTTGGAATCGTTGTTGCAGCGGATCTTCTAAACAACATCGTTGGTATCTTGAAAATAAGCGACCGCTTGATGAGTGTTAAACTCGTCATACACAATGAAACGTGGAACATTGTTAGCGCGTACGCCCCACAAAATGGATGCGACCAATCGGAAAAAGATACATTTTGGTCAGAGTTCGGTAATTTGCTTAGAAATATACCTATCGATGAGATGCTCTTCGTAGGCGGAGATTTAAATGGCCACGTCGGAGAAACAAATGTTGATTATGAGGACTGCCACGGTGGTAAAGGCTTTGGAACCAGAAATTCAGCTGGCGAAGACATCCTTGTAGCGTGTAGGGCGTAAGGCTTAACCGTCTTAAATACAATGTTTATTAAACATCAACGACATCTTATCACCTATAGCAGCGGAGGCCACGAAACGCAAATAGATTATCACCTCTGCAAAATGTCGATGAGAAACCGTGTTAAGGACTGTAAAGTAATACTTGGAGAATCGCTAGTAAGCCAACACCGTCTGCTCATTACAGAATTTTTCACGGCCGAACCACCGAAAACACGGGCATCGTTTGGAAAGCCTAAAATCCGGTGGTATAATCTATCGAAGGAACGAAGCGCAAGATTTATCGCACTGGCTAAAGAAGTACTTCGAAATATAAATGCTATAGCAGACTCACTTAACCCGCAAGAAATGTGGAACAGCATGCACGAGGAATGCATAATACTCGCAAAGTCCCATCTGGGGACTATATTGAAATACCATCACGTCGGCAAAGAAACATGGTGGTGGAATGACGAAACCAAACGAGCTGTGGCCGACAAGAAGAGTGCATTCCAAGCGTGGACAAAATGCGATCAGAGCGACGATATCGAAAAAGCTCGACTGGCTCTTGAATACGAGCGTCTTAAAAAGATCGCAAATAAAGTCCTGGCTCGAACTCGAGCGGCAGCAGCGGAAAACCTGTACCAGGAGTTGGAACAAATATCCTCACGATCGGCGGATAGAAGACAAACTATCCAAGAAGTTCAAACGTCGTACAATACAAAAATGCCAAATATTTTTAAGCTCGCTGCACAGAGGCGAAAAAATTCAATGGAAATAACCTCGCCGAAATACATCAAAAACGCAGACGGTCTCTTACTAACAAATGAAAAGGAAATTTGTGACTGGTGGCTTGAATACTGCAAGGAGCTGCTTAACAAACAGTTTCCACGTGATATCGTGCCGACAGCTGGTCTATTCGAGGAGGAAGTTTCGGACTTTTCAATCGAAGAAATAAGTATAGCAATCAGAAAAATGAAGCGGGGGAAAGCGGCGGGACCAGACAGCATTCCATCAGAGTCTTAATCGAAGATGGAGGGGATCGGCAGCGTTTGGCTATCGAAACTTTTAAATAAATTAAAATGTGGACAACCTATGCCGAATCAATGGAGAAGTAGCTTCTTGGTTCCATTATACAAAGGAGAAGGCGACACTCGAGAATGCAACAACTACCGTTCAATCAAGCTTATGTCACACACAATGAAAATCGTCGAAAGAGTCTTAAACGAAAGTCTTCGGCAAATACTAAAGCTCGACAATAGCCAGTGTGGATTTGTTGAAGGAGGATCGACGGTGGACGCTATCCAAAGCCTACGAATAATAATGGAAAAGCACCGAGATTCGTCTAAGGATTTACACATGGTATTTATCGACCTCGAGAAAGCATTCGATCGAGTGCCTAGGGATCTCATATGGGCCGCGCTGAGGTCTCAAAACGTACCGGAAACGTATGTTAGAATAATACAAGACATGTACGGAAACGTGAAAACTGCGGTTAAAAGCTCTGCTGGACTAACGAGAGAATTTCCAGTTAATGTCGGAGTGCATCAAGGAAGCGTACTTAGCCCTTTCCTCTTTAACGTAATATTCGACTATTTTTTAAAAGACTGCATGCGCAAAGCAAATGTAACGCCAATTCTCTTCGCTGACGACGCAGTTATACTTAGCGATAACGTCGAAGATTTACAGAACGCCTTAGATTCATGGAAAAATGCGCTGGAGAGAAACGGGTGAAAAATAAGTCGTTCAAAGACGAAGCATTTGACATGCCCATTTGCGCATCCGTTGCGACCTGTTCCGGATATAATGTTAGACGGAATAGTTCTTCCGAAAAGCACTATCTTTAAGTACTTAGGTTCAATCGTTAACATGGAAGCGAAATGTGACGACGACGTAAACCACAGAGTGAGTGTGGGATGGATGAAATGGCGGGAAAATTCGGGAATCTTTTGCGACCGAAAATTTCCACTTAAATTAAAGGGGAAACTCTACACCACGGTTGTTAGACCAGCTCTTATATACGGTTCACAGTGCTGGACAATGTACGAAGCGTTTAAAAACAAAATGATGGCAGCGGAAATGAAAGTGTTAAGGATGTCTAGTGGAATCACTAAACGCGATTGCATTAGATCTACGCGTATAAGAGGAAGTCGACATATAAAGAATTCGGTAACCGAACAGCTTGAGGCGAATAGAATAAGCTGGTATTGCCACGTTCAAAGAAGATCTGCGGAAAATCCGGTTAAAAAGGCACTATCAACTACGGTCACTCCAACTGTAAGAAAACGAGGTCGGAAAAAGAATTCCTGAATTTCTCAGATGGCAAATGTGCAACAACGCCTGGGGCTAACCACTGAAGCAATCCAGGACCGTATAACGTATAACGAGGAAAGGGTTAATAAAAGGATAAGAAGAAGAAGACCCAGCCAGGAATTGAACCCAGGCTCTCTGCGTGATAGTCCAATGAGCTAACTATCGCACCATCGCCATCGCCAGATACAATATAATACATGCATAAATAAGTTGTAAGTAGATAACGTACTTGAAAGGGAAAGTAAGTAATTCAAGATAGAAACGGCCATCATAATCTGTGGTTAGATGAAATCGGAAACGATAAATTCTGGTGATCTTATGGTGATACCTCTTCGAATATGTTAAGAAAAAGGAAAAAAGTACAAGAAAACTTCAAGATCGACTGCTATTTCTGTGCGCTCTATTGAAAGATATTTGTAGGTGTGCCTCCCTAGACGATTGGAACTAGAATCGAATCATCAGTCTCCGCTGCAGGCTTTTATACGCAAAAGGATTCCACTCAGGCCAGACGATGAGGCCACTCCAGATCAAGCAGAGCCAGTACAGTCGGATTGAGGATCATCTGCTTCAGCATTTGAAATGCTTCTTTTAGCCATTCCGTCCATAAAAAAGTGTGGCCTGCTTTTATTAGATCTATCAGTGGAGTTGCCAGTGCGCATATTTGTGCCCAAACTTGCGGAAGAATCCCATGAGACCTAGGAACTGCCGTAGTCCACGACTCCTTTGGCGTCGGAAATCCCAGATAGCAGCTGTGAGCTTTGTGAGGAATTCATCGCCAGATAGGGACTTCACCACCTCCTCGACGGATCACTCCCTGTCTCAACATCTTGGCTACAATCTCCTTAACAATCTCCCTCTTTGCGAAGGTATTTTCTACGGTTGGACGCAGATTGGTGCTGTTGTCGTCAGCTCGAGGGGACACTCACCAAAGCAGTACACTCACAGCAGTAATTAAGATGCATTTCTGGGTTCTTACTACCTTAACTCTTAGAACAATATTTTTAGTATCTATGGATAGGAACTTACCATATCTTTGAGTTTGACAAGATAGAAACACATTGGACCCCGAATCGATAGATTCTGAAATTTCACGAGCCGACCTGGTTTTATTTTGATTGCATAGTTGAAAATCATTCGGTTGTATTCGCATGGACCGAGACCATTAAATTGATTGAACCCGATGGAGGAATGCTCTAACTTTCTGTTACAATAGTTCAAGGTGGATACATCTCAAGCCAGCCCTGACATTTGGCAGTTCGCTCCAATTTTACACAAAAAGTTAGTTAAGTTCCCATTTAACGTGGGGGAGAAAGATTCGACGATTTTCCGTGCTAGAGTCAGACCATCAGTCCAATATGTCCCACCCATCTAAGCTGATTTATTCTGACTATTTTAGAACAAGTCCGTGACCCTGGACATCCAATACAGTTCTTGGTCAAATCTTCTTCCCCACTATCCCTCAATCCAGACAGGGCTAGCGACCGTATGACAGGTTGTCATATGCGGCCTTGAAAACGTAGAGGTAGTTTGTGTCAACTTTCTCCTAGCGCTTATGTAAGTATCTAGTGGATGGTGAATATTTTTAGATGGAAGCCTCAATAATAAGGAGCAAGGATTGGCAAGAAGTTGTAAGCAAATTCAAAGTACGTCCGAGAAGTCTGGCAGTCCTTCGTCCAACTTTATATTTCACATGATTTGGTGCATGTTATTTACAGACTCCACCGTTTTAACCAGCAAATAGGGCTTGAGTACAGGTAGCTTAGTTGTACTCGAATCGCCGAGCTTGGATGGAGGAAATTTTTTGCCAATCATAGTCCAGGTTTAAATCTTCGTTCGCCATGACAGTGAAATGTGGATTTTTATCGCCCATTCTTGCAAGCTTCCATTCGTACTTTGTTCTCCAGGGATACTGTAACGTTCTTAATTTTCTCAATATCGCACTTTCTGTGAGAAACGAGCGCTCGTCTTTTCATTTTTGTTCGATAAGTTTAAAGCTGCTCTAATCCCTTTTTACAGAGCCGCTCTGTGTGCAGTTAAACTGCGAGTTTCAAAGTAGTGCCGCTTCGTCACTTTTGTCGGGACGAATTGCGTTTAGCGGACTACGTGAAGAAGGTTAAATCGACAAAAGCCCATGCTGTTTGTTGCTATTGTAGTCCTCCAATATCACCCATTCCCTTAGATTCGAAAATCGTTTGCTTGTTTCAAATAGAGTGCTGTGCCGTAAGTGCACTAGACTTTCGGTAGGTTTGGCAAAAAGCCCAAATCCTAGAAGACTAGATCTTTTATGCAATTTCTTGGATATATCAGTCCGGAGGCTCTGTTAGATTCTGCTTTGTATTCGAATATGACAAAGAAAAATCACCCGGGCAAAAGCCTGATGACATTTGTGGAGCTGTTCGCTTTCCATTCTAAAGTCCAATGTCTGCAACTACCCTTTCTATAATATATGCTGGTTTAAACCGAAATTGAAGCTTCGGTAACTTTGATGGCCACGTAGATACGTGCTAACAAGATCTCTGGTCTCCTTATAAATCTATCAACGACGCTGTTAAGAAGGTTTTCGGCCCACTGAGAGACGCTGACTACTAGATATTGTCTTCATATACCAATATTCGACAACCTTTCCCTCTGGTTGAGTTATTACGTGCGCAACTAAGTTCTCGCTGTTTGTCAATAGATGGCTCCAGCAGTAAGTGATGGTCGATTTTGATATATCCAAAACGTGATGAACCAAGCTTAGACATATGGTAAACAAACCGTTTTGACAAATTAGTCATTTTGGCGTCATATACGTAGTTTTGATTGTGTGAAAATGTCTGATATTGCACGAAATAATCGTCATTTGCGGGAAGTGTTGATTTTCTTCTTTCATTTCAAGAAAACGGCGGCTGAAGCAAGTCAGAGCTCCAAAAAGTTTACGGAGATGCTGCTCAAAGTGAAAAAACGTGCCGTGATTGGTTCTGTTGCATCGTGACGGGTGATGAAAAATGGATTCATTACAGCAACTCAAAAGAGAAGAATGTAATGGGGACTGTCCGCACATGCTTCTACGTCGTCCACTCGGCCGAATATTCATGCTGCGAAGGTTATGTTGTGTTTTTGGTGGAACCAGGTCGGTGTTATTTATTATGAACTGTTGAAACCTAAAGAAACCATCACTGGGGAATGGTATCGACTTCAATTGATGCGATTGGGCTGAGCAGAAGCACGAAAAAGTGATTCTATAGAATGACAACGCTAGGCCTCACATTACCAAGCCCGTCAAAGCCTACCTGAGAACGCTCAAATGGAAAGCCTTTCCCCGCCCTCAGAGGCCGTTCCTATGTCTCTGCAGAAGAGAAGAATTCTCAAGGTTGTATGCGGTACGAAACGTGCAATTCCAACTGACTGATTCTTTATATTTTAACGGGCGCTCATAAAATCCCCTTCCATCACATTTTCCTCGGTGGTAAGCTTTGTTTAGTCTTTTTGGAAAGACCACTTATGTAAGTGTTGTTGCAACTTATTCCGGTCTCATGATTGCTACTTATAACACGAACTCAAAATTCGCTTTCTGGTCTTCGACACAGATCCGAGAAGCCAACTTCTTCCGGTACCATGTAGAGAAAGTGTAAGATATATCCCCCTTTATGGCTTTATCGACGAGACCATAGCCTTTAGAACACTTATCGCGGCCAACGAAGATCCTTTACACATTCCAAGTTGGCCTAGCTCTGGCTGCAACAAAGTCGGTGATTCGAGTCGATGTTGGCTTTTCGAAAGATCACAGATCTAGAATGCTGGAGAAGTGTCTTGCGGGGATAGCAGTATTATAAATCTGATTAATCGCTGATTGTTCTGAGGATAGCCAAGTTCCTTTATGGATGTTAAAGTGAGGGTGCTGGCAGTACGCATTACTAAAATGTTACGCTACGTAGGAAATTTAAAAAATCAATGGTTAGACGTGGTGTTATGCAGGCTGTGTTGTCCGATGATCGGCATGGACTTTTTGCCTCAATAAGCAAATCCACATCAAAAAATAGTCTTCTTCCCTTCATATAGCAGTCGCCGTAATAGAGTATCGCACTTCCTGGATGCGCTGAAATTTACTTCATAGCAATGTAAGGAGTTCACGGTACTTGCCGTACTAACTAGTATACTAAGGGTTCTAACAATTCATGTGCAAGCCGAAACTGCTTAGCCCGTTAAGCGATGGGTTCGGATATAAACAGTGTATCCCTTCGCTTTTCCTATGAAAACCACTGGATAAAGGTCTGATCTCAGTCACCTCAGTCGCTGAGTGTATGAGAGCCACGGTGCCTCTAGCTGTCTCTACGCAACCTTTGCGCTCCCTTAAGATCAGAGTACCGAATACGTTAAGGTAGCTCAAAGTGACGTGTGCACCAAGTTGCTTAAACTAACTACAGCCTTGAATATAAGATTTATTCGCAACCTCCCTGATGAAAGAGCTATCGAATGGGTTGAATAACTTATCTTCAGTCAAAGGTCCTAGGCTCCAAGGCTCTACTAGATAAGGAAGAGATTAAATGTTGATAGGCAGATGCTTAGGTGGCGACAATTGTGTCTTCATATAACGCTTGACCACTGTAAATTTCTGAATAATTGTCACGGACCTCGACTTTATCTTTTGTCAGATAGGCTATGGTACGTCTTCCAAATGCACTGTTGAATGTAAAATCGGAAAGGCATCGTACGTTATCGTGTGTAGGGAAGTACAGACGTGGGTGTGTATAAGATCCGTTAATACATGGCACACACGTCTTTCATCGAAAGACTGTCAAATTCTAGTTCTAGTTCATTGTCTAATTGCTCCGTTCCAACAGAAAAAAGCTGCGCAGAATCTAACAAAGATTCATCTTCACATCGACGTCTCTCACTTAAATATTTTAGCACACTTTCTGGTCAAAGGAGCTCTTTAGTAGGAAGAAGAAACGAGTATCTTTCTAAGAATGAATTCATGCTTTCAACATACTACATCACACTTCATTTCGCACAAGACTGTTGAAAACAACGTACAACTTCAGACCATTCCCATAAGCCTATGGGCTTGTCGGGCTTTCTTTCTGCAGAAAATATCCTTTTGTCACACCGACAGTAGCTCTACCAATTCGCTTTCATATTTTTCTGCTTAAAATTCATATAAACGCCACATTAAGCGTCAAAGTGATGAAATAACCTTTTTTCCTTTTGTTAACTGATACCAAAGGAAATTCACCACAAAGAAAGCTTCCAAGATCAAAACAAAGGACTTCTCCTGTTAACAACCTCAAACACGGCCTACATAGACATGTATTATCGCATTTCAAACATTTACCATAAACGTATATCCTGCCGCTTTCTATTTAAAGAAAAATGACAATTTAAAGGAATTGGCAGAGGCAAAGGATGAACACACAAAAATAGAAAACAAAAGAAAGCAAAACAAAACAAAATGAAAAAAAGAATAAAGAGAAGGAAAGAAAAATTCATATCCTTATCGTGGCAGCATCCTTTTGAGACATTTAATCCCTCCTTTGGCCTTACCTAATGTAAACCCTGTAAGGCCTGATGCTGTTGAAATCTTCTTTTCATCTTTGCTGACGCTTTATGCATGAGGATGATTTTGTCACGGCAATGTGTGACAAGGGATACAAATGAAGATGAACACGAATGTGTGAGTTCATTTGTTTTCTATTCGAATTGTACAATAGTATCTCCTGCGAGTATTTGGTATCTTAAATCACATCTACGGCGGTTGATTTTGAATAAAAAAAGACTTCAACTTAATTCTTAGAGTCACACTAGAACCGAGAAGATGTGTATAATTAGGTTTTGTCGGAATGAACATGGGGTTGGAGTGAAACTGATAAATTTACACCCACAGGAGTCCAATTTGTTCATGAAGTGTCAAACGCCAAGAACAGTGGGGAATTTTCGGATAAAAAATCAAATATCTGATCCAAAGGCTGCTGAATATATAGGACAACAGACAGAAAGAATCTACTAAGGCCAGAATCCAGTATGCCATATTTCATAAGCCAATAACAGGTGTAGCAAATATAACTGGCTTATGACATTCTTTCAATGAAATCGCTCAGCAACAATAAAAGGCTCTTTGGAGCGTGATAAACACAGCAGTGATTCGTTGCGCGTTATTACATTAGCCAAAAGACCCATAGACTGCTGCAAAGCAGACATAACCGCCATCCAAGAAATGCGATGGGATAGGCCGGACAAAAAGAAGATGAAAAACTGCGACATCTACTACGGCAATTGCTATCGACGGCAAAAGCAGAGCTTATTTGGATCCGGATTTGTTGTCGGAGGCAGACTAAGACAAGAAGTCCTCAGCTTCCGGCATGTGAGCGAGCGCCTCGTAGCAATTCGCATCAAGGCTGAATTCGCCAACATTAGCCTTATATGCGCGCATGCCCCCAGAAGGAGGAGATGACACCAAGTATACCTTCTATGAGCTCCTTAACATGACCTACGAGCAATGCCCTAGCTACGAGTATGACATTAAAATTGTTCTCGGTGAATTTAATGCAAAGCTAGGAAGAGAGGGTATCTTTGGTGGAACAATTGAAAAATATAGCCTGCACAACAATCGCAAGAGATTGCTAAGTCCTTTTCCGATCGAGTGTCTCTTAATCTCTGAAGAGGTCCAATGCCGCCAGCATCATGCATCGAAAACCATTGGAAACACTGCCAAAACGTCATCAGAGATGCCGCTTCTGATGTGCTGGGTTTCACTCGTCCACCACATCGAAACCCCTGGTTCGATGATGAATGCCGGTAAGCACATGCAGCTAAGCAAGATGCATATAGTGCGGCACTGCTTAGAAAGATCAGAGCTGCTCATGTGCTCTTTGAGTGGAAGAGGAGAGACAAACACCGGCTTCTCAAGAGGAAGAAGAAAGAGCATGAGAAACGCGGAGGATTTGGAAAGCCCATTTCTGCAGACTGTATAACGGCGATGACGGACCAGATACCGCTGTCAAGCAGAATCAACCTTTCAACTTGGACGATGATGACCAACACTTCCGTCCACCCGACCTGGATGAAGTGAAGATAGCTATATCGAAGCTTAAGTCCAACAAAGCTGTTGGAGCGGATGGCCTGACTGCCGAGCTCTTCAAAGCGCCAGGCGATGACATGGTAAGGAGCATACACCAACTTATCTGTAAAATATGGTCGGACGAAAGTATGCCTGATGAATGGAACCTCAGCATTGTTTGTCCGATTCTCAAGAAAGGAGACCTTCTGAACTGCGCCAACTAGAGAGGCATCAGTCTCCTTAACATCGCATATATATATCCGCCGTATTGTGTGAACGCCTGAAGCCGTTCGTCAACAACCTGATACGTCCATATCAGTGTGGCTTCAGGCCAGGAAAGTCCACCATCGCCCAGATATTCACACTACGGCAGATCTTGGGGAAGACCCATGAGCTTCAGATCGATACCCACCACCTATTCATCGATTTTAAGTCCGCGTATGACAGCATCTATAGAGACGGGCTATATAGAGCAATGTCTAGTTTTGGCATCCCTGCCAAACTCGTCCGTCTGTGCAGGATGACGATGGAGAATGCACGCTGTTCCATCAAGGTCGGTAAAGATATCACCGAGACCTTTGATGTCCAGAAAGGATTTAGACAAGGCGATGCGCTGTCGTGCGATTTTTTCAACATCGTACTTGAAAGAATAGTGCAAAACTCACGAGCAAACACAAGAGGCACTATCTTTCAAAAGTCTGTCCAACTACTCGCATACGCCGACGATATTGACATAATCGGGAGAAAGCAGCGTGATGTCAGTGGTGCTCTCGCGAGTATTGAGACGGAAGCGGCGGAAATGGGTTTAGCGGTCAATGAGGGCAAGACCAAGTATATGCTGCCAAGCAAAAAGGGCAACCAACACCGACGTCTCGGACAACAAAAGTCACCCTTTATAAAACTTTAATAATCCCGGTCCTGCTCTATGGCGCAGAGGCATGGACATGGACATCAAAAATGGATGAGGGTGTTCTTGGTTGCTTCGAGAGAAAAATTCTTCTGGCGATCTTCGGTCCCGTCTGCATTGACGGTGAGTGGAGGAGGAGATATAATGACGAACTGTATGGACTGTACAGCGACATGGACCTAGCCAGAAGAGTTAAGATCCAAAGACTGAGATGGCTGGGTCATGTAGAGCGCATGGACACCAATGCTCCGGTCCGAAAAGTCTTCGAATCCGCCCCCGAGGGACAGCGCAGTAGAGGATGGCCAAGACTCAGGTGGCGCACGCAAGTGGAAGAGGACCTCAGCCAACTTAGCGTGCGAAACTGGAGGCAGCTAGCCAGGGATCGAGCTGGCTGGAGAAGCTTGTTGACTGAGGCCCTGGTCCACCCCGGACTGTAGCGCCACCTAAAGTAAAGTAAGTAAGTAAAGACCCATAGTAAATGAGACCACAAAATGTAGGTGCAAAGGTCCTTGAATGTCCTTCTAGAGGATAGATAGAGAGAGGGTTTTGCTAGTCAATTGCCCCTTTAGCCCAAAGGTTGGCAGATATTGGCAAGAGTTATTCTTCGTTTGATCTCAGCTCTGGTCTCGTTGTCTGAATTTATAGCGGAGCCTAGGTAGACAAAGTCTTTTACTACGAGAATAAGGTGGAAATTCTCGGCCTGAAAATGGAAGACTGAGTTTTTAGTTAAAATTTTTTTTACATCATCTCCAAGACACTTGGTTCGAGCGTTTCTCTAACATCAGTATTCCTTTCCGGTAGTAAGAGTCTGGAAGGGTGTGAAAATATTCATCTACGGCCCTCTCAACTTCTTCATTGGATGTGAAGTGCTTCCCAAAAACAAATTTATTCAAGTTGGGGAACAGATCGAGGCCTGAAGGTGCCAAATCAGGAGAAGAGGGGGGATTGCCGAGCAAATTGTACCCTAAATAACGCCAAGGCACCCTTGTGTATTGTCCATTGCATGTGCATTGTCCTGGTGAAAGACAATTTTTTTTTCTCGCGAATTTTGGCATCCACCTGCTCAATAAAGTTGGAGTTATATTCTCCTTTAACTGTTCTGCATTTTCCAAAGTAATCAATAAACAGAATCTCTTTCGTATCCCAACACACGCTGGTCATAACCTTTCCGGCATATGCGATCGACTTCGCATTCTTTGGCGCTGAACCACTGGATTCCACCCATAGCATCGTCGTGGATGTTTCATTTCTGGCTTGTTATGGTGGGTCCATGTCTCATCCATGGTGAGAAATCGCTACACAAGATCGGTCGGATCCCTGTTGAATCGTTCAAAAGATTACTGCAAAAATAGTTTGTGCATTTGCATTTGATAGGCATTCAGCATATGTGACACCCATCTTGCGCAGAGCTTTCGCATCCCAAAGTTTTTGTGCAAGATGTTTCGCACCCTTTCTTCCGATATCCTCACGGCCTTACTTACTCAATCACCTTCACTCGCCTATCGTCCAACACGATATCATACAATTTTTCGATGGCTTCGAGAGTGGTTGCGGTTTTTTGTCGTTCTTCACGTGGATCGTCTTCGAGGGGCATGCGTCCACTTTTAAATTCAGCTGGCCGCTTTTTAACGGTTGACATGAAAAGAGCAGAGTTCATGTAAGGTTTTGTCAATTTTAGACATTAAAAACGAACAATTAAAGAGAAACACGCAAGACTGCACCCAGGCAGGAAACATAAACTTTTCTAATTGAAACGCCATCACTGCAAGGCAGAGAAATTTTCATCTAGTTCTCGTACCTCAAAGTTATATTTGTCGAGGGTTTTTTTCTTTTTTTTTTAATTTTTTTGCGTGGAAAGGAGGAAACCTTGCATAGGCACCAATGGTTCGACGTCCATTGGTAGTGTCTCTTACTGACTAAAACCATCTCCCGGGGGATCTTTCCGTTTATTCCCCCCGGAACTACGCCTGAGTATTACTTCGCGGGAGACAGATTTCAGCTTTTTGCTTCTTCACGGGATGCTTAATGAATTCGCGTTCCGCTGCTGTTCTAAATTCCTTAGATCGCACATTATTCATACTGCTGCATGGTTTACAGCAGCCCAAAGATCTTCGGATTTCAACAGATATTGAACTTTGTTTTCTGGTGTTGGCCCTTCACCAAATTCTTCATACAATATAGCTCTTTCGTTTGTATACCGAGCTCATTCGAAGAAAACGTGCTCCACGTTCTCTACCGCGTTTACGCAGCAATGACAGGACGGACTCTAATCACGATTTCGCTTGAATAGATATTCCCGGAAACAACCGTGAGATAGTAATTCAGTTCGCCGTGTTTTCGTTTTACCAAACTTTCAATCCTTGGGATTAATTTATGGATGGCCCGATTTGCACGCCATTTTGTTAAAGTCGCCTAGCTTTTAAAGCTAGGATATCGATTGGTACCATAGAAGATAGTACCAATATCGTGTCGTGGGATACCGTTCGAAATGCACCTAATCTGTACACAGATTAGTCTGTAGTCTGTAGTCTGTTGCATATAATTCGCTCTAATATTTTTCCCATAGTGTCGAGCATACAGAGCGGTTGATAAAATGAGGACTCCTCCGGTGTAATTCCAACCGTTGGTATTTCCTTGTTCCGGAAATATTCCCTCGTTTAAGCATGCATTATACATGCTAACGAAAACGTCTAGGTGGGCCTTCATCGCTATTTTTAAAGCCCTATTTAGTATGCCGTCTGGACCAGAAGCTTTTCGATCTTCTACTCTCTCGATTGCCGCGGTGAATTCATCGGTTGTTATGGCAGGAGCGATCTCGCTTTGTAGAGCTCCGTCACGTTAAGAGGGGAACAGAGTTTTTACAATTCTGATGAGTAATAGCGGGCAAGTTGGTGTGGGTCTCTGAGACGCTTAGAGCTTCGCGGTTATGATTTTGTACGCTTTACCCCATTCAATTGGGTACAAAGATCCTTAAAGCACTGCCTTTTGCTAGACTTAATGGCGGATTTGATTGCGGCGGGTGCTCCTTTATATGCCGTCCTCAATATCAAATGTCTATCCGTATCTCGTCTAGACCGTTGGTATTTTCTTCCTGCCTTAAGACAAGCTGATCGAAGTTCCTAAATGTCGTCGTTCCACCAATACGTTGGACGCCAGCGGTTTTACATCCCCGTTCGAGCCATCCCCTTTTATTCGTTCGCATGCTTCCCCATATTACTGCACATGCGTTAAAATCACCGGCTATAATAGTTGGCGGATTATCCTTACCCTTCAAGAACTATGCTTTTGACACCTTGTTCGTATTGGTAAATAATAAAGAGTAAAGGGACTTAACAAATGTATATGTACATACATATATATCATTTAATTCTGCTTGTACTCGTACGAAGTAGTTTTTCTCGCCGAAAGATGGTATCTGAAACGTGGTATTACCACATGCCTATACGGCGCCTTTTTTCGTCGCATCATGCGCCTATTAACCGAATTAGTGTGGCAATATTGCTCCGAGAGTATTGAAATGTCGACCTTTTGCTCGTGGACCGAAAGGACATGCTATTAAATCGGTCCACGAAAAAGTCATTAATCAATTTTGCTTGTTGACATACCTTCTGAGCCAAAAATGAGGTTTATAGCTTATCACTGAGCAGAGTTGTTTCTAGAGCCAGGCACTGTGACGAAAGCCGGTAAGAAATTACTTCTTATTTACGTCCTTGCAGCTACGATTGAAGGTGTTATATGGTAAACGTAGCTTGGCCGCATGATCACCTTAAGGCCAGTCGTCTTCGGGTGTGGATATACGAGTAACTCCAGCCGAAGAGAGAATTTTCACTTAAAAGTTGCCAACATATGTAGTCATCATATCATCATGTCATATCATCATCGAACTGAACTTTCCTGATACAAGTATTGCGACAACCTTAGTCTCCGCCACGTTCATAGTCACTAACAATTTGTTCATGCTAACAACCTGGAAGATAGGAGAGATAAATCTTCCATTCTCGATCTTAAATCCCACTTTTTAGCATCAATATAATCCAGTGGCGTAACTGAGTAATATGGCACCCATGGCGAGTGTTGTTAACTTATCATCTCCGTATTGCACGACGAATAGCAGATCGTGTTAGTTTGATGTTGGTCCTGGTGTTGATCATCATTCTGAAGTCAAAAATCTGCTGATCATCAACGTCGCTATTGTAGGTCTGACCGAAATTCTCACATTTAGTCTTCAGGACGTCGTAGCTGATATCGGTACATTGTCTTCCAATGTCAAGTAGAGATCCAAACTTCTGGTCAGTGTCGTGCAAATGAATGAATCTATCATCCAGTTCTGTGTGAAGACGGTCTATTTTTCGCTTCATAGCTCGCTCGATTTGCTGTTAATCCGGCGTCTCTCGTTGTTTCGCCAGCCATCCTCTTACTTCGTCTTATTCGTCTTTCGGTCTCAACCTCCTACTCTTGACAGACTTAGCTCATCTTGCAGAGCTTGATTCACTGACGTTTCTATTTCATTGTAAAAATGATCTCTTGGACTTCCCAGGTCCAAGGCGGCATCGTGTAAGTTCATCGTCCGATCTTGCAATCTTTTCTGGACTCTGTAAATGGCACTTTAGTCCAATATCCAAGTGAGTCAAGATACGGTTGTACAGTTGCCTGGCGTCACTTTTTGTGTCTACGGTCTCCCTGGCACCATCCATCATGGCCTGAAGGTTTTGCAGTGCTTGTTTATGGGCTTCACAGCTTTCAGCCTAGCACTCCATCTAGTTGCATACTTCGATGTCACAACCTTGGGCACAGTCATATTTAGATTCCGAATATGCCAAAACTTACGGTGTGCCCAAACATTTTTCACAGCCGTGACGCCTCTTTGGCTTCGGCGAGCAGGGTGCGTACCCTGTCTGCCATACCCTATCTAGAGAAAGCTACTTTTTACATCGATTTTATTGGCCTAATCCGTGTAGAGAAATGGCCGATAGCGTCTCGGAAGCTCTCGACTTGATGTATATTTTTCAAAGAAGGGTTCAGGATGATACTCAAATACAAAGCTTCGTTAATGAAACGGATAGCGATGGCCTTAAGAACCAAATTAGCCAGGCCGTTTGCTTTCTCGCTGTTGCAAAGAGAACTACCTAATTTTTGAGAGGGTTCACAGAAAGCTCATTATTTGAGCAGTAAATGCCGCCTTGTGCCATGACACATTGGTCGCACTCAGTGTCCTATTCATATGGATTTTCTTGTCAACTAGTGATTCGAGCTACACATGAAATGTACACAGTTGAAAGCACCCTTAATGTCGACGAAAGCTCCTCGCCCGTATTAAAACGATACTTTTTGTTTTATCCGTAAATTTGTTGAGACATCCAATTGACAGACTTTGCATGGACCAAGTTCAGGCTCGTGACCTACATTTAATGAGCCATAACAGTTTGTCGCCGAACATTCTCGTAGTCCTGCTCCGGCGAAGTCTTTTTTTTAAATACTGACTTTCCAAATGCTGATCCCCGAGGTAACGTCTTTTCGAACTCCATAAACATCAGAGAAAAACATTACAGCAAAGTGTCGCGACCGTTCATTAAAAGTTTTCTACCATCCTACGACTCCAGCCTATTCCAGATACATACACATGTACATCGTACCTGCGACAAACTCTACGAGCAAACAAGTCCCATTACTCAAACAATACTCATCTAATCGCATTTCAGTTGGAAAGCTTAAAACACCATTACAATTTAGACTAACGACACTTTGCGATGGTCAGCCTATACTCGTAACGTAACTCGAATTATCCTCAAGTAATGAGATCCTTTTTGTGAGCCTTTCAAAAACTTTTCTCTTAGCCCAAGTAGTCGGTCGTGCCATTTTGTGTTGTCGTCGCGGGCACGTGCACCTCAATATTCGTTAGTGTTTGCAATTTCAATGGATTCCTCGTACACTACATACGCACAATAACTATACAAGTTACTTAGAGAGTTCTTGTCTTACTTTTAAGGACCTCTCGACTTACGAGTAGGTACATCCGAATGTCAGCAGAACAAAACCCCTGTTATTGACGATGTTGATGTCGATGAGAAGGTCTTTAAGAATTTTCGAAGGATCTCCCATCTGTACCTATAGTATCTCCTCTGATAAGGGGACTAGAAATTTCATTGTTGTTGTGATGTTAATGTCAAATCCTGTTTGTATCCTAAGGTCAAGGGGTATGGCGAAAACTTTGCGTATTCACTGTGAAAGACAAAAAAAGCCGTTAGATGTCTCATTTAATAATGAATCAATGGCACTCAGCATTTAAGCTTGTATTGTGTATTTTGTATTATGTGTCCTTGTGAAGGATGAAGTCCTATCTTTTACCATCTACCCAATGTCATGACAGTTGGTGGCAGTAGTGTTGGTTGGCAGAACCAGAATCGGAATCGGTATCCATTGTATGGAACGGATACGGTCTGTGTGTTGGAAATAATTTTTGAGGCTTTTATTAGCCCTCTACCCGAAGTAGACGTTTTAACGATTTTTGCAAATGTTTGCATACTCGTATATCCTTGGAGTTTTAGATACGGCTGGTTGCCAATGTTGTTGAGGGTGAAAAGTGGATTTTTTTGGGTCCTCACACATATTTTTGGACGCAATTATGCATCGTAAAGCGGCATAAGAACGCATTTGAATTAATTAATAATTAAGGACATCATTGACTTAGCTCGCTGGAGAAAGACCTTGGAACAAGGACAGCGGAGAAACTTTACTTGGTTGCGAAATTAATGTGATTTATGGGCAAAGTTTAATGAGTCTGAAAGGTTCTTGAGATGATTCGTGCGGTTTCGGTTTTTTGGGGGGGTTGTGCTCCTGCTGATGAATGGGAATGGTTGTTGTTTTGATTGAGAGCGCTTTTGATGTTTGCCTTGATCGTAAAATTTGGTTAACTTTGTTAATGAAAGCTATAAAGATGGCAAAGGGGGTAGAGTTATACACCAACTGAATAAGGGATGCCAGAAGATACGAATCGTAGGAGCATGAGGAATTGAAGTAAATTAAGAAACATATATTATCTCAAGCAATTTCTAGGATAACGAGAATGATTATGAGTTTGTGAGGCTTAGAATGAAATGGTTCTGGAGGAATAGATAGAATTTCATTTGTAGTTCCGCAAAAGTTCGAGGTTGTTCTCCAATACTGATTTATTTAAAGGTTTAGTTATAAAGCCGTTAAGATGAACTTATGATACTGAAAACCAACCACTATACTCCTTAGGTGCCCATAGGCACTAACTATGCTAAATTCATTCGCTTTTGATTGCCTTGTTGTGGCGGTGATTTCTAATTTGACTTATTTCCAAGGTTTCTCAGGTCAGGTAAGGCAACAGTGGCCGTTGGAAAAATCAACCCAGCTAGGCCTATTTGGCAACAATTTGTGTAGGAGTCATTTACTTTAGGTGGTGCTACAGACCGGAATGGAATTGGGCCCCAGTCAACAAGCGTCTCTAGCCAGCTCGATCTTTTATTACAATTGTCTCCAATTTTGCACGCTAAGTTGGCTGAGGTCCCCTTCCATTTGCATGCGCCACCTGAGTCTCGGTATTCCTCTACTGCGCTGTCCCTCTGGGGAGCATTGGTGCCCATCCGTTCCACATGAACCAGCCATCTCAGTCGCTGGAACTAAACTCTCCTGGCTAAGTCCATGTCGCTGTACAGTCGCTGAATCTTCTCCTGCAAACACTGTTAATGCAGACGGGACCGAAAATCAATCGATTCAGATGCGTCGTTGTCTGAATTAATAGTGAAGCCTATGTAGACAAAGTCCTTAATTACGAGTACCTCAAAGTTATATCTGTCGAAGATGACGTTTTCTTCGAGACTTCGGTATTAGATGTCCGCTTTGCTCGACATCATATACTTGGTCTTACCCTCGTTGGCCGCTTCCATCTAAATATTTTGAAAGCGCCACTGATACCACTGGTTTCTTCCGATTATGTCAGTATCATCGGGGTATGCGAGTAATCGGACAGACTTTTGAAACTTTTACTCTTGTGTTAGGGCGTGAGTTTTTAGCCTAATATGGACCTATCGGATTGTTGACGTACGCGTTTACACAATATGGCGGATAAGATCTTGTAGGCGATGTTAAGGAGACTAATGCCTCTGTAGTTGGCGCAGTTCAGAGGGTCTCCTTTCTTGAGGATCGGACACACAATGCTAAGGTTCCATTCATCGGGCATAATTTCGTCCGATCTTATTTAAAAGATGAGTTGGTGTATGCTCCTTACCAAGTTATTGCCTGCCGCTTTGAAGAGCTCGGCAGTCAGGCCATCTGCTCCAGCAGCTTTGTTGGATTTCAGCTTAGATATTGTTACCTTCACTTCATCGAGGTCGGGTGAATAGAATTGTTTGTTTACATCGTCCAGGTTGAAAGGTTCATTCTGCCTGACAGTGGTATATGGTTCGCCATCGCCGATATATAGGTACAGTCTGCAGAAATGCTCTATCCAAATCCTCAGCATCGACTAAGAATCTGTGGGCTTACATCCGTGGCAAGTGTTTTTTTACCTCTTGGTGAAACTTTCAAATCTCATTCCTCGAGTAGCATCCCTCAATTTTTGCGACATCGCGTGTTTCATGCTCCTTCTTTTTCCTCCTGAGAAGGGGTGATAGAGGTGTTCGTCTCACCTTTTTGTTCATAGAGCTCGGAAGCAGCTCTTGTCCTCTTATGCAGCGCCGCATTGTACGCATCTTGCTTAGCTGTATGTTCTTGGCGGCATTCGTCATCAAACGAGAGTTTTATTATGGTTTCCGAGTGAAAGTCAACACATCCGAAGCGGTATCTCTGATGGCTTTTTGGGTGTTGCCTTCGATGCTTGATGTCAGTGCACCTTTTGAAAGATTAAGACAGACTAGATGGGAAAGGACTTGGCGTTCTCCTTTTGTTTTAGTCGTCTGATGTCGAAATTCCTTACAGCATTAGGTTGCCTTAGCACTGTTTGGGATATCCGCAACCCTACCTTGGCTACGGCAAGGTAATGGTCTCGGAACGTTCGAGCATCCATTATACTGGAAAAGTGTGTTGCGTCGATCGCAATGTGGTCAATCTGGATGACAGTTGAATGATCAGGAGCTCTCCAAGTCCCCTTGTGAGTATCTGGATGTGGGGACCGCGTGCTATTATATTGTAGCTAATTAGGCTTAATCCGTTATTGGGGAATGTTAACGTCAATATTACTTAGATCCCTTAAGTCATTGTATATGAACGGTCTTTGAAAGAGAGATGGACATATGCAGAGTAGGTGGAACGTTACCACCTCATACTTCCGCCAAGCCATTTTATATTGAACCACAATCCACCTGAAGTTTGTAGCAATTGCAATACCTATGAAAACTTTTCAGGTGGATAAGTGTAGTGGTTTAATTTTGTGCAAATTCTGAGGTGAGATATCATAGTATCGTCCTGTAACATAGAGATAGTAGATCCCTGTGATCCGTTTTTGAACAGACTTTTCTTAGTTTGCTGCAGTGACCCTAAGTCTTACGGGTATCACTAAGCGGTATACTACGTTAATCAGAAAGTTCCCGGAATAACCACCGTGTGGCGCTCCCATTTTTCCGATTTGAGTTCTGTCTTTTTTGTTAAGTTGGTACATTTGTCATTGATAATCCGTCTAAATCTTAGCATCATAGCTTGACATAGCCAAGAGTACATCTTTCTCTGTGTGTGTTGGTGATTTTTCCATTACATCCTCTCGGCTGCTGAAACGCGTTCCCCGTAGTGGTTTTTTAACTCGATTGAACAGAAAGAAGTCGCAGGGAGCCACATCAGGTGAAATCGGTGGCTGTTGGATGGTATTTGTTGCATATTTCGTCAAAGAATTACGAATAATGATGGCACGATGGTGCGTTATCATGGTGCATAATCCACGAGTTTTCTGCCCACAATTCTGGTCTCTTTCGGCGAATTGCTTCACGCAAACGTCTCATAATGCCCAAATAATACTCAGCAGACAGTAAGTCTAGCCTTCCGAAACACTTTTCCAACATTTCCAACATTCGCGTACCATTAAATCCGTTTTTTACGCAAAATTTAATACAAGTTCATTGTTGCAAATTTTAAAAAATCGCCCACACACAGAGAGATAAATGTACTCTTAGCTACGTAACTTTTGCAAATGTCAAGCTATGACTCTAAGATTTAGAGGCAATATCAACAACAGGTGTACCAACTTAACAAAAAAAAACAGAACTCAAATCGGAACAATGGGAGCGCCACACGGTGGTTATTCCGGGAACTTTCTGATCACAGTGATATATAGAAGATAATACAAGGAGGTAATCCCCATTTGTTCCTAAGGGCTTACTTCCAATCCACAACGATCCATCTAACAGGTTAATCTTTTAAGACTTTTTAATGACATTGACATGCTTTGCTAAGACGTAAATGACATCATATTCAGAGGCAGCCATACTGTAACCTTCCGCTTCCAGGCATATCAGAAGTTCATTGACAATTTAGTTACAGATAAGGAGTAAAGGAATACCACCCTTGTAGAAACCTCGCCAAATTTGGAGTTGATAATCCTGCTATTTAGCATAGAACTTTGAAGTAAGTGCCTTATACTAAATGTATCTAGGAAGGCCACCATTCTGTACTCTTTATAATGTACGGATTGTTTTGTGTGGCTAGCCAGTGAAAGTATAGCAATTTCACCGACATTCCTTCTCAATAGGCTTGTTGAGCCTTAAACAACAGTCTTGGATCGTCTCTAGATCGTATTGATCTTCAGTTAGTGGTTCTAGAGGTCTCAGAAGTAAGGATGATAACCCTCGTGCTTGAGTTCCTTTGAGACAACATGAAAACATTTTCTGGCTTTAGGAATGGAAACTACACAACACCTCACCATGACAAGTGAATGTGATTCATTTCTAAGCACCTACTGATGATATTCACTAAAGTCGTCAGGATATTATCTGAGGCTATTTGTAGTTCGGTAGGCCCAGTGGACTTGGAAGAAATGCAACACCCAGAGCAGCTTAGCTATTGTAAACAGACCGGAAGCGACAAAGTTAGTATGATATGGCATGGCCGCTTAGAAAGGTAATAGCTAAGCAGGAGCTAGCAGGTAATGTTAAATTCAGTACTGGCTTAGAAGTCTTAATTCTTTAGAAGCTTGGTCATGAGTGAAGGATAAGTTTATAAAAAGATTGCATCGACATTATTTCAAAAGCAATACACCGAAAAGGACCTCTTTAGCAATACAGCTGATACGGCGATAGAAAGCTCCGAATTGCGGCAAAACAAATGTTGTATTTGACAAATCTTAGTCTGCCTTGAGAGCAATCTTAGAATCCTTAATACGACATCCTCATCATTGTAAGTCACACAAGCCGATTGTTGATCTTGGTCAATGTGTTGTAACATGTCGCCTTAGAGTTCATATCCCACAATGGTTGATTTGGTTCGGAGACGTATAGAGTAGGCATCATCATTGTAGTTCAACAGCCAAATTGTATTAAAGTCAATAGTCTTGCGTCAATAGTCTTGCGTCAATAGTCTTGCGTCAATAGTCTTGCGTCAATAGTCTTGCGTTTATGCTCGGCACTTGGCTGTATTTTTATTGCTTAAAGGCCAAATCCTCCGACTTGCCAATAACACTACGAGCTCGGATGACAGAGTGATGAAACCTAATCTATTACTATCATAGTCTGTGTCCACAAGGGCTGTTTACGGTGAATGGCCCCGACTGGGAGTGCCGGCGTCCTGATCAAGATCCTGTTGTGGAGTTACGGCTTTGAGCTGGAGGAGATCCCTGGTTAAACTTCGTGGGTGCGATGGCCCGCGTAATTAGAATTGGGTATAGACGTCGACTCCGTACTCCTTCCTGGTAATGTGAATTGCTACCTCACCCAAGTCCAAGTCCAAAATTTAAATCCACATCCTACTATTCTGTTACATATGTTGGCGAGGAACTAAGTGCGTGTCAATACATCCTTCTTTGCTTTCCTTGACTGACTCATGATCTTAAAGATGACGCCCATCCAAGAAAAAGGTTTCAGAGACAAACTTGCTGTGCAACATGCAGTACTTCAGCTGCAAGAGTTCTGATTGTGACAAGTTAGCCTTCAGAATACCATGGTTAGATAGACCACAGATGGGTTTTCGTCAGTTGGAGCAGAGTATATACATAAATCGTTTAACGCCACCTTGGAGACGGCTCACCCAGATTCGACGCGATACCTAAAGAAATAAAGATGATCTTTGGGTCCAGCAGTTTAAATATAACAGTGAGACTAATGAAATCGGAAGGAAAGACTGTATTGAGGTTTAAATTTCCTGAAGAGGATTCTGCTGCTTCTTTGAAATTATGAGTAGAAAGTTGGTGACGGTCATCTGGAAGCGTTTTCTTAATCCGCAAGTGGAATAAAAATGTGAGTGTCAGTAAGTCACCAGACAGGAGTGTTTCTCTGATCCGAAATCGAATTTCTGGATATAGCACTTGGTGAGAGAATGAGCCGCATAACTCACCTTCTAGAAATACTCGTACTCGTATCAGGTTTTCCAATAGGTACTTGACAACTTTGAATTTCATTTGTGAACGCACTCTTTCACTACTCATCAAACTGTCACTGTCAATTTATTCAGTAAACTCAACATTTTCATCATGGTAAAGTACACGAACAAGCAACGTCTGCAAATTATAAAAATTTTCTACCGAAACTCGGAGTCGGTGACTGCAACTTTAAGAGCGTTAATTCCAATTTTCGGTCGTAATTCTCGCCCTAGTAGACAGGCAATAACAAGTTTATTGCAAAAATTTGAGTCTACATATACATTGTGTGATATTGCCTTGTCAGTGAGACAACGGGTTGGTCGAAGTGTCGAAAATATCGCTGCCGTTCAGGCCTCCGTAGCAAACGATCCAAATCAGTCAATTCCATGGCGTTCTCAAGAATTGGGCTTCACTCAGACCACATTATGGCGTATTTTGCGTAAGGATCTTGGTCTACACCCATACAAGATCAAGCTGGCTAAAGAATTGAAGCTGATGGACCATTTGAAGCGACTTACGTTCACCGATGGGGTTCTGGAGGAGATGCACCAGGATGGTGAATTTCATGGCAAAATGATCTTCAGTGACGAAGCTTATTTTTGGCTCAATGGGTTCATCAATAAGCAAAATATGCATTATTGGTCGGTGAAAATCCACATGTGCTTCATTAATCACCACTTCATCCACAAAAAATAACTGTTTGGTGCGGTTTGCATACCGGCGGCGTTATTGGGCCATATTTTCTCGTCGACGATAACGATCGTCACGTTACTGTGAATGGTCAGCGTTATCGCGCCATGATCACCAATTATTTTTGGCCCGAATTGGAAGATATGGACTTGGACGACATGTGGTTTCAACAGGATGGTGCCACAAGCCACACAGCTCACGTTACAATCGATTTATTGAAGAGTAAGTATGGTGAGCGTGTTATCTCAACAAATGGGCCATCCGATTGGCCACCTCGTTCGTGCGATTTTACGCCGCTTGACTAAAGTAGTGGGGCTACGTTAAGTCATTGGTCTATGCCAACAAGACGACGACGTTGGAAGAGCTCAGAGCCAACATTGAACGTGAAATAGCGGCCGTTGAAAGTTGGGTCCAACGAATCGACCGCTGCAAAAGTACCCGCGGTGGCCATATAAACGAAGTCGAGTTCCATTCATAATTATTTTGATTGTACTTCAAGCTGATAATAAGTTTTTGGAATATCTCAAATGGTTTGCGTTTTATTTAAAAAAAAAGTTGTCAAGTCCTTAATGGAAAACCCTAATAGAATAGAGATTGCTGCTTGAGAAGGAGTACTTTGTTGTTACTTAGACCAGGTGAAGGGGCAAATTATGTGAGAAAGATCAAAACTCTGCGATTGAAGTATCAAATTTCTAGCAAGCCCAATACATCACATCATGGTGTTGATCTTTAGAAGGTTTGTTCAAGAACCCATTTGTGATGTATAGTTGCTCTATTTTCCGATCGTCCACTATGGATTGCTGACATATTATGACCTTTAGATGCCAATCATTCTCCTTGTCCTTTAACAGGAAAATTGGCAAACTGCTTACCGTGCCTAAACAGAGCACTCTACTTAAACTAGATACGGTCGACAGGCTTTGCTCCTAGAGTGTTAATAACACCGCCGAGCACGTCGTCTCCAAGCGAACGATATTAATTGCTGCGGGCTATTTATACTAAAACATGAGTAGAAGATTCAGTTACTACAGCCGCTCTATCACTAATTGTTCATCTTTCAATGTAGCATGGAAAAATAATAATCGACGAAAATATCCTCATGGTTCTGTTCTTCTAAAAATTATCCTTTTTACACTAGCACATCCTTAAAAGTATTAATTTTCATTTGAAATTTATTGATGAGCATATTTTACCAACCCGACCAGAAGTCGTTATATTAATTGAACGAGATACTTTATTAATTCTTCGGCCACCTTCAACTTTCGTCTCATCCTCAAATTAATGATGAAATTTTTAGAAATACAATAAATACATGAGAATCTGTTGTACCATCATCATTAATTGGATATTGGATTAAATTTCATTTAGGATCCACCCAGGCGTATGGGAAACATATTCATTATCAAATACCATCGTACTGCATACCAATGTGTAGGGTTACATTTTTCACCCTAATGATGTTCTAATTAATTTGGAAACCGAGACTTTTAACCGAAAAAAATAAAATTGAACAAATCCAGTGCATTCCAATCATGACCACACTCAATTTGTTGCATTTGACGCAGAGTGTGATCCATTAGTCAACATAGATGGTTGGATAAAGAACAAATCAAAAAACAATCTATCACCGAACAAATTTGAATATCTATACCAATATTGGATTTTGTGAAAATCTTAACAATTACTGGGATGACGAGAGAATCAGGGTTGACTATGTGACTATGTGCACGTTTTAATGAACCTACTTAAAATAGGAGACTATTGTGTTAAAAAGATGTCTATTGGCATAAAAATTATGTGTGAGTGCATAGACTCATATAATTCGGTTCTTAATAAATTAGAAGAAGACAATTGTCAATACTTCAAGTGATAAAGTGTTCAAGGCTGTTTTATATGGCCTAGGGCAAGTTGAAACAGCTTCCTTGAAAAATGAACTAATCAAACTGGGCTTAAAGTGCAAAGAAATTAAATGCATTAACAAAACATATGCATTCTACACGTTAACTGGAGCTTTTATCGAAAGCAAAAAAATTTACTGACACAATGCCGAAACTATCAGATGTTTGGCCACGGTGAAAGAAACTGCCACATAAAGACATATTGTGCTAATTGGAGGTACTCCTGGAGTTGTAAAACGGCTTCAGTTGAATACCGATTTGGGGAAACTCTTCAGTTCTGTCGGTGATTTTTTAATTGGAGGTGATGTACGGTTGTGTACGTGCTAACTCCTGGGGTAACGTTCTGTCTAACCTATTCGCTATGTTGCCTGTTCGTGGTCTGTTCCCGTCCAGTCCTTCTTATATTCCAATTGGTTCTCGTGGTCGTCCATCTGTTATTGATTTTTTTGTCACTAACTTATCTAGTCATATTTCCCAGCCAGTAACAATTAATGACCTATCTTCAGATCATAATCCAGTTCTTTGTCGGCTTCCCTGTTCAGGTGAAAAACTCGTGCAATATTTCCAGGATCTGAAACACGCAAATTGGAACATTTTTCGATCCGAAATCAAATGCAGACTTAGAACCATTCCTACCAGCCTGGACGAAGTAAACAGCAAAGATGACATTGACAATATCTTCTCTCAGTTTTCCGAACACATTATTAGTTCCGCAGATATAAGTGTGCCAGAAGTTGAAAAAAAGTTTTCTTGTATGAAACTTCCAGCTCATGTCTTGGAGTTTATTCGTTTGCGTAATATGCACTGAAGAAACTGGCAAAGATATAGACAGCCCATCTCTCAAAGGCTGGTAAAGCACCTCAACAAACTTATAGCGAAGTTTATTCAAACGAAACGCCATGAAGAGTGGAATCGGAAGATCAATTCTCTAGACAAATCTTCTAAACCTTTCTGGAATATCGTGAAATTTACGAAAAACAAAAATAGAAATATTCCTACTCTTACAAAAATGGGTGCAACATATCACACTGACCCAGAAAAAGCCAATATTTTCTGCCAGAGTTTTGCTAAAAACTATTGCGCTTCCCTACATCTGGGGGACACTAATACTAACACATTTGTACAAAACACGTTACAAGACTTAAATGCCTCAATAACCACAACACCTGAAAATGCTTTCATTACTGAGGCTGAGATAAAACACATCACAGATAACCTCAATGCTGGAACTAGATATTTAGCTTTCATAATAAATGCTTGCTTAAAAATTCAATACTTTCCAACTGCTTGGAAAGAAGCAAAAGTTATACCTGTCCTAAAAGCAGGAAAATCTCCGAATGAACCAACTAGCTATAGGCCTATAAGTCTATTGAGTAGCATAAGTAAAATCTATGAAAAAGTAATAAAGGACAAAGTACTCAAAACCCTCGATGAGCAAAATATACTTCCCAATGAGCAATTTGGCTTTAGGCGCTTTCATAGCACGAACCACCAAATTCTACGAATTTGCAATAGTATTAAGAGGAATCGTGCTTTTCATCGCATAAATTTGGTCTCAATATTGAGACTAATTTAAAAGATGCGGCGGGAATAGTTATTCCATATCTTAACAAATATCTTTTTCACAAGAAAAAGAAAGTCTTGTTATCTTCCGTCCGACCAATTAATTGTAAACGGGCAACACATACATTGGGAGACTTCAGTGAAGTACTTGGGTGTTTATCTGGACACAAAACTTACTTTTAACGAACACGTTACAAAGACTCTCCATAAAACGGACACCGCAATTAAAATGATGTATCCCTTTATAAATAGGAAATCCTTGCTTTCAAATCACAACAAAATATTATTACATAAGGTCATTTTTCAGGCAATACTGTTGTACGGCTGTCAAGTATGGGGTGACTGCGCTAAGTGTCACATAAAACGATTACAAATACAGCAAAATAAGATACTCAAAATGATGCTCAACCTTCCTTAGCATCACTCTACCCGTGATCTACACAGCAAAGCTAATGCTGAATTGATCTCTGCTAGGATACATGCACTTACCGAAAGATTCATGACCAAATGTGATTTATCTGACAATCCACTAGTAAACGAACTTAATAATAGCTATAACCGACAAGAGTGACGTTTATTTATTTATTTATTTATTTTTTATTTTTTATTTGTTTTGTTTAATTAAGGGGTTTTTGTTGTTCTTTCCCTTTGCTTAGAATAATTATTTAAAATTACGTTTAATTCTTAGATATATTTCAATAGAAAGATATAATACAATACGAGGGCGGGTCAATAAGTCCGTGACTTTTTGAATTTCTGACCTCTTTACTGAAACAGCAACACTGCTCCTGTCAACAGGCATCTGTCAGTTGACTCCTGTCAAAATTTAAACTTGCTGCGTCAGTTAGTTTGTGTTTGACAGCAATTTTTATCAGACTACTCACTAATTTGAGGAGAAAATGGAAAAAAGTGAATTTCGTGTGCCTTGCTAACCATTATTTCTTGCGAAAAAAAACCATTACCGAGACCAAAGCTAAGCTTGATAAATACTATGGGGACTCTGCACCATCGATTTCAATGGTAAAAAAGTGGTTTACTGAATTTCGTTGTGGCCGTACAAGCACTGAAGATGCCGAACGTCCTGGACGCCCAGTTGAGGTCTCTACACCCGAAACAATCGAAAAAATTCACGATATGGTGTTGGCCGACCGAAGATTGAAAGTGCGAGAGATTGTGGAAGCCGTAGGGATCTCGCATGGCTCAGTGGTTTCAATTTTGAATGATCACTTGGGCATGAGAAAGCTTTCCGCAAGATGGGTGCCGCGTTTGCTCACAGTCGACCACAAACACATGTGCAGTTGCCATGGCAAAAATCCATGAATTGGGCTATGAATTGCTCCCTCATCCACCCTATTCCCCAGATTTGGCTCCGAGCGACTACTTCTTGTTCCCAAACCTGAAGAAATGGCTTGGTGGAAAAAGATTTGAATCCAATGATGAAGTCATCTCGCAAACAAAGGCCTATTTTGAGGACCTCGACAAATCATTTTTTTTGGAAGGGATAAAAAAATTGGAGAAGCGTTGGACAAAGTGTCCGTAGGGAGACTACGTTGAAAAATAAAATTATTTTTTTATCAAAAAATCTGTGTTTTAATCCAAAAGTCACGGACTTATTGACCCGCCCTCGTATATCAAATCTCTGATTGATTGATTGATTGATTTTTAAGAGGCAAAGAACTTTATAAAGGCAACACTGCTTTCTGTGACAGCCGGTTTGACAAATCTCGGTTGTTTTGAGGTTAGTTTGGTTTGGCAATGCATTTGATGGTGTGCAGCGTAGTGTTGATGTTGATTTAAAATCGTAGTAACCATCAACTTTACGAAAAATTTTGCGTAAAGAGCTTGTTTTACATGCCTACAAGATTCAATTCGTTCAGGAATTGTAGCCACACGATCATCGTTCGCGTCGTACATTTCGTGAATGTACGCATAATCGCCGCGTTTGGAGCGATGATAGTCCACAAACCATTGTCGAAACACCATGGTGCGCTTTATGGGCCGTCGGTCGGAATCATTGGTTTCAATTTAAAATGTTCCGCCTCTAAGAGAGACAGCTTACTATGGCAGCTAGACTGCCATCAAAGCAATCACTGCAGTCGAAATCAAATCGAATCTTGTGAATAGCTGTCGCTAAGAGCTTAAGGCTTTTTGCGTTCACCATAAGGTTACGCTATGTTGGGTGCGTGACCACAGGAGAGTGGTGGGCAACGAACATTACAACAAGTAACGACGAAAAGAAAATAGCAGATCAAAGTATCAAACTGGTGAAGCAGACGATACAAATAAAAGGCAATGAAAGATGGAAAATGTTTCCAACATGCAATACCTTATGACGAAGATGGCTGTAGTCTGGGTCTTACCAAACCAAGGATAAGTGAAATTTTCTTGAAAGCAGAGCTGAACTAACTTGTTGCATTGCTTACAGGCCATAATCTCTTAAGTCTGGATCCAATAAAGCTGTGCCTTACCGACGACGGCCTTTACAAAGGCTGTGGAGACAAAGGCTTACGAGAGATTCTACCCACTTTTTGTGCCATTGTGCCGGTATCAGTAATTTGAGGCAATAAACTTTTAGATGTTATTACTTCCACGACATCTAAGAACTCTCTGCTGCCTCTCTATTAAGATGGCTTAGACCGACTTAGAGTCAAAATGGCAGCCAACGAGCGACTGAAAGTAGTAACTAGATTTAGGAACCGGAATCTAATCAACATTCCCTCCCATATCTCCCACGCGATTCCGAATACCACATCTAGCCACCAACCTTACCTGGCCTACTGGTGTCCTGACGACGTATGTGCGACCTTTATAAGCGTGATTTTGGGTTTATTTTGAAGCTACGATCATACAATTACGTGTGGAATACCACATTTCGAGAGGTCGGTCAAATTTTTGATTACTCCGTCCAATACTTACGTGCGGCGTTATTCCGACGATAGCGTGTCGAGTGAAGGCCTCGGCCTCGTTCAAATTGATGGTGGCTTGTAAGACTTGACGTGGCCGCGAAGAAAATAATCGAGTGGTGTCAAATCGCATGATTGTGTCGGCCGATTGATGAACACTCGTCGTGAGTTGTCATAATTCGCCAAATTTCTCCTTCACAACTTCGAGCGGTGCGTTGCTTGTATGGCATGTAGCGCCATCTCGTTGGAACCACAGCTCGGGTATATCGATGTTGTCGAGCTCTGTTCACAGAAAGTCGGATAACATCTCGCTTTACCTGAGACGGTGTCTTCTTCCTTATTTCGAAAGAAAGGTCCGATGAAGCCGCCATAAACCGCAACAAACAGTCAATTTTGAGCATGCATTGATGGTTGGCTAAACTCTTGTGGATTGTGTTCCCTCCAATAACGTCAAGGGCCGTTGAGTCGGCCTCCCAGAAGGCCAAAATCCGGTTCTTCGGCTAACATTTTTTAGGGCCAATTAGCGAGCTCACGGCGTTGTCTATGGTCGTCCGGTTTCAATTCTTACGCAATCACAGTCTAATATGGATGTAGGCGGTCGACTTTCTGGCGACAACCAATTCAGCTGGTCGGCGCCCGATCGACCTGGCCTTCTCCAATACTGGCCGTTATGGCGGCTATGTTTTTTTTACATTTCGCACCAATCTCTGTCTTAGTGGTGGCCTGAGATCCAAAAGCGTGCACTCACTCTTAAACTTTCCAACTTACTTTAACTTAACGGGCTCCCGACCCGTGTAGAGCGTGAGACACTGCAGTCTTCCATCCTCTACGATCCCGGGCACGCTGCTTCCAGTTGTCCATACCAAGCGCTCTGGCATCCGCGATGGCTTGATCTTTGAAACGGAGGTTCAGTATCAGCTTTCCCTTCTTGCTTATCGTCTAGCACTCGGCGCCATAAAGCAGAACTGGCAGGATAAGGGTTTTTTAGAGCACCCATTTCGCCCTTCGAGTAAGGAGTTTTGAACACAATTGTTTTGCCAAGCCGAAGTAGCAACGGCTTCCTAGGTTATTCTTCGCCGGATCTCCACTAGGGTATCATTTATGGAGTTCATGTTTACTCCGAGGTAGGTGAACTCCCTAACTACCTCGAAATTTTTGCTATCAATAGTGACGTTTTGTCCTAGACGGTGGACAGATGCTTGATTGTTTGTTGATAGCATGTACTTAGTCTTGTCCTCATTTACTTCAAGGCCAACGGATTTCGCCTGTTTTTCAATCGCCGTGAACGCTTCTATCACGGCACGCTGGGAGCGACCGATGATGTCAATATCGTCCACATACCCCAGCAGCTGAACGGACCTTTTGCAGATAGTGCCTTCCGTATTGACACCTGCCCTGCACACTATCTGCAGTACAAGATTGAAGAAGTCGCATGATAGCGCATACCCTTGTCGGAATCCGGTTCATGTTTCAAATAGTTCGGAGAAAATACTTCCAAACTGCACATTGCAGCGCGTGTTTTCCAGCGTCACGCGACACAGCTGAATCAGATTTGCCGGGATTCCGAATTCGGCCATCGTCATATAAAGCTCCTGACGATGTATGCTATCATACGCGGCTTTGAAGTCGATGAATGGGTTGTGTGTTTCGACTCGAAATTCGTTGGTCTTTTCCAGGATTTGCCTCAGTGTGAAAATTTGGTCGATAGTCGATCTGCCGGAAGCCACACTGGTATGTGCCGATTAGTGTGTTGCAGAAGGGTTTAAGACGTTCACACAGTACGTTGGATAGGATCTTATATGCGACATAAAGCAGGGATATGTCTCGATAGTTCTTACAAGACATATGATCGCCTTTTTTGTAGATGGGGCATATGGAGCTGATAGTCCAGCCATCAGGCATTTTTTCTCCCACCCATACTTGGTTGATGATTCTGTGCATGCTCCCTACCAAAACATCACCACCGTATTTAAAGAGCTCCGCTGGTGAACAATCAGAGCCTGCGGCCTTGCTGTTCTTAAGCTTTTTTATAGCTAAGCCAGCTTCTTCTATACTATGTGGTAGAAGTGATTCTTCATTGTCTGGACGTGGGTTCTCTTCTTCTCTATCACTCTCTCTACATGACGCCCATTAAGCAGCTGCTGGAAATGCTGCTTGAACACATCTACTATTCCCTGCACTTCGGTGACTAGATTTCCTTCGCTGTCTCGAAGAGCGTGCTTTCAGGTTTTGTAGCCAGCAGTTGCTTGGCTTTTTCATAATACCTCCGGATGTTATTACGATCGCACGACTCTTCGATCTCCTTGAGCTGGGAAGCTCCGTAAGCCCTCTATTTTCTATGCAGGATCTTCTTTTCCTCCCTTTTCCTGGCTCGATATTCTTCTCTCGCTGCCCTTGTTTTGCGCTGCAGCGCTTTCTTGTGTGCATCTTCTGTCACCTTTTTCCTGTACACGCATTCATCATCATACCACGGGCTCTTTCTCTGGGGTGGTTGGTACCCTACAGTGGTTTCGGCTACCTGCTTGATGATGTCGTGATACTGGCACCACTGATTATTGGCGTTTGTAGTAGGTGAGTGCACAGAGGAGAGTCCCATAGTCAGGCGCTCCCTGTAGACTCTGGCTACCCCAGCTGTGCTAAGGCGTCCAGTGTCGAATTTCTTCTTCTTTAGCCGCGACAAGAAAATGGTCAGAGTCGACGTTTGCCGCTCGGAATGTGTGCACGTCGAGGATGTTAGATGCGTGCCTCGCCTTGGGAACCTAGTGCTACTTATCACCGTATTAAGAGTCTGTTGTCTATTGTCGTTTCGTGGATTATGTGCTAACCAACTAACCCGCCAAAGATGTTTTCCTTTCCGATTTTAGCATTGAAGTCCCTGAGTACAATTTTACATCGTCCTCAGGACAGGCTCCGTTGCAGCTGTAATAAATGTCGCAACTTTTTCTTTTCATCATACCTGATCCTATCCATCGTATCTCCTGGATCGAGGTGAGGTGAGGACAGACTCAAGTTTTTGGGTGACATCTGGAGTGTAGAGTGTTCTTACATTCCAGGTGAAAACTTAATATCAAAGTCCATTGACGTTCCGGGTCTGGTTGCCATTTGAGGAGTTCCGTTATCCGAGGCTAGTTGCGTTTCCCTCATAACTAGATATTTTTTCCATGGTCGGGAAGTTACCCCGTCGACACAAACCCCAACCTGGAGGGCCAGGCCCTTGTTTTGACCCTAGGACAACGGGTCGGATATTCAGGTGCCAGTAACCCAATTTCGGAATATAAGCGCTGTCGTTGACCCATTTAGGGTTCGTCTGCTACCAACTCTTTTCCAACACTTTTGTTCAGTATTAGAAGTCCCTATGGACCGAAGCAGCTCATATAGGGATTACACTTTACTTTGACCTGACTGGAACTGGAACACCACCATTGACTCCATCTGGAGAATTCATCCGCTACCGCTTGAAACAATAGGAAATGTCTGAAGCCATTATGACGACCGACCTCACGACGAAATTCACGTTCCGCATTACAACTGAGTCGAAACTTCGATTATACTTTTTAATAGTTTCCGCACGTTCGGTAAGCGTCAAACGATGGCAAACTTTACTTAATATTTTGACAGCTGGATAGCATTGGTAACTTTGACAGCTGCTTAATCGTATTAATTGGAGAAACTATCATTGCTACCTGGTCACCCTGAATATACTGAAGAGCATTGTCCCATAGGAAAGTTGTCTAGCAAAAATCAGAGTTTAGTCAGCCAACCTTACCTCTAAAATGAAAATTAACGTCAAACACAAAAGTTGAAAAATACTTCCGATGTTCAAGTGGTTCACCATGATGAGCCATTCCTCTCGAAATTTTAAGGCAAAAAGGAAAAATAAAAAAAAAATCATCCAAATCCCAGTTTAAGTACTGAGTTTCAAAAAAAAAAAAATAATAAATAAATAAATTGAATTTCTATTTGAGTGAAAGGAAGACATTTGTGCCAGGAAGCCTATTTCATACACGACCACCCTGCTGCTCCCACATCCCATAGGAATAGCGACACCATAAACTTTTCGACTAAGAACACAATCAAACGTCGAAAAACAATTTCCACGATGACGATGACGAAGACGAAAACAAAAATCACTGCAGGGATAATTTTTGAGAATCGGAAAATGTTTATCATTTTCTACATGAACTCGTATCTCTGGCGTTCCTTGATGTCTTGTCTCATCTTCATTGCCATTGCCATCGTCATCGTCGTTTTTATTGAGTTTTCGTAGTCTCTTTGCTGGTTCTGTTTGAATCTAATTTTCGGAAGAAAATTCGTTACAAATTGCCTCTGCACGAGTATGTGTTAGGTTGGTCGTCTTTCCATAGCCACGCTAAGTGGAGTCCTTGTATGAGAAGGTTAATTTGTTACATCACATTTTCCCATACCATAGGGCGGAGAGTTGTTCGAGATATTCAAGATATTCGCATTCGTAAACGAGCACACATACGTACCAGACTCTGCATGTGCCTATTTTTCAATATAAAATTTAAATAAAATTAACGAAAAGGAAAGCCATTAGGTCGGTGTTCTTTCGAGCCAACTTACTCACTCTCTTTCTGTCTCTCTCCCCACACTTATGGGTTTCTAACTAAGTTACAATTCGGTAGAAGAGACTAGGGGATGGGTTTTTCCTCATAGAAATATGATAAATGGCAAAGGATCTTCCAGAAATTCGCCTGTGGAGCTTGGCTTTTATTTTCGTTTTATTAAAATTTTTTTTTTTTTTATTTTGGACTTGGCTACCAATTTTTGGCGGTCAACCCCCCAGTAGAGGGTGTCATTGCGTTTATGACCAATTTAAAGGCAATTTCAGTTCTGTCGGCATAAAAAGATGATTTCGACCCACAATTACGCATCTAATTTGCATGGCATTTCCGAAGAAGAAGGACCAGTTGGGAAGGTTTCATGTGACATGCTCGGTGGTTATTAGTTAATTTGAAAATTCAAATTGGACCTCTGTCGGTGGTTTGATGAGCGGTTAGTAAGAAGTTTTTTTTTACTTTGTTTAACTGGTGTCGGTTTCTGAGCTTCGGCCGTTTGTACCAATGAATAGTGTGTTCGAAACTGTTGTCAAAAATGTGAAATGATTTGTTTTGTGATTGCAGTAAGGAATTGGGGTTTAACTTATCGAACCCGGCTGGATCCCGGGTTGAGTAGAACATATTTATTTTTCCACTTTTTAAAATAACTTCCAACATACCTTTTGTTAATGGACTTACACATATTGATAGACCAGAAGTGTACTGTTAGGGACTTGGTGTTGATTTTGGCTTTGCACAGGAGGCAGTAGTATGGGCCTAAGCTTTGCTTAAATTGCAGCAACAAAACATTTGCCTTTATCTGCCTTTGGAATGATTCTAGGTGCGCAAGCCAGAACACAACAATACCTCATACCTATAGCTAGATGCAAACGTTAACAGGACACTTATAGAGAAAGCCACTTCCAGTGTCGTCTTCACAAAAGAAGAAATTTCGTTCTCAGACAGTTGGTCGAGAGTTTTATAAAGACGCAAGCATCGACACTAAAGCCCTTGCGCATCAATTTCTACTCGCAGATGACAGCTTCTCTACTTCTCCTTCAGGACGATGATGAGGAATCCCACATACGAATTAACAGCCTTCCAAGGCTCTAGTCACTTTGAGCATGTTAGTGCACTCACCTATTTGTAGCTGCCTCGTCGTATTTTGAGTCCAGGTGCTTATGGTCTTCGCCTCAAAAGCGAATTCTATGATTTCCAAGACCGAGCATATGTCTAAAGCCCCAACTATGAAAGCGAAAATTATGCTAAACGATCTAGAGAAAACTTTAAAAATAAACAAGTCACCGGAAAGCACATAACTGTGCAATACCCCATCCCCCAATGCACTGAGGTTTTAAAAAAATTCTAATTGGGTGTAACATTTTTGTAGCCAGGAAACGTTTCCCACATCCCAACGTCCATAAAAGGAAGCGACTCCCTGATTCACCAACCGTCAACCAGATCATATTGCAATCAACCATTTTGATTATTCGAACTTTCGGATGAGCCGACATCAACTCGACTCATTACTCTGTAATTGCCAGAGTACGACTGCGAAGCAAGACTACCAAAATCCGACATTGAAAATCTGGAAACGCCTAATACCAATCGAACATTTACCAGTCACGTTTCACTCAAAATATCTCCAAATCTAAGTTGCCATGTACAGGGTGTTCGGTAGAAAATTTATGTTTTTGAACGTGAATAAAAAATAAACAAGCTCACCCAAATACTGTCTTTTTAATCACACACACTGTTGAAAACGGTCCATCGTATTTCGTGCCACACGCTGCAGTAAGCAAGGCTAAATATCGATAATTTCGCGACGACGTGTACGTCTCCAAATCGGCTGATCAGTTCCCCTGGAAACTTTTCACGTAACAAACTCATGGTGATTCTAGCGGTACGCGGAGTGGATCCATATTGTTAAACCACGTGTGTGACGAGTAAGCTGGATGTGCTCTCAAATGCAGTAAAAAGTAATCTGTGATCATGTTCGCATAATTTTCGCTGTTCACATTTATTGACTGTTCTCTGACATTTTCGAAAAAATAGTCGTCGATAAGGCGCGCCAAACCAATCAACCTTTCAACCTGGACGATGATGACCAACAATTCCGTCCACCCGACCTGGATGAAGTGAAGATAGCCATATCGAAGCTTAAGTCCAACAAAGCTGCTGGAGCTCTTCAAAGCGGCAGGCGATGACTTGGTAAGGAGCATACACCAACTGATCTGTTAAATATGGTCGGACGAAAGTATGCCCGATGAATGGAACCTCAGCATTGTTTGTCCAATTCTCAAGAAAGGAGACCCTCAGAACTGCGTCTACTACAGAGGCATCAGTCTCCTTAACATCGCATATAAGATCTTATCTGCCGTATTGTGTGAACGCCTGAAGCCGTTCGTCAACAACCTGGTAGGTCCATATCAGTGTGGCTTCAGGCCAGGAAAGTCCACCATCGACCAGATATTCACACTACGGCAGATCTTGGAGAAGACCCATGAGCTTCAGATCGATACCCACCAGCTATTCATCGACTGACTAAGGCCGCGTATGACAGCATCTATAGAGACGAGCTATATAGAGCAATGTCTAGTTTTGGCATCTCTGCCAAACTCGTCCGTCTGTGCAGGATGACGATGGAGAATGCACGCTGCTCCATCAAGGTCGGTAAAGATCTCACCGAGACGTTTGATGTCCAGAAAGGATTTAGACAAGGCGATGCGCTGTCATGCGATTTTTTCAACATCGTACTTGAAAGAATAGTGCAAAACTCACGAGCAAACACAAGAGGCACTATCTTCAAAAGTCCGTCCAACTACTCGCATACGCCGACGATATTGACATAATCGGGAGAAAATAGCGTGATGTCAGTGGCGCTTTCGCGAGTATTGAGACGGAAGCGGCGAAAATGGGTTTAGCGTTCAATGAGGGCAAGACCAAGTATATGCTGTCAAGCAAAAAGGACAACCAACACCGACGTCTCGGACAGAACGTCACCCTCGACAGATATAACTTTGAGGTAGTTAAGGACTTTGTCTACATAGGCTCCGCTATAAATACAGACAACGACACCAGCGCTGAGATCAAGCGAAGAATAACTCTTGCCAATCGCTGCTTCGTTGGGTTAGAAAGGCAATAGACGAGCAAAGTCCACCCTCGAATCACCAAAGTTACCCTTTATAAGACTGTAGTAATCCCGGTCCTGCTCTATGGCGCAGAGGCATGGACATGGACATCAAAAATGGATGAGGGTGTTCTTGGTTGCTTCGAGAGAAAAATTCTTCGGGCGATCTTCGGTCCCGTCTGCATTGACGGTGAGTGGAGGAGGAGATACAACGACGAACTGTATGGACTGTACAGCGACATGGACCTAGCCAGAAGAGTGAAGATCCAAAGACTGAGATGGCTGGGTCATGTAGAGCGCATGGACACCAATGCTCCGGTCCGAGAAGTCTTCGAATCCGCCCCTGAGGGACAGCGCAGTAGAGGAAGGCCAAGACTCAGGTGGCGCACGCAAGTGGAAGAGGACCTCAGCCAACTTAGCGTGCGAAACTGGAGACAGCTAGCCAGGGATCGAGCTGGCTGGAGAAGCTTGTTGACTGATGCCCAGGTCCACCCCGGACTGTAGCGCCACCTAAAGTAAGTAAGTAAGGCGCGCCAAACACTTATCTTTGGACAATGTAAGCGCCGTTGATGTTTTAAACGTGGGTTGGAGCCCAGTTACGGCAGTTTTGCTTATTCACATGTCCATTGAGGTGGAAGTGAGCCTCGTCACTCCAGAAGATGCAATTAACTATAATGTACGTAAATTCAAGTCATTTTCCTTGAATGCTTGCGCCACTTGAATTTTAAAAGGATGTGTTCAAGGTTTAGTTCAAGAGTGGTTTATTGTTCTGACATTTGAGATTTACATTGGATCTTACCGAACGAGGTATAGCCAATGCAAAATCCTCCCTCAGATTTCAAAACGCTTATTACTAGGTGGGGTGGAAAGTAACCTCCTTGGGAATGAAAGAAATTTTTTTAAAACGTTTTTTTTATTTTATGCAATATAGTCCCCTTTTAGCTTGATATACTTATTCCAGCGATTTTCCAACTTCTTGGTCCCGTCCGAAAAGTAATTTCCCGGAAGGTTTGCAAAATACTCCTCCGTGGCGTCGATGATTTCCTCGCGTGAGCTGAATTTTTTTATTGATGAGCCGTCTTTTGGGGTTTGGGAAGAGATAATAGTCCGAGGGAGCCAAATCGGGCGAATACGGTGGATGCGACAGCAATTGGAGCCATAAGTCATTGATTTTAGCCGTGGTTGCGATGCTCTTATGCGCCGGCGCATTGTCTTGCAAAAACTTTTTTTTTTTCGCTTCATGTGAGGCCGTTTTGCAGCGATTTCGGCCTTCAGTCGCTCCAATAATGCACAGTAACACTCGCTGTTAATGGTTTTTAATTTTTCGAGGTAGTCCACGAAGAGTATGCCATGACAGTCCCAGAAAACCGACGTCATAACCTTTCCGACCCATTGAGCTTCTCTCGGCCGCTTCGGAGCACTTCAGTCCATTGCCGGGCACTCATTCTGTTCTCTGGTGTGTAATAGTCGATCCAGGTTTCATCAACAGTTACCAATCACCGCCAAAAGTCCCCCCGATTCCGCATCAGCAAGTCCACAGACTCTTTCGAGGTACTCTCGCGTTCGCGTTTTTGGTCAGGAGTGAGCATGCGCGGCACTCAGCGGCAGGATAACTTTTTCATATGCAGAATATTGCCCAAAATATGGCGTGTGCGCTCAGTACTAATCTTTATGGTATCTGCTAGCTCGCGCACCCTCACTTTCCGGTCAGCCAACACTATTCCATGTGTTTTTTTGATATTGTCCTCTGTAACCGTATCGGAGGGCCTGCCGCTGCCGTCTGGATCGGTAGTGGAGTCGCGGTCACCACGAAACTCTCGTGGAGCATTAGCCCCATAATAGTTATCCAACTTTTCTTTTGTTTCCTTCGCCGTTTTGCCTCTCAAAAAATAATGTCTTATGAGAGAACGAAAATCGTTTTTGTCCATACTCAACATAATGCCAAACACTTCTACAACAATCAGCTGTCAAAACAAAACTAAAGACAGTATCGCACTAAAATTTGGCATGTCTGCCTAAATATGAACGGACTTCAAGGCACCATAACATTTTTTCGCAGTCGCAGTGCATTCTGGCGGTCAAGGAGGTTACTTTTCACCCCACCTAGTAGTTTGATATTTACCAAATATAATATATTATTAATAAGTTTACTCCATAGACAAAGTTCAACAAATTCTAGAGAGAGGCTATTTCACATTTCTAACAGTCGAATTTAAATTTCAGTTATTTATAATATAGTCAATTAATTTCAAAAACCAAATTTAAGATGGAATTTCTTGTAAGCTTCTAATGGGTTCTTCAATAAGGACTTGGCAACTTCTTTTTAAAATAAAACGCGAACCATTTGAGATACGAGAATATCAAAAACTTTATTATCGGCTTGAAGTAAAATCAAAACATTTATGAATGGAACTCGACTGCGTTCATATGGCCACCGGGGGCACGTGTGCAGCGGACGATTCGTTACACCCAATTCTCAACGACTCGGCCACACATTTCGGCCGAAACGGCCGCTATTTCGAGTTCAATATTGGCTCTGAGCTCTTCCAACGTCGTCGGCTTATTGGCATAAACCAATGATTTAACGTAGCCCCACAGAAAATAGTCAAGCGGCGTTAAATCGTACGAACGAGGCGGCCAATCGGCTGGCCAATTTCTTGAGACAACACGCTCACCATACTGACTCTTCAATAAATCGATTGTCACGTGTTCTGTGTGGCTTGTGGCACCATTCTGTTGAAACTACATGTCGTACAAATCCATATCTTCAAATTCGGGCCAAAAATAATTGGTGATCATGGCGCAATAACACTGATCATTCACAATAACGTGACGATCGTTGTCGTCGACGAAAAAGTATGGCCCAATAACGCCGCTGGCATGCAAACCGCACCAAACAGTTATTTTTTGTGGATAAAGTGGTGATTCATGAAGCACATGTGGATTTTCACCGACCAATAACGCATATTTTGCTTATTGATGAACCCATTGAGCCAAAAATGAGCTTCGTCACTGAAGATGATTTCGCGATGAAATTCACCATCCTGGTGCATCTTCTCCAGAACCTAATCGGAGAACGTACGTCGCTTCAAATGGTCCATCGGCTTCAATTCTTGAGTCAGCTTGATCTTGTATGGGTGTAAACCAAGATCCTTACGCAAAATACGCCATAATGTGGTCTGAGCGATGCCCAATTCTTGAGAACGCCATGGAATTGACTGATTTGAATCATTTGTTACGGAGGCCTTAACGGCAGCGATATTATCCACACTTCGACCAACCCGTTGTCTCACTGATACGGCAACATCACACAACGAATATGTAGACTGACTTTACTTGTTATTGCCTGTCTACTAGGGCCAAAATTACGACCGAAAATTGGAATTAACGCTCTTAAAGTTGCAGTCATCGACTCCGAGTTTCGATAGAAAATTTTTATAATTTGCAGACGTTGCTCATTCGTGTACTTTACCATGATGAAAATGTTGAGTTTACTGAATAAATTGACAGTGACAGTTTGATGATTAGTGAAAGCGTGCGTTCACAAATGAAATTCAAAGTTGTCAAGTACCTATTGGAAACTGTAAAACCTGATTTTTTCCAATATGGGCAATTAACAAATTCAGATAATTTTTTTTTTCAAGTTCATGAAACCCGATGTACGAGTATTTGTCTTTCGGACCTAGAGACCAAAGCATCTGCGTTCCATAAAAGATGCCAGTGGATTACTTTCAGCAACTTCTTCAAGAGGTTGATTAGCAGAAGATTGGGTCTGTAACGAATCTAAATGTGGAGCTGGTATTAAATGAAATCTATTTCTCCGAACAACTTCAATCAAATATGACCTATGCTGCACTTTTTCCAAAACCTTTCCGTGTCTTTTTAAATCTGTTGATCACACGAAATCCGCCGGCTTCAATTCACTTAATTCTTTTACCCCGTAACTCCTGTCATAATCGTTTTTGTATCTGCTTCTTCCTTAGAATTCTTATATCCGCTCTCTCTGTTACATTTACATCAGGCAATATGTCTCGTAGTCTTGTTCCAAAACTTAGTTCCGCTGGGCTGTATCAATTTGAAATCGGGTGTTTCGATACGCTAATAATGCTAGCTCAATGTTTTCTCCATTTTTCTTTAAAATATTTCTTTGCTGCAGCAGCTTCAGCATCCCTGTTGGCTTGATGAATTTGCGGGCGACTTTTTTGGCTAATCGCCGAAACTCAGACGATTCTAGATTTTGAAACTGTGTCCCACTATCGGTATACAGTTTTTCTGGAATACCATGACAGCTAAACGTTTCTTTACATTTGCTGATGACGTCAATCATGCGCATTAGTGTCAACTCCCCTATCTCAAAGTACCTTGAAAAGCAGTCGACGATAGCTATGAACCATTTTTTTTCCAGCTTTAACAAGTCCATCGCAACTTTTTGCCATGGATATTCTCCAAAATCGGATACCACTAGCGGCTCGTGTCCATTCACTGTTTGTTGTATACATGTTGGGCAACTCCTGACTCAATATCATTTGATAGTCCTGGCCACCACATGGGTCTTTATGTTCGCATCCTGGTTTTTGTTATACCCAGATGTCCTTCGTGTAGGTTAGCTAGCATTATCTTTCTCAAATTTTGGGGAATTACCATTCTGTTTTTCCTCAAAAGCAGATCATCAATGACCGTCGGCTCATTCATTACGGAGTGGAAGCCATTCATTTCCGAATTCATTGTTGCGATAGATGGAAATTCCGTGCTAATGTACGATTTATTCTCTTGTATCCTTGGATCCGCATGTTGTGCTTCAGTTTCTATCCGTCGTGCTTATTTTGGACCGAACTATCTGGTGTATGTAGGCACTTATTTCTTCCTCCAATTCCTTTTCCTCAGACTGTGAAACGATTTTTATCGGCGACCACGATAGACAATCGGCTACAACAAGGTTTTTTTTCCCGGTATATATGTAATGAAATAATTATATCTCATCAACCTCATCCATATACATTGTAACCCTGGTTGCAAGGATTCGAGGGATCTTCGGTTCCGTCTGCATTGACGGTGAGTGGAGGAAAAGATACAGCGACGAACTGTGTAGACTGTACAGAGATATCGATCTAGCCTTAGAAGAGTCAAGATCCAACGACTGATATGACTGAGTCATGTAGAGCGGATGAACATCCATGCTCCGGTCTGAAAAATCATTGAATACGCCCCCAAGGGATAGCGCCGTAGAGGGAGACCTAGACTCGGGTGACGCACGCAAGTGGAAGTACTAACTTAACGTGCGAAACTATGGGCAGCTAGGAAAAGATCATGCTGGCTGGAAAGGCTTGTTTAGGCTGAGGCCCAGGTCCACCCCGGACTGTAGCGCCGCCTAAAACTGGTTACGACTCTTCTGCCGATGGTGGATGTAAATTTAAAATATTTATTCAAATAATGATGATTGATGGGCTGCCATCTACACTCTAAATTGGTGATTCATGTTGCACGTAATAAAATTCTACATATAAACGTGGTTTTCACCATGACTATCAGCCCTATTCTGGTGCTGAAACTAACAGTTTCGTAAATTATCCAAAACAACTTCACTAGAACTCCTCTCACAAAATATGGAAATATTTTTTTGTATATACGAGTACATGCATCAACCCTTTACGTATCTTTCACAGAAAAAATAACATTTTTCATAGTCAGAAGGATTATTAATCAAAAAAATTGTTATCCGGGCGGAATGCATTTATTAAATTCGAAAAACACATCCACCACCTGCTGCTGGAATTTTTGTAATTGATATTTGCCTATACAAACATGGATGGATGGATTAGGAAAAAAAAAACCAGCCATTTGGCCTCAGATGTTGTGTAACTGGTCCGAAATTGCCAGTGTGCAAAATGTATCCACAATTTATTCCATTCTCGCATTGTGTTAGAAAAGGTTGGTTTGGTTTATGGTGAGGAACATACTCCATATGTACATACAATAATTTTCAGCCCGGGATATCGACTGTTAACCTATAAGCTTCTCTGAAATTTGTGAAAATGTTTCACGTTTTGTTACTTATCGAATGTGAATCGTAAAAAATATTTGCAATCAGATATTCTGTTTCATCGCATTCCTAGTTAAGTAGTTATTTTCGTTGAATTGCATTTATAGGGAATTTGAACACTTATGTTTGTGATAGTTGGCCTTTTTCAATAAAAGTGGCAATTTGTTCACTTAAGGCGAAACATTGTCGTAGCATATGGTTACCACATCTCAATATTCACAAGAGGACTTAGAGAACTCCTGGTCAATCAATCGTCAACCACTTTTCCAGGATTACGGATGTCCGAATGTTCCAAGGAGCCAACATCGACTCAGACTATTACCTACCAACCGGAGATCCCGAGTAGCCCCTAGACAAGCTAATACCGTAATGAATTTCGACGTAAGACGGCTACAATTGCAAGGGACCACCAAATCCTTTTCCGATAGAGTCTCTCTTAATCTCTTAAGAAGTTCACTGCCGCAAGCATCAATTATGAAAGACTGGGGGCAACACTGCCAAAAAGCCATCAGAAATGCCGATTGTGATATGCTGGGTTTCACTCGCCCACCACAATGAAACCCCTGGTTTGATGATAAATGCCGGCACTGCATAGAAGGACCAGAGGTGCTCATGACCTCTATGAGCGGAAGAGGAGAGACGAGCACCGGCTTCTCAGGAGGAAGAAGAAAGAGCATGAGAAGCGTGCGATCGAGGAAATTGAGAGATGCTACTCCAGGAATGACGTTCGGAAGTTTTACCAAAATGTAAAAATAACACCGCGGAAACAAACCCCGAACCGAAGCCTGTAGAGATGAACAAGGGAACATTGTAGTAAAATCGCAGTCGGTGCTGAGGATTTAGAAATACCATTTCTGCAGACGGACCAAATACCGCTGTTAGGCAGAATCAACCTTTCAACCTGGACGATGATGACCAACAATTCCGTCCACCCGACCTGGATGAAGTGAAGATAGCTATATCTAAGCTTACGTCAAACAAAGCTGCTGGAGCGGACGGCCTGACTGCCGAGCTCTTCAAAGTGTCAGATGATGAATTGGTAAGGAGCATAAAAGAATGCATGTCTTGAGTATGATGAATGGAACCTCAGCATTGTTTTTCTGATCCTCAAGAAAGAGAATCTCTGAACTGCGCTGAACTGCGCCAACTACAGAGGCATTAGTCTTTTTAATTCTTTACATCGCGTACACGATCTTAAATGCCGTATTGTGTGAACGCCTGTAGCCATTCGTCAACAACCATATCAGTGTGGCCTTAGGCCCGGAAAGTCCACCATCGACCAAATATTCACACTACGGGAGATCTTGGAGAAGACCCATGAGCTTCAGGTCGCAGTTTTTCATCTTCTTTTTGTCCGGCCCATCCCATCGCATTTCTTGAATGGCGGTTATGTCTGCTGTGTAGCAGTCTAGGGCCTCCGCTAGTTATTCGGCTGCACGTGGTCTATTAAGGGATCTAACATCCCACGTGCATATCCGAAGTCCTTAAATCGTTTGCGTGGGTTAACAACAGTAGATCCGTCCATATCCGAGGCTTGTTAATGCTTCGTAAATTCTTGTTTTTTTAAATAGCCGGGAAGTTACCCCGGCGGCAAAACCCCGAACCTGGAGGACCAGTTCCATCTTTAATGCCCCTAGAACGAGGGATCGGTTACACCGAAGCCCGAGCGCTGCCGTTGGCTCATATAGGGCTCGTTCTCGACACTAATCCTGATTTATGGCGCAGGAAACTCGCCATTTGTCCCCTTCACTTCGCAATCTCCAATGATATTCCCAGATGGCGCCACGGGTAGGCTTGAAGTAGAACTTATTAGCAGAGCTGCAAGATGTTCGGCTGCAATGGTTCATTATTTAAAGAACCAGCACCACCAGCCATCCACCTACTCATTGATTTTAGGGCCGCGTATGTCAGTATCTATAGAGACGAGCTATACAGAGCAATGTCTAGTTCTGGTATCCCTGCCAAACTCGTCCGTCTGTGCAGGATGACGATGGAGAATGTATGCTACCCCATCGACGTCTATAAAGATGTCATCGAGACCTTTCATGTCAAAAAAGGATTTAGACGCTGTCATAGGAATATGCATGAGAGTAGTGCAAAACTCAACACATGAGGCCGCTCTCACAAGTATTGAAACGGAAGCGACGACAATTGGTTTAGTGGTCAGCGAGGGCAAGACCAAATCAAGCAAAAAGGACACCCAACTTCAAGAGGAATATTTTTGGTTCCGTCTGCATAGACGACTTCGACTTAGCCAGAAGAGTGAAGGTCCAATGACTCATATGGTCTTGTAAAACGGATTGACACCATCTCTCCGATTCAAAAAGTCTAGAAATCCGCACCCGGGAGATGGTGGATTAGAGAAAGACCAAAAAACAGGTGGCAAACGCAAGTGGAAGGTGGTCTCAGCTAACTTAGCGTGCAAAACTAGAACCAGCTTTGTGAAAAACGAGTGCGATTTCAGCCAAGAAGAGTCGATCAATGACTAAAGATTCATACTACTTCAGAACTTGTCGACTACTTGTCGATTTTAAAGCCGGAAATGTCGACGGCTTGGCCAGAACATCATAATTGGCAGTTGAATTTTCGAGCCAGTAAGGATTTCATCTTCTTTGATTCTACAGTCACAAGCAGTGGCAAGCAACAGAGCCCTCTTTCATAAAACCAAACTGGCTTCAATAAAGACTTGTAACGTCTTCCATAGAGCACGAAACTGGATGGCCTTAGTCGAATAAAATCCATCGGCGCTCATCTTAAGCATAGCTCTTTGAACACTCCTCCTTACATTGGTAAAAGGAAGGATACTCGTCTTCGTTCGTTTTTAAAATATCACCGCCACGCCGTCTCCATAAAATTCTATTTCATGTCATATGCCTTCCCAGGTTGGCGAAAATAAATCTCAGCTCCTTCGTAGCATTACGATACATTGCCATTGTATTCTGTAAATTTTATGTCGAGTTATTTGTCATTCTGCCTCCCATAGAGTCGCATTTACTCGTACATTCATAAAGGATGATTTTATTGCCCTGCCGACTTTCGTTCATTTTCATTGCATGCCACATTAGCCTCGCTGGTCGATAGTTGTTACACAAGTCACATGCTCGTAACACATGTAATTTAACCTCTCCTTTAGGTACTATACTGTCAATGAATTGGAACAATCACTGATTCAATTTGATTTTATTGGACCGAAACCAGCGTGATATTGAATTTGGTCCGTCGTCTCAAATTACTCAGTTAATCTATCCATACAAATGTCCTCGTCCTCGTCATTTTACTCCATACAATCAGCTACCCCTGTTTAATCGGATTCCACTTACGTTAAGCTTTATATGATTCATAAAAAAGAAAATCATCTCAAGAGAGGTCCTTCGTTTTTACATGCATTCTAATGCGTTTTACAATGTCATGCCGTGTCCTGGTATACTAGTACTACATTCGTTCCTTAACTTGTATTTATCACAGCGCATACGAGATGTCCTTTGCTTTATCGTTTGATTTTAACGAGTCCTTTCGAACATAGTTTTTGTACCACTCTCATTCAATATCCAAGTACGAGTACATCCTTGAAGCCAACCCCAAACGAATGCGATTAATGATGCCGTGCTCCATGTATTTTATGACGAACAATGAAGTTCGATATCATGGTGCACAAGAGTCCGCGATAACACACGTGGACCATGGTCATGTTGGTCATAAAATTTTAACGACATTTTTATGTATGATATGAACATTGTAGTGGTCTGTCCCGTAAAGTAGTTAACACTGAGTTTTACTCCAGTTTTTGGTGAAAATTCATTCTTACAAAAAGTTTTACAGCGAAGAACCTACAATATTATTTGCATGCAAATAGTTTTCAAGGACATACTCCTGAGCTATGATTACAGCCTCCCAACCCCCCACCCTTTTGACAAAACAACTCGGAAGCATTCAATTGGCACTGATTCGACAAATCCTTCCGACCATTCACTGTTCGGAATTAAACAAAAACGAATGGACTTCTACCACCACAAAGGCGCATCCCCTTACTATCCGCACTAGCAATTGTCGTAGATTTTCTTAAAGTTGTCTCCTCTAGTTTATTTGTTTAACTTTGCCATTCCGACAACGAAAACTAACGAGAATACCAAGAATGGAAGATAAAACTTAATATTTTGATAAAACTATGATCTGCTCTTTTATTTTCGGTTCCTGTCCTGATTCTACTTTTTGAACTTCGTCGTCTGCTCTCGCTGGCTCCTCCTCTGTGCCAAACCAAATGGACAGGGTTTTTTTTTACTCTTTCCAAATCGAGCAAGGGCGTTGAAAAGTTTACCCCTAACCGGGTAGATACTCGTATACTTGTGAATACGTCGTATATCTAGGACGATGGTGTTCATTCGATTTACGTCACTGAGGAATGATGATGTTGGTTGTTTTTTCCCCTGTTTTTTTGGAGCCCAATTTTTGGTTCTTGGTCTTCGAGATTCGTGGTTCTTGGTCTTTGCTCCTTGCTGCTGTTGGTGATGCCACAAAATCCCATTAAAAATAATTCCATCTCTGTCGCATGGTGATAGTAGTGTGTTCCTTTGAACGGTGAAAAGTTTCTGTTAGTTTTATCGTGGGGTTGGCTTATCTGGGGGGTTTCTTCGGATTTCAGTTTCGACATTTTTTGTATTTTTTTGTAATTTTTCTTGTAGGCTTTGAGGTTGCGCTTGAATTTGTTTTAGACTGCTAGTGAAGGCGTAGCGCCATTGAAGTGTATTAAATCTGATTAAAGTACTTAGAGGTTAGTGAAGCGCACTTAAGTAGTTTTGTAAGACCATTACCATACACATGAGTGGAGTGGTAAACGTTTTATTATTTTGGCGAAAACGCACCTGGCTTTTAGAAATTTTACATCGTTTGATGCAGAACCTACTTCGGATAGTCGTATCGTAATGTGTTGACTGAAGTAAAACGAAAATGTGATTTAAATATCTCTTAGGACAGATCGTATTTATTTGGCTTCACTTTCGACTGTGGAATGAATTTACATCATTGAGTCATGGGTGCTCAGTAAGAAAAATTCGGCATATTTGCCCAAGGAGTCTTAACTCGTACTAGCCCTCTGGGTTTTCTACCCACCCGCATAAAAACCGCACCGTTAAAAGCAACCAAAAGCCTGCAAAATCAAAGACAACAATGTCGTTCCAATATCTACATGGATTGCTTCAATCGTGAACAGACCGCGTTGCAGCCGAACAATCAGCGGAGAACCTTGACTGCTATGCTATAAACCAAGAGCATCCTCATTCGCTTTTTGATAATGCCCATGCCTCTGCGCCATAGAGAAGGAACGGGATTATTAAGCTGACTTTTGTTGTCCGAGAGAGGGATTTTTTACTCAATTGCCTTCTTAACCCAAAGAAACAGCGGTTGGCAAGAGTTATTCTTCGCTTGATATCAGCGCTGGTGTCGTTGTCTGCATTTATACCGGAGCCTAGGTAGACAAAGTCCTTAACTACCTCAAAGTTATATCTGTCGAGGGTGACGTTCTGTCCGAGACGTAGGTGTTGGTTGTCCCTTTTGCTTGACAGCATATACTTGGTCTTGCCCTCATTGACCGCTAAACCTATTTTCGCCGCTTCCGTCTCAATACTCGCGAAAGCGCCACTGACATCACGCTTCTTTCTCTCGATTATGTCAATATCACGCTTCTTTCTCTGGATTATGTCAATATCGTCCTCTTGTGTTGGCTTGTGAGTTTTGCACTAATCTTTCAAGTACAATGTTGAAAAAATCGCATGACAGCGCATCGCCTTGTCTAAATCCTTTCTGGACATCAAAGGTCTCGGTGAGATCTTTACCGACCTTGATGGAGCAGCGTGCATTCTCAATCGTCATTCTGCACAGACGGACGAGTTTGGCAGAGATGCCAAAACTAGACATTGCTCTATATAGCTGGTCTCTATAGATGCTGTCATACGCGGCCTTAAAATCGAGGAGTAGGTGTTGGGTATCGATCTTCTCAAAGATCTGCCGTAGTGTGAATATCTTGTCGATGGTGGACTTTCCTGGCCTGAAGTCACACTGATATAGACCTATCAGGTTGTTGACGAACGACTTCAGCCGTTCACACAATACAGCGGATCGTATATGTGATGTTAAGGAGACTGATGCCTCTGTAATTGGCGGAGCTTAGAGGGTCTCCTTTCTTGAGAATCGGACAAACAATTTTGAGGTTCAATTCATCGGGCATACTTTCGTCCGACCATATTTTAGAGACGAGTTGGTGTATGCTCCTTACCAAGTCATCGCCTGCCGCTTTGAAGAGCTCGGCAGTCAGGCCATCCGCTCCAGCATCTTTGTTGGACTTAAGCTTCGATATAGCTATCTTCACTTCATCCAGGTCGGGTGGACGGAATTGTTGGTCATCATCGTCCAGGTTGAAAGGTTGATTCTGCCTAGCAGCGGTATTTGGTCCGTCGTTGCCGTTATACAGTCTGCAGAAATGGTATTTCCAAATTCTCGGCATCGACTGCGATTCTACTACGATGTTCCCTTGTTCATCTCTACAGGCTTTTGTTCGGGGTTTGTTTCCGCGGCATGTTATTTTTACCATTTGGTAAAACTTCCGAACCTCATTCCTGGAGTAGCATCTCTCAATTTCCTCGATCGCGCGCTTCTCATACTCTTTCTTCTTCCTCCTGAGAAGCCGGTGTTCGTCTCTCCTCTTCCGCTCATAGAGCTCATGAGCAGCTCTGGTCTTTCTAAGCAGCGCCGCGTTATATGCATCTTGCTTAGCTGCATGTGCTTGCCGGCATTCATCATCGAACTAGAAGTTTCGTTCGCGTTTTGGCAGTGTTTCCAATGGTCTTCGATGCTTGATGCTGGCGGCATTGGACCTCTTAAGAGATTAAGAGACACTCGATCGGAAAAGGACTTGGCGATCTCTTGCGATTGTAGCCGTCTGACGTCGAATTTTCTCACAGCATTAGTTTGTCTTGGCGTAGTTTGGGATATCCGCAACCGTACCTTGGCTACAACAAGGTAATGGCCCGAGTCGATGTTGGCTCCTCGGAACGTACGGACATCCATAATGCTGGAGGATTGTCTTGCGTCGATCGCAATGTGATCAATCTGGTTGACTGTTGATTGATCAGGAGTTCTCCAAGTCCCCTTGTGTATGTGGAGATGTGGGAACCGCGTGCTAGCCACGACAATGTTTCGCCCCACCGCAATGTCGATTAGCCTGAATCTGTTAGCGGAGGTGGTGCTGTGCAGGCTTTATTTTCCGATTGTTCCACCAAAGATACCCTCTCTTCCTAGCTTTGCATTAAAATCACCGAGGACAATTTTAATGTCCTAGCTAAGGCATTGCTCGTAGGTCTTGTTGAGGAGCTCGTAGGCATCCTTGGTGTCGTCATCTTTCTCCTCTGTGGGGGCATGCGCGCATATAAGGCTAATGTTGGCGAATTTAGCCTTGATGCGAATTGCTACGAGGCGCTCGCTTACATGCCGCAAGCTAAGGACTTCTTGTCTTAGTCTGCCTCCGACAACAAATCCGCATCCAAATAAGCGCTGCTTTTACCGTTGATAGCAATTGCCGTAGTAGATATCGCAGTTTTTCATCTTCTTTTTGTCCGGCCCATCCCATTGCATTTCTTGGATGATGGTGATATCTGCTCTGCAGCAATCTATGGCCTCCAGTAGTTTTACCGTTGCACGTGCTTTATTAAGGGGCCACGTACATATCCGAAGTTCGTTATCTTTAATTTGTTTGCATGCAGTATCAACAGTAGACCTGTCCGTATCCGAGGCTTGTCTTTTCTCCATGGCGAGGCAGTGCCCCCCTGCGGCACAACCCCTAACCTGGTAGGCCAGTTCCATTTTCGAAGTCAGTATATTGCAATAACAGTTAAGTTTCGGCCGACCTCACTATTGAAGTAACATAGACTAGACACTCTTGAACCTCTTCAACTTTATCCGGTTGCTCTGCACCCCTAATTTGGCTATTTGCTTATTGACATTAAGCTAGAAATTGGTCTTATCGCTGAACAAAACTTTAATCAAAACTAGTGGATGTTCTTGAAGGTTTTCAAGAGCTCAACGACTGAAACAGAGACGACTCGTGAGGTCGGACGGCATTAGTTCTAACACGAATAACATTTTGTTTTGTTAAATTGTAACAAACTCTGCTCACATATACTCGTATAAGTTTCTCACCCCAACAACAACACAATTAATAGATAGCTCCTTTAACTTCCCAAAATAGGAAACTATAAATCGTAAACTGTCAATGTGTCTATAAACTCCAGACAGAGTGTGACTAGCGTGACATGCAACAAACTATCAATACATCCACTATCAACAAAAATATTCAATAAACGTCGTCCTTAGTCATAAGTCAATTTAATGTCTTTGCCATCGATACACACTAGGTCATGCGTTGTGTCACCCTCCGATGACTTCTATCTTTCACATTGACGACGGATATCCCCCAGCTAGACAGTTCATCCGGTGTAGAGTCAAAAATATCACAACTAATGCAATTTTCGCTGTAAAAAGAAGAAAAAATATTTACGTTGACATAAAATCAATTTCACGAATATTATCACACATAAAGTGGTTAAATTGATCCTTGTAAGGAAGAAAGGCTCTCAGCTCTGAGCTCTTAGCCGAGAGCTGTAGCCTGTGAGCTTTATATGACTGCAATGTTGGGGGTGGAGTTCCTCAGAGTTTCTTTTTATAAATTGATAACACCGCCATAAAATTTGATGGAATATGGTATGTGCATGTACCTACATACCAAAAGGACTACAAAATTCTAAAAATGAAAGGCGAATAAAGAAGGGACGTAGATAGGATTGCTGAAAAGATACTTTCGTGCATCAGCTCAGAAATGCATGTTGCTATGTTTGGGGGTATTTACAATTTACTTAGCTGGGGGAGAGAAAACTTCGTACACATTTATCTTGGTAAACGTGTAAATAAATTGTACGTGATGAAGGATACAAACTTGAGTGAATACATCCTGTATTACTAGGAAGGCAATATGAGGTATTAAGGAGCGTGAGAGGGGTAGATGTTAGTTCGATGAAATGGATGTTGCTCGCAACAATGTTGTCTATAGCCCAAGGTATGTGAAATACAAGGACCAGCTAACAGCGTCTGCAGAAACTGGCAGGTGTCGTCATAATAAACCATCTCTTACTAATAGCTCCTTCAAACGGAATTCCTTGCTAAATCTAAATATAAAGAAAATATGCAGACAAAACAGTGAGAAGTCCTTCCGATATTCTCGTCATATCCCAATATCGAATGTTGTAGTGGGGAAAAGGGGTGGCAGTCTAAGGATAGAGGGTTTTATCTCACATTTTTTAGTTGGTTGTCACAGTTGCGCCAATCCATCTGTTTTGACTTTTTGACCGCAGCCCAGCAAGACTTCTGGAAGCCCCAATCATGTTACTACAGAAGCTCTAAATCAGCGGAGGACTAAAAACCTGTTGCAGCTAAGCTCCATTCAAGAAGACAAAAAACAAAAAGCTGTTTATGAACTCTTCTCCCGAGAAATCGCAAAAGTCGAACGGGCTTCAGACGCGAACTCTTGAGGACGACCATTTAAGGCACAGGGAGTGTGGATGGTGTGGCAGATGATGCAAACAACAAAGACGCAGTTCCACTGAACGTAAATTAGGCCAGCAGTGACCACAGCCTCACATGAAAATCGAATGAAACTGATGATACGATCATTAAATGTCGCTTTTTCCGTGTTCACAACCTAAAACTGGGTGGAATTTGGATGTCACAAGGCAATTCACCTCCAAGAGATGTAATTTGTTTAGAAACCACTAAGAGGCTGTCGCGTTCCTGTCTTGTCTGGGACTGTGGCGGCTCCTTGAAATCTACCCATCTATGGCACATACAATACATTTCTTTACGTTGGTTGCGCGATGGAACAAGATTTCAGAAAAATGCCTCATTGCGGCTTTCATCAATTTCTAAAAGGATTTGCCTCGACTCGTAGCACCACAGGTCTTAGTGAAAATAGACCTCCTTTGTTCCATAACATTCACATCCCTGATCAACTATTCGTTGATCTTCCGCGCAGACTCTCATTTGGTTCCAGTCTTATTGATGCAATTGCACCAAAACTTTTGTTGCCTCTGAAGTATGAAATGTGTCTGTGATCAAAAACGAGTATAGTTACGATCAGAGTCGAAACCAGGAGAGAGATGTTGTCGGATGTTTATGATGCGGCGCTCGTCTGGTTTTAGAGGACAAACAAAACGTCCAACCGAAAAAACACAATTGTCAAGAATTAGGGCGAAGAAATTGTGACAAACCTCTTGCCTCTTCCAAACTGGTTCGAGAATGAATTCGATGCGTCTTATTTGAGTCAGAGATCACAATAGATGGGCAAAAATGATTTCGCCGATGGGTTTCCTAGACAAAGCTGAGAGGAAAGTTTCTTGGGATTCAAGGATGTGTTAGGCGTTACTGAGTGCTCGTCTCGTCTTAGTCTTTCATTGACAGTTGGGTTTATTTTGAGAATAAGCGCAGATTTTATGACTGTTCTGGTGACTTTTCTCCCATTTGGAGAAACATTCTATTGTGTGAAACCCGCAAGTCAACACTAGAGGCACAATTTTTCGCAAGTCTGTATACACATTGACAACGAGCTGTACTTAGTGCGTTAAGGGGACAATTCCATAACAAGCTTTAAAAATGGATTTAGTCGTGAATGATGGCAAACCTAAAATATGCTGTCAATAAGAAGGGACACACAACATCGACTGTCATAATAGACAGCAATAACATAGGTATGCTCAGGGATTGTTTAGAGCTCGGTCCTGCCATTAGATCAGAAACCAAAAGAAGTGTTTCGCTCGCCAATGACATCTTGTTCGACTTAGGAAGGGAATGGTTTAATAAAGCCTTAACAAACAGCATAACAAGTCTGTATACTAGACCCTCAACATCCCGTAACCTTTTGTGATGCAAAAACTCGGCCGTTTCAAACGTTAAACTCTTCGAATGATTTGTTGACCCTTTCAGCGTGCCCGAGAATGTAGGAGAAATTCTACGAGCTGTACAATGACATGGACCTGATCAGAATTACACATTATTCCCCTAAGATAGGCTAGGACATACAGTGCAAATGAACACCAGTGCTCCAGGAAGGAATCCCTCGCCTTAAATACCTCGTGCAAATGGTAGGCACTTAGCCCGAGACCGCGCTCACAAGAAAGCCCTGTTGTTCGGGGCCTGGGCCCAACCCAAACCAAACCATTTAAGTAAGTAAGTAAGCTATGGGTGACACTCCCACTGAACTGAAATTGAGCTGTTGATTTTCTTATTTCGTCGAGAAGTGCAATTGGGGTCTGAAGGCATATGAGCACCATCTTGCTATTTTTCTGGAACCTGTTTCAAACTACTACTTCCGTTGCGTTAAGATCTTTGGATGAACTTACATTATATTGCACGGGTTTGCTGGTTTACTGGGAAAAAATTAAAGACAATTGGCCCAAGACCGGAACCCTGTGGTATCCCAGTATTGATTCTTTAAATATTTTTGAAAACCAAGTTACCAGATATTCTGGGAAACAAGTTAAAGCTGTTTAAATATAAAATATTTTAAACGCTGTCAAACGGCTTTTGAATATCCATGGGGAATGCTACAGTGTCCATTCCTTTTTGTTGAAACATCGGTGCAAAAGTGTAGCAGCAAATTAGTTGTTTATTTTGGAAGTCCAAACTCTCACTGATACATGAGCTGAACTTAACTCTTCTCGCTCAGAAGATGAATGTCCTTAACCTAATTGACTCCAAGGCTTTGCTTGTTCAGCACAGCAACTGATATTCTTTATAACTCGAACAACTTTAGCTTTTTTAAAAAGAAAATTGTTTCGACCTTTATCGGACGGCTTACCGCATGACATGGATAATGTCTTCAGTTTTACGTATGACTATTTTAAATATCCAGAGATGTATGTGTGTAATATAACTCTTAAGCAATGACTTGCATCCTATAGTAACATGGTCAATTTTGGTATTTTTGGGAGTTTGCCGGACTCAGAACGTCCACTGATCCTAAATCTGTGGCAGACGTTGTGTCTGAAATGCTATGCCTTCTGATTGTGCTACCAAAGATTGATTGATTCTTACTCCCTGCTTAAATACATTGTTTGCAGAAAAAGTCTTTGGTAGCACCTGATTTTTATGTTGCGATAAAGAGGCAAATCTGACTAATGTTGACGAATGCATTAAGAGCAGTCTAGGATGGTCGGTAGCCCGTTCAAGATTTGAACATTCAATGTGCAGCTCGAGCAACCTACTCTCGCCGAAACAATCAGGTTTAAGGAAGCACCATAGCTGTACTATAGAGACCGCTAAAGTTGTTGATGATGATATCAGGGAATCTCTGGACGAGGTTAAAGTGAATTTCCTTGTGCTCCTGGATTTTTCGAAGGCATTCGATACCGTTGACCATACTAATCTCTGCAATAAAGCTGTCTCTGTTGGATCTTATACGTCCTACTTCCTTCTCAAGAAAAGAAGTGTTCCACAAGGTTCTATTTTGGGCCCTCTTCTATTTTCGATGTATGTTAACGAAATCCCTTCAATCGCAACTTCCTCCATCCACAATGTTTCTCGATGACGTTTAACTCTATCGAAGTTGCCTACTAGGGATGATCGCTTTAGATCAATGAAGAATGGGCTAAGAAGAATGGGCTCTTCCTAAACCCTTCTAGAACAAAATGCATAGCTATCAGCAAGAAATCGGTGAGGCTTTAAATTTTCCTGAAATTGTATTGAACCGCTCAAAAATAGACTACGTGGACACTGAAAAGAATGTAGGTTTGACTTTCAACAGGACATTGACTTCGAACAATCATATTAATGCAACCGTTGGCAGAGTGTATATAATGTTACATCAGCTTTGGATGTCACATAACTTTATTCCCCTAAAAACACGAATGTTGCTAGCAAAACGCTCATAATTCCTATCCAAAGCTATGGCTATAGAGACGAGCTATAAAGAGCAATGTGTAGCTTTGGCATCCCTGCCAAACTCGTCCGTCTGTGTAGAATGACGATGCACGCTGCTCCATCAAGGCCGGTAAAGATCTCACCCAGACCTTTGATGTCAAAAAAGGATTTAGACAAGGTGATGCGCTGTCATGCGATTTCTTCATCATCATTCTAGAAAGAATGGTGCAAAACTCATGCGCAAACACAAGTGGAAGGGGACCTTAGCCAACTTAGCGTGCGAAACTGGAGGCAGCTAGCAAAAGATCAATCTTGTAGATTGAGACCCAGGTCCACCCCGGACTGTAGCGCCACCTAAAGTAAAAACTAAACGAGCTACGGCTGCGAACTTTTCTGTAAAAGCGATGCAACAAGCAGAAGAAAGCTTAACGTTGCATTTAACAATACTTCGCGTTATGTCTTCACCCTTTGACTTGATAGGATCTCTATGTTCTGAAAATCACTCTATATCATGAAACTCAATCATCTCATCCGCTACAGAAGTCTCATTTTGCTCTCAAATGTGATTCAAGCCAACCAGCCTAGCTACCGCTTTAATAAGTTGCATATCAGCACCTCAAACAGATCACTCCAAATAATTTACACCCGTTTGCACCTGGGAGACAGTTTTGCATCCACTCCATTCGCTTATGGATCTCCTCACCGCAGAATGTTTAAGAGGTGGGTGCCACTAGGCGGTCTCGTTTGGGCCTTAAAGAATTCGTACTATTTCAGATTTTGGGGCCATGTCGTTCTAATAATTTATGATAATGTATGTTACATACTCTATCCTTTCTCTGAAGATTCATTGACGATGTTTGAATCTTATCATGCTCTGCCCTGTGTCCAATAAAATTTGATTGTATAATATTTCATATACCCCTGCGGGTAGGGGTTAGAATATACCCGCGGTAGGAATGCCTGTCGTAAGAGGCAACTAAAATCCATCTGGGCCGGATTCCCAGATCCGTGAGGGGGCGCTGATCAATAGAGCACCGCGAACGGAGCCCTCCGGATACCTGGCGCCCTCTAGTTGTAACCTAGCCTTACCGCATTACAGGGGTCTCTGATGCGGTAGACCTCCCTTCCCCCATACTCGTGGGATCTAAATATGAACCTAGACAAAAACAAAACAAATAATACAAACAACGCAAATAACGCAGTAAATTCAACGAATTTACCGCAGTCGTTTGATCCCTTCTCTAAAAGTTCAAGGGTATCGCGATCTCCACCACCAAGATCGAATTTCTCCGGGAAAAGAAGTCCGCCCGAAGCGCCTACGCGCGAAAAAACGGACTCAGTGACAAATAAAAGCTTGGAGGACGAAAACAACGCACTCCGTACGAAGCTTAAGCAAATGGAGCTACTTTTTCAAGAGTTTGAAAAAGAAGTAGACATACTCCGAGAGGAAAACAAGGCTCTGAAAACAAAGCATATAAACGAAGCCCAAGAAAGCAGTCCACTCCGCTCAACTAGTCGCGAATACCATACGGACGAAGAAGAGCTTACGCGCGAAACAGATTGGACCCTAAAGAAAAGACCGTCTAAGAAACGTAAAGCTGGTTCCTCACCTGAAGTCGTTCCAGAAAAGAGCCAGGAGTCCCAAAAAAACCAACTCCCAACAAAATTACGTCTTCCACCTCCAATCAACGTTGTTGGGGTTTCAGACTATAGCAAGTTGCATTGCTTTCTCAAAGATACGCTTAAATGTAGGTATAAGGTTACATCACTGCGCAACAATGTGTGGAAAGTTAACGTCGAAAACTCCGATGACTACCGAGCATTGTCCGAAAAATTAAACACTGAGAAGATCTAATGGTACACTTTCGAAAACAAGTCAGAAAGACCATTACGTGTAGTAGCGAGAGGACTTCACCCTTCGTGTACTAAAAACGATATTGTAAGCGACCTCCATGCAAAGGGCTTTCAAGTTCTAGACGTCGTAAATATTATTAAAAAAGAAAAGAGAAAAACAGAGGAAATCCTGGTTAAGCGGGGACTCCCACTGTTTGTGCTTAGTTTCGATAAGTCCGAAAATAAAGAAGAGATCTATGGTATCAAAACTATTTTAAATATCGTAGTCAAAATCGAACCTGTGCGAAAGAACACAAGATCGATCCCGCAATGTAAGCGTTGCCAAGGCTTCAATCATACGCAGACCTAGTGCCAAAAAGAACCGCGTTGCGTAAAATGTGCCGGTAAACATCTCTCAGAAGAGTGCAACTTAAATAAAGAACTTCCACCGTCTTGCATAAATTGCCAAGGAAAGCACCCAGCGAAAGAACTCCAAAAAAGGCGCGATACGCTTAAAAAAACCTTACGTCCAAACCCAAACGCAACTACAAATAAACCTAATGTTTCTAAAGAACAGGCAGTGAAAGAAAGAAAATCCGTAGCGGTAAAGTCGAAAGATATACAAAAAAAGATCAAAGGAAAATCCGCCTCCGATTGACGTGCTAACGTATGCACAAGCTGCGTTGAAGGGAAATAAAAAAAGCGGTGTTACGCCAGATCCAGTGGCTCGCGTTTTCTCCCTAATTCTCACGACTCTTGAGGAGCAAGGCAGAACAAATAAACTTGTAGTTGAAAAGTTGTGCAATCCCGAGAAAGAAATACGTAAAACTCAATTCCAAGCATGAATATGAAACAAGTGCTTAAAATATTGACGTGGAACGCAAACGGCCTTATTAAAAAAAACTCGACGAACTGGAAGTGTTCTTACAAAAAGCCAATATCGACATTTGCTTGATTTCTGAAACTCACTTGAGGAAAGGACCTCGTGTGGAACTAAAGGGATTCTGTGCTTATCATGCATACCACCCATCAAAAAATGCCAGAGGCGGATCCTCATTGTTCATTAAAGATTGTATTGAGCACTCTATAAATATGAAGATTGAATGCGATGCAATGCAGTTAAGTTCGGTTCGCGTAAAATATAACCACCTGCACTACAACATTGCATCCATTTATTGTCCTCCGCGATGCAAGCTAGAAAAGAATGACTTTAAAGGTATCTTTGATTCACTAGGACCGAATTTCATAATTGGTTGTGACTTTAATTCGAAACCTACCTTCTGGGGCTCAAGATGTAATACAACGAAAGGCAGAAAACTCTATGAAGCCGGTATGCATGTAAAGTTGACATTTTCTCGACAGGAAAACTAACATATTGGCCTTCGGATATAAAAAAGACCCCCGATCTTGTAGACTTCTTTGTCACAAAGGGAGCAGCCAACATTTCTACAAACATCGAGGAAAGTTATGGTCTCTCCTCAGATCACTCACCAGTCATTTTACCACTAAGCATACTCTTAATTAAGAAAGAAGTGGCGCCTAGATTAACTAATAACAAGACTAACTGGGACGGTTTTAGAAACTACTGCAATGAACACATTGTTCTAAACGTGTCGCTAAAAACACAAAACGAAATAGAAGACGAAGTCGACAGATTCATCAAAGTCCTGCAGAACGCTGCCTGGAACAACACTCCAACTCCAACAAGAAAAGAGAAAGAAAGTAGTGAAATAAAATATCCGCCGGAAATAAAAGAACTGGTGAGAGAAAAGAGGAGAGCGCGCAAAAGATGGCAACAATCCCGTGCTCCCCGACATAAAACATACTTAAACCACTTATGCAACAAGTTGAAGGAAGCAATACGAGATTACAAAAATCGGAGTATCTCTTCATATCTCGAAGGTCTGACTGCCGAAAGAAGTTCAAATTACTCCCTCTGGAAAGCCATGAACGGAATCAAAAAGCCTCAAATGCAATTTCCTCCCATAAAAAAAAATAATGGCGAATGGGCAAAAGGAGATTAAGAGAAGGCGGATCTATTTGCCGAGCACCTAGAAGAAACGTTTAAGCCTTTTGATGGACAGGCGTTAACAGGAGGTTCTAATTATATAACTACGCCACCGAAAGTTGCCAAAGTTATAATGGTCCCGAAACCAGGCAAATCTCTAAATGAAAAAAAGTCCTACAGACCGATATCGCTTCTGCCGATAATATCTAAAATATTTGAAAAACTCCTATTGAAGCGCTTGCAACCGATCATTGAAGAGAGACGTCTAATTCCTGATCATCAATTCGGTTTTAGAACTAAGCACTCCACAATTGACCAGGTTTTTAGAACTACGAATGAAATTGAGAAAGCCCTAGAGGGGAAAAAGATATGTTCTAGCGTGTTTCTTGACGTGTCTCAAGCCTTCGATAAGGTATGGCATAAAGGCTTAAATTTTAAGCTAAGTCAGGTTCTTCCGAGAGAGCTGCATACGATTCTGAAATTGTACCTGGAAAACAGAATTTTTCGTGTTAAACATGGCACCAAATTCTCGGAATTTAAAGAGATCGCTGCTGGCGTTCCGCAAGGAAGTGTACTTGGTCCGGTATTGTTTTTACTCTATACTCGAGACATACCGGAAGAATCAGGTACCATAGTAGCCACGTTCGCGGACGACACGGCGATACTAGCTACAGATACTTCAGTCGAGTTAGCTACTGGAAAGCTACAACCGGCTTTGTATAAAATCTACGAATGGACAAAGGTATGGCGAATTGTTCTCAACGAGACCAAATCTACTCATGTTAATTTTACTTACCGGAAAATAAGCAACCTTCCCATTTTCATTAACTCGGTACAAATACCATATGCAAATGAAGCAAAGTATCTAGGAATGAAACTAGATGTAAGAAGAAACGTGATAAACTTGAAAATAAATTCAGACAAATGCACTGGCTACTAGGAAGACATTCCAAGTTAAGCATACTCGTACATAACCAACTGCTCATCTATAAGCAAGTGCTTAAATCTGTTTGGACGTACGGTATACAACTTTGGGGTTGTACTAAACCAAGCAACCGAAATATTCTCCAAGGCTATCAAAACAAAGTTCTAAAAGAAATCGTGAACGCCCCATGGTATATCAGAAACAGTGATATCCACAGAGACTTAGGAATAGTTACCGTCGAGGACGAAATAATGAACTTTGCTCGCAAACTCCATATTCATCTTCATGGTCATTGTAACAATAAAATACTCCAAATTCTGGACGAGACAAACTTGGTGCGTCAATTACAAAGAATGAGACCATTCGATCTGGCGCGAAAAGGACTATCCGCATATAATAGCGGTACTAACAGGTGCTTTTGCTGGAAAGCTAACTGCCCCACGCGAACGTTATTTCAAACGGAAACTACTTGATAAGGTTACTTAGTAGTAGTCGATAAGAAGGGAGGCGTGTTTTTAGTGAGTAAGAATCTCACACTACCATGAGCAACGGGTTCATAGTGTCTAGTGTCTAGCTTGGGCCAAATCTGAATTGAATTGCGAATGCCTTAAAAGAATGACATGAATTGTCTATCCACAAAGAAGCACATTCTTGTCCAGGATTCCTATCTGACCAGTGATTCAACCACCTGCGGAACACCTTTTCAAATTAAGTTTGCAGATTTTAATCATCGTTCTACACTTTGCATACATACGAGTACGACCATATCGTTCTTTGCGCTAAATAATATATTAGACTCTCGTGTTCACCCTTCTAAGAAGCATTTTTGAAACCGCTCTCTGTATCTAAAACTCTCATCTGCGTGACCATGTCTGGAATATGGTTATTCGTAGCCTCCCTATGTAAAAAAGTATCTCTATTTCCACATTCTCACTGTTGTATACCCACATATAGATTATCACATGCACTTGCAAGGATAAAATGGCAAGGGTTATCCTAAAATAAAATTGCCAGCGAAATTGATTCTGTGACAGCAAATTAAGTCTCCGGATAATGAGAATTTTTTTGTTTTTGTAAAAACTTTCAAATTGAAACCCATTCTTGTATCTTTTGTCCATGTGGCCACTCGCGGTTGTTCAAAAAAAGGGGGAAAAAACCAAACCAGGTCAAAGCAGTACCGGGTAGTTGAACACACTCTCAAACAGTCCTTTGGTGGAGGAAAACGCTTTTCTAGCTTTTTAAAAGTATTGCACTCGTGTGTACATTCATTTAATGAACTCCAGGATATGCCCCGCCGTTAGTGGTGTTAATTCTATCCTTCCACAGACAGACAGAATTAGAATTTTGCTCTGTTTCGTTGTTTTTTTTTTTAACTTTTTTGTGAGCAACTGAATTTGCAAGATCGCAGTTGTGCCACAAAAGTTGTTGCCATATGTGTACAGATTCTGGACAATATTCTCTTAATGAGGTCGTGGAATGGATAATAATATCTTTGAGTTGTTTAAGAGATGAACTTTTGGAACAAACTCCATCTGGTCAAATGAAACCTTGCGATGCGATTTTAGTGAGACTTGAAGCACAATTGCGGCTTTTATTTTTAATTGTACTGTCGTTGCTGCTAAGGATATTGTCTTTATCATCACATGAATATGGTTGTCATGAGGTATGTATGACGAACTATCCTCGTAAAACAATTTTTGAAGAAAAGACTATATAGTTAGGATAAGGTACTTCTCGCTTGACATAAGGTATTACTTTGGGTGAACAGGCTCCATTCATTTATTCAATAGCTCTCTCCCCGCTGGAGTGGATTCGAAAACTCTTCAAACCACAGCTTTAACACGTATTCGCTCTAAATCACCCAGCCTTCTAAACAGTAGTTAAGTTGTGTATGTTATACCCTCCTAACAGAGAAGTGAAAGACAGTCTCATCTCCTGGAACTCGTTTTCGGATAGAATAAAATACGCTTCAACGATACGCTCCTGCAAATAAGGCGGCAGACAAAATAAAAACCGCTGTCTCTCTCCAACTATTGGCTGCACGTTCTTTGCGAGTGCCCAAATTATTCGGAAGTTAGGGACTTGCATGCTATGGGCATCACCTTCAATGGTGAGACCTACAATGTCAGTGGAATTCTAACTGACACCGTATGGTTCGAAAGAGCCTGTAGCTTTGCAAGGGAAGTATTTCTTAGAAGACGCAGTAGAGAGCTAGCGGGTTGATTGAGTAGTATAATTGAGGTAAAGGCCGCCAGTCCTGGGCAGTGAGGTGCCCAACTGGAAGTGACCGCAAGGTTGCGAAGCTCGACCGGAAGCTATATTCTGGTACCACGGGAGGTCAGGGGCCCCTGGAACTATTGTTTCCAGCCTGACCTAGGAGTTGGCCCCCTTATGGGAGTATCGTGGTGGCTGTGGTTTGCAGCCAAAGTCGCGGGGAGAGTAGAACATCTCATGGTTGAGCATATGTCGTAGCAGGCTACGACATCCATCATCCTTTTGATTGCTACGGAATCATTGGTCTATTCGATGTGGAGTTGCACTGCAACCGGATCCCATGATCCACAGAATGGCTGAGGTGTTAGATAGGCCTCGACCCTTCACCAAAGGGGAAGTTCGTGCCTTACACACGACTTCGAATCTGGTACTGGTGGTGGTATCTTTATCAGCCGAAGGGCGCTGATCAACGCTTTGTTTTGATATCTTGTGCGAAGACGCACCGTAGGCTTAAGCCTTCACGGCAGGTACCTACGTTAAACACATGTGACATCTGTCTCTCTCCAACTGGGCACCTGCCCAATTATCAAGGCTTCGCCCATCAATGACGTTGTATAATATAAAGCGGGGGCAGAGTAAATACTGGACTTATCATAAACATTATCAGACCCTTCCCCTCTGATGATTGCTATGATTTGTCCAGTAACAAGCTGCCGGTCATAGGTCTTGTTGAGTGGCAAGACCACCGGTAGTCCATACCAGGACTTAAAACACGGTACCGTGGGAGTTAGGAGCCCCCCAGACTTCGGTCCGGGCCTAACTTGTTGAGGTTGGCGCCCCCTTTTGGGAGCGTCACGGTGGCTGTGATTGAAACCTAAATCGCAGGGAGGGTGGCCCTGCTAGGGCTCAATACCCGGAGTGGAGTGGCTATAAGTGCTGGGTGCTGAGACCCTAAGATCAGTAAGAGGTTTTAGGTGGGCCTCGAATCATACCAAGAGTGGATTTGTGCCCTCAACACATTTCCGCATTGGTATTAATTGTTAATGTAGCAAATAAGCGATGGCAAGGCGTACCCTTGCTCCCATGGATGTATGGGCATCCCGTGAGGTTAAGTCTTCATGACAGGTATTCGCGTTACACCCAAGTGACATCTGTCTCTCTCCAACTAATATGGAAATCATCATGAGTGACTTCAATGCCAGATTTAGACCGGACAACACAGGTCTCGAATGCGCATGGCTTAGGAACACGAAACAACAATGGTGATCAGCTTGATGGAGAGACCATTTTTGCATTTTTACGCCCTGCTAAATGAGGACTCAAACGAACTGAGTACAACGATGAGCTCCTAGGGACTGAAAATGCGCGAACTTACGGGGGTATTGACACCGGGTCCGCTACAGCTGCAGAAAAAAACAAAACTGCGATCAACCTCCTAAAAATCAACAAAGCAGCTGGACTTCATGGCACACAAGCCGAGTTCCTGAAAACAGATCCCTACACAACGGCCTATACCCTGCTTCAAAAAATGAAAAATATCCCAGTACTGGAAGGATGGAGTTATTGTCAATATACTCGTACCAAAGAAAGGAAACCTTATGAATTAGAATAACTGGGATGGCATTACCTTTTCGTTTGTTTTCCCAAAGATTATGGAAACTATCATTCTCGAACAGACAAAGGAAAGACCCGAAATACGCTTAAGAGGCATCAAACGCTTCAAAGCCGCCTGTCCTGTGTCGATCACATCAGCGCCCTGCGTATAATTCTCGAAAAGTTAACCATGCTTACGTCACAGCTCTACATTATGTTCGTAGACTTTGAGAAGGCCTTAAACCGAGTCAACCGCGATTTGGAAATCTTTAGATTGGAGAGGGATTCCCATAAAGATTGTTGCTGTTACGAGTATAAAGGAGTCCCATCGCCGCAAGATATTTCGTTCTTTATAATGGGCAGCTTTCCGACTCTTTCGAAGTGCAACATGGAGTGAGACAAGGGGATATTCTATCACAGATCCTCTTTTTACTGGCAGTAGACGATGTACTGACCGCCATTTGAGACCATTTGAGAGACTAACCCACCTGGTTTATACCGGCCGTATCTGTTTCCTGACTAGTACCGACAGCGGAATGATCGAAATGTGTCAATCACTGTTAGAGAATGAAGAGATGAATGGCCTTAGAATCAATTACAATTATACCAAAATAATGCAAACTGACCACTCAGCACAGGAGCGCATTATTCTGGAACAGACGCCCAATGAGGAGGTCAAGAAATCTATCTATCCAGGCAGCTTTGTATCGTTCGATGGAGGAACGGATCTGGAAGGTAATAGCAGAATAAGTAAAGTCCGCAGCGCCTTTGGAAATCTGTATTCGGCGTTCTTTACATCTTTCTTGTAGTTTCTTGGGAGTATTTCGCTGTTGAGTTCCTCAAATTCTTACAGGGATATCGAGGCAATTGCTTGTTCAATATGCTAAATTGTAAGTATCGAGAGATGTCAAGAACTAACTACAAGAACAAAGTAAGACAATTACACATATACTAGGTGGGGTGAAAAGCCCCACCTCCTTGGGAATGAAAAAAATATTTTTTTAAAATATTTTTTCTATTTTATTCATTACAGCCCCCTTTTAGCTTGATACACTTATTCCAGCGATTTTCCAACTTCTTGATCCCGTCCGAAAAGTAATTTTCCGGAAGGTCTGCAAAATACTCCTCCGTGGAGTCGATGATTTCCTCGCGTGAGCTGAATTTTTTATAGATGAGCCATCTTTTGAGGTTTGGGCAGAGATATTGCTCCGAGGGAGCCAAATCGGGCAAATACGGTGGATGCGACAGCAATTGGAGCCGTAAGTCATTGATTTTAGCCGTGGTTGCGATGCTCTTATGCACCGGCGCATTGTCTTCATGTGAGGCCGTTTTGCAGCGATTTCGGCCTTCAATCGCTCCAATAATGCACAGTAATACTCGCTATTGATGGTTTCTCCTTTTTCGAGGTAGTCCACGAAGAGTATGCCATGCCAATCCCAGAAAACCGACGCCATAACCTTTCCGACCCATTGAGCCTCCCTCGGCCGCCTCGCAGCACTTGTGCCAGCTTTCAGTCTATTGCCGGGCACTCATTCTGTTCTCTGGTGTGTAATAGTAGACCCATGATGCCGAACACGTCAACAACAATCAGCTGTCAAAACAAAACTAAAGACAGTATCGCACTGAAATTTGGCATGTCTGCCTAAATATGAACGGACTTCAAGGCACCATAACCCTTTTTTACAGTAGCAGCGCATTCTGGCGGTCAAGGAGGTTACTTTTCACCCCACCTAGTATATAAGCAAAAAAGCTTACTCATCATGTCAAGGCTGTTCTGACAAAGGAGAGCATCTTTAGCGCGATATGGGGAAAACATAGTCGTAACGTCCGTTTCATACATCGTACAATTCAAGTCTACTCGATCGGACTCAGTCAAAACTGAGTTCGACAACTAAATTCTTAAGGCTAATCAGTGAATGCAGATACCCTGGACTCCAGAACACCGAAGAAGTGCTGTTAAGTAATTTAAGTTTGAATGGCTACATTTGCAGAAGACTTTTCCAACGAAGTCTCCCAACGAAATACATGTTTCTCTACGATGCTCTTCATGCTCGTCAACTTGAAGTAAGTCTGAAGCTCTTGGAAAGCACAGAATCCTTTTAGAGTTGCTAGCAGCTTTTGTGCCGTAAATGGGCTTAGACCATGGATGCCAGGCAAATTAAAGCCATCAAAGAAAGCAGCAGCGTGTGTGATGGCTTCATCCTTAACATGAATCGATAACAGATACTAGCTACGACGTGTTGTGTTACTCAGTCCACTGGCAACTTCAGCTGCAGCTGAATATGATGTGGTTCTGATTAGTTTACCTGGGAAGTGAGTGTCAAGCTTAATACATAGAATTTCTGCTTTCGACTCACTGTAGGTTCCTGATTTGTCCCTTATCAGGGTTTTGATTAGCTTACTGGTTAAGCCTACTGATGCAAAACTATTTATCAGAGGCACTTTTCCGTTGCTTTTCATATTCATTTTGCTTCGATCCCCGCACAGAGCGGCTCAACCATCCCGTAGTAAGCTGAGTGGAGTACCTCAGTCTAAAAGTTCCATTTTCCATCTTGCAATACACTGCTTGAATACAAAAATTACTTTACAATTGGTCAACACAGTGATTGTACTCTCCGTTGGCAATCATCCAACCATCAAAAACAAAGTCAAACAGGCCCCCTGAACATAACCTGAGCTGCCACAAGGTTCCACTCTTACCCTTGCTGTCGTTAGTTTTTTTTTTATTTAATCCCAAACTCAATTGCCTACTTTAAGGGGAAAGGAAAATTCACACCAAATCTATGTTCGCTTCCAATCAAGTCGTTTTCGTTTTTGTTTTTGTTTTTGTATTTTTTTTTCATGCCCCTCGGCAACGATGAGAAAAATAACAATTTTTCCATCGGAATGCTTTGGTTTTAACTTCCCCCCGGCTGCGCTTTATTGCAAACAAAATTCTTTCCAAATAACCACCATCAAATCGGAAAACTTGCCTTAAATGTCATCGATGCGTAATGAGTTTTCGATTCGCAATCATCGATTCCTTGAGTTCGATACTCACATAGTGGCATGGATGAGAGTTGAGTGAAAACAAGGACAAGGACTAGGAGTAAGACCAGATAGTTGATACCAACGCCAATACTAATGTCGATGTTGATGTTGGTGTCGATGTTGATGTTGGTATCGGCATCGGTGTCGGCTCTATAGTATCAATTGGCACACCAGGCACGTACCGTGACGATTGAATGATTTTCGTGCTGTAGCTTGCTGCAAGGAGGAATTCATTTTTCTTTTCGCCTTTCGATTCTATTACTATTCCGTTGGTGAGTTTCCGATTTCGACATTAGAGTTGCGTCTGAAACCTCCTTCCTTCCTTCGATACGGAAGTGCTTGAACATATATATACACCCGCAACACAACACACTGGCCATGCATTGGTAACAAATTTGCCCATAATCCTGTCAGTGTAATATCCGATATGGAGGATCTATAACCACTCCCAACATTTATCCGGTAGAGTAAGGTGGTAGACTCGTTGTGAAATTAAAAATTCACTTTCAAAAATGAAATAAAAAAAGTGTAAAAGTTCTTATGAAGATTCCTGCTACAACTATGTAAGACTTGTATCCATGGCTACCATCTTTGAGCTCTAACAATACTCTGATGTAATTCCGCCAAAAATAGCAAAAGTTTCATGGAAACTTACTCTACGATGTGGATGGGATGAGGCAGACTGTGACTGATGGGGATGATTGAAAGGAAGAGAAGTTGGTTGGATTAATTTGTTGGGAATGGGGATGCATGTGTGCGTGTAGTACTCGTAGTATATCAAAATGTTTGGTAATAAAGTTTTATTAGGTTTCTGTGTTCCACCTTTGAATTGTTAGTAGTAGCAGGCAACCTGACGCAGGCATTTACATTGTGCTCGTCCTATGTTGCCAGGCAAAACAACAGAGCACATACTCAACCCCTGTGGTTAGTGCGATATGAAGCCGGATGGAGCAAGCCGGATGTAGAGGGAAGGATGCCCATTACAAGGAGAAAACTTTTAAAACTTCTTCTTTTCCACCAACAAATACTTTGTCTTTGGTTTACAGATTATTTGACAGCGTTTATTGTTTTGGTTTATCTTTTCTTCTTTCCCATCTATTTCTATTTCTGATTCGGATTCCGATTCCGATTCAGATTCCCTTTTTCCGATATTTTATGTCTTCGAGTTGGGAATTCGATTATACCAACGCCTGTGCTGACTGTATGAGTATGTGTAAATTTATTTTTGTGTAGCAGGAAGATCAAGGAGTCGAATGTAATAGAGGGAACGTTTTATGGAAGTTGTATGGTAATTGAGGAGTTATTTGGCAATCGTATGAATAATTTAAATTTCTTTGCACCCAACGGATGGACAGTTAGAGAGCAAATATGATTTTTCAAATCGATTTCATTGATATATTCTTCGGCAAAGCGAAAGGTCGGCAGAGGACCGTGCTATGCATCAACTGGATGTCCGAAAGTTACTCAAAAAATAATCAAAATCAGGAGGTTTACCTAGCTTAGGCTCCTGATTAATTATCACAAACCGTTTTGAGTTTGTTTTGTGGGTGTAAGTCTTGTGGCATCTTCCTATTTACAATAGCTACGCATTTCCCATTGGTGAAAGCCTTAGACAAAAAGTCTTGAGCCTTAATCCTGTAAGAGAAGAACTGATAATTATCCACATTCACAAGCTTTGAGCATTGCGGTCACTACGACTTACTCTGCCAAACCCTTGCAGCAGTGTCGTAATCATAAATTTAAGACTTTTTTGGTGATTTCTAGAGAGAATAGGGATGGGACTGGAGATCTTGCCACATAGTTGAAAAATACAACCAAAGAAAACGGACTAAGGCTGGTTAATTTTACGGCGGCCCCAAACCAGCATACGTTTCTCAGCCCTCAACATTCACAAAGGGACCTGATCACATTTTGATCAATTAACTGTTAACCAAATCGATCCCGTTGCGGGACCCCCGTCCAATTATCAAGGCTTTTTCCATCAATGACGTTGTCTAATAAGCAGGGGTAGAGCAAAACTGGACTTAACTGTTGTTAGACAGCATCAGACCTTTACGCAACTAATTTGTCAATCTACAAGCTGCCGGTCATAGGTCTTGTTGAGTAGCAAGACCACCGGTAGTCCATACCAGGACTTAAAACACGGTACCGTGGGAGTTAGGAGCTCACTGGACTGTGTTCCGGGCCAAACTTTTTGAGGTAGGCCCCCTTGTGGGAGCGTCACGGTGGCTATGACTTAAGGTTGCACCTGCTGGTCTCACCCGATGAAGAGTTGCAATAATTACTGTGTGCTAAGGCCTTAAGATCAGTAAGAGGTTTTTGGTAGACCTTGAGTCATACCGAGGGTGGATCTGTGCCCTTAACCCAGTTCCGAATTGGTATCAAAGGAATTGACGGAGAGCGATGGTAAGGGGTATCCTTTCGGTATCCAAACGTTCCGAGGAGCTAACACTGACTTGGGTCACATGCATAGGATCAAGGAGGCATTGCTCGTAGGTCCCGTTCAAGAGCTCGTAGAACCTAACAACAAATCCGCATCAAAGCAGTGGCTGCTTTTGATGTGGATAACAATCGCCGTAGTAGATTTCACAGTTTTTCATCCTCTTTTTGTCCGCCCCATCGCATCGCATTTCTTGGATGGCGGATCAGCTAGTTTTGCGGCTGCTACACGTGGCCTATTTAGGGACCTAGCATTCCACGTACATATCCGAAGTTCTTTTTTCTTAATACGTTTTCATGGATTATTAACAATAGATCGGTTCATGTCAGAGGTTTGTTGTTACCTGGTAACTTTCGTAATTTTTCCATGGTCGGGCAGTTACCCCGGTGACACAAACCCATTTTTAATACCCCTAGGACGAGAGGTCGGTTACACCTAAGCCAGTTACCCGTTTGGGGATGTGAGCGCTACCGTTGGTCCATAAAGGAATCATTTACCACCATCTCTTCTCCAAGACCCTGACTTACACTCGGAAACACTTACCGGCCTGAATTTCAAATATGCCGGAGGAGCCCAGATAAAGTCTCATCTGTTTCTGGATTTCACTTCAGCTTTCCATGTGGGGTATTTATCCCTGTCCCGTTTATAGTGTTGCTATTTTTTTCTGTTGGTCAGCACTCGTATTTATAAGTTTAGCAACTCGAGTCCGCATGGAGACATCGGCCATTACCCGTCGGTTACCACGTGAAGGTAAAATAAACAGAATTAATGTGTAGTAACAGTTGCAACACTGGATGTCGATTATTACTTTTCAGAGTTTTTTTTAACAAGAATGAAGGCTTCGGAAGTTGGTCTCCTAGTAGGAGCGTCATTGTGGGTATAGTTTAAAAATAAAGTCACAGGATGGGTCTTTATACGTCGTGGAGTTGCAACTAAATGCTGGATGCCGTCACACTAAGATCGGCAAAAGGTTTTAAGTCGAAGTAGACACATTGCAATGCGAATCCTTGCTCCCTAGAATCAATGGGCATTCAGTAAAATTAAGTCTTCTTAGACAAAGGTTCTCTTGAAACATTAGATAAGTTCCGCCTTGTAATAGTGGATTAAAATCGGCTAACAAGGCGAGAAATTGATGAATTATTTTGAATTTGTTGTTCACAGTACTCGGTATTTTGTTATCTATCAGGCTTCAGTTTGAAGGATCTGAAACGACGAAGTTTTCATTCATAGAAACGAAAACTCCTGTGACTGACTGACTGACTGACTGATACTGACTTTTGCCATCACACGTCCAATAAGAAGCTAGTGGATGGCAATCAATATTTGAAGTAATTGCTTAAGTCGTTTCGAAATTACAATATAAACGGTATTTGCGTCAAAATTCCCTTTAATTCCATAGCACCATCTTACAAATCCCAATTACTCGTAGGTATACGAGTACCTATGTTGTTTTATTCTTCTTTATACATAAATTTCTTAACCAAATATTTATGCGATTTAATATCCATCTTCATTACACTCCACTTATGGGTGGCTGCCCAAGAACCTCTTCGTCCTTTGGCCAATACTGGCCTTTCTACTCCATCTAACCACATGCTCCACTTCCAATAATCAAATAACTAAAGGATCTTCTCCTCTAAAGATGCCTAATATCGAAAGTTTCCTTCTTCAGGCCGGAAAGCTGGACCAAAAAAAAAAATAGAAATAAAAATAAAAAATCCTGCAAAAACTTTCTAATTCCTTTTAAACTTATCCTGAGGGAATATAGGAACCGAAACCGCCGACATAGAAACCATCCCACCATGGGAGAACATGCGTCGAAAAGGAACAGAAAAAAAAAACAAAAAATATCTGAAAAGGAAAAAACTTAACTCATAACTTTTAGCTTTATCCCTAAAATCCTTCAGAAAATATTCCATTCTCTTGCCCTCGTCGGTTTTGTTCCTGCGTTGGGTGAGGTGAATTGTTGGGCTTATAAGTTTGTCTACTCTGTCAAAATGTACATATATTTGACAAAAGGCTCTTGTTGTTGTTATTTTAATGGGATAAAATAGAAGGCGAACAAGAATGTAAGGACGAATATAGGAAATAAGATATTTCGTCATTTAAATCGTTGGTCTTTTGTGTGTATCTTTTAAACGATATCTTCATTGATTAGCCGCAAGCCAAAAAAAAACCCATGAAGCGAACTAATATGTCAAAGTAAGGACGCTTTGATTTAGAACCTTCTCGTTAATTTGGATCTTTTGCTTCAGGAGCTTAACTACAGGGAAGTTGAACTTTGCTGCCAGTGTTGTTAAAATGGAAAAATTTAAAACGATGATAGTATTTGGAGGATATTGACAGGCCAACGGTCTAAGTGGTCTTTTTATCTTTTTTTAAAATCCTTGCTGGATCCGTTCTTGCTTATATTATTACTATCCATTATTGCTTACTCCGAAGTGGACCAAGTTAAAAGCCTGAGTTCCCAAATGTAATAGGGCTGCAGACTGATCCTATTCGAATTCTTTTAAAACCATCGAGGGCCCCCATATGAAGCAACATCTATGACATCTTTGAGCATTTCAAGTGAAGAATGGTAAGTCGGAATACCATTTACGACCTCCAAACTCATTCTAAAGCTTAGTAGTAGTTGACTGCACCCTGTCGCAGTCACCGGGTACAGGTCTTCCGCTACCTTACTTGATTTGGCAAACTCATAAGTGTATTCTTCTCCGTATCGAGCAGGAGGTAATAATACTCGTAGTACCACTACAATGTCCTGTCAAAATTGGCTGAACCTCGGTAGGAAGGCGTACCGCGGATGATTTTGATGGAATGCATTTGCAGTGGCATCAGCAATTTGATTGCTTTTGTGATCTGCTTAACCGTATTCGGAGATGTGAACAATATTTTTAGTAAATTTTGAGGCAGACGAAACCTAAGTGTCTAAGTCTAAGACAACGGCTTTGAATAATCCGGTTTCGTTTATCCAAACGAGCTTCAGAAAGGCCCAAAGCACAGTGGCATAAGCTGGACTCAAAAATACTATCAGGAGTGAACTATCGAGGAAATGGAGGAGTTCTGCTCCATAACCTTGGTTCGGAAATTTTACTAAAAGAGAAAAAGAACGTGGCAAACCAACAAGACTCGAACACTCCAGATGAACATGCAAATTAAGTAGTGAAGTCACAGTCGGTACTGAGTGTATGAACAAAGTACTTCTGTAAAATTTTAAATGAGGAGAAGTGAAGAGCTTAGGCCGGTAAGAGTTTCCAAAACTAAGTCACGGTCTTGGAAAGGAGGTTTGTTTTTTTATAATTAGCGCGCACTTAAGGGGTTATTAGTACCATTAAAATGATTGCACACAGCGCGGCCGATGGAGAGTTAGGGAGGAAAGAAAGAGAGGTACCGATGTACGTTGATCTTGAATGTTTGGAGGTTGTAATGGCTAGGAAATACAGAGCTTGGGGCTAATGCTCCGTTAGATTACACCGTCAAATATTGGTTTCGAGAGTTTCGTGATGGGCGATACTCCACTACCGATCAAGTCCGCAGCAGCAGGCCCTCCGATGCGGTTACAGAGGACAATGTCAAAAAAAATACATGAAATGGTGTTGGCTGACCGGAAAGTGAAGGTGCGCGAACAAGCAGATACCACAAAGATAAGTACTGAGCGCACACGCCATATTTTGAGCAATATTCTGCATATGAAAAATGTATCCTGCCGATGGGTGCCACGCATGCGCACTCCTGACCGAAAACACGAACGCGAGAGCGTCGGTTTTCTGGGATTGTCATGGCATACTCTTCGTGGACTACCTCGAAAAAGGAAAAACCATCAACAGCGAGTATTACTGTGCATTATTGGAGCGATTGAAGGCCGAAATCGCTGCAAAATGGCCTCACATGAAGCGAAAAAAAATTTTGATTCTGCAAGACAATGCGCCGGCGCAAAACAGCATCGCAACCACGGCTAAAATCAATGACTTACGACTCTAATTGCTGTCGCATCCACCGTATTCGCCCAATTTGGCTCCCTCGGACTATTATCTCTTCCCAAACCTCAAAAGATGGCTCATCAATAAAAATTCAGCTCACGCGAGGAAATCGTCGACGCCACGGCGGAGTATTTATTTTGCAGACGTTTTAGGAAAATTACTTCGCGGACGGGATCAAGAAGCTGGAAAATCGCTGGAATAAGTGTATCAAGCTAAAAGGGGAGTATAATGAATAAAATAAAAAAAACATTTAAAAAAAAATTGCTTTCATTCCCGAGGAGGTTACTTTTCACCCCACTTAGTAATCAGGACGAATGACGAGAACCGCTCAGAAGAATAAGATAAAGCGCTATCGTAGATATTGAGAGGAAGAAATAGGATAAAGCTACGGAGGTCTTACCAAAGGCTAATACAGACGTATTAAGGCAAGAAGACCTGTACAGAAGCCCCTAGAGATAAAGAAGCAAACCTTTTGTTGTAGTAGAATTACAGTCGCTCTTGAGAATATGTGAAACGGCGAATAAGCCAAAAATCCAACAGTTAGGTAGAAAAGACCACTCAACTTAGACGAGGATAGCCAAACTTCCGTCCACATGACCAAAATGAAGTAAAGATAGCACTATCTACGCTGAGATCAATCTAAACAATTGGAGCTGACGGCTTTTAGGCCAAGGTATTCAAAGTTACTAAAAATGACTTTGTAGAGAGTCAACTCATTTCTCAAATCTGTTCAGAAGAGTGGCTACCTGATGAATGGAACAGAAGTATCGTTTCGTCCGGACCACAAAGAAAGAGATTCCCTTAACTGCGCCAGCTATAGAGGTATATGTAAACCTCCTCAACATCGGATATAAGATCTTATGCAGCATATTGTGTGATCGTCTAAAATCCTTCGTCAACACCCTGATTATAACTTATCAGTGTAGTTTTCGGCAGCACTTTCGACCTTTTCGTGGATTATAAAGCGGTGTATGGCAGGATTCATGGACACGAGCTATATTTGATAGAACCATGTGTACCTCTGTCTTCCCAACCATCCTGGGTTCTCACTGAAAAAAAAGTAAAATCTAAACAAATGCCCAAAGGTAATCAGGCGACGAATATCGATCAGCGGGAGGTCCCGCTTAAGGAGCCGTTACCGAAACGCTCAACGAGAGCATCTAAGCACAAATATGACAACAACAAAAATAATACCAGAAACAACAGACGATGTCATCAAAGCCGAAAGGTGGCGAAAAAATCCAAGCCAAAAACAAACTCAAAAAAACAGTCTAAGGGAGCTGAAGGTATGCCGTCAGCCGCAGTCGTGTTAAATGCTGATCTGGCTACAAGAAAGGAGTACTCCTATGAATCAGAAGGAGGTGAATGCTGCTATATTGACGAGGAAAATTTCTATCAGCGAATGATGATGTTTTATAATCAGAGGAAGAGGAAGACGAGGAAGCTCAGCTCGTTATGCTAATAAAAGAGTTTATAGAACAAAATTACAACAACATAGAATGCGATAACAACAGCTGAATCAGCAGCAACAACAGCAGCAAAATCAAACAATCAAGCCGCCACAACAGCAACATAGAAAACAGCAAGAAACAAGACAACAGAAACTACAGAAGCATAACAACAGCCGGAACCGCAACAGAAATAACAAAGCAGCAGCAACCACAGCAATAACAACAGCAACAATAACATCAACAACAATAGCAACAACAACAGCAGCAACCACAGCGACAGAAAGAATCTCAGCCAAGCAGATATAAAATTCGTCCTATAATTGTGAGTAACCTAGAATCTAAGGATTGCATTAGGTTATGTAAGCTAGTTAGTAAGAATTTTTATGTAAACCAACTAAGCATGCTCACGTGGCCCTAGTCCGGCCATTCGCTTATGGTTGTCCCGTGTGGTTCAACGTAGCCCCGCATTTTATGGAGACAATTCGGGTGTTTGAAAGACAAGTTCTGAGATTATATAGGACACCAGAGTCTGACTTCATCAAATATTATCCCAACAAGGCCTTTTACGATGGGGCTCGACTAAACAGGGTAGACAATTACCTGATTAAGGTGATTCGAAGGCACGTTGCAAAGGCGATAAACAGTAATAATGGGGCTTATAACCCCACTGTTATGTATCATGAGAAAACACTCCGATCCGGCTTTATTCCGCCGGAGTAGAGACGGTATCCCGGTAATATACCGCGCGCCGCCACCTCATTGCAAAGGAAAAGCGCTTTATTTACGAAGAGTATGGCGTCAACGCCAAGGAGCACTTCCGTTTTATACTGAAAAACAGCACGTCTATTGTTCGTAGCTAATTAAAGAGGTGACTACCTCGAGCGTATCGATATCCATGGCCGGTGCGTTACTCTTGTACTGTTGTACGTAAAAAACTTCTCCTAGTTTTGAGTTAGATTTAGGTTAGATAGGAAGACTTTTTCCACCTTAGTTCTGCTATAAATTCCGCCAAAAACTGATTCTTTCAAATTGAAAGAAATGGGGGTCACTTGAGTAGTAAGGTCTCATCCCAAAAAACAAAGCTGACTCTATATTAGACCTTGATCATCCTCCTTTATTGTGCTCAAGCATAGGCTCTATCGAAAGCGGGAGAGACATCCTCAGTCCTTTTTAAAAAAAATATTCAGCTCCGATTGTGTTGACGGGCCTTAGGGGAGAAGATTCTGAGCTGACAGCGACATCGGCATTGTTAAAAAACTGTTCATAAGTCGCCTGAGATGGCTAGGACATGTTAGGTGAATGAGCACCAGTAATTTAGTCCGCAGGATATTCGAATCTAACCCGGAAAGTCAACGCAGTAGGGTAAGACCTCAACATAGGTGGCGCGCACAGGTAAAAGGGGACCTAAATCGATCCGGAGTGCGCAACTGTGCGAAGTTGGCTTAAGACCGAGGTAACTAAGTACGCAAGTAAATAAGTAAGTATCCAGGTCTTCCCTCTAATGTCTTATGCTCATTACTTCCTCTGATGACATATCCACAACTTAAAAGGCGTTGCTTCTGTTCCTCACGGAAATCGCCATAGTTATCTTCTTCTGCCGAACGGATCTAGACGTACTATGAAACAATGCTTCGTAGCATCTTAGAGCCCTGCTTATTATTGGTTGCATGAGGTATCCCAATAGGCTACGTGCATTGCTATAAGTTTTCGTTTTGTGTGTGCTTTCTCACATCAATTAGCGGTTTTGATCGTAGAAAGCCAGGTAATGGAACCTTGGCAACGATTGCCTTAACCGATGAAGGCATGTTACCAAAATTCCTGGTCCTCCCCGAACTAAGCCTAGATGCTGTCAAATTCTCAACTCTGAGCCCTGAGTATGTCAAAGGAGTTTATATGGAGTTGTCGCTGGAGCAGACTCTGACTCCACAGTTAACTCTGTCTTGAAGTCGCCAGCACTATGCTCTGTCTAGAACATCCGCATGCACTAAGGTTCTTTTGACTTTTTGTTTAACTAGTGGGTTATCTTGAACGACTTCCATCGTCCTTTTTAAATAGCGCTTGAGAGCTGTGGGGACGACTAGTTCACTGTTTTTTCTATGGTGCATCTTGAGATGGACTTACTTTTTCGCATAACGATATTGTTTACTTGTAAATGGAGAATGCATGGTCGATGTTCTGATTAGTGCATTTTCACTAAACGTCCTTAATACGGCTTATGTTACAATGCGCTTTCAAGCTTCTCTTCTTTGGAGAGTTAAGCTCTAACGTTGGCTATTAAAAGTCAACGATCAAAGTTGGCTTCAGTTTAGAAATCAAACCACATTGCTTGGAACTCATCGCTGACATCCTTATTCCTAATTCTGAACATCGTAAGTGACCTTAGCCCAAATTCTCTAAGCATCAACGTTTATAAGAATTGAGAAATTGTTTTGCTTCATTCATTTTGATGAATTTTTGCAGGACTTACCTAAGGTAAAAGCCAAACCAGTCCAGAGTAGCTGAAGTTCATATGGATGTGCTTCTGCAGGGCGTTATTGGTGGATTTGGGAGTGTGCATTCGTTCCTAATTCAGAATACTAGCCGCGTAGTTGATCAAGTTGTTTGTCACCTGTTCGATCTGAATCCTGCATTTGCTGAGTAAGTTACCTTTCCATGCCAAGATCTGCAGTACCTCTTCAAATAGAGTTGGTAGAAACTCCGGTCGCAAATTATTCGTCTGGAGATGCTGAAGTCCTTTCTTTTAAATTTGATTTCTTCAACCTTTGTGCCTAACACTAAGCTCCACTTTCTCGTGCTGAGAGGTCTCTAATTTTAGCTTAGATAGCATGAACCGGTTGCCGATATCTATGCACTAAATGTCATGCTGTGACTTCTCTGACTTATACAGTATGTACACTAAGGAAAGCTGGATTTCGGATTAGGCTCGCAAATATTGGGCTCAAACAATTGCCTTGGATAGGTTGTGTGATTTAAGCCGTCCGTCGTCATTTCAGTCATAGAACTGACCCTGTAGAGATAATTGCAACGTCCTTGACACACACTTGACAAACATTTGTTTCTGAATTAAGCGCTTTTATGGATGCGGAAGCTGTCCCTTTTCTCATCACGTTCTACGAGTATATCAGTATCAGTACTCGAAGAGCGCGCCATAAAATCAGAAGATGTTCGTCTACATAGAGTTCGAGTTCTAAGAGTCCAGCTCCTGCAAGTCAGAAAGCACACAAGACAACACAAATATCTATTTGAAAATTAAACATCACTACTTCTCCAACAGAAGGAAACAATAAAGAAGAAGAGGAAATCCTCTAAGACTATTCGAGCTCGACATGTCCATTTATCACTCAAACAAGAATCCTTTCCACATTCGGAGGAAAGAAAAGAAATTCCGAACAACGTTGAAAAGAAGGAGCTGTCACATTAGGAGAAATCAAAAAACCAAGAAATCACAGAATCGGAAGTAAGATGCCAAACCCTTTTCTTTGGCGGTCAGGCAAAATAAGTACATTTTCGTAACTACCGTTCCGCCTTTCCAAGTAACCACAACACAATGACAAAATGTTTCACTAATAATACTGTTGCTCTGTGTATCATTACATCAGTGGCCATCGAAGCTTGGTCTCTTGGGAAATCGAACTGAAAGCTTCAGCACGCATATGACTACTTCTAAACAGTTTCCGCTGTGTCCAAAGGCGTATTGAGGAATCCCCCTCTTATGAGTGCCACTTACACAACCGGGTGTGCATGAATATTCTTTTTTCAACTCCACTGGATAATTCGTATATTTTCCAGAGCGAAGGACTCTGGAACGAGAGGCTATATGGTCATGGTTATGGTTATGGTGATGATGGTGATGTCGACAGTAATTCCGACTGACAGGGAGGGATGTAAATGTCATCCGCATGAGCGAGGTATGTCGGACCTTGCCTAGTCATGGCAGTGGTGATGGGGTAAGTAGTTTTCCTTTCACTTTTAAGGATATCGAATTCTGAAATAGGATTTCGGTTTTCATCCAGATTTGGATAGGTAACTTGTTGTGCGATCGTTATGAAGGTAATGGATGAAAACTCAAGTGCAGTAGAGGAGGTATGACTCGATTACATTGTAATTGGGAATAAATGGTGTGCGATTTGATAATGCAGAAGGGGGAGGTGACACACAGTGAGGACACAAAAAATAATCATCAGAGGAGTGCGACCACCGAAAAGACATTGAATTAAATATGATTTTGTCAGGCGTGAGCCCTGGTAAACAATTTAAAGTCTGTCTACAGTCAGTTATTCTGGGATTCCTAAGACTCATTGATAAAGATTACTTGGAAGAATAAAGCTCTTCCTTTTTAAAAAAATCTTACTTGGGCTAAGGCGACCAAAAGCCAGTACTTCGTTAAGGCCTGAGTTAGTATCTAGATGAATAACCCTGTTGAGAGGCAACAAAAATTCCATCCATGTTACCCCAGAATCTTGGAGAGTCAGGAAAGTTGCATTTAAAGGTCTCTGCTTCTAAAAAACAAAACAGTCTTTATAACACCAACTCCCTAACAGGAAGTGTGTGAGGTTATATTTGCAGTCCCTCTTCTCCACTAGTACACCCGTCCACACTGGAACAGTATATGGGCAATCAGACTCACTATATTAGGTATCAGGATCCTACAGGTGTATCCTTACTTACTTAATGACAGTGCCTCCAGTTTCGCACGCTATGTTAGCTGAGATCTTCTTCCACTTCCGTGCTCCACATGAGTTTCGGTATTCGTCTACTGGAGCGAATTCAAAGACAGACCGGAGCCTTGATATCCATCCGCTCTAGATGACCTAACCATCTCAGTCGTTCGATCTTTTCCATTCTAGCTAGGTCGACGTCGCTGTACAGTCCGTACAGTTCGTCGTTGTATATCCTCCTCCATTCACCGTCAATGCAGGACTGAAGATCACTCGAAGAATTTTCTTCTCGAAGCAACCATGCTTCTGCGCTATAGAGCATCGGCAAGGATTATTAAGATCTTATACAGAGTCACTTTTATTGCTCGAGAGAGAGCTTTACTATTCAATTACCTTCTTAGCCCAAAGATTGACAAGAGTTCGCTAGATATTTCAGCGCTGGTGTCGTTGTTAACTTCTTCAAAGCTATATCTGTCGAAAGTGGCCTTCTGTCCGAGACGTCGGTGTTCGGTATCGTTTTTGCTTCACATCATATAATTGGTCTTGCCCTCGTTGACCGCTCAACCTATTTTCGCCACTTCCATCTCAATACTCACGAAAGCGTCTCTGGTATAACCCTGCCAGCATCATGCTGCCATTCTTGTGTTACCGAGTGAGTTTTGCATTATTCTTTCGAGAATGTTAAATAACTGGAGCAGCTTGCATTCTCCATCGTCATCCTGCATAGACGAACGAGCACAACCAGACGCTGCTCTGTATAGCTCTTCTCTACAGATCCTGTCGTTTACGGCCTTAAAATCGATGAATATCTGGTGTGTATTGGTCTGAAACTCATGAGTTTTCTCTAAGATCAGCGCGGTGTGAATATTCGGTCGATAGTGAACTTTTCTGGCCTGAAGCCACACTTATATGGACTTATCAGGTTGTTGACGAACGGCTTCAGGCGTTCACACAATACGGCAGATAAGATCTTGTATGCGATGTTAAGGAGACTGATGCCTCTCTAGTTGGTGCAGTTCAGAACGGCTCCTTTCTTGAGAACCGGACAATCAATGCTGAGGTTCCATTCATCGGGCATGCTTTCGTCCGTCCATATTTTACAAATGAGTTGGTGTGGGCTCTTTACCAAGCCATCGCCTGCCACTTTGAAGAGCTCTATAGTCAAGCTGTTCGCTCCAGCAGCTTTGTTTGTCTTAAGCTTAGATATTGCTATCTTCACTACATCGAAGTTGAAAGGTTCATTCTGCCCGACAGCGACATTCGGTTCGTCATTCCCGTTATACGATCCACAGGAATGATCTTTCTAAATCCTCAGCACCGACTGCGACTCTCCTGCGATGTTCCCTTGTTCGTCTCTAAAGGGTTCGGTTCGAGGTTTGTGCCTAGCATCTTTTTCTTCCTGAGAAGCAGGAGTTCGTCTCCCCTCTTCTGCTAATAGAGTTCGCGAGCAGCTCTAGTCCTTCCAGAAGCGTCGCCTTGTATTCATCTTGCTCGGTTGCATGTGCTTGCCAACACTCGTCATCAAACCAGGGGTTTCGTAGCGTAGTGAAACGTAGCACATCAGAAGCGGCATCCCTGATTTCAGGTGTATCCAGGGCAATCAATATTCAAAAGCATACGAAAGAGTGCTGTGGCGCTGGCAGCCCGGTATGGGCGATGGCGTAGCTTCTTGACACTTATTTGTGTTGCTCTTGTTGTCATTTTTGCCAGATCTGAGCGGGGCCTACGGTTTATCGCCGAATCCGAACGGTACTCCTTAGAAGCTTTTTCATAGGCAATTTTACTTTCGGGAGTTTGCCATTGCCCGCCGAAAGGGTGATGACGATTCGAAAAACTGTTGGTAATGCCGGGGATAGAACCACGGACCTTCTGCGTGACAGTCCAATGAGCTAACCTTCGTGCGATCTTCATCACCGCCTGCGTCTAATATACTAACATAAATAAAGTCACCTGTTTAAAAAACTGTCAACCAAATTAACTACGTTGCTTTTAACATTGGCACAGCTTTGGTATCCTGAATGTTCGTCAGGTTAGGAATGCGAACATTCTGGTCGCTAGAAGGCCGAATATGTTATGGTATGGTATGGTAATGAGATCTAACGTTGAATGGCTTAAGACCGTGAAGTTTTCCGGGGCCTTTTTTGGTTGAGCTAACCAACAATTTTCGAGAAATCCACTACTAGCAGCATCACTGAAATTCCTGCTTTATTGGAGTGCCTGTAAAACAATCGCTCTGTTTGGAAGTGTCCCAGAACATGCACCGCTGGGACAAGGTAATTAAGAGACCTAAGCCTCCTTAGTGTGTGCAACTCTAATCGATTAGCGCGACTATGGAGCTAAATTGGGAAACTATCGGTTCAGGTCAGGTCCTCCAAAAGAAGGAACAAAATACACAAATTGTTTACTCCGAGACATCGGAGGGTTTTGACTTTTTTCAATATTCAAAATATTATTCTATAAATAAAAATCTTTTATCACTGTCAAATTAAAATAAAAAGAACATAATCCGCGATAAGACAATGGAAATTAAGCACACTAACGACAATGAAGCCATCGAGGGTCAAATTAAATTAGTACCTAACTCTGAAAGCAACCTTTATGCTGGCCCTGGTACTCGTATAGTTGCATTTCCTACCAACATTTTTCGTTTGCAAGAGCTTTCGTCTTTAGCTGTTTTTTTCTTTCTTTTTTTTTAAACTTACTCCCACCCCTCTTTCGGTAGCATGCAATGCAACTGCTTTCTATCGTAATTGGTCTGAGAATACAACCACGTGTTGCTTATGGTAAAAGCGTCAGCTCGAAACAAATTCCAAACTCAGTCCAGCACTTCCCACTGCCATCTTACTTTGGAAACCTTCACCGAGATAACAAGAACATGAAACAGAACCCTCTACTCTCCACATCCAACCGAACACGTGACGAGGTTTATTGTAGAATGCTTTCAGAAGATGGTAGGTAAACCAAGTAAACCAAGTAAACCGAGTTAACGAGCTCAAACCAAAGGACATATGACAGCGGGGCAATTGTTGCCGTCATCCGACTGCAACCCATTTTTGGTTGTTGGTACCATTGCCAGTACATACATGTGTGTGTGCATATCTGTAGAGTCCTTCAGCAGCCTTCTGGTGTCAATAAAAAATTCAACCAACCTTCTGTTACTAATGTGTAATGCCTTCAGTGTTACTCGTACAAGCGCTTTGCCATTTGGTTATCTTGATTCCTTTCGAGGCGAAACACGCTTATTGTTGTTGAGCTTTCGGGGACTAGGTCAAAAGTAGTGTAATTCAAGAAGCACGGTATGTAGAAGGAGGCGGGGTAGTACTTTAAACTCGTTTGTTTAACTCGGCGGCTAAATAGATCCACTTGACGTAGAGGCAAATTACTCATGACATTTGCACTGGGCTTAGAGCTAATAAACTATTTAGAAGGACTCCTTATGCATATTAATAATTAAAATGACAGGAAGAACGAGTGAGTATGAGTGTGTGAGTATGTGAATAAGTCCAGCAGCAGAGGTGGATGCAGAAGGCCTGCCCGGTTTGCTACTTTAGTAGTATTTTGCTACATTAACATAGCTCACATTGCCATGCACTGCCTTCCGAGCCTTCGTATATAAGAGACATTCAAAATACTATCAAAACAGGGTGTTCCCAAAACTTGCCGAAAAGTTTACAATGATTGTAAATTGACTTAAACTCTACATCGGAGTGGATGATTTATCGCGCTTTGGATAGATAAGTCAGACTTAGCAACAAGATTAATAATTAAATTCAATTTCACATTTTCTGACCCGGCCGTCACCTTCATGTTTATTAATCCTCAGAGTCAGCTGTTGGTTATTGCCAAGCCAACATTTTTCATATTTTTCTGCCCAGCAATGCTTTTGCAAGAAATACTTAAAAATATCTAGCCTCCCTGTACATAATTCGTTGCCTTGCTTTCGTTAATTAATTTGATGATCCCGCATTTTAAGCTAAAAGCCAGCACAAAAATACAAAGCCGTGTTTTGTTTTGGTCGCATACGTCTTCAATAACCTCAAAATAATAGAAGGTCCCAAGGTTCGTTCGCCTGAACTGATTCATGTCGATGCTAGGGTACACGCTGCAGTACCAATCTATCGAATGAATAGACTTGAGGTTCGCTTCCATTGTTCCTCCCGATAGGAATCGAAAATTCTCCAGGCCAAAGCGCTAATTTTATTTCTTTCTACTTGTCATCTTAGGCGACTGATGCAAATTGTTTTGATCACGTCGTCAACTGCCCGTGGTGTTGGTTTGTGAGTTCCTCAAAGACCTTTTCTAGCAGCAAAGATCTCGATGAGATTACTGGCTATCTACACGGTGCAGAGGGAGTATTCATTCTGCATAATGCCTGGCCCGAATGTTAAACTGTACATGGTTCTGTAGAGCTGTTGTATATATGCAAAAGCAGCAGCGCCGCTGTATTCTATGCAGAGTGGTCCTCCCGGTGGAAGTGGACCCGATGGACCGCCCAATCCGACGCATATAAAGAAATTTTGGACAAAAATTGTGGCATTACCCAGACGATACAAGATTTTCAGAATACATTCCGTATCATGGAGCATTATATCGTAACTTGGTGTACCTGGCGCAGTTGGCTGATCCATCAACGAATATTGCTCAAATATTGCGGCCACCGCATGAATTGGCTTCACAGTTACAAGGTGTACCACATGACATGGCACCATAGGCTAGCGGTTCGGGTATGCCGCCTCACGGCATTGATTCAGAACCGGGGGTACCATCACCTCAAAATAGCGGCCAACCTAATTCACAGCAATCTCAGTCGCCGGCTGGAAGTGCAATACTACCTCCAGCCGGAGTACAACAATAGCCTGGGAATGTTCAGTATTGTAACAACTGGTCAACAGTCATCTCCTTCAACTCAGAGCAGCCAACTACCACGATAAACTGGATGGCAACCACAACCACAGCAACCACCTGCGCATTCTCAGTACCATGAAGAGTATCAGCAACACGGCCACTATTCAGGATTTCTGGATATCAGCCACAAACACAACCTTATCAACCAAAAACTGGCTATCCAAGTGCTATACCAATTCAAGGATACCCTCCCAGCAGCTAAGACTACCAGTATGCTGGCATAGCGCCGACATCTCCTACCGGTGGGCCACCTCCACCAATTTTCTCTATCCCAATACTTCCCAGCACCAAGGCCCTCCTAGTCACTAATCACAACCGCCACCACCGATGTACTCGTATGTACCTCCGGCTGAAGCGCAAGCGCCATCAGGTAAATATCCTCCGCAGAATGCCGACAATCCACTGCCATTAATATGAAATGGGTATAGTGCCTCAAATGCTAGGCCAAACCACGGTCAATGAGGGCAGCATCAGCACCAACAGGCAGCTGGTAGGAGTCAACCACCTTATCCGCCAACAACCATATACAACACAACTGTATAAACAAGATCTCAGCAGATATCCTCCGTCTGCATAGCAGCTATAACAGCAACGAAATTCCATGGGACACCTACCATCATCATAACCAAATCAAGAAGCATCGCAACCAACACCAACCACTGTAGCGGCCAGGTGTTCATATGGTTCTTCGTCCAGTCCAGGCCAGACACTGCCACACAATCAAGTTGTCACAGCCAATAACGGGCGCATATTAACGAGGCGCTGAGAAGCATGATTACATCAGAATATATCCATCGAATAATAAAAAACTATCTCCACGAAATAGGCTGGCGTTCCACAGGGTTCCATTCTTGGACCATTTCTCTGAAATATGTATTCGATGATGGCATATTGAGACTGAGAGTTTCCAAAGGAGTTTAAATCATAACGTTTGCAGATGACATAGCTATAGTGGTAACGGCGAAACATTTAGACGCGCTGGATCTAAACGCAAGCGAGACCTTCGATTCTGTCAAACAATGGCTAGAGTCAAAGAGCTTAGCTTTGGCACGACATAAAACGGAGGCAGTTCTTATAAGAAGCCGTACAATAAGAGAGTCAATCAAAGTTAATGTGGGAAGCTACACGATACGCTCTAAAAACTATATTAAGTACCTCGACGTCATCTAACATGACCGACTTAACTGCGGTAAACATTATGGAGTACATACCAAAACAGACCTCAAATGTATACTCGGCTCTTTCAAGAATGCTGGCAAACATTTGGGGCCTAAGAAGCACCACAACGATACTTTTGACTCGAGTCATGAGCTCAACAATAATCTATGCATCTCCAAAATGGTTGGAGGCGCTAAAAGTTAGGAAAAATCGGTTGCGGATAAATGTTGTCACAATACGACAACATCGGCTTATAGGACTATTTTGGATGACGCGGCTTTGGTCATTACAGGCATGATCCCCATAGATATCCTGGCTGATGAAGCAATGAGAATACGGCATGAATTTATTAGAAACCAGAACTCTACTGAATTAAAAAGACAACAAACGGCAACATCACGTGGCAACAAAGAAGGGACGGCTCACAAATGGAAGGTGGACATACAAGCTTACTCCGAGAATAGAACCATGGGTAAATAGAAGCCACGCGGAGGTAAGCCACCAACTGACGCAATTCTTATCAGGCCATGGTATTGATATAGCCGATACGGAACATGCAGGTTCCACGAGAAAAAAACGAAGACTCGATGTTTCTAGTACACAGCGGATAGGCTTAAATAAAATTGGTGGCTAATTAGGTGGCAGTTTGTACCCCAGCAATCCAACCGAAATACAAATGAAGCGCAGAGAGGCCGAAAAGCAGAGAAGAGTGCTCCAAATACAAAAAGTCAGAATGCACCCATCACAAACTCTCTCCTCTCACATACCTACTTCCTATGCTATACCTCAATCGGCCGCAAGTGGACCACCAACACAACAACAACCAGCATACTCATCGCCACCGTTCGCCAGTCCGACGGGACTACAAACTCCTTATACTAAGAATTAACAGCCTCCACCGCCAAATTCATCGGCCAATGCTCCGTCGAATGGAGTTGCTGTGCCAACTTAATATCAGCCACAACCTGGCACTCAGACTTACTAGGTGGGGTGAAAAGTAACTTCAATATAGTCCCCTTTTAGCTTAATACACTTATTCCAGCGATTTTCCAACTTCTTGATCCCGTCCGAAAAGTAATTGTCCAGTAGGTCTGCATGGAGGAGTACGTGGCGTCGATGATTTCCCCGCGTGAGCTGAATTTTTTATTGATGAGCCATCTTTTGAGGTTTTGGAAGAGATAATAGTCCGAGGGAGCCACATCGGGCGAATGTGATACGATGCAACTGGAGGTTTTAGGTTTTTACTTTTTCGAGGTAGTTCACGAAGAGTATGCCATGACAATCCCAGAAAACCGACGGCATAACCTTTCCGACACATTGAGCCTCCCTCGGCCGCTTCGGAGCACTCATGCCGGCTTCAGTCCATTGCCGGGCACTCATTCTGTTCTCTGGTATGTAATAGTGGATCCAGGTTTCATCAACAGTTACCAATCGACGCCAAAAGTCCGCCCGATTCCGCATCAGCAAGTCCAAACACTCTTTCGAAGTGCTCTCGCGTTCGTGTTTTCGGTCAGGAGTGAGCACGCGTGGCACCCAGCGGCAGGATAACTTTTTCATATGCAGAATATTGCTCAAAATATGGCGTGTATGCTCAGTACTAATCTTTGTGGTATCTGCTAACTCGCGCACCTTCACTTTCGGTTATCGAAGGGCCTGACGCTGCGGACTTGATCGGTAGTGGAGTTGCGGCCCCCACGAAACTCTCGTGGAGCATTAGCCCAATAATATTTATCCAATTTTTCTTTTGTTTCCTTCGCCCTTTTGCCTCTCAAAAAATAATGTTTTATTAAAGAACGAAAATCGTTTTTGTTTTTAGTCAACATGATGCCAAACACGTCAACAACAATCAGCTGTCAAAACAAAACTAAAGACAGTATCGCACTGAAATTTGGCATGTCTGCCTAAATATGAACGGACTTCAAGGCACCAAGGCACCTTTTTTGTAGTAGCAGCGCATTCTAGCGCTCAAGGAGGTTACTTTTCACCCCACATAGTATGTTGCTCTGCCTGCAAGGGAACCGTATACGCCACCCGGTCCGAGTTAAGGCAAGGAATATCTCAATGACAGTATCCTCCAAGGTACCAAGGCTATATAGCTTCCATTCGTTGGTCAAATCCCACCGCCAGGTTTGTAGAGCCCGACTGCTGAACCTTAATCTTAGGCTTTCAACCGCATCAGTAAGCAAGTGTCTTATTCCGGTTACTCCTTAACTGACATGAAGCATTACTTTTACGTCATCAGCGACGTCTTGATTTACTTTAGAAACCCGATGCTTTCTGGCGTTTCCACTAATTTGTTCTAATTTGAGCCTAGTTAAGATAAAAGATGTAGAATCTATTACAAAAAGTATTTCCACGAATTTTCTGCTTGTCGGATGGTCTGTTTCGGTACCCTGCATGGGGAGCAGATGTCCCTAATTCGTTCTGAAAAACTCTTCAGATTCAAGGGTGGGTGCATTTATTTTCCCATTAGTTCGCTGGTGCAAACTACTTGCCATGTGGGCCTATAACAGCGTAAGGACAAAGTGCGCTCAGAAAAAAGTTGAATTAGGTCGGCGTAGACTCTAATGCCCAAAACACAAACGCAGAAAATCTACATGCAGTACTGTTAGCAGCTCTGCCCGTGAAACAGATGTGCAGATATTTTTTTGAAGTCAATCGCATCGGTTGCTGTCATTTTACAGCTACTGTCACTTATGTGTGACACTGTCGATTGCAGTGAATTTAGAAATAGAGATGTGTTGCAGAACAGCGCTGCATGCAGCACTTATATGTAGCTTTCACTGCACACAAAATTCTGCTCATGTGTTTTGGGCATAATGCATCGCTGGTACAATGCAAATCCTGAATTTTCTTATGTAACTGAAAATAACATTCCCAATGTCAATCAATTTTCGAGACCCATTTCCGATTGCCTAAGTCTCAAGATGTTTTGCAATCCTCTACGTTAGCACTCTGCATCGTTCGAGACACCCTGTTGTTTCATCGATTCAACTACGTTTCGGTTTTCATATTGATTAAATTAAATCCTTGAACAGGTTCCACTACTATACTCGTACTTTTGAAAATGGCATACCGACAGTAGGTACTTTGCTTTTCAAAAATAGCCATAACCCCCAGTGTTGTTTGAAGAATTGTTCTTCGATCGACTACCCACAAGGACACATAGAGAACGTACTACGGCTGTTACTCCCCATCCTCAATCCCGTACTCGTGCATCATAAGTGACCACCATTAGCACCGTGGTAATGGTCACAGAGGAAGACGACGTAAAAAAAATAAGTAAAACTCCTGTCAAGGGCTGGTATCCATAGGCTCGTCTGACCAGGGGGAATGAGAACAGCTACAGAATTTGCATGTTGACCACTATCAAGGTTAACCATTGAAGGTTCTATATACCTATAATGTTCCTCCCAACTCGTTAAGCTGTCATATTACTCTCGTAACTTCTTACCCGCAACCCGTAACTTTGTTTTCGCGGTCACGATCTTGACAGATACTATATGCTGGAATCTATTTCTAGATTTTTGTTTGTTTAAAGTGCAGTGCATGTTGCCATTGCCATTACCATTGCTATTGCCATTGCCTTGGCCGGTCTTGATCTGATTAAGTTGGATTGCTTTTAGTTATGCCCTTGTTCTTTTGAGTTTTTGTTTTTTGTTTTTGAATTAACTTTTTACGTGAGTCGAAGTGATAAATCTCTTATTTGTACCGAACTACATGGCTAATTGTATTCAAAACGAGGAACGTGACTTCCTTGGTTGCTTCAGTGATGGATAATAAATTGTGGTCGGGTGACAGGTAGAACTCTGTTAACGGTGTTAAGTTAACGAACGATCTGAATGGCTTATTGGAGATTTACGATTTCAGGTGTCGGGAGCAATTTATCTTTTTGCATTTGGAAATGTTCTTCATTGTATTGGTACGAGTCACCTCTTTCTGGGCTATTGATTGTGGTTTGGTTTCATGTTCAACTTCACCTGTTATTCCAAGTAGATAATTGTGGATTCTTGTTGACATTTAAGTACTTTCAAACACTTGACACTGATTAGTCTATACCCAACAGATGGTTGAAACTCAGTAAGTAGAGGAAAGTAGAGTAACACTGAATGGTGAAAGGAGAATTTCATTTGACAATACTTAGGAATGAACATGGTACCAGTAAGACTGGTAGAAGAGATATTTGTGGACTTTCTAGTGATCCCAACAATAATTACCAACATAATGCTCCCACGCAACAATGAGCATCTTGAAAGCACTCTCGACAACCAGCAAGTAGTTGTATATGGATGTTCTGGATCTGATTTCGAAAATTGTTCGACTATGTACGTAGAGAGGCCATGTGGCATGTCATAATCATGAAAGGTATTCTTAATAAGTGTCCATAGTTAAACAAAGTAATCAATGTGCGAACTATCTCGGGGTAGGTTTTCTGAAGCGACTTAGATCAAAAGGAAGTTAATGGCGATATTGTGTATCGGACAAAGCCTTGATCTTCTCTCTTAATCATATCACTATTACAGGGCAAAACTGTGTTACTAAATGAGGCGCAAACAACCGAATATTGAAACTTAAGACTATATTCGGAATATCGTCAGAAATGTTGAGAAGCAGCGGAATCAGTCCAAGCGCAATAACAACAAGATGCGTCCATGCCACTCAAACTGTGGTGGGTTCTGTTGTATGACTCCACTACCCGAAAAGGAGTGGAAATCGATGTCTTAAAAATACTATAAGAACAGCTATCAGGAAGGATTAGGCGTCCTTACACAAAGTAGGACTGGAATCAAGTACAACAAGTATGAAGAACCTCCTGAACCATTATAAATCATTAAAAGTGTTGGGAACCTGTTGACGAGAGTAAAACATTTCATGTTCCGAATGTTTCGGATATGGCTGGACAATAAATGGCTATTGACCCCGCCATCAATTAGATTCTTGAGCGTCAAGAACCTTCTATACAACGCAAAAGGGGATCCCTAAAGCGTTGGGCCGGAGCGTTGGTGTTCATCCGCTCTACATGATCCAGGCATTTCAGTCGTTGGATCTTCAGTCTTCTTGCTACGTCGATGGCGCTATACAGACCATACAGTTCCTCCATTCTTCGTTAATGCAGAAGAGACTGAAAATCACTAGAAGAATTTTCGTTTCAGAGCAGCCAAGATTACCCGCATCCACTGGTGCTCTGTGTCATAGAGAAGGACTGGGGCTATAAGGGTCTTATATAGAGTTAGGTTCGAGAGAGGGCTTCTTCCACATCGTCCAGGTTGAAAGTCAAATTTGGTTTCTCTTTGCCGTTATACAGCCTGCTGAAATGCTCTTCCCGAATCCTCAGCATCGACTGCGACTCTACGATGATGTTCCCTTTTTCGTCTTCGGTTCGGGGTTTCTGAATCTCATTCCTGAAATAGCGTCTCTTAATTTCCTCGACTGCGTGCTTCTCATGATCTTTATCTTTTCTCCTGAGAAGTCAGTGTTCCTCTCTCCTCTTTTGCTCATAGAGCTCGTGAACAGCTCTATTCCTCCTATGCAGAGCCGCTTTGTATGCATCTTGGCAAGCTGCATGTGCTTGCCGGCATTCGTCATCAAACCAGGGGTTTCACATCAGAAGCGGCATGTCTGATGACCTTCTGGCAGTGTTGCCACTGGTCTTCGATGCTTGATGCTGGCGGAAAGGGACCTCTTAAGAGATTAACAGAGACTCGATCAGAAAAGGATTTAAATCCGTCATCGGAGGTGATGTGGTGCAGGCTATTTCTTCCAACAGTACTACCAAACTTTGCATTAAAATCGCTGAGGACAATTTGAATGTCTAGCTAGGGCATTACTCGTTGGTCTTGTCATCTTTGTCCTCTGTGGGGGCATACGCGCATATAAGAATAATGTTGGCAAATAAAGCCTTGATACGAACTGCTACGGGGCGTTCGTTCACATGTCGGAAACTCAAGAGTCTTTGGCTAAGTCTGCTTTCAACAACAAGTCTGCATCCAAATAGGTGCTGCTTTGGCTGTGGATTACAATCGACGTATCGCAATTGATGGCAAAATACATTAAGCGCAACTTACGGTGCGAAAATAAACAGTTTCGGTAAAGTGCGCGATGCAATGAAGTCCACTTACCCAGTTAAGTAAACGGAAGGGCAGCACTAGACAGAAGAGCAATCAAGGTGGAATCAATCAACCACTTGGAAGGAACTCAAACGTGTTGCAGAATTCTGACATGAAGGCGCGCATGCGTTTTTAAAGTCATATATCACAGGAGAAGCTACAATAGATGACCTAAGAAAGAGTAAGTAAGCTAGTTTTCTCTCTAGCCGTGCTCGTACAGTATCTTAACTTCTCAGTGTATCCAGGAAAGTGATTATTTGCTCAAACCCCCTTAAAGCACGATTGACCTCTCGGTTCAGTCAAAAGACAGGCTGGTATCTGTCATCGGTTATGGTGATCCATGAGGCTATCAAATACGCTGTTTTCAATCAGGTTATGCTACGACAAAGTGTTGAGCATTTGTCGGCATCTTTGATAAGGGATCTTTGTTGAACAGGGAGAATTATAATAGGTGTTGCTCGCAAAACGACGTCCTGCACTGTTATGATGCATGTTGGTCGGCTCCCTACTCAACACTCTTAAAAGTTCTGACCTCTGTGTGCAATTATATCGTTTGATACAGTAGGTGCGGGTATTTTTGCATGCTAACTGTCCTTTGACAGATGACGAGAATACAAAATCGAATTTCCCTGTGCCCAGAAATGACTAAGGTCAAATCCGAGCCAGAGAGGGAGTGGAAGGCTCCAGAACCTCAAAACCTCAGTTGGACACTACAACAAACTGGAAATGCTCGGTTCAGATGAACATGGTGCTGGTATTTCAGGCACCGACACGATGGACACGATTATCCATCATTCTATGAAAGATTGAGAAATTCCAAAAAGGATCCTGCAAAGAACACTTATAACTAGTTATCAAAGAGCACTGCTGTAGAGACCTTAGTTGTCCTCACGCATTTGTAGATAACCACGGGAATCTGCATGTTTTTGATCGCCTTCGACATGCTCCGTCTTATCTACTCTTCTAAATATCTGAACGGTTGGAACGATGTTATCTGAAAACCCCCAAAGCCCCTGCAAATATAACCAAAACCCTCTGCACCTACTGAAACGTGAATATAGTTGCAAGTACCCTCACTCAATTACTGTCCATACATCAATTCGGAAATTTTGGTCTACAAACACCATTTACTGAAATGCACATTCCCCTTGTTGTATTTGCCATTTGACGCTGATGCAGAGATACGAGAATGTATTTGGGAATTCCCAAATATTTAAGATACATCTGTTGCCCAATGAAATTCATTCATTCATTTATTGACTGCTGGCTTTCAGCCATCTGTAAACCATCAGCATCAGCACCATCACCGTCATCATCCTCATCATGAGTTCTGAGCATTTGTCGGTCCATCCTAACCCATTTACCGAACCTCCAATTGACCTAATCATTTTCCGTCCCTAGCTCACTATACTTTCCTAAAACCTCTGACGTAATGTGTGTATTAGAACTTGCATGCTTTTTAAATGGGAAATCAAAATATCACGTGTTCCATAGGGAACGACATGGAAATTAAGTCCTGCTCATATAAATTTTGGCCGAAAGCAGGATGAGAGGATTAGTTAAAATGGAAACAAATTGCTTTAGGTACTTGCCCAGGTCCGCATAAATTCATGGTTAGATAGATGGCTGTCCTATGGATTCGATAATGTACGAGTACGTCCATGGGGGAATGGTATGGCAAATAATTATTATTATTATTACAAGGCAATTGCAAATCCATTGTAACGACAATTGCTATGCGAACTAATCAGCCGGATATCCTGCTTCAGAAATATTTCGGTTTGGTCGAACACAATATACGAGTACGAGTTGACTTTGGGGCGTTGCTGACCACGCTTGCAAAAGAATCTCAAATCGTGCGTCACAAATAGTGCAGTCATGGTAAGTGATTGTAAATTTTGTGGCCAGTTTCGATATAGAATTTGAAATTCGGTTGAGGATTCACACAGGATTCAGTTGCGGCTAGAGCTGATTTATAAATCAAAGTTTTTAATGAGTAGGCGTTAATATTTTATGTCATGTTCAGCAATGCTTCATGGTTTGTTAGAGTGCCGAATGATGAACGCACACAGCTTGGAAGCAATGACAGGAGGCAATAATTCTATAATCCGGATGAGTGGCGATTTACTCCCTATAAAAGCTGATGATTCTTTGCAATTAATTATTTGTCAGCAGTTAAACAAATTTTGCTCGTATGTATGATACATATGTATGTCGTTCTTGTTCCTCGAATGGACATAAGTATTCGATATTTTCAGAACGATCAAGGCTATTAAGTCTTGCTAAGCCATTCAGACGTACTTGTCGTCCATTCATCTAAACCATGCTCAAAGGCAGTCGGTTTGTTTCATTCTCAAAGCCTCCTAACATTGATTCTAGAATGGAGAGCGAAATAAGCCTCTTGTCGCCAAATTGCCCCATGTCGTTAGTGGAGCTTAGGAATAAATCAATTTCGCCTCTTACCGAAATAAATCGATTTTCAAATTTCGTTCACAATAAATTGATTGATTGATGGCTTGTGTGGGTAGTAGCACCATCCTGTTGAAACCTAAGATAGCCGGTTCACATGTTGCGTAAAGTTCTCCACTCACTGTAACTATTTCTCCAGGCTTATCTTCGACAGAGTACGGACCAATGATGCCGCCAGCCCATAATCCGCACCATACAGGATACAATTGTTTTTGTGACCCTCGTATGGGGTTTCCGGTACGCAGAAACGACAATTTTGGTTTATTTACGTACCTATCCATCCACAAATGGACTTCATCAAAAAAATCAAATTCGATGACATAGTGTCCGGCGACGTCGTGGATGATCCAAAGGCTTCAATTGTTGTGTAATTTGGATTTTATAGACGTGCAAATGAAAATCATCTTTTAAGCCCCCAATTGCTGACTTTGGCGACGAATTGAGGTGCCTGGCTGGTTTTAAATGTTTTCGCTCACAGTGGTGAAGTTTTGGAGCGTACGTGCTGGCCGAGCATGCTGATATGAAGTTTAGCCCGATCACGAATTCCGGACTCACTCACGGACCGAAAAACTCAAGAAATGTTACTCCTACCGACTGCTCAGTTTCGTAATAAATTGAATGCCAATATTGCGTTGTTGCGTGGTGAACGACTCCATAACTAAAATTGCCAAAAATTGTATTACATCTGTCACAAAGATCAACACCATTGAATTCAGTAAATGACATCCACAGCATCTATTGGCTCAGCCTTTACAATACTAAACCACAAGAGCCTTAGCCTTAGCTGATAGTTTTGCAAATAATCATTTAAATTCTAGTCGTGTTATCCCAGCCACGCACATAACATCCTCCATTAAGCAATCAGTCAACTTCACTGATAAGAAATGGCAACCTTATATCCCTAAGTAAACAAAGGGATACTATACATAATTTGAAAACCAGAAAGTTATCCGGCTTCGATACGATCAAATAAGTGTTTCTAAAGAATCTTCCAGATTCTTCTCTTAAATATTTGGTAAATACGTTCAATGCCTTTCTTAAGCTAGGATACTTCCCGAAAAACTGGAAAACTGGCAAGATTATTCCAATTTTGAAACCTGGCAAAGATGCTAATTTGCCCTCTAGTTACAGGCCAATAAGTCTGCTGAGCTCCCTTAATTATCCTTCGTTTGCGATATCGAAATATTACTTAAAGAGCAATTTAGATTTAGGGCTTTGAACGGCACTACTCACCAAGTCGATCGTATAAAAAAATCTATGAAAAGTAATCTTGCTAGAGGCTTAGGTACTGGCATGATAATTTTGGACGTAGAAAGAGCGTTCGACACCGCCTGGTACACAAACTTCTGAGTTCGAATTTCCCGTTATATGTTATAAAAATTATTTTTTCATTTCTATCTTTACGAAGTTTTATCAAGTCCTTAAATCAAACCCTCGCAGACAATAAACTGATTAATGCAGGAGTCCCACAAGGGTCAGTCCTTGGACCAGTCTCATTTAATCTTTATATGAACCTCTGATTTCCCCACCTTGATTAACTGCAATATTGCTTTATTTGCTGATGATATTTGTATCTATTCGTCAGACGCTATTGGTTCCAACATTGAAACTTGTCTTCATTCTGCTTTAGATACTGTTCTAAAATATTATCATAATTGGAACATTAATATTAATGCTTCTAAGACTCAAGCTACAACCTTCAACTCAACGGTGTTTAAAATGAGTAAAAATCTAGTGGAAAGTATCTTGGAGTTTACTTAGATAAACATCTAACTTTCAAGGTACACATACAAGAAGTTATAAACAAGATTAATGTTACAATTAAGATTCTCTATCCATTTATTTGCAGGAATTCAAAGCCTAACAATGACAATACCTAAGATATTGATTTTCAAGGCTATTTTCCAAGCGATCATGTTCCATGGGTCTCCTGTCTGGGCGATATGTGCAAAAAGTCATCTCCGTAGACTCCAAACAACACAAAATAAATTATTAAAAATGATCCTAAATTTGCCCTGGTTTTTCTCGACAGAAGAATTACATAACATAGCTGGCATCGAAATGGTTTCAACTAGAATTCAGAAACTTCGTAGTCAATACAACTTATCTCGTCTGCCTTCAGACAATGACTTGATTTCAATCCTAGTTACATAATGTGCAATTCTAACTTTATACTACTCGTAATATAGTTTTGCTTTCATTGTAATTTATTTATTAATTTACTTATTTATTTATTTATTTCTTATATCATACTTATTTATGTCTCTTATTTATTTATTTGATAGACCACGTGCAGCCTAGCAACTAGCGGAGGCCCTAGACTGCTGCAAAGCAGACATAACCACCATCCAAGAAATGCGATGGGATGTGCCGGACAAAAAGAAGATGAAAAACTGCGACATCTACTACGGAAATTGCTATCGACGGCAAAACCAGCGCTTATTTAGATGCGGATTTGTTGTCGGGGGCAGACTAAGACAAGAAGTCCTCAGCTTCTGGCATGTGAGCGAGCGCCTCGTAGCAATCCGCATCCAGGCTAAATTCGCCAACATAAGCCTTAAATGCGCGCATGCCCCCACAGAGGAGAAAGATGACGACACCAAGGATGCCTTCTACGAGCTCCTTAACAAGACCTACGAGCAATGCCCTAGCTATGACATTAAAATTGTCCTCGGTGATTTTAATACAAAGCTAGGAAGAGAGGGTATCTTTGGTGGAACAATCGGAATCGGAATATAGCCTGCACAACACCACCTCCGGTAACGGATTCAGCCTAATCGACTTTGCGGCGGGGCGAAACATTGTCGTGGCTAGCACGCGGTTCCAACATCTCGGCATACACAAGGGGACTTGAGGAACTCCTGATCAATCAACAGTCAACCAGATTGATCACATTGCGATCGACGCAAGACACTCCTCCAGTACTATGGATGTCCGTACGTTCCGAGGAGCCAATATTAGCTCCAACCATTACCTTGTTGTAGTCAAGGTACGGTTGCGGATATCCCAAACTACGCCAAGACAAACTAATGCTGCGAGAAAGTTCGACGTCAGACGGCTACAATCGCAAGAGATCGCCAAGTCCTTTTCCGATCGAGTGTCTCTTAATCTCTTAAGAGGTCCAATGCCGCCAGCATCAAACATCGAAGACCATTGGAAACACTGCCAAAACGCCATCAGAGATGCCGCTTCTGATGTGCTGGGTTTCAGAACATCGAAACCCCTGGTTCGATGATGAATGCCGGCAAGCACATGCAGCTAAGCAAGATGCATATAACGCGGCGCTGCTTATGAGCTCTATGAGCGGAAGAGGAGAGACGAGCACCGGCTTCTCAGGAGGAAGAAGAAAGAGCATGAGAAGCGCGCGATCGAGGAAATTGAGAGATGCTACTCCAGGAATGAGGTTCAGTAGTTTTACCAAAAGGTAAAAATAACATGCCGCGGAAACAAACCCCGAACCGAAGCCTGTAGAGATGAACAAGGGAACATCGTAGTAGAATCGCAGTCGATGCTGAGGATTTGGAAAGATCATTTCTGCAGACTGTATAACGGCGATGACGGACCAAATACCGCTGTCAGGCAGAATCAACCGAATCAACCCTTCAACTTGGACGATGATAACCAACAATTCCGTCCACCCGACCTGGATGAAGTGAAGATAGCTATATCGAAGCTTAAGTCAAACAAAGCTGTTGGAGCGGATGGCCTGACTGCCGAGCTCTTCAAAGCGGCAGGCGATGACTTTGTAAGGAGCATACACCAACTCATCTGTAAAATATGGCCGGAGAAAGTATGCCTGATGAATGGAACCCCAGCATTGTTTGTCCGATTCTCAAGAAAGGAGACCTTGTGAACTGCGCCAACTAGAGAGGCATCAGTCTCCTTAACATCGCATATAAGATCTTATCTGCCGTATTGTGTGAACGCCTGAAGCCGTTCATCAACAACCTGATACGTCCATATCAGTGTGGCTTCAGGCCATGAAAATCCACCATCGCCCAGATATTCACACTACGGCAGATCTTGGAGAAGACCCATGAGCTTCAGATCGATACCCACCACCTATTCATCGATTTTAAGGCCGCGTATGACAGCATCTACAGAGACGAGCTATATAGAGCAATGTCTAGTGTTGGCATCCCTGCCAAACTCGTCCGTCTGTGCAGAATGACGATGGAGAATGCACGCTGCTCCATCAAGGTCGGTAAAGATCTCACCGGGACCTTTGATGTCCAGAAAGGATTTAGACAAGGCGATGCGCTGTCATGCGATTTTTTCAACATCGTACTTGAAAGAATAGTGCAAAACTCACGAGCAAACACAAGAGGACTATATTGACATAATCGAGAGAAAGAAGCGTGATGTCAGTGGCGCTTTCGCGAGTATTGAGACGGAAGCGTCGAAAATAGGTTTAACGGTCAATGAGGGCAAGACCAAGTATATGCTGCAGGCAAAAAGGACAACCAACACCGACGTCTCGGACAGAACTTCACCCTCGACAGATATAACTTTGAGGTAGTTAAGGACTTTGTCTACCTAGGCTTCGCTATAAATACAGACAACGACACCAGCGCTGAGCTCAAGCGAACAATAACTCTTGCCAACCCCTGTTTCTTTGGGCTAAGAAGGCAATTGAGTAGCAAAGCCCTCTCTCGGACAACAAAAGTCACTCCTTATAAGACTGTACAGCGACATGGACCTAGCCGGAAAGGTGAAGATCCAAAGACTGGCTGGGTCATGTAGAGCGCATGGACACCAATGCTCCGGTCCGAGAAGTCTTCGAATCCGCCCCCGATGGACAGCGCAGTATAGGAAGGCCAAGACTCAGGTGGTGCACTCAAGTGGAAGAGGACCTCAGCCAACTTAGCGTGCGAAACTGGAGGCAGCTAGCCAGGGATCGAGCTAGCTGGAGAAGTTTGTTGACTGAAGCCCAGCTCAACCCCGAACTGTAGCGCCACCTAAAGTAAGTAAGTATTTATTTATTTATCTCTCTACTTATGTACATATTTATTTATTTAACTATAAATAATTCTATTTATTTTCTTTTTGCACTTTGAACTCTTGCCGCCAACGAAATAAGGCATTTTATTTGTCAAGAAGTGGCTTTCCTTCAAACTGGTAGTATTTCTGTGATATATTATTTAGAAATTATATAAGTATTCTAGATGTAAAGTAAATCGAAGATTGAATTATGTTAATTGTAAATATTTCCGTCACAATAAATATCTACACCACTAAAAAACCACAAGAGCAACATCTATGTACGTGTTTATCCCACTACCAGAAACTTTCGCCAATTCTTTCGGTAAAGGGCCCAAACAAAAACGTCCTAAAAGAACTGATTTCTGACTTCTCAAGGTTGATTTCCAGTCGAATTGTATCTTTAATGTTGTCATGTTGCAAAAGGCTGTTAATGTACCCGATCTTTGGTGCTGGTGTTGTATAAGATCGGCGTGAAACCGTCTTTAACTTCTAACGTCCAAGCAGAAGTCATATAGTCAAGTCATATGAACTATCTACTGGTGGGCATATTAAAAAAAGAAACAGCAGTGGATTACTAACATATGCCGCGGCTACTCAACTCGAAGATGAGTCCTCCTAATGATACAGTATCAAGAACCTTCTCCAAGTGAATAAAGCTTATACCCATGAAGTGTTTCTTGCTTTTATTCCATTGGATATCAAATGCCAGTTAAGAAACAAAATTAATTATCCGGAAATATATTTTTGTCATCAACCCTCTGACTCAGAACCCTATGAATCACTTCGAATACCCTTGCAGTTCCCACTTTTCCATATTTCTTACTTCTAAGTGATTCGAAGATCGTTTGGAGCTCTTCCTTCTTAATGAACGAGCGTAGGTCATCGGTGATGACATTATTTACCACATTTTCGTCATTGAACTCAGTAAAGCCTGAATTCACGAATTGCCAGCTGGATATTTCATTTCAAAAGCAGAAATTTTGCGAACGGGTCCGATTCCCTTAAACTAATGACGTAATTGCCCTTCACACATTGAGGAAACTCGGTGCTATATGCTTTACCTTCTCCTGCGAATTTTCGATTACACAGTTATAATAGGCTCTGCTGCGTCTAAACCTGCTGTTAACAGTATCTTTCCATCATTCGTCGTGCGGACGGGTTACTTGTGTTTGCAGACCGAATTATGTTGTAGCAATACAACTGCTGTAACCTGCTTTTATGAATAGTAAATCACTGAATTAGTCTGCGGGCTGACACATAGATGACACCACTGTTGCCAGAACCATATGTTTTCCGATTTATACTAACTTTCAAACGATATGAGTCAAAATTTCATGTCATTCCAACTGTTAGATTACAAGTTACAGTGTTTTAGTGAAACAACTTTTGTTGTCTTCAAAATAATGGATAAAAAAGAATTTCGTGTGTTGATTAATCACTGTTTTTTATTGGAGAAAAAAAACTGTGGAAGCAGGGTAATCGATTATAGATACTTGACTGGTTTAATGAATTTAAACGCCGGTACATAATGCTGAACACTCTAGTGGCCTATCAATGGCGCTAGTTACGAAAAACATAAAAAATGTCCCAACAAAAGTCTACTTTCGTATTGATAAACCATAGAAGATGGCGGTCCTCTTTGGATTGTTCCCCGCCCCAAATGTATGGTTACTTTGCTTATTGACGTATTTATTCAGCCAGAAATTGGCCTCATCGCTTAACAAATATTGGTCGAAAACAGTGGATCTCTTGAAGCAACGACTGAAACGAAGACGATTCGGACGATCGGCCGGTTTTAGTCCTTACACGAATTGATTTTTGTATTCTTCTACACCAAGGTGTTCACGTAAAATACGCCAGGTTGTTGCAGTCTACAACCTGTTGAGAAAGGCGCCAAATCGATTCATCATGGTCATTGCTTAAACTCTACGTAGGGGCAATTCGGTCGCTTATAATCCAATAATGTAATGAAATCCAACCAAAGTTTTCGTGATATGGCGAATTTCGCGTTCAGTAAGTACATTATAAGTTGCTTAAACACTTTAAAATGTATTACTAAATATTTAGTCTATTTGTTGAGCAAAGCTTTTAACCACGTTAACCACAAAGGTATTGCTGCGTAAACCGAGCTTACGCAACAGAAACCAGATGGTAAGAGTTAATAAATATGTAGACCAAAAATAGGTATGCTCTGGTACTGGTGTCCCTCAAGGGTTAGTCTTTGGACCAATTTTTTTTCTTCTTTTTAACGGGTTTTCCAACAGGGACTTGACAACTTTGAATTAAATTTGTGAACGCACTCTTTCACTAATCATCAAACTGTCACTGTCAATTTATTCAGTAAACTCAACATTTTCATCATGGTAAAGCACACGAACGAGCAACATTTTCAAATTATAAAAATTTTCTACTGAAATTCGGAGTCGGTGATTGCAACTTTAAGAGCGTTAATTCCAATTTTCGGTCGTAATTCTCGCCATAGTATATAGGCAATAACAAGTTTAGTGCAAAAATTTGAGTCTACATATACGTTGTGTGGGTTGGTTGAAGTGTCGAAAATATCGCTGCCGTTCAGGCGTCCGTAGCAAACGATCCAAATCAGTCAATTCCACGGCGTTCTCAAGAATTGGGCATCGCTCAGGCCACATTATGGCGTATTTTGCGTAAGGAACTTGGTTTACACCCATACAAGATCAAGCTGACTCAAGAATTGAAGCCGATGGACCATTTGAAGCGACGTACTTTCTCCGATTAGGTTCTGGAGAAGATGCACCAATATGGTGAATTTCATCGCGAAATCATCTTCAGTGACGAAGCTCATTTTTGGCTCAATGGGTTCGTCAATAAGAAAAATATGGGGGGCTACGTTAAGTCATTGGTTTATGCCAACAAGCCGACGTTGGACGTTGGAAGAGCTCAGAGCCAAAATTGAAGGCGAAATAGCGGCTGTTTCGGCCGAAATGTGTGGTCGATTCGTTGAAAATTGGGTCCAACGAATCGACCGCTGCTAACGTGCCCGCGCTGACCATATGAACGAAGTCGGGTTCCATTCATAAATGTTTTGATTGTACTTCAAGCCGATAATAAAGTTTTTGAAATATCTCAAATGGTTCGCGTTTTATTTTAAAAAAAAGTTGTCAAGTCCTTATTCGAAAAGCCTTTATTAATTAGCCTTCTCGAGGACGTTAATTTAATTCGTAATGCCAACGATCTCGCAAGAGAAAAATCGAGCTGGGTGGAGACGCTTGTTAGCTGACACCCGGGTCCAACCTGTACTAAGGGACAACCAAAAGTAAGTAGGTAAGGCAATCTTGCACCCTCAAGAGCAATTCGAAAAAATTCAGATCATCAGTTACTCACCATCAAATTAAACTTAGCACAAAGTATAAAGTGATGTATTTCTCATTGTCCAATCCGAACATCCTAATGTAAGACATCATCATCTTAGTTCTGAAAAGATCACCTGAGGTTGAAAGGTCCAACCAAGTATCAAGATCACTAGTTGAAACCCACCTTCACGTTATATCTTTATGCACTCCTAAGTCTATGTTAATAAGTATCTTTAATCGCTTTTAAGTCTCATGTGGGATGTAAGCTCTCTTCCTGCCCTGTCACTCACTGAAGCTGATGCTCAGTAGCAGCTGATTGTCCCGCTTAAACACATCAACTATATATTCTGCAGCGACTAAGTATCCTTCACAGTTTTGAGAAGGCTGCGAGCCGTTTAACTGTCATAGAAAACATGCAACTCTTCGACGTCTTTGAGCTGAGTCCAGTTTTTCCTCAAGATCTTTGTCTTCTTCCATCTTTTTGCTCTCGATATCGTTGCCTCGCTGCCCTTGTATTGCGCTGTAGCCTCTGCAGATCATCTTCATTCCAAGGGCTTTGTTTTGCTAGTGGGTGGTCTCGGCTGCCTTCAATTTGATGTCGTGATACTGGTTCCAGATATTCTTAGCATTTGTGTATAGTGAATGCACGGCGGAGAGCCTCTTGATCAGACCCTCTCAGCAGGCTCTGGCTACTTCAGTGCTAAGACTTTTTCTATTAAATTTATGTTCTTGTCCAGTTCTCAGCTTCTTTTCGTTGAATAGTCGAGTTCTGAATTTGACTTCAACAAAAAAGTAATAAGAGGCGACGCGACGTAAACAACTCTAAATATTTGCACATTCCGAATATTTCATGCGTCCGCATCCACACGGTTGACGGTTCGAATATCTGGAGTGTGGATTCGTAGTCTTTGAAATCAGATGTAACTTATCATTGTATCAAGAGCTCGACAAATCCGCCAAAGATGTTTTTTTTAGCAATTTTGACATCGAAGTCCCCGAGTACAATATTGACATCATACGAGTGACAGGCTTCGTAGGAGTTGAACGATTTTTTCCTTGAAGGGGTTTTCAGCTTCATCAGTGGAGGCATGGACCCATATTTGGCTGATGTTTCGGAATGATGTGCGTATATAAGCCAGTCTCTGAACCCCAAAACATTGAAGTTGCCCTTAAAAATTTTTTTTTGTCTTCATTTGAAGCTGTGGCACCAGCATTGGTTCAGTCTAGAGTATTCATTAGCTGTTGTTCAACGCTCTGGCTTATAAGTTTAACAAGTTGAGTCCGGATGAGCAACCACCAGTACCCGATGTCTACCACTTCGAGGTAAAATAAGCAGAATTAATGTTAAGGTTGATTCCATTCGGTGTCTACCCTATTCAAAGTCGTTCAACTACGCCAATAAACCAGAGGCAGTTGAAGGTGGAAACCAACTTTCGCAGTATTACTGCTAAAATACGCCTTTAGCTACTCGAAAAGTGTCGTATCGTAGTTCGTGTGGAACGTGTGTTTCTATTAAGAGTTTTGAACGAAGACATTCTTACATCTTTGGAAAGCAATTTGTTTAAAAATTCATAAACGTCTTTCCCCATGACCGTATGGATTTTCAAAACCATGGTCTTACACATAGGAAACATAGCTAAACATCGCACAAAACCTTATTGGGGAGCCAATAACCTGTACAAATTTATCTTACGAGCACATCCCAACACATCCTTCTGCCTTGACAAAGGATTACAGAGGCTAATCACCAGCTTATGATCTTGCATTACGAGTTTGCAATTGTGGGTATTTGGCAAAAGACATCATTGCACCAACAGTTACGTATACCTGGCAATCGGCTTGCATAACCACATCATCCCGTTAGAACTTCAAAGCAGCTACCAGATACCAGACACGTCAAAATGTAGTTAATTCGTCGAAAGAGTTGCACATGGCTAGCCACTGATTTCACCACTTCTTGTCGAACTGTTTAAACTGCAGAGTATACCTGTCTTTTGTGGAGGGACTGCTGAAGATTGGGAGATACTTTCACCCCTTGCATTGAGAGCTGAAGACAATATATGAGTACTTGAACATACATATAAACATATGAAGATACAAAATAGTTGTTAATTGGGCGAAACCAGCACTTAATGAGCCTTTGAATTGAAGTCAATTCAAAGCAAATTGCGCACAAAACAAACGTGTGGAGCGAAATTATTAAGATACAGACATGCAAACATATGTTATGAATACATACAGATATGAAGTTTAAAATTGTCTCCTCGGGGGCAAGGGAAGATGAAGATACAGATTTTTTTTCCAGCAAAGTTGGTTATGCAATTTGAAGTAGTTTCATCTTTAAGTGCACATGTACATGTGTGTGAATTTGTAACTCAATTATTGAGTGATGGAAGGGTTGCTGAAAGGTGGTTATTGGAGTGGTAGGAGACGCTGCGGTTTTTAATGAAGTTAAGTGTCTAGTTTTCATTTTGATGAATATTTCTATTTAAAAAGCTGGTGTATGGTACGAGAGATGTCGGCAATTTCCTACAGGGTTGTGAAAATTTCCCTAATCTTATGCGATCCGCAATTTTTTTTTCTGTGGTGACAAGAGCACTTAGGATCTAGTTTATTTATTCCCCACATGTTTCTTTTGATTATCTCAGTACCAATATAATCTACATTAATTGGTAGGATCTGCAGTCTAACCAGAGAAATCATTCAGAAAACTTGAGCTGTGCCCTGTATAGCAATGTAATCACTCTAGCTGATGGTTTTTTCACGAGGTGTTACCGATGACAAAAGCAGCGGCTATTTGGATGCGGCTTTGTTATTGGAAGCACACTTAGGCAAGAAGTCTTTAATTTCCGGCATGTGAACGAGATCTTCAAAACAACCCGTATCAAGGCTTAGTTTTCCAATATTATTGGCGAAAATGGATTTAACGTTCAACTAAGACTAAGTAATTGCTGTTAAACAGAAAGGATACCCAATACCAACACGTTTCGGACAGAACATCATCCTCGACAGATATAACTTTTAGGTTGTAAAGGACTTTGTCTACCTCGGCTCCGCTATCAATTCCGACAACGGGCCCAACTAAAAAGGGCAAAGAAGGCAATTGATTAGCAAAGCTCTCTCTCGTGACCCTAAATTAGACCCTAATAGTATCAGTCCTGCTCTATGGTACAAAGGCATAGAAATTATCAAAATTGAATGAGTGTGCTCATGGCTGCTTTGAGAGGAAAATTCTTTGAGTGATATTCGGTCCCTTCGAAACTGCGACCCAGGTGGCGCATGCAGGTGGAACCACCTTGGCCTGAGAAATCGGAGGGAGCTAGCGAAAGATCAAGCTGACTGGAGACGCTTATTGGCTGTGGGCCAAGTCCACCCCGGACTGTAGGGCCACTTTATGTAAGTAAGTAAGGCTATAAATTTCAACCGTGCAGCCGAAGGGGGCCGCCGCTTAACTATCGAGGCTTCACTTATTAATGAAGTTGTCTACGAGGGCGGGTCAATAAGTCCGTGACTTTCTGAATTTCTGACCTCTTTACTGAAACAGCAACACTGCTCCTGTCAACAGGCATCTGTCAGTTGACTCCTGTCAAAATTTAAACTTGCTGCGTCAGTTAGTTTGTGTTTGACAGCTATTTTTATCAGACTACTCACTAATTTGAGGAGAAAATGGAAAAAAGTGAATTTCGTGTGCTTATTAAGCATTATTTCTTGCGAAAAAAAACCATTACCGAGACCAAGGCTAAGCTTGAAAAATACTATGGGGACTCTGCACCATCGATTTCAATGGTAAAAAAGTGGTTTACTGAATTTCGTTGTGGCCGTACAAGCACTGAAGATGCCGAACGTCCTGGACGCCCAGTTGAGGTCTCTACACCCGAAACAATCGAAAAAATTCACGATATGGTGTTGGCCGACCGAAGATTGAAAGTGCGAGAGATTATGGAAGCCGTAGGGATCTCGCATGGCTCAGTGGTTTCAATTTTGAATGATCACTTGGGCATGAGAAAGCTTTCCGCAAGATGGGTGCCGCGTTTGCTCACAGTCGACCACAAACGCAATCGTGTAACAACTTCACAGGAAGGTTTGGCGTTGTTTAATCGCAATATGGAGGAGTTTTTGCACCGTTTTGTAACCGTGGACGAAACATGGATCCATCACAACACACCAGAGAACAAACAACAGTCAAAACAGTGGGTTTCTAAGGGTGAATCGGCGCCAAAGAAGGACAAGGTGGGTTTGTCAGCCAATAAAGTTATGACGACTGTTTTTTGGGATGCACGCGGGATAATCCACATTGACTACCTTCAAAAGGGAAGAACAATCAATGGGGAATATTATGCCAACTTATTGGACCGATTCATTGACGATTTGAAAAAAAAACGACCTCATTTGGCCAAGAAAAAAGTTCTTTTCCACCAAGACAATGCAAGGGTGCACACATATGCAGTTGCCATGGCAAAAATCCATGAATTGGGCTATGAATTGCTCCCTCATCCACCCTATTCTCCAGATTTGTCTCCGAGCGACTACTTCTTGTTCCCAAACCTGAAGAAATGGCTTGGTGGAAAAAGATTTGACTCCAATGATGAAGTCATCTCGCAAACAAAGGCCTATTTTGAGGACCTCGACAAATCATTTTTTTTGGAAGGGATAAAAAAATTGGAGAAGCGTTGGACAAAGTGTATAGAGCTCAAGGGAAAATTATTTTTTTATCTTGTTAAGCGGCAAGAGCACCGGTAGCTCATACCAGGACTGAAACCACGGTATCGTGGGAGTCAGTAGCCTCCTTATGGGAGAGTCACGCTGGATGTAGTTTAAACATAAAACACAGAGAGGGTTCACCCGGTGGTCTCATATAGACCTGCAATGAGTACTCGGTGCTGAGACCCTAAGATAAGTAAGATGTTCTAGAATGGCCTCAACTCATAGCAAGGGTGGAACCTGTGCCGTCAATACGGGTGGTTCCGAAATGATATCAAAGAAATACATGAAGAGCGACGGCAAGGCGTATCATTGCTCCCGTGGATGTATGGACAAAAGTATGCAAGAAGTATGCAAAAGGACTGTAAAAATGTGGGGGCCCTAAAACCTGCTATGGTGTATTGGCTACATACGATGGTGCTGAGACCCATACTTACATATGGTGCACTTGTATAGTGAAAAGCAACAAATAAGAAAACGATTTACTGACAATTAGCGGCGGTTCTAAGAACGGCTTCCGTAGCCATTACAGGTGCACTTCGTATCACCCCTATAACAGCATTGGGCACCTTTTTGCACCTTGTGCTGGCAATAGTGCGATTTGACTTACTAATTTGGGTCACTTCAAGAGTAATAGATTCGAATACGGCATGATCCTAGCGGAGCTACAACCAGGTAATCCAATTGTAGCGGATGAAATTCCTTATAATATAATATATCCGAAGAGAGAGTACTGGCAAGAAAATCCAATAATCAGGCCACAAATGAAGTTGCAACTTTCTCAGATGGTTCAAAAACAAAGGAAGGAACAGGTTCTGGTACCTGTTCACAGAAGACCCAGAACTGTGAGTGTCTTTAAGACTACCAGACTGATGCAGTGTCTTCCAATCAAAGGTTCTGGCTGTCCTCAAGGTGGTTGAGCTAATACAGATGAGATCGCTTTCCAGTAGAAATATCGCTATCTACATCGACAGCCAGGCCGCTCTTAAGGCAATGGAATCAACCAACATCAACCCTGATACAGTCGTCGCACAATGCTCGAAACACTATGCAGTCAGAACCGGGTGATGCTGTGCTGGGTGCCAGGACACTACGGTATAGAGGAAAATGAACCAGCGGATGAGCTTACTAACTTAAAATATTTGTATCTGTCAATCCAATTGTCAGATTCCAAACTGTCAGTGTCATTTTTATGTGTTAGTTTTGTAATTTTATGGTGATGACATAAACGGGCTCCAAAATTATGTTTCTGTGCGCCAAATTTATGAAGCACTTACTATACAACATATTACAGAAGTAGTCTACCGTCTAAGGCAGCTATTCGTCGTATTGTTGAAAGTTTTCGCACAAATTTTTTTTGGTAGATTCATGCGTACTGAAGAGAACATTCACCCTTTCAGGAAAGCGTTCAAAAAGATCAAAATTTATGAATTCGACGTCGTTCACAATAGCTCGATCTTTGCCGTCCACTTTATGAACAATTTTATACAAGGCATTGGGTCCGTTGTGGAAGAATAATCGCAAAATTTATTAAAGCAATCGAAACCCTGTGAAATGACTACAAAATCACAGTTTGGTGCAGTGTGTTGGCTGCTGCAGTCACCGGACTATATTTTTTTTAAAGAAAATGAAGCTAATCAGCGGACCGGAAGCCGAGAAAGGATATTAACTATAGAACCATGATTAAGAACTTTTTCGTTCTTCGATTGAACGGCATGAATGTGGAAGAGATGTGGTTCCAGCGAGATGGTACTACGTGCCAAATAGGAAACGAAACAATCAACTTTTATACGAAAACATTCAATGAAAGCATAATTTCGCGTAAAACACCAAATTGGCTTCCAATATCTTGTGTCAAGATTTGACGCCTCTTGATTATTTTCTTTGGGTAGACGTGAAGTTGGTAGCTTACGATGACAAATCAACAACAATCGACGCATTCGAAGCCAACAAATGCTTGGAAAAAATAATAAATTAAATTTATTGGCATCCTAGTTAAGTTGGCAAAATCAACTTTTCTATGTGTCCTATATGAGTTGAGTAAAATCAGACATCAAAAACGTTGAACACCTTGTCTTTTGCAAGCTAACAAGTTTCGTGTAGTTTCCACCATTGTGTTGCTTTCAATCAACAACTCACAAAACCCATCATCATAAACCAAAGCATAATCGAATCGTATGCCACCAAAGAACTCGAAACTTATTCTCTTCAACAATATTTATATTTCATTAACTCTGAATGCAATATTGAACCACGAATGAAAAAAATTCTTTAATTTAATTGCCAGTGTGAATATAACTAAATAACTCACACATTGACGATGTTTTTGCACCACCATGGCAATCAAGGATTCACTAGACCAGAACCAATAAGTCCTCCATGTATATAGGTGTCACTCAGCTATAGTATAACCTGTCACCTACTACCAATCATCACTTCTCCCATCAGTATCCGTATCTGGGCCTGTCCCGCATCATATTTTTCCTTTTCACTTAAACTCACTTAACATCATGAATCCACTGCTACTGGGTCGGCTACTGACTGCGTTCCCGATGGGTTTTTGCAGATTTTTTTCTGTTTTTTTTTTAATAAATATTTGAGGACCTTACCTGACGGCAGATGTACAAAGATACTTGGAACGGTAGAAATATTATAGCCAACCACCAGAGGGATTAATAAAAAAAAAAGCATTTTGCGGAGCGGTTTTCGGAAAAGGGAATATATGGTATACGAGTATAAAAAAAAAACAATTAATGCGAATGCATAAATAAATTCCAGCTTCAGATAGTTGAATATTTTCCGAATTTCTCATTCATTGATTTTAGAGTCTTTTTGGAACACGTTTTGGTCCTGCACTTTGTCACCATGATTGTGTTGATTTAAAAAAATAAAAAAGTATCTACATTCCCGTAAACAAAAAACTGGTATTGCTGTATTATTTGTGTAAGCAAATTAGCTTTTTAAACAAATACTTTCGAATGAGTAACCGGAATTGTATGTACGAGTATTTTTAATTAAAAAACCAATGCGACAATTAACTGTACTGTTATGGAATGGAGTTATCATCGTGGATATTTGAGAGTCGTGCTGCCATCTCAATTCGACTTGTTACAAAACTTTCAAGCCTTTACAATTCATAATTTGAAACTTGACTATTGTGCATTATGTTTATTCGCCCTTTCTTCATCAATGATCTGGTAAAATGGGGATACATTCTTGATTTACGAGTTAATGTAAAAAATAAAATTTAAAAAAATGCCGAGTTACGTCAGATGAAATCGAATGTCATCTTACCGGTAGATTACCCAACAGGTTTGGTTAACAACTTACAAATTGTCGTAAAAATCAACTGCGTCCTGAGATTGCACTTGGATTCAATTTTTAAATCAGCGTATTCCGAGACAATATTTCTGATTCCTAAATCTCAGGAACAGGTTCTAACATCTGGAGGTGGCCGACTTAATAATCTTTGTTACTCCATTCGCCCCTTATCGATTGGATAGAGGTGCCTTTAGATTAGACAATGCTTTATAACTAGTCATGCAAGAATGGTACAAGCCTTTGAAGGTATTCCAGGTATACAGATTATTTTATATCTTGCCCAACATTAGAAAGGCATTACCTTCAAATCAGGAAATGTCAAAATATCAACATTGACTAGGATTGGTTTTATGTGTTAACAAATACCAGCAACGTGACTTGTGTACTTACCAAGATGGCTTACTGTTCTATGTGAACTTGGGCCTCAACTAACAAGCCCATCCAGTTAGCCTGACCTTTAACTAACTACCTCCACTTACGCACTCGAAATCCGTGCAGATCCCTTCTTCTTACCCGGGCAATATAGACTAAGATATTCCTCTACTGCATTGTCCCTCCGGGTTAAATTCGAAGACTTTCAGAATATATCTTCTAGCCATCTCCGATGCGAAGTTTTCTACCTTGTTCATCGCTGAATCTTCTCCTCCAAGAGCAACAATTCTTCGAGGATTTTTCGCTCAAAATTATTGAGGATAGAGTCCATGATGCTCCCGATAAACTGAACGTTCTGTCCAATGCGTTGACATTATATGTCCCTTCCTATCAACCATATATACCCATTTATCGCTTAACCCAATATGGCAGCTTCTATTTCGATACAAGCGGACGCACCCGGGTGTGCCTGGCAGGCACTCTGTTTTCCCAATTATGTCAATATCATCTCGTCGTTCGCTAGTCATTCGACAGATTTTTAAAAGATTGTGCCTCAAGTGTTCACTTATGAATTCAATACAATTCTTTTGAGAATAACGTGTCAACTTTTCTAAAACCTCTTTTGACATCAAAGGTCTCGGTAAGTGCCTACCGGTTTGGACGAAGCAGCGAGCCTTCTCAATCGTCATTTTGCTTAGATTGATGAGCTTGGCAGATATCCCAAAATTAGACATGGGCCTACTTCTAGCCCCTAAGAAAACTGCTATATGTGGCCTTAAAATCGATAAAACGATATGATTGGAGTCAATTTGGACTTTTTGAGTTTTTAAGGATCTGCCGGAGTGTGAAGATTTGATCAATTGTGGGCTCTCCTTATCTGGAACCGCATTGATTGCGCCAAAAAGGCTGTGGCCATCTGGAAGTGTCTTAGACGCTCACACAATATAGTAGATAACGCAGTTGAAGAGGTTACATTTCTTGTCACCCGGGCAAACTATATTGCAATTCCATTTATTAGGCACACACTCGTCTCACCTGTTCTGTGAAATGAGTGAGTCTCTGTCAAATACCTTCCGAATATCTTGCCTGACAGGTCGAGCTTCATTGTTTGGTTCTAGCTTAGATATTCCTATACTTATTTCACTCTAGTCAGGTGCACAAATGGTTTTTCCATATTCTCATCCCATACCGGCTGGGATTCGACAAATACTCGTAGGTTTCCTTTATCATCTCTACAGGCTTCTATATGGGTTCTCTTACCTTGACACGTTGGTAAGACTTCCGTATTTTACTCCTGGAATACAATCTCTCAATATCTTCGATCGCGTGCTTGTTTTGCTCTTTTTTTTCTTCTTCTGGATATGCCGAAGAAGATGCCCTGGTACTTGTGGTCACAGTGCTCACGTATGGATCTCGATTCTCGCTGCAGTGCCGCTTTGTATACTTCTTTTTTAACTGCATGTATTTGCCAGCGTTCTTCATCGAACCAGAGATTTATTGGTTGTGATCGGGCGAAAGTCAGTACATCAGTTGCGACGCCTCTGATACCACGTTGACAGTATTGCCATTGGTCTTCGGCACTTGTTGCTAGCGGCATAGAAGATGTTCAAAATTCCAGGATACGTGTTCCGCTGCCTTACGTTTATCACAATGTAATAAATTTGTTTTTCATGGTACGGAGACTGCAATGTATCGTTGTGTATTTTGATACTAACAACACTGTTCTCGTTACGGAGGCACAAGCAGTGGACAAATGTAATTCGCAGAAATCTTCACTACCACAAGCGAGCCCAGCACCCAGCGGCCCGTGCCACTTGTTCCAACCGCCATTTGATAGTCAAACAACGCCCTGGCGAGACTATCAGGTGCAATTTGACATTATCGCTGAAGCGAACGAGTGAACTTCCAAGCAAAAGCCACACACATTGGCTACGTTGTTACGCCGTGAAAGTGTAGCTGTATTATCTTATCTAGATCCCGTGGATCGTGCCGATTATGACAAACTCGCTTCAGCACTGCAGCTAAGGTTTCTTAGCCAAGAAAAGCATATTACTCATGTGTCGTTCGCGAGCGAGATCCAAAGGCTAACTAGAATTGTTTTTGAGAACTACCCACCCGATGCCCAAGAGCGCATTGCCATTATGCAGTTTGTGAATGGCATTAACGATCGCTCAGTCCAACAACACGTCAGACTAGCCGAGCCCAAGACGTTTACGGAAGCTGTGTCTAGAACTTTCACCATTGAAGCCGTTCGATTTACATCCCAACCCATTCACCACACCCGGGTCATCGAAATAAATGAAGATATGCCGCCGAATAATCACACGACTCATCACCTACGTCTCTGAAAAAACGAAACTGGATGTGGGGTAATAGAGCCGATCACTGGTTCGGGAAATGATCAGCAGTCAGCGACCAGCGGTCAGCGCTGATGCAATGCAGTCGACCCCAAAGCGTCCACCCCGACGACTGCTATAGCGGGTTTTCAGTGACGGACTTCTTGGCAAAAAGAAGAAGATAACAGGAATGAGGTGTCAAATTTTAGTGGTGAGCCCCGGTTACGTTTGCGGACTCGTAACACTCTCCCCTCCTGGAGCTGGAGCTACTCCTATCAAAAGCCTTTCTTGCGGGTGCCAGGCACTTAAATTGCCGCCATTGCTCGTCCATTGCACCAGTTGACTCAAAAGAATGCTGCATTTTTATGGACCGAACAGTGTGAAACGGCTTTTAACGATCTTAAGAAACGGCTTATATCAGTCCCAATTTTTGGGCACGCTCAACCCGGTGAAGAATTTGCTCTGGATACTGACGCATGCGATTATGGCTTGGGAGCTGTGTTATCTCAGATGCAGAGCGGAACGGAGCGAATTATTGGGTATTTCAGCAGAACCTTAAGATAGGCGAAGCGTCATTATTGTACCACCCATAAGTGGAGTCAAGACAATGATTTTCAAAATGGAATGGTATCGATGGCCATGTCTCGTGATCGATTCTCAGCGCAGCGTTTGGACGTTTCATTCACTTTGCGCCAAAAACTGCAATCGATCCGAACGATAAAATGTTGAGAAGAAAAATTTTCACCCTGAGTAAAATTGATCGTATGATGAATCTATGATCAAGTATTTCGGTGGCCACGGATGTAAGCAATTCATCAAAGGAAAACCGTTGCGTTTTGGCTACAAGGTGTTGTGCTTGAATACGCCACACGAATTAATCCTGGACTTGAGAAAAACTACGGAATATGTGTGGCACCATTGCTGCAAATGATTCATGAGTTTCCGGATCACATGAAAGATCTCAGTTTTTCGTTTTACTTTGACAACGTTTTCACCGGTATTTTTGTGCTCGAATAGTTGCCACAGATCCGGCACCATGGTACAGGAACCATACGTGAAATGCGGATTCCACATAATTGTCCGTCACCGACCAATCAACAAATGAATAAAGCCGAAAGAGGACAAATTGAAAGTGTTGTCTTGAAAAATTATAACATCCCTGTTGCAAAATGGTGTGGCAATAAATGTGTTTATGTGGCTTCAACGCTATACGGCAAGGATACAGTTTCCAAAACGATCCGTTTCATTCGTGAATAAATAATGGATCAGAACATCGCTTACTTCAGATGTGATGAGCATAAAAGTAAATGGTGGTCGATTTTTACATGTTTGGTGGATATTTCAATACAAAACGCTTAGCTGCTCTACTGCGCTGTCCCTCGGATGCGAATTCGAAGACTTTTCGGACCGGAGCATTGGTGTCAGTACGCTCTACATGACCCAGCCATATCAGTCTTTGGATCTTCACCTTCCCGGCTAGGTCCATGTCACTGCACAGTCTTATTTGTTGTCCGAGAGAGGGCTTTGCTACTCAATTGCCTTCTTAGCCCAAAGAAACAGCGTTTGGCAAGAGTTATTCTTCGCTTGATCTCAGCGCTGGTGTCGTTGTCTGTATTTATAGCGGAGCCCAGGTAGACAAAGTCCTTAACTACCTCAAAGTTATATCAGTCGAGGGTGACGTTCTGCCCGAGACGTCGGTGTTGGTTGTCCTTTTTGCTTGACAGCGTATACTTGGTCTTGCCCTCATTGACCGCTTAACCCATTTTCGCCGCTTCTGTCTGAATACTCGCGAAAGCGTCACTGACATCACGCTGCTTTCTCCCGATTATGTCACTATCGTCGGCGTATGCGAGTATAGTTCGTTTCTATAGGTGCTATCATACGCGGCCTTAAAATCGATGAATAGGTGGTGGGTATCGATCTGAAGCTCATTGGTCTTCTCCAAGATCTGCCGTAGTGTGAATATCTGGTCGATGGTGGACTTTCCTGGCCTGAAGCCACACTGATATGGACCTATCAGGTTGTTGACGAACGGCTTCAGGCATTCACACAATACGGCGGATAAGATCTTATATGCGATGTTAAGGAGACTGATGCCTCTGTAGTTGGCGCAGTTCAGAGGGTCTCCTCTCTTGAGAATTGGACAAACAATGCTGAGGTTCCATTCATCGGGCACACTTTCGTCCGACCATATTTTAGAGATGAGTTGGTGTATGCTCCTTACCAAGTCATCGCCTGCCGCTTTGAAGAGCTCGGCAGTCAGGCCATCCACTCCAGCAGCTTTGTTGGACTTAAGCTTCGATATAGCTATCTTCACTTCATCCAGGTCAGATGGACGGAATTGTTGGTCATCATCGTCCAGGTTGAAAGGTTGATTCTGCCTGACAGCGGTATTTGGTCCGTTATCGCCGTTATACAGTCTGCAGAAATGGTATTTCCAAATTCTCCGCTCGTTGAGCTCATGAGCAGCTCTGGTCCTTCTAAGCAGCGCCGCGATATATGCATCTTGCTTAGCTGCATGTGCTTGCCAGCATTCATTATCGAACCAGGGGGTTTTGTTGTGGTGAACGAGTGAAACCCAGCACATCAGAAGCGGCATTTCTGATGACGTTTTGGCAGTGTTTCCAATGGTCTTCGATGCTTGATGCTGGCGGAAAGAAACCTCTTAAGAGATTAAGAGACACTCGATCGGAAAAGGACTTGGCGATCTTTTGCGATTGTACCCATCTGACGTTGAATTTCCTCACAGCACTAGTTTGTCTTGGCGTAGTTTGGGATATCCGCAACCATATCTTGGCTAAAACACGTAAGGGGTCCAAGTCGATGTTGGCTCCTCGGATCGTACGGACATCCATAATACTGGAGGAATGTCTTGCGTCGATCGCAATGTGATCAATCCGGTTGACTGTTGATTGATCAATTCTCCAAGTCTCCTTGTGTATGTCGAGATGTGGGAACCGCGTGCTAGCCACGACAATGTTTCCCCCCGCCGCAAAGTCGATTAGCCTGAATCCGTTATCGGAGGTGGTGTTGTACAGGCTATATTCCGATTCCGATTCCGATTCTTCCACCAAAGTTACCCTCTCTTTCTAGCTTTGCATTTAAATCATCGAGGACAATTTTAATGTCATAGCTAGGTCAGTGGACCATGTGAAAGGACGAAAAAACGATGCATGGGTCCCAATTGCAACAGCCGATCACGCACAAAGTTTGACAAATGCAATGTCGCCTTGTACATTTATCCTTGCTTCAAAAACTACCACATTTTTCAATGATAATTAAATCTAATATAAAATTCATGTTCTCATTATTTTCAAATGATTATATACATTTTGGAACGAAAAAATATCAATAAATGCCTTTTTTTTCCTCAAAAGAATGCATTTTTCATACAAAATTCAGGTACGAGTAGATTACGTTTCGGTCACTTTTTTACATGTCGTGCCGATTGTTCCATATGGGACCACTCGATTACGTTTTTAGATTTGGGAGGCCAAAATTACGCAATTCAATTTAAAATTCGAAAAAAAATGCTCTCGGCACGAATGGGTTAACAACAATGTTGTCAAGATCTCGAGCTATCTACGAGTATAAAGTCCAACCATCAGAAAACAATCTTATTCAAGATATTCGTGGTGCAGCTTCATAACTAAGCTTAATCGACTCAAGTTCAACATTTCCGTTATTGCATCCAGTTTTCTAAATAAGGCAATGAGAAAATTGACACAAATATAAGTGCAAGAGCGAGAATTAACTATGCACTGCAAGTAAACTAGCGATTTGTTAATGCATTTTTAAAATCTACCTGATGACTGTGATTACGAAGAAAATCGTGACACTTTTACACCGGCAAGTAGGCGTATCTACAACCCGGCAGAGTTAATTAAACACACTGTTGAGTAAATGGAATAAAACAAAATCAATCATCCATATATGACAAGCAGTATAAAATTGTTACTCAATTGGGATTCTTCGAAAAGTAGTCAATAAATTTTCAATCAACATCATCACTTTATCGTCACAAAGTCCACTTAATCCCTATATAACTGCTGTATGCAAAGTTGATTTATCTGTTTTAATATGTTAATCCTATCCAGATGGTCAGGTTCTTATTTTCATCATTTGAATCCAAAAAAATGTTCACACACCCCAAACCCATCAGATACTACGAGTATACGCATATCGTTTTCTTCTATTTCTCCAGCTTTTAAAACCCGGATTAAGCGTTTGATTAATTACCATTATAGCACAGGTGGAGCCCGGTAATTTGAATATAGATTTCCGCTTCACCCGTATGAGTGAAATATCGAAAATTATTCAATCGAAATTTTTTAAGCCCACACAAACTCGTACACAGTAATGTTCTGAACGAATACTACAAAGGGAATTCCATTAATTCCTGTTTTTATTTTGTCGAATTTGAATAAAACTTAGTCAAATGGCAACATCGAATGCTAATTGAATTGTTTTTTTTTTTTTAAATAAATTTCCTGAAATAAATGCAATAATTTAATAAAAATAACAAAAATTAACTGTGCGGAAAATCATCGATACTGGGTGCAATACAATTGTGCGGATATGAAGTAGATGGGGGTTTTTTTTAACTCCCAAAATATACAAATAATTCAAAGGTAGGGATGTGAGAGTTTTTGAGAGCTCTTAACTGAAGCATTTAACGTATTTTCAGTTGAAAAACCAATCCAACAGGAAGTTGTGGTTTCAAAATTAACTGCTAATCGCTTAACTATAGTAACTTGATTATGGCAAAGTATTTAGAATGGGACTTACTCGTATGGGATAACTAAAGAGTGTCCCAACAAAAGCGAATATATGAATTTGAATTATTTTCAGGCTCGTTGTACTTAGTTAAGTTCATTTTTTGAAGGTCATAAATACGGTTATAAAACGTCAGATCATGAAATATTTTATTAAACAGGTCCACTGGCGATTTGATGGCATGTCTCATCGATATTTGCACTAAAAATCTACACAGATTCAGTGAGAGCACGATAGTTGCACTTGATATTTGAAAGACATTTCGATAGAGTTTGGAATTCGGCTGTTTTGTTCTGCGTCCATTTTTGGGGATCTCATAGTGGTGGTCCTCGATAACAGCATGAGAAAATCCCTACCCATGTATACTATAAAGGAAAGAACATGCCCTATTAGTAGCATAATGCCGTAATCCATCACAGTGCCCAGAACCCTATAATACATGAGAGAGAACAGAGATGTACCGAATCAGCTAATAATTGGAGATAAGGATGGATGACCTGTACGGGAAGTCTACTATCAACTAAATATTCATACTACAGCAGATCTTGGCGAAAACTCATGAGCTTCAGATAGATAATCACCTATTTATCGATTTTAAGCCCACGCATGACAGCATTTATAGAGACTAGCAATGTCTAGTTTTAACATCCCTGCCAAACTCGTTCGTTGGTGCTGGATGACGATGGAGAACGCACGCTGTTTCATCAAGGACGGCGAAGACCTTGATCAATTCCCGGAATAACTACCGTGTGGCGCTCCCATTGTTCCGATTGGAGTTCTGTTTTTTTTTGTTAAGTTGGTACACCTGTTGTTGATATTCCCTCTAAATCTTAGCGTCATAGCTTGACATTTGCAAAAGTTACGTAGCCAAAGAGTACACCTATCTCTGTGTGTGATTGGTGATTTTTTACAATTTACAATTAACACGGATTTAAATTTGGAAAAGTGTTTCGGCAACGATTCTCTAAAGAAAACGGTCGTTTACCAGTTGCACGAGCGGTTCAAAAGTGGTCGTGAGTCAATCGAAGATTGTGACCATCGACATTGAAAACATTGAAAAAATAAAAGAAATATTGGCCAATAACCGCAAACAAACCATCAAAGAGATAACGGAGGACTTGAACATTGCCTATGGATCCGTCCAAGACATTTTGGTTAATGATTTGGGTTTCCATCGTGTAGCAGCAGAGTTTGGGCCAAAAGACCTCAATTTCAAGAGAGATGATTTGCGAGGCTGAATCCGATCCCACATTCATCAAAAGGGGGATCATTACTGGAGACGAGACGCGGGCTTATGATTATGACACGCAATCGAGACATCAGGCAAGAGAATGGCGTTCACCAAATGAGCCGAGACCAAAAAACCACGTCGTTTTCTGTCAAAAAAGAAGGCAATGATCACGGTTTTCATGCATTGTACGGTGTTGTGCATCATGAATTTTTGCCAGAAGGCTTACTGTCTGCTGAGTATTATTCGGGCATTATGAGATGTTTGCGTGAAGCAATTCGCCGAAAGAGGCCAGAATTGTGGGCAGAAAACTCGTGGATTTTGCACCATGATAACGCACCGTCGCACAGTGCCATCATACAGCCACCGAATTCACCATTTGACTCCCTGTGACTTCTTTCTGTTCAATCGAGTTAAAAAACAACTACGGGGAACGCGTTTCAGCAGCCGAGAGGAGGTAATGGAAAAATCGCAGGAAGCACTGATAGACATACCGAAAACCGAATATAAAAAATTTTTCGAGGATTGGATCAAACGCTGTCATAAGTGTGTTGCAGTCGATGGGGACTACTTTGAAGGGGACAATATAGGTTTAGATGAACTTATGTTTTTTTTATCAAGGTGGTATGCTGTCAAGCAAAAAGGACACTGAACACCGACACCTCGGACAGAACGTCACCCTTGACAGGCATAACTTTGATGTAGTTAGGGGCTTTGTCTACACAGGCTCCGGTATGAATTTAGACAACGACACCAGCGCTGGGATCAAATGAAGAATAACTCTTGCCAATCGCTGATTCGTTGGGCTAAAAAGGCAATAGACGAGCAAAGTCCACCCTCGAATCACCAAAGTTATTCTATATAAGACCTTAATAATCCCAGTCCTGCTCTATGGCGCAGAGGCATGGACATTATCAAAAATGGATAAGGGTGCTCTTGGTTGCCTTGAGAGGAAAGTTCTTCGACGAACGGTGTGAACTATACAGCGGCATAGACCAAGCCAAAAGAGTGAAGATCCAATGCTCCGGTCCGAAAATCTCCGAATCGGCCCCCGAGGGACAGCGCAGTAGAGGAAGACCGAGACTCGTGTGACGCATTCGAGTGGAGGGGACCTCAGCCAACTTAGCATGCGAAACCGGAGGCAGCTACAAAGGGAAAGCTAGCTGGAGATGCTTGTTGACTGGGACCCAGGTCCACCTCGGACTGTGGCGCCACCTTAAGTAAGTAAAGCCGGATTCACTGTTACCGTCCACGGCAATCGAAAGAAGTACCAAGATCTCCGAACCCGTAAGTGGATCTAAAACAGAATACGTGCAACCAAAAAACAACTGCTCGCCTGCTACAATTCAGATTTGGCAATATTTTGGAACGAAACCAATACCATTAATGACCATTACTCATTAGAATAAAATCAAAATTTTGGTTTTGGTTTGGATTTATAATTATTCACAGTGCTGTATAAAAGATGAACCGTTTTGTTCAAATGATCAGTGAACAAAAATTTGTTCATCAACGTCTCAAATAACAAAGAATTCATGTGTTCCGTTTGCCATTCAGCGTTTAACATTCGCTAAACTTGATCATCATTCGATCGGCAGATCCTATAATTTGTGAAGTAGACAAAATACACGTCATCAAGACATGAATCGCTATACTCCTAAAGAAAGCTGAATAATTGTTACGATTCAGATTTGTCGGTTGTCAAACACCAACTGGCCAAACACTAGGACGTTTAGCCGCTGGCCTGGAAGAATATGGGACGAGATGCTACCAGGTTTGGCCGCAGCAGCCGCTCTGATGAGAATGTCGCAGCTGCGATTCGCAGAGGACCCCGCAGTATCGACCAGACGACGTGGCACTCAGTTGGGCATCAATCGGCGGTCTATACAGATAATTGTATCGAAAGACGCGCGACGGCGCGATAGTTAGCTCATTGGACTATCACGCAGAGAATCTGGGTTCGATTCCTGGCTGGGTCACTAAACATTTTTTCAAATCGCTATCACCCTTTCGGTGGGAAATGGCAAACTCCCGAAAGTAAAATTGCCTACGAAAAAGTTTCTAAGGAGTGCCATTCCGACTCGGCGATAAACCGTAGGGCCCGCTCAGATATGAAAAAAACGACAACATGAGCAACACAAATGAGTGTCAAGAAGCTAGGCCATGGCCCACACCGGGCTGCCAGCGCCACAGTGTTTTTTTTTTTGTGTATTGAAAGACTGTAAGATGTTTCCTTACAAAGTGCAGACAGTGCATCAGCTCTTAGCTGTTGATCGTCAAACGCGTATAACCTACGCTCAAGCTATCGTGAATCTCGACCATCACTAGAAAATCATCATGAGTTACGGAAAAAAATTATCGCTTCTAGGGCATTGAAGATCTGCATATAACCCATGAAGAGCCATTACAAGCTTTATTTATTCGAAAACACCGAAGGCCAAACGACCACTATGGACGACGAGCGCTACAGAGCCACGCTCATTGACTCTATCCTTCCTCAATTGGATGAATAGGGTCTAGAGAATATGTTTCTGGAGCAACTGTGCATACCACAAGAGCCACAACAGAATTTCTCTCGTTTTGTCGACTTGCACCGGTCGGCAAGATCACCTGAATTAATCATTCCAGACGTCTTTTTCTGTTTTTTTTTAAGGTCACAAGTCTTTGTTAACAGGCCTCAGACACTTGAAACAGTCAAAGAGAATATCCGTCAAGGATCGGAGAACCTATCCCCGGAAGTTCTGTTCTGGCAAGAGTGATGGATCAATTTTGACGGCGACCACTTAGCCGATATCATTTTCTCGACTTAATCAAACAGAAAAGATATCAAATTAACATATTCCAAAAGCAAAACCGCTCATAAAAAATGTCAGCCAAAAAACATCGGATGACAACTTTTGCCCCACCTTGTACAAAGAAATGATTCTGTAGTATATACATTTCGCGCATCACGATCACATTATAGACGACATAATCGTCCATCTGAGCGTGCTGTAATATGGGCGAAACTGTTAAACAATTTGAAAGGAGTAGCTCTGATTCAGATCGAAATTCACACTCTGACGACATTATGGCTGCAGTTAGTGAAAGTATTAAATAAAGATCTAAATCCATCGATTTATTCCCGTAGACCCTGCACTTTTAGAAACATATTGACAGTGATTGAGATATTTAATTTTGTCTTAAAAGGAGACAATTCGCGTCTTCATTCCTCTTCCAACAATTTAAGAAAAAGTACATAGAGAAGTAGGACGATAATTGTTTATTCCTCGGTATCTCATTATATAAGAGAGGAACGACTACAGTTGTTGTGAATGATTCCGAAAAGATCACCTGCTTAGCACGAATTCTAAACACGAAGCTCAAGACATCTGCATGTTAGTTCCTTAAAAAATTACACAAAAAAGAGAAGCGGTACGAGGCCTTAAAAAGGTGCCTGGTCACGGACAAAAGCAGATTGAAATATGGTCGGTCTTTCCAAGAGAAAAGTTATAATTTTGGTCTCATTTACATCAATACAGATTAAAAAAGATGTTACAACAACAACAACAACAAAACACTGTGGCGCTGGCAGCCCGGTTTGTGCCATGACCTAGCTTCTTGACACTCATTTGTGTTGCTCATGTTGTTGTTTTTGTCATATCTGAGTGGGGCCTACGGTTGTCGCCGAGTCGGAACGGCACTCCTTAGAAACTTTTTCGTAGGCAATTTTACTCTCGGGAGTTTGCCATTTCCCGCCGAAAGGGTGATGGAGATTTGAAAAATTGTTGGTGACCCAGCCAAGAATCAAACCCAGACTCTCTGCGTGATATTCCAATGAGCTAACTATTGCCCCATCGCCATCGGCGCGATGTTATAACAGTTCCGCCGAAAAACTCAAATAAGGTGGCCTGAAACAAAAGGACATCAACGCCACGGCCCGGAACATTTTCAAATCCTAATCCTAATCCTAAGAGACAACGCGGTGGGGGAACTTTTTGTGCGAATAACTAGGCGGCTGGCACAAAAATATAATAGCTGAAAAGTTATGTTAGCTTAGGTGGCCCTGATCTAACCCAGACTGTAGCGCAATTCCAGTAAAAGGAATAACAAACAAAAAATTCAATTTGCTTTGCATGGTTTTAAGGCCGCTGGTATGCCACAGGGCACCGATCTGTCTCCGACAATTTTTGTTAATGATAATTCTAGTTTAGTATACTCGTATTTGCAAGTACTCTCTTTTTGTCCTTTTCGTTTCTGGACTCACGTCCTTACTCTCCAGATGTTGAGCGGGAACGGCAGCGTGAATTAAGCTCATTTAATTTGAATAGTAATGCCATGGCATGCGGACCGATTTGAAAGGCAATATTGTAGAGAATATTGAAAATATAGACAAGATAGCATCCTTCCTTTAGGCTAACAATAATGAGCTTCAATTGGTTGGCAATACTTTCATCCGGCAATGTTTAAGAAATTATTTAATATTTACAAAGTCATTCCCGTCGCTTTGAACTTGTCAGCATCTAGCAAAGGCAAAAATTTTCGGCTTAAGTTAAGACATCAATTTGCTCACAATATTTCCTCTTCTTAGTCGTGTTCGAGAATGCGCCTTCGTAATTTGGCAGCAGATATGTATGTCTCGTGTTTTGGGTGAACGCCTGTCGTGGAGACTTAAGTTCACGGGATGCCCATACATCCATGGGAGCAAGGATATGCCTTGCCATCGCTCTCCGTCAATTTCGTTGATACCAATTCGAAACTGTGTTGAGGGCACAGTTCCACTCTTGGTATGAGTGGAGAACCCAGTATCTTGCAACTCTACATCGGGTGATGTTGTGACCAGCAGGTGCACCCTTCCTGCGTTTTAGGCTTAAACCACAGCCACCGTGATGCTCCCACAAGGAAATGCCATATTGTATTGTAGACGACCAATGTTCGTATTGATTCCTCGAAATTTAAGGCGCGTTTGCAGCAAATCAATGTGATTTACCTGGCTGCTGATACATAGATGAGATAATCCGATTTTCTCTATGAACGTCGAGATGCGAAAATTGCGCAGGCCTGCTACGATCAGAAGTGGTGTCGTATAGGCCATATTTACCAATTATGCTATCAAATATCTGCCAGTCTTACATAAGAATCGGGATTCGGGATTGAACACATGCCTACTCGTATTCGAAGAGCTCATACAAATCAGATCTTATTGCCAGTATCTTTCTCAGTCTTAGATGTAAGTAACTAGTCACTCAAATGTTACTAGCCCAGGTCAAGAAGATGAATTCTTTCTTTATTAAAAAAATAAACAAAATAACAATTTGGACGTATTTTGGATCTGTTCCTATAGTCAACGGCTTCTAAAAAACAAACAATTGCCCGCAAGAAGTAAACATGATTAGCAATGGAGTAATCCATTCAATTTACAAGACAAACATGCACCTACACTTAATTATTTCTAAGTGATTACCGAAAGCTAATCACCTTCGATAATAACCACTTTTGACGTGCATTTGCTGCCAAATGGCTACCAATTATCCTTGAGCACTAACATATCGCTTGGCGGCATTGCGAGTAAAATAACCAAAATCAACGATAACATCAATTAGGTAGCCAATTAAAGTGAATGACCCAATCGCTTTAATTTTGACAAAGTCTATCTACAATTTCCGACAATCGACTGTCAAGATTAGCCATTACTTCATTGACTAACTTTTCAGATACAAAATGAGTGAATCAAATGAGTGACAATAATCATTAGTACATCGCCTGAATGGCAATAGCTGTGTGTTTCATGAATCATTTCTAAACAATTATACTGGACTGACTCACAGTGTTTAGTCCTCCCGTCATGCGATTCTTTTAGTAACCATCCACACAAAAAGATATAAATGAAACCACCGGTCCATTGGTTTTTTTTGGAAAAAGATAAAGACCCTCAAAATGTAAACAATTCATTTTTGTTTGTTCTTGTTTTTTTTTTTTTTGAGCAGAGAGGCTCCAGCAATTATTGTGCCAGTCAAACTAGTTTCAGTTACCATTACTATAAACCACTCATCCGCAACATGTTGACAAGCAACAACAGATTCAGATACAAAATACATTGACCATTTTTTTTTTTTTTTGAGAGGACAGCTTCTGTGTGAACTGCAAATTATACTCCGATCGTGTCCGCACTTAAGTTAGATCGCCAATGCTATTCACATCAGTCATCAACGGACCTTCGTATCGCGTAAAACTCTGATCTCTTCGGTTTAATTCACGCGCTACAATTTGAATTGTGATTCTGTGAAAATTTTGTGTCAAAGATACATTAAGTGGACTATGGCTTATATCCGCGAAGTTTTAATTCTGGTGATACTGTGTGTAGCACTTAATGATGGCATTAAGCTGGTGGAGAAATTCGCCTGGAAGCAATTGGAGTTTGATTGGCCATCACCTGAAGCTGAACAAGAAGCTATTCAAACCGGTCGATTCAATCCACTAAACAATCTACCTCTGGGAGTTGAGAAATGGCAAAATAAACTCTTTGTCACAGTGCCAAGGTGAGTTACCCGCTTCGATCGTTTAGATAGAATTTAATTCGTTTGCCCTTTCTATTTTGTTTGAGTGGTGTCTGTCGAACAGATTATGAATAGTTTAGCGATTAGCGAAGATTATTCGTGTGCCATTTCCATGAGGAGATACTACTCTTTTAGCATAACAAATTGAACGTATCTAGAACAAGTTTCTACTTCGCCCGGTATTTTCTTGTTTCTATTTTTTTTTTCTCTTACTAATGACAGTAAAGATGACGATAAGCAACTTAGCTTTGCATAATAATAAAAACCGCAAATCACCATCGACTGGTTATAACAACGAAAAGATACATGAGGTCCAATGGGTGACCCAGTTCGGTACTGATGTTGTGTGGGTAATAAAATCTAAAGAGATATTTGGATTAGGTCTGGCTTAAAATTTGTAACTTAACGAACTGGAAAGTTTTATTTCTATTTTGATTGGAAAGAAAGAAACGTTAATAGATTCAGCTCTCGACTTAGTTTGGGTTTTACAGGTGTGATTCACAGGCGAACAGGTGCGTCGTAAATAAATTTAATCACCGGCAAGTGTTGGCTTTGCAGTTATTCAAAGGTGCGTTTGAAATCGATTTATTTTTATTTTTTGTCTTTTTTTTTTAATTTCCTGTCACCGCTTGAAGGTTGTTATTGTCGGATTGTCGAAAAAAAATTCCATCTATTTGTTGAAGTTTTATTTCTCGATTGTTTGTAACTTTTAAGCTGAGAAAAGTATTTAACTGGTATAAAGTACCTATATATACACATTGTTTGAAGGGACTTACAGTGGGCTAACCTTGAAGTTTTAAGTAAGATACAGAAATATACTGATATTCTGGTAAGCATTTAAGATTCTATCTCTTGTTACCTCTGGGTTGGACAGGGTTTTTTTTTATATTTACCCATAATCTTAGGCTTAAGATCACTTAAGATCACGTCATGGTGTCATTTCCTGAGTAGATTATGGCAAAGCTTAGAATTGTGCGGATATTTGAGATTCTGAACTCGATTCATTTTGGTCTTGAGTTTGTATTAAAGGTCTTTGGGACACAGACACTTTAAATGTTAAATAGTAAATTAGCAGTGATGAATATTTGTGATGCCTCATCCTCATCCACACCGAAGGAACAAATGTTTCCACCACTTAAGATTACAAGGTTCACGTTCTTCGCATACTGATATAGGACACCTATGATCTATCTGCCCTGTTCTCTTTCAAGAGTCGGGATAAATGCCGCGAATATCCCACAAAGCCTCTTTGCTAAAAGAATATCTCTGCAATTCTACTGCGCGACTTGTGGGACTTACTATAATTGAGGACCTAAGAACCATTCCACACGCCGCTGTTTTTAAGATCATCTCCTTAGTAGGGCCTAGAGTTTGTTAATGCTTTTGGATTTGAATGATCTTTCGAACCACGGCTGGAATGTAAGCCTCTACTGCATTTCGTTAGCTTTATCGAAAACCAAACAAGTTGTTCAACGTGATGATCTTCCAGTCTCTGAATCTGGAGATTCATATTTCTTGTTCATCAACACTCTCAGAGTGCGTCTGCTTTAGCTAAATGAACGACTGTTGTATACAACAAACTGCGAAGTTTAAGCTGCATTTTTTGATATCAAAATCCAGTGGACTTCACATAACATTTAAGGCACCCAATGCTGACTCTATGACTCAAGTTCTATTGCTTAAATAGAAACAGATTGTTCCCAATTCGACACGATGACGGCTTTTAAGGAGATGTGAGGTACTGGGTAAGCTGGTTCAAAGAAACACCGTTTCTTATACTATTATACTTAGGTCTTAGTACTTTCGTATTTTCTTAGTCAACGCCAGCAAGTCTGAGGTGAACCAGGGCCTCAGCTAACATGTCTCTTTAGCTAGCACGGTATTTCGTAAGCTGCCTGCGTTGAGCCCAGCCAAGATAAGATCGTCCTCTATTGCATTGTCCTTTTAGGTTTGAGTCATAAACTGCCTACGCTGTCCATGCATTCAAGGTGTCCTAGCCATCTAAGCTGGCTTATCTGAGCTTTTGTAAACGAGAAGTTATCACTTTTCGGCATTTTTCGATTCTTTATTGATGTAAACCGGGCCGACAATTACAATACACAAAGAACTTTGTGTCGAAAATGGTCTTTGTGTCCAAGAGCAGGATTAGAATGTCAGAGAAAGGACCTTAAAAACAAATAACCTTCTGCAAACAAGCAGCGATTTGCAAGAGCGATATTTCGCATGATTTCCGAGCTACCTTCTCGCCGTAGATGTTGATACCGTATCGTGATGTTCTCTCCTTAGCGTTGATGTTGTGTGCCCCACATTGCTGACACCACTAAACCCATCTTTTGCGCTCCTGGGTCAATAGTCGCAAACGCTCCATTATCTCTGTTCTTCCAATTATGTAAATGTCATCTGCATTTAGGGGGAGCCGAACATACTTTTTAAAGATGGTGCCCTGGAGTTGTCTGCCAAGAAGGTGGTTAAAAATCACATGACAACACATCGCCTTTTGAGGCCCTCCTTGATGGGGCAGCATCCATTCTCCATCGTCATTCTGCATAATCGAAAGAGCTTGGCCAGAATACCATACTAGACATGACTCTCTATACCTAACATCTTTAGAAACTTAAATATGCGGTTTTGAAACCTATGAAGAGGTGGTTCGTATCGATCTTGGATTTTTTCTAAAATCTGCCGTATTGTGGACATTTGTTGTATTTTCGACTTTCCTAGCTTAAAACTACACTGATAAGGGCCTATCAGAATGTTTAGAAAGTTTACGAAGGGTCTTTCGCATTCAAATTGCACAGTTCAATGGATTTCTCTTCCTTAGAATCAGACAGACTATACTAAGAATTGATTTTTTAGGCATACTCTCGTCCACCTACTCTTTATAGATAAAATGGTGTATCCATCATCACCTGCTGGCTTGAATTTTTGTTCTAACTTCATCCTAATTATGTGGAATGAAATGTTGTCTGTATTTGCCCAGGATGTTGTTCGTTATCATCGTTTTACTTTACTTACTTAACAAACTCCCGTCCGATGATCATGCCTGAGACAATGCAGCCTTCCACCCTCTGCGATCCAGGGCACGCAACTTCCAGTTAACCAGACCAATCTCGAACCCGAGCGCTGTGAATCGAGGATTTTTTTCGCTTAAGCATTATTGGTTATTCGCTCGATGTAGTCGAGCCACTGTAGTCGACGGGTGCTAGCTTTTTCGACAAACAAATCTTGGTACAGTTCGTAGAGTTCACGGTTGTATCTTCTCCTCCATTCGCCCTCCTAGCATACGGTACCAAATATCCGCCGAAGAATATCTCTCTCGAAGGAGTTCAGTATCTGCTCGCCTTTTCTACTAATCGTCCAGCACTCGCCGCCGTTAGGTACAACTAGAAATCTTGCACTTGGTCTTCCGAGATATGAAGCAGTAGCGGTCTCCAAGAGTAATTCATTGTCGGATCTCCACTAAAGTGATATTCGTGGAGTTGATGATGATGACTCCGACTCCTTAATTACCTCGAAACGATGGATATACGAGTAGTCTTGTCCTCATACACTTCAAGTCCTACCAACTTCACCTGTTTTTCAATCGACGTGAAAGCCTCTATTACGATACGCAGGGAGCGACCGTTGATATCGATATCGCCTTACTGTGCTTTCTGTCCTAACATCTACCATGCGCACTATCTGCTTCAGAACAAGATTGAGGAAATCGAATGACAGACATCTCACTGCATGTTTGAAACAGTTCGGAAGAGCCATTCCCGCTTGAAATTCGTTTGTCTTTTCCGGGATTATCCTCAATGCAAAAATGTGGTCTATTGTCGATGCGCCGGGCCGAAATCCATTCTGTTACATGTTTCTTCTCCTCTTAAGGCTCGCGAGTCCCTTTTGTTATTTTCTGAAGGGCCGCTCGGTATATTCATCTTTTTTTTAGAATTGGACAATTTGATAGCACAGTGCGTCAAAAGCCTGTAAGATTTTGGCGTTTGTTTTATTGGTACCACCGCTGAGTTGTATATTATTGATCCGCACCGATTTCTGATCATGACAGGGGTTATGGGATACTCTAAAATCTGGAACCGCAAATTCTTACGTCGTATCTAAAGTAGACTTCAGGGTTCAAAAGTAAAAGCTTGTTATCCAACGTTATCAAGGCAAAGCATTCATTGAAACAGAAACTAATGGACCCACGTCAAGGAATCCAAAAATTAAAAAATTTAGCGGCATCGCGGCTCACATGCAAATGCCTAGAAGAAGAAAAGGGGAGAGGATTATTGTGTCGGCCACCTCTGAGTACCGACTCGCCACAAGTCTTTATGAAATAAAGCAACATAAACATAGCAAGATGCCATCTTGTCAAAACCTTCCAAAAGAGAATATTTACTTGACAACAATAGACAAAGTCAAAGCAGTCACTCGTATATGTCGATGTCACTACTTGTATGGATTAAGCAACGCAGAATAGGATTCTAAATAGAACCCCTAATCATTCGAATAGTTTCTATGGACCATAGTAGGCAACACCTATGGAATGCAGGTCTACAATAGCCCTCAAGTTATTAATTGTCCATTCATGGGCCTTTTATATGTTTTTGCACTCGTTTTTGTATTCATAGAGTACAGTATCTAGGCACTCCCTATAGAATAGATAAGTTAAACAATACCGTAGATACCAAATTAGGTTAATGTGTTCCAACAATTCAAGATTAAACTTCTAACTTTAAGAAGTCTGCCCGAAATTGCTCTCCATAATTTATTCACGTCTTTATAAACATCGATCCCTTTTTAGATACTTTAGTGTTGCAAAGCATGTCTCAAAATATACGTTCATCCTCCTTAAATCCCCTCAATCTGCTTATGCTTAGAAAGCATAAACACCAGAATAAGTTCTAAAAGGTCATTACTGTCCTTAAAACTTTTACAAGCACAGTCATCCCGAAGATTTTTGAAAACTTTCACATTTCCGCGTCTTTTGCGCGACTCAAAAAATACGAACACCACGCAAAATCGAAGATTCCCCAATCACACCAAAAGAACTTAAGTCCCGAATTAGCAATTGCTTATCAATTTAGAATACAACGCCTCATCGCCACCCTAAACATAAAGAACACAGAAAAGTTTAGAGCCCGATTTAGTAAAAAAAAAAAAAAAAAAAAAAAAAAACAAACAATCGCAACCTCTACACTTTGGATTACTTTGTTTCGAGATGTTTGAGACAGTTTCAGTTGGAAACGTACTTCATCAAAGAAGAAAGGAAGGACGTAAACAGAAAAATACAAAAAAAAATGAACTTTTACATCAGCCAGGGGATATCACGAAAATGGTCTCAAAAGGCAGCTGCAGGGAACAGATTTTTTTTTTTGCTTTTTTGGAAACTTCTGACCAAAAATTCCTCCTTAGACTTTAATGCTATTTATTATAATGTTGTATCCGTGCATAGGAAACTTTTTTTTGTTTTCTTTCAAACAAAACAAAACTATGAACATGTATCTGTGTTCGTCTTCGTATCCGTAACCGTGGTCGAAATGGTTACTTGGTCGTTGTCCTTTATGTAGGCGCAACAAACTCAAAGATATCGTCTTGCAAGACAGAAATTCCTTGGCAAGCCAACCTAAAAAATAAATGTTGCATTTGTTTTGTTTAAATGAAAACCGCTAACCGAAAAAAACAAAGCCAGAAACAAGGAAAAGGCGAAAAAGGATAAAAATTCCGCTAAAAACTTACAACATCCGGTAGTCGATATGGAGCAGTTGCAAGTTTTGTTTCGACTTCCTCTTTAGTTAGGCCACACCACAGAAAGTTGGTCTTTTGGGATTTTAAGGGATTTTTTTCGTATTCTTTCCTGCTCCTCTTTCACCAGCAGGATTGCAGTTGTGAGGATAAAATGAAATGAATAATTAAATGAATAGGAAGTTCCAAGGGGATGGGCACAGAGGGCACACTGAGGAATGTAATTAGGATTGTCAGATGGCAAATAATGAAATTGTCCTTTGTTTGACTGTAGAGATGACAGAAGGATGTTTGTTTTTTTTTTTTTATTTGTTTCTCAGTGTCCGGTGTCAGAGAAGGCTAAAGGAATTCGAAAGTAGGGTGCTGGAGAACGGCGTTTACTGGAATTTCTTTGCTTTTTATTAAAGTCTTCTTGGTTTGGTTTATTAATAGTTCAAAGGTTTTGCGGTCACCATTTACAAAGCGGAGGACAAACGAATACAGATTTTGTGCTGAATTCCGTCAAGAAATTTGCATCAGTTATAGGAGTACCTGAACTCTGTTATGTACACTTGAACGTGACGTTCTATAGAACAACACTAATTATCATAAAATATAAAAACAAAGCAAAGATCAAAAGTGGCGCTATTTTTGGAAATGAAGAAGATAAGGTGTTTACTTGTAAAAGAAATCAATTTTCTAAGAGCTCTTAGCTTTTCATGTGTGTGCTAATAATTCAAGAGAAAGGCATAATCTCATTTGCACTCTATTGATTACTAATGCCTTATTTGTTAATTGATAAGAGGGATTTGTGCTAATTAGTGTTCATTTGATTACCTTTAATAAATATCTACTTTATCGTTGGAATGCAATATTGCAATAAACATAATTTTCCACCTGTTGGGCTGTGTACATTTCTCATGTCCGCCTCTTGAATTTATGTTGTGGGCCTATTCTGTCCCCCATTCCTTCAAATTTTGAAACCATGCTTTGGTGTCAAGATTGGTTAACACAATGGTTACTTATTTACTTACTTTAGGTGGCCACAGTCAGGGATGGGCCTGGGCCTCAATCGACAAGCTTCTCCAGCCAACTCGTTACTTCGCATGTGCATGCGCCACATAAGCCGCGGGCCTCCTTTACTTCGCTGTCCCTTGGGGGCAGATTCGTAGACTTCTCGGAACTAAAGACGTCCACCCACTCTACATGTCCCAGCCACCTCTGTCTTTCGACTTTTACTCTTCTGGCTAATTCGATGTCGCTGTACAATTCATACAGTTCGTCGTTGAATCTCCCCCTCCACTCACCATGAATGCAGACGGGACCAAAAATATTCCTTTTAAAGCAGCCAAGCACCTTTATACATTTTTAATAAAGTCCATGCCTCTGCGCCATATAGCAGAACTGGGATAATCAAGTTCTTAGTCGAGTTAGCCAATTGCCTTCTTAGCCCAAAGAAACAGAAATCGGCAAGAGTTATTCTTCTTTTGATCTCAGCGCTGGTGTCGTTGTCTGTATTTATAGCGGAGCCTAGGTAAACAAAGTCCTTAACTACCTCAAAGTTATATCTGTCGAGGGTGACGTTCTGTCCGTGACGTCGGTATACAGTGACCTTTTTGCTTGACAGCATACACTTGCTCTTGCCCTCGTTGATCGCTAAACTCATTTCCGCTTCTTCCGTCTCAATACTTGCAAAATCGCCGTTAACACCAAGCTGCTTTCTTCCGATTATGTCAATATTCTCGGCATATCTACGGACGTGAGAGTTTTGTACTTTGGTTGGTGTATATCGATCACACCTCATGCTCATGGGCTTTCTCACAGATCTACCGTAGTGTGAATATTTGGTCGATGGTGGACTTTCCTGGCCTGATGTCACACTGGCATGGGCTTATCAGATTGTTGACGATCGGCCTCAGCTTCTTTGTTGGATTGAGGCTTAGATATTGCTATCTTCACTACATCCACGTCGGCTGGGCGAAATTTCTTGACCGTGCGCTTCTCATGCTCTTTCTTTTTCCTCCTGAGAAGCCGGTGCTTATTTATCTATTTAGAGTCTTTCTTTGCAGCGCCGCTTTGTGAGCTTTTTGCTTAGCTGCATGTGGTTGTCGGGATCTGTTATCAAACCACGGCTTTCGTTGTGGTGATCGAGTGAAACCCATCACTTCAGAAGAGGCATCACTGACTGCTTTTTAGCAGTGTTGTTACTGGCCATCAATGCTTGATGCTGGGGGCAAAGGACCTCTTAAGACATAAAGAGAGACTCTATGAGGATTTGGCAATTTTTTGTGATTGTAGCCGTCATGTCATAGCTATGCCATTGTTTGATACGGATTGCTACGAGGTGCTCTTGCTACATGCCAAGCACTCAAGACTTCTTGTCTAAGTTTTGCTTCAACAACAAATCCGTCGATAACAATCGCCGTAGTAGATGTTTCAGTTTTTCATCCTCTTTTTGTAGACAGAAGTAGCAGACAAGAGATCAGTAATAAAAATTGAAAAAAGTATGGGAGACAAGACGGAGCCCTGTGGTTGACCAACATTTATTTTGTGAATAACGATATTGAAACCATCTAAGACCAAGACTATGGCCTCAAAAGACAAGCTTCCCTGGGCGCTGAATAGCTTCAAACACCTACATGTTTGCTGGGCCGTATAGTGTAATACATACCGAGCTACAAAATTCTCTGTTATCATCATACCATCGCTTTAGGGTATCAAAAGGATAACTCAGTTAGTGTAGTTTTCATTCCCAAAGTCGGAAAATGCAGTCATATCGTCCCAAATGACCTTAGACCTATTAGTCTGCGAGTATATCTTTGCTACTAAACGTCGTAGTGTTTGCCCAGTTGGTGTCGGACCACCGGGAAATCTCCACTAAAATTCACGCTGCGCCAACAACACAGACGAATTATTCCGCGTTATTTAGGAGTATAGCGATTCATGTCTTGTTGATGCATATTTTGTATCTGTTTACCTGACAAATGTCAAAGTAGAATTGACATTTGCCGCCATTTGGAAAAAATTATAGCATCTTTCGATTGGGTGATGACTTTTGCGCCACCCAGCATTATAATATCCCGTCTGGTTCGACATAAGAGCAAGTTCATTTCAAAAGATTTGGGCATTTGAATGGGCTTGCCTTCGCTTGTATACAATGTCGGAGTACATTCTCGATAAACAATCTAATCTCCGTGGCATACCCCGCCAACTTTAAGTATCACGAAGGTGAGAGTATGTGGTTCAATGGCTAAGTTTCCTCAGAGGCACTCATCTAATTTGTTAGTAAAAAACCGATCTACCGGCTCTCTCAAGTCAGAATCTTTCCAGTTTTAACTTCACTCTATCAATTTTGAACTGAAGTTCTCCCATCTTTTCCAACTAGTTCGCCTTGTTGCCAGATACCACGATGACGATGTATCGGCATTGACAAAGTAATTAATCATTAAACACACTAATCGGTTGATTTCAGTACTGCAGTACGCAGTCATTTGTTTTTCTTTTATTTTTTCAGAAAAAAAAAAACAAAAACAGAATCTTCATCAATAAAACCGTCACGAAACGATGCTGCGCTTGGTTGGGTATCTATGTTGATGCGACACGAAATCCAAACAAAAGCATTCATTAAGCATTCAAATTTTACTTCTTTCTTTTAATTTAGTTTCCGTTTGACTTTTAGACAGCAAACAAATAGAAATGTAGGAAATGACGTAATCTTTTCAACTAATGGCTGGTCGTAGTCTGATGGATGGATGGAGGCATTGACGGATACCAATGAACCGACAAGCGATTTATTAAAACTTTGCAACCACTGTGTAATCGGCAATTTACCCCAAAAAATAATGGAAAATCCGAAAAACTTTTGCTCTGGGTGTTGCAATTTACCAAATTCGAACTTTAGCTGTAAGTAGCTTCGTTCTTTACCCCAGGAATGGTCAATTGCTTTTCAAATGTTTCGGGAGAAGAAATTGCACTTTCATTCTCGAATGATTCGGTTCTGATTGTCGGTAATTTTTCAAAATTCTTTTTTACAAAGTTTGGCTATTGTAAATTGCTTAAGAAAGCGCTCAAGAATGCCTGGAGTTGGAAAAAGAAATTAGAAACTTCAAAGTTTTCGAATTAGGAAGGTTACGAGTACTGTCGGGCTTCATTTGTTCATGTTTAGAACATAGAAGTTGGGTTTGAATGAATCGCTTAGATCAATGTGATTTGTAAGCACCAGAAATGACGGTCTTTTTAATTCTTACACATGTTAGATAAATTATAGACAGCTGCTGGACGTGCAAATTGAATGGGAATATAGTATGCATCATAGTGCTCGAACATACCCTTATAAGAGTATATAACCATATTTCCTTAGCTCGACTCAAGCCATTACTTTCCGTTTATTTCGAGATATCACATTATATTCTACCGAAAAACGTACTTTTCGTCCACAAGGCTCAACCATTTCATTGGTCCCTTATGATGCATTTGCTGATGATGACCTGATGCGTCTTCATACTCAGAGCCCTGGACTCGAGACTGAAAATTTATACATCTATTCTCACAGCTCAATACAAGACATTTTTGCTCAAATTTTTTTTTTTATTTTTCTACATAGTCTCCTTGTAACTCTACACACTTCTCCCAGCGATGCTCTCATCTGTCTAACCGTCCAAATAGTACTTGGCGTTTTTCTCTACAAAATAATTGTTCATGAAGGTGATTGCCTCCTCATTTGACGAAAATCTCTGTCTTTCGAATGCAGTTTTTAGATGAGGGAACAAAAAGAAGTCGCTTGAGGCTAGATCTGGTGAGTAAGGCATATGGTCAAGCAGTTTAAACCGTAACTCATGGATTTTCGCCATGGCAACCGCTGAGATGTGAGACGGCGCGTTGTCTTGGTGAAACAGAATTTTTCTTTTCTGCAAATGTGGCCGTTTTCCGCAATTTCTGCCTTCAGCTTGGCAAGTTATGATGCGTAGTATGCTCCTTTGATGGTCGCCATCGCTTTCCCATCCGAAAAAACAGTTTTTGCTTTTTTGGAGCCGGCTCGCCCTTTGCTGTTTGACTGTTTTGATTGGGCGTATAATGGTGTATCCAAGTTTCATCTACAGTAATTAATCGGCGCCAAGACTCGGATTTATTGCGCCTAAGCTGCGCCAACAGAGCGTTGGAAATGTCCATTCGAACACGTTTTTCGGCCTTACGTAAGCAAACGCGGCACCCAACGCGCCGACAGCTTTCTCATGCCTAAATCTTGATTTAATTTGTAACAAATACATTCGTTGGACATTTTTATAACCTCTACTATCTCTCTCACTTTAGTTCGGCGGTCGTCTAACACCATTTGGTGAACTTTAGCAATGTTATCGTCAGTGGGTGCAGTTTTTGGACGTCCCGAACGTTCATCATCTCCCAAGCACTTACGGCCACAGCTGCCCAAAATTTCACTGTGGTAAATGATGGTGCAGAGTCCCCATACACAGAGTCCAACTCATTTTTGATTTGCGTAGGCGTACTGCCTTTCAAAAACAAGAATTTAATAATAGCTCGATACTCAATTTTTTCCATTTTCACAAAAAACACTCACATCGACTCACTCAAACGACTGTCAACTAAAAACTGCACGTCCAAAATGACTGAAACTTCGGTAAGTAACTGTCAAAAGATGCATAGCTAGCATTCACTAGCTTTTATTGACGAGTGCCGCTGCGGTCGGAAACTTTTCAGACAACCCTCCTAAGCTTAAGCCTTTGTCGAGGCCATTAGATCTAGATGGAAGCTTAATTTCGACTTCACTTCCAAATACGATCGCTTACTCAGATTAATCTTCAACACTCTAGTCTGGTACCACATCGCTATGAAGCATATTTATGTATTCGGAGATGAATACAAAACCTCATATAATATCTGTGGGTATACTGGGACCGTGGGTGTAGCAGAGAAGTATGTGTAAAGGGTTTACCCTCTATAAGTGTTTCGGGGGATTGCAAATACCATGAAAATTCCCTTTTGTGCTATATTTACTCTTATGTTAACTTCTAGTTACGAACTGACACAAATTCCTAGTTGCGATAGCTTATTTGCGTTACGAATTGGAACTTCCCCAACCGTGATTCTAGGAAGGACGGCTCCTCATGAACGTTCCATGGTGGAACTCACATTTGCAGAGTATTTGTCTAATTGAGAAGACTAGATTCATAACAGATCGACATAAGATATTAACTCGGATTCCGAAGACTGCCTCAACTAATAAGGAGACACTAGAAAATTGGGCAAAGTCCTCAAAATGGGCAAGTCAGTGAAACCACGTGAAACCCTAAGATCTTCCCAAGTAACCCGATCCGAACCCGCTCATACACCGTAACTGCGTATCTTTCAGCGGCTGTGACAATGGATGTGGACATCAAATACCTTGTTGCTTTCTTTGATGGCTTCAAGTCGCCTGACAGCATTGGCATATATCCAATTATTATACAAAAGGGTATAGACCAACTCTGAACAGATTCTAGTTAGTCTGTCACACATACCGGGACCCTGACGAACAGTAGGAGTAATCTTCATACAAAAAATCGGAAAAGATGATTACAGGCTCGCCAAGAACTTCAAAAACATCCGTCGGACATCCCTCATATTGAAGAGCATGGAGCGGATGGTTGAGCTTCTTGTGCTCGAGACTGCTTTGGGAATGCATTCTTTGTCCAAGACGCAGCATGCATACCATAGTGGAAAATCATACGAGACTGCACTTCAAAATCTGGTTTATAAAATTGAAGAAGAGAAGTATGTTTAGGGCAACCCAACTTTAGCGACACGTGTACCTCGACCAGACAATACGGCGCATATGGTTTACTAGTTCTGTGCTTAAGAGAGTAGGACCCAATTTGGAATGCTTACTCCGGCCAATATATGTATAAAAGCGGAGATTAACAGGGTTGCTATAAGGCAGCGTCCTACTAAAGTACATGTTGCTCGACTCACTGCAATACAGATGATATATGTAGCTGTATTGGATCATGTCTAATGATCGTCTGATCTATTCGGCAGTTACTGAACCAAAAATAGGCCTTCAGTCAATCCTCTTATCCTAACGAGACGGAGGTAGCTGACTAGTTTGACTCATTGAAATAACCTTGCGTTTTTCCAACTAAAAGAAGTATTGGCATGTCATCCTGCTTAACAAACTTCTTTAGACTAAACTGCCACATTTCTGGCAGTAAAAGATGGCCTTCGGCAAGATATTGGCTATCCGGTGAATTGAGTTCTCACGAATGTAAATCATTACTGCCCCTACTAGACTCCAACGAACAATCTGTCTCGACTCAATGGGGCTTTCCCTATAACATCCAGCTGCACTTTACATTCCCATAATGGGCTGCACTCTCAAAACCACATTATGCTCCAAAAGAAATGGTCTCTGATACAAAACTCACTGAGATTTTGATGACTCTCATTTGATTCTGATTTTACAAACATGTTTACTGAATACTCGTTGCAGCCAAAATAATACGAAATCAACCTATGGCCAGGAATAGTTTCGGGCGGAACCTAAACCAGGAAATGAACCAGTCGAGTTTTCGGATGATAACGCTAGCGCGTTCGAGAATTAGAGACTTCTCTGAATACAGCCGAAAGACTGAATCTTCTGACTATTGTTTGAGCCACAATGAGATTGCCAAATATGAAATCCCCAATGGACTTGCAAGGCATGATTTACAGAAGTTTCTTTAGACCCGAAGTCACGTTAAAGTGGCTTGCTTCCTCGGTTAGCGATTGCATTGAACTGGGTTTCGTGACGGCATGAGTAAGTACGTTGCAGGGAAGCCATATGGCCATCGACTACAAAATAATACGCATTGTTTTTTTTGCGTCGTAAATGGACACTTTGTGATAACTTAGCGCCTTCGAGTATCTGTGCTACGCATAAGTGACACCAGATCTTCCGGCGCTACTACTACTGTCGCATTAGACCGCGTTTATGCATTTTCCCTTCTTTCTACGAAAACCTGACAAATCCCACTTAAAGGAACAAAGACAAGTTCCTGGTCTAAATGCCCTGTTCCGAAAGGAAAACATATGTGTCCTCCAGGAGAATCAGACGATAGTGCTTAAAGATATCTGGGTCCCAGCCGCATGTCTTGCCGAAGTATATAGTATATAGGAATCCATCAACACCGGGTGAGGCATTGGGCGGCAACAAATTTGTTTCATCCTTCTCGATCTGCACCCAGATACTTCAGCTTTGGCCACGTTTTACTCTGAGTTGCTGCTTCGGTCAATACTGTTGATTTCCAAGTTGTTCTTGGTCTGTTACCTCGCCGGCTACCTTGAGGATTCCATTCGAAGGAGTACTTTACGATGTTTTCGTTTGATCTCCTCAACGTGTGGCCAATCCATCGCCATTTCCGCTGCCTCATTTCGCCATTCAACAGCTTTTGATCTGTTATATGAAACAATTCTAAGTTCGATATAATTTGCGGCCGTCGGATCTTAAGAATGCATTGCAAGCAGCGGTTTACGTATGCCTGTAGCTTTCTCGAGGAGGTAGAGACTTTTGAAGTCTTACAGGCATACAGCAGTTTGGATTTGACATTGGATTCGAAGAGCCTTAACTTGGTGCATAGGGAGATTTGAATGGAGTTCCATACTGAAGACAACATTCTAAAGGCACTGGGGGCTTTACTTATTCTGCTACTAACATCCGGATCCGTTCCTCCATCGGACGATACAAAGCTGCCTAGATAGTTAAATTGCTTGACCTCTTCAATGGGTGTTTGTCTCAGAATAATACACTGATGTGCTGAGCGGTTCTAAGACCAGCCATCTCTCCATTCACTCGTTCATATCGGTGTTGGAACTACGGTGGGAGTCAATTCATCGTCTATCGCCAGTAGAAACAGGATCGGCGACAGAATATCCTCTTGCCTCACTCTCTATCGCACTTCGAAAGAGTCGGAAAGCTATTCATTATGAAGAACGAAGCATCTTGCGGCGTGATAGGACTCCTTTATAACAGGAACAATCTTCGGTGGAATCCCTCTCCTATCTAAAGATTTGCAGATCCATTCGCGATTGACTTGTCGAAGTATAGTAGGCCACAATGGTCCTTCGAGCCAGATTTATCATATCATTGAGACAGACTGATTTTCTTCCGAAGCAGCCAGACAACCCTTACGAATATTTATTGGTTATTTAAGTATCTTATACAATTTCTCACATATTTTTTTAGATGGAGATCAGGTGTAGCAGCCACTCTCAACTACATTGACCTCAACACCGACGAAAAGTCACCAAAACTTCGTCCATACCCCAGCTGGGAGGCAAATGAATTACCAATCGACGATGAACCCGTCGACATCTCAAAGAGAATAGGTTCGCACACTCTCACTTACCATAAACATTTTGGGCATGCCTTACTAATTGAATGTATCTTCTAGGTGGTCGTTTAGATGCTGAAAAACCCAAAGAGTACGAGGGTGGCCTAAAGGACAACGCCACAATCATATCCACATTCCGCGTTCAAGTTGATGTATGTGATCGTCTCTGGGTCTTTGACACTGGTCTTTCAGATATCTTGGGCAATCCCAAGCAAATCACACCCAACGCCATTGTTGTCTTTGATCTGAAGACTGATGAACTACTCCGTCGTTATGCCATCCCCAAGGGACAAATCAAGGAGGGAACTTTCTTTGCTAACATTGTAAGAAAAGAGTCGTTAAATTGGTTTATGATCCATGATTAACATAGTTTGGATGTTGTCTTATTTTTAGATCGTCGATACGACCAGTGATGACTGTGACAACGCCTATGCTTACGTTCCAGATTTGGGTGCCTACGGAGTCATTGTCTATTCTCTAAAGGATGACCGTTCATGGCGTGTCAAACACAACTTCTTCCACTTTGATCCTCTAAACGGTGACTTCAATGTTGGCGGTGTTAACTTCCAATGGACCGATGGTGTCTTCGGCATGGCTATCGGAAATGTCAAACAAGATGCAACACGTGATGTCTATTTCCATGCCCTGTCCAGTACCAAGGAATTCGTTGTGTCCAATCGGGTTTTACAGAATGAGTCGCATGCTTTGAGTACTGAAGCATACTACGACTACAAATTAGTAGGCGATCGTGGAACCAATGGTCAATCTACAGCTGAAGTGTTCGACAAGCAAACTGGAGTGATTTTCTACACCCAAGTGAACAAGGACGCAATTGGCTGTTGGAATACAAGAAAGCCTTTAACCGTGGACACTCAAGGGCTAGTGGATTCCGACTCGGCAACGTTGATTTTCCCCAATGATTTAAAGTTGGACGCTGATGGTAACATCTGGGTGTTGTCGGATCGTATGCCAACCTTCATTTACAAGGAATTGAATAATGACGAGGTTAACTATCGTATCTTGACGGGAAAGAACACGGAACTCATTAAGGGAACTCCATGCGAGCAATAGGTTTAGATATATATATTTTATTTTTTTTAAATTGATGACCGACTTTTGTGCGGATACTCTAGACCTGTAAGTGATTGAATAAAGTTTTGAAATTTTTTTTTTCTTTGTAAGACGATGATGGGTTTGCTTAATTCATGATTTTGTGATTTGTTTTGAAATGCGTAAGCGTAAGTATCTTGTGGTTTCTTGAGATTGATGATTGCTGCATGTGGAATTTCTGTCTGTTGAAATACGAACATGTGGCCATCACATGCGGTTTGAATTTGTAAGAACCACAAAGCCATAAAGAGATCTTTAGGTGTTCGGAGAACGGATGCTGCAACTTGCTGTTAGATTACTTTTGTGTATTAACTGTGGTATGCACAGACAATTAGTCAATATGATTTCATACATATTTTGCGTCAGAGTAACCACTGCTCAATTATCTGAACATAGAAACAAATCTCTTTAATAACAAAACTATGCGTCAGCTTAGAGGCCCAGTTTGGCGTTGTGGTGAATACGAGTATTACGTATTGAGTCAAACAAAAAACCGACCAAGTTCCAATTCATTTATTGACTGACTCCAAAAAGAAGTCTACATTGGTTGCTTAATTCTAATACTTAGTCTAAATTCAGCATAAACCGTAATCTTGATATCAATCGATGTATGTATCATTTGTAGGTTGTATACCTCGAGTATTTTACTTGACATTTATAGTTATTTAATACACGACATTACCTCCTTCTCAAAAAAAAAATTATAAAATAATTTTTATCACAATATTACTTTACACAAAATAAAAACATATATTGTTACAAAAACATGGTAACGATGGCAGCGATTAGTATAAGGCCTCGTAGAAGTAGCATCTTCCAACAGGTGCTGGTTCCTTAAATGACGAGAATGAGCCTCTGCAGCCGAACATCTTGCAGCTCTGCTAATAAGTCCTACTTCACGCCTCCCAGTGGCGGCATCTGGGAATCTCACTAGAGGTTGCGAAGTGAAGAAGGCAAATGGCGAGTTTCCTGCGCCATTAACTAGGATTAGTGTCGGAAAAAACAAAACAAGACCTTATCCGGGCTACTCCGACATATTTGGAGCTCAGGCCGGAAAGGATTCCTAGGACTTAGTCAGGGTCTTGGAAAAGAGATGGTGGCGGACGAGCCCTATAAGGGCCAACGGCAGCGCTCACATCCCGGAACGGGTTACTGGCTTCGGTGTTACCGACCCCTCGTCCTAGGGGCACTCAAAATGGAACTGGTCCTCCAGGTTGGGGGTTGTGCCGCCGGGGTAACTGCCGGGCCATTTAAAAAAAAATTTAGTTACGAAGCATCAACAAGCCTCGGATATGGACGGATCTACTGTTGACAACCCACGCAAACGATTTAAGGACAATGAGCTTCGGATATGCACGTGGAATGTTAGATCCCTTAATAGACCACGTGCAGCCGAGCAACTAGCGGAGGCCCTAGACTGCTGCAAAGCAGACATAACCGCCATCCAAGAAATGCGATGGGATGGGCCGGACAAAAAGAAGATAAAAAACTGCGACATCTACTACGGCAATTGCTATCGACGGCAAAAGCAGCGCTTATTTGGATGCGGATTTGTTGTCGGAGGCAGACTAAGACAAGAAGTCCTCAGCTTCCGGCATGTGAGCGAGCCTCTCGTAGCAATCCGCATCAAGGCTAAATTCGCCAACATTAGCCTTATATGCGCGCATGCCCCCACAGAGGAGAAAGATGATGACACCAAGTATACCTTCTATGAGCTCCCTAACATGACCTACGAGCAATGCCCTAGCTATGACATTAAAATTGTTCTCGGTGATTTTAATGCAAAGCTAGGAAGAGAGGGTATCTTTGGTGGAACAATCAGAAAATATAGCCTGCACAATACCACCTCCGCTAACAGATTCAGGCTAATCGACTCTGCGGCGGGGCGAAACATTGTCGTGGCTAGCACGCGGTTCCCACATCTCGACATACACAAGGGGACTTGGAGAACTCCTAATCAATCAACAGTCAACCAGATTGATCACATTGCAATCGACGCAAGACACTCCTCCAGCATTATGGATGTCCGTACGTTCCGAGGAGCCAACATCGACTCGGACCATTACCTTGTTGTAGCCAAGGTACGGTTGCGGATATCCCAAACTACGCCAAGACAAACTAATGCTGTGAGAAAATTCGACGTCAGACGGCTACAATCGCAAGAGATCGCCAAGTCCTTTTCCGATCGAGTGTCTCTTAATCTCTTAAGAGGTCCAATGTTGCCAGCATCAAGCATCGAAGACCATTGGAAACACTGCCAAAACGCCATCAGGGATGCCGCTTCTGATGTGCTGGGTTTCACTCGTCCACCACAACGAAACCCCTGGTTCGATGATGAATGCCGGCAAGCACATGCAGCTAAGCAAGATGCATAAAACGCGGCGCTGCTTAGAAAGACCAGAGCTGCTCATGAGCTCTATGAGCGGAAGAGGAGAGACGAGCACCGTCTTCTCAGGAGGAAGAAGAAAGAGCATGAGAAGCGCGCGATCGAGGAAATTGAGAGATGCTACTCCAGGAATGAGGTTCGGAAGTTTTACCAAAAGGTAAAAATAACATGCCGCGGAAACAAACCCCGAACCGAAGCCTGTAGGGATGAGTAAGGGAACATCGTAGTAGAATCGCAATCGATGCTGAGGATTTGCAAAGATCATTTCTGCAGACTGTATAACGGCGATGACGGACTAAATACCGCTGTCAGGCAGAATCAACCTTTCAACCTGGACGATGATGACCAACAATTCCGTCCACCCGACCTGGATGAAGTGAAGATAGCCATATCGAAGCTTAAGTCCAACAAAGCTACTGGAGCGGATGGCCTGACTGCCGAACTCTTCACCAACCATTTGTAAAATATGGACGGACGAAAGTATGCCCGATGAATGGAACCTCAGCATTGTTTGTCCGTTTTTCAAGAAAGGAGACCCTTTGAACTGCGCCAACTACAGAGGCATCAGTCTCCTTAACATCGCATATAAGATCTTATCCGCCGTTTTGTGTGAACGCCTGAAGCCGTTCGTCAACAACCTGATAGGTCCATATCAGTGTGGCTTCAGGCCAGGAAAGTCCACCATCGACCAGATATTCACACTACGGAAGATCTTGGAGAAGACCCATGAGCTTCAGATCGATACCCACTACCTATTCATCGATTTTAAGGCCGCGTATGACAGCATCTATAGAGACAAGCTATATAGAGCAATGTGTAGTTTTGGCATCCCTGCCAAACTCGTCCGTCTGTGCAGGATGACGATGGAGAATGCACGCTGCTCCATCAAGGTCGGTAAAGATCTCACCGAGACCTTTGATGTCCAAAAAGGATTTAGACAAGGCGATGCGCTGTCGTGCGATTTTTTCAACATCGTACTTGAGAGAATAGTGCAAAACTCACGAGCAAATGCAAGAGGCACTATCTTTCAAAAGTCCGTCCAACTACTCGCATACGCCGACGATATTGACATAAGAAAGCAGCATGATGTCAGTGGCGCTTTCGCGAATATTGAGACGGAAGCAGCGAAAATGGGTTTAGCGGTCAATGAGGGCAAGACCAAGTATATGCTGTCAAGCAAAAAGGACAACCAACACCGACGTCTCGGACAGAACGACACCCTCGACAGATATAACTTTGAGGTAGTTAAGGACTTTGTCTACCTAGGCTTTGCTATAAATACAGACAATAACACCAGCGCTGAGATCAAGCGAAGAATAACTCTTGCCAACCGCTGTTTATTTGGGCTAAGAAGGCAATTGAATAGCAAAGCCCTCTCTCGGACAACAAAAGTCACCCCTTATAAGACTGTACAGCGACATGGACCTAGCCAGAAGAGTGAAGATCCAAAGACTGAGATGGCTGGGTCATGTAGAGCGCATGGACACCAATGCTCCGGTCCGAAAAGTCTTCGAATCCGCCCCGAGGGACAGCGCAGTAGAGGAAGGCCAAGACTCAGGTGGCGCACGCAAATAGAAGAGGACCTCAGCCAACTAAGCGTGCGAAACTGGAGGCAGCTAGCCAGGGATCGAGCTGGCTGGAGAAGCTTGTTGACTGAGGCCCAGGTCCACCCAGGACCGTAGCGCCACCTAAAGTAAGTAAGTAAAAACCGTTCATTATCCGTTCCCAGTTCGTCGAATTAAGCACGTTCTTCACGTCTTGGGTGATATGATTATGGCCTTGATGCCACCTTTCCAAGTTATTACCATTACAAGAACGACTGGTATTTCGATAGACCTCCTGCTGTTCCGTTGCTTTCAAGAGTCTATTGTAGATGATCCGCTTGAGGTTTTAGCAATTGTATCAAGGATGATTCACTTCTCCATTCGGTCATATCAATAGCCATTGGCAATTACATATCTCAGAAAAGACGTTGGCACACAATTCAGGCCTCGTGACAGTAGAGATAATTTGATGCGAAATCTTTATAAGATTCAATCAAGATATGTTGAACTTTCGTGGATGGGGATTGTATGTATGTCAGGGATTGGATCGGCCTCTGACTGTTGAGTGACATTTCTTTTAAAATTGAAGAAGAAGTTGCTTTATTACAACAAACTAAATTGGCGGCAGAATGGTTTTCAATGCTACCTTCACACATTAACAATTCACATATCTGTCAAACCATTTGGCAGATTGCGAACTGTCAGTGTCATTTTTTTTCAGTAGTCTTTGCAATTTTATCGTGATAGCAGGCATATGACCGCATTTTTTCATTGGTAATATGTTAGCACGTTCTTTTTGACGGCATTTGCGTGCACTCAACATTGGTGAGATGCGATATTAACACGACGCGACACTTGCCACACAGCGGGCGAGAGAATTAAGCTATAGAAGTCAAAGTTTGGCGGACATGCTACATCAAGAAATGAACCAAGCAATTGGTTGCTTTGTGATTTGATTCCTACTTGACGCTATGTCAAGTCATTGCTCTGTAACAAGAAGCCAGACACATTATATGTGCTCAGAGACAATATATACAAATTGTGTTTTCTATTCAGACACTGAAGGCAGCTGAATGGATTATTATGAAATGTTAATGTTGGCGAAAATAACATCGATTAGGATTGCTACAATGCGTTCGTTCACGTTTCGAAATTTCAACTTCTCAACAAACGACGATAATGCTGTTTTTTTTGTAGAAGTCACAGCAGAAATAACTCCTCTGTAGCAGTCTAGAGTCTCCACTATTTACCCGGTTTCTCTTGGAAGTCTGAAAATTCTATGTGCAGATTTGACTGTTTTTACCTATTGGGAAAGTTTTACTAACTTAAGGTGGCACAACATTGCGGGCTTAGCCTAGTCCTCTGCTAACAAATGTGTCCAGCTTGAACTTTCGATGGTTGCCTCCAGTTTAGCACGCTTAGTTGGGACTTGAGTCGCGCTTCCCCTCGAGGTAAAATTCAGAGACATTTCGGACCGGAGCGTTGGTGTCCATTTGTACCGCAGGGCCCACTTTTCTCAAACGTTGGACCTTGTCCGTTCTGGCTAAGTCGATGTTGCTCTACTCGTACATCCAGTACAGTCCTCCACTTTCTACAATACATCCGTCCGTATCCGAAATTTGTTGCTGCTTTCAATGGCCAGGCGATTACCATCCAACCTGGAGGGCCACTTTAATCATAGATACCCCTCCGCCAAAGGGTCGCTCAGCCCAAAATCAGTATCCGAAAGTTATTGCTTGGAGGTAAAATAAAAACAATTGATGTGTAGAAACAGTGGCAGCACTGGGTATTCCTACCACTCAGCGCCTACCCTATTTCTACTGCACCTAACCACCCGAAAAGTCTACTACTTATGTTTATCGCATGATAAGCGCAGACTTATTTTCAAGAACATTTTGTGAGTTGAAGCATAACTTTGAGTCGACTTGCCGCGGCAGCATATCGAACTAATTTCTAGTTCAATTTAACGAAACTGTCGGTGTGTGTCTTTGATATTTCAGAACCAATTCTAAACAAAATTGTTGTCATTGTTGAATTTGGTTCGTGTCTACAATTATACATTAAATTACGTGTGTCACTGCAACACTGACAAACTTTATGTGAAAATGTTAAAATGCAAATTACTATTTTATTTGAATTTTACTTAAAAACGTAATTTTTGTTATATAAAATAGTGTGATATCGGAAAACTAAAAAAGTGATTTTCCGTAACACATTTTCAACCACTCTGTTGGCACATCTCCATGGCATAAGTTCCACAAGTTCCACTCATGTCAAAATTTAACAAATTGTCTATTTGTTTTGATTACTTTTGCAAAGAGTTTCAATATTCGTTTGAAAGTGAATTTTCTCCAAAAAATATCAAACAAATATTGTTGTTTGATGAAGAGAATTATACTTCTGATATCGTTTTGTAAAAACATACAAAAAAAATTGTGAAAATGTCATCATATTCGTTCCAAGGGAGGTCTCGGGTCTGGACACCTCGCGACGAGGAGGAAAACCGAGCAATCTTCTCTGCAATGCGCCAGGTAAACTAGAAATTCTTTCAAATATTAAAACATTTGTTGGTAATAAAAAACCCTCTCATCTCAGGAAACTGGCATCACAATGCCGGATGAATTCAAGCCAGTGTACCTCGAGAACGAGGAGTACGAGGTAGAGAAATGGAGCCCAAAGCAGCTGATTAAACTGCTTCGCCTATACGGCTCTCACCGATGTCTCTGGGACCACAAGGACCCATTCAACAAGAATCGTAAAATGCGAAAAGCTGCAATGATTGACATTACCGCTGCCATGGGCGATGATGTAACAATGGAGCAAGTTGGCCAGAAGATCAACGTAATCCGATCGACATATCGATATGAGAAGCGACGTATAAAACAGAGAATTAAGAAAGGTGTTGGGGCTAGAACCAAACTGAAGTGGTTTGCATTGGCTGATTCGTTTCTAAGAAACGTTCCGAGAGCCGAGAAGTTCAGAAAACTTGAGGTAAAGTGTAATCATTCAACTGTTTCCCTGATTTTGCCTATTTGTCGGCTTCTTCCAGGCTTCTCCTGATTCAGATTCTGACCTTGAAGATACTGTAGTATTCACAATCGATCCGGAAATTCTGATTCCCCTCGAAGAGGACAACTCCGGCAATCAGAACTGCATTTCGATTGGAGATTCAGTTCCACCATCGCTGAAGAACGACCGCGATACGATTCAGATCAACGAGCAGATGGACGAAATTCATCAAATGCTGGAAAACCATAATGAAGATGAGTCCTTGCATGGAACCGAGCCGTGGAAGTGGAAGTCAAAGCAGTCGATTAGGTTTTTGAAAGCCTACAAGGAGCACAGATGTTTGTGGGACACCAACGATGCCACATACAAGGATCGAGACAAAAGAGGCCAAGCTATAAAGGATATCTCCCGGGAGATTGGAGGCGGCATCTCGGAAAAGCAGGTTGTAAGGAAGATAAACGCCCTAAGGTCGGCCTATCGTTTGGAGAGAAAAAAGATCGCTGAAGCCTATTCGAAGGGAGAGAAACCTCAAAGCCGCTTAAAGTGGTATCCCTTGGCAGACGGTTTTCTCCGACGCTTCTGTCAATTGAAGAAGGGCGTAAGTATTTTATGATTAGATTAAACTCAGTGTTACCGTTGCTCATTCACAGTCTGGACTGAACGATTTTGATAATAGACCTCCACCAGGTGAAGTAACCGAAACGAACCACCACCATGCCGCTGAACCTCATTCGGATAACGAAAACGACTTTAACGACGCACACAGCTATGACTCTGATGACGAGCCGATAGCGCGCTTCAAACACGAGCCCATCACTCAAATCAAAACCGAATCGGGAAGTGATGATGAGAGGATAACCAGCTCTCCGGCAAAGTTTCCAAAAATACGCATAAAACCCATTGTCCGACCGTGGATGCAAGCGGAATCCATCCAATTCGTTGAGCTGTTCAGAGTACACAGCTGTCTCTACGACATACATCACCCGAATTACAAAAAACTCCCCGAACGGGCCAAAGCCATCGAGGATATTGCTCACAGAATGGACATGCCCGAGAAGAGGATTCTCAAAAAGATGAAAATCCTTCTCAAAGCCTATGTTGCCGAACGGAAAAAGATCGAGCTGGCTCGGGAGAAAGGTGTAACTTACGAAACCGATTTGGTTTGGTATCACCAGGCAGACGAGTTTCTCAGTCGAAAGGACGAAGTTGCGCCTCCCATGGCGCCTATGAGTTTCGTCGATCCAGATTTAATGTCACCAGCACCGTCACTGTTCCAAGATGTCAGTGAGGATAAGAAGATAAAGCTGGAAGCACCTGAATCTCCGGGTGATCACTTTGCCGATTCTCCTCTATATAATCCTTCGTCAGTGCAACCATCCCCTCCTCCACCCGCACCTTTGTCGGAAAATGTGCTGCCACAAAATGCAACTTGCACTTCAATTTCTCCTCCTGCTGAACAAGAAACGAAGCCACAATCGACAAACCAGCAACAGAATGACGTCTGGAACCATCCTCTGATGCAACCGATCAAAATGGAGGAACCCGAGGAAGAGTTTCCAAAACCTGAATCAGATGAACCACCCACAAAACTCATATGGAACGGATTAGAGGATGATCTTCTCGAGGGCAAATGGAGTCTGAAACATTCTGTTAAGTTTCTACGACTCTATGGAGCGCACCGTTGCCTGTGGGACTTAACCGATCCAGACTATCGTAGTCGGGAACTACGAAATGCTGCGATGGAGGACATAGCCGCTGCAATGGGTCACGGACTAAACTTGGAGTACGTGTCAAAGAAGATAAAAATATTCCGGATCACCTACATGCAGCATCGCAAGCGAATGCTGGAAGCCTTGAAGACCGGACAAGAGCCTGAGATTCAGTTGCGTTGGTTCCCTCTGGCCGATAGTTTTTTACGACCACACATTGGACTGAGGTCGATTAAAGCTGGTGAACCAGAACCCCCGCAGTTCGATTTTCAATATGTCTATGCGAATTTGAATCTGATAGACCCAGCCTTGCTCAATGATTTCGAGGGTAAGGGCACTCAAAATTCTATTCAGTTGGGCAGCGCTGCAGCCCACAAAGACGGTAACTTTACCGAGCAATTTAGCTCAGAGGAGGAGGACGACGATGACTTTGATGATGGTTTCTTCAAGAAGGAGGTTCGTGGTAAGATGTAGTAGTAGAAGTAAGTGAATAGGAAATGTTAATAAAGAGTAACATTCTAAAGTGCGTTTGTTTGAAAAGGTGCTGAGGAAAACGTCGCGTATGGTAGCTGTGACTGTTCACCACCAAGATTTGGTAAGTAAAAGGTTTCAGGCACTCGATAGGGCTTTCCAGTATACCTTTAGTAACGTAATGCTCAGAATACTTTTCCAAGTTGCCTGCCACCAATAGCATATACTCAGTTCTATTACAAAAAGTCATAGATCAGCTGCTTATACACACTGAAATCCTGGCGAACAGTGAGGGTCACCTTTATTCTGGAAATCCGAATCCTCCCAAAAGCTGCCTCTATTTGCGCTGCAACACGCCTAACAACGCGGAAGATCTTGCGAGAATGCACTTCAAAATCTGGTAAACAAAATTGAAGGTGCACTCGCCAAAAGGAATACGTGGTGGGCATTTTCATCGACTTTAAGAGTGCTATCGACAACGTAATTTTGAAGGCATGTCTAGCTCGGACAGACAACATGTCATAGATGAATCACTTGTTTTGTGTATGCTGATAATAAGGACACTAACTGGGGCCAATATGTAATGGCAGAGGTATGCAGGGGCTACCCTGATATCTATGCACAAGCATAATTGGAACTCAGTCAGAAAAATCTGCGTGTGATAGCATAACACTGGCATGTAGATTTGGCTGTTGTAGAGTTTCAAGCACAAAACAACCGTTAAAATTGATAACCTGAATCATTCCGAGTGAAGAAAAACTCTCCGTCCTATTCGAACTCCCATCCCTAGAGAGTCAATATCGAAACCAAATATACCTGAGTTTCAAACCACTACATCACAACAATGCTTTCCTTTCTACCTTCCACCCACGCCTTGTCAACAGTAAAAGGGTATCATAACCCCCTTTAGGCGGCGTAAATAATAAAAAAAAAAAAACACGCAAATGATGTAGCTGTACTATCTGTTGGATCTGGTCTATAAACTGTCTGGGCTAAAACGCGGGCAGCCCTACCCTTGATTGGAGATTGGTACACTGCAAATAGGCTTCCACTCCGAAAAAGAGGGGTCTGACTCTTCTCAAACTAAGTACGAATTCAGTATCAGCCGTAAGCGGGAGGCGTACTATCGCCACTTTGGTCATAGAAGACTTGTCCAACAATTTAAGCAACTCAGGCTACAACGAATTGTAGTTATGCCGGTGACCTAGTGATCATCATAAGGGACAGGGAAGCTAACAAAGTCACATTCACGTATGCAAAATGCTCTTAAGAAAGTCCTAAACTGGTGCACCAGGGAAAACCTCTCCTTAAACCCAAATAAGGCTGTCATAGCTCCTTTCACTAGAAGAAGAAATTTAAACCCAGGTATAGTTTCCCTTAACGAGACAATCGTTGAAAACTCCGACGAGGTCAATACCTGGGAGTAATCCTGGATGAAAGGCTCAACTGGAACTCCCACTTCAACTGCAAAACAACTAAAGCAAGTTACGATTTGCGGGCCTGCCGTCGCATGGAGGACCTCTGTAAAGATCACTCATTAGATTTACACACCGATGGTCAAATCCATCATTACATGCTGAAGTAACTCAGAAGACCACTATTTTAAAGCTCAAATGAGTAAGGCTTCTTGCATGTCTAGGTATTTCCGGAACCTTACGAAGCTGTCCCACAGCTGCTATAGAAGCAACAATAGGACTAATGCCCTCACGTTTAAACTCGTTAAACAATTGGCAGCACAGGAAGTCTAGAGACCCTGCTCTGTGAAATTCCGAAACTAGATTAGATCTGCACATTAACAAACCTCCTTCAAAAAATTAACCCATCAAACAGCCAAATTACCATAAAATAGTTTTCGGATGATTCTAAAGTGAAATCGGGAGTGGGAGCTGGAATAAATGGACCAAACACAAACAATACCTCAACAATGGGCAAAAGCTCCATACATTTCAGGTAGAGCTCCACGCTATCCAAGAATGTCCCAACGGTCACGGCCGGTCAAGAAGCTATAAACGCCCTTAGCTTGCATACCATTGACTCCAACTTAGTTATGTACTGCTTCAAAAACTAAGCTCCATGAGCAAGACCAGACTATGGTGGGTTCCTGGTGGGAAATAAAAAGGCTGACGAACGGGCCAAAAGAGCTCAGAAGCTCCGTTTACCGGACATGAACACCTAAATCAGCAGTCAATTTAGATATTAATAGCTGCGAGCAGTCGAGATGCATCTGGTATTGGGAGAATAGCTCAGGTCTAAGAGAGGGCAAACGAGCTATCTGCCCTTCAACAAAAATGCCAATAGATGTCCAAATCTATGTCGGCATGATACCAAAAACTTAGTAAGATACCTCACAGGACATCACGGTTTAAGATATCACCTCAACAAAATGAAACAAGTCGACTTTCCGAAGTGCCGACTTTGTCTTGAAGAATACACTGTAGGTGAGCACATCTTTTGTGACTGTCTAGATCTCAAAGTAATCAGACAGAATACTTTCTTCAGGAAAAAACTCGACACCACTAAACTAAGGGATTCCCCTGCTGGTAGAGGTACTAACTTCATTCGGAAGGTAGAAAACCTACAAGCCTTACTACAGTTCTGAGAAAACGATACAAGAGATCTTCTAGGTCAAAGTGCCTTACTTCACAATTGGCGAGTCAGATTAAAAAAAAAATTATTTGGCAGTCGGCCTGAATAACAAACTTCTATGGACTAAACTTGTTAGGCCGAAAGCCCTGTCGTCCTTCTATGGTGGAAAGGCGCTGTTGGTAAGTCATCACGACATCTTATCACCTATAGCAGCGGAGGCCACGAAACGCAAATAGATTATCACCTCTGCAAAATGTCGATGAGAAACCGTGTTAAGGACTGTAAAGTTATACTTGGAGAATCGCTGGTAAGCCAACACCGTCTGCTCATTACAGAATTCTTCACAGCGGAACCACACGGGCATCGTTTGGAAAGCCAAAAATCCGGTGGTATAATCTGTCGAAGAAACGAAGCGCAAGATTTATCGCACTGGCTAAAGAAGTACTTCACAATATAAACGGTATCGCAGACTCACTTAGCCTGCAAGAAATGTGGAACAGCATGCACGAGGAATGCATAACACTCGCAAAGTCCCATCTGGGGACTATATCGAAATACCATCACGTCGGCAAAGAAACATGGTGGTGGAATGACGAAACCAAACGAGCTGTGGCCGACAAGAAGAGTGCATTCCAAGCGTGGACAAAATGCGATCGGAGCGACGATATCTAAAAAGCTCGACTGGCTCTTGAATACGAGCGTCTTAAAAAGATCGCAAAGAAAGTCCTGGCTCAAACTCGAGCGGCAGAAGCGGAAAACCTGTACCAGGAGTTGGAACCAATACTCTCACGATCAGCAGATAGAACACGAGCTATACAAGAAGTTCGAACGTCGTACAATACTAAAGTGGCAAATATTTTTAAGCTCGCTGCACAGAGGCGAGAAAATTTGATGGAAATAACTTCGCCGAAATACATCTAAAATGCAGACGGTCGCTGACTAACAAATGAAAAGGAAATTTGTGACCGGTGGCTTGAATACTGCAAGGAGTTGCTTAACAAACAGTTTCCATGTGATATCGTGCCGACAGCTGGTCTATTAGAGGAGGAAGTTTCGGACTTTTCAATCGAAGAAAGCGGCGGGACCATACAGCATTCCATCAGAGTTTTGGTCGAAGATGGAGAGAATCGGCAGCGAATGGCTATCGAAACTTTTAAATAAATTAAAATGTGGACAACCTAGGCCGATACAATGGAGAAGCAGCTTCTTGGCTCCATTATACAAAGGAAAAGGCGACACTCGAGAATGCAACAACTACCGTTCAATCAAGCTTATGTCACACACAATGAAAATCGTCGAAAGAGTCTTAAACGAACGTCTTCGGCAAATAATAAAGCTCGATAATAGCCAGAGTGGATTTGTTGAAGGAAGATCGACGGTGGACGCTATCCAAAGCCTACGAATAATAATGGAAAAGCACCGAGATTCGTCTAAGGATTTACACATGGTATTTATCGACCTCGAGAAAGCATTCGATCGAGTGCCTAGGGATCTCATATGGGCCGCCCTGAGGTCTCAAAACGTACCGGAAACGTATGTTAGAATAATACAAGACATGTACGGAAACGTGAAAACTGCGGTTAAAAGCTCTGCTGGACTAACGAGAGAATTTCCAGTTAATGTCGGAGTGCATCAAGGAACCGTACTTAGCCCTTTCCTCTTTAACGTAGTATTCGACTATCTTTTAAAAGACTGCATGCGCGAACCAACGAAGATTTACAGAAAGCCTAATATTAATGGAAATATGCGCTAGAGAGAAACGGGTTTAAAATAAGTCGTTCAAAGACGGAGCATTTGACATGCCCATTTGCGCATCCGTTGCGACCTGTTCCGGATATAATGTTAGACGGAATAGTTCTTCCGAAAAGCACTATCTGTAAGTACTTAGGATCAATCGTTAACATGGAAGCGAAATGTGGCGACGACGTAAACCACAGAGTGAGTGTGGGATGGATGAAATGGCGTGAAAATTCGGGAATATTTTGTGACCGAAAATTTCCACTTAAATTGAAGGGGAAACTACACCACGGTTGTTAGACCAGCTCTTATGTACGGTTCACAGTGCTGGACAATGTACGAAGCGTTTAAAAACAAAATGACGGCAGCGGAAATGAAAATGTTAAGGATGTCTAGTGGAGCTACTAAACGCGATTGCATTAGATCTTCGCGTATAAGAGGAAGTCTGCATATAATGAACTCGGTAACCGAACAGCTTGAGGCGAATAGAATAAGCTGGTATTGCCACGTTCAAAGAAGATCTGCGGAAAATCCGGTTAAAAGGCACTATCAACTACGGTCACTCCAACTGTAAGAAAACGAGGTCGGAAAAAGAAATCCTGGATTTCTCAGATGGCAAATGCGCAACAACGCCTGGGGCTTACCACTGAAGCGATCCAGGACCGAGCATTATGTAGACGCGTTCTGCGGTCTGCGACATTAGCCAACCCCATAAGCGGAGCAGCAGCGATGGGAAACTCGTTACGCATAAGTTCGTATAACGAGGAAAGGGTTAATAAAAGGATAAGAGGAAGAGGTAAGTCATGTTCGGGCATCTCATCGAGAAGGGTCTTTTAGATCTGCACGGTTATGATAAAAGCCAATAATATCCTATGGGTCGGTTACCTGATGGAACAAGCTCCCATGAAAATAATTCATTGCTGTTTTTATCAGATTTTAAAGAAGGTTCTGTCTTGGTTGTATGACACACCTGGCCCCAATCTAGGCGCATTGACAAATGGAATGTTGCTTCCCTTGATATTCATACCATGGGAGGTTGACAAGTGAGCACACAAGTTGTCAGAAACCTAGAAGAAGAAAATTCGTTTTATTTTTTAAGCTCTTTATAATTTGTGAAGGATTTTGCAGCTGGTGCTATCACAATTACAATCTCCAAGACTGCGGCTCTTCCAAATGAACGTGTCAAAGTCCTGTTGCAAGTTCAACATAATTCAAAACATATTTCACTCGACAAGCAATACAAGGGCATGATATATTGCTTTGTCCGCATTCTAAAAGATCAAGGCTTTTTTTTACAATGCCGTGGTAACTTGGCTAACGCCATCTGTTATTTCCCAACCCATGCTTTGAACTTTACCTTCAAGGATACGTCTGCTTGAAAAGTATTGACAAAAGTACTAAATGTTTGCCATACTTCTTGGGTAATTTGGCTTCCGGTGGTGCTGCGTCATTATGGTTTGTCTATCCATTTGATTTCGCCCGTACTCGCTTGGTCCGTACTGGTAATGGAGGATTCAATTCACAGGTCTTCGCAACTGTTTTGCTAAGATCAGCAACAGTGACAGCATTGTTGGTCTATACCGTTGTTTCGGTGTGTCTGTACAAGGTATCATTATCTAGCGTGATGCCTTCTTCGGTCTCTACAATACTGCCCGTGGAATGTTTATAGCTATTCGACACAGTCCACATGGTATGATGATGCATTCTGGTCGCTAAAAAACTAAAAACATACTTTTTACGCCGTGTGCTTTGCTACGGAGATGTATTCCAGACACAATGTATTCGTCACTATATTAGGGCTACCTATGAATTGCTAAGACGCGGACAGACATGAACCATCGGCGTCGCTTGCTAGTTTTCACAGAAGACAATTCAGCTTCCATGACCCAGACGCCGAGGTGTACAAAGTTGAGCCCAAATTGGAACCTGCAAAAGCAAGGGCCCTTAGCATTTTCGACCCCAACACCCCATGTGATAATGTGGAAGCTGCTTTCGGTATGAAGGCTGAATTAGGAATGTTTTCAGCAAAAAAGCAAGCTGGAACTGTTTGCGATCGAACATAGAATCTGCACACTACACATGGTCGTACAACGTTAAAGATGTCTAGCAGTGTCACAACAAACGTTCATTACGTAACATCTGAAAAATCTTCTAGACGAACCGTACAGTGAACGACAAACTTGATGCGATTACGGGCTAGGAGCTTATAGATATCCAAATACGAAGGAGAAAGTGGTAGCTTGATACCTTACCGTAAGAAGATAGTTCCATCCCGTGATATGTCGTGCCGTCTAAATTACGAATAGTCGATTGGTCGGTGATACAGCACGCTCTCGGGCTTTGATGACATTGCACTCCGACTGTCTTCTTGGCACTTCGTCTAATGCAACGACACCATAATTTCTGTTGCGGAAAAGATATGAATCGACTTTCGCTAGGACCACGGCTGGTTTCGGCCAAAATCTGAAGCAATAAAGGAATGTAATGGCTTCTTTCTGGAGGACAACAACGTCCGAAGACTTACGTCCGTCTTCCAAGCGGAGATGCAAATGTAAGTGCAATCCTGATGAACTATACTATCGGTGGAAGTCGAAGCACTTGAATCCGTAGCGACAGCTAAGCTGCTCTTAGAGCTTTGGTGAACCCTCTTACGACTTCCCAGTTAGTTCGAGAATGCATGACTACACTGAACGTTGTCGGAAGGCTAAATTATCTGAGTCTTGTAGGGCCCAGAGGAGTAATTTTCAAGACCCGAAGCGCTTTTATCATTGAGCTTACCAGGAGTACAATGAGCTATTTCTGAGCCCATTGATCCGACAGAGCAAAAAATCGTTTACATATGTACGTATGTGAGCCATGCTTAGCCTAAACCCAATAGCCCATCCACTATTGTAACCTTAAAACTGTCTCTGACAAGCTCAATTTTTAATCCGTTAGTTATCATCTTGACATATAAGGAGAACTAGTTCCAACGGCCACCCCAATATGGCGATGTGGATTTTTTTTTTTATTAAATCCTCCAATTGGGCTAATTGTTTCGAGTCGTCCTCTCATTCCCATCATCTCATCAACTCATCGTCATCTGTGATTAAAAACCTGTTCAAATCAATGTGCAGGAGTTGAAAACGATTAGACCTCCTTTACAACTCTTTCAGTCCAACCATCATTGGGAAAAGTGAAAACCAATCAACCAAACCAACCGAACTCATGCTCGTTTCCTTTATAATCCTTTGATCAAGTCATCATTAGTAAGCCAACTGGCACACTAGCACCTATTGCTTGCATTAACTCGTATTAGACCGGCCTTAAGAGCTACTCCAACCTGGATTTTATGCATCACACACACTTATACTGGAAATTGTGCTCGTTGTCATGCTCATAGAGCTAGCCATGAGGAGCTGAATATGGTTAACGACTTTAATTACAATCCCACTTGGGTGCCGGTTGAATTACGCACCTCTTACCAGCTGCAATTGACTGTGTGCTACTACAGAATGAATGCGGTCACTTGAACTTGGACTTGGATAAATTGCATTCCAAATCGACACGCATCAGCGGGGCTGAGTACCGCGGGACTAAGTGTACATACGAGTAGGTACATCGTAGCAAACATACATTCTTCCGTATGTGCGTAACCAAATATGTCGCTTACAACAGTCGCTAGATGAGATTATGGAAGTTTTTCTGCAACACAAACCTCACTACGAGGGGGGTATCCAATTCCTGGGTTTTAAGACTCGTAGATACATTGATGTGTGATAGTGACAGTGTTAGCTGGTTTTAGTTTCTCTAATTGGTTATGTGTTGGCCACAATTGAAAGCAGTACAACTGAATTTTGTGAATGTGTGTGGTTTTATGTGGTAAATCTAATCGCAGGAAGCAACACCGTTAAAATGGAAGAACAACTTTTGCTCCGCGTTTAGAGAAGAAGCGATCTAATTACAATTTTTGCGGTCGATTTGAATTCAAAACTGTGACAGCGAAGAAATTTCAGTAGGGGCGCCATTGACTGAGGTTTCCGTTTTCTGTTAATGAATTTTTACTAATTAAAGATACGGATACGTGTGGCACTGCAGTCGAGAAATGATGAATGAACTTGTGGTGTTGTTTAGGAAGAGTTGACAAGACGTTTTGTGGGGAGAAATTTTATTGACAGATTGTGTCTTTATGAAGAGATGAATGAAAGACGGTGACGCTAGATTGTTGGCTTTGGAAGACATTTCCACTGGAGAGTTGATTAAACTATATTTGGTGTATCTTCGAATTTGTCAGATAACACAATGTATAAACAGTTAGAACTCTGGATCATCTTTCAATTAATTTTGGGCTCTGAATGTCTCAGGGAATTAGGCCAAGTCTGACAAGTGCGGTTCTTCATGAGTATGTAGAGCTTATTTAATTCTAACATTAACAACGAGCAACTACAATACACCCGTAAATATCCGTCCATTTCATTTGCATTGTCTTGTTACAAGGACAGCCTTGATAAAGGTAAGCACTCATTCGATGTCACCTTATAAGCAGTGATATGTCTCCGTATCCCTAAGCGATGTAAGGAATACTTTATCCCGCCGAATCCCGCATCAATATGTATGTTACAATGCACTCATTAGGCCAGCTGCCCCGAAAGCTACTATGCACTTCCTCGATTATGCTCAAAATCGTGCGATAAAAGCCACAGGCCAGTGTTGCCCAGTACACTCCTTATTTTCATTGATCTCCATTGAATTTGCCACTAGGATTCCATAAGTCATTATAACCTACAAACACTTAAGACCAACTTTGATCTAAATCTCCCTTCCTTTCCTTCAGGGTGTTACTTCGCCGGCACTACGGCAAATACTTTAAAGGTGTTTAGCTAAAAGTAACAAATGCTTTGGTACACGTTATGAACACATTCATTCTCAAGAGCAATGAACGCACCCACTGCAACTTGACGGCCATTTGACAAGTGATATCTATACAAAGTTCCCGCGTATAAAGTTTTTGACGTCAGATGCGGCTACAAAACAGACGAAATTTTTCGGATGGTGCGGACACTGAACATCAGACGAAACTTTGTGTTTCGTACCGTAAAGTTACGAGTATTTGACGATACTGCTGGCATAGTCGAGCGTGCAAAATCCGCTCGTGAAGAATTTAATTTCCCTTAATCCATCGCTCAAGATATCAGCACGGACAGCGTGCCGGGCATCTTAAAACGTGATTTGGGAGTTAGCGGATACAAGAGACACACCGGCCACCTACTCACAGAAGCATTCAAACAGAAATGTAAGTCAAAAATGTAAAGCCATGCTTCGGCAGGACGCAAAGAATTGTCACAGATGAATTTTTTTACTGAGGATTGTTGGACACCGTTGATGAACAGACCAAGAAAAGACCGATAGAGTGTGATCGGTCAACACGACATGCGTCTGAAACCTTTCCGAGGGGTCAAAGTGGCTGCCACTCAACTTCTTCGATGTTTTATGAGGGAGTCGCTTACGATGACTTCATCGCGCAAGAAAGAAGTCAAAACCCCGGTGAAGGTGTATCAATTGGACGTTGTGGAGGCACTCAACAAAACATTATTCGTAAATAAACCATGGACCTTTCAACGAGAATCCGCTGTAGCATATAAGGCTAAGATGACTCAAATTACGTTCCGAACTTCATTTCCACGGATGATTGGCTACCTGTTAGCCCAAACTTCAATCCGCTACACTACAAACTATGTTCCGACCTGGAGACTATGGCTTGCATGACTTGGCATCCAAGGATTGAGTCTTTAAAGCGCACTCTTCTTCTGACGCTCACGTAGAAAACATCTTTTAAGGAGACTTATTTCTCCATAGTTACCGCAGTTAATTTTTCAGGCATGCTTTCCTATGACCATATCTTACGGCCCCCCGTTATTATGTTATTGAAGGCAGTATCGTACCAGTGTAATAGTAGCAGCGATCATCAGAAATGTTAAATCATTTTCTATAGAGCTCTTTTGAGATCCTTTTTAAGCCAATTAGCTCTCACTAAGTTGCTGTTGCTTCTCCACCTTGTCAATGCAGCATAAGGCTTACAAGGCATCGAATCCGTCGGCGACGACTCAATGGGCCAATAGTCTCCATCTCATAACCAGCAACATCTGCCTACCCTGCATTCTGTACCATCAAGTGTCATCGACACTTGGTATTCCAAGCTAATTCATTCCAGGCTCGATCTCAAAAGAAGTCTCATTGTCAAAACCTTCACAGTCACAGCAATCAATCAATATTCACATAACCACAAATCTGAGAGTCATTCTTTGCGGCTCCGACTTGGGATCGCACATCAAAGTGCAGAACAATTGAAGCAAATAATTAATTTCAATCTTTTCCTGTAACCACCAAGTACTAAGCACAAAGCACTCGTATTATACCAACAGAGTAACTAACCTCTAACACTATAACTTCCTTTTAAAAACTCGTCTTCATGGTCCGCATTTGCACGTTTTACTCCTCTAAAGTTGAATGTGTACCCCTTCCAAATTGTATACGTCTTCCGAGTGGTAGCACCGTGGTGACTTCACCAAGAAAAACTTGTTCTTTGTACATAATTCTTCGTCTCCCAGACATGGCACTTGGAGCGTGTCAAATGCTCAATGGATTCAAAAGACTTTTCTCCTTCTCCTCCCACATTAGCTACGGCCTTACCATACCTTTGACGTGCTACGAATGACTACGACAACACAGAAGCATGTGTTTAGACGTATAGTTATCTACATACCTAGGAATAGTGCATCTATTTATGTACTATCATCGGTAGGAGCTAAATGTTGATTGTATACTGCTGTCGGTTGGCTTGCGAATGACTAATGGCATGCAACAGTTAACAACAAAACAACGAAATCAAAAGTATTGAACAGATGCATCCAAGTGAACCAGGGCTACTTCGGGAGTTGAAGTAAAGTTAAACCCAAAACAAAAGTAACATTATAAGGTGCGAACGAAACGTTGCAGCGTTTGGCTTGCATACTGGCAAAGTGGTGGCCATAACCGACATGAAGCAACGAGTGCTGCTGCTGCTGCAACGACTTCCCCGTGCTGCAGCTATGAGATACATGCCGATTAAGAAAAAGATCGACCGAACGGTGAGGTATTTCAACTTTCCAGTCAGACGCGCAGCCGCAGTGGATTTTTTTTTTGTCCGATGAGAAATATAGATACTTTAAGACGAACCATAGATACTGTCAAACAGTAGTTACCAATTTCTCCTCACCTTATACAAGTTTGGTTTTTTTTTTTAATTTTTTTCTGTTTTGTGGTTTTCATACCTTTTTGTGTAGCGGTAGAGATGTTGATGTAAGAAAGAAAAATGTTGCCAATTAGATACAGCAATCGGAGGGAAGTGTTGCCATAATGTGCGCCCAATGAAGTACAAAGCTATCGGTGTTTGGAGTATGCTGAAATCTACCATCGTCTGATGGGGACTAAGACGAAAATGTCACCTTATGACGTCTTTAAATCGATGAAATGATAATGTCGTGATTGCGTGTCGACTTGAATTTTCAGTGATCTTATTCAAGGTTTACTCTGACATTTGACAGTTGATATAGCAGGCAGCTTGCATATATTTTTCCCCCCATACTTGATTGATGATTTGGAACATGCCTCACCATCAACAAGGTTTGATTTAAGCACCAGCATCGGCAACGTCTTCCGCGGCGTATAATCTCGGTTTTATATCCGTCAAATCTGCTATAAATGCTATTTGAGCTCATCTGCCTGTGGATTAGTGACCAGATTTCAGATTTAAAGCCAACTGCAAGCCGGCTTAATTTTGAATACATCGTTTTGGCAGAGGTATCTGCACTTGCCTTGAGCCTCTCCGGTATTAAATATCCGCACTTTGAACAGTTGCACTCGGAATCGGAAATCTACGTTTTGCATCTCTGAAAGTGATTCCTTCCAGCAGTTTGTAGTCATGTTTTTCATCGATAAACGCGGGGTCTATTTATTTGGCGTCTTGACTATCTAAATATACCCGGGTTTGTATTGGGATGCTTTAGTGGGTTAAACCTCGTTCTACTGATCGTCATCTATGGTTGAATTATAAATTTCGCTAGGTTCATATCGGCAGTTAATTTTTAAATCAATCGAAGATGCCTTCCTCACAGATTTTGGCATTAAATTCGCTATGTCTAAAAGGGACGAATTGAGCGAAAATTAAACTGGAGTTTGTAGAAGAGATATGTTGGTAATCTGCTATATAAAGGGTGAGCCGACAGATGGTGTTGATGTTGGCTGTTAATTACTGTCATTTACAAAATTCAATGTCAGAATTCATAGATGTCATACAATCTTTGGCGTGGAGTGGTTTACCACGCAACAACGCATTTCTGTTTTTTAATCTCAATTCGAAAATGGGCGTTCTGTAAAAGTAACATTTCGTAAATTCGGTCAACATAATCGCTCTAATGAGTCTGGAATTCGTGAAATGGTGAAGCATTTTGAAGAAACTGGTTTGGTATCAGCATATTCGGCCAGTACGTACCCGCCAAAATATCACCACTGTGGATGAAAGCTTTCAAAACCAGCCAGGCACCTCAATTCGTCGCCAAAGACAGCAAATGGGGGTTTAAAAGATGATCTTCATTTGCACGTCTATAAAATCCAGATTACACAACAATTGAATCCTTTGGACCATCCACGACGTCGCCGATTTGTTAACTGGATATTGGTTCGCCAGGACACTTTGTCATCGAATTTGATCTTTTTGATGAAGTCCATTTGCGGATGGTTGGGAACGTAAGCAAGCAAAATTGTCATTTCTGGAGACCCACACGAGATTCACGAAAAGCCAATGCATTCCAAAAAAGTCACTGTATGGTGCGAGTTGGCGACCTCTTTGGCTCGTACTTTTTCGAAGATGAGGCTGGGGGGACAGTTGTAGTGAATTGAGAACATTACCGCAACATATAGACCGGCTATATTTCTATTAAATGAATTGGGTCTGGACGATCCCTAGTTTCAACAGGATGGTGCTACTGTCCACACAAGCCACCAATCAATCAATTTATTGCGTACGAAATTTGGTTATGCGATTTGATAGCTTAAGAAATCTTGATGTGGGGTTATATAACCCGGCCACAATTCAGGATCTCAAACAAAACATCCAAACTGAAAATCCGGCAATTGACCCACTTATTCTTCAAAATGTCATCGATAATTTTGAACTTCGGATGGTTGCTCGCATCAGAAGCCGAAGTGGTCACATGAACGACGAATGGAACCATAATTGCCATAGACCGAGCTTGATGTTAGTGACGTGATCATACTAGTGGAGCTCATAAAGGTATCTGGCCAGCTAAATATTTAACCAAGCCAGGGGGCCTGAGTACAAACAGCGGGAAGTTCATTTATAAAAAAGCTGAATAAAATTGGTCCTGGGACTGGGACAGAACCTTACGCCACTTCTGAAAGTACGTTCAATGGAACAGAATAGTTCTCAACGACGACTCTTTTTCTACGACCACGTAAATATGTATTCGTAAGTACGACGCACCGATCTACAATTCAATCCAAGGCCTCAAGAATATTTTCCAAAGTTTTTGACAGACATGATAGGATGCTTATGGAACGGAAATCGGCCGTCGCAACAGTAATATGAACGATTCTAGATTTGATTGCATGTGTGACGCTGCTCAGAACATGAGGCAGAATCATTTTTATAAATCGAATTTGTATTCCATCCCTGCAAGCAGTGTCTGACTTGAGTGAACAAATTCAAATTCCGCCAGAGGATCAAAAATCAGTTGACTTTTCGAAAAGAAAACCGGGTTCAGCATTGCATCTTCTTCATTACTAGCATACGCTGAGGACGAGTTGATTAAGATGGGTTTAATGGTCCAGGAGGACAGAAAATATATGCATATATGTTGCCGATACTCTCTGATGACAAGACTTATTTTACTGACACTTATCTTTTATCCTTTATCTCTTACAATCGACATCAACAGAGAAAACATAACATTGCAATTATTTATCTGATATCTTAGTACGTTAATAGCGTTTTACCTAAACCAACTTCAGAGCTCTACTTGTAGGAAACAATAATTGGACCTTAGTTTTATGAAGTTCCACAAATAGAAGAGTTCGGTCTCTGCAAAACTAGAGAGCGGAGCGAAAAATTGAAGAAAAAAAAGTATCTGAATGTGATGTCTAATGGTTGCCTTAGTTGTTTTTATATCTGCGACTTTGACTTTCTCATCAGAATCTTTTATGACTGCAGCTATTCGTCCCATCTTTGGGATGGAACCGTGTCTTCTTGATTGAGGGCTACGTTACCAATCTTCTACTTGTTGCCAGAAGATGGCCATGTAACTCATGCATGACCTTGTAGCTTATGCAGGAACTTCACAGACTATATTCGACAGAAATGGGTTTTGATGGGGTTGATTGTGCATCACCGGTCAATTTCAGAACTTCAATGTTTTCAGAGACGACCATACCAAAATATGTGCCTGCATAAGAGCTTCCAGTTCATTGGAATCGGATGACATCGGGGTGATGCTCCAATATCTCCAAGTGCCGTAGAAAGCTTCTCGAACATGAGCTTAGATCCGCTTAAACTTCAGTGCAGATGACCCTCTATGACTTTGACATTCGCCTTATAAATTCCTCCAAACTGAGGAACTATGGGGGGTTTAAAATAAAAATTTAAGCCAGCACTACTGCTTTCGACAATGATCAATTATAACTGTTGGTTGTTAAAAAATTAAATAAACTTTGCCACAGATATTTTCGGTCTGATTTTATCTTGAAAATACCACTAAGCTAATCTCAATTTCTTCCAATAAACAGCAGAATACGAGTACTTTACCAGAATTGGGTACAAAAAACGCAATCCGAACTAATCTTCAACCTCAATTTTGTTAAACAGAATGCCAAGATAATATTCTTTTTAGACCGCTTATTTAAAAATTTACTACAGCGTTATCTGAAATACCTCAAGGAAGCCTTCTCGGTCCCTTTATCTTCCACTTCCCACAGTGGACATTCATGTCGACATCATTAAAAAAGTGTTACAGATCTATATTATCTTTTTCAGATCTCTCGAGCTGACTGAAAACTTGTTGGTTGAGGTCCAGTTTCACCCCCGAAATACCCGTATAGCGTCTCTTTAAGTACGTAACTAAGATCTCTGTTAATAGAAGTAATATGAAACTCTATAAAAGTTGCTTGACATTGGACATGCAATACAAAATGGTCTGAATAACTTCTCAATTTGATGCCAACTCTGTAGCTTACTTTACTTACTTTAGGTGGCGCTACAGTCCGGGGTGGACCTGGGCCTCAGTCAACAAGCTTCTCCAGCTAGCTCGATCCCTGGCTAGCTGTCTCCAATTTCGCACGCTAAGTTGGCTGAGGTCCTCTTCCACTTGCGTGCGCCACCTAAGTCTTGGCCTTCCTCTACTGCGCTGTCCCTCGGGGGCGGATTCGAAGACTTTTCGGACCGGAGCATTGGTGTCCATGCGCTCTACATGACCCAGCCATCTCAGTCTTTGGATCTTCACTCTTCTGGCTAGGTCCATGTCGCTGTACAGTCCATACAGTTCGTCGTTGTATCTCCTCCTCCACTCACCGTCAATGCAGACGGGACCGAAGATCGCCCGAAGAATTTTTCTCTCGAAGCAACCAAGAACACCCTCATCCATTTATGATAATGTCCATGCCTCTGCGCCATAGAGCAGGACCGGGATTATTAAAGTCTTATAAAGGGTGACTTTTGTTGTCCGAGAGAGGGCTTTGCTACTCAATTGCCTTCTTAACCCAAAGAAACAGCGGTTGGCAAAAGTTATTCTTCGCTTGATCTCAGCGCTGGTGTCGTTGTCTGTATTTATAGCGGAGCCTAGGTAGACAAAGTCCTTAACTACCTCAAAGTTATATCTGTCGAGGGTGACGTTCTGTCCAAAACGTCGGTGTTGGTTGTCCTTTTTGCTTGACAGCATCTACTTGGTCTTGCCCTCATTGACCGCTAAACCCATTTTCGCCGCTTCCGTCTCAATACTCGCGAAAGCGCTACTGACATCACGCTGCTTTCTCCCGATTATGTCAATATCGTCGGCGTATGCGAGTAGTTGGACGGACTTTGAAAGATAGTGCCTCTTGTGTTTGCTCGTGAGTTTTGCACTATTCTTTCAAGTACGATGTTGAAAAAATCGCATGACAGCGCATCGCCTTGTCTAAATCCTTTCTGGACATCAAAGGTCTCGGTGAGATCTTTACTGACCTTGATGGAGCAGCGTGCATTCTCCATCGTCATCCTGCACAGACGGACGAGTTTGGCAGGGATGCCAAAACTAGACATTGCTCTTTATAGCTCGTCTCTATAGATGCTGTCATACGCGGCCTTAAAATCGATGAATAGGTGGTGGGTATCGATCTGAAGCTCATGGGTCTTCTCCAAGATCTGCCGTAGTGTGAATATCTGGTCGATGGTGGACTTTCCTGGCCTGAAGTCACACTGATATGGACGTATCAGGTTGTTGACGAACGGCTTCAGACGTTCACACAATACGGCAGATAAGATCTTATATGCGATGTTAAGGAGACTGATGCCTCTCTAGTTGGCGCAGTTCAGAGGGTCTCCTTTCTTGAGAATTGGACAAAAAATGCTAAGGTTCCATTCATCAGGCATACTTTCGTCCGACCATATTTTACAGATGAGTTGGTGTATGCTCCTTACCAAGTCATCGCCTGCCGCTTTGAAGAGCTCGGCAGTCAGGCCATCCGCTCCAGCAGCTTTGTTGGACTTAAGCTTCGATATGGCTATCTTCACTTCATCCAGGTCGGGTGGACGGAATTGTTGGTCATCATCGTCGAGGTTGAAAGGTTGATTCTGCCTGACAGCGGTATTTGGTCCGTCATCGCCGTTATACAGTCTGCAGAAATGATCTTTCCAAATCCTCAGCATCGACTGCGATTCTACTACGATGTTCCCTTGTTCATCTCTACAGGCTTCGGTTCGGGGTTTGTTTCCGCGGCTTGTTATTTTTACTTTTTGGTAAAACTTCCGAACCTCATTCTTGGAGTAGCATCTCTCAATTTCCTCGATCGCGCGCTTCTCATGCTCTTTCTTCTTCCTCCTGAGAAGCCGGTGTTCGTCTCTCCTCTTCCGCTCATAGAGCTCATGAGCAGCTCTGGTCTTTCTAAGCAGCGCCGCGTTATATACATCTTGCTTAGCTGCATGTGCTTGCCGGCATTCATCATCGAACCAGGGGTTTCGTTGTGGTGGACGAGTGAAACCCAGCACATCAGAAGCGGCATCTCTGATGGCGTTTTGGCAGTGTTTCCAATGGTCTTCGATGCTTGATGCTGGCGGCATTGGACCTCTTAAGAGATTAAGAGACACTCGATCGGAGAAGGACTTGGCGATCTCTTGCGATTGTAGCCGTCTGACGTCGAATTTTCTCACAGCATTAGTTTGTCTTGGCGTAGTTTGGGATATCCGCAACCGTACCTTGGCTACAACAAGGTAATTGTCCGAGTCGATGTTGGCTCCTCGGAACGTACGGACATCCATAATGCTGGAGGAGTGTCTTGCGTCGATCGCAATGTGATCAATCTGGTTGACTGTTGATTGATCAGGAGTTCTCCAAGCCCCCTTGTGTATGTCGAGATGTGGGAACCGCGTGCTAGCCACGACAATGTTTCGCCCCGCCGCAAAGTCGATTAGCCTGAATCCGTTATCGGAGGTGGTATTGTGCAGGCTATATTTTCCGATTGTTCCACCAACTCTGTAGCTAAATATATGTAATTGCCAAGCTATCTCTTATTCGGGAAATCATTTCCTACTTTCCCCAAGAACCTTTCTTATAGGGAAGGAGCTGATTCCCCACCTCCTGGGCCATGTTAAATCTTGAAATAAGACAGACTTCTTTTCCTCACCTTATGGAATATGATAGCAGTTAACCGTAGTCTTCCCTAGGTAGTTCTTCATAACTTGCCTTCTTTCGGACCGCATAAAATTAATCAATTTTTTTGACGGGGTCCTTGTCCATTAGATGCTAACCAGGTGTAATGACTCTCCATTTCCACCAACTCATGTTACCTCAAATCTGCATGGAAATTGTAGCAGTGACCAAACAGTGACCAAAGTATACCAAAACTGTTTCTGTATGTCAAAGAAAGCCACCTTTACCCAGATTTTCTAACGCAGCACCTAGTCTTATTACTTGCTTATTTAATTTGCGCTCGAATCTGTGTCAAACCAGGCCTTATGCAACAAGCCCCTCTGGATGAGAAGAAGGGCATGCGCCCTCGGATGGGCCGTTGCTCCGAGTTAGAATCGAAAGCTCTTAAGGCCAGAGCTGTGATGCATAATAAGTTAACATGACCCAGCCGACTCAGATATTGAATCCTGTGTGAACCCAAGTGGATTGTTCAGTTTTACGCCGTCTTCTTTCAATAGCTCATTTACTACTCACGCCACCTATAAAACCCAAAAAATAAAACACCAGTCAAACTCACAATTAATGAACTTTACAAATTTTTTTAAAATGTACTGCACAATCTTAAAAAGAACATTTTTCACATAAAAATTGTCGGACATAAAAAGTGGTAACACTCGATCTACTACCAACTATAACCCCAAGCAGAACCAGATATAACATATTTTACCGTCTAGTTTATTTTTTCCCAACATTACGAGTGTATTTGTGTATCTTTTATACAAATTATGTATCTTTTTCATATGAGTTGGTGATGGTGAATGTGAAACCTTTTGTTGCATTTTTTTCTTCTTATTTCTCTGTTCATTTTCAAAGCTGGGGTTAGCTACTTCACGATCGTTATACAGGTAAACAGTTCGAATTGAGCGGTTTTCACATGCGCTGGTCGAACTACAGCAAAAATAATAACGCGCGCCCATGTGTGTCTAAAAGAAATAGATTTTTGTATCTCATTTATTATTCTTGCCTTTTTTTTTGTATAAGTTTGACTTAACAATTCTTCGGTGCTTGTTTGTTCTTTTTTTTAATTGTTTGATGAAATTGCGAAATATTCATCTCAAAAGTGCTAATTGTATTTGTAGATAAAAAAAAAGAGGTTTACATGGGCTTAGGCCCAACTCGTCATCGAGTTTAAAGTATAAAAAAATAAAATTAAAAAAAAATTCAAATCATATTCAAATTGGTGCATTTTAAGGCCATTTCAAGAAAAAAAAAAGTGTTAGAAGTTGGGTAAATGTATCTGTGCTTCTTATATAGTGCTGAAGTGCTACAGTATCTAAGAAATCAATTAGTTTAGCGAATCTAGAGTGAATTGAAACTTGCCAAAGAGATCTGGAGATCTAAATTGGCATTGGATACCATCTGTGCCGTCGCCCAGAAGCAGTAGCGGCAGAAAATTGGATTAAATTAATGAAGCGGAGTTGTTGTTTTTTTTTTTTGTTCGTGATTTGTCTTATTCGACGAATAGAAGGTGAGTGGTTTGCAATTTATTAAAGTTGCCGTATATTAATTTCTTAGAAGATACCCGGCTATGACTATGAGTTGAAGTACGAATGCATACATACATACATATGAGTACCTTACCTACCTCGTTTCATTGATTCATTAGAGACTGAACGTGGTATTGTCGGTGTTTTGCTTTATTAGGTTGTTTCGTGCCTGACTAGATGTATCTGCTACCTGATTTTGCACTAAGTACTGTAGTTAGTTGCTGTAGCATACGGATAGATATAATTACGTGTATGGTCTGACCAAATAGTATTTCTTTTCGTCAGACTACGATGAGGACTACTTATATACATACATATAGTTTATATGCACTTATAGTTGAACAATCAGTTACGAGTGCTGAAGGAGTTAAAATTGTGGTTATTGTCTTAGATACAATTATTGTAGAATTAGTGACCGTCTCTTGTCGTGTAACGCATTTTAGGTTTACTCGGATTATCGCGTGTTGCATAGATTGTCAAGAGTGTCTGATTTAGTTTCTCTTTAGCTGAGATTGATGCATCTTTGGCTGATTGTTCATCCATCCATATCATTAAAACATCGTACGTATATACAGTAGGTATCTGAAATCCGCCCAATGTCAGAGCAAGAACACGTTCCGTTCTTAGGCCTTGCATTTGGGTGCAGCTTTTCTATTTTCTAATTCACATCTATATTTGACCACCGTTTTAAGTGTTTTTTGGTGGCCTACTTATATTTTACGTGGATCAACGTAGAGTTATGAATCTTATCGAACTTGCATTTCTCCGCTTTCACCGAATAAGAAGCGGAGTACTTTTTTGTGGAAAAGTAAAACTGCCCATAGGGATAGGTCTAATTGAACATTGTTAATTACTAAATTAATCTTACTGACTCTTACCGACCACAACAGTAACTCACCGGCCTAGGAGAGCATATCGATCCTTTCCCCTTCTCTAAGCCACGAGAAAACTGAGTGCTCTTTCTCAATATCGACCTGGTCTCCGTCGGCTATACGCCTAAGCATTAACGATGTACAATTCGTATATAAGCCGCTTTTTCTTCGCACCGCATAGGCTATGGTATATCACCGGGATACCGTCCCTATTATGCACTAGCTTTTTAGTATCTATATAAAGGAATACCTCCAGTAGCATAAAGACGGATCGCAGTGTATTCTTGTGATACAAAACATTGAGCCACAAATATCAGGGTATTATCGCTGTTCATCGCCCTTGCAATTAGGAAATTGACAATCCTATTTTGTCTAGCCCCTTCGTAAAGGGCCTTGTTTGGATAATATTTTATGAAGTTAGACTCTGGTGTTCTATACAATCTAATACAGATCCTGAGGCCTGATTTGGGCCACGTAGCATATTACCTTTACCCTCGAGTCAAGTTGACTGCTATCAAACAGTTTTCTCATTAGGGCTAAGGCTCTCTTGGCTCCAGCTAAACAAGCATTTATATGTTTGTCAAAATACAAATATTGGTCGAGCCAGATACCAAGGTATCTAACTACGCCCGTCACAATGGTGTTCTAAGCAATATCGCTTCCGACTTTTGCAAATTGATTTTCAATTGCCAGTCAAGCAGTACGCCTTAATATGATCGATCACGCTGCAATAGAGTATTGATTGCCTGGATTTTTGGACCCAATTCATACGCCACTAGATCATCTACATACTATATAGCGTGATTGAGGAAAACTACTAGACCACTCAGGTATATGTTAAACGGTATCGGAAATATAACCGCTCCTTGTTGTAAACGGTTTTTAACGTCAAATATTTTTCGTTGAAATTACATTATAAGCAAGCGGTAAATGAAATATCAAAGGGGTTTCCGCATGCCCATTCTGATCGACTTATAGAAAAGCCCTTCTAACCATACGGTATAAAGATCTTCTCGAAATCGACCCGTACACTGGTTCTTGCATTTTTTTTCATTATGTGTCGGGGATCAGTTTCAACGCTGCAGGAATAGTGTCATGCGCTACCCCAAGCTTTAGTGTGTCTTATTAAGGTATTCGTCAAACCATCGATAAATCAGTATCCAGATATGTACTCGTATGTGTATCCTAGTGTTGCATCCATTGCAACCTCGTACTGTGGAAATCGAAGAAAATATTTCCGCTGTTAACTATATTGTAACCAAAGAACCAAAAGTAAAATAACTTGTCTTTGGCAGGTTCAATTCGTGAAAGATATTCCTTAACGATTTTAGCGTGGAGCCGTATAAGGTGCGGCCGATTTGGCTATAAAGCATCTCTGAACCGAGCTTTTTTCAATGATTGCTGGTCTAAAAAATGTCTGAAAAATGAATGAACAAAATTGGAATAAGCAGGGTCTCGAAGAGGTTCCCGAAACTCCATCAAATCCAGAAAAGTACTAAGCTTTGGCAGGTTTACTGGAGACATAACTGGCTCTTAATTTGTTTTTAATTTGAAATTCTCATTCTTCGAAAAAAATATTCTTTATTAATATGTGCTCACCATACTTTAATACTTTCTAAAAGCACAATTGCTCATGCTCACCATTCAAATGCTTTAGCCTAAGGCAGATTGACTTGAAAACAGGCCTTACCACTGGGGATGGTCTTTGAATTTTTGCTCCTCTATACACAAACTTTTTGTTGATTTACAAAGACTTTTGACATGGTTGACCATAGCATTGTAAAAGATAAATTATTTTCCCGGTGTACCTCAAGGGTCTGTCCTTGGTCCTATAATATTCCTTTTTTTTTGTAATTTAATTTTTGCTCAACCATTTCTAGGAAAAAGCAGGACTTTGCTTACTTTTGGCATTGTATGTGTATATGGCTCGGAACGTCCGCTGAACCTAGTAGCTGATATCAGCTATATCGTTCATTTGCTAAGATAATAGTTTGCAAAGAAGTATCCGATTATTGAAGTAGGCCCCGGTGCATGCAACTATTTTATATTTAACTCCCAAGTAACCAATAGGTAATCTAAATTTGTATGGGAACTAACAGCTTATAACAGCTCCGTGGCAATGAGAGATGAGCTAGGATTGCTGCCGGTTTTTTTCTTTGTAACCAACTCAAAGGGCACTATCTTCAGAACCAATATTTAATACTGATAAAATGTTCATGAGCCTATCCAAAGCAATAGCAAAAAGGGCTTCATATGTCGATCGTTGGGCTTTGGATGCATAAACGTTTTGAAATAGTTTTGAATTCACATATCGAGCAATAAGGCGAATCTTTCAGGCCAGAAAGTCATCCTCTAATCGGATTAGCTAAGACTAGCAGGAATCTGTTCAAACACATGTTAAAATTTTCAACTTTGGAGTAACAGTGTTGGAAACCTTTCTGAATTCGTACTCGTTTATTTGAGTACAGATTCGATTCTAAATGGATTAGCTACATTCATTTCGAATATAATTTTTATTTGATCGATTTTTCTGCTGAGATCTATTTGTTAGAATACAAATTGGCTTCACATTATTTTTTGGGTTTGGCTCTCCTGCGCAAAAAAGCAATTTTATCTATATCAGTAGGCAGCTGTTATATTTTTTGAAGGTACGCATATTCTTTTGAAAAAGTTTTTCAGACTTTGTTGACTATTAAAGTTTCTGCCTCACTTCATGTGTCTTATGTCATTTTTAAGATCTCCAAAGCACGGTACGGAATTTACTTATAAATTATGCTCCCTAGAGTCTAAAAATGCATCGTGTGAGCAATTGTTGAATTGGCATTTCTTTATTTATTTAGTTGGTTTCATCTGATGCCGAAAATCTTCTATCGAATCCAGCCAGTGTGTTAGTATATCTTTTCTTGTCGCATCTTACATGTACCTCATGTTTCACTACAGTTAACGGCGCCGAAATTAAGGTCTTAAGAACACTTCGATTAGTTGTTTAATGACTGTGATTTTTCTGTTGACTGCCAATGTATGTAGATGTCGAAATCTGCCAATTAATTCGCTATAGTCATGACGATATCTAATATTTTGTCGATACTAACTCGGTCATTAGAATGTCAATAATGATTGTAATATCTTCAATCGGCATCAAATTATGCGAAACTTGTTGTTGTCTGTAGAAACCGTCTCTTTTGTCCTCTATTTCGGTTTATTGTCCAACACCGAAAAATGGTCTTAAAAATAAATTATATTCATCCTATTTGTCTGTGAGTTTCACATTTTTCAGAAGAGCTTTGAAGAGTAGTTTTAATAGAAAAGATACTTCAAGAACTTTAGTTGGGGTTCACTTGCTGGACTCGATTATAATTCCTAATATACGAGATGTCAGTTAATATCTATCATAAAGATAGCAGAATCAACAGTCTGTATGGAAAAATCATCATTGGGCCACAAATTTATCTTTCAGGGCCTTTCAAGACCAATCTGCAAATGGATGAGAACTATAGTTGAAAGCTGTAGAATTACCACTACTTTCGGCGAGTTATCGACTATTATCTCAGCAGTGAAAGGCTGTGGTTACTGGTCAGCGACGACTAACTATTCGAACTTGAAAATGTAGCCTACAAAGCTATAAGCTATGCCGAAAACTACGTAAATACCTTCGTAACAGGTAAACACCCAAATGAAATTTGTAACAGAATCCGGTGGTACTAAGGTACTTGCAGTAGCAACGAATTTCGCAGGTTTCATCTCAGAAATACCTGAACTCGGCATGATCTGCTTTTATCATTTGATAGGAGGTCACTATGTGTATCCCAAAGGGACAAACATGGGATATTTCGAAAACCCAACATCAAATTTTAAAGGTAACACGCGATATCCAATCCATTTGACTCCAGATCAAGGATTTCCTGTTTCAATTCCCTCCAAGACTTATCAATCAGAAACAAAATCAAGCTCTGATGGTACAGAGTAAGGGTGTGGCGACGACTTTTGTGTTCAGCAATAAATACACTGATCAAAAGAAGGAGAAACAAAATGGGTCTATCCTACTGGAAGAATATATTGAGTTTTTGACAGATTACCAGAGGCATGAAATCGGTTGAAAACAAATCCAACTCTTCAAATCTCTTCAACAGAGATGATATCAGAAGACTACTCAGCTTTCTGATGGAACAGCTTCGATATCACTTACGTTAACTCAGAATTAGTCAGAAAAAAAAAATGCCGCCTTCGTATGAAAATCGATGAAACCACATAACACATATTGTGCTGTGTGAATTCGCGCCTCTATACGCCGAAAGATGGCATTACTTACTCAGAGAAATCTTAGTGACTAAAGAAGTGGAGACTTAGCTAACATTTTAAACTGACTTTTTGACATAGTAGATCTTTAAGATCGCCTCACCGATTCAGTAAGACAAAATATAAAGTCTTAATCCGGTGGCTTGCCTTAAAAAGATAGAGATAAATTTATAAGCTACAGCGGCGTCATATCATGGCGTGGATTGTGACTTGACTTATGAGTGATTGACCGAGTCACTCGCTTAGTCGTCTGTCAAACCGATAATATTTGGAAACTTGTTCTTCATAAAAATGTAAGGCTCAACACTTCCAGATGGTGCTTTCTGAGCACTTACTTCTGAGTGCGTCAAATCTTCAATCGGGCGAATCCACTTTCGCAATCGTAGCACATCCCCCTTTTTCTGAAGAGGTGTTCTTCTACGCGGCAAAATACCATTTAAGCATTCTGATCACCCCTATCCTTTAGGGTACATTCTAAGCAGATTAAAAAGCATTAGCCAAGCCAGCTTATAAAAACAGTGGAATCTTCTTCGCTAACAAACCCATTGAACTTACGTCCATTATTTCCAACGCCATGGAAACGCAGCTCATGAAATATATCGAAATACGAAAACTTCTTAATGGCCAGCAGTTCGGTTTTCGTAGCAACAGATTCACTGGTGATTTGATGTCTCACCATAAAGTGGAATCAAAGTTTAGAGCAATCTGGTGAAAGTACGATATTTGGTGTTTGACAGAGTTTGGCGTCAGGCTCTTTTATCGAAAATGCGTGCATTGTGGATCGACGACTCTCTTCTTCAAATTGTCTTGGATGGTTTCAATTATCAAAATAAATGTTGGTGTGCCCCAGGGCTTCGTTCTGTCTCCGACACTCTTTTTAATTTTCAACAATGATTTCTTGTGTGGTACTTCTAATCCAATATTTTCCTTTGCTGTACTTTGTGGTACTTTGTGGTACTTTGCGGTACTTCATGCTTTTCGTATTCGGTCTTCTGTAGATTAGAAACGGCAGATTATGGTAAGTTCATTTAAGACCGAAACAGAGTGCAATTCATTGCTTCCAAAACACCATGCTTTCTGCTGTCGTTAAACCATATTTCAAATACCCAGCATTTGCACTAGGAAAACAGAAAAACCTCCAACCGTGCAATCATTTTAAGGGTGCTAATAACCCCTTGAGCGCGCTCTTATTACAAAAAAAACTATTTTGCACGTCTATCGAGTTGGTAAGCCTCTTTTCATGTTCGTAACTAGCACGTCATTTGGAACAAGCCTCCGTTGATTCCCACGAAAAAGTAAAGTCATGTTTTCAAATCCGGAACTAATCCAACTCCGAACCACCTCTCAAGTACACAAATATGATCATGCATAAGGGTATGCAATAAGTATTATCGCCTAACAAGCCTTCCATTAGGGTTAGGTTACTCTTATAATTAAGACAACCACATCTGAGTAGATACTATCACTCCTGTCATAAAGTCATTAAGACAGAAAGACAAAAAAAAAATAAGGCAACACAAAAATACAAAAAACCTCTTTCCCAGACAAAGTGAAAGTCATTAAGTCATTGTCATTGCTATTGTCTTGCTACCTTAAAAGATACTTGTAGTCTTGGAAAACATGTTTACAAATGTCTCGTACACGCGTACTGTTTTTTTGTGACTAAAAGTGAATTCACTTTTCTCATTATTTTACTCAATGTTCCGCTTACTTGGAGGCCAAAAACTGCACACCAAATTGTTCATAATTCACATCATTAGTCCGCACTATCTAACCAGGTTTTCGAGTACAGTTGAGGTTGAGAGTGTCTCTTAGTTGAGTCGAATTTTTTTTTTCCACAACTTATAGTACAATTGCAACAATGGCGAAATACAATTCCGTCGAGGGTAGGGTTAATCGCTTATTTTAAGTGCACATTCTCCTCGTTTACCTTTTATGAATGGCTACTGTAACCATTTCGGGTACAAATACAAGTTTCGAGTACTTCAAAACTTTTCGAAACTAACTTTTTTGCGCATGCAAATTTCGCAAACAAAAAAAAACATAAAGGAAACAAGTACGTAGATACTTCAAACTGTTACTTGTTGCTGTCTACTGGTTTAAGCATAATTAACAAAAACACCAGTCGTTATTTGAAGGCGTTAGCCAACCATACTTAGATGATGAACTATAATCGTTTGTCGGCTGTGAAAAGTTGGGACCAAAGTAAAGGGAAATTTGGTTCTAATAGTGATTGTCTAAGTTTAAAGAACCGAGAAACGCTTTCTCTTTTGTGAGAGATAAAAAAAAAACAAGATACATGGAATTAAAATATCTGAAATGAGCAGGAATACTCGTATGCATACGAGTATGTATGTAGGGATTACCAACTGGTGAAAATAATGAACCATTAGCCTCAAAATGTCAGAAGAAGGTGAGATTGTGGCCATCAGGTATCTGTATCTGTATTCGTACCTTCATCATTTCGATTTAGTAATCAATTAGCAAAGTTATTAATTCATTTTGAAAGGTATTTGTATTTGCTAATGGTTTCGAGCTGGGAATGGACTTAGATATTAATAGTAGGAAGGTCAGAAATTCGTTTCGGTTGGTTTGTGATTTTTTTTTGTTTTTAGGGAACCTTCTTGTGAATTAGGTGTTTTGTTTCAGGTGAAATTTGGAGAAAATCTGATGAACAAAGGGACCAATTTGCCGACATTGAATTAAATTGGTAAAATTTTTTAAGTATTCCGAAGTTGAGACGCGGCAGCTGGAAACCATCGTTAACTTTACTGTGGACGAATGAGTTCTGAGTGCATTAATTCGAATATTTGGACTCTGATCTTGAACCGATTGACACCTAGGAATTAGGAAATGCAAATTAAGGGTCTTAGTACTCTTGAAAATACATTCCAGCACTTATTTATGGTCTTTAGGTTGTGGGTTATGCTCTAATTTGATGCTGGGTAGCGTTACCTCTATCTGATTCTAACTCTACAAACCTATTACACACTCAAGGAAGTTTTGATTGGATTTGTCCGAAACTAATGACCTAATTAAGCTCGGCTAGAATGTCAGTAACCAGGGAAACCCCTCTAGGGGGAGTCATATCGCCACTCTCGTGGGTGCTGGTCATCAATGGCATCTTTAAAAGGCTTAATTTAATGGGTATAAGCCCCACGGTATACGCAGATCACGTAGTCATAATAGTGCAGGGAAATACATAAATATTTTAAGCGAGATTGAAGACGATCAGCACTTGGACAGACAGCTGTAGTCTCAATGCCAACCCAATTCAAACTCCCAAAACTCAACGGAGTGGAAGTAAAATTGATTTCAGCTTGGGTTAACAGAAATAACATACTGCGAGGATATCTACTTTCAACAAAACATCGAAACAAAACCGACTTACAGGCATGCCGCTATCACTTCTCCGATGCTTTAAATTAGAAAGGTTGGTAGAACCTTGATTGCGAAGAGGAGCTGCGGATGATAGCAGGATTACGCAGAGGTTGCCGGCAAGACAGTGGTAGAGGTAGAGGTAGGTTGAATCACTGTTCAATGATTTCAGTTTCTTAGGTCAATGCTGAGGTACATATAATTGCTATTGAATCATATCCAGCGACGGCCTGGAGCAGCAACTCTATAAATAAATCGACAATTATTGCACAACAAATAGGCTTTTACCTTATTGTTTGAGGCTGTCCTCTTCACGAGAATCAAGAAGCTGACTTCTGGTAGTTTAACCAAGCTTTTAGTAGTACTACCTCTTCTTCATTAAAGTTAAGCACCTGGGTGTTATCTTGGACAGCATGCGTCTTTGGACTTCATATATTACGTCGAAAACATTCAGGGCCCTTAGGCCTTCTGAGAGCGGATGAAAATTTGTTTATTGCTCTATTAACACGTTTACAAGAAAATGATATCTTAAGATGACGAAGTGTCCTCCAGTCATGACTAAAATCTAACCCGGGAATGAGAATGAAGCCAAATCGCATACTCAATTCCAATAGTAATGAACTATATTGAGAATAATCTGTGTAGCCGCAAAACATGTCCCTCTCGGACAGCACGAGGTATCTGGGTGTAATTCGGAGTTGAAACCTTATGCGGCGTTTCAAAGAACGACTTCCATAACCATTATAGGTGCGCTCCGTACCACCTTACAGCACCATTGGTCACCTTTCTGCACCTAACACCGCTTGATTAACAGATCAAAAAGCTTTCTGGCAAAAATGCAATGCAAAAGCATTATATCTGTGGACCAAAGTTGAAAAGCTTTATCTCACCACTAACATGCGAGTCTATTTATTGAGCGATGTCAAGTCAGGAGCATATGCTCAAAAACTGCTAGAAATTGGTGAAAGCCGTCTTGAAACCGACCAAGAAGGTACGGTTCGTTTCACACACTAATTTTGTGATGTTGTGGAGTAGGTAGACAACCTTATTAGTCAAGTTTTTCCAAATCTGCAACACAATATTCACGATGAAAATTGGTTGTGTGTAAGAACCATACTGGCACCAAAAAATAAGACTGTTGTGAAAATAAATAAAAAAATCTTGGACGAAATAACTAACGAAACATCAGTGTACAACTCCATCGACACAGTCATGTCATCCGATGACACTACGAGCTATCCCGTGGAATTGATAAACTCTTTGGAGTTACCCGGGGTGCCATCCCATAAGTTGGAATTAAAAGTAGATATACCCCTTTTGTTAATGCACAACTTAAACTCGCCAAGATTATGCAACGGTACTCGGTTGCGAGTCACAGAACTAGGAAGGAATATTGTGAAGACCACAATATTAACTAGCGAAGCCAAGGGAGACAATTAAGCCTTAAAGGTGGCTGCAATACATTTGGGCACGCCATATTTTTCCCACGGTCAGCTCTACGTAGCATGCTCACGCGTTTCTACATCGCAAAATCTGCATGTTTATGCAGAACAAAAAAAACTTGTAACGTAGTTTATAGAAGTGTATTGCAGTAACTATCTATTTTGCATATTATGAAGTATCGTCAAAAATTTTCAGTTCAAATTAACATACATTACATAGAACAAGGACCTCTCAAAGTACATAACTCTGTCTGTCTAATACGCCTTCATGCATAATTCGGTTCAATTTTGATGAATTTTGATATAAACATAGATGGGAGCTAGAAAAAGAAAATAGGCTACTCGAAGTACTAATCCTGCGCAGACGAAGACGCGGGCAGAAGCTAGCACGACTTAACACGATGTGGCCACTCATCGATTGCGAGACGCACTTCATGCACGGCGAAATTGTCCACTACACGGACAAGGGCTCGTTCAAACGACTCAATATTTGAGTGTCGAGTAGAGTGCGAGTAGAGTACGGACCAAAACTTGTAATCCAACGGGTTGAGGTCTGGACTACCAGCTGGCCAATCATCCATTGATATGAAGTCCGGAACGTTGTTTTTGAGCCACAGTTGAGTCGTTTTTGCTTTGTGAGCTGAAGCAGAGTCTTGTTGGAAAGTCCATGGCTTGTTGTTGAATATTGATTGATTGAGAGACTTCACAATGGGTTCCAAGACGGTCGATTGATATACTTTGGTCGATGTTTTCACTCCTTTCTCGCAAAAATGGAGCTTGGTAACGCCATCGTAGCACACTCCCCACCACACCATTACAGACGCGGGATGGTGGCCTCTTTGAACGCTCGGGATGAGTTATAATGCTTCTCTGGATGACCGAGCAAACACACGATCGTTCTGCTTATTGAACGATTCTTCTACGGTGAAGATTTCCTCGTCAGTAAACAGAATTTGTCTGTGAGAGTTCCTCGCGTACCGGCTGAGCAACGCTTTCGATCTTCGCTTGCGTTTTTCCTTCAATGCGGCCGTGAGCCGGTGTCCAGTGTGTCGCTTGCACGCGCTGAGTCCTAAATTATATACTAATTTGATAATGCGAGACGTGGATTTTTGCGAAATTTGCATTCCCCGCGACAAGATTTTCTGTTTTCGCAGCGATTTTCAGTCGATTCGTTCTTCACGGCTTTGATCGATTTCGGAGGCTTTCCGGCGCGGACGGCCAGATCTTTGACGGTTTCGTACTCCACCAGTATCCTCATACAACTTCACAGCACGATACACAAAATTGCGAGTGATTCCAAGCAGTCGCACGTCCTAAAGATATCGCCTTTTTCCATGTTGCATTTAAGTAGGCCAACTACAACAATACGATTTTCGATGTCGCCCCATTCCATGATTGTAAGCAATTAATGTCAAAAACTTTTTACGTCACAATGAAGCGTAAATATCAACTGTCAAATTGTCAATCAATACGAAATGGATGCGCCCAGTGTTGCATTCGTAATGAGTGAGTTCAGTTGTGTACCAGTATTTATGACTTGACTAGGTAGTTGTCTAACATGACTGCGAAATGCATAGATTGAGTTTAAGATCTAAGGATTTATCTTGAATTGCTTAGTTTTCGAATTTTGAACACCTTGTTAAAAATTTATAGTTTCGTAGAAAAGCAGACAAAGATAGATTCCACTAGGAATGACATAGACCCCTTTTGCAGTCAATTCTCATCGATTGGATCAACCAACCGAATTCTGAAGTCATTGGGGCGTCAGATGAAGAAAACCAAAATTACAGGAAATAGCGTAAAGAAAAGCTATTATTCTCGCCACAAAATCTCAATGACACCAACTGCAATGGATAACGTCCAGAAATTGCAATTCGAATTCAGTTCACACGCATCTCAGGTATGAACGTTCGTGTTTTTTTGGATCAAATGTACAGTAATTGGTTTCATCACTTCAACAGTGATCGTTACATTAAAAAAGTTGAGAAATAAAGCAAAAGGAAATATTGAGGAAAACTTTGTTCACACACTGATCAATTGAAAGTTTATTCGTCTTCAAGATACATGTACTCGTACCTATTATATCACAAACCTGTGAAAGATTTTTCTTCTTTTGTTAAAAAAGAAAAAACTCCCAAAAAATTCCATCGCCTTCAACCACTCGTCCACACGAATACGTATCTTCAAATCCATGCACACGTAACTGGCATTTTTCTTGGAAACCACTCATAAAGGTCAACGATAAATTTACTATCATACAAAGCATTCCCCTGACCATCTCCGTGGTTCTTCCAATTTGTATCGGGTTAACATGAGACTCGCGTGCTTATAGGAAAAGTTATCACCGACCAAGGTTACTTGTTTGTTGCGTTCATTGCATGGCTCTGTCCCTGAGTTGTTTTTTTTTTTTTTTTTTTTTTTGTATTTTCGGGTTCGTTTGGATCAATGCATTGCAGGTGTGTTCAATCCCAGTGCCAGAGAGATACAAAAGAATTTCAACCAATACAAAAGTCAGCAACGGTTGCCTGCTGCATATAATCCGGAAGGTAGAGATCCATAAATAATACCAAAGAATACTCTTTACAATTTACCATGTGACAATTTATTTCGATTTTCGATTATTTTTCTTTTAATTGGGAATTTCAGATGCCGAGATACTTGTTAAATTACTGTTGGTGAGCTAATTTCTCGTCCATCCAAAAGAGTATGGTCTTAGTGAGTAATTTCGAGATTTAGAACGCATTTGTAGAGAAAAGTTCCCAGGTTCTCACGTCATGGTTGTGTGATTTCTTTAAAATCGTATTAAAGCAACGGTGTTGTCTTGTATGTAGGTAAGTCGAAATTGTGTATTTGAAAAATGATTTGGTTTTGTGATACATTATCCCGTCAAGACCACGACATAACTTGAATGACAGCAGTATGGGCTTTTCACCAGAGATCTACTGAAATGGAACTAAGGGCGTCATGGTTCCATTGATACTATTAAACACACCCATATCACGAACATATGGTGACAGTTTGTGTAAGGTCAAGATAGAGATAACGATTTTATTATTTTCATTTCCACACTCAAGTACTAAGAATTTTTTAAAAATATTTTCACATAGCGCAGTGGCAGGAAACTGAGAAGAAACGAAAGTGAGATACCCATGTGAGTTGGTTTTGAATGTTTGCGGGCTGTAATGACTAGGAAGTAAAGAGTTCTGAATTTCCTTTGACTTTTGGTGTAAGCTAAATCGTAAAGAAACTCATGAGACTCAATTGCACGAAAGTGTTTGATGCTGTTTTTCCTTAGTGGCACCAGCGGTCTCTTATATTTTCAAATTTTACTTCAAACCTAGACATGTCGCAGCATTCTTTTCGGCACCGAATACATAGTCTATGTAACGTAGGGTATCATTGACACACACGAATAAAAAGGCTGCAATTACCATTCATTGATAATGGATAGGTGTTGCTTGGGTGTAACCAGACAGAATTGTATTGCATTAAGTATTCCACTCGGTTATGGGTTTTCCAATTATTTATGCAAAAACTACTGTCGCCAAAAAAAAACTCAGCTGCATAAGACGTAACAAGCAAAAAATAATTAATGAATAGCAAGAAGAGTGTTGGAGAGAAAACGGAGCTATGCGGCACACCAGCATTTATTTTAGTGTGGACAGTGTATCTGTTACTACGAAATCCATTCTGATGGCCTTCGAGAAGTTATCGTGTATTCGAGTTGTTTCACGATCTGATGATTCATCCGCGTCCACGGCTATTCAAAGAACTGACGTGCAAATACATACAATTGATGAAAAGAGAAAAGAGACTCACTGGAAACTATATTTCTCAACATCTCGAAAAAGTATTGGACAAGAAGCTTGCGCAGTGGTTTTGCCATCGAAGAAAATCACCTCTTCATCTAGAGTAGCAGATACTTTCGAAACTACACTAGTATAAAAGTTGATTGATTACATAGAAAGCTGGCAGCTGAACTTTCATCATAAATGACGGTTGTGTCATGAGGCAGAGTTTCTATTTTTTTTGTTCAACGCATTGACGTTATATTCTTCACCTGGAACCCTGAAAGCCCCTTCCTAGATCCAAGGGATAAAGAATTTCAATCCAAACAAAATTATGTTTCTGATTGAATAAGAATCGGCTTCCCAGAACTTGTTCATGAAACACAATGATCATTCCTAACCAGAATGTTAAGGTCTCTACAAATTATCTTTTTCCTATGGTTCTGTAACGAGTCTGTTTTCTTACTGCACAGTCTATATAGAAGATCTAACCGAGGGCTTACTTATCAGGCAAAGGAGGTAAAAATAAGTCCAGATACGAGGTATAAATATCGATGTTAGGATTCAGACATGCGTTAATTTCGTTTGTTGCAGTGCCTCTCTCGATGACAGGTTAGATCTGTCTAAAATCCCCTGCCAATAACACTACCGCACCACCCATTAATCTTCGATTGCTGTGTACAAGACGTAGACAGTGAGCGCCTCGATGGCGCGTTTGTGTGACATAGTGCATTCGTCCCGCGTCACTCTTGCTGATGTTGCACGTTGGAAGGTAATTTAAAAACTGAGTGTGTCGTCCGTCCATCGCTCAGTAATGTTGCGGCGATACTAGAGGAAGCCACAGCCAATGCAATGTTACGATCCCTACGAAAAAATGGCCGCACACGCACAGTTCGTTGTAATATTTTGTCATAAATGGCGTTTTGCTCGGATTGCAGGCGTATGCCAGTGTATTTTGCTTTCAAGAATGTTGCATTGCATGTGTACATGAGATGTTCGATGATAGACGAAATACACATTAAAAATGTGTTGGAAGCTAGCTAACTTGTGCGAATATTTGGCATGCAACCCACTGGAGTGGTCACTTTTTGTTTGGTCAGCGGTATGACATTCTGTTTGAAATAGGTTCGATGGTTAGGCTTCGAAAAATGCATGAATTTTTTCCGGCTGAAAAAGTTTGTTCTGGCTGAGACATCTACATATGAACTCAATTATCTGTGATCGTAACTTTTAAAATATTTGCCTAAGTGACATAGTGTAAAAGACACAGTTTATCTACGAGTACTTTAAATATTAGAAACGATAAAAGTACACTGAGTTACAAAAAAAGTGGCGGATGAATTGTCAAGGAATTTATCACTAGTACCAATCGAAGCCCAAGTCTTCCTCTGTCGGTCCTATGATAATGCCAAAGCCTTATACTGTGGCTCTTGTCGCATTTTCTTGCTATTATAAGATATTTTACTCGTACTTTTTTTGGCGTAGGAAGGTGTAAAACAAACATATACACCAACGGTCCAACGTAGATTGGTAGTGCCGGATTCCTAACAGCTGAAACCGCCTCTCCTAGCAGTCAAAGGAATTCGACTTCGTTAATAGGTGTTTGATGAAGTTGCATCATGTTTACGTTCTACATCCCTCAGATCGCGTATTATTCGTCTTGCTGAGTCACATACGGAAGTCGCTATTTAGCGTTTAGTTTACGATATTATTCGGTATTTGCCAACCAAGGAACTTTTGGTAGAGCAGCTCACGTTGCCCTGCGTATCGTAGACTATGAAAAAAACGAACTCAGCCTTTTTGATTGGGTATTAATTGGGCGACCATCATATAATTGTTCGCTTCATTGGCATGAATATCGATAGGTGGCATACAAGATATGGCCAGGCTCACGTCGTGGGGTACCGTTCAAAAAGCGCTGCCAATTACTAATGCGCACAATCTATACACGGATTTTTAACATCTCATATATGATGTTCTTTTCTACCACCTCGACCCATATTTGAGTCCCGTGCAATTGTATGGAAACCGCTTTTACCCTGGACATGTGTCTTGAGAGCGCGCTTACGATTATACGTTAGTCTAGCATCAAGCAACACTCCTTGATACTTGATAATAGTTGTCGTCTCTCGCTATGTAATGAGCACCGCTTCGGTCTTATGCTCGGCGAGTTCTAAATTCGAGCCGCGGAACCAACTCGAACGAGTAATAAAGGGTTTTCCAATAAGGACTTGACAACTTTTTTTTAAATAAAACGCAAACCATTTGAGATATTTCAAAAACTTTACTATCGGCTTGAAGTACAATCAAAGCATTTATGAATGAAATTCGACTTCGTTCATATGGCCACCGCGGGTACTTTTGCAGCGGTCGATTCGTTGGACCGAATTTTCAACAACTCGGCCACACATTTCGGCCGAAACGGCCGCTTTTTCGCGTTCAATATTGGTTCTGAGCTCTTCCAACGTCGTCGGCTTGTTGGCATTAACCAATGATTTAACGTAGCCCCACAGAAAATAGTCAAGCGGCGTTAAATCGCACGAACGAGGCGGTCAATCGGCTGGCCCATATCTTGAGACAACACTCTCACCATACTAACTCTTCAATAAATCGATTGTAACGTGTTCTGTGTGGCTTATGGCACCATTCTGTTGAAACCACATGTCGTCCAAGTCCATATCTTCCAATTCGGGCCAAAAATAATCGGTGATCATGGCGCGATAACGCTGACCATTCACAGTAACGTGACGATCGTTATCGTCGACGAAAAAATATGGCCCAATAACGCCGCCGGCATGCAAACCGCACCAAAGAGTTATTTTTTGTGGATGAAGTGGTGATTCATGAAGCACATGTGAATTTTCACCCGACCAATTACGCATATTTTGCTTATTGACGAACCCATTGAGCGAACGAACCCAACGACCGAAAATTGGAATTAACGCTCTTAAAGTTGCAGTCACCGACTCCGAATTTCGGTAGAAAATTTTTATAATTTGCAGACGTTGCTCGTGACAGTGACAGTTTGACGATTAGTGAAAGAGTGCGTTCACAAATTAAATTCAAAGTTGTCAAGTCCCTATTGGAAAACCCGATATATAATAGACTTGAGTCTGCAATCGAAGCAGCGGGTGATCTAGCGGAACATCAGTACGATTTTCGTAAGTCGCGATCAGCAATAGATGCCTTCAACGCGGTAACAAGTAGACCCCAAGCCGCAATAAAAGATAAATGTTGAAGAAGAGGCACTAAAAAATACTGCGCGTTGGTAACGCTGGCCGGGCGACGTATCATAAATTGTCTCCGTCGAATGCATGTATCAATATGTAATTATTAAAAGCTATCCATCTCGAGTTATTTCACAGACAGGTTCCTTTCCTATGATTCCGACGACGTAGGAATCAAGAAGTTCTTAATAACCGGCGGTGTACCATAAGGGTCGGTCTTGGGTCCTCTGCTATGAAGCGTGATGTACGACACAGGAAGGAAGCATCAATCATAGGTTTCGCGAATGACATCGCAGTCGTGGTAAGCACGATAAAGTGCTGGTTCCTCGGGGACAGATTGCAACTTGCGGATCATCAAACCGAAGTTTTACTTATCAGCAGTCGGAAAGTACGGGAAACGATTAGTTTTAGAGTCGAAGAATAAGACGTCATTTCACGACCATGTATTACTAGGTGTAGTAACCTCCTTGACCGCCAAAATGTACTGCTACTGCAAAAAAGGTTATGGTGCCTTGAAGTTACCATATTCATATTTAGGCAGACATGCCAAATTTCAGTTCGATACTGTCTTTAGTTTTGTTTTGACAGCTGATTGTTGTTGACGTGTTTGGCATCATATGTTGAGTATGGACAAAAACGATTTTCCTTCTCTCATAAAACATTATTTCTTGAGAGGCAAAACGGCGAAGGAAACAAAAGAAAAGTTGGACAAATAATATGGGGCTAATTGTCCGTCAGATTACACCGTCAAATATTGGTTTCGAGAGTTTCGTGGTGGCCGCAACTCCACTACCTACCAAGTCTGCAGCGGCAGGCCCTCCGATGCGGTTACAGAGGACAATGTCAAATAAAATACATGAAATGGTGTTGGCTGACCGGAAAGTGAAGGTGCGCGAGCTAGCAGATACCACAAAGATTAGTACTAAGCGCACACGCCATATTTTGGGCAATATTCTGCATATGAAAAAGTTATCATGCCGCTGGGTGCCGCGCATGCTCACTCCTGATCAAAAACACGAACGAGAGAGCACTTCGAAGCAGTGTTGGGACTTGCTGATAAATCTGGCGGACTTTTGGCGTCAATTGGTAACTGTTGATGAAACCTGGATCCACTATTACACACCAGAGAACAGAATGAGTGTCCGGCAATGGACTGAAGCCGGCACGAGTGCTCCGAAGTGGCCGAGGGAGGCTCAATGCGTCGGAAAGGTTATGGCGTCGGTTTTCTGTGATTGTCATGGCATACTCTTCGTGGACTACCTCGAAAAAGGAAAAACCATCCACAGCGAGTATTACTGTGCATTATTGGAGCGATTGAAGGCCTCACATGAAGCGAAATAAAATTTTGTTTTTGCAAGACAATGCGCCGGCGCATAAGAGCATCGCAACCACGATGAAATTGATGACTTACGGCTCCAATTGCTGTCGCATCGACCGTATTCGCCCGATTTGGCTCCCTCGGACTATCATCTCTTCCCAAAGCTCAAAAGATGGCTGATCAATAAACAATTCAGCTCAGGCGAGGAAATCATCGACGTCACGGAGGAGTATTTTGCAGACCTTCCGGAAAATTACTGGAAATCGCTGGAATAAGAGTATCAAGCTAAAAGGGGACTATATTGAATAATATAAAATAAACATTTAAAAATTTTTTTTTCATTCCCAAGGAGGTTACTTTTCACCCCACCTAGTAAATATTTAGGGGTGGTGATTGATTATCGTTTAACATACAAATACCACTTGGAATACCCTTGTGGAAAGTCATCAAAAGCGGTTGGTGCACTGTAAAGGCTCATGAGCAATGTCCGAGGACCAAGACAAAATTAAAGACTCCTACTAGCGCGGGTCGCTAGCTCCATACAGTTGTCCGGCGCAGAGATATGTTCAAATGCAGCTAAAGTAAAATTGTATGCACACGGAATTAAGTCCAATTACCGCCTTTGGGCAATTTGTAAAGCTGAATCAATCACTATATGCCCGACGACATTTCTAAATCATTGTTGCATACTTACTGTATTGTTCTCGTCATTTTAGGGTGTTGAGATTGTTTGTGAACTCATGGTACATGCCAGTTTTGGCTAAGTGTCTCCATAATTCCACAACTATTCTGATGGTCTTATTCGAGTGATGATTTTGTGTGACATTGGTGTTAATTTTTCAAACTTGAGTCGGAGAAGGACTGGTCTTTCTTTATTAATCCGCTAAAGACTAACCACCGAAGACACTCATAATTTTACGATCACAATGTCTACCAAGTATCTATTACATTTAATCAACAAACAAATGCTAACGATGAACTTAAATCATGAATACATCGATCTGGTAACTCCATCAAAACCATTCGAGTAGATTATGATGACAAGACATAACTCAATCCGCCACCGTTTGTCATTTACAACAGAAATCGTTGGCTTCCTTCTGAACATGAGATTCTTAAGAATCACTAAGTTTACTGCGCAAAAACTGCCCCCAACCAACAGACGATTCTTTGAAGTTGAAATTGTAAACCGAAAACAATAAAAACTAAAAACAAGTTTACCCACAAACTCATTGCCGTACTTTGTCATGAAATGGAGGCAAACCAACAGTCAATGTACCTATAAAAGGAGCTCCAAATGTTTACTTTACAATTCTCTAGAACCCTAGACCCCATCACTGACCAAAGCAGATCACGAGGAAAAAAAACCGGAAAGGTCACTTTTTTTTTCCCTCCCCAAACTAAAGTCTTGTCTCTGGAAACAGTCAAAACGAAGCGCTAAAAGATCACAGAACACAGAACATAGAACACTGAACGTCACAAACAGATACATAGTAAGCAAACTGAGCCATGGATCAAGTTGAAGTCTGTCGTTGAACTTGAGATGCTAAATTCAGAGTGACTGCTATCGATGTTAAAGTTGGTTTAGATACTTGAAATTTTTCTTCTCGAAAAGGCCCAACATTGGATGGATTGGAAATTACAGCCTATTGTCCAATTAGACGATGAGTGACAACACGATGAGATATAAACAAATACTTGTATTGTAGGTCCCACGTGTGTTAATTGTGAGGAACTGAAGGTGAGACATGTTGTGGTTCATTGACATTGTGTAAGGGATAACCGTGAGTCTTAAACGATCGCATTACAGATTCCTTGATTACTTCTGTTTCGGTTGGCTTTGGGAAATTATGACAAATAAACCACATTTACCCCTTTCCTTAGACACGGAATCGAAACCATATTGTGATTCAGTATTGGGAGTATGTGGAGAGGGAACGATGAGGTGGAAAATTGTACGATATGTGTGGTCTACTGAATAGAAGAAGGAACTGCAATTTATACATTAGATACTTCCTTGAATTTGTTACATAAGTTGCGGTAAAATTTTAATTTAACTGGGGTATGCGGTGGCTAAATGATTTTTACTAGACTTTCACTGACGAAAATCAATCGACCATAATGGACAATTAGGCCGAGCACGCGAATGATAATTGCAGTAGTTTTCTAAGAAGTTACCTATTTTTGACACTCCGGGGATAATTTTTGTATATTTTCTTCCTGATTACCGAGGGAGCTTGTTGCCTTGGGCCGTAAATACAACTACATGTTTTATGTGGACGAAAAGCCGCGTATGTGATATCTAGCCGATCACGTTCCCAAGGATTGTCTACAACAGCTGCAGCTTAAGTCATAACAAAATTTACAAAATGTTGCCTTTGTGCATTTTTTAACAAGGTTTTGAGAATATCCTCAAAATGCACACAGTAGAGGAAACTTATTTTTGAAATGCCATCGCAGTCTTAAAGAAACTTTTTTCAGTACTAAGGAACCTGACTAAGACTGCTTGGTTGTGGTTTATTGCGTACACCCGTGCGAAAGTCTTAAAAAAAAGCCTGGTGAACATAACATCTGTAAAACAGACGCTCTAATGACAATCACTGAAGCTTCTCCGTTGGCAGCTGGCAGTGGGCGAAAATACAATCACCAGTGACTATTTAGAATTACTCTGGTAGCATTTGGTTTGTTAATGAAGAAAACGGCTCATGGAATTCAACGTAGATCGGAATATTTTCGCAATCCTCTAGCGAGCAGTGTACTGGCCTGGTACTATATACAATATATATATAAGCACATATGATGGCTATCCTCTAAACAGAAACTTCTTGCTGTCCAAAGCCTAAGCGGCATTCGTGGATACTGTAAATAAGAGGGTTGAATGACGCCTGGCCTGTATTTTTACGGTTCATCACCATACACCAACGTTTTACATAATGCTATACAGGTGGCACAATCCCATTGATCTATTGTATTTCACGAGATGTGAGTAAGTAGCAGTAGCTGCCTGCCAAGCAGCACCACCTTACCAGACAAAACACTGCACTGTTTTCGTTGTAAATGAGACTCCTGAGTCTCTTCTAGACTTGCCCCTCATTCCAAAAACAGCAATTTTGCTTTCTCAGAAACCAAATGAGAAAAAAGTAAAACTCTAGCTTAACGTAAATTTTAGATAAAAATGAAGGTTGGTCTTAAACTGCGTAACAGCTTTATCCACTATCACCCGGCACTAGTCAAGGTCTCGTAGCACTAACTCCTGCAACAGAATGAGCTTATACGGGAGAAGGATTTGATTTGTTCGCAAACTTTTTCCCTTTTTTTTCAACCAAGGCGGAGTACGTAGACAAAGCACTAGTTCACTGCACTACTTGCATAATCCTATATCCATCCTCCGAAATTATCCAGGTGGAGAGCAAACACCTAAGACGAGCAACTACCGAGCTATGTTATTGGCGAGGCAGTAGTAGAAGCCAGCACCGCAATGGAGTTTATTACGCGTCTATGTCTAAAACGGGTAAGAAAAAACTTAGACAATCGGTTAATTGATGGAATCACGAGATCGCGGAACTTAGATCGGCATGTCATCGACCGCGAAGAACTTACCAGCGGTCCCGGTATGTTGAAAACATCCTACAAACAAAAAAAACACTGTGGCGATAAACATGGACCCGGTTGAAACTAGCGATCAAGTCCAGCAAGCGACAATGATTTAGGGACCTCTGCGGCCAACTTAATGGAGATGTATGGGATAAGGCGTACAACATTGTCACACGAAGAATCAAATGTCCCCGAATGTCGCCTACGTGTCCGATGTTACTTCGTAAAAAAGTGAAAACTTTCTTCCCTTGGCACGAAAATGGAATGCTCTTCGACAAAAATGAGAGCGAAGTGCGCCAATCTCAGCAATTACAGCGCTAGAGACTGCCGTGCGAACTTGACAGGAAATATTTGTAAAATTGTACAATGCGTGCCTTTTCAAGCCTGGAAGCGACAACTACTAGTACTGCTGCCGAAAGGGATCAAACCACTTAGTGAACCCTCAAAGATCGGTGTTGGGTGCTCTACTATGGAGCGTGATGTAAGACGATATCTTACGTCTACCAATCCCACGGAAGCATCAATCATTGGTTTCGCGGAAGACATCGAAGTCGTGGTCGTTGCCAAATTGCTCGGGTCATGGCTGTTATAGTAAGATACTCCTTCAACGGAAGCACGAGACTATTCCGTATTGCCCTTGATGCGATAATATCTCAGAGAAAGTAGAACACGTATTTTTTTTACTATCCGTGTTACAAAAATGAAAGAGTGATACTGCAGAATGAATTCGGCGAATGGCCGACTGTGGAAAACATAGTTAGCCATACGATTTCTAGTGAATAAAACTGGGTTGCGGTATGCGACGCACGCGACGGCAAGAGCCCTTAGCGATCCTAGATTCCTAGAACGCGAATGTTTGCACAAATTACGAGTAACAAAAGAGCAACTGCTTTACATCGATCTTCGCAAAGTTATAACTAACGCTGGGTAGAGATCCGCGAGGGTAAAATTCGGTCCCCAAGTGTTCGAGCGAGGTGCTTTTAGCCGGTAAGAATCCGGCACTACCGATTGAATACGGCCATCGGTGCCTATACAAGGTTTCCATCTTCCTACTCAAGTCTATTGTATAACCAGAATCTCTAATTCTTTGGTACAGAGGTATGTAAACGCTGGCTACAATACCAGCATCTATAACATCCATTACATCTAAGTACCTGCAGTCTAATGCTGGACATTTAAAGAGGTAGCACTCCTTGGTGTTTTCATCACTACGGCAGAAACGCCGTCATCAGTGATCTCCTTTCCATGGTGACTTAAGACCCAGTAAAATCCCAATCAAGACAGACTAGCATTTTTTTTAGTAAGCAGTGACTCCTGTATTATCCTTAGAAAATTCAGCAAGAAACCATCGCCGTATACTTGATCGGTTTTGAACTTAGTGGTGAAGACACGACTACATTCCATTTCGCGTTCCAATATAGGATGTAGCAGGAACAGGCACTCTGGTGTTTGGTGAAGGGAAATTCTTTAATGTTCATAGACCAATATCGGGTGTGCTAAGACAAGCCCATATACAGCCAGAATACGAGTAGATTGGTTTTTCAAGTCTGGTAAAAGCCACAGAGGTGGTTGTTACAGCTAGCAATCGACGCACAGGAAGGATATAATTAGCAAAGGGCCTTTCCTTACGAAATGCCCCATATCTTGCCAGAGATCCTTGGCACTGGCATAGAGTTAACATCACCTTTGACGCTTTTGACGTGGCATGTTTAGTTTAAACATGTTTTTGTACAGGGTGACACCTAAATACCAAGCTTCGTTGGTGAAACTGGTGATTATGTCTTCAATCACTAGATGAGTCAGCTTCCTCCTTCTAACAGCCTCAGTTTTGAGACGTGACCGTACGCTTAGTGCACCAAGCGCTTCCTTCACAATATCCATTGTGGCTCGTGCTGTATGTGCGGTTGTACCGTCTTGTTGAAACCACATGTTCACCAAGCCCGGCTTATCTAATTCTGGCAGCAAGAAGTAGTTTACCATGGCTCTTTAGCGTTCATCGGTAACAGTGGCCGTATTGCCGATGGTGTCATGAAAAAAATACGGCCCAATCACTCCTCCCGCGTCAACGCCGCACCGCACAGTGGCTTTGAGTGGATATAATGACCCTTCTTGCATCACACGCGGATTCTCAGTGCCCCAGAAATGAAGATTTTGCTTATTGACGCAACAGCTTAATTGGAAATGCATCTCGTCGCTCATGTTGATTTTCGACACAAAATCGTCCTCTAAGTTGCTAAGATTGAGGATGGCTTGACAGTGATCCACACGCGACTGACGGTCAGGAGGCATTAACTGATGCACTGTTTGCACTTTGTTCGGGGACATGTGTAAGCCTGTAGGGTCCGTCTGGTGATGCTAAATTTCGTGGCCCGTCGTCTGGTTTCTTCGTTCTCAGCGACATCGGCAGCCACAGCAGCGATATTCTCGGCCGAACGACTAGTCTGGTGGCGGCAACGCCCTACATTGTCTCCTGTGGTTCCAGTCTGTTCAAGTCGAGTGCCGGAATGTTTGCCCAGTTGGCGCGATACGATTAGGAAATCGACGTCGCTGCGCTTACACCACCGACCGATCATTGGTCAGAAAAATCGACACAATTATTTCACGCTCTTGCGGACTATAGCGCTCCATTGCTTGTCTATATACTGAAGCTGTCTAGTTCACAAATGTCAAATATGATTGACGTACAACGCCATTTGCAAAAACTATAACATCTTCGGTTAGGATGATTCATTTTGCGCCACCTTGTATATTCCCTCGTGGAGGATGTCTTATATCTCTGCTGCTCCCTTGGTTCTCCATCGGTGGATCATCCTCCCTTCACCTATTGCACCGAACATTTGAAGTTGATACGTCGTTGAGATGTGTCTCATTATGTTGGCCGCCCGCCTAGACACCACTGCTGCTCCCCGGTCGCTCCCTCGTTGGGGTGTTATTATAAAAGAAATTGTCGTTTCTTCACCCATGCACCACTTTATTTTATTAATCGACATCGATTACGAAATGTGATGCTTCTTGTCTCGAAATCGATTGCCAGATGTGGTATTCCTTAAGCCTTTCTATCGCTTGGCTTTAGTTGGGATATAGTTTCCAGGGATCGTCCTCCCTCATCCGTCATTATCGTGCTGGTGTGTCTGGCTTGAAAGGACCGTCCGTCGCCACCCATCGACGACTTTCAGACGCCCTGTCTGATGCTACCCATTGCGAATCTCCTGTCTAGCCTACGGGCTCCAACAACGGTGATTTTGGTGGACCTTGATTACAGTGGACCATGGGCTCTTGATTCATCGTTAGTCTCCCTACCGCCCGTAAACCTATGTGTCTTCCTTTCCGAGATCTGTGGTCGGTGGGACAATGGCTGTTGGGACCAATTCTGCTCTCCACCCCCGTCAGAGCTCGGTCTTCCCACTCCAAAACAAAAAGGGCCGGAAGGATTTGTACTGGGAACAAGCTAAGCGTTGTCGTGGGAAAATTTACCGCAACACACTTGAAAGTTTTACTCCTTGACTATACAAGACTTTTTTGAACTAATATCTCTGCGCAGAGATGCGTTCATAAAATTCGATCTTCAACTTGCTGAGTCTTAAAAGTTATAAAATTGAATTACATAATACGTAATTCATAACAAATACCTTCTTTTAATGAACCTTGTTCAACTCTGTTAAACCATACCATACCTCATTCTACTATGTTGAGTAAAACACCTAACCACCAAGATGGAATTATACAATTTGCAACAAGCGAAGCATCAATAAACTTCGCTTTTCCATGCACCCCAAGCGGAAATCTCATTTACGTAAGTAAATCAAACAAAGTGCCCATAAATTCGATTCGCTCTCGTGAGATCCCACAACAAACTCTCCGTAAGCGTCAATGTCTACTATCTCTCTAAAAAAAAAACAAAAAAACAACAACAAACCCAACAAATTCTTACGACGGAAAAATTCAAAACTTGACCCCAAACATCCAAATGTCGGTTATAATCCAGCCATTCAAACAATCGAATAACTCAGTGTTATGGAGCGTCGAGTGTAATTACCCGAACCAATAATTTCTCCATAAAAGTCTGAGTAAATCACGGAATAACCATAACCATGCCCGGAAGAAGAGTTGCACAAGCCTCCATTGGGTGGGTGCAGATCCAGATACAATTTGGTTCCACGAAAGGAACGTCATATACATGGACATATGACAGCGTACTCGTATTTCTAGATCGGTACCCAAAAGTCGGTCGTCACTACTACTACTGATCAATTAACGTCATAATGCGAGGTAAGCCATTGGGCCATAGTGGCGGTATCTTAATACGAAATGTTGACGTTCGCAGAAATTTAAAAGTCCAACGTTCCAAGTCGACTTCGTATGCGACATCGGCTGTAAAGGCAACCTCATCTAAACGACTCTGATTGATTGTGGGTGTGGAGTACGAGTATATGAACCAATCGAGTATCTAAAGTCCGTGATCGGCAGCTTAAGTTTCGTGCGATTTAGAAGATGTTGTTTTGACATTTGGTCTTGAGATTGTTATGCCTTTGTAATCTGTTTGGTAATCTGTGCTGATGTGACAGCCAGCCAGGCGACATTCCATACAATTACGTGGGTGGTTTTACAATGGAATTATGGAAGCTTTGTTTGAGTTCTGTCTTGAAACCGATGTGGGAGCAACGTGGTTTAAAAATTTTACTGAGAAATGCTGAGATACATACGACTATACTGAGAACTATCATGCTGATGGCATTTAGTAGAAGGTCTTGAGCATAAATGATCAGTGGGCAAGTTGGTTTAGCATAGTACTGCATGCTGGTTTAAATGTGAAAGCAGTGGCATGACGTTTAAAATATCAGGTCATTCCATTCTTTGAAAGGTGGTAGGTTATTCTGACGCGCAATATCGAAAAGCCTCTTCTGGAGACTATTGTCTGCCTGCACATCACTTTGATCAAACAGTCAGCATTTGCTTTTACGTTTCTGAAGTAGATTTGACAGAGACCAAATTCAACGAAGATGGCGTATGAGGGGGTATTTGGCGGGAGTTTAAAGATCCGTTTAAAGAAGAACCGTTGGACTGATTCACACTCTTCAAAGTACTTATAGCCAAGCACTTGATTTGGGTAGCAGAGGCACGCGCTAACAGTGACCTTGGAAACCTTAAACTTTGAGGCGCAGCCGATTCGTTGGTTGCCAAAGAAGTTTCACCACATTAGGTTATTGCCAGTTTTCGCAGCTACTGCTGCTACTCCGTGAATATGAGCTTTCATATCGAGATTCGCTTTTGTAAGAGAACCAGGATTCTCGGGCAGTCGTGCTTACCCTACCAGTGCCGAAAACCATAATTTTTGACTTGGAGGTGTTAATCTTTAAGTCCCATAGGTCGCAGTAGCTTTTCAATCTGTTTATTTGCAGCTAAAGAGTATGTGGGCCGTGACCAAATCGTCAGCATACAAAAGGACTTTAACTTCAACTTCACCAACTCGAATCCCTCCCGGCAGATAATTTGCTATATCTTCAATGTAAAGAGCAAATAAAAGTGGGCTAAGCACACAGCCTTGTGGAACCCCTGTCTGAACTAAAAAATAGTCTGACAAAACACTACCGTTCCAAGCCGTAGCAAAGGTTTGTGTGGTAAGCTCCTTATACACTCTAATAAATTTGGTCGAGAGTCCAAGAGTCGATAACTTATACAGCAAAGAATTTCTATTAACTATGTTAAAGGCCGTGTTAAAGTCCACAAAGAAGAAATACAGTTTCTTCCCCCTCTTTCTAAATCTTGTGGGAACCGTTGTCAATGCAAAAGTTTGGTTTACCGTCGAGAACCCTGCACGAAAACTTGCTTGGAAACCACTAAGACGACTGTTGGTATCCACCCAAACTGTCAACCTATTGTATAAGATTTGTGTGAAGACCTTTCTAAATGCTGAGAGAAAAGAGATTCCCCTGTGGTTTTCTGGGAGACTATTATCGCGTTTGCTTAAACACCAAATTCATCCACTGGATGTTTGCTAAACATTAATCAATCACTGAACAACCTTGGCCAGACACAAAAGTCAGTTCCCCTCTGCAATCACTATTCGTGACTCCATTTAGCACAAGACAGCCAAAGTCCTCAATTAAACGCAGAGTTCTGAAACCTGCCTATTCTCGCTTTTAAAATCGGCAAATAATAACTTGTTCTTAAGCCCTGAGATGTTATAAGCTAAAATCTTCAAGTTGTAAACATCATGCAAACAGACGGCAACCCTATTCTAGTTACATTAGTAACGTTGTCTACGAAGATTTCGGAAAACCAGACTGTTTCTAGCTCGCTCTTGTGCACGCTCAAGATTACGCTGCGACGATATCTCTGTATGAAGATTCTTTCGCCAGTCTATGTACAAAAGTGGTCTCTTTGTTTGTGGCTCCCTCATTTGGTGCTTGCTATTCTTGAAGATATCCTTACGCCGAAATCTCCTACGCGTTTTGGTCAAATTATTAGATAATGCCACTTCTATGAGTCAGACTTCATTGGAACTGCGAATGCTAGGTAGCCGGCATTCTGGCTGTCAAAAATGAGTGATGCTCAGAAGAAGACGTCGGCTGAATTCTAGTAACTGACCACTCGTGAGATCAGCAATCAGCATAACAAATTCCATCTCAAGAGTGACCAGATAGCAATGATAGTTTTTCCAAATTGCTATGTTTTAGCAGCTGTCAAAGTTACCAATGACATTCAGCTGTCAAAATATTCCGTAAGGTTTGTCATTTCTCCATGTATTGAAAAATACTATCGGAATTTCGGCTCAGTTCTAAATACCCAAATGAATTTCGGCGTAAAGTCAGTCGTCATCATGGCTTCAGTGTGCAGGCAATTCATTTCACCGTCGAAAAGTTTAAGGGAAGTTACATCTTTAGGATCTTACGCCACCAACCAGACAGAGATTGATGCAATATGAAAAAAATATAGTCGCTGTAGCGGCCAGTATCGAATAAGACCCAGAATGTCGATTAGGCGCCGATCAATTAAATAAGGCATAGACAGAGTCAACACGGCTTATTTTGCGGTTGGATTTAGGCCAACATCCATATAAAATTGTGCTGACGTAAAAATTGAAGCCAGACGACCATAGGCAACGCCGTAAGTTCGCTAATTGGGTTCTGGAAACGTTGGTGGATATACGGATTTCGGCCGAAAAATCATCAATAAGCAAAATTGCCATTTTTGAAGCAAACACTATCCACAAGTGTTTGGCCAAACATCAATGCATGCACAAAGATTGACTTTTTGGTGCAGTATATGGCATGGCGGCATCACAGGACCTGATTTTTTTTCAAATGATGAAAAAGACACTTCCTGAAGTTAAAGCTCGACAACATCGATATATCCAAGCTGAGGCTCCAACAAAACGGCGCTACATGCCATATAAGCGACGCAACACTCAAGGTTGTGAAGGAAAAATTTGGCGACTGGGTCATCACACGGCGAACGTTCATCAATTGGCCGCCGCGTGCTGATTCACTTATTCTTCATTTTGTTTCTACTGAGGTGTTGTTGGCAGAATTTATAGCAGATTCATATACCTGTCGACTGTAACGTTCTATTCAATTCGTCTGTTTTGTGTTGTGTTCTCTTCTTGAACTTGGTTTTGCCCTAACCCTTATCCATTTTGGTAGCTTCCAGTACTAGTAAACGGAAAGGTGACTGCCCACCGAGTTCTGTAAATAATGTCAAAATCATCGGCGTACCCTACCAGTTCTACAAACTTTTGTGGCTCCGATATACTCTTTTGAGTTCAGCACAATTCTCTCAAAGACGTTGTGTGACAACGCGTCAACTTGTCTAAATCTATTTTGGCATAAAAATCTTTGTTAAGTCGTTACCGATTCAGACACAGCAGTGAGCGTTTTCAATTGTTAGTTATGCCACTGGCTGGTGTCAGATGCGGCCTTCAAATAGATAAAAAAAAATAAATTTATGTACGCGATATTTAGAAGACTTATACCTCTGTAGCTTGGGCAGTTGCAGGCGTCTCCTCTTTGTGGATCGGGTAAACGATACTCTGATCCCATTCATTAGGCATACTCTCTTCTGACTAGCTCTTCGAAATGAATTGGTTGAATAAGCCGTCAAGTCCAGTTAGTTTGTTGAATTTCAACTTAGATGTTGCTATACTTACATCATTTTGGTCGGGTGGATGGAAGTTTGGCTATCATCGTCTAGTCTACTCCGCCTGATGACTACTCTTTTCAGACTTCCTTGCCTTAACACGTTATTTTTGCTTGTTGCGAAGATTTCCTTGCGTTGTTCCTAAAGTATAAACTTCAATATCTTAGATCGAGTGGTTCTCGTGATCTGTTTATTTCTTCTTTAGAAGCCGATTTTCATTCTGCTTCTCTTGCTCGACCGACGACCTGCTCTCGTCCTTCATTACAGCGCCGATTCTTACCTGTCGCCTGCCTGTATTCCTTTAGGTTTGGTAAATCTAGACTTAACCACTTGGTGTATACCATTAATATCAAGCTCGCATACGACGTCATTTATAGAAACCAGCTTTACAGAAGCTAGTGTCGTATCTTAGAACACTCGCAGCTCGGTAAAGACTAGAAGCATTGGCAACCGCCACATTTAATGTCAAAATAGGTGATTTCTTCAATTCTGTGCAAGACTTTCAGACTACGATCAGAGCCACCCCAGGCTTTTGGAACTTCTTTTTTATCATTCAGCTCATCCAATAAATAACTCTGTCACCACTTCATGCAGAAACACTTCCGTCTTTGAGGCTTCACAAACCAGCGTCTGTGTAATTCAATTCAATTACACTTCACACACCGTCAAGCCGGTATCAGAAAATAGCAAAACTTTGCTCTTTCAAGAATTGGTCAAGTCAAAGTTGGTTTAGGTTCGTTAATTCTTCAACTCATTCATCTAACCATTCCCATAGACTGGAACACTGCATTGAACCGCGAAATAACACGAAATCCGAACTCTAAGCAACCAAATACCACTTGCGATTTTTACTACTAGATACGTTAAGGAATTCTTCCTCTTCACCTTTCGCTGAGTTTGTGAGATTTTTTATCTTGTTTTTGGTTTTTTTTTTTTTTTGCAGTGCTTCATCGTAAAGCAATATAACGGAGTATTCTCTTCTCATCCATCTTAAGGTGAGCTATTTCTTTTTGTTCGTATTTTCTGCCATTTTATTCCACATCTCCATGGATGGTTAGATACAAATAGATACTTGTACCACGATACAAAGTAAAGGTACAACTACGGGCATACTCGTATTGTATATTGTGATGGAAAATAGGAGAAATAAAGCATCGCTTGTATTGTACATAAATATGCCAATCGGCATGCTGGTAAGTATCGAATGGATATTTTATCTCAACCATAAAACAACATACCACATGCAAATTGGACGTGGCTGAGAAGAGATTTGTTGGTTGGAGTGTTTTTTTTTTATTTCCCTGTCTATCTGTCTGTCTTTGTAAATGGCTATCGATTGAGGTCAAGAATTTTATTTTCTAGTTTCTTATGCATGAAACACGCAGAAATATGGTATATCCACGATGAGTGGTTTCTTTGAATTTGTTTACTATGGATGCTTTATAAATGGGATTTTTGGAGATTTAGTACACGGTTTTGGCCTGATTTTTCAATGGGAATATGAGTTTTCAAAGTTGTTGGCTCCTCAAGGGAAAATGGTCGTGCGACAGTAAATGGAAGAAGAAACTATAGAATTGCTACAAAACTTGTAGGTTGAAAGACCTGAACTAGTAGACAGACATATGTCACCAGTGTTTTACGTAGGTACGTGATGCAAAGGCTAAAGCCTACGGTGCGTCTTCGAACGACATATCAAAACAAAGTGTTGATCAGCGGCCTTCGGGTAGTACAGGTACCACCACCGGTATCAGATTCGTAGTCGCCGCGTGTAAGGCACGAACTTCCTCTTTGGTGAAGGGTCGAGGGCTAACTAGTATCTCAGCCATTCTGTGGGTTATGGCACCCGGTTACAGTGCGACACCACATCGAGCAGACCAATGAGTTCTATAGCAATTAAATAGTTGAGTACAGGTCGTAGCACGCTATAACATATGCTCAATCATAAGATGTCCAAGCACTATTCGGCCTACTCTCCCTGCGACTTTGGGTATAAACTACAGCCACCACGATACTCCCACAAAGGGGGTGTACTCCTAGGTCAGGCTGGATCAGAAGTTCCAGGGGCCCCTTACCTCCCGTGGTACCAGAATACAGCTTCCAGTTAATATTCGCGTCACTTCCAGGTAGGCACCTCACTGCGGACCGACGGCCGTTTGTCCAACCTATTACTATTTGCCACCAGCTATAGCTATCTATGCCGCTTACTATGGAAAATTTCATTTGCGAAGCTGAAAATTCTTTCGAATTTCGCTCTGTCAAGGAAAATTCCACTGACATCGCTATCCACACCATCGTAGGTGCTGCCCATAGCTTGCAAATCCCTTACATCCGAGTTAGCTAAACACATGCACAACACATGCATCCAGTCCTTAAGATTAGCTCCACAAGTACAACCTGCAACTCGCTATAGCTTCTTTTATGCAGAAATGCATTCAAGGAGCCATGCCTGGTCATCAGAAAGCCCAGACTGAAGTGTGTAGCTTGCTGATAGGCGGCACGTCCTGGATGAAACTGTAAGTAACCCTGCCTTTTTCGCCATCTAGACCGGGCACATTCGAAAAGTGGGAGCTTTCATTCCCTACAGGACTAATCTTCTACCTCCGTCGAGGAGACCCAATCTGAATTGGTCAACGGGAGCTCCTTCCTGATCTTTTGTGCGATAGCACGACGCATCACCTCCAAGTCAAGGGGGAGGACACCCAGAAGCACCTATAATGCAAACCGGTAAGCAGCCAAGTAAAGGCACTATGGCAGCCACTCTAGAAAGCCAGGATATGCCACCGACCACACTCTAACATTGCCCTCTTGTACCTAACCGATGCTCTAAATGTTGGACAAGCAACAACATCTAGTCGTTGATTAGAATGCGGCTTACTTGACCGGCTGTCATTTTCTCAGCTACTCAAGGTGAGGTAGAAATTTCATCCGTTATGCCAAGACACTTGACCTTTGTCACTGAGAGATACCTTTACACCAACGCTTTCGCCCTTTTCGGTGATAATTGGCATCACAATCACTCCTATAGTTTCAAGTACGGCATGATACCGACCTGTAAGAAGGAGAAACAGATCGTCCGCATACGCGCAACATCTGCAGTGTTCTAATGATTGCTTCACGAGTGGATGCATCATAAGGTTCCATATAAATGGGTCTTTGAAGGCAACCCTGCTCCACATTAACACTAACCCTATCATTCGATGATTCTGCAAAAGCACGCCTGCCAGAGATTTAGTTCCTCCATAGGCCTATTTTTTGGCAGTTGAATTCCCTTCGCCTGGCCAGAATACTCCAATTTAAATTGTTAAAGGTGCCTTTGAAGCCAGTAAAGACACTTAAGACAAGTCTGGCACTGCTATTCCGAACGCAGTTTTTAACGAAAGGCAATGCAACTTCGACGCTTCTGTCCTTTTTAAAGCCAACTTGAAAAGAAGTCATTTGTTGTGTCATGCTTCCCACCATAAGCCTTTCCAGTACTTTCCCAAGCAACGGAAGTAAGCTGATGCCCCTGTAAGATCTAGGGTAAGACCTAATCCTATCGGGAGACTTCAGTAGCACAACCACGAATTTCCATTCAATTCCTTAAGTATTTACCATCCCCAACGCTGCTTAATTTCGGTGATCTTTTGGGAATCAATGCTTATTAGAGTGGTACGGTCTCTTGATGCCAATCCTTATTTTTTCCTGCCAACATCAGCCTAACATGGACAATGACAATGGAACGAAATTATGTTTTTATTAGCCGCAATACCAGAAACATGCTCAATGTTGTCCTTAGCACCATACATGAATCGTCCGACTTAGGAAAGAAGGACATTATTGGTAGTACGCTCGGTATAGTATAACGAATGCAGGCTGGTCGTGCTGACTTCAGAGCGAAGGTTCGTTTTAGCAAACACTCGATTCCTCCATCTCGACATTTATAAGACAACCATACCCAGCCATACCCAGTTCTGGAATCTCTGCGTAGTTTGTTGGGCTCTGCGGGACGACCATGGAGAAAACTTGCTACTTCATGAGGGTCAGAAGATTTTTGATGTCGAAGAAGGCTTCCGCTTCGTATTTGGAGTATGGTACGAAAATTGCAAGCCAATGCCAGGGGTGCAAACTTTTAAGAATCTGCACAACTTTGCAACTTTGTATAGTACCTGCCCATACAGATGACACTGACATTATGGGCCGAACACAGCCAGCTGTTGGTGAGGTATTTCCACGTAAAAGTGAGGAAGATGTTCATATCGAGAAATGACACACAACATCAATGACTAGAAAGAAAAACACTTCACAATAGACAGGCACAACTTTGTAGCTGACGCGTGAGGAAAACACCCAATTATAATTGCTGGCGATTTCAATGCATGGGCTACAGAATGGGGCAGCAGGATAACGGACGCAAGGGGTCGAGCTCTACTAGAAGCATTCGCAACACTAGATGTGAGTTTGGCAAACAATGGTGCAAAAAACACATTTCGGAAAGCAGGCAAGGGGTCTATCATAGATATCACCTTTATGAGTAACTCACTCCTGCGCAAAACAAAATGGCAAGTAAGCGAAGAATATACGCACAGCGATCACCAGGCAATCATATTTAGCTTGAACAAAGACAAGTCCAGGCAGCCCCCCAAGCTAACAAAGCCAAAGTGGAAAGACATCCACTTTGACAAAGATACGTTCGAGGAAATGATGAATACCGAACTTGCATTCAGCAGCGAAACAGCGGAGACGCTGTCACAACAATTGACGCAAACAATTACCACAGCGTGTGATGCAGCAATGCCTAGAAGATCTGGTGGAACGACGAAGTTAAAACGCTCAGAGCAGCTTGCCTCCGGGCTAGACGCAGATCCCAGCGATGCAGGGGAAGGCCAGAGTTTCAAGAAAGGCTATCTATCTTCAGATTAGCAAGGCCATTAAAGAGAGCAAGGCAAGATGCTTTGCTTTGCTGCGATAGGGCAGACCTAGACCCCTGTAGTATGGCATATAGGATGGTGATGAAGAAGCTTAAGGGCAGTATGTCCCCACAAATATCCTGCCCAATAATGCTGAAGACAATAGTTGAGCACTTATTCCCATATATGCCGTCAACTTTGATCATCACCACAAGAGACACAAGTTCGGAACGCATCCCTGCAATCACGCCGAAGGAACTATACGAAGCGTGCAGGAAGATAGGTGACAACAAAGCGCCCGGACCCGATGGCATCCCGAATGTGGCGGTTAAAGCGGCCGTTCGAAAACGACCGGAGCTTTTTGTTGCAACGATGCAACGGTGTCTGGAAGACGGGTTATTCCCGAGGTCGTGGAAACTCCAGCACCTGGTTTTACTGCCAAAAGGGATAAAACCGCCAGAGGAACCGTCCTCATACCGGCCAATATGCCTATTAGATACAATGGGAAAAATCTTAGAACGGATCATATACTGCAGACTACTCGAGGTGGCAGAAGATAAAGGAGCTTTGTCTGATGACCAGTATGGATTCCGAAAATCGCGTTCTACCGTCGATGCCATTAAGGCGGTAGTTGATACAGCGGCTGAAGCAATACGGGGAAAAAGATGGAGAGGTGGGATGAAGAAATATTGCGCGGTTGTGACCCTTGATGTTAAAAATGCCTTCAATTCGGCAAGCTGGTCATGCATTAGGAGATCCTTGGTCAGAATGGAAACGCCGTACTACCTGCTAAACATAGTAGCAAACTACCTTACCGACAGGAAATTAAGATACCATACTGACGATGGCGTTAATTCCTACAACACCACCGCGGGAGTACCACAAGGGACCCCTCTTGTGGAACATAATGTACGACGGGGTTCTCCGATTAACGCTGCCACAAGGAGTTAAGGTTATAGGCTTTGCTGACGATATCGCTGTGGTTACTGTGGCCAAACATATCCATGAGATAGAGTCCGCTACGGATGAAGCAGTAGCCAGAATCAAGAATTGGCTAGAGTCTGCAGGGCTAGAACTAGCTGACCACAAGACCGAGGCTGTGTTGATAAACAGCCAAAAGACTGTGGAATATGCATCTTTCCGTGTTGGAAACCAACTAATTAGATCAAAGGGGTCATTAATGTACCTAGGAGTAACGCTCGACAACAGGTTAAGCTTTCAAACGCACATCCAATACGCCAGCAAAAGGGCGTCACAGATGCAGGCAGCTCTTTCCCGGATTATGCCAAACATCGGTGAACCTGGATACGCCAGAAGGATTCTGTTATCCAGGGTGGTCAGCTCAATACTGATATACGCTGCACCGGTCTGGGCAGGGGCTCTTACATCTAAGGAAACAAGAAGGAACCTCTCGTCAGCATACAGGCTCTGCGCAATAAGAACAATAAGCGGATTCCGAACCATTTCGGACAAAGCAGCCTGCGTTATTGCGGGAATGATTCCCATCGACATTCTCGCTAACGAAATGCAAAGGATCTACCTTAGGCTAACTGTCAACAGGCAAGAGTCCATCATAAGAAAAAGGATAAAAGAAGAAGAAAGGGCAACATCTCTAGCACTGTGGCAAGTCCGGTGGGATAACACGGCCAAAGGCAGATGGACCCACAAACTGATCCCAAACATCGAGGTCTGGACAAGAAGAAAAAGCGGGGACTGCAACTACCACCTCACGCAGTTCCTGTCCGGGCACGGCGGCTATCGAAGTTATCTTCACAGATTCGGCCACGATAGCTCGCCTCTATGCCCCGAATGCCCCGAATGCACAGATGAAGAAGAGGATACGGAGCACGTAATGTTCCACTGCAGAAGATTTTCAGGAGGAAGAGTGAACTAACCCATTCCACAGCTTCTCATAGAGCGTATGTTGAGCTCAGAAGACGACTGGCTGGAAATATGTTCATACATAACGAGCGTACAAAATGAGCTAAGAAGAGCCGAAAGACAAAGAAGGGCCGAAGTGGCAGACGTTGACGTTGATGTTTTAGCATGAGTTGCTAACCAGCCCCGCGAAGTAATACCTAACGGCAGTCCCGCGGGGAGAGTGGTAGAAGAGTACATGGGTGTGGTTTAGTACGTGAGGCGCGAGGCACCGGAGAAACATATCCCGCGAATCGTGCATGCTAGTAGCACGGGCAACTAGTATCTTTCGAAGATTACAAATCCTTTGGACGCAACCAAAAAAAAAAAAAAAAGGCACAACTTTGAGGTCGAGACCTTTATCTATCTACTAGTTCATGTAAGCAACGATATGGTTCAGAAGGAAATTCAATGGCAGATCTTTCTTTTGTGTAACCAAAATAGACCGAAGCCGTTTATCACAACAGGATGAAGGAATTCATAAGCAAGGAAAACACCATTCCACCTACTGGCCTGGAACTGCGAACTTTATTACCTAATTTGTATTCATGGAATGTACCGAATTCCTGCAGATATTCTTAAGATTCCACAACTCAAAAACTACACAAGCATACGAACAATCATATTTCAGTACCTAGTTTGAATTAAAAAAAAAACAGAGCAATGAATATTCATCTGTAGTTATTTCACAAGTATGGCATGAGTTTACTTATTCAAAAAAATAAAAATAAAAAAAATTTATGAAATTGTAATTCGTAGGTATTCGAATAGATTTCTCGCACGAATTGGTTCATAAAATAACAACCAAAATAGAAATCCATTGAATTTCATCGTAAACATTTTGAAAGTTTCGCATACTTGAATCTTTAAGTACACGAAATGTGCAAGTGTTTGGATTGTTTACAAAAACAAGATCCCTTTGACGAAAATACTACTTTCGATAGGAAGAGATCATGAAAGTTTAAAAGAATCGTAACCTTCTTTGAACGTGTATGAGTTATCGTCAAAACGAAAAAGGAAAATCCGTCATTTGTAAAAAAGATCACAGATGTACAGATCGAAGAATCTCTGCCTTGAGAGTCATATTTGAGGAGTTTTTGTCTCCCTAGGTTTGTATGAAACTATTCCAATGCATTTGTCAACGTGTCAACTGGCTGGACACAGTTCTCCAGTTTTAAAAACTCTAAGGCTTACTTCTTTGCTAGTCCTCAGACCTCAGAGATTCTCATCACTGAATAAATATATGTTCACACCTTCATAGGTTCCACCAGTAATAGCCACAACTTCTTATGCACAAGTTGATTTGGTGAGATATTCGAGGGCTGGCTCGACCCAACTTTGATACATCTTGCATGCTGCCGTGTTCCTGGTGAACTTGGCCTTTATCTCAATAGCAAATCATCTAAGATCTTTCGCCAGATACTTTCGCTACAATTCCCTGGGGAATTCATAGTGTAGCGACGCCTTTGGCCTTCAAAGCTCTGACAAACAAGTTGAGAAGGATCCTTGATCATCAATTCATCATCGTGGCATGTTTCTATGAACTTTATAGAATATCTTGCACAAGGTTCTTGGATTTACACATTTTAATCAAAATACAAGTTTATTTATCTAAATATATATTGTCCCCTTCACAGTAATCCCCATCGACTGCAACACACTTATGCCAGCGCTTGATCCAATCCTCGAAACATTTTTTATATTCGGTTTTCGGTATATCCGTCTGTGCTTCCTGCGATTGTTCCATTTCTTCCTCTCGGGTGCTGAAACGCGCTCTCCGTAGAAGTTTTTTAACTCGATTGAACAGAAAGAAGTCACAGGGAGCCAAATCGGGTGAATTTGGTGGCTGTTGGATGGTATTCGTTGCATTTTTCGTCAAAAAATTACGAATAATGATGGCACTGTGCGGCGGTGCGTTATCGTGGTGCAAAATCCATAAGTTTTATTTCCGCAATTCTGGTCTCTTTCGGCGAATTGCTTCACGCAAACGTCTCATAAAGCGCAAATAATGCTCTTTGTTTACTGTCTGGCTTTCTGGCAAAAATTCATGATGCACAACACCGTTGTAATCCATGAAAACCGTGAGCATTGCCTTCTTCTTTGAATGAAAACGACGTGTTTTTTTCGGTCTCAGCTCATTTGGTAAACGCCATTCACTTGCCTGATGTCTGGAGTGCGTGTCGTACTCATAAACCCACGTCTCGTTTCCAATAATGATCCTTTTGATGAATTTAGGGTCGGATTCAGCCTCGCAAATCATCTCTTTTGCGACGTCAACACGGTCTCTTTTTTGCATGAAATTGAGGTCTTTTGGCACCAACTTTGCTGCTAGACGCCGGAAATCCAAATCATTAACCAAAATGTCTTGGACGGATCCATAGGCAATGTTCGAGTCCTCCGCTATCTCTCTGATGGTTAATTTGCGGGTATTGGGCAACATTTCTTTTACTTCATCAATGTTTTCGTCGGTTTTCGATGTCTATGGTCTGCCACTGCGTTCATTATGTTCGATGTTCGATTGACTCACGACCACTTTTGATCCGCTCGTGCAACAGGTAAACGACCGTTTTCTTTAGAGAATCGTTGCCGAAACACTTTTCCAAATTTAAATCCGTGTTAATTGTAAATTGTAAAAAATCACCAACACACACAGAGATAGGTGTACTCTTTGGCTACGTAACTTTTGCAAATTTCAAGCTATGACGCTAAAATTAAGAGAGAATATGAACAACAGATGTACCAACTTACACAAAAAAAAAACAGAACTCAAATCGAAACAATGGGAGCGCCACACGGTGGTGGTTGATCAAGGTGGTATACAGAGCGAGGATGAACGATTTTTTGTTTCCAAAAATGCATGACCAAAAGGTACACAGGAGTTCAATCCCTCGGCGGTATGCCCGGCTATGAACAGGAGCAATTGCACCCAACATACTAGATTAATATTAAGCGGATAAGACCGCCTAAATGATCCATATACATATGTTGAAGCACCTCATATAGGTATACGTACTAGTGTGGTTTTCAATCCGGCAAAAGACCAAATTTTCACACTGACAAATCCTGGCAAAGACCAACGAATTTCAAATCTAGACATGGCGATGACCGAATTCAGGATCTAGGCAAAACATATGTGTCGCGTGAAGCTGGAAAACAAGCACTGCAATGCGCAATTTTGAAGTTGCCCTTGCGAATTATTTCAAACGTGCACCAAATTTCGACAATAAGATGCACTCTCATGTGATTTCTTCAATATTGTTTTGGAGCAGATAGTGCGCAATACAATGGTCAACACCCAAGGCATTATCTTGTTTGTGATTTGGATGGGGGCGAAGGCCTCCATTTATTCGACTTAAAACAAGCTATGCAATCTTAAATTAACTAAAATTAAACTTAAACTTAAACTTAATACTAAGGGTGGTTGCAGTGGTGAAGGAGATCAGATTTATGGCAGGGAGTGATGCGATTCAAATCAAGGACGATGAGGTTTAAATTGATCTTTCGTAGCATACGGGAGATTGGTTCGTTCGCGCCCTCAACACGAGGGTTAGTGTTGAGGAAGATAGAGTTGTGAATTGATGCACAATCAACGTGACCTAAAAGGAGTCGGTGACAAGAGAAAGGCAGCTGCATCTCTGCTATCCTCAAGGGTGAAAAGTTAATAAGGTTGAGATGGGTTTGGCAGGAGGGCAGAATAAAAGGATCATTCCAGGTTGTACCTCGAAGAGTAAGTCGAAAATTGCTTGCGATTCTCGAGATATCAACACGATGATATGGGGACTACACTTGGCTGGTGTACTCTAGGAGGGGGCGAACAATGGTAATATAGAGGGACCTGGTCACGTATGGGTTGGTGAATTCTCTCGACCACCATTTTACAAAACCTAGTACCGAGTTGACTTTAAGGATTATCTCATCTGTATGTAAGCGGAGGTTGAGCTTCATATTACACAAAATGCCAAGGTAGCGAAGGGATTGAACTTAGGAGATAGGTTGGTTGTTAATGAGGTAGACTCGGGGAGCAGATTGGTGCTGCTTATATTAAAAAGTGGCAATATTAAGTTCTAAACAATTTTTTAATTTCGAACAACAATCAATGTCTTATTGAAGGAGGAAGAAGTAATGTAGTAATGAAATAGTTTTCATCGGTGTAATGGTTAATATAAAAAGAAGAGGACCTAGATGGCTGCCTTGTGGAACTCCAGAGGTGGCCAAAAGACGAAGCCGAGTGGGCTGATCTATAACGACCACTGTAAAAACGATTTTTCATGTAAGAGGATAACCATTTTTACAGTATGGATTCAAAGCTGAAACCAGACAATTTGAAAATTTATGGTGGTTGACTTGACCCCCAGGAAGCCATGTTGTCTAAAGGAGATAAGTGTTATAAGTTCTCGAAGTATTCTCCTTTTGCATATATGGAGAGGAAAGTTTAGCAATGGGTCGATAACTGGTTTAATCATTCTTTGATCCTTTTTTATGGATCTTGTTCTTGAAGAAGGTTTTCCAAATATGAGGAAATTCTCTTTTTTTAAAGGGATAGGCGAAAGAGATTAGAAAGAGGAAGGGAAAAGGAGGAGGAACATCGGGGAAGTCCAATATTTAATTAACATAAGATGGACCTGATACAAAGGAATCGTCAATGAAGCTTTGATTAAAAAAGGTGGCAAATAAATCGGCAATGGTGAGTGGATAGGTTGATGACTTATTGTTGAAAAAAGGAGAAAGAGTGTAACCATCAGATTTTCTTTTGTAGTTAGTAAATTGGAAAAAGGTCTTAGGGTCGTTTATAAGGTAGAGTTGCGCATTGTTAAGGAAGCGCTGGTATAGAGAATCGTAAAGTTCGGTGAAATGAAGGTAAGTTTCGAGATAGTTAGAATAGTCAGAAGAAAATCTAGCATGAAGGAAAACAGCCCATCTTCATCAGATTTGTCCAACTATTGGGGTATGAGGACGATTTCGATATCATCGGCCGTTTTCAGCGGAGTTGGTAGGCCTTGTAGTAAATAAGGACAGGACGAAACATATGCTATCAACCAAGAAAGAAACACCTGTCCACCGCTTGGGACAAAACGCCACTTCAGTTTGCCTAAACAACTGAGTTCTAAACTCCTTTCTTGGAAGACCAAGTAGAAGCTCTATTCAACATTCATCCTGCCAGTTTTCCATTACGGCGCCAAATGTTGGACAGTAAACAGCAAAGGGGAGCAGATACTGAACTCTTTCGAGAGAAAAATTCTTTGGCGGATATTTGGTCTCGTATGCGAGAAAGGGGAATGAATGAGAAGATACAACCACAAAAGATGTGCATTTGGTCCAAAAAGTTTTAAACTAATCGCCTACCCTGTCTTAACCTCGTCTGAAACTTTTCGATAGGTGCTCCCAGCAACAAACCACACAGCACGCGAATGGACCAATTGAGAAATGAGTTCGATGAGTAATTTAGCTCTCGTCTTGGACCGGTGAATTGGCCGGCTAGATCATGCTATTTGACACCTTTAAACTATTTTTTATGGGAATACGTCAAATCAATCGTCTAATACTATATTATAGCCGAGATACCTACCAGCCAACATGCTCAGAAAAGTGTTGAAAATTTAGTCGTCGTAACTTACAGCCAAAATAAGTTCGCAGCAAAATCTTTTAGAGAATCCACATTAAAGTCAGACCTGCAGCAAAACAAATGAAGTGATCAATAAGGCTCACATATTTCACATTTTTTCCAAAGTCCATCCATCTCTCCTACTTTTAGTTTGAATAAGAGTAACGATATTTTATAATGGCCCAACCTACACAATTCGACACCTATAATTAAGGAATTTTAATTTTTCTTATACGAGTAGACTTCAATAATTTTCAATTAATTTCAACAAACACAGGTCTTCGCTAATAGGTGCTATAAATCTCTCAAAAACACTGATTTAACAAGCTCCCCATTGTCAGACTTTTTTTTTAATTTTTGTTTTTTTTAATTTTGGGATGAACATAAATCTTTTCGAACTCCGAATCATATCCCAATCAAGCGGACCACATGCACCTCTAAGTGATGACATAACAAGTTGTGGTCCTCTACACCACGAAGAAACGAAAGAATTGCTTTCCAAATCGCTTTTTTTTATGAATGGCCTACCAGGTGGCTTCGGTTTTTGTGTGTTTTTATGTTAATCGCTCATGGGCCTGGAATTCACAAATGTTTTTTCCAAACACAGAGCAGGGAATACCTATTTTTACATTCGCTCCCAAATCCCCTCAACAGATAGTTTTTTTTACAGAAAACAAACTCCGTAAAAAATAACAAAACAATGTGTCCAGTCTTCGATAGAACAGATTTCGAATTTTAAAAAATTCTCACGGGCCAATTGTGTAATTCAAATGGAAATGTTCTCATGCAACGCATTCGCACGAAAACATCAAATATAAAACAAACAAATGGTAGCAACAAAAAAGCTTTCGAAAACACCAGTTTTGGTGGAAGATACGTTGTCCGTAGCTACTGACTGTTGATTTAGATTGATGTTCTCCGTATTTTATATTTTATTTTTCTTGTGTTTTCATTTCCTTTTTTTTTATTTGTATTTAAATGAGGTGTAAATTGGCGAACTAGAAGATCTTTATACAAAAAATTTGAGAAAGAAAAACAGCTCGGATATTTATTTAAAAATTCGAAACGCAGTACTCGTGTGTTGAGGTGAATTTGTTTCAATTAAATTGAAAAAGGTGGGCTTGAGCCGCAGGAGAACAAATTCTTGACGACTTTCTACTTAGGCAAGGTCACTAAATCCAATAAGATTCTTCTATATTATAATAAATCCGCCTATTTGAATCATTGAGGATGAAGGCAACGGCAAAGGGTCACGGTTGGTATGAGATATTGCTACTTTCAATGAAGAAAGGAGAGCTAATCGATTGACCCACACATTCGGCAGTGACAGAAACTATGCACGTAAAATAAGTCCTAAGATACAATAGACATACGAACAAAACAAAAAAAAATACAACAGGGCCAGGGAACCACAACGGTTTCAAAGAGACTGCATTTTGACCAAAATAATCTGAACCTGAAAAGTCTCAACAACCACTGGTCATCGTCAACCCTTCAAAGCATCTGGTATGCCACTATGAAGATAAGTTTATGGTGAGGAAGGTGTCGAAATACCTTAAATTAGCGGATTAGATATGCAATTTAGTGATTTAGTATATTGGCCACTTTCAACTTCGCACGCCACCTAAAATTGAGTCTTCTTTTACTACCTTGCCCCCCTTGTGGGAATCAGAGATTCTGTAGGCCCAAGCATACGTAGTAGAGTATGATGTTAAAGGAGTCGTATGAGCCTTGATACAGTTTCTGAATGTTAAATGATCCAGAGAGATTCCCCGACCTTTACGCGACAGAAAGCGTTCTTAATCGTTATTCTACAAAATCTGACGAATTTGGCAGCGATAGTTTAACTACACATGGGTCTGTATAGCCTGTTTTTTTGTAAACGCTGTCATTGCCGCTTTAAAATAGACAAAATTGTAAGGGGCAAAGATCTTGACTAGTGGTGTGCATATACCTGGATTAGTTGCGTTTTTTCCAAGATATGCCGCTGTATGAGTATTTGGTCAACTATGGACTTATCGATCCTTAAACCTCACTGAGAGAGATCCAAACAGAGGTTGCCTCGACGGCGGAGTTTTGTCTCCACCCTGTGCCCAAGAATGATTTTTGGCCAGAATCTGAATTGAGCAAGACTTCACTGAATGCGGCTGAAAAACTCACTGGGTCTTGTCTGGTCATAGTGGAATCATAGGAAATGAAATCGTCGGAAAACTTGCTATTAGGCAGGGCTCAGAGGAGTGTTTTTAGGACCCAAACCTGTGTTAAGACTGCTTGCGACCTCGTTTAGTACTTTCAGTCGCAGTTGAATCTCATATACGCATAACCGGAGACGCCATGCCTCTTCAGGTTAGCGCCAGTCAAAATAAATGCTTCTCGGCGATTCTAAGGAGTGAAGGGCTTTCCTGCCGGCCCGCAGTAGAAAAAACAGTAGCCTGCATACAATCGTCGTGATGAGATACTACGCATTTGCTGAGCACTTAATTGTTCTGGAAATACTATATATGAAACAACATCCTGCGATGTTTGCTGTGAATGTGATGGCTGCGCTGACATGGTGGGTGTTGATTTTGTAGGCACCAAAGTGCTCAGTCATTGTTCTTTACAAGACCGAAAATTTCAGCAAGAGAAACATTTAAGGAGTATAATTGACTGATTCTAAGTCGGAACGTTCCAATCCGATAGAAAAAAAAAACGATAGATCAGAAGGTTGACAAATGGTCTTAGGCAATTAGACGATTTAGTAGACAAGATTTCGTATGGCGATACAGTGCAGTGGGAAAGTTCTTATTATAGATCGCCTCGGACAATATGCGACAATGATCTAATCATCAGGTATGCTTATCTTCTTCTTCATCGAGTGCGAGTACCTCAGGCAAAAGAAAGGGAGAAGTGGTGCTATTAGCTGCTAGAGAATCTTTCAAATTTAACGAATACCATCTGACTTTCAAAAAGTACTGTGACTCGTTGGATATATTAGCTGATGGATAGCTAACAACAACAACACTGTGGCGCTGGCAGACCGGTATGGGTCATGGCCTAGCTTCTTGACACTCATTTGTGTTGCTCATGTTGTCATTTTAGTCACATCTGAGCGGGGCCTACGGTTTATCGCCGAGTCCGAACGGCATTCTTTAGAACCCGAAAGAAAACTGTAGGGCAACTATTTAATGTATCAGAGAAAAGAAAGATTAAGGTATTCGACGTAAACAGCACCCCCTACTCTCGGTGGATACACTAAATGAATAGGATACTCTGGCACATCCAACAGAAAGCGTTTAAAGAAGAAATCGAGCAGTCGGAAGAGAAGAATTCAATTAGGCCAAAGAGTTGTATCGTAAACCTTAACCCCTTCCTGGATAAAAATTCTGTAAAACTACTCCAAATTGGTGGGCGTTTGCAGAATGCGAACATTCCGTACCTTGTGAAATGTCCTATCCTACTCCCAAAATCAAACTTATTTATCAAAAGTCGTGTTGCTTATTTGCACAGGAAAAATTACCATGCGAGGCCACAGGCACTAGTTGCAATTGTTAGACAGCGCTTCTAGGTTCTTGATGTCCGTAGACTGGCGAAGAAGGTGGTGGTCTACATTGCTTCAAATATCGACCGAAGTTGTCAAGGCAAATAATGAGAAACCTGCCAACTGATAGAGTACAGGCGTAGAGACCGTACCACAAAAAAGGGGCAGATTTTTTTGTGGGCCGTTCCATTTAACATTGAGACATAGAGGGCCGCAAACTTATAAGGCGTATGTTGCGGTTTTCGTATGCTTTCCAGTCAAAGCAGTACATTTTGAGATGGTATCTGAAATTTCTAAACAAGGTTTAATAGCAGCCCTCAAAAGTTTGTCACACGACTTGGACTATGTCGTGATATTTTCTACCACAATGGAACGAACTTCGTTGAAGCCCAAAATGAGCTGGCAGAATTCTGATTTTTTTGAAGTAGCAGACCCAAAAGAAGATTCCAAGCTAATGTGCAGCGGAACCAATAAATTGTTACCACATTTTAAGGGTCTGTGGGAGGCTGTCGTAAAATCTGCCAAAACCTATCTTTTTCGTTCAGAGTTGTCCACAGTCGTGGTGGATATTGAAACAATTCTTAACTCTCGATTCCTCTGCGCTATGTCGATGAATCCTAGCTTAATTTTTGATAGGTGCCCCCTTAAACGCCATAGTCGAGTCATGCATCAAATCGGAGCGAGTAGGCAATCTTAATAGATTTCTGGGCGCGTTGATCGAAAGAGCATTTGCCAGAGTTACAAAACCGAGTGAATTGGAAAGCATCGGAAGCAAATGTTAAATTGGGTATGCTAGTCTTTATCGCAAAAGACATCATACAAACTCAGTAGTGGCTGATGCCTTTTACTAAGTCATTTTCTGTTTCCTTTAATTTTTTTTAGATATTGCTTTCTTTACCTCTTTAATTGACTCGTTCTCCCTGACAGCGGAGTTACAGTCTTTTCTGTCTGTCTTTAATAGTAGGCAGAAGTGTTTTGTGTTTTTTTTTTTCATAAGGTTTCTATTCGGATCTTGCTGACTTCTTTCCTTGAAGAAACCGATGAAACCTTCTCTTTTGCCCATTGAAGACACGAGCTCCTCAGGACTCTTGTTCAAATCAAGAAATTTATCCGAGTGGATAAGACACTGCATTTCAATTATTGCATTTATGACAGTTTCTTAGCATGGAAGCCACAGATCTTCAGCACATAATAAAGGTTGTATGGGTGCTGACAAGAAGTCAACAAATACGGGATTGCAAAGGTACTGGCTGTAACAGTCTGTTGTCCGAGTCTGTACTCTAAAGGGGCGCCTTGTTTCGATCGCAACATGATCAATTTGGTTCACTGTTACCTGTTAGCAATAAATAAATTCGTTTCTTAATATAGGTATATGGTGTTGTAAATATGTCCTCTTTACCTATTTTAGTGTTAAAATAAACTACAACGATCTTAACCTCATATTTAGGGGATTTCTCATAGGAATTGTTCAGGTTCTTGTAGAATTGTTTATATCTTCAGGATGATGTTGGCAAATGTAGCCATAAATAAGTTCGTTTCAATACGTTCGATCGCCTGTCCAAAAGCTAAGAATATTTTCCACTTAGAACAAATACAAGCGCAAATTAGCAGAGTATCTCAAGTCACATCGCCAAGCTTGGATGGACAGGCTCTTTTAGCGACTTCTTGATTAAAATGGACATGATATTCCGGAGGCGGTAAATCACTTTAGGGATGTAAGAGCTGCCATTGACCCAATAAGTGTTCACCCGTCCTGAGCTTGACTAGTCCTGGAAAATCTTTACCGTCCTTATCCAAGAATTGACGTGTACTATTACTGTCTGTTTGGGATGGCAACGATTAGTATAAGGCCTCGTAGAAGTAGCATCTTCCGACAGGTGCTGGTTCCTTAAATGACGAGAATGAGCCTCTGCAGCCGAACATCTTGCAGCTCTGCTAATAAGTCCTACTTCACGCCTCCCCGTGGCGCCATCTGGGAATCTCACTAGAGGTTGCGAAGTGAAGGGGGCAAATGGCGAGTTTCCTGCGCCATTAACCAGGATTAGTGTCGGAAAAACAAAACAAGACCTTATCCGGGCTACTCCGACATATTTGGAGCTCAGGCCGGAAAGGATTTCCAGGACTTAGTCAGGGTCCTGGAAAAGAGATGGTGGGGGACGAGCAATATAAGGGCCAACGGCAGCGCTTACATCCCGGAACGGGTTACTGGCTTCGGTGTAACCGACCCCTCGTCCTAGGGGCACTCAAAGTGGAACTGGTCCTCCAGGTTGGGGGTTGTGCCGCCGGGGTAACTGCCCGGTCATTTAAAAAAGATTAAGTTACGAAGCATCAACAATCCTCAGATATGGACGGATCTACTGTTGACAACCCACGCAAACGATTTAAGGACAATGAGCTTCGGATATGCACGTGGAATGTTTGATCCCTTAATAGACTACGTGCAGCCGAGCAACTAGAGGAGGTCCTAGACTGCTGCGAAGCAGACATAACCGCCATCCAAGAAATGCAATGGGATGGGCCGGACAAAAAGAAGATGAAAAACTGCGACATCTACTACAGCAATTGCTATCGACGGCAAAAGCAGCGCTTAATTGGATGCGGATTTGTTGTCGGAGGCAGACTAAGACGAGAAGTCCTCAGCTTCCGGCATGTGAGTGAGCGCCTCGTAGCAATCCGCATCAAGGCTAAGTTCGCCAACATAAGCCTCATATGCGCGCATGCCCCCACAGAGGAGAAAGATGACGACACCAAGGATGCCTTCTACGAGCTCCTCAACAAGACCTACGAGCAATGCCCTAGCTATGACATTAAAATTGTCCTCGGTGATTTTAATGCAAAGCTAGGAAGAGAAGGTATCTTTGGTGGAACAATCGGAAAATATAGCCTGCACAACACCACCTCCCATAACGGATTCAGGCTAATCGACTTTGCGGCGGGGCGAAACATTGTAGTGGATAGCACGCGGTTCCCACATCTCGACATACACAAGGGGACTTGGAGAACTCCTGATCAATCAACAGTCAACCAGATTGATCACATTGCGATCGACGCAAGACACTCCTCCAGCATTATGGATGTCCGTACGTTCCGAGGAGCCAACATCGACTCGGACCATTACCTTGTTGTAGCCAAGGTACGGTTGCGGATATCCCAAACTACGCCAAGACAAACTAATGCTATGAGAAAATTCGACGTCAGACGGCTACAATCGCAAGAGATCGCCAAGTCCTTTTCCGATCGAGTGTCTCTTAATCTCTTAAGAGGTCCAATGCCGCCAGCATCAAGCATCGAAGACCATTGGAAACACTGCCAAATCGCCATCAGAGATGCTGCTTCTGATGTGCTGGGTTTCACTCGTCCACCACAACGAAACCCCTGGTTCGATGATGAATATATCATATAACGCGGCGCTGCTTAGAAAGACCAGAGCTGCTCATGAGCTCTATGAGCGGAAGAGGAGAGACGAGCACCGGCTTCTCAGGAGGAAGAAGAAAGAGCATGAGAAGCGCGCGATCGAGGAAATTGAGAGATGCTACTCCAGGAATGAGGTTCGGAAGTTTTACCAAAAGGTAAAAATAACATGCCGCGGAAACAAACCCCGAACCGAAGCCTGTAGAGATGAACAAGGGAACATCGTAGTAGAATCGCAGTCGATGCTGAGGATTTGGAAAGATCATTTCTGCAGACTGTATAACGGCGATGACGGACCAAATACCGCTGTCAGGCAGAATCAACCTTTCAACCTGGACGATGATGACGAACAATTCCGCCCACCCGACCTGGATGAAGTGAAGATAGCCATATCGAAGCTTAAGTCCAACAAAGCTGCTGGAGCGGATGGCCTGACTGCCGAGCTGTTCAAAGCGGCAGGCGATGACTTGGTAAGGATCATACACCAACTCATCTGTAAAATATGGCCGGAGAAAGTATGCCTGATGAATGGAACCTCAGCATTGTTTGTCCGATTCTCAAGAAAGGAGACCTTCTGAACTGCGCCAACTAGAGAGGCATCAGTCTCCTTAACATCGCATATAAGATCTTATCCGCCGTATTGTGTGAACGCCTGAAGCCGTTTGTCAACAACCTGATAGGTCCATATCAGTGTGGCTTCAGACCAGGTAAGTCCACCATCGACCAGATATTCACACTAGGGCAGATCTTGGAGAAGACCCATGAGCTTCAGATCGATACCCACCACCTATTCATCGACTTTAAGGCCGCGTATGACAGCATCTATAGAGACGAGCTATATAGAGCAATGTCTAGTTTTGGCATCCCTGCCAAACTCGTCCGTCTGTGCAGGATGACGATGGAGAATGCACGCTGCTCCATCAAGGTCGGTAAAGATCTCACCGAGACCTTTGATGTCCAGAAAGGATTTAGGCAAGGCGATGCGCTGTCATGCGATTTTTTCAACATCGTACTTGAAAGAATAGTGCAAAACTCACGAGCAAACACAAGAGGCACTATCTTTCAAAAGTCCGTCCAACTACTCGCATACGCCGACGATATTGACATAATCGGGAGAAAGCAGCGTGATGTCAGTGGCGCTTTCGCGAGTATTGAGACGGAAGCGGCGGAAATGGGTTTAGCGGTCAATGAGGGCAAGACCAAGTATATGCTGTCAAGCAAAAAGGACAACCAACACCGACGTCTCGGACAGAACGTCACCCTCGACAGATATAACTTTGAGGTAGTTAAGGACTTTGTCTACATAGGCTCCGCTATAAATACAGACAACGACACCAGCGCTGAGATCAAGCGAAGAATAACTCTTGCCAACCGCTTTTTCTTTGGGTTAAGAATGCAATTGAGTAGCAAAGCCCTCTCTCGGACAACAAAAGTCACCCTTTATAAGACTTTAATAATCCCGGTCCTGCTCTATGGCGCAGAGGCATGGACATTATCAAAAATGGATGAGGGTGTTCTTGGTTGCTTCGAGAGAAATATTCTTCGGGCGATCTTCGGTCCCATCTGCATTGACGGTGAGTGGAAGAGGAGATACAACGACGAACTGTATGGACTGTACAGCGACATGGATCTAGCCGGAAGAGTGAAGATCCAAAGACTGAGATGGCTGGGTCATGTAGAGCGCATGGACACCAATGCTCCGGTCCGAAAAGTCTTCGAATCCGCCCCCGAGGGACAGGGCAGTAGAGGAAGGCCAAGACTCAGGTGGCGCACGCAAGTGGAAGAGGACCTCAGCCAACTTAGCGTGCGAAACTGGAGACAGCTAGCCAGGGATCGAGCTGGCTGGAGAAGCGTGTTGACTGAGGCCCAGGTCCACCCCGGACTGTAGCGCCACCTAAAGTAAGTAAGTAAGTATTACTGTCTGTTGTTTGTATATGCTCTTCAGTCAGTTACTGCTGACAGAATATTATAGTGCTGCTATATACCATAAATGTTAAAGATAAATTGTGCTGTTTATTCAGGTGGAAAATTGCCCCTGGCTTGTTCGTTAGGCTTCGTCCACCAATCTATCCATTCGACAACCTTAACTATGGTAGCAGCATTATCCAAGTAAGAGTGGGAAAAAGGAACTATTTTATTTGTGGATATAACTGGTTCCGAATTGGGTGCAGGTGCTGTCATCTGTTTACGGATCGATATCTTTCCACTTAAATATTGTGCAGTACTGGAATTCCTCATTGGTTTACACATCCAATTTCCGTTCTTCCTTTTACGAATAAGTCTCCATTACCAAAGTTAGTCGAACCAGTTTACGAGTACCAACCAGTTGTCCCAGCCGGTCAAGATTAATCAACCGAAATTCCTGAACTGCACATATGGATACCTTCATAAATACCCAATACATACGAGTATGTCACTTTATAATTCTCTTTCGGTTACGTATTCAGTGCCTGCATAGTTGAGAGCCATCGTACATATCTTAACCAGCAAGTTCAACGTTCCACAAAATCGCTTCCTTAAACCGCGCGCTGTGCCCCTCGGGCATAAGTTAAAGGAGGAGTGCCCCAACAGAGTCATAGTCACAGTCACAGTCAGTCAGAATTGTTATTTTTTTAATTAAAGTTGAACTGGAAACCTCATTTCACATCGTCGTACTCGTACTCGAATGTCCATGATTAGAAAGGAGTTTCGCAACCAGATATGAAGAAAATAAAAGAAAAAAAAAATATTGGATGACTCAGGGGGAAACTGGTAAACCAGGTATGAGAAGGTAACCACATTGCTTCGACCAGGGGAACCGTTTGCGTAATTGTAATTCTGCAGAGCAAAAATTTTGACTGTTCGTTATGATTTCGGTTTTTTTTTTTTTTTTTTTTTTTTGTTACTTTAATGAAGTATTAGATAGATGGTCGTTATTATTCCGGTTGTTTGGCAGAGACTTGGTTGCATAAACTTTAAATGAAATGCAAAGCAGTTGGAGCTGTTGGCTGAAGTAGTATCCGGCGATGCTATAGAAAGATGTAATCGACGTGTGGTCAACTGGGAACAAAAAACTTGTTAATTTGGTCAGGTGTTTTCCCTTTGTATCTAGAACAGGAATCATTGCTTCGTTTAGTCTTATGTAATATGGTGTGGAGCAATTGTGTTTGAGGTGTGGAAATGTTTACATCATATGTGGAAATACGAGTACAAAACATACTCCTACATACGAGTCTAAAGGGTGCTGAAACGTTTACTATTTATTTGGCCATTGTGGAAATGGGAATGAGAGTTTATAGGTTGATCGATGCCCAACCGCCCTTATTTAAGACGACCTACTTTGAGTACTCTGACCATTGATGTGCTCACATTTGGTAATGTTTTTTATATACTCGTACCTTCATGGTTGTAACAAGATCGGGTTGGAAATCGAATCTGGGATTTCTACGAATTTTTCAAATAATTTTTTTTCATTCCACAAAGGAGGTCCCTGTCTTAGTCTGTAGTCTGTAGTCCCTTTGTATATGTTAATTAAATTTGTTTTTAATTCATATAAAAATAATTTTTTCAATTTTTAATAAAATTAACTTTAAACTTTCTCTCGTTTTAGGTAAGCTTCAAGAAAGTGTTCTTAATGTCGGACATACATATTTAGTTTGTAAGTGAAATAGTAAAAAATATTACATAAGTACATTCTGTGCGCATTTAGCCATTAAGTGGACTGGATTTAGTTTTTTTGGAACGCACAGATACAGGAGAACAAATAAGTTTCTGCCACTTTTCATCCAAAATTGGGCATTTATTGTGAAATAATATTATCGCTAGTCACTACCTTTTAGCATCTTTTCGACAGCATATGGACGCTTTATCTTTGAGGCTGTACACCTGATGACCTAATTTATATCGCGTCTGCCGCCTGGACTAGAGGTTAGTAGAGAGCTCTAGTAATGGTTTCGTCCGGTTTGAGCAACTCATAATACACGACACCAAGCTGATCCCACCAAATATAACATTTTTTAAATGATTTTTTATTTTATTCAATATAGTCCACTTTAAGCTTGATACACTTATTCCAACGATTTTCCAACTTCTTGATCCCGTCCGAAAAGTAATTTTCCGGAAGGTCTGCAAAATACTCCTCCGTGGCAAAATACTCTTCCGTTTGGGAAGAGATAATAGTCCGAGGGAGCCAAATCGGGCGAATACGGTGGATGCGACAGCAATTGGAGCCATAAGTCATTGATTTTAGCCGTGGTTGCGATGCTCTTATGCGCCGGCGCATTGTCTTGCAAAAACATTTTTTTTCTCGCTTCATGTGAGGCCGTTTTGCAGCGATTTCGACCTTCAATCGCTCCAATAATGCACAGTAATACTCGCTGTTGATGGTTTTTCCTTTTTCGAGGTAGTCCTCGAAGAGTATGCCATGACAATCCCAGAAAACCGACGCCATAACCTTTCCGACCCATTGAGCTTCCCTCGGCCGCTTCGGTGCACTCTGGCCGGCTTCAGTCCATTGCCGGGCACTCATTCTGTTCTCTGGTGTGCAATAGTCGATCCAGGTTTCATCAACAGTCATCAATTGACCCCAAAAGTCCGCCAGATTCATCAGCAAGTCCAAACACTGCTTCGAAGTGCTCTCTCGTTCGTGTTTTTGATCAGGAGTGAGCATGCGCGGCACCCAGCGGCATGATAACTTTTTCATATGCAGAATATTGCCCAAAATATGGCGTGTGCGCTCAGTACTAATCTTTGTGGTATCTGCTAGCTCGCGCACCTTCACTTTCCGGTCAGCCAACACCATTTCATTGTATTTTTTTGACATTGTCCTCTGTAAACGCATCGGAGGGCCTGCCGCTGCGGACTTGATCGGTAGTGGAGTTGCGGCCACCACGAAACTCTCGAAACCAATATTTGATGGTGTAATCTGACGGAGAATTAGCCCCATATTATTTATCCAACTTTTCTTTTGTTTCCTTCGCCATTTTGCCTCTCAAAAAATAATGTTTTATGAGAGAACGAAAATCGTTTTTGTCCATACAACCATACTCGCCCTCAAAATTTGGCAACGCATTCTGGCGGTCAAGGAGGTTACTTTTCACCCCACCTAATATATTCGGGTTGACTGTCGATGTTGAAGGATGGCCACGTGCGTCGTCCCCATGATTTCCTCTTTTTTGGGTAATCGAAGTGGATCCATTTTTCATCAAGTGACTAAACGATATTTATGCCTGGTAAACAGCATTTCACAGCAGCATGTGCTAAATCGACGTTCAAGATTTCTCGGCTTTAGTTCATATGGAACCTAATTTTCTTGCTCTTAAATCATTCCAAACGATGTGGAATTGCTTGATAAGTCACTACTAGTGTAAGTGTAAGTTCTTCTTGAGTTAAGTTTGAAACTTCCTCTTCAAATTCCGCGTTTTCACACACTTTCAGCCTTCCGCTACGTTCTCTGTCTTCGACATCAAACTCACCATATGCTTCTACCAACAATCGATGAGCATCAACTGCATGTTTCTTCAAATTAAAGAAATAAATCAAAAGTTCCGCCAAATTACGCTTATTCTGCTTCAAACCCGGCATTCTCATATCAAAAAAATTATGTGATAGACACACAATTCAACATAGTGGTGTTGACAGATGTCCGCCCTTACAAAATGACGCTGGTGGGGCTATATTTTATCAAACGGCGAACCTTATTTGTACAAGGTGTTTTTTTTGCTGCGATGGTTGTTGTCTATGGTTTGACAGCTGTCAATGTCAAACTGTGTTGACATTTATGTTCAGTAGGGTTTGGCAATTCATCGTAAATCGTTTAACGCTAGAACAACGCTTCCAAATTGTGGAAATTTAATTTGAAAAAAATAAATCTGTTCGTGAAGTTCGTAGAGCACTTCGTCAATTTTACGGTCAACATAATCGGCTTAGTGAGCAACCAATTCGTGCAGTTATTGATCATTTTCGCACTAATTTGAGTCTTCTCGATTCAAAACCATCAACAAAATAAAGAAGTGTGCGTACCGAAGAGAATATTGCTGCTGTAGCGCGAAGTGTTGACGAAGACGCCGAAATGTCAATCCGTCGCCGTTCTCAACTTGTTGTCCTTCGACTACGTGGAAAATTCTACATAAGAATCTTAGCTTACGTGCCTATAAAATACAGCTAGTGCAGAATTAAAGCCAAATGACCATCGTTCACGTCGCATTTTTGCTGATTGGGCTAATTTGAAAAAAAAAAACACCCTTTACTTCTACAGAATGGAGCAAAAGTTGTCACCCGATGTTGTTTGGCTGTAATTTTTGTTATGAATGAAAAACGTTAGTCTACAATTTTTTTTCCCTTAAGTCTAGAAAATAATATCGGCTAAGTGGGCCCCTCTAGAATTGATGATCGTTCCGGCCCGATTTATGACATTTTCCGTCACTCTTGCAAGAACTTCAGGCGATAGGTCCTCGCTTGCTTGACGGATATTTTCTTTGAAGGCTTCAAGCGTCTAAAGCTTGTTGACATAGACTAGCGATTTCAAAAATCCCCACAAAACGAAGTCTGGAACGATTAAATGAGGCGATTTTACCGGAGAGGGCAAATCCCCAAGACGAGAGATTAGGCGACCGGGAAATACAGCCCTCAGAAGTTCGGCTGTGGCTCGTCTATTATGCGCCGTTGTTCTATCATGTTGGAACCACATGTTCTCCAGTCCCAATCCATTCAATTGAGGAAGCAGAAAGTCATGTGAAAGTGTGGCTCTATAGCGCTTGCGGTCCACAGTAGTCGTTCAGCCCGCGGCGTTTTCGAAAAATTAAAGTCCGATGACGTCTCGAGCGTAAACAGCACACCATGCAGTAACTTTGGACTGGTGTAATGGCTCTTCGTGGGTTATACACGGATTTTCGATGCCCGACAATAAACCGTAGGCCCCACTCAGATGTGACAATAATGGCAACATGAGCAACACAAATGAGTGTCAAGAAGCTAGGCCATGGCCCATACCGGGCTGCCAGCGCCACAGTGTGTGTGTGTGTGTGTGTGTATTATATACGAGGGCGGGTCAATAAGTCCGTGACTTTTTGAATTTCTGACCTCTTTACTGAAACAGCAACACTGCTCCTGTCAACAGGCATCTGTCAGTTGACTCCTGTCAAAATTTAAACTTGCTGCGTCAGTTAGTTTGTGTTTGACAGCTATTTTTATCAGACTACTCACTAATTTCAGGAGAAAATGGAAAAAAGTGAATTTCGTGTGCTTATTAAGCATTATTTCTTGCGAAAAAAAACCATTACCGAGACCAAGGCTAAGCTTGATAAATACTATGGGGACTCTGCACCATCGATTTCAATGGTAAAAAAGTGGTTTACTGAATTTCGTTGTGGCCGTACAAGCACTGAAGATGCCGAACGTCCTGGACGCCCAGTTGAGGTCTCTAAACCCGAAACAATCGAAAAAATTCACGATATGGTGTTGGCCGACCGAAGATTGAAAGTGCGAGAGATTGTGGAAGCCGTAGGGATCTCGCATGGCTCAGTGGTTTCAATTTTGAATGATCACTTGGGCATGAGAAAGCTTTCCGCAAGATGGGTGCCGCGTTTGCTCACAGTCGACCACAAACACATGTGCAGTTGCCATGGCAAAAATCCATGAATTGGGCTATGAATTGCTCCCATCCACCCTATTCTCCAGATTTGGCTCCGAGCGACTACTTCTTGTTCCCAAACCTGAAGAAATGGCTTGGTGGAAAAAGATTTGACTCCAACGATGAAGTCATCTCGCAAACAAAGGCCTATTTTGAGGACCTCGACAAATCATTTTTTTTGGAAGGGATAAAAAAATTGGAGAAGCGTTGGACAAAGTGTATAGAGCTCAAGGGAGACTACGTTTTCGTCTGCCGTAACGAGCAATCTTTTATAGATTATCCTCTCTAGGATCTTTCCCATGGTGTCCAATAGGCATTTTGAACAAAAAGGGCGATGGTTTTTCTGGAGGCTTCTTTTTGCACATAGAAGCTGGTATTTGTGGGAAAAGATGCTCTACTATGGACTTCAGCATTATTGGAGATGTTGGACAGGGCTCCTGTAGCTCTTTTCAAATTTTCAAATTCACAGGGTCTGGCACCCTAGTAAAGTTCTAGTTTTAACCGTGACATCTATCTAAAACAAAAACCATAGTTTCCTACTTTTTAGTATAATGCTAACGACCATCGATTGACATTTAACTCTTACGTCACATTCAACAAAACAAACAGAAAAGGTAAAAAAAAAAAACAGCAAAACCAAAATTCAGATCTTTTGGTTGATAATTTGTTTTCCGGTCCCCCAATCGTGAGCGGTGAAAGTTCCATCTATTAATCTGACAACTGACTCAATCTTTGATTAAACAAAAGATAGAGTAAATATTTTCAGCCTCTTGACGGTTCCGAATTTGTTACAGATGTGAGAAAACCAGTTCATAAATGGTCACTAGGTACAATGCAATCTGTCAATTGTTTATGGTTAGCAATTTGCAATTGATTTCTGCTCCTGACAGATATATCATTTCGGTGAGCTCGTTTTCTATTTTGTTTGATTAAAATTGCGGTCAGTTGTAAGAAATAAGAAATAAATGAAATCACATTTGAAGGGGAAAGTAAAGGTGGCTTTCGAATGAAACCATTTAAAACTGAAGTGACAAAGATATCTTTCTCATAAATCTACTACGAGTACTTATTTATGTATCTTAACCTAAAAAAGTATGTCAAATTGACACCAAAACAGTAGATTCTCAACAATGTGCTCCGTAAAAAGAGTTTACCAGTTCACTGAACCGAAAGTGACAACGACAACTTGGTACTGGTTTCGATTTGGTCTGAAGGTGTCTAAAGATGGGTGTTGTGCACGCGAATGCTGACGCGGAACCGGACTTTACCTGAAATGACTGATCTCTCATAATTATTTATTAAGTCGCATTTTTTTTTAATTGAGCTTTTGTTGGCTAGTGGAAATGGGTGGAATAAGGTGATTAAATCGTGAGTGCTGTCTCGACGTTGTCTTAATGTTACATCACCTCAACGATCGTAGTTAAGTTGTAAGTTTGTCATTTGGGCATGACTTGTTTGTATGGCGAATTAATATTTTATGGTGATTCGAACCAAATATGGGATCTGAAAATTATAGTTTATGGGCAATTTTTGAGATAGTTTTATAGATACAGTACGATGGAAGTAATTGATTATGGAATTCCTAGCGTGTTTTTTAATTATAGACTATGTAAAGCCTATAGATACATCTAAATACCTCTAATTCTAGATGTGTTTCCCACGTACTTGCATTAGTCATCCACGGTTCATGCCTTAATTGCAAACCTTGGAGATATGATTACATGGTCTGTGAGGCCAAGGATTTGCTGATATTTTTGCATTTGACTATTCCAATAATTTTTCCTCAGGCTTCTTGTTTGAACATGGAGTAGCACTAGAACCTCTTTCACTTTTCTGACCGATATTTCTATTTTTTCGCACAAAATTCGGTGGTTTTTGTTGCAGAAAGCTACCTACCTAAGGCTTGGCATGTTTACAGACGACCTTTGCAGAAGCTGTACATGTCCAGCTCTCTCCCAAAGGAAAGATCTCCACCTAGGAGTCTTCTTCTACAATGATTTAAGTGACTTAAGCATAGACATAACATAGACATCAAAAGTCTCCTACTCTTTATCAAAAGAACAACTATTCCACCACCATATTACCGAAACACAGAAGACCAGTGGCAAGGCTGCCAATGTGCCATAATAGACATCGCAACTGGTGTGGTAGGTTTCACCCGACCAGTACCAAGGAATCTCTGGTTTAATGAAAAATGCCGGCAAGAAGCATAAACTTCTGCGCTGCCACGAGGGACGAAAGCCACTTGTAAGCTCCACGAATAGAAAAAAAAAGAAGAATATCGGCTTCATCGGGAGAAGAAAAAAACCACAAGAAGCGCATCGAGGTGATTACTTTGTAGAGGACAAATACCAACTCATATCTCAGACCTTGCAAGGGGAGTTTGTTCTAGATGAATGGAATGTCAGCCCCATTTACCTGATCCATAAAAAAGAAGAACCCTTGAACTGCGCCAACTCCTCAACATCGCGTTAAGGTTTTATTTATAATATTGTGCGAATGTCTGAAACCCTTCATTAACATCATGGTTGGCCTCTATCAGTGTTGTTTAAGAACAGGAAAGTCTGCCTCGAAAATTCTTATGAAGTCCAAATCGATACCCACCATCTTCTCATCAATTTTTCAGACTTCATATGAGAGCATTTATAGACGAACTGTATACCTAAGAGCCATGTCTAGTTTCGGGCATCTGTGCAGAATGACGATTGAAGACGCTCACAGCTCTGTCAAAGTTGGTAACGACTTAACCGAGACCCTTGATAGGTTTTAGACAAAGTGATGCGCAGACTTCTCAAACATCATACTCGAAAGAGTTGTGCGGAACTCACAAGCGACCACTAGAAACTCAGTCTGAAGTCTGAATTGGACAGAAAGTCACAGTCGAGAGCTATAACATAGAGATCGAAGGGACTTTGTCTACCTTGAGTCTGCTATCTATTTTACCAACAACACCTCAGAAGAATTGTTTGTGCTTATCGCTGTTTCTTCAGGCTAAGAAGGCAATTAACCATTGAAGCTCTACCCCAGCGCAAGGGTATGGGCTGTTTTGAAAGCAGTTTAAAAAATCCTCGGTCTTTTCGGAGGAAAAAAAATTCATAAAATTTTCGAACCCATCTGCGTCGTTCAAATGGATTCTTGAGTAGGACGATCACAGACCCACAGCCTAAGTGGGTTGGTTTTATTTAACAACAGTCACTTTAGCCTAACCTTCCCAGCTAGAAAACAATTCTGTAGATCGCCCTTGGAGCAACGAAGATCTGCACGCGGCTACGTAGAGAAACTAGAAACATTTAGGAGCATTGTTAAACAAGACTGGTGTCTTTACAGATCGTAAACAGAAGAACAGAAGAAACTTATAAATACTTTTGGAAAAAGAACTAAAATTGTCGTCTAAATCATCTGGCTAGTCAAAGTCCCCGAAGGGAAAAATCAACCAGGCTAGAAGCATTTAGAAATTTAAAAGCACATACCAAAGCAGAGAGTCTTCGTTTTATCCCAGGAAATCTAATTAGAACAAGCTCGCAGCTGAATAATCGGTATTGATGAAACTAGCTGTCACTTCCTTTGATGGCTTCAAGTCGGCTACCATTGATGATATTAACCCCGTCAGTATAGACCAGCTGCTGTTAACTTCGAGGATAGTCGTCACTTCAATATATACCTACTGAAGTTCATACAGTGAGGGTAGCCCTTCAAAGAGCTTCAAACCTATTAGTCTGAAGGAATATAGTAGAACTACTTTGTGAACGTATCTTTTGTCTAAGATACAACATACTTACCAAAGTGGGATGTCCTTCAAAATTGCGCCTCAAAATCTTGTAGACAGAATTGACGGCGCAAGAATCAATACAGGCTGGGCATTCTCATCTTAATGAAAACCGCCTTCGACAAGGTTACTTTTGGAGGCGTGTGTAACTCGGCGAGACTATGTAACTCAGTCAAACGAATCACTAGTTTTGTAGATAAAAGCAATGCTTGTGGGTGGGACCCTTATTGCGAACGGTCGGTAATACCAATATATTATGACGAGGATAAACAAGGCTTACCACCAACCACCACTATAAATACTGCTTAATGCTTTCAAAAGTTCTGACATCTATTCCCAACCACTAACAAATGATGTAGCTGTACGTCTAACGACTTAATCGGCATTCAGACAATCCTCTCAAAATTGAGGTTGTTCTCCTTACGAGAAGAAGGAAGATTTTTGTATTTAAAAGGACTAAGGACCTTGTAGGTTTTTCTTGGAGTACAAAGGAACTATTCTTCTTTGGTTAAGAACAGGTATGTTCTGTGGGTCGGTTCCCCTCGATATTCACCTCATGAGCTGCACTCTAAATGCTCTCTTCCTAGTTAAAAGAGTTGCTTGTGTTATAACAAGAACTTGAGTTCTGATTACATTGCCCGAAGGTTTTTGAGTCTTATATATGGTCATGACGCCTGATCCGATGACACCAAAATACGAAATCGACTTGGTTTCGTATGAAGCACCAGTCTAACTGCGGCACTTCCAAGTAAATTCAAGCACAAAAGGCTCCTGTTCACGCAATCGAAAGTCGTGAGAGAAAAGATCGTCGATGTATTAGCTAGGCGAGCCTCAAATGGGTGTTTCTAGAAGCTCGACCCTGCGTCAGTACTGCGTTTATTCTCGATTAAGGCTTTTATAAGCAATTGGGTTTCATTTGAGTATAAACTTAGGTGGCATGACTCTCCAGGATGCCGGCAGACAAAACAATAGAAGTCGGTGACAAACCGTGTTCCGTCATGGTTGTATAAAGCTTCTATACACTACGGATACTCCATCCGAAAGACTAAGAAATTCCTAGTTCTCTGATGTATTCCGTAAGAAAACAAATGCAATACAACCTTGTGTACGCTGATGATATTGGCACTATTGGCAGAATGCACCGAGTTGCAGTCATGCTTAAAAGAATTGAGACTTACCTATGAACGAGAACAAGACTGAATGTATTTGTCAAGAAGAAGGGACGCACAACTTTGACAAATCAGAGAGAATATCACAAAAGACATCCATAACTCTGAAGTAGTTACTGCTCTTACCCGCCTCGTCTCCACTACAGACATTAGAGTCAAGCTCTGACAACAAACGCTAAGGAGATGACTTGCAGATTTGTGAAGTTATTCCATTCCCATTCTACGGCTCAGAAGCATGCATGTGAGCTAATTTTGAGTGATTTTTGGTTTCGTTTGCATCAACGAGCTTTGAAAGAGAAGTAATTAATTGAAACTGTCGAGTAATTTAATATGAGCACTGCTCCCAAAGACTTTTTGCATTCTGCCGTAAGGAGCAATGCTATAAACAAAGACCACACATTAGATGTCAAAGTGCGAACACAGTGCCAAAGGACCCGAGAACGCTATACTGATAACCAAGACCGGATGAACCACCATAGAGTAGAGGCTCCCCTTTCCCTTTCAAGAAGAGGGTCCTCTGCATATGAACTCGGTCACACAAAGAGTTCAGAAAACGCTGGGTCCCGAGTGTATACCGAACCGGGCGTTGAAGATTGCAAAAAAAAAAACCAGCCTGATATGTTTACAAACATGTATATGTACAAGTCTTCTGGAAGTGGTTTTTCCAAACCAATACAAATATTAACTGTTGGTACTCTTACCAAAATAAAGCAAATCAGCGGATAACTCTTCATACTACAGGCAACTCTGTATATTAGACACTATGGGTAAAATTCTGGAACGGGTTATATGCAACAGACTCCAGGCCGCCATCGAAGCCACTGGGAACTATGGAACTAGCGTAACATCAGTATGGCTTCCCTAGTGCCTGATCCAACGCAGATGGCAATCGCTGAAAAGGAGGAAGCAATAAATATTGCGCAATAGTAACCCTCGATGAAAATCATGCATTTAACTCAGAGTACTAGTCACCTATAATGCATTGCCTTCAAAGATTAAAATACAAGTGTATCTCCTTAAACTGATCGCTTTACTTTGCTAAAAGATTGGTACTCTCTGATTCCGATGATAGAACCAAATAGTACACAGTTACTGGCCAAGTGCCCCTAAGGTTCGGTGCTAAGCCCTCTCTTATCGAACGTAATATGTATGTGATGACGTCTTACGTCTTCTAGTTCCCAGGGAATCATCTATTATATATCTTGCGAACGATATTTCTGTAATTGTTGTTGCCAAACACCTAGAAGAGATGGTGCTATACTCCAACAAAACAATTTAGAACTCGCAGATCATAAAACCACAGAACAGGAAACGCGAGAGACGATAACTATTAAAGTTGGTCTAACTCGGTTATCAAGTATCTACATAGGAGTGGTGCTTGATGCCAGCCTAATGTACAATCATCACCTCGCATATGCTTGTGAAAAATCATCCAAAAACGTCAGGGCCTCTCTTGGCGACCCAAGACAAAAAGATAATGCTTGCGAAAATATCGATTTCCATACAGCTGTACGGGGCTCAAATATAGGTCGAGTTGGTAGAAAAAACATCAGAAACTAGGGGTTATAAATCCGTGTATACTATAGATCATGTGCATAAGAAGTTGGCAGACAGAAACCAGAACGCTGGGAACGTCGTGTTTTCCTATGTCCACGATACGAATGAGAACGTGAACTACTCTACGAAAGGTATCTTGATTGGCCAAAACCGAATAATATAGTCAGTGAAAAATGAAGACAACTGTGCTCCTGTATGTGACACAGCAACATGAATAATACGCGACCTAAAGCAAGTTCATCAAGGACCTTGTGGCGAAGCCAAACTCAACCCCATTCCCCGTGAAGTAGCACTTTGCGGTCGTTCCGCGAGGGAATAAATAGAGGTTTGATGGCAAAGGGAGCTGATTTTAGCCAGTAGAAATTCGACACAACCAATGGAAGTCTACCCATTGGTGACACAATAGTTCTTCGTAATGGTCTTGGCAGAATTTCTACGAGTAACTGAAAAGAGAGGAATTTTTCTTTATAACTAACGAACTAGGGGACTTGCTTCTTCTTATCCTTTTATTCACCCTTTCCTCGTTATACGAACTTATGCGTAACGAGTTTCCCATTTCTACTGCATCGCTGCTGCTCCGCTTATGGGGTTGGCTAATGTCGCAGACCGCGGAACGCCTCTACATAATGCTCGGTCCTGGATCGCTTCAGTGGTTAACCTCAGACGTTGTTGCGCATTTGCCATCTGAGAAATCCAGGAATTCTTTTTCCGACCTCGTTTTCTTACAGTTGGAGTGACCGTAGTTGATAATGCCTTTTTAACCGGATTTTCTGCAGATCTTCTTTGAACGTGGCAATACCAACTTATTCTATTCGCCTCAAGCTGTTCGGTTACGGAATTCTTTATATGTAGACTTCCTCTTATACGCGTAGATCTAACGCAACCGCGTTTAGTGACTCCACTAGACATCCTTAACATTTTCATTTCCGCTGCCGTCATTTTGTTTTTAAACGCTTCGTACATTGTCCAGCACTGTGAACCGTATATAAGAGCTGGTCTAACAACCGTGGTGTAGAGTTTCCCCTTTAATTTAAGTGGAAATTTTCGGTCGCAAAAGATTCCCGAATTTTCCCGCCATTTCATCCATCCCACACTCACTCTGTGGTTTACGTCGTCGTCACATTTCGCTTCCATGTTAACGATTGATCCTAAGTACTTAAAGATAGTGCTTTTCGGAAGAACTATTCCGCCTAACATTATATCCGGAACAGGTCGCAACGGATGCGCAAATGGGCACGTCAAATACTCCGTCTTTGAACGACTTATTTTAAACCCGTTTCTCTCTAGCGCATATTTCCATGAATATTAGGCTTTCTGTAAATCTTCGTTAAATTTGGTTCGCGCATGCAGTCTTTTAAAAGATAGTCGAATACTACGTTAAAGAGGAAAGGACTAAGTACGCTTCCTTGATGCACTCCGACATTAACTGGAAATTCTCTCGTTAGTCCAGCAGAGCTTTTAACCGCAGTTTTCACGTTTCCGTACATGTCTTGTATTATTCTAACATACGTTTCCGGTACGTTTTTAAACTTTCAGCGCGGCCCATATGCGATCCCTAGGCACTCGATCGAATGCTTTCTCGAGGTCGATAAATACCATGTGTAAATCCTTAGACGAATCTCGGTGCTTTTCCATTTTCGTATTCGTAGGCTTTGGATAGAGTCCACCGTTGATCTTCCTTCAACAAATCCACACTGGCTATTATCGAGCTTTATTATTTGCCGAAGACGTTCGTTTAAGATTCTTCCGACGATTTTCATTGTGTGTGACATAAGCTTGATTGAACGGTAGTTCTTGCATTCTCGAGTGTCGCCTTTTCCTTTGTATAATGGAGCCAAGAAGCTACTTCTCCATTGATTCGGCATATGTTGTCCACATTTTAATTTATTTAAAAGTTTCGATAGCCCTCCATCTTCGACCAAAACTCTGATGTAATGCTATCTGGTCCCGCCGCTTTCTTCGATTGAAAAGTCCGAAACTTCCTCCTCTAATAGACCAGCTGTCGGCACGATATCACGTGGAAACTGTTTGTTAAGCAACTCCTTGCAGTATTCAAGCCACCGGTCACAAATTTCCTTTTCATTTGTTAGTCAGCGACCGTCTGCATTTTAGATGTATTTCGGCGAAGTTATTTCCATCAAATTTTCTCGCCTCTGTGCAGCGAGCTTAAAAATATTTGCCACTTTAGTATTGTACGACGTTGGAACTTCTTGTATAGCTCGTGTTCTATCTGCTGATCGTGAGAATATTGGTTCCAACTCCTGGTACGGGTGTTCCGCTTCTGCCGCTCGAGTTCGAGCCAGGACTTTCTTTGCGATCTTTTTAAGACGCCCGTATTCAAGAGCCAGTCGAGCTTTTTCGATATCGTCGCTCCGATCGCATTTTGTCCACGCTTGGAATGCACTCTTTTTGTCGGCCACAGCTCGTTTGGTTTCGTCATTCCACCACCATGTTTCTTTGCCGACGTGATGGTATTTCGATATAGTCCCCAGATGGGACTTTGCGAGTGTTATGCATTCCTCGTGCATGCTGTTCCACATTTCTTGCGGGCTAAGTGAGTCTGCGATACCGTTTATATTGTGAAGTACTTCTTTAGCCAGTGCGATAAATCTTGCGCTTCGTTTCTTCGACAGATTATACCACCGGATTTTTGGCTTTCCAAACGATGCCCGTGTTTTCGGTGGTTCCGCTGTGAAGAATTCTGTAATGAGCAGACGGTGTTGGCTTACTAGCGATTCTCCAAGTATTACTTTACAGTCCTTAACACGGTTTCTCATCGACATTTTGCAGAGGTGATAATCTATTTGCGTTTCATGTCCTCCGCTGCTATAGGTGATAAGATGTCATTGATGTTGAATAAACATTGTATTTAAGATGGTTATGCCGTAAGCCCTACACCCTATAAGGATGTCTTCACCAGCTGAATTTCTGGTTCCAAAGCCTTTACCGCCGTGGCAGTCCTCATAATCAACATTTGTTTCTCCGACGTGGCCATTTAAATCTCCGCCTACGAAGAGCATGTCATCGATAGGTATATTTCTAAGCAAATTACCGAACTCTGACCAAAATGTATCTTTTTCCGATTGGTCGCATCCATTTTGTGGAGCGTACGCGCTAACAATGTTCCACGTTTCATTGTGTATGACGAGTTTAACACTCATCAAGCGGTCGATTATTTTTAAGATGCCAACGATGTTGTTTAGAAGATCCGCTGCAACAACGATTCCAACACCGTTTCGTCCATTGACCGTTCCATGGTAGAACATCTTAAATGCCTTAGTTTTTAAATTTAGAAAACGCGCGCTTTATTTTCTGTATTACACCACTTCGTTTCCTGTACGCACAGGATTTGTAGAGTTCTGCGACGCATAATCGCTTCCAGTTCTAAACTTTTTGAGGTCATCGATCCGACGTTCCAACTTGCAAACCGAAGTTTATGAAAATATTTTGGAAACTTCATTTTGCCCGCCTTCTGCTTGCTCTGGGATCACCCGAGTGCGTTGCAATCGTGGTGCCCAGCGGGGTAGTGATATTAATTGCGATCATTTCCATGAAGTGTATCTAAAGTTTGAGTGGTTTGACACTTGTATGCTCATTTCGAATTGATTGTGTTCTTTTACCCCACCGGTAGTCTCCAGACGTGGGAATCTACTGATTGCATACAAACTTGTGGTAAAGTTTTAAGGTGTTAAAGTGTCACAGGCTCATTTTTGGTGTCATAGTTGCCTGTATATGATTGGTGTCCCATTTAGTCGCCTCTTACGACAAGCTGGGACGCACTGCGGCACTATTCTTTATCCGATGCCGCACGGAGCGAACTAGGGGACTTGCTGTTTCTATGTAACTTAATACCAATCGTCCCCATTGTCTTCAACTTATAACTTCATTCAGAGTTCTATTCTGTTGCTAGATGTCGTTGTTACTGCGTTTTATTCTGCTTCCAAGGCTATTTCTATTCTCTGTATTGTTACTGAAATCCACTACTATTTGAAGTCGATCCACTTCACCTACAACTCCCACTAGTTAAACTTGTTTGCTCACAACACTTGAATGTGGCAAGCAAGCGTCAAACGATTAATATTCCCTCAAGTATTCGAACGATTTCCCAGCACCCAGCACAACATCCGTATGTTACTATAGAAATCTAACCTGTGAACCATAATCATGTCTTTGTTATTCATCTCGAACATGTATCTAAACAGGTGTTCACACAATGTATACTCCATCTACTCCCACACATTAGACCACTTGATATTGTTGTAATCTACTTCAGTCCACAAAAGAATTCTCTCATGCTACATCGCACCTACCTATTGTATGTTATACCTATAAATAGGTTCAAACACCTTTTAGATTTCAAAAACAAAACAACAAAAAAAATTAGTTCAATTCGTTTCACAACAGAAACCTAAAGAAAGATTCACCTCCGTTTAGCCCACCCATTGCTGAATGTACCCCAGTACTATCACATGCAATATAAACACATTCCTCCACAGACAACAATTACCCTCGGTTGTGTATGTAAGAAAAAAATTAGAAAAAAATTTGAAAAAAAAAAAAAACGCTGCAAAAGAAGCAACTAATTAAAATGCAAGCTACAACACCGCCACGGAATTATGGAAGCGAATTCTCGATAAATTCGCAATAATTCACTCGCCACTATTGCTACTTTGCAAACTATTTTCATGGGCCGGCTATAAAACGTGCTACGTACACTCACCTAGTCATGCATCATCATGGGGTAAATGAATTCACAAAAACAAAAAAAAATTATATTTTTCTATTAATAACGAATGGCAGAAGAAAGGCGCATTTCTGAAGTATTTTTCGGTTCTCTTATGGAATAGATACTCTCAGTGACGAATGCGTTTACAATGAATTACAATAATTTGCCGATTTCCATCATCTCACCGATTAATGAGATGAAATTTGAAACGTATCCGTCGAGAGAAAGTAATTCAATTTGCGGTCACCACTCACAATTTTTTTTTTACCTTTACACGAGTACGTAGGAGTTGAAGTTGATACTCGTATCTTTGTGACAGATGCTACCTATGACAACGACTCGAAGTCGGATGAAAGATAAGAGCACTCTCACAAATTCTATGACTTTTGTGGTCATGGGATGGATGAACAGATACTCGTATCTCTGCTCAAGTCATTTCTGCGTATCACAATTTGAATTTACTCATGCATAAGTCCTCGCAGTGAAAATCGAGAGGCTGAAAGGCGAAACGGAAAATTTTCGCAAAAATTAATTGTTGCACACTCGATAGAGTGGGTAATATGAGTTACTTGCTGTACGAATACCGCGGATACTACGGGTAAAGTGAAATTTTTATGAAGTATTACGTACAAATGGCTTTAAGTAAAGTGAGGAAAATTACCAGTTTTAGGTTGACGTTAATTAAGTGGAAGTGCTGAGAGATTCATGTGTAAGAGCATACGAGCATTACGAATATAGATAAAAAATCTTTCCCACATGATTTGACTAAACAGAAGGTTTTTATGATGCCCGCATGTACGAGTATCTACATGCTACCGGGATCTAAATTTATGGAAAAACAGTGTTTTAGTGGTTTGGAGACGATGGCTACGAGTATTTACGACTGATTTTTTTAAAGCAAGCCCAGATGGTAGATGGTAGAACTGGTACGTTTATAATCGTAAAGCGATTAACTGCCTTCTCTGTATGATACGTGCAGTACGATGGCCCATTTGTTGTAAACGAGTGCTTCCTGAAACACTTCTAGGAACTTCTCCTTCACCCAGATTGTCTTCTCTTTAGATTTGGCAAATCCATTGGTCTAGAACTTGCTGGGACCCTTTCATATACCTGAAGTGATGGCCCATCAGAGTGCCCGAGTACATCACCAGCCTGACAATTATCATAATTATGGTGAACAGTAACACAGCGTAAGATTGCGTCAACTATTGATGACCAATACAAACTGGGCAAGGACAACAACATTCGGGTACTTATCTGGAAGATTAAGGTTCTACAACTGAAAGACTGATAAAAAAAAAAAGATGATCAGCAACTGCGACAATGCAATTGTGATCGCATTTGCCATTCGAAGCGGAAATAAGAATTAACTCATCTGAGTGAGTTACCCATCAACATGGCACGTGTGGGCCAGCAGAGCAGGAAGGTACCAAGGAAGGCTCTTACTAGTTCCACGAGGGATAAGTTTTCCAAGTACAAGGGGGCGCAAAATTAATCATCCAATTTTGTTTTTGAATTACTTTTATACTAAATTAAAAAAAATGATTTTGAGTGATGGATATCTCTATTTGGACCTTTACAATTTTTTCTGTTAAGTGGAAAAGATTACCTCTACCGCTTCTTGTGATTTTTTTCTTCTTCTGCTGAGGCCGATATTCCTCCTTTTTTTTTCTGCTCATGAAGCTTACAAGCGGCTTTTGTCCTTCGTCGCAGCGCAGAAGTTTTTGCTTCTTGCCGGCATTTTTCATTAAACCAGAGATTTCTTGGTTGTTGTCGGGTGAAACCCACCATACCAGTTGCGATGTCTATGATGGCACATTGGCAGCCTTACCACTGGTCTTCTGTACTTCGGGAATATCGTGGCGGAATAGAAATTGTTGTAAGATGTCAGGATATGTGTTCTGCGAAGATTTGGAAATTTGGATTCGAAACTTGAGTGCAATAAGGTGGCAATCAGAGTCAATGTTGGCTGCCCGGAATAGTCATAGGTCCAGAATGCTGCAGGCATGCCTTACATCTACGGCAATGTGATCAAACCTTGCGCTTGTTACAATATGTTTCGTCCCGCCGCAAAGTCAATAAGCCTAAGTGCGTTGCTAGTCATGGTGTCTAGTAGGCTTGGCTTACTGTCCACAGATATTTTCCTTTCCTGTCCTGGTCCCGTACGATTTAGACGTTATACATTGTACATTGAACATGTGTCTCGTCAAGGAGTTCGTAAAAAAATTGATGCGGATTGTTATAAAACGCTTGATCACGTGTCTAAAGTTGAGGACCTAAGTTTACCCCATCCGAACAAGCTACTGCTTCTTTTTCTTTGAGTTATCGCCTTAGTATATGTTATATCGAACGATTCATCCCCTTTTTGTCTATTCCGTCCAATCGCATTTCCTGGGTGGCTATGATATGTTCGTAGTAACAGTCAGGGGCTTCTGCTAATTGAACGAGGCCTATTAGAGGTTAGACCGTTTCACGCCCAGATTCGAAGGCCGTTGTTTTTAAGACACCTTACAAGAGCCGTCAACAGTGAATCCGTTTGTTTTCATACGCTCTTCGTTTATAGTTGTTACTCACATCTTCAAAACCTCTTCCGCATGGGAAACCATTGATTGCGGAAGTTTGATTGATGTTCTGCTCCTTACAAATCTCTTGATGTGTAGCCGTTTTAAAATAAGCGACGGCTCTTGAACCACCTCAAGTGATGAATCACTTGATTTGATGCTGCATACCCAACCTCAATAGGACTTCTGCAGCCGCGACAGAAATTGTTGTTTTGATCAAAAGCGGCAAATTGCTGCGGGCATTGCATAGTTTTGAACCATAAAAGTCTGCCGAGCAACAGAGGTCCTCTGAGTTCATTCTCCTATCGCTTGATAATATCATAAGGAGCTGCCTAGAATTGATTCACATTCCCCTGTCATGGAGAGAAGTTAATGTAGTCTACTAAAGCATGTATTAGCGGGGATACGTGGCAATGCGGTGTCCTCTCACCCTTCTTTGGAACATAGTGGTCAACTAACTGCTGATAGACCTGGAAGCAGGAGGTAGCAGTATGGTTGGTATGTGGATGGTACGCTTTCTTCACAATGTCCATTGTGGCTCGTGCTATGTGTGCGGTTTCACCATCTTGTTGAAACCACATGTTCACCAAGCCACGTTCACCAAATTCTGACAGTAAGAAGTCGTTTCGCCAGTAACAGTGACAATATTGCCAATGACGTCATCAAAGAACTACGGCCAAATCACTCCTCCCGCGTGAATGCCGTGCGACACAGTGGCTTTAAGTGGAAGTAATGGCTCTTCGTGCATCATACGCGGATTTTCAGTCCATCAGAAACGAAGATCTTGCTTATTGACGTAACCGCTTAAGTGGAAATGCGACTCGTTGTCATGATGATTTTCGACACAAAATCGTCATCTTCGTTGCTGAGATTGAGGATGGCTTGACAATAATTCACACGCGATTGTCGGTCAGGAGGCATTAACTGATGCACTGTTTGTACTTTGTACGGGAACATGTGTAAGTCCTTCACTCAAATTCGCTGTAGGGTCCGGCTGGTGATGCCCAATTGCGTGGCCTGTCGTCTGGTTGATCTTTCTTCGTTCTCAGCGACATCGGCAGCCACAGCCGCGATATTCTCGGCCGAACGACCAATCCGATGGCGGCCAAGCCTTGCGTGGTCTCCTGTGGTTCCAGTCTTTTCAAGTCGAGTAGCTAAGCACAGGAATGTTAGCCTAGTTGGCGAGGCATGATTAGGAAATCAACGTCGAAATTCACGCTGCGCTAACACCACCGACCGATAAGTGGTCGAAAAAATCGACACAATTATTCCACACTCTTACGGAGTAAAGCGCTACATTGCTTATCTGTTTGTATACTGCAGCTGTCTAGTTCACAAATATCAAATATGATTGACGTACGACGCCATTTGCAAAAATTATAACATCTTCTATAGGATGATTAATTTTGCGCCACCTTGTGTGATGTTTAACTCGTACTTGGCGACAATAAGGCCAGATAGAGTAGTAGTATAGCCATGCGCAGACATCGTGACACCACATCGAGGAACGGAAAGGGGCTAATAGAATTTACAAATATTCCATCGGCTTCTATCATTTCATCGTTGTGGCAACCACTTTTTTTCCGCACCTGAAAACCCACAAAGGTATAAGGGAATTTCTCAATCAAAACATGACAAACCAAAGTGATCAGATTGTGATATACACACTGAAGAAATATATTCTAGAAATCTAGATACTTTGAGTTGCTAACATTGACTCCAAGCACTTCCTAGTAGTAGCTACCGTATGAATGCATATGTTAAAGCCAGTCCTACGACGTAAAACTAACGCAGAAATATGAGAAAGTTTGACCATAGGTCGCCGAAACTTTTGTCCAAACGCGTTTTCCTAAACTTCTCTCCCCATTAGAATCAAGTGCAAAGGACCAGTGACAATAGTGGATGAAAGCCATCAAAAATTCAAAAATGTCACCTATAATGTATTGGCGGTGAATAGTGGCGAACTCTCTTAGTCATCCAAGAGGCGAATCGTGCAACGTTGCAAGCAAAGTTCAGGGCTGATTTAAGAGCTTTTATTGATAAATTCCAGTCGAGGAAAATACCGAACAAAAACTTATCCGAAGGAAAACGCAGGCAGCTTGAATAACGCGAGGTTGGGTAGTTGAATGAAAGTACTGCAGTAATGGGCTCTGGAGATTGAACCAAAAAGTCTCAGGGCAAAAAAATACGAACCGAAAACTTCAAATTTGAACCCGGGAACATCGTAGTAGAGACGTCAGTCAGTGCTGAATTTTCTGAAAACAACTTTTGTAGACTTCTAAATGTACAGACCATTTAACCCGGATGAAGACAGTGAAAACTTAAGTTCCCTGACCAAAATGCTTTATGAAGACAACAAAAACCAAACTCAGAAAAAAAAATTTTACAAAACCAATGGCTTAGCCGCCGAGCTGAAGGAAATAATTAAGCGAGGAGCTAGCACCAGTTCATCAAATCCAGCTAGATGAACCCATGTCCGATAAAAAGAGCCTCACCATCGTCGGTTTAGTCCTGCGGAAAGGAAATCCTCTATGCTGGGACTACTACAGGGCTAACAGCTAAATCCTAATAGATTCCTATCAGTCCGTTATTAGACCTTAAAAGCATACCATTGAACAAATATTCACTTTGCAAGGAAGACTTTCGAAAAGACCAAAGAGTACTCACGCCCTCTTCGTCGATTTCAAAGTTGCAGATGAAAATGTCTATAAAGAAGAGCTATGCAAATCCATGGCTGTTCAACGAATCGGTTAATGTAAAAAGGATCTTGTACAGGTTGACTGGCTGTTATGTAACTCATGAATAGCATTTAAAAGTGTTCCTTACCTTAATCAACTGAGCTTAACTCATGAGAACTATCTGAGCATCGGGCTGAACAGACATTTTAGAGCTCTTATTGAGGTACTCATTTCACATTAAGGGTTTTTCAATAGGGACGTAACAATTTTGTATTTTAATACAAATGCACTCTTAAACCTTTTTTATGATCTGTCAATGTCAAGACGAGAGTGAAGAATTACATTTTTATCATGGCGAAGCTCACGAACGAGGAAATCTAAGTCGATGGTCTCAACTTTACTTCAATCTTCGACTGTAATAATCGTCAAATCAGAAAAGCTGGGGGCGCAGGTCGAGGTACCGAAAATATCGCACCCGGAAGTGCTTCATCTCAAAATTGGCCAAATTAATCGATTTTACGCCGCCGTTCAACGGAATAGGGAATCTCTCAATCTATACTGTGGGAAATTGTGCATAAAAATGTTGGCAAATACCTCGACAAAATCAAATTCAATCACGAACTGCAGCCTCTTGATCATCTGAAGTGCTTAAACTTCTCCAATTTGGCTCTGAAAAAGTTTGAAGAAAATCCTGAAATTCATTGAAAAATCTTCTTCAGCGACGAATCTCATTTGTGGCTTAATAGTTTTGTCATACGCAAAATAAGCATTTTTGGCCTGCAACAAATCCACATGTGCTTCAAAGGACTTCTGATCTAATCTCGAGAAATGGTCCGGTCGAATGACCACTTCGCTCATGCTATTTAACGCGGTTGGACGTTAAGTCGTTGATTTATGCCAACAATATTAATGAAGATCAGAAACAATATCGAACATAAAATTCCCAGCGTTCCAGCCGATATGTGAGCTTTGGGAACCAGGCTCTGTCACAAAAACAGGCAAAGATACACCTCGACGGCCATCAAGATCAATTGATGAACAACACGCCAATGAAATCAAAGATTTGGTTCTCAAACATCGTTGATTGGCAATAAAAGATATCACTGAAACTATTAACATTTCATTTAGGTCAATTCCGGCGATTTTGAAAGATATTTTGTGCCCGAAAAGAGTCAAATCTGGTTTGGTTTCGAAAGACTCATTTTTTAAGTAATAGGCGTCAATTTTTTCGCCAAAAATTTGACCGTACGACTTCTTACTATTCCCTAGCTCAAAAGACCACTTTGGGGACACAATTTCGTCACGATTGAAGAGATTAAAACAAAATCTCCGCGTGCTTTAAGGGCCATTAAGGAAATCGAGGATTGGAAAAGCCGTTGGCATACTTGTAAGTGTATTGTATTGGGGTAGTACTTTGTACAGTACTTTAAAGGCGAGATGAAATAGATTTAGAAGAATAAATAAAGATTCAAAACGTTTTAAACAATTTCACCTTATTTTTTTATCACAGTAGGCAACTGACATCAAACTCCTTTTGCAGCGATCCTGTTAACCCATTGAATATCATCAATTCTGCTCTTACTGCTACTGAATAGCCGATCTGATGTTCTGTATCTTCTTGTTTGTCGTGGAGCGCAGATGGATATATAGTATGTAGTTTCTGCAGATTTGTCCTCCAGGTCAAGGTTTTTCCTCTGCCCCATTTATGTCCCGAACAATTTTTTCTCCCTTTGTTGGATTCCATTGCACACACTGCATGATAGGCAAATGAGTTATCACATTTTTGAAAAGCGGAAAATTAATATTTTTCGTAGAAAAGGTATTGCCTCCGTACATTAGAACAGATTCATGAAAATTTAACCGAAACAGTCTACAGGTAAGGCAACTATACAATAGAGCGAAGCTTTTCAAATGTGACAGTACGTAGAATCAGTACTATGATTGCAAGAGGCAATTCAAGTACCTAGTTCGGAAGTCGAAAAGGACGTCATGGCAGAGGTTCTGTGAATCTATTATGGCAACAGACGAAGTTTGTTTCGAGGCAACGGAAAATGCTTTCAAAAGAAGCGAGCGTCCCTAGCTTCCTCAGAAAAAATGACGAAACTTGTGCTGAAAGCAGCCAGGAAGTCCTTGTAATGTTGGTGGAAACCCATTTCCCTGGATCCGCACTATCGGCTTGCCACGGCACACCGAGGACATCAATCTTTCTCTCTCCGAAGGGGAGATTGGTGTTTTAATTAACAAGAAAAAAATACGGTGGGCAATTCAGTCCTTTAAACCGTATAAATCCCCCGGCCCGGATGATATTCAACCTATTATGCAGCAAAAAGCACCGGAGGTAGTAATCCAACAAATTATGGAAATTCTGAGACACAGTTTAAAAACAGGTTATATTCGATAAGCTTGGAGAGAAGTTAAAGCCGGCAAGCAAGGGCACATAACAGCAAAAGACTTCAGACCAAAACCCTGGAGCGTTTACTGGAAATTCACATAAGGAACAGATGCAGTAAGGATTTTTAGACCGGTTCGCAGAATGCCTACATGAAGGGCAAATCCGTAGAAACCGCCCTACATGAGGTGGTGGAGACAATTGAAAGAAGTCTACACTTCGGTGAGTTTCCGATGGCGGCCTTCCTAGATATAGAAGGGGCCTTCAATAACGTAGAGTTCAGCACCATCAATGGTGTTCTAGGTGTTCTTTTTTCAAATGAATAGATCTAGTTCAATCCCAGTTTTATTAAATAAGATATTTGGAAGTTTCTTGTTGGTTGTCTGGCTACACCTATTTGTAAGGTTGAGGGGCCTCCACGCCCATTGTCATTTGATGAAAATCTACAGTCTTAGGACATTATCAGCGTAGTTAGAGCAGTATGGACTAAATCGTATGGGGGAAAAAATACATCTTTTTCAGACCCCATTCTGTATTTCGAACAGCAGACGCAATTTTTCTCATCATCATTCCACGTGTACTATATGATGGTGATCCAAAGATTGTTCGTGTGTCCGGCAATTAAGGATTTCCATCAAAACCCGCTTGCTCGACGTAGAATGGATTTATTTGCACCAGGATTACTTTGCCTGTTATCCTAGAAATAATGGACTGTACATGGATTTCTCTCTATAGTTCTTGCATGCTATGATATAAAATTATAAGCTTGACGACCACAAAGAGGAAAAACAAAGTTTAATAACTTTCCCCCACAAATCCGACCATTTTAAGCTGAAAATGCGACTTAATTGTAATTCTCACTTGGTCCCGTTTAATGCGCGTCTTTACAGGTCTTTCACTTCTAATTACATCTACTTGTACTTCTGCATTGCGTTTTGTCACTCACATGCAACAAGTTAGGTGCGCAGTCTATCTACAATACAACCTACGTGTATCTCGTGAGACCTTTCTCAGAAAAATCCCATTTAAATCACAAAAGCATTTGCTCCAACTTTTTCTTCAATTAAACCTAATTCTAACGAGAAAACATTCAACAACAAAGCCTAACATCCCAAATGCGCTTTAAGCATCTTTTCCAACGCACAGCACACGAAGAATTAACAGAATTAACCTATAAAAAGTTGAGATGGAATGACAGATTATCTGTAGTTGTGATCGAGGTAACGTCGTCCTCATGTAGCAAATGAAATTAAATGCAGTTCCAGCATGTAATTACGATCGTAATCAGCGATATCAGGTTTTCTGTCATCCCATACCAGCCCAGCCCCCCTGTCAGTGAAATGCGTAGAATGTTACGTGTATCTTTAACTCTGGCAACCGATTCAAGCGAACGAGTATGAATACTGTACTCCAATCCAATTGACCTTGTTCTCACATACAGTTCTTTCATTTCACAGCGGCGCGGCGCAGAGTAAAATTCTGGAGTTGATCTGGACTTGCGACTCATGCACGAAACAAAACGGTTTCTTGCGGAACTCTATAGATACTGTAAGGCTAATACCACACCAACTGGAACTAGCTTTTGTTGCAGTGAAATTTTTGTTCGGTGACTTGGCAAATGCTATCGTACCACGCCTACGTGAGGCTACAGGAGGCAAGCATTGAATAAACAATGAGACACAAGTACGAGTATGTACGAGTCCAACTTCTCCAAAGGGACTTCATAGTTGCCTCCCTTGTAGCGACAGAGAGAATTTATTGCATTAAGCCCGGTTTGCACATGTGCAGTATCGGACTTGAGCTCAACATGCGAACGACTCTACTCAAAAAACAAAGGCGTGTGTGGGTGGGTTATTCAACTTTATGTGCTGACGGCTCCCTAAGTAGGCTGAGTGTACGGAATGAATGGTGAAAAATTTATTGCGTCTGGAATTTGACTACATGTTCCAGCGAATGACATATGCACATTTATAACTCACGAATCAAAACTCCCAGTTGCTTGCTCATTCGCAATGTCCTTCCAATTCAAATTGCTAGTGCGAATGCATCTGCAGCATGTTGCTGCAACATTTTATCTTTCAATAGAAAGGAAATTTACCAATGTAATTCCTGATGCTGGCTAATTAGATATCGTGGGTACCTACAGTTTTATAACGAGCTTTTGAACAGTTGCTTTGTTGGTTTATGGGAAGTTAACACCGACCGACGCGACGGTTGATGTTGGAGGAATTGCCCACACTTTGACTCTGTTCGACTTTGTGAACAGACTACTACTCTGGAATGTGGGTCAGATATTTATTTTTTATGTTTTACTACAACAACGACTTGATCATGGAGTCGTGATTAAGTGTGGTGCCTTCTTTATAATCACCATATATGTAGGTATGTGCAGGTCAGGTAATTTCCAAATCGTGATGATTGAGTAGTTAGTTGAGGAGGAGTTTTAAAGCCGTAGTGAGCAATCGACGTTGAGACTCATGATGAATGCGTGAAAGCGAGTATCTTTCGAATGGTTTTCAATTGTAAGTGAGGTATGTAAGTGAATTATAAAATTCCGCAAAGAGAAATGAGGGACACTGGATAGTAATCGAAGTTGAAATGAAATTAAATGAATCATTTGACTGAAAGATAGTCGGCGACTTACTCGATTAATAAAAAGTCTCAGGAAGAATGCGCTTCAATGGAAGTCTAATACATTTTTTTAAAATATTGTAAAGTAAAGGCCAAAGAGTGGATCCTTGTGGTCCGCCTACATTTACTTCAAAAAAAATTGATTGAAATGAAAATTTGATTTTCATTCAATGTTAAAGGCTCACACAACAACAAAATATTTATAGGTAAGCCATCAACGGTCTTTTAAGTATAATACTGAAGCTTTTGTTTCCTTTTTTTTAAACTTGTAAGCATGAGCCTGGTTTCCAGAAGAAACTACAAATTCCCGTCTTCAAAACTAATATACACAGAATCTTTCTTTTAAACAAAATTGTATCCGTTTGCTTTTATAGGCCTTCAAAGTTCTGTGTTGTGGCATCTGGGCTTGTAAAGTGTGAGTTTTGGAACTGATTGCCAACATTTCGATGGTAGTCTGCAGGGGACAAATCTTGTGACTTAGTTGGATGAGACGAGCCTTTATATTTAATCCTACCAGCTAGTCTCTCGTAGTTTTGCTTTGGCATTCATTTGCAGGGATACTCATTCAAGCCTTACCACTCCTCATGACCTTTCTTCCATCATACTAGTTTCACTTTTAGTTCCAATCGACTACTCTGCATGGTGCCTGTTGGTTGAAGATATTGCAATTTCTAAGTGTCGCAGCATTTTCCTTTGTGTTATAAGTTGAAGTACCTATCTTTCTAGTCTTTTTTTTTTCCTGATGACTGAAATGTAAACTTGCAGTTGGGTCTTGATGCCCTGCAATACTCAAAATATAATAAGGTCACAACGACAAAACGAAGAAGGCAGCAAGACGTATCTAGGTATTGAACGCATAAAATCCCAACGCAACAACTAGTCAATACACAAGTTTATCATGCAAACTGATGTTTTGGAGATACTCGAACGGGTATAGGCAAACAAAACATGTTGTAGCTGCCGAATATGACTTTTAGCATATGACATCCGGTACGCCTAATTTTGAGGCACTCTTCCAGGGATTTGGGGATTTATCCCATCAATGAATATTGGCTTCCAAGTCCGAAATAGTTTACGACTTTACGAAGCCACACAAGAAGTAATGGAGAAGCGTGAAACCGTACTACCTGTGTGACCAATTAGCTGGCCCATTTCATGTTATAATCAAGTTTAATCAAGTATGCATACAGTCAATGGGTTCATGGGCATCCACATATCAATGTCGGTCATGTTGTCACAGAATTCACTGATCACTGTCCAGAGACTATGTAAATAAGTCTCATGAGTATCTTCAGAACTTGCCTTACTCTAGAATTTTCAGTGCTACTTGTTCTTACTTACTTTACTTTACTTACTTTAGGTGGCGCTACAGTCCGGGGTGGACCTGGGCCTCAGTCAACAAGCTTTTCCAGCCAGCTCGATCCCTGGCTAGCTGCCTCCAGTTTCGCACGCTAAGTTGGCTGAGGTCCTCTTCCACTTGCGTGCGCCACCTTAGTCTTGGCCTTCCTCTACTGCGCTGTCCCTCGGGGGCGGATTCGAAGACTTTTCGGACCGGAGCATTGGTGTCCATGCGCTCTACATGACCCAGCCATCTCAGTCTTTGGATCTTCACTCTTCTGGCTAGGTCCATGTCGCTGTACAGTCCATACAGTTCGTCGTTGTTGTATCGTATCTCCTCCTCCATTTTTCTCTCGAAGCAACCAAGAACACCCTCATCCATTTTTGATAATGTCCATGCGTCTGCGCCATAGAGCAGGACCGGGATTATTAAAGTCTTATAAAGGGTGACTTTTGTTGTCCGAGAGAGGGCTTTGCTACTCAATCGCCTTCTTAACCCAAAGAAACAGCGGTTGGCAAGAGTTATTCTTCGCTTGATCTCAGCGCTGGTGTCGTTGTCTGTATTTATAGCGGAGCCTAGGTAGACAAAGTCCTTAACTTCCTCAAAGTTATATCTGCCGAGGGTGATGTTCTGTCCGAGACGTCGGTGTTGGTTGTCCTTTTTGCTTGACAGCATATACTTGGTCTTGCCCTCATTGACCGCTAAACCCATTTTCGCCACTTCCGTCTCAATACTCGCGAAAGCGCCACTGACATCACGCTGCTTTCTCCCGATTATGTCAATATCGTCGGCGTATGCGAGTAGTTGGACGGACTTTTGAAAGATAGTGCCTCTTGTGTTTGCTCGTGAGTTTTGCACTATTCTTTCAAGTACGATGTTGAAGAAATCGCATGACAGCGCATCGCCTTGTCTAAATCCTTTCTGGACATCAAAGGTCTCGGTGAGATCTTTACCGACCTTAATGGAGCAGCGTGCATTCTCCATCGCCATCCTGCACAGACGGACGAGTTTGGCAGGGATGCCAAAACTAGACATTGCTCTATAAAGCTCGTCTCTATAGATGCTGTCATACGCGGCCTTAAAAGGCCGCGTGCTACTTGTTCACAAACTAATTTCATTGAACAAAAAATAAATTGACTTTAAGCTGTTTAGGAGCCACAGTTTAGTGACTTTAGTCTTTATACCAGCTGAAGGGTGTAGGAAAAGGTCTTTTCACAAATTTTTTTACACATTAGACCTTGTGATCAACGTCACACTCTCAAACACAGCTGCTGTGGTTTCTTCTGTAAACACATTGTGTAAAGGCGTTAGCTTTGCAACATGTAGAAAGTATGTGGGGCTAAATGTATCCACATAAGTTCTTATTAGAATTTCTGTCTCTTTTTCGATGCAATAGCAGTTACAAATCGTCTATTGCCCCATTAACTCACTCTGCACTTTATTGTTACACATTTTCACTGCATAGAATATTGGAATCTCAGAATTCACGGCAATTCACTCCAGCGTTCCACAAGGAAGCATTCTGTTCCTATTGCATACAAGAGATCTACCTCAAGATCAAGACACCGTGGTAGCCAAGTTTGTATATATTCGCGACGAGTCAAACAGTTGAATCTTCGACGGGATAACTCCAACGAGCTTTGAACTCAATATTTGAGTGGAAAAAGACCTGGCGAATCATCCTAAACGATACCAAGTCAACACGCGTCAATTTTACAAATAGAAACAAGACAAACCTTGTGCCCCGACTACAAAGTATAAGTCCGTTCTATTATGCACCTTAAAGAAGGACCGCATGTAATAAGGGTAAAGTAGGTACCTTCGCTGGAAAGCTAATTACCAATCGCGATTATCTATAGAAGCTTAAACTGCTTGTTAAAAAAACTCAGTCGTCTAATAGATGTTGGGAGATTTTTTTGTGAGTAAAAATCTCACGCTGCGATGAGCACGCGCGGCTGGCTCTTATAGTGCCTATAAAGGTTTTTACCTGCCCACAAAAAAAAAAAAAAAACACTTTCAATTGGTCTCTTTCAGAAGACGTGGAAGCATGGGAATTTGCATTTTTAAGTAGCTGTCCATATGTACATGTGCTTCCGGTGTACCCAAGGGATACCATTTAGGCCCTTTACCTTTTATCAGCATCCAATCTAAAAATATCAATTATTACTGCCACTCGAACTACCTTAAATTCACTGCTAATAAAAGCAACATTGTGGCCTTCATAGAAAATGCTTCAGAATTATCAGTCTGACTTCCTTCGTATTGATGACAATGGAGTGTATGATCCAGCTTCATATACTTCAAAATATTTTGCGAATGCTTTCCCTGTTCAAGATGCAAAATGCCTGCCATCGCGGAAAATCCTGCGAAACTGTGTCTCAAAATTTATTGAGCCGGATTAAAGGCTTGACAAGACAAAGTGCAAGCTAGGCATTTTCATTGACATTAAGATACTCGTACTTTCGATATAACAATTTCCAACGACATGTGTCGGCCAGACTACTTGATTGCATAAGCTAACAAAACATCGTGCTACCTCCATTGCTTTGGTGCATATTTTTCACAAAAGGGCGGAAGCTGATTTACCTGACTCTTCTTTCGAAAACCCTTCTTTCGTCGAAAACTACTATGGCGCTATGGCCCTATGGCGCTATCGGCTTTCTGCTAATGTAAAGTTGCATTGTAATTCAAATAAGGGCTGCTGATTCCGATATAGGGCCTTTCCTATATCCTACATATCTCCAAAAATATCCCATGCATCCACGAGAATACGGCTGCATTAAAGCTTTTGACTCTGGTCTATCGAATTTGATATCTGATCTCTGTTGTGATGACAATGTGCTCAAAAATGATTTCTGCCAAATCTGAGTCAGAAAAACAACGTAGTAGGAGGTTTACAAATTGTTAAGTTGGTGTCTTTTTGGAGGACGACAACGTTCGCTTTAATCCTCTGTTTTTCAAGCGGAGATATACGCAGTGGTGGCGCAGAACATTATTCTGAAGAATAAGTGAAGGGGAAAAGTATCTGCGTTTGCTACATGAAAAGATTCCCTTGTCCGCAGTTAATTATAATTTCCAAAGGCTGCTTTGGGATTTTTGGTCACAATGGCATCACGAGGCTTTCCTCGTCGATCGCCGATGAACTTGTTATTCAATGTTTTGAGGAGAGTTTCTTAGCACCTGAACTATCGTTAAGCCTACTTGCGTCCTCGACTAGGACTTTCCTTTAAAGTTGGATATTATGTGAGCATAACTCTAAATTCAGGATGACAACAGACCAAGCGTATGCTTCTTGACATCTCTAAAAGGACAGCGTCTATCCTTTTCTCCCTGGGTAGAAACGACTGTAGATTGCTTACCCGCCTCGTAACGCGGCATTTCGCTTTTGCTAAGCCCGTAAATGTGCTAATAAGTATCACATCATCCCAAGACGCCTGAAAGAGATATTAAAAATATTGTAAAGGGTCATTCATTTTTCGATTTCGAAAGTAAAGCTAAATAAAACACACACAGCGATACATTAAGTGTTGAAAAACAATATCATTCCAATGGCCCCGTCGGGAAGGTTCGTAGCATGCGATTCTTTTGAGGTAATTTTTAACCACTTTTTCGCATATTTCGGGCCGTATCTTGGCCATAACTTGAGTAATGTTGGTTTTTAATGCGTCTAAAGTTCGGGAGTTATTCGCGTAAGCACGGTTTTTTACGTAGTCCCACAGAAAAAAATCGAACGGTGTTAAACCGCATAATCTTGGTGGCCATTTGACGTCGCCAAAATGTGAAATTACGCGACCAGGAAACTTCTCACGCAATAAAGCCATAATTGGTCGTGTTGTGTGGCTTGTTGCCTCGTTGGCCTTGTTGGAACCAGATATCGTCCAAGTCATGATCTTCAATCGCCGGCCAAAAATCATTCGACCATATCGCTCCGAATTGACTGTAACCGTCCTACCATTGGCATCTTCGAAGAAATACGTACCATTGACACCTTTCGACCATAGAGCACACCAAACAGTCACTTTGTTTGGATACAACGGCGACTCTTCGATCACTTGTGGGTTTTCTGAGCCCCATATGCGGCAATTTTGTTTGTTTACAAACCCACCGAGTGAGAAACGTGCCTCATCACTGAAGAAAATGTCGTTCGAAAAATCTGTGTTTATTGTTTGTTCTTCTAACATCCAAGATGCGTATCTACGGCGTTGTGAATGGTCAGCCGGTCTCAATTCTTACGTAAATTGAACTTTATAAGGATGGAGATGCAGATCCAAATGCAAAATACGCCATAGTGAGGTGTACGACACGTTCAATTGCTGTGAACGCCAGGAAATCGATAAATTCGGATCATCAGCAACACTTTCACTTACAGCAACAATATTGTCGACTGAGAGTGCATAAAGATGATGCACAGGCCTAACGACATCAGTAATGCTTCCACTCTCTTCAAATTTCTTCACCATTTTACTGATTGCTTGCGTAGTCGGTCGATTATGACGAACGTAATCATCGCGTTGTTCGATTTGTAAGCGATCCATTATTGTAAATGGCAGACATTCAACATTTTCCAATAGGGACTTGACAGCTTTGAATTTAATTTGTGAACGCACTCTTTCACTAATCATCAAACTGTCGCTGTCAATTTATTCAGTAAACTCAACATTTTCATTATGGTAAAGTACACGAACGAGTAACGTCTGCAAATTATAAAAATTTCGGTCGGTGACTGCATCTTTAAGAGCGTCAATTCCAGTTTTCGGTCATAATTCTCGCCCTTGTAGACAGGTAATAACAAGTAAAGTGAGTCTACATATTCGTTGTGTGATGTTGTCGTGTCAGTGAGACAACGGGTTGGTCGAAGTGTCGAAAATATCGCTGCCGTTCAAGCGTCCGTAGCAAATGATCGAAATCAGTCAATTCCACGGTGTTCTCAAGAATTGGGCATGGCTCAGTCCACATTATGGCGTATTTTACGTAAGGATCTTGGTTTACACCCATACAAGATCAAGCTGACTCAAGAATTGAAGCCGATGGACCATTTGAAGCGACGTACGTTCTCCGATTAGGTTCTGGAGAAGATGCACCAGGATGGTGAATTTCTTAGCGAAATCATCTTCAGTGACGAAGCACATTTTTGGCTCAATGGGTTCGTCAATAAGCAAAATATGCATTATTGGTCGATGAAAATCCACATGTGCTTCATGAAGCACCACTTCATCCACAAAAAATAACTGTTTGGTGCGGTTTGCATACCGGCGGCGTTATTGGGCCATATTTTCTCGTCGACGATAACGATCGTCACGTTACTGTGTATGGTCAGCGTTATCGCGCCATGATCACCGATTATTTTTGGCCCGAATTGGAAGATATGGACTTGGACGACATGTGGTTTCAACAGGATGGTGCCACAAGCCACACAGCACACGTTACAATCGATTTATTGAAAAGTAAGTATGATGAGCGTGTTATCTCAAGAAATGGGCCAGTCGATTGGCCGCCTCGTTCGTGCGATTTAAAGCCGCTTGACGATTTTCTGTGAGGCTACGTCAAGTCATTGGTTTATGCCAACAAGCCGACGGCGTTCGAAGAGCTCAGAGCCAACATTGAACGCGAAATAGCGGCCGTTTCGGTCGAAATGTGTGGCCGAGTCGTTGAAAATTGGGTCCAACGAATCGACCGCTGCAAAAGTACCCGCGGTGGCCATATGAACGAAGTCGAATTTCATTCATAAATGCTTTGATTGTACTTCAAGCCGATAGTAAAGTTTTTGAAATATCTCAAATGGTTTGCGTTTTATTTAAAAAAAAGTTATCAAGTTCTTATTGGAAAACCCATCATTATGATACTTTAAATGACAGCTGAGTTGCTTTATCTCATTTAGTTTCTGGTCTACGCATTCATCGAACTACAGGTACTTGACGCCGCGCTAGTTTGGTACTTTTGTCTTTCTTTTTCAAATTACAGTAAAAGAAACATGCTCGGTGTACAATAGATAGTTCTTTGTCTAATTAATCTGCTCCAACAGATGTACGTAACGATCGTTTCAGCCTTTAAGAGCCCTGGTGTGAAAATTTGCCTCAGCCCTCACATTGTGTCGTTATTCCACGAAAGATGACAGCAATATGTATGTCAAGATGTTGCTTTTACCACCACATAAAAAATATTCTCATTATTTGCGCAAATTTCACTGTGGGCTCTTAAACACCACTTTATTCATAAAATAGCACTTATTTCCGCTAGAGAACTACTCATAGATACCATCTAGCATACTAAAAAAATAATTAAATATTCCCAATGGAGTCTAAGAAATTCAGAAATTCATTCTCCTCGGTTGTTTCCTTTCAATCAAAGCCTCAAAAGCTTTTTAAAAAAATCTCTGCTTACTTTCCCATAAAATTTCTTGATTTATCGTCCATCATTAGAAAAGAGCAAACGACGCTAGTTCCTCGAGTGTTCTAAAATTAAAAAAAAAAACATAAAAATCTTCAGAGTCTATAAAAAAAAAGAAGAACATTTTCAAAACACGTACTAACGGCAGTTTTCAACTATAATAAACACAATTTTAATGAAACATTTATCACTTAATTGCGCTTTCAATTACTTCGGATTGATGAATTCCACTCGTTTAGACCGCATCTTGGCATGTAATTGCTTGGCTTACCTTTATTTTATATTTTGCCACCACAAAGAAGGTCGAATGTCTATTATAACTTTCTATACCATCACTTCCTGTCTTTATGGCAGCAGATTTCAAGTTACCATCTGAGCTTGCCATAGGTGAGAAATGTTTACCCATTTACCCGAGCATTCCGTCCAAGTACCAGCGAAGCGAAACTTACAAGTATCTGCGTATCTTTTTTGTGCAATCTTAATGAGTATGCAAAAATAAATAAAAAAAAAGAAAATAACAACTCAGTGTGTCCTTAATTATTCCCACAAACATTATCCCGTACTGACAGTGAGTAAATAAAAAAAAACCATTCCCCCTTGGCAAATTAATTGCGAGTACAGTAAGACAAAGAAGTTAGTAATTAGATAAGTTGCACCCTTAGGCGGCTTTGACTTCCATTTCTTTTGCATGAAAATAGCTTTGCCTTGTGATTATCTGTATCTTTAAGATCTCGTTGGCTCCTCTTCAGGCAAATGAATTCAGCATCTAAGCAGGAAGACAATAATTAGATACGCGCGTTCGTTAAGATATGCACTTTGCTTAGTTCTAGTGTTGGAGTGGAAGAGTTTGCCCATACGGGTACGGGTATATTTTTCATTCGTTGCCTCACCATCTTACCATCATCATCATTAACATCATCATCAGCAGCAACATTGCCGAACGTTTTGACCAACTTCTTTAGCAAACGCTGCCCCCAATGCGTGTAATATCTATTTTTTTTTTTTTTTTTGCAAAAAACAATTGCACGGAACATATTTCAAGACTTATTGTTGGAATACACTGCAACAGTCTGGGTAATAGTGTTAATTGCAATGGAAATTGCACATAACATGTCAGGAATTTATGACTTTATGTTCCCATTTGTGAAATTCGAATCTCAGGCCACGGACTAGTGGTGCCAGCATAAAGCTATTCAAATGAAAAAAAAAAATAAAAATATTTGTATTTCATTTTTGTGAGGAGGGGTGGCACTCGTATTCGTATCTCAGGTACTGAAAGTGACCCAAATCAAAGTAATATTCTTTATTAGAACAAAAATCACGTCGATAAGTAACTGGCGGATCAGTTGTGTGCGGATTTGGAGGAATATCAGCACACGAGCGAAGACACTTTTTTGGGAGCAAATATTTTCCGGCTTAAGTAGTTCATTCTGAAGAAATATATTTACAATTGAAGTGGATTTAAGTTGAGTGCAGTTTGTATTAATTTCTTAATTCTAATGACAACAGTGAATCACTTGAGTCAACAGCTGACTTATTTAAGACAGATTGTGATAGAGAACAAATATTGCTTGCAGTCAAAGTCGCACCTGAACCTTTCTAGTCAGCTCTGTTGTTTGCTAGGTCGATTTTCACCTGAGTCGCAGTCTTCCTCTACTGCGCTGTCCCTCGAGAGTGGAATCGAAGACTTTTCGAACTGGGACGTTGGTGTCTATCCGCTCTACATGACCCAGCTATATCAGTCGTTGGATCTCCGCTCTTCTGGTTAAGTTCGTCATTGTATCTTCCCAACTACCGAAAATCACTCGAAGAATTTCCCTCTCAAAGCAGCCAAGAGCAAACTCATCCATTTTAGATAATGTCAATGCCTCTGCGCCATAGAGTAGGACTGACAGACCTAATCAAGGTCTTATACACTTTTGTTAGAGCGTTACTAGTCAATTGCCTTCTTAGCCCAAACAAGTAGTGACTGGCAAGAGTAATTCTTCGTTTGATCTGAGCGCTGAAGTCGTTGTTTGAATTGGTAGCAGAGCCTAGATAGACAAAGGCCTTAGCTACCTCAGAGTTAAATCTGTCGGGGGTGATGTTCTATCCGAGATTTCGGTGTTGAGTGTCGTATCTCGTTGACATTTTATACATGGACTTATCCTCGTTGACCGTTTAGCACCTTTTTCGCTGCTTCTGCCTCAATAATCGCAAAAGCGCCACTGACATCACGCTGCTTTCTTCCGATTATGTCAAAATTATCGGCGTACTTTGACAGACTTTTGAAAGATTGTGCCTCTTGTACTTACGTCTAAGGGTTGCACTATTCTTTCAGGTATGATGTTGTCTTAACTTTTCACCGACCTTGATGGAGCAGACCGAGTTTGGCAGGTATGCCGAAACTAGGCATTGCTCTGTATAGCTCATTTTTATAGATGCTGTCATATCGTTCTAAAGCGTATGGGTTCTCTCTGAGATTTGCCGTTGCCCACTCCCGTTGCCTTGGTGTAATCATTGTCAATACTCACGACACTGTGAACTATATCTGTGGTCGTCCTGTAAGGCCAGACCCAATATTCACTATAATAAGCGGCCTTAAAATCGACAAATATTGTAGCTACTGTCAACTTGAAATGCAAGTGACTTTTCGAAGATCTGTCCTTCGTTAAAATCTGAGTGATGGACATGAAACCAAACGTCTTAGAGATGTTTTTTATATGACATAAAGGATATCAAGGACTGATGTCTTTATAGTTGCTGCAGTTTAGAGAGTCTCCTTCGAGACCGACCACACGCTGCTGGAGTCTGACATTTGACAAGTTTTTATCTGAAATGCTCAGTAGCCCGGCTATCATTCCCGATCGCCTTGTTGAATATAGGTTTGGATTGGTTGGTGGAACAAATTTTTCCCAGGTTAAATGTTATATTCTGTTCCTGACAATGAGGTATTGATTGTTATCGCAGTTTAATTGTCTACACAAATTCTTCCTTCATATCCTCTGCTTTGATTGCAAATTGATTTGATTGTTGGTTTTTTACAGGCACTATCTTTCATTCATGGTCCAATACCGGTGGTCGACGATACCAAGCACAACATACACGGCACCTTTGATGATTCTTGAAGGTCGACAACGGACATCGATAGAGTGTAAAGGTATACTGTTTTTAGCACAGTCCGGAATATATTTTCAATCGTGCCTTAGTGAAAAGGAGGTCTGAATCAATTTTAACCTCTCGGAACATTCGATTTCTAGATCTAACTCCCATAAACCCACATTGACTGCCATGGAGTTTGATAACATTGAGAGTTTTCTACGAACAACGTGCTGAAGTCTTACCAACGGGTAAGAAGAACATGTCAAGGCAACACGATCCGTACAGAAACCTATAGTGATTACGAAGGAAATCTTGTAGTTGAAAAAGTTGCTGTACCTGACGGGTTGCCAGCCGGGGTTTATGAAATTACTGAAAGGAACTGTGTAAAGAGCATGCAGAAACTCATTTCTCAAATTTGGTCAGAGAATTTTAGGCCTGATGAATGAAATGTCAGTATCTTTAGCTCTATTCACAAAACAGCAGACCCCGTCAACTGCGCCGTCTATAGAGGCATAAGTCTTTTGTACAAGATCGTACCTGTCATGGTGTGAGGGGCTGAAACCTAATTAACCCTCATCAGGGTGGTTTCTGGTCCATTAGCGACTAAATTTTTACATTCCCAGAGATTCTGGAAAAATCGAATCCGAATCGATATCCACCATCTTTTCATTGATTTTAAGACATGTCTAGCTCAGACCTTTAAGATCAAAGACGGCTTTAGACAAGGTGACAAGTTTGTCCACATTTTAATTTATTTAAAAGTCTCGATAGCCATTCGCTGCCGATTCTCTCCATCTTCGACCAAAACTCTGATGGAATGCTGTCTGGTCCCGCCGCTTTCTTCGATTGAAAAGTCCGCAACTTCTTCCTCGAATAGACCACCTGTCGGTACGATATCACGTGAAAACTGTTTGTTAAGCAACTCCTTGCAGTATTCAAGTCACCGGTCACAAATTTCCTTTTCATTTGTTAGTAGGCGACCGTCTGCATTTTAGATGTATTTCGGCGAAGTTATTTCCATCAAATTTTCTCGCCTCTGTGCAGCGAGCTTAAAAATATTTGGCACTTTAGTATTGTACGACGTTCGAACTTCTTGTATAGCTCGTGTTCTATCTGCTGATCGTGAGAATATTGGTTCCAACTCCTGGTACAGGTGTTCCGCTGCTGCTGCTCGAGTTCGAGCCAGGACTTACTTTGCGATGTTTTTGAGACGCTCGTATTCAAGAGCCAGTCGAGTTTTTTCGATATCATCGCTCCGATCGCATTTTGTCCACGCTTGAAATGCATTCTTGGATTCTCTCTTGAATGCTCGTTTGGATTCAACATTCCACCACCATGTTTCGTTGCCGACGTGATGGTATCCCGATATAGTCACCAGAAGGGACTTTGCGAGTGTTATGCATTCCTCGTGCATGCTGTTCCACATTTCTTGTGGGCTAAGTCGCTAAGTCGTTACGAGAGAAAAATTCTTCGTGAGATATTCAATTTTGCTTACGTTGACGGGCTTTAGAAAAGAAAATTTAACGACGAACTATACGAGCTTCGTTATAAGGCCAGCTTACAAAGACTTGCTCATTTGACTGTGCTTTGACGTAGCACTTCTCATACTGATTATGGCTTACTCATAGCTTGTAAGGGTCTTCTTCTAGTTCACGAAAAATGGAATCGCACACGCTCTTCTCCTATTTTTCTCCTATTTTTGCTATGTTCGTAGACTCAAGGCGAGCTTTACCGGTTTGGTCATTTCAGATACACTTAGCCCATTCATGAAACGCTTTCCCTTGCCCATTCGTCTAATCGTTCTATAGCTACATTCCCAATAGTCTTACATTTATCTGTCTGCCTTTCATCAAAGTTATTCCACAAATCTTGTACGCTTTGTTGAACAGCCCAAATTTAGCGCCAACAGCTGGCATCTTTCCATTTATGTATATTTTCTCGATTGATGCTGGTTTTTGATGGAATTTCTATGAGTTCGTCTAAGGTCACCTTTGATTCGTTTCTGCAATTTCAGCATAGAAAACTGGGTTTGGTGTCCACTGCTCCAATATGCAAACAAGTGCCACCCTCATGTAATACTTTCTCTAGTTCCAAAGAAATACAAATAGAACAGCAGTAAAATAAGACCCCTGAGGCAATCCACCGACTTTGGCAATTGACCGAAGTCTTATACATTTTTTTTTTAAATTCATTTCACCAACAAAACATTGTATCCGATTGTCTGTGAAGGCCGGCGGCTCTACAAAAAACAAATACTATTCAGCGGCAGGGAAATTCCTTTCTAATTTTAACAAATCCGTTCCAATTTTTTGTTTCGTTTCTTTTTATCTTTACGCTGCAAGTGGCCCATTCTACTCGTAATTGTCGCGACAAATTCATTATTGGCAATGTCACCAGACTGATAAGAAGAATTCTACGACTACATATCTGAACACATACTTCCAACATGTGTTAACATTTTACATAAGTAGATACTCGTATTTAGAGGGACCTCTCTCTTTTTTCTTTTCTTTTTTCACCCAGTTTCTTCTCACTATCTTTAACCTGAATTTGCCTTGTTTTTTTATATTCGTCTGTCATTCATGAATTTCTTCGCCCCATAACATTTTTATGTATTGTATCTACGAGATATACTTGTATAAACGAAACGAATAACCTTGTCAAGAAGAAAAAACTTGTGAATGATCAGACGATCGATCTAAGATCGTCTCGATGTAAGGGTTTCTATTGAATTCAAAAATAAATCATTGGTCGAATCCGCTCTTAACCCTCTATGACATTGTTACGTGCGTCGTTTAGAGGGAATCGTTCATATTCACCACTGATAAGGCACTCAAAACAACCTGTTATCAGGGTTTGTTGATAAGTTTTCGTGCGAAAATGTATCGCAGATACTCTTGTATACTTGTATACTACCTTACACCGATTGAGCTGTCATTATTCGAAATGCCAATGGTGGGGGTTTCCATGCAATTGGCATTGATAACATGGAGACTCAATCGTATCGCCCTCGAAAATTTTCAAACTTTCTACCCTCAGTATCTCACTTATTGCGAGTGCGCGATCGTGCTGGAGTTTTGTTATTTTCTTCTTTTTTCTGATGATCGTGAATTTGCCATCCTAAACTCACGCCCGACAAAAAGGCCATTTTCACATTTTCGCAAATGGAAGAGTGAACTCATGTCCTAAGACTAAAGCAAGAATACTTGTATCTCACACCCCGGAAAACGTTAATTTTGTTGACGTTGCACAGGTGCGTTTTTTTTTTTTTTTTTTTTGAAAAATCCAAAACAAAAACAAAATTTGTATCTGTTCAGAGGTTGTTTTGATGCGCGCGCACCAATAAAAGTGTTCGTCTAATGCGAGTATCTTTTGTGTGTGCGATCTTTCACATCGCACATCACAATTTGGTGTGAGCAAAGAGTAGCAGTTTGTTTTTATTATATATATGAATGCTAAAATTAAAGTTTTGTACAATTTAAGTGAACCAAGGCGAATTTCGAAAATGTTGGCGATATTTTCGCCGACTTGTTGAACTAATGGGATTGGGGGATAGTGGGTGGGATCGTGATTACAATTATATACATAGACGACTGTGACGGAAATCGGTTTTGACAAAATCGTGCGGGATGACGCATTTTATTATAAAAAAAAAATGTTTAGGGTGAGCCTATGAGTTTTTTTCTTTTATTTTCTTGGGATTATGTTTTTTTTTTTAGACTATTGCCTACAGAGTGGGATATTTATGAGCAAAATGAAATTAGTAACGTGTAAACGAAGAGAAGATTCTTTTAATTAGGTTTCAGTAACAAAAAGCCATCGGGGGCGGTGAGATTGTGTCTATACATGGCTTTAAGAATTTCCTTAACCTTATTACTTAAGATATCAAATCGTTTAAGTGGTGAATTTCACAACATTTACTGATAGAAAGTGACAAGTGAGTCAGAATCTTTTTTAAATTATTGTATAAATGGAAAACCCCAGGGAAGATCAATTAGTCCGATACTAATTGATTGTGATTGGGAGTTCTATCATTGTCATCATTTTTTCTATAGAAGTGCCATGATTTATCAGAAAAAGACCACTGTATCCCTTAGAAATTGAAAATCCCCTACGCCCAGTTAATTTTATTCGAATGACGCGCCAGATATCAATTTAGTTCCCAGGCGAAACATTATTAAGTTTTACTGCACCAAATGCTCGTTATAATTGAATTTATTCGTACAACTCAATTCGGATGTGCTGATTAAGTCACAAAGCCTCATAAAGATGTGAAGTGGTTTGATTATTTCATTTGTCGGACTGAATTAGCTTTGTTATTGATTTTGGGAGGCACGCATTCGTTCCTGACGTGACGTGTGTAGTAATTTTTTGTTAATACTCGTACATTGTATAAAGTATCCTTAATGCCGGTATATACAATTAATTTTTTTTTATTCTGACTTCTGTGTATTTTTCATCAGAATTATGAGACTCAAATCCGATGGCTGGTTTATTTTACTATTTTTTTATTTTGCTAATGGCCTTTTCCATTTTATTCGAAATCTTCCAGAGATTAATACCTTTGAACGCTTTCAGCTACCTACACTACACCTACACCTAGTGACACTTTTGTAGAACTATGAGTATGGAGTCTTTCGAAGAAGTTTGTTGTCCATTTTCAAATGGAAATGTTTGCTCTTGGTTTATATTTATTTCAAAGTCTTTCGATGAAGAATTTGTGATTGCTTTAGTGGTAAGGTGCCTACAGTACCAGCACCAATGGCATCAAGGCCTCTTGCCTGCATACTTATGCCATGGCAAACTGAATATTCACGAAGTAAGGCCTCCGCGTCATTTATGCAACTCACATTTAGTCACATTTGAGGGTTCAATCAGCCCATTGCGTATTTTGGCTTTCCTGTCGAAAGACATCAGATGGGACACCCATTTCTCGGACACATCCAGAAAAATTCGTTTAGCCTGCCTGCAACTTCGAGAATCGGCCATCTTAAGTAGAACCAAAAAGAGACCAAGCTCTACAAGAAATCTATATCATAAACAAGCAGACCCAATTACTCCTACCTATCCTGATCCTAGCAAATACTCCTTAAATCCTCCCATCTTGATGATGTTCGCAGAGCTGCAAAGACTTCATAAGGAGCCGAAACGGACCGTTGTTTCAAGCCTGACGAAAGAACCAATGACATAGCCATTTAGGTTGGCCTTAACAAGCCCCGTGGTTTGCCGAAATCCACCAGAAAGCCGACATGTTCACTTCAAAAAAGTTTACTTTTCAGGATAACTCGAAGATACTTAGTTTTGTTGGAGAAACGATTGGTAATACGAGTACCTTTTGATATCCATGTTATTGAGTCAAGCCAGTGAGGTTCTTCTTCTCGAAAAGGTTGACAGTAAGCCAATTTTTGTTGCAGCAATCATTGATTACGTGGCTTATCTTTAAAGCTGACGGTTGCTAGCTATGCTCCTACAATGCAGTCACATCATCTGCTTATGACAAGGTAGACGTTATAACCATTTAAAATGCTAGTGGATACAGAATGATTGTGTGCAGACAACTTCCAATGCCGTTGCATCATATGTACAGCAGTCAATGTGCATAAATGATCAACCGGTTGTCTCGCCACGTTATACATATCCTGCTCTTAATGTCATTGGAAATCATTTACGCGTACTTCTTCTTGTTGAGTCCGCTGGATTTTAAAGTGCAGTCTCATAAGATCTTCCGAATTGGTATTCTTCTCTAGGTTTTAGGCACAAAACACATTTGCAAAGGAGTTTTGCGTCCATGAAGCTCTCTGTTCTTAAGCATATAAGTGGAGGGCTGCACTCACTGCGTTCGCTAGCGACTTAGTATTAATAGGTCATCGCCAGTTTGGTAAGGAAGATTCACTTCAAAATTGGAGCAGCTGTAAGTTTCTGTATTAAAGTAGCAAATACCATCTTGATCAAAAAATTAAAAATACAAGTTTATTCACCTAAATCTATATTGTCCGGTTCAAAATAATCCTCATCGACTGCAACACACTTACGCCAACGCTTGATCCAATCCTCAAAACAAAACGCGCTCTCCGTAGAAGTTTTTTAACTCGATTGAACAGAAGGAAGTCACAGGGAGCCAAATCAGCTGAATTCGGTGGCTGTTGGATGGTATTTGTTGCATTTTTCGTCAACAAATTACGAATAATAATGGCACTGTGCGGCGGTGCGTTATCATGGTTCAAAATCCACGAGTATTCTGCCTACAATTCTGGTCTCTTTCCGCGAATTGCTTCACGCAAACATCTCATAACGCCCAAATAATACTCTTTGTTTACTGTCTGGCCTTCTGGCAAAAATTCATGATGCACTACACCGTTGTAATCCATGAAAACCGTTAGCATTTTGGCACCAACTTTGCTGCTAGACGCCGGAAATCCAAATCATTAACCAAAATGTCTTGGATGGATTCATAGGCAATGTTTTCTTTTATTTCTTCAATGTTTTCGTCGGTTTTCGATGTCGATGGTCTGCCATCATGATGGTCATCATCCTTGATTGACTCACGACCACTTTTGAACCGCTCGGGCTACTGGTAAACGACCATTTTCTTTAGAAAATCGTTGCCGAAACACTTTTCCAACATTTCCAACGTTCGCGCACCATTAAATCCGTTTTTTACGCAAAATTTTATACAAGTTCGTTGTTGCAAGTTAAATTCATTTCTAAAAAATCGCCAACATACACAGAAATAGATGTACTCTTGGCTACGTAACTTTTGCAAATGTCAAGCTATGATGCTAAAATTTAGAGGGAATATCAACAACAGATGTACCAACAGAACTCAAATCGGAACAATGGGAGCGCCACACGGTGGTGCTTTGATCAAGGCGGTATGCTTTTGCAATCATTTGAAGTGAAGCTATCAAAGGGTACAACTTATACAAGATAAGAGCTACGTTGAGTTGATTTAATTGACTCATTGAGAGCTTTGATCAGCCACCTGATTCACCGACCACTTCGATCACTCGCAACTGTGAAGACACTCCTTGAAACCCGAATTACCCTTAATCGGTCAGCTGCCAAAACTACATATGTGCACGCAGAAAGATTTCTAAATGCCGTACTAGCTTTGAACAACTTTCGTTCCATCGCAAACTTAATGATAGGTTATAGTTCATAGGTGTTACTAGAGGTGCCGTCATTCATCTACCTTAGTTGATGTTGTGTCGCTTGACAACGTGTACTACTTATAGTGAAGAGAGGTTAACTTGGCAGCGCAACTCTCAAACAAGAGGGCCAAAGAAGTTCCAAAGGTTTATTACGAGATTAAGTAAATCTCGCTGGTAAATCGCTGGCAACTCCTTCGTCAACATCTCTATACATCTGTATAATGATCTGAGCTCCGCTGATGTGTGGTTGAGTAGCTCGAATGAAGCTACCGCTTAATCGACATTTAACGATGGCGTTGACAGACAAGGCAATTCCTTTCCCGATATCGGGGCATAAGAAGCCAATGTATCTATCTCTCTTATTTACCCCGTTACGACCAATAGGTAACGAGGTTCTGAAATTACCAAAAAGAATTAGAGGTCGAACTTTTGGGTACTCAAGCAAAATCTACGAGTCACAGACGCTTTACTTACTGAGATCAGGAATTTTATTGTTGCTTTGCAAATGCAGATATCCCCTGAAGATATAATGATCTACTCCAGCCGAGAGGGAGCATTAACAGGTGATAAACTTCCCCTGGAAATACGTTGCAATAGACTTAAAATTGAAAAGAGACACTCAGAACGAGTATCCTCGGAGAACTCCTGCTCAAGCCCCTTGATTTGGTTTCCAAAGAATAGGGATGAAAATGTTTCTCTATGCCAGCTTACAGCTGTGGACCCCTGATACACAGCCAGACTAATCTTTGCGTCATTGTTTCTTTGCTTAGGTGGCGCTACAGTTCGGGGTGGACCTGGGCGTCAGTCAACAAGCTTCTCCAGCCAGCTCGATCCCTGGCTAGCTGCCTCCAGTTTCGCACGCTAAGTTGGCTGAGGTCCTCTTCCACTTGCGTGCGCCACCTGAGTCTTGGCCTTCCTCTACTGCGCTGTCCCTCCGGGGCGGATTCGAAGACTTTTCGGACCGGAGCATTGGTGTCCATGCCCTCTACATGACCCAGCCATCTCAGTCTTTAGATCTTCACTCTTCTGGCTAGGTCCATGTCGCTGTACAGTCCATACATTTCGTCGTTGTATCTCCTCGGCGTATGCGAGTAGTTGGACGGACTTTTGAAAGATAGTGCCTCTTGCGTTTTCTCGTGAGTTTTGCACTATTCTTTCAAGTACGATGTTGAAAAAATCGCATGACAGCGCATCGCCTTGTCTAAATCCTTTCTGGACATCAAAGTTCTCGGTGAGATCTTTACCGACCTTGATGGAGCAGCGTGCATTCTCCATCGTCATCCTGCACAGAGGGACGAGTTTGGCAGGGATGCCAAAACTAGACATTGCTCTATATAGCTCGTCTCTATAGATGCTGTCATACGCGGCCTTAAAATCGATGAATAGGTGGTGGGTATCGATCTGAAGCTCATGGGTCTTCTCCAAGATCTGCGGTAGTGTGAATATCTGGTCGATGGTGGAATTTCCTGGCCTGAAACCACACTGATATGGACGTATCAGGTTGTTGACGAACGGCTTCAGGCGTTCACACAATACGGCGGATAAGATCTTATATGCGATGTTAAGGAGGCTGATGCCTCTGTAGTTGGCGCAGTTCAGAGGGTCTCCTTTCTTGAAAATCGGACAAACAATGCTGAAGTTCCATTCATCGGGCATACTTTCGTCCGAGCATATTTTACAGATGAGTTGGTGTATGATCCTTAACAAGTCATCGCCTGCCGCTTTGAAGAGCTCGGCAGTCAGGCCATCCGCGTCAGCAGCTTTGTTGGACTTAAGCTTCGATATGGCTATCTTCACTTCATCCAGGTCGGGTGGACGGAATTGTTGGTCAGCATCGTCCAAATTGAAAGGTTGATTCTGCCTGACAGCGGTATTTGGTCCGTCATCGCCGTTATACAGTCTGCAGAAATGATTTTTCCAAATCCTCAGCATCGACTGTGATTCTACTACGATGTTCCCTTGTTCATCTCTACAGGCTTCGGTTCGGGGTTTGTTTCCGCGGCATGTTATTTTTACCTTTTGGTAAAACTTCCGAACCTCATTCCTGGAGTAGCATCTCTCAATTTCCTCGATCGCGCGCTTCTCATGTTCTTTCTTCTTCCTTCTGAGAAGCCGGTGCTCGTCTCTCCTCTTCCGCTCATATAGCTCATAAGCAGCTCTGGTCTTTCTAAGCAGCGCCGCGTTATATGCATCTTGCTTAGCTGCATGTGCTTGCCGGCATTCACCATCGAACCAGGGGTTTCGTTGTGGTGGACGAGTGAAACCCAGCACATCAGAAGCGGCATCCCTGATGGCGTTTTGGCGGTGTTTCCAATGGTCTTCGATGCTTGATGCTGGCGGCATTGGACCTCTTAAGAGATTAAGAGACACTCGATCGGAAAAGGACTTGGCGGTCTCTTGCGATTGTAGCCGTCTGACGTCGAATTTTCTCACAGCATTAGTTTGTCTTGGCGTAGTTTGGGATATCCGCAACCGTACCTTGGCTACACCAAGGTAATGGTCCGAGTCGATGTTGGAGTTCTCCAAGTCCCCTTGTGTATGTCGAGATGTAGGAACCGCGTGCTAGCCACGACAATGTTTCGCCCCGCCGCAAAGTCGATTAGCCTGAATCCGTTATCGGAGGTGGTGTTGTGCAGACTATATTTTCCGATTGTTCCACCAAAGATACCCTCTCTTCCTAGCTTTGCATTAAAATCACCGAGGACAATTTTAATGTCATAGCTAGGGCATTGCTCGTAGGTCTTGTTAAGGAGCTCGTAGAAGGCATCCTTGGTGTCGTCATCTTTCTCCTCTGTGGGGGCATGCGCGCATATGAGGCTTATGTTGGCGAATTTAGCCTTGATGCGGATTGCTACGAGGCGCTCGCTCACATGCCGGAAGCTGAGGACTTCTCGTCTTAGTCTGCCTCCGACAACAAATCCGCATCCAAATAAGCGCTGCTTTTGCCGTCGATAGCAATTGCCGTAGTAGATGTCGCAGTTTTTCATCTTTTTTTTGTCCGGCCCATCCCATCGCATTTCTTGGATGGCGGTTATGTCTGCTTTGCAGCAGTCTAGGGCCTCCGCTAGTTGCTCGGCTGCACGTGGTCTATTGAGGGATCTAACATTCCACGTGCATATCCGAAGCTCATTGTCCTTAAATCGTTTGCATGGGTTGTCAACAGTAGATCCGTCCATATCCGAGGCTTGTTGATGCTTCGTAACTTAATCTTTTTTGAATGGCCGGGCAGTTACCCCGGCGGCACAACCCCCAACCTGGAGGACCAGTTCCACTTTGAGTGCCCCTAGGACGAGGGGTCGGTTACACCGAAGCCAGTAACCCGTTCCGGGATGTGAGCGCTGCCGTTGGCCCTTGCTCGTCTGCCACCATCTCTTTTCCAGGACCCTGACTAAGTCCTGGAAATCCTTTCCGGCCTGAGCTCCAAATATGTCGGAGTAGCCCGGATAAGGTCTTGTTTTGTTTTTCCGACACTAATCCTGGTTAATGGCGCAGGAAACTCGCCATTTGCCCCCTTCACTTCGCAACCTCTAGTGAGATTCCCAGATGGCGCCACGGGTAGGCGTGAAGTAGGACTTATTAGCAGAGCTGCAAGATGTTCGGCTGCAGAGGCTCATTCTCGTCATTTAAGGAACCAGCACCTGTCGGAAGATGCTACTTCTACTATCTACTCTCATCTCTGCGTCATACATAGGTAAAATTCCAACAACTGTCTAGATCCAATCGATTATCGTAGTTTAACTTTCTTTTGATGGGTTTTCGGTGTACTGATCTTTCTATTCAATTGGCTATCTGGAATCGCTCTCAGGAATGCCGCCTCAAAGTCTAGTTGGATTTGTAATAGGATATGTGGCAATGTACCAAACGCTGGATGGAATTTTATTCAATATTCTTGGTAAAGAATTTCAATTCAGTTTCGTAATGCTCTAGCCACACTTTCGAATCCAACTGGACAGTCTGTTCATTACGTTAGATCTCTTAAAATATTCAGGTGTGTGTCAGTGGTACCCATCGGAATGTCATCCACACAAACGAACACCATTGAACACTATGTAGTTCATTGACTACCATGTCCTAAAGAAGGGCAGAGATTGTAATACCTTGCGGTGTGCCACGATTAACATGCCTACGAGCTAAGAATCATCGTTACCTTTCGCTGATAATTCTAATCTTCTTGTGTAAAGTTGATTTATCATTAAACACCTTCACAGACCTGATGGTGCTACTGTTTTTACATGTAGAGAAATCAATGAGTTCAAACCAAGCCGCCCTTCCTCAGTTCTACGATAGTTTAGACGTCCTCCTTTTAAAGCATTTTATTTGACCCAGCAAGAACAGTCTCAACGTTGTACGTTCAGAAGCTTGTAGAAGTTATATTTGGTGGTGGTGTCTATCTTCCTCATCGTCCTATCTACAGTTTTAGATTTTCATCATACAATGAACGTATCCATCACTTAAGAGTCCATGAAAAGATATGCAAATAAGCTCCATTGGATTGTGATAAGCCGACTTCTTAACAAATGTTGCCTACCTTTCCATACTCGTAAATCTATTTTGTTATTTTTCACTGTCACAGAAGGTAAGCAAGTGCTGTTTCTTCTAAAAAATTTTCGATGTCTGACTGTCAATAGCACTGAAACCTATTGTTTTACCAATTTTTCTTTTATCGTATCTGCCTCATTAATCAAAGGCTTTTTCTTAACTTAGAACAACTGCGTACACAAGCAAATATTTAAAATGTCAAAAGTAAATGCTAAATTTATATATGATTGTTTGTTGTATCTTTTTTTGAACAAGCCAAGTCAAGATAAGCCAAGATAAGTTATTACAATTTTACCTACATACTCGTATGTACGAGTACACTTAGCTACGAATTTCGTCAAAACAACTATTTTTATTAGTGAAAGATACATTTTTTCCAATACAAAGAATTTCGCCTGCCCTGAAGATGTTCGCGAAGGGAAATTAGGGGTGGAAAAAGGAGAGATACCGATGTGCGTTGTTCTTGAATGTATGCAAGTTATGCAGCAGGGCATTTCATAACGAGTTGTGTGGCTTAGCAAAGAATCACCATATTTCAGAGTATTCTGAGTACGTCCAAAAGTCAGTTTAAGGGTATTCAGATGAGGCGGGTGTTACGATTGAAGGTTTAAAGTATATCGAATCGAAGTAATGGATTTTCCAATAAGGGCTTGACAACTTTTTTTAAAAATAAAACGCAGGCTATTTGGGATATTTCAAAACTTTATTATCGGCTTGAAGTACAATCAAAACATTTATGAATGGAACTTGACTTCGTTCATATGGCCACCGTGGGCACGTTTTCAGCGGTCGATTCGTTGGACCCAATTTTCAACGACTCGACCACACACTTTGGCCGAAACGGCCGCTATTTCGCGTTCAGAGTTGGCTCTGAGCTCTTCTAACGTCGTCGGCTTGTTGGTATAAACCAATGACTTAACGTAGCCCAGAAAATAGTCAAGCGGCGTTAAATTGCAAGAACGAGTCGGCCAATCGACTGGCCCATTTCTTGAGATAACACGCTCATCATACTTACTCTTCAATAAATCGATTGTAACGTGTGCTGTGTGGCAAATGGTCCATCCGCTTCAATTCTTGAGTCAGCTTGATCTTGTATGGGTGTAAACCAAGATCCTTACGCAAAATACGCCATAATGTGGTCTGAGCGATGCCCAATTCTTGAGAACGCCATGGAATTGACTGATTTGGATCGTTTGCTACAGACGCCTGAACGGCAGCGATATTTTCGACACTTCGACCAACCCGTTATCTCACTGACACGGCAACATCACACAACGAATATGTAGACTCAAATTTTTGCACTAAACTTGTTATTGTCTGTCTACTAGGGCGAGAATTACGACCGAAAATTGGAATTAACGCTCTTAAAGATGCAGTCACCGACTCCGAATTTCGGTAGAAAATTTTTATAATTTGAAGACGTTGCTCGTTCGTGTACTTTACCATGATGAAAATTTTGAGTTTACTGAATAAATTGACAGTGACAGTTTGATGATTAGGGAAAGAGTGCGTTCACAAATTTAATTCAAAGTTGTCAAGTCCCTATTGGAAAACCCGATATTACTGGTGGTTTTCATGGAGCAGGGAGGCATAACGTCGGTGATCGGGGTGTCAATTGACTGTGTAATGTTGCCATCACCACTGCAAAGAGGCACCTATGCAGTATTGTTCTTGGACGGATGAATGATTTATATATTGAAGCCAGATCAGAGAGGGTGAAATATTACTTATATCGCTTGTGGAAACCTAGGCACCCCGCAACATCTTGCCTTAACGACAGCAAACCGTATTGTATTTTGGAACTATTGGATTCCACTCTGTTGTTAGTTTTCCAATTGATTACGCTGTTAATATCGGACTTTAATGAAAATCACAGATTACTGTCGTTGTAAAAGAAAACGATATATTGGATTAGAAGTAGCAAAAAATGATCTTTTGCATTGATGAAAATTTGAAAAAAGTGTGGGAGATAGAATGGAGCCCTTAGGTACGCCAGCATTTATTTTGTGAATATCTGACTTGAGACCATCCAAAACAATTTGAACTGAACGTTTTTTGGTTCTACTTTGCGGTGAGATATTCCATCAACCACTGGACCTGTTGCTACGAAAATCGTGCAGCCGATCATTGAGAAGTTTTCGTGTTTCGAGATATTTCACGAGCTAACGGTTTATTAGCGTTTTCATGATCTTAGAAAGACGGGAGTGAGTGCAATAGGTTTGTAAGAGGAACGATAAGAAAATCGACAAATGTTGTTTTCCATTTTCTCGAAAAGAGTCCTAAAGAGTAGTATTGATGATGATGATGGAAGAATACCTTTCTAGAAGAAGAGGAAATATGCCAACTGGGCCAGTGGATTTGTGCATGTTTAAATCAAAAGTACTCTTGCTACTATACGAGCGCGAAAGTGTTTTCGTCTCATCCTTGGATTAGAATGGAATGTTCTTGTAAATCAGCTTTGGGATGGAGGATAAGGCAGCATGTCTTATGTATATTTTTGACGAAAGTGTTTACTACCTTTTGGACATTGTAGAAGTTTTTGCCTCAGTTTTTGATCACTTAAGAAGGGGGTTAGAGTAATTTCTGGCTCATTTGAAATTTTTTCGGTTTTTCCTCTAACTAGGGTTAGAGCCTTTTACCACCTCGAAATATTTCACGTCTTTTCTTTGGGTTTGATACTCGTCATCCGATGAGAGATAACGAAGATTAGTTCCCGGGATTATTATAAGTAGTAGCATCCACGTCATTATCAAGAAAACATAGCGACCAGTTAAAATTTCTAAAGAAGGTGTTAAGTTCGCTCCAATTGGCTTTATCGTATTGTCACACGGTGCTGTGAGGAAACTTCTTTTTAACTGTGTGTTCAAAAAGCTGATCCGACGCACAGTGATCCGACGCTCCTAAAGGGGATAACACATTGACCTTGTATTTATCAGGAAGACGTTAGAAACAAGCTCATTTACAAGCTGGGTCAAGTTGTTATCCGCAACGAAGATGTCAACAAACCGTCCTTCGGGTGTTTTCTGTCCAGAATGCGGATGAGGATACAGGGATACAATTCTTTGTATGGAATCGGACAGCGCATCAAACTCTTTAAAGGTCGAATTGCTGACCAGTTCGGGGCAGCAATAATGAATAATTTGCTTTGATTTTTACTAAATGAACTTGAATCTGTTTAACGTGGTGCCAAAACAACTGGCCTTACTTTAGACGTGGACGTAATTAGTTAGGTGACCAAGTCATTACAGAAATCAAACACAAACTCGATGATACTAAGCAAGGCTGCGAAGTGAAAATTCTGACTTTGGCTTCCGAATCAATTAATTCTCGGTGTTTTGCCCTTACAATAATAGGAAGTAGTGCATCAAGAAAATTCATACTCACACTCGGCTTTTCATCGTTTGTCATATGCACTCAGTCATTGACCGTGGCGTATGACAGATACAGAAACTAGATTGACTTAGTGCAGGGAGTTGTACACCGACTAGCAGCGGGAGAGATGCATCCGCACTGTGAAATAATTTTTTTTTCCTTTCCAAAGCACTGCACCAGTACTAATTTCTTTATTGCGTGCCGTAGTTTTGGTTTTTCTTTTGTTAGGCGGCGCGTTTTTTTTTTCAAACTACATCCCTAGTCCTTTGAAAGCTAGTGCCTCCCGTTTTTCCTTCAATTACCATACATTTTTTCTACAGCGTACCACAGGTATTTATCTTTGCAACCGATGGAACGTAGTATTCGAAAATCGAGTTGATATTGGTACATTGTCATATTGACACATGCCTTACGTACTTTCGCTTTCACGATTAAAGAAACGCATCATAGGATACTTCCGTCACATTTAAGATTATATTACTACTTCATAGCGACAATATTTGTCTATCTACCTTCGATTCTCTGGGTCTGAAACTTAACTGCAACTTGCTGATTGTATTTATCTATACCTGAGTGTCGAACTAGTTCATTTAGCAGTATGATAATTCCCATGATATGTCTCAATACGAAGCCTTGCTTCAACCATTCAAAACTGGTCCACTGTGCCTGTTCTACTGGAATTCGTCAGTCTCTCGTAAAAATATAAGAAAACGCTTCAGCGACTAAGTGCCCAAGGTATCAGCACTTAACACATCAGCGCGGAGTCTCTATATCCGGGTGAGAGCGTAGGCCAAACGTTGTAGTTCTTATGCCTAGAACACGTAGATACCCAGGAAACAGCGAAATGTTTCCTTATATCCGTTCTTACTGAGCGACAGCTGGAAAGTCGGTGACCTCTTTGACCTGAGGCCAATTCTGACCTGGAGCCAAGCAAGACGTTAAAAGAAGCTTTATAATTTTGAACCAGATTGGAAGTCATGAGAGGCCTAATAAAAGCCATGAGCGCATCTTGGTTACTGTTACAGATGCAGGTATTTCATATATTACAAATATTTGCAAGAAAAGGGTAGGCCAGCTGTTGTTATCTTTTTGGAGAGCCTATAAAAAAAAAACTCTGTTCAATAGTTTTTAATATTTTATACTTCAATAAAAAGGGTAAATTTTCTCGTTAATTATAAAATATTATTTTATTCAAATACCTGCCTTAGTTGACGTGGACGTAGGCCATCCAGTTTACCAAATTTTTCAAAACATTTTCTATGGTTTAAGCCCCTGTTTGACCAAAATTGTTCTTCAGTGCCTGAATCGTCTCTGGATTATTTGCCAAGCATCAATCTTTAATGGCAATCAACAAAATCAATCCAACGGTGTCAAATCACAGCTTAGTGGTGGCCCGCCAACATCAGTAAAATAAGTGATTACATGACTACTGAAGAGCTTGTGTGGCATGTACCTCTTTCTTGTTGGAACCGTAGCTCGCCCAAGTCTAAATCCTCAATTTCTGGCCATGAATAATCTGTTTTTATGACTTAATAGAGAAATGGGCCAATAAAACCGCTACTCCAACAACCACACCAACCAGTCAGACGTTCAGGATGCATTGGCTTCCCTATAACTGAGAGTACATCTGGATTTTTTGAGCCCTAAATACTGCAATTTTGCTTGTTTATGGAGTCACCAAGATGGAAATGCGTCTCATCGGAAAATATGATTTCTTTAGGCAACATTGCAGTGAATTTCGAGCCGCTCTAAAGCTCAAACAGAAAAGCGATAACGACGCGGGTGGTCATTTTACTTTAATTTCTTCAATTCAATTGGACCTTGGTATCGTATAATTCGCAGTGTTTATGCAAAAATATCCTCCGATAAGTCTGACTGATGTTCAGTTGCTGCGGTCTTTGGCGCGTTGAGGTTCTGGAGCCTAGACGAAAATTTCCGGCAACAGCTGCAATATTCTCTGTTGCGTGCACAGGATCAACACGGAAATGGTTTCGGTTATCAATCAGCACACCAGTCTCATTAACTTTCTTCACAAAATTGAGTACGTCCGCCAGCTGCATGGGGTGCATTATTTCGAACGAAATTTCTTTCTAAAATTCGCACTGGTTAGGCAACAGAGTATCCGTTTTGGAAGTAACTTTGCAATGTTATTCAAAAATATACCAACAGATGAACCAGACTAAATCTTTCTTGGAAGATACACGTTACTCCAGAAAGTGAAATCTAACTTTGTCGACCTCCAAAAAAAATACCAGTTTCGGTTAAATTTTTGAGATGCCCCGTCAAGATCATTCTTGGAGACAGAGAAAGTCGATTTCTTTCTTTCGTAGCAATAAAAATTCTAGTGTAATTGGTTTACGTGCCATTTCCATTAAACCACAGTCATTAGACAGTCGTTTGGAGTGATATTCATCAATCTGCCAAGATCAGTGCTTGATGTGATAGGAAAAGTCCTTAAGTACTAGGTGCGGTGAAAAGTAACCTCCCTGGGAATGAAACAACATTTTTTTTTATTTTATTCAATGTAGTCCCCTTTTAGCTTGATAAACTTATTCCAGCGATTTTCCAACTTCTTGATCCCGTGGCGTCGATGATTTCCTCGCATGAGCTGAATTTTTTATTGATGAGCCATCTTTTGAGGTTTGGGAAGAGTTCAATAGTCCGAGGGAGCCAAATCGGGCGAATACGGTGAATGTAACAGCAATTGGAGCCGTAAAGTCATTGATTTTGGTTGCGTTGTTGCGATGCTCTTATGCGCCGGCGCATTGTCTTGCAAAAACAAATTTTTTTTTCGCTTCATGTGAGGCCATTTTGCAGCGATTTCAGCCTTCAATCGCTCCAATAATGCACAGTAATACTCGCTGTTAATGGTTTTTCCTTTTTCGAGGTAGTCCACGAAGAGTATGCCATGACAATCACAGAAAACCGACGCCATAACCTTTCCGACGCATTGAGCCTCCCTCTGCCGCTTCGGAGCACTCGTGCCGGCTTCAGTCCATTGCCGGGCACTCATTCTATTCTCTGGTGTATAATAGTGGATCCAGGTTTCATCAACAGTTACCAATCGACGCCAAAAGTCCGCCCGATTCCGCATCAGCAAGTCCAAACACTCTTTCGAAGTGCTCTCGCGTTCGTATTTTTGATCAGGAGTGAGCATGCGTGGCACCCAGCGGCAGGATAACATTTTCATATGCAGGATATTGCCCAAAATATGGAGTGTGCGCTCAGTACTAATCTTTGTGGTATCTGCTAGCTTTTTGAGGGCCTGCCGCTGCGGGCTTGATCGGTAGTGGAGTTGCAGCCACCACGAAACTCTCGAAACCAATATTTGACGGTTTAATCTGATGTGGAGCATTAGCCCCATAATATTTATCCAACTTTTCTTTTGTTTTCTTCGCCGTTTTTACCTCTCAAAACATAATGTTTTATGAGAGAACGAAAATCGTTTTTGTCCAGACTCAACATGGCGCCAAACACTTCAACAACAATCAGCTGTCAAAACAAAACTAAAGACAGTATCGCATTGAAATTTGGCATGTCTACCTAAATATGAACGGACTTCAAGGCACCATAACCTGTTTTGCAATAGCAGCGCATTCTGGAGGTTACTTTTCACCCCACCTAGTAGACTAGATAGACATATCTTTGGAATCGAGTTAGAGCACCAGTGCCATATTTCGTAAAACCTTGTTCCACTAACAACATAGGAGGTAATTGATCTTCCTATTGCCGTGTAGACCCAAAAGACCCTTCTTAGTGGACACCGCCTCATAGGCAATTCTGATTGACTCCCGCAATTACATATTGACAGCAGTCAGTGTCCAGAAAATGAGTTTTATTCATCGGCGTTGCTATAAAGAAAAATAGTGACTCGTTGTTGGCCGTCTCGAATACTCACGCTAACAAAAGGTGCGTTAACGAAGGCGCCCTTAATTTTGGCAAAAATCTCTTGCGCTTGGCGATCTTTACCGAGTGCAACTCTGTCCGTCAGATTTCGCGGTGCATTCGCACCGGAGTTGGTGGATATGTTGCATATTGGAGAAGAGATACATTCGCATAATAATTTTGCACACTTTAAGCTTGCCCATTCCCTTCATCCTCATCAACATGAAGGAACTCAGACTTGATCTGTCAGACATTCTTGAGACTATATCTTCTGAGTCGGGGTAATAGCAGAAGAGCATATAGGTACCCAGGTTCTTGACAACTTGGTATTCTGTCGTGACAGCGAAACGGCTGTTCAGGTTGAATTTAAGAGACATTCGATCCGTGATAGCTCTGGAATATTTCAATCACTGGGACCCTTACAAGCAGTTCTAGCAAATATAGTACTCCTAAATCCCAGCCAAGGATCATATGCATTTATTTGTCCAAGTATCGTAGAAACAACTGGTTTTTCTAGTATGAAAACCAGCCCATATTACAAGCTTGATTCGTTTTGTAATTACCATTCAATTCGCCGGCCAAACACACCTCTTACACTATGAAAGTAGATCATGTGTTGCCTAGTTAATGCAAACGCGTAATACCAAATAAAAATGCATAACGTAATAGTATGCATTTATTTGCTCATCGAGCACAGACAAGCAAGCATTCATTATCAGTTCCACTGACGATTGGCAAACACATACGAAGCACCCACCGGAGATTAGATATTTATCTGCAATAAAGCTGCGATAAATTTTTGCGTTTCTTTTGTTTTTAATATACAAATTTCAAAGACTTCTGTATCTGTATCGGTGAAGTTTGTCTTTAAAATTCCTAGAATTCAGTTGTTCGCGAAGTTTGCAAATTGTAGATAGACAAACGGGAAACGGAATCTATAAATGAGAGTCCTTAAACGGTGGAAAGAATTTTAAAAAATCAAACCATCCCGTAACCAAACAAAAAACTGAAATACTCGTAAAAGTTAAATGACTTCTGTACTCGTATATAACGTGTAGATATTTTGAACTTCAAAAACGTGACTAAGAAAACAAAGAGAATTAGTGAACAGAAATTTGAAGATTCGAGGAGTGAAGAAGTCAATGGATAAAGTGTGTGTTGGAGATAGATACAAGTCGAATTGGGCGAATATCCTAGGACTCTATTGATTTCTTTGTGAGTGTTCGAAGTGTTGGAATTTGAAGAGTTTCAATTTGAGTTTCACACCAGAAGTGATTTCATGTCGCGATTTCGTTAATAGCCACTTGAAAATTTTAAATAGCTGAGTCAGAGGTGTTAGACAATGAAATCGAGCGTACATACTCGTACATACGTAGTCGTAAAATTATATATTTTGTGATAGTGGAAAAGTACTACAGTGCGACTATCACTTGAAAGATAGCGCACCTTAGAGAATATCGATTCGCTTGACAATTGACAAATCAGCAGTTTTGTTCATCTTTTATATTGCACTAGTTGTGGCTGATAAGAATGTTTGAACTTTGAAGGTCGTCATGTTGCAGACTAGATTGAGATTGCCTCAATAAATTGTCGTCAATGACATTTCTTTGAATTTACTTGTATCAGTCTCAGTTTCACCTGAGGTTAATTCCTTAAGAGTGGATGCTACTTGATTTCCTACAGTCTCTATACGAGTATGAGATAATGACATTAGCTTGGCAAATATTATATTTGCTTCTTGTGGATTTTATACTCGACTCCTGGGTTGATGAGGTATCTGTGGCTAGGTTTCAATGACTTTTGACAAGCCTTCTTGCCGTTTTAGGTGGCCACTGAAACTCTCTACATATCTATATAAGGCGCCTTGTTCTTTCATACAACCACTCAACCCATTCAAAAGCCATATCTTAAGGGCGCTGCTTCTCCGCTTCTTCCTGCTTCTTTCGCAGAAAACTTTCATTGCAATCCAGACATAGATACGAGTACATGTCTACTATTTTCTTAAATAAGCCCTACGCATTCTACTGCATTTGTTGGCTGGTCTATTGTAAAGAAGTTAAACAGTATTGGTGTCAGCCTCGAACCCTGTGGCACACCACTGTTGATCCGTAAATTACCCGATATTCTGTAACCCGATATTCTGTAAATAGTTTGAAAATCACTCATTTTATCCCAATGCTGTTGACCGCCTTTTCGATGTCAAAACGCAGCGAATGAATTGTTGATTTTTGCGGCCTTCATCTATTATACATTAACATATTGGCAGGAGTTCGACTTGTTTTTTAACTCTTATGTCATTGGGAAACAAACTGCCATTCGCACGACTATTCTCATGACCAAAAGGCATGACTTACTCTTTTTATGACGGAGCATACAAACCGATAAAGACAAAGTTCTTCTAAGTTAACATTTGGTGGTCAAGTTTTTGCGATGGCGATATCTGCAGCGAGGGAAGATGTCATGTGTCAAATCAAATCTCACTTTAAAGCTATCTTCTATGGATAAAGAGGAGCTGAGCCGCAACCAACAGCTTTCTGCATTTTGCGCGATTTTGTGCCAATCTAGTTGTGCACATTACATTGGTTAAGGTATCCCTCTTCTTCTTTTACCGTATTGCTCAAAGACAGTCTGGACATGAGTCTGCGGTGGTGTTCACTCGCTCAATATGTTCCATTTATCGAAGTCAATAACTTTTAACCTTTTTGATAAGGTTAATATAGCTTTATAGCTCCTTTAATACATTAATATATATGTTCTTCTTTGACGAATTCCTTTTATGAAGATGGCACCGAAAGCCATACGAAAAATCCGAAGCAACCGAAGGTTCGTATGACTGGGACGATAAAGATCTTATCGAGTGATTTTTTCGTTGTTTGCAAGTTTCCAGGCGATACACAGCAATACACAATGGCTTTATTGCCTTTATTTACAGCCCAGATAGACAAATGCGTTTACCATCCCAAAGGTCTATTGTCTGGTGTCCTTCCTTGTCAAACTTTTATACTTTCTTTTATCCTCATTTAAAACTTAACCCATTCGTCTGCCTAGGAACTCTAAATTCTCAAGTTTCTTACTTACTTACTTTGGATGGCGCTACAGTGCGGGGTGCTCCTGGGCCTCAGTCAACAAGCGTCTCCAACTTGGCTGAGGTCCCCTTTCATTTAAGTGCGCCACCTGCAACTCGGTCTGCCTCTATTGCGCTGTCCTTTGGGGGCAGATTTGAAGACTTTTCGGAGTTGATGTCAATCCGCTCTACATGACCCAACCATCTCAGTCGTTGGATCTACACCCTTCTGGCTAGGTCAATGTCGCTGTTCAGTCCTTACAGTTCGTCTCCTTCTCCACTCACCGTCAGTGTAGACAGGACCGAAGACCACTCGAAAAATTTTTCTCTCAATGCAGCCAAGCACCCTTATACATTTTTAATAAAGTCCATGCCTCTGCGCCATATAGCAGAACTGGGATAATCAAGTTCTAAGTCAAGTTAGGCAATTGCCTTCTTAGCCCAAATAAGCAGCGATTGGCAAGAGTTATTCTTCTTTCGACCTCAGCGCTGGTGTCGTTGTCTGAATTGGTAGCGGGGCGTATTTGGACAAAGTCTTTAACTATCCTCAAAGTTGTATCTGGCGAGGATGACCTACTGTACGAGACATGTATTGCTTGCTTTCAAGTGTGACCGCGCATCACCTTGTCTTATTCCTTTTTTGACATCAAAGGTCTCGGTAAGATCTTAACCGATCTTGATGGAGCAGTTTGCATTCTCCATCGTCATCCTGCACAGACGGACGAGTTTGGCAGAGATGCCAAAACTAGACATTTCCCTACATAGCTCGTCTCTATAGATGCTGTCATACCCGCCCTTAAAATCGATGAACGGGTAGTGGTATCGATCTGAAGCTAATGGGGTTTTTCCAAGATGTGCCGTAGTATGAATATTTGGTCGATGGTGGACTTTTCTGGCCTAAGGCCACACTGATATGAACCTATCAGGTTGTTGACGAACGGCTTCAGGCGTTCACACAATACGGCGAGATCTTGTATGCGGTGTAAAGACTGATGCCTCTGTAGTTGGCGCAGTTCAAAGGGTCCGATTTCTTAAGGATCTATATTTTATATATGAGCTGGTGTATGAGCGGTGGCTGTCCGCGCCACCAGTTTTGTTTCTTCCTAACAGTGGCATTTGTTTCATCATATATGCTTAGCTGGATGTGCTTGCCAGTATTCGTCATTAAACCAGGGGTTTCGTTATGGTAGTGGAGTGAAACCCAGCACATCGGTAGCGACATCTCTGATGGCTTTTTGGCAATGTTGCCATTGGTCTTAGATGCTTGATGCTGGCGGCAAGGGACCTCTTGAATGCTTATGGGAGACTTGATCGGAAAAGGATTTGGCTATCTCTTGCGATTGAAGCCGTCTGACATTGAATTTCCTAACAGCATTAGCTTGTCCTGGCGTAGTTTGGGATATCCGCAACCGTACCTTGGCTACAACAAGGTAATGGTCCGAGTCGATGTTGGCTCCTCGGAACGTACGGACATCCATAACACTAGAAGAGTGTCTTGCGTCGATCGCAATGATATCAATCTGGCTGACGGTTGATTGATCAGGAGTTCTCCAAGTCCCCTTAGGAATGTTGAGATGTGGGAACCGCGTGCTAGCCATGACAAAGTTTCGCCCCGCCGCAAAGTCGATTAGCCTGAATCCGTTATCGGGGGTGGTGTTGTGCAGGCTATATTTTCCGATTGTTCCACCAAAGATACCCTCTCTTCCTAGCTTTGCATTAAAATCACCGAGGACAATTTTAATGTCATAGCTAGGGCATTGGTTCGTAAGTTTTGTTCAAGAGCTCATAAAAGAGATCTTTGCTGTCAAGTTATCCTGTATTACTCCCAGTTATTTGAACTCGTCGGAGTGGTTAACGCTTGTGTAGTTAAGTGAAAGGAAGTGCGACAGGCTTATTTGGATTTATGGAAAAGTTCTTGCTGGTGCACCAGTCTACGACAATTTAAATGGCATATGTGCAGTGGCTTCATTAGACACTCTGACTCTTGTGATGTTGACCAATTGTTCAATCATAACCAATTGTTTTGTACCATAAGTTACTTAATTTGTTAAGCATATCTTCAATGACCAAAAACCTTATGAAGGGCAGTAATACATCTCCCTACCGGCAGTCCCTGATTCTGTACCGAAGTCGGTCTTGATAAAGTAGTAATCATCCGGCTTTCATGTATCGCTTGGACCCAGTCAATAGAAGGTTGCTTCAATATTTCAATTGAGCAAACCATTTGAAATGGAGTCAAAAATGAGTGGGATATAGCCCTAATTGAAGCAAAATCTAAATGAGGCTATTAGCGTAGGTACAAGGAACTGTAAACCTTTTTATAGCAGAGCTGGAGAAATGCTGCCTAAACCCGGTGTCTTGTATGGTTTAAATGCGTTGATAGCCCACTTAACATCATCCGGATTGCAAATTTGATTCTGCTGAGAGTTCTTGGAAGTGTAGGCCTCCGTTGTCTGCCCATAAGACATGTCAATATTGAATGGCCATAGTAAGCAGCTTTGCCTCAGCCACATTTTTTTATGCTCCAGCAGATTCTTATAACATTCTCTTTAAGTTCTACATAATCATTGCACAATACCGTACACTGAGTCATGGTTGAACACTGCCAGCGTTGTTCACCAGACGTACAATAACGACCCGACTGTTCTCGTCCACTATCCAGAAGCGTACTTTCACTTTCGACGCATATCAAGAGCTAAAGATATGAGAGTATTTAGTATCAATTTATTATTCGTGCATACGGCCGATTAGATTTGGTTTTTGTGTGTCATTTTGAAGTGAACTTTTACTTCGAATTTAACCTCAAGAAAGTCCTTGAAGTGTGTAGTAAGTTTGCTTGATGGCTTTTTCTTCAAGAAAACCCTCCGATGCGAATTCTTTAGAACCAATTGGTTTTGCCGCATTCGTTCCAATACAAAGATACGAAAACATTGCTATTAGATGAATAGAAAGTCGATCTGTGGTATAATACAATATATCCGAAGGTCACTCAAAAGTGCTGTACTATGCGAGGATACGAGTATTACAATAGCGACCTCACCCCAGTCATTGCCACTAACTTATTCTGTGCCAAGCCTATCGACTTTATTTTTTTATTATTGCTCATAACTTTAAGGCAATACAAATTGATTCACTAAACGCCATCGTACGAGTATGTGCAAGTGATTGAGTTTGATTGAGTCATCAAACAGAACCGCTTACTTTAGTCTTAATTTGCCCGATATGAGGCATTAATTTGTCATTTATTATATTCCAACTGTCTAGGGTGTGCTTTCTAACACGAAAACATTCTGAGAAGAGTAAAGCTCAACTTCAGGCTACAAATCCTTGTCCTCCAGCTCGAAGATTTAGTATTTATTTTATGTGCGATTACGACGTCGAGTACTAGGAAACTCTTAGCATCGTCTGCCTCTGCACATACTCGTATATCATCTCCTTGAGGAATCTGAATCTATCCCAAGAATGAAAATAAAATTTAAAAAAAAAAATATATATATAAATATACTTAAGATCTAGTGAGGAAGGAGAAGATCCATAATGTGATTCCAAATAAAACCGATGATGACTCTCGCTCTGACGTTTGCTGCCTCACAATCGTGATCGACACGAAGCTAGCCAGCAGAACTCATACTAGTACGTTCGTTTGGTGCGGTGCGTTATGCCAAAACAACCCTAGAGTCGAGCTAAGTCGGTCGCTTGTCCCGAAACGACAACTAAAATAATGGAGCATCACTATAAGTATAAGTATATCACAAAAAAAAAAAAAAGATATTCTATCTAAGTTCGAGCCGATCGCCGCCGGTCGGTCGGTTGGATGGGCTTCGTACAAGTATCCGTATCGTTTTCGTCGTACTTGAATTAGTTTTCTCCGTTCGTTCATCGGTGCCGATGAATACGAAATTAATCGACTGTCGTCGTGTTTAACGATCGAACAGATACATTTTATTTTTTCAAATATACTCGTATTGTGCTCTTGAGATGTTAAGATACTCTTGTATTTACATATATATTTAAGTGAAACTTATCGATTAACCGAATTTGATTGAAAAAAAAAAAAAAATTGTATCTTTCTCTTTCCGGTTGCAGAGTTGTTGTCGTCATCTCGTCGATGTGTTATCGGTGTGTACCTTGCCTTGAACTTGACCACAGCAACAAACCATATCGGCCAGCAACAAACAATCAACAAACAGCAGTCAAACGACTTTGACACTTAAATTCAGACGAAAGTGTTGCAGTGCTTAAATAAACAATCGAACGTCAATTCTGACATATGAATGCTAAACCGTGGTGTGAACGGTTGGATTTATTTTTTTTTTTTTTTAAATTAGAAAGTTACCAGTGCTAGATGTCATTCGTGGTGGACGATCAATATCGCAACATGGATCACTTAGATCTGGCTGGTGTTTTAACAATCCCATCAACAACAAATTGGCAGATTCCGGCTTTTGAGCAATCATCATTCGAGCAGCAAGGTGAGTTATCTTTTTGTTTTTCTAATTTTAATTAATTTAAACTTTAAACAGTAATGATAATTGGTGATGCTCTATGATATCACCGAGGGGATGCCTCGATTTCTTTTTTTTTTTTCGAGAGAATTTGTGGTGGACCATGAATCATAATTTCATCTCTGATTAGTCATTGCCATGTGTGTGATGGAACAAAGCGGGGGGAAGAATCGCCTTTCAACAAATGACCGAAATAAACAAATCAGATTGGGAAATTTTTTTATTTTTTACAATGTACGAATGAAATTTTTCAACAAACGTTGTTTAGATAAAACAATAAAATCTTATCGCAGGTATACAAGTCGAGTACGTGTGTCTGTTTATGGGTATTTTGAAAGAGCCATAAGTGGCCTTCGACTTAATAAAGTGTAACAGGGTGTATAAGTCTCAAATTTTTGTGTAAAAAAAAAAAAAACTGTTCTCATTAACACACCTCTGATTGCAACTCGTGGTTCCATCATAAGCTCGTCTGTAACCCTTATAAACAAAATTGTGGTTTTCTTTCAAGGTATAGAGCTTAAAAAGAGTCATGCTAATGGTCATGGTACTGACCTTATAAGAAATTGAATTTGATGTCATAAGTACTTAGGTATGATTTTGAGCATATGGGTGCCGCTGTTAGGTCAAATGAAGGGCAATCTGAACGGTTCAATCTTTGATTACTTTTTCGGACAGCTGGGGCCGTGGGGTTTATCGACGTAGACTAGCATCTTCACATACCCCACAAAAGAAATCCAAACTTAGTCAATCACACGATCTTGGAGGCCAATTCGTAGGTCCATTACATGAAATTATGCACCCATCGAATATTTCCCTTAACAAATTGACTGTGGTGCACGCCGTGTGGGATTTAATGTCGTCCTGTTGACACGGTATTCAAGTGGGGAACGGGAAATTCGTTTATCATGGGTCCATAGTCCATTCGAACCAAAATATCACAAACCTGTGTCAACTAATCCCGCGCCCGTGTATTGTACTTAAAGGTGACCAGATAGCAATAAAAGTTTTTCAAATTGTTATGTTTCAGCAGCTGTCAAAGTCACCGATGACATCCAAAAAAAAAAAACACTCTGGCGCTGGCAGCTTGTATGGGCCATGGCCTAGCTTCTTGACACTTATTTGTGTTGCTCATGTTGTCATTTTAGTCACATCTGAGCGGGGCCTAAGCTTTTTTGCCCGCCGAAAGGGTGTTGACGATTCGAAATATTGTTGGTGATGCCGGGGATCGAACCACAGACCCTCTGCGTGATAGTCCAATGGGCCAACCATCGCGCCATCGCTACGACCACCGATGACATCCAGCTGTCAAAATATTCAGTAATGTTTGCCATTTTATCATGCATCGTTTTACGCTTGCCGAACGTACGGAAGTTATTAAAAAATTTCGTTGACATACCGGCTCAGGTGTAAATACGCAAGGTGAATTTCGTCGGGAGGTCGGTCGTCATCATGGCTTCAGTTGTTTCAAAGTTTGAGCATGAGTACACTCTGTTGGATCTGAAGCCACCAACCACCGTAGTGGCCAGTATCGAAGATGATCCAGAAATGTCGATTCTGGGCCGATTAGCTGAATGGCGGCTGACCCAGCTTATTTTGAGTACCGAGTTGACCTCCGTCGGACACGCACGTCATTAAATCGCGGCTGTCTGTAGTGAAAAAAAAAAAAAAAAAAACACCACCTCCCATTCCTACCTAATCCGTGCGCGTGTGCTCGCATAGAAAAAAAAAAAATATATACATACATCTTTAGTGCGGGCATCCTCTATCCCTGCCCCTGGTCGGAGTGCTGTTTCTTGCACTTGGTCACTGCCGTTGCTGTTATACGGCAACGTCTGTAAATACAGACCAGCTGTTTTGGCACTAAGTGAAACACAGGTAGACCCCCGCCCACACCTCTCAGATCACTCTGATCTGAAGCTACCTGGCTACGAACTAGTGCCATTATTCTTCTCTCACCGCGGCCTCGCCATTTACGTGCGTAGTGATGTAGCTTATCAAACTCCATTACAATGTAGCCCTTGTTCCAATCCGGAATTCAATTTCATGTGGTTAAAATTCCATCTCCGTAAGCAAATTATCCACTACTGCTTTATTTACAGAAGCCCCAAACTAGACAGCAATTCGACCTTCAACGAGTTTGATGCGCTGTCTGATTCCATACAAAGTCATACTCCTCATACTGAAATCTTTATTACGGGCGATTTCAATATTCACAATTCTGGGTGGCTTCGACATTCTGGACAGACAACACCCGAAGGACGGTGTGTTGAGATCCTCGCTGCGGAAAACAACTTGACCCAGCTTGTGAATGAGCCCACGCGAATCCCAGACATTGATAGTCATACCGCCAACACCCTGGACTTGTTTCTAACCTCTCACCCCGATAAGTACACTGTTGATATGCTTTCACCTCTAGGCTCGTCGGACCACACAGTTAGAGAAAAAATTCCTAAAAGAACAGTATGGCAATACGAGAAAGCCAATTGGAGCGGACTTAACACCTTCTTTAGGAATTTTAACTGGTCGTTATGTTTCCTCGATAACGATGTGGATGCCGCTGCTGATATGATCACAGACACTATTGTCTTTGGAATGAGATTCAGACCAAAGGAAAAGGCGTGGTACGACTGTAAGGAGGAGCTGTAAGGAGGCTGTCAGGTTGAGAGAAATGTTTTTTCGGTCCTTTAAGACCAACCCCACAGAGGAAAACCGGAAAAAATTCAAACGAGCCAGGAATGACGAGCCTTTCTTAAGCGTGTCAAATTTTTATACGACCAAAAACTGAGGCAAAAAATACTACAATGTCCCAAAGGTAGTAAAAATTGTTGGTCGTTCGTCAAAAACATTAGAAATTCTGCCTCATCCTCCATCCCAACGCTCATTCACAATGACATTCCAGCTGTCAGCTCTTTGGACAAAGCCAATCTGCTTGCTGCACACTTTGCGGCCAGCTCAATGCTTCCAGATTGTGCTTTGTCTCTGCCTACACTTGAGTGCATCGAAATTTCAATGGGACGAATCCACTTAACGCTCACTAATCCGCTGGTCCAGATGGTATATCTCCCCTTCTTCTGAAGAGGTGTTCTTCTACGCTGGCAAAACCATTGCGTAAGCTTTTCCATCAATCCTACTCTTTAGGACTCTTTCCGAGCAGATGAAAAATGGATGATGGAATCTTCTTCTCTCTCCTCTTACAGACCCATTGCACTTACGTCCCTTCTTTCCAAGGTCATGGAAACGCTGATAAATCGTCAGCTCATGAAATATCTCGAAACACGAAAACTTCTTAATGACCGGCAGTACGGTTTTCGTAGCAACAGGTCCACTGGTGATTTGATGGTATGTCTCACCGAAAAGTGGAATCAAAGTTTACATCAATCTGGCGAAAGTAAGATAGTTGCACTTGATATTTCTAAGGCATTTGACAGAGTTTGGCATCAGGCTCTTTTGTCGAAATTGCGTGCATTTGGGATCGATGACTCTCTACTTCAATGGATTAGAAATTACCTTTCGGAACGTTCAATTCAAGTTGTCTTGGATGGTTTCAAGTCTGATAATCACAAAATAAATGCTGGTGTGTCCCAGGGCTCCGTTCTGTCTCCGACACTCTTTTTAATTTTCATCAATGATCTCTTGTCTGCTACTTCTAATCCAATTTACTCCTTTGCTGACGACAGTACTCTCTGCTTTTCATAATCACGTCCCTGCCCTTCGGCTGTAGAACGGGAACGGCAGTGTATGTTAAGCTCATTAAATTCCGATATAAACAGCATAACCAATTGGGGGACTACCAACAGAGTGGAATTTAATGCTTCCAAAACACAATGCTGTCTGCTGTCGCTTTAGCGAAATTCAAATACCCAGCCATTATCCAAGAATGACTCTGCATCGTTGAAACTGAAAAACTTTCCATTCTCGGTATGTGTGTCAATGACAACTTACGTTGGAATGACCACATATTCGAAGTCGCCAAAAATGCTGCGAAATGTCTAGGTTTCCTTAAGCGATGTAAGAAATATTTCACCCCCTCTGATCTGGCTTCTATATATAAGGCTTTCATCCGCCCAAAACTGGAGTACAATGCCCACATCTGGTCTGGTGCTCCCAAGACTTCTTTGCGCCTACTAGATAGGATTCAAAACCGTGCGATGAAACTAATAGGTGATGCTTGTATTACACAGTCGATTGACACCCTCGACCACCGACGTAATGTCTCCTGTCTCACCTTGTTCTATCGCTATTTCCATCACCAGTGCTTCACTGAAATTGCCAGTAACATTTCGTCCCTTCAAACTTCTAACCGTAACACTCGTCTCGCTATGAATGTTCATCAGTAAAACCACAAGCCCACTTTCGGACATACCCTGAAATATCGTGATTCTTGCCTTAGCCGAACAACTCGCTCATGGAATGCCCTGCCGAGCTCTTTATTTCCTAGCCATTACAACCTTCAAACATTTAAAACAAACGTACATCGGTACCTCTCTTTTCTCCCTTCCTAAACATTTTAAGGGGACATAATCCCTTGTGCGCGCTCAAATTATAAAAAATTGTGGTTGGATTTGGGCCTACATCCATATAAAATTGCGCTGAGGCATGAACTAAAGCCGGACGGCCATAGATAACGCCGTGGGTTCGTTAATTGGGTGCTGGAGATACTCGTTGGAAATTCGAATTTTGGCCAAAATATCATCTTCTCAGACGAGGCCAATTTTTGGCTCAGCGGCTATGTCAATAAGAAAAATTTTCATTTTTGGAGCAAACACAATCCACAAGTGTTCGGCCATCGATACATCCACAAAATTGACGATTTATGGCATGGCGGCATCATCGGACCTTATTTTATTCGATATGGGGAAAGAGACACCAATACCGTCAATGGTCTCAGGTATAGAGCGATGCTAACCGACTTCCTGTTGTCAGAGCTCGAGAACTTCGATATATTCGAGCTGTGGCCCCAACAAGACGGCGCTAGATGTCATACAGGCGACGCAAACGCTCGAAGTTGTGAAGGAGAAATTTGGCGACTGGGTCATCTCACAGCGGGCGTTCATTAATTGTCCACCGGGATCATGCGATTTGACACCATTCCATTATTGTGTCTAGGGCTACGTGAAGTCCTTAATCTTCGCTAATAAGCCAATACCACTTTGGACGAGCTCGAGGTCAACATTCGACACACTATTGCCCGAAAAACGCCGCACATGTTGGATCTAGTCATCAAAAATTGGAACGACCGCTTGAAGCACTGCCAACGAAGCCGATGCGGCCATTTCAATGGTGTGCTATTCCACACATAATGGTATGAAGGTAGCTTCCTGTCCCGTTTTATAGAAAACGAACTATCCAACCATCTCCGTTTTCGGATTTTAGTACCTACCTACCTACCTAAAGTAAAAGTAATGAAGCATCTAAATTTACATGGATTTCCCTAAAGTCGATCTTCAACTAAATATACACGTTACATCCCTAAAAAAAATGATTTTGCTCAAAATGAGGATTTTTTACCTAAAAGATCAATATTATATGTAAATTTAGATCCAGGGTTTCAAACCTCAGTAGAACATGTTTCGGAGTACCACAAGGTAGCCAGCTGGGCCCCTTTATATTCATTTTAACAATTTATATCGACTTGATTATGATTAGATGATTCAAATATATATCCTTTCCCTTTTAGTTGTCTTCCACTGCAGAATGATCTGGATCAAATGAGCTCAATGTTATGTGGTGCTTTCCAACAACTTCTAACACCCGTTCAATCCTAGAACAACCCGTTTCCTTGGTAACTGAATCTGAGATAAGAAACTCAATTTTCGGTACGTGTAAATAAATCTTATCAGAAATGAACCAAAATCAGCCCTTTTTCTCCGCCCTCTCCTTGATTGCAATAGATAAGTAAAGAGCAACCTCGCTTTCAGTCCATTCGTCGAGTACGATGCACACGATGGTCAAATGACTAAAGAACTTGAACGATTAAATGAGCTGGATCTTGTAAATTTGCAGGTTGAACTGCTGTGCTACATGGAAAATCGGCTCATTTGGTTCTTTCCCTAAACTACTATACACAGTAGTAACAGCCTCTTCGACGGACACTTTTCGACATCTTTGCGGATGCATATAATCAACGAAGGGGTTACGTTATTCGAAAGTGATCTATGATTTTTCGAATGATTTGCTTAGATCAACGATTATGGAGGCCGTAGAAATAACGTAGCGCAACGTAAATTTCAAGAACTGTAGCACGATTTTGGAAATGAGTTTCAACAATTTGCAAGCGTTAATCTGGCATAAAGGCAATCTCAAACATATCCACAAAACTACTGTGCCACTGCTTGTGGAGTTGTGTGGATCGTAATGCTATTCTGCCATTCTATGTGGAATCTGCTCACCGGTGAAGCCAAGGTCCAATTGTTATTCTTCCGGCCTTTTGAAAAGCTCGACTGGCACTTAAGCCTCTCTTGCTTTTTGTATTGGACTTTTCAACGACCTTTGGTTTACATGGGCAAAATTTAGTTCTTTCGCCCAGCCTTAAGGTTTTATACTATCGGTTTCTTAATCTGAAGACGCCCACAAGTGAGTCTGCTGCTTATGAGATAAAGTTTTCTGCAGCAGGCTGACGTTCGTAATATTTGTTAAAGCCCAACGGAAGCATTTCATGTAATAACCGCCGGCATTTTCTGTCATATTTATCTGTTTTCGCAATATTTAGGCCATTTTCCCACTAAATTTAGATGAAGTAGGGTATAAAGCAATTCCCCTTGTGGCTTTTGGCAGAGATTAATACTCACTTTAAAAGAAAAATTCAAAAACTCCGTGTCCAATGTAGTAAAGATTTGCCACATAATCATTGCTTATGATAGCACTATCTCTGACGAAAGAAGATAAGTCGCATGTCGCAAGACCAACAGTCCATGAACGTCATATGCATACAGAAGAAACTGTGGCGAAACATCCCGAATAAAATATGCCCATTCCCCATTTAAGACCATTGTAGGATTTCTGGGCACTTCAGATCGATACAGACGATATTGTTTATCTTTCCAAGCTTTGGGCTGTTCATCCTTGATTACCCATTAAGTTTCTCTTCCACGAAACCCAATTTACTTCCCTGAATTCAGATAATATTTCCCCGTCGTCTCTCCATAACTATTTCAAATATTTTCATTGTGTGCGACATAAGTTCTACCGATTGATAGTTGTTTCAGTTTCTTGTGTCGCCTTTGCCTTTATACAGTATAACAATCCGATAACTTCTCATCAAACCTAAACAATTAAAACCCAATATTTCCATGTTTCCCCATTATTTGAAGAATATGTGATCTTGCCTGAACACACGCATTCGGTTAATTTTGTTCATTGCTCCCGTTGCCGAAATATGTGACGTTTCTTCTTTTTGTGCGCAGATCGTTAATCCACGGAAATTCTTCGTTGAGTAACACCTAAAGATACACATTTCCCGATATAAAGAATCGCTGCACATCCTTAACATACTTTTGAGATAGAATCCCCTGCATCACTATTTTTGAAACATCAGCACGATTGCCTGATGAATTCGCCCAACACAATGCTTTGACTGCCACAGCATCTGTTCTAGTTTCCACTTTATTCGCCTTATCGGTTTCGCTATTTCTTCAATTCTACGAGTAAGACCATGCTTGACGGGCTTTCTTTTTGCGTTAATTGCCATTTTTGTTTAATCGTTCCACCACTACGTTTCCTTATTTATGTAGGGCGGGCTTTCCTAAGAACCGAACAGAGATTTCGTACTGCATTGACTATATCTTGATTCAAGGTATTTTGGAACCATGCCTACAAAATTTACAGTCCAAAACTGGACTTATTTCTTTGTTAAAATGTCCCGGAAATGCTTGTTCCGGTGGGTTTTTCTCTGAGTTCTTCACGAAAAACGGTAAATGCTCATCTATCTATCTATCTAAAATGCTATATGTAATCAAGTGCCGCTCTGACTTAACGAACAGCGCATTGAGTTTCTCATCTCGAAACTGTTTCCTCCATGGAGTAGCGGGCAAGTAAATCGAAAAACATTTTCTAGTTTGAAACTATTGCTCGTCATGGTGCCGAAGTTGTAGCTTGCGATACGTAGTTCGATGCATATTTCTATTCGTCTCGGAAAAGGTGTCCGGTGCGGTAACGTATTTCTTCGTACTATTCTTCCTTCTTTAGAGCGGCGGTGGTTGCACTTTTATTTTGCCCACCCGGTGGTCTTAATGCTCCTATGGCTCATCTTGCATTTTAAAGTGCCTGAATATGCATATTTCTGTTCGGAATTTGTACACTTGGCATGGTTTTCTCACTTTCTGATAAAACCAACACCGTTTCTGCAGTAACACCTCTCCATGACCTCGAACAGGCACTTCTCAAATGTATCGCTCATAGAATTGGCAACTAATGACCTCGCCTCTTTGCCTTCAAGCATCAGATGACCTTAATGGGATATTCACATTCGCTGTATTTATCTGGTTGGTATTGGCTTCTTCATAAGCCCGGAATACAGGAGTGCCTTGCGTAACTTGTGTCGCGCTGATGTGAATGTGAGCTGGACGGCTCTTTGATTAGCGGGCCATCAGAGTCCACCTCACCAATTATTACCTCAAAGTTGAAAGGTCTGTTGTTCCTCTCAGTCTTTTTGAGTTGGACTTCGAATGGGATATGACGGAGTTGTCATTCGTGTTTAGGCCGGCATATTTTTCCTCTTTGACCAAGTATTTTGACAGACTTTGACATTACGAATCTCGGACACTGGCGTCTTTAACTTGTTAATTCTTGGTTGACAATTATTCCATATCACTCATGTCTTAAAAATTGATCTAAACGAAACCGTTTTTATCTATTATTGCAGATGCTATCTATTTATCCTCGTCGCGGCAAATGCTGGAACCCATTATGGAGGAAACCTCTGAAGATGAGGAGAGCAGTCCAAATAGTTGGACGCAATACGAAAACAATAGTGCATGGAGCTCAGAGTCGGAAACCGGTTCTGTAATTCGAATCGAATTAAATGGAGGTAAGTCATATTGAATTTATATTAGAAATTGTCAAACTTATGCCCAGTTTTGTTCCAGATCCCGATTCAATTTCAGAACGAGACTTTGCTTGCCCAGCAAAACGTGCACGACGTGACGAATTCATCATTGGCGGTTTGCTAACATGTCAACCAATAATTGACGAAAGCGGCCACCTACGAAAATATCAACGAAACGATCTTCTAAATACTGCAATCGATAAGATTAAATCAAACGAAACGAACTCTTTGACAACAAGCCTAAGTGGCGGCTCAACAGGGCAACGAAAACGCTTTGATGAATTTTACTGCGACATGGATAGCATCTCATGCAACTCTCTAAGTCGGTCCTCATCATTGATTCAATTTGAAAGTCTTGAGAGGCAATTACTTAACGAGCAGGGCTTGTGTTCATCCCTTGGAAACTCATCACCGTCGTTGTTGAGTTTTGAAGGCGGCTGTATCGATGGAGGAACCGGAAGTGGTTCGAACTCCAATCGCGGCTCAACAGGATGTCTAAAACGTTATGAAAGTTCAGACGGTAGGCTACATCAGACCTACTTCGATCTGGATAAAATTGATTTTGCCGAAAATCTACACTTCACCTCGACGGCGGCTAGCAAAAGTGACTCAGAATCATCCAGTGATAATAGTGTGGCCTCCCATAAGGTGTTAAGTGCGACAGGTGCTGCGCATACAAAGGCCTTTCTTAAGGGCGGTAAAAGTTCTGCTGAAAATTTAAGCGAAGATAGCGGTTATTGTGAGCATATTCACTCGGTGCTAAGAGCAAAATCAAAAAGTATACCAAATTTCGAAAATTTCTGCGAAGAAGATGAGTTCTATGATCACCCGGTGGGAAACAGCAACGAACTTCGCAAGTCACATTCCAAAATCCAGGCAACACCGCTTGAAGATGCTCCAAAAATAGATCTTCAAACTGTGAGCAGCAATGGGGTAATAGAAGCAACGGTAGCTGATGCTGAAGATGATGACGACAACGACGTAGACGACGACGACGAAGACGAAGACGAGGAAGAAGAAACCGATGGCGACTGTTGGCATAACGGTGATAAAAATAGCCGACGGTCACCGTCCTCTTCATCGCCCATTTCATCCGACGAATCTTCAGCTACAACTACAAGTACATCAGAGTCGTCGTCTTGCGCATCGGCATCATCGTTCACATGGCGACCAGCCACATCAACGGCAACAACATCGGTAGCTACAGTTAGTACAGCGCCTACAAATAAAGAGAGCAATATGGCAGAAGGAGCACCACTACATCGATCGCCAAACCGATCATCCAGTTTGCCAGATATTCGCGTCGAAGAAACAACATTCGCGTTATCGCCAGCTGTCGGTCATCATCAGCAGGAACAGCGCCAAAATCAGCATTACTACTGCCAACAAGTGGAGCCAATTGTATTTCAATCGAACAGCACGGAACGAGTAGCAAGCGTACCGAACGGTCTCGATCGGATTGAAGATCACCCTCATCAGTATCATCAACATCTTCATTCACAAGCGGCTACCAGCAATAGCCATCATCATCGACAGAGGCGATCGTCGGCGCAGCGTCGCCAGCCGTTGCTGCGCCGTTCGCTCAGTGACTCGAGTTCATCTGATCTTGATGAAGATCAATCGGAGCAATCGTCGGTTGTTGGGCGTAGTAACAGCTGGAAACGAAATCGTAACTCCACATCTGCGGAGCGATTAGAAGCTACATCCCAAAGTGCACGCTCGTTGCATTCGATCAGTTCTGGTTCGGGCATTGGTTATATGAATGCCAGCTACAGTAACCTAACATTATTAGATTATTCGGGACAACCGCATTCGAATCGAAATAGTCTGCCTTTGGTGAACGAGGAGGCTAGTGGCAATTTAAAGAGAAATTCACGCGAAATGGGTGACTTTGGAGTTTGCATAACAACTGACCCACAAGAAACAGAACAGCAATTTGAAGAAGAAGATGAAGAGGTTCATCATGTCCAATTGACAATTCGCAAGCCAATAAGAAGAAATAATTCCAAAGCAAAAGCTGCCCCCAAAACATTCGACCAGGATCCCACCTGTTTGAAGACTAGCTACGCCGAAAGTTTGGAAAAGTGTAACTTCGACCCAATGGAATTGTCAGGCACCGATTTGACGAAAATTACCGCTAAACGTCGTTTCCATTCAACGTCAAAAAAACGTGCCGGTCTAGTGTCATCGACACCAAATTTGAATGCCTACAGTCATGAGGACACCGACGATGACATGTGCGTGTCATCAGCTCACACATCAATGCAGCAACTACCAACCGGAGAGAAACGATTGGGAATTCTTCTACCAGCCGGATCACGATCATCATTTTGCAAGGGAGTCAGCTTTTGTCCTGTGGTTTCAAAATACAGTTGGCAAGAACAAAGCTCTGAAGAATGTACAGAAACTCCAGCCCCTGTGCAAGCAAACGACGCAACTGTCATCGATATTAAAGAGACTCCACCGAAAGAGAGCGAATTCGAAGAGAGCACAGTTGGTGGTGATGAAGAGAATATCATCGAAAAAACATCGCGCATTGAAGAGAACGCCGTCAAAGAGAAAATCACGATCACTATTAACTCTGTGGTTGCAACAGCAGCAACACCAGCGACAGAAGCAAATCCACCACCATCGCCATCACACAACAGTATCAGCAGCAGTACTAAAGCGTCAGTTGTCGAACGTGGTAGTGACTGTTATAGATTCCCATTGAGAGCTAGCAACAATGTTGCCGTCAATTCATATGTTGCTCCTGTAAATAAAACTCCTCCGCCGCCGCGTACAATCGTCTTAAGTGCATCGAAAAAACTTTTCGCGGACAAACTTGATAATCCTCGTCCAGCAACGCCGGTTCCTCAAGTGTTAGCCTACTCGTCGCCTGGCCCAAGTGACAATATCAGTGCAACGAAAATGTCAAATTACGCGGTCAAATGTTCCGCCTCCAGTGGTGACTCGCGTTCACTCAACAACAACAACAACGAACTTATGAAATCCAAATTCAAAGCCGACGAGAAGCATCCTCAGCACAAGGGCTTCCTGTCACGTTTCGCAAACGGTTTTCGGTTCTCATTGCGTCGCAATAAGAAAAAACAACAACAGCAACAGCAACAACAAAAAGAACTCAAAGAGGCACAACAGAAACAAGGTCAATTGCCTCCTATCCCACCATCATCCAAGAAACCAATGCAAAATTCACCAGATTTCATTTACATCCCTTTAAAGGGGACGGTTTCAAAAAAATCATCATCAACATCAGCTGCTGGAAATGGTTCGACAGCGACAACACCCTGTAACAATGGAAAATCATCTCCATCACCTTCCATTGGTAGTAACCACGTGTTGAATGCAAAACAACAAACAGCACCCTTCCAGAAGCCACCCCGTGTAGTAGGGATGTGCGAGAAACGCATTCAAAGCGCAGGCCAGCATGCGCTCCAAAATCCCGGTCCACAATCGATCGATGAGGCATTCCTTGAGAATGAACGTAGTTACTATGATTTCAAGAATCAGTTGAACGTGAACGGTGTTTTGAACGGCAACGGTTGTAATACGGAAGATACCGGGCCAGCTATGAATAACAGCAGTCAGCATTCAATCCCTGCTGGTACAGATGTATCACTGTACCACTATCAGCCACAACAACAACAACAACAACAGCAACTAAATCACTATAAAATCGGACTGATTGAGACAAATCTAGATACGCACGAGACGAAGATTTCGGGAAAGACCCGAAGTCTGATGGAATTGGGTCCGCAACTGAAATATAATTTCTCGTCGAAACGGAATACGTCGGGCTATGAGGTTGACGACGACGACGACGACGACAATGGCGGTGACGATATAGACGATGATGCTAAGGGTTCGGGATACGAAGGCAAAAAAAGTGGGGTGGTTGGTGGTAACAAAAAATCGGGAGTGTTAAAGAACGGTGGTGTTGGGGTTGGTGGGCCAGCAGCAGCAGCAGCCAGAAGACCACACAAGAGTATGGAATTTTTATTGGATAAGGAGAATCAGAAGAATATTTTGGTGAGTACGTCGGTTATATTGTAGTTGCTTGTCAGTTTGGGGAGTTTGAATCGAAGTTACTGGTGTTCCAAAGAGGGTAGTCTAGTTTTACTTGTATTGAATGAAGGGTTGCTTTCACAAGCTTTCCATGGGACAAAGACTGTAAAAAGAAGAAAACGAAATCTGTGAAAAAAAAAACTATAACTAACTATAGTTGGATGAGGAAGGGATGGACCTTGTTAGGAAAAAATTGTAAAATTCTTTTGGGTAAAGTTTTGATCATTAGAAGTGAATTTTTCTGAAAGGTTGAGCTGAAATTTATTCAAAGAAATTCTGGTGGTAATTTATGCTTCTGCTTGGGCTGGTAACTAAAGGCAGACCCTCTTTTATGCGCACGAAATTACTATCAATTTGCTCTTCTCCAAGTTGTACAGTAGTAACCATCAGTTTTTCGTATTTTTTTTTTTGTATCTTTGTCCGATGATGTTGAGTTTCTCTACTTTTTTCATCGCCTTACGAGCAGCGCTTCACGTAACGATTCATTTTGAGTTGTTGGCTTTTTGTTATTGCAGAGCCTTGGTTTCTGCTGAGATTAGTCATCTTTGAAATTTGAACCAACCCCATGGTGGGTCTTGGATCCGAGCATTCTCTAAGAGTGCCCTTAAAACCAGCAGGAGACTGCTTCTCTATCTTGCAATGCAATTGGGTCATTTTTAACCAAACGGAAACTGCTAGTGAACTGTTAAAAGTAAAAGCATTTCTTGCAAATTTACATATTATTCAGCTGTTTGTCGTATAATAGCCTTTTCCCGTAGAATTGATTGAGATGCGTCCTGCTTAGCGAGTTCGGAAGCCGGAATAAATGGAATTTTTGTGCTCTCATGGGCCTTTTCAACAACTTTAATCGCCACCAGCTTCAAGAGACCCTCTGAAAAGATAGATAAATTTGAAATCAATCGCGACAGTTACACTCTTATCCATCCACCCATATGGGCAATTTTGCAAAAAGATTTTGTTCCCAGCTGTTTCCCTTTTTTTCATTCTTAGAAAATTACATAATTTTTCAGTACTAATTAGGAGAGTTACAATGGTGTTTATGGTCGGCGGTCTGGTCCCTAGCTTTTATGAAAAATTGGTGGAATTCTGTTTGTGACGTTCCTAAGATCAGCGTGAAATCGACAAAGTTGGATTTTTGGCCACACTTCGAGCTGGAGATGCACCCTTTCTGGTTCTTCTTGCTTGTTAGTCGCGATGTAGGTTCTTCACATTCTTGTCTCTATTTCTCAACAGAATTACAAATTGCCGGCACTAATTTTTTAAACTTTTCAGCGTTATTTTACATTCACTTTTGTAGTGCATTTTACCAATTGAAATGCGTTGTTGAAACATGAATCGCTCCAGTTTTACAAATGGCGAGGCTTTTATTTGACATCTGTCGAAAATTATCAGGTGTAAATAGTGAACTGTCAAAATTAAACCTTTTACTGTTCGCCTGAAACAGATCACTTTGCATGAAACCAGTTTTCTCTTTGACTTTTGAATTGTACGTCTTTTTGACACTGACAGCTCTGGTAAAATGAATTGCGATTACAGCCAACTTCGTATACCAATGTATATTCTCAAAATTTGACGTTTTATGTGATTGACAGAAAATGGATTGTGAAGTTTATACAGTCGTAGATGTTTTTGCGTGACACCGTTTATGGGCGAGGAAAATGACAGATGTGTCAGACTTTTATTCCAAAAAAGTGCCGTTCAAAGTCACTCGAGTTAGTTAGTTGAAGACATAGATTTGTTAAATTCACCGCAAGAAACAATGGGAATATTGGAATAAAAACAGATATAGAGCCGTATCTACTCTCGATGGAACTAAGCGCTCATTGGGCTGCTTATCAAACTAGAAGACACGGCATGTAGTGTGATACTTTACAGGGACGAGTATATAGAAACACCCAAAACCCATCCAGTACTCTACAGTATGCCATAGCGTTAATCTAGGTTTCTTCGGAAGAAAAATCAAGGTTGTTCTTTAAGCATTTGGGTGGCATCCTGATTCCCAAACTGTACTGTACTAAATATGTCTCTTCGAAAACGTCTGAGAAGCTGTCGTGGCTTTCTGGCACTTTAAATGGCATTTTGACAAAACATCGAAAATTTGTCACTTCTGCTTTTACCAGACTTCCGCGTCGACTTCTCATTTTAGTGACGGCATGTCTGAATCAATAACCCCCGAAAGTACAACGATGCCCTGGAGCGATTTTGACCAGAAAATGAGACGAAATAGGATGTAACACTGGTCTCTAATGACAACGAATTTCGATTTCACTCCTAGCTATGAACATTTAAAATTTGAAAATCGTTTTAAGTGGAGCGGACTAAATATGTGCATGCTCCTGTAAGGCAGCCTGAGTTGCGCTAAAAACCTTGATGAACCCTTTTATCACTTCTAAGCATTCGGAAATAAAAGGCTTCTTTTACTGCAGTCGAAGGGCTCAATTCATTGAGTCTTGTTGGGTTTTAATCATCAATCGGATCACGTGCAATGAGATCATTCATGAACTTGAAAGGCAGGGCTTAGAACAGAGTTTCTCAGGATCCAAATCTGCATTCGGACTGTCTGTGTCCTGGGTTAGGTCTTCCATTGGAAGTTTTTTTTTTTATAACTGCAGACGGTGGTGGCGGTGGCGCGATGGTTAGCTTATTGGACTATCAAGCAGAAGGTCCGTGGTTCGATCCCCGGCATCACCAACAATTTTTCGAATCGTCATCATCCTTTAGGCGGGCAATGGCAAACTCCCCAAAGTAAAATTGCCTATGAAAAAGCTTCTAAGGAGTCCGATAAACCGTAGGCCCCGCTCAGATGTGACGAAAATGACAACATGACCAACACAAATGAGTGTCAAGAAGCAAGGCCATGGTCCATATCGGGCTGCCAGCACCATAGTGTTTTTTTTTTTGTTTTTTGTTTTTAGAATGCATGGTTCTCCACGATACCGTCAGTACAAACGAACAACATCTCTGTTCACTGTTTCTGAGTGGGAAAGACTGTTAGCGGCTCATTGCCATCGTGGCAGTGCACATTTGGAGCACTACTTCTGTGAATGTCTGGTCTGCGGTCGCATTAATCTGAGTAGGATGTTTAGAAAGTCCCTGATGCTGGACGAAAAGTTTTCCAAAAAGCAATGTTTTCGCCCAAGAAGCTTTTGTCAGGTTGGCTAGGTTGTCAGTTATTAGGGTGGCGAAGAACCCAGGATGAAGGTGACTTATATCCCATCATCCCACTATTTTCTCAGAAATACCAATTAGTGTTAGATACATGGGATTTGGACTTTTGGCCCACATATGATTTGATAGACTGTTTTGGAAACCCTACTTTAGAAAACCTTAGTTATCCCTAATAATTTCTATTAAGCTTTATAACTCCAAAATAAATGTTTAAATCCTAAATCCGATGAGTAAAACTTGATAGATTCTAAATGATAACATTTTGTCAAATTAAGGAACAACTTTTGAGTCTGTAAAAGCTGTAAAAGCTGTACAGAATCATCGATTTTGTCAAGGGTCTGAGAATAACTCCGGCCCACAAAGTCTTCGAATCTAACCTAGAACAACAAGTTTAAGACAAAATTAACCAACTTGTAGTGAGGTTATGAAGGAGATTAAAAGGTCAAGCTGACTGGAGAGACATGTTGCCTTACAGGCTGTTACACTTTCATGTCTAACCGAAGTCCAGTGGTGTAAATAGCATCAAGGTTGGCCGATTATAATACAGGCCGAACAAGGAGGGACATTTATGAAACAGTTTTACTTCAGTCTGTGTCTGAAGTGTCTTCAGATATTTTTTCTGGGACCATTAACGTGAAGTCAATCTCATAAGTGGCAATCTTGCACTAGGAATTCTTTATTCACAGAAAAAAGTCAGCTAGTAGTGGCGATAGCAATCGAGAACCCCTTCGATTGTTAGAGGCTTTGCCGTAGAAATCCGTGAATTATTTGTTCCTTAATAGGTGATCTATGATCCGACGTATGACAACTTAACTCACTGATGAATTAGGTCAGTTCCAACTATGAAAGGCCACTCTTTGATTGAGATGGATTTTTAACAAAACAGTGAGTGGCATTTTTTGCACACTCCTTCATCCCTCAAATCCACCGTACTCTGTGCGTGATATTGTGTTAAAGAATATCTTTGTTATGCAGTGCTCCATGCAGACTTGCTATCAAAGGACTCATCTCTCTTTAAAAAAAAGTTTTTAAATGAATTTTCCATACGGGCTACTGGCATAAAAAGGACTCCTGTACGCAATTTGTTTTCAAAATTGTTTCCTAAATTGCATTATTCAAGCTCAGTGCCAAAGAGCACTTTCTCACTTTTTGACAACTTTCCGAAATTTTCGGAAATTTGACCACCAATACAGGATGGATGGCACTCCTTTAATGAAATTTTTACAAACTTTTGGCACAAGAGAAAAACTCGGTTTGATTTTGTTTTTTTTTCTTCTCGAAAACGTCACACATGAAAAAGTTCTAAAAGGCAAAGTTCATCTCTCTGATTTGATTGTCATCGTCATTCTAAGTTTCTGTTGTTTTTTTTTTATATTTTTTTATTACCTTTTTGTTTGTCTTTAATCACCTCTCTGGCATTGTATCTATAGTAGAGAAGTGGAAAAGCAATGTGCGCGGTGTGGAACCCATTCTCAGAATAAAGGAACAAAAACATTCTCAAAAACTTTTCATCCATTCATTCAGGTTTATGACGTTTGACTAGTTTTTTTTTTGTTTTTTTTTTTTTTGTTTAAGATTCCGCAAACATATTATTCCAGAGACGCAGGAAAAATTAATAGAAGACAATTAAAATGCTGTGGAATTAAAAATTAAAAAAAAATTAATTAAAATGTGCCATTCAAATATAGTATCTGAGAGATGAGATCAGCACGATGTCGGTCATAAATTTCACTGAAAACATTTGAAACATATTTGCGACGATTTTGATTATTGTTTTACTGTTTTTTTGTTGTTATTGTTTTTTCAAAAATGGGTTAATAGGCGGAGAGGTATTTTGTTTGTTAACACAAATAGAAATGCGAAGTGGAATGCCTTCACAAAAAAACTATGAAGACTTGATGGTAATGTAGCGATTTCAGGTAATTTCTCATAAAAACCCATGAATGGCTTAGTTTTTTGAATACACTTCACTTCTCTACGTTCGCGTCAAGCCGGGATGAACTTAAGTCCCAATCAGCTAAATGCATACAAGTACATCCTCTGGTATGTGCCTTCAACCTAGCACAGTGTTTTCTCGTAGAAAATGATGTTATTTCGTTAGTTATATTGGCATATGTTCTGGTGCCTTAAAGTGACCATCGCTTGCTTCTCATAACACACGAACAGAGATCTTTTGCTAACCACTTCACAACAAAGAAGAATGTAAGTCACACCTTATCCAAGCGGGCTCTGTGATCTATGTGAATGCGGGTAGGCATAGACCACTATCTTCTTTTTCTCCGTTTCTTAACCATTGAACTTCACAGTATGGCAAATAATATCCCGGACTGACTCTAGAAACCACGATTTCTTTCGGTTTACTTTTCGGTGTTTTTGTTTAAAATATTCTCCTCCCGATTCAATACTATTGTTACAGCGATTCAATGTCTGCTCTAACTCATTTTGCAGAATTTCCTCTAGTTTTGCTTCATTTCAAAGCTAAAGGGTTTTCCAATAAGGACCTGACAACTTTTTTTCAAAATAAAACGCAAACCATTTGAGATATTTCAAAAACTTTATTATCGGCTTGAAGTACAATCAAAACATTTATGAATGGAACTTGACTTCGTTCATATGGCCACCGCGAGCACGTTTGCAGCGGTCGATTCGTTGGACCCAATTTTCAACGCCTCGGCCACACAAGTCGGCCGAAACGGCCGCTATTTCGCGTTCAATGTTGGCTCTGAGCTCTTCCAACGTTTTCGGCTTGATGGCATAACTCAATGACTTAACGTAGCCCCACAGAAAATAGTCAAGCGGCGTTAAATCGCACGAACGAGGCGGCCAGTCGACTGGCCCATTTCTTGAGATAACACGCTCACCATACTTACTCTTCAATAAATCGATTGTAACGTGTGCTGTGTGGCTTGTTGCGCCATTCTGCTGAAACCACATGTCGTTCAAGTCCATATCTTCCAATTCGGGCCAAAAATATTCGGTAATCATGGCGCGATAACGCTGACCATTCACAGTAACGTGACGATCGTTATCGTCGACGAAAAAATATGGTCCAATAACGCCGCCGGCATGCAAACCGCACCAAATAAAACTTTTCTACTCAGACAATCATCTCGGTATACTTGTTGCATCAATCGGAATGTTTTTTTTACCAAGTTTTATGCGGAATTTAATGGACGCTCTTTATTGCATGCTAAAATTGCAATATCAAATAAATAGGTTGGCTTGAAAAAAATTGTTTATAATTGTTAAATGTCAACCAAATGTCATGAAATTCGGACAAATAGATGCCGCTCTTGATTGCTGAGATACGACTCGAGTCCGGGATATTATTTGTCACATTGTGTATATACTTTTATTTCCATTTCAACCAAATTTTTGAAACACTTTTTCACTCCGATTGTGTTACCACCAACACATGTGATTTGAACGCATCAACCGCTTCTTCAGGTGCCGAAAACTGTTGACCTTTCTTAGAGCGGATGTTTTGAATGAAAAAAAAAATATGTGAAAGCTTGCATTGTAGTGGTGGAGAATGATTTGTCTTCTGCGATTGGTTTCCCTTATTTTTCCAAACATTTCTAGCAAACATTCAGAATTAACCATTCTACGTTGCTCCCATGGCACGATGGTGACATATCGGGTTTATAAGCATAAATCCATAGTCTGTCGCCTGTCACGATTTAATGGACATCTTGAAGCACCGCGATTAATTTTTTTTCAACATTTCTTGACACCAATCAACACGAGCCTTCTTTTTGAGAGATTGTCAAATTAGATGCCACCCAATGTGAACAAATCTTTTTGATTTTTGCATGCATCAGCCCACTGCATCGAATTTCTCTGGCACAAAACCGATTTTGGACGACCTTCACTAAATTTAACGTGTAGCGAAGTGTTACCACTAATGAATTCGGAAAACCAACGAATCACGGTGGCTCGAGATGGTGCTTCATTTCCAACAGTCGAAGCGATTTAATCGACACACTGTTGTAAGTTTAAAAGTCATGAAAATTCGTCGCACGAAAATATTTTTTCAAGTAACTGTACACAGCACAAATAGCACTTGTATGACAAAACGTTCTGAATACGGTTACCCTTAACAATGTCAAACTTAACGATGACAATGTCAGATTTGACATATTCAGACTGGTGTTGCCATATCTCAACACTTAAGTAGCAATCCTCGTAATCGTATTATGAGCTGCTACGTTGTCGTTGCTTGTAATGGTATTATCATCGACAAAAAGTAGAGAAGTCATTCCCCAATAAAAAGCAACGAACCTTAAACATTCCCTTGATGTACCCCATTTATTTCCATCTTAAAATTTTGCTCTTACTCGTACTCGTATTTCTGTTGCAAAGGGTGTTGATCTTTGAACAAGAATAGCTTACAAAAAAATCATTGTTTGGCGAGTCAAAATGAAGAAAGTAACACCGAAAGGACACTTCCGTATCAGTCTTCATTTATGCAAATGTACTTTTATTTTCCTTATAATCGACCAAATTAGCTCGCTTTTCTCTGGATGAACTTTCAAGAAGCTGCAGCCGTAGAAGAAGAAGCTGTAGAAGAAAGTGTGACGGAAGAACCTGAACTATCCATTCGTCGCCAAATGCGACGATTCTTCAAGAACGACGATTCTTGAAGAATTTTGTGGGAAGACCTCGGCCTACACTCCTAAAAAAATTAGCTCGTGCAGACACTAAGACCATCACTGCCAATGTCTTTCAACAGCAGTTCGCGGATTGACAGCTTGAAGTCGACCCTTATTTTTGGGCTTGTCCACAAAATTAATATTTTTATAGTGAAGATACTCATTACACCTACAAAGGTGTGCTGTTTTCTGTGATTTATGTCTATTTGTTCGAAAATATGGACGACATTGATCAGAAGAATATGTATTCCCACCATACTTAGATTCTCAAATAGATTTTAAGATCTTGACGCCGTTGATATAAAACCTTTAAGAACTCTATCGACCACTTTTCCAAACTAATTAAGACGATCTGCAGGTGTTTCGAAGAGTCGCGATGTTTTTCTCTGTCATTATTCGGAACCTTTCAATCGCACCATGTGTGTTGAATTAGGCCTATTAAATTGCATTGACTGGCATGGGCTGTTGACCATCTCACGTATATTTTTATATCACATTCACCGATCGATTGCTGTTACATATTCTCGTCTCGCTTTTGCCTTTATACTGTGGGACATTAAACTGTTGCTCGGCGTCGCATCGCTTTTCATAATTTGTTGAAGCAAAGCCTAAGGCATTCCTTCTACTACTTCCTTAACATTAGTTTCCCTAAAATCTGCTGTTTCATCTTCGTATTCTACAGCGTTTGACTTCGCAGGAATTCTACACACAGAAAAGCATACTTACAGGAATCATTCCTGCTCGCTTTCAATACATTATATTTCGGCAAGTAAACATCTTGGGAGTTTCAACTTCGATAATCTCACCAGTCAAGATGTAAGGCGAACTAATCACGCTTAAAGTAGTGAGTCATGTTCGTGATGGCTTACCGGTGGGCATTTACGATTCAGGAAACGGCTAAGTTATATCAATGACGATATTATTCTCTGCCTTGAGGTGTGGTTTCTATGCCATTGGCAATAGCACTCGTATTAGGCATTTTTTGAACCAACCTCTTAATTTGCATTCTCTTCTGATGTTGCATCGTACATTTACCGGAGCAATGGCCAACTATTCCGCCCGCATGTTCCCTTTCTGTACTTCAAATTCCAAAACGCCATAAGAGTTTTATTTCGGCCTGATATCCCTTGTCAGAGAGAAATGTCTCTGATTATAATTAATAAAAATTTAAAAAAAAAAGTTTCGGAGGTAGGACAGAGCCCTGTGGCACCTCAGCATTCATTTAATTGAAATCACACTTAAAACCGCCCAAAACAACTCAAATTGAACGTTCCAGAAAGTAGTTTTTCATGAATTGAAGAAGAAATTCATCGAATTCAAGTGCTCGCATCTTCGACAAAAGAGCATGATGCCAAACTCTGTCAAATGTCGTCGAATTATCAACTATCTTGCTTCATCAATTTGATGTTTTGCCTCCACTTTTCGGTGAGACATGCCATCATATCACCAGTAGACCAGTTTCAATGAAAATTACACACTGTCCTTCACTATCAAGCTTCTGAAGGAATAAAAGGACGTAAGTTAAATTGGTCATTGCGATTGAAGAAAATGAAATTCGCTTTTTTAGGCATCCTCTGGACAGATGCTGTTGTCCGTTTTCTCAGAAAGAGTCCTCAAAGATCCACACCTTGCTTTTGCCACCGAAAACAAAAGCCTTCAAAAGAATCTAAAACAGCGGATTTGTATGTGTTAACATCGTTTAAAAACCCTTACTTTTAGCCTTGTTAAATACACAACAACCAGATTGACCTGTCCAACGAGCTGACAGTTGAACGATCTTGTATTTCTACTACCTTTGAGAGACTCTATTATTTTTCGTCTCATATGACTCGTTTAGGAAAAACATTTCGGCGGTTCCCGACTAGTTTAAACTTCTTCGGTTTTCGTCTGCCATGTTAGCCTTGTAATTTCATTAAATCTAATTAGAATAACCGACAGCTTCTCCAGTTCAAAATGTCGGCTTCGTTTTAATTACTAAAAAGTGAAAGAAGCTTTCCCCGAAATTCTCATCATATCTGCACTTCAATTTTCTTTTAGGCTAATTAAACAGAAGTTAATTTTAGCCCGAACTGCAGCTGGTCATCAAAATGTTGTCAGACACAAGACCACCAATGGGGAACAATTTTATATTACTCTTGTTTCAGCACTTACATTTGAAGATCACACGCTTGCTCCAACATTGAGAATGACTATAGACCTTATACGAGTACTGTCTACCTTTAAAAGAATGAAGGTCAGTGTCAAGTAATGTTTTGCACAGTTCATTGCATATTACTGTATCTTGTGTTTCTGTTTTCTGTGTACGTACATACATACGTATCTATGGATCAGAGAGATTCAAATAGGAACAAAAACCAAGATCGTGGAATGGAGTGTACGTATTAAAGTTAGATTGTTGCTGAACTCGCATTTTCTCCCGCCAAATTTGTCATAAAAAGGATAGAATTAAACTCTCGAATTTATTTTCTATTGTTTCTGCTTACAATTTTGAACGCATTCCTCTAAGGCTTAGTCTGCACTGGTCCCAATCTTTCTACTCGCTTTCTAAACCCAATTCGAGCATAACATGAAACTCACCGAAATGATCGACAGAAGTACGATCTTTCTTACGATCATTTCAATTTAACTACCACCTGTCAGCCATAAAAACATCATTTTTGTTTATATTCGTCTTCTTCAGATGTCATTTACCACACTGGCTGATAGATAAAAACATATGATCAACGCCGTATTCACTGATCGAGTAAAACAGCAAAACATAGAAAAAAAATCAAAACATCTCCGGAAACCAAAGAGAACCGTAATGTTAAAGAGTTTTTTCACTCTCATTTTCTTCTCTTCGATTTTGCCGATCTTTTCTTGTTACTTCTATCTATCTTCCTCTTTATTCCGTCGACTTTTGGCTTAAATTTAACATGGAAAAAACATAGAAAAATCTATGGAACTCAATTGATCGTCAACTCTCTTGCTTTTTTGTGAGTTCTCTTGATCAGTTTGTTACTTCTCTATTTTGACATTCTGGTATATGTATGGTTTTTTTTATTTTATTCATTCAAATCACAAATATTTGCTTTGACAGATGATAAATTTGTTTTTTTGATTTAAACCATTGGAATGGGATTAGCATAATTGAATTCTTCATTAGAGACCACTCGCTTTGGATTAAGAAGTCGTCAGTAGTTTGGCGACTGTTGTCCGTTTGCCAAATGTAGAAAACAAATTCATTAAACAAAAAATATTGTCCCGTCTTTAAAAAATAAAAAATAAAAAAAATAACAACAAAATTCGCAATTTAATAATCAGCCCAAGTATGAGTATCTGTAATTTGTTCAATTGATTTATTGCCCTTGTGTCGATTACGCTGAAATAAAGATAACCTCTAAACTGTTTGGTTTTTGTTTTTGGAATTTTCAATTTTCTTTGGTAAACATGGCCACAGTGATATGATTAGCCCGATTCGGCCTCACAATAACCATTGTTAGCCAAAGTCAGTCACTGATTACGTCATGAGTTTTGCGAAAGCCAAAGCCCATTCGATTGTAAGTTTACAATCAGTTTTTCACAGATTAATCGCCAATGACATCATTTTCTTTGTAGATAATTTCCTTTGAGATTTTTCTCGTCTCAATTAGCATTTTACAATGGGCTCCAGAGGCAATGTCTTTGGGTATGAGTACGAGTATACATAATACATACGTGCTGTGCCGATGACTATAGTTTTCTCAGAATGTGCGGAGTGAATAGCCAGATACTATCATAGATATATGAGAAAATGTCTTATAAGTAGAATATGCGAAGTAATTTTGTAATAAATTCGCAGCCTACAGATTTAGATAAGCTGTCTGTGAATGGAGAATGAAGGAAAATGTCCGCGCAACCAGCCACTAAACGGTAATAGAAGCGTTGCGACCCAAATTTTGTACAACCCACGAGGTGACGGCGTGAAAGGAAAACCGCTGTTGGTCGAGGTCAGCCAAATAACTTTTGTTTTGACGGCAAAGTTTTTTTAAAAAAAAAATTGGCAACTGTCAGGTGAATACGGAGCTTGCCGAACGGTATGGACTCTGTCTTTGATCCAATAGTCGCGTGCAAGATGAGATGTGTGATGCTGGTGCGTTGTCGTGGTGAGGAAACCAAACTTTTTCCCTCAAACGCTTAGATACGATAACGTAATACTTTTTATTTGATGTCTTGCCTGGCTGGAGAAATTCAGAGTTGACCACACCGCCGTTACCAAAGAAAACGGTCAACAAAGCCTTGATTTTGGATCGACTCTGTCGTGGATTCTTGGTGCTTTAGTTGGTCTAAGAAGCGCCATTCTGGTGATTTTTAGTTAATTTCGATGTCATATTCATAGACCCATGCCTCGTCGTCGGTAATGATGCCATCGATAACATTTTGGCCCAAAGAAAGCGTTTCTTTAGCGACATCAATGCGATGCGATCAAGGTGCGCTTCAACGAAGCTTTGCCTGGGCTATTTGTTGACCGGGCACGGTTCTCTCAGTGCTTTTTCTTCGCATAAAAGAGGGCTTAGCGGGATGGCTAGCTGCTTATGTGGAGCTACCTATGAGGATTCACTACATGTTCTGTGCGAGTGCCCAATTTACTCAGATGTTAGATAGACTTGCAGGCTATGGGCATCATCTTTGACGGTGACGCCTTCGATGTCCGTGGAGTTTTCACGTTCGAAAGAACTTGTAGCTTTGCAAGATAAGTGTTTAAATATTCAGTCCCAAAGGCGGTCAGTCCTGAGCTGTAAGGCGTCCAACTGGAAGTGACCGTAAGATTTCGAAGCTCGACCGGAAGCTGTATTCTGGTACTACGGGACGTCAGGGGCCCCTGTAACTTCTGTTCCAGCCTGACTTAGGAGTAGACGCCCATGTGGGAGTATCGTGGTGACTATGGTTTATACCCAAAGTCGCGGGGAATAGACCAAGTGGTCCTTGGACGTCGCATGCTTGAGCATATATTCTAGCGAGCTACGACATGTGCTCAACTATTTGATTGGCTATGGAACTGATTGGTCTGCTCGATGTGGAGTTACACCGCAACCGGGTGCCATGACTCCCATTTTGAAATCTTGTGCGAAGGCGCACTGTAGGCTTGAGTCTTCACGGCAGGTACCTACGTAAAATACTAGTGACATCGTCTCGTGCCAAAAACATTGTGCATACCGCTTTTTTGATGTTTATGTCATTCTTACTGGTGGATAGATGACCGAAACGAGGCAAATCATCAAATTTATCCGCAGATTTACATAACGACACCATTAATAGTGATGAAAGTTAATGGACCAACTTGCCTGCCTTGTGGAACACCGTAAGTGGCTTTAATTTCAAATAGCAGCGATCACCTGAGTAGTAGATATTGGGATCTTTTCTTCATTATTTTCCTTGTAATGAAAATCTTGGAATACATCCCCCAAATTGAATGAATCGTTCTAAAGGGTCATTCATTTTTTCGATTTCGAAAGTAAAGCTAAATAAGACACACACAGCGATACATTTTTGATGAGAATTCTAATTCATTATAAACTTTGGACTTTGTCACTAATTGTGAAAAACAATATCATCCAAATGGCCGGATCGGGAAGGTGGCATGCGATTCCCTTGAGGTAATTGTTAACCACTTTTTCGCACATTTCGGGCGGTATCTCGGCCATAACTTGAGTAATGTTGGTTTTAAATGCGTCTAGAGTTTGGAGATTATTCGCGTAAACACGGTCTTTTGCGTAGCCCCACAGGAAAAAAAATCGCATGATCTTGACGTCGCCAAAATGTGAAATTACGCGACCAGGAAACTTCTCACGCAACAAAGCCATAATTGGTAGTGTTGTGTGGTTTGTTGCCCCATCATGTTGGAACCATATAAAGTCCAAGTCATGATTTTTAATCGCCGGCCAAAAAAAATCGGTTATTATTCGACCATATCGCTCCGAATCGACTGTAACCGTCCGCCCATTGGCATCTTCGAAGAAATACGTACCATTGACACCTTTCGACCATAGAGCACACCAGACAGTCACTTTGTTTGGATGCAACGGCACCTCTTCGATCACTTGTGGGTTTTCTGAGCCCCATATGCGACAATTTTGTTTGCTTACATACCCACCGAGTGAAAAATGTGCCTCATCACTGAAGAAAATGTCGTTCGAAAAATCTGTGTTTATTGTCTGTTCTTCCAACATCCAAGAAGTCTCAATTCTTGCGTAAGTTGAACTTTATAAGGATGGAGATGCAAATCCAAATGCAAAATACGAGGTGTACGACACGTTCAATTGCTGCGAATGCCGGGAAATCGATAAATTCGGATCATCAGCAACACTTGCACTTACAGCAGCAATATTTTCGACAGAGCGTGCATTACGATGATGCACAGGCCTTGCGACATCAGTAACGCTTCCACTCTCTTCAAATTTCTTCACAATTTTACCGATTTCTTGCGTAGTCAGTCGATTATGACAACCGTAATCATCGCGTAATGCGCGAAAAGTATGGCAAACATTCAACTAATATTATGGCTATGACAGCTGAGTTTGGCAGGTGTCAAATGACAGCGTTACCAACTTTAAACTACGAAATGAATGACCCAAAGTGGAGTTTGCGTCAACTCAGCCTTTAAGCGGTCTGCGGAAGTGGTATTTTCATTTCATCATGGGCAATTGTAACTCTATTCCTTATTTCTAGAGATTTCAACTTGTGCCTTTCAAGTTTTACCTTTTGGATTGGCACCTTTCAATTTCTTCAATCACTTGCCGGGCTTTTTCTAAGCGAATTATTTTGTTACATGTACTCGGCTGCATCCTGGATTACCCGGGCAATTTTGCTTGATTTTAAGCCCATTGAACTGAAAACGAGCAAACGATCGCTTTCAAGATTTATAAAGAGCCCAATTTGCCAGCTCCTGTCCCAAATTCTGGTTTCGTAGCTTTAGTTACTGCACCTGTTGAGAGCATTTCGCAACAGTTTCCACTAAGTGTACGATTAAAAGCCAAACATTTGCTGTCGATGTTGAGATCTTTCGCTGCACTCTCACTCAGAGCGGCTATAGTTATTGTTGTACACACATTACGTTGACGTGTTGTTACCACTATGTCATGAGAAGGATTTATCGACAACAAAATTTATCGACAACACGACAAATAGTAGATTGTTTAGCCCACCAAAACACACCCTATATTAAGAGTGTCAATAGTTACAAGTCAAAATCAAAGACTGGCCCAATGTGGACTGGTTAAGGTAAAGGACTTAGGCACGTACCAATTGTACATTCCCATCAAGAGAATAGATTAAAAGATACGCTTCAAAGTAAGAAAACCCCAGGGATCTGTCATCATCATCACACATCACAAACGATTTGCAAAAGATTACCAGGATGTTTGCCAATTTTGTTTCAACGAATTGTCGAAGTGAATGCTCCTTCTCAAACAAAGAATATTCAAATAAAGACATCTTCTTGCAAAGTACCTATGACTACAACTACTACTAGATACTCGTATGTTTGTACTTTCCTTTGATATCAAAACAGTCATTCCATATCCATGCCGACAACATCACATAACCTATGTATATTCCCAGCAAAATTACTGCATCCCTCATTTATATGTTATGCTATTCCTCGTCTTTCATCTGGCTACCCTCTTCTGCTTCTATTGTAAATTCGTTCAATTCTCTGGCCTACTTCTGTGATTTATTCCATCACATCACATTGTATCCTCTAAAGCAAATAATAGTCTTGCCTGCCTCCAGCCCCTGTCTAACTAATAAACCACTTCTCTGTGGTTCTTAGGCGGAAATGAAAAAAAAATATAACGCGTAGACAGACAGATACAAAAGGCTGTGAATGCCCTTACAATGTCTCCTCGCCAATTTGGACAACCCCATATGGCATACCACAGCACACCATAGAGCAACAAAACAGTACAACCCAGTAAGAGATACTATTTCAGCGCAAAAAATAAATTTATATTTCCCCACATCCCAAATTAGGCATCGGCAACGTTTTCTGTCGTGCCGGTGGCGGCGTCTCCAATTGACGCATGGATCGAATTACAAGAACCCTCATTCACACCACCGACCGGTCGGTCGGTCGGTCGGTTGTACCAAGCAGCAAGCGGAGTCACGCAGTACCATCGCCATGATGAGTTGTTGCCTCTGCCAGTTTGGTTATATCCCAAATAGGAGTTCGCAAAGCCATTTCGCATTCGTTGATGTGTGATGTACGGTACGTGTACGATGTATCTAACATCCGTTGGATATAAATTGGATATGTACCTTCCTTACAATCTCCCTCTCTCTCTCTCTCTCTACCTCTTCTATCTCTCTAAGTGTCGTCGCGATCAAATGTTGGAACTGCATCGCACCCCAAAAAATTGTCTGTCTGAATTTATATGCTCGTACTGTAAACACTGAAATATTGTGGATTTTGCAGGTACTTTAGCTGCGATACAGATAAAGTACCGTTGATTAAAATGGTATCTGTGCTTTTTATTAAGAGAACACCATTGACGCGAGGATTAAAAAAAAAAAAAAAAAAAACTCTTCGACGTCTACCGATGACGGGAATAAACCGTCAAGGAAGAGGAACCATCAAGCGGATGTGGAAGTATTTAGAACGGAAATTTTAACACACTTGTGTTGAGTTTTTGTTTTACTCGTATTTCTTCCTTTTCGCAGGATATTTACAGGAAACAACTTAATGGTGATGGATTATAGCTTTTTGCCTGTTCTATAGAAAACCCTGCAGTCTTTTGTTTGAGAAATTAAATTGTCGGTAACGTGTCGACTTATTTCGAAATTGTTTATTCAAAAGAACGAAGAAAACATTTTGCGAAAAGTCGGAAATTCAAAAGAAAACACAACAAACACTGACAGCTCAGTCCTGGGAAAGTAATTTACAAGGCACTTTTGATTTTTAAGCGACTTTTGTGTATTTATGATGAGAATATTGCTTTAATTAATTTCAGTTCGTTGTTTGGTGGAGAATGTCTATGATAGAACATCTTCGCACTTGTGTGGAAGACTCCCTCATCAAGATTCCTGTTAGAAATGGGACATGCCCTCCAAAGTCTCACCTTGACTTTGTGCACTCTGGGAAACCTGAGCATCCTTGAACGACGTGAGGAACATAATACAAATAAACAGGTGTCACCTCAGAATCACTATTCATCAATCAATCCTTAAGCTGGAAAGGAAACTGCTATTTGAACTTTTCTCGTCGGTACCAGCTGGCAGTAATCAATAAAGACGTTTTCGTACCTCTCTAGGATATACTCGTGCTACATGTTGATTGATTATAAGAATTTAAGTATCATTGTGCCTACAATTAATGGCTGGGGAGTCAAGTAGACGGAAAACCGTCAATTTTTTCAAAAATGACAGCACTTCTTACCGAATACAGGGTTCCAGGTTACAGTGTAAGAAAGAACATTACCGTGCCATGGTAGCAATTAAAAAGGACAGCATATCCATGCCACCAGGAGCTGAAGACAGAATGTCTGGAAATATTGGTTAAACATCTTTTTGCGTTCTTAGCCCAAAGAAGCAGTGATCGGCATCAGTTATTCTTCGTTTGAGCTCAGCCCTGGTGTCGTTTTCTGAATCCAAAGCGGAGCCTAGGTAGACAAAGTCCTTAACTACTTCAAGGCTTAACCCATTTTCGCCGCTTCCATCTCAATACTCGCGAAAGCGCCACTGACATCACGCTGCTTTCTCCCCATTATGTCAATATCGTCGGCGTATGCGAGTAGCTGGACGGACTTTTGAATGATAGTGCCTCTTGTGTTTGCTCGTGAGTTTTGCACTATTCTTTCAAGTACGATGTTGAAAAATCGCATTACAGCGCATCGCCTTGTCTAAATCCTTTCTGGACATCAAAGGTCTCGCTGAGATCTTTACCGACCTTGATGGAGCAGCGTGCATTCTCCATCGTCATCCTGCACAGACGGACGAGTTTGGCAGGGATGCCAAAACTAGACATTGCTCTGTATAGCTCGTCTCTGTAGATGCTGTCATACGCGGCCTTAAGATCGATGAATAGGTGGTGTGTATCGATCTGAAGCTCATGGGTCTTCTCCAAGATCTGCCGTAGTGTAAATATTTGATCGATGGTGGACTTTCCTTGACTGAAGCCACACTACACACCTATCAGATTGTTGACCAACGTCTTCAGGCGTTCACACAATAATGCAAATAACATTTTTGTATGTGATGTTAAGAAGACTGATGCCTCTGTAATTGGCGCAGTTCAGAGGGCCTCATTTCTTAAGGATCGGATAAACAATGCTAAGGTTCCATTTATCGGGCATACTTTCGTCCGACCATATTTTACAGATGAACTAGTGTATGCTCCTTACCAAGTCATCGCCTGCCGCTTTAAAGAGCTCGGCAGTCGGGTTGTCTGCTCCAGCAGCTTTGTTGGACTTCAGCTAAGATATTGTAATCTTCACTTCATCCAGGGCGGGTGGACGGAATTGTTGGTCTACATCGTTCATGTTGAAAGGTTTATTCTGCCTGACAGTGGTATTTGTTTCGTCATCGCCATTTTACATTCGGCAATTGCCAACAGAAATTACCTTTCCAGATTCATAGCATCGACTGCCACTCTACTACAATGTTCCCTTGTTCGTCTTTACAGGCTTGTGTCCGTACAATGTTTTCTTTTATTTTTAGGAAAAATTCCGAATCTCATTGCTGGAGTAGCATTTCTCAATTTTCGTCTCTCCTGTTCTGCTCATAGAGCTCGTGAGCAGCTCTAATCCTCCTATGCAGTGCCGCTTTGTATTCATCTTGCTTAGCTACATGTGCTTGCCGGCATTCGTCATTTTACCAGGGGCTTCGTTGTGGTGGTCGAGTGTAACCCAGTACATCAGTATCGGCTTTTTGGTAGTGTTGCCACTGGTCTTCGATGCTTGACGCTGGCGGCAAGGGACCTTTTAAGAGATTAAGAAAGACTCGATCGGAAAAGGATTTTGCTACGAGTATCTCTTGTAGCCGTCTGACGTCGAAATTCCTCACAATATTAGCTTGTTTTTGGTGTTGTTGGGATTCCCGCAACCGACTACAACAAGTCTGTGGTCCGAGTCGATGTTGGCTCCACGGAACGTTTAGACATCTATAATATTGAAGGTGTGTCTTGCGTTCATCGCATTGTGGTCAATTGATTGATCAGGAGTTCTGCAAGTCTCCTTGTTAATACCGGGATGCCCTCTCTTTCCAATTTTGCCTTAATATCCCCAAGAACAATTTTAATATGGCTAGGGCATTGCTCGTAGGTCTTGTTCAAGAACTCATAGAATGCGTCTTTGGTGTCTTCATCTTTCTCCTCTGTGGGGGCCTGCGCGCATTTTAGGATAATGTTGGCAAATTTAGCCTTGATGCGGATTATTACGAAGCGCTCGTTCACATGCCGGAAATTCAAGACTTCTTGCCTAAGTCTGCATCCAATAACAAATCTGCATCCAAATAGCCGCTGGTTTTTCCGTCAATTACAATCGCCGTAGTAAATGTCGCAGTTTTTCATACTCTTTTTGCCTGGCCCATTCCATCGCATTTCTTGGATGGCGGTTATATCTGCTCTGCAGGAGTCTATGGCCTCCGATAGTTGTTCGCCTGCTCGTGGCCTGTTAAGGGACCTAACATTCCACGTTCCTATCCGAAATTCCGAATTCATCCGCAGTCCCGCTTATAGTGCTGCTGTTTTTGTCTGCTGGTCAGCACTCGCTCCATCCGATCCGGATGGATATTGACCAGTACCCGACGGTTACCACGTGGAGGTATTATAACCAAAATTGATGTGTAGAAAATAGTTACAACACAAGTTGACATCTATCAGTGCCTACCCTATTTCTACATCATCAGACCAACAGACATCAGTTCGGAATAAACTGCGATGGGACAAAATCCAGCTCCGGAAGGATTGAAGTTTAATTGCATGTGCATACTGCAATAATAGTAAAGTAAATTTGGAAAATGTATCCACCAATTATTATAAGGAGCATAGCGAAATCAATGAGTATGCCACAGGTTTGACTTGTAGGGCTGCTATTTTTCACACAGCATGTTATACGATTCTATGTTTTAAAAACCAGATGGTTCTTACATTGTTTAACTTTTTACTGATATTAGTATTTTATTTTTTTCGGAATTGATTGGCCAAACATATCGAACCAAAAGTTATTTTTTAATGCTTGTAGATACTCTGTAATATAGAGATTAGATCGTAGAATACCAGAGTAAAACGAGAATAACTTTTAACACTCACATAAAAGCTCTTCTTTAGTACATTCAACTGGTCATCTTCGGATGTTTCTTTCCTCCCACAAATAAGAGAATATGATCATCACACAAAAACATTAAATTTTCATCTATTCCACTTATGAGATAAATTTGTTTTATTAAGAAATTCTACGTTGAAATTGAATTCGAAATTGATATGCGATTGAGGGGATTATTTTATGGAGTGCGATATTGATACCAGCGCCCTTGACATACATTTTACGATGCAATAAAATGAAAGATAAGATTGTGATGTTGTCTTCAATATAGGTACTTACGTTTAAACATATGTATCTATCTAAGAAAAGAAAAAGTAACAACATTGACACAAGGAAAGGTCGATGCTTTTGTGTAATTTGAACATGGAATGATAAGAAAGTGGTTTTTATGTTCATTGCATCTGAATAGAGTTTTAAGAGCTTGAAATCACAAGAGCGGGTTCAAATGAAGTCATTTGCGGTATCTTTTCTTAGCAAAATTGTTTGATGACCCGAAGTTTTATACCTCGAAGCATTTATCCTCTGTATCAGGTCATAAAAGAGGGCATTTTCTTCGCCTTAGAATTTGATGTACGAGTAATAGTCCTGGCGGGTGTTTGTTTAAAACATTTTATTTGAGATTGGGTTTGTATGAAGGCTTGTCATTTAAAAGGGACATCAGTGATGTCTTCTCCAACCATTGATCACACTACACACAAGACGATCAAGATTTGGTACTTGTGCTGTAGACATTAGCGCTCCAGAGTTTGGGAAGCATTAAGGGCAGACGGCAGATGAATTTGCGTGGCTGAGTGGCTTTTTCTGGACCTGTCAGGATATCACAGCGAATTAACCCTTAATATTGTAGGTCAACGGCTGCTCCTATACCCCGAAGTGACTTATCGGAAATATCATTTCTTTTGTCCAAGAGATCTCAGAAATTGTCTGGTTATTCCTCAAACTCTCGTCAACGCCTTCTCAATTTGTATTCAGAGCATTGACTTCTTCCTAAAAAAATAAAAAGGGAATCATGAGAATCGAGAAATTTAGGAATGTATATGGTACCCTTGGATCAGCGCTGCTCGAAAGTCTCACGCGAAAAAAACCTGAACGTATCAACGCAACAAGAGCAGAGAGAAAACCTATAGAGATGGAGAAAGCACTTTGAAATGACGGAAACCTCAACTCAAACCGGTTGATGAAAGTCTAAATCTTTATCAACTCCTCAACTATAGTATGACAAGGTGGCCGGGGCGGGCGGCAATGGTTCGACGTCCATTGGTAGTGTCAGATTCTTACTGACTAAAACCACCTTCCGGGGAATCTTTGCGTTTATTCCCCCGCGGATCTACCGCTAAGTATTACTTCGCGGGGGAAGGATTTGAGCGTTTTGCTTCGTCACTGCTGTTTTTAATTCCTTAGATCGCACATTATTCGTATTGCTGCATGGTTCAGAGCAGCAGATCTTCGGATTTCAACATATATTGAACTATATTTTCTGGTGTTGGCCGTTCACCGAATTCTTCACACAACATAGCTCTTTCGTTTGCATACCGAGCATATTCGAAGAAAACGTGCTCCACGTTACGCAGCGAAGACAGAGGACGGACTCGAATCACGGTTTCACTCCCAGAAACAACCATGACCCGTCAAGAACTGTGTAAGATAGTAATTCAATTCGCCGTGTTTTCGTTTTTCCCAACTTTCAATCCTTGAGATTAGTCGGTACGTCCATCTCCCTTTTTGGGACTTGTTTCATTGTTGCTGCCACGCTTCTATACTGCGGCTTCTTTCGAATTTCTTCGCTTGAATTATGGATGACCCGATTTGCACTCGATTTTCATAAAGTCGCCTTGCTTCTAAAGCTAGAATATCGATTGGTACCGGGCGGCTTACCTGCATAACTGTTCAGGTAGGTGACTTTGTTGAGAGCTTCTACCACTTCATTTCCAAGATTCTGTCGACGGAAAGTATGCTTGAAGAATGAAGAGTATCAACGCCAAGAGACACCGGTCTTCTTGCCATAATGAAACTGCAGTAGATCCATAAAAAATTCCAAGAGCTCCAAATCAATACTTGTCACTCTATTATTGATTTCAAAGCCGCATCTATACAGCAATGTCTTGTTTTACCATTTCCAAAGCTTTTTATGTCAAAAAAGTGCTTAGACAAGTTGAGATACTTGGAGATTTTATCCATCTCGGCACAGCTATGAACTTACTTCGATAAAGGCCCCTTATGGAAATTTAACGAAGAGGAGACACAGAAGCGTAAACCTTGACCAAGTCAATTAAAAATATCGTCTTTGATCGATATTTGGTTTCGCTTGTGTCGAAAGTCGCAAAAAGGGCGAAGCACTCCACCTTGGCAACTAGGGCGTGTAGTGCGAATATTTTTAGAATAAAAAAATTCCGTCTTACAAGTAAGTGACGCGTGATCCCCATGACCTCAATATGTGCGTTTGGAGGTACGTATAGTTGATCAAGGAAAACCAGACAAAGTTTATTGGTTGAAGCCCATATCCATTCCAGGCTGTGGAGTGTTACTTCCATTTCATTTCAGTGAGTAAGTAAGGCACCCTCAGTGTATATTTGGAAATTCATTAAACTGTTTCGAACTTGCAGCCGTGAACTTTGTCTTGAAATTGGCTCTTCTAAGGAGCATCGGAACCTGTCAGTACCCTCATTATTGTGCTCGTGGTATCGTATTTTTGCTTCGTGCTCTGGTTATGTCTATATTTGTCGAAGCTTAATGCCTGATTATTTCAAATTTCTTAGTAAGATGGCTCAATATATCTTGAGAAGATGGCATAGTCTTCACTTTTCCAACATATGAGGCGTTGGAATCATTTTGAAGAAAATAGTGAAACATTGCTTTGTGCATTGAACATTGAGTGAAGCTGCACACGAAGTGAGTCTGTATTCTTAAGAATCATTGATCAATCTGCATGATTTAAGCCAAGATTCTGTAGTCCCTCAACTCCAAGAGATCCATCAAAATCCTAAATATTAAGTCTGTTTCATAAATTAAAACATCAAACCAAATTCACCTTTTAATCCGTCAAATTACAGGGATAACCGTTTAGAGAATCAATCGATTAAACCCACTTCCAATTATACGAGTATACACATGTGCATGCTCCACTTGGCCCTACTCGATCTGAAGCTCATTCGAGTTCACTCCAAAGAGCAAACTTTCTTCATGTCGGGTCATTATTTACGCCAACGGTAACCCATTCCGTCTGTGATATTTCATGCCTTAACGATTTCAAAGACAACTTATAGTATACTCATACTTCCTCCTCTCTGTCTATTGTTTTGTGTTCCTGTCAATTGAAGTCATTGCTGCGCTTCGATTCCCAGTGTTCCCGCGCTCACAGCGACTTCCTTTTCCAAATCATAAAGCGTGGATTCTTTTCGTTGACACACTCATTCGTCGAAACGGATTTTCTCTAGATTTCCAGAGCAACAATGAAATTTGTCACGGTATTATTTGTGCGCTACCAAAAGGAGAAAGACCGTGTGTTTGAGTCTCCAACATGTGTTTACCAAAGGCAACATTACTAGAATCACCACCACCACCACCATCACTACCACTACCCTTTAGTACAAGGTTTGCTTTGACAGGTGACATGTAACAAGTATTTTCTTCTTTTTTTCACACTTTTCAGTGTGCTAGCCTAGGGCATAATGACAGATATAATGTCGAACAACACTGGGACAGAGAGGCGCTAGACGTCTACCTAGAAAACCAGCTCCTACCAGTAAATATCGCCGATACTATAGTACGACACAGTGACAGGCTGTAGCGCTTGTTCATGTTAGTACAGCCCTGGAGAGTCTTCTATATTATTTTTTTCTTCAACAAAATCCACCGCCAGCAGGTAGGGTGGGTAAAGTGAAAGGCACCCATTCAACCCCCTTTCACGTATACGAAAGGGGGTGTTCATGCTCGATTAAGGGTGTGTTTTCCATAGTGCATGCATCTCATCCAACACGTCCATGAGGCTTGAGTTGTTTACAAGAGGAAAGCCACCCCAAGGTAGTATACGCATCGATTGTTATTCTCACGTCTGTTGTGCTATACATCTATATGAAATGAATAAATATATCGAATCCCCTTCGTCGTTTTTCGTTGCATAAATTGTAAAATTTATAATTAAAAGTGGAAGGGATCACCCTGGCATGGATGAAAATTGATAATTGTCCACCAAATCAACGGTTTCTCTGCCTTAGAGGCATAAAAAACAAAGAAACCTTCGACTAACGCATCGGAAAATTGTGAGATATTCCTCGAAATTTCTGAATATTTTTCTTTCTAATTTGTTTCCATCAGTTTATCTTTTGCAGTTCGGGAGAAAAAGTTGTAAAATTAATCATGTTTGTGTCAGTTGGGGGGAGGATGCGGGTTTTCATGTTTTTTAAAGACTTTGAGTGGGTGTTTTTGAACGTTTTCATTATCCAAGTTTTATGTACTTATATGACTTAATCTTGGGAGAACTTACACCGGACCCAAGTATCCATAGAAAATGTTTGCCTTTTAATACCTCCTTCTTATATATTATAATTGCCGCGAGGTAGAAGTCGTGGTTTCGAAAAAAAAATCTTAAATCTAAATAGGTATGCCTTAATCATCACCCAAACTGAATAGCTATCGCAAAGTATTGACATTCATCTCCGGGAGCTTAGCCTCCATCTTTGTACGATCTTTCTGGAATCTGCGAATACTTTTTGAAGATAGATGGAGGTTATGTGCTGATCTTTTGTGAAATCGCGTTGTTGTTGGTACCGCATTGTTAATGGACTTGACTGACATTACTTTTGAGAATTTTAGGTTTGAATTCGCTCCGGCGTTTAGTGCTTCGACAGACTGGAGAGCATTGGCACCAACCTTCTCCTTACTACATGGCCCCATAAACAATTTCGAAAAATAACTCGGCCAGGACTTTCCTTATAAAATATCAATGGTTTCGCGGTTTAATTGGCACGTAGAGTCGTCGTTGGTAATGCACACCGCCACAAGCCCTCAAGGTCTGGCCATACAAATTCATTGATCATGGTTCAGGGCTATCTATTTCCGGTAAAAGACACCCCCGCCTGATTTTCAAAGCCACATCAAACATTTATACGGTTTAGATAATTTTATCGACAAGTCTTCTTATGAATGCTCAATATGTTGGTTCAGCTACATTTTGGGTCAATTTCAGGCATTAGCACCACCAAGTTATGGGCCCAAGTCTTCAGTGAAGTGTTGTTTGTAATACAACTTGATTCCTGCATTTTCGAACACACTTGGTGCTACGATGCTAATATTCCGAAATGTTATTTCGCGATAGGCACGATGTCGCTTCCTCACATCAGTAACTAGGTGTTGGACGAGCAGTTCAAATTTTCATACCAATTTACCAATTGCTGAAGAGGAACAATCATTTTTTTAAGCGAAATTTTCAACATTTGTGTGGTGAATCTTGAAAATTTCAATATGTGACATATTTATCGTTGCGCCATCTGTCAAAAAATTACATTCATTTTATCGTCATCGTCCACATCACGTACCATTCTCATATACATACGTGTCAGGCTCATTTTGGGATCTGTAAAAACTTCTTATTGTCGATGAAGATGATAATATGTAGATCTTTCGATCTTGCCTTGAATCTCGACTCTCACAAAGCAGAATTGACTGCCACGGCATTAAATATTATTGCGTTGGCAACTTTTCAAGCTGCGCTCATGTGCATACCTTATACGGTTTTCAGTTAACAACTATACTTTTTTTTGTTTAATTGTGAACGCACCCTAAATGTTTTGTTTCCTTTATTTTTGTGAACTGTTATAAATTAGACCCAAAAATGATCACCCTATTGAAAGATGCTATAATTTGTACAAATAGCGGCAAATGACACTTCTACTTTGACATTTGTGAAGTAAACAGACACAAAATAAACGTCAGCAACGTCATGAATCGCTATACTCCTAAGGAACGCGCAATAATTGTTACGATTTTTTTGGGGAATAATTCGTCGGTGGTATTGCCGCAGCTTAAATTTCGGCGCAGATTTCCCAGTTGTCCGACATCAACTGAGCAAATACTACTACTTTTAGCCGCTCGCCTAGAAGAGTATGGGACAACACAGCCGAAGAGTATGCTGCCAGCCGTTCTGCTGAGAATATGATAGCTGTGGTTGAAGATGTCACAGGATACCCTGGAGTAGCGATAGCTGTTAGCTGTTGACCACCATCCTGAATCTCTGACCCCAAAGCCTAATATCTCGTCTTGGATATTTGTACTGGCCAGCAAATTCGCCTGATTTAACCATTCCGGGCTTATTTTTTGAAGTCACGAGTCTATGTCAACAAGCCTGCGACTCTTGAACCCCTCAAATTTCCGTCAAGAATGTCAGGACCTATCGCCGGAAGTTTTGGCAAGAGTGACAGAAAATGTCACAAATCGGTCCCGAATGGTCATTAACTCTGGCGGCGGCCACTTAGCCGATATCATTTTTTCGCCAATGAAACAAACAGTAACAGAAAGAAGTGCATGGAATGTTGAAAATATTGAAGCCACATCTGTTGACAATGACTCAAATCTATTCTCCGTTCGCTAAGATTGGTCATCGCTCCATGGCATTGTGACAATTTACGAATGGATCTCGGCTTACACCCGTACAAGATCAAATTGGCTCAAGAACCAAAACCAGATGACCATTCGAACTTTTTTCAAATTGATCTCTGGAAATAGTTACAATCGATTCGGAATTTCATCGTAAAATCATCTTCAGCCATAAAGTTTATGACTGTCTAAATGGCCAGCAAATATGCGCTAATGGATGGCTACAAAAACACATGTTCCTCATGAGACGCTACTATATCCACAAAATTGACTGTTTGGTATTTTTATGATGACGGCGCCATTGGGCCATATTTTTTAATTGGTGATTATGCCCGCCAAATGCTGGTGAGGTATGGTTTCAAGAGGATGGTGCCATATTTTTTTTTTATTGCCAAATAAAGGTCAAAATTTGGCGAGCACGTTATTTCAAGAAAATGAGCAGTTAACTTGACGCCACGCTCGAGCGATTTGACAACTCTTGACATTTTTCTTTAGATCCACGTGAAGACACTGATCTATGGCAAAGAGCCAGGCGAAATTGTCAGAATACCGACCGAAATGTGTGGAAGAGTGCTCCAAGCGCGCTCATGGTGGAAATATGAATAAATTCGAGTTCCACTCATAATGTTACGAGATATCCTGGTATATTGATGGGAAATAAGAGTTGCTTCGATATCTCAAATAGTTTGTAACCTTTTCAGAATAACATGAATGTATGGACATTAATAGAAAAGGCGATATCACTGTGTTTTATTTAAAATTTTGCGGAGCCCTCTCCTCCATTGCTGTAATTTTTTTTCCCAGTGTTGTAAATAAACTACACTTCCACACCAATCAGCAGAATTTTCAAAATGTTCCTTTTTTTTTATATAGAAACTCTGATTTTAATTTAGTTACTATTCAAACTATACAATTTCATTTATTTAATTTTCTTTTTTTCTTTCAGGTAAGTCACCACAATGATTAAAAACATATCTAAAGGCTGTAAGTTAACTTATAATTTCTAAGGCATTTGAAAAAATTTAAATAAATTTGTCGGGAAGTTAAATGCAACTTATCGTGAATGATTTCAATTCTGGTATGCCTCAGGGCTCTGTTATGTCTCCGATACTCTTTTGAATCTTCATTAATGTTCTCTTATCTGCTACTTCAAAACCAATATATCCCTTTGCTGACGACAATCAAATTGGCTTCCGGAGACTTCTGCTTTTTGCCTGTAGAACGGAAACGGCAGCGTTTGTTAAGCTCATTAAATTCCGATATTAACAGTTTAATTGGGTAACCATCAACAGAGTGGAATCTTATAGGTAATCTTTTAATCCACATTGGCGTATGTTGCTAAACGGTGATTTAAATACCCAATCACTCTCCATGAATGGCACTTGCATCGTCGAAATGACTGCTCATCAACATACCTTCAAAACCACTGTCAGACGTACTGTAAAATATTGTGATTGTGTCCTTAGATGTTCAACTCGTTCATGAATGCTATCACAAAATCTAGTTCACAAGTCTAGTTCGATGTCGCTGTACAACTTGTAGTATTCGTTGTTATATCTTCAGGCTTGGAGATAGCCTATCACCAAAGATCTTTCGATGAATGTTGTGGTCATAGCGCCTAGGGATTCTTATTCATCTCCAAAAAAAAGTCCATGCTCCAAAGAACAGGCTCAGGAATATTATAGTCTTATTATTCGTGGTCATATAAAAAGTCTCCGCGGTTTTTTGGTACATTTTTCCCGGGTAGCTTCATAATTCCATCGGTGTAGAACTTCTGTGGTTTATCAGCGAAAAACTTGGCCAAGTGATTTTCTGCGGCTCTTTAGTCGGCTAATTTTTTACCATCGAGAGAATTTTGCAAGGACCGAAACAAATGGTAATTAGAGGGTGCAAGGTCCGGGCTATAGGGTGGAAGCATCAAAACTTCCCAATCAAGCTCCGTCAATTTGTTCCGGGTCATCAAAGATGTGAGTGAGGATCGAATTTACCGTTTCCTCATAGTAGACAATTCCCTTCCAATCCCACCAAACATTTGTTTTGCGATAGATAAAAACAAAAAAAAAAACACTGTGGCGCTTGCAGCCCGGTATGGGCCATGGCCTAACTTCTTGACACTCATTTTTGTTGTTCATGTTGTCATTTTTGTCACATCTGAGCGGGGCCTACGGTTTATCGCCGAACCCGAACAGCACTCCTTAGAAGCTTTTTCGTAGGCAATTTTACTTTCGGGAGCTTGCCATTGCCCGCCGAAAGGGTGATGGCGATTTGAAAAATTGTTGGTGACTCAGCCAGGAATCGAACCCAGACTCTCTGCGTGATAGTCCAATGAGCTAAATCCCGCCATCGCCATCATTTGCGTTAGATATTTTCGTATTTAATCCAGTTTTCATCGGCAGACAGCTTCGGTGCCGGTCTTGCTCCATCAGTTGCAAAATTGCATGGACTTTTTCAGTGACAGGCCGACCAGTGCTAGATGCATCTTTTACATCGAAATTTCCGGAACGGAGTCGAACAAACCACTCCTGGATCCGGCGTTCACTCATGGCACTCTCACTGTAAACTGCACAAATTTGTCTGCATGTTTTTGCTGCGTTTTTCCATTTTTTATAGTAAAAAAGCATCGTATTCGTTTGACACACTCAGATAAATGTACACCAACACCATCTAGTGACAAAAAACCGCGGAGACTTTTTATATGACCCTAACTAGTGCAATGTTCACTGACTTTTGCCAATAGTATCAGATTATAACTCTATGTAGCTCGTCTCTATCTCTGTCCATACTGTCATACGTGTATCGATTGATTTAATCCCTTTCTACGATCATTAGCAGTTACCCATTTCAGAGATAAAAGATCTGTCGTTTACCCATTAGGTGTTCATCTGTCACTATCTTACTTTTAAAAACCCTGAATGTTGCTGAAAGATCCTTATTGACCTCAGCTTAGTTTAGTAGGCCAACTGCATCCGCCGTAAAAATGACGTCCAGTCATTTTAGACAGAATATTATAGTTTTGCTATTTTCTCTTGCTCAACACTCGCACTTACAAGGTTTGATAGTCAAGCCAATATCTACCACAAGAGGGTTAAATAAGCAAAGTTGATGTGCAGTCATAGTTACAACCCTGGGATCCGCCAGTTTGATGGGATGGTGCCTTCCTAATCGTACAACAACCATCCACTGATGTGTTTATCTATCTGATAAACATACAAGATACGAGTACAATGGCTTGGAGTTAAGTTAGAGTCATTCCTTGAGTAGAGGGGACTTAACGTTGTAGTTACTCCGAAACTAAAGTCCATAGACTTACACCAGCATTTTCCCGTAAAATATAAATTTTTCTCTAAAAATATTTGTCAGCTTTGTTCTTCAAAGATATGTAGCTCGGGATCGATCGCCCAACAAACTTACATTTGTATATTGACATAAAAATGTCAAATGACACAATAAAGTGCCTGATTGCCTTATCTATTGGCACATCACAAAGATACGAGTACGAACACCCATAAAATGTATCTAAATGTGTTTTACTTAGCACCTAATTCATGCAAAATCTTTTCGCATTAGTTGAACCATTCGAGCATTCATGGTCAAATGGTTCACGTTTCACTTAATCATGAATTAACAACTATCTAACCAACCTCGAAAGCACCATATCTGCTGTTGTCACAACTAAACTCAATCTTCTCATAGTGATAATCTACAGACTAAGCAACATAATTTTCGCAAATACGAGTAGTTGCTCCCCAACAACCTTGCATAGTCGGAGCATTGAAAAGAAAACATCCGACACAGCAACTTGCACAATGTCATGAGTCTTTAATTTGCCCAACAGCAACTAAAATAAATCAATTTCAATAAGAAACTGAATCCGACACTAAGTATCTCAGAGGTCAGCAATAATTCAGCACAGAACGAGTACCACTGAATCCAAAACCAAATTCAAATCTGCTGAAATCACAAAATGAAGCAAAGAAAGTCAGCACTACTAGGTATCCGTATCGGGAGCAGAACACAAAAAAAAAGGCAAAAAAACGAACCCCAATCCCAGCCCAACCTAAAAAATGTATCCCACTTTGCGCATTATTATGGCAAACAGAAGTCGAACAAGAGAAAACAAATCAAAAACCTTGTCGGTTAGTCGCCAAGTAACCGTATGGATTATCTCGATCTTTACGAATCTGCCCAGAGGACGCAACATAAATTCGCGCATTTCATTATTTTAAGAGGTTTCAAATCAGGGCATCCGTACGAATACGAGACATCAGTAAGTAGACAAGGGGAATGGAGACATCCTAAGGAAACGAAGCCGACATGCTGTGGGTGGTGTGGCACTGTTTTGAATTGCCAATTGCTGCGTTGAACGCAGAAAGAATAAGAAAAAAAAAAACCGACACACTGCCGACATTTCTGTTCTAAACACGCTATTGCGGTGGCTTGAACGAAAAATGAAATTAGATTGAGGATTTCTTTAATTTTTTTTTTTTTGCTGTTGGGATGCCGCGGAGCAAATTTTTTTGATTCAAGTACGCGAGTGCTGTGGCAGGATGAATTATGGTAATGTTTTTGGTGGAATTTGAGGAATGTAAAACCCTTTAGGTTAATCGTTTGATTAAAACGGCCTGGAGGATGAAAATTGTTGTGATTCCATTAAAATTGATGTGAATGCTCCGTAGAGGGCAGTAAGGTGGGAAAATTCAGTTGATTCTTTGTATTCTGGTATTCTGTCACCGTTAAAGGGTCTAATTTTACTTTTACTTGAGGTACGCGGTGGACCTGGTTCTCACCCAGCGTCTTCTCCATTCAGGGCGCCTTCAGTTGTGCACACCAACTTTGCTGACATTTCCTTCCATTTGAGGAAGTATTTAATTCCGGAACCGAACAGTGGTGTTCACACCTAGGCTCAACATGGCCTAAACATTGAATGTGATCAATTTGAGTCTATGAGTTCGCGCCATACATTGACATTGTATAATCCTTCAGCCACAAGTGGTTGCAAACCTGATTTAGGATTGCGCGCTGGTGTTTTTTGAAGGACGATAACGTTAGAAAAACTCGGTTTAAGCGGAGGCAACGAACTACTATTGTAAAGAATCAGTGGAAATGGAGCAGTGACAACCAAATTGCGCTTACAATTTTTCTGAACTCCCTTACGACTTCCAAGCTAGTTCAAAAATACAGTCGGGCAGCTAAATGCACTGAATTTTGTCTGGGTCTCAAATCACATCGAATTGCCGGTGTACTTCCTAGACTCAACGAACAAATTTTAACTTGTACCCGACCCGAACCTTCGTTAGATTTGCCTATTTCATCGGTTAGGGCTTCCATTAGCAGTTGGTTCTGATTAAAGCATTATTTTACAGATTGCCCACAGAACAATCGGATGTTCCCCGACATGTCTAAGAGGTCAGCGGTTTCCCTGCTATCTGTCAGTTGGAAAAACTGCAGGCACTTTAGTGTGCTGTGAAAATGACGAGAACTAATATGCTCTTCTCTCCGAACTTGGTGTCGAAATCAGCAAGAACGCAGTTGAAAGCCTCGATGCGGGTTGTAATTAAGGGATCGCTCAAATGCCTGAGGCTCAAGGCTTCTTGCCTTTAGCTGTGGTGGTAAATCCACATTCAAATAGGCGCTTATTGTAATACGAGGGCGGGTCAATAAGTCCGTGACTTTTTGAATTTCTGACCTCTCTACTGAAACAGCAACACTGCTCCTGTCAACAGGCATCTGTCAGTTGACTCCTGTCAAAATTTAAACTTGCTGCGTCAGTTAGTTTGTGTTTGACAGCTATTTTTATCAGACTACTTACTAATTTGAGGAGAAAATGGAAAAAAGTGAATTTCGTGTGCTTATTAAGCATTATTTCTTGCGAAAAAAAACCATTACCGAGACCAAGGCTAAGCTTGGTTTACTGAATTTCGTTGTGGCCGTACAAGCACTGAAGATGCCGAACGTCCTGGACGCCCAGTTGAGGTCTCTACACCCGAAACAATCGAAAAAATTCACGATATGGTGTTGGCCGACCGAAGATTGAAAGTGCGAGAGATTGTGGAAGCCGTAGGGATCTCGCATGGCTCAGTGGTTTCAATTTTGAATGATCACTTGGGCATGTGAAAGCTTTCCGCAAGATGGGTGCCGCGTTTGCTCACAGTCGACCACAAACACATGTGCAGTTGCCTATTTTGAGGACCTCGACAAATCATTTTTTTTGGAAGGGATAAAAAAATTGGAGAAGCGTTGGACAAAGTGTATAGAGCTCAAGGGAGACTACGTTGAAAAATAAAATTATTTTTTTATCAAAAAATCTGTGTTTTAATCCAAAAGTCACGGACTTATTGACCCGCCCTCGTATCTATGGCAGTAGGAGGCGTTACAGATTTCATCCAACTTTTGCCCGACGTATACCACGTACTTCTTTGATCGTGCTGATATCCACTTTTTAGCGACTTTAACCTTAGGACTAAGTCCAAACATTCGACGCGCAAAGCCGAAAATCGATGTCTGATTTTCGTCAACAGTATGTGAGGAGATTTGATCCTTTAGAGGGGTTTTGTTCGCCTGAAACTCATCCGTTACCACCTCTATTTCAAAACACTTGATAAGATGCCGAAAAATCTTCACATAACTTGAACGGTCGCTGTTTCTACTTCATCCGTCGCCGTTGATGTCATCTCGAGAGTTCCTCGGCCAAAATATACGCATTGTACTTTGCCTGACGTATGCACTTAGGAGTAGTTTCACCCAGGTTTGCTTGCGTAGATTGCATTCAGCTGCATTTGCATGGTTATTATCCTATGCGACTTCTTTTCACCGATTATAATCTGAGCTTGTGACTGGCTATAGCGGAGTTGAGAGCCAGGGAACCAATTTTGTTGGTCCCTCACAGTGCGACATCGTTTCGTTTGTCTTACAAGTGGGGATAACCGTAATCAAAATCTCAATGAATTGTATAATATTGTGAAGAATCGGTGGTACCGCGCCTATGGTCTTTATAAATACTCTCAAACGTGGATGGTAAGGATGAAAGTCTTTTCTGAATGCAGAAAGATCACTAACGAACTTGCTAGCAAAGGCTAACCTGCGTTAGGATTGCCTTTTTCTGCAGTTAGGGCATTTATGAATCCCAAAATCCGCTGGCCATAACCTTCCCTGCAGATGTAATCGAATTCGCTTTCTTTAGCGCTGAACCACCGGCTTCCACCTGTTCATCCGTCTGCTGTTTCATTTCTGTCGTATGGTGGCAAATGCAAATGCGGCACCCATCTTGCTCAGATCTTTCGCATGCCTAAATTTTTGTGCTAGATATTTCGCACCCTTTCTTCTAAACAAAAAAAATGGGACGTACACACAGGGAGGAAACATAAGTTTTTGCTGATTGGAACGCCGTCGCTGCTTCAGGGCGGGAACTTTTCTCGTATGTACAAAACTGCAGATAGCATGACTCCCCCGCCCTGCCGACACACCAAACTAATGCTTCTGAACGTCTCTTATAGGTCAGCTACTTTTCTACTGTCATTCTGTGAAAAAGGCTATCGACTGCCAACTGGTGACGTGGAGAACAACTACTTTTAATCTTTACTATCCCTGCTGTGAGAGTGACGACGACGCGGAGGCTATGATACTCGAAGCTGATACAGACTGTCAGAATAAAAGACAGGAGATCTATATGCCCAGATATAACAAAAACTGACATAGCTAGCACCAAGCACATAGCTAGCACTCCCATGTGGCAGCTGCCAGCATCCGCGACCACAATTTCATGCACCATCACACCTCCAAAACTAGCGTTTCAATCACCTCATATTATCTGGCCGAGTTACACATGCCGAAGCGCAGTTTCTCAATGCCTTCCGTGATGATTGGTATGTTCCAACTTCCACAGAGAATGGGTTCTCGAAACGGTTTTTCGTTTATGAAGCTCGGAGATTTTTTCCATACTCTTCAACATAAAGGAAACCAGACTGATTGGTCTAAAGCACAAGACAGTCGGCATGGCTTTGAGTATAAATGCTATTTCAGTGCCAAGGTAGCAGATAAAATTCTCTACAGGTGGTGTGTACATATGTTGCAAAACAGGATAGATGCCATCGGTGCCAGGCGATTTAAAGCATATTTGATGTCATGATGTTAACCAGCTTCGGCGGGCTACGTTTCGAAGCTTATTTGCAGCTGTAGAAGCTATTTTTGAGGCGGTTCTGATCCGGCGGAGACTCATAATGATAGATACCAACTTCTGATGGAATGGCAGCTAAGCTCACTTGTAGCTTCAGTGCTAGGAGGTGGCTGTGAGCAGGTTCGTATTAGGTGGAAACTCAGAAAGTTATTCCCTACTTTCGACTCAGTATAGGTGCAAATTCCAGCCTAGTCAAAAAAATACAGTCTGTTTGATAACAACGTACACGACAAAAATTAAAGATGAACTTATAATAATAAAAAAAAAACTCTATTGTACTGGTTTATTTTGTTTATTTACTTTTTTTCAATTTATATGTTGTCCACTCTCCTCCATTATCAATAATTGCTTGGAGTCTTCGAGGCATGCTTTCTACTGATCTTATAGCATAATCTTGAGACAACGATCTCCATAAAACTCGTATTTTTCGTTATAATTGTTTGATCGTCGAGATCTTCTTTCCTTGGAGCTTTAGCTTCATGAATGCCCAAACATTTTCAATGGGATTTGCATCCGGCGACTGTAATGGCCAATCTAAAACATCGACGTCATTTTCTTGTTTCCACGCACTGCACAAACGACTGCGATGTTTCGGGTCATTATCTTCTTGCAGTAACCAATTCTCATTCCTTCTTTTAAACCACCTTTGGGCAGATAGTAATAAATTTTGACCATTTGACCAGTTATTTGTAAACATGAACAAATTGCCAAATCCTTGTTTTGAGAAGCATCCCCAAACGTGCACCTTTGCCGGGTGTTTGACGGCCCGCTGGATTAATTTATTGGATTGTGTACACCAGGTATGAGTGATAGGAGACCATGCCCAAGAATAAGCTTCATCCGAAAAAATAACTTTGTTCCAATCTCTGTCCAAATTCTCCTTGACCCAACTGAGTAGTTTTTCTACGTGTTTTTTTGACAGTAGTGGTTTCTTTATTGTGCTTCGAAATTTTACATTATTGGCTAGTAAACGTCTTCGTATCGGACCCTTTTTACGTAAAATCCCTTGTCCTCCACGTAACGATAGAAGAGGATTTTTTTCAAACACGCGTAGAATCATTTTGTCCTGTTTTTTTTTGTTGTTTTTGGCGTAGACCCACGATCCGGCAAATCATCCACATTTTTAACTTGGGAATAACGGTGCATCCACTTCCTAACAAATGCTTTTGACGTTTTCATGTATTTAGCAGCTGCTCCGTATGACATTTTCGGTCCTTTTGGATGCGTGCACAAGAATACTGCTTCATAACGTGATGCAAACGCGACACTCTTTTAAAATACTTCCGTCTATGACAAAAATTGAACATTCTTTAAATTTTTTTATTCAAAGCATCTTAGCAGAAGTATTTTTTTATCTGCTAATGCAAGTGCCACTTCCAAACCGGTTTTCATAGACGAGTTTTTGCCGTATACGATCTTATCAAAGGGACTGTATTTACAGAAGGGCTTCAATCTGTATAGATTCGAGTCTTCTTGAAAATCAATCTTAAGGGACTTGTTTAGAAGTTTTTGGCTTTGCTTACCTACAAATTGAAGCTTTAAATGCACAGCAACTCAGTTCTCAAGCTTCCACATACTGTTCGTTTTATCTTTAGTTCGAATTAAGAAATCCAATTAGTTCAGATAATATCTTATGCAAAAACACACAAAAGGGCATGTTGTTCAATTAAGTTAGATTTTATTTCATTTCATACTCTCATTTCATATGCCACATGCCACATGCCACATGCCACATGCCACATTCATAGATTCTGCCTCGTTTGTGGAATGGCGAAATTGCCTAAAATAGATAGAAAGTTCCATTGAAAATAGCAACAAATCTCAAAACCACAAACAAACTGTGCCTTGCACTTTATCCGATCAATTATACATTCAACACTCGTTTCCTTATTGGAACTGTATTCCATTCAGCACTCCTTCCTCTACCCAATATGTATGTAGATGTACACACGCACTTGAAGAAAATTAATTTCCATTTATTCGTATTTGCCCCCTCTACTGTAAGCAACTAGTTGGATCGGATCGTTTGTACGAGTATTCAATTGAATTGGATTGGATTGGATTGAATTGAGGGAGGGTGTTGGCTCAATGGTTTTACTGTTTCACTATTTCTACTCAAAGTACCGGAATGTTGCGTGTCAAGTGACCGTTATTATCGAAACAACGCTATTTTTGTCTCATAAGTCCATCAAGAGATTTCAGTCCCCACATGCATTCTAAAAACAAGTACGAGTATCTCCCACAATGGATTTATGAATGCATCCTGTGTCGGGCCTAGAGTCCATTCTATTCATATGGTCTCTCGTCTGGATGGGAGTCGTTGTGTACGTGCTTCAGCCACCCTATTTTCTTATGCCGGCTTGCATGCAATTTATAGATAACTCACTGCAATCCAATTGACCGACAGAGAGTAGTTATGTATGTCGGGAATCAAGGAAAAGATACAAAACAAATAGGAAAAATGCGGGACTATCGGGTTTAGGGCTACTTAGTTAAATGTTTGGAAATTGGATTCCTAACTTTTCTTCGTTAATTGAATTTGCTGGTGAAAAATAGAAAATAGAATGACCTAAGCCCTTTAGACTGAGCCATATTGAGACGAAGATTTATTTATTTTCAGTTGGATCATCAACTCATCACACATAAAATTTCGTTCGAATTTGTCTTTATGAATTCATGCCTTTGGGTGCAGAAATATGAAAATGTGGGCGAGGAAACTTTCCTAATTAACTTTGAGTTTTTTAGTAATTTCCATTTTTGTTTGTCCCGTTTAAGAATGGAAAATGTGGGAGTAGATACGAGTATCCTTAGGCGGAAAGATGTCAAAATTTGATAATGAACATTTTTTTGAGAAAAGTTTTTCGGTACATTATTCAAAGGAATAACAAATATCTGCATGATTCAACAAGAGGCTTTAAGATTAAGGAGAGTTGTGAATGTGAGCTTGAGTTATCTGATTCCCCACATCGACTGCCTCTCGCTGGTTTGTTGGTTATACCCAACATTTTTCACATCTTTCTTGGAATATGTGGTGCCACACTTACCTTCGAATGTTTTTTTTTCTTAAAGGTTCGACAGACAAATTTTATTCGCTAGCTTTTCGCAACATATTCGCTGGCTTTAATTTAGACATCTTTTAGTTTTTGATTTGACTTTTTTAAGGGATGTTAACTGGCTACCAGTTTTGACTCTTGCAGCCAATTTAGCATCATCATTCTGCTTGTTATCTGCCAATTTCGTAGGGATATTCTTGAGCTTCTGCAAATTGACAATTTCTTCAATACGCGTAGCACCAGTCGTTGGTTACTTTTCAGTTAGTGCAATCTACTTCCTATCACACACTTTTGAGGTATCCTTTTAGTTGTATGAGGTTTTCTGCGTAATCCGTTAGTGTATGCAGAAATTGCCGGTCGCAGCGTTAATATTCATTGACTCTACACGTTTCAGTCATCTTAAGCGACAGATCGATGTCATCGTACAAAGTTGGATGCTATAATTCTCTCCTTAATAGCGGTAAACTCATAATGATCCAAAATCATTCGAAGAATCTTCTGCTAAAACTCCCAATGATGTTTATTTACGTCTATGCTTCTGATGCCATAGAGCTGGTCTGAGGTGACTATTGTCTTCCCTGTGTTCTGCGAATGATAAGGTCCTCACTCTTTCTCAATTGCTTTCCGAGATCACATTTATCACTGAGATGTTGTTTCGACTTTTACGAAACAGCGAGGCTTCTCATTCATAGGCAAAGCTCTATATAACTCGTCTCTATAGATGCTGCCATATACGGCCTTGGAATCGATAAAGAAGCGAAGATCATTTGAACTTATCGTTTTGGGGAATTTTTTTTATCAATTGTGGCTTTACCCGTCTTTGAACTACACCGATAGAGCCCATCAGATCGTTGACAAATAATTTCAAAACAGTATTCAGGTAGTTCTAAAGGCCTTCGTTCTCGTAGAACTATGTCTACCTCCCATTCATCATGGATACGGAACCTGTTCATGGTCCATACTCGCTGCAATTATTCGCTGCCTATTCGCTTTGTATTCGTAACAAATATGATAGTGATTTATCAGACAAATGTAGCCAAATATTTTCATGTTGTTATCATAACAAGTACTTCTTTGGTATTTGTTCTTGAAGATATTCGCTAGCCATTCGCTGGTTATTCGCGGGGTATTAGTAAAGAAATTTTTTTGTTTTCACTGGGTGTTTTAAATGTCGTTAATATTCTAGTTCTCCATTTGTATTGCGGTATCAATTCGCTTAAAAAATAGAGTATTATTGAGATTCGAAAATTTTTGTAACTAAAATTCTATTGAATCTAGTTTGATATTTCATAGAAAAAAAAGGGAAAACTTTCGCCCCCAATAACTAAACCGCAGTTTCAAACTTTTTTATTAATAGCATAAATCTTAACGCCTCCCTTGGAATAGCTTTTAACAAGCATCTAATGGGAGGCATCTATAAAAGTTAAAAGAAAATGTATAGAACTTTCTAATCCACTACACAATAATTCATTGAACGACAAGTGCAGGCTATAAAATTTCCCATTTAAAAGCACTAAAACTCCCATAAAAACCTGGAAACGTTTTAATTCCTCTCCCATTAATTCTGTTCAACTCTGACATTCATAATTGGTTTTCCGCTTCATCTTGCCTTCCGTCGGTTTCCCAATTCGGCTATTGAAACAATAATTATTTTGTTCTCATGCCGTGGACGTAGGCACTGGCAAGCAAAGTAACAACATTTCCTTCCACTTTGTCGATATCACCACTTCACATCTCGAGCGTCGCAAGCACCCCTACTATTTGCAATCATTGTCCCATAATAATTGCCCCTAATTACGAGACAAACGCTCCTTCATGCAGTCTACTTGTGCTACTCGTATACTAATGTCACCATTGTAACAGCCGTCAACCCCTAATACATGTGTGCCCTGACTATTGGTTTCGCCCTCACAGAGGGTTAACGAACAAATTGTGATTTTTCATATGGCAAAGTGGAACACGTACGAGTATCAGTATCCATACTATTGATTTGAAAATGTATTTCAATTGAATTCTATTGCTAAGCAGAAGGTAGTCACAGTTTCTACATCCCTTTAAGCTCGCACTTTTAAGAGAAAGAGAGGTCTCCAGTAATTAAAGTGGCAATGATAATGGCTTAGAGGCCTCATTGCAGCTTGCTCTAGAACCGCATTTAGTCGACATAATTTCACTTTTGTGAGGGCAAGATATTGCTTTCGGTTATGTCTTTCAGTTGCAGTCACAATGTTGAAATTCTCTTCGTTAGAACCAATAACCCCTTGATTTAAAATGGGGTTCAGTGAGGGTTGCGAGTGGTTGAATAAGTGGAAACCCTACAAAAAAGGTGCCGACGAGTCTGAGTAGTCATGACTTATTGTCTATTTGCTGATTGTCACACTTGTTTTGTTTTCCTTTTGCTTTTTAATGAAATATATTTTAAAGCGATTCAATTGAAGAAGACCTTTTGGAAGGGAGAAATGAAATCGTTCAAGTGAATCCGAAGAAAGTGTTGATGTGGCAAAATTGCGCATATTGCTGAGAAATAGATTGCGAAAGACGTTTAACTGTTCCATCTCAAGGCATTATTTATGTCGTTGACTTTGAGTACGTCAAATTGTCACAGAAAATGTTTGGTAATACTCGTATGTAGAGCATTTTATTCGCTAGCCATTTACTTGGTATTGTATATTTCTTACTTTCTAGTAACCCTATCCTTCTGTTTAGAGGGTCATGGAACTGTATTTAGCAGCCTACTTGATAGGCATTTTCTTAACTTTTAATTTTTCGCTAGTGATTCGCTTTGTAATCATTCGCCAATTCAAGTCGCAGTTCTTTACTTTTTTTAAACATTTATTCATTAAGCTACAAGTGCCTGTCGATTGCTAGTAATTTGGTTGTATTTCAGTTGATTCACTCGCTAAGGACCTATGGTACCTAAGTCATAAGCCGAGATAGGAAAAATATGGTCAACTTTGTTAAATTTCCCTAATATTCGCTAGCCATTCGCCAGGCATTCGCTAGCCATTCTCAAGGTATTAACTGGTCATTCGCTAGTTATTCGCATACCATACGATTAAGCTTACTTTACAATAGGTATTTTGTTCAAGAAATGCATATGTGAGCTCTTTCTTATCAACAGATTTTAAAGGCTAATGATCCCACAAAACACTCAAACTAAAATTAGTCTTGCAAATTTTTTCATCTTCAAAGGGCTTTTGCACTTTGTGTGTCTCTTCTTCAGATTTTCATGAAAGGCTACCAAACCACCATCTATTGCTCGTAAGCCTCTAATACTATCTCTATAAGAAATAAATGTCTCTTCTTCCAAAGTATCACATTCGCGTGCATTATCCTCTTTTGATCATTGTCGTTCGTTTTGGAATCTGTACCTTTCTCACTGTGTATCATCATTCTAACAATACGAGTATGTTCCCGGCATAGAAAAGGATGCATGAGGACGTGCCCATCCATGTTGAACAGTGGAGAAATCTGCTTTGACACTTTAATGTGCATATAAACTTCCATTCAGGCGCTTTAATGTTCTTTTTTTCTTTTCATAGATATCAGGAGATGTACGAGTAAATAGGGAGGAAGCATTTCATCCCCTGTGTTGACATACGAGTACGTACTACTCGTACTAGGAGTGGTAGACATGTAAAATATCATGAAGCAGTGTGTTCAAGTTTATGAAAAGCATATTAGGATCGTAATTTTATTTTAACTAGAACTGAAAAGTATTGTAGAAAAAAGAAGAAAAGAGTAAATGAATATGAAGCTATCTATAGACTTAGGGAGGTATGTGTAAGACTAAAGCAAGTTAGATAAGATAGATAGTTTCGGTTATTATCTTCTGGGGTGACTAAGAAAAGTGATGGGTAGTTGCGTTTCCGAAGAATTTCTAGAGATACATTAGAACATGTTGTAAATATTCAATTTTCTATTCGTTTTTTATTCGCTCACAGTTCGCTGCCTATTCGCTAGGGTTTTTATTCTCCGATTTGTCTAGAATTCAAGAAGAAGGCTAAGTGACATTAAATTTAAAAATTAAAGTCGACGTCACCATTTTAGCTGGCCCTTAAAGAGGTCTAAAATTCATTTATATTAATGGATTCAAGTAGAAGCCTTCAGGTTTTCGATGAATTTTTTCCCCTGCTTCTTTTGGCAATGCAGTGGTTTCTATTTTCGATGCTGATGGTTTTCGAATTTCTTCTTTGCCGCTGCACTTTCATCCAATTGGAACTAAACGTAATTTGCTTCTCTGTATGGTCCTTATGACTGCACACAGTGTTTAGTATACGAACGAATACATTGGAGTTTTGAAGCTTACTTATTGCATTCAGACATTTTTCCTACACGTACAGCCGGAGTAAACGGATAAATTCCCAAATGACAAAGAACATCAATTTTCTTCCTTTTTTGTTTTTCTTTCTTTTACTTTTTCTTTATGTTCGTATTTACCAAAGATTTTCCTTTGCCTTATTCTTCCGGGATGTCTCACTTGCTGCCTTTCTCTGTACTTTATATGTATTTGTGCTGATTCCGACTGCATATCTGAGCGAATTGTGACTGTGTGTTGACAGATAGGAAGAATGTTGACGAAGATGATGATGGAAAATAATAGAAAAACGAGTAAATCGGGAGGAAAGTGCATATAAAGGTTTCCTGCAGGAGATTTACTACCCACCTTACGTACTTGTAGTGAAAGAAAAGTATGTGAATGTTTGTGGAACAAGGGAGAAAACTACTTCTGCAGCACTTGCCATCATTTGATTTTTTTTGTTTTCTGAAGGAGCTTCAACTAGGCGACTCAAACAATGGATGTGGCAGATTGCCAGAAATGCGGAAATCTATCATAGGCATCCTTTTTAAAGTGATAGCGTAGTGTCTTTTTTTCTTTACACATTTTGGGGCGTTTCCTTTTGGCAGATATTTCTTGTTTTGCTTGCGGCTTAAAGAGCCTCGAGCAGCTTGTAGGTAAACAATCTAGATTAAGGTACTGGAGTTTCTGGGGCGACATAGAAGGTGTTCTTTGCCATACAATGAGCCTGCAATTTGTGTTTTAAGAAGACTTGGCCTATATAATAAACGTTCGATTTTTCAATTGTTGTGGATTTGGTGACAATTATTGTTTGGAACACCCTGGAAGACACGTGAGGGCTAAAGCAAAGAGTGATGTTTATTTCGTAATTGTGAAATTGTGAATAACATGGTGGGGACGATTTTGAATATTTTGAAAATTTGAACATAGCTTTCAAGAAATTGAAAGAATTCTTGTCATCTTGTAAGATGAAGTCGGATGAACTAATGTCAGGCACTACCTCTCAAAGTTAATTTCCCTGGCTCTAGCCGGATTTCTATGTGTGGGTTCGTTCAACTTTGTTGTTTTGTTTTTTCGGTATATGGGCTGGGAATCGAACCAAGAGCTCTGGGGGAGTAGCCAACAAACTTAACCACTGGTCACACCAATCAAGCGTTTAAGGCTTATAGGTGCGGACTAAAATCACTTTAACCTCATTTTTGGGGCGTACATTTACATTCTGTCGCTCTACGACATTCGATAGTTATTTACCTGCATTGCCCTTACCCCAGTTCTTTCTAAGAATTTCAAAACGGAAAGTAACCGGCTTATAGGTCTTAAGTGATTGTGATTGACATGGGAGCCTCCTACTTCATCCATCCGTAACTTATGGATGTAACATACTCGAAGTCTAGCCAAATATATTTCGAATGATTTTAAGGCGTAGGTTAGCTACTCGTACTCGTATGTTAGAAATGAGACCCCGTTAGATGATTAATCGTTTCTTTACAGAATTCGTGCAGAGCCATCCGATTTAAACAAACATTGTCCATTAGTTGAATTTGAATACGAAATCCTGAAGTTTTGCCAGCTTTCCAGAGTGAAGTAAGTTCAGTGCTTGGGCGACGATGAAGCAGCTAGCTTCTGATTTTCTCTTGACATGGGCTATGTTTGCTGCTCAACATCGTCGGTGCATGCCATACTCCTACTTAACCTTCTCGTGGTGGCACTGAGAACTCCAGTGGGCCTTATCAACTTTCATTAATGGACAAGCGGAAGAACGGTCCAGATGAAAGCAAAGGTGTTGCCTTCACCCTCTTTTACGTCTACTTTGACGTATTGAAAGCCCATATCTGACAGCAATTTCAAAATCAGAGGGAAAGGGTTGTGAAGTATGGATGGTGATAGAAAACTCCCTTGAATTTTAAATCGACAGCCACAATCTATGTTAAATGTAGATATTAGGCCTGTCTAGCCATGTTTGTCATCGAAAACCCTCGACTTTTTCTACCAAGGCTACGCAGCTTGTATACAAAATGACACCTCCTTGGACGTCATTCAAGTTTCTACCACTGGCATTCGTCGTAATCCATGTATTTTAGTATCTACTCTTTTATTCACTGTTAATCTCTAACCACTTCGTTCACTCCTCTTAAAGTCTCTTTATCCATTGGAGTTATTATAACCCCATCAGAAGTTAAAATACTCAATTGGCTCAACTGTCATTATCTAAACGACCACAGGACTTCATTTAGTAGCAAAATTTTTTTCCACTAATTCTCTAACTTTACCTAAACAATGTAAAATATAACAATAAACCCCAAAGCACGCATCCTTTTTAGACGGACACTTTATGTACTCTGATCCTTCTCTAACTCCACAAAACCTTGTAACGTAATCGACAAATAGTGACCAAACCCAACAAAACGCCCTAAGTAACCGACCTTTTGGTTTACACTCCTTTCAATCTAAAGCTAGGGTAAACAGAACGAAGAATAATGTTCTTTTGTTGATCCCTTCCTCCATCTCCTTCTACAAAAGGGTTTTGTCTATTTGTCGACTTGTCGAATTAAGTGTTTTTTTTTTATTAATTATTTATTTTCTATTGTGGTCAATTGCACATTCTACGGATATATCGATCCGATGGAAATTACAGTCACAAATGGGTCGTATGTGTTTGTCCATGTTTACGGATTTTAGTGCAAGAAATAGTGAAAAAAGCAATTTTTGTTAGATTTTTTTAAATTGGACCGAAATTCTAAAGAAATCGCAACAAAGGCAGGCTCATATGCCTACATTTCCTCTTTTGAAATGTCCATAACTCGCTTTGAATGGTCCATACCTCACTCTGGATGGATTAACGAGGTAAAAAATTTAAAAGTTTGACAAAGTAGTTTGGAATTGTGAGCATAAGGCTGCGTTTTTATATGTGGAACAGTGCGGCAACTTCCTGAAATGATTAGAACCGAACAAAACATGAATTTAACTCAGTGTGCTTCCAGATATGTAAACTTTAATCATGTTAACCTTATCAAAACCTGTCCAGTGACTTAGAAATGATGCGGAAATAAACAAAATGCGGTGATGCCGACTATGGGTATCATGTACCTGCCATCTATCACTGACAAGTTAGGTATTGTTCTACCGGGCCAAGTACCCAAACAAATATTTCATGTCTTTAAGGGCCTTCTTCCTTAGAAATTTGTCCCCATGGTTTAAGGCAGCTGCAACACCATTCCTATCCATTGAATTTACGCTAAAAATATGAATCTCATTAGCAGCTTGCTTTCTTACTAAGTTTGCACTGCCATATGGTTGAATATGGGCCTCAGTATACAAATGCCTTAAATTAGCCCGGTTCTTAGCTAACTTTCCACTAAACCTAAAGAAAGGCATTCGTGGGATAGGCGTACCTGCCTTGGCTATCTAAGTGAAAACTAATGACTCTTTATATCGCAGCGTTATAGCATCCGCCCGATCCGTATGTATAAGTTATCTAAGACGGTCGATGCGGATATGCACATCTTTGAGTAAACTCAGTCCGCCTAGACCATCGTTGAACTTTCAAAACTTCTCAAAGGAAATATCCTCATCCACCTTCGATAGAGTCAAGGCTTCAGAACCAAAGAGCAGGACTGGAATAATAAAGGGTTTTTGCCAAAGCCTTGTTAGATGCTCGAGGTTAGTCCCGTCTTACCCAAAGAAACAGTGACTGGAAAGCTGTTTAAATATTATAATAAATTTACTTAGTTTCTAAACAACCGACTCTGTACAACTCGTATCTTTTAGAGATGTTGCAAGCACCTTAGGATCGATCAAAATCTATAGAGGTGTTGACATGTGATATCTTGTGGATTCGCTTAACTCTTACTGCTTTTTCGCCGAACCATTCAGTCAGAGATGACTCTCATCGCTAAACAAAATTTTGTAGTAAAAAGAGAAAACGGTTTCAGTTCATGTTCTGGATCTTGTAAGCTCGTAAGCCAAGATCTTTCCGCAAATTCTTCCATAGAGTACTATAGATGGACGATGATTTAGTTCCTGTGCACGATGGCGACTGAATCCGGAGTGTGGCCATTCGACCGATGATGTTGACAAGAGGTTTGAGGCGATCACCCAATGCGGGGGACAATATCTTGTGTACGATATTGCCTTTGGAGTGGCCGCACTGAAAAGAGTCTTCTTTTCTGTGATTGAACAAGCGAAAATCCACCAAATCTTGAAGTTGAATTGTTTTATAGTTGTGCTGAGTCCCCTCATTAGAAATCTTGGCTTTCGTCGTAAAGGTTGGAAGAGAAGAATAAGAAGAAGAAGGTCTCCTACACAGACTGACTACGACTTCTCTTATTATGTAAGCATTTGTCCGAATACTGAGCCGTTTCCACCGACTTTCCTTTACAGTAGGCATGTTGTGCCGTGGATCTTGGATTAAGACTAGATGGATATCAATCAATCGTTCTAGAGCCTTTAGAAGGAAAGATGATAGACTGAAAGGTATTAGGTCCTTTGGGACAACATGAGAACATTTTCCGCTTTTGGCGATGAAGACTACACTTATTCTCTCCATTACAGAGGTATTTAGGATAGTTCTACGCAGTACCTCATGATATTTTCAAGCAATGGCAAGTTTATATCAGAGGATCTTTTTAGCTCGGCTGGAATTATACCGTCCGGTCCAGCAGACTTGTATGTTTTGAAGCTATGCAGTGCCCAGGCCAATTTGTCTCTGTGATAAGTCGAATAATTTTTGTCACAGCTGCAGCAGTCCTGTTGAGATTGTTGCTGGCCGTGAAAGGAAAGTGAGTATCCAGTAGCAGGTTGAGTGATTCATCACTTGAGGTCGTCCAAAATCTGTCGCTTTTTTTCACGCAGCTAGGAATCGATGGACTTGACTTCATCGGATAAACTTGGGGGGATTTTATTCATCTATGCTGCGGCGTCATTGATCAAGTGAGTTTGCGCTGGTGATCGGATGAAATACAGAACATTGTTGCGTCATTTCTGACGGCTTCTTAGCATCCTTTGAACTTCAGCCCTCCATATGAGTTACGATTGGGTCGGCGAGAGGGTATAAGATATGCAATCAGCGAAAGTTCTAACAATTTATCCGATCTGCTCAAAGTAATTCTGCGTTATTGTGGCGTGTTAAATATCTGTCATCACGCCTTATCTGCGAATAGAGAAGTCTACATTGGCCTCTCTGAATGTGCATACATCTATTAAACTTGAAGTATGTTTTACGTCGTTCGCTTCACGATTGTACTGTCAAACATGTCTTTTTTTCCTATTTTAACGTTACGTCATACTAAGGCATTGCTCGCAAGATTTGTCAAAGCAATCACAGAGATTTGCTTGTTTGATTAAGCCCATCAAATAGACGTTGCTCTTGTTCGCCGTAGCAATCACTGCATGTTTCGGAGTTTGTTTTTCTCCTGCTATCTAGCACATCCTCGTGCACTCTCAGGATAGCAGGGATATCTGTTTGTATACTTGGCCACCTTTAGTGGTTCAGAGAAGAGTATTCAATGTGTAGACATGAACCTCGTTGCATTTTTTTACTATTTGCAGAGTCGTCAACAGTAAACCCAGTCTTATTCAAGAAAAGAATCTTTTCCTGATAAGGAGCTAACAGATCAAACACCACAGTGCATTCTAAGAATTCAAGTAGAGCAAATGGTACAAATCAAAGCCAATGAAACGTTAAAAAGTCTTTCAAGCTGTGAAGCTTCAAGACAATCACTAAAGGGACTAAATCCTGAAGAATTAAGGTTCTATTGAAAGACAAAGCTGAATTATTTTCGCTTGTTGGATTACTCACAGGCCATTATCTTTTAGGGGCGCATACAATGGAGTTGGCCTTACCCACCACGAACTCTGTGCAGGCTGTGGATGGAAAGATACCCTCCACTTTCTGTGCCTTTGTCCCAGCCTCGGTAATTTGAAACAAAGAACTCTAGAAGGTTACTAGTTCCATGTCGCTCTCGGATGTATCTGCTGTTTCGTTTTAATTTTTTTTAGATTTTCAGATACAGTCAGATGAATTGGACCCATTTAGGTAGCAAATGGTGTAAAATTAGCAACTCCAACCCAATAGGAAACCCTAACCTAACCTATGTTATCAACTGCCGAAGCAGTTCGACCATGTTGTCAACTATGCTATTATGTGTCATCTTTCTGAGAGGTGCTTAGCGGCTACGATAACCCACTTTTTCGGTTCTTCGGACTGCTACTCTCAATATATCATTAAAGTTCACATACGAGTACAGTGATCGCTAAGCTGTTTGTCCTTACAAGCGGGCTTACTGCCACTTGGATCGAAGTAGCTTTTTGGATAAACCCTGCCCCTCTCCTTTTCACCGTCCCCATCTCGATATAAGCCGAAGCCAAAATATTCAGTTGCGATACTCGTGCTAAACAGTGCTAGTGGGAGACACATATTCCACAAATAAGCACAACATTTCCCAAAGTTTTTCTCAACAAAAAATATGAAAAGTTAAAATTTTCATGAAAAGATACTTTCTGCATTTTTCATTGCATTGAAAGCCTTCTAAATGGAGTTATTGTGTTTCGAATCCGTCTTTCCTAATTAACTCTAATTACATTCCATTCCATTAATTAGATTTTTTAACTACAATACCACTGGGCTTGGTCCTTGTATAAGTCCTTTAAAAAGGATTTTCGTCCATTAGACTTTGAAATACGTTGCTTCCTCTCGGATCAATTGGGATTTACTCGTATTAAATCATTTCGACGGTTGACCTTTCTTACTTGTAGGGATAATGTCTGAAGTTTTAGGTACGAAAAGTCAAAATTAGGTTCAATCTTTATCGACTTTAAAACTCTCATTCCCCAGATGTTTGTAATTTCTCCCTGTGCGGCACCATCTGAAGATTTCCCATTTCATGGTTATGTTGTTCGTTTGTTTGTTGTTTCTTTACATGTCTACCGAGCACACACTCAATTGTCCAGTGTCGTCTACAACTGGCTGCACCCTTGTTTGAGAATACTCGTAGTTTATGGATTCGGTAAAATATCTCCTCAGCCAAATTCATAAGACCGGAAATAGGAATTCATCTTTCATTCATAGACAGGTGATTGCCTGTATGTTTGTTGGCATTGCTATATATACGATTACAATACTCAAATGCGACAACCGCACCGTTGTAGTGTGCCCATTCCCGGTATTGCATTTGTGAGTTTGAAAAATATTGAAATGCATGAATGAGTACTGGGTTGTTTGCGGCCACCTGTTTCTAGGGAGAGGAACAAAGAGAAATATGAGAAAAGAATAAAGGAAACTCGTCGTCACAAATGGTTTTATGCAGTGGAACAGCATTTTTGCCCATCTCTTCCGGTATTATGTGACATAAGTTTTGAAAAATAAACTCACAGGATGTCTACAGAGGTTCTGTATCGACTCTGTTGTAGGTGCTTACAATTGCTTACAAGTGCTTACATCGATTTTGTGTCACCAAAGTTCAAGGGTCGCAACACAAGCTGATTAATGTCAATTAATTGAAAAAAAAAAAAAAACTGAAATCCCGGTCAAGGTTGACAAAGAGTGACATTTTAATTGGACATGTCAAAATCCTCTTCTAGCATTTGTCGTCACTGCAGCTCATGTAAAGGCAAATGGATACGGCGGCTAATTAAATATTCATGACACATGTCAAAATGCTTATTGTTGCCGGTGAGTGGCTGAAGTGTTGCACTCTGTCTTAAAATAGATTTTAGATAAATATGTCAGTGGTGGTAGATACTCGTACTATGCAGCTGCAAGGTATACACAGAAGCTATTTATTATGTCACAAATCCTACTTATATATACCGTCATGTAAATATAGTATGATGGATCGATAAAAAAATCAATCAGAAAGAGGGAACGAATTATTTTCATATACACAGTGTGGCAAATAATATCTCGGACTGGCTCTAGAAAATGTATTTGAAAATAGAATGCACAGACTTTTGTTCTGCCAAAATCCTCGTGAAGAATAGTTCGAATAGTCTCTTTGTTGATGTGTAAGGTCTCTTCCATCATTTTTAGTGTAGTATTACGATCTTCTGTAGCAAAATCACGTAATTTCTGCATCATTTCAGGTGTCCGAACTGAAATTGGTCTTCCTATGTATTTGTCGTCTCCAGCATCTCTTTGCCGCCCCGAAAACATTTGTGCCACACAAAAACAACTGTTCTACTCAAACAATCATCACTGTACACTTGTTGCATCAATCGGAATGTTTCTGATGCATTTTTACCAAGTTTTGCGTGGAATTCAATGACCGCTCTTTGTTCCACGTTAAAATTTCCACATCAAATGAAAAGATCTTCTGGAAAAATAATTTTTAGAAAAGTTAAATGTCAACCAATTGTCATGAAATTTTGACAGATAGAAGAGAAAGATTCAAGCTTTAAACACATGTTCGGGCAAATAGATGGCGCTCTTAGTTGCTGAGATATGACTCGTGTCCAGCATATTATTTGCCACACTGTAATGCAATACGTGGATGATATGATGGAAGGGGATTTACCTTGCAGCAGAAACAAGAATCTATCCCAGAGATAGACTGCCTCCAGTTGCTTACACCACAGTCGGTTGAGGTTCCCTTCTACTTGCGCACATTACCTAAGGTAGGCTGTTCCTATACTGAGTTCCTGTATTGTCGTCGAGTCTCCTCCTCCAAAGCCTGTCACCCCAAATGAAACTGAATATCTTGCAAAGAATTTTTACTTCGAAACAACAGAGGATTGCATCCGAATTAGGATCCAGGTTGATTAGGGTTTGGTATAGGGTCTCCTAAATTGTTAGGGATTGGATTTTACTACTCAATACCCTTCTCAGCCCAAAGAAACACCTATTGGCAAGAGATATTTTTGGTTTTATTGCTACTAAGGTATTGTTGGCAGAATTAGTAGTCGACATTGCTCCCCAACTCATCGGTGTTATGTAGCCATTCTTGTTGTCAGCATATACTTAACATTGCCACCGGTTTTGGCAGCTTCCGTTTTAATACCAGCGAACCTCATGAACCTCTGAGTTAAGCCAAGATATTGCCTTCCTTACTTCAACTTCAAGTGGGCAGAAGTTTTGCCAATTACCGTCAAGTTGAATGCACGAAATGTTTTCCCATATCCTCAGCGCCGGCTGTGATCTTAGATTGTGCGCCTCTTGTGCTGTTTCTTATTCTTCTGAAGAAGGCGCTGTTCTTCTCTTAGAGCTAACGACCAGCTTTCGTCCTTCGTTGCAGTGCAGCTTTATAAGCTTCTTGTTTGGATGCATGTCCATATCGGCATTCTTCATAAAACCAGAGATTCTTTAGTGCTGGTCGCACATCAGTTGCGGTGGATCGTTGCAAGTGGTCTTCAGTTCCTAGTGCTGGCGCCATGGGTTGTTGAGAGATATAGTCTCTGCCGATTTCTACATTAAACCTTCTCACAGTAGTTCTTCTTGGTGATTGTGCTTGGGAATTCCACGGTTGTTCTGTGGCTGCAACAAGGTGGGGTGATTCGAGCTCGGAAAGTTTGCACATCCATGGCACGTCTTACGTCGATCGCAATGCGATCAATTTAATTTAGAGTTTCATATTCCGGAGACTGTCATGTCCCTTTATATAGATAGATGTTCTGCTTTCCTATCTTGACATTGCTCACATGTCTTGTCGAGGAGAAATTGATGCTCAGACCTAATGTTTTTGATGATGCAGACATGTCAAAACTCAAGGCGTCTAGCTTGCCGTGTCTAAGTGTGACTTAGAGATTTTTTGTGTTCCCTATAGCAGTCGAGAGTCCTTGCCCATTATTCACCGGCTAACTGAACCACATGGAGGTAACGATAAGGTTTGGCCCACCCGGATTTTTCTATAACCTCTTGTCGGCTGTTAAAACTCGTTCGCCAAACCAGTGTTTTGAGTCGCTTGTGGAATTACATGACCGATAGATGGCAGTTGATTGGTTAAAGTGCCATGAATGGACCTAATCGAGATGTTGGCCATCTCTGCTAGCTTTCTGATGATCAATTTGCAGTTTACGACTCCTAAGTCTTTGATTTCATCGACTTGTTCCTCAATCGATGAGGTACATAGATTGTCTGCCAGAAGGAACACTATTCCTACAGGCCTTGGTTAAGCAATTTTCTGATTTTTTATTTTTATTTTTTGAGTCGCCGGACTTCCTTCTATCTCATTTGCTTAGAGAACTCGAAACTCCCGGCTTTGGTGTTCGGATTAAACCAAGCAGATTAAACTTCTCGCGAGGTTTTGGAAAACTCGAAAAAAATATAAGAGTTCGCATAAATCTGCTCATGGATGCAGTATGAGATACTATGAGATATTCCCTTCAATCATCACCAGTGCTCTTATATCTGGAATCGCATTGATCTTAGAGTGAGAGAATTCGTGCAACAAATCGTTTCCCCTCTACTAATTCCTTTGTAATTTTGTTGGATCATATTGGAAATAAGTTACAAGGCAAAGGCACAATCAAGTTCAGAATAATTAACAAGTCTAAGTCAATATGGGGGGGCAACATTGACCTTTGTAACTTCTGTTTGACTCATTGATTTATGGGTCTTGCGGATTTCAGACACCACATGCCCCCAATAAATCCAATTTTTCTTCGCCTTCTCCCACGCGCATATGCTTTAACGTACATGTTGTAGGTGACTTTCACTTTATGGAAGCCATTTGCACTTAATTCTACGTCCACTTCCAGAGGTTGTCAGAATTTTACGACCAACGACCATCCCCGGGCGATTATGTATACCCAATATCCTACTCCTGTGGCCAATAAATAATTAAATAAATGGAGATGTTAATCGATGATGTTTATGGGCAATAACTTTGCAGCCATCGTCCACTTGGAAATCTCCCATCAAACCCCCAAAAAAGCCATTCGTCTGGTTCATTTGAAATGTCAAGCTTTGTGAAACAATCTCAGTTAATTGAATGGTTATGTCTCAATCCATCATCTTCAACGTCTAGCACAGCTACTGTGGATCTTCAACATCATATCTCATAATGAATCTTATTATTGAATTTCAACTCAATCCATCAATAGCTACAGCGAATCGATTCAATCGTCAAAAAAAAAAAAAAAAAACGTGCCGTCCTCCATCGTCGCTCCATTAAACATTCCTTCCATCACCAATGCTATATATAGTGCTGGATATTTGGAATTCTTCAACTCTGCCCACATGCCACATCTGGCATTTTACGTTCTTGTGGTCGGCGGAACTTCTTCACGATTATCACCACCACTGCTGCTGGCACCCACCATCATCCGCAAATGTTACTACTTCGGGTTCTTGATTCTTTCCAAGACATCGCTACTGTTTGTTGCCGTTCTCTCCTAGTGGAGTGTTTTATAGCTCCTTGGGCGTCTTCCAGTCCCGGTGTTGTGTCTTTTATGAGCCTTACCCATTGCCCGCTGTTGAAATGTAGCTTTGTGGATAGTAGTTGTACGAGATAGTATCTGGCCATCGTTATGTATACAATAACAATCCTGAGACCTGAGATTCTCCATTCGTTTCTATTTAACTGAATGGAACATTAGTTTGCTTAAAGAGATGACTACGCAAAAGGGGCGGTTATTGGATAATTTGGTCCATTTGCCAATGAAGCGACTCCTCTTTCGATATGATCTCATTACGAAGCCCCCATGCCCGTATACGGATATAGATCGATCGATTTAATGACACCGGGGATGTTGTATATTTTTTGAAAATTGCATTACGTGGGAAAGGATGATTTCGTAACACCAAAGTCATGTTGAGTGCTCCGTTTGTTAGCTGACAAAAGCAATTGTTGTCAGATGGCAGATGGTCGCGGAGTCACCACAGTATGCCACTATTACTGGTATTGCTTCTGTAAACTAAAAATAAGTCTTTGGTTCAGTATGCCCTATTGTGGAGTGCCTTCGGCCTATAAATAGTTTCACTCTGCGTTTGTTTTTCAGTTGTTCACTGTTCTGTGTTCACTTTATGTTCATGAGTCATTTACAGTGGCGGCAATGAAGCAGCGCTTTTTCTTCTTCTCTCGATTAAGAAATTTTCAATGAAAATTGCCAATGAAACGAGATGAAAGAGATGTACGGCCTGTAGAATGTAATTTATCTTCCAGAACCATTTGTTGGAGTTTTACATTTCTCAGATTTCTATTTATGGAATTGGAAGGAATCAATTTCCAACTGATGGAAGAGGGTTATGTCTTTTAATTGTAACAAATTTTGAGAACAATGGACAGTAAATCTCTGTGAAGTCGTCGTTAACAGACGACTTGCAGGTTAAGCTGTCTTATAACTTCATGACAAACAATAACTAAGGCACGGATGTCATCCCCATTCCCATTAGTGTCAAAAAGTGACGATGGTTTAGTATTCTGCTTATTTCAAATCAAGGAGACCTTTACAGTTCATCTTTTATATAGAAAAGCGTTCGCTTTGTCATTTTGGGCTCAGAGAGCGGGACCTACGAATTTTTTCTTACTCCAAACGGTAACGGAATGGGAGAATTTTTCATATGGTACGTAGCTTCCAATTACGCTATTTCTAAGGGACTACGACCACCGTCTTGGGATGATAATTTGCAAAAAAAATTAAAATATGTCTTTCCTAAGCCCTGTGCGCCGATATGCTGAAGAAATTTTAATGCAACATGACTAAGCTAAATTTGTAGAAGACAGATGAAGGGATGGATATCTCCTGAAATGACTTCTACAAGATCTACAGAATGGAAGAAGAAAAGGAGATACTCATTCACTTGCTAAAAAAAAACCTTTTCGGTACCCAAAAGAGCCTATCTAGGAGCCGTCGAAAGAACCAAAGAACTAATCCATCCATCAACGTGTATTAATTTTGTTGGAATTTCTCTGTATTTCGTTTAAGATGGGTAAATGCTTAAGTGGCAAAGTGCTTTCCACATTAGCGATTAGTGCCTGTAGCCCGATGGTAATCATAGGACGACCACATACAGAGATAGTGACACGAGGTGAAGCCACATTTTTCACAACAAGAGTCGCAGAATGTTTTGTCTTTTATGCATATCAAAACCGTAATACCTTGTTAGGACGCCTTTAAGTAGTTTACACCACGAAAGTTACTGATCTCTAAGAGACATCGGGGAGCATTCGTCTGATCTAGCGGCGACCTGAAAAGACATAACCTCTACTGTTACACTCATACAAAATACATCTGACTTGTGTTTTGAAAAAAACTCGACTAGATTCCCAATCTCGTTTCTAGTGACCTGGGATCAAAAAAGTGCATTTAACCCTTTTCACAGCGTTCAAAGTAGTCCTTGAATTCTCTAACTACCTTAGGATTGGTCAGCGAATCAGCAAGGCCCTTAGCGCAACTTAACTACCCCTATTAATCGATACTTCACGATATGATTAGTTGCCATCAGAAACGTATATACCTCCGATTGAAAATGACGCAAATTTTCTTCAAGAGAATTTGTCGTCGTCCAAAAATTAACGGCCTCCGTAAACACACGAATGAATTTATTTTCTGATTCAAATTTTTCGAACCGTTGCAGCAATAAGAGCTTAGGCATCGTTGCATCCAGACGTCATGAACATTATCAAAGGAGTTGATGCGCAACGTCATAAAAACGGCAGTGCATATGGTACCACAGGCCACTTTCTTTTAGAAGATTGAGGGTGCAGCCCATAATTCATAAGGGCGGATTAAGCAGAGCCAGGCCTGCAGCGAAGCCTCCATGCATCCTTCTTTGGTATCTGATCTAAACAGCAGTGATTTATGGATCAACGACAGCGCTCACATCCTCAAACGGATTACTGGCTTAGGTCTAATCGACCTCTCGTTCTAGAGGTACCAAAAATGAAACTGGCCTCGAATACGTATAGATTTACTGTTGATAACCCGCGCAAAGTAATTAAGGGCAACGAACTTCGGATATGTACATGGAATAATAGGCCACCTATAGCCAAACATCTAGCGGTGGCCCAAGACTGCTGCAAAGTATATATTACCGCTATTTGCCTGCAAGTGAACGAGCCCCTGGTAACAATCCGCGTCAAGGCTAAATTTGCCAACTTAAGCCGTATATGTGCGCACGGCCTCATAGAGGAGAAAGATGACGACACCAACAAGACCTTGAGACCTTTTGAGCAAGACCTACGAGCAATACCCTAGCTATGACATTAATATTGTCTTTGTCGGTTTTAATGTAAAACTTGGAAGAGATGACAACTTTGGTAGGTACTGTCGGAAGACATGATACGACCTCCGATAACGGATTCAGGCTAATCGACTTTGAGACCGGACGTAGCAATGCCGGAACTATCACGCGATTCCCACATCTCGATATTCCCAAGGGGACTTAGAGAACTTTGAATCAAGCAACCGACAACCAGATTGGCCACATTGTGATCGACGAAAGACATTCCTCCAGTATTATGGATGTCCGAACGTTCCAAGGAGCCAACATCGACTCGGACCATTACCTTGTTGTAGCCAAGGTACGATTGCGGATATCCCAAACTACACCAAGACAAGCTTATATTGTGAGGAACTTCTACGTCAGATCTATCTAAATCTCTCAATAGGTCCACTGCCGCCAGCATCATGTATCGAAAACCAATGGCAAAACTGCCAAAAAACCAGATCCGTGATTTGATAACGAATGCCGACAAGATGCCTACAAAGCGGCGCTGCATAGAAGCCTAGACCTCTATGAGCAGAAGTGGAGAGACGAACATCGGCTTTTCAGCTGGAAACAGAAGGAGCATGAGAAGCGCCCGGTCGGAGAAATTCATAGATGCTACTCCAGAATTGAGATTTGGAAGTTTTACCAAAAGTTAAAAACAAAAATGCCACAGACACAAACCCCGAACCGAAGCCTGTAGCGACGAACAAGGGAACATCGTATTAGAGTCGGAGTCGATGCTGAGGATTTGGATAGATCATTTCTGTAGACTGTATAACGGCGATGAGGAAACAAAATCCGCTGTCAGGCAGAATGAACCATTCAACCTGGACGATGAGGACCAACAATTCCGTCCATCTAAGCTGGAGGAAGTGAAGATAGCAATATCTTAGCTGAAGTCCAACAAAGCAGCAGGAGCGGACGGTCTGACTGCAGAGCTCTTCAAAGCGGCAGGTGATGATTTCGTAACGAGCATACACCAACTCATCTCTAAAACATGGTTGCACGAAAGTATACCGAGAGGCATCGGTCTTCTTGACATCGCTTACAAGATCTTATCTGCCGTACCATATGAATGGTACGCCGATCGTCAACAATCTGAGAGATCTATACCGTTACAGTGGTATTTAAGCCAGGAAAGTCCATCATCGACCAAATATTCACACTTCGGAAAATCTTGGAGGACACCCAGGACCACCTGTCTATCGATTCTAAGGCCGCTACACGCTTTTCCATCAAGGGCGGTAAAGGTCTCACCTAGACCTTTCGGATTTAGACATGCCGATGAGCTGAATAGTCCACAATAGTCCAATTGAAAGAATTGTCCACAACTCAGGGGCAAACACAAGAGGCAAAATCTTTCAAAGTCCGTCCAATTACTCGCATACGCCGATGGTATGGATATAATCGGAAGAAGGCAGCGTGATGTCAGTGGCGCTTACGCGAGTATTGATCAAACGAAATATAACTGTTACCAATCGATGCTTCATAGAAGGCAATTGACTAGCAACGCCCTCTTTCGAACAACAAAAGTGACCCCGTATGCTGCCCTATGCCCTATGGCGTAAAATCATGGACATTATCAAAAATTTATGAAAATGCTGCTGGCTGCTTTGAGAGGAAAATTCTTCGAGTGATCTTCGGTTCCATCTACATTGACGAGTGGAGGAGAAGATTCAACGACGTATGGACAGCAAAGCGACATCGACCAAGCCAGAAGTGTGAATATCCAACGAATGAGATGGATGTGTCATGTAGAGCAAATGGACCCGATACTCCTGTCAGAAAAGTCTTCGAATCCGCCCCCAAAGGCACGCAAGTAAAAGGGGACCTCAGCCAACTTAGCTTGCGAAATTGGAGACAGCTAGCAAAGGGACGAGCTGGCTGGAGATGCTTCTTGACTGAGGCCCAGATCCACCCCGGTGGAACAGTATACTTCAAACAAGTTAAACCTATTCAACTCATCTATACTTATCGCTTACAGAAATGGGGTAAAATCTCTTTTTTTCTCAATTGTGCATTCGTATGACGTTTAATACTACGAGTCCTAAAGTGGAACCTTGTGGCACCCCAATTTTATTCTCTATTTCACCATCGATAGTACTTGTATTGATTGTACTTATCGAATCCTTAGCTGTAAGTCATACTACCGAACACTAACAAGCTAATCGCCATCGTCCCTTATATATTGTATGTGTGTGTATATATATTTCTATGTTTTTGTTTTTTATTTAAAGGATTAACTTGAACACATTTTATTTAATTTTGTTTTTTCTCTTTTTTTCTTGCAGGTATGTACTGACTAGCTCCCTCATTATTTGCATATCCTAGTCACGTAAGTAGATTTTATCCCACAAGAAGCAAAAATTTGTATCCCATCGTACCCTTGAAGTCTTGGTCCTTAAAGGTTTCCCCCATAATATAATAACAACGTTTACTTAGTGACTTAATGTCATAAATCTCTTTCTAAGAAGTAATAATATTAATGGAAAAGATAGTACAACCGCGTTTCAAGGACATCGTTGAGCCTTTTATTAAAACAGCACAGAAGTAGCTCCTCCCTCGACATCCTTACCATATCGCAATGGGGCATTCATAATCAATTTTATGATGGTCTCCTTGTGTTTCATCACCACTAGGCACACCCTATGAATCGTGAATATAATCCTGAAAAACTCCCTCGAGAAGGACGAAATGCTGAATGCATAAATTTGATATCGTGTTCCATTTTCATACTCGTATGATGTGTTGGGCGGCGAGAAATATATTTAAGGACAAATTGTAAAATCTCTGTGAAATCCTTTGAGTGTCCGTTTCAATGTAATGACACAAAGACCTGAAAGTCTACGTCAATATGCAAAGAACGCTGAAGCTGGCACACATCATAGAGACGAAGTGAAAGAGGGAATTTTTTATGAGAATTATACAAATGTGCATGAAGCCCGCTGATATCGTTCAGTGGTTCTTCATTTGATATCCTTTGTCCTGCAGTCAGAATAGCATGCAACTGCGGTCATTGACTTGTGCCCTTAGTTACTTCTGGGCATTCCATATAAAAAGAAGGGAATCGACGACTATCAGAGCAACTTCAGAATGAGTTAGTTCCGCCCAGTTGGCAAGGATATCCGTTTTAGTGTATGCTTCTCCGTGGTTTTGCAAACCTACCCTGACTATTCCACTCGTCATTTGGCTTTGTGACGGTTCAGCGAATCCAACAAGGGGTTAAGTGCAGTAATCCGGGTTGGGTGGTATCCTTTTACTTCGATAAAGCCTTTGTTGGTGTTTACTGGATCACCATGCTGCCCCTGTTTTTACACCTCTCTAGCCTTTGTGCATATCCCTAGTTGAGGCTAAGTTTGGCATTGATTTTCCCTGACCGCAGGATGTGTTGAATTTTTGCATAGACTCAAAGGCATAACCCTTTTGTTACCAACACTTGTGTACTCGTACATACATATGTTTGGAGAGTGTATTTATATCCTTGCTCGTGTTTGATTCAAATGGGGTATAGAAAGGACACTCTGACATACGAGTATGTGTTGAAAATCAATTGGGGGGATTGGACGAAGTATCTTGTAATCACTAAGCACACCCCTGGTGATTCATTAGACAATCGAGACAAGAGTGTGTTTGCGTCTGGCAGAAAGGCATGTAACTTTTGTTGATTAAGGTGCAGACACGCCGGACGATGGTATCTGAATGGAGTTCCTTTTGTGGTTTTATTGTTAGAAAGGATATCATTTTGTCCACTCTGACAGGGCTTGGCAATTTGTTCCTGAGTGACATGGGATTTTAATTTAATTACAAGTGGCAAGAGGGTTTCTCTCTTGTGGTAATAGAACGGATTTGAGAACAAATTAATTTTAATTTGTTGTTGTTGAGATGGATCATAGAGAGCAGGCATGTGTCATAGACATATTTATCGAAAGGTCCATCATAGAAGATGTCTACAACAGCCAAGAGATGGAAATTTTGCTGGCAGGTTTCTTTGTGTCGTTACGTTAGGTTAATATCCTCTCCAAGACTCACTAGCTTTTCATGTCGTGCTCATATGTTGGAACATAGATTTATGAGATTCATGGCTTTCTAATTTCAATGGCAGATAGAATCCGCAGCACAAATGGGCCTTTTTTCTGTCTATGTCTTTTTGTTTTGCTAAATCATGCTCATCTGAAGCAGTTATCTCTTTTATACGTCAAACTCCTTCCTCATTTGCCTTTAAATTTAAAAACATCTAATAGTGACCGAATTCACTTCATCTCTAATGCGCCTTGAAGGCAGCAATAGCTTACAAGCTTCAGAGAACGAAATACCCAATTATACTCAGCTTTTGAGGATGATTACGATGCGGTCCAATCAATAGATGATCCTCGAAATAATGTAACATCATCGCTACTCAACGTGCAATCGTCAATTAGTGCCCACCCAGAGCAATTTCGTCGGGTTCTTAAGTTCCAGTTGACGACCACTACCACGCTAACGTATCTCAAAACATGTTTTGCCTCGGCCCAATGATGCTACAGCGCGCTCCAGTTGAACTCCTCACTTGATGTAAATTAGAGAGTACCTTCTGTGCCCGGCATTTCCCATTCAAACAAACCGCGCTTGAGATATTGTAAAAAGTTTTTTTTTTTGTTTGAAAGACATCTCTCAAGCGTTGAAAATTTTAAGGGGAGCATACGGGGATTCGACAATGTCGAAAACACAAGCCTACAAGTGGTACGAAGAGTTCCAAGCGGGCCGTACCGTGGTTGATGATTTGCCTTGTTCCGGTCGCCCATCAACCAGCATGACTGACGTTAACGTCGAAAAAGTATTAAAAAAAAAAACAGCGTATTGAAGCGTCGCAGAAGGCCAGAATTGTGGGAAAACTACTCATGGTTTCTTCACCACGACACCGCACCGGCTCACACATTTCGTCTTGTACGCGACTACTTTTAATCAGAAACGAGGTTCATAACGTTCCGCAAACTCCGTATTCACCTGACATGGCTCCTTGTGACTTTTTTCTATTCCCACGACTGAAGTTACCAAGTCGCGGAAAGCGATTGAACCGTCTTCGTTTTATTGAAGAATATTCAGTCCTTTTTGATCAGAAGGTCTTCACTCGAAGAACATTTTTTGTAGTCCACAGCCGGACTTAGAACATGGTACAGCGGCAGCCAGGGCCCCCCGAACTTCGGTCCGAGCATGACTTGATAGAGGTAGGCCCTCTAGTAGACCCGAAGTGAAGTTGCAATCAGTGCTTTGTGCCGAGACTCTAAGAACGACTCATACGAAGGCTAAAACCTGTGCCTCCCATGTTCTACATGGTATGTGTAGAAATCTCATACAGACAGAAGTTTACTTACAACTAGAGACCTCTGTCCGAGACATTCTAAACAGCGCAAACTATAGAGACATCTGATTTTTTTACATTTTCAATTGTATCTGCGGTATTTCGTGAATGCCCGAAACCAATGTCAATGAATGTGCGGTACACAAGCGCATGCCCAGAAGAAGTCATAGAAGTCAATCCAAAGCACCTCTCACCATCTTTAAAGTCGAGCTATGCGGATCAATCTCTAGTTTTGGCATTCGGGTGTGCAGAATGAAAACGTTCGCTGCTTCATAAGGGCCAGAAACAATCTCACGGAGGTGGGAGATTTCAAATAATTATTTTTGACAAGGTGATGTAATATCCTGTGATGCCGTAGTCAGGGCTTTTATCTCCCTCACCTCCGCTGTAAACTCTACGACACATCAGCAGAATTCAAACGAACGAAATCAAACATTCCTTATCCTTAGATAGCAATTGACTAATATGTTTCGTGACTGTCAATTGTGTCCGTGTCGAAAACCAGAAGATATACAAGGTGGCGCAAAATTAATCATCCAATTTTGTTTTTGAATTACTTTGTTACTAAAAAAAAACACTGTGGCGCTGGCAGCCCGGTATGGGCCATGGCCTAGCTTCTTGATACTCATTTGTGCTGCTCATATTATCATTTTTCTTTTCGTAGGCAATTTTACTTTCAGGAGTTTGCCATTGCCCGCCGAAAGGGTGATGGCAATTTGAAAAATTGTTGGTGACCTACCCAGGAATCGAACCCAGACTCTCCGCGTCCAATGAGCTAAATAAAAAAAATTATTTTAAGTGATGGAAATTTACTTATGGAGCTTTACTATTTTTTCTGTTAAGTGGAAAAGATGATATCCGCCAAGTGGCTGCCGCCAGCGTTGATACACATTTGTGCCCGTTTTATCGGATTTTCCATGACATGACATGACCGCAAGATTTCCGGTGATAACTGCGATTATCTGAGGCTTGTTGGCATAAACCCGCGACTTCAAGTAGCTCCAAAGAAAGAAGTGTGGGATGGATAAATCGGGCGATGTTGCTGGCCATGCCAAATCGCCAAAACGGGAGATTATGCCGTCAGAAAACGCTTCTTTCACAATATCCATTGTGGCGCGTGCTGTGTGTGCGGTTGCGCTGTCTTGTTGAAACCACATGCTCACCAAGTCACGCTCATCCAATTTTGACAGTAAGAAGTCGTTTATCATACCCCTGTAGCGTTCGCCAGTAACAGTGACCTTATTGCCGATGGCTTCCTCAAAAAAATACGGCCAAATCACTCCTCCCGCGAAAACGTCGCACCACACAGTGGCTTTGAGTGAATGTAATGTCTCTTCGTGAATCACAAGCGAATTTTCAGTGCCCCAGAAACGAAGATTTTGCTTTTATCGTAACCGCTTAAGTGGAAATACGCCTCGTTATGATTTTTGATAAAAAATCGTCCTCTTCGTTGTTGAGATTGAGGATGGCTTAACAACTTATGGATTATCTTCCGATAGGATGATTAATTTTGCGCCACCATGTATACTATATAAGATAGAAGACTTATTCGTCACGTTATACTGCCCTGTCCTCATTGATTGAACAGTTGATTCTCGTAGGCGCGATAAGACGATGACCATGCAAGTCGCAAGTCGGGCTGCTTCTCCTTTGGTCAATATCTCAATGTGGAAGACCGCTATAGTCCGGCAAGTGACTTAGCGTCTTAGAATCGATTGAACGGTAGAGATCCCACTGTTGGCTTCTATCTTTATTTTGATCCATCCGTGAAAGTGAACATCGGGTCACCTACCAATTGGTTGATGTCTCTGCTTGGGAAAATACACGCGAATGGTCTTTCAAAGTCATAATGGGGCCGGTATTGAAGCAAAAATCCAGTCCACTTGTAAGGATCGAGGCGTAATTCTTCGGGTTTGTATTCCACCCATTTTCACTGCCAATTCTTGCTTGTACATATCTAGGGGCAAGATACAAAGTAGAGTTTGTAGTTCCGCCGTTGTCATCGTGCTCTGTACTTTCGTCTTTAATTTAAGGTTGCTAATTTTATTTGTGGATTCCACCATACAGAGCAGCCGTAGGTTAAGATGGGTTTGACGGTGAACGATGACGTGTAAATCCATAGGATAGTTTTCATTGTAGGTCCTCATCTTCTCCCAAATATACGACTGCAGGAGGAGAAGGGGTTTGATGCTTTTTTAGCACGTCCTTCAACATTGAGCCTCCTACTCAGTTTACTACGTACTTAAAGTGCGATATCTAGATACTCGGAGAGTTGTCCCATCAATAGAGAGAAGCTCAAATTGTGAAATTACCATTTTATGTGTGAAGAAGATGAGCTCTATTTTTCGTGGGTTGATTCCTGGTCCACTGAGGATTCTACGGGTAAATTAAGATATTTACTGAATGTGGAGAGAAACTTCCTGGTGGCCATAAGAACCACATTCTCCGTAGAAACAAGGCAGGAACACAAGAAGAGTTTCGATTCGATTGCACACGTTAATCACATCGACTAGATGATTTCGCGTCCGGAAGCAATTTATCATTCTAAGCACACATCTGCGGCATCCCTAATTTGTATTACTGTGAAGACAAAACAATAAAAATAAATAAAATCAGCGATTTGTTCATACCGTAGCTATGGCCACTGAAGTGAGCCCTCTTCTAAATTATTAGCACGCCATGTTACGCAAAACCATAAAATCCCATTCCAAAGCGAATTTCATAGATTTTATGGAAATTTTATTTTATTTTTATATTTTTTATGGTGTCATTGCGTAAACCGCCTTTTCACCCAAATTGGAGTTTAAAGTGATCTCTGTGGAATGTTGTCTCCTACACTATAGCCAAAGTAGGAAAAATCTCCATAAACTCGCAAAATAAATCCAATTCTGCACGCATTTTGAATAAACAAAAGTCGGAATACTCATTTAGATGTGTATCTATTATGCCTCCCATCGGATTACTCACTTTCGAGATCAGAAATAACAAATTCGAATTCAAAATCCCGATTTAGTAGCAGATTTACGGGTAGGTACTATTGAATTCGCACTCGAATTGGTTTTCAATAAAAACAAAACCAACACAGAAATTCGCACAAATAAATTGTGTTGGAAAGTCGTTTACGAGTATACGACGAGTATGTAGGAATATCTAGGATTCGGTCATTGGGCGCGGCGGGTGTGTTCGTTTCGTATGTTGTGTTGTAGATACAACATTCGCTGTCGGAGTAAACAATAAATTATCTCACACGATTGGCATTTCATTACTCGTTTCCCATTGCTCTCATGTTTATATTCAAAAGATGTTTTGATAAATAAAAATAATTTCGCTACCTCGACAGTATGTGCTTTGGACGGTGCGTCATTGATTAAATAATGAAAGATACTCGCTTGAGCTAAAGGAAATTTTTTTTATTTATTTTCCCACCTTAGATAAACAAAAAACTGATTTCAAGAGATTTTCTTGCAGTTTTTCCTTTTTTTTTCTTGAGATGTTCGAGTAGTAGATAGATGCTGATTGGTGATGTAAGTACTTAAGACTTGTTGCGCAAACCAATTGATTGAGATTGACATTGAATAGTGCAAATTGCTTTATTGTGGTCTCAATCTTAACTGTGCATGTATATCTACTCAAGTTGATAAATGATTTTTGCCAGGCTAGATAGGTCAGCGTTGTTTACCATTTAAATGGCATTCTCTCTCAAGGAGACCTTGATTGGAACATGCGACGCATATTCGCGGATTATGACAGATACCAGATCTGCTGTTGGAACAAAAAGAAAGAAAACGAAAACTCGTTATGAGCTGCTAGATGAATGGGATACACTGGGTTGAATTTGAAATTTGTTTACTTAGCGAATTGATAAAACGTGGAGAGTGCAGCACAAGTTGTCCTTCGAATGTTGTTTGAGTATTGTGCGGCACATTTTCAAACCTTCGGAAAACAAATCAATCAAGGATTCTCCTTTTTTTGGATTTGCGCTTCTACTGCGCTGCATAAAGGGATAGGACCATCGGAAGACTTAACTGGCATTCAAGCCGGTCTATTTTGATTCAGCCAGTTATTATCTACACACCTACATAGGTGACAATGTCGATGTAGATGGGGGCGAACCTTAATCACATCGATACTAAGCTAATTGCCTGCAGTTGCGCACTCCAAGTCGGTTGAAGCGACGGGTTAGATTCGAAGAGTCTGCGGTCTAGATTATATGTGTCCATTCGCTCTACATGCGCTAGGTATCTCAGGCACCTGATGCGCAGTTTTCTGACCAGATCGATGTCGCTGTATACTTCATATAGTTCTTCGCTGACTCGTCTTCTTTTAGACATGTCTGACAACGTTAAGCGATCTGCAGAATAAATTGTTCAGCACCGGCTATGTTACAAGGTTTCCTTCTACAATACGTCCCTACAGGTCGGTAAAATTTTTGTACGTTATTTTGGAGTGCAAACTCCTAATACCGACCTTCAATCGCCCACCTCTCAGGCCTTTTTTTTCTTCATCTGGAGAAGCCAAAGCCCTTCCTGTAGGGCTCACGAGCCTTTTTTGTTATTCGTTGCAGCGCCGCTTTGAACGTTTCTTGATGATCTGCATGTGCATGTCGGAATTCTCCATCAAACCAGAGATTTTTTAGTTGTGGACAGGTGAAACTAAACTTTGCGGCGCCTACGATAAAACACTGACACTGTTGCCACTGCTCTTTGGTATTTGATGCTGGACATTGCGATTGCAGCCTTTCTATGTTATATCTTCTCGCAGTAGTTCTTCTTTGTCGTGGCACTTGGGAAATCTGCGTTTGTACCTTAGCTGGATCAAGGTCGTGATCTGAGTTCATGTTAGAAACCGTCTACTTGCTATAGTAATATTTCGTCCCGCCACAAAGCCAATAAGCCCAAGTCCATTACTAGACGTGGCGTCGTGTGGACTATGCTTAAGAACTGTCCTATCGAAGATGTCCTTCTTTCATGAGGCGCTTGGTCTTACTTACTATCTTTAGGTGGGCTGGACCTGGGCCTCAGTCAACAAGCGTCTCCAGCCATCTCGCAGTTCAGTTCCGCATGCTAAAATGGCTTAAGTTCCCTGTAACTTGCGTGCCCCCACCTGAGTCTTGGTCTTCCACTTTCGCGCTGTCCCTCGAGGGCGAATTCAAAGACTTGTCGGACCGGAGCGTTGGTGTCTATCCGCCCTACATGATACAACCATCTCAGTAGTTGGATTTCGCTTCTCCCTGATGGAAATTATATCTGCGTGATAGAAGTCAAAGGCTTCTTGTAATTGTTCGGCAACACATGGCTTGTTAGGGATCTAAACATTTCACGTGCAGATTTAAAGATACCGTTTACCATGTCCTCAACCGCCGGCAAGGTAATCCATATCTGAGTCTGTTAGCTAGTTCCTCACATTTCTCTCTCTTTCTGCCGTAGAAAATTGTGGTACCGTATCCCAGTATTACTCGTTTAAAAAAAATTTGAACAGGATACATGCTGTCAACATACCTACGATACATACGATAAGATGGCTCGGACCAAAGGAAAATGAAAAACTGAAACCAAGTACCAGTAAGTCATCCACAGAAAGGGTCGTACAACATCCCGACTTTGAGGGAGATAAATTCTTATAAACTCTGACAGTGTCACCTCCACCGCAGGTATCAATTGGGAACGCTAGTTTTGACGAATTCGCATGCGGTTTTCGGCGCACTCTTAACTCCTCCTGGAGCATAGGGCGACAATGGTCCTTCCATTTCGCTCTGTTTGCAACTCTATACCTCAGCTGTGTCCACGATCGCAAATTTCGGGACTGAGCTTCCGTCAAAACAGTTTGCCTCCATGTTGTACTTGGCCTATTAACTCGCCTTGCACCCTGGGGGTCACATTGGAAGCACTGCTTCGATATGTTGGCATCTGGTTTCATCAGTGTATGGCCAATCCAGCGCCATTTTCTCTGTTCGATGTCGAGATCCACTTTTGTTTGTCCAGTCCTAAGCCACAATCCATTGTTGGAAGTCATTTGTGCCCACCGAATCTTTAGGATGTAAGGCAGACAACGATTAACAAAAGCTTTCAACCTGCTCGAGATGTTGGCGGAGCATTTCCGCGTTTCACATGCATATTGCAGTACAGATCTTACATTGGATTCAAACTGTTTTAGCTTAGTGCGACGAGATATTTTTCTGGAAAAAGGATTCCGAATGCACTTCAAGCTTTATTTCCTTTTCTGACATCCATGTCCGTTCCACCATCGAGTGACACATAACTCTCCAGATAGTTGAACTATCTATCTCAAGATAACCTGCTGTTGTTGGTCTCGGCTAGTGTGGATAATTTTAATCGTGTAAGCGTTTATCCGTAACGCAGCCACCTCCACATTGTGTTGGAGTGAATGACACATTTGGTTCAGGGCACCAATGTTGTTTGCCAGGAAACAGATATCAGCGTAGTCCAAATGGCTTAGCTTATCAAACGAGTTCACTTGGATACCAAGCCTCTCGTTTATACCCACCGTGGCAAGTATATCGATCGCAAGTAAGAACCAAATCGGTACATCTCCTGGTCTCACTCCTTGTCGCACCTCAAATGCATCAGGTTTGCCTCTTAAAGCAAGTGACCTCCAGATGAAATCACGATTCTTTAATCGAACGAAGGCCTTTTTAAAGTCGACGAAGATGAGGAAGAGCGGTGATTGGTACTCCGTCGATTGTTTAAGGATAATTCGCAAGGTGCTAACATGATCGACGCATGATCGGCCATGTGATACCACGCCAGTTCTAAAGATCTGCTGCCTAGATCCCTTAATTTTATGAAACAGATGCCGAATAGTTTCCGCCCCTGACAACCGAAACTTGTGATTCCTCTTAGTTGATGAATGCCAAACCTGGATCTAACAACCGACGCGACCCCATATTGGGTGGAAGAGTAAACGTTTCTACGTTGGCCCGCACTGTCTCAAACCTGAGACCCAATTTGGTCAAGTCTGCAACACACTTCGGTTCTGCCAGTCGAAGTTGTTGCTGGTAAAAGACGGCCAAGTTTCTCTGAATGTTGGCAAGCTTCCGCCGCTCCATTAGCGGTTCCGAAAGCCTGCCGAACATGATTTGTATCACCGCTACTTATACACCTATTGGCTCACTACTTCCCTGGCTACGATGTCTGATCTCCTCCAGTAGGAGATCATCATAGTTGCGGGGAAGAAACTCCAGTTTCAATTTCGCCACCAAAGAACAGACCGACAACCTAATCGCCCTATACCAAATGAGTGCCTTCCCTGAAAGAAGTTCCACCGCTCTGACCCAAACAATTGAGCTTCTGTCATCCCGAGGCACCACAGCGTTCCCCCGTGAACTTGATGTCACATTTGGCCAAGTTTTCCCATCTCGCAATCGTCAAGCGTTCACTTTTGATCTCACAGCGCGGACTGGTGTTCTGTCCGTTGCTTGTTGCGGCTGTTAGGTCCACCTTTTATGCCGAATCCCTTCTTGTTAATGTTCACCCATCGATGGCTGACTTTTAAAGCTGCTACGTCATTGGGATGTGCCTCATTATGTTGGCCTTCCTCATGCACACCACCGTTGCCCCTCCGATGCTCCCTCGTTGGGGTGTAAGTATAGAAGAGATCATCATCTGTTCGCCTTCACCCTTCTATGACTGTGTCCCCTACTGATATTCGTAGATGTCAAATGTCATCTAAACATCAACTGTCAACACGTTTCCCAAAGTGGAAGTTACGTCACAACTATGTGAACTTAAAATGCCCTCTCTCACTCTACTCGTACTTAACTGACAGATTAAGCTCAGAGTGACCATAAACCGCGGACTTCTGCACTTAACTTAGAATGGATAGCACGAAACCTACTCCACCCTATTCCGGTTAATACAAAGTGCATCACATCTGAATAAAAAATCTCACGCCATTTGTTTTCATTTGGAATTCTCATTGCATCTCGAAATGTAACGCCTGCTAACCATGGCTGCACGTCCCCGTCACACTGATTTAGTATGTTCAACTCACATCCATAGTTAGAACTACCCTCTGTCAGTTACGTTTTACTGTCAATCCACTCCATCATCGCATATTACAAGCATCTAATGAGGCCTCAAAATTCGAAAGCCATTTGGACTCTAATTCGCAGTTTGCATGTGATTCAATCGTTTCAAAAGTATCCGTAACTCATGCTCGTCAAAACATCAGGAAAACATTACTCAATTAATTTGTAGAACATGAAATGTAAATTTAATCGAATCGGACTTGCTCTTATCAGCCGACAGTAGAGTCGACAGAAAAGTTACGGATACTTGTATTCCGCTTTGACCTTCATCCAGCGAACGATCGTTACAAAATTCCATAATTCCTCACGAGTGGTAATTACTAGAAGCAGTAATTTTTCTAGTTCTACAGAGATAACGACAGAGCCATGAAAACAATAAACAACATAAAATATTGTCGCTGATAGAGGCTATGAGTTATTATTGTGTATAGATAGTTTTTTTTTTTTTTAGTTCTGAGCCAACTCAGTTGGAAAATATTGTCGCTGAAAGTCGTAGTCTGATGGTGGACATGAGATGTTTTGAATTTGGGAAATCTAAATTTGTTGGAGGGCGTGTTATGGACACATAATTTGGGTGTAATTAGTTGCGCATGGTTGAGATACGTGGGTCAATGTTAATCGGAAAGAGAAACTGATTACGAGTTACGAGTACGTGTGCTGGTTTAATGGAAGCAACGTCACTTGGACCTCAATGAGGTGCACTTCGATCAATTGCAGAGTCATTATGATACCACTGTAGAGGGCAGAGTAGCCCCAACTGGTCCTAGGTCGGTCAACATCATCGAGCATTTAGATGGGGTTACTGTCTAGGAATTGCATTCTGATGCGTGCCAAGGGGGAGCTTCTGCAAAACAAATATGCCACAGATCCAATCGGGTCTTCATCTCTGCAGCTACTGCAGAAATCGTCTGGCAATTTGTGGATCCCATCCCAAAAGAACTGCGCCGGCTTGGCAGCCAAGAATGAATCAAGCCAATTTTTGATATTCTGCTCTGATGTGAACCGTATTTCAGTGAGGGCGTTCTGCATCGACCGGAACAAATGGTAGTTAGAAGGGGAAAGGTCTGGGCTATCAAGCGGGTGGGGTAGGAATTCCCATCCACTGTTTTCCAAATAGTTCTTAACCGGAATAGCAACGTGGGCCGAGCGTTGTCATGATGAAAAATGATTGCCTCGTGTCTGGTCGCACATTCCGGGAGTTTTTCGGCTACTGCTTTCTTCAAATGGATTAATTGTAATCGGTAGCATTGTCCATTGATGGTTTCACCCGGTTTTAGCAGCTCATAATACAGCACACCCATCTGATCAGACCAAATACAGAGCATTATCTTCGCGCCATGGATATTCGGCTTTGCCGTTGATTTGGCTGGTTGGCCGGGTTTCACAAATGATTTTTTGCGCTTGGGGTTGTCGTAATGGATCCATTTTTCATCACCAGTAACAATCCGATGCAAAAATGACTTCCTTTTGTGGCGTTCCAGCAGCATTTCGGACATGCAAAACCGCCTTTCGACGTCTCTCGGCTTGAGTTCATGTGGAACCCAATTTCCTTGCTTTTGAATATATCCAGCTGCTTTTAATACCCAAAGATTCTGCGAGCTCTTCTTGTGTTTGGCAACAATCTTCATAGAGTAATGCTTCCAGTTCTTCATCTTCAAAGTTTTTTGGCTGCCAGGACGTTCATCGTCTTCCAAGCCAAAATCACCACTTTTAAATCGTGCAAACCACTTTGGGCACGTTCGTTCAGCTAACGCATCTTCACCATAAACTTCCACCAAAATACGATGACTTTCGGTAGCAGTTTTCTTCATATTAAAGTAATGAAGAAGAACTCCCTGCAAAAACACTTTTTCAGGCACAAAGTTCGACATATTTGAGTGAAAAAAAATTATTGTTATTTACGCTTCAAATGAATAACATATACTGAAATGACGTACAATGACAGTAGCTTTCCAATGCATGTTCCAATGGAATAATACAAGTTACGCCATCTCTTAGCAAACCGCACGAAGGTATAGACCCAATACAACGTTCAAAGTTTGGGATTTGATCACTGCTTGGATGCGTAATGATAGCTAAGACCTGTACAGAGGAGATGTGTACGAAAACGCCTTCGGTTGTCCTTGAGCCGTCTGTAAAAATAGAATCTGCCTTAGGCAGACGTTGCCGTCTAAAATCCAGAGATTAAGCTAAAAATGAAGTGGCTTTTAGAAAATTGTATGTACAATTGAGGGAGGCAGCGATGTAGCGTGGGAGGACTGGTATGTTATGCGCTATGCTGCTTCTGTATCTGAGTGGCTCTCACTCTGTGGTCCGAGTTAATACACAAAAGTTTGTCGTGGTGATTCTCTGCACTTTCATAATGAACGCTTCAGTGATGCTTTTATTGGCGACCTTTTGCCTTATTCTAACAGGTTGATGTAAGGCCATGCTACAGAGGCGAATAAGTCTCTTTACCGTAGTGTAAACCCAGCATTTTCTTTTCACCTTAGTTTATGGCCAGTATAAGGACTAGATATCTAGCACTCTTTACAAAACTCAGATTTGGGAGCCTTTAAGCTTAGATGAGATGCTGCAGGGAATATTCGCCTTTTCCTTTGAAGAAGACCGAATTCATTTTGGCTGGATTGCTACTACGTGTCCAAGAGCATAATTGGTTTTGGTTCACAATTGGTTGAGATTCAACTTTGTGCGTTATCCTACTGGGGGAGCTTTCCTGATATTGAAATACTTGCGTTGATGCGATCCACATGGCCTAGCCATCTTCATCGTAGTTGACGAAGCCTTCTGTCCAGGTCCATTATAGTATTAAACCGGTAGCAAATGTTTGTGCATCTGTACCTTTTATAAAGTCTTATTCGTGTCTCTGGAGAGAGCTTTGCAGCTGAATTGCCTTTTGCACAAGCCAGCGGTTGACTATAAATATTCTTTACTCTGGGCTTAGTCGCAAGAGGAGTTATCTGGAAAGTCTAGGGAGACAGATTCTTTTACCACCTCAAAGATAAAGCTGTCCCTTGTTAGGTTCTTCCTTTGGAGTAGGTGTTAATTGTTAGACCTATTTTTGACAGCCCAAATTGCCGCAAATTCCTAATTGACATTCCTCCGCTTTCTTTTGATTGTATCAATGTGGATGCGAGGAGATTCACATATTTTTTGAAGTATTGTGCCTCTGGTGTTGGCTTAAGAGCTGCGGACACGTCTGGTGAGGTGTTAAAAAAGTTGCATGCTCTAAGACCCTTGTTAACATCAAAGGCTGCGATGATGTTGCTATCGACTTTGATAGAGTATTGGGACGGTTTCAAGATAGTGAGAATCGATTTGGTGTTCTTGGATTTTCTTCAAGATTTGAAGCAGAGTAAATATCCTGTCGATGCTGGACTTCAAACTAAGCCTTATTAGGTTGTCGGCGTCCCCATACTAAAATAACGAAGATCTTGTATGCGATGTTTCGTAGACTTAAGCCCTGGCAGTTGTCGCAGTTCATGGAGTTTCCTTTCTTCAGGAGACGATGTTGATGTTCAACCCATCGGGCATGTTCTTCTCTTAGTGGTGCAAGATGCTATCCAGATAAATCCCTCTAGGTTTAAGAGGCTCGGCGGTCAGGCCATTGGTTCTTGCGGATTTGTTGCATTTGCATTGAGATATTACTATCCTTACCTCGATTTGGTCAAGTAGAAGGAAGTTCTCACGGTTTTCTTTCCTGTTGAGGGGTGTGTCCCGCCGTCTGACGGTATTTTCGTCAATTTTAGTTTGTTATGGAATATAGAAATGATTCTTCGAAATCAACTACATACAATGTTCCCTAGAATATTTTTTTGCAGGACTCGAGTAGCGCGTTCCTGCAGGAGCTCCTTTCGAACTCCTCTCTGATAATACATGTAAACTGCAGCTCTCAGTTGAGGCCTCGTTCACCTGTGATGTGCTGCATTCATGATCTCCTGTTTGGCTGCCATGTCGATGGGTTTTTTTGTATGTGGTCGCCTTATGAAAACCAGCACATCAGAGACAATGATTCGAATGGCCTTCTTGTACTATTGTCGCTGGCCCTCTACACTTGCTGTTGGTGTGCAGTAGTTGACAGAGCTTCTGTCGATCTCATGTAATTGTAGTCGTGCGGACCTTTGATTTTGACTTTTGGCTTCTCCAAACATGCAGGCGTCCAGAATACTGGATACGTGTCTCCTATCCTTCGGCTTGTGGCATTTCAATTAAGAGACAGTCACGCATATCAATAGTATACTTGTTGAAAGCCCTTGCAAAGTCTATCATGGGTCGTTTCTGAATATGGTGCCATGCAATCTGTGAATGTTCATTGCGGTACAAAATGTGATTTCCTTTCTAAGTCTATAGTCGCAGTTTCTGGTCGTTTCCTTTTTCAGGAGCCTTGTAGGCCCCTGGTGTCTCGACTAGACAATCAGGAGCACTTTGTTAAAAATCTTCACATTTCAGTTCCATTGAATGTCGTTGTTCTTGGCACGCTTGGGGTTCTTGTTGCCTTCTTTGGAATTTGGTTTCTCTTCGCATAGTCCTATGAGGCATAGGGCGACATCAAAACTGGCATTTACTGCTCTCGATGCGCCCTGCTATCATGACGTTTGGGGCGCATATTAGAGCCGATCAGGTCAACAAGGTAACCATCAACCTGAGCTCTCTGATGGATTGGAACTAATATAGTCCACCGTTTGGGCGTAGCCAAACTTGACACATGCTTAAGGTCAGTTCATTAAACTATGGTGGGCCAGTAGATACCGCTCAAAGTTTAGCTCTAGGTTTCATCATAACTCCTATGTTAACTCGCTTGACACAACAAATGCAGAAAGATAAACCTATTTTGGAACGAAAGAAAGTTTGCTTAGGGACAAGTACCAACTAAGTTTGCCGACCTATCCGTGAGTCATTCATTGCTTGCTTGATCGGTTGAGATTTCGATGCTACAGCTGCAACCCAACAATGTTGTTTATGAATTCAATAAGTATCTTGTTAATCAGATAGACTTCCACTTCCTCTCTGTCATTATCACAACTTCCACCGTCAAATCCATTCAAATTGCAAAATGTTGTCCGCGACCTCATTACAAGACTAGACTTTAAAAAAAAAATTAATTTCTCTGTTCGGCTTAACCAATTTATCTTTCAATTACCCAGTAGTTTTCAGGACGCTAATTAGTTTGACTTACTTAAGCCAACTCTTGTTTGCGAGCTAAACTCTGAATTGGCTGGCGGCATCAATTTCCCATTCAATTTACGTCCAACTTTCTCAAAAGTGCAATCAAATGAAGAAATATTTTAAATTGAATATTTCCTTTTAGATACGAGTAGTTCTTCCTCCCGCAATGTCCCTTGTTCGCGCACTGTCTCCTCTTTGAATTTCAAGGCAACAGCCCAAGTAAGTTGGTCGTTGTTAGAAGTGGAATTGAATTTAACTGCGTACTATCGTAGTTTAAGTTGGATACGAGTACGTAAAAACTGTTGTGTCGCTTGGTAGATACAAGATACAGATTCATATAGAGACTTTGAAAGTTTGTACTCGTACATACATTTGTTCGGGTATTTCATATTCACGTACGAGTAAAAGCACTCGAACTCGTACCATCTACCATCTCAATGCAGTGTGCTCCACTTGAAATTCAATTTAATTTCCTTTTATATTGGCATAGTGCGACAGAATTGAAAGGACAGATAAATACGAAGTCAAGGCAATGGAAAAGTATTTTTCTGTTTTTTTTTTTTTTTTTTTTTCAACCCCACATGTCCTTAGGGAAATGGCGAATGTAACTTTTGACATCCTCATCAAGTTCGTCGGTGATGATGGTAAAGAATTCCAGGATGCCAACCCTTCGGGTACCTTGTTGAGTGAGCTTAAAAGACTTCTTGGAGGACAAATTGGAGAAACCCTCGTATAAAAATCGTGTTAAACTTGTTTTCAATTTTGGTATCATGTTTTCCACCATCCCCTTACCATGTTTGACACTTCAATTATGTAAGGAATTTTGAGAAAAGTAGTTTTACATGCAACACATGTTTTGGAAAAGTTTCGAAAGTGAAAATCTTTCAGAAATTCCATTTCTTAGTTACAACTGTATGCTACACTTTAAGGTAATTACGGCAGAAGTTTTCACTTTCGATGGTTTGACATTGCTTACCGAAAGTGTGTCAACTTTTAAAAAAAATTTTAATTTGGTATATGGGCTGGGCATTGAACCCAGACCCCAGACCCCAGACGTTGTAGACGGCGAACTTAACCACTGGACACATCATACAGTGTTGGTTGGTTTTATCCAGACAATGTCCTCTGTTAAGGTGTGACCGTGCCACATAAAAGATGCATTTGGTACGTCCTGATCTAGTTAGACCAAATCTACCTGAGCAGACTACAGATTTTGGCATAGTTTATATTCTCATTTATCGTAAGCAGCTTAGGCATGAACTTTAGAGATTTAATGGGTTTAGAGGGCTGTGCCACTTTCGTTGGCTTTTCTGAGTTTCTGGACGTACAGAATTGGTACGCAACCAATGTGAACTTTAAACCCATCTCGTTGAGGCTTAGTCGACAATTTGTAAATACCTTCAACGTTGTCATAACCGAATTCATGGATTAACTAGGCGCTTGGCTATCAATGAAAATGCAGATATCCACTCACACACTCCGACATCGGATGCTATGGCTTGGAAAAGTAAAATGTGATGCTCGATGCGAGTCGGCCGGAGAAAATACCTCATCCCACTCTAGTTCTTTCCAAGATTTTCAGAAGGATAAATGACTTTGGGATCCACATTTATGCTTACAAAAACTTAAAGTTTCGGAGAATTTAAAAAAGCGCCTCCAAGTTTAGGGACGACGTTAGAGTAGTTAATAAATGATTGCCTATATGACTAGTTGCGCAAAGTTTGCCTCTTCGTGATGGCCTCTTGGAACCGCATGCCTCAAAAAGTGGGCCAGGGCTCAACGATGATATAAGGACTAGTGGAAGAACTAACAAGATTGAATTAAATGTCTTGCCTTCGTTTAGTCTCTTGATCTCGTGATCCTCTTACTGGACCATGTCTGATAGCGATTTCAGAATCAGTTGCCTAAGCTAAGAGCTTAAATCGGGCCTACTGACATCGGTTAGGCCGGCCTCTTATTACCAAGCATTGTGGCCTTCCAGCTTAGTGAAGGAATAATCAAAATCCTCAGATATGAATGAACCCTACGTTTTCGGTACTGCACTTAGGTTATTATGTCCCTTAAGAGGCCAAGTACAGACGAACTACTCGTGGGATTCTAGACTACGTTAAATCAAATCTACCTGCAATTTGAAGAGTGCAATGGTAACTAGCAGAAATTGGAAACAAGTTTGAAGCATATGAAGTGAGGCTTCATTACAATCTGCATCAAGTCTTGAAGATCAGAATACCTTGCCTGCACGGAACCATCTTCAGGTATATTGACTTCGCTTTGAGGTGAAATTTCATCTTATAAGGGATGATCCCGCATCTAAAAGAGAACTAAGCAGTCACTTGACCAAGCAGATTGATCACAAGGGTAAACATTAAATCGGATAAGTACCTTCTTTTGGCCAAATTACACGCAGCTAAAAAGAGAGGATTCTGGGGAAGCATGTAACCGGCAGGCTGCAATTGTAAGGAGCAGTTACGGGCTTGTACAATCAAATGTCCCTAAACTTAAACCCAGTTTAAAAGCTGCTAACATGGCACAAGAAAAGCCCCCTCTAAAGTGCTTGGTTTCGCCCAACTACCTCTTCGGAGAGTGAAAGCTCGCACATGCACAGAAACCGTAAGAATTAAGGGCTGCTCTGCAAAGAAGGTTTCATGAGCTCTACAATCTAAACAGGAAAACCAGCTTAGAGAGATGCTATACACAGAAATACCTTCAGAAGGCCACAAATATGTCAGATCCATTAAGTTCGAATTTAAGCCTGCAACGATGAACAAGGGAACCTATTGGTAGACTCGCCACCAGCCCCGAGTATTTAAAAGAACTATTTCTGCTGGCTGTTGAACGGCGATGATGGTTAAAATTCCTATGTCAGATTGTCGAACAGTGGACGTATGCTTTCAGGCCTTAGAAGTCCTGATTTTTACATTACTACAGCTCTTGAAATGACTCTCAAATCTCAATTGACACACTCACCAGCTATTTATGTCGCCTATGAATGCATGTATCGGAAAAATCTTGTCCGTATCTGTAGGATGATCAAAGAGAAAGCTCGGTGCACCTTAAGGGTCAGCAATGATTTTACTCCGATGGCAAAAAAGGCTTCAAGATTTTACTTGAAAGTGTCGTGGGAAACTCATCGTTTGGGATGGTTCTGACTATAACCGATATTTTAAGACGGGACCATGCAAAATCGACGACTTCGACAAAATGTCACGGTAGGTGGGTGGGTAAACCGTCGAGCAACTCAAATAATATAAACAACTACATCATTTTTGAGCTGATTCGCAAAGTATCTCTTGTTATGCGCTTTTATTGAGCTAAGAAGGCTAGAAAGTCTTATCATGAAGAATGTACATATCTCTCTTTAAAAGATTGATCGCCCTAGTACTCTTCTATAGCGCAGAAGCATGGACTTCATCTTCGAAGGATCCTCCAAGTGATCTGTCGCCCTGTTTTTATCGACGAATGGTAGTAGAGGAGATGTAGTTAAAAGTTTTGCATATACATAAACTGAGCTTAAAGATTTAAAATTCATCGGCTTAGATTTCCGGGACATGTAGAGCGATTAGGCACCAGTTTGCCATCTCCGAATGTCTTCAATGCTATCACTAAGGGAATAGGTATCAGACGAAGAATCACCTCAGTGGCACTTAAAAGTAAAAATGGCCCTCAGCTGACTTGGCGTATGAAACTGAAAGTAGCTGGTTAAAAATATGACTAGCTAGAGAGGTGTGTTTGTCCACCGTAGAAGTAACGAGCCATTTAAGAAAGTACACAGCCAGCATGGGAAATAATATTCCGGACTCGAACCATACTCGTATCTCAGCAATCAAAAGCGCCATCTGTTTTTTCCGAACATGCGTATGTTTAAAGGCTTGAATCTTTCTTGAGTATCTATCAAAATTTCATGACATTTGGTTGACATTTAACTATTACAAAAATTATTTTTCAAGAAAACATTTTCATTTGATGTTGAAATTTTAACATGGAATTCAATTCCACGCAAAACTTGGTAAAAATGCATCAAAAATGGATGCAGCAGGTAAACCGTATTGATTGTTTAAGTAGAACGGTTGTTTTCGAGTGGCATAAACATTTTTTAGGCGGCAGAGTGACTCTAGGGGATGACAAACACACAGGAAGTCTAATTACAGTTCGGCCGCCTCAAATGATTCAAAAAGTACGTTATTTTGTTGCAGAAGACCATAATGCATCACTAAGAATTATGGAAGGGCCCTTAAACATCAAAATAGAGACTATTCAAACCATTCTTCGCGAGGATTTGCCCAAAACAAAAGTTGATCTCCAAGCACCGAGTCACACAGCACTCATTGTTCGTCAATTTTCGGCTTGAAATCAAGTGTGTGTGTTTAATCGTCCGCCATATTCACCTGATTTGGCACCGTGTGATTTAATTTTTTCCTGAAATTGGAATCGAAGTTGAAAGGAAGCTTTTTTGACCACATTCCGACCATTGAAGTAGCTTCGATACGGGTTTTATTTATGATTTCTAGCGTCAGTCCGGGATATTATTTGCCACACTGTGTAAGTTAAATCTTGGTTTTTTTTGTAAATTAAAAGCTGAGACTTCTCTTGTGGCGTTAGCCCTGTCGAAGGCCTGCTGACTTGTCTTTTTCGTAAATCCTAAATCGTGCCATTCCACCAATGTGGTTTCGTCTTGCCTCAAGTGTTGATAGATCACATTTCTTCGAATGCCTTGTTATAGGCTTAAGAAAGCGATTCGACCAGCCGGTTCACATCATTTTTTCATGTAGAAGAAGCCTGTTCTGTGCAAAGCATATACATATATTTCAAAGGCGTCTCTGCATTTGCTTGAATATATCTGATGCTAATGATGATATTCATGTAAACCATAACCCATTCAAGCTGTGAAGACGCCACTGTGTTATTGAACAAATAAATTGTCCCACTGTATTGCAATTTCCGGAATTTTAATTCAAATTCAATGGCTTTATAAACTGGCATTCGACACTGCTGATAGGAATGTCATTATACCCTGAAATAATGAATAATGAGCAATCATCATGCTTTGTAGAGTCATCACTCATCATCACCGTCAATCTCACACTTTATTTCTTTCCCCTCCTCCTGTTGAATTTTTCTCTTTTTTCTGTCAAATATCAAAATCCTGCCGCATTTTGTCAGAAATTAATCTACTCCCTGGCAAATCCCGGATTTGACAAAATTTCTAGAACCCTGACTATCCCCATTACAAGCAGAATAAAGCCTCAAATTTGTAGAAAATCTCTGCACCAAAGTCGTTTTCAGTGTCAGCGACATGCCTTAAAGCCTCTTGAGTCAAGTAAGTCAAGTGAGTCAGGAAAGAAAAAAAAAGGAAGAAAGGAAGAAAAGAGGAAATCACAACTAATATCCGTTTTGGAAATCAGTTTTTTTTTTTCTCCCATCATCTTCATCTCCATCAACATTGTCATCATCAGAGACACTGTCATCGGTTCCCAAGCATTTAGATTGAATAGAACCCTCTCCAGCACCTTTAACAGCTCCGATCGATCACATTCAACCAACTGGAAGAGGGGAGGGGGGAAAAAAACACACCACTCTGTTGTGTGAAAGAAGAATGAATTTTCAATCAAACCCGACAAAGGTGAGAACAGACAAAAGGAAAACGACGAGACGATTGGAAAAAAAAAGCCAAACATGAGAAAAACGAAGGGAATGGCCAGAATGGGTAAATGTCATTCAATCTCGCATCGATTACCACAATGGCCTGGCCACCCTTAAACTTAAAATGGGGTTACGATTACAAACGTATCTTACAAACACTCGCAACGACTCGCAATGAAGAAAAACAGTATCTGGACCGTGCTGAGGAATGCCAACTCGAATACAAATGACGGATTAAAAATACTCGTACATCCCGCAGCAGTACTGCATTCGGATTCGATTCCATTTACTTGATCATGGCATTTACAGGGTAAAATGAGCCTGAGTCTGCGAATTTATACATACGAGTACTATATACAATTCGGCGATACTGCAGCGTGGCTAATTACGGATTCGATTTTGTTTTTTTGGTCACTTGCCAAGCAAATGATAGGTTCAAGTGAAATCGAATACGACAAAAGACGGCGCGAATACGAAACGCAAACGAGTGATTCAATCTTAATTGAGGTGAATTCTAGTTTAGCCGAAAGTAAGACGATTATTTTCGGATGACAACGACAAGTGCGCATTAATTGCATTTGTATCGGGTTGAACGGTTGAATGACTCAGCGAACTATTGAACTATTGGCCTGAGTTGGGCCTTGGGATTGTTTGAATGCAATTAGAAGTTCATTGTACGATTTGATGTGGTTTCAATTCTGTAATGTAGAGAACACTTTGAGTGAGGGAATTTCTATGATATGTTGGCATTGCTATCGATTATATGTATGTACTACAAACCGAACTGCCAATCCACCAGGGAGAGTCCCTTTTCAGTCCTTTATTCAGTTCGATGCTTGGAATGTTACTTTCAGGTATACAGAGTGTGTGTGTTCTGGCATCCGCGAATAAACGTCTGGGAGCTGAAAATTTCTCTTGATTCCATCATCGGTTTCAATTCGTTAAATCTAGGCTGAACTTCTGAGTAAATGTAGCTCACAAAGTAAATGCTTCCCTCCATGCTTAATTAGAGCATGAAGTTAAGTTAGCTCGTTTAGATACACATAGGCCAATTGCAAGTTCATTGTGCTACCACCGGGAGGGCGTGGAACGGCAAGTACTTGCTAATCAAGGACCCCTATGAGATTTCTTGATAAGCTTGTCAAGACCGGCGATGTTTATAGAACAGAAATTACTAAGATCTTGCAGGTGGTAACTGTTTAGGAGTTGTATTCTGATAAGTGGGTAGGAAGGACGATTGCAAACGAACTGCTCCATACATTCCTCTTCTACAAAACTCGTGAGAAATACTCCATCATTGCGCGTATCTTTCAATTGCGCAGGGTATTGCGATTATGTATGTGAGTTTGAAAAAAATCAGCTTTCTTAATCACTTCAGACCCACTATGCGACAATCTGAGCCTTGTCCCTTTAAGTCCACCTATGACTGGACTTCAAGAGTGCTTCGTTGGCTTGTCGTTGTCAAGGTGCCAACTATTTACCCTGGGGATTTCAGAATGGCCAGTTAACCAGTGACGCAGTTCCCTGCAACGTCTGGGTTTCTAGAAAACCAACAGAGTGTGATCTTGTGCTGCTAACCATCTTTGAGAGATGCGCAACTATTTCCATCAACTCAAACTTATTGTGTTTAATCCTAAGAAGCTGATAGTTCTTTGAACGTCTGACGCAGGGTATGTAATTCAGGCTGAGCCAGGCATATAGAACGGTACAGTATGTGGTTAGACTGAAGAATATGCAGCTCTATGCCATTCTCGTCCGTGGAGATGGAAATTAACTTACTGGGGAAGATTTGACGTTGTATCTGTTCATTTCTTTTAGAAACCAAGTTGAAGTTGACGTGAAAATCACTTTTTGGTAATTGATTTCGAGGTGCCGTGATCAGTAGACTGACGTGTCTTACATTGAGCTTCTTTCATTGCTGAATCTCCCTTAGTTGAGAGCGATAGCAAATTGTTCGCTTAAAAAGTTTCGTTATCTGCTATGGCTTTGACTTACAATTCAGTACCTCTTTTTATGTAGCAGATCTAAAAGAAGCCAGGAGTCTTGTAAGGCATGTAGATTCAGTAGGCACTTTTTGTCTAATTTGTTCTGTTGATCCCAAAGCATCATTCGATGTTTCAGAAACTCGGTTGGCAAGCCATAGTGGCCTGTGGTCGACCAGTTTCTGGATAACAAACCCGCCTGTTCCATCGATTGGACGTGCCTTCTATTGTCTCAGTATCGTACGTATCCGCCCATCAAGAAGTTCCTGAAAATTAATGATGCTGGACTCAACTCCTTTCTCCTGCTTTGGTGACTGAACCTCGTTCAATATTATAAAATGGCTGGATTAAGCCAGCTATATTCTAGTTACTTATCTTCCTTTGAAACATCCAAAAATGCTCTTAACCGGTGTTTTTGACATCTCTCTCCGGGAGACCTTATAGACCCTATTATTTCTACACAGACTCATTTCTTCTACTTCAGTATGCTTTTCTTCGTGCTCCTGTTTTCTTTGTATCCTCGAACTAGCTTGGAAGTTCTGAAAGGGTTTAGAAGGGCATTAAGCTCAGCTTGGCTGTCTCTTAAGACGTGGATAGTTCTCTACCTCCTCCGATTCATTACAGTGGAGTTAATTTACAGTTCCGCTTTGATTAGACCCACGATGAGAGAACATACGTCCTTGTTGTTCTCCCCATCATAATACATTTCTCAATTTTCAATGTTTACAATGCTCGATTCTAAGAATTCCGCTGTCCATGTCCCAGCCCTCCAATAAGTGAAAACGTTCTATTCTTTGCCTAGCTTCCAGAGTTGATCAACAAAGTACTCGCGCTAAACGTCGTTCAGAGTGCTTTTCCACATACGAAGCGCCCTGGAGGTGATAGCGTTATCCATAAAACTAAGTCATCATTGTCCGCTTTGGCGTTTCGACGTTTTTTTGAAAGTGGATTTTGTTGCGCCATCTATATTCAGTCCGCCCGAACTGCAGTCTTTGCTGGTTGTGACGCTGTTCTAATAGCCAAACCTTATGTGGTTGGATGTGACTGAACCAACTGACTTAAAATCATTAGACGTACAGTCTAATAAAAGGCACCAGTCACCTTTATCCGAGCATTGTGTCTGAATGCATCAAATTCAAGTAAAACCTTGAGGTATAAGTGATCCAACTGATTTTGACAGATTCCACCATGTGACAACTGTTTTCGAATGCACAAAACACCAGCAATATGTTATCCCCGTGCCATGTGTTCGTGTCAATTCTTATGATGTCCAGATTAAGCTCTAATGAATCCCACTCGTAAATTACGTCATTAAAAATGTTTATTTCCCAATAAGGGAGAAACAGTCTTACCACAGACCATATCAAGAATCACATAACTTATAGCTCTCATCTCGCGCACATCGAAAAGTCGGGTTGGCAATAAACAAAGAAAAACCATTTATCATCTTCAAAATCGGCCCAAACAAATCAAATTCCATGTCGGTCATAAACCATATTTCAAACTCATAACTTTTAGACCAGAAATCTTTGGAATTCCTCCCCGTCCATCCAAAACTAAAACAACAGCGCCCATTCATACCACAAGATGAATACGAGTATGCTCGCTTTCTTTCAACAATAAATCAACAGTGAATCCGATAATAAGATCGTTCGTTCCTTTACCCTCCTCTTTCTCCGCCGTTCAATTAGAAATGGCTCATGCTCCTCGACCAAGAAAAGAACTCCACCCCTACAATATCCAAACATAAAAGAGTAATCAAATATTTTCGAACAAATGCGCACTGAAACAACAACGATCTTCTTTCATAACAGAGAACGAGAAGCCACACCATTTATAAACAGAAAATGCAAGCACACCAGAAAGTTATCGAATGCGCTGACAACTGCTGAATACCTCTGACAAGCCATAACCAATCAGCACAATGTACACCATGGAAATGATTCGTAGTTGCAAACATGCATTTACGTCCCTTTGCATTGTGATCACCTTGTAAGAACCCACTTTTTCCTAAGATCAATGCCAAATGTCAAACGAAATGAGATGTCAAACGACATCAAATGCGATGAAATGTCAAAGAGATAGCATTTCAACGGGGTGTTCGTACGATATTCTATCATTCGACTGATAGGTGTAGCTAGACGCAATGAAATCTGTTAAACACATGTTTTCGTCAAACCGCTTCACATTTATCAAAATAAAGATTCCGGACGACTTGGCGTTTAACTATCAGCCAGCCATGAAATACACATACCAGTATCTCAACATAAATGCATCTAATGGAATGTTCTGTTCTGTTCGGTTCGGGTTTTATAACAGTGGCGGCAGTGGTGGCGTTGCGTTGGAGTTGACGGGCGGCGGCGGCACATCATCTTTAGTGTGTGCGGTCGTTTAACGCAGCCCCTTCGACAAATTACCCCAGGCCTAAACAACAAGAAACACTCATCAACGCGTCAGATAAAAGGCGGAATGTATGAGTATCGATTTAAAACCAAAAACAAAAAAAAAAACAAAAAACACTGGGTCCGTCGTACCATCGTAAAAATAGATACTCGTACTTGTGTATTCCCAATGGGTTCATGTCATGATGAGTCAGTCACAAGATCCATTTCTCTTTTGTTTGGGTGCGGCGGCAGTTTCGAAACAACCTCCACTTTTAGTCGCGCAATTTGCGCGTACTAATAGTAATTGAAGTAAAACCATCTTACATCTCGCAAGTGGGCGTTAATTTAACCGAGACTAAGACTATGACTGCGGAACTCTTAAGATGTAGCTAAATTTGTCACGATCTTAAGTCAAGCTTAAGAAGGGAAAGTCAGCCAACATTTTGTTTTCTTTTCGAAATACGAGTACTTTTGGGTAATTTTGTGCAATCAGTTGACATTTGTCAGACAGTGACAGTTGGGGTTGGCTATGTTCGCGAATACATACTCGTATACTGTGTCCGAAGAGTAATCGCACAGATAAACAAATTATTATCTGGGATAGGCACTCTGTAAGGCACTGTGTGTGTGTACTCGTATGTCATGTGTAAAGTGTGACGATGGCATTTTGTCTAGTGAATTTCACTTGACTGAGTATTGCTCTAGACGGCGACAAGTGAAAGAGACGCAAGTTTTCAAACGTCTGAATGTGGTGAAGTTTATTTTTGCCATACGACTAGATCGGATAATTTAAGTAGATCGTGCAAGAATGTTGCCGCTGGATTAATTGGAATGCACAATGGGCGGTTAGTTCAGACAACCGATAGCGGTTGACCAAGTTTGATTGTTTTTCAAAGTGAATGTCGCTTTCGAGATAATTTTTGCCAACCAGGCGCTTTGATAAATTGGAGAAATTTCTTTAAGTGTGGAGATGATCACTAGTAAAAATCCAAAAAAGCGAACGAGCACTGGAATGAAGAATGTTGTTAATGATAACACTTTAAAGAGAACGAATTGATTCTGGTTGTTCAACAGATGTGCTTGGTGCGAAACAGTTATATTAGTGGTGGATCGACGTCGGATTTCGGTTGGCCAGGGAGCGGTTATACTTGACTGTCTGCCTGTGTACTACACTGTCTCTACAAAAGCAATGCAGGTTCTACTAGGATACCTGACCACGGTACATCTTCTTATCGCTCTTAGAATCATTAAGGAACTCCACCTGAGCGATAATGACTGAGTTTCCTCAAACAAGTTGGACGATTTGTCCATTCGTGTGCGTAACTCTTTGGTCTTTGAATGTGTAAATTATAGATGACAGTCTAGATGGGTCGCAAGCCATGTTAGTAGCTTTCTAAGTTACATTATGTTTAGGGCCTTAGGATGCGGGGTGGCTTCCACCCAATATCGTGGAGAGGCTTCTGCCGACTGAGTTCAAATTGGTGACAGTGTCAAAAATCGGTCTGATCGATGTAAAGTTCTACTACAACCGTGAGCCATGACCTATAGAGTGGTAGAGATATTAGATAAGCCTCAAAAATCCAAAAAAGCGAACGAGCACTGGAATGAAGAATGTTGTTAATGATAACACTTTAAAGAGAACGAATTGATTCTGGTTGTTCAACAGATGTGCTTGGTGCGAAACAGTTATATTAGTGGTGGATCGACGTCGGATTTCGGTTGGCCAGGGAGCGGTTATACTTGACTGTCTGCCTGTGTACTACACTGTCTCTACAAAAGCAATGCAGGTTCTACTAGGATACCTGACCACGGTACATCTTCTTATCGCTCTTAGAATCATTAAGGAACTCCACCTGAGCGGTAATGACTGAGTTTCCTCAAACAAGTTGGACGATTTGTCCATTCGTGTGCGTAACTCTTTGGTCTTTGAATGTGTAAATTATAGATGACAGTCTAGATGGGTCGCAAGCCATGTTAGTAGCTTTCTAAGTTACATTATGTTTAGGGCCTTAGGATGCGGGGTGGCTTCCACCCAATATCGTGGAGAGGCTTCTGCCGACTGAGTTCAAATTAGTGACAGTGTCAAAAATCGGTCTGATCGATGTAAAGTTCTACTACAACCGTGAGCCATGACCTATAGAGTGGTAGAGATATTAGATAAGCCTCAACCCTTTACCAAGGGGAAATCCGTGCATTACACACGACCCTGAACTGGTTCTGGTGATGATGCTTGTACTCACTCGAAGGGCCCTAATTGACGCATTTCATCTCCTTTGCGAAGGCGCACCGCAGGCTTAAGTTTTCACGACAGGTACATACGAGTACGTTTAACATTAGAAACGTTTGAAGAGTATCTGCTACATCATTCTGATTCCGATTTCCCTTTGAGTGAAAGGAAAACTGAGCATAACGGTGAAGGGCGAAGTATTCCTCTTGTTGCCCTGGACGAGTGGTGTTGTTTTCATCCCTGCAGGAGCCCAACCGTACCACCTTATGACTTACAAATTGCCTTACCTTCCCACCTGTCTGGAGAGGCAGATTCCATTATATGGCATGCCACGCAAAGGAAAAATTATTACGCCTCAAGATTTGACCAATTCAGTGGCATATTTTTTGCCCCATATTTCCAACTTGCTTTTGTAAAGATTTATTCGTATGAAATGTGGTTTGCGATAGCTTTCCAAGGATATCCTATTGTTTGTGCTGAAAATATTGCATACCGAGTACCGCTTTTTCAATTTCTTTCCAGCTACAACTAAATATGGTAGTCAACGGGCATTTGAGGCCAGGATGTTTCCACCAACAGACAATCTTTTTTTTCTCTGACAGGCTGCGCCGTTGTGCGGTAAGTGTGCGAAAGGAGAGATGTCTTCGTGGAGTCAAACGGATTCGTACCTCCTTGCAAGAAACGCATGTTTGCGAATATTTCGGGCGCTAAAATACCGAAATAAAAGAAAGTCGTCCAATGAAATGACCGGAAATAGCAGAGTGCTTTTCGATCTGCGCTCCAAACACATGTTCATCCATTTTGTGGTTCCGAAATTAAATTTTTATAAAATACATTTATGATTTAGATTTCGATCAAATTTTTATTTCAATATATTGTTTGGATCTTGCCATTATGAATAGAATATAACTTCATTCAAATGTCATCCACGAGATTTTTTTTCGAACCGAATTGTAACAACGTAATTTTCGAAGCTCCTTTTTACACATATCGGAGAATGGCTCGGCCACAAGTCGACGAATATTTGTGTTGAAAGCGTCAAAAGTTTCCAAATTGTGTGCATAAACACGATCTTGATGGGCAGTTCATATCACCAAAACGCGAATTAACACCTCCAACTTCTTTCAATTAAACCAGAACGGTTCGTATTGGCAACGTTCTGAAATGTGGCAACATCTTGTTAAAACCACATGTCTGTCTTCCACATCCATATCTTCGATTTAAGGCCAACAAAATTCGACTGTTTTATGTAGATTTTTACTTCCCCATATGCGACTATTTTGTTTGTTAACATATCCACCGAGTGAGAAATGAGCCTAATCGCTGAAGAGAATTTTTGTGAAATAGGTGATCCAAACGCTGATGATGTTCAAGCATCCAAACGTCGTATATTCTTCGCATTCCGTGATCATTCGGCCTCAATTCTTGGGCGAGTTGAACTTTATAATGGTGTAGATGCAAGTCCAAATGCAAAATATGCCATAGCGTGCCGTAAGCCAAACTCAAATGTTGTCCTCGAAACCAATTAATAGATTTTGGTCTTCCTCAACACCTTTACTTACGGCAGTCATATTTTCTGTAGAGTGTGCAATTCGGTGATGAAAAGTCCCTTAGACTTTAACAGAGCAAATCTCTTCTAATTTTTTTCATAGTTTTTCCTATAGTACGCTCAGATGGACGATTATGACCACCATAATCTGCTGGTTATGCCCGAAACCTATCTGTTACAGAATCGCTATTTTTGTAGTATTTTTTTTTTAATTTTAGCACGTTTAGCGATTGTAAAACGATCCATATTGCAAAATGGCAAACCTTTACCTAAAGATATACAATCTCGGATGACAGTTCAGTTTAAAGTTTGTGATTGAAACCCATATGTCAAATCCGGACCACGAATTGGATGACCTTATTCTTCCCGAAAAGTCCTATAGGGTATTGCAGACAAGCGGTTAGAGACGCAGCGACTCAAAAGCTCGGTTTCACCCAACTAACACAATGAAATTTCTTGTTTCGAATTAAGGCTGAGAAATATGAGACCTGCAATCTATACGAGTCCATACAGAACCATAAAATCTTAAGTTACCACCTCAACGACTTACAAAGGCGACATGCAAACGCTCCCTACTTAAAAAACGGTGGGCAACGCCGCGACCACAACACACACAATATCTCAAAATCTTGCTTGAAGATTTTATTAACATTCTTCCATCAATGACGTTGTCTATTAAAAAGCGGGGGCAGTGAAAAACTAGACTTATCAATAACATCTTCAGACTCTTGCGCCTGTGAAGGTTGCTATGATTTGTCCAGTTACAATCTGCCAGTCATGAGTCTTTTTGAGTGGCGAGACCACCGGTAGTCCATATCAGGACTTAAAACAAACACGGTATCGTCGGGGTCAGTCGACCCCCGGCTGTCGACTCGGGCCTGATTTGAAGAGGTTGGCCCCCTTGTGGGACCGTCACGGTGTCTGTGGTTTAAACCTAAAACACAAGGAGGGTTCACCTGCTCTCTTCCGATGTAAAGTTGTAACAAGTACTGGGTGCTGAGACTCTAAGATCAATAAGAGGTTGTAGATGGGCCTCGACTTAAAGCAAGGGAAGAACCTGTGTCCTCAACACGGGAATCAAAAGATGAATGGGCATCCCGTGAAATTAAGTCTTCATGGCAGGTGAATCACAAGACGTTCTGTATTGACATTGTGAAAAAAACATCAGTGAGCTACTAGTTATCAATAGACGACAGCACGCGAGAGGATTCTTAACATCAACAACTGTAACAGAACGTTCCGATGGACAGTTTGAACTCTTTGTACTCGAGATCCTTTCTAAGGTAACATAAGGTGAACATAATGATCCAAAGAAGAAAACTAAAGAGAAAGAGAAGAACCTCGAGTGATTTGAAGGCGTTCGAATCCGTACCGCCTCGTTTACGTATTTATTTGTTCAGTTGACCAAAAATTTCTTTTTTGCCAGAAGACGCACATCATTGATGCCAAGTCCGTAATATTTACATCGTACAGCAAGTGAACTTCATAGAAACAACAGATGAAAGAAATATGCCGTGTTATTACCTCTCTAAGTCATGGAAGTAAAAACTTACTCAACTTCTTTAAAAATATCATTAGCCCTTGAAATCGTTAAGAACCATTAAATAGATTATCTTCAGTTCAATTCCAATAAACAAAACCCATCATTAGGTGTTGTAGGAACCCATTTAGCTTGGGGTAATTTACCAACAAATTTATTCAAACTCACACAATTCTTTAAACATCATGCTATAGATACTTTTACACTTTGTTTCGATTAAGTGTAATTCTCCAACAAAATTCCGCTCAACTGTGTAATGCCATTGGCAAATTTATCTTCTGCTCAATTTATCGATATTTCAGTGCCAAAATAGCATCGAACAAATCCTTCAGAAATTTTACAAAATCTTGTAAACAACAAATGTATGAAATCTCAAGAATCGTTAGGAGAAGTTTACATGAAACTTTATCGTATTGTTAAGCGTGTTCGTTCCACTGGCATTGTTAACCTATCACCAGTCTGTTCACATCGACATGGTTGGGAGTGTCCTTGAAAGTATCGATGAATCATTATGGAATGTTCAAAAGATACGAGTATCTAACAGCACAATCAAGTGCTTTTATCTTCAAAATAAACAGATGCTCATACTCATAGAACAGCAACCAAGCGAAATGTATTTTTTATCAACAGATGGAAAAGTTATTTTCGAAGCATCCCCCACAGATTGAGTGGGTAGTAAACAGTTTCAGGATTATGAATATTGAAATATAGTACACCAAACAGTTTTTGAATTCACTGAATCAATGAGCCCAGCCCGGTGGCACATGATATGCTCATGTGTTACACCATCTCTTTGCAACATCCGCTCCCCCATCTGTTCAAATGAATTAAACAAAATAAATTATCTGAAACATGAAGGCAAAAATATACTCGTATTCGTACTCGTACTCGTCCTCGTATCTGTATTTCAATTTAAATTTTACCTGGACAAACCGAAAGATTTTCAAAAGAACTAAAAGAAAAAAAACATCAAAATCGTTTACCCATTCTGATGCGATGTTTATTTGCGTTGATTGGTGAAAGAAAGCAGCAGCGCTTCGAATGGAACTGCTAAGGTCAGATTCCTCGTTTTTCAATTAAATCAAAAGCACGAAGAATCGAATTGAAATTAATTTATTCGGAAAGCAGTTTAATTTTGGAATTCAACTGTGATACGATACATAGTTGCATCCCAATTCAATTATAGAGCTTATGAGTTGTGGTTCTGATGTGATGATTGAGGGATTCTTCGTTAGAACTGGTTGGCATTGATAAACCAATGTCAGGAATGTCACATTGTTGATCGGATTCGGATGCATCAGAGAATAATTTGTCGGTAATTCTGGTTAGTTTGTGACCATGGTGGTGGCTGTGGCTTTGACGAAATAGAACTGTCAAAGCAACGTAGGATGAACATGTTCCCCGAAGGTCAGTTTTAATGTCAATATGAATAGAGTCCTGGCTTTCACGTATTTCAATTAAATGAATTTGTTTGGCATTTGCCCAAATTTTCTGTTATTTTTTCCAATCTGTTGGAATCGAAGAATGGTATACCCACATCTATCCAGGGTCAGGGTCTATATAAGAGCTCTAAACATAGGTAACGCGCCATATAACCAGCATATTGTCAGTTGAGCGCAGGTTCCTAAAAATAAAACTTTTACAGAGGATGATACTTCCCTGCGACTCGCCACATTTCACCAAGAAAAACAGCATCATTATCTACTAAAACGAGGACCGTATTCTTTCGATTGCATTCGATCGAAACTCGCTAGTTAGCATGGTTATTTTCGAATCCAAAATCAAAGTTTTTCTATGCCGGGACGTCCCTTCAGGTCCGATACGGGATCTCTTCGGCTTAGCCGTTAAAATCCATTCGTTCTACGTGACATACGTTGCTTGAGCTCGGCTGATGTCAGTATCGATAAACATTTCGTAGAGTTCGCTGTTATATCTCTTCCTTCGGAGCCAGCTTCCAGCTTCACAAACTTCCTCGCTAATCCCAGGAATCAAGATTGAGGAAAAAGCTTCCCCATTTCCCAGAGCAAAAAAATCAACTTTTGACAGGGGGGACGAGTCCTTTACAAACTCAAAATTTTGCCTGACGTCTATAACGATCTGTCAGAATCGTCGATATCGCAAATCTATTCTTGTTGACAGCATATACTTGGTTTTCTCCTCTCACCCATATTTTGAATTCTTTTGTAATATTTGCAAACACACCATTGACAGCTCGCTGCCACTTCTCAATAATGTCAACGTCGTCGGCGTACGCAGAAAGTTGCATAGACTCAGACTCCTTCTAAACCATACAAAACCGCGTTCTACATTGTTACTCTGCCCAATCTGGTGAATATGTCAGAGATAGCAAACTAAGACATGACTCTGTTAAGATAATATCATATGCTGCCTCGAAGTCGATAAAGAGGTATTGAGTATCGATCTACATGTCGCGAGTCTTTTCTCGGATCTGCCGTAATATGAGTATTTAGTTAACTGTGGACTTTTTAATCTATAAAACCGCACTCCTAGGAGCCTCAGGGGTTAGGTTACGCACGTGGTACTAAAACGATAAATGACTCTATAGTCGGTGCAATTTGAAAGGCTTTCTTTCTTGTAAATCAAGCAAACAATACTGAGGTTCTATTCATCAGGCAATATTTCCTGCTGCCTCGAAAAACTCGACGGTGAAACCAGTCGCTCTTACTATCTTGTAAGCATGCTTAAGCATAGTTATTGCTTTCTTTATTTTATTTTGGCGAAAATTTGGGCTTTCTTTACTCTCATGGGGTGATTCGTTCTGCCTGACAACAAAGATTGAGCAGTCCGCGGCATCGATACTGATTCCGTCCACTCGCTCCTTAAGCCAATGCTTCCTCCTCCTCGTTTGCTCGGAGATCACGAACGTCTATAAAACAGGAGGAGTACATTGCTTCTATTCAAACGTGGTCAATATAGCTGCCTGTTTATATGACCACCGCGAGCACGTTTGCACCAATTGGTTCTTTCAAACCATAACTCTTTCGCATACATCGGGCGGAACGTTGACAATTTTTCGTTCGATATTGGTCCTGAATCCCTATAACTGACATAAACCAACGACTTATATAAGGTCGCCATTTGCGTTAAATCTCATGAGTGAGGTGGTCTTTCGACCGGACCATTCTCAAGATTCCACAATTACTGAACTTCTCCTTCAATAGATCAAATGTTTGACCAGTTGTGTTTCATGTAGGACCATCTTGTTGGAATCACATATCACAGGTGTCCAGTCTTCCAACATGGCACGATAGCGTACTCCATTGACCACAAATTGTTGATCATTTCCATCGCCGAAAAAATACTTGTCAATCATACCTCCTCCGGCATGAAATCTACACCACAAGGTCACTTTTTGTAGATGCAATGGGTCCTCTTGAATCACATGTGGGTTTGTTGCTGTCCAAAAACGCATATTTTGCTTGACAAAGCTATTACGCCAAAAATGAGCTTCATCGCTGAAGATAATTAGCTGTGTGAATTTATCGATTTGACTCACAGATGGCTTAACTACTAAATACATGTGGTTTGTGTCAATGATAACAACATATGGTATTTTGGCGCGAAAACATCTGTCAGTAAAATCCAGTATGTCATACATAGGTTTGGATTGCACAAACAATTTTTTTTGTCGCCGTGAAAATGTTGGATTTCGTGCCAGGTAAGGATCATTCCCGGAAAGAAAGGCATCGAGTGTTATAGGAAGTTTATGGTGAATATGCTCCAACTCAAAGGACTTGTGAACGTTGGTTTGTTTGTTTCAAAAGTGATGATTTTGGCATCGACAACAAAAATTGTAGAAGACCGAAGAAAAACTTCGAACGCGCTAAATTGCAAGTATTATTAGATGAAAGCTCGACTCAGACATAAGAACAGCTCGAAGAAGCATTGAAAGTTAATCGCACAACTGTTTGCAAACCTTTAAAAGCCCTGGGAAAGATCCAAAAAGAAGTTAAAAGGGTCTCATACCTATTGAAAGAAAAAGACTTCGAAAAGCAAAACACTATTTCGGAAAATTTGCTTGATCGGCACAAAAGAGAAGGGTTTTTTTTGCATCGAATTTCGGATCTATTTCGACAACCCCAAGCGGAAAACATCATAGGTGAACCCCGACCAACCATCAACTCGCAAACAGTACGTAATATCCACGGAAAGAAGGTTATGCTGTCTATTTGGTGGGACCAGATGAGAATGATGTACTATGAAATGCCAAAACCCTGTGAAACGACTTCTGGCGATCGATACCGTCAGCAACTGATCCCCAAAGACATGCATCAGTCATTTTTCATCATGTCAATGCTCGTCCACATGTTGCAAACCAAATAAAAACAATTTGGCAAGCATTAATTGCAAAATTATGCCCCACCATATTAGGCCCCTTCTGATTCCTTCTGATTACTACTTGTTTCGATCGATGCAGCACGAACTTTCGGGACAGCAGTTTCATTCTAACGAAGAAGTGAAAAATCGACTTGAGGAAAGGCTGAGCAGTGATTTTGTCGCGGAATCCATCAATTGCAAGAAAAATGGGAAAAATTCATAGCTAACAATGGCCATTGCTTTGATTATGGAATTCATTCATTATGTTCAAATGATCAAAAGCTTAAGTTCTTGAGTTAATTCCATTTTATGAGGGTATAGGCCAAAATCTTTATGTAAAATTTGCACGAATACGGACTGAGATGTTTTCAATTCTGTGATCGGCGTAAATCGACTGATTTAGCTCATTTTAAACTGAAGCACTTACGACTGTGTTATTTGTAGCACTTTGAACGGTGTGTTGTCTCACTGGCACATGAACATTCAAAAATGAATATTTGACTCGAATTTATCCACTATAGCCCGCACAGCCTGTCTATTAGGACGTTTATTACGACAGAAAAGTGAAGTACGCGCTCTTAAAGTTTCCATAACGGATCAGAAATGCAATAGTAGTTTTAAATAAATTTTAAACTTTGCACATTCGTGAACCTCATCATGATATCTTCTGTGGGTAAGTGAGCGCATTTAAGGCTGATATTGGCCAATTCACTAGTGCAAATGCTTCGAATGAGTTCGTCGAACGTCCAAGACTTCCTGCATAAGTCTGCCTTTTAATGCAAATCCTCCTTTAAAAAAAAAAAACGCTTTCTTTGCTCTGGCACGTGTGGGAACACTAACTTGTGACACCAATGACATAGGCTATTAAAAAGGAAGCAGATAAGGCCTCTTCCCGGCAAAGGCGTCATCCCAGACGACTCCATTCAAACAGGATTTTGGGAACATATTGCATAGTAAAACAATCTTCTCGGCGATTGATTTACAGAAGGCATACCACCAGATCGTTATCGACGAACTGGATATACCAAAACCGGCAATTACCACGCCTTTCGCCCTTTATGAGTTCATGTTCATGACTTTCGGCCTTCACAACGCAGCGCAAACATTCCAGCGCCATATGGATAAGGTTCTAAGTGTTTGCCATCAATTCGCCTTCGCATACATCGACGACATTTGCGTTATGTCCAGTAGTCCGGTGGAAAGCGAAAATCATCTGAGGGTAATTTCCTAAAGGTTGCGGCAGAATAATTTGAATATTAACGTATTGCCTTTACCCGAGAAAATAGAGTTCATACGTCTCTTTAAACACTCGAAGTGGCAAAAACTCATTAAGGGTAACAAGAAAAACGTACTACTTGTCGCTGTCGACCGTATGTGCCTAAGACTTTACGACGAGAAATTATTGAAAAATTGCATAGCTTTTCACATCCTGTGGTGAAGTCCAGTACAAAAAAGATAAAAGGGCGCTACATATGGCCATGTATTCCAAGCAATTGCGCTAAGTTCGCTTAGAAATGTCTGAGTTGTCAAAAGATTAAAGTTTACAGGCATAACAAGTTCCAAATCTCACAAGTTTCAGCCCCCAGGCCAACGTTTTTCACATATATGTACATAACGATATTGCCTGACCCTTGCCATCATCGAACGATAATCGCTACTGCCTCATTATGAAGACAAATTTATGCGGTGGCTTGAAGTGACTGCGATGGAAGATATGTCAGCAGTCTCTGTGGCCAGACAGCTAATAGCCGAATAGATTGCCAGTTTAGAGTTCCAAGCAAAATCACAACAGAGTTTATGGCTTGTTGAATATTGATTGGTTGAGAGACTTCACAATGGGTTCCAAGACGGTAGATTGATATACTTTAGCCGATGTTGTCACTCCTTTCTCGCAAAAGTGGAGCTTGGTAACGCCATCGTAGCACACTCCCCACCATACCATTACAGACCCCGGGATGGTTGCCTCTTTGAACCCTTGGGATGTTTGGGATGCTTCTCTGGATGACCGAGCATACACACGATCGTTCTGCTTATTGAACGATTCTTCTACGGTGAAGATTTTCTCGTCAGTAAACAGAATTTGTCTGTGAGCGTTCTTTGCGTACCAGCTGAGAAACACTTTCGATCTTCGCTTGCGTTTTTCCTTCAATGCGGCCGTGAACAGGTGTCCAGTGTGTCGCTTGTACGCGCTGAGTCCAAAATCTTCTTTTATAATGCGAGACATGGATTTTTGCGAAATTTGCATTTCCCGCGACAAGTTTTTCTGTTTTCGCAGCGGTTTTCGGTCGATTCGTTTCTTCACGGCTTTGATCGCTTTCGGAGTTCTCACAGTGCGCGGACGGCCGGATCTTTGACGGTTTCGTACTCCACCAGTATCCTCAAACAACTTCACAGCACGATACACAAAATTGCGAGTGATTCCAAGCGGTCGGAACGTCCTAAAGATATCGCCTTTTTCCATGTTGCATTTAGGTAGGCTATACAACAATACGATTTTTGATGTCGCCCCATCCCATGATTGTAAGCAATTAATGTCAAAAACTTTTTACGTCACAATGAAGCATGAATATATATCAACTGTCAAATCGCAATCAATACGATATGGATGCGGCCAGTGTTGCATTCGTAATGAGTGAGTTCAGTTGTGTACCAGTATTTATGATTCGACTAGGTAGAAAAAGAAAAAAAAATTTTAAGAAAAAATGTCTTGTTCAGTGGGAAACTTTTCAGACAACCCCTTGTATAATAGAAAAGTTATTTTAAATTATTTTTTAGTAAATTTATACATTTTCCTTATAAATTATTTTGAACTCTTAAATCACTTAATATTTAATTGAAATTCCTTTCTTCTCTTTCCAGGTATGTACCCTCATTTTGAAGAAAATGATTCATTAAATGCGCACCTAATTTGTAAGTTAAATAAAGAATTAAGCCTCTCACTTAATCCCATAGACACCTTTGAACCTTTCAATCCGTATTATGTGGATAATCACTGATTATTCACTCAGTAATTAGGCACAAGTAATGAATAATTCTTTTGTGAGTTTGGAAAATGTACAAACAACATGCGCGTTTCATCACATCACATCGTTGCAAAGGTTTCAATTAGCGTCGGGTTTGGTATTTTAAGTTTTTTTTTTTTTTTTTTGTTTTTTTGTTGATGACATTTGACCTGTGCTTCACTGTTTATTCCACTTGATCTCGGAGTTCACCGATATCTAGCCGGTTACGTGATATGACAATTTTTACTACACTGCAACCCTTTAAAGTGATTTTTAACGAAATTCTCAAGACGCATCTCTCTATCTGAAACAGACAACCAATTTAACCCTGATGACAAATGGAACCCCTCCCTCCATGTATGATGCGTGCATTCAACGGGAGAAGGATTGCAAGACAATGCACTTAGACTGGAAGAGAATCGCCTCTTATATGTTGTTTAACTTAATTGCTTTAGATAATCCGTGATGTTATGTTGGCCCTCCAGCCCAGCCACTACTGCGGCGACCAATTAAGCTGATGACTGTTTCGTTGATGCCACAAATTGGGTAAAAGGGGATTCAATTGATTGGTTTCCATTTTTTCCTCCGTCCCCCCCAATTCGGCTTGACTCGAAAGACTCTTGTTTCAATTGTTCCAATTGTGATGTGTCTCTTTAGGCAGAGATGAAAATACTTAATGTATTCCCTGTACCCAATGCCACTGTCGGTTCTAGTGGTATTCATAATAATGAAAAATTCAAGAACTGAAAAAAAAAAATCTGAAAATTGGGATGTGAACTACCCTTGTGTTCCCATTCATCCCTCCTCCTTCTAGATCTCCACCAGGGGTAGGTAGTTGATTCGAAAGCATGCATTCATAATATATTGAGGTTAATCTGTGGAGCTAAAGGATTGTCATTTGGGTGGCGGTTTACCCTCTTTACCCCATGATGGGATACCACTTGGAACTTGATTAAACGATTGTCATTGATGTTGTTCAGTTAAATTGGCCAGAAGTTGACGTAAGCCGAGGCCGTAGATATTCCGCAGTAGGTTTTCGAAAGCAAACTACGCAGAAACTAAATCAGTTCTAAATCCAACGGTATACGATTTGTATTTTGAACAAAATCCTGTTGATTATTATTTCAATTAATTGAAGGGAAGCGAATTGTTTTTTTTTACATTCTGAGAAAAACTCGGTCAGATGAGCATACTACTGTACTTACTCGTATACACATCCATGTCGTTCTCAAAGCAACTACTTCCGGTTAATTTTGTTGTTTTACTATCTGATTGGATGGTTTGTGTTATTCGAGTCAAAAGGAACACTAATTACATTCATAGATACACCTCCTCCGACTTCCTACGCCTGCAACCAACCATCACTCCTTCGCGTTTGTCGGAGTAAAACTAAAGTCATTATTGCACAAACTATTGTACAACTACATTGGCATTTGGTTCTGTTTGTTTATTTCATCTTCGGTGTTGTTTTGTTTCTGTTTCATTATGGGGTTATGGTTTCCCCCTTGTTATGGTTTCTCCGCCTGGAGAACATGCAGTAGATACATAGTACAAAGATATGTGTACATCTCGTTGATAACATAAAAGTCACGATTTTCTTAGAATGCGTACTCGTATTATGAGCTTGCCATGAGAACGCAGTGAATCCTAAACAGAGCACAATGGGGATTTGATTGAAAATAAAAATTTCATTTCAATTTGAAATTTGGAGGAAGTAACTGCTGGAATAACAATAAAATTTGCGGCCCATTTGACGTTGAGATCCAATGAATGAAAGGAAATTCCATAGACAAGGTTGTATACAGATTGATTTATTCTTTTGCTAAGTCCACACTGAAGCCTTCTCAAATGAAATTATTGAATCCTTCTTCAAGGCATCGTCGCAATGTCGTTTTTCAACAGACTTTCTTTACTTCTCTTTAATTCTGTCGTTTTTATATGGAACCATTCGGTTTAGTTTGCTCTCCAAGTAGAAGGCTATGTAAAGAACCTAGATTATTGCTACAAAACCAAAAAGGGACAAGAGAGAGGCCGTGCCGGGGTTTCTTCAGCAAGCCTGGATCTGAACTGATGGATATTCACGTAACGGGCTGCACTCTCAAAGCCATCTTCCGTTTAAAGAAACGTGGTGTTTGGTACCACAGCCAATGGGGCTTTGATAACCTTTATGACTCTGGTCTTGCTTAAAAAATACGAAATCAAACGTCTCTATGTCCAAGAATGGTTTCCGATTCTAAGCCAAGAAGGATATGTAGTCGGGCCTTCACTTACTGACTCAACAACCGATTTACGATGCGCGAGTGATGTATTTCTGGAGGACGATTACGTTTGTTTTCACTCCTCGTTAAGAAAACTTGTCCTAAACTAATCCTGACAGTAACGCATAATATTGCGCGATGATTCGGCGGAGGGAGTAAAACATTTGCATCTGTAGCGACAGCTAAACTGTGCTAAAAGCTTTACTGCACCCTCTAGGACCCTACGTCAGGACAACTTGCGTCACCGGTTAGGGCTTCCACTAAAAGTAGAGTTTCAATGCATTTGATCAAAACTGAAGATGGCATCGCTTTCCAGGTCGCCAACAGACCAAACGAGTACTTTCCGAAACCTTTAATAAGTCAGCGGCCCTCCTACTACGCTCAGTAGGAAAAACTACAGGATGCTTACTTGCGTCTTGGCGAGGCATTACGCTTTTGTGAAGGACTTAAGTCTGCTAAGTTTAGGTGACATAATGTCCTGGATGCTTGATGTGAAAGTCATGACGAGACCGCGGAGCACTACCTCTGTGCGTTTTTTGACCTTCACTCGAATCTGGCTGAAGTTACTCAACGCTGATGTGCTGGCTGCTGGAACTTTATTACTGCAGCGACAACCTATCTTTGTTTGAAAGACTGAGAAATTTTATCAAAAGGAACTTACAAGGAGCGCAATGGACTAATTCTTTGTCTAATTGCTCTGTTCCAGGGACAAGAACTTCTGGATTAAATGAGCTACATATGTACTTTATTATTATACGGCCTAATTCAGCACACCGAGACATGTAATTTTAGCGGGTAATAATAGTTAACACTGAAGACAAATCACAAACTGAATTCTGACGATTCACTTCAGCAAGTGAGCGGTATCTTCCTCATATACTCGTACAGTGTATTTAAGATCTCAGAAGAGTAGCCTAATAAAATCCAGAGCTTCCTACCTATCTAAATGGATATAATGGTCTGTTTTTTGGTTATATTAACGAGGCAACTGTTACTAAATCTTTGGGTATATGGATATGTGCTACAAAGTGCTTTTGAGCCGCGGCCCAAAGCCGTTCTATATTGGAAGCTAAAAGAAAAATCTGGTTTGTATACAGAGTCAGAAGATTGTCATTTGCCTCGGTGAATGTTACTTGGACAGCAAATAAATTATTTTGTGATACTGTTTACAAGCCGGCCATTGCACCGGACTGTTGCTACTAAAGCCTACTTTGAAATGGATATACCTAGCACTTCTGGCACACGTCTGTTCTATTAGGCCTCTAACTCGTATGTGATGCATTTGCACATTCTGCAATAGTATGCTGACGATTGACGGATGTTATGGCCGATGACTAGACTTTGGTCTTTGAAAATCCATTGTCTAGCCCTCTAGTAGTATTCGGCCGCCCTTTACTGTCCTTTGAGGTTCGCAAGTGTTTCCTCGGACTTGTTGAAGAACCTGCACTTGTCTGCTATTGCAACTTTTCGGACTGGAGCGTTGGTGTCCATGCGCTCTTCATGACCCAGCCATCTCAGTCTTTGGATCTTCACTCTTCTGACTAAGTCAATGTCGCTGTACAGTCCATACAATTCGTCGTTGTATTTGCTCATCCACTCACCGTCAATACAGACGGGACCGAAGACCCTCATCCATTTTTGATAATATTCATGCATATGCGCTATAGGGCAGGAGTGGAAATATTAAGGTCTTATATAGGATAACTCTTGTTATTCGAGAGAGGGAATTGCTAGTCAATTGCCTTCTTAGCCCAAAGAAGCAGCGATTGGCAAGATTTATTCTTCGTTTGATCTCAGCGCTGATACCGTTGCGTAAATTGCTAGCGAAGACTAGTACAGCAACGTCCATTCTCCGTCCTCATCTTTCACAGACGGACGAGGTTGGCATTGATGCCAAAACTATATACAGCTCGTCTCTATACAAGAAGATGCTGTCATACGCAGCCTTAAATTCGATGAATTGCATGGGGTTTCTCCAAGATCTGGCGAAGTGTGAATATTTGGACTATGGTGGACTTTCCTGGTCTGAAGACGCACCGATATGGAACAATCAGATTATTGACAGGCGTTCACACAATACGACAGATAAGATCTTGTATGCGATGTTAAGAAGACTGATGCGTCTGTAATTGGCGCAGTTCAGAGGGTGTCCTTTCTAGATGATGGACAGCCAATGCTGAGGTTCCATTCATCGAGCATACTTTCGTCCGACATTATTTTAGAGATACAGTCTGTTTGATAGCATCGTACACGACAAAAATTAAAGAAGAACTTATAATAATAATAAAAAATGCTTTTCAAATTATGTGTTGTCCACTTGCCTCCATTATCAATAATTGCTTAGAGTTTTCGAGGCATGCTTTCTACTAATCTTATAGCATAATCTTGAGACAAAGATCTCCATAAAACTCGTATTTTTCGTGATAATTGTTTGACCGTCGAGATCTTCTTTCCTTGGATCTTTAGCTTAGCGGGTCATTATCTTCTTGTAGTAACCAATTCTCATTCCTTCTTTTAAACCACCTTTGGGCAGATAGTAATAAAGCCTTCTTATAAATGTTGACCATGTTGGGTGCGTTTAAGTTATTTGTAAACATGAACAAATTGTCAAACCCTTGTTTTGAGAAGCATCCCCAAACGTGCACCTTTGCCGGGTGTTTGACGGTCCGCTGGATTAATTTATTGGATTGTGTACACCAGGTATGAGTGATAGGAGACCATGCCCAAAAAGAAGCTTCATCCGAAGAAATAACGTTGTTCCAATCTCTGTCCAAATTCTCCTTGGGTCAACTGAGTCGTTTTTCTACGTGTTTTTTTGACACTAGTGGTTTCTTTATTGTGCTTCGAAATTTTACATTATTGGCTAGTAAACGTCTTCGTATCGTATCACAACACACATTTAGACCCCTTTTACGTAAAATCCCTTGTCCTCCACGTAACGATAGAGGAGGATTTTTTTCAAACACGCGTAGAATCATTTTGTCCTGCTTTTTTGTTGTTTTTGGCGTAGACCCACGATCCGGCAAATCATCCACATTTTTAACTTAGGAATAATGGTGCACCCACTTGCTAACAAATGCTTTTGACTTTTTCATGTATCTAGCAGCTTTTCCGTATGACATTTTCGGTCCTTTTGGATGCGTGCACAAGAATACTGCTTCATAACGTGATGCAAACGCGACACTCATTTTAAAATACTTCCGTCTCTGACAAAATTTGAATACTCTTTAAATTTTTTATTCAAAGCATCTTAGCAGAAGTATTTTTCTATCTGCTAATGCAAATGCCACTTCCAAACCGGTTTTCATAAACAAGTTTTGCCGTATACGATCTTATCAAACGGACTGTAAGTTGGTGTATGTTCCCTACTAAGTCTTCGCCTGCAACTTTGAAGGGCCTGGCAGTCAGGCCGTCCGCTTCATCAGTTTGTTGGGCTAAAGCTTAGGTAAATCTTTCTTCCCTTCATCCAGGTCGGGTAGACGGAATTGTTGAATTGTTGGTCTACAACGCTCAGGTTAAGAGATTCGTTCTGCCTGGCAGCGGTTTTTGGCTCGTCATCGTCGTTATGCAGTCAACAGAAATGCTGCTTACAAATCCTATGATATTGCCTTTTTCGCCTCTACAGGCTTCGGTTCGGGGTTTTTGTCCGTGGCATGTTGTTTTTTACCTTTTGGTGAAATTTGCAAATCTTATTCCTGGAATAGGATATGTTATTCTCCTAATCCGCGACGTCAGGACTTCCTAACACCACTGCGACGTCAAACTTTCTAAAGCACTAGCTTGCGGGATATCCGCAACCATACCTGGGTACAACAAGGTAATGGTCCGCATCGATGTTAGCTCCTCGACCCCGTCGAGTGTATTGCGCTGATCGGAGTGTGGTCGATCTGGTTGGCAGTTGATTGATCAGGAACCGTCCCTTGTCCCTTGTGAATATCGAGATGTGGGAACCTTATACTAGCTACGCCCCTCCGCAAAGTCGTGCATATCCGAAAAACCCCTGCCCTTGATTCCTTTTCATTGGTTGTCAATAGTAGATTCCCCGGAACCGAGGTTTGTTTGCGTTTCGGATATTGCGTCTTTTTCCATGGCCTGGCGGCACAACCCGGCGGACTAGTTCCATTTTTGATATCCCTAGGACGAGGAGTCGTCTTAGATTCGAGTTTATTTGACCGTTTTAGAACCATTTCAGTCATGTATAGATGTCCCTTGGTATACGAGTATTTGTCAATTTTTCCTCGAGGGAGAAACGAAATCATTATCGTTGTTCTTCATAGTTTTCTACACCGAGTTATCCTCTACATATCACGCTTGTAATTGACTTTCTTTCTTGCTTTATCAGAGATTATACGAGTATCCTTATTGAAAAAGCAGATGTTTCACTTGACATAGACAGTGGTTAGAAGTACGCTATGAACCGCCTGGCTGAACTCTAACTGAAGTAAGGCGATGGTACGGTTGATTTCCATTTGACTTACATTCATAAAATCGGGGACGGCTTACTCAAGTGGTTAAGGAACTGGTTCAAAACCCTAAACATGACCTAGGAATAGTTTCAAAAACGTAACGTTTTATTTTATGTCATCAAGTCACACTCACTACCGCTGTATCTTGTGGTCTACCGAAGAATTTTTCCATTTTCATTAAAAAATAAAAAAAAATATTCTAAAAGGCTCTATGCATTGCCCTAATTTTATCTTATCCGCACTAAACGACTTAACATAAAATAGTCCTTCTTACATTGAAGTAATGTTAGAGAGACAACATTCTACCTACGAGTATACATTTTCGTTATCCATTTGACCGGAAGTTACAAGCAAAGTGACGATTTATGATTCATAAACTGGGTAGCAGGAAGTATTTCAGAAAACAACCACTCACTTGGCACTCACCTAGTTATTTTCATACTTTCTTTTACGACTCTTCAAAGTCACTTGTGTTGAAGTTTTTTTTTTTTTAATTGGCATTTCCTGGATTCAGTAGGAACATAGGAAAATATTTCGGCGCTTGTTTCCTACTGGGATCAAAGATCGTTAGGATATATACGAGTCATATCCATTTCAAAATGCTAGATTAGCACCATAGTTAGCCTAAGCCTGGTGTTACTAATTTACTGTATCAAGTCGAATGGCAATCATCCTACCACCGTCTCTTAACAGATTTTGGAAATCAGTGTACCAATCGTCAGTTTAGGAGTCATGAAATGAAATTGGTCGTGGACCTCAATCTACAATCCAAAGAAGAACTTTCAGCTACCAAACAACGCTAATAGAAAGGGTTGTGTTTACTAGGTGTAAAAATGAAGGGTCTATGTGCATCGTGACTTATGCTTCGACAAAGGATTCTCCACGGAGATACCCAGGAAATAAACATTTGGCAGTATATACCCACCAAATAGCCAAAACGGCTTAAAGTGGTATACGGATTGTTCTAAAATGGAAACGGGAGTAATGGGTAAGAGTCCTAGTGTATTCCAAGCCAAAATACATGCCATTCAAGAATTCGATGACCTGATATATAGTACAACTCTGGTATCATAGGTGCAAACATCCATATATTCACGGACAGATGTCGCATGTGTTTTACGTAGGTACCTGCCGTGAAGGCTCAAGCCTACGGTGCATCTTCGCACGAGATATCAAACCAATGCGTTTATCAGCGCCCTTCGGGTAGTACAAGTACCACCACCAGTACCAGATTCAAAGTCGTATGTAACGCACAAACTTCCCCTTTGGTGAAGGGTCGAGGCCTATCTAATACCTCAGCCATTCTGTGGATCATGGCATCCGGTTGCTGTGCACCTCCACACCGAATAGACCAATTAATTCTATAGCAATCAAATGGCTAAGCACAGATCGTCCAAGTACCATTTGGCCTACTCTCCCCTCGACTTTGGGTATAAACCATAGCCACCACGATACTCCCACAAGGGGGCCAACTCTTAGGTCAGGCTGCAGCAATAGTTCCAGGGACCCCTGACCTCCCGTGGTGCCAGTATATAACTTCTGGTGGAGCCTCGCGACCTCACGGTAAGTTCCAGTTGAACGCCGTACAGCCCAGGACTGGCAACTTTTGGCAGTAAAAGATTTTCCAACATATTATGAAATTCCACCGGCTAGCTGCCTATGCGTCTTCTTATAAACACTTCCCTTGCAAAGCTACGGGTTCTTTCGAACAGTACGGTGTCAGTGAAAAATCCACTGACATCGTAGGCCTCACTATTCAAGATGATGCCCATAGCATGCAAGTCCCTAACATCTGAGTAATTTGAGCACTCGCACACAACGTGCAGCCAATCCTCATGGGTAGCTCCACATGAGCAGCTTGCCGCCCCGCTAAGCACTCTTTTATGCAAAAATGCATTAAGAGAGCCATGCCCGGTCAACAAAAAGCCCAGGCTGAGGGTAAAGCTCCGCTCAGGAAACTCCCGCATGGTCAGCAAATCCCTTAGAAAGCTGTAAGTAACCCTGACATTTTCGCTGGCGTCCCATCTAGATACAACGCATGCGTTAAGCAAGGCTCCACGCCCCGTCCGGGATAGGCCATCCACTTCTCTCTGGGAAACCCAATCTCGCTCGTTTAATGGGAGACCTTTTCTGATCTTGAAAGCAATACCCCAACGTATCGCCTCCAGATCGAGAGGTGGCACTCCCAACAAAACTTGCATTGCCTCTGTGGAGACAGTGCGGCACACGGGTAACCAACTGACTCTTGCGACTCTTTGGCAAGCCATCTTCACGGACAGTCAAGCAGCTATAAATGCCCTTAGCTCACATATCATTGACTCCAAAATCAATCATGTACTGCTTCAGCTATGGTGGTTTCCTGGGCATGAGGACATTGACGGAAACGAAAAGGTAGACGAGCTGGTCAGAAAAGGTTCAGAAACCCCCCTTCAACGAACCTGAACCCTTCTGCTGCAGTATATCTAGCCATCAAGCGCTGAGAGCACTCAAAATGCATCTCATACTGGGAGGAGGCTCCAGGTCTAAGACAGGCCAAACGGTCTTGGTCTTGGTTTTTTCTGATAAAGTTTTCGACTAAAGATTTAGCAATGATGCCTCAAAGACACCTCAGATGGAAAATATAGCCTTAGCGATCGACGAGCAACATATACCTTCAGTATTCTGGAAGTTCTTAAGTTCATAGGCCCAACATTGACTCGAATTACTATCTAGTTTAAGCCAAAGATCAAAAGCCGATACTCCTAATGGCGCTAAGAGGAGGAAATGCTGTGAGGAAGTTTGACGTCGGAAGGCTGCAGTCCAAACAAACCGCCTTTGATAGTCAAGCGTCTCTAGCCTCGAACGACGCGCCAGCTTCTTGTGCTGAAGCTCAATGTCCACGCTGCCAATAAGCCACTAGATGTGCTAGGGTTTGTTCGACCATTCGCGGTCGCTGCGAAATTCGTGGTTTGACTATGAAATGTCAGCTGGCGCGTGTTTAAAATACCATATAGGGCGGTGCTGCAAAAGAGCACTAGAGCTACTCACAAGCCCTAGTATGTCAACAACAGAAGAATAATCAGTTTATTGGAAAGAAACACGAAATTGAGAGATTGAGAGATATTACCACAAGAAAAACGGTCGGAAAGCTATGAAAGATGGTTAAACAGCAAGGTTAACGAAGGAGCAATGGAAGCCTGCAAAGACAAATAATGTTCCGCTGTCAGATAGAGCGAACTATTCAATTATTCTAGCAACAATTCATACCTCGAAGAAGGTATAATTACCATATCCAATCGTACGTCCATGGAAACTGTCGATACTGTTCAATGTGGCGGAAAATGTCATTGTGACGAGCACGGTACTGTATTATCTCTAAGATGTGATCAAACGAATTCATACCACACAAACTAAACCTCAGCCCGATCCTCACGAAGGGACACTCTATAGTCTATGCTTTTCTGATACTCGATTGTTCAATGTAAAAGCCTGAATCCTGCTTGGTCCTTCTCAATATGGTTTAGGCCAATGCAGGATTTTTACATTGCGGCAGATTCCACATCAAGAACCGATCTTAAACCCGCAAGCAAAAAACTTACGAAATATAGTCCGGTCTGGGCATCCTTGCTAAATTTATCCACCTCTACAGCACAACCATGGAGCTTGCTGCTCTATGAGAGAGAGTCGTTTATGACTTATTCGAGTCCTTTGATCTGCGAACGGAAGAGCCTCATCAAAAATGGTTAGAATGCGCTCGATCGTTTTGGGAGAAATGTTCTTCAAGTGACAACTTCAGCCACTGGACTGAGGTGGCATCAAAGCTGAAAAAATCGAAGGGCACAAGGATTGTTTGTTTTACATGCAGGTGGCTATGAAGACTCCAACAAAACTAGCACAATATTTATGATGTCAAAGACCCACCCATTCCATACTCGAAAGTCACTGTTGCTTGAACACCTACTGCTCGAAATACCAACTTGTATAGATCTTGAGGATGAAACAAAACCGTCAACCTCCAAACAAATTCGTTGAATGAAAAAGTCAATTTTTTAAATGAAAATTCAAAATTTTATTCACAAATCAAATTAAAGCTATCACGAGAGTAAATCTCTTACAAAAATTCTCTAAGAATACAAAAGTGAACTTGAACAAACTACTACTGTAGTACGAGTATGTAGCTATCTATTTACAGAGTTTCAGAATAAGGACATTTTCCACAAACCCTGGCCCTTGGGTCATGTTCGCCTTCCATCTCTTCCCACTTTGCAAACTTTACAGAGTCAAATAACGTAGGGCCTTGTCAATGAATCTCATTTCTGCAGTCGCTTGCTTGTTGGTCTTTCTGAGAAATGATTTCCTCTTACCATTCGATAGTGTTCGCATACTTTCGCATTTCTCCTTTTCGCGTAGTAGTCCTTGTAGGAGTCTTTCACGTCGTTCCTGCTTCTCTAGTTCATCTTGACTGCCTCCGTCGGTGTATTCTTTCTTAAGAACTAACCCAATAATGCGAGCTCTTGTTGAGCGATACTTGGGATTTGTTATGACAGTAGTCCTTGGGCGTAGCTGATAGATGCCATTCTCCGATTCAGTTCCACTATCAACCGATGGCAAGGGGTTGATTCCATTTATTTCCTTATTCTCCGACTCAGCGCCACTGTCACCACTTGATGGAATGCTGAATGGAATGATTGGAATTAATTCCTTACTACCGCTAGTTTCGGTGGGAGATTCACTGCGGCTTGGGCCGCTGAAGTAATTTTCATCGGAACTATGCTCTGGAGAGATCTTGTTCTTGCTCATGGCAGTGAAAAGCTTGCTTCGTAATTGTTTTGGACAAATGGGTTTCGAGTGCTTGAGTGGGTCTTCTTCAGCTTCGCTACTGTTGGTATTGTCATCAATAGCAGATGGACGAACGTCAACTTTGATAGTTTGGTTTGAAGGGTTCAGTTTGCGAGCCTTCCGACGTAGACGTCGTTCGTGACGTTGCTGTTCCACACGGGTAAGTGTCTCCATAGATTCGATGAAAATACTCAAGTCTTGAGTGTTGAAATCTGCACAGTCTACAATGTTTCGCCTTGGTATCAATTCGACGTAAGTATGTTCCATTGTACGACAGTCCATTTTGAATTTAAAAATTTTGTTTGAAAATATTTAGAAATTTCACAATTTGGATGAACTTTCACTTGCAACTGTTGGTAGATAACTGATGTGGCATTTGGCGTGACCCTGTCATTTATAGGCATGAGACATATTTTCATTTGTCACCCAAAGTAATCCCTCGCAAACCTATTGTTGCTACCTGTGTCACCAAAAATCCGTCGCGGAATTTTATCTTTTTTTGAAATATTTGAGTCATACACAAACCTGCTCTGCCTACCTGTGGGACACTAATTACCAATTACTACTCTGCACTTGGAAACAGTTCAACTGCACTTGGTTCTTGGAAATGTTCAACGAAATTCAATTTTCGAACTTGGGGGCGTTTCTTTCTTTCCAAGTTTTCGAGTAAAGTTTTATTGCGCAATTAAAAGGATTTTGAGCGGCCTGCCTTCACAAAAAATATAGCGAATTCGACTTAATGACTGAGGAACAGATATTTTATTGTTTCTAGTGGCAGGTTAAACCTGAAAGACGGTTTTAATTTGCATTAACAAGGAATGTTCGAAATTGTTTTAGAAGTATCCCAACAGTATCTGTGGGTAAACAATTATTTTAATTGAAGCCGGACAATATACTCGTAGATAAAGTAGATCGATGGGACATTTGCAACTTGATACTACAAATAAACTGTGGAGGGATTATGCTCATAGTTTTCTCCGATGCGTTATGATATCCAGGATAGGTTAAGTGTTAAATTTAATGAAGAAAGCACTTAAAAAAAGATGATTGAAAGAAACTGATAGGCTCTGCTCGCTAATTTCGTCCTTTTAGATTTGAGTAGCACAAATAATGGAGGATAATCTCTTCCATTTTGCCCAAATTATGGAATTCCGCGATTAATATCTTAATTGACGACCGTAACCACAGAGACAGATGCTTGTCGTAGAATTAGGATTTGCCTTCAGAAAACTAATGGAATGTTGAATCGGTTGATTGTCGTCGAATAGAAGTTGTAAACGTTTTAGAAACCTCAAGCTAAATGTAGCATACCCGCTACTGTGCAATGGTTAAACTTTAATGACTTTAGCAAACTGAGACGTTCAGCTGCTTATGCAGGAAGTTGCAGAGTCTTTTAAGGTTTTGGGCTTCAGCTTTTAGCTTGTAAGCTTCCCACAGTACTTTCGAAAAAAATGTTTACGAAATCTTTTGTTAGCTCGTTGGTTTGCCTAAGACTATTTTGACATAAAAAAAAGCAGAATGTACACAGGGGGACTCTATACAGCCGGAAGAGATGTGCCACATTCTGGCTTGCCCTAATAAACAGCGGAAACAGCTTCAAATCGGTGAAAGACCGGATAAAATATTCTTTGAACTGTTCCAAGATCTGCAACTCAGCAAATTTTCGTACTTGTGTAGATGGCGCTACAGTCCGACGGACCTAGGAGTCCACTAACTACCTGGTTGCTTCCAGCTTCACACTTCGAGATCGTTAAAGTCTCTGTTTAGCTGAGATTTTCCTCTACTTGGTGATTAATTCAAGCACTTTCTGTCATCGACGCAAACAGAGCCGTAGATAGCTTGAAGCAGATTTTTCTCGAAACGTTCAAGAACAAAATTGTTCCTTTTTGATAAATATTACACCTCGGTGCCATAATGTAGGACGGAGAAGTCCTAGGCTTTGCTACTATGGGCTTAAAAAACAACAACTGTCAAGAGTCTCTCTTGATTTTGAAGGTAGTGTCGTGGTCTTTATCGACTGCGTAGCTTAGGTAGAGAATGTAGTTGACGTTGTGACATTTTGTCCGAATCATCGGTGTTGTGGTTTTTTTCTCGAGCTTGTTCGTCCTATTTCCCTCGTTTGCTAGCAGAACCACCTCCGCCGCTCCAAAGGCTTCAACAGGAAGTTCCTTTATTGTAAACATTCAAATTACCGATCCTCATGCAGCTGCAAGCTTTCAAAATAGTCCTTCAGCAGGGCTGAACAAATAAGGCAGAGTTGCTTGAAACAAGTAGTTTTCCAATATTTTTTTTTGATATTCGCTGGCCACTGGCGGCCTAAAATTGACAAGTGTCAAGTAGGCGATGGGTGTCGATTTAGAATTTGAAAGATCTGCCATACGGTAGTGAATATCCAGTTGATGATCACCTACGGTCGTCTTCTTCGTTTAACAATCTGCACAGCTAATGCTAATTCCCAAGCGTTCACCAATGACGGTATCTGCTATGTTTTTCGAAGCGATTCTTTGCTTTTTCTTTCTGAGAAGAGGATGAGTCTAACGTCCCTTTAGCTTATGGGAAGCTTTCGTCCTTCTTTGCAGCCGCCGCGTTGTACGCCTCTTATTTCCTGCCGGCATTTGTATCAAACAAGTTACATCAGATGCAGTCCCTAAATGACTTATTTGCTGCCAACATACTCGTATGACTACTCCCAAGGTATTGACAAGCTTGGTGAGAACATAATCTGCGGGTTTTCTGAGTTTGTAGTCGATTCTACGTTTAATCCTTCCTAATTCTTGTTCTACTGGTTGAAAGTAGTGTTCTGAAGGAATATGTCGAAATGTTCTCAAAGCCAGGTTACTGCAGCTAGGTATTGCTGCGTATATCACAATCAAGTCAATCTGGTCAGCAATTTGTTGGCAGGTCCGTTTGTGGATTTAAAGATGTGGAAAGCGCCGCGAAGTCTGAAGAGCGTTTCCGTAGCATTCAAACGTATTTTTGAAATGTTTCATTAATTCGAAGACCTTAGTCTATGCCTAAAAGGTTATGTGATTTTTTGGGCTTCAAATTCGACCAACTAAGCTCGCTACGTGTTGTGGCGGAAAATCCAGAACTGTCACTTCAGCGTCGATCGCAACAGATTGTTCTTTGTCCGTCTGCTATTTGGCCTATTTTGGGAAAGGTCCGGGCTAACAACCTTTAAAGATCCAGCTGGTACACAACCTTAATCCACGGGGCTATAGCTTTCGAGGAGGATTTAACGGATTGAGTTATGGGTCGTTTTAAAGTCGAGACTTATTTATATCACAAAATGGATCAGCGTTGAGATCGTGCGACTTCTTATCTTGGTTCCGCAAACTCCGCAAAAATTTCCTTGATTCCATTGGAATTTATCGTCTTCGATGGCAAGAAAATGCTGAGCAGACGGATTCCAGCACTTCACTTCTAGAAGGAACGATGAAAGAAGACCTCATCCTAGAGGACGAGCGAGCTGAAAGAAACATCAGTCAACTTGGTGTGCTAAACTGGAGGCAAGACAATGCCTCGGCGTCTTTCTCAAGGTCTTGGTCCATCTCCCTTTATGGAAAGATCTTGGTTTGAAGGCGTACTGAAGGGAAGAACTGAAGCCAAATGACCATCGTTTGCGTCAAAATTTCGATGAAGAGGTCTAAAATCAACTGTCATTGGATTAAAAATCTTGTTCAGCAATGAGTCTCATATTTGGTTCAATAGACCATGGCCTAACTTCTTGACACTCATTTGTGTTGCTCATGTTGTCATTTTAGTCACATCTAAGCGGGGCCTACGGTTTATCGCCGAGTCCGAACGGCACTCCTTAGAAGCTTTTTCGTAGGCAATTTTACTTTTGAGAGTTTGCCATTGCCCGCCGAAAGGGTGATGGCGATTTGAAAAATTGTTGGTTACCCAGCCAGGAATCGAACCCAGACTGTCTGCGTGATAGTCCAATGAGCTAACTATCGCGCCTTCGCCATCGCCATCATTGGTTCAATGAGTATGTCAAAAAGTAAAATTGTCACATTTGGAGCGGTGTGCTCTGTGGGCTGGTGAAGTCAAAAATTAAGTTAATCAGCACGTTACGGTCAGTGTTATTTGCTATAGAGCCAGGATTTATGACTTTACCGACCCCAATTGAATCTTATGAATGTGGAAAAGATGTGATGCCAGTAGGATGGCGCTACGTGCCGTACAGCAAACGAAACAATCAACTTTTTGAAAAAAAACATTCGATAAACACATTAATGGACCTGTAAGCCGTCATCCAAGCCCTTGTGATTTGACGCCTCATGATTATATTCTTTGGGGATACGAAAAGTCGCCAGTCTACGCTTACAAACCAAGAACAATCGACACTTTGGATGCCAACATTATTCGTGTTAGTGAGGACATATGGCCACAAATGCTTGAAAAAATCGTCGAAAACTTTGTCTCTCGGGTGACATTCATTAGGTCCAGTCGTGGGTTTGCCAAATTTTGACATGAATCGATTCCGGCTCACTGTACGTGGTTGGATACATGCCTGGCACCAGAGCGTGATCAAATAAGTCTGCGCATTGAACATCTTGAAAAGTCAGTTCCATCAACTCGCATTCTCAAGTATTTTGTACTATTCATCTTGAAATATGAGCTGTAGGTCATCTAAAACGACAAACATTTTATTTCTTAAAAGTAAGACATAACAAAGCCAATTATGTTGGCCATCTGGCAACACCTTTCAACGATTAAGCTCTCCTCTTATGGCTGCATGTTGCATGCGAATCCATATGACGTGCAACTCTAAAACCACGTTTTTTTCTGTTTTCACACATCATGCGCAGTAAGAAAAGCTCTCGCCTACAAATTCCTTTGGAAAATTTCCCTTCTTTCTTCGGAATATCCTTCATTCATTCCGTCTATCCTCTCCGTTCGTATCCGATTTTCAAAAAATAAAAAAATAAAAACTTACAGCTCAAGAAAAGAACATTTGTGCGAAAAGCTTTATTTTTAAGGCCGTTCCCGAACCACTTTACAAAACAAAAAACAGAAAATCCTTCCCGGACCAACTGGGAAATCTAAGGAAAAAAACCCTCCCTTTCAAAAGTGCTGTGTTAAATTGTTGTTTATCTTCGATAAATAACGGGCCAAACCTCCTCTCATAACCCCCCTAAAGGAAAAGAAGAACAAACCTAGAAAATATCCCTTTTTTTCCTGTTGTTGGGTGTGTACTGTGTACTGTGTCCTGTGCCAGTTGGTGCATTTGCCACACGCAGTATGTGACCATTTCGAACATGGCGCAATATCAATTTCAATTTAAGTGAACAGTTCAATAAATTTGCAAAAATAAAATTTAATTTAAACAATCTATCATTACATAAAGGACATTCGTAACTATGTGATCAAAATCCCTTCAATCTGTCCGGGACTTCTAGAACTATCTTCTATTTTCCAAGTGTATCTAGTGTGCATTGTCAAAAAAGAACCAAAAAGTAAAGGATTCCTCCAACGACTCCTTCCGAATTCACATACGGGGTTAGGATAACACTGGTCGCTTAAGTGGTTTGACCTCTGAGGAAAACGAACTTTCTACCCCTTCGAAGGATAATAAATTTCCAAATACAAAAACCGAACTTTCACTTTGAGTTTTTTTATTTTTTTTTTGTATCGAAAGGGGAAGTCACCGTCACCAAATTCATCCCCCTCATCATTGTCATCATTATCACCAATCAAGGACCTGCGGTAGTAGTCTCTGAAGCATCGGTTCAGTGATTTTTTTGTACAACCACGCTCATTATCCCTTGCTAAAGAATATGACTATGATGATGATAGCAATGCCGAGTACTGGAGCGTAAAACCAAAAATAAAAATAATTCAAACAATAACCAAATGTGGCATAGTACTCGTACATAGATTTTTTTTTAAAAAGGATGAGTTTTCGAGTACTATATCTTTCTGTCTGTCTACGAATACTTGCGGCCGGTTCTTCGATTTTCCACATCGGTCGGGTGTCGGGCGTCGTGTACTGATTCCAATTTGTGTTCCGGTCGGTCTTTTGTCCTCAACGAGGATATCTGATTTTGTAATGTAGGTCGATTGGTGGTTGTATTGTATTGTAACTATGTGGAACAGAGAAAACGTAAATTCTTAAATTTTATTCAAATTGACAATGTCCTTTGCATATCTGTTGAGCTTAAATGAGAAGAAAATGAAGAGGAAATAGAAAAAGGGGTTGTCAGTGTCACATAAGTACACCACAATTGAAAAAGGGTCGTCGAGTGTAGTAGAAAAGCTAAAAAAAAAAAAACACACACAAAACGAAACGAAAAACAAAATACTAAACCACCAAAAGTGTATCCTTGTTGCCGGTGCGCGGTTGCGGTAGTATTTGTGTGTATCTCTTGAATGTTCAGTTTTGGCCTTTTATTTCATTAAAGGAGTCAAAAGCATATTTTTCGCTTTAGTGTGTGCTGTGTGGTGTGTTTTATGTTTTTTTTTGAAGTGAAATAGAAGGATTTCTGAAGGAATACCAGCCAAAAAATATAGTTCACATGGATAACGAATAACTGAAAGGCAACATTTCTTTTTTCCACGAAACCTACGAGTAAAAGGAGTCCATGCGATATGTATGGAACAAATTTGGTGAGATTTTTTTTTATCTTATTTGAGAAAATGGAACTTGGTTGAAAGTACATCGTAAAACAAAGTATCGAGACGAAGATTTTCATTTCTTTCTTTTTAATACTCAGTGCATTTAATTCTGATGGCCTCGCAGTCTCAAAGTACTTAAGTATCCTACTTACGAACACCGTAGAAACTTATGGATGCCAAGGGGACTTAGGAGAGTCTGAGACTCATGCAATTGCTGCGATTTAACCAACCCGAAACTCACTATAATCCAATTCTTGTCGCATGGGTTTAATCCAGTCTGGTATCGCGTTAGTTTTTCTTTAGAGTGGAGCCACCATTCGGGTTCTTTAAACCCTGCAATAGTTACGAGAAAGCTCGCTTCTCTGTATAAAAGACACCCGCCTCAAGTAGGTCCTCAGAAAGGCACTTTAAGCTTCTACTTAGACTCCCTATGGGGACTGTTCATCCTAGTTTTTCACTCTTCTTGCATTCAAATCGCAGCAGATACATATGAACCGATGAAGCAGCTTATTTCCACAACAACCTGTACCTAAGAGCACGGAGAGTATCCCCGGCTCGCCCACTTCTGCTACTCCCTTTTTTTTTCTTTTTTACCCCGACAGAATCTGACTCATTATGCCATGGTGAGACCTACACCTTACCGCGGCAATATGAAGCGCTAACAACCCCCATTGAGCCTCTCGCTGACCACCAACATTGGCAATGGCAGACATCTGCCTCTTGGAAGTTTTATTGTCCGACCTCCCAGTGTACTCTCCGAAGCTCATTCCGAAGTGACGAATTTACATAGAAGACTCCTCCAAACTCTCGTAACATAGCAAGAAATTCAATTTGCAAAAGCAGTTCGGAATATATGATGTTCTCGGCTTTATAAAATATCTACTAAATTGCGTTTTGTTTAGCAAGCAATGTGATGGAGCTTTTGACATGACATGAGGCCTTGTATGGCCTTTCCTTAACCCCTAACACGGACGACTTTGCTTAAGATACTCTGATAAATCAAGTTCTCCTTAATTTTCGATGCACTCTCAATGCCATCCATCTTCTTCTTCTTTTTTTCTGTCGGAACAGAAGACAGGCAAAGAAGGAGTCCATTACACGGATCTTATGGATCTAATGCAATGGCGTCTGTCAAATGTTACTGTGAAAGTACAGGGTGCGCCATCTTTTATGTGAAAATTGAATAACTTTGACATTTATCAACCGATTGACTTGAGTAGTCGGTTTTTGAAACGTCAATTTCGTAAAATTCTAACCATGAATCGCTTCAAACCGAAACAACACTCCGAAATAGTGACGCTGTATATTGAAAATAGTCGTTTAATTGTGTTAACGCCAAAGACGTTCCAATGAACTGGTTGAAGCGATAAGAGCACATGTGTTGTATCTTTACCGCGCTCAGTATTTTGGCGTCAGTGGAACCACCGTACGACGTTTCCGTATGAAGTTCAATTGACTCAAAAAATATTGCCGACAGACCGTCCACGTCACTTGGAATACGGCCAAACAGTTGCTTGAATGATTGACACTGAACCTGATTTTTGGAAGCAAATTTTAATGACCGACGAGGCCCATTTCACACTTTTTGGCGGCGTTAACAAGCAAAATGTTAGCACTTGGGGAACGGAGAATCCACACGAGATCCATGAAATACCATTGGCTGACCAAAAAGTAACTATGTGGCCGGCGGCATTTGCGTTGAAACCAACATTGGGCTATTTTTCTGACGAGTAAGAGAAGCAGTCGATGGGAATATATATCGGTAGATGTTGGCTCATTATGTCTGCCCACAAATGTGTGAAAAGGGTCTGGACGGTTACAAGACGGTGCCCCATACCACACTGCAAATCAAACAATGCAGATTTTGCAACGAAAATTCCCCAGTCATGCGCTGTCAAAAAATGGCGACATTGATTCTCTAAATTAGGGGTCAGATTTGGACTGACTTATTTTTCATTGACGAACTCAAGGCAAACATTTGTGCCGAAATTATCACTATACCGCCCAAGATGTTTCAAAAAGTGATGGAAAACGCAGCAAAAATGGCACATTTTGCTTTGGTCAATAAAGGCGCCCTTCCAAATGAAGATATATGCAAAGTTTCTTGGAGCCCAGTTGGAAGACCGATTTCACTGACTTTTATTTGAAACACAGGTCACAATGAGATTGCGGAAAATAAGACGACAAATAAAATTACTTGGCAACGCTTAAAGTAGAAAATTTTCAAGATATTGACAATTGATAGTCCTGTGAATAAGTGCAGGTGGCATGACCCTTTACAATGCCTCCGCTTCTCTACATCTCTAAGAAATCAGTGATTTTACTTCTGTCCCTTAGTGAAAAGATTGCAGATTGTTTTTGTGCGACACAAAAAGTGAATTTGGCGATTTTTACAATGTCTGCAATTATTCAACAAAGAAGTGCGATCAAATTTTGTTTCCTGAATGGAATAAATACTGCAGAAACGTTAAAAATGTTGAAGAAGGCTTACGGGGACCGAGCTCTAACAAAATCAACAACATATGATTAGTGAGGTAAGACCGAAAAGACCGCGTCAAAGTCGCTCAAAAATTAAGGTGATGTTGACTGTTTTCTTCGATTTTCGTGGTGTAATGCATTATGAATTCCTTCCACCCGGTCAAACTTTCAACAAGGAATACTATTTGAGAGTTATGCGTCGTTTGCGTGAAGCTATTCGTAAAAAGAGGCCGGATTTTTGGAAAGACAACTCTTTGTTCTTACACCACGATAATGCGCCATCCCACACTGTACTGATTCTTCGTGACTTTTTCGCCAAAAATGCAACCAATATCGTTCCGCAACCACCTTATTCACCTGATTTGGCTCCGTGTGACTTTTGGCTATTTCCAAAACTCAAAAGACCACTCCGAGGAAACCGTTTTGAGTCGATTGAAGACGTTCAACGTGAATCGGCGCGCGCTTTGAAGGCTATACCGGAAGAAGACTTTTTGACATGCGGTGGCATAAGTGTATTATATCGGGAGTAGATTATTTTGATGGGGACAAAATTGATTTGGAAGAATAAATAAAGATTTTTTGATTTATAAAAAAATTCCGACCAGTTTTTGGACACAATAGTATTGGCGTCGTAACAGAGCACTACGCCTTCGCTAACCGCAGTGAAGTGACTAATTGTAACACTTGTAACACCCGCAGTGAGAGTGTACAAACAAAGTACAACAGACTAGGTTTCTATCCAGAGCTAGCTGTAAACAGTTTACTCAATGAGGACGTCTTCCAAAAGCATGCGCCAGTCTTCTTGTCCTACACTGTCTCTCTGGAGTCGCCCAAACCAGGAAATCTTCTGACCAAATCGATGTCATTGTACGGCAGCAAGTATCTTGTTTGCAGTGTTAAGTTGGCCTGAGGCGCGGTTTAGGCACAGTTCTGGATTGCATCCTCTTCACTAAATCATTTTCTCCAGCTTTCAGCAGTTAGACCGTAGGCTCCTGCGCGAATATCTAGCTTCAGTTTGAATAGGTGTGTCCTGCCTGAGTGACAGTCCATACCACAGCATTCTGTGGATGGCAGTTATATTAGCCTTATGGCCCTAAAATGCCTCTACAAAATGCGCGAGAGCCATAGGCTTTGTTAAGAGTGATTTGCCATGTTAACATCACAAATTTGCATCACTTTCGGAAAGACTTGTGAGTCCCACTACTTGTCGTTCAAAACTGGGCATTCTTATGGATTGTAACTACGAGTAGTACTTCATCCAGTTTTTCAATTCCGAATGTTTATGGATTTAACAAGTATGTATTCGAAGGCGAGTGATTACAAAAGAAGTAAACCATTCTCGACTTGACTAAAATCTCTCTCAAGACAACTAAATTCAAAAATCGTGGGGTTGTAGGATCCCGCCGATCCTAGTTCTTTCAGCCGATTCAACTTTTTACTCTTTGAATCCTTTCGAAACCGACTGTTAGTTCTGCTGCATAATCTTTTCTTTGGTCTTGCAATTGCTTTTCACCACCAACATCGTTATCAGTTGATGTGCCTACAAAACAAATGCCCTTATAGCAACGTCTAAGAAAGGAGTTGCATAACCTGTGCATGTTTTAAACTTGTCCTTTTCATGCCATCGGAAACGGAAGACAACAGGGGAAATTAATTATTTCTGACGATGACATGTAGCAAGACTGCTGCATTCCTATAACTTTTCTGTACTTTTGTGTTTCCCCTTTCTTTAAGGAAACACGTCCCATGCACCATGGAACCGTTCACTGTTTTTTGTTTACTTCTCTAGAATATAATGGACCATAACCACAAGCATATTCTAGAAGAACTGAAAGGCGAAAATAGCCTTGAAATCAGCTTACAGCAAAGCTCTAAAGTGAAACAACCTTCAGAATTGCAAGCATACATACTCGTACATACATACACAAGTCTGGTCCCGAAATTATTCACATAAGCTCCCTCTTCTGCCTTCTTCGTCCTCTTCCAAACACCAAGTATAAGTCAAACATCATGCAAGTGCTAGTCACACTAATTATTATCATAAATAATAAATCAACCCTGTCTCCACCTGACGGCTGATGCCTGACGCCATCACCACTCATAACAGCAAAGGAATTCAGGTCAATTTTGTCATAGGCGTCACTGTCATCATTGTCGTCGTTAGCCAGATAGAATGACGTCAACTTATGCCGGCCTGAACCATCCACATTCTTAACGCCACGAGTTAGAGAAAAAAAAAAAGAAGAAAAGGAATTGTAAACACCTCCCATCTCATTAGAATGCAATAACGATGTGTTTACCTTCATTTCCATGCTTGTGCTTTGTGAACGTACCCCTGGCTGTGAAAGTTGAATACTGGCATATTCGTTAGCCACCACACAATAGCGGCTAGGTAGTGAGGAATGAGCTTAAGAGAAGTAGATAAGAAGTTTCACCTGTCAGAAACCCTGCCTTACACGGGAGAATCAATTAAACACCGTTAGTATTTAATGATGGGACTTCTGTCAAAATGAAACTGACAGAAACAAAAACCACAACTCAGATCCTTTGTGTTGGATAAATTACATTATGTCGTGCACTTGAACAATTTGACAGGAAGTCAAACAAATTCTGACAAGCCAAACACACGTCAATTGCTTAATTTTGACAATGGCTGATGATTTTTTTCTCATTTTACTTGCCTTTTGTGTCCTGTCTTGTGTCAGTTTCAGTAACCTTCGGGCATGGAATAAGTTTTCATACTTGTATTTACGTCAAGTTACGAGTATGTCCTTTGAATAGAGAAGTTACTTGACAAAAGTAAGGGTAGATACTTTTGTTCTGGTTGTCCCTGCTCAGTAATTCCCAGTTCTAGCGGTGTATTTTTAGTTTGTCTTTGAAGGGTATGTTTGAATGCAAATCCGCTTTAATGTAGGGAAAACGGAAGTGAATGGTTATAACTGGGTTACGTGCCTGAAGGATATTAGCACACTCCCGGAAGTTTGCGTAAATTAATTGAAATGTTCGAAATGTTGCTTGCACAACACACAAACAGGGTGAAGTGAGGGAAGTTTTCCAAAGGAAATGAAGAGGTCTCTTCTCCGATGAAAGGGGGAAATTCCGTTTAAACAAGATTTGTGACAGAGATTTGGCAGAGTAGAGATTTAATTAAAATGAATTGGGTGTGGTTTATTGGATGGAAATGATTTTTATTATCACACAATGGTATTAAAAAATTAACAAAACAGGAGTGTGGGGGTATAGCTTTAGAACTGGAAAAGGACGATCCACCATCCTGTGGATAAATGGATTTGATTGCTTGGCATGGTAGAGTGTGACCGATCCATTTCTACCTTCTCTTCCGTGTACTAATGTTCACTAGTCAGTGACATAATTGGCGCAACTCATGCGTTTTCAACACATTTGCAATGTCTGTCAATGCAGCACCAAACATGTCAGACTGCTGGACAAGACAAAATGCCAAATGATGACCGTCAGTCAATCTATTCGCAAAAACCAGGTTTTTCTGTCGAAACAAAGCACTCGGACAAAGAAGAACTCTTTGTACGTTCCCTTTACTGGGATTTTTCAATTTAAAAATTGTGCCTGGGCGATGAAATGTCTGTAGTACCCACCGAATTAGTGCCAGGTGCCAACACTCATAAAAGAAGTGTTTCGTGATGTCTTCATCACTTTCCCGTCACAAGATGTTGTCCTCAACAAATGCCTAGTGCTCTGTCACGATACTAGTAAGTGTACTGTAGTCTTGCCTACTGAGGGTGAAGAGACATAAGGAAGCATTCGTTTAGTCTGCAGGCAACTTGGAGAGACGTGTCATCTGCAATAATATACAAATGACAAACCACCTGCCAATAGAAGCCCTAACGGGAATACTCCTAACGTAGGTTCAGTTTTTCTTATGGGCCCTGCTCAGCATCGTGATTCAGTTTTGGAGCCATCCATTCCTGGGCACAGAGAAGCGCGATTTCGTATTCTTTCTTTAATAGGAGTGATGATGTCATTGGATCAGATCAGAATCAAAACAAAGTCCCCGTGGCAAAGTCTATATCAAAGGGAGAGACAGATCAAGTACACATAGGACAGAGCTTCTTATCCTTTTTATTAACTCTTTCCTCGTTATACGTACTTATGCGTAAGGAGTTTCCCATTTTTACTGCATCGCTACTGCTCCGCTTATGGGGTTGGCTAATGTCGCAGAACTCAGAACGCGTCTACATAATGCTCGGTCCTGGATCGCTTCAGTGGTTATCCCCAGGCGTTGTTGCGTATTTGCCATCTGAGAAATCCAGGAATTCTTTTCCCGACCTCGTTTTCTTACAGTTGGAGTGACCGTAGTTGATAGTGCCTTTTTAACCGGATTATCCGCAGATCTTCTTTGAACGTAGCAATACCAGCTTATTCTATTCGCCTCAAGCTGTTCGGTTACCGAATTCTTTATATGTAGACTTCCTGTCATACACGCAGATTTAATGCAATTGCGTTTAGTGACTCCACTAGACATCCTTAACATTTTCATTTCCGCTGCCGTCATTTTGTTTTTAAACGCTTCGTACATTGTCCAGCATGTGAACCGTATATAAGAGCTGGTCTAACAACCGTGATGTAGAGTTTCCCCTTTAATTTAAGTCGAAATTTTCGGTCGCAAAAGATTCCCGAACTGTCCCGCCATTTCATCCATCCCACACTCGTAGTTGTATCTCCTCCTCCACTCACCGTCAATGCAGACGGGACCGAAGATCGCCCGAAGAATTTTTCTCTCCAAGCAATCAAGAACACCCTCATCCATTTTTGATAATGTCCATGCCTCTGCGCCATAGAGCGGGACCGGGATTATTAAAGTCTTATAAAGGGTGACTTTTGTTGTCCGAGAGAGGGCATTGCTACTCAATTGCCTTCTTAACCCAAAGAAACAGCGGTTGGCAAGAGTTATTCTTCGCTTGATCTCAGCGCTGGTGTCGTTGTCTGTATTTATAGCGGACCTAGGCAGACAAAGTCCTTAACTATCTCAAAGTTATATCTGTCGAGGGTGACGTTCTGTCCGAGACGTCGGTGTTGGTTGTCCTTTTTGCTTGACAGCATATACTTGGTCTTGCCCTCATTGACCGCTAAACCCATTTTCGCCGCTTCCGTCTCAATACTCGCGAAAGCGCCACTGACATCACGTTGCTTTCTCCCGATTATGTCAATATCGTCGGAGTATGCGAGTAGTTGGACGGACTTTTGAAAGATAGTGCCTCTTGTGTTTGCTCGTGAGTTTTACACTATTCTTTCAAGTGCAATGTTGAAAAAATCGCATGACAGCGCATCGCCTTGTCTAAATCCTTTCTGGACATCAAAGGTCTCGGTGAGATCTTTACCGACCTTGATGGAGCAGCGTACATTCTCCATCGTCATCCTACACAGACGGACGAGTTTGGCAGGGCTGCCAAAACTAGACATTGCTCTACATAGCTCGTCTCTATAGACGCTGTCATACGCGGCCTTAAAATCGATGAATAGGTGGTGGGTATCGATCTGAAGCTCATGGGTCTTCTCCAAGATCTACCGTAGTGTGAATATCTGGTCGATGGTGGACTTTCCTGGCCTGAAGCCACACTGATATGGACCTATCAGGTTGTTGACGAACGGCTTCAGGCGTTCACACAATACGGCGGATAAGATCTTATATGCGATGTTAAGGAGACTGATGCCTCTGTAGTTGGCACAATTCAGAGGGTCTCCTTTCTTGAGAATCGGACAAACAATGCTGAGGTTCCATTCATCGGGCATACTTTCGTCCGACCATATTCTACAGATGAGTTGGTGTATGCTCCTTACCAAGTCATCGCCCGCCGCTTTGAAGAGCTCGGCAGTCAGGCCATCCGCTCCAGCAGCTTTGTTGGACTTAAGCTTCGATATGGCTACCTTCACTTCATCCAGGTCGGGTGGACGGAATTGTTGGTCATCATCGTCCAGGTTGAAAGGTTGTTTGTTAAGTATAAATATTAAACAAAATCCTGTATATTATCCATATCCATAAGTACTATAAAAGACTAAGTCTTATCTGTACATCCTTAATTGAATTGAATTGAAATAAGTCAGAACACAAGAAGTATTTACATATTTTTGTTTCGATGAATCAAGGTAACAAATCTTGATCTTTCAGCAAGTGATCCATTCCATTGCACCGAGTAGCCCCGATCTGCCAACATCAGAAGAAATAGACGAAATTCACGAAACCTTTAAGCCCTATCCTAGGTATGCATAACAGAGATATAAAGAAGTTTAAAGCGATTCCCAAGAGAAAATAAAAAAGGACATCTTTTGTATATGAATAGGGATAGGATGAATAGGACACGATAGTTAACTTTAAATGTCACTATGTCAGGATTTCCTCACTTCGCTATTCAGGAAAGAACACGATGATCATCAGATCATAGAACGGTCAGCCAAATTGATCACGTTTCAGTTGAGGCAAGTCCCTCCTCGAATATTGTAGACATCCGAATATTTCGCGCGACCAATGTACCAATGTACGTTTACAGATATTTCAGACCTGTATACGTGTATCTAAGGCATCTATGGACAAGATCATTGGAGCAATTTTTCGCATTAAGATTCCTTGCCTAACTCTTTCTCTAATCGCAAATCAACATCAAAATAAACCATTGTGCGCGTTATATAAGTCATCGTAGTACAATAGATGTAAGAATTTTCTATCAACTTTGCAATGATTTGGGCCTGCGCTGCGCTGCTGTTGCATGCGGAACCTCAGCAGTCCTAGACTAATGTTAGTTTACAACATGAAGTGTTTTGCTTGATGGGGCGATTATTAATTCCTAACCTCGAGGGCCAGAGCAATTAGTAGCCCTTTGCGGGAGTTTGCTGCAGTTGGGTCCCTTAGAATTCAGACGGCTAAATCTCTATTGCTAATAAATCCCCATGTAACCAATGCTGCGAATATGTCAGAGTAATTAAATCTTGGGAAATATTGGCCAAAACATCCTCATTACGTTTTTATGAACTTGCACTGAAGTTTACCCATTATGCCATGAATTTTTGAAGGCAGTTTTCAATCACTGACACTTAAACTCTTTTCCTAAAAGCATTTTTTAAATTCTAACCAACACGTAGTATGGTCAAGTCACGATCACTGATCTTCTATTTTTTTTTTTTTTACTATTGATGAATCTATCAAGCAAAGATCATTCATGGTAGAGTCATTATTCTCCTGATCATCTCTATTGATCGTATTCACTCAAATATCGGATGCCTTGTAGTCTGTAGCTATAATAAAACTGTTTCAAGAACTGTTCACTGCTTGCACAAAAAAAAAGCCGAAACTACCGCCAATGATCGGCATTTAAAAAATCTTCAAAGGAAAATCCTAGAAAACTCTAGAAATGTCACCGCCTCCTAAAATTCCAGACTCTTTCCTCAACTTGGCAAAATCATTTTATGAAGATCACTTCAAGTCCCAAAAAATCCTCGCACGATCACTTATCGCAGTATCCAAATTCACTTAATCTTTTAATAAAAAAAAAAATAAAATTACAACTAAAGTACGCAGAAGTCATAAAACACGTTCGCATAAAAGGTGCGTCCACGATCGTTAGCAAATCTAATCCTCGACAAAAGGTGAATATACATAGAAAAACCCTTAATCAGGTATACAAAGGACGTCGCATTAGCGGATTAGCGCAAGTGTTACACATTTCACCCTGTAAAAGATCATCTGCAATATTTTTTGATGTATGCAAGCATCCGCTAATCCGTTTCTTACCCAATTAACAGGTATGCAAATTAGTTTCTCTCTGTGACACTTCGATCATGGTGATCGCCGAGGATCACGTACCTGTCTGTGAGGTGTCGCGTTAGTATAAAAATCCTTTCCGCATCCATCACCAAGTTAGTTACTCAGTAATTATTGTAGACAGTGAATCTCACCAGTTCGCGATTTTCAATATTTAGAAATCGTTTCATTTCTAAGTCCTTAGTGTTTTCTTTAAAGTTTGTAAAGTGATCGTTGTAATACAATGTCTTTTGAAACAACTTCACCACGCGTTGTCAACACCAACTCATTCCATGAGGAGGATCTTAAAACTTTCCTTGAGTGTTCCGAGAGAATTCAACAATGTGAAAGACGACAACGTTGTGAACGTCCGAAGACAGCTCTCAAAACCAGAGAGGAGATCTTCGAAACCAGCTCGATTACCGAGGAAGATATTTTGAGGTACAATGAAATTGATGTTACACAAAAATCTTACTCCGCCAGTGTTGAGGATCTATTGAGATATTTCGAGGAAGATGTTGAAGTAGATAGTGATCCCCACTCTGAGGTACGATCACCAAGAATGATGTCCCCCAAAGGTGAAGTGATCGAAGAAAAATCTATTCGACCTAGCGAGGTTAAACAAAGAGAGATGATACCTGTTAATATGCGTCGCGATGAAGATATGAAAAGTGGAATCATCGAGAATGTTATCAAAAGCTACGGAGCCGGTCGAAATATCATAAAAAGTGACATGGTAACCAAAGAAAGTGGCCTTAAATCAAAGCCCAGCTTACCTTTAAGTGAAATTAAAACAAGTGATCTTAAGTTCATTTATTTTGAACCGAACAACTTTAAGCCAAAAGAAGGTGATGTTTGCCTAAAGCCTAGTGAACTCAAAGTTAAAATGCGACAAACAAGTGATATCACTGTTTCAACAGCGGGCGGAAACCGTATTCCAGGAAATAAACCTCGCTCTAGGTTTGTCAAACTGAGTGATCTTGATAAATTTAGTAACATGTTGAGTGAATCCGAGCCCTACTGCCCTCAGCCACGCTCCAGAGCACTAGCACGATCACCATCGCAATCATTAAATGATCATGTACAAAGTGATCGTGAACTTAATGGTCCTCAAGTGAAATCTCCAGAAGGAGATAGTGATCGCGAGGCAAATATACTAGAAGAAGGAGATTATCCTCCAAACCGTGTACAACCACGCAATAACTTTAACAGACGCTTCATAAAGAGCGATCATGCCAACTATCGCGTATTAGAAGCTGTTCGCCTTAAGCCAGTTAATAGTCAAAACAAGCCTCCAAATCTAAAATTGCATAGTAATGTAACTGCTAAAGATTTCAATCTCAAGCCAAGTGATCTTAACCTTACCCGAAAGGAATGGGAACAAAGATATTTCCAGATAATGCATGGTGATCGTAAACCTACAAATGCCATACGGAACGAAATTAGCCCAAGTGACTTGAATCTTACTCCGAAACAATGGGAGGAGAGATACTTTCAGATTATGCAGAACGATCTTAAGCCTAGCGCTCCATCGAAACCAAAGCGATCGCAGATTCCCGTTAAGCTCGAGCAATCGAAGAATCCCTACGATCTGCAAAGTAAATGGGGAAAACCTTTAAAATCAAAGTCATCTCTCAAGTCGAAAGTACAGAAAATGGCTGACATGTTCAATGGAATGATCTCTCAGATGATAAAACGTGAACAAATGGGCCCATACGAAACCTTAAACAATGAACTTTCTCCGGAACCGAAACCGCCACAACCAATGGCTAGAACTAGGAGTTTAATTAAACGAGCTCCAATACCGAGTCCACGACTAAGTAAACGTTCGCCAAACGAAGAGGCTGGTTGCCTAGTTCCTGAAGAAGTCTTCAGTCAACTCTCTGTCAAGGATAAAGTATTGCTCTACAACAAGTTTATGCGAGAGATGACCCGAGGAAACCCTGAATTCTCCAGGAATCACTGCAAAGTCGAACCGGCACCAGTTAATAAATCGCCTCCTGCCAAGGGTGATGTTATCACTAAAAAGCAAGAATCTGTCAAATCTCTAGCCAAGGAACTAGAGGCAAGGATGGCGTTTCCAAAACATACTCCCTCTGAATCGGCTCCGGGCAATTCTCTTGTTCGTACTCCATCAAGGAAAGGTCCAGCACCACAACCACCAGTTCAACCTCTACAAATGGAAGAAGATCTGGATGAAGATCAAATTCATGTGAGCACATTAACTGTAGTCCTAAAACCATCGCCAGGCAGACCAGGTTCAGAAGAAAAATCCAAGACGAACGGTGTTACGGATTTGCGCAAGAAAAGCCCATCACCGATAGTTGATTTGTGTCCACCTGTAAAGCGAACAAATAATCAACTGTGCTCCTCAATCCCGATTGATATGTACGCTCCGCCAAGAAAAATCCGTCGAACTCGTCCAGAACGCCGGGACAGTAAAAATTTCTTTAAAAGTCCTGAAATGGAGAACCTGTTCTACGAATGGATGTCACAGAGACACGGTGTAAGCTTCGACATACACACCAGTGAGCCCGATTCACCAGTGACTGTGTTAGACCAGGAAGACACTGAAAAAACTAATGAAACAGATACTACTCTAAGGAATGAAGAACTGCTTGTAGAACCACAGATACAAGCCCAAAGAGATCAAAAAGAAGAAGAATCTCAAGAACAGGTAGACACACCCTTCAAAAGCGAAGCTTCGGAGAGTGACAGCAGTCTTATGACGTTGCCTAGCTCTAAAATCCAAACAGATGAATCACAAACAGATCAGTGCAAAGAAGCTCCTGCTGAGTTCGAGTTCCTTAAGCCAACTCGTCCACCACGTAAGAGGAAAGTGAAACGTACAACACTCACATGGAAGAAGGATGCTTCCCTTGTAGAGAAGTTGCCAATATCTACAACTGACTCAGATAGTGATTACAAAAAACAATCAATCCCTCCGTCAGAGCAAGTTGATCAATCTAAAATAAAGAAACCTTTATTCAAGACTCCATCACCAGTTCTTCAGAAGACCCCAAAACAACAAAACTTCGAACCAGATGAGGCGTTTTTGGATTTCATGAATTCTCCCAGGAGAGTACGAAATGCTTACACTTTGACAGTAATGTCTTCTCCATCACTCCAGAATGCACCGAGTATATCAAGTAAAATAAGTGAAGGTACTCCTGCGAAGCCTCCACATAAAACAAGAACAACTCCAAGCCCACAACTGCCACATGAAATCGATGAGTCAAAATTCGAAAATGAAGACCTAGGTTTTGAAACTGCCTCCAACGAATACAGTCCAATTCGTGTAACTAAAAGGTCTACTAAAACAGAATCTCCCATTCCAGCATTCGAGATGTCACCACTTTTCATCAAACTTAATGCTGAACTTGAGCGCAGAATGTCTGAAGTGAAGATGTCTGAAGCTAATCAAAATCCCTCGGCCTACTCAACTCCAGTGAAGGACAACTTGAACAACAGTCGTAACAAAAGTACACCAGTCAAGAAATCAACATGGAGCACATCGTTCAGTCCAATTCAAATGAACTCCACTCGTCGAAGGTCTCCAACTGAATCTGATAGTCGTCGTAGCTCAATTCTTATGGACGTCATTCGCGAAGAAAATAGCAATCATGACCAGCAACCAACGAATATAGATTCCCCAGATCTAGACGACGATGTTTTCAATCAATCAAATGACACACCAGCTGACAAGTCATCCTCCTTTTGGATCTCTGTTGGCGACTTTACTATATCCATGCGGATATTCGAGAATTCCCTTGATCGGTTGAATCTACTTCACGACATCTTTAGCCAGAAGAGCGCAGAATGCCGAGAAGTACGCTTCGGAATCGACGATTTTAAGTACTCACTCAAGGATGGCATTACGAAGGAAGAAATAACCAAAAACCTACAGAAAGTCGATGGGGTTTCTCACTTTTGGTTTGCTAGTGGTGACTTAGCTGTTCCATTCCAAGGAAACTACATGTCACCTGAAATCATTGAAAAAGTCTTCCTTTTCATTCGAGATTCTACCAGCAATGATACTCAACTCTCATTTGGAGTTGATAACTTTGATTTCTCCAAAATTTCAGATCCATTCCATACTGGACCGAAGCTCTCTATCGAAAGTAGTTATAGTATGCTTATCGGACTGAATGGTCAAGCCAATAACAAACGCAACAAATTCAACTGGCCGAATGCATCGCAGAACTCAGCCGCTCAGAAGACTAGTGACTTTGACCCCTCGGAATTCGACTCGGATGGACTTGATTACAGCGAAATTGGTCGGCTTTCGTTTAGCCCCTATGGAAGCAACTACTTTGACATGGTTTCCATGCGAAGCGAAGAGCGATCATCAGTAGCCTCAATCGGATCTATGGGAAGTCCAGAAATGTTCAGCTTTGAATACGAAAACGAACCGCTCGACAAGATGTTCAAAAACAAGAAACTTAGCAGTGAGACCTTCGATGTTGGCAAAGCTGAGCGGTCCATCCCTAGACGGTTATCATCAAAGAGATCCATGACAGTTGAAGAAATGATCGAGACCATCCGTCAACAACAGAGCAAATTACAAAACATCGAAAATGAAATGAAATCGTATACCAATCCAGGTGGGCTGACCAGCACCATGTTGGACAAATACAAGAATGGGACGCACATTAAGAAACTCCAAAACATAATCAAGTCTATCTCGATCATCGGAAAGAGTGGCTTTGCCAATTGTACCCCTCAGCAGCTAGAAAGCTTTTTGTATTTCTTAACTCTCTACGCAGAGACTTGCGTGTCAACGTGCAGTGAGCATATGCAAAAGATTTTGGACAAGTTGCTGGATCAGACACCTGTTGCTGTTTGATGTGTTATAGTGCCGCCTTCAGTCGGCAAGACGAGTGTTCCTTTAAATTTGATGCAAATAAAATTTTGATTTTTTTCCTTTACTCAACAAAAAACTAAGTGTCTCCTTTTTATAATTCGTTTGGCTTTGTTTATGGGAAGTTTGTTTAGGAACTACGTCGCTGAGAAGTCATGGATAGTGACCAACTCTTGAAGTATGAAACAATTTCAAAGGGAGTCGAAGTTTTATAAGATCTGCCACGATCTGTCTGGTATTGGATCGCCTTTAATCTGGTCAGGTTAAATACACTTGACGAATCAACCACTAGTACAAACTGGCCGGCCACTTTAAAAACACGGCCTGGAAATTGTCCCGTCCTACTGGAAATAACGATGCTTGAGACCCAATTCTCAGCCACTTGCTGAACTTCATGTGACGCTCAACAGTTGCGCATTAAGTGGAAATGGGCTCATTCGCTCATTATTATTTTGGATCATCCTCCTCTTGTACCGGGTTTAACAGAGGATGGGAGGAAGTTAAGCTTACTTGTTGGTCAGCAAGCAGTAATTGATGAACGATTTTCACTTTATAGGGGAACTTCTTCAAGTAATTTACGAATTAATTTTGTTTATCACAAATTGTGTCCATTGTTGTCTCGTCGATTTTTATGAACAGCAGTGATATTCTCGTCCGAACGAACGAAACAGGGCCCGCCACTTCTTGCGGCATCTCTAGTGTACACGAGAGTACAACCTTGATTATTCACGCACATGTTGCAGAACGACCACGAAATTCATGCTGGATTAAAACAACAGAACAGAAATTGGTCAAATACGAGTAAGCAGTAACAACAATTCCGAATTCTTCAGGTGTGTGTCGCTACATTGCTAGTTGTCAACTAATTCTCTATCTGTTTACATCATAAACGTCAAAACAAAATGACATTTGACGTCATTTGCAAAAATTATGGCACATTCTCATTATGACATTATTCTAGCCCCGTCATGTAAATGGTGACCAGATAGTTTTTGCAATTGTTATGTTATGTTTCAGCAGCTGTCAACGTTGCCAATGACATTCAGCTGTCAAAATATTCAATAACGCTGCCATTTCAATATGCATTGTTTTGCTCTTGCCGAACGTTCGGAAATATTATCGAAACTCCGGCTCAGTTGTAAATACCCAACGTGAATTTCGTCATGACTTCGGTCGCTTCAGTAGACAGGCAATTTGTCACACCATTGTAAGGTGCGTGAGTGGACCCTTTTAGATATTGAGCCACCAACTAGACAAGGATTGATGCGAAATGAAGATAATATAGCCGCCGTAGCGGCCAGTATCAAAAAAGACCCAGAAATGTCGATTCGGCGCCCATCGATTATGCATCTGTATAAGATTATACTGACGCAAAAATTGAATCCGAATGACCATAGACAACACCGTGAACTCGCTAATTGGGCGCTGGAAATGTTTGCCGGAGATCCAGATTTTGGCCAAAAAATCATATTCGCGGTCAAAGTCCATTTTTGGCTCAGCGGCTATGTCAAAAACCAAAATTGCTGTTATTGGAGCGAAAACAATCCACAAGTGTTCGGCCAAGCATCAATGCATCCACAAAGATTGGCTGTTTGGTGCGGCTTATGGCATGGCGGCCATATTTCTTTCGAAATGGCGAAGGAGACACCGTTACCGTCAGTGGTCTCGATATATCCGAGCTGTGGTTCCAACAAAACGGTATGCCACACATGCCAAACAACCGACACAACGCTCGAAGTTGTAAAGGGGAAATTTGGCGAGTGGGTTATCTAGCGGAAAGCGTTCATCAATTGTCCGCCGCGATCATGCGATTTGACACCATTCGACACCATAAAGTCCTTAGTCTACGCTAACATACCAACAACGACAAACTCAATGAGTTGATTTTCTTGCAAAGCACGGTTTCAGCCTCTGTAAGGGCCAATTTATGCATTACACTTGCCCTACAAAACGATGTTCTTCATTCTTTTCGCGTAATTTATCTACTTGATAACATTTTTCGCAGATTTTCGGCGGTCGAGTGTATCTAAATCTGCTCATTGATTCTGCTCCCAAAACTTAGGCATTAGTTATCGAAGGCACCTGGGTGACTGTAAAAATGTTCTTTCTCATACTCAGTCTAGATTTCCGAGGATATGTTCCACTATTCCATTTCTGTAAATCTAGTCTGGAACCTTACCCTCAACAACCCGCCACTGCATGGCTTCGACGATATCAGATTCTTTTTGGAGTAGGCGTTAGCCTCATCAGACCGCTAGCTGATTCTTCAGAGTAGCTTAAGATATTCTTTTTCGCTGACAAAACGGAATTTACTCACTCCCACTCATGAACCCTCTCTTAAGTTTATATCTGACGTCTTGAGGGCCTGTCTGATTCGTGAGGCGAAGTGATTCAGATCCGTCTCTGTCACCAATTTATTATCGGTCCAGATCCAAAGCACGTTTTGGGACCAATCAGTTGTTTTCTTTTTTAGCCCGTGCCTGGAGCAAATTATTACCTTTCCCAATTCCTTTTCGAATAGGGACATTTCAACGCATATATACACCACACGAATCAGTGAAAGAATAATCCAGATGCGACAATACAACCCTGCTGAAGCTATTAGTAGAACGGCAGAGCCTAGTAATCAAGCGTAGAAACACTTTTACTTGCGGTGGGTGTCTTTTAGACTGTCTGTGTTCTAAGAAGCCGAATGGCAGCTCCACCCTGAAAAAATCCTTACGCAGCTCCACGGTGGTCTAAATCCACATGCCAAGACGGGAATTCGTTTGAATATCAGATTGGTTCGAACCCAATCATTACCGTGAGTATGCATAAGTGTAATTTTTCCTGTGTCCCCAAAAACAAAAACATGCTCAAGGCTGCCATTAAATCACTGTGCCTTGCCTAAGAAATCTTTTATTAGGTCTTCATTGTACGAATATTCTGGTGAATAGTGTGAAAGTTATTTTTATCAGAGTACTCGTATTCTTATAACACCTCTCTCGAGCACCCAAAAACTTTTTAAAATCATATCGCACCGCGTTCGAATATTTCTACCCTCGCAAGATAACTTATTTTACAGAGTATGATTGCGCTGTCTTATTGATCGTTGCTCCTTCAAAATTCAACGAGATAACCAACCCTCTTCTATGATTCTTATACTGATTTAAATTTTCTTCTTTTTTTATAGCCACCTGAAAATGAGCTCCAAAAATCACATGACAATACAACCCGGCTTAGTGAACACCAACTACGAGTACAAGCATCTCTGCAGCGTCTCAATATCCCCGATTGGTTCCGTCAATACAATCACTGTTTACCAAAATCACCAGATGCACTCGGCTATAAGCCAGCCAACAGTAACTTTACCCGCAAACGTGCATCCGAATCTGGACGATGGACTGGTCTAAATTCAAAAACCACATCACTAAGTTCATTGGGCTCACAAAGATCCGATCGCAGTCCATTGTTATTAAGTCCATCGGCGCACAGTCATCATGGAGGACAAACAACTATTGGCGGTGTAGTACACAGTTCCACAGGAGGTGCTAATGTTAGTGGCAGTTTCTCAAGATGGTCCACATCATATCTAAACTCATCACAAACTTCTCCCAGTGTATCATCACGTGGTTCATTTTCACGCGGTGGTCCAGTGAATTCGAGTTTTATATCGGCGACAAGTAGTGCGTCCGGAGTAAGAAGTTCTTTCCGTCAACCATATTTGGGTTGGAGAAGTCAGGAAAAATTGTCACAACCAAGAACACCACATGAAAGGTTTGTTAAGCATGTATTTTGAACAGTTTTTATCTAAAATATTTTCATTTGTAATTTTAGATTGGCGTCATCGTTACTTGCACAGAGATCACCAAAACAAGAGCCTGTCACACCAGAGATACAGACATCGATCAAGGAAGTCACATCGGCTATTGTCCACTATGTAAACGATCAAACAAATCGAACAAATCAAAGAAGTCGATCGGCAAGTCCCAACTCGAGGTGAGTGCTTCCTTAAATCGTTTATGTTTAATTTCATTTTCAATATATGTGACTTGGATTGAATTTAATGAAGAAGTGATTCATTTTGTAGAAACTGAGCTAAAGAGTCAATTAAGTTATCAGATTTTGTAATTAGGTAAGAAGCAAAACTATTCATACTTACCTATGTATGTATTCGTATTTGTGTTTGTCCATTAATAACTAACCGCATGGTGCCTCTCATGGTCACATAAGCAATGTGTTTGTAAGTGGTCTTACGGTCGACTTATGTGCTGTTTTCTAGTCTAGGTGGACTGGCAAAACTAGGCCAGGATTGGTGTGGGTCGTCAATGTCATCAATCTATTTAGTTTTAGACTGCTAGTTGAATCTTCCACTCTAATTAAAACGAGGAAGATCGAGAAGATGGCAGAGGATTTCCTAATACTAACTTTCGATAGACAATCTCGTGCAATTATTCCTAGTTCGCAATATTTATTCTTACTTGCAGGAGTCTTTTTAATCGAACATTCGAAACAACAAACGGCTAGGGTTTGGCGAATTCAAATGTAAACTCAAAACCTTACGCGAGGTTTAACTATAGGAATTGAAGAAACCACTTATTTTTCTAAACAGCGCAATGTCGCTGTAAACTCGAGTTTTATTTTATATTCTCCCGTTATTTCTGCCATAAATTTAACTTCGTGTATATATCATGCCGCGTTTCATTCGTGGAAATCACAGCCTGGCCAATACAAGATCCCTGCATACATTAGTGTCACCAATCGGTAATTGTTACATGTTTTCGTGTCGCTGCTGCCTTTATAAAAGGTTGGGCATGCGACCAACTCTCATAGTTGTATTGAACAAATCTCAAGACATTTAATAAGAAGATTTGCGATTGTGGTTCAATAATCCGCCCCACCTAAACACCTTTGAAGAAATGTTACTTTCTAAAAATCTTGTTTTAAGAACTCTTCCCATATGTTTTTTGATCTCCTTTACAGTCCTCCATGCTCATGTATAATATATTTCCGCGATTGAATCTTTTGCGAGTCTGTTTCGTTCGTTGTCCCGGCATTTTTAAAATATATATTCTTCATTTGCTTGTCATTTAACGACTTCTGTCGCCTGCTAACAAGATGTGAGTTTATCACTTCTAGTCCCCGATAAAATATTTCTCCCTCTAAATACCACTTTTTTTGAATTTGCTTTTTAACATTCATAACCTACTTTAAGTCGTATTTTACAGGCTTAAGTTAACATGTCTCTCTAAATCCTTTCTCTGGCAAGGTGTTGAGAAGAATCTTTAAAGCTCTCTAGTTAACACAGTTTAGAAAGTCTCCCCTCGTATAAATTGGGCATAAGGGCTCGAGGATCCACTTATCAGACTTACTTTTCGACGATCTGTAGAAGTAGCTTGACTGTAATAGTTAGCTGTCGAAGTCTTCTTATGCCCTCGGAATATTCCAACATACAAATAAAATACTGAAAGAGTGCAGTCGATCGCAGAATTGTCAATTTGGATTGCGGATTAGATGTTCGGATATTCGCCACGTTATCTTAGTGAGTGAGTCCATCCTTAGCGGAGGCTTTCGGTCGTCCGAGCCTTTGTTCAGCCTTTTGTCATTTCTAGTCCTTACCCTTACTAGTCCTGAAAAACCATTTTCGACATTAGCCTTGAGACTTAAATCTTTGAGATCTTAGACATCTGCGCTCCATAAAGATCACCGATGTGGGCAAATTTTTTAAAAAATCTTGATTGTTCCACATGTGTAGCCAACCTCACTCTTCCCCTAGTATCACGATGGACATACAACTCTTTTTTTTTTAAGCACGATTCTGTTTAGATCAAGACATCAAGCCACTTGACAGATATCATGCAATCTTTGGCAATTTTAGTCATAAAATCGTTTACCACGCAACAACACGTTTTTGTTATTCAATCTTGTTAAGAAAAAGAGCGAGCTATGAAAAGTAATATTTCGTAAAATTTGTGAATTTTTCGATCAACACAATCACCCTAGTGAGTTTGGAATTCGTGCAATGTTGAAGCGTTGAAGAAACTGGTTCGGTATCGGGTCAAACTCCATATCAGCATGCTCGACCAAAACATCACCATTGTGAGAGAAAGTGTTCAAAACCAGCCAACCACCTCAATTTGCAAAAGAAGTCAACAATTGGGCCTTATGTCGATTTTTTTAAAGTTGATCTTCATTGGACCTTCTACAACGTCGCTGATTTATTTCTGCTGACCGAAAAACCCATACGAAATACACGAAAAACCAATGCGTTACATAAAAGTCCCTGTATGATGCGGATTATGCGTTGGCGGCATCATTGGCCCGTACTTTTTCAACTGGCTGAGACAGTTACGTTTAATTGGAGAACGTTACCGCAACATGTTGATCGGCTATTTTTTTTTCCAAAATTGACTGAATTGGTTCTAGACGATCTCTGGTTTCAACAGAATGGTGCTACCGTCCACACAAGCCATCAATCAACCCATTTTTTACGAACGAAATTTGAAGATCACATTATTTTAGTTAGAGGAGAAGTTAGTTGGTCTCCAAAATCATGCGATTTGACACCTTTAGTCTTCTTCCTGTGGGGTTATTTGAAGAGCAAGGTCTTCAAAAATTCATCGATAATTTTGATGGTGACAAGAATGATGTGTTGTGGCTGACCCTTTATCTGTCAAACCGATTGTCAGATTACAAACTGTCATTGTCATTTTTATTAAGTGGCGTCGTAATTCTGTCTCTATGCATACACGCTTCAACAGCGTTGAAATTTAGAAAATTTGTTTCAGAAATGATTTTTCTTTCTTATAGAGCACTTGCAGCATATTACGCCCCACATATTCAATCATCTGAGATCTGAGTTCGCAATAGCTTAGTCTTTGTCAGTCCACTTTATGAAGAAATGTATGCGAAGATGTTGTTTTGAAGGCAAGGCAAGACCCAGTTCGTGCAAGAATTTAAACCGCTTGTGTCGAAATTTCATATGAATGGGCCCAAATTTAACTGGCATTAAATTGTCGAAAAATCGGGTTCACCAATTGGACTCATTTTGGATCAATGATAATCTACATGAGACAATCGAAACGCCATTACATCCTGAAAAATCCACAGTTTTGTGCGGTCTGTGGACTCGTGGAGTCATCGGTTCATATTTTTTTAAAAATAAAGCTAATCAGCGTGTTACGGTCTGGGGTATTCAGTATAGAGCCATCAGCTTTATGAAGAACACATTCGATTACCGCAGAATTTCGCGTAATAGACCTGTAAATTGGCCTTTCTTATCTTGTGATTAGACACCTCTTGATTATTTATTTTGGGAATACGTTAAGTTACTAGCCTAAGCTGACAAAGTAACATCAATCGAAGAATCGGAAGCCAAAATTATTCATGTTACTAAGGACATACAGCCAAAAGTGCTTGAAAAGTGGTCGAAACTTTATCTCTGGGATGACATTCATCAGATGCAGCCACAGTGGGCATATGCCCAAAGTTGTATTCAAACATTAATTGCAAAATCCTATTCTCTCGATTGAACACAAATAAAGGGCTATTTAATGTGTTTTCTTCAAAATCAAAGTTAATATCCACAACTGATTCGTGGTCATAGTAACAACACTAAACGTCACCAGGTTGACCCAGTTGAGAGACTGCGCTCATCTACAACTCATAACCGAAATCACATTCCAGTTTGTGCTGTTTTTTTGATTTTCTGGTAATTTTTTGACGGTGTCGTCCAATAGTTCTAGGTAAAAAGGCTTCAACCAAAGCCGCATTCATGTTACCAATCGTTTGGTTCACATGAATAATTAACAAAAAATTACGCTCAGATGTTATTGTGATATTGTGGAATGTGTGACATCATAGACTCGCGACCTACATGCATTTTTGTTAAATAACCTGAGGGAAGTCCTTTTTCGGTTTATCGACTACCGGTTTTGGCTGGCTTCCAATTTAAGCTTTACAAATCATTTAAGGGTTTGGTGGCATAGTTTGCAAAAATTCAATTTTGTGTCATTTAATTGCTGATACTGGCTGATTTTTATGTAAAGTCGTAGATACAAGTATACTTCAAGTCGACATAATGCTCTGCAATCTTCATTTAGTTGTATCCGCCCAAGCATTTGTGAATCTTTTCTTTATTGAATCAAATCCAGTACTATAAACCTCTTTCCGAACACAATATCTAGTCACATCTGGTTTCAAACTTGTTATCTCTTTTTGTACGACCTTTTCAATTATCTTTCAGATGTTCACCCACTCGACTTTAACCCAGTATCCTATAGATTAGACCCAGTTACCCCCTTCGGATTGTAATTTTTCTTTGTCATCAACACCTGGTTACAAGTGCTCTTCAGTTATATACGAGTACTTAACCAACAAACTTGTATACACGGCAACCTGAAACCCTTCCTATGTACTACTGTACGACTGATGTAAACTTTTAAAGCTCACTTTCGCCTTTACTAACCTCACCACCCCCATTTGAATGCAACGATCCTGAAAACTTTCATTACATTGAGAGAGAAGGACTCAAAAGTTCACCCTTACCACCATAAACTTTGTCTCATTGTTAGCTTAGAACAAAGGAACTGGCACTGGAGGACGAGTGCCTAATTTAGGATGCAATTGCATTCCAACCGTAACCCACTTTAGTGTCCATTGAAGTAGAAAAGTAGGCAACAAAGAAGTGAAAAAAAAAATCAATGATTCTGGAAATTAAAGTGTGAAATCATCTTACTGCACAATGGTTACACATCCTGTTGTATGCAACTTGAAGCAGGATATGCAAAAATGTGACAAAATATTATTTTTCATTTCGTATCCGAGTGGGAGAGTAGGGTGTAGCAAGTCCTGAGTATCAGTACGATTTTACAAGAACGAGTACACATGAGTACGAGCATTAAAGCGCAATTGACGTAATTGCATCTCGTAACCATCTTGCAGTTTGGATAGGTTGGTTTCACAAGTATCTAAAGCTTTACCAGGACTTATGGGGTGCGGTTACTTTTACTCTTGCTCGCTTGTATGGGATCGCTTGCTTGGTATTCATTTATCTTTCTTTCTTATATTGACAGTGTCAGAGGCATTAAGGTTTAGAAACTGTGAGAGAGTCGTTGCAGTTGCAGTACAATTTTCCGTTCAAATTAAACTATTTAAGGTTGTCGTGAATTTCAAAATAAAATGCTAGAAATGTGTAGGCATGCAATTAGTGTGAAAGAAGTTTCAAAAGTAAGAGAACGCTTTGGTATGTTTTTTGTGCAAATTGGATTCATTTGTGAGATGTGTTTTTCATTTCGGAATCTTTAAATACAAAACGGATAATTCGACTTTGTCTTTCGAGGAAAATTGTGTAAAAAATGTATTTTAAGCTTTGTGTTTTGAAAAATGTTGCGCATTTATATGGAAAGTGAATGGAATGTAACGTGTTTATCTATTGTATTGAGTCGTAGTTTTTAGTTATCAAATTCTGTGTTGAGTATATAGATCTGGGTCATTTTTGGAGCTAGATAAAATCAATTAAAAAAAATCCAAGCCCTACAAAATGAGCTCTTTGTGTATACTATGTTCAATTTACAGAAACAATTTCCATTCTGTTTCTAATAAATAGGCCAGAGGTTGTGAATTTTCTCAGATTAACACAAGTGGTAGCAGATGGTGTAAAGAAATGCAAAACTCCCAGAGGATTATGTGAAGTGAACCGTGTCATATTTTTTCCAAGAGAGGATATCTACTAAAGAAGAATACTTGTGTGTGTTCGAAATTGGAACATCCTGATATTAAGCAGAATTTTATGACTGCTGGAATATTCATCCAGGTCATGTAGCTCTTGGTAACTGTTTAATCTGGGGCGATGACGAAGTTGTTGTGATGTATCCTTTTCAACCCCTGTTATTGCAGTCCCAGTAGTATTTATTTCAGTTGTCGTCTTTTATTTTTACCGTGAAGCGATTTAATAAGTTATCTCACAGGACATGAAGTGTTTTCAGCTGTTCCTTTACTTTATCCGAAATGTCACTAAAGAATTTATGTAAATAGTTGGGAAGTTGCTCATTTTATTTTGAAAGTGAATCTTTGCAGTTAATTCACTGTACTCGTACTTATCGGAAAAGTTAGATCATACTGATTGAATCGATGAAACTCGTTCCAATTACCTAAATCAAAACTTTTTGGGGTCAAAGCTCAGTTGATCTCCAAATCAAATGCTCCCCCGGAGTGGTTTTTCTGGAATTTTACATTTTTATTTACGCAACGAATCTTTACACATTATCTAGAGATGCTCTCATATATAGTATTATGTGAAAAATATTACGAAAAGATCTCAGCATAATTCGTATAAGTCTAGCTGGTGTAGGACCAAATCCACGAGACTATGGCTTTCGACGAGAGTTCTTGAGCTTGAGATATGGGGCAGATTGAAGAGACTCTGAGACATAAACCTACAAAATCGAACGGTTTGGTGTGGTTTCTGTTAAGCCACAAACTGTTCAGGACTTGAAAGCCAATATGGAGCAAAGAATTAGTTAGATAAAGCCCCATATGGTCGAAAATGTAACCCAAAATTAGAACAATATGACGTGCTTCGTCAAATGGAGCCAAAATCGCCTGAATAATTACCCTCTCATAGCAGCCAAGAGCACCATCAATAAGTTTTGATAATATCCGTGCCTCTGCGCCATTAAGCAAGGCTGGGATTATTAAGGTCTTATATATAATTTTGTTGCTCGAGAAAAGGGTTTGATAGTCAATCGCTTTCTTAGCCCAAAGATTGGCAAGATTTACTTTTCATTTGATCTCAGCGCTGATGTCGTTGTTCGAATTGGTAGCGAAGCCTATGTAGACAAAGTCCTTAGCATCGAGGGTAACGTCAATATCGTCGGCGTATGAAATATTGTGCATCTTGTATTTGCGTGTGAGTCTTGCACTATTTTTTTTTTCAAGAGTGATGTTGAAGAAATCGCATGACAGTGCAGATCGTTGCGGACCTTGATAAATTTGCGTGCATAGGTGATGTGTGTCGATCGGAGGCTTATGGATTTTCTCAAAAATCTGCCGCAGTATGAATATTTGGTCGATAGTGGATTTTTCTGGCCGGAAACCACACTGAGACCTATCAGGTTGTTCACAAACGACTTCAGGTGTTCACACTATACCGCAGATAAGTTATTGTAAGCGATATTAAGAAGACTGAAGCTTCTGTAGTTGGCGGAATCCAGGGAATCTCCATTTTGAGGATCGGACAAACAATGCTCAGGTTCCATTCATTGGTGATACTTTCGTTCGGCCATTTTGTAGAAATGTGCTGGTGTATTATCCATTACCACCATTACCAAGTTATAGCCTGGCGCTTCGAAAAGCTACCGTCTCAGTAGCTTTGTTGGACTTTAGTTTAGATATTGCTATCTCCACTTCATCCAGGTCGGGTGGAGGGAATGGTTGGTCTACATCGTCCAGGTTGAAAAGTTCATTCTGCCTGTCAGCGGTATGTGTTGCGTCATCGCCGTTACACAGTCTACAGAAATGATCTTTCGAAATCCTCACCTTCGACTCCAACTCTACTACGATGTTCCCTTGTTTGTCTCTACAGGCTTCGGTTCAGAGCTTGTGTCCGTTGCATTTGTTTTTTACCTTTTGGTTAAACTTCCGAATCTCATTCCTGGAGTAGCATCTCTCATTCCTCGACCGCACGCTTCTTAGACTGCTTTTTTTTCTTCATAAAAAGCTGAGGTTCGTCTATTCTTTTCTGCTCATAGAGCTAGTGTGTAACGCTAGTCCTTCTATGGAACGCCGCTTTGTATGCATGTTGCTTAGCTGCATGTGTTTGCCGGCACTTGTCATTAAACCAGTGGTTTCGTTGTGGTGGTCATGTAAAACCCAGCAAATCAGAAGCATCATCTTTAAGGGCTACTAATTCGTCACAGTATTAGCTTGTCTTTGTACTGTTCAGGATATCCGCAAGGTATTATGGAAGCTCTATATGGTGTCCTCATCTTTCTCATCTGCGTGGGCGTGGGTACATAAAAGGCTAATGTTGGCAATGTTTGATCTTAACACAGGCGTTCCTTGACTTGGCGGAAACTCAAGCTTAAGTCTAACTCTAACAGGAAATCCGCATCTTTTTAGCCGTATTAAATGTCGCAGTTTAACATCTCCTCTTCATCCCGCCCATTTTTTCGCATTCCTGGTAAGGGGAATGTGCTTTATAGCAGTCCATTGCCCCGACCGCTTATTGTTCGGCTGCAAGTGAACTATTAGGAGTCTTTCCACGTGCATATCCGAAATTCGTTTTCCTTGATTCGTTCAGAGGGGTTGCCAACTGTAGATCCTTCTAGGTAGTTAACCCAGCTTTTTTACTTTTGTAAAAGGAGAACAAAATTAGAATAGCCGACCTGACAAAAGTAACCAGAGTTGTAGCAATCAGTACAAGCGATTTGTAAAGCTAGGAATCCAAACGAAAGGAAATTTGCTCAAAACTGCCAACATCATAGATTGGAACCGAAGCTCATTCACACATTTTTCCAACTTCACGGGATGTCTTCCTTAAAGGCACATTTTGATTTCTTCTTTCTAGTGAAAATTGTAGTCGTCGTGGTTTTGTTCTCGATTCACATTCTTGCCGGCTAAAACCATCTCTATCTGAACAGATCGATTTATGTCCCCTGAGGCACCGCTGTAAGGCAATACTTCAAGTGGGTCTTCTTGAAGACTGAACTTACTCTAGATGATTCAAATATTTTACCTTTTCGCTTTACGTTGGCGCTCTAACCATCTAAGATTGCTGAGTGATGAACTGTCACATTATTAACAAAAGACCACAACGTGCGCGGCCCAATCTCCTCTATGTTCCCATAAGATTATCCTATCGGCTTTGTACCGAATATTCCTAGACAGAGATCTGGTGCGATTGTGTGGCAGACAGATGTTATGTGAGATGAAACAATAGTTTCAGTGTACACAAGTGGTGCTTCGGTGACCGAAACTGAACGACAAGCACCCGTCCTTAAAAGAAAACATCTCACAAGTACTACTCGTATAAAGCAGATTTTTATTGTACACCAGATATACGAGTAGGATTAGATTTTCATTTATATTTGCCCATTTCGTTGTTAGTCATTTTGTCCACACAAAGTCACTTAATGTTGCAAAATATACAATATATATATTTTTTAAGCCGAAAAATACTCACCGGACTCAAGGTTTGGTTGCCCGAGAAGCAATAATTTGAATTTTTCTTGTATCTCAACTTCATGATATCATTCATGAACCTGCTTTTTAGTCCAGTCAAAATAGACATTTGACTTAGCCAAAATTCGCATAGAGCTGAAAATTTGCAGAGACGTTAAATACATCAATATAAATGAAATGTCAAAAATCCCCTTCGATCCTACTTCTGCAAAAAAATTTATTCAAGGTCAAAAGTACATAATTAAGGTTTTTTTCATTTTCCTCGAAAACGGTAAGTTTTATCGTGAAAATAGGTTAAACAAAAGTTGAAGATCATACAATTCTCTACCAAAATGATCCGGTCACTTTTTCTCTTACGACTTATCATTCGTGAGATATCGCGGTTTTAATCATTAGAAAATTCATATTTTACATAATATGCACTAAAATGCAATCTGTACACGTCAATATAAATGAAAATAAGAAACTATTGATTTGTGTTACTTACACAATAAAACTTGTATAAATTGAATGAGTATTTTAAAATAAAAGACTATACTGTCAGTCCTTAATTCCCTTCGTCGGTAACCTTGAGTAACATCTGCTAGCTACGTCATTGTTCGAGTGTGGAGGGTCGCATACCTGCCTATTTTTGAAGGAAGTAAACGAAATAACTCAGCATATACTGTTAGTTTTGAAAATTCCTTTGCAGTGAGTAGACGTGCTTATTGGTAATATTTTCAATTTTAATTTGTGCTGTTAAATAATTTTAACAAAATGTCAGAAGTTTGTTTCATTTGTGATAAACCTTTGAAAGAAAGTGAAGCCGTTGTTGTTGATCGTGGAATGAAGACTTTTATTGATGCGAGTGTTGAAAGGAATGATAAGTTTTTTGAATACATGAAAGACAAGCAATCCGTGGCAGTCCACGTGCAGTGTCGTAAAATGTACACTCGAAAGAGTAGTATTGTTGCAGCTAAAAGACAGCGCGAGACAGAACAAGGTACAAGTACATCCACGATAAGTCCACCTCATACTAGAGCACGAGTAAGTGAGCCAGATTTCAACTTTAAAAGATATTGTTTATTTTGTGGCGATGAAACAAATGAAGAAGCTGAAAAGAAGAAAGCGCAGAATGTTCGTCGTAAAATATATAATGTATCTACCCTTGAATTTAAAGATTCCTTTTTAAAGGTAGCTCGGACTCGTTCTGATGACGTAGCAAAAGCTGTTATTGCCCGCATTGAGTATGAATTTGACTTAGTTGCTGCTGAAGCTAAGTACCACAATAATTGTTATAATATCTTTCTGAGGCCTATTACGGGATATAAAGTCGGTCGTCCCGAAGATGATTCAGTGAACTTGGCGATGGAGGAAATATTTCAATACATTGAAAATAATGATGATTGTCAATTTTCATTGCAAGAATTAAAAGACATTGACAAAAATCCCAATATAGATAATAAAACAATTAAAAGAAGATTAAAGTTAAAGTATTGTGATAAAATTATTATAACTGAGAAAAAAGGAAGTTTAACAATTATCTGTTTTATTGACAATCAGTACGATATTATTAATAAAGCTTGATACGAAAATAAAAAACAAAATACAAACGAAGAACGATTCAGAATACTGAAAGCTGCCGCAGCAATTATTCGAGAGGATATTCAATCTGTAGTGATTGATAATGATGATTATCCCCCGCCGAGTCGAATGTTGGAAAATATTGTCAGCGATATTCCGGAGTCCTTGACTTATTTTTTGGAGCAAGTAATTATAAAAAAGCGACGATTTAAATCAGATCATTTGAAATTAATATGTACAACTATCAGCCACTGTATAATGACTGCTGTTTGGCCTAGGTCTTTCGAATCAAGATTGCAATTGGGTTTATCAGTTTTTTTTCATCGACGATTTGGATCAAAACGTCTTATACAAATTTTTTCGTCTTTCGGATTATGTGCATCATATAATGATACTATAATGTATGAGGCAGCAGCAGTTCTGCATCGTCCACCGCATATTTTGCCACCAGAAACTGGCACATTTATTCAGTATGTTGCAGACAATGCTGATATAAATGTACATACTTTGGACGGTCATAATACGCTTCACAACATGGAGATCATTAAAATTATTACTCCAAAAAGTTCAGTTACAGCAGAAGAGCCTATAACACGAACAAACATACTTCCTTCAGCGCAACATTTTGCAAAAAAAGCTCATGTGCCAATACAAGTCTATCAAACAGATGGTGCAGTAGTAGTAAAATATGAATTTTCTAATGATTAAAACCAAGATATCTCACGAATGATAAGTCGTAAAGGAAAAAGTGACCGGTAGAGAATTGTATGATCTACAACTTTTGTTTAACCTATTTTCACGATAAAACTTACCGTTTTCGAGAAAAATGAAAAAAACCTTAATTATGTACTTTTGACCTTGAATAAATTTTTTTTGCAGAAGTAGGATCGAAGGGGATTTTTGACATTTCATTTATATTGATGTATTTAACGTCTCTGCAAATTTTCAGCTCTATGCGAATTTTGGCTAAGTTAAGACTTATTTTCGTCTATTTTGACTGGACTATTTGTGATGAGCTCAAAAGGAAAAATTCAAAAAAAAAAATAAAATAAAAACAATTATCCATGTGACTAACCACAAATTGTCTTCCATTTAACAAGCTTGTTGTTATTTTTATTTGTTTTATTATTATTTGAATGTAACACTTGATGTTTTGAATTTTAATTGTTTTTTTTTTTTTTTTTACAATAAAATTTAGAAAATGCTGGCTTGAATCCTCCTTCGTTGGTATTCGACCTGTGGAGTCTCCCCAAACACCAATTATCGACAATTCAACATTTAGCAATACATCAACAGCTGGTTTAAATCATAGTTATCACAATAATACAACATCGGCAACATCATCGATCCACTCCAGTATTGGTCTCAATAATGTGACAACAATCGATGGTATACGAATAAATGGAGTTGGTGGTGAGTCAGCGATACTTATATAACACACAAAACATAAATATTTTAATAATTAAAATAAAAGTGAAAGTTTTTTTTTTATATAAAGAAATAGTTTAAAGAATTTAGTAATTAGAATTTATTTAAAAAAACAGTTTTTTTTTTCTCTTTTTGTTTATATAACCGATATTTATAAATTTAAAAGCAATTAATTATTAATATCCCACACACATTTGTATCTCTTCCATATCGTTCGTTGTCATTTGAAAATGAAAAGATACATTTTTTTTTTCGTAGCAATATCCCTTCATTGTGCTTTAAAAGTTTTTTTTTTTTTTGTTTAAAAAATAATTATAATTATAGTTTTATATTATTTTTAAATTATATAGAAAAGTATAGAAACTATGTTTTGTAAAATAGTTCTTAAGTTGACATAAAGTTTTAAGTTTTCATTATATCGATTTTTTGTTTTTTAATATATTGAACATTCATGTGCTTTAGTTTGTAGATTGTTTAAACTTCTATTTTTATCATAAAAAGGAAAGAAAATTGTAAATTAGAGTTAGTGTTTGTATGTGTTTGAGGCTTGAAGAAAACATTTTATTTTTTATTGAATGTGGAATGCAATTTCCTTTTGCACTTGTCGCTTTTTTTTCTTACAATTTTTTGCTTGTTAAGAAATTTTTGCAAATTTTTTATATTTTGAACAATTTTTATTGTAAAAAGAAATTCTTCATCGCTTAAGGGCTTTTTCGGATCATTCATTGAGCATTTCAAAATTTTTTTTCCATAAACTTGAAACAAAAACAAACGAAAATCAAAACAAAATAACGAAAACTATAACAAATTATGAATATTTAAAAAAAAAAGACACTAAAAAATATTCTCTATAACATTTAAAAAAAAAATGTCTCTTTACCATAAAGCTACAAATTCTTGTAAATTTTTATTTCTTTTTTTTTTAATCACTTTTTAGTTGCTTTTGTTTCGATTATTATTTTTTTTAGTTTGGAATAAAATAAAAGTTTTTCAAAGAATTTGTACTTCTATCGACTGATTTTCGTTTGAACACCACCACACCACCCTCATTCAAAACGATATTTCGCTTTATTTCATTTTAATTTAAGTCCTAACACCTAAACGGAATCACCCAAAAGAATGTGGATGAATTTTCTAATTTGCGTGTGCTATGGTAAATTAGAGGAATTCACCGAAAAAAAAAACAAACAGAAACCTAAGCCATTTCATATATACATTTTCGAACCGAAGGTCTCATTAAAATAAAATAAAAACCGAAATCGCCTTTAATAGAAAAAAATAAAAAATATAAAATGAAAGAAAAGGAGAAAAAAAAATAACACAAATAACACCCAACGACAGGTAGATTGCATTTTTAATTCAGTAAATCTGTATCCACATCCGAACATGAGAAGAAAAATAAATATCTGACTAAACTATAAATGTTATAATTTTTGTTTTCAATTTTTCATTTTTTAAATAATATTAAAGTTTATTTTATTTTTTTTTATTCATATTATTTATTAGTGCTTCAAGGTAAAATATCTTTTAAACGAAACGAACCATATAATAATTACAAATTATTTTTTTTTTTTTAAGATAAAAATGTATTTGAAAAATAAATGTAAATGTACAAAATTTTTGATTTGTTTTGTTTTTTATTTTGTTATCTATTATTTGTTGTTGGTGATTTAATTTTTCGCACAAAAATTTCCAATCGTTGCACTGATTTTCACAGGGTTCAGGTAGAACGATAGAAATTTCATTTAACCTAAACGGCCACAAATAGGGAAGGACTAATGAAACACTTTTACCCAATTACATTCATAGATGGCTCTACATTCCGGGGTGGAGCAATATTAATTAACATGCCTCTTCAGCTATGTAAATCCTGCTCTTATCCGGAAATCAAGTTCATGTGATTAAAATTTCATATCCTCTCCTGCTTTATTTATATATAGAAGCCCCAAAGTGGACATTATTTAACTTAAATTTTTTTTACGACTTATATGTACACCGTAGATGTGCTCACTCACTCTAGGACTCAGGGGACCACTGTGTCATATCAACACAGCTAGGGAAACGATTCCTGAACAACTGTACGGCAATACGAGGAAGCTAATTTAAGTGAACTTAACAGCGTCTTTACAAATTCTTACTGCTCGTTATGTTTTTTGATATGGACGTAGACGGTGCTGATACGATCACATATACTATTCTTTTTGAAAGGAAATCCTTTATTCCTCATCTGATTAAGTGTACCTAATTAAAAAGAAAAATATTGTAATAGTACGACTGAGGGTTAGTGCACAGTTTTTTCGGTCCTGCAAGACCGAACCGACGGAGAAAAACCTAAAAACAAAATTATTTCTCTTCGCCTTCAGTAGATTCCATCAAATCTTCAATAAGACGAATCCACTTTCGCATTCATTTTGAAGCAAATATACTTAAAAATCTTATGTACACAACTCCGATGGTAAATGTATCACAGGTTTTTTTCCGCGCTACCAAAATCACTGCCTTTTCTTGCATGTCTTTTTCAGATCAGATAGAAAGCAAACAGGCGGATATTCTTGTTTGTCCTCCTGCTGACCTATTGCATTTGGACACTTCTTTCCAAGATCGTGGAAACGTTCACTGCTGACTCTATGGCATGTCTCACAGAAATCGTACATCAATCTGGTGAAAGCAAGACAGTTGCACTTGATATTTTAAAGGCATTGAACAGGGTTAAACATCAGGCACTTTTATCGTAAATGTGTCCGTTTAGATTTGATGAATTTCTCCTTAAAATCTGTGTCAACGAAATTCTACATTAACTGCCAAAAATGCTGCAAAATCTATGGGGTTCTAAACACATTTGGTTTGGCCTCAACTTACTCGTATGAGTATGTATTAGGCATTTACAAGCCCAAAACTCGTGTATTATGCCCAAATCCGATCAGGTAACTCAGAAACTGATAGGATTCAAGCAAGAAGCAAATGCAATGAAACTCATACTTACTTAGGTAGCGCTACAAGCCGGTGTGGACCAAAGCTTCAACTAATATATCTCTCTAACTAGCCCGAACTTTTGCCAGCTACCTCCAGTTACCCACATGAAATTGGCTGAGGCCTCCTTTCACTTTTGTTTGTTACCTTAAATAAGGGTTATCCGCCCTTTTCTGACGAGGTTGGTATCTCTGTGCAACCCATGCAGTTCGCTGTTGAAGCGTCTCCTCTATTCTCCGTTAATCCAAACGGGGCCGAATATTACCCGAACAACCTTTTTTTCGAAGCAGTGAAAAGGATGGTGAGGGTGAGAAGTAACCTCCTTGGGAATGAAAAAAAAAATTTTTAAATGTTTTTTTTATTTTATTCAACCTTTTATCCGGAAGGTCTGCAAAATACTCCTCCGTGGCGTCGATGATTTCCTCGCGTGAGCTGAATTTTTTATTGATGAGCCATCTTTTGAGGTTTGGGAAGAGATAATAGTCCGAGGGATCCAAATCGGGCGAATACGGTAGATGCGACAGCAATTGGAGCCATAATCATTGATTTTAGCCGTGGTTGCAATGCTCTTATGCGCCGGCGCATTGTCTTGCAAAAACAAAATATTTTTTTCTTTTATGTGAGGCCGTTTTGAAGCGATTTCGGCCTTCAATCGCTCCAACAATGCACAGTAATACTCGCTGTTGATGGTTTTTCCTTTTTCGAGGTAGTCCACGAAGAGTATACCATGACAATCCCAGAAAACCGGCGCCATAACCTTTCCGACCCATTGAGCCTCCGTCGGCCACTTCGGAGCACTCGTGCCGGCTTCAGTCCATTGCCGAGCGCTCATTCTGTTCTCTGGTGTGTAATAGTGGATCCAGGTTTCATGAACAGTTACCAATCGACGCCAAAAGTCCCCCCGATTCCACATCAGCAAGTCCACACACTGCTTCGAAGTGCTCTCTCGTTCGTGTTTTTGATCAGGAGTGAGCATGCAGGATAACTTTTTTATATGCAGAATATTGCCCAAAATATGGCGTGTGCACTCAGTACTAATCTCTGTGGTTTCTGCTATCTCGCGCACCTTCACTTTCCGGTCAGCCAACACCATTCCATGTATTTTTTTGACATTGTCCTCTGTAACCTCATCGGAGGGCCTGCCGCTGCGGACTTGATCGGTAGTGGAGATGCGGCCACCACGAAACTCTCGAAACCAATATTTGACGGTGTAATCTGATGGAGCATTAGCCCCATAATTTCTCAAAAAATAATGTGTTATGAGAGAACGAAAATCGTTTTCGTCCATACTCACATGATGCCAAACACATCAACAACAATCAGCTGTCAAAACAAAACTAAAGACAGTATCGCATTGAAATTTGGCATGTCTGCCTAAATATGAACGGACTTTAAGGCACCATAACCTTTTTTGCAGTAGCAGCGCATTCTGGCGGTCAAGCAGGTTACCCTACCACCTAGTATAAAACGTAACTGAGTTGATTAGTGTCTTGTTCGTTGCTCATGGGAGATCATAACTAATCAATCTCCTTGTAAGTCCAAAGTTGTTGACAGAGTCGATAGCGGAGCAGGGATAGATAAAGTCCTGTACTGCTTCAACGTTTTAGCCGCTTATCGTGACAGCACCTTTTATCCTTCAATGAGCGCTAAGCCCATCTTTGCCGCTTCTGTTTCATTAGTCGCAAACACTTCACTGACAGCTTGCAATGTGTTTATCCTATTATGACAATGTCATAAATTACAAGGGTAATTCGAGAAACCATTAAAGAATACCACAAGTTCACTTCATCAGATTTTTCGTGTGACCCACACCCTTTTCGGCTTGTCTTTTTCAGTCGGACGGGTTTCATTTGACAGCGGAAGGGTTTCTTGACATAGTGCATGCATGCAAGCTGCAAGCGTGTTCTAGATTCTTTTGGATGGTTGCGATTAAAGTCGTTCATTCGGTCCATTCTTGTGGCTTGTGAGATATCCTTGATTCTACTACGAGTACATACTGTTGAAATTTTTTGACATCTATACTGAGGGAATAACGTCACACTTATGACACGCTCGTAAGTCATAGATTTTGCCTAGAAGTTCTTAGAAACATCTTTGAGTAGCGACCTTAATTTCTTATGTGCTTACGTAGCTTAGTTGTTTGGACGATCTCACCACACGATTTGCACGGCGGCGATCCCTATTTTTGTCTAGTGCCTCCGCTCAATAAACGCCTTCACATGACACGTTCAAGATGAGAACGTTCAATTTTTTATTCCCAAATGTAAGTTTGTTTTCACAACAGAAGGCTTCACAACGTGCAGGATCAGGCTCTTAGTGGGAACCTTTGGACAATTATAGCCAAATATTTCAAAGCCAGAAACGTGCTTTCGCATTTTTGGGACCTAAGCATTGTTTAACTATAAGGGGTTCATCCGCAACCGTCTTGACTTCAGCAGCTTGACTAGTTCTGAAAAATTCTTACTGGCCTCATCTTCAAAAAAATTGAAGTATGTACCTCACATAAGAAAGCAAATATGTTAACCGTTTACACAAGTTTTAATTCAGCTACTATTTTGTCTTGGTCATGACTTGCACTAGTAGGGTTAGCTGAGACCGGGGCCCGTTTTCAGTGTTTAATACATTGGTTTTACCGAAATAGCACTTTGGACTAACAGTCGGTTGTCATAAGGAGCAGCTGTTGACTATACAATTTCTAACTCAATTATGGAAAAAGGCACTACAAACCCTTTTCAGTTTAATCATTTTTCTTTTCTCTTTTGCATTTAAACTCACTTTACAATTATTTTTTGTTAATTTTTGCGCAACACTTAAACCTCAGAATATTCAGCATGGCTTATGAAATAAAAATTATTCTCAACAACTTAAGGCTGACTGCTTTATCCCTATTCAAAATCAAATGCTTTAGCACAATTCTCACATAAATTTTTTGAAATTAATAAAAAAAAAGTTACACCCTCCAAGTGAACACGTTCAACACTTGTAATTGCGTCTTCAGCACACACCAAGTCCAAAAAACAAACAAACTCTGATACCCATACACCACAATCCCAAGTCAAAACTAAGTTCTTCTTTTTAATCAATCTTTTGAAAAAAACAAAAACATAAAAGATACAGAATTTTACGTAGATTCCAAGGTGTTAGTAAAGAAGGTAAGGTATAACAATTATCTTAGTTTCTGTTGATTTAGTTTTTAAAACACAATCTTTAGTTTCAAGGCGACAATTACACTTAACAGTGCTAAACATGCTAAATAACGTATTTTGAAATAAACTTCAAAGACTGATGGCTTGACAAACTTCTTGCTAAATACTCTGCTGTGCGCTCATCAACTTCAGCTATGCCATTTTGCGAATCTTATATCTAATTTTTATTTATCTTGTTTTTTACCTACATAAATTTATTCTTCATATAGTTATTTACAGTTTCTTTTTGTGTTTTATTTAAAAAATATAAAACAATATTTAAATGTAAACTTTTTGTGTATAAAGTCGCTTTTTGTTGAGTTGGTAATGCAGTTTATAAACTATTTTTCTTCTTTAATAACCATTGAAATGTGTTACGCATATAAATACGTTAAAAACATCTATTGCTTGATACATTCCAGAGATGCCTGATAAATAGGTTTATTGGAAAGTCTTGTTGTATTTTTCAAACAGATGGGGTTGATCTATTTTTAAAGTAATAGATTATGCACCTCTATATTTGACAGCTGACAGCTGACAGTTCTCTTATTTTCTTCTCGCTACAGTCCGGGGTGAACCTGGGTCTCAACCAATAAGCCTCTCCAGCTTACAGCGTGCTGCTTCCATCGGTGGTGCATTTCAAGTTGGTAAAGGGCCCCTACCACTTTCTCGCATCACAGTAGATTCGGCCGTCCACGCCTACGTAGTTTCCAGGACTCGGATTTGAAGATTACTCGGAGCGGAGCTATGGTGTCCATCCGCTCTACATGGCCCAACTATTTAAGGCGTAAAATCTGTAGACGCCTGGCTAAGCCGAAGTCGCTATACAACCCGTACGGTTCGTGGTTAAATCTCCTCCTCCATTCCCAAGAATAACACTTAGTACGAGTATTTTCCTCTCGAAACGGTCAAAGGCTTCTTCATCCTCTTTTAATAGTGTCCATACCTCTGCGCCATGTTTGGTCTTACGAGAGAGGGCTCTGCTACTCAATTGCCTCCTAAGCCCTTAAAAAACAGCGATTGGCAAGAGTTATTCCACGACTTATTTCCATGCTGGTATCGATGCTGCTTGTAACTGCGGAGTAATAAAAGACGAAGCCTTTAACTACTTTGGATAGTAATAGTTGCCAATTATCCCACTCTAGCCGATGACAGCAGATACTTGGTTTTTGCCTCATTGGCCGTGAGAACAATTCTAGCCGCTTCCGCTTCAATAGTTGCGAATGCCTCATTGAAGTCTCGCTGTCTTCGTCCAATAACGTCAAACATGTAGAGAATCGTTCTATTGGCCAGTGAATTTTGCACATTTTTATAAATAAATAAATACTGTGGCGCTGACAGCCCGGTATGGGCCATGGCCTAGCTTCTTGACACTCATTTGTGTTGCTCATGTTGTCATTTTCGTCACATCTGAGCGGGGCCTACGTTTTATCGCCGAGTCCGAACGGCACTCCTTAGAAGCTTTTTCGTAGGCAATTTTAGTTTCGGGAGTTTGCCATTGCCCGCCGAAAGGGTGATGGCGATTTGAAAAACTGTTGGTGACCCAGCCAGGAATCGAACCCAGACTATCTGCGTGATAGTCCAATGAGCTAACTATCGCGCCATCGCCATCGCCTTTTTTGGTCTCGGTTTAACATTTTTGGTCTCGGTTAATTCGTTACCGACCTTATTAGAGCAGCGAATATTCTCCATTGTCATCCTACTCCACCTGACGAGTTTGGTACGAATGCCAAAACTAAACATGATATTATACAGCTCGTCCCTATGCACGCTATCATATACGGCTTTAAAGTCGACAAACAGGTGGTGATCTGGAATTCCGGGGTCTTTTGCAAGATTTGCCGTAGTGTGAATATTTGATCGATGGTTGAATTCCCTGGCCTGAAACCATATATGATATGGACCTATCAGACTTCTCATGATCGGTTTTAAGCGATGACACTAAAAGGGCAGAGAAGATTTTGTAGGCGATGTTTAGGAGACTGATTCCTTTTTTTGTTGACTGGGCAACGATTTGGTTTCCATTTTCGTCCTTGCAGGGTTTCATTCTGACTTTGTAGCCCTGGCATGTTCATTCCTGACGTTCCATCTCTCCATTTCCTCGACCGCATGCTTTACATGCTCTTTTTTTTTTCTTCTAGAATGCCTATATTCTTCCCTTCTTTTCTGTTCGTAGAGCTCACGACCAGCTCTCTTCCTGCGATGCAGAGCAGCTCTTGTTTGACTGCATGTGCTTCCCTACATCGTGCCAGAGGTTTCTTTGTGGTGGAGCGGTTTGAAATCAATTACGACAGATGCTGCTTATCTTATGGCTCGTTGATAGCATTCCCATTAGTGTTTGATGAATTGTATAGGGGGACCTGGATTTTTGCTGATTTTGCTAAAAATGGAAGACCAAAGTGTGATATTTTCACCTATTTTACTTCTTTACTTCCGTAAAGAAGAAAATCCTAGTCAAGCTTTTAAAAAGTCGCGTGATGGTTGCGGCAAAAATTCCATTAAAAAACGCCAGAACTGCTTTGCCCGATTCCGTGATAGTAATTTTTCATTTGAAGGTGTTCGCTAAACTTTCAGTGTTTGATGAGGATAAAATCAAAGTAAAGGTGCAAGCAAATCAGTAAAACATGGTTCATGAGCTTGCTACCTATTTAATCGCGACCGTTGCTTCCGAGGGCTATGCTCCATAAGTTTGGCGCACAGAATCATAATTTTGAAACCAAATTAATTAATAATGCAAAGACTACTGAATAAAAAATACAATGACAGTCCGAATCTGACAATTGGTTTGACAGATATAAATGTCTGACGTTAGCACTCGGTTTGGAAAGAACGCCCCTTTTTACTGGGTGTCCCACAGTCACCGCCGCAACTTTTTCTCATCTTTCTGTCAGAGCCCCAATACTGTTACGGTTAAAGTGTTCATCTTTTGAGGCTATCCAAGAATCAAGTCATTTTTTGATGTCTTCATACGAGCGGAACTGCTGATCAGCCAGACCGTGTGCCATCAAACGGAACATGTAGTAATCAGACGGCGCAATATCTGGGTAAAATGGCGGATGGGGTAGGTCTTCCCATTTGAGCATTTCCAGGTAGGTTTTAACAAGTTTGGCAACTTGAGCCCGAACATTGTCATGCTGTAGAATCAATTTTTTTTGTGCATTTGCTCGTATTGTGGGCATTTTTCGCGCAGTCCTCGGCTCAATCGCATCAGTTGAAGTCGATACCGTTCCCCAGTGATGATGTCGTTCGGTTTCGACTGTTCATAATAAATAACACCACCCACCAAATACACAGCATAACCTTCGTAGCTAAATATTCGGCCGAGCCGACTACGTAGAAGCATGACCAGGCAGTCCCCATGACTTTCTTCTCTTTGAGTTGCTGTAATGAATCCATTTTCCATCACCTGTCACGAAGCGCTGAAGAAAAGCCTTCTTTTTTTCCGCTGGAGCAATTGTTCACAGCGAAAAAACGACGCTCAACGTTCCTTGGCTTCAAATCATAAGGAACCCAAGTTCCAACACATGCAATCGCTTGTAAATGACTTGGCGGGTAACTCCTAGTACTGAAGCACGCTGTTTTTGCGGTTGGCGCGGATCCTCATCGAGCAATGCCTACAACTCAGCGCTTTTGAAGGATTTCGGCCTTTCTTCATACGATGGTCGTCAACATCGAAATCACCGTCTTTGAACGACGGAACTAATCACGGCACGTTGTTTTAGAGCAGCATCTCCGTAAACTTTTTGGAGCTCTCGATGCCCTTGAGCCGTCGTTTTCTTCGAATAACACTTCCCGCAAATGACGACTATTTGGCACAAAATGAAACATTTTCACACAATTAAAAGTAATGTATATGACGCTAAAACAAAAACACTAATGTGTCAAAACTGTTTGTTTACAATATGTCTTAGCTTCGTACATGACGTTTTGGATATGTCAAAATCGACCAGCTGGAGCCATCTATTGAGAACTTAGTTGCAAGTGCTGTCCGGGTGTGGGCATTTCCATGATCAAATGGAAGAGCTAAATGAGCATGTTAACTTTGACATATGTCTCGAATCAATCGCGAGCTGTCAAACCAAACAGCAAAAGAATCTCCAGGTAAATAAGTGACTTCATTTTCAAATTGCATTACCAAAATGACAGCTTTGCAAAAGATCGATTCGTACCATCATTTAAGATATTTTGTGTTTTTACTTAACTTTATTTATGTGTATGTATGTATATTAGTTTTTGTGTTGACAATTTACTGTCCGTTGTTAAAATTTTCATTTTCATCACATTTGTCAATAAATGCGCCATTTAACACATTTAATTTTTTGGAACAATTTTTTTTCAATCTCTTAATGCGCAGTTGTTGCTTATTTTTGTATTAAAGAAAATATATATATATATATGATTCATATACTATATACTCTACTACGTATGTATGTATATAAAAAGGAATGACGATCTTAATTGTTCATTGTTCGTTAACATTGCTTTCAAGCTCCTTCATACGTTCTTAATGCTGACTATTTTTTTTTTAAACAGAAAAAAAACCTAAAAATTACCGTTAATAATAATTTTTGCCGTTTTTTTTTTTTTGAAGTTTGAGATCAACTCATTCTATATAAAAAAAAAACCCATCCATCTCTCTCTCTCTCTTTTGCATTTTTTTTTTTTTAATTTACCTTAGCGCCAGAACGTACGATGAGCTCAGCATCGCTAGAAGATGTATTAGCCTCGCTATTGGGATTACCATCGACCCAGGTGCCGACCACTAATGACACATACAGGTCCACAGGTATGAACCTGTAAGTTTTGTTCCAAAAAACAGACAAATACAAAGATAAAAACATATTTTGCGTTAACATTTCCGTTTCCGTTTTAGTTTCTCTTTCTGTTTGACTTTTGTTTTTTTCGGTTTCCCTTCTTTTATTCTCTTACGTTTGGTTCTTTCTTTCCTTATCTGACCAAGAAAAACAACAGCAAAACACTAAAAGACAACATGTTTTCCTCTATATGTGTATGTGTGTGTGTTTTCTGTGTTAAAAATTAGCCTATAGGCTCAGGTGGAGGGATCATCAACAATGTAATGTCCTTCCATCCCAAAGCTTTTCTTGTAGTGTATCACTTAAGACGCAATTACAACATTTCCAGCAAACAGATCAGAATTTTCTGTTTTTTGTTTTCTTTTTTTCGTTCTTACCTTTTTTAATTATTTTCATTTTGCAATTGACTAGTTTGCGTGTGTGGTAATACCTTGGTGTGTTGAATAGGGGGCGCTGGCTGCATGTTCAGAGCTCCAGTTCTATAAATTTTCTATAAATCTCTTGTCTTCTACTAGTTAACGGTATTTAAATGAAAATTGTTTATGTTTTGATGGTCTCCGCGTTTGTTTTCGGAAACTCTTTTCTTTTCTTCTTTTTTCAGGCGATACAGCTAATGAGGCAGTCAATAATCGTATGATAACATCTGCATCGCCGAGCAGCTTACAAGTAGTCGATCAGCAAGCTCGCTTCCGCCGACGCAGTGAAGGAGACGCCCAACGTCAGCAACAACAACAACAGCTGCAACAACAACAACAACTGCAACAACAGCAACAATTATCGAATAAGCCAACAATAATAACAGTCAGTAACCATCATCCGGAATCGGTGCAAACACCACGCAGAGTCAGTCTGGACTCCAGTGAATCGAAAACAACGTCCGAGTTGCAGATAAAATGCCGCAACACAAAATGCGATCAGGCTGCTACACCTGTAGATGCCAAAAAATTCTACAAAAGCTGCCACAACTGTTCGCATTTATATTGCTCGCGAGAATGTCGTCGTGCACATTGGGAGAAACATCGCAAGGCATGTTTACATTCACGAGCTTCCAATCTCTGTCGTCAGGTGTTGTCCGCTTGCAAGGATGACGTCGATACACAACGCCATCTTAGCCTATTAGCCCGGAAAGGTTATCTATCCCAGGGTCGTGGTGTGGTAAGAGCACTATTCCGTAGTGCTGAATCGGCTGAAAGTTTCATCAAACATGGCTTCCAGTGCATGGGTGAGGCGTCTTACGTTCGTTGGCCTGACCTGATGCCAGCCGAGATGGGATTGGAACTATATTCGGAACTTCTCAAACTAAGTACCGAATATAAACCAGATTCGAAGATGCTTATTTATGTTGCAATTTGTGTGGTCTCTGAAGCACCAGGAACTGCAACAGCACCAGTCAAATGGGAGCGACAATTAGTGTCGCGTTGTGCTAAATTAAAATTATGTAAATCCATCCTGACAGAATTGGAACAATCCCAGCAACAAATTGTTGTCGTACCCGAACCGGCTACGGACATTTTAATCTTAACATTCAATCCTACAAAACGTTCCACTCCATCTCAGCGCGAGGTCATCCTAACGAATATTTTGACCATTCTCAATCGGCGAGGCGTCATCCTTCGAAAACATTATCCAGAAATTTACCAACGACTGCAGACTTATGCTGAGGGTCAAACTGATCGATTTAATGCCGTCACTTTACATCCAAGAGATTCACAGACGGGACAAGGATTTGTTTGTATAATTATGCCATTGCAGGGTGATAGTGAAATTATTAAGATGCCATGTTCAGATAGCGGAAATAAGGTCAGCACTATTGATGTGGGGGAAGAATTAATGGAGAGTTGATTAAACTTGTAAGGTGCTAAACGAGCACCTCTAAGGTGATGCTTCGATATTCTTTAAGAAATTATTCTTACCAAAAAAAAAATTTGTCTTTCTGATCTAATATATTGAAACTATTAAGAGTTATCACTATTTGTAACTACTTGAATGAGACCCTTGAATGATTTAGACTCTTCGAAATTCTAGTCGACCATTGTGTTGTTAAGAACAGAACCAACCCAGATTCTGACAGATATATACGAGTATACTCGTATGTTAGTAAACAAAAAAATGAAATTAAATTATTTTTCTTCTTAAAAAGTAAATATTTCAAGATGTTGTTGGAGACTTCCTAATCCTCAAAATAGTATTCAATTTAGCTTAAAACCCAGGTTTCGAAGGCTGTTTTCATTACAATTCTTTCTTAATTTGGTGAGGCAGTAAAGTCTTGTTAACTCTGCTAAAATTTGTAGGAAATCGATAGTCCCGAGTGGACTATGTTTTTAGCCTCCCCACTTACTACTCAGCCCACTCGACCTTTTGCCCACTTCGGACAGTCAAAGAATGAGAGATTTTTGAAGGCATTTACTTCCGAATTCTTCTTCTTTTCTATTTTTCAGTATTTATGCTGTGAATTGAACCCGACCTTCTACCCAAAACCACCCGAAGTCGTACCCATCATTTTGCCAAAATTCAATTAAACAGATGATGTTGCATCGGTTCCGAATATAAACAATGCAACTCAATTAATGGTGGCATGTTTCGCCTTAAAATTCTGCCCTTGCATCGAACTTTCATGTTGGGAGTCACGCTATTTTAAATTTACTATCATATTGAGGAGGCATATACCACGACAATTCTTACTCAAGCTTTCCATTAGAGCCCTAGCACCCTTTTTTTTCTTTGTTTTTTTAAGGACCGTGGTTAATGGCGTTTTTATTTGTTGCAAATTTTCAATCTTCGTGGACTTAGAAGCTGACTATTAACCTCTTATTATGATGGTGCATTATAAGGCGAACAAATATTTGTAATTCTATTTCTTAATTACATTTTGTAACCCGTGACTGCCTTAGGTGCACGTACTTTCTTGATGTATACAATATTTTTTTAAGCATTTTCCTTTCTTAGGGAGGCCTGTTAAGGGTTTGACATAGATATAAGAAATATGGCTTGTAAATATTAACGAGCACCTTCCCAATTCATCTATGAGCATTCAGAGGAATTCAGTTGAGTAGTGTTGCGGTGTTTAGTGGGGAAACGAAACTTATCCAAAATAAAAGCTCACAGAGCTTCAAATTCATAGAATTCGTCTTAAAACTTATCAGAGTGTGATTAAACAAAATTTTGGCTTATTTTTCGTCAATCACCAACTGGTGACAGTCGGGATTGCAGCTTAGTTAGCAATTCCAGCTTCTAAGGTTTAAAACCACTTCCTTGTGGAACACCTGATTTTTTTATGTCTCAGTCTCATCATATCGGCTACTTAAATTTGCAAAATTTCTAATCAATGTTGTTATACTCGTAGCTTAACTTATCTATTTTTTCCTTGTTTTCTTCATAATGATTCAATTTATTTTCTCTATTGGCGAGTTTTTGATTTGGATCCAAAGTAGCAGCTTTCGAAAATTGTTGATCTACAGAAATCACTTCTATAATCTTGCAATGTCGGGCAACATATATTAGTTAGGATTTAGTATTTACTAAAAATGTAAAATGGGCCCAGACCAATGTTTTTAATCGTCATTTTAAACCAGGCGGCACTGAAACATTTTTTCTTAGTTTCCTTAGTAGTTGCTCACTAAGTCGATATGAAGGTTTCAGTTGGGGATACTAAAGTATCAGATAAACAACAAGATTATATCGCGAAATAAATCAGTGAAATGGAAGCCAAGATCGTCTATTTCACATTAATCGACCTCTTCTAGGGAATTGTTGTATCATGCTGACAATCCACAATCTCATCAGGCTTTGAAAGTAAGCATTTAGGACGTTGTTAGTGATGTCACTAACCATAATTATTCGAAAGAGTGGCTTAAAGTTGGACTGATAGATGAGCTCCGTCAAAAACATACAAAGCAACCTTGAGCCTTCTTAAATATGTAACGCGTATAATCACCCCTAATTATGTATATCCATTCCAAAAATCTGCAATGTTACTGTTCCATTTGAAAAGTTGCCTTAACTTGCGAACCTTTCATAATCCGCCCTATTTCGAATCATCTCGCTTGTGAGGGCAAGAGATCATTGTTGCTTTCGCATTTTGATAATCCTCATAAGCTTTTTCTTTTAACCTTGGCTGAAAGTTGAGCGTCTCTTGCTTTTAATTGAACATGCTAGAATTAGCTCAATTAGCTCTTTATGTTTTTTGTACATCGTACCACATTGTGACGTTTATGTTAAAAATGGACCAAGCAACATTTTCTGTCACAAAATATAGAGGAGTTTTCCTGACCTTTAATCCACTCCACATTTCTAAAAAACGACAATGCCGATATTTCGTCCTAGTACGACTGAATAGTAACCTGTGTTCTTTAAGCACATTTCTCCTATTAATAAAAGTTCCTCTAAGGACTGTCACATCGTTTTCTGTTAGAGCGCTTTCTTGGAAGTTGTTCTAGACGTTTTAATGTGCTGCTTTAATTCGTATACAACAATAAATGGCAACGTACTTTGTAGACTGCCTTGAGGTAGTCCAACTTAAAATATCTGATTATTTCCTGTGCTTTTAACTCTTGTTTAAACATCATCGTAAATAAAGTATATAACTTTGATTTTCTAGGGACCCTATCGAAATCGATTTTTAGAAACCGACGAAGGCCATATGCAGATTTTTCGAAGCTCTGCAATGTGTATGTATTTCGATTTGCCCCTTACAAAGCCGTATTGATCGTCATTGCCATGGAGTTTAATAATATTCTACTGTCGACTGTCTAGAACCCACACGAATAGTTTCGTAGTATGCGGAATTCATTGCAAATTTTAAGTATCGTCTTTGCCGCTATTCAGTGGAACCAGAAAGCTATCCCTCCAATTCTTAAGCATTTGATTGCCTCTCATATTTTTTTTCTCGATTGTCATCCACATTTCGGAGAATATGTTATCGAGTCCGACCGCACGTCCCCTCCTCATCCTTTTTAGAGCTTTGCTCATTACGGCTTCGCAAGCCAAGCCAAGCGGGTGGAACTGCGCGGAAATCATTCGTTTTTAATTCGCTTTAACTACTTTCATCTCTAGCGAATCTCGTTGTTCTCCATTAGCAATATACAATGTTTTGTATCTCTTTTTCGTTGCGTTCTCAAAAACTTTAAATTGTTCACCGTGGTTTGCCGTTGCACTTCTTCTACTGCTTCGCGCATCCTTAACGGCACTCTTTCTAATGCCCAATACGAAGCCTCAACCTCTTTTTGCAGCGTTCATAGTTTAACTGAAGACGCAAGTTACGAGTGTTAGTATCGCTATTTCTGCTGTAACTAGTCCACGCTTGCTCCTAATTTTTCGCCGCAGCAATATGCTTGAAATGTTGTTCAAAATATTATATTATGTCACATTCTTCGCGATGAATAGAGATTTGTAAAAAGAATTATCGGACGGTAGCTCTTGAGAAAACACATTTAAAAAGTGTGTCGTCATTCGGGTGTTTGTTAAGCTTTTGTCCTACATTTTTCACCCGCACTTGCGCAACATTTTGTTCCACAATATTTCTTCGGTCTGATACAGTGAATCGTTTCACTTGTGAATCGGATGTCACAGAAAATTTAGTTTTTAATGCTAGTCTTCATATTTCATCAGTAGAAAACGTACACCAATGCTAGGGATACTCAATCACTTTAAGGATTATTTTTGTTGTAACGTCTATTAGACTCCTACAAGGAAATACGGATAGCTATAGTTATAAACCTATTAGTAGTAGTAATGCTATTTTCCATTCATTATTACTCTTTCGATATTTTCCTCTCTATCTCTCCCTTTCTCATCTTGTCTATCAAAGTGTATCGAATAAATGTAAAAAAATTTCCCAAGATTATGCCTTAAAGAATATCGAAAATGCCAACATCAAATTTACAAAACCAAAAAAATAATATGAAAATATAGAAAAAAAAACAAAACTTAAAAATGTCCTTGCATATAACAAGTTCACAAAAGATGAATGTACTATATATGTATGTATGTAACAAAACATAATAAAACAAATAATATTTTTTACTTACATTAAAAAAGAAATAATTTCGTATGCCTTAATATTTATTAAATTTATATGCTTTAACTCGTTAAGTTACTTACGTATTGTTGAAATGAAAATTTAAAAAAAAAAACAGAAAACAAAAGGAAACAAAAAAAAAATATCCTAAAACGTACAACATAAAACAGTTCATTTCATCTCATATAAGAAAAACTAAAAACCAAATAGCTTTTATCATTTTGTTATAGCAAAACTAAAAATTAGAAATAAATTTTATAAAATCATTTCTATTTACAAAAAAACAAAATCAAATAAAAATAATTCGCTTTAGTATAGATAAAATATTTATTTGAATTTTTATTTGTTTTTTTAAAGGAAAAACTAAAAACTAAAAACCTTTTAATGCTTAGCAAAATTTTAAAATAAAAACAAATTCAAATCGAATTCATATACTATTGTCAGCCAATGATCAAAACACATTAAATTCCTGATTATAACCAATAATTATTTATAAGAAACTAAACATTATTATTATTAAGAAAAAAATTAAAATAAATCAATAAAACTCTTGCTTAACTAAAATAAATAAAATAACAAGCAACATAATGATTTAGTGTATGTAAAGAAGATGGACTTATCATTTTTGCAATAATTGAAAAAAAAAAAACAAATATGAAAAAGTAAGTAAGTTCATATGTAAACAATAAATATATATATATACATATAGTTGAAATATTTATTAATTAATTATTTAGGAGAATAAAATCAGAGCGGAATGAAGAGAAAATGACATGTACTACCAAAGATTCTATTGACATTTTAGTTTCAATAAGATGCAAAGTTAAAAGAAATACTATTTAACTTGTAAATGTATAAGTTTTTTTTTTAATTATATACAATTTTTTTTTATTTACATAAAAACAAAAAAAAAGAACTAAAACAATATAGTCTCTAATGGAGTAATGAGAAAAGAATATAAAAATAAAGGCGCTTCAAATAAACTTATATGTAAACTTAATGGATTGTCTTTTAAATATTCAATGAATTCATTTGAATTCTGCAAATTATAAGAGAATTTCTTTACCTTAGGACGACCCTACAAACCCAAGCCTAAGGAGAGGGGCAATCCGTTAATTCAGCGAACAAAAGGGTGATCAAAAAGTTCCCGCATTCAGAAAATTAAAAATACAAGTCTATTCATCGAAATCTATAATCCCCTTCAAAGAAATTCCCATCGACAGCAACACACTTATGCCAGCGCTTGAAAACCCACGTCTCGTCTCCAGTAATGATCCTTTTGATGAATGTGGGAACGGATTCAGCCTCGCAAATCATCTCTTTTGCGACGTCAACACGGTCTCTTTTTTGCATGAAATTGAGGTCTTTTGGCACTAACTTTGCTGCTACACGACGGAAACCCAAATCATTAACCAAAATGTCTTGGACGGATCCATAGGCAATGTTCAAGTCCGCCGCTATCTCTCTGATGGTTATTGAACAACATTTCTTTTACTTTATCAATGTTTTCGCCGGTTTTCGATGTCGATGGTCTGCCACTGCGTTCATCATCTTCGATTGACTCACGACCACTTTTGAACCGCTCGTGCCACTGGTAAACAATCGTTTTCTTTAGAGAATCGTTGCCGAAACACTTTTCCAACATTTCCAACGTTGGCACACCATTAAATCCGTTTTTTACGCAAAATGTAACACAAGTTCCTTGTTGCAAATTTAAATTCATTTCTAAAATTGTAAAAAAATCGCCAACACACACAGAAATAGATGTACTCGTACTCTTGGCTACGTAACTTTTGCAAATGTCAAGCTATGATGCTAAGATTTAGAGGGGATATTAACAATAGATGCACCAACTTAACAAAAAAAAACAGAACCCAAACTCAACTCCCGGTGGTCATTCCGGGAACTTTTTGATCAAGGTGGTATGAACTGATATCACTAGTGTTTTACATAGGTACCTGCCGGGAAGGCTCAAACCTAGGGTGCATACTCCCACGAGATATCAAAACAATGCGTTTATCAGCGCCATTCGGATAGTACAAGTACCACCACCAGTACCAGATTTGAAGTCGTGTGCAAGGCACGAACTTCCCAAGGGTCGGGGCCTATCTAATACCTCAGCCATTCTCTGGGTCATGACACCCGGTAACAGTGAAACTCCACATCAAATAGACCTATCAGTTCCATAGCTATCAAATGGTTAAGCATAGATCGTAGCAGGCTACGACATACTATATGTTCAACCATGAGATGTCCAAGCACCATATAGTCTACTCTCCTCGCAACTTTGGGTATAAATCACAGCCACCAGGATACTCCAGCCACCAGGATACCAGGGCCAACTTCTAGGTCAGGCTAGAACAGACCTAACCTCCCGTTTGCCAGAATATAGCCTCCGGTGAAGCTTCGCGACCTCAGCCCAGGACTGGCAACCTTTGGCACTAAAAGATTTCCCAACATATTATAAAATTCCATCCGCTAGCTGCCTACTGCGTCTTCTTATAAACACTTCTCTTGCAAAGCTACGGGTTCTTTCGAACAGTACGGTGTCAGTGAAAAATCCACCGCAAGGATACGCCTTGCCAACGCTTACCTACATTAAGATAATACCAATGCGGAACTTTGTTAAGGGCACAGCTCCTCCCTTGGTATGTGTCGAGGCCTAGCTTAAGCCTCTTACTGATCTTAGGGTCGCAGCACCCAACACTTATAGCCACTCCACTTCGGGTATGGGCCCTAACAGGGTCATCCTCCCTGCGTTTTAGGTTTAAACCACAGCCACCGTGATGCTCCCACAAGAAGGCCTACCTCAACAAGTCAGGCTCGGACCGAATTCCTGGGGCCTCCTAGCTCCCACGGTGTTTTAAGTCCTGGTATGGACTACCGGCGGTCTCTCACTCAACAAGTCCTATGACCGGTATTTTTTAACTGGACAAATCGTAGCAACCATCAGTGGCGTTAAGGTCTGATGATGTTATTAGATAAGTCCAGTTTTGTCCTACCCCCACTTTTTATTAGACAAGGTCGTGGATAGAAGAAGCCTTGATAATTGGGCGAACGCCCACACTACAAACCGGAAGTATAGAATATTAGTATACCTACAAAGACCCATCGACGAACAAAAGAATTTAGGAATTCCAAGAGCATAAAGCTTCCAGGTGAGCCTGCCGTATCGTAACAACGAACGCTTAAAGTTCTATATCTTAGTTAGTTTTGCTCCGATTTGTTTCAAATTTTGACACAACAATCTTAAGATGTTGTACAATCATATGGAATTCGAGTCAACATATTCTTTATTGAATGATCTTGTGCCAGTGAGACAACGCACTGGTCGAAGTATTAAAAATATTGCAGCCGTAAGAACTCCAGTTCAAAATGAGCCAAAATATGCGATTCCAAGCCATTCACAGGAATCACATTTTGGCCAATTTAGTGTAAAGAAAACTCGAAATTTCATCGAAAAATCATCTTCAACGATAAAGCTCATTTTTGGCTTAATAGCTTTGCCAATAACCAAAATAAGCATTTGCGGTGTGCATTTCAAGCCGAGGGTATGATTGGACCATCATTTTTTGTTGATGAAAATAATCGAAATGCCATGGAGTTTACTATCGTGCCATATTGAAAGACAATTTTTGCTTAGAATTGGATGGACTTGACATCAGTGATATTTATTGTACTCGTAGTTTCAACAAGATGGTGCCACATGCCAAACAAGTGGACAAACAATTGATCTGTTAACCTATCAGGACCAGCTAGGGGGAACGCATACAAAAGCAAACTTTGCTCCTCAGAACCCAGCTTGCGATTTAAAATGACAGCCATGCACCGCGCAGGCTTTAGGTGCTGGAGATACGTTACTTACATCTCTTCGAAATCAAAATCGCACGATGCCATTCAATTCGTTAGACTGAAATAGTATCGGATTTATAATACTTCAGAAACTTGACTACAGCACGCTCTTTACTCTCACTCTGCTTTTCTTCTAACTTAAATTTGTCAAGACTCCAGTGTTTTGCTAAAGACATTTATTTTAAAAACGGAAGGTGGTTTTCCGAATACAGCATGATAAAAGGATGATGATTCATCAGTGTCTTCAAAGCAGACTCAGTGGTGTTATGCACAGCCCACATGAAGTCTCGAACTACTGTCTTTTTGGAGTCTGATAAATGCAGTAGTGTTGTATTTTCGAGAAAACATGTTCCACCCAATAACCTTATTATAGCATTAAATTGATATTATCCTAGCCGTATAGATCCAAAGAAGCCCCCCACAAACACAAGCCTTTCCTTGCAGAAAGTTGAAAGTTCCTCAAGGGATTTTGACGCCAAGCTGTCCTCGTTTTTGGATACCGCTTCATAGCCAAGTTATTTCGCTTGCCTGCATTCGTAATGTGAGTCCTAAAACCTTGCACATCAGTCAACTGAACTTCAACATTTAATGTAAGGGCGTTGATGTTGACAACCAACCAACGTTAAGTCTCTTTAAAGTGTTTCGTACGTGAGCGCAGTCAGGCAGATGTTGGGGAAGTACGTTATGTATAGTAAGATGCGTTTGTTAAGGTTCAGAAAGCTGAAGACTTTTTGCTTTAGTCTGTCACTGCTTTTGTATGTGCTACAGTTTTTAAATCCGCCTTATGTCCGGCGCATTCCACCACACCTTATCAATGGCACTTAAAGTTCCTGCAATTAATGTGCAGTCATAGTTACAAAACCAGAATTCGTGTAGCAACCATCCTTCAACCAGCATTCATTAATGCATGATAAAATGTTAAATTTCATTTGACACTAAAAACGAGGAATCTCAGTAGCGCCATTAGCGCCATTAGCGCCATTAGTCTAATACTTAGAGCAAACTAACAAACGTTGCCCGGTTAAGGCGCTGGTGCACTCCGGACTTTAACACCATCAAATGTACCTATAATTAAAAAAAGATTATTTCTATTCAGTACTGATTAAAGTATATGATCGTAAGCTTCCGCTTTTTTTAACTCCTTTCAAGAGAGGGTTTGCACCGAATACGAATGTTTTCCATTTTATTTTATTTTTACTAGTTTAAGTCCAGGCTTCAATTGACTTCATACGAATACCTGTTTGTGAGCATTTCTTTCTTGAATCACAGTAGTCAACACATTTAAATAAATAAAAATGACAAAAAAAAGCAAAACTTTGAAAAACTTTCGGCACCGATTAGCAAGATAGAAGAAAATTCAAAATTAATTAAAATTCATTTTTGATACCACATCTTTTCTTATCCTTATATCCTTATCCAATGTGCGCACCTTACAATAGATTATGGGAAAATTGCGATCCGAACGGCACCAATGATCCCTGTGCTCCATGTGGCTTATATGATCGGTGTGGTCCATGTGATCCATTGAGGCAAATGGAGCCACGTGGTCTATATGATTCATGTTGTCCTTGTGAGCCTTGTGATCCTTCTGGTTCATTTAATTCAGATGGCCAAGCTGGTCCGTATGATTCACAGAATTGTTTTGGTCCTCATAATTCAATTGGATCCTATTGCAGCTCGTATGAGGTAAGTAGTAAAACTTTCAGCAAAAATGGACATTTGTTGATTGTCCTTCTGCTCACTGAAGCTCGGTAAATAGCTTTCATAAACTTAATTACTTCTGATGTTTTCATTATTCATACAATCGTTGGAATCTTTGCAGCTATTTTATGCTTTCAATTATTTGAGGTCCGTCTATCGCATTGCCGACGCACATGTTATTCTCTATATAATATATATATATATATTCTCTATAATATATTTATATATATTACATTTATTTTAAATAATTTATATGCAATTTTAGCCCAGTTGCCGAATTAATCGTATTGTACGATCAAGTGTCTTATACTCGACATGGGATTACTGCAAACGAAATGGTCTTCAAGACTTCTTACCTAAAACAGTAGAAGTTCCAAATAAAAAGTTGCCCTACCCTTATTCCTGTTAACAGTAAGTACTTTCAATGCTTAGATCTTAGAAACAATTGTAGTTTATTTATTATTTCAGGAATTGAGTGATGCAGCCGGATAAAGAAACAACAAATGAAAATCCTAAATTCAAGTTATTTTCAATGTTGGAATAAAATTAAAAAAATTAGAAATTCAAACGTCATTTTCTTTTCCTTTTTTATAGGATTCATTCGAGTACAAAACATCAACTGAAGTATTGTGTTCTTCTTATACTTTTATTAACCCTTTCCTCGTTATACGCACTTATGCGTAACGAGTTTCCCATTTTGTACTGCATCGCAGCTGCTCCGCTTATGGGGTTGGCTAATGTCGCAGACCGCAGAACGCGTCTACATAATGCTCAGTCCTGGATCGCTTCAGTAACTAGCCCCAGGCGTTGTTGCGCGTTTGCCATCTGAGAAATCCGTGAATTCTTTTCCCGACCTCGTTTTCTTATAGTTGGAGTGACCGTAGTTGATAGTGCCAACCGAAGTATTGTGTTATTCAAGAAATTCTTGGGAGCAGTGTCTATCATTTCAGAAAATCTCTGTGTTGTGAAAGTTATGAGAATTTGTTTTGATCGAACGTGATTCAAGTGCTTGTCAGCGTTGGTTTACATGTCTTCACTCAAGAAGTGCAGACCTTGCTGATGCCGTTCGCTCTGGATGTCCGCCTACCGCAGACGATGATCAAATCTTAGATAACACGTAAATATTTGACGACACGGGGGTCATAGCGCGGTCCTGGTAAAACACTTTAATCGGTCGGTGCATCCCTAAAAGTTCATATTGAGCATTTTTTGGAATTGACGAGGTGTCCTTTACTTCGAGTTGCTTCTGAGAAATCAGACAATAAATGCAATTAATTATTGCTCTCAGCAGTAGTAAATGGAAGAAAAACGGCCAGAGTTGGTGAACAGGAAGAGCGTTGTTTTCCACAATGCAACGCCAGACCACACACAGCGTTAAGTGACAAAACATAAGCTGAATTCATTTGGTTGGGAAGTTATGCAGCTCCCACCGTACTCTCCAGACCTTTTGCCTTCTGACTACGATCTTTTCCGCTCTCTCCAAATCAATTTGGACGGAAGGCAGTTATATTCCAAAGATGAGATCAAAACGTACCTGGAAAACTTTTGTACCCATAAGTCTGCTGACTTTTAAAAAAGAGGCATTATGTCTGTTCCGAAACTTTGGAAAAAAGTAGTAGACCATGATGCACAATATCTGATGGATTGAATATTAGCTTTATACGAAAAATGTATGTTTAACTTTAAACCTAAAAACAACCGCAGAATTAATTGAACAACCTAATATATAAAAGCTTTACCTAAGAATATGATACAAATTTATGTACTTTAACCAAGGATTAAGGGTTGTCACATAGCCGTACAATTCTAGTTCCTTTTAATTCCTGCATTACCCCCATTGGAGATCTGTCCTTTTTCAATGTATAGCCCATGACATCTGATAAGAACTACAAGAACCCTAGGTAACTTTAAAGAGATCATCTCCATTTCCACTTTATAAATCTATCACGTGTGTTTAGAGTATAGATGAGTTCATAAACGTCAGCGTTTCAATACAATCGCTGATCTTACATCGCGCGTTTGCGTTTTGAACGCATTCACTACGCAGACATGTTTTAGTACGATATTTGTTTTGCGTTTAAAATCGTTATGTTAGTGAAAAAAAATGAATAATCAGAAAAATCTTAGATTTGCTTTCGCCAAATATCTCACATCTTTTCACGTCAAAAAAGTCAGAGAACTATTGCGCTCTGAAATCTTCCAAATTTTAATCTGCAAAAAGTTGACGTTTTTGAACGAACACAACAGTAATAGGTACAGTCTAACTTAGTTAGTTTTTTTTTTTTTTTTTCATGCATTTTTATTTAAATTCATTTGTTAATACTTTAGTGCTAAACAAAAAAAAACGCTTAAAAACTAGCTTAATTTACTTCAATTCTTCTTATTTTTACTAACTGGCCCTATAAGAGCGCTCTAAGCTAAACATAAAACTTAACTATGTCTTTCGACGTAACCTAACTGTTTTTGTTTTGTATATATTTTTTATTTCATGTACATTATACTTAGAACTAAGAAAATATAAATTGTTTTAGCAAAAACTTAGTGAAAGGATATTTCGTTTACATAAAACTTAAAACTACTTACAAAATAATTCTTAGACTACTTAGATTATCTTAAACTACGATACGTAATTAAATACGTACTTTTTTTTTTTCTTTTTAAAATTTATCTTAACACTACATTAACCTACCTAAACTATGTAACCTGGCCATGATAAAAAATTTAAGTTAACCGACTTTGCGTCTTATCGACGCTACCTCGAATTAGAAGGAAACGACGAAAGAGCTCCCTCTCTTTCAATAAGCCACCAAAATTCTTGGTGCTGCCGAGAAGCGTCTCTCAAATCGCGACTCCCTACCGCCCTACTGAACCAGAGACGCTCCGCACTGCCGTGTGCGTCTGCAGCTGTTCGAGCAACGTGGAAGATTAGCGGCACCGCTAATTTGTCCTGGATCAGCCCTTTTTTATCAAAATAGAGGAACGCTTCTGGAGGAATTTAGCCGCTAAAGCGCAAAATCTCGTGATATAGATAGTTAAGGTAATAAGCCCCGGAGATCAGATTGTTCGTCGAAGCCATTGCTCTAGCAATGTGCCTTCGAGTCAGCTTAATGACAAAATTTTCCACTCTAATTAGGTTCGCCCTGTTGTACAGGACCTCGTTAAGCCCTCTTAAACACCCGAATCTTTTCCATTAAGCTTGCTCTCACGTTGAACCACACGGGACATCCAAATACAAGCATAGGCCGGATAAGGGCCATGTTGCAGATTACTTTTACCCTCGCATCGAGTTGCCTGCTATAATAGAGCAACATCTATATGCTTGTTAAAATATAGATATTGATCTAGCCAAATCCCAAGGTATCTGACTACATTTCGACAAGCAAGTGGTTGCCCGCGTTGTCCCACGATCGAAAACTTTCGCCAGTTCTTTCTGGTATCCGCAGAGGCCCCAGACAAAGGTGTCCTAAAAAGAATGGTTTCCGACTTCTGAAAGTTCATCTTCAACTTCCAGTTATCGCAATATCGTTTAATCTTATCGAAGTCACTTTGCAAGAGCATATTAATGACCTCGATTTTTGGACCTGATCTGTACGCTATCAAGTCGTCTGCGTACGCTATGGCATGGTGAAGTGAACTCACAACATCGCTTGTGTAAATGTTAAAAAGGATCGGTGAATTAACCGCACCTTGTTGCAGACCATTTTTAATGTTAAACGTTCTAGCAGAAGTCGCATCGCTATTCTTCACGATGAACTTTCTACTGGAGAGCATATCAATGAGAATATACAGCAGTGGTTTACATATGCCCAGTCTGTTCAACTTTAAAAAAAGGCCTTCTAGCCATACGGTGTCAAAGGCCTTCTCAAAGTCAATCAAGCAGGCGCCTGTGCACTCTTTCTTGTTTTTGTTCCACTGGATATCGGATACCAGTTTAGACGCGGCATGTGATATATCATGTCCCGCCTTAAAACCGAACTGATTATCTGGAACTACACTTTTGTCCTCAACCCACTTAGTCAGGACTCTATTGATCACTTTTTCGAAAACCTTACTGATATTCGGAAGTAGACTAATCGACCGAAGATTCACCGGATTGCACAAGTTTGTATCCCTTTTGGGAATGGGATGCACCACCGCTGTTTTCCAATGCATTGGATAATAGGCATTATTCAAAGCATTATTAAACAGGATGGTATAAATGTCCACCAATTCTGGTGGGAGATGTCGAAGCACAATGTTCGGTATTCCATCGGTTCCCACTGATTTCTTACTTCTTAGTGATACGAAGATAGTTTGGAGCTCTTCCTTCGAAATGAACGAGAGAAGATCCCTTTCGTCGGTGATGGCCATATTTGCCATATTTTCGTCATGCAACTCAGTGAAACCTGAGCTCTCGAATCGCCAGTGCTCTATATCATTTCGAAGGTAGGAATTGTACAAAAGAACCTGATTTTCCAGGTCGTGGTTACAACCAATGACAACATTTGCCTTGTATACTTCCTGGAAAATCGCTCCTATGGTCTCAACCTTCTCCTGCGGATCTTCAACCACGAAGAAGTTGTCATCGACTACCGCTTCTCCTGGATCTACGCCTGCAGTTATCAGTATTTGTTCATTGTCTGTTGTTAGAGGGATCTTTAGACATGGAAGATCGTTTTGATCTTTCCTCCGAAATATTTTATTTATTTGCGGAAACGGGTTGCTAGTGTTTACAGCCCGAATTTTATTGTTCCAATACAAACTTACAGACGCCCTGTAATTTTCTTTTATTAATGTTTGGAGGGTTTTGATCAACGACTTCAGTGTCATGATTTCGGGGTTATGTCTGTCAGTAAACTGTCTATACAAGTTTTTTAGTCTAGATAGTAGTCTGCTTTTGTGTTCGTGCAGTGCGTTAATAGTTGCATTGCGGAATGTGTCTTCGTTTTCGGAATATTGATACCGAGGTATCGTACTGTCCATTGTTCGTTGGTCTCGTCCATTTGTTTTAGATACTTGTCAATCTCCTGATTTGACAAATTCCTTTTGGACGACGGGTGTAGCGAGTTCGAGGAGAGTGCTCTCGTCAATGTTCTTGAGAAGTGAGTCCAACGTACCCTACTGTAGTTGAAAGAATACCTCTGAACAAACTCTTCTAATTCCGCAATTTCGTTTGGAACAGTTATTTCGGTACTAAGAACGCAATGGTCACTGTCATATACGAACGTGCGTAGACAGTTTATACGAGGGCGGGTCAATAAGTCCGTGACTTTTTGAATTTCTGACCTCTTTACTGAAACAGCAACACTGCTCCTGTCAACAGGCATCTGTCAGTTGACTCCTGTCAAAATTTAAACTTGCTGCGTCAGTTAGTTTGTGTTTGACAGCTATTTTTATCAGACTACTCACTAATTTGAGGAGAAAATGGAAAAAAGTGAATTTCGTGTGCTTATTAAGCATTATTTCTTGCGAAAAAAACCATTACCGAGACCAAGGCTAAGCTTGATAAATACTATGGGGACTCTGCACCATCGATTTCAATGGTAAAAAAGTGGTTTACTGAATTTCGTTGTGGCCGTACAAGCACTGAAGATGCCGAACGTCCTGGACGCCCAGTTGAGGTCTCTACACCCGAAACAATCGAAAAAATTCACGATATGGTGTTGGCCGACCGAAGATTGAAAGTGCGAGAGATTGTGGAAGCCGTAGGGATCTCGCATGGCTCAGTGGTTTCAATTTTGAATGATCACTTGGGCATGAGAAAGCTTTCCGCAAGATGGGTGCCGCGTTTGCTCACAGTCGACCACAAACACATGTGCAGTTGCCATGGCAAAAATCCATGAATTGGGCTATGAATTGCTCCCTCATCCACCCTATTCTCCAGATTTGGCTCCGAGCGACTACTTCTTGTTCCCAAACCTGAAGAAATGGCTTGGTGGAAAAAGATTTGACTCCAATGATGAAGTCATCTCGCAAACAAAGGCCTATTTTTAGGACCTCGACAAATCATTTTTTTTGGAAGGGATAAAAAAATTGGAGAAGCGTTGGACAAAGTGTATAGAGCTCAAGGGAGACTACGTTGAAAAATAAAATTATTTTTTTATCAAAAAATCTGTGTTTTAATCCAAAAGTCACGGACTTATTGACCCGCCCTCGTAGTATGTTGAGTCGTGCCGGTCAGTTGTATACGTGTGTCGAATAGCAGCAGATCCAGATAGGAGCCGTGCCTGGGAAACGACGGACTATCCGTCGCCTTAAGACCGAGTCGGTACATTACACTGTGCTGACCCCACCAATTAAGTAGCAGGTTCCCTCTAGTGTTTGGAGTATTATTTCCCCATACATATTTCTATGTTTGGCGTCGAAATCTCCGCCGATTATGAAGTAATTCTGACTTAGTTAGTTCTGCACAAAATATGCATTATTAAAGGCAGTAGATGTTATTTACCAATCCTAGACCAACAGGGAGCCATATCGCTCATTTACTTGACGACTGTCATAACTCAAAATAAGCTATTTTGCAGGAAACGGGTTTAAAGTTTTTCAATTGGCTATTGATACATATGAAATGAAATACAGCATACTCTCTTCTAACGGGTTGAGATGCAAGATATAAATTTATACACAACATAAAACAATATAAAACAAGATAAAACGAATAATTCTGTATTATTAGCTCAAAATTCGCGTTTTTTGAGTTATGACAGTCGTCAAGTAAATGAGCGATGTGTGTTTTTTTTGCGATTTGTCGTAATTCTAGCCCCAGGCCTTGAATTTTTGTTATACTATTCTAGGGCTAGAAGAGCAGTCTTGAAACTTAGGGATGCTATTCCAGGGCTAGAATTACGAAAAATCGCAATCAAAACATATAGATCCCTGCTCCCTGTTGGTGTAGGATTGGAAAATAACACCTACTTAAGGCAACTACTACAGATCTTAGTTAGCACGACGTTTTTGAAAACACCCTAGTATAGCTATATCTTCTTAAAGTTTAAACTTTCTTTTATTTTAATATGCTCGGTTAACATAACCTTGAAATCTGTCGCGCGGATACTTATGGTATGCCACCATCACCCTAGGCTAATTTTTAACTTCTCACCCTAATGAGTATAATGGCGAGCTCTCCTCCATTCACGTAATACACTGATCATACTATTAGAGAAACGACTCCTAAAAGAGCGGACTGACCAGATTCTTAAGAAATGCCGACTGATAGCTCCAATTCCAGATAAGAACGTAAATGCTCATGCTGATGATATTGCTAAAATCATTTTCTTTGGAATAAGATGGGATTAAAAGTATCAAATCAAACAAAGTGAGAAGAGTGTGAAGAAGGCGGTCTTACAAGACACACCTTATAAAGGAAAATCGGAACAAATCTTGACCAATCCAGGAATGATTAAAAAGCCTTTCTATGATAATATAATTGTCAGCTCTTTGGACAAGACTAATCTGCTTTATGTACACTTTGTAGCTAGCTCAACATATCCAGAGTGTGTCATGTCTCCGCCTACAATTGAACGTTAAGAATGTTCAATGCGACGAATGTCGATCGATTCGAAATTATCTTTCGGAATGTTAAAGTCCGACACCCTTAATATAAATTCTGGTGCGCCGCAGGGCTCCGTTTTGTCTACGACACTTATTATTATTACTCTCTGCTTTTCATATTCTCTCCCGGACTCAATTTTCTTCTTTTCGGTTGGAAAACGGGAACGGCAATGTATATTAAGCTGATAAAGTTTATATTCTAACATCATAATCAATAGGCGAACAGAGTGGAGTTCCCAGACACTTTCCATACCAGAACTTGCGTTAAAAAACTGCATGTTCGATGTCGCAATAATATTCCAAAATATCTAGGTTTTCTCAAGCGATGTAAGAAATATTTTAGCCCTCTGATTTGGCTAAAACTGATAAGGCATTCATCGGACTGAAGTTAGGAGTAAAATGCCCAGATAAGGTCTGTTTCTCCCAAGAACTCTCTGCGCTTGCTAGATAGAATGCAAAACCGTAGGTGATTCTTACAGTGCACTTAGCTTATTTTACCATGTTTTATGGCTACCAATGATCAATCGAAATCGCCAGTAACATTTAATGCCTTAATACCTTTAACCATACCGGCTCATGATACAACTTGTCCTCCGTCCCTCTATGAAGCTCAATTGTATATGCTTCTTGCCTGGTTCGAAGGACGAGAGAAACATAGGCTTGTCGAAAAGAAAAAGAAAGTGGACGCGAAGGAGCGCCATTGAGGGAAGAGGGGCAAGTTACTGGAGAAATGTCGTTAAACACAGAGCTACACAGCCAGAATGGAAGCCACAGCCATGAACAACTAACAGTAAACTTGCAGTCAGTGCTAAAAATAGGGAAATGCTACTAAAGCAGAATGTTTAACCGCTGTCAGGCAAAAAAAAACCCTTCATCCTGGTCGAAACAACATAAAATTCCATCCCCTGACATTGACGGCGTAAAGGCACTAATATCTCTCTTGATGTTTAAAAAGCTAATAGTAATCTGACGGGAAACGGCAAAACAAAGTACAAGCTGTCATCAGAAAATCGCTCACATCTCAAGGCTTGGACAGAATGTCACGCGACGACATCAACGCAAAAATTAGACGCCGAACCATTCCCCAAGGTTCAGAGAATGGAAAAGGATATTTAAACCTTTGAGATGACGTAGCAGAGAAGGAGCGCATTTAACTTGACGTACGCAAGTGGGAATGGACTTCAACAAATTCATTAAGTCCATCTATTCTCTGCGTAAATTCGTTTTGAAAAAAAATTCTCATTTTGACTCTCCCAAAATGCTAGCAGCCATTGTCTTCAAATTTCCTACCCCTGAGATGCTCCCTAAGCCGGGGAAATTGTCGCTGGGGCCCAGATCTGGAGCGTTTAAACAATTCGAAACCCACTTCCCGAATCTGACGGAATCAGTTTGATAATTTTAAGGATTTGCTTTTGAAATGAAGAAACGAGTCTTCCTTTTCTACCATTTTCGTGTTATCGCCTTTTATTAATATGATTTTTAAACACATAACTAGTGAGGGTATAGGCAAGCTTCCATAATTATTTGAAATTTTTTAGATCCACTGGAAATATACGATTATCCGATAAAAAGAGGTCCAAATTATTTAAGAATGAGGGAGACATTCTTATGATTACAGCTCTTATACGTCCCATCCCACACCAAACTTGAGGTAGGTAAATAACATCATCGACATAACTACTTTCAACTTTTCAATCATAGCACTCCAACGACCTACAAAAATATATTACATATTTGCAAATAGTTTCTGTTTTATGAACATTTTCATTTCGGTTTAATTCGGCATCCAAAGCACATCAAAATTCTAAATTGAAACTTTCAACAAGCAAAATTCAAATGTGCACTCCACGCTTAGCTATTTGCGGTCCTTGTGATCCTTGCATTCCCTGCTGTGCTCCATGCGCTCCTTGCAGCGATCCCTGTAAGCCATCGAATCCATGTGGACCATGTGTTCCTAGTGGCTTATGCAATCCATATAATTCATGTGGCCCTTATGATCCAAACAGATATTCATGCAGTCCATGTAGCAACTGCGGACCATGCGGGCCATATGATAGAGCTGGGCTGTGTGGATATGCTTGTGGATATCCCTACTACCCATCTGAATGTCAAGCCATTGAATATTGTAACATGTTCTATCCCTGGGTGTTTAGATACTGCTGACACGAAAATATAATTCAAGGTATGCCTCTAAATACATCTATCAAACTGAGTAACATACGTTTTCCTTTTTCAGTAAAAATACATCCATAAAGACATCCAAAACCCAGAAGTTGTATCTTGGAAGGCTACGAACATAGCGAAAAATCGTACCTCTAGAAACATCAAAGATTTATAACAATTCGCATCAACATTTTAAATCCATATAACTCTCAGAACCTACTTTGAAATATCAGAGTTGCTCAAGCATCCCTAAACAGAAGGAAATCCTCGGACCCAACCACTGTAAAATAATTTACCCTTCAAGAATGAAATATAGTACATTTTTTTATCAACTGAAAGCAGCTTTAGTTTTATTTTTATTTAAATGACTAACATATAAGTAAGTTACAAAGATTTTGAAACAAAAATTATGAAATGACAAAAAAAAACATTGATGGCCTCCTCATGCTACAGCACCTGTCGAATTTTAAAATCGCTCAAGTCTGCTTGTGGTATTAATCGCAAGTTAAGGTCATTAGCTAAGTGCAAAATTGAATAGAAAGCCACTGATGGGGAAAGCGCTTCGGACATACTCGGTGAGAGGACATCGGGTAAGTGTGTGTAAATACTTTGGAAGCTTGCCATTCCAGGGCCATACTCTTCATCCTTGGGTATTGGTAGTTCAGGTATTTTTTCCAAAATTGGTTTACTCATTTGATTTCTCATCAAGTGTGTACAGCATTTCTTTAAGCTCTTCATGTCAATTACCTTGGCACGTTTGGCAAATGGTACAATGATTTTTGTAACTTGATTTGGTGCACCATCGAAATCGGTAGCTATTTCTAAAATTGTTGCATCTCCATCTGCTACTGGATCGTTAGGGAATGGTTGAGTTAAAGTTTCATTGCCAATAACTCCGTCGGTAAGTGAATTGAAACCATCATCACCTCCACCACCGATACAATTTCCACCCAATTCATCGGCGTCCGTGTGATGAGGCTCACCGCCTGTGAAATCATCGAATGCCGGTTCAGTCTGAAGATCTGGTGTCTGAGATTCAGTGGCATCCTCTTCGACTGGAATTCCTGGAGCAAATCGAAATTTATAAAACAAGTTCGCATCGATTTGAAGATCTGTCGGAAGTTTAAGTTTACGAGCATCCCATTTTTTTTGAACGTTGGTTTTGCGTGATTTAAATTTGTCGTCCAACTTTACGAAAAGCTCGTCATGGAAATCGCCAAAATTTACATATTTTGATTGCCTTTGCTTTGGCCTGCCCCGATGGTGTGGTGCTTTACCCGATTGCTGGCTAAGAATCGGCTGTTGCTGTGAAAATCTTTGCTGAGGACCCATCACACTGCTGCGTGTGCGACCCTTTTTGAATTTCCAATGAGATGGACCAGCCCAGAATTGACTAATTTTATCCAAAGGTCTATAAGAATATTCCAGTTTAGATGATGCATCTACAGGACGGAGATCTTCTATAAGCACCGCTGGTTTGCGTAATCCTTTGCACTGATTTATTGCAATACGTTCATCACTAGTGAGGTCTTCGTAGTCTCCAAAATCTACATTTACAAGAGGAGCAGTTTGGCCGGTTAAAGGTATAGGTTCTACATCGGCATTCATATCGAATGCCATTGACATTTCACGATTGAAATCATCTTCAAATTGTGGCCCCGGTGAATCACTTCGATTCTCCTTTTCTGCTTCGTCGTCAATATCTTCTGGAGTATCGGTAATTACATATGCCGTATGCATTGGTCGCAAACTTAAGTCATCAAAATTGATACCCACTAGCTTCTCGCAAAGTTTTGTAGGCTCTTCGGTGCAATCGTAATCCTCAGTGTAATCGATTGGTTCGATGATAGTTCCATCCCAGAATGGAAAATCCAATCGCAAATGCAATTCAGAATCCTTTGAGGGAAGAATATTATTCAATAGACGATTGGAGCTGTTGATGCTGCCGACAATCGAATTGAGTTTACCAAAAACTGGATCTGTTAGTGGAACTGTATCCAAGCGAGCGTTTAGCGATTCTTTGTTTTTTGTTACAGTCGAAACTGGTTTTCGTGTTCTTTTGGGTTTTGTTGGTTTTGCAGCAGCCCCATCTCCAGTGCCTTTATCGGCGCCATCGCCCTCCTGACCGTCGCCTGCTGGATCATTGGATGCGGCATCTGTTTAAGAAAAAATAAAAATTAACATTTACATATTTTTTTCTTATAATTATTTGAGAAACATTATAATATCCACTTCTATGGTGTAGTTCACAAGGAAGATTTTGCAGGCAAAAGAAAAGTTACATTTACAAAACAACAGACACCATTAAATGGAAGTATTCGTTTACTAAAATACAGAATCTGCAAATTTAGATATAAGCTAACACATTATTTGGACATACACCTCAGATATGCAACGCATCCGCAAAAATACTCGTAGGCCAGAATGTCGAATATGATCTAACTAGTTTTCTCGCCATACTGTCTGTTTGTTTTTCAGAATTTTCAATATTGGATAATCTTATTGGTTTGTTGTACAATACTGGGATTAACAATTCATGGATTGGCTGGATAGTTAAAGATAGCACAACGTCGAAAACGTGAATACTCATCACAAACAAATTATGGCAACAAACGGTGTGTCAACTTGTTTAAAAACAAATTCTCTCGCGTACAGGAGCGAATGCTTTTTAATAAACGATAGTTTAGAAGTTGCCTGTTGGGAAAATAAATTACTGTTACAGAAAACGCCTCATATGACTTGTTGCCCGTTCCGTCGTAAGCTCTGACCCTTCGATGAAGCAGCAGCTTAGGTCACACATTATGTTGCTGAATAACTTTTCCATAATCAGTCTCGATGCATAAATCGTAGTCGACTGCATCAGGATTTGATTTGAATGAAGTGAGCGTTTCATACCGATATTAAACAAAAAATCACAAACCGCAGCAATGTGAGAAAAGTGAGTAGTTTCATGTTAGTACCGTCGTTCGTGTTGGAAATAAAACAATTCAATCAAACTGAAAGATGATAGACAGCCATTGAATTCTCTCAAATTAAACTCGTTTGTAAACTGGTGTGTACCAGTTTAGTTTACTTCCAGTACGTTTTACTGGGCTTAACAGCCATTATTTGTGCCAGCTACACAAATTGCCTCTTAGCCTTCGCTTAATCACATCTTGGAAATGCTAAGAAAAAAAATTGTTCATTTAAGTTTAGACGTTTTATTCTCATTCAAATGAAAGATACAATACTCTAAATTTAAGTTCCAGAACCAAAACTGCCTTATGGGGAGCAATCATTCCTTTATCCAAGCTTTTCAGGCTTGCAAAGTAATGTTTTTCTCAGAAATCAACTATATTTCGGTACCATCTGTTCGACTGAGAAATTATGGAAAGCCTTAGAATTATCTTCTATTCGGCTTCTCTGCTGTCACTAAATTACATGTGTTGTATGCATCCCACGCATTGATGTTGGTACCAGTGCTTGCTAAATTTATCCTTACCGTAAGCCGTTCTAATCTCCACGCCGTGCCGTATTGTTAGTACGCATGTGTGCGGAAATATGGATATTCAGCTATTTCGCTCTGAAAGCTCATCAGTTTATCATAAAGTCTAATTCTTTCCTAAGCCGTAAAACTCTTTATAAACTGCCAACATTCAAACACACCATGAATCAGTACATCTCTTACCACCCAATCCATGCTGAATCAAGCTATATTTTCCATAACGAAAAGCGTGTACATTTTTGAGACTGCATCTGAAGTTGCCGTTAACTCCTTCATAGTCAGAACGAGAAAACCTGTGAAAGCATATTGAATTTTGTTCCTCTCAATGTACAATCCTTTACCCAACAGAGGAATCTATTGCATGCTACGACCATAGAGCATGTAAAAATAGCATGCAATTTGTAGAGCAATGTGAAATGATCGATTTCTTTAAATATTTACATATCTGCATTTTAATGATAATATTACGAAACACTTCACTTAACTCTTACGTTTGGGATATAAATGTTGGTACCTACATAAGTACTTCTGCTCAGGAAATAATATCAGACTTTTCAGTTAATAAAAAGAAAAACTATAGTGGAAGTAGTTCCCAAAGACAGTTAATCATATATTGTCATTTTTTTGATGCACATGTCTTCATCGGAGGAGAACCGGTATGTTTCCATTGTTTCGATTGTTCTTCTGTTTAAGGGATATAGTGGTGAATCCAAGTTACATCAGTGGTTATAAATCTTCTCAAAAAATCACTAGTATTGCTTCGAAATAACGCCAGATTCTCTCTAGAAATTTCAACCCGATTGAATGTTTGACCTTCGGTCAATAAACGCGGCACCCATCTTGCTGAATTTTTTTGGATCCTTATTCGTCAGTTAAAATATGGAACACCCGCTCAGTTGAGACCCCATAGTATCACTTATTTCCCGCAATTTTAATCTTCGGTCTTCTAAAACCATTTAATGGATTTTATCGATGTTTTCTGAAGAGGGGAATGTCGACGCAATACCGCTCATCGGGTCATCCCAATGTATTATCAAAGTTTTTCAGTTATATAAATACTTAATGACGGCTCAGTTTTCTCCATTTTTTTTTTGTTGATATAAGCAGATTCGTTCATACAAAAAATTGTAACGAAACTTGACACACAACCAGCTTAAATATAAAGTAACTGAACGAATATAAATTTATTTACACATTTTCAAACAGCCCTCGTATACGAAAAAAGCAGCAATGTTATGGGATACGATTCGTATGTGTAATATCGCGGAGACAATGTAAATAACTTAGTGAAGTCCTTAATTTCTATGGAATTATGGCTGTTCGTACAACATTTTATCCCAGAAAAAATCAACTTCTTTTCACGCTTTGTTCCTTTTCAATGTTCTTTGAAAGTATCTAGAGCTAGGGAGATGATATAGTCAGCGGCATAGTGCAGCAGCCGAAGAAATTAAATGATAAGATACCACCTTGATCAAAGTGGTTCCCGGAATTTATCCAGAAAATTAAAAATACAAATTTATTCATCTAAATCTGTATTGGCCCCTTCAAAGTAATCCCCATTGATTGCAACACACTTATGCCAGCGCTTGATCCAATCCTCGAAACATTTTTTGTATTCGGTTTTCGGTATGTCCATCAGTGCTTCCTGCGATTTTTCCATTACTTCCTCTCGGCGTCTTCGGGCGTATTGCTTCAGGCCAACGTCTCATAACGCTCAAATAATACTCTTTGTTTAGTGTCTGGTCTTCTGGCAAAAATTCATGGTGCACTACACCGTTGTAATCCATGAAAACCGTGAGCATTGCCTTCTTTTTTGACTGAAAACGACGTGGTTTTTTCGGTCTCGGCTTATTTGGTGAACGCCATTCACTTGCCTGATGTCTGGATTGCGTGTCGTACTCATAAACCCACGTCTTGCCTCCAGTAATGATCCTTTTGATGAATGTGGGATCGGATTCAGCGGTCTCTTTTTTGCATGAAATTGAGGTCTTTTGGCACCAACTTTGCTGGTACACGACGGAAACCCAAATCATTAACCAAAATGTCTTGGACGAATCCATAGGCAATGTTCAAGTCCTCCGCTATCTCTCTGATGGTTAATTTGCAGTTATTGACAAACATTTCTTTTACTCCATCAATGTTTTCGTCGGTTTTCGATGTCGATGGTCTGCCACTGCGTTTATCATCTTCGAATGACCACGACCACTTTTGAACCGCTCGTGCCACTGGTAAACGACTGTTTTCTTTAGAGAATCGTTGCCGAAACACTTTTCCAACATTTCCAACGTTCGCGCACCATTAAATCCGTTTTTTACGCAAAATTTAATGCAAGTTCGTTGTTGTAAATTGCAAAAAATCGCCAACACACACAGGGATAGATGTACTCTTGGCAACTTTCCTTTTGCAAATGTCAAGCTATGACGCTAAGATTTAGAGGGAACATCAACAATAGATGTACCAACTTAGCAAAAAAAAAACGTAACTTAAATCGGAACAATGGGAGCGCCACACAGTGGTTATTCCCGCAACTTTTTGATGGTATGTCCGTGCCAGATCAAGTAATCAATTGTCGCCTCGTTCGTGCCGCACTCGATTTATATTTTGAACAAAGCCTTCAGCTTTAAACAACTCAGTGGCTGGTTCCATTGATAGCTTATAATATGTTCTTAGTAAAATGTGTGCCGTTGAATTCACTGTTCATGTGTTTGAAAAGAGAATTTCTTGGTTATGCTCTTTTTTTATTGTGCCCTCAAGCATGAGAAGTCCAGTGTTAAGCATTATGCTGTTCAATTCTCAGATTTCTCTGATAGCTGGGCTCTAAATGAGTGTTCAGAAAAATGTACGACCCAACTTCCGAAACTCTGAATTGTCTACATCCTGTAAATTGGAAGGAAGTCTTCCATCGTTCAACTTCGCCACCTATCATTATATTAAGATTATTGCTAGAAAGTTAATAGATGTCTTCTCGAAGGCAAAAGGAAACAAGATCCTTGCGTATAATCTTCCACTCAGTCGAGAAACAAAATGGCAATTGCTGCGCACGGCGACGAGTGGACAAATCACGGTCTTTATTATCACCGGCGGATACAGCAGGAATATCTTCCTCTGTATAAGTGGCTTGATGTCCAATAGAGTGAAATTTGGTTGGAAACTTGGTTGGTTGAATTGCTTGCCCAGTATGTCGATTTGGACGACCGTAAAATGGTGAAAGTGCTAAAAAAAAAACCCTGTGACAGCTTTGAATAATATGCGGATGATGAGATATCTCAGAGGTATCAATCCTACCACCTCATAGGCACTATAGACACGGTAGATCTGGAGTAAGTTTTCGTCACAGGGTTCCTGTCGATTTATCTCTGTACCAAAGTCCTCCGTGCAAGACGTCGCGAATGTTCCCCTAAACAGGTGCCGGCCGGGCATTTGTATATAGAAGAATTATTTTAAAGTATTTGCTCATCAGTTGGTTATCAAACTGGTTTATCGACAGGTCAAGTACGCTAGTATGTATTTAAGAAACTAACTAGCACTATTTATGAAACAAAAAAAGGTTTTGTAAATCTACAATATCAGTGCAGATAATCATTCACTAGACAGACTACAATCGTTGATGCACTCTTATAGTATTATTATTCTTTGCTTTAACATTTCTCTTTTCAGTTCTTGATCGTACGGATTATATACCATATCGTCGCAATAAAAGTATCAACATCACCGATCTTGTTGCCGAAAAAACAATTCACTTAGAATCGACAAACATAACATCGTCAGCGACCAAAAACCAAACATATAAAATCTCATTCGAACCATCTGAGATGACGGGACGGTCAACAGCTCTGTCCCGAGATTTGGAAAAAGAAAAACACAATCGCAATGGTATGCTGTCAGTTGAAGAGATTCTAGCCAGCATGATAAACTTCTATTTAGCATTACAAAGTACAAAAAACAAGAACATGGAGAAATTAACTCTTCGCATGTATAGGGAAAAGTATGCGCAATCCACAACTAGGATAATCTCCAGATTATATTCAAATGGTGAAATTCTCTGATAAAGGGTGGTCCAACAGAAAGTGTGCATGTTGGCTATCTTTGGCAATTTTAGTCATATAGCCGTTTACCACACAACACACAACTGCAAAAGTAATATTTCATAAAATTCGTGAATTTTTCGATCAACATAATCACCCTAGTGAGTCCGGTATTCGTGCAATGGTGAAGCATTTTTTAGAAACTGGTTCAGTATCAGGTTAAAACCCATATCAAAATGCTCGACCAAAACATCACCACTGTGAGCGAAAGTTTTCATAACCAGCCAGGCAGCTCAATTCGTCGCCGAAATCAACAGTTGGGCTACACTTATGGCACTTTATGACGAATTTTTTTTAAATTGATCTTCATTTGCAAGCTTAATGCCTATAAGATCCAAATTACACAAGAATTGAAGCCTTTGGACCATCTACGACGTCGCTAATTTGTCGTTGGATTGGATGTTGGATCGCCAAAACAATTTGTCATAGAATTTGATCTTTTCCGATGAAGCTCATTTCTGGATGGATGGGTACGTAAATAAACAAAATTGTCGTTTCCGGAAAACTCATACAAAAATCACGAAAAGCCAAAGCAGCGGATTATAAAGATCGGCGGCATGATTGGTTCGTACTTTTTCGAAGATGAGGCTGAAGAGACAACCCCAGTGAATGCAAAACGTTAACGCAACATGTTGACCGGCTGGACGATTTGCGGTTTCAACGGGATGGTTTTACCACCCACACAAGCCATCAATCAATCAATTTATTGCGCACAAAATTTGAAGATCGCATTATCTTAGTTAGAGGAGAAGTTGATTGACACCTATAGACTTCTTCCTGTGGGGTTATTTGAAGAGTAAGGTCTATGACCATAACCCAGCGACAATTAAGGATCTCAAACATAACATCCAAACTGAAATTGCGGCCATTGACCCACTTGTGACAGTAGGATCCTCCCCTCACTCTCACTGCTCACTGATGAGCATCAGTCAAATTTCGAACCTTTTCTATGTAGTTATTCAGAACAAAATCATTCATTCAACATTCAACATTCATAAGAAAATGCGATAGCTAAAGTCTCTTAATCTCTTCCGAAAAAAGATCGATCAACACACCTTCGCCTATTTCAAGAAATCATATTAACACAACTTGATCGTACTGGACCAGTTATACTTATATTAGCTCGTATCAAAGAAAAGTTACATCTTAATGAAGAAGTCTTACGTAGCCGATGTTCCGTAAAAATTGTTTCTCCAATCTTGTTATTCTATTTCGTCTATTGCAGGATTTCCTCAGATTTGAAAGGTCTCTGTGATAACTTCGTTTAATTTGTGTCCTCTTCACTTTCAACCTTTGAAAATGAAAACAAAACTGATGATATCGTGAGCGAACTCCTCTTTCTGTAGAATGTTCACAGTATGCTCCTTTAGATGATAAAAAAGATCGCCTATCGTATATCAGCGAGCTGATTTCACTTGCTTCCGATAGCTCTCTCGCGCGGTCAACTTGTATCTCCTGTCCAATCTGACCACGACCTTCCCAACTTGTACAAATAGATAAATTTCCAATCGCATATCTTTAAAATCAAAACCAAAACTCTTGGTTTTATCAATCGGTGATCCTTTCAATGAGTTCATGTCTCAAAAACTGACAATATTCAACGCGGTTTTCTTTGATAAACTTTTCGAGGTCTATTCTGAATAGTCCTGTTGTTAAAACACAAACACGACTGACATAGCACACATTCCGTTCATTCATCGACTTTTTTGAGATTCTGTTGAGTGCACATCTCTTCAGAACTCCATTTCCCTTGACTCCAACCTTCATATTTTTATGATGCTCTTCCATCTTCTACCTATGCTATGGGTCGCACTTGGTTCCAATGAACCAATCTCTCGTACACTGCGTGAGATCAACTCTATGTAGGAATACTAAAAGAAAATATAAACTATCCGTGCTGTGAAAAGTGATAAATTGAAAGAAAGTCTATCTGTTGCCTAATCTAACCCTATTTATATGAAGACGCACATAACGAAAAGTTGTTTAGTCTGACCTTCAGGGATTTTTGCACGCCTATTTCTGGAAATAAACATCTTTATACGACCATCCTGTTCCTTAACCTAAGAAGAATTCGAAATCTTCTCGTGAAGTTACCAAAAACTCATAGATACTGATACGTCGTAATCGAAAGCCAACTCACCATCATCTTGCTCAATAGCTCTATTCGAAAACTTATGCGCATTTAGCCCAGCAGACATCCTAAGCACATCTGTATGTATAGAATCCACCCTTAAGCCATAGACTTTACTTGATGCTTCCAACGATGAACCAGCCACTTTAAAGTTATTCAACGATTTATGATGCTTGTCCAACAATGTGGACAGTGTGTCAATTAGAGATAATGACCATGCATTATCTTTGCTTAACTTATTCCCATTGTATATCTCAAGACACTTCTTCAGCGTTTCACTTTCTTCCAGAGTTGAGACTCCGCTTTCTCTAAGCAACGTACGACGACGAGCTTGACGACGCTCCTCCTCATCATCATTAATTAGAACATTTTGTACGCCATCACGAAATACCCCAGCTTCGGATCGTCGCAGTGGCGAATCCGTATGTGCTGGAGTCATAATAAGCGTCGCAATTTTGATTTAATTATTCAGCAACTCTGTAATGGAGAAAATGTTTATTTCACATCTTTAACTTCACTTTTGTTTGTACGAATTGCGCGTCTGTACCTTCACCTGCCGTAAAGATGCGATCAGTTCAGTTGAACTAAACAATTTTATTAAATATCTGGATTTTTCCAATTTGATGTAATTCAATGATTAGGGTTTAATTAATTACACAGCAACGAAAATATATGTATTTTTATTAAACGGCAACAAAAGCTTTTTATCAGTGTTGTGAAAAGAAAATTCAGTTGCTTTCAAATAAAAAAAAAAAATAGTAACGCTATTTCTTTCCATCTAAACATGATACGTCAAATTATGGTTTGTTGCGTATTCGCTGGGAAAACATGTATACCAGTTTGGTTTTCTAGGTCAATGGAGTGATGTTCGATTTGTGTGACATTAAGAAAGTGGGTTGACGGTTATAAAAAGGCAAATTTTGATTTTGAATTGAAATTGATATTAATTACAGTTTATTTTAAATTTTTACACTGTCATGAATAAACTACTCTACATTTTTTTTTTTACTTGGCAACAATGATGACGATGGGTCGTAGAGTTCTAAAGAAAACTCAGATAAGACATCGAACTAAGCGTCAAAGAGGTCCAAAAAAAAAGATGTTTAAATCATAAACGATTAAAGGGCATTTTCCACACCGGCCAGACTACGGATTCTGCAGGCAACAACGAAGTTACTTCAAACGCATATTTAAGATACTGAAATCTTATTAACTCTTTTAGCTCCGATGACTGCTGGCTCTTGCTGCGAAACGTTCTACAAGGCTCTTAGACGAAATGACGCTATGGAGAAAGGAGAAACAGAGTCTGTTATAGTTAAGCTGCACAAGAACAGACAGCCTGCTAATCAAAGATTCATTTTTGACGACCCTTAAAGAACCACACACTCGCACAAGACTACAGTCTAAGAAACTTTTAAAGGTCCAACTTTCTAAAGAGAGAATTGTTAAATGGAAGTAATCTGAGAAAAACCAACTGCAAACGCTTGAAGAAGGAACTTCACAACTCCATGAGTCTCCAAATCGTGAGGTTTCATAGTAAAATACAAGTTATCAGTGACTACGTAACAAAACTTAAAAACTATTCAAGAAGTCAGTAAAGAATCATTTGTAAGAGTGCTGGAATAACTAAATATCTAAGCAAAACGAAGGAGGAAGTCCTTTTCATAAATATTTTCGCAAAACGATAGAAATGGACACTCGATGAAACACCAATCTGGGCGCAGTTCACGAAAGTTTTCAACTCAGTCAAATGTAAGAAACACTTAGAAGATCTTAAGCCTAGATGAACCAACCCACAATCAGTTTCTCTCTGAAGTTGGGATTAAGCTAAGTTAAGTAGCACAAAACCTCTACTAATCTCTTTGATGACTGCAATTGCCAGCCCATGGTATAAGTCCTCTTCCGACAATCGACGCCATCTAAGGCGAGGTCTTCTGCGTTGTTCGTCAGCTACAAATCGAAAACTCGTCAAGCGTTAGTATTCATTCACTTTACAGGTGCTAGCTGACTTAATACCGATGAGAACCCATGGAGTTCGCTGTCATATACCCTCACCCAAAACCCGTCAACGCGAAACGGATAAAAACGATGCCCAAGCATGTTGTTCTCGAAACAGCCAAGTATACCTTTATCTGCCTTTGCTAACGGTCAGGTTTCTGTACCGTCTAATATATTGGTAAACTTGGTTTGGCTGCAAATAGACAGGGTCGAAGTTAATATTGGCTGCTCAAGATGATGGGCTATCCGCCATGGTCTTTCATAAATATTGAGGTGAGGAAACCATGTGCCATCCACAATGATATGTGAAGCAAGTACATTTCTGGTAATGAGCAGCATCTAAAAAAATAAAAGAAATCTCTAACATCTGACAGATATTGTCTTGATGTTGCACGTCTCATGTTTTGATATGTATTATCCCCGGATTGAATCGCCTAATAGATCCCTGCAACTGCACTGCATGTCACTAAATACATTATACATATTAAAACCATATTTTGTTTTACCAGTTATACAACAAAATCCTTAAAGCAGATTACAAACATATAATATAATATTTCGAAAAATTTGTGTATTATCTAAATCTAAGCCCAATCCAAAATCATGGCTCACTGTTATACAAACTTCCCAGTCAAACAGCGCCTCTACCATATTATCTTTGTTTTCATTTTCTTACCATTCGAACAGGTCTCTATAGAAAAACGTCATCAAATCAAGTTTCGAAAAAAGAATCACCCGCAACCAGCTTCCGTAGCAATTATGTGCCGGTGAATGTAAAATACTCATATTTAATCAATTCAAAGTAATTTCAAACACCATCCTACACATTGCACAAGAACACACCGATAATGAACGCAAAAGTATTTTTCTTTTCGTTTTTGGTAAGTGTACTTTAATTCAATCGCAAAATCCTTTTCATCCTTGTATTGCGCTTCTGCGTTTTCAGGTTGTTTTCTCCTTATTCCTCTGTGCCCTGTCGAAAACGAGTTCAAGAGATGTTGTTGTTGATAACATAAATGATTTCAAAGACCTGAAGAAACTCCTACGCACAAAAACAAATGTGCTTATCATGTTTATATCCGGCAACAAAGAAGCTGCTTCGAACGTCCGGGTATTTCGTGAAACAGCAGAAGCCGTCAAAGGTGTCGGTACGATGGTACTGATTGATTGTTCTCAGACAGAGAAAAGAAAGATTTGTAAGAAACTTAAAGTCACACCATCACCTGTGACCCTGAAGCACTACAAAGATGGTGATTTCCACAAGGAGTACGACCGCCAAATGACTCTGAGTAGTATGACGAATTTTATGCGAGATCCAACAGGTGATTTACCATGGGAAGAGGATCCAAAGGGTGTAGATGTATTTCATGTCCCAGATTATGCTACATTTCAAAAGTATCTGAAAAAAGATCCCAAACCAACCATAGTGATGTTTTATGTTCCCTGGTGTGGATATTGTAAACGTCTGAAGCCAGACTACTCAGAAGCAGCAACTGAACTGAAACCAAAGTACATTTTAGCAGCTATGGATGTGGAGAGGACGGAAAATGCCATGGCTCGAAAGGTCTACAACATTAGTGGTTTTCCAACGCTGCTTTATTTCGAAAATGGTAAATTAAAGTCCACCTATGAGGGCGAGAATAATAAAGCCGGTCTTGTGGCATTTATGGAGAATCCCTCAGCACCAGCTCCAAGCAAGCCCAAAGAGGAGGACTGGTCATCAGACACAACATCAGAAATTGTCCACTTGACCACCATGGGCTTTGATCCGGCAATCAAGGACGAGAAGTCGGTTTTGATAATGTTCTACGCACCATGGTGTGGACATTGTAAACGAATGAAACCAGAATACGAAAAGGCTGCGCTTCTGATGAAGGAGCAAAAGATTCCCGGCATCTTGGCTGCATTAGATGCTACTAAAGAAAGCTCAATTGGTCAGAAGTACGCAGTGAAAGGATATCCCACCGTGAAATACTTTGTGAATGGTGAATTCCAATTTGATGTCAATGTACGTGATGCTGATAAGATTATCAGCTTTATGAAAGATCCAAAGGAGCCACCACCACCGCCACCGCCGGAGAAGCCATGGGATGAAGAGGAATCCGATGTCGAGCACTTGAATGAGGAAACTTTTAAGCCGTTCCTCAAAAAGAAGAAGCACGCTTTGGTGATGTTTTATGCGCCATGTAAGTAAAATCGATTTCACTTTGATTTGCTCCTCGTAGCAAGCATCACAAATGTGTCAGAATCTATTTTCTTGAAATTGTTAGTTTGAAAATGATCTCGTCAAAATTTTTACGTCTCATTTACCATGGCAGGCAAATTCCAATTCGTTAAGAAATATGAAATATACTTCCACCTTAATGTTAACTATTTTTTATAATTGTAGGGTGCGGACATTGTAAAAAGGCCAAACCAGAATTCACTGCAGCTGCCGCGGAGTTTAAGGAAGACCCACGAGTATCGTTAGCTGCAGTGGATTGCACAAAACATTCCTCAGTCTGTTCTGTTTACGAGGTTCGCGGTTATCCAACGATAAAATACTTTAGCTACCTTAAAACCGTTACCGACTATAACGGCGGACGAACCGAATCGGATTTCATTAAATTCATGCAGAACCCCGAAGGTAACAACCAAGAATCAGCAAAACCAGAGCCATTTGGTTCATTTCCCGGTGTTGAGAACATTCTTATGCTAGATGAAAACATCGAAGAGAAAAGCAAAGGAATTAAGCGTCTTTTAGTAATGTTCTATGTACCTTGGTGTGGTCACTGCAAGACATTAAAACCAGACTTTGCTGCCGCTGCAGCTAAAGCAACCACCAATGCATACCGTTTAGCTGCTGTAGATTGTAATGTCCACCACAAAGCTGTTACAAAGTATAAAATTCAAGGGTTCCCAACCTTGTTGCTATTCGAAAATGGTAAACAAATTGATCAATATACAGGACCACGAACGGCTAGTGATATATTGCAATATGTTAGCAAGAAATCAAAAGACGAATTGTAAATGAAGAAGTGAGGAGACTTTTGCATTTATTTATTTTTACTTTTATTTTCTTAAAACAATGAATCTGTTATTAAGTGAATTAAACAAACAAGTATGCCGTACTTTCCGTAGGATCAAAGTAACAAATCAATCGAATCACTAACCTCGAACAAAGTTCTTTATGAAATCTCAATTCTCGAATCTTTCCTTACTCATGGAAGTATTTTTTTACTTATTTTATACTGTGAAATTTTAAATAAAAATAACTGTTCACGTTTGGTTAAAAATTTAAAATTTTTGTTTTCCTCGACTTTGATTTGTTTCGGTCAGTAAATGAAGGCGACTACGAAGTCTGAAATGAACAGTTTGTGCATCGAAACTATCTTGTTTTGAAAAGTAAACCGTTAGTCAAAATGTTGAGATTCTTAACTGTTAGCTAAGGAATGTACGACTAACCAAGCTATTAGCGAAGTGTAGTATTGCATTAGGTTACATACCACTACAATGGAGACGAGCAAAGGTTGTTTCATATCGAAGGTGGGGTTTCGTCTGAAACCGATAGAGAAGGTTGTGGGTAATTACCTGAGGGAGGAAACACTAAGTTGAACCCCTCTGCATCATCGTCAACATGCATACAGGGCGGACAGATGGACAAAGACGGCCCTGTATCAGCTAACAGAAACTATCCAAAGTACTCTGAATTCAAAGTAGATAGCATTGCGTGCCTTTCTTGAAATTGAGGGGGCGTTTGACAATACCTCGCATGAGCCTTTCAAATGTGCGAACTGCTGAGCACTAGATCAGCAGAAACACAGACAGCAGCTGGAACCATTAGAGTAGACACTGGAATAGGGTGTCCACAAGGGAGGGTATTACCACCATTTTTGTGGAGCCTTGTTGTAGACGAACTACTGGAAAAATTAATCACACTTGGCATCAGCTGTCAGGCGTATGCTGATGAAATAGTATCAATTGCCAGAGGAAAGTTTGAAAAACTCTCTGCGACATTATACAACGAGGTCTGAGAGTAACTCAGGAATGGTGCCTCATGGCCAGGCTAAACATCAATCCGACTAAGACCACGATAGTGTCATTCACAAAGAAAAGGAAACTTCAAAGACTCAAAGAAATGCGATTGTCGGGTACGACACTAATACCGGTCAATGATGTGAAGTATCTGGAACTACATCTAGACAGCAAACTACTCTGGAAGAATCACACTGATGAAACTGCTAGAAAAGCAGCCCGTGCTCATATGATATGTAAGAGCCTAGCGGGGAAGTTGTGGGACTGTACCCCTAACATTCTGCATTGGATGTACATAGCGATTGTGAGCCCAATGATCACATATGGTGCACTAGCATGGGCAAAAGGGACCAAACTGGCACTACTCAGAAAACTTCCACTCTTGGCTATTTCAAGAGATGACAGCGTTAAGGAATACAACTTTTAAAATAATTTGTTAACGAAGCACAGCAACAAGAAAGAATGGAGCGATGAATCCACAATCTATGGACTGAGCAACCACACCATAAAGTGGTATACAGACGGCTCGAGAACTGATGAAGAAACTGGTGCAGTAGTGTATCGGCCAAGAACGAAACACCATGAATCCATGTGCAAGAGTACCAGCATCTTTCAAGCAGAATTATGCGCCATAGAAAGATGCGTCCGAATTAATCTCGAAAAGTATTACAAAAACTGTAACATGGCAATAATGTCAGATAGTCAAGCAGCTATCAAAGCACTGGACTCCTTTGTCTTAAATCCAAACTGGTATGGTAATGCCTACAAAGTCTCAACAAATTGGGCAAGAAAAACAGAGTATCTGTCTGCTGGATAGCAGACCATGTGGGCGAGAAAAGGGGCAGCAGAACCCTTCACAGGACCTGAACCATTCTGCGGGATAGGGAAACACACCCTACGCGAAGAATTCAGGAAATCGGAAAAGGAGAAAAGGGCTAGACATTCAGGATCTCCAAGGTCTGAGATAAACCAAAAAACTCTTAGGAGATTACAATCTCAAAAGATTCAAAGCATGTATCAGTCTTAGCAAAAATAACCTACGCATCCTAACTGGTTTCCTAACGGGGCATTGCAAACTCAGGGAACACCTAAGGAAGATAGGCATATCAGATGAAGGTCTCTGCAGATTCTGCAAGGAGTCCACAGAAACTCCAGAACACATACTAGAATCCTGCGGGCCACTGACCCAAAAAAGGTTTAAATATTTGGGAAAACACCAAATTCAAGAAAAGGATTTACCGACCACGGATGAGCAGTGGCTCATTCTCAGATTCATAAAAGAAACTGGTCTGGATGATGTGCTCTGAGTAGGTTTTCCTTGCCAAGGCCAAAGCCAGAGCATAAACACTCCAACATAATTCCTGGTGATTTAAGCTGTGCGGGGGGCCCTGAAAGTGGGACCAAACTTCAAGGTATAAGTAGGGGGTACAATAGACCACAAGGCCGCAGTGTGCTACACCCTATATATATATTTTTATTATTAACCAAGCTATTGGCAATCGTAATTTAATTTAATAAGCACCGCTCCATCACTATTATGAGTTGGCTTTTTGCATCTACTTAGTTACAATACATTGCTATCTCCCGACATAGGTTTGACGATCGAACATGAAGTAAAATGTGGTAAACTTACGCTTCAGTACCGAATAGAAAATAAAATCGAGCTAGCGTGAGTAATAGGAAACAAATCCTTACAACCTAAATTAAAGAAAGGACTTTGTGGGAATGGCCCAAATCAGCTAGGTCTCCTTTTTCAAATATGGAGTGGAAGAAATTGTCTGCAGGTTTTAGTCCGGATATGTTCATAATTGACCAAATATTCAGACTTAGGCAGATCCCAAAACAAACTCAAAAAGTTCAGATCGATACTCAGCAACCCTATCGAGTTAAAGGCTGCATATGACGGCATGTATATAGACCAGGTACACGGAGCCTTAGCTTCTTACCAAACTCGTAAAGTTCTGCAGAATAGCAAGAGCGAAACCTCATTGCACTGTCGGTTTTACGACTTTTGTTACATTATATTTGAGAAATCACAAGCGAGCAGCTGGGGCGCACTTCTCTGCAACTATTTGTATACGCTGATGACACCAGCAGGATGGAGTGGTCTGTCACTAGTCCGTTTGCAAGTTTTGAAACAGAATCAGAAAAATTAGCTGTTGAACCATTTTTTTAAGGAATAAGGACAGCAGTTGAGTTTGAATCAAAAATTCAATATGAAAAATAGTTCATGAGGTATTGTGAACATAACATTAGGCTTATGGATTGCTCGGTTTTTTTTGATAAAACTGTTAGTCCGATTTAAGGCCACTCTTTCGAGCATTTATAGGTCTACCTCATAAAAAACGACTATTGACTTTCGAAGTCTGAATAAACTGCGGCTTATCAGCACACGGCAAAGGCTTTACATATTCGAGAAATAATTAAATGTAGTCGAATCGCTGACTGATTCACTGCTTGATTTTGCGATATAAAAATGAATCGGTGATCACTCATTGGTCATTCTATCAAAGTGAAGATCACATCAAACGGTGGACTGTTACGGTGCAACTGAGTCTCATTAACCTCTTTTGAATGCTCCTCATTTCACAAACCCATTGAACCAAAACTGAGCTTGTCACTGAACACGATTATTAGATTTAAATGAGGGTCGCCTTCAGACTACATAAGAATCAAATCCGCAAAAAAACTTCTCATGCTGATGCTTCTATGGTTGGCCTCTGCTACGGAGATTTGTTATGTCTAATCTAACTGGCGAATTGTTGATACAAATGACTTTGTAATCGAAGCCGCCGACCTGCAGTCCCTTGACTTGTGCTTAAGGTATTAATGGCAAACATTCTCGTTGTATACGAGTTGAAACACACAAATGTGAATGCTACTTACATCCCGGAAGTGCAGTAGTCATGCAGATATGCGGTGTTATTATATATTTTACATATTTCAACGGTTAATAGAGGACTCACAGCAATGCACATAGGATTGAGCTCGCCAAAACAGTCTGTAATAGGATCCCTAATGTTTTTTTATTTGAAAGCGTGAGTTCATATCAAACTTATGTTACAATGCCCTCGATCACGTGCCTAAAGCTCAAGACTTCTTGAAAAAGTCGGCCCTTACAATTTCGCAGTGCGAATGGTAGTGCCCTTTTTTTTCATCCTCCACTTACCTGTCTCACCCCATCGCACTACAAATCTGCTTCGCGGCGGTGTCTTTTCCTTGGACCCGGCACAATCTTCGAATTTATCTTGTCCAAAACCGTTTTTTTGTTTACAGCCGTCAACAGTGAATTCGTCCTTATCCGAGGGCATTACTTTTAACAATAGGGTTTTTATGTGGCGCTAGGTAGTTACCCCACGCGAAACATAGATATCTGGACGGTTAGACCCTTTCTGGAACTCATTGAACGAAAGATCCCAAACATTCCGGAACAAGTGAGCTGCCGATGACCCACGAATGGATCATCCGCCAGCATATATATGTAAGTACTTCAGGAGCCTGGCTAGTCCTGAAACTCTTAATTTACCTGACCTCCAAATATGTCGACGTAATTTTAAAAGACGAGCTTCTCCATAATACACCAGTATTTAGCTTTCGACCATCCTCACAGAACTGAGAGGAAGTTGGCCCGTATGCCATAAATGATCATCATCGTAGACATTGAATTTCTCCGAATGAATTACTTGGATTTTAGTTTAAAGATCTTTGAATGTTAAACAGAAGGAAGAATTCCCAAAACAACATTGTCTGGTAAAATAAGTTTTCACCTCCAAACGACGACCTGTCTTGCTTTTAGGTAGATCCCAGTCATTTCTATGCTATTTAAGCGTTTGGCTCAATAAGCAATTAAGCACCAATCCTCAACGTCTAAACCGGACGTTTATGCACCTCAAGTGCTTACGCAATGTTCAACCCTGCCACTTTCAAAATAACATGAAGTAAACCAGCATGTTGGCTCGACTGCTTGTTTTTTTTTTAGAGTTCCAAGTCAAAATTGTCTCTTGACACCGAAACACATTGTACGGAGAAGTATACGTCCTCGACTAGTACTTTGATCAACTGTCTTATATTTAGGAGCACAGTCGGAGATGACACAAATACAAAATAATCTCTCTGAAAGGTCAATGGCACTTCAACTGCTTTTTTAAGCGGAGAAACTAAGAAAACCAATCAACACAAATCTAATCTGTGATAGACAAAGGCTACGCTTGATATGAGAGTAACGATGACAATTGAGCATCTTTGTGCTGCTCTATTGGTGCGGCAGAAGGGAATAAGGAGTCGTTGGAATCTTTAAAGGCGAATCCCAATCCCAACTTTCAATTTTTGAAAAGTAAACCATTAGTTCCTAGAGTGTACAAGTTTAGAAACAGCCTGTAAAAGCACTGTTGAAATGTTTTCAACATCTCGATGCACAATACTGATTGAAGCGAGCTTTTTGTTTATTGAATCAACATACCATCGCAGAACAAAAATATCCTCACAATTCTTGGACGTTGCGATTTTTTTCCCAGTGACACTAAATTTTACAAAAGTGCACATTAGTCCGATTCCCAAGGGCCTTTAGTAGTTTATGAAAAGTTATGTTTTTAGAGCACGAATAGGCAACTTGGGGTGCACTTCTAACAGCGCTGGATTGACAGGTTGCAGCAGGTGAATGGCTGCTCAGACGCTTGATATTTAATCTGCTACAGCAAAACTAATTCGCCAACTTTCTCAGACTCTAACTTAGATTGCACTATCAAATTGACTTGGAGGCAAGAAATTCAACACTAATTGAAAACAAAAGCACAAAAAGGTAGTCCTCACGAAGCCAACCAAACCCATTACACATGTTAACCAAATCACAGAACAAAACACCAGCATTTTCCATACGGAGAAACCTCCATATTTTACTTTTTTTTTCATTCCTTTTTAAAATTAATTATTTCACATAAAAAACACTTGTCCACTCAAAATGCCGCGCGCAGAGAAATGCTTTTTATCGCTTGCCTCCAACTCTTGGTGCTGATTTCTGTGAAACCTTTGCAGCCTTTTGTTTTGGTTGCGACTTAGCCTTGGCTGCGGGTGGAGCTGTTGCCTTTTTGGCGGCTTTCTGGGCACGCTTTTGCTCCTTGGCTACTTTGATGGCTTGTTCGCGTTGTGCCTTACGTACTTCAGGTTTCATGTTACGTTTTGCCATGATTTCGGCGAGTGAAGCACCAACAATAGCACGTTGGAACTTTTGTGTCCGGCGGGTACGCTTCTTTTTGGCCTCTTCTTCGATACCCTTCTTGTGCTTGCGCCTGTAGAGCACAGTCCATGTTACTTTACGTGGATTACGCTTCATCAGATAGGAGCGCTCACATTTCTTATCGAGGAAAGTAAAGGTCTACAATGGAGGAATAGAGAATGAACTTCTGAATGCTCAATTGAATGAAAGAAAATTACCTTTCCGTCGATTTTGACCATGGTCTTGCCATGACCGGGGTAAATTTTGTACCCGCTGAATGAACACAAACCGATTCTGAAAAAATTAAAAAAATTTCACATTAATCCAATGGAGGTATTTGTTGAGGATAGAATTTCAAGGGCATTATTCGAAAAGTTGCTAGGATTGCATTAGAATTTATGAATTAGTTTTTCGCTTATTGGAAATACGTACTTCATCTTGCTGTTGTTGTCACTAGAAAGAAACGGAAATGGGCGACGAAATGACAGCTGTCAAATTAGTGAGTTTTGTTATCGCTGCCTGTGACATCTTGTGGTGAGAATGTACAAATGTATTTAGGTGTCATTTTTATACTAGAATATACAATAGAGTCTTAGAGGTGGGCAAGCTTATTTTAAAATACTCAATTAAGAAATTTTTTAATATTTCTATGTTTTAAGTTAAACTAGGCTTAGTTTATCCAGAAAGAATCCAAAGCTTTCAACTCCGAATAATGCCCCAAGAGATCAAAAATTTAAAGGAACGGGTTGTCTTGTTTATAAACATCCTTAAAACGTTTCAAAATAAGTGTTCCGCAAAATTTTTTCAAAGCGAATCACTACATCTTGAAGAATAAAGACAAAGTTAGTTGAGAGCTCTATTAAGAAGTGGAAAATCACGCATCGTTCGAAAAGTACAAAGTTATTTTGATATGCAGGTAGAGGTTACACTGATGGATTTTTGAAAAGAACTAGGTATAAAAGTGCCCAAAATTGAAATACAAAAATTTGAGGGAACTGTTCTCTTTAAACAGCTTATACATTATCAACTGATTTCTGCCGCGCAGAAGCTATATGTTTTTGGCCATTCAAACACAAATCTTCCTAATTCGTTGCTCTTTCTTTATATCATTTTCAATAATTGCCGAGAAAAACTAGATCTATGTAAACATAACGCCGTACCTTTCACAAATATCACACTGTAATGGTAAAATTTTATGGAAATGTCAATAAATCTTATTGGCCCAAGAATAGTGACACACGTTGGATATCCCCGGAAAATAACAACAATCTTCCAAAACTCCTCCCAATTGCTTGCGTACGCCGACGATATTTACGTTATCGGAACAAAGCAGAGTGATGTCAGTGGCGCTTTCGCGATTATTGAGATGGAAGAGGCGAAAATGGATTTAGCGGTCAACGAGGGCAAATATATGCTGTCAAGCAAAAAGAACACTCAATATCGACGTCTCGGACAGAACGTCACCTTCGACAGATATAACTTTGAGGTAGTTAAGGACTATCTATGCTCAGGCAACGACACCAGCGCTGAGATCAAACGAAGGATAATTCTTGCCAACCGCTGCTTCTTTGGGCTTAGGAGGAGGAGATTCAGCGACGAAATATACGGACTGTACAGCGAGATCCACCTAGCCAGAAGAATTAAGATCCAACGATTAGCGGATGAACGTCAATTCTCCGGTCCGAAAAGTCTTCGAATCTGCCCCAAGGCATGGCGCAGTATAGGGAGATCGAGACTCAGGTGACGCTCGCAAGTTGAAGGGGATCTCAGCCAGTTTAGCGTGCGAAACTGGAGGCAGCCAGCAACGAATCGAGCTGGGTTCCAAATAATAGCAGGGTTTCCCATCTATGTTAGTTCATTTATGATTCCAGGGTGGGTTTTACGATAAAAAGTAATTAAAGAGAATCCGCAACATGTGGCTCGAGTGGTATTGTATTGACTTCGCAATCGGCCCCCTGCTAGGGATCAAGCAAAAAAAAAACCTCAGTTTGATTCCCTTCTTACATACTTCAACTAAAACTTTTGCCAACAATTCAACTTACAAAGCTCAAAGTTGATGCATCCTTTAGCTCTCAGTTAACTTTTCAAATATATCCTGCGCATGCTTTTTGGCTTTTTGAGAACTCTCCTGGAAAACAAGGAAATGTCAAATGTCACAGAGGATAAACATATGTGTATGTATTTTTTCCTAGATAAATCCTTACAGTTTTCGGCACGCACAAAACCAAAACACATTACCGACAATTCACTGCAAATATTTGCATAAAAACATAAGAAATGAAATTAACACTTCGACGTTATTCAATTTTATTATTTTTCCAATTTACCTTCCTCATTGCGGATTTGTTTTTAAATAGTTTCTCATACCTGGCTCGTGGCGATAGGTTTTCTATGATTTTCATGTTCCTGTGAGTAAACAAAGGAAAAATTGCGAAATCGAAATCAAAGGACTTTTGTTTTTTTTTTAGGGCTCAAGATTTGTGTTTGATATTCTCCTATGTCTTGTTTGGATTTAGCATGTATTCCACTTATGTTTACCAGGTGAGTAAGATTCAAATTCATTTATTCAATAAGTTCCTATTTTATTATGTAAATATGTTTTACTTTGCCTTTTATTCATAGGCTGGTGTTGCAGATCTTTTATGCAAGAAATTCCGACTTCCCTTGGCAACCATCACTGTCTACTTTATCTTGTGCGTAGCTCATCACTTTTGGATCGTCTTGAACCATCAAAAGCATCCACATTCCTACCAATGGCCAACTGGTTTGACCGCACTTTTTATTATTCAACGCCTGTGTAAGTACATTGTTATGAAATAAACTAATTAATTAATGGAATGGACACATAATTACCCGGTCTGCAGCGTTTCCAAGTTCTTTGATTGGTTGTGGTCGTCTTATCTTTTTATATACAGTTTCAAGGTACCTACTATCTTTTTCCGATCCCAAACAAGGAAAGATTGAAGGAATTATTTGAGGGGAAATTTTAGGCTTCAGAAAGAATTGTCTTCTGTAAGTCCTCCACCACGTTCTGATATCGTCCACCTTTAATAATTGATTCGGCTATACAGAATATTGTCCTTTAATTATTATTGTATTCAGAAGAAGGTCTGCTATTATGATGACGACGATATGCTTGTATTCCTATATTGGCAATAATAAGGAAGTGATCCGAGCAAATGTTCGCTCTTCGGGACGCTGATTGTTCCAAAATACTTTTAGCTAAGCCTTGCGTCATCATTAGACTATCATTTTGATCAAAGAACTACCAAAATTTCCTCTTTTAGTTTTTAAACCAAAGAAATTTTCCAAGCCTCACATTTTTCTCTTGCTCGATGGATGACACTTTTTTGGTAGCAGTGATATCCAATTTATTCCAGTCTAGGGTATCCTCTGTTAACATTTTACGTGTATAACAGAAAATCGTAGGTGAAACCGCAGATATATATTTGTGACTTCATTATATGCAGTAACTTTACACCCAGAGGCAGTCAGACCCATTGTCATTACCGTCAATTTAGTTAGTACTCTAATAACTCCTCGACATCCTGACTAGATGCCGAGGTCTGAACTTTGGTTGTTACAGAACTATGTCTACATTGTGGTCAGAGTTGATGTTCAATTTCGTGGTCCTTCTTGTCTCTCTTTTGAACGTACAACATTACAAGCAATATGGTAGTTCGCTTTCCTCATTTAATTAATTTGTGAATTCTTTGGTTTTCCAACATAAAGCTTCCACTATTCCTCGTATTCATAATCTAGTTGACATCGGTCGTGTTTTTTTGCAAATCCGCTATCTGCTTAAAAAGTAGTTTGCATATTAATTACAACAATAATATAGTGATCAACGCTAAGTCAATTAATATCCGCTTTATATTAAGCGAATATAAAAGAGTGCTTCCAAATCATATTTTCTTCGTTTCGGATGAATTTTGACGATGAATTAGCAAAAATGTCAAACATTCGCCTACAATGAGCCATAGAGATGTCGGTGCTACCAATTTTTATGATGAACTATTAAGCGGGTGTGGATCGTTTTTTTTTTTGCGAACTTAGCTAACACGCGTGCACAGCTATCGTTAACAATTCCAACCACATCATTCGTATTTTTGCCTCCACCACCAGTTAGCTTTGAATCAGATCGAATTTCATCCTACTTTAAGTGTGCTTTATTGGTATGCTACATAAATTTAACAGATTGATAGTTGTTGCGATTTTTTGTGTCGCTTTTGTCTAAATACAGTCGAAAGAGAAAGGTCTCTGAACTTCAATATTTCCGATTGTCTCCCCCACACTTTAGATATTATGTGATCCAATCCAACTGCTTAGCTAGATTCTGTTTCCTTAAAATCCATCATTTTCTTTTCGTAATCAACTGAGGGGCGAGGTTGTCCCTTGTGCCGCAATTTAAAAAAATGCTTGCTTCTATGCTTGTTGGCTGTTTACCTGTTGTTACGATGCGTCTTCTTTAACTGTCAACTGCCTGTGACCAAGCTACCCTCCGCTTCTTTTCTGTAAAGTAAGAGTATCTGTCTGTATAATTCTACGGTGAAAAGGCTTTCATCTTGTCTTTGAACATCATATTCGTTTGAATGTTACATGGCAAAACGTGTGATTTTTGGCATCGGTAATCAGCGCTTATTTCCACTCTACGTGTAAATTACACTAACAACTTAACCCATATGCGCTAACTTAATGCAAGATATTTATCGGCGTTAACGCGGATATTAACAATGCTGCCAGACCTATTTTTAAATGGTAGCGAATACTTGTATGGAAGCGTTAAAACATGTGTCACATTTTGGGGAAATTAAATGTTAGTACTGCCAAATTAGATGAATGTGCAAAGTTAACGCCGATAGCCGTTTTTTGGGCTTTAAAACCAATGCCAAATCACACACCTAATATTTCGTTATTTACCGCCACATAGCGGTCTCTGCGCTACCCTTACATTTTTTATTCATTCTGTTCCACATGTCTTGCATCCTTAGTTCCTCCTTCATTCCTTAAATAAAACACTAAATTTCTTTTCAGTTTCTCCTGTGTACTATTACCTCTACAAACGCACAGCATTGCGTATGAGTGATCCGAGGTTTCACGAGAATATGGATTGGGTTGCTGAACAATTGTCCATCAAATAAATACCACACAACCATCAACAACTAATAAATAAAAATTCATTATTCCTAAACTTATAGTTGTCCTTTATATCAAATAGATACCACCTTGTTCAAAAAGTTCCCAGAATAGCCAACATATGGCGCTATGTTGGTACAACTTTTTTTTTGACATTCGCATCAAAATTGAAATGGTATAGCATGATGTTTGTGAAACGTACAGCGTTGTTGTATTTACATACGTTTTTTCGTTTGAAATGGATACAAAAACCGAACAACGAATTTGCATTCAATTTTGTGTTAAAAACGACATTAATGGCTCAAAAACATTTGAAATGTTGAAAATATGTTTTGGCGACGATTCTCTAAAGCAAACAGTAGAATACGATTGGTATGCACGCTTCAGAAAGTGTTGTGAAGTCGTCAACGATGATGACCGTTCTGGCAGACTATCAACATTAACTAGCCGTAAACAGCTAACTCACTATCAGAGAATTAGCAAAAATGACAAACATCTCGCCTGGATCTGTTCATGGCATTTTAACAAATCAATTTAGCTTAAAATGTTTCGCTGCAAAGCTAGTTCCCCAGGATTTGAATTTCCTTTAAAAGAAGCAGCGTTTGGATGTTGCAAAAGATAGCTTTTCTAGGCTGATTAAGATCAAACATTTATCAAATGCATCATTACAGTTGGCTAGACGTGGATTTATGAGTACAGACACGCAACCCAGACTTCAACCGGGTGAATGGTGTGCATCAACTGAGCCAAAAGCAAAGAAACCATGATTTCAGTCAAAAAAATGGCGATGCTAATTGTTTTTATTGATTAAAATAGTATTGTGCATCATGAATTTCTTCCTGAGGGCCAGACTGCCCATAACGAGTATTGTTTAGGCGTTATGACATGTGAAAAGACAAATCGTGGATTTTGCGTCACGATAACGCCCTACGCCATAACGTTTTGGTTATTTCGTGAGGTTCTTGCCAAAAACCATAAAACTACCATCCAACAGCCACCGAATACACCTGATTTGACACCGTATGACTTTTTCTTTTTTGACCATCTTAAGACACTGCTTTGGGGAGCAGAGGAGAGGATAGAAAAATAGAAAAATCGTTAATCGTTGAAGGCCATACCTAGCATCGAGTAGCACAAATGTTTCGAGGGCTGAATCAAACGCTTGCAGAAGTGCGTTGCAGTCAGTTGTGATTACCTTTATTATTTATTATTTTAAAAATAAAACTAACTGGGAATTTTTTGAAGAAGTTGGCAAAATATTAAAAAAGGTATTCTTTGGGATTTTAGCTTCCTTTACCTGAGAACAGTTGTTCAATCATGTATCTTAAAATGTAATATGTAAATACAAATACAAATACAAGTTTATATTGTATAAAATTAATTCTTTCTTTCTATTCATATGTTTATCGCTTTATTGTAGAAATAAATGTAATAATAATGATAAACATCTTTAGTAAAAGTCTATGTAAATAAAACAAAAAGAAAAAATTACAAATAAAAACAAGAAACCTATTTATATCGCTTGATTATTTCATTAATGTCACGTATTTACACACACAAGAAAAAGATAAGAAAAAAAAAAACAAAAAAACTCGCGCTTTTTGTATAAAGTTATCTAATTTTGCATCATGTGCTATAATTTAAATCTATGAAACTCCCTTTATGGTTTGTTGTATAAATCCTAATATCGACATGTTAGTATTTACTACATAAATGATATATTCATATATTCATAAATTGTATTGCTTCACTTCCTTTTATGGTTATAGATTGATTAGGATGCACCCTATCATTTTAGTAGTTTTAATTCAGTTGCCCTTGATAATTAAATCATCACATTATTTATTACTTCTAATTATTTAGCAAAGGCACACCGAAAAGCTTCTCCCATGATTGTCCAATGGCGTTGAGACAACTCTCAGCGTTTTCTTTTGTTTCAAATGTACACTTCCAAAGTTCTGACTTGTCTTGAGTTTCGTCTAGGAAATTAATGGCGAATATATTGTCCTCAGGACATTCGACATCGACTAAATTACTCATAAATTGTGTGAGACCAATTTCAATAGGTGTATCTGAGCACCGTGTCAACCATGAAAGATTCGATGCAGTTAAATAGACTCGTGTGTCGGTGGTAAAAAGACCTGATAGGCCATAATTTTGTACAATTTTTTCCGATTTCACTTCGCAAGCATTGAGGAGAGAGAACATTTTTAATTGCTCATTCTCGACAGTGTTGGCTAATCGATTAAGGACCTTCTCAGAGGTTTGATAATCTAATTCGCACTGGTCGGGAAGAACATTTTCTACAAAAAAAAAAAAAAAAAAACAAAAAAACAATAATTGTTATATGTATGCATCTTCCAGTTTTTTGTTTTTGACTTACTTGTAAAATATAGCAACAAACTATCTGTACGTAAAATGTCCTGTAAGAGTAGTAAAAATCCACCCCAGTCCCGTAGTATGAAGGCAAGTCCAACCTTCCATGGCAGCAATTGTATCGATTCCAAACGGTTTGCGGTAACACTCACAATAGGTCGCAACCATTTGGCAACATTGTCGTTCTCAGATGCAAATGCTTCCATAACATAGCACTTAACAGTGGACATCACAACGATACCATCGCTTAAGATTCCTGAATTTTCATTGTAAATCTTTCCTTTTACGATCCATTTAAAATGTTCTCCCACCTCCTCGAATTTCGTTTGGTAAAAGTAAAGCTTCAGTCGATGATCTACATCACTAAAGTCGGTGTAATTAAATTTATACTTTTCACACTTGGAAGGCGAAGAGGATTCTGATTCGATAAAACGTTGTGTGGTTCGAGACATCAACATATTTGTAGATTGAAGTAAACCTGTGAAGAGAGGACGACATTTATTTTGGCAATTCTAGCAAATGAGGAATTTTTTAAATCAAAGGATATGCTTCCTATAATTATTCATTTTATTCATTGGTAAGGATTAAACCGGAAGAGCAGGATAAACCTAGGATTTATGCCCAAAACACATGTGCAGAAAATCTACTTGCAGTACTGCTGGCAGCTCTGTCCGTGGAACAGATGTGCAGATATTTTTTGAAGTCAATCGCATCGATTGCTTTCATTTTACAGCTACTGTCACTTATGTGTGACACTGTTGATTGCAGCGGCGAATTTAGAAATAGAGATGTGTTGCAGAACAGCGCTGCGTGCAGCATTTATATTCGCGAATTTAAACATGTGTATTCTAATTTCACTGCACACAAAATTCTGCTCAAGTGTTTTGGGCATTTGACAGTCAATCTTCAACAAGATTAGTTGAAATAAAGCTGAAATATAGCTGATAAACAAAAAGTATGGCACCAATTTACGACGTATTGTAAACCTAACAGTTTCAGGTGAACGATATAAATAAATGTAGAACGAATCGCACATTTTTATGAAAATGTAATAATAAATGAAACAAACAAATGAAGCGACATGACGTCGATGTTGGAGTTAAATGTATAGTCGAAATCGGCGTGATTCATCGAATTTTATTGCACGTCTCTGAATAATATCTAGAAAGTCCAGGTAGGTTTTATTTCTAAAGGGTTTTCCAATAAGGACTTGACAACTTTTTTTTTTAAATAAAACGCAAACCATTTGAGATATTTCAAAAACTTTATTATCGGCTTGAAGTACAATCAAAACATTTATGAATAGAACTCGACTTCGTGCATATGGCCACCGCCGGCACGTTTAGCACGGTGATCATGGCGCGATAACGCTGACCATTCACAGTAACATGGAATTGACTGATTTGGATCGTTTGCTACGGACGCCTGAACGGCAACGATATTTTCGACACTTCGACCAACCCGTTGTCTCACTGACACGGCAACATCACACAACGATATGTAGACTCAAATTTTTGAACTAAACTTGTTATTGTCTACTAGGGCGAGAATTACGACCGAAAATTGGAATTAACGCTCTTAAAGTTGCAATCACGGACTCCGAATTTCGGTAGAAAATTTTTATAATTTGCAGACGTTGCTCATTCGTGTGCTTTACCATGACGAAAATGTTGAGTTTACTGAATAAATTGACAGTGATAGTTTTATGATTAGTGAAAGAGTGTGTTCACAAATTAAACTCAAAGTTGTCAAGACCCTATTGGAAAACCCGATAGATGCGAATTTGACTTAAATTTGGATAATTGGATTGGATAGATGCTTTATAAATTGAGGCTAGATCGAAAATTCGCAGCACTTTGGCGACATGGAATGTATGGTCATTCTAACGTAGGCTGTCACATACCGAGAGTGGAAAATTTTTCGGTTTCAACGATGCAAATCATGGGCAATGGCTAGGGGGAGAGAGAGAAGGAACGCTAGTCGGGGAACAAATTTGAAAAGCAGGAGTACTGTGGGCATCAAAGTAATATACTGGATTAGAAGTGACAGACAAGACATTATTAATAAAAATGCACTGAGGTGCAGAAATATTTATTTTGTGGGGATTAAACTAGAAATTGTTCAAGGCAACTCGAAAAGTAATTTTCTAATCAATCGAATGTTGTAGCAGGACATTTGCTGACAACAAAACCAAGTCTTGGTTCGGAAAACAGTCAGCGGGACATGAAATGTGCTGAAAGATTTTGATGTTATCTGCACATATCGATATAAACGAATCGAAGGACGAAGACGACTTCTTTGGAGTATACCGAAGCGGCGTTTATAGGTTTAGATACTTTCGACCTAAAACCAATAATAAAAATCATTTGTTTTAATGGAGAATTATTTAACATAAAAAAATATAATTGCAAGAACGGTTTAGTTCTTGAAAACTTTACTGAAACAGTAGTAACCACATCAATTTCTTTGCCATTTCGAGACCGCATAGAGTAATCGATGCGAACCCTGTTTAAGTTTGTATTTAGGAAGCAACAATTCCGAAAGAAAGGGCTTGTGATTGACATTAAGTCATATAAAAAACCGTTGAAGTGTACATTTCTATAATATATTTTCAGATTTCATCGTTTCGACTTTTATGATCGAACTCCTCCTAGAGTTTGTATAATAATCAATTAATCTTTTAAATTTTTTTACTAAACCTTCCTTCTGTTTCTTCTCTAACGCTGGTGTTATGTCCACCGAAAGACAAAAATAGCCTTGGTTACTTCCTTGTTCGTATTTCAACTTACGTTTTATGGTAAAGGTCGTAGTAAAGCATGGACTAGACAACATTACGCCAAGAAAAGGATTGAGATTTAACCACTTTGCAGGAGGTAAGACACGCTGTGTAACAGTTAAGTGCAAATTATGAGCCAGCGTCATAAATGGGTCTTGATCAGAGCGTGTTCAGTCCAGGTTCGGTAAAAACGAATGCAATAAAAAAAATCAAAATTGAATTTCAAATAACTCACCACCAAACATCGACGATAACATCGATTCCTCCTTCTTGTTACTTTCCTCTGTTAACGTTGGAATCTTCTTCTCTCCGTCGTCTTTGTCCGAATGAACCTTTGTCGGTGTTTTATCTCCTTGTTCATACGTTGTACACACACTATCTGTAACTGAGCCAGAAGAGCTGCTTTCCGTTAGTTGTACGTGACCCAACGGTGTTTTCTTTTCAATAACACCACCATCTTTCATATGCAATATTTGTGGTACTACAAAATGATCCTGATCCATAACTGTACCCAGATAGTCATCCATTGTTTCCAAGTTAGGCGTTTGTATAATATGATGATCTTCGGAGTTCTTACGACTCGAATGATGATCTAGCACTTCAATACTGCTCTGGCTTGGATTACTTATAACATCTACATCACTTTCACAATTCGATTTGAAATCATTATCTCGATCTGTTGTTGAACTACCGGCAACACTTTGATTCGAATCAAATGATTTTTGCGAACGTGATATTTTCGAACAAGACGACGATTCAGTGAGCGATGTAGCAGAACCTGTAAAGTATAAATGAAAAAAAAAATTGTTACATTAGTCTTAACATGTTAAGCTTAAGCAAACAAATTAAAAGAAAGATATTAACTTTGATTCAAGGATTGCATCAAACTCCTACTTAATTTGTTATTAGCAGTAAGCCTTGATGGTCCTTTACCTAGGTGATGCAGGCATGCGAAGAGAGAAATAAAAAAAATTATACAAAAAAACAAAACTCGAATTAGTATCAAAAGCATATATATACAATAAAAACAAAAATTAAAAAATAAAACCACCTGCAAATCGAGCAACTTTCACAAGTATTAGTATAGAGTGCATCAAATCAATTCAAACTGAGAAAAAATTAACCGAAATGTAGTTGGATCTCACCTATGCTACTGCTGTTTAGACTACTATTTTCACGTTCACCACTTGATTCACTTTTTTCTTCTAGCTCCACACTTGCAGATGGTGTTGGATCTGATTTCTTTGGATTAAATCCAATTGGATGGTCAGGTGCTCCAACTTCAATTGCTGCAATAGCAGGCTCCAATACTTCCTTAGATGGTGTAAATGGTCCCTTTTCAAGTGATTTTGGCATGCTGTGTATTTCAGCTACAAAGGAACTCTTGCAATCGGGGCAAATGACATCTGAAAAATTAAATATTAAAAAAGGATAAATAACTAATACGTTATGAGAATAAAATTGAACGCACCTCGCTTTCGATAAACATTTAGATTGTTTTCCCGAGAGAATTGGCAGCTACAGTTGATGCACCGATAAACCTTTTGATTCATTTCGGAGAGGTCACGCTTTGAAAGAATGGCTCGCAGTTTTCTTTCAAGTTCCTTAAAACAAAATAACAGCATACTAGATAATTTTGGTTTTATTTCTAATAAGATGCACTACATATATTGAAATCGCTACAGCTAATTGTTTCTTTTTCTTCGGCACAAGAGTTAAACATAAATTATATTTCGATGCCAAAGTCTGGGGTCAATCAACATCACACTCTTATTGGTCATGCACGGTTAAAGGAAGCATACGAATTTTACCGACTCCAAACAGTGGGGAGTAAAAGGGTGTTAGAAAAATTTCACTTTTATAACTTTGTCATTGTCCGCTGAAATGTTGTTGACGTCAGAAAAGTAGACAACTCTTTCTCTTTTGTGGGGTTGGCTGAGTTTAATACTCATACTTTTCGTTGGCAAACGTATTAACTCCGACGTGCCGCTTGAACATAAAAGGACTTTCGAGTATAATTCCAATGAAGTGACATACACATTCCTTTTTAAAAAAATATTGTGTAGTTTTCCACAACAGAATCATTTAAACATTTTTTCCAATTTTCGACTAAATGTTTTATTAAATCACTACTTAATTCTGTGTTTATAAAAACTACGCATTTAGTTAAATAGGACTGTGCTTAACAGAGAATAAGATTGTTGTTTATAGGCCCAGGCTCGAAAAATAGTGTTTTCCATAAAACTGATGACACCCTAAAAATTCTCTACCCCTCTACTCCTATTGCGTTATATTTTTTTCCCCGCTCTTTGGTGTTCTTCCCTTTTTTTCGCTTTATATAAGGTGAAGGTTGGGCTTCCTGAATTATTTGCATACTGGTACTTTGTTCTAGTGTCCTGCTTTAGACGGAGGAACCAGATGGACAGCATAGACACTCTTCTGATGAACCATTTTTTTGCCTTGGGTGACTAGTTTCAGAGACCCACCAGCAACGGGCAAGATCGACTCTTTCTCAAATTGAAAGTTTTCCTGTTTGTACGGTCGTCTTTGGTTTGGGACTCAAATATTGGTTTTAGGTCAGAACGGCAAAGAAAACAAGAAAAACCAATGCAAACTGTAAAAAGGAAAAGTCGCAAACAAAAATGAGAAGAAAACGACGACTACAGCCGAAACAAGGAACATTCCGACCAACAACCAAAATCTACTCGTACCACTGTGCTGGAGGATCATCAGACAATGAACAGCATAGACTCTCGCAACCAAAACCCAGCTCTAGAGTGACCCGTTGGAAAGGAAACTCAAAAAAATAGTTAAGATCTCTTTTTTTTTTGCTTTTCTACTGCGTTAGGCTTCTTTTCTGCCTTTAAAAAACCATTAAACGATGACGGATTAATGTTTACTTGGATGTATACCATACTACAGGTGAAAGGCAGGTCATTGGATCCAATACAAGCAATTAACCACTACCTATCAACTTGACGGTGCAGGTTATACGACAATTTCTTAGAGCAAAATATGAGGAATGTAAATATATGTAAAAGGACACATCGTCTCTAATGTATTCACTGACTGGTGGAACACTAATAGTGTCCAAAAAGGAGTCTAAAAGGAGGCATCTAAAACAAAGCTTTTCTATAATCAGTTGCATCAATTCTTTGTAATTTCATAAGTCAAACCCTCAAGGAAATTCTCAGCGAGAAGGAGGCTAATGAATAAGAACCATTCGACAAATTATCGTACAGTAAAACTATTTGCAATAATATAAGACTTACAAGCGGATAACAAGAAGATGAAACAAAAGAAAACTTTCAAATAGATCTTACCTGACAAAGTCCTTCCTCAACAGTGTAGACACGCTCCTGTTTATCCAACTTGATGGTATCAAAATTAATACGCAATGTATCTGACTTAATCCGATCACAACTCTCTAAGATTTTTAAACTCCACTTTGTTTTCGTTCTAAAAAGAAGAGAAATCTTTAAGTTTGCAAAAGCAAAACAACAGTTCAAAAACTTTACCTTTGATTTGAAGTTTCTTTCTCACGAATATAATTGTCTGAGACGGACAGAAATATGGCCTCTTTCTTATCAGTTGTATAAACAATATACGTCTTCTCATCCTCTTCCGGTTCTGAGACTAAAAACAAAAACATCAAATACAATCAAAAAATTCCTGAATGCATTCTTAATTAGTTACATTCTGGTTCATCAATTGTGTTTGAATATACATCTTTCAAATGAGGTGTAGTATCCATTAATTCTTCATCCAATTCCTCTCTATTTCCCACAGTTTCATTTGCTGAATGATAAGTGGTTTGATTTTGCTGCTCTGTCGAAATATTTTCACATGCACTTGCGTAAATAGTGGTACTTTCATCTCTATCAACCGATTGATCGATTTGTGATCTCGATTCACCTAATGCACTGTCATCAATTGGTGTTGATGTGGTAACAATTCTATCAGCATCTTCGTTTGTTTGATTCCCAGTTATTTCGACAAGAAAGTCATCTAAAATTTGCTGAGTTGTCATTTTATTATCTGAGCTTATGTCGGGTATCTTTGATGGACTCAACCCCAACACACTATGCATCATTTGAGCATTCTCATTTTGCAACCAACCAGCACCGTATTTCTCACGTAGGTTTTCAATTTGCTTCTTTGTCTCAAGATGATCTTTGTTACCTTCTACTGAAAGTTTCGTTTTTTCATTGTCCGCTGATATAGTGGGTTCTTTACTTGTATGCGCAACACTCTCAATTACAACTGTTCTCACTTTAGAACGACGATTTTTTTCAGTTATTGATGAGCTCATGTCAATACCCTCATCCTCGCCATTGAATTGAAAGTTTTTCGTTGAACCAACACTAGATGATGGAGTGTTGCTTGTAGACGACTGCCGTCCAGGGGTTGACCGACTACTTGATTTCGTCATATACCTCGCTGTGAACCCTGCATGATTATTATGTTGATGAGTTCCGGTCAGGGCTTTTTCATTTTTCGACAAAGGCTCGTAGTCTAAGATAAATTTAACAGTCGATGTGTTTTTATGGAGAAATTGGGCCGCAGCTAGTCGATGTTTTGGATGGCAGTATAAGGGATTTCCAAATAAATTCAGGTACTTCAACGTAACTAATGCACTCAATGGATACAAAGAATTATGGTCCAAGAGGAAATTATCCGACAAATCCAAATCTGTCAAAGAATCTAACTTCGATATGCCAACGAGATCCTCAATGAAATTGTTGCTTAGGTTTAGAACTTGTAAGCGCTTGAAAGTTTCTATATGAAAATTCGGCACTATACTTAGTCGATTGAAACTAAGATCAAGTGTTTTCAGATTGGGTAACCATTTAATTGCTTCCACACTAATCAATTGATTGTGACGAAGATTTAAATGTTGTAGATACTGGGCGAATTCCAACGAACAATCAACCGTTTGTAGATTATTGTAACTAAAATCAGCAACTTTAAGTTCGTTCCAAACGAATCCATTTGAATTATCACCGCCACAATGCGTTATGATTTCAACTACAGACTTAAGACTACGGGTGCATATTAATTGTTGCAGCTGGGATCGTAACGGTTGAATGCCAATAATTTGTTTGACACTAGTTTTTTGCACTTCTAATCGTTTGAGAGAGCGAAACTTTGATATATCAATAACTCCATCAAAATAATCATCACCTGGATAGTTGGTTATGCAAAGCAGCAGTGTTTTCTGTACAAAGTCATGTATTAGCTGAAGGTCACGGAAGACATTGGATTTCGAGTTGTTCGGTTTAACGACTTGAAAGGCTTGTGTTGCACCAAGTTCGGCTACATCAGCAATTAAAGTAAAAGAATCATTGAGAGCACGTAGTAGAGAACCTGAAAACAAATGAAAATTTATTAATAATCTATTTATATGAGATTAGGAAGTGATTCGGAGTTGCATTAATTTAGGAAACGAAAATGCCACATTTACTGCAAAAGTTTCATAATTATTTGTAGAATAAAGATCAACAAAGAGACTATTCAAACCATTATTGGCAATGTTCATCACATTCTTCGATACTAAAGAAATTGTTTCCAAAGAATTCGTTACAATTGGTGAAACAGTTACTGCCGCATATTATCTTGAAGTTTTGAAGCGTTAGATAAGCAGAATCTATCGTATTCGACGCTGAAATGCAGTCACACAGCACTCATGGTTGTGGTTCGAAATCAAGTGTATGTGTTAAATTATCCGCCGTTTTCTGTCGATTTGGCACCGTGCGACTTCTCTTTGTTGAAGTTAAAGACGTTAAGGATGCTTTATTGACTGAATTCCGACCATTCAAACAGTTTCGATACGGGCACTGAAGGCAATTCCGCAAAATGAACTAGAGCAGGCATATGAATCGCTATTGAATCGCTGTAACAAGTGTATTGAATCAGGAGGAGAATATTTCTCATAAAAACACCAAAACACCGAAAAATAAACAGAAATCGTATTTTAGTTATGTTGTCTAGAGCCTGTCCGGGATATTTTTTGCCACACTATGCATATGACCTTACACCTTTGGCGACAAATTTTAAACCATTTTTTCCGAATATTCCCGCGGTAATTGTTGCCATAACATAAACATAACTGTTTCATTGTCCTAACAGCTTTTCGTGAGTTTACCTGCTTGGCAATTTCAGATTTTCAAGTTAGCCAATCCAATATAGTGACGACTTTTTGGGGGTGATGTTTCGGATCGTTGTCTCTTGTAAGATGCAATCACAGCATTTCAGCGTGTGCCAACAATTCTTTTGTTTAAAGTTGGCTTCTTTGAGCACTCCTGTGAAAGTCGCCAACCGTACAGACCAGAAACAGCCGTTCTCCTTTTGGCATTTTTTTTCTTTAAAGAGCTTACCACTCAAGAGGGTATAAATACTCTTTAAATACTGAAGGACGTGCTAAGAATTTTGGAAAATTAGAAAAGAAGAGAAGAAAGATGTTTGGGCTGCGTAGTTATTACGCTCCATGGGTGGCATCAACTTGTTATTGCTGTGTTCTGACGGTCGAGATTCGAATCCTAAAGCAATAGCTTGGGTGCAACCAATTTGTAATTAAAACTCTTTTTTTAGATAATTTTGCGGGCACAGAAGCGAGGAAGATTAATTTTAACATCAACAAAGTTAACCGACGTTCTTTATTGTAATACCTCCCTTAGTGTTGTGGTTGTATTATATGCAAAATAAAAAATTCGTGCGGGGCAAATCCAGGGCTCAATCCATCAATTATGTAACCGAATTTCAAGACCAATGCTGCATAACCACAGATGCCTTTCGAAAGGGACAATAATTTATTCAAACTTATTTTGAAAATCGGTCTTCAATTCGCAAAAGTATATGTTCGCACGCGCTCAAGGTGTTATGAACATGCTTAAAGTGTTTGCACCCAGCGCGGACGATGGAAAGCTAGGAAGGAAAGAAAGATAGGTACCCAAGTACGTTGGTTTTGAATGTTTGCAGATTATAATGAGAAGGCAATACAGACCTCGGCAGGGCATTCCACTAACAATTTGTTCGGCTTAAAAATGTATCACGATATGTCAGAGAACGTCCGAAAGTATTGAGAGTGTACTGATGAGCATTCGTAGCGAAACGGGTGTTTCGGAATGCTACCGGTGGTAAAAGTAGCCTCATCACCGAACAACAGAGTTTGCTTTTTATTATGTGGATAAATATCGTATCAAGTACACATTTTACGCAAAATCAAGAACTCATCAACGGAATGTGGATAAGAAATCGTGGCAGCTGTGAATTAAAGTGTGGAGAAGATGTGAAATTGACGATTTGGTGTCGGACGGAGCGACGATTTGGTGTACAATATTTAGCTGGTGCGGGAACAAGTCAGGAGTCAGGAGAATATGGTTTCGAAGGAAGTTTGCACGTTAGGTATTTGAACAGAAATTTACATTTCTGGAACAGGGAAATCTTGAAGAGACTGTTGGGACTCAATTACACTAACGAAATTGTACTGTTCTATGTGGTTTTACGGTGATCTTACTTTTCCAAAGATGGGACCGGAGCTTTTGAAATTGTCCCGAAAATTTGAGAAAAATATATCCGGTCGATTTATAGGTTCAACAGGTTGCCACTGTGTACAATACGGCATAGGGAACCATTTTATTACTGAGGACACGAATCAAAGATAAAATTTTATCGTGAAATGGACCACCAAAATCGTGCGTAGTTTGATGCCACCCAACTACTATATAAACTCCTTAATGTGTGCCAATTATCTTGAAACTATTCAGGCCATGGAACCCAATATTCAGTGCACTACTGATAAGATAGATCCTAAAATGCTCGGTTTTGAAAAGTAAAAAGTAGAGGATTATTTTAGATTTATTCAGACCGGGAATGAGGAAGAATGAAACCTATATATGTATGTATGTATATCGGGGTATGTATATTTCCATCATCGAAAGCCCTTCATAGAATCCTCATACTGTGTAGACTGTAAGTCCTAATTTGGAAAGATGATAAAGTTGAACCAAACTCCGCATATGACTTAGTTCGGATCACACAGCACATATGAAAGCTAAAATGTGTCACATCACTTCGAAAAGATGCAAAAAGCAAGATTGATCGTTACATTGTTTGAAGTTAAATCGAAACCGTTTCGATGCGATAAAAAGTTGATTGCGCAGGTACAAACATATACACGTTTGTATATATAAAAATACAGACACATATGAAACCGCAGAGGTTCAGCCTTTCTTATCAACTCTCTTCTTTCTCCTTACCTGTTGCCATTGTCGACATTTACATATTTACATCATCGAAACAAATAAAAAAAAAAAAGATACCAACAAACAGAAAGCGACGATTTGAACATGATTTCGCTCTGATTTATTGCAAAAACAGAGAAAATTTAATTGCCTAACGTCGCTAAAACTAAATCGTCATTTCTTTCATTTCATTTTTCGAAGATTTTTCAAATGGGGCATCTATTTTTGTAAACACTGCGAATATGTTTTGTTCTATATTCTCATCCCTGTAGCCCATTGTTTACATTGCAAAATTCTTCACAGAACTAATGTTTCTTTTATCATTCCAATTTCCAACAATAATTAGAGATACATTCTCAACAGCTCTGATGATAGACAGAATCCATAACAAAATTATAATCAAAACCAACACCCCACTTGTACTCACCCGTAAGAGTTAACTTGAATTCCGAATTTAAGACTTTATCACCATTGTTTCGTAATAGATTGGCCAGGTCTGTAATTTTTTGTGGATCCATGATCACGGGGGTGGTGCTGGCGGTGACGGTGGACCAATAATACAAGATCACTCCTTCAAACAATCGACAATTGGGAAAATCTTGAAGATTTTCAAGTCATTCATTACGCGTTCCTAGAGTTCTTTTTTTTGTATTTTTTTTTTGCAGTCGTTTGCACCGTTTTTTTTTTCTATAATAATAATCTGTTTCGTTTGTGTTTTATTATTTTTCTTTCTTTTTTAATGAGTCACTTTATTTTTGAGTTCATGGCGTTGCTTTTTCAATTTCTTTCTTTTTTGTCTCCTTTCTCCTAGACCAAATCACGTTGCAAAGCTATGCTCACGTTAATATACTGCGCTTTATTGTCATAACACTTAAGAACGATTGAATTTTGAATAGATTAAACAAAATAATAACAAACGGTTAAATAAGCTTTATTAGAGAAGAAAACAAGTGAGAAAAGCAAAAGTAAATGAAATCTAGTTTTAATTCCTCTGTGTAGCTACTTTCCGTGGGAATGACATCTTTTTTTGTGATGACATCAAGTGCGATGTTGTCAAAATAAACAGCAAAGTAGAACAGCTGTTTAGGTGGTGTTTGGAAATTGGTGAATGTTATGTGGTTTAAATCATTGGAGAGCATTCAAGTAAGCGGATGGAAGCGATAGGTGTCGCTTTTGCAGGGATAAATTTATGAAAATCAACCGGAAATGACGGTATTATTGGGAAATGATTTTCTTTTCAAGCAATTGCGCGCCAGCTGTGTTTTGAGTTTTAAGATATAAAACATATTAAATTCTTTTATATACATGGTCTAAATCATCCTTTTCTATGTATTACACATCACTGATTAAAAGAGCCAACAGGTGAGTTCCGAAAGGAAACGGCAGAGAGCTACATTTAAAAACGGCCAAGATCGCAGAGAGATTGGACTAGCGTTAAAGTTTTACCGTAGAGAAGATTAAGTCGGTGAGAAAACTGGTTGCCCTTACTTATTATTATTAAAAGATGGGCATTTCGCGATCTTATGCTCCAGTCAATTTCGAACGAGCCATAAAGAAAGCCTAACGCACTTAGGTGCGTGGAATATGTCTAAAGTTTTCACTATTGGGGAAAGGACCTAACAGAGACGCCAGGAAGTATACCTTTGACCTTCTGATATTTTGAAGAGTCATGCGATCTGCAGTTATAATTACGATACCCAACTACATTATTGTAATAGAAATCCCAACTGAGGACGCATGCAGCCCTTCCACAGACTCGGGTCCTGAAAAACTATACTCTGAACCCTGCCTAGCTGTGAGCCAGTTTTGATCGGGCATTCAAACTAGACTGCCTTCATAGAAGCTATGTATTCTGAAAGTAGCTTAGAAATGGTAAGACGTTCAGTAAGGTTTTAAGCACAGCTTAGCTGTTGTTTTAGAGGTGGGTTGGGTACTTTAACCTCTTTACTGATTCCTTACAATATAGTTCATTTTCACCAGGATTAAGTGAAGATGTCTCTACTTAAAAGACGAAGGAGTTAAATCCAAAGTTGTCGCCTTTTAAAGCAATACAACTACCACATCATAGATCTGTTTTCGACTCGTCTGAGAAGAATGACTACATTTTTCGGGCAAACAGTCGCTAGGCATAATCCAACAGATATTCCATTGAGAGCATTAATCAGTGAGCTGGTCAGCATGCACCACTACATTCAAGAAAGGACGCCTCCCTGAGTGTAATTCCTGTTTAGTTCTAACGTAATATATTGGCGGTTCTCACTACCCCAAACCAGGATTCTATTCACCAGCGTTGGTTTAGAGAAGTCTACGCTTTGTTATGTGGCCGAGTAACACATACGGCAAAAGATGTGTTGTCGAAAGCACCCTCAATGTGGATGGAAATGTGTGAATTTTTTTGTTTATCATGTGCACCGTCAATTTTACTCACCAGTCTTAAAAACGCAATCTCGTAAGATCTCTTATATATGTAAGCGAATTGCATTTTACATTTTGCATATTCTTTTTATGGGGAAAACAGACTGATTGGTCTTGAAATTCCTAATTGTGGTGTTACGGCTAAGATTGAAGATTCTTATAAGAGGTTCAGGAAGCTGGGTGCAAATTACCGTACACGTTGACGAGTGAGTAGATTCGATCCGCGATCGAGTAGCGTTGGAATGATGGCAGATGAAAGCTCACGCATCGAATGGAAATTTCAAATTGCAATATTAAAAGTCTACACCTATTTCTGACAATTGTTAATAGTCGTTAGAACAAAAAACAATTCCTGAAAAATACTCGATTGCGGATGAAAGAATGTCAAATTACTGGAAAAACTCAAAAGCTTGTGCTGGACTTCCAAATTTGTGTGTCTCAGTGATGAGTTGCTCGATCAGGTGTGCTGTCATTTGCTCCCTGATTTTCAATACCTTTCAAAAATTCACTTCTCATTTGAAACTTGACCGTATTCTGATTTTCGAACGAAATGAAACAGCGAAAGAATCATTGTTCTTGGTTTGAAAATTCGTTTAAAACAAAAAAAAAAAAAACACTGTGGCGCTGGCAGCCCGGTATGGGCCATGGCCTAGCTTCTTGACACTCATTTGTGTTGCTCATGTTGTCATTTTTGTCACATCTGAGCGGGGCGCCTACGGTTTATCGCCGAGTCCGAACGGCACTCTTAGAAGCTTTTTCGTAGGCAATTTTACTTTCGGGAGTTTGCCATTGCCCGCCGAAAGGTGATGGCGATTTGAAAAATTGTTGGTGACCCAGCCAGGAATCGAACCCAGACTGTCTGCGTGATAGCCCAATGAGCTAACTATCGCGCCATCGCCATCGCGTTTATTTTTTATAAAAAAAAAGTCATTTGATTCATTATAAATTGGATTTTATGGATCAGTTCATCCAAAATCTACGAGGCCAGTTCCGTTAAGACAAAAATTCCATACAAATCATTAAAAATGTATAATTTGTACTAAAAAAAAGTTTACTTTACAGGTTTGCACAATTTCTACCTACGATATGATATAGAGTACTGGCGATTCTAGAACTCAGGGTACACTAAGTTAAATGTGGAGAAAATATGGCAAATAATGCCATCGCCAAAGAAAGGGAATTTCCTCCGCTCATTTTGAAGGAAGTGTTCCAAACTATCTTGGTATCACTGAGAAACCGATCGAACATTGTGCTTCGAGATCTCGCACTACAAGCGGTAGACGTTTATACCACCCTGTTTAATTATGCCCATTATCCAGCGCATTGGATGACAGCGGTGGCGTTTCCCATTCCCAATAGGGATAAAGACATGTCCAATCCGGCGAATCTTCGTTCGATAAGTTTACTTCCGAATATCAGTAAGGTTTTCGAAAAAGTGAGCAATAGAGTCCTGACTAAGTGGATTGAAAACAAAAATATATTTCCGGATAATCAATTCGGTCTTAAGGCGGGACATGATAAATCACATGCCACGTCTAAACTGGTATCTGATGTCCAGTAAAACAAAAGCAAAAAACAGTGCACAGATGCCTGCTTGATTGACTTTGACATTGTGTGGTTAGAAGGTATTTTCTTCAAGCTGGTGTCAAGAGGGCATAAGTAAAAGACTGCTGTACCTAGTACAGCCATAAGTTCTGTTACATTTTAGAAGTGCAATAAAAAAAAGTCTAGTAAATCTTTTGCCATGAAATTTATTTCTTACATCATAATACTTGTATATAAGTTTGAAGAAAAAAAAGTTTTACTCATGATGGCCACCTTTAGCTTTGACGCAGGCTGTCCAAATTTTAATGGGGAGTCTTACAGGCCATGCTCTCCAGCTCTGCTCTGACTACAAACTGTAGTCCAGCAAATTTAAATCTGGACTTCCTGATGGCCAATCTGCAACAGTGATCAAATCCGGAATATTGCATCTAAGCCACTTTTGCGTCATTTCCCCGTTGAAAAGGAAGGGTATTCGTTAAGCCCTTGACAACACCTTCGAGAACATTCTCCAGGTACACTTTTGCCCCTGTTTTAACACCTTTTTCGTAAAAATGCAGTAATATGACACCTTGATGCGATAACCCCCACCAAACAATTACAGAAGCGGAATTGGGTCCGCGCTGAACCCTCGGAACAAATTTTTTGTTTCTTTAGATGACGTTGTCATTCTGTTTGTTATAAACTTCTTCTATGGTAAACATTTTTTCATCAGCAAATAAAATATTTTCATGTCCATTAATCGCGTGCCACTGTAACAATTGTTTGCTTCTTTCGAGTCTTGTTTTTTTCAGGTTGGGAGTTAAGAGATGTCCCGTTGCTCGACGATAGGCTTTCATATAGAGATCATGTCGAATAAGCCTTGACATGGATCTAGCGGACATAGCCAATTCTTTTGACATTATCTTTTGTTTCCGAAGAGGATTTCTGCGAATTCGTTCACGCACAGCTTTAACTTTGGCACTCGTTCGAGAGACGCGTGGACGACCACTTCTTGGTTTGTCCTTTACTTCTGAAAGTTCATTAAAACGTTTTATAGCCCGATAAACAAACATTTTCGATATACCAAGTGGTTTGAGAAGTTCGAAAATTTGGTTTGAATTTTTTCCGCACTTATGCAAAGCTATTACTGCGACACGATTTTCTTTTATGCTCCACTCCCTATTAACTGATCGAAAGCTTAAACCAAACTAGCTTCTATTCTTTACTTATATGTAAGTACACGTGTTAAGAAAAAAATAGTTAACGGAAATATTCCTATTGAAAATTATGAGCAAGGGATACTTGAAATCTTGTACCCCTTTTTCTTTTTGATATGCTCTTCAGTTGAAAGTTCATCGTGAAGTATTACGATGCGACTTCTGCTAGAAATGTTGACTCTAAAAATGGTCCGCAACAAGGTGCTATATTTTAACAATGTTTGTATTTGGTTGTCCCATGTGGTTCAACATGAGAGAAAGTCTGTTCGAAAAGATTTGGGTGTTTGATAGGCCTTGCCTTCGCTTATACAGAACACCAGAGTCTGAGTACATACAATTTCATCCTTGTGAGGTCTTGCACAATTTTATTATTAAGTCGACTCGAAGGCACGTTGCAAAAAGAAATGACCTCGTCAAACAACCTGATCGCATGAATTACGAGAGTTCGCTTTGATGGCTTTAATTCCTCCAGAAGCGTTCTTCTACCTCGATATAAAAGGTTTGATTCAGGATAAATTTGCGGTGCTGCTAATCCTCCACGTTGCTCGAACAGTTGCTGACAGGCGACTCAGCTACGACAGGCACTGCAGACGGCAGTGGGGAGCGTCTCCGGTTCAGTAGAGCGGAAGGGAATCCTGATTTGAGAGCAGCACCAATAATTTTCGTGGCTTATCGTTCGTCCTTCGTCGTTCCCTTCCAATTCGAGACGCCAAGTCGGTATGCTTAAATTTAAAGTCATTGCCGGCTTACATAGTTTAAGTAGGTTAATGTAGCATTAAGATAAATTTAAAAATAAATACAAAAAAACATAACATATCCTTTGCACCAACGACAAAGTTTAATTTTGCAAAAAATTGTATATTTAATGTCAATGCTCCGACACTCTATCCAAAACACTTTGAATAGTATTTTGGCTACTGCTCATACACCATTAGCAAAGTTATGGTTCAATCAATCATACTCTCTTGCTGATTCATATCCACACTTTTGTGTTATGATGTCATTGGTACAAACTCATGATTTTATAAGAGAGACAATTTACGTAAACGATCGAACAAAAATTATTTGAAAAGTATTACACTAAGTCTTAATTTTTAATCAGCAAGTGTGTCAGTGTTTAATTTTTTTTGTTTACCTGTGTAATCAGATGAATGTTTTTGAATTTGGAATTTGGAATAAAACTACACTCATTGACGAGACAATAAATCTTAATTTATTATTTTTATTTTTCTCTTCTTTTTTTTTCCTATAACTTCTTTGTTTAACAAAATATGATGAAATGTTTTCACAGTAAACCATAATACAATGTGTTTCACAATAATATTTTCAATGATTTCCTATTTTACTGTAAATAATTTTAAAAACAAAATATGAAAAAAAAAGAAACTTAAAAAAGGACACAAATTCAAAACTGGATCAATTTCATTGCCTTTGCAACAAAAGTTTGCTACATACCACCTTAGTGTAGGATAAGAAAACTATTTCATACACAAACAAACAAAAAAATTAAATTAATTCTAAACGATTATAATTTATGATATAGGACGTCTCTAAAACGTCCTATTTTATTTAACTCTTTGTTCTCTTTGTATTACAAAATTTGCATAAAAACTTAGTCCCCTATTAAATACATTTTCTTATTTTGTTTGTTTGATCTTTGTTGTCTATTGTGCTGGTGCCGGTGTTGGTTGCGGTTGCGGCCTTAAACGACTAACAAAAGCAATGCCGCCACGCAAAATCTTCCCCACAATTGGTGGCGATCTTCCGGCAAGGGCTTCGATTCCCATTCTTAGTTCGGAAAATGCATTCCTTGTATATGGATTACGGTGTGAAGAGTATCGCATTTGAAGGAAGTGGTAGTACACAAACGGTGTCATAAGGCCAGCTCGTCCCCTATTAAAAAAAAAATATATATATATATATATATAAACGTACATTCATATTGGCATATTATAAAATAAAGGTGGTTAAAAAAAGGGGCAAATTCTAAAATAAAATTTCTTCTCTTTTTCACTTATCACTGATATTGCTCGAAGATCTGTTTCTCATTCCACTTTTCCACTGAGTATTTCTTTAGACAAAGGAAGTTAGTTAGAGTTAGGGGGGTGAATCAAAAAGATATTGAACCAATGTGTTCTAGAAAAATGTGTTGGCATAACCTTGCTGGTCAACAGACCAGATTTGAGCTCCTTCGCCCCCAGTCGCCTTGAAGAGCTAATTTGTTTGATTGCTGCCTTGAATTCGGTGTGTTGTGGTGGATTCATTATCCCCTCACTGTTTTGGAACAGTGCAAAATATTTTCCGGACTGTGGTTCGACAATTTTGCTGATTCCACGTCCATATTAGGAATTGTGCATATTACAAATAACACTCCATTGAATTTTGACTTGGGTTCTAATCCCATCCCTATATGGCTCAATTGACACAAAAACCAAAGTCTGACACAAAACCTTGCCAAGTGTTGGAAATACACGAAATGGATACACGAATTGAACCAACAAATTTCAGGGATATGGCTTATTACCATCCTAGAACGATCACCGAAAAGTCTCTCCACCATAATGTGATTTTGTTTCGTGCGGCTCTGAGCAGATAGCAGCTATTGACCGCATGATTGTTACCAAGAATGTATTACCATGATCTACGCATTTTAATGGTAAGAACTTAAAAGTATGGATGAACGCGACGTTACGTTCAACACAAGATACAAAATCACGTCTCCTTTGATAAAAAGAAAGTTGGCATAATGCAATCATGCTCATTGGTTTTAGTTCAATTTCATTGAGATTACTGATAACCTCAACGGAAATCTTTCTAAAAAGTTCATCAAATGCAGAGTTTCTATGTTATACCATGTTATACTATTCTAAAGAGACACGTGACATAGTTTTAGTGTCCTGAATAATAGATGATTAGATACCAACGATTAAGGTCATTCTATTTCTTCTTCAGTATCCTAAATCATAAATCATTTGATCTGACTGTAGCCTAGCTGTATTTAGACATTTATCAAATAGTCTAAAAAAATACTTCAGCTCAGGCTTAGTTCAGCCCATTAAATTGCGATCCCTGTTGCTTACAAAATACTCCATAATAAAGGGTTTTTATTAAACTCTGAGGACTCGGAAAATAGCGAGAGGCTACTTTCTAACATCTACAAATAAATCTAACCTATGCCTTGCAATAAATATAGTGACATATCCCTGCTAAATGTTGCTGCCTACACAATCCTGTTTGGAAATCTGAAGCAATTTAGTCGCCAAATTCATTGCCCGTAATTTATGGGCATGACCAGGCAACCATATTAGTTTGATTTTGGGGAATCGGAGGTAGAGACGTTTCCGATAATAACCGGATAATAAGTTTTATTCCCGAGCAGTAGGCAAATTGTTTGTTAAAGCTACTGGGCTGTTAAATTACTTTAAAGATTGCGTGTATATGGAAAGACGGAAGGAGAATCATGTCACATTTTCAGAAGGCTAGTTTTGTCTTGTATTTTGAAACAATCTATTTATGTGAAAGAGTAATCACTGAAGCTACTCTTGGGATCTGGAAATTAGGTTCGAATACTTCTTAGGGATGTAACAACGAAGAAGGGCTTGAAGAACCAAGGTATAAGGAATGTGACCTGCGTTTGTTAGAGGTGAGGAATGTAAATTTTATAACTGAATTCTGAATGCTGAAAGGATTCGATTTTTCGATCTAATTTATTTTGACTTTCTGAATAATTTATATAGGTAAAGGGGGGTATCTTTGTTGAATAAAAATGTTTTGTAAAGCTTAAAAGTGAATTAGAAGCGGAAGTCCTAAATCCTCTGCAATTTGAATTTTAAAAAATAACTTACATAAATGTAGAAATGATTGCCATCGGCATGATAAATATTTCCGAGAATGCGATAGCTCTCAAAATATTAGTTGCCTGGAATTCGACCAGCGAAATAAGGAATCTAGCGCCCCACCATGAATTCTGTCCAATTAACTGAAAAATAAAAATATAAACTATTAGAAAAATATATAACAACATTTACTATACATATAGGTACATGCATCCAAAACTATTAAACGAAATCTAGAAAATGTACTCGGATCAAGTCGAAAAAAAAATGCGTTTTACACGAGAAGGTACTTCAGAAGACCGATTCCTAAACACATCATAGCACCCTTTGTATGCTTTTTAGTGTAAGATGAATTTTAAACCCAGCAGTACTTACCTACCGTGCCATGCGACCACCTTTCAATAACAATAAAATAATAACTGCAGTTAGAGCATTAAAAAAAATAAATAAATCAAAAAGTGATACAGGGGAAGTATGCCTCATCCATTTAGTAGCATAGAAATAAACAAAAAGAATAACAAAAACCAGACTTAAAAAAACTGTAAAGGTTGGCCTTTCTGGGTACATCGGTCCAGTAAAAACAGCACACAACAACCTTACAAGTGCTTAATCTCGTTACAGTTTGGTTATCGCCTAAACGGTCATCTGAGTTAATGAAAACAAGTCCATACTAGTTCACCCGAGCAATAAACACAACCTCGGAAGTATTCCACTGCTAGGAACCGTGTTAATAGACAACTTCCTGAAGAGATACAGCCTCAGACATAACTTCAAGCCAACAATTCAGAAAAGAACAAACTGGGAAGAGAAGAAACCCTCTTTTTTAGTCTACCCAGATGGAACAACCGATGCCAAGGGCTTAAGAGACTGCTAAAACCTTCCTCCACGGGAGCACGGATATTTCCACAATCTTATTTCAAGCTTTAAAACATGCAAATGAGCTCTACATTTACAAAATCTATTACTAACAGGAACATTTACATTGTCTCAGACAATACAGCGTCCCTGCTTGCTTCCGCCGATTAAAAAATTGCCTGTGATTTAGTCAAACTGCTTACAATATTGATTCTGCTACAGCTACGATGACTTAATATTTACTTCCGTCGGCAATATTTCTTAATCTGATGGCATTTTTAATTCTCTCTATATGTTAACCACATGAAGCGAAACAAGAAGCGCGCAATGATGATAGAGGGTGGGAGCATTAAAGCGCTCGATTGACACCATAAAAAGTATTTTGGCTAAAATGGGCCCAAATATTAAATAAACGAACGCAGAGATAAGGATGAGAACTATAGTAAAGCGTAGTTTGTGGTGAGGATTTGACAGGTTTACTTTGGCAGACTGTTTAATGACGAAGGCGAAAAACATCGTTGCCAGACAGAATGAACGATTTAGGGCAGATGATGATCGGCAAGAATTTTAGCCAACAGCCAAAAAGGTTCCAATAACGAAATCTAAACTTAAAACCAATATACATACAAAGCGGCGGAAATTTACGTAACCAAGCCACCTGTAAAAAATGGTCGGCTGAAGTAAGCCTGCTAAATGGAACCACAGCGTCATTCGATCGAATCTGTCTCAAAGAAAGAGGGCATATATAAATGGCGCCAGCTCCGATCTGGAGAAGAACCCAACAACTTAAAATCTAGCCTATTTATTCTGATGTGCCAGATAGAGTCGTCTGTGAGGAATGAAAATGAAGAATGCTCGCTACTTTATAAAAGTCGATAATGAAACCACCAAAGTCAAAGCAAACATGTTGAAGCGCTGTGATTTATTCCAAATCATACTTGAAAGAATCGTGTGCAACTCACACGCCAATACCAATTGTATAATATTTCACCATCTGTACAACTGCTGGCATGTGCTGATGACATTGACATTGAAGCAGGAATTGCGAACTTATCACACCCAACACAAACGGTTGGAATAGCACATCACAGAGGCAGGCGGCTATTGTGATATGGTGGTAAATGAAAACAGTGATTATTAAGGCTCAAGCTCGCCCAAGGTTTTAGCAGCATCTTTAGTTAAGTAACAGTTATTGCAAATAATCAAGAGAAAGAACAGATAGCCTTATACATATATATTTGAGTGATTGCGTGTTTCTTCTTTGTTGTGTAGCAATATTAGCATTTACGTCTACCACTTTCTTGACTTTATTTGTGTTCAATAACAGTTACTTGCGCTAACAATACTACAATTTGAATTGAATAGGAAAGTGGGAATAAATTATTTATGATTCTGTTCATAACTTTGGTACGCTTAATAAATTTCTCTTCTAACAATTTCCATCGATCACGGCTTTCCATTATGTTTCGAAACGATACAAATCGAGCAGTTCATACTGCAATCTCTGGGATTCAAGAAGAAATAAACTTAACTTCCGAACCATAAATCCAAGTTCACACTATTATAATATGTATGCACTCATCCTATCATGTTATGATTCCGATACTTTTCTTTCACTCAACAATCTCACAAATTTAAGAGTTATCCGTCTTACTTATACTTACATCGACTATTTTCAATGAATAACTAGCTGCGTGTATTACTGCAAACAAAACAATTGGAACTAAGATGAATAAAGTTGGTTGTACGTTGAAAAATATCAATGAAAACATGAGATAATGACATGAGTCCTCCGTAAAGAGACGGGCGAGAAATTCTCTTGATAGTGCAAACCTCGGTAGTCTCTGATGTAAACGTAATGCATTTGTTGCCGCATTTGCCAATAAGACTTTGTTAAACGAGCTCTGAGCAGTTCTAAAATCACAAACAAACAAAGTAAGTCATTCTGTTTTTACATTTTTAAAGTTAATTGCTTACCCAAAAATCGGTAGAATATAACCAGCAGTGAATAGAATAGACATCATTCGTGTTGCCCACATAGCCACATCGATTTTATTCGCCTTCACATGCTCGATAAATCTTGCAGGAACATTTTCCTGCTGCGCGGCTCCTGACGGTGGCACATTTTCCTGTGGTGGTGGCCTTTCATTGTTCTGTCGTTGTTGATCTCCTGCATCTGCTTCTGCCATATTTTATTTTAAATACTATAAAAAACAAACATTAGAAAATTATCTCAGGTAAGGAGTGTGTTCGACATCATATCATGAATTAAAGGCGGCGCATGCCATACAGAATGATAAAAACAATAAATGCTTTTAACAACACATGATAGCAACAAATAGATTTGTTATACTAGTAGACACATTTTTTGACCAATTATAATGACAAATTTAAAGAACCACCATAAAAGAGTAACTCGCACTTGTGGAATGTATACCCATCAAGAGATAAGTGGAATCGTAAACAGTTGAGTTGAGTGCTCATGGCACTGGCATGGGAAGCACAATAGAGCAACGATTAAAAAGCGACAGGCAGTGACAACCACAACATACACAATCAAAAATACAAGTATTTTGGTTTATTTTTGTTGCAATTTTCACATTTGTTAACAGGTATTAAGGTGACCGTAAAACAAAGAAAAAACTAATTAATATTCTTCCTACAAAAATTTAACTGCGTAGTTGATGAAAAGCTTATTCGGTATGAAAGAAGCATAGTCATTGTGTAGGTAAGAATATGAAGAATATCATAGAGTCATTAATTGAATAATAACCTGCATCTGTATTCAACGAAATAAAAACAGAGCACTGTGTTAACGACGGAAAAGTGAGCTCAACCATTTGTTCAAAAACCAGTAAAAACCGAAATTTTAAAAGTACATATAAATAACGTGCAATGTTGGCACAAAGGCCTGCAAAAGTTTCGAAATACGAAACGTACTACAGCAACGTAAAATAACTGTGGTGCGCGTTCAAGAAAATAAGACGCGAAATGAAGCAAGGCCTGTTATTTGAACTACTAATTAAAAAGGTTAATGTATTATTACGTACGAAATATGGCATAATTATGACATCTAAAAACATCAGATAATATCGTACAATTAATAGTTTAAAAAAAAAAAACTGAAAATTAAACACGAAATGTTGTGTTTTGTTGCTTTTGTTGTAAACATTTATCTAACGAATGTCAAAGGCAAGTGCATTACGTCAGCCATGCTGAAGTTTTGGATATCTTTGAGAAGGGAATAACCTAGACATCGTCTAGTTTTACAACAGATTTTCGCATAAATGAGGACAGCTTCATATTCCTAAAGCATGCCTTTTGAAAGAGCCATACAAAATATATCCTGATATGTGTCCACAGGCAACTTAAATCTTCCTCAAACAATGTATATCACAAAGGAACCCTTAGGAGATTACAATATAATTGTTTGTTTCTTTTTGTCTTTGTTGCAGCCTCGACTTTGCTATCAACGAACTCATTCTAAATGCAGTATATGTAAAAAAAAAAAGCCAATTTCCATTGATATCATGATTATCGAGTGCTTATTGTTTCGTCACACATGGATAAGGAGCCTCTGAGTCCTAATGTTGTGACCTTTATACGCATATGTATACGAATAGCCTGTTGAGCTAGCCGAAAAGAGGTCTATAATCTTGTAGACCAAACATTTTGTGAGGCGTAAGTCTATGAAAATTTGCTAACATATGTAAATTATTCTATTGCACACCTTCCTCTAAAGGTTTCACTAATGAAATTTTTCAAATTTATATATTTCTTTCTTTTTAACAATCCACAATAGCAAAAATCTTTAAAAATAAACCTCATAGCTGAAATAATGCGAACTTAAGGCAAACTCTAAAGGCCATCTCCCAGAATGCGAGAAATTGGTTTTAACAATGCGATCTGCGCATAGACTTCGTTTGCTTCGAATGCAAACAAAAATGTCCAATGGCAATGTCTGAACAACCGCCACAGAGCGTTAACAAAGCGGAAATCTTCAAATTAAAGTACGCGATACAACAAAAACCTTAAAATAGCTTCAACGAGAGAATTATCAGAAAAAAGACAAAAACTTGGAGAAGGGGGACATTACCTTTATTATCTTGAGTTAAGACATCGCTTCTGTCGAGGCCATCAGCACTAGGGGTGGCTTACGATCATATTTGCACGTTGGAAGAATACCTTTGAAAGTCAGTGCAAATAAATGTCTATAGCCTTTTTTTTTTCTATAAAAATATATTCTATTTTTCACATTACTCTAAGCATCTTTTTTTCGCACCTTGATGTGTTTACCATTGCTGCTATTTTGCAAAGTGGTATGGACAATTTGTGGCAAAATATGAAGACATACAGCTCGCCAGGAGCTTTAGACCCATCAGTCTTCCTGCTTAAGTTTAACATGTTGAAGTGTTAAACCTGAACTCGATAAAAAAGAGTACGCGCCAAAAGTTATCATCAGTATCGAGAGTGCATTGTGCATTCAACAATATCATTTTTGACGTTATGCGTACCTTGGACTAGGACCACTCCGACAAACCACTTCTTTTCTGGATTACAGTAACGTTGAACAAAAATTGAGCATTAACAGAGGTACGACACCAAAGAATTAAATTACTTTCTTGATATTGGCTAAGATTTGAACCCAGAACTTCTTGCGTACTAGTCGATGAACTTGACAACATCAAAAGTGGCAACATGAACCTGTTTTGTTTTAAAGTATACATAGCATGTCGAAATTTGCCAAGATGGTTTCTTGTAAAAATGCAATAGCTGTTGCTTTCATCAGATTGTAGATGGTTTATCGGAAGACCATATTTGACCTGATAAACATGCATGGCACTGAAACAATAAACATACGAGAGTGACGTGTACTTAGAGCTGCCTTTGGCCGGAATCTAAACTAGAACAGTGTCAAATTTTTACGGATTGCTCTAAAATAGTATTATAAAAGGTCTTTGAGCCCTGACTGTGTCCTAGATTACAATAAAATGACTACGTAGGACTCAAAACAACACCTTAACCTGCCCGAAGACAAAATCAAATGTTCTATTAAGTATTTCTCTTAGAGGCAAACACATCAAATAATATTCTTACTGTTCGTTAAGGAAAAGACTACAATTATCACATTCCATGACTTTGCATGTAAAAATGATGACAACTTTATCACTGAACAGAAGACCCACATTTCCAGAAATAAAAGAAAAATGAAGCACCCTCGATACACCTAGATTTCCCATACTTATGATGAGTACTTTACTTACCAATTTTTGATAGAAACTAAAATGCATAAACCTCTGACTATTTACAATTGAATTCCAATTTTGTTCCACATCAAATTCATTTTCATATTTAACGATTTTCACTCATTTCAATAAACCAAATGAAAGCGACACGGTACACTGGTTCAAAATAGCGTGATTCAAATTTCGTTACGTTACTCTTGTTGGAATTGAAAAACTATTCACCTTAAATTTTAACGGTCTAGATAGCGTCGTAAACCTAAACGATCGATGCTAAATAATCAATTTTAAAGGGAAAGTTAGACAGCACGTCATATGAAGCTGAGATTTCGAAAAACCTCTTGTGTAGAACATGTAAAAAGGTAAAACTTTTTGTGTTTAAAATAATAATGTGCAAACAGGCATGACAACTTGGTGGAAGAGCATATAGGTATTCTGCATTTCCTCTGGATGTACCACTGAGACAGTTAAGAAACTTTTCCAATGTGACCATACGAACAAATCAACTATGAGAAGTGAAAAATGTAGCCATAGGAGAATGAGGTGTAAGCGAGCTGGTTCCCTGAAATTTGATCCCTATACTGTAAAGGATCTTTGTTTATAACTGGTAGACCTTCCAATAGGGATAGCTTCAAACCTTGAAGAAATTAAAGTGATGCTGACTACTTTAGCGGCAACCGTATCATTTGACCTCTGTCCGTCCTATGTGGACAAGTGGCTCGCAAAGATTTAAACATGTGGACTTTAAGAATATGGTCCCGACGATATGTGGATGCAGGAGAAAATACCATTGACTTACTGAGGACTTAATTCAACGACAACATTATATGGCGAAATGGAGTGGAAATCTACAACCAAATTCGTGCGATAAATAACAAAGCACATTTTTTGATAAGATTGCAAAATTATCGCCCTGAATCAAGTGAACAGCCGAAGGTGTTTCAACAATACTTGTTGTATAAGTAAATTATGACTGTTTGATGCGTTTTTCATGCCTAGGGTGTCTTTAGGCTTTCAGTAGAAGATTTCAAAATTACAGTTTAAGTGGATACAGGAATTTCACAATTCAACAAGATGGTCATTTGATAAATTTGGAATTCTACTAAAAAAAATGAACATTTACACGAATAGTGCAGAGATTTGAACACAACCGCACTCGCTTGGATACCGAGAAATGTAATGAGCATACTTTTGTCGCCATGTTCATAGAAATGCAAATTGTCCTCATCAGGTTTGTTCGAGGACTACAAATTCGTAAAAATTTGTACAAATTTCTACAAAAACCTGAGAACGATTTTGAGAGAATAAATCATTTCCCCATCCTGCAAATTCTTACAAATTTGTGCAGGAGGGTTTTCTATTGGCAGGAATTGTATAAAACCAATTTATTTTAATTTTAAAAGAACTGTCAAATTTTAAAAATTCAAATTTGTATGAATTACGACAATTTCATGGAAATGGGTCCCTAAGAAGACTTGGACATGGACAAATAGGAGAAAAAGAGCTTCTGGTTGAAGTGAATTATTAGCCTCATGTAATACTACCTTGCCAACACACACAGATATAGATGTACTCTTGGCTACGTAACTTTTGCAAATATCAAGCTATGACACTAAGATTTAGAGGGAATTATTACTTTTGACGTTTGAAACACATTTTACAAAAACCTGTTCCCGTGAGATTTTGAGTTCAAGAGAGAATTCATCCCTTCTTCTCAAACTTGAGCAAAAAATTCTCTTTTACAAATTGTTACAGAAACCTCGTGGGAACAGACCCATCCTTTGATTTGCTATAAAGCAGGTACGATTTAATTAAATCTATAATTGAACTGAATCAAACCAGATAGCTTTTTTTTTTTAAAATGTGTGAATCATCCCTTTCAAATTTCCATGGTACGAACATCTGTTACTGCTTAATGGGACTTTATTCCATCTGGGTTACTACATATGGGGGAGTTGGGAGAGACTGTAAGATCTTTCAAAACAACTCCGAATTGAAAAATATGTATCATGTAATCGCGTACGTTTATATGTATATCTTCCAATATGTGACGAAGACGCAGTGGTGCTGATATTTCTAAGGGAAATAAAGCCGATAACAAAATAACGTTTAGCGATGACCGTATAACAACTGCGAAACAGTTGACAACTGAGTCAGAAATATGCCATAAACCTCTAGATGTGTTGGATAAAGGAATTCTTCCAAACATTACTCGGCGGTTAAAGTGCTTTTCGCAACATACATAGCTACCATTGTCAACCCTAATAGGCCACGAAATTACTAGCCAAATGGAAGGACTTTCGGAACAAGGCGCTCTTACGATAATCAAGTACAAAGTACAAGTGTTTTAACAAGCACTGGGGTGTACGAAAAACCTAGTACGAATGACGGTCCCCGATGTTCTAAGTGACCATACCAGGGGGAGTTCTACTCTTCAGGCTCTTTAATCTAATGGAATTGGGCAGAATTGAATACATTTGCGATTCGTAAAACTTATATTTCCTCATACTGTGAGCTGTATTACGCATTTGTCTAATTTTTGTATGACCTCTTCAGCTTTCTCTTAATGTTGGAAAAAGCTAAAATTGTACCTGTGCCAAGAAAGTCGAACCCCACATCGACCTCCGATTTGCCTATCTAAGGCCTTTGAAAAAAAAAAATTTGCCAAGCAAATTTCTGGCAACCTTAATTGTTTTAATTTACTGTCGCCGATTCAGTCTGGTTTCCGAGCGCAACATAGCTGCTCAACGGCTATGGTCAAAGTTCTTGACGATGTAACGAGTGCAGTATGTCAAGCACAATCTCACCCTGCTCGGTTTGTTGAATTTCTCAAAGGCATTTGACATGTTTAATCATAATCTGTTGAAACTGTATTTTGGGTTTAGCGAACTTTCCGTGAGTTTAATACGAAACTATCTTTCAAATAGATTTCAAAGGGTTTATAGTTAGTATTCTCGACTAAAACACATACTTGCTGGAGTAGCACAGGGTTCAATTCTTGGTTTTATACTGTTTTGTTGACATATAAATGATTTGACGCAAGTCTTCTGCAATGCATCCATAAATATACACGCCGATGCTACGCAAATATATCTTTTTCGACCAATTGGACTCTTGGATGATCTAATGGCTTCAGATCTGTCTTCAGTGGTGAAATGGTCTCAAAAAAAATTGGCTTGATATTAAATCTGACCAAAGTCAATTAGTTTTCATCTCAAAGAAACTGTACGGCACTGAAGAGTTACCGCCTATATTTCTTAATTCCACCCGACAAACCTTACTCAAGTTACAGTTACTAATCTTGGGTACAAATTGAATGGTACCTTTTCCGCTGTAATCATGCAACATATACAAAAGGTCGTGTTTAAGCGTCTTTATTACATCCGTAGAAACTAACTGAATTTGATTAAATCATTACTCGTGCAAATCGTTGATTTTACGATAGCTGTATACTCAATATTAGATTACCAGTCTCAACACAAATTACTCGTTACCTTTAATTACTATGATGCAATATATTTTCGGCATGAGAAGATATGACCACGTATCTTACTACCACAAATTTGTGACAAGTTGTTCATTCCAGAACTATTGGAAAATTAGATGCTGTGTGTTCATGCACAAAACAATACAAAAACGTTTTCCCCCATATTTATTTCATAAACTGCAATTTTCTCAGTCACTTAAGACATCCAACCTTCTTACACCTTCTTCTAACTATTGTTTGAATACGTCGCGCATCTTCTTTGTCCACACTACAAGGCTGTGGAATGCACTTCCTATCACCATTAAACATATAATAGGAGCCGAGCGGTTTCAATGTGCACTGTTTGCACATTTCTCACAACTATAATCTATGACTTTAGTTAATTAGTTTGAATTCTTATTTTTTGAGCTTTAATGTGCTATGTAAGGCTATAGTGCTTATTGTACTATGTCAATAAAATTAAAAGTGAAATTGAATATTGTAACAAAACTCAAGATAAATAAATGCTATTGCAAATACTAATGCCTCATCGACATTCCAGTCTGAAGAGCTTCAATAGAGACTGATCTCTTAGCATAACCAGGTCATATGAAGCAAAGCAATGCGTTGTGATGATATGATAGCGATAATTCTATCTCTTTACAAAACTACATATATTAACATTTATTTAGCACGTATTGTCCAAAATCAACAATTGGAGTAAAAAAAAATAAGTTCAAATTCAGAGAAATCCCAAACACAATTCGAAAGTGCTCCTATCATACATATCTATGTATCTGCAAAATATTTAAGTACATATTTCACATATTAAATTAAAAACCAACAACGATTTTGATTGCTATTTCACGAAATTGACACGACAACCTTGTGTTTCCATTTCACATCAAGCGTTGCAAGTCCAACGAGTTCATTGCCTGAATGCAATTCAAATTGTATTCCTCGTTATGATCTTCAAAAAAATTATTTATAAACCGGACAAACATCTTAGGTTACCGTATTTCACATTCCGGATTTTCTTACATCACTTTGAAAACTAATAAAATTTCAAGAATCCGACACCTAACGAAAATTTACACTGAATGTGAAAATTGAACTTACGATACTGATAAGGATAGGCTTACCGTTATCACTAGCCAATTACCACTTTATAGAAATAAAAAATTGGAATTATCACACCTTGTAGGTACATACACCGACCAAGTATTCCACAACTTCTTGCTGACTGATTAGAGAAACTTCCCCGACTAGACTTGGTTTTTTGTCTAACAAGCCATTTGGGAATGTTTTTTACGACTTTTTCTCTTTGTAATATTAAACTCTGCTCTCTGGCCGTTTTTGTCCGTAATTTTTATGATACAATCAAAAAACTAAACGTGTGCAAAATGAACTAACTCTTGAATTTTATTTTTGTATTAAGAAAAAAAAAAAGAAAACACTTCCCAGTTAAAGGTAATTGAGCGTTCACAGGTCGCTATTGTAGGTACCAATGTGTGTTATCGGCCAGCAACGAGAAATCTCGACACGCACTTGTGTGTACAATATTTAACAATTCGTCTGCTTGTAGTTTCTGCCCTTGCTTCATGCTTCTTCTAACCCCCCTTTGCATGACAAAATAAATGGAAACTGGTAGCGACTGGAAAAAAAAGCACGTTTGTTGATTTACCTTTATATAATTACCCCAACGCACAAAGTACACTCGGAATAAATTGTTATAATTAATTTTAAGTGAATATAGTCTATGACTAGGACTAAGCCAGTGGCTGACCGCCCAGTTACTTCTATTGATTTCCATTTAGCCTCAATAAAAAATGATGAGAAAAAGAGAGTAGAAAAGAGATGAGAAAAAAACGAATTGGAACCAACCTTTGAGCTCAGAATTGTTCTATTTACACTTTTAAGTAGAAATTAAGCGGGTTACAATTTTCAATTGAAATAGAAATCAGGCTTAAGAGAGAAAGTGAAAATATACAGGCAGACGTCGTTTTCGTTTCCCACGTCAATTGCGACCGAATTTTTCACACCGGAAAACTTACCTTCTTGGTTTTAGTTGATATCTCCTTGATTGTAATTTGTTCTTGTTGTATTTATTCCTTTTATGAATAAATTGATAGACGTGTATTCGGATGAATATACTTAATAACTGATTTGTCAATGGGAAAACCTGGATTTTTCTTTTGCTTTCATTTACCACTTGTGACTCGGCCTTTAACACATTTCATCTTTTTTCACTGATGTCTTCATCAAATTTCTATCGGCACTGACGTAGGCAAGTCATACCAACATGACAGGCGAACAAAAATTATGGTACGTCAAAGGCAATGCCAGATGGAAAAATAGATTTAATTTAAAAATAACGGTTTTATACTGTAAGATATGTATTTTATTTTTGATGTCTTGGATAGATTGAGACTGGTCCTGGTCACTAAGAATGGCTTAATTACAGTTAATAGAAGCAAACAAAAATAATTTTAATAAGTGATATAATATGGAAGAAGAGGTAAAGGAAGAGAAAATGTGCGCCTTTGTAATAGTCAAAGATCAATCCATCTAGGCGACTTGCGTATAGTCTTACATCAACATATCAATCATATAAATAAACCTCAGAACTTGCTCAGCAAAATGATTACCCTGCTATTCGAAAAACAACATCGACAATTTGTGTAGCTCTTTCTGCAACTTTGGTTCCATCTGCATTTGCAGATATAGACAAAATGAAAAAAGATACTTTTACACCAAACGTAAAATGAATTCGACCTCTGACGCGTTATTCCTCTAGGTTTGAGTCAAAAACATTCCTGGTAGAGTGTTCCGAATTGTCCGAGCTTTTCTGACCAGATCACAGCTGCTATATGTACATCCCGAACAGTTGTCTATTGATAAGCCTCCGTCATTCGCTATTAATGCAAACGGGACGAAACATTACGCGAAGAGCTTTTATCGTGAACCGTCCTAAAGCATTTTCATCAGTTTTCGCCAGTGTCCAGGCTTCTATGCCGAGATTCGGGTCTGCGGTGACCTAGTTACTGGTAACTTGATAGCTGCACTACTCAATGGGATCCTAAGCGCAGAGAAGCAGCGATTATTAAGGGTGATCCTTCGTATAATCTCCAAGCTAATGTCATTGTTTTATTTGAAACTGTAGCTGGGTGAAATAAAGTGCTTACTACATTAAAGCTATAGGTTCATATCGTAACGTTTGTCCTAGGCATCAAAGTGTCAATCTTCGTTGTAAGCATATACCTTGTTTCTCTTTCGTTGATCACTAAACAGAATGAAGCTTCCCCTGGAATAATCGCAAATGCTCTATTCACAGACATTCATTTCAAAAACAATGTTAGAAATTTCAAAGTGCACTGCCATGTCATACCCGACCTGGACGGAGCAGAGTGCATTCTCTGGCCTACAGCTGCACTGATAGATTAGATCAGACTACTGATAAATGGTTCCAGGGATTCACGTAATACGGAACACACGATCTTCTATGCTATGTTAAAGGGGCTCGAGTTCTGTGGATCTCCCCTCGGATAAAACAATTATGAGGTTCCATTCGTCGACTCAGATTTTAAAGATAAGTTGATGCATGCTGCGTATACAATCAATAAATCCTGCTGCTTTAAAAAGCGAGGTAGTTAAGCCTTTGCGTTTTGCACATTTGCTGGACAAGGTACCATGGAAGTGGCTGCTCTGGCTTCATCTTGGTGGACAAAAAAATTATTGAGTATTCCAGATCTTCCTTCAAGATTTTTTTTTTTTTTTCGTAAAACTTCCGAATTTTATGCTTCAATTGCTCACTTCTCGTGCTTTTTAATTTTTTCCTCTCAGGGGCCTATGTACTTCCCTATTTCTGTACATAGAGCTCGCGATTTCCTTTCGTTCTTTCGAGTTCTTTTTTTAGGTTTTCCTATCTACAATCATCATTATCCGATCGCCAACCGTATATAGTGGAAGTTCCTATAACAGTACAGGCCAAAGTTATGCGTGGAGCACGCAGCTGCAATCTAAGCCCGCAAACATAAGGATTAACTTATACTGTTGGCTAAGACTATTTTTTGAAAAGAAAACTACAACGTTGTGAACTTGTTTTTTAGGTTGCACTGCTGGTTAACGGCCAGTTAGAAGTTTCCCCATCAATCGCCACTGCAATTCAGATAACAACGATCACAACCCAATGCATAATTTAAACTCTTTGGTTTGTAAACCATTAAACCAAAAACACGAAAAAAAACAAATAAATCTCAAAATAAACAATAATCAAGTGGGTTTTCGCAAGTTTTCATAGTTTTGGACTACACGCGACAGACTTCAAAAATTATGAAGTTTGTATTATAATATGATACTTTATTGTAACCTTACCAAGTTCATATTCTTACCATTGTAAACAGTTCTCACATAATTTGACATTTTCCTTCGATTAATTTTATTTACGGAAACCATTGGCATTGCTCACCGCAGGTGCTACGAATTTCTCAAAAAACTTCACAAAAACTCTATTTCCCCTTGTTCTAAGTGCAATTAAATAAAAACCGACTAAAAAATGGCTACGATGGATATGGAACTAAAAAAGGTATTCTTCAAATTTAATTGCAAAACTATTTTAAAATCACACTACAACACCTTTGGCAGGCCTTCACCGAAGTTCAGATAAATCGAATTGAAACTTCAAAAAAGATGAATCTGCTCGACATCAAACACGACATGGTTAAAAATATCAAACAAGGGTATATTCTCACCGAGAAAGGCACAAGTGATTTATCCGAAGACGCCAGGTATAGTCAAAAAAGTCAATAATCATTTCATCATACAAACGTCAAGGAAACGAACTATCTTTCAGAGTCTACATGAGTCTGGGTCGAATGTTTGTCCTTACCGATGTGAAAAATATGCGTCTTGATCTCAAATCTAAACAGGAGAAAAGTGATAAAGCGTTGGAACTTTTGCAGAAGAAAAGGGATTTCCTGACAAAAAGTCTCAAAGACCAAGAGGACAACCTGCGTGAGCTGGTGCAACACAAAAAGGAGTCTGGAACCAAGGCTGCAAATTAAAAATAAAAAGGAGTTTCGAATTTAATTACTATTTATTTGTTTATCTCATAAAAGCTCGTCTAAATTAAAGTTTGCATAAGAAACAAATTCATTTCCGAGGTTTCGCTCGTGCTGTGGCTGGAATTTACATTTTTCTAATTGAAGCGATTGCCTTACCCATGGCTCTACGACTTCTCCTGAGCAGAAGATCAGTTTTCCTCCTGGTTTTTGTAATCTTTTGATAATTTGAGAGATTTTGTGTATGCACTCTTCAGAAAGGAATGGGGGATCTGCTATTATCACATCGTAAAGCATTTTGTGATCGTTGAGGTATTCCGAGTCATCGCCTTCGTTGAAATCGTAGAAAACGAAATCTTCACCGAATGCGGAAAATCTCTTGTCGTATTCGAATATTTTCACTGAAATTGACATCATTTAAAGTCTTTCTTTCTCAGTTTTGGTACAACGTTACCTCTGGGGTGTATGTTCTTGATTGTATTGTACAGAGATGGGCATGAAAGTAGGGCTATTTGGCCGTCGTCACTGTTGGTTATCTTTTGAATTATCTTTCCTAGAGCTTGCTTAGTCTCTTCGCTATACCAGAACTGACTCAGTTGCTAAAAGAACAATATAATTGAAATAATTTCTCTAATATGTCTTGGCCAGGTTACTCACCCAATCTTCTTCGAACATAGATTCGCTGCCGGTTTGGCAAAGAACGCGTTCTTGTTCATGTTTTTCTCGTTCGGCTTTTTCTCGAAGGAATTCATTTAGAATGTTGAGAGTGTCAGTGGGCAATGATATTTCCTCGTCGTCCAAAGAATCCATTGAAAGGGATTACCAATTGTCTAGAAGTGTGTTGTGATAAAATTTAACCTCAAACTTTCTATTGACAATTCTTTGTAAACAGAAAGATTGCTATAAAAGTGATGCCGTGGTGTTAGGAAGTCAGTTTCGTTTTAAACACTTAAAATTGAATGTAACTTTTTATAGTGTTTCTGTTACTGAAATAATAAATTTGATTTTTATGCAGTTTTTTGGCCAAGTTTTCATTAAAAAAAATATTTCATACGTCCCTCTGGGCGATCGTATTTCTGCGAGTTAAAAACATCCCATTTAACAGGTGCAGATTTACAACACTAGTTTCAAAAAAGAGGTGAAATATTTTATTTATTCCTAACTTTCTTTCAGATTCAGGTTCTTTTGGTAAAATGGTACAGCTCTATTTCATCGAAAAGAGCACGTATATTGTTCCGTTTACATTGACCCAAAAAAAGAAGAAGCACGATATTAAATTGTAGGGTCTTGGCGCATAATTTTGAACACAATTTCGGATGAAGACTAATAAACTTTTCTCATAAAAGAGCAATGGCTTGGCAACTTGTGTGGCACACCGTTTCGTTAAAAGTAATTATCCGCTTTCATTTTTAAAAAAAATGATGCATATTACACCAATCCACACTGAACAGTTACACAACACTTGGAATCTGAGTCATACGTACACCCATGATAATCACTTGAAAGCAGAGTATTTAGGTATTGTGTGCCATTCGGGCACTGTTTGGATACAGAAGATAGTTTTATATTTGGGTTGTTGGCATGACTTGCAAGCTTTGATTATCAAAAAACTGTCTGTGCTAAGTATATGCATTGGTCTAGTTTTGTGCGAATGCAGAGCATACCAATTGGGCTGTGGGATTGGTCTTTGTTGTTAGTATGTTGATACCGGAATATCGTTCGTTTGAAAGGTTTCATCCATTTGCTTAAGAAACCTACCAATTTCTTTTAAGAGCAAGTTCGACTGAGATTATTATCTCCGTCATAATCTAACAATATAGACTGCTTTTAAATATAATGCCAGTCCATGACCCACGCTTTGTGAAGAACAGTCATTAGATGAATAATTCATTCGCTTAATTTCAAACGTTGTTGATGTCAATTTGTCGCCAATATTTCACAATTTCTCCATGGTTGTGCAATGTATGTAAATATATCACAGCCAAGAGCTACTGAACAAAGCTTTGAATGCTAGTGGTGAAACAACAAATTAAGTTTTATTCAATTTTCATTCATTATGAAGAATGGGTAATGACATTATTGTTCCAATATCACTTCAAGCATATTGCTTACATCAAAGCCATTGGATTAAGACGCGTAATCGTACTATACCCGTGACTTACTCGTTAGTCAATTTCAAGGGATAATGTTATTTTTTTAATACAGTTCTCGAGGCATTCTGTTCATTTTCCGGTCACTTTGGGCATTAATCGATGATGCCACCAGAGAGAAACCTATTCCAAACAGAGTAGTTTTGATGGTGTACTTTAGTCCAATAAGTTACTTCTGCTTGTTCGCAGCCGCATTGACTACACAATCAGCGAACCTCCGTCACAGGCAATGTTTTATCTTATACGAGTGAAGGTCAATATGTTCCCGTAAAGTTTTCTATAGAAAGACGTACAAATACCAAATTGAGTTTAAATTACATTACTTGTGGCCCTTGACTCCAAAATTGTATAAAATGGTGTTGGAAAAATTATCAAATCAATTACATTTTAAAACAACTGCCAAACTCGTAAGAGCTGGAAATTGGGTGAATTGCCCCAATTTTATGTAAATGAATTCTAAAATGACTTGGACTTTGAAGTGAATTGCTCAGCTAATACGAAAAAACTCATTAAACGCCAAACCAATCTAAAAATCTTTCTCCTGCTTCGCAATCTCTTCTCTGTTTTATTTTAAACACAGAATTTGGGTGATTATTCCTAAAAAAAATTCACTATCACATGCTGTCCTAAGCAGAAAAATAAATAAAACATTAAATAAGGTCATAAGGTTTTTTAATTTTGTAATGGGATGGCTGCCAACTTTCGACCCCTTGCCTATCAAAAGATTTAGAAAAAGTTTTTGCCAAGCAAATTTCAAGTCATCTAGATGATCATAAGCTACTTGCTTCGGTCCAGTTTGGTTTTCAAGTCAACCACAGTTGTTCTACAGCGATGACATAAGGATCAGCTATGACTCGGACTTCTTCACTATACTTTGCCTCCTTGACTTTTCGAAATTTTTGGCACAGTCAACCACTCAACTCTTTTTGAGAAGCTAAGAAGGTATTTTGGGTTTAGTGAAAATTCGGCGGGTCTCATAACTAAGTAATCGCTGTCGATGGGTTGTGGTTGGTGACAAATCCTCTGTTATTATTAGGAATATACATGCAGGAGTATCCCAGGGCTCAATACTGAGTCCAATATTGTTTTGCATATTTATTAATGACCTTCCCAAAGTTTGCCAAGACGCTAGTCTTCACTTCTATGTGGATAATGTGCAAATATACTTAACTTGAACTATTGGTCTAGTTGAGGATCTTGTTTGCAGGTTGAATGAAGATCTATCCGGAATCTACACATTGTCTCTACGTAATTGTTTGACCCTTAACCCAGCAGTGTCTCAGCTGATTTTAATATTTAAAAACACATCACAATACTGAACTACTTCCGCCCATTTACCTCAATTTCGTGGAGACTGTAACCAGCCTGGGTTTTAAGATAAACTGCTCCCTCACCTCAGTAAGCCACATCAACTGCATTGTGGGACGAATTTGCGGAGGTCAACGCAAACTTTGGCTGCTCTCTAGTTTTACTCCTGTTAGTACGAGGCTTACTTGTTCCGTGTATTGATTATTCATCAGCAGTGTACTTCAAACTCGATTCCCTATCACAGCATAAACTCCCTGTGGCATTCAATGATATGGTTAGGTGTATGTATGGGCTTCCCGGACACGTCCAGCAGTCCTTGCATGTTAAGTGCTATATCTTCATGTACAAAATTATTCAGAATGAGTCGAGACCATACCTGTTTGAAAAACTTTAATTCGCTCATTCAGCTAGAGCGTACAGCCTTATAATTTCCTCCTCGAACTGTTTTAGCTCCTCGCGTCTTTTCTTCGTCTTTGCCACCAGACTGTGGAATTCTCTGCCCGCAACAGTAAAACAAATAATTGGAGTCACACAATTTAACAACGCTATTTTTGAGTATATTCTATAAAAACGCAACAGCAGACTATTTCTTGGTTCTTTACTATGTTATTCCCATCCTTTTGTATCCCTTTCCTGATTACTGTATCCCTTATTGTTTACTGTATATCACATAATTTTAAGTACTATAAAAGACAAAATCTTATTTGTGCATCCTTAATTGAATAAATTGAATTAAATTGAAATAATTCTTTTAAACTTCAGGTCCCACAAATTTAAATCACGCGTTTCCACCTTAAGACCAACTTCTTCATTCCAATTATAGCATCGAACACTCAAGTTCCAGTCAGGAAAAAAAAAAAAAACAACAACAAGCAAAATTGAAGAGTCAAAAGAGAAACTTACAAAATCCAAAACAAAACACAAATAAACAAAAAGGCAAAAAAAAAAGTTCTATATTTTCCACTGGCCAAGTTGTGAATCAAAGCTGCAAAGCCCAATACACAAAATACATCGTCGACCGCGCACACAACGAAACGACTCTCCATTCGAATCAAACAAAGAAATAAAGAAAAAAAAAAAACAAACACAAACTCCCAAGAAAAATTTGCATCACAGCGCAAAGAGAAAACAATTTTTACCAAACCATTTTGTTATTCGCTTTATTCTTTGTGTTCTTCTCCAGCTGAGAAACATTTATAATTTGTTCGTTGTTTTGTTTGGCTCTGCCTGGTCAATTAAAAAGTGTGTTTCTTTCGTTTGTTTTCTCGTTTTGTTTTTTTCTTTTTTCTGTTTTTGTGAAATTTTCTATTAACGTTTGCTTTGACGTAATATCCTCCAAAGGGAAACATTCAATCGGAGTGCGATCAATAAAGTTAGAACCTACAGCCAGACCACTAGAAACAAACGCAGAGGAGCACTTAGAGACCATTACACAAAAATAGGAAAAAAAAAAAAATCAATTTTCCTGTCGTTCCCTCTGTTGTTCGTTCTTAAATTCGATTAAATCCATTAAAGTGGAATACAAACGAAACGAAAACTTTCGAACAAGTGAAAATAGCGTCCTTCATCAGCTGTTTGTGAACAAAGCAAATCCTGTTCTATTTTGGTTTTCGAAAGGACATCTTTCTAAATAGCAATTTTGTTGGACACCACAAATCAAAAGAAAGCAGAATGAGTGGATATAAAATAACCTACAATCAGGATTTCACGTAAGTCTCCCTCTCTAATTCTGTAAAAGTCCAGGCAAATTGTGTTCTTTAAAAGTGTCCTTGAATCCGTGATTTGGATTCGTTTTTGTTATTTTCTTTTTTTTTTCAGCGTCCTCATCGCTCTGTTGAATATGGCCATTCTCAAGTGGTTTGCCTTGTCAAGTTTTTCTGGTTAGAGCTTTTCCGATGACGTCTTTTCATCTTGTTGTCTCACTGCTGGAGGGGTGATGTAGAATGTCAACCCTCTGTTGCCCAGAGAACAATTTGTAGAGCTTGGAAGTTTTTTTGTTGTTTTTTTTTTGTTTGATTTTGTGTTGACTAGTTTATTCTGTTTAGTGGGCATAAGGTCGTTTGCCTAATTATTAAGATCACCTGTTCAATCGAATTGGATTGTTTTAAAAGCAATGCACGACTTGTGTAAAGAAGATGGAGATACACCAACTGTTCAGCAAGTGATTAAACGTTGGAAAAGGCTTATAAGTTCAATTGAAATGGTTGCTGAGGATCTTCGCTTCACAGATCAAACTGTGTCTGGATGAATGAACCATTTAGTGCAAGAGGATTTAGACTTTGGTTTTTAGAACATACAGCTCTCCATTTTGATTACTTACATCTGCAGTTGTCGGATGATTAACGTTGATGTGGCAAGTTTTGAATACTATCACCACCTGTGCATTTGAATGCAGTTCTGTTCCGGGACACTTCGATTAGCTAATCAGTAATTCCGAATTTATTTGTTTTATCAATTTACGAGTAAGCAGGCTGTAGACTTGTCTATTGTCAACGCCACAGATCGTGGCGTTCATTTGCTTTACATTTCATAGCCATCAGTTTTTAGGTCATATACATAGTGTTCAAGGTATACCTTCTCCAGATTCCGTGAATGCAGACTAGACCGATAAAAACTTACGAAGAAGTTATCTATCGTAGCAACCATGGACATTTCCGTCTGCATTAGATAAAGTCCATATGGTCTCGACTCATACCGTAGAATTAGGAAGACAGTGTTTTTATATGGCGCGTTCTTCGTTATTCGTGAAGGGCACGTTTTCCTCGGTTGCGGGCTTTCAAAAAAAAAAAAAAAAAAAATCTCTGGTCTCTGCGGTTCTGCCGGGATTTGAATTAACTAGGGAACGCAATTAGACAATGTTTTCTACTACACCAGCGTTATAGTTTCCTGTTGTGGCTTGTGTGTGAGCGCGATTTAGTGATAACAGTTCTTTATAGACGACGGCATACAAAGTGTGCTTTATGAAATGCGCATAGATATCAAGTGAAACCAGTCGCTCCACTGGATAGCCTATAGCATTTCCATAGCATTTTTGTAACTTCAGTATCAGACCGACAAAGTTGCCATTAAGTTGAAAATATTCTTCATTGCTCAAGATTAGAAGATGAGAATGGTGATTTTCGCGTAATTGATCAAGGGCCCAAGCAACAAAACGAGGACGTTTAAACAATTTGTGTTGTGACTAACCTGGTGACATAGGGCGCTTTGTTTCTCCTGTGTATGCTCTTGACGGAAACTCCTCTGTATGCGAGAGGCTAAGTGTCTTCTCTAAGATGAAGATCTGGTTGATGGTGGACTTCGCAGGCCTAAAACCAAAACCATAAGGACTAGTTGTTAATTTAGAATTTTAAGTTTTTCATAGCATAGTTCACAAAATTTTATACGTGACATGAATGAGATTGATTTATTCAGACGGTTTTTTTTATTCAGGTCAGGCAAATGATGCTGATTTAACGGGCATACCTTCATCCGACTACAGTTTACATATGGGTTGGGGTATGCCAACTTATTTTCTGCTGCTTTAACAAATCCGGCAAGTCGTCCGTTTGCTCCAGTAAGCTATTTTAGTTAAGTCTAAGTTGAATGGTAATGGAATGACAGCGAAATGTAAGTCATCATCAACGCTATCTCTGCATTCTTTTCGCTGGTATTTCGGTTTGTCGTTTTAGTTTCTGGTGTAAAAGCGGAGTTTTCGCCCTATTAAAGCCATTCTATTGGTGAAAAGAAAACAAACTTTTGCAAAAAAAAAAAACTTTGCACACTGCTTTGGCTTACTCCAACTTTAACTCTGATTTCTTCGGTTATTACCGCTGTGATTTAATGTTCGCTTTACCATCATAAAAACACGTAGCGTGTCATTCTTATATACGCTCAGGTATATTTTAAAATCTATGCGTCGTGCATATGAGATCTCTGGGGTCTCTATCGAAAGTCTTTCCGAATCGACGTAGACGATCTTTACATCCTCGAAGCATTGCGATCAATCTTCATCTATTTACCCCTTTTCCATTTTATTGTTTCTCCAATATTTTTTCGAATTTGTTTTAGATACCATGAGCGCTTGGTTATTCCTCTGGTCTGGCATGGCATTACCCATCCATATATGGCAAAAATAAAATTTTGGGCAGAAGGTTTATTCTTTTCGATTTTTTGTAACTCTTTTGGATTGACAGTTTCAAACTGTCTCAATCGCCTGAAATTTATAGATTGACAACCCCTCGTGACGTTGGTGATATACAGTCTGTTTGATAACATCGTACACGACAAAAATTAAAGAATAATTTATAAAATTTAATAAAAAAATAATCAATTGTACTGGCTTATTTTGTTTATTTATTTTTAATAATTGTTTGACCGTCGAGATCTTCTTTCCTTGGAGCTTTAGTTTCATGAATGCCCAAACATTTTCAATGGGACTGTGATGGTCAATCTAAAACATCGACGTCAATTTCTTGTGTCCACGCACTGCACAAACAACTGCGATGTTTCGGATCATTATCTTCTTGCAGTAACCAATTCTCATTCCCTCTTTTAAACCACCTTTGGGCAGATGGTATTAAAGCCTTCTTATAGATTTTGACCATGTTGGGTGCGTTTAAGTTATTTGTAAACATGAACAAATCGCCAAACCCTTGTTTTGAGAAGCATCCCCAAACGTGCACCTTTGCCGGGTGATTGACGGTCCGCTGGATTAATTTATTGGATTGTGTACACCAGGTATGAGTGATAGGAGACCATGCCCAAACAGAAGCTTCATCCGAAAAAATAACGTTGTTCCAATCTCTGTCCAAATTCTCCTTGGCCCAACTGAGTCGTTTTTCTACGTGTTTTTTTTGACACTAGTGGTTTCTTTATTGTGCTTCGAAATTTTACATTATTGGCTAGGAAACGTCTTCGTATCGTATCACAACACACATTTAGACCCCTTTTACGTAAAATCCCTTGTCCTCCACGTAACGATAGAGGAGGATTTTTTTCAAACACGCGTAGAATCATTTTGTCCTGTTTTTTTGTTGTTTTTGACGTAGACCCACAATCCGGCAAATCATCCACATTTTTAACTTGGGAATAACGGTGCACGCAACAAATGCTAACAAATGCTTTTGACTTTTTCATGTATCTAGCAGCTTCTCCGTATGACATTTTCGGTCCTTTTGGATGCGTGCACAAGAATACTGCTTCATGACGTGATGCAAACGCGACACTCATTTTAAAATACTTCCGTCTCTGACAAAAATTGAAAACTCTTTAAATTTGTGTATTCAAAGCATCTTAGCAGAAGTATTTTTTTATCTGCTAATGCAAATGCCACTTCCAAACCGGTTTTCATAAACGATTTTTGCCGTATACGATCTTATCAAATGGACTGTATTCCTTGTGTATTTGCTTTCAATTGGTATTGTAGTTATGTATAACCGCTCTATTGCAAATAATTTCGCTACACGTTAATCCATGTTATCTTAGATCTGTCCTATCTCATAAATTAATCCTCTCTTATTTCATATCCAGAATGCTATGCCAATTCAGCTCCATTCAACTTATCTTTGTCGTAAGCAAACTCCTCCTAAACACTGCAAAGGAAAACGAATAAAATCTAATGGCGCTCTCTCCCCATAGAACCTACCACTACTTGATAGTTTTAAGTTTAATATTTTAATTGAATTTAATTTTTTGCTGGCATTACGTATAATAAATCTGATTTGAGTTCAGAATTTTGTCCATTCAAAGCTGAAGAGCTCATTTGTCGGATATGCGTACATATTTGCCACATGTCCACTTTATGATTCAATTAAAATCAATCATACAATTATAGGTAAATCAAGAAGTTGGAACTCCAAGTAACATTTAATGAGTTGGCACATCAAATAAATGAGCAGTGATGACAAATCGATCGAGCCTATGTCATTATTCATTTGAACCTGCCCCCCCAAAAGTTATTTTTTTATTTTTTATTCAACAACCTCAAAACACTAACAAAGAATACAATTGTAGCACGTACCACTAAGTGCACTAAAACAATTCGACACAAAACTGGCTAATGAAGCTCAATTACGACGACAAAGTCACACTTGGTGATAACCTACCGTGATTTACAGCATTTCTGTTAACACAAAAATAAATTGTTACCTTGTACTTTTGATAGCCTGGTTTTTCACTCATTCCGAAGGATATATAAAAATCGATATCAAATGTGTGTTAGATAAGGGAGATTTCTTGCCAAGTCCAACACTTGATTCTGGGGGCCAAGACAAATGGAAGTTTTATATGTAGGTTGGCACACTTCAAGGTCACTTGTTGTTTATGCTTATTTCGCACAGAAACCAACAACACAAACGCTAATAGAATGGATATAAGCCAATTCGAAGCTGTGGACTTTCAAAGCTTGATTGTGAAACTCGTTCTTTAGCATGACGCAACTAACAATGAAAATGATTCTCTCTTCAGTTCCACTTTAACCCTTCCCCCCTGTGGTGTTTTGCAGCCACTAATAACACATCAGCTGATGTTTCTTGCTTTGTGGTGAAATAAAATAAATCAACAAGTTACTGAGTACGAGTATCATATGTAGAACCTGTGCATGAAATGAGTCACAGTTGACTATAAGCAGAATCACGAAGGTCTCTTTTTTTTTTGTGCTGTTGTACTGTTGAGAGCTATTATTATTTTTTTCTTTATCTTTTAGCGTTCTAGAGAGTAGCGAAAAAAAAGCACAGCTGCTGTTGTTATATATATTTTTTAACTGTCTTATAGTTGGTGGTGTTGGTTTTATTTTTCACATTTCAAAGTGACTATCGCGGTTCGGAGCTTTATTTTTATTTTTAAAAAAAATAGTTCTTTTGTTCAGTGGTAGCTGGCCGAAATTTGCTTTTTTTTTATGTATTTCACCATAATTGTAAAAAGCTTTGGTAATTACAATACTTGCTGGCAATATGCCATATCGTCTGGAATTCTTATGTGCTTTGTGCATTTTTTTTCTGGTTTATGAATAAATCACCAGTTGCAGTCTTAGATTTTTATTATTTAGTTCGAATGTTTGAGTCAGGTCTGTCCTGCTCAGTTCACACCCCTCGTATAGACATACTTTGATGATTATTCTTTATTTTTCCAAGCAAATGTTTGCTTAATCTGGTTGCCTTGGAATAAACACATTGTTATTTAATTCCTATAGGAGTACACAGATAAACAACCGGTTCATTGCACTCGTTCTTTTATTGGGACTTCTCAGTCCCACAAAAAGATGATTAAATACTTTAGTGGTAAAGTACCTACAATAGTTATCACATGAGTGTACAAATAGGTACAACCTAATCTGAGCTGTGTTTCAAGGTGATGAAGACAACCGCGGTGGGTTGATCTCACAGCAAGCGTCGCAGAGTGTTGTCACTTATGCACAGCAAGAGTAAATTGGCCCGACGATGCGAGTATGCTGTCCATAGTCTTCTTAACTGAGGGACAGGTACCTTTTACGTTGGAAAGCATTCGCCGGGACTGCGGCTTTCTGCATATCTGTAGATATGCCCACATAAAGCCCAACTGCTGATGCAACTTTAACTGAGCCAATTTTAACGCAGGTGTGGGACCTAAGAAACTTATCCTTGAGCCTTGTCAAGTATAGGCGATCTTAATGTGACCTGGGACCCAAACATGACCCTGAATTCCGCCTAGCTGAATCGTTAAAAACAAGTCTCGCATTATCGAGCTGGTCTGGAGGTGGTAAAAGAGCTCATAAAGCAATTAATCGCAGATGGGCTATTCGTAAAAACGCATGCTTATATCTCCACTTGGAGGACAAAATCAAGTTAACCTAACCAGGAGTGAAATGTACTGTTATCGCCCTCTAAAAAGACATAAGTGTGACATTCTACTACATTCCTGGTTATGATTCCTGCTGCAACCATACCTGATCTCAAGGGAAGTCGATTACGTACTTTGGCAGTAAAGAAGTTTTTTTGTCATAGCAACAAATTTCATATCCATAAAACCAGAGTCAAAAGACTGTTGAGAGAGCAGCTCACGAAAGAAATACTGAAGTGACCGAATGTTAGACTGATTTAAGTCACATAATCTCGGCGTACAATTTGGACCATATTTTTCCGAAACATTAATAGTTTCAGTTGCGGTTATAGAAATTGATTGCGTCATTCATTCCTGACACAATTGCTTCCTTTCTTTTGAAGAAGTGTGGTCCTTTCCAAAAACCAATAGTAAAACGTTGTGAATTGAGAGCCTTTTTGCCAGTAATTGTTGGTTTTTGTGCTCGAATTGCCCTATTTAGTGATAAAGCCCTGAAAAAGATTTTTTTTTTGATTTATTTCGCATACCTCTAATAAAAAATTGGCAAAATGACGACGTTGCTGATGGTCAGGTGGTTCGAATTCTTGAACTCAATTGGACCTTATAGGCCTTATGCGAAATTCGGTGGAGTGCTCTTCGTTATATGCATAATTTCTGAGATCGACGTGGAATTGATAAACTTTAATTTTCGGTCACAACTCGAGGTTTGAAAGCACAATTTCGATTCCAGCAGCTTAATTTAAGATGACAGCCTGGGTCGTCCATAGATTGTTTATTTCAAGTTAACACCTCAACTGTATAGGTACATCGCTGGTGCTGCTTTAAAACTTGAAATTCTCCTTATGTGGTACAAGGCAGGTATTAACGCGAGGAGGAAATAATACATTATAATGATGATGATGGAGACTATCAAAGAGGAGATCTAATACCTTCTGGAAAAAGCCTATCGATTTTATAAAGCCTTTTCGTAGTATGATACCAAAATCATTCCTAGAGACTTCAATACTATAGTTTTTAAGACTATGAATCTCCACAGCAATGTGACGCTTTTAAGATAGTTTAAACAAGTTGACTACATGGATCCGCATCCATATTCTGTATTATGTCTTTAGCCAAATTCAGAGTTTGACTATCAAACGAATAAAAGGTACAAATCGCCCAGAAAAGGATGTAAATTTGGAGGCTTAAGCACGACTTTAGTAGAGCTTAAGAAACAGAAACTCTCGCTGTGCATATCATCGACATCACTGTAAAAAAAATCGTTTGTATGACAAAAAAAGTAACAGCAAATGTGAATTCACAAGCGCTGCAGTGTAAAACAGGAGCAGCGAAGGAACAATACCGAGTTAAAAGAATGAAGATCAAACGCTACTGGCTTTCCATGACTTTCCGCAAAATTTCCGGTGATAACTGTTCGCATTCCTATCGAATATTTTCATTAAGGGCTGCGATTGTCTGAGGCATAAACCCGAGACTTCAAGTAGCCCCAAAGCAAGAAGTCTGGGATGGTTAAATCGGGTGATATTGCTGCCCATGCCAAATCGCCAAAACGGGAGATTACGCGACCAGGAAACACTTCTTTCACACAATGTGGCTCGTGCTTTGTGTGCGGTTGCACCGTTTTGTTGAAACCACATGTTCACCAAGCCTTGGTCATCCAATTCCGGCAGTAAGAAGTCATTTTTTATAGCCCTGTAGCGTTCGCCAGTAACAGTGACCGTTTTGCCGATGGCGTCCTTAAAAAAAATACGGTCCAACGCCGCACCACACAGTGGCTTTGAGCGGATATAATGGCTCTTCGTGCATCACACGCGGATTTTGAGTGCCCCAGAAACTAAGATTTTGTTTATTTACGTAACGGCTTAAGTGGAAATGCGCCTCGTCACTCATGATGATTTTCGACACAAAATCGTCCTCTTCGTTGTTGAGATTGAGGATGACTTGACAGCGCTTCATTGCTTTTGCTTGTCTGTTTGTATACTGCAGCTGTCTTGTTCACAAATGTCAAATATGATTGATGTACGACGCCATTTGCAAAAATAATAACCGATTATAATTTTTCCGATAGGATGAATAATTTTGCGCCACCTTGTACAAGCGTGGCTTCCCGCGCAGTAGAACGGAGATCGACCGAAATTTGTCGTTCATTTGGAAAAGGAGTTTCGTGTCGGTGGAAAACATGCAGTTCAATGTGCAATCTGGTAACTGTTTCTCCAAACTAAAAAGGTTTTTACGTGAAAGGTGTGCTGTTACTTGGATAGGCAGTCATATTTGCGCTTACGGCAATTAAAAAACAGGCGAAAAGAGTTGGTCTTGAGGTAAATGAGGAACAAAAGAAACAAGAACATGTCTTCAATAAACAAAGAAGCATCTATCCAATGGACAAACTTCGTTGTTGAGAGTAGTAACTTTGAAGTGATTACATATTCGTAACAGCATAGTATTTTGCATCGATTTTTGAAGAGTTTCTTGTAAAATTTCAGCTATTGCAGGGCTCTGATTTGCTGCCATAAACTTTGATTTTCAAATATAGAAATATACCCAAATGAAAAAATCAGGTGATCGTGATGACGAGTTTAAATCACTATTCGCCATCAACATTGTCTTCAATAATCGATTGTTTCATGGGCAATTCTCCTTTCCATTTTCATATTGTTCAGATTTTGAAAAAAAAGCGTAACTATTCCCTATATCGCACTCCGTTCGCATTGTGATGTCGCCATATAACCATTTTCGAAAACGGTCAACGTTATGGAATCATTACTTCGACGTGGACGGGTTTCAAAATTAGGCTTTCATGTTGCTATGTTAAATAACGTTAATTTGTTTTTGCTTTTGACACATAGGACTGATTTTAAAAGTAAAATTAATAATTTAAGTTCTTTCTTCTGACGTTTCTGAGACGAGCTGTCAAATGACGAATTGACAGTCTCCGTCATTTACATTCTATATTCACATCATGTTTCACAAAAAGAAAGCAAATCACCCTGTAGAACATTTTAATACGCCCCAAGCTTCTTCAATTGCCCAAAAAAGCAAAGCAAACGAATGAAAATTGCATAACTTCTCTTCAGATTTAAGTATCGTTTTAGGTGAATGAGTGTGTACTTGTAATTATTATTCTAATTGGTAGAAACCGAGAGCCAAGCTTCTAGGCACACGTGAGCTTCGCGCGCGTTTAATAACTTTCAAATTAGCGAACCCGATTGCGCTTATTTAACAAGGCGTATGTGTATGCGTTGGGCATACGAGTATATACAAGGAGTGGAATTGAAAATTGAACTTGAAATTCGCTTTTTTTGTTTGATATCTAGCACCCCTCTTCCGAATATCAATAACCTTCAGATTGTGCCCCTCATGGTGCGTACGTACATGTATCATCGTGAGGCACGTGTTAGGATACAATGAATGGCTCACATCTCGAAATCGTACTCGTATGTATATGTATGCCAAACTTTTTGTTGTTTATTTTTGAAACGCACTTTGGATGTTGTCTTTGTTTTTGTAGTTTGTCCAGTTTTCTTTCTTTTCGAATTTTGTCGATGTTATCATTCTCTTATCAGCTTTTGTTATTTATATTTTGGTCAGAGGGATGTGACGTAAGTGAAGACGAATTCGTTTGTTCTCTCCCATTTGAAATTGCATGAATATTTTTTGAATAATCGAGAAGCTTATTTCGTGCTTCAAGTCTTCAGACTTAAGTGGGTTAAATGTACACGGACAAAAATGTATACAAATACGAGTGTGGAAACTCAGTCGTTTACACACAGTTGAATTCAGGCGAATTCAAAATTTGGCTATGAGGTCAGCCTTAAAGGTAGTTAGAGAAACCAAACAAATATGCAAATAAGACTAACATCGCGAAGAGCGTTCGTTTAACTCAATGAATAAATACTCGTATCATGCGCATGGGCGCGGTAGGAGTATGACCGTCAAAAGTGTAATTCACGTGTTTGCGTCGTTTTTTGGTTTAGTTTTATTTGTTTTTGTATGATTGCAGTTTTCGTTGTTTTTTGTTATTGAAATCGAGGTCATCTGAATGTAGGTAGTATCAGTTTTGTTATCAGCTAAAAGTTTTGCTGACAAATAGGGTTATTGGGAGTGGTGGTGAAGTGCAATGTCCCGACTAGGCGCTGTTGACTTGCGCAATTATAACTGAATTGATTCATTGACTTTTCGATTACAAGTGCTAATGTGATAAGGGTTGGATTGAAAACTTTTCAAGCGTTAAGAATTGTTATCGTACTGAGTTATACGGCAACCTCTTAATTGCACAACATTTGCCTCTTTGTTCATGGTTTATTGGTAGAAAAATGTTTAGTTTAGATAAAATGGTGCCGAAGAGCAAATAAATAAGTCCAATGGTCAGTTACCACGTCTGGAGATGTTCGATACCTTACCACACTATGTAACATGCTCAGAAAACTTTTCAAGGAGGAAAATCGCAGTCATTGCATGACAATGAATACCTTCATATCGGAAGAATTGTTGTTGCTAGGGGATTGTTTGGCACGTAGGGTAAGACTTCCGGCTTGTACTACTAGAACAACAATTCTTCCGATATGAGGGTATTCATTGTCATGCAAAAATAGTTGCATCTGGCTGATTTTGGACTGAGGGAGGATGGGTTTTTTACTCGTCGAAGGCAGTTTCATCAGTAACGAGTACCCGCATTACCTTCAAGAGGAAATTGTGAAATTTTTTAAAATGTTTCCCCTTACGTTGGACGAGTAACTTCATCAAGAGAATTTAATACAAGTTCACATTTCGTTTCCCGGACGTGCGGGTTTATCTACGTAAATTCACACAAAATTTACACAAAATTCACACAGAAAATTGAGCTAAATCCCGCTGAAGAAATGAAGAAAGAAATCAGTGGTATTGGCCTGAGTGGGACACGCAACCCCTTTCCTACTGGAGCCACATCATGTCCACATCGATGTCATGAAAATTGGGAAACAAATATTGTTGACTAATTTTTAAAGTTGAAAGAATTGATGATTCCATAAGCGTACATTTTCGTGAATGCTGTTGGCAAATTCTTTCCGCATTTTGATGGAATACTTTTGCAAAAGTATCTCTCCATAGTTTTAATCGTATGCCCCTCTTCTTGTTTCTTGTTTCTTCTGAGAAATTTATGTTTGTAGATTTTGAAAGTAGCTTCTCGTTATTCTTTGTATGCCACTTGTTTTGGTCCGTGAGCTTGTCGACACTCTTCATAAAACTGCTGTTGCGGAGGTCATGTAAAATGTAGCCCAGCAATTGTGTCATCTCTAATGGCTTTCTGACAATGTCGTCATTGATCTTCTGCGCACACGATAAGAAAAGCCTGTGATTGTATCCGTCTGACATTAATTCACATCTTAATTACTCAAAAGAAGTGGGTTTAGTCAATGTCGGCTCCTTTAAACTGTCGGACATCCATTAAACGTGTGTTAGCCATGATAACCTGTCGCCCATTTTCGGAGCTGGTGTCGTTAAGGCTTTATTTTCCAACTATGTTGGCGAGGACTATCCTTAAGTCGTGCTTAAGACATTGCTCAAATTGTTGGTCGTGTATCTCTTGAAAGCAATTTTTGCAAAGTCGTCCTTTTCATCTATGAACGGCGTAAACGCATACCAGGCGTATCTTGGCGAATTTTTTTTTGATTCGAATTGCAAGCAGGCTTTCACATAAGTTCAAAACTTCTTGAGGATTAAATGAAAAATCCACGCCCAAATCGGCGTTACATTCTACTTCCCATAGGGAACATCATAGTGTTGTTCTGACCTTAGTCGACAATATATAGTATTCGACATGAATAGGCAGTTAACACGACACCTGACACCCGATAACTCCTAACTTGGAAGCCCAGATCCTTTAGAGGATGAAGTCAGTAATCTGCTTCGAGGGGTTCAGGTCTGCCGCTGAACTGTTTATGTAGGCTATTTGATGTATTGCACCACTACTGAGAGGTTACACTTACGATGATCAATTGTTTTTGGTCGCGATCAATTGATTTTGAGCTATTGTTAAGATTCAGACATCTGAATGTCCATGTGTCGTAGTAAGAAAACAGAATTTGCTATACGTCCGTGTTAGACTCTAGAGCTAAAGCCAAATGATCATCGGGCTCATCGAACTTTCCACGATTGGGCTGTATTGAAGATGGGGGCCCTCACCCAATTAGAATTAGAGTAAAACTGGACTTATCATAAACATCATCAGACCTTTCGCCACTGATAGTTGCTATGCTTTGTCCAGTTACAAGCTACCGGTCATAGGTCTTGTTGAGTGGCCCCGGTAGTCCATACCAGGAGTTTAAACTAAGCAGCCCCCCGGACTACGGTCTGGGCCTAACTTGTAAAGGTAAGCCCCCTTGTCACGGTCACGGTGGCTGTGGTTTAAAGCTAAGGTGACCCTGCTAGGGCTCAATACCCGCAGTGGGATTGCTGAAAGTGCTGCGTACTGAGACCCTAAGATCAGCAAGAGGTTTTATGTAGGCCTTAACTCGTACCAAGGAAGGAGCTGTGCCTCAACACAGTTCCGCATAGGTATAATCTCTAATTGAAGTTTCGCTGGCAAGGCGTATCTTTGCTCCCATGGATGTATGGGCATCCCGTGAGCTTAAGTCTCCACGACAGGTGTTCACGTTAAACATAATTGACGTTGGATGGAGGAAGAGATTTTCGCTGAAAAATCTACTTCGTTGACGAGGTATATTTATGGTTAATTTGAAATTCGCCCAGAATATAACTTGTGTACGAAAAAATTGACTGTTTGGTGTGGTTTTCATGTTGGATGGTGCATTTGGCCATACTTGTTCGGAGCTGATGCCGGCAAGTCGATTTCATTTTTTCCGGGAGAAATTGGAACAAGAATTCTAGACTGTGTTACTTGTCAGATGTCACGCCTTTAACGTAATTTAAAGTTGGAGTACGGTATTCGTTTCACGCGCCATAAATTAGCTTGTCAATTGGACACCTTTAGACCTGTTTTTTTTTTAGCTATATTAAATCTGTGGTCTTTGCCAATAAGCTAGCAACTTTAGACGGCTTAGAGGCGAACATTTCACATGAAATTGCTGGGACGTCGGCCGAATCATGCTGAGAAGTCATGGAGAAATTGATAGAATCCAGCGGATGAATGATGTCAAATTTCATAACCGAAGACAAAGATCTTCTCAATAAAAAGTTGCGCAGCAAGATTCGACTCTTTTTTATGTCTGATTATTAATTTACATTTATACAACAAAGTACATACATACATACGTGTATGTTATAAGTGAGAGCTTAATCATAGTTCAAGTTCATGCCCCCACTTCGTGATGACCACTAGAACTTATCCAGTGTTGCGTGTGTAGCTTGCTTGTCCGGTATAACAACAATTTGGCGTTGAAAACAGTTTTCGGGCTATCTCCGACTACGTACTACTTCCTAAGTTCGTTACGCACTGACTGAGATTATGTGTCATCAAAACAAAAGCAAACCAAAACCAGATAAAGTCTAGGTCCAACTTCTTAACTTATCTGTTTTATGTTTTTTTTTTTTTTTTTTTTTTTAACAACCATAAAAGGAAGTTGTCCGATAAATGCCATATCACGCTCACGTGTGACGCCTTAAGCAATACAGTAATGACCTCCCAATGTAAACAAATTTCGTATTCAAAGTAAGATCGCATAATAAAAACGCCTTGGGATATTTTCTCATAGAATCATCTCTCAAAATTGTAAGTATTCATATTCATACATAGTACGAGTATAAATTATCGTGGTTTAAAGTTTACGTCGTCATAGATACTTTTTATGTATCGCAAGATGAGCGGGGAGTTTTGTTTTAATCGCTTTTAAAGCTTCACGCAAATGTTGTATAATTCCAGCTGGTCGTTGGGTCTAATGGCATTCATTGTTCCACTAACGATACACAAGTCATCTGATATTGCAACAGGCTGTGTACAATTGTGACATTGTGACGTCTTATCACAACGGCTGGGTTTGAGCAAATTGACATTCAATTGGTCATACATACGAGTACATATAGGTATATCATTGCCATGTGTATTTGTTTGTTGTTTTTATTGACATTAATTTCGACAAGTTTCTTGCGTTTTTTGCAAACTTGTAATAACAGCGTATTACTAGTTAATATGATCGTATATACGATCAAAATATTTACGCGTTCATTTTTACGATGTAAACTATCGAATCTTTTTAAAGTTGGTAAACAGAATGAGGAAAGTTTGTTGTTTTATTATAATAATTGCGCAGATACTTGTAAGAAAATATAAACAAATTTTGAATAAACACTCTTACAGAATCTATGTGAAAACAAAAACATTTACATATTTATTGTAAGAAAAAGCGGAACATCTAATTAAATGGATTTTGAGGGTTTTAAATAAGTCATTACCAGATACTCTTGATCCTTTAGGGTACTGGGGTACTAATTATTTAATTTATAAATGTCAAACCAGTAGATACACGTACATAGTTACGAGCATGACGTAATTTCCCTTAACCGCCCAATATTTTTTTCACACCAGCAACTCTAATAAAAAATAAAACACCCTGTAACTGGTATATCTCATTGGCTCATTGTAGTGTGAGATTCTTCCTCGCTAAAAAAACTTTCATCTATCAGACTACGATAACAAGGAGTTTAAGCTTTTGTAGTTTATCCCGTTTGGGAGGTACGTATCTTTCCAGCGAAGGCACCGTTTTGTTTAAGGCGCTAAGTCGAACGGTCTTGTTCTTTGTGTTGCTGCACAAGGTTTGTCGTGTTCGATGTCTGGGTTGTTTCCTGATTACAATGATCCACAAGACGAGTACGAAGTTTGTTGCTCTTCGTCTTTCACGGTAGCAATTCCTTAATCACGGTGACTAACGCTTTTTGGGTTAGCTCTTTTAGGATTTCACCTGGAATTAAATCGTATCCTGGAGCCCTATTATTTTTTTTAAAGTTTACTCTTGTCTGGCGAAGCTCAGGCAGTGATACAGACTTAATTCTATAGTTGTCGAAATCTGTGTTGACATTTAGTTTTTCGACCAGTTGTCGTCCTTCGAACGGTGTATCTAGACGTTTCTGCTTGGCAAATAAAAACGCTTTCCCTTTGTCTTCTTTTGCCCATGCGCCGGTCGCTTTTGGTATTTGGTATAATTGATTTTTTAGCGGACTTCATTGTCTTACAGAGACAGTAGTTGGAACTCTTGTCGGCAGTCAAGCTTTTGAGATAAGCATAAGTCTCGCGATTCTTAAAATCTTGGAGCGTTTTTTTTATAGCTGATTTGAAAGGTGGTTCAAATAGGTTTTATTCAGGGAGGGGACGCGATCGTTGCCATATCTTTCGTACTTTCCTTCTTTTGTTTCGTATTCCTCTTATTGGATTGGAAATGTTATTTCACGCAGCTCGCTGAATGGCTTCCACGAACTTATCAACTTCTTCTTCTACTTCTAAAAGCGTCGTCAGGGGGGGCACGTAACGCAATATTTTGTTTGCAAATTCTTCTAAAGCCGTCCCAGTTTGTTTTGTCATTTGCCAATTTAGGCGCTGTTTCGATCTTTGCTATGCTCCTGCCGATTTTGAGAATCACTGGTGGGATCATCGGAGATCATAGCATTTTTCTACTTTCGTGAGGCATTTAGGGTCCCATTTTGCGATGAAAGGAAGCATTTCGTCTGATGCAATGACACCAGAACTCCTGCTGCGGAAAAAAAATACGCAATCCATTTTCCTTCTGCCAGGGAAAGATTTCGGACAGAATCAACCCAGAAAAAGGACGAAGTCGAGTCTTTACAGATGGCTCCAAAACCGCAAACCAAAAGCGCATATAAAGTTGCACTGCATTTCTCGTTAGCAAAACTTGCGTCTGTTTTCTAAGCGGAAATATGCACAATCCTGATGGCAACGGACTACTATATATTATGAACAATCGGTGCAGGGATGAAACACTTGCATCTGTAGTGACAACCAAGTTGCTTTTAGATCCTTGCTGAACCCTCTCCCAGACTAATTCGAAAATGGAAGACTTAACATAACGCAGTTTGAAGCATAAATTGACTGAGTCCTGTATTAGTTCCAGGTCACAAGCTGATCACTTAAAATTAAATCCGTGATAAGTTTGCTTGGCAAAGCTCCCAGGAGGGTTTTTAAAGGCGCGAACCAAAGTTAAGACTGCCGAACACATTATCTAACGCATAACTGAGGACGGCATTACTCTCCAGGTCCAGGCAGATACAACTCATGCTTCCCAAATTCCGTAAGAGGTCAGCGGCCTTCCTACTTTCCCTAGTAGTCTGGTTACCGGTGTGATTTCGTAACACTGCGCGTTTGTTAAGCACTAAAGTATGCTGGGCACAAGTAATACAACATTCTGTCACTTGTCACTTGTCACTTGCTTCATGGGCTCGGAAGTAGTACAACTCTGATTGTCCTTTCTACAAATCAGAGTGCAGATACTCGGCGTTGATGTGGTGGATGGTACTCTCGGCACTTTATCACTGAGACGCCTACTAAAATTTCTTGAAAAATTAAAAAACAAAATTAGTAACAGGAATACCACATAAGGAGTGCTCCGTTTCGACGAAAAAAAAGTAATAAACGAAACCTGGGGCAGCAGTGTCGGTCAGTCGATGTTGTCGTTTAAGAGCTAAATAAAGAGAATTTTGGCGAATTCATGTAGTTTTTCCAAAGAAGAAAGTCGAGCAGATCGGGTTTGCCGGAAGCATTATGTTGTGGTCAGCCCATGAGACCTCGTACAGGAGGAATCGCAGGAAACTGCGGTAGACAACTTCGATACGTAGAATATGCATTTTGTTTTTAAAGGGACTATACCTGGCAAGCACACTCGAAAAACGCTATAAAAAAAGTGTCGGGAAGGAATTTTGTAATGTAAGTGTCAGAAATTTTTGTTTTTTAAATTTATTTGACAATAGAAGGCTCTGATGCATAATTGTTTCCTGAGCCCAACGGAACCGTGTTTGACAAGACTAAGTCTGCGCTGAAGTCGTTAGTGTTCGTTACTGCGGCGTCAAAGTAAACGAATTCTTTAACTACCTCGAAGTTTGAACTGTCAATGGCTTTCTTTCCTATAAATCGGATAAAGGATACAGATTTCCCTATCATGCTTTTCTCTGACCATATCTTACAAATGAGCAGCGCCATCAGTTTTGTAAGACTTTAGCTTCGATTTTGCTACCTTAATTTCGTCTAGGTCCGGCCTGCAAAATTCCCCGTCGTCTTCATCCAGGATAAATGTTTCATTTTGCTTGACAGTCTTTGATTTTAACCATGATCGCTGGTATACTGCATCGACTGCAACTCTACCCCTAGTGTCAGTGTTCATCTTTGCATACTGCCATTATGGTTTTGTAGCTCTGGCGTGTGTAATAAATTTCTTGATAACAGTTTTGAACGTCATTTCTTCAGTACTATCTCTCTACTTGCTCGATGACAAGTGGTGGTCCCCATATCATCGTGTTCATATCTCGAGAATCGAAAGCATCCAGCGCCGTTGTCTTCGATTTGCTCGTCGAGGTACTCGTATGTACTAAAACGATCCGTTTATATTGCCCCCCTATTAAAACCGTCTCAACCTTGAGGAACGCAGATATGCAGCCGATTTTCTCTTCATTCACCGACTCCTTTCAGTTCACCACACCTCCAATGGTGCGAACGAACCAATCTCCCGTATGCTACAGAAGATCAATTCGAATCTTGCCTCAAATCCGATCTCCTTCACCACTCCAACCAATCTTAGTCTGAATTTTCAGTTTAGTTATAATTAGTTTAAGGTTATACTATAGCTTGTTTTGAGCAGAATAAATGGGGGCTTTCGACCCCACCAACATTGAAAAATTCTTTCAATGCGCACATAAGGTTGACACATTGCTTGGTTTGCATCATGTAGAACAAAATTCAATTACAAACAACGACAGATAGTGAGTTCCGTTGCTTAACTATGAGTTGGTTAACTCCAGACCATCACGTAATCTTCTATACGAATATGGCGAATTGAAGACCGATTTGTTTTAGACAGGTTTAAATGATACGAAAACGTTCTTCTAGTCTTAGTCTGTTTATGATGATTTGTCAAACAATACTGGCCAGAGTGTGGAAGGAATTTCAAAATTGACAGTGCGGTTCAAATGTTATATTTATTGAAAGATCTATCTGAAAAAAAATGTCTGTGTTATGCAGTGATAACAAAGACTCTTCCAAGAGCGCCTGATATAAAAAAAATCGTGATCTCACCAAATCTAGCGGATGATTCAATTTTTGTTTATTTCGTTTGCAAATTAGTTCCTACTACACATAACGAGATTTTTAATGAGCCCTCTGAATATTATAAATTCTTTTCAAAGCTTTCGACAGAAGAATTATGTCTAATTTTGAATACACCCCGATCAGCTGATTTTTTTTTTTTAATTTATTTGACTAAATAACTACTAAAAATAAGCTTGTTATTAATTTAGTTATTTATACTCTCATTGTGGTGGACTTAATTGTTGTGATAATTAATTTTTGTTTGCGGTTATCGGATAAACTTTAAACCAAACAACAATGCCAGAGCTTTACCCGTATCTACTTCTTTATTCTCCAGACACTCTATAGAACGTTCGTTTTGAGAACACGCGCAGCCACAAACTATAAACAACAAACAAACAAAAATTAATAAAAAAAAATAGAAATCGCAAAAAATAAATAATAATATTTGTTTTTGTTTAGACCTAGCCATTCGAAATTAAACTATGAGATAATGTTTGACGGTAGAAAGTTGATTTCCATATTCGTTGGGCTTTGTGGTTAATGTATGCTTCACTCATGGTCGGCATTACGGTTCCCCGTATTTGAATTAATGAAATTCGCTTTTGGGAATTATTCACATATCACAAAGTGTAAACAATAGTTTGTTGCAAACTTTTTGGTAAGATAAGAGGGCCACTTTATAGCTAGAGAAGACTTTTGTTGACATTGTTTGAGATACGAGTATTATTGAAATGTGAGTTCAGTCAACTCGTAGATGGTTTATCTTTAAATTGGTTCGACCAAAGTCGATTCGATTGATTTGATTGAATTCATATTTTATCTGTGAAAAATGCGCATTGGAATTATATTGTTTATGGAGTCGTTAAATTGGCTACACAACATCTACACTTTTGTGAATTCGTTGAAGAGACAAAATGACTGTCGTAGTCCTAAAACTACAATAATTTAAATTTTTCACTTAAATTATATAAACACAAGGTCTAGATAAAATTTCTCAAATCGTATTAAAGGGCGCGGCAATTTGTTTGCTACTCGGCTAGGTGGGATTGTGTTTTTTAAGGATCTGATCCGTGCGACCTAAAACAATTTCGGCAGGAATTGAAATTTTTCGCTAGGGATTTGTCGTCTAATTAAGGGACCTTGAACCATGCATTTACAGTAGATGTGTTTAGCAGTATCTTCCTCAGTCATTTATTACGCAAGACCTATAAGACGTATTTTGTGTAGGTGATCTACAGTAGAAGGTGGCAGTGCCTGGTACTCTGTTGTCTTCCATTTTAAATTGTAGGGATTCTTTGGATTTGCTGTGAAAGGGTTTGAGGCCTCTTTTAGCCTGGCGAAGCGTTGGAATATTCACATTTTGTTCTCCCAACTTTCTATGTTTCAGTTGAACTCGGAACCTTTCTAGCATTGACAACAACAACCTTTGTGGTAGACACCCACCAAAGTTATACGAGGGCGGGTCAATAAGCCCGTGACTTTTGGATTAAAACACAGATTTTTTGATAAAAAAATAATTTTATTTTTCAACGTAGTCTCCCTTGAGCTCTATACACTTTGTCCAACGCTTCTCCAATTTTTTTATCCCTTCCAAAAACAATGATTTGTCGAGGTCCTCAAAATAGGCCTTTGTTTGCGAGATGACTTCATCATTGGAGTCAAATCTTTTTCCACCAAGCCATTTCTTCAGGTTTGGGAACAAGAAGTAGTCGCTCGGAGCCAAATCTGGAGGGTGGATGAGGGAGCAATTCATAGCCCAATTCATGGATTTTTGCCATGGCAACTGCACATGTGTTTGTGGTCGACTGTGAGCAAACGCGGCACCCATCTTGCGGAAAGCTTTCTTATGCCCAAGTGATCATTCAAAATTGAAACCACTGAGCCATGCGAGATCCCTACGGCTTCCACAATCTCTCGCACTTTCAATCTTCGGTCGGCCAACACCATATCGTGAATTTTTTCGATTGTTTCGGGTGTAGAGACCTCAACTGGGCGTCCAGGACGTTCGGCATCTTCAGTGCTTGTACGGCCACAACGAAATTCAGTAAACCACTTTTTTACCATTGAAATCGATGGTGCAGAGTCCCCATAGTATTTATCAAGCTTAGCCTTGGTCTCGGTAATGGTTTTTTGTTTTCGCAAGAAATAATGCTTAATAAGCACACGAAATTCACTTTTTTCCATTTTCTCCTCAAATTAGTGAGTAGTCTGATAAAAATAGCTGTCAAACACAAACTAACTGACGCAGCAAGTTTAAATTTTGACAGGAGTCAACTGACAGATGCCTGTTGACAGGAGCAGTGTTGCTGTTTCAGTAAAGAGGTCAGAAATTCAAAAAGTCACGGACTTATTGACCCGCCCTCGTACTTTGTTCTAGTAGTATGTAGGTGAGAATTTTGTGATATCTTGCATCGAAATCCTGTTTTGTAAAATTGGAAAGTCGTTTGATCGGCAAACCACTGACTGTTTAGATCTTGGAGTGGGTCAGGACACAGCAATCAAGTTCAGAGTGTACTGTTTGTCTTACTGCTTGGACACCTTTCTGCACTCATCATTGCTTGATTTACAGATAAAAAAAAACTTGCTGACAACACTGCAAAATGACTCACGAATTTGGGTCACTTCAAGAACAGTAGTTTCGGACACGGTACGGTTTAAGCGGAGCTACTGCCAGACAATCTAATTTTAACGGATGAAATTCCTTCCTTGATTTGACATTCCGTATGATTCCGTATGAGAAAAGAAGAAAATGCATGCCAAAAAGTTCCCTGAATAACCACCGTGTGGCGCTCCCATTGTTCCGATTTGAGTTCTGTTTTTTTTTGTTAAGTTGGTACGTCTTAGCTTCACAGCTTGATATTTGCAAAAGTAACGTAGCCAAGAGTACATCTATCTCTGTGTGTGTTGGCGATTTTTTACAATTTTAGAAATGAATTTAAATTTGCAACAACGACCTTGTATTAAATTTTTCGTAAAAAACAGATTTAGTGGTGCGCGAACGTTGGAAATGTTGAAAAAGTGTTTCGGCAACGATTCTATAAAGAAAACGGTCGTTTACCAGTGGCACGACGAGCGGTTCAAAAGTGGTCGTGAGTCAATCGAAGATGATGAACGCAGTGGCAGACCATCGACATCGAAAACCGACGAAAACATTGATGAAGTAAAAGAAATGTTGTTCAATAACCAGTAGAGAGATAGCGGAGGACTTGAACATTGCCTATGGATCCGTTCAAGACATCTTGGTTAATGATTTGGGTTTCCGTCGTGTAGCAGCAAAGTTGGTGCCAAAAGACCTCAATTTCATGCAAAAAAGAGACCGTGTTGACGTCGCAAAAGAGATGATTTGCGAGGCTGAATTCGATCCCACATTCATCAAAAGGATCATTACTGGAGACAAGACGTGGGTTTATGAGTACGACACGCAATCCAGACATCAGGCAAGTAAATGGCGTTCACGAAATGAGCCGAGACCGAAAAAACCACGTCGTTTTCAGTCAAAAAAGAAGGCAATGTACTGAGTATTATTTGGGCGTTACGAGACGTTTGCGTGAAGCAATCAGCCGAAAGAGACCAGAATTGTGGGCAGAAAACTCATGGATTTTGCACCATGATAACGCACCGTCGCATAGTGCCACCATTATTTGTAATCTTTTGACGAAAAATGCAACAAATACCATCCAATAGCCACCAAATTTACCTGATTTGGCTCTCTGTGACTTCTTCGTGTTCAATCGAGTTAAAAAACCACTACGGGGAACGCGTTTCAGCGGCCGATAGGAAGTAATGGAAAAATCGCAGGAAGCACTGATGGACATACCGAAAACCGAATATAAAAACTGTTTCGAGGATTGGATCAAGCGCTGGCATAAGTGTATTGTACTCGATGGGGATTACTTTGAAGGGGGACAATATAGATTTAGATAAATAAACTTGTATTTGTAATGTTTGATCAAGGTGGTATATCAAGCCAAATGAAATTGCAATGTTCATAGACGGTTCGAAAACAAAGAAAGGAGCAGGTTTTGGTATGTTATCAGAAGACCCAGGCCTAAGAGTGTCTGTAAGGAAACCGGAAGCAAGCAATGTCTTCCAATCACAGGTTATGACTGTCTTCAGGGTGGCTGAGCTCATGCAGATTGATATTGACAGCCAGGGCGCTTTTAAGGCAATGGAATCGACCAACATCAACTCTGATATAGTCAGGGGCTATCGGATAATGCTCAAAGCATTATGCAGTCAAAACTGGGTGAAACTGTGCTGGGTGCCAGGACACTGCGATACAGACGGAAATGATCAAGCGGATGAGCTTGCTAACATCAAGCCACCCTTTTGCATAGTCAGGGGCAATACCGAGGGAAAAAACATAGAGTCTGCCAACCTAAGGTGGTCAATAACACATATACTATATAACACACATACTGTGTGAATGCGCGGCAATATCGCGTAGTCGAAGAAAACTTTTAGGGAAATAGTTTTTCGAAAACCTAAAGCAAAAAGACGGCACTAACTTCAGAGGCCTTCCTGGCTTTTTCAAAGAAATTGGATTTTTTACCCCGACGATTCTTTAGGTTTTTTGCCCTTTGAATATAAATTTAATGGTTCCGGAGAGATGTCGATGGGACAGTTTGTTTTGATGGCTAGTGTTTGTGTGATGCCATATCCATCACACTTTTGTTTTACCCTAACCTAACAGGTGATTGCAGCCGAGCAATTAGAAGAGGCCCTTGACTTTTATCACGCGGCAGATTTGGAAAAGAAGACTTGAGCTTCCGACACGTGGGCCGGCGTTTTATGACAATCCGTATAATGGCTTAATTCGTTAACATAAGCCTACGATACGTCCCACGGAAGACGAAAAGAACGTCGACGCCACCAAAGAATGTTTCTAAGAGCTCCTCTATAAGACATATGGCCAATGTCCTTAACATGAAGCACTACGTACTTAGCGATTTTAACGACAGGAAGCGGCTCGGCGTTGCTACAAAGAACGATTTACTCATGCAGTTACAGGGGACCACATCGGGGGGTAAGGCAAGCACTTTGCTACGAACTCGATTGTTGCGCTGGTGGTCCAATTTAAGTTATATGACAGTCAACAGTTTCCCGATCAATCATTCAACAGTCAAAAGGATTGTGTCGAAGAAGAGAATGTAGAAATGAAGAAGAAACCGTGTACTAGAGTCTGTACTGAGAATTTTCTGCGGCAACGAAGCGCAAAATCTCTCTTCAGGTAAACTAGTCTATTGAACTTAGACGACTAAAGCAATAACTAAGTTTAAATCCCATAAAACTGTTGAATCTGATAGCTTATTGGTCAAGGTATTTAAAGCTGCTGCAAGTGGTGACATTAAGTAGAGAATACACCAACTAATGCCTCAGATCTGGTAAGAAGAGTGTTTACCTGATAAATGCTATGTCAGCATCGTTATCGTAGTCCTTAATAGGATTAACTGGCCAAACTATGTCATATTGTGTGAAGATCTGGAACCTTTTGTTAACAACTTCTTGGTTGGCCCCCATTAGTGTGGTTTCAGGCCAAGAAAATCGACAATGACTAAATTTTAACATTTCGGCGAAGGCCTGGAAAAAAAACTGAAGACTCCAAATCGAAACCTGCTATCTTATTGATTTCAAGCCCTCATATGACAGTGTTTTTTTTAGAAACCAGGTATATGGAACCATGTCAGTCTTGGCGTCGTACAGAGTGACAACTAAGAACGCTCGGTGCTCCGTCAAAGTCGGCAACAACTTCACTGAGACTTTTGATGTCAGAAAGAGTTTTCTTGACATGGTGACACGCTGTTTAGTGTGGACAAGCTTTCAAAAGTTTGTACATCTACTAGCGTACGACAATGACATTGACATAATTGACAGAACTCAGAGGCTTGTCATCTGTGCGTTCGATAGTATTGAAACGGAACCTGTCGGAATTGGCTTAGCGGGAAAAGAGGGCAAAACCAATAAAATCAACGATAGAACTTTGCAGTGGACAGCTATAACTTGTAGTAAGGGACTTTGTTTACCATGTCACACTACCAACACAACTCCTTAGGAGAATCGCCGTTGCCAATCGCGGTTTGGTTGAGGTAGGAAGGCAATCGAGTAGTGAGGCCCTATCCATAACAACTAAGACGGCTCTTTATAAGACCTTAGCCATCCCATTCCTAATTTAAAGCGCTGAAACATGGACTCTACCGAAAGCGGGTGAATTTGCCCTTTCTCGTTTTGAAGAAAAAACTTTTGTTTAAATATTCGGTCCCGCTTGCGTTGACTGGCTTTTGGGCGAGCGGATTAAACGACAGACTGCACGAGTCTTGCGGCGACATCGATCAGAAAACTTCACATCAGTCGTCTACCTTAATGCACTTAAGTAGGTTTGTTGATTGAGGCCTAAATTCACGCCTTATTGTAATATGTATGTAATGCTAGTATCAAGTGTTAGGAGTAGATTAGCATAGAAACTAAGTTCCGACTAATCCACTCAACATCAGGTCAGTGATCCGGAGCATAGTATTGTCTATTTTCAATTACTATAAGCAGACAGAGCGTAGAATAATTAATTTATGCGACATATGTATGTTACGTATGTACACATGTATCCAACGGATTGATACACCCTCTAATAGCAGAACACAAACAAATGAATGTATTTCAAATGACATGTTTAGATAGACAGCGGATGTTCACATCCGATAGACAGATAGGGGACTATAGCTGATATAATGTTTGTAGGTACACACATATGCAAGTAGACAGACCATTGATGTGTTGCCACCAAATTGTTTTCTTTGCAATATTCGTAGTTTGATGGCACATGTCACATCGAATATGAAGACGAATTGTGGCACGCATTCTTGGCATTCTAACTTTTAGATTTTCAATTGTTGTCTGCGGTGTATTACTCCAACAATTATGAAATTAATTTAAATCCAAAGGTCACAACGTTTTCTTCCAAATGCGATTTTGGAGTATGTGGTTGTATCTTTTGTTCAACGGTATATCGAACGAAAACCCTACGTTATGTGGAAAGTGCCTTGAACTTGGATTCATTGCTCCATAAAACTTTTTTGAAGCTTTTTTGTCCAGTCTTTATGGTTTTTGGCCTCACCAAACAGTCCCGCATGTCTTAATCGTCGTTTGTCTATTCGGAATAGAGATGGTGGTGGATGAGCCAAACGGATTGCTGGCTTCGGTCTAACTGACCCCTCGTCCTAAGGATAACTTAAATGGAATTGGTTCTCCAAGTTGGGGGTTGCTCCGCCGGGGTAACTACCCAGAGATACGGAAAAAGGACGAAAGTTACGAATCAAAGACAAACCACTTCGGATTTGAACGTGCAATGTTAGGTTCCTCAATGGGGCACGTCCAGTCGCACAACTAGCTTAGGGCCTAGAAGGCCTTCCTAGAAATGGATTAGATGGGCCGTACAAAAAGGGGATGAAACACTACGGCGATTGCTATCGACGGCAAAAGTAGCACCTAATCTCACGCGAATTTGTTGTTGGAGGCAGACTTAGGCAAGAATTCTTGAGTTTCCGGCATGTGAACGAGCGCCAACATTGGCCTTATATAAACGCAAGACCCCCCACAACAGAATAGAAATATGACGGTACCAAAGATAGCTTCTAAGAGCTCTTGAACCAGACCTACGGACAATGCCCTTGCTTTGACATTAAAGTTGTCCTCGACGATTTAAATGCAAAGCTAGGAAGATAGGTATAGCCTGCACGACACCACGTTCGATAAAGGATTCAGGCTAATTGACTTTGCGGCGTGGCGGAAGGCGGTTTCCACATCTCGATATTCACAAGGGGGCTTGGAGAACTTCTGATCTATCAACCGTCAACCGGATAAACCACACTCCGATCGACGCAAGATACTCCTCCAGTATCGAGAGGTCAACATCGACTCGGACCATAACTTTGTTGTACAAAGGTACAGGTACAAGGTACAGTTGCGGATATCTCGAACTGCGCCAAGACAAGCTATTATAATACTCGTAGTGTGAGAAATTTCGACGTCAGACGGCTACAATCGTAAGAGTTCGCCAAATTACGCCCACCCGATTTGATTACTGAGCTCTTTAATTCGGCTGGCGATGACTTGCCAAGGTGCATACACCAACTCATGGATAAAAAAGTATGCTCGATGTGTGGAACCTCAGCATTGTTTGTCTGATATTCAAGAAAGGAGTAGCCTACAAGATCATATCTGCCGAATTGTGAGAACGGCTGATTGGTTGATATCAGTGCAACTACAGGCAGGGAAACCTAATGAAATCCCCAGCCAGTAAGTAGAGGAATAGATACAACGACGAACAATACGGACTATACAGCGACGTCTCAGCGACAGTCGACTTAGTCAGAGTGAACGTTCAACGACTGAGATGGTTGCGTCATGTAGAGGGAATGCACATCAATGCGCCATCTTCGAATCCATCCCCGAGAGTTAGCGCGGTAATGAAAACCGCGACTCAAGTGGCTCACTCAAGTAGAAGAGAACTAAGCCGCTAAAACTGGAGACAGCTAGTGGAAAATAGAGCTGGTACTGAAGACTATTATCCAGTTCCACCCCGGCCTGTAGCGAAACCTTAAGTAATTAAGTAAGTCATTCATAAAATTCAATTCCTATGCATGATTAAAGTCAGTTGTCAATGGTGGCTTTACATTTTTGGGCTACACTGTACCAAAACCTCATTTCTATCAAGTTTTGCAGGTACGAGTAAATTGGTGTACGCACGGCAACAACGTGCACGTTAGACCCGGAAGTTTAACTCGCCAGATACAGAATTGCGTGTGTCACGTCAGTTTCTGGCATTGCTCTGTGGTGATACCACCAATTTAAAGTGCTTATATCAACTTGTCTCATCACTGTACCCGAAGGCAATTTTTTGATTCTTAAAAAATGAAAACATCCTCCATCGATGACACTTCAACGTGGTGTTCCAGTTTCATTCAGCACGAAATAAAAGTAAATTCTCGATATCAATGCAGAAATGATAAATTCGCCTAACGCCTGTCGCTTTAACAAGCAACCCTTCAGTTACGTAACCTACTCACATCTGTCGTTGAATCTGTGATGTGATGTTGTTGTTGTTGTAATTGTACCATTTATTGGACGAGCTCTGCAAACGGATGCATTCTATTGCATTGCACTGCCCTTCATTCAATGCAGCAAGAATTCCGTGGACTAGATAGATACGAGTAGATACATAGTACTCATGGTTAGTATTCGTTGTACTATATTTCCAAAAAGTATGCAATAGATATAGATATTTTTTCATTCGTCTCTTATAATTCACATCCACTTTGTGTTAAAAGAATTACTAAACTGTATACAGAGTGAAGATTCGTTAGCTTTGCGCAGAGGCGATATCGTAACCAATGAGGTTCTACCGAGGTGCGATTATTGCTAGTTGAAAACTTTAACCAATACCCCGCCATGAGGACGTGAAATACCGTCCGCTACGGCAATTTTTGGAAGCCCGAGAGGGCTTGTAATAATTTCTCAAATTTATAACAAAGTTAAAACAGCGGGTCACTTACCGTTCCCTTGTTCGTCCGTTAAAGTGGTTAAGTGGGAACCGACGTTATTTGGGTTCAACAACACTAGCAAAAGTGTGCATGTTTCCCATATGTTCGGGTTGAAGTTGGTATTTGAGGGAACACACGATGGTAAGGTGAATTGAGGTTCTAACAACACTATTTCTTACCGGAAGTGAGAGTCTGGGAGCTGTGGAAATATTCATCAACGCCCTCTCAACTTCTTGATTGGATGTGGAGCGCTTCTCAAACACAAAATTCTTGAATTTTCGATGGAAGTCTAAGGGTGCCAAATCATGAGAATAAGGGGTTTTTTCCTATTGCTAACGCAGCTTTGTGTACAGGTGAATTATCCTGGAGAAAGATGATTGTATTTTCTTCAAGCTAATGAGTAATTTTCGTGTGTAATTGTTTTGCCTTTTTCAAGGTAATCAATTAACAGAATCCCTTTCGCATCACAGTACCTTGTCAAGTCATAAATACTGGTACACAACTGAACTCACCCATTACGAATGCAACACTGGGCGCATCCATGTCGTATTGATTGCGATATGACAGTTGATATTTTTCTTCTTCTTCATTTTGACGTAAAAAGTTTTTGACATTATTGTTGTAGTTGGCCTACTTAACTGCAACATGGAAAAAGGCGATATCTTTAGGACGTTGCGACCGCTTGGAATCACTCGCAATTTTGTGTACGGTGCTGTGAAGTTGTTTGAGGATACTGGTGGAGTACGAGATCGTCAAAGATACGGCCGTCCGCGCACTGTGAGAACTCCGAAAGCGATCAAAGCCATGAAGAAACGAATTAACCGAAAACCGCTGCGAAAACAGAAAATCCTGTGGCGAGAAATGCAAATTTCGCCAAAATCCATGTCTCGCATTATCAAAGAAGATTTAGGACTCAGCGGGTACAAGCGACCCACTGGACACCTGCTCACGGCCGCATTGAAGGAAAAACGCTCACAGACAAATTCTGTTTACTGACGAGAAAATCTTCACCGTGGAAGAATCGTTCAATAAGCAGAACGATCGTGTGTATGCAGTGGACAATTTCCCCATGCATGAAGTGCGTCTTGCAATCGATGGGTGGCTACATCGTCTTAAGTCGTGCTGGAAGGCAAATGGAAGTCATTTCGAATAAGTTGTTCTAAGATTTGAAGCCATTGAATAAGCCAATAAAAACAACAAACAAATTGTTTCGGGCAGATGCAATCGTCTTCGCTTTCTTCGGCGCTGAACTACCGGCTTTCACACATTGCTTCGTTTTTGGCGTGTATTGGTGGACCCATTTCTCATCCTCGATGGGAAATCGGTCGGATTCCTGTCGAATCGATCCAAAAATTGCTGCGAAAATCGTTTGCGCATTTGCTTTTCATCGGCTTTCAGGAAATGCGGAACCCACCTGAATGTCTTTGCTTTTGCATCCCTGAATTTTTGTGTAAGATGTTTCTTTCTTCCGATATCCCTACAGCCTCAGCTGTCTTACTCACCTTCACTAGCCTACCGCCCAACACGATGTCATGCACTTTTTCAATGGTTTCGGGTGTGGCTACGGTTTTTGCCGTCCTTCATGTGGGTCATCTCCTATATTCAAATTCACCTGTCTACGTTTTAACGATTGACATGGAAAGGGCAGAATCCCCGTAAACTTTTGTCTTCTTTTGATGAATTTCCTTAGGGGTTAATCCATCCAAAACGAAGAATTTTATGAGCGCACGATATCTCAGCATTCTCCTTATTGCCCTCAAAACATAAACCGCGGACTTTTCAACAAGACTCTGCCTTAAAGCTATCTGCTAGTAGCTTGGGTTTATTATGAAACATCCGGATTACTTACTTTTCAATATTCTCGGGCCAAGAAATAAACAGGGAAATTTTTCGCTGTTTGGCCTCGGGAACTGTCTTTAGTCTGAGTACCGCTAGCCATTCTGTTTTGAGTTTCCGACACCATCGCCACTTTTCCCCTTTCGCATTTAATTTTCAAAGTTAGTGGCCTACCTTGGGGAAGCCGGACGTTTTAGCCGTCTGTTACGATAATTTTAAGGTTAAAAAGGATAGATCTGCTTTAAATTTGGTTGTTCGAACATTTCTTGTGCGCTAGCTTGTGTAAGAAAATTGTTTATAATCGACCAAATCACTACTTTTTTCTTAAATGTTTACCAACACTTTTTAATTGGAATTTTTTGTTGTTCTTTCTTTACAGTTCGATTTCTGTGCTGAGCAGAACTGGCTATCGTCTCTATTCGATCTCATCTGTCGACAAGGTCGATGAAATCTATTCCAAAGAGAATGAGGACATCCGAATTGTGGAGCGACTGTTTAACAGCAGCCTGGTGGTGCTGGTCACCGAAAGTAAGCCCAACTGCCTCAAGATGCTACATTTCAAGAAAAAACTAGACATTTGCAACTGCGTTTACCCATCAACCATTCTGTGTGTACGAATGAATCGATATCGTTTAGTTGTTTGCTTAGCTGAAAGTATTCATATACATGATATCCGTGATATGAAAATCCTTCATTCGATTGAAAATATCTCACCCAACGAGCTGGGACTTTGTACATTGTCATTGAATTCACATTTAGCTTATCCGGTATCAGCGACATCGGGTGAACTGCGAATATTCAATGCAAATAAACTGAAACCTGGCCTGACAATCAAAGCTCATGAAACCGCACTGTCAGCGATAAGTTTCTCTCCAAATGGTGTACTCATTGCTACTGCCTCGGAACGAGGTACTGTGATTCGAGTGTTTTGTGTGAAAAATGGTCAGAAAGTTCAGGAATTCCGACGTGGAGTTAAGAGATGCGTGCGGATAGCATCACTTGTGTTCAGCGCCAATGCAGACTTTCTTTGTGCCAGTTCAAATAGGGAGACTGTACATATATTCAAAATCGACTCAAAAGCTGTTGAGCTAACAGAACGAAAGGCTGTGCTGGATGGATCCGAAATAATTGGAGCATCATCATTGGAAGATATAAGTACGGCGCAACCAACTGAATCAGGTGGTGGCTGGTCGGGATATCTATCAAAAGCTGTATCCACATATTTTCCTAGTCAGGTCTGTGATGTTCTAAATCAAGATCGAGCATTTGCGACAGCAGTATTGTCGCAACCTGGTCTTAAGCACGTTTGTGGCTTAGCGAAAGTACAAAAGGAAATGAAATTGATGGTAGCATGTGAGGATGGTTTTATGTACATATATGATTTTAGTGATACAAAAGGAGGAACTTGCAAATTAGAACGAGTTCATGATCTGCGGAGTACGCTTGAGGGTGTGATTGGTATGTTTTTCTATTTTAAGTGGATTTGTTTTCTTGTTTGAAATTAGAGTTAATCGTTCTTTTGTTTCCTCTTTTTTTGTTTTGTAGAACTGAATCTCAGTGAGAGTATGAATAAATTGTCAACAACACCAGCAGTAGTGATAGAGAATCCCGAAAAGACAAAGGATAACTCATATGCTGGAATTTTGAAAGGAGAACAGGCCAATGAACTCACAGGTATTTATTTAAGAATATTCTTATCACTTAGACCATGTAGTTGTGTTTTATGCACACGTGAAAAGAAGAAGAATTGTACAAATGTGCGCATGCCATATGTATAACAACATTTTACATTGCTAATCTCTAATACTAATTCATAATTTAATTTTCACCGAAAAGCAGAACCAGAGTCTTTCTACACCTATCAGGTCAAAGCAAGGTAGTTTCACTTGATATTTTGAAGGCATTTTGGGATGGAAATCTTTGCCCAATGAATTTATTCTGATTTTATAATTAGTGTTGACCAAACGAATACTGGTATGCCACAGGAGCCTATGATGTTATGGCAGGACTTTATCCTTTAACTTTAGGGAGTAGTTTAATCTAAGCTGTGCCCGGGCCTCAACCAACGACTTTATGCATTTAGAGTGATCTTGCGTGGAAGCAGCTTGCTGATGTTGCTTTCCACTTGATCGCGGCACCAACATATAGTATATCGCGTTGTCTTTCCAGAATGGATTTGAAAATATTTTGGCCAGAGCGGTAGTGGGTATTCGTTTGCCCTCCTTAAAAGCTCAGTGTCGTATTCGAAAATATTTGGGCCGGAGCGGTAGTGTTTATTCGATGGCCTTCCGTTGGATTTCTTTCAGCATGTTAATGCTGTCAGCGAATGCTAGCAGTTATGCAGACTTTGAAATATTTTTTTTTTCACTTTTGTCATATAGCTTGCGAACAGTTTTTGTTTTTTATGCAGCTTTCGTGGCCTTGTATGCCTATTGTTTCACTGCATATGTTTGTGGACACTCTCTCTCAAATCGGTGATTTCTTGTGGTAGTTCGATTAAACCTATCACATTTGATGCGACTTTTCTAGTGCCCATAGGTTTTTGGGCTTGGTGCTGTAAGGCTTCAGGGTGCTGGAAAGGCTTCAGGGTTTTGCCGTTATAGGGGTTAGACATTAATTTTCTTTAAAATTCTTCTCGAAATGTTTGGAAATCGAGAACACTGGAGATGCGCCTTACGTCGATAGCAATGTAATCAATCCGGGTGATGGTTTTTTGATTTAATGACTGTTGAGTTCTATCAGCTCGTTTCTCCGCCCCATCTCTTTCTCATTCCCCATTTGAGTCGTTGCAATGGCTATACGACCATGTACAATATATTTACATATCGAAACCGGTTTGCTAAATTCGATGAAAGAGATTTCCCGCTCGAAAACAAGGCAAAGGTTAGCCGGAGGTGATAATTGATATTTAAAATCTTGTTGCAGTTATTCAAGAAAATTCGCTTACGACTCTTGTTTGTCTTGCTACAAGATATTAAGTTTCAACTTCAATCAGAAATCATCACCATACATCGGAAAGGTAAAATGAATACCCTGCGATGCTTAGACTAAAAAACCCCGTGAGTATCGTTTTTGGCATCAAGTCATCATTCACAAGAAGTGAATCCCGTACCATAATAGGAAGAGATATACGGATGTGAGTGAGCCTACCAGGGGACTGTTTTTTACCGAAAACGTTAACGTTTTCAATGTTAACATCAGCTTTTTGATTAAAATCAATGCTTGTTACCTGCATTTACCTCTGGTGTTCCTCCTGTCAATCATCGTCTATTTCGTTTCGTTAGAAACCTTTTTAGCTTTCCCAAAGGTAAGTTATCTTTAGGCTGAAATTCTTCCAGCCCCAAAGGTATATTTTTAACAAAAACTCAGTGCTTCAAAGTAAAGGATCGAACCCTGATTCACCGACTGGTAAATCAATATTATCCAGCTGCATATCATCTTTACGAAAAAGAGCTTGTTGTCTCATCGAACAAACGACGATACCTATGCTTTTTCATTGTGTCTCCATTTAACAGGCAGCAGGCTACGTTTCAGCTCGCGAAATGGATTCAAACGGTGATATTTACTAATGACCACAATTTTGAGTTTGGATGGCAAGTTTTCTTCCCATAAACTTTTCCTTTTTTACATGCTTTTTTCCCTCTGTCTTCTGCATTGCAAATGTAGTCAGAATTATGAGCAGGCAGCTTTTCCAGACAAATTTTGACATCTTCAGGATGTACATTTCCAGCTTATGTTTTGAATATAATACAATGAATGGATGGTTTAAATCTACGACTCCTAAACGACTTGCCTTTAATGTTGCATTGTTACGAAGTGCGCCCCTAGAAATTGGAATCCCTTTATTTTGAACTGCACAAAACACTGAAACACTTTCTTATTACGACCTCGATTCGATGAAGCAAAACATTGTTTTCGATAAGTTCCGGTCGAATTTGATTACCAATGGCAAACCTGGTGGGAAAACGTTAAAATTAACATAAACTTCTTCAGACTAACCTTCATCCAAACGAACCACTACCACCCATACTACACCGATAGGGGAAGCACTAATGCATGCATATCTAGTAGAACACCATGAGATATATAATATCGAATTGGTTTGCGTACGTGTGATCCATCGGGAAATCAGTTAAACTAGGCTCGCCCGTCGCCGAAATTCGACGATTCACAAAAGCAACAGTTGTCGTGTACACAACAAAAGTGTCGTCACTCGTCACTATGTTTCTATTTTTTTCATTTTGTTAAGTCTCTATCCCACTTAGAGTATGGAAACTCTTTTGCAATCGTAGTAGTGACTTTCACAGTCACAAACTTACATAAAAATCAAAACAATACATTTCATAAGTCAAAGCAGTCAAACAAATTCCTTATGTAGAACCACATGCATAAAAACGATTTGACTATACGCTCGCTATACGACTATACCTAGAATCTTTCCTTTTCTTTATTATTGACTTTCAAAGGCAAGCAGACTTGAAAATATTTTTTTTTCTCTTAGTAAAGCTGGCCACGACGAACACGTTCGTTCATGGCCTTGTTCGACGTTTGTGGTGCTGTTGCCGATTCAATGTAAATGAAAAATTTCAAAATTTGTGGATTTGTTCGCGACCATGTTCGCCGTTTGTGGCGTTGTTCGCAAACATTTTCTTTTTTAAATAAATTTTGCTGCGTGCACATCAGCGGAAGATAAAAAATGCAGGTTTTAGCAAAGCGTTTTGTTTAAAACCTTAGATCCTCGAAACTTTGTCCACTTACGAGGAATCTTAAAGTTGCTGACAGTCTCTCGTTTGCTGTAATTGCTTCTCGCATTCCTGTGTTTTGTTTTCCAATAACTGTACTGACCAAACTCAGCAATTCAATATAAGTTTCTGAATCCATTCTAAGAAATTTTTAAAAGATCTTCTGGTGCAGACATTTATAATTTTCGCAACAATTTATCATGAGTGCGATCGTTTCTACCATACAGCCACTCCTTCATCCACTCTCGCCTTTTTCGTTTATTATTTTTTCCTTGCTTTCGTTTTTGCATACGAGGTGTGATCAAAAAATAAGGTGACTTTTCATTTTTAAAAAAATATATTTATTTAATCATCCAAATTTATTTTATCCCCTTCAAAATAATCCCCCTCTGAAACAATGCACTTCTGCCAGCGCTTTTTCCAGTCGTCAAAGCACTTCTGAAACGCACTTTTTGGTATTGCCTTGGGCTCCTCCAGCGATGCAGCCTTGATCTCCTCAATCGTTGCAAATCTTCGTCCTTTCATGAGCATTTTCAACTTTGGAAAGAGAAAAATGATTCGTCACCAGTTATAACCCTTTTGAGCAGATCAGGATCATCATTGACGTCGTTTAACATGTCTTGGGCAATGTTCATGCGATGCTGCTTTTGATCAAAATTAAGCAATTTTGGAACGAATTTCGATGACACACGTTTCATACCCAAAACATCCGTTAAAATTGATTGGCTTGAGCCAAACGATAAGCCAAGATCATCCGCTATTTCCCTAATCGTGATTCGACGATTTTTCAACACAATTTCTTTAACTTTTTTTAACATTTTCGTCTGTGTTTGAGGTGCTAGGTCGTCCGGAGCGAGGTTCATCATTAACATTTTCTCGGCCTTCTTGGAATAATTTATACCACTTATAAACATTTTTTTTTGCTTAAAGTTGACTGTCCGTACGCTACTGTCAACATTTCAAGAGTTTCTGTACACTTAATACCATTTTTTACGCAAAAATTAATACAAACTCTCTGCTCCATTACTTTTAACCACAAAAAATCGCCTAGTAAACAAAACACGTCCAAATTTTATGCCTCTCACATAAAAAAAACAACTGCTATATGGTTAAAACTATAAACATATGATCGTGACAAGTGAACCAACACAACAACAAAAAAATTTTGTGTTAGAGTGTACTGAACGCGTGAAATTTAAAAAGTCACCTTACTTTTTGATCACACCTCGTATATACATTGTTAATAATGCATTGCATCATCCCCGTGTGCGTTCTCTATATTTTCTTATCCAAAGTTACAGCAAAAGTACGAGTAATGTTCCGCAAATCGGTCCGTCGTGTATGCCCAAATGTTAACGAACAAATCGCACGAACATGTTCGTCGTGTAAAATAACCTAATTTTTTACACGTGTTTACCAAGGTTCTGCTCAACCGTTTGGCAAAAAAAAATAATACATTGTGCACATCTACTCGAAATTTTCTTTCCAATGGTGTAAGTATCATGCCATTCGGTTCAGTAGAACGGTGAAGAAGTGTACGACAAAAATAGGTAGCACGTATTTATATATAGATTTATAATTCCCCGCGGACCACCATGTAGAAAACTGCAGCAAGCCTACTGTTTTTGTCTATTCACAAAAACTGTCCGCCTAACGTAAGGCAAGTGTATGTTTATTGAACCAATAAACAAATAAAATTAAACTTTATGAGTTTTTAAAAAAGCATGCCTCACCCATTTCATATTTAACAACCTAATATTCTGAAATATCTCCGTAAAAACCACAAGTATTGCTAGATGACGACCTAGTTAATCCTAATTAACCTAACCTATCTATATTCGTATAAGACTTAAACTACATTCTTATATATTTTTTTTAACTACACAATTTTCTATTTCAGCAGAATCGGCCAAATATCGCAGCCTATGTGATGCTATTGATTCGCCAGCAAAGATCTACGATGAAATGCAATTTCCACCGGTAGCACCAGTACGAGATTGACACAGGAAGTGCAAATAGGTGCTCCACCATTATAAATAATTTAGTTTGTAGTTTAGTTAAATTCCACTAGACGATAAGTTAACTACTCGTATTTCCAACTTCTCAGATACCTTTTTCACAGAAAACATGAAAGGCAACGTTTAAACCATTCTCATGATGACAATATTACCGATTTTATCAATTTGATTTCATTTTTTTGTTTATTTTCCTTATAAAAGGGAATAAATTGTACGAATAAGAGGGGGGTTCTCTGTTTAATGTAAAATTTTATTTCTTGAAAAAGAAAAAATTGTTTTATTGCGCAATGTGTTGCTTGGAGAAGTTGTTGTTTATTTTTTTTATTAATTTCATTTTGTTTGTCTATTCATTGTTATTATATTCAGGCATTAACACTGTACCTGAAACAAAAAATAAAATAAAAAAGAAGTCTTAAATATAAATCAAATAAATTAAAGTAATAATAAGATATGTGAAATATGTGTGAAAACCAGACGATGGGTTGATTATAAATTAAAGCAAATAGTACTACATATCCCAATCAATCATATAAACCGCATAACAATGCAAAAAAGGAACAAGTTTTTGTGCCCGTAGTAAGATTTGAACACCTCAGAAGTCACCCTTAGTAGCCACCACCATTCGAATTGATAAAGTTGAAACTATTTCGGACCTATCAGGGTTTCATCCAGTATCATACATTTAATTTTCTATGCTCATTTATAGTCAAGGGCAATGTTTTAAAGAATTTAGTAATTTTTTTCTTATTTTGCCGCATCTAAAAAGTTCGGATCGGTATATGATCAGCTCTTACGTTAACATTTTGCAAATTACAATGCTCATTAGTCATACGTAAAACTTTGTGGTTTTTGTAAATTGATGGTGCACCAGTCCTCTCCTCCTCCTCCCATCAAGTGGCCCTTATGAAGCAGTCTGTTCACCATGGTAACGCTTCTGCATTATTTCAGGGTGATGGCTTTCCTTGTTTTTCTACTTCGCTGACTGCCGTACCTTTTTCCGATTCCAGGCGCTGTATTTCCGCTATGCACCTGCCGTAAAGAAATTATGAAAACCGTCGTCTACCAGTTGGTCGCTATACTGACACGTCCCATTGTCGACTTTATGTTGTCGCTCTGTCCATTCAGCTACGTCGCTGATTAGCCTGGCGGTACACCTACCTCTTGTTTTACCTTATTTGCCACGCTTCTTTGTCTCGATATTTTGTGCATTGAAATGCAAATTTTTTTCTCGACTTTCAACTGTAAAAGAGTGAGAGGTGTATCGGTATAAGTTTTTCATCGCCTGCCGAAATGGTCAAACATTTTTGTTTTTATTTTTATTTATCGGTGAACCGAATCTAGATTCTCTGAGATAGTTTTCAATAAATTCAATCTTCACTCAACGCCATGCTATTTAGCATTTTGAATTTCCTTCTTCTCAACAGATCTCAGTATCTTTGTTTGAGTACGAACACGTAGTACGAGTAAGAAATCAGCAGCCTGGTTTCCAAAATGGTTGTAGATGTTTTTTCAAGTTTTCTCCAAATACCTTTAATTTCTGGATTTTACAAGAGTGTTAGTGTCAAGTAAAGTTTGCAAACAAGATGTAAAAGAGTTTGTTATACCTACATCAAAATAGGGTACATAACGTGCCACATTTTTCTGCGGCTCTCATCGCTTTTCTCAAGTCGATTTTTATCTATCCCTACTTTTATTCTGGCCACAGTTCTGTTATTGCATTTATTTATTATATGTCCTACAAGCTAGAACAGGGATTTTGTTCACTTTTTTGAAAATTTAAGTGAAGACCCCGATTTTGGGGCCTTTATGACAGGGTATCCCTTATGTAATTCAAAGAACTAATGCTAATGCATTGGATTATAGTTGTCTTTCCCGTAAAATTATTTGGACATATTGCCAAAGGCATCAACTTCCATTGATCAACATTTTTGTCAGATTTTTATGACATGTCTTTTTAACATAACCGCAAAGAGCCTCGTTACTATTGTAGAATCATTTCAGTTTTGCAATGCCACCAAGGTGACCTTTGTTAAATGTTTTGAGCTTTACAGAAACTTCTAAAGTAGAATCCCCCAGACGTTGAACCCGTTTTTTAATACTGTCTTCGTTACCTGACAAAAGTATGCAGACTAGTTCCTTAACAGAATCATTGGAATTTTCTTATTATTTTGATGTAATGTTTGCCTGAGCCGGAATATTGCCCCTAATCATAAAATTTTTCTGCTGTTTTAAATTGCCTGATTGGGTTTAGTGACAACTAGAAAACTTATTGCATCAACAAGACAATTCTAATACCTCCAATATTGGACTTTCTTCGGTAGCCATGTTGGTCATTTAAATGATCTTCATTTATTGGTTACGGCTTGCAATGTTTTTGGCTCCGAATTTATTATTTCTGAGCGAATTCAGGATTCATTCAGAATTCAAGCTTCAGGCTTGTTCATATAAACCAATTCCTTTAAGAGTCTCACAAACAGAAATTAGACGTCGTCAAATGGTCATCGTAAAGTTATTGAAGAATCTCTATTGGTGTCTTTGCCGTGTTGGCTGTTGCTCCATTCGCTGTTTATGCTAGGGCTATTCTGAATGATTCCACCCCAAACAGAGCACTTAGGTGATGTGTAATAGACGATGAAACGATTTATTTTAAGGTATCCATTAAAATGTAAATGAGGTCTCTTTATTTGGTTGAATAAAGTGTTGGAATAATCTGTGGATAACTGTAAGAAACTATTCGCATAGCGTGAGCAATTTTTTGCATCCCATGGTTATTATATTAAGGTTTAAAATCCTCCTTAGCAGTGCTCTGGAGAGTAGTCGTTAGTGTCATGTCATCCAACCCCTAAAGTTTCTTCCAATAGCTTCTGTTCTTTTGAGGGTAATATTTTCTTTGGTTTCCGGCTCCGCTTTGGCTCGTTCCCGAAATTAAATCTACTCGCAGTTCAACTAGGCATCAATTTTTCGCTGCCATTCTTCGAGGTACTATATAATGACTACTACCCCATCATTATGACTCTATAGAAACTCAATAATTGAATTGTAATGCCGAAAACAAATGGATATATCTACATACGAGTACGGGTAAGCAAATTCAAACTGTACGAGTATTTAGTTAAATATTAATTTTTGCAAAAACCATTCCGAGCCCATAGCTAAACTTCACTGTCAACTTATCTAAAAGTGCATGCTCATTCCATTTAATTGATAAGAAAAAAACAAGTTATAACTAATATTACAATTTGCGTAGCTTGCTGTAAAAGAAATATATATATACATATATAGATAAACATATATAAGAGCAAACAAATAAACTATACAAACAAATTATTTACGAGCACTCAAAAATCATATTTTTTGAAAGAGATTTCCTGTGTATATTTTTGTAAAATATTATTTTATTTTTAGTATTAGCTAAGAGGTTAATCTATTTATTTATGTAAAAGTTAAACAACAACAAAAAAAAAAATATCAATAAAATGAAAAGTATTTGAAAAAAATGATAAAATTAAATGAAAATGTAATAAAAAATAATAAAATGCAAGAAAACTAATTAAAAAAAAAACAACAAAAACAAAATAAACTATAAAAAAATTCAAATAAAAATTATAAAAACCCTTCATCACAATATATTTTATTTTATTCTGTTTAACCAGTCCTAGTATGTAAAATAGGCTGGGCATAATTAGCTTTTAGGGGGCATTCTGGTTTAGAAAACAATTTTTTTGTCTCTCTGAGGTGGGGGGATGTTATAACATCTTTACTAATTAATAATACAGTAAATAAAACACAGTTAAGTGCTTTTAGCTTAAGAACCCAAGAACCCGCGTAAGTGCCCAAAAATATTAGATTCATATATTTTTCAGGCATTTGTGAATAAATTTACACCGATAAGTACTTTCCGCTTAAGTGCCTTACTCGGTTTAGTGCCCTCTATTTTGCAACTTTATTTTGATTCTTTGCTCGGATAACTTGTGTAAGTACTCGAAGGACTTTTAAAATATTACGAATTATCGAGAGTTTGAAATATCAAATGGTTCGAAATTTTCGAGCAACACAAACTTGTAATCTGTAACTAATGAAAACTGGAGTTAAACACCAAACGGAAGTGTGTGTCAAACTTCATAATCATTTCAATAAAAAAGGCTCGTGCAAAGATGATAGAAGTTTGATCTTGCCTCAAAATGTACCTCTATGCAATCTGACAACTTTGAATTGTCGAGTGGTTGGCGCCTATGAGTTCGCGTCGTTTTCTTACGTAGCGATGATTTTTTTGTTCGGATTACCAAGTGCTAAAAATGTATAGATTTTCTTCGAAATATAAAAAGATTTTCTAGGGACCTCGTGATAACTTCGAATAATGGAGAGGTTCGAATTATCGCTGGTTTGAATTATTGAGAGGCGACTGTACCTCAGTAAAAATGAAGTAAAAATGTTCATATCTAGCAAGGCTCTTTGCTTGAATGCCATAAATCGCCACATGTATTCGCAGTATACCTTTTTTGTCTTGTTAATGGCTGATTTTGATTTATTGGCCGGATTCATCTCAATTTAAAAAAACAAAAATGTTATCAGAAAACAGCGCTATTGATTTACATTAACTTTTTTTAAAAATCCATTCCTAAACAAGAAACCCGCTTAGTAATCTCTTTGAGTTTAATATCCGAATTCGGATATCCGCCTGTTTGGGGTTCTAAAGCGGGGTCGGTTATCTGCTTCACCCGATTAAATGCACAAAAAAGCGTACATTTTTGCAATTTACCACTTAAACACCCTGTAATTTTTTGAATTGTGAAGTTTTTTATTTTATTAAACTGTTTTCTATATTCTTAAATTATAAATTAATACTCGTATTTAGCGAAATATGTTAGCAAAAATAATTTTTGCTGTTTTTTCATCACTATTGAAAAAACCCTAAAATTTGTGCCTCTAGCTGTCTAAACTTGAGTTGTGTGCGGGCCAAAATGAAATTCAACAAGAACTTGCGGGCCATCGAAGCAAAACACATTTTAATTGCTTTTTTTTGGGACTGCAGGACTGGGATAATTAAGGTCTTATATATGTTAACTTTTGTTGTTAGAGAAAGGGCTTTGCGACTCAATTGCCTTCTTAGTCCAAAGAAACAGTGTTTGGCAAGAGTTATTCTTCGTTTGATCTCAGCGTTGGTGTCGTTGTGTCTATTTATAGCAGAGCGTAGTTAGACAAAGTCCTTAACTACCTTAAAGTTATACCTGTCAAGGGTGACGTTCTGTTCGAGACGTCAATGTTCAGTGTCCTTTTTGCTTTTAGCATATACTTAGTCTTGCCCTCATTGACCGCTAAACCAATTTTCGCCGCTTACGTCTCAATACTTGCAAAGGCGCAACTGACATCACGCTGCTTTCTTCTAATAATATCAATATCGTCGGCGTATGCGAGTAATTTGACGAACTTTTGAAAGATTGTGCTTCTTGTGTTTGCGCGTGAGTTTTGCACTAATCTTTCAAGTATGATGTTGCGCATCACCTTGTCTTTTTTGACATCAAACGTCTCGGTAAGGTGTTTACCGATCTTGATGGAGCAGCGTGCATTCTCCATCGTCATCCTGCACAGACGGACGAGTCTCGCACGGATGCCAAAACTAAACATTGCTCTGTATAGCTCGTTTCTATAGATGCTGTCATACGCGGCCTAAAAACCGATAAATATATGGTGTGTATCGATCTGAAGCTCATGAGTTTTCTCCAAGATTTGCCGTAGTGTGAATATTTGGTCGATGGTGGACTTTCCTGGCCTGAAGACACACTGGTATGGACCTATCAGGTTGTTGACGAACGGCTTCAAGCGTTCATACAATACGGCAGATAAGATCTTGTATGCGATGTAAAGAAGCCTGATGCCTCTGTAGTTGGCGCAGTTTAGGAGGTCTCATTTCTTGAGCATCGGACAATCAATGCCGAGGTTCTATGCATCGGGCATACTTTCATCCAACCATATTTTAGAGGTGAGTTAGTGTATGCTTCTTACCAAGTCATCGCCTGCCGCTTTGAAGATCTCGCCGGTCAGACCGTCCGCTCCAGCAGCTTTGTTGGACTTAAGTTAAGATATTGCTATTTTCACTTCATTCAAGTCGGGTAGATGGAATTGTTGGTCATCATCGTCTAGGTTGAAAAGTTCATTCTGCCTACAGTGGTATTTGTTTTCAGCATCCACTTCGACTCTACTACGATGTTCTCTTCTTCGCCTCTACAGGCTTCGACTCGTGGTTTTGCTTCCGTGGCATGCCTTTTTTTACCTTTTGGTGAAACTTCCGAATCTTATTCCTGGAATAGCATCTCTCAATTATCTCGACCGCTCACTTCTCATGCTCTTTCTTTTTCCTCCTGAGGAGCTCGTGAGCAGCTCTAGTCTTTTTTTTGCAGAGCCGCATTGCGTGCTTTTTTCGTTCTTCATCATTCGTCATCAAACCACGGGTTTCGTTATGGTGGTCGAGTGAAACCCAGCCTATCAGAGGCGACATCTCTGATGGCCTTCTGGTAGTGTTGCCACTGGTCTTCGATGTGTGATGCTGGCGACAAGGGACCTCTTAAGAGATTAAGGGAGACTCGATCGGAAAAGAACTTGGCGATCTCTTGCGATTGTAGCCGTCTGACGTCGAAATTCCTCACAATATTAGTTTGTCTTGGCGTTGTTCGGGATATCCGCAACCGTACCTTGGCTACAACAAGGAAATGGTCCGACTCGATGTTGGCTCCTCGGAACGTTCAGACATCCATAATACTGGAGAAATGTTTCGCGTCGATCGCAATGTGGTCAATCTCGTTAATGGTTGTTTTATCAGGAGTTCATCAAGTTGTGAATATCGAGATTGGGGAACCGCGTGCTAGGGCATTGCTCGTAGGTCTTGTTCAAGAGCTCATATAAAGCATCTTTGTTGTCTCCATCTTTCTCCTCTGTGGGGGCGTGCGCGCGTATCAGGCTTATGTTTGTAAATTTAGCCTTGATGCGGATTGCTACATTGCTACTTCCATTTTTTGGTACCCCTAGGACGAAGGGTCGGTTGGACCGAAAGCCAGTAACCCGCTCTGGGATGTGAGTGCTGTCGTTGATCTATTAAGGGCTCTTCCGCCACCATCTCTTTTCCAAGACCCTGACTTAGTCTCGAAAATCCTTACCGGATAAGTTCTCATTTGTTTCGGGATTTTTCCACCGTTGATTCCATCTGGGGAATTCATCCACTGTAATTAATTCGCATATGCAGAGTTGCAATAACTACTGGGTGCATTGACCCTAAGATCGGCAAGAGGGTTAAGGTGGGCTTTGACTCATTCCAAGAGTGGAACCTGTGCCTTCAACACGGGTTCGGAATTGATATCACAGGAATGATGGAGAGCGATGGTCAGGCGTATCGTGCCCCCTTTAGATGTACAGGCATCTCGTCAAATTAAGTCTCACCTAAGTTTCACGTAAAACACCAGAGATTTCTGTCAAAGCATGCTCTAAGCTAAGGCCCATAGACCAAACGTGGGTTCGGGTCCTGAAAAACTGACAGCTTAGACGATTGTCTTAAATGAAAAAGCCAACAAACAAATACTTATTAAAAATTTATTTCGACTAGATCACGTATTATTGTCGCCATATAAAATTTTGAACTGTGGCTTCACTATATTAGAAGTGCGCCAGGCCATTTTTGCGACCTCAGGCGATTTATCGTCAGCATGTCCTTTGATCCCAGGTCGATGAACCAAAAACGCATTATTCAGAATACAAAAGTCATAGTTCATCAGCTCAAGCAGGTCAGCCTATAAATAGTTTAGCCTTAAAACTTGGACAAAAACTTACAATAAATCGTGTATAAAAGTACCTGAATTTGTTTATCGTAACGTCCTTCCCACGTGTACCGTTCATCGTAGTACGGTTCGAAATTTGTTGTCACATAGACCGGTTCCCAGTACTTGTGATGCTTTGCAACCAAAAATATATCCAACAACGTTGTCTCCCTTTCTTTAATCCACCGATCGAGCTCAGGAATTGCATGACAATACATGCATACCTTCTTGTGAAATGGTATGGCTTTACCAAGCGCAAGCATTTCTTGAAGATCCGTTTTCGAATTGGGTATCTCTTGATCTCGTTCTACTTCAAATATTGCCAAAGGGTAAACCCTGTAAAAAAGATGAAGGGATAGGAAAACCTAACATACAATAAAACAAATATAATATTTCACGACGTACTGACGTTCGAAAAGCAAGAGATGCGGCTTTCGATGGATCATTTCCAAGAAGTCTCTCACAAAATTCCAGTTCGGATAAAGTTCAATGTCACAGGGAAAGACGAAATGTGTGGTAGCCAACCGGCGAGCTATGTTTCGACCTAAATTGATTGGATAAAAGATCGATTGGTTACGACGATAAGATGTGTTTGAGTCAAGGAGAAACGGAGGTTGTTCAGTGCAGTTGACGGAGAAATGTTTGAATTCATCTTCGGTTTTTGGAATGAAAGATGGCATGTGATCTGCGGGAAAGTAGATATGGAATGTTACCAATTCTCTGATGAGTTTTTGTTCTTTGGTGCAGCTCCGAAGGAAATCCACACTCTGGATGGTTCTGTTGAAATCGGCATTTGGCGCGAAAATCGCTATACTTATCGGTGCACGCCATCTGTGAATGAGAAATCGTATGTGAAATACATTTTACAATTGTTTTTTTTGTATCTTTTATTTAACTAGGTTAAGATTAGCACGGTCATACAAATGGAGGTCAGATCTTAAGAGTATAATAAGACAAGCAAGTTATGAGTAAGCTTAAGGGTCTGCGGTCGTTCTTGGTATCACTGCCATAAAGGATACCTGTTTTTGGGGTATTTTAGAATATCCTTGCTGATTATATTATTGACCAGAGTCACCACCTGATGCATATGTTTCTTGAGCGGACGGAGCAGTTATTATCTGGGCACCAGGATGTGTATGATATTGGGTTGCCGCACTAACCCCATTCGCAGGAGCATTTGCCGATAAAATTTATCGGTGTTGTGGTGGCTGTATATACTGATCATCAAATCGGCGATCGGTGGTTAAAATTGTGCTGGTGGTCAACTTATGGGTGATTGGGGAAAGGTATACGAAATAGGTACGTAGAGCAATGAGATTGCGAAACTGAAGACTGTGGTGGAACATTTGAGAGCACTTTTGATGATGATCCAAAGATTCGATACAACGACAGCCGTTTGTAGAGCTTCGATACATAAATCGCAATATTGGACGATGCACAGGGATTGTAAAAAAAATGACAGCGACGGAAACGGGCATTCTACGACAAGGTTTAACAAAACACAAATATATACAGAATCCTGTATCAGAGTGATCTAAAGTAGAGCTGATCGTGACCTGAAATTGGCTAACTACAAGGGGGACAGCAGTAATGTCAACATCTTTAACATATTGTACATATTTCAAAAGATAATAAAAGCAGAAGACTGTGACATTTTGACTGGACTGTGATGTTCGGCTAGGCCAGGAATCATACTGCCGGCAGGACGTTTCCTTTGGCGCAGGACCTTTTGTGAATGATAGGTGTGTGCCACTTGATTTAGTTATGATGATGGTGTATATCCCACATCACTTGGCTGCTGTTGTTGGTACAGTGCTAATGGCCGGGACCTTGTTGTTACGGTGATGTTCCGCCCACGGTGGATATGGATATGTAGAAGGGGGCTTTTGCTCCCTACTACTAAGCTACTCTGAAGGCACTAGTTGTTATTGTAAAGCAAAGAAATAGACCGAGAAAGTCAGAGATGAAAGCGAAGATAGCTTTAATCGAAGTTAACATTTACGAAAACCACCTTGTCACAAAATTCTCGGCATAGTCAAGTCGGCTCTCCTGTCTGACCTTTCTAACATAACAAAGGCCGAGCAGCGAATTTGCATTGAATTTTGTTTCAAAAATGGGCTGCATGTTTTTAGAACAGTCCAGGGCGGACCAGGGCCTCAATTATCTTTCCTCTCCAGCTAGCGCGGTCTTATGCCAGAGGTTGTTCTCTACCACGTTGTTCCCCTAGGTTGGAGTCGAAGACTTTATGACTTCAAATTGACTCAACTTAGGTTACTCGTTAGAGGGTTTTACAACTCGATTGTCTTGTGAGCTCAAAGAAGCAGCGATTAGCAAGAATTGACGTATTTTCCTAGGAGACGATGTTGTGTTCGAAGACACACACAGCACCCCTTCATTGAAATTGATGAAGAGGTGATGTTAATCGATTAAGAGCTTTTGGGTCTTTTCCAAAATCTACCGTAATGTGAATATATGGTCTAAGGAAGACTTTCTTGCCCTAAGATCACACTGATAGCGGTGACTGTGCATCGGACAAAGAATGCCATAGGTTCCATATGGCGGACGTAAGTACTTTGTTGACTCAGATTTTAGAGATGAGCTGATGTGTGCTCCGTATCCAATCGTCAACTGCTGCCTTAAATGTCGGACTCTGCACCTTTGTGGACTTGAACTTGAAAGAGGCTGTCCTGATTCATCACGGTCAAGTGGATGGAAATATTATCTGTCCTTCGTTCTAATTAAATAATTAATTTTGCTTGCCAATGAGATGTTCCTCACCATAGCAGCTTAAAAACCTGAAGTCATAATCTTTCCAGATTTCTTGCACCTTCTGTGCGTTAACTATGAGATTGCTTTCTCTAACTTTGCATATTTCTCTTCGGGTTTTGTACCTTTAGTACATTCGTTTTAATTTTGCGTAGAGCTTCCTAAGTTCATTCTTCTGTTGGCATCTCTCTAAGGTCTTGATTCTTCAGAGGAGTCTAAGTTTTCTCCCTCTTGTTCTTGCCACAGGGTTGCTCTATACATCCGCTGTTTGCCTTTCTCGAGGAATCATCGATCCAGTGGGTTTTAAACTGGGGCAGCTTGAAATCCAGTTCGTCAGGGACGGGCTCACAAATTTCCCTTTACTACTGATACCACTGGAGTTCTGTAGCGGCATCGGATGTTTCGAGAATATAAGGGAACTTGAACGAAAAAAGACGTCAGAGTGTCTTGCGATTCTGGGCGTTCTTCTTCACAGCTGTTCGTGGCTTTGAGTTATTAAACATATCCGCATCCGTACCTTAGCGACAACAAGGTAACTGCCAAAGTCGATGTGAGCAGTTTGGAATGTTGAAATAGCAATCGCAATATGATCAATTTGGTTTGTTGATCAGGGCTCACCTATGTAGGTCTATAAGCCCCTGTTCACTTCCAGAGGTAATGGGGTGAAAGATGTACTTCTCCACTATATCACCAAAGATGCCATCCTTACCTAATTTGAAATTAAAATCACAAAAGACAATTTCCACGTCATACTGAGAGCATTGTTCGTTTTGTTGAGGGGCTCGTAATAGCTCGAAAAGGGGCTCACTTAGCTGGTTCGCTAAATTTTCGTATCTCACGCGTATTTATAAGGTTGTGAGTCGGGTCGAGCACGTACGCAATGCAACTAGGGAACACCACTAGGAGGTATGGCAGGCACCGCGCTTTTAACTTAGTTGCTGCGCTGCTAATTTCTATATAGTACGAGCCAAATTAATTCTCTACTGACTCTCTAAGTTCTATCTGACGATGGTCAGGGCGTTTGTGTGGTAAGCATAGGAGAATTGGTTTTGGATTTATCTGAAACGTCTTCTACACTCAAGTAATTGTTGAATATAAAGAATGTCAACCCAAAAATAGCAACAGCACAATGCCGAAGGAGAATCTCTTAAACAAATGAGCCAGAATCAAGATATCGAAGATTTTCTATCGAAGGAAAAACACGGGTTGTAAGGGACCACAAGTCTTCCCATTTCCTTGCGTACGCAGATGGCATCGACGTTATTGGACGAAGACAGTGATGCATCAATGAGGCATTCGCAGCTATCGACGCGGAAGCACCTTAAATTGGTCTCACGGTAAATGAAGCAAAAACAAAGTATACAACATACTGTCATCAAAAAAGGACTCCCAACATCGACAACTTGGTCAGAGTGTCACAAGTGGCAGCTATAACTTAGAGGTAGTTAAAGACTTTGTCTACCATAGCTCCGCAGTTACAAGTAGCAACGATACCAGCACGAAAGAATAACTCTTGCCAACAGCTGTTTTTTTTTCGAGCTCAGAAGGAAATTTGGGTAGCAGAGCCCTCTCTCGCAGGACCAAACTCGCTTTATATAAGACCTTGATCATCCCCGGCTTGTCCTAGGGCGCAGAGACATGGACACTTTTGATAAAAGGATGTTGAAGCCCTTGACCGTTTGTATTGACGGGGAATGGAGGAGGAGAGGATTACAGCGACATCTGTTTCAAGGCCTAAGACGGCTGGGCCATTTAGAGTGAATAGACACCACAGCTTCAGCCCGAATAATCTTCAAATTCAAGCCCTGGGGACTACGTAACAGAGGAAATCGGTGGTGCAAACAAGTGGAATGTGGACCTCAACCAACTTGGAGTGTACCACCTATGAAAGAAGCCGGCGAAAGAATGTGGGAGCTGGAAAGGCTTGTTGGTTAAGAAGAAGAAGTAAGTTATCGGCTGGGAGATGTATCCAATTTGTCAAAGGTTCTATACTGAAAGGTGTGATGGCGATGGCGCGATAGTTAGCTCATTGGACTATCACGCAGACAGTCTGGGTTCGATTCCTGGCTGGGTCACCAACAATTTTTCAAATCGCCATCCCCTTTCGGCGGGCAATGGCAAACTCCCGAAAGTAAAATTGCCTACGAAAAAGCTTCTAAGGAGTGCCGTTCGGACTCGGCGATAAACCGTAGGCCCCGCTCAGATGTGACAAAAATGAGAACATGAGCAACGCAAATGAGTGTCAAGAAGCTAGGCCATGGCCCATACCAGGCTGCCAGCACCACAGTGTTTTTTGTTTTTTTTTTCTGTACTGAAAGGTTCACCAGAAGGGTTCACTTGTAAATAAGAAAGTTTTTAGGAACGAAATACTTGACGACCACTTCAGTTGTCTGAAGTACCAGCGCTTTTTCGTGCGCTTAAATGGCACCTTATCCACAAACTTAAACAGCTTTGACCAAGTAAGATTAAGGCATAATCGTCGCCGAAGCTATCCCTATCTTCTACTGTTTTTCGGAATGCTCTCCACACAAGTTCTCTCGATACGTAGCCTTATTAACAGTTAAACTGAGTTAAACTTTAGCCACTCCTTTACAACTAAGTCCCGGTAAAAATAAGAAATGCCATTCAAAGGAGACGAATGAGATAAAATATCTACATAAAAAAAAATTGAAAAAAAATGCTCATAAAACAAACCTTCTAGACACCTCTCTCACGTTATCTAAGAACATGTATTCTCCATGTGTTGTATACGTCACCGATTCCAAATAATCAAACTGTCTACTGGCCTTGATGTAGTTCTCCAAAATCCAGAATTCTCCATTCTGTCGTATCTGCAATCTAGGCGAATGAACTTTTGCCAAAAATGTTTTAATTGTTGGATGAGATGTGAATTGTTGGAGATATGAATTTTGCTGATTGAATGCAATACGCGACAGAAAATATAACAAGACACAGACAACAAAGACGAACGCAACTTTAAGCAAACAATTGCTGTTTCGCTTTCGATTTCTGTAGCCCATTTCCGTGGCTAGAAGTGTAGAGCTTACTGAATGATCGCTTACTGAAGTGAAAAATAAAATTCGAGGAACGTTTAATCTTATCTGATGTTATTGCCTACTGATAAAGGTGCAAAATTAATACTGATATTACAAAGAGAGGAAAAACGATGTTTTAAAGGTGGTCAATCATGTGTTCACAATATTGAGCCAACGAGCAATGTTTGAGTGCTACGTTTGTCTAAAGATACAATCGTCTGTATGAGAGTACAAAATCGCAGATAATCGAATATATTTACTAGTATTTCTTATTATGATTTTGGTAATAAAATTAAATAATCCTTAATTCGTTATCAACAAAACTGTGACTTGAGGTATTTAGTGGTGTTTTACAGGCCGGTATTTACCGTGACCAAGTTTCTCTAAACACTGCGTTGCGTGTCTTATCATTTTACTCACAGATAAGGGGGATGTATGGTATTTTCAAACGTATCCAACATTTGAAAGACTTTGGGGCAAGACTGACATATCATCGGCAGATATCTAATGTTTACTTAGTGACGTTTCTCGTTGTTTGCAGATAGGGTAATTATGTCAGAAATAAATGCCGATCTGATCACTAAAGTTTATCTTCCGCCGTAATTGGGATTTTCTAAATTAATGCCAGTTAAAGGGCATGAACTACAGCTAAGTATTCTCTTCAGTGATAATGCCCATCCCAGAGTCTACCTTATAAATTACATTAAATAGATTCCATGGCTTCAACGACTATCGTTTTAAAAAGGGCCTCAAACAACAAGCGTCTCGAGCTAGCTCGATTTTTTGCTAGCTGCCTCCAGTTTCACGCGCTAAGTTGGTCGCCTTCCATTTGCGTGCGCCACCTGAGTTTCGGTCTTCCTCTTCTGGGCTGTCCCTCGTGGGCGGATTCGAAGACTTTCGGACCCGTTGATGTCTATCTGTTCTACACGACCTAGCCGTCTTAGTAGTTGAACCTTCACTCTTCTCGCTAGGTAGGACAGTCCCTACAGTTCGTCGATGTACTCGTATTCAGTAAACTCAACATTTTCATCATGGTAAAGTACACGAACGAACAACATCTGCAAATTAAAAAAATTTTCTACCAAAATTCGGAGTCGGTGACTGCAACTTTAAGAGCGTTAATTCCAATTTTCGGTCGTAATTCATGCCCTAGTAGACAGGCAATAACAAGTTTAGTGCAAAAATTTGAGTCTACATATTCGTTGTGTGATGTTGCCGTGTGTCGAAAATATCGCTGCCGTTTAGGCGTCCGTAGCAAACGATCCAAATCAGTCAATTCCACGTCGTTCTCAAGAATTGGGCATCGCTCAGACCACATTATGGCGTATTTTGCGTAAGGACCTTGGTTTACATCCATACAAGATCAAACTGACTCAAGAATTGAAGCCGATGGACCATTTGAAGCGACGTACGTTCTCCGATTGGGTTCTGGAGAAGATGCGCCAAGATGGCGCGAAATCATCGCGAAATCATCTTCAGTGACGAAGCTCATTTTTGGCTCAATGGGTTCGTCAATAAGCAAAATATGCGTTATTGGTCGGGTGAAAATCCACATGTGCTTCATGAATCACCACTTCATTTACAAAAAATAACTGTTTGGTGTGGTTTGCATGCTGTAACGAACGCTGCCGTTACTGCGAATGGTCAGCGTTATCGCGCCATGATCACCGATTATTTTTGGCCCGAATTGGAAGATATGGACTTGGACGACATGTGGTTTAAACAGGATGGTGCCACAAGCCACACGGCACACGTTACAATCGATTTATTGAAGAGTAAGTATTGTGAGCGTGTTATCTCAAAAAATGGGCCAGTCGATTGGCCGCCTCGTTCGTGCGATTTAACGCCGTTTGACTATTTTCTGTGGGGCGACGTAAAGTCATTGGTTTATGCCAACAAGCCGACGACGTTAGAAGAGCTCAGAGCCAACAGTGAATGCAAAATAGCGGCCGAAATTTTTGGCCGAGTCGTTGAAAATTGGATCCAACGAATCGAGCGCTGCAAACGTGCCCGTGGTGGCCATATGAACGAAGTCGAGTTCCATTCATAAATGTTTTGATTGTACTTCAAGCCGATAGTAAATTTTTTGAAATATCTCAAATGGTTTGCGTTTTATTTAAAAAAAAAAGTTGTCGAGCCCTTATTGGAAAAGCTTATATAAAGGCAGTTCCGTCTTGCGAGAGAGGGCTCTGCTACTCAATTGCCTCCTGAGTCTTAGCCAATAACGTCGATGTCTTCTGCGTACGCAAGAAATATAGAGAATCGTTCCCTGCTATTGGCCAGTGAATTTTGCACGATTCTCTCTAAATCTATGTTGAAATAGTCACATGAAAGCGTGTCGCCTTGTCTTAAGCCTTTTTTGACATTGAAAGTCTCGGTTAATTCGTTACCGAGCTTAATGGAGTAGCACGTATTCTCTATTGTCATCCTGCACAACCTGACGAGTTGATCAAGAATGCCAAAACTTAACATGGCATTATACGAGTACAGCTCGTCCCTGTGCACGCTGACATATACGGCTTTATGTCGACAAACAGGTGGTGAATGTCGATCTGGAATTAAAGGGTCTTTTCCAAGATTTGTCGTAGTGTGAGTACTTGATCGATTCTAGAATTCCCTGGTCTGAAACCACAATGATATGGACCTATCAGACTGCTCATGATCGGTTTCAAGCGATTACACAAAACGGCCGAGAAAATTTTGTAAGCGAAGTTCAGGAGACTGATTCACCTAAAGTTGGCATAGTCGAGGCGATCTCCTTTCTTATGGATTGGGCAAACGATGCTCCATTCAATGGGCATGTTTTCTTCTGACCATATCTTGCAGCCGAGCTGGTGCATCTTCCCAAACAGGTCATATCCAGCTGCTTCAAATAGCTCAGCTGGAAGTCTGTCTAGGCCAGCAGCCTCGCCACCTCAACTTCGTCTAGGTCAGGTGGACGGAATTCTCTGTTAACATCGTCCAGTGTTGATGTTGCATTCTGCCAGACAGCGGAATTATGGTCGTCGTCGCCGTTATACAGTCTGCAGAAGTAATCTTTCCATATTTTCAGCACCTATTGCAATTCTTCTACTAGGTTTCGGCTTTCGTCCTTTCACACTTCCGTTGTGGCTTTGTAGCCCTGGCATGTTCTTTTAATTTTTTGATAGAATTTTCGAACGTCATTCCTGTCTCGTCCTGCAATGCAGAGCAGCTTTGTATGCCTCTAGTTTGGCTGCATGCGCCTCCCTACATTCGTCATCGAACCGCCATAAAGTATAACTTGGATGATGAAGGTCTTATATATTTGAGATAGGATTGGCAAGATCCATTCTTCGTTTTATTTCTAAAGAGGCATTGTTGATAGAATCGATAGCAGACATATTGCTGTCGAGAGTGACGTTCTCTCGCTGTGGTGTGTACATTCTTTTTGACAGCATATACTTCGTTTAGAACAAACTTTTCGGGATTGATTGGGAGGTTTCTTCAATCCACTAGCCAAACAGTATACTAAGGACCTTTTGCATCTTGTTGAAAATTTCTTTTTGTTACCGTTACCGTTCGCAATGACGCCCAAGTCGATTTGTATCCTAGATTTTCCAGCTTGACTACTAAGATGTCGATGAACAGTCAACATAGAAGGGTTGAAAGAAATTACACTTGTGGGCAGTCTTTGGCTACAGGAACAGCAGCCGGTGTCTTACCGATGAGCATTGCTCTCACCCATCCTGTTTTTTAATTTAACTGATCCATCAGCTTATCCATTCGAATACTCATGAGGAAACGACATCCACTCCTCTGACCAATCAGGACTTGGTTAAGTACAAGTTCAGGTATAAATTATTCAAAGGTGCATGTACAACAAGCTCTCTGTTAGCGTATCTACAAAAGCAAAATCAAGAAATATTTTTCTGAAGATTTATTACCAACATTTCCTATGAACTCAAAGTCCTCCCCAAAGAGAAATGCTTCCTCCATGCCGTAGTATATCCTGACAATGTTGCCTACTGCATCGTATTCAGTCACAATACTCTATTTTCCTTATATTGCTTCTCATCGTTAGGTAATTTATCATTTTGCTAGCCTTTGGGTTATGGTTTGTGTTCTCGTTTTGAGCTCCTTCTAAAAACTATTCGTATCTCCGATACAAAAATGAAATGCAAATTCGAAAATGAAAAGCAAACTTTGAATAGCTTCTCGGGCAACCAAGAGGGTTTTAATGAATTTCTCTTTTGCATTTGATTTAATATTCAAGGGCTGAGGATTTTTAATTGATGATGCCATGGATGCCGCTGTTGATATGATCACAGAGACACTATTCTCTCTGGAATCAGATCCTTTATCCCTCATCATATTAAGTGTGTCAGACCAAATGAAAAAGGCGTTGCATGACTCGAGCTGTCAAGGTTAGAGAAATGTTTTTCAGTCCTATAAGACCAACCCTACAGAGGAAAACCGAAAAACTATCACACAAGTCCGAAATGAGTGCAATGCTTTTCTTAAGCGTGTGAAATTTCAATCTGCTTGTTGCATACTTTGGATCCAGCTCAAGTCTTCCAGATTGTGCTTTATCTCTGTCTACACTTGTGTGCATCGAGTCTTCAATGAGACAAATCCACTTTCGCACTCTTGTATAGGTAGTAGCAAGAGTACTTAAAGATCTTAGAATTCACAAATCCGCTGGTCCAAATGGGATATCTCTCTTTCTTTTGAAGAGGTGTTCTCCACGTTGGCAAAGTCAGTGCGTAAGCCTTTTTATCATTCCTACTCTACTGGACAGTTTCATCTAAGCAGATGGAAGACAGCAGTCGTCCAGCCCGTCCAAGGCAAATCTTAATCTCTCTCCTCTTGTAGACCCATTGCATTTATGTCCCTTCTATCCAAGATCATGGAAATGAGCCCTCAGCTCATAAAATATCTCGAAATATGAAAACTTCTCATTGACCGGCAGTAAGAATTTCGTAGTAATAGGTTCACTGGTGATGTGATGGCATATCTCACCCAAAAGTAGAACCAAAGTTTACATCAATTTAGCGAAAACAAGGTAATTGCACTTGATATTTGTCGCTAAGGCACTTTATAAAGTTGGCCATGAGACTCTTTTGTTGCAATGCTTGCATTTAGGATCGACAACTCTCTTCTTCAGTGGATTAGAAATTACCTTTCGGAACGTTCAATTCAAGTTGTCTTGGATGATTTTAAGTCTGATATTCACAAAATAAATGCTGGTGTGCCCCAAGGGTCCGTTCTGTCTCCGACACTCTTTTTAATTTTCGTCAATCATCTCTTGTCTGCTACTTCTCTTCCAATAAATCATCACCTCGATCACCGATGTAATGTCTCCTGTCTCACCTTGTTCTATCGCTTATTTTACTACCAGTGCTCCGCAGAAATAGCATTCCGCCCCTTCGAACCTCCAACCGTAACACCCGTATCGCTATGAATGTTCATCAGTATACTCACATACCCACCTTCGGGCGTACCCTAAAATATCGTGATCCTTTTCTATGTCAAATAACCCACGCATGGAATGGCCTGCCGAGCTCTTTGTTTCCTAGCCACTATAACCTCCATACATTCAAAACCAACGTACATCGGAGCCACTCTTTTTGTCCTCCATAATTTTCCATCGCCCGGGTTGTGTGCAATCATTTCAAGTGTGGTTAAAACCCCTTGAGCGCATTTCTTGGATGACGGTAATGCCTACTTTTCAGCAGTCTAAGGCCTTCGCTCGGTTAATCGACTGAACGCGGCCTATTAAGGGACGTAGCATTCACATGCCTATCCGAAGTTCGTTGTTCTTTTGTTCTTTATTCGTTTGCATGGGTTGTCAACAGTAGATCCATCCGTATCCGTTGCTTGTCCGTTCATACTTTTTCCATGGCCGGGCAGTTACCCCGTCGACACAACCCCCAACCTGGAGGGCCAGCTTCATTTTTTGTAACCCTAGGACAAGGCCCGACTTAGACTCGGAAATCCTTGCCGGCCTCAGCTCTAAACGTGTTGGAATAGCCCGGATGAGGTCTCATTTGTTCCTAGATTTTTCCTCACCGTCGATTTCATAAAGTACCGTTTATAGTGCTGCTTTTTTTGTTATGCTGGTCAGTACTCGTGCTTATAAGTTCAGAAAGCGGAGTTTCGATAGACACCGACCAGTACCAGATAGTTACCACTTGGTAGTAAAATAAGCAAAATTGATGTGTAGCAACAGTTGCAATACCGCGTATCACCAGCTTGACACTTCTCAGCGCCTACCCTATTTTTACAGCACCCAACTACCGTGTATGTACGAGTACTCGTATATAAGCTCGAACAATTTACGAGTCCACTTCAGAGATACGGCGCATAGCTGACAAAAGTCTTCTTCATAACCAAAGGCTGCCAGCCTATGAAAAACAGGGATGTAGAGCCTTGTTGGTTCAGCACCAGGTCTCACTATTCTAAAGTACCATCTAAAGCAAAGGTAGGAACCAAGAAAGAAACGCACATCAGCAAACATTGTCCTTGTCCCAAGTAACAATCGACCTCATTCCCTTTTAGATGCAAACAAAATTCACTTACGCATCTGCAACTTTTGCGTAAAATCTAAGCATGTGTCAACTTACGTAAGTACATGTTCTCTGTTCTTGCATCGTTTACATCAGGCTGACTTTTCTTCGTGCAACTTGTCGACTAAGTGAAATTAAACAACACTTGACGCACAAAAAAAAAAAACATAAACACAAACAACAAAACGTTTCCTATACCTACGCCTATGGTACGAATACGAGTAGGAGTACTTATATCGGCGGCGGCGGAGCGCCCACTTCTGGAATCCTTTCGGTTTGTAACAAAACTTTTTCTCATAAAAATGTCACAACATCACCTCAGGCATAATTCACGTCTCTTTTGAAAGTTAATTGTTGTCTAACTTGTTACTTGAGTGTAACATATCCATAACGTACGCTACTGTCGTCACATGAACAGATGCCTGACAAACATAACCACACACCTAGCTGTAGAAGAAGAGTTGGCATAATAATGTACTCATTCGGGTACAACTACGAGCCCAAGTGCAAGTAAAAGCTCTCGTATGTATATGTTACCAGTATCTATACGTGCAAAAGTTTTTCTTTGAAGCACATCCTTGTGCACATGCTGTTGGCCTAGATACCAAGTACCTATTGGTAAATGCGTGTAGCAAACATTCTGTGCCTCTTCGCAGCATAACGGTAGGATTTTGTGCTGTAAGTACAGCCGACTAGAATGCAAGTGTTTATCAATTTGACATGATGATGGAAATTGGTGGAAACTTAATAATTGCCCAAGTTGGCAAAAAGAGGAAGCGAGGAAGTGAGCCAAGAAAATAGAATGAATTTTGTAGATGCTACATTGTAAGGCTTGACTATATGTCGGAATGGGTGGTGAGTGACGTAACTTTTCTTCCAGTCCTCGTCAACTCAATGTCGAAAACTTTCGTGTCCTGAAAGTTGAAACGTATTTGCTTTATTCTAGATGAAACGAAAGTTATGCTTTCACCGAAAAACCACCCCAGTAACCCTCAACCGAAGTGGGTGTAAAGAACTTGAAGTTAACTTTTAACTTTTCACAACTACATAGGTACCATGTACCCTGTATCCTGCCACTGCTTGAATATTTCCACGATGAAGTGATGAAATATTCATGAGGTCTCCGAAACAGTGAACATTGATCAACTAGGCTTGGTTTTGAAGGAAACTTAAAGTGACTTGACTTTGTGTAAGTTGGTAATTTGCTTTCAAAAAAAAAAGAAGAAACATCGCCTCAGGCGATAAGTGTTTGTAACCATTGTTTTCAAAATTTCAGCTTCAGCTTTCAGTATTGGAAAGTATCTTTTCGTGACAATAGAGAGTTTTTCGTAAGTGCTCGTATCACTGTCACGGTGTAACTGAACTACTTGTTCTGTTATATTTTTTTTAATGAATCTGACAATCTGATGTGCACGCAACACCTATAAAAAATATGCAAAGTCGAGACAAAGATAAAGAATCCGCTATTTGTGAGATTGCGCCACCGGAAATATATATTTGGCGAGATACAATCCATGTTTATTTACTGAAATATATTGCTGCTTTGGCCAATACTGTTGATTTCCATGTTGTTCTTGGTCTTGGTTCTTGGTGGTGGCGATGGCGCAATGGTTGGCCCATTGGACTAGCATGCAGAGGGTCTGTGGTTCGATCCCCGGTCATCACCCTTTCGGCGGGCTATGGCAAACTCCCAAAAGTAGAATTGTCTATGAAAAAGCTTCTAAGGAGTGCCGTTCGGATTTGGCGACAAACCGTAGGCTCCGCTCAGATGTGACAAAAATGAAAACATGAGCAACACAGCGCCACAGTGTTTTGTTTCTTTTTTTTTTCTTGGTCTACCATCTCGCCGTGTACCTTGAGGATTCCATTCGAAGGACTGCTTCGCGATGTTGTCGTTTGGTCTCCTCAACGTGTTGACAATCCCGCTCCACTTCCGCTGCCTAATTTCGTCATTCAATAGATCTTGACCCGTTATATGCCCCAGTTCTTGGTTCGATCTAATTTGCGGCCATCGGATCTTGAGAATGTATTCTGCAACCTTCTCGAGATGGAGGTAGAGACTTTCTAGGTTTCACAGGCATACAGCAGTAGGGATTTGACATTGAATCCGAAAAGCATTTACTTGATGCGAAGGAAAATTTGACTGGAGTTCTAAACTGAGGACAAGATTCCAAAGACACTGCGGGCTTTACTTATTCTGCTATTAACATCCAGATCCGTTCCTCCATCGGACGATGCAAAGCTGCCTAGATAGTTAAATTGCTTGATCTCCTCAATAAGCGTCTGTCTCAAAGTAATACGCTGCGGCCAGTGTGCATATTTTTGGTCATGTTGCAATTGATTCTAGCCATCTGTCTCCATTCACTAGGAGTGATTGACACATCTCGTTCATTCCGCTGTTGATACTAGCCAGGAAACAGATATCGTCAGTATAATCCAGATACCATGTCCCTCGGATGTACAATACCTACGGTGGGAGTCAGTACATCGCCTATCGCCAGTAAAAAGAAAATCGGCGACAGAATATCCCATTTTCTTACTTCCTGTAGCACTTCGAAAGAGTCGGAAAGTAGTCGCGGAAGCAACAAAAAGAATGAACAGGGGTCGTGCCGTACCTTCATTACTTTTAGCGACAAACGAGAATCTTGAGCTAGAATGGTGCTCGCAATGTTGTTCAATAAAATGATGAGAGGCGAGGGGTTGTCTAATCACCACAAGAAGAGCTTTGTTGATCCATTGTATAAAGGCAAGGGCGGCACGAAAAATCGCAACAGCTATCGATCGCATACGGTTATTGTATACTTTGAAAATATACGAGAGAGTTCTGGGCATTCGACATCTATGTACTTACCTACTGAAATTAGAAGTGAATCAGGGGCCAGTAAAGCACATAAAGTTGGGTGAGGTCCTCTTCCACTTATGAGCACCACCTAAGATGAGATCGTTTTCTACTGCTTTGTAGCTCGGTGTTTGAGTCGCAGACCTTCTGTGATGGGGCACTGGTGCAGTTCGCTGTTGAAGGTTCTCTTCCATTCTCCATTGATGCAATCGCGACAGAAGAACCTTGCTGAACCTGAGATGATAAGGGCTCTTTACAAAGTCTTTGTGGTTTGCCTAGAGAGGGCTTCACTACTCAATTGTCTTCTTGGGGAAACAACAATTAGCTAAAATTACATTTCCTTTGGTTTTCGTCCTGGATTCTTGTAGCTCCAAATTGTAGCTGCATATCGTGCCGTGTTTGGTGGCCCTGTTTTCGACAGCATAATTTGATTTCTTTCATTGACCGCTTCTTTATTCCATTATGTCAATGTCGTCTGCGTGAACAGGCTTTTGAAAGATGTTGGCTCCGGAATTGTCTTGAGAGTTACGCACAACACTTTCATAAACTATGATGAAAAAGTCATACGACAAGTCGAAATGGGCAATAGTGTTTGAAGTTAGCCCTTTTGCCACTTCCGACGTAGATGAAGAAGCCATCGAAGCCATCCATCGCCAGCCTGCATAGTGCAAGGGTGCCCAAACTAGACTGGCTTCGAAATCAATGAAGAGATGGTTTTCATCGATTGACTGCTGGGTTTTTTATCTTCTAAAAACTGACATCATGTAAAAATTTGATCTGTGGTGAACTTTCCTGAGCTAAAACCACACTGATAGGGGTCTGTTCGACTACATATATACGGAGAGTCTTGGGCATTCACGTCATATGGCAGACACTCGTCTGAAACCCAAACTTGAGGGATATCTTGATATATGCTGCAACTGCTACTTGAAGTTCGGAAGCTAATGTAATTCTGGTTTAATCCTGGTCGAGTGGATGGAAATTTGTCTGTCATCTATCCTCCAAGTTCAATGTTTCATTTTGTCCGACGGTGAAAACTTAAAACAATCTGCAGACATTATTTTTCCAGATTCTCATCGCCGACTGTGGTTTTACTATGCAATTTAAATTTCCTTCTCGATTCTGAAGTTTTAACATGCCTTCGATCTTCTTATACGACTCGATTAAGCACTTCCCATTTTTCCTCTAGAGGAGCTTACATTCTCCTCGTCAAAGACGGGAGCTCTTCCTTTTATTTTTTTCTGAATTTGCCTGTTTTCATTCGTCATGCAACCAGGACGACCTGCAAACCAGAACATCAGAGATGGATGCAGCCGGCTTCGGACTACTGGGGAGGTTTTGAGATTCTTGTTCTGAAAAGACCCTAGCAAACGGTGTTTGGCAATTATAGTCGTTCGACGTTGAGTTTCTTCAGAATGGTTCGATGGGTGTGTTTGGCTAAAATAAGTTATTTGTTTAATACGATGTTAGCTGCCCGTAACTTTCAAACATCCGAAATGTTGGAGCAGTTTGTTGATCAAAATAATACAAATGCGCGATGTGTACGATGACATCCATTCATGACCTTGCCTTACTTAGAACGGTACAAACAAAAAATCTTGCCTTCTTGATAAATTCGCTTTGACTCTAGCTCGAAACGTTCGCGCTTCTGCAACGTTCAGATCACAACTCTCATGGAGAAGCTCTGATGTTTTTCGACTATATCAAGGAACCCGAATACTCTTAAGGCCAGAATATTAAAGACGGAACCAAAACGAATATAACAGGCTTATTCGGATTCCAGAGCCTACCTCCTATATACATTTATGAAAAGATCGAAAAACCTAATAAACTGAAGAATTTAATGAAGGCTGAGGCTGGCCAAAATCCTCCAAAGTAGCAAATCGGTCAGCCTGAAAACACTTAGAAAATCGAATGACATCTTTGCTGAGTAGAAAGCATGGGCTCTTAGTCCCTCTGTCTCTAATCGGTTGTGGTGTCAGATGAGGTCATTCAAACGAAATCAGTTGAGGATTCTCCGAACGCAGTTCACACAATTCACAAGAAAGTTGGATTTACTGATGTGAACTAATGAACTAGTTCAGCATGACTTATTAGGCATTTAAACTGGAGTAGGACTGCCCTAGAAATCTCGATAAAGGTTGGCAGGCATGATTTTGCTTACAATTCTCAGTAGGAAGACTCCAGACTGCAGGGCACTGCGTTTTATCTAACCACTTAACTTTTTCTTATAATGAGCACGCGCTCAAGGGTTTTTTTAGCACCCTTAACATGATTGCATACAGCCCGGGTTACGGAAAATTAGTGAGGATAGAAAGAGAGGTACCGATGTAGGTTGGTTTTGAATGTTTGAGGGTTATAATGGCTAGGAGATAAAGAGCTCGGCAGGGCATTGCACGCGCGAGTTTTTCGACGTAGGAAAAGATCACGATATTTATGGGTACGTCCGAAAGTGGGAATGGGAATGCGAGTGTACCGATGAACATTCATAGTGGAACGGCTGTTACGGTTGGAGGTTTGAAGGGGCGGAATGCTATTGGCTATTTCTGTCGTGCACTGATGGTGATAGAACAAGATGGGACAGGAGGCATTACCACGGTGATCGAGGTGGTGATTTTTTGGATGTGAAGTAGCAAACAAGAGATCTTCTTCTTATCCTTTTATTAACCCTTTCCTCGTTATACGAACTTATGCATAACGAGTTTCCCATTTTTACTGCATCGCTGCTGCTCCGCTTATGGGGTTGGCTAATGTCGCAGACCGCAGAACGCGTCTACATAATGCTCGGTCCTGGATCGCTTCAGTGGTTAACCCCAGACGTTGTTGTGCATTTGCCATCTGAGAAATCCAGGAATTCTTTTTCCGACCTCGTTTTCTTACAGTTGGAGTGACCGTAGTTGATAGTGCCTTTTTAACCGGACTTTCCGCAGATCTTCTTTGAACGTGGCAATACCAACTTATTCTATTCGACTCAAGCTGTTCGGTTACCGAATTCTTTATATGTAGACTTCCTCTTATGCGCGTAGACCTAATGCAATCACGTTTAGTGACTCCACTAGACATCCTTAACATTTTCATTTCCGCTGCCGTCATTTTGTTTTTAAACGCTTCGTACATTGTCCAGCACTGTGAACCGTATATAAGAGCTGGTCTAACAACCGTGGTGTAGAGTTTCCCCTTTAATTTAAGTGGAAATTTTCGGTCACAAAAGATTCCCGAATTTTCCCGCCATTTCATCCATCCCACACTCACTCTGTGGTTTACGTCGTCGTCACATTTCGCTTCCATGTTAACGATTGATCCTAAGTACTTAAAGATAGTGCTTTTCGGAAGAACTACTCCGTCTAACATTATATCCGGAATAGGTCGCAACGGATGCGCAAATGGGCACGTCAAATGCTCCGTCTTTGAACGACTTATTTTAAACCCGTTTCTCTCTAGCGCATTTCTCCATGAATCTAAGGCGTTCTGTAAATCTTCGACGTTATCGCTAAGTATAACTGCGTCGTCAGCGAAGAGAATTGGCGTTACATTTGCTTCGCGCATGTAGTCCTTTAAAAGATAGTCGAATACTACGTTAAAGAGGAAAGGGCTAAGTACGCTTCCTTGATGCACTCCGACATTAACTGGAAATTCTCTCGTTAGTCCAGCAGAGCTTTTAACCGCAGTTTTCACGTTTCCGTACATGTCTTGTATTATTCTAACATATGTTTCCGGTACGTTTTGAGACCTCAGCGCGGCCCATATGAGATCCCTAGGCACTCGATCGAATGCTTTCTCGAGGTCGATAAATACCATGTGTAAATCCTTAGACGAATCTCGGTGCTTTTCCATTATTATTCGTAGGCTTTGGATAGCGTCCACCGTCGATCTTCCTTCAACAAATCCACACTGGCTATTATCGAGCTTTATTATTTGCCGAAGACGTTCGTTTAAGACTCTTTCGAGGATTTTCATTGTGTGTGACATAAGCTTGATTGAACGGTAGTTGTTGCATTCTCGAGTGTCGCCTTTTCCTTTGTATAATGGAACCAAGAAGCTACTTCTCCATTGATTCGGCATAGGTTGTCCACATTTTAATTTATTTAAATATTCGACCAAAACTCTGATGGAATGCCGTCGCTTTCCCCCGCTTCATTTTCCAATTGCTATATTTATTTCTTCGAAGAGATGATTGATGGAAATTAAAAAGAGTGTCGGAGACAGAACGGAGCCTTGGGGCACATACGCATTTATTTTGTGAATTTCAAACTTGGAATCACTTAAGGCAACTCAAATTAAATCTACCGAAAGGTAATTTCTAATCCATTGAAGAAGAGAGTTGTCGATCCTAAATGCAAGCATTGCAACAATGTTAACACCTGTGAATGCGAAAGTGAATTCGTCTCATTGAAGATTCGACGCATTCAAGTGTAGGCGGAGAGAAAGCACGATCTAGAAGTCTTGAGCTGGATGCAAAGTATGCTACAAACAGATTGGCCTTGTTTGGATAGAGGATGAGGCAGAAATTTTAATGTTTTCGACGTACGACCAGTAATGTTTTCTACTTTTTGGACATTGTAGTATTTTTTGACTTAATTTCTGATTGTTTATGAATTGAACGTGCTTTAGAAAGGCGCAGCAGTCATTCCCGCGTCGTCTGGACTTTTTTCATGATCCTCTATGAGAGTGATACTGACGCCGTGGAACACGATCTCTGTGTGTCTCTGGCCTTCATTAGACTGCAGTTAGTTGGCAGGAGAGAAAAATAAGAATATCCATTGACAGAAAAGTAAATGTAATCCGGAAGTCCTTAGTTGCCTTTCTTAGTTGTGCACAACAACTATCATATTCAGGCAACTATGAGACAAAAAATTAGCCTTTGACACTTTAACACCCTAAAACTTCCCCACAAGTTTGTATGCAATCAGTGGGTTCCCGCGTCTGAAGACTACCGGTCGGGTAAAAGAACAGTGGAAATGATCGCAATTAATAGCACTACCCCGCTGGGCACCACGCTTGTAACGCACTCGGGAGATCCCAGAGCAAGCAGAAGTGCTTGTGTCAGAGCCCGACGGATTCCGGGGGCGGGCAAAATATTTTTCTAAGCTTCGGCTTGCAAGTTGGAACTTCGGATCGATGGTTATGCGTCGCAGAATTCTACAAATCCTGTGCGTCCAGGAAACGAAGTGGTGTAATACCGGAAATAAAGCGCGTTTTCTTGATTCAAAAACTAAGGCATTTACGATGTTCTACCATGGAACGGTCAATGAACGAAACGGTGTGGCTATCTTTGTTGCAGCGGATCCTCTTAGCAATATCGTTGGTATTTTGAAAATAAGCGACCGCTTGATGAGTGTTAAACTCGTCATACACAATCGGAAAAGGATAAATTTTGGTCAGAGTTCGGTAGTTTGCCTAGAAATATACCTATCGATGAGATGCTATTCGTAGGCGGATATTTAAATGGCCACGTCGGAGAAACAAGTGTTGATTATGAGGACTGCCACGGCGGTAGAGGCTTTGCAACCAGAAATTCAGCTGGCGAAGACATCCTTGTAGTGTGTAGGGCTTACGGCTTAACCGTCTTAAATACAATGTTTATTAAACATCGACGACATCTTATCACCTACAGCAGCGGAGGCCACGAAACGCAAATAGATTATCACCCCTGCAAAATGTCGATGAGAAACCGTGTTAAGGACTGTAAAGTTATACTTGGAGAATCACTAGTAAGCCAACACCGTCTCCTCATTACAGAATTTTTTACGGCGGAACCACCGAAAACACGGGCATCGTTTGGAAAGCCAAAAATCCGGAACGAGGCGCAAGATTTATTGCACTGGCAAAAGCAACCAATTGAGCTGTGGCCGACAATGCGTTCCAAGCGCGGACAAAATGCGATCGTAGCGACGATATCGAAATAGCTCGATTGGCTCTTAAGTACGAGCGTCTTAAGAAGATCGCAAAGAAAGTTTTTGCTCGAACTCGAACGGCATCGACGGGAAACCTGTACCAGGAGTTTGAACAAATATCCTCACGAACGGCACATAGAAGACAAGCTATACAAGAAGTTCAAACGTCGTACAGTACTAAAGTGCCAAATATTTTTAAGCTCGCAGCACAGAGGCGAAAAAATACATCAAAAATGCAGACGGTCGCTTACTAACAAATGAAAAGGAAATCTGTGATCGGTGGCTTGAATACTGCAAGGAGTTGCTTAACAAACAGTTTCCACGTGATATCGTGCCGACAGCTGGTCTATTCGAGGAAGAAGTTTCGGACTATGCCGAATCAAGTGAGAAGTAGCTTCTTGGTCCCATTATACAAAGGAAAAGGCGACACTCGAGAATGCAACAACTACCGTTCAATCAAGCTTATGTCACACACAATGAAAATCGTCGAAAGAGTCTTAAACGAACGTCTTCGGCAAATAATAAAGCTCGATAATAGCCAGTGTGGATTTGTTGAAGGAAGATCGACGGTGGACGCTATCCAAAGCCTACGAATAATAATGGAAAAGCACCGAGATTCGTCTAAGGATTTACACATGGTATTTATCGACCTCGAGAAAGCATTCGATCGAGTGCCTAGGGATCTTATATAGGCCGCGCTGAGGTTTCAAAACGTACCGGAAACGTATGTTAGAATAATACAAGACATGTACGGAAACGTGAAAACTGCGGTTAAAAGCTCTGCCGGACTAACGAAAGAATTTCCAGTTAATGTCGGAGTGCATCAAGGAAGCGTACTTAGCCCTTTCCTCTTTAACGTAGTATTCTACCATCTTTTAAATGACTGCACGCGCGACGCAGTTATACTATGAAATAACGTCGAAGATTTGCAGAACGCCCTAGATTCTGAAGAATTCGGTAACCGAACAGCTTGAGGCGAATAGAATATGCTGGTATTGCCACGTTCAAAGAAAATCTGCGGAAAATCCGGTTAAAAAGGCACTATCAACTACGGTCACTCCAACTGTAAGAAAACGAGGTCGGAAAAAGAATTCCTGGATTTCTCAGATGGCAGATGTGCAACAACGCCTAGGGCTAACCACTGAAGCGATCCAGGACCGAGCATTATGTAGACGCGTTCTGCGGTCTGCGACATTAGCCAGCCCCATAAGCGGAGCAGCAGCGGTGCAGTAAAAATGGGAAACTCGTTACGCATAAGTTCGTATAACGAGGAAAGGGTTAATTAAGGGATAAGAAAAAGAAGCACAACTATATGAGGAATTCTAACCACATTTTTTAGATTTAAATCTGTCAATCAGCTGATGATGAGGAGATTGGGTTTTCATTGAGATGATGACTGACCACTGAACTAAAGCAAAAAGATCTGAATCTGCTTTGGTCGTTTAGCACCAATCAGTCAATAGGATTTCCAAATGATTGTGGAATACCTTACGGGTGTTGGTTGTATAATAATTACGTTCATATCAAATCTATAGAATATTGTTTCCCTCTTATTGCCGGCCAAACCAAACTTTCCACCCTATCTATTCCGGTTGACTTTCTTACAATGTTACCTTGTATTTGCCTGCCCCTTTCGCAAAATGGAAATGGGTGGAATATAGGTCAGCAGTAGCTTTGTGTTGAAATTGATACAAGAACCATTACCTACCACCATACACTATTTAGAGAGGAAGAACAATTATTCAGTTCTGTAGAAGTGATACATCAAGATGATAGCGTCTGTTTGCTTTCCGACTTGTAAATGTCTTCCTTTCACTGAACCACACATAACTAAGGCCATCCCAGTCGGTCACGACACCGGAGCAACTAAAATGCTATGCCTGTCAATGAGCGTGTCAGAAACACGATTTATTCGCATGATCTCTATCGGTGTTACGCATTTCCTTGACGTTGGCAAATTCTGAAAAAATAAATCCACAGTCTCCCCTCCGATTGCATAATCCGATACGAAGAGTCAGACCGAAACTCCGGCATATCAGGAACGCACTTCAACGCTTTGGCAAGCAGAAACCATGTTAACTCATTCAATTGCCTTGCGGCGGCCAGCAACCCTCCCCTATACGAATAAGCTGTGAAAACTGGGGCTGATGTGTCTACATATCCTTTTCCTTGGAGTGTTGCTAAGTCTGTCGGTTACTTGGTCGGGGTAGTCCTGATAAGTCCATAAACAAACGACGTGTATTCTCCGGATTGGAAGTGGTGTGTATGAAGTTAACCAAATGGAAAATAACTTATGCATGCAGTCCTGATTGGAAAACAATAAGCAGTGATAAGGATTGAAATTGCTTTTTGCAACGCTCCTTGCAGCTTCGGTTCCGGCTCCCTTGAGTGGATTTTACAAACATTGCGGCATCCGGGTACAAACTTTCCTACACACACACCTGAGCTCGCTTCACAGAATATCTGTCAAGGGGTGGATACCTCTCTATGGGTTTTCAAAGTGTTCCTTCATCTAGAAGAGGAACTACTTTCGTATGCATTGTGTTCGTTTGTATGCGAAGCATTTATGTTCATCCCGTAAGTGGTGAGGGTGTAACGTTACACGAAACATGCAGGTTGCGATTCTCAACAAAAAATAAAATTCGAGTGAACAGAAGTAGAAGTGGATGTTGGTACTAGGTTAGTGATTTGGAAATTTTTTAGTTCACTGAAAAGGAGCAATGAAATTCCCCGATGAATGCCATGGAAGACAACAATTTCCTATTTTTCTAGAAATGAGGAATGACATACCGACGAGCATTGTTGCTCAAGGATCTTTCGACGAGTTCCACAAGTTAAGCCATGCCTGTGAGATGCAATTGCTTATGCAAAACAAGTTCCTTTGAAAAGCTGGAGCTTTAGATGAATCAATATATTTTTGTTATTTAATTTGGCAGTGGTTCAATGCTTTTGTTGTTGTCCCGGAGGGAACAATTCTCAAGTGGGGCGAGTTAAAGTTTTGTTTCTTGTTTCCTTCCAACTTAGAGCATTATTAATTCAGTGATCCCGTATTCGTTTCTATCAAAATAACCAGTGGATACCTCTAGACATCTTAATACCGTGGAATGGTCTACGTACTAGCAAAAAGTTCATAATCTTCCATGCCACTTCCCTGCCACATGCTGGTTATTGCGTTGTCCGTCCTTCAGTCACTATCTGAATGCTTTCTGCTCTTCTTAATGCCCAACATGTAGCACAATTACCCCCAAATACTTGGCTTCGTTTGGAAAGATAGATTAGCACTTGACGAGTCAGACAAGTCAATTTTGTTCTTCTCGCGAAAGAACCTTAGCTTGTGACCATTGACTAAAAGCGCATTTTCAGTTCATTAATTATGGACCACACTGAGAGGACTGAGAAGTGCATCGGCCCATATGCAATGAAGGAAGGATTCGATTTGTGGCCAATCTTTGTTTACTCTGGCCGCCACATATTAGCCGCAGCTAGCCATCGCAATCAGGTTCCTAACCACTAGCATTGCTCTTCTCCACAAACTAGTAATTTGTGTGCGCCCTGGGGTCTGCCCAAGATACATAAGTATGTCGAATACCACGTATTCTATTCTGAATGAGAGGTACCTATGTATGTATGCAGTGGCCGCCTACTACGTCCTTGGTGGTTCACGTGGGTCATTACACATTCCAAACAAATCATCTCAAATCCAAGGATGGATTCCTTCCATCCTCATTGGTTCTGTATGAATATTATGTGAGATGGAAAGGCTCCACTAAAGGTAAATTAATATTACTTCCGTCCTAAGGTTGCGAACTCTGGACTCTGGTTCACCTGGAGCTTAACCAACTGGCTAGCACGTTCTTTCGCCAGTTACTACTAGCGTCATACTCGGTCCAACTTGCAAGGTTAGATGCAAAGAGTCTTTGAGTTGGAGCTGTGGTATCAATGCGCTCAATATGGCCCAGTCATCTCATGCCTGACTAGACTGTCTTCGCTGTAAAGTTTATGGTTGAGACTCCTTCTTAATAAAAATGCGGTCCACAATCACCCGCAATATCTTTTTCTCAAAGGGGCAAGGTTTTTTTTAACCGCTTATGAAAAGCCCCAAGGTTCTGAACAATGGAGCCGGACCCTGATATTTTGGCCTTATGAAACAAGCCTCTCTAAACCAATTGCCTCCTGAGCTCAAAGAAAAAGCATTTTGCCTACATTCGTCGTTAAATGAGAAGCAACTCTGATGGCCCGTTGACAATATTCCTTCTATGGTTTGTGTATGTTGACTGGGATCTTGCGACAGCTTGAAGGGATCCAGATTTTATCGGTCTGGTACGTTTCGGCGTTGAACTCTGGTGGTCCTTTTTGACCTCGTTGTGCCTGAGAGTTCCGCATTTGTACCTTGACTGCAATAAGTTGATGATCCTCCAGACGATGTTGGTTCCTCGAAAAGTTCGTAATGTAATCAATCAGGCCATAGGTTTTTGGGTGATGAGATGTAGCAATCTCGGGGTTTTGATGACCCGCTCAAACACGTCGTTCTTATCCAGTCTTATGTCAACATATCCTAGTACAATTTTGGTGTCAGGTAGTGCACTTAACACATACTTAGTCTAGTTGGTTATAGAATTCATCTTTGATGCTGTTAATTTTATCTTCTGTAGGGGCTTATACGCAAGTCAGACTCATATTTCCGAATTGGGCGAAATTTTCATGAAACATTCACTTATAAACACGCCCAAGGCGTCGTCTTCCATCTTCGTAGCAGTAGTAGACATCGTAGTTTTCCATCCGCTTTTTACCCGGGGTATCCCATGGCAATTCTTTGATTGCAGTAATATCTGCTTTATAGCAGTCTAAGGCTTCGTGAGTTCAGCGGTCATGGGGTGTTAAGGGAGCTAACATTCCACGTGCAAAACCCAAACTCGTTCTGTTTACTGGGGTGGGCATCATCATATCCGCCTGTATCCTAGTCTATTGGTTGTCTCTGAACTATTTTGTTCTCCACGGTGGAAATTGGTTGAACATTTCGGTGCCAATGGCCCGTTGTCCTGTTCAAGTTGCTTGAGAAGCCATGTATGGTGGTCCTGATACAATTATGCAACTTGAATACGCCAAAGTAGCCCTAAAGAGACGTGTGCACTAAGTAGCTCAAGCAGACCAAAGTCATGGATTCCACTGTCGATCTGTATATGGGATGAATGGATGAAGTAGAACCCCTAGTGCGAACATTCTCTCCCTGGTTGGGAGCCCTATCTACACTCAAATGTAATATACTTCCAACCAAGCGTCACTCCTTCGGGTAGGGGTTAGAAAATACCCCAGGTAGACATGCCTGTCGTAAGAGGCGACTAAAATCCACCCTCTGTATACCGAGCGCCTGGAGTATACAAAAAATGCAATGAACAAAACAAAAGGTAATAACACCTCAGGTGGCACACCAGCCTTGCTGGAAAATTCACCCTCTTTAGAAGTCGGATCAATGGATTCTGGGGCGAGCCAATTATTGCATCTTATAAAGCCGTTCGAAAAGAGTTTCCGGGTTTCGAGATCTCCTCCACCTAGATCTCACATAAAGGAAATACATATAAAAAGTTCGACTACACCGAAAGCGTCGGTACATGAACGATGGACTACAGCGAAAGAAGAGAAGAAGATTTGCTCAAGCGTATTTCTTGACGTCTCACAAGCCTTTGACAAGATTTGGCACGAAGGTTTAAAGTTAAAATTACGGTACATTTTGCCATTGAAACTTTGCAACATACTGACCAAGTATTTTGGAAATATAATTTTTCGTGTTAGATACGGAAATGACGTATCGCAGTTTAAAGATATAGTGGCCGGTGTACCGCAGGGAAGTGTGCTCGGTTCACTCTTGTATCTCTTATATACAAAAGATTTACCACAAGTCGAGGGGACTGTTCTTGCTACCTTTGCCGACGACACAGCCATTTTAGCTGTCGGACAAACAATGGAAGAATCAACGGCGACGGGAAAAAGATCTTGCCAATCGCTCTCAACGAGACCAAATCTGTGCAAGTATACTTTATTTATAGAAAAAAAAGTCACCTGCCCATCCACATAAATTCGGTCTGCATTCCGTTTGCTAATGAGGCTAAATATTTGGGCATGACACTCTATGCAAAGCTCAAATGGAAGACGCACGTGAAAAAAAAACGTAAAGAACTAGAAACTAAATACAGAGAAGTGTACTGGCTACTTGGTAAATATTCAAAGCTTAGCGTAGAAAACAAGCTGCTTTTATATAAGCAGGTGCTAAAACCGATGTGTTCTTATGGGATCGTGACCTTGGAGTTACTTCTATCGAAGATGAAACAAGAAAACGCGATCCTTACAGTGTCTGATGGAGTTTTCACCTGCCCACGCCGGGGTAAAAAAAAAAAAATACATTCTTTCCACCGTTCGAGTCGCAGGAGTCATCGGAGTCGTCCTCAGTCCTCATATGTGGATTGGGGCCTTTTGAGTCCTTGCCCTTTCTGTGGTTGCTTTAGTATTCAACTCGCTACTGCTAGAACCACCTGCAGTATCGCACTGTGAAATCACGTCCAATGTTAAGTGAGGACGCTTTTGTTATTTTTTTTTTTTCCGAAACTAAGGATACTTGACTCTTAATCTTTCCTGCCACGAGAAGACAGCCAAGAAAAAGAAGGGACCTACTGTATATTCAAAGCTTGTCTGGCCTACGAGTCAAGTAAGCTCATTCCTTTGAACTTCCTAGAGGGAATTATTGCTGAACAGGAATGTAATCTCATTGCTTGGAACAATAATAGGCATCACGAACAGGCTTGATTCACTGCTAATCTTGAGCCAGACGGAACGCAAGCCTTACAATAAAATAAAGCTATATCTATGAAAAATGCACTTTTGATCTTTGCTGTCAGACAATGGCGTTCTTAGATCACTGCTGAAAGGCTCTGGTATGTATAGAAACGGCGAAGAGCAAAATGTTCCTCTCTACGAGTACAACTTGTTTCAAAGGTTGTCGCTTTCGGCGAAATAGTGAATTAAGCCTAAGTGCCAAGCCAGCCAAAATAAAGTGGTCCACGCTCACAATGATCCGATTTATGAGTATGAAGGCAAGGCTTGTTTTCAATCACCAGTGAGCTATGACAATTTTCCAGCTCAAATAAGTGGGTTATGAAGAAAGTCGGGAGTTGGGAAGATACCGCTAATTAATGGTTAATGATCTGCAATAACTAAGCACTACAACGAGGTGACGACGCGACTTTTCCCTTTAAAATAATTGCATTGTTGCTCCCCACAATAAACTGAGTTTTCATCATCAAGTTTGGTAACTGCTCATCATAAAGACGAGACGAGACGATGACTCTTTGCATATGCAACTGAGGAGAATAATGGTCAATATTCTCACTTCCGGAACTTCACTATGAGCTCCCTTATAATAGCTCATCATCTGTTGTCTTGTATGCGTGTTAGCAGGAGAAATGCCACTCAACGACAGGTAATTGCTCTGTGCAATGGCCTTCAGATACGAGTATATCCCTACTACAACATTCCACTACATGTGAGAGGTAAAGTTCGGCAATACCCATATTCGTGCTTTCAAAAAATTTCCAATTATAGAATCTTAAACATCTTCAAAGCCATTCCATGGTCCATAGGTTCAAAAGGATAACAACATCAAAAAAGTAGCATGACATCAATGACAAAATACTCTCGAAAAGATGACAAGAGATTTCATTTGAAATTCCATCTCCATGTAAATATTGCCATAGATATTGATTCATACTCTCTCTCAGAAAAGTATTCCTTGTCTAGAACCAGCTTCCTTACCCAATCCCACATTTTGCTCCAAACACTTTGAAGGCAGTCTGAGTACCGACACGAACATGCACTTAGCACCGCATTACACTGTGCTTGTAACTTTGAATGAGGAGTTTAACTTAAATCACAGGAAGGTATCGTGAATTATTCATCACAAGCTAACTTGGCAGAACGATTTGTTAGAGTAGATACAGGCATTCAAGTCCATGTCTACATACTTACCGGCAATATGTCGCATTGATTTGGCAGGTGGATTAGGCCTAATTGGAGACGCTTTGCATAATTTAATGACAGAGTAAATGGGATATGATTTTGTTGTTAATATTCTAAGTAGTTGCTGTTGTTGATGTTTTCGGCTAACTGATAAATGAGGGTTTTTTATGCGGATACATATGCACACCTGTGTGTAAAATGCAATCAGGCAAATATGCATTTAGGGTCGTTAATTCGTAGAAGACGATTTTAGTCGGATAAAGGGTAGCTCCATTTCAACACCAAGTACGGAAGCTCAATCTTTAATGTCAGATCCTAATCAGGGTTAAACAGGGTGTCATTGGACCAGTTTAATTTATGTACTTCAACAATCTCCTTGGTAAAACATCCGATTTCTTTACAAAAGCTAAGAAGGCTGAGTCTTCTGAGAAGATACCAGAATCTGTTCCTTACTTTGTTCGCGAACCATCTGTGGAAATCGCAATTTTATTTCGCCTGATTATTGCATTTTCTTGGCAGTCCTTCTTCTCCGGTTATATTGTATCATACGGAATGTCGAAGTCGATCAAGGAAGGAACTTCATCACTTAAAATTGGATTGCCTAGTAGAAGCTTTGCTTAGATCCTGCCGTCTACGAAGCTGCTGCGCTATTATGACCACGTCATCCGCGTACGCCATATCACTAATACCCATTAAATTCAGTCTTTTGAGGATGTCGTTGATGACCAGCAGTCACAAGAGTGGAAATATGACATTCTAGGTGAGCTTTGTCCAATGGAACAGTTAATTACCCTACTTGCAAGCAAGCTGCAAACCCAATTTGTTATCCCCTGTTCCGTCTACTAGAGCACTTTTAATGGTACATGTTATTGAAGGCTCCTTCTATATTGAGGAAGGCCGCCATCACAAACTCACCGAAATGTAGTCTCCTTTCAATATTCCCCACTACCTCATGTAGGGCGGTTTCTACAGATTTGCCTTTCATGTAAGACTTATTGGTCTGAAATGCTTTGCTGCTGCATGCCCCTGTTTGCCAGCCTTAGGTATAAAAACCACCTTAACTTCCCTACAAAATAAAGGAATGCATCCTGTTTTTAGACTGTGTCTAAAAATTTCCACAATTTTTTGGATTGCTACCTTCGGTGCTTTCTGAAGCATAATCGGTAGAATACCATCCGGACCGAGAGATTTATATGGTTTAAAGGACTTTTTCCTGTTGAAAAGATTACCTATTTCCTCATCGGAGAGAGAGAAATGAATGTTCTCGGTGTGCCGTAACATGCCGGAGTCAACTGATAGTGTGGATCCAGGGAAATGGGTTTCCACTAACGCTACCAGGACTTCTTGGCTGCTTTCAGCTCACATTCCGTCGTTTCTTCTGAGAAAGCGAGGGATGCTCGCCTCTTTTGAGAGCATTTTGCGCAGCCTCGAAGCCTCGTCTGTTGCCAAGAAAGATTCGTAGTACCGCTGCCAAGACGCCCTTTTTGGCCTCCTAACTAGGTACTTGAATTGTCTTTTACAATCATAGTACTCGTTCCACGTACTTCGCCCTATTGTAGAGTTGCCTAACCTCTTTTCTTTTGAGAAGAATTTCCCTCTTCCACCACTTATGTTGAGCAGCCCTATTAGGTGATCGGTTAGCTGGACAGGCTTACTCGAACACCATCGTTAATACCTTACATATATCTCTTGCTGCCCTATCTAAGTTGTCAATATTATCACAGGTGATTGTGCAACAATGAGCTCCCAACAATTAGAAATGCGGAGATCTTACAGGGGTATTGACACAGGGCCCCCTACAGCCGCAGAAATTAAAACCGCGATCAAGCAGTTGGACCTGGAATAGCAGCCGCGTTTCTGAAACCAGATCCCGACACAACGGCCGGTATCCTGCTTCCACTAATATAGACTATATGGGAAAACGAAAAATATCACAGGGACTAGAAGGATGGAGTTATTGTAAAGATACTCGAAAGAAAGGAAACCTTAAGAATTGCTAAAACTGGCGTGATGTAACTACTTTCTTAAAAATAATGGCAACTATCACTCTCGAACATTGACAAAATGCTCTTAAGAGGCATCAAGCGGGCTTTCGTATTGGTCGGTCTTGTGTCATTCACATCAACACCCTGCATTTTTGAACAGTCAACTGAGTTTATGTCAGCCCTCTATCTTATATTCGTAGACTTTGAGAAGGCCTTTGACAAAGTAAACCGCGAATGGATTTGGAAATTTTTAGATATGAGAGGGATTCCAGGGCAATCCCTGTTGTTATAAAGGTGTCCTATCACGCCGACAAAGGGATATTCTGTCGCTGATTCTCTTTTTATTGGCGATAGGTGATGAACTAATTGCAGATATGGTTATCAAAGGAGACCGTGTGAGAGGCTAAGCCACCTGGATTTATCCGACGATATCTCTTTCCTGGCTTGAACTAATCAGTGGTAGTGAATAGAGAGATGCCTTGTGAACTGTAACAAGACAAAAATAATGCGTCTGAGACAGACACCGCGGACATTGCGGAGGTCAAGCAATTTAACTATCAAGGCAGCCTGATATCGTTGTTGATTAGTGGCACTTTCTGCTTATTAGTCTATTGCTTCTTTTATTCTTCTGTTGTTATTGGTGTTGTCTCTGCTGTTGTTTCTGCTGCTATTTCAGTTAATTTGAGTTTTTCGCCTACTGTTTATGTTTGCAGTGTTGTTGGAAATCCTGGATGGACTGCTGCTGCCTTTATTGTTCTCTGTCTGTGGTCGCTATAATTGTGGCTGATTCACAATTTGACTGCTTGCAGTAAGTAGCTCTGGCAGTTTTATTGATAGTCCTTATCTTCTTTTGCGATTTGCTTTGTTAATTATCATCCTGAGCTATGACTACTACTACTGTGAAGATATGAGACAATCAACTTTACTCACTTCTCTTTTGGCTCGGAGGCCTTGTATGCGAAGACATTGACACCATGATACTCTTGACTAATTCGTTGCGCTGTTAGTATCGTTGATGTTGTTGGCGCTTCCTTCCTCTCTATCTGACAGTTTTTTTGCCCAATTTAATAGAAGGTAGTATCGTTAGTCACTGTCATGAGAATTTTCTGCTCCATAGCAGTGCGTATCTTTTACTTAAGGCTTGTAAGGTTTCTGAGCATGAAAAAGCAGTGAATCATGACGGCCTTTGTTTGGCTAATAGCACTGTTTGGCCTACGATTGTCCGAGATACAATTTACTTGGCGAAGATGATTGTCGCATTCGCATGCTTAGAAAACGCGTAAAATAGTTTTATGAAGTAGTTGACAGGGGACATCATCAGGACACAAGAAAAGCATCCAATTGAATTCGATTTGTTGGCATGACTTCTAGCACACATCGAATATCTAAGAAGATTCTCTGTATTGTGGAAACATGCAAACAAATATCAATTTCAAACAAAGTTTAAGTGACTTGTGTAGGCTTCCTTCTATGTCCCAGTTTGATTGAGAATCAAAAATCAGTAGTGTGCATCTTTCATGTTGGAAAATAAAATGTTTGTTGTTGTCTTAAACAGAATTTTTCGGAGTGGATTTCAGTGTCATTAACAACAAATATGAGCCGGAAGTCACTAACAAATACTCTGCGATATCTCATTCTACTTGCAGCCAATCAACTATCTTCATCAAAAATGTGTCAAAAGAGGATATGCCTTTCCTCTAAATTTCCAAAGTCTTCAGTTTCTTCGTCATCAGTTATCTCATACTTACATATTTACCAACAATCTGCTGTACGAATGGGAGTACTATATACAAATCGATTGCTGACAGCTGTCAGAGCTCAATTTTTTTCTGACGCAAAACCCAACCATACCTACTAATCCTCTTTCTACTGCTCATCTGTAAAAGCAGAAGAGGTGGGTAAACCCTCTCCAATGACCGATTTGTGATACGAAATCATCAAACGGATACAAATCGAAAGTTATTACTATAACAAGGACACGAATTTTCTAGGTTGTGTCTGCCAGAATCATAAATCAATTTGTTTGTTGATTCCGCTCCTCCAGGGCTACTGGTATTCAGCTAGCTACATAAATGTGCGAATATCTACGAGCAAACTACGAGGTTAAAAACAGAAGGAATATGTTGGTTATCATGTGGAGTCCTTTCGTTGGGGAGGCAGGCAAATTACAAGGACATTCGATTCAATTCAAAGTTGATGGCTGCATAAAGCCATTGTTTTGCCATTGTGAAAGAAATTGCAATTAAATTGAGCTAGCGAAGTGGGGAAAAAAAAGGCTTAACCTGGTTTTCGGCATAATGGCAGTTCGGCAATATGGTGCCAGGTGGCAATTGAATTCGAAGTAGGGCAATTAAATACAACATTGAAGAGATGGTGACTCTGATTACAGTTGAAGAAGAATGACGTTATACGAGTATTTTTAGAGTTGTTACAAATAGTTGAGGCAGTCAACATGTTCCTTGAATCTCGTGTCCAAATTTGCCCAAGTTATTAACTTACTTACTTAATTAGATGCCGCTTCAGTCCGGGGTGGACCTAGGGTTCAATTACCATTTTTCTGCAGGCAAACCGGGTATTTGCTAGTTGCTTCCAATTTGTGTTGAGCAACATCTTTACCTGCGTAACTCCTCATCTATGGGGGAGTAAAGGTGATGAATTCGAAGGCCCAGCTTCTTTAGCCTACAAAATCTGTCTCTTTTACGAATAGTTAAGTCCACGTCGTTGAATAGTTTCGGTTAAATCTCATCCTCTACTCTCCGTCGGCACAGATACTACCACAGATTTCAGAACAAAATTTCTCGGGATATAACCAAGTGTCTGCGTTTTAGAAAGAGTAGTGAGAAGATTATATTGGTCACAAGTTCGTTAGGAGTTACTTCGGGTGTTTGAAAGAAACCCTCGATACTCAATTTACTCCTCAGCCAAAAAAAAAGAAGCAAGAATTACTTGTCGAATTATCTTAAGGTTGCGTCGCTGTTTGCGTTAGCTGCGGATCCTAGGTTGACAAGGAAACAAGACTATCTAAATGGTGTACCTCTCTACTGTGACGTTGTGTCCAAGTCAGCCATTTTATATGTCCTTCCTCGATAAAAGTGTATACTTCTTTTTTCGCTCATTTATTGCCGGACCCATTTCCGTTGCTTCTTCTAAAATCCTCGTAAATGCCTCGCAAACAGCTCATTGTGTTCTGCAGATAATTTCTATGTCATTCAGATAGGCAATCATGAGTTTCACACAAAACTTTCAAGAACGATCTTGAAGAAATCGCATGCCAATCGATATCCTTGTCAGAATCCTTTTTGGACATCAAAAGTTTTGTTAAAATCCTTTCCTAACCTCCCAAAAAACCGGGCTTTTTCCATGGTCGTCCCGGATAACCGGTCATGTTTAGTAAGATTTTATAACTGGAAATGGCTACGAATAGTCGCGATACATGCTGTCATACCTACTTGCCTAGGCTGTCTTCAGACCTGCACTCCACGTGCTTTGCTGTGCTGTTCCTCCAGGTTAGAGCAGTGGTATCCATTCAGTCAACATGGAACGGCTATCTTAGATATTTTATTTGCCAAACACCTGATTTCTGCGTGGTTGAATTTCTTGAGAATTACACTCAGTATCTTTCTCTTGAAACGCTTCGACAAGGCCCAAGGGGAAGACTCATGGATGCCTCGCTGTGTTCGTTAAGAACATCAAAGTTATCCGCGTCCGCTGGTAATTTTGCGGACTTAAAAACTGTCGCGCTTTTGGTGTCTTTAAATTTATCACCCACCTTGAAGGACAAGGAAGAATTCTCCATAGTTATCCTGCACAACTTGCCTAGTAAGATATGTCAAAACTATGTGAATTTATAGTTGATAAAAAGGTGGGAGTATGTATCTGAAATTTTCGGATCCCTTCTAAGATCACACTGGTATAACTCAAGCAGATCGGTCATGAATGGTTTCAGGGGCTGAAATTATAGCCCATAGTTAGGAGACTTATTCCTCTATAGTTGGCGAAGTCAAAAATTATACTTTCTTCTTGATCTAACATACGATGCTTCTAGCATGCTATTCTCTAAAGCTATCGTACAGATGAGCTGGTGAATTTTCCCAAGCAAATTATTTCCAACTGCCTTATAAAGTCTAGCAGGTTAAGGGAGCAAATTTTCTGTTGCCTTTGTTTTTGTTTTTATTAGCACCCTTAAAATAATTGCACATAGCGCGGGCGATGGAAAATTAGGGAGGATAGAAAGAGAGGTACCGATGTACGTTGGTTTTGAATGTTTGAAGGTTATAATGACTAGGTGACTAGGTGACTAGGTGGGCTCGGCAGGGCATTTTATGCGGGACTTTTTCGGCTTAGGAGAGAATCACAATATTTCAGGGTATGTCCGAGGTGAGGCGGATGTTACGGTGAGAGGTTTGAAGGGACGGTGGTGAAAATAGCGATAGAACAAGGTGAGGCAGGAGACATTACGTCGGTGGTAGCGGGTGTCAATCGACTGGGTAATATTAGCATCACCTATAAGCTTTGTCGCACGGTTTTGAGTCCTATCTAAAAAGATGTGAGCATTGTATTCCAATTTTGGGCGAATGAAAGCCTTATTAAAGCCAGATCAGAGGGGGTGAAATATTTCTTACATCGCTTGAGGAAACCTAGACATTTCGCAGCATTTTTGGCAAATTCGAATATGTGGTCATTCCAACGTAAGTTGTCATTGACACACATTCCGAGAATGGAAAGTTTTTCGGTTTCAACGATGCAAGTCCCATTCATGAATAATGGCTGGGTTTTGAATTTCGCTTTGGCGACAGCAGACAGCATTGTCTCTGTTTATAGAATTTGATGAGTATGTTAAATACGCTGCCGTTCCCGTTCTACAGTCGAAGAGCAGGGACGTGAGTCCGGGAACGAATATGAAAAACACAGAGTCCTGTCGTCAGCAAAAGAATAAAGAAGCCCTGGGGTACAACAGCATTTATCTTGTGAATATTAGACTTGAAACCGTCCAATACAACTTGAATTAAACGTTCCGAAAGGTGATTTCTAATCCATTGAAGTATGGAGTCATCGATCCCAAAAATAAACAATGTGGCGCTGGCAGCCCGGTATAGGCCATGGCCTAGCTTCTTGGCACTCATTTGTGTTGCTCATGTTGTCATTTTAGTCACATTTGACTGGGGTCTACGGCTTATCGCCGAATCCGAACGTCACTATTAATCAGCTTTATCATAGGCAATTTTACTTTCAGAAGTTTGCCGAAATGGTGATGACGATTCGAAAAATTGTTGGCGATGCCGGGGATCGAACCACGGACCATCTGTGTGATAGTCCAATGAGCTTACCATCGCGCCATCTCCAATGCACGCATTTTCGACAAAAGAGGCTTGAGCCAAACTCTGTCAAATGCCTTAGAAATATCAAGTGGAACAATCTTGCTTTCGCCAGATTGATGTAGACTTTGATTCCACTTTTCGGTGAGACATGCCATCAAATCACCAGTGGACCAGTTGCTACGAAAACCGTTCTGCCGGTTTAAAGTTTTGGTGGTTCGAGATATTTCATGAGCTGACCGCTTATCAGCGTTTCGTGACGTTGGATAGAATGATCGTAAGTGCAATGAGTCAGGATGAATGGATTATTTTGGCTGACAGGGTTTTTTGGTTCACTCTTATATAGTGTGGAGAAGTCGTCTCTTCGTATTCCAAGATCCGGCTGGAACTCCACTACTAATCAGTGTGTCTCTAACTTACGGTTTTTAGAGCCGGCTTTTATGAAATTGCTGTCCCTCTGGTTGGCGCAGATTGGAGGATCTCCTTTCTTAAGAGTGGTCTATAAAATATGCAGTTTTACATCGGAATGTTTTCGTACTGCCATAATTTATACAAAATTTGGTGCATACTTCTCATAAAGTGACCTTTAACAGCCTTGAAGAGCTTAGTTACTAGTCTGTCAGTCTGCCTGCCTGTGTATTTATCAATGGTTCTCTTATTCGTTGGTTCAGGCCTTTATTTGTTCGTAGCAGGTTCTACTTTCAGGATAAATAACGCGAGCTCTTCCTGCTCTACCATCTTCCCCAATCTCATACTTCTTGTGGTTGGTTTTTCTTTTTTTTGAGCAGCTGATGTTCGTAAATCTATTTTTGTAAACTGCTATTTTGTAAAACTCATGAGGTGCTTGGTTCTCCATTGTCGCTCTTTATCCCTATTGTTTCCCTGAATGTTCCAGCCATCGTTCATCGTAAACCAAGAGGTTTCGCGCTGGTGGATAGCACATCAGACACGGCAATTCAGATGGCATCTTATCAGTTGAGCCACTGAAATTTGGGACAACATGCTGATGGCACAGGCCGTCGAGATTAAGGCACATATGATTCGAAAAGGTCTTAGTGGCTTCTTGTGATTCTGAAACGGCATTACTTGTACTAAAATTCGAACCTTGGCAACAATGAGCCAAGTTTTGCTAGTAAATGTTTATTTTTTGGAATGTTTAGACTTTAGACATCCAAAATACTAAAAACGTTGCGTTTGATCTGCTTGACAAAGAATCATTCGTCAGAGTGTACCTTTCTTGATCGCTTTCCAATTGAATCTGCCGCATGCAATGTAACTTCAAACATAATGAAGTTAAAGCCTTCAATACCTTTATTAAGAATTGCTTTACCTCTAGTCATCGCAAACCCTCCCAACCACCTTGGTGGACAAGAGAACTGAAAAGATACAGAACAGAGGTCAGAAAACTTCCTACAGAAGCCAAAGGCATTTGAAGTGAGGAGGATTGGATAGGTTATAGGTCTAACCTCAAGTCGTACACAAGCGAATAAAAATGGCCAAGAAACAACCTTCGGCCCCAAAGTGATAAAAAGCACGAACGAATCAGTCAAGTTATGGGAAGTCCTTTCTAAAAATCCAATGGCAGCGGGATCTGAAGGACTACAATGGAGTCAACAGAGAGTTAGAAATCAGTATTGGTTCTTATGGAAACTCACTTCCCAGGCTGTAAGGATATAAGTGGACAGGTATTTACTGATATCCCAAACATCTCCAGCCTGTTCAAAAAAACAAAACAAAAACATCGATGATCAACTCCTACAAGTAGAGGGGGACAGCCAAGATCATCTCGGCCATGTTACAGCACGCTCTTCAATACATTCTACCTTAGTTTAAAATTATCTTTACCGGCTCGGCTACGTCGGAAAGAAGTAAGTAGAAGACTAAAGTAAAAGATTAAAGTAGAAGACTTACCCACTGCTCTACATGGGCTACAGACCCATAAGTCTCTTCTCGTTTCTGTTAGAAACACTTGAGAGAATCCTAGATCAATACAGCAAGCAAAAACCGAAGAAATACAACCTATGCGGCTCTCAATACACATACTCGTATCTTAAAGGAAAATCAGTAGATAAAGCACTTCACGACGTTGGTGCTGCCATAGAAAAGAGTATGCACTATAAAAACTACATCATGGCCTTCCTAGATATTGAAGGTGCTCTTAATAATGTTAACATTGGATCGGAGGACGGTCTTGGACAACAACGGTAGCACAATGGACTAAGAATATGTTAATGAGCAGAAATATCAATTCAGAATTTGTGAAATCAGTTTCAAGGGGAACTCTACAAGGAGGATTGGTCTCTCTCCTTCTATGGCTTCTTGTTGTAAACGACATTCCAAGAAGTTCTAGTGAGAGGAAAACATCATACAACCAACAGCGAACCAATAGGGCCGATCTTGAACACATTAGCGAAATATACAACACAAAACGGTTTGGGGATAGATTCACCGAACTGGCTTTGTTCGCCGGATAAACTTAATCTTCCCAGAATCAACGATGTAAGGATACAGCTTTCATCCGGTGCAAGATATCTGAGAATCATACAAGGCAGTCAGCTCAGCTGTGAGGGTAACATCGAAAAAAGAACGAACAAGGCATAAGAAGTCAAAGAACGTTTGGCAAACGTTGGCGTCTAAGACGATGTGTAATACACTGGATGACCATAGCCATAGTGAGACCAATTCTTACCTAAGGTGAGGTGCTATGGTGAAAAGCACTCGAAACACTTATACGAATTCAAGGACTATCGTGTGTCGGAGTTAGAAGACCCTTAAGATCTACTTCCTAAGATGTATTAGATATAATGTTCCACCTCTGCTTCCAAAAGCTCGATCAGACTAAAAGAATCAGGTCTAGATATACACGCATTGCAGTTTGTGACATGTACATGTACTATTATTCAGAAGTGCGAACCACCAAAACTGACGAAGTGTAGTGACTATACACGAATACTCCAAAGTGGAAAAAGGTATTGCAGCTCTATTCTTCTGCTAGCGATTCAGAAGTGCTTAAAACTTCCGAGCGAATGTAGTATTTTTCTGGTAAAACTATTTGAAATGTTCCACACACTATTCTACAACTTGGTCGGTCCCTCAGAGAACTCTATCAGTTTCGCAGAATAGGAGCCTCTTCTCAAGTTAATTTAGTAAAAGCTGTAGGAACGAAGAGAAAATGGAGATTACCACAAACTTACTATGCAACAACAAATACGCTGTGCTAAGCTATTTTGGTACAGACTTTCTGGAGAGCTTAATAACAGCCCATAAACCAAAACTGTTAGATCTCATTAGATTTGTTAAAAGGTCTGGCTGATTTCCGCTAGCATAAGCTAGGTAGGACTAACCATAATAATAAAATACATTTACAACACCAACGTGGAATCCCAAGAAACCAACTAGGCTCAGTGTTGCACGTTTGTTGAACAGGGACCTGGCAAGCTATTTAGGTAGAGATTGCGTCCTAAGGAGAAGCCGACTATCATAAATCCGTTCCCGAAAGCGGTACGGTACACCTTATTTTTACAAATTGTCCTACCAAGTTCGTCTTTATTTTCAATCTTTGAGTTGAGACCGCTTTAGACCAAGATCGACGAGATCATGATTTTGGCACTGACCATATGTCTTGTTGAAGTGCTCAAAAAACAGTCACTTTTGCCATTCGGTTACGGTTAGCATATAAGTTTGATGTTGACGAATTTAGCCTTCAAGCTGATGTCATGAGGCGCGCTTTTACATGCCTAAAACTCAAGACATCCTGCCTAAGTTTGCCTCTTATGAAAATTTCGATCCAACTAACCACTAACTTGTGTTCTATATAGCAATCATCACAGTATATGTCGCAGGTTATTATCATTTTTTATATGGTCGATTCCATCGCACTGCTTGAACGATGATTAGATCTGCAGTCAAACACCGGCACGTAGTCTGCTAAGTGACTTAACTTTGCACATGTAGCTCTGAAAATTGTTTGCATTTTTCGGTGACATGGGCTATCAACAGCGGTACCAAGTGTAGCCGATCCTTTTTGTTGGTTCTATGAGCTTCTGGAAGGACAAACCCTTTGGGATACCTCTTAGATACAAGAGGGCTGCTATACTCATGTCAGTAGCGCTATATGAGGTATTAATGCTGCTTTAAATCCAATTTGAGTTCTTCCACCACCATCTCTACTTCAAAAATCCAATGACGGGCGGCTCTGATGTTCCTTCGGGCAAGGATTTTGAATAAGTCTAAGTTATAATAAGACATCGTTCAGAGGCTGAACACAGGCCGCAACCAGAAGGTAGAGCTACAAGCCTTATCCATGTTCTTAAATTGTTTAATCGTAGTTTCATTTACGCTGCAACTATACGTAATTTACTTTGACCTTCCTCCCAAAGGAAACTCCCTTTCCTCCTAAAACAAACAAGTCGCTAAACTGAAATTTTATTTAATAAATATTTCCCTTTCCTGCAGGATGTTTGTACTAAAAATTTACTAAAATGCTAACAAAAATCCTTACCAAGCTCTCCACAACCTCTCTCAGTTCTCTCTCTCTCTCTCTTTTAACCATTCTTCATGCAGCCAAGGTAGATTTATAAACACCTTAAGCAATGCGCCAATTACGGAAGCGACAGAGTTCGTATCCGTGTAGTCTCCACGAAATGCAACTATTTACAATTCACGTACTGTAACTATCAAACAAGGACACTCTAACTATCTTTTAGTCGACAGATATCTTTAAGATAAATGAATGTGAATTTACCACAGGACAAGGTTGTGTAACCAACATCAAATTTATGTGCATAAACGTTTAGCAGTATGAAGCTACGCTTACCCTAGCAGATCCGTTACCGTTGTTTGTGTTTACTTTTCCCATAGCGCTACTTCTGCTCATCCATTTCCGGCGAAGCAAAGAGAATAACGTAAAAGCGCATCATTCATGTCCGATATCTAAAATAATCCAAAGCATAAGGACGACAATATTTACCGAAAGTACGCGCGCAATGTTTCTGTGGAGGTTCCACCTACAAGATTTCATCGTTCCGTCTTCCCCCTTCAGGAATTTAATAGAATTCTCGTTGAAGTGAATTGTGCAAGAGTAATTTCCGTGAGATATTTTCCACTTTGTGTGCGATATTTATTTTGTGCCGGAAATGCTTTCTCTTTGTCTCTCTTCTAGAATCCACTGGCCAATATTTGGTCGCAGGGATACTTGGTTTATTCACAATTCAGAGATTCAATTACGAGTATCTTGCAGTTTTGAAATCGAAGGATTAGCTAGGTCATGGTGAAGATTAAACAGAATTTTGAAGGACAACCTAGCCAAAGCATTTATTCAGTACTAAACGAATATATACGAGAAGTGTGAGACAAACTTATTTCAACTCACCATGAAAGAAACCTCGAAAATTCGTCAAACTAGATCGTAAATGTAATGCTCGGACCGTTAATACAAAAGGAGCCCCTAACCATCTGGGTGATGTTCACCTAATTTATAGATCTTGTGTCACTATGCGGGAAATGATGAACAGGCATGCCGTTCTCAAAACCAACCCTCATGCTGCCATGTGAAAGATAAAATGTTGATGCCGGATTTGGCACTATTCGCAAAGCAGCTCTGATGCTTTCTGTTGTTTTTTAAAGAATCATAACAAACTCCCAGTTTGATTCCAGGGTGGACAAGGAAGCCATCCTAAGCCAAATGTAAGGAAATTCAGCCTCTGCAAGTAATCCTGGGTCACGGTGCATTCCAGTTTATCAATATACGAGCACATGAAGGCACCATTTGACCTCCTGATTCAAATATATCCTGCTTTGATCAACGGAAGACACGCTTTAACTATCTTGAAACTTCCTACCATCCAATGTGCAAACATCGACTCAGTTCGTTACTTGTTAGGGCAAGATAAGCACATGTTCAAAAATCTACAGCCCGACAGAGCGAAACCTCGACGTCGAAAACATGCAAACTACCCGCTTAAATCTTTGAAACTCACTCTTGAAGAACACCGGGATAAATATAATCGTGGCCAGCATTCGGTTTCCTCACTTTGATGTAACCGAAACCGCTTGCGCTTCTGCCCATCCACTCTCAAAGAGACGTATCAACACTAAATTCACGTTAAGATCTCTTAAAGTATCTCAAGGCCATAAAATTATTACGAACAAAAACGTGATTTAGCACAATAAAAAGTTGGACATGTTTAGGTTAAGTCCCATATTCAACCTTCAATTGTGAGACCATGGGAAAGCACTCGGAAGCGCGGAGTAGAATTGGTGCTAACTCCACAGCAATTAGCCGTCCTATTTCATGGAGATCTTGTAGTGTAGGAATTTATTCCGATCAAAGACCACAAACATTCCGAATGGAACAGCTGATAGCTATTAAACCATCACTTACTATAGCGCGATCTAAGGGAGAATAAGAATTCCAACACTAACTGCCAAATTTCGCTCAAAGTATATTCAAGTGCCTCAAAAATTCAGTGATTATCCTGCCTTAAAAGCAGAATTAATTAGCACCGTAATGCAAGTGCCTACTTCGGTAATAGGTATAAAAGGCACCGGTCCCAGAGCTAACACCATCGCCAACAGTTTCGGTAGTAAACAGAACTAAACTAGAAGCCCAATATTGAAAAAAAAGGGTTGGGGACAGTTTTTCGCTACAATTTTAAGAAGAAGTTCAACTCAATAAATTTCCGGTCTGACACATAGATGACACCACTGATGACAGATCTGTGGAGTACCACAAAACCATCTGTCAGAGAAAGTTCTACTACAATGACATACTCAAAATATATACGTTTCCCTCGCTCGCACATCACAGTCAGCTTTCTTCAACCATATCTTCTGGCATAACATAAATACCCATCACATTGCATCTGGTTTTCTTCCGGTTCTACCTTCCTGCGTGACAACATCTCCAGCTCAGATCAGATCTCAATCTTTATCGCTTTATCGCGAATCTCATGAATTAAATTTATTTTTTTTATAACAAATATTTCCCATTTTTTTTTTATTTACATGTGGGTCTCCTTCCCCACAGATCCATATAGTTTCTGGATATTACCAACCAAACGATAAATGTCAAAATTTCTTGTCATTCCAAGCTATTAGTTTACAACTTACAGTGGTTTTAGTTAAACAACTTTTGTTATTATCAAATAAATGGACAAAAAAGAATTTCTAGTATTGATTAAATATTATTTTTCGAAGTGAAAAAATAGTCTTGGAGCTAAGCAATGGCTTCATAAGCGTTATGGAGACTCTGCACCAGGGAAATCAATTTACTAACATCGGCAGTTGTTCCGGAAAATATAAAAAAAGGTCTCAAAATAGTTTTGGAAGGCCGTAAAGTGAAGTCGCGTGACATAGCTGTCATCTCAAATACATCAAAAGGTGGTCTGCTTAAAATTTTAAAACGAGCATATATAAGCTGCTTTCAAAGTGGGTGCCGCGTTTACTCACATCAGACCAAAAACAAGAACACGTCGACGATTTAGAGCGCTGTTCAAGCGAAATGAAAAGGATTTTTTACGTCAGTATGCGACAAAAGATGTAGATCATCAGCTGAGTGGACAGCAGCCGGTGGAAGCCGTTTACAGCTAACAAAATAGCAAAAATCGGCTGGCTAAGTTATGGCATCCATATCTTAAGGAAGGTTCAACTATCAATAGCGAATATTAAATGGCATTATTGGATCTTGGATCGATTGAGTGAAGAAATCAAGAATAAACGGCCTCACATGCAAAAGGAAAAAGTCCTGTTTTACCAAGATAATGCACCGTGTAACAAGTCGATAAAAACGCCAGCCGTCATATCAAAGAAAGCAAGACATTGTTCATCATTTGTCTTTTGTCACCATAACTAATAGATATTTAATATTGGCTTTGACGTGTTTTGTTAGAATGTTAACTTGCAGCTTTGGTAATAAAATATGCCTCTAATTAAGCCGCATTGGCAACCATGAAGTTGTATGGAGAGTTAGGATGTGCATTGCGCATTTGACCTTCTAGAGCTCCATCGTACATCTTCATGGCATGCAATATTGGCTTAACAGATCGATAATTTGTACAATACGAGTATCTCGTTCCGCTTTTTCTTCGTTCGCGACAGGAGTAATTTATAATACGAGTACTAAAGTGTCACTAGACCAATGAGTAGTGGCCGCCTCTCTAAACAAGCATCCAGTGAACCTTTTAGATGATCCTTCGTTAAGTGTATATCTAAGATGGAGGAAACATTTTTATTCGGTACTTAACTGAGTACTTGCCAGCGTAAAGACTTGAGCTTTCAAAGTCAGCGCCGACAGCATCTTAAGATATTCGGCTGCTGGAGAGAGTTTGTCTCCTAAGGAGTGGAACAGTAATAGTCAAGCTTTCGCAAAGGACGTATTAGAATGAGACTGAACACATATTTGTGCGATGGTTACTGATGCCAAAATAAGAGCCCACGAGATTCTTGAGTGACAAAAAAGCAACTGCAGCTTCGATTCCAATCAAATGTAGAATCTGTGCTGTTGTATGGCACAGTATCAGAAAAGATGTCTGCCGCTTTGACAAGGGAACTATAAATGGGTGTCTACAGATGATCGTAAGAATTTTTTTTGGCTAAACAGCGAAACTCGGAGTTCCATGATTGACTCCACAATGACTGGTGGCAGTAAATCGAACAGGCATCCGAAAACGCGAAAACTGCGCTTAGTGATGCTATGAAAGGGAATTAGCTAAACGCGAACAGAAGAAGAGCAGATCGATTAAGATACACTTGGCACGGAGAGTTCAAAGAGGAAGCTCATCATCTACTATGAAGCCATATGGTTGATCTTACAAAGGAATACAGAACTAAATTCAACTTTATTTAAGTTCTCATTCGGAACGTATTCGAATGCTTTGTTCAAAGATGAAGTACGAGTATTTTGAATTGAATTGAACCTAAACTAACCTACTTAATGCAAAATCAAATTTTAACTACTATACACAAGTCCGATGGACTGTACTGCAAAATTTTGAATAATTATTTTCAACAATCTCTTGCCAAGTGGAAACAAGAAATTCAAGTCGTTCATTAATTCTTTCTGATTCACTCGTAGTCGTAGTTTCTAGTTGATGTAGTCCTAGTAGTCCTTGTTGTCATAGTAGCCATAGTTCAATGCAATAATTATTGGTAAGTGCTCGTATGAAATTGTGTGTTTTACTCAAGCACCTGTCAATACTTTACGACCAAGTTTACAACTTGTATCCCCTGAAAATGCATCTCATCAAGCAACTAAATGTTAAGAGCCTTGAAATTGTATAACCATAGTTGGTCAACTGTTAACAGAGTCTCATGTAGTAAGTGAAGTACTCCCATCTCCCATCTGAAAGCTCTTGAGAGTTATTGAAATATTACAAACTAAGGATAACTGGAAGAGCAAGTGAATTGTAAGTTTCTACTAAACCACAACAATGTAATGCACGCAGAGGATATACATGATCTGACACATAAATATGGTATTGTATCCTGGGTTGTTGTTATGTCAGATGGTGCTTGGAAAATATTGCTACTGCTCAACTACCGAAAAGGTTATCCAAACAATTCGACCAAGAATTCTCTGTTCTCTCTATTCTTCTACGAGTATCTTTGCGGTTAATTTGGACTATGCATATGCATATATCCGTATGCACCTTAACATGGATATACTGGCACTCGTATCTATGTGGTTTAATGTAGTTGTGCACACCTTTGCTAAAGTACTTCAATGTCCTTCAGTTAAAATATCGAATTTATTGTGGACTGCTCATGCAATTCAAATTCTCAATGGTATTGGGTTTATGAAATTAAACCAAAAGATACTTCTGTTATGGTTCGATTTGTAATCTGTTGATTTTGTGAGATATTAGGTGAAGCGTGGGTTAGGTGGTCTTCAACTACGGCAGCTGTCTTGCAACAGGAGCGGATTTGGTATTCAGATTTCAATTTCAGGTGTTCCGAGTATTTGTCAATCAAACTGAGTATAAAGCCTTTAAGCGACCAAACAGAGGTAGAAAATTATTTGAAGATGTGACGTAGTTTGAAGTACTCTCATAGATCCTTGTCAATTTAAGTCCGCTTCTGTGTTGTAACAAGTAAGGAGTAGCACATTCTTCACCACAAAATGATATTGAGGCAACATAAACAGAGAAGAAATCTTCACACCACATGTAAATAAATGCATTTAACTGGCGTTGGGGACAGAGATTTTGCTCGAGGTCCATGATAACATGTTGAGAGATATACGAGTAGTTTGCATTCGACTTGAAAGTCAAAATAAAATGTTTTGTCAGAATTAATGACTGCTCATCGATAACACTTCAATAGGCTTTTTGGAAGTAATTGTCATATAATTATAGTAGGTACTGATCGGAGTCAACTTGACAATTGTCGCCTCGGCAATCTTCATGTTAGTTTCCTTAAATTGAGTTGTCTCAACTAATGAACCCGTGTCAACTACCACATCTGTCAGTAGAGTACTGTTAAATGTTGAGCAAGCCGCTTCATTATTTTTATGTGACAGCCATCGAAAGCAGACACAATCGCGTGAATTATAGCGAGAATTTGTGTGAATTTTGTGTGACAACAACAAAGAAATGTTGACAATGTTTAACTAAAATTTAGACGGGTTTTAGTACAGTTTAATAACAGCGAATAAAATATGGATCCACCCCAACACCAAGACAAACAATCAGTTGAAATAGTGGGTAAAAGAAGCGCCTGGATGTGGCGGATGAAGTAAAAAATAAAGCTAAGAAAGAGATGGCAATCTGAGTATCTTCAGCTATTACGTTTCTTTCACAATTTGCGGAAAAAGGGTTCTGTGCACCGTCAGAAAGGAGGAGACGTTGTCCTTTTCTAGGATCACGCAACGCCTTGAATTCCTTGGAAGATGACCATTGTGGACAAGTGTTTCAAGGACGGAATTGGAAGGTCATGTCTTGTCAGATTCGATTACCCGATGGAAAGCAGTTTTGAGGTACAATTTAGTTGCTTTATCCACTTGAAGTTCAATCCTGCCCTCCGAAGATGTTGTACTTCAAGTAGATCTCTGGTTAAGGGACTAATGAGGGAGTTTAGTCGCTTGTTGTCTTGCAAAATCGTAGTTTTTCCATGGTAGTTTTGCCACATGACGAGAACTTTGTTTCGTGATGCATTTGTGTATTAGGATGGCTCTCTGGAAGGAGTTTTCGTTTTCGTTTTTCTTAATACAAATTGCCTCTAAGGAGCAGAACTGTGTGAGATCTTGGATCCATTGATGTCAGATTTAAAAGACAACTGGAAGAGAGACGAGCATTTTCATTAAATGAATTAAGCATATCACTTACTGCAACGCGAAGGCCAGTAGAAGTCGTTAATCGGCGACTTTGTTAATCGGCGTTTTTAATTAGAACCAATTATAGTAAGTGGCTCGGCCCCTCTTCTATCTCAATATTGCCAGTTGGTATGTCAAAAAATTGGATGGCTTCAAAAAGTGGGCACTCGACTTCTGGAACCGACAACATGTCGACAACTGTCAAAGCTGCCTAGAATCAAAAATAACTTCCTGGAATTCCGACTAATTCCAATGATGGGTTCGTTCGACCTCCAGGTAGCGCTTTAAGAGGCAGCTAAACCTGGGAAAACACAAAACCGAAAAGGAAGTGTTGAGCGCTACGTGATTTTTCACGAGGAATCACGAAACCTATACTACAAAGAACGCAAAACGAATATCGCCATAGAAATAGAAAATATTTCCCCGAAGAACGAAAATAACGAAAAAAGAAAGCGGGATTTCGAACAACGTTAAAAATGCTCCGTTGGAGAACGACGATTTGTTTAGCCGGATTTAGCGGAACACTCGTCGGAAGAGTGACCCGCTATTTCCACAGTCCCGAAGCACAAAAAAAAAACAATCTAACGGGTCGCGTGTCTCGCCTTTTCTCGAGATATTACTCGCACGTGCGGCCCACCGAAGTCTCACTTTCAATATCAAAAGAAGTTTTTTTTTTTTTCTAACTCCACTGCACTACGCTACACTCTACTTATCTGTGTTGCTTTCGGTGCTATGCCCCTTTCTGACACAGTTTTCTTCCTCGTCCGCGGCTACTCCTCTACTCTTAGTCCTTCCTTTCTCCTTATCCTTTTCCCACGCTTTTCTTTTTCCACAAAAAAGAAACTCGCGATTTTGCTCTCAATTATTCTATTTTACTTTACTTTAGAAAATAACGAACAATTGGCTCCACGGTGACAAGCATTAAGAAGACTTTTCAAGTAAACATTAACCTTTACAAAATTTTTGAATATTCGAATATACGCACGACACTTTCGCGAATATACCTACGTGTGCTGGCTGTCTCTGTCGAAAATAGCGCGAATGGAAATATAACCGTTTCACCTCGAACCGTTTTTAAAAGAATATTTTCTGTCAAATTTTGTGCACAAAAATTTAAAGCAACGGTTTTTATTTTTCTATCACTCTCTTACAAGTTTTTTTTCAAACTCGGTCACACGAGAGAAATTTGCCGCTTTGGCATTTGTTTGATGAAGGACCGGCTCCAACACATCCAAAGCATATTACTTACTTACTTGAGGTGGCGCTACAGTCCGGGGTGGACCTGGGCCTCAGTCAACAAGCTTCTCCAGCCAGCTCGATCCCTGGCTAGCTGCCTCCAGTTCCGCACGCTAAGTTGGCTGAGGTCCTCTTCCACTTGCGTGTGCCACCTGAGTCTTGGCCTTCCTCTACTGCGCTGTCCCTCGGGGGCGGATTCGAAGACTTTTCGGACCGGAGCATTGGTGTCCATGCGCTCTACATGACCCAGCCATGCGCTCTACATGACCCAGCCATCTCAGTCTTTGGATCTTCACTCTTCTCGCTAGGTCCATGTCGCTGTACAGTCCATACAGTTCGTAGTTGTATCTCCTCCTCCACTCACCGTCAATGCAGACGGGACCGAAGATCGCCCGAAGAATTTTTCTCTCAAAGCAACCAAGAACACCCTCATCCATTTTTGATAATGTCAATGCCTCTGCGCCATAGAGTAGGACCGGGATTATTAAAGTCTTATAAAGGGTGACTTTTGTTGTCCGAGAGAGGGCTTTGCTACTCAATTGCCTTCTTAACCCAAAGAAACAGCGGTTGGCAAGAGTTATTCTTCGCTTGATCTCAGCGCTGGTGTCGTTGTCTGTATTTATAGCGGAGCCTAGGTAGACAAAGTCCTTAACTACCTCAAAGATATATCTGTTGAGGGTGGCGTTCTGTCCGAGACGTTGGTGTTGGTTGTCCTTTTTGCTTGACAGCATATACTTGCTCTTGTCCTCATTGACCGCTAAACCCATTTTCGCCGCTTCCGTCTCAACACTCGCGAAAGCGCCACTGACATCACGCTGCTTTCTCCCGATTATGTCAATATCGTCGGCGTATGCGAGTAGTTGGACGGACTTTTGAAAGATAGTGCCTCTTGTGTTTGCTCGTGAGTTTTGCACTATTCTTTCAAGTACGATGTTGAAAAAATCGCATGACAGCGCATCGCCTTGTCTAAATCCTTTCTGGACATCAAAGGTCTCGGTGAGATCTTTACCGACCTTGATGGAGCAGCGTGCATTCTCCATCGTCATCCTGCACAGACGGACGAGTTTGGCAGGGATGCCAAAACCAGACATTGCTCTATATAGCTCGTTTCTATAAATGCTGTCATACGCGGCCTTAATATCGATGAATAGGTGGTGGGTATCGATCTGAAGCTCATGGGTCTTCTCAAAGATCTGCCGTAGTGTGAATATCTGGTCGATGGTGGACTTTCCTGGCCTGAAGCCACACTGATATGGACCTATTAGGTTGTTGACGAACGGCTTCAGGCGTTCACACAATACGGCGGATAAGATCTTATATGCGATGTTAAGGAGACTGATGCCTCTGTAGTTGGCGCAGTTCAGAGGGTCTCCTTTCTTGAGAATTGGACAAACAATGCTGAGGTTCATACATCGGGCAAACTTTCGTCCGACCATATTTTACAGATGAGTTGGTGTATGCTCCTTACCAAGTCATCGCCTGGCGCTTTGAAGAGCTCGGCAGTCAGGCCATCCGCTCCAGCAGCGTTGTTGGACTTAAGCTTCGATATGGCTATCTTCACTTCATCCAGGTCGGGTGGACGGAATTGTTGGTCATCATCGTCCAAGTTGAAAGGTTGATTCTGCCTGACAGCGGTATTTTGTCCGTCACCGCCGTTATACAGTCTGCAGAAATGATCTTTCCAAATCCTCAGCATCGACTGCGATTCTACTACGATGTTCCCTTGTTCATCTTTCATCTCTACAGGCTTAGGTTCGGGGTTTGTTTCCGTGGCATGTTATTTTTACCTTTTGGTAAAACTTCCGAACCTAATTCCTGGAGTAGCATCTCTCAATTTCCTTGATCGCGCGCTTCTCATGCTCTGTCTTCATCCTCCTGAGAAGCCGGTGCTCCTTCGCTCATAGAGCTCATGAGCAGCTCTGGTCTTTCTAAGCAGCGCCGCGTTATATGCATCTTGCTTAGCTGCATGTGCCTGCCGGCATTCATCATCGAACCAGGGGTTTCGTTGTGGTGGACGAGTGAAACCCAGCACATCAGAAGCGGCATCTCTGATGGCGTTTTGGCAGTGTTTCCAATGGTCTTCGATGCTTGATGCTGGCGGCATTGGACCTTTTAAGAGATTAAGAGACACTCGATCGGAAAAGGACCTGGCGATCTCTTGCGATTGTAACCGTCTGACGTCGAATTTACTCACAGCATTAGTTTGTCTTGGCGTAGTTTGGGATATCCGCAACCGTACCTTGGCTACAACAAGGTAATGGTTCGAGTCGATGTTGGCTCCTCGGAACGTACGAACATCCAAAATACTGGAGAAGTGTTTTGCGTCGATCGCAATGTGATCAATCTGGTTGACTGTTGATTGATCAGGAGTTTTCCAAGTCCCCTTGTGTATGTCGAGATGTGGGAACCGCGTGCTAGCCACAACAATGTTGCGCCCCGCCCCAAAGTCGATTAGCCTGAATCCGTTATGGGAGGTGGTGTTGTGCAGGCTATATTTTCCGATTGTTCCACCAAAGATACCCTCTCTCCTAGCTTTGCATTAAGTTCACCGAGGACAATTTTAATGTCATAGCTAGGGCATTGCTCGTAGGTCTTGTTAAGGAGCTCGTAGAAGGCATCCTTGGTGTCATCATCTTTCTCCTCTGTGGGGGCATACGCGCATATAAGGCTAATGTTGGCGAACTTAGCCTTGGTGCGGATTGCTACGAGGCGCTCGCTCACATGCCGGAAGCTGAGGACTTCTTGTCTTAGTCTGCCTCCGACAACAAATCCTCATCCAAATAAGCGCTGCTTTTGCCGTCGATAGCAATTGCCGTAGTAGATATCGCAGTTTTTCATCTTCTTTTTGTCCGGCCCATCCCATCGCTTTTCTTTAATGGCGGTTATATCTGCTTTCAAGCAGTCTAGGGCCTCCGCTAGTTGCTCGGCTGCACGTGGTCTATTAAGGGATCTAACATTCCACGTGCATATCCGAAGCTCATTGTCCTTAAATCGTTTACGTGGGTTATCAACAGTTGATCCGTCCATATCCGAGGCTTGTTGATGCGTCGTAGCTTATGTTTTTTTTTTTTAAATGGCTGGGCAGTTACCCCGGGGCACAACCCCCAACCTGGAAGACCAGTTCCATTTTGAGTGCCCCTAGGACGAGGGGTCGGTTACACCGAAGCCAGTAACCCGTTCCGGGATGTGAGCGCTGCCGTTGGCCCTTATAGGGCTTGTCCGCCACCATCTCTTTTCCAAGACCCTGACTAAGTCCTGGAAATCCTTTCCGGCCTGAGCTCCAAATATGTCGGAGTAGATCGGATAAGCATCTACCACTGCTTTTTAAAATTTGTCTCTTGCCAATTATCGATACATTTCCGTTGCAGTCTTTCGTTGTGTGACAATTCGATTTACAGAAAACGCATACTTCTTCGGTTGTGCTCTTGGTCATTAAACTAGAAGCTGTAGATTGAGCACAGGTTTTTGACCCTGAACTGGCATGCATAACACTTGTTTTGTCGAGCTTTTGCATTTCTAGTTTTAGAAACTTCAAAATATTTATATTTGGGACTTCATGTACCACCATCTTGCGAAAGAACTGATGCATCACATTTTCAATGAAGTCTTCGGCATTTGCATGGTTGTCATTCTGTCTGTGGTACTCGATGCAAAGCGCAGTGAGCATGACGTAATAATGAGTGGTTGGAACTTGTAATGCAGTTAATGAGCGCGTGCAAGATACAACTGGTGCATAAAGATTTCGTAACCTAGAGGTGTCATTGTCGATGAGTTTTTCCGTACTCCCATATCTCTCTTGTAGGAGACCTATAGTCGCCGGTAACCACTGATTCAAGGTAGTTGAAATTTCCTGGAGCAGATAAATTCGTGTTTTCGTGAACTGGAAACGTCTGCTATAGAGATAGAAACTGTCTCTACCTTGTTACGTAGTCTTACTAACTTCGTGTTCAGGGCCCTTCTGTTTTATGTCGTCGTTGATCGCATGTAGGTAAATGATTCAATACGTAGAAAAAAATCACTGTGGCGCTGGCAGCCTGGTATGGGCCATGGCCTAGCTTCTTGAGACTCAATTGTGTTGCTCATGTTGTCATTTTTGTCACATCTGAGCGGGGCCTACGGTTTATCGCCGAGTCCGAACGGCACTCCTTAGAAGCTTTTTCGTAGGCAATTTTACTTTCGGGAGTTTGCTATTGCCCGCCGAAAGGTTGATGGCGATTTGAAAAATTGTTGGTGACCGAGCCAGGAATTGAACCATTGAACCCCATCGCCATCGCCGTAGAAAGAGAATATATAAATTGAATCAGTTAATTTTCAACAGACAGACCTTAAATTGCATGTGTTGATGTAAAAAAGCCGGTAATGCTGGTTAATAACTAGGGGATAAAGATATTATCAGCGAATTCAGAATAAGCAGATCCAGCAGCTCGAGTCGGCTATTGAAGGTCAACCATAGGACCCTACACACAGCGTATCTTCACTTTAATCTGTTTTAAAGAGCTTTGGTGTGTAGAATATATTAATCATAGTAAGGGGGCCATGCCTGGCTGGCATACTTGAAAAGTAGTCCTATAATCGTGAGGTTTAGATGTAGCGATCGATTGTGCATGTTCGTTAAGACCGGTAAAATCAAGCCTGTTCGCACTAAACAAAAATTTTCAATTTAGCTTGTATCAAACTCAGCAAAAACGAAGCCAGTGTTATTTAGAACAAATTTTGCTAAACACCTCATGACATGGATCGGTTTTGATTGTCTATTCGTGTAGGACAGTCAAGATTGGGTGTTGAGGTAAGAGCTTATCACTAGGTATTCAATGCCATTGTCATATCTATTTCAGTTTGGTAAACCGAAACGTACTAAATAAGAAAGATTTGACAATTTAGACAATTCAAAAACGGTAGTGCATGTAGGAAAAAGATACATTTTGGTCAGAGTTCGGTAATTTGCTTAGAAATATACCTACCGATGAGATGCTATTCGTAGGCGGAGATTTAAATGGCCACGTCGGAGAAACAAATGTTAATTATGTGGACTGCCACGGCGGTAAAGGCTTTGGAACCAGAAATTCAGCTGGCGAAGACATCCTTGTAGCGTGTAGGGCGGACGGCTTAACCGTCTTAAATACAATGTTTATTACACATCAACGACATCTCATCGTCTATAGCAGCGGAGGCCACGAAACGCAAATAGATTATCACCTCTGCAAAATGTCGATGAGAAACCGTACTAAGGACTATAAAGTAATACTTGGAGAATCGCTAGTAAGCCAACACCGTCTGCTCATTACAGAATTTTTCACAGCGGAACCACCGAAAACACGGGCATCGTTTGGAAAGCCAAAAATCCGGTGGTATAATCTATCGAAGGAACGAAGCGCAAGATTTATCGCACTGGCTAAAGAAGTACTTCAAAATATAAATGGTATAGCAGACTCACATAGCCCGCAAGAAGTGTGAAACAGCATGCACGAGGAATGCATAACACTCGCAAAGTCCCATCTGGGGACTTTATCGAAATACCATCACGTCGGCGAAGAAACATGGTGGTGGAATGACGAAACCAAACGAGCTGTGGCCGACAAGAAGAGTGCATTCCAAGCGTGGACAAAATGCGATCGGAGCGACGATATCGAAAAAGCTCGACTGGCTCTTGAATACGAGCGTCTTAAAAAGATCGCAAAGAAAGTCCTGGCTCGAATTCGAGCCGCAGAAGCGGAAAACCTGTACCAGGAGTTGGAGCAAATATCCTCACGATCGGCAGATAGAAGACAAGCTATCCAAGAAGTTCAAACGTTGTACAGTACTAAAATGCCAAATATTTTTAAGCTCGCTGCACAGAGGAGAAAAAATTCAATGGAAATAACCTCGCCGAAATACATCAAAAACGCAGACGGTCGCCTATTAACAAATGAAAAGGAAATTTGTGACCGGTGGCTTGAATACTGCAAGGAGTTGCTTAACAAACAGTTTCCACGTGACATCGTGCCGACAGCTGGTCTATTCGTGGAGGAAGTTTCGGACTTTTCAATCGAAGATGGAGGGGATCGGCAGCGTTTGGCTATCGAAACTTTTAAATAAATTAAAATGTGGACAACCTATGCCGAATCAATGGAGAAGTAGCTTCTTGGTTCCATTATACAAAGGAAAAGGCGACACTCGAGAATGCAACAACTACCGTTCAATCAAGCTTATGTCACACACAATGAAAATCGTCGAAAGAGTCTTAAACGAACGTCTTCGGCAAATAATAAAGCTCGATAGTACTCGTAGCCAGTGTGGATTTGTTGAAGGAAGATCGACGGTGGACGCTATCCAAAGCCTACGAATAATAATGGAAAAGCACCGAGATTCGTCTAAGGATTTACACATGGTATTTATCGACCTCGAGAAAGCATTCGATCGAGTGCCTAGGGATCTCATATGGGCCGCGCTGAGGTCTCAAAACGTACCGGAAACGTATGTTAGAATAATACAAGACATGTACGGAAACATGAAAACTGCGGTTAAAAGCTCTGCTGGACTAACGAGAGAATTTCCAGTTAATGTCGGAGTGCATCAAGGAAGCGTACTTAGCCCTTTCCTCTTTAACGTAGTATTCGACTATCTTTTAAAAGACTGCATGCGCGAAGCAAATGTAACGCCAATTCTCTTCGCTGACGACGCAGTTATACTTAGCGATAACGTCGAAGATTTACAGAACGCCTTAGATTCATGGAGAAATGCGCTAGAGAGAAACGGGTTTAAAATAAGTCGTTCAAAGACGGAGCATTTGACGTGCCCATTTGCGCATCCGTTGCGACCTGTTCCGGATATAATGTTAGACGGAATAGTTCTTCCAAAAAGCACTATCTTTAAGTACTTAGGATCAATCGTTAACATGGAAGCGAAATGTGACGACGACGTAAACCACAGAGTGAGTGTGGGATTGATGAAATGGCGGGAAAATTCGGGAATCTTTTGCGACCGAAAATTTCCACTTAAATTAAAGGGGAAACACCACCAGACCAGCTCTTATATACGGTTCACAGTGCTGGACAATGTACGAAGCGTTTAAAAACAAAATGACGGCAGCGGAAATGAAAATGTTAAGGATGTCTAGTGGAGTCACTAAACGTGACTGCATTAGATCTACGCGTATAAGAGGAAGTCTACATATAAAGAATTCGGTAACCGAACAGCTTGAGGCGAATAGAATAAGTTGGTATTGCCACGTTCAAAGAAGATCTGCGGAAAATCCGGTTAAAAAGGCATTATCAACTACGGTCACTCCAACTGTAAGAAAACGAGGTCGGAAAAAGAATTCCTGGATTTCTCAGATGGCAAATGCGCAACAACGCCTGGGGCTTACCACTGAAGCGATCCAGGACCGAGCATTATGTAGACGCGTTCTGCGGTCTGCGACATTAGCCAACCCCATAAGCGGAGCAGCAGCGATGCAGTAGAAATGAGAAACTCGTTACGCATAAGTTCGTATAACGAGGAAAGGGTTAATAAAAGGATAAGAAGAAGAAGAAGAAGAAAAACGGTAGTGCATTTGTAAGACACAAGCGCTTAGATAGGCCCCAAACCTGCGTTGTAATCCTAGAGCCTACACGCTAGAAAATGGGATGAGTATTCTCATCAGTGGTTTCTGTAAAGAAAAACCTGAGGTGAACATTTTGGAATGAGGCTGAGATCTCAACAGCTTATCGTTTACGATATCTCACAAAAGTGGCCCAAACATTGAACCTAGTGGAAGCCCTGCTAAAACACTGAAGTATTTCGTATTGATTTTAATGGCTGCTCAATATCAGTTGTATGAAATCTATCCTTGTACTCTGGACAAAATGGAATTCCATCATAACATCTGAAGCATAAGCTTTCCTCACAATTAAACGGTTCAACTCCTGGAGGTCAGTCGGTACAGCATTTCATAAATTTATTCCAATTAAGGACAGCATTTCTCTTCAAGCCACAACGATTTTGAATCTTTTAAACACTCGCCTCAAGCCATTCCATATTCGTTTTGGCCAAAATATTAATGTATAAGCTTGCCTTTTCACATAAACAGTTTTATTTTCTAACACAAATAAAATACCAACTTTGGTTTTTGGTGTCGTAAACATTTGAGGGAATTGTGGCAAATAAGAGAAAAATGCAAACTAATCGTCTCTAATTCCAGTTGCTCACTTGAATCAAAGCCACATCATACGAGTGCATTTGTGTTTTATGTGTTGCATAAAGTATTGTATTTCAACAGAGAGGAAGAACGGGAATAATTGGCAAACATTCTTAACTGAGCATATTTGTGCTAATAAGCGAACGCTTGCCTTACTCTTGGATTACCAATACCAAACAAATAAGAGGAGTGCTTCTTTCAACATGGTTGTGCAACATACTGAGCTTTGTGTGTAACTTGATTCTCGTCTAACTCAGTCAAAGGAAAATAGTTTACTTGCACATGTGGGAAATCCAATTTAATTGCACAATCGAACAAAATTTATGTGATAGAGAGAGCATTGGATGGAACTTGAGTATTTGGTTTTGAATTAAACTCTTTTCACGTTCCTTTGTTGTTGTGGGAATGTTGCATTTTGCAAACAAAACCATTGCTTGGGGGCTGTGGTACCGATTTTGAGTAGCCCAATTGCTTAAGCTTTACTTTGGTTTAGCTACTTATGACTAGAACAAGTTTTGTCACAAATTTGTAAAATTTTCTGTGCTGTGTGTCATTTTACTACTTAATACTTGGAGTATATATTGCAGCACTCCAATGTGTTTTTTAAAGCTGGTTTAAGCGGCATTTTTCTGTCACATGTAATACTCACTTCTCTTACTTTATGTGCTAGGTACTAGTCAAAGTGCTGTTGATCTTGAACTACATCAAAGCAACGCCGTTTCTATACTGGCTTGGCATGCTCCGACTTCAATCTTAACTTCTTTAGGTTTTTCTAGTGTGTAACTTCTGATCAAAAAGTACCCAGAGTTTCCCATTCCAACAAACAGCGCTTGAGGTACTGTCGAAAGCTTTTCTTTAGGTTGGTACATCTGTCATCTGGCGCTTAAATATCTGTTTGTCGGGAGTTTTTGTGTGATAGTTTAATTTTTGTCGTGTTCGGTGATTTTCGCAATGTTAAATTTAGTTGAGCAAAGAGTTTGCCTGAAATTTGAGTTTTCCGAACAAAATATCATGCGCGGAAGCGTTGAAAATATCAACGGTAGACTACGGGGACTCGACAATGTCGAAAACACAAGCGTACGAGAGATTCAGAGAATTCAAAGTAGCCCGTACTGTGGTTAATGATTTGCCTCGTTCCGGTTGTCTATCCACCACCATGACTGATGTAAACATTGAAAAAGTTGAGAAAATTGCCGTCGCATATCGTCCGGTGAGGCGTGGTGTCTCGTTCGGATGATATAGAGCGTTCTGCACGATGTTTTGGGCACGAAACAAGTTGAAGTGCGGCTTCAGCCGAGAGTGCTGAATTTGTTGCAGAAATAGTATCGCATTGATGTCGCTTAAAAAATGCTTTCTTTGGGCAAAAATGTTATCGATGGCATCAATAGCCGTGATTGGACATGGGTTTATGAATATGACATCGAAACTAACCAACAATCATCCGAATGGCGCTTCTCAGACGACCCAAAACCCAAAAAACCACAACAGAGTTGATCAAAAATCAAAGCTTTTTGACTGTCGATTGCCGTGGTGTGGCAATCAATCAATTTCCAAATTTCTTTTTCTCCAGGCCAGACAGTAAATAAGGACTATTACGTGAGCGTATTAAAGCGTTTGAGGGAAAATATCCGTCACAGGAGGACGGAATTGTGGAGAAACAACTCCTCACCAAGACAATGCGCCGGCTCTTACATTTCATTTTGTACCCAACTATTTGATCAAAAACAATGTTCATACCGTTCCGCAAGCTCCGTACTCACCTGACGTGGCTCCTTGTGACTTTTTCCTAATCCCACTTCGCGGAGGGCGAGGCGATAGAGGAGAATTCACAGAAGGAGCTGCGGGCGATTCTAAATTCGGCCTGTTTTCCATCTCTTTTATTACAATTGATGGATTCTGCGCCAATATTACACTAGAGTTTTGAGGCCAACCATTCAACAAGCCGTTTCGAACCCATTTTCTTTTATTTTGGATCTTTCCCAGGACCTTAAAACATTTGAAATAGTGAAAGGATTTACTTACTTTTCTTTTGCAAGCTGTTCTTTTGTTTAAGTCGAGTATTTATCTAATAATGCTTGCAATTCTGCATCTTCGAATCTTTTCTCTGGTCTTCCAGGGTGTTTGTTAGTCGATGTAATAAAACTGTCCACAAATAGTCCTTATTTGGCACAAAACTCGACATTTTCAAGGAGATACAAATGTTGTTTGTACAATCACAACCTATGACATCCTGAATTTTATTGACAGATGTTTACTCACCAAAGCACCATTTTTATTATTATTGACACAAACCACATGTAGTAGTTCAGCCATTTGTTAGTCAAATCGACATTTCATATTCCAAAATCTATTACATTTCGTGTTTTATTGTTAAGGGCTGACCAGAATGTGAATCTGAAACTCGTATCTTTAATCTGTATCTCGAAGTTGGGTGCTATTCAACTTTGAGATACGGATTTAAGCTTCAGATTTACATTCTGGTCAGCCCTTTACGGGTGTGGATCAATGAGCTCGAGTCATTGATTCAGTTTTGACAGGGTCCGAATCGATAAAATGTGACGGAAGAGGGAGCCCGGCATTACCTTAATGGAAGGCCACTTTCTTACTGGCAAAATTCTGCCGTTTTTCTTTCAAATCGTCGTTGCTTAATTGGTTGCTTTTTTCGAGGGTAGGCGATGTGGATTTAAAAAAAAAAACACTCTTAATAACTTTGTCAGCCAAAAGACCCACCTGGTCCCCGATTTATTCGGAGAAACCCATTGCTTCGATTGCTACTTAAACTTCAGTGTGTTGTTGTCAACCCATTTTCCTTCCACGGTAACAAAACGGTTTAGAAAGTCGTTCGCAGTTGTTGAAGTCGTCGACAATTCATGCGATTGTCTGCTTGCGATTGCTGCCATGAAAATTTATCTATGCAGCTTGTTAGAAATTTGACAGATGGTAGTTGATGAGAGCAGTTTAGCTTTCCAGTAATTCCCTCATGAGCTTATTTTGATGTCGAAGCACTGCCGTCTATTCACGACATACATATGGGAATTCTATCAAAGGCTTTTTCTAAATTTATGAGACGATTTGAAGATTTCTCGAAGAACCACATTGTTTCACTATCATTAAAGCTCTGAAAATTCTGAGTCACTTTGTATGTCGATATGTCCACCAAAAGCCGTATTTATTGACAAAAAGTTACTTAATAATGTGCTCACGTATCTTTTGAAAGTACCACATTGATTCAAAAAACCACCGTGTGGTGCGCCCATTGTTCCGATTTGAGTTCTGTTAAGTTGGTACATCTGTTGTTGACATTCCCTCTAAATCTTAGCATCATAGCTTGACATTTGCAAAAGTTACGCAACCAAGAGTACATCTGCCTCTGTGTTTGTTGGCGATTTTTTTACAATTTTAGAAATGAATTTAAATTTGCAACGAACTTGTATTAAATTTGGCGTTAAAAACGGATTTAATGGTGCGCGAACGTTGGAAATCTAGGAAAAGTGTTTCGGCAACGATTCTCTAAAGAAAGCGGTCGTTTACCAGTGGCACGAGTGGTTCAAAAGTGGTCGTGAATCAATCGAAGATGATCAACGCAGTGGCAGACCATCGACATCGAAAATCGTAGAATACATTGATGAAGTAAAAGAAATGTTGGTCAATAACCGAAAATTAATCATCAGGGAGATAGCGGATGACTTGAACATTGCTTATGGATCCGTCCAAGGCATTTTGGTTAATGATTTGGGCTTCCGTCGTGTAGCAGCAAAGTTGGTGCCAAAAGACCTAAATTTAATGCAAAAAAGAGACCGTGTTGACGTCGCAAAAGAGATATTTGCGAGGTTGAATCCGATCCCACATTCATCAAAAGGATCATTACAGGAGACGAGACGTCGGTTTATGAGCACGACAGGCAATGCTCACGGTTTTCATGGATTACAACGGTGTAGTGCATCATGAATTTTTGCCAGAAGACCAGACAGTAAATAAAGAGTATTATTTGGGCGTTATGAGACGTTTGCGTGAAGCAATTTGCCGAAAGAGACCAGAATTGTGGGCAGACAACTCGTGGATTTTGCACCATGATAACGTACCTTCACACAATGCCATCATTATTCGTAATTTTTTACCATCCAACAGCTACCGAATTCACTTGATCGAGTTGAAAAAAACTACTACTACTACAACAACTACTACAACTAAGTAATGGAAAAATCGCAGGAAGCACTGATGGACATACCGAAAACGGAATATTAAAAATGTTTCGAGGATTGGATCAAGCGCTGGCATAAGTGTGTTGCAGTCGATGGGGATTACGAGTACTTTGAAGGGGACAATATAGATTTAGATGAATAAACTTGTATTCTTAATTTTCTGAATAAATTCCGGGATCAAAGTGGTATGTTGCGCAAAATGTGCAAAGCAGGAGATTCGCAAACGCACAACGGAAAATAACTGCAAAGCAAACAGTTCTAAAACGTAGTAAATTCAGTTTTTTTTACACGAAAGCAAGAGCATCTATGCAACTGTCAACGGAATGCTGCACTTGCAATATGTTCATATGCTTTTGACGTTTCAACTAATCTTTTACATGTTCTTTGCAGATAATTTGCTTTATCTTGACAGGAAAAACGCCATGTGAATTGAATAATAAATCTGCAGCAATTTTTATTTCATGTATCCTCCGCTTGAAAATTATTTATTACAAAATATTAAATATTAATTTTAAGTATTGTATGAAAACCAAAATCAATAAATATCCAAACAAAATGGAAATTAAAAAGGAAAAGAGTGGATTTAATTGAAACAATCCTTTACTGACTTACAGACATGGTATGTGTCAATTAACCTCGTTTATCGCCCAACGTCACATCCCCATTCAACAAGCTGTTTCAATTTTACAAATGCCTCGAGTCTGTTGCGGTTGCAACTTCAGAAAAACAGAACCAGGGCCCATAACAAGGAACAACAAATAATAAAATTTATTTTTTGAAAATATGTAATTGGCCTATTTGTAGTCATTTATTTTCACATTAAATTTATTTTTTTAATTTTCATATTACGAGTATGTCAGCCTGTTTTGTGTGGAAATGAACAAATGTATAATGAAAAAGTGGTTCGCAATCAATTGGAGTACAAAGTACTGACGTCGGTTCAGTGTGGTTGTCGGGCTAGAGTCAACATGGTCATTGAAGTCACAATGACGTAAACTGCATTTTATGTAAATAAATGTTAAAACCTTTTTTTTTAATTTTCAATAAATTCTAGGTACTTCAGTATCGTACTTCATTAAGCGCCAACGGGGTAGACTTGCTTCAGGGGACCATCTAACACTTTGAACCTGACCAAAACCAATTTTTGTATATTCTCGAAATGAGGCCTGATATCCAACCTAAACTGTATTTACTTTGTTAGTTTTACACAATGTGGCAAATAATATCCCGGACTCTGTTTATCCACGATTTGGTGCTCTTATTCGAAATATTCTCTTCTCGATTCAATACACTTGTTGCAGCGATTCAATAGTTATTCAAATGCCAGCTGTAGCTCAGTTTGGAAAATTGCCGCCAGTGTCGAAACTGCTTGAATGGTCGTAATGTCGTCAGAAAAGCAACGGCGACCAACTTTTTGGATCGCGATATTCCGATCGGATACGATGGATTCTGGTCATCAAATGCTTCAAGACCCAAAGAAAATATGCCGCAGTAACTGTACCACCAGTCTGCAACAAAATCACGAACTTTTTGGATCATTTCAGGCGCCCGAATTGAAATTGGTTTCTAGTGTGTTTGTCATCCTCCGGAGTCTCTCCACCGCCAAGTAAATGTTTATGCCACTCGAAAACAACTGTTCTACTCAAATAATCATCACGATGCACTTGTTGCATCAGTGCGAATATATCTGATGCATTCTTACCAAATTTTGCGCGCACTCTTTGTTCCATGTTAAAATTTCAACATCAAAAGAAAAGGTCTTCTGAAAAAATAATTTGTATAATTATTAAATGTCAACCAACTATCATGAAATTTTAAGAGGTAGTGAAAAAAGATTCAAGCCTTAAGACTTATGTTTGGGCAAATAGATGGCGCTCTTGGTTCCTGAGATATGGCTCGTGTCCGGGATATTATTTGCCACACTGTGTATATTTCAAATGCTTTAGTTTGAAGAAACAGCGATTGGAATGATTAAAGGTTACATTGTGTGAATTCATAGAGTAACCTAGGAACAAAGTCTTTTACCAAATCATCAACTGCTGAGCATAAGTAGGTCTTCCAGCGGATTTGCTACCAACAACCCAACAAGTGTAGAATCAAAAGCCGCGATCCTGTTTCAAAGAAATAACAAGGCAGACTGACTGGATATCATACCTGAGACGCAGCAGCCTGTAGTTTGTTTCCCCTTGTTCAGGCTATGTTCCCAAAGCTAATGGCTACTATCATTCCCGAGAGGATAAGGCTCAGGATTAAATCACGTTAAAGAGGCCTTCAATCGCATTAATTGTGATCGTATCTGGAGATCGCTTGCTGTGAGAGGCATCTCTGAAAAACTTGTTGCTTTATTAAAAAGTCGTACAACAACGCACGGTATTTCGTTTTGCACAGTGGACAGCTTTCCGATGTATTTGAAGTGCGACAAGGACTGAGACAAGGTGATGTACTGTCACCGATTTTGTTTTTACTTGCGATCGATGACGTAATGACTACCAATGGAACCCGTTTGATAAATTAAGCCACTTGGACTACGCTGATGATACGAGTATCTGTTTTCTAGCAAACAACATTGGTGCCCTTAACCAAATGTGTCATTCACAGCAACAGAATGGAAAGGTGGCTGGCTTAAGGATAAACTTCAACAAAATAAAAATTATGCACACTATTCGAGACCAACAACAGTAGGTTATCTTGAGACAGATAGTTCAATATCCGGTAGCCACACATGATTTCCAACAATGATTTGAGGCTTAGAGCTGGACAAACAAAAGTAGATGTTGAAATTAAACAGAGAAAATGGCTCTGGATTGACCATACACTGAGCAACCAGATGACTACATAGCGGACCAGTGCTTCCAATGGAACCCTCAAGATGTAAGGCGAGTTGGTAGATCAAAAACAACATGGAGGTCAACTGTTTTGATAGAAGCTCAGTCCTAAAATTAGCGATCGTGGACACAAGCTGTGTTATCGTGATTCAAACAAAGAGATATTGAAGGACCTAGCTCCAGGAAGAGTTAAAGTGTTGCTGCCAACAGCAGCTTCCGATAAACATGAAGAGAAGAAAAAAGATGAAGGAAAGGGGAAAAGAGGTCTACATGCTGTCCAAGATCTTCAGACCTATAAATCTAACTTCCTTTACCTCTCAAAACTGAGGTTGCTCTCTTTACGAGAATGAGGAGGGTGAGTGGTGGTTGAGAGCATAACTATCCAATTCTTTAAAGAAGCTTAGTATTTGGGTATCGTTTTGCATAACAAACTTATATGGACCAAACGTGTTGGACTAGATTTGATAAGATTCCAAAGGGAGGTGGTATTATGTTGTGAGACAGGCAGCTAAATCTTTAGGTAAGGTGGCAGCTATATCCGCCGCTTCGAGTGAATTTCTGCTCGAAATACGGAGTTGTTTATATCCATAATGGTAAAGGACGTTTGGTTCCAACTCCACATGTACCATACATGTGAATGCTTGGCAAATGTTGTTTTTTGCCTTAAAATTGTGCTGAAACATGTATCGCGGTAGAAATTTATCTACGAGTATTAAGTGTATTCCAAGTAGTTCGTTTTCCTGAATTTATGAAGGATTGCACTATAAACTAATTTAGAATTTGATTCGCATTTACCATCGCTTCTTTCATGAGTTCCAAATGAAGTGGTGGAATGTTTAGGATAACTTCCAGCGTAGCTGTTGGTGCGGCTTTCATTGCATCAGTTGCACAGACATAGGCTAGTCTCTGTTTTTTTTTGGGCTTAGCCTATGTTGACCTTTATACCATCAAACGACGGCTGCAAACGTGATGACAGGTCTCGTTACTATCGTATACATCCACAGTGTCGTTTTGGGGTTAAGTCCCCGATTTTTTCCGACTAGACTTTTGCTGGTCCATAGTGAGGTTCTGGCCTTGTCGATAATCTTGGAAAGGTGAGTGTTTTACGTAAGTTTTTCATCCAGTGTGATTCCTTGATATTTGACCTCCGTTGAGAACTCTATTGTATCACCGAAGAGTGTGTAATTATTGTATTTGCAACTTTGGTGCTTTTCTTGGGATTGACCATCCAGCAACTAGGTTCGGAGCCCTTTGGAGGCGATCGGAGATTGTGTTTTCGAACTTGCGCATATGATTAAAATAGCAATGTCTTCTGCATATCCTTGGACAGCTACGAGTATATTTCCCGAGAATTATCAGTAGTTCGTTTACAACGATGGGACATAGTAGGGGTGAGAGTACTCCTCCCTGGAGGAATCCTTTCGTAGCTATCACACTGAATTTATTGCTGCCTTGCATGTATTTTATCAGTTTACACGTGTGTCGTCAATTCGGTGTTGTCAAATGCTCCTTCTATATGGGGGAAACATCCTACCGCTACCTCTTTAGTGATATTCTGTCGAGAGTATCTGGTACATTTTCTAGGTCGGTAGGCATATTGGTACATGTGAAGAGGGTTCACTCTAACTGCCCCGTATATGATGTGTCTACCAATGTTTTTTTTTCTATACGATTTAAGCTAATCAGAGCAACCTCCTTTTACCTTTTTGGTAAGTAACCCCACATGTAGCTGGCCCTGAATAAGTTGATTAGTACAGGTAGCAGTTATGGAATGCCCTTTTGTAGTAAAGCTGGGAATGTTCCATCTTCACCAGGGACTTTGGAGGGTTGAAAAGAGTTGATTGCTTAAATTAGTTTGCCTTCATGAAAAACATGTTACATCGAACGCTTCTAAGGTGGTGTCGCCTCTTCTGACAGTGCAAGGAAGTAGTCGGTAAGACATTGCGCCTCTCCCTGAAAAAAAATCCTTTGGATCTAGATGGCTATGATAAGGACAATTGTATCCTAGGCATTGTTTTCCTGCTACAACAAAAATATATCACTTGCTTCTCTTGCCAGACTTCCTCTCCTGGATATTCACTAACAAAGCCATCTTTCATTTCATTGTTTCATGTCCTCGAAACAACAAACATTGATGACCTTGCGCATCGACTGTCCATGACTCCTAGTCCTTTGGGCATGCCATTTTATGCAATGACTTCAGACCTTCTGCTACTCTCTCAACATTACAATTCACATAAGTGATTTAACATTCTGCGACGCTTGCTGGACGCGGTGTTGCTGGAATTTACTGATGCGCTTACTTGCCTTTCAAAGAAGGACTGAAAAATTCAAGTAAAAGAAACAAAGCCCAGTTTTGACAAATTTTTTTTTTTTTTTTTTTCCAGCGAGGGCAGGTGAAAATCTTCCATCAGACACTATGAGGATCAGAAGCGCGTGCTCATAGTAGTGTGAGATTCTTACTCACTAAAAACACCTCCCTTCATTGTTGATTTTAATACCGCAACTAAGTAGAACTTATCAAGCAGTTTTTATTTCATAAGTTAGTCACGATTGGTAGGACACTTTCCAATGGAAGACCCTGCATATTCCGCTTTCTTAATGCGGTTTCAATTTATCGCGCAAGGTCCAACGGTTTAGTTCGTTGAAGACGGCGTAGTATGTTTCGTTCGTCCAAGACTTCTAGGACTGTATTGTTGATATGGCCGCTTAACCGGACTTTATGTTTTCGTGCGCAGTTCCTGACTTCATCTTCCACGAAAGGAACTCCGAGGTCTCGATGCAGGTCATTATTTCTTATAAACCATGGGGCACGCACAGATTGTCGTAGCACTTTATTTTCAAAAGTTTGTATTATATTTACATTTGATTTCTTAGTACAACCCCAGAGTTGTATACCATAGGTCCACACCGGCTTTAGCACTTGCTTACAAAGAAGCAGCTTGTTTTCTAAGCTTAGCTTGGAATGTTTACCAAGTAGCCAGTACATTTCTCTGTATTTGGCCTCTAGTTCTTTTCGTTTCTTTCTAACATGCGTTTTCCATTTAAGCTTCGCGTCAAGTGTCATTCCCAAATACTTAGCCTCGTTTGCAAAGGGGATACACACCGAGTTTATAGAAATGGGCAAGTGATTTTGACAAATAAAACACAAAAGGATTTCAAAATGCGTTTTTCAGTGAAATCTTAATCTACTTTTTGCCTATTAAAGATGACTTATGCATGCTTATGCACATTTGTATGTTTTTGGATACATAAATTGGAATCAATCTGCACATAATGAGCATTAAAATCCACAGTATCTATTTAAGCTATAATTTCTATTAAATGCCTCAAAAACTTTCCAATACATATGTATATAGTAGGTACAGCGCCAATTTAGCAGAATAAAAAATCCAATTAAATTTATTCCGGAAGGTCCATTAAATTTAACAATTTCTAAAACAAGCCCAAATGAATGGAATGGAATGGTAATTAGGACTTTTGCTCTAAATAATTCATTGTTTGTGCTAATTGGGCTACAACAAATTGCCAAAAAGCTTTTACATAAATCACTGCCCGATTAAATCTGTCGAATAACATTTATCTTTGCAATTCATCGCATTCTCACACGAGTTTTTAGTTTTTGTTGATTTCCAATTTGCTGAGGTGTCCCTAATTATTTATTTTTCTATTGTATTTAGTTTAAAATCCGATGTTTGACTATTATTGCTGATGCCAATGGAACGCAATCAAATTAAATGTTGTATATTTTCAAATCGACATAATGAATTTGTGTTTGTACTGTCGTAATTTGATTCCATCAAAACAATAAAATAGTAAAAATCCACAAAATAGATGTGCAATTATGGGATTGATTTTTGCTAGATGGGGTGTCAGTTTGTTGTCTGTAATACAATGAATTAATTTAGAGCATAATTATGTACTCAGAATCAGCTGAAATCAATGAATTAATCCATTAGCATCTGTCTGATCATCTAATCATGTCTTCGATACAATTTGTCATTTGTTTTATAATTTATAGGTTACAACCCCTCTTATACGGATCATGTTTGACATTAGCTCTAAAACTGATTTTTAAAATTCGATGGTGCTCTTCGAATATGTACAGCTAATTGATAGGGAATTGACAGTTAAGTGCTGTTGAAATAGGGGAAGCACTTAGAGATGTCAACCTGGCGATATCCAGTGTTGCAACTGTTTTCTACACTTCAATTGTGCATTTAATACCTCCACGTGGTAGCTGACGGGTAATGGACGATGTTCATCCGGACTCGACCTGGTAAACTTCTAAGCACGAGTGCTGAAAAGCAGATAAAAAAAGCAGGATTCGGCTACTCCAAAATGTTTGGAGTAAGGTTAGGATTTGCGAGACAAAGTCAGGGTCTTGGAAAAGAGATGGTGGCGGATGAGCACTTTATGGCAGTTGTAACATCCCAGAATGGGATACTGGCTTCGGTCTAATTGACGCCTCATCCTAAGGACTTGAACTGGTCCTTCAAGTTGAAGGTTGTGCCGTTGGGATAATCGCCCGGCCATGGAAAAAAGGATGAAGAAAACGAAAACCGATATATTGTGAAAGCAAATAAATAAATCTTGGTCTTCAAGATATTGGGTTACAACCTGACCGTACGATTTACCTGCGCGAATGCCTTATGAAAAAGAATAACAACCTACTACGCGTGGCACTTGAATTAAAAAAACCAAAACAAACTGTCCTCTGTTTATACACTCCGTGGTCTCGTACATATCAAGTGTCATTCTGCTGATGAAGTTGTTTAAATCGATAACATCACGCCCTGAATGGAATAGCCTGCCCACACGGATAATAAAGTTTATAATCTCTCTGTTTTTGTTCCTATTAAAGTCAAATCGACTAAACATGATCAATGTCCCTGGTTTTCAAAAGAAGTTTGTATTCTCGTGTTACAACGTTATCGATTAGACGCCCATCTAGGTCTTTACCGTAAGAACTTCCTTATCTCACACACATTTTCAATACCATCGTGATACCTAGTGCTTTTCCTACCCAATAGAAGCTGGCAAAAGTCGTACCGATTCAAAACAGCGCTAATTTTTGAGTGCCCCTAAGACGTGGGGTCGGTTACACCGAAGCCAGTAACTCGTTCCGGGATGTGAGCGCTGCCGTTGGCCCTTATAGGGCTCGTCTGCCACCATATCCTGACTCTGACTAAGTCCTGGAAATCCTTTCCGGCCTGAGCTCCAAATATGTTGGAGTAGCCCGGATAAGGTCTTGTTTTGTTTTTCCGACACTAATTCTGGTTAATGGCGCAGGAAACTCGTCATTTTCCCCCTTCACTTCGCAACCTCTAGTGAGATTCCTAGATGGCGCCACGGGGAGGCGTGAAGTAGGGCTTATTAGCAGACCTGCAAGATGTTCGGCTGCAGAGGCTCATTCTCGTCATTTAAGGAACCAGCACCTGTTGGAAGATGCTACTTCTACGAGGCCTTTTACTAATCGTTGCCATCCATCATCAGTTTGCTATTGTCTCATATTTGACTTCAAAATGCAATTTCATTAATCGACATCAGCTGATGAGCTCAATACTTGCCTCAAAGCATGTGCGAAAACTCACATTAGAAACTAATATTCGCCTACATTTGCAGTGCAATGTGTTGGCAGCAATATTTTCAAAGAGCCACTGGACATTGGTGAAGGAAAAGTACCAGTTGGTGCTGCCCCAAAATGTATTTCATTTCAATCGGACAACTCAGATGTTCTGTAAATTGTTACCAATTATAAAAAATCACAAATGGCTTTGAAAATGTGCTATTTTGGAAGCAAAAAACACCGACGTCAATGTAATAAATTACGCACTTCAGGAATGAATTGCGAGCGATTCTGTTTCATGCAGATGTTTCTAGTATTTTACATATGAACCTGCCTGTCTTCACACTAGATATCAAAACAATGCGATGATCAGCGTCCTTTGAGTAGTACAAGTACCCCACCAGTACCATATTCGACGTCTTATGTAAGGCACGAACTTACCCTTTGGTGAAGGGTCGAGGCCTATCTAATACCTCAGTAATTCTGTGGGTCATCGCACCCGGAAAAAGTCCAACTCCATATCGAGCTCACCGATCAACTCTATAGGTATCAAATGGTTGAACACAACATATGTATATTAAAACATGAGATTTCTAAGCTCCATTGGGTCTACTCTTATAGCGATTTGGGGTATAGGCCATGAGCCACCACGAAACTCCCACAAGGGGGCCTCCTAGGCAACGCTAAAACCGAAGTTCCAGGGGCCCCTGATCTCCCGTGGTACCAGAATACAGCTTCCGGTCGAGCTTCAAAACTGGTTTGGCAAAACTGGCAGCCTTTGATATAAAAATTTTATCAACTGATTATAAAATACCATCTGCTAACTGCTGACTGCGTCTTCTGTTAAGATCTTCTCTTTCGAACCATACGGTGTCAGTAAACACTCCTCTGCCATCGTAGGACTCACCGTCAAAGATGATGCGCATAGCCTGCAAGTCCCTAACATCTGAGTAAGCGAGACACTCGCACAGAATATGCAACAAATCTTCATAAGTAGATACACATGTGCAGCTCGCCACCCTGCTAACTGGCGATAATAATGCAATTTTCGCTAGCATCCCTTCTGGATGCATCTGTTACATAAAAATAGAATGACAGCGTCATGAATGCTGACAAAGTGGTAAATTACGAGTATCTAATCGAGTTTTTAAATATTTTTGATCAACTTGGTGTTGATCAGCGACGATTTGCACGAATCATGCTAAAGCTAATAAATACCCATATCTGGTCATGCAATCTTTTATCTAAAATGCAATACAGTTTTCGCCAATACCACAGTTGTACAACCGCAGTTATCAATGTTGTAGAGGATATAAGGAAGGCGATAGATGATGATCAAGCAACTTTTTAGTTCTTCTCGATTTCTAAAAAGCATTCGACACCGTAGATCACACAATTTGTGTAACAGACTAGCATGCTGTTTCCAATTTTCCTCATCGGCCACTCAATAAGTGTCTTTTTATCTTTGGCTCAGAAACCAAGCTGTTTCGATTTTTCATATGCTATCTGAATTTCTTCCAACAACTAGGGTTCCATACTAGGACCTATTCTTTTTTCATTATATGTCAACGAGCTCCCTTCCATTGTCAGTTCATGCTGTATATCCTGCATATTTATGCCGATGATGTCCAATTGTTTAAAAATTGCCCTCTTGGGTTGATTGAAGACTGCGCATGTAGGGTCAACGCAGATCTGGAAGGGATCTCAGTATGGGCGGAGAGGAAGGAACTATTTCTTAATCCTAACAAATCACAATAGTAAGCGATTAGCAGGAAGCCCGTCGATCTATCTCATTTTCCTAAAATTCATCTTAACGGCTCGACCGTAGAATATGTAGAACATTTTTTTGGGATACGCATATTAATGCGGCGGTAGGCAAAGTTTATGGTATAACGAGAGCCTCGTAGCAATGCACATCAAGACTAAATTTGCCATCATTAGCCTGATATGCTTGCACGTCCCCACAGACGAGAGAGATAAAGACACCAAAGATGCCTTATTGAGCTCTTGAACAAGACAAGAAATTGTCCTCGGCGATTTTAATGCAAAGCTAAGAGGAGAAGGCATATTTTGTGGTGCTGTCGGAAGATATAAGCTGCACGACACGGATTCAAGCTAATTGGCTTTGTGGCGCGACAAAAATTGCAGTAGCTAGCACGCGGTTCCCACATCTCGATGTTCAATTCAATTCAATTTCAATTTATTTATAAATCGTAGTACAAGTAAGATCATAAGTTTTATAAGTTTTAAGCTCGTGGAAAAACAATTAGATTTCAAATTAAACCAGATTGACCACATCGCCCCATAGACACAAGACACTCCTCCAGTGTTATGGATGTCCGAATGTTCCGATGAGCTACTCGTAACATTGACTCAGGCCATTATTTCGACCAAGGTACGTTTGCGGATATCACGAACAATGCCAAGAAAAGCTAATATTGTGAGCAATTTCAACGTCAGAAGGCTACAATCGCAAGAGATCGCCAAATCCTTTTCGAATCGAGTCTCCTTTATTCTCTGCCAAAAGCCATCAGAGACGCCGCTACTGATGTACTGGGTTTCACTCGACCACCACAACGAAACCTCTGGTTTGATGATGAATGGCGGCAAGCACATGCAGCTAAGATGCATACAAAACGGCACTGCATAAGAGGACAAGAGCTGCTCACGAGCTCTATGAGCAGAAGAGGAGTGATGAACACCGGCTTCTTAGGAGGAAAACGACGGAGCATGAGAAGCGTGCGGTCGAGGAATGAGATTCGGAAGTTTTACCAAAAGTTAAAAAAAAGACATCCCACAAGGAGACATACTTCCTTGATCAAATTTCCTGGAATTACCACCATGTGGCGCTCTCATTGTTCCGATTTGAGTTCTGTTTTTTTGTTAAGTTTGTATATCTATTGTTGATATTCCTTCTAAATCTTAGCGTCATAGCTTGACATTTGCAAAAGTTACGTAGCCAAGAGTACATCTAACTCTGTGTGTGTTGGCTAGTAGTTAATATCACTAGCAGATAACACTCAATAATGTGTCAAGATATGCCAGTAGCATGGACCCAGGCATGCACGAATCGCTAGCCTAATTGCTCGATTCCTAGAATTCTCCTAAGAAATAAACCGCACCTAACACATTTCGAGTATTTTCGTGCATGACTGTCGTTAGGTATCACTTTACGGCACTGGTAAGCAATCTACGCACGATCCTTCACAGCTTGTTTTGCAAATCTGTAACAAATATCCAAACGACATCAACCATTTCTCTTGACTACAGAATTGAATGTATTTTTATCTGTTGACTTGATATGTCTGTCAGTTGTCCGTTGAAGAAAGTGTACGCAGTTGAATACTGCATGCTCTTTTGTTTCCTTTTGAATTGGGCAATCACGACAAAAAGCGGAGCTATCGTGCTCGAAGCGGTGTAAATTTTTCGGATAGCCACCGTAACTAATTCGTCTGGGATGGGATCCACCTGTAGGCCCATCTGCTCTTTATAATAGTTTTCCACTGAACTTGCGACTTCGTCTTTGAAGTCATTATTCCTTTATTCATTTAAAGACAGTCACTTGACAGAATTTTGTAAAGTCGTTTGATTTCATAGTTTGACTTTTTATTCTTATGCCCACGTATTCCACATTTTATCGGCTGCTTATTCGGACAGCTTCCGTCGACGGATATTAGTCAGTTCTTGATAAGGTCAGTCACCGAATCTGAGTATCGCTGAACTTTGTCGTGATGATATTCAAGAGTATGGGCCCCAGTACTCATCCTTGTGGTACCTCGCGAGGATTTTATATTACTTTTTCCCTGGTTTCATATCTCAACCTTTTATTGGTGAAGTAGCTGGATACAATCTTTCGCAATTCACTAAATTTAGGTGCATTCACTACTACACAATCTCCATCCCCATCGCTTTTACGACCTCGTCCTTCGACTCCGATTTTCTGAATTTAAAGCCTTGATCTAGTTATGCCTCCTTTTTTTCTGTTGCATTGAGCAATCTATCACATAGAGTGTCTGGCAGACATATTAGGCGATAGGTGGTTTGTTTCCTTCCACAGTTGTGGCATAATCCCCGTGTTTCAAACACTTTTGCGTTCTTGTCATAATCATGTCGAGCCACAGAAAACCTTATTGGGATGCCATTAGGTATAGGAGCCCTGTTGATGCCTCTTTTCTTGTAGCTGGATACAATCTTTCGCAATTCACTAAATTTAGGTGCATTCACTACTACACAATCTCCATCCCCATCGCTTTTACGACCTCGTCCTTCGACTCCGATTTTCTGAATTTAAAGCCTTGATCTAGTTATGCCTCCTTTTTTTCTGTTGCACTGAGCAATCTATCACATAGAGTGTCTGGCAGACATATTAGGCGATAGGTGGTTTGTTTCCTTCCACAGTTGTGGCATAATCCCCGTGTTTCAAACACTTTTGCGTTCTTGTCATAATCATGTCGAGCCACAGAAAACCTTATTGGGATGCCATTAGGTATAGGAGCCCTGTTGATGCCTCTTTTCTTGTGCGCATTGACCCATTTCTGTGCTTCAATGCAATATACCTCAATATTATTGGATATGACAAGTAGTCGTAATCATTCTGCATGCCTTCCCCAAGGGTTTATGTTTGCTTGCACTATGCATGCGCATAGTGCTTTGCCTTCAAATGTGATATGGGTGGGTATGCCAGGTATGTACAAGGGGGCGCAAGTGGCTGCTGCCAGTGTTGATAAACATTTGTGCCCGTTTTGACGAATTTTCCATGATTTTCTGCAAGATTTCCGGCGATAACTTTTCGCATTCCTGTCGAATATTCTCTTTAAGGGCCGCGATTATCTGAGGTTTGTTGGCATAAGCCCGCGACTTCAAGTAACCCCAAAGAAAGAAGTCTGAGACGGTTAAATAGGGCAATCTTGCTGGCCATGCCAAATCGCCAAAACGGAAGATTACGCGACCAGCAAACGCTTCCTTCAGAATATCCATTGTGGCTCGTGCTGCGTGTGTAGTTGCTCCGTTTTGAAATCACGTGAAGCCCCGCTCATTCGATTCCGGCAGTAAAAAGTGGTTTATCATGGACCTGTAGCATTCGCCAGTAACAGTGACTGTATTGCCTATGACGTCCTCTTAAAAATACGGCCCAATTACTATTCCCGCGTGAACGCCGCACCACCCAGTGTCTTTCAGTATATACAATGGCCCTTCGTTCATCACGCCGATTTTCATTGCCCCAGAAACGAAGATTTTACTTATTGACGTAACGGCTTAAGTGGAAATGCGCCTCGTCGCTCATGATGATTTTCGACCCAAAATTCTCCACTTCGTTGTTGGGATTGAGGATGGCTTGACAGCGGAATATAGTGCTTCATATCTTGTCTGTTTCTATCTTGCATCTGTCTAGTTGACAGATGTCAAATATGATTGACGTACGACGCCATTTGCAAAAATTATATAATCTTCCGATAGGATGATTAATTTTGCGCCACCCTGTATATGCAACATGAATGAATGCACATCATGTATAAAAAGGGCAAGACGAAAGACAAGAATTGAAAGCTATAGGCAATTTTGCTACCTCGAATCCGTTATTCACTCTTGGAAAGGGTAACGAATATTTTTTTATAAAACCGTTATCACCTCCATTGCCCAGAAGTGTGGATGTGGAACCCACCTTCTCGGTAACGCTTCAGCAACCCACCTTGCAGTAGGAATTAAAAAAGCCCCAGTTGTCCTCTAATCATGCAAGAAGGATGAAGACTGGGTCTACAACCCTAGACTATGCACTTGGACAACCGCACAGTGGTGAGACCCATTCTCACTTACGGTTTGGTGGCCTAAAAGATGAGCACTTATCTGCTTAGTGGTATTGGTGCCTTAAGAACCTCTTCAACGACGGCGTTCAATATTTTGTTGACACCAAAAGACTTGTAGATATGGTATGCAGACTCTGTCCGAAAGTTGTCGGACACATATTTAAGAAAAAAACTTAGTGTAGCACAAGCCAATATATTGGAGTTCATAGCCACATCCTCTTAGCAATCGGCCTTCAATTTAATAAACATCCATCTTCACGCATGGCTCCACGACACCCGATTTTCTTTAAGGACCGTTGCATACAACATGTACCCATAAGCTGAAGTCGTAGATATTCCTCAGACCACTACTAGACTCAGCCTCGGATAGAGCAATAAACAGTCAAGCAGCATCCAAACATCGACCACCGTAAACTCGAGAGCCACTGCTCTACATCTCTCTGCGTGATGGTCAAACAGGACAAGACCACACTCTATTGGGTTCTGTGACACTCAAAAATCAAATAAAACTGCTGCGCTGATCAACTAGCCAGGTTCATTAGAAACAAATGGAGCCAACTTGTCAACATTAAGCCACATAATGTCGTATGTAGTACAAAAGACTAACTATCCATTGCCAATCCACTGCCCTGCACTAACAGCTGATATGCTCATAAGTGCGTACGAAACTTAAGCAGTAAGTAAGCAAAGTCTACTTGTCCGTAAGGTGATGAGATGACATTGCCTTGTGTTTCAAAATAGGACCTTCTCCTACAAGACGATTGCAAAAGACAAATGCTATTCAATCGGTTTTGTGCCAAGCTTTTCGAAACCACAATAGAACGCATAGAACGTTGGTTCGATTACAATTCCAGTGATTACACACAAATCTAATTTGTACCTGATGTCAACGCCCAACCACATGGATATTCACATAACCACAGCCTCATATCTCATCGCCTGGTCGGTTCACAAGGTGCGGACAGACTTCATTTAATAAATTCACTCACTCACTTACGTCGTCGGTCGAAAATCAAATAATTTACCAGTTTATCGTAGCTGCTTCCCCCCTAGGATCAATTGACCAAACCTGACCTGGATAAAATACCAACAACGGCAACAACATTTCCCAAGGTATGTCACATCATCCTGAGGTGTAATAACTCATCCATAACATCGATCCAGCTTGGTGACATTCACCATGTGAATTGGTTTTCTTCCGTCCAATTGTTAGATAAGTGAAATACGCAGACACATCATGAAACCACAATCATCCCAAAGGATCTATTTAAAGCTTAAATAACTACTGAGTTTTGAATTACTATATTTCAGTGTGGTTTGGAATGTTCTTTTGGTCGGAGACAATGTGTCTCTATTACGTAACCAGACAGAAGGGTTTCTTTTGACACAGCCACCCTTTACTCAGTCAATGCTCGGAATGTATCGCCAAAAATGTAAAATTCCCCTTCAAAGTAATTCAATTAGCGAAAGATTGTTAAAAAATCGCAATCAACATACGAAATTTTGCTAATTTACACGGTAGGTACCCGCACATCTTCATCAGTCATTCCGCATAATTTGCAGTTTCATTCATTATCTGTTAGGCAGGGAAGGAAAGAATAATTTATTCCACCTCAGGACTCTACCTCAGATGTGTCATTCTGTCTGTCTGTTGTGCAAGTCAATCCTTATCCACATAACCGCTTGTAATAGTAGATACAGACCGCCAACAACATGAATTCGTCGCTCAACCACGTCCAACTGGTAATATGTACTCATATCATGCACAACACATACTGTGAGGTGGGCACTTGTAGTTAATTTGAATCCTGGCTGCACTTACCGTTGCGGTGTAGCTTGCAATTTAGCTGTAGGTAGTGACTTAATGAGCTATAAGTGAAGCATCCATTTGAGCTGAAAACGCGGATGTGGAAATTATTTTTCGATCAACTACAACGGTCCTTATGCGACTAAAGGGCTCGCGATAGTTGTAACGACAAATCAGCGATACGGTTGTGTGTATCCAAGCCAAAGATCAGTAACTGGACGTTTCAGTAAAGTTCAAATATTCATCAGAGTTGGATAATTATTCTGGATTAGATACGTGGCAATGGTAATTGGTTGACGTTAGTCATCATTTTCATAAAATCGAAAAGCAAATACGGCTAATGAATAATTGCTTTAACTACTTAATCTCATTGTGGGGAGAGTATGCTTCAAAAACGGTTGAATCCAGTATTGCCAGATGGAAGATGGTTTCACGGCTTTGAGCTTGATTCAGGAAACCTTAATCGAGGACAGACTTTCTTGGCACTTTAGTCATGAACGATCAGAAGCGAAAGACCTAAGACATAAGGTCTTTAATACTATGCTTCTGTTGTTGACGAACCTTATTCGAGGCACTTGGATATATTTGGAGCTCAGGCCGGTAAGTTATGGAAAAAATACAAAAGTTACGAAGTAGAAACAAGGCTCGAATACGGACGGCTCTGCTGTTGACTACCCATACAAATGAATAAGGGATAATGAACTTCGGATATCCGTGTGGATCGTTTAATCCTCTAATAAGCCACTTTCAGCCGAGCAACACTACACCCCTACCCTACACTGCTGCAAAGAAGTCAAAACCGCTCTCCAAGAAATGCGATGGGATGGACCGGACAGAAAGAGTATGAAAATGCGACATCGAATATGGCGATTGCTATGGACTGTAAAAGCAGCACCTTGCACGCGGATTTTTGGTCATGAGTTTTCGGCGTGAACAAGCGTCTCGTAGGAATCAGTTTGAAGGCTAAATTTGCCAACATAAGCCTGATATGCGCGCACGCCCCCACAGGGGGGAAAGATGCTTTCTATGAGCTCTTGAACAAAACCTGCGAGTTATGCCCTAGCTATGACATTAAACTTGTCCTATGTAAGAGAGGGCATCTTTGGAAACACTGTCGGAAGATATATCTTGCACGACACTACCTCCGATAGGTAGTCGACTCAGGCTAATCGACTTTGTAGCGGGACCGCTAACACGCGGTTTCTCCACCTCGATATTCAGAAGGGGACAATCAGCGGTCAACCCGATTGCCCACATTGCGATCGTCGCAACATACTCCTCCAGTTTAATGGATGTCCCAACGTTGCGAGGAGATAACATCATCTCGGACCATTTGTTGTAGCGAAGGTTCGGTTGCGAATGTCCCGAACAACGCCACGACTATCTAATATTTTGAGCAATTTCGACGTCAAATCGCAGGATACAATCGCAGGAGATCGCCAAGTCCTTTCCCGATCGAGTCTCTTCTAAACTCTTAAGAGGCCCTCATCAAGCATCGAAGACCAGTGGCAACACTGCCAAAAATCCATCAGCAATGCCGATTCTGATGTTTTGGGTTTCATCCGGCCACTACAATGAAGCCCCTAGTTTGATGACGAACGCCGGCAAGGGCATGTAGCTAAGCAAGATGCATTCAAACTCAAAGCCATTCTGCATAGAAGAACTAGAACTGCTCACGAGTTTTATGAGTAGAAGAGGAGAGACAGTAAAAACGCGCGGTCGAGAGAGATGCTACCCCAGGAATGGTATTCGGAAGAAAGAAAAGCATGCACAGACACAATCCCCGAACGAAAGCCTGTAGAGACGGAGAAAGGAACATCGTAGTAGAGGCGCAGTCGGTGCTGAGGATTTCGAAAGAGCATATCCTCAGCCTACATATTACGGTGATGCCGAACCAAATACCACTGTCAGGCAGAATGAACATTTCCACTTGGACGATGTAGGCAAACAATCTCGTCCATCCAACTAAAAATCCAACAGAGCTGCTGGGGCGGACGGCCTGACTGCCGAACTCTTGAAACCAGCAAGCGATGGCTTGGTAAAGTTCATTCACCAACTCATTTCCAAAATATAGTCAGACGAAAGTATGCCCTATGAATGGAACCTCAGCCTCAGCCAAGAGATCCTCAAGAAAGGAGACCCTCTGAACTGCGCCTACTACAGAGGCATTAGTCTCCTTGACATCGCATATAAGATCTTATCTGCTGTATTGTGTGAACGCCTGAAGCCGTTCGTCAACAACCTGGTAGGTTCATATTAGTGTGGCTTCAGGCCAGGAAAGTCCACCATCGACCAGATATTCACACTACGGCAGATCTTGGAGAAGACCCATGAGCTTCAGATCGATACCCACCACCTATTCATCGATTTTAAGTCCGCGTATGACAGCATCTATAGAGACGAGCTATATAGAGCAATGTTTAGTTTTGGCATCCCTGCCAGACTCGTCCGTCTGTGCAGGATGAAGATGGAGAATGCACGCTGCTCCATCAAGATCGGTAAACACCTTACCGAGACCTTTGATGTCAAAAAAGACAAGGTGATGCGCTGTCATGCGATTTCTTCAACATCATACTTGAAAGATTAGTGCAAAACTCACGCGCAAACACAAGAGGCACAATCTTTCAAAAGTCCCTTCAGCTACTCGCATACGCCGACGATATTGATATAATTAGAAGAAAGCAGCGTGATGTCAGTGGCGCTTTCGCGAGTATTGAGACGGAAGCGGCGAAAATGGGTTGAGCGGTCAACGAAGGCAAGCTCAATTATATGCTGTCAAGTGAAAAGGACACCCATCACCTACATCTCGGATAGAACATCGCCTTCGATAGCTATAACTTTGATGTGGATAAGAACTTTGTCTACCTAGGCCCCACCATAAACTCAGAGAATGGTCTGACACCAGCGCTGAAATCAGACGAAGAATAACTCTTGCCAATCGCTGCTTCTTTAAGCTAAGAAGGCAATTGAATAGCAACGCCCTCTATCGAACAACAAAAGTAACCCTTTAAAAGACCTTTATACTCCCAGTCCTGATCTAAGGCGAAGAAGCATGGGCCTTGTCAGAAATGGCAGAGGGTGCTCTTGGTTGCTTTAAGAGAAAAGTTTTTCGAGTGATCTTCGGTCCCGTCTGCATTGAAGGTGAGTGGAGTAGGAAATACAATGACGAACTCTATGGACTGTACAGCGATATCAACTTAGTGGGAAGAATGAAGATGGATGGACATCAACGCCGCGGTCCGAAAAGTCTTCGAATCCGATGCTGAGGTATGGCGCAGTAGAGAAAGAGGAGGGGGGAACCTCGAAGTAAAATTGAAGGGCTTAACTTTCATGACATCATGCCTATGCAAAGAGTTGGGCTAAATACCCTGAATCTACAATATATCAACGGAGAAATATTTCAAAGAGATTCAAAATTGAAAGGTGGTAATCGCAGCAATCGCTGGAACACCGTTTTAGTCCCCGATCTCGGCAAAGCTGGTTATTAACCTGCATGAAGTTCTGAATGTCTCTATCATAGATAGCAAGAATCCATCATAAATGCCGCAATTGATGTGCTACTTCTATTACAAAACAAAGCGATTGATGAAGAAGAATGTTTGTGATACTCAAGAAAGAATAGAAAAAAGCGTTGCAGTTGAACACTTCTCTGTAGTTTAAAGCACCTATGACCACAAAAATTCACAGTGAAAGTGAAAAATCACATGCAGGCAGTGGCAAGTGGTGGGTGCGCAAGCGTAATTTACCTCCTCACACTTATGCGTGGGTTTGTATGGATCCCAACTGCCCTTAGTTTGCTCAAGCCATGTTCTGAGCACAAAGGTGGCGTTCACAAAATCGATGGCCAAGTGGAAAGTTCTATTTCTGTTACGCCGACTTCTCCAATTAATTAGCAGGGAATTTACACCAGGTCTTAAAATGAACAGCCAGTCTTGTGAAAAACAGGTCACAATAGAATCTCACCGATAAGAGCCCATGATTTCCTTCAGGGTGCGTGCGGTGGGTATCTTTCCGAATGACTCAGCGACGAATTCGGACTTTACTCTTGAGGGTTCTACGAGCCTGAACGGTGGCTTCAGTTAAAACTAATGCTAACTCGGTTTCAGAATGGATTAAAGACATGCGGCGATAAAGATGACATTGTGACACATGTAGGGTTTCATGGCCCGTACTCGAACCAAAACAACATCGATTACTTCAACTTCATGTACCTCAGACATATTTTTTCGAAAACAATTTTAAAAATAAAATCACCATGTGATTCATTGCGGCATTTGCCATGCTAACACCTTTTTTCAAATCAGTTGCTTGATTCACTGAAACGATTTAGAGAAATCCAAACGCAACGTATTCATCACAAGACACCTTTATAACGCAATTTTTCTCAACAGACGGGACGGTTCATTTTTAAGAAACAACATTTCCTGTAACTTACAAATTTAATGGGCTCCACACGACCTTTCGAAGACATTGGTCTTACAGCAATCCCAGCAACCCCATCTAAATAACTCCAACATATCTGTTCGTGTAACTCGTATTTCTATGGACACCGCCCTTTTTGTATTGACAACTCTTGAAGCAATTCTTCAGTTGTTCAAGTGTGTTCTGTACTACTGCACAACTGCAGTTTCCAACAGATTTCAATGATGAATCTTTATTCTGTCGATGCTCAGGGTAGCTTGCAATTCTTTTTGAAAACCTCATTCACAAATCGTAAGCGGTTAAAAGTGTCATGTCCTTGCTCCATTTTCCGAGTAAATCTCCCTTGAAAAAAACTCCCTTATTTCTCCTTGAATTTCAGTGAGGGAGGGGGAACAAAAACCATCCCAAGTCTAACTCGTTATTTGAAATTGAAATCAGTTGCCCTGGTCTAATCAAACATTCGCAAGATTACACCACACGAGCAATCAAAATTAAATTCTTCAACGACACACATGGGTGCAGTCGAAAAAAACGGGATTAAATTAAAAACAGAGTAACGATAGTGAGACGGTGCGGCTTGGTGTGGCGTGGCGTTACATGGCGTGTCGGTGCAATCCGGGGCAGTGTGCAACGCTAGCAAATAATCTAATACGAATGCCATTTCAGAGTGAAACAGAAGGACGAAGAAATGAATTGTGAAAAAAAAAAATGGAAAAAACCAGAGCAAGTCCAAGTGCTCCACTAAAAAGATTGATTTCGGCACGTTTTTCTATTACAGCTACCCAGTTCCTCCGGCCCAGGATATGAACTTTAACTTCGAGCCAACAGATGATGTATGGAGTGCATGTATCTGGTATCTCATATATGCTTTCTTGGTATCTGGATGCATGCACAAAGCAATGAATTGTGTTTTCCTCTGATGTTGCAATAGCTTGTACACTCTACCATCCTGGTATTTCCTTACAACGTATCCACTTTTGTTTTTTCTTGTTTTAGATGCATTAAATATTCTTCTATGCTTGGTTGAAGATGGCAAAAGGGATTCTCAGTGCCCTTTTTGCACATGCCACTGCAACAAGCAACGCATGTGGAATATAAATTCGCTTCTCTTTGCAAGGACCCACAAATGATTTCACTCCGATTTCTTACTTTTTTTTTTATTATTTGAATCCTTGGAATGAGGAATCATGTGCGAAGATGAATTTTTATAATGAAAACAGAAATTCGCAATTTGATTGAGTGCATTGTAGAGTGGGAATTTCAAACAGACTTCTTGTCTGTTGTTTCGAATTTTTTTTTTTTGTTATTCTTCGTTACTTTCTAATTGAAAATATGACAGAGCATGTGAATTTATGAGTTTCTCAGAAAAAGTAATGAGAATTGGGTAGAATACCAGAGACAGAAGGAGATTTGCATGGCAAACTTAAGGTGGCATTGAACGCGCAACATGTACGAGTACTCGTATACAAGAGACAATTGATTGGTGACAGCTCATACGAGTAGTACAGTTGAGGAACAATTCATTAAATTTAAGATTTTATTGAATGTTTGATTCTCAGAATTTTAGGAGAAATTTACTGGCAACAGATCTGGCAACTCTTCTCGCGAGCAGTCAATAATCAATCTGAACAGAACAGACCCTATGAAACGTCAAACGTCAAGTGTCAAGATATTCAATTTCGCGCTTCTACTGACATGTCAACACTACACTTTGGGAATTTCTGTGGCTCACGGAAGAAAGGAATGATCATAAAGGTAAGAAATTTCTAAAGGAATAAACCTAAACCTATAAAGGGATTCTCATTACCGTTCCTCTGATCTACAGGAAAAGAATATTTTTAAGGAGAACGAAGTCACCCAAGCACCGCTTTCAAGATCTTGATCATCTGCCGTATTATCTGAGCGCCTGAATCCACTCAACCTAAAGGTGGGCCATCTGTTGGTATCTTTTTGAATTATAAATTATTTCTACACCGAAGACTCTTATGCGAAACTTGCGGTACGAAAGAGATCGATTTACGCTTGAACAACTTTGGAAAATATTGCAAAGTTACTTCCACTTTGGATGCTGTGCTGCCTAAATAGTACGAATTTTGACAGCGAATTGTGGTCAAAATTATGCACCACTTGCAGCTAGTGTACGCATGAATCTGTCCGCGTGTTCATCCTGTGTGCTTAATGGATTATAAACGGTAATTCATTTTTCGATTTCGAAAGTAAAGCTAAATAAAAAACACACAACGATACATCTCTGATGAAAATTTTAATTCCTTATAAAGTTTGGTCTTTGCCATTAAGTGTGGAAAACAATATCATTCAAATGGCCGCCTCAGGAAGATTCATAGCATGCGATTCTTTTGAGGCTTTTTTAAACCACTTTTTCACACATTTCGGGCGGTATCTCGGCCATAGTTTGAGTAATGTTGGTGTTTAATGCATCCAGAGTTCAGAGATTATTCGCGTAAATACGGTCTTTTGCGTGGCCCCACAGAAAAAAAATCTAACGGTGTCAAATCGCATGATCCTGGTGGTCAATTGACATCGCCAAAACGTTAAATTTCGCGACCAGTAAACTTCTCACGCAATAAAACCATAATTGGTCGTGTTGTGTGGCTTGTTGCCCCGTCTTATTGGAACCACATATCATCTAAGTCATGATCTTCAATCGCCGGCCAAAAAATCGGTTATCACTGGACCAAATCGCTTCGAATTGACTGTAACCGTCCGTCCATTGGCATCTTCGAAGAAATACGGGCCAATGACACCTTTCGACCATTGAGCACACCAAACAGTCACTTTTTCTGGATGCAACGGCACCTCTTCGATTAATTGTGGGTTTTCTAAGCCACCAGCGACTGAATGTGAGTGTGCCTTATTACAGAAGAAAATGTTGTTCGAATAATCGGTGTTTATTATCTGTTGTTGCAACACCCAAGAAGCGTATCTACAGCGTTGTGCATGGTCAGCAGGTTTCAATTCTCGCGTAAGTTGAACTTAATAAGGATGGAGATGCAAATCCAATTGCAAAATACGCCATAGTGAGGTGTACGATACTCGTACGTTCAATTGCTGCGAACGCCGGGAAATCGATAAATTCGGATCATCAGCAACACTTGCACTTATAGCAACAATATTTTCGACTGAGCGTGCATTACGATTATGCACAGGCTTTACGACATCAGTAACGCTTCCACTCTCTCCAAATTGTACCGATTGCTTGCGTAGTCGGTAGATTATGACGACCATAATCATCGCGTAATGCGCGAAAAGTGGCTACGTTTGAATCACCACTTTTGTAGTAAGTTTTAATAGTTATAACGCGTTGTTCGATTTAAAAGCGATCCATTAATGTAAATGGCAAACATTCAACTATTACGACACTTCAAATGACAGCTGAGTTTGCTAGGCGTCAAATGCCAGCGGTATCAACTTAAAACTACGAAATGAATGACCCTGTATAATAGCTGTTACCGAAAGATTGCCTCAATGCACCAAAGTTCTCCGAACTTCAACATCAGTACCACTAGCCTGGAGGGAATTTTGCATAGGGTTTGTTGTGTGCAAATCACGCCTCAAAAATCCTCCATTTCTCATTTCCTTCGATCTGCTTACCGTTCCAGAGGTGACCTGAGGTACCCCGAGGATAGAGCCATACGGATGGCCTGTAGACTCTCCGGCTGGACGGAGCTTCGTTCAAGTCATTCAAGAATCTATGTATTGCACACTCAGTTCAAAATTGTGTAATCAGTGAATTCGTTGGAGTTTTTTTTCGGAATGGGCTGCCTTAAGATTAATGCTGTGCGAGCAATCTAAAAACGCTTCTGACACTAAAAAGAAAATACTGTTTGAGCTATTCGTAGTATAGAAGCCGAATCCATCGAAAATGTATTGAAAAATTTAGCCAACAGGATGCCCTACTGCCAAGCCACCCTAAGTTGCCTTTTGAATGGAATAATACTACATAATTAGTAGGATGGTTTACCCTTTTAAAACAAACAACAATCGTTAAAAAATACTGAACGGTATTTTATGTTATAGCCTTTTCAAAAAGATACCAACAAATGGCCCACAATTTAGTTAATCCATATCACTGCAGTCTCTGGGTAAAAATCAACTTTCAATCGAAATTTCAGATCGGCACTCACCATCTATTTGTCGGCCGCATATGACAGAAAGCATAGGGACAAGCTGAACATTGTACACTAGTTCAGTGATTTGAAAACACCGTTACACTCTACAGCTGGTACAGGAAGACTATGCTGCTCGTGGTCGGTAGCGGATTTAATTTTAGATAAATCAACCAGCTAGCAAGTGACTTTTTCTAATAAGCAGCAAAAGTGGCACCCGGATGAGAATGATGTAATTAGACGAACACAAAAGGACGTCAGTGAAGCTTTCGTGAGTATTGAGGACGAATCAGCCAAAATAGTGTAAAGGGTAATGAACGCCAGCAAAGTACCTCCAAAACTTAGTCAGATCGTTATGAATTCAAGATGGTTTGGCTCCGCACTTACAAGCAGCAACTATATCATTTTAGAAATCAGATTTACTCTTATTAATTAATGTTCCTTTGGGCTCAGGGGACAATTGAATAGCAGAGCTGTCTTCTTAAACCAAACAGGCTTTGTACAAGTCTCTTACAAAAACAGTCCTATTCTATGGCACCTAGGACTGAACCTTGTCGAAAGGGGATGAGGAAGCACTTTGCCGTTTCAAGTCAACGATATTGCGATGATAATCAGCCCAATTAAATGCGAGGTGTATGGGCTGTACAGCGACAGAGGACTACGGCACTTAAGGTGGTAAGTTCACGTTTTTAAGGCGAATTCAGAAACAACCCCCATTAAACTTGCCAAATAGGCCAATAAATTAAGGCAGTGGATTACGAAAAATGGCCCCTGCGAAGTAGAGTATATTCGAGTATTTGGTTGGAACGGATCATACGGTAAACTATAGCCTCCTATATCAATGAAGTCGAAAATGATTTAACACTATGCCCTACTTTTTGTATAACATCCTTAATCGTACACAGGATGAAAGGGTGGTGAGATGACATGGCTCGGAATTTTAAAACTCTGTCAGGACAAGATCACGCTACTTCTGAAACAAGACATTTTAGATCCATGCACAATACATATCTCTTCTTCAAAGGATGAGGCATTGCTTTTTGAAACTTTTAATTCAAGTTGTCTTGGAAGATTCCAAGTCTGGTATCCACATAATAAATGACGGTATACCCCAGGGCACTGTTCTGTCCCCGGCACTCTTTTTTTATATTCATCAATGATCTCTGGTCTGCTACTTCTTATTCAATATATTCCTTTTCTGACAACAATACACCCTATTTTTCATATTCGTTTCCGGACTTACGTCCCTTGTCTTCAGAATATTTTAAGCTCATTAAATACCGATATCAACAGGGTAGAATTTAGTACTTCCAAAACATAAGTACAGCACTTACCCATTATCCATGAATCCATGGATCGTCGAAACCGACAAAATTTCTCCTTTCGTTATGTGTGTCAATGAGAAATTACGTTTGAACGTCCACTTATTCGATTTCGTCAAAAATGGCTCGAAGTGTCTGAGCCAAGCTCACTTTCGGAATTCTGTAACTCTCCTAAGTCACAACTCTCCTAGCCATTATAACCTTCAAACATTTAAAACCAACGTACATGGGAACTTTTTTTCATTTTTTCCTCTTTAACATTCCTTCGCCCGTGCTGTGTGCAAACATTTTACTGGTTTACTAGAGTCTCGAGGGGGCAAAGCAAAAACATTTGCTATTCTTAATTTATGGTGAAAGGTTTTTTTTTGTTCTTTTCTGAGCTCTTTCCCTTAGTTTATGAATTTTGGAGCTATTCTTGCGAATTGACCTTTTCCTCTTCTTGGTTGGGGCTGATTTTTTTCTCGGCTGGGGCGTTTTGTTGGGTTTTCTTCACACTTTTTGCCGGCAAAAGTTGTTTTAGGTTCCTAGGTTTGTCTAGATTTGCTGTTTGCAGCTGAAATGATGTTTAGTTAGGCTTAACTGCAAAGATTTGAATTAGTTTAGTAGAACTTCTTCGGCTGAGGTTTCCTTTTCGGATCCGTTTTTTCCATGCCTGTAACAGTAGCTCGATAACTCGACGTTAAGAACCTCTTCGGAACCCCGAAACTAAAGAACTTTAAGGGTGCATACCATAGTATTCACCCGGCGAGGAAGAATATACACGAAGGGTCCAATTTGGAAGAGGAGTTCAGTTTATATCAGAAGAGTTATTGGAAAATGTGTATAGAGCAGATCAAAACTCATAAATCGTAGGCCAAGTGTAAGAGAATAAGTATGAAATCCCAGCCAATTTAAGGCCCATCTCAGGGCCCCATGAGGGCTTAATCGTGATCGAACTAAATTTGATCCCTAGTGTTTGTGCGGTGCAGAATTGAACTTCTTAGATTGTCGAAAGTGGGTTAAGGTGAAGAAAACTGGCGACCGTTGAGGGACTTAAACAACAAGACGAAGAAGAATTACTCCGAGAGCAGGACAAGGAGGATCCAGTTTCAATTGTATCGAAGATAGATTGTTCCTATCTAACTATAACAAATTTGTTTTCCGCGATGTCGAAGAGTCGCTGGAGCAGTTTAGCGGAGAAGGAGAAAGGGGTTACGCATGTGAATGGAACGACGTGCAGAAATACCTTTATGCACGCGAGCTGTTGAGAGGAGCTGCAAAATTGGCTGTGGAAATAAATGAGGGTACAACCAATTGGAGTAGGTTGGAGGACTGTTTGGCTAAGGAGTTTGGGAAACAAACATCCGGTAATGAAATCCACCCACAACTGGCTTCTAGATGAAAAGCAGCATCCGAAAGCTACTTAGCATACCTGTACGCTATGGGGCAGATACACAGTCAAGGAAGTGAGGACGAAACATCACTGGGAGAGAATATCATCAGTGGAATACAAGATACCGTGAGCAACAAAGCTGTGCTATTTGACCCTTGAAGATCTTAAAGCAAGAATGGGGACGTACCAAAATATGCAGCGGCAAATGCCGAAACAAAACCCGAGACAAGCCGAAATCATAGCGAGACGCCAGCAAAGGGCGCAAAGAGATGTCACAACTGCGGTGCCATGTCGCACTTAACTCAGAACTGCCCGGACAAAAGCAAAGGAACACGGTGTTTTAAGTGCAGTCAATTTGGACATATCTCTCCAAATTGCAAGGCGAAAAGTGAAGCGGCCTCAACGTCAAAAGGGATAAACGAAGTAAAGCGTATTGAACTCGACGGTAGGCTCTCAAGGTCTATATAGGTATTTAATGCAAACCATATCATGCCTTTGTGGACAATGGGAGCGACGTGTCTTTTATCAGCAAATCGTTTTATCAAGAAGTTGGAAGACCTATCATCAGACCAGGAGTGGTCGTTAAAAGGTTCTGAAACAAACCACAGAGGACATTGGATGCGTGTTGGCTGAGTTTGCAGATCGAGGTAGACATCCATTGGGTTCGTCAATACGAAGCCGGAGATATAATAATGCGTCGACAGAACGACTATCGATTATAGTTGATCCGACAGAAGGACTGGACCCAAGAGGTTCTTTGATTCCTTGCCAATTAGTTCGAGAAGAACGGGAAGCAAAAACCAAACCTCAGATTTAAGGATCTTTCTTACTTCCCCAGATGGGTTAATCCCTAGCTATTTGCCTCCAGCTTCATACGCTGAGTTGGCTGAAGTCCTTTTCCAACTAGGAACGCTAGATTAGGCATGGTCTTATTTTGTTCTTTTCTTCCACCACAGTTCTAGTCATCTCAGGCTGTAAATCAAAATAAACATCCAAGCTTTGCTGGCCAGCAAATAATAAGAACTTGGGCAAAAGTTCGTCTCTGTACTGAGTTGGATGTTATCCAAGTGCAAAAGGATTAAACGTAGTAAAAAAAATAATAATGATTTGGCAGCGTAGTTCCTTAGAAATCTTCTGTAATACTGCCACCGATTCTCGCTGAAACATTTTCATTTGTTTTATTTATTTCCTTTATTTTTCCCAAAGCCCTTTTGGGCAAATTTATTTTCTCCAAAAAGGCATCTAAGCTGTCATCCGAAAAACAAAAATCCTCATTGCATTAGAAAATCTCTTTAAAGGACTTTACTTTACGAATCTGTGGCCTTTTGGCATACCCAAGCAAACACATATGCAAAAATAATGAAACGAAAAAAATACGCTCATGAAAATAGCCCTTTGTGGCCATCCTCGGACTTTGTTTTTCCTTTTTTTTTTTAATTTAGAATTAGACTTCCGGACCATGGTCGACCAACATTAGCACCTGAACCAACAGCATGGCTAAAGACGAAGACTCTGTTTATTTTATTATGTTGACTTACAAACGCCTAACGAAGAGGAATCCCTTATTTCCAAGAGAAATATTTACTTTGCAAAGTTTTATGTAAAATTGTGAAGGACTCAAACCAATACTTGTATTTAGCTAGAGGACACGTAACAGCGAGTGAGTGCAAAGTGCTGAGAATATGAAGCCTTAGCGATTCATTGAAACGACAAAGAAGAGTCAAAGGAATGAGCAATGGGACGACGAATTTTGTTCAAATAGTTGCTATTGTAATCCATGATTTAATTTATATAGCAGTCAAACCATGATGATGTTGTTAGCAAGTATTCGGCTTCAATAGAGAGGTGTATCATCTCCAAACAGACAAAAAACCCTAAAATTTAGAGGAGCTGACTAGGTATAATCGAGGCGGATTGCAGTGGAAGAAAGCATCATTCACAGTCCACACATTTTCTGTCAGTGAAGCAACAACTCCAGGCATTATTTTGACGATACTGATCAATGTCTGCTTATCCGGAGGATTTTACAAAATTGTTCAATATTTTCAGCTTAAACAGCAATTATTGAACTCAAAATCACGGTAAACCGATATTGAGTAACACGGTGTAGGCGTACAATATTCAGTTTAAAAAAATCCATTCCGACCTAATTATTTCAGACCACCAAAAGGTAATGCGCTGACATGTGATATAAAGGGCGGAGATCTTTACATTGGTAACACTGTTTTACCAAGTCATCGCATGCCGCTTTGAAGAACTCTGCAGTCAGGTCGTCAGCTTCTGCAGCTTTGTTGGACTTAAGGTTAGATATTGCTATTTTCACATAATCCAGGTCGGGTGGACGGAATTGCTAGTCTTCATCGTCCTGAAGTAGGATGTCTCAATTTCCTCGACCGCGCGCTTCTAATGCTCCTCCCTTTTCCTTGTGTGAAGCCGGTGTTCGTCTCTTCTATTTTGCTCATAGAGCTCGTGAGCAGCTCTAGTCTTTCTATGCAGAGCCGCTTTGAATGCATCTTGCAAAGGTATGTACCGGCAACTACTTGTCGGCATTCGTCCTTAAACCAGGGTATTTGTTGTGATGGCCGATGCTCGATGCTGGCGGGAAGGGACATCTTAAGAGATAAAGAGGAACTCGATCGGAAAAGGATTTGGTGATCTCTTGCGATTGCAGCCGCCCGATGTCGAAATTTCTCAGAGCGTTAGCTTGTGATTGCCGTCTTCGGCATACCCGCAGCCGTGCCCTACAACAAGGTCTGATCGATGTTGGCTCCTTGGAACGTCCGGAAATCTATTATAATACTAGAGGAGTGTCTTGCGTCGATCCCAATGTGGTAAGTCGGGTTGCTGGCTGATTGATCAGGAGTTCTATAAGTCCCCTTGTATCGGGTTTTCCAATAGAGTCTTGACAACTTTGAATTTAATTTGTGAACGCACTCTTTCACTAATCATCAAACTGTCACTGTCAGTTTATTCAGTAAACTCAACATTTTCATCATGGTAAAGTACACGAACGAGCAACATCTGCAAATTATAAAAATTTTCTACCGAAATTCGGAGTCGGTGACTGCAACTTTAAGAGCGTTAACTCTAATTCTCGGTCGTAATTCTCGCCCTAGTAGACAGGTAATAACAAGTTTAGTGCAACAATTTGAGTCTATATATTCGTTGTGTGACGTTGCCGTGTCAGTGAGACAACGGGTTGGTCGAAGTGTCGAAAATATCGCTGCCGTTCAGGCGTCCGTAGCAAACGATCGAAATCAGTCAATTCCACGGCGTTCTCAAGAATTGGACATCGCTCAGACCACATTATGGCGTATTTTGCGTAAGGACCTTGGTTTACATCCATACAAGATCAAACTGACTCAAGAATTGGAGCTGATGGACCATTTGAAGCGACGTACGTTCTCCGATTGGGTCCCGGAGAAGATGCGCCAAGATGGTGAATTTCATCGCAAAATCATCTTCAGTGACGAAGCTCATTTTGGGCTCAATGTGTTCATCAATAAGCAAAATATGCGAATGGTCAGCGTTATCGCGCCATGATCACCGATTATTTTTGGCCCGAATTGGAAGATATGGATTTGGACGACATGTGGTTTAAACAGGATGATGCCACAAGCCACACGGTACACGTTACAATCGATTTATTGAAGAGTAAGTATTGTGAGCGTGTTATCTCAAAAAATAGGCCAGTCGATTGGCCGCCTCGTTCGTGCGATGTAACGCCGCTTGACTATTTTCTGTTTGGCTACGTTAAGTCATTGGTTTTTGCCAACAAGCCGACGACGTTGGAAGAGCTAAGAGCCAACATCGAACGCGAAATAGCGGTCGTTTCGGCTGAAATGTGTGGCCGAATCGTTAAAAATTGGGTCCAACGAATCGACCGCTGCAAATGTGCCCGCGGTGGCCATATGAACGAAGTCGAGTTCCATTCATAAATGTTTTGATTGTACTTAAGTTTTTGAAATATCTCAAATGGTTTGCGTTTTATTTAAAAAAAAAAAAAGTTGTCAAGCCCTTATTGGAAAACCCGTTATATATCAAAATGTGAGAACGGCCACACTCCGCCACAAAGTCGATTAACCTGAAGTGCCTTCTGATAGTACTACCATAGATGCCTGCTGTTTCTAGCTTTGCACTAAGATCGCAGAGAAAGTTTTGTTCAAGAGCTCGTAGAAGTTATCATTGGTGTCATCATCTTTCTCTACTGCGAGTGCGTGAGCAGATAGAAGGTTAATGTTGAAAAGTTTAGCCTTGAAACGGTTTGCAACGAGGCGCTCAAGACATCTTGCGTCTTGGCGTAAAAGGCGCTGCTTTTACAGTTGATAACAATCGCCGTAGTGGATGTCGCAGCTTTTCATCTTCCTTTTGTCCGAGTTAACGATCACAGTTCTTGGATGGCGATAACATCCGCTTTGCAGTAGTCTAGGGTCTCCATTAGTTGTTCGGCTACAAGTGGCCTATTAAGGGACCTAATATTTAACGTGCATATGTCGGAGTAGCCCGCAGAAGGTCTCATTTGTTCGTTTCAGGATTTTTCTTCACCGTTGATTCCATCTGTAAAATTCGTCCGCTGTCCCGTTTATAGTGTTCCGTTTTTTATCTGCTGGCCAGCACTCGCGCTTATTAGTTTAGCAACGGACACCACGTGACGTGCACGTGACAGTTACCATGTTAAGGTTTTATAAGCACAATTGAGGTGAAGATTGTTACTTCGTACTTGATGGAAAATGTTGCGTTAAGATCTTGGTCTACGTGTTTACAAGATTCAAATTGTATCCATAGAAATTGAAGCCACACAAACGGACTTGGTCGTGAAGAAAAACCTTACCTCGTCGATGCGGCATCATATTCCCAATCGAGGTGACTAACTTTAAACAATCATTACAGTGCCTGGTTCTTAAAATTTGCCAAAGGATTGCCCTCATTAGCAAAGATACCTTTCTTTTGTCTTAAAGCCAAGGCTTCCATGTGTAAATAAATTTTGAAGTAACTGTATTTGAAACAGGGGTATTTACCTTAAACTGATTGCACTGACTTGTGTCGTCTGGGGCACTGAACCCAAGACAAACCCAACCAGCTTTTCAACATTGCCAGACGGGCAATCAGTTAAGGTCGATTTATTGTTTCTACCGGGCAGTTGTAACTCGTGTTTGCTAAAGGTATACAGTAGCCAGCCCGAATAAACAACAAGCACAGGTCTACGCATTTGAACCGCTGCAAAAGAAGAAATTTGGGAAAATTTTAAAACTTTAACCTCTGACCCAACCTATGCCCATCCCAACTTAAATTTTTCTCGAGAACCCTCTGCTCTGGTAATTTAAAAGAAGATTGCGAATTCCGGTTGCCTTTTGACACGTTTATTTATTTTCTTTTGTTTTCACCCTCTCTTTCTTCGTTTATTTTTGTACCTGTGTACCTCTTCCACCTGAATTTTTCCCACTCCCAATCACCCCGCCATGCTCCCGGCCATCCTAACTAAAGGTATCCTCTGGACTGTGTGCCCTGATCCCTGAATCATTTAGGGATAATTTTAGGGATTCGCTTTTTTTTATCACTCCATCTTGCCTTTGTGTTTGTCTTCTTCAGGTTGGTATTCTATGGGGGGTAGGTGTCTTCTTACGCTTCCCTACAAGTATGTTCGGATAGATAAACAAAAAAAAAGTAAATATTTCCCTGATTACAAGGTAAACAGATGCCTCAAGAATTTTCTTTCGTTCTCGTGTTCATTGTTAATTTGTTGGTGTTGTCATTTCTTTAAAATTGCTGATATTTCAGGGGCAAGAGTCGCTTGATATTTTCGATTAAACGGAAAGATAAAAATTCTATGGGTAAACGATGTTGAAGGAATTTATTGGGGAACCTTAAAATTCTTGAGATTGGTTAGATACCTTTGATTTGGTTAAAACTTTTTACCGATCGATATCTGTCGAAATTACCATACGGCTAGACATAGTTTGCTTGGGTCAAGTAAGTATCATAAAAAGATTGTTTGCAGAGGACTGAGGCAAATGAATGTGTTTGAAGAATAAAATGGAATCCCATTCCATAAGCAAAGGTAAGCCCTTTCTATGTTTGAAGCGACGGTGAATAGGTAGTTGGAAAAATTTAAATTTCTTTGCAAAATTGTTTCAATCTGGTTGGTAATCGAGTTGCATTTTATTAGAGAATTCCTACCATATTTTCAATAGATGCTTGCGCGCTGTCTGACACCTAGACACATAAAGAGGACTTGGATTGGTCCGCATTTGTTTTAATCCACAGCCTCCTGCAGCACTCAATTATTTAACCTGATCTAAATAGTGGACCATTTGTTGGTACTGACTCTAGAAAAATCAAGCTCTGTTCAATATTTTTCAACGGTTGTTACTTTATTGAAACTACCGTTGTTGCTTATTTAACTACAGAACATTATTTCATTCAAATGACTGCCCCGGTTGGCTCGGCAGTAGACCATCCTGTCAACTCAATATATCTAGAATTTTGATATTTTACGCATCTGGATGGTAACGATTAGTATAAGGCCTCGTAGAAGTAGCATCTCCCGACAAGTGCTGGTTCTTTAAATAACGAGAATGAGCCCCTGCAGCCGAATACCTTGCAGCTCTGCCAATAAGCCCTACTTCACGCCTCCCCGTGGCGCCATTTGGGAATCTCACTAGAGATTGCGAAGTGAAGGGGGCAAATGGCGAGTTTCCTGCGCCATTAACCAGGATTAGTGCCGGAAAAACAACACAAGACCTTATCCGGGCTATTCCGACATATTTGGAGCTCAGGGCGGTAAAGATTTCCAGGACTTAGTCAGGGTCTTGTAAAGGAGATGGTGGCGGACGAGCCTTATATGGGCCAACGGCAGCGCTCACATCCCGGAACGGGTTATTGGCTTCGGTTAAACTGACCCCTCGTCCTAGGCGTATTAAAAATGGAACTGGTCCTCCAGGTTGGGGGTTGTGCCCCGGGGTAACTGCCCGGCCATTTAAAAAAAAAAACATAAGTTGCGACGCACCAACAAGCCTCGGATATGGACGGATCAACTGTTGACAACCCACTCAAACGATTTAAGGACAATGAGCTTCGGATATGCACGTGGAATGTTAGTTCCCTTAATAGACCACGTGCAGCCCAGCAACTAACGGAGGCCCTAGACTGCTGCAAAGCAGACATAACCGCCATCAAAGAAATGCGATGGGATGGGCCGGACAAAAAGAAGATGAAAAACTGCGACATCTACTACGACAATTGCTATCGACGGCAAAAGCAGCGCTTATTTGGATGCGGATTTGTTGTCGGAGGCAGACTAAGACGAGAAGTCCTCAGCCTCCGGCATGTGAGCGAGCGCCTCGTAGCAATCCGCATCAAGGCTAAATTCGCCAACATAAGCCTTATATGCCCGCATGCCCCCACAGAGGAGAAAGATGACGACACCAAGGATGCCTTCTACGAGCTCCTCAACAAGACCTACGAGCAATGCCTTAGCCTCGACATTCAAATTGTCCTCGGTGATTTTAATGCAAAGCTAGGAAGAGAGGGTATCTTTGGTGGAACAATTGGAAAATATAGCCTGCACAACACCACCTCCAATAACGGATTCAGGCTAATCGACTTTGCGGCGGGGCGAAACATTGTCATGGCTAGCACGCGGTTCCCACATCTCGACATACACAAGGGGACTTGGAGAACTCCTGATCAATCAACAGTCAACCCGATTGATCACATTGCGATCGACGCAAGACACTCCTCCAGCATTATGGATGTCCGTACGTTCCGAAGAGCCAATATCGACTCGGACCATTACCTTGTTGTAGCCAAGGTACGGTTGCGGATATCCCAAACTACGCCAAGACAAGCCGACGTCCGACGGCTACAATCACAAAGATCGCCAAGTTCTTTTCCGATGGAGTGTCTCTCAATCTCTTAAAAGGTCCAATACCGCCAGCACCAAGCATCGAAGACCAGTGGCAACACTGCCGAAAAGCCATCATAGACGCCGCTGCAGATGTACTGGGTTTAACCTGACCACCACAACAAAATCCCTGGTTTAGTGACGAATGCCGGCAAGCACATGCAACTAAGCAAAAGGTACGCAATTAGGCACTGCAAAAAAAGACCAGAGCTGCTCATGAGCTCTATGAGCGGAAGAGGAGAGACGAATACCCGCCTCTCAGGAGGAAGAAGACAGAGCATGAGAAGCGCGCGATCGAGGAAATTGAGAGATGCTACTCCAGGAATGAGGTTCGGAAGTTTTACCAAAAGGTAAAAATAAAATGCCGAGGAAACAAACCCCGAACCGAAGCCTGTAGAGATGAACAAGGGAACATCGTAGTAGAATCACCGTCGATGCTGAGGATTTGGAAATACCATTTCTACAGACTGTACAACAACGCTGACGAACCAAATACCTCTGTCAGGCAGAATCAACCGAATCAACCTTTCAATTTGGACGATGATGACCAACAATTCCGTCCACCCGACCTGGATGAAGTGAAGATAGCCATATCGAAGCTTAAGTCCAACAAAGCTGCTGGAGCTGATGGCCTGTCTGCCAAGCTCTTCAAAGCGGCAGGAGATGACTTGGTAAGGAGCATACACCAACTCATCTGTAAAATATGGTCGGACGAAAGTATGCCTGATGAATGGAACCTCAGCATTGTTTGTCCGATTCTCAAGAAAGGAGACCCTCTGAACTGCGCCAACTACAGAGGCAACAGTCTCTTTAAGATCGCATATAAGATCTTATCTGCCGTATGGTGTGATCGCCTGAAGCCGTTCGTCAACAACCTGATAGGTCCATATCAGTGTGGATTCAGGCCAGAAAAGTCCACCATCGGCCAGATATTCACACTACGGCAAATCGATTTTAAGGCCGCGTATGACAGCATCTATAGAGACGACCTATACAGAGCAATGTCTAGTTTTGGCATCCCTGCCAAAATCGTCCGTGCAGGATGACGATGGAGAATGCACGCTGCTCCATCAAAGTCGGTAAAGATCTTACCGAGACCTGTGATGTCCGGAAAGGATTTATACAAGGCGATGCGGTGTCATGGGATTTCTTTAACATAATGCTTGAAAGAATAGTGCAAAACTCACGAGCAAACGCAAGAGGCACTATCTTTCAAAAGTCCGTCCAACTACTCGCACATGCCGACGATATTGATATAATCGGGAGAAGGCAGCGTGATGTCAGTGGCGCTTTCGCGAGTATTAAGACGGAAGCGGCGAAAATGGGCTTAGCGGTCAATGAGGGCAAGACCAAGTATATGCTGTCAAGCAAAAAGGACAACCAACACCGACGTCTCGGGCAGTACGTCACTCTCGACAGATATAACTTTGAGGTAGTTAAGGACTTTGTCTACCTAGGCTCCGCTATAAATACAGACAACGACACCAGCGCTGAGATCAAGCGAAGAATAACTCTTGCCAACCGCTGTTTCTTTGGGTTAAGAAGGCAATTGAGTAGCAAAGCCCTCTCTCGGACAACAAAAGTCACCCTTTATAAGACTTTAATAATCCCGGTCCTGCTCTATGGCGCAGAGGCATGGACATTATCAAAAATGGATGAGGGTGTTCTTGGTTGCTTCGAGAGAAAAATTCTTCGGGCGATCTTCGGTCCCGTCTGCATTGACGGTGAGTGGAGGAGGAGATACAACGACGAACTGTATGGACCTAGCTAGGGTTGTCCTTAGACGGCACGTAATTCCAGCAATGAGGCTCTATGAGTTCCTGGATTTCTGACACCCTATTGGCCAGGAAGGTGATTCTGGTGTATGGTGCCGTTTTAATCCACGTGAGTGCAATTTTCGAATCACTCCAAGCAAATATTTTTGCAGATTGCACCTCCATAGTCTCCACGGTATGCACCAGTAAGTGTGCTAGCAAGTTTTGGAGACAAGTAGATTTGTTGCTGATTTCGCTCCTGAAGTTGACCTCATAAACACAACTGCCACATATGCCTTCTCGGGCGCATCGCACAACCCGTGGATTTCGAGTTGCGAATCGGTTTCCAGATTTACCCAGCGAGGAATCTCTATTGCGTTTAGTGCAGTTAAGTCCATTTTTAACTTATGCCAGGCTGAAACAATTGCTGATGGTAATTCGGCATCCCACGTTTTCTCTTCCTTCCAGATTTCCTGCATTAAAATCCAGCCCATAGGATCGAGCTATGTTGGACAGAACCGTTCGCTTTGTAATCTTTATTGAATCTGCCCAGAGTTTTTATCGCATTTCCTTCATCGAATGAGAGTGGTACGGATGACAACAACATCTCACTATTGCTTGCCCATTTCTGTAGTGGAAAGAGTCCGCGTTTCAACATTTTTCTAAGTTATCGCATCATTTCTATGACTTCGTCTTCCGACTCTTCCCCGTGAATAATGTCATCCACGTAAAAGTTTTCGGTGGCAATTTTAGATGCAAGATGGTGGTCGTCAAGTTCATCAGAAGCAAGTTATTGAAGAGTGCGAACAACAAGGTATGGTGCCGGTTATTTAATAAATTCCCTCTAAATATTAGAACAATAACAATTTTTGAAGTTTAAAGTTTGAAAAGTTTATAAGGAATTGACTCTTTGATTATGAGTTACTCGTACGTAGCGTAGAATACCTTGTCTCTGATATTTTGGGGAGGCTAGGGTTTATTTTTCTTTACTTAGTAATCCCTCATTTAATTTGTATTTTTATTTTACATCATTCGCTCTTTCACAAGAATGAATCTTATCTTTACTTTTGCTTTCTTACTCGTACTTTAAGTGCCTCTCAGATTTTTCCTTCCTCGAACTTGTTTGAATCCTTTTGAGGTTTAGTCACCCTAGCACCTAGAATTCGCACAATTTTAGGATTTCCTTTGTTTCTGTCGCCAAGTTGATGTTGATTGAATTTATTTCGGTAGGTATCTAAATATCTTTTATCGACAAGTAGGAGAAAACTGAAAGTCGAACATCAAACAGACAGATCAACTGAAAATTCAACAGCATAGTCATCTCAACGAAAACACCTTCCTTTGAACTTATTTATGCGTCGTACACAAACTCAAAATTGGTGTCGGTTACGAATGAAAGATTCTAGATACTCGTACTTATGTATTTTCAATTTTCACAGGTTTATACTCATTAGCACAAATTGCCTTTCATGACGTTTTCGCGTATAAGTCCTTCGAAATAAATATAATTTTCCTGCCTTTTCCCTTTTGACATACAAATTTGAGCTGTCTGCAGAAACAATAAAAGGGATCTATCGCTTGCCTCATGGGATACATTTATAAAGGTCAGCTTTGGTATGTGTATTTGCATAAGAAAATAACCTCAGAGACAGCTTTAAAACTTCGAAAAGCATTGACATGGTATATCGTACACCAAGTTATTCATTTAAACTTCTTAATGCTCTTTTGACTTCTTCGAGAATGACTCGAATTGATTACATTGAACGTAGAGGGTAGATACAATTTAACACACGACATTGACATAGTAAAGGATAACTGAAAGCTTGTTTGCAAAATTCATGCTTCTTTTACAATTTTCACAATTTTTGCAATTTTCGCAATTTTCGCAATTTTTGTTTTTTTTTTTCCTTATTTTCTTTATTCCAATTTACAGCTCCCTATTCATATGGTCCGTCTTTTATTTTTAGCATTTCAAAGGAAAAAAACATATTTTGTAGCGCTACCAACTGTGTTCCAGACACAAAAGCACAGTTGGATGGCAATCTGAGGCGATACTATGGTGGAAGGAATCAATAAACTATTCCACCCATTCGTTGTTCGAATCCGTATTCTAAACCACACGAAGCTTCATAGCAAAAGGCAGAGCCAGTTTCCTCCTTAAAACGGTTCAAACATCATATTTTCCAAACACACTGAATCAGCAGGATGTCTTTAGCGTTTGTTTTTTTTTTTTCATCAATATGAAAGGACTACACAAAAAGGCTTTCATTTGCATCTTGGTGTTTGGCATTTGGTTTTATTCCATTTTGCTGAATCTCACTTGTGGAAACAGAGTGGCAGGAACAAAAAGCTAACTGATGTGCTATTGTGTAACGGCCTTGTTTATATATTTTCTTTTCTCTGACTTAGACTCGGGGAATATCCACTAACCATTGTACTCATATCTGTGCTGCAACCGACGGATATTAACACAACTTGATATCAATATTTGTGGTAAGGTTCATGGTCAAACCAAATAAAGCAGGAAATTCAACTTTCTTGCTAGAGGTACGAGTTGGCAATACTGAGTATTGTGAAGCGATCCTGACTTTATGCCTAAAGAAGTAGCATTTATGAATTTTTAACTGGTCATTCTCCAGTCATAGAGACTCACTGAATATTGAGGCTTTGATTTCGATCGTAGTCTTGACTTTTAACTGGTAACCATTGCCATGAATTTGGCCTTGCACCCTATGTCCTACATGTAAGATCCTGGCAAACGAATCAACCATTTTCCATTTGAACAGGCAAGTCAGTTCCTTGCTGACTCAAAAAGAAGACCGACTTAGTTCAGTGTAACGCTTTTATCGAAGTATGATGATAGTAAAACTACTAAAACTACTCTCTAACACGTTTGCTTAGAACACTTTTTTGATCTCAGCTATTTGTATTTCATAAGCTCTAAGATGTTAGCAAGCCATCCTACAAACATCGACAAGCTCCTTGGGAGAGAAAACTATTCCACCTGGAAATTTGCCATAAGGGCATACCTGGAACATGAAGGACTATGGGAAACGATCGATTATGAGAGTGGTAAAACTGTTGACGTGAATAAAGATGTGAAAGCTAAATCTAAGCTGATACTGCTAGTAGATCCTATAGTTTTGGTCCACATACCGCGAAGAAATTGTGCGACAAACTTCAGCAAGCATTTGATGACTCCGGGCTTACGAGAAAGGTGGGTTTATTGCATGATTTGATAACAAAGAGTTTAGATAGTTGCAGTAAGGTGGAGGAGTATGTCAGGAAATCATGTCCACAGCACACAAACTTCGAAACATAACTTTATAGTAGGTGACGAGTGGCTTGGTACCTTGCTGCTTGCTGGCTTACCCGATTCATACAAACCTATGATGATGGTGATGGAAAGTTCGTCGGCATTTTACATTGAGCACAATAAAAACTCAGATAACTCAACTAATCAGAAATTTAATAAAAATCAAAATTACAGAGCTCACAACAAAGGCCCACGGTGCTTTAAATGCAACAAATATGGGCATATGAGCAAAAATTGTTGCAGCAAGAGGAAAAATGATTTCATCAACAATTCTGACAATAGCACGTTTTATGTGGCCTTTTCAGCTGCAACAGGTCTTGATGACAACAGCTAGTACGTGGACTCTGGAGCACCCATGCATATGACGAAGCATCAAAATTGGTTGTACGATATGGGAAGTCCACCAGTGCGTAGCATCAAGGTAGCAGATACTAAGATGTTGAAGGTTGACATAGAGATCATAGGTCGAGATAGCTCCATGAACAAGATTCAAGTCAGTAATGTACTTTACATTGCCGAATTAACAACGAATTTACTTTCGTTTAGTCAATTGGCCAAAAAAAGGTTGTGAAATAAAATTTCAGGCACATGGCTGGACAGTTTGTAGAACGCGCGAAATGTATGCTCCTCAATGCAAGTCTACCCAAAGTGTTTGGCCTATATTGTCAACCGATCTCCGACAAAGTTATTGGAATACAAAACACCGTAAGAATTTTTGGTCGGGAAAGAAGCCAAACTTGAGCCATGTGAAAATATTTGGTTGCGAGGTGCACGTAGGGGAAGAGGAGAAAATGGGATCCTAAATCGCAAAAGCTGATCTTTTTTGGATATTCTTCAGATAGCAAAGGATATTCCTTGTATGATTAAGACAAAAACCAAGTAATTAAGAGCAGTGACGTAGTATTTTTAGAGAACAAAATGAAAAGAGATTTTGCTACCATGCCATTATCTGAATTATTCCCAAATAATTCTAATAAGATTGCTGATTCATTACAGACAGCTGAGGACACATATTATGAGGCAGATGATAGTAACGTCTCTCATTTTTCATTTTCATTTTCAATGCATTTTTATTTTATCAGTTCATTAATTCTTACTTGCTATACAAAAAACGCTTAAAAGTTAGCTTAATTAACTAACAATTTATCTTAATTCTAACTTACTGGCCCCATGCGGACACTCTAAGTTAAACCTAACAATTAAATATGTCTTTCGACGTACGAACATTATTTTATTCAATACTAAATATACTTAAAACTAAGAAAACAACCTACTGAATCGGAGACGCTCCGCACTGTCGTGTGCGACGTCTCTGTCGTAGTTGAGTCGCCTGTCCGCAGCTGTTCGAGCGACGTGGAAGATTAACGGCACCGCTAATCTGTCCTGGATTAGACCTTTCATATCGAGGTAGAGGAATGCTTCTGGAGGAATAAAGCCATCAAAGCGAACTCTCTCATGATACAAATAATTAGGGTAGTAAGCCCCGGAGATCAGATTGTTCGACGAGGTTATTGCTCTTGCAATGTGCCTTCGAGTCAACTTAATAACAAAATTGTCCACTCTTATTAGGTTCGCCCTACTGTACAAGACTTCATTAGGATAGAATTTTATGTACTCAGACTCTGGTGTTCTGTATAAGCGAAGACAAACCCTAAGGCAAGCCCTCTCAAACACCCGAATCTTTCCAAAAGACTTGCTCTCACGTTGAACCACACGGCACATCGAAATACAAGCATAGGCCGGATAAGGGCCATGTTGCAGATCACCTTTACCCTCGCATCGAGTTGCCTGCTATAAAACAGTCTCTTTGTAAGGGCAAAAGCAGTTTGTTAAAATATAGATATTGATCCAGCCAGATCCCAAGGTATCTGATTACATTTCGACAAGCAAGTGGCTGCCCGTGTTGTCCCACGATCTGAAACTTTCGCCAATTCTTTCTGGTATCCGCAGAGGCCCCAGACAAAGGCGTCCTAAACAGAATGGTTTCCGGCTTCTGAAAGTTGATCTTCAACTTCCAGTCGTCGCAATATTGTTTAATTTTATCGAAGTCACGTTGCAAAAGAATGTTTATAACATCAATCTTTGGACCTGATTTGTACACGATTATGTCGTCTGCGTACGCTATGGCATGGTGAAGTGAACCTATCAGATCACTTGTGTAAATGTTGAAAAGGCTTGGCGAATTGACCGCACCTTGTTGCATACCGTTTTTAATGTTGAATGTACCAGTAGAAGTCACATCGCCATTTTTCACGATGAACTGTCTATCTGTGAGCATATTGAAAATAATATACAGCAGTGGTTTACTAATGCCCAGTCTGTTCAACTTGTAGAAGAGTCCCTCTAACCATACGGTATCGAAAGCCTTCTCCAAGTCAATCAGGCAGGCACCCGTGCACTGTTTCTTGGCTTTGTTCCATTGGACATCAGAAACCAGTTTAGACCCGGCATGAATAACATCATGCCCCGCCTTGAAACCGAATTGATTATCCGGAACTATATTTCTGTCCTCAACCCACTTTGTCAGGACTCTATTGATAACTTTTTCGAAAACCTTACTGATATTTGGAAGGAGACTGATCGACCGGAGATTCGCCGGATTGGAGGTGTCTTTATCCCTTTTGGGGATGGGATGTACGAGTAGCACCGCAGTTTTCCAATGCGCTGGATAATGTGCATTATTCATTGCATTGTTAAATAGGGTGGTATAAATGTCCACCGCTTCTAGTGGGAGATGTCGAAGCACAATGTTCGGTATTCCATCGATTCCCACTGATTTCTTACTTCTAATTGTGTCGAAGATCGTTTGAAGCTCTTCCTTCGAAATGAACGGGGGTTGCTGCTCCCTTTCATTGGCGATGACATTATTTGCCATATTCTCGTCATTGAACTGGGTGAAACCCGAGTTCTCGATTCGCCAGTTCACTATTTCATTTCGAAGGTAGAAATTGTGCACAAGCACTCGATTTTCCAGGTCGTGGTTTGGGCCAATGGTGTCATTCGCCTTGTACACTTCCTGGAAAGTCGCTCCTATAGCCTCGACCTTCTCCTGCTGATCTTCGATCACAAAGAAGTTGTCATCATCAATAGCCTCATTTGGATCTATGCCTGCTGTTGAAAGTATGCGTTCATTGTCAGTCTTTCGGGCGATTTTAAGACATGAAAGGTCGTCTTGATTTTTCCTTTGAAAAATTTTATTTATTTGCGGGAACATATTCGGGTTGCTGGTGTTTACAGCCTGAATTTTGTTGTTCCAATACAAACGTACAGAAGCCCTGTAATTTTCTTTTATTAATTTTTGGAGGTTTTTGATCGACGACTTTAATTTCAAAATCTCCGGGTTGTGTCTGTCTGTAAACTGTCTGTACAAGGTTTTGAGTCTTGACAGCAGTCTACTTTTATGTCGGTGAAGTGCGTCTATAGTTGAATTGCGGAACAGGTCTTCGTTGTCAGTGTATTGATACCGTGGTATCGTTGTGTCCATTGTTCGTTTAATTGTCTCGTTCATTAGTTTTAGATACCTGTCAATCTCCTTGTTTGATAGATGGTCACTGTCATACACAAAAGTGCGAAAACAGTTTATAGTTTGTTGGTTCGTACCTGTCAGTTGTATTCGTGTATCGAACAACAGGAGATCCAAATAGGAGCCAAGTCTAGGAAACGACGGACTATCCGTTGCCTTAAGGCCGAGTCGGTACATCACACTGTGCTGACCCCACCAATTGAATAGCAGGTTCCCTCTAGTGTTTGGTGTATTATTTCCCCAATCGTTATGTTTGGCGTTGAAAACTCCGCCGATAATAAAATAGTTTTCCTCCAATTCCAGTCTGAAAAATCGAAAAAGTGTTTCGAGCTCTGAGATGAATAGGGTGAATTGAGTAGCCTTAGGTGCATAAACAGACACCATGTATAACCGCTTTCCACTACGGAGAGGGATATACATGATGCATGCTTCTAGCACCCGAAACCTACCCAATACAATATTCTTTTAAAACGTATACCCTTTTTTACGAAGATTGCAACGCCTCCCCCTTGTATGGAGTTGGGTCGATTTCTTCGCATGATTTTATACCTTCTGTGCCTCATTTTGTGCCTTTTGTTTAGCTTAGTTTCGCTAACCAAAAGCACATCAGGGGCTTGGTCTTTAAGCAACTTAAAAAGTGTGGCTCTTCGCTCAATCCTAATCAGTGAATTAACATTCACTGCAAGGACCTTCAGGGTTTGCTCCGCCATGTACGTACTCATTACGACTGGAGGTGCGTTAGGCTCGGCAGCAGCGCGTATATTTAATCAACCCGCGCAGCTTGCTCGGTAATTTGACGTTGAAGGTGAGCCATCTGCCCTTGGATAGAGAGCATGTCATTTACCGATTCCGGTGCTCCTGGTCCCGTGTTCCGACATAGTACACAAGAGAGCTGGCTTTTGTCGGATCCCCCATCCCTACCGAGAGAGCATTCTTCTGACTTGTGGTTCTTTCCGCAGTTAATGCATCGAGGTTGCATTTCGCAATTCGACGCGGCGTGCCCGAACCTTTGAGAGCGAACACATTGCAAAATGTTTTCGCTTCTTTTTAATTTCTCCCAGTAAACAACCTGGTAGTCTAGGACATTAATACTCCTTAAACCATCCAGTTTGCTGTTGGGAGTCAGCTGAACTAAGAAAAACGGTAGTTTCCGCTTCTCCCTTTTTGCTCTTGCTGTGGTAAACGGCTTAACACCTACAAATGTGAGCTCATCGCACTCCTTCTCTTTAAGCAGTGCAAGGAGCTCCTCCGGATCGGTAGACGGTTCAATTTCCCTCAGCAGCATTGTCTGCAGCTTCTCCCCTTTCGGGGTGTAGGAGAAGAACTCCGTCGTCGAATCCTTCAACAATCTTTTAATTTTTTGGTAGCGCTCCACTGTATTGCAGTGCAGTGTTGTTGTAGTTGTGGTTTCTGCTGCTGTTGATTTTGTTCATGTTTTTTCTGTTGCTGTTGTGGTGCCCGTTACAGTTGTTGTTGTTGCAATTCAGTTTTACGCTGTTTTGACTGTTCCTGCTTTGGAGCTAGCTGCAAATGTTGTTGTTTTTGCTGCAGTATATTTTGAGGCTCTTCTTGCTCCCTCGCTCTTCTGGCTATTTGTTTGGCTTTGATGGCCAGCACTCGTTGTTGTAGCGCCTTGATGTTGCTGTTCAGACATTCAACTTGTTCGTCCTCGTCTTCAGACTCTGATGCCATTAGAGAGGCGAAGCTATTGTTTGACCCCATGTAGCGGCCTTCTCCACCATCGGAGATGTATGGGAAGTCATCCATTTTTAATTTGTCTGCTTCTTCTTCGACTCGTAACGTCTCTCATTTTTATGATCATATTCATTACGACGATGATGACGGTGACTATATTCCATTTGGAAGTATTAAAAATTCAAGAAAAATCCCTATAAAACTGAGGTCAAAAACCACATCAACCAAAACAAATACTTTTTCTTATCTCTCCCAAAATGCTTTTAAAAATGATCCAAACAATGTTGATGAAGCTCTACTAAGTGAAGAAAGTGAAGATGCCAACTCTTGGAAGGGAGCTATGGACGCAGAGTAAACATCTTCTTCTTCTTCTTATCCTTTTATTAACCCTTTCCTCGTTATACGAAATTATGCAAAACGATTTTCCCATTTTTACTGCATCGCTGCTGCTCCGCTTATGGGGTTGGCTAACGTCGCAGACCGCAGAACGCGTCTACATAATGCTCGGTCCTGGATCGCTTCAGTGGTAAGCAACAGGCGTTGTTGCGCATTTGCCATCTAAGAAATCCAGGAATTCTTTTTCCGACCTCGTTTTCTTACAGTTGGAGTGACCGTAGTTGATAGTGCCTTTTTAACCGGATTTTTCGCAGATCTTCTTTGAACGTGGCAATACCAGCTTATTCTATTCGCCTCAAGCTGTTCGGTTACCGAATTCTTTATATGTAGACTTCCTCTTATACGCGTAGATCTTATGCAGTCACGTTTAGTGACTCCACTAGACATCCTTAACATTTTCATTTCCGCTGCCGTCATTTTGTTTTTAAACGCTTTGTACATTGTCCAGCACTGTGAACCATATATAAGAGCTGGTCTAACAACCGTGGTGTAGAGTTTCCCCTTTAATTTAAGTGGAAATTTTCGGTCGCAAAAGATTCCCGAATTTTCCCGCCATTTCATCCATCCCACACTTACTCTGTGGTTTACGTCGTCGTCACATTTCGCTTCCATGTTAACGATTGATCCTAAGTACTTAAAGATAGTGCTTTTTGGAAGAACTATTCCGTCTAACATTATATCCGGAACAGGTCGCAACGGATGCGCAAATGGGCACGTCAAATGCTCCGTCTTTGAACGACTTATTTTAAACCCGTTTCTCTCTAGCGCATTTCTTCATGAATCTAAGGCGTTCTGTAAATCGTCGACGTTATCGCTAAGAATAACTGCGTCGTCAGCGAAAAGAATTGGCGTTACATTTGCTTCGCGCATGCAGTCTTTTAAAAGATAGTCGAATACTACGTTAAAGAGGAAAGGGCTAAGTACGGTTCCTTGATGCACTCCGACATTAACTGGAAATACTCTCGTTAGTCCAGCAGAGCTTTTAAGCGCAGTTTTCACGTTTCCGTACATGTCTTGTATTATTCTAACATTCGCTTCCGGCACGTTTTAAGACCTCAGGGCGGCCCATATGAGATCCCTAGGCACTCGATCGAATGCTTTCTCGAGGTCGATAAATACCATGTGTAAATCCTTAGATGAATCTCGGTGCTTTTCCATTATTATTCGTAGGCTTTGGATAGCGTCCACCGTCGATCTTCCTTCAACAAATCCACACTGGCTACGAGTACTATCGAGCTTTATTATTTGCCGAAGACGCTCGTTTATGACTCTTTCGACGATTTTCATTGTGTGTGACATAAGCTTGATTGAACGGTAGTTGTTGCATTCTCGAGTGTCGCCTTTTCCTTTGTATAATCGAACCAAGAAGCTACTTCTCCATTGATTCGGCATAGGTTGTCCACATTTTAATTTATTTAAAAGTTTCGATAGCCAAACGCTGCCGATCCCCTCCATCTTCGACCAAAACTCTGATGGAATGCTGTCTGGTCCCGCCGCTTTCCCCCGCTTCATTTTTCCAATTGCTATACTTATTTCTTCGATTGAAAAGTCCGAAACTTCCTCCTCGAATAAACCAGCTGTCGGCACGATATCACGTGGAAACTGTTTGTTAAGCAACTCCTTGCAGTATTCAAGCCACCGGTCACAAATTTCCTTTTCATTTGTTAATAGGCGACCGTCTGCGTTTTTGATGTATTTCGGCGAGGTTATTTCCATCGAATTTTTTCTCCTCTGTGCAGCGAGCTTAAAAATATTTGGCATTTTAGTACTGTATGACGTTTGAACTTCTTGGATAGCTTGTCTTCTATCCGCCGATCGTGACGATATTTGTTCCAACTCCTGGTACAGGTTTTCCGTCGATGCCGTTCGAGTTCGAGCAAAAACTTTCTTTGCGATCTTCTTAAGACGCTCGTACTTAAGAGCCAATTAAGAGCCAATCGCATTTTGTCCGCGCTTGGAACGCATTGTCGGCCACAGCTCAATTGGTTGCTTTTGCCAGTGCAATAAATCTTGCGCCTCGTTCCGGATTTTTGGCTTTCCAAACGATGCCCGTGTTTTCGGTGGTTCCGCCGTAAAAAATTCTGTAATGAGGAGACGGTGTTGGCCTACTAGTGATTCTCCAAGTATAACTTTACAGTCCTTAACACGGTTTCTCATCGACATTTTGCAGAGGTGATAATCTATTTGCGTTTCGTGCCCTCCGCCGCTATAGGTGGTAAGATGTCGTTGATGTTTAATAAACATTGTATTTAAGACGGTTAAGCCTTACGCCCTACACGCTACAAGGATGTCTTCGCCAGCTGAATTTCTGGTTCCAAAGCCTTTACCACCGTGACAGTCCTCATAATCAACATTTGTTTCTCCGACGTGGCCATTTAAATCTCCGCCTACGAAGAGCATCTCATCGATAGGTATATTTCTAAGCAAATTACCGAACTCTGACCAAAATGTATCTTTTTCCGATTGGTCGCATCCATTTTGTGGAGCGTACGCGCTAACAATATTCCACGTTTCATTGTGTATGACGAGTTTAACACTCATCAAGCGGTCGCTTATATTCAATATACCAACGATGTTGTTTAGAAGATCCGCTGCAACAACGATTCCCACACCGTTTCGTCCATTGACCGTTCCATGGTAGAACATCTTAAATGCTTTAGTTTTTAAATCTAGAAAACGCGCTTTATTTCCGGTATTACACCACTGGACGCACAGGCACTTGTATGCTCATTTAAAAAACTGTTCTTTTACCCCACCGGTAGTGTCCAGACGTGGGAACCCACTGATTGCATACAAACTTGTGGGAAAGTTTTAAGGTGTTAAAGTGTCACAGGCTCATTTTTGGTGTCATAGTTGCCTGTATATGATTGGTGTCCCATTTAATCGCCTCTTACGACAAGCTGGGACGCACTGCGGCACTATTCTTTATCCGATGCCGCACGGAATGGACGCAGAGTATACATCGCTGATTGAAAACAACACATGGTCATTGACGGACTTACCAGAAAATGCAAAAGCCATTAGATGTCGCTGGGTTTTCAAAACGAAAGAAGATGGTGCAAGTAATGTCTTGAGGTATAAAGCTTGACTCGTTATAAAGGGTTATGAAAAAAGAAAAGGAATAGAGTGCGATGAGGTATTTGCGCCGGTGCTAAGACAGAGTTGGGTGCGATATTTATTTGGTTTGGCCGTTAAATATGACCTACAAATAGAGCAAATGGATGCTGTATGTGCTTTCTTGCAAGATGACATCGATGTGGATATATACGTATATGTGTCAACTACCTCTTTATGAAAAAGGAAACCAGGTTTGTAAATTAAATATGGCCATATACGGATTCAAGCAGGCGTCAAGATAATTAAATAAAACTTTTTGTAAAGCTCTAGAGGACATTGGATTGAAAAGCCTTGATGCCGTTGCAAGTGTGTATTATTAAATCAGAGAAAATGATATGATTTTCATCGCTATTTACGTGAATGATCTCCTTCTATTCTACAATAATGAGGAAATGGTCCGTGTTGTAAAGCAAAATTTGAAGGAAATTGGTGAAGCCAAGCAGTGTATAGGTTTCAAAATATCCTGTGACAAAAAAATCGGTTGGATGTGTTTAGATCAGTCAGCCTCCATAGAATCTATTTTACAGAAATTTGGAATGATTGACTGCAATATATCAAATACGCCAAGTGATCCAAACAACAAACTTGTAAGCACAAAAAATTATGAGAATATGCTAACAGATGTACCCTATCAGGAAGCGGTTGGAAGCCTCCTCTATCTGTCACAGGGAACCAGACCAGATACGAGTATATGTAAGTTTTTCGGTAAATCTGCTTAGCAGACATAACTCCAGGCTTGAATCGCAACTCTGGGCTACTGTTAAGGGAGTTATGAGGTACCTAAAGGGGACTAAAGATTAAAAACTTGTTTTTGCTAGAAAATCATGACGGAAACATAACTGGGTTCTGCGATGCTGATTGGGCGCTTCAAACATTGAAGATAGGAGATCTTGTACAGGTTATGTATTTATGTTCTTCGGTGCTGCTATATCATGGAGTTCGAGAAAGCAGCAGACGGTGGCTCTATCAACCATGGAGGCGGAGTATATGTCGCTGGCTAGTGCAACACAAGAAGCAGTTTGGCTGAAGCAATTGGAAGACGAGTTATGGCCCCACTTAGAGAAAGTTCCAATTACTCTGTTTTGTGACAACCAGAACGCAATCAAGCTTGCCTCAACAGAGGCAGCTGTGAATATCTCCGCCGGTAAGTCCCAAGATCCAGCTGATTTGATTGATTTTAGCTTAGGTTATGCTGTCTTTACTTAAATCTTTTCATGTGAATGGAAGTTTTCCCTATAATGGCAATTCTCCTTGACGGCGGGATGTTGTACTGCGTTGCCGTAAAACAGTCTGCAGAAAAAGTTTCTCCATATTCTCAGAACCGGCTGTGATTCTTCTACAAGGCTTACTCTCTCATCTCGATAGGCTTCTTGAAAACTTCGTTATGCTATTCTTGGAGTACAACCTGTCAATGTCTCCGATCGCGAGCTTCTCATGCATTATTTTCTTCTTCTGAAGAAGCCGAATACGAGCGACTCTCTTCCTTTGATGCAGCGTCGATTTGCACGCTTCTTGTTCGACTGCATGTGCGTGTCACCATATTTCGCCAAATTAGTCTGTACTTTGGCAATATTGCTTCGAATGTTGGCTTACAAGTGCTCAATTGTAGCTAGTTTATCAGGGTAGCAATTAGACTGTAGGTACATATCCCAAGAAAAGTAATCGAATGGTGTCAAATCGCACAAACGTGGTGTGGCCAGTTATCATAGCGTCTTGTGTTTTAGGTGAACGCCTGTCTTGAAAACTTAAGTTCGCGGGATTCCCATACATCCATGCGAGCAAGGATACGCCTTGTCATCGCTCTCCGTCAATTAACTTAATACCAATTTGGAACTGATTTTAGCGTCCAAGCACCCAGTACTTGTTGCAACTCTACATTGGGTGAGACCAGCAGGTGAACCGGTGGTCTTGCCATTCAACAAGACTTCTTTGTAACTGGTTAAATCGAAGCAGCCATCAGTGGTCTGATGATGCTACAGATAATATTAGACAACGTATTGTTTCCATCGGCCTAATCACCAAATGTACGATGAGAACGATGATCTTCTAGCTTCAATCCCTGTACAAGTTGAATTTTGTAAGTGCGTTAATCAACATCCTTACCCAAAATTGTCCATAAAGTGGATTGGCACAAGTTTAATTTGAATCATTGCCAACACTATGCGTATGACGTCTTACGGGATGCGTATTATCGTTAAGAGTAACCGTATTGCAAAAACGATCTATAGTTTCTCGAACTAATAGCTCTGAGGGACGATTATGAGAACCATAAAATGCGCGAAATGCCAAATGAGTTTCTCGAATTGAACCATGTTCTGGAAATAAATTTGAGCAATGACGAATTGTCAAACCAAAATAACTTCAAAACAATCTAGAACTGTCAAATTGTCGGTTACAAAAACAGTGTTGCCTCTAAAAAAAAACAACATCCCTTAGAAAATTGTATGGCAATGATTTCAGGCCATCGCACAATACGCCAGGCGAGATCTTATACACGATGTTCAGGAGACTGAGGCCACTATCTATGCAGCAGTTTAGGAGTTCTTCTTTCTTTTTTGATCAAGCAAATTATGCTGAGATTCCATTCCTCAACCAATGCGTGCTGTGTGCTTACTTAGGTGGTCACGCGTGCGGTCGGGCTGCCTTGTTATAGGTATACTCGAAGTCTCCATATTCCATTCTTTACTATGGTTTCGTGAAGTGGACGGGTATATTGGCTGTTACTTCCAAGTTAAAATGGATAAGGATCACCCTATCTTTTTACACAATCTGCATAAGTGATTTTTCGATACCCTCCTCAGCACTAATCTGCTTTAGTAAAACGTTCGAACGTTGTTTCTGATGCATCATCACTTCGATTAATCGATTCATCAATTCGCGCCTGCCAGCATTTTTCATTAAAACCGGCGGGTTCCGTGGACATATAGTTGGCTGAATGCTGAGCTCATCATTTACGTCATTTCTGACAGCGATGTCATTGACCTTCAGCACTAAAAAAGACATTGACGAATACGCTGTAGGGACCGTTCATCCGATTTGCTACAATGTCAGCCACTCGATTGTAATTCTTCGTTGTTGTGCCTTCTGAGATATTCGTAAACTTACCTCAGCTAAAAATAGCTAATGGTCTGAGTCTACATCGGCCGCCCAAAATATATGGACAATATGGATATTCTCTTTGAGGGCTTCAAGAGTCTGAAACTTATTGACATGGATTCGTGACAAAAAGATGTCTGGAACGGTTAAGTCAGGCGATCTTGCCGGCCAGTGATGCAACCGTCAGTATTTTGATTGTGGCTCCTGCAGAATGCTCTGTTGCCTCATCCTTTTGGATCCACAAGTTCTCTAGTCCCGATTGATCCAATTGAGGAAGGAGAAAGTCGGTGAGCAGGCCTCTGTAGCGTTCGCCGTAATCCGCATCAGTCGCTATGTCCGCGGGGTTTTACGCCTTTTTTTAATGGCTTTTCGTGGGCCAGATTTTGGGTGCCCCAGAAGGGATAATTATGCTTATTCACATGTCCATAGAGATAGAAATGTTGATTGTTGATGAAAAGTTGTCTCCCTCATGCTCAAGATTCAGAATGGCTTGAGCATAGGTTACAAACGCTTGGTGGTCAACAGCTAACAGCTGCACTTTGTAAGGGAACAACTTACAATCTTCCATAAAAATTCTCTGTAAAGACCGCCAAATGATTCCCGATTGCGTGGCAAGTCGTCTGGTCGATACTCCGTGGTCCTCTGCGATATCTTCAACCACAGATGCGATATTCTCAGCAAAACAGTTGCTCCGGGGTCGGTCAGACCTGGCAACATCTCATGTTGTCACATACTATTTTACTCGAGCGGCTTAAGGTCATAGTACTTGCGCAGCTGGTGTCGGATGACCGGGAAATCTGCGCCGAAATGTAACAATTATTCCGATCTTTGGGAGTACAGCGATTCATGTCTTATTGATGAGTATATTGTATCTGTTTACTGCACAAATGTCAGACTAGAATTGACGTTTGCCGCCATTTGCAGAATAATATTGAGGCATCTTTCGTTTTGCGCCACCCATTATAAATGACAGTAATTGACAGCCAACATCCACTCCATCTGTTGTCTCACCCTTTATTTCGACATTTTTGGCCAACGAGACCAATGTATCCTTACTGAGGAAGCGTAACTTAGGCATAGGTGTCTCTAGGCGTATATACTGATGAAACTCCTTCTTGCTGACCTCTCTAGGGGTTGAAACCATATTTAGGCGGCAACTACTAGTTGACTGCTTTTCATACTGGTCAACATTCATTTTATCGAATGATCACCCAAGATACAAGTATTTGCGATTTAAACTAGTATTCACACACTTTCGAAAATTCTCCAATGCCAACTACTAAATTTTTATTTGTTGCACAATCTTACCATAGTCATGCCCACTAACATAACCAATTCTAATTAAATAAGTTTAGACTAAGATTCTGCGTACAAAAATGCCAAGTTATATGCTTTCTTCAAATTCAATAAGCCAAAGTATGTCAATTAACAAATTCCAAATAATTTTCCCCGACAAGACTAACTTTAGATCCTTCCTGACATAACTCACAGTATGCACGGTCCCTTGGCGATGTGGGAGCTGCGGAAGTTTTAAAAAAAAGCGAAAACCTTTTGGCCTTTATTATGCACTTAACTTTCGTGAAATAGGTTGTAACGAAAACTTGAACTAACACAGAATAGGAAGAAAAAACCCAAACTTTTGTTGGGAATTTTCCGTTGAAAGGTAGCAAATTTTTTATTGTGTCCAGGGGAAAGTTTTAATTTTATTTTTTTCTGGGGGTTTTTGTGTGTTTTTTAAACTTTTTCCACATCACTCAGAAACCGAGCGGTTGAAAACTTCATCGTCCTGATTTTTTTTTTTTTTTTTTTTTTGAGATTATTTAGAGCGGACTCAACACAGTGTAATTCAGAATTGAGTCGATAGAATTCGAAGGAAGTCATACCTGTTGGCATGGTATAAATTATTCTTTCATCGATTGGGTTGGGGTTTGATTGAGAACTTTATATTGTAGGAAATTGGATGTTGGGAATTGAAGTCGGAAGTCGAAAAGTAAGCACGTTCTGGCATGACAAGTGGTAATACTTTGATGAAAAATGACGGGCTTAGTAGTGGAAAATTATGTTGGCTTATGGGAATTTGTATATCGAGGACACTTGTATATCTTACGTCTACCTGATCTCCTCCTTTTTACCTTTGAGTATGAGTGGAGGAAAGCACACTTGCTTCTCTATTTGAAATTGAACGATTTCGACTGCTAATCATCACACATCATTTTTTTGAGAAAGAGACCGTTTCGGCACCTGCGTTGCACTTAGCACCATTTTGTTGGAAAAGAACCTCACCCACTTCCATCCATTCAATCCATCTCAATTCTCCACTTATGACACAAGGCTGAGAAATGATATATTCTGATGATTCCCAGATATACTCGTGGGTCGGACTCTTTGGTCAAGATGGTTGAATATCATACTTATTGAAAACGAGCAATAATTCATCATTTACTGGTTGGGCCCTTCTCCTATTACGGCGAGATACTGCCGCTATAAACGCCTGTATTCAAAAACATATTTTTATATTTTCTTTTGTCATACTCCTGATTTCAAAAGTTACACAGTGTGGCAAATAATATGCCGGACCAGCTCTAGAAAACATGAATAAATGAATCATTTTGCAGAATTGCCTCCAGTGACTGTATCAAAGCTGCTTGAATTGTCGGAATGCCATAAAAAAACAGCCAAATCAAGTTAATACGGCGCGGCGGCGGATGATTTAACACGAACACTGGATTTCGAGCCAAAAATTAACGAACAATGAGCGCTTTGTGATTTGGTGCAATATCGTCCAACAGAGACGAACTTTGTTTTGTCCAAATCCTCGTGAAGAATGGTACGAATGGTTTCTCTGTTGACGGTTAAGGCCTCTTCCATCATTCTCACTGGAGCAATGCGGTCTTTTGCAACAAAATCATGCACATTTTGGATCATTTCAGTCATCCGATCTAAAATTAGCTTTCTTGTGTGGCTATTGTCATCATCCAGCTTCTCTCCGCCGCATAAAAAAACATGTATGCAACTCAAAACAACTGTTCTCATCAAACAATCATCACGGTACACTTGTTGCATCAATCGGAATGTATCTGATGCATTTTTAACCTGTTTTGCATGATATTTAATAGCTGCTTTTTGTTCCATGTTAAAATTTCAATGTCAAATGAAAAGATGTTCTTGAAAAATAATTTTTTTTAATTGTTGAATGTCAACCAAATGTCACGAAATTTTGACAGATAGTAGTGAGCGATTCAAGCTTTAAAAATCATGTTCGGACAAATAGATGGTGCTCTTGGTTGCGGAAATACGGTACGTGTCCGAGATATTACTTACCACATTATGTATGATAGTTAAACACACTGTCATGCCATCTCTTTTCATCAAAATAGCTTGACGGAAAGTCAAGCCGAAATTCCGCAGGATCGTATACAAATATTTAGCCTATCAGAGCTTTAAAATGCATTGCTATAAAGAAAAGTCATATAGTCTCGTTATTGCCTTAAACTTATATTGTAGCATGCCACCTGCAGCTACGCACACCAACTTAGTTGAGGTATTCTTATAAAACACCTTTCTATACAGCGTTATCCCTTTAAGGTGAAATCGAAGATTCTATCCATCCTTTCTTTGGTCATTGGACAAAAATTTTCCTTTAAGCAGCTACCAGGTCTTTACTCTGCTCTTGAGAGTATCAGTAACTCTGCGCTTATAGGGGTGATGTGATCTGGTAAAGTATCTTATTTTATGCTCGACATAGAGTTCTTTTCCTCAATTGCCTTCTTGGTCCATAAAAACAGTGGTTGACGTGAGCTATTTTCACTTGATCAACAAACTTAAATCGTTCTCGCGTGCTGTGTTATGATTCCTGTTTGGTTGAGAGTGGCCGCCTTTGTCCTTCTTCGAACTGTGTGGTTTTGTTTCTGGTTTCCTTGTAAAAATGTATGCAACATTGTGCACTTTTTATGGCTTTCTTGCATCACTCTCACTAGTCTTTCAGGCGATGTCAAATCGTCTTACTATATAATCCCGCTGATCTGTTGCCTTGATATCCGATTCTACAACATCTGATTCAGTCCGAGTGAATGTTGGTTTCGATATACCCTAGTAGAACATAATAGGACTGAAACTCGTACCCGTGGTAGTTTTCGCATGTAATATTCTTACGTCAACCAAAGGTTATCCTTTTCATATTCTGAGCTTAAGGTCGAAGAGTATGATTTTGGCGAGATACTTGACGTTCAACTTTCCTCGGTAACTTTGTCTTCTCCTCTGTTCGGGAAAGGGCGACTATAAGTCGATAGTTGGCCTTAATGGGCTTCTAGTATCTCCACTAGTTGTTCGATGGTACTCGGCCTATAAAGAGTCCTCATATTCAACGTTTGTATGAGCCGGCGATAGCTATATAAATCTTATCGGAGGCTTTTGCTGTTCTCGACAGAATATCGTGTCGCAGTACTGATTTTCGCGGTTTTACGATGCACTCTGCTGTTGTTCCAAAAATGCTTCTTGTTGTGACTTCGAGGACCCACCAGACTATAAGTAACTAACCAGGCTACCGAGAAATGTGCTCACAGTTCTTTGAAGTTTTCCATTCCGGTTGCAATCAGGGGCACACTGTGGCACTCTTATGGGCTGGTGCTAACACATCACCCCAACGCTAGGGATTACCCAGATCAAAAGCTGTCCCGGGTGCTTGACTGTGCGGGCTTTGCTAAGCATAATGTTTAGCCGCACTTCCTTTTGCAGAATACTGGAGGCATATCGCCGAAACTGAGCCTCTCACTTTGTTCTTGTTTGTACACAGCTCTTTTATAAGTATAACGTCGACGTCCTGTTTGGTAATATACTCCACCAAATTAGCTGTCGTCGCCCAGCTGTGGTGTGCCTCTATCTAAGGGAACATCATTTTTGCATTATTTGGAGGCTCCTCCTCATCCTAACTTCTGTCCTGATGGATATCCTTCATGCGTTTTATCATATTACATCTTTCATGGCTACGTACGTGTTAGTACTCTTTGTTGAAAATCAAAAACCATTGCTGGCCATGCTGCCACTTTGAACCGTGTATCAGTTCCAATAGTTTTTCCGGTTGCGATAAGAATAAGAAAGCTACACCCATGCTAGCAGCAGGAAGCGACTCAACCACTCTACAAACTTGATACAACTTAGTTTGATACCTTCCCAAGGATCACAAACTTTGGTGACGAGGCGTCATCAACCCAGGAGTTGTTTCAATATCACAAAACCTTACGCCCGCCTTCCCAATAGACTGCAATAAGTTGAAGAACCCCATTTCTCGTAGCTCACAGTTTATTCTACACCTTGTACTAGATCTTTTCTTAAAAACCCTTCATCTGGTCCTTGCAATACGTTGCTTATGAGTCACCTTCACCATGTACGTTTCATTGGATTCTAAGTCGTCTGATCTTCCCCTATTGCAACCAAAACCGTTTCTAACTCATGTTTTACATTGCCGATAAGAATGGTGAACTTGGGTACTTTGTATCGATTGCTCAGTAGCAAGACTTTGCCTGATGCTTACTTTTTACAACATTAATCTTTCATTCTTTACAATCGGCGGAGGGGCAAGGTATCTGCGCATTTAAGGGCTTTACTAAACCCTCCCACCACTTCAAAGTCAGTTCGAGAAAGAAAAAATTTCTGTACAAAGTGGCTTCTGGCATCAATGCCATTGTCTAACAAAAAGCGGGAGTAGAGCAAATCTGGACTTATCATAAACATCATCAAACGCCACTGATGGTTGCTATGATTTATCCAGTTACAGGCTGCCGGTCATATGTCTTGTTGAGAAGCAGGACCACCGGTAGTTCATACGAGGACTAAAATCACGGTACCGTGGGCGTTAGGAGCTCCCCGGACTTTGGGAGCGTCATGGTGGCTTTAAACCTAAAACGCAGGGAGGATGCAGCCACCGCTACTCAAACCCGATGAAGAGTTGCAAGATACTGTGTGCTATGACCCTTAGAACAGTAAGAGGTTTTGTGTAGGCTTCGATAGATATATCAGCATCCCGTGAAATTAAGTCGTAAAGACAAGTATTCACGCAAATCGTAAGACGTTCTGAACAGAGTTGGTAGGCAGAACTCGGTAAGCTTTGTCTGGGTCTCGGACCAAAATGAGTTTGCCGATAAATTTGCTTATTAAGGCAGTTCTAAGGAGTTAAGACTGCTTGCGTTCCCTCTTAGGGATTCTAGTTTCATATGAGCATAATTGCAGATGCAAACGAATAATTTTTGACGTCTTCAGGAGCTCAGCTGTTGCTCACTAAAAATTGACTGTAGGCTGCTTACTGACACTTTCGCCAAACACCAAAGGATGTAAGGCCAAGGTAAAACAACAAGCTGTGAATCTGTCTGTGTAAGTCGTGACGATACTGAGGAGCAATTTCTTGGTAAATGTCCAGTCTAGGCCCGCATCAGCCTGTTTGTATTCGGCGGAGATGAGGTTGGTTCTGGCGCTTACTCACATTTTACCGAAAGACTGCAAAATTTTAGCATAAAATCTAGGAATACAATAGACTAGTTATTTTTGTGCCTTGTTTCGACGGACACATGAAAATTGTTGGCACGCTTTGTTGAAGAGTTGCAAAAAGCAGTAGAAACATAGTTAAAACTATCATATTGCCATCTGAACTTTCCCTTCAAAACCAGATCAAAATGTATGTCTGCCTGCCTTATAGGTAATCCGCTATAGTAAGCGTGAATTTTGCCCAAGTTTTCGTAAACACTAGGTAGAAAACTTCCTTCATCCTATAGCTCTAGGCGAAAAAAAGGTCCCTGAGACAGCTTGAAGCTCTCTTGCATCCTAGGGTATGGTTTATACACCACCGATGGAATAAGGAATTTAAATATACTCAAACCAAGAGTTGGCTCAATATGAGTTTTCGGTAATTGTGCAGAGACAATCAAACCCGAACAAGGTGATACCCAGTTCAATATGCTGTATCTACATACCTAATGATACGAGTATAGAGATTATTGATGCAATTTTCCAGCTTTTTGAATAAGACATTACAAAATTGCAGTAGAATCCTTATGGGGACTAAGACCCTATGTCATATGGAGCTGATATTACATCATCCGTCTCCTGCGTCGATAGCAATCGTCATCACATTTCCTTCTAATTTGGGACTTCTCAGGTGGAAATCCAAATCCCTCCAAATTCCTATTTTATCCTTCTCATCTTGCTGTTGCTGTGTCTAATTTTCCTTCGCGCAACGATTTTTCTTGAACAGCTCGCAATTTAAAACTCGGCAAGTCTCCCTGCATCACCTACAGTAAAACTTTTGAATTTGTGCAATCTTCAACAATTAAATGTGTTAAATGAAGACAATCTCTCTGAAGTTTCACTGTAAGTGCAAGATGCTTATGATGGGAATGGGAAATCTTGATTCTCCAAGTCTCCTGTTGATGTCGTTCCTACTTTCAGAACAAATCATGATACCGGCACTATGCCTGCTGTTGCCTGCACTCCAGCTAAGCATGTCAGCGTTTTAATATTTCAATTCACCAGCACTAAAAGAAGATTAACTGTTGTTCACAAAAACTATAGAAAAGAAGAATAAGAAGGAAATACAAGTAGAAGATGGGAAACTTTGAGATAAATTAGAACTTAGCACTGTGAAGAGAAACAGACATTATCCTTAAATTTTCCTGCTGATTCAAAGAGATTTGCTAAGTCTTCTTCAAAAAAGGACGAAGGATGAGATCAGCTTCGATTTTTGGTAGTGCCATAAACGCAGGCTGCTGCTACAATCAGTAGCAACAACTTTTGTAAAAACATTGAAAAACGAAAAATATTCAAAATTCGCAAGTAAAAGAAGGGTCTCACCGAAATGTTGGTCCAATTCACCAATTCATACGACTTAAAGAACTCCCAAGTGGACGTTATCCTCTGTGAATCAAACCATTTACATAAAGATGAATAGGCACACTGAATTCCGAGGAATGCAAGCTTAGTAGACATTCTCTTCAGAAATCAAAACTAAAGCTTAACGACAACAAATTATAACAAAAGCAAGTTAAAAAGGATTCCCAACTCCCATACCGCGGGACATCTGTTATAGATTTTCATTTAATTATGGGGGGGCTAAGGACCCTTATTTATTTCGATTAATACAAGCTATATAAATCAGACTTAAAAACTAAAAAAAAGACTTAAGAGCTAGGGACCAAGAAAGTGGTGAAGAAGACGGGACATGCTAAGTTTAAAGTCAAAAACGGATAGGTTTAGGTTGACCTTTCGATGAGATGCGATATAAGAAAGACAAGGGCATCGTAAATTGCGAATGTTAGTATTTAAGGAAATAGAGCTGTAAAGGCAGGCTAAATCCACGGAACCAGAGCAAGTCGAAGAAAACGGCACTGAATGCTCTCTCTGTTCGGAATATGTGAACTCGCTGAATGGAGGATCATCCTTGGATGACATATTCGGGAAGTGCTGGACAAAGGTAATAAAAAAGGACCTGGTCACATAAGGGCTGAAGTTTAACTCTCTATCGTACAATATTCCAAGGACGCGAAGGTAAAGGTTGGCTTTTACGGAAAATAAGAGAGAGAATCATATTGTTTGGACTTACGTGGCAAAGTTATATATTGACATTTGGAGATATTAAGTTCTAGGCAATTCTTTTGACAACAAGTAGAAAAACTATCAAGGTCTTCTTGAAGGAGTAATGAGTCATGGAGAAGAAATTGTTTTGGAGAACTTGGTGTCGTCGACGTAAATGGATAGGGAACAACGTTTAATAATTTTATCAATCGTTTATTTTTTAGATAAAAAAAAGGGACCTAGATGGCTGCCTTGTGGAACACCAAAAGTGGCTAGAAATGGGGTTAAGACGGTAGATCTGAAGCGAAAGTCATTATAACGGTTTTCCAGATAGGAAGATATCCATTTTAATAATATGGGGTCAAAACCGAGAGAAGACCATTTTTATTTCCGAGGAAATGCCTATATTACAATCGCAGCCTGATGTGATCGTAGCCCAGACATTCACAGAGAAATTGCCCCATTTGCTGTCATCCTTTTAGATGATTTCTAATGACCTATAGCTTCATTAAAATTCCTGTAAGTTTTGTTTTTAACAGAAGTTCCTTCAGTGAGACAGTTTGGTCGCTGTTTACAGACGTCTGGAGGGACTTGTTCACCTTTCCTTGAACTCAGGTTTCCAACTGCGCTCAAAGAAGGCTTGCATTTTTGTATTCACCCATAGCCGACGCCCTTCCGTAACCGAACTTTCGATGTTATTGCTCTAGACGCCATGACCATGAGTTCGAATGACTGTTTGCGTACAAGGTCAACCAAACTTAAGTGTCTGGCATACCGAAGACCAACGGAAGATAGCAGCCCATGGTATACATTTTAAAGTAAAAGAGAGATTCATAAGTGCGTCTAGAGCGTGCTACAGGAGGCTCCATTCAATTAACACAAGTCGTTCTTTGGAATCTACTACAACCGACGCATATGATATATTCAGTTTTATAGTCGTTTAGATGCAGAGGACTAGAAGTCGTTTTCAATGCGAGATCACCTAGGAGGTTTTCCAATGTAACACTAAAGCATTTCTCATAGAGCAAACAGATTGTAATGCTCTAAGGACTAAACAAGTCGACCTTGTCCTCCTTGTAAACAGAAGAGGAAAATAATCTCAGTTTTGAGAGGATTGACTGTAAGCCCACTTTATGAAGCCAAAAACGAATAAGTTTGCTCTAATACTATGACTACGTCAAGCATTTCGTCAATATTTGCGTTATCAAAATTCCGCTTACGGAACTATGGAAATACATACGTGGCAAGTCATTTGTTCTTTTATGTCATCCTGCAGCAAAACCTTTAGTATGCCATCGATAGAAACGTTTTGAAGTCGTCAAGGAAGTCATAAATGTTCTTTATGGCCTGGCTTGTCACCACTACCGATGCGAGATATCAGCTGCTTTATGTTGTATTGTTGATCTCAAAGTTCCGACGATGGGAGCTAGTTGTGAAGCGGTTCAGTGAAGATAACCTAAGAAACGAAAAGACACTCTTCCAAGTGCAAACTCTTTTTCTTGAAAATCGGCATTACAGTATGGAAAAGGCGGCGTTTGCAAAAAAAAATTGTCTGACTGAATACGTAAATACGGCAGTTCAATACATTTGATTTGTAAGAGCTTCCTCTACCATGAGTTGTGTCCAGTTGGCTTTTATGGATTCGTCCTCTTCAGTGGGGAAGAGATCCAGTTTCTGATTCGATTCGATAAATTCGATAAACTGACTGTCTGACATCGAACACCTCGAGAGTATTTTTCTGCCGATAACTCCTTTATTTACCTACATTTAGACGATATGTCGATTAAGGCGATGACTTGCCGTCTTAGTTTGGTAACAAATCTTGGCTTAAATCTACATTTACTCAGCCAGTGGTTAATGGTTCTCCATATCATAGCAGAGATGGTCGATTAGACTGTTTACATTACCAGCCTTCCCAAATCTATATGTCAGAAAGGAAAATGTCCTTATAGCTTAGCGATTCTCCTTTCATTTGATGTTTCGGCATTTTCATGGAGAAAGATTTTCCCAAAGTATAAAAATTCTGTCCACCGGAACTACATCCTTTACCATAATTGTTACAATTGCTAGTTGTAGTGGGGTCATTTGGACATCAGGCGCAGAAGCTTTCAAGCAAAGAATTTCTTGTTTTGTTTTTAATCGGCATCCTTAGATGCTAATCCTTTAGAGCGTTCCTCTACCGTCCGATCACCATTGTTTCCCGAGGGTGTTCCTAAAAAATACTATTCTGGGCAACCAATTGTTTTGTCTGATGGAGTTCAACCATCTCATGCCGTCCGTCTCTGGTACCGTCTTCTACCGAATGTGTCGTCAGAGAATAGTTCGGTTGTGAGATTATTTTGTAAATTTGCTGCGCTCCTCAGAATAGGTGCTCCGATCATTCCGCAGGTAAATTATCGCTATTATTGCAAGTCAGCACGTATTTCTTTCATAATAGCTGATTCGTCGGAACTCTCACTAGGCCAATGAAAGAATGAGAAACCCTCTTAGACAATTAGCAAACTTTTATTATGAGGGAACCTTTGAACTTATTGAAAATATTAAGGCGACATGACACTGCTACTGCTACTGTTGAACTTGAACTGACTTATCCGTGAAAGACGATGCTCTACGGATGATGAATATTTTCATGGCAAATGATCGTATCTTCCACTTTAAGTTGCGCCGATAATTACCAACATACGGTTCCTTAAATATTTCTGCAAAAATTCTAGAGGTATGATGTCACAAGATCTAGGCGACCATCTCACTGGTCCGAAGCCTAAAATTAACTGTTTACCGAATCGTTCTCACAATGAAGCTTTGCTTCAGGAGCTGTGTGGCAAGTATTCCCCACCACATATGTCGTCGAGACCAAGTACTGCTCCGTGCCATAAAAACGTCTTTTTGGCTTGAGTCAGAAATACCCTCCATTCCTAAGCAATATTTTGGTGGCAAACAGCGAGTTTTAAGAAGAACTCTTCAACTCGACGGAGACGATTCAGAAGGTCAGCTGGCTTCAGTTCTTGCACGATTTGAATTTCGTTTGCTTTCATACCAAGATCCTCCCGTAAATTGTACCAAGGTGTTGAATACGACAAGCAAAACGGCGCTGAATCGATTCATCACGGTCATCGCCTACACTCTCCTCTATCGCAGCTATATATCCATCGCTATCTAACAATGAAAATTGTTTTTCAAACTTTTCTTTTCGATTGTATAGCGAAATGTGCGTTCGGCAAGCCTATTATGTGGACCAAACGCTGGTCACAAAACACATTCCTTGTTAAACTCTGACCAGGCATAATTTTTCCATGATGAAATGCCAAATATCACTCCACAAAAAAACCATATCAGTGTGACACAACGCAAGCGGGATATCTCATGAAATCTCGACCGAAAAAAATGAGCTCTTCAAGAAGACATGTAAGCAATATTCTAAGTTCAGGGAAGGGCACACATGCCTAGTTTTGGCATCCATACCAAACATGTCCGTCAAAGTGCGTAAGAATTGATGTTTGGACTCCATCGAGTGCGAACAGTCCTCAGTCTTTTTGAGAGAAAATTGTTCGTAAGATATTCGGCCCCATTTGCACTGAAAGGGAGATTCAAAGGCAAACTATAAAAGCTGTAAGAATAAATCCAATACTATGGCCTCAGAGTCCTCGAATCTAACCAAAAGCAACAGCGCGGCAAAGGAGGACCTGGCCATAAGCGTCGTGCACAAGTAAAACGGGACGTCAATAGAATTAAAAAATCGAACTGGAGGGAGTAAGCTAAGGACTGAGTTAACTAAAGAGGCTTGCAAGTTGAGGCTTTGGCTTACCCCGAATAAGTAAATTAGTAAGTCTGTCCATTTTGGAATACTTACTTACTTACTTTAGGTGGCGCTACAGTCCGGGGTGGACCTGGGCCTCAGTCAACAAGCTTCTCCAGTCAGCTGCCTCCAGTTTCGCACGCTAAGTTGGCTGAGGTCCTCTTCCAGCTGCGTGCGCCACCTGAGTCTTGGCCTTCCTCTACTGCGCTGTCCCTCAGGGGCGGATTCGAAGACTTTTCGGACCGGAGCATTGGTGTCCATGCGCTCTACATGACCCAGCCATCTCAGTCTTTGGATCTTCACTCTTCTGGCTAGGTCCATGTCGCTGTACAGTCCATACAGTTCGTCGTTGTATCTCCTCCTCCACTCACCGTCAATGCAGACGGGACCGAAGATCGCCCGAAGAATTTTTCTCTCGAAGCAACCAAGAACACCCTCATCCATTTTTGATAATGTCCATGCCTCTGCGCCATTGAGCAGGACCGGGATTATTAAAGTCTGATAAAGGGTGACTTTTGTTGTCCGAGAGAGGGCTTTGCTACTCAATTGCCTTCTTAACCCAAAGAAACAGCGGTTGGCAAGAGTTATTCTTCGCTTGATCTCAGCGCTGGTGTCATTGTCTGTATTTATAGCGGAGCCTAGGTAGACAAAGTCCATAACTACCTCAAAGTTATATCTGTCGAGGGTGACGTTCTGTCCGAGACGTCGGTGTTGGTTGTCCTTTTTGCTTGACAGCATATACTTGGTCTTGCCCTCATTGACCGCTAAACCCATTTTCGCCGCTTCCGTCTCAATACTCGCGAAAGCGCCACTGACATCACGCTGTTTTCTCCCGATTATGTCAATATCGTCGGCGTATGCGAGTAGTCGGACGGACTTTTGAAAGATAGCGCCTCTTGTGTTTGCTCGTGAGTTTTGCACTATTCTTTCAAGTACGATGTTGAAAAATTGCATGACAGCGCATCGCCTTGTCTAAATCCTTTCTGGACATCAAAGGTCTCGGTGAGATCTTTACCGACCTTGATGGAGCAGCGTGCATTCTCCATCGTCATCCTGCACAGACGGACAAGTTTGGCAGGGATACCAAAACTAGACATTGCTCTATATAGCTCGTCTCTATAAATGCTGTCATACGTGGCCTTAAAATCGATGAATAGGTGGGGTGGGTGGGTATCGATCTGAAGCTCATGGGTCTTCTCCAAGATCTGCCGTAGTGTGAATATCTGGTCGATGGTGGACTTTCCTGGCCTGAAGCCACACTGATATGGACCTATCAGGTTGTTGACGAACGGCTTCAGGCGTTCACAAAATACGGCGGATAAGATCTTATATGCGATGTTAAGGAGAATGATGCCTCTGTAATTGGCGCAGTTCAAAAGGTCTCCTTTCTTGAGAATTGGACAAACAATGCTGAGGTTCCATTCATCGGGCATACTTTCGTCCGACCATATTTTACAGATGAGTTGGTGTATGCTCCTTACCAAGTCATCGCCTGCCGCTTTGAAGAGCTCGGCAGTCAGGCTATCCGCTCCAGCAGCTTTGTTGGACTTAAGCTTCGATATGGCTATCTTCACTTCATCCAGGTCGGGTGGACGGAATTGTTGGTCATCATCGTCCAGGTTGAAAGGTTGATTCTGCCTGACAGCGGTATTTGGTCCTTCATCGCTGTTATACAGTCTGCAGAAATGGTATTTCCAAATCCTCAGCATCGACTGCGATTCTACTACGATGTTCCCTTGTTCATCTCTACAGGCTACGGTTCGGGGTTTGTTTCTGTGGCATGCCTTTTTTTACCTTTTGGTGAAACTGCCGAACCTAATTCCTGGAGTAGCATCTCTCAATTTCCTCGATCGCGCGCTTCTCATGCTCTTTCTTCTTCCTCCTGAGAAGCCGGTGCTCGTCTCTCCTCTTCCGCTCATAGAGCTCATGAGCAGCTCTGGTCTTTCTAAGCAGCGCCGCGTTATATGCATCTTGCTTAGCTGCATGTGCTTGCCGACATACATCATCGAACCAGGGGTTTCGATGTGGTGGACGAGTGAAACCCAGCGCATCAGAAGCGGCATCTCTGATGGAGTTTTGGCAGTGTTTCCAATGGTCTTCGATGATTGATGCTGGCGGCATTAGACCTCTTAAGAGATTAAGAGACACTCGATCGGCGATCTCTTGCGATTGTAGCCTTCTGACGTCGAATTTTCTCACAGCATTAGTTTGTCTTGGCGTAGTTTGGGATATCCGCAACCGTACCTTGGCTACAACAAGGTAATGGTCCGAGTTGATGTTGGCTCCTCGGAACGTACGGACATCCATAATGCTGGAGGAGTGTCTTGCGTCGATCGCAATGTGATCAATCTGGTTGACTGTTGATTGATCAGGAGTTCTCCAAGTCCCCTTGTGTGATGTGGGAACCGCGTGCTAGCCACGACAATGTTTCGCCCCGCCGCAAAGCCGATTAGCCTGAATCCATTATCGGAGGTGGTGTTGTGCAGGATATATTTTCCGATTGTTCCACCAAAGATACCTTCTCTTCCTAGCTTTGCATTAAAATCACCGAGGACAATTTTAATGTCATAGCTAGGGCATTGCTCGTAGGTCTTGTTAAGGAGCTCGTAGAAGGCATCCTTGGTGTCGTCATCTTTCTCCTCTGTGGGGGCATGCGCGCATATAAGGCTTATGTTGGCGAATTTAGCCTTGATGCGGATTGCTGCGAGGCGCTCGCTCACATGCCGGAAGCTGAGGACTTCTTGTCTTAGTCTGCCTCCGACAACAAATTCGCATCCAAATAAGTGCTGCTTTTGCCGTCGATAGCAATTGCCGTAGTAGATGTCGCAGTTTTTCATCGTCTTTTTGTCCGGCCCATCCCATCGCATTTCTTAGATGGCGGTTATGTTTGCTTTGCAGCAGTCTAGGGCCCCCGCTAGTTGCTCGGCTGCAAGTGGTCTATTAAGGGATCTAACATTCCACGTGCATATCCGAAGCTCATTGTCCTTAAATCGTTTGCGTGGGTTGTCAACAGTAGATCCGTCCATATCCGAGGCTTGTTGATGCTTCGTAACTTAATCTTTTTTTAAATGGCCGGGCAGTTACCTCGGCGGCACAACCCCCAACCTAGAGGACCAGTTCCATTTTGAGTGCCCCTAGGACGAGGGGTCGGTTACACCGAAGCCAGTAACCCGTTCCGGGATGTGAGCGCTGCCGTTGGCCCTTATAGGGCTCGTCTGCCACCATCTCTTTTCCAAGACCCTGACTAAGTCCTGGAAATCCTTTCCGGCATGAGCTCCAAATATGTCGGAGTAGCCCGGATAAGGTCTTGTTTTGTTTTTCCGACACTCCATTTTAGAATACCTTTCTATATTCTGCTTTCAAAAATATGAAAAAGAATATCTCTCAAAGTCAACATAAGTTGGGAAGATTAGATATGCTATTGAAAACCTGTTAGTCAATGACAGTGACAGGTCCCTCTTCGGAATTATGTTTTTCGGTCTGAGAACAATGGTTGGATTTGACACCATTTACCAGGCCTCGTCTATCAGAACTTCCTGTTTTGCTAGTTGTAGCGCTATTTTTATGTAGACACTGTTTCTTGACAAAACCAATTTTGATTTTGTTTGGATTTGAACCTTGCATTCTACGCAAAACAACCACATACATCATCTCATCGTTTTATTCTTGGGTCAAGTGTGAAACTTGATCCTTCGAGCCAGATATACATAAGTCAACGAATAATGGATCTTGAGCCCACAGTTTAGTTTGGAACCAACATCACTACCAACACTTTGTGGGGAATTGTAAATTCTTCCCACTCTTCTTACAGAAATCCCATTGCCAACAGCCTCTTCATCATTACATCACGACCCTGGTCATAACAACTACCTTCCACTTTGGATTTGTGATGAACTTTACAACACTACTTGTGTTGCATATTCAAGAACTTTGCCCTCTTAAGGATCTAAACTTCCTGAAATTAAAGGAAAACCATCCTACTCACCCAAAACTTTAACAATACTTCAACTTCCATTTACATTGCCCAAGGAAACATTTTTACTTCTCCTGAAAATATTATTCCCTGTCATGCAGGCCTCCGATTACGCCTAGTTATTGATGATATCCTTCTTATGATATCCTATATCACATCGCAATCAATCCAACTCAATTCTCCCACCATTGTTCCTGTCCGATTCAACTTAAAACATCAACGCGCACCACCTGCGTATCTTCTACTCTCTGTATCTAATTTGCATTTGAAATCAACAGAAAATCGATAACACCAGATCCTAGCCTAGCCGCATTCTCCCAGAAATCTCATGATAAATTCCATCCCATGAATATGCGGCAAAATTCAACACCAACCTCAACAGCAAATCTCACTCCACTGCCGCCTGCCCATCAATAAAAGCGGATCTAGAACAAAAGACAAATAGACGGCTCTGGTATTTTCAATGGGCGAAATTATGGAGAAAAAAAGTAACAAATCCATCAACCGCCCGCGGATAAATTTGTAAGGAAAAGCAAAAACAGAAAAAAAAAAACATGAGACAGATTGATTTCACGCCGAATTATTCCTGACGCTAGTGGTGACTTATCTGATTGCGCCATTAAACTTTCCATGGATTTTCAGAGACCTCACATCGACAGAATATCCCGATCGATAATGAAACTGAAAGATATCTACATCTAATCTCACTATTAAGGACTCCTGCAAGGACTTCGAGTCGAAAATCATTCTTTTGTTTGTGAATGCCAATCGTCTGCTAATTGTCTACAGACGATCGATCCACTTCTGGATTCTTGCACATCTGAATTGGAATTGAAATTGGAATCAGAATTGGAATCGAGCAAATGAATAAGGACATTTCACAGGATACAAAACGGGAAACAAGCTAATAAAAACCACTAACAACGACACGTGCAAAACATGTTAGAGTACCTACATACCTGAGTATCTTTTTAGTGGTGGTACTTACTTTAACATCACATCCGGCAGTGAATTCGATATAAAAAATTGATGGTAATCCTCCCCTATCCTATCCTGTCACTATTCCACACCATATCAAGCCAATAAAAGCCTGGAATTCAATACCTTCTGGCATGGTGTCTGTACTTCTTGCTTGGCCAAGGGATAAGAAGATGGATGTGGGTACATATCGCGCATCAGCACCTAAACTAACCATTCAAAAACAATTTTCCTAATTGATTTGAGATACGAAGCTTTCACTCCATCATAACCGAATATTATGGCACCCTCTGACTTCCCATCCCTCTTTCGTAACAACAATAAAACGGAAATTGAAAAATACAGGATGCCCCTGTAATATGCTTTTCCTCTCCGTCGTCGCTATGATTTCGAATGGTGCCACAGACTGAGGATGCCTCCATGAAGGCACGTATTACATTCGACAAACAAAGAAACAATTATCTCCTGTTGGGAACGTTGGAAAATTGAATAAAACAAAGGCAATCAACAACCCGGAGAGACTTACAGAGCGGCAGAATACCCAAAGAAGATTATCAAGGTCAATTGATAATGAACACCAAACGGAAGAAAGATCACAAGGACATCCACCGCACCGGTCGGTGAAAGCTGAAAGCTGAAAGCTGTAGGAAACAGTAAAACCAAATTTCATTGTTACTCGTGCCACAATAAAAATCCAACGAAACACAACATCGCCATCACCTTTAGAGTCCATGTCAGCAGAGTCAACTACAGCTACAACAACAAGTATCTACAGTGGTATGTATAGTGTTGTAAGAAAGATACGATAACAAATGGAAAGGTAATGTGACGAGTGGGTGTCATTTTACTTACAAAGACGAAACAAGCATCAGGACAAGACCAAGATGCGGATGAAGACCATGACGGCCATGACGGCCATGACGGCCATGACGACCATGACGACCATGACGACCATAATGACGACAACGATGCCGACAAGACCAGATATGGACGACTGACAGGGGGTATAAAACTTTACGAGCGGAAATTAAAATACGCAGTGTTGACTTTCTGGTTTTATGGATGGAAAACTGTTGAATGTTCAAGAGGCTTGGATGTGGACAGTATGCACAAACTGAAGATGTTTTTTTCTTTTTCTTATTTTTCTTCAAATTAATAGAAGGCATCTTGATATTAGTGAGGCACGAAGGCGGACTCCGGCCAATCTGATATCGAAAGTATGTTGATTAAATATGGTTAAATATCTGACAAATTGGAAAGATAAATCACGTTCATTTACAATCCCAAGGAAAGCACAAGTTTTAATGGAGTTAACATTTTTACGACCTATTGGAACATTACTTATGAATCATAATAATGAATCCAAACTTTTGAGAACGATTTATGGTAGATTTGTTCTGCCGTTTTTGGCCTGGCATGATATTGCTTCGTCGTTTCTGTTGGCTCGTAAGTTTGCACTTATGGTCGTCACCTTGCAAGTAAGGTCTATTCGCCAGGTGAAGTCATCCTCTAGTAGTTATATATGAATGGCAATCCATTAGGGATCTAAGTTTTCACTGAAAGGCTCATTTAAGTTTGGCACGCAAATCTTATCATGGGCTCCGTAGTAATTCAGTCACAGTCTTCACCTCAGATGAGAGGATTTGTCCATCGGATTTTAGGAGTACCTAGTCCATTTTGCCTGGAATCTACTTGCCCCGGAATCCATCAACATCGCAATCTTAAACCATGCTCACAATTCCCAACGTTGAGAACATTAAGAACCAGTTACGTCATTTAGTTACTAAAGGGTGTTTTTTTTGAAGAGCTTGAGAGCTTTAAATAATAATACAAGGCAGAAATATTATTGGAAAGCATTTTTTATTATTACAACTTGGTAGGTAATTTTATGACATTTATTTTTTAAATATGATTTTTGGCACATGCTTGCCACGGCGACGAGTTACGTAGTCCCTTTGATCAGTCCAATTTTTCACTACTTTTTCAATAAATCTAGCCGTATGGCGTCAATGGTGGCTTGAATATTGGCTTCCAATGCTTCAAGAGTTGCTGATTTGTCGGCATAAGCCAATGGCTTAATATAGCCTCATAAAAAGTAATCGAGAGGCGTTAAGTCGCACGAACGAGGGAGACAGTTAACAGGACAACTTCTGGAAATAAAGTTGACACCAAATTGATTTTGCAATAAAGTGATGGATTAGCGCGGTGTATGGCAAGCTGCGCCGTCTTGTTGGAACCAAATATCATCGATGTTAGGCTGATTAATATTTGAAAACAATAAATCAGTCAGCATGGCTCGATAGCGCTCGCCATTCACCGGAACGGCAGCTCCTTCCTCATTTCGAGCGCACCAAACAGTCATTTAATGGATGTAATGGTGATTCGTTAACAGCTTGAGGACTGTCTTCGTTCCATATACGGCAATTTTGCTTGTTGACGAAGCCATTTAACCAGAAATGAACTTCATCACTAAATACAATCTTTCGATAAAAATGTTCACCTTTGGCCAGTTTTAAATTAGCCAAATCAGCAAAAATGCGACGTGAACGATCGTCATATGGGTTTAATTCTTGCACGAGCTGTGTTTCATAGGCACGTAAGCCAAGAGCCTTACGTAAAATTTTCCACGTAGTCGAAGAGCAAAGGCCAACAAGTTGAGAACGGCGACGAATCGACATTTCGGTGTCTTCTTCAACACTTCGCGCTACAGCAGCAATATTCTCTTCGGTACATTTCGGCACATTTCTTTATCTTGTTGATGGTTTTCAATCGAGAAGAGTATAATTAGTGCGAAAACGATCAATAACTGCACGAATTGCTTGCTCAATAGGCCGATTATGTTGACTATAAAATTGACGAAGTGCTCTATGAACTTCGCGAACAGAAACTTTTTATGCAGCTAAAAAAACAAACACCTTTAACAAACAGATGTTAAGAAAATATATAGCTCCCAGAAACCATCTTTCAGCTGCAAACTTCCTCTCCTCGTCTCAACTAAATAGTCGAGAATGTTGTTTTGGAAAGCGAATTCGATGGCATTATCACCAGGTACACTGTGTTACAACTATGGCAACTCCAGCAATTACGTCGAGTTACTGAGAAGCTATTTTTTTTGTTTTATAATTAGGGAGGAACGAAAGAGAGGTACCGACGTACGTTGGTCTTGAATGTTTGGAGGTTATAATGGCAAGGAAATGAAGAGCTCGGCAGGGCATTCCATGAGCGAGTTGTTCGGCCTTGGAAAGAAACACGATATTTCAGGGTACGTCCGAAAGTGGGCTTGAGGGTGTACTGATGAGCACTCACAGCGAGACGGGTGTTACGGCAGGAGGTTTGAGGGGGCGGAGTGCTAGTGGCAATTTCTGATCAGCACTGGTGTTGAAAATAGCAAAATAGGAAACCTAGATATTTCGCAGCATTTTTGGCGACTTAGAATATGTGGTCATTGAAGTGTAAGTTGTCATTGACATACATATCGAGAATGGAAAGTTTTTCGGTTTCAACGATGCAAGTGCCATTCTTGGATAATGGCTGGGTATTTGAATTTTCGCTTAAGCAACAGCAGACGGCATTGTGTTTTGGAAGCATTCAATTTCTCTCTGTTGGTAGTTCCCCAATTGGTTATTCTGTTTATATCGGAATTTAATGAGCTTAACATACGCTGCCGTTCCCGTTGTTCCGTCGAAGAGTAGGGACGTGAGTCCAGGAACGAATATGAAAAGCAGAGAGAACTGTCTTCAGCAAAGGAGTTAATGGGATTAGCAGTAGCAGACAGGAGATCATTGATGAAAATTAAAAAGAGTGTCGGAGACAGAACGGAGCCCTGGGGCACACCAGCATTTATTTTGTGTTTATCAGACTTGAAACCATCAAGACAACTTGAATTAAACGTTCCGAAAGGTAATTTCTAATCCACTGAAGAAGAGAGTCATCGATCCCAAAAGCACGGATTTTCGAAAAAAGAGCCTGATGCCATACTCTGTCAAATGCCTTAGAAATATCAGGTGCAACTACCTTGCTTTCGTCAGATTGAGTAAGCATTGGTTCCACGTTTCGGTGAGACATGCCATCAAATCACCAGTGGACCTGTTGCTACGAAAACCGTACTGCCGGTCATTAAGAAGTTTTCGATATATTTCATGAGCTATTGACGGATCAACGCGTATTTCACTCGCTTTTCTCCTATGGTGGAAAGAAAGAAAGCTGTTACGAGCTCTTGAACAAGACCGACGAGCAATGCCCTAGCTATTACATTAAAATTGTCCTAATGCGGCGGGTCGAACAATTTTCGCAGCTTGCACGCTGATCCCACATCTCGATATTCATAAGGGGACTTGGAGAACTCACGAGAATAAAATCTCCCAGAACTTGTAATTTGCACCAGCATATACCAGTTTTCTTCAATGTTGCAAAATCCAAGTGTCCTAACTAAACCTAGAATATTGGTCTAGTCTGGGACTCCCTAGATAAGATGAATAGGCATAAGTGGATCCCCGTCATTAACTGAATCCGCCTCTAAAAAGTCCCCCTTGCAGAGTTTCAAAACTCGGCGCCATATGTGACAAAAATAACTCAAATAACGAGATGTTCCCAATATCCATTGGCGCGTGAGTCCATGTTAGACACTCGATTTCAGCTGATAGGAGTTCCTCTTGATTGCCGCCTTCTTGAAGATATCGCTACTCAGCAGCTCCATATTTGCTCCCAAGAAGTTCGTAGTGTTGTCCATTTTTACGTAGATTGACAATCGAAAACGATTTAATAATACAGAGCCCCGTGTCGAAAATCCCCGCAGACAGCTCTTAATGTAGTATGGACACAAATTTCTGCGGGGTTTTCCAAGGAATATACAAAACAAACGCATTCCTGACGTCGACAAACTTGTGTAGGACTGTAGCATCATGGATCTGCATAGGACTTCATTAGGTATGGGTCTTATCCCCCAAATCCGAAGCTCCTGATTCCCCGCATTCTTTACGAAATTGGCTGAATAGGAAGAATAGGCACCATGTCCGCATCGATTGAGTGCTGATCGTATAGTCATATACGCACTTTTATACCACCTAAGACTACCAAAGTTCATCAATTCTGCCTATCAGACATTGAAGAGCACTTTGGACTAATTCTCAGCCTTGGCAAGCACGTTGCATCTTATACAAATGATGCGTTCGCAAAGCAGTTTGCAAGGCCAGCAGGCGACTTGAAGCCATCAGAGGAAGAGCAGCATGTTTACTAGCCTCATCTATAATCACAACCGAATAGATATTCCAGCTACGGTGTGCTACGTTATTTAGCTCATTAGCAGCATTGGTTATGTCAGTTGGTTCTGATAAGGTTCCCTGAGAGGTAAGCTTCAGGTATGAGACGATATGAGATGAAGAGGTTCTGCCTTCGAGTCAAGTGTGGAAACCATCAGGTTTTCTGATTGATTCCCGCCTGGTTCATTTCCTCTTTTGAATACTTTGCCCAAAATACTGATAAGATCGGCATTTTCGATATTTTCGCAAATGTCAGTTTCCTCTAGTTTTTGGTTTGGCCTTAAGTTAGAGGGAGCACTCTAGCACTTACCGAGCTCTTCCTTAAATCTCAGTTAGATTTCTGTGGTTTCCTCCTCTTCAACAAGCTCGAGCTCTCGGATACGATCTGACGTGAAGGTCTCCGTTAGTAACATACTTCAAAGCCAGTAATCTCCTTAATAGGCCTGTTAGTTAACGAATAGTACAATAGATTACTTGCTGTCTAAGTCAAATAACAAAAGTTGACTGTTGTTGACAACCTGGTCAGACGATAGTATGAAATCAATTGGCATTTGCTACTGCCCTATTAAGTATTCTGAGCTTTAGCAGCCTAGCATAGTTTAGATTAGTCTTATCTTCCTGGAACCACAGTATTGAATAAGTTCGACTTCCGCCTCCGTTGTTGGTGGTAGTTGCAGGCGTAAGAACGAATCACAATCAGCGAACCACTCGTAGCTGTATGTATGAGGGTTGCGTGATAATAAATAAAGAAAATAGTGGTGGACCAAGAATGGATCCTTGGGGAACACCACTATTTATGGGAAAATAGGAGGAAAATTTACTATAGCACAAAAGCAGTTTGTGTGGGGTTTTTTTTTCAATTTCTTACTCGCCAGTTGCGAGGTACTGCACTTCGACCTGTAGATCTTTTGTACCAGTTTGTCAGAACTGTGATTAGGCTAATAGGTTCTCTACCTTCCGAATGAAGTAAGTTACTCTACCAGCAGGGGAATCCCTAAGTTCAGCGATGTCAAGTTGCTCCGAAGAAGGTATTCCTTCCGATTCCGTTCAGCGCTGGACACCAAGAATGCGTTCAGTTGTTTCGTCTTCTTCAAGACAATGTCGGCATTCCGGAGAGTCGACTATTCGACTGAAACCATGATACTGGAAGAACTCATAACTGGAAGGAAGCAAAAACGAGATAATCTTATGGTAACATTGAAACTGCTTACTGACTAGAATATACAAGTAAGGAAGGGATACATTTGGTTTTGAAATGAGTGGGTCCAATGGTAATGACAAAAGAAAGATAAACAGAGTTCATTGAGAATCTTAAAGCATTTGATGAGGAGTGAAGGAGACTCATATTCCTAAGAATTATCTTAGGTGCAAGATGAGACATCTCTTCAACAGTTTGATATTTTAAACGTCGCTGTGTTACATATGGTGGCATGTGGACAACTCCATTTAACTGAGTTTCCGATGCATAAAGCAACACCTACACCTATATTATAAGTGCGATTTGCACGATGCGAAGCCTCTTTTACATCCAGAATCGAAGATGCTTGTATTCCACACCTACGGTTCCCGTCTAGATATTATGTGAGAGATGTGAACTATTGTTGCAATTTCTTTTACTCAAAAGGTACATTGTGTTACCAGACAAAAATCGTATCTTGATCAATCCAACTATGTTCTTTCCAACGAAATCCCATTGTCGACTTGAAAAGTCCTCTATCCATTGATAAGAGTCCGCAAACCTTCGATGATAAATGGATTTCTCAAGTTCTGTCAGAGAAGAACGTGCGACTCTGAAACAATTGACATCCTTCATATCAGATTTACTATACTCTTCTTTATGAGTGTGAAGCTACCAGCTAACGTAATGCGATTTCGCTTATCATGACCAAGGATGCAAAACAAAAAAAATTAGGTCATCCAATAAAGCCGTGCATCTCACTGTTGAATGCCATACCTGATATCAGGAATTTTTTTCTCTTTTTAATCCAACTACAGCATCACCATCAGCGATTCCAATTCATTCACCGATTGTTACATTGCCTGTCCGGTTGTTGTGGATGAATCCTTGCAATTGGAGCACTTTGTCTGCTACGGATATAAATTCGTTTCCTTCGCATTCGCCGTCAAGCTACGATATTTTCAATTCAGCATCCTTCGTTTGAAAAACAACGATAGCGGTACCAAAATCACAAAAGAATCCACCAGAAACAGGACCAGTACCAGGAGAAGCATTGCGAAAAGAAAAAAAGTTGCGGAAGGGATTGTTCTGATTGAATGCACGGATATTGCCGGTACCGACAAACGAAGATATGGAGAAAAAAACAAAACGTAGTTGCGTTCGAGGTAGGTACCTTTCCAGTGCATCCATGACATGACTAATTGATGTGATCATTGTGAATTCGCTGCCGGAAATGTTAGATGTTAGACGCGTACGCGAATGGAAATTGAATGCACGAATCAGAGGACGAGCACTTACTATAGATACTCATTTATTCGAGTATGTGCCATGCAGTTATATTTCATTGAAAGTGAGATGAACTGAAGAATATTGAATCAAAGTCGAAACCAATGCGTCAATGGGGATTCAATAGAATGCGGGCTCTACAAGCAATGATTTCATATCCATCAACTGAAAGTTGCAATCGCAAATTATCCCACTACCCGAGCTAATAAACTTCACTGAGCTAGGACAATGTTTGCAATAGGGTCAAATAAATCTTGCGACTTTCTTGTATGCGGGCATAATTTAAAATTTATGTCCTTGGCATCAACTCATTTCATCCTGGAATCTCCCATTTTGAAATGAAGGAAAGCGCGAACTGAAAGCAATTCCAACTCAAATGATGTTAAAGTTTAAAGAAGGTATAATCGATTGGATTAGGATACGGAAATCCAAATCAAAAGAAAAAAAAAATCGCAATTACTTGTACTTCCATTCATTGAAGTTGCAATAAGACGTTAAGTCCTTGTAACATTATCCCAGGGACTCAATTCAAAATCACATTCAACATGAAGACGCAATTCAAAAGGACTAGAGTTGCCATTTGGACATAAGGTAGGGATGAGTGCCAACAGGTACGATAACACTTAATACATTGCCGTTCAAGAGTTTTCTAAATATTCGACGCATACTCGTAAAATTTCTTAACCTAAAGACTAAAGTGGCATCAGGCTTCGTAGGAGTGATATACCAACTAGCTAGTTCGGGTGGCAAGGATTAGTATAAGGCCTCGTAGAAGTAGCATCTTCCGACACGTGCTGGTTCCTTAAACGACGAGAATGAGCCTCTGCAGCCGAACATCTTGCAGCTCTGCTAATAAGTCCTACTTCACGCCTCCCCGTGGCGCCATTTGGGAATCTCACAAGAGGCTGCGAAGTGAAGGGGGCAAATGGCGAGTTTCCTGCGCTGTTAACCAGGACTAGTGTCGGAAAAACAAAACAAGACCTTATCCGGGCTACTCCGACATATTTAAAGCTCAGGCCGGAAAGGATTTCCAGGACTTAGTCAGGGTCTTGGAAAAGAGATGGTGGCGGACGAGCCCTATAAGGGCCAACGGCAGCGCTCACATCCCGGAACGGGTTACTGGCTTCGGTGTAACCGACCCCTCGTCCTAGGGGCACTCAAAATGGAACTGGTCCTCCAGGTTGGGGGTTGTGCCGCCGGGGTAACTGCCCGGCCATTTAAAAAAAGATTAAGTTACGAAGCATCAACAAGCCTCGGATATGGACGGATCTACTGTTGACAACCCACGTAAACGATTTAAGGACAATGAGCTTCGGATATGCACGTGGAATGTTAGATCCCTTAATAGACCACGTGCAGCCGAGCAACTAGCGGAGGCCCTAGACTGCTGCAAAGTAGACATAACCGCCATCCAAGAAATGCGATGGGATGGGCCGGACAAAAAAAAAATGAAAAACTGCGACATCTACTACGGCAATTGCTGTCGACGGCAAAAGCAGCGCTTCTTGGATGCGGATTTGTTGTCGGAGGCAGACTAAGACAAGAAGTCCTCAGCTTCCGGCATGTGAGCGAGCGCCTCGTAGCAATCCGCATCAAGGCTAAATTCGCCAACATAAGCCTCATATGCGCGCATGCCCCCACAGAGGAGAAAGATGACGACACCAAGGATGCCTTCTACGAGCTCCTTAACAAGACCTACGAGCAATGCCCTAGCTATGACATTAAAATTGTCCTCGGTGATCTTAATGCAAAGCTAGGAGAGAGGGTATCTTTGGTGGAACAATCGGAAAATATAGCCTGCACAACACCACCTCCGATAATGGATTCAGGCTAATCGACTTTGCGGCGGGGCGAAACACTGTCATGGCTAGCACGCGGTTCCCGCATCTCGACATACACAAGGGGACTTGGAGAACTCCTGATCAATCAACAGTAAACCAGATTGATTACATTGCGATCGACGCAAGACACTCCTCCAGCATTATGGATGTCCGTACGTTCCGATTAGCCAACATCGACTCGGACCATTACCTTGTTGTAGCCAAGGTACGGTTGCGGATATCCCAAACTACGCCAAGACAAACTAATGCTGTGAGAAAATTCGACGTCAGACGGCTACAATCGCAAGAGATCGCCAAGTCCTTTTCCGATCGAGTGTCGAGTGTCAGCATCAAGCATCGAAGACCATTGGAAACACTGCCAAAACGCCATCAGAGATGCCGCTTCTAATGTGCTGGGTTTCACTCGTCCACCACAACGAAACCCCTGGTTCGATGATGAATGCCGGCAAGCACATGCAGCTAAGCAAGATGCATATAACGAGAGACGAGCACCGGCTTCTCAGGAGGAAGAAGAAAGAGCATGAGAAGCGCGCGATCGAGGAAATTGAGAGATGCTACTCCAGGAATGAGGTTCGGAAGTTTTACCAAAAGGTAAAAATAACATGCCGCGGAAACAAACCCCGAACCGAAGCCTGTAGAGATGAACAAGGGAACTTGTAGTAGAATCGCAGTCGATGCTGAGGATTTGGAAAGATCATTTCTGCAGACTGTATAACGGCGATGACGGACCAAATACCGCTGTCAGGCAGAATCAACCTTTCAACCTGGACGATGATGACCAACAATTCCGTCCACCCGACCTGGATGAAGTGAAGATAGCCATATCGAAGCTTGAGTCCAACAAAGCTGCTGGAGCGGATGGCCTGACTGCCGAGCTCTTCAAAGCGGCAGGCGATGACTTGGTAAGGAGCATACACCAACTCATCTGTAACGAAAGTATGCCCAATGAATGGAACCTCAGCATTGTTTGTCCGATTCTCAAGAGAGGAGACCCTCTGAACTGCGAAAACTACAGAGGCATCAGTCTCCTTAACATCGCATATAAGATCTTATCCGCCGTATTGTGTGAACGCCTGAAGCCGTTCGTCAATAACCTGATAGGTCCATATCAGTGTGGCTTCAGGCCAGGAAAGTCCACCATCGACCAGATATTCACACTACGGCAGATCTTGGAGAAGGCCCATGAGCTTCAAATCGATACCCACCACCTATTCATCGACTTTAAGGCCGCGTGTGACAGCATCTATAGAGACGAGCTATATAGAGCAATTTCTAGTTTTGGCATCCCTGCCAAACTCGTCCGTCTGTGCAGGATGACGATGGAGAATGCACGCTGCTCCATCAAGGTCGGTAAAGATCTCATCGAGACCTTTGATGTCCAGAAAGGATTTAGACAGGGCGATGCGCTGTCATGCGATTTTTTCAACATCGTACTTGAAAGAATAGTGCAAAACTCACGAGCAAACACAAGAGGCACTATCTTTCAAAAGTCCGTCCAACTACTCGCATACGCCGACGATATTGAAATAATCGGAAGAAAGCAGCGTGATGTCAGTGGCGCTTTCGCGAGTATTGAGACGGAAGCGGCGAAAATGGGTTTAGCGGTCAATGAGGGCAAGACCAAGTATATGCTGTCAAGCAAAAAGGAAACCAACACTGACGTCTCGGGTAGAACGTCACCCTCGACAGATATAACTTTGAGGTAGTTAAGGACTTTGTCTACCTAGGCTCCGCTATAAATACAGACAATGACACCAGCGCTGAGATCAAGCGAAGAATAACTCTTGCCAACCGCTGTTTCTTTGGGTTAAGAAGGCAATTGAGTAGCAAAGCCCTCTCTCGGACAACAAAAGTCACCCTTTATCAGACTTTAATAATCCCGGTCCTGCTCAATGGCGCAGAGGCATGGACATTATCAAAAATGGATGAGGGTGTTCTTGGTTGCTTCGAGAGAAAAATTCTTCGGGCGATCTTCGGTCCCGTCTGCATTGCCACCTAAAGTAAGTAAAGTAAGTTCGGGTGAGCAGGAGGCTTTTAAGCCCCTTTTTTTATTTGTCACTTATTCACCTAGTTTAAATGCCGCACAGTGGCTCATAGCACTTAAACAAATAAGGATATCTTGTTGGGTTTCTTTTTTCTGCTTAAAGTAAATTCATAGGGCTATAAAATAAGGGATTTTTGAGTAAAATCCTTTGTAATAATAGATAAAAATACGAGTTTACATATAAGAAGATAAATTAGTTGTGATTAATGGCCAGGAGTCGTTTTTGGAAGAGCTTTGCGGCTCTACCCCTCTCAGTTCCATCGGAAGGGAGTTCCATAGGCGAGTTGAACTAAGAACTGGAGTTCTGATGTTAAACAGCAGCACGTTGGCTCAATTAGTAAAAAGGTTCGCTGCGATATAGAGAACCTCAGCTTACCGTAAAGATAGTCCGGTTGTAATTCACAACAGCTTTTGCTAGAAGCGTTTTCGTTTTTGTTGGTGTACAGATAGCCATTAACTTTTCCAATTGTTGCAGTAGATTTCGAAAAGACTCAACATATTCGATGTTTGAGTCACCTAACTCCATCAATGGAAAAGAGGCCTGATCTATGTTATTCCGTTAAATAACGATGGCTTTTGATTTTCTCGGGTTTAGGCCTACTCCCATATATATATATATGGATATTACTGAGATCTTCATTCATTTTTAATGCCGTAGATTCTACTAAACCAGTAGGACTTTGTATAAATCGTTGCACATCGTCTGCGTAACATTTGGACGCTGCAGTGCTGTACAACATTAGGGAGATCGTTCAAGTATATTGAAAAAAGAATTGGCCCGAGTATAGAACCTTGCGGTACACCAGTTGTTATTGTTAAAATTTCAAATGCTCGATTTCTAACGACTATGGATTATTGTCTACCAGTTGGGTATGAATATACCAACTTTGCCGATAGGGTAGACAAATTAAAATTTAGAGCACAAGAGTGTGTTGTTTAACGTATCGAAAGCTTTTGAGGAATTGAGAAGGGTTGAAATGGTAAGTTTATTTCGATCGAGACCAGTTCTAATCTTATCAGTGATAAATAATAGACCGGTTTGCAGTTTCGTTTTCTTCGAAAACCCGGTTGGCACGAGCTTAGCTGATATTCTGCGAGGTGTTGGATTTATTGTGCGAACAGTGTTTTCTCAAATATCTTAGAAAGGTAAAGCAGAATTGCGATTGGTCTGCATTCAGATAAGTTGCTATTGGCCTTTTTTGGTATGGGCACGATCTTGGCTTTTTTTCCATTCGTTGGGATACACAGAAGTAGTTCAAATGGTATTGAAAATGTGTGTTATATATGAAAGAATGACTGACAATGACAGTCTATCCCATCTAACCCAGTTGCATTTAACTTCACTGACAATACCGCCTCCACGACATCAAGATCTGAGACAATGAGAAAAGAAAAACTTTCTAAGTTTCTGCTGCCACCAATGGATTCCTCAAACGCCAAACTTACCTCAGAAGAGTTAGACGAGGGGCATGATGTAAATATTCGGTTGAGTGAATTGCAATCCAAGTCATCTGGATCATGCTCTTATTTGCCAACTCCTATTTGTCGAAGATTTTTCCCAAAGATCTTTCCCTACGGTAGATGGATCAAGTTGGTGTATATAAAAACATACTTTTGCCTTTCGTACCTCACAGATAGTTGTCCATACATATCGTGTAGTCTCATCGCTGTCCTCCATTAGCTTTGAAATAGTGTAGGTCATCCAAGATTGAGAATTAAATTGTATCTTTTTGGTGTTTACTTTGACATGTATGTCAAAGAACCTTGAAAAGAAACTACGAGTACTTGTTCGTTCACAGAAGACGTGTAGAAGATTTCGTTCAGGTTAGAACTCCGAATATCTTGCAGGAAAAGAACGCAATCAATATTTATAAAGTCCCTTTGGGAAATCTAGAGTTAGATATAGTAATTCATGCTTTGATAAACCTGGGGCAGGAAGTTGGTTATAGAGGAGTGTTTTTTCTAAGTCGCTAGTGAAGAAGAAATCAAGTAGTGTACTGGGATTGTTTGAATGATGAGTGGGTAAGGTATTATCTACCGCGAAGAGATTTAGCGACATCTTGAAGTCAGATAAGTCAGCAGATTTGGAAGCGTCAAGTAAGTTACAGTTAAGAACACCACAGATAACAATATGGGGCGTGTAACATGACAACTGTTCCAGTGTGTCGAACACAGATTCATATTTTGTGTTCACGGAGGACAGTTGATTTTGGCATTACATACGTACCGCTTGCTGTAGGAGAACACGACTTTTTTTTGTCAAGCTCTCATGAACGTATATTGTTCGTTGCATTGTTCGTTCCTGTTCGAATTCAGGCCGACGTCACTGAGCGAAAGATGTTTGTGTGGGTTTGCGGTAGAAAGCAGCTGATCGAAGTAAAAAGTGTCTCTCTTGCGGTGAATTAAACTTCAGAACAATTGGTGATGGTGATTGTCTGAGTGAGGTTGTTATTGTGTTTCTTCTACTGAAATTGGACTTTCTCACCACAGTTTAAAGACTAAATAGCGAGTTTTGTTTTTAGAGGCTTGGAACTTTGAATTGGCAACACTGTTTTATATGACTCCCAATTTGACAGTTCTCGGTTGGAGATTAGTTTGGTTTAACAGTTCATCATGAATAGACTTACGTCGGAGCAATGTTGGCAAATTGTTAAATTTTTTTTTGCAAAACGTGATTCAATTCGAGACGTGTATTTTATGATGCTCATAATCGTGGTTCAGAGAGACTGATTTGAGGAACTGTGGATCGTTTTCACAACACGATCCCGTAAGATGTCGAATCGTGCGCACATAACATGCGATTGATAGTGTAGTGTTAATGATGATCCAAATGTGTCAATTCTACATCGTGGTCATTAATTAAACTTGTGTCTATCCATTTTATGGAGAATTTCGCGAAAAGAGTTTGGTTTACGTGCCTACAAGATTCAACTTGTGCAGGAATTGAAGCTACTAGATCCTCATTCACGTCGTAGATTTCGTGAATAGGGCGAAGGAAACATTGCTTTGGCTATGTCAATCAAGAAAATTGCCCCATTTGGTGATGATAATCTACAAATCAATGAAAATGCATCATTACAGAGAATTAAGATCATCGTTTGGTGGTGGTGGAACCATTGGTTCGTTTGTCTTCAAAAATTATTATTTTCAAAGCATCATTGGGCTATCACGCAGAGAGTCTGGGTTCGATTCCTGGCTGGGTCACCAACAATTTTTCAAATCGCCATCGGGCTATGGCAAACTCCCGAAAGTAAAATTGCCATTTGGACTCGGCGGTAATCCATGGCCCCGCTCAGATTTGACAAAAATGGCAACATGAGCAACACAAATGAGTGTCAAGAAGCTAGGCCATGGCCCACACCGTGCTGTCAGCGCCGCAGTGTTCTTTTTTTGTTTTTAACAGCCAACAGCGATACAGAGATATAGTTACTTACTTTTTCGTGGCTAAATTGGTTTAAGGCGGATGGCGCCACATGTCACACAGCGCACAGTTTTAGACAATGCAATTTGACGCGAGTCGCATGTGTACGCCGATAATCAGAAACCATTGTGCACTTGGAAGTCAACATTCGACGGGTTATTGCCGAAATATAGCCTGAAACTTTCGTCAAGATTCGGCTTTGAGATCTTTTTTTATTTTGACATATTTTATGAAGAAATGTGGGTCCAATGAGGCTGCCAGTATGTTGAAAAGGTCTTAATTTTGCGGCATCCTTTTTTTTGATATCCGTATTTCTTGCGGTTTTTATTTTTGGATTCCGAAGCTTCTTTTGACGATTCTCCAAGGGCTAACGTTTGATACAACAAAGAATATTCAGAGTATTCTTAAGGATCGTTAAAACGTGGTTTCAGAACGCAGTCGATTTCAGAACGGTGATATGACATTGGACGTCAACCCCCTTCTAGACGGCCTTCCGAGATTGATGACGATATTCTGTGAGCTACAGTGCTCAACAAGCAGGTCTTCTTTCGCGTTTTATTTTACTTTAGTACGATATTCTGCAACCAATTTTCCATTGATGTTTCCTACTTACTTTAAAAATTAAGCGCTGCTGATCACCGCGCTAGATCGAAAGGCTTAGTTCTGTTGAATAGAAATATTCGTGTGTCCTTGTAGTCGATTTTTGTGTTTTCGCGCAAACATTTTAATTTCGTTCTGAATGTTTTCGACTCCTGGATCTCTGTGGATATCATCGTTTCTAATGTACCAATTTGTTTTCGAATGTCTGTAAGACGTTAACGTTACTAGTTTTGGTACAACCCCAAAGCTGTATACCACATGTCCAGAACGGTTTTAGCACTTGCTTATATAGCAGCTGAGTTTTGAATACTTTCCAAGAAGCCAGTACATGTCTCTTGACATAATCTCAAGCTCTTCACGTTCTTTCTTAATGTGTGCTCTCCATTTAAGTTCAGCATCGAGTGTCATACCAAGATGTTTGTGAGAGGAATTTGTACTGCGTTGATAAGAGAGTGAAGTTCACATGGATAGACTTGTTTTCATTAAGCGGGATTCGCCAAGTCTTTGTCGAATTGCTAATTCGTGTAAGGGCGCGTTGTAACTTAGCAGTTGGTTCTTCGACGGTTTTCGCTATTGCCAAAATGGCAGTGTCATCAGCAAGCATAGTATCGTCCGTTTTCGGTATGTCGCGGTTAAAAAGAAAATATAGCAGAGGCCCAAGTGCACTTCCTTGCGGCACCCCTGCCTTTATTGCCTTTAAATTGGAATATTCGTTTCCGTGTCTGACACGGAAGAGTCGGCCATCTAAGTATAAACTAAAAATATGAGACAATTGCTCGGGTAAGACTTGTCGAAGTTTATATTTCAGACTCTCGTACCATACCTGATCAAAGGCTTGCGAAGCGTCAAGGAATGCGCTTGCACTCGATTGTTTGTTCGATTACATCGCTTATTCGATGCACTAGGTCGTCCGTAGAGTATTGGCTTTTAAAGCCAAAGTGATGATCGGATAAGAGGTGATTTGTGTCAATAATCGGTTTAAGACGATTATGTAAGATTCGCTCGAAGACCTTCGATATAATAACTTCTGCAACTTTCCACTGATGCGGTACATGCTCTAGTCTTATGGTGGCATTTATAAGATAGAGCAGCTTTAGCAAACCTTTTTTCGGTAGCGCTTTAAGTATCTCTCTCGTAATTAAGTCACATCCGGGGGTTTTATTGAGCTTAAGCGTGTCTGTAACTTGTCTAAGTTCCCTAAGTGTGGCCTTTTCCATTGGAAGGTTCATCGTCACTTCAAGCGTATTGACATTCTCTGGAACCATCCCCTTCGAATGGTTTGAACGTTTCTGTCGGTAAATGGTCGTCAAAAATGTAAGCTTTTTCTTTATCTTCTTTCGCCCAGTCATCCTGGTTTCTTCTCATTGGCACCACGTGTATTTAGGGCTTTCGAAGACTCTTAACCTTTGTTATTGAGATCCTTGCTTAATTTTTTCAACAAGTTGTAGGCCGTTGGCATTCCATGCAAGAATATTGAGCTTCTTTGTCATGATTAGTTACACCGATCTGCTTCGAGGTTGAGAAGCCGTTCGAATACTATCTTATTTGTTTTAGTCAGTTCTTCTTGTCTCTCTAGAATTGCTGAGAAAACATTTGAGGTAGGATCAGGTGATTCACAGTTGATGAAGTTTTTCCACTTTTCACTTGTTGTTTTTGGTGATTTTAGCGGCCATCACGGCGTTTGGTATTTTTGCCTTCTGTAAAGGCTTTGGGGTTGGACCGCTGTTATGGTTTCTCATACTTGCTGGCCCTGCGTTTTTAGAAGGCATGGTTTTGGATTGATCCCGTCATTTTTGCAACTCCTTCGTGACTTCGCAGCCTCGATAGTTGGAAGGCGTTTTCCCCTGCAGTTGATGCATAGAGCACTGCACTCTCGCGTCAGATGTTTTCCGGCGCATTTCACATAGCGAGGCTCCTTCTGGCAGTAGGCCTGAGTATGAAGTTGCAAATGTTTTGAACAAGATTAAGTGCTCTCGGATAATTTGTCAATGTCCTTTCCATAGATATACCGATGTAGAAAAGCCTCTAATCGACAGGCTCTCACGTCGACTCACGAAAAGAAGCTTCTTAGAATGCCAGGTTACTTCAATAAGTGAGACAGTGTATGCAAAGGACATACTCGTATAGGGGCTGATAAAAACATTATGATTGGATGCTAGAGAGTACTTTTCATCCCGTGTTCATTAACAAGCCGGCAACACTGAAAATATAGTTCATGTTCTTCTTCAAGTTAACAAAGATGCCTTAGAAATCTTTCCCTTTCATTACTTAGCATTTGAAAATCTTCTCAAACCACAGAAGGATCCTGATTTCCTCTTTCCCTTGTCCAAAGTTTGACGTTAATACATACTTTAACAAGGGTTTGTATAAATGACACAAATACTCGTATCGACGGACGGAAATTCAATTTAATTTACGAGTAATCTCTTTGGCAAATCCATTTGGCCACCATTTCGTTTTAACGACATTGAAGCTTTGTCATCAACCTTCAATCTCACTTAAATTTAGACAAACTAACTCATCAAGTTTTTACTGGTAACATCACAGACATGATAAATAAATGAATTCATGTAGGAACAACTGCAAATGCACTTACGTTCATTTAATCGCTTTTTGTAATCCGGCAGTGTCATGGTCATTAAACTGATGCTGTACGAGTGGGTAGACGTTCTGAAGTTAATTGGAATTCTATACTCACGACACGATAAACGATCTGCAAGAGATGAAGATGCCAATTAATTTTGAGTTTTAGGTTAATGGCATTTGAAGGATACATTATTACCTTCGTGTGGATGTCTTGAAGCCACCTAAAATGGACTTGATGAAAAGCATACACCCTGAATTGTGAATGAGAGAGAAATTCTTTATAAGAAAGACGTATTCAATGGGATAGGTTGGACTCGAGCCTCCAGGGAGCTCGATCTTTCGACAGTTGCCTCAACTTCCACTTGCATGCGCCTACTAAGACTTGTTCTCCCACTACTGCGCTATACCTCAAGGGCAGATTCATATACTTTTCGGACGTTAGTGTTCATCCGTCTTTCATGACCCAGCCATCTCAGTCGTTGGAACTTCACTTTTATGACTGAGTCGATGTCGAAAATCACTTGAAGGATTTTCCTCTCAAAATAGGCATGAGCACCCTACAGAGTCCATAGAGCAGGACTTGGATTATTGAGGTCTTATAATTATATGGTAGAGTCACTTTTGTTGTTCGAAAGAGGGCTTTGCGAGTCAATTGCCTTCTTAGGCCAAAGTACTGATAACAGCGGATGGCAAAAGTTATACTTCGTTACAGACCTTGATGGAGCACCGTGCATCATCATGCTGCACAAACGGATGCCAAAACTAGACATTGCTCTGAATAGCTCTTCTCTGTAGATGCTTTCATACGCGGCCTTAAAATCGATGAATAGGTGGTGTTCTTCCTCCAAGATCTGCCGTAGAAGGAATATTTGAACGATGGTGGACTTTCCTGGCCTAAGACCACGCAGGTTTTTAACGGAGTGCTTCAGACGTTCACACAACACGGCAGATAAGATCTTCTGCGTGATGCTAAGAAGACTACTTCCTTGAGAATGGGACCAATAATACTCGGGCATACTTGCGTCCGAACATATTTGAGAGATGAATTGATGAATGCTCCTAACGAAGTCATCGCCTGCAGCTTTGAGGAGCTCGGCAGACAGGTCGTCAGCTCCAGCAGCTATGCCGGACCTAAGCTTGGAATTGTTAGTCTACATCGTCCACCATTTTGTGCATCAGCGGAATTTGGTTCATTATCAACTGCGACTCTATTATGACCGCACGCTTCTTCAGCTTCTTGTTTTTCCTTTAAAGAAGCCGGTGTTCCTTTTTCCTCTTCTATTCATGGAGCTCGTGAGCAGCTCTAGTTCTTCCATGTAGCGCCGCTCTGTATGCATCTTGCTTAGCTGCATGTGTTTGCCGGCATTCGTCCTCAAGCCAGAGGTTTCGTTGTAGTGGTCGAGTGAAACCCTGTACAACAGCAACGGCATATCTGATGGCTTTTTGGCAATGTTGTCACATGTTGGTCTTCGATGCTTGATGCTGACGCCAGTGAACCTCTGGAGGGAGGTGGAGGGCTTCCATCAAACCGAATCGGCAGATTGGCTTGGGTAATCCCCTCCGAAACTTCGCGAAAATTATGCCGTGTGTAGGCAATCATTGCCACAATTCCACCCATAGTGCCTGGCCATATTATCATGGGAATGAAAGTCTTGTCGCGCGAGAAGGGTAGATTTTATGTGAGTCAGAAAGAGAGGGGTTGATTGCACCGAAAATTAACCGAAAGTCCACCCCAAAATATTGGGTTTTCCAATAGGGACTTGACAACTTTGAATTTAATTTGTGAATGCACTCTTTCACTAATCATCAAACTGTCACTCTCAATTTAATCAGTAAACTCAACATTTTCATCATGGTAAGGTACACGAACGAGCAACGTCTGAAAATTATAAAAATTTTCTACCGAAATTCGGAGTCGGTGACTGCAACTTTAAGAGCGTTAATTCCAATTTTCAGTCGTAATTCTCGCCCTAGTAGATAGGTAATAACAAGTTTAGTGTAACAATTTGAGTCTACATATTCGTTGTGTGATGTTGTCGTGTCAGTGAGACAACGGGTTGGTCGAAGTCTCAAAAATATCGCTGCTGTTCAGGCGTCCGTAGCAAACGATCAAAATTAGTCAATTCCACGGCGTTCTCAAGAATTGAGCATCGCTCAGACCACATTATGGCGTATTTTGTGCAAGGATCTTGGTATACACGCAAACAAGATAAAGCTGACTCAAGAATTGAAGCCGATGGACCATTTGAAGCGACTTACGTTCTCCGATTGGGTTCCGGAGAAGATGCGCCAAGATGTTGAATTTCATCGCCAATCGATTGGCCGCCTCGTTCGTGCGATTTTACGCCGCTTGACTATTTTCTGTGGGGCTACGTTAAGTCATTGGTTTATGCCAACGAGCCGACGACGTTGGAAGAGTCAAACGAATCGATAGCTGCAAATGTGCCCGCGGTGGCCATATGAACGAAGTCGAGTTCCATTCATAAATGTTTTGATTGTACTTCAAGCCGATAATAAAGTTTTTGAAATATCTCAAATGGTTTGCGTTTTATTTAAAAAAAAAAAGTTGTCAAGTCCTTACTGGAAAACCCTGTATAATTCTCGGTGGAAGAATGAATGTTCTTTTCTCAAAGCGTTTCGTTCTTGACACACTTTCCCTGTTTTTTTTTGTGTGTAGCCATTGCGTTCATGAGAATGACGTTCGATTTGGTATCAAAATGATGCCTTTTTCGACTAAAAAGAATTAGCTTTTATATTATATATATCTTAAAACCTTTCGTGAACAATTATCTAAATGATGGTGAAGACCGCATACAAATCCGTTGTGTGGCTTAGGAGGAGCTAGCGGTTAAACAGACATACACGGAAAGCGACTTTGTTTTATTCTATGTAATGATGTCTCACTCGCCCGAAAAACGGCTAGAAACGCGATCACAAATATGAATTTCAAACATTTTCACTTACTTAATTATGTCAGATACATTCTAATATGTACACACTTTCATCTTCGTTTCACATCTTTTACATTACATTCCAAGTTTAAGTGAATCCTTGATGAAGATAAGTTACTTTCAACTTCCGTGATTTACTGAAAGGCCCAACTTTCAAGGTGTGGATTGAAATTCTTTCCAAAAACTAACTTTCTTTCGAAAGTTAGTAAATTGAAATGCCCTTCAAAGGACATATTTTCGTCGTTTTAAAATGAAGTGCCTGTTTGTGTACCACTTCATGTGTATCACTTGACAAACTTAAGGCATGAACAAAACATTAACAATCCTGTAAGCTCTTTTTCACCGAAACATTAATTAGTTTTTCAATTAAAAAAGTATCTGTACTTGTTCCTTTCTTGAATTTCAACAGCAACTTGCACGACTAGAATTCAGTGTATACAAGGAAAACTTTTCAAAAATTTTCCTAAGTAAAGATCTGCAAAGATAGTTCCGCAATATTGACGTTCGAATATGTAACAATTTTTTCTACAGAGTCGACATTTGCTCGAATTGAAAAATAAGAAAAATAAACATTCTCAAGATACATTCTGTCAACACTGTCAATACATAGCGATGCGATGTTTTTCGAACGAAGGCTAAGTTTTTTCATATTAAATTGACTTGCTGTGAAATGGGGACTGCATCGGGGTAAAACTTTCTCCTACGGAATGCCAGGGTTGTGCTGTTGGAAATTTTGCAGGTATCCGGATGGTTGCGGATAATAATGTGAAAGTTTCGCGGTACATTTGTAATGACAACAACTTGCGGGAAAACGTTTTACTTAGGTCTGATATGTGTATGTTGATGCTATGTTTTGCATCCAATTTAGTGTAAGTTGCAATATGTTTAATCCTTTTCAGATACCAATTTACCTAGAAGGAGAACAGACGTGGATGGTGCGGATAGCCAGGTATTGAGTGGAGTATATCCTTAGGCCATAACTTGCGCCTCAGTTGGAGTTACTCACGTTTGGTTCGTTAAGTGGGTGATTCCAAGGGAAGCAAGTTTAATTCTATTGTAGTGCAAAATTGTTCAAGTCACAACAATGCGCCTTGACGAAATCAACACATTTCTTCTGTCGACATGACTTGAAGTGAAGTAGAACTGATATCACCAACGAACTGCGTAAATAAAATACTATTTCCAATCCCTTAATCCTTACATATAGAAAGAACCCACTATAACTATCAGTGCACCATTTGCAAAGTTAAATTTCAGTCGGAAATACGAGTATGTCATCATGTGTACCTGCCATCATGTGCATCTGTTGTTAATGTTATTACGTACTTGGTTAGATGACGAAGTAGACAGCAATGTTTGGAGGCCTCAACATACAGAGATCTCTAGCCAACTACGTGTAGCTACACTTTCCAAGCTGGTAAAGATCCCCTTCTACTTATGTACCCAACCTTAGATCCAATATTCATCTACATCTAGGATACAAAATTTGAATAAAACAGCAACTGTGTGAGATATAAAATTGCTTCTGGCCTTTTTTGAAGCTTCGCGGGCAGTCATTCAAGCGGTCGGTCTAATTTTTGATTATCCAATATGTGCGGCGTTATTCCGGCAATAGCGTGTCGAATGTTGGCCTCGAATTCGTTTAAAGTGGTTTGCTTGTTAAGGTTGACTAAGGAGCGGTGTCAAATCGCATGATCCTGGCAGCCAATTGATGATAATGACCCAGTCGCCAAATTTCGCCTTTGAAACTTTGGTCTTTGCGTCGCTAATATGGCCTGTAGCGCGGCCTTGTTGGTACCACTTCGCCGCTCGGATATATCGATGTTGTCGGCCTCTGACCACAAAAAGTAGGTTAACATCGCTCTTTACCAGTGATCGTTGACGGTAATGGTGTCTCCTTCCTCAATTCAAAAGAAATAAAGTCCGATTATGCCGCCATGCCATAAACCGCACCAAACAGTCAATCTTTGTGGATGCATTGATGCTTGGCCGAACACTTGTAGATTTTGTTCGATCCAATAATGGCAATTTTGCTCGTTGACATAGCCTCTGAGCCGAAATTGGGCCTCGTCCGAGAATATGATTTTTTAGCCAAAATCTGGATCTCCGGCTAAAATTTTCAGCACCCAATTAGCTTCTTATATGGATAGGGGTCCAAATTCATTCGCAAAATAAACCGGCTTGACTCTCTGGCGATCCCCAATTCAGCTGATCGGCGCCGAATCGACATTTCTGGTTCTTCTTCAATACTGGCCGCTAGGGCGGCTTTGTTTTTTTCATTTCACTCTGTCTGGTTGGTGGCTCAATATCCGAAAGAGTGTACTCATACCTAAGCTTTTAAACGGTGCAACGAATTGCCTGCACACCAAAGCCATGATTTCGATCGACCTCACGACGAAATTCACGTTGCGCATTTCCAACTGACCCGGAATTTCAATATAAAACACTGTGGTGCTGGCAACCCGGTATGGGCCATGGCCTAGCTTCTCGACACTCATTTGTGTTGCTCATGTTGTCATTTTTGTCACATCTGAGCGGGGCCTACGGCTTATCGCCAAGTCCGAACGGCACTCCTTAGAAGCTTTTTCGTAGGCAATTTTACTTTCGGGAGCTTGACATTGTCCGCCGAAAGGGTGATGACGATTCGAAAAATTGTTGGTGACCCAGCCAGGAATCGAACCCAAGCTCTCTGCGTTATAGTCCAATGAGCTAACTATTGCGCCATCGCCGGAATTTCAATATATTTTTTAATAATTTTGAAGCGAAACACGATGCATGATTAAATGCAATATATTGACAGCTGGATGCCATTGGTAACTAATTTTTGGACCACGGTGTTCAAACAAATAATCGCCTTAGCTTAGTAATACTGAGCTTTCTGTTCAAGGGTCTCACGATTTCGAAGTAGTAACTCAGAGCGATGTTGAGTGTGTTGTTGTTATAAAGTCGAACTCAGCGGGTGAGGATGGAGTACCAATTCGCTTTATAAAGATAATCTTACCAGTTATTTTATCTCATCTAACCGACATTATCAACCACTGCATTACATCCTTAACATTCCACCAACAATGGAAAATCCCAAAGGAGGTTCCTATTGCTAAGAAAACCAACGCTCCCCTTGTATTGACTTCATACCAATAAGCATCTTACTATGCAAATCCAAGGTCTTCAACAAGCTGATAACTAAACAAATACAATGTAACTCTTTACTAAGTCCTTTCGAACGTGTTTTAGAGCCAACTTGTTCCCCGGCTACAGCGATTAGACTAATAAGAAGTTATCTTTCCAATTGGATATAAGGTTAATGGCGATTCTGTGCCTGTGTTTAAGTCCATTAAGCAAGAAGTCCCTCAGGGCTCTATTTTGGGACCTATTTTATTTTGCGTTTTCATAAATGATCTACCTCTGACTTGCCAAGATGCTGTTATTCAACTCTACGCTAATGATTTTAAACTATATTTGTCGGCCTCTTGAGAATATTATTTATGTTGTTAGTCTGCTGTAAACCGATCTAGACAACATCTATCTATAAGTGGTCAGAAGTCAACGCCTTGTCGCTTGTTTTGTAAGAGAGGAATACGAAATAAATGAGGTTTTATGTATAGATTTTGTCAGTGCTGATGTGCTTAATATTAACAATATAAGATTCGTTTTTTTTGTGTATACCGACTACATAAAATTAACTTTTTGAAATTTATCGAATAATTTTCGGATCTTTTGGAAAAAGAGAAAGCCAAAAATTTAGTTATTTTAGGCGACATTAACTTAAATACTACCTTGAAAAAATAACCACCGTGTGGCGCTCCCATTATTCCGATTTGAGTTCTAATTTTTTTTTGTTAAGTTGGCACATCTGTTGTTGATATTCTCTCTAAATTTTAGCGTCATAGCTTGACATTTGCAAAAGTTACGTAGCCAAGAGTACATCTATCTCTTTGTGTGTTGGCGATTTCTGATCAAGGAAGTATTTTAGATTGTAGCGAAGCTGTCGCAACTTATTTGTCATTGTTGTCTCAAGGTCTTGAAAATTACATTACTGAGCCAACTAGATGCTTAGACCATATCTATGCTCGATTTTCTGATCCTCAGCGTTATCCCAGTAAAAAATGATTTGAATATTACAGGTCACTGCATGTCAGGAATTATTGTCCACCAATCCCTCAACGATGTTGATTAAACTCAACTATCAAATGCTTATAGGATAATTGCGGGAGAGATGCCGCGTCGGGATAGATGCCGCACCTAACCAAACTCATACATCTAGTCATCCGCGGAAAAAATTCAAAAATTCTACCACTCACCACAGGGATAGATGCCGCACTTTTTTTTTTTGATAAGATGCTGCATGTTGAGACGATGCATGGGAGATAGCAGCGTCCGTTAGTAATGGAGCTTTAGGATTCAGGGCCTCAGGAATCTACCCCTCTAATCATCAAGCTACTCCAGATCACTTCTTGAGCATATCAGACTCGACTGCAGTTGAAGCTCACCAATCAACAGCTCTTCCTTCAGAAACTATGACTTTATATCCTGAATCGGACTTAGAACCTGCAGTGCAAACCACCAGTAATACCTCGAACTTGGAACTGGTTATTCCATGGACCAGCAATACATCGCACACCTACTATCACTCTGAAAATGAAACGCACACCTCATCATGTTTCAAGCCTACGCCAGCAAAACTCCTTCAAAATATTTTATCACTACCAAAAATTGCAGCGCTGATTTTTTCAAGACGAAGGCAGAAACCAGAGGTGATCCTGTTCAATTGAAAAAAAACGAAGAACGCCAAGTCTCCGAAAACCCAACCTGAAAAAATGGCTTCAAAGAGGAAGATTGAGCCGGCTGAGAATCCTAATGTTTGTGCTGAATGTTTGGAAAATTATTTTTAGACCTAAAAACGGGAGGATTGGATCCAATGCGCGAAATCTAGCAAATGGCTACATGAAAACTGCACACGCTACAGAAAACCAGAATCCTCCCTCTGGACAGATTGCAGTCACGTCTGAAGAGGTAAAAAACATAGTGGACATTAAAATTAAATTAAATTAACATGCGGCATCTCTCCCTCATATGTTGGGAGCGATGGCACACCTAACATATTTTATTTTTCCAATTATAGTTAAGAAAATAGTTTTATTTCCTAATTAAATTTATTTTGGTAGAAAATAAATCCATCCTTAAGTTTTTTTGAAAATTAAAGTTTGTCTTACTTTTATAAAAAACGATTTTTAAAAAAGCGCGGCATCTCTCCCGCAATTACCCTACATAGACTTAGCGATGAGTTCAGGGATGATGTATATTTATGTAGTGATCCGGAACCTGCTTGCTCGATTTTTATGGCATCTAGCCAACAAAGTCAATTACAAAAATGAACTTAGACGAAAGTGTATTGAGTTCCCTTAAAACCATAACCTAAAAGTTAAATATAAGGAAATATGTGTAGAGGTGAAGAGGAAAATTCCACTTTGCCCTGGGACGTTGCCGTCCCACTATTTTTAAGATAGGCATATTAAGAAGAGGAGTAAATTTTTTTGATTTAGGTGTTCCGCAAGAGTCCGTTTTGGGACCTATATTCTTCCTTATCTTTGTAAATTCCTTATTTGCGCTTGATTTTAAAGGCCTACCAACTGCTTTTGCAGATGACATACGATTTTGATATAAATCAAACAACCCATTAGATTTTGTCGTTGAACTTAATTGGGATTTAGACTTGCTAAGGAACTGGCTTGCGATGCATAACCCTTAAAATAAGCAGCAAAACTAAAATAATGTTATTTACTAGGTGGGTAACCTCCTTGACCGGCAGAATGCGCTGCTACTGCAAAAAAAGTTATGGTGCCTTGAAGTCCGTTTATATTTGGGCAGACATGCCAAATTTCAGTGCGATACTGTCTTTAGTTTTGTTTTGACAGCTGATTGTTGTTGACGTGTTTGGCATCATGTTGAGTATGGACAAAAACGATTTTCGTTCTCTCATAAAACATTATTTTTTGAGAGGCAAAACGGCGAAGGAAACAAAAGTAAAATTGGATAAATATTATGGGGCTAATGCTCCGTCAGATTACACCGTCAAATATTGGTTTCGAGAGTTTCGTGGTGGCAGCAACGCCACTACCGATCAAGTCCGCGAAGGTGCGCGAGCTAGCAGTTACCACAAAGATTAGTACTGAGCGCATACGCCATATTTTGGGCAATATTCTGCATATGAAAAAGTTATCCTGCCGCTGGGTGCCGCGCATGCTCACTCCTGACCAAAACCACGAACGCGAGAGCACTTCGGAAGAGTGTTTGGGACTTACTGATGCGGAATCGGGCGGACTTTTGGCGTCGATTGGTAACTGTTGATGAAAACTAGATCCACTATTACATACCAGAGAATGGAATGAGTGCCCGGCAATGGATTGAGGCCGGCACGAGTGCTCCGAAGCGGCCGAGGGAGGCTCAATGGGTCGGAGAGGTTATGGCGTCGGTTTTCTGGGATTGTCATGGCATACTCTTCGTGAAGTACGTCGAAAGAGGAAAAACCACCAACAGCGAGTATTACTGTGTATTATTGGAGCGATTGAAGGCCGAAATCGCTGCAAAACGGTTTCACATGAAGCGAAAAAAAATTTTGTTTTTGCAAGACAATGCGCCGGCTAAAATCAATGACTTACGGGTGCAATTGCTGTCGCATCCACCGTATTCGCTCGATTTAGCTCCCTCGGACTATTATCCCTTCCCAAACCTCAAAAGATGGTTCATCAATAAAAAATTCAGCTCACGCGAGGAAATCATCGACGCCACGGAGAAGTATTTTGCAGACCTTGCGGAAAATTACTTTTTGGACGGGATCAAGAGGTTGGAAAATCGCTGGAATAAGTGTTTCTAGCTAAAAGGGGACTATATTGAATAATATAAAAAACATTTAAAAAAAAATTGTTTTCATTCCCAAGGAGGTTACTTTTCACCCCACCTAGTAAGTTATGATACCGGCCAAGGGCCTACATCTCCTTTAAACAGGTATTCAAACCAGTGGATTTACTCAATAGAAAAAGCTACTCCATGACCTTAAGACAGAAAATTTTAATGAATTTAAGGACCCAGGAATGCATGTTAAAGTGTTCCTACATTCCTACATCGAAGCTGTACGACAAACCATGTAAATGCCAGTCATCTTCAGAAAAAACAAGATCTCTGTCACCTGACTACGGAATATACTGTCAACAACTTTCGTAAAACACCCCAATGCGGCATACCTACTTTTTTTTTCTTGTGAACAAATCTTCTTCCCTCCCCCTCCTGGATACATTTTTCATCCGGACTACCAATATAATCGTATATTGAAAGCCTTCCTTTTTTTTTTTGATGCAATCTCGTACGAATTCCCTGACGAAAAGTAAATGTAAATGCAATTATATTGTTATCTGTAAGTCCAACATTTCAATCCATATCCTTACATAAGTATCTCCACTTAGTGCATGCGAGTGATGTATCCACTACATCTACCATACATGTGTACGTGTGCAATTAATTACGAAATCACTTAATACAATAGCCCTTGCCTCCACCGAAAAGCTTGCTGCCCAGCTGAATGGCTGGCTTTTGCCTTTCAGGAATTCAATCTACCAGTGTTCGAGTGTGCCATGCGAGTATCTGTGAGGAGAAATTTCCAAAAATGAATAATTTATATCCATGGCATTGTGAAAGATTATCCAATGTTGAGTGTCTCTCATTCAAGCCTGAAAGGGTATGCACTCACATGTGCCAAATCTTTTGTATCGTTGGTTCCTTCGTCATCTGAACAATGAGTAATTATGATAAAATTTATCCTTCTGGATATGCTTACATACGAATTTACAGTGTACACATGCACTTTACAGGATGCAGGATGCTTTCACGAAGCGCGTAAATGATTGTGCCTTTACTTATTAAAAAGTTGAAATCATACAAAAAGCCAAAATGAACGGCTGACAACGCACGAACACCGAAACACCAAACAAAAGAGGCAGCCGAAAGATGAAATGCAAAAAAGGAAAACACACAAAAGGAACTCCAAATTAAAATCCTTAATTTTAATGGATTTTTTTTGTTGTATCTTTTTATCTTCGACGGAACTCTATTCTGAAAGAAATCGCATAAATGACGGTGAATGGATGAATGGATGGCGGAAATGTTTCCCTTAAGAAAACACTTATCCGATTGTCAAAGGAAGTTAATGTGTAGGATGGCTGCCATAAGCACACATGGGGTTGGATTAATGCACTTAATCCAAGAGAATCAACCATCAAATAGATGGATGCGTGGTTGGTTTCAGCTGCATCTAAAGATCAATAACGTTATGGCGGAAAATATAAGAAATCACTGTTGTATGAAACCGGTCGTACATTCACATTTCCTTGCAACAAAATGATTCTAATCCAGCAGGAGCTGAATGCAGGACTTAGAAGTCTGACGTTCTTGCACTTCTCTTAGTGCGATTCCATTAGGAAAGGCACTGAGCTTGTCAACTTGCTTTTACAAGCTGCTTGACAAAACCCACCAGGAAAATATGACTTGAAAGTAGTTCTTCTTGATTTTAAGACGAGGCAAGGCGGAGTTGCATGGCACGTGATCAGGAATTCGCTGACTGTTATGTAATTTGAATTGACCCAGCAGCGCAACTCTCTAGTTCGTAAAGAAGTCCTGGCCTTACCTGCCAGTCGTGGTCCCTAGTAACTGCATGAGTAAACTCTTACTCATATGGGCTAAGGTCATGCACCGCTTGTAGCATGATACTGACCTATATATAAGACATGACGAACCAACTAATGGCCTAAGATCAAAGGCAATCGACATGTTGCCGAGCAACAAATTCTGATGTATAAAGTATGACTACTTTAGAGAAAAGAAACAGCACTTATTTGGATGCGGATTTTCTATAAACTGCAGACTTAGGCAAGGGGTCTTGATTCACTAACATAAGCCAAATATGTGCTCAAGTTCCTACGGAAGACAAGAACGACGCCATCAAAAAATGCTTCTTCGAGCAATGTCGGAAGTATAATTGCCATGATAGGAAAGGAAGATATCTCAGTGTACACAAGAGAACGTGGCAATCTTCGATTCAGAGAACGCTTATTTATATTGACCACATAGCGATAAACGTAAGGTTTGCCTCATGTGTTCTAGACGTCCGAACATTCCCGGCTGCCAACATTAAACTGGATCACCACCTTTTGCAGAGAATGTGCGAATGCGGATTCCCAAGCAAAGAAGAATAACTGTAAAAACGAGTATCTAGAAATCTCTCATTACTCGTATAACACCACCATTAAGTACCGAAGACCAGAGACAACGCTGTTAACATGCCATCAGAGACGTCGCAGCTGATGTGGTGGGTTCCATCCACAGCTAAAATAAAACGTATAAAAGGCCGCTGCAATTGAGTACGAGAGACGCTTCTGGGTTCTACGAGCAGATGCGACGAGAAGAAAATCGGCTTATTCAGAACAAGAACAGAGAGCATGAAAAGGGCGTGATCGGAGGTTGAAGTCCAGGAATAACGTATGAAGTTCGACGAACAGACAAAGAAGCCTGTAGAGATGAAGAAGAAATCTTCTACTAAAGTCACAGTCGGTTCTGAGATTATGGAAAATTTTTTCTGTAGACAATTTAACGACAAGGAATCTCAACTGTCAGGCAGAGTACGATATACATTATCGTTTGTGCAATCCACAAAAAAGGACACCATTCAACTGCGCAAACCTTAATGGTAAACGTCTCCTCAACATCAAATAGAAGATCTTATACACCAAATTCTGTGAATGTCCGAAACGCTTCGTCAAGAATCTGACTGGCCCGTACTAATGCGGTCTCAGACCAGGAAAATCCACTATTGACCAAATCTACACTCTCCAGCGGATCCTGAAATAAATCTCAAAAAAATCAAATGCACTCTTTTCATCGATCTTAAGCATTCATGATATATAGGGCCATGTCTAGTTTTGGTAGCCCTGTCAATCTTGTCCGTCTATGCAGAATGACCGACTAGCAACTCGAGAATGCTGTCCTGGAACCCGAATTAGATCAAACACGTCACGTTGCTAGTATGAGGTGTCCCATTACTGAGGAGTTGACTACTAATCATCCACTTCTGACCTGTCACCGTGTATCGACTTCACTATTCCGTTGTGTCTAACACGCCTGAAATTGCAGAAGCTTTCGGTCCTTGTAAAACTGTCTCCGACTCGGGTGCCATCACCTACGTCGATTGCAGAGAACGGAAGCGAAATGTCTTAAGCACTTCGTGACTCCTCTAATTGTCAGTTAGAATCGATGGTGTCACGGAATCTGTCATGGAACCTTACACATTTATTGCCAACACATCCAATGTGCCTCTCACTGCTCATGAATCTTCTACCTACAACGGCTGACTCTATCTTCTTGAAACAGTAAAGAGGCTATAAGCAGAGCCTTTATCATCGCGTTCCAAGATATTGGTCTGGCACTGAAGCTGAACATCAAGCCATGGCACAAGAAACTACAAATCATCTCAAGCCAAATAAAAGACAATCTTATGATGAAAAACCACAACTCGTTCGAGCACGAATTTCAGACTTGTGTATCATTTTGACTCCCTTTCCTCTATCTCAAACCTTAGGTTGTTATTTTCACGAGAAGGTTAAGCTGACAAACTTGATGTTTCCACTCATCAAGTGTTGTGGAAGTTAAGTCCCTACGTATTGATCTGAGAGCAATCTTCTTTAAACTAACTATGCCGCATCCTAGATCCTCAATGAAGCTGTTGATTTTCAAGTAGTATTAGGAATAATTTGGAAGAACATTGGGCGCACCACAGGGGAGGGGCATTTGTATTTATTCGGTTTTGACAAAATCTCTTTCTTTCTCACAAACAGACCACTACTGCTTCCACCAGAATCCAGCGAAAGGTTTGTCTGACAGAATCTGAGCCTTTGAAGATGGAATGCTGACGCTTTGTGTTTAAAAAAAAAATTCCATCTCTCTTCATAGCGGAGATACAACCGTTAATATTGGCAATAAATTTTATGACAAGGAACCTTCAACATAGAATAATTTGAAAACCGAAAGTTTTCTTGAATCCAGATACTTTTATTGCCTTAGTAACTTTAAGTGGCGCTGCAGTCCGGGGTGGGGATGGCCCTCAGTCAACAAGCGCCTCCAGCCAGCTAGATCTTTTATAGTTGTCTCGGATTTCCTCTCCTGCGCTGTACCTCGGGGGCGAATTTGAAGCGTTAGCGTCCATTCGCTCTACATGACCCAGCCATCTCAGTTTCTGGATCTTCACTCTTCTGACTAAGTCAATATCGCTGTATAGTCCAATTCTCCTCCACTTACCCTTACAGATCGGAATGAATATCACTAGAAGGATTTTTCTCTCAAAACAGCCAAGAGTTGTTCGATTGTTTCTAGTCAACTGCATTTTAAGTCCAAAGAACAGCGATCGGCAAGAGTTATTCTTCGTTACCAACCTTGGCGCATCGTCGTCCTACACAGGCGAACGAGATTGGCAGGGATACCAAAACTAGACATTGCTCGTTTTTTCGCAGCGATGAGAAGGGGGTGTGTATCGATCTGAAGCTTGTGGGTTCTCTCCGATGGTTGACTTCCTTGGCCTAAAGTCTCACATTAACAAGCGCCAGATGAAATCTTGTAGGCGATATTAAGAAGACTGATGCCTCTGTAGTTGGAGCAGTTCAGGGGATCTAGTTCCCTGAGGTTCCATTCATCGGGCATACTTTTGTCCGACCATATTTTAGAGATGAGTTGATGTTTGCTCCTTACCAAGTCATCGCCTACCGTTTTAAAGAGCTTGGCAGTCAGGCCGCTCTCCAGCAGCTCTGTTGGACTTAAGCTTAGAATTATTGGTCTACATCGTCCACCATTCTGTCTAGTGTCTATCAGCAGTATTTGGTTCGTCATTGCCGTTAAACAGTCAACAGAAATGCTCTTTCCAAATCCTCATCAACTGTGAGTCTATTACGATGATACTTTGTTCATTTCTACAGGCATCGCATCGAGAGAAGCCGGTGTTCCTCTCTCCTCTTCTGAGAGCTCGTGAGCAGCTCTCATCCAGCTATAGAGTACAGCGCTGCTTTGTACGCATCTTCTTAGCTAAATGCTGTCAGAGATATCCGCAACCCTATCTTGGCTACAACTAGGTAATGGTCCGAGTCGATGTTGGCTCCGCGGAAGGTTCGGTCATCCATAATACTGGAGGAGTGTCTTGCGTCAATCTAGTTGAAGGTTGATAGATCAGGAGTTTTCCAAGACCCCTTGTGAATATCAAAATGGGGGCGTGTTAGCTAAAACAATGTTTCGTCCCGCCGCTAAGTCGATTAGCCTGAACCCTTTGTCGGAGGTGGTGTCGTGCAGGCTATAGTGCTACCAAAGATGCGGTCTCTTCCTAACGTTGCATTTAAATCCCCAAGGACAATTTTAATGTCATAGCTAGGGCATTGCTCGTAGATCTTGTTCAAGACCTCGTAGAAGCTTTCCTTGCTGTTGTCATATTTTTTCTGTTTTTGGGCGTCTACGGATATCAGGCTATTTTTGGCAAATTCAGCCTTGATACGGATTGCTGCGAGGCACGTTCATTTGCCGGAAACTCAAGACTTCTTGCCTAAGTCTGCCTTCAACAACAAATCCGCATCCAAATAGGCGCTGCTTTTGCCGTCGATAACAATCGCCGTAGGTAGATGTCGCAGTTTTTCATCCTCCTCTTATTGTCCGGCCCATCCGATCGCATTTCTTGGATGGCGACAATGCCTGCTTTGAAGCAGTCTAGGGCCTCCGCGTTCACACACGTTCGGGAATGTTAACACTCTCGTTGGTCCATAAAGGGCTCATCCCCCACCATCTCCTTTTTTCAAGACCCTGACTTACTCGTAGTCTCGTAAATCCTCACCAGCCTGAGCTCCAAATATGAGAGAGTAGCCCGGATAAAGTCTCATTTGTTACGGAATCCTACATCACTGTTGATTCCATCTGAGAAATTCATCCAATGTCCAGTTTATAGTGCTGCTATTTTTGTCTGCTGATCAACACTCGCACTTAGCACAAAGATGTAAAATAAACACATTTAATGGGTAGAAACACTTGCAATACTGGATATCACCAGGTTGACACCTCACAGTGCTCAACCTATTTCTACAGCACCCAACCATCCCTTGAACACAGTTGGAAAGTAGAATGCACACAGTCTTGACAAGGTTTTATTAGAACACTGAATCGCTGGAAAAATAGGGATCTATGGGTTTCATAAATTCAGCTGTTGGTGATATACATCTCCAGGTTTCAATCAAAACGAACCGTTCGGGGCGTCTCTAAGAAGTCATTGGCAAAGACGCCAACTGACGTCTTATCAGGCCAACCACCTAAATGTGTTAGTTATAACTGACACCAACTCCTCTCATCTGGAAGTGATAATGACATCCCGGAGGACTTCCTTTGCGAATGTCTAGTGCACGCATTTGACTGCAGGGACTAAGCGAGCATAAATTGAACCAAAATGCTTGCACTATAGTGCAAACTAAGTAGACTTTGGACATATAACCGGTAGTGTTAGGTGCCCAGAGTATTCGCGAAAACATGAAAATTAAATTTAAATCGTTGTGGGGTACTCGTAGCTCAGAATATATTGCATCAAACTGTCCACGAGCAAAAGGTCGACATTGCATGCAATACTCTCGGATCAATATTGCAACAACGGGTAACTGGGCGCATGATGCGACGAAAAAAGCCGCCATATGGGCATGTCATAATACCACGCTTCAGATACCACCTTTCGGCGAGAAAAACTACTTCGTACAAGTTAAATGATATATACATTACATATACAGCTGTTATGTCCCTCCAAGCCTTACTATTGAGCAATACGAACTAGTCGTCGAAAGCATAGTTCTTGATGCTAAGGATCATACGCCAACTATTATAGTCGGTGATTTTAACGCAGTAGAATGGGGAAGCATGCGAACGAATATAAGGGAAACCATTCTACTCGAAGCGCTCTCTAGTTTGGACGTCGTCGTAGCTAATATGGGAAATGCGAACACGTTCAGTAGAGCGGGTGCAGGCTCGATTGTTGATATAACGTTCGTTAGTGGTGGCTCATCTAGGCATACAACTTGACGCGTCAGCAATCACTACACCCACAATGACCATAATGCAATTATAATCTCAAACTAGCAATACGAAATGGAACGTGAACATTTTAGATGAGGAGCTCTTAGCTCTTAGCTCTGCGCAATCGCTGAAGCTATGGTATAGTTGAAGGGAGAAAAGCAAACGAGATCGTACGTCAAGTAACGCGAAAATTGCACTCTGCCTGCAATATATCAATGGCTCGAACGGGGACACAAAACCGCCGGCGTTAAGGAACTTCGATCAGCATGTCTTAAGGCACGAAGAAAATACCAACGGTCTTAACGCGATACGGATAGACATTTGATATTGAGGACGGCGTATAAAGAAGCGCACGGCGCACTTAAATCCGCCATTAGGTCTAGCAAAAGACAGTGCTTTAAGGATCTTTCTACGCAATTGAACGAAAATGTATGGGGTAAAGCGTACAAAATTATAACCGCGAAGCTTAAAACGCCTCAGAGACCGGCACCAACTTGCCCGCTATTACTCAGCTACTAAACGAGATCGGAGAACTCCGCGAACACATTCCTGCCATAACAACCGATGAACTCACCGCTGCAATCGAGAGGGTAGAAGATGAAAATCGGAGAGCACACAATTATATCCAGACCATTTGATGCCCGACTTAATTTCAAGCATCACCTTGCATACGCTTGCAAGAAATCGTCGAAAGCGAAAGGCGCTCTTTCGAGACTCATGTCGAATATCGGCGGCCCGAAGCAAGGGAAACGTTTTATGCTTGCGTGAGTTGTAGCCTCCATACAGCTGTACGGGGCACAAATATGGTCTGACGTCTCGAATAAAAAGATACACATGAAGGGAATCAAATCTGTTTACAGATTATGTGCACTGGGAGTTAGCAGTCGGTATCCCACTACGCGATATTGGTACTATCTTCTATAGTACCCATCGATATCCTAGCCTTAGAAGGTAGGCGACTTTATGAAAATCGTGTGCAAATCGGGCCATCCATAAATAAAGCCAAGAAACTCGAAAGAAGCCGCAGCGTGGCAATAACAATGGAACGAGTCCCAAAAACGGGGATGGACGTACCGACTAATCCCAAGGATTGAAAGTTGGGTAAAACGAAAACACGGCGAACTGAATTACTATCTTACAAAGTTCTTGACGGGTCACGGTGGTTTCCGGGAATATCTGTTCAAGCGAAACCGTGATTCGAGTCCGTCCTGTCCTCGCTGCGTAAACGCGGTAGAGAACGTGGAGCACGTTTTCTTCGAATGTGCTCGGTATGCAAACGAAAGAGCTATATTGTGTGAAGAATTTGATGAACGGCCAACACCAGAAAACAAAAATAGTTCAATATATGTTTAAATCCGAAGATCTTTGGGCTGCTGTGAACCGTGCAGCAGTACGAATAATGTGCGATCTTAGGAATTTAGAACAGCGGGGGAACACCAATTCGCTAAGCACCCCATGACGAAGCAAAACGCTCAAATCCGTCTCTCGCGAAGTAATACTTAGTGGTAGGTCCGCGGGGAAATAAACATCGGAAATATTCCCCGGGTGGTGGTTTAAGTCAGTAAGAATCTGACACTAGCAATGGACGTCGGACCATTGGTGCTTTTGCAAGGTTTCCACTTTCCCAAGCGACAATGTGAAGGATGCTGGTCCTGTAGAGAATTCATCACTGAAGACATTGTTCGTCGTCTTTACGCAGATAGTTCCTTGCGTAAGTTCTATCTTCGACAAAACGATTAGTAACTTTGTTCGAGAAAGTATTGATCAGATCCATTCCAGAATTTCAAAATAGCGACCATCAGACAACTTGTGCAGTATCCATTAGAATATTCGCTACTGCCTTTGACTCAAATCGGAGCAAGGTATCTGCTTTGAACTCGTTAAGAAAATCACTTGTGAGCCACGCCTACGGCCTATCATAATGACATATCCTTCTATCTCAACCTTCATAGAAATACAATACATCCATCGCCATTCAACATACCGGATGTCTAATTATGGAAAGAGTAATGGTCTGCCTTAGACTTCATAAGCAACAAATTACAAAGTATCTCTTTGTGCTTGAACATCTTGAAAACCCCATTCCGAAGGAACAAAATTTCGAATTCACTTTAAAATCCCCAGACTGCCCCGCATTCCTTACTCACCGCCAAAATTAGGTTTCGCATTTATGAGAAATTTATTCAAAAAAGGCAAATGCATAAGCAAATGGTTACAAGTGTGACAAATTTCATTTAAATTGTACTCTAAGGACTTTTGTAAAGGTTCCACCAGACTAAGTTCCACTCACCCTCCATAGAATGGAAAAGGCTTCCTTTTATTTTGTTTATATCGTATCCTTAGATACGGCAACAGCAATGGCAATGTCATTGTTCCCAGTGTCGCGCTGGTGTCGCATTCGCAACAATAAATAAAATTTATTTTGTCGCCAGCACTTAAGATTTCGTTGTTTTTACTTTGGAGCCATTTTTGTTGGTCCTCCCCCCCCCATCTTCTTCTGGTAATGGGCAGAATTTTCTTTTCTCCTTTCTTGGCAAAAAATCAAATTCATATTCGCGCCAGGATTTATGCTCATTAAAATAAATTGTTTCGTATGTCCTCTGTGGCAGTTAATGGCTTTATGGCGGATTAGGAAGCGACTTTCTGTAAGTTACGCCTTGCTGGTTAAGCTTTAGCTGCAACTTTATTGCTTTAAGGACGAAAGGATAATTTCTAATTGTCGGTGGTGGGTGGAGTCAAGTCTGGCAATACTCGAATTATGTCATTAAAAGAAGTTCCATGGTCATGTGTGACTTAAATAGCTACCCAGACAGATTCAACTTTGAAATAAATCTCTGCAGCCACATCCGACGATCTTAAATTCTTGGGGAGGAGGAAAGTTTTGAGAAATCTCAACAATACTGGTAGTGGTACCATCCACAGGCAGCCAAAACAAATGTAATGGCGGCTTTTGGAAGGAAACTTTGTATTTACTCGTCGACTGCCACATCACATGATAAGACACCATCACCAAGCCATGGAGTTACGGTCAAAAAGTTGCCATCCGAATCCCGCGACGGACTTATTCTCAGCAAACAATGTGCAAAGTTTCGAGTTTCAGTTGCATCTCTTGGTTTTGATATTCGTCCACCCCTCAGCTGCACACACCATGTAGTGTATAGTGTATAGGGCTCAGACAAAGGCATTGGGATATTGAAAGACCAAAACAAGCAGGAAACAAAAAGAAAGCATGAAACGAGAAACGGGAAACGAGAAAGTTTGCCAAGATTTCCTTCCATAAGTCGGATGTCGAATTTAATGTCCTTAGAGGCGATAGAGATTTATTCGAATGAAATTTATGGGATGAAGTCTGATTCAGACGACAGCAGCTTTAAAAATTTTAAAGAACCTTCGTGCACAAAGTACTGGGGACACACATATCCCATAACAGTTTAAACAGATTAAGCCGGGTAAGGAGATAAATGTATAAAAAAAGCAAACTGAGGAATGAGGATGAGAGTAGCTGAAACGGGCAGCCAATTATTTGCGATTTGCTTAGTCTAACTGAACTCCAAGGCATACGCGTAGAACTCGTACCGATACCTATGGACGTTTAGACTTAAGAGTTAAATTCGAGTCAAGGGCTACATCGGATGCAGATCCAGCGATGACCACGTTCCAAAGCCAAAACCATTGTTGACTGCTTCCGATGCTTCAGTCTTGACCACGGCATTGCAGAATGCAAAACCAATGAGGTATGCCGAAGCTGTAGTGAAGAAGGGCACCACCCAAAAGGGGGCTCAAAACCGCCCAAATGCCGGAACTACTTGCTGAAGGGACGGGCAGCTGACCACCGCATGGTATCGGCTGAATTTCCGCTTTATGCAACCGCTCTTGTCCAGGTGAATGCCAGAAATTAGTATGACGTATTTACCTTGGTACAACTGGACTGCCAGGGCGCTTTCTCCGGGAGAAAGGAACTGCGTCATTGCTGTAGTTCAGGAACCCAGGATTCGAGTGGGAAAATTAGAGATCTACCCGCTTCTTTGCGGGTTTTTCCTGATACCAGATGCAACGCCGTAATTGTAAGGTACGCAAACCTTATATGCAATCTTAAGGAGGCAAATGAACGTGGCGTTTGTGTTGGAGTAAAAGGCGTCTTTGGGAAAATTTACTTTGCCAGCGTCGACTGCAAGTACGATGAGTAAATCGAGCCGTACATCCAATAGATGGAGGATGGATGGAGTGCGTTCGCTAGTCAGGAGCGACGTTCTCTTTCCTTTGTTGCATAGCAAGAAGCATAAGTGACACAGCTGGTGAGACTGTTAGGGCGCATAGTTGTGAAAGAAGATGGTGCACTCGGAACTATGATTGGGATGTGTATGGTTCCCATGTTCTTGCAGTGTTATCCTCGATACCAATTCAGGTGTATGGAAGCCTGAGCATCGATCAGCAGACCAAGTACATCAATGAGTGGTGTGGCGTGTCAACGACGATCTCTTTGACGCAGTCTAAATGTGAAGTCGCGCGAAGTTCGAAAACTAAGGAAGAAATACCAAAGGGTTCGGGCTACCAATGCGGAAAACTGGACTCAGTTGGGCTCTGCTTCCCGGTGGTGCCCCGCTGAGTACAATGATTGTCAATATCTCGAAAGATAATTAGAAATGATTCAGAGATTTAAATAGGGACGAAAGTTAGGCAAAATATGTGGAGCTAACAGTAAATTACTCGAGGTTGGTACTATATTTGGGGATGATACTACTTACAGGCAGTAGAAGGACTGCATGGGCGCCTTACTCAATGCATTCTTCCCTAAAGAAGACCGAGCTGAGGCCCCTCTGGCTACAGAATCAGTAGCCAACTCAGAGCTATGAACTAAGGAGGTGGAACACGTTGTTTCACTTCTTCATCCAAAAAGGTCTCCAGGGTTGGATGAAATGACTGGCGAAATGGCCATTTGGAAAGTCATTCCAGAATATCTAGGCTGCACATTCAGGTGATGCATTGAGATGAATACTTTCCATTGGTTTGGAACAGGGCAAAAGTAGTCGTTCTCTTGAAATCTCCTGACAGAAATTTAGCTTTGACAAAGGTACTCACTCTGGCAGAAGCGCATGTGCCATAAATGTGAGTGCAAACGAATGTATGAGTGTGAATCTGGAGCATGGATGTCCTCAGGGTTCCATTTGTAGGCCATTCATTTGAAACTTGCTGATGGACCCAATGCTATGACGAAAATGCGAGATCTGCAAGTGCTGTGCATGTACGACTGACTTACTTCTCATTCTTGAAGGACGCTTCAGGAGAGCGTTGCAAGAAATGGGAAATATGGTTCCCCAAATCTTCGTGGCCTGGAGCAACAGTGTAATATTTGGGTTATCAGCGTGGATAGATAAAGTCACGACTAAGTGGGGTCACCGAAAGATCCTCTCTTGCCAAAGATTGGTCTTACTTGGCTGTTTGCCTGTTTGCCGCACTATCTCTACGGAGGCACTCCAGGTGTTGATGGGAGTACCACCTCTTGACTTAGAGGCTATCCGTCGTAGATCAGCCTTCAGAGTGAAGAAAGGTATACCATTAAGGGTGAGTGATTGGGTGTCTGAAAATGGAGTCAGCCAGATGTCCTTCCAGGAGTGTAAGCACCTTCCAGATGAATGCGTCATATCTATATGACAATCAAGATGGAACGATAGTTATAATTGCAAAGATGCCTGAGCTGATGTTTAATCTAAACTTGAGCTTTCTTCTTATGCATTTTTGCATAAAAGGAACCTTAGCCAGGTGGAAGGCTGCTCGTGTGGAGCTCCTTTTGAAGACTGGATACAAGTTCTGTGTGAATTTTCTTTGTATGATGATTTAAGGGATCTCCAAGCTATGAGCGTAGGTTTTGAAGACGGTGTTTGCGACGTCGGTAGTGTTCTGACAACGCGAAAATGGCCTAGGTTCAGGACTATGCGAACATAGTGTTTGTTAGGCATCGAATAAGGTAGCTATACCCTGAAGCTTAGTGAGCAGGGTTAGAAGGCAGCTGTTTCTTAGGAGTTCTTAAAAAAATGGGAAACATCTTTCGGCTATACACGTGGCATATCTCAACCTTTTACAGCCCACATGTAACCGAAAAATTATCAACGGCTCTAAGGCGCTAGAAAGGGTTTACATTGCCATATGCGATTGGTGAAAGAGCAGCAGTAACAACTATTTAGATGTGAAGATAACTTTGATACGTAGGACGCTTCAACCCCAAGATAGGAACAGCTACCCTTAAGTAGCTCTCGTAGATAAGGAATATGTTGTACAACTGGAGGCAGTTAGCGAGAGACAGCGTTTAAAAGAGAAGGCTAAGGTTTCATCCCAAATTGAAGGCCCATCTACAGAAAACTAAGTAAAGGGGACTAGGGCAACGAGGTTTGAGCTTTATACATTTCAGCGGGCGCCTGATTTCAAACCGCAACAAGGATTGTTAAGCCAACATAAACCTGAAATATAACGACCTTACCAAAACTTCTTTCTAAAATGCGACCTCTTCAAGCAATGTCGAAAGTACAACGTTAAGATCGCCTTTTGATTATCTTAACGGCAAGCTATTGAAGGGTAGCTTCTTGGATTCACAAATGGAAAATATTGCCTCTAGTTCTGAAGATATCATCAAACATGACAAAAAGAACCAGAGAAGCACTCAATTGAGGCCACGGAAAGATGCTTCTGCAAAAGTGTTGTTCACAAGTTCTACCAAAATATGCAAAGGGTTTGCCGAGAAAACAAATACCGAACAGAAGTGTGTAGAGCTAAGGAGCCGCAATCGGTGCTGAATTGACGACGACAAAGGCGACCAACATTTGCTGTGAAGCGAACTAAGTGCACTAAAGTTCTGTTCAGTCGAACGAGTTCATCTTAGTCAATAAGCGTCTCCAGCCAGCTAGATCTTTTGCTGAGTTGGCCGAAGTCGCCTTCTGCCTGCGTGCGCCACCTGAGTCGCACTGTTCCTCTACTGCGCTTTCCCTCGGGGGCGTCTTCGAATCGGAGCGTTGGTGTCTATCATCTCTACATGATCCAACCCTCTTAGTCGTTGGATCTTCACTCCATACAGTCCATACAGTTTGTCGTTGTATTTCCTCTTCCACTCCGAAGATCACTTGAAGAATTTCACTCTTAAAGAAGCCAAGAGGATCCTCATCCATGCCCCTGCGCTATAGAGCAGGAGTTCATCAGTAATGTCTAAACTGGATGCTTATACACCAGCTCCGAATATACACATGTGCTGCTATGCGGCTTTGTAATACCGATTTGAGCTCCTTGGGTGTAAGACATTCACGCAGTTCGACAGACAAGATCTTGCTTTTTGTCAACCACATTGAATAGTTCATTCTGAATGACAGCCCCAGCCGTCTGACATTCTGCAGAAGCGTTTTTCGATATTGACTGTGACTCTGTACTTAATTTTGTTGCTCATCTCTATGTCTGAGATTTTCCTCGCGTTTTGATGGCCTGACGTTGTTTTAATCTTTTGATAAACCTTTCAAACATTGGTCTGAAGGAGCACCGCTTTTAATGGATTTTTTTTCCCCCCGGAGACGAGGATGGTTTTCCTGATCCTCTGCTCGAATACCGCTAAAGCCGCACTCATTTTTGTTTGTAATGTGACTTGTTTTAATAAGCTCGCTCGTATGTGCTTACCTAAACTCTTCATCGAACCAGATTTTCCATGTGGGTGGTAAAGTAAAAAAAAAACGTCTTATATATCCCACTACATATCCTGTATGTCACTCATTTCTTTTATATAGCAGTCTAGGACATCCAGTACATGTTCGATTACTAGTGGCCTGTTCAATCAGCAGTATAAGAGACTCCAAGCCTTGTGAGCTAGTGGTTTTGTTGGAACGTTTGGGCAAAAGATGCCGAATATTCTGTAATTTGGTTACGGAATTGCTGACTACCATCTCTATTTCCACATTCTGAGAAGTCTAAAGAAATTCTGTACTGACCTCAGCTGGAAACACGATGGCTGTTAGAAGAGTTCCTCTTTCCGAGGATTAGTTACTCACTATTCAGAATCGTTACTCATTCAACGGTGCAGATGACCAAGGTGATCCGTCGTCGTTCAAAGCACAGCACCATAATAGGAGAACTGAGATGAAACTGGTCCATAAGGGATCTTCGTCCACTATAGCCAATTACCTCTCTCTTTGTGTTCATTCATCGAAAATATAGTCTCTTACCCTGGTGTTAAGTTAAAAGATTCCTACGAGTACGTATCCTTAATGAGTCCTGTCTGCGTTTCAAGTTGCAAATGATTTTAAATGGAACCACTAGGTATCCTAATCATTTTTGGCCATTCCAACCATTTCAGACATTGCACTGCAGCCATCCCAAATACAGGGATTCCTTTAAAAATAGCAATTTACCGACATGATATTCGAGAATAATTTTTGACCCGATGACTTGCACTGAGGTTGCGGTAAATGGTATTCCTTAGGACTCTCCAGATGGCCAGTTCAAATGCTCGCTGTGGATGTGTGTCGTTGATAACTTTATTCTGTGATGAGGAATTGGGTGAATACAATGAGATTCTGGTGCCTTCGTGGTGTGATAGAAATTTACATATGACTATCATCGACGCTGGAATGCTTTTGGCATTTTCGAAGATACGAGTTGTATGGAGAGAATCGTGCTTCTTTCGGATCGATTTCAATTTTGTGGAAAGAATACATAGAGTGGAAGAGATTTTGTCACAATCTGTGATACATTCAACAGTGCCACATATTTTTAGCTAACAATTGTTACCAGTTTAGCAAGCCAACGTTTGATATCGCGTTTGAAATCCTGGTATAGAAAATTCTTCGAGAATTGTACGTACATGTGTGGAATACTACTGCTACTAGGATCGTCAAAAGTGAGAATATGTGGTAGTCAAACAAAAAACACTGTGGCGCTGGCAGCCCAGTATGGGCCATGACCTAGCTTCTTGACACTCATTTGTGTTGCTCATGTTTTCATTTTTGGGCACATCTGAGCGGGGCCTACGGTTTATCGCCGAGTCCGAACGACACTCCTTATAAGCTTTTTCGTAGGCAATTTTACTTTCGGGAGCTTGACATTGGCCGCCGAAAGGGTGATGGCGATTTGAAAAATTGTTGATGACCCAGCCAGGAATCGAACCTAGACTCTTTGCGTGATAGTCCAATGAGCTAACTATCGCGCCATCGCCATCGCCATCGCCAGTGTAGTCAGGGTGTTGAAATAGAGATAGTGGCGGATGAATCCCTAACTTAGCTCTGGGATATCCAGCACCTTCTGCTCAAGATATCGAAGAGGCTAGTCCACCCGACTTGGAACTTTTCCCGGGACTAATAGCTCTTTCGTTTGCATACCGAGCACATTCGAAGAAAACGTGCTCCACGTTCTCTACAGCGTTTACGCAGCTAGGACAGGACGGACTCAAATCACGGTTTTGCTTGAATAGCTATTCCCGGAAACAGCCGTGATCCGTCAAGAACTGTGTAAGATAGTAATTCACTTCGCCGTGTTTTCGCCCACCCCAATCACCCAACTTTCAATCCTTGGGTTTAGTCGTTACGTCCATCTTCCTTTTTGGGACTCGTTCCATTGTTGTTGCCACTCTTCTATACTGCGGCTTCTTTCGAATTTCTTCGCTTCATTTATGGATGGCGCGATTTGCATGCGATTTTCATAAAGTCGCCTAGCTTCTAAGGCTAGGATATCGATTGGTACCATAGAGGATAGTAGCAATATCGCGTCGTGGGATACCGTTCGTAATGCACTGCTGATTCGCAGTGCACCTAATCTGTAAACAGATTTGATTCCCTTCATGTGTTTCTTTTTATTTGCGACGTCGGAATATATTTGTGTCCGTACAGCTGTATGGAGGCTACAACTCTCGCAAACATTAATCGTTTGCCTTGCTTCTGGCCGCCGATATTCGACATGAGTCTCGAAAGAGCACCCATCGTTTTCGACGATTTCTTGCGGGCATCAATAATGGAAATAATTGTGTGCTCTCCGACTTTTGTCGTTATCGTCTCTAGCACCCTTCTGTTCGTAATGAGAACGGATTCCGTTTTATGTTCCGCGAGGTCTAAACTCATATCGGGCAGCTAGTTTTTTTTCAGTGCTATTGCTTCGTTGCAATACAACTCCATTTCTTCAAGTCGTTTCGCCACGACTGCAACAGCAATATCGTCCGTGAAACCTATAATGGCGGCTTCCCTGGGGACTGACAGTCATAGAATGTCGTCATACATCACGTTCCACAATAAGGGACCTAACACTGAACCTTGCAACACGCCCCCTGTAATTTTATATAATTTCGTCCAGTCGTCGGAGTCGTAATGGAGCAGCCTATCGGTAAAGTAGCTCTTGATCAGCACAGATATCAGCCTGGTGTGTCGGTCAAATATGAAGGTAAAAACGCCTACGGTAACGGCCGAATAAGCTACAAGGTGTGGATAATTGACAAGTGGCAAACTAGCGCCTTGGTACAAGAGCGATTGCATTATTATATTATTATCCAGATGAAGGCACCTATAGTAGAAATATGCACACTACTTTACTTAACGGGCTCCTGACCCGTGAATAGTCTCTGTTTGAGACAATAAAGCCTTTTATCCTCTGCGAAAACGAGCGCGATGCTTGATCTTTAAAACGGAAGTTCTTCCTTTCTTCTCGTCTCGAGCCCGGAGGCTGAAAAATCAAAGATTCTCTTGGCTAAAGCATTATTGTACATTTGCTCGATGTTGCTGACCCAATACATTCGCTTTTTGGACTACAGACTCATCTTGGCACAGCTCGTAGAGTTCGCGGTTGTATCTGCTTCTCCATTTGCGCGCACGGGACTAAATTTCCTCTAAGGGATTTTGTTCTTCAAAGATTTCAGTATCTGCTCTGCTTTTTGCTTATAGCCCAGCACTCGGCGCCATAAAACATTACTGGCAGGATCAATGTTTAATAGAGCCCGAACTAACTTTTCCAAGATGAGAGTTTAGAACCCATTTGTTTAGTAAAATCGAAGTAGCAGTGGTTTAAAAGGGTAATTCTTACTAACTAACTCGAATTTGTGGAGAGATGTTTCTGTGTTTGTTGATAGCAGAATGTATTTCGTCTGGTCCTCATTCATCACAAGACCAACCAACTTCGCCTGTTCGTCAATCGCCGTAAAAGCCTCTATTACGGCACCCTGGGAGCGACCGATGATATCATTATCGTCCTCGCACCCCACTATTTGGACATATCTGTTGAATATATTGCCTTCCGTGCTGACTTCTGTCCTGCACACTGCCTGCTCCAGTCCAAGATTGATGAAATCAGCGCATCTCCTTGCCGATATCCGGTGCATGTTTAAAACAGTTAGGAAGAGCTGTTCCTCAACTACACATTGCACCTCGTGTTTTTCAGTGTCATGCGACAAAATTGTAGGGATCTCGAATTTGGCTATCACCATGTAGAGCTCCAGACGATAATTGCTATCATATGCGGCTTGAAAAGGTGGTGAGTTTCGTCTTGAAATTTGTTGATCTTTTCTCAGATTTACCTCTCTGGTCTATTGTCAGTCTTTGGGGCTACACTGGCACTGCCCACATAATACTTTGGATAGGATCTTAAGCAGGGATATGCCTCGGACATACGATCGCCGTTCTTGTAAATGGGTTCTTAGTTGCCTAGAAGTGGGTTCTCTTCTTGCGCTATCCCATTCTCTATTTCATTCACTTCGGTAAGTTGGTTTTAATCACTATTTTAAAGAGCTTGTGATCCAAGTTTAAAGCCAGCAGCCATCTGCTTGATTTTGTTGTAGAAAACTCAGATGTTGTGCTAGGGGACTGGTAAAGCAGGGTCCTCTTCTTTCTGCGCAGGCTTTTCTTCTCTTCCCTTATTCTGTTTTTTTTTTGTCCTAGTTTTGTGTTGCACCGTTTGAAAATCTACACACCGTGTCGCCACTTTCCTGTGTACGCAGTTTTCATCTTACCACGGGCGCTTTTTTTGAAGTGGATGGTAACCTACTGTGGTCTCAGTTACGTGATGTTTGGATACTGCTTCCACATTATGCTGGCATTTATTAGTGATTTGTGCACAGTAGAGAGTCGCTCACTCAAGCACACTCTGTAGACTTTTGCTAATCTAGTCGTCCTAAGTCGTCCAGCATTGAGTTGCTTCTTCGCCTTAGAAAACCGAACTCACAAGCTAGCCGCGACAAGAAAATGGTCAAAGTCGAGGTTTGCCTCTCAGAATATGTGCTCGATTTGGTTGAGGGTTCTCCCGTCTAATGAGCGCGAGGCTGCTTTGTGGATCCTTAGCCTCTGTCGTAGAGGCTGTACTTTACAACAAATCCACCAGAGATGTTGGCATTGAAGCCCTCGAGGACGATTTTGAATTCGTACTCAGGACAGGCTCTATCCAGGAGATCATAACACTCCACTTTGATTGAAACTTCTGCTTCTGATTCGGTTGCGGATTACAGCCAAGCGATCGCTTTACGTTCTGAAATTAATTTTCCACTACGAATTCGCATCCTAATGTGTGCATATTTTCGTGGCAACAGTATGGCATACCTGATCGTATCAAACGTATCTGCTGCTTCACGGTAATATTTGCCTTGTACCGCGTAAGAACAGATTCAACCTTTTGGGCAGCGCTGTGAGTATGAAATGTACGTACGTTCCGGTGCGTATTCTCAATTCATACTCCGTTCGTGATTTTAATAAGGATTTCTGTAGTCCCAGTAATCCACTTCTGGATTGTGAGCACTGCCATTGGCCCACCCGCCACGTTCTCCTTCCTAGCATTCCTGCTCAGTATTAGAGGTCCCCATAGATCTGTGATTTGAATATGTCGAAGCACCTCATTTAGGGAAAATCTGTTCTGCCTACCAAGAACTGTATGCTCTCCATCAACGAAGAACTACTGTAAGGAGATGTAGCGTTGAGTGACTGCAATTACAGCAAACCCCAGGAATCTTTCTCTATTCCGCTTCCCTTAACCTATCCTCAATCACTTTACAACCTACATTCAGTAACATCAATGCCAAAATATCGTCTGACAACTGATGTACTAGGCTTTACCAAACCACCCACATGGAACACCTACTTTGACGATGTGTGCAGGTAATGAAGCGACAAAACGAAGCAGAACGGGTACGGCTTTTGTTCTAGCAAAATCAAGCAAATGAATAGGTGCTACTTCAGGAATAATATTCAGAAGCCTATTCAAAAGATAAAAAGAATCTCAAGCCACCAAAACCTGAAGGTAGGCATAGAAATAAAGTAATAGGACAGTCGGTCCTATCAATATGGGAAAGTACTTCCGCGGACTATTTAATAGGGGATCAACCTAAACTCCGCTGTCTGACAGTCAAAATAGCTCGGAGTGAGCTATGATTTTACGGCTTCTAGTGATGGAACTTTAATTATATAAATTAACTTGTAGAGCAGATAGCTTAGATACTTTAGACAGAGATCTTCACTGGCGGCACAGAAACGTGAGAATCGCTCGTATTTCAATAAACAAGTTAACGCTCTTGACAGAATACGAGGACAAAACATCTATTGATTTATCTCCGTTAAGCTTTTTTTTCTATAAATGACCCCTATCCCATGAAAAACCTCTTCGAACCCCACGTTGGGCGCCAATTTTAAAGTTCGAGTATTCGTTGGTTCTTAAATATGGAATGAGCAAGTTAAATCATCTGCACCTACCTTTCGAGTGGTGTGGTATATCAAAAAAAAGAGAGTCAAGCGTTGCAAGAAACAGAAAAGATTGCTAAATCAAGAGATTGACAATGTAGTAGGCAAGAACACCGGGACAACCTGACTTTCCTATAAGAGGCTCAGAAACTCAACTTAGAGATGAGCTCGACGAAACAGCTTTCTTAAGATGCAACAGTGTTTGTCACTCGCAGAAAATTGGAACTAGAGGCGCTTGTCGGTCTTCGCAGAGTCCTAGTAGGGCCGTTAACTAATTAAAAAGCAATTCAACTAAATCCAAATATTCATACATATGTCAAGTGGACGTTCCGAATTTATTACTGTTAACAATAAATCCTCACAACTTCAATCTACAACTGGAAACCTCCAAGCATCAAGTAAACATTCATGAACCCATCTGACTGGCCAATTAACTTACAAAGCTCCTGTCCCCAATATGTGACCACAACTTCACTCCAAAAACTTGTATCTACGAGTACAATGAAGCACAACTATGGTAAAAGGACTTAATCCCAAATAAGGACATGGAATTATCCACCCCCAAAGTACATCCATATGTACCTCCATATGCCCACACATGTAGTATTCGTAAAACTGGCTTTGTCTTCTCTGGGTCCTACCACAAAATTAATGAATACAACGGGTTTTGCAACATGCAGACGCAAATATACACACACATACACATAGTATGAGCACATAAAAAGACATTTGCCAAGCGACAGTTACAGACATAATTCCAGAATAACTGCAATTCGTGCAGAAACATTAATTGAAATTTCCTGTTGCGACAATTTAACCGCCACAGTGTCACTGGCACCGCTATCGCCAACACCGACGTCGACGGCAACGCTACAACTACCGCCACCGTCATATGAAACGAAAAACAGGGGGCGCAATGGATGAGTTAAGTGGAAACCGCCTTTAGTCCTGCTGTTACTAAGGGTTAAGGGCTGCTGTTATCCTATCACAGAATATTTCGCCATTCCAGTGTCCTGTCTCGCATATGAAATCCACTTAGCCACAGTAGGATACTTGAGCTTTTCAAGGCGCGAACGGAGTGCGAATACAGTGAAGGAGCCTCATTGTGTTTCCAAAACGATGTTACATTGGGTTGGGGAGCAAAGTGGTATACATACATACAATACTCGTATATGCATTTGCAAGTACCGTCAGGCTGTCAGGCTGGCAGCTTGGTAGCTTGGCAGGTTGGCAGGTTGGCAGGTTATTGCGGTCGACAGAATTAACATGCATTTATGTCTATGGTTCAGGTCGACTCTTTGTCGCCTTTGTCTTTATGGATGTCGACAGCGACAACGACAACAACAAGGACGACGAAACAACAACGCATAGCGAAGGGAAAATAACAACTCTCAGGCTGTCGTTAACATTGGAAGATTGCTCTTGAAAAGCGGTTAGCGAATACGGGTTCATCGTGATGGTTATAAACATTTCAGTGCATAAAGTATGGCAAATGTAGTCAAGTTCCGCTTGAGAACGGAACCACCACTACCGCCATTACAAGGGTAGGAGATAGAGGAAATTGTGGTCCTTTAAGGTTGTCAAAAAGGAGCACTAGGTCTGCAACTGAATATGACGGAGGAATAACGTGGATCAAGTTGGTGGAAATCGTTTAAACATTAAACGCAGACACACTGAAACTTATTTCATGCATAAAAGTCAGTTGTTGAGACACGTACGAACATAAGCCCGTAGGCATAGACAATTTGTGTTATGTCAGAGGCAGAAGGCGAAATATGGTATAAAGCGACTTTGTGTCTTAAGAATTTGCAAAATATGGGTGGCAAAAAGTATCCTTAGCAATGCTCTTGACCCGAATTTTATCATAAGTAGACCTTCTCAGGCAGAGTGAACATTGTTAACTAGTTTGAGTCTCCCTGAGACTGACAGTCAGGTTTTGCATTAATTGAGTATGAATGTAAGTGGTTCACTCATATGTTTATGAATTTGACGGGATTTCAGCTGGTTTTAACGAAAACAATGTGAGCTACTCTGGCAGACATAGACAAAGTCCTTTGGTCATGTACATTCTGAGTTCAACATCTGACACCTCTTTGCGATGAGTCCTATGACCCAATATGACTGCAGCCTTTGAAGAAAGTATTTCACGAAAAGATCGTTGTTGAAACGAGTAGACTAGTTAAAGTCGTCAAAAGAGGCAAATCAGACAGACTGTCCTACCATTGTACCTGCTCAGTCCTCACGGCGAGTGTGTCGGTGTACTGGCGTTTGTCACACCTCACACTACACTACACCACACTTCCTTCTTTTTAAGGCGATATTGGGCTATACCCCTCTCTAACCGTCTCCCGGTTTCTGTCGATACCCATATGCGATGGCCTCTCGGCCTTTTACCGACATGGGTATAGTATTTGCCGTAGTTGCAAAAGCGTTTCTCACAGCACTCCAGTGATCATTCACGATCTGCTAGTTGAAGCTCCTGATTGCTTCTTCAAGGGCAATATGATCCCCACTTCAGGATTCCTCAACGTGTCGATATTGAACCTGGTGATGTTGAGCGGATTTGACCGGTTGCTGTTGATGGATGCAATACGTAGGCATTTATGATCTACTTAACGATGGTGATCTTGCACCTGCCCGATGCGGGTCCGCGTCTTTTTCGGACGTTTAAGAGACAATTTCTGGTTGGATGTTTGTTGCCTGGCATTGAGACCCATCTGATGTTATTGCAGGTGTTTAACTTAAACAACGTATGAGACTATTGTAAGCTTTTGATTTAAGTAGCAATCCTATTCAGGATACCGTGGGCTATCAGCAGGTCGACCAGAGTAGAGCAGTGTTTTTTTTTTGTAAAGGTGAGGTTTTTCTAAGAATCAAGCCATCTTGTCTCACTCAACACCAAAATATCTGTCTAATATCACGTAGGCTCACGCAGCAATTAGAGGAATGTTCTTATTCCTGGAATGAGTTCGGTAGGATCTCAACGTTCCAGAATACGATAGTTGTTGATAACTTAAGGTCGCCAACAAGCTATCCGTCCATGTCCGAGGCATTCAATGGCGTTTCGGAGCTATATGATTTTTTACGGATGAGGCTTCCCTGGCCCTAGACCCCTCAACACTTGTTCTATTTTGTGATACAGGAAGCTCACTATTCGTCCTCTCCCGTTAGCAATTTCCCAAGAAATTAGCAGAGAAGCTACGTTTTCGACTGCAGTGGATCTTTTTCGTTATTTCTAGCGAACCAACACCTGTGAGTTTTCGATTTATGACCCCATCTGACTGCAGGTACTCGACGTTGAGATAGTGGCTGCTTGTACAGTAGTTACTTCCTCTCGGCTGCTATAACGCTTTCCCCGTAGTTGGTTTTTTTAATTCTATTGAACAGAAGGAAGTCACAGGGAGCTAAATCAGGTGAATTCGGTGGCTGTGAGATGGTATTTGTTGCGATTTTCATCAAAAAATTACGAATAATGATGGCACTGTGCGACGGTGCGTTATCATGGTGCAAAATCCACGAGTTTTCTGCCCACAGTTCTGGTCTCTTTCGACGAATTGCTTCACGCAAACGTCTCTTAATGCCAAAATAATAATAATACACCGAAATGCGGTACGCATTATCAAAACCTTCAGACTATCCACCGTTTCCGCCTTCGGATCCACGCGCCGATCAGAGATTTTTGGATCTGTATAGAAAACCATACGTAGTCTAGGAGAAGTTTGGCTAGGTGCTAGGCTTCAGGTCGTGGTATAGAAGGACCGAGAACAACTTTAAGTATGTTCGTGTTAGATTTAAGAAAAAGATCTAAAAAACCTCAAATTTTTAAGTTTCTGGTGGTCCTTATAGGGAAGATCAAAAGGTCATTTCAGGGTTAACTGCGAAGATTAAAGTGGAGGAATCGACGTTGAATACCTCCGATACGAGAAACATGAACTTGGTAAAAGGAGGACCAAGATTGACTGGAAATACTCAAGTAGCGGGCGAACAAAGGTAGTATACACAGAGAGACCTCGAAAATTCCTTCGTCCATCGTTTAAGAAGCTGAAATTTGTCAAGGCCTTGCAGAGATCTAATAACGGGAATAGGTTGACCGCAGAGAAATTAAATTCGGGGAGGAAACGGATTGCATTTACAGCAAAAAGTTGCAGATTAACATTTGGCGATTTTAAGTAGTAAACAGATTTTGAAGCACCAAACTATCGAGTTCGCTTTGAAGTAGCTTGTGACGCCAATGTAAAGCGAGTGTGTCAATGGCCCTCTCAAAATCGTTTGTAGAAAGAATGAAGAAAACGGGACCAAGAAGGCTGCCTTCTGGGACCCCAGAGGAGGCCAGGAAAGGGACTGAAAGAGTGAATTTTAACCGACCATCGTAATATAGTGTAAAGTAAAAAGCTATCCACTTTGATAAATGAGGTTCGAACTAAGAGGAGTCAGTTTGGATAGAAGCAATTGCTGAGAAATCTTATCAAAAGATTTGGTAACATCGGTTGGGGTAACATAGATTTTTTTGTCATTTTTTGAAGTCTAAAGAGCAAAAGCAGGATCGAAATTTTGAGAAATTCGAAGTCAGAGGGATCTTGTTGGACACAAGGAGACAAAGCAGTATGAATATTTCTCTGTAAAAAATGGATAGGGTATAGACCAGCTGTAGATTAGTAAACTCGAAGGAGTTCTTCTTCTCAGATTAGATTCTTAGGGTTGATTTTTCGAAAATTAGCTTTATAAGAATTGTAGGAGTAGTGAATTGCAGTGGAAGACCAGAGAGTTGTGAAAAAAACGAAATAAGAAAAGGAGGATGGAAGTAATAACTGGAAGAAAGTGATAGGGGATAACACGATACTGAGGAGTTAATGGGATTAGTTGTACAAAAGAAGGGTGTAATTGCATTTTCAATTGCAACTATAATAGTTGCACATGTAACTCACTTGACATGGCCTAGCGTAAGTTAGCCAATCTAAAAGTATGAATTCCTTGGTGGAAATGGGGTAAGAAGCCAGTGTTGACCAAAAATTAATTGCAATTCATTTTTGATAACTAACAATTAATTTTATTATTTACAAGACAATTAACAATAAATTTAAATGCTAATAAATTTCTGCGTATCTGCAATAACTAAAATATTTAAGTGTTTCCTTTCTTCAGCAAAAAATTAAAGCACTAATAATTGCGCTTAGGATCGTGTGGACTTGTGGACTTTTTTTTGGAATTTCTTCTGCTACTTTCGAGTTCTAACACGGGTGCATCACTTAACACTATATATTAACTTGTTAAAAAAAAGAGTTCGACTTAAAATTAACTATTAACAATTAATTTAATTCCTGATTGATTTAATTGCAATAATAAGTTCAATCTCAAATGAAATCAATTGCAATTAATTCGTTTAATTAATAGATTAATTGCAATTAATATTAATTGTTTGATGCCCTACTGTGTTAGAAGCGATAAAAAAAAAGTTTCAGTCAGAAGGTAGATATTGAATGGAAGGGCATGATTGACGCAAAACGGCATGAGTTTTAGGTAGCCATCCTAGCACTTTATGGTAGTAGAAAGTTAGGTTATTGCATGACGAAAAAATTTACCTTAATCAAGACGACAACGTTGGAGTTGTGAGTCATATAGTTGCAATGAGCGGCAACATCATTTGAAACTTTTTTGGGAGGCGTATTGAAAATCTTGTCATGCTTAAAATAATATTTCACTAAACTTGTGATATTCGTAGGTTGGCCCTTCTGTTGGATGGAATCCATGAATCTTGTTTTTATTTTTCCCTCGTAGCATACTGAGTCAGATTTACGAGGGCGGGTCAATAAGTCCGTGACTTGGATTAAAACACAGATTTTTTGATAAAAAAATAATTTTATTTTTCAACGTAGTCTCCCTTGAGCTCTATACACTTTGTCCAACGCTTCTCCAATTTCTTTATCCCTTCCAAAAAAAATGATTTGTCGAGGTCCTCAAAATAGGCCTTTGTTTGCGAGATGACTTCATCATTGGAGTCAAATCTTTTTCCACCAAGCCATTTCTTCAGGTTTGGGAACAAGAAGTAGTCGCTCGGAGCCAAATCTGGAGAATAGGGTGGATGAGGGAGCAATTCATAGCCCAATTCATGGATTTTTGCCATGGCAACTGCACATGTGTGCACCCTTGCATTGTCTTGGTGGAAAAGAACTTTTTTCTTGGCCAAATGAGGTCGTTTTTTTTTCAAATCGTCATTGAATCGGTCCAATAAGTTGGCATAATATTCCCCATTGATTGTTCTTCCCTTTTGAAGGTAGTCAATGTGGATTATGCCGCGTGCATCCCAAAAAACAGTCGCCATAACTTTATTGGCTGACAAACCCACCTTGGCTTTCTTTGGCGCCGATTCACCGTTAGAAACCCACTGTTTTGACTGTTGTTTGTTCGCTGGTGTGTTGTGATGGATCCATGTTTCGTCCACGGTTACAAAACGGCGCAAAAACTCCTCCATATTGCGATTAAACAACGCCAAACCTTCCTGTGAAGTTGTTACACGATTGCGTTTGTGGTCGACTGTGAGCAAACGCGGCACCCATCTTGCGGAAAGCTTTCTCATGCCCAAGTGATCATTCAAAATTGAAACCACTGAGCCATGCGAGATCCCTACGGCTTTCACAATCTCTCGCACTTTCAATCTTCGGTCGGCCAACACCATATCGTGAATTTGTTCGATTGTTTCGGGTGTAGAGGCCACAACGAAATTCAGTAAACCACTTTTTTACCATTGAAATCGATGGTGCAGAGTCCCCATAGTATTTATCAAGCTTAGCCTTGGTCTCGGTAATGGTTTTTTTTCGCAAGAAATAATGCTTAATAAGCACACGAAATTCACTTTTTTCCATTTTCTCCTCAAATTAGTGAGTAGTCTGATAAAAATAGCTGTCAAACACAAACTAACTGACGCAGCAAGTTTAAATTTTGACAGGAGTCAACTGACAGATGCCTGTTGACAGGAGCAGTGTTGCTGTTTCAGTAAAGAGGTCAGAAATTCAAAAAGTCACGGACTTATTGACCCGCCCTCGTATTGTGAAGAGAAAAGGGGTATGCATATAGTAGGCACATATTCTCGTACATTATTTTATCTCTAAGCCCAGAAAGTGCATAGCGAACTACAGTTATGTCGCAGTTTGCTGCGTTCATTTAATAAGCAATGCGGTGAATAGAAGGGGGGAGCTATTGTAGAAAAGGGGTCTTTTGGCGCAAAATAACTGCAGCTGGTGTACGGAAGTATGTAAAGTAAAATCGTGAGACTAGTTCGATGATTGATAACCGAACATGTTCCCGTGTTCGTCCTGTGCGCTCAATGAAGAATATTGCAGTTGCTGCTAAAAGAGTGCGCCTGCATCCGAAAACCTCAAAACGCCTACATTTTCAGTAACTGAATATCGGCCTGAGGAGAATTTAGCGTACAACACTAAAATGCCAAATATTTTTAAGCTCGCTGCACAGAGGAGAAAAAATTCAATCGAAATAACCTCGCCGAAATACATCAAAAACGCAGACGGTCGCTTACTAACAAATGAAAAGGAAGTTTGTGACCGGTGGCTTGAATACTGCAAGGACTTGCTTAACAAACAGTTTCCACGTGATATCGTGCCGACAGCTGGTCTATTCGAGGAGGAAGTTTCGGACTTTTCGATCGAAGAAATAAGTATAGCAATTGCAAAAATGAAGCTGGGGAAAGCGGCGGGACCAGACAGCATTCCATCAGAGTTTTGGTCAAAGATGGAGGGGATCGGCAGCGTTTGGCTATCGAAACTTTTAAATAAATTAAAATGTGGACAACCTATGCCGAATCCATGGAGAAGTAGCTTCTTGGTTCCATTATACAAAGGAAAAGGCGACACTCGAGAATGCAACAACTACCGTTCAATCAAGCTTATGTCACACACAATGAAAATCGTCGAAAGAGTCTTAAACGAACGTCTTCGGCAAATAATAAAGCTCGATAATAGCCAGTGTGGATTTGTTGAAGGAAGATCGACGGTGGACGCTATCCAAAGCCTACGAATAATAATGAAAAAGAACCGCGATTCGTCTAAGAATTTACACATGGTATTTATCGACCTCGAGAAAGCATTCGATCGAGTGCCTAGGGATCTCATATGGGCCGCGCTGAGGTCTCAAAACGTACCGGAAACGTATGTTAGAATAATACAAGACATGTACGGAAATGTGACAACTGCGGTTAAAAGCTCTGCTGGACTAACGAGAGAATTTCCAGTTAATGTCGGAGTGCATCAAGGAAGCGTACTTAGCCCTTTCCTCTTTAACGTAGTATTCGGCTATCTTTTAAAAGACTGCATGCGCGAAGCAAATGTAACGCCAATTCTCTTCGCTGACGACGCAGTTATACTTAGCGATAACGTCGAAGATTTACAGAACGCCTTAGATTCATGGAGAAATGCGCTAGAGAGAAACGGGTTTAAAATAAGTCGTTCAAAGACGGAGCATTTGACGTGCCCATTTGCGCATCCGTTGCGATTTGTTCCGGATATAATGTTAGACGGAATAGTTCTTCCGAAAAGCACTATCTTTAAGTACTTAGGATCAATCGTTAACATGGAAGCGAAATGTGACGACGACGTAAACCACAGAGTGAGTGTGGGATGGATGAAATGGCGGGAAAATTCGGGAATCTTTTGCGACCGAAAATTTCCACTTAAATTAAAGGGGAAACTCTACACCACGGTTGTTAGACCAGCTCTTATATACGGTTCACAGTGCTGGACAATGTACGAAGCGTTTAAAAACAAAATGGCGGCAACGGAAATGAAAATGTTAAGGATGTCTAGTGGAGTCACTAAACGTGACTGCATTAGATCTACGCGTATAAGAGGAAGTCTACATATAAAGAATTCGGTAACCGAACAGCTTGAGGCGAATAGAATAAGTTGGTATTGCCACGTTCAAAGAAGATCTGCGGAAAATCCGGTTAAAAAGGCACTATCAACTACGGTCACTCCAACTGTAAGAAAACGAGGTCGGAAAAAGAATTCCTGGATTTCTCAGATGGCAAATGCGCAACAACGTCTGGGGTTAACCACTGAAGCGATCCAGGACCGAGCATTATGTAGACGCGTTCTGCGGTCTGCGACATTAGCCAACCCCATAAGCGGAGCAGCAGCGATGCAGTAAAAATGGGAAACTCGTTATGCATAAGTTCGTATAACCAGGAAAGGGTTAATAAAAGGATAAGAAGAAGAGAATTTAGCATAAAAATTTCTGGTTATTTGCTTACAATATTTCCGCACGAATTGAAGCAAAATAGCAACTAGCTTCTGTATCGAGGATTTGGGCGAGCCATGGTTCCAAGATCGGGCTACATGCCGCATAAGCGATCCAACAATCGATTTATTGCACATTAAGTTCAATAATCATATAATGATTTTTTTTTTTTTGAAGTGGCTTGGTTGCCTTTGGACCTTTTTCCGTGGTGTGCCATTTAAGATCGATACTATGTGAATAATCCGGAGACGATAAAGGCACTCGAGCACAATATTGGTCAAGCTATTCGTAAAATAGGCGACGAAATTAAACAGAAAGTATTGATAAATTGGGTTGACAGGTTGGCCTACTTCTGATTGAAATAATGTTTCATAATTAGTCGGAAGGTTTTGAACCTTTCAACCTCGATGACAGATAGCTTTCATATCATCTGTCATTCTACCATTATACCGGTTAGAGGTTCATCATTTATGGATTTCGCAGAGCTTAACTTCGCCAGACTTTGATATTTTTTAGGCCAGCGGGTTTTGATAAGGGTCGGATATATACCAATTAAATTGAGAATCTTCTCGCATCAATACCGGGCAATGTAAATCGACTATACAAAAGGCGTTAAACCAAAAACAAGGCGCTGATTATTCAAATGAATGGCTGAATAAGATGCCTAAAAAGTTGATGGTGAAATATCTAACCAAAGAATCGAACGACAGGAAGAGTGCGATTATCATATTTCAAAGGATCCTCAACAAAGTTGCACGTTCCTTTCATACCATATTTTTTTATGGCTTAAGGTTCTAATATCTACAATATATCAGTATGTAAGCTCATAAATTCCTTTAAAAATATCCCGGCCCTGCAGTGACAAAGGACACTTGCCATTCTCTTCCAATCGAAACTTTCGATTTTATAGCATTTTTACCACCAAGCTCATATATCACCATTCTAACAATATGGTCATCCATAAAATGATTTAAAAATCTCTTGTACCTGAATGTTTTAGATGCATTTTATGTGGGGATTTGTCTTTCATACAAAAGACGAAGTAACATGAAACGTTAAATTTTTAGTACAGATCCGATAAGTTGGATTATGTGTCATCAGCATAACTTGCAACATGGTATCCCATGTGGTAGAGCATCGTAAACGAAAAAATTTTTTGTGGAAGATTTTTGACGGAAAATATTTACCTATCATGTATAGATAAAGGTGTCAGCTACGGGACAATCAACGGAGTGAAGGGGTTTTGATTTTTATCGATTCGTTAACAAAATTAACCATTTTCTCGGTGACAAATTTCAAAGCAACAAAAAAGCTGGACCCGACGACTTACCGACAGAGGTTTTCAAAGCTGCTGGAAATGAGCATGGAAAGCATACACCAACTTATTCCCCAGATTTGGCCAGGAGACGGTTTACCCGATAAATGGAATATCAGTATCATTTGCCCGATCCGATAAGTCTCTCCAACATCGCATACAAGAAGGTAGTCTGTCATATTGTGTGAACGTCTGTAAAACAAAGCACTCTCTCGTAACGCATTAAGACTAACGCAGGGGTTGTTTTGGTTTTGCACCTCTCACTGATGAATCTATGGTTCTGGGTATGAAGAACCATATCCTCTGGTTCCTTACTTTTTCCCATGATTCATAAGATGGACCGCCTCAGCTTCGATTACCTGAAAACTTGAAAGGTCTTCGGCACCGACTTGATTAGCTAATTAAAGATTTTGATGCTTGGGGCAACCTAAGATCGGGTCTTGGACTGCCTGCATCTTAGAACAAATAGAGGCAAGAAGTAATCTTGCAGCAAGTGCAGCTACATTTTATGCATATAGGAGTAACTCATGATGGAGGTTAGAGCTGTTGAGAGCGATAAGAAGAAAGTCTATTTCAAAGCAGTGAAGAAGACGCCTTTGTGTGTCTGACTATCGCAAGTTGGAGCCAAAGAGCAACCGAAATTTGGGTTCTTTTCACCAGCATAGCTCACACAATTTGTGATTCGACCTTGCCGTATAACATCTAACCCCATTGCTGATGAAGAAAATGCAATCTGGCAGGATCTTCTCTCATCTTGTCCTCTATAAAGGCTCAGAGCAGGACGACTTAAAGCTTTCAAATGGCAGATACTTACTACAGTAGTTTGTGTAATTCAGTGCACTTGCACGGATATAATAATGGGAGCTGCTTGTAAGCCGGTAGTGAACAGACAACCTGCTAACTCCTCAATAAGATATATCCTCAAGCCACTTAGCATGATGTTGAAGGCATTCCAGGCAATTTATTCAGGATTATCGACCTTGCTTCTGAGCGAAATGTTATCGTAGCAAGCACGAGAATAAGTCGGAATACAGCATGAAACCATCAGGGCTTTTGCCGATTAAGTCTACTTGGACGTTGCTCGACGTCTTACGCTGTCATTATCTTGCCACGAATTCCAGTTGTTGCTCGATCACCATAGCAAAATCTGCGTTTTGACTATGAATCCCGACTGGCGCTTCAGAAAAACAGAAATTACGTTGTACTTTCGTACTAGAGCGGATTGAGAGCTCAACAAAACTAGGACTGGCTTCTGTAGCAGAGGAAAACATAAAGCGCTAAATAGAGCAGATTAAGGAATGCAGAGCAAGAGATACGTTTCTAATCAGGCTAATCAGAAAGTGTCAGGCCAATCGCAGCAAGGGAAACCCATAACTTGATTCGCAGTTTCACCTTCCAGTGTCGTCTCTGATAAATAACCAAATTGTCCCCTATCAGCGCGGAGAGTCTTCAATGGACCAACTCTTCACACTCTAGCAAGTCCTGGGAAAAACTCAAGTAGTCCAATCATTTCATCGACTTAAAGGGCGCATTTTACAATATTTTTAGGAACAAGATATGACACATAGACTAGTGTTTAGTTTTAGGATACTTGCCAAATTCGTCCACCTTTGAAAAATGGCAATGTAAAACGCTCACTGCTGATATTGCAAGTGGCTTAAGACATAACGCGCTATCTAGTCATACCTTTTACGTCATACTTGAAGCAATTGTGTGGAATTTACAAGTGAACACCGGAGGCACAATCTTCCAAAAGTCGGTGCAACTACTAGGGTACACTAGAAGATTTCGACATGATATTAAGAACACAGAGGGCTGTCACCAATGGGCTCGTTAGTACTGAAACAAAAGTAGCATCATCAGAACAACACGACATGAATTGGACAGAACGTCATAGTCGACAGCTATAAATTTAAGAGAGCAACAACTGTTTTACATTATCGCTGCTACTAATTCTTCCAGCAAGGCCTCAATAAAACTTAAACCTTTCTAATCAGTTTATTTAGCCTAAGAATGTGGTTCAATAGTAAGGCCCTAACTCGAACAACTCAGGAAACTGTACAATGGGTTTAGTATTCCACTCCTACTTTATGGCACTGAAGCATGGACTCTGGACTCAGAGAAAAAATTGCTTTGACGGACTTTGGAGTGGAAGATTCAATGACGGCCTATACAAGCTGTGTAGTGACGTTGAGTCAGTCAGAAAACTGCCGCCTGAAATGACTAGAGGATGTAAACCGAATGGACATCAGTGGTCTGGAACACAAAAAAGCACTATAGCACCACTTATAAAGTAACTTAATTAATATATCTACTGCAAGTGATATTCAGAACAGAGGCAATATCTTGACTAAACTCTCTCCGATCGGCCTTAAATTATGGACTAAAGTCAGGTGAAGAGGACACACTCGACAAAAGTTATTCGGAATGAAGGAAACGAATGTAACTCAGGATCTTAATTGTACTTTATTCAAAGATTCGTGTTCCCTACCAGGACACTTGCAGACTGCCTGTTCCATAGTGGAATGCAAAGTAAGTAAAATCGAAAGAAGACTGGGCTTAGATTGGTGTAAAATGAGTTTTATAAGCCAACGAGGCTTCCGAAAAGATCAAAACCAGAATTGTTTCGACAACATCACAAAACTTGAAATGACACCTACACTGA